>CM035843.1:190871705-196530748 GCA_020510985.1 Pholidichthys leucotaenia | reverse complement strand
CCGGTCGGTGCATCTCGTGGTGGCAACCCCCGAACCAAGTGGTGGACACCAGTGGTGAGGGGGGCCATTAAGCTGAAGAAGGAGTCCTATCAAGCTTGGTTGGCTTGTGGGACTCCCGAAGCAGCTGAGGTGTACCGGCAGGCCAAGCGGAGTGCAGCTCGGGTGGTTGCTGAAGCAAAAACCCGGGTATGGGAGGAGTTCGGTGAGGCCATGGAACAAGACTTTCGGTCGGCTTCAAAGAGATTCTGGCAAACTGTTCGGCGGCTCAGGAGGGGGAAAGCAGCTCCCCGTCCACACTGTGTATGGTGCGGATGGGACACTGTTGACTTCAACTGGGGATATCGTCGGGCGGTGGAAGGAATACTTCGAGGATCTCCTCAATCCCACTGATACGCCTTCCACAGAGGAAGCAGGGTTTGGGGACGAGGGGGATGACTCGCCTATCACAGGGGCTGAGGTCGCCAAGGTGGTTAAAAATCTCCTTGGTGGCCGGGCCCCGGGGGTGGACGAGATTCGCCCCGAGTACCTCAAGGCCCTGGATGTTGTTGGGTTGTCATGGTTGACACGCCTCTGCAACATTGCGTGGAGGTCGGGGGCAGTGCCTTTGGCATGGCAAACCGGGGTGGTGGTTCCTCTCTTCAAAAAAGGGGACCGAGGGTGTGCTCCAACTTTAGAGGGATCACACTCCTCAGCCTCCCTGGGAAGGTCTATGCCAAGGTATTGGAGAGGAGAGTCCGGCCGTTGGTCGAACCTCGGATTCAGGAGGAGCAATGTGGTTTTCGTCCTGGCCGTGGCACATCGGACCAGCTCTTTACCCTCTCGAGAATTCTTGAGGGTTCGTGGGAGTTTGCCCAACCAGTTTACATGTGTTTTGTGGACTTGGAGAAGGCATTTGACCGCGTCCCTCGTGGATTTTTGTGGGGGGTGCTTCGGGAGTATGGGGTATCGGGCTTGTTGTTACGAGCTATTCGGTCTCTGTACGACCGTTGTGAGAGTTTAGTTCGCATTGCCAACACTCGGTCGGAGTCATTCCCAGTGAGAGTTGGACTCCGCCAGGGCTGCCCTTTGTCACCGGTCCTGTTCATAATTTTTATGGACAGGATTTCTAGGCGCAGCCAGGGAATGGAGGGTGTCATGCTTGGTGACCACAGGATCTCATCTCTGTTGTTTGCAGATGATGTTGTCCTGTTGGCTTCATCCAGCAATGACCTACAGCTCTTGCTGGGACGGTTTGCCGCTGAGTGTGAAGCGGCTGGGATGAGAATCAGCACCTCCAAGTCCGAGTCCATGGTCCTCAGCCGGAAAAAGGTGGATTGTCCTCTCCGGGTTGGGGACAGGGGTCCTGCCCCAAGTGGAGGAGTTTAAGTATCTTGGGGTCTTGTTCACGAGTGAGGGGAAAATGGAGCGAGAGATCGACAGACGGATTGGAGCAGCATCTGCAGTGATGCGGACGTTGTACCGGTCTGTTGTGGTGAAGAGGGAGCTTAGTTCTAAGGCAAAGCTGTCGATTTACCAGTCAATCTACGTTCCTACTCTCACCTATGGTCACGAGCTTTGGGTAATGACCGAAAGAACGAGATCGCGGATACAAGCGGCTGAAATGAGCTTTCTCCGTAGGATTGCTGGACTCACCCTCAGAGATAGGGTGAGGAGCTCAGTCATCCGGGAGAGGCTCAGAGTAGAACCGCTGCTCCTCCACATTGAAAGGAGTCAGTTGAGGTGGTATGGGCATCTGATTAGGATGCCTCCTGGACGCCTCCCACTTGAGGTGTTTCAGGCACGTCCCACTGGGAGGAGACCCCGGGGCAGACCCAGGACTCGGTGGAGAGACTATGTCTCCCAGCTAGTCTGGGAACGCCTTGGTATCCCCTCTGAAGAGCTGGAGCAGGTGGCTGGGGAGAGGGAAGTCTGGGCTTCTCTGCTTGAACTGCTGCCTCCGCGACCCGGACCTCCGGAAAAGCGGTAGAAGATGGATGGATGGATGGAAAACAAAAACAAAACAAACAAAAAAAAAACTATGATGTACAAAGTTGTTAAAAATTTTGGAGTTAAGTTGGAAAACTACAGAGGAGAGTTAATGTTACGTCATTAAAAGCAGTAGAGTTAGGGTGATTGGGAGGATGAAGAAGGAGTGGCTTAGGCTGTTCCCCGTGGGTGTGGAACAGTCGATGGCTATATCGGGAGACAGAATTTTTCTTTTGATTTTGGGGGGTTTGCCACAAGTGTGGGAAGGGGAAATTTGTTTGTGTGTAGTTTGTAGGATGAATGTTCAACCACTCATGTTTTTGCTTCTCTGTATGAGCATGTTTACACTGCAAGGTAATCCCAAACTCTCTATTGATCATGGACCAAAGTGTTAATCTTAATTTAACTTCATGGAATTGCAGATGTCTACAAAATTTAAAAAAACTTAAACAAGTTATGAATAAAATAAAGGACATGGGTTCAAGAATTGTGTTTTTACAAGAAACTCATCTGATAGAGGAGGATGTTAAAAGAATTAGGAGTAGATGGCAGGGAAGTGTATTCACCTCTTCATTTTCATCCCGAGCCAGGGGAGTTATGACTCTCATACATAAATCAGTTCCTTTTCAGGTGAAAAATGTAATTGGAGACAAATTTGGAAGATATGTAATCATTCAAGGTTCTTTGCTATTAGAAAATATAAATCTTGTGAACTTATATGGTCCCAATATAGATGATCAGAAGTTCTTTGCTAATTTATTTCTCATCTTATCATCACTTACAGGGCAACATATAATAGCAGGGGATTTTAATTGTACATTGAATCCAGGTGTGGATAGATCAACAGGACTGGATTGTACGCACATTGGATGTAGGATGACTATTAATCATTTTATGAAAGAATTGAGATTGTTAGATATATGGAGAGAAATGAAACCACAAGTTAAAGCCTATTCTTGTTATTCCAGTACCTACAAGACATTCTCACGTATTGATTATTTTTTGATTTCCACAGAATTAAGGTCCAAGATTCAAAACTGCTTTTATGATAACATCGTGATTTCTGATCATGCACCCTGTTGTCTAATATATGTAGATAAAAAATTGACAAAGGAATCAGGTAGATGGCAATTTCAGCATAAATGGCTTCAGGATGAGGAATTTGTCAAGTATATAGAAAAACAGATAGATGAGTTCTTTGACATCAATACTACACAAACATCAGCATGTGTAAAGTGGGAGGCTTTCAAAGCTTTTATTAGGGGACATATTATTAGTTATACAGGATCAAAATCTAAGAAGACTCGAGAGGAGAGAGCTAAATTGGAACATAAAATAAAAAGTCTTCAGGAAAAAGTGTATGCAGGAAGTGACCCAAGGTTGGAGAATGAATTACTGATTTTGAGAGCTGAATACGACAAAAAATCAGCGAATAGAGCTGCCTCGAGTCTTCTAAGATTGAAACAATCTTTTTATGAACAAGGTGAAAAATCAGGAAAATTATTAGCATGGCAGATTAAACAATTGGAAATTAAAACACCAATTACCAGTATTATAAGTAATGGACAGGTAGTTATAGATCCTTTAGAAATTAATAGAGCCTTTAGAGATTACTATGAAAAATTATATGATACCAAAAATGAACCTGATTTAACAAAACTAAATGGGTTTTTGAACGAACTATCTATACCGTGTATTCCAAATGAAAACAGGGAGATATTGGAGTCTAAAATTAGTCAAGAAGAAGTTGGGCTAGCCATTGATAATATGAAATCAGGAAAAAGTGCAGGACCAGATGGTCTTCCAGTTGACCTTTATAAAAAATTTAAGAATAAATTAATAAAACCTTTTTTGGAAATGGTTTTAGAAGCATTTCAAAATAATAATTTACCATCATACATAAATAATGCCTTAATTATACTGCTGCCAAAACCAGGTAAGCCCTCTAATAAATGTGAAAATATGAGACCAATAAGCCTATTAAACGCCGACCTTAAGATAATCTGTAAAATTTTAGCAAGACGAATACAAGAAATTTTACCAAATATTATTAATCGAGATCAGAATGGCTTTATAAAGGGTAGACAAGGCTTCCATAATGTAAGAAGACTATTTAATATTATTTATTTTAATAAAGAAGCACCGGATACAGCTCTCTTATCATTGGACGCCGAAAAGGCCTTTGATAGAGTTGAATGGCCCTTTCTTTTTGAAGTCCTACAAAGGTTTGGACTTGGAAATAATTTCATAAAATGGGTTCAAATAATATACAATAATGCTACAGCAGAAA
Organism: Pholidichthys leucotaenia; assembly: GCA_020510985.1. Taxonomy (NCBI): domain Eukaryota; kingdom Metazoa; phylum Chordata; class Actinopteri; order Cichliformes; family Pholidichthyidae; genus Pholidichthys; species Pholidichthys leucotaenia. The sequence continues at coordinate 196,526,493 of CM035843.1, read as the reverse complement.
TCCTAACAAATAACAATATTTCAAAACCAATAAAAATCAATAGAGGATGTCGACAAGGCTGTCCACTTTCACCTTTACTGTTTACTATGGCAATTGAACCTTTAGCGATAGCGATACGTTTACATTCACAAATATATGGAATTAAAGTTGGACCAACAGAACATAAAATCTCCCTGTACGCCGATGATATAATTTTGTTTATGTCGAATCTAAAAAAATCAATTCCAACCTTGTTGAATTTAATAAAGAATTTGGGGGAAATATCAGGATATAAAATAAATAAAACTAAATCTTCAATATTAATGCTAAATGAGACCCAGAGAAATTACCCAGCCCCTGAGGTAAATCAATTCAATGTTGTAAATCAGTTTAAATATTTAGGAATCCAAATTATGCCTAAGCTAGAATCAGTCGCCAGTGTCAACTATGAAGCCTTAATGTCAGATATCAATGAGTTAACTCAGAGATGGATGTCACTACCAATGTCGATGATCGGGAGAATCAATATACTTAAAAGTAATATTTTACCTAAAATACTTTATTTATTTCAATACATTCCCTTATCACCACCTTTAGATCTATTCTCAAGAATAAAAAAAAAGTTAGTGGAATTTATATGGAACAACAGGAGGGCTAGATTACGTTTGTCCTTATTATATTTACCATTTGATCGTGGAGGTCTGAAATGTCCAAATTTTATGTTGTATTATTGGTCGGCACAACTGAGGTCTATGACATATTATTTTTCATCAAATGATCTCCCTCACTGGACTGAAATGGAATCATACAATTTACCTTTACCTCTTCCCATATTCATATACTCAGATTCGGCAAAAAAATTACAAAAACAAGTTAAAAATCCATTTGTAAAGCATATGATCAAAATATGGTGTGAAGCTAAAAACTATTTAAAAGAACCACAGTTATTGTCACAATTTAGTCCAATATGGGGTAATCAATATTTTAAACCAGGGAGAGCGGACGCTGTATTTAAAGTATGGAATTTAAAAGGGATACAAAAGATTCAGGATTTATATTTGCCATGTGCAGACAACATAATGTCTTTTGAAGAGCTGAGGATCAAATTTAATCTCAATAGAACACATTTTTTTAAATATCTTCAACTTAGAAACTTTATTCGATCAAATCAAAATAAAGCTCTCACTCGACCTATTTATTCATCCTTGGAAAAAATGATGATGAAAGATAGTAAAAGAAAGGGTATTATTTCAGAGTTTTATAACTCATTGACACTATCTTCAAGTGAAAATTCACTGAAAAGATTAAACTACTGGAAAGAAGATCTGCAAATTGAAATTTCAGAGGAACAATGGGAATTGGCTTGTACAGAAGCTCAAACCAAATCAATAAATGCACGCCTTAAATTGATACATTTCAAATGGTTAATGCGGATGTATGTTACACCGGAGGAGTTAAATAGATATAACAAAAATATACCAGATACATGCACAAAATGCATGGAAAGTAAAGGAACCCTATTTCATTGTTTATGGGAATGTAGATTAATAAGAATGTTTTGGGAGGAGGTGAGGGTAACAATTGAAAAAATAATCTCAAAACAAATCATATTGAATCCTAAACTGTTTTTGTTGGGTCTGTACCCAGAAAAGCATAATTTCAATAAAAGTGAAAGAACATTCATAGACCTCAGTTTGCTTAATGCCAAAAAATGTATTGCACTATTATGGAAAAAGACTCATAGACCAGATGTGACTCAGTGGTTAAGACAGATGTTAACAAACCTTCCATTAGAAAGAATAACATATATACTGAAATCAAAGGAAATTGTGTTTGAGAATATATGGAGACCTTTTATTGATTATGTAAAAAATTTAAACATAACTCTTGAAGAAGAAGGTGAATGATGTGTGTGGACCTTGTAAATTCCAAACTGGTGAACATAATATGTATACTAATGTATTGGATTGTCTAGACTAAACAGAAGAGCATTGTTGAAGACTTGATTTTGTTGGTGGTTGTTGGTGTTTTTAGGGTATTTTTTTTTTTTTTGTAGTACTTTAGTGTTAGTGTTTGATTGTTTGTATCATGTTTGTTAAAAAAAAAAAAAAAAGGTTCAATAAAGATATTGTGGAAGAAAAAAAATAAAACCATTTTTGGAAATGGTTTTAGAAGCATTTCAAAATAGTAATTTACCACCATACATGAATAATGCCTTAATTATACTGTTGCCAAAACCAGGTAAACCCTCTAATAAATGTGAAAACATGAGACCAATAAGCCTATTAAATGCTGACCTTAAGATAATCTGTAAAATTTTAGCAAGACGACTACAAGAAATATTACCAAATATTATTAACCGAGATCAGAATGGCTTTATAATGGGAAGACAAGGCTTCCATAATGTAAGAAGACTATTTAATATTATTTACTCTAATAAAGAAGCACCGGATACAGCTCTCCTATCATTGGACGCTGAAAAGGCTTTTGATAGGGTCGAATGGCCCTATTTTTTTGAAGTCCTACAAAGGTTTGGACTTGGAAATAATTTCATAAAATGGGTTCAGATAATATACAATAATGCTACAGCAGAAATCCTAACAAATAGCAATATTTCAAAATCAATAAAAATCAATAGAGGATGTCGACAAGGCTGTCCACTTTCACCTTTACTGTTTACTATGGCAATTGAACCTGTAGCGATGGCAGTACGTTTACATCCACAAATATATGGAATTAAAGTAGGACCAACAGAACATAAAATCTCCCTGTATGCCGATGACATAATTTTGTTTATGTCGAATCTCAAAAAAAATCAATTCCGACCTTGTTAAATTCAATAAAGAACTTCGGGGAAATATCAGGATATAAAATAAATAAAACTAAATCTTCAATATTAATGCTAAATGAGACCCAGAGGGGTCACCCAGCTCCTGAGGTAAATCAATTCAATGTTGTAAATCAGTTTAAATATTTAGGAATTCAAATTGTGCCGAAGTTAGAATCAGTGGCCAGTGCCAACTATGAAGCCTTAATGATAGATATTAATGAGTTGCTTCAGAGATGGATGTCACTACCAATGTCGATAATTGGGAGAATTAATATACTTAAAAGTAATATCTTACCCAAAATACTTTATTTATTTCAATACATTCCTTTACCACCACCTTCAGATCTATTCTCAAGAATTAAAAAAAAGTTAGTGGAATTTATATGGAACAATAGGAAGGCTAGATTACGTCTGTCCTTAGTATATTTACCATTTGATCGTGGAGGTCTGAAATGTCCAAACTTTATGTTGTATTACTGGTCAGCATAACTGAGGTCTATGACATATTATTTTTCATCAAATGATCTCCCTCACTGGACTGAAATGGAATCATACAATTTGCCTTTACCTCTTCCCTTATTCATATACTCAGACTCGGCTAAAAAATTACAGAAACAAGTTAAAAATCCTATTGTAAAGCATATGATCAAAAGATGGTGTGAAATCAAAAACTATTTAAAAGAACCACACTTATTGTCACAATTTAGCCCAATATGGGGTAATCAATATTTTACACCAGGGAGAGCGGATGCTGTATTTAAAGTATGGAATTTAAAAGGGATTCAAAAGATTCAAGACTTATATTTGTCACGTTCAGATAACATAATGTCTTTTGAAGAACTGAGGATCAAATTTAATCTTAATAGAACACATTTTTTTAAATATCTTCAGCTTAGGAATTTTATTCAATCAAATCAAAATAATGCTCTCACCCGACCTACTTATTCATCCTTGGAAAAAATTTTGACGAAAGATAGTAAGAGAAAGGGTATTATTTCAGAGTTTTATAACTCATTGACACTATCCTCAAGTGAAAACTCACAGAAAAGAATGAATTATTGGAAAGAAGACCTGCAAACTGAAATTTCAGAGGAACAATGGGAATTGGCTTGCACAGAAGCTCAAACCAAATCAATAAATGTACGTCTTAAATTGATACATTTTAAATGGTTAATGCGGATGCATGTTACACCGGATATAACAAAAACATACCAGATACGTGCACAAAATGTATGGAAAGTAAAGGAACCCTATTTCATTGTTTATGGGAATGTAGAAAAATTAGAATGTTTTGGGAAGAGGTGAGGGTAACAATAGAAAAAATAATTTCAAAACAATTCATATTGAACTCTAAACTGTTTTTGTTGGGTCTGTATCCAGAAAAGCATAATTTTAATAAGAGTGAAAGAGCATTCATAGACCTCAGTTTGCTTAATGCCAAAAAATGTATTGCACTACTGTGGAAAAAGACTCATAGACCAGATGTGACTCAGTGGTTAAGAAAGATATTAACAAACCTTCCACTAGAAAGAATAACATATATACTGAAATCAAAGGAAAATGTGTTTGAGAATATATGGAGACCCTTCATTGATTATGTAAAGAAATTAAACATAACTTCTGAAGAACAAGGTGAATGATGTGTGTGGACCTTGTAAATTCCAAATTGGTGAATGTATAATATGTATACTTATGTAATGGATTACCTAGGCTAAACAGAGGAGCATTGTTGTTGACTTGCTGTTGTTAATGGTTGTTGGTGTTTTTAGTACATTTTTTTTCTTTTATTTTTAAATTACTTTAGTGTTAGTGTTTGACTGTTTGTGTCATGTTTGTTAAAAAAGGTTCAATAAAAAATATTGTGGAAAAAAAAAAGGGGAGATTTTCCTCTCCACCATTGCCAAGCGCTTGCTCACAGGGGATTGCCTGATTGCTGGGGTCTTTCTGCAATTGTGGGGGTTTCCCCTACAGTTGAAAGTGCTATCAGATGACTGTTGTTGTGAAATGGTGCTATATAAAAAAGGCTGAATTGAATTAATCTTCATCCTTAAGCTATTTCAGGTTATTATTCAGCTTTAAGCAATGACGAAAACCACACACTGCAACAAAAACAAATCATTAACATACCATCTACAACCAAACATGATGGGCATTCATGAAACCAGCTCACAGCCAGAGCATTCTAAACATGCAAGTTCTGTAACCCAGAACAGATAAATGTTAATAACAGCGTCTCTTCACCTCATCAGTAAAGTCTCTCCCTGTCCACACTCGTCCCTCGGCCATGGGTCGACAGGTTCCAGTTTGTGTTCCGTCTGAACTCCAGGAAACATTCACATACCATTCTACCACTATCTGTTACTTTCAGCATCCCCCTCTTCCTGTTCAACGAGTTGCCTCCTCCTCCTCCTCCGCCTCACTCCATATAACATGTGATCCATCACTCAGCAGACTGCATACTACTGCTCTAACATGTGTCAATATCACACCTCTGATATACTGATGAATTCACAACTTTGTTCCCTTGTAAATTTGTAATTTTTTTGTGAATTTTTGAACTCTGATCCCCTGACTGAATTTGACATCGCCAGTCGAAAATATGGAATCCTAACCACAGCATCAGTGAAAACGTACCTGAGGAGTCTGGAGTGTTTTCTGAGTGTTTGTGCGCTGCGCTGCAGACTGTTTGGAAGTTTCAGCCATAGTGGAGGATTTGGGCAATGCCGACGGTTGGAGCCCCTTCTTCTCCGCTTTACTAGCATAGCCGTGTAATGTTTGGGGTTCAGGAGGCCGCTATGAGGACAATAAATGTGGTGAGTTAGCAGGTTTTAGATAATTAGAGGACATCTGTAACAGGTTAGACAGGGATCAGGGGTTGTTTTCAGACAAAGATAAACCTCAGTGAAGTTGCCCCCCTGGCCATGCAAAACTCCAGAAAAATTTTCTCAGTCATGCTGGTTTGTGCCGCTATAATTTTCGTTTGTGTCATTATGTTCTAGATATTAAAGATTATTTTATAGGTCATTCTGAGGTCACTCAGTCCCCCAACTTGCTCTAAATACAGAGCCTAAGTCACGCCCCATCTACTTCTGCATATGGAACTTTAAATTGGAAAAAATCTCCATTGAAATGAATGGAAAGAGCGAAATTATTTTTTGGATTCTGATCAAATTTTGCCACGAGTTACACATGACGTTTGTCAGTTTAAAAGATAATTTTCTATGTAAATTAAGTTGTCAGCTGTCGTATAATAAACGACTAATATTTAGTTTTCGTGAAAACGCTCAATGGATGACATTTACTTGTCTTGGTCCATACACATCACCAAACACAGTTACAGCGGTTCCCCTCTCAAAGCTCACATCCTGTTTTTTGACCAATGAAAGAGGAGAAAAGCAACACAAATGTATTTTGAGAGCTGCAGCTGATCCAGAGGACTGTTGCTTCTTCAGCCTGGGTGCTCCTTGAAAATGATGACACAACTTGTGTGAGTCTGTGTTTGTAGTTTTTTAATTTACATATTTTCACAGCCTTGAACCTTAACAGTTAAGACAACAACCTACAACGTTTTTTTATGTAGCAAACTATCTTTTAAATTGACAAACATCATATGTGTAACTTGTGGAAAAATTCATTCAGAATCAAAAGATAATTTTGCTCTTGCCATTCATTTCAATGGAGATTTTTTCCAATTCAAGGTCCCATATGCGGAAGTTGAGGGGGCATGACTGAGGCTCTCTATTGACTTGAAATGGTCTCATTTGTTTGTGCCGTTGAAAGTTTTTTTGTGCCATTAAGTTTTGGTTTTTTGGGGTTTTTTTTAGATATTACAAGTTTTATTTTCAGGCAATGATGTCACTCAGCCACCCAACTTGCCACACACACACACACATATATATATATACACACTCCTCATGAAAAGTTAGGGATATTCAGCTTTCTGGTGAAATTTCAGGATGCACCTAAAATATACTATAACCTTTACAGGTGAACTTAATTTGACCTTCTTTAACCTTTTGAATGCACATGTCCAACTGTTCAATGTTTCAGTACTTTCTGCATAACTGGCTGTTCTCTAACAAGATGCTTAACGTCAAAATTCACAACAGGTGTTTGATCCACGAATCGACCAAAAAATTTTCTGGTTCAATTACAGTTAGTATTTAAACAGTCTTCTTTATCATGCTGTTCACATTTTGACATCATAAGACCAAGATGACACCTAACAACTGATAAACAGTACCTCACCATTGCGAGGCTTCAAACAGAAGTTCTCAGAGGGAAGTGGCCACTGAGCTTAGAGTGTCACAGAGTGTCATCAGCAGGTTGCAACAGAGATACAGAGAGACTGGAAGAGTTACAGAAAGGCATAGAAGTGGACGTCCTTTGGCCATATCCCATGCTGATGACTGCTTCATTGTGAAGAATGCCCTGTGGAACCGGATGATGAATGCTGCTCAGCTCCAGGCGCATTTAAGGGAGGTGAGAGGCACCCAAGTGTCACGCTAGACCATATGAAACCATTTACATCGGCGTGGTCTGCTTGCTAGACCAGAGATTCCCAAAGTGGGGGACGCGACCCCCCGGGGGGTCCCGAGACACTAAAGGGGGGTCGCAAGATGATTTTCAGAATCCTCCTTAGGTGATTACTCAGGTGACATGTCACTTTAACTGCGCCACAGTAAACGTTAACAGGTCACACACAGGTTAGTGTGCACCAGTAGATTTCATCTGAACAAGTCAAATCAACACATTACGCTTCAATCCTTATTGTGGCAAGATTTCATGGACAGATAGCGCCCCCACTGCCACAGGCACAGCGCTGCGCCTGTCATGTGACGTTATATGATGCTGCCAAAAACTCCCCAGTTGATTTAAGTTGTACAAAGGATTCCATCTCACAAGGTGGCAGACACGTATAACTTACTGCTCTTGCCTTGGAGGACTGATACTGAGCATAGAACCATCCTAAAACCTCACTTCTGGAAACCACAGAAGAAGAGTTTGTAAACGAATGTTGATGTTTGCCATCACCATCGCAAGAAGGAGGAGGCATCTGCTCCCAAATCTGCCAAATATGATTCCAAAAAGAGATTATTTAGCTTATGAAGGTAAATATATACATTTTGTTATAACAGAGGGTGGGCGAAGCTGGTTGATGTTTACCTGCCATCGCCCCCAGCGCCATGTGACTGGAGAGAACAATCGCGCCGGTTCCGTGTTGTCATATAAGCTAAATAGTGGCAGGATAAAAGCGAAAATGAGGTGTGTAGCACCTTGGGGGAGGCAGCTTATTTAGCATCTCAGACAAGAGACAGTGAATAAGCATGGGAGAACAATGCTCAGGAGGTTCCTGGCGAGATAGCAGGAAGGACTCAAGGACGTAGGGGGTTGAATGCAGTGTAATGCAAATGTCATGTTGTGTGTGGAGAAATGCCATGAAACTTGTGAGGAGAGATTTGGGGTAAAAGAAGAGTGCCTGCTGAAATGTTCATTCTGTTCTGTGCTTGAGAGATGTGAAGTGTGTAATAAACCGTCTGCCATGAATCAGCCTCTTATTTCACACACTCCACACTGGTGACCCAAGACGTATTATGGAACACGAGGCAAGAACCCTGGAGCCGGCCCGGTCAGGAAGCTCCAGCGAGGCGGCAGCCATCCCACAGACGGCCCGGCCTGGAACCCCCAGCCACGCGTGTGCGGTTTCAGTCAAGCTACCGGATTTCTGGCAGCACAACCCACGCTCTTGGATCCACCACACCGAGGCCCAGTTCGCCCTCCGGGGAGTAACGGCAGACGACACCAGATTCTACCATGTGGTCGCAGCGCTGCACGCCCGCACAGCTCAGCAGGTAGCGAGCCTGCTCGATCAGCCTCCAGCAAGAAACAAATACGAGGCGCTCAAGGCTGCGCTCACCCGGCACTACACGCTCTCGGACTGTGAGAGAGCGGAGAGGCTCCTGACGCGGGCCGAATTAGGAGATGGTCCGGCCGTAGACCTGATTGAGAAGATGCTGGCGTTAATGGGCACGGACGACGGGCACTTTCTGTTTGCCCACCTCTTCCTCCGGAACCTTCCAACAGTGGCGAGAGCGGTTCTGGCCAATTCGCCGTTGCTCGCCGCGTGTGACTACCGTGCGCTAGCCAAGGAGGCAGACCGGATCATCATCACCACCAGGGCGATCACAGTCAACGCGGCAGCGGGGGTGCCCAGCGAGACGACCAGAGGAGGCGAGGAGCCACCAACGGTAGCAGCAGCGGGGGCCAAGGAGCGCCAGAGAGACACGCTCTGTTTCTACCACCGCCGCTTCAGAGAGAACGCACGCAGATGTGCGCCACCGTGCCAATTCAAGTGCTCGGGAAAACGCAGAGGCTGGCGGTCGGTAGCAGCTGCGACCCTCGGTGACGAGAACAAGCTGTTCTACCTGACGGACGCACGCTCGGGGAGGCGTTTCCTTGTGGACACCGGAGCCCAGAAGAGCTTCATCCTGCCGACCTATGCTGACCGGCTGGCAGGACCTAACGGCCCCAAGATGTTGGCAGCAAACGGTTCGGAAATTAAGACCTTTGGTGAGAGGACACTGATCTTATCTCTACACGGCCGTACATATGAGTGGACTTTTGTCGTAGCAGCACTGAATTACCATATCCTGGGGGCTGATTTTCTGTGTGCACATGGTTTACTGGCTGATGTTGCTAACAGGCGCCTGGTTAATGCACTGTCCTTTGACTCTCTCCCCTGTATAGCTCGAGTGACCCAGCCAACAGCACAGGCCAACGTCACAGCTACAGGCAGTAAGTTCCACACACTGCTCACTCAGTTTCCAGCACTCACGGTCCCGACGTTTTCGGCGGCCATCGCTAAACACGGGGTGGAGCACTTTATCACCACCACCGGGCCGCCCGTTTTTGCAAGACCTCGGCGCTTGGACGCAGCTAAACTGGCCATAGCGCACGAGGAGTTTGCCAACCTGGAAAGGTTGGGCATCATCAGGCGTTCGAACAGCCCATAGGCATCCCCGCTACACATGGTCCCTAAGGCTGAGGGATCGTGGCGACCGTGCGGTGATTTCCGCAGGTTGAACAACGCCAAAGTGCACGACCGCTACCCAATTCCCCACATACAGGATTTTTCCGTCCACCTCGCCGGAGCGCGCATTTTTTCCAAAATAGACCTGGTCTGCGGTTACCACCAAGTCCCAGTGCGCGCGGAGGACGTACCCAAAACAGCGGTAATAACTCCGTTCGGTTTATTTGAGTTCCTGCGCATGCCATTCGGGTTAAAAGGAGTGGCACAGACATTCCAGCGCATGATGGATGCAGTGCTGCGCGATCTCCCGTTCGTGTTCGTCTACCCGGACAATATCCTGGGAGCCAGTGCGTCCGAAGACGAACACGAAACCCACCTCACAACGGTTTTCCGGAGGTTGGAGGAGCACGGGTTAATAATCAGCCCGGCGAAATGCCAGTTTGGCGTGACGGAGATTGATTTTTGGGGGCACCGCGTCTCTCCGGAAGGAGCGATCCCACTGCCTGACAAAGTGCGCGCCATGGCGGATTTTCCCCGGCCTCAGACGGTCAGGGCGCTGCAGAAAATTTTGGGGATGGTGAACTTTTATAACCGTTTCCTTCCCCGCGCGGCGCGGCTCATGCAACCATTGTACGCCGCGCTCAAGAAACAGAAACCCGCAGATAGGGTCGAATGGACCCCGGAGCGAGAGCGGGCGTTCTCGGAAGTTAAAGCAGCCCTGGCAAACGCCGCACTGCTGGCGCATCCGAACCCAGCGGCCCGAATACAGCTCACCACCGACGCTTCAGACGTGGCTATAGGGGCTGTCGTAGAGCAGCGCGTCGCCGGGGCTTGGCAGCCGCTCGCTTTTTTCAGCAGAACTTTGCGCGGCAGCGAACGTAAATACAGCGCGTTTGACAGGGAGTTGCTGGCTCTCCACCTGGCCATACGCCACTTCCAGTTCTGGCTGGAAGGGCGCAGCTTCATCGCGTTCGTGGACCACAAGCCGCTAACATTCCCGATGGCCAAGGTTTCAGAACCATGGTCGGGCCGGCAGCAGAGACAGCTGGCCGCGATCTCAGAGTTTACTACCGATATTCAGCATGTGTCGGGTAAACTGAATGTGGTGGCGGACTGCCTCTCGCACGCCGTGGTGGCCCCGGTCTACGTGGGGATAGATTACGCAGCCATGGCCGCGGAGCAGATTAGCGATGCAGACGTGCGCGCGCTCCAGTCTGGACCAACAGGGTTAAGGCTGGAGAGCAGGGTGCTGCAAGATGGCGCCCACCCCCCCCCTAATCTGCGATGTCTCCACGGGACGCCCGCGTTTGGTGGTCCCAGTCGCGTGGTGCCGCCGCGTGTTTGAGTCGGTTCACACTCTGGCGCACCCAGGAGTGCGCCTGTCGGTCAAAATGGTGGGAGAGAAGTTTGTGTGGCCGAGCCTACGCAAACAAGTAAAAGAGTGGGCTGCAGCCTGCGTGGCGTGCCAACGAGCCAAGGTACACAGACACACGAAGGCTCCCTTGGAGCCGTTTCAGGTACCGGCTAAGAGGTTCGACCATGTTCACGTGGACCTCGTGGGACCCCTCCCGCCATCACAAGGGTGCACGCACCTCCTGACAGTAGTGGACCGCACCACGCGCTGGCCAGAAGCAGTCCCGCTGGCGGCAACCACGTCCGTGGATGTAGCACGCGCTTTTTTAACAGCATGGGTGGCGCGTTTTGGAGTCGTGGAGTGTGTGAAATAAGAGGCTGATTCATGGCAGACGGTTTATTACACACTTCACATCTCTCAAGCACAGAACAGAATGAAACATTTCAGCAGGCACTCTTCTTTTTCCCAAATCTCTCCTCACAAGTTTCATGGCATTTCTCCACACACAACATGACATTTGCATTACACTGCATTCAACCCCCTACGTCCTTGACTCCTTCCTGCTATCTCGCCAGGAACCTCCTGAGCATTGTTCTCCCATGCTTACCCACTGTCTCTTGTGTGAGATGCTAAATAATCTGAGTCCCCCAAGGTGCTACAGGTGGAATAATCATAACAGTTTCTGAAGGTGAGTGGGAAAAATAAAATGACCGACAGAAGAGAAAATAACAACCAGGATGCCACAAAAGGATGAAGCAAGCGAGCCGACCGGCCAGCAGTAAATGACAAATTTGTTTGTTTACACTGTACTGATTTTCTGGTTCATATACTTTGAAGATAAGATAACAAAATGGCCAAAACAAAAAACGGTGACAAAAAACAAAATCATTCTTTGTGTAAATATGTCCAAAATCCGATTTTGACTGAAAGTTATGTAATTCAATATGGCTGCCGTGGCATTATGCAAATTAGATGCATAAATTTACTCCCTCAAACTTTGGATCATATTCTACATCTTTCTAATTGACAGTAAGCCATTATTTCTTACCACTTTCAAGTTATAGCCTTGGAAATCTCTGACATCTGAACTGAATATTTTCTTGAAAAAAATCTTGACCACTAGGGGCTTATGGTGCAACGGAGCACCTGTGGCAGTCACCGGGTTAAGCCCAGGATATTATTTTTAAAAATGAAACTTTGGTTAATACTGACCAAAGACAATGCAGAGAAGCCAGCAGAGATGGCAGAAAAGGAGAGCAGAGACATGCCGCCAGAAAGGCCGGCGTCTGGTGTGGGGGAGGAGGAGGAGAGCATCGTAAAGGCCTCCATAAGCAGTCAGATCAGCCTTCCTCCAAGCATCGCAAGTATCAAGAGGATTGTATGGATTCACATGCATCGTTATCAATGAAGTACAACATCCCCAATGTGTAGTGTGCACCGAGGTGCTTGCACATGAGAGTTTAAAACCCGTAAACATGCTCAGACACTTAAAAACTAAGCATCCATCTCTTGCAGCTAAACCAGCAGTTTTTTTCCGCTGAAAGGAGAGAGAATTGCAAGGCCAAAAGAAAGTCATAGCTAACCAAATAACATCCACAACCAAAGCTTAAAAGGCATCATATGATGTGGCATATTTAATTGCACAGGCAAAAAAGCCACACACAATCAAAGAAACCCTAATAAAACCTGCTGCTATCGCTATGAGTCAGACAATGCATGGGGATAAACAGATGTGGAAGCTGGAAGCAGTGTTGCTGTCTGACAGGACCATATCCCGGCGCATCATGGACATGGCCCAGGACATAAAGTGTCAGCTGATTGACAGAGTGAAGAAAGGGAAATATGCTTTGCAGTTAGATGAATCATAGATATATCAAACTCAGCCCAGCTGCTTGTTTTTGTCAGATACAGTTTTGATGGAAAACTTAACGAGGAAATGCTGTTTTGCACCCCGCTGGATGTAAAGTGCACAGGTGAGGACATTTTCACAAAACCTGACAGCAAACTAAAAGAAGAGGGACTGTCTTGGGATGAGTGCACTGGTGTGCGTACAGATGGTGCTGCAGCAATGCCGGGGAAAGAGAAAGGATTAAAAGCAAGAGTCTTACAAGTGGCACCCCACATAAACTTTACGCATGATATTATTCAATTCAATTCAATTCAACTTTATTTATATAGCGCCATTTCACAACAACAGTCATCTCATAGCACCATCAACTGTAGGGAGGACCCCCACAGTTGCAGAAAGACCCCAGCAATCAGGCGATCCCCTGTGAGCAAGCACTTGGCGACGGTGGAGAGGAAAAACTCCCTTTTAACAGGAAGAAACCTCCAGCAGAACCAGGCTCAGGGAGGGGCAGTCATCTGCTGCGACTGGCTGGGGGGTGAGGGGACAGAGAAGAAGAAAAGAACAGACATGTAGAGAGCAAACAGCACGATGGGGACTCAATCTATGGGAGAGAACAAACAAATGTTAATGACCAGCAAAAAAAAAAAAAAAAAATATTTCATAGAGAGTGAGGAAAGGAGTGAGGCCCAGTGCATTACTGGAGGTCCCCCGGCTGACTAAACCTATTAGCAGCATAACTAAGGGAGGGTTCAGAAACACATGATCCCTCCCTAATTGTAGGCTATATCAAAAAGGTAGGTTTTAGCCCTATTCTTAAAAACAGAGATCGAGTCTGACTCCCGAATCCAGATTGGCAGCTGATTCCACAGGAGAGGAGCTTGAAAACTGAAGGCTCTGCCTCCCATTGTACTTTTGGAGATTCTAGGTATTACAAGTAAACCTGCATTTTGGGAGCGTAGTGCTCTGTTAGGATGATACGGTAGTATCAGATCTTTTAAATAAAAAGGAGCCTGATTGTTTAGAGCTTTGTAAGTAAGAAGAAGGATTTTAAACTTAATTCTAAACTCTATGGGAAGCCAATGAAGGGAGGCCAGAACCGGAGAGATATGATCTCTCTTTCTAGTACCTGTTAAAACTCTTGCTGCAGCATTTTGGATCAGCTGAAGACTTTTTAAAGATGTTTTAGGACAGCCTGATAATAAAGAATTACAATAATCTAATCTCGAGCTAACAAAAGCGTGGATCAGCTTCTCAGCATCACTCTGAGACAAGATGCTCCTAATCTTGGCAATATTACGCAAATGATAGAAGGCAGTCTTAGAAACAAATTTAATATGTGAATTGAAGGACAAATCCTGATCAAAAATAACTCCAAGGTTCCTCACAGAGCTATTAAGAGAAAGAGTAACTGCATCCAAACTGAAAGTTTGATTTGGAAAGGAATTTCTTAGGTTTTTTGGACCAACAAGAATGACTTCAGTCTTATCTGAATTTAATAGCAGGAAATTACAAGTCATCCAAACTTTGATTTCCTTAAGACAGGCTTCTAACTTGGCTAATTGATTAGTATCATCTGGCTTCATTGACAGGTATAATTGTGTGTCATCTGCATAACAGTGAAAATGTATACAGTGCTTTCTAATAATGTTGCCTAACGGAAGCATATATAAACTAAAAAGAGTAGGGCCAAGCACAGATCCCTGTGGAACTCCATGACTAAGCTTTGAGCTGAGAGAAAACTCATCATTTACATGAACAAACTGGAACCTATCAGATAAATAAGATCTAAACCACTGCAACCAAGTTCCATTAAGTCCAACATAGTGTTCTAATCTATCAAGTAGAATATTATGATCAATAGTATCAAAAGCTGCACTAAGATCTAAAAGGACAAGTACAGAAACTAGTCCATTATCAGATGCAATGAGGAGGTCGTTAGTGACCTTCGCTAAGGCTGTTTCAGTGCTATGATGGATTCTAAACCCAGATTGAAACTCCTCAAATAAACCATTTCCCTGCAGGTGGTCAAATAATTGCGTAGCAACAACTCTTTCTAAGATTTTTGAAATGAAAGGGAGATTAGAGATTGGTCTATAGTTAGCTAAAGCTCCTGGATCTAGCGTTGGCTTTTTGAGTAAGGGTTTAATTACAGCCGTTTTAAAAGCCTGCGGTACATGGCCTAAAGTTAATGAAGAATTGATTATATGAAGAATAAAGCTACCAATAAGTGGGAAGACTTCTTTAAATAACCTGGTAGGAATAGGGTCTAAAAGACAAGTTGAAGGTTTGGATGAGGAAACTATTTTGTCTAACTCACAAAGGTCGATTGGAGTAAACTCATCAAGACAGACATCAATAGAAGGAGTTGTAGTAGTTACAGTATTTAAGTTAACTGTGGGAAGAATCTGATTGAGTTTATCTCTGATGGATGAAATTTTATTATTGAAAAAGTTCATAAAGTCCTGACTAGTAAGCTCTAAGGGGATGCTAGGATTGACAGAGTCCTGACTCTTTGTCAACCTGGCTACAGTACTGAAAAGAAACCTGGGATTATTCTTGTTCTCTTCTATTAATGCAGAGTAATAACTCGTTCTAGCTTTTCTAAGAGATTTTTTATAAATTAAAAGATGATTTCTCCAAGCTAAATAGATTTCATCTAAATTAGTAGAGCGCCATTTTCTTTCTAATTGACAAGTCTTCTGTTTTAAGCTACGAGTTTCTGTGTTGAACCAAGGAGTTAAAAATCTCTGATTAGACTTTTTCTTTTTTAAGGGGGCCACCAAGTCTAGAGCCTGATGCAGAGAAGCTGAAACACTATCCACCATGTTATCAATTACAGAAGGAGCAAGCTGTCTATAGCTTATTTCCGTTGTGTTGACACATGGCATAGAGGAAACAATCTGCATAAATTTGGAGACAGCATCATCTGAGAGGCATCTACTGTGATAATATTTTTCTTTAGGAGCCAAATAGTCAGAAATAGTAAAATCAAAGGTTAACAGACAATGGTCTGACAGTACAGGGTTATGAGGAGACACTACAAGATTTTCTATTTCTATGCCATATGTCAGAACAAGGTCCAATGTATGGTGGAGGTAATGAGTAGAATTTCCTACTTTCTGAGAAAACCCAATCGAGTCTAATATTGAATTAAAAGCCACATTGAGGCAGTCACTATCTACATCCACATGTATATTAAAGTCCCCTACTATAATTATTCTATCAGATTTCAGCACTAAATCAGCTAAGAAATCAGCAAATTCGGATAAAAATTCTGAATAGGTTGATGGGGGACGATAAACTATGGCAAATAAAATTGGGTTTAACCGGGAATTGCTAAAGTGCCCAACACTGAGGACCAGGCCCTCAAAGGAATTATAACATGTTTTTTGCTTTACATTAACTAGTAATTTGGAATGGTAAATTGATGCTACTCCTCCTCCACGACCAGAACTTCTGGGATTTTGACAGTTTAAATAACCAGAGGGAGTTGATTCATTTAAACCAACATAATCCTCTTGTCCTAACCAAGTCTCTGTAAGGGAAATTAAATCAATCTGATGATCAATTAACAGATCATGGACTAACAGAGACTTGGGAGTTAGAGACCTAATATTTAATAAACCACATTTAATTTTTAAATTATGAGGAGGAACAGAGGCCAAATCATTCAATTTAGAGGCTTTATGTTTAATTTGAGTTTTACCAATATTTTGCTTTATCACTTTGGGATGCTTATACATTATATTTTTATTTACTTTGGAGGGAGCAGACAACGATTCTCTGATGGGGAAGACAGGGGCTAAGCTGAGGGGTGGCGGATGAAGAGGAGCTGCAGAGAGGCGTGTAAGACTGCGACTCTGCTTCCTGGTCCCAACTCTGAGTAGTCAGGGTTTTGGAAATTTGGATAAAAAAGATGCCAGATTGTTAGATAAATGAGAAGCACCATCCAAAGTGGGATGAATGCTGTCTCGTCTCATAAGACCAGGTTTTCCCCAAAAAGAGCTCCAATTGTCAATGTAGCCCACGTCATTTTTAGGACACCACACAGACAGCCAGCGGTTCAAGGATGACGAGCGACTAAACATGTCATCACTGGTCAGATTGGGGAGGGGCCCAGAGAATACTACAGTGGCAGACATCGTTTTTGCAAAGTCACACACCGATTCTATATTAAGTTTCGTGACTTCCGACTGCCGGAGACGGGATGGATATTATCCACAGATCATTCTTAGTCTGGCCCTTCACCCAGGACCAGTTTGTCTTGGGTGACCCTACCAGAGGCAAATTGCCCCAGACAACATAGCTCTTGGGATCACTAGGGCACGCAAACCTCCCCACCACGATAAGGTGGCGATCCATGAGGGGTCTGTGAAAAATGGTGGAGCGGTTTGCGTGCCCTAGTGATCCCAGGAGCTATGTTGTCCGGGGCAATTTGCCTCTGGTAGGGTCACCCAAGATAAACTGGTCCTGGGTGAGGGGACAGACTAAGAACAATCCAACAGACTCTCATGATGAATGCTCGAACAAGGATTCAGTGTACCCCGCCCGGCATGGGGTTACCGGGGACCCACCCTGGAGCCAGGCCTAGGGGAGAGGCTCGATGGCTAGCGTCTGGTGGCTGTGTTTCTGCCAATGGGACCCGGCCGAGCTCAGCCCGAAGGAGTTACATGGGTCCGCCCTCCAGTGGGTTCACCACCTGCAGGAGGGGCCATGGGGTTCTGGTGCTATGTGGATCAGGTGGCAGTCAAAGGCGGACATCTTGGTGGTCTGATCCCAAGCTTCCTAAACTGGCTTCTGGGACGTGGAATGTCACCTCTCTGGTGGGGAAGGAGCCTGAGCTGGTGCATGAGGTTGAGAGATACCGGCTAGATATAGTCAGCCTCACCTCAACACAAAGCTCCGGTTCTGGAACCAGTCTCCTGGGGAGGGGCTGGAGCTTGGCCTACTCTGGAGTTGCCACGGGAGAGAGGCGACAAGCAGGGGTGGGTATTCTTGTATCCCCCCCATCTTGCTGCCTCTATATTGGAGTTTTCCCCGGTGGACGAAGGGGTTGTTTCCCTTCGCCTTCGGGTTGAGAAACGTGTCCTGACCATCATTTGTGCCTATGCACTAAATGATGGTTCAGAGTACCCACCCTTTTTGGAGTCTCTGACTGGGGTGCTGAAGAGAGCTCCTCTTGGAGACTCCATTGTCCTACTGGGGGACTTCAATGCGCACGTGGGCAACGACAGTGAAACCTGGAGAGGGGTGATTGGGAGGAATGGCCTGCCTGATCTGAACAGGAGTGGTGTTCAGTTATTGTACTTCTGTGCTAACCACAGTTTGTCCATAACAAACACCACGTTCAAGCATAAGGGTGTCCATATGTGCACCTGGCACCAGGACACCCTAGGTCGCAGGTCGATGATCGATTTTGTTATCGTGTCATCAGACCGACGACCGCATGTCTTGGACACTCGGGTAAAGAGAGGTGCAGAGCTGTCAACTGATTACCACCTGGTGGTGAGTTGGATCCAATGGCAGGGGAGGATGCCATTCAGACCTGGTAGACCCAAACGTATAGTGAGGGTGTGCTGGCAATGTCTGGCTGAGGCCCCTGTCCGGGAGGTCTTCAACTCCCACCTCCGGAAGAACTTCAACCACATTCCGAGGGAGTCTGGAGACATGGAGTCTGAATGGGCCATGTTCTCCACCTCCATTGTTGAAGCGGCTGCCCAGAGCTGCAGCCGCAAGGTTGTTGGAGCATCTCATGGTGCCAACCCCCGAACCAAGTGGTGGACACCAGTGGTGAGGGGGGCCATTAAGCTGAAGAAGTAGTCCTATCAAGCTTGGTTTTCGCTTGTGGGACTCCCGAAGCAGCTGAGGTATACCAGCAGGCCAAGTGGAGTGCAGCTCGGGTGGTTGCTGAAGCAAAAACTTGGGTGTGGGAGGAGCTCGGTGAGGCCATGGAACAAGACTTTCGGTCGGCCTCAAAGAGATTCTGGCAAACTGTCTGGCGGCTCAAGAGGGGGAAGCAGCTCCCTGTCCACACAACGTATGGTGCGGATGGGGCAATGCTGACTTCGACTGGGGATATCGTCAGGCGGTGGAAGGACTTCGAGTACTTCGAAGTCCTTCGAAGTACTTCAAGGAGCTCCTCAATCCCACTGACACGCCTTCCACAGAGGAAGCAGGGCTTGTGGACGAGGGGGACGACTTGCCTATAACAGGGGCTGAAGTCGTCAAGGTGGTTAAAAATCTCTTTGGTAGACTTCCGGTTATGGCAGCCACGTAGGAAGACGTGTTTCACACTGCTCTGCTCTTGAAAATAAAAAAAAAAATTACTAAAACTCTCTTAATTGGAACAAAAACCCACCCTAGCATTTTGGCGCGGATATGGTAAAGACTAAGGCTGGAAAATTAGGTGGAGGAAAAGGTAACTCGACAAAATAACCCAAGCTAACAGACTTCCACGCTTGAGGCGAAACAGAGAAAATTACAGAGGCGATGGCGGAGGATGGAGCCAGCAGCGGAGCGGGAACAGTTGAAGAGGGGACAAACGCAGTGCTCACTGCCATCAACTCCATGAGAACAGAGTTTTCGTCTAAATTTGACGGGATTATAACAGTGATAGAAGGAATGAGAAAAGAAATAAGCAACTGTTTGGAGCGAGTATCGCAGGCGGAGCTCCGAATTTCAAGCTCTGAAGAGGACGTCACCAGCCTACAAACTAATCTGCAAACACTGGAATTAAAATGTAAACGTCTGGAACATAACGTCCTAGACTTGGAATCCCGCTCGCGACGGAATAATTTGAGGCTGGTGGGCCTCCCGGAGGGAGCGGAGGGACAGGACCCATGTTCTTTTTTGGAAAAGTGGATTCCAGAAGCGCTGAACGCGGCTCTGCAGTCATCGGTTGTTTTAGAGAGAGCTCACCGAATCGGCCCACCGAGAGATAATAAGACACCACTGAGGACGCTGATTATGAAGTTCCTCAGCTACAGAGAGAAGATGACAGTCACCAATGCGGCGCGAGCTAAAGGGGAAATTAAATACCAGGACCAACAGGTGTGGTTCTATCCGAATTTGGCTGCAGGAATACAACAATTAAAGAGGCAGTTCGACCCCGCCCGCAAAGAGCTGCGCAACCTCGGGATTCGTCACAGAGTAATTCATCCGGCAAGACTGCTGGTCACATATAAGGGCAGAACCCACACCTTCAAGACCCCTCAAGAGGCGCAGGAGCTCATCAAGCAGATTCAAAAGGAGACTGGTGGGAGCTAAGCATGAACATGACAAAGGTAGAACTTTTAAGCATATGTACAGACATCTGATTGATCTGAAACATAAACATGTCTACAAAATACAGACTGTATTTTTTTAAAAAAAGTTATGATGTACAACGTTGCTATAAAACTTTGAAGTTATGTTGAAAAAACTACAGAAGAGGGTTAATGTCATAAGAATAGTAGTAGAGTCAGGGTGATTGAGAGGAGAAAGAGAGAGTGGTTTGACTGATCCTCGCAGGTGTGGAACAGTCACTAGCTATAACGGGAGACAGAATTTTTTTGATTTTGGGGGGATTACCACGAGTGTGGGGAAAGGGAATCTGTTTTTGGTTAGTTTGTAGGATGAATGTTCCATCATCCATGTTTTTGCTTCTCTGTAAGAGTATGTTCATATTGCAAGGTAATCTCAAACTCCTTATTGATCATAGATCAAAGCGTTAATCTTAATTTAACTTCATGGAATTGCAGAGGTCTATAAAATCTAAAAAAAACTTAAACAAGTTATGAATAAAATAAAAGACATGGATTCAAAAATTGTATTTTTACAAGAAACTCATCTATTAGAGGAGGATGTAAAAAGAATTAGGAGAAGATGGCAAGGTAACGTGTTCACCTCATCATTTTCATCCTGAGCTAGGGGAGTTATGATTCTCATACATAAAACAGTCCCATTTCAAACGAAAAATGTAATTAGAGACAAATTTGGAAGATATCTAATCATCCAAGGATCTTTGCTATTAGAAAATATAAATCTGGTGAACTTATACGGTCCCAATATTGATGATCAAAACTTCTTTGTTAATTTAATCCTTACTTTATCATCACTTACAGGGCAACATATAATAGCAGGGGATTTTAATTGTACATTGAATCCCAGTATAGATAGATCAAAAGGACTGGACTGTACACACAATGGAAGTAGGATGACCATTAATCATTTTATGAAAGAATTGAGATTGCTAGATATATGGAGAGAAATGAAACCACAAGTCAAAGCCTATTCTTGTTATTCTAATACCTATAAGACATTCTCACGTATAGACTGCTTTTTGATCTCTACAGAATTAAGGTCCAAGATTCAAAACTGTTTCTATGATAACATCGTGATCTCTGATCATGCACCCTGCTGTCTAGTATATGTAGATAAGAAACTGACAAAGAGCCCAGTTAGGTGGCATTTTCAACATAAATGGCTTCAGGAAGAGGAATTTGTTAAGTACATAGAAAAACAGATAGATGAGTTCTTTGATATCAATGCTACACAAACAACGGCATGTATAAAGTGGGAGGCTTTCAAAGCTTTTATTAGGGGGCATATTATTAGTTATACAGGTTCAAAATCTAAGAAGACCCGAGAGGAGAGAGTCCAATTGGAACGTAAAATAAAAATTCTTCAAGAAAAGGTGTATGCAGGAAGTAACCCACAGTTAGAGAACAAATTACTGATTCTGAGAGCTGAATATGACAAAAAATCAGCGAGTAGAGCTGCCTCGAGTCTTCTAAGATTGAAGCAAACTTTTCATGAACAAGGTGAAAAATTAGGAAAATTATTGGCATGGCAGATTAAACAATTAGAATTTAAAACACCAATTACCAGTTATAAGTAACGGACAGGTAGTTATAGATCCTTTAGAAATTAATAGTGCCTTTTGTGGTATATATGACTCTTATATCCCATACCTACATATGTTAGAACAAGTGGAAATGTTTTGTGACAGCATATGTAAGGAACTTCACACCTGGAAAGGACAAAGGATCTCCCCCGCCGGGTTAAAGACATTGGACCTCCCAAGACACGGCGGCGGAGACGGACTTGACACCTTTACCCCCTAAGGCGAGAGGAGGAGTTCCCATCACCTCCCAAGACAAGGAGAGGAGATAACAGAACAAATGGGGGGTTAAGATAACGGGGGGATGTCAGCTTTTTCAATGTGTGGCTGATGTCAGCTTTTTCAATGTGTGGCTCTATGTGTGCTTGTATTTAACCAGCGAGCTGAGCAGAGATCTCTCTCTTGCCTTCTGCCAAGCTCTACACCTGATGAGACTCGATAGAAGAGCTATTCATTAAAAACCCTGTTTTTAATACAAAAATCGCCTCGTTATTTCAGCTCCTCTACACCTTTAGAGATTATTATGAAAAACTATATGATACAAAAAATGAAACTGACTTAACAAAACTAAATGGGTTCTTGGGTGGATTATCCATACCAAGTATTCCAAATGAAAACAGGGAGACACTGGAGTCTAAAATTAGTCAAGAAGAAGATGGGCAAGCCATTGATGATATGAAATCAGGAAAAAGAGCAGGACCAGATGGTCTTCCAGTCGACCTCTATAAAAAATTTAAGAATAAATTAATAAAACCACTTTTGGAAATGGTTTTAGAAGCATTTCAAAATAGTAATTTCATTTCATCAGGATATAAAATAAATATTTCTAAAACTCAGAAACTTACAATTAATTATACACCCTCAATAACAATTCAGAAATCTTATTCAGAAATTAAGAAATCTCAATTCAGAAATCTCCCCAGCCTGAAACTGGGGAGGGTACCACAGCTGTGGAAAACATCTTGTGTGGTACCTGTACCAAAAACTTCCCACCCCAAAGACCTGAACAGCTTCAGACCGGTGGCCTTGACGTCCCACTTGATGAAGACCCTGGAGAGACTGCTCCTTGCTCATCTCCGCCCCCTGGTGGAACCAGCGATGGATCCACTCCAGTTCGCCTACCAGCATGGCATTGGGGTGGAGGATGCGGTGATCTTCCTCCTTCACCGTTCTCTGTCCCACCTGGAGAAGCCCGGGAATATGGTGAGGATCATGTTCTTTGACTTCTCCAGTGCTTTCAACACCATCCAACCGATGATCCTGAAGGACAAGCTGCTGCGCGCAGGGGTGGACCAGCACCTGTCATCATGGATCCTGGACTACCTCACGAACCGGCCTCAGTTTGTGAGAACCCGGGACTGTGTTTCCGACACGATCATCAGTAGCACGGGGGCCCCCCAGGGAACGGTGCTGGCTCCCTTCCTGTTCACTCTTTATACTGCGGACTTCTCACACAACACAACACATTGCCATCTACAGAAGTTCTCTGATGACTCTGCGATCGTTGGTCTCATCTCCAGCGGAGATGAAGCTGAGTACAGAGGGCTTATCCAGGACTTTGTGGACTGGTGCCATCGGAACTGCCTCCAGATCAACGCGAGGAAAACTAAGGAGCTGGTGGTGGACTGCCGCAGGCATGGGCAGCCCCTCACAGCACCAGTAAATATACAGGGAACAGACATCGAGATGGTGACATCCTACAAGTACCTGGGTATTCATCTGAACAATAAACTAGACTGGTCACACAATACTGACGCACTCTACAAGAAGGGACAGCGCAGGCTGTTCCTGCTGAGGAGACTCAGGTCTTTTGGTGTACAAGGGGCGCTGCTGAAGTCATTCTATGACACAGTGGTGGCATCAGCCATCACTTTTGGAGTGGTCTGCTGGGGCAGTGGCATTACTGCAGCCGATAGGAAGAGACTGAACAAACTGATTAAGAAAGCTAGCTCTGTCCTGGGGCAACGCCTTGATCCGATGGAGGAGATAGGAGAGAGAAGGACGGTGGCTAAACTGTCATCTCTGCTGGAGTCCGAGGTCCACCCTATGCAGGACATACTGGATGCACTGAGGAGCTCATTTAGCAGCAGACTACATCATCCCAGGTGCACAACCGAGAGGTTTCGTAGGTCCTTCCTACCAACGGCTGTCAGACTGTACAACCTAAGCAGGGCTGCTCGCAGAGATAGCAAAAAGACGTAACAAACTAATAGTTTTTTTTTGAATGCAAAAGATGCAATAGACTTACACAATGGTCCTCTCCGGCATACAACTAGGAACATACCGGTCGCTATGGAGGGTGAGAATATGTATGGGCACATAATCATACCATGTAGGATAACTAAATAGACGGTTATGCTGTTTCATCCCACCTAGCAACAATGCTCTGCACTGTGTGTGTTTATATATTTACATATTTATTCCATCTAGCTACAATGCTCTGCACTGGGTGTGTTTATATTTATATATCTATATATTTATTCCATCTAGCTACAATGCTCCGCACTGTGTTTTTATATATCTACATATTATTCCATCTAGCTACATTGCTCCGCACTGTGTGTGTTTATATACTTGCATATTTATTCCACCTAGCTGCAATGCTCCGTACTGTGGGTGTTTATATATTTACATATTTATTCCATCTAGCTACAATGCTCTGCACTGTGTGTTCATATATTCATATATTTATTCCATCCAGCTACAATGCTCTGCACTGTGTGTCTGTGTGTGTGTGTGTGTATATATATATATTTTATAGTAATATGTACATATGTATATTAGCTGCTCTTGCTTGCTTGGTTTTTTTTTTTCTTGCCTTCTGATTGTTGCTCTGAGTGTTGCTATCCCTGTGCTGTTGCAATCCTGGAATTTCCCCGTTGTGGGACTAATAAAGGCTTATCTTATCTTATCTTATAAACTTAACTGGAGTAAGAGGCAAATTAAATACTTGGGAGTAACATTAACAAAAGACCTCTCTGAACTATTCAATATCAATTATGAAAAGGTATATCAAGATATACAGAAAGATATAGAAAGATGGGCAACTCTACCACTGGACTTTAATTCAAAAATCGAAATAGTTAATATGAATATACTACCCAGATTTCTCTTTCTGTTCCAATCGTTACCAGTAGAGATCCCTCCAGACCAATTTATAAAGTGGGACAAAACAATATCCAGGTTCATTTGGGGAGGTAAACGACCCAGAGTTAGATATCAAACTCTCCAGCTTTCCAAAAACCTAGGTGGAATGGCATTACCAAAATTAAAGGAATATTTTTATACTGCTCAATTAAGACCTTTGTACTGTTGGTGCAATCCAAATTTTGTAGCAAAATGGAAAGATATAGAAAAAGCAATATCAAATATTCCAATTCAAACTGTGACTGGAGATAAAGACTTATATAAGAAATTCAAACATGAAATGGATTCAATCAGTGAGCATACATTAGACACATGGTTTAAAATTTTAAAAAGATACAAGATTAAGGAAGACATAAAAATTCTGAATTGGGTAGGATATGATAAAAATTTTAAACCAAATCAATATGACCAGAGATGTAAAAGATGGACAGAAAAAGGAGCCACAGCTTGGTGTGTTCTAGAAAAGAAAGGAAAGTTTTTTGTTTTGTTTTTTTTGTTACTTATTTGTACCCGTAGGTAGATTTGGTTTGCAGTCTGGTGACAAGCCACCGGCTGCCGGTCGCTGCGTGCGCGAGCGCCCTAAACCTACATGTTTTTGGTATGCGGGAGGAAACCGGAGAAATCCCGGAGTAAACCCACGCAACACGGGGACAACATGCAAACTCCACACAGCTCACTGTTGGTCGGGGGCTGGGATCGAACCCACGATCTCATGATCCCCGCGATCCCCCGGCCGAGGGTAAACTGTGCTGCCAAAGTGCTAAACCACTGCGCCACCGTGCAGCCCAAAGAAAGGAAAGTTGGAGAGTTATCAGAATTTAAAAGAAAAATATGAATTGGGGATGTCTGATTTTTTCAGATATCTCCAACTAAGAGACTACTACACAAAAGTAATCCGGGTGGATCCGTCCAAAGAAGTGAATGATGTGATAAAAGTCACAATTAAAGCATATAAAGGAAATGAAAAAAAATTTATATCATCGATGTATAAGGCATTAAACCTAAATAATAAACATACAACAGCGTATATAAAAAAGAAGTGGGAGAAAGAAATTGTCATAGAAGTCACAGATTTTTAGAAAAATTTTCAGAAATTTTTATCCAAATTTCCAAAACCCTGACTACTCAGAGTTGGGACCAGGAAGCAGAGTCGCAGTCTTACACGCCTCTCTGCAGCTCCTCTTCATCCGCCACCCCTCAACTTAGCCCCCGTCTTCCCCATCAGAGAATCGTTGTCTGCTCCCTCCAAAGTAAATAAAAATATAATGTATAAGCATCCCAAAGTGATTAAGAAAAATATTGGTAAAACTCAAATTAAACATAAAGCTTCTAAACTGAATGATTTGGCCTCTGTTCCTCCTCATAATTTAAAAATTAAATGTGGTTTATTAAATATTAGGTCTCTAACTCCCAAGTCTCTGTTAGTCCATGATCTGTTAATTGATCATCAGATTGATTTAATTTCCCTTACAGAGACTTGGTTAGGGCAAGAGGATTATGTTGGTTTAAATGAATCAACTCCCTCTGGTTATTTAAACTGTCAAAATCCCAGAAGTTCTAGTCGTGGAGGAGGAGTAGCATCAATTTACCATTCGAAATTACTAGTTAATGTAAAGCAAAAAACATGTTATAATTCCTTTGAGGGCCTGGTCCTCAGTATTGGGCACTTTAGCAATTTTAGGTTAAACCCAATTTTATTTGCCATAGTTTATCGTCCCCCATCAACCTACTCAGAATTTTTATCCGAATTTGCTGATTTCTTAGCTGATTTAGTGCTGAAATCTGATAGAATAATTATAGTAGGGGACTTAAATATACATGTGGATGTAGATAGTGACTGCCTTAATGTGGCATTTAATTCAATATTAGACTCAATTGGGTTTTCTCAGAAAGTAGGAAATTCTACTCATTACCTCCACCATACATTGGACCTTGTTCTGACATATGGTATAGAAATAGAAAATCTTGTAGTGTCTCCTCATAACCCTGTACTGTCAGACCATTGTCTGTTAACCCTTGATTTTACCATTTCTGACTATTTGGCTCCTAAAGAAAAATATTATTACAGTAGATGCCTCTCAGATGATGCTGCTACCAAATTTATGCAGATTGTTTCCTCTATGCCATGTGTCAACACAACGGAAATAAGCTATTGAGTTTTTGCATATGACGTCAGGGGACGTGCCGCACTGGCCCGTTAGAGTGTGCCGCCATATTGGATGGCAAGAAACAGCAGCAGCAGGGTGAAACAAACCACATAGCTCACGTGTACCTACAAACTCGGCAAAATGGTGTACTGCTGTTGTTCCCCCTGATAAGGGGATAAGCGGGGAATTAAATGGCCGGTGTGAAATGCAAAAAAAAAAAAAAAGTTGGATTTTTGAATAATTACCTTCACTGACAGTAATCTCTCGCTTTCTCATAACGGGCTGCACGGTGCAGCAGTGGTTTAGCACTGTGGCAGCACAGTTTACCCTTGGCTGGGGGATCGCGGGGATCATGAGACCGTGGGCTCGATCCCAGCCCCCGACCAACAGTGAGCTGTGTGGAGTTTGCATGTTCTCCCCGTGCTGCGTGGGTTTACTCCGGGATTTCTCCGGTTTCCTCCCGCATACCAAAAACATGTAGGTTTAGGGCGCTCGCGCACGCAGCGGCCGGTGGCTTGTCACCAGACTGCAAACCAAATCTACCTACAGGTACAAATAAGTAACAAAAAAAAAAAAAAAAAAAACTTTCTGGTTTGGGGGCGCCTCTCTGCTTGCTACAAAGGACAATGCACACATGAAAGGGGTGAAAACTATTGTAAATGTGCATAAAATCAGGTACGTTTTAACGCGGAGCGCCGTGGAGAGCCTTTAAAAAAAACAAAAAAAAAAAACACGCAGCGTGCTTCACTCACCTCCGAGTCCGAGGAGCTGCTGTTGTTTTCCAACTCGTTCACCAGCGAAGACTTCACATCATCCACATCCCTTTCCGCTGACACGTCGTTTTCCGACATCTTTTCCTCCTGCTCCCCTTCGTCTTTGAAAGATGATATCTCATCGTTTGCCCCCAAATCATCCCGCTGAGCAGATTACTGGCAGTCATTGTTCTGCTAATTGCTCCAGCTGTGCGCTCTGCTTGTCCGTGGGGGTTACTCCACCCCCCCCCCCCCCACCACCACCTCCTTTCAACTGAGGCATTTCGGCACACCAGAGGAGCACACGGGAGCAAGATTAAAAACACTTGTCTGCTGTTATGACTGCTGACAATGACTCCACTGAATCTCACAGAGACATCGCAGACACAGTGTCAGAGGCCACAGTGTCAGTTGTTGAAGAGGATGATATGGATGTTATAATGTCAGACTGTGACTGTGTGTTCTCCTCACTCATTCTGATCGCTAAACAGTACAAGTTACGCCTGGCTTGTCACAGTGCAACTGCTGCTCTTGCCATCCAAGATGGTGGCACCTACGGCGTGTTTATGTTTACCCCCGCGAGTCACGTGAATTTTACGAGCCTACGCAAAAACTCTATAGACAGCTTGCTCCTTCTGCAATTGATAACATGGTGGATAGTGTTTCAGCTTCTCTGCATCAGACTCTAGACTTGGTGGCCCCCTTAAAGAAAAAGTCTAATCAGAGATTTCTAACTCCTTGGTTCAACAAGAAACTCGTAGCTTAAAACAGAAGACTCGTCAATTAGAAAGAAAATGGCGCTCCACTAATTTAGATGAAATCTATTTAGCTTGGAGAAATCATCTTTTAATTTATAAAAAATCTCTTAGAAAAGCTAGAACGAGTTATTACCCTGCATTAATAGAAGAGAACAAGAATAATCCCAGGTTTCTTTTCAGTACCGTAGCCAGGCTGACAAAGAGTCAGGACTCTGTCAATCCTAGCATTCCCTTAGAGCTTACTAGTCAGGACTTTATGAACTTTTTCAATAATAAAATTTCATCCATCAGAGATAAAATCAATCAGATTCTTCCCACAGTTAACTTAAATACTGTAACTACTACAACTCCTTCTATTGATGTCTGTCTTGATGAGTTTACTCCAATCGACCTTTGTGAGTTAGACAAAATAGTTTCCTCATCCAAACCTTCAACTTGTCTTTTAGACCCTATTCCTACCAGGTTATTTAAAGAAGACTTCCCACTTATTGGTAGCTTTATTCTTCATATAATCAATTCTTCATTAACTTTGGGCCATGTACCGCAGGCTTTTAAAAACGGCTGTAATTAAACCCTGACTCAAAAAGCCAACGCTAGATCCAGGAGCTTTAGCTAACTATAGACCAATCTCTAATCTCCCTTTGATTTCAAAAATCTTGGAAAGAGTTGTTGCTACGCAATTATTTGACCACCTGCAGGGAAATGGTTTACTTGAAGAGTTTCAATCTGGGTTTAGAATCCATCCTAGTACTGAAACCGCCTTAGCAAAGGTCACTAACGACCTCCTCATTGCATCTGATAATGGACTAGTTTCTGTACTTGTCCTTTTAGACCTTAGTGCAGCTTTTGATACTATCGATCATAATATTCTACTTGATAGATTAGAACACTATGTTGGACTTAATGGAACTTCGTTGCAGTGGTTTAGATCTTATTTATCTGATAGGTTCCAGTTTGTTCATGTAAATAATGAGTTTTCTTTCAACTCAAAGCTCAGTCATGGAGTTCCACAGGGATCTGTGCTAGGCCCTACTCTTTTTAGTTTATATATGCTTCCGTTAGGCAACATTATTAGAAAGCACTGTATACATTTTCATTGTTATGCAGATGACACACAATTATACCTGTCAATGAAGCCAGATGATACTAATCAATTAGCCAAGTTAGAAGCCTGTCTTAAGGAAATCAAAGCTTGGATGACTTGTAATTTCCTGCTATTAAATTCAGATAAGACTGAAGTCATTCTTGTTGGTCCAAAAAACCTTAGAAATTCCTTTCCAAATCAAACTTTCAGTTTGGATGCGGTTACTCTTTCTCTTAACCTTGGAGTTATTTTTGATCAGGATTTGTCCTTCAGTTCACGTATTAAATTTGTTTCTAAGACTGCCTTCTATCATTTGCGTAATATTGCTAAGATTAGGAGCATCTTGTCTCAGAGTGATGCTGAGAAGCTGATCCACGCTTTTGTTAGCTCGAGATTAGATTATTGTAATTCTTTATTATCAGGCTGTCCTAAAACATCTTTAAAAAGTCTTCAGCTGATCCAAAATGCTGCAGCAAGAGTTTTAACAGGTACTAGAAAGAGACATCATATCTCTCCGGTTCTGACCTCCCTTCATTGGCTTCCCATAGAGTTTAGAATTAAGTTTAAAATCCTTCTTCTTACTTACAAAGCTCTAAACAATCAGGCTCCTTTTTATTTAAAAGATCTGATACTACCGTATTATCCTAACAGAGCACTACGCTCCCAAAATGCAGGATTACTTGTAATACCTAGAATCTCCAAAAGTACAATGGGAGGCAGAGCCTTCAGTTATCAAGCTCCTCTCCTGTGGAATCAGCTGCCAATCTGGATTCGGGAGTCAGACTCGATCTCTGTTTTTAAGAATAGGGCTAAAACCTACCTTTTTGATATAGCCTACAATTAGGGAGGGATCATGTGTTTCTGAACCTTCCCTTAGTTATGCTGCTAATAGGTTTAGTCAGCCGGGGGACCTCCAGTAATGCACTGGGCCTCACTCCTTTCCTCACTCTCAATGAAATATTTTTTTTGCTGGTCATTAACATTTGTTTGTTCTCTCCCACAGATTGAGTCCCCATCGTGCTGTTTGCTCTCTACATGTCTGTTCTTTTCTTCTTCTCTATCCCCTCACCCCCCAGCCAGTCGCAGCAGATGACTGCCCCTCCCTGAGCCTGGTTCTGCTGGAGGTTTCTTCCTGTTAAAAGGGAGTTTTTCCTCTCCACCGTCGCCAAGTGCTTGCTCACAGGGGATCGCCTGATTGCTGGGGTCTTTCTGCAATTGTAGGGGTTCCCCCTTCAGTTGATGGTGCTATGAGATGACTGTTGTTGTGAAATGGCGCTATATAAATAAAGTTGAATTGAAATTGAATTGAATTGAAGATGAATGGCAAAATATAAGCAAGACTCACCACTCATCCGCCAGTTCGTGGATTTGGAGGGAATTTGCCTGGAAAAACTTAGTGCGTTACTTTATCACACCAAAGATGAAAAATAAACAACTCAACCAACCTCAGAAATGTTGGAGAGAATGTGGAGAATACGATGTGGATCACACACATGTTTTTTGGAAGTGTAAGAGAATAACTGTGTTTTGGGAAATGATAAGTGAAATGTTACAGAGGATAATGGGATACAAGATCCCTATGACCTGTAAGATACTTTATCTGTGTGATCTAACAGAAGCAAAAATCTTGGAGAGTGATAGATATCTTGTCAAAGTATTGTTAGTAGCAAGTAAAAAACCCATAACAAGGAACTGGTTGAAGATAGAACCACCTACAAAAGAGCATTCGTCAGCCTCCGTCGGTCTATGATGACCATGGAAGAGAATCCTAAACGTCTACTCTGCTGGAACAGCACCGCCTGTGGCTGAACAGGCCGATGCGCGAATGGCAGTCCCTGTCACACAGGTCGCACTTGTGGGTGGTCTCCGTGCTGCTGGGTCTGTGGCGGTTCTTCCTGCGGGTCCTTTTTTCATCTGCTGCAGCAGTCAGTCTCTCTTCACCCGCCTTGAGCTGTCTGGTCAGGGTGCCTCTCCATTTGGAGCGGTCCATTGCAAGGTCCTCCCAGTGCTCTGTGTTGATCTTCAGGGCCTTCATGTCTCTCTTGCAGACGTCTCTAAAGCGCAGCTGTGGGCGGCCAACGTCTCTCCTGCCAGTCGCCAGTTCTCCGTAGAGGAAATCTTTGGGGATTCTGCCATCCTCCATACGGTGAACATGGCCTAGCCAGCGGAGCCTGCGCTGCCTGAGTAGAGTGAACATGGAGGGAAGGCCGGCGCGGGACAGAACTTCTGTGTTGGGCACTTTGTCCTGCCATGTTATGTCCAGGATGTGGCGAATGCAGCGCAAGTGGAAGGAGTTCAGTCTCTTTTCCTGCCGGGCGTATGTTGTCCACGTCTCACTCCCATAGAGCAGTGTGCTGATGACGCAGGCGTTGTACACTGCCATCTTTGTCTTGACAGAGAGTTTGGGATTCTCCCACACTCGTGTGGTGAGGCGAGCGAGGGTGAAGGCTGATTTTCCAATCCTCTTGTTGATCTCTGTATCAAGGGAGAGGTTGTTGCTGATCGTGGACCCAGGTACGTGAACTGATTCACGACCTCCAGCTCGTAGTCGTCGATGGTGATGGTTGGTGGTGCTTCCGTGCCATGCGCCAAGACGTTAGTCTTCTTCAGGCTGATGGTAAGCCCGAAGTCCTTGCATGCCTGGGAGAAGCGGTCCATCAGGGTCTGAAGCGCCTGCTGTGTGTGGGTTGCGACTGCAGCATCGTCTGCGAACAGCATGTCTCTGATTAGAGCCTCGCATACTTTGGTTCTGGCTTTCAGGCGGGCGAGGTTGAAAAGCCTGCCGTCAGATCTTGTGTGCAGGTAGATTCCCTCTGTTGCTGTGCTGAAGGCATGGCTCAGGAGCATAGCAAAGAAAATCCCAAAGAGGGTTGGCGCAAGTACACAGCCCTGTTTCACTCTGCTGCGTATGTTGAATGGCTCTGAGACGTTGCCGTCGTGCTGCACTATCCCCTGCATGTTGGTGTGAAACGATTCGATGAGGCTTTGCAACTTTGGTGGGCATCCTATCTTTGGCAGGATCTTGAAAAGGCCCTCTCTGCTGACCAGATCGAACACTTTGGTGAGGTCGATGAAGGCGACGTGCAGGGGCATGTTCTGTTCTCTGCATTTCTCCTGGAGTTGGCGGATGGAGAATATCATGTCAACCGTTGATCGCTCAGCGCAGAAGCCACACTGAGACTCGGGGTAGACACGTTCGGCAAGCTTCTGTAGACGAACGAGAACAACTCGTGCATAGACTTTGCCAACAACGCTGAGGAGGGAGATGCCCCTGTAGTTGTTGCAGTCACTTCTCTCCCCTTTGTTTTTGTAGAGGGTGATGATCTTGGCGTCCCTCATGTCTTGTGGTACGGCACCTTCCTTCCAGCACTGGCAGAGGACGTCATGCAATGGCAGCAGTAGGGCGGTCTTGCAGTGCTTGATCAGGTCGGGGGGTATGCCGTCGTTGCCGGGTGCCTTGCCAGCGGCCAAGCTATCAATGGCCTTGCTGAGTTCGTCGATGGCTGGCTTGACATCAAGTTCGTCCATGGATGGCAGGCAGTCGATGGCATCAAGGGCTGACGGTGTCACGGTGTTCTGTCTGGAGTAGAGGTCGGAGTAGTGTTCCACCCATCTCTCCATCTGCTTGTTTTTTTCTGTGATCATCTCCCCAGTGGAGGATTTGAGGGGGGCGGGCCGTCTTGCTCTGAACCGGACCAAGTGCTTTCTTGATGCCATCGTACATACCACGGATGTTCCCTGTTATGGCAGCGGTTTGAATGTTTTGGCTGAGCTGAGTCCAGTACTCGTTGGCACAGCGCCGAGCAGTCTGCTGAACTTTGCTTCTCGCAGCCCTGAGAATCTGGAGGTTCTTCTCGTTTGGGTACTTCTTGTACTCAGCAAGTGCTGAGCACTTGGCTTCAATGACGGGGGTCATCTCGGTCAACTTGGCATCAAACCAGTCCTGTGACTTCGAGGTCTTCCTCCCAAAGGTAGCCAAGGCTGTGCGGTGGATGGTGTTTCGCAGCTCTTCCCACTTCTGCTTTGCAGATTCTCCTTCTTGTGGTACACCAAGTTCCTTCTCAAAGGTGGAGGCAAACTGCTCAACAAGTTCTGGTTGGGCCATCTTGCTGGTGTCAATCCGTGCCTTTCCAGGCTGTCTAACACGATGGAATTTCTTCAGCTGCAGCTTGACCTTGCAACACACCAATGAATGGTCTGTGTCGCAATCTGCACTCTGGAACGAACGGGTGATTAGCACGTTCTTCAGTGAGGTGCGCCTGGTCAGGATCAAGTCCAGCTGGTGCCAGTGCTTTGAGCGCGGATGTCGCCAGGAAACCTTGTGTTGGGGCTTGGTCTTGAAGAACGAGTTTGTGATGCACAGATCGTGATGTGTGCAGAACTTGAGCAGCCGCTGTCCGTTGTCGTTCATTCTACCCACGCCAAATGGTCCAAGACAGGAGGGCCAGGAGTCGTGGTCAGCACCCACTCTGGCATTGAAGTCTCCAAGGAGAATGAGTTGTTCAGAGTTGGGGATGATCCTGACAGTTGTTGCGAGATTCTCGTAGAACTCGTCTTTTGCCTCTGGTGTGGCTGTCAGTGTTGGGGCATACACACTGACGAGGGTGACTGGGCCTTGAGTGGTGTTCAGGCGGAGGGTGAGGAGTCGTGCAGAGCCATTGCTGCCCGGTTCCACCATCTTCAGCAAGGTGTTCTTCACTGCGAAGCCCACTCCGTGTTCCCTGTGTTCGTCACTGCCCTTTCCCTGCCAGTAGAACGTGTAGTCCTTCTCTCTCAGTGTGCCTGCGTCAGCCAACCGTGTTTCCTGGAGAGTGGCGATATCCACTCCCAGTCTCTTCAGCTCATTATTGATGATGGCAGGCTTCCTGGTGTCGTTGATGTCCTTGAGGTTAGCAGCGAGTCCTGTCATCATAGTGCGGACGTTCCAAGTTCCCAGTTTTAGAGTTGGTCTCTTTTGTTTTTTTGTCTTGCCTGGTGCAAAGGTTCTCAGCCTGCTGTTCGGACTTCTCCTCATCCCCATGCACCCAATGAGGAAAGCAAGCTGTGGCGAGACAACACCTTATTGGCTGGGGGCTGCCCAGCATGAGGCGGGCGGTAGCTGTCCAGTGAGATCCGTTGATCCCTCCGACTGTCGGGAACAACCCCTGGGGCCGCTCTCTACGCCAATTGAGCGGTGGCTTATAACCGGTAACTGTCATTCCCCGTGTTTTGTCTACGCCAAAGGCAAAGCTGGAGTGTCCTCTCCAGTGATCCGGTGTTCTACCTTTCAGCGTTGGGCGTTGGTAGGATTCAAGCCTGGGCAGGAAGATATAGAGGACAAGATGTTGCCCATGCAGCATGTCCCCCCTCTCCACGTCACTGATGAATCCAAAGGAACAGTAGGGCTGCTACAGTTTGGCACCAGCGTCGTTGCAGGAGCTGCCAGAACGATGTTGAGCACAACAGAGAACTGCCTTAGGGGCTCCGACTCCGGATTTTTCCTCAGGGTTGACTCCCGAAGCCTCTCCCGTGACCAGGTGTGCCGCAAAGCAGCGGAGGTTTGAAATCAGGGTTTACCTTCCCAGGTTGACGAGCCACCATCTACCCGAAGCATCTGGTTTTAAGGCGCCAGAAATCCGCCCTCGCCCCTTCTCCTATTAGTAAAAACAGTTCCGCCGGGCTTAGAGACTAAACCACACGGGCAGGCTAGGAGTTGGACTTAGTTGTCAGAGGCTTTTCGAGATGCACGCCATAAGGAGCATTTTAGGAGCACTGGGAGCTTAACCCCAGTGCCGCTCCTGACTATGACAACCTTGGAACAAAAGAGCAATATTGGGCTATTTACATAATGGAAAAACTAACACACAAACTACAACTACAAGAAGTAGAATTTGACGAGAAGTGGGAAAAATGGACAATTTACAAATTTCGAAATGGCGATAAATAAGTGGACTTCAAAGAAATAATGTGGACTATGGGGAGGAACAAGAGCTAATGTCGGACTCGAGCCGTGGATGTTATTGATTTGGTTTTTTTTGTTGATGTTGCTGTTACAGGTTTCTTTCTTCCTTTATATACACTTTGTGTGTGTGTGTGTGTGTGTGTGTGTGTGTGTGTGTGTGTGTGTGTGTGTGTGTGTGTGTGTGATTTAACCTGAAAAACTAATAAAAATCTAAGTGACAAAAAAAACCCCAAAAAACCAAACCAGAATTGACTTGTTGTGCTCCACGCATATTGCCCACCCATCTCATTAGGTGAGATTAACGCTGAAACATTATTTGCCAAAATAATGCCAAAACAGACACGGTGTCTTCGTGTGTGGTGTCTTGTGCTGGGTGCCTACACGTGTGCTAGTACTCGATCTCTGTTTTTAAGAATTATTTTGCGCTCGCTGTGAGAATTGGACTTTTTGGGACTGCTCTCATTCGTGAGTAAACTGATTAGCATTTCTTTTCGTGGTTCGCTGCTACGCTTTACCTGAAGCGTTTGCTAAGCTAACGCTATCGCTATAGCTAACACCATAGCTAGTCGTAGCACCTAACATGATACAAAGAAGCGACTCTGTCCCCGGTGATTGGGGCTCGCCGGAGGAACTAACCGAGGCAACAGTTGGACGGGAGCCGGATCGGAGTTCAAGTACAGTGGTGGTAGGAGACGGGGACCAGTGGAGGAGCAGCCGGGGCCCCAGCTGGATAAGAGCCGGAATCGGAGCCCAGTTGCAGCGGCGGGGCTCGGTGGAGGAACTACTGAGGGAGACGGCGGTAGGTGCTGGGGCTCAGCGGAGGATCTACCGGGACCCCAGCTGGACAGGAGCAGGATCAGAGCTCAACTACAGCGGCGGTGGGCGGCGGGACTCGGTGGAGGAGCTGCCGGTACCCCGGCTGGACAGGAGCTCAATTGCAGCGGCGGTAAGCAGCGGGACTAGCAGCGGAGGGGGCTACCTGAGGCCCAGCTGGATTCAAGGTCAGTTGGATCGGATACCGACGACACCAGCAGAGATTGTTTTACTATCAACAGGTCAGTAAAAATGCCACCAAAGAAGGAGGAAATGGAAGAGATCAAAAAATCTCTGAACTTCTTGTCAGAAGAACTGACCAAAGTGGATAGTCAACAGGTTAAACTATTAGGGCTAATGGAAGAAGTCCGAGAATTAAAATTAACAGTTAAGGAAAAAGACAAAAAAATTGCAGACTTGGAGCAACGCGTCGAGGATCTTGAACAATGTTCTCGTATGGATGATCTAATTATAAGTGGACTAGACATTAAATATCAATCATATGCTCATGCTACAGCAGGAATGAGAGGTGAGGAGGCTCCCCCAAGTGAATCAGTCTCCCTGGAAAACCAGGTGCTTCAGTTCCTTGAAAGTAGAAATATAAAGGTTGAAGCAAATGCAATTTCAGCCTGTCATACTTTACCCAGAAAGGATAATAAAACAAAGAAATCAATTGTGATGCGCTATGTGAACAGAAGGTTAAAGAATGACATACTGAGGCAGGCCAGAAAGCTACGGGGAACAGAAGTTTACCTAAATGAACATTTAACAAAGACTAATGCTGAAATAGCACAGCAAGCACGGATGCTGAAAAGACAAAATAAGATACAGGCAACATGGACAAGAAATTGTAGAGTTTGGATCAAACTAAATGGAACACCTGAGGAAGCGAAGACCATAATAATCAGAGATCTTACTGACTTAAATAAATATAGATGAACACTGATTAAGAAAATTAAGAGACTATGATAATCCATATCCACACACACGACAAGAATAGTTCTTGTGTGACATACCATGTCAATGTACTTAAAAAAAAAACTAAACAAAGCAAACAAAAAAAACTTATGACCGACTTGAGTAGACATCAATTATCCCCAGTTGGAGGAAGTCATTTGACACAGAGTGAAGAAATTCAAACTCTGAAAATATGCCATTATGCTGAACACAAACTACAAAAGATGGAGAATGATATTGATCCTGATAACCACTTTTTCAATAATATTCATAATCATTGTGAATATTACGCTGAAAAGCAATTCAAAAGTCAAGTGCAACTAGATGGTAAACTATCAATAATACACTTCAACAGAAGTCTTAACAAAAACTTTCCACAGATTCAGGACTATTTAAAACAGCTAGACAGAAAATTTACAGCTATTGCAGTCTCTGAAACTTGGCTTAATGAAGAGCAGGCTCCCCTGATGGCAATAGAGGGATATCAGATGTTTCATATGAACAGATCTCAAAAAAAAAGGGTGGTGGTGTTGCACTGTATATTGATGACCTGTATAGGTGTAAGCTTGTAAATGGAATGTCCTTTGCACTACCAGGGATTTTGGAATGCGTTACTGTTGAGATGTAAATGTAATTACATTTTGTTGAAATGGATTTAGTAAATCAATATTGAAATCTCCACAAATTGCAACCATTTTCTTACTAGTAATATTATTGTACAGCTCAACTAACTTATCTCTGAATGTCTCAATGCAAGTTCCCGGCATTCTATATATACAACTGATAATTAGTTTTTTTGTTTTATCTTGGTCAATCTCAACAGTAACGCATTCCAAAATCCCTGGTAGTGTATTATGAAATTTCCTTATTTTTGAAAGAAAAGCACTTTTTTTCAATGAAGATAACTTTAAACTAATCAGAAATACACTCTATACATTGCTAATGTGGTAAATGACTATTCTAGCTGCAAATGTCTGGTTTTTGGTGCAATATCTACATAGGTGTATAGAGGCCCATTTCCAGCAACTATCACTCCAGTGTTCTAATGGTACAATGTGTTTGCTCATTGTGTCAGAAGGCTAATGGATGATTAGAAAACCCTTGTGCAATCATGCTAGGTCTGCAATGCTGTAATTGCTGCAAATGGAGGATTCTTTGACGAAAGCAAAGTTTGAAGGAAAAAAATATTATTTCAAATACAAATCATTATTTCTAACCTTGTCAATGTCTTGACTATATTTTCTATTCATTTTACAACTCATGGTGGTAAATAAGTGTGACTTTTCATGGAAAACACAATAATTGTCTGGGTGACCCCAAACTTTTGAACGGTAGTGTATATACACACACATACACACACACACGGGGCGTAACGGTACATGTATTCTGTACATGTATCTCATTTGTGCTCTCGGCCGTGAAGCCGGCATACCACACACCCAGACAGTAGGTGAGCGCGCTCTCCACTGAGCAGCAATTGAAGGCCAGCAGCAGCTTCTGGTCCAGGTTGTTCTTCCTCAGGATGCTGCACTTCCTTCGTGTCCTGAGGAAGAACAACCTGGACCAGAAGCTGCTGCTGGCCTTCTACCGCTGCTCGGTGTAGAGCATGGACAGTACATGAGTAGCTTACTCTTTTTCATCTTTTCTATTATTGTCGTGATAATATCAGCCCTCATTCTGAATATTAGTGCATCTCAGGAAAATAGAATATCATGATTTGTAATTTGATTAAAAAAAGAACCATAATTATCACAAATAAATTAAAACGGCTTAAATGTTTCACTGTATGTGTAGTGAAGGCTCACATTCCTGCAGTGTAACTTAAAGGAAACCTGTACTGGTCATTATAACAACATTAATCCTGCTTTAGGTATTACTTATAAACCAAAAATGTGTTTATTCAGTAAAAATAACCCCCTAGAGTCAGTATACTAAATAATTTTATCCCATGAAAACTGCTCGGTCAAAACCAATGGGAGCAGCCATCACCGGCCAGAAGTGACGTGCAATCGTTGTTTCTGGCTTTACCACGTACGAGTAAATGCGTTCAGCAGATGCACAGTGGGTCAAGACCCAAGTTGAAAATAGCAAAATTTGCACGGATATATACTGCACAAACCATCCTTGGAAATGGCCTTTATTGATGGCATGATCTGCAGGTACTTCCGGGGACCGGCAGCTGAAGGGGACCTGACAAACAGGCAAGTTCCCAGTCAAGTAACTTCAGAACACGCTGACTAAATCTTGATATACTACAATTTTATTTCATGAAATTATATGCGGGTAGATTTGCTTGTACATGGTTGTAAAAAGCACATAAAATTGTGATGTAAAACTTTGACTGCTATACTGCAGCCCAGTCAATCGCACAAAGCAACAACTGTCCGTCACTACCGTGCTGAAACTGGTCATGGAGGAGGCAAGATGTCTCTGACCATGACTGACAGAGAGCAGTGACTTGAAACTTGCACATATTTGAGAAGGAATCGTGACCAAAATTATTGGACGGAACCACTAGTATATTTGATCCTTTGAAACAGCTTTTGATTAAAATTCACTACAGGTATCCTTTAAAGCTTTTGTAAACTGATAATTCTTTTAATTTTCATCTGAAGCCTAATTAAACTTTTAAACTTCTAGGTCCAGTAAGGTTTCAGACAGTATGGAATAGTTATTTTCTTTTTGACTTTAATGGAGTTGAATATTATTTATATTATTACTCCAGTTTGTTTTGAACACACAGTTAACAACAGTCCTCTATACTGCAGCATACAGGGCAGATATTTGAGTGTTATTTCCTTAGTTTTTGGGTTAAAAGACTGAACTTTAATGTCTGTTACTGTATTTAATTGTGTTGCTACAAACAC
The DNA here is from genome assembly GCA_020510985.1 of Pholidichthys leucotaenia. Taxonomy (NCBI): domain Eukaryota; kingdom Metazoa; phylum Chordata; class Actinopteri; order Cichliformes; family Pholidichthyidae; genus Pholidichthys; species Pholidichthys leucotaenia. The sequence continues at coordinate 196,486,104 of CM035843.1, read as the reverse complement.
TTTTGATTAAGCTGTCAAGTTCAAGTTTCCAACTCTTATTTTATGGGTCATCATTTTATTTAGCTATGGGAACTTTCTGTAATAGGCTGTTCAAACTTCTATTATTGCACTTGTCTGCATCGTTCATTTCCTAAAAAGAGAATTTATTTATTTTATTTTTATTTTGTTTATTACCTCCACCAAGGGATGATGGAGGTAATGGTTTTAGTGGTGTTGGTTGGTTTGTCTGTTAGCAATAAAATTCAAATAGTTATGAACAGATGTTGATGAAATTTTCAGGAAAGGTGTGTAATGGCACTGGGAACAGATGATTAGATTTTGGTGGAGATTCGGATCACGATGTGGATACAGGAATTTTTTGAATATTATTTTATATATTAATCTGGTGCTTTTCATGTACTGTCCCTTTAAAATGAGTCCACTTAGTTACGTGCATGGTCACGCCATAGGCCCACGCACCTCGACAACACGGAAGCCAAACACTGCAGAAAAAGTATTAGGGGGCGTGTCCACAAACTCATTTTTCCTGCTGTGGGTGACCATTTTCTATTCCTTCTCTATGTAAGTCCAGTGTTTACAGCGTTGAGCGCCCTCAGTGCTGACACGCTTTGAGCGGTGGCCACTTTTCGTCGCTGTGCTCAGGGCTGAAAAAAGTTCAACTTGTCAGACTACTGTACAGCTGCACTTGTTGATGTCAGGCCTTTCTAAGCAGCCAATCAGAATTAAGGAAGGGTGGGGCATAGAACACTGGTACAGGAAGACGAGAACAGGAGGTGACGGTGGAGGAGGTGGAGGCTGAACTTTGCTGCATCAAACAATGTGAATTTGTAGTTAACTGCAAAAAAATGGTATGATACTGCACTGTTGTGTAATATTGCTTAATAATTATGAACCTTGTCAGTAAACTGTAATGGAGAAGAGCAGAGTAAAAAAAAAAAAAAAAAAGAAAATCAACCTTAAAGACTCAATAAACCATGATGGTGATTTAAGGTGGAATTGCCCCGCCCCAATGTATGGTCAATACAATTATGACAGTCTTGTTATTACTATTGTTATGTAGTCACATTGTTTTTGCTGTTGTTTCTCAGTATGATAATAATAATAATAATAATAATAATAATAATAATAATAATAATGGATTGCATTTATATAGATTCAAGATTCAAAGATTTTATTTTGTCAATACTACTATATGTAAGATAAGATAAGATAAGATAAGATAAGATAAGCCTTTATTAGTCCCACAACGGGGAAATTCCAGGATTGCAACAGCACAGGGATAGCAACACTCAGAGCAACAATCAGAAGGCAAGAAAAAAAACAAGCGTGTATGTACAGGACATACACGAGAACTGAAATGGTGTTTCTCTCTTCAGTGGTGTGTACAATATAAAAAAAGAAAAGTAAAAGGAATAAGGCTGGAAAAACAACAACAGCAGCCAATGCAGAATAATGCTACCCGTAGTGCAAATGGTGACAAACGATAGACCCAGACCTCCCACAGTGCAAATAGAGATAAACGATTAACGATGATAAAACCCAGCAATCCTATATACAGAAAAGTAGAGATGTAATACCCGTAGTTGCAAGTTCAATGCGGTAGTGCAGGTGCAGACAGTGACAGATAGAACTGCACATGATCAGTATTGCAATGACAGACAGCAGCAGATATGGCATTTGTGCAAATAGCTTCAGTTAAAGTGCACAACATACAGACATACAGCAGTAAATGTAATACTGCTGTCGGTGTGCCAGTCTTCTGTGCCAACAGCTGAGGTAGTTATTGTGCGGGTGAGTACATTATGGTCTTGGGGGGGGGGGGGGGGGGGGGGGGTTGGACAGAGTTTAGGGTCCTGATGGCCTGATGAACAAAGCTGTTTAGCAATCTTGTGGAGCGGGCCCGGAGGCTCTAGTACCTTTTCCCCGAGGGCAGGGGGCTGAAGAGGGAGTGTGAGGGGTTGGAGTTGTCACCTGCGATGTTGATGGCTCTGCAGGTGAGGTAGATGTCCTGGGGGGGTGTAGAGGGGCACTGATGATCTTGCTGTCGTCATTCATTCACATTTTCAGGAAAGGTGTGTAATGGCACACTGAACATATGATTAGATTTTGGTGATGATCTCAAAATGCATGCCTCTGCCAAGGCTCTTATCTTCTCACAGAGTGTTAGCAACAATATTCCAAAACTCATAGATGGATTTGGATGAAAGTTTCACCAGAGGTGGCCCTTGGCCCAATGATGAACTCATTAGATGTTGGAGGTGATCCGTGAGTGCATACCTCCACCAAGGCCCTATCTCCCAATGTACAGATGGATGGCAATATGGATGGAGGGGAGGACAAAGGGAGGGAGGAACGGAGCCTTGGTGGAGGTATGCGCTCTCTGAGTGCCCTCTAGCTTGAGAATATTTTATTTATTTGTTGGAGAATTTACTGCTGGCAGTTTGCAGTTTTTTGTGAATAAAGCTGTTCCCGCTCATACAAAAGATAAGTAGTTTTATGTTTTGCATTTTGTTTCTTTACTGTACCGAAAATAAACCGAACTGCGACCTTAAAACCAAGGTACGTACCAAACCGTGATTTTAGGCATACTGTTACATCCCTAACACACACACACACACACTAGGCAGTCCCTCCAGGATTTCACGATGTTGCGATCACGTCAATTCATGTGAAATCAGCCAATCAGCACAACTATCGTGTGACCTTGCAACTTTGACCAATCACCTCAACTTTCCTGCAATTTTGGCCAATCCTCATCAACTTTCGCCAATTTCACCAATCAAATTAGTCCCTGAGTGGTGCTCAAACGCTCAGTCTAACCAATCAAATGCGTTGCTGCACCGCGTTCACTTCTGAGTTTACAGAGAGTGTTAACAGAACACATCACCAAAACAGTGATTTTTAAAAAAAAAAAAACACTCACCCACGAGGTTTCCAACACTGTCCCTTCCTCCGTCTCCCCCAGCCTGCTGGTGGACATCTCGCCACGTCCCCATCCTGACCGCATGTACGAAGTGCTGGGTTTGTGTTGAAAAACCTCTGCTTGCACCAAAAGCACCTTGTCGCGGGAGCGCGCGTGAGAAGAGATGCTATAAAACTACAAACAAAACGAGCAACTCTAACACTACAGCCAATGTTTGATCATTTTATACATCTTTAGAGGTAAAATCATTACTACATATTGTCAATGAGCTTTAAAACTGTGAATCTCCAGTCTGAACACAGACACCGCCCTCCCCTCCTTCCCCCGTAAATTCAATTCAATTCAACTTTATTTATATAGCGCCATTTCACAACAACAGTCATCTCATAGCACTATCAACTGTAGGGGGGACCCCCACAGTTGCAGAAAGACCCCAGCAATCAGGCGAGCCCCTGTGAGCAAGCACTTGGCAACGGTGGAGAGGAAAAACTCCCTTTTAACAGGAAGAAACCTCCAGCAGAACCAGGCTCAGGGAGGGGCAGTCATCTGCTGCGACTGGCTGGGGGGTGAGGGGATAGAGAAGAAGAAAAGAACAGACATGTAGAGAGCAAACAGCACGATGGGGACTCAATCTATGGGAGAGAACAAACAAATGTTAATGACCAGCAAAAAAAAAAAAAATATTTCACAGAGAGTGAGGAAAGGAGTGAGGCCCAGTGCATTATTATTATTATTATTATTTATTATTATTATTATTATTCCACCTAGCTGCAATGCTCCGTACTGTGGGTGTTTATATATTTACATATTTATTCCATCTAGCTACAATGCTCTGCACTGTGTGTTCATATATTCATATATTTATTCCATCCAGCTACAATGCTCTGCACTGTGTGTCTGTGTGTGTGTGTGTATATATACTGTATATTTTATAGTAATATGTACATATGTATATTAGCTGCTCTTGCTTGCTTGTTGTTTTTTTTTGTTTGTTTTTTTTCTTGCCTTCTGATTGTTGCTCTGAGTGTTGCTATCCCTGTGCTGTTGCAATCCTGGAATTTCCCCTTTGTGGGACTAATAAAGGCTTATCTTATCTCTTATCTTATCTTATTACTGGAGGTCCCCCAGCTGACTAAACCTATTAGCAGCATAACTAAGGGAGGGTTCAGAAACACTTGATCCCTCCCTAATTGTAGGCTATATCAAAAAGGTAGGTTTTAGCCCTATTCTTAAAAACAGAGATCGAGTCTGACTCCCGAATCCAGATTGGCAGCTGATTCCACAGGAGAGGAGCTTGATAACTGAAGGCTCTGCCTCCCATTGTACTTTTGGAGATTCTAGGTATTACAAGTAATCCTGCATTTTGGGAGCGTAGTGCTCTGTTAGGATGATACGGTAGTATCAGATCTTTTAAATAAAAAGGAGCCTGATTGTTTAGAGCTTTGTAAGTAAGAAGAAGGATTTTAAACTTAATTCTAAACTCTATGGGAAGCCAATGAAGGGAGGCCAGAACCGGAGAGATATGATCTCTCTTTCTAGTACCTGTTAAAACTCTTGCTGCAGCATTTTGGATCAGCTGAAGACTTTTTAAATATGTTTTAGGACAGCCTGACAATAAAGAATTACAATAATCTAATCTCGAGCTAACAAAAGCGTGGATCAGCTTCTCAGCATCACTCTGAGACAAGATGCTCCTAATCTTAGCAATATTACGCAAATGATAGAAGGCAGTCTTAGAAACAAATTTAATATGTGAATTGAAGGACAAATCCTGATCAAAAATAACTCCAAGGTTCCTCACAGAGCTATTAAGAGAAAGAGTAACTGCATCCAAACTGAAAGTTTGATTTGGAAAGGAATTTCTAAGGTTTTTTGGACCAACAAGAATGACTTCAGTCTTATCTGAATTTAATAGCAGGAAATTACAAGTCATCCAAGCTTTGATTTCCTTAAGACAGGCTTCTAACTTGGCTAATTGATTAGTATCATCTGGCTTCATTGACAGGTATAATTGTGTGTCATCTGCATAACAATGAAAATGTATACAGTGCTTTCTAATAATGTTGCCTAACGGAAGCATATATAAACTAAAAAGAGTAGGGCCTAGCACAGATCCCTGTGGAACTCCATGACTAAGCTTTGAGCTGAAAGAAAACTCATCATTTACATGAACAAACTGGAACCTATCAGATAAATAAGATCTAAACCACTGCAACCAAGTTCCATTAAGTCCAACAAAGTGTTCTAATCTATCAAGTAGAATATTATGATCAATAGTATCAAAAGCTGCACTAAGATCTAAAAGGACAAGTACAGAAACTAGTCCATTATCAGATGCAATGAGGAGGTCGTTAGTGACCTTCGCTAAGGCTGTTTCAGTACTATGATGGATTCTAAACCCAGATTGAAACTCTTCAAGTAAACCATTTCCCTGCAGGTGGTCAAATAATTGCATAGCAACAACTCTTTCTAAGATTTTTGAAATGAAAGGGAGATTAGAGATTGGTCTATAGTTAGCTAAAGCTCCTGGATCTAGCGTTGGCTTTTTGAGTAAGGGTTTAATTACAGCCGTTTTAAAAGCCTGCGGTACATGGCCTAAAGTTAATGAAGAATTGATTATATGAAGAATAAAGCTACCAATAAGTGGGAAGACTTCTTTAAATAACCTGGTAGGAATAGGGTCTAAAAGACAAGTTGAAGGTTTGGATGAGGAAACTATTTTGTCTAACTCACAAAGGTCGATTGGAGTAAACTCATCAAGACAGACATCAATAGAAGGAGTTGTAGTAGTTACAGTATTTAAGTTAACTGTGGGAAGAATCTGATTGATTTTATCTCTGATGGATGAAATTTTATTATTGAAAAAGTTCATAAAGTCCTGACTAGTAAGCTCTAAGGGGGATGCTAGGATTGACAGAGTCCTGACTCTTTGTCAACCTGGCTACAGTACTGAAAAGAAACCTGGGATTATTCTTGTTCTCTTCTATTAATACAGAGTAATAACTCGTTCTAGCTTTTCTAAGAGATTTTTTATAAATTAAAAGATGATTTCTCCAAGCTAAATAGATTTCATCTAAATTAGTAGAGCGCCATTTTCTTTCTAATTGACGAGTCTTCTGTTTTAAGCTACGAGTTTCTGTGTTGAACCAAGGAGTTAAAAATCTCTGATTAGACTTTTTCTTTTTTAAGGGGGCCACCAAGTCTAGAGCCTGATGCAGAGAAGCTGAAACACTATCCACCATGTTATCAATTACAGAAGGAGCAAGCTGTCTATAGCTTATTTCCGTTGTGTTGACACATGGCATAGAGGAAACAATTTGCATAAATTTGGAAACAGCATCATCTGAGAGGCATCTACAGTGATAATATTTTTCTTTAGGAGCCAAATAGTCAGAAATAGTAAAATCAAAGGTTAACAGACAATGGTCTGACAGTACAGGGTTATGAGGAGACACTACAAGATTTTCTATTTCTATGCCCTATGTCAGAACAAGGTCCAATGTATGGTGGAGGTAATGAGTAGAATTTCCTACTTTCTGAGAAAACCCAATCGAGTCTAATATTGAATTAAAAGCCACATTAAGGCAGTCACTATCTACATCCACATGTATATTAAAGTCCCCTACTATAATTTTTAATTAATCAGATTTCAGCACTAAATCAGCTAAGAAATCAGCAAATTCGGATAAAAATTCTGAATAGGTTGATGGGGGACGATAAACTACAGCAAATAAAATTGGGTTTAACCTGAAATTGCTAAAGTGCCCAACACTGAGGACCAGGCCCTCAAAGGAATTATAACATGTTTTTTGCTTTACATTAACTAGTAATTTGGAATGGTAAATTGTTGCTACTCCTCCTCCACGACCAGAACTTCTGGGATTTTGACAGTTTAAATAACCAGAGGGAGTTGATTCATTTAAACCAACATAATCCTCTTGTCCTAACCAAGTCTCTGTAAGGGAAATTAAATCAATCTGATGATCAATTAACAGATCATGGACTAACAGAGACTTGGGAGTTAGAGACCTAATATTTAATAAACCACATTTAATTTTTAAATTATGAGGAGGAACAGAGGCCAAATCATTCAATTTAGAGGCTTTATGTTTAATTTGAGTTTTACCAATATTTTGCTTTATCACTTTGGGACGCTTATACATTATATTTTTATTTACTTTGGAGGGAGCAGACAACGATTCTCTGATGGGGAAGACAGGGGCTAAGCTGAGGGGTGGCGGATGAAGAGGAGCTGCAGAGAGGCGTGTAAGACTACGACTCTGCTTCCTGGTCCCAACTCTGAGTAGTCACGGTTTTGGAAATTTGGATAAAAAAGATGCCAGATTGTTAGATAAATGAGAAGCACCATCCAAAGTGGGATGAATGCTGTCTCGTCTCATAAGACCAGGTTTTCCCCAAAAAGAGCTCCAATTGTCAATGTAGCCCACGTCATTTTTAAGACACCACACAGACAGCCAGCGGTTCAAGGATGACGAGCGACTAAACATGTCATCACTGGTCAGATTGGGGAGGGGCCCAGAGAATACTACAGTGGTAGACATCGTTTTTGCAAACTCACACACCGATTCTATATTAAGTTTCGTGACTTCCGACTGCCGGAGACGGATGTCATTAATGCCGGCGTGAATAACAATTGTGGAGTATTTACAGTTACTTTTAGCCAGCATTTTCAAATTTGACTCGATGTCGCCTGCTCTGGCCCCAGGAATACATTGGACTATGGCCGCTGGAGTCTCTAGGTTCACGTTTCTGACTACAGAGTCGCCAATGATCAGAGTTTTTTCCTCAGCAGGTGTGTCGCTGAGCGGGGAAAAACGATTAGAAACGTTAACAGGTTGGTGGTGAACCGGGGCTTTGCGACTAGGCTTCCTTCTCACCGTCACCCACCCAGTCTCCTCGCTGCTGAGGAGAGCCGGGGAACCGCTGACAGTGGGACCTAAATTAGCTAGCTCCGCTGCAGCTAATGGGCGTCCGTCAAGATTAACTGGCGCAGACGGTGTTTCAATGCAGCGGAGCCGGGATTCCAAATCAGACAACCTCGCCTCGAGCGCCTCAAAAAGACAACATTTATTACATTTACCGTTATCACTAAAAGAGGCAGAGGTGTAGCTAAACATCTGACAGAGAGAGCACACCAGAGGAGGAGAGGAAAGAGAGGTAGTAGCCATAGCTAGTGGCTAGCTAGTGGCTGGAGAGCTGGAGAGCAAACCACACAGGCAGACAGCAAAACAGGAAGTGACGATACGTTACCACAAGGAAGTGACGATCTGATGCAGGCAAGTGCCACAATTCTCAACTGATACTAAATGAAAGATGTGTGTCTGAAGAGATAAGATAAACTTTATTGTCCCTCAAGGCGAAATTTGTCTTGGGCTTATCACCTGTGCTGCAACCACACAATCCACACATACACAATGGATGTAGTACATAATAAATGAAATAAAACCCAATAAATAATACAAGTACATACATACATAAATATATAACAGTAGTCATTAAGAACAGGAGTTATAAGTGTCCCTGACCTATTTATCTGAGTTTAAAAGTTTTACTGACGTTGGGAAAAATGAGTTCTTGTATCTATTGAACCTGCACTTGGGGACTCTGTATCTCCTCCCTGAGGGCAGCCGCACATATTCATTGTTTAGTACATGGCTCATGTCACTGATTATTTTTTGAGCTTGTCTACAGGCTGCCTGGTCGTGTAAGATCTGCATGGGTAAATACTCTTTAACTCCAATAATTTTCCATGCTGTATGAATTAAACGCAACACTCTGTTCTTTAGTTTCACAGAGAGGTTGCCAAACCAAGCTGTAATGCTGTATCTAATACAGCTCTCCAACACAGCCTGGTAAAATATTAGCATAATCCTTTTATCAACACCATGTATTCTTAATCTACGCAAGAAATGCAGCCGCTGTTGTAGTCTACTACAGAGGTAATCAATATGTGTGCTCCAGGTTAATGAATTGTCAATAAATACTCCCAAATATTTATAGGAACTAACCTGTGTTATAGTGTGGTTGTGGATGACCACAGGCCTGTGGTCACCAACTCCCTGAGGGTCAAACACCATTCTCCTTTGTTTTATCAGTATTCAAAATGAGATGACTGTCATCACACCAATTGACAAACCTCTGAATTTCTATAAAATAGCTCGACAGATCATGAGTCTTTTCAAGTAGTGATAAAATAGCAGTGTCATCAGAAAATTTAATAATTTGATTGCCTGGATAGACACTTCTGCACTCATCAGTGTACAAGGTGAACAAAAATGGTGAACTAACACAGCCTTGGGGAGCTCCTGTGCTGAGGGTTCCAAATTTAGATAAAGTTCCATTTACACTAACTTGCTGTTTACGATAAGTTAAAAATGAGTGGTACCATTTAATAATGACAGGATGCACTTTAAAATCATTTAACCTCTTAATTAAAAGGTGTGGCTGCAGTGTGTTAAAAGCAAGTGCGTCAAGATGCACAGCAGATAGACAGGTAGGAATTAGGCATGGAAAGAGAGAATATTGTCTGTAATTTTTTTTTTCAGAAAAACACAGACTCCAATAGACAATACACAGCAACAGAATAAATTATTTTTTCCTTTCCGCTCAGTACCGAGTGGTTCGGGACTGCTGTGTTAGGGAGTTTTCAAATGAAGGTGCTGCCAACAAATTTAATACTTTAACCTGCATTCAATGCGATTTAGCTGTTGTAATGGATATTCTGTTAAAGTCTGTGTTGGCTGTTACCCAAGAGTTTTCTGTATAGCAGAAGTTTCTGCTTAATGTATAAATCACTGTTTAATAGGAAATTTCTGACAATCCTATGCTTTTCTTGTATTGTTAAACAGAATTTCACTGCAGTAAACTGGAAAAAACATCCGCTTTAAAATTTGTAATTCTTCCCACAACTTTTAGTGCAAAAAAAACTCTCAAAACATCACAACTTTTGGACTTCCGGTCTGGACACCATGGTGATAGCAGCTTAACGCTGAAGCTCCCTGACCCAATCCAGGAAAATACCTTGAAAATCAGATTTAACGGATTTTTGGAAGAGTGAAAATCAAAAGACAAAGTCATCATGCCTAAAGGAAAACATAAGAAATCGACTTTTACCAGGCCAGCACACGCATCGGCCAAAGAATCCAATCTGGAGGATTTCCATTCAGAAGACGAGGAGCTGAATGAAGTTAGCAAAAAGGTTAGCTTAAAAATGGTATTTAAAGAATTAAGACGATTTCGCTGAGAGTGTTGGGCCAAATTTCGTGAAATCGAAGAAGAAATAAAAAGGACGAACAGCAGAGTGGACCAGGCCGAGGACCGAATCTTGGAAGCAGAGGAAAGAATAAAAGGGCTGGAAGATACCATGCTCGATCTACACAATAGACAGTCAAGACTGGAGGCTAAGCTAACCGACCAAGAAGGCAGACTAAGAAGAGACAACATAAGAATTTATGGTCTGAAAGAAGGAGTCGAGGATGGTTTCACCACAACGGCGGCATGCGTGGAATCCTTATTGAGAGAAAAGCTGGATATTCCCCAATCCACCGACTTGAAGATAGAAAGGGCGCACCGTACATTAGCCCCTAGGCCAGCGGCGGAAGCGCCACCAAGATCGGTGGTGGTGAGGTTTTCCAACTTCAAAATAAAAGAAGAGGTTGTAAGACTGGCTTGGCAGAAAAAAGGATTTATGCACCAAGAGAGAAAAGTTTTCGTGGAACACGACTACGCTCCGGAGGTCCTTAAAAAGCGTCGGGAATACAACGACGCTAAAAAGGTACTACGAGAGAAAAAACTGCGCTTTCAGACACCATTTCCGACGAAGCTGAGGGTTTTCTACAGCGACGAGACGTGTCTCTACAATTCGGCAGAAGAAGCAACCTCGGATATGGCGAGAAGAGGACTCCCGGTAACGGTGTTTAAACCCGCAGCAGACCCGATCGAAAGAATCAAGGCTCAAACGTGGTCCACACAGAGACCCTCAAAATCCTCGGGCCAACAGCGGGAAAACCCAGCGCCAGGGCTACAAGGAAAAACTGGCCGTCTTCAGGAGGGAATAACGATATTTTTAGTCAATCTGCACATCCAACCCCCCCCCCCCCCACCGCCCCCACAAGGTAACAAACATTAAAGGAGATGCAGAATCAGCATGTGGTAAAACACTTAATGGAAGAGTCATAATACTAGAAACAAATAAGTCTTTTTTTAAAAAAAAAACAAAAACAACTTGTTAAAATAGAAATGTGACAATGATCCACATGTTCTCTCCACACTAACAAATACTGTATTAACGTGAATGTTTGCTGTGATGGTGGTGGGAGGGTGCACACAATTTCATAGGGTATAGGCATAAAAAAAAAAAAAAAAATCATTACAAGTTCGGATTGGGATCTGAAATTCACATTAAAAACATGGGACAACTTACAGGGGTAAGAGAGGGCCCTCAGCACGTAACGGAATCTGAGGAATTTCCCTCAGAGCCAACACACCATCAAGACTCTTCCAGGGTCACTAAAAAGACCTCAGCTCAGGAAGTTCTATTGTCAGTTTTTTGTTTTAAAGTTTTATACACTATGTTCTTAATGTTTTTTTATGTTCTTAATGTTCTTTCAGTTTCTGAGTAGCATAAAAGAGGGCCACCACACTGTTATACTAAATAAGACAACACAATGGAGAAACAGGGTGTAACCAAAATAATCTCATATAATGTAAAAGGGATCCTGAATCCAGTTAAAAGATCCAAGATTCTAGGCAAAATGAAAAAAGACAAAGCAGGAATAATATTTTTACAAGAAACCCACCTAACAGACGTGGAGCACACTAAACTCAATAGACAAGGGTTTAAAATGATCTCTTCATCTTCATATAAGTCAGGGAGGAGGAGGGGAGTAGCGACATTGACCTCAACCAAAATTATATTTGGAAAAAAAATCAGAACACTAAGATAAAGTAGGGAGATACAGTTTAGTACTTGGGCGGCTAGAGGAGAAGACATCACCCTGCTGAATGTATATGCACCTCCAGGGGCTAACTGGAAATTTTATAAAAATATATTTGACCTAATGATAACTAAAGCCCAAGGTTTAGTGATATGTGGTGGAGACTTCAACCTAAGACTGAATCCATACTGGGATGCAACAGGTAATTCTCCACATCAAAATAACACTCAAAGTAGGAAAACTCGGATGCTACTAAAAGAAATGGGAATCTGTGATGTGTGGAGGGAATTCAACCCCAGTGTAAAAGATTATACATTTTACTCAGCACCACATTCATCATACTCAAGGACTGACTATTTTTTTATGTTTAATAGAGACATTGGAAGAGTAAAAACATGTAAAATAGGACTGATGGATCTCTCTGACCACAGTCCGATCTATACGGACTTATGTATCCAAAAATACACAAATAATACATTTTCTTGGAGGTTAAATTCAAATGTCCTGAAAGGACCACTGAAAGATGAATTGGAATCAGATATTCTCAGATATTTGGAAGAAAACGATAATGGAGAAGTATCCCCTTTAATACTGTGGGACGAATGCAAAGCTGTAATAAGGGGAAAGATTATTGCAAAACTGGCAATCCAAAAGAAACTGAGACAAGAAAAACTAACCACATTAGAGTCAGAACTTAAGAACCTAGAAAAAGAGCACAAAGACAACACTCATTCTAATGACTCGCTCAAAATTAAGGAAATTAAAAAACAAATAAATGAGATCTACACAATAGAAATCCAGAAGAAACTTACATTTCTGAAACAAAATTACTATGAAGCAGGCAGCAAATCGGCAAAATTACTAGCCTATAAATTGAGGAAACAAACGGAGAGAGCAATCTACAAAATCAGAGACCCAGTATCAAAGGAAATAAAATTCAGAATTCAGGATATTCTTAAAAGCTTCGAGAACTACTATAAGAACTTGTACTCCCTCAAAAAACATAAAAACGCATCCAAAGCATTCCTTAACACATTAAACCTTCCCCAACTTACTGAGTCTCAAAATAAAACACTACTGTCAGAAATACAACCTAAAGAATTGGAAAAAGCAATTATGAAACTTAAAGCTAACAAATCCCCAGGAGCAGATGGCTATACAGCAGAGTGGTACAAAACCTTTAAACAGCAACTATCTCCTCTCCTCCTGAAAACATTTAACTATGTCCTCCACACAGGGGAAATCCCCCCCTCCTGGAGAGAAGGGGTCATTGCAGTCATACCTAAACCTGAAAAGGATAAACTAGAATGCTCCAACTACAGACCAATCAGTGTATTAAATCAGGACTATAAGCTTTTTACCACTATTCTTGCCAAAAGGTTAGAAAATATACTGACAGACTTAATTCATTTAGACCAAACAGGTTTTATAAGACAAAGACAGACACAAGACAACATTAGACGTACTTTACACATAATTCATCATATAAAAAAGTATAACTTAAATGCAGCCATATTGGAATTAGATGCTGAAAAAGCATTCGATTCGGTTGACTGGTCTTTCCTATATAGAATCTTATCCAGTTTCAATTTTCATAACAACTTCATTAGAACTATCCAGGCATTATATAAAAAACCAACAGCTAAAATAAGGATTAACGGTAATTTATCATCATCGTTTGAGCTGGAAAGAGGATGTCGTCAGGGCTGCCCCTTGTCTCCACTGCTCTTTGCAATCTTCATAGAACCTCTGAGCCAATGGATAAGACAGAATCAAAAAATTCAAGGTATTACACTTGGTCAGAAGGAACATAAAATAGCACTTTTTGCTGATGACATTTTAATATACCTGGGGCAGCCGGACACCTCTTTTCCAGAACTAATCTCGGTTTTTTCGGAGTATGGAGATTTATCGGGGTACGAACTAAACATGCATAAAACCCAAGTTTTAACATTCAACTATGACCTAAATCAATATTTACTAAGCAAACTCAAAACTAACTGGGAGATGGAATCTATGAAATATCTGGGGGTCAATATCCCGAAACAACTCAACAAAACTATAACACTAAACTATGATCCACTGGTGGCAAAAATAAAATCTGATCTAGCAAGATGGAATATGATACCATTCTTGGGTACTGCACAAAGAATTGAAGCAGTCAAAATGAATATACTTCCACGTCTTCTATAGCTTTTCCAAACAATACCGGTAGAACCTCCAAAAAAAACATGGCAAGAACTGGACAGAAGGATCTCAAGATTCATATGGCAGGGCAAGAGACCTAGAATCAGATATAGAACCCTACAGCTAAACAAAGACAAAGGTGGGCTCGCGCTGCCAAATATCAGGGACTATTTTAAAGCCGCACAAATTAAAACTTTAGTAGAGATATGTAACCCAGTCTACACTGCACAATGGAAGGAGATGGAATGCCAAATAACAAGTGACATCCCCCTACAGGCGATAATAGGGAATAATGCCTTACCTAAACTTTTGAATAACACTAACCCGTGGATAGAGACCCCGCTAAAAATTTGGTTTAAGATAGTTAGAGAGAATCAAACTAAAGAACCCTATCGATTTCTGCAATGGATTGCCTATGATCAAGACTTTACTCCTAATAAAACAGACACTAGATTTTAAAAGTGGAAAGAGAACAGACTGATAAAATATTACGATTTTTTTAAAGGGCAAATTTTAAGAAGTTTTGAAGATTTGAAAAAACAAGGTCTAATAAATCAAGACCTTTACAGGTTCTTTCAGCTTAGACACCACATAAACAATATACTTAAAAAGGAGGATTTGGAAAGGGCCCAGTCAGGTGTTCTGAAGGTCTTCTTAATGGCATATAAAGGGATCCCAGGGATCAGATACATCTCTAAAATATACCAAGGTCTTCAAGACTTAAAAGGAGACAACACATCATATATAAAAGAGAAATGGGAAAAAGAGGGGAATTTCACTTTACAACTGGAAATATGGGAAAAGCTAAATAAACAACAATGGAAAAGTACTTCATCCCTGCAGTGGAGAGAATTTGGATGGAAAAATTTGGTAAGATTTTTCAGAGCACCTGCACAAAACAAATTTACTCAAAGGGTTGAATTGTTGGCGCTTGTGTGGTGAAGAGACTGCAAATCATTTTCATGTGTTTTGGTCATGCCCAGTTATCCACCAATATCGGACCAAGGTACAGACAATATTGAGGAAAATATTCAAAATAACAGTCCCCTTTTCTTTTGTAACTTTGTATTTGGGTTTACTACCGGATTCACTGGAAAGACGAGGAGAAAAATACTTATTCACTGTTTTAATATTGGCAAGTAAAAAAGCCCTAACTAAAAAATGGATGTTGAAGGACTGTCCTACACCTGAAGATTGGATTAACGTGATTCAAGAGATTTACTCGATGGAAAAGTTGCCATTCGCACTGAGACAGGACATGGATGGGTTCTTGAACTTTTGGCAACCCTGGATCGCATATGTGTCTTCCATTAGATCTAATCTTTGACAAATACCATTTCAATAATGGCACCTCTCTTTGTTCCAACGCTACTCAGATGCTCTTTTATTTTTATCTATTTATTTTTATTTTTATTTTTTTTGCTCTTTGCTCTTTTGTTTTGTTTTTGTTTTTTTTTTGTTCTCTTTAATTTCACTTCTTGTTTCACTTAAAAAAAGGGGTGTTGTAATAATTGTTCTTCCAATGTTGTCAAAAAACAAAAAAAAGGGAACGTGATGAAAATGTAAACAATGCAATGCTGTAATGACGTGTATACCCTTTACAAAAACTTAAATTAAAAAAAAAAAAAAATCACCACAACTTTTATTGCAACTTTTTAAAAACGCTCCCACGAATTCAGGCTTTTTGGGCTACAACAATCATAAAAACATCCCGCAAAATCCTGGAGGGACTGGTTAGGGATGCAAGTTATCAATTAATTCTTTAATCATTAACTGATTCATCTTATCTATCGATTAACAATTAATTGATAAGCTGCGTTTTTTGACAATCTGAATTTCCCTCGGTACAATACCGTCTTTCTATATTTAACATATAACAAGTTAATTACTGTTTTTGATATACTGAATAAAACATGAATATCCTATTCCTCGATTTATTGTACCATTTGCATTTTTTTCACTACAAACAATAGCAATTTTTGTAGTTTAATAAATTTTGTACTGTATAATGTGTACTATGTGCTGGTGCATCTCAGTAAATTACAAATGTCATGATTTTTAATTTATTTTAAAAACTACCAGTATTATGAATTTATCTGTTTTAGTTAGATTACAAAAAAAAAAAATAACTTTCACATTCTAATTTACTGAGATGCACTAGTACACTGTTTTAACAGGAAAATAAATTATGAGCTAGTGTGGTGGCCTAGTTGATAGAACATCTCCCCCACAACCAGGAGGTTGGGGGTTCAAGCCCTGGCCGAGTCATACCAAAGACCATATAAAAATGGTACTTCCCGCCTTCTAGCTTGGTGCTCAGTGTAACAGAATTGAGGAAGGAGAAGTTGTTTGCGGCGGCGCCTTGCATGGCAGCAACCCCTCTGATTCTACATGTGATTAACGTTGAAGATGGGAGAAACGTAATTTTGTTCTACTGTACATGATTGGCTGTATAGACTGAATGACAATAAAGCTGACTTCTTCTTCTTCTTCATCTGTTGCATGTTAAACATTATCACAGTACCCCGGCAATCCAGGCAAACCCAGTACCATCTGGGCTCCCTCTGCTGCCTGTTACCTCAGTATTAACTTGAGTCCGGTCTGCTTTCCCGTCTTACGACAAGTTGAAGGCAGGGATGGGTTTTTGCGCTCGTATAGTCCTTTTCTTTGCTCCAGTCAGTTTCTCCGCTATGTTAATATGAAGCAGGTGGACCTTCAAGCTCACGTGCTATTAGAACTTGTGGCACTGAGGTGCTACAACGTAACCTGGAAGGGCGAGTTTTTTTTCACTCTGTACAGCGCATGCATTCTGGGGGCTTGGTGTCTTCTGTTTTTTCGGTTGAAATGCAGCAGTGGGTGACTGCGTGTGCCCCCACCTGGATGGCAACGCTACTACATTTCATAGAATAAGCTCCTATTGAAATAGAGCGCTGAGTTATTAATTGCCAACTAATTTAATTTAGTCGACTAAATTCTTATCGACAATTAATCAAAAGTCAATTAATAATTAACATCCCTAGTATACATTATATATATACACACACAGTTGTGCTCATAAATTTTTAAATCATAATGACAACAGAAACTACCCAAATGACCATGATCAAAAGTTTACATACCCTAGGTCTTAATACCGTGTATTGTCACCTTTAACATCAACAACAGCTTGAAGTCTTTTGTGGTAGTTGTGGATGAGGCACTTTATTTTCTCAGATGGTAAAGCTGCCCATTCTTCTTGGCAAAAAGCCTCCAGTTCCTGTAAATTCTTGGGCTGTCTTTCATGAACTACACATTTGAGATCTTCCCAAAGTGGCTCGATAATACTGAGGTCAGCAGACTGAGATGGCCACTCCAGAACCTTCACTGTTTTTCTTCTATAGCCAACGACAGCTTGACGGCCTTGTGTTATGGATCATTGTCATGCTGGAATGTCCAAGTGCGTCTCATGCGCAGATTCGGGGCTGATGAGTGCAAATTTTCTTCCAGTACTTTCTGATAACATCCTGCATTTGTCTTGCCATCAATTTTGACCAAGTTCCCTGTGCCTTTGTAACTCACACACCCCAAAACATCAGTGATCCACCTCCATGTTTCACAGTAAGGATGGTGTACTTTTCATCACAGGCCTTGTTGACTCCTCTCCAAATGTAGCGTTTATGGTTGTGGCCAGAAAGTTCCAATTTTGGTCTCATCACTCCAAGTAACTTTGTTCCACAAGTTTTGAGGCTCGATTCTGTGCTGTTTAGCATATTGTCAGCGGGCTGCTTTGTGGCATTGGTGAAAGTAATGGCTTTCTTCTGGTGACTCAACCATGCAGCCCATTTTCTTGAACTGCCTCCTTATTGTGCATCTTGAAACAGCCACACCACTTTTTTTTTTTTTTTCCAGAGTCCTATATGTCAGCTGAAGTTATTTGAGGGTTTTTCTTTGCATCCTGAGCAATTTTCCTGGCAGTTGTGGCTGAAATTTTTGTTGGTCTACCTGACCGTGGCTTGGTTTCAACAGAATCCCTCCTTTTCCACTTCTTAATTAGACTCTGAACACAGCTGATTGGCATTCTCAATTCCTTGGATATCTTTTTATATCCTTTTCCTGTTTTATGAAGTTCAAGTATCTTCTCCTGCAGGTCCTTTGACAATTCTTTTGCTTTCCCCATGGCTCGGAATTCAGCAACGTCAGCGTAGCACTGGATGAAACATTCAGGGGTCTGTCAGGAGCCCAGAAACTCACTTTTATACACACACACTAATTACAAGTAAACAGATCACAGGTGAGGACGGTTACCTTTAGTAGCCATTTAAACCTGTGTGTGTCAACATGTGTGTATGTTATCAGGCCAAAACTTCTAGAGTATGTATACTCTTGATCAGGGTCATTTGGGTAGTTTTCTGTTGTCACTATGATTTAAAAAGAGCAAATACAATTGTTTGATAATTAAATGGTTTCACCCCACCAATAACTATGAGTGAAAGAAAAGTTTTTGTATTATCATTCATATTCTCTGAAAAATGGCAAAAAAAAAAAATTTAAAAAAAAAAAATCACAAATTCCACCAGGGTATGTAAATTTATGGGCACAACTCTGTGTGTGTGTGTGTGTGTGTGTGTGTGTGCGTGCGTGCGTGCGTGCGTGCGTGTGTGTGTGTTAGTAAATAAATGTGCCAATACCAACATGTTTATAAAGGTATGTTTAGACCAAACACGAATAAATTTGCTCGCGCAACCAAAATACATGTTAACTCAATGGGCCCTATTTTGACGGTCATCCGTGGACTTTTCCGCCAGACTTTCTGCCATACGCCAGTGTTTTTGTTAGTTTCTGTCAGCGCTTTGTCTGTTTTTTACGCTTTGCATCACGCCATCTAATTGTAATGTAATGTACTTTATTTATATAGCCCTTTAAAACAACCCGTAGGTGACCAAAGTGCTTTACAGAAAATAAACAGCATTAAAAACACACAGAGCATTAAAAACAAATAACAAACAAAAAAACAACTAAAAATAAAATAAAAACAAATGCCAAGACAAATATCACCACTACTGGGTATTAAAAGGCATCTTAAACAAATATGTCTTAAGTTCTGATTTAAAAAGGGCCAGGCCAGAGATAGCACGTAGGTCAGGGGGGAGATTATTCCAGAGCCTGGGGGCAGCAACAGAAAAGGCTCGGTCACCCCAGTGTTTATACCTTGACCTAGGCACATCCAGCAAAAGCTGATTGGATGACCTCAAAGTCCTGCCTTGGTCACGGACAGTCAAAGTCTCAGACATATAAACCGGAGCAAGGCCATTTAGAGCTTTAAAAACAAAAAGCAAAAGTTTAAAATTAATTCTAAAATGGACTGGAAGCCAATGAAGTGAATAAAGGATCGGAGTAATGTGCTCTCGCCTAGGTGTGTTGGTCAAAAGACGGGCCGCTGCATTTTGCACAAGTTGAAGGCGGCCGAGAGAAGACTGAGAGATGCCAACATAAAGTGCATTGCAGTAATCAAGTCGAGACGTGACTAAAGCATGGATGGCTATCTCAAGATCATGACGGCTCAGGAAAGGTTTGGCTTTGGATAACAAACGTAATTGATAAAAGCTCATCTTGACTACACTGTCAATCTGTTTATCAAATTTTAAATGGCTGTCAAAAATCACCCCCAAATTTCTGACAGCTGAACTGAGCCTTAAAGAGAGGGTACCAAAGCCAGCCGTTACAGTATCCCCAAACACAATACATTTCTTCATTTAAGTGGAGAAAATTTTGGCTTAACCACAACTTAATATCAATGATGCAATCCAATAGAACACTTTGTGAGTTAGTTTGTTCTGGGTTCAAAGGTAAATAAAGCTACAAATCGTCTGCATAACAGTGGAAAAACATGTTATGCCTGGCTATTATTGACCCGAGTGGCAGCATATATAATGAAAATAGAATAGGGCCAAGGATAGAACCCTGTGGGACCCCACAGGAGAGAGAGGCACTAGAAGAGGACATGTCACCAATCATTACAGAAAAAGTTCTATTAGAAAGGTAGGATTCAAACCACTTAAGTGCAGTGCCATGAATGCCAACATAGTGATTCAGGCGTGACAAAAGGATAGTGTGGTCCACAGTGTCAAAGGCTGCTGTAAGATCTAGCAGCACTAAGACCACAGGACATTTGGCATCAACAGACATCATAATATCATTGTGCACCTTAAGCAGGGCAGACTCAGTACTGTGACGAGATCTAAACCCAGATTGAAACTTCTCAAAAATAGAATTGTCTTCTAAAAAAGACTGCAACTGTATAAAAACAGCTTTTTCTAAAACTTTAGATAAAAAGGGCAAATGAGAAATGGGTCTAAAATTAGATAAAACTAAAGGGACAAGGTGAGGTTTTTTAAGAAGGGGCCTAACCACAGCATGTTTAAAAGCAGGTGGGACAAATCCTGAACTAAGGCAGGAATTAATAAAAACCAAAAGACCAGGCCCAACAGTATTAAAAACCCTTTTCAGGATTCCAGCGGGAACAACATCCAGTGAGCAATTTGTAGGCTTCAGAGACCTTATTATATCAGCAAGTGATGATAAAGAAACCAACTCAAACTGTTCAAGCACAGCAGAGTAACCCGGGACAATAGACAAGCTTCCATTAAAACTGTTATTAATAACTTGTCTGACAGAGTCCACTTTATCAACAAAAAAGTGAAGAAAAGTCTCACATGTTGTAAACAAATCATCTGTCACAGTCTGAGTGCATGGGTTTATAAAAGAGTTAATTGTGTTAAATAGCACTCTAGGACAGTGACTGCTGCTGGAAATAATATCACAGAGATACTGAAATTTTGCCTTTTGCACGGTCCTCTGGTAATCAGCAAGACAATCCCTAAAAATTCCCAGAGACACATGTAATTTGTCCTTTTTCCATCTCCGTTCAGCCTGCCTGACCCGCTGTCTAATGGCACGGGTAGTGTCATTTAGTCAGGGATCTGTTTTTGGTTTAGCCGCTTTAAGCCGAAATGGGGCAATAGAGTCCAAAATCCCAGAGCAGGTGGTATGAAAGGAGGAAAGAATATTATCCGGATGGGAAGGGGAAACGAGTCCATTCAAGGCAAAAAACTGTGAACCCATAAAAGCAGCAGTAAACTCCTCTGGTGTTGAAAAAGTGATGATGCGACGCCAGCATGATGGAGCCACAGGCTTGCTGGGTGATGAAGGGGTCAACAATTCAAAAATAATGGGGAAATGATCTGAGATTAATTACTGATCTAACTACCAGTAGACAGTGCGCTTGCTATGCGCTGGCAGGCAGAGGCTCATTTGAAAGAGATGTGGTGGCATGCAATCTAATGCACATTAGTATTATAATACAGATCATGAGAATCCACTTTTGCTCAGGAAAAAGGTGGTCTGTTGTCAGAAGCGCATTGTTACCTCCGCTAGGCCGGAGGCCAGGAGGAGGTTATGTTTTTGCCAGCGTTTGTCTGTCTGTCTGTCTGTCTGTCTGTCTGTCTGTCTGTCTGTTTGTCTGTCTGTTGGTTAGCAAGATAACTCAAACAGTTTTGGACGGATTTCAATGAAACTTTCAGGCGTTGTTGGAAATGGTACAAGGAAGAACTGATTAAATTTTGGGGATGATCCGGATCACCGTCTGGATACAGGAATTTTTTAAAGCATTCTTTAACATTGTGAGATACGGCCATTTTCAACATGTGTGCAGGCCCAATGGAGGGCGCTGCTCGTCGTGTCTGACGAACACAAACTCCGCCTTCTTCAAAGTTTTAGGCACAAAAGCACGCGGAACACTGTGGTGGGCAGGGCTCGGCAGTGTGCCTGTGTTTGCGCTACGCTGCAAAAGCTCAGACAGGCAGCTGTCCGCCGCCAGATTATTTGGCAGAAATTCCCCGGCCAGCCATAGTAGCTGCGCAAAAAGAAGCTCTCTGCCGGGGAAGATTCCAAATCCTCTTTTGCCGCGGAGCGCAACCCCAATAAAGCCCACGCCAACCTGTCTACCAAATTTGCATCCGTCAGTGAAGCCCTCAGTGCTGCTTTCAGTGATCTATGAAAACGCTCGCATAACCCATTGGCCTGTGGGTTGTATGTGGTTGTGTCATGATTTCTGTTTTTTCTTTTGAATTCTTGGATGGAACATGGGTGGGCAATATAAGCTGCGGATTCACCCATCACACATTTCAGATAACTTATGTTGAACTGCATAATCAGAGGAGTTATTGTCTAATTTGACCTTGTTGGATTTTATTACCCCCTTTGTTATATTATTCACTTTCTTTTAACCTGTACTCTTAATCTATTCGAAATAAAGATTAATTCATTCATTCATTCAATTGCAACGCACGCAGCCTGGGACTTTGCAGATGCAGGAGATGGACACAACACCAACACTTCAGTTTATTACCTCCGCCAAGGAGGTAATGCTTTTACTGATGAACCACTAATCCTATCATTGTGAATCCAATTGCTAGTCATATGTTTTCATGGTCAAGGAATCTGAAAACGTACACACAAACACTGTATGGGGGGAACTGTGGCCGCCATTGCGGAAAATGCCATTTTCGTGAATAACCACTGAACCACTAATCCTATCGTTGTCAATCCAATTGCTAGTCATATGTTTTCATGGTCAAGGAATCTGAAAACGTACACACAAACACTGTATGGGGGGGAACTGTGGCGCTTGGCGGAGGTCTGCGCTCTCCGAGTGCTTTTCTAGTTTAATGTTATTTCAGTGGCGTGTAGGGCTAAGCGATATGACGATATATTGGATGATGATATAAAAATGTCTATCATTTCATAGAATATCATTTATATTGTGATTTAAAACGCACATACTCCCATTTATTCAGTAAAGCTCCTCACCACTACTTGTCAGCACCCTGTCTGTCCCCTGCAGTGCGTGACTACGGACAGCGGAACAGGTGGGTGGCTAGGCTTCAGTCCGGTGGTTGTTACTAATGCTAGCTCCAAACTACTGGTTCAGATAGCTGCTACTCCTGTTTGCCAGGGATGTGGGACTGTTTACATCGTGCTGTGTCAGAGAGGATAGTTTGCTACCTTCATTTTAATAGGAGGTAAGTAACGTTAATGCCATGTCTAATTATAAAATGCTAAATGACGATGCTAACTTGTGCCAACTGGAAACCGTAGAAGACAGCCATTTCTTTGGTTTATATTACTGCCGAGTTTCTTAGTTTTGTCTGAAAAAAATAATTAAAGCTGCAAAAGTGCATGATGGTGGCACATACATGCAAAATAAATAATAAATTAATTAAAACGGGTCTGAGGAGCAAGTTGGTGTTTAATGTCATTTATTTGATTTCTAATAATGGTGCAGTGGTTAGTACTGTGCCAGAACAGCATGAAGGTCACAGGATCGATTCCACCCCTGACCATCATGGGTTTGATCCCACCCCCTGACCGCTGGTGACCCTTCTGTGTGGAGTTTGCATGTTCTCCCCGTGTCTGCATGGGTTTACTCCGGGTATTCCGGTTTCCTCCCACAGGCCAAAGACATGCAGGTTAGGTTAATTGGCATTAACTGGGGATTCTAAATTGTCGTTAAGTATGAATGTGAGAGTGAATGGTTGTCTGTCTCTCTGTGTTGGCCCTGTGATGGACTGGTGATCTGTCCAGGGTGTACCCTGCCTCTCGCTCAAAGATGCTGGGATAAGCTCCAGCCCCCCCACGACCCGAAAAGGATTAAGTTGTAGAAGATGGATGGGTGCAAGTAGCGATAATGAATAAAGTTAAAGTCATCACATGTATTTTATTACCTTACCTTTTGTGTCTTTGACCTTCAGATCATGACCAATCTGAAATATTTTTACTAAGAAGCAAACAGGTTAAATCAGACCAGAATGGCAGGCTGCAGATCTACACTTAACTTTTCATTGATTTAAACTAACAGCTAATTTATATCTGCAGATGGTAGCGATGGGTGATGTTCTCATTTTCAGACATATTTTTATGTTATGTGTGGGTTGTTGTTTTTTTTTTTTTTGCTATTCTCCTCTGGCTCAGGAAATATTTAACTTATTGATGTTTACTTTTTATTTATATATGATTTAAATCACCCTTATTGTCATTCAACTGTACAACCAATCATGTACAGTAGAACGAGATTGTGTTTTACCTAGCTACTGTGTTAATCACACACACCCCAAGTGCAGAATCAGAGGGCCACTGCCATGCAAGGCGCCGCCACAAATTTAGAAGAAAAACCTGAAATTTATGAGAATCAAGTTTCAAATGCACATTAAAAAACTATTTTATAACACTGCAAAATTATGAGGGGAAAAGGTACATGTAAAAAAAGTTTAAAAAAGAGATGGTCCCTTTTATGTGATTATCTGAACTGTAGAATTTACAGAAAATGTATATTGTGATCTATATCGTTATTGTGACATAAGATGACTTATATCATGATATGAAATTTTTGTCATATCACACAGCCCTAGTGGCGTGTTTTGAAATTGCACGGTGGCGCTCATGAGGAAACGGCATGCGCTGGGATCTTATTTTAATAGACAGAGTTGTAACAGTCATCATATAATCACCCGTCATTTGAATTACATGATGATCACACACTATGTTTTTTTATTCAATCCACACTCATTTTAATTGCAGACCTACCATAGAAGTCTATAGATTAGGCATTAATGTAGGATTTTTTTTATTTATTTTTTTTTTAGAGGAATGAATGAATGAACAGGGAACATGTGCATGCACTGGGGGGGTGGTCAGTGAAGATTTTTATTTTATCCACATTTCCGTTTTCATCATGGATTTATTAGGCATTAATGTGTTTATTTTTAGGGGAATAAATGAATGAACAAGGACTGTGCAGCATTTTACTTTTCACTGTAACTCCCCACAGAGACAGGAGATGTGTCTACATATCTGCCTCGGCCGAACGCCCCGGGTTTCTAGTCCAGCCGAGGCTGCCCACACTGCGCCTAGGGTTGCAGTTCTCCACCAGCAAGCTCCCTGTCTGCCACCCATCAGGGGCCGGCAGAAGCTGCCGAAAACGGGCTCGCTTTGTGGCGGGGGTCAGTGGCGGATGGGAAGCTGCGCCAGATCTTTTCCGTCCCTCACACCCACACAAGACAGGGAAGACGCTGGGTTGGCAAAAGCAATAGGAGAGAGAGCACTCCATCTCCCCACGGGCCAGGAGTGACTTCCACGCCATTGTTAATAAAAGTTTATGAAAGTTTGCACAGGCATCATCCTCTTTTCCTGAAGTTTCAAACCCATTCAGTCTGTGTGTTGCATCCATGCGCACTGCATTAAACAATTCAGCTGATTTTTCAGCCCATTCTTCCCCATTTGTTCTTTCTAACATAACTAACTGGGGATCAACTGTGATTGATGTCTCCCTTATTGCAGCGTTACCATCAACTGCATTTTGGCTCACACGCACAGGCTTTGGTCAGTGTAAACCCATCTTAAGCAGTCATGATCACCCTTCACTTTAGATAATGCGCCTCTGTGCATTAAAGGAATGGGCAGGAGTGCTTTGGATTGGATTATCCAAAACACATCTCTGAATGAGTAGACTGGCCTCTTTGAGTCATTGGCTGGACTGGAATTCCCAGCCCAGTCCCATGGCCTGGTGGCTGCTTAACCTTCTTGTGTATTTGGATCCTCTATTTGCCGTCAGGCACCTCTCTTGGAGCCTTGGAGGTCTGTTCGGCTCCCTGACAGCTCTCAGCCACGCCCCCCTCTCCGGCCAGTGTTACCAGCTGGCTGTCATTATCATGTGTGTTCACTCCTTTGTCCACGCACGCACACATACACATACTTACATTTCCTCTCATGCACACCTTTGCGTGCACACACACACACACACACACACACATACTCACTCTCTCTCTCTCTCTCTCTGGGACGTGCACCTGGACTTGACGGTCTTTCTTCTGACTTTTTTAAGCATTTTTGGTATATTATCGGATCAGACTTTTACGACGTTCTAATTGCCTGTTACAGAACTGGAACTTTACCTGTCTCCTGCCGGCGTGCAGTACTATCTCTGCTGCCTAAGGAAGGGGACTTGGCCTTGCTTTAAAACTGGAGGCCTGTGGCTCTTCTTTGCACGGACTACAAGGTGCTTTCTAAAGCCCTGTCAAATAGACTGAAAAATGTATTGGATTTAATCATAGATAGATATCAAACATATCGTATTCCTGACCGAACCATTATGGACAATATTTTTCTCGTATGTGACGTTCTTCATCTCAGTAAATGTTATGATTTAGAGTTCGGTATTATGTCTTTGGACCAAGAAAAGGCTTTTGATAGGGTTGACCATTCTTATTTGTTTTCCACACTGAAGGGGTTTGGTTTTGGCAATATGTTTTTGAGGTGGGTCAATCTGGAGCTGAGTGTTTGGTAAAGATGGGGGCTGGGCTGAGTCGGCCAATCCCTGTACGTCGGGGAATAAGGCAGGGTTGTCCAATCTCGGGTCAACTGTATAGCTTGGCTATTGAGCCTTTGCTGTGCAGGTTGCGCACTCAGCTGGGTGGTTTAATTCTGCCGGGGCCTTCCAGTAGTTGTCGTCCAATCGTCTTGTGTGCTTATGCAGATGACGTCAACATTTTCATCACATCCCACAGGGATGTACAGCGTCTGTTAGACACTTTATCTATTTATGAAAGAGCATCTTCTGCACGGGTAAACTGGGCCAAGAGTGAGGGTTTATTGGTGGGGAAGTGGTCACTTCAGGACATTCCTCAGCTACCTGGAGGTCTTCTGTGGGGGAAAGCCGGTCTCAAAGTGTTGGGGGTATTTTGGGGTTCTGAGGACTTTGAACGCAAGAACTGGGAGGGAATTAAGGAGAAGGTGTGTGCTCGCTTTTCTAAATGGAAATGGTTGCTACCACAGCTGTCATATAGGTGAAGGGTTCTGGTCGCCAATAATCTGGTCGCTTCGGCTCTTTGGCATAGGCTTATTGCTTTGACACCGCCCAGGAGCCTGGTTGAGGAGGTTCAGAAGATCATCATGGATTTCTTTTGGTCTGGTCGACACTGGGTTCATGCGGCTGTTCTCTACCTGCCTGTTGCCGAGGGAGGACAGGGCCTGGTGGACATACAGTCCAAGATCGCCTGTTTTAGGCTTCAGACTGCGCAACAGCTCCTTTATGGATGTGGCCCCTGCTGGATGGACACTGCAAAACTGCTCCTGAGGCGAGCTGGCCGCTTGGGCTATGATAAGCAGCTTTTCCTTGTGAAGTCCGGGGAGGTGGACCTTACTGGACTTTCTGCTTTTCATACATCTGTCTTGCATGCATGGCAAGTCTTCACCGTAGCCCGCATTCCTGAGGAGACACCAGGCATGTGGCTGTTCGAGAAACCACTGTTTTTCAATCACTTCATGGACACTCAAGTGCTGCAATCTGTTAGTCTGCGAACTTGTTTAAGAGAGGCAGGCTGTACCAAGCTTGGCCATCTTATGAAGATGTCAACCACGTCGATAGAAACGCTGGGGCGGAGTGCCAACATTACATCTGTCAGACTGGTGCATAGGGTGGTGAAGGAAGTGTGTGCTGCCCTGCCACGACCGCTTAGAGCGTTTGCGGAAAACCATACTCTTTCCTCTCAATGGGATGAGGACACTGTGTCCACCTTTCCTGCCCCTTCCATAAGTCCAGCTGTGGGGGAGTGGCAGGAGGGGGATGATCACCTGCTGTCCTTGTCTGGGCAAGTTCCAGTTTGTAGGGAAGAAGACGGTGTATCACATCTGTGTGAAAGTTCTGAATCTGCGCTCTCTGACGGAGGTGAAAGAGTCAAAGTGGGCGGGGTTTTTGGGGCCAGTATTCTCCCCAAAAGGCAGCTGGAGGTCCATGTACAAGCTCCCTATTGAGAAACGGACAGCGGATCTCCAGTGGAGGATTGTACATGGGGCAATAGCTACGAATAAATACAGAGCACACCTGGATCCTAATGTGGAGGAGGAATGTTTGTTTTGTTCCCAAGTTGAGACCCTGGAGCATTTGTTTGTTCAATGTTTTTGTTTATCTGGCCTTTTTGATCTTCTGAAAGTGTGGTTTCATAATTTGGGTGAATGTTTCTCTTTTGGTCTGTTCAGTTACGGTCCAAAGTATAAAGTGGCAAAGAGGTCTGTGCACACTTTGATGAACTTCCTACCTGGTACTGCTAAACTTGCCGTCTGGCTGACAAGAAAAAATCGGACTACTAACACTGGCAATGTGGATCCTGTGTTTGTTTTCAAGGGTTTGTTAAAAGCCAGACTCCAGGTGGAGTACTCTTACTATAAAATGGTGGACAATTTGGAGGTATTCACCAATAGATGGACTGTAGGGAATATTTTGTGTTCTGTGGGAGAGGGGGATGAGTTGTTTACACTTTTGAAATGTGAGACACTTGGTGGAATGATGGTATTGGTGATCTTACATTTTTGAATTGTACAATGAAGGGATTTTTTAAAACTCAAACACTCTCTCTCTCTCTCTCTCTCTCTCTCTCTCTCTCTCTCTCTCTCTCTCTCTCTCTCTCTCTCTCTCTCTCTCTCTCTCTCTCTCTCTCTGAGTGGGCGTGGTCGTGAGTGCGAGCTGACAGTGTGCGACAGCGTGAGTTAATTATCTCAAATTTTTCCTCTATCTTTTTGTGTTTAAGGTGTTTTTTTGTTAAATAATCTTAATTTTTGTTGTTTTCTGTAGCTGGGGTGGGGTAGGCGTTTTGGGAGGGGGGTTTCTGCTGCCAGCTCTGCTGGTCAGCATGGTTTTGGAGCGAGGCTCCGGGTTTGAGAAGCTGACACGCCGGCATGCTGTCAAACTGACACCGGCTGTCAGCTGCTCAGTGGAGGAGTGTAGTCTAGCTGTGGGGGAGCTGGTCGGTTATGAAAGCGTTAGATCAGCTTCTAGAATGAATAGTGCCGTAGTGATCTTCCTGGATAGTATTGAAAAATTTAACCAGGTAGTAGAGAGCGGGGTTGTGATTAAAGACACACTGGTTCCTGTTCTGTCTCTGGTAAATCCCGCGAAGAGAATTACAATCTCAAATGTCCCACCATTTTTAAAGAATGAGCTGTTGGAGAAGGAGCTGTCGAGACACGGGCAGCTTTTGTCCCCGATTAAGCACATCCCTCTCGGTTGTAAGTCCCCACGTTTAAAGCATGTCATGTCTTTTAGGCGACAGGTGCTCATGATTTTAAAGAATAGCGAGGAAAGCCTCAACCTCGTATTTAAATACCGGATTGACGGCTTTGATTACACCATCCACGTCACCTCTGATAATATGAAGTGTTTCGGCTGCGGAATGGAGGGACATTTGATTCGATCGTGCCCTCAGGGAGTGGGGGGTGATCACTCGGGGGAGGCCGCTAGTGCGGCCTCGGGGCCGTCTGCCGGCGGAGCGGCTTTGCTGCTCTCTGAGGCTGACGGCACTACTGCGCCGTCGGGGGCTTCAGCCGAGGCCGCGGGGCCGTCTGGCGGCGGGGCTTCGGCCGAGGCTGCGAGGCCGTTTGGCGGCGGGGCGGCTTTGCCGCCCTCCGCAGCCGGCCTGTCGATCATAAATGAAACAGCAGCAAAAGTTAAAGCACATCGCAGGGCTGCTGCACAGACCAACATTGTGGACAAGGGTGAGATTACCGAGAGGGATCACGCTGAGGGTCAGACAGATGAGCCAAATGAGGCCCAGGTAGATGGTGGGACTAGAAAAATGGATATAAAACCACAGCACAGGGTGAGCGAGAAGCAGGAAGAGACAGCTACCAGGGTGGCTGAGTCAGTGTTGGAGGATGAGGATGACATTGAAATAGATGAAGAGTTATGTAAAATCTCAATCAAGCGGAAGAATTTGGAAACCAAACAGTAGAGGAGCAAAGTAAAAAGGGTTGTCAAAGACAGTTCTGAGGTTTCTCTATCTCAGCCAGATTCTTATGCTGGGTCTGAGATAGAGAGTGATGGTGAAAGCAGTGATGATGTGGCCAGTGGAGGCGGTTACCCCTTCACAAAAATACAGAAGTTTTTGCAGGACACTAAGGGATCCAGAATGGTTAAAGTTGAAAGCTTCTTCCCCGATCTAAAACGTTTTGTTGACTCTGCTCGGGCCTACATGAAAAATAAGGGAGAGCTTGAGCAGGAAAGTTTTACTGATCAGGAGGTCTACAGACTAAAAAAGCTTGTGCTAAAAGTTAAGAACCAAATTGCCCAGGATGATTAGTCTTTTATCGCTCATTCTTTCTTTTCTGTTTTTGTATTGGTTTTACCCTTTTATATGCATGTGCAGTTTTAATTTTGGCACACTCAACATCAATGGAGCAAGAGAAATGTCCAAGCGAGCGTGTGTTTTTACTCTTGCAGAATGCAAGAAAATTAATGTTCTGTTTGTTCAGGAGACTCATAGTTCTGAGGACAATGCTGCTGACTGGAGGAGGGAATTTCGAGGTGAAATTATTCTTAGTCATAAAAGCAGCAGCAGTGGTGGAGTGGGTATTTTATTTTCTCGAGATTTTATTCCACTTTCTTATGACATTGATGAGATAATTGCAGGCCACATTTTAAAAGTTCGAGCTGTTTTTGAGAATGTGAAAGTTGTTTTTATAAATGTGTATGCTCCAACCGTAGGCACAGAAAGATTGGCCTTTTTAAATATTTTAGATGACACGATCAAAAATTGCAGTAATGATGACTTTTTATTTGTGGGAGGTGATTTTAATTGTACAGAAAATCCTCTTATGGATAGGAATCACCCAGAGCCACATGCTGCATCCAAAAGAGTTTTAAAAGGTCTCATAGAAGCTCATGATCTGTGTGATGTGTGGAGAAATTTTCATGGCAAGGCTAGACAGTACACGTGGAGCCATAGAAAGGACAATATTTTGTCCTTAGCTCGACTGGATAGGGTTTACAGTTTTAAGCACCATTTTAGCATTTTTAAAAGTGCTTTTATAGTCCCTGTTGGCTTCACAGATCATTCCCTGGTTCAGTGTTGTGTTTTTATCAAGAATATAAAGTGCAGTAGTGCATACTGGCATTTTCACACGTCACTTTTATCGGATAACAGTTTTAAAACTGCTTTTATGTTTTTTTGGAGTAATTTTAAATTAACAAAATCAAATTTTAGTTCTTTGCAGCAGTGGTGGGATGTAGGGAAGAGCCAAATAAAGAATCTGTGCCTACAGTATACTCGCAATGTCTCTGGAGACTTGGCCAGGTCTGTCAGGGACCTGGAGAGAGAAGTAGTGGAGCTGCAGTCTTTGGCAGGCTCCACAGGAGAAAGAGGACATTTTGAGGCCCT
The DNA here is from genome assembly GCA_020510985.1 of Pholidichthys leucotaenia. Classification (NCBI taxonomy): domain Eukaryota; kingdom Metazoa; phylum Chordata; class Actinopteri; order Cichliformes; family Pholidichthyidae; genus Pholidichthys; species Pholidichthys leucotaenia. The sequence goes on along the minus strand of CM035843.1, from coordinate 196,454,794 downwards.
CAATGGCAAAAAGTCTGTTTTAACTGACCTACTGGGTGTGGCTGCCAGGGGCGCTGTGGTACGCAGTAGGTTCCAGAACATCGCACTAATGGACGCTCCATCTCATTTTTTCTTTGGTTTGGAGAGGAAGAATGGTCAGAGGAGGATGATCCACTCTCTTAGCTCCGAGGACGGGCGGCCGATCCATGAGTCTGTGGAGATCCGTCGCTTTGCAGTTGCTTTCTACGAGGATCTCTTTAAGAATTTGTTGAGAATCCACAGTCATTTTTTGACGGACTTGCCAAAGGTGATGGCTAGCGTGAATGCGGAGCTGGAGAGCGGGATCACTCTGCAAGAACTAGCAGTGACTGTCCAGTCTCTTCAGTGTGGAAAAGCCCCAGGGATAGATGGTCTACCATCGGAGTTCTACAAGGCGTTCTGGTCTGAGATCTGTGAGGACTTGCTGGAAGTACTGTCTGACAGTCTGCGGAAGGGTCACCTGCCCCTAAGTTGTAGGAGAGCAGTCCTCACCCTCCTTCCAAAAAAAAGGCGACTTGAAAGACATTAAAAACTGGCGTCCGGTGGCCCTCCTCTGTACTGACTACAAAATTCTCTCCAAAGTGTTGGCTACCAGACTGAGGAAGGCGATGGAGCAGGTCATACATGTAGACCAGACCTACTGTGTACCTGGTAGGTTGGTTACAGACAACATTTTTTTAATTCATGATGTTTTGGACCTCTCCAGCTCATTGGTCAAAGAACTTGGTCTTATTTCAATAGACCAAGAAAAGGCGTTTGACCGAGTTGAACATCCATACCTTTGGCAGACATTAGAGGCCTTTGGTTTCAGCTCAGGGTTCATCGCCATGATCCAGGCTTTGTATAGAGACATTGAGAGTATTCTTAAGATTAATGGTGGTTTGAGTGCTCCTTTCAAAGTTGAGAGGGGTGTCCGACAGGGCTGCCCCCTCTCAGGTATGCTGTACTCTCTTGCCATTGAGCCCCTCCTTTGTAAACTAAGGCAAGGCCTCACTGGTTTTAAAGTCCCCAACTCTGACTCTGTTTTTAAAGTGTCTGCCTATGCTGATGACGTTGTTGTTTTTACAAAAAATCAAAATGATGTAGACTATCTTTTAAGAACTGTCAATCTTTTTGGTGAGTGCTCCTCAGCGAGAGTGAATTGGGGTAAGAGTGAAGCTGTTGTGGTGGGGGGGAGACCACAAAAAATTGCCCTACCTGGTGGCCTCTCGTGGACACAAGGTGGTTTTAAATATCTTGGTGTGTTCTTAGGAAATCAGACTTTTACTGGGAAAAATTGGGAGTGTTTTTTAGAAAAAGTTGAAGGAAGACTGAAAAAATGGAAATGGATTCTGCCAAACTTGTCCTTCAGAGGTCGTGTTTTAATCATCAACAATTTGATTGCTTCGATGCTGTGGCATCGACTGTCTTGTCTGGACCCTCCACCCAATTTGCTGGCCAGAGTGCAGTCTATAGTCGTGGACTTTTTCTGGGACCGTCTTCACTGGGTTCCACAGAGCATCCTGTTTTTACCGAGGGAAGAAGGTGGTCAAGGGCTCATCCATCTGGCCAGCAGGGGGGCTGTCTTCCGCCTGCAGTTCATTCAGCGACTGCTGAGTGGCCCCCTCGACCTTGTGTGGAGACCTATTGCCAGGGCTGTCCTGGCTCGCTGTGGAGGGCTTGGACTAGAGGAGTCGCTGTTTTTAATGGACTTAAGGAGCCAAAAACTCCCAGAACTTCCCCAGTTTTACCAAAGTGCTTTTAAAATCTGGGGACTTTTTAAAAAGAACTCTCCCCAGGCTTCCTTGTCACCTACCTTTCTGGCTTTTAAAGGAACCACTTGTGTTCGGGACCCGTTTTGATGTGGGCAATGCTTTAGGACCTTCTGTTTTAAAAAAGTTCATTTCTGCAAAGGTCACAATGCTGGGACACTTGGTAAATTTATGTGGTCCTAACTTGGACAATGCTGTTGCCCTGTGCTCTGCTCTTGGCGTTTCTTCAGTCAGAACTATAATGAATTTGCTGAAAGACTGGAGAGACTGCCTGTCTGCAGAAGAACACTCTATTGTTTTACACTGCAAAAACTCTGTGCGAACTTCTGATGAGCCTTTTCCTTTTAGTGCTTTATCTCCTGATTTTAAAGATGGCACTGGTGTGTTTTTAAACTCTGAACACATTAACATTTGTGACTCTCCGGGTAAAAAAATGTATGGACTTTTGGTGAAAGTTTTAAATGTAAATAAGTTAAAAGGTCGAGCTGATACACCATGGAGGAAACACTTGGGTTTGGGTTCAGAGGTGAGGCCTGCCTGGAGAGCACTCTATAAACCACCATTAACTAAAAAGGTTGGAGACCTACAATGGCGAGTTTTACATGGTGCTGTGGCTGTAAATGCTTTTATCTCCATTTTAAACCCAAATGTTGTTGAGGTTTGTCCTTTTTGTCCTCAGAAAGAGACTGTGTTTCATTGTTTTCTGGACTGTAACAGACTGCATTTGTTGTTTGTTTTTTTGGGGAAGCTGTTTTATCTGTTTGGAGAAGTCTTTTCCCTGCAGATTTTTATCTTGGGTTTTCCATATAGGCAGAGAACTAAGAAAAAGAGTGAACTTTTAAATTTCATCCTGGGTCAGGCTAAAATGGCTATCTATGTTAGTAGGAAAAGAAAAATTGAACAAATACTGGATTGTAATGTAAAAGACATGCTGGTTGGCATGATTAAAGCTCGAATAATGATTGATTACAATTACTATCATCTGATGCAAAATGTTGAAACCTTTGAGGCTATGTGGTGCTTTAAGCACATCCTGTGTTGTGTTAAGGAGGGGAAAATTACCTATGGTATAATCCTGATGTAAGAAGCAAGTTTTTTGTTTTAGTTTTCCTGGTTTGGTTACTTGTGTCTTTGATTTCTTGTCAGTGAGTCATTTTTCTTTTCCATTGCTTCTTTTAGTTGTTTTAGTTGTTGTGTTTTTCTGTTGAATTTGTGACAAAGGTGTGTTGAAAAATCAAAATCTCTCTCTCTCTCTCTCTCTCTCTCTCTCTCTCTCTCTCTCTCTCTCTCTCTCTCTCTCTCTCTCTCTCTCTCTCTCTCTCTCTCTCTCTGTCTCTAGAGGTCGGCCCTGCGCACATTCTTGCAGGGCAGAGTGGAAGGGGCGCTAGTGAGGTCGCGCTTCACTCGCCTGCAGGACATGGACGCACCAACGTCCTTCTTCTTCAATTTGGAAAAGTCTACTGCGACAAAGAAGCTGATGGCTTGCTTGACACTCCCAGATGGTCGCCTGACTACGGACCCGTCCGAGATGCGCCGCCATGCAGTGGATTACTACGGGGCCCTGTTTGCTGCGGGGACGTGTTGCAAAGAATCTCAAAATCAGCTCTTCGAGGCCCTTCCGGTGCTCGGCCAGGACGACAGGGCCGCTCTGGACTGTGCCCTGACATTGGATGAGTTGACTGTGGCTGTGAATCAGCTGGCGCTGGGACGCGCGCCTGGACTGGATGGCCTTTCTTCAGAATTTTTTAAGCATTTTTGGAATGTGGTTGGACCAGACTTCTATAACGTTCTGACGGCCTGTTACAGGGAAGGAACGTTACCTGTCTCATGTCGCCGTGCAGTGCTGTCTCTGTTGCCAAAGCAGGGGGACTTGGCCCAGCTGAAAAACTGGAGGCCTGTGGCTCTTCTTTGCACGGACTACAAGGTGCTTTCCAGGGCCCTGGCAAACAGACTGAACACTGTCTTGGGTTTGATTGTGGATAGGGATCAAACATATTGTATTCCTGACCGGAACATTATGGACAATGTTTTCCTCATACGTGACGTTCTCCAGCTCAGTAAATGTCATGACTTACAGTTTGGAATTGTGTCTTTGGACCAGGAAAAGGCCTTTGATAGGGTTGACCATTCCTATTTGTTTTCTACCCTGAGGGGGTTTGGTTTTGGAAATATGTTTTTGAGGTGGGTCAATCTGCTATACACTGGAGCTGAGTGTTTGGTGAAGGTGGGGGCGGGACTGAGTCGCCCAATCCCTGTAGACTGGGGAATACGCCAGGGGTGTCCACTCTCGGGTCAGCTGTACAGCTTGGCTATTGAGCCTTTGCTGTGCAGGTTGCGCGCTCGGCTGGGTGGTCTGGTTCTGCCTGGGCCATCAAGCTGTGGCCGCCCGATTGTCTTGTCTGCTTATGCGGATGACGTCGACGTTTTCATCACCACCAACGGGGATGTGCAGCGTCTGGTGGACACTTCGATAGTTTATGAAAGGGCATCTTCTGCATGGGTTAATTGGGCCAAGAGTGAGGGTCTATTGGTGGGCCACTGGTCGCGTCACGCCATCCCTCGCCTGCCCGGCGGCCTTCAGTGGGGGACAGCCGGTCTCAAAGTGTTGGGGGGTTTTCTGGGTACGGAGGCCTTTGAACGAAAGAACTGGGAGGGTGTTAAGGACAAGGTGTGTGCTCGCATTTCTAAATGGAAATGGTTGCTACCACAGCTGTCATATAGGGGCAGGGTTCTGGTCGTGAATAATCTGGTTGCCTCGGCTCTCTGGCATAGGCTGGTGGCATTGATACCGCCAAGGAGCCTCGTGGAGGAGATTCAGAAGACAATCGTGGACTTCTTTGGGTCTGGGCGCAACTGGGTCCGCGCGCCAGTTCTCTACTTGCCTGTGGCCGAGGGGGGACAGGGCCTGGTGGACATACATTCCAAGATCGCCAGCTTCAGGCTTCGAACTGCACAACGCCTCCTTTACGGATGCAGACCCTGCTGGATGGACACTGCTAAGCTGCTTTTGAGGAGAGTTGGTCGCTTGGGCTATGATAAGCACCTCTTCCTCGTGACACCTGGGGAGGTGGACCTTACTGGACTATCTGCTTTTTACACGTCCGTTTTGCATGCATGGCGAGTCTTCAACGTGGCCTGCTTCCGTGACGAGGCGCCGGGCATGTGGCTGTTCGAAGAACAACTGTTTTTCAATCGATTCATCGCAGCAGAGGTGCTGCAGTCTGCCAGTCTGTGGAGTTGTTTGCGGGAGGCACGCTGTACCAAGCTGGGTCATCTTATGAGGATGTCGACCACATCGATGGAGACACTGAGGCGGAGTGCAAAAATTACATCTGTCAGACTGCTGCAAAGGGTGGTGGAGGACGTGTGCGCCGCCCTGCCGCAGCGAGCATTTGCGACGAACCGCACTCTTTCAAATCAATGGGATGACGACACTGCGTCCACCTTTCCTGCAATTTCCATAACTCCGGATGTGGGGGAGTGGCAGGGAGGAGAGGATCACCTACTGACCTTCAGGATTCCTCGCCTGGCCGAGTTCCAGTTTGTCGGGACAAGGGCGGTGTATCGCATCTGTGTGAAGGTTCTGAATCTGCGCTCTCTGAAGGATGTCACGGAGTCGAGGTGGGCGGGTTGTTTGGGGCCAGGGGTCTCCCCAAAAGGCAGCTGGCGGTGCATGTACAAGCAACCTATTGAGAAACGCAAAGCAGATCTCCAGTGGAGGATTGTGCATGGGGCAATAGCCACAAATAAATACAGGGCACACCTTGATCCGACTGTGGGGGGGGAATGTTTGTTTTGTTCCCAAGTTGAGACCCTCGAACATTTGTTTGTCCACCGTTTTCGTTTATCTGGACTTTTTGACATTTTGCGCAAGTGGTTTCGGGCTTTGGGTGAACGATTCTCTTTTGGTCTGTTCATTTACGGTCCGAAGTACAAAGTGGCAAGGAAGGCTGCCTACACTTTGATGAACTTCCTATCTGGAACTGCTAAGCTTGCCATCTGGCTGACGAGGAAAAATCGGGCAAGCAATGCTGGCAATGTGGATCCTGTGTCCGCTTTCAAGGTCTTGTTGACAGTCAGACTCCGGGTAGAGTTCTCTTACTATCAAATGGTAGACAATCTGGAGGCGTTCCTCGCTAGATGGGCTGTAGGGAATGTTTTGTGTTCAGTGGGTCAGGGGGAAGAGTTATGTTTGCACTTTTGAGATGTGACACACTTGGACAACTGATATTGGTCTTTCTGCAATTTTGAAATGTGCAATAAAGCCTTTTTTAAAAGTCAAGTCTTTCTCTCTCTCAGCTTGGAACTCCGTGGTCTGTTGGAACTTTTTTTTGCTTTTCCATCGCTGCCCGCATAATAAATTCTTGTTTTTGGGGGAGGAGGATGGCGACCTTGGAAATGCCACCTCCATCTATCCGCCAGGTGGTGCGGATCGTTCCCCCGGACGACACTGTTACTGTGAAGGGGGTCCTTTTGGCTGTGCGGGCCCAAGTGGGCCCTGCTGCGATCCGCTATGCGTCCAGGATGAATAGGGCTGTAGTTGTGTTTCTGGCTACTGAGGAGGATGTCCACGCTCTGGTTGCGAGCGGTATTGTAATCGGGGACGTGTATGTGCAGGTGTCCCCCTTAGCAGTTCCATCAACGCTTGTCACCGTCTCGGGTGTTCCACCATTCATTACTGACAAGCAGCTGGCGGCGGAGCTCCGCAGATTCGGAAAGTTTGCGGGCCCGTTTAAACATGTCAGTTTGGGAATCAGGGAAGCCGACTTAGACCATGTGAGATCACTTAGGCGACAGGTGTTCATGTTTCTAGACTCGCCCACTCAGGCTCTGGAAGTGTCCTTCCGGGTCAAACACGGGGACGGCTACTATATGGTTTATGCGAGCGCGGGACAAATGAAGTGTTTTGAGTGTGGCGATGTGGGCCATAAACGTTTCACCTGCCCGCACAGGCGCCCGGTGGGGGGCTCTGGTGGGGCCGCGGCTGGGGCGGCCGGTGAGCCTTCCGCACGCGGCGCTGCTGTGGACGGTGTGGCGGGGGATTCCGCCGCGGCGGAGCCCGGCGAGTCCACACGGCCTGCCGGCGGGGCCTCCACTGCGCCTGCCGCGCCTGCGGACGGCGTGGCGGGGCCTTCCGCCGCTCGTGCTCCGGGGTCTGCCGCTGTGCCTGTGGCGCCCGCGGCGCGGCCTGCAGCTGGGGGCGTGACTGGCGATGGTGCACAAGCGGTCCATGACGTGGACTCAGCATCGCGCTGTGTGACATCAGCGGCTGTGTTTCCGCAGCCTGCTGCGACATCACAGCAGCAGGCGGAAAAACGCAGGTTGGCTGATATAGGCGCCGCACCAGCTGACGTGCCGGCTGAATCTGACAGTCAGCGCGTGACTGATGAAGGATCAGCTGCACCAGCTGACGTGCCAGCTGAATCTGACAGTCAGCGCGTGACTGATGGAGGATCAGCTGCACCAGCTGACGTGCCAGCTGAATCTGACAGTCAGCAGAGTTGTGCTGCTGAGGGAATGGAGTGTGGAACTGACGCGGAGTCTGCTAAAAATGAGTCTATTGGGGCTAATGGGGATGCCAAGGCGCATTTGTATTCACTGGACGAAATAAATACTTTCCTGGATGGGACCTATAACAATAGGGCCGTTAACGTTGCAGATTACTTCAGTGACACTGACAAATTTATTCGGTCTGTCAATGTACTGAGGAAGGAGGTTGGTGTTGACCTCCTGGATGAAAGAAAACGCTACCGCCTGAAGAAACACCTCGCAGCCCTGCGTAAATCAGCAGGGGGACAAAAGGCCAAGCGCGCAAAGATGGAATGATTTCCATGGTAAAGCACGGTGCTCCTCACAAATATCGCCATAATGCAGAAAATACAATTAGGGACCTTAAACATAAATGGTGGGAGGGGTAATCATAAAAGGGGATTCGTTAGTGACCTGTTCAAACGGAAGGGTATCACCATTTTGTTTTTGCAGGAAACTCATACCACTTTGGCGGATGAAGTCGACTGGGGCTTGTGGTGGAAAGGCCCATTTTCACTCAGTCACGGCACAAATCTAAGCGCGGGAGTGGCCATTTTGTTTGGGGAATCAGCAAATGCGCAAATTTTATCAGTGGTGGAGATAGTGAGGGGCAGGCTGCTTCTAGTTAGGGCGCGAGTCAGGGATTCCGTGTTTTGCCTGGTTAATGTTTACGCGCCAAACCACGGCGCGGACAGGGCTGCCTTTTTCAATACAATGACTACTGAATTGCAGCGCTATCACCAAGACCAACTTGTGGTGGCTGGTGATTTCAACTGTACCTTGGACTTCACTGTAGATCGCACTAATGCAGAACCTCATCTGCAGTCTTCTAGATGCTTGGAAAATTTTACTGTGCAGTTAGACTTAGTGGACACATGGAGGTTGAAAAATGCCAATGCGAGACGCTATACCTGGGTCAGGGTCACTGACGGGGTTGTCAGTGCTGCTAGATTAGACAGGATATATGTTTCTAGAACCTGTAGCCCCGGCCTCCTTCACAGTAACATAAGTCCCGTCGGGTTCACGGATCATCACCTGGCTACTGCGGTGTTACTGAACTCACCAGGGAAACGGGCAAAGTCATATTGGCACTTCAACAACAAGCTCCTACAGGACAATGCCTTTTGTCAGTATTTTGTGTGCTTCTGGGAACACTGGAGGACCACGAAAGCTCGTTTTGGTTCCCTCGACCAGTGGTGGGACGTTGGCAAAGTGCAAATTCGCCTTTTTTGTCAACGGTACGCTGCGTACTCAACTGCCATTATTAACGCCAAGGTCAGTGAACTGGAGGACGCTGTAAAGAGGCTGGAGGCCAGCTTGGTTACGGGTCAGGAGTCTACCGCTGGTCCTTTGCTGCAGGAGAAGAGATCGGCCCTGCGCACATTCTTGCAGGGCAGGGTGGAGGGGGCGCTAGTGAGGTCGCGCTTCACTCGCCTGCAGGACATGGATGCACCAACGTCCTTCTTCTTCAATTTGGAAAAGTCTACTGCGACAAAGAAGCAGATGGCTTGCTTGACACTCCCAGATGGTCGCCTGACTACGGACCCGTCCGAGATGCGCCGCCACGCAGTGGATTACTACGGGGCCCTGTTTGCTGCGGGGACGTGTTGCAAAGAATCTCAAAATCAGCTCTTCGAGGCCCTTCCGGTGCTCGGCCAGGACGACAGGGCCGCTCTGGACTGTGCCCTGACATTGGATGAGTTGACTGTGGCTGTGAATCAGCTGGCGCTGGGGCGCGCGCCTGGACTGGATGGCCTTTCGTCGGAATTTTTTAAGCATTTTTGGAATGTGGTTGGACCAGACTTCTACAACGTTCTGATGGCCTGTTACACGGAAGGAACGTTACCTGTCTCATGTCGCCGTGCAGTGCTGTCTCTGTTGCCAAAGCAGGGAGACTTGGCCCTGCTGAAAAATTGGAGGCCTGTGGCTCTTCTTTGCACGGACTACAAGGTGCTTTCCAGGGCACTGGCAAACAGACTGAACACTGTCTTGGGTTTGATTGTGGATAGGGATCAAACATATTGTATTCCTGACCGGAACATTATGGACAATGTTTTCCTCATACGTGACGTTCTCCAGCTCAGTAAATGTCATGACTTACAGTTTGGAATTGTGTCTTTGGACCAGGAAAAGGCCTTTGACAGGGTTGACCATTCCTATTTGTTTTAGACCCTGAGGGGGTTTGGTTTTGGAAATATGTTTTTGAGGTGGGTCAATCTGCTATACACTGGAGCTGAGTGTTTGGTGAAGGTGGGGGCGGGACTGAGTCGGCCAATCCCTGTACACCGGGGAATACACCAGGGATGTCCACTCTCGGGTCAGCTGTACAGCTTGGCTATTGAGCCTTTGCTGTGCAGGTTGCGCGCTCGGCTGGGTGGTCTGGTTCTGCCTGGGCCATCAAGCTGTGGCCGCCCGATTGTCTTGTCTGCTTATGCGGATGATGTTGAGGTTTTCATCACCACCAACGGGGATGTGCAGCGTCTGGTGGACACTTTGACAGTTTATGAAAGGGCATCTTCTGCACGGGTTAATTGGGCCAAGAGTGAGGGTCTATTGGTGGGCCACTGGCCACGTCAAGACATCCCTCGCCTGCCCGGCGGCCTTCAGTGGGGGACGGCTGGTCTCAAAGTGTTGGGGGTTTTTCTGGGTACGGAGGCCTTTGAACGAAAGAACTGGGAGGGTGTTAAGGACAAGGTGTGTGCCCGCATTGCTAAATGGAAATGGTTGCTACCACAGCTGTCATATAGGGGCAGGGTTCTGGTCGCGAATAATCTGGTTGCCTCGGCTCTCTGGCATAGGCTGGTGGCTTTGACACCGCCTAGGAGCCTCGTGGAGGACATTCAGAAGACAATCGTGGACTTCTTTTGGTCTGGTCGCCACTGGGTCCGCGCGCCAGTTCTCTACCTGCCTTTGGCCGAGGGGGGACAGGGCCTGGTGGACATACATTCCAAGATCGCCAGCTTCAGGATTCGAACTGCACAACGACTCCTTTACGGATGCGGACCCTGCTGGATGGACACTGCTAAGCTGCTTCTGAGGAGAGTTGGTCGCTTGGGCTATGATACGCAGCTCTTCCTCGTGACACCTGGGGAGGTGGACCTTACTGGACTATCTGCTTTTTACACGTCCGTTTTGCATGCATGGCGAGTCTTCAGCGTGGGCCGCTTCCGTGACGAGGAGCCAGGCATGTGGCTGTTCGAAGAACCACTGTTTTTCAATCAATTCATCGCAGCGGAGGTGCTGCAGTCTGCCAGTCTGCGGAGTTGTTTGCGGGAGGCACGCTGTACCCAAGCTGGGTCATCTTATGAGGATGTCGACCACATCGATGGAGACACTGAGGCGGAGTGCAAAAATTACATCTGTCAGACTGCTGCAAAGGGTGGTGGAGGACGTGTGCACCGCCCTGCCGCAGCCGCTTCGGGCGTTTGCGACTAACCGCACTCTTTCCAATCAATGGAATGACGACACTGCGTCCACCTTTCCAGCAATTTCCATAACTCCGGATGTGGGGGAGTGGCAGGGAGGAGAGGATCACCTACTGACCTTCAGGATTCCTTGCCTGGGCAAGTTCAAGTTTGTCGGGACGAGGGCGGTGTATCACATCTGTGTGAAGGTTCTGAATCTGCGCTCTCTAAAGGATGTCACGGAGTCGAGGTGGGCGGGTTGTTTGGGGCCAGGGGTCTCCCCAAAAGGCAGCTGGCGGTGCCTGTACAAGCAACCGATTGAGAAACGCACAGCAGATCTCCAGTGGAGGATTGTGCATGGGGCAATAGCCACAAATAAATACAGGGCACACCTTGATCCGACTGTGGGGGGGGAATGTTTGTTTTGTTCCCAAGTTGAGACCCTCGAACATTTGTTTGTCCATTGTTTGCGTTTATCTGGACTCTTTGACATTTTGCGCGGGTGGTTTCGGGCTTTGGGTGAACGATTCTCTTTTGGTCTGTTCATTTACGGTCCGAAGTACAAAGTGGCAAGGAAGGCTTCCCACACTTTGATGAACTTCCTATCTGGGACTGCTAAGCTTGCCATCTGGCTGACTAGGAAATATCGGGCAAGCAATGCTGGCAATGTGGATCCTGTGTCCGCTTTCAAGGTCTTGTTGACAGTCAGACTCCGGGTAGAGTTCTCTTACTATCAAATGGTAGACAATCTGGAGGCGTTCATCAATAGATGGGCTGTAGGGAATGTTTTGTGTTCAGTGGGTCAGGGGGATGAGTTATGTTTGCACTTTTGAGATGTGACACACTTGGAACACTGATATTGGTCTTTGTGCAATTTGGAAATGTACAATAAAGCCTTTTTTTAAAAGTCAAAGTCTCTCTCTCTCTCTCTCTCTCTCTCTCTCTGAGTGGGTGTGGTCGTGAGTGCGAGCTGAGAGCGTGTGACAGCGTGAGTGAATTATTTCAAACTTTTCTCTATCTTTTGGTGTTTAAGGTGTTTTTTTGTTAAATAATCTTAATTTTTGTTGTCTTCTGTAGCTGGGGTGGGGTAGGCGTTTTGGGAGGGGGGTTTCTGCTGCCAGCTCTGCTGGTCAGCATGGTTTTGGAGCGAGGCTCCGGTTTTGAGCAGCTGACACGCCGCCATGCTGTCAAACTGACACCGGCTGTCAGCTGCTCGGTGGAGGAATGTAGTCTGGCTGTGGGGGAGCTGGTCGGTTATGAAAGCATTAGATCAGCTTCTAGAATGAATAGTGCCGTGGTGATTTTCCTGGATAGTATTGAAAAAGTTAACCGGGTAGTGGAGAGCGGGGTTGTGATTAAAGACACACTGGTTCCTGTTCTGTCTCTGGTGAATCCCGCGAAGAGAATTACCATCTCAAATGTCCCACCATTTTTAAAGAATGAGCTGTTGGAGAAGGAGCTGTCGAGACACGGGCAGCTTTTGTCCCCGATTAAGCACATCCCTCTCGGTTGTAAGTCCCCGCGTTTAAAGCATGTCATGTCTTTTAGGCGACAGGTGCTCATGATTTTAAAGAATAGCGAGGAAAGCCTCAACCTCGTGTTTAAATACCGGATTGACGGCTTTGATTATACCATCCACGTCACCTCCGATAATATGAAGTGTTTCGGCTGCGGAATGGAGGGACATTTGATTCGATCATGCCCTCAGGGAGTGGGGGGTGATCACTCGGGGGAGGCCGCTAGTGCGGCCTCGGGGCCGTCTGGTGACGGAGCGGCTTCGCCGCCCTCCGAGGCTGACGGCACTGCCGCGCCGTCGGGCGTTTCGGCCGAAGCCGCGGGGCCGTCTGGCGGCGGCGCTTCGGCTGAGGCCGCGAGGCTGTCTGGCGGCGGGGCGGCTTTGCCGCCCTCCGCAGCCGGCCTGTCGATCATAACTGAAACAGCAACAACAGTTAAAGCACATCGCGGGGCTGCTGCACAGACCAACATTGCAGACAAGGGTGAGATTACCGAGAGGGATCGCGCTGAGGGTCAGACAGAGGAGCCAAATGAGGCCCAGGTAGATGGTGGGACCAGAAAGATAAATATAAAAGCACAGCACAGGGTGAGCGAGAAGCAGGAAGAGACAGCTACCAGGGTGGCTGAGTCAGTGTTGGAGGATGAGGATGACATCGAAATAGATGAAGAGTTATGTAAAATCCCCATCAAGCGGAAGAATTTGGAAACCAAACAGCAGAGGGTCAAAGTAAAAAGGGTTGTCAAAGACAGTTCTGAGGTTTCTCTATCTCAGCCAGATTCTTATGCTGGGTCTGAGATAGAGAGTGATGGTGAAAGCAGTGATGATGTGGCCAGTGGAGGCGGTTACCCCTTCACAAAAATACAGAAGTTTTTGCAGGACACTAAGGGGGTCAGAATGGTTAAAGTTGAAAGCTTCTTCCCTGATCTAAAACGCTTTGTTGACTCTGCTCGGGTCTACATGAAAAATAGGGGAGAGCTTGAGCAGGAAAGTTTTACTGATCAGGAGATCTACAGACTAAAAAAGCTTGTACTAAAAGTTAAGAACCAAATTGCCCAGGATGATTAGTCTTTTATCGCTCATTCTTTCTTTTCTGTTTTTGTATTGGCTTTGCCCTCTTATACACATGTGTAGTTTTAATTTTGGCACACTCAACATCAATGGAGCAAGAGAAATGTCCAAGCGAGCGAGTGTTTTTACTCTTGCAGAATGCAAGAAAATTAATGTTCTGTTTGTTCAGGAGACTCATAGTTCTGAGGACAATGCTGCTGACTGGAGGAGGGAATTTCGGGGTGAAATTATTCTTAGTCATAGAAGCAGCAAATGTGGTGGGGTGGGTATTTTATTTTCTCGAGATTTTATTCCACTTTCTTATGACATTGATGAGATAATTGCAGGCCACATTTTAAAAGTTCGAGCTGTTTTTGAGAATGTGAAAGTTGTTTTTATAAATGTGTATGCTCCAACCGTAGGCACAGAAAGATTGGCCTTTTTAAATATTTTAGATGATACGATCAAAAATTGCAGTAATGATGACTTTTTATTTGTGGGAGGTGATTTTAATTGTACAGAAAATCCTCTTATGGATAGGAATCACCCAGAGCCACATGCTGCATCCAAAAGAGTTTTAAAAGGTTTCATAGAAGCTCATGATCTGTGTGATGTGTGGAGAAATTTTCATGGCAAGGCTAGACAGTACACGTGGAGCCATAGAAAGGACAATATTTTGTCCTTAGCTAGACTGGATAGGGTTTACAGTTTTAAGCACCATTTTAGCATTTTTAAAAGTGCTTTTATAGTCCCTGTTGGCTTCACAGATCATTCCCTGGTTCAGTGTTGTGTTTTTATCAAGAATATAAAGTGCAGTAGTGCATACTGGCATTTTAACACGTCCCTTTTATCGGATAACAGTTTTAAAACTGCTTTTATGTTTTTTTGGAGTAATTTTAAATTGACAAAATCAAATTTTAGTTCTTTGCAGCAGTGGTGGGATGTAGGGAAGAGCCAAATAAAGAATCTGTGCCTACAGTATACTCGCAATGTCTCTGGAGACTTGGCCAGGTCTGTCAGGGACCTGGAGAGAGAAGTAGTGGAGCTGCAGTCTTTGGCAGGCTCCACAGGAGAAAGAGGACATTTTGAGGCCCTCAATGGCAAAAAGTCTGTTTTAACTGACCTACTGGGTGTGGCTGCCAGGGGCGCTGTGGTACGCAGTAGGTTCCAGAACATCGCACTAATGGACGCTCCATCTCATTTTTTCTTTGGTCTGGAGAGGAAGAATGGTCAGAGGAGGATGATCCACTCTCTCAGCTCCGAGGACGGGCGGCCGATCCATGAGTCTGCGGAGATCCGTCGCTTTGCAGTTGCTTTCTACAAGGATCTCTTTAAGAAAGAATTTGTTGAGAATCCACATGCACTGAGTCATTTTTTGACGGACTTGCCAAAAGTGATGGCTAGCGTGAATGCGGAGCTGGAGAGCGGGATCACTCTGCAAGAACTGGCAGTGGCTGTCCAGTCTCTTCAGTGTGGAAAAGCCCCAGGGATAGGTGGCCTACCAGCGGAGTTCTACAAGGCGTTCTGGTCTGAGATCTGTGAGGACTTGCTGGAAGTACTGTCTGACAGTCTGCGGAAGGGTCACCTGCCCCTAAGTTGTAGGAGAGCAGTCCTCACCCTCCTTCCAAAAAAAGGCGACTTGAAAGACATTAAGAACTGGCGTCCGGTGGCCCTCCTCTGTACTGACTACAAAATTCTCTCCAAAGTGTTGGCTACCAGACTGAGGAAGGCGATGGAGCAGGTCATACATGTAGACCAGACCTACTGTGTACCTGGTAGGTTGGTTACAGACAACATTTTTTTAATTCGTGATGTTTTGGACCTCTCCAGCTCATTGGTCAAAGAACTTGGTCTTATTTCAATAGACCAAGAAAAGGCGTTTGACCGAGTTGAACATCCATACCTTTGGCAGACATTAGAGGCCTTTGGTTTCAGCTCAGGGTTCATCGCCATGATCCAGGCTTTGTATAGAGACATTGAGAGTATTCTTAAGATTAATGGTGGTTTGAGTGCTCCTTTCAAAGTTGAGAGGGGTGTCCAACAGGGCTGCCCCCTCTCAGGTATGCTGTACTCTCTTGCCATTGAGCCCCTCCTTTGTAAACTAAGGCAAGGCCTCACTGGTTTTAAAGTCCCCAACTCTGACTCTGTTTTTAAAGTGTCTGCCTATGCTGATGACGTTGTTGTTTTTACAAGAAATCAAAATGATGTAGACTACCTTTTAAGAACTGTTAATCTTTTTGGTGAGTGCTCCTCAGCGAGAGTGAATTGGGGTAAGAGTGAAGCTGTTGTGGTGGGGGGGAGACCACAAAAAATTGCCCTACCTGGTGGCCTCTCGTGGACACAAGGTGGTTTTAAATATCTTGGTGTGTTTTTAGGAAATCAGACTTTTACTGAGAAAAATTGGGAGTGTTTTTTAGAAAAAACTGAAGGAAGACTAAAAAAATGGAAATGGATTCTGCCAAACTTGTCCTTCAGAGGTCGTGTTTTAATTATCAACAACTTGATTGCTTCAATGCTGTGGCATCGACTGTCTTGTCTGGACCCTCCACCCAATTTGCTGGCCAGAGTGCAATCTATAGTCGTGGACTTTTTCTGGGACCGTCTTCACTGGGTTCCACAGAGTATCCTGTTTTTACCGAGGGAAGAAGGTGGTCAAGGGCTCATCCATCTGGCCAGCAGGGGGGCTGTCTTTCGCCTGCAGTTCATTCAGCGACTGCTGAGTGGCCCCCTCGACCTTGTGTGGAGACCTATTGCCAGGGCTGTCCTGGCTCGCTGTGGAGGGCTTGGACTAGAGGAGTCGCTGCTTTTAATGGATTTAAGGGGCCAAAAACTCCCAGAACTTCCCCAGTTTTACCAAAGTGCTTTTAAAATCTGGGGACTTTTTAAAAAGAACTCTCCCCAGGCTTCCTTGTCGCCTTTCTGGCTTTTAAAGGAACCACTTGTGTTCGGGACCCGTTTTGATGTGGGCAATGTTTTAGGACCTTCTGTTTTAAAAAAGTTTATTTTTGCAAAAGGTTACAACGCTGGGACATTTGGTGAATTTATGTGGTCCTAACTTGGACAATGCTGTTGCCCTGTGCTCGGCTCTTGGCGTCTCTTCAGTCAGAGTTATAATGAACTTGTTGAAAGATTGGAGAGACTGCCTGTCTGCAGAAGAACACTCTGCTATTGTTTTCACTGCGAAAACTCTGTACAAACTGCTGATGAACCTTTTCCTTTTAGTATTTTATCTCCTGATTTTAAAGATGGCACTGGTGTGTTTTTAAACTCTGAGCACATTAACATTTGTGACTCTCCTGGTAAAAAAATGTATGGACTTTTGGTGAAAATTCTAAATGTGAATAAGTTAAAAGGTCGAGCTGATACACCATGGAGGAAACACTTGGGTCTGGGTCCTGAGGTGAGGCCTGCCTGGAGAGCACTCTATAAACCACCATTAACTAAGAAGGTTGGAGACCTACAATGGCGAGTTTTACATGGTGCTGTGGCTGTAAATGCTTTTATCTCTCTTTTAAACCCAAATGTTGTTGAGGTTTGTCCTTTTTGTCCTCAGAAAGAAACTGTGTTCCATTGTTTTCTGGACTGTAACAGACTGCAATTGTTGTTTGTTTTTTTGGGGAAGCTGTTTTATCTGTTTGGAGAAGTCTTTTCCCAGCAGATTTTTATCTTGGGCTTTCCATATAGACAGAGGACTAAGAAAAAGAGTGAACTCTTAAATTTCATCCTGGGTCAGGCTAAAATGGCTATTTATGTTAGTAGGAAAAGAAAAATTGAACAACTGCTGGATTGTAATGTAAAAGACATGCTGGTTGGCATGATTAAGGCTCGAATAGTGATTGATTACAATTACTATCATCTGATGCAGAATGTTGAAACCTTTGAGGCTATGTGGTGCTTTAAGCACATCCTGTGTTGTGTTAAGGAGGGGAAAATTATCTATGGTATAATCCTGATGTAAGAAGCAAGTTTTTTGTTTTAGTTTTCCTTGTTTGGTTACTTGTGTCTTTGATTTCTTGTCAGTGAGACATTTTTCTTTTCCATTTGCTTCTTTTAGTTGTTTTAGTTGTTGTGTTTTTCTGTTGAATTTGTGACAATAAAGGTGTGTTGAAAAATCAAAAAATCTCTCTCTCTCTCTCTCTCTCTCTCTCTCTCTCTCTCTCTCTCTCTCTCTCTCTCTCTCTCTCTCTCTCTCTCTCTCTCTCTCTCTCTCTCTCTCTCACACACACACACACACACACACACACACTTCTACACACATGCACACTCCCTTCATACTGGCAATCACTTCCCGATTATGTTGCCATTACTTAAGCCCTGGGTCCGCTTCAGTGATTTGCCAGGTTTTTGCACTCTTACTGTTGGTTGTTCGGTGTTCGCCATTGTGACATGCACTACACAAAGAGCAGAGATAAACAAACCTATCATCTGGTCAGTCACTGCAACAGATACTGGAGTCAGTTTGTCTTGGCCTGTCCTTGCTACTGGTAATACATCTATCTGCCAAGAATGTGCCGCTAGTCCAGCAAAAGCTAGCGGTACTCAAATACTTTGCAAGCAGTTTCATGAAATGGTGAGTCAGAAAGCAACTCATACCGGCTCGGACGTTGCCCGGGTTTGCAGGGTCGGGAGTTCTCGGCAGCAGAGGGTGGGGGACAGAGCTGCGTAGAGGAATCTGATCAGACCTAAATGAAACAGTCATTGTCACCCGCGACAGACTGCTGTGATGATAATGATGAGTGTTGGTTGTGTAAACTGTGTTGATAAATGCATGCATCACTAGATGCCCTGCCGGTCGTTCGGTACCACCTCACTCTGCATGACATTTGTGTTTTCTTTATCTGTTCTTCGCAGGTTGGCTGTGGGATTCCATCCACGGACATCTCTGTTCCTGGCCCCAGTGAGTATTCCTGTACCCGCCGCTTCCAGTCCCGTCTAGGAAGTGCTCGGGTGCCCAGGCTGACTTCCCCCCCCACTGTCCAGCTGTCCTGCAGCGCTTTGGGCCCCCTGGGCTTACTCACTGGTGAGCTGAGGAGTGTCTTGTGAGCTTCCCAGAGCCTCCTCACCGTTCTACTCATCCCTGTTGTTTTGCTGGACTGTCTGTTCCTTGTTTTTGCTCAATAAATTGCACACGTCTCCTGCGCTTGGATTTGTCTCTTTCCTCTGTACGCTGCGTAAAAGCGCGCTGGGAGATTCACAATACTTTGTGTCATGTGCCGACAGAAAGTTTGTTCTTACACCATTGTGATAAGGAAATGTCCATAAATACGTACTGCATCAGTGACCACTGACTAACCGACCACGTCGTTGTAATACGGCCCAGTGTATTCAAGTGAGTAAATTTACTTGCATTTGGTGTGTTCCAACTCATGTTTGATGGGTCATTATTTTATATAGCTATGGGAATTTTTTTATAATAAGCTACATTATATTACGGCAGAAACTGACAAAGTGATGTTCACAGGTGTGCAGGCTTAAACAGGTGCAGTAAAACATAATCTGGAGCCCTGAATGAGAGTCGTGCCAACAGGAAGCAAAGATGGCGGACATGACAGAAATAATCGTGATTAGTTCACCAATGGAAAAAAATAGTTGTTAGATTCATCTACTACTTAAATAATTGCTAGTTGCAGCCCTACAACTAAATGACAAAAATAACTTATTTCTGCACATTACATTTGTGCTTGAAACAGCTGTTACCAAAATGCCTATACTATGCTGAAAATGAAACTTGTAATCCCGCCCCCCCCCCCGGAAAAAAAAGCATAATAGCACAAACAAAAGTTTTAAAAGCAAAAGCCAGCACAAATGAACAAATGAGACCATTTGGGGTTAATTTGGATCAAGTTGAGGGGCTGGTGACATCATCACCTGAAAATAAAACCTGTAATATCTAAAGAAAAATAACGTATTTGCACAAACGAAAGTTTTAATTGCACAAACAAATCACAAACAAATGTGAACAGCCATGGAAAAACCAGTAACAGGTCTCCCGAAGGGTATTTTGAGTTATTTACAGATTCTAAAAGTGTGGAATCTCAGGCTATGGTCACACTGCAGGTCTTAATGCTCAATTCCAAATTTTTGCCAAGATCCGATTTTTTTTGTGTAGGCGTTCACGTTACAATTTAAATGCGACCCCAATTAGACTCCAGTGTGAACAGTCTACAGCTATGAAGCGACCCACATGTGCAGAAGAAAACATAACATCTGACACGGCGTTGTGTTTATGGAAGTAAATATGAGACCCGAACAACTGAGGGGGACAGAACTTCTTCACCTTGATGCAGCGCAGCAAAATAAAACGTTAAAATCATTCAGAAATGATTATGCACAAAATAAATGAGACCAGCTTCATTCCTCTACAAGCCAGATGACTGGTGTGATCAGCTCTGCTTTAACAGAACTGATTGATTAAACAGCTCTCTTGGAAATGAGACCCCATGTCTCAATGGGATTACCTGTATAAATAAGGTTAATAATAAATAATCCTAGCGATTACAATAGGGCCTGAGCTTGTCAGTGGCTCGGGCCCTCTTAAACAGCGTAACTCATACTAGCGGTGTACACTGGTTCTGCACAGGAAGGAGAAGCCACCACAGATTCCCCTCTCCTGTATCCCTCTATCTGACCATTTTGCTCCAGAGTCGTGTCGGTATTAACTTTTCACTTTAGATATTACAGCAAACAGGACTCACGGTGTGCTGTTTACAGGGGAAAAAGGAATTTACAGCGTCCAGTAAAAAGGGCCGTAAATGCGCCGTTACTGTGTGCCTGTAATGTCTGACTGTTTCAGCCCCGAACCCCCCCGAAATTTTGAAGTTGTGCAGTTGGAGCCGACAAAATTACGATCCAGTGATAAAGGGATGAAGATTCATTAAAAAGAGAGCAAAAATCAGCTGTGTCTGCCATACCTGCTGCATCCTCCACCGCAGAATTTTCATGTCTGTCTCACTTCAATGAGGAAAAAGTTAGATGAAATGCGACATGACCGTTCAGACTGAGGTCGCTTTGGAAAATATCAGATACGTATCCGAATTAGGACCACATATGAAAGTGGCCTGTGTCTGGTGTGAAAAAAAAAAAGGATCTGTGCCGTTCAGACTGTCTAAAAAAAAAAAAAAATGAGATATGGGTCACATTTGTGCAAAAAAAAAAAAAAAAAAAAAAAAAAAAAAAATAGAATTGAGCATCAAAACCTGCAGTGTGAACGTATCCTAAGCTTTCCAATGATGTCTAACACATGGAAATCCGACAAGATTTGAAGATGTGGCCATTTGAATGTTAGCACCTCTCAAACTACTTCTGAGAAAATCAGGTTCAAAGTTTCCAAGGATTGTCACCTTCCAGGGCAGCCAGGTGGGGGGCAGGAACAAAAGGTGATCATTTTCATGACTTGGCATGAACTCAACCCCCTTACAGTGCTCATCAAAAGGAGGTGTTGATAAATGCAGGAACACAAGCCGCTTAAGTAGCCATGTGCTTCTACCTGAACGTGCTGCTGACTGGCCGAAATGAATAACAAAGACATGTGAATAACCAAACAAACTGGATATATAAATCAGCTGTGGTATCCACACCCCTGAAACTAGGAAGTGGTCTCACTGATATTTCCCTCTGAAACTACTCTATTTCGCATACAAAGTTTACGGTTTTAAAATCTCCCACATTGTTATTTGAAACATGGAGTAGCTTCTTCATGATTTCAACTAGCATGTTTTGCAAAAAAACAAAAATAAATTTTTCAAAAAAACAAAAAAAAGTATTTGTGTTTTTTAGGAATCACTTTCAGACCGACTTGTTGCTGGTTTACTTGTGGCAGGACACAAATAAGACCATTTCAGGTCAATCTGGAGCAAGTTGGGGGGGCTGCTGTGACCTCAGAATGGCCTATAAATTAAACTTTAATATCTAAAAATACCATAGTAGCACAAATGAAAATTATAATGACACAAACCAGCACAAATGACTGAGAATATTTCTCTGGAGTTTTGCGTGTGGTGGGGGGGCCAACTTCACCCAGGTCAAAGATAAATGCATCCTGCTACAGTGAAAAGGAAACTCATTTCTTCATGTTAAAATTACCTTTGGTCCCTGAGGCTTTCCCACAGGTAGACACATGGCAGACAGTTTAACATCCTCATAGGGGTTATCTCTGGTCACCTCACCTGAGGAAGTGAGAGTAAAGGAAATATCAGACAGGAGAAACATGATTTACACAGTATAAAGAGACTTAAATCTGCATTTGAAAGGTCTTAAAGTATTTTTTTTTTAATAATTACCGACTTTTTCCTCTTAAACTTTTGACTCCTTTCTCAGTGAATTTGCAACTTTTTTCCTAATGTACTTTTCCTTGCATATTTGCATATTCTTCATGTAAAGTTGCATATTTTTTCCTCATAAATTTAGTAATTTTTTTTTTTTGTAAATTTGGCAATTGTTTTTCCTTGTAAATTAGCATATTTTTCATGTAAAGTGTTGCTATCCCGGTGCTGTTGCAATCCTGGAATTTCCCCATTGTGAGACTAATAAAGGCTTATGTTATCTCATCTTATCTAAATTTGAGTCTTTTTTTCTCATAATTTTTTTGATATTTTTTTCTTGTAAATTTGGCAATTTTTACCTCTGCCAGGCCGCAGGCCACAGGAGGTTATGTTTTTGCCAACGTTTGTCTGTCTGTTTGTCTGTTTGTCTGTCTGTTGGTTAGCAAGATAACTCAAAAAGTTTTGGACGGATTTCCATGAAACTTTCAGGCGTTGTTGGAAATGGTACACGGAAGAACTGATTAAATTTTGGGGATGATCCAGATCACCGTCTGGATACAGGAATTTTTTAAAGGATTCTTTAACATTGTGAGATACGGCCATTTTCAACATGTGTGCAGGCGCAATGGAGGGCGCTGGTCGTCGTGTCTGACGAACACAAACTCCGCGTTCTTCAAAGTTTTAGGCACAAAAACACGCGGAAAACAGTGGTGGGCAGGGCCCGCCAGCGTGCCTGTGTTTGCGCTACGCTGCAAAAGCTGAGATGGGCAGCTGTCCGGCACCGGATTATTTGGCAGAAATTCCCCGGGCAGCCATAGTGGCTGCGCAAAAACAAGCTCTCTGCCGGGGAAGCTTCCAAATCCTCTTTTGCTGCGGAGCACAACCCCAATATAAAACCCACGGCAACCTGTCTACCCAATTTGCATCCGTCAGTGAAGCCCTGAGTGCTGCTTTCAATGATCTATGAAAACGCTCGCATAACCCATTGGCCTGTGGGTTGTACGCGGTTGTGCGATGAATTGCAACGCCCGCAGCCTGGGAGTTTGCAGATGGAGGAGATGGACACAACAGCAACACTTCAGTTTATTACCTCCGCCAAGGAGGTAATGCTTTTACTACTGAACCACTAATCCTATCATTGTGAATCCAATTGCTAGTCGTATGTTTTCATGGTCAAGGAATCTGAAAACGTACACACAAACACTGTATGGGGGGGGGAACTGTGGCGCTTGGCGGAGGTCTGCGCTCTCCGAGTGCTTTTCTAGTTTTTCCTCATAAATTTGTTTTCCCATGTAAATTTGCATATTTTTCATTTTTCTCATAAATTTGGTGAATTTTTTTCCTTGTAAATTTGCATATTTGTCATGTAGTAAATTTGCAACTTTTTCCTCATAAAGTTGGTGATTTGTTTTCCTTGTAAATTTGGTAATTTTTTTTTTTCTTGTAAATTTGCACCCCCCCCCAAAAAAAAAAAATGCACAAAACAGCCTGTTTGATGCTTGGCAGTAGAGACGGTCTAATGTGGTTATTTTTACTGCCAGTAAAGATGCTTAGTAACTGGGCTGGGCAGTATGAGTCAAACATTATTTGTTGAGCAGCGGGAGTTAGGCTTTCTAATCAAATCAAATCAAATGCATTGGTCAAATTAAAGAGTGGATGTGCCAGAATTTTCGTCAGTTTAACAAAGACAAATCCAAAACTAGAAAAGCACTCGGAGAGCGCAGACCTCCGCCAAGCGCCACAGTTCCCCCCGTACAGTGTTTGTGTGTACGTTTTCAGATTCCTTGACCATGAAAACATATGACTAGCAATTGGATTCACAATGATAGGATTAGTGGTTCAGTAGTAAAAGCATTACCTCCTTAGCGGAGGTAAT
Source organism: Pholidichthys leucotaenia (assembly GCA_020510985.1). Taxonomy (NCBI): domain Eukaryota; kingdom Metazoa; phylum Chordata; class Actinopteri; order Cichliformes; family Pholidichthyidae; genus Pholidichthys; species Pholidichthys leucotaenia. The sequence goes on along the minus strand of CM035843.1, from coordinate 196,431,392 downwards.
AAACTGAAGTGTTGGTGTTGTGTCCATCTCCTTCATGTGCAAAGTCCCAGGCTGCGAGCGTTTTCATAGATCACTGAAAGCAGCACTCAGGGCTTCAGTGACGGATGCAAATTGCGTAGACAGGTTGGCGTGGGTTTTATTGGGTTTGCGCTCCACGGAAAAAAAGAGGATTTTGAATCTTCCCCGGCAGAGAGCTGGTTTTTGCGCAGCCCCTATGGCTGGCCGGGGAATTTCTGCCAAATTATCCGGCGGCGGACAGCTGCCCGTCTCAGTTTTTGCAGCGTAGCGCAAACACAGGCACGCTGGCGGGCCCGGGCCACCACTGTTTTGACGGATACAAATTGGGTAGACAGGTTGGCATGGGTCTTATTGGGTCTGTGCTCCGCGGAAAAAAAGAGGATTTGAAGCTTCCCCAGCAGAGAGCTGGTTTTTGCGCAGCCCCTATGGCTGGCCGGGGAATTTGTGCCAAATAATCCGGCGGCGGACAGCTGCCCGTGTCAGCTTTTGCAGCGTGGCGCAAACACAGGCACGCTGGCGGGCCCTGCCCACCACAGTTTTCCGCGTGCTTTTGTGCCTAAAACTTTGAAGAAGGCGGAGTTTGTGTTCGTCAGACACGACGACCAGCGCCCTCTATTGCCCCTGCACACATGTTGAAAATGGCCGTATCTCACAATGTTAAAGAATCCTTTTAAAAATTCCTGTATCAAGACGGTGATCCGGATCATCCCCAAAATTTAATCAGTTCTTCCTTGTACCATTTCCAACAACGCCTGAAAGTTTCATGGAAATCCGTCCAAAACTTTTTGAGTTATCTTGCTAACCAACAGACAGACAGACAGACCCCGGCAAAAACATAACCTCCTCCTGGCCTTCGGCCTGGCGGAGGTAATAATTGTTTTTGGAGCTAAAGAACAAAGACTCAAAGTTAGTACTCAGCTTCAATCAATGATGCTAAAAACCAACAGCCAAGCCAGAAATCTGGGTGTGGTTCTGGACTCAGACCTGAATTTTAACAGTCGCATTAAGACAGTAGTGAAGTCAGCCTATTATCACTTAAAGAACACAGCGAGGATTAAAAGTCTGATGTCTCAGCAGGATCTAGAAAATCTTGTCCATGCATTTATCTTCAGTAAACTGGACTACTATAAAGCTGTCCTCACAGGTCTCCCTAAAACGTCCATCAGAGAGCTGCAGTTAGTTCAGCTTGAGTCCTGATGTCCACAGAACAACTGAGATACACTTTATAAGGACAAAATAAATGTCTTTCTAAATTTTTAGATATTTTTAGATTTGAATGAGCCCCCATGCTGACTGGTTAAGTTTTGTTTTTGTTTTGTTTTTTGAGTAGTTGTCACAAGTTAGGAGTCAAACAGGTTGCAAGTTATGGAGCTGAAGGTGAGGACTTGAGACATCATACAAACCAGGAAATGCAATCCACACCTTTGTTAAGAGTTTAATTGAAGGCAGTGCATACCACTTTGTGAACTAATTGTTTTAATATGTTAGTAGGGCTGTGCGATATGACGATACATATCGGTGACGCGATAAAAAATGTTTACCGTTTCATTTAAAACTATTGTTTATATCGGGATTTAAGGCAACGGTCACACTGCAGGTCTTAATGCTCAATTACGATTTTTTTGCTTAGATCTGATTTTTTTGCATAGGCGTTGACATTATAATTTAAATGCAATTCCCGTCAGACTCCAGTGTGAATGGTCTACAGCTATGAAGAGACCCACATGCGCAGAAGAAAACAATGTCAGACAGCGATGTGTTTACGGAAGTAAATACGAGCCCCAAACAACTGAGGGGGACAGAACTTCTTCACCTTGATGCAGCACAGCAAACTAAAATGTTGAAATCATTCAGAAATGATTATGCACAAAATAAATGAGAATAGCTTCATTCCTCTACAGGCCAGATGACCTCTGTGATCAGCGCTGCTTTAAAAGAACTGATCGATTAAACAGCTCTCTTGAAAATGAGGCCCCGTGTCTTAATGGGATTACCTGTATAAATAAGGTTAAAAATAAATAATCCTACTGATTACAATATGGTTCTCACCCACTGACGTTGTCTGTGGCTCGGGCCCTAATGAACAGCACGGCTTGTACTAGCGTAACACCGGTCCCACACAGGAAGGAGAAGCCACCACAGACCCCCCTCTCCTGGACTGTGTGTTCTCTGGCCATTCCGCTCCATAGTCATGTCAGTATTAACTTTACATTTTAGATATTACAGCGGCCAGGACTCACGGTGTGATGTTTACAGGGATAAAGGAATTAGCAGCATCCAGTAAGTGTGCCGTTACTGTGCGCCTGCTTGTCTGACGGGTTCAGCCCCAACACCCCCCCCCCCAAAAAAAAAGAAAAAAAAAATTTTTTAAAGTTGTTATGCAGTCAGAGCTGACAAAATTACAATCCAGTGGTAAAAGGAAGAAGATTAAAAAGAAAGCACAAATCAGCTGTGTCTGCCATGCTTGTGGCATCGTCCACCACAGAATTGTCACGTCTGTCTCACTTCAATGAAGAAAAAGTCAGACGTAACGCGATATGACCATTCAGACTGAGGTCACTTTGAAAAATATCAGCTACGTATCTGAATTAGGACCACATATGAAAGTACCCTGTGTCTGGTGTGAAAAAAATTGGATATGTGCTGTTCAGACTGTCATTAAAAAAAAAAATAAATAAATCAGATATGGGTCACATTTGTGCAAAAGAAAAAAAAAAATTACAATTGAGCATTAAAACCTGCAGTGTGACTATCGCCTAAGAGACATACCCGTTTCTACTTGTCACCGCCCTGCTTCTCGACCAGCAGTGTACCAGAGCAACTAACAGCAAGCTAATGTTTTGCTGTTCTTCTGTGCCAGCCAGGGATGTTGGACTTTTTCCCACTGTGCTGCATCAGAGAGGATAGTCCTCTAACTTTGTTTTAATTGGAGGTAAGTCACATTAATGCCATTTACCTTTTGTTCTTATTAAAGACAAAAATAGAAAAGATGTTTCTACCTTCTTACGAAGAAGGTTAAAAACATCTTTCTATTCTTGTCTTTAATAAGAACAAAAGGTAAATAATTAAAAGACAAAATGAACCTACTTGAGCACATTAATGCCATTTCTCTAATTATAAGACGACAAATGCTAAATGACGATGCTAACTTGTCACCAACAGGAAACATTGTAGTGTATCAGACCAACTTTCTGGTTTAACCTCTTGCGCTCCGTTGTACCGCAGGCGGGCAAGTCTCTGCGTCCTAGGGCGCAAGAGAGCGCCCTTGTGCGCTCTCGGACGCATGATGGAGATCCTGATGGAGATTGTGATGTAGGTGGTGTATGGCGTCCAAGGGCGCACTGAAAATAAAAGCTGCAGACACAGCCGCGAACAGATTAGTTCATCTGATTGACCTCTCATTCGACTAATAAGAGCCTTGAATTGGGTTTCTGAAACCTTGAAGAACCAATGAATGAAAACCTAGGAAGGAGGACCCGCCTACTGTGAATGCAGGAGCCAATTGAAGCACAGAAGTTCGGGCTGGGTGAAGAGAGACATTACTGCTGCAACAGATGAAAAAAAGGACGCTGGAAGAACCTGCTACAGACCCAGCAGCACGGAGACCACCCACAAGTGCGACCAGCACTCATTCCAGCAGAACAGACGTTTAGGATTCTCTTCCGTCATCATAGACCGACAGAGGCCGACGACAAAGGTCGTAAATCATTCGCCAAAACCGCAATAATGGAATTGTTTTACCGGGATCCACGAGCGGACCAGCGTCGCGTTCGTCTGACAATGGGGAAGAGAAGTTCGCCGGGACTCTGCTGCTGTGAAGAGGTAAGGTGTTATAAGCTAAATTATTATTTATCCCTGAAAATTGTAATCCAAAATGACTTTTGACCGATCGGTAAATTACAACTGTGCGGCGCGGCGCAGTTCGTGCGCCGCTGTACAAGGGGTTGTTCGCCGCGTTCAGACCGTGAACGCCCCCCCCCCCGCTATTCTTTTGTAGCGGGGAGGGGGGGGAGCCGTGGTGATTGCGCTGCTGTCCCACATCGCCACATGAGGCTAATCCGTTGTGTAGCGATGGCCGAAGTCCATCCTCTGTAGCAGGGGGGGAGGGGGGGGACAAACACCCCCACATACCCACACACAGACAGCCCTGAGTGTGACCTTTCATTAGAGCCCTAAATGAAGCTTCTACATTGAATCATTCAAAAGTTACAGACGTTTTTCCAAACTGTGCCATTTGGCACAATTTGGCACAGTTCCAAAACGCCTGGGAACTACCTGAGAACAAAGCTGTGTAATATATTCATTTTTTGTGGTATTGTTACAAAATTTGGACCTCAGCTGGATAACACTTGGTTCTACATTTCTGTTGCATTTTCCAGCCCGGATCTGAAGCTGTGTGTTATTTTGCAAGCATTTGTATCCAAAAAAAAAAAAAAAAAACCAGGCCAAATTTATTTTCTTCAAGTTCACTATGTTTAGATGACTAACTCAGTGGCCGGAGCACTTAAAGAGATCATGTTTTTTTTGCCAAAAAATTCAAAGTGTTTTCTTTTAAATGAGACCAACCCCATGAAGATGCTGCAAAGGGTTGAATAACAGCTTTCGATTTACTTTGGGCACATTATTTTTTGGCGTTTTTAGGAAAACTGACCGGAGTGCAAGGGGTTAAATCACTGCCGAGTTTCTTAATTTTATCTGAAAAAACATTACTAAAGCTGCAAAAGTGCGTGTCAACGGACGCATACACACTAAATAAATAAATTAAAACATGTCGGAGGAACAAACTGGCTCTTAGTGTAACTTGGTTTCTAATCATTTTTAATTAGTCCAGTAGTGACAAAGAATAAAGTTGAAGTCATCTCAAATGCACATTAAAAACAATTTTATAGTAACACTGCAAAATTAAGAGGGGAAAAAGTGCATAAAACTGATGACAGATGAATTTGTACAATTGATTGTTTTCAGTATGTAATATAAAATATAGAAAGAGATGGTCCTTTTTATTGGTTATCATATATAAACTAGAGTTTACAGAAAATGAATATCCTGTATATCCTGAGTCTGGTGGTTCTGCCTCTGATGCTCCGGAATCGTTTGCCAGATGGCAGAAGTTCAGTGTTTATGCAGAGGGTGAGAACGGTCCTCGACAATGTTCAGTGCCCTGCTCCTACAACGGTTCTGAAAAAGTTCTTGGACAGAGGGGAGGGAAACTCCAATTACCCTCTCAGCTCCCTTAACTATCCTCTGCAGGGCTTTTTTGTCTGACATACTGCAGCTGGAGTACCATGTTGCAATGCAGTACATCAGAACACTCTCCACCACACCTCTGTAGAAGGTCCTGAGGATGCAGATGGGGAGAGAGGCCTGTTTGAGTTTCCTCAAGAAGTGCAGTCTCTGCTGAGCCCGCTTCCTGATCTCCAAGGAATTCTTGCTCCAGGTCAGGTCCTGCGAGATCTGCACTCCGAGGAACTTGATGTCCTCCACTCTCTCCACTAAACGGCCGCCGATGCTGAGAGGGACATGTTCAGGCTGTGACCGCCGGAAGTGGATAATCATCTCCTTCGTTTTGTCCACGTTGAGCACCAGATTGTTCTCCCTGCACCAGCCCTCCAGGTCTCTAACTTCTTCCCTGTACATTGATTTCTCATCCCTCTGATTAAGTCCCACCACTGTGGTGTCGTCTGCAAACTTAATAACCTGGCTCCCCTCGTGTCTGGATACACAGTCATGTGTTAGAAGTGTAAACAACAGTGGACTGAGTACGCAGCCTTGAGGGGATCCGGTGCTCAGTGTGATAGAGCTGGAGATGTTATTTCCAACACGGACAGACTGAGGTCTCTCGGTCAGGAAATCCAGGATCCAGAGACATGTGGCGGTGTTCAGACCGAGAAGGAGTAATTTCTCCATCAGTCTCTGGGGAATAATGGTGTTGAATGCTGAACTGAAATCAATGTACAAGAGTCTGGCGTAGGTGTCTTTCTGATCCAGGTGGGTGATGACAGAGTGCAGGGTGGTGACTATAGCATCCTCCGTGGAGCGGTTTGAACAATATGCAAACTGGAGTGGGTCATGTGATGCAGGGAGGCAGGCTGTGATGTGTGGTTTGACAAGCCGTTCAAGACACTTCATCACAATTGGTGTCAGTGCAACAGGACGATAGTCATTCAGACAGGACACAACTGATTTCTTTGCCACCGGTACTATGGTAGAGGTCTTAAAGCATCTGGGAACGATGGCCTGACTCAGGGAGATGTTATAAATGTCAGTCAGGGCATCCGCCAACTCGCTCGCGCAGTCTCAGAGCACACGTCCAGGGATGTTGTCCGGACCTGCAGCTTTATGTGGGTTGACTTTGGTTAGGGTCCTCCGTGTGTCCGCTGTGTTGATGGTGATAGCTGGCCCAACCGATGGTGGAGATGGGCCAGCCCTCCCTCTGATTGTCGGGTTTGATGCTTCAAAACGTGCAAAGAAGTTGTTGAGCCTGTCTGGAAGCGAAGCGTCGTCATCATCGACCCCCTGCCTAGACTTATAGTCCGTCAGCGCCCGAACTCCCTGCCACATCCGGTTGGTGTTCCTAGTGTCACAGAGGTGTCCCTGGATTTTCTCCACATAGGCGCGCTTCGCCGTCTTAATTCCCTTTGAGAGCGCAGACCTGGCTGAGCGGAGGGCGATCCTGTCCTTCGCTCTGAAGGCTGCATCTCTGGCTGTGAGCAGCGAGCGCACCTCTGCAGTCATCCAGGGCTTATGGTTGCCCCATGCAGTGATAGTCTTCATTATAGTGACATCCTCTGTGCACTTCGTGATGTAGCTGGTGACCATTTCAGCATACTCCTCCACATCTGTCTTGTCTTTCTGGGAGGCTGCTATTTTGAAAACCTCCCAGTCTGTGTGCAGAAAACAGTCTTTCAGTGCTGAGGTTGCACTCGCTGGCCAAATCCTGATTTGTTTCACTACTGGCCTGCTGCGCTTCAGTAAGGGTTTGTAGGCAGGCACCAGCATCACGGATAGGTGGTCAGAAAGGCCGAGGTGAGGGCGAGGTGTTGCCTTATAAGCATCTGTGTTTGTGTACACCGAGTCCAACATATTCTGTCCTCTGGTCTTAAAGTCTACACATTGTTTAAACTTGGGGAGCACAGTCTTTAAACTGGTGTGGTGAAAATCCCCCACAACCACCACAAAGCTGTCCGGGTGTGAAGTTTGAATTTCACTAATAGCATCGTGCAGCTCTCCGAGTGCCTCTTTAGCATTAGCTTTAGCATTAGCGCTCGGCGCTATGTAAACAGCAGCTGCAAACAGGTTGGTGAATTCCCTCGGCAGATAAAATGGCCAACAATTTACAATAAGGAACTCCGCCAATGGAGAGCAGTGTTTAGATACTAACGTGGTGTTAACGCACCAGTTCTCGCCAACAGTTGGATCTGTGGGGATGAAAACAGGCAAATTTCTGTCCATCTCAGCAGATGGAGATCAGCTATAATCTAGCATGTAGCTAGTAGCTACTTGCTACAAGCTAGCTAGCTTCCACAGAAGAACAACACAACATCTATGCAAAGTTTTGGAGGAGGCTATAACAATTATCCAGGTGAGAGCTCCGACAGGTAACGCTGTCAACTTAAGCATGACAACACTTTGGTGATATCCATGGCCATCATCAAGCTTGTTTACATGGCGCACACAGTGTCAGTAGCCACAATGGCCTTGGTATGGAGAGCGGCTAGGCCAAAAAGTACTGTTTGCGCTTTCTGCCGTTAACCGCAATCACTAAATTTGTCCACCGTGAATGGGGGCAACGCATTAACAGGCGATTAATGCGATAACGCCAACACCAGACAGACAGGCAGGCAGGCAGACAGACAGACGGACAGATATCGTTATCATCAAATAAGATCACTTATATCGTGATATGAAATTTTGGTCATATTGCACAGCCCTATATTTTACCAGTATAAATATGACTTGTGTTCACAGATGACGCTGTGATCTGCAGTGAGAGTAGGGAGCAGGTGGAAGAGAACCTGGAGAGGTGGAGGTATGCTCTGGAGAGAAGAGGAATGAAAGTCAGGAGAAGAAAGACAGAATACATGTGTGTGTGTGTGAATGAGAGGGAGGCAGGTGTAATGGTGAAGATAGAAGGAGTAGGGGCAGTGAAAGCAGACGAGTTTAACTACCTGGAGTCAACCATCCAAAGCAATGGAAAATGCATAAGAGGTGAAGAAGAGAGTGCAGGCAGGGTGAAGTGGGTGGAGACGAGTGTCAGGGGTGATTTGTGGCAGAAGGGTAGCAGCAAGAGTGAAAGGGAAGATTTACAAGATGGTAGTGAGACCTGCTATGATGTATGGTTTGGAGACAGTGGCACTGGCAAAAAAGACAGGAGGTGGAGCTGAAGGTGGCAGAGTTGAAGATGTTCAGATTCTCATTGGGAGTGACGAGGAGGGACAGGATTAAAAATGAGTATATCAGAGAGACAGCTCAGGGTGAATGGTTTGGAGACAAAGAAAGAGAGTTGAAGATGGACATGGCGAGGGTTGGTGTTACAGAGGAAGATGCAAAGGACAGGGTGAGATGGAGGAAGACGATCTGCTGTGGAGACCCCTAAAGGGAGCAGCGAAAAGAAGAAGAGATGACTCATGACCATATTTTATGAGGTTTATGAAAACACTATTTTGCAAAATATTTAATACAAAAAAGAAAAAAAAAATTGCTATTACTATATTACTAACGGTGTTGACAGGCCAGTTTATACTCAGTTTAACCCAGTGGCTTCTCATTCGTTTTAAGGCTCAGATACATTCTGGGCCTCTTTCCACCAAACCGGTTCCAGTGCTTAACTGGAGCCATTGCGTCATTAGCGCCAGTTCTTTGGGTTTCCACCGACTTAAGCACCAGTCCCGGGCTCCCAAAAGTGGGGCTATTGTGGCCCCAACTCCTAGCTGGGCCAGCGGCAGCACCAGTTTACGTTGGTTAGGTCCACAGCCATGGGCGTGGTTAACTGACCAGCTTCAAAACATTACTGACCGCCATGTTGCTTTCCAAACAGCGGAGCACGCAACGGATTCCAAAACCAAACAGATTTAGAGCGAAAAGGAGACATTTCTTGGCTCTATGGACATAAACAGTAGTACAAGATCAGCTGGAGGGGGCCACTCATCTGAACTGTTTTGGAGGACAGGCCAGCCAGCCGGACCATCGTCACTGCCGTGGATTAGTCTGGACAACAAACTGCTTAAAACACGCTGGTAAGTGTATTGTCTTTAAAATGCCAAACGTTAACCAATATATGTATGCATATACGTATATCCGCTTGTATTGATATGTAACGGCCAAAGTGCGGATTTTTTTTTTAGTCACTCTTGTGGCTATAGTATTTTCGGTTAGCTATGCTAACAAGCTAACAGTACTTTTACTACGACCAAACATTTCTCCTCGCCATAAAGAAATGAACAGGTCGTCTCTGCTGACAGATGTATACCGCTTGTATTGATATGTAACGGCCAAAGTGCGGATTTTTTTTTTTTCTCACTCTTGTGACTATAGTATTTTCGGTTAGCTATGCTAACAAGATAACTGTTTTTAGCACGAACGTTTCTCGCCATACAGAAATGCACGTTTGAGAAACTATAACAGAAATCTTAGCATCTTACAGAATACTTTTTTTATAAAGACATCCAGCGCAAAATACGTTTTTTTGTGGTATGAATACTGTGAATGAATGGGTGCCTTGCGTTATGTTATGGGAGATTTTTCTACCAGACACTAGTAACGTCGTCTTTTTTACTATTTTGGTAATATTTCCATAATCTTAGGCCATTTTTTTTTTTTAAATTTCACTCGTGTTTAATTGTGTGTTGTGTAGCCGTATTTTATCTAATCCTTCTCTTACTTTATTGCGCACTAGCCTGGTGGAGCACCTACAGTTTCATTGTATTTCATCTATTCCTATTCTTCTATTCCATAATCAGACATGTAAGCTTTGCTAACATTGATACTGAATAAAATTATCTTCTATGTCTGCACATTTAATGGAAGGCTTAAGTTGTTCACTGCACAAACTAAAACACTTTTTTTTTCATAGATTTATCACAGCTGGATGATGAGGGAGAAGCAGCCAGACCTGTGGTGTCCAGCTCACCTTCACCAGCTCCAAGCTTGTCCTCCTCCTGCTCTTCTAATCAGACCAGATTAGGTAATTTATGTTCAGATCATTTTGATTTTGTGTACTTTATTGATCCCCAAAGGGGAAATTGAGGGCATCCACCTGGATGGATCATGACCCATTCACACAAAGGAGGGAGTGAATTAAACCAATTATACACTTGAATTGAGTGTTGTGATGCCACTAACAGTAAATGGATGTTGAATAACCACATTCAATCTTGGATTGAGGATTCCTGCATTTTTCAGTGTGTGGTTATTTTATATTGCTTATTTTTGTACTTTAAAACAGGGAAACAGAAGTGTGACACAAACATGGACCTCCTTCTTGATTACGGTCAGATGAGCCAGCAGGAGCAGAGCAGGAGGGAGGAGCAGCTGAACTTCGCTTTGCTGCAAAGCAGACCAACACCCTTGTTGGACTGATGGGACGTGTTGTGTCTGTGCTTGAGGGACTGTAAAAAAAAGTAACTATCACAGCACTGATATTTTTGTCTGTGTGTACATAATATTTCATATGTAGCAGTCTGAAGTTTTTGCACATTTTGGAAATAAAAGCTTTCTTTCCTTAAGTGTTTTTCTGCTTCTACATTGTTATCCTCAGACCAAACATATTCAGGTTCAGGTTCCTTTATTTGTACCCGTAGGTAGATTTGTTTTGCACTCAGGTGACATCCATATTTACAAACTACAGTTACATTCAACATGAACACAAACACAGGCACACATGAAGCTGACTATAGACATGATAAAAGTGCTCAAGGCTCCATCAATCAGGACATAAGACAAAGAAATAAGAGAAAAAACATAAGAGAGAAGGGTCATATTAAAAAGTTAAAGACTTTACATTTCATATGCATGAAATATAAAGTTATTTAGTACAATGCAAATCACTTTAACATTGTAGTGGTGGGAAGTGAAAGTACAAGTACTGAATTATTGCACTTAAGTTCATTTTTCCAGGTATTGGACAATATATCAGGTATTTGTGGACTTACTCATATTTTTGACAACTTCTTTCACATTTTTTAAAGAACAAGCAGCAACAAACTTTAAATCTATGTACTTTTTCTGTGGAAAATGTTCCAAGTTGCCAGCTTCAAAAATGATGAGTTTACCTTGTTTTGACAACGTACCACATGACATTCTGTCAGCTCTGGACAAGATCATTTCTGGGGAAAGAACTTTGAACTTGAACACTTTACAGTCTGTCTCTTGTTATCCCTACATGAATAAAAACTTGAATCAGTACTTTAACCAGAATAGATGACACAAGTACAGAAGGGTATACCTTTCACAACTCTGTAGTTTGGAGGTGCATAGAATATGTATTTATACAGTATCTTCATGTATATATGCAGTAAATCTATACATTTTTCCATGTAACCTTGTGACTGCATTATTTTAATTGCTTTTAATCCCAGATCAAGTTTGTTTTGGGTTCAAAATGCATCGTAAGTGTTAAATATATCTTGTTAGACCTAACTAAGCACTGTTTATCTGTTGAAATATATATATTTACCGGCTAATATAACCCATAACAATATGGCCCCTGGCGATCATTTTTTGGGACAGCTGATCACTTTTTGGCATGACATAACAGGCGACCTCCGTCTCGTAATGCGCCGTAACACCACCTATTACAGAAATGACATAAATATTATGTTTAAAAGTGTAGTCAATGCTCGCGCTACAGACTTTATCTAACAACGGCTGATAACTGAAATATTAATGATTACCGGTGTCCTTAAACGTAGCCGCCGTTCTCTGCCATTAAGAATAAAACTGTTTTTGGATGGTAATACAGGTTTGGAATAAAAGCAGCGCTCCCAAAGAGACAACAAACTCCTACATGTTGACAAGCTAGCGCTGCTACTTCTTCTTCTCTCGGTTACTGTCTGGCAGATAGCATTCTTCTTCTTCTCTCGGTTACTGACGGATAGCAAACAAGTGAGAGGTGCATACCGCCACCTTCCGTCTTCTCTGGTGTTCTGCGGGGGTTGGGCGCTTCACACTACGTAATGACGTAGCTCTGACATAATTCCCGACTAGCTCCATATCGGTGGAAAGACAACTGGTTCTTATGAGCACTCTGGTTAAGCACTAGCACCAGCACCAGAACCAAACTAGCACTGGAACCGGTTTGGTGGAAAGTTGGCCTCTGAGCCCCGCTCACCAAAAATTCTTCAAAATGCCTTTTTCCAATAGACCCAAAGCCATCCCCCTTGTTAAGCTGCCACCCCCCATCCCCAATATCATCATAGACATTTTTAAATAATGTTATAGAATTGAATACAATGACTTTGAACCACCAATTCTAAGGAGAAATGCAAAAAAAAACCCCTCATAAAACAACTTTTTGTTGTAAATTTGCCTTTTTTCTCAAAAATTTGCTATTTTCTTTTCAAATATTTGCAGGCTTTTCCTCAAAAATTTGTGACTTTTTCAAATTTGCAACATTTTTCTTAAAAATTTGTCATTTTTCTCTTGTAAATTTGCAACTTTTTTCTCATAACTTAGTGTCTTTTTCCCCATAAATCTGCACCTTTTCTAATAAATTTTAGATTTTTTTCCTCGTAACTCTGCTACTTTCTTTTCAAAAATTTGCAATTTTTTGATCATAAATGTGTGGCTTTTTTTTGTTGCAAATTTGCAACTTTTTCCTTAGTTTCTTTTTCATTTTGTAAATTTGCAATTTTTTTTTCCAAAATTTTAACTTTTCCTGTAATTTTTTTTTTTAATTTTAAATCTTTTTTTTCATAAAATTATGACTTTTTTTGTCATAAATTTGTTACTTTTTTGCAAATATACAACTTTTTCAGACTTCCAGTTATGACGGCCACGTAGGAAGACGTGTTTCACAGTGCTCTGCTCCTAAAAATAAAAAGTAGGCTAAAACTCTCTTAATTGGAACAAAAACCTATCCCAGCGTTTAGGTGCGGATATGGTAAAGACTAAGGCTGGGAAATTAGGCGGAGGAAAAAGTAATTCGACAAAACAATCCAAACTAACAGACTTCCACGCTCGTGACGAAGCAGAAAAATCTCCAGAGACTATGGCAGAGGATGTAGCCAGCGGCGGAGCGGTGACTGCTGAGGAGGGGACAAATGCGGTGCTTGCTGCCATCAGCTCCATGAGAGCAGACTTTTCGTCTAAATTTGATGGGATTATAGCAGCGGTAGAAGGAATGAGAAAAGAAATAAGCGACTGTTTGGAGCGAGTATCGCAGGTGGAGCTCCGAATTTCAAGCGCTGAAGATGATGTCACCAGCCTACAATCAAAGGTGCAAACACTGGAATTAAAATGGAAACGTCTGGAAGATAACGTCCTGGACTTAGAGTCCCGCTCACGACGGAATAATTTGAGGCTGGTGGGCCTTCCAGAGGGAGCGGAGGGACGGGACCCATGTTCCTTTTTGGAAAAGTGGATTCCAGAAGCGCTGAACAACGCGGACCTGCAGTCATCGGTCGTCTTAGAGAGCGCTCACCGAATCAGCCCACTGAGAGATAAGACACCACCGAGGACGCTGATTATGAAGTTCCTCAGCTACAGAGACAAGATGACGGTCACCAACGCGGCGCGAGCTAAAGGGGAAATTAAATACCAGGATCAACAGGTGCGGTTCTACCCAAATTTGGCCACAGGAATTCAACAATTAAGGAGGCAGTTCGACCCCGCCCGTAAAGAGCTACGCAACCTCGGGATTCGTCACGGAGTGATTCATCCGGCAAGACTGCTGGTCACATATAAGGGCAGAACCCACACCTTCAAGACCCCTCAAGAGGCGCAGGAGCTCATCAAGCAGATCCAAGAGGAGACTGGTGGGAGCTAAGCATGAACATGATAAAGGTAGAACATTTAAGCATTTGTACAGGCATCTGATTGATCTGAAACATATAACATGTCTACAAAATACAGACTGTATTATTAAAAAAAAAAAAAAAAAAGCTATGATGTACAAAGTTGCTATAAAACTTTGAAGTTATGTTGAAAAAACTACAGAAGAGAGTTAATATCATTAAAAATAGTAGTAGAGTCAGGGTGATTGAGAGGAGAAAGAGAGAGTGGTTTGACTGATCCTCGCAGGTGTGGAACAGTCATTAGCTATAACGGGAAACGGAATTTTTTTGATTTTGGGGGGATTACCACGAATGTGGGGAAAGGGAATTTGTTTTTGTGTAGTTTGTAGGATGAATGTTCAACCATCCATGTTTTTGCTTCTCTGTATGAACATGTTCACATTGCAAGGTAATCTTAAACTCCTTATTGATCATAGATCAAAGCGTTAATCTTAATTTAACTTCATGGAATTGCAGAGGTCTACAAAATCTAAAAAAAAACTTAAACAAGTTATGAATAAAATAAAAGACATAGATTCAAAAATTGTATTTTTACAAGAAACTCCTCTAATAGAGGAGGATGTAAAAAGAATTAGGAGAAGATGGCAAGGAAATGTGTTCACTTCATCATTTTCATCCCGAGCCAGGGGAGTTATGACTCTCATACATAAAACAGTCCCATTTCAAGTGAAAAATGTAATTGGAGACAAATTTGGAAGATATCTAATCATCCAAGGATCTTTGTTATTAGAAAATATAAATCTGGTGAACTTATACGGTCCCAATACTGATGATCAAAACTTCTTCGTTAATTTATTTCTTACTTTATCATCACTTACAGGGCAACATATAATAGCAGGGGATTTTAATTGTACATTGAATCCCAGTATAGCTAGATCAACAGGACTGGACTGTACGCACAATGGATGCAGGATGACCATTAATCATTTTATGAAAGAATTGAGATTGCTAGATATATGGAGAGAAATGAAACCACAAGTTAAAGCCTATTCTTGTTATTCTAATACCTATAAGACATTCTCACATATTGACTACTTTTTGATCTCCACAGAATTAAGGTCCAAGATTCAAAACTGTTTCTATGATAACATCGTGATATCTGATCATGCACCCTGCTGTCTAATATATGTAAATAATAAATTGACAAAGGATCTAGGTAGGTGGCATTTTCAGCATAAATGGCTTCAGGATGAGGAATTTGTTAAGTACATAGAAAAACAGAGAGATGAGTTCTTTGATATTAATACTACACAAACATCAGCATGTATAAAGTGGGAGGCTTTCAAAGCTTTTATTAGGGGGCATATTATTAGTTATACAGGTTCAAAATCTAAGAAGACTCGAGAGGAGAGAGTCCAATTGGAACGTAAAATAAAAATTCTTCAAGAAAAAGTGTATGCAGGAAGTAACCCACAGTTAGAGAACGAATTACTGATTCTGAGAGCTGAATATGACAAAAAAATCAGCGAATAGAGCTGCCTCGAGTCTTCTAAGACTGAAGCAAACTTTTTATGAACAAGGTGAAAAATCAGGAAAATTATTGGCATGGCAGATTAAACAATTAGAATTTAAAACACCAATTACCAGTATTATAAGTAACGGACAGGCAGTTACAGATCCTTTAGAAATTAATAGTGCCTTTAGAGATTATTACGAAAAACTATATGATACAAAAAATGAAACTGACTTAACAAAACTAAATGGGTTTTTGGGTGGATTATCTATACCGTGTATTCCAAATGAAAACAGGGAGATACTGGAGTCTAAAATTAGTCAAGAAGAAGTTGGGCTAGCCATTGATAATATGAAATCAGGGAAAAGAGCAGGACCAGATGGTCTTCCAGTTGACCTCTATAAAAAATTTAAGAATAAATTAATAAAACCACTTTTGGAAATGGTTTTAGAAGCATTTCAAAATAGTAATTTACCACCATACATGAATAATGCCTTAATTATACTGTTGCCAAAACCAGGTAAACCCCCTAATAAATGTGAAAACATGAGACCAATAAGCCTATTAAATGCTGACCTTAAGATAATCTGTAAAATTTTAGCAAGACGACTACAAGAAATATTACCAAATATTATTAACCGAGATCAGAATGGCTTTATAACGGGAAGACAAGGCTTCCATAATGTAAGAAGACTATTTAATATTATTTATTCTAATAAAGAAGCACCGGATACAGCTCTCCTATCATTGGACGCCGAAAAGGCCTTTGATAGGGACGAATGGCCCTATCTTTTTGAAGTCCTACAAAGGTTTGGACTTGGAAATCATTTCATAAAATGGGTTCAGATAATATACAATAATGCTACAGCAGAAATCCTAACAAACAGCAATATCTCAAAATCAATAAAAATCAATAGAGGATGTCGACAAGGCTGTCCACTTTCACCCTTATTGTTTACTATGGCAATTGAACCTTTAGCGATGGCAGTACGTTTACATCCACAAATATATGGAATTAAAGTAGGACCAACAGAACATAAAATCTCCCTGTATGCCGATGACATAATTTTGTTTATGTCGAATTTTAAAAAATCAATTCCGACCTTGTTAAATTTAATAAAGAACTTTGGGGAAATTTCAGGATATAAAATAAATAAAACTAAATCTTCAATATTAATGCTAAATGAGACCCACAGAAATCACCCAGCTCCTGAGGTAAATCAATTCAATGTTGTAAATCAGTTTAAATATTTAGGAATTCAAATTTTGCCTAAGCTAGAATCAGTTGCCAGTGCCAACTATGAAGCCTTAATGACAGATATTAATGAGTTACTTGAGAGATGGATGTCACTACCAATGTCGATGATTGGGAGAATTAATATACTTAAAAGTAATATCTTACCAAAAATACTTTATTTATTTCAATACATTCCTTTGCCACCACCTTCAGATCTATTCTCAAGAATTAAAAAAAGTTAGTGGAATTTATATGGAACAATAGGAAGGCTAGATTACGTCTGTCCTTACTATATTTACCATTTGATCGAGAAGGTCTGAAATGTCCAAACTTTATGTTGCATTACTGGTCAGCACAACTGAGGTCTATGACATATTATTTTTCATCAAATGATCTCCCTCACGGGACTGAAATGGAATCATACAATTTACCTTTACCTCTTCCCTTATTCATATACTCAGACTCGGCTAAAAAAACTACAGAAACAAGTTAAAAATCCAATTGTAAAGCATATGATCAAAATATGGTGTGAAACCAAAAAATATTTAAAAGAACCACACTTATTGTCACAATTTAGCCCAATATGGGGTAATCAATATTTTACACCAGGGAGAGCGGATGCTGTATTTAAAGTATGGAATTTAAAAGGGATTCAAAAGATTCAAGACTTATATTTGTCACGTTCAGATAACATAATGTCTTTTGAAGAACTGAGGATTAAATTCAATCTTAATAGAACACATTTTTTTAAATATCTTCAGCTTAGGAATTTTATTCGATCAAATCAAAATAATTCTCTCACCCGACCTACTTATTCTTCCTTGGAAAAAATTTTGACGAAAGATAGTAAGAGAAAGGGTATTATTTCAGAGTTTTATAACTCACTGACACTATTCTCAAGTGAAAACTCACAGAAAAGACTGAATTATTAGAAAGAAGACCTGCAAATTGAAATTTCAGAGGAACAATGGGAAATGGCTTGTGCAGAAGCTCAAACCAAATCAATAAATGTACGTCTTAAATTGATACATTTTAAATGGTTAATGCGGATGTATGTTACACCAGTGGAGTTAAATAGATATAACAAAAACATACCAGATACATGCACAAAATGTATGGAAAGTAAAGGAACCCTATTTCACTGTTTATGGGAATGTAGAAAAATCAGAATGTTTTGGGAAGAGGTGAGTGTAACAATTGAAAAAATAATTTCAAAACAAATCACATTGAACCCTAAACTGTTTTTGTTGGGTCTGTATCCAGAAAAGCATAACTTTAATAAGAGTGAAAGAGCATTCATAGACCTCAGTTTGCTTAATGCCAAAAAATGTATTGCACTACTGTGGAAAAAGACTCATAGACCAGATGTGACTCAGTGGTTAAGACAGATGTTAACAAACCTTCCACTAGAAAGAATAACATACATACTGAAATCAAAGGAAAATGTGTTTGAGAATATATGGAGACCTTTCATTGATTATGTAAAGAAATTAAACATAACTTCTGAAGAGGAAGGTGAATGATGTGTGTGGACCTTGCAAATTCCAAATTGGTTAAAGGCCAAATGTCACGTAACAGGGTACTTTAAATATCTTGAAACTAGATATAAAAGGGAACCGATCCGTTCGGGTCTTGGTGCATATGCTTCAGTAACAACGGAATATTCGTTAATTTAAAACTGCCGCGCTTGGCCTGACACGGCCCCTAGAATCGCCTGGGGAAGAAGGCGGAAGTGACGAAATCGATTGTACCCTAGTTTGATGCTTGGGGTATTTCAATTGATTGTTTATATGGAGACTGGAAGGTTGAAGTGAGCAACAAGAAAGAAAAAATTGGATATTTCACCCATACCTTAAAACGGGACTATCAGGGACAGCTGGGTAATAAGGGACACTTCTCTGGGAAATGTTTTCATACCTGTCAAGTGAGACGTTTTCGCCGTACTTCAACACCGTAAAAAGTGGCTATAAGGGACGGCGGAGCAACAAGGCACACCTCTCTGGGAAATGCCCCAAATGCAACTCGTGTTGTTATTGTCAAATATTTTAAGGATTCATGGATATTTGACAATAACAACACAACTCAGCGTCCGGCGCAAAATAAAAACAAGAAAGCAGAATTCTGTATTTGTCAGGCGATCTCTCTCTGTTCCGCAACCGCTGCACAGCTGAACGTGTTAAACCATTGTCCTAATGACTTCTCATTGTAGTGAGAATAGCTCACGCTGAGCGATCAGCCCGCCCCGACAATCTGACTAATGATTGACTCCACACTTCTCATTGTAGTGATAATAGCTCAGGCTGAGCCATCTGCCAGCACCAGCTGTGGGGGATCACACACAGGACGTGCTCCGCAACACACTCAATTTTTTTTCCCGTATATTTTTCTTTTGGGCGTACAGAAATGGCAATACGCCCGTTTTTGCTAAAATTGCATTTTCCCCGTATTTTCCTTAAAATATTTGACAATAACAACACGAACTACATTTAAAACATTTCCCAGAAAAGTGTCCCCCAACACTCCGCCGTCCCCCACAGCCGCGCTTGGCACCAAAATACAGCGAAAACGTCTCACTTGACAGGTATGCGCCTCCATTTTCATATTGATCTGGTCAATTTCTTGACAGCAGCGGCTCTCCTCCACTGTAATAATAATGGCTTCCGGAAAATCAATATTTATGGGGCGCCCTCGACAGACCCCCTTCGGCTTCGCAATTCTGGAGGCGATTAATGTCCAGTTCAATGACATTTTCCACTGGTTCTGCTCTCTGGTCATCGTTGGAACGGTTGTCATCAGACAAAGCATCTGATTCCGTCTCAGACGGCTCGAACCTGTAAGGTTCAATGCCTCTGTCACTGTCTGAACCACTGACAAAAAAAAAAGACAAAAAAAAAAGACAAAACTAAACTAATTTGTTCACAATCGCTGTCACTTTCCGTCATGATTGTCCAATGTTGGTAAGTGTGAATGTGGATAGGCAGGGCAGCCAGGGTACAACTGGTGATGTCAAAAACATGGGCGTGGTCTGGACTGGCTGTCACAAGCCAGCAAGCAAGGTGGGGCCTTCACCTGGTGTATTTTGTGCAATTATGTAAATACAGGTGGGTGATATGGTCTCCGGTATGAATATTTGGTTTAAGCTATGTGTATTTTATCTAAATTCGTTGTTATTTAGAAAAAAAAATTACGTGACATTTGGCCTTTAATGTATAATATGTATACTTATGTAATAGATTACCTAGACTAAACAGAGGAGCATGTTGATGACTTGCCTTTATTAGTGGTTGTTGGTGTTTTTAGTACATTTTTTTTTTTTAAGATAAGATAAGATAAACCTTTATTAGTCCTACAACGGGGAAATTCCAGGATTGCAACAGCACAGGGATAGCAACACTCAGAGCAACAATCAGAAGGCAAGAAAAAAAGCAAGCAAGCAAGCAAGAGCAGCTAATATACATATGTACATATTACTATAAATATATATACACACACACACACAGACACACAGTGCGGAGCATTGTAGCTAGATGGAATAAATATGTAGATAGATAAACACCCACAGTACGGAGCATTGCAGCTAGGTGGAATAAATATGTAAACATATAAACACACACAGTGCGGAGCAATGTAGCTAGATGGAATAATATGTAGATATATAAACACCCAGTGCGGAGCACTGTAGCTAGATGGAATAAATATGTAAATATATAAACACACACAGTGCAGAGCATTGTTGCTAGATGGGATGAAACAGCACAACCGTCTACTTAGTTATCCTACATGGTATGATTATGTGCCCATACATATTTTCACCCTCCATAGCGACCGGTATTTTCCTAGTTGTATGCCGGAGGGGACCATTGTGTAAGTCTATTGCATCTTTTGCATTCAAAAAACTATTAGTTTGTTACGTCTTTTTGCTACTCTGCGAGCAGCCCTGCTTAGGTTGTACAGTCTGACAGTCGTTGGTAGGAAGGACCTGTGAAACCTCTCGGTTGTGCACCTGGGATGATGTAGTCTGCTGCTAAATGAGCTCCTCAGTGCATTCAGTATGTCCTGCATAGGGTGGAACTCGGACTCCAGAAGAGATGACAGTTTAGCCACCGTCCTTCTCTCTCCTATCTCCTCCACCGGATCAAGGCGCTGCCCCAGGACAGAGCTAGCTTTCTTGATCAGTTTGTTCAGTCTCTTCCTATCAGCTGCAGTAATGCCACTGCCCCAGCAGACCACTCCAAAAGTGATGGCTGATGCCACCACCGTGTCATAGAATGTCTTCAGCAGCGCCCCTTGTACACCAAAAGACCTGAGTCTCCTCAGTAGGAACAGCCTGCGCTGTCCCTTCTTGTAGAGTGCGTCAGTATTGTGCGACCAGTCTAGTTTATTGTTCAGATGAACACCCAGGTACTTGTAGGATGTCACCATCTCAATGTCTGTTCCCTGTATGTTTACTGGTGCTGTGAGGGGTTGTCCTTGCCTGCGGCAGTCCACCACCAGCTCCTTAGTTTTCCTCGTGTTGATCTGGAGGCAGTTCCGATGGCACCAGTCCACGAAGTCCTGGATAAGTCCTCTGTACTCAGCTTCATCTCCATTGGAGAGGAGGCCAACGATCGCAGAGTCATCAGAGAACTTCTGTAGATGGCAGTGTGTTGTGTTGTGTGAGAAGTCCGCAGTATAAAGAGTGAACAGGAAGGGAGCCAACACCGTTCCCTCGGGGGCCCCCGTGCTACCGATGATCGTGTCGGACACAGAGTCCCGGGTTCTCACAAACTGAGGCCGGTTCGTGAGGTAGTCCAGGATCCATGATGACAGGTGCTGGTCCACCCCTGCGCACAGCAGCTTGTCCTTCAGGATCATCGGTTGGATGGTGTTGAAAGCACTGGAGAAGTCAAAGAACATGATCCTCACCACATTCCCGGGCTTCTCCAGGTGGGACAGAGAACGGTGAAGGAGGAAGATCACCGCATCCACCACCCCAATGCCATGCTGGTAGGCGAACTGGAGTGGATCCATCGCTGGTTCCACCAGGGGGCGGAGGTGAGCAAGGAGCAGTCTCTCCAGGGTCTTCATCAAGTGGGACGTCAAGGCCACCGGTCTGTAGCTGTTCAGGTCTTTGGGGTGGGAAGTTTTTGGTACAGGTACCACACAAGATGTTTTCCACAGCTGTGGTACCCTCCCCAGCTTCAGGCTCAGGTTGAAGATGTACGTCACAATCCCACACAGCTGGTCTGCACAGGACTTGAGGAGCTTTGCGCTGATGCCGTCCGGTCCCGACGCCTTCCTCGCCTTGATCTTCCTCAGCTCCGTCCTCACCTGGGTCCTGGTCAGGGTCAGGATGGGGGGCTGTGTGTTGGGAGTGGGGGGGTGTTGGTGGAGCGGGGAGTGGGCAGCAGGACTTGATTTCTTTAAGAGGCAGCAGTGGTTGTTGTGCAGTCAGGGGGGAGGGCGGTTGGTCAAACCTATTGAAAAACAGATTCAGATTGTTCGCCCACTCCCTGCCCCCCCGTGGCCTGGGGGGAGGTATTCTGGAGCCCAGAGATGGTTTTGAGGTTTCTCCAGACCCCACTGATGTCGCTCTGTTGCAGCTTGTCCTCCATCTTCTTCCTGAAGCTGTCCTTGCCTTCTCTGATCTTTCTCCTCAGCTCCCTCTGTACGGACTTCAGCATCTCCCTGTTCCCCGACCTGAAGATCCTCTTCTTCTCTCTCAGAAGTGTTTTTATCTCAGGGTTGATCCAGGGTTTGTTGTTTGAGCAACACCGTATGGTCTTGGTGGGAACGGATTTGTCTACACAGAAGCTGAGGTAGTCCGTGAAGGTGTGAGTGAGGCCATCGATGTCCTCACCATGTGGATCGCAGAGCTGCTTCCAGGCGGTGGCTTCAAAACAGCCCTTTAGAGTTTACCCTTTACAGCCCTTTAAATTACTTTAGTGTTAATGTTTGTTTGTGCCATGTTTGTAAAAAAAAAAAAAGGGTTCAATAAAAAATATTGCGGAATATACAACTTTTTCTTATAAATTAGTTTCTTTTTGTAAATGTGCAACTTTTTTCCTCAGAGATGCAATTTTTTTTCAAGAAATTGCTACTCTTTTACTGTAAATTTTGAACTTTTTTCCTCATAAATTTGTAATGTTCATCTGGATGCTGGTTAAATTTTTATTCTCATTAAATTGTAATTTGCAACATTATACATTTTTAATTTGACAACTTTTATTATATTTTTGCACCTTTATTCATGAAAATCGGTACCTAATTTACATTAATACGTTTGTACCTTACACTAAATTTGTGAATACCCCCATCCTCCATCACCCACCATTTCTTAACATCCTGTTAATAATCATAACTACAAAGAATCCTTTCCAAGTTAGTGCTGCTGTGTCTCACTCAGTTTTTTCAGGTACAGACAGTTGGACTTACAGACAATGTCCTCGTAAATGTCGTCATCGGAGTAGGCGTGGTAAATCCTTGACAGCCTGGCCTCGTCTCCCGGCGTGCCTCGCTCTGCCGTCAGATGCACTGCATCCTCGTACTCGAAGGATTTCCTGTGTCGGGGTGGGGGGGGGGGTGAAGAGGAAGATGGAGTCTGGCTGTTATCCTAAAGATAGCCACCATGCCAGTCACACTATTGTCTTCACTGCTTCACCATAAAACACCACAGTGAAGACGGACAGAGAGTGATAAACTGTGATGGAAGTAAATGACAGAAGTTTTCTATAATAAACAACTATTAAAACTGCCAGTGACTGTCTCTTAGTGTAGAAACAACCTGCTGTCTGAGTCACGTTTGGTGTGACGCAACAGAGGCCACGTGGAGCTCTTTCATAACGGATGAGAGCAAATGACAGCTGATGGCTTCCTGGTAAAGTTGGCAAACAATCATGAGTGGAAGATTTCCCCAACAGCACACATACATCATGCCAACATCGGTGCCACCTGCCAAAGTACGTACTAAGTTTACATTATATTTGCAACTTTTTTCATGTAAATTTGCTACTTTTTTCCCCTTGTAAATTTGCACCTTTTTTCTTGTAAATCTGCAAATTTTTCTCGTAAATTTGCAGCTTTTTAAATTGTAAATTTGCAATTTTTTCCTTGTGAATTTGTGAATTTTTCCAAGTAACTGCAGCTTTTTTTTCTCATGAATTTGCAACTTTTTCCCCCCTGTAAATTTGTAACTTTTTCCTTGGGAATCTGACTTGTTTTTTTAAATTTCAAATATTTTATTGTAAATTTGCAACTTTTTTCTTCATAAATGTGTGAGTTTTTCTTACAAATTTGTGCCCTTTTTCTTTGTAAATTTCAAAAGTTTGTCATTTTTCTGACATTTTTCTTCATAAATTTACAGCTTTTTTCCTTGTAAATCTGTGACTTCCTTTTTTCCTTTTGTTACATCATGAACTGTGATTAACCACATACTAGAAAAAATGCAAATTTACGAGAAAAAGTTGCAGATGTACAAGAAAAAAAGTCACCAATTTACTGGTAAAAATTCAAAAATTCAGAATAAAAAAAGCCGCAAAGTTCTGAGAAAAGTCACAAATTTACAAGAAAAAAAGTATCATATTTACAAGAATTAAGTGTCATATTTACAGAAAAAGTCACAAATTTATAAAAAAAAAAGTTGCAAATTTACAAGAAAAAAGTATCACATTTATGGGGAAAAAAAGCTGCAGTTTTAAAAGTAAGAAGTTGCAAATTTACAAGAAATGTTTCAAATTTGCAAACATTTTTTTTGAGTTCTGAGTTTTCTGAGTTCAGTTTCACTAGCTACACCCAGGCCTGATTACTGTCAGACCAACTGAATCAAGAAATCACTTAAATAAAACCTGTCTTACAAAATGAAGTAGGCTAAAAGATCTCAAAAGGCAACACGTCATGCTGCAACCTAAAGAAATTCAAGAACATATAAGAAGCAAAAACCAAGAACTACAGGCCTTATTTGCCTCAGTTTGAACACTGGTCCATGATTCAACAATAAGAAATAGACTGGGCAAAAATGGCATCCATGGAAGAGTTCCAAGGCAAAACCACTGCTGACAAAAAGATCACAAAGGCTCATCTCACATTTGCCAAAAAAAAAAAAAAAAAAAAATCTTGATGATCCCCAAGACTTTTAGGAAAATATTCTGTGGACTGACAAGACAAAAGTTGAACTTTTTGGAAGGCGTAGCGTAAAACGAATACAGCATTTCATAAAAAGAACATCATAGCAACAGTCAAACATGGTGGTGGTAGTGTGATGGTCTGGGGCTGCTTTGCTGCTTCAGGACCTGGACAACTTGCTGTAATTGATGGAACCATGAATTCTGCATTCTACCAGAAAAGTCCTGAAGGAGAATGTCCGGCCATCAGTTGGTGACTTCAATCCTTCCAGTGTGGCAGAATTTAAAACATTCTGCAAAGAAGAGTGGGCCAAAATTCCTCATCAGAGATGTAAAAACTCATCGCCAGTTATCACAACCACTTGATAACAGTTGATATCACCAAGGGTGGCACAACCACAGCTTAAAAAAAAGTATCTTAAAGAACTTCACAGTTCCAAGAGTTATCAGTATCAAAGTACACGTCTTGTTATCAGGAAAGATGGCACAAATACAACCTGCTTGGAGCCAGCAAAACACTTCCCTGTCCAAGACAAAATTACAGCAAATCTGAAACTGGACCAAAAACAAAGACAAGAGTTGTCCGTCCATAGTAACCATAGAGCTGTCTGGAGCAGATGAAGGAGAAAACAGAACCGCAAAACAGCTGTACATGATGACAGAGGAAACATGGTGGTTTGGGGTTTTCTTTGCTGAATCAGTGACTGGACAGATTTTAGTCACAGATCTGACTCTGATTTCTGCATTGTATCAAAGATAGCTTTATGATATGCTGAAATCATCTGTCGAAATCGAACCTTTTAACAAAACCAATAATAAGCACATAAGAAAATCCACTATATTTCATTACACCAACCAAAGCCCTGAAATTGAGTCTTGCAGAAAAGCTGTAGGATCAAATATTTTTAAGTCAAGCTCAGACGCTGTGATGATCCCCAGTATGAACAGGAGTTACATGGTTTTGGTTTGCTTGGTCTTAAGTGAATAAGAGAGTGTGTGTGCATGATGATGATGACCCAAAACCAGGGCTTCTGAGGAATTAGGCTACATCCAGACAATAGACAACAATGCTGCTAGACATCATGTGACCCACCTCAGCCAATCAGAGTCTGACTGAACGCTCCCCAAAACTGGCTCCCACCCAGACAGCACAGAAAAAAAACATGGCATCTGCAGCTATATGGAAGGTCAGTTTAAGTTCATGTAAATCTGAGGTCCTCGATCCAGCTGACATGAAGTTTGGACTCTCCAAGGATTTACACTCGCCTATCTTGACTATCATCAAGATAGTCAAGGAAAATATACAAAACCAGCACGGCTGAAAAACTCACAATTTAACAGGAAAGAAGATACAACTTCACAAGGAAAAAAAAGCTGTAAATTTACAAAGAAAAATGTCACAAAAATTACAAAGTCTCAAATTTACAAACAAAAAAGGCACAAATGTGTAAGAAAAAAGTCGCAAATTTATAAAGAAAAAAGTTACAAATTTACAAGAAAAAAATCTTACATTTACAAGGAAACAAGTCAAATTCCTGAGGAAAAAGGTGCAAATTTATGAGAAAAAAAGCCGCAAAGCTACTCTGAAAAGTTCACAAATTCAGAAGGAAAAAAGTCGCAAATTTACAATAAATAAAAAAAAACTTCTGAGAAAAAAACTCACAAATTTATTTTAAAAAAAAAAGTTGGAAATTTACAAGAAAAAAGTCATTGGGAAAGTGGGAAAAAGTGAGTGGGAAAAATTCACAAGGAAAAAAAGCTGCAAATTTACAATAAATAAAAAAAAGCTGCAAATTTCTCGGAAAAAGTAATAAATTTACAAAAAGCCTCAAACTTAAAAGAAAAAAGCCGCAAATTTCTGAGAAAATGTCACAAATTTACATGAAAAAAGCTGCAACTTTATGAAGAAAAAGTTGCAAATTTACATGAAAAATACGCAAATTCACAAGGGGAAAAACTGCCAAATTCACAAGAAAAAAGTTGCAACCTTAGATGAAAAAGTTGCGAATTTACAAGGAAAGATATCATTAGGAAAAAAGTTACAAATTCATTGGGAAAGAGGTCAAAAATTTATGAAGAAAAAGTCACTAATTAATTAAAAAAAAAGAAAAAATATTTTAAGACCTTTCAAATGCAGATTTAAGGATTTACTGTACTTATATTTTTCAAGGATCCAAGGGCACCCAGAGGAAAGTCTACAACGTTAAAGAGAAAGTGTTCCATCATGAATTAGAGGAATCTGTGCACCGACTCACCTACTCTTCTTATGCCGTGACAGCCCTTCAGTCTTGGCGACGGGACACGGAGGCGGTGGGAAGTTTGGTGGTCGCGTCGTCCTCCTGCTCCTGGTCCTGGAATGGTTGTTCTGAGGGGAGCTGTTGTCCCACGACACCATGCTCTGCCTGCTGCTGCTGTTGTTGTTGTTGGCTCCTTGGTACTGGAACGTGCGCTGAGGTTTCGGAGGGGGGAAGGAATCACTCAGAGACTCCCGGCCCTTCTCCCAGGGGAGCCTGTCCCCCTCCAGCTTCCTCCAGAAGCCCCGGGAGGTGTAAAAGTTCCCAGGCGGCAGGTTGTCATCCTGTTCGTCGGTGGACGGAGGTAGAGTTTTACAAAGAGCTTCGACGTCCAAGATGCAGCCGTTTTTTTGGTTACCGTAGGTAGTGTAGTCTTGTTCAGGAGTATGTTTAGTGGTGTTGGCCTCTATTTTTGTAGGTGTAAATATGTTCGTTGGCAGCGTTTTAATTTCAGGGGACGTTTGTGTAAACTCCATGGAGGATTTCTGAACAGGTTCGGACTTCCTACCATTTATACCGCTTTGTTTCGGGGATTCCTTGAACTCTAGATCCATGCTCTTTGCTTTTCGGGGACTGGCTTTTGCCTCGTTAGACCAGCCGTTGCCCACAAGTTCCGCGGACAAAGCTTGGGACATGATCGGAGGGTGTTCTTTGACCTGGCCACCGTCCTGCTGCTGACTGCGGCCTTCCCACTGAGAGATCTTCTCCTTGATGTTGGTGCACTGCTTCAGCGAAGGGTTCCTCGCCGATGGCCGGCCCTGCCAGGCCACGACGGCGGCCTCTTTCTGCAGCCGATCAACATCGCCAACCCCCCGCCTGCCCTGCTCCAGCCTCAGAGCCAGCATACTGAGAAGAGGGTCAGCTCAGTCTGAGTCTTCCATCAATGATCTCCTCACAGAGACGGACACATCAATCCCAGTGATCAGGTTTCTATTCATCCAAAAAGTACAATAAACACAAACTGCACTTGGTTTACTGCTGAAATTGCTGGGTCTTTACATCTCGAGATGGCAGCAGAAAGTTATTCGCTCCAAGTCCCTTTTGCAACAACCTAAAAGGAAAAGAAAACAGCAATTTACTTATTATTAGGTGTGTTCAAAGAGATCCAGAACACAAAAAAAAAAGGGTTAGCACTTTTTGAAGTTGGTTCCAAAAATAAACAGTCAGAATAATTAAAGACCATGACAGGAACAAGGTTACCTTCTCCTCGGCATCTTGAACCAGTATCCTATTAGCAGCAACATAAAATGTACATTTTCTGTCACATTTATCAGTTAAAATGACAACGGCTCATCTTAATTATGGTCAAAAGTTTCAAATACTTGTTTATGTACCAGTAAAGCCCGTGAGCCAAAACCTCATACTGCAATTAGTTGTCACGCTGTCTACTGGTCACGGGACCTCGGATGCCAATTTCTGTCAATGAGGCATGCTTGATTTTACTGTGATGCTTGCAGATCACATTGATATCTGTAGTGAGAGCAGGAAGCAGGCAGAAGAGAGCCTGGAGACGTGGCGGTATGCACTGGAGAGAAGAGGAATGAAAGTAGAAGCAAGACAAATACATGTGTGTGAATGAGAGGGAGGCAGGTGTAATGGTGAAGATGCAAAGAGTAGAGGCAGTGAAGGTGGAAGAGTTTAAATACCCGGGGTCAACCATCCAAAGCAATGGAAAATGCAGAAGAGAGGTGAAGAACAGAATGCAGGCAGGGTGGAGTGGGTGGAGACTAGGGATGGAAATTTAGAACCGGTTCCTGTTGGGAACTGGTCTAAATTTTTCGATCCCTTGGAATCGTACATCGCTGATGTTATCAATTCGTCTTTTCGATGCAGTGGTTTTAAATTAGGGATGCAAGTTTTCAATTAATTCATTAACTGATAATTGATTCACCCTTATCGATTGATTAACGATTATTTTTCCTACGAATCTGAATTTTCCTCAATACAACACGGTCTATCTTAAACATATAAGAAGTTGCTGTTTTTTCATATACTGAATAAAACATGAACATCAAATTCCTCAATGATCTATTGCACCATTTGCTTTTTTTTTTTTTTACTACAGACAATGGCATTGTTTGTAGTTTAACAAATTTTGCACTGTATAGTTTGTACCATGTGCTGGTACATCTCAGTAAATTACAAATGAGTTTTTATTTATTTTAAAAACTACTACCAAGATCATAAAATGTATCTGTTTTTAGTTATATTTAAAAATAACTTTCACGTTCTAATTTACTGAGATGCACTGGTAGACTGTTTTAACGGGAAAATAAATTGTGAGCTGCTTCATCTGTTGCATGTTAAACATTATCACAGTACCCCAGAAATCCAGGAAAACCCAGTACAATCTGGGCTTCTCTGTTGTCTGTTACCTCAGTGGTGACTTGAGTCCGGTCTGATTTTCTGTCTAGCGGCAGGTTTAAGGGAGGCAGCAGGGATAGGTTTTTGCGCTCGTGTAGCCTGCTGCAGCCTGTTTCTCCACCCTGTTGATTTGAGGGGTGGACAGTGGAATGTGCCATTGGAACTTGTGGCTTTCCAACGTAACCTGGAAGGGCTTAGTGTCTTCTTCTGCTTTTTCGGTTGAAATGCGGCAGTGGGTGACCGCGTGTGTCCTCGCCTGGACGGCGAAGCCACTACATTTCATAGAATAAGTTCCCATTGAAAAGGACTGCTGAGTTATCAATTAATTGACAACCAATTTAATTTAGTCGACTAAATTCTTAGACAATTAATCAAAAGCCAATTAATCATTAACATCCCTAGTTTAAACACTTCTGTGTTTTTTCTAAAAACAGCATGAGTCAGACATCACACACTGCTGTTACCAAGCAATGGCATGATGCTGTTGCTACCGCAGGATAGTGGCAGAAGCGTATGTAAACACGAGCAGCATGGCATACAGTAAACATGAGCTGAAACATCTCTTGATATGGTAGAAACACTCACCGCTGCGTGCACTCTGGTTGTTAAATGACCCTTTTTGCATCTTTGTTTCATTTTGACTTGAACTTGAATTTGGTTGAAGACCAGCTGCCTCTTTTTTTTACTGACTTTGACTGACTTTTTTTTAAAGACTGCAATGTGTTCAACCGTCTACGAAGTGCGCCCGCACTTGATTCCCAAACAGCAGCACCTCCATTAGTGACGGTAATATTAGCTTCTTCTTATTAGTAGAATATTAGCACAATATTCTACACAACCAGCCTTGCAGGCTAAATTTAGTCCGTTTTTTTTAACTCACAAAACCCAACGAAAAACGTCTGATATTTAAAAATGTTTCTAATCACTTCAGTATTCCATTTATACTGCTTTTATTTATATTGCTTTTCAGCATTTAAACATTATAAATATTACAAGGCATAAATGGCCATTTTTTTAGGGAAAGCATGTTTACAGTCTTTTATATGTGATTTTATTATGTGTTTTTAAGACAAGAAGCATTGATTCAAGTCAAAAAGGTAATAAAACTCCTGCACTGATGCTGAAATCCTGTGACGCGCCCCCCCCCCCCCCCAAAAAAAAAACTGATCAAGAATTGATAGGGTAATCGATAAAGAATCAGATCGATAAACAAAATTGACAATGCCACTGATATTAATCAAATCTTATCAATTCCCATCCCTAGTGGAGACGAGTGTCAGGGTGATTTGTGACAGAAGGGTAGCAGCTACAGTGAAAGGGAAGATTTACAAGAAAAAAAAAGCAAAATTAAGGCGGAATAATCAATAACAGTTTCTGGATGTAGGAGAGAAAGCTAAAATGACTGGGAGAGGACAAAATTACGACCAGAATGCCGTAAAAGGATGCCGGTAGGTGATGAATGTCTTTGTTTGTATGCAAATTAGATGCATAAATTTACTCCAATCTGAAACTTTGGATCATATTCTACATCTTTCTAATTGACAGTAAGCCATTATCACTTACCACTTTCAAGTTATAGCCTTGGAAAGTTCTGTCATCTGATCGGAATATTTTCTTGAAAAAAATCTTTACCACTGTTGTTCAATAGCGGTTATGTCGCAGTTTGGCAACATACACAGTTAATGGGTTAACACCCGCCCACCTGCCACTGGCGGGTGGATTTCACCAGTGTCGTTTAAGACAGCCAGTCCCACTAGCCACTTTGGTGGGCTTTACTTTTCTCAAGCAACATCTACAGTAGTGTGGAAAAAGTGTTTGCCCCCTTCCTGATTTCTCATTTTTTGGTATGTTTGTCACACTTAAATGTTTCAGATCATCAAACAAATTTAAATATTAGACAAAGATAACACAAGTAAACACAAAATGCAGTTTTTAAATGAAGGTGTTTATTATTAAGGGTAAAAAAAAATCCAAACCTTCATGGCCCTGTGTGAAAAAGTGATCCCCCCCCCCCCCGTTAAAACATAAATTAAATGTGGTTTATCACATCTTTGGAAAACTGAGTCTTTCCTCTAGCCACACCCAGGCCTGATTACTGCCACACCTGTTCTCAATCAAGAAATCACTTGAATAGGACCTGTCTGACAAAGTGAAGTAGACCAACAGATCCTCAAAAGCTAGACATCATGCTGCGATCCAAAGAAATTCAGGAACAAATGAGAAACAAAGTAATTGAGATCTATCAGTCTGGAAAAGATTATAAAGTCATTTCTAAAGCTTTGGGACTCCAGCGAACCACAATGAGAGCCATTATCCACAAATGGCGAAAACATGAAACAGTGGTAAACATTCCCACCAGTGGCCGGCTGACCAAAATTACCCCAAGAGCGCAGCGACGACTCATCCAAGAGGTCGCAAAAGACTCCACAACAACATCCAAAGAACTGCAGGCCTCACTTGCCTCAGTTAAGGTCAGTGTCCATGACTCCACCATAACAAAGAGACTGGGCAAAAATGGCCTGCATGGCAGACTTCCAGGATGAAAACTGGTGATGAAAACACTGCTGAGCAAAAGAACATAAAGGCTCGTCTCAGTTTTGCCAGGAAACATCTTAATGATCCCCAAGACTTTTGGGAAAATACTCTGTGGACTGACGAGACAGAAGTTGAACTTTTTGGAAGGTGCGTGTCCCATTACACCCGGTGTAAAAGTAACAAAGCATTTCAGAAAAGGAACATCAAATCAAATCAACCTTTATTGTCATATTGCTGTACATACAACTGTAGTGCAGGCAAGATGAAATTGCGTTTCTCTCGGCATCCATATAAGTAAAAAGAACATAATTTAAGACACACTCAAACACACCCTCACCCCCCACCCCAACACAGCCATTCACACATCCCTGAGACATACTTGAAAACTAACTAGAACTATAATATATAAATAATATACATAATGTCCATAAGGTGCAGTAGTATGTATGAGAGATTCCGGATCAACTGTTCAGCATCCTAACAGCTTGAGGAAGGAAGCTGTTAATCAGTCTGGTGGTTCTGCCTCTGATGCTCCGGAATTGTTTGCCAGATGGCAAAAGTTCAGTGTTTATGCAGAGGGTGAGAGTGGTCCTTGACAATGTTCAGTGCCCTGCTCCTACAACGGTTCTGAAAAAGTTCTTGGACAGAGGGGAGGGAAACTCCAATTACCCTCTCAGCTCCCTTAACTATCCTCTGCAGGGCTTTTTTGTCTGACATACTGCAGCTGGAGTACCATGTAGCAATGCAGTACGTCAGAACACTCTCCACCACACCTCTGTAGAAGGTCCTGAGGATGCAGATGGGGAGAGAGGCCTGTTTGAGTTTCCTCAAGAAGTGCAGTCTCTGCTGGGCCCGCTTCCTGATCCCCAAGGAATTCTTGCTCCAGGTCAGGTCCTGCAAGATCTGCATTCCGAGGAACTTGATGTTCTCCACTCTCTCCACTAAACAGCCGCCGATGCTGAGAGGGACGTGTTCAGTCTGTGACCGCCGGAAGTCAATAATCATGTCCTTCGTTTTGTCCACGTTGAGCACCAGATTGTTCTCCCTGCACCAGCCCTCCAGGTCTCTAACTTCTTCCCTGTACATTGATTCCTCATCCCTCTGAATAAGTCCCACCACTGTGGTGTCGTCTGCAAACTTAACTGGAAAAGCACTCGGAGAGCGCAGACCTCCGCCAAGCGCCACAGTTTCCCCCCATACAGTGTTTGTGTGTACGTTTTCAGATTCCTTGACCATGAAAACATATGACTAGCAATTGGATTGACAATGATAGGATTAGTGGTTCAGTAGTTATTCACGAAAATGACATTTTCCGTAATGGCGGCCACAGTTCCCCCCCATACAGTGTTTGTGTGTACGTTTTCAGATTCCTTGACCATGAAAACATATGACTAGCAATTGGATTGACAATGACAGGATTAGTGGTTCAGTAGTTATTCACGAAAATGGCATTTTCTGTAATGGCAGCCACAGTTCCCCCATACAGTGTTTGTGTGTACGTTTTCAGATTCCTTGACCATGAAAACATATGACTAGCAATTGGATTGACAACGATAGGATTAGTGGTTCAGTGGTTATTCACGAAAATGGCATTTTCCATAATGGTGGCCACAGTTCCCCCCCATACAGTGTTTGTGTGTACGTTTTCGGATTCCTTGACCATGAAAACATATGACTAGCAATTGGATTGACAATGATAGGATTAGTGGTTCAGTAGTTATTCACGAAAATGGCATTTTCCGTAATGGTGGCCACAGTTCCCCCCATACAGTATTTGTGTGTACGTTTTCAGATTCCTTGACCATGAAAACATATGACTAGCAATTGGATTGACAATGATAGGATTAGTGGTTCAGTAGTTATTCACGAAAATGGCATTTTCCATAATGGTGGCCACAGTTCCCCCCCATACAGTGTTTGTGTGTACGTTTTCGGATTCCTTGACCATGAAAACATATGACTAGCAATTGGATTGACAATGATAGGATTAGTGGTTCAGTAGTTATTCACGAAAATGGCATTTTCCGTAATGGTGGCCACAGTTCCCCCCATACAGTGTTTGTGTGTACGTTTTCAGATTCCTTGACCATGAAAACATATGACTAGCAATTGGATTGACAATGATAGGATTAGTGGTTCAGTAGTTATTCACGAAAATGGCATTTTCCGTAATTTTCGGCGGTTTTCTTCTGGACGGTGATCCAGATCACCACCAAAATGTAATCATCTGTAGGATACCCCATTTCTGACAATCTGTGAAAATTTCATGAAAATCCGTCCAAAAGTTTTTGAGTTATCTTGCTAACAAACAAACAAACAAACAGACAAACCAACGCCGATGATCACATAACCTCCTTGGCGGAGGTAATAACCTGGTTCCCCTCGTGTCTGGATACACAGTCATGTGTTTTAGAAGTGTAAACAACAGTGGACTGAGTATGCAGCCTTGAGGGGATCCGGTGCTCAGCGTGATAGAGTTGGAGATGTTATTTCCAACACGGACAGACTGAGGTCTCTCAGTCAGGAAATCCGGGATCCAGAGACATGTGGCGGTGTTCAGACCGAGAAAGAGCAATTTCTCCATCAGTCTCTAGGGAATAATGGTGTTGAATGCTGAACTGAAATCAATGTACAGGAGTCTGGCGTAGGTGTCTTTCTGATCCAGGTGGGTGATGACAGAGTGCAGGGTGGTGACTATAGCATCCTCCGTGGAGCGGTTTGAACGATATGCAAACTGGAGCGGGTCATGTGATGCAGGGAGGCAGGCTGTGATGTGTGGTTTGACAAGCCGTTCAAAACACTTCATCACAATTGGTGTCAGTGCAACAGGACGATAGTCATTCAGACAGGACACAACTGGTTTCTTTGCCACCGGTACTATGGTAGAGGTCTTAAAGCATCTGGGAACGATGGCCTGACTCAGGGAGATGTTTTAAATGTCAGTCAGGACATCCTCCAACTCGCTCGCGCAGTCTCGGAGCACACGTCCCGGGATGTTGTCCAGACCTGCAGCTTTACGTGGGTTGACCCTGGTTAGGGTCCTCCGTGTGTCCGCTGCGTTGATGATGATAGCTGGCCCAACCGATGGTGGTGATGGGCCAGCCCTCCCTCTGATTGTCGGGTTTGATGCTTCAAAATGTGCAAAGAAGTTGTTGAGCCTGTCTGGAAGCGAAGCATTGTCATCATCGACCCCCTGCCTAGACTTATAATCCGTCAGCGCCCAAACTCCCTGCCACATCCGTTTGGTCATCATCATACCAACAGTAAATAAAATATGGTGGTGATAGTGTGATGGTTTGGGGCTATTTCGCTGCTTCAGGACCTGGAAGACTTGCTGTGGTAAATGGAAGCTTGAATTCTGCTGTCTACCAAAAAATCCTGAAGGAGAATGTCCAGCCATCTGTTTGTGACCTCAAGCTGAAGTGCATTTGGGTTCTGCAGCAGGACAATGATCCAAAACACACCAGCAAGTCCACCTCTGAATGGCTTAAGAAAAACTAAATGAAGACTTTGGAGTGGCCTAGTCAAAGTCCTGACCTGAGTCCTATTGAGATGCTGTGGCATGACCTTAAAAAGGCGGTTCATGCTTGAAAACCCTCCAATGTGGCTGAATTACAATTCTGCAAAGATGAGTGGACCAAAATTCCTCCACAGCACTGTAAAAGATTCATTGCCAGTTATCGCAAACACTTGATTGCAGTTGTTGCTGCTAAGGGTGGCCCAACCAGTTATTAGGTTTAGGGGGTAATCACTTTTTCACACAGGGCAATTTAGGTTTGGATTTTTTTCCCCCTTAATAATAAACACTTTGATTTAAAGACTGCATTTTGTGTTTACTTCTGTTATCTTTGTCTAATATTTAAATTTGTTTGATGATCTGAAACATTCAAGTGTGACAAACACAAAAAAATGAGAAAATAGGAAGGGGGCAAACACTTTTTTAGACCACTGTAAATAATAATAAGCCTAGTGTGAGACTATACTTCCAAGAGCACCATCTGCACACACAGTGTACTGTATTGTCATTGGTCCACTGTCGCCATGGGCGCGGTCTGGCTCAACTCCCAGCACGGTACACAGGACTACTCCAGGCTGAGGTACAGCAGAAACCACGGATGATGTGCTCCGTAGGTCGGTTCATTGTGGCCAGTAACGGTGCCAAACTGACAGCAGGCCAGCCAGCAGAACACACCTGTTCCCACTCTCAGCAATCAGATCACCAGGGCAACTGCACCTGATCCCACGATGTCACAGCGCGAGTAGTTAAACTGCACTCTCCTCCCACATTAGCTCCTACCTCTGTGGTTAAATATGATTATTTTTAGAGCAAGAAGCTCCCGTTTACTGTTCACAACTGTGCAAATTTAAGTTTTCATATGACAGAGAGAAAAAGTGACTACACTTTGATATGCTGCTGTAAAGAGCAAATGAAGCTTCTTCTGAGGTGAACTTTTGTTTATCTGTGATCATCTATGATATCTGGGATATGCAACTTTTTCATGGAAGTAAAACCTCTATGCATTTTTAATGTGCTGGTTCAGGGGTGTTAAACATGTGGCCCGGGGGCCAAAAAAATGCCCGCCAGGGGGTCCAAGATTTTCTCTGAATTTACAGCTTTCTTCTCGTAAATTTCTGACTTTTTCTACTGATTAGAATTGTTCATGTAAACTTGAGACGTTTTTCTCAGTTTTCTTGTTCTTCTTTTTTCTAGTGAAAACAGGTCGTGTCGATGTAGATTAAGTCCATCAGCAAGTACTAATGACTTTGTGCAGCCTTGAACTGGTGTCCCAATTCATAGGGATAATTTTCAACCTCTATCAAGGGCCAACAGGTAGGAGTAGGCAACAGGGAAGGGGCTGAGGGAGTGTGTGTTCTTGTTTAGTGCCATGTCAGCGTCTATGGCTATTTCATGGCAAAGAAAATTGAGCTAAAAATTATATACAGATAGGATGATCAATGAAAAAAATAAATAAGTAGATGGACAGATAGTAAATAGAGCGAGATAGATATGTAGATATAATAAAATAGAAAAATAAGATGCTTCATCTGCACATGTGCTAAAAACCCTAAAACTTTCTTTGGTGGTGCCTTATTAAAAATATCTTTCAGTGACTTTTGAGAATAAAAACGTTGTCTTGTTGTCATGACAGCAGGACAGTCAATTAAAATGTGCTTTATTGATTAAAAAAAAACCTCCGCAGAACTGACAAGATGGTGGGGCTTCATCTTTTAATAAAAAGCTGTGCGTGAGCCTTGAGCGGCCAATACGGCATCTAGTGTACACTACCTCATCGTGTTGGTTTTGAAAGTGATGCAAGTGTCGATGACTTATGGCAGGTTTAATATCATGCAGTTTATTTGGAGTACATGTGTCCCATTCAGTCTGCCACTTCTTTAAAATATAGGAGGTTATTAGAGGTCTGAGACTGGGATCTGGCATTGAGTGACTTCTTGGTTAAGGGCTCTCTTGGCAGCATTGTCTCCCCGCTCATTACCTGGCAGGCCAACATGGCTGGGGATCCAACAGAAGATGATATTAAAATTGTGTTTCTGTAAAAAACCTAGTTTCTCTAAAATCCAAATAATAATGTGGTGATCAGTCTTTAAAAACCCTAGTGCCTGAAGACAGGACCTGGAGTCAGTAAAAATTAAGGAGCTCTGTTGTTTGGTTCTTTCAATGTATTCCTATGCTAGAAGCAAAGCATGAGCCTCTGCTGTAAAAACTGAACATTGTTTGGGAATCCGCAAACTGTGCCCGGTGACAACTGCAGCCAAGACTGAGCCATCTACTTTATATCCATCCAAGTATATGGAAATATTACGAGGAAAACAGCATTTTATGTCTACGATCTGCTGCTGGTACACATTTGGGTGAGTGTCTTTGTTTTTGTTTTGGCTCTGATCCAGAGTGATATTGGGTTTCCTCAAACTCCATGGAGGAATGGGACAAAACTGTGTCTGTGTTACGTTGCTCATATCAGGGTTTAACTTTACCAGGTGAGGTTCTATACGGAGTCCAAAAGAAGTGATGCTCTTAGGTCTGGCCTTATACATCTGCAAAAATCAAGGGTGAAAAACTGCAGAGTAGGCTGGATTTCTATGGTCTGCTTTAAGTTTAACCATATACTGGAGAGCCAATTTCAGGCACCTGTTTTGAAGTGAAGGCTTGTTTGCTTCAGCATACAAACTTTTAACAGGAGAGGTTCTAAAAGCCCCCAAGGCAAGCCTTAGACCTTGGTGATGGACAGTTTCCACCGTCCTGATGTAGGATTTCCTTGCTGATCCATAAACTATGCTCCCATACTCTAACTGAGATTTTACAAGTGCTCTGTAGAGATGCAGCAGCACAGCTGAGTCCGCACCCCCTTTAGTTTTTGCCAAAACTTCAATAATATCCAGGGCTTTAAAACATCTGAGTCGTAGAAATTTTATATGTGGAATAAAAGACAACTTATTATCAAAATTAAGTCCAAGGAATTTGGTTTCCTTTACCACCTTGACAGCTTCTCCATCTATGAAAAGCTCAGGGTGGAGGTGAAGAGACCGCAGCAGGCAAAAGTGCATGCAGACAGTTTTTGTTTTTGAAAATTTAAAACCATTACTGACTGGCCACATATTAATCTTGTTCATGCACAGTTGTAGTTGCTTTTCGATTGTGCTTTATGTCTTTTCCCCTGTAGCAAATACAGAGGTCGTCTACGTAAAGGCTACAGAAGGTATTTGGTCTAAGAGCACCAACTACACTAAAGGCCCTTTTCCACTAGTATCGCCTTAGCCTTACTTACTTCTGCTCTACTCACTTTCTCGCTATTTCCACTGTACCCTG
This sequence comes from Pholidichthys leucotaenia, assembly GCA_020510985.1. NCBI lineage: Eukaryota > Metazoa > Chordata > Actinopteri > Cichliformes > Pholidichthyidae > Pholidichthys > Pholidichthys leucotaenia. Next base: position 196,392,554 of record CM035843.1, on the reverse strand, counting down.
CACGCTTTAACCGACACTATTTTCGTGCCTGTTAAGAGGCAGGGTATAAACGAGCGAAAGCGAGGTGTGATGTGACGTCAATCGACTGCTAGCCACTGATTGGTCAGGGCATAACGTCACGAAAGCGCCCGTCTTCGTTGAAATCTTTACGACCGCCATTTGCAATCACGGACTAAGTCGGTCACGGAGTAAATACGATATTAATACAGACAGCGTTGTAGGTTTTGCGGAACTCTACACCGTGGTCCAACGAAGAGGTGCGGAGTTTTCTCTGCTTGGTGGCAGAGACACAGTGAGGAGTGACCCGGACCGATGGCTGGTCAGCATACAACCGGACTATATAGACAAGCTGAAGACGAACGTGAGAGAACCATCGATGGTGAGTGATTTGTAATAATGTGCATCTGTTTGCTTATTTATCCTGTTGGTGGTAAGCTCACTTTTTTGGAGCCAGTGCTGTTCTGTGCTGGCTAACGTTTTTTAGCTAACGTTTTAGCTAACATTTTTTTTGCTAGTGCTAGCTAGTACCAACTGCTGAATCGCGCTTGTTTTCTCCTAAATATTCGCTTGTGAGAGCAAAACGATGAAATATGTTAATCCTGGTTAAAGTCCTGGTTTGTGTTTTGTACTGCACTTTGGTCCTGCGCATTAAATTGTGTGCAATTTAATGCTAGAATGTGTTTCCACATGCCAGGGGTTAGCCTCCCTGTTTATATTGTGATACTGGTGAAATGGACCACAGGAGCCGAAATCTCGTCATATTAAAATTGCTTTTTCAAACCAGTGATTTATAAAGTCATTCATATAATTTTCTAAAGCGTCAGAATAGACCCACACACCTATTCTGTGGATCCTGCAGTGCTTGTCAGGGAAACGAAGCATTTTTGTCGCATCCCACCAATGACTCATTTCAGAAAGAGAAATCCGTATATTATATAGATTCATTACACAGACAGTGATATATTCGAAGCGTTTATTTATTTTAATTTTGCTGATTACGGCTTACAGCCCCTGAAAACCCCAAATTCTATTTTGCAAAAAATTGGAACATTACATAAAATTAACTTTAAAAAATAGTTTTTAAATATAAATGTTGGCCGTTGAGGTGTTGGTTAATATGGGCTGTAGCCGTAATCATCGATATTAAAATAAACACTTTCAATATATCACTGTTCCTGTAATGAATCTATATATGGGTTTCACTTTCTGAAATGAGTGACAAAAATATTGAATTTTTTCATAGTATTCTAATTTTTGAGATGTGCCTGTATATGTATTGAACTTGCTTGAAACTAACCACCATCCATTTCTGTCGTTTGTCTAGGCAAGACGAAATCAGCCTCCCCACAACCTACCTCGCCACTGTGGAAAGTACTGAAATCCTTTGCTTTTATAGGTAAAGTGTCAAAAGCACAATTTCCACTTAATATAAAAGGGACTGAACTGAGATTTATTTGATTGTGTGAATATGGCACATCAACTGTAAAATAAACCGCTTGTGAGATGTTCAGTCGTCAATATAATTTACTTTATATGTGTAGTTTATAGTCTATCATCAATAAACTCATTCAGTAACAGGACACATTACAAATATTTGAGACCCATTGTAGTGCTTCCTTTTATATTTTAGCAATGCTAGTACAAAACACTGCCCACACATGAAGCCAGGGCAAAAAGAGACACTTTAACAGACAAGACAAACTTTTATTGATAAAAACTTCATATTTTGACTGAGTGACTCCATACTCGGTGATGCACACCTTCAGTTAAAGTACTAGATTCCATTCAAGTGAATGTATTAATTCATTCTGATTGCTGAGGCCACAGTAAAAGCAGATGATTTTAAATGTAACCCAGCCCTTGTAAAATCTAGTGAAGCGCAGCTACATGAAAATTGTGGTTAAATACAACAACAAAGTACTTTTTTGTCACATTCAAATTGTAATCCCTCCTGTTTTGTTTTTCTTTTGAATTCTTGGATGGAATATGGGTGGGCAATATAAGCTGCAGCTTCAGCCATCACCCATTTCAGATAACCTATGTTGAACTGTGTAATCAGAGGAGTTATTGTTTAATTCGACCTTATTAGATTTTTTTTCCCCCTTTGTTATATTATTCTATTTTCTTTTAATCTATCCGAAATAAAGATTCATTCATTCACATTCCACCACTGGCTTTTATCAACAAGTGTATTTCCCAAATATGTTTTAAACTTCCTTTATTTAACCACCACCCATTTCTGTCTTTTGTCTAGGCAAGAGGTAAACGATCGATCCACCCCAAACTGGACCTTGCGTCACTATTTACAGAGATGCAGGCCTAAGATCTGCTGATCTGAGACCAGTGTGAGCTGCACATCCCAGCTGCTGAGTGACCCAGTCTTACAGTTTTGAGTTTTGCACATTCTGAATAATCTGGAATTTGCTGCTGATTGTAATAAACAATTTAGTGACTTATGTGTTTGCATCATGATTTCTGGTTGGAAAAGAGTCAATTGTACAAACCATTAATGGGTGACCTTGAAAATAATGGCTCATTTTTAAGAACTTTATGTCACATGGTGATAACCTTCACATATAAAAAAAGAGACATCTGCAAAAACTTCAGAGGTTTGTCAGTGCAATACTACATGAATGCATGTATAGTACATTGTTGATGCAGAGAATATACACTACCGTTCAAAGGTTTGGGGTCACCCAGACAATTATTTTGTGTTTTCCATGAAAAGTCACACTTATTTACCACCATGAGTTGTAAAATGAATAGAAAATATAGTCAAGACATTGACAAGGTTAGAAATAATGATTTGTATTTGAAATAATATTTTTTTCCTTCAAACTCTGCTTTCATCAAAGAATCCTCCATTTGCAACAATTACAGCATTCCAGACCTAACATGATTGCACAAGGGTTTTCTAAACATCCATTAGCCTTCTGAAGCAATGAGCAAACACATTGTACCATTAGAACACTGGAGTGATAGTTGCTGGAAATGGGCCTCTATACACCTACGTAGATATTGCACCAAAAACCAGACATTTGCAGCTAGAATAGTCATTTACCACATTAGCAATGTATAGAGTGTATTTCTGATTAGTTTAAAGTTATCTTCATTGAAAAAAAGTGCTTTTCTTTCAAAAATAAGGAAATTTCTAAGTGACCCCAAACTTTTGAACGGTAGTGTATATTTCTACAGTATATGTATCTAGTAAATCAAGCATTTTCCATGTAACCTTGTGACTGCATTATTTTAATTGCTTTTAATCCTAGATCAAGTTTGTTTTGGCCTAAAATAAGATAAGATAAGATAAGATAAGCCTTTATTAGTCCCACAACAGGGAAATTCCAGGATTGCAACAGCACAGGGATAGCAACACTCAGAGCAACAATCAGAAGGCAAGGAAAAAAAAAAAAAGCAAGCAAGAGCAGCTAATATACATATGTACATATTACTATAAATATATATATATATATATATATATATATATATATATATATATATATATACACACAGACACACAGTGTAGAGCATTGTAGCTGGATGGGATAAATATATGAGTATATAAACACAGTACGGAGCATTGCAGCTAGATGGAATAAATATGTAAATATATAAACACAGTGCGGAGCAATGTAGCTAGATGGAATAATATGTAGATATACTGTATAAACACACAGTGCGGAGCATTGTAGCTAAATGGAATGAATATATAGATATATAAATATAAACATAAACATAAACACACCCAGTGCGGAGCATTGTAGCTAGATGGAATAAATATGTAAATGTATAAACACACACAGTGCAGAGCATTGTTGCTAGATGGGATGAAACAGCACAACCGTCTACTTAGTTATCCTACATGGTATGATTATGTGCCCATACATATTCTCACCCTCCGTAGCTACCGGTATTCTCCGAGTTGTATGCCGGAGGGGACCATTGTGTAAGTCTATTGCATCTTTTGCATTCAAAAAACTATTAGTTTGTTACGTCTTTTTGCTATCTCTGCGAGCAGCCCTGCTTAGGTTGTACAGTCTGACAGCCGTTGGTAGGAAGGACCTGCAAAACCTCTCGGTTGTGCACCTGGGATGATGTAGTCTGCTGCTAAATGAGCTCCTCAGTGCATTCAGTATGTCCTGCATAGGGTGGAACTCGGACTCCAGCAGAGATGACAGTTTAGCCACCGTCCTTCTCTCTCCTATCTCCTCCACCGGATCAAGGCGCTGCCTTGATGCAAAAATGCATCATAACTGTCAAATACATCTTATTATACTGAACTCAGTACTGTTTACTTTTGAATATACATTTTGTGGCTAATATAGTTATTAACCTGGCGATCAAGTTGTGTCAGCTGATCATTTTTTGCTATGACATCTCAGACTCAGTGCAGCTGAGCAGGTACGTCCATGATGTCTCAACAGTCCATGATTTTCACGCAGATCAGAGCAATTTTTTTTCCCACAATATTTTTATTGAATCTTTTTTTTTTTTTTTTTTTTTTTTTTTTTTACAAACAGCACACACAGTCAGACACTAACACAAAAGTAATTTAAAAACTGAAAAGAACAATGACAATAAAAAAGGTAATAAAAACAACAACCATTAACAAAAACAAGTCAACAACAATGCTCCTCTGTTTAGTCTAGGTAATCTATTACATAAGAATACATAATATACATTCACCAGCTTGGAAGTTGCAAGGTCCACACATATCATTCACCTTCTTCTTCAGAAGTTATGTTTAATTTCTTTACATAATCAATGAAAGGTCTCCATATATTCTCAAACACATTTTCCTTTGATTTCAGTATGTAAGTTATTCTTTCTAGTGGAAGGGTTGTTAACATCTATCTTAACCACTGAGTCACATCTGGTCTATGAGTTTTTCCACAGTAATGCAATAAATTTTTTGGCATTAAGCAAACTGAGGTCTATGAATGTTCTTTCACTCTTATTAAAGTTATGTTTTTCTGGATACAGACCCAACAAAAACAGTTTAGGGTTCAATGCGATTTGTTTTGAAATTATTTTTTCAATTGTTACCCTCACCTATTCCCAAAACATTCTGATTTTTCTACATTCCCATAAACAGTGAAATAGGGTTCCTTTACTTAGATCAGAGCAATTTTTTGAACAGGAAATAAATCAGACATTCTTAAGCTCTACAATTACTGATCGTTTGTTAAGCTGTGTTGACATCAGTGACAGGCTGTATTGACATCAGCACCGCCTTGCTGTAAAAAAATCCCGCCCACCCCAAGCATACCCAGCTGTACCCAGCTGTACCCAGCTGCAATGGAAACACAACCGAGCCGAACCGAGTAGAGCCGAGTAGTGTAGAGTAAGGCCGACTGGGTACTAGTGGAAAAGTGGCTTAATAATCTTAATGCTAAAAAGGGGAACCGAGAGGATGCTTCCCTGGGGGACTCCTTGTTCTTGGACATGGGGCTCTGAAAAGTATCTCCTACTCGGACTCTGAAGTGTCTATTGGACAAAAAGTTTGAAATGAAAAAGGGCAAATGTCCTCTAAAACCCATGTCATGTAGTTCAGGTTCAGGTTACTTTATTTGTACCCGTAGGTAGATTTGTTTTGCAGTCAGGTGACATCCATATTTACAAACCACAATTACAACGGTGGCGCAGTGGTTAGCACTGCGGCAGCACAGCAACTCACCCTTGGCCGGGGATCCTGGGTTCGATCCCAATCCCCGACCAACAGTGATCTGTGTGGAGTCTGCATGTTCTCCCCGTGTCTGCGTGGGTTTACTCAGGGATTTCTCCGGTTTCCTCCCACATGCCAAAAACATGCAAGTTAGGTTAACTGGCATCAAAACTGGGGATTCTAAATTGTACTTAGGTATGACTGTGAGAGTGAATGGTTGTCTGTCTCTCTGTGTTGGCCCTGCGATGGACTGGTGATCTGTCCAGGGTGTACCCTGCCTCTCGCCCAAAGATGCTGGGATAGGCTCCAGCCCCCCCGCGACCCGAAAAGGATTAAGCGGAAGAAGATGATTGAATGAATGAATGAACACAAACGCAGGCACACATGTAGCTGACTATAAACATGATAAAAGTACTCAAGGCTCCACCAATCAGGACATAAGACAAAGAGATAAGAGAAAAAAAAAACAAGGAGATAAGAGAGAAGGGTCATATTAAAAAGTTAAAGACTAGTCAAAGAGGTTAAAAACTCAAAAGTCTAAAACCCAATAAAAGATTTAGAACCCAAATAAAAAACCTACAAAAATAAGTAAATATAAAATCAAATTAATAAATAGGTAACTAAATTATGTGCAATATATTGTTACATCTTGTTCAACTCTTTAACAGCAGCAGGAACAAAGCTGTTTTTGTAGCGCTGGGTTTTACTTTTTGGGACAGCAAACCTCCGTCTGGAGGGAAGAAGCTGAAAGTGGCAGTGCAAAGGGTGGGAGTCATCATTTGAAATGGAGGTAGCCATTCTCTGTACCTGTCTGGTGTACAGGGATGTCAGGCTCAGCTGTGACTCACCAAGCAAATGACTGGACCATCTAACTACTTGGTCTAAGGATTTCCTCTGTTTCAGTTTTATCTGACCAAATCATGACACTAAAGAAAAGGATAAAACAGATTCAATAAAAGCCCGATAAAACATTGTCATTATGGTTCGGTCAGTTTGGAAGCATGCAAGTTTCCTTAAACAATGCAAATGTTGCTGACCCTTTTTGCACACCCTTTCACAGTTCTCTTCAAAGTTTAAATTACTATCAATAATCGTCCCAAGATATTTGTAGGATTGTACACATTCAGTGGTCTGGCCTTTTAGTACAGTGACTTTGTGCCTGGGAGTTTTCCTCCTAAAGTCAATAATCATATCTTTAGTTTTTGTCGTATTCAGCTGCAGGTAGGAATCCTCACACCAGTGAACAAAATCATCAACTACTGGGCCGTGGCCACTCTCACCATCCTGGAGGAGACTGACAACAACTGAATCATCAGCATACTTTATAATGTGTCTGTTGTCATGTCTGCTCCGACACATGTTTGTGTACAGGATGAAGAGTAGTGGTGACAACACACACCCCTGCAGAGAGCCAGTAGAAGAGCACTTTTGGTCAGACAATGTACCATTGACCCTTACTCTCTGTGTCCTGTTGGTTAAAAAATCCAGAATCCAACCCAGCAGATTATTACTCAAATCAAATTGTTGCAGGAGCCTTTCAACTAAAATATGAGGTTGGATTGTATTAAAGGCGGAAGAAAAGTCCACAAATAAAAGTCTGGCGTGTGTCCCATTAAAATTCAGATGTTTAAAAAGCATGTTAAACAGAGTGACAGTGGCATCCTCCACTCCTCTGTGAGGCCTATAGGCAAACTGCAAAGGATCCAATGCATGCTCAGTCTGCTTTAGGACCTCACATCTGACCAGTTTTTCAAAAATTTTCATTAAAATTGAAGTCAAAGCAACTGGTCTAAAATCATTTACCGTTTTAGGACAGCTGGATTTTGGAACGGGGACAACCACAGCATCTTTCCAGATCTTAGATACATGTTGTGTCTGTAAGGACTTATTGAAAATGTAGTGAAATACAGGACTCAGTTCATGTGCACAGGACTTTACCAAGCGCCCACATATATTATCAGGGCCCTGACTTCTGTTCACTTTTACAGCACAGAACTCCCTTTTAACATCCTGCACCTCAATATTAAAGTGCAGATTGTCTTTGAGTTTCTGTTTCAAATCTTGGGTTTCTGTGCTAAAATCAAAGGAGTCAAAACGACCATAAAAACAATTAAGAGCATTAGCCAGCTCTGTGTCTGAATTAAAACCATCTAAAAACACACGATTACTGCGCTCTGTGCTCTGAAGGCCTGCAATAGTTTTCATACTGGCCCAGGCTGAACCAAGTTTCTTTGTTGCCATCTTGCTTTCCAACTCTGATTTATAATTCTGCTTTTAAAATTTCGGCCTTCAGTTCTTTTGTGGCAACCTGCAGCTCAGAAACAACCCCGTTTAAAGGCAAGTGTTTTCCTCTGTAAGCAGGATTTAACTGATTTTATAACCCATGGCTTGTTGTTGGGATACATTTTGACACGTTTACGTGGAACGATCATGTCGCTGCAGAAAGCCATGTATGAGCATGTCACGTCCACTAAAGAGTCCAAATCATCTCCACAGGACAGTGTGAACACCTCCCAGTCCGTACAGTTAAAGCATTCCTGGAGGCAGTGCACTGAATCCTCTGTCCACACGTTTATGTCTCATAGTTGTGTCATATGCTTTTTCTAAATCAAAAAATCCAGCAACTATGTGTTCTTTTCTAATAAAACCATAACATATATAGACCTCTAATCTGATAAGGAGGTCTAAAGTGCTTTAACTACGTCTGAAGCAACACTGGTAATCAGTTAGAAGGCCTTCAGATTCAAGCACCAACACAAAGCGATTGTTTACCATTCTTTCCATGATTTTACAGACGCAACTTGTCAGAGCTACTGGACGGTAGTTTATGGAATCAGTATCAAAAGGGAAGGGGTAGGGATACAAATAAGAAATGGGACCAACCCCAAATCTACAGTGGTGTGAAAAAGTGTTTGCCCCCTTCCTGATTTCTCTTTTTTTTTTTGTATGTTTGTCACACTTAAATGTTTCAGATTAAACAAATTTAAATATTAGGTAAAGACAACACAAGTAAACACAAAATGCAGTTTTTAAATGAAGGCGTTTATTATTAAGGGGAAAAAAATCCAAACCTACATGGCCCTGTGTGAAAAAGTGATTACCCCCTAAACCTAATGACTGGTTGGGCCACCCTTAGCAGCAACAACTGCAATCAAGCGTTTGCGATAACTGGCATTGAGTCTTTTACAGTGCTGTGGAGGAATTTTGGCCCACTTATCTTTGCAGAATTGTTGTAATTCAGCCACACTGAAGGGTTTTCGAGCATGAACCACCTTTTTAAGGTCATGCCACAGCATTTCAATTGGATTCAGGTCAGGACTTTGACTAGGCCACTCCAAAGTCTTCATTTTGTTTTTCTTAAGCCATACAGAGGTGGACTTGCTGGTGTGTTTTGGATCATTGTCCTGCTGCAGAACCCAAATGCACTTCAGCTTGAGGTCACAAACAGATGGCTGGACATTCTCCTTCAGGATTTTTTGGTAGACAGCAGAATTCAAGCTTCCATTTACCACTGCAAGTCTTCCAGGTCCTGAAGCAGAGAAACAGCCCCACACCATCAGACTACCCCCACAATATTTTACTGTTGGTATGTTGTTCCTTTTCTGAAATGCTTTGTTACTTTTACGCCAGATGTAATGGGACACACACCTTCCAAAAAGTTCAACTTTTGTCTCGTCAGTCCACAGAGTATTTTCTCAAAAGTCTTGGGGATCATCAAGATGTTTCCTGGCAAAACTGAGACGAGCCTTTATGTTCTTTTTGCTTAGTAGTGGTTTTCGTCTTGGAACTCTGTCCTGCAGGCCATTTTTGCCCAGTCTCTTTCTAATGGCGGAGTCATGAACACTGACTTTAACTGAGGCAAGTGAGGCCTGCAATCCTTTGGATGTTGTTGAGGGGTCTTTTGTGATCTCTTGGATGAGTCGTCGCTGAGCTCTTGGGGTAATTTTGGATGGTTGGCCACTCCTGGGAAGGTTCACCACTGTTCCATGTTTTTGCCATTTGTGGACAATGGCTCTCACTGTGGTTTGCTGGAGTCCCAAAGCTTTAGAAATGACTGTATAACCTTTTCCAGACTGATAGATCTCAATTACTTTGTTTCTCATTTGTTCCTGAATTTCTTTGGATCGCAGCATGATGTCTAGCTTTTCAGGATCTTTTCATCTACTTCACTTTGTCAGGCAGGTCCTATTTCAGTGATTTCTTGATTGAGAACAGGTGTGGCAGTAATCAGGCCTGGATGTGGCTCGAGAAATTGAACTCAGCTTTCCAAGGATGTGATAAACCATAGTTAATTTATGTTTTAACGGGGGGGGGGGGGGGGCAATCACTTTTTCACACATGGCCATGTAGGTTTGGATTTTTTTTCCCCTTAATAATAAACACCTTCATTTAAAAACTGCATTTTGTGTTTACTTGTGTTAACTTTGTCTAATATTTAAATTTGTTTGATCTGAAACATTTAAGTATGACAAACATACAAAAAAAATGAGAAATCAGGAAGAGGGCAAACACTTTTTCACACCACTGTACCTGTACTTTACTCTCATATTTTTCTAGACTGTTTTACAGCATTTACTGCTGTTAATAAATAATTCAACAGTGTTTCTCTTGCTATTTTTATATATGTATAAGGGTCATTTACATTTAAAATGATTGTAAATTTAGTTCAAGTAAATTTTAGCATGCGATACTCCAATTTGATCAAATTAAACATAATTTTCCAACCACAAAATTGTGGCTAGTAAAAAGACTGAGTGGCTAGTAATTTTGGAAAGTCACTAGCCACAGTGGCCGGTGAGCAAAAAAGTTCATGTCAAGTCCTGCCTGTTATGATGTATGGTTTGGAGACAGTGGCACTGACAAAAAGACAGGAGGCGGATCTGGAGGTGGAAGAGTTGAAGATGCTAAGATTCTCATTGGGAGTGACTGGAGAGGACAGGATTAGAAATAAGTATATCAGAGGGACAGCTCAGGGTGAGCAGTTTGGAGACAAAGTAAGAGAATGGATGTAGTGAAGGAGGCCATGGAGACAGTTGGTGTCACAGAAGAAGATTCAAGTTTGCAGCCAGAAGATTTACTGCAGTATTCTCCAAGACAAGGTATAACAGCCTCTAGGGCTGTGTGATATATCAGATGACGATATAAAAACATCTATCGTTTCATAGAATACTCTATCGTTTATATCGTGATTTAAAATGCACATACTCACATTTATTCAGTAAAGCTTCTCACCACTACATGTCAGCGCCCCACCTCTCCCCTGCAGTGTGCGACTGCGCGCAGCCGAACAGGTGTGTGGTGGGTGACTAGGCTTCAGTCCAGTGGTTGCTAATGCTAACTCCAAACTACCGGTTTAAATAGCTGCTACTCCTGTTTGTCGGGGGTGTTGGACTGTTTTTCATCGTGCTGCGTCAGAGAAGATAGTTCGCTAATCTCGTTTTAATTGGAGGTAAGTAACGTCAACACCATGTCTAAATATAAAATGCTAATGACGATGCTAAGTTGTGCCAACTAGAAACTGTAGCAGACCATCGTTTCTTTGGTTTAAATCACTACTGAGTTTCTTGTTTTGTCTGAAAAAAAAATTATTAAAGTTGCAAAAGTGCATGATGGTGGCACATACACTACTGTTCAAAAGTTTGGGGTCACTTAGAAATTTCCTTATTTTTGAAAGAAAAGCACTGTTTTTTTCAATGAAGATAACTTTAAACTAATCAGAAATACACTCTAATATCTAATATACATTGCTAATGTGGTAAATGACTATTCTAGCTGCAAATGTCCGGTTTTTGGTGCAATATCTACATAGGTGTATAGAGGCCCATTTCCAGCAACTATCACTCCAGTGTTCTAATGGTACAATGTGTTTGCTCATTGCATCAGAAGGCTAATGGATGATTAGAAAACCCTTGTGCAATCATGTTAGCACAGCTGAAAACAGTTTAGCTGGTTAGAGAAGCTATAAAACTGACCTTCCTTTGAGCAGGTTGAGTATCTGGAAAAAATTATTATTTCAAATACAAATCATTATTTCTAACCTTGTCAATGTCTTGACTATATTTTCTATTCATTTTACAACTCATGGTGGCAAATAAGTGTGGCTTTTCATGGAAAACACAAAATAATTGTCTGGGTGACCCCAAACTTTTGAACGGTAGTGTATATGCAAAATAAATAATAAATAAATTAAAAATGGGTCCGAGGAGCAGTTTGGCTCTTAATGTAATTTATTTCATTTCTAATAATTTTAATTAGTCAAGGAGCGATAATGAATAAAGTAAACATCATCAGATGTATTACATTACATTACCTTTTGTGTCTTTGATTTTCAGATCATGATCAATCTGAAATATTTTTACTAAGAAGCAAACAGGTTAAATCAGGCCAGAATGGCTGGCTGCTGGCCCACACTTAAATTTTCACTGATTTAAACTAATAGCTAATTTATATCTGTAGATGGCAGGGATGGGTAATTTTCTCATTTTCAGACATTTTTTTTTTTTTTTTTTTTTGCTATTCTCCTCTGGCTCAGGAAATATTTAACATTGATGTTTACTTTGGCCCTGTGATGGACTGGCAATCTGTCCAGGGTGTACCCTGCCTCTCGCCCAAATATGCTGGGATAGGCTCCAGCCCCCCGCGACCCAAAAAGGATTAAGCGGTAGCAGATGGATGGATAGATGTTTACTTTTTATTCATATGATATGATTTAGAAGAAAAACATGAAATTTATGAGAATCGAGTCTCAAATTGCTGCTGTATGTCTCTGTACCTTACTGCAACCATTTGCACAAATGCCATACCTGCTGCTGTCTGTTACTGAAATATTGATCATGTGGAGTCCACTCTGTTACTGTCTGCACCTACACTACCGCACTGAACTTGCAATTATGGGTATTACAGATCCACTTTTTATTACCTCCGCCAAGGAGGTAATGTTTTTACCGGGGTTTGTCGGTCTGTCTGTCTGTCTGTTACCAACATAACTCAAAAAGCTATGAACAGATTTTGACGAAATTTTCAGGAAGGGTGTGCAATGGCACGGGGAACAGATGATTAGATTTTGGTGATGATCTGAGAGTGAATACCTCCACCAAGGGCTTTGTTTGTATTTGTGCAGCAGGATTACACAAAAACTACTGGATGGATTTGGATGAAATTTTCACCACAGGTGGTTCTTGGCCTACAGAGGAACCCATTATATTTTGGTGATGATCTGAGAATGCATACCTCAGCCAAGGCTCTTATCTTCTCACAGTGTGTTAGCAACAATACTCCAAAACTGATGGACAGACTTTGATGCAATTTTCACAAGTGGCTATAGGCCTACACACAAACCCATTACATTTTGGAGGTGATCCATGACAAACGGAAGGAGCCTTGGCGGAGGTATGCACTCTATGAGTGCTTTTCTAGTTCCGTATACAGGATTGCTAGGTTTTATCTTTTATCTTTATTTGCACTAAGGGTAGCACTACTGTACAAAGCTGCTGCTGTTGTTTTTCCAGCCTTATTCCTTCTTTTCTTATATTTTGCGCACACCACTAAGACAGAGAGAAATGGCATTTCAATTCTCCTGTATGCCCTGTATGTAGTGCTGTGCGATATGACAATATACATCGATGACACAATAAAAAATGTCTACCGTTTCATATAAAACTGTATCGTTTATATTGGGATTTAAGAGACATACCTGTTTCTACTTGTGGCCGCCCTGCTTCTACCCCGCAGTGCGCCAGGTGTGCCACAGCAGCTAACTGCAAGTTAATGTTTTGCCACTACTTCTGTGCCAGCCAGAGATGTTAGACTTTTTCCCACTGTGCTGTGTCAGAAAGGCTAGCCCTCTAATCTCGTTTTAATTGGAGGTAAGTCACATTAACACCATCTCTCTCTAATTATAAGACAGCAAATGCTTAATGATGATGCTAACTTGTCGCTAACAGGAAACATAGTGTATCAGACCATCATTCTGGTTAATCACTGCCGAGTTTCTTAATTTTGTCTGAAAAAACATTACTAAAGCTGCAAAAGTGCGTGACAACAGACGCATACACACTAAATAAATAAACTGAAACGTGTCGGAGGAATAAACTGGCTCTTAATGTAACTTGATTTCTAAATCATTTTTAATTAGTCCAGCAGCGATAAAGAATAAAGTTGAAGTCATCTCAAATGCACATTAAAAAACAATTTTATAACAACACTGCAAAATTAAGAGGGAAATAAGTGCATAAAATTAATGACAGATGAATTTGTACAATTGATTTTTTTCAGTTTGTAATTTAAAATGTAGAAAAAAGATGGTCCTTTTCATTGGTTATCATATATCAACTATAGAATTTACAGAAAATGTATATCGTGATATATATCGCTATCATCAAATAAGATCACTTATATCATAATATGAAATTCTGGTTATATCGCACAGCCCTACCTGTACATATAGAAGTATTGACAAATAAAAATCTCTGAATCTTTGAAATGCACATTAAAAACTATTTTATAACAACACTGCAAAATTATGAGGGAAAAGGGTACATGTAAAAAAAAGTTTTAAAAAAAAAAAGGGATGGTCCTTTTTCTGTGATAATCTAAACTGTAGAATTTATAGAAAATGTATATCATGATATATCGTTATGGCGATATAAGATGACTTATATCATGATATGAAATTTTTGTCACATCACACAGCCCTAATAGCCTCTACTACAAAGAGAGACATTTTGAGCACATTTTAGTAAAATAAAATCTGCAATGAGCCACAAAATATAACCTCTGAAAAGCATGTGTTTGGCTGATAAAAGCTGTGATTGGTCAAAGAAACTGTCATGGCTGAACAGAGCCTACAGGAGATGTTAGATGCACTTTAACTACTGCAGGATGAAAACCAAATTATTTTCAAATTTTAAAACAAATCTGCATGCTGCAGCTTTAAAAGCCCAAATGTTTGCACATTTATTTTTTTTCCAAAACTGCACAGAATGTCTCCCATCACAGTGGAAGTTGCTGATCCGGCTGTAACCACACCACGTGGACACACATGCAAAAACAAAAGGAGACAATAAAATTCCTCTGCAGAAATCACTCAGAGGCATTCCCGCAGAAGACGAGGGAGGGATCGATGGGAACACAGATCCGACTGGAGATGCTCGGCCTTGCCAGCACCACCTTTGTTTGGTCTGACCTAAGTCAGACCTACTTTCGCACGGGAATGCCGTGCTCCAGCGCCACAACCGTGCAGCTCCCACACTGACCCAGTTGGATCGGTTTTACAGAGTGTGGTGGCGTGTTGAACAGCAAGGCCTGAGCCGTTTCCTGAGCGGCAGGAAGACAGATCAGCAGAATGTCCATAATTACGGAACAGAAAGACTTCAGCCAGACATCTGAACTAAGTTTAGATCAGCTGTGTCCAACTATGTCACGACAAACATCATCTCTGCTATACCATCAATCCAGAAAAATTAGAGTTGGTCAGCTAGTTCAGGGATCTCCAACCTCATACGTCCATTACACCCATAACCACTGGTTCATTATGGCTTTGTCAAAAACAAGTTATGAGAACAAAAGTTACAAATTAAAGAGAAATGCATGATAAACATACCAGAAAAAAACAAATCTGCAAGAAAAAAGGCAACATTTCTAATAAAAAACACATTTACATGGAAAAAAAAATCTGAAACGAGAATTTTTTTACATTTTCAAAAACTGCAAGTTTCTTACATGCAAGAAGTCACAAAATGATTTAAAAAAGCCAAATAGTTCTAAGGGAAAAAAGCTACAAGTTTGCAGGAAAAAAAGTCCCCATTTATGACGACAGATAGATACATGTACTTTTTTGATCCCGAACTGGGAAATTACAGTGTAACAGCTGCATGACACAGACAACCCAACCAACAGAAATACACACAGCATAATAGAAAGAGGAGTTACCCAGGGAAGTAAAGTAAAAATGCTTAGATAACTTTAAATACAACATAGACTACTACTAGGTTAAATAGATGATGATCCTTATGAGTCTATGGATAGTGCTGACTGTACAAAGAAGGATTATAAGGCGCAGGGTGAAATACAAGGTACCCATTATACCGTATGGTGCAGTATGACAGTGACCAAAATTTAACATCAGAGTGAGTTATTGTACAGTGAAATGGCATGTGGCAGAAAAGATTTCCTGTACCTAACCATTCAGCAGCGAAGCTATAGCAGTCTGCTGGAGAAAGTGCTCTGCTGTCTGTCCAGTGTGTATCGCTAACCACCACTTCAGACAAGACACTGCCCAGCCGGACAAACTGTAGCCTGCCTGTCAGGTAGGCGGTAATCCAGGAGATCACAGAGCTGTTAACCCCCATCACCCGCAGCTTCTCACTCAGCAGCAGCGGCTTAATGGTGTTAAATGCACTGGAGAAATCAAAAAACATGATTCTCACAGTGTCTCCTCCTCCATCCAGGTGCAAGTGAGCTTGTTGCAGCAGGTAGATTACAGCGTCTTCAACCCCTAAATGGGGCTGATACACAGACTGCAGAGGGTCCAGCCACGTCCTCACCTGCGGCCTCAGGTGGGCTAAAACAAGTCTCTCCATGACCTTCATCACATGTGATGTGAGGGCAACTGGTCGATAGTTGTTCAGGTCCAATGGAGATGACTTTTTGGGGACAGGAACCAGGCAGGATGTCTCCCACGGCACCGGTACTCTCTCCAGGCTCAGGCACAGGTTATATAGGTGCTTCAGTACCAGAGCTAGCTGGTTGGCACAGGTCCTCAGGATCCCGGCGGAGATGCCATCAGGGCCCACAGCCTTCCGCTGGTGAAGTCTCTCCAGCTGTTTCCTCACCTGGCCTGTAGTCACAGTGATGTGGGGGCTGGTGCTGATGTCTTCAGTGGAGAGGAGGTGGGTTGAAGGAAGAGAGAGATGCTGCACAAGCAAGTGAGAGGGGAAGGGTGTGTGGGGGTCTGGCTGTGTTGTGGGGGTAACAGACGGTGAGTTGAACCTATTAAACAGATTCAGCTCATTAGCTCTCTCATGGCTCCCCGCTGTCCATCTGTCTCTCCCCTTACACCCAGTGATGTTTTTCATTCCAGACCACACCTCTCTCATATTCTTCTGCTGGAGTTTATCCTTCAACTTCCTCCTGTAGTTGTCTTTACACCTCCTCAGCATCTCTCTCAGTTCACGCTGTACTCTCCTCAGTTCCTTCCTGTCTCCAGACCTCAAAGCCCTCTTCTTCTTAAGAAGTGCTTTCAGGTCACTGGTGATCCATGGTTTGTTGTTGGGGAAACAGCGCACAGTCTGGGCTCGCATGGTTGTGTTTTCACAGGAATCTGATGTATTCTGTGATGCAGTCAGTCATGTTGTCTATGTCCTCCCCTTGTGGCCCACAGAGTACATCCTAGTCAGTCATCTCGAAGCAGTCCTGAAGTGCATTAGCAGCCTCCTGTGTCCACCTCCTCACAGTCCATGTGTGAGCAGGCTGCCTTTGCACAAGAGGAACGTACTTGGGTGATAATAGAACCAGGCTGTGATCAGATCTGCCGGGGGTGGGGGGGAGGGTAGAGCTATGGCGCTGTATGCATCTCGGACATTGGCATATAGGAGATCCGGTGTTTTATTTTCTCTGGTGGGACAGTCAACAAACTGGTGGAAGTTTGGTAGTGTTTTGTCCAGTGAGACGTGGTTAAAATCTCCCGTGATGGCCATGAATGCGTCAGGATGCTGGACCAATAGAGTGGCAGCAGTGGAGCTAATGACATCACATGCTGCCGCTGCATCGGCTGACGGATGAATGTAAACAGCGATTAAAATGGTGCACGTGAGCTCTCTCGGCATGTAATAAGGTTGCATACTCACGCCGAGCAGTTCAATGTCCGGGCTGCAGAGACATTTTTTCACATACATATGTCTGGGATTACACCATTTCTCGTTCACACAAAGCGCAATTCCACCTCTATGGCCTTCCACAGGGAGGCCATAGAATGTGCGGGTTGGCAGCAACACCTCTAAGACCATCACACTGACCACAGGGCCCCCACAAGGGTGCGTGCTCAGCCCGATGCTCTTCACCCTGCTGACCCATGACTGTGTACCAGTCTACAGCACCAACCACATCAAGTTTGCGGATGACACGCTGGTGTTGGGCCTCTTCATCAACAATAAGGAGGCCAACTACAGAAATGAGGTGAGCCAACTGGTCCAGTGGTGTAAAGACAATAATCTCTTCCTGAATGTGGAAAAAACCAAGGTGATTGTGGTCGACTTCAGGAGGGGACACACAGAGCATCCCCCTTTGATCATTGATGGAACAGCTGTGGAGAGGGTGAGCAGCACCAAGTTCCTGGGGGTGCACATCTCAGAGGACCTCTCCTGATCCAACAACACCACATCACTGGCCAAGAAGGCTCAAACTCGCCTCTATTTCCTCCGCAAACTGAGACGAGCATGAGTCCCACCCCTCATCATGTGCTCATTCTACCAAGGCACCACTGAGAGCATCCTCACCAGCTGCATCACGGTGTGGTATGGAAGCTGCACTGCCTCCTGCTGGAAGACACTGCAACGCACAGTGAAAGCTGCAAGCAAGATCATCGGTGCCCCTCTGCCCCCCCTTTTGGTCATCTACCACACCTGCCTCACCCGCAGAGCCATCAACATTGCAGGCGACACCTCCCACCCCTCACACTCCCTCTGCCCTCAGGGAAAAGGTACCGGAGCCTCCGGGCCCGCTCCACAAGACCGTTAACCAGCTTTTTTCACCAGGCCATCAGGACCCTGTACTCTGCCCACCCCCTCCAGACCATAATGCACTCACCCACACAATAACTACCTCAGCTGTTGGCACAGAAAGACTGGCACACCAACAGTAATACATTTGCTGCTGTATGTCTCTGCACCTTACTGCAACCACTTACCTGCTGCTGTTATGCAATACTGATCAATCTGTCACTGTCTGCATCTCCACTACCGCATCAAACTCGCAACTACGAGTATTACTGCTTTACTTCTTCTGTATATAGGATTGCTGGGTTTTATCGTTTATCTTTATTTGCACTATGGGATGTCTGAGCTTTATCTTTGTCGCTATTTGCACTACAGGTAGCATTACTGTACATAGACTGCTGTTGTTGTTTTTCCAGCCTTATTCCTTTTTTTTTTATATTGTGCACACCACTGAAGACAGAGAGAAACGGTATTTCAGTTCTCCTGTACTGTGCACACCACTGAAGAGAGACAGAGAAACGGTATTTCAGTTCTCCTGTATGTCCTGTACGTATAGTAGTATTGACAAATAAAATCTTGAATCTTCCTTTTACCACTCCTTATAACGTCCCTGTCCGCCCAGATAGTCTTGAAGCCAGGTAGCGCGATGTTGTTGTCAGGGATGTATGAGTGGAGCCACGTCTCAGTAAAACACATGATGCTGCACTCCCTATATTCTCTCTGCATCCTGACCAGCGCTGCGAGTTCGTCTGTCTTACTTCCCAGAGACCTCACATCCCCCCGTGATTAACACAGAAAGAAACGGTCTGTCTTCTGTTTGTTTCAGTTGTTAGTTTGTCTTCGTTTGTTCCTCTCCCTTCTCTTTCCCCCTCCCCACCTCTCCTTTCCCCACCCCCAAAATCAGGTCCTTCATGGGTAAAACAATTTAAATAAAGTATTAAAAGTTATTACAAGACGAGTTTATAAACAATATACAGTACATAAATATGTACTGTATAAAGCTCCTTTTGGCAAAGTAAATCTGTTTGGCACAATAAGGGAAGTAGATTTCTGTTCTGCTCACCTAGCTGCTTGACAGGACAAGGGAAAAAAAAAAAAAACAGTCCCTCCAGAATTTCGCGGGATATTTTTGATTGCTGTAGCCCAAAAAGCCTGAATTTGCGGGAGCTTTTTTTAAAAAGTTGCGATAAAAGTTGTGATGTTTTGAGAGGTTTTTTTGCACTAAAAGTTGTGAGAAGAATTACAAATTTTAAAGCAGATGTTTTTTTCCCAGTTTACTGCAGTGATATTCTATATAACAATACAAGAAAAGCACAGGATTGTCAAAAATTTCCTATTGCAGTGATTTGTAAATTAAGCATAAACTTCTGCTATACAGAAAAAACTCTTTAGTGCAACAGCAAGTACAGACTTTAACACAATATCCGTTACAACAGCTAAATTGCACTGGATGCATGTTAAAGAGTATAGATTTGTAAATGATTGGCAGCACCTTCATTTGAAAACTCCCTACGGGGGGGGGGGTTCCCATGTCTAGACTGGAGAGTCACAGCTTTAAAGCTCATTGACCAGATGTAGTAATGATTTTACCTCTAAAGATGTATAAAATGTTCAAACACTGGCTGCAGTGTTAGATTTGCTCATGGTTTTATGGAGTCTGTCCTCACATGCGCTCCCGCGATGGGGTGCTTTTGTGGCAGGCGGACGTTTTTCAACACAAACCCAGCACTTCATATATGCGGTCGGGACGGGGATGTGGCGAGACGTCCACTGGCGGGCTGGGAGAGACGGATGAAGGGACGGTGTTGGAAACCTTGCAGGTAAGGTTTTTTTTTTTTTAAAAAAATCACACATTCTGTTTTTGCTGATGTGTTTCGTTAATACTCACTGTAAACATGGAAGTGAACATAGTGCAGCGATGCATTTGATTGGTTAGACTGAGTGTTTACGCGCCACTCAAAGACAAATTTGATTGGTGAAATTAGTAGAAGTTGACCAGGATTGTCCAAAATTGCGGGAGTGTTGTGGTGATTGGACAAAGTTGCAAGGTCATGCAATAGTTGCGCTGACTGGCTGATTTCACGTGAATTGACACAATCGTAACATCGCGAAATCCTGGAGGGACTGAATAAAATACTTGTGATAACTTTAACTTTATTCATTATCACTATTTGACTAATTAAAATTATTAAAAATCAACTAAATCAGCTCTCCTATCATTGGACGCCGAAAAGGCCTTTGATAGGGTCGAATGGCCCTATCTTTTTGAAGTCCTACAAAGGTTTGGACTTGGAAATCATTTCATAAAATGGGTTCAGATAATATACAATAATGCTACAGCAGAAATCCTAACAAACAGCAATATCTCGACTTCCGGTTATGGCTGCCACGTAGGACGGACGTGTCTCGCTCTGCTCTGCTCCTGGAGAAAAAAAATCGGCAAATAACTCTCTCATTTGGGACAGAACGTATCCCAGCATTTGGGCGAGGATATGTCGGCGAAGCCTAAGGCTGGAAAACCAGGAAAAGGAAAAAGCGAGCCGCCGAAACAGTCCAAATTAACGGACTTTCAGGTCTGTGACGCAGCAAACAAGGCTCCATATATGGCGGAGGAGGCTGGCGGCGGTGCGCTTTCTGCGGGGAATGGCGCAGATGCGCTGATGGCTGCCATGAGTTCAATGAGAGCGGACTTTTCCTCTAGATTTGATGGGATTATGACAGCGTTGGAAGGAATAAGAAAGGAATTGGGTGACTGTGTAGAACGAACGGCGCAGATGGAGCTCCGTCTCGCTAGTGCTGAAGATGACGTCACCCGTCTTCAATTAAAGGTGCGCACTTTGGAAAAAAAAAATAAATCTCTGGAAGATAATATTTTGGATTTGGAATCTCGGTCGAGACAGAATAATTTGAGGCTGGTGGGTCTTCCAGAGGAATCAGAAGGTCGGGACGTATGTTCCTTTCTGGAAAAGTGGATTCCGGAGGTGCTGGGCAGCGAGGAGTTGCAATCAGCAGTGGTTCTGGAAAAAGCACATCGTATTGGCCCACGGAGAGATAAGGGACCGCCGAGGACCTTAATTATGAAGTTTCTTAGCAACAGAGACAGGATGAAGATCTTCAACGCTGCACGTGCTAAAGGAGAGATTAAACACCAGGACCAGCAGGTGCGGTTCTACCCAGATTTGGCCACAGGAATCCAGCAATTGAGGAAGCAGTTTGATCCCGTACGTAAGGAGCTGCGCAACCTAGGGATTCGTCATGGTGTAATCTATCCTGCGAGACTGCTGACCACGTATGAGGGCAGAACCCACATCTTCAAGACCCCAGAGGAGGCGCAGGAGTTCATCAAGAAGATCAAAGAAGAAGAAGAGACTGGTGGGAGCTAAGCATGAACAAAATATAAGGTAGAATAATTAAGCATTTGCACAGGCATCTGACTGACTTGAAGTAAATAGTAAGTTTACAAAATATAGATTGTATTATATATTAAAAAAAAACAAAACAAAACAAACAAAAAAAAAAACTATGATGTACAAAGTTGTTAAAAATTTTGGAGTTAAGTTGGAAAACTACAGAGGAGAGTTAATGTTACGTCATTAAAAGCAGTAGAGTTAGGGTGATTGGGAGGATGAAGAAGGAGTGGCTTAGGCTGTTCCCCGTGGGTGTGGAACGGTCGATGGCTATATCGGGAGACAGAATTTTTCTTTTGATTTTGGGGGGTTTGCCACAAGTGTGGGAAGGGGAAATTTGTTTGTGTGTAGTTTGTAGGATGAATGTTCAACCACTCATGTTTTTGCTTCTCTGTATGAGCATGTTTACACTGCAAGGTAATCCCAAACTCTCTATTGATCATGGACCAAAGTGTTAACCTTAATTTAACTTCATGGAATTGCAGAGGTCTACAAAATTTAAAAAAACTTAAACAAGTTATGAATAAAATAAAGGACATGGGTTCAAGAATTGTGTTTTTACAAGAAACGCATCTGATAGAGGAGGATGTTAAAAGAATTAGGAGTAGATGGCAGGGAAGTGTATTCACCTCTTCATTTTCATCCCGAGCCAGGGGAGTTATGACTCTCATACATAAATCAGTTCCTTTTCAAGTGAAAAATGTAATTGGAGACAAATTTGGAAGATATGTAATCATTCAAGGTTCTTTGCTATTAGAAAATATAAATCTTGTGAACTTATATGGTCCCAATATAGATGATCAGAAGTTCTTTGCTAATTTATTTCTCATCTTATCATCACTTACAGGGCAACATATAATAGCAGGGGATTTTAATTGTACATTGAATCCAGGTGTGGATAGATCAACAGGACTGGATTGTACGCACATTGGATGTAGGATGACTATTAATCATTTTATGAAAGAATTGAGATTGTTAGATATATGGAGAGAAATGAAACCACAAGTTAAAGCCTATTCTTGTTATTCCAGTACCTACAAGACATTCTCACGTATTGATTATTTTTTGATTTCCACAGAATTAAGGTCCAAGATTCAAAACTGCTTTTATGATAACATCGTGATCTCTGATCATGCACCCTGTTGTCTAATATATGTAGATAAAAAATTGACAAAGGAATCAGGTAGATGGCAATTTCAGCATAAATGGCTTCAGGATGAGGAATTTGTCAAGTATATAGAAAAACAGATAGACGAGTTCTTTGACATCAATACTACACAAACATCAGCATGTGTAAAGTGGGAGGCTTTCAAAGCTTTTATTAGGGGACATATTATTAGTTATACAGGATCAAAATCTAAGAAGACTCGAGAGGAGAGAGCTAAATTGGAACATAAAATAAAAAATCTTCAGGAAAAAGTGTATGCAGGAAGTGACCCAAGGTTGGAGAATGAATTACTGATTTTGAGAGCTGAATACGACAAAAAATCAGCGAATAGAGCTGCCTCGAGTCTTCTAAGATTGAAACAATCTTTTTATGAACAAGGTGAAAAATCGGGAAAATTATTAGCATGGCAGATTAAACAATTGGAAATTAAAACACCAATTACCAGTATTATAAGTAATGGACAGGTAGTTATAGATCCTTTAGAAATTAATAGAGCCTTTAGAGATTACTATGAAAAATTATATGATACCAAAAATGAACCTGATTTAACAAAACTAAATGGGTTTTTGAACGAACTATCTATACCGTGTATTCCAAATGAAAACAGGGAGATATTGGATTCTAAAATTAGTCAAGAAGAAGTTGGGCTAGCCATTGATAATATGAAATCAGGAAAAAGTGCAGGACCAGATGGTCTTCCAGTTGACCTTTATAAAAAATTTAAGAATAAATTAATAAAACCTTTTTTGGAAATGGTTTTAGAAGCATTTCAAAATAATAATTTACCATCATACATAAATAATGCCTTAATTATACTGCTGCCAAAACCAGGTAAGCCCTCTAATAAATGTGAAAATATGAGACCAATAAGCCTATTAAACGCCGACCTTAAGATAATCTGTAAAATTTTAGCAAGACGAATACAAGAAATTTTACCAAATATTATTAATCGAGATCAGAATGGCTTTATAAAGGGTAGACAAGGCTTCCATAATGTAAGAAGACTATTTAATATTATTTATTTTAATAAAGAAGCACCGGATACAGCTCTCCTATCATTGGACGCCGAAAAGGCCTTTGATAGAGTTGAATGGCCCTTTCTTTTTGAAGTCCTACAAAGGTTTGGACTTGGAAATAATTTCATAAAATGGGTTCAAATAATATACAATAATGCTACAGCAGAAATCCTAACAAATAACAATATTTCAAAACCAATAAAAATCAATAGAGGATGTCGACAAGGCTGTCCACTTTCACCTTTACTGTTTACTATGGCAATTGAACCTTTAGCGATAGCGATACGTTTACATTCACAAATATATGGAATTAAAGTTGGACCAACAGAACATAAAATCTCCCTGTACGCCGATGACATAATTTTGTTTATGTCGAATCTAAAAAAATCAATTCCAACCTTGTTGAATTTAATAAAGAATTTTGGGGAAATATCAGGATATAAAATAAATAAAACTAAATCTTCAATATTAATGCTAAATGAGACCCAGAGAAATTACCCAGCCCCTGAGGTAAATCAATTCAATGTTGTAAATCAGTTTAAATATTTAGGAATCCAAATTATGCCTAAGCTAGAATCAGTCGCCAGTGTCAACTATGAAGCCTTAATGTCAGATATCAATGAGTTAACTCAGAGATGGATGTCACTACCAATGTCGATGATCGGGAGAATCAATATACTTAAAAGTAATATTTTACCTAAAATACTTTATTTATTTCAATACATTCCCTTATCACCACCTTTAGATCTATTCTCAAGAATAAAAAAAAAGTTAGTGGAATTTATATGGAACAACAGGAGGGCTAGATTACGTTTGTCTTTATTATATTTACCATTTGATCGTGGAGGTCTGAAATGTCCAAATTTTATGTTGTATTATTGGTCGGCACAACTGAGGTCTATGACATATTATTTTTCATCAAATGATCTCCCTCACTGGACTGAAATGGAATCATACAATTTACCTTTACCTCTTCCCATATTCATATACTCAGATTCGGCAAAAAAATTACAAAAACAAGTTAAAAATCCATTTGTAAAGCATATGATCAAAATATGGTGTGAAGCTAAAAACTATTTAAAAGAACCACAGTTATTGTCACAATTTAGTCCAATATGGGGTAATCAATATTTTAAACCAGGGAGAGCGGACGCTGTATTTAAAGTATAGAATTTAAAAGGGATACAAAAGATTCAGGATTTATATTTGCCATGTGCAGACAACATAATGTCTTTTGAAGAGCTGAGGATCAAATTTAATCTCAATAGAACACATTTTTTTAAATATCTTCAACTTAGAAACTTTATTCGATCAAATCAAAATAAAGCTCTCACTCGACCTATTTATTCATCCTTGGAAAAAATGATGATGAAAGATAGTAAAAGAAAGGGTATTATTTCAGAGTTTTATAACTCACTGACACTATCTTCAAGTGAAAATTCACTGAAAAGATTAAACTACTGGAAAGAAGATCTGCAAATTGAAATTTCTGAGGAACAATGGGAATTGGCTTGTACAGAAGCTCAAGCCAAATCAATAAATGCACGCCTTAAATTGATACATTTCAAATGGTTAATGCGGATGTATGTTACACCGGAGGAGTTAAATAGATATAATAAAAATATACCAGATACATGCACAAAATGCATGGAAAGTAAAGGAACCCTATTTCATTGTTTATGGGAATGTAGATTAATAAGAATGTTTTGGGAAGAGGTGAGGGTAACAATTGAAAAAATAATCTCAAAACAAATCATATTGAATCCTAAACTGTTTTTGTTGGGTCTGTACCCAGAAAAGCATAATTTTAATAAAAGTGAAAGAACATTCATAGACCTCAGTTTGCTTAATGCCAAAAAATGTATTGCACTATTATGGAAAAAGACTCATAGACCAGATGTGACTCAGTGGTTAAGACAGATGTTAACAAACCTTCCATTAGAAAGAATAACATATATACTAAAATCAAAGGAAATTGTGTTTGAGAATATATGGAGACCTTTTATTGATTATGTAAAAAATTTAAACATAACTCTTGAAGAAGAAGGTGAATGATGTGTGTGGACCTTGTAAATTCCAAACT
Organism: Pholidichthys leucotaenia; assembly: GCA_020510985.1. NCBI lineage: Eukaryota > Metazoa > Chordata > Actinopteri > Cichliformes > Pholidichthyidae > Pholidichthys > Pholidichthys leucotaenia. The sequence goes on along the minus strand of CM035843.1, from coordinate 196,366,502 downwards.
GGTGAACATAATATGTATACTTATGTATTGGATTGTCTAGACTAAACAGAGGAGCATTGTTGAAGACTTGATTTTGTTGGTGGTTGTTGGTGTTTTTAGTGCATTTTTTTTTTTTTGTAGTACTTTAGTGTTAGTGTTTGATTGTTTGTATCATGTTTGTTCAAAAAAAAAAAAAAAGGTTCAATAAAGATATTGTGGGAAAAAAAAAAAAAACAGCAATATCTCAAAATCAATAAAAATCAATAGAGGATGTCGACAAGGCTGTCCACTTTCACCCTTACTGTTTACTATGGCAACTGAACCTTTAGCGATGGCAGTACGTTTACATCCACAAATATATGGAATTAAAGTAGGACCAACAGAACATACAATCTCCCTGTATGCCGATGACATAATTTTGTTTATGTCGAATTTTAAAAAAATCAATTCCGACCTTATTAAATTTAATAAAGAACTTTGGGGAAATATCAGGATATAAAATAAATAAAACTAAATCTTCAATATTAATGCTAAATGAGACCCACAGAAATCACCCAGCTCCTGAGGTAAATCAATTCAATGTTGTAAATCAGTTTAAATATTTAGGAATTCAAATTTTGCCTAAGCTACAATCAGTCGCCAGTGCCAACTATGAAGCCTTAATGACAGATATTAATGAGTTACTTCAGAGATGAATGTCACTACCAATGTCGATGATCGGGAGAATTAATATACTTAAAAGTAATATCTTACCAAAAATACTTTATTTCAAAACATTCCTTTACCACCACCTTCAGATCTATTCTCAAGAATTAAAAAAAAAGTTAGTGGAATTTATATGGAACAATAGGAAGGCTAGATTACGTTTGTCCTTACGATATTTACCATTTGATCATGGAGGTCTGAAATGTCCAAACTTTATGCTGTATTACTGGTCAGCACAACTGAGGTCTATGACATATTATTTTTCATCAAATGATCTCCCTCACTGGACTGAAATGGAATCATACAATTTACCTTTACCTCTTCCCTTATTCATATACTCAGACTCGGCTAAAAAATTACAGAAACAAGTTAAAAATCCAATTGTAAAGCACATGATCAAAATATGGTGTGAAACCAAAAAATATTTAAAAGAACCACACTTACTGTCACAATTTAGCCCAATATGGGGTAATCAATATTTTACACCAGGGACAGTGGATGCTGTATTTAAAGTATGGAATTTAAAAGGGATTCAAAAGATTCAAGACTTGTATTTGTCACGCTCAGATAACATAATGTCTTTTGAAGAACTGAGAATTAAATTCAATCTTAATAGAACACATTTTTTTAAATATCTTCAGCTTAGAAATTTTATTTGATCAAATCAAAATAATGCTCTCACCCAACCTACTTATTCATCCTTGGAAAAAATTTTGACGAAAGATAGTAAGAGAAAGGGTATTATTTCAGAGTTTTATAACTCATTGACACTATTCTCAAGTGAAAACTCACAGAAAAGACTGAATTATTGGAAAGAAGACCTGCAAATTGAAATTTCAGAGGAACAATGGGAAATGGCTTGTGCAGGAGCTCAAACCAAATCAATAAATGTACGTCTTAAACTGATACATTTTAAATGGTTAATGTGGATGTATGTTACACCAGTGGAATTAAATAGATATAACAAAAACATACCAGATACATGCACAAAATGTATGGAAAGTAAAGGAACCCTATTTCACTGTTTATGGGAATGTCGAAAAATCAGAATGTTTTGGGAAGAGGTGAGGGTAACAATTGAAAAAATAATTTCAAAACAATTCACATTGAACCCTAAACTGTTTTTGTTGGGTCTGTATCCAGAAAAACATAACTTTAAAGCGTACCTGTGGTGGTCGTGAAAAAAAAGATATTATATTGAGCCCCTGTCTCACGTCCTAGTTCAAGTTTAAGTTGAAATTCATGTTCAAAGCAATTTGATATAAATCCATTGCTGATGTGCTGGTTCAGCTATGTCAGCAAAACATGAGTGCAGCCATACTAGCGGCTACATGGCCTTCCAGGATGCTTCCTGTGACATAATTTCGTTGACACCGCGATCTGGATCAGTACTGGCTGAGCCTGCAGTGCCCGGATGAGCAGTGGCTTTCGGGATATTCAAATTCAAATTCAAACGTTTATTTCAAACTCAGGGTTCATATTAAATGCAGAACTAAAACGATTAGAAAATAAATAAATAAATGCTTAAATTCAGCGGCCTGTCTCGTCTGATCTGAGCTCGTAAAGGCCGATGATTCTAAAACTATGCGATCTGGATCAGTATTGGCTGAGCCTGGAGTACCCGGATGTGCAGTGGCTTACGGGATATTCAAATTCAAATTCAAACGTTTATTTCAAACTCAGGGTTCATATTAAATGCAGAACTAAAACGATTAGAAAATAAATAAATAAATGCTTAAATTCAGCGGGCCGTCTCGTCTGATCTGAGCTCGTAATGGCCAATGATTCTAAAACTATGCGATCTGGATCAATATTGGCTGAGCCTGGAATACCCGGATGTGCAGTGGCTTACGGGATATTCAAATTCAAACGTTTATTTCAAACTCAAGGTTCATATTAAATGCAGAACTAAAACGATTAGAAAATAAATAAATAAATGCTTAAATTCAGCGGGTCGTCTCGTCTGATCTGAGCTCGTAAAGGCCGATGATTCTAAAACTATGCGATCTGGATCAGTATTGGCTGAGCCTGGAGTACCCGGATGTGCAGCGGCTTACGGGATATTCAAATTCAAACGTTTATTTCAAACTCAGGGTTCATATTAAATGCAGAACTAAAACGATTAGAAAATAAATAAATAAATGCTTAAATTCAGCGGGCCGTCTCGTCTGATCTGAGCTCGTAATGGCCAATGATTCTAAAACTATGCGATCTGGATCAATATTGGCTGAGCCTGGAGTACCCGGATGTGCAGCGGCTTACGGGATATTCAAATTCAAATTCAAACGTTTATTTCAAACTCAGGGTTCATATTAAATGCAGAACTAAAACGAGTAGAAAATAAATAAATAAATGCTTAAATTCAGCGGCTTGTCTCGTCTGATCTGAGCTCGTAAGAGCCGCGAGACGGGCTGGGCTCCTCCCTCGTCGCGGGAGCAGCAGAGAGAGAGAGCAGCATTGCAGAGCAGCAGACACTCGGCGCTCTTGTAACAACAAAAACATACAATGCGATATGGATATCGCAACATGGTGGAATGTAAAGCCTTTGGATGTCTCAATAATAAGCGAAAAAACAAAGATAAACACTTCTTTTGTGTACCCAAACCCAGCTCACCTTGTCAGAAGATCAGAGCGGAAAAGTGATCTCGGAACAGGGCACAGACTAATCCTTTCAGACGAAATTGCATTGTGTGTGAGGACCACTTCGTCACTTTAACCCTCAGAATACCTTTCTGGCTCAAACCTGTAGCCATGTTGGACGAATTCTTCCCCAGAGTCCGACAATTCAGCCATAATAGAATAAAAACACTCACAAAAGCACCCTATTCTCTCATACAGGCAGAGCATTGACTGTTGAGTATCAACGAAGTGACGTCACATCCGCATGTGTCATGGCTTCGCTCAGAGTTTTCATAGGCTGGCCATGCCTGCGGTTGTATTTGCATATTTCTCTGGTGGTATTTGGCTGGCAATAATTATTTAACCAAATAACGAATAATTTGCCTAATGTTTTCAAGTTGAATGCGTTTAGACGACCACCACAGGTACCTTTTAATAAGAGTGAAAGAGCATTCATAGACCTCGGTTTGCTTAATGCCAAAAAATGTATTGCATTACTGTGGAAAAAGACTCATAGACCAGATGTGACTCAGTGGTTAAGACAGATGTTAACAAACCTTCCACTAGAAAGAATAACATATATACTGAAATCAAAGGAAAATGTGTTTGAGAATATATGGAGACCTTTCATTGATTATGTAAAGAAATTAAACATAACTTCTGAAGAAGAAGGTGAATATGTGTGGACCTTGCAAATTCCAAACTGGTGAATGTATATTATGTATACTTATGTAATAGATTACCTAGACTAAACAGAGGAGCATTGTTGTTGACTTGCTTTTGTTAATGGCTGTTGTTTTTAGTACATTTTTTTTTTGTTGTTGTTGTTAGTGGGGTTTTTTTTAAATTTTTAAATTACTTTAGTGTTAGTGTCTGATTGTTTGTGCTATGTTTGTAAAAAAAAAAGGTTCAATAAAAAATATTGTGAGGAAAAAAAAAATCAACTAAATTACATTAAGAGCCAGCTTGCTCCTCCGACCCATTTTATTTATTTATTTTGTGTGTATGTGCCACCATCATGCACTTTTGCAGCTTTAATAAATTTTTTTCAGACAAAACTAAGAAACTCAGCAGTAATTTAAACCAAAGAAACAATGGTCTGATACACTATTATGCTTCCAATTAGCAAAACAGCACCGTCATTTAGCATTTGCTGTTTTATAATTAGACATGGTGTTAACGTCACTTACCTCCTATTAAAAATTAGGTTAGTGGGACTTCCGGTTATGGCTGCCACGTAGGACGGACGTGTCTCGCTCTGCTCTGCTCCTGGAGAAAAAAAATCGGCAAATAACTCTCTCATTTGGGACAGAACGTATCCCAGCGTTTGGGCGAGGATATGTCGGCGAAGCCTAAGGCTGGAAAACCAGGAAAAGGAAAAAGCGAGCCGCCGAAACAGTCCAAATTAACGGACTTTCAGGTCTGTGACGCAGCAAACAGGGCTCCATATATGGCGGAGGAGGCTGGCAACGCTGCGATTTCTGCGGGGAATGGCGCAGATGCGCTGATGGCAGCCATGAGTTCAATGAGAGCGGACTTTTCCTCTAGATTTGATGGGATTATGACAGCGTTGGAAGGAATAAGAAAGGAATTGGGTGACTGTGTAGAACGAACGGCGCAGATGGAGCTCCGTCTCGCTAGTGCTGAAGATGACGTCACCCGTCTTCAATTAAAGGTGCGCACTTTGGAAAAAAAAAATAAATCTCTGGAAGATAATATTTTGGATTTGGAATCTCGGTCGAGACAGAATAATTTGAGGCTGGTGGGTCTTCCAGAGGAATCAGAAGGTCGGGACGTATGTTCCTTTCTGGAAAAGTGGATTCCGGAGGTGCTGGGCAGCGAGGAGTTGCAATCAGCAGTGGTTCTGGAAAAAGCACATCGCATTGGCCCACGGAGAGATAAGGGACCGCCGAGGACCTTAATTATGAAGTTTCTTAACAACAGAGACAGGATGAAGATCTTCAACGCTGCACGAGCTAAAAAAGGAGAGATTAAACACCAGGACCAGCAGGTGCGGTTCTACCCAGATTTGGCCACAGGAATCCAGCAATTGAGGAAGCAGTTTGATCCCGTACGTAAGGAGCTGCGCAACCTTGGGATTCGTCATGGTGTAATCTATCCTGCGAGACTGCTGACCACGTATGAGGGCAGAACCCACATCTTCAAGACCCCAGAGGAGGCGCAGGAGTTCATCAAGAAGATCAAAGAAGAAGAAGAGACTGGTGGGAGCTAAGCATGAACAAAATATAAGGTAGAATAATTAAGCATTTGCACAGGCATCTGACTGACTTGAAGTAAATAGTAAGTTTACAAAATATAGATTGTATTATATATTAAAAAAAAAAACAAAACAAAAACAAAACAAACAAAAAAAAAAAAAAACTATGATGTACAAAGTTGTTAAAAATTTTGGAGTTAAGTTGGAAAACTACAGAGGAGAGTTAATGTTACGTCATTAAAAGCAGTAGAGTTAGGGTGATTGGGAGGATGAAGAAGGAGTGGCTTAGGCTGTTCCCCGTGGGTGTGGAACGGTCGATGGCTATATCGGGAGACAGAATTTTTCTTTTGATTTTGGGGGGTTTGCCACAAGTGTGGGAAGGGGAAATTTGTTTGTGTGTAGTTTGTAGGATGAATGTTCAACCACTCATGTTTTTGCTTCTCTGTATGAGCATGTTTACACTGCAAGGTAATCCCAAACTCTCTATTGATCATGGACCAAAGTGTTAATCTTAATTTAACTTCATGGAATTGCAGAGGTCTACAAAATTTAAAAAAACTTAAACAAGTTATGAATAAAATAAAGGACATGGGTTCAAGAATTGTGTTTTTACAAGAAACTCATCTGATAGAGGAGGATGTTAAAAGAATTAGGAGTAGATGGCAGGGAAGTGTATTCACCTCTTCATTTTCATCCCGAGCCAGGGGAGTTATGACTCTCATACATAAATCAGTTCCTTTTCAAGTGAAAAATGTAATTGGAGACAAATTTGGAAGATATGTAATCATTCAAGGTTCTTTGCTATTAGAAAATATAAATCTTGTGAACTTATATGGTCCCAATATAGATGATCAGAAGTTCTTTGCTAATTTATTTCTCATCTTATCATCACTTACAGGGCAACATATAATAGCAGGGGATTTTAATTGTACATTGAATCCAGGTGTGGATAGATCAACAGGACTGGATTGTACGCACATTGGATGTAGGATGACTATTAATCATTTTATGAAAGAATTGAGATTGTTAGATATATGGAGAGAAATGAAACCACAAGTTAAAGCCTATTCTTGTTATTCCAGTACCTACAAGACATTCTCACGTATTGATTATTTTTTGATTTCCACAGAATTAAGGTCCAAGATTCAAAACTGCTTTTATGATAACATCGTGATCTCTGATCATGCACCCTGTTGTCTAATATATGTAGATAAAAAATTGACAAAGGAATCAGGTAGATGGCAATTTCAGCATAAATGGCTTCAGGATGAGGAATTTGTCAAGTATATAGAAAAACAGATAGACGAGTTCTTTGACATCAATACTACACAAACATCAGCATGTGTAAAGTGGGAGGCTTTCAAAGCTTTTATTAGGGGGCATATTATTAGTTATACAGGATCAAAATCTAAGAAGACTCGAGAGGAGAGAGCTAAATTGGAACATAAAATAAAAAATCTTCAGGAAAAAGTGTATGCAGGAAGTGACCCAAGGTTGGAGAATGAATTACTGATTTTGAGAGCTGAATACGACAAAAAATCAGCGAATAGAGCTGCCTCGAGTCTTCTAAGATTGAAACAATCTTTTTATGAACAAGGTGAAAAATCAGGAACATTATTAGCATGGCAGATTAAACAATTGGAAATTAAAACACCAATTACCAGTATTATAAGTAACGGACAGGTAGTTATAGATCCTTTAGAAATTAATAGAGCCTTTAGAGATTACTATGAAAAATTATATGATACCAAAAATGAACCTGATTTAACAAAACTAAATGGGTTTTTGAACGAACTATCTATACCGTCTATTCCAAATGAAAACAGGGAGATATTGGAGTCTAAAATTAGTCAAGAAGAAGTTGGGCTAGCCATTGATAATATGAAATCAGGAAAAAGTGCAGGACCAGATGGTCTTCCAGTTGACCTTTATAAAAAATTTAAGAATAAATTAATAAAACCTTTTTTGGAAATGGTTTTAGAAGCATTTCAAAATAATAATTTACCATCATACATAAATAATGCCTTAATTATACTGCTGCCAAAACCAGGTAAGCCCTCTAATAAATGTGAAAATATGAGACCAATAAGCCTATTAAACGCCGACCTTAAGATAATCTGTAAAATTTTAGCAAGACGAATACAAGAAATTTTACCAAATATTATTAATCGAGATCAGAATGGCTTTATAAAGGGTAGACAAGGCTTCCATAATGTAAGAAGACTATTTAATATTATCTATTTTAATAAAGAAGCACCGGATACAGCTCTCCTATCATTGGACGCCGAAAAGGCCTTTGATAGAGTTGAATGGCCCTTTCTTTTTGAAGTCCTACAAAGGTTTGGACTTGGAAATAATTTCATAAAATGGGTTCAAATAATATACAATAATGCTACAGCAGAAATCCTAACAAATAACAATATTTCAAAACCAATAAAAATCAATAGAGGATGTCGACAAGGCTGTCCACTCTCACCTTTACTGTTTACTATGGCAATTGAACCTTTAGCGATAGCGATACGTTTACATTCACAAATATATGGAATTAAAGTTGGACCAACAGAACATAAAATCTCCCTGTACGCCGATGATATAATTTTGTTTATGTCGAATCTAAAAAAATCAATTCCAACCTTGTTGAATTTAATAAAGAATTTTGGGGAAATATCAGGATATAAAATAAATAAAACTAAATCTTCAATATTAATGCTAAATGAGACCCAGAGAAATTACCCAGCCCCTGAGGTAAATCAATTCAATGTTGTAAATCAGTTTAAATATTTAGGAATCCAAATTATGCCTAAGCTAGAATCAGTCGCCAGTGTCAACTATGAAGCCTTAATGTCAGATATCAGTGAGTTAACTCAGAGATGGATGTCACTACCAATGTCGATGATCGGGAGAATCAATATACTTAAAAGTAATATTTTACCTAAAATACTTTATTTATTTCAATACATTCCCTTATCACCACCTTTAGATCTATTCTCAAGAATAAAAAAAAAGTTAGTGGAATTTATATGGAACAACAGGAGGGCTAGATTACGTCTGTCTTTATTATATTTACCATTTGATCGTGGAGGTCTGAAATGTCCAAATTTTATGTTGTATTATTGGTCGGCACAACTGAGGTCTATGACATATTATTTTTCATCAAATGATCTCCCTCACTGGACTGAAATGGAATCATACAATTTACCTTTACCTCTTCCCATATTCATATACTCAGATTCGGCAAAAAAATTACAAAAACAAGTTAAAAATCCATTTGTAAAGCATATGATCAAAATATGGTGTGAAGCTAAAAACTATTTAAAAGAACCACAGTTATTGTCACAATTTAGTCCAATATGGGGTAATCAATATTTTAAACCAGGGAGAGCGGACGCTGTATTTAAAGTATGGAATTTAAAAGGGATACAAAAGATTCAGGATTTATATTTGCCATGTGCAGACAACATAATGTCTTTTGAAGAGCTGAGGATCAAATTTAATCTCAATAGAACACATTTTTTTAAATATCTTCAACTTAGAAACTTTATTCGATCAAATCAAAATAAAGCTCTCACTCGACCTATTTATTCATCCTTGGAAAAAATGATGATGAAAGATAGTAAAAGAAAGGGTATTATTTCAGAGTTTTATAACTCATTGACACTATCTTCAAGTGAAAATTCACTGAAAAGATTAAACTACTGGAAAGAAGATCTGCAAATTGAAATTTCTGAGGAACAATGGGAATTGGCTTGTACAGAAGCTCAAACCAAATCAATAAATGCACGCCTTAAATTGATACATTTCAAATGGTTAATGCGGATGTATGTTACACCGGAGGAGTTAAATAGATATAATAAAAATATACCAGATACATGCACAAAATGCATGGAAAGTAAAGGAACCCTATTTCATTGTTTATGGGAATGTAGATTAATAAGAATGTTTTGGGAAGAGGTGAGGGTAACAATTGAAAAAATAATCTCAAAACAAATCATATTGAATCCTAAACTGGTTTTGTTGGGTCTGTACCCAGAAAAGCATAATTTCAATAAAAGTGAAAGAACATTCATAGACCTCAGTTTGCTTAATGCCAAAAAATGTATTGCACTATTATGGAAAAAGACTCATAGACCAGATGTGACTCAGTGGTTAAGACAGATGTTAACAAACCTTCCATTAGAAAGAATAACATATATACTGAAATCAAAGGAAATTGTGTTTGAGAATATATGGAGACCTTTTATTGATTATGTAAAAAATTTAAACATAACTCTTGAAGAAGAAGGTGAATGATGTGTGTGGACCTTGTAAATTCCAAACTGGTGAACATAATATGTATACTTATGTATTGGATTGTCTAGACTAAACAGAGGAGCATTGTTGAAGACTTGATTTTGTTGGTGGTTGTTGGTGTTTTTAGTGCATTTTTTTTTTTTTGTAGTACTTTAGTGTTAGTGTTTGATTGTTTGTATCATGTTTGTTAAAAAAAAAAAAAAAAAGGTTCAATAAAGATATTGTGGAAAAAAAAAAAAAAATTAGGTTAGTGGACTATCCTCTCTGACACAGCACGATGAAAAAACAGTCCCACATCCTCTCTGGCAAACAGGAGTAGCAGGCTAGCAGCTATTTGACCAAACCGGGAGTTCAGAGTTAGCAACCACCGGAGAGCCTGGCCACACACCACACACGTTGTGCACAGTGCGGCGGAGAGGTGGGGTGCTGATAAGTAGTCTGAGGAGCTTTGCTCAAGAAACGGGGGTATGTGCATTTTAAATAACGATATAAACGATAGAGTATTCTATGAAACAATAGACATTTTTTATCATCATCCGATATATATCGTCATATCGCACAGCCCTAATATGAACAAGTCATAAATTATATATAACAAAATTTCACAAATTCCCAATAAATATGCTGCAAACATCCAATAATTTACAATAAACACAGCAAATTTACTACAAAAACATCTCAAATTTGCAAGAAAAAAATCACAAATTTATGATAACAGTAACAAAACTAAAAAATTAATTGGAGAAAAAGAGACAGAAATTTAAAAAGGAATTTGCAAGAAAAGAGTTTTAAATGAACAAAAAAGTTGCAAAATTATGAAGAATGTCTGTTCTTTTCTTCTTCTCTATCCCCTCACCCCCCAGCCAGTCGCAGCAGGTGCCTCTCCCTGAGCTTGGTTCTGCTGGAGGTTTCTTCCTGCTAAAAGGGAGTTTTTCCTCTTCACTGTCACCAAGTGCTGCTCACAGAGGATCACCTGATTGCTGGGGTCTTTCTGCAATTGTTCAGGTTCAGGTTCAGGTTACTTTATTTGTACCCGTAGGTAGATTTGTTTTGCAGTTGGTGACATCCATATTTACAAGCCACTAATTACATTCAACATAGACACAAACACAGGCACACATCTTACAAAATAGGTAAATATAAAATATATACAATATAATTTTTATAGCTTGTTCAACTCTTTGACAGCAGCAGGGACAAAGCTGTTTTTGTAGCGCTGGGTTCTACTTTTTGGGACAGCAAACCTCCGTCTGGAGGGAAGAAGCTGAAAGTTGCAGTGCAAAGGGTGGGAGTCATCATTTAAAATCGAGTCGGCCATCCTCTGTACTTGTCTGGTGTACAGGGATGTCAGGCTCAGCTGTGACTCACCAAGCAAACGACTGGACCATCTGACTACCTGATCCAAGGATTTCCTCTGTTTCAGTTTTATCTGACCAAACCATGACATTAAAGAAAAGGATAAAACAGATTCAATAAAAGCCCGATAGAACATAGTCATTATGGTTCGGTCAATTTGGAAGCGTGCAAGTTTCCTCAAACAATGCAAATTTTGCTGACCCTTTTTGCACACCCTTTCACAGTTCACCTCAAAGTTCAATCCACTATCAATAATTGTCCCAAGATATTTGTACGACTGTACACATTCGGTGGTCTGGCCTTTTAGTATGGTGACTTTGTGCCTGGGAGTTTTCCTCCTAAAGTCAATAATCATATCTTTCGTTTTTGTTGTATTCAGCTGCAGGTAGGAATCCTCACACCAGTGAACAAAGTCATCAACTACTGGGCCGTGGCCACTCTCACCATCCTGGAGGAGACTGACAATGACTGAGTCATCAGCATACTTTATAATGTGTCTGTTGTCATGTCTGCTCCGACACATGTTTGTGTACAGGATGAAGAGTAGTGGTGACAACACACACCCCTGAGGGGAGCCAGTAGAAGAGCACTTTAGGTCAGACAATGTGCCATTGACCCTTACTCTCTGCGTCCTGTTGGTTAAGAAATCCAGAATCCAACCCACCAGATTATTGCTTAAATCAAATTGTTGCAGGAGCCTTTCAACTAAAATATGAGGTTGGATTGTATTAAAGGCAGAAGAAAAGTCCACAAATAAAAGCCTGGCGTGTGTCCCATTAAAATCCAGATGTTTAAAAAGCATGTCAAACAGAGTGACAGTGGCATCCTCCACTCCTCTGTGAGGCCTATAGGCAAACTGCAGAGGATCCAATGCATGTTCAGTCTGCCTTAGGACCTCACGTCTGACCAGTTTTTCAAAAATTTGCATTAAAATTGAAGTCAAAGCAACTGGTCTAAAGTCGTTTACCGTTTTAGGACAGCTGGATTTTGGAACGGGAACAACCACGGCATCTTTCCAGATCTTAGGCACATGTTGTGTCTGTAAGGACTTATTGAAAATATAATGAAATATAGGACTCAGTTCATGTGCACAGGACTTTACCAGGCGTCCACATATATTATCAGGGCCCTGACTTTTGTTCACTTTTACAGCGTGGAACTCCCTTTTAACATCCTGCATCTCAATATTAAAGTGCTGATTGTCTTTGAGTTTCTGTTTCAAATCTTGGATTTCTGTGCTAAAATCAAAGGAGTCAAAACGACCATAAAAACAATTAAGAGCATTAGCCAGCTCTGTGTCTGAACTAAAACCATCTAAAAACACACGATTACTGCGCTCTGTGCTCTGAAGGCCTGCGATAGTTTTCATACTGGCCCAGGCCGAACCAAGTTTATTTGCTGCCATCTTGCTTTCCAACTCTGATTTATAATTCTGTTTTGCTCTTAAAATTTCGGCCTTTAGCTCCTTGGTGGCAACCTGTAGCGCAGAAACAGACCCCTGTTTAAAGGCAAGAGCTTTCCTCTGTAAGCAGGATTTAACTGATTTAGTAACCCATGGTTTGTTGTTGGGGTATATTTTGACACGTTTACGTGGAACAAACTTATTTTGACAGTAAGCCATGTATGAGCATGTGAGCTCAGCCAGAGAGTCCAAATCATCCCCGCAGGCCATTATAAACATCTTCCAGTCTGTACAGTCAAAGCATTCCTGGAGGCTGTGCTCTGAATCTTCTGTCCACACATCAATGTCTCTCATCTCCACCTTGCCTCTTCTGAGAGCAGTTTTATATGTGGGCAGCAAATGAACACAGTTGTGATCTGAGGATCCTAAAGGAGGAAGGGGGAGTGATTTATAGGCCCTCTCTATGGATCCATAGCACAGGTCCAATGTCTTTTTTCGCCTGGTTGGGCAGGAGACATACTGATGAAAGTTTTTAAGTGTCTTCTTTAACGAAACATGGTTAAAATCCCCAAGAATGAAGTTTGGCGCCTCTGGAGAAATTGACTGCAGCCGCTGCACCACATCAGAGATGGTGCTGGAGGCGGAGTCAGCGTCTGCCCTCGGATGAATGTACACAACTGTGATGAAAAGTTGGGGAAACTCTCGAGGCAAATAAAAGGGGCGTAGTGACACAGACAGCAGCTCCACATGGGGTGTACAGATGCGCTCTCTGACCGTGACAGATGTGCAGTACTGCTTATTAATGTATAAACATACTCCGCCCCCCCTGACGCTTCCCAGTTACCTCTTCCTGCCGATCCGAGCGCAGCGGAGCTCCAAAGCCGTCAATCCACAGGTCTGCATCCCGATCATGCGCAGTAAGCCAAGATTCAGTGAAAGCCATGACGCAGCAGTTCTTAAAATCCTTCTGGTAACGTACACTGCCTTGAATTTCCTCCACCTTGTTTCTCACAGACTGTGCATTCCCAAAAATGATCGAAGGAAGAGGAATGTTACCAAACTGACGTCTCCTAAGGTGCAATTTCACACCTCCACGTCTTCCACGCTTCCTCCTGCCGCTTCTTTTTTCACCGATGTGTCCGTCTCTCAAAATAAAGTCCGGCAGCTGAAATTTGGGCGCAATCAGAGACTCTGCACCAGCTGCGTTAAAGCGCAGCAACACGTCCCTGGAATATTGTATTCTGCCCGCTATTCTGCTCGCCATGGAGCCGAACGCGTTTACCTCAGAGACAAAGAGCCAGAACACAGAAAGCAGCAGTGCGAGATATGAGAGGAAATTCATGTTGCAGATACCAGGGAGCTGTTCGCCATATATTCCACAAACGCTCCAGGGCAGAAACGACACAGAGGATTTTCTAAAAACGTAAAAAAGTACAAAAAACACACACACGCACTATATCACCAAGCTGCTGGTCGCTGCGTGCGCATGCGCCCGAAGCGCATGCGCATGAATTGTGGGGGGTTTCCCTACAGTTTGACAGTGCCATGAGATGACTGTTGTGAAATGGTCCAATAGAAATAAAGTTGAATTGAAAGAAAAGTTGCAAAATTTAGGAAGAAAAATTGCAAAATTAAGAAGGAAAAGTTGCAAAATTAAGAAGTTGCAAGACTAAAGGTGTGTTCAGACCAAACACGAACGGGCAAATTTTTCACGTGGCGTGATTACATTTTAACTCAATGTAAACACATAAATAGACAGGAATTCACCATCTGAGTGAGTTGCAGACAGGCGAAGTTGCCTTTATAACTTCTGCAGCTGTGTTCAACCGGCTGTGGAAATTCCCAAAACACCATCATCTTTTTTTTTTTCCACAATATCTTTATTGAACCTTTTTTTTTTTTTTTAACAAACATGATACAAACAATCAAACACTAACGCTAAAGTACTACAAAAAAAAAAAAAAATGCACTAAAAACACCAACAACCACCAACAAAATCAAGTCTTCAACAATGCTCCTCTGTTTAGTCTAGACAATCCAATACATAAGTATACATATTATGTTCACCAGTTTGGAATTTACAAGGTCCACACACATCATTCACCTTCTTCTTCAAGAGTTATGTTTAAATTTTTTACATAATCAATAAAAGGTCTCCATATATTCTCAAACACAATTTCCTTTGATTTCAGTATATATGTTATTCTTTCTAATGGAAGGTTTGTTAACATCTGTCTTAACCACTGAGTCACATCTGGTCTATGAGTCTTTTTCCATAATAGTGCAATACATTTTTTGGCATTAAGCAAACTGAGGTCTATGAATGTTCTTTCACTTTTATTAAAATTATGCTTTTCTGGGTACAGACCCAACAAAAACAGTTTAGGATTCAGTATGATTTGTTTTGAGATTATTTTTTCAATTGTTACCCTCACCTCTTCCCAAAACATTCTTATTAATCTACATTCCCATAAACAATGAAATAGGGTTCCTTTACTTTCCATGCATTTTGTGCATGTATCTGGTATATTTTTGTTATATCTATTTAACTCCTCCGGTGTAACATACATCCGCATTAACCATTTGAAATGTATCAATTTAAGGCGTGCATTTATTGATTTGGTTTGAGCTTCTGTACAAGCCAATTCCCATTGTTCCTCCGAAATTTCAATTTGCAGATCTTCTTTCCAGTAGTTTAATCTTTTCAGTGAATTTTCACTTGAAGATAGTGTCAATGAGTTATAAAACTCTGAAATAATACCCTTTCTTTTACTATCTTTCATCATCATTTTTTCCAAGGATGAATAAATAGGTCGAGTGAGAGCTTTATTTTGATTTGATCGAATAAAGTTTCTAAGTTGAAGATATTTAAAAAAATATGTTCTATTGACATTAAATTTGATCCTCAGCTCTTCAAAAGACATTATGTTGTCTGCACATGGCAAATATAAATCCTGAATCTTTTGTATCTCTTTTAAATTCCATACTTTAAATACAGCGTCCGCTCTCCCTGGTTTAAAATATTGATTACCCCATATTGGACTAAATTGTGACAATAACTGTGGTTCTTTTAAATAGTTTTTAGCTTCACACCATATTTTGATCATATGCTTTACAAATGGATTTTTAACTTGTTTTTGTAATTTTTTTGCCGAATCTGAGTATATGAATATGGGAAGAGGTAAAGGTAAATTGTATGATTCCATTTCAGTCCAGTGAGGGAGATCATTTGATGAAAAATAATATGTCATAGACCTCAGTTGTGCCGACCAACAATACAACATAAAATTTGGACATTTCAGACCTCCACGATCAAATGGTAAATATAATAAAGACAGACGTAATCTAGCCCTCCTGTTGTTCCATATAAATTCCACTAACTTTTTTTTTATTCTTGAGAATAGATCTAAAGGTGGTGATAAGGGAATGTATTGAAATAAATAAAGTATTTTAGGTAAAATATTACTTTTAAGTATATTGATTCTCCCGATCATCGACATTGGTAGTGACATCCATCTCTGAGTTAACTCATTGATATCTGACATTAAGGCTTCATAGTTGACGCTGGCGACTGATTCTAGCTTAGGCATAATTTGGATTCCTAAATATTTAAACTGATTTACAACATTGAATTGATTTGCCTCAGGGGCTGGGTAATTTCTCTGGGTCTCATTTAGCATTAATATTGAAGATTTAGTTTTATTTATTTTATATCCTGATATTTCCCCAAAATTCTTTATTAAATTCAACAAGGTTGGAATTGATTTTTTTAGATTCGACATAAACAAAATTATATCATCGGCGTACAGGGAGATTTTATGTTCTGTTGGTCCAACTTTAATTCCATATATTTGTGAATGTAAACGTATCGCTATCGCTAAAGGTTCAATTGCCATAGTAAACAGTAAAGGTGAAAGTGGACAGCCTTGTCGACATCCTCTATTGATTTTTATTGGTTTTGAAATATTGTTATTTGTTAGGATTTCTGCTGTAGCATTATTGTATATTATTTGAACCCATTTTATGAAATTATTTCCAAGTCCAAACCTTTGTAGGACTTCAAAAAGAAAGGGCCATTCAACTCTATCAAAGGCCTTTTCGGCGTCCAATGATAGGAGAGCTGTATCCGGTGCTTCTTTATTAAAATAAATAATATTAAATAGTCTTCTTACATTATGGAAGCCTTGTCTACCCTTTATAAAGCCATTCTGATCTCGATTAATAATATTTGGTAAAATTTCTTGTATTCGTCTTGCTAAAATTTTACAGATTATCTTAAGGTCGGCGTTTAATAGGCTTATTGGTCTCATATTTTCACATTTATTAGAGGGCTTACCTGGTTTTGGCAACAGTATAATTAAGGCATTAAGGCATTATTTATGTATGATGGTAAATTATTATTTTGAAATGCTTCTAAAACCATTTCCAAAAAAGGTTTTATTAATTTATTCTTAAATTTTTTATAAAGGTCAACTGGAAGACCATCTGGTCCTGCACTTTTTCCTGATTTCATATTATCAATGGCTAGCCCAACTTCTTCTTGACTAATTTTAGACTCCAATATCTCCCTGTTTTCATTTGGTATACACGGTATAGATAGTTCGTTCAAAAACCCATTTGGGCTGCACGGTGGCGCAGTGGTTAGCACTGCGGCAGCACAGTTTACCCTTGGCCGGGGGATTGTGGGGATTGTGGGATCGTGGGTTCGATCCCAGCCCCCGACCAACAGTGATCTGTGTGGAGTTTGCATGTTCTCCCCGTGTTGCGTGGGTTTACTCCGGGATTTCTCCGGTTTCCTCCCACATGCCAAAAACATGCATGTTAGGTTAATTGGCTGTTCTAAATTGTCCCTAGATATTTGTTTCCTATAGGCCCTTAGAATAGAGGGTTAGTATTAATGAAAGCGCTTTGAGTGGTCTTTGTGACTAGAAAAGCGCTATATAAGTGCAGGTTAGTTAGTTAGTTAGTAATTTAGTTTTGTTAAATCAGGTTCATTTTTGGTATCATATAATTTTTCATAGTAATCTCTAAAGGCTCTATTAATTTCTAAAGGATCTATAACTACCTGTCCGTTACTTATAATACTGGTAATTGGTGTTTTAATTTCCAATTGTTTAATCTGCCATGCTAATAATTTTCCTGATTTTTCACCTTGTTCATAAAAAGATTGTTTCAATCTTAGAAGACTCGACGCAGCTCTATTCGCTGATTTTTTGTCGTATTCAGCTCTCAAAATCAGTAATTCATTCTCCAACCTTGGGTCACTTCCTGCATACACTTTTTCCTGAAGACTTTTTATTTTATGTTCCAATTTAGCTCTCTCCTCTCGAGTCTTCTTAGATTTTGATCCTGTATAACTAATAATATGTCCCCTAATAAAAGCTTTGAAAGCCTCCCACTTTACACATGCTGATGTTTGTGTAGTATTGATGTCAAAGAACTCGTCTATCTGTTTTTCTATATACTTGACAAATTCCTCATCCTGAAGCCATTTATGCTGAAATTGCCATCTACCTGATTCCTTTGTCAATTTTTTATCTACATATATTAGACAACAGGGTGCATGATCAGAGCTCACGATGTTATCATAAAAGCAGTTTTGAATCTTGGACCTTAATTCTGTGGAAATCAAAAAATAATCAATACGTGAGAATGTCTTGTAGGTACTGGAATAACAAGAATAGGCTTTAACTTGTGGTTTCATTTCTCTCCATATATCTAACAATCTCAATTCTTTCATAAAATGATTAATAGTCATCCTACATCCAATGTGCGTACAATCCAGTCCTGTTGATCTATCCACACCTGGATTCAATGTACAATTAAAATCCCCTGCTATTATATGTTGCCCTGTAAGTGATGATAAGATGAGAAATAAATTAGCAAAGAACTTCTGATCATCTATATTGGGACCATATAAGTTCACAAGATTTATATTTTCTAATAGCAAAGAACCTTGAATGATTACATATCTTCCAAATTTGTCTCCAATTACATTTTTCACTTGAAAAGGAACTGATTTATGTATGAGAGTCATAACTCCCCTGGCTCGGGATGAAAATGAAGAGGTGAATACACTTCCCTGCCATCTACTCCTAATTCTTTTAACATCCTCCTCTATCAGATGCGTTTCTTGTAAAAACACAATTCTTGAACCCATGTCCTTTATTTTATTCATAACTTGTTTAAGTTTTTTTAAATTTTGTAGACCTCTGCAATTCCATGAAGTTAAATTAAGATTAACACTTTGGTCCATGATCAATAGAGAGTTTGGGATTACCTTGCAGTGTAAACATGCTCATACAGAGAAGCAAAAACATGAGTGGTTGAACATTCATCCTACAAACTACACACAAACAAATTTCCCCTTCCCACACTTGTGGCAAACCCCCCAAAATCAAAAGAAAAATTCTGTCTCCCGATATAGCCATCGACCGCTCCACACCCACGGGGAGCAGCCTAAGCCACTCCTTCTTCATCCTCCCAATCACCCTAACTCTACTGCTTTTAATGACGTAACATTAACTCTCCTCTGTAGTTTTCCAACTTAACTCCAAAATTTTTAACAACTTTGTACATCATAGTTTTTTTTTGTTTGTTTGTTTTGTTTTTGTTTTGTTTTTTTAATATATAATACAATCTATATTTTGTAAACTTACTATTTACTTCAAGTCAGTCAGATGCCTGTGCAAATGCTTAATTATTCTACCTTATATTTTGTTCATGCTTAGCTCCCACCAGTCTCTTCTTCTTCTTTGATCTTCTTGATGAACTCCTGCGCCTCCTCTGGGGTCTTGAAGATGTGGGTTCTGCCCTCATACGTGGTCAGCAGTCTCGCAGGATAGATTACACCATGACGAATCCCAAGGTTGCGCAGCTCCTTACGTACGGGATCAAACTGCTTCCTCAATTGCTGGATTCCTGTGGCCAAATCTGGGTAGAACCGCACCTGCTGGTCCTGGTGTTTAATCTCTCCTTTTTTAGCTCGTGCAGCGTTGAAGATCTTCATCCTGTCTCTGTTGCTAAGAAACTTCATAATTAAGGTCCTCGGCGGTCCCTTATCTCTCCGTGGGCCAATACGATGTGCTTTTTCTAGAATCACTGCTGATTGCAACTCCTCGCTGCCCAGCACCTCCAGAATCCACTTTTCCAGAAAGGAACATACGTCCCGACCTTCTGATTCCTCTGGAAGACCCACCAGCCTCAAATTATTCTGTCTCGACCGAGATTCCAAATCCAAAATATTATCTTCCAGAGATTTATTTTTTTTTTCCAAAGTGCGCACCTTTAATTGAAGACGGGTGACGTCATCTTCAGCACTAGCGAGACGGAGCTCCATCTGCGCCGTTCGTTCTACACAGTCACCCAATTCCTTTCTTATTCCTTCCAACGCTGTCATAATCCCATCAAATCTAGAGGAAAAGTCCGCTCTCATTGAACTCATGGCAGCCATCAGCGCATCTGCGCCGCTCCCCGCAGATATCGCAGCGTTGCCAGCCTCCTCCGCCATATATGGAGTTTTGTTTGCTGCGTCACAGACCTGAAAGTCCGTTAATTTGGACTGTTTCGGCGGCTCGCTTTTTCCTTTTCCTGGTTTTCCAGCCTTAGGCTTCGCCGACATATCTTCGCCCAAATGCTGGGATACGTTCTGTCCCAAATGAGAGAGTTATTTGCCGATTTTTTTTTTTTTCCAGGAGCAGAGCAGAGCGAGACACGTCCGTCCTACGTGGCAGCCATAACCGGAAGTCACACCATCATCTTTAGGTTTACATTATCGGATGGGGTCTCACCTGAAAAAATTGTCCCTGCCTCCAAAATTTCACCTGAATGATGGCTTGTTTACACTGCTAGCCTTGTTAGCATGTCCGTGACAGGAGTCTGTGGGTAAAAAAATTCCAACACTCCGATTCAGCTGCAGAGCTCCCGGTCCATCTGTCTATAGGTGAGTGTCAGTCTCATTTTCAAACTACTTTATTTTCCAGTGTTGATACTTTTACTCCAGTGATGACGGAATCTCCAGGCCATTACTAGCTAGCGCCATCCCTCAGACGTGAATGCGCAAATGCGTGAGATTCGTGCTTGCCTCTTTCCATTGACTTTGTATGTATTTGCGCAGCGTGAAAAATTTGCTTTGCGTTTGGTCTGAACGCAACCTTAAGAAGACAAGTTGCAAAATTGTGACCCGTGCTGGCAAAATGAGTTGGAAAGCACACCGGTTAATTACAAGCTACAGGCACGTGAAGTCATAAATCATGATTCTTTCTTTGTTTGCTGGCGGCAAGTCCTGGGAAAACCCCCATCAGTGCCTGGTATCATTGTAAAGCTTGGAACTCCTACTTTCTAAAAACACACGTTTTTGCGGAAGACGTAACTGAGGACCGATCGAATGCTAGTTTTCAAATCAGCCAAAATATAAACAAAATCGGCTTGTTGCTGGTCCGTTTTTGTGCAATTCCTACAAATTAAATATCATTTTGAAGGTCTTTCAATACAGAATATGACAATAATGTTACCTCAGTTTTGAAAATTTCCTCATTGTGACTCATTTTGCCAGCACGGCAAATTATGAAGAAAAGCTGCAATAAATGAAGTTGCAAAATTAAGTAGAAAAGCTGCAAATTATTAAGTTGCAAAAATTAAGAAACAGAAAAGTTGGAAATTATGAAGTTGCAAAATCATGAAGAAAAGTAGCAAAATTAAGAAAAACTGAAAAGTTGCAAAATCATGAAGAAAAGTTGCAAAGTTAAGAAAATGAAAAGATGCAAAATTATGAAGTTGCAAAAGTAATTAGAAAACTAGCAAAACTAAGAAGAAAAGTTGCAAAACTAAGAAGCTGCAAAAGTAAGAAGTAGCAAAATTATGAAGAAAAGTTGCAAAATCAAAGAAAAAAGCCAGTCCACTCCACTGACAGCAGCTTACACTTATACAACAAGAGCTTTTTAGCTTCATTTCAGGTCTCAAACATATTTTACAGCAGCATACAGACACTGCTGGCCTGTGAATGACTCCGAGCTGCCAACCCTTGGGTCGGTTATAGTAACATCTGCAGACAAGTCAGCAGCTCCTCTGGGATCCTCCTCACATCACATTGTGTTATTCCCACTGAGGCGTACTCACAGCTGATGGCAGATGAAATAACAGCCACAGGGCGAGTCTCTTTTTTTATTTCTGTTGGGCTGCAAACTCTGGATAAAGCAAGTGTTTTTAAGTGAAACTCGGTGAGTCATCCATGTAGAAACTAGACGAGGAGCACAACACAAAGCCCGAGAACCCTGTCATCACCTGGTAAATAAACTAAACTGTAATTGCACGTTCAAAAAAAGAAAAAAACGGCCACAACACGCCCTCTGGAGAAGACCTGCGTGACAGGACATGTTGGCAGTGAGCTACTGAACAGCTGCACTGACACACTGAGACTGTAATGAAACAGAAAAATGCTGATTTGATACCAGGCATAATGAAAGGGCGAGCTTTAAATTTACCTTAAAACATATGCTCCATCACCAGAACGATATTGCTGCAGCTGGCTGCTCTTTTTCTGCACGGCACTGACTGACAGGACACTTTTAGGATGACTGCTGCTGATAACTGTGCTAAAATGGCTCCAAATCACACTATAAAATCATGCTGAGACTGCTGGTGTGAGGACCACAAATAAAAATAATAAGGACAATTTTGGAAGTGATGATCATGGGGGAAGAAATTCACATCTCCCTAACTTCTGCTGTTATCAGAAGGGCTCATCATGCATCACATTTGGAAACTTCTAGCAATTTTTTTTTTTCCTGAGAAAAGGTTAGTGGAACATGCTGCGTGCAACCAGGTACAGAGGCGAGCAAGCTTGGAAGTGAATGAAGAGAGAGACTGAGTACATGGTCCAATTGTCCTCTCCACTGAGGCCATCTCCAAAGCAGTAAGTAGACAACCCGACCATGGCCAGCTAGATAAGGTGCTAGTTGAACAGTATGTCCAAAATATAAAAGAATAAGCCAGAATGACATACATCACCAAGTGTGGATGAATGTGAAAGAAGTGGAACAGATGCGTCTCAAGTGGGGTGACGAGGGGGGATGCCATCCCCCTTGTTAAGCTGCCATCCCCCATCATCACAGACCTTTTTCATTTATATCATGTTACAGAAACAGAAAGGTGGATTGCCCTCTCCGGGTTGGGGACAAGCTCCTGCCCCAAGTGGAGGAGTTGTATCTTGAGGTCTTATTCACAAATGAGGGGAAAATGGAGCAAGAGACTGACAGACGGATTGGAGCAACATCTGCAGTGATGCAGACATTGTACCGGTCTGTTGTGGTGAAGAGGGAGCTGAGCTCTAAGGCAAAGCTGTCGATTTTCTGGTCAATCTACGTTCCTACTCTCACCTATGGTCATGAGCTTTGGGTAATGACTGAAAGAACGAGATTGCAGATACAACCGACTGAAATGAGCTTTCTTCGTAGGATTGCTGGACTCACCCTCAGAGATAGGGTGAGGAGCTCAGTCATCCAGGAGAGGCTCAGAGTAGAACCGCTGCTCCTCCACATCGAAAGGAGCCAGTTGAGGTGGTTTGAGCATCTGATCAGGATGCCTCCTAGACAACTCCCTTGAAGTGTTTCGGGCACATGCCACTGGGAAGAGACTCCAGGGCATATCCTGGACTCACTGGAGAGACTACGTCTCCCAGCTGGTCTGGGAACATCTTGGTATGCTCTCTGAAGAGCTGGAGCAGGAGGCTGGGGAGAGAGAAATCTGGGCTTCTCTGCTTGAACTGATGCCTCTGCGACCCGGACCTCCGGAAAAGCAGTAGAAGATGGATGGATGGATGGATGTTACAGAACTGAATAAAATAACTCTGAAGCACTAATTCTAAGCAGAAATGAAATAAACTCATAAAACGCCAATTTTTTTCTTGCAAATGTTTTACTTTTTTCTCATAAATCTGCAACTTTTTTCTCAGAAATTTACAAATGTTTTCTCAAATTTTTGACTTTTCTCATAAATTTGTTACTTTCTTCTCAAAAATGTGCAACTTTTTCTCCATAAATTTGACTTTTTTTTGCAAATTTGCAGCTTTTTTCTCATAAATTTGTGACTTTCCTCAAAAATTTGACTTTTTTCCTCATAAATTTGCAATTTTTGTCACATAAATTTGCAATTTTTTTCTCAAAAATTTGATTTTTCTTGCAAACTTGAATTTTTTTTCTTATAAATTTGCAGATTTTTTCCTGTAACTTTTAAACTTTTTTCATAAATTTAGAATGTTCATCTGGATGCTGGTTAATTTTTTTTCTATGTAATTAAATGGTAATTTATAATTTTTTAAAATTTTTAATATGGCAACTTATTATATTTTTGTACCTTTATTCTTGAAAATGTGTACCTAATTTACATTTATACACTTGTATCTTATGCTAAATTTGCAAATTACCCCATCCCACTTGTTAAAAAATAACAAATGGTCTACCGGGGTGACTAGAATTTAAAGAACACAGTAATATACAGCACGGTTACTAAGCTTACTCTGTAGCAGGCTAACAGTTTGGACATTCACAGGAATCCTCGCACTGTAGTTAAAATGGGTGGAGATGAAGCTGGGTGGGTGGCATCATTCCAGTGAGTGCTGGTTCTTACGTCACAAATGGAGAAAAATTAAACCGCTCGTTTAGAGACAAAGGCGCAAACAAACCCTAACAAAGTGATAGGGTTGAGTTTTCAATTGTAGCCACTCCAGACACCCAAACTGATGCAGAAAAGCACTGAAAAGGTTAATTTTTTCCCATATGTCCACTTAAAACAATCATTAATATTCAATCAGCTTAGTTTAAAACCCAGTTGCATTCAATTTAATGCTTACTTTAAGAGAAAATCCTTTCCTTATATGGTAAATGCCATTCACTTATATAGTGCTTTTGCTCATTTCTGGATGACCAAAGCACTTTACAGATCCTGCTATCCACCCATTCACACACTGATGGCGGCAGAGCTGCCATACACACAGAGGCGCTAGCCTGACCACCAGGAGCAACTGGAGGTTCAGTGTCTTGCTCAAGGATACAAAAAATGGATTTAATATTGTTTGCCGATGACACTAATTTGTTATGCAGTGGAAGCAATTTGGAACAACTTTTGGATACACTCAGAAAGGAATTAGGAAAGCTTAAACTGTGGTTTGATTCAAACAAATTAACACTCAATTTAAGTGAGGTAAAATTTATAGTTTTTAACAACCATCACAACAACTTAGTATCTAAACTCAGTGTAAATGGTGTGGAGATTGAAAGGGTATCTGATACTAAATTTCTTGGAGTAATAATTGATAATAAACTGTGTTGGAAGTCACATATTAATTATATTAAAGGTAAAATATCCAAATCAATTGCAATACTACACAGAGTGAAATATTTGCTGAATCAACCCACACTATATACCTTATATCATTCATTAATACTTCCATACAAGACATATTGTACTGAAGTATGGGGAAACACATATAAAACAAACATATATCCAGTCTTTATGCGTCAGAAGAGAGCTATTAGAATAATAAACAAAGCTGCTTACAGGGAACCAACAAACCCACTTTTTCTTAAATTAAAAGCTCTCAAGTTGAAAGATCTGGTTGATGTTAAAACTGCAGTAATTATGTTTAAAGTGAAGAATCTATCACTGCCCGCAAATATCCAAAAGTTGTTCCAAATAAGGGAGAAACAATATCATTTCAGAGGAACATGTATATTTCTAAAACCTTCAGTGAGAACTACCACCAAGCAACACTGTGTTTCAGTGCAAGGAGTCAGATTATGGAACGATTTTGGACCTGAATTAAAATCATGTACAACGCTTGGACAATTTAAACAAAAACTAAAGGAAGAAATACTCCAAACATATATACAAGATGACATGTAAAATCACATAAGGATTGTCATATCCAGTCTAGTTTTTTTGTCACTTTTGTCTTAGCTTTGTTCGGAATTGTAATCGCTCTTGTTTTGTTTTTCTTTTGAATTCTTGGATGGAATATGGGTGGGCAATATAAGCTGCAGCTTCAGCCATCACCCATTTCGGATAACTTATGTTGAACTGTATAATCAGAGGGGTTATTGTTTAATTTGACCTTGTTGGATTTTCCCCCCTTTGTTATATTATTCTGTTTCTGTTTTTAATCTTTACTTTTAATCTATCCGAAATAAGGATTCATTCATTCATATCCGAAAGGATACTTTGACATGCAGACTGCAGACAGAGCGGGAATCGAACCTCTGACCCTCTGATCAGTAGCCGGCCACACTACACCTGGGCCACAGCCGCCCGACCTTTGCCTATGACCTGAACTAGCTTCTTGAGTTTTCACTTTTTAAATATATATACATGTAAGAATGACCAGTATTGACTTTGAAAAGATCTGCTGATGCCTCTGTATTATTACAGAACTGATGGCATTTAAATGGGACCTTGTGTCACAGTCAGTTATCCATTAACCAGAACTGCTCCAGTGTGTTTGCCAACAGCTGCAGATCATTTCCATACAGCAGCAGCAGAATACACTGACCTCTATAACCGGAAACAGCTGATTAATACATGCACAAGGTGAAATAAGGAGAAAATATACAGCAAAGGCTTTACACATAAATTAATCTGCTGCAGTGTATGCTGTAAGGACAGTACAATACAGTTTGGTATATAAAGTAAAATGGATAGTGCACACTGATTCAACATAAATATTGCACAATCTTTTGGTTTTCTAACAGTTATTTTTAAATAACTAAGATAGTAAAAAGGAAATCATACACTCAAAAGAAATTTAGTTGGCACAATTCATTATATCATAGCACTTTCCGTCTATAAAGGAGACAACCTAAAGGCAACGGGCCCCCCAAATTACAAGTTAACCCTCAAAATTTTGGGGGGAGGATAAAAATTACCTTTCATTTTTTATGGTGTAAGTTTGCAAGTTTTTCTCATAAATTTGTGGTTTTTGCATCAAGATGGGACTTTTTCTTGTAACTTTGGAACTCTTGTCTTGTTAGCATGCAACTTTTTTCTCATAAATTGGCAACTTTTTAGTTGCATGCTCACAAGACATATCGACGGAGGCCGACGATATGTCTTGTTAGCATGCAACTTTTTTCTCATAAATTGGCAACTTTTGTCTCGTAAATTTGCAAGTTTTTTCTTTGCAAATTTGCAAGTTGCAACTTTTTCTCAAAAATTTGACTTTTTTCTCGTAAATTTGATTTTTTCTCAAAAATGTGACTTTTTTCCTCATAAATTTGTTACTTTTGTCATAAATTTTCCTCATCAGTTTGTGACTTTTTTCTCATAAATGTGCAACTTTTCTCGCAAATTTACAACTTTCTTGTAAATTTGCAATGTTTTTGCAGTTTTTTTTTTCCTCTTACTGGAGATTTTTTTTTTTTTTTTTTTTTTTATTTTAAAGAGGCTGAACTCTTCCCAATCTCGAAAAGACCCCCCCCCCCCAACAACACTTTCTAGTCCCCCAAAAAAGCTGGAAACGGCCCTGCATAATAACATTACTATAATAGCATACATGTTACACCACTAAACGATGGAAGCAGAGGTAAATTAGAGGACATAACAATGCTCAAACAGTCCGTACACTTGTGTTAGAACTTGACTATGGCTGCTGTTAACTTTGCCAAGTTAAAATCTGTCATATTTTCTGCGGAGTCTGGTTTAGCTTATTAACAGAAATCAGTCAAATCACTGAGCTGTTAGCTAGCGGTTAAACTGATGAAAAAGGTATCAGACAGATTGAGCACATGGGCGGATGTGGCTCTTTGGGGTTTTTTCCTCACTTACCTTACTTGCGTGAGTAAAACTCCTGCTCTCTCCCCGGTTTCTCTTGAAATAAATTATAAAATAAACAAAAAATAAATAAACATAAATCCTCTTGGTCACATCGCTCACGCCTCAAAAATGCGACCGTTGCTCCGGGGAAGAACCAGCTTCTGGACGCCGTACCGGAAACTTTTTATTGTAAATAAACTTATTATGTGGTGGTAAAAATACGTTTTTTGTTTTATAAAAAGTAATAAAAACTAAAAAAAAAGCACAGAGTAGCGAAAAGCAGCTGAAGAGGAAAGACACTCCTCGCCCTCTTCTTCTTTCTCCGGACAGTTGGTGTGAATTCAGACAAAGCAAATATCATATCCGGTCCAGATTTTCAAAATAAACCTTGCTTAAAACTAAAAGTATCCAGAGAGTTCATACCTCTACCAGTGCTTAAAGTTCTCAATGCAGATTTTTATTTAACTCTTCATCATGACATATTCTACACAGTCATAGATAGACATCTTTCATTAGAGTTAAATTGCAACTTTTTCTCATAAATTTGCAACTTTTTTGTGTACATTTGCAATTTTTTCTCATCAATTTACTTCTCATAAATTTGCAACTTTTTTCTCATAAGTTTTCAGCTTTTTTCTCGCAAATGTGCAACTTTTGTCTCATAAATTTGCAACTTTTGTCATCATTGGGGCATGGCCAGAGACCGTGCTCACGCCTTATGTTCATTTTGATTTCCTTGTTTTATGCCTTGATTATTATTAGTATAATTTTTTTTTTGTTTTGTTTTTTGTCTTTCAGCTGCTCCCTTTCGTGGTCGCCACAACATATCATCACTTATATTGCAATGATGCGCATGTTGATTTGGCGAGGGTTTTTATCCCAGATGCCCTTCCTCACACAACCCTTCCCATTTTATCCGGGCTTGGGACTGCCACAGGGAGTACACTGGCTTGTGCATCCCCTGTGGCTGGGTAATCAGCATTTCCCTCCTCCATTCCATTATTGCTGAGCACCAAACTGGACGGCAGGAAGTTCCATTTTTATATGGTCTTTGACATGACCCACCCAGGAATTGAACCCCAGCCTCCCGGTTGTGGGGCGGATGCTCTACCTCTAGGCCACCACTCCGGTATTAGTATTATTTGTATTACTATTATTACAATTATTAGTATTAAGTGTTCTTTGTGCTCCCCAGTTGTTGTTTGTTGCATGTAGTCCTGTCTGCTGTGTCTGGAAAGCGGACCAGCGGACACAATGACTGTGTGCTGAACGGTGGCTTTATTAACAAAGCTAACAGCATGTGGAGCAGCACACACAAGCTAACTAGCACGGCGTGATGATGTCATCCATGAATGCGTCACCACATCTGTGCCACGCATGGTGGTACAACAATATGTTACATTCACTTCCCCCCTGGGGAAAAAACAGAACTGTGACGTTGATGGTTGACCTTAGCTGTGGCATATTGCACAATGTTAAGCGCACTTAATTTACTCGATGTTAAGACATAATATGGTAGCATTAGCAACTAGACCCATGACCATTTCAGGTTCCATACACCAAAATATTATTCCTATGAACTTTCACTATTATTATTGAACCATCATGAAAACTTACATGAACATGGGCAACCGGGTGGACTACCGGTAGACCCTGCATGGTTGAGTGGGTTATTCTTCCACTGTTTTTCAACCATGCTCTGCCTAAACATTTCAAAACAGAGTCATTTTACAGTTCAACTTCAGGGGGCTTCTGGCGAGCCCGCGTTGGGCGCACACTTGGAGGCGCTGGTTGCGGCGGACCTGGGTGCCCTCTTGCTGGAATCGCTCTCTCGTCAGCAAAGTCCCAGTCCAGGTCACACACTGGCTGGGTCTGTTCCAGCATCATGTCGTGATCTGGAGAAGCTGCTCTTACCTTTCACAGATGGCTGCTCTACCATCTCGAACCATCAGTCATCTGGATGGTGGCTGGCCCCAACTGCACAGTGATCATCATCGGCGGTGACTGGAGCATCTGCAGGTCCAAGCGTTTGGATCGGTGTACCAGAATCCAATTGAATACTGCGAGCTGTTCGGCTGCTGTGAGCTGTTCGGCTGCACTTGGTGCTGCTGCTCTCTCGTCCTCGATGCTGGCTGCTGTTGTAGCGGCGTGCCATTCATGTCAGCGGCAGGACACACTCTGGATTGGCGTTGTTCTGTGGGGTCCTGCTCGGCCATAGACTCTCTCTCCTGTAGCTGTACGGCGGCTCCATGAGGCTTATGCTGGGTGAGGATCAGAGTCCGGATTACGCCCTCTCTTTGTGTTCTGTTCTCTGTGCAGTGTCAAGCTTGGAGCGGCTGTACCCACGTCCGGGTGAAATGTGCTCTGGCCATCGGTGGTCAAACAAAGTCCTTCGTTGTCGTGTATGGTGAAACTCAATTCGTGGAAAAGGTCACACCCCAGGATGTTGTCACCATGCGTTGCAACCTGGAAGGTGAACACTGAGAGGACTTTGGACCCGTAGCCAACCTTCAGCATTATGGTTCCTATGAGGCTGATTTGAGTGTGCCCATAACCATAAAGCTAAACTGTGTTCTTCCTGATTGGATGCCAAGGGAAGAATCTCTTCACTGTGAAGTGGGGGGACCACAGTTACCACACATTTGGCATCCCATGATATTCTGCTGTCCTGTGATGTTCACCTCGGCGTCCTTCGAGAAGGTCGCGGTGTTAACGTGTTCTTCCACCGGGGTAACTGCCTGAGCTAGTGGGTTCTGTTGTTGTGGGTCACCTAGCTGTGATGTTAACTTGGCAGCGGTCTCCAGCTGGAACGCTAATTCCACCGCCTTCACGAGCAGCAGGTTGTCCGGTGCCATCAACAGCTTCACCCACAGCTGCGGGTTGTTGGTGTGCTCCGCTAGCTGGTCCCGCACCATCTCATCCTCTAGCTGCCCAAACCTGCACAGACAGCGGAGGACCGCAATGTACTGCTGAGTCTTTTCTCCTGCTCTCTATTGGCATTGGCGGAACCTGATTCTCCTCACCAGCACACTCTCAAGTGTCGCAAAATGTCCGGCTAACAGCATGATACATTCCTCATAAGTATCCACAGGTCCCAACATACTAAACACACGCTGTCCCTCGGTACCCAGGCTATGAATCAAGAAAGTATGCAGTCGCATCTTGCCAACCTTAACCAGGTCCATAGCTGACATGTACGTCCGGAAGGACTCAAACCAGTGAGTGAACTTTCTTCCTTTTGGCAGCAAGCTGTGTCAGTCTCTGAACTTTGAACTTCATCTCCTTTTCTGGTTTCTTCAGAAACTGTCCGAGTGTTTCTGTTACCTCGTCGAACTTTGAGCCAATTTTCATCTTTACCGTCACTTTTCTCTCAAGCCAATTCCATCGGAACTTATTTTTGACACTTTTGTCTATTTCTAGCACTGATGACTCCTGATCCTTCGATAAAAATCTCATAATTCCGCTGAAAACAATACCGAAAGCTCACAATTCCAACACGAACCAGAGATCACACCCCACACTCCACACACAGATCACGAAACAGTGATCTGTGTGGAGTTTGCATGTTCTCCCCGTGTTGCATGGGTTTACTCCGGGATTTCTCCGGTTTCCTCCCGCGTGCCAAAAACATGCAGGTTAGGGATATGGGGCGCTTGCGCACGCAGCGACCGGCAACTGATGGCTTGTCACCAGATTGCAAAACAAATCTACCTACTGGTACAAAATAAGTACAAAAAAAAAAAAAAAAAACGAACCAGAGATGTGATTTGGGGTTGGGGAAATTATCTGAAAATTTAGCAGGGGGTCTGGGGGACGCAGTCCCCCAGCGGGGTCCGGGGCAGAACCCCGGTTGGGGGACAAGGGGGGCGAAGCCCCCCGAAGCTCCTGGGTTTTTATGATTTTTAAGTACCAGAACTGTGTTTAAATGACATAAAACAAACAGCTGAATGCCACTTATTACTGTATAATATTGACTTATGTTCCAAGAAGATAGCATTCCTAAAATATTCCAACAAGCATTATCCATCACATGCTTTAACACTTGATCAAATCAAAATCAGTTAATTTTATCTATTCCATAATAGAAATAAAATTCATTCATACCATTACTTTTTATAATTTCAGCATTCATTTCAGATCACCAGTTTCAATCTCCATTGAGTCTTGAGCAGTTCATTTTGCACAATCACTGATGTAGCCAAGTCTTAGAAATATTCAGAAGTTATGAGTCAGTGTCCACTGTGCACTGTCAATTTCAAACTGTTTGGAATCATAAAAATAATCTAACTAAATTGTTTTGATATTTTTTTCTCCTCAACATCAATGTCAGGGCGCTGCAGGAGTTTTTGGGGATGGTTAACTTTTATAACCGTTTCCTCCCCCGCGCAGCCCAGCTCATACAGCCGTTGTACGCCGCACTCAAGAAACGGAAACCGGCGGACAGAGTTGACTGGACTCCTGAGCGGGAGCAGGCGTTCTCTGAGGTTAAAACAGCTCTGGCAAACGCTGCATTACTGGCGCACCCAGACCCGGCGGCTCGGATAGCGCTCACTACAGACGCCTTGGACATGGGCATAGCGGCCGTCGTGGAGCAATGCGTTGCCGGTTCTTGGCAGCCGCTCACCTTTTTTAGCAGGTCTTTGCACGACAGTGAGTGTAAATACAGCGTGTTCGACAGAGAGTTACTGGCTCTCCACCTGGCCATACGCCACTTCCAGTTCTGCCTAAAAGGGCACACCTTCACTGCGTTCGTGGACCACAAGCCGCTAACGTACTTAATGTACTTTATCTTCCTGGAAGATAAAAAAAAGCGGAATTCGGCGAATTAGCGGAAAAATCACATCCCTGAGAACATGCCGCCATGAATTTTTGACAAAGCATACAACGAGCCATTTGATTGGTCCAATCGTTTGCAACTATCCAATCGCAGGGCCGTTTACAATACCGCAGTAGCTTGAGTACAAAACATCCGGGTTATCGCGGGAGACGACTTGACCCAGGGAAGCACCAAGCGCTTATGTAATCGTGTTGATTTTCACTAAAATCGGTGACAATAAGGTACCTTACCCCCCCTAAAATTTTCTCAACAGATTTAGACGATTCACAGAAATGATCAATTTGAAAATAAATTGGCGGAAATCCGCAGATCGGCAGAAAATTGCCATCCCTGTAATATACAGTATCTCACAAAAGTGAGTACACCACTCACATTTTTGTAAATATTTTATTATATCTTTTCATGGGACAACACTGAAGACATGACACTTTGATACAATGTAAAGTAGTCAGTGCACAGCTTGTATAACAGTGTAAATTTGCTGTCCCCTCTAAATAACTCAACACACAGCCATTAATGTCTAAACCGCTGGCAACAAAAGTGAGTACGTCCCTAAGTGAAAATGTATCAAAGTATTACATTGTATTACATTATACAATGTATTACATTGTATTACATTGTATCAAAGTGTCATATCTTCAGTGTTGTCCCATGAAAAGATAAAATAAAATATTTACAAAAATGTGAGGGGTGTACTCACTTTTGTGAGATACTGTAGGATGATGATGTCATCCGTGCCTGCGTCACCACACCTGTGCCATGCATGGTGGTACAGCAATATGTCACACTGTCCAAGTCCCCTGTTGTTATTTTGTGTTCATCTTTTGTAAGTTGATTATTATTACTGCTTTTTATGTTCCCTGGTTTCTCTGTGGTCATCCTGTTTTCCCCGGTCTGCTGTGATTTTGGTTATTTATTATTATTTGCATTGTGTGTCTTCTGTGCTTCCCCTGGTCCACAGTGCTCATTCCCTGTTTGTCTTTATTGTAGTCTCGGGTGTATCCGCTGTCTCTGTTCACCTCTTGTCTCCAGCTTCTCTTGTTCCCACATCCATAGCCACTTTTTCCTCATGTGTGTTACCGTTTAGCCTCAATTGTCCTCCCAGCTGTCCTGTGTCTGTAATCATTAGTCTGCCTATATACAGTATGCTTGTCTGTGATTGTGCTCGTGTTGGGTCATTGTCATTTCCTACGTAGTCGTCCCTCTGTGATTAGCCTGTGTTTTCCTGCATTCAAGTTATTCCATGAGTTTGGTAGTCTGTAATTCTGAGTTATTTTTCCAGTTCCCGTGCTGCACCTTTTGTTTGTTCCTTTGAGTTTTTGTAATAAATTAACATATTTGCACTGAAGTCCTGCCTGTAACTGGGTCCTGCTATCTACCATCATCTTCCTGGAAAGCAGCTTTGTGACAACTTTTGCCACATAAATTTGCAACTTTTGTCTTGTAAATTTACAACTTTTGTCTCATGAATTTGCAACTTTTTTCTCATCTTCCATCAGAGGTTGGGAGAGTGGACAAAAATTTACTTTTACTCAAGTTCAATTCAATTCAATTCAATTCAACTTTATTTATATAGCGCCATTTCACAACAACAGTCATCTCATAGCACTATCAACTGTAGGGAAGACCCCCACAGTTGCAGAAAGACCCCAGCAATCAGGCGATCCCCTGTGAGCAAGCACTTGGCGACGGTGGAGAGGAAAAACTCCCTTTTAACAGGAAGAAACCTCCAGCAGAACCAGGCTCAGGGAGGGGCAGTTATCTGCTGCGACTGGCTGGGGGGTGAGGGGACAGAGAAGAAGAAAAGAACAGACATGTAGAGAGCAAACAGCACGATGGGGACTCAATCTATGGGAGAGAACAAACAAATGTTAATGACCAGCAAAAAAAAATATTTCATAGAGAGTGAGGAAAGGAGTGAGGCCCAGTGCATTACTGGAGGTCCCCCGGCTGACTAAACCTATTAGCAGCATAACTAAGGGAGGGTTCAGAAACACATGATCCCTCCCTAATTGTAGGCTATATCAAAAAGGTAGGTTTTAGCCCTATTCTTAAAAACAGAGATCGAGTCTGACTCCCGAATCCAGATTGGCAGCTGATTCCACAGGAGAGGAGCTTGATAACTGAAGGCTCTGCCTCCCATTGTACTTTTGGAGATTCTAGGTATTACAAGTAAACCTGCATTTTGGGAGCGTAGTGCTCTGTTAGGATGATACGGTAGTATCAGATCTTTTAAATAAAAAGGAGCCTGATTGTTTAGAGCTTTGTAAGTAAGAAGAAGGATTTTAAACTTAATTCTAAACTCTATGGGAAGCCAATGAAGGGAGGCCAGAACCGGAGAGATATGATCTCTCTTTCTAGTACCTGTTAAAACTCTTGCTGCAGCATTTTGGATCAGCTGAAGACTTTTTAAAGATGTTTTAGGACAGCCTGATAATAAAGAATTACAATAATCTAATCTCGAGCTAACAAAAGCGTGGATCAGCTTCTCAGCATCACTCTGAGACAAGATGCTCCTAATCTTGGCAATATTACGCAAATGATAGAAGGCAGTCTTAGAAACAAATTTAATATGTGAATTGAAGGACAAATCCTGATCAAAAATAACTCCAAGGTTCCTCACAGAGCTATTAAGAGAAAGAGTAACTGCATCCAAACTGAAAGTTTGATTTGGAAAGGAATTTCTAAGGTTTTTTGGACCAACAAGAATGACTTCAGTCTTATCTGAATTTAATAGCAGGAAATTACAAGTCATCCAAACTTTGATTTCCTTAAGACAGGCTTCTAACTTGGCTAATTGATTAGTATCATCTGGCTTCATTGACAGGTATAATTGTGTGTCATCTGCATAACAGTGAAAATGTATACAGTGCTTTCTAATAATGTTGCCTAACGGAAGCATATATAAACTAAAAAGAGTAGGGCCAAGCACAGATCCCTGTGGAACTCCATGACTAAGCTTTGAGCTGAGAGAAAACTCATCATTTACATGAACAAACTGGAACCTATCAGATAAATAAGATCTAAACCACTGCAACGAAGTTCCATTAAGTCCAACATAGTGTTCTAATCTATCAAGTAGAATATTATGATCAATAGTATCAAAAGCTGCACTAAGATCTAAAAGGACAAGTACAGAAACTAGTCCATTATCAGATGCAATGAGGAGGTCGTTAGTGACCTTCGCTAAGGCTGTTTCAGTACTATGATGGATTCTAAACCCAGATTGAAACTCCTCAAGTAAACCATTTCCCTGCAGGTGGTCAAATAATTGCGTAGCAACAACTCTTTCTAAGATTTTTGAAATGAAAGGGAGATTAGAGATTGGTCTATAGTTAGCTAAAGCTCCTGGATCTAGCGTTGGCTTTTTGAGTAAGGGTTTAATTACAGCCGATTTTTTACTTGATTTTACAGTCAAGTAAAAGTAGCGTTGCATGATGAAATTAAAGACCCCTTATTATGATCTTTTTCCACATGTTGACAGCTCCCAGAGGTGTTAGTGAAATGTCTGTGACATGATTTGGTCAGAACATCTCAGGGTTTAATCATTGCAGTGTGGAGTGTGTAAAACAAGAGACATATTCACGACAGACGGTTTATTACACACTTTACATCTTTCAAGCACAGAACAGAATGACACATTTCAGCAGGCACTCTTCTTTTTCCCAAATCCCTTCTCACAAGTTTCATGGCATCTCTCCACACACAACATGACATTTGCATTACACTGCATTCAACCCCCTACGTCCTTGACTCCTTCCTGCTATCTCGCCAGGAACCTCCTGAGCATTGTTCTCCCATGCTTATCCACTGTCTCTTGTCTGAGATGCTAAATAATCTGACTCCCCCAAGGTGCTACACTGCCCCCCCCCAGCATCTTAGATAGAACAATAGAACATCAGTCCACACGCCGTTTGGGCTTCCGTCTCCTCCCGTATCTGCTGTAACTGGGGTTTACCGCCTCCATGGCGCTGCTGTGCTGGTGGGGGGCTGCTGGGAATGTGTCTGACTGCGGGTGGGCCGTGGCGGGGTGGGGGGGGGGCACTTCGGTCTGTCCGTGTGGCTGCTCTGGTGAATCGTTTCCCTGGGGAGCTCTCCGTGGGGGTCTTCCACGCCGAGGGGCTCTAGCCAACAGTACTTGCTCGTCCGCCACAACGAAAGCAGGTTTGAGTCTGTCTATGCCAATTTTCTCCCGCCTACCCCCCAAGTCTAGCAAAAAATGCTTATCCCCTGTTTCCAACACTCTGAACGGTCCATCATAGGGTGGGCGCAATGGAGGACGGTGGGCGTCGTATCTGATGAACACGAACTCCGCTCTCTTCAAAGTTTTAGGCACGAAAACACGCGGAAAATAGTGGTAGGCAGGGCCCGGCAGCGTGCCTGTGTTTGCGCTACGCTGCAAAAGCTGAGACAGGCAGCTGCCCGGCGCGGGATTATCTGGTAGAAATTCCCCGGGCAGCCGTAGGGGCTGCGCAAAAACCAACTCTGCCGGGTAAGCTTCCAGATCCTCTTTTGGCGTGGAGCACAACCCCAATAAAACCCACGGCAGCCTGTCTACCCAATTTGCATCCGTCAGTGAAGCCCTGAGTGCTGCTTTCAGTGATCTATGAAAACGCTCGCATAAACCATTGGCCTGTGGGTTGTATGTGGTTGTGCGGTGAATTGAAATACCCAGGCTGCGGGCCATCGCGGACCAGAGTTCGGAAACAAATTGCAAGCCCCTGTCGGACGTAATGTCCGACGGGACTCCAAAACGCGCCACCCATGCTGTTAAAAAAGCGCGTGCTACGTCCGCGGACGTGGTTGCCGCCAGCGGGGCTGCTTCTGGCCAACGCGTGGTGCGGTCCACCACTGTCAGGAGGTGCGTGCACCCTTGTGATGGCGGGAGGGGGCCCACGAGGTCCACGTGAACATGGTCGAACCTCTTAGCCGGTACCCGAAACGGCTTCAAGGAAGCCTTCGTGTGTCTGTGTACCTTGGCTCGTTGACACGCCACGCAGGCTGCAGCCCACTCTTTTACCTGTTTGCGTAGGCTCGGCCACACAAACTTCTCTCCTACCGTTTTGACCAACGCGCGCACTCCTGGGTGCGCCAGAGTGTGAACCGACTCAAACATGCGGCGGCACCACGCGACTGGGACCACCGGACGCGGGCGTCTCGTGGAGACATTGCAGATTGGGGGGGGCCGCCATCTTGCAGCACCCTGCTCTCCAGCCTTAACCCTGTTGGTCCAGACTGGAGTGCGCGCACGTCTGCATCGCTAATCTGCTCCGCGGCCATGGCTGCGTAATCTATCCCCACGCAGACTGGGGCCACCACGGCGTGCGAGAGGCAGTCTGCCACCACATTCAGTTTACCCGACACATGCTGAATATCAGTAGTAAACTCTGAGATCGTGGCCAGCTGTCTCTGCTGCCGGCCCGACCACGGTTCTGAAACCTTGGCCATCGCAAATGTTAGCGGCTTGTGGTCCATGAATGCGGTGAAGCTGCGCCCTTCCAGCCAGAACTGGAAGTGCCGTATGGCCAGGTGGAGAGCCAGCAACTCTCTGTCAAACGCGCTGTATTTACGTTCGCTGTCGCTCAAAGTTCTGCTGAAAAAAGCGAGCGGCTGCCAAGCCCCGGCGACGCGCTGCTCTACGACAGCCCCTATGGCCACGTCTGAAGCCTCGGTGGTGAGCGCTATGCGGGCCGTCGGGTCTGGATGTGCCAGCAGTGCGGCGTTTGCCAGGGCTGCTTTAACCTCCGAGAACGCCCGCTCTCGCTCCGGGGTCCATTCGACCCTATCCACGGGTTTCTGTTTCTTGAGCGTGGCGTACAATGGTTGCATGAGCTGCACCGTGTGGGGAAGGAAACAGTTATAAAAGCTCACCATCCCCCAAAATTCCTGCAACGCCCTGACCATCTGAGGCCGGGGAAAATCCGCCACGGCGCGCACTTTGTCGGGCAGCGGGATCGCTCCTTCCGGAGAGACGCAGTGCCCCAAAAAAATCAATCTCCGTCATGCCGAACTGGCATTTCGTCGGGTTGATTATTAACCCGTGCTCCTCCAACCTTCGGAAAACCGTTGTGAGGTGGGTTTCGTGTTCGTCTTCGGATGCACTGGCTACCAGGATATCGTCCAGGTAGACGAACACGAACGGGAGATCACGCAGCACTGCATCCATCATGCGCTGGAATGTCTGTGCCGCTCCTTTTAACCCGAATGGCATGCGCAGTAACTCAAATAAACCGAACGGAGTTATTACCGCTGTTTTGGGTACGTCCTCCGCGCGCACTGGGACTTGGTGGTAACCGTGGACCAGGTCTATTTTGGAAAAAATGCACGCTCCGGCGAGGTGAATGGAAAAATCCTGTATGTGGGGAATTGGGTAGCGGTCGTGTGCTGTGGCGTTGTTCAACCTGC
This sequence comes from Pholidichthys leucotaenia, assembly GCA_020510985.1. Lineage (NCBI taxonomy): Eukaryota > Metazoa > Chordata > Actinopteri > Cichliformes > Pholidichthyidae > Pholidichthys > Pholidichthys leucotaenia. The sequence continues at coordinate 196,327,889 of CM035843.1, read as the reverse complement.
GGAAATCACCGCACGGTCGCCACGATCCCTCAGCCTTAGGGACCATGTGTAGCGGGGATGCCCATGGGCTGTTTGAACGCCTGATGATGCCCAACCTTTCCAGGTTGGCGAACTCCTCGTGCGCTATGGCCAGTATAGCTGCGTCCAAGCGCCAAGGTCTTGCAAAAACGGGCGGCCCGGTGGTGGTGATAAAGTGCTCCACCCCGTGTTTAGTGATGGCCGCCGAAAACGTCGGGACCGTGAGTGCTGTGAACTGAGTGAGCAGTGTGTGGAACTTACTGCCTGGAGCTGTGACGTTGGCCCGTGCTGTTGGCCGGGTCACTCGAGCTATGCAGGGGAGAGAGTCAAAGGACAGTGCATTAACCAGGCGCCTGTTAGCAACATCAACCAGTAAACCATGTGCACACAGAAAATCAGCCCCCAGGATATGGTAATTCAGTGCTGCTACGACAAAAGTCCACTCGTATGTACGGCCGTGTAGAGATAAGATCAGTGTCCTCTCACCAAAGGTCTTAATTTCCGAGCCGTTTGCTGCCAACATCACAGGGCCGCTAGGTCCTGCCAGCCGGTCGGCGTAGGTCGGCAGGATGAAGCTCTTCTGGGCTCCGGTGTCCACGAGGAAACGCCTCCCCGAGCGCACATCCGTCATGTAGAGCAGCTTGTTCTCTTCACCGAGGGTCGCAGCTGCTACCGACCGTCGGCCTCGGCGTTTTCCCATGCGCTTGAATTGGCACGGTGGCGCATATCTGCGTGCGTTCTCTTGGAAGCGGCAGTGGTAGAAGCAGAGCGTGTCTCTCTGGCGCTCCTTGGCCCCCGCTGCTTCTACCGTCGGTGGCTCCTTGCCTCCTCTGGTCGTCTCGCTGGGCTCCGCCGCTGCCGTGTTGACTGTGATCGCCCTGGTGGTGAAGATGATCCGGTCTGCCTCCTGGGCTAGGGCACGGTAGTCCCGCGTGGCCAGCAACGGCAAATTGGCCAGAACCGCTCTCGCCACCGTTGGAAGGTTCCGGAGGAAAAGTTGGGCCAACAGAAAGTGCCCGTCGTCCATGCCCATTAACGTCTTCTCCATCAGGTCGACGGCCGAACCATCTCCTAACTCGGTCCGCCCCAGCAGCCTCTCCGCTCTCTCACATTCCGAGAGCGTGTAGCACTGGATGAGCGCAGCCTTGAGCGCCTCATATTTGTTGCGGGCTGGTGGCTGATCGAGCAGGCTCGCTACCTGCTGAGCTGTGCGGGCGTCCAGCGCTGCGACTACTGGGCCTCGGTGTGGTGGAACCAAGAGCGCGGGTTGTGCTGCCAGAAATCCGGTAGCTTGACTGAAACCGCACACGCGTGGCTGGGGGCTCCCGACCGGGCCAACTCCGGGGTTCTTGCCTCGTGTTCCATAATACGTCTTGGGTCATCAGTGTGGAGTGTGTAAAATAAGAGACATATTCACGACAGACGGTTTATTACACACTTCACATCTTTCAAGCACAGAACAGAATGACACATTTCAGCAGGCACTCTTCTTTTTCCCAAATCCCTCCTCACAAGTTTCATGGCATTTCTCCACACACAACATGACATTTGCATTACACTGCATTCAACCCCCTCCGTCCTTGACTCCTTCCTGCTATCTCGCCAGGAACTCCCTAAGCATTGTTCTCCCATGCTTATCCACTGTCTCTTGTCTGAGATGCTAAATAATCTGACTCCCCCAAGGTGCTACAGCAGTACCATTTTACACACAGAGTAGGAGCTCACCTCTGAACATGCTGATTTTACAGCATATTATTTTAAATTCTAATTAGCCCAAGTTCACCCTGCACTCCCTCTTTCATCATTTCTCTGAGATCTCTGTTTTGATGGCCACACTGTGGGAATCATGAAATGATGAGACTGGATGATTTCTCAGTATTGGTTTATTCCATCTCACGTCCCACAGCTCTTCCTCTCAGTCAGGAAATCAGAGAGTGAGCTGCAGTAAACCACATACATTTATACCCCCACATCAAACACAGAATCACATTTACATTTAATCCCTCCATTGTCCTCTTGGCTCCTCTGTCTGACCCCAGGAGGTCAGACAGACCTTTCAGGTTCTCTCTCCAGTTCTTCTCACTTCCTCCCAAGTTTGCAGGTGGTCCAGACTCATTGTCCATCTGAGGCGTGATGTCAATACACACCGTGAGCTTAAAGTCCTTTTATGCTTGGGTCTCTGCAGCGGAATATGTGAGCTACATAATGTTACGCCACATCACTCCCCCCGAAACGCCAAAGAATGGACACACACCAACATTACCCTAACGGCCATAAAACATATGTCACCCCCCCCTTTGCAGGATCTACAGCACAATCTACACAGGTTGATCACAACACACATCACTCTGCCCGTAGTCTAGGCTTCAGCCTCCTCCCGAATTTGCTGTACGCAGGTTTCGCAGCCTGTGTTCTGTGTTGTGCCGTCCTGCGGCGCATCTGTGGAATGAGGGGGAGAAGGGTTAATTGCCCCCTGTGGGGGATCCAGGGGCCGTTCCCTGTGAGGTCTGCCGCGTTGAGGTGCCCCCGCCGGTCGTACAGGTTCGTCACGCAACACAAAAGCAGGCTTTAATCTGTCAACACTGATTGTTTCTTTCCTGCCCCCCAAATCTAGCACAAAATATTTCTCCCCAGTTTCCAGCACTCGAAATGGACCGTCGTAAGGTGGGCGGAGGCTGTGACGCTGAGCGTCGTGCCTGACAAAAACAAACTCTGCATTTTGTAAAGGTTTGGGAACAAAAACACGTGGAAAAGTGTGATGAACGGGACTTCCGGTCTGGACGCCATGGCGACTGCAGCTTAACACTGAAGCTCTCAGACCCAATCCAGGATAACACCTTGAAAATCAAACTTAACGGATTTTTGGAGGAGTGAAAATCAAAAGACAAAATCATCATGTCTAAAGGAAAACAGAAGAAACTGAAATTCTCCAGGCCAGGACACGTATCGGCCGGAGAATCTGAACTGGAAGATCTCCGTTCAGAAGACGAGGAACTGGTGATAGCTAACAAAAGGGTTAGCCTGAAATCACTATTTGAGGAGCTACGACGATTTCGCCGAGATGTTACGGCCGAATTTCGGGAATTCAGAGAAGAATTGAAAAGGACAAACAGCAGAGTGGACCAGGCCGAGAACCGAATCTTGGAAACAGAAGATCGAATAAAAGTGCTCGAAGATTCTGTGCTAGACCTACGCAAAAGACAAGCAGCTATAGAGGCTAAGCTAACCGACCAAGAAGGAAAACAAAGACGAGACAACATAAGAATTCATGGTCTGATAGAAGGAACCGAAAATGGTTTTAACTCAATGGCAGAATGCGTGGAATCCTTACTAAGAGAGAAATTGGATATTCCACAAACCACCGACTTGAAGATAGAAAAGGCACATCGTTCATTAGCCGCTAGGCCGGCGGCGGAAGCGCCCCCACGTTCGGTGTTGGTAAGATTTTCCAATTTCAAAATAAAACAAGAGGTTGTAAGACTGGCCTGGCAGAAAAAAGGATTTATGCACCAGGAGAGAAAAGTCTACGTAGAACACGATTACGCCCCGGAGGTCCTTAAAAAGCGCAGGGAATACAATGACGCGAAAAAGGTGTTAAGAGAGAAGAAATTGCGCTTTCAGACACCATTTCCTGCGAAGTTAAGGGTCTTCTACGGCGATGAAACGTGTCTCTATAATTCGGCGGAAGAAGCAACAGCTGACATGGCGAAAAGAGGGCTCCCGGTAACGGTATTTAAACCCGCAGCAGACCCGAGTGAGAAGATCAAAGCGCAAACATGGACAACACAAAGACCCTCAAAATCCACGGACCAGCAGCGGGAAACCCAGCACCAGAGCGTCGCGGATAAACTATCCGTTTTCAGGTTGGAATAGCGACCTTTTTTTTTTTTTTTTTTTTTTTTTTCCTTTTCTCTTGAATCAATCCGCACATCCAACCCCCCTCATACAAGGTAACAAACATTAAAGGAGATGCATATTCAGCATGTGGTAAAACATTTCATGGAACAATCATATTATTTGAAACAAATAAGTCTTTGTAATAAAAAAAAAAACTTGTTAAAATAGAAATGTGACAATAATCCACATGTTCTCCTCATACTAACAAATACTGTTTTTGCGTGAATGTTTGATGTGATGGGGGTGGGAGGGTGCACACAATTTCACAGGGTTTAGGCATAAAAGGAAAAAAAAAAATCATTACAAGTTTGGATTGGGTTCTGAAACTCACGTTAAAAGCATGGGACTACTTTCAGTGGTAAGAGAGGGCCCTCAACACGTAACAGAGTTTGAGGAATTTCCCTCAGAGCCTTCACTCCATCAAGGCTCTTACAGGGTCTTTAAAAAGACCTCAGCTCAGGAAGTTCTTATGACAGCTTTTTGTTTTAAAGTTTTTTACACTATGTTCTTAATGTTTTTCTTGTTTTTAATGTTCTTTCAGTTTCTGAGTAGCACAAAAGAGGGCCACCACACAGTTATACTAAACAAAACAACACAATGGAGAAACAGGGTGTAACCAAAATAATTTCATATAATGTAAAAGGAATCCTGAATCCAGTTAAAAGATCCAAGATTCTAGGCAAAATGAAAAAAGACAAAGCAGGAATAATACTTTTACAAGAAACCCACCTAACAGACGTGGAACACAATAAACTCAGTAGACAAGGGTTTAAAATGATCTCTTCATCTTCATATAAATCAGGGAGGAGGAGGGGAGTAGCGACATTGATATCAACCAAAATTACATTTGAAAAAAAATCAGAACACAAAGATAAAGAAGGGAGATACAGTTTGGTAACTGGGCGGCTAGAGGGAGAAGATATCACCCTGCTGAATGTGTATGCTCCCCCAGGGGCTAACTGGAAATTTTATAAAAATGTATTCGACCTAATGATAACTAAAGCTCAAGGTTTAGTGATATGTGGTGGGGACTTCAATCTTAGACTGAATCCATACTGGGATGCTTCTGGTAATTCCCCACATCAAAATAACACCCAAAACAGGAAGACTCGGATGCTACTAAAAGAATTGGGAATCTGTGACGTGTAGAGGGAACTCAACCCCAGTGTAAAAGACTATACATTTTACTCAACTCCACATTCATCTTACTCAAGGATTGACTATTTTTTTATGTTTAATAGAGACATTGGAAGAGTAAAAACATGTAAAATAGGACTGATGGATCTCTCCGACCACAGTCCGATCTACATGGACTTAAATATCCAAAAATACACAAATAATACATTTTCTTGGAGGTTAAATTCAAATGTCCTGAAAGGACCATTGAAAGATGAATTGGAATCAGATATTCTCAGATATTTGGAAGATAACGATAATGGAGAAGTATCCCCTTTAATACTGTGGGATGCATGTAAAGCTGTAATAAGAGGAAAGATTATTGCAAAACTGGCAACCCAAAAGAAACTAAGACAAGAAAAACTATCCACATTAGAGTCAGAACTTAGGAACCTAGAAAAAGAACACAAAGGCAACACTCATTCTACTGACTCGCTCAAGATTAAGGAAATTAAAAACCAAATAAATGAGATCTACACAATAGAAATCCAGAAGAAACTTACATTTCTGAAACAAAAATACTATGAAGCAGGCAGTAAATCGGCAAAATTGCTAGCCTATAAATTGAGGAAACATCAAACAGAAAGAGCAATCTACAAAATCAGAGACCCAGTATCAAAGGAAATAAAATTCAGAATTCAGGATATTCTTAAAAACTTCGAGAATTACTATAAGAACTTATACTCCCACAAAAAACATAAAAACGCATCCGAGGCATTCCTAAACACATTAAACCTTCCCCAACTTACGGAGTCACAAAATAAAACACTACTGTCAGAAATACATCCTAAAGAATTGGAAAAAGCAATTATGAAACTTAAAGCTAACAAATCCCCAGGAGCTGATGGCTATACAGCAGAGTGGTACAAAACCTTTAAACAGCAACTATCTCCTCTCCTCCTGAAAACATTTAATTATGTCCTCCACACAGGGGAAATCCCCCCCTCCTGGAGAGAAGGGGTCATTGCAGTTATACCTAAACCTGAAAAGGATAAACTAGAGTGCTCCAACTACAGACCAATCAGTGTACTAAATCAGGACTATAAGCTTTTTACCATTATCCTTGCCAAAAGGTTAGAAAATATACTGACAGACCTAATTCATTTAGACCAAACAGGTTTTATAAGACAAAGACAGACACAAGACAACATTCGACGCACTTTACACATAATTCATCATATAAAAAAATATAACTTAAATGCAGTCATATTGGGATTAGATGCTGAAAAAGCATTCGATTCGGTTGACTGGTCTTTTCTACATAGAATCTTATCCAGTTTCAATTTTCATAACAACTTCATTAGAACTATACAGGCATTATATAAAAAACCAACAGCTAAAATAAGGATTAACGGTAATTTATCATCATCTTTTGAACTGGAAAGAGGATGTCGTCAGGGCTGCCCCCTGTCTCCACTGCTCTTTGCAATCTTCATAGAACCTCTGAGCCAATGGATAAGACAAAACCAAAAAATTCAAGGTATTACACTTGGTCAGAAGGAACATAAAATAGCACTCTTTGCTGATGACATTTTAATATACCTAGGGCAGCCGGACACTTCTTTACCAGAACTAACCTCAGTTTTTTCAGAGTATGGAGATTTATCGGGGTACAAATTAAATATGCATAAAACCCAAGTTTTAACATTCAACTATGACCCAAATCATTATTCACTAAGCAAACTCAAAACTAACTGGGAGTCGGAATCTATGAAATATCTGGGGGTCAATATCCCGAAACAACTCAACAAAATTATATCACTAAACTATGATCCACTGGTGACAAAAATAAAATCTGACCTAGCAAGATGGAATATGATACCATTCTTGGGTACTGCACAAAGAATTGAAGCAGTCAAAATGAATATACTTCCACGTCTTCTATACCTTTTCCAAACAATACCGGTAGAACCTCCCAAAAAAACATGGCAGGAGCTGGACAGAAGGATCTCAAGATTCATATGGCAGGGCAAGAGACCTAGAATCAGATATAGAACCCTACAGCTAAACAAAGACAAAGGTGGGCTCGCGCTGCCAAATATCAGGGACTACTTTAAAGCCGCACAAATTAAAACTTTAGTAGAGATATGTAACCCAGTCTACACTGCACAATGGAAGGAGATCGAATGCCAAATAACAAGTGACATCCCCCTACAGGCGATAATAGGGAACAATGCCTTACCTAAGCTTTTGAATAACACTAACCCGTGGATAGAGACCCCGCTAAAAATTTGGTTTAAGATAGTCAGAGAGAATCAAACTAAAGAGCCCTATCGACTTCTGCAATGGATCGCCTATGATCAGGACTTTACTCCTAATAAAACAGACACCAGATTTAAAAAGTGGAAGGAGAAAGGGCTGATAAAATATTACGATTTTTTTAAAGGGCAAATCTTAAGAAGTTTTGAAGATTTGAAAAAACAAGGCCTAATAAATCAAGACCTTTACAGGTTCTTCCAGCTTAGACACCACATAAACAATATACTTAAAAAGGAGGTTTTGGAAAGGGCCCAGTCAGGTGTTCTGAAGATCTTCTTAATGGCATATAAAGGGATCCCAGGGATCAGATACATTTCTAAAATATACCAAGGTCTTCAAGACTTAAAAGGAGACAACACATCTTATATAAAAGAGAGATGGGAAAAAGAGGGGAATTTCACTTTACAACTGGAAATATGGGAAAAGCTAAATAAACAGCAATGGAAAAGTACCTCATCCCTGCAGTGGAGAGAATTTGGATGGAAAAACTTGGCAAGATTTTTCAGAACACCTGCACAAAACAAATTTACCCATAAGGGATTGAACTGTTGGCGCTTGTGTGGTGAAAAGACTGCAAATCATTTTCATGTGTTTTGGTCATGCCCAGTTATCCACCAATATTGGACCAAGGTACAGACAATATTGGGGAAAATATTCAAAATTACAGTTCCCTTTTCTTTTGTAACTTTGTATTTGGGTTTACTACCGGACTCACTGGAAAGACGAGGAGAAAATACTTATTCAATGTTTTAATATTGGCAAGCAAAAAAGCTCTAACTAAAAAATGGATGTTGAAGGACTGTCCTACACCTGAAGATTGGACTAACGTGATCCAAGACATTTACTCGATGGAAAAGTTGACATTCGCACTGAGACAGGACATGGATGGGTTCATGAACTTTTGGCAACCCTGGACCGCATATGTGTCTTCCATTAGATCTAATCTTTGACAAATACCATTTCAATAATGGTTCCGCTCTTTGTTCCAACGCTACTCAGATGCTCTTTTATCTTTATTTACTTACTTTTTCTTTTTGTTTGTTTTTTACTGGTTTGTTTGTTTTTTTTTGTTATTTGTTTTTTGTTTTTTTTTCTCTTTAATTTCACTTTTTCTTTCACTTTAAAAAAAAAAAAAAAAGGGGGTGTTGTAAGAATTAATCTTCCAATGTTGTCAGATATCAGAAAATAAGGGAACATGTGATGAAAATGTAAACACTGCATTGCTGTAACGACCTGTATACCCTTTACAAAAACTTAAATAAAAAAAAAAAAAAAAAGTGTGATGAACGGGGCCCAGGAGCATTTCTGCTCCCGTGCCACTTAGAGGTCCCCACACTGGGGGGCGCTCTGGTGCCGCATGGGCTGGCAGGAACTCTCCGGGCAGCCTGAGAGGTTGAGTAAAAACTAATTCAGCGGGTGAGGCATCTAAATCCTCTTTGGGTGCCGAACGCAACCCCAATAAAACCCATGGTAGTTTGTTTACCCAATCTGTATCCGTGAGCGACGCTCTGAGGGCTGCCTTCAACGACCTGTGAAAACGCTCGCATAAACCGTTGGCCTGGGGGTGATAAGCGGTAGTGCGGTGGGCTGCCGCTCCTAAGCCGCTGGCCGTTGCTGACCACAGCTCCGACACGAATTGCGGACCCCTATCGGACGTAATATCTGACGGGACTCCGAACCGCGCTACCCAGGCTGTTAAAAAAGCGCGAGTCACCTCTGCCACTGTGGTCGATTGTAATGGGACCACTTCCGGCCAACACGTGGTCCGGTCCACCATTGTCAAGAGATGTGTGAACCCTTGTGACGGCGGTAGGGGTCCCACTAGGTCTACGTGCACATGATCGAATCTCTTAGCCGGAATGTGGAACAGTTCTAAAGGGGCTTTCGTGTGCCTGTGAACTTTGGCCCGCTGGCAAGACCTGCAGGCTTTCGCCCACTCCTTCACGTGCTTGCGCAGGCTCGGCCAAACAAACTTCTCCGCTACCATTTTCACCGAAGCGCGTACTCCCGGGTGCGCTAGGGAGTGCACCGCGTCAAAAACGCGACGGCGCCACGTGGCCGGTACCACCGGGTGGATACGTCGCAGATAAGAGGGGGTGAACCGGTTTGTAAACTTATGCTCTCCAGTCTTAACCCTGTTGGTCCAGAGAGGAGCGCGCGCACGTCCGTGTCTTCGCTCTGCTCCGCTGCCTTGGCTGCGTAATCTATCCCCACGTGCACCGGAGCCGCGTGCACGTCCGCGCTGTTACCTCGCTCCGTGTCTGCGGCATTACAGTCCGCATCCGCGCGGACAGGCGCTGTTTCCGCTCGTGAGAGGCAGTCCGCTACTACATTAAGTTTACCAGCTACGTGCTGTATATCGGTGGTGAATTCTGAAATTGCGGCCAGCTGCCTCTGCTGTCGGCCTGACCAAGGTTCTGAAATTTTGGACATTGCAAAAGTGAGCGGTTTGTGGTCGACAAACGCGGTGAAACGCCGCCCTTCCAACCAGAACTGGAAATGGCGAATAGCCAAGTGGAGCGCCAGCAGCTCCCTGTCAAACGCGCTGTATTTCCGCTCAGCATCGCGTAGGGACCTGCTGAAAAAAGCGAGTGGCTACCAAACTCCGGCGACCTGCTGCTCTACAATGGCCCCTATGGCCACATCTGACGCGTCTGTGGTTAGCGCTATTCGGGCTGATGGGTCTGGGTGAGCCAGCAGTGCTGCGTCTGCCAGTGCTTTTTTAACCTCTGTGAATGCGCGCTCCCACTCTGGGGACCACTCGATCACATTGGAGGGCTTCTGTTTTTTAAGCGGCTTCTGTTTTTTAAGCGCGGCGTATAACGGTTGCATGAGCTGCGCCACATGGGGTATGAAACGGTTATAAAAATTTACCATTCCTAAAAATTCTTGCAATGCTTTTACCGTTTGTGGCTGGGGAAACTCCGCCACTGCGTGTACTTTGGTCGGCAGAGGGACTGCTCACTCTGGGGAGGCGCGGTGCCCTAAAAAATTGATTTACGCTGCGCCAAAATGGCACTTGGCCGGGTTGATTATCAACCCATGCGCTCCCAACCTCTGAAAAACTGTTGTGAGGTGTTTTTCGTGTTCCTCCTCCGAGGGGCTGGCGACCAAAATGTCGTCTAAGTAGACAAAAACAAAAGGGAGGTCGCGCAACACAGCATCCATCATCCGTTGGAAGGTTTGCGCGGCGCCTTTAAGGCCAAAAGGCATGCGTAAAAACTCAAAAAGGCCGAACGGGGTTATTACCGCTGTCTTGGGGATGTTCTCTGGTTGGACCGGGACCTGATGATAACCGCGGACCAGGTCTATTTTAGAAAAAATGCGCACCTTCGCCGAGTGAACCGAAAAATCCTGGATATGCGGAATTGGGTAGCGGTCCTGCGCTGTGGCATTGTTTAACCTGCGGTAATCGCCACAAGGTCTCCACGAGCCGTCAGCCTTAGGCACCATATGCAGGGGGGAAGCCCAGGCGCTCTTCGAGTGGCGAATTATGCCCAACCTTTCCAGGTTGGCGAACTCCTCACGCGCAATGGAGAGCTTAGCTGCATCCAAGCGCCGAGCCTTCGCAAAAACTGGTGGGCCACTTGTGGTTATAAAGTGCTCCACCCCGTGCTTCGCCACTTTAGCTGAAAATGTGGGAACTGTGAGTGCTGGAAACTGATTTAGAAGAGTGTGAAACTTACCGCCTGCTGTGGCGACGTTGGTCTGTACTGGCGGTGGCACTCGAGCTGCACAAGGGATGGAACAAAAAGAGAGTGCATTAACCAGGCGTCTATTAGCCAGATCTACCAACAAGCCATGTGAGCACAAAAAGTCAGCGCCTAACATGTTGAAACTCACCGCCGCTACTATGAAGGTCCATTCATAGGTGTGGCCGTGCAAGGACAGGCGCAGAGTCCGCTCGCCAAAAGTCTTGATAGACGAGCCGTTTGCGGCCATTGCCCCGTCTCCTCGGGGGCCAGCCACCCGATCCGCATAGGTCACGGTAATGAAACTCCTCTGTGCTCCGGTGTCAACGAGGAATTGCCGTCCGGAGCTCGCGTCTGTCAGGTACAGCAGCTTGTTCAGTTCACCGAGAGTCGAAGCTGCTAACGACCCCCGGCTCGTGCGTTTCCCTGTTTCTTGAAGCTGCATGGTGGGATGCATCTGTGTGCCTTCTCCGCGAAGCGTCGATGGCAAAAACAGAGGTCGTCCCCTCCTCTGCTTCGGGACCGCGCCGCTGCCGTCGTCGCTGGGGTTGTTTCTGCTGCCACTGGCTCTCCACCACCCTCGGCCGCCGCGCCGAGGTCTGCTGCTGCCACTGAAGTCTCCTGCTCGTCGCAGGCGTTGAGGAGCCGCTCCGCTTCCATGGCCAGCGTGCGGAAGTCCTGCTGGTTCACACACCTCATGCCGGACAGGAGACCCCTCATGTGTGCTGGGAGGGTCCTTAAGAAGATGTGTTTAAACAGAAAAGGCATCGTTGTCCGCCCCGATCATCTGCAGCATGTCCTCCATGAGGACGGTCGGCCTGCGTCCTCCTCTGTCGCGCAGGTCCAGAAGTCTCCTGGCCCTCACCTCGGCTGATGGCACAAAACTCCGAATGAGGGCGGCTTTCAGGGTGTCGTACTTGCCAGCAGCGGGTGGCTGCTGCACTAGGCTCTGCACACATCGGGCTGTGCGGCTGTCAAGTCTTGCGATGACATTATGGAACTTGATGTCATCTGCTGATACTCCATTGAGCACGAACCGCAATTCCACGTGTTGGAACCATGAGTGCGGGTCATCTTGCCAGAACTCGGGGAGTTTAATTGAGCTTACGCCCGTGCGGGCGGTCCCCGGTGAATCCGGGTCGGAGAAACGGTCTCCAAGCCTTTCCATATATCTCACGTGTGGGTCACCAATGTGGGAATCATGAAATGATGAGACTGGATGATTTCTCAGTATTGGTTTATTCCATCTCACGTCCCACAGCTCTTCCTCTGTCAGGAAATCAGAGAGTGAGCTGCAGTAAACCACATACATTTATACCCCCACATCAAACACAGAATCACATTTACATTTAATCCCTCCATTGTCCTCTTGGCTCCTCTGTCTGACCCCAGGAGGTCAGACAGACCTTTCAGGTTCTCTCTCCAGTTCTTCTCACTTCCTCCCAAGTTTGCAGGTGGTCCAGACTCATTGTCCATCTGAGGCGTGATGTCAATACACACCGCGAGCTTAAAGTCCTTTTATGCTTGGGTCTCTGCAGCGGAATATGTGAGTTACATAATGTTACGCCACAACACCACATTTTAAGCTAATGTTAGGTACTTACAAGAGTGGAGGAAGGTGCACATAGGTGGACTACATCTTATGCAGAAGGAGAAATCTGAAGGAGATAGGAGACTGCAAGATGCTGATAGGGGAGAATGTAGCTAGACAGCATTGGATGGTCATCTGTAGGATGACTTTGGAAAGCAAGAAGAGGAAGAGAGTGATGGCAGAGCCAAAGATTAAGTGGGGGAAGTTACAGAAGGAAGAAGGTCACACAGAGTTCAGGAAGGAGTTGATACAGGCTCTGGGTGGTAGGGAAGAATTACCAGATGACTGGGAAAGTACAGCAAAAGTATTGAGGGAAACAGGTAGAAACGTATGTGGTGTATCCAGTGGACAGAGGAAGGAAGACAAGGTGACTTGGTGGTGGAATGAGGAGGTACAGGAAAGTATCCAAAGGAAGAGGTGAGCAAAGAAAAAGTGGGATAGTCAGGGAGATGAAGAAAGTAGACAGGAGTATTTCAAATCTAGGTGCATGGCAAAGAGAGACGTGGCAAAGGCAAAGGAAAAGGCATATCAAAATCAAATCAAATCAAACTTTATTGTCATATTGCTGTACATACAACTGTAGTGCAGGCAAGATGAAATTGCGTTTCTCTCGGCATCCATATAAGAAGCAGCATGATTAAGACACACTCCCACATAGCTCCCACCCCCCCATCCATTCACACATCCCTGAGACATACTTGGGGAAAAAGAATAACTAACTATAATATACAAAATGTCCATAGGTGCAGTAGTGTGTATGTGAGATTCCGGGTCAGCTGTTCAGCATCCTGACAGCTTGTGGGAGGAAGCTGTTGATCAGTCTGGTGGTTCTGCCTCTGATGCTCCGGAATTGTTTACCAGATGGAAGAAGTTCAAAGTGTTTATGCAGAGGGTGAGAACGGTCCTTGACAATATTCAGTGCCCTGCTCCTACAACGGTTCTGAAAAAGATCTTGGACAGAGGGGAGGGAGACTCCAATTACCCTCTCCGCCCCCTTGACTATCCTCTGCAGGGCTTTTTTGTCTGACATACTGCAGCTGGAGTACCATGTAGCAATGCAGTACATCAGAACACTCTCCACCACACCTCTGTAGAAGGTCCTGAGGATGCAGATGGGGAGAGAGGCCTGTTTGAGTTTCCTCAAGAAGTGTAGTCTCTGCTGAGCTCGCTTCCTGATCTCCAAGGAATTCTTGCTCCAGGTCAGGTCCTGCGAGATCTGCACTCCGAGGAACTTGATGTTCTCTACTCTCTCCACTAAATGGCCGCCGATGCTGAGGGGGACGTGCTCAGGCTGTGACCGCCGGAAGTCGATAATCATCTCCTTTGTTTTGTCCACGTTGAGCACCAGATTGTTCTCCCTGCACCAGCCCTCCAGGTCTCTCACTTCTTCCCTGTACATTGATTCCTCATCCCTCTGAATAAGTCCCACCACCGTGGTGTCATCTGCAAACTTAATAATCTGGTTCCCCTCGTGTTTGGATACACAGTCATGTGTTAGAAGTGTAAACAACAGTGGACTGAGTACACAGCCTTGAGGGGTTCCGGTACTCAGCGTGACAGAGTTGGAGATGTTGTTTCCAACCCGGACAGACTGAGGTCTCTCAGTCAGGAAATCCAGGATCCAGAGACATGTGGCGGTGTTCAGACCGAGAAGGAGTAATTTCTCTATCAGTCTCTGGGGAATAATGGTGTTGAATGCTGAACTGAAATCAATGTACAGGAGTCTGGCGTAGGTGTCTTTCTGGTCCAGGTGGGTGATGACAGAGTGTAGGGTGGTGACTATAGCATCCTCCGTGGAGCGGTTTGAATGATATGCAAACTGGAGCGGGTCGTGTGATGCAGGGAGGCAGGCTGTGATGTGTGGTTTGACAAGCCGTTCAAAACACTTCATCACAATTGGTGTCAGTGCAACAAGACGATAGTCATTCAAACAGGACACCACTGGTTTCTTTGCCACCGGTACAATGATAGAGGTCTTGAAGCATCTGGGAACAATGGCCTGACTCAGGGAGATGTTATAAATGTCAGTCAGGACATCCGCCAACTCGCTCGCGCAGTCTCGGAGCACACGTCCCGGAATGTTGTCTGGACCTGCAGCTTTGCATGGGTTGATTCTGGATAGGGTCCTCCGTGTGTCCGCTGTGTTAATGGTAAAAGCTGGTCCGACCGATGGTGGGAGTGGGCCGGCCCTCCCTCTGATTGTCGAGTTTGATGCTTCAAAACGTGCAAAGAAGTTGTTAAGCCTGTCTGGAAGTGAAGCGTCGTCATCATCGACCCCCTGCCTAGACTTAAAGCCCGTCAGTGTCCGAACTCCCTGCCACATCTGCTTGGTGTACCTAGTGTCACAGAGGTGTCCCTGGATTTTCTCCGCATAGGCGCGCTTTGCCGCCTTAATTCCCTTTGAAAGCGCAGACCTGGCTGAGCGGAGGGCAATCCTGTCTTTCGCTCTGAACGCTGCATCTCTGGCTTTAAGCAGCGAGCGCACCTCTGCAGTCATCCAGGGCTTATGATTACCCCGCATAGTGATGGTCTTCACCGTAGTGACATCCTCTGTGCACTTCGCGATGTAGCTGGTGACCGAATCAGCATACTCCTCCACATCTGTCCTGTCTTCCTGGGAGGCTGCTATTTTGAAGATCTTCCAGTCTGTGTGCTGAAAACAGTCTTGCAGTGCAGAGGTTGCACTCTCTGGCAAAATCCTGATTTGTTTCACTGCTGGCCTGCTGCGCTTCAATAAAGGTTTGTAGGCAGGAACCAGCATCACGGACATGTGATCAGAACGGCCGAGATGGGGGCGGGGTAACGCTTTATATGCATCTGTGTTTGTGTACACTAAGTCCAACATATTCTCTCCTCTGGTCTTAAAGTCTACACATTGTTTAAACTTGGGGAGCACAGTCTTTAAGCTGGTGTGGTTAAAATCCCCCGCAACCACCACAAAACTGTCCGGGTGTGACGTTTGGATTCCACTGATTGCATTGTGCAGTACCCCGAGTGCCTTCTTAGCATTAGCTTTAGCGTTAGCGCTCGGCGCTATGTAAACACCAACTACAAACACGTTGCTGAATTCCCTCGGCAGATAAAAAGGCCGACAATTAACAATAAGGAACTCCGCCAACGGAGAGCAGTGTTTAGACACTACCGTGGCATTAACGCACCAGTTCTTGTTAACATAGATGCATAGCCCACCCCCCCGGCTCTTACCGGAGCTCGCCGTTTCCCTGTCGGCCCGGAACATCGCCATATCTTCCAGCTGAATGGCCTCGTCAGGAATGTTGTCGTGGAGCCATGTCTCGGTGAAAACAAACACACAGCAGTCCCTCCACTCTCTCCGGGTTTCTTTCAGCAAACGCAGCTCGTCTACCTTGTTTTCGAGGGCGCGGACGTTTGATAGAAGAAGCGATGGTACCGCTGGTCTGGAGGGGTTAGCCTTTAGCCTAGCATGGATCCCGGCCCTTTTTCCTCGCTTTTGCTTGCGCTCGCTCCGCTTCCGCTTCCTCCTCTCCCGGGTAGCTTCCAGCGGGGACTCCGCCAAAATTCCATGCTGGCGTAGAATGTACAAATCACAACCGATCGCCGCGATTCTTGCAGCGTGCAGTACCTTGATGTTTAATAAGGTCTCACGGTTGTAAGTTTTACAGAATGTACGTCTGGGATGGTTAAAACTCTCACACTCGCTGATACCAAGAGGGGCCGCTGCGTCTAGGCGCGCCGCCATCTTTTTTTTTTTTGATTTGATTTGATTTTTTTTTTATTTTTTTTTTATTTGATTTGATTTTGATTTGATTGATTAACCACCTCACTTGGTGTTTTTCAGTTCTTTTTTCTTGTTCAGTGAGAGAAATCTAGTCTCTTCTGGGCTTTAACGAGTGCATCAAAGTCAGGTTGAATGTCTGACGTGGAGATGCGAAGCACAGCTGACAGATGATCATCAGTGAGAGAGGATCTATACCTGGATTTGGTAAACTTCATCACTGAGAATGTTTGTTCACATATGTAGGTAAAGTCAAAGAGAACCAACATCTTCTGAGCATGTCTCCTCATGTCTGGAAAGTTCTCTTCTTTGAGAGAAGAGTAAAACTCCAGCAGTGATCCTGACTTAAAGTGCTCTGCCAGTATCGCATCAGACTGCAGGTCAGTTAGTTCCAGCTGAACATCACTGGGTGCATTATCTACACTGCAGGTAAAGGGAGAGGAAATCATGTGCATTTTATCCTCGATTGTTCTGAGATCTTCAAATCACCTTGAAAACTCGCTATGCAGTGCTACTAACATGGATGAGTACCTGCGGAGGTGATCAGCTGATGGTGTGAGTTCTTTCAGGGTTTGCATGTGAGTGAGAGTGTTGCTCTCCAGTTGGCTTGAAAGAAACTGCAACTTTCTCATGAAAGCCTTCACCAGGCTGTGCATTTCATAAACAAAAAGGCCCTTGCCTTGCAGTTTGGTGTTCAGTTCATTCATCAGTGCAGTCACATCAACAGCAAATGCAAAATCTGCTATGCAGTCCTCATCTGAGAGCTCTGGGATGCCTTTGCCTTTCTTCTCACAAAACTCTCGAATCTCTGCTTTCAGGTCCCAAACTCTTTTTAGCACTTTGCCCAGGCTGAGCCATCTGACAGCTGTGTGGTAGCCAATGTCACTATGTTCAGTCTCATGCTCCTCCAAAAGTGCAGCAAACGGTCTGTGATTCAGTGCTCGTGCCCTGATGAAGTTAACTATTTTAGTTACAACATCAATAAGATGGTTAATTATTAGTACTGACTTGCACAGCACATGCTGATGTATAGTTAGTTAGTTAGTTATGGAAGTCCATCAGTGGTTGATGATGACATCCATCTCTCCTAGGGTAAAGATGAAAACTATGAAGTGGTGTTGCGCCGCCTATGACTTTGACTATGACATATAGCAGGCCTATTCAAATAGCGGCCCACGGACCACATGCGGCCCAGAGCTAATCTCTGAGTGGCCCAGGCCATGCCAAGGAAATATAAATTAAAGAAAAAAATATGAAAGGAATGACGGTCCACAAATGTGCACATGAACAACACGCGTGACCGTCATCTGCACGGAATTCAAAAGCGCCCCCCCACGTGAGCGTTCCAGTTGCAGGCAGAGTGGTTTTCTAGCATTGCTGTCCAAGAGAAACATGAGCGTGTAGAGGATGTGTTCAATGATGAGGATGGGTTTATTTCTCAGGTTCAGTTTTATTGTCAGAACACATTCTCTATCAACCTCCAAGCAAGAAAAGAGACAGATCACAGTCACATCATTCTCTTAAACCCCGGAACATCGAAACTCAAGTCACATGGTGTCTGAACAAACATACAGTCACATTGTAACCCCTTTGATCCTCCACCATTGTCTCTCAGCCTTCGATGGTCCGGAAATCCCTCCAGGGCCTCTCTCTGAGACAAAGGACAAATCTCACACCTCCTCGATACCTCCTGCAGGTTCAGTCCTTTTGTCCCTCGAGACGTGAAGCACACAATAAACCTTCAGCAATACATTTGTGGAAAATATGTACCCAACATATGTGCCACAGACCCCCCCCCCCCCAAACGTCTAATATGGGACAAACATAATCAGAGGTGCATGGCATAAAAAAGAAACATCACCACATATCAAAAATCAATCCACCAGTTGCCTAGGTCTAAACCTCCTGCCGTATCTGCTGTAAGCCGGCCTTGCTGCTTCTGCAGTGTCTTCCTGCACCTGTGGATTAGAACTGTTAGCCAAACTCTGTGGGGGTTCTGGAGAAAGCCTTCTCGGAGGTCTGCCACGACGGGGGCCCCTCGCTAACTGCACTTGTTCATCAGCCAAAACGAAAGCAGGTTTGAGTCTGTTTATACAAATCAACTCCTTCCTGTCTCCCAAATCTAGCAAAAAATGCTTCTCTCCTGTTTCCAGCACTCTGAAAGGTCCATCATAAGGTGGCCGCAAATTTGGGCAATGAGCATCATGTCTAACAAAAACAAACTCTGCATTTTTTAAAGCCTTCTGCACAAAAACGCGTGGGAAACTGTGATGAACCGGGCCAGGAAGCGTGTTTGATCCTGTGTCGCTCTGCAACAGCTGAGCGGGGGGGCAATTTGGCGCAGGATTGTCGGGGAGAAATTCACCAGGTAAACGGAGAGGTTGTGTAAAAACTAACTCAGTTGGGGAGGCCTGCAAATCTTCCTTAGGAGCAGAACGCAACCCCAATAAAACCCATGGAAGTTTGTCAACCCAATTTGTATCCGTAAGCGACGCTCTGAGGGCTGCTTTCAATGACCTATGAAAACGTTCGCATAAACCATTAGCCTGGGGGTTATACGTGGTAGTGCGGTGAATCTTCACCCCTAGGCTGCGGGCCATCGATGACCAGAGTTTGGAAACAAATTGAGGACCTTTGTCAGATGTTATGTCCGACGGAACTCCAAAACGCGCAACCCAAGCTGTTAAAAACGCGCGCGAAACTTCCTCCGCTGTGGTTGACGCCAGAGGAACCACTTCTGGCCAACGCGTGGTGCGATCCACCATCGTCAAGAGGTGTGTGTACCCCTGTGATAACGGGAGGGGGCCCACCAAGTTGACATGCACATGATCAAAGCGCTTAGCCGGGATGTGAAAAGGCTCCAAAGGAACTCTAGTGTGCTTGTGTATTTTGGCTCGCTGACACGCTATGCAGGCTGCCGCCCATTCCTTGACCTGTTTGCGCAACCCCGGCCAAACAAATTTCTCCCCCACCATCTTGATCGATGCGCGCACCCCGGGGTACGCCAGGGAATGGACCGAGTCAAAAACGCGGCGGCGCTACGCAGCTGGTACCACGGGATGCGGCCGTCCCGTGGAGACATCACAGATTAGGGGAGGCATACCCATTTGCAGCACTCTGTCCTCCAGCCTTAACCCTGTTGGTCCAGACTGGAGCGCGCGCACATCCGCATCGCTAACCTGCTCCGTGGCCATGGCTGCATAATCTAAACCTACGCTGACCGGGGCTGCGTGCGCTTCCGCGCCGCTATCCTGGCCCGCAGCCACGGCTGCAGAGTCTGCCCCCACGGGGCCTGGCACATGAGAGACAGTCTGCCACTACATTATGTTTACCTGCGACATGCTGGATATCGGTGATGAACTCCGATATCGTGGCCAGCTGTCTTTGCTGCTGGCCCGACCAAGGTTCCGAAATCTTGGCCATCGCAAACGTTAGCGGCTTGTGGTCCACAAACACGGTGAAACGGCGCCCTTCCAACCAGAACTGGAAATGGCGAATGGCCAAGTGTAGGGCCAAAAGCTCCCTGTCGAACGCGCTGTATTTTTGCTCGCTATCGCGCAAGGTTTTGCTGAAAAACGTGAGCGGCTGCCAGGTCCCTGCTACAAACTGTTCAACGACCACCCCCACCGCTAAATAGGAAGCGTCAGTGGTGAGCGCCATGCGAGCCGTTGGGACTGGGTGTGCCAACAAAATCGCATTTGCCAGGGCTGTTTTGACTTGGGAGAAAGCGCGCTCCCGATCCGGAGACCATTCGATTTTATTTGTGGGTTTTTGCTTCTTTAGTGCAGCATACAATGGTTGCATGAGCTGCGCCGCGCTTGGGAGGAAACGGTTGTAAAAATTAACCATTCCCAAAAACTCCTGTAACGCTTTAACCGTTTGAGGTTGGGGAAAATCCATTATTGCGCGTACTTTATCGGGCAGAGGGACCGCTCCTTCTGGTGAAACGCGATGCCCCAAAAAATCAATTTGCGCCACCCCAAACTGGCACTTCGCTGGGTTGATTATTAACCCGTGCTCTGCTAGCCTCCGAAAAACCTCTGTGAGGTGGCTTTCGTGCTCGTCCTCGGACGTGCTGGCTACCAAAGTGTCGTCCAGGTAGACAAACACGAAAGGAAGATCGCGTAGAACCGTGTCCATCATATGCTGGAACGTCTGCGCAGCTCCCTTTAATCCAAAAGGCATGCGCAAAAACTCAAAAAGCCCGAAAGGAGTTATTACCGCAGTTTTGGGTATATCTTGTGCGCGCACTGGGACCTGATGGTAACCACGCACCAAGTCTATTTTAGAAAAAATGCGCACCCCCGCCAAATGAACTGAAAAATCTTGGATGTGCGGGATCAGGTAGCGGTCGTGCGCTGAGGCGTTATTCAACCTGCAGAAATCACCGCAAGGTCGCCACGAACCATCAGCCTTTGGGACCATGTGTAGCGGTGAAGCCCAGGGGCTTTTAGAATGTCTAATGATTCCCAGTTTTTCTAAGTTGGCGAACTCCTCGCGCGCTGTGGCCAGTTTAGCTGAGTCCAAGGGCCGAGCTTTTGCAAAAACGGGCGGCACAGTGGTAGTGATAAAATGTTCCACCCCATGCTTAGCCACTGTCGCTGAAAACGTTGGGACTGTGAGTGCTGGGAACTGAGTGAGCAGTGAGTGAAACTTACCACCTGCGGCTATGACGTTGGCCTGTGCAGTCGGCGGAGCCACCCGGGCTGTGCAGGAAATAGAGTGAAAAGACAGTGCATTAACCAGACGTCTATCAGCAAGATCAACCAATAAACCATGTGAGCATAAAAAATCAGCACCTAACATGTTGAAACTGACTGCTGCTATGACAAAAGTCCACTCGAATGTTCGGCCGTGTAGAGACAGGAGCAGAGTCTTCTCCCCGAAGGTCTTAATCGCCGAGCCGTTCGCCGCCGTCACCAGGGGACCACTGGAAGGTGCCAGCCGGTCAGCGTAGGAGGGTGTGATGAAACTCAGCTGGGAGCCTGTGTCCACCAGGAAGTGCCTCCCTTATCGCTCGTCCCTCAGGTAGAGCAGCTTGTTCTTTTCGCCGAGAGCCGCAGCTGCTACCGACTCCCGGTCTTGGCGTTTCCCGAGCACTTGAACTGGCACGGTGGAATGCACTTGCGTGCTCTCTCAGCGAAACAGCAATGGTAAAAGCAAAAGACGTCGCCCGCTCCACGTCCCCTGGCCTCCGCCGCTGCCGTTGTCAGTGAGTCTGGTGCTGCAGCCTCTGGCCCCCTGCCATCTCCGGGTGTTGCGCTCAGCTCTGCTGCTGTGGCCTTGGCCGTGTGTCGTCTATGAGCGTCGACGAGCCACTGCGCCTCCTGGCCCAGCTCGTGGTAGTCTCGTTGGGCCAGCAGCTGTGAACTGGCCAGGGT
Source organism: Pholidichthys leucotaenia (assembly GCA_020510985.1). Lineage (NCBI taxonomy): Eukaryota > Metazoa > Chordata > Actinopteri > Cichliformes > Pholidichthyidae > Pholidichthys > Pholidichthys leucotaenia. The sequence goes on along the minus strand of CM035843.1, from coordinate 196,306,121 downwards.
AACTCTCACCACTGACGGCAGTGTCCTGAGGAAAAGGTGGGCGAAAATAAAACCATCATCTTCGGAGTCTCTCAAACTCAGCATCCTCGCCATCAGGTCTGCAGGTCTCTCGGCCTCGCCTTCAGTCAACACCAGGAGCTTCTCTGCTCGCTCTCCCAGCGAGGGGGTGAAAGAACGGATGAGAGCCGCTTTCAATGCGCCGTACTTGTTGTCGTCTGGCGGGTGGTTAATCAGGCTCTCTACCCGCTGGGCTGTGTGGCTGTCCAGCTTCGCAACCACATGGTAGAATTTCGTGGCGTCTGCCGAAATTCCCCGAAGATGGAACTGTGCTTCGACTGCGTTAAACCAGGAGCGCGGGCTATGCTGCCAGAAATCAGGTAGCTGGACTGTGGTAGCTGCGTTAGCCTGGCTGGCTCCTGATGAGTCCGGTGCAGAAGAATCATCACCGGCCATAATTCGTCGTAGGGTCACCAGTGTAGAGGATGTGTTCAATGATGAGGCTGGGTTTATTTCTCAGGTTCAGTTTTATTGTCAGAACACATTCTCTATCAACCTCCAAGCAAGAAAAGAGACAGATCACAGTCACATCATTCTCTTAAACCCCGGAACATCGAAACTCAAGTCACATGGTGTCTGAGCAAACATACAGTCACATTGTAACCCCTTTGATCCTCCACCATTGTCTCTCAGCCTTCGATGGTCCGGAAATCCCTCCAGGGCCTCTTTCTGAGACAAAGGACAAATCTCACACCTCCTCGATACCTCCTGCAGGTTCAGTCCTTTTGTCCCTCGAGACGTGAAGCACACAATAAACCTTCAGCAGTACATTTGTGGAAAATATGTACCCAACATATGTGCCACAAGCTTATTAAAGAACTTTAAATGCAGAAAAAGGCAGAAGAGATATGTAAGCAGTAGAGGCATTTATGGTGGTTTTGACCCGCTAGAAACGGGAGCAATAATAATAATAATAAATAACGCTTAGCAAACGTGTGGTGAGGCTTCATACTGTATGCAGGGAAAGGCAAGAGTGACTGAATTGCTGAGGATTGACTTCACCAGCTACTACAATATCCATCCATGGATGGATATTATTTACCTGGCAAGTTAAGATGACTGAAATTCAGAAGTCAGTGACTTTAATCCTCAACAGCTTTCAAACTAAATACGCTAACATTTGGATTTCAAAATAAGGGAGGTTTTTCCTGCTGTCTGGGTGGTGAGGAGATTTCTAAAAACTATAAATATATCAAAATAGTTTAACAGAAATAACTGCATCTTTGGTCATTTAAGTTAATTTATTTCATTAAATATATTTTTATTAATATTTTTTCTTTGAAATCAGACTTATTGTTCTGTTTTGGCTCTGCAAAATTATGGTCAAAAGTATAAATTGTATAAGGAAAAAAGTCAAAATTTTACCACAGTCTGTTTCAAATTTATTTAAAAAAAACAACAACAACAGTAATTTAAAAAATAAACAAAAATTAGCCATAAAAAACACACAAATTTATAATAAAGTCTTAAATGTACAAGAAAATTCAATTTTACTAGAGGAAATTACACATTTGAGGAAAATAATTTCAAATTTAGATAAATTTACTGAGAAAAGTAGAAAACTATAAGAAAATTGTTATAAATTTTGGAGAAAAACCTCAAACCTTCAAGACTGAAGTCATTACTCAAGTTTTTAAGTGGGTGCTTTTTGCATCTTTAACTCTACTAGAAATTTCTGGTTGACTGATATGTGTGTGTAATGCAATGTGCAGTTATAAAAAGAGGTTCCTACTCACACATGTGATTTAAAACAAAAACCACAATGGTGGATGTGCAATATTTGTTAACGTCATCAATCTTTTCTTGGAGGGTTTGTGCACTGAAGTGTGTGACAGTTCATTTTTTTATTCAGTTAAATGTACTTTGTGATGTGCCAAGATCAGTTATGACCAGGATGTAGATTTTATTTCAAAAGGGAAACAAATGTTAATGCTACTAACAATGCACATTGAGTTTTTATCACTTTGAGATGTGCCTGAGTAAGATAGTAAGATAGTAAGAATTTTTTTCATTCTACTTATTTAATTGTTGTTCAAGAAGAAAAATATTTCTACTACTTCAAGTTCTGCTCAACCTACTATTATCGTGTTTTTATGCACTTTTGATGTGCCTTTGTCATGTGCCAAGCGCACATTTAAAACCAAGACAATGAATAAAAAGTGCATATTTGTCATCATATTGATCTGTATTGGTTTGACATTTGTCATTCAACAGATCGCTGAACATGTGCGGCCCAGTTACATGTCTTGATTTCAAATTGTGGCCCAACTGATTTTGTAATTGAATAGCCCTGGCATATAGTGAGCTGTATGAAAGGCTGGACCCAAAGGAAGGAGAAAAGGAGTTGTATCGATTGGCTAGACAGAGAGATGGAGCTGGAAAGGATGTACAGCAAGTTAGGTTGATTAAGGACAGAAATGGTAATGTACTAACAAATGACAAGAGTGTGTTGAGAAGGTGGAAGGAGTACTTTGAAGAGCTGATGAATGAAGAAAATGAGAGCGAGGAGGATGGATGAAGGAAAGATGGTGAACAAGGAAGTGTCGAGGATTAGTAAGGCAGAAGTAAGGGCAGCTTTGAAGAGGATGAAGAATGAAAAGGTGGTTGGTCCAGATGACATACCTGTGGAGGTGTGGAGATGTTTAGGAGAGATGGCAGTGGACTTTTAAACCAGATTTTTTAACACAATCTTGGAGAGTGAGAGGATGCCTGAGGAGTAGAGTAATGTTTTGGCACCAGTTTTCAAGAACAAAGGTGATGCTCAGAGCTGTAGTAACTACAGAGGCAGAAAGTTGATCAGCCACACTATGAAGATATGGGAAAGAGTTGTTGAAGCCAGGTGAAGAGGAGAGGTGACAATTGGTGAGCAGCAGTATGGTATCATGCCAAGAAAGGGTACTACAGATGCAATGTTTGCTCTAAGAGTGCTGATGGAGAAGTACAGAGAAGGTCAGAAGGAGTTGCACTGTGTCTTTGTGGATCTAAAGAAAACATGATAGGGTGCTAAGAGAGGAAGGGTAGTACTGTATGAGAAAGTCAGGAATGGCAGAAGCATATGTGAGGGTGGTGCAGGACATGTATGAGGACAACGAGACAGTGGTGAGATGTACTGTAGGGAGTGACAGCTGGATTCAAGGTGGGGGTGGGGTTACATCAGGGATCAGCTCTGAGCCCCTCCTTGTTTGCCATGGTGATGGACAAACTGACAGACGAGGTCAGGCAGGAGACTCCGTGGAGCATGATGTTTGCAGATGATATTGTCATCTGTAGTGACCATGTGCAAGAGAACCTGGAGAGGTGGAGGTATGCTCTGGAGAGAAGAGGAACGAAAGTCAGTAGAAGCAATACATGAGTATGAATGAGAGAGAGGCAGGTACAACGGTGAAGATGGAAGGAGTAGAGGTAGTGAAGGTAGATGTATTTAAGTACCTGGGGTCAACTGTTATGTCTGGATGTGGACCCAAAGGACATGGCCAGGTGTAGAACAGGATGAACGTTTATCAACCGGTAGCACACCCACACCACACTACCACCGCCAGGCAGAGGTGATGGCAAAGAGGCTCGCCCCTACTGCCTGCTGCCCTTTATAGGCACGGGTGGTGGCGAGACCAGAAATAAGAGCTACCACACCGTGTCTCACAAATAAAAGCCTAAGAACAATAACACAATAAATAACTATACAACATTCTCCCCCCACCCTTACAAAAGTCCAAAACACATACACAATTCAGACCCTCCTCAATTTAGGACCTGAATCACGCACTAAAATAACAAAAAACAATGTACTATAAGTGGCCTAACAGTCACACCCAAAACAACTAAAAACTAGGGGGAACGGGTGGATTGTCATCCCACCCCGCACAGCAAGGTGGATTATTCTGCCGCCTGTACTAAATGAAAGTCCAGTACTAAATTAAAATAACTGCCGTGCTCCTAAACTAAAAATAAAATGTACAAAATAATCCCCAGAACTACATACAACACACAACCACAAAATACTCTGAACACATGCGCTCACAGTCACCTTCCGGGCAGCTCGTTCGGGTCCCTCCATGAGCCATCCAACAGCTGGAGATAAGCATCATCCCATCTGGCTACGATGCGCAGCTGTCCCTGGTGCTCCTCTAACTGCCGTTTGGCCTGCACCCACCATGATAGCGCCTCGTCCCGAGCCCGAACCAGGTCTGCGACTCTCAGAGGGGTTCTGCTCGGCTTGCAGGGTCTCTGCTTGGCATGCGGTCCCTCCATGCCTAACGGTCTGGCCTCAACCACTTGTAGATCTGCTGCAGCCATCGCCATTGTAGCTCCTTGTTCGCCGGACCACTTTAGCCGAGCTCCGGGAACAACTGGAGCCAGCTCCTTGGCGTTGCTTGTCGTCACAGGTGCCCCACTGTGCCGCCCAGTACCCTTGTCCAGGGCGACTTGGGCTCTGGCACAGGGACCCCCCTGTGATGACCCTGAGCGAGACTGGTCCTGCTCACCTTCCGGGGTGCTGGGCAATTCCTCATCTCACACCGCACCATCCTCCACTCAGAACTGGCCAGTCCCACAGTCCACAGCCCGACCACTCCTCCCCGGTGCCATGTTTAATGGCAAAACCAAGACCATAAAACAGGTTGCAGCCCATGATGTTATCACCACGAGCCGTCATGGTGAACTCGAGATTAGACATCTCCGTCGATTTGTACCGGGCAGTCAGTTTCAGTGTTCCCACCGTGGCCAGCCGTCCTTCTCCATAGCCATAAAGCGGCACTGGGTCACCTTCAATCCTGTAGTGCGGGAAGAATTTTCTCACTGTAGCTCAATTCAGCAGGGAGCCCTCCACCCCCGTATCGATCAGCAACGGTACCTCCACACCATCCAACTCCACCATGCAGCACGTGTACCCGTTGGTGTTCGGGGACACAGTGTGGACAACCGTCGGGGCAGGAGGGGTTGATTTCTGCTGTGGGCTCCCTTGCTCGAACATGCGGCACACCCTGGCATAATGGTTCAAGTGGACGCACCTGCCGCAGCGCTTCCCTCTTGCTAGACAGTCCCTGGCCTTGAAGCGGTGCTTTGCAGACTCGCAGCCCAAACACATGGGCTTCCACAGGGACCTCAACTCCACAGAGTTGGCATCTCCGGTGTTGTCCTCCACGCTCCCATCGCTGTCTGGGTCTGCTACTTGTGTGGTCACGGGAGATCCTAGTTGTTGGTGTGACCAACGCTCACTCAGCTCCCATGTCAGCCTATCTGCTGCTTCCAGCTGGAGAGCTAACTCGATGGCCCTGGATAGTGTTAAGTCACCCGGAAAAGTGAGCAGCTTTGACCTTATTGCAGCGCAGTTGGTATGCTCTGCCAACTGGTCGGGAACCATCTCTTCCTCGAACGGTCCAAACTGACACGCGCTAGCCAGTAGCCTCAAGTCTGCCATGAACCGCTTCATGGACTTGCCCACTTGTTGGTGGCACTGCCGAAACTTGATCCTCCGAATGATGACGTTGTCCGGGGCACGAAAATGGTATGCCATCAGCTTGACCACATTGTCAAAGCTGTCAGAGTCACCGAGCGTGCTCAAAATTCATTGTCCCACCATCCCTAAGTTGTGCACCAACAACGCATGTGCCCTCAACTTGTCCATTCTTCCCAGGTTTAGTGCCACCATGTACAGTACGTCTGGAAGGCGACGTACCACCTCGGCCAGCGGACAGGTGGCTCGCTCGGGAGCTTCAGAAATTGCCGAATAGGAGACCCACATGCTTCCATACTTTGTTTATCCTCGTTGCCAAAATGTTATGTCTGGACGTGAACCCAAAGGACGAGGCCAGGTGTAGAACAGGACGAACGTTTATTAACTGGTAGCACACACACACACCACACTATGACCGCCAGGCAGAGGTGATGGCAAAGAGGCCCGACCATCCTGCCTGCTGCCCTTTGTAGGCATGGGTGGTGGCGAAACGGGAAGTCAGAGCCACCACACCATGCCTCACAATTAAAAGCCTAAGAACAATAACACTATAAATAACTACAACATCAACCATCCAAAGCAAAGGAAAATGCACAAGAGAGGTGAAGGAGAGACTGCAGACAGGGTGGAGTAGGTGGAGATGAGTGTCGGGGTGATTTGGGGCAGAAGCCCACTCAGCTAGAGTGAAAGGGAAGATTTACAAGACGGTAGTGAGACCTGCTATGATGCATGGATCGGAGACAGTGGCACTGACGAAAAGACAGGAGGTGGAGTTGGAGGCGGCAGAGGTGAAGATGATAAGATTTTCAATGGGAGTGACTAGGAGGGACAGGATTAGAAATGAGTATATCGGAGGGACAGCTCAGGTTAAGCAGTTTGGAGACAAAGTAAGAGAGGCAAGGCTGAGATGATTTGGACATGTGCAGAGGAGGGATAGTGGAGATATTGGACAAAGGATGTTGAAGATGGAGCTGCCAGGCAGGAGGAGAAAAGGAAGACCACAGAGAAAATTCATGGATGTAGTGATGGAGGACGTGGAGAGGGTTGGTGTTACAGAGGAAGATGCAAGGGATAAGGTGAGATGGAGGCAGATGATCTGCTGTGGAGACCCCTGAAGGGAGCAGCTGAAAGAGGAAGTTAGTTTTAAGCCTCAATTGTTTCAGTCAATAATATTCAAAATTCAAGATTCAAAGATTTTATTGTCAATACTACTATACGTGCAGGACATACAGGAGAATTGAAATGGTGTTTCTCTCTTTCTTCATTGGTGTGCATAATATAAAAAGAAAAGGAATAAGGCTGGAAAAAAGAAAAGAAAACAACAACAGCAGTCTATGTGCAGTAATGCAACCCGTGGTGCCAATGGCACCTTCCATCTTGCCTTGAGAGAGAGCAGTCACATTTTTCTTCCCTCCTCCCCTGCCTTCCTGATCTATTCCCAGCTTTTGCAATGTTGTGTTTTTGTCTGTGTTTAGTCGCTCTTCTTCTGTTGAATCTTAATCTAAATGGAAATTATGGATTTGGAAGCGGCTTAAATGTGCTATTGTCACTATTTTTTCAACAAGAATTGGGCCAAGGGGGAGCCCAAGAATTGGAACCTACGAGGAGACTCATGGACATTGGAATTCATGCGTCTATGGAAACATTATTGGTTATGATCTCAGGACTTCTATTTTTGGCTGTGGAGTTCCCTGATGCATCAGAAATTGAAGGAAAGTGAGAGAGCTGTTCAAGCGGACCCAGCAAGCTCCTTCATCAAATTCGACCAGTTGGGGAGGGCACGAGTAGCGGCAATGGTGAACTGAATGACAGTGATTCAGTGAAGGAATACATCTGAAGCCCTGTGCTCTCTATGGAAAAACAGTTTAAGCCTGCATATATAATGAAAGCACAGAACTACACGGATGAGGACAAATTCTATTCTCTGAGTGCACTGTGCTGATTTGATTTGATTTGACCTTGTTTGCCCCGTGTTTACATTCCTCCTGACTGAGATAAGTGGAAGGATCGGCTCATGTCTACCCAAACAATCAACAATCAGTTGTTTGTTGTCAGCGGATTGGACCCCCGAGGACAATGCCCATGTGCCTTCTGCAAGCAAGAGAGAGAGAGAGAGAGAGAGAGACTCTGGACTCTGGACTTGTTTATAAGTCACATGATTATAACATCTATCCACTGCCAGGAGGCGCCCTCTGCTGCTCACTAACAACTGTTACATTTACATTACACAATGCATACAACACTACATGCATACGATATACACACACTGCTCTCCTTCTGCGTGTGATTTGTCTACTAAATGTCTGCTAAATATGCATTGAGGGTTTTTTTGCCTGCAATCAAAATTTCGCTTACTCATTAAGCGTCAGTTTGATAAAACATGTTTTTTTCTCTCGCCTATTGTGTCATATCCTCTCTTTTCTTTTTTTTTCCTTTCTTCTTTATGACTGGCGCCTAGCGGCTGCCCCGGCCTTGGATGCGCTCTGCAGAGCGTGCCCAAATGCCAAGTCACGTTTCGTTACCTTGTATTCATACATGTGTAATGACAATAAAGTTGAATCTCATCTCATCTCATCTCATATAATGTAATATACTAACAAATACTGTCTGAATGTTCATCTAAAAGCCCAATTCAAGCACTATCAGAGTGGTATGAGTGGACGATAGCATATGACCTGTCCCCAGAGTGTAATAAACACTAAAGGTGCATTCAAACCAAACGCAAAAGCATAAATTTTTCGGGTGGTACGATCATGTTAACTCAATGCAAGCATGCAAATAGATGTGAATTTGCATCTGAGAGAGTTGAGGGGCGGGGTTGCCTTCATAACTTTTGCAGCTGCTTTCTGCCTGCTGTGGAAATAAAAAAAAATGTCACCAGGTTTAGGTGTACAACGTTATCTGGCTGGACACACAGTTGGGAAAATGTCACTGCCTCCTCCAGAAACTTTACCTGGATGGTGGTTGTTTACACTGTTGGCCTATTCCTCGTCAGCACATCTGTAGCAGGAATATGTGGGTGGATTAACAACAGACACTCCGTTTCAGCTACTCAGCTCCTGGTCTATTTGTCTGCAGGTGAGTGTCAGTCTCATTTTCAGGCTAGTTTACTCTCCAGTGCTGATACTTTTACTTTGGTGACAGCACAATCTCACTAATTTGCATATATTTGCATGTTTACATTGAGTTGTATTCATGGCACGTAAAAAATTCATATCACATTTGGTGTGAATGCACTTTAACTCTGCTACTGGCAGCTAACTATTGCTAATTTAGAAGGTATTCAGGTCACAGTATAATACAGTATAAATGAAATGAAAAAGTTGCAAATCTGCATAAAGTAACTAATTTATAAAAAAGTTGCATATTTGCAAAAAAAGTCACATTTATGTAGAAAAAATTCTAATTTTTGAGAAGTAGAAAATTTATGAAAAAAAGTAAAAATTTCTGAGAAAAAGTTGTGGATTTATGGGGAAAAATGTAAATTTATGAGGAAAAAAGTTGTTGATTTCTGAGAAAAAAGTTGCAGATTTATGAGAAAAAAAGACAGTAATTAAGGAGAAAACAGTTGGAAATTTACAAGACAAAAAACAAATTTCTAAGAAAAAAGTTGCAAAGTTGCAAATATGCAAAAGAAAAATCACAAATTTATGGAGAAAAAGTTGCACATTTTGGGAAGAAATTAGCAAATTTACGAGAGAAAAAAGGTGGAGTTTTAGTGTTTTTTAATTTCTACTTAGAATTGGTGGTTCACAGTCAATTTATTCAGTTCTGTAACATGATATAGAAAGGTTTATGAGGATATTGGGGATGGGGGGATGGTTTAGGGTAATTTTGCCAACAAGGGGGAACAAATAGTCTACTGAGATACAACTTTTTTCCTTGCAAATTTGTATCATTTGTGATGTAAAACAACAATTTTCAATTCAAACAAACCATTAAATTTAAAAGCAAAATATTCTAATTAAGAAAAAAAAAAAACTTGTGTGGCAGACAAATAATTTGGATTTTATCCCAACTCGTGATAATCAGTTTATGCATAACTGTCTGAAACTTTTTTCCCGTCTCCTTTACAAGCTCTCCGCCTCTGTCTTTGACTTCCTGTTTCTGCGGCTGCTTGCGTGCAGCTTGACTTGGCTGTGAGCGTGAGAAACTGGTTGAATCTGAGGAGGGAAGACGTCATCAAATCAACTCCTGCAGCTCATAAACAAAAACTGTTGTTTTTTAGTGCTGCACCAGGGGTCTGCAACCTGCGGTTCCGGGACCACATGGGGCTCTTCGACCCACCAAACACATTCATAAGAAAAAGAAAATCTAGCATTTTGGAGGTAAAAATTAGCAAATTTACAAGACCAATCTGCAAATTTAGAAGAAAAGGTGAAATTGATAAGAACAAAAATCTAAAACTTATGAAGAAAAAAATCTGCAAATTTACATAGAAAAATCAGAAATTTAAGGGGGATCTGAAAAAAAAAAAAACTAAAAAAAGTTACAATTTTTACAAGAAAAAAGTCTCAAATCTGTAATGTAGTTATGAGACGTATTATTGTGTGATGTGTGTGGTGGCTGCACCTTTCTGGTTCCGCGGCCGACCTAGGTATAAAGGGCTGATGTGGAAGAGGCACGGTATGTGACTTTGGGGGAGTCAGATTATTTAACATCTCAGACAGAGACTGTGAATAAGCATAGGAGAACAATGCCCAGGGAGTTCCTGGCGAGATGGCAGGAAGGAGTCAAGGACATAGGGGGTTGAATGCAGCGTAATGTAAATGTCATGCTGTGTGTTCAGAAGTGCCATGAGACTTGTGAAGAGTGATTGGGGTAAAAGCAGAGAGCTTGTGGAAATGATTCATTCTGTTCTGTGCTTGAGAGATGTGAAGTGTGTAATAAACCGTCTGCCATGAATCTGCCTCTTATTTGACACACTCCACAACGGTCTCTTTTGACCTTCGCCTCTGTCTAGATGGGAGTGCCTTGTGTCACTGTGAGTCACTCAATAAAGTCATGCTCTAATGCACCTCCGGCCTCGTTATTGAAGTACTGGTTATGGACATAACATCTGGTGACGAAGATAAAGACATGGATAGAGGAATTTAGGGCATTCGGCCGTTTCTGGAGCTTCCCTGCAAGCCGTTGGCTCCAAGGGAGAGGTGGTTTGCCGCATTTGAGAATTATCTGGTGGCACTGAACCTCGGTGAACTAGAGAAATTGCGTGCACGAGCGATACTGGTTCATAATCTTGGCATGGAGGGACAACGTATTCTCAGCACATTGGGTGAGAGCGACAGTTTTGAGGATGTGGTTGGGCTAATGGAACGCTACTTTTGTGCTCCTGAGAACGTCATTGTTCGGAGGATTCAGTTCCGACAGCGCTGCCAGCGGACTGGAGAGTCGGTGCAGCGGTAAGTTGCAGACCTGTGCCACCTGGCTGGGGATTGCCAGTTTGGGATTTTAGAAGAGGAAATGATCCGCGATCAGTTGGCGGAGCGCATGCTGTGTGCAGCAGCACGGTCAAGGGTCCTCACACATTCCGGTGAACTGACATTGGCCAAGGCTGTGGAGATAGCCCAACAGTTCGAAGCAGCGGATAAACTGTCACGGGAACTTGATGAGAGATCAGCATTGAGGCAACCTGACTCACAATCAGTGGCGCAGGCTGTAGACCCGGATAGCAATGATAGCGTGGAAGACAAAGAAGAATACGCTACAGCTATCAAAATAAGGTCCGCCCCGGGATCGCCAAAATGTTTGGGCTGTGGGCCTACCAAGCACTGGTACAAGGCAAGAGAGTGTCTGGCAAAAGGCAAATGCTGTGGCAAGTGCGGACCCCTACATCATTTCGCCAGGGTCAGTAAAAAATTTGAATGAGGGGAACGGCGACGTGAAATGGATTCCCCCGACACAACTCCTACGGTTATCCACACCGTATTCCCAAGCACAGAAGGCTGTACGCATTTAACGGTTATGTTGGACGGCGAGGAAGTGCTGTTACTGGTGGGCATGGGCACAGTGAGGTCCGTGTTGAACTGGCCTACTGTGAGGAGCTTTTTCCCCTACCATTGTGTGAGAGGGCTGTCGATGCCATTGTGTGGGTATGGCGGTAATAGGCTGTCCATCGTGGGTTCGCTGGAGCTGACAGCGAGGTACAAGTCAGCGGTGATGTCCAGCCTGTAATTCGTGGTGACCGCGAGTAGGTCGAATGTGATGGGCTGCAACCTTTTTTATGGACTGGGCTTCTCAATCACCAGCAGTGGTGGAGAGGAGTGGTCGGGCTGTGGTTTGTGGGACCGGCCAGTTCCGCAAGTGGTGGACGATGCGGTTTGGGACGAGACATATGTAACACCCACTTGTGTGTAACACCTCTTTGTAGCACTTTAGGTGTGTAATACTACTTTAGGTGTACAATCTTGTACCCTTGTGGTAGTATTGGGTTATGGCAGTGTAGTTACCTTTAACTCTACTACCTGGATGGAAGGGACAATTGGGCCAGATCAGACAGCCCCCAGGTTCGTAGGAGCCCGGAGAACTCAACAATAGAAAACTCACACACACGGTGTATGGAACTTGCAACTATATATATTTCAAAGTTATGTACACATAAACACAGGTAGAGCACTTATCACAATAATAATTCAATAATAAAAGAAAATACAATCCATCCAAAATATATTCACAATATGTACAGTTCTTTGGTATCAGTTCCAGGTGACCAGTTGGGTCACTTTTACCAGTCAGTTAGGTTTGGGCAAGGCTCGCCATCCAGATCTGGAGTTCACGGTTTCTTGGTCCAGGAATCAGGAAACCAAAAAAAAAAAAAACCCTGACCTATAAAATAGGTCAGAAGAAGAACTAAGCTATAATTTATAGTTTGTTACACATAAAATAAACACATTCTACTATCTCCATTTATCAATATGGTACCATAACAATGAGTAAAGTGCATTTGGAACACTTGACATCACAGTAATAATTGTGCAGTGTGCTGCACCAAATTAGCATCTCAGCTAGCACAACAATTTATCACAAATTTGCACTTTAAAACACATATAAACCACAGGTTCAACATTCACCATTAAGTAGCAATTAATGGCCAGGGAATTGGGACCTTTGCTAACCGTTACAGCTTTGAAAAATGCCTTTTTCTGATGAAAAAACTAGCCGAAATTAGCATCGGCGGTTAGCATTTCAAGCTAGCGATTAGCATTTCCCATACACACTAAATGGCACTTCCCAAGCTAAGTGACATGTGTGTCATGGGGTTCCCATGCTCAATGTGCGTTTACAGCCTTTGGATCCAAATCAATCTCAAGTTTTATCCGAGACAAAGACTGCTATTAGCACGTTAGCGTCGTCATATCATCAAGGACTGTCTCTCTCTCTTGGTCGGTGTCTTTCGGCGTCTGGCGTGACTGAGCCAAAAAATGCAAGTCATACCCAGACCCGGAGAGAGAGCGCTTAACCCATTGGCTGGTGCTGCCAAACAACGGCGCAGCCATTGGTTGCTCAAAATACCAAATAAAAACATTTGGAACTTTATCAAAACTCCCCAGAAAATGTTCCCTACTGTTTTATGAATACATATTTATTTAAATATTCATCTCTAAATTATTTACTCCCATTGTGAAATGGGTGTTTTTCTTTTCAAAAGTGGTATCAATATTCATATTTTTATTTACGTTTTAAACACTGGGTTACACATAGCCTAGTATTCTGGGAGATGAACAGGACCAATACCACCCGGGGCCATTGCAGGATGGTTCCGGTGCCAGGCCCCAAGTTACTCTAGGTGTAGGAACTTTGCGGCACGGTGGAACACCTGTGACGACGGGTGGAGCCGACTGGATGCCTTCTACTGCTTCCGGAGTTTGGCCGGGAGGTACAGCGAAGCATGGAGCTACAACGGCTTCGCTGGCGTTGCAAATGAAAGTGAGCGGGGCAGGACCAGCTGGCACGGGAAACAGACGTACCACACAGAAACACTGGAGGCCGAGTCGGGCTTTGCGGAGGGTCGCTGGTGTGGCGCAACCCACTGAGGAGGCCCAGTTGAGACATCATGGACATTGGAACCTGAGTCAAGCTCCTTTGGGAGTTGGTGATGTGGTTTAACACAGAAAGGAGACTCGGCTGAGAGGGGTCCATGGAAAACAGAAACGACCGGAAGACCAGGGGCGGCTGAAGGTAGTAGCTGCTTGGGGGAACAGGTACCTTTGGCTGTCAGATGACTCATGGAGACACCCCAATGAACTGTGGCACACCAACGAGGAGAAGGAGGTGTCGGGGCTCCAACGTGGCTCATCTCCAGGGGCGAAGAGACAGAGAAACTCTGGACGGAACCCGCCAGATGAGTCCCCCGGGGATGGCTTCTCCATTGAGACTGCACAGTAGCAAAGGGGCGATAGGTTGATCTACATGTGTGATGTGGATTGCCCGGGCTATGTAGTCAATATGTTTCTTATGTGGAGTTGCTATAAAGTGCCCATGTATAAAACAAACAAACAAAAAAAAAACCAAGTAATGTTTGTACTACCATGTTCAAGGTATATATTACTGTGTGGTCTGCCCGAGATGTGGGGTGGTTTTATTGGGAGTGTTATTAGCTGAGCATGAATGTACATGTTGACTGGTTAACTGTTAAATCGAGGTTTTGATCTGTGTATATATGTTTATGGGGTTATTTTATGTTACAATAGGAACACGGCAGTATTTTATTTCATGGACTTTATATTGACAAAGATGGGAGAATAATCCGTCTAGCCGTGTGGAGGTGGGACAGTAGTCTACCTGTCCCCCTCTAGTTTTAGTTGTTTGTGCACATTAATAGGCCTACTTATTTATTGTTAGAGCATGACTCGGGTACTAAATTTAGGAGGGTCTAATTGGTGTGCATGCATTTTGGATTTTTTTTAAAGGGCCTACAGTTAGGCCCAGAAATATTTGGACAGTGACACAATCTTCATGATTTGGGCTCTGCATGCCACCACATTGGATCTGAAATGAACAACTACAACGGAATTGAAGTGCAGACTTTAAGGTTTAATTCAAGGGGTTGAACAAAAATATATGATTAAACATGTAGGAATTGTAGCTATTTTTATACAAACGCTCCTCATTTCAGGGGCTCAAAAGTAATTGGACAAATAAACATAACCCTAAGTAAAATGTTCCTTTTCAATATTTTGTTGAGAATCCTTTGCAGGCAATGACTGCCTGAAGTCTGGAACCCATGGACATCACCAAACGCTGGGTTTCCTCCTTTGCGATGCTTTGCCAGGCCTTTACTGCAGCTGTCTCCAGTTGTTGCTTGTTTGTGGGTCTTTCTGCCTTAAGTTTTGTCTTGAGCAAGTGAAATGCATGCTCGATTGGGTTGAGATCTGGTGATTGACTCGGCCATTGCAGAATATTCCACTTTGTTGCTTTAAAAAACTCCTGGGTTGCTTTTGCAGTATGTTTTGGATCATTGGTGAAGCGCCGTCCAATCAACTTCGCTGCATTTGGCTGAATCTGAGCAGAAAGTATATCCCTATACACTTCAGAATTCATCCGGCTGCTTCTGTCTTTTGTCACATCATCAATAAACACAAGTGACCCAGTGCCATTGGAAGCCATGCATGCCCATGCCATCACACTGCCTCCACCATGTTTTACAGAAGATGTAGTGCTTTGGATCATGAGCTGTTCCACTTCTTCTCCAAACTTTCTTCTTTCCATCATTCTGGTACAGGTTGATCTTAGTCTCATCTGTCCAAAGAATGCTGTTCTAGAGCTGGGCTGGCTTTTTCAGGTGTTTTTTTGGCAAAGTCAATTCTGGCCTTTCTATTTTTGAGGCTGATTCATGGTTTGCACCTTGTGGTGAATCCTTTGTATTTACTCTCATGAAGTCTTCTCTTTATGGTAGACTTAGATACTGATACACCTACTTCCTGAAGAGTGTTCTTCACTTGAGTGGATGTTGTGAAGGGGTTGTTCTTCACAGGAAAGGATTCTGTGATCATCCACCACTGTTGTCTTCTGCGGACGTCCAGGCCTTTTTGAGTTTCCAGGCTCACCAGTGCACTCTTTTTTTCTCAGAATGTACCAAACTCTTGATTTGGCCACTCCTAACATTTCTGCTATCTCTCTGATGGATTTCTTCTTTTTTTTTTCAGCCTCAGGATGGTCTGTTTCACCTCCATTGAGAGCTCCTTTGACCGCATGTTGTGTGTTCACAGCAACAGCTTCCAAATGCAAACGCCACACCTGGAATCAATTCCAGACCTTTTAACTGCTTAATTGATGACAGGTTAATGAGGGAAGAGCCCATGCAGCCTTGTTATTTTTTTTGCAGCCTTCTGAGTCAATTGTCCAATTACTTTTGGTCCCTTGAAAAAGAGGCGGCTACGTATTAAATAGCTGTAATTCCTAAACCCTTGCTCCAATTTGGATGTGAATACTCTCAAATTACAGCTGAGAGTCTGCACTTTAAGCCCATATTGATTATATAATTGTATCCTGAATATGTTTTCGTAAACAGCTAAAATAACAAAACTTGTGTCACTGTCCAAATATTTCCGGGCCTAACTGTATATCATGCTATTTTAAGCCTTTCAGAGTAAACTATATGCATGTATGTGATAGTATATTACCTTTGGTACACTGGAGAATGAATTTCTTATGAAATATGAGTTATTTTCGCGAGCTACTTTTCCAACCCGGAAGTAAGATGCCTCGATCTCTGAGGCTCTGCCCCTCCTTCTTGTGGTTGCCGCCCATTTCATGATGTAACCCCTGAGCCGGCTGCTGCAGCGTGTCGCTGGGTTCCGCCCACGAAAACTTAGAAGAAGACATTGTCTTACATAAAAAAGCAAACAGTTGTTGTCACTGAGCAGATTAGGTCGGAGAGGAACTACTTCTTCACAGCGTCAATGCTAAAGTGAAAGAGTTTTGTCGATCACCGCTCTGTTAGCTGCGCGGAGAAAGTGGGTGTGTGCGTTAGCCTGGGGGCGGTGCTGGCAGCACAGGCACTTCCTGGAGTGGGCGGCTCACCCACGTTCATACATATGAACGTGGGGACCCAGTCATTATCAGGGACAGGGCAGAGCAGCAGCTCAGAGAGCAGGGTTGAGGAGGAATACTCAGAGATGTGTGAATGGAGCAAAATACCAGTTTGGGGGTGTTTTTGGTGAGGAATTAACATTATAACATGCTTAAAAGCTCAAAAAAGTTGATTTTGCATGATATAGGCCCTTTAAGGGGGGGGATGTAATTGTCACGTCTGGCCCTCACGAGCCAGCATAAGACGCCACAGAGCAGTTAAGTTGCACTTAGGTTTATTTACTAGGACAAGGTAGCTAGCCGCATGGGCTGAGCGGCAAGATTAACTATGAACATTACACAGATCAATGATTGATGACGGCTGAGATGAGGGACGCTCACTCACTGTCAGACAAGGAAAAGGCAAGGAACACAAACAATAACTACAATGATAAACACACTTACATCAGCGGAGAATCGTGGATGAACACAAAGAGACGTTGACACGAATGAAGACACGAATGCTTGACACGAACGTTGACAAGACAGCCGCAAGATGTGGCCGCTGGCATCGGCATTTAAAGCCGGCTGCTAACGACCACAAATGCAGCGCAGCTGCTCAGGCTCTGACAGCAGGGAACTCCCGAACGTTTGACCAATCAGAGCCCGGGGAGCCAGAATGACAACACCGCTGTCAAAGCTTGACAGGAATGATGTGTAGCCCGAGCGTGGACAAAACAGCGCTCGGGATATGACAGGACCCCCCCCTCAAGGCGAACTCCCGGTCGCCGTAAACATCCACACACCCCCACCCCACCCCAGGGCGGGTGGATGGGGAAGCAGGTAGAGGGGGGACAGGGTCAACCTCACAGAGAAAGAAGACACAATAACTTACAACACAAATCACAATGAAGACAAGGCAGGAGCAGAAAAACAAACGGGATAAAATCACAGGGGAGGGGGAAAAAGAAATAAAAAAACTGTACAAGAACGCATATCACAAAGAAAAAACAGCTTAACAATGTACAAATATCGTGACAAAAACTGGATTACTGGACCGTTACAGAGGAAAAAAACTCAACTCATGAACTGGCAGCAAACCAACGGAAAGAACCTCAACGGTTCTAAACCAAACACTGATGTGACAGAACAGTGGCCTTGAGTGCACATGAGCAAAAAATGGGAAAATGAACATAAGCAAAAGACCCATAAAGTACTTCACGTAGGACACAAAAATGTCAGATCAAATGTTAGAAGTATATCCAAACATAAGATTTCTGCTAGAGTCCCTGTCAATTTGTTCTCACATCAGAAAGCCAGTTAATACTGCCGATGATTCAGTTTTGAGCTTACATACATGAAGAAAAAAAAAAGGAAAAATCAAAAAATGGCTCAGAGAGTTCTTACCTTAAAGAAGACAGAGTACAACAGTTCTACCAGAATTAGGCAGCTGAGAATTCCAAAGGCTGCACTTCCAAATTCTAATATTATGAGTGATTAGGAAAAAAAAACATGGGAAAAAAAGGGCAGAATTTGAACAGGTTCTTTCTCTTGGTGTTAGAATCAGGTCAACTAGACCCTGTCCTAGTGTAGATGTTACAGCGAGAGTATAGCAATGGTCAGCAAGAAAACAATCGTAACTAGAAAAGCACTCAGAGAGCACAGACCTCCGCCAAGCGCCACAGTTCCCCCCCATACAGTGTTTGTGTGTAGGTTTTCAGATTCCTTGACCATGAAAACATATGACTAGCAATTGGATTCACAATGATAGGATTAGTGGTTCGGTAGTAAAAGCATTACCTCCTTGGAGGAGGTAATAAACTGAAGTGTTGCTGTTGTGTCCATCTCCTGCATCTGCAAAGTGCCAGGCTGCGACCTGTCAAGGCATACCTCATGCCTCCCTTATTGGGGGGGCTTTCACACCTGTACTGACCTCATGCCTCCCTTATTGGGGGGGGGGGCTTTCACACCTGTACTGAGTAGTTAAAAACTGTATTTATTGGCAGATGAAAGAAAACTGAAGCAAAAACAAACAAACAAACAAACAAAAACTAAGCAAACATCAACTGCAACATGAACTATTTCAAACATATTTATTCAAATGTACACTTATATGGACACAATGTTGAGCCATAACTTTTTGGTAATGTGAAAATAATAAGCCAAGTAGCACAAAAAAATTGAGCGCTCTTGTTGTGAGGAAACAATGTTGGCACCAAATCACTGAAGCGATCTGCCACCAATGGGGGTAGATTGTGCTCTGCCACAAAATGACAAAACATCACTTCTGCTAGTGATGCATTGGATTTGGAAGGCGTCGGTTCTGTCACTGGCTGAGAATGTTCATCCATCGATCGAATTTGGCTACACAGTTTTTGTGGCGCTGTGTAGCAAAGTGCGACTTCAGGTCGAAAATCCCTGATGCAGTCACTTTTAGCATTAGAGTCACACATATCAGGCGCAGCATTACTGGCGCCGGGATTCCTCTCTGTTCCGGAGCCGCAGGACAAAAGAAGGTGCGATAATGGTTGCCGTGGGTTTTATTGGGTTTGCGCTCCGCGGAAAAAAAGAGGATTTGGAAGCGTCCCCCGGCAGAGAGCTGGTTTTTGCGCAGCCCCTATGGCTGGCCGGGGAATTTCTGCCAAATAATCCAGCGCCGGACAGCTGGCTGTCTCAGCTTTTGCAGCGTAGCGCAAACACAGGCACGCTGGCGGGCCCTGGCCACCACAGTTTTCTGTGTGCTTTTGCGCCTAAAACTTTGAAGAAGGCGGAGTTTGTGTTCATTAGACACGACGACCAGCGTCGTCCCTGCACACATGTTGAAAATGGCCGTATCTCACAATGTTAAAGAATCATTTAAAAAATTCCTGTATCTAGACGGTGATCCGGATCATCCCCAAAATTTAATCAGTTCTTCCTTGTAGCATTTCCAACAAGGTGTGAAAGTTTCATGGAAATCCGTCCAAAACTTTTTGAGTTATCTTGCTAACCAACAGACAGACAGACAGACAGACAGACAAACAAACAGACAGACAAACGCTGGCAAAAACATAACCTCCTCCTGGCCTTCGGCCTGGCGGAGGTAATGATATTATGTCTAAAGAAAAAAAAAATCTACTCTAAGGATTCCTTGATCAGAGACGCCATGAACAGACAACATTTTACTAAACAGTAACTCAAAAATGTGCGAATTGCCATGACAAGGGTACATAAATTCACAAAATAGGGGTAATATAAACGATGTTCAATATAACCAAAGTGGATCCAAAAATTGAGAAAAAGTGTTAACAAAATCAGATAAACTTGGTTGTCTTCTAAGCCAGAAGGTCAAACAAGAGAAAAAAAACTCGGTATATAAACAAGACTAAATGGGGGAGAAAAAAAAAAAAACAACAAGTGGCCATGTCACACATCGGAGTACATCATAAATCCTCCCTGTGGAGTATTTCAATCCAAAACCCCCCCAAAAATCACAGAAACTACTGAGGGGCGAAAGAAGGGGGAAGAAGCACATCAGTCATAATATACAGTTCAGGAGGCCTCCCAGCCCCCAGCATCCAGGCCGCTAACAGGGGCAGCGGGACATGTTCTGGCGGCCTACCCGAATCCCAGGCCGAGGATGACCATGCCTCCGGCGGCCGGACCAGGGCGCCAAATGTACATTTCTGTTTATCGGGAGGCCGGCCCCGGAAGCCAAATGGGAAGAACAGGCTTCCAGGTGGTCGACCTGCATCCACCTGCCAACCAGACGACTGGAGAGAGATCGGCAACGGTCTTCCAACGGCGGGGGAAAGCCAGGGAGAACCGGGCCAACTATGATTAATTCCCGCGGTTTCAGATGCGGGGGAGGGAGAAACATGACGAGGGTAGGGAATTAATTTGGGATTATTTGGCGGTGGATCTGCAGCACCATCTCCAGATCCCACCCAAACAGACGCTGGCAGGGCCGGAACCAATCCGGTAGGGAATCCTGACTGGACTGACGCTGCATCCACGGTGGGCCAGGATTGGGCCAGAACCCCTCCGGGGACGAACTTTGACTGAGCTGATGCTGCAGCCGCGTCAGACCCCGATTGGGTCAGAACCACCCCAGTGACGAACTCTGGTTCAGTTGACGCTGCACCCGCGTCGGACCCCGATTGGGGCTGAACCACTTCGGTGACAAACTCTGATTCCGCTGACGCTGCACCTGCGTCGGACCCCAATTGGGTCAGAACCACTTCGACGATGAACTCTGATTGGGTCGACGCTGCACCCACGTAGGACCCCGATTGGGTCTGGACCACCCCGGTGACGAACTCTGATTCAGCTGACGCTGCACCCGCGTCGGACCCCGATTGGGTCTGAACCACTTCGGTGATGAACTCTGATTCCGCCTACGCTGCACCCGCGTCCGACCCCGATTGGGTCAGAACCACTTCGATGATGAATTCTGATTGGGTCGACGCTGCACCCGTGTCAGACCCCGATTGGGTCAGGGCCACACTGGTACCGACCTCCAACTCCGAACCTGGAACCTCCCGCACAGCGATAGGGGTCTGCTCTGCACCGGCGATCTTGGGGAGGGCTCAGAAGAAAAAGAAGAACCGGGATCAGGAACACCGGCAGCGTCAGAACCCGGCGAGACAAGCGCGGATGGAGTGGACGGCTGTACCCGGCTCGCCTCACCAAGAGACAGGCAAAAATGCTCAACAATGGAAAAAACAAAGACAACACTGAGCACTTGCCTGATCTCAAGTTCGGACACCGTCCAGGACTTTGACGATCCGGGCTCAGACGGGAGGAGGTCGTCTTCTGGCTCCCACTCGGCTGCGTTGGATTCCACAGCCGGCATGATGGCTTCTGCAGCCTGAGGACCCTCCGGCGCCGATATCCACGCTGGTAATTCGTACGATGTGGTGGCGGGGGGCCCCTGGCCCGCTGGGTCGGACTGCTCCTCCGTGGAGACCCGGGGATGCTCCGTCGGCGGCGCAGGCTCCAAACAGTAGTCCCATCCCCTCCTCCGTCCTTGATACGACTGCGGGGCTAGAATCCTCTGCTCCAGGACCGCAGGCCCCCTCCTCATCTGATGACGCTCAGCTGACGTCGAAGAACGCTCAGCGGGGGAGACACAGAGGCAGCGGGTTTAGTAATTATTTCAGCAGGTGGTGGGGGCTCGGGGGGCTGTGAACCCCGAACCTCACCCCCAGGAGTCAGACAAGACAAATCACTATTAAGGGGAAAGGAGTGAACTTGTACTCGCCTATCTCCCGGGGGAGGGATGGTGCCTGCTGCAGGGAACGTTGCTCCTTCCTCCTCCAGTCGGATGGTGGCAGAGGGCTCCCTGGAAGGGCGGGGGGGGGGGCACTCGAGATGGGACTGATGCGGGGCCCGCCGGAGCAGAACTCCTCATACAACCAGCAGCTGGAAAAGACGTTGGAAAGGAGGGAGCGACAGCCAAGGCGGGCCGGGCAAGAAGCGCTGGCAAATCAGCGAAGGAAGACGGCCCGGGGAGACAGGCTGCGGGGGTTCCCTCCTGGCGAGATGCTGAAGAGACAGCTGTCTGATTAAAGGGGTCATACCAGCGATCCGGAGCAGGATCCAGACGGGGTTTTTGCTGAGAATGTCTCTGGCCTCGACGCCGACGTCTTCGACGGGCCACAGGCGGTGCGAACTCCTGGACTGGATCGAGGAAGGGATCAGGATCCCAAAGCGGGCAGCAGGGATTCTGTCTCCTCCGCCTCTGGGCTTCTTCTTCCTTGTACCTCTGGAGTATTCTGCGTTGGGTGGTGATATCAAGTCTCCTCGCGTCGACTTCTGGGTGGTCGTCGTAGCAGGGAGGCAGTTGGTCGAGCACGTCCTCAGCCCGGTCTAGGTACCAGTGTACATCGGGCTGATAGCCGAGGAGGGGAGGGGCGATGAGGGTATCAGGATTAAGATCGAGGTTGGAGGCGGCGATGAGGATTTCATCCACTTGCTCCAGCACCTCGGTCAGCTGGTCGCTGGAACCCTGAGTGTGACCCCTCCGCGACGGCATAATTCCAGTACGCCGTACCCAGACAGGAAAGAGCAGAGTTCTCCTGAATGCAACTTACTGTGAACGACGTCTCCTTCTGGCGGCTGTCTACTGTCACGTCTGGCCCTCATGAGCCAGCATAAGACGCCACAGAGCAGTTAAGTTGCACTTAGGTTTATTTACAGTTCAAGGCTAGGACAAGGTAGCTAGCCGCATGGGCTGAGCGGCAAGATTAACTATGAACATTACACAGATCAATGATTGATGACGGCTGAGACGAGGGACGCTCGCTCATCGTCAGACAAGGAAAAGGCAAGGAACACGAACGATAACTACAACGATAAACACACTTACACTACCGTTCAAAAGTTTGGGGTCACTTAGATATTTCCTTATTTTTGAAAGAAAAGCACTTTTTTTCAATGAAGATAACTTGAAACTAATCAGAAATACACTCTATATATTGCTAATGTGGTAAATGACTATTATAGCTGCAAATGTCTGGTTTTTGGTGCAATATCTAGATAGGTGTATAGAGGCCCATTTCCAGCAACTATCACTCCAGTGTTCTAATGGTACAATGCGTTTGCTCATTGCGTCAGAAGGCTAATGGATGATTAGAAAACCCTTGTGCAATCATGTTAGGTCTGCAATGCTGTAATTGCTGCAAATGGAGGATTCTTTGACGAAAGCAAAGTTTGAAGGAAAAAATTATTATTTCAAATACAAATCATTATTTCTAACCTTGTCAATGTCTTGACTATATTTTCTATTCATTTTACAACTCATGGTGGTAAATAAGTGTGACTTTTCATGGAAAACACAAAATAATTGTCTGGGTGACCCCAAACTTTTGAACGGTAGTGTACATCAGCGGAGAATTGTGGATGAACACAAAGAGACGTTGACACGAATGAAGACACAAATGCTTGACACGAACGTTGAAAAGACAGCCGCAAGATGCGGCCGCTGGCGCCGGCATTTAAAGCCGGCTGCTAACGACCACAAATGCAGCACAGCTGCTCAGGCTCTGACTGCAGGGAACTCCCGAGCGTTTGACCAATCAGGGCCCGGGGAGCCAGAATGACAACACTGCTGTCAAAGCCTGACAGGAATGATGTGTAGCCCGAGCGCGGACAAAACAGCGCTCGGGATATGACAGTAATGTAGTTATGAGACATATTATTGTGTGATGTGGGTGGTGGCTGCACCTTTCCGGTTCTGCCACCACCCTAGGTATAAAGGGCTGATGCAGAAGAGGCACAGTCTCTTTTGACCTTGGCGTCTGCCTAGTCGGGAGTGCCTTGTGTCACTGTGAGTCACTCAATAAAGTCACGTTCGATTGCACCTCTGGCCTCGTTATTGAAGTACTGTGGCGTAACATTATGTAGCTCACATATTCCTTGGCAGAGACCCAGACATGAGGGAACTTTGAGCTCACAGTGTGTATTGACATCACGCCCCAAATGGACATTGAGTCTGGACCCCCTGCGGACTAGAGGAGAAGTGAGAAGATCTGAGAGTGAACCTGAAGAGGCTGTCTGACTCCTAGGGTCAGACAGAGAAGCCGAGAGGACAATAGGAGGATTAGTTATGAATGGAATTCTGTGTTTGATGTGAATGTGATTTGTGTCTGTTGTAACAGTATAAAGGTATGTGGTTTATCTCAGCTCGCTCTCTTCATTCCCTGACTGAGAGAGGAGCTGTAGGCTTGAGATGGAATAAACCGATACTGAAAAATCATTCATCCATCCATCCATCCATCTTCTACCGCTTTTCCGGAGGTCCGGGTCGCGGAGGCAGCAGTTCAAGCAGAGAAGCCCAGACTTCCCTCTCCCCAGCCACCTGCTCCAGCTCTTCAGAGGGGATACCAAGGCGTTCCCAGACTAGCTGGGAGACATAGTCTCTCCACCGAGTCCTGGGTCTGCCCCGGGGTCTCCTCCCAGTGGGACGTGCCTGAAACACCTCAAGTGGGAGACGTCCAGGAGGCATCCTAATCAGATGCCCATACCACCTCAACTGACTCCTTTCAATGTGGAGGAGCAGCGGTTCTACTCTGAGCCTCTCCCGGATGACTGAGCTCCTCACCCTATCTCTGAGGGTGAGTCCAGCAATCCTACGGAGAAAGCTCATTTCAGCCGCTTGTATCCGCGATCTCGTTCTTTCGGTCATTACCCAAAGCTCGTGACCATAGGTGAGAGTAGGAACGTAGATTGACTGGTAAATCGACAGCTTTGCCTTAGAACTAAGCTCCCTCTTCACCACAACAGACCGGTACAACGTCCGCATCACTGCAGATGCTGCTCCAATCCGTCTGTCGATCTCTCGCTCCATTTTCCCCTCACTCGTGAACAAGACCCCAAGATACTTAAACTCCTCCACTTGGGGCAGGAGCCTGTCCCCAACCCGGAGAGGACAATCCACCTTTTTCCGGCTGAGGACCATGGACTCGGACTTGGAGGTGCTGATTCTCATCCCAGCCGCTTCACACTCAGCGGCAAACCGTCCCAGCAAGAGCTGTAGGTCATTGCTGGATGAAGCCAACAGGACAACATCATCTGCAAACAACAGAGATGAGATCCTGTGGTCACCAAGTATGACACCCTCCATTCCCTGGCTGCGCCTAGAAATCCTGTCCATAAAAATTATGAACAGGACCGGTGACAAAGGGCAGCCCTGGCGGAGTCCAACTCTCACTGGGAATGACTCCGACCGAGTGTTGGCAATACGAACTAAACTCTCACAACGGTCGTACAGAGACCGAATAGCTCGTAACAACAAGCCCGATACCCCATACTCCCGAAGCACCCCCCACAAAAATCCACGAGGGACGCGGTCAAATGCCTTCTCCAAGTCCACAAAACACATGTAAACTGGTTGGGCAAACTCCCACGAACCCTCAAGAATTCTCGAGAGGGTAAAGAGCTGGTCCGATGTGCCACGGCCAGGACGAAAACCACATTGCTCCTCCTGAATCCGAGGTTCGACCAACGGCCGGACTCTCCTCTCCAGTACCTTGGCATAGACCTTCCCAGGGAGGCTGAGGAGTGTGATCCCTCTAAAGTTGGAGCACACCCTCCGGTCCCCTTTTTTGAAGAGAGGAACCACCACCCCGGTTTGCCATGCCAAAGGCACTGCCCCCGACCTCCACGCAATGTTGCAGAGGCGTGTCAACCATGACAGCCCAACAACATCCAGGGCCTTGAGGTACTCGGGGCGAATCTCGTCCACCCCCGGGGCCCGGCCACCAAGGAGATTTTTAACCACCTTGGCGACCTCAGCCCCTGTGATAGGCGAGTCATCCCCCTTGTCCCCAAACCCTGCTTCCTCTGTGGAAGGCGTATCAGTGGGATTGAGGAGATCCTCGAAGTATTCCTTCCACCGCCCGACGATATCCCCAGTTGAAGTCAACAGTGTCCCATCCGCACCATACACAGTGTGGACGGGGAGCTGCTTTCCCCTCCTGAGCCGCCGAACAGTTTGCCAGAATCTCTTTGAAGCCGACCGAAAGTCTTGTTCCATGGCCTCACCGAACTCCTCCCATACCCGGGTTTTTGCTTCAGCAACCACCCGAGCTGCACTCCGCTTGGCCTGCCGGTACACCTCAGCTGCTTCGGGAGTCCCACAAGCCAACCAAGCTTGATAGGACTCCTTCTTCAGCTTAATGGCCCCCCTCACCACTGGTGTCCACCACTTGGTTCGGGGGTTGCCACCACGAGATGCACCGACCACCTTGCGGCCGCAGCTCTGGGCCGCCGCTTCAACAACAGAGGTGGAGAACATGGCCCATTCAGACTCCATGTCTCCAGACTCCCTCGGAATGTGGTTGAAGTTCTTCCGGAGGTGGGAGTTGAAGACCTCCCGGACAGGGGCCTCAGCCAGACGCTCCCAGCACACCCTCACTATACGTTTGGGTCTACCAGGTCTGAATGGCTTCCTCCCCTGCCATCGGATCCAACTCACCACCAGGTGGTGATCAGTTGACAGCTCTGCACCTCTCTTTACTCGGGTGTCCAAGACATACGGTCGCAGGTCTGATGATACGATAACAAAATCGATCATCGACCTGCGGCCTAGGGTGTCCTGGTGCCAGGTGCACATATGGACACCCTTATGCTTGAACATGGTGTTCGTTATGGACAGACTGTGGTTAGCACAGAAGTCCAATAACTGAACACCACTCGGGTTCAGATCGGGCAGGCCGTTCCTCCCAATCACCCCCCTCCAGGTTTCACTGTCGTTGCCCACGTGCGCATTGAAGTCCCCCAGTAGGACAATGGAGTCTCCAGGAGGAGCACCCTCCAGCACCCCAGTCACAGACTCCAAAAAGGGTGGGTACTCTGAAACATCATTTGGTGCATAGGCACAAATGATGGTCAGGACCCGTTTCCCAACCCGAAGGCGCAGGGAAGCAACCCTTTCGTCCACCGGGGAAAACTCCAATATAGAGGCAGCAAGGTGGGGCGATACAAGAATACCTACCCCTGCTCGTCGCCTCTCGCCCGGGGCAACTCCAGAAAAGGCCAAGCTCCAGCCCCTCTCCAGGAGACTGGTTCCGGAACCGGAGCTGTGTGTTGAGGTGAGGCCGACTATATCTAGCCGGTATCGCTCAATCTCGTACACCAGCTCAGGCTCCTTCCCCACCAGAGAGGTGACATTCCACGTACCAAAAGCCAGTTTAGAAAGCTTGGGATCAGTCCGCCAAGGTCTCCGCCTTTGACTGCTACCTAATCCACATAGCACCGGACTTCCATGATCCCTCCTGCAGGTGGTGAACCTACTGGAGGGCGGACCCATGTAACTCCTTCGGGCTGAGCCCGGCCGGGTCCCATGGGTGGAAACCTGGCCACCAGACGCTAGCCTTCGAGCCCCTCCCCCAGGCCTGGCTCCAGGGTGGGGCCCCGGTAACCCCATACCGGGCGGGGTACACTGAATCCTTGATATACAATTTATCATGAGAGTCTGTTGGATCGTTCTTAGTCTGGCCCTTCACCCAGGACCAGTTTGTCTTGGGAGACCCTATCAGAGGCAAATTGCCCCGGACAACATAGCTCCTGGGATCACTGGGGCACGCAAACCCCCCCACCACGATAAGGTGACGATCCATGAGGGGGAAAATCATTCAGTCTCTTCATTTCCAGTGTCCTACATTGGTGACCCACACGTGAGAAATATGGAAAGGCTAAACTCCATTAGACTCCCCGAGTTCTGGCAAGAGGACCCGCACTCATGGTTCCAACACGTGGAATCACGGTTTGTGCTTAACGGGGTATCGGAGGATGACGTTAAGTTCCACAATGTCATCGCAAGACTCGACAGCCACGCAGCTGGTGTGTGCAGAGCCTGGTGCAGCAGCCGCCCGCTGCTGGCAAATACGACGCCCTGAAAGCCGCCCTCATTCGGAGCTTTGTGCCATCAACCAAGGTGAGGGCCAGAACACTCCTGGACCTGCGCGACAGAGGAGGACGCAGGCCGACCGTCCTCATGGAGGACATGCTGCAGATGATCGGGGCAGACAATGATGCATTTTTATTTAAGCACATCTTTTTGAGGACCCTTCCAGTGCACATGAGAGACTCCCTGTCCAGCATGAGGTGTATGGACCAGCAGGACTTCCGCGTGCTGGCTTTGGAAGCGGAGCGGCTCCTGGACGCATGCGGCGAGCAGGAGACGGCAGCGGCAGCAGCAGACCTCGGCGTGGCAGCCCAGGGCGACGGAGAACCGGTGGCAGCAGAGCCGACCCCAGCAACAACAGCGGCAGCGTGGCCCCGGAGCAGAGATGAGGACGAGATGTGTTTCTACCATCGACGATTCGCGCACAAGGCTCACAGATGCATCCCGCCAGGCAACTTCAGGAAGCAGGGAAACGCAAGAGCCGGAGGTCGTTAGCAGCTTCAACCCTCGGCGAACGGAACAAGCTGCTCTACCTGACGGACGCGAGCTCCGGACGGAATTGCCGTCCGGAGCTTGCGTCCGTCAGGTAGAGTCCGCTTCGGCTTCCCCCCTCCACATGATCCCTAAGGCGGACGGCTCGTGGAGACCGTGTGGCGATTATCGCAGGTTAAACAATGCCACAGCGCAGGACCGCTACCCAATTCCGCATATCCAAGATTTTTCGGTGCATTTGGCCAAGGCACGAATTTTTTCTAAAATAGACCTGGTCCGCGGTTATCACCAGGTCCCGGTCCGATCAGAGGACATTCCCAAAACAGCGGTAATAACCCCTTTCGGGCTTTTTGAATTTTTACGCATGCCTTTTGGCCTTAAAGGCGCTGTGCAAACCTTCCAACGCATGATGAATGCCGTTTTGCGCGACCTCCCTTTTGTTTTTGTCTACTTAGACGATATTTTAGTCGCCAGCGCCTCTGAGGAGGAACACGAAAGTCACCTCAGAACTGTTTTTCAGAGGTTGGGAGCGCACGGGTTGATAATCAACCCAGCCAAGTGCCATTTCGGCGCAGCACAGATCGATTTTTTAGGGCACCGCGTCTCCCCAGAGGGTGCAGTTCCGCTGCCCTCCAAAGTACGCGCAGTGGCTGAGTTTCCCCAGCCGCAAACAGTAAAAGCGTTGCAGGAATTTTTAGGTATGGTAAACTTTTACAACCGTTTCATACCTCACGCGGCGCAGCTCATGCAACCGTTGTATGTCGCGCTAAAAAACCAAAAGCCCTCCAATGCAATTGAGTGGTCCCCGGAGCGGGAGCGCGCATTCACTGAGGTTAAGAAAGCACTAGCGAACGCAGCACTGCTGGCTCACCCAGACCCGGCAGCCCGAATAGCGCTAACCACAGACGCGTCAGATGTGGCCATAGGAGCCATGGTAGAACAGCAAGTCGCCGGGGCTTGGCAACCACTCGCTTTTTTTTAGCAGGTCCCTACGCGATGCTGAGCGAAAATATAGCGCGTTTGACAGGGAACTGCTAGCGCTCCACCTGGCCATTCGCCATTTCCAGTTCTGGTTGGAAGGGCGGTGTTTCACCGCGTTTGTTGACCACAAACCGTTAACCTTTACAATGTCCAAAGTCTCTGAACCATGGTCAGGCCAACAGCAGAGGCAGCTGGCCGCAATTTCAGAATTCACCACTGATATACAGCACGTAGCCGGTAAATTTAATGTGGTGGCGGACTGCCTCTCACAAGCGGTAACAGCGCCTGTCCGCGCGGATGGGGGCTGTAGCGCCGCAGACGCGGAGTGCGGTAACAGCGCGGACGCGCACGCGGCTCCGGTGCACGTAGGGATAGATTTCGCGGCCATGGCAGCAGAGCAGGTCGAGGACACAGACGTGCGCGCGCTCCTGTCTGGACCAACAGGGTTAAGGCTGGAGAACGTAAGTTTACAAACCGGTTCACCCCCGCTTATTTGCGATGTATCCACCGGGCGACCTCGCCCAGTGGTACCGGCCACGTGGCGCCGTCGTGTTTTTGACGCGGTGCACTCCCTAGCACACCCGGGAGTACGCGCTTCGGTGAAAATGGTAGCAGAAAAGTTTGTTTGGCCGAGCCTGCGCAAGCACGTGAAGGAGTGGGCGAGAGCCTGCATGTCCTGCCAGCGGGCCAAAGTTCACAGACACACAAAAGCCCCTTTAGAACCTTTCCACATCCCGGCTAAGAGGTTTGATCATGTGCACGTAGATCTAGTGGGACCCCTGCCGCCCTCACAGGGGTTCACGCATCTCCTGACAATGGTGGACTGGACCACGCGTTGGCCGGAAGTGGTCCCATTGCAGTCTACCACAGCAGCAGAGGTAACTCGCGTTTTTTTTAACAGCCTGGGTAGCGCGGTTCGGAGTCCCGTCAGACATTACGTCCGATAGGGGTCCACAGTTCGTTTCAGAGCTATGGTCAGCCATGGCCAGCGGCTTAGGGGCAACAGCTCATCGCACCACCGCTTATCACCCACAGGCCAACGGTTTATGCGAGCGTTTTCACAGATCGTTGAAGGCAGCCCTCAGAGCGTCGCTCATGGATACAAATTGGGTAAACAAACTACCATGGGTTTTATTGGGGTTGCGTTCGGCACCCAAGGAGGATTTAGATGCCTCACCTGCTGAATTAGTGTTTACTCAACCTCTCAGGCTGCCAGGAGAATTCCTGCCAGCCCATGCAGCACCCGAGCCCCCCCCGGTGTGGGGACCTCTACGCGGCACGGAGGCGGAAATGCTCCCGGGCCCCACTCATCACACTTTTCTGCGGGTTTTTGTTCCCAAGGCTTTGCAAAACGCAGAGTTTGTTTTTGTCAGGCACGACGCCCAGCGTCACAGTCTCCGCCCACCTTATGATGGTCCGTTCTGAGTGCTGGAAACCGGGGAGAAATATTTTGTACTGGACTTGGGGGGCAGGAAAGAGACAATCAGTGTTGACAGATAAAAGCCTGCTTTTGTGTTACGTGACGAACCTGTACGGCTGGCGGGGGCGCCTCGACGCGGCAGGCCTCCCAAGGGACAGCCCCTAGTTCCCCTGCAGGGGGCAAATAACCCTTCTCCCCCTCATTCCACAGGCGCACAGCAGGACGGCACAACACAGGCTGCGAAGCCTGCGTTCAGCAGATTCGGGAGGAGATTGAAGCCTAAGCAATGGGCAGAGTGATGTGTATTTTGATCAACCCGTGTAAATTGTGCTGTAGATCCTACAAAGGGGGGGGGGGGGTGATGTAAGGGTGTAATGTGTATGACTGCCCATTATGGACATGAAGTCGGTGTGTGTGTGTGTGTCCTTTCTTGACATAGTTTGTATGACTGTCCATTATTGACTTAAGGTTGGTATATGTCCGTTCTTGGGCATTTCGGGGGGAGTGATGTGGCGTAACATTATGTAGCTCACATATTCCTTGGCAGAGACCCAGACATGAAGGAACTTTGAGCTCACAGTGTGTATTGACATCACGCCCCAAATGGACATTGAGTCTGGACCCCCTGCGGACTAGAGGAGAAGTGAGAAGATCTGAGAGTGAACCTGAAGAGGCTGTCTGACTCCTAGGGTCAGACAGAGAAGCTGAGAGGACAATAGGAGGATTAGTTATGAATGGAATTCTGTGTTTGATGTGAATGTGATTTGTGTCTGTTGTAACAGTATAAAGGTATGTGGTTTATCTCAGCTCGCTCTCTTCATTCCCTGACTGAGAGAGGAGCTGTAGGCTTGAGATGGAATAAACCGATACAGAAAAATCATTCATTCTCTTCATTTCCAGTTTCCTACAGTACTGGTTATAGACATACCAAAATCCACTTGATAAAATCTTAAATTCATGGCTGAAAAATAGCTGCAAATTTACAAGAAAAGTTAAAAATTTACCGTAAAAAAGTCAAATTTGCAAAATGGATTTCCTGAAGAAAGTACAGTGTGAACAATGTAAGCTGACAAAGATTCAAAATGTTTTTTAAAAAAAGGTTGACATATGCTAGCTTAAAAACTAGAATAGCTTAAAGCTAACCAATGTTAGCTTCAAAGCAGATAAAAGCTGAACACAGAATGGGAAAAATTTAACAGTATAAAAGTGGAAATTGCACAAGTTGAAGAAAGTGTTATGTCCACAAACCTGCTGATAAATGAGGCGAAGAGAGTGGTAACGTTGAACACAACTTTATTGATGGTATATGATAGCAGTACATGACAAGCACCTAGCTCGGTCATCTGGCACAAGAGTAAGTGCCAATGATGACCCATCCTGCTATATAGGGCAGTGCGGTGATGTGACAGGAAGTTGCCGTCACCACACTGCACTTCACAATAAGTGCGCCAGCACATTCCTCCCCCCTTTACAAAGTCCAAAAAAACCCCCACACATACAATTCAAACCCACCTCAATTTGGAACCCGACTCACACTCTAAAATAACGTAAACTAAGGTACTAAAAGGGCCTAATTCATTCACACAAAACAACCTAAAATAGGGTTGGTGGGTGGACCACCACACAACCCACATAGTGGATTATTCTGCCACCGAATTAAACTAAAAGTCCTTTATTCAAACTAAAAATATCTGCCGTGCTCCTAAACTAAACATTTTAGCTCACAATAACAACAGAACTATAGTACATTGTAGCTAGATGGAATAAATATGTAGCTATATAAACACACACAGTGTGGAGCACTGTTGCTAGATGGAATAAATATATAAATATATAAACACACACAGTGCGGAGCGTTGTAGCTAGTTGGAATGAAACAGCATAACCGTCTACTTAGTTATCCTACATGGTATGGTTATGTACCCATACATATTCTCACCCTCCATAGCGACCGGTATTTTCCTAGTTGTATACCGGAGGGGACCATTGTGTAAGTCTATTGCGTCTTTTGCATTCAATACTATTAGGTTGTCACGTCTTTTTGCTATCTCTGCGAGCAGCCCTGCTTAGGTTGTACAGTCTGACAGCTGTAGGTAGGAAGGACCTGCGAAACCTCTCGGTTGTGCACCTAGGATGATGTAGTCTGCTGCTAAATGAGCTCCTCAGTGCATTCAGTATGTCCTGCATTGGGTGGAACTCGGACTCCAGAAGAGATGACAGTTTAGCCACCATCCTTCTTTCTCCCATCTCCTCCACTGGGTCAAGGCGTTGCCCCAGGACAGAGCTAACTTTCTTGATCAGTTTGTTCAGTCTCTTCCTATCGGCTGCTTTAATGCCACTGCCCCTGCAGACCACTCCAAAAGTGATGGCTGATGCCACCACCATGTCATAGAATGTCTTCAGCAGCGCCCCTTGTACACCAAAAGACCTGAGTCTCCTTAGTAGGAACAGCCTGCGCTGTCCCTTCTTGTAGAGTGCGTCAGTATTGTGTGACCAGTCTAGTTTATTGTTCAGATGAACACCCAGGTACTTGTAGGATGTCACCATCTCGATGTCTGTTCCCTGTATATTTACTGGTGCTGTGAGGGGTTGCCCTTGCCTGCGGCAGTCCACCACCAGCTCCTTAGTTTTCCTCGTGTTGATCTGGAGGCAGTTCCGATGGCACCAGTCCACAAAGTCCTGGATAAGCCCTCTGTACTCAGCTTCATCTCCGTTGGAGATGAGGCCAACAATCGCAGAGTCGTCAGATAACTTCTCTAGATGGCAGTGTGTTGTTGTGTTGTGTGAGAAGTCCGCAGTATAAAGGGTGAACAGGAAGGGAGCCAAAACCGTTCCCTGGGGGGCCCCCATGCTACCGATGATCGTGTCGGACACACAGTCAGTTTGTGAGGTAGTTCAGGATCCATAACGACAGGTGCTGGTCCACCCCTGCGCACAGCAGCTTGTCCTTCAGGATCATCGGTTGGATGGTGTTGAAAGCACTGGAGAAGTCAAAGAACATGATCCTCACTGCATTCCCGGGCTTCTCCAGGTGGGACAGAGGACGGTGAAGGAAGAAGATCACCGCATCCTCCACCCCAATGCCATGCTGGTAGGCGAACTGGAGTGGATCCATCGCTGGTCCCACCAGGAGGCAGAGGTGAGCAATAGCTAAAAAAATGCTAGCTTAAAAACTAAAATGGCATAAATTGTATCATTGTTATCAAAAATGGGGAAATTGCTTGGATTTAAATAAAATAAGCATTAAAATGTTAACTTAAAGGGGGCCCAACCTTGTATAATATTAACATAAAAAGTAGCTTAAAGATGAAGGAAATTATCTCAAATATTTTAAATGAAAGCTTAAAAATACTGTTTTAATAGTTAAAATGGCATAAATTCTATCAATGTTAGCAAAAAGTAGAAATAGCTTCAGCAGTGTTGCCAACTCTCACTCTTTAGGAGTGAATCTCATGCTTTAGCCCTCTCTCTCACTCCACAAACCCGATTTCTCATTCCAAAATGAGGACATTACTGTCAATATTATGTTGACTTTCTTCAGATTTTTACACAATAAGAGTTGTCAAGGCAGCATAAAGCAGACTGAACATGTTATAAAACTTATTTTTAAGTAAAGAAGTTGATGTGTATTGTGCGTCTGTACGCTCATCGCCCCACCACCACCCCACTCCGCAGTGCACAATTCCTTCTAAATCTCACTCCAAGCTTTTCTGAAAAGTTGGCAACTCTGGCTTAAGTTGAAAAAAGTTAGTTAGTTGTTGCTAAAAAGTTCATAGATGATTTTAACCTTAAAAGTTGGAGCATAAAATGAATTTGAAGAACTTCTCCATTCACTTCCATTATATTTTTTAGCTAAAAAAGTGTGAATAGAAAAATTATGAAATTTATGAAGTTGAAAAATCTAATTAAAACACTACACAGAATTATACCAGAATGACATTTCAAGCACAAAGAATGCAGGAGAAAGTGACTAAAAAAATGAACATTTATGGCCAACTCAAACAGCCTCCACACAATAACCACACACAAAAAAGCTTATTTTCACATTTTATTTCCTTTCACCACTATACATGATGATTCATCCAGTTGGAACCAACATATCGTCATGTGCAACTTACTGTAGACAGTGAGTACAGATTATAAAAACTTCCTCCAAAGCAGAAAACATGGGGTCAGTTTGTTAAAGATTCACTTGTTTTCTAGTCATAACTGAGGCGAGCTTTACCAGATGTCATTTTAATGTTCACTCGGTGGCCTTTAAGCCCTCTTTGATGAGGTTGAGCTCATAGCAGAGGGTCTCAAAGCGGTATGCCATGCGGATCTGAGCCACATTGGTCTTACGGATGTCATTGCCCTCTGGACCCTCTTTCAGGTAATCTTTACCTAGGAAGTGGACCTTTTCCTGGAGGACAAAGAAGAAAGAAAAAAAAGTGTTTTTTTTTTTTTTAAGAACAGATCTATTTGGAACCGAGTGCTTTTTACTGCAGGTTAATTTGTTGTTTTACCTCGTGAGAAAGGCTGCTCTGCAGCACGCTGTTCCTGGCAATCTCACACATGTCACAGGTGCTGAGCTTAAACACTTGAGCAGCGATGGCGTACTCCTCCATCAGGGGCTCCTGTGGATAAAAACATAAGCTGTGTCTTAAAATTCCAGTGTTCTGCCGGCAGGATGTTTCAAATTGTCTACTGCCATCCAGTGAAGCAAGAAATTGATTTTCTTTGCATATGTTAAATTTAGAGAAATTGGCTGGAATGCTAAGGGGTTAAAAGAAAAGTTTCAAATCTACAAGAAAAAAGTAACAAATTTACAGAAAAAAATCTGCAACATTTTTTGAGAAAAAGGTCGCAAAATTGAAAGAAAAAGATGCAAGTTTTTGAGGAAAAAAGCTGTAAAATTGCAAGACAAATATGCAAATTTGCAAAAAAAGATCCAGATTTACAAGAAAAAAACTGCAAATTTTTAAAAGCTGTAAAATTGCAAGAAAAATATGCAAAAACATGCAAAATATGCATGTAATTTTTGGAGAAAAAGGTTGAAAATTTATAGAAAAAAGTTGCAAAAATTATTTGAGGAAAAAACTTGCAAAATTGCAAGAAAATAATGCATATTTGCAAGAAAAAACTGCAGTTACAAGAAAAAAAGCTACAGATTTACAGGAACAAAGTTGCAATTTTACAGGAAAAAAGTTGCAAATATTTGAGAAAAAAGTTAAAAATTTACAAGAAAAAAATCTGCAAATTTTTGAGGAAAGCATTACAAAACTGCAAGAAAAGATGCAAATTAGAAAAAAGCTGCAAATTTTTGAGAAAAAGATGGCAAGAAAAAGATACAAATTTGCAAGAAAAAAGCTACAGATTTACAAGAACAAAGTTACAAATTTACACAAAAAAGTTACAAATTTTTGAGGAAAAAGGTTGCAAAGTTATAGAAAAAAGTTGCAAATATTTGAGAAAAAAGTTGTAAAATTGTAAGAAAAATATGCAAATTTGAAAGAAAAAGCTGCACATTTACAAGAAAAAAGTTGCAGATTTTTAAGAAAAAAGCTGTAAAATAGCAAGAAAAATATGCAAACTTACAAGAAAAAAGTTACAGTTTCTTGAGGAAAAGGTTGCAAATTCATAGAAAAAAGTTGCAAATATGATTTGAGAAAAACTTACAAAATTACAAGAAAAAGATGCAAATTTGCAAGAAAAAAGCTGCAGATTTACAGGAAAAAAGTTGTAAATATTTAAGAAAAAAGTTAAAATTTTGCAAGAAAAAGGCTGCAGATTTATTTAAAAAAAAGCTGCAAATTTGCAAGAAAAAGCTGCAGATTTACAACAAAAAACTTGCAAATTTACAGGAAAAAACTTACACATTTTTGAGAAAAAGGTTGCAAAATTATAGAAAAAAAGTTGCAAATATTTGAGGAAAAAACTGCAAAATTGCAAGAAAAAGCTGCAGATTTACAAGAAAAAAGTTGCAAATTTACAGGAAAAAGTTACAAATTTTTGAGAAAAAGGTTGCAAGTTTATAGAAAGAGTTGCAAATATTTGAAAAAACTTGCAAAATTGCAAGAAAAAGATGCAAATTTGGAAAAAAAATTGCAGTTTTACAAGAAAAAAGCTGGAGATCTACAAGAAAAAAGTACTAAATTTTTAAGAAAAAAGCTGCATATTTACAGGGAAAAAGTTGCAAATATTTGAGGAAAAAAGTTAAATTTACAAGAAAAAAATCTGCTAATTTTTGAGAAAAAAACTGCAAAACTGCAAGAAAAAGCTGCAGATTTAAAAGAAAAAAGCTGCACATTTTTGAGAAAAAAGGTGCAAATTTGCAAGAAAAAAGCTGCAGATTTACAAGAAAAAAATGCAAATTTACAGGAAAAAAGGTTACAAATTTTTGACATTAAAATTTATAGAAAAAAATTGCATATATTTGAGAAAAAAGTTGCAAAATTGCAAAAAAAAGATACAAATTTGCAAGAAAAAATTGCAGTTTTATAAGAAAAAAAGCTGCAGATCTACAAGAAAAAAGTTGCACATTTTTAAGAAAAAAGTTGCATATTTATAGGGAAAAAGTTGCAAATTTACAGGAAAAAAGTTGAAAATATTTGAGAAAAAAGTTAAATTTACAAGTAAAAAGCTGCAGATTTTTGAGAAAAAACTGCAAAACTGCAAGAAAAAGATGCAAATTTGCAAGAAAAAAGATACAGATTTACAAGGAAAAAGATGCAAATTTGCAAGAAAAAAGATACAGATTTACAAGGAAAAAGCTGCAATTTTTTGAGAAAAAAGATGTAAATTTGCAAGAAAACAGCTGCAGATTTACAAGAAAAAAGGTTCTAAATTTACAGGAAAAAAGGTTACAAATTTACAGGAAAAAAGGTTACAAATTTTTGAGAAAAAGGTTGCAAATTTATAGAAAAAAGTTGCAAATATTTAAGAAAAAACTTGATAAAATTGTAAGAAAAAGATGCACATTTGCAAGAAAAAAGTTGTAGATTTTTGAGAAAAAATTTGCAAATTTACACAAAAAAAAAATTGCAAATTGCGGAGAACAAATTTAATTTCCGGTGTTCCGCTGGCGGGACATTTCAAAATTTCTACTGCCACTCAGTGAAGAAAGAATTTATTTTCTTTGTGTATACTCAATTTAGAGAAATTAGTTGGGAGGTATCTGCAGGGATTAAATAATTTGTTTGCTTAATGGGGTTAAATGCTAATGAGTTTCAGTTCATCCCACCCCCCTTTGTCCATTCTGTAACACAAGTGTGTCTATGACAGAAGTTACTGTATAAAGTACTCCTACCATCCACTTTGCCATTACAGAATCTGACTTATCAAAGTGCACCCCTGCATCAGTAGACGATCCCGGATTGCTGTAGTGACCTTGGTGTAGTGGAACTGCATGGGGTCGTCGGTGGACAGGGACACCACCAGGCCTTTCTTCTGGAACTCCAGCAGCGGGTTCTTGGCATATTCCAGGAACAGGCTGTTGTTGCTCAGAGGGGACATGGCGATGGGGATCTGGGCCAGGAAGTAAAGGTACTGCAAGACAGGGCCCTGCACAAGAGGGAAATATTAGTTATACTGTATGTATATATTAGTATTATATAACTAGTATTATTAGTTATATGTATGTATGTATATATATACAGTATATATATATATATATATATATATATATATATATATATATATATATATATATATATATATATATATATCCATCCATCCATCCTCCACTGCTTAATCCTTTTTGGGTTGCCCGGGGGTGGGGGTGGGGGGGGGGCTGGAGCCTATCCCAGTATCTTTGGGCGAGAGGAAGGGTACACCCTAGACAGATCGCCAGTCCATGGCAGGGCCAACACAGAGAGACAGACAACCATTCACTCTCACATCCATATTTAAGGACAATTTAGAATCCCCATTTGATGCCAGTTAACCTAACTTGCATGTCTTTGTCCTGTGGGAGGAAAGTACTCAGAGTAAACCCATAAAGACATGGGGAGAACATGCAAACTCCGCACAGAAGGGTCACCGATGGTCAGGGATGGTATCGATCCCATGACCTTGCTGTGCTGCCACAGTGCTCACCACTGCACCACCGTGCTGCCCTATATATATATATATATACTATATATATATATATATACACTACCGTTCAAAAATTTGGGGTCACCCAGACAATTATTTTGTGTTTTCCATGAAAAGTCACACTTATTTATCACCATGAGTTGTAAAATGAATAGAAAATATAGTCAAGACATTGACAAGGCTTGAAATAATGATTTGTATTTGAAATAATAATTTTTTCCAGATACTCAACCTGCTCAAAGGAAGGTCAGTTTTATAGCTTCTCTAACCAGCTAAACTGTTTTCAGCTGTGCTAACATGATTGCACAAGGGTTTTCTAATCATCCATTAGCCTTCTGACGCAATGAGCAAACACATTGTACCATTAGAACACTGGAGTGATAGTTGCTGGAAATGGGCCTCTATACACCTATGTAGATATTGCACCAAAAACCAGACATTTGCAGCTAGAATAGTCATTTACCACATTAGCAATGTATATTAGATATTAGAGCGTATTTCTGATTAGTTTAAAGTTATCTTCATTGAAAAAAAACAGTGCTTTTCTTTCAAAAATAACGAAATTTCTAAGTGACCCCAAACTTTTGAACGGTAGTGTATATATATACACACACACATATACACACAGTGCATCCGGAAAGTATTCACGGTGCTTCACTTTTTCCACATTTTGTTATGTTACATCCTTATTCCAAAGTGGATTAAATTCATTTTTTCCCTCAAAATCCTACACACAATACCCCATAATGACAACGTGAGAAAAAGTGTGTGTGTGTGGGGGGGGGGGGTGAGATTTTTGCAGATTTATTAAAAATAAAAATCTATGAAATCACATGTACATAAGTATTCACAGCCTTTGCTCAATACTTTGTTGATACACCTTTGGCAGCAATTACAGCCTCAAGTCTTTTTGAATATGATGCCACAAGCTTGGCACACCTATCTTTGGGCAGTTTGGCCCATTCCTCTTTGCAGCACCTCTCAAGCTCCATCAGGTTGGATGGGAAGCGTCGGTGCACAGCCATTTTCAGATCTCTCCAGAGATGTTCAATTGGATTCACATCTGGGCTCTGGCTGGGCCACTCAGTGACATTCACAGAGTTGTCCTGAAGCCACTCCTTCGATGTCTTGGCTGTGTACTTAGGGTTGTTGTCCTGCTGAAAGATGAACCGTGACCCCAGTCTGAGGTCAAGAGTGCTCTGGAGCAGGTTTTCATCCAGGATGTCTCTGGACATTGCTGCATTCATCTTTCCCTCTATCCTGACTAGTCTCTCACTTCCTGCCACTGAAAAACATCCCCACAGCATGATGTTGCCACCACCATTGGCATGATTATGAGTGGTGCCTGGTTTCCTCCAAACATGACGCCTGGCATTCACACCGAAGAGCTCAATCTTTGTCTCATCAGATCAGAAAATTTTGTTTCTCATGGTCTGAAAGTCCTTCAGGTGCCTTTTGACAAACTCCAGGTGGGCTGCCATGTGCCTTTTACTAAGGAGTGGCTTCCGTCTGACCACTCTACCATATAGGCCTGATTGGTGGATTGCTACAGAGATGGTTGTCCTTCTGGAAGGTTCTCTTCTCTCCACAGAGGAATGCTGGAGCTCTGACAGAGTGACCACTGGGTTCATGGTCACCTCCCTGACTAAGGCCCTTCTCCTCCAATCACTCAGTTTAGACGGCCGACCAGCTACAGGAAGAGTCTTGGTGGTTCTGAACTTCTTCCATTTACAGATGATGGAAGCCAATGCGCTCACTGGGACCTTCAAAGCATCAGAAATTTTTCTGTACCCTTCCCCAGATTTGTACTTTGAAACAATCCTGTCTCCGAGGTCTCCAGACAATTCCTTTGACTTCATGCTTGGTTTGTGCTCTGACATGCACTGTCAACTGTGGGACCTTCTATAGACAGGTGTGTGCCTTTCCAAATCATGTCCAATCAACAGAATTTACCACAGGTGGACTCCAGTTAAGTTGTAGAAACATCTTAAGGATGATCAGTGGAAACAGGAGGCACCTGAGCTCAATTTTGAGCTTCATGGCAAAGGCTGTGAATACTTATGTACATGTGATTTCTTAGTTTTTTATTTTTAATAAATTTGCAAAAATCTCAAAAAAACTTTTTTCATGTTGTCATTATGGGGTATTGTGTATAGAATTTTGAAGGAAAAATGAATTTCATCCCATTTGGAATAAAGTTGTAACATAACAAAATGTGGAAAAAGTGAAGTGCTGTGAATACTGTCCGGATGCACCGTATATATATATATATATATATATATATATATATATATATATATGTATGTATATATATATACAGTGGGGCAAAAAAGTATTTAGTCAGCCACCAATTGTGCAAGTTCTCCCACTTAAAAGATGAGAGAGGTCTCCAATTTTCATCATAGGTATACTTCAACTATGAGAGACAAAATGAGGAAAAAAAAAATCCAGAAAATCACATTGTCTGATTTTTAAAGAATTTATTTGCAAATTATGGTGGAAAATAAGTATTTGGTCACCTACAAACAAGCAAGATTTCTGGCTCTCACAGACCTGTAACTTCTTCTTTAAGAGGCTCCTCTGTCCTCCACTCGTTACCTGTATTAATGGCACCTGTTTGAACTCGTTATCAGTATAAAAGACACCTGTCCACAACCTCAAACAGTCAGACTCCAAACTCTACTATGGCCAAGACCAAAGAGCTGTCAAAGGACACCAGAAACAAAATTGTTGACCTGCACCAGGCTGGGAAGACTGAATCTGCAATAGGTAAGCAGCTTGGTGTGAAGAAATCAACTGTGGGAGCAATTATTAGAAAATGGAAGACATACAAGACCACTGATAATCTCCGTCAATCTGGGGCTCCACGCAAGATCTCACCCCGTGGGGTCAAAATGATCACAAGAACGGTGAGCAAAAATCCCAGAACCACACGGGGGGACCTAGTGAATGACCTGCAGAGAGCTGGGACCAAAGTAACAAAGGCTACCATCAGTAACACACTACGCCGCCAGGGACTCAAATCCTGCAGTGCCAGACGTGTCCCCCTGCTTAAGCCAGTACATGTCCAGGCCTGTCTGAAGTTTGCTAGAGAGCATCTGGATGATCCAGAAGAGGATTGGGAGAATGTCATATGGTCAGATGAAACCAAAATAGAACTTTTTGGTAAAAACTCAACTTGTCGTGTTTGGAGGAGAAAGAATGCTGAGTTGCATCCAAAGAACATCATACCTACTGTGAAGCATGGGGGTGGA
The DNA here is from genome assembly GCA_020510985.1 of Pholidichthys leucotaenia. Taxonomy (NCBI): domain Eukaryota; kingdom Metazoa; phylum Chordata; class Actinopteri; order Cichliformes; family Pholidichthyidae; genus Pholidichthys; species Pholidichthys leucotaenia. The sequence goes on along the minus strand of CM035843.1, from coordinate 196,263,990 downwards.
AACATCATGCTTTGGGGCTGTTTTTCTGCAAAGGGACCAGGACGACTGATCCGTGTAAAGGAAGGAATGAATGGGGCCATGTATCATGAGATTTTGGGTGAAAACCTCCTTCCATCAGCAAGGGCATTGAAGATGAAACGTGGCTGGGTCTTTCAGCATGACAATGATCCCAAACACATCGCCTGGGCAATGAAGGAGTGACTTCGTAAGAAGCATTTCAAGGTCCTGGAGTGGCCTAGCCAGTCTCCAGATCTCAACCCCATAGAAAATCTTTGGAGGGAGTTGAAAGTCCGTGTTGCCCAGCGACAGCCCCAAAACATCACTGCTCTAGAGGAGATCTGCATGGAGGAATGGGCCAAAATACCAGCAACAGTGTGTGAAAACCTTGTGAAGACTTACAGAAAATGTTTGACCTCTGTCATTGCCAACAAAGGGTATATAACAAAGTACTGAGATGAACTTTTGTTATTGACCAAATACTTATTTTCCACCATAATTTGCAAATAAATTCTTTAAAAATCAGACAATGTGATTTTCTGGATTTTTTTTTTCTCATTTTGTCCCTCATAATTAAGGTATACCTATGATGAAAATTGGAGACCTCTCTCATCTTTTAAGTGGGAGAACTTGCACAATTGGTGGCTGACTAAATACTTTTTTGCCCCACTGTATATATACACTACCGTTCAAAAGTTTGGGGTCACCTCAGACAATTTTGTGTTTTCCATGAAAAGTCACACTTTTATTTACCACCATGAGTTGTAAAATGAATAGAAAATATGGTCAAGACATTGACAAGGTTAGAAATAATGATTTGTATTTGAAATAATAATTTTTTTCCTTCAAACTTTGCTTTCATCAAAGAATCCTCCATTTGCAGCAATTACAGCATTGCAGACCTAACATGATTGCACAAGGGTTTTCTAATCATCCATTAGCCTTCTGACGCAATGAGCAAACACATTGTACCATTAGAACACTGGAGTGATAGTTGCTGGAAATGGGCCTCTATACACCTATGTAGATATTGCACCAAAAACCAGACATTTGCAGCTAGAATAGTCATTTACCAGATTAGCAATGTATAGAGTGTATTTCTGATTAGTTTAAAGTTATCTTCATTGAAAAAAAGTGCTTTTCTTTCAAAAATAAGGAAATTTCTAAGTGACCCCAAACTTGTGAACGGTAGTGTATATATATATATATATATATATGTATATATATATATATATATATATATATATATATATATATATATATATAGTATATATATATATATATATATATATATATATATATATATATATATATATATATATATATATATATATATATATATATATATATATGAGCCAATCCAATCTGTGGTATCAGTATCGGGTCCGATCCAGGCAAAATGGCTGGATCGGTGTTGGTAAGGAATAAAAGTAATTTACCGATCCGATACATTAATAATATTAAAATGAAGGTGCGATCCTGTTCTCAGCCGTGCTGCGCACGACTTCTGTAATCAGAGGCAATGAGCCTCACGTCACTGGAGTCTGTCTGTGAGACTCGCCTCAGTATGTTGCTGTGTGGCAGCAGCATTTACAATTTTACACCACTAACTTGATAAAACATTTGCAAAAGTATCATATATAAAGGATTATGCTGATTTTTTGATTTTTTTTTGTTTTGTTTTTTGTTACTTATTTGTACCCGTAGGTAGACTTGGTTTTGCAGTCTGGTGACAAGAATTGCGTCAAGAACCGAGCAGAAAGATTCAGCAGCAGCAGCAGCAGCTGCTCTCCCAGCTCAGGAAGCTGGGCGCTAAAAAGTGAAATCTAAAAAAAAAAGAAATAGAAAGTAAAAACCAGACTGGAGCATACCTTTCAGGGTGTACAGTTGAGGAGAAGTAGGTGACAAAAACATAAACAGCAATTTTTTTTTTTTTTGGATTTTGTATACTTTGGGTAGACCAAGGCTCAGATTTAAAGACAGTGTAAAAAGAAACTTGAAGAAGTTGGACATAGGAGTTCCTGGCAGCAGAAGGCTAAAGACAGAGCTGTGTGGAGGAATCTGATCAGACCTAAATGAAACAGTTGTCGCCCACGACAGACTGCTATGATGATGATGATTAATCCCAGAGGGTGTGAGGCTACATGAACACGAAATGGAACAGGAATGACTTCAAAATAAGAGCAAACCTAAAATCTAATAAATATGGACAGAGAATAATATCATCAACACTACTAAATAAACTGAAGACCAGGAGAATACTTATGATAATGGATGACAAAAATACAACTTAAAGGGTTAGGTCCTTTATTTTCAGATCTACAGCATTTTTTACTTCATGCATAAAGTGGCACTTTGAATTTCATCTGAATGTTATTTAAATACTCAGCTTCAAAGTTTTGTATAAACTTGCACTTAAAACTTCAGAATGCATGTTTACATGGGGCTGACCAGTGAAATGCTGCCAATGTTGCAAAGTTTAAAATAAAAAAAAGCAGCAGCATTGCTGAACAGAGTCAAATTTGTAATATATTCTTTGACTTTTAGATTTTTATTTTTATATGTGTACAAAATGCAACTAGTGATCAACAAAGTATGTTCTGTACTTTTGTTTTAAATAAGCGAGACGGTATCGGGTTTGGATCGATATTGGATCGTTATCAGTCGATACTCAAAGTCACAGTATCGGTATCGGTCTTGAAAAAGTTGTATCGGCTCATCCCTAATATGTGTGTATATATATATATATATATATATATATATATATATATATACACTACTGTTCAAAAGTTTGGGGTCACTTAGAAATTTCCTTATTTTTGAAAGAAAAGCACTGTTTTTTTCAATGAAGATAACTTTAAACTAATCAGAAATACACTCTATACATTGCTAATCTGGTAAATGACTGTTCTAGCTGCAAATGTCTGGTTTTTGGTGCAATATCTACATAGGTGTATAGAGGCCCATTTCCAGTAACTATCACTCCAGTGTTCTAATGGTACAATGTGTTTGCACATTGCATCAGAAGGCTAATGGATGATTAGAAAACCCTTGTGCAATCATGTTAGCACAGCTGAAAACAGTTTAGCTGGTTAGAGAAGCTATAAAACTGACCTTCCTTTGAGCAGGTTGAGTATCTGGAGCATCACATTTGTGGGGTCAATTAAACGCTCAAAATGGCCAGAAAAAGAGAACTTTCATGTGAAACTCGACAGTCTATTCTTGTTCTTAGAAATGAAGGCTATTCCATGCGAGAAATTGCCAAGAAACTGAAGATTTCCTACAACGGTGTGTACTACTCCCTTCAGAGAACAGCACAAACAGTCTCTAACCAGAGTAGAAAGAGAAGTGGGAGGCCCCGCTGCACAACTGAGCAAGAAGATAAGTACATTAGAGTCTCTAGTTTGAGAAATAGACGCCTCACAGGTCCTCAACTGGCAGCTTCATTAAATAGTACCCGCAAAACACCAGTGTCAACATCTACAGTGAAGAGGCGACTCCGGGATACTGGCCTTCAGGGCAGAGTGGCAAAGAAAAAGCCATATCTGAGACTGGCCAATAAAAGAAAAAGATTAATATGGGCAAAAGAACACAGACATTGGACAGAGGAAGATTGGAAAAAAGTGTTATGGACGGACAAATCGAAGTTTGAGGTGTTTGGATCACACAGAAGAACATTTGTGAGACGCAGAACAACTGAAAAGATGCTGGAAGAGTGCCTGACGCCATCTGTCAAGCAAGGTGGGGGTAACGTGATGGTCTGGGGTTGCTTTGGTGCTGGTAAGGTGGGAGATTTGTTCAGGGTAAAAGGGATTTTGAATAAAGAAGGCTATCACTCCCTTTTGCAACGCCATGCCATACCCTGTGGACAGTGCTTGATTGGAGCCAATTTCATCCTACAACAGGACAATGACCCAAAGCATACCTCCAAATTGTGCAAGAACTATTTAGAGAAGAAGCAGGCAGCTGGTATTCTATCTGTAATGGAGTGGCCAGTGCAGTCACCAGATCTAAACCCCACTGAGCTGTTGTGGGAGCAGCTTGACCGTATGGTACGCAAGAAGTGCCCATCCAGCCAATCCAACTTGTAGGAGGGCTTCTAGAAGCGTGGGGTGAAATTTCTCCAGATTACCTCAACAAATTAACAGCTAGAATGCCAAAGGTCTGCAATGCTGTAATTGCTGTAAATGGAGGATTCTTTGACGAAAGCAAAGTTTGAAGGAAAAAATTATTAGTTCAAATACAAATCATTATTTCTAACCTTGTCAATGTCGTGACTATATTTTCTATTCATTTTACAACTCATGGTGGTAAATAAAAGTGTGACCTTTCATGGAAAACACAAAATTGTCTGGGTGACCCCAAACTTTTGAACGGTAGTGTGTATATACGTATATACTATATATATATATATAGTAGGTGAGTAGGTCAGTAGGTGATATGAATCATCCCCCTCGTTAACCTCCCCCTGCATCCTCAGTAACATTCATAGGTACAAATGAAGGGGGGACAGGGTAGAGATTTAACCCCCCTCCCCCCAATCTGGAAAAAAAAGAATTGACTCTCATGATCATAGACCTTTCTGTATCATGTTACATAACTGAATAAAATGACTTTGAAGCACCAATTCTAAGCAGAAATTAAGAAAAAAAATCAACCTTTTCACTGTAAAATTTCAACTTTTTTTGGTAGATTTGAAACTTTTTTCTCAAAAATGTGTAACTTTTTCATAGATTTGCAACTTTTTTCCTAGAAATGTTCAGATTTTTCTCATAAAATTGCCTTTTTTTTACTGAAATAAAAAAATGAATCTTTTTTTCCTCCTGTTTGACTCTTTTTCATAGATTTTCAACTTTTTTCTTGTAAATGTGCATGTTTTTCTCAAAAACATTCAACTTTTTTCTTGTAAACATTTTTCCTCATAAATTTGCAACTTTCTTCATAGATCTGCAACTTTTTTCCTGTAAATTTTCAATTTTTTTCCTCATAAATTTGCAAAATTTTTCTTATAAATTTGCAACTTTTCTCATAACATTGCAACTTTTCTAATAGCTTTGCAACTGTTTCCTGTTAATGTTCAAATTTTTCTCATACTGTAAATTTGCAACTTTTTTCTTGTAAATTTGCATTTTTTCTCATAAATTCACAATCTTTTTCCTGTAAATTTTATAAAAAAAACCTTTTACTCATGAATCTGACTCTTTTTCTTTAAGTTTGACTCTTTTTCATAGATTTACAACTTTTTCTTGTAAATGTGCATGTTTTTCTCAAAAACCTTCAACTTTTTTCTTGTAAACTTTTTTCTCATAAATTTGCATCTTTTTTCATAGATTTGCAAGTTTTGTCCTGTAAATTTTCAATTTTTTCCTCATAAATTTGTAACATTTTTCTTGCAAATTTGCAACTTTTCTCATAGCTTTACAACTGTTTCCTGTTAATGTTTGAATTTTTCTCATAAATTTCCAACTTTTTTCTTGTAAATTTGCAACCTTTTCTCATAAATTTGAAACTTGTTTCTCATAAATATGCAGCATTCATCTGGATACTATGTAGCTAACTTTCAATGATAAAGCACTTTGTGGTTTTTATATGTGAAAAGTGCTATACAAATAAAGTTTCTTCTTAAATTGTAATTTGTGACTGTTTTTAATTTTTAAATTGGCATATTTTATCATATTCTTGTAATTTTGTACCTAATATACATTTATACATTTGAACTAACTAACTAACTAACTAACTAACACAATTCACTCAGACATATCCTCACCCACTTATTACAACATTAACAGCCTGTTGGTAGATTTAACTTATCTATTGATCAGCTTTAAATGGTTCATATGGTCACATTTTTCACTTTCATATTTTGTTAAGACATCCAACACTGGAACTCAAAGGATTTTACTGTATATTTTACAGTTATTCTGCATACATAATGCAAACCGCAGCATAAATGGAGCACCAACCTTCTTGAGGTTGAGGCCATGAGAGATGTTGTCGGCGGTCATGAAACAGGCCAGCAGATGTGTGATGGCGCCAGCCTCGCCGCAGTGAGGCCTGAACATAAACGTGTTCATCCCCCTCTGTCTGAACATGAAAACAAATATCAGTAACTACAGTGTGGACATGGGTAGGTGTGAGTCTACTTTGCCTACCGGCGATAAAGACAACAGGTTAGTCCATCTTGACATTAAGGGTCGAAACGGACACCAAAAAGTTCTCGGGTAAATAGACGATTCTGGCCCTGGCCTAGTAGAGCTGTAACAGACAATGGGGGCTCGTCCACGATTTGCACCCTGGATCTCTCACACCCGAAGTGAGAATCATACCCCTAGACCAAATTTTCTGTTATGTCTGTGTTGCTACTAGTGGAAGTGAATCTTAGCGTGTCAGGAAACTGCACCGCTGATTAAGTTCTAATGGAAGGATTTGTAACACCTCCCCCCTTTAAGAAGTGGTGCAGTTGAGGGATTCCAGACGAGCTCCCTTTTTCTGTTACGGCCGTACTAGGTCAAGGCCAGAACTACCCATTTACCCAGCAACTGTTGTCCGCTTTGACACTTTATCGTTGATGCTTTATCTACCAGCTGTGAGGGAGTAATGGAGGTGAATCTTATGCTGTGTTCGAAATGCTCACTCCTTCCCCATATAGTGTACTATATAGCGAATCAGCCATTTTGTAGTGCTGTTCAAAATCAATTGAAAGTTTCATTCACTATATACACAATCCCACAATGCATTTTGAAAAGCAGTGTACAACGGATGGTCACTACATTAGCCAATATATCCCATAATGCAATGTGCAGCCAACGGAGTAGTGAGAGGAGAGCGTCACATCACAACATAAACCACCTTAAGGTATTTATATTTATTAATTTGGGGAAAATGATTTGATTTAATATATATTTACTACAAATAACATGCAGGTATTCATTTTTTTTTACCACCATTGCTCTGTTATGTTTTACTGTCTCACCATGATGATGTCATTAACTGCATTGCAAAAACAAGCCCAGTAGTGTCTGAAATCTTATAATTCTATTGTTATATTGTGGAGGAATAAGATCAGGTGAGATGAGACGAGCTGGAAGGTTGCAAAGTTTTATTTTCCTCCAACATAATGAGATACACTTGCAGCTCTGTGCGCTACTGTGCTCTACTGTGCTGCTGAGGCATGTATCTTAAGCTCTTTTATAGATGTTATACAGACAGAGAGAATGCATGGCACATTAGCATATTGATATACATATCAGTCAATACATATCATTCGCGTGACCAACTGGCGCCCGGATGTCCGCTCCCTCATCCAGGGGATGTATATACAACAGTCCATTGTTCTGTTTGCCCCCAGGGGCTCTCTGTCCATATGCAAATTGTCCTCCGTTTCCTCCAGCCCTGCTGAGCGTGAATTAGAGTCAATCTGCAGTGTGCTGGGTCACCACAATATTAAGTTTACTATATAGTCCACTATATCTAAATTCACTATGTAGCAAGTAGAGCGGAAATGAGTGAGTGAACATTCCGAACACAGCCTTTGTGTCAGGAAACTACACCACTGATTGAGTTCTTATAGAAGGAGTCATAACAACACTGAATAAAGAAAATTTTCATTTTATTATGATATTTAAGAGTAAGTTTTTGAAGTTGACTCATAAAGAGAGAATCAGTCTAATAATTAGTGTATTTTTATTAAATGTTTCAGAATTTTGAGACTTTTTCTAGTAAAGTTGGACCGCTTTCTTGTAAATCAACAAATTTTCTCTTTTTTTAAATTACCAGTCAGATCAGAATCAGAATCAGAATGAGATTTATTGCCATTGTTCATATAGTACACAAACTAGGAATTTGTCTCGGTGCAATGCTGCAACATTAAACATGAAGTAGCACTAAAGATAAAAATAAAAAACTATGCATGCAATAAAAGGTAGAATATGAATAAGTAATACTAATCTATGCAATTTTTAAATATATTAACAAGCAGCAGATATTGTGGAGTTCCACATAGAGCAGCTGGTAGTGCAAAAAGAAAACAGTGATAATTGTCATGAGTCCGGTTGAGCTGCTGTACGTAGTGCACGAGAGTCTAATAAGTCACTTAGTGTTCAGCAGTGTGATGGCAGAGGGGAAGAAGCTGTTCATGTAGCGGGAGGTTTTAGTCTGAATGGACCGAAGTCTTCTACCTGAGGGGAGGGGGGCAAACAGTGCGTGTCCAGGGTGTGAAGGGTCGGCTATGATCCGACCTGCACGCCTCCGGGTTCTGGAGGTGTACAGGTCCTGGAGGGATGGGAGCTTGCAGCCGATCACCTTCTCAGCAGCGCGCACAACGCGCTGCAGTCTTAAGGCCCTTTTGCACTAGCATGGCTTAGCACGTCATGGTACAGCTCAGCATGCTTCGTAAGTCTTTGCACTAGCCTCAACACGGTTTAACAGCAGCGAATCTCAGCCCCGCTCAAGGGCAGGGTCCATTGGTGCTGAGCTGTACCGTGTTTTGACGTCAAAAGACTGGTCGCCGCTGATTGGTCAGGTCCTAACGTCACGAAAGCGCCCGTCTTCGTTGAAATCTGTACGACCGCCATTTGCAATCATGGACTAACTCGGTCACGGAGTAAATATGATATTAATACAGACAGCGTTGTAGGTTTTGCGGAACTCTACACCATGGTCCAACGAAGAGGTGCGGAGTTTTCTTTGCTTGGTGGCAGTTACACAGTGAGGAGTGACCCGATGGCTGGCCAGCATACAACCGGACTATAGACAAGCTGAAAATGATCGTGAGAGAACCATTGATGGTGAATGATTTGTAATAATGTGCATCTGTTTGCTTATTTATCCTGTTGGTGGTAAGCTCACTTTTTTTGAGCCGTTATACAGTGCTGTTCTGTGCTGGCTAACGTTTTTTTGCTAGTAGCTAGCGCTAACGCTAGCGCTAGCTAGTACCAACTGCTGAATCGCGCTGGTTTTCTCCTAAATATTCACTTGTGAGAGCAAAACGATGAAATACGTTAATCCTGGTTAAAGTCCTGGTTTGTGTTTTGTATTGCACTTTGGTCCTGCGCATTAAATTGTGTGCAATTTAATGCTAGAATGTGTTTCCACATGCCAGGGTTAGCCTCCCTGTTTATATTGTGATGCTGGTGAAATGGACCACAGGAGCCGAAATCTCGTCATATTAAAATTGCTTTTTCAAACCAGTGATTTATAAAGTCATTCATATAATTTTCTAAAGCGTCAGAATAGACCCACACACCTATTCTGTGGATCCTGCAGTGCTTTTGACTCATTTCAGAAAGAGAAATCCGTATATTGTATAGCTTCATTACACAGACAGTGATATATGTATTTATTTTAATTTTGCTGATTACGGCTTACTGCCCCTGAAAACCCCAAATTCTATTTTGCAAAAAATTGGAATATTACATAAATTAACTTTAAAAAAATAGTTTTTAAATATAAATGTTGGCCATTGAGGTGTTGGTTAATATGGGCTGTAGCCGTAATCATCAATATTAAAATAAACACTTTCAATATATCACTGTCCCTGTAATGAATCTATATATGGGTTTCACTTTCTGAAATGAGTGACAAAAATATTGAATTTTTTCATGGTATTCTAATTTTTGAGATGTGCCCGTATATGTGTTGAACTTGCTTGAAACTAACTACCATCCATTTCTGTCGTTTGTCTAGGCAAGACGAAATCAGCCTCCCCACAACCTACCTCGCCACTGTGGAAAGTACTGAAATCCTTTGCTTTTATAGGTAAAGTGTCAAAAGCACAATTTCCACTTAATATAAGTGCCTGTATAAGTATTGAACTTGCTTGAAACTAACTACCATCCATTTCTGTTGTTCGTCTAGGGAGGAGGGAATCGGCCGCTCAACAACGGACGTCGCCACTGTGGAACGTACTGAAATCCTTTGCTTTTATAGGTAAAGTGTCAGAACTAAAGTAGCATAATTACCACTTAATATAAAAGGGACTGAACTGAGATTTATTTGATTGTGTGAATATGGCGCATCAACTGTAAAATAAACAGCTTGTTAATGTATTTATTTTTTTGTCAGATCACTTTTGTGATCGTTTGTGAGTTATGTTCATAACTGTATGTTTTGGCAAATGAGAGATGTTCAGTTATCAATATAATTTACTTTATATGTGTAGTTTATAGTCTATCATCAATAAACTCATGCAGTAAAAGGACACATTACAAATATTTGAGACCAATTGTATTGCTTCCTTTTATATTTTAGCAATGCTAGTGCAAAACACTGCCCACACATGAAGCCAGGGCAAGAAGAGAAACTTTTACAGACAAGACAAACTTTTATTGATAAAAACTTCATATTTTGACTGACCGACTCCATACTCGGTGATGCACAACTTCAGTTAAAGTACTAGATTCCATTCAAGTGAATGTATTAATTCATTCTGATTGCTGAGGCCACGGTAAAAAGATGATTTTAAATGTAACTCAGCCCTTGTAAAATCTACTGAAGTGCAGCTACATGAAAATTGTGGTTAGAGGAGTTATTGTTTAATTTGACCTTGTTAGATTTTTTCCCCTTTGGTATATTATTCTATTTTCTTTTAATCTTTACTTTTAATCAATCTGAAATAAAGATTCATTCATTAATTCACATTCCACCACTGGCTTTTAGCAACAAGTGTATTTCCCAAATAAGTTTTAAACTTGCTTTAATTAACCACCACCCATTTGTCTTTTGTCTAGGCAAGAGGGAAACTGTCACCCCAACTGGACCTTGCCTCACTATTTACAGAGATGCAGGCTGTAGATCTGTCGAACCAGGACCAGTACGGACCGATCCAGTTGCTTCTCAGTGAGGCAGCGTGTGACCATTCCAGTTTTTTTTTTTTACAGTTTGAATTTTGCACATTCTGAATAATCTGGAATTTGCTGCTGATTGTAATAAACAATTTAGTGACTTATGTGTTTGCATCATGATTTTCTATCTTTATTTTCTATTTTGTCTGTTAAGACACCGGTGGGAAAAGAGTCAACTGTACAAAGGATTAATCGGTGACCTTGAAAATAATGGCTCATTTTTAAGAAAAAGTAACCAAAACACTTCCGGTTATGGCTGCCACGTAGGACGGACGTGTCTCGCTCTGCTCTGCTCCTGGAGAAAAAAAATCGGCAAATAACTCTCTCATTTGGGACAGAACGTATCTCAGCATTTGGGCGAGGATATGTCGGCGAAGCCTAAGGCTGGAAAACCAGGAAAAGGAAAAAAGCGAGCCGCCGAAACAGTCCAAATTAACGGACTTTCAGGTCTGTGACGCAGCAAACAAAACTCCATATATGGCGGAGGAGGCTGGCAACGGTGCGATGTCTGCGCGGGGAGGCGCAGATGCGCTGATGGCTGCCATGAGTTCAATGAGAGCGGACTTTTCCTCTAGATTTGATGGGATTATGACAGCGTTGGAAGGAATAAGAAAGGAATTGGGTGACTGTGTAGAACGAACGGCGCAGATGGAGCTCCGTCTCGCTAGTGCTGAAGATGACGTCACCCGTCTTCAATTAAAGGTGCGCACTTTGGAAAAAAAAAATAAATCTCTGGAAGATAATATTTTGGATTTGGAATCTCGGTCGAGACAGAATAATTTGAGGCTGGTGGGTCTTCCAGAGGAATCAGAAGGTCGGGACGTATGTTCCTTTCTGGAAAAGTGGATTCCGGAGGTGCTGGGCAGCGAGGAGTTGCAATCAGCAGTGGTTCTGGAAAAAGCACATCGTATTGGCCCACGGAGAGATAAGGGACCGCCGAGGACCTTAATTATGAAGTTTCTTAGCAACAGAGACAGGATGAAGATCTTCAACGCTGCACGTGCTAAAGGAGAGATTAAACACCAGGACCAGCAGATGCGGTTCTACCCAGATTTGGCCACAGGAATCCAGCAATTGAGGAAGCAGTTTGATCCCGTACGTAAGGAGCTGCGCAACCTTGGGATTCGTCATGGTGTAATCTATCCTGCGAGACTGCTGACCACGTATGAGGGCAGAACCCACATCTTCAAGACCCCAGAGGAGGCGCAGGAGTTCATCAAGAAGATCAAAGAAGAAGAAGAGACTGGTGGGAGCTAAGCATGAACAAAATATAAGGTAGAATAATTAAGCATTTGCACAGGCATCTGACTGACTTGAAGTAAATAGTAAGTTTACAAAATATAGATTGTATTATATATTAAAAAAACAAAACAAAAACAAAACAAACAAAAAAAAAAACTATGATGTACAAAGTTGTTAAAAATTTTGGAGTTAAGTTGGAAAACTACAGAGGAGAGTTAATGTTACGTCATTAAAAGCAGTAGAGTTAGGGTGATTGGGAGGATGAAGAAGGAGTGGCTTAGGCTGTTCCCCGTGGGTGTGGAACGGTCGATGGCTATATCGGGAGACAGAATTTTTCTTTTGATTTTGGGGGGTTTGCCACAAGTGTGGGAAGGGGAAATTTGTTTGTGTGTAGTTTGTAGGATGAATGTTCAACCACTCATGTTTTTGCTTCTCTGTATGAGCATGTTTACACTGCAAGGTAATCCCAAACTCTCTATTGATCATGGACCAAAGTGTTAATCTTAATTTAACTTCATGGAATTGCAGAGGTCTACAAAATTTAAAAAAACTTAAACAAGTTATGAATAAATAAAGGACATGGGTTCAAGAATTGTGTTTTTACAAGAAACTCATCTGATAGAGGAGGATGTTAAAAGAATTAGGGAGTAGATGGCAGGGAAGTGTATTCACCTCTTCATTTTCATCCCGAGCCAGGGGAGTTATGACTCTCATACATAAATCAGTTCCTTTTCAAGTGAAAAATGTAATTGGAGACAAATTTGGAAGATATGTAATCATTCAAGGTTCTTTGCTATTAGAAAATATAAATCTTGTGAACTTATATGGTCCCAATATAGATGATCAGAAGTTCTTTGCTAATTTATTTCTCATCTTATCATCACTTACAGGGCAACATATAATAGCAGGGGATTTTAATTGTACATTGAATCCAGGTGTGGATAGATCAACAGGACTGGATTGTACGCACATTGGATGTAGGATGACTATTAATCATTTTATGAAAGAATTGAGATTGTTAGATATATGGAGAGAAATGAAACCACAAGTTAAAGCCTATTCTTGTTATTCCAGTACCTACAAGACATTCTCACGTATTGATTATTTTTTGATTTCCACAGAATTAAGGTCCAAGATTCAAAACTGCTTTTATGATAACATCGTGATCTCTGATCATGCACCCTGTTGTCTAATATATGTAGATAAAAAATTGACAAAGGAATCAGGCAGATGGCAATTTCAGCATAAATGGCTTCAGGATGAGGAATTTGTCAAGTATATAGAAAAACAGATAGACGAGTTCTTTGACATCAATACTACACAAACATCAGCATGTGTAAAGTGGGAGGCTTTCAAAGCTTTTATTAGGGGACATATTATTAGTTATACAGGATCAAAATCTAAGAAGACTCGAGAGGAGAGAGCTAAATTGGAACATAAAATAAAAAGTCTTCAGGAAAAAGTGTATGCAGGAAGAGATCCAAGGTTGGAGAATGAATTACTGATTTTGAGAGCTGAATACGATAAAAATCAGCGAATAGAGCTGCCTCGAGTCTTCTAAGATTGAAACAATCTTTTTATGAACAAGGTGAAAAATCAGGAAAATTATTAGCATGGCAGATTAAACAATTGGAAATTAAAACACCAATAACCAGTATTATAAGTAATGGACAGGTAGTTATAGATCCTTTAGAAATTAATAGAGCCTTTAGAGATTACTATGAAAAATTATATGATACCAAAAATGAACCTGATTTAACAAAACTAAATGGGTTTTTGAACAAACTATCTATACCGTGTATTCCAAATGAAAACAGGGAGATATTGGATTCTAAAATTAGTCAAGAAGAAGTTGGGCTAGCCATTGATAATATGAAATCAGGAAAAAGTGCAGGACCAGATGGTCTTCCAGTTGACCTTTATAAAAAATTTAAGAATAAATTAATAAAACCTTTTTTGAAATGGTTTTAGAAGCATTTCAAAATAATAATTTACCATCATACATAAATAATGCCTTAATTATACTGCTGCCAAAACCAGGTAAGCCCTCTAATAAATGTGAAAATATGAGACCAATAAGCCTATTAAACGCCGACCTTAAGATAATCTGTAAAATTTTAGCAAGACGAATACAAGAAATTTTACCAAATATTATTAATCGAGATCAGAATGGCTTTATAAAGGGTAGACAAGGCTTCCATAATGTAAGAAGACTATTTAATATTATTTATTTTAATAAAGAAGCACCGGATACAGCTCTCTTATCATTGGACGCCGAAAAGGCCTTTGATAGAGTTGAATGGCCCTTTCTTTTTGAAGTCCTACAAAGGTTTGGACTTGGAAATAATTTCATAAAATGGGTTCAAATAATATACAATAATGCTACAGCAGAAATCCTAACAAATAACAATATTTCAAAACCAATAAAAATCAATAGAGGATGTCGACAAGGCTGTCCACTTTCACCTTTACTGTTTACTATGGCAATTGAACCTTTAGCGATAGCGATACGTTTACATTCACAAATATATGGAATTAAAGTTGGACCAACAGAACATAAAATCTCCCTGTACGCCGATGATATAATTTTGTTTATGTCGAATCTAAAAAAATCAATTCCAACCTTGTTGAATTTAATAAAGAATTTTGGGGAAATATCAGGATATAAAATAAATAAAACTAAATCTTCAATATTAATGCTAAATGAGACCCAGAGAAATTACCCAGCCCCTGAGGTAAATCAATTCAATGTTGTAAATCAGTTTAAATATTTAGGAATCCAAATTATGCCTAAGCTAGAATCAGTCGCCAGTGTCAACTATGAAGCCTTAATGTCAGATATCAGTGAGTTAACTCAGAGATGGATGTCACTACCAATGTCGATGATCGGGAGAATCAATATACTTAAAAGTAATATTTTACCTAAAATACTTTATTTATTTCAATACATTCCCTTATCACCACCTTTAGATCTATTCTCAAGAATAAAAAAAAAGTTAGTGGAATTTATATGGAACAACAGGAGGGCTAGATTACGTCTGTCTTTATTATATTTACCATTTGATCGTGGAGGTCTGAAATGTCCAAATTTTATGTTGTATTATTGGTCGGCACAACTGAGGTCTATGACATATTATTTTTTCATCAAATGATCTCCCTCACTGGACTGAAATGGAATCATACAATTTACCTTTACCTCTTCCCATATTCATATACTCAGATTCGGCAAAAAAATTACAAAAACAAGTTAAAAATCCATTTGTAAAGCATATGATCAAAATATGGTGTGAAGCTAAAAACTATTTAAAAGAACCACAGTTATTGTCACAATTTAGTCCAATATGGGGTAATCAATATTTTAAACCAGGGAGAGCGGACGCTGTATTTAAAGTATGGAATTTAAAAGGGATACAAAAGATTCAGGATTTATATTTGCCATGTGCAGATAACATAATGTCTTTTGAAGAGCTGAGGATCAAATTTAATCTCAATAGAACACATTTTTTTAAATATCTTCAACTTAGAAACTTTATTCGATCAAATCAAAATAAAGCTCTCACTCGACCTATTTATTCATCCTTGGAAAAAATGATGATGAAAGATAGTAAAGAAAGGGTATTATTTCAGAGTTTTATAACTCATTGACACTATCTTCAAGTGAAAATTCACTGAAAAGATTAAACTACTGGAAAGAAGATCTGCAAATTGAAATTTCAGAGGAACAATGGGAATTGGCTTGTACAGAAGCTCAAACCAAATCAATAAATGCACGCCTTAAATTGATACATTTCAAATGGTTAATGCGGATGTATGTTACACCGGAGGAGTTAAATAGATACAACAAAAATATACCAGATACATGCACAAAATGCATGGAAAGTAAAGGAACCCTATTTCATTGTTTATGGGAATGTAGATTAATAAGAATGTTTTGGGAAGAGGTGAGGGTAACAATTGAAAAAATAATCTCAAAACAAATCATATTGAATCCTAAACTGTTTTTGTTGGGTCTGTACCCAGAAAAGCATAATTTCAATAAAAGTGAAAGAACATTCATAGACCTCAGTTTGCTTAATGCCAAAAAATGTATTGCACTATTATGGAAAAAGACTCATAGACCAGATGTGACTCAGTGGTTAAGACAGATGTTAACAAACCTTCCATTAGAAAGAATAACATATATACTGAAATCAAAGGAAATTGTGTTTGAGAATATATGGAGACCTTTTATTGATTATGTAAAAAATTTAAACATAACTCTTGAAGAAGAAGGTGAATGATGTGTGTGGACCTTGTAAATTCCAAACTGGTGAACATAATATGTATACTTATGTATTGGATTGTCTAGACTAAACAGAGGAGCATTGTTGAAGACTTGATTTTGTTGGTGGTTGGTGTTTTTAGTGCATTTTTTTTTTTTGTAGTACTTTAGTGTTAGTGTTTGATTGTTTGTATCATGTTTGTTAAAAAAAAAAAGGTTCAATAAAGATATTGTGGAAAAAAAAAAAGTAACCAAAACAATTATATTAACTGAAGACTATATTGTTAGAAGACTGTACAGAAGACCCTGCATACTTTAGTGACAGTACTAGTATATGGAGGAATTCTGGGTCATATTAGCATCTGCTCTTCATCATAATGGGTTTGGGCGGGGGTGTCTAATCATGTGCCATGGAGGGCCAAGACCCTGCAGGCTTTACCTCCAACCAGTGTCTTCAACAGCAGATTCCACTGAACTTCTTCCACTGAGTGATCAGTGAGATCACCTGCTGAAGAGACTGGGTAGACGAGAGAACCTACAGGGTCTTGGCCCCCCATGACACATGATTGGAAGCCCCCGGATTAGGTTTAATGGGATTTAACATTTTAACACAAACTGCTTTATGGTTCATAATTCTGTTGACAGACTTACACCAAACCAAAATGATTTCTCAAACTGCTGGATTATTCTTAGCTTTTTCAACATTTCAGTATTTAATTTATGCCACATGGTGGTAACCTTCACATATAAAAAAAGAGACATCTGCAACAACTTCAGAGGTTTATTGTCAGTGCAATTCCCAGTGCAATACAACATGAATGCATGTATAGTACATTGTTGATGCAGAGAATATATATTTCTACAGTACATGTATCTAGTAAGTATTTTCCATGTAACCTTGCAACTGCATTATTTTAATTCCTTTTAATCCTAGATCAAGTTTGTTTTGGCATAAAATGCATGATAACTGTCAAATATATCTTATTATACCTAACTCAGTAAAGTTTACTTTTTGAATATATATTTTGTGGCTAATATAGTTATTAACATAGCGATCAAGTTGTGTCAGCTGATCATTTTTTTCTATGACACCACCTCACTCAGTGCTGCAGAAGCAGGTATGTGCATGATGTCTCAAACTGTCAACAGTCTCCATGATTTTCAAGCAGATCAGAGCAATTTGTTGCAAATTTGTTGCACAGGAAATAAATGTTTCTACAGACATTCTTAAGCACTATAACCACTGATCGTTTGTGAAGCTGTGCTGACAATAGTGACAGGCTGATGACATCTGTGACAGGCTGTGACAGGCTGTGCAGAACGCTCAGAGCGAATGAAGCAGTAATTTCCACACAACACACACACAGCGTATATATTTTAGTACCTAACAGCAATAAATTGCAGACATTAAAGTGTAGTACAACGTACTTGTAGCAAACTAGCATTAGCAAAATTAGCTTACCGTCATATATGACCTAGTTTGTATCCTCACGCCTTTGGCTCTCCCAGAAGCTGCAGAACTATTTCCAGAGTGTTTCATCTCGCTGTCTGTACCCTTGTCTAGCGGTCCTTTTGGCGTTTATGGTGAAAAAAGCCACAGACCGAGGAGTCGCCTTGTACAGCTGTATGTGTTATGTTTTGGTTGGGTCGCGTGTTCTACGTCACGGGAGTGTGGTGCCGCCTGCTGTTATAGAAATCCCACCCACCCAAGCTCAACACGGTTGTAATGCAGTTGTAGTGCGGACAAAAGCGTACCGAACCACGTTGAAGTAAATCATGCTGTACCGAAGTGTGCTGGGCTAGTGCAAAAGTGGCTTTAGTCTGTCCCTGGCAGTGGCTCCTGCGTACCACACAGTGATGGAGGTGGTGAGGATGGACTCGATGATGGCCGTGTAGAACTGCACTAACATCTTGGTGGGTAGATTGAGCTTCCTCAGCTGCCGCAGGAAGAACATCCTCTGCTGGGCCTTTTTGATGAGGGAGCTGATGGTCGGCTCCCACTTGAGGTCCTGGGTGATGGTGGTGCCCAGGAAGCGGAAGGAATCCGTAGTGGTGATGGGAGAGTCTGTGAGGGTAAGGGTGGGCAGAGGGGCTGTGACTTTTCTGAAGTCCACGATCATCTCCACAGTCTTGATGGAGTCATTGGTTATACACAAAACGAAACAATCTCGCTCCAGAGCCACAGGTTGTAGACCCCAATCATAATCATACAGATTATACTGTACATGGAAGGAGATGTTTTGGACTCACTGGTGGAGCTGGTTGAGCATGGCGATGTTGGCATACATGTAGTAGTTAATGTTCAAATTTCTTCTCATAAATTTACAACTTTTTTCCCCCAAATTTGCAACCTTTTCTCATAAATTTGCAACTTGTTTCATAAATTTGCAACTTTCTTCCTGTAAATTTGCAATTTTTTCTCAAAAATTTGTAACTTTTTCTCATAAATTTGCAACTTTTCCCTGTAATTCTGCAGCCTTTTCTCATAAATTTGCAACGTTTCTCATAAATTTGCAACCTGTTTCAAAAATTTGCAACTTTCTTCCTGTAAATTTGTAGCCTTTTATCATAAATTTGCAACTTTTTCTCAAAAATGTGTAACTTTTTTCTCATAAATGTGCAACTTTTTCCCTGTAAATTTGCAACTTTTCTCATAAATTCTGTCATAAATTGCACAAGCTGGGGCGGACTGAGGGCACCAAATGCTGGACTGAGTTGCAAACGTTTAATAACAAAAAGCACCAAAATAATATAAAGACAAAAACTTACACATAACATAAATGGAGGTAGGTTCAGGTAGGCATATGGAAACGCCAGGAGGGACGGGGCTCACGTCTAGCGAGGAAACGGGAGAGAGGCCTGGACCGGACCAGGCTGGGAGCGTACAGAAACGCCAGGAAAAAAGGGAATAAAGAAACCTCAACTAAGACGGAGTCTCACCCGTTAAAACACACAGAAGGACACAGTAGGACAACGAGTTAGTGTTGCAGCTGTCCTAAAATAGGCACAGGGGAATGACCAAATGATGAGCAGGTGTGGGTGACATGAGCGAGGATGATTAGACTAAACACTGACAGCTGTGATAGCCCGCGAACAGAACTTGGAATACAGAAGTAACAAATCACGCTGTCAAAAATAAAAGCACAGACTGGTGTTGTGTGAGGATTTGGCCCTTGAAGCTTGCCGTAGCTGGCGCCAGGCGCACAGTGTGGTGACATCAGGCGGGCTACGGCTGGTATATATATTTGAGACGTTGCTCAATAAAGTTCAGTTCGTTGCTCGGCACAACATGGCTCATGTCTCGCTCTGTTGCGGATCCACAGGTGGACGGAACGACTGCAGGCCTACAACTTCACTACTCAGTTCACCCCTGGCAAAGAAAACGTAGTGGCGGACCTCCTGTCCCATGCCACAATCAACACCACATAAACCGGATGACAGTGATTCCTTGGACGCGGATCTGATCAACATGCTACACGAGCCCGTCCAGAACATGGTGTCTCTCCAGGAACTCTAGGCAGAGTCAGAACGGGACCAGACTTTGTTGCAACTGCACTCGTTCATAAGAGGGGGTTGGCCCACGAAAATGCAAGGGGACCTGGCACCTTTTCACAGGTTCAGGGATGAACTGAGTTGCTGGAACGACGTGTGCATGGCGAGAGGACACTGCACGCTGATTCTGGTGTCACTGAGATCGCGCATTTTGGCTGTGCTCTATGAGGGTCATCTGGGGGTGGTTAGGGTGAAACAACGATGCAGGGATTCGGTTTGGTGGCCTGGCATTGATAAAGACATTGAGACTATGGTTAAGAACTGTGTACTGTATTTGGAGAGTAGGAAAACCGGAGTGCCACCTCCTCCACCCCTGCGACCGCTACAATACCTGGAGAGCCCTTGGAAGCACATCCAATTGGACATCTGTGGTGAACTACACACAGCCCCCGTGAACAGCCATTTTCTACTAGTGGCTTACGATCTGTTTTCAAAATGGCTGGAGGTGTTGCCCACTGGCTCAGTCATGACGGACATGGTCACCGGTTTCCTCTCGTCACTGTTCGCCAGGTGGGGGGGGCAGACGCTGTTGCAATGGACAGTGGTCCACAGTTCATCACTGGGGGGTTTGAGGAGTTTTTGGGGGAAAGGGGTATGGAGCACATTAGAACCGCGTTCTATCAGCCGCAGGCTAATGGAGGTGTAGAACGTTTCTTTAAGACACTCAAAAATGGTCTGCAGGCCCATTTGGTGGACGGCTTCATGTTCTCTGATGCCCTTCAGAACACGCTCCTCCACCTGTGAGGCACTCGGCTAGAATCCGTCAGAGGCCTTTGCACCTTGATGACTTTGTGGTCGCATTGACTCTAGCTAGCACGTGTTGGCCTTGGGTGGCAGAATAATCCACCTCAACACGGGAGCATGCTGGCAGTCTACCCGGATGCCCAGTTAGTTAATTGTTTTCTTTGTGGTTGCATGTTTTATGTTTGGGGTGTTCACTTGCTAAATTTAAGGGGGGGGGGTGATCTGGTTTTATGGTTCTACGCTTTGTGAAGGGGGGGGGTGTTGTGTGGGGATTTGGCCCTTGAGGCTTGCCGTAGCCAGCGCCAGGTGCACAGCGTGGTGACGTCAGGCGGGCTACGGCCGGTATGTATATTTGAGATGTTGCTCAATAAAGTTCAGTTTGTTGCTCGGCACAACATGGCTCATGTTTCGCTCTGTTAGTACATAACAACCAGAAACATGGTAAAAAGGAAACTGACAGTAAATATGAAATGAATCCAAAATAAGAAACAAACTAGATAATACTAACAGAGAAAAATGAACCAAAAGGCAAGGATGAGATAAATACAAAAACTGGAATACTTAATATCAGAATTACAAAAGGAGGGCTAAGAGTAAAAGTGGTCAAAGACATAACAACCTAGACTGAACTACGGATGATTAAACTGGGAAACAGGGATGCTAAAGAACAAGCAGAAACAATAGACAACTCTAAATCATCAATACATATAAATACAAAAGCAGAAATACAGAAGTTAAACTAACACAAATTGGAAGCATGAGCACAGTGCTCCCCCCCGTGCTCAGCATCATGACAAATTAGCAACTTTGTTGGACTGCTTTCCTGTAAACTAACAAATTTTCTCTCATTTTTTCAATTACCAAAGTCACACGGAGTCACTGGTTACACACAAAAGGAACCAATCTTGCTCCGGAGCCACAGGTTGTAGACCCCAATCATAACCCGATTATGATGTAAATTGAAATAGATGTTTTGGACTCACCGGCGGAGCTGGTTGAGCACGGCGATGTTGGCGTACATGTAGTAGATGTAGTAGGTGTAGGACGGGTTCTTGACGATGTCCCACTCCTCTGGTTTGGGGCTCTTGGTGGAGAACATGTGACCGCTGTGTTTGGACTCGTCATCCACGCTGTCAAAGCCCGTCACCTACACACAAACACCAGGTTGCATTCAGCAAACATATGACTGAAAAATGAAAAGAAAAAGCCTTCACAATTATCACTGCTTCACCTAAAGTTCATTTTTATTTCACAGTATTTATATTTTCACATATCTGCAGAACGGGCAGAAGCCGGTGTAGCTTCTCCAGGTTGCATTTCCCTACATCAATAAAGCTACAATCTCCAGTAGGTTAACAAGGGGGATCGTTATTGGCGTAAATCAAGGGGGGATGGGGGAGGCATGTCCCATCCAACCTGGAAAAAGACAGAATTGCCCCCCAATTCCCCGATATCATCATAGACCTTTAATTTAATGTTACGTAAGACTTTGAAGCATCAATGCTAAATGCAAAAAAAATAAATAAATAAATTTAAAAAATTGCAAATTTGGAACATTTCTCATAAATTTGCAAATTTTTCTCATAAATTTATAACTTTTTCTCATAAATTTGAACTTTTTTTTCTCATAAATTTGCAACTTTTTATATAAATTTGCAACTTTTTTCTTTTAAATCTGCAACTTTTTTCTCATAAATTTGCTACTTTTTTCTTGGAAATTTGTTACTTTTTATATAAATCTGCAACTTTTTCCTCATAAATTTGGCCCTTTTTTGCTGTAAAGTTGCAACTTTTTTTTAAAAAAATCAAATTGTGATGTTTTTCTTACAAATTTAAAAACTTTTTTTCTTGTAAATTTGTAACCTTTTTTCTTTCAAGTCTGCAACTTTTTTCATAAATTTGCATCTTTTTCTCATAAATTTGCTACTTTTTTCTTGTAAATTTGCTTCTTTTTATGCTGTAAAGTTGCAACATTTTTTAAAATCAAATTGTGACATTTTTCTCATAAATTTGCAATTTTTATATAAATTTAAAGTTTTTTCATAAACTTGCAACTTTTTCTTTTAAATCTGCAACTTTTTTCTCATAAATTTGCTATTTTTTGTTATAAATTTGCTACTTTTTATATAAATCTGCAACTTTTTCCTCATAAATTTGCTACTTTTTTTGTTGTAGACAACTTTTATTTAAAAAAAAAAATCAAATTGTGATGTTTTCCTTGCAAATTTAAAAACTGTTCTTGTAAATTTGCAACTTTTTTTTTCAAATCGTTATCTTTTTTCATAAATTTGCATCTTTTTCCTCATAAATTTGCTACTTTTTTCTTGTAAATTTGCTTCTTTTTTCACATGAATTTTCTACTTCATAAATTTGTAAGTTTTTTCTAATAAATTTTCAATTTTTCTTATAAACATGCAACGTTTGTTCTCATGAATTTGTAGTTTTTTCTCATAAATTTGCTACTTTTTTCATCATAAATCTGCAACTTTTTCACTGTAGATTTGTAACTTTTTTTTTTAAATTTGCAACATTCGTATGAACACTGGTTAAGTTTTGATTCTATGTAATGACTTAAATTTTGTCTCTTCATCTAGACCAGTGGTCACCAACAAAAACTGCAAGAGTTCCGATAAGTAGGTCCTCCTCCCCAGCCGAGGTCCGAGATCGGTGTGGGAATCCTTAGACACCTCATGATTCGATTATGATTCAGAACTCCGATTTCATTCTAAAACCATTCTCAATGCATCTTGATGCATTTTTTTTCTATTCAGGATTTTTCCCTCCCACTCTATGACAACTTGGTCCTTTTAAAGCAAAGAATTAGCAATGACTTAGGAATTTACTTCCGTCTTATTAAAACAAATGGAAGAGAACTCTGACACATGGACGAATTTATCTCAAAATGTGCTTTTAAAAACTGCCATCATTTCATGGACATTCTTTCAGAAGACCACAGCTGTCTACAGACAGGCCAGTATCATTTAACTTGCTTTCAGACATTATTTTATTAAGCTCAGTGAACCATGCGCAGTGAACGCATGATTTTGCGACCTGCTGCATATATTTTGGAGCAGTTGGAGCCGCAGAGTGAGAGTGATGCTCGTGGGACAGCAAAGTGGGGAGTCTGCAGCAGGACAGTCCCCAAGGGCTTGTGCCATAATCTGTCTGGGCGGTTGCCAATACAGCAGCTCAATTCTGCTTTTTTCCCATCAAAACAAAACAATCTCCCTTTTTCCCAAATTGTATCAAAAGGCTTCGGGGTCTGGACAGAGGACTCTCGGGGTCTGGATCCGGACCGGAGTCCACCGGTTGGTAACCCCTGATCTAGACAATGATGCAAGTTTGCTTTCTATAAAGTTTTTGTTTTAAAGAGTTTGAATTCTTTCTTATTCCATAAATCGGAGCTCCTAAACACAATCTCTGCTTGGCCCGACCACCTATAGTTGTCGGGCCACTACTGCAACTAGCGATTATTTTGGTAGTCAACTAATGACTATTTTTTTGATTAGTTGACTAATCCAGATTATTTTTGCCATATCCACCATCTCTGCTTCCTGTTGGCACGGCTCATTTTTGTTTGTCACAGCTCATGTTCGGGGCTTCAGGTCATGTTTAACCTCACCTGTTTAAGCCTGCACACCTGTGAAAATCACTTTGCTGTCAGTCTCTACCTTAATATAATGTAGCCTATTATAAAAAATTCTCATAGCAAAATAGAATAACGGCCCATGAAACAAGTTGGAAACTTGAACTTGACTGTTTAATAAAAAGTGTTTGGAGCAACATAATTAAATAACAGAAATTAAAATGCAGTCTTTTAACCCAAAAACACAGAGCAAAAACTCAAATAAGCAGCTTCTGCTGCAGCGTGGAGGGCTGCTGTAACTCTGCATATTCAAAACAATCTACAGTGACATTCAAATGCATAAAAGTAAAAAAGAAAACAAACTAGTCCATCTTATTAAAACCTTTCTGGGTCTGGAAGTTTAAAAGTTCAATTAGGCTTCAGATGAAAATTAAAAGGACTTCTTCCAGTTCAAAATAACAGTTTGCAAATGCAGGAATGTCAGCCTTCACTACACACACAGAGTGAAATGTTTAAGCCGTTTTAATTTTGATGATTATGGTTACAAGAAACCTCTGTGTGTGTGCGTGTCTGTCACGTTTATAGGACATCATAGGACGGCCTATGATTTCTGCCTGATCATCATAGGATGTCCTATGAACTCAGGCATCATAGGACTCGCGATGCCATCATATAGACAAATGTGTCTTTATGATGTCATATAGACCATCACTCACGATGCCTAGACTAATGTGTCTTTATGATGTCATATGGCTCAAAATTGGCGTGTCTGTGTCTGTCACGTTTATAGGACATAATAGGACGGCCTATGATAGGACGTCCTATGAACTCAGGCATCATGGGACTCGCAATGCTGTCATAAAGATATTCGCAATGCCGTCATAAAGATATAATGTCTATATGACGGCACATAGACAAATGTGTCTTTATGATGTCATATAGACCATCACTCATGATGCCTAGACTAATGTGTCTTTATGATGTCATATGGCTCAAAATTGGCAAGGTGAATACGTCCCAGGACCAGTCTTTACAACGCGTTCGTGTTTTCTGCACAACAGATTTCTGCAGCCATTGCTAATTCTACGTTGCCACCAGCAGAGTTGCCAGATCAAGCAGTCTTTGTATTGTTGCTCGAGATGAAGAAACTAAACAAAACCGTCGCTTTCTCAGCAATGTCATTTTTAAAGAGGTGCTGACACAGTAAAAATGTGTAACCTTGAAGAATGCCAGTCTACACTACAAATGTGTAAAATGCCAAGCAAAATGCTGATTTTCTCCAGGTACTCCAGTTTCTTGGTTTCTACGGGCATGCATGGGCCTTCCTGAACAAGGTCGAAAGCCACTTTTTGCTCAGATCTATTTTCATGATCCTGTCCATGAACTGGAATTACAACGCACCTATCCCTCAATCAGTGGTCTGAATGAAGAAGAAGACCCACCAGATGGAGAGCAATAGAATGAGGAGAACTGCTGCACGTCAGTAAAGATGCCGTGAACATGAAATGCCTCAGGTTCCAGCAGTACGCCGCAGGCATGACTGTGAACAACACAGCCGTCTGACACATGAGGAGACCCTTCAGCAACGGGCATGCAGAAATATTTGCTTATACTTGGTTTCTATGGGCATGGACGGGTATGCACGGGTATGTACTAGTTTCTATAAATTACAAATCATGGTACTGTAATTTACTGAGATGCACTAATATTCAGAATAAGGGCTGATATTGCCACGACAAAAGGAGGGAAGATAAGAGAGCAAGCTGTTATGTCTGAAAACCTGGAATGACCAATGGAGGAGAGAGCTGTGATGGAACTGGAACTTTATTACACAAAGTAGAAATGTAATTGTCATGGATAGCCCTCGCGAGCCATCATAAGATGCCACAAGTCAACGGTGAGTTTGCACAGTTTATTGGTGAACAGAAAAGGAACACAAAATAATTAGCCACGGTGGGCTAAAACATACTACACTACATACAGACGACCATAGGGCAATAAAGAAGTGCACTTACGATCATAGCAGTAGAGTGGTCAGCATACGAACAGAGGGATGCTCGCTCACGTCTGACACTGAGGAAGTTTTGACGTCTGAGTCGAGGGATGCTCGATGCGTCAGACCATGGAGCGTCTTTGACGAGACTGCCACATTTTTCCGTTCCCAGCTTCCCTCTTAAATGGAGGACCGCTGATGAGACGAAATGCAGCACAGCTGTCAAACCTGACAGCCGGAAGCCCCTCCGAGCGCTGTCACAATAAAGGCTCGGGGAGCCAAAAGGTACACACCGCTGTCAAAATAGGTGAAGATGATGCATGGCTCGAGCGCAGACGAGATTGGCGCTCGAACCATGACAGCACCCCCCCCCCAAGGGCGAGCTCCGAGTGCCCAATGACACCCAAGCCCCCCCCCCCCCCCCCCCCCCCCCCCAGGGTGAGCGGATGGGGGAACAGGCCTGGAGGGAGAGAACCAGCAACAGAGGAAACACCATAACGATGACCGGGAGCACATGTGATAATTACGGAGTAAGGTTTAAAAGAAAAACACAATACTCCATAATGCACAAATGATAATTAGAACAGGGCACAAATGAGGCAATTACTGAGCATGGTTAACAGAAGACACAATACTCCATAATGCACAGTAAATACACAGAGTAGGAAAAAAAAACACAAGTTAGGCACGTTACATCCCTCAGACAGGAGAGGGGAAAAAAAACCAAAACATGCTAACAAGGACAAATACACAGAGCAGAACTACTACACCGAATGACCTTATACCTCAGTGGGACCACACAACACACGAGGATGATGACAGGCAGAGTCCAAAAAAACGGGAACAGTTCCGGCGGTCTCCCTGCATCCAATGGCCAAGGGGTAATTAAGGGGAAAAGGAACTGTTCGGGCGGCCTACCCCAGTCCCAGGCTCAGAAAGTCAGAACCTCCGGTGGCCGAACCAGGTCGCCCAGAAGAAAGCACAGCACGTCGGGTGGCCGACCCAGGGCGCCGAACTGGCAAAAAAGTTCCTCAGGCGGCCGCCCTGCATCCCTCAGCCACCAGAACCGTGGGGAAACAATTGGCGACGGCCTTCCTGGCGGGGAGAAAGACATGGGAGAGCCGGGCCGAATGTAGAGGGCCCCAACCCGCCCCCGGTGGCGATGGGCTGGGATGGTGACGATGATGAGGGGGATGATGAAGACGATGAGCCCGCACAATGTCAGGTGGCAAAGGGTCTGCAGCTCCTTCACCGACCTTGACCCATACCGATGCTGCACTCGCGTTGGACCCCGATTGGGTCTCGGCTGCACCTGCGTTGGACCCCGATTGGGTTGGCGCAGCACCAGTGATGACCTCCAACCCTGAACCTGGAACCTCCAGCACAGCGACTGAGATTGGCTCCGCACCAGTGACTCTGGAAGAAGGCTCAGGAGAAAGGAGAAGAACCGGGATCAGAATCACCGGTAGCAACAGAGCCCAGCAAGACGAGCTCGGGTGCAGTGGACGGCTGCCCCTGGCTTGTCTCCCCGAGAGGCAGGCAAAAATGCTCCAAAATAGAAAGAAGAAAAACAAAGTAGAGCACTTGCCTGCACTCGGGTTCTGTCACCTTCCAGGACTTCGATGATTCAGGCTGAGGATGAAGAAGATCGTCGTCAGGCTCCCACTCGGTCATGGCGGGTTCCGCAGCCGGCATGATGGTTTCTGCAGTCTGAGGACCCTCCAGCGCTAACGTCCACACCGACGACCCGCGCGGCGTGGTGGCAGGGGACCCTTGATCCGCTGGCTCGAACTGCTCATCTGTGGAGACCCGGGGACGCTTCCTCATCGGCGCAGGCTCCACGCTGCAGTCCGCTCTCCTCCTCTGCCCATGATGTGGCTGCGGGGCTGGAACCAGGCTCTCCAGAACTGCAGGACCCCTCCTCGTCTGGCGACGTAGGCCTGGCATTGTGGATCGCTCAGCGGAGGGAGACACAGAGGCAGCAGGTTTAGTGACAGAAGCTACAGCAGGTGGTGGGAGCTTGGGGGACTGCGAACCCCGAACTCCGCCCCCAGGAGTCAGACAAGGTAAATCACAACTATGAGGAGAAGAATGAACTTGCACTTGCCTGTTTCCCGGAGGATAGATGGTGTCTGCTGTAGCGGACGTTGTTCCTCCCTTTCCCCGCTGGATGGTGACGGAGGGCCCCCCGGGAGGACGAGGAGGAGCCACTCGCGATGGTCCACTCACGGGCTTTGCCGGGGCAGGACTCAAAACTCTCTCAGCAGCCGGAGATGACATCGAGGAGGAGAGGACGACAGCCGAGACGATCTGGGCATGATGAGCTGACAGGACAGTGGGAACAGGTGACCCGGGGGGGAGAGGCTGCGGGAATTCCCTCCTGTCGTGACGCAGAAGGAGCGGCTGGCTGGGAGGCAGAGTTCCTCCGACGACCTGGAAACGGATCCAAACGGGGTTCTCGCTGAGGTTCGCTTGGAGCGTGACGCCGACGTTTACTGGCTGATGTCAAGGCAAAGGTGAGGTCCGGAAAACGCCGCTCTTGTGCGGAAACGGAGGCGAACAAGTCAGCGTACTCCGGATAGTCACTCAGCTCGGGATTCCTCTCAACCAGCCGGACAGCCACCATCACGTGCTTAATGATTTGCGTGGGGTGGCCGGCGGAGCGAGCTGCAGCCACTCGGTCCCAGATGGAGATTGCTGTCCGCTGCAACCTCTCTGGGGGATTCCCGACTGACGTCATGCTCGTTCGGGGATGACCCCTGGATGGTGTGAACTCCTGGACCGGATCGGGGACAGGAACGGGATCCCGAAATGAGGAGCGAGGATGCCTCCTCTTTGGCTTCCTGCTGGGGTTTCTCTCCAGGCCACAGAGTATCTCGTGTTGTGAAGCGATGTCAGCCCTCCTCGTCGTGACTTCCAGGAGGTCGAAGTAGTGAGGAAGGCGATTAAGGATGTCCTCAGCGTAGCCCAGGTGCCGGCGTATATTGCTGGGAGTGTCGTAGAGGGTAGCGGAGAAGAGCGTTCCATCTACGTAGTCCAGGGCCTCCGCTAGCTCGTAGCCCAGGCTCCGAACGCGGGCCCTGAATGATGACATGACCTCCCAGCATGCAGGTACCCAGACAGGGAAAGCAAATGTCCAATTTAGGCAAAACTCATGGTGACAGGCGTCTCAGTTTGGCAGCAGTCTACTGTCATGGATGGCCCTTGCGAGCCATCATAAGACGCCACAAGTCAACAGTGAGTTTGCATAGTTTATTGGTGAACAGAAAAGGAACGCAAAATAACGAGCCACGGTGGGCTAAAACATACTACACTACATAAAGACGACCATAGGGCAATAAAGAAGCACACTTACGATCATAGCAGTAGAGTGGTCAGCGTACGAACAAAGGGATGCTCGCTGACGTCTGGCACTGGGGAAGTTTTGACGTCTGAGCCGAGGGATGCTCAATGCATCAGACCATGTCATTGACGAGACTGCCGCGTTTTTCCGTTTCCAGCTGCCCTCTTAAATGGAGGACCGCTGATGAGACGAAATGCAGCGCAGCTGTCAAACCTGACAGCTGGAAGCCCCTCTGAGCGCTGTCACAATAAAGGCTCGGGGAGCCAAAAGGTACACACCGCTGTCAAAATAGGTGAAGATGATGCATGGCTCGAGCGCGGACGAGATCGGCACTCGAACCATGACAGTAATACAATGCACTGACTGAGCACTAAGCCCCAATACAGTTACTGGTGGAGAAAGAGGCCCAAGATGGCCGGTTTTCAGCACTTATAGGCTGGCGTGATGACGGTACCAGCTGGCTGCAGCATCATGCAGCTACCTGTTATAAATCCCTTTATAACACAAGCCCCTCTTGTAATTCACTAATTTAGTGCACTTAACACGTTAGCCAGCAAAACTGAAGCAGTTCAGCTATCAGAAGTCACCACTGAAGAGAGATTATTGTCCGACAGGTAAACTAACATAAGCAGCACATGCTAACAGTTTAATCAGTTTTCTAAAGATAAGATAAGACAAGACAAGCCCTTATTAGTCCCACAATGTGGATATTCCAGGATTGCAGCAGCACAGGGAATAGCAGCACTCAGAGCAATAATCAATAAGATAAGATAATAAGAACAAATGAATATACATACTGTATGTACACAGATATATACACAGTGGAGGAGCATTGCAGCTAGATGGTATAGACAGCATTACAGTCTGTTAAGTTACCCCGCAGAATATGAATATGTATCCATACAGCATATTTCGTATTTGAATCAGCTGTGTTGTCACCCTCTGTAATGATTGATATTGTCCTAGTAGTATAATGGAGGGGACCATTTATTGTGCAAGGTTGTTACGTTTTGTACATTCAATACGACCTCTACGAGCAGCCCTGGTTAAGGTATAAAGTCTGACAGCCGTAGGTAGGAAGGACCTGCAGAACCTCTCGGTCGCACATCTAGGATGGTCCAGCCTACTGCTAAATGAGCTCCTCAGTATGTTCAGCGTGTCCTGCATGGGGTGGGACTCAGACTCCAGCAGTGATGACAGCTTAGCCACCATCCTCCTCTGTCCTATGTCCTCCACTGGGTCAAGGCGCCGCACTATGACAAAGCTAGCTTTTTTGATCAGTCTGTTCAGTCTCTTCCTGTCAGTTGCCATGATGCCGTTGCCCCAGCAGACCACTCCAAATGTAACGGCCGATGCCACCACCGAATCGTAGAAGGTCTTCAGGAGTGCCCCTTGCACCCCAAAAGACATAAGCCTCCTCAGGAGGAACAGCCTGCGCTGTCCCTTCTTGTAGAGCACGTTGGTGCTGTGTGACCAGTCCAGTTTATTGTTCAGGTGAACACCCAAGCACTTGTAGGATGTCACCACCTTAATGTCTGTTCCTTGTATGTTTACTGGTGCTGTGGGGGTTTGTCCTCGCCTGCAGCAGTCACCACCAGTTCCTTAGTTTTCCTTGCATTGATCTGGAGGCAGTTCCATTGACACCAGTCCACGAAGTCCTGGATAAGTCCTCTGTACTCTGCATCATCTCCATCAGAGATGAGGCCGACAATTGCAGAGTTGTCAGAGAACTTCTGTAGGTGGCAGTGTGGTGTGTTGTGTGAAAAGTCCACAGTATAAAGGGTGAACAGGAAGGGAGCTAGAACTGTTCCCTGGGGGGCCCCCGTACTGCAAATGATAGTGTCGGACACACAGTCCTGGGTTCTCACAAACTGCGGCCAGTTAGTGAGGTAGTCCAGGATCCACGATGACAGGTGCTGGTCCACCCCTGCACACAGTAGCTTGTCGTTCAGGATCACCGGTTGGATGGTGTTGAAAGCACTGGTGAAATCAAAGAACATGATCCTCAAAATGCTCCCAAGCTTCTCCAGGTGGGATGGAACGGTGTAGGAGGAAGATCACTGCATCCTCCACTCTGATGCCATGCTGGTAGGCGAACTGGAGTGGATTCATCGCTGGTCCCACCAGGGGGCAGAGGTGGGCAAGGAGCAGCCTCTACAGGGTCTTCATCAGGTGTGATGTGAGGGCCACTGGTCTGTAGCTGTTCAGGTCCTTGGGGTGGGGAGTCTTTGGTACGGGTACCACACAGGATGTTTTCCACAGTTGTGGTACCTTCCCCAGCTTCAGGCTCAGGTTGAAGATTCATTCATTCATTCATCTTCTTCCGCTTAATCCTTTTCGGGTCGTGGGGGGGCTGGAGCCTATCCCAGCGTCTTTGGGCGAGAGGCAGGGTACACCCTGGGCAGATCGCCAGTCCATCGCAGGGCCAACACAGACAGACAGACAACCATTCCCTCTCACAGTCATACCTAAGGACAATTTAGAATCCCCAGTTTTGATGCCAATTAACCTAACTTGCATGTTTTTGGTATGTGGGAGGAAACCGGAGAAATCCCGGAGTAAACCCATGCAGACACGGGGAGAACATGCAAACTCCACACAGGTTGAAGATGTGGTCCACAATCCCACACAGCTGGTCTGCGCAGGACTTCAGGAGCTTCGAGCTGATGCAGTCTGGACCCGAGGCTTTTCTCGCCTTGATCTTCCTCAGCTCCACCCTCACTTGGGTCTTAGTGAGGGGTCAGGTTGGGGCAGGGGGGTGGAGTGGTGTGCTGGGAGTGGGGGGTGTTGGGGGGAGGCCATGGACAGCAGGACTAGATGACAGTGGAGGCAGTAGTGGTTGGTGGGCAGGCGGAGAAGATGGCAGTTGGTCAAACCTGTTAAAAACAGGTTCAGGTTGTTCACCCACTCCGTGCCCCCTGTGGCCTGGGAGGAGGCATTCTGGTGCCCAGAATTGGTTTTGAGATCTCTCCAGACCCCGCTGATGTCACTTTGTTGCAGCTTGTCCTCCATCTCCTTCCTGTAGCTGTCCTTACCCTCTCTAATCTTCCTCCTTAGCTCCCTCTGTACGGACTTCAGCTCCTCTCTGTTTCCCGACCTGAAGATCCTTGTCTTTTCTCTCAGTTGTGACTTTATCTCAGGGTTGATCCAGGGTTTGTTATTTGAGAAACACTGTAGGGTCTTGGTAGGTACGATGTTGTCCACACAGAAGTGGATGTAGACTGTGATGGTGTGTGTGAGGATGTTGATGTCCTCACCATGTGGATCACAGAGCTGCTCCCATACAGTGGATTCAAAACAGTCCTTTAGAGCGTCCATCACCTCCTCAGACCATACTTTCACTGTGCAGGTAACAGGAGGTTGTCTGTGTACTAGGGGTTTGTACACAGGCAGGAGGTGAACCAGGTTGTGATCCGATCTCCCGAGCGGGGGAAATGGCGATGAGGTGTAAGCCTCCTTAGCGTT
This sequence comes from Pholidichthys leucotaenia, assembly GCA_020510985.1. Taxonomy (NCBI): domain Eukaryota; kingdom Metazoa; phylum Chordata; class Actinopteri; order Cichliformes; family Pholidichthyidae; genus Pholidichthys; species Pholidichthys leucotaenia. The sequence goes on along the minus strand of CM035843.1, from coordinate 196,230,966 downwards.
TGTGTAAAATAAGTCCAGTGTTTTATTGTCTCTGGTGTGGCACGTGACATACTGGGTGAACGTGGGCAGAATGGAGGACAGTGAAATGTGGTTAAAATCACCAGAGATGAGAAGGAGAACATTTGGGTGCTGTGTTTGCAGCCTGCTAATGACTGAGTGGATGACGTCACACGCTGCCTCAGCACTCGCGGATGGATTTACATAAATAACAATGCCGACGACATGTGAATATTCCCTTGGGAGGTATGCCTGTCGCATGCTAACAGCTAACAACTCAATGTCCTTGCTGCAATGTTGTTCTTTAATCATGATGTGCTCAGGATTACACCATCTGTTGTTCACATACACTACCGTTCAAGAGTTTGGGGTCACTTAGAAAGTTCCTTATTTTTGAAAGAAAAGCACTTTTTTTCGATGAAGATAACTTTAAACTAATCAGAAATACACTCTATACATTGCTAATGTGGTAAATGACTATTCTAGCTGCAAATGTCTGGTTTTTGGTGCAGTATCTACATAGGTGTATAGAGGCCCATTTCCAGCAACTATCACTCCAGTGTTCTAATGGTACAATGTGTTTGCTCATTGCGTCAGAAGGCTAATGGATGATTAGAAAACCCTTGTGCAATGATGTTAGGTCTGCAATGCTGTAACTGCTGCAAATGGAGGATTCTTTGACGAAAGCAAAGTTTGAAGGAAAAAATTATTATTTCAAATACAAATCATTATTTCTAACCTTGTCAATGTCTTGACTATATTTTCTATTCATTTTACAACTCATGGTGGTAAATAAAAGTGCGACTTTTCATGGAAAACACAAAATTGTCTGAGGTGACCCCAAACTTTTGAACGGTAGTGTACATTATCAGCCCCCCACCTCTGCTCTTCCCACTGTCTGGTGTCCGATCTGCCCATATTGCGTGGAAACCCTCCAGATCAATGTTAGCATCTGTTGCTAGTTCTGTTAGCCACGTCTCAGTAAACAACATGATGCTAATCTCGCTGAAGACGCTCTCATACTGGGACATAGCCGCTAGTTTGTCTGTCTTGTTAAGCAGCGATCTCACATTCCCCATAATAATGGATGGAAGGACGGGTCTGTACCTTGTTTTCCACATGCGTCGCTTCACTCCAGCTAGACATCTACGTCGTTTTCACCTGATTTCTCTTGGTATGTCGAGTTTTTGCATTAGCACTGTGGGGCAGTTTAATACTAACAGCTGACTCCTACTGTAAACAATGGCTACCGGAGTGGTGGCTCAGTTGGTAGAGCATCCGCCCCACACCCGAGAGGCAGGGGTTCAAATCCCGGCCGGGTCATGCCGAAGACCATATAAAAGTGGAACTTCCTGCCGTCCAGCTTGGTGCTCAGCAAAAACGGAATGGAGGAGGGAAATTTGTGGCGGCGCTTTGCATGGCAGCGGCCTTCTGATTCTACACTTGGGGTGTGTGTGATTAACACAGTAGACAGGTAAAGCACAGTCTTGTTCTACTGTACATGATTGGTTGTACAGTTGAATGACAATAAAAGGGTGATTTAATTTAATTTAATTTAATCCACTTGCCAGGTCAGGAGACATTTCCGAAAGATGACTAATAGCACCAGTGTGGCGATCTGTGTGTCCTTGGCGTCCGTGGTGGATACGGGGTCGCAGGATCAGAAAGTTGTGGCCAGAGAAAAGACAGATAGTGCGGCGGCATGAAATAATAAGCAGCGATGCTGTGGTTTTAAGGAAGTTTTATTAATCATACCGCCGTCACAAGCTCAGCTCTCAGCGCCGTGCATAAGCGCCGAGAGCGAGCTCACGGCTCTCAGAGGAGGGACACAGGCTGTGTCCTACAGCAGAGGTTGAGGTGTGTGTGTGAGAGAGAGAGCATGGATTTCAGTCAGCTTAAATACCAGTTACAAACAATGCATGAAAGGCATTCACAGCAGGGAGTATGGCATTTGCATTTGAGAGGCATACATCACAATAGGCAGATTTGCTAGACTGTGCTCTAGGTGCAGAACAAAGGGGTTAACAGGCACATCTACATATTGATCTGAGTCTCTAGGTCACAGTAAGGACAGGACGCATGAACACAATACATGAAAGGTGACATTATCACAGTAGTGTAGCGGAAAAAACCAGGAGTAGCGAGTTGTCTGTCCTTAGTCTGTTTGTGGGGGTTTTCCCAAACCGCCACAGCTCCCCCCCAGAGGGCTCGGCAGGTGGTCGAGACCTCGATAGTGCAGCTTGGGCAGCGAGCAGGGACAAGCTCTGTGCAGGAGGGGGTGGAGGGGGGTGGGGGTAGTAAAAGCCGGTCGGAGACGATGAAATCGTCCAGGCCGCGCAAAAATTGCTTGTTGATCCGCGATGTCGAGGGGCTGTCCCGTTGAGCGTGCGGAGATAACAAGAAGAAAAATTAGTCTCTGGCTCCTCTCGTGGCCATGAAGAAAAGCAGGGGCGGCTGTGGGGGAAAAAACAAAAGCAGAGGGACGTGGCGTGTCTCTTTAGGTGTGGGCGCAGCCCTAAAGTCCTCGGGAATCGCAAAACAGCTGAATTCCCTATGTGTGCCGTGGCTGAGACCATTAACAAATCCTTCGAGCATGCTGCATGCATGCCTCAGGTGAGCGAGCAGCCCTGAAGGGCAGCGGCGAAGGAGGAAGGCAGTCTGTGGAGCCGTATGTGTCCCGTGCGTGGTGCGCCATGCCCGTGACTCCCCGGTGCGTGTGCCGGGGTCCCGTGCGTGGGTGGGCCGCTGGAGAGGAGAACCAGGGTCAGGGAGCTTGCTGGAGATCATCCCTGTTGTCTGTTGCGTCATTCGGTCGTGGTGCGTTGGAGCGGTGCGAGGAAGTAGACGATCTCTGTCCCTCGGGCTCGTGGAGATGCGTTGGAGCGGTGTGAGGCAATAGACGATCTTTGTGCCTCGGGCTCGTGGAGGTGCGTTGGAGCGTTGCGAGGCAGTAGACGATCTTTGTGCCCCGGACTCGTGCAGCTGCGTTGGAGCGGTGAGAGGGAGGAGATGATCGTTGTCACTCGTGCGGCCATGGTGTGTTCAGGTCCACGCGCTGCGCTCTCCGTCGGCCATGGGGATCGCCGTCGTGGAGAGGGGACGAGGTGCATGTGCTCACGTGTGGAGGAGCTGTGAGCGCGGCCGGTCCAGCGTGGATGTGCCGATCTAGGCGTGTAGATCTCACCATGAAACGATGCTCAGCTTTCCCGGTCGTGGGTGTTCTCCGTGGAGTTTCGCCTGGAAACTCCTCGTTGCGGTCTCCCTGGAGCAGAAGGGAGGGCAGATCAGTCAGGCTGCCGCGTTCGCTTGTCGTCGGAGAAACACCGCCGGGCGTTGCGTTCGCTGGCAGCGTGTTCGTTTCAGCATCAGGTCACCAGTGCGGCGGCATGAAATAATAAGCAGCGATGCTGTGGTTTTAAGGAAGTTTTATTAATCATACCGCCGTCACAAGCTCAGCTCTCAGCGCCGTGCATAAGCGCCGAGAGCGAGCTCACGGCTCTCAGAGGAGGGACACAGGCTGTGTCCTACAGCAGAGGTTGAGGTGTGTGTGTGAGAGAGAGAGCATGGATTTCAGTCAGCTTAAATACCAGTTACAAACAATGCATGAAAGGCATTCACAGCAGGGAGTATGGCATTTGCATTTGAGAGGCATACATCACAATAGGCAGATTTGCTAGACTGTGCTCTAGGTGCAGAACAAAGGGGTTAACAGGCACATCTACATATTGATCTGAGTCTCTAGGTCACAGTAAGGACAGGACGCATGAACACAATACATGAAAGGTGACATTATCACAGTAGTGTAGCGGAAAAAACCAGGAGTAGCGAGTTGTCTGTCCTTAGTCTATTTGTGGGGGTTTTCCCAAACCGCCACAGATAGTAAATAAAAACAAGAAAGAAACTCAGAAATGAGCCGCTGCTACAATAAGGCAGCCGACTTATGTGGTGCTGGAAGAGTAGCAATATAAAGCTGAAACACTGAAAATAAGAAGCGCTAACTTCACTTGCTAACCTTACCAGTGCGGTGCTTATAAGTGGCCCAACTTCAATCATTCATCACTCGGGTGGAGCGTAGCAGAAACCCACAGACAGGCAGCCAAGCCAGCGGACAGAGCGGAGGGAGGAGGGGGAGGAGGATGGATGCATCTCTGTACTGATGTTAGGATGACAACTCTGCTTTAAAGACTTTGCATTTAACTTGTTTCATTTGTTTATTTTTGGTAAAATGCTGCCATACTTTGGAAAGTTTGGGCCTCTTCATGATTTTCTCTCTTCTGTGTCGCCATAAAATTAAAAATATTGTGGAGAGTGTGGGAAATGAGGAGGCCAGTTTACAAGCAGACGAAATTTATTAACACTCTCAACATTCATACACAGAAAAGCAATGAATCAGCCAAACCAGGGTTCTCCTTACAAGCTCCACAGATCATCTCACATCTGCATGACATTTCACATCACACTGCATGATATCCAGCTCCACAATACCTTTCACTTCAACCCCCAGCTCCCTCTTCCTGCCAACTCCCCAGGACGTCCTTACCTATTATTCTCTTATGTTTAATCACTGCCTCCTGACTGAGACGCTGTCTGCAGATTCCCCCACAATATGCATCTCCACATCACCCCCCACCCCAGACAGAGTTTCAGTCACTACGTCTTTTGGGCTTCAGTCTCCTCCCATATCTGCTGTAACAGGGGTCTCTGTGCCGGCAGGGGACTGCCGGACGTGTGTCTGACTGCGGGTGGGGGGGGACTTCACTCTGCCTGTGTGGCTGTCCTGGTGAATCATTTGCCTGGGGAGTACTCCGTGGGGGTCTTCCACGCCGGGGGGCCCAGGCCAGCAGCACTTGCTCGTCCGCCACTACAAAGGCGGGCTTAAGTCTGTCTATGCATATTTTCTCCCAACACCCCCCAAGTCTAGCAAAAAATGCTTGTCCCCTGTTTCCAGCACTCTGAACGGGCCATCATAGGGTGGGCGTAATGGCGGGCGGTGGGCATCGTGTCTGACAAACACGAACTCTGCGTTCTTCAAAGTTTTTGATACAAAAGCCTGTGGGAAACAGTGGTGGGCCGGACCGGGCAGCGTGCCTGTGTCTGCACTATGCTGCAAACGCTGAGACCGGCAGCTGTCCGGCGCGGGATTGTCTGGCAAAAATTCCCTGGGTAGCTGCAGTGGCTGAGAAAAAACCTGCTCAGCCGGGGAAGCCTCCAAATCCTCTTTTGGTGCGGAACGCAACCCCAATAAAACCCACGGCAACCGGTCAACCCAATTTGCTTCCGTCAATGAAGCCCTGAGTGCTGCTTTCAGTGACCTGTGAAAACGCTCGCATAGCCCATTTGCCTGTGGGTTGTACGCTGTTGTGCGATGAATTGCAACACCCAGGCTGTGGGCCATCGCGGACCAAAATTCGGAAACAAACTGAGGGCCCCTATCGGATGTGATGTCCGACGGGATTCTAAAACGCGCCACCCATGTTGTCAAAAAAGCGCGCGCCACGTCCACGGACGTGGTTGCCGCCAGCGGGACTGCTTCTGGCCAGCGTGTGGTGCGGTCCACCACTGTCAGAAGGTGTGTGCACCCCTGTGACGGCGGGAGGGGGCCCACGAGGTCCACGTGAACATGGTCGAATCTTTTAGCCGGTATCCTAAACGGCTCCAAAGAAGCCTTGGTGTGTCTGTGCACTTTGGCTCGTTGGCATGCTACGCAGGCTGCCGCCCACTCTTTCACTTGTTTGCGCAGGCCTGGCCACACGAATTTCGCTCCCACCATTTTGACTGATGCGCGCATTCCTGGGTGCACCAAAGCGTGAACTGACTCAAACACGGCCGGGACCACCGGGCGCGGGCGTCTCGTGGAGACGTTGCAGATTAGGGGAGGGCTGCCGTCTTGCAGTACCCTGCTCTCCAGCCTTAACCCTGTTGGTCCAGACTGGAGCGCGCGCACGTCCGTATCCCTAATCTGCTCTGCAGCCATGGCTGTATAATCTATCCCTACGCAGATCAGGGCCACTACCGCGCGCGAGAGGCAGTCCGCCACCACATTCAGTTTACCCGACACATGCTGAATATCGGTCGTAAACTCCGAAATCGCGGCCAGCTGTCTCTGCTGCCGGCCCGACCATGGTTCTGAAACCTTGGCCATCGCGAACGTCAGCGGCTTGTGGTTCACAAACGCGGTGAAGCTGCGCCCTTCCAGCCAGAACTGGAAGTGCCGTATGGCCAGGTGGAGAGCCAGCAACTCTCTGTCGAACGTGCTGTATTTACGCTCACTGTTGCGCAAAGCCCTGCTGAAAAAGGCGAGCGGCTGCCAAGAACCGGCGACACATTGCTCTACGACGGCCCCTATGGCCACATCCGAGGCGTCAGTAGTGAACGCTATCTGGGCCACCGGGTCTGGGTGCACCAACAGTGCGGCGTTTGCCAGAGCTGCTTTCACCTCAGAGAACGCCTGCTTTCGCTCCGGAGTCCATTCGACTCCATCCGGGGGTTTCCGTCTCTTGAGTTCGGCGTACAGTGGCTGCATGAGCTGAGCTGCACGGGGGAGGAAACGGTTATAAAAATTAACCATCCCCAAAAATTCCTGCAGCGCCCTGACCATCTGAGGCCGGGGAAAGTTCGCCACAGCGCGCATTTTGTCGGGCAAGGGTATCACTCCCTCCGGTGAGACGCGGTGCCCCAAAAAATCAATCCCTGTCTTGCCGAACTGGCACTTTGCCGGGTTGATTATTAACCCGTGCTCCTCCAACCTCTGGAAAACCGTCCTGAGGTGGGTTATGTGTTCGTCTTCGGACGCACTGGCTACCAGGATATCGTCCAGGTAGACGAACACAAACGGGAGATCGCGCAGCACCGCGTCCATCATGCGCTGGAACGTCTGTGCCGCTCCTTTTAACCCGAATGGCATGCACAGAAACTCGAACAAGCCGAACGGAGTTATTACTGCTGTTTTGGGTATGTCCTCCGCGCGCACTGGGACCTGGTGGTAACCGCGGACCAGGTCTATTTTAGAAAAAATGCATGCTCCGGCGAGGTGAACGGAAAAATCCTGAATGTGGGGAATTGGGTAGCGGTCGTGTGTTGTGGCGTTATTCAACCTGCGGAAATCGCCGCACGGTCGCCACGACCCCTCAGTCTTAGGGACCATGTGTAGCGGGGATGCCCATGGGCTGTTCGATCCCCTGATGATGCCCAACCTTTCCAGGTTGGCAAACTCCTCGTGCGCTATGGCCAGTTTAGCTGCGTCCAAGCGCCGAGGTCGTGCGAACACAGGCGGCCCGGTGGTGGTGATAAAATGCTCCACCCCGTGATTAGCGATGGCTGCTGAGAACGTCGGGACCGTGAGTGCTGGGAACTGAGTGAGCAGTGTGTGGAACTTACCGCCTGGAGCTGTGACGTTGGCTTGTGTTACTGGCCCGGCCCCTCAAGCTGTACAGGGGAGAGAGTCAAAGGACAGTGCATTAACCAGGCGCCTGTTAGCAACATCAACTAATAAACCATGCGCACACAGAAAATCAGCTCCTAGGATTGGGAAACCCAGTGCTGCTATGACAAAAGTCCACTCGTATGTACGGCCGTGTAGAGAAAAAGCCAGTGTTCTCTCACCAAAGGTCTTAATGTCCGAGCCGTTTACTGCTACCAGTCCGGGGCCGCTAGGTCCTGCCAGCCGGTCAGCGTAGGTCGGCAGGATGATGCTCTTCTTGGCTCCGGTGTCTACAAGGAAACGCTTCCCTGAGCGCGAGTCCGTCACGTAGAGCAGCTTGTTCTCTTCGCTGGCGGTCGCAGATGCTACCGACTGCCGGCTCTGGCATTTCCCGAGTGCTTGAATTGGCACGGTGGTGCACATCTGGGTGCGTTCTCTCCAAAGCGGCGGTGGTAGAAGCAGAGCGTGTCTCTCTGGCGCTCCTTGGCCCCCGCTGCCGCTACTGTCGGTGGCTCCTCGCCTCCTCTGGTTGTCTCGCTGGGCTCCGATGCCACCGCGTTCACCGTGAGCGCTCTGGTGGTGAGGATGATCCGGTCTGCCTCCTGGGCTACCGCACGGTAGTCACGCGCGGCCAGCAACAGCGAATTGGCCAGGACCGCTCTCACCTCTGTTGGAAGGTTCTGGAGGAAAAGGTGGGTAAACAGAAAATGCCCGTCGTCCGTGCCCATTAATGCCAACATCTTCTTCATCAGATCGACGGCCGAACCATCTCCTAACTCGGAACGCCTCAGGAGCCTCTCTGCTCTCTCACAGTCCGAGAGCGTATAGCGCTGAATCAGCGCGGCTTTGAGAGTCTCCTATCTGTCGTGGGCTGGGGGCTGGTCGAGCAGGCTTGCTACCTGCTGAGCTGTGCGAGCGTCCAGCGCTGCAACCACATGGAAAATCTTGGTGTCGTCTGCCGTTATTCCCCAGAGGGCGAACTGGGCCTCGGTGTGGTGGAACCAAGAGTGCGGGTTGTGCTGCCAAAAGTCCGGTAGCTTGACTGCAGCAGCGCATGCGTTGCTGGGGGTTCCCGTCCGGGCCGTCTGTGGGATGCTTGCCGCGTTGCTGGGGCTTCCCGTCCGGGCCGACTCCGGGGTTCTTGCCTCGTGTTCCATAATTTGTCTAGGGTCACCAGTGTGGAGAGTGTGGGAAATGAGGAGGCCAGTTTACGGGCAGACGAAATTTATTAACACTCTCAACATTCATACACAGAAAAGCAGTGAATCAGCCAAACCAGGGTTCTCCTTATAAGCTCCACAGATCATCTCACATCTGCATGACATTTCACATCACACTGCATGATATCCAGCTCCACAATACATTTCACTTCAACCCCCAGCTCCCTCTTCCTGCCAACTCCCCAGGACGTCCTTGCCTATTATTCTCTTATGTTTAATCACTGCCTCCTGACTGAGACGCTGTCTGCAGATTCCCCCACAGTATGCATCTCCACAATATAATAAAAAAATTTTAAAAATTAAAATCTGCTTCGACAAATTTTTATGATCGACATTGTTGATGATGTCGACTAATCGTTGCAGTCCTAACTATAGTGTCCTCCTCAACCTTTACTCTAGTGAAAATGGTCTGTCTATCGCACCCCACCCCCCCAACAGTAACATGAAATATCCACCCGTGGGAATCGTAGTGGAGTATTAACAAATTTAGCATAAGTATAAATGTAAAATTAAGTACAAATTTTCAAGAATATAAAAAATCACATATGAGACAAAAGTTGAAAATTTGTGAGAAAATAATTGCCAACTTATGAGAAAAATGTCATAAAATTACTAGAAAAAGTTATAAATTTATGAGGAAAAATGGAATAAATTTAGGAGAAAAGACTTGCAAATTTATTAGAAAAACTTTGCAAAGTTGCATTAAAGTGGTCAATTTGCAAAAAAAAAAAAAAAATGTGGCAAAGTTTGAAGAATAATGTTGCAAATTTCCAAGATAAAGCTGCAATTTTTCACAAAAAAGCAGCAAATTTACAAGAAAACCTAAGCAAAATTTTAATGGAAAAAAGTAAAATCATAAGAAAAAAGTTGTAAAACTACAAGATAAAAAACAATTAATAAGGGAAATCTTGTTTATGAGAAAATGAGTCACAAATACAGAAGAAAAAAGGAACAAATATACCAAGCAAAATGCAGCAAAATTTTCAGAAAAATGGGTGAAAATATGTGAGGGAAAAAAGCAGAAATATGAAAATACAGTGCAAAATTTAAGATAAAAAGTTGTAAATTCATGAGCAAAAGTAACAAAATTATGAGGAGAAACTAATTTTTTTGTAACTTTGATTTTTATTCATTTTTCATCATACATATTACATTCAGATCACAGTCTCTATATTTAAAAAAAGGAGCTAGAGGAAGAAAAAAAAAAGAAAAAGGGGGGGACAAATGTTGGAGCATCAAGTTTTTAGTTTCCATCTCTTAATTCTTCTGGTTTTTCCAGTGTCCTTGGTTATTCTTTCAATTTCTAGTCTCGTTGTTGCACTTTGTAGTGTGTCCATTTCCACCATTTTTTTTCATATAGTCCTTTTTGCATTCTTTGTCGATATGTTAGTTTTTCCATCATACGTATGTCCTCAACAATGTCAGTCCATTGCTCTTGGTCAGGAAGAACTTCTGATCGCCATTTTTTTGTGATTGTTTTTTTTTACATGCAATCAGCAAGATTTTAACTAGATATCTGTCCTCAGCCTGTATTACATTGTCTCTTTTAAGATCACATAAATACATCAAGTTACAGTTCATTGGTATATTATATCCTAATATCCTCTGTATTGTCACATGTATAGATTTCCAGAATGATGAGATTTTGCAGCATTTCCAAAACATATGTGAGTGGTCTGCATTTTGAGCCCCACAGCCCCTCCAGCATATAGATTGGGTATTTGTATATTTTCTTTGAATCTGTGGTGTAATGAAATAGCGAATCATGTTTTTCCATCCAAATTCCCTCCATGTCCTTGAACTTGTTGATGTGTGTTGTGTTTTCCATATTTCTTGCCAGTTTTCTTCTGTTATGTTTAAATTTAGCTCTTTCTCCCATTTCTCTTTTATATAGTTACTTGAATGTTTGTTTGCCATAAGTTTCTGATATAGCTTTGAAATAATTCTTATTTTATTTCCTGTATACGAGCTTAAAATGAATTGTATAATCTCGCTCACATCTGTGTGGAGGTTATGCCTAATCTTCCTCATATAATAATCTCTCATCTGCAGATATCTGAAGAATTCAGATTTTTCTAGTTTAAATTTTCTTCTCATGTTTACAAAACTCCCGAAATCTTTTTTTCCCATATTGCCCCATGCTGTGATTCCCTTGTTCACCAGATTTTTGTATCCCCTATCTTGCTTTGCCGGTTCAAACTGACTGTCAAATGCTACCCATTTCAATAGTTTTATGTCCTCCTTTATATTATACTTTTGTACTATTTTATACCACAGTTCCAAAGTAAATTTAGTGATTGGGTCTATTTGTTTGATTTGCTTATATGCATCCTTATCTCCTATTATGCTTTGTACTGGGAGTCCCTCAATTTCCTTTTCCATTTCTTTCCATTTTGCCTCATATCCTCCGTCGCACCAACATATGATATATCTTATTTGTGCTGAGTAGTAATATTCCTTTAGACTCGGTAGACCCATGCCTCCTTTCTCTTTTGGTAATTGGAGAGTTTTATATTTCACTCTTGGCTTTTTACCTCCCCAAACAAATCTTGATATCATCCTGTCCCACTTTGAGAACTGAGCACCAGGAATCTCTGTTGGTAGAGCTTGGAAGAGGTAAAGCAGTCTAGGTTGTATGCTGATTTTGACTGTCTTAATTTTTGAATTCAGATCCATATTTAAGATTGACCATCTATCAATATCTTTTTTTATTTCTTGTTCTAACTTATCATAGTTTGCTTTATAGATTTTGCTTAAATCTTTAGGTATGTTCACTCCAAGGTATTTTAGTTCTTTTTGTTTCCAGTTTAGTTTGATCAGTTATATAACTTATCAGTTATCTGGTTTAAAGGGTTATAGTGGAATGTCAGTATTTGTGTTTTTGTTATGTTTATCTTGTATCCTGATAATTTTCCAAAATTTTCTATCAAGTCCATCATTTCCATTATTGATTCATCTGGTTGTTCAAGGTAAACTATAATATCGTCTGCAAATAGCCCAATCTTGTGTTCCGCTCCCTTTATTATTACACCTTTTAATTTCTTATTTTGTCGCATCGCTTGAGCCAGTGGCTCTATGAACAGAGCAAACAAGGTGGGCGATAGGCAGCATCCCTGCCTAGTTGATCTTTGTATATTTACTTTGTCTGTTAAGCTACCGTTTATCTTGATTCTTGCCACAGGTTTTTGATACAGTGTCTTTATGCATTGTACTGATTTTTCGTTAAATCCAAAGCGTTCCAGTACATTATATAGGAACATCCAATTAACCCTACCAAATGCTTTTTCTGCGTCTAAACTCATTATTACTGCGCTTTTCTTTTCTTTATGTATTTGATTAATTATGTGTATTGTTCTCCTGGTATTATCATGTGTTTGGCGTCCCTCTGTGAAACCAGTTTGATCATCCTCTATCAATTCCGTCAAGAATGTCTTTATTCGTTTACAGATAATTGTTGTATATATTTTATAATGAGACACTGTGCGAAATTGCTGGCTCCTGTCTTCACAGACATTTTTAACACCTCCCTTAAGCAATGTCACGTGCCGACCTGCCTCAAATCCTCCACCATCATCCCTGTCCCCAAGAAGCCACGGATTGCTGGACTTAACGACTTCAGACCTGTAGCGCTCACCTCTGTAGTCATGAAGTCCTTTGAGCGCCTGGTCCTGTCTCACCTCAAGTCCATCACCACACCCCTCCTAGACCCGCTGCAGTTTGCCTACCGTGCTAACAGGTCTGTGGATGACGCAGTCAACCTGGCCCTCCACTCCATCCTGCAGCACCTGGACTCCCCGGGAACCTACGCCAGGATTCTGTTTGTGGACTTCAGCTCCGCATTCAACACCATCCGCCCCGATCTGCTCCAGGACAAGCTGTCCCTGCTCAACGTGCCTGACTCCCTCTGCAGGTGGATCACCGACTTCCTGACGGACCGGAGACAGCATGTGCGGCTGGGGAAGTCTGTCTCAGACTCTGTTAGCATCAGCATTGGATCACCCCAGGGCTGTGTACTTTCCCCCTACTCTTCTCCCTTTATACCAACTCCTGCACCTCCTCCCACCAGTCTGTTAAGCTGATTAAGTTTGCGGACGACACCACCCTCATCGGGCTCATCTCCAACGGCGACGAGTCCGCCTACAGGGAAGAGGTGGCCCAGCTGGTGTCCTGGTGCAGCCACAACAACCTGCAGCTGAATGCTCTGAAGACAGCGGAGATGATTGTGGATTTCAGGAAAGTCACAACCCCCCTGCCCCCCCTCACCATCACAGGCTCTCCCATCACCATTGCAGATTCCTTCCGCTTCTTGGGCACCACCATCACCCAAGACCTCAAATGGGAGCCAACCATCAGCTCCATCATCAAAAAGGCCCAGCAGAGGATGTTCTTTCTGCGGCAGCTGAGGAAGCTCAAGCTACCCACCAAGATGTTAGTGCAGTTCTACACGGCCATCATCGAGTCCATCCTCACCTCCTCCATAACTGTGTGGTACGCAGGAGCCACTGCCAGGGACAGACTAAGGCTGCAGCGCGTCGTGCGCACTGCTGAGAAGGTGATAGGCTGCGAGCTCCCATCTCTCCAGGACCTGTACATCTCCAGGACCCGGAGGCGTGCTGGCCGGATCATAGCCGATCCTTCACATCCTGGTCACGTACTGTTTGCTCCCCTCCCCTCAGGTAGAAGACTTCGGTCCATTCGGACTAAAACCTCCCGGCACATGAACAGCTTTTTCCCATCTGCCATCAGACTGCTGAACATTAAATGACTTTTTGACTCTCGTGCACTATGTACAGCAGCTCAACCAGACTCACGTCATTCATCACTGTTTTCTGTTGCATTATCGACTGCACTATGTGGTACTTCACATTATCTGCTACTTGCTAATTTTTTTAAAACTGCCTTGACTAGTACTACTCACTATTACTAGTATTGTTATTATTATTATTATCATTATTACTTATTATTACTTATTTTTCTACACTTATTGCACATTTTCAGTCCTTTAGTTTTTTAGTTTATCTCTTTTTCTCATCATGTTTTTAATGTTGCAGCATGGCATCGAGACAAATTCCTAGTTTGTGTACTACATGAACAATGGCAATAAATCTGATTCTGATTCTGATTCTGATAATCCACATTTAATAAAGAGATTGGCCTATAGTTTCCGCATTGTTCCCTATCTTTCCCTGGCTTTAAAATAACTGAAATAATGGCTTCGTTCCATGAAGGAGGTATTTTGTTGTTGTTTAATGTCCAATTAAATGACTTTAGGAGCTGTGGCGTGAGTTCTTCTATAAACAGTTTATAAAACTCAGACGGATATCCATCACTACCTGGTGATTTTGACATAATGTCCGGCTCAGGAAACACGCACGCAGGCTCAGGGTAGATTTAACAGCTTTATTCAACAAGCAGGCGTGTATGGATGGATGTGTGAGATATGGATATGTAATGAGGGTGAACGCCGATGTACAGGAAGCAGAGTGGAGCGCCGTACAGCCGGGCAACCCTATGGAGAGGACAGAGGACAGGGGTAAAGGGCACCACACCTAGACAGGTATAATGAGCAGGGTGCTACTTACTTGTAGGTGACCGGTGGCTGGCGTTGGCCAAGGGAGAAGCCCGGGAGACAGCGTCCTGCAGAGCCTGTGACGACGGTGAGGGCTGGATGGCGATGACGGGGTATCCGCCGCCAAGGAATCCACCTGTGCACAGGGGAGAAGACTTGCAAAGGTAAGGAGTAAGATGCTTATGTAGGAGCGTAGCTTAGCTGTCGTTTGGAGACGATCCAGCTGCGAAGATGTGCCGATGTGAACAGACGGCTCCAGACCGCTGCACTGGGCTGAGTGGGCTAAATAGCCTGCGGCTGACGAGGCGCAGGTGTGTGCACAGCTGAGGCAGATGATGAGCGGCGAGTCGTGACAGTACTCCCCCCCCTAGCAGCGACTCCTGGCGCTGGTTTGTCAGGGTGCGCCCGGTGGAACTCCGTGATGAGACTCCTGTCCAACACCAAGGAAGAGCGCACCCAAGACCTCCACTCAGGACCGAATCCCTCCCAGTCCACCAAATACTGCAGCCCGCGACCTCGGTGCCGGGAGTCCATGATGGAGGCGACTCTCCAGGCCGGATGGCCGTCGATCATCAGAGGCGCGGGCGGCGCCGCGGGCGGGGGACAGAGAGGATCGGAGACCACGGGCTTGATCTTGGACACGTGGAAGGTGGGACATATGCGGAGGGAGGGGGGGAGGGCCAGACGCACAGCCACCGGGTTGATGATTTTTGAGATGGTAAAAGGGCCAATGAAGCGTGGGGCCAGTTTCCTCTTCTCAGCCTTGAGGTTAATGTCCTGAGAGGCTAACCAGACTCGTTGGCCCACCTGGTAGGCAGGGGCCGGTCTCCTGTGGCGGTTCGCCCTGGAGCTGTTGCGCGCCGCCGTGCGTAATAGCGCATCGCGCGCTCTGGTCCACAGACTCCGACAGCATCTCAGGTGCGCCTGGATGGAAGGAACGGCCAGCTCGCCCTCCTGCTCCGGAAACAAGGGTGGGTCGTACCCCAAGGATGCCTTAAAGGGGGACATCCCCGTGGCAGAAGACCGTGCCGAGTTGTGGGCGTATTCCACCCAGGCCAGGTGCGCGCTCCAGGATGACAGGTTGGAGGAGGTGACGCAGCGTAAGGCAGCTTCCAGTTCCTGGTTGGCACGTTCACACTGCCCATTGGACTGCGGGTGGTGGCCGGAGGAAAGGCTTACCGTGGCCCCCAGAGCATTGCAGAAACACCTCCATACCTCAGACACAAATTGGGGCCCTCGATCGGAGACGACGTCCACCGGTATCCCATGCAGTCTGACCACGTGCTGGACTAGAAGGTCCACTGTCTCCCGCGCCGTAGGGAGGCCCCGGAGTGGCACGAAATGGGCAGCCTTGGAGAATCGATCCACGATGGTCAGCACAGCGTCGTAGGTGTTAGAGACCGGAAGACCGGTGACGAAGTCGAGGGCTGTATGAGACCAGGGCCTGCTAGGGACCGGCAGGGGCTGGAGCAGACCCGCGGGGGGAGAATTACCTGACTTGCCGGTGGCACACACAGGGCACGCCCGGACGTAGTTGGCGGCGTCCTTCTGAAGCCTCGGCCACCAAAAGGAACGCGGAGGAGATCCACTAGCCGGGAGACACCAGGGTGACAGGCGAGTTTGGAGGTGTGAACCCAATGGATGACCTCCCCCCGGACAGTTGATGGAACAAACAGCTTCCCCTCCGGTCCGCCGCCAGGGTCCGGTTCGGTCTCCTGCGCCCTCCGGATCTTGTCCCTGATGGACCAGGAAATCGCCCCCACAACGCACGAGCTGGGCAGGATGGTATGACCCGGCTCCTCCGAAGTCTCAGGGGCAAACTGCCTGGAGAGGGCATCGGGCAGGCTGTTCTTAGAACCAGGGCGGTAGGTGATGGTAAAACGGAACCGGGCGAAGAACAAGGACCAGCGCGCCTGGCGGGCATTCAGTCGTCTGGCAGATCTTAGGTATTCCAGGTTCTTGTGGTCCGTTAACACCATGAACGGCAAGGCAGCCCCCTCCAACCAGTGGCACCACTCCTGCAGGGTGAGATTGATGGCGAGAAGCTCCCTGTCCCCAACGTCGTAGTTGCACTCAGCCGGAGACAGGCGCTGAGAGAAGAAGGCGCAGGGTCGCTTGACCCCATCAGTGGGTGATCGCTGGGACAGCACCGCCCCCACTCCCGTATCAGACGCGTTGACTTCTACCAAGCACTGCAGCGCAGGGTCAACCTGGGTCAGGACCCAAGAGGAGGAAAACTCTGTCTTCAACGCCTGAAAAGCCGCTGCAACCTCTTCGGTCCACCGGAAGGGGGTCTTGGGAGAAGTGAGGTGGGTCAAAGGGGCAATGATGGCACTGAAATTGGGCACAAAATGGCGGTAAAAGTTGGCAAACCCAATAAACTGCTGCACCTGCTTTTTGGAGGTCGGCGTGGGCCACTCGACCACCGCTTTGACCTTTGTGGGGTCGGGAAGGACTTCGTTGTGCGAGATTACGAATCATAGGAAGGAGGTGGTCTTGGCGTAAAACTCACACTTTTCGGCCTTGACATACAGCCTGTTCTCCAGCAGCCGTTGTAGGACCCACCTCACGTGGACCTGGTGTTCCTCCCGTGACCCGGAGAAGATGAGGATGTCATCCAGGTATACGAACACGAAGAGGCCTAAGAAATCACGTAGGACGTCGTTAATGAGGCATTGAAACACAGCGGGGGCGTTGGTCAGCCCAAACGGCATTACCAGATACTCAAAGTGACCACTAGGTGTTCAAAAGGCCGTCTTCCACTCATCCCCCTCCCGGATCCGGACGAGGTGGTAAGCACTGCGGAGATCCAACTTGGTGAACCAGGTCACCCCCTGGAGGGAGTGGAAAGCAGTGTCCATTAATGGCAGGGTGTAACGGTCCTTCTCCGTGATGTCATTAAGGGTCCAAAAATCAATACAGGGGCGGAGTGACCCATCCTTCTTCGAAACGAAGAAAAACCCTGCGCCGAGCGGAGACGAAGAAGGGCGGATGATTCCAGCGGTGAGTGACTCCTTGATGTAGCTGTCCATGGCCTCCCGCTCCGGCGCTGACAGGCTGTAAAGACGTCCGGATGGCAAGGGCGTCCCCGGGCGGATGTTGATGGCGCAGTCGTAGGGCCGGTGAGGAGGGAGAGACATCGCCCTGGACTTACTGAACACGAGGCCCAGGTCATGGAACTCCGAGGGCACCAGGGTGAGGTCCAGAGGCGTGGCGTCCGAGGCCGGAGGGGGAGAGGACGGGGCACAGGCTGCGGACTGAAGGCAGGTGGCCATACAGAAGGAGTTCCAGGTAGCGATTCTACCTGTCTGCCAATCCAGCACTGGGTTGTGCAGGCGCAACCAGGGGTAGCCTAAGATGACAGGCGACACAGAAGAGGATAGAACATACAAGGTGAGATCCTCCCGATGATTACCTGAGATTATTACAGGGACCGGCTGGGTGCGATGAGTCACTTGTCCAAGGGGCGCACGGGAGAGGGTGATCAGGCTGAGAGGAGCGGCCAGAGGGTGGCAGGGGATGCCCAATTGGGTTGCCAGGCTCTTTGAAATAAAACTCTGCTCTGCTCCTGAGTCCACCAGTGGGTGTGTGAGGTGCCCCGTGGCATTGTGACAGAATCGAATGGGCAGAGATAGACTTGTGAGGGGATTCGACCGATTAGAGTCCGCGAGGCCCCCTACAGTGACTCGCGGACCCCCCCGTTTGGCTTCTCCAGGCAATGCTCCATGGAATGCTGATCGCCTCCGCAATACATGCAGAGGCCCAGCTCCCAGTGGCGCTGTTTCTCCACTAGGGGGAGCTTTGACCGACCCACTACCATTGCCTCCGACTCCTCGGGAGACTCCGGAGGAGGTAACACCAGGGGGCGAGCTTGAGGCGTGCGGACGGAACCTCCACGCGAGCGGCTGATTAACTTCCGCTCGGTGGACCGTTCACGCAGCCTGTTGTCCAAGCTAATTGTTAAGGAGATTAGGTCCGAGAGCGTCTCCGGAAGATCTCGACCGGCCAGCTCATCCCTCAGACCAGAGCTGAGGCTGTGGAGGAAGATGCTACAGAGCGACGCGTCACCCCAGCCCACCTCCTCTGCTGCGACCCAGAAGTCGATAGCGTAATCCGCCGCTGACCGGCTTCCCTGTTGGAGACCAAGGAGACGGTAAGCGAGGATGCTATCACGCCGGGAATGATCGAACACCTCGAGAAAGCTCTGCACGAACTGGCTGTAGGAGAGGTTCGCGTAATTGGGCTTCGTCATGACGGCGTAAGCCCAAGTCAGTGCTCGCCCCTCCAGGAGATTGCCAATATAGCCAATTCGGCTGTGGTCCGAGGGAAAATCCCCGAGAATGCGCAGGAACACCGACTCGCACTGCATGATGAACCCCCGCGCTCCGCCGAGCTTACCGCTGAAGCGGGCGGGGGTTGGGATTGGCGTGAGTCGGGTTGGTGTTCCCGCGGCAGACTGGCCGGCCACAGGGGCGGCAGGAGCTACCCCTCCCTGACGAGCTGGGGGGAACGCCTGCTGGGGGTCCAGGCGGTCTAACCGGTGAGTGATGTTAGTCAATTGATTCAAAATCACCTGCTGTTGGTGGGCTATTAAATCCACCCGAGCCTCAAGGGTGGAAAGACGGCGTGCGAGCCTGCTGTCTGCTGAGCCGCTCTGCTGGAGCCGTACTGACATAATGTCCGGCTCAGGAAACACGCACGCAGGCTCAGGGTAGATTTAACAGCTTTATTCAACAAGCAGGCGTGTATGGATGGATGTGTGAGATATGGATATGTAATGAGGGTGAACGCCGATGTACAGGAAGCAGAGCGGAGCGCCGTACAGCCGGGCAACCCTATGGAGAGAACAGAGGACAGGGGTAAAGGGCACCACACCTAGACAGGTATAATAAGCAGGGTGCTGCTTACTTGTAGGCGACCGGTGGCTGGCGTTGGCCAAGGGAGAAGCCCGGGAGACAGCGTCCTGCAGAGCCTGTGACGACGGTGAGGGTTGGATGGCGATGACGGGGTATCCGCCGCCAAGGAATCCACCTGTGCACAGGGGAGAAGACTTGCAAAGGTAAGGAGTAAGATGCTTACGTAGGAGCGTAGCTTAGCTGTCGTTTGGAGACGATCCAGCTGCGAAGATGTGCCGATGCGAACAGACGGCTCCAGACCACTGCACTGGGCTGAGTGGGCTAAATAGCCCGTGGCTGACGAGGCGCAGGTGTGTGCGCAGCTGAGGCAGATGATGAGCGGCGAGTCGTGACAGATTTACCATTTTTTAGTGACTTAATCACATCTTTAATCTCTTGTGTTGTTATTTCTGCTGTTAGCTTTTCATTTTGTTGGTTTCCTATTGATGGCAAGTCCAATGTGCATAGGAATTTTTTAATATCCTTAACATTTGTCTCTTCAGGTTGCGAGTATAGTTCTTGATAGAATTTATGGAATATTTCTTCGATGTTTTCTGGGGTAACTGTGGTCTTATTTGTGATGGGGTCCTTAATCTTATATACATTATTCACTGTTTGTTGTTTTCTTAACCGTTTTGCCAGCAGTTTTGTGGCCTTTGGCCCCGTTTCATAATATTTTTGTTTTAAATATCTATTTTTCCTTTCAATTTCATCTATTTGTATTTCTTTTATCTTTATTTTTTCTTCCTTAATTTCTTGATATATTTTTGGGTCATTTGTGTTTTGATGTTTACGTTCTAATTCCCTCAGTCTCTCACATCTTTGTTCATATGATTCCAGTTTAGACTTTTTTGCTTTTCCTGATTTAACAATTAATTTACCTCTTAACACGGCTTTTAGTGCATCCCATAGTATTGTTGGGTCCACTTCTCCATTATCATTCTCCTCAATATACTCATTTATGTTTACCTTTATTCTTTCTTTCATTTTCTCATCATTTAATAGTCCTACATTAAGTTTCCATGTTGTTTGTCGTTTTCTATTGTTTAAATATATTTCCATGTATATAGGATTATGATCTGATATTTCTGCCCCTCCAATCCGACAATTTCTCACCCTGTGTCTGTCACCTTCATTCATAAGGAAGTAATCTATTCTAGAGTGTACTTTATGGACTGCTGAATAACGTGTATAGTCTTTTTCGAGTGGGTGCAGGTCCCTCCATATGTCTACCATACCCATTTCTGCCAGTGAGGTTCTTATGAACTTTGTTACATGTTTTTTTTGTCTTCTTAACACTTGTTGTGTCAACTTCATGATCCATGACGGCATTTAAGTCTCCTCCACAAATTAGGACTCCTTCATTGTGTGTTGCTATGAGATCAAACAGTTGTTGAAAAAAACCATTGTCACTTTCTGGTGGGGCATAGATGTTCACTAATGTGATCTGCATACCATCTATTCTTCCCTTTATTATTACATATCTGCCTTCTTTATCCTGGATTTCTTGTTCACATTCAAATTGTATTTTATTTGAAATTAGTATCATAACCCCCCTTTTAGTTCCTCCCTTAAATGAACTGTAGTAGGAGTTCTTATAGCCAAATCTCTTTAGTTACCTCCGCCAGGCCGAAGGCCAGGAGGAGGTTATGTTTTTGCCAGCGTTTGTCTGTCTGTTTGTCTGTCTGTCTGTTTGTCTGTTGGTTAGCAAGATAACTCAAAAAGTTTTGGACGGATTTCAATGAAACTTTCAGCCCTTGTTGGAAATGGTACAAGAATCAGAATCAGAATCAGAATCAGAATCAGGTTTATTGCCATTGTTCATGTAGTACACAAACTAGGAATTTGTCTCAGTGCAATGCTGCAACATTAAACATGATAAGATAAAAGAAATAAACTATACATGCAATAAAGTGTAGAATAAGAGTAAGTGGTACTGGTCAGCAGTTAAAATATATTAGCAAGCAGCAGATACTGTGGAGAACTACAGTATATAGTGCAGTCGGTAATGCAGGAAGAAAACAGTGATGATTGACATGAGTCTGGTTGAGCTGCTGTACATAGTGCACGAGAGTCAATAAGTCACTTAGTGTTCAGCAGTCTGATGGCAGAGGGGAAGAAGCTGTTCATGTGACGGGAGGTTTTAGTCTGGATGGACCGAAGTCTTCTACCAGAGGGGAGGGGGGCAAACAGTACATGACCAGGATGTGAGGGATCGGCTATGATCCGGCCAGCACGCCTCCGGGTCCTGGAGATGTACAGATCCTGGAGAGATGGGAGCTTGCAGCCGATCACCTTCTCAGCAGTGCGCACGACGCGCTGCAGCCTTAGTCTGTCCCTGGCAGTGGCTCCTGCGTACCACACGGTTATGGAGGTGGTGAGGATGGACTCGATGATGGCTGTGTAGAACTGCACTAACATCTTGGTGGGTAGCTTGAGCTTCCTCAGCTGCCGCAGGAAGAACATCCTCTGCTGGGCTTTTTTGATGAGTGAGCTGATGGTCGGCTCCCATTTGAGGTCCCTGGTGATGGTAGTGCCTAGGAAGCGGAAGGAATCAGCAGTGGTGATGGGAGAGCCTGAGAGGGTGAGGGGGGGCAGAGGGGTAGTGACTTTCCTGAAGTCTACAATCATCTCCACTGTCTTCAGAGCGTTCAGCTGCAGGTTGTTATTGTTGCACCAGGACGCCAGCTGGGCCACCTCTCTCCTGTAGGCGGACTCGTCGCCGTTGGAGATGAGCCCGATGAGGGTGGTGTCGTCCGCAAACTTGATCAGCTTGACAGACTGGTGGCTGGAGGTGCAGGAGTTGGTGTAAAGGGAGAAGAGTAGGGGGGAAAGTACACAGCCCTGGGGTGATCCGGTGCTGATGCTAGTAGAGTCTGAGACAGTCTTTCCCAGCCGCACATGCTGCCTCCGGTCCGTCAGGAAGTCGGTGATCCACCTGCAGAGGGAGTCAGGCACGTTGAGCAGGGACAGCTTGTCCCGGAGCAGAGCGGGGCGGATGGTGTTGAATGCGGAGCTGAAGTCCACAAACAGGATCCTGGCGTAGGTTCCCGGGGAGTCCAAGTGCTGCAGGATGGAGTGGAGGGCCAGGTTGACTGCATCGTCTACAGATCTGTTGGCTCGGTAGGCAAACTGCAGCGGGTCCAGGAGAGGGGTGGTGATGGACTTGAGGTGGGGCAGGACCAGGCGCTCAAAGGACTTCATGACTACAGAGGTGAGCGCTACAGGTCTGTAGTCATTAAGTCCAGTGATCCGTGGCTTCTTGGGGACAGGGATGATGGTGGAGGATTTGAGGCAGGACGGCACGTGGCATAACTTAAGGGAGGTGTTAAAAATGTCTGTGAAGACAGGAGCCAGCTGTTTCGCACAGTGTCTCAGGGTGGAGGGAGACACGCCGTCCGGGCCGGGGGCCTTGCGCGGGTTCAGTCTGGAGAACTGTTTGAGCACGTCCTGCTCACTGATGATAAGGGCAGGGGGGGAGGAGGGGGGTGGTGCCTTTAATGAAGTAGGGGTTGTGGAGGCTGTGGAGCTGGAGGGAGGGGGGGAGTTGGACACAGATGACGAGGTGTCAAAACGGGCATAGTGTTGGGACAGTCTTTGACAAAGGGCTTTGTCATCCTGACCTTTAGGAGCCTGAGGCCGATAGTTGGTGATTTGCCTCAGTCCTCTCCACACAGAAGCCGAATCATTAGCAGTGAACTGCTGCTGGAGTCTCTCTGAATACACAGATTTAGCCCTCTTCAGCTCTCTGTTAAACCGGTATTTAACCTCCCTGTAGCAGTCCCTGTCTCCACTTTTCAGCGCTGCTTCCTTCTCCTTCCTGATCTGTCTGAGCTTAGCTGTGAACCAGGGTTTGTCATTAGAGTAACTCACCCTGGTGCGTGATGGAAGAATGTGAAGGAAGAACTGATTAAATTTTAGGGATGATCCGGATCACCGTCTGGATACAGGAATTTTTTAAATGATTCTTTAACATTGTGAGATATGGCCATTTTCAATATGTGTGCAGGGGCAATAGAGGGCGCTGGTCGTCGTGTCTGATGAACACAAACTCCGCCTTCTTCAAAGTTTTAGGCACAAAAGCACGCAGAAAACAGTGGTGGGCGGGGCTCGCCAGAGTGCCTGTGTTTGCGCTACACTGCAAAAGCTGACACGGGCAGCTGTCCGGCCCCGGATTATTTGCCAGAAATTCCCCGGCCAGCCATAGGGGCTGCGCAAAAACCAGCTCTCTGCTGGGGGAGGCTTCCAAATCCTCTTTTTTCCACGGAGCGCAAACCCAATAAAACCCACGGCAACCATTATCGCACCTTCATTTGCCTTCCTGCGGCTCCGGAACAGAGAGGAATCCCGGATAGTTGGAGAGCCAGGTGGATTTTATTCACACTATTGAGTACGAAAGGTTTGAGTGTGTAATTCTGTTGTAAATCACCTATCAATGAAAGAATGGGGCGTCTTAAGTTGCGCAATCCTGGGGTTTGGCCCCTGAGGGTCTCAAAAGGGGACCCAAAAATCCATTTAAACAAACTTTCGAGTACAACAACCATTTCAAGCCTGTTTCATTTAGATCACCCCTCACATTAAACTGATGCAACTTAAGACATGAAAATGTCTGGGGTTACTAATTAAGACACCTACTAATTAACGACCAATTAACGATTTATCTAAACTTTCAAGTACAACAAAAATTCTTTTTGCAAATGATAATTTACTAATCCTAGACACCATATCCACAACTTAAGATGCAATTTTTCCTGGGGTTTGTAGATAAGACGGAGGTGTTTTGACCCCAAGGGATACGAAGACCCTCAAAACTGAACTTATTCAAAAGAGGGAGTACAACAATTTTGATTGATGCTATGGATAAAACATTATTTCAAACGAACAAAAATGCAATTTAAGACACCAAAATATCTGGGGTTATTAATTAAGACAACTAATTAACGACTAATTACCAATTTAATTACACTTTCAAGTACAATAAAAATTCTTTTTGTAAAAGATAATTTAGTGACTCTAAACACAATATGCACAACTTAAGACAATTTTTCCTGGGGTATGTGGATAAGACGCTTACTAATTAACAAGCAATTAATGATTTGTTCACGATTTTAAGTACACGTACTTTAGGAATTCGTTCAGCTTTTTATAATTTAGGGACTCCTGACATGAAATGAACCACTTGGAACAGTTATCCCTGAGGTTTGCTGGTAAGGCATTTGTTTTTCACAATTAGTTAACAGCTGGATGCTGGATAAGCTCATAATAGTTTCTGGGAATTCCCAGTTGGTGGTAA
This sequence comes from Pholidichthys leucotaenia, assembly GCA_020510985.1. Taxonomy (NCBI): domain Eukaryota; kingdom Metazoa; phylum Chordata; class Actinopteri; order Cichliformes; family Pholidichthyidae; genus Pholidichthys; species Pholidichthys leucotaenia. The sequence continues at coordinate 196,206,572 of CM035843.1, read as the reverse complement.
TGTGATGACTGATCTGTATTTCGCAACAAACCGACAGAACTATGCCCGCTGGATGTCGAAATACCAGCTTGACTTGATGAACTTAGCTGATTCGCATCCCAGGCTGCGGCAGATTCTAGAGGATGGAGGCTTCTCAGTCAGACGATCGAACAATGAATTTGCACGAATTCCAGTCGATCTCACCTTGGAGCAAACAGTCAGTGCAGATGCGGCCTCCCGAATGACGGGATATACATCTTCCACAAACAACTACAGCTCAAGAGTGCGGTGGAGTGTCACCAAGAGCAGCCGAGCAGCACTTGTGAATGAAGCTCTTACTATGGTCAGAATGGGGAATACAAGCGACACTCAAACTGAGCTCAGTCCAGCCAGAATCAGGAAAGACAATGAGGATCTGCAGAAGATCATCAATCACATTGAGTCTTGCGCCAATCCTTTCACACTTGATCCAAGCTTGCCTCTCATTAACATCAGCACTGGGAAGAGTGTAACAGATGCCACGAGTACATCATTGTTGAACATTCCAGAAGACGGCAAGAATAGGCATGAAAGCTTTGTAAAAGAATGCCTCGAAAGTGCAGAGCGTTTTGAAAAACCAATTCGCAAACATCTTCTTTGCACGTTCGCAAGTGAATGTGTAACCAATCGAAAAGCAGACAAAAACGCCAAAGAGGCACAACTCAAATGTACCAGTGCACTTCTTGGCCACATTGCCTTCACAGCAGCAACAGGTGACGTTGACCTTGAGCTTGTCTTCTCATTTCCACTGACACCGGTGCCACTTTCAATGTGTCACAGTGATGGCACGATGGCTCACACGAATAAAAGCAAATTGTTCAAAATTCTGGAGGGAACTGTCAGTGACCATGGCAGCCCATCATTTGTAGGTACTCATATCATTGACGGCAATTTCCAATTCCACTGCATGTCGCCGGATCAGCCTGCAACATACGGGGAGCTGTCACGAAACATCCTGGTTACTAGCTTGGCATATAAGTCACGGAGAATCGACATCAACTTCGATACGTATGAAAGACCATCCATCAAGGACTGTGAGCGAGAGCGCAGAGAAGCTGTTGTGGGAGGGGAACTAGTTATTGAAGGACCTCAACAGAAAAGAGACTCAAGCTTCAAGAAACAACTCGAGAGGGAGTCGTTCAAACAAGAGCTACCCCTCTTTCTCACAAAGGATTGGTCGAGCGACTTCTACAGGCCTCTTCTTGATGGAAGGGAAGTGTATTTGGGAGTGATGGGAGAGTGCACTCGGTACTTCGTAGAAGATGGAGAAGTAAACGCAGAATCAGTCCCATCTCTAAACTGCAACCACTCGGAGGCTGACACCCGAGTCATCCTTCACATGATTGAGGCGGACAAGTCCACACCTGGCGACATAGTCGTGAGAGCTTCTGACACTGACATTCTAGTGTTACTCCTACACCATGTCCATCGAGTTTCCTCCACTGTGTGGATGGAGGTTGGGACAAGAGGACAAGGCAACCTGCGTTATGTAAACGTAACTAAGATTGCTGCTGCGATAGGCCAAGCTATGTGTGCTGCACTCCCTGGCCTACACACGTTCACTGGCTGTGACTATACCTCTGCCTTTGCAAGGAAAGGAAAGAACAGGCCATATGCAATTGTGGCAAAAAGTGACAAGTTCCAGAGAGCGTTTGCTTCATTGAGTCACGCTGTCCCAACAGATGAAGTCATCCAAATCTTGCAGGATTTTGTCTGCGTGTTGTATGGAGCACAGAAACTTGTCCCACTCAACAAGCACCGGTTCAACGTGGTCGAGAAAACCTACAAAAGAAAGTCAAATGCTAAGCACCCATTTGAGAAGCTTAAAAGCATTGCAGGCAGTAGCATTCCACCGTGTGAAGCGGAACTAGCACCTCACGTGGACAGAAGTGCATTCGTTGCAAGATTATGGGGTAGTGCTCATCACCAAGACCTGGACAAAACACCCACCAATGGATGGGAAAATGTCGACGGCGAATTTCGCATCATTTGGTTCAATGGAGAACAGATGCCCCCTGCACTCATTCCAGAGGTTCAGGTCGAAACAGAGCCAGATGACAACAGTGATGATGCCCAGGAAGATGGTGGTACGGATGATGACATGGATGAAGATCATGATCCTCTGCCAAGAGAAATGGAATCCTCTGATGAAGACAGTGATGACGATCACGAATGAGATGATCGCAGTAAAATTACGACAGAGTGACGTGACCTAGGATTCCGATTTGGTCGCTATGAAACAATAAGACATTTGCTTGCCAAATAACCACTTTCAAACAATAAACTGTGTCGTACATCACAATGTACATTCCATGCCGCATTATATTTTGGAAAAAGAATTTTTGTGTTACATGAAAGTTTAACTAAATCGATCATTAATTAATTAGTGGTTAATTAGTAGTTGTCTTAATTAATAACCCCAGATATTTTGGTGTCTTAAATTGCATTTTTGTTCATTTGAAATAATGTTTTATCCATAGCATCAATCAAAATTGTTGTACTCCCTCTTTTGTATAAGGGTCTTCATATCCCTCAGGGTCCAAAGACCCCCATCTTATCTACAGACCCCAGGAAAAATTGTGTCTTAATTTGTGGATATGGTATCTAGGGTTACTGAGTTATCTTTTGCAAAAAGAATTTTTGTTGTACTTGAAAGTTTAAATAAATTGTTAATTAGTTGTTAATTAGCGAGTGTCTTAATTAGTAACCCCAGATATTGTCATGTCTTAAATTGCATTTTTGTTCATTTGAAATAATGTTTTATCCATAGCATCAATCAAAATTGTTGTACTCCCTCTTTTGAATAAGTTCAGTTTTGAGGGTCTTCGTATCCCTTGGGGTCAAAATACCTCCGTCTTATCTACAAACCCCAGGAAAAATTGCATCTTAAGTTGTGGATATGGTGTCTAGGATTAGTAAATTATCATTTGCAAAAAGAATTTTTGTTGTACTTGAAAGTTTAGATATTGGTCGTTAATTAGTAGGTGTCTTAATTAGTAACCCCAGACATTTTCATGTTGTAGAGGGTTGGAAATAGTTAATAGTTATGTAAGAGGTGAAAAAGACATTTGGATAAGAAAATTTAAAAAAACAGGCACCCCTACAATTTTATGTTATTCTTTAATTGTTTTATTTTTCTACAATGCATTTGTAATCCACCTGGTTCCATTATAACTCATGTGAGTTGAGTGCAGTTCCATACGCCGACCAATAGATGGCGCATGTCGCACAGTGATAGAGAGTAGACTCACGCACTGGAGGACGAAGAATAAACTCCTTGTGTGAAATAACGAAACGTGTTCTGCCGATTCTCTATCACAGGTTGGTAAATACTAATAATTCAAGAGTGCAATATAAACTGTAAGAGTCCTAGGATGTCCGAGATTATATTGTGATAAGTGTGAGGCGAAAAGTGGGTTTGTAAGGGTATTTCTGTTAAAGTTGATGTGTTGTTGTATAAGCTAACCTGCTAATGTTAATGATCGAGTGTATAGGACGTGCCACAACAGTGAAATCCGCCCACGTTAGGAACCATTTGCTTACTTTATTTAAAGACAGTTATGAAACGGTTTTCATACAGTACGACATTTACTGGTTTGATTTGTCACCAAGTGTGCATATTTCGGGTGTATTACCGAATACCAGGAATACTATTGTAAGTGTGTTAGGTACACAGTGGCCAGGTCAGTGCATTGTTAAGAATAACACCACATGCTGTACATTTATGACAGTGCTTAAAATGATTAATGTAAATGTAAGTTCATGGGTTATTGTTTAAAATATAAATATTTGAACAAGTTAAAAGCTATATACATGGGAAGGAGATAAAACCAATAATTCATTTCATGTTAGAGTAATTTGTTCAGAATGTTAAGTATACAGTTAATGTCAAATCAGAAATTGTGATAAATGGACATGATTGTGTTTTGTTTAATGGTGATGTGATCAGACAATAAGAGAGAAACTATGGACTTTGATAGTAAATACTAGTCAGTTGATGTTGGTCATGTGAATGACTTGAACGAAGAATAAACTCCTTGTGTGAAATAACGAAACGTGTTCTGCCGATTCTCTATCACAGGCTGGAGAGTTAACTTCCACATGCACGTTTCCTCCTCCTGGGCCGCTACCCAGGGGAGCAACAATGTCTTAAGTTGCATCAGTTTAATGTGAGGGGTGATCTAAATGAAACAGGCTTGAAACGGTTGTTGTACTCGAAAGTTTGTTTAAATGGATTTTTGGGTCCCCTTTTGAGACCCTCAGGGACCAAACCCCAGGATTGTGCAACTTAAGATGCCCCATTCTTTCACTGATAGGCGATTTACAACAGAATTACACACTCAAACCTTTCGTACTCAATAGTGTGAATAAAATCCACCTGGCTCTCCAACTAGGAGCCAGTAATGCTGCGCCTGATATGTGTGACTCTAATGCTAAAAGTGACTGCATCAGGGATTTTCCACCTGAAGTCGCACTTTGCTACACAGCGCCACAAAAACTGTGTAGCCAAATTCGATCGATGGATGAACATTTTCAGCCAGTGACAGAACCGACACCTTCCAAATCCAGTGCATCACTAGCAGAAGTGATGGTTTGTCATTTTGTGGCAGAGCACAATCTACCCCCATTGGTGGCAGATCACTTCAGTGATTTGGTGCCAACATTGTTTCCTGACAGCAAGAGCACTCAATTTTTTTGTGCTACTTGGCTTATTATTTTCACATTACCAAAAAGTTATGGCTCAAGATTGTGTCCATATAAGTGTACATTTGAATAAATATGTTTGAAATAGCTCATGTTGCAGTTGCTGTTTGCTTAGTTTTTGTTTGTTTGTTTGTTTGTTTTTGCTTCAGTTTTCTTTCATCTGCCGATAAATACAGTTTTTAAGTACTCAGTACAGGTGTGAAAGCCCCCACTCCCAATAAGGGAGGCATGAGGTCAGTACAGGTGTGAAAGCCCCCCCCAATAAGGGAGGCATGAGGTATGCCTTGACAGGTCACAGCCTGGCACTTTGCAGATGGAGGAGATGGACACAACAGCAACACTTCAGTTTATTACCTCCGCCGAGGAGGTAATGCTTTTACTACTGAACCACTAATCCTATCATTGTGAATCCAATTGCTAGTCATATGTTTTCATGGTCAAGGAATCTGAAAACCTACACACAAACACTGTATGGGGGGGAACTGTGGCGCTTGGCGGAGGTCTGCGCTCTCCGAGTGCTTTTCTAGTTTCTCATGATCTGTCTTGTTCAAATGTGTCTCTTGCATAAATATAATTTCGCCTTTTTCCTTCTTGAATTTTCTTATTATTCTTTCCCTTTTAACAGGTGAGTTCAGACCATTCACGTTTAGTGTCATTATCTTAAGATTTTTAACCATATTCATGTTTTTCCATTTTTTTAACTTGTGCTCCTAACCCCTTTAACAACAAAACTAACACATATTTGTACAAAAACACATTAACAAATCTCAACCTCCGTACTTTGGGCCTTTCTTCTGCCCACTGGTCCCTGTTGGTGGGTGGAGGGAATGACCTCACAAAGTGAAGGGCCCTCCCTAGACCTCTAGTTACTATCCAAGTAATAGTCATTAGTCTAGAAATGTCCAACAAAAATCATTTTAACCTCTCCTAGCCGTTTGTTTCTCTTTTACCTTGTCTTCTTGGCCTTCATTTCTTCTGTGTCCTTCTTAATCTTTGTTATAATCTAGGCTTTCCGTTGAAAGCCTTGCAGTTTTTCTTGGGCCCGGTGCGCCACGTCCATCTCCCGCCTTCTGCCGCTCACTCGCCTCCATTCCGGCTGTCTCGATGCGTTCTGTGCCGCCGCTGCTCCAGCCGCTTCCTCCGGTACGCTCACCACAAAGCCTCGCTCCGTCATGTCCCGCGCTGCCTCTCTGGCCGTGTTGTAGGTTTTCACGCTGTCCTCCCAATGAATTCTCATCTTCGTTAGCGGCATTTGGAATCTAATTTTTTTCTCTTTTAGCATTTTTTAATGTTGGCATATTTCTTTTGCTGCTGCACAATTTCTGTCGGGTAGTCATGGTCAAAGAATATCTGTTTGTCGCCGACTCGTATCTTTTTTTTCCACGCTTGTGTCAGGATTCTTTCCTTTACGTCGTATTTTAAAAAGTTTACCACAACTGACCTGGGTGTAGAGTTTGAATTCGGGTTCTGTGCCAAGGCTCTGTGCGCTCGTTGGATCTGCAGGTCTGTTTCATCGGGCAGCTCAAGCTCTTTTTTTAAGAATTGATCTATGAATTTCGTCATCGAGTTGCCTTCAGTGCCCTCCGGAATCCCGAAGATAAGATAAGATAAGCCTTTATTAGTCCCACAATGGGGAAATTCCAGGATTGCAACAGCACAGGGACAGCAACACTCAGAGTCAACAATCAGAAGGCAAGAAAAAACAACATCTAGCAAACATATGTCCATATTACTATAAATGTATATATATAGACACACAGTGCAGAGCATTATGGCTGGTGGATGTGCAGCAGAAAGTCTAAGCTCTCTCTCCGCGGATGCAGCGGGCCAGCTGGAAGTCTTTGGGCATGATGGTGACCCCCCTTAGCGAAGAAGAGACCACCAGGTGGGTCTCGCTGGTCTCCTGCAGAGCCATGACGGCGAAACTCAGGAAACGCAGGACGGTCTTGAAGTCCTGAGCGATCTCCCTCACCAGGCGCTGGACGGGCAGCTTACGGATGAGCAGCTCCGTGGATTTCTGGTAGCGACGGATCTCTCTCAGAGCCACGGACCTGTGACGGCGAGGCCTCTTCACTCTGCCGGTGGCCAGAGCGCCTCTCCGAGCAGCCCTGGTGGCTAGCTGTCTCCTGGGGGGCTTCTTCCTCCAGTAGATTTTACGGGCGGTCTGCTTGGTTCTTGCCATCGCTCTTTATTATTCTGTCTTATATTTCTTTCACGCCGCCTAAACTCCAGCCCGGCACCCGCTTCGTTTTCGCTACAGCTCCCGGTATGTCGAGTTTCCCATTAGCACCGGGCGGCGGCCAAGTGCTAGCTAGCACTAGCTCCTCCCCGCTGTAACGTCTCCCGCTGCAAACCGTGGCTCCGTCCGCCGACCCGGGAGACCCCCGGGGCGATCCGTGCGTCCGTGATATATATACAGAGTGAAAGGTGTAGAAAGAAGAAGGAAGATAAAAAAAAAGGCTGTTGCAACAGGCAGCCGACTCGTGTGGCGCCGCCGGTCCGGCAGAGCCGGAACCGGAAAAAGATGCGTAGTGGGCAGCAAGTCCTGCTGCCCACTCCCCACTCTACCAACACCCCCCCACTCCCAACACACAGCCCCCCATCCTGACCCTGACCAGGACCCAGGTGAGGACGGAGCTGAGGAAGATCAAGGCGAGGAAGGCGCCGGGACCGGACGGCATCAGCGCAAAGCTCCTCAAGTCCTGTGCAGACCAGCTGTGTGGGATTGTGACGTATATCTTCAACATGAGCCTGAAACTGGGGAGGGTACCACAGCTGTGGAAAACATCTTGTGTGGTACCTGTACCAAAAACTTCCCACCCCAAAGACCTGAACAGCTACAGACCGGTGGCCTTGACGTCCCACTTGATGAAGACCCTGGAGAGACTGCTCCTTGCTCACCTCCGCCCCCTGGTGGAACCAGCGATGGATCCACTCCAGTTCGCCTACCAGCATGGCATTGGGGTGGAGGATGCGGTGATCTTCCTCCTTCACCGTTCTCTGTCCCACCTGGAGAAGCCCGGGAATATGGTGAGGATCATGTTCTTTGACTTCTCCAGTGCTTTCAACACCATCCAACCGATGATCCTGAAGGACAAGCTGCTGCGCGCAGGGGTGGACCAGCACCTGTCATCATGGATCCTGGACTACCTCACGAACCGGCCTCAGTTTGTGAGAACCCGGGACTGTGTGTCCGACACGATCATCAGTAGCACGGGGGCCCCCCAGGGAACGGTGCTGGCTCCCTTCCTGTTCACTCTTTATACTGCGGACTTCTCACACAACACAACACACTGCCATCTACAGAAGTTCTCTGATGACTCTGCGATCGTTGGCCTCATCTCCAATGGAGATGAAGCTGAGTACAGAGGGCTTATCCAGGACTTCGTGGACTGGTGCCATCGGAACTGCCTCCAGATCAACGCGAGGAAAACTAAGGAGCTGGTGGTGGACTGCCGCAGGCATGGGCAGCCCCTCACAGTACCAGTAAATATACAGGGAACAGACATCGAGATGGTGACATCCTATAAGTACCTGGGTATTCATCTGAACAATAAACTAGACTGGTCACACAATACTGATGCACTCTACAAGAAGGGACAGCGCAGGCTGTTCCTGCTGAGGAGACTCAGGTCTTTTGGTGTACAAGGGGCGCTGCTGAAGTCATTCTATGACACGGTGGTGGCATCAGCCATCACTTTTGGAGTGGTCTGCTGGGGCAGTGGCATTACTGCAGCCGATAGGAAGAGACTGAACAAACTGATTAAGAAAGCTAGCTCTGTCCTGGGGCAGCGCCTTGATCCGATGGAGGAGATAGGAGAGAGAAGGACGGTGGCTAAACTGTCATCTCTGCTGGAGTCCGAGTTCCACCCTATGCAGGACATACTGAATGCACTGAGGAGCTCATTTAGCAGCAGACTACATCATCCCAGGTGCACAACCGAGAGGTTTCGTAGGTCCTTCCTACCAACGGCTGTCAGACTGTACAACCTAAGCAGGGCTGCTCGCAGAGATAGCAAAAAAGACGTAACAAACTAATAGTTTTTTGAATGCAGAAGATGCAATAGACTTACACAGTGGTCCTCTCCGGCATACAACTAGGAGCATGCCGGTCGCTATGGAGGGTGAGAGTGTGTATGGGCACATAATCATACCATGCAGGATAGCTGGGTAGACGGTTATGCTGTTTCATTCCATCTAGCGGCAATGCTCTGCACTGTGTGTGTTTATATATTTGCATATTTGTTCCGTCTAGCTGCAATGCTCCGTACTGTGGGTGTTTATATGTTTATATATCTACATGTTATTCCATCTAGCTACATTGCTCCGCACTGTGTGTGTTTATATACTTGCATATTTATTCCACCTAGCTGCAATGCTCCGTACTGTGGGTGTTTATATATTTACATATTTATTCCATCTAGCTACAATGCTCTGCACTGTGTGTTCATATATTCATATATTATTCCATCCAGCTACAATGCTCTGCACTGTGTGTCTGTGTGTGTGTGTATATATATATATTTTATAGTAATACGTACATATGTTTATTAGCTGCTCTTGCTTGCTTGTTTTTTTTTTTTTTTTTTTTTTTTTTTTTTTCTTGCCTTCTGATTGTTGCTCTGAGTGTCGCTATCCCTGTGCTGTTGCAATCCTGGAATTTCCCCGTTGTGGGACTAATAAAGGCTTATCTTATCTTATCTTATATTGCTCCGCCTGGACCTGCTCTCCAGGTCGGTTATTTTTTCCTGCATCCTCTGTGTTTGTGCCGTCAGGGTCTGCAGCCGCTCGCTTGCCTCGGTCTTCCAGTCTTCCAAATCTGATATTCGAGCCTGTGCTTCTGCCATACATGCCCGTTGAGTGCGCAGTTCCTCCATGGCTTCTGCTAGCTTGCGTTCCATTTCTTTTCGGAGACCCATAATTTCCTCCTTCATCTCTTTTTTCAGTTCTTCCTTAAGAGCCGTTAAATCCTGTTGGAGTTGTCGCTTGAAGTCTTTTATGTCCTTACTTATATTGGCGAAGCCAGTGTTCATAACATCGAGGTTGGCGTCCTCCATTTTCTCTATTGTAGTCACCTCGTTTTTTTGGGCCTCGTGTTCAGCGATTTCTCCAGCGTTGTTGAAGAGGGATTCTTTAGTTTTACCCTGCTTTTGTCCTTGTGCCCGGGTTCTTCGTGTTTTCATCCCTTGGTTTATTGATCCATTTATGTCGAGTTGGCCATTTACCAAAGATTTTTAATCCGACTAGGGAGAGCTCTCTGTTTAAGCGTTATGCCTCTCTGCCATCTTCCTGGAAGTTGAGGAGAAACTAACTTATTAGAAAATAAGACAAGATTGCAAGAAAAAGGAGCAAATTTATAAGAAAAATGCAGCAAAATTTTGTCTCATAAATATTCAATATTCTTCTTGCACATTTGCAGCTATACTCTCACTGATATATTCTATTGTCGTATCCCTGCACTGTTCTTGGGGATGGGGGGTAGATTAATGAGGGGGATAGTTTTTGGTCATTTTGCTAACAAGGGCGATGGCAGCCCCCCTCAAATCACCTGCTGAGTATCTTAAAGCATGGCGAATGCTGACAAACTTCGCGATTTTTACATTTTGTTGAGGTTGCAAAAGGGTTGCAAAACAATTCACAGACAGTTTTTTTCTTGTCACAAAGTAATTATGAACCAGTAACAGCTGCAAAATAGTTGTAAGCGTTTGCAAACACGTAACATGTATCACTACAGCCATTTTTGGTTTGCTAAGTAGTGAACACAAGTAACTGTTGAAGAACCTTTATGAAACCTTGAAATCTGAATGCTGGGGAGGATTTCTCACCCTTTTTATAGGGTTGGGTCCAAGGTTTGCCTGGTATTTTACATGGCAAAAGGTCCCAAACAGTGGTAAAAGAATGGCAAATAGTTGCTAACAGCCACTATCATTTGCCAACTGTCTTTCACAGGGTTTCCAATGGTAACAAACCAGGAGGTCGGGGTTCAAGTCCCGGCTGAGTCATGCTAAAGACCATATAAAAATGGAACTTCCCGCCATCCAGCTTGGTGCTCAGCAAAAATGGAATGGAGGAGGGAAATGTGGGTGGCAGTGGCTCAGAAAGTAGAGCAGGTCGTCCAATAACCAGAAAGTTGATGGTTCGGATCCCACTCTCCTCAGCCATCCTGCCATTGTGTCCCTGGACGAGACACTTTTCCCACCTTGCCTCCAGTGTCCATGACACTGGGTATGAATGTGAATAAATGTTTGGTAGTGGTCAGAGAGGCCATTGGCGTGGATTGGCAACCACGTTTCTGTCAGTCTGCCCCAGGGCAGCTGTGACTACAGTAGTAGCTTACCACTACCAATGTCTGTCTGGAGTGAATGAATAATGGACTCACTGTGAGCGCTTTGAGATATCACTTGACATATAAATATAGGCACCATATAAATCTAATCCATTATTAATATTATTATTAACATTTCCACGTGGTGGGCCACCACCCCTGAAACTATGCCACCACACTAAGGAAATGTAAATATAAGAAAAATAAATTCAGGAATGACATTCCCCAGCGTGCACACGAACAACACATGTGACCGTCATCCACGCGTTGGAGTTTGGAAGCGCGTCACCCGTGTGACCGTCAGTTGCCAGGAAGAGTGTCTCTCTAGCGTTGCTGTCTGATAGAAGCATGAACTTATTAAAGTACTTTAAATACGGAAAAAAGCAGAAGAGGTATGTAATCAGTGGAGGCATTTATTGTCAGGAACAGAGCCAGCTTGGCTTCCCCAGGCTCGGCCCTGGCCTCTCTGTGGGTACGTGCCACTTTGTATGTATGTTAATATGTATTTCTGTGTACTCTGCCGTACCCATAGCCACTGTTGTCTAGCTGGCAGCGGTGAGGCAGCCTCTTGGGCTCACGCTGGAGTGAGTGCTGTCTAGCTGTCTTCCGGTCGGACCACGCCCCCTCTGTATTACTGCCAGTTGTTCCCACTCCCGTGTGCCATCTTCCCGCTCCTCGCCCAGGTGTGATCAATTTGTGGATCCAGCAATGCATGTACTTAAGGAGCCTTTTTCCAGTCATGCATTGCTAGGTCATTGCACTTCATATACGGTCTTTGTTCATCATATGAAGTCATGTCAACGAAGGACTGTGTTTCACTTTGTGCTTATTCGGACTTACTCAGACAGCACCAGTCTCGTGAGTATTATCTGTGTGTGTTCCTTCCCCGGTATTCTCACCCAGACTGTGGAGTATCCTGGAGGACTCCTTGAGCCTATGTGAGTTGTATGCACTAGTATGGTTTGTTGATGCAGTGTCCAATAAATGTGTGTGTGTTGAACCCTGCGAGTAAATCCTCATCCTTTTTCCCCTCCTCCGTGCGCTGTGGAAAAGCGCACGAGGAGTTCATGACATTTATGGTGGTTATAACCCGCTGGTAATGGGAACAATAATGAAGAGTCACTTAGCAAACAGGTGTGGTTAGGAACCATATGCAGGGAAAGACAAGAGTGACTGAATTGCTGAGGACTGACTTCACCAGCCACTACAATATTAACTAATTTATGTTCAATATTATGTACCTGGCAAGTTAAGATGACCAAAATTCACAAAGTCATTGACTTTAGTCCATCAGCAGCCTTCAGACTGCTAACAACTAAACAACAACATTTGGATTTCAAAATAAAGGAGGTTTTTCCTGCTGTCTGGTTGGTGAGGAGATTTCTAAAAAACTATAAATATATTAAAATATTACAACAGAAATAACTGCATATTTGATAATTTGAATTAATTTATTTTATTAAACATAATTTTATTAATATTTTTCTATGAAATCAGAGTTAAATTATTGTTCTGTTCTGGCTCTGCAAAATTATGGTCAAAAGTCTAAATTGTATAAGGAAAAAGTCAAAATTTTACCACAATCTGTTTCAAATTTATATTAAAAAAAACAGTAATTTTACAAAAAAATAGACAAAAATTAGCCATAAAATAATCCACAAATTTATAACAAAGTCTAAAATGTACAAGAAAAGTCATAATTTTACAAGAGGAAATTACAAATGAGGAAAATGGTTTCAAATTCAGATAAATTTACAGAGAAAAGTAGAAAACTACAAGAAAATTGTTATAAATTTTGGAGAAAAACCTCAAAACTTCAAGAATGAAATCATTACTCAAGTTTTTAAGTGGGTGCTCTTTGTACCCTTAACTCTACTAGAAATTTTTGGTTGTCTCCTTTTAATTATTAATTTCATAGCACTGCTTTTACATGAGTAGAATTTCTGGCTACTATACCCACCTCTGATCATATAATTTAAATATGCATGAGTAAATTACTATTATGAATGGGTTTGTCCCCTTCTCTTTCCTACTCTTTCTCAATGGAAAAAACACTAGAATAAAACACTAGAAAAAGAATACAAATAATACATATTTTTGTCATTTATGTAAACCATGACAAAAAATTATGCAGGACAAAATGTGACAGTTGGTATTTTCTAACCTGTTTGTATACCACCATAGACAGAGAGAGAACCTGAACTGTACAGGACTCAGAGAGGGAAAGATGAGACAGACAAGATGAGCCAAGGAGAGGAAAGTGTTCAGGCAGAGGGTCCAGGAGAAGTGAGAGCAGAGGAAGGAGAGAAGGATAATACCCGTAAAGAGTCTAAACACAGGACATTTGGGTAGGACCCCAACTGGCCCAACATTCAAGCCTGGGTTGTACAATACTTCAAATGGTAAGCTCCATATGTAAAGTTACTGTGCAAATTTTTTAAAAAAGAAATAAATAGCATAAAATTAACATATTCCAGTTACAATAATGTCATGTGCCCCCCCCCCCCCCCGTAAAAATATGTTGCCACCTCACCAAGGTCTTTAAGCCAGTGGAAACACTTTCACAATCAGACTCTGATTTTCGCAAACATTTGTCAAAAAAGTTAACTAAAGCAAAATTGTTAACAGTTGCCACGCTGTGCAATACCAGCTTAATACATAACCCGGCCTCCAGCAACAACCATGACCATGATACTGGGACTCACGTGCTTGAGGAAGATGCTGAGCTCTGGGTGTGACTGTGGGTCGATGGTGGCCTGGAACACAGGCAAGAAGATGTTCTCCAACATTTTTCCAAAGTGGGGCACAAAATTCCTCCCTCTGAAGATGTCACTGAGAGATGAAAATCATTCATTTTAACCCCTTAGCACTCCAGCCAGTTTCCCTAAAAATGACTAAATTTAGCAAACACTAAGAAAATTTAATTCTTCTTTTATTGAGTGGCAATAGTAAATTTGAAAAGTCCCTGGCAAAACCCTGGAATTTTTAAAAGGGTAAGTCGCAAATTTACATGAAAAACTTCACAACACTGACTGGAAAAAAAAGTCCCAAATTTACATGAAAAAAATCCAAAATTTACATGGAAAAAAATCACAAAATTGATTTGAAAAAAGTCCCAAATTTGAATGAAAAACTTCACAAAATTGAAAAGCCCCAAATTTACATGAAAAAGTTCACAAAATTAATTGAAAAAAGTCCCAAATTTACATCAAAAAAGTTCGAAATTTACACGAACTTCACAAAACTGAAAAGTCCCAAATTTACCTGAAAAACTTCATAAAAATCAACTAAGAAAAGTCCCAAATTTACATGAAAAAGTCCCAAATTTACCTGATAAAAGTCCCAAATTTACATGAAAAACTTCATAAAATCAATTGCGAAAACTCCCAAATTTACCTGAAAAACTTCACAAAAAATCAGCTAAGGTCCCAAATTTACATGAAAAAGTCCCAAATTTACATGAAAAACTTAATAAAATCAGCTGAGAAAAGTCCAAAATTTACCTGAAAAAGTCCCAAATTTAATTGAAAAAAGTCTCAAATTTACCTGAAAAAAGTCCCAAATTTACCTGAAAAACTTCACAAAAATCAATTGAGAAAAGTCCAAAATTTACCTGAAAAAAGTCACAAATTTACATGAAAAAAGTCCAAAATCTACAAGAAAAACTTCATAAAAATCAATTGAGAAAAGTCCCAAATTTACCCGAAAAAGACCCAAATTCACATGAAAAAAGTCCCAAATTTATATGAAAAAACTTCCCAAAAATCAATTGAGAAAAGTCTCAAATTTACCTGAAAAAAGTCACAAATTTACCTGAAAAAAGTCCCAAATTTACATGAAAAAGTCACAATTCACATGAAAAAGTCCCAAATTACATGAAAAACTTCATAAAATCAATTGAGAAAAGTCCCAAATTTACCTGGAAAATAGTCCCAAATTTACCTGAAAAAAGTCCTAAATTCACATGAAAAAGCCTCAAATTTATACAGAAAAAGACCCTAAATTTACACAAAGAACTTCACAAAATTGAAAAGCGCCAAATTTACCTGAAAACAGTTCAAAATTTACCTGGAAAAAGTCCCAAATTTACCTGAAAAAAGTCCCAAATTTACATGAAAAACTTGAACAAAATCAATTGAGAAAACTTCCAAATTTACCCGAAAAACGTCCCAAATTTACCTGAAAAACTTCACAAAAATCAATTGAGAAAAGTCCAAAATTTACCTGAAAAAAGTCACAAATTTACATGAAAAAAATCCAAAATTTACAAGAAAAACTTCATAAAAATCAATTGAGAAAAGTCCCAAATTTACCCGAAAAAGACCCAAATTCACATGAAAAAAGTCCCAAATTTATATGAAAAACTTCCCAAAAATCAATTGAGAAAAGTCTCAAATTTACCTGAAAAAAGTCACAAATTTACATGAAAAAAGTCCCAAATTTACATGAAAAAGTCACAAATTCACATGAAAAAAGTCCCAAATTTACATGAAAAACTTCATAAAATCAATTGAGAAAAGTCCCAAATTTACCTGGAAAAAGTCCCAAATTTACCTGAAAAAAGTCCTAAATTCACATGAAAAAGCCTCAAATTTATACAGAAAAGACCCAAAATTTACACAAAGAACTTCACAAAATTGAAAAGCGCCAAATTTACCTGAAAACAGTTCAAAATTTACCTGAAAAAGTCCCAAATTTACCTGAAAAAAAGTCCCAAATTTACATGAAAAACTTGACAAAATCAATTGAGAAAACTTCCAAAATTTACCCGAAAAACGTTCCAAATTTACATGAAAAACTTCACAGAATCAATTGAGAAAACTTACAAATTTACCTGAAAAAAGTCTCAAATGTCTGCATGTGTTTACTCCAGGATTTCTCCGGTTTCCTCCCACATGCCCAAAATATGCAAGTTAGGTTAATTGGCATCAAAACTGGGGATTCTAAATTGTCCTTAGGTATGAATGTGAGAGTGAATGGTTGTCTGGCTCTCTGTGTTGGCCCTGCGATGGACTGGCGATCTGTCCAGGGTGTACCCTGCCTCTCGCCCAAAAATGCTGGGATAGGCTCCAGCTCCCCCGCGACCCGAAAAGGATTAAGCGGAAGAAGATGAATGAATGAATGAACTTCACAAAATCAGTTGAGAATTCCAAATTTACCTGAAAAACGTCCCAAATTTACATGAAAAACTTCACAAAAATCAACTAAGAAAAGTCCCAAATTTACATGAAAAAAGTCCCAAATTTATATGAAAACTTTATAAAATCAACTGAGAAAAGTCCAAAATTTACCTGAAAAAAGTCACAAATTTACATGAAAAACTTCATGAAATCAATTGAGAAAAGTCCAAGATTTACCAGAAAAAAGTCCAAAATTTACAAGAAAAACTTCATGAAATCAATTGAGAAAAGTCCCAAATTTACCTGAAAAAGACCCAGATTCACATGAAAAAAGTTCCAAATTTACATGAAAAACTTCCCAAAAATCAATTGAGAAAAGTCTCAAATTTACCTGGAAAAAGTCCCAAATTTACATGAAAAAGTCACAAATTCACATGAAAAAAGTCCCAAATTTACATGAAAAACTTCACAAAAATCAATTGAGAAAAGTTCCATATTTACCTGAAAAAAGTCACAAATTTACATGAAAAACTTCATGAAATCAATTGAGAAAAGTCCAAGATTTACCTGGAAAAAGTCCCAAATTTACCTGAACAAGTCCCAAATTTGCCTGAAAAAAGTCCAGAATTTACCTAAAAAACTTCACAAAAATCAGTTGAGAAAAGTCCCAAATTTAACTGAAAAAAGTCACAAATTTACCTGAAAAAAGTCCCAGATTTACATGAAATACTTCATAAAATCAACTGAGAAAAGTCAGAAATTTACCTGGAAAAAGTCCCAAATTTACCTGAAAAAGTCTTAAATTCACATGAAAAAAGTCCCAAATTTACATGAAAAACTTCACCAAATCAACTGAGAAAAGTTTCAAATTTGCTTGAAAAAAAAGTCACAAAATTATTTAACCTAAAAATGCTTAAATTTAGCATACACAAAGAAAATGCAATTCTTTCCTCACTGAAGGCTGTAGAAAATTTGAAACGAACACAGGAATTTTAAGAGGTAACTCTGACTCGATATAACTCTTGAGAACTTTGTCAAGCTTTCAGGGATTTATCTTCTAATCAGAAAATAGACCTTTAGAGTTATATCTTTCAACATAATGTAGGAATGAGAAGCTTTAATGTAGCAAAGGTTTCCTTCAGGTTTATATGTGCTACTAGAACCTGAGGACTTACTAGATCCTGGGGACTTGAATCATCCACTTGAGGTTCCGGGAGAAGACTCTGTGCTTGACGAACCAGCCGGACAGCTTGGTCCACTCGTTGGCGTTGCAGCCGTAGATGGATAGACGAGGCTCGGCATACTGGTACTTAGCCTCCTCCAGGTCACCAGCTACTTCCTGGATCACACAAAGGTAAGACACCCAGAATTTGGTGTAAAAAAAATTGTTTGATGATTCTGATTTCTTAAAGAGCTCCTGCTCCGCTTCTTGAGATTCCTTGTTTATTTTTTATTCCTCCTGCACAGGACTTCTCCTCTCCCACAGGAATCTAGGACTACAGAGATGTCTGTGAGGTCATCACGTAAGGTCATCACTTAACAGACCTGACACAGACCTGATCCTGGACAGTCCAGTACACCTGCTCCTCAGAGGAGAACAGGAAGTTTCCCACTGAGCCTCGGAGCTCACACAGTTACAGTACAGCTAGCTTATCCAGCAAGTTAGCTTACCTCTTCTATGTATATTATATATATGCAGGTGTGAGAGACGCTTCCTGTGGTAATGTATCGTCACTTCCTGTGTTGCTGGCTGTCGTAGTGGTTTGCTCTGTGGTTAGCTCTCCTCACTCTCCTGAGGATTATTGCCTTTAATTGTATTTTAGTTGCTTTTTTTCCCATCTACCATCACCTCTCACTTCTGTTTAACAAGCCTCTTGCACCTGTGTGCGCACTCAGTGTCACCTAATCACCCTCTTTAGCCTTCTGTTCACCTTTCATCAGTGTTTGTGTTAGCTTTGGGTTAGCCACTAGCTATGGCTACGAGCTCTCCTTCCCCTTCTCCTCTGGGGTGCTCTCTGTGTCAGATGTTTAGCTACACCTCTGCCTCTTTTAGTGTTAATGGTAAATGTAATAAATCTTGTCTTTCTGAGGGCGCTCAAGGCAAAGTTGTGTGATTTGGAATCCCGGCTCCACTGTATTAAAACACTGTCAGCGCCAGTTAATAATGATGGACCCCCCTTAGCGCAGGCGGAGCACCCTAACATAGGGCCTGCTAGCCATCCCCCCGGCTTCCACCTCTCCTGAGCAGCCAAGAGAGAATGGGTGGGTGACGGTGAGAAGGAAGCATAGTCGCAAGCCCCAGGTTCACCACCAACCTGTCCATGTTTCAAATCACTTTTCCCCACTCAGCAACACACCTGCTGAAGAAAGAACTCTGATCATTGGCGACTCTATAGTCAGAAATATGAACCTAGAGACTCCAGCGGCCATAGTCAAATGCATTCCCGGGGCCAGAGCAGGCAACATCAAGTCAAATTTGAAAATGCTGGCTAAAAGTAACTGTAAATACTCCACAATTATTATCCACACCAGCATTAATGACATCCGACTCCAGCAGTCGGAAGTCACAAAACTTAGTGTGGAATGGTGTGTGACTTTGCCCAAAAGGATTCCTGCCTCTGTAGTATTCTCTGGGCCCCTCCCCAATCTGACCTGTGATGACATGTTAGCCACTTGTCATCCTTCAAACGCTGGCTGTCTGTGTGGTGTCCTGCAAACAATGCAGGCTATATAGACAATTGGAACTCATTTTGAGGAAAACCTGGTCTTATTAGACGAGACAGCGTCCATCCCACTATGGATGGTGCGTCTCTTTTATCTAACAGACTGGCATCTTTTTTATCCAAATTTCCAAAACCTTGACAACTCAGAGTTGGAACCAAGAAGCAGAGTCGCAGTCTTACACGGTTCACTGCAGCTCCTCTTCATCCGCCACCCCTCAACTTAGCCCCTGTCTTCCCCATCAGAGAATCATTGTCTGCTTCCTCCAAAGTAAATAAAAATATAATGTATAAGCATCCCAAAGTAATTAAACAAAAAGTTGGTAAAACTCAAATTAAACATGAAGCCTCTAAATTTAATGACATGGCCTCTGTTCCTCCTCATAATTTAAAAATTAAATGCGGTTTGTTAAATATTAGGTCTCTAACTCCCAAGTCTCTGTTAGTCCATGAGCTGTTAATTGATCATCAGATTGACTTAATATCCCTTACAGAGACTTGGTTAGGACAAGAGGATTATGTTGGTTTAAATGAATCAACTCCCTCTGGTTATTATAACTGTCAAAATCCCAGAAGTTCTGGTCGTGGAGGAGGAGTAGCGACAATTTACCATTCCAAATTACTAGTTAATGTAAAGCAAAAAACATGTTATAATTCCTTTGAGGGCCTGGCCCTCAGTATTGGACATGTTAGCAATTTTAGGTTAAACCCAATTTTATTTGCCATAGTTTATCGTCCTCCCTCAGCCTACTCAGTTTTTATCCGAATTTGCTGAATTCTTAGCAGATTTAATGCTTAAATCAGATAGAATTAATTATAGTAGGGACCTTAATATACATGTAGATGTAGATGGTGATTGCCTTAATATGGCATTTTAATGAAATATTAGACTCAATGTTTTTTTTTTTTTTTTCGGAAAGTAGGAAAATTCTACCCATTATCTCCACCACACTTGGACCTTATTCTGACATATGGCATAGAAATAGAAAATCTGGGAGTGTCTTCTCATAACCCTGTGCTGTCCAGACCATTGTCTGTTAACCTTTGATTTTACTATTTCTGACTATTTGGCTCCTAAAGAAAAATATTACTACAGTAGATGCCTCTCAGATGATGCTGTTTACCAAATTTCAGCAGATTGTTTCCTGTATGCCATGCGTCAACACAATGGAGATAAGCTATGGAGAGCTTGCCCCTTCTGTAATTGATAGCATGGTAGATAGTGTTACAGCTTCTCTGCATCAGAGTCTAGACATGGTGGGCTCCTTTAAAAAAGAAAAAGTCTAATCAGAGATTTCTAACTCCTTGGTTCAACACAGAAACTCGTAGCGTAAAACAGAAGACTCGTCAATTAAAAAGAAAATGGTGCTCCACTAAATTAGATGAAATCTATTTAGCTTGGAGAAATCATCTTCTAAATTGTAAAAATCTCTTAGGAAAGCTAGAACAAGTTATTATTCCGCATTAATAAAAGAGGAACAAGAATAATCCCAGGTTTCTTTCAGTACTGTAGAAGGCTGACAAAGAGTCAGGACTCTGTTAACCTAGCATTCCCTTAGAGCTTACTAGTCAGGACTTATGAACTTTTTCAATAATAAATTTCATCTATCAGAGATAAAATCAGTCAGATTCTTCCCACCGTTAACTCAAATACATTAACTACTACAGCTCCTTCAATTGATATCTGTTTGGATGAGTTTACTCCAACTGACCTTTTAGAGTTGGATAAAATAATTTCCTCATCCAAGCCTTCAACTTGTCTTTTAGACCCTATTCCTGCCAGGTTATTTAAAGAAGTCTTCCCATTTACTGGTAGCTTTATTCTTCAAATAATCAATTCTTCATTAACATTAGGCCATGTACCACAGGCTTTTAAAACTGCTGTAATTAAACCCTTACTTAAAAAGCCAACGCTGATCCAGGAGTTTTAGCTAACTATAGACCAATCTCTAATCTGCCTTTCATTTCAAAAATCTTAGAAAGAGTTGTTGCTATGCAATTATTTGACCACTTGCAGGGAAATGGTTTATTTGAAGAGTTTCAATCTGGATTTAGAATCCATCATAGTGCTTAAATAGCTTCAGTGAAGGTCACTAATGACCTCCTTGTTGCATCTGATAATGGACTTGTTTCTGTACTTGTCCTTTTAGTCCTTAGTGCAGCTTTTGATACTATTGATCATAATATTCTACTTGATAGATTAGAACACCATGTTGACTTAATGGAACTTCATTGCAGTGGTTTGGATCTTATTTATCTGATAGGTTCCAGTTTGTTCATGTCAATATGAGTTTTCTTCCAACTCAAAGCTCAGTCACGGAGTTCCACAGGGATCTGTGCTAGGTCCTATTCTTTTTAGTTATATATGCCTTCCACTAGGCAACATTATTAGAAAGTACTGTATACATTTTCATATGTTATGCAGATGACACACAATTATACCTGTCAATGAAGCCAGATGATAGTAATCAATTAGCCAAGTAGAGGCCTGTCTTAAGGAAATCAAAGCTTTGATGACTTGTAATTTCCTGCTATTAAATTCAGATAAGACTGAAGTCATTCTCATTGGTCCAAAAAACCTTAGAATTACCTTTTCCAAATCAAACTCTTAGTTTGGGATGTCGGTTACTCTTTCTCTTAATAGTTCTGTGAGAACCTTGGAGTTATTTTTGATCAAGATCTGTTTTTAATTCACATATTAAACTTGTTTCTAAGACTGCTTCTCTCATTTGTGTAATATTGCCGAGATTAGGAGCATCTTGTCTCAGAGTGATGCTAAGAAACTAATCCACGCTTTTGTTAGCTGTAGATTAGATTGTTGTAACTCTTTATTATCAAGTTGTCCTTAAAACATCTTTAAAAAGTCTTCCAGCTGATCCAAAATGCTGCAGCAAGAGTTTTTTAATGGGTACTAGAAAGAGAGATCATATCTCTCTGTTTTGGACTCCTTTTATTGGCTTCCCATAGAGTTTAGAATTAAGTTTAAAATCCTTCTTCCTCACTTACAAAGCTCTAAATAATCAGGCCCCTTTTTATTTAAAAGATCTGATACTACCCTATTATCCTAACAGAGCACTATGCTCCCAAAATGCAGGATTACTTGTAATACCTAGAATCTCCAAAAGTACAATGGAGGCAGAGCTTTCAGTTATCAAGCTCCTCTCCTGTGGAACCAGCTGCCAATCTGGATTTGGGAGTCCAGACTTGATCTCTGTTTTTAAGAATAGGGTTAAAACCTTCCTTTTGATATAGCTATAATTAGGGAGGGATCATGGTGCCTCTGAACCCTCCCTTAGTTATGCTGCTAATAGGTTTAGACAGCCGGGTGACCTCCATTAATGCACTGGGCTTCACTCCTTTCTTCACTCCTCAATGAAATATTTTTGCTGGTCATGAACATCTGTTTGTTCTCTCCCATAGACTGAGTCCCTGTCGTACTGTTTGCTCTCTACATGTCTGTTCTTTTCTTCTCCTTCTCTATCCCCTTTACCCACAGCCAGTCGCAGCAGATGACTGCCCCTCCCTGAGGCCTGATTCTGCTGAGGTTTCTTCCTGTTAAAAGGGAGTTTTTCCTCCTCCACCGTTGCCAAGTGCTTGCTCACAGGGGACTGCCTGATTGCTGGGGTCTTTCTGCAATTGTGGGGGTTTCCCTACAGTTGAAAGTGCTATGAGATGACTGTTGTTGTGAAATGGCGCAATATAAATAAAGTTGAATTGAATTATATTCTAGTCACCCCACTACACATCCATGGTTCCAGTTCATTCATTAATCAACAGTTCATATCATATCTCATGCTATCCTGGCCTATTTTGTTATTTTTTGGCTGAGCCAACTGGGTACTGGGACCATAAGCAATGTTACCACAGTGACACGAATCAGCACAACCAGCAATTTTATCACTCTTTTTTGTAAACTGTAAATTCATTCATCCACAGTCGATTATAACTCATGTAAATTTGGCTTTTTTTGTTTTATTTTGCCTATGATAGGTGGGTGAAGTTGGGCTACTACCATTAGTTGGACTAACTTCAAGGTCGATGTGACCTGCAAACAGAGACAGGAATCTGCTAGCCTTTAGCTTGTCTGTGGCTCATTGTAAACATTTTGGTCTGTTTTCCATATCTTCAATGTGTCCTACTTTTGTCAATCTCTTGACTCAAGCTAACTATCTAACATTAGCATCAAACATGGCATCGTCCTCACCATACACAGATCTCAGAAGTGTTGACAGAGGGAAGGTGGAATTAGTATTTAAAGCCAAAACATCCATAAAACTGCTTGTTTTGAGGCAAGTTCCTTCCCCGTGTGTAAAACGGTGCTGTTGTGGCGGCACTGTGGAGGGGTTCTCCACCCAGAGTCGGGAACCGGGGGGAAAATGGAACAAAGGACTGAAGGAGGAAGTGGTACCGGTGGGGAAATGGAACAAAGGACTGAAGGAGGAAGTGGTACCGGGGGGTCTCAGACATGACAGAAAGGACTATTTGCCCCCCGGGGAGTTCAGGAGATGCCAGAGCCGCTGGAGGAAGAGAGGGTGTGAGAAGCGGGACTGGCATTATATAATGTTAATGTGCCACGCATGTCTTTGTCCACTGAATGTATTGTTTTTGGCTTCCTGGGTCACATGGGATGGAAATAAAGGTTATAAAAAGAAGGTGTCCTGAGACCCAGTTAGATTTTTACTGTACTTGATGTTGGATTAGGAAAAAAGTTCATGTGTTATTCAGCTCATTGCCTTGTCTGCTTTCTTCTTCCACAATGGTGACCCCAAGACGTCCCATGGAGACCGAGCCAAACAGGGCCCCGGAGAACACCAGCGCCATATGTGCTGTCACAGTCAAGCTCCCAGACTTCTGGCTTCACAATCTGACCGCGTGGTTCTTGCATGCAGAAGCCCAGTTTGCACTCCGTGGGATCACAACGGACAACACGAAGTATTACCATGTGGTCGCTGCACTGGATGTGCGCACTACGCGACAGGTAACAAGCTAGCTCCAGGATTCGCCGGCCCAGGGGAAATATGAAGTGCTCAATCGGATGCTACTCCAGTGTTATACCCTGTCTGACAGTGAGAGGGCAGAGAGACTCCTAGCACGTTCAGAGTTAGGCAACAGATCAGCTGTGGAGCTCATGGAGAGCATGTTGGCGCTGATGGGGAAGAACGATGGATCTTTCCTGTTCACCCACTTGTTCCTCAGGAACCTACTGGCTACAGCGAGGGCGATCCTGGCCAACTTGCTGCTGCTGGTGACCAAGGACTACCGCACCCTGGTGCAGGAAGCGGACCACATCATTTTAGCAACTAGAGCTCTCAGCGTGCATGCAACGGCACCAGCATCCATGAGGGACTCCAGCGAGGTCGAGGAACCATTGTTGGTAGCCGAGAGATGCAGGAATGGGGCAATGGGGCAATCTGTTTCTATCATCACCGCTTCGGCTCGAATGCCCAATGCCTGCTGCTGCCATGCCAATTCAAGAAGCCGGGGAAACGGCAATGGGCCAGCAGTCAGCAGCAGCTGTGACTGCTGGCGACAGAAACAAGCTGTTTTTTATCATGAACACACGTTCTCGGAGACGTTTCTTGGTGGACTCCAGCTCCCAGAAGAGCCTTATCCTGCCAGCCAGTGCAGACAGGTGGGCAGGAGGCAGCGGTCTCGAGCTTACAGCCATCAACGGGTCTACCATCAGGATATTTGGTGAGTGGACACTGATGATATGCTTACACTGACGCAATTTTCTGTGGTAGCTGCATGTTCTGCCCCCATTTTAGGCACAGACTTTTTATGTGCTTATGGGTTGTTAGTTGATGTTGCCAACAGACGGTTAGTGGATGCTGTCTCTTTCACCTCCCTGCCCTGCACAGCTCGGGGAGCTGGGTCAACAACACTGGCTAACGTTATAGCTCCAGAGGGTAAGTACCAGCATTTACTTGCACAGTTCCCAGCACTCATGGCCCTGACTTTTTCAGCTACTATAACTAAACATGGGGTCAAACATTTCATAACCACAAAAGGCCCGCCGGTGTTCGCATGACCTTGGCGCCTAGACACGGCTAAATTGGCCAACGCGTGCGAGGAGTTTGCCAACTTGGAGCAGCTGGGCATCATGAGGCGCTCCAACAGCCCGTGGGCATCCCTGCTACACATGGCGCCTAAGGCCGATGGGTCGTGGCGACTGTGCGGCGATTTCCCGCGCTTGAACAACACCACGGAACACGATCGGTATTGCATCCCGCACATCCAGGATTTTTCCGTGCACCTGGTAGGGACGTGTGTTTTTTCAAAAGTGGATGTGGTCCACGGTTAACACCAGGTCCCGGTGCGATGGGGAAGACGTTCCTAAAACAGCAGTAATAACTCCTTTTGGATTTTTCAAGTTTTTACGTATGCTGTTCGGATTAAAGGGCGCCACACAAACCTTCCAGAAAATGATGGACGCAGTGCTCTGTGACTTGTCCTTTGTTTTTGTCTACTTAAACGACATTCTGGTGGCTAGCGCGTCTGAGGAAGAGCACCTCGGCCATCTCAGGATGGTTTTCCAGAGGTTGAAAGCGCACAGGCTTATAGTAAACCTGGCGAAGTGCCAGTTCGGTTTGCCAGTGATTGATTTTTTGGGCCACCGCATTTCGCCGGAGGGAAAGATTCCGCTACCGGATAAGATGCGTGCCGTGTCGGACTTTCCACCTCCGCAGACTGTGAGGGCCCTACAAGAGTTTTGGGGAATGGTCAACTTTAATAACCGTTTCCTCCCCCGGGCAGCCCTGCTGATGCAGCCGTTGTACACTGCGCTTAGGAAAAAGAAGCCTGCAGAAAACATCAACTGGACCCCCGAGCAAGTCCAGGCTTTTGCAGATGCCAAAACAGCGCTTGCTGATGCCGCTTTGCTAGCCCATCCTGACCTGTTGGAGCGGATAGAGCTCACCATGGGTGCGTCTGACGTTGCCATAGGGGCGGTGGTGGAGCAGTAGTCTCCGATTTGTGGCAGCCGCTCACATTTTTCAGTTGTACTTTGCGCGACAACGAACACAAATACAGCACATTCGACAGAGAATTGTTGGCTCTCCACCTGGTGACGTGCCATTTCCTGTTTTGGATAGAGGGGCACGAGTTCACCACGTTTGTGGATCATAAACCGCTGACGTATGTGATGTCCAAGGTCATTTGGCCGTGATCTCAGAGTTCACGGCTGACATTCAACACATTGCCGTAAGCTCAACATCATTGCCCATTGCCTGTCACACATGTTGATCTCCCTGGTCTACATGGGAATAGATTTCCCTGCCATGGCCACGGAGCAAGCTGGGGATGCGGACATTTGCGCGCTCCAGTCTGTGAGAGCAGGGTGGTGCAAGAAGGGTGCCCTCCCTTGCTCTGCGATGTTTCCACTGGTCGCCCATGCCCGGTGGTTCCAAGCTCCTGATGCCGCCACATTTTTGAGTCAGTCCACTCCCTTTCACATCCCGGCGTGCACGCTTCGGTTAAACTGGTGGGGGCAAAATTTGTCTGGCCACACTTGTGCAAGGACGTGAAAGAGTGGGCTGCAGCGTGTGTCGCGTGCCAGCGGGCCAAAGTGCACAAGCACACCAGAGCCCCCTTGAGCCGTTCCAAATCCAGGCCAGGAGGTTCGACCACATCCACGTGGATTTGGTGGGACCCCTCCCACCATCACAAGGTTTCATGCACCTTTTGACAATCGTGGACCGCACCATGCACTGGCCTGAAGTGGTCCCGCTGGCTTCCACCATGTCCGCAGAAGTGGCTCACGCATTTTTGTCAGCTTGGGTTGCACGGTTCGGATCCCCATCGGACATCACTTCTGACAGGGGTCCGCAATTCGTTTCAGAACGCTGGTCTGCGGTGGCCCAGAGCAAAGTAGTCAAAACTCACCGCGCTACTGTGTACAACCGCCAGGCTAACAGGTTATGTGAGCGTTTTCATAGATTGCTTGAGGCAGCGCTCAGAGCTTTGCTCATGGATGCAAATTGGGTCGACCGCCTGCCCTGGGTCCTTTTAGGGTTGCGCTCCACACCTAAGGAGGATCTGGCAGCCTCCCTGGAAGAACTTGTTTTCTCTCAGCCACTGCAGATCCCTGGGGAGTTTTTATCAGAAAACCCCGCGCCTGAGGCTGATCCGCCCGCACAATTTTTGCACAGTATGGAGGCTGTTAATGTGCCGGGCCCGGCCCACCATTGTTTTCCCCACACCTTCGTCCCGAAAAGCTTACAGAACGCCATTTTTTTTTTGTCAGGCACTATGCACACTGGACCCTGCTGCCCCCACCGTATGACGGACCGTTCAGGGTGCTGGAAACTGGGGCAAAGCGTTTTTTGTTAGACTTGGGGGGGGCGGGGTAGGGAGACTGCCTGCATCAACAGGCTAAAGCCTGCTTTTGTGTTGGCAGACGAGCAGGTGGTGTTGGCCCAAGCTCCCCGGCGTGGACGCCCACCTTCAGTGGCTCCACAAGTTGGTATTCCTTCCCTCGGTAGAGACCTGTGCTCGTGAAGCTAACATGTTTCCCTACCACCACAGACTCACGTGCCCTCCTGCACACCTCGCCCACAGGGCGTTTCGACCGGATTGGCGACCCCCCACTATAGCTGCTATGGGAGCTGGCTCAAGCCCAAAGGACGGGGGGGTTAGTACCCTTTCTGGGTGTTTGGGGGGGGGCTGTGTGGTGGCACTGTGGGGGGGTTCTCCACCCAGAGTCAGGAGCCGGGGGGAAGATGGAACAAAGGACTGAAGGAGGAAGTGGTACCGGGGGGTCTCAGATGTGACAGAAAGGACTATTCGCCCCCCGGGGAGTTCAGGAGATGCCAGAGCCACTGGAGGAAGAGAAGGTGTGAGAAGTGGGACTGGCGTTATATGATGTTAATGTGCCACGCATGTCTTTGTCCAGTGAATGTATTGTTTTTGGCTTCCTGAGTCTCATGGGACAGAAATAAAGGTTATAAAAAGAAGGCGCTCTGAGACCCAGTTAGATTTTTACTGTACTTGATGTTGGAAGAGGAATAAAGTTCATGTGTTGTTCAGCTCATTGCCTCGTCTGCTTTCTTCTTCCACACTGTAATAATTAAACCCCGACGTGTTCTTCTGACCAAAGCACCACAGACATTTCATCAACACCTCTGGGAACTGTGTCAACACATGGAAAAGAGCAAAATAGGGGCATTTAAAGGTACCATTTGGAACTTCTGGTTTTAGTGCCCCCTTGTGAAGTAAAAAGTTCCACACAGCACCTTTAACATCATCTCACCCTACAGAAACCGACCTTGATGATGGTGGCGAAGTACTCTCCGCTGATGTAATTCTCCGTCTTCAGGTACAGGTCACGCAGCTCGCTGGCTCCCACGGGGTTGTACTTGGCATTGAACTTATCAAAACGCTGGAAGGTTTGTCTGCCCTTCAATAAAAATAGAAGAAAACAGATTTAGGAAAAATACGTTCTGATGTTCTCACACTGTGGACTAAGCCGGAACCTCGGACTATGTCCAAACATCTGGCTGTTGGGGCTGTGTTTTCAGTCTGAAGTCAGGTTTATCATCATTTAAAAACGTACCTTGAACACTGAACAGGTTCATCCTCACTCAGGCTGGGTCTTTGGTGGTCAGTCAGCATGCAGGAAAAACATTATTTAAGAGAAATCTGTGCAGTTAGACAACGTTGGGAAAAAGCCAACAAAACTCCTGTGTGAGTAACAGCATTAATATGATGGGTAACAGGGTAATTTCGAGCTCTTTGAGGGCCCTGTGCAGGACTGTGTTTGGGGGACCCCTGATTTTGTGATGGGATAGTGTTCAAATGCTCTAAAACTGGAAAAAAAGACCTCACCTCCCAATAAAAGATTGATAAAAAATAAACATGGGTTATTGTCTGGATCAACAGAAAAAAATAAACCATTACAACGAATAATAAAAATTTAACCAGTGTCCATATGAATGCTGCAAATTTACAAGAAAAAAGAAGTAAATTTACAACAATAAATTAACAAGTTTACAATGAAAAAAATACTATATTTATGAGGAAAAAGTTGCAAAATTATAAGGGAAAAAGGTGCATATTTGAGAAAAAATACATTTATGAAAAAGTCACAAATTTATGATAAAATAAAAAGTAGTGAATTAATGAGGAAAAAGTTTCAAAATAACTTGTAATTTGTAAAAAGTAACAAATTTATAAGAAAAAAGTTGCAAGTTTACAATGAAAAAACTAGAAATCTATGAAAAAAATTACAAAATTATAAGAAAAAATGTGTAAATTTGTGACATTTTTCCTCACAAATTTATGAGAACAAGTTACAAATTTCTAATAAAAAAGTATAAAATTTACAAGAAAAAAGTAGCAAATTTGCAAGAAAAAAGGTTCAGATTTATAAGAAAAGGGGAGAAAATGAACAAGAAAAAAGTCAAATTTACAACAAAAAATTGCAAGTTTATGAGGAAAACTGAATCTATGAGGAAAAAAGTTGCAAAATTATGAGAAATTTAAGAGAAAAATGTTGAAAATTCACAAGAAAAAAATTGCAAACTTTTGATAAAAAATCATGAATTTACAAGAAAAAAGTTGAAAAATTTTAAGAAAAAAGGTGCAAATTTGTGAGAAAAAATGTCACAAATTTATGAGAACAAGTGACAAATATCTGATAAAAAGTAGTAAATTTACAAGAAAAAAGTAGCAAATTTACAAGAAAAAGTTTCAAATTTAAAAGAAAAAGGGTGAAAATTAAGAAAAAAGTCACAAATTTACAAGGAAAAAAGCTACAAATTTATGAGAAAAATGTTACAAATTTACGACAATAAAATAGCAAGTGTACAATGAAAAACTATCAAATTTACAAGAAAAAAGTTGCATTATTTATAAGTAAAGTTTTAAATTCGCAGGAGAGGCTCGCGAACGGCGCTGCCTGGCATATTTCTGTCCAATACCAACTCTCTCTCTAACAAGGTGGATGAACTGAGACTGCTGATGCGTTTTAAGGACCTCGCCTCCTCAGCTGTCCTCTGCTTTACTGAGATCTGGCTCCAGGAAAATATACCGGACAGCGCGCTGCGCCTCGACGGCTTTCAGCTCTTCCGTGCTGATCGTGACACAGAGCTTTCCGGCAAGACCACAGGAGGCGGTGTCTGCTTCTACATCAACTGCAGCTGGTGCTCTGATGTAACGGTAATTTCCAAACACTGTTCTCCTGCCTTGGAATTTCTTGTTATCAATTGCAAGCCCTTCTATTCCCCGCGGGAGTTTGCTTCTTTCATAATGATCGCTGTGTACGCCCCTCCCGACGCGGACACGCGCGAAGCTCAGCGCGTGCTCGCGGATCACATTCAACACACAGAGCGGAGTTTTCCAGACTCGCTGATTATTGTGGCTGGCGACTTTAATCAGTGCAATCTGAGCCACGATCTCCCCCGCTACAAACAGTTTATTAAATGCCCCACCAGAGGATTAAACACACTGGATCACTGTTACACCACAGTGAAAGACGCATATCGCGCTGTCCCTCGAGCTGCGCTGGGATTATCTGATCACGTGATGGTTCACCTCATTCCCACATACAGACAGAGATTGAAGCTCACTAAACCTGTTGTGAGCACTACGAAGATACGGACCAGTGATGCTGAGGAGAAGCTGGAAACGTGCATGGAAATATCTGACTGGGGCATGCTTAAAGGAGCCACGCATGATCTGGATGAGTACACGGACACTGTGAACTCATATATCCACTTTTGTGAAGAGAACATTCTTCCATCACGCACCAGGGTGAGTTACTCTAATGACAAACCCTGGTTCACAGCTAAGCTCAGACAGATCAGGAAGGAGAAGGAAGCAGCGCTGAAAAGTGGAGACAGGGACTGCTACAGGGAGGTTAAATACCGGTTTAACAGAGAGCTGAAGAGGGCTAAATCTGTGTACTCAGAGAGACTCCAGCAGCAGTTCACTGCTAATGATTCGGCTTCCGTGTGGAGAGGACTGAGGCAAATCACCAACTATCGACCTAAGGCTCCTAAAGGTCAGGATGACAAAGCCCTTTGTCAGAGACTGTCCCAACACTATGCCCGTTTTGACACCTCGTCATCTGTGTCCAACTCCCCCCCTCCCTCCAGCTCCACAGCCTCCACATTCCCTACTTCATTTAAGGCACCCCCCCTCCTCCCCCCCTCCCCTTATCATCAGTGAGCAGGATGTGCTCAAACAGTTCTCCAGACTGAACCCGCGCAAGGCCCCCGGCCCAGACGGCGTGTCTCCCTCCACCCTGAGACTCTGTGCGAAACAGCTGGCTCCTGTATTCACAGACATTTTTAACACCTCCCTTAAGTTATGCCACGTGCCGTCCTGCCTCAAATCCTCCACCATCATCCCTGTCCCCAAGAAGCCACAGATCACTGGACTTAATGACTACAGACCTGTAGCGCTCACCTCTGTAGTCATGAAGTCCTTTGAGCGCCTGGTCCTGTCCCACCTCAAGTCCATCACCACCCCTCTCCTGGACCCGCTGCAGTTTGCCTACCGAGCCAACAGGTCTGTAGACGATGCAGTCAACCTGGCCCTCCACTCCATCCTGCAGCACCTGGACTCCCCGGGAACCTACGCCAGGATCCTGTTTGTGGACTTCAGCTCCGCATTCAACACCATCCGCCCTGCTCTGCTCCGGGACAAGCTGTCCCTGCTCAACGTGCCTGACTCCCTCTGCAGGTGGATCATCGACTTCCTGACGGACCGGAGGCAGCATGTGCGGCTGGGAAAGACTGTCTCAGACTATACTAGCATCAGCACCGGATCACCCCAGGGCTGTGTACTTTCCCCCCTACTCTTCTCCCTTTACACCAACTCCTGCACCTCCAGCCACCAGTCTGTCAAGTTGATCAAGTTTGCGGACGACACCACCCTCATCGGGCTCATCTCCAACGGCGACGAGTCCGCCTACAGGAGAGAGGTGGCCCAGCTGGCGTCCTGGTGCAGCAATAACAACCTGCAGCTGAACGCTCTGAAGACAGTGGAGATGATTGTAGACTTCAGGAAAGTCACTACTCCTCTGCCCCCCCCTCACCCTCTCAGGCTCTCCCATCACCACTGCTGATTCCTTCCGCTTCCTAGGCACTACCATCACCAGGGACCTCAAATGGGAGCTGACCATCAGCTCACTCATCAAAAAAGCCCAGCAGAGGATGTTCTTCCTGCGGCAGCTGAGGAAGCTCAAGCTACCCACCAAGATGTTAGTGCAGTTCTACACAGCCATCATCGAGTCCATCCTCACCACCTCCATAACCGTGTGGTACGCAGGAGCCACTGCCAGGGACAGACTAAGGCTGCAGCGCGTCGTGCGCACTGCTGAGAAGGTGATCGGCTGCAAGCTCCCATCTCTCCAGGATCTGTACATCTCCAGGACCCGGAGGCGTGCTGGCCGGATCATAGCCGATCCTTCACACCCTGGTCATGTACTGTTTGCCCCCCTCCCCTCTGGTAGAAGACTTCGGTCCATCCAGACTAAAACCTCCCGTCACATGAACAGCTTCTTCCCCTCTGCCATCAGACTGCTGAACACTAAGTGACTCTCGTGCACCATGTACAGCAGCTCAACCAGACTCATGTCAATCATCACTGTTTTCTTCCTGCATTACCGACTGCACTATATAGTTCTCCACAGTATCTGCTGCTGGCTAATATATATTTTAACTGTTGACCAGTATCACTTAATCTTATCCTACACTTTATTACATGTATAGTTTATTTCTATTATCTTATCATGTTTAATGTTGCAGCATTGTACCGAGACAAATTCCTAGTTTGTGTACTACATGAACAATGGCAATAAACCTGATTCTGATTCTGATTCTGAAATTTAGAAGAAATAAAAGTACAAATTTACAAGTAAAAAATCACAAGAAAAATAAGAAAAAGGTCCATATTTATGAGGGGAAAAAAATCATAAATTTACAAGACAAGATTTGCAAATTTATAAGTAAAAGTTTTACATTTCCAAGAAATAAATTTACAAGTAAAAAGACAAATTTATGAGGAAAACGCAGCAAGAAACAAGGAAAAAAAGTTGAAGGTAATCTTAATTCCCCCTGAAAAAATATTGAGGGTGAACTTGTAGCTTGGGGGTCCTGTAGTGGCGGAGGCAGGCTGTAACATTTGCGTAGTCTGCTTTATAACCAGAAACTGCTCTGACAGTCCACTCCCATGGCTGAAGCACCTCTACAACTTCATGCAGATTCCTCCCCCTGCAGTCACCACACTGTGTCAGCACCCCCTCACCCCAGCTGAAACCTACAGCGTGGACGTCCAGGGAGTCCACGGTCAGGTCGTAGGGGTGCAGGTGGAGGGACTCGAACAGCTCCTTCATGGTGACCTCCTTCCCTTTCAGGCAGTGCACCACGCGGTCAGCGTCCACCCTGTAGGACCTCTTGATGAAGCGCAACAGGTGTTTCTGGTTCATGCAGGCGGCGGCATGGATGTGGGTGTCCACCTGGAGAGGGAAAGGGGGGGACAGAAGAGGACAGTGGGTGACGTCTGGGAGGATTTGATAACTTGAGTGGACACAAGAGGGAGCTAGAGGTACAGGAAAGACCTGGACGTCAGCGCTTGTAAAATTGTGATTTTTTTCTGCACATTAACACAGATTTCCTGAAAAATTTCCCACTTTTTTCTCACAAATTTGTGACCAATTTCTTGTAAATTTGCATTTTTTCTTATAAATGTGCTGTTTTTTCTAACAAATTTGTCTTTTTTTCCTTGTAAATTTAAAGGCTTTTTTTCAGCCATTCTCCTCTGTTTATAAAGCTTTTTTCTCATAAACTTGGGACAGTTTTCTCATAAATTTATCACTATGTTCTGATAATGTTCCATTTTTTTCCCCTCGTAAGATTGTGACTCTAGCCAATGAAGTTATTATTTTTTTTCTTCTAACTGTAGCTTCTTTGTGATTTATTACCTTTTTTCAAACAAAATCATTTTTAATCATAAATGTGCAACTTTTTAATGCAAATTTTTAATTTCTAAAAAATAAAAGCTTCTGACTTTTTTTTCTTTTTGTAAGTTTTTTAGCTTACTAATAATAAATTACATATTTCCAGAGCCAGAACAGAAAAATTCAATTCAATTCAATTCAGCTTTATTTATATAGCGCCATTTCACAACAACAGTCATCTCATAGCACTATCAACTGTAGGGGGGACTCCCACAGTTGCAGAAAGACCCCAGCAATCAGGCGATCCCCTGTAAGCAAGCACTTGGCGACGGTGGAGAGGAAAAACTCCCTTTTAACAGGAAGAAACCTCCAGCAGAACCAGGCTCAGGGAGGGGCAGTCATCTGCTGCGACTGGCTGGGGGGTGAGGGGATAGAGAAGAAGAAAAGAACAGACATGTAGAGAGCAAACAGCACGATGGGGACTCAATCTATGGGAGAGAACAAACAAATGTTAATGACCAGCAAAAAAAAAAAATATATTTCATAGAGAGTGAGGAAAGGAGTGAGGCCCAGTGCATTACTGGAGGTCCCCCGGCTGACTAAACCTATTAGCAGCATAACTAAGGGAGGGTTCAGAAACACATGATCCCTCCCTAATTGTAGGCTATATCAAAAAGGTAGGTTTTAGCCCTATTCTTAAAAACAGAGATCGAGTCTGACTCCCGAATCCAGATTGGCAGCTGATTCCACAGGAGAGGAGCTTGATAACTGAAGGCTCTGCCACCCATTGTACTTTTGGAGATTCTAGGTATTACAAGTAATCCTGCATTTTGGGAGCGTAGTGCTCTGTTAGGATGATACGGTAGTATCAGATCTTTTAAATAAAAAGGAGCCTGATTGTTTAGAGCTTTGTAAGTAAGAAGAAGGATTTTAAACTTAATTCTAAACTCTATGGGAAGCCAATGAAGGGAGGCCAGAACCGGAGAGATATGATCTCTCTTTCTAGTACCTGTTAAAACTCTTGCTGCAGCATTTTGGATCAGCTGAAGACTTTTTAAAGATGTTTTAGGACAGCCTGATAATAAAGAATTACAATAATCTAATCTCGAGCTAACAAAAGCGTGGATCAGCTTCTCAGCATCACTCTGAGACAAGATGCTCCTAATCTTGGCAATATTACGCAAATGATAGAAGGCAGTCTTAGAAACAAATTTAATATGTGAATTGAAGGACAAATCCTGACAAAAATGAAAATAAAATTTGATTGGAAGAAAGTCATGACTCTCATTTAGTTTAAATATGTGAAATTAAAAGCTATGACCAAATGTACTTGAGTAAAAGTACAGGTTTTTGTTCAAAAATATACTCATGTAAAAGCAGTAAAACTCAAGTAAAAAGCAGGGTCGCTGCTACCTTTTTAGGGGCCCTACACGAGACTGTGCTTGGGCACCCCTAGTTTTATAATGGGGATGAGTTCAATTATTCAAAATAAAATAAAAAACAAAACAAAACAATCCCTTTTAAACAAAATCATTAAAAATAAACTCGGGGAACAATGCATTAAAATGTGAATGCCATTTGCTGAACAATGCTTTGCAGAGATGCTTAAAAAAAAGGCTGTGACATGCTGCTTTAAAGTAATCGTAAATGACAAACTGTGGTGGACACAACACACATGGCACTCCACCCAGAACAAGGGGGGTGGTGGGGGAGAAGATAGAGATGCTAATGGAGAAAGGTGAGAGGAGCAAAACAAACAAAGATGTACCTTTTGCTCCCCCGCCACGCCAGATTCACACCTGAGAATACAGGGGTGCAAATGTATTGTAGCAAGACCTGCTCTGTGACTTGTGTGTCAATGTCATGTTAATGTGTGTGTTGTGTTCACTGTGGTTAATGTTATGTTTATTGCTTGGTATTATGCGCCATCTAGTGGCCGTTTTAGTTAACCTCTTTAAGATAACATAAGCCTTTATTAGTCCCACAATGGGGAAATTCCAGGATTGCAACAGCACAGGGATAGCAACACTCAGAGCAATGATTTAGAAGATAAGAAAATAAGAGCAGTGAATATACATATGTTATGGCAATGCATATTGGTGATATGGCAATGTGTATTGTAGAGGAGTCAGCAGACAGCGTCTCAGTCAGGATGCAGTGATTAAACATAAGAGAATAATAGGCAGGGACGTCATGGGGAGTTGGCAGGAAGAGGGAGCTGGGGGTTGAAGGGAAATGTATTGTGGAGCTGGATATCATGCAGTGTGATGTGAAATGTCATGCAGATGTGAGATGATCTGTGAAGTTATAAGGAGAAACCTGGTTTGGCTGATTCATTGCTTTTCTGTGTAAGGATGATGTGAGTGTTAATAAAGCTTCGTCTGTCCGTAAACTGGCCTCCTCATTTCCCACACTCTCCACACTGGTGACCCTGGACGTATTATGGAATACGAGGCAAGAACCCTGGAGTTGGCCCGGACGGGAAACCCCAGCAACGCGGCAAGCATCCCACAGACGGCCCGGACGGGAACCCCCAGCAACGCGTGCACTGTTGCAGTCAAGCTACCGGACTTCTGGCAGCACAACACGCGCTCTTGGTTCCACCACACCGAGGCCCAGTTCGCCCTCCGGGGAATAACGGCAGACGACACCAAGTTTTTCCATGTGGTCGCAGCGCTGGACGCTCGCACAGCTCAGCAGGCAGTGAGCCTGCTCGACCATCCCCCAGCCCACGACAGATACGAGACTCTCAAAGCTGCGCTGATTCGGCGCTACACACTCTCGGACTGTGAGAGTGCAGAGAGGCTCCTGAGGCATTCCGAGTTAGGAGATGGTTCAGCCGTCGACCTGATGGAAAAGATGTTGGCGTTAATGGGCACGGACGACGGGCATTTTCTGTTTGCCCACCTTTTCCTCCGGAACCTTCCAACAGAGGCGAGAGCGGTTCTTGCCAATTCGCCATTGCTGGCTGCGCATGACTAACGGGCGCTAGCCCAGGAGGCAGATCGGATCATCCTCACCACCAGAGCCCTCCCAGTGAACGCGGCGGCGTCGGAACCCAGCGAGACGACCGGAGGAGGCGAGGAGCCACCGACAGTAGCGGCAGCGGGGGCCAGGGAGCGCCAGAGAGACACGCTCTGCTTCTACCACCGCCGTTTTGGAGAGAACGCACGCAGATGTGTCCCACCGTGCCAATTCAAGCGCTCGGGAAATGCCAGAGCCGGCAGTCAGTAGCAGCTGTGACCGCCGGCGAAGAGAACAAGCTGCTCTACGTGACGGACTCGTGCTCAGGGAGGCGTTTCCTTGCAGACACCGGAGCCCAGAAGAGCATCATCCTGCCGACCTACGCCGACTGGCTGGCAGGACCTAGCGGCCCCGGGCTGGTAGCAGTAAACGGCTCGGACGTTAAGACCTTTGCTCGAGGGGCCGGGCCAGTAACACAAGCCAATGTCACAGCTCCAGGCAGTAAGTTCCACACACTGCTCACTCAGTTCCCAGCACTCACGGTCCCGACATTTTCAGCGGCCATCGCTAAACACGGGGTGGAGCACTTTATCACCACCACCGGGCCGCCTGTGTTCGCACGACCTCGGCGCTTGGACGCAGCTAAACTGGCCATAGCGCGCAAGGAGTTTGCCAACCTGGAAAGGTTGGGCATCATCAGGCGATCGTACAGCCCATGGGCATCCCCGCTACACATGGTCCCTAAGGCTGAGGGGTCGTGGCGACCGTGTGGCGATTTCCGCAGGTTGAATAACGCCACAGCACACGACCGCTACCCGATTCCCCACATTCAGGATTTTTCTGTTCACCTCGCTGGAGCACGCATTTTTTCTAAAATAGACCTGGTCCGCGGTTACCACCAGGTCCCAGTGCGCGTGGAGGACAGACCCAAAACAGCGGTAATAACTCCGTTCGGCTTGTTCGAGTTTCTGCGCATGCCTTTCGGATTAAAAGGAGCGGCACAGACGTTCCAGGGTATGATGGACGCGGTGCTGCGCGATCTCCCGTTTGTGTTCGAC
The DNA here is from genome assembly GCA_020510985.1 of Pholidichthys leucotaenia. NCBI lineage: Eukaryota > Metazoa > Chordata > Actinopteri > Cichliformes > Pholidichthyidae > Pholidichthys > Pholidichthys leucotaenia. The sequence goes on along the minus strand of CM035843.1, from coordinate 196,168,761 downwards.
TACCTGGATGATATCCTGGTAGCCAGTGCGTCCGAAGACGAACACGTAACCCACCTCAGGACGGTTTTCCAGAGGTTGGAGGAGCACGGGTTGATAATCAACCCAGCGAAGTGCCAGTTCGGCGTAACAGAGATTGATTTTTTTGGGGCACCACGTCTCACCGGAAGGAGCGATACCCTTGCCCGACAAAGTGCGCGCTGTGGCGAACTTTCCCTGGCCTCAGACGGTCAGGGCGCTGCAGGAATTTTTGGGGATGGTTAATTTTTATAACCGTTTCCTCCCCCACACAGCTCAGCTCATGCAACCACTGTACGCCGCACTCAAGAGACGGAAACCTGCGGATGGAGTCGAATGGACTCTGGAGCGAGAGCAGGCGTTCTCTGAGGTGAAAGCAGCTCTGGCAAACGCCACACTGTTGGCACACCCAGACCCGGCGACCCGGATAGCGCTCACTACCGATGCCTCGGACGTGGCCCTAGGGGCTGCCGTGGAGCAACGTGTCGCCGGTTCTTGGCAGCCGCTCGCCTTTTTCAGCAGGGCTTTGCACGACAGTGAACATAAATACAGCGCGTTCGACAGAGAGTTGCTGGCTCTCCACCTGGCCATACAGCACTTCCAGTTCTGGCTGGAAGGGCACACCTTCACCGCGTTCGTGGACCACAAGCCGCTGACGTTCACGATGGCCAAGGTTTCGGAACCATGGTCGGGCCGGCAGCAGAGACAGCTGGCCGCGATCTCGAAGTTTACGACCGATATTCAGCATGTGTCGGGTAAACTGAATGTGGTGGCAGACTGCCTCTCGCGCGCGGTAGTGGCCCCGGTCTGCATAGGGATAAACTATGCAGCCATGGCCGCAGAGCAGATTAGCGATACGGACGTGCGCGCGCTCCAGTCTGGACAAACAGGGTTAAGGCTGGAGAGTAGGGTACTGCAAGACGGCAGCCCCCCCAATCTGCGACGTCTCCACGGGACGCCCGCGCCCGGTGGTCCCGGTTGCGTGGCGCCGCCGCATGTTTGAGTCAGTTCACGCTTTGGCGCACCCAGGAGTGCGCCCGTCAGTCAAAATGGTGGGAGCGAAATTCGTGTGGCCAGGCCTGCGCAAACAAGTGAAAGAGTGAGCGGCAGCCTGCGTAGCATGCCAACGAGCCAAAGTGCACAGACACACCAAGGCTCCTTTGGAGCCGTTTAGGATACCGGCTAAAAGATTCGACCATGTTCATGTGGACCTCGTGGGCCCCCTCCCGCCATCGCAGGGGTGCACACACCTTCTGACAGTGGTGGACCGCACCACACGTTGGCCAGAAGCAGTCCCGCTGGCGGCAACCACGTCCGCGGACGTGGTGCGCGCTTTTTTGACAACATGGGTAGCACGTTTTGGAATCCCGTCGGACATCACGTCCGATAGGGGCCCTCAGTTTGTTTCCGAACTTTGGTCCGCGATGGCCCACAGCCTGGGTGTTGCAATTCATCGCACAACAGCGTACAACCCACAGGCAAATGGGCTATGCGTGCGTTTTCACAGGTCACTGAAGGCAGCACTCAGGGCTTCGTTGACAGATGCAAATTGGGTTGACCGGTTGCCGTGGGTTTTATTGGGGTTGTGTTCTGCACCAAAAGAGGATTTGGAGGCTTCCCCGGCTGAGCTGTTTTTTTCCCAGCCACTGCGGCTGCCCGGGGAATTCTTGCCAGATAATCCCACGCCGGACAACTGCCCGTCTCAGTGTTTGCAGCGTAGTGCAGACATAGGCACGCTGCCGAGCCTGGCCCACCACTGTTTTCCACGCGCTTTTGTGCCAAAAACATTGAAGAACGCGGAGTTTGTGTTCGTCAGACACGATACCCATTGCCCGCCATTACGCCCACCCTATGATGGCCCGTTCACAGTGTTGGAAATAGGGGACAAGCATTTTTTGCTAGACTTGGGGGGGTGTCGGGAGAAAATATGCATAGACAGACTTAAGCCCGCCTTTGTAGTGGCGGACAAGCAAGTGCTGCTGGCTCGGGCCCCTCGGCATGGAAGACCCCCACTGAGAACTCCTCAGGCAAACAATTCACCAGGACAGCCACACGGGCAGAGCGAAGTGCCCCCCCCCGCCTTGGCCCGCCCGCAGTCAGACACACATCCAGCAGCCCCCCGCTGGCACAGAGACCCCCGTTACAGCAAATATGGGAGGAGATTGAAGCCCATAAGACGTGCCGACTGAAACTCTGTCTGGGGGGGGGGGGCAATATGGCAATGTGGCAATGCATATTGGTGATATGGCAATGTATATTGTAGAGGAGTCAGCAGACAGCATCTCAGTCAGGATGCAGTGGTAAACATAAGAGAATAATAGGCAGGGACGTCATGGGGAGTTGGCAGGAAGAGGGAGCTGGGGGTTGAAGGGAAATGTATTGTGGAGCTGGATATCATGCAGTGTGATGTGAAATGCCATGCAGATGTGAGATGATCTGTGAAGTTATAAGGAGAAACCTGGTTTGGCTGATTCATTGCTTTTCTGTGTATGGATGATGTGAGAGTGTTAATAAAGCTTCGTCTCTCCGTAAACTGGCCTCATCATTTCCCACACTCTCCACAATGTACACATAAATATATAAATATATATATACACAGTGTGGAGCATTGTAGCTAGATGGAATAAACAGCATAACCGTCTATTTAGTTACCCCACATAGTATGAATATGTAACCATACATATTGTCACCCTCTGTACCGATTGATATTGTCCTAGTTATATACTGGAGGGGATCATTTTGTGTAAGTCTGTTGCGTCTTTTGCATTCAATACTATTAGGTCATCACATTTTTTTGCTATCTCTCCGCGCAGCCCTGATTAGGTTATAAAGTCTGACAGCTGTAGGTAGGAAGGACCTGTGAAACCTCTCGGTCGTGCACCTAGGATGGTGTAGCCTACTGCTAAATGAGCTCCTCAGTGTGTTCAGTATGTCCTGCATAGGGTGGGACTCGGACTCCAGCAGAGATGACAACTTAGCCACCATCCTTCTCACTCCTATCTCCTCCAGTGGGTCAAGGCGCTGCCCCAGGACAGAGCTAGCTTTCTTGATCACTTTGTTCAGTCTCTTCCTATCGTCTGCTGTGATGCCACTGCCCCAGTAGACCACTCCAAAAGTGATGGCTGATGCCACCACCGAATCGTAGAATGTCTTCAGGAGCATCCCTTGTACACCAAAAGACCCAAGCCTCCTCAATAGGAACAGCCTGCGCTGTCCCTTCTTGTAGAGTGCGTCGGTATTGTGTGACCAGTCTAGTTTATTATTCAAATGAACACCCAGGTACTTGTAGGATGTCACCATCTCAATGTTTGTTCCCTGGATGTTTACTGGTGCTGTGAGGGGTTGTCCTTGCCTGCGGCAGTCCACCATCAGCTCCTTAGTTTTCCTCACGTTGATCTGGAGGTAGTTCTGATGGCACAAGTCCACGAAGTCCTGGATAAGTCCTCTGTACTCAGCTTCATCTCCGTTGGAGATGATGCCGACGATCGCAGAGTCGTCAGAGAACTTCTGCAGATGGCAGTGTGTTGTGTTGTGTGAGAAGTCCGCAGTATAAAGGGTGAACAGGAAGGGAGCCAAAACTGTTCCCTGGGGGGCCCCCATGCTGCCGATGATCATGTCGGACACACAATCCCGGGTTCTCACAAACTGTGGCCAGTTTGTGAGGTAGTCCAGGATCCACGATGACAGGTGCTGGTCCACCCCTGCGCACAGCAGCTTGTCGCTTATGCCCTGAGAGGGGCAAACATAACAGTAGGTCGAGCTAGTAGAGGTGCCAGTCACAGTGAGTTTGTTTTTTGGCTTTAAAATTTTCCTTTTCTGGGTGCCAGTGTTTTTTAGGGGTTATGGCGTCCTTCACCAGGTGGTGTCCAATGAGCCTGGGTTTAGAGCTCGTGCAGGCTGTAATGGAAATAGACGACCTCCTGGCCATTGCTCGTGATAGTTCCCCTGAAGACGCATTATGGTACCTGGGTTTTGCTGAGGCGGCTGCTAAGCACCATCCTTGCCTTGCTGAGCATTCTGAAGGCAGGGAGAGGATTTCGGAGCTATCAGTGCTTCAGCAGATGAACCATGAGTTGGAGAAGAACTCAACCAGGAACCCTAAACTGGAGCCGACGGCGAAGCACTCCTGTCCCTCATTTCGCTATGAGGCTCCTGCTACGGCTCCAGCTCCGGTGTCTACTTCACCGAGAAGCCGTCTCCCAGTGAGCAGTAGGAGGAAGGCAGCCAGGGTTCCCAGCAAAGATGAACAATGGGCAGCTGAACCCATCAGGGGCCATATGGCTGAAGCGCCTCTTCCTGCAACCCGGGCAAGGTTCTAAAGAGTGTGGTGGCAGCTGTGAGGATTGTGGACGCACATCCCAGTCTAAATAATTATCCTGAGTACGCCGAGCTGCTAGCGACCGTCTCCGTGCAGCAGCGACGTTTTCCTAATTTGATGATCGGTTCGCCTCCAGCCCGAAGACGCCGCCGCCCGGCGCAGAACCCTTCTCCTCCCCATGACACGGCTGTCTCGAAGCGGAAGGAGGAGAATCACCGGGTTAACACGCTGCGAGGCTCCCGTTTGGATTGAGCTACGGGCCGCCAGAAAGATTCCTTCATCTCCCAGCCAGCTGTTCTTTCTTCACCACGGTAGAGAGTTAGAACAGCAGCTTCAGCCTCCTGGTCTTTTTTGTCAGTTGTTTCGCCAGTTCCCCTACCCCGGACTGCCTCGACTGCTCCTCCCTCCCCCACAGCGCTTCCTCCAGCTGCTGTGAGCCCTATGGTTTCTTCTCTGGCTGCCTCAAGCATTGATCCTCCTGGAGCAGTTCCTCCTTGTCTTCCTGAGGGGCCCACCATCACCATTATAACAGGAGAAGGAAGAAATGAGCCTGCTGCAGCAGTCACCACTGTACCCCACTTCTCGCCTGGAACGTCATGGCTCCATCCCTGACGTGTGTCAGCTGTGTGTCCCTCCTTAGGAAGGTTCCTGAGTTGGAAGTGAGACTCTCCAACCTCTATAAGATTCGGGAGGCTGAAGACCACCTTGACACTATAATTCTCGGGCGAACATCGGCCCTGGCAACTGACTCGCAGCTGGCAGAGACGGCTACTTACCTGGGTGAATTCAGCACATCGCCATCCACTTCCACCCCTGCTCTGGTCTCTTCAGATGTCCAGGACCCCAGCAATAAACACTGGCTTCAGCTCGGAGCTAAACCCAAATCCCCGGGTGGTTTTTCTCATCCTCAATGTGCGCCCTGGACCTTGGTTGAGCCAACTAGCAAACATCGGCGATTGACCAGACAGGGCCACGCTTCTTCTCTTCCCTTGCTACTGGAAAACAGATTCGACATCCTTTCCCTGGAAGATTTTCCCCACCTGGATGTCGATCATCCTCCCATGGCCCCCCCCCCCTCCTCCTCCTCCTTCAGCGGCAGCCCAAACCCCCAAGCCCCGGATTAAAACTACTTTAGGTGTGCCAAATTATACACCAGTTCCAAAAAGAAGAGCGCGCATCACCCCGCCATCACAACAACAACATAGGCGAAATTATCCACCACTTCAGAAACCACCGACAAAGCCCCCCCAGACGACATTGGTAATTGGTGACTCGATAATGAGGAACATCAGAAGCTGATACTGTGTCACTAAATTTTTTCCTGGGGCTAAAGTGTCTGACTTTGAGGCTCTTACCCCTGACCTATTAAATGAATTCCCCCACGCTAAAACTGTCATTGTACATGTTGGATGCAACAACATCCCAGATGAATAATTGGAGATCTTAAAAAGTGACTTCAGGAGCCTTCTGTCCACTCTTATGAACTGTGGCAGACGTGTGTTTATCTCTGGGCCTTTGGCACCTTTCAGACGAGGTTGCAATTATTTTAGCAGAACTCTGTTATGGTGCGGTTCTCGCGGACCACTAATAAAACGCTATAGACCAGCTGATGAGTTTGCACATTTATTAAACAATGGCATAAACTTCAAAATAATGAACCTCGTGGGGCAAAACACAAATAAAGGCAAGACACAACACTTACATACAATTTAGCGAGGATAGAACCGAAAGCTAGAAAGAACTGGCCTCGGGCGTAGGGAAACCAGACTGACAAAGGCAAAGGTCGCAGCCTCGAGCAAACAGAGCTGCTCCCTTAAACAGGGCTTGACAGGTTAATCAGCTGATGAAAGGTCATCAGCTGATAGGAATCCAGCCGTCCCGTGGAGCTTGGCTCTGACAGCCGGAAGCACCGCCGAGACGCTGTCATAATAAAAGCCTGGAGGCCAAGAGGTGCGCCAGAGGAGAGAACGGGGAACTACCGCACAACCCGAGTACAGACAGAGTCAGCACACGGACCATGGCAGTTGCCCCCGTTCACGAGGCGGATTCCAGACGCAGTGTAACATCAAGCCCCCCCACCTGGAAGGTCAACAGGACCGCCCCAGGGAGGGAGGAGGGAGGAAAGGCCAAGGAGGGCCAGAGTCCAACCTCATCATAGAGGAAGACATAAAAAAAAAAAAACCAGGAAAAAACAGGCTACAATAATGAAAACGGAGTAAGGACAACAGGGGCCGAAAAATACAGGCACACACCCTACACCCAAGCAAAACCTATGGGGAGAAGACTGAGAAACTCAAATGACTGCAGACAGAACATCATAAACAGTCCAATAGAGTCACAGGAAAAAAAAATCTTCATAACCCACAGAGAAAACAAGGAACTCAAATACATGCACAAAATGCAGCGTACACCCATAATACCAGGGAGGAGGGAAAAAAACCCTCGTGCTATAAAGCAATGACCAATACAATATACAGTAGTCCAAGTAACGGGCAGCCAACAGAGAAACAACCCTCAGACTACAGAGGAGGGAGAGAAAAAAAAAAAACGCGCTAAGGAGCGGCGAAATACACAGTTCAATAACACCAGCACATCCCTAAAATTACAGAAGAGCAGAAAAAACAAAACAAAACACAGGGATGACAGCAGGCAAAAACACAATAGCATGGAAGCAAATGGTTCGGGGGTCTTCCTGCGTCTAGCGTCCAAATCGCTGGCAGGGGAAAAAGGAAAAGTTTGGGCGGTCTACCCCAGTCCCAGGCCAAGAAAAACAGTACCTCTGGCGGCCGGACCAGATCGCCGAACAGAAAGTTAAGTTTGTCGGGTGGCCGACCCAGAACGCCAAACGGGCGAAGCAGTCTCCCAGGCGGCCGACCCGCGTCATTCTACCACCAGGACCGCAGGGGAGAATTCGGAGACGGCCTCCCTGTTGAGAGGGATAGTGAGGGAGAGCCGAGCCGATAACGGGAAATCCCAGCGGCCCCAGATGGAAGGGAAAAGGGGACGGGAAAAGGGAAAGGGACCAGTCTGGCGTCGATCAGCGAAGAATCTGCAGCTCCTTCTCTGAACCCCACACGGACTGGCGCTGCGCTCCTGTTGGATCCCAAGCGGGATCATCCAGCACCCACAACAGACCCTGATTGGGCCAGGACCACACCCATGGTGGGCCCTGACTGGGTCAGCGCTGCACCCACGACGGACCCCGATTGGGTCAGAGCTGCACCCACGACGGACCCCGATTGGGCCGGAACCACACCCATGGCGGACCCCGACCGGGTCAGCGCTGCACCCACGACGGACCCCGATTGGGCCGGAACCACTCCCGTGATGGACCCTGACTGGGTCAGTGTTGCACCCATGACAGACCCTAACTGGGCTGGCGCAGCACCAGGGACGGCCTCCAACCCTAAACCTGGAACCTCCAGTACAGCGACCGGGATGGACTCCGCACCGGTGACCCTGGGAGAAGGCTCAGGAGAAGAAAGAGAACCGGGATCAGGATCACCGGCAGCGACAGATCCCGGTGAGACAAGCTTGGATGCAGCGGACGGCTGCACCCGGCTCGTCTCCCCGAGAGACAGGCAAAAATGCTCTAGAATTGAGAGGAGAAAGACAAAATAGAGCACTTGCCTGATCTCGAGTTCTGTCGCCATCCAGGACTTCAACGATCCGGGTTCCGAAGGAAGAAGGTCGTCTTCTGGTTCCCACTCGGCTACGGCAGGCTCCGCAGCCGGCATGATGGTGTCCACAGTCCAGAGATTCCCTGACGCTGATGTCCATGCCGAGGGCCCGCACGACATGGTGGCAGGGGATCCGTGACCTGCTGGGTCGGACTGTCCCTCCGTGGAGACCTGAGGACGCTTACTCGTTGGCGCAGGTGCCAAAATGCAGTCCGCCCTCCTCCTTTGCCCATGACGTGGCTGCGGGGCCGGAACCAGGTATTCCAGAGCTGCAGGCTCCTTCCTCGTCCGACGGCGTAAACCTGGTGCCGAAGAACGCTCAGGCGAAGGAGACACAAAGGAAGCAGGTTCATAGTTAATTACTGCAGCAGGTGGAGGAAGCTCAGGGGACTGTGAACCCCGAACTCCACCCCCAGGGGTCAGACAAGGCAATTCACCCAGTGAAGGACAAGAATGAAAATGCACTTGCCTGTTCCGCTGAGGGCTGATGGAAACTGCTGCAGTGGGCTTTGTTCTTCCCTTCCCCCGCTGGATGGTGACGGAGACCCCCCCGGTCAGACGAGGAGGAGCCGTTCGACCAGGATCGCTGGCGGGCCTCACCAAAGCAGGATTCGTGGAGCTCACCGCAGCTGGGGAAAACGTCGGGGAGGAGGGAGTGACAGCCGATGTGATCCAGGCACGGGAAGCTGACGGGACAGCAGAGACAGATGACTCGAAGGGGGAGGCTGCTGGATTCTCCTCCTGCCGTGATGCAAGAGAAACAGCTGACTGGGAGGCAGAGTTCCTATGGTGACCCGGAACTGGATCCGGACGGGGTTCTCGCTGAGGCTTTACATGGGCTTTGTGACGACGACTACCGACAGAGGGCGAGGCGAAGGTTGGGTCAGGAAACCGCCGCTCTTGGGCTGGAAGGGTGACAGGAGCTGGATCTCGAGGCAAGGAGTGGGGATGCCTCACCGTCGGCTTCCTGCCGGAGTTTACCCCCAGTCCGTTGGTCTCCTCCCTTGTCGGGACAGCCATATTCAGGGAAGGAGATGAGGGTTCTTTGGCCGCCTTCACGGCCGCTCTCTCAATCAGTTCACGCTGGGCCACAATTCATGCCACTCTCTCCTTCCCTTCCAGAAAGGAGGTAAGGTGATATTTTAACAATGTCCTTTGGGCGAGATCCAGGTGCTCGTATGCCGCGTAGGTGGGCATGAGGCGACGGGCTTCGGACAGGTAGCCATCAATCTCGTCTACCCACTCGGGGCGATAATCTCACATGAAAGCAGACATGCTAACGGGCAATAAGAGCACCGAAAGGAGGGGAAAAAACACAAGCACCAAAGCAAACTCACGGTGACTGGCGTCTCCTTTTGGCAGCGACCTACTGTTGTGGTGCGGTCCTCGCGGACCGCTAATGAAACACTATAGACCAGCTGATGAGTTTGCACATTTATTAAACAAGGTCATAAACTACAAAATAATGAGCCTCGTAGGGCAAAACACAAAAAAGGCAAGACACAACACTTACATACAATTTAGCGAGGATAGAACCGAACGCTGGAAAGAACTGGCCTCGGGCGTAGGGAAACCAGACTGACAAAGGCAAAGGTCGCAGCCCCGAGCAAACAGAGCTGCTCCCTTAAATAGGGCTTGACAGATTAATCAGCTGATGAAAGGTCATCAGCTGATAGGAATCCAGCCGTCCCACGGAGCTTGGCTCTGACAGCCTGAAACACCGCCGAGATGCTGGAAAAGCCTGGAGGCCAAGAGGTGCGCCAAAGGAGAGAACAGGGAACTACCGCACAACCCGAGTGCAGACAGAGTCAGCACACGGACCATGACACTCTCAGCCTTAACACCTGGTTGTGTTCCACATGTCCTACTTTTAACATTGGTTTTGTAGACAATTTCAACCTGTTTTGGAACCGCCCATCACTTATGAGGCCAGATGGCATTCATCCAAATAGACTTGGTGCAAGTGTTTTAAGGGACAATCTGTTCTATTCCATTCAACGTTTTCTAGTACAGTGACTGAAATTTGGTGCCTTAACTCACCTCGAAGTTCCTGGGTCTGCCAACCAGCCCTTCTTTGTTTCCACTTCTCATATTAATCCTATTAATCCAAATAATCCTCACTGTTTAGATCAGTCTTCAATTTATAACCCCATAGAGATTGTGTCTGTCTTCTGTTACCCAAAATATTATAACTCAAGACGAATACAACATAACTTGATAAATACACGCCTTTCTGCAGCTCCTCCTCATCCGCCACCCCTCAACTTTGCCCGTCTTCCCCCTCAGAGAACCTTTGTTTACTCCCCCCAAAGTTAATAAAAAATATAATGTATAAACATCCCAAAGTGATTAAACAAAAAGTTGGTAAAACTCAAATTAAACATCAAGTCTCTAAATTTAATAATTTGGCCTCCGTTCCTCCTCATAATTTAAAAATTAAATGTGGTTTGTTAAATATTAGGTCTCTAACTCCCAAGTCTCTACTAGTTCATGATCTATTAATTGATCATCAGATTGATTTAATATCCCTTACAGAGACTTGGCTAGGGCAAGATGATTATGTTGGTTTAAATGAATCAACTCCCTCTGGTTAGTTAAACTATCATAGTCCCAGAAGTTCTGGTCGTGGAGGTGGAGGAGCGGCAATTTTCCATTCTAAATTACTAGTTAATGTAAAGCAAAAATCATGTTTTAATTCCTTTGAGGGCCTGGTCCTCAGTATGGGGCTTGTTAGCAATCTTAGCTTAAACCCAATTTTCTTTGCCATAGTTTACCATCCTCCCTCAGCCTACTCAGAGTTTTTATCCAAATTTGCTGAATTTTTAGCTGATTTAGTGCTGAAATCAGATAATTATAGTAGGGGATTTTAATATACATGTTGATGTACATAGTGACTGTCTTAATAAGGCATTCAGTTCAATATTAGACTCATTGGGGTTTTCCCAGAAAGTAGAAAATTCTACCCATTATCTCCACCACACATTGGACCTTGTTCTGACTTATGGTATAGAAATAGAAAATCTGGTAGTGTCTCCTCATAATCCTGTACTGTCAGACCATTGTCTGTTAACCTTTGATTTCACTATTTCTGATTATTTGACTCCTAAAGAAAAATATTACTACAGCAGATGTCTTTCAGATGATGTTGTTACCAAATTTTTGCAGATTGTCTCCTCTATACCATGGGTCAACACAACAGAAATAAAAGATGGAGAGCCTGCTCCTTCTGTAATTGATAGCATGGTAGATAGTGTTACAGCCTCTCTGCATCAGACTCTAGACTTGGTGGCCCCTTTAAAAAAGAAAAAGTCTAATCAGAGCTTTCTAACCCCTTGGTTTAACACAGAAACTCATAGCTTAAAACAGAAGACTTGTCAATTAGAAAGAAAATGGCTTTCCACTAATTTAGATGAATTCTATTTAGTGTGGAGAAATCATCTCCTAATTTATAAAAAATCTCTTAGAAAAGCTAGAACAAGTTATTACTCTGCATTAATTGAAGAGAATAAGAATAATTCCAGGTTTCTTTTCAACACTATAGCCAGGCTGACAAAGAGTCAGGACTCTGTCAATCCTCGCATCCCCCTAAAGCTTTCTAGTCAGGACTTTTTGAACTTTTTCAATCATAAAATTTTATCTATTAAAGATAAAATCAGTCAGATTCTTCCCACCGTAAACTTAAGTACAACAACTACTACAACTCCTTCAACTGATATCTGTTTAGATAAGTTTACTCCAACTGACCTTTTAGAGTTAGATAAAATAATCTCCTCATCCAAGCCTTCAACTTGTCTTTTAGACCCTATTCCTACCAGCTTATTTAAAAAAGTCTTCCCATTTATTGGTTATTCTTTAACTTTAGGTCATGTACCGCAGGTGCGGCGGCATGAAATAAAGCGGCGTTGTTGGAGGTTTTAAGTAGAGTTTTATTATCATACCGCCGTCACGGGATCCCCTCTCCAGCCCAAGTGTGTGCAGGCTGGATGGGGATCCTCTGGCTCTCTGAGAAGGAGAGGAGAGGCGGACACGTGTGTGTCCTACAGCAGAGGTTGAGAGAGAGTGAGAGGAAGTGTTACAGAACCTGTGGAGTATTTATACCCAACTCAAACAATACATCAAAGCAGATTCACAGCAGTTTGTCTGATCAAAGGGACTGCAGAACAGGCATGAGATATTTGCATTTGTGAGACATACATCACAATAGGCAGATTTGCTAGACTTTGCTCCAGCTGCAGAACAAAGAGGTTAACAGGCACATCTACATATTGATCTGAGTCTCTAGGTCACAGTAAGGACAGGACACATGAACACAATGCATGAAAGGTGACATTATCACAGTATTGTAGCGGAAAAAACCAGGAGTAGCGAGTTGTCTGTCCTTAGTCTGTTTGTGGGGGTTTTCCCAAACCGCCACAGCTCCCCCCCAGAGGGCTCGGCAGGTGGTCGAGACCTCGATAGTGCAGCTTGGGCAGCGAGCAGGGAAAAGCTCTGTGCAGGAGGGGGTGGAGGGGGGTGGGGGTAGTAAAAGCCGGCCGGAGACCATGAAAACGTCTGGGCCGCACAAATATTGCTTGTGGGTCCGCAATGTCGAAGGGCTGGTCCCGTTGAACGTGCAGAGGTCCACAAGAAGAAAAATTAGTCACTGGCTCCTCCCGCGATTAAGTCCTGCAAGGATTATTAGCAGCCGTGAAGAAAAGACGAGGCTGCTTGGCGGCTGTGATGAGAGCAGAGGGACTGGCATGTTGACTTTAGGTGCGGGCACAGCCTTAAAGTCCTCGGGGATCACAAAACCGCTGAATTCCCCATGTGTGCCGTGGCTGAGACTATTAACAAATCCTTCGAGCATGCTGCATGCGTGCCTCAGATGAGCGAGCAGCCCTGAAGGGCAGCGGCGAAGGAGGAAGGCAGTCTGTGGAGCCGTATGTGTCCCGTGCGTGGTGCGCCGTGCCCGTAACTCCCCGGTGCGTGTGCCGGGGTCCCGTGCGTGGGTGGGCCGCTGGAGAGGAGAACCAGGGTCAGGGAGCTTGCTGGAGATCATCCCTGTTCAGTGTGTTGGAGCGGTGAAGGAAAGTAGACGCTCTGTCACTCGCTCGGTCATGGTGCGTTCAGGTCCACGTGTGCTCCGTCGGCCATGGGGATCGCCGTCGTGGAGAGGGGACGAGGTGCATGCGCTCACGGTGTGGAGGAGCTGTGAGCGTGGCCGGTCCAGCGTGGATGTGCCGATCTAGGCGTGCAGATCTCACCATGAAACGTTGCTCAGCTTTCCCGGTCATGGGTGTTCTCCGTGGAGTTTCGCCTGGAAACTCCACGTTGAGGTCTCCCTGAAGCAGAAGGGAGGGCAGATCAGTCAGGCTGCCGCGTTCGCTTGTCGTCGGAGAATCACCGCCGGGCGTTGCGTTCGCTGGCAGCGTGTTCGTTTCAGCGTCGGGTCACCAGTGCGGCGGCATGAAATAAAGCGGCGTTGTTGGAGGTTTTAAGTAGAGTTTTATTATCATACCGCCATCACGGGATCCCCTCTCCAGCCCAAGTGTGTGCAGGCTGGATGGGGATCCTCTGGCTCTCTGAGAAGGAGAGGAGAGGCGGACACGTGTGTGTCCTACAGCAGAGGTTGAGAGAGAGTGAGAGGAAGTGTTACAGAACCTGTGCAGTATTTATACCCAACTCAAACAATACATCAAAGCAGATTCACAGCAGTTTGTCTGATCAAAGGGACTGCAGAACAGGCATGAGATATTTGCATTTGTGAGACATACATCACAATAGGCAGATTTGCTAGACTTTGCTCCAGCTGCAGAACAAAGAGGTTAACAGGCACATCTACATATTGATCTGAGTCTCTAGGTCACAGTAAGGACAGGACGCATGAACACAATGCATGAAAGGTGACATTATCACAGTAGTGTAGCGGAAAAAACCAGGAGTAGCGAGTTGTCTGTCCTTAGTCTGTTTGTGGGGGTTTTCCCAAACCGCCACAGCAGGCTTTTAAAATTGCTGTAATTAAACCCTTACTCAAAAAGCCAACGTTTGATCCATGAGTTTTGGCTAACTATTGACCAATCTCTAATCTGCCTTTCATTTCAAAAATCTTAGAAAGAGTTGTTGCTATGCAATTATTTGACCACTTGCAGGGAAATGGTTTATTTGAAGAGTTTCAATCTGGGTTCACAATTCATCACAGCACTGATACAGCCTTAGTGAAGGTCACTAATGACCTCCTTATCGCATCTGAAAATGGACTTGTTTCTGTATTTGTCCTTTTAGATCTTAGTGCAGCCTTTGATACTATCGATCATGATATTCTACTTGATAGATTAGAACACTATGTTGGACTAAATGGAACTTCGTTGCAGTGGTTTAGATTTTATTTGTCCGATAGACTTCAGTTTGTTCATGTCAATAATGAGTTTTCTTCCAACTCTAAGCTCAGTCATGGAGCTCCACAGGGATCTGTGTTAGGCCCTACTCTTTTTAGTTTATATATGCTTCCATTAGGCAACATCATTAGAAAGCACTGTATACATTTTCCTTGTTATGCAAATGACACACAATTATACCTGTCAATGAAGCCCGATGATTGTAATCAATTAGCCAAGTTAGATGCCTGTCTTAAGGAAATCAAGGCTTGGATGACTTGTAATTTTCTGCTATTAAACCCAGATAAGACTGAAATCATTCTTGTTGGTCCAAAAAACCTTAGAAATACCTTTCCAAATCAAACTCTTAATTTGGATGCCACTACTCTTACTCTGAATAGTTCTGTGAGGAACCCTGGAGTTATTTTTGATCAAGATCTGTTTTTTAATTCACATATTAAATTTGTTTCTAAGACTGCCTTCTATCATCTGCGCAATATTGCTAAGATTAGGAGCAACTTGTCTCTGAATGATGCTGAGAAACTGATCCACACTTTTGTTAGCTCTAGATTAGATTACTGTAACTCGTTATTATCAGGCTGTCCTAAAATATCTTTAAAAAGTCTTCAGTTGATCCAAAATGCTGCTGCAAGAGTTTTAACAGGTACTAGAAAGAGAGATCATATCTCTCCGGTTCTGGCCTCCCTTCATTGGCTTCCCATAGAGTTTAGAATTAAGTATAAAATCTTTCTTCTCACTTACAAAGCTCTTAATAATCAGGCCCCCTTTTATATAAAAGATTTGATATTACCCTATCATCCTAACAGAGCACTACGCTCCCAAAATGCTGGATTACTTGTAATACCTAGAATCTCCAAAAGTACGATGGGAGGCAGAGCCTTCTGCTATCAAGCTCCTTTCCTGTGGAACCAGTTACCAATCTGGGTTCGGGAGTCAGATTCGATCTCTGTTTTTAAGAATAGGGAAAAATCCTTCCTCTTCAATATAGCCTATGATTAGGGAGGGAGCTTGTGTCTCTTAACCCCCCCTTTGTTTTGCTGTTAATAGATTTAGACTGCCGGGTGACCTCCAATAATGTACTTGGCTTCTCTCCATTAATGTTTGCTCTCTTTATGTCTGTTCTTCTCATCTTCCCTATCCCCTCATCCCCCAGCCAGTCGCAGCAGATGACTGCCCCTCCCTGAGCCTGGTTCTGCTAAAGGTTTCTTCCTGTTAAATGGGAGTTTTTCCTCTCCACCGTTGCTAAGTGCTTGCTCACATGGGACCATCTGATTGCTGGGGTCTTTCTGCAATTGTGGGGTTTTCCCGACATTTGAAAGCGCTGTGAAATGACTGTTGTTGTGATAAGATAAGATAAGATAAGATAAGATAAGATAAGCCTTTATTAGTCCCACAATGGGGAAATTCCAGGATTGCAACAGCACAGGGATAGCAACACTCAGAGCAACAATCAGAAGGCAAGAAAAAACAACATCTAGTAAACATATGTACATATTACTATAAATGTATATATATAGACACACAGTGCAGAGCATTATGGTTGGTTGGTGAATGTGCAGCAGAAAGTCTAAGTTCTCTCTCCGCGGATGCGGAGGGCCAGCTGGAAGTCTTTGGGCATGATGGTAACCCCCTTAGCGAAGAAGAGACCACCAGGTGGGCCTCGCTGGTCTCCTGCAGAGCCATGACGGCGAAGATCAGGAAACGCAGGACGGTCTTGAAGTCCTGAGCGATCTCCCTCACCAGGCGCTGGACGGGCAGCTTACGGATGAGCAGCTCCGTGGATTTCTGGCAGCGACGGATCTCTCTCAGAGCCACGGGCCTGTGACGGCGAGGCCTCTTCACTCTGCCGGTGGCCAGAGCGCCTCTCCGAGCAGCCCTGGTGGCTAGCTGTCTCCTGGGGGGCTTCTTCCTCCAGTAGATTTTACGGGCGGTCTGCTTGGTTCTTGCCATCGCTCTTTATTATTCTGTCTTATATTTCTTGCACTCCGCCTAAACTCCAGCCCGGCACCCGCATCGTTTTCGCTACAGCTCCCGGTATGTCAAGTTTCCCATTAGCACCGGGCGGCGGCCAAGTGCTAGCTAGCACTAGCTCCTACCCGCTGTAGCGTCTCCCGCTGCAAACCGTGGCTCCGTCCGCCGACCCGGGAGACCCCCGGGGCGATCCGTGCGTCCGTGATATATATACAGAGTGAAAGGTGTAGAAAGAAGAAGGAAGATTAAAAAAAAAGGCTGTTGCAACGGGCAGCCTACTCGTGTGGCGCCACCGGTCCGGCGGAACCGGAACCGGAATTTGATATGGCGCTATATAAATAAAGTTGAATTGAATTGAATTGAATTGAAGACCGGCAAGTGTTTTTTTCATTCTATAGCACAATTTGGTGAATTGCCTTGTCTGATTCCTGGGGTGAGGCTCAGTTATTGCAGTCGACTGAGTCCTCATCACCTGCTGCAGCCACTTATGAATCTACTGCTACCTCTGTGTCTCCTCCTATTCCCCCTGAGTGTCTGTCGAGTCCAGGATCAAGCTGCCGGATGGAGCAGGAGCCTGCAGGCCTGGAGAGCCTGGTTCCAGCCCTGCAGCCACAACACGGACGAAGTAGGAGGGCTGTCTGTACCCCTGAGCTGGAGCCGACGATGTAGCGTCCCTGGGCATCACCGGAGCAGAGTTCAGCCCCAGCAAGTAACGGATCCCCTGCCACCATGCCAAGCGAGCCATCGGTGTGGGTTACATCACCAGGGGGTTCGAGGACTGCAAAGACCATCATGCCGGCTGCAGAGGCCACCGCAGCCGAGTGGGAACCTGAGATGGGCCTCCTGAGGACCGAGCTCGAATCACCACCACTGCCTGGATCATCGGAGTCCTGGATGGCGGTGGAGCTCAAGATCAGGCAAGTGTTGTCTTTCTATTTTCTATTTTAGAGCAATCTTGACTGTCTCTTGGGGAGGAGAGCCGGGTGCAGCTGCCCGTTGCATCCAAGCTCGCCTCGCCGGGCTCCACTGCTACCGGTGACCCTGATCCCTGTTTTCTCTCTGCTGTATCTGAGCCTTCTTCCAGGGTCACCAGAGATGATCCAGTTCCAGCTGATGTCTCCAAGGGTCCGGGTTCGCCTCTGGAGGTCGTCCGGGGCACTGCTTCCTCCTTGCCTGAGGCCGTCGTTTGGGTCCTTTCTCGGGTTGGGTCCACCCGGAGTGTTAGCTCAACCGGGGTCCACCGTGGGTGCAGCGTTAGCCCAGCTGGGGTCCACCACGGGTGCAGCATTGGCCCAGCTGGGGTCCACCAAGGATGCTGCTAAGCTCCAGCCTGGAGCTACCACGGGTGCTACGTTGGCCCAGCTAGGGTCCACTGTGGGTGCTACTGAGCTCCATCCTGGAGCCAATGCGGGTGCTGCAGATTCTTCACTGCTAGATGCCGTCGTGGCTCCCCTCCTTTCTCCACCACCAGATGCCGTTGGGGTTCCTCTCCTCTGGCCCGGCTTCCTGCCACTGAACCTCCCAGTGGGAAAGCCACCTGCCGGCTCACCCCTCCGGTCCTGGTGGCTCAAGGACACTGGTAGACCACCTGAGCCTTCTGGGTTATTGAGGTGGTTTTGGGACTCTGGTAGGTCGCCCAATGGACTTTTTCATCTTTCTTGGTGGGGCTGGAGACCTGGTAGGTCACCTGACCTTTTCCTTCTGACGGTCGGGTGGAGCCGGGACTCTGGCAGGCCACCAGAGCAGTTTTCTTGAATAGCCTGTTTTGCTTAGCCCTGTACTCCTTGTTTCTTAGGTCTTCCAGTGTGTTTATTCAATTAGCTTTACCCAACTGTGTTCTTGTACACTGATAAATTTTCACTTTGTCATTCCAGGAACTATGGAGATATTTTCATTTGTACTTATAGTTGTGGTGTTGGCTATGTTATTTTTGTGTTTTGGTACATTAATGAATTCTCACACTGAAGTGTTCTGGGAGTCGTTCTGCTCAGCATTTTTCGTTTTGTTTCATTTTTTTGTGCCTCTCCTTCCGGGCCTGGATTCCCCCTCCGCCCTCCGGAGGCTGGTTTTGGTAGTCTTTGTGGTTGCAGGGGGGAAGAGGGGGTGTTCCTTTTCCTTCCTTGATGTTACAGTGGGATGCCTGGAATCCATCCCTTAAAGGGGGTGCACTGTAGTGATCCCGAGCACGGGTCTGTCCCATGCTCGAGTCACTTATTATTTTCCCCATTTTCTATCATTATTTTCTGTCTTAGTAATTTTGGGATTTATTGGTCCTTTTATTTTGACAGCGCCGTGGCAGGACTTCCTGCTGTCAAGCCTGCTTGCAACCTGTCACAGTTGTGGGTGATTACTGGCTCTCCACACCTGTTCGCAGCTTATGTTTTCAGTCATACTATTTAAGATTGCCAGCGGGGTTTATTCCTTGCTGCGACCTTGCCCAACCTAGGCTGGTTTCCCTAACTCTGAAGCCAGTCCATTACAGCATTAGGCTTCGCCCTCGCTCTGTACATTAAGTGTTTATATTGTCTCTTTATTTTTCCTATTATTTACTCGTCGGGGTTGCATGTGTAGTTGTCTGTGTTTTGCCCCTCTTGGAATGTTCTTTTGTTATTTTTCATTAATAAATAGGCAAACTACAGCTACATTGTGAAGTGCACAGAGGATGTCACTACAGTGAAGACCATCACTATGCGGGGTAATCATAAGCCCTGGATGACTGCAGAGGTGCGCTCGCTGCTTACAGCCAGAGATGCAGCCTTCAGAGCGAAGGACAGGATCGCCCTCCGCTCAGCCAGGTCTGCGCTCTCAAAGGGAATTAAGGCGGCAAAGCGCGCCTATGCGGAGAAAATCCAGGGACACCTCTGTGACACTAGGAACACCAAGCAGATGTGGCAGGGAGTTCGGACACTGACGGGCTATAAGTCTAGGCAGGGGGTCGATGATGACAACGCTTCACTTCCAGACAGGCTTAACGACTTCTTTGCACATTTTGAAGCATCAAACTCGACAATCAGAGGGAGGGCTGGCCCACCCCCACCATCGGTCGGACCAGCTTTGACCATCAACACAGCGGACACACGGAGGACCCTAACCAGAGTCAACCCATGCAAAGCTGCAGGTCCGGACAACATTCCGGGACATGTGCTCCGAGACTGCGCGAGCGAGTTGGCGGATGTCCTGACTGACATTTATAACATCTCCCTGAGTCAGGCCATCGTTCCCAGATGCTTCAAGACCTCTATCATTGTAGCGGTGGCAAAGAAACCAGTTGTGTCCTGTTTGAATGACTATCGTCCTGTTGCACTGACACCAATTGTGATGAAGTGTTTTGAACGGCTTGTCAAACCACTCATTACAGCCTGCCTCCCTGCATCACACGACCCGCTCCAGTTTGCATATCGTTCAAACCGCTCCACGGAGGATACTATAGTCAACACCCTACACTCTGTCATCACCCACCTGGACCAGAAAGACACCTACGCCAGACTCCTGTACATTGATTTCAGTTCAGCATTCAACACCATTATTCCCCAGAGACTGATGGAGAAATTACTCCTTCTCAGTCTGAACACCATCACATGTCTCTGGATCCTGGATTTCCTGACTAAGAGACCTCAATCTGTCCGGGTTGGAAACAACATCTCCAACTCTGTCACGCTGAGCACCGGATCCCCTCAAGGCTGTGTACTCAGTCCACTGTTGTTTACACTTCTAACACATGACTGTGTATCCAGACACGAGGGGAACCAGATTATTAAGTTTGCAGACGACACCACGGTGGTGAGACTTATTCAGAGGGATGAGGAATCAATGTACAGGGAAGAAGTGAGAGACCTGGAGGGCTGGTGCAGGGAGAACAATCTGGTGCTCAACGTGGACAAAACGAAGGAGATGATTATCGACTTCCAGTGGTCACAGCCTGAGCACGTCCCCCTCAGCATCGGCGGCCATTTAGTGGAGAGAGTAGAGAACATCAAGTTCCTCGGAGAGCAGATCTCGCAGGACCTGACCTGGAGCAAGAATTCCTTGGAGATCAGGAAGCGGGCTCAGCAGAGACTGCACTTCTTGAGGAAACTCAAACAGGCCTCTCTCCCCATCTGCATCCTCAGGACCTTCTACAGAGGTGTGGTGGAGAGTGTTCTGACGTACTGCATTGCTACATGGTACTCCAGCTGCAGTATGTCAGACAAAAAAGCCCTGCAGAGGATAGTCAAGGGGGCTGAGAGGGTAATTGGAGTCTCCCTCCCCTCTGTCCAAGAACTTTTTCAGAACCGTTGTAGGAGCAGGGCACTGAACATTGTCAAGGACCGTTCTCACTCTCTGCATAAACACTTTGAACTTCTTCCATCTGGTAAACGATTCTGGAGCATCAGAGGCAGAACCACCAGACTGATCAACAGCTTCCTTCCACAAGCTGTCAGGATGCTGAACAGTTGACCCGGAATCTCTCATACACACTACTGCACCTACGGACATTTTGTATATTATTTGTATATTATAGTTAGTTAGTTTTTTTGTTTTTTTGTTTTTTTCCCCCAAGTATGTCTCAGGGATGTGTGAATGGATGGGGGTGGTGGGGGTGGAGGGTGGAGCTATGTGGGAGTGTGTCTTAAATCAAGCTGCTTCTATTTATATGGATGCTGAGAGAAACGCAATTTCATCTTGCCTGCACTACAGTTGTATGTACAGCAATATGACAATAAAGTTTGATTTGATTTGATTTGATCTGAAACTCACTGGTGGCGTTTGGTGCCTCATTTATGCCCTGAGAGGGACAAACATCACACATCCATAATTAGCGACTGTTTAAGAACCCTTGTTTATTTGTTTGTCAGACTTATTTGTGTGATCTTTAATGAGTTAGATTCATAGGTGTTGTATCTTGCACTTTGGGGAATGGGAGTTGTTCAGTCATCATTATAATTGTTTTAGTTTATATGTGTAGTTTATAGTCTATCATCAATAAACTCATGCAGTACTATAACAGGACATATTTACAAATATTTGAGACCCATTGTAATGCATCCTTTTATGTTTTAGCAATATTATAAGTACAAAACACCCAACATTATTGTACTCAGAAGAATGACCCATTTGACTGCAACTGTTGCATCAAGTGATGCCCATTTGTCAGTAAATAAAAAATGATTTATTTCGTTATTTGAGTGGTTTTTGTCACGGTTGTCATTTAGTCAAAGCGTGTGCATATGTGTCCGCATATGATATACAACTGATCTGGCCATTCCGCTCCACAATCATGGTGGTATTATTAACTTTTAATTTTTAGATACAGTAGCTGTGCACCAGGAGAAGTGCCATGTTAAACCCACGGTGTCACAAAGGACAGCGGTGGCACAACTAAAGCAGCAGCCGAGACTCCCTGGGAAGGACTGTGATAAGCCGGTCTGGTTGGCACTTTTTTGAGAAAACTTAAAAAAAAAAAAAAAAAAAAAAAAAAGAGTTTCTTGCAGAATGCTATGCATTTTTTTTTCCATCAAAATAATTTTCTGTCACAATAAAGAGTGGGACTGTCTTGCAGACAGATATGAGCAGCCTTCATTGTTCTCATCATCCAAAGTGAAATCTGCAAATCAGAAAATCCTGCAGATAGGAGGTTTTGCATTTCAGCCATCGATATGCCGAATTATCCTTTAGAGCTACACAGCAGCCAGGACTCACGGTGTGCTGTTTAAAAGGAAAAAGGAGCATCCAGTAAATGCGCTGTTACTGTGTGCCTGCTTGTCTGACGGTTTCAGCCCCCACCCCCCCGAAATTTTGAAGTTGTTGTGCAGTCGGAGCCGACAAAATTATAATCCAGTGATAAAGGGAATACTTGAATGGGTTTCTAACTTGGAGCTGTCTTATAATGGCATATTTGCAGCATTTGTTCACAGGAAAAACCAGTACAGAGCTCTGCTCAGCTGCTGCCTGGAGTGAATACACGCACGCACACACACACACACACACACACACACACACACACATGCGCACGCACACACACACAGAGCTAAACCCCGCCCACACTTCCTGAAGCCAAGGCATGAAGACAGAGTGGTACAGAGTGGTGGCTAAACTTTTATTGATAAAAAATTACATATTTTGACTGAGTGACTCCATATTCAGGGATGCACACCCTTGTTCACACTCCAACAGGCAGCGAAAAGTAAGCTAGGAGCAGGAAGACAAAAGAAGAGGAAAACAACAGCCTTGTGTGTAGCAGAATGGAATGTATGCACTCTGTTGGACAGAACAACATCACAGCGCCCAGAAAGACAGACCATGCTTGTGGCCCTGGAAATGAGCAGGTACAATGTAGACATAGCTGCACTTAGTGAAACATGATTGCCTGGATATGACAGCTTGGAAGACCATGGGTATCTCTTCTTTTGGAGTGGGAGATCAACTCAAGAAAGGAGAGAAGCAGGAGTGGGCTTTGCAGTTAGAAAGGAGATAGCAGCAATGCTTGATGAGGAACCGGTGCCAATCAATGACAGGATAATGACTATGAGACTCCCACTACAGCGGAAGATGTATGCCACACTCATCAGTGTATATGCCCCAACAATGACCAACACAGAGGAGGTGAAGGAAGAGTTCTACAGTGATTTACGTGAGACTGTCAGGTGTGTACCGACTGATGACAGGCTGATACTCATTGGAGATTTTAATGCCAGAGTTGTTTCGGACACTGAGAAATGGAAAGGAGCGCTAGGGAGTCATGGAGTAGGCAAGTGCAATGCTAATGGAGAACTTCTACTTGCACTATGTTCAGAGTACAACCTTGTGAAAACCAACGCTCTATTTAAGCACGAGGACACACACAAGAAGACATGGGTGCACCCAAGATCCAAGCACCGGCACTTGTTAGACTACATCATAGTCAGGCAGAAAGACATAAGGGATGTATTGGACACCAGAACAATGAGAGGCGTGGACTGTGGTACTGATCATGTTATGCTGAGATTTAGATTAAGGATTTGGAGACAAAAACAGCACTGCAGGATGGGTGCAAAGCCACCATGGAAGCTAAACACTAGTACACTGAAAGGCCAAAAGAAGCAGGAAGAACTTACACAGGAAATGGATGAAAACTTGAAAGACATGGGACAGCAACAACTCAGAGAATGACATAGAAGAGAAATGGGCAACACTGAAGGACACGGTGTATCATACTGTGAGTGATGTATTAGGCCACTGTTGTAGTGGAAAAAATTTATTGTCTATAACCTACTGTCTATACATTAATTAACCGATGTATTATGCATTTAATCTGTTCAGTAACTAGGGATTACATGTGTTATAAGAATGTCC
Organism: Pholidichthys leucotaenia; assembly: GCA_020510985.1. NCBI lineage: Eukaryota > Metazoa > Chordata > Actinopteri > Cichliformes > Pholidichthyidae > Pholidichthys > Pholidichthys leucotaenia. Next base: position 196,145,092 of record CM035843.1, on the reverse strand, counting down.
CTTTATATGGTGAGTGTGTGTGTGTTCCAGCATGCAAGTTCTTCTGTAAACCAAATATGTACCGTTTTATACACGTTTTATGCACTGTCCTTGGTAACTATGGCAACTTAGGGAGTAGATGAGCTGAGTCTCTCTGTTCCCCAGCTGTGTCTTATCTCTTTCCAGAAGCTTCACTGCAGAGCTATAAAAGTATGTGTGCTTCTCTCCCTCAAGACAGCAGAGCTATATTCTGGTCTCAGTCCTCCTGTTTGTTGCAGCAATAAAGGGAGATTCACCTCACAGATCCAGTTGATTATTTTACTCCAGGACCTTTTAAAGTGTTAAGATAAAATTCAGCAACACCACCCTGAGAGGAGACATCAAGATTGGTTTGATGAGCATGATGAACACCTGAAGAAGCTACTAGAAGCGAGGAGTACACCTAGGCAGGAAAAACCTACAGTGTAACACAAGGTCGAAGAAGAAGAAATACTCAAAGGCTCAGAGTGAGCTATAGAAGTACACCAGAGAGATGAAGTCCAACTGGTGGGATGAAAAAGGGGAGGAACTTCAAACTGTAGCAGACAGGAAGGACATGAAAACATTCTTCACAGGTTTGAGAGAAATCTACGGCCCTAAACCAAGAGGATTGATCCAACTAAAGGCTATGGATGGTGAAAACGGTTTTGCAGGAGAAAGACAAGATCCTGGACAGATTTGCAGACCATTTTGACCAACTACTAAACAACACTGGAGATCTCACTGAAGAGGCTAAAGAAGCTCTAGTGCACCGACCAGCTGCATCAAGTCTGGATGAACCACCAAATTTTGATGAACTAATGGCAGCTATCAGGACAACACAGGATTGTAAAGCTCCAGAAAAGGATGGAATTCCAGCAGAAATGTGGAAATTTGGTGGTGTTCAGCTGACCAACTGCCTGCACAAGCTCATCCAAGAGATATGGGATGCCCAGAAAGTACCTCAGGACTGGAAGGATGCAAGTATTGTGCCTTTGTTCAAGAAAGGTGACAGGAAAGATTGTGGAAATTACAGAGGTATATCACTGCTAGCCACTGTTGGTAAGATTCTCTCACATGTACTACTGAAGAGACTCAATGAACACATCTCGCAGAATGTCCTACCAGAAACCCAATGCAGCTTTAGAAGTGGAAGAAGCACAGTGGACATGATTTTCTGCTTAAAACGGGTTCAAGAAAAGTGTATCAAACAGAACATGCTCCTTTATGTAGTCTTCATAGACTTCAGTAAAGCCTTCAATACTGTATCGCGACAGGGACTTTGGCAGGTACTCAAGAAATATGGCTGTACAGAGAAGATTGTCAGCCTGATCGAGGCACTCCATACAGGTATGCAAGCAAACGTGGCAATGAGTGGTTCAGTATCTAAAGACTTTTCAATAAGCAACGGGGTGAAACAAGGGTGTGTGCTGGCGCCTACACTCTTCTCACTATATCTGGCAGCCATGCTTGAGGTGGCTTTCAAAGACACTTCAGAAGGAGTATACATTCAATCAAGGAAAGAAGCAGACTTCTTCAATGTGGCACAGTTTAAAGCCAAGAGTAAGACATTGATAAAGGTAGTAAGAGAAATGCTCTTTGCCGACGACAGTGCTCTAGCTGCACACAGTGTGGAAGATATGCAATCTTTAGTGAAGAAATTTGCAAGAGCAGCTAGCCAATTCAGCCTCCAAATCAACATCAAGAAGACAGAGTGCCTTTATCAACCACCAAAGTTCCAATTATCAACATCACTACCAGAAGAGATCAGCATTGGTACAGAGCCACTAGTCAAGTGCAAGACTTTCAAGTATCTAGGGAGTACTGTTTCAGAGAATGCTAGGCTGGAGGATGAACTATCTCTCAGAATGGGAAGAGCGAGCACTGTGTTTGGAAACTTGAGGGAGAGACTGTGGAACAATCGACATGTGTCTATCCGTGTGAAATGCAAAGTGTACAGAGTGACAGAACTGGCTACTCTATTGTACGGTGCTAAAACTTGGACTGTCTACAGAATGCAGGTGAAGAAACTCCATGCGTACATGATGAGACACCTTCGAGTCATAATGAACATCTCGTGGAAAGGCAAGATAACCAACATAGAAGTGTTGAAACGAGCTGGTCTACCATCAATGGAGGACATTCTAATACAGATGAACCTGAGATGGCTCGGACATGTTGAGAAGATGGACCACCACTGTCTCCCTTGGCAGTTATTCTACTCACAGTTATGCGAGGGCAAATGCAATCAGGGTAGACCAAGGCTCAGATTTAAAGACACTGTAAAAAGAAATTTGAAGTTGGATACAGACAGGAGTTCCCGGCAGTGGAAGGCTAAGGACAGAGCTGTGTGGAGGAATCTGATCAGACCTAAATGAAACAGTCATTGTCACCCGCAACAGACTGCTATGATGATGATGACACCCTTGTAACCTCAGCAAAGCACATTTAAAATCTTAGGCCAGTCTGACAAACGGTTTGAGAGATATCTGAGGAACACACAGACAAACAGACACACACACACACACACACACACAAACAAACAGAGATATCTTGCATTTATAGATAGATGAGAACAAGGGGCTCTTGATTTCAAGGGCCAAGGGATGGGCGAAGGGGAAAGGGTAGAAATTAGAATTGGGACAGACCACAAATCTACCTGTACTTCACTCTCACATTGCAAATATTTTCTCGACTGTTTTACAGTATTTACCACTGTTAATAACTACTTAGACAGTGTTTCTCTTGCTATTTTTTATGTATGTATAAGGGTCATTGGATTTAAAAAGGTTGTACTGTGGAGAAAGGGACAGGCGAGGCAACGAGCTGAACAACACAAGGCTTTATTCTTTCTCCAACAACATAACAGCGAACAGTGGAACAGCACTACAGCGGTACTGCGCTCCAGAGTCTCTGTGCAATCCCCTTTTGCATCTTTAATCCCATGCATCGAGACCTGGAGCTTTCGACCATCGTACATTGTTGTTTAGCAAAGAAATGTGTGGCACATTAACATAACATACAAAGGAATGTGTGGTATATTAACATAACATACACTGGCGCCGCATTGACACCTTTCTTCTCTCCGTGGCTCAGGTCATTATTACTCCCCCCCGGGGGGCACATAGAACCAACAGTCCCATCTGATGCCCCACGGTGACACCTCTTCATTCAGTCCATTGTCCTCCTGTTTCCCCCTGCCTTTCTGGGTGGAGAAAACCCCCACACCGTGCCCCCACACAGCCCCCCACCCTCCGCCCTCGAACACCCAGAAGGGGCTCTAACCCCCCCATCCTTTGGGCTCGAGCCAGCGGCTGTAGTAGGGGGTTGCCGATCCAGGTGAACCGCATCATCCCTGCCGAAAACAAAATCGGTCTTCTGCAAGCTTCTTGGGATGAATGTGAGGGGAAAACAATGGTGGGCCGGGCCGGGTCACTCCCAGCCTCCATCTGTGTAAAAACTGCGCGGGCGGATCAGCCTCAGGGCAGGGTTTTCTGGTAGAAACTCTCCGGAGATCAGTAGCGGATGACAAACAAACGAGTTCTGCTGGGGGAGGCTGCCAAATTCTCCTTAGGTGCAGAGCGCAGCCCTAAGCTGGGGAGGTTGCCAAATCCTCCTTAGGGGTGGAGTGCAGCCCTAAAAGAACCCAGGGCCGGTGGTCGACCCAATCTGCGTCCGTGAGCATACCATCTCCCCGAACGTGTGTCTGTGACATACAGCAGCTTATTTCTGTCTCCAGCAGTCGTAGCTGCTACTGACTGCTGGCCGTGACATTTCCCGACTTCTTGCATTGGCATGGCGGCACGCATCGCTGGGTGTTTGAGTCAAAACGGTGATGACAGAAGCAGATTACCCCATTCCTGCGTCTCCTGGCATCTGCTTCGGCTACCACCAATGGCTCCTTGACCTCGCTGGCATCCCACCAGGACGCCGGTGGCTCCTGAAACAGGCTTGTTACCTGTTGTGTGGCATGCGCATCTGGCGCCATGACCGCGTAGTAGTATTTTGTGTCATCCATAGTTATCCCACGGAGTGTGAACTGGCTTTCTATGTGGGAAGACCATGCTGTCGGGTCGTGAAGTCACAAGTCTGGGAGCATGACTGAAACAGCGCCCGCGGTGCTGGTACTCTCCCTCCAGGTAGTCTCCGGGGCAGTACTCGGCTCGCTTTCCATGGCACGTCAGGGTCACCAGTGTGGAGAAAGGGCAACAAGCTGAATGACACAAGGCTTTATTCTTTCTCCAACAACATAATGTCATAACCCGAGTGCCGGTTCTGCCCACACTCGGGTCTCATATCATATTTCCCTGGCTTTGGCAGCAGAGGATTCCTTCCAGCTCCTCGGGCTCTTATTGTGAAGGCGCCCGGGGGAGCTCCCTGCTGTCAAAGTCAGCTGCTGCGCTGCTGTCATTGGCGAGCAGCTGCGCCGCATTGGGGTCATTAGCGGCCAGAGATAAAAGCTGGTGCTGAATGTCCTCCAATGCGGCAGTCTCTGTTGTGTTCCCGTTATGCTCTGTCATGTTCCTGTTCTTCTTGCTCATCATGGTTAACGGACTTGGGAATCCCCTGTTACCCGCCTGTTAACGGTCCCGTTGTTAAGGTACGTTCTGTGTGACTTTACCTTTATTATTATCTCGTCTGGTGCATCGGGTGCTCCCCGGCTCAGGCGTCACCTGTTCATTGTATGTATCCTATGCTTGTCCATCCCTCACTGTAAATAAACATCACTGCAAACTCATTGATGACTGTGGCGTCTTGTGATGGTCCGTGAGGGCCATCGTGACAGTAGACTGCCGCCTAACGCCCGGAGAGGAGGCGTTGTATCGAGACGCCATTCACCGTGCAGTTTGCAGTAGTGGACTGTTTGTTTCTACCTGTCTGAGTGTCTGCAGCTGGGAGTATGATGTCATCCAGGAGCCGCAGCGGGCGCCTGGGCAGGCAGCTAGTGGAAGCTCTGGAAGATATTGACAACACCATCTTTTCCGCTACGCTGTGGGACGCTCCCAGCGACATTTTAAGACATTTGGGCTACGCTGAGGAATTTCAGCTCTATCTCCCCCTCGAGCTTGACGATCACCCGGAGGTGATAGCGAGGTGGGAGGAACTCGCCGCCCAACGCGAGTCGCTTCGTGGGCTGGAGGAGAGGAGCAGGAAGCAAGGGAGAAAGCATCCACGCTCCCTGCGTCGTTGTTTCGTCCCCGTCCTGGAGAGGAACCAGGAGTACGCGCCGTCTCGGAGCCGACGACGACGTCAGCGTAACGACGCGGGCTCTCCTCAGCAGAATCCTCAGCTGAAACCCCGTCTGGATGCTGTTCCAGGTCGCCACAAGGGCTCAACCCCCCACACAGCTGTCACTCGTGCGCTTCGTCAGAGGGGAATCCCCGCAGCCTCGTCTTTTCCCGGGCCCTCGCCTGCTGTCCCGTCAGCGCTCCATGCCCGACTGACCCTGGCTGTCGCCCCCTCCTCCTCGTCGCCCATCCTGGCTGCTGTGTGTCTCGGGAGCTCCGTTTCGGCAAGCCCCATCCCGGAACCGTCTCGAGTGGCCTCACCTCGTCTTCCCAGAGGGCCCTCTGTCGCCATCCAGCGGGGAAAGGGAGGAACGACGTCCCCCACAGCAGGAACCATCTTACCCTCAGGAGAAAGGCAAGTGCATGATAATTTCTCTCATTTCGATATTGTTTTGCCTTGTCTGACTCCTGGGGGTGGAGTTCGAGGTATGCAGCCCCCCGAGCTCCCTCCACCTGCTGTGGATGAAAGAATTTACCCTGCTTCCTCTGTGTCTCCCTCCGCTGAGCGGTCCTCGACGCCAGGCCAATGTCGCTGGATGAGGAGGGGGCCTGCGGTTCTGGAGAGCCTGGTTCCGGTTCCGCAGTCACGCCGTGGGCGGAGGAGGAGAGCGGACTGCAGCGTGGAGCCTTCACCGATGAGAAAGCGTCCCCGGGGTTCCACGGAGGAGCGGTCCGGTCCAGTGGGTCGAGGTTCTCTTGCCACCACGCCGTGCGGGCCATCGGCGTGGACATCGTTGCCGGAGGACTCTCAAGCTGCGCACACCATCCCGCCAGCTGCGGAGCCCGACGCAGCTGAGTGGGAGCCTGAGGACGACCTCCTGACATCTGAGCCCGGATCTTCGCAGTCCTGGACGGCGTCAGAACCCGAGCTCAGGCAAGTGCTCTGTTTTATCTTTCTTCTTCACCTCTTAGAGCATTTTTGCCTGTCTCAAGGGGAGATGAGCCGGGTGCAGCCGCCCGCTGCGTCCGAGCTTATCTCGCCGGGTTCTGGCGCTGCCGGTGATCCTGATCCCGGGTTTTCTCTCTCTTTTGAGCCTTCTCCCAGGGTCGCCGGCGAGGGGCTGCTCTCACCTGCTGCACCAGAGGTTCCGGTTTCGGGGTTGGAGGTCGAGTCTGGTGCCACGCCGACCCAGTCGGGGTCCGTCGCGGGTTTGGTTCCGGAGGCCCAATCGAGGTCCACCGTGGGTTTGGTTCCGGAGGCCCAATCGGGGTTCACTGTGGGTTTGGTTCCGGAGGCCCAATCGGGGTCCACCGTGGGTTCGGTCCCGGAGGCCCAATCGGGGTCCGATGTGGGTGCTGCACCAGCAGGTCCTGGATTCGGTGAGGGAGCTGCAGATCCCCGGCCACCGGATGCTGGACAGGCTCATTCCCCTCATCACCCTCATCACCACCGTCATCCTCCTCGTCTCCCTGAGGAGTGCTACCCATCTCCACCTGGGGCCGTTGGGGTCCCGAACGCTCCGCCCGGTTCCCTCTCGTCTCCCCCCTTTTCAGCGGGACCGCCGGCTGCTTCTTCCCAATGGTTCTGGTGGGCTGGTGTTGCGGGGCGGCCGCCTGAAGGACTGTCTCGCCGGTTTGGTTCTCTGGGCCGGCCCCCCAACATTTTTGACTTCCTGTGTGGCGACCTGCTCCGGCCGCCTGAAACTCTCTGCTTCCGAGCATGGGACTGGGGTAGGCTGCCCGAACGGTCCCGTTGTTAAGGTACGCTCTGTGTGACTTTACCTTTATTATTATCTCGTCTGGCGCATCGGGTGCTCCCCGGCTCAGGCGTCACCTGTTCATTGTATGTATCCTGTGCTTGTCCATCCCTCACTGTAAATAAACATCACTGCAAACTCATTGGTGACTGTGGCGTCTTGTGATGGTCCGTGAGGGCCATCGTGACACATAACAGCAAACAGTGAAACAGCACTCCAGCACTACTGCGCTCCAGAGTCTCTGTGCAATCCCCTTTTACATCTTTAATCCCATGCATCAAGACCCGGAGCATCTGACCATTGTACATTGTTGTTTAGCAAAGGAATGTGTGGCACATTAACATAGCATACACCGGCGCCACTTTGACACCTTTCTTCTCTCTGCATCTCCGGTCATTATTACTTTCCCCAGTGGGCGCATAGAACCAACAGTCCCATCTGATGCCCCCCGGTGACAACTCTTCATTCGGTCCATTGTCCTCCTGTTTCCCCCTGCCTTTCTGGGTGGAGAAAACCCCCACACCGTGCGCCCACAGTACATTTAATTCAACTACATTTTAGCATGCGATAATCAAATTTGATCATATTAAACATATTTTTCCAACTACAAAGTTGCAGCTAGTGAAAAGGCTGAGTGGCTAGTAACTTTGGAAAATCACTAGCCACAGTGGCTGCTGACATGAAGTACTGACATGAAGTACATGAGGTACTCTAATGACAAGCCCTGGTTCACAGCTAAGCTCAGACAGATCAGGAAGGAGAAGGAAGCAGCGTTGAAAAGTGGAGACAGGGACTGCTACAGGGAGGTTAAATATCGGTTTAACAGAGAGCTGAGGAGAGCTAAATCTGTGTATTCTGAGAGACTCCAGCAGCAGTTCACTGCTAATGACTCGGCTTCTGTGTGGAGAGGACTGAGGCAAATCACCAATTATCGGCCTCAGGCTCCTAAAGGTCAGGATGACAAGGCCCTTTGTCATAGACTGTCCCAACACTATGCCCGTTTTGACACCTCGTCATCTGTGTCCAACTCCCCCCCTCTCTCCAGCTCCACAGCCTCCACGATCCCTACTTCATCCAAGGCGCCCCCCCCTCCCCCCCTGCCCTTGTCATCAGTGAGCAGGACGTGCTCAAACAGTTCTTCAGACTGAACCCGCGCAAGGCCCCCGGTCCGGACGGCGTGTCTCCCTCCACCCTGAGACACTGTGCGAAAGAGCTGGCTCCTGTCTTCACAGACATTTTTAACACCTCCCTTAAGCTATGCCACGTGCCGTCCTGCCTCAAATCCTCCACCATCATCCCTGTCCCCAAGAAGCCACGGATCACTGGACTTAATGACTACAGACCTGTAGCGCTCACCTCTGTAGTCATGAAGTCCTTTGAGCGCCTGGTCCTGCCCCACCTCAAGTCCATCACCACCCCTCTCCTGGACCCGCTGCAGTTTGCCTACCGAGCCAACAGGTCTGTAGACGACGCAGTCAACCTGGCCCTCCACTCCATCCTGCAGCACCTGGACTCCCCGGGAACCTACGCCAGGATCCTGTTTGTGGACTTCAGCTCCGCATTCAACACCATCCGCCCCGCTCTGCTCCGGGACAAGCTGTCCCTGTTCAACGTGCCTGACTCCCTCTGCAGGTGGATCACCGACTTCCTGACGGACTGGAGGCAGCATGTGCGGCTGGGAAAGACTGTCTCAGACTCTGCTAGCATCAGCACCGGATCACCCCAGGGCTGTGTACTTTCCCCCCTACTCTTCTCCCTTTATACCAACTCCTGCACCTCCAGCCACCAGTCTGTCAAGTTGATCAAGTTTGCGGACGACACCACCCTCATCGGGCTCATCTCCAACGGCGACGAGTCCGCCTACAGGAGAGAGGTGGCCCAGCTGGCGTCCTGGTGCAACAACAACAACCTGCAGCTGAACGCTCTGAAGACAGTGGAGATGATTGTGGACTTCAGGAAAGTCACAACCCCTCTGCCCCCCCTCACCCTCACAGGCTCTCCCATCACAACTGCTGATTCCTTCCGCTTCCTAGGCACCACCATCACCAGGGACCTCAAGTGGGAGCCGACCATCAGCTCCCTCATCAAAAAGGCCCAGCAGAGGATGTTCTTCCTGCGGCAGCTGAGGAAGCTCAAGCTACCCACCAAGATGTTAGTGCAGTTCTACACAGCCATCATCGAGTCCATCCTCACCACCTCCATAACCGTGTGGTACGCAGGAGCCACTGCCAGGGACAGACTAAGGCTGCAGCGCGTCGTGCGCACTGCTGAGAAGGTGATCGGCTGCAAGCTCCCATCTCTCCAGGATCTGTACATCTCCAGGACCCGGAGGCGTGCTGGCCAGATCATAGCCGATCCCTCACACCCTGATCACATACTGTTTGCCCCCCTTCCCTCAGGTAGAAGACTTCGGTCCATCCAGACTAAAACCTCCCGTCACATGAACAGCTTCTTCCCCTCTGCCATCAGACTGCTGAACACTAAGTGACTTATTGACTCTCGTGCACTATGTACAGCAGCTCAACCAGACTCATGTCAATCATCACTGTTTTCTTCCTGCATTACTGACTGCACTATATGGTTCTCCACATTATCTGCTGCTTGCTAATATATTTTAACTGCTGACCAGTATTACTCACTCTTATTCTACACTTTATTGCATGTATAGTTTATTTCTTTTATTTTATCATGTTTAATGTTGCAGCATTGCACCGAGACAAATTCCTAGTTTGTGTACTACATGAACAATGGCAATAAATCTGATTCTGATTCTGATTGTGATTCTGATGAAAGCACTATTGCTCTGCAGTTACTATCCTCAGCAAGCAGTGGGTGCTACCGTGAGCTTCTCTCCATCCCAAAGCACTCACAAGCAGTCAGTCTCACAGTAGCCTTGTGCAGCAGTTTGCTGCAGTCAGAGGGGAGATCCATGCCCATGCTACTCACGTCCAGACTGCAAATGAATTGCAAGTGCACAACTCCCTGCCAATTGATGTAAATGTTTCTTCCCTGTCAGTGTCACACTAGTAAATCACTGCATTTGACTAACAGTCTCAGTCACATACTCACTTCATCCACTCTGTGTGTGTGTGTTTGTGTCTGTGACATAAGCTAAACATCTAGCAGCAAGCTCGTCATGTCGCAGTCTAAACTGTATGCTCAAAAATACAGAAAGGAGTGGGAATCAAACCCTGACTTCAAAGGCTGGTTGAAGCTATTTATTGGAGATGATATAGAAGTGATTGTCATGCGGTGGCTCTCGCGAGCCACCATAAGACGCTACACAGTCACCAGTGAGTTTCAGTGAGTTTTATTACGGTGAAAAAGTAACAACACAAGATGCAGGGGCAATGACACATAAGTCTACACACATCCGGAGGCGTAAGGCTAAACAGCTCTCACACGGGTCCATAGGAGGAGACGGTCATACACAGGCAAGGTTGTTGGAGTAATGACTACACAGGCTGCTGAGGCAGAGACACACAGAGGTCTACTCACACCGGGAGGGGTAAGGCTAACAGCTCACTTACTGGTCCTGGGGAAGCGACGGTCAACCACAGGCAGACGAGGTAGGTAACAGTCCAAAGCATCCGTAGCTCAGACGAAGAACGACTGACACTGCTGCAGGGATGCGGCCGCTAACGTGGGAATAAGAAGTCCACCGCTAACGACCGCAAATGCAAAACAGCTGCTCAGGACTTGACAGCTGAGCGGAAGCCTCCCCGAGCACTGTCACAATAAGAGCTCGGAGAGCCCGGAAGACAACGCCGCTGTCAAGCCCTGACAGGAATAGCCCGAGCACAATGACAAAGTGCTCGGGTCATGACAGTAGCCCCCCCTCAACTGATGGGCTCTGAACGTCTTGTAACACCCAGCCTCCCCCCCCCCCCAACCACAGGGCGAGTGAATTGAGGAACAGGCAAGGAGGGAGCCAAACAAAACCTGACAAGACCCTAACCCAAAAGGAAAAGGAATACATCAACTGACATATCCATCAATTCCACCCAGAACAATGACGAAACCAGAAAAAACAAGACATGACCAAAAATAATACAAGGGATACAAAACCAAAAAGAGCATAAGTACCTGACACCGAACGTCTTCCCACAGGGACAACAGACAACCCGTCTAATTCCAAAGTATATACTCCCACGTGGTAAAGAACTCAAAGTAAGGATCTCTTCAAAAACCCAAACTTAACATGCCAAAATCATACTCCCAAACAACCTAAATACATGATAACTATGGAACAAGAAATACCTGGAAACACACGATAACTATGGAACAAAAAAAATACATGGAAACACACATGGAGCAATCTAAAATTGCTTGGCATAACGCGACTACGACTAGACCGTGACTTTCAAAAAAAAACATGAGGCAACCTAAGCACAAACAAAACAAGAAAGACATGCAAACACACATGAAGCTATCTAAAATTGCTTTGACACAACTTGGCTATAACTAAACCGTGGCTTTCAAAAAAAAAAAAAACATGAGGCAATCTAAAATTGCTCTGACATAACTTAGCTATAGAGAGACTGTGGCTTACAAAAAAAAAACATGGAGCAATCTAAAATTGCTCTGACTTGACTTAACTATGACTAAACTATGGCCTACAAAAAAAAAAAGAAACATGAGGCAATCTAAAATTGCCTGACTTAACTTGACTATGACTAAACTGTGGCTTTCCAAAAAAAAAGGAAACATGAGGCAATCTAAAATTGCTTTGACTTAACTTTGACCAGACTGTGGCCTTCAAAAAGAAACATGAGGCAATCTAAAATTGCTTTGACTTGACTATGACTATGACTACGTGAAACAACAACAAAAAAAATTGCTAAACGTACTTGACATGACTAGGCACCGTATGGGCCCACAGATAGTCCCACAAACACAGTACATGATCAGGTGGCCTACCCCAGTCCCAGGCCCCCAGAAACAAGTCCTCTGGTGGCCGAACCAGGTCACCCCGTAGCAAACACAGTTTATTGGGTGGCCAACCCAAGACGTCGAACGCATGAAGCAGTTCCTCGGGTGGCCGACCCGCATCCCACAACCACCAGGACCGTGGAGGAAATGCATGCAGCCGCCTGCCTGAAGACGACAAGACAGGAGAGCGCCGATCTGCCAAACAAAACCCTCTAATGGCCCCCAGCTGGTGGCTCCTGAGAGGGGAACAACCAAAGACTTGGACCCCCTTGAATCCTGATTGGGTCACAGCCGCATCTGCGCTGGACCCCCACTGGACCTCGTCGGACCCCGATTGGGTCATCGCTGCACCCACGTCGGACCCCGACTGGGTCATCGCTGCACCCGCGTCGGACCCCGACTGGGTCACCTCAGCCCACGCATCGGACCCCGACTGGGTCACCTCGGCCTACACGTCACCCCGACTGGGTCATCTCAGCCCACACGTCGGACCCCAACTGGGTCAGGACTGCTCTGGCGACGACCTCCATCTCCGAACCTGGAACCCCCAGTCCCGTGACCTTGACTGGCTCCAGACCGGTAACGCTGTGGAGGTGCTCAGAAAACAGGAGAGGACCGGGATCAGTTCCACCGGCAGCGCCAGAGCCCAGCGAGACGAGCTTGGGTGCAGCAGACTGCTGCCCCTCACTCGCCTCCCCATGAGGCAGGCAAAAATGTTCTAACACACCATACAGGAAAACAAGAAAGAGCACTTGCCTGCACTCGGGCTCTGGAGCCGTCCAGGACTTCGCCGATCCAGGTTCAGGAAGACGCTCGTCGTCGGGCTCCCACTCGGCTGCGTCGGGTTCCACAGCCGGCCTGATGGTCTCTGCAGCTGGATCCTCTCGCGCTGGCGTCCACGCCAATAACCCGTATGGCATTGGGGCAGAGGACCCTGGACCTGCTGACTCAGGCTGCATCCCTGAGGAACCCTGGGGACGCTCTATCGTCAGCTCTGGCTCCTCACCGCAGTCCGTTCTCCTCCTCTGTCCAAAACAAGGCTGCAGGGCCGGGATATTTCCCAGAGCTGCAGGCCTCCCTCTCGTTCGACGGCGTGGGACTAACGCCGAGGACCGCTCAGCAGGAGGAGACACAGAGGCAGCAGGTTTAGTACAAATGGCTACAGCTGGGGAAAGAAACTCAGGGAGCTGCGAACCCCGAGTTTCACCCCCAGGAGTCAGACAAGACAGATCACTATGATAAATAGGACAGTGAAATTGGACTTGCCTGTCTCCCGGAGGGAGGATGGTATCAGCTGTAGCGGACATTGCTCCTTCCCTCGCTCGCTGGGTGGTAGAAAAGGACCCATGGACGGAGCCCACCGGCACAGGACTCAGCTCATTCACAGCAGCTGGCTGATTGAGGGGGTCATCCCGGCGGCCCGGAACTGGATCCGGAGCAGGAGCTTGCCGAAGATGCGCCCGGCCGTGGCGCCGACGCCTTCGCCGGCCCCCAGATGGTGCGAACTCCCGAAACGGATTGAGGACAGGATCGGGATCCATAGGCAAAGAGCAGGAGTGCCTCTTCTCCTGCTTCATGCCGCGTTCCTCCTCCATCATCAGGTATATTTCGCGTTACGCGGCAATGTCTTCCCTCCTCGCATCGACTTCCGGGTGGTCGGCGTAGCGGGGAGAGAGATGACAAAGAATATCTTCGGCAGCGTCCAGGTACCAGTGTATGCCGTGGTCATAATCCAGCAGGGAAGCAGAGATGAGCAGCTCATCCACGACTTCCAGCACACCTGTCAGCTCGCGGCTCGGACTCCAAACGCGGCCCCTCCGCGACGGCATTCTTCACATACACAGTACCCAGACAGGAAAAAGCAAATGTCCAAAAACTCGAACCCACTGGTGAATTGCGTCTCGGGTTGGCGTCACCGTAAACGCCGTTTTGGCAGCAGTGTACTGTCATGCGGTGGCTCTCGCGAGCCACCATAGGATGCCACACAGTCACCAGTGAGTTTCAGTGAGTTTTATTACGGTGAAAAAGTAACAACACAAGATGCAGGGGCAATGACACATAAGTCTACACACATCCGGAGGCGTAAGGCTAAACAGCTCTCACACGGGTCCATAGGAGGAGACGGTCATACACAGGCAAGGTTGTTGGAGTAATGACTACACAGGCTGCTGAGGCAGAGACACACAGAGGTCTACTCACACCGGGAGGGGTAAGGCTAACAGCTCACTTACTGGTCCTGGGGAAGCGACGGTCAACCACAGGCAGACGAGGTAAGTAACAGTCCAAAGCATCCGTAGCTCAGACGAAGAATGACTGACACTGCTGCAGGGATGCGGCCGCTAACGTGGGAATAAGAAGTCCACCGCTAACGACCGCAAATGCAAAACAGCTGCTCAGGACTTGACAGCTCCGAGCACTGTCACAATAAGAGCTCGGAGAGCCCGGAAGACAACGCCGCTGTCAAGCCCTGACAGGAATAGCCCGAGCACAATGTCAAAGTGCTCGGGTCATGACAGTGATGGCCTATTTAAATGCCAAATTAAAACAAACAAACCAAGAATCAACAGAAGAAAGTTAATTTGCAGTCTAAAGATACGTATTTAGAGTTGTGGGGCACATATGTTGGTTTCATATGCTCCACAGATATATTACTGTATGTTTATTGTGTGCTTCACGTCTCAGGGGAACAAAGGGACTGAGCCTCCTAGAAGTAACAGGAGGGTGTGAGATTTGGCCTTTTGTTTCAAGGAGATGGCCTTGAGAGATTTCCTGACCACCGGAGACTAGGGGGTGGATGGAGTTAAGATCGGGGGAAGTTACATTGTGACTGGGATTAAATACCATGTGACTGTATGTTTGATTAAACACCATGTGACTGTAGGTTTGATGTCCTGGGTATAAAAGGACAGATGTGAGAAGATTCATCCTCTTTTTCTGCTTTGAAATGTTGGAGTATGTGATTGTGAATAAAGCTGAACCTGAGGAATAAACTCAGTCTCATCCTTCAACACATCTCCACACTGGTGACCTTACGACGAAGCATGAGCAGAAGTAATTCTCCCGAGCCAGACTCGTCAGAAGCCAGCCTGACGAATGCTGCCACGTTCCAGCTGCCGGACTTCTGGCAGAATAGTCCGCGCTCCTGGTTTAGCGCGGTCGAGGCGCAGTTCAACCTCCGGAGAATCTCGAGAGACGACACAAAGTTCTACCATGTGGTGGCGAAGCTGGACAACCACACAGTCCAGAGGGTGGAGAACCTGGTCAACCACCCACCGGACAGCGACAAGTACAGCGCATTGAAGGCTGTGCTTATCAGCCACTTCACCCCCTCGGTGCATCAGCGAGCAGAGGGGCTCCTGGCGTTGACGGAGTTTGAGAACGACAGACCCGCAGACCTGATGGGGAAAATGCTGAGGTTAAGAGACTCCGAAGATGACAGCTTTATCTTCACCCACCTTTTCCTCAGGACCCTACCGCCAGCAGTGAGAGTGACCCTGGCCGGTTCACCTCTGTTGGCCCGACGAGACTACCACGAGCTGAGCCAGGAGGCGCAACGACTCGTCGACGCCCACAAACGGAGCGCGGCTTCGGCAGCAGCAGCAGAGCTAGGCGCAACGTCCGGAGACGGCATGGGGCCAGAGGCTGCAGCACCAGGCTCACCGACAACGGCAGCAGCGAGGGCCAGGCGACACGGAGCGGACGACGTCCTTTGCTTCTACCATCGCCGCTTTGCAGAGAGGGCGCGCAAGTGCATTCCACCGTGCCATTTCAAGTGCTCGGGAAACGCCAAGACCGGGGGTCGGTAGCAGCTGTGGTCCTCGGGGAGGAGAACAAGCTGCTCTACCTGAAGGATGCACGCTCGGGGAGGCATTTCCTCATGGACACAGGCTCCCAGCTGAGCTTCATCACGCCTTCCTACGCAGACCGGCTGGCGCCTTCCAGTGGTCCCCGAGTGTCAGCAGCGAACGGCTCAGCGATTAGAACCTTCGGTGAGAGGACTCTGCTTCTGTCTTTGCAGGGCCGTGCATTTGAGTGGACTTTTGTTGTAGCGGCAGTCAATTTCAACATGTTAGGGGCTGATTTTTTGTGCTCACATGGTTTATTGGTTGATCTTGCTAACAGACATCTGGTTAATGCACTCTCCTTTCACTCTATCCCCTGCACAGCTCGAGTGGCCCCGCCAACTGCACAAGCCAACGTCACAGCTGCAGGTGGTAAGTTCCACGCACTCCTCACTCAGTTCCCAGCACTCACGGTCCCAACGTTTTCGGCGACAGTGGCTAAACATGGGGTGGAACATTTTATTACTACCACCGGCCCACCCGTTTTTGCAAAAGCTCGGCGCTTGGACTCAGCTAAACTGACCATAGCGTGCGAGGAGTTCGCCAACCTGGAAAGACTGGGCATCATCAGGCGTTCGAAAAGCCCATGGGCTTCACCGCTGCACATGGTCCCAAAGGCTGATGGCTCGTGGCGACCTTGCGGTGATTTCCGCAGGTTGAATAACGCCACAGCGCACGACCGCTACCCGATCCCGCACATCCAAGATTTTTCGGTTCATTTGGTGGGGGCGTGCATTTTTTCTAAAATAGACTTGGTACGCGGTTACCACCAGGTTCCAGTACGCGCTGAGGACATACCCAAAACAGCGGTAATAACTCCTTTCGGGCTTTTTGAGTTTTTGCGCATGCCGTTTGGGCTTAAGGGAGCGGCGCAGATGTTCCAACGCATGATGGACGCGGTCCTGCGCGATCTCCCTTTCGTGTTCATCTACCTGGACGACATTTTGGTAGCCAGCGCATCCGAAGACGAACACGAAAGCCACCTCACAGCAGTTTTCCGGAGGTTGGCAGAACACGGGTTAATAATCAACCCAGCGAAGTGTCAGTTCGGGGTGGCGCAGATTGATTTTTCTGGGGCATCGCGTTTTGCCAGAAGGAGCGGTCCCTCTCCCCGATAAGGTGCGCGCAATAACAAATTTTCCCCAACCACAAACGGTCAAAGCGTTACAGGAGTTTTTGGGAATGGTTAATTTTTATAACCGTTTCCTCCCCCGCGCAGCGCAGCTCATGCAACCATTGTATGCTGCACTAAAAAAACAAAAACCCACAAATAAAATCGAATGGTCTCCTGAGCGGGAGCGCGCATTCTCTCAAGTCAAATCAGCCCTGGCAAACGCTGCGTTGTTGGCACACCCAGTCCCAAAGGCCCACATGGCGCTCACTACTGACGCGTCAGATGTGGCCATAGGGGTGGTCGTTGAACAGTACGTGTCTGGGGCTTGGCAACCGCTCCCGTTTTTCAGCAAAATCTTGCGCGATAGCGAGCAAAAATACAGCGCGTTCGACAGGGAGTTGTTAGCTCTACACTTGGCCATCCGCCATTTCCAGTTCTGGCTGGAAGGACGCCGTTTCACCGCTGACTTTCGCGATGGCCAAGATTTCGGAACCTTGGTCGGGCCGGCAGCAGAGACAGCTGGCCGCGATATCGGAGTTTACTACCGATATCCAGCATGTGGCAGGTAAATATAATGTAGTAGCAGACTGCCTCTCACGTGCTGTGGCGGCTGCAGACTCTGCAGCCATGGCCGCGGACCGGGGTAGCGACGCGGAAGCGCGTGCGGCCCCGGTCCGCGTAGGGATTGATTATGCAGCCATGACCGCGGAGCAGGTTAGCGACGCGGACATGCGCGCGCTCCAGTCTGGACCAACAGGGTTAAGGCTGGAGAACAGGGTGCTGCAAGACGGTATGCCCCCCCTAATCTGCGATGTCTCCACTGGACGACCGCATCCGGTTGTACCAGCCGAGTGGCGCCGCCGCGTTTTTGACTCGATCCATTCTCTGGCGCACCCGGGGGTGCGCGCGTCGGTCAAAATGGTAGGAGAGAAATTTGTATGGCCGTGCCTGCGCAAGCAAGTCAAGGAGTGTGCGGCAGCCTGCGTGGCTTGTCAGCGAGCCAAAATACACAAACACACTAGAGCTCCCTTGGAGCCTTTTCACATCCCGGCTAAGCGGTTCGATCATGTGCATGTCGACCTCATAGGCCCCCTCCCGCCGTCACAGGGGTGCACACACCTTTTGACAATGGTGGACTGCACCATGCGTTGGCCGGAAGTGGTCCCACTGGCATCAACCACAGCCGAGGATGTGGCGCGCGAGTTTTTAACCGCATGGGTAGCGCGTTTTGGAGTTCCGTCGGACATTACGTCCAACAGAGGTCCTCAGTTTGTTTCCGAGCTCTGGTCAGCGATGGCCCGCAGTCTGGGGGTAACAATCCACGGCACTACGGCGTACAACCCGCAGGCTAATGGTTTATGCGAACGTTTCCATAGGTCATTGAAAGCAGCCCTCAGAGCGTTGCTTACGGATACAAATTGGGTGGACAGGCTACCATGGGTTTTATTGGGGTTGCGTTCTGCACCTAAAGAGGATTTAAAAGCCTCCCCAGCTGAGTTAGTTTTTGCGCAGCCACTCCAGCTGCCCGGGGAGTTTCTCCCGGATAATCCTGCGCCAGAGTGCCCCCCCGCTCAGCGGTTGCAGAGCGACACGGGATCGAGCACGCTTCCTGGCCCAGTTTCATCACAGCTTCCCGCGTGTTTTTGTGCCTAAAGCTTTAAAAAATGCGGAGTTTGTTTTTGTCAGACATGATGCCCATCGCCCAAACTTGCGACCGCCTTATGATGGACCATTTAGAGTGCTGGAAACAGGAGAGAAGCATTTTTTGCTAGATTTGGGAGGCAGAAAGGAAGTGATTGGCATAAACAGGCTCAAACCCGCTTTTGTGATGGCTGACGAAGCTGTGCAGTTGGCGAGGGCCCCCCAGCGCGGCAGACCCCCTAGAGGGCATTCCCCAGAACACCCACAGAGATCGACTAACAGTTCTAATCCACAGGCAGCAGCCCCACAGCAGGAGGACACCGCGGAGGCAGTAAAGCCGGCTTACAGCAAATACGGCAGAAGACTAAGGCCTAAGCGGCATGTGGACGGCCCAGACGGCGTGTCTCCCTCCACCCTGAGACTCTGTGCGAAACAGCTGGCTCCTGTATTCACAGACATTTTTAACACCTCCCTTAAGTTATGCCACGTGCCGTCCTGCCTCAAATCCTCCACCATCATCCCTGTCCCCAAGAAGCCACGGATCACTGGACTTAATGACTACAGACCTGTAGCGCTCACCTCTGTAGTCATGAAGTCCTTTGAGCGCCTGGTCCTGTCCCACCTCAAGTCCATCACCACCCCTCTCCTGGACCCGCTGCAGTTTGCCTACCGAGCCAACAGGTCTGTAGACGATGCAGTCAACCTGGCCCTCCACTCCATCCTGCAGCACCTGGACTCCCCGGGAACCTACGCCAGGATCCTGTTTGTGGACTTCAGCTCCGCATTCAACACCATCCGCCCCGCTCTGCTCCGGGACAAGCTGTCCCTGCTCAACGTGCCTGACTCCCTCTGCAGGTGGATCATCGACTTCCTGACGGACCGGAGGCAGCATGTGCGGCTGGGAAAGACTGTCTCAGACTATACTAGCATCAGCACCGGATCACCCCAGGGCTGTGTACTTTCCCCCCTACTCTTCTCCCTTTACACCAACTCCTGCACCTCCAGCCACCAGTCTGTCAAGTTGATCAAGTTTGCGGACGACACCACCCTCATCGGGCTCATCTCCAACGGCGACGAGTCCGCCTACAGGAGAGAGGTGGCCCAGCTGGCGTCCTGGTGCAGCAATAACAACCTGCAGCTGAACGCTCTGAAGACAGTGGAGATGATTGTAGACTTCAGGAAAGTCACTACTCCTCTGCCCCCCCTCACCCTCTCAGGCTCTCCCATCACCACTGCTGATTCCTTCCGCTTCCTAGGCACTACCATCACCAGGGACCTCAAATGGGAGCTGACCATCAGCTCACTCATCAAAAAAGCCCAGCAGAGGATGTTCTTCCTGCGGCAGCTGAGGAAGCTCAAGCTACCCACCAAGATGTTAGTGCAGTTCTACACAGCCATCATCGAGTCCATCCTCACCACCTCCATAACCGTGTGGTACGCAGGAGCCACTGCCAGGGACAGACTAAGGCTGCAGCGCGTCGTGCGCACTGCTGAGAAGGTGATCGGCTGTAAGCTCCCATCTCTCCAGGATCTGTACATCTCCAGGACCCGGAGGCGTGCTGGCCGGATCATAGCCGATCCCTCACACCCTGGTCGCGTACTGTTTGCCCCCCTCCCCTCTGGTAGAAGACTTCGGTCCATCCAGACTAAAACCTCCCGTCACATGAACAGCTTCTTCCCCTCTGCCATCAGACTGCTGAACACTAAGTGACTCTCGTGCACCATGTACAGCAGCTCAACCAGACTCATGTCAATCATCACTGTTTTCTTCCTGCATTACCGACTGCACTATATAGTTCTCCACAGTATCTGCTGCTGGCTAATATATATTTTAACTGTTGACCAGTATCACTTAATCTTATCCTACACTTTATTACATGTATAGTTTATTTCTCTTATCTTATCATGTTTAATGTTGCAGCACTGTACCGAGACAAATTCCTAGTTTGTGTACTACATGAACAATGGCAATAAACCTGATTCTGATTCTGATTCTGACTGATATGTAGTGATTTTATTATGACATGCATCTTTAGTTATGATTGTTCCATCTTAGACATTTGGGGGGGTCATGTGGGGCACATATGTTGGTTTCATATGCTCCACAGATATATTACTGTATGTTTATTGTGTGCTTCATGTCTCAGGGGAACAAAGGGACTGAGCCTCCTAGAAGTAACAGGAGGGTGTGAGATTTGGCCTTTTGTTTCAAGGAGATGGCCTTGAGAGATTTCTTGACCACCGGAGACTTGGGGGTGGATGGTGTTAAGATCGGGGGAAGTTACATTGTGACTGGGATTAAGTACCATGTGACTGTATGTTTGATTAAACACCATGTGACTGTAGGTTTGATGTCCTGGGTATAAAAGGACAGATGTGAGAAGATTCATCCTCTTTTTCTGCTTTGAAATGTTGGAGTATGTGATTGTGAATAAAGCTGAACCTGAGGAATAAACTCAGTCTCATCCTTCAACACATCTCCCCAGGGTGTTTTTTTACTCACTTTTTGTCTCTCCCACAGCACTATTCTTCTGTCCTACAGCGTCCATTACAATTACATGCAAATACAAATTAGGCAAATTAGGCAATGACATAATTTAGCGACTTCTAGCGACTTTTAGGACAGCCAATAGCTACTTTCCTTACTGAGGAATTGGCAACAGTGCCCTCCCCCAGGTCTGGCTCCAGGCTGGGACCCCGGTAACCCCATACCGGGCAGGATACACTGAATTCTTGATTGTTTATTCATCATGGGAGTCTATTGTATCACTCTCTGAACCTTCACCCAGGACCAGTTTGTTTTGGGAGACCCTATCAAAGGCAACTTGCCCCAGACAACATAGCTCCTGGGATCACTAGGGCACACAACCCCCCCTCCCCCCACAATAAGGTGGCGATCCATGGTGGGTGCTAAAATAACCTAATATTTTTTTAAATATTACTAAAATAACCTAAAAAAATTTTAAATGTTGCTAAAATAACCTAATATTTAAAAACAGATGATGCAGATATATGCAAATATATGAAAAAAATACAAATGAAAGTTATAAATAAAAGGGAAAAAAGCTGAAGGTAATTTTAATTCTTCCGACAAAAAATGTTCAGTGTGAACTTGTTGCTTGGGAGCCCTGTAGTGGCTGAGGGAGCCTGTAGCATTTGTGCACTCTGCTTTATCGGCAGAAACGGCTCTGGCTAAAAAGTATCCTGCAATAAAACCATGCACAAAAGTTTAGTGAAGAAGTTACATGGGTACATGTACTCGAGTAAATGTATCAAGTTATCACCCACCAAGTAACTATTATCTTTTAAAACCAAACCTCTGTGCCGTGTCTGTTGGATTCATCAGTGGTTAGCTACCTTCCTGCAGTTGTAGAAATCCCTGTGGGGGTTGAGCTTCAGTTCCTTCAACTCCTCCATCTCATTCAGCATCTCGTGGACATTGAACTTGGACATGAGGAACTTCAGGCGGCGGTGGGTGTACGTTTTACTGCAAAGGAAACAGCAGCTGATGGTCAATGCAGCACATAAAGTCACATTAAGTTGTGACTTTTTCCAGTCATAAATTTGATCATTCTCCCCTCCCATATAATTTTGTAATTTTTTTCCCCACACAAGTCTCATAAATTATTAAGTTTATGGCGCTCTGGCAAATGATGTTCTTGTGCGTTTTCAATTTGCACATGAGCATATCTGTTTCCTTGGTGGAAAACCAATCGGCCCTCCAAGGTAAACACGCCCATATAATAGCAAGCTGCCATAGATCTTGCACTCCTGCCTGGTAAAGGTGAGGCTACAAGCCATTCTGATTGGTTTATTGGTCTTATAAAGTTTTGATTTTTCTACCCCGTTGTCATATATTTACAACAAGTTTCCCAAGTCTTCGAAATTTGTGACTGTTTTTTCCAGAATCTTGTGAGTCTCTTAAATTTGTGACTTTCACCCCTGGTAAATTTTAACACTTTTTCAACCAAATAAATAAATAAATTTACTAGTTTTGCAACTTTGCAATTTTTTCCCTCACTTTTTCTTTCCTACTGTTTGTCCTCCCTCCTGTAAAAATTTAGCTTCATCACCCCTCTCGTTCCAACATCACTCCGCCATCAGCTGTGTGGGACTCACGTGGGTCCCTGTGCGATGAGCGCGATGAGGAAGTTCATGTCGTCGATGAACGTGTCGTAGTCAGGCCTTGGCAGATCTTTGGGCTGGTGATTGTCCGCTGCCGCCGCATCGTTGTACACATACACCAGACCGTCCTTCATGCGGGCCACGTAACCCAAGTTCTCCGGCAGGTCCTTGGTGTCAAACGGGTCTTCTCCATCTTTCGGAGGAGGTGTGAACACTGAAAACAGATGCTGCACGTTAGGTCTCTGAAGTCTGTTAAGAGGTTTTATGGCCCTAATTCTGACTACCACAACTTTGGTTTTCCATCCATCCATCATCTACTGCTTATCCCAGGTCCAGGTCATGGAGGCAGCAGTCTAAGCAGAGAAGCCCAGGCTTCCCTCTAGCTGAAATTAAAACGATGAAGACACCTAGGAATATTCTGGTTGTCTGTGGACAGGTATGTATAGATTATTATTACTATGATAATGTTTATTTGAAAATGTAATTACTGTTAGCTACTCTAGCACTAGCTAGCTACAGAGAGGCAATCCCCCCCCCCCCCCACACACACACATCTAACAGCTACTCATTAATTACACAGATAAAACACTTTTAGAGAGTGAGTGAACCGCCCTCTTAAAGCTTGGTTATACTCCCCTTTATACAGGGGTGGAGATCGTTGAGACCTTTGGCCAATTTTTGACCGATCAACAGTTTTCAGTGATCTCCACAGTCGACACGGTCTCCTCAAAGTTTTGACTCAGTCCAAGACACACAAGAAGATGACTGTCTTACATAACTAGGACAACTTTATGAACCCAAGAATAAGATAAGATAAGGTAAGCCTTTATTAGTCCCACAATGGGGAAATTCCAGGATTGCAATAGCACAGGGATAGCAACACTCAGAGCAACAATCAGAAGGCAAGAGAAAAAACAAGAGCAGCGAGTATACATATGTACATATAAATAAATAAATATATATATATATATATATATATATATATATATAGAAAGAGAGAGAGAGAGAGAGAGAGAGACAGTATATAGACACAGTGCGGAGCATTGTAGCTAGATGGAATAAATATATGAGTATATAAACACACAGTGCGGAGTATTGTAGCTAGATGGAATGAATATGTGAATATATAAACACACAGTGCGAAGCATTGTAGCTAGATGGAATAAATATGTAGATATATAAACACACACAGTGTGGAGCATTGTAGCTAGATGGAATAAATATATGAATATATAAACACACAGTGCAGAGCATTGACAGGAGAATGACAGTTTGACTCGCAGTGAACTTCTTGAAAAATGTGATAAGGTCTTAGCGGGTGTGAAGATCACAGACGTCCGATGTGAGATTGTTGAACAGGAGACAAAGGATGTGGTTCACCTACAAATGTGGGAGGGTAACTGCTTCCAAATTTGGTACAGCAATAAAGTGCAGTGATGATACGCCCCCACAATCACCATCAAAAGCCACATGCTAGCCACACTCTGCAAAGTATACCACTTCAGCCACATGGTAACTCATGGTGTAACAAGGGAGATTGGGGCAGTTACTTTTTCACATTGTGCCAGGTATTTTTTTGCTTAATAAATGAAATTGACATTCAAACAGAATTAGATATTTTATTGTTAACATGGCTGCCCATGTAAATATTTAATTTGTTAGTCTACTCTTTCTTTATATGACATATTTCAGATTATTATGCCTCGGTGCAACGGAGGCATACGGTAATCACTCAGTGTGTCTATGTGTGGTTGTGTGTGTGTGTATCTGTCTGTTACTGTCACCATGGGGTGAGACGCCGGCTCGGCGCTCAGCCCATGCTCCTTTTATCCCTGCCTCTCATTGGGCAGTGCCTCAGCTGGTTCCCAGCTGTCAGTGTCACGGGACGGCTGGGGCCAATTAATCCTCATCAGCTGGGGCGCTGTTAATGAGTATAAAGAGGAGCAGCTTCGATCATTCGGGGCTGCGACATAAGCACTGCTAGGCTGAAGCCCCTTCGTCTGGTGTCAGCCTCAACTCCCCTTGCAGCATTCCGGTGTTTGTATCCCGCTGTGAGTATGCACGTCTTGTTACCCCCATGTCCGGTACGAGCTACCTACCCCTGCGCTGTGCAGCCTGAGAATGTACGTCTGTATGAGTGTCTGTGCTCTCCTCATCCCTTATCCCTTACCCAGAATAAAACATCTCGACTCACTGGCTTGTCCCTGGCTCTGATTGCCCGGCTCCCTAGAGCTGGATATGACAGTATGTCGCAGCCAGAAGAGTTGCCGGCGGCCGTGAGTCGCCGTGGAAATGTACCTTTCTGTCCGGGTGTCAGCGCTGCTAGCATGCCGTTTCCCAGGAGTCACTTCCGGCGCCAGGGCGACGGGCTGAGGTCCATCTCGGAGGCAGTCAACGGGACGTTCTTCACCCTGCACGACGCCTCCAACGCGAGACGCTGGCATCCGGGCCGTGCTGAGGAACTCCTGGACTGTCACCCTCACTCTCTGTACCATCTGGAGGACAGTGCCAGGATAGACGCTGCAGGTACACAGCGAGAGAAGCTCCACGGGGTGGATGGAAATCCCGGCAGGGAGTCGAAGTGGGCGACGTCTTTCCCCGCTTCGGAGTCCCGTTCCTGCCGTCATTCCAGTCCGGGAGTTCGCGCCAACCAGAGGACTTCCCCCGACCTGCGCCACGTCACTCGGGATTCCCTTCGAGGAGCCGCAGCTGACAGCAGTTATGTCCGGGGTCGAGTGGCTGTCGCGAGCTCTACTGTGTTTCCTGTCACCACCTTCAGGCATGTGGCGGCGGCAGTGAGATTGATGGTGAGGACTTCAGGGCTACGAAGCCTTCCCGTGCTCGACGCCTTCCTCGTCTCGATCTCCGATCTGGAGCGGCGAATCCTGGGTTTCCCCCTCGCTTCGTCCCCTGGGAGTAGTCGTCATCACATCGCCGAGTCACCTCTGCACGAACCTCGTCCGGATCCAGTTCTGGGTCATCGTCAGGACCGTTCCTCCCACGCAGCTGTCATCCCTTCGCCTCGTCAGTGTGGAGATTCTACAGCCTCGTCCCCTGAGCCTCGTTCCCCCGCTGTCATTCCTGGACATTCGGGCTGGCTCACCCCGGCTGTTTCCCCCTCCTCCTCGACGCGCTTCCTGACCGCTGTGTGTGCCTGGAATCCCGGCCTGGTGAGCTCTCTGCTGGAGACAACGCGAGCGATCCTCAGACGAATTCCCGGGGGGTCCTCCGTTATCGCCGGGCGGGGAGAGGAAGAAGCAGATTCCACTACAGCAGGCGATACTCAACCTCCAGGGGGCAGGCAAGTCATTGTTTTTTCACACCTGCTTAATGATTTGCTCTGTCACATCCCTGGAGGAGAAGTTCAGGGTTCGCAGCTCCCTGAACTCTCCCCACCTGCTGTAACCTGTATGCCTAATCCCGCATCCTCTGTGTCTCTCTCCGCCGAGCGGTCCCCGGCTCCGGGTCAACGTGGTGGGATATGGAGAGGGCCTGTGGTTCCGCAGCTACATTGCGGACGGAGGAGGGGGACTGACTGCTGCGTGGAGTCTACGCTGACGACTGAGCGTCCCTGGGTCTCCACGGAGGAGCGGTTCGGTCCAGCGGGACGAGATTCTTCTGGCTTCACGCCGAGTGGGTCGTCGGCGGGGTTACCTGCGCTGGAGGGATCTCAAGCTGCGCTGACCATCGTGCTGGCTGCGGGGCCCGACGCGGCTAGATGGGAGCCTGACAACGACCTCCTGACGACGGATCCTGGATCTTCGCAGTCCTGGACGGCGTCAGAACCCGAGATCAGGCGAGTGCTCTCCTTTCTTTTCTTTCTTTTTATCTTTGAGCACTTCAGCCTATCTCCAGGGGAGACGAGCAGGGTGCAGCCGCCCGCTGCGTCTGAGCTCGTCTCGCCGGGTTCTGGCGCTGCCGGTGATCCTGATCCCGGTTCTGTTTTCTCTTCTGAGCCTTCTTCCAGGGTCACCGGCGAGGAGTTGCTGTTCCTCGTGGTGCTGGAGGGTCCGGGTTCAACGTTGGAGGTCGGTTCTGGTGCAGTGTCCAACGTGGGTTCGCCCGAGACCCAATCGGGGTCCAACGTGGGTTCGCCTGAGGCCCGATCGGGGTCCGACGTGGGTGCTGCCCCAGTGTTGTCCAGGTCCGGTGAGGAGGTGGCCGTTTCCCTGAGGCCCGCCGCCCTCGTCATCGGCTCTCCCCTGAGCCTCTTCCACCGGGATCCGCTCTGACCCTTCGTCCGTCTCAACGGTCCTGGTGGTTGAGTGATGCGGGTCGACGACCCGACCCGCAAAACTTTCGGTTCGGCGATCTGGTTTCCCCCCACTGGTCTGTGTTTGCCTTTGGGCGGCCTGGTTCGGCAGCCGTTGGACTGGATTCCTGGGATCTGGGCCCAGAGTTCGCCGTCCGAACATTTCTCTTCCCCGGGTTGCCAACTGGACAATGGGCGGGGAGATTACCAGAACAATTCCGGCCGTTTTGGACTCTGCCTGCCGTCTCCTCGGGTGTCCTTTACTTCTTTTATTATTATTGAAGTCACTCGGGTGTAGTTTCTTTGTCCATTAGGGGAATATATGTTTTTGTGCTGTGTGTTGTTTTTTTTAACCATACTCAGCATTTTTATCGTATTGTTATCCTGTTACCCTGTCACCTTTTTTTCCTCTTGGTGACTCACCTTATGTATCGCGCTGTGTATTGCATTTTCTTATCTTTACTCAGCGTTTTCATTCATCCTTACCTTAGCCTTGGCCTCGTCGGTGCATCATGGAGTATGCGTGTGGTTTCCTGTTCAACCATACTCTGTGATCACCCCATTCTGTCTTATTATCCTCGTGGGGGGCCTTCCCTGGCCCCGGCTTTAACATTGACTGTGTTTGTTATTGTTTGAAGTAATGTGTTTCATCCCCACTTAACCGTACTTCATTATTACCCATTTGTCCTTGTCACCTCTGTTTCTTTAGGTGATCTTTTATATATTCGGTGCTGTGTGTTTTGTTTTCTTTAGTATCCATGCACAGCGTTTTTCATTTTTTGTCCTGACCTTTGTCTTGTTGGTGCATTATGGAGTAGTGTGTTTTGTTCCCCTTAACTATACTCTGTGATTGCTTTATTCATTCCTGCCACCTTTTTGGTGGGTTTTTGGTTTTCTTTTTTTTGCCCCGATCTATACGTTATTTGTATGCTGTCTGTAGTCGTATTTGGTATTTTCCCTACCTGTGTCCTAACTCAGTTTTCTCCCTAACTGTGCTCTGGGTTAATCCTTTTCCCTGTGTTGTAGGGTATTGTATTTGGGTTTTTTTTTTTTTTCTCTGCCCTGCTGCCCTACATTGGTCTATTGTTTTTTTTTTTTTGTCCTTCCCTTTGCATCTTCCCCTCCGGTCCTGCCTCCCTTCCGCCCACCCTAGGTGGGGGGGGGGGGGGGGCTGGGATGTTCCTGGTCGTTCGGGAGCCCGACCGTGAGGGGGAGGCTCTGTCACCATGGGGTGAGACGCCGGCTCGGCGCTCAGCCCATGCTCCTTTTATCCCTGCCTCTCATTGGGCAGTGCCTCAGCTGGTTCCCAGCTGTCAGTGTCACGGGACGGCTGGGGCCAATTAATCCTCATCAGCTGGGGCGCTGTTAATGAGTATAAAGAGGAGCAGCTTCGATCATTCGGGGCTGCGACATAAGCACTGCTAGGCTGAAGCCCCTTCGTCTGGTGTCAGCCTCAACTCCCCTTGCAGCATTCCGGTGTTTGTATCCCGCTGTGAGTATGCACGTCTTGTTACCCCCATGTCCGGTACGAGCTACCTACCCCTGCGCTGTGCAGCCTGAGAATGTACGTCTGTATGAGTGTCTGTGCTCTCCTTATCCCTTACCCAGAATAAAACATCTCGACTCACTGGCTTGTCCCTGGCTCTGATTGCCCGGCTCCCTAGAGCCGGATATGACAGTTACCAGCTTTTCAGTGCCTCCGGTCAAAATCAAGTGGAACTAAAAGCTTGTATTGTGGGACACATATGCACATGGTTATATCACTTTAGATTTCACATCTCAGATTGAACAAAGGACTGAGTCTCCTTGGAGATTAAGACCTTTGGTGAGAGGACTCTGCTTCTGTCCCTACACGGCCATACATTTGAGTGGACTTTTGTCATAGCTGCAGTGAATTTCAATATGTTGGGGGCTGATTTCCTGTGCTCACATGGTTTGTTGGTTGATCTTGCTAACAGGCGCCTGGTTAATGCACTTTCTTTTTATTCTATTCCCTGTGCAGCCTGAGTGACCCCGCCCACAGCACAAGCCAACGTCACAACGGCAAGCGGTAAGTTCCACACACTGCTCACTCAGTTCCCGGCACTCACGGTTCCTACATTTTCAGCAGCCGTCGCTAAACACGGAGTGGAACATGTTATTACTACCACCGGACCGCCCGTTTTTGCAAAAGCTCGGCGCTTGGATTCAGCTAAACTGACCATAGCGCGCGAGGAGTTCGCCAACCTGGAAAAGTTGGGCATCATCAGGCGTTCGAACAGCCCATGGGCTTCCCCGCTTCACATGGTCCCGAAAGCTGATGGCTCGTGGCGACCTTGCGGAGATTTCCGCAGGTTGAACAACGCCACAGCACACGACCGCTACCCAATCCCGCATATCCAAGATTTTTCCGTTCATTTGGCGGGGGCGCGCGTTTTTTCTAAGATAGACTTGGTCCACGGTTACCACCAAGTCCCAGTGCGCGCTGAGGACATACCCAAAACAGCGGTAATAACTTTGGCCTATTCGAGTCTTTGCGCATGCCGTTTGGGCTTAAAGGTGCTGCGCAGATGTTCTAACGCATGATGGATGCGGTGTTGCGCGATCTCCCCTTCGTATTCGTCTACCTGGACGACATCTTGGTAGCCAGCGCGTCTGAAGACGAACACGAAAACCACCTCACGGCAGTTTTCCGGAGGTTGGGAGAGCACGGGTTAATAATCAACCCAGCGAAGTGTCAGTTCGGGGTGACGCAGATTGATTTTTTTTGGGGCATCGCGTCTCTCCAGAAGGAGCGGTTCCTCTGCCTGACAAAGTGCGCGCGGTAACAAATTTTCCCCAGCCACAAACGGTCAAGGCGTTACAGGAGTTTTTGGGAATGGTGAATTTTTATAACCGTTTCCTCCCCCGCGCAGCGCAGCTCATGCAACCATTGTATGCCGCACTAAAAAAACAAAAACCCACAAATAAAATCGAATGGTCTCCGGAGCGAGAGCGAGCATTCTCGGAGGTCAAAACAGCCCTGGCAAACGCTGCGTTGTTAGTACATCCAGACCCAACGGCCCACATAGCGCTCACTACTGACGCGTCAGATGTGGCCATAGGGGCGGTCGTGGAGCAGCATGTAGCCGGGGCTTGGCAACCGCTCGCCTTTTTCAGCAGGACTTTGCGCGATAGTGAACGAAAATACAACACATTCGACAAGAGAGTTGTTAGCTCTCCACTTGGCCATTCGCCACTTCCAGATCTGGCTGGAGGGATGCCGTTTCACCGCTTTCGTTGACCACAAGCCGCTGACATTCACGATGGCCAAGGTTTCAGAACCGTGGTCAGGCCGGCAACAGAGGCAGCTGGCCGCCATCTCAGAGTTTACTACCGATATTCAGCATGTGGCGGGTAAACTGAATGTAGTGGCAGACTGTCTCACGCCCCGTGGCAGCCCCGGTCCGCGTAGGGATAGATTATGCAGCCATGGCCGCGGATCAGGTTAGCGACGCGGACGTGCACACGCTCCAGTCTGGACCAACAGGGTTAAGGCTGGAGAACAGGGTGCTGCAAGACAGTATGCCCCCCCTAATCTGCGATGTCTCCACTGGGCAACCGCGTCCTGTGGTACCGGCTGCGTGGCGTCGCCGTGTTTTTGACTCGATTCATTCTCTGACGCACCCGGGAGTGCGCGCGTCGGTCAAAATGGTGGGAGAGAAATTTGTATGTCCGAGCCTGCGCAAACAAGTTAAGGAGTGGGCGGCAGCCTGTATGGCTTGTCAACGAGCCAAGGTACACAAACACACGAGAGCTCCCTTGGAGCCGTTTCACATCCCAGCTAAGAGGTTCGATCATGTCCACGTGGACCTCATAGGCCCCCTTCCGCCGTCACAGGGGTGCACACACCTTCTGACAATGGTAGACCGCACCACGCGCTGGCCGGAAGTGGTCCCACTGGCGTCAACTACAGCTGAGGAGGTGGCGCGCGCGTTTTTAACAGCATGGGTAGCGCGCTTTGGAGTCCTGTCGGACATTACGTCCGACAGAGGCCCTCAATTTGTTTCCGAACTTTGGCCAGCAATGGCCCTCAGCCTGGGGGTAACGATCCACCGCACAACCACGTACAATCCGCAGGCTAATGGGTTATGCGAACGTTTTCGTAGGTCATTGAAAGCAGCTCTCAGAGCGTCGCTTACGGATGCAAATTGGGTAGACAGGCTACCATGGGTTTTATTGGGGTTGCATTCTGCACCTAAAGAGGATTTAGAAGCCTCCCCGGCTGAGCTAGTTTTTGCGCAGCCACTTCGGCTGCCCGGGGAATTTCTCCCAGATAATCCTGCGCCAGAATGCTCCCCGGCTCAGCAGTTGCAGCGTGGCACGGAATCAGGCACGCTGCCTGGCCCCGTTCACCAGTTTTCCACGCATTTTTGTACCTAAGGCTTTAAAAAACGCGGAGTTTGTTTTTGTCAGACACGATTCCCATCGCCCGCCGCTACGACCACCTTATGATGGACCATTTAGAGTGCTGGAAACAGGGGATAAGCATTTTTTGCTAGATTTGGGGGGCAGGAAAGAAAAGATTGGCATCAACAGGCTCAAACCCGCCTTTGTGGTGGCGGACGAGGATGTGCTGTTGGCCAGGGCTCCTCGGCGCGGCAGCCCCCCTAGGGGACATTCCCCAGAACACCCACAGGGATTGACTAACAGTTCTCACCCTCAGACAGCAGCCCCCCAGCAGGATGGCGCCGCGGAAGTGGTGAAGCCCGCTTACAGCAGATACGGGAGGAGACTGAGGCCCAAGCAGCACATGGACTGATGTGTAATGATTTTATCATGACATGCAGACTGTTATTCCGTTGTTCCATCTTAGACGTTTGGGGGTGGTCATGTGGGACACATATGCACATGGTTATATCACTTTAGACTTCACATCTCAGATTGAACAAAGGACTGAGTCTCCTTGGAGACAACAGGAGGATGTGGAAGTTTAGTCTTTGGTATGCAAAGAGACGGCCTTGGGGGATTTCCTGGCTGCCAGAGACTTTAGGTGGAGGTGATAAGATCTAAGAGAGGATGCATTGTTACTTGGGATTAAATGCATTGTGACTGTGGGAGAGGATGCATTGTTACTTGGGATTAAATGCATTGTGACTGTGAGCTTTGAAAGTCCTGGGTATTTAAAGGACGAAGGTCTGGGTTTTTTTCCTTTTTTCTGTTTTGCTGATGTTGGAAGATGTGAATAAACCTGACTCGTGAGATAAACTCTGCCTCGTCATTTTCACATTTCCACAGTATCATTATATCGCCATATTTTCTTGACTTTTAATTTGCCAGAATTTCAAGACAATGCTTTGTTTTCAAAATAAACACAAATTTAACTCACCATTATACCCTCAATGGAGCTGCAAAAAAGGTATTGTAATAACTAGGCCGGACCAGTAGAAGTCACACCGAGGCAGCTGCACCTTGGTGCTTTCATATTCCACTGTACTGTGGATAGTTACAAATTTAGGAGTAAAAGAAAAAGTTGCAAACTTAAAGGGGAAAAAAGTCATAAATTTATCACAAAAGGTAAACATTTATGCAATAAAAAGAGCAACTTAAGAAAATGACATAAATTTATGAGGAAAAAAAGCAACTGTAAGGAAATCAAGTCGCAAATTTATAAGAAAATTTAGTTGTTACTACTCAAGTAACTTTTTTAGTAAATACTTTCTAGCTGTCACTCAAATATTTATCT
Organism: Pholidichthys leucotaenia; assembly: GCA_020510985.1. NCBI lineage: Eukaryota > Metazoa > Chordata > Actinopteri > Cichliformes > Pholidichthyidae > Pholidichthys > Pholidichthys leucotaenia. The sequence goes on along the minus strand of CM035843.1, from coordinate 196,112,500 downwards.
CTGGTGACTACCCTTAACTCATGCTTGAGCAGCTAAAATCAAGAGATAATGCTTCTTTTATTTGAGAACATTTTCTGGATACTGTAAGTAAGTTTGTGGACTAAAGCTTAGCTTTTAACACCATCATCCCATACATCCTGATAAACAAACTGTACTTCCTCCAGATCCTCCCCCCCTCGCACCTGGATAAAGAACTTTCTCACCAACCGCCCGCAAACAGTCAGACTTGGCCCCCACCACTCCTCCACACCGTCCCTCAGCACTGGCTCCCCCCAGGGCTGTGTGCTAAGCCCTCTGCTGTACTCCCTGTACACCTTTGACTGTATTCCAACCCACCCAACCACTGTCATCATGAAATACGCGGATGACACCGCCTTGGTTGGGCTCAACACCGACGACGATAAGAAGGCATACAGGGCAGAGGTAGAGAATCTGCTGCTGTGGTGCCAAGCAGACAACCTGAAACTGGATGTCAGAAAAACCAAAAGAACTCATTCTAGACTTCAGGAAGAACAGAAAGGACCCCCCCCATAAATGGCAGCCACATGGAAAACGTCCCCACCTTCAGGTTTCTGGGCACCCACATCTCCTCTGACATCTCCTGGACTGTCAACACCAAGGCCCTGGTGAAGAAAGCCCAGCAGCGGCTGCATTTCCTCTGTGTCCTGAGGAAGCACAACCTGGACTAGAAGCTGCTGCTGGCCTTCTATCACTGTTTAGTGGAGAGCATGCTCACCTACTGTTCGGATGTGTGCTACGCTGGCTCCATGGCCGAGAATAGGAAGGCTATGCAGAGGGTCATCAACACCGCCCCAAAAATTATCAGCAGCCCTCTGCCCTCCCTGGAAGACATCTCCAGATCCTCCTGTCTCAGAAGGATCAAGGCCATCACAGGAGGTCTCTCACATCCCACCCACCACCTGTTTGACCTGCTTCCCTCTGGACTATGGTTCAGATCAATCAGGTCCCACACCTCCAGACTGACTCTGAACTGCAAACAGTCAGAGCGCCCCCCCCCACTCCCGCCACTCTCATGCACAGAACTGAGGACCTTTTAATTATTACAACAACTCACCCCTCTTTGCACTCCTCACTTTCATGTATATTAACCCATCCGTGAAATCACTACTGTACATATTTTCCTTAATCCTTGGGCCATTTTACTCAATTATGTGTTCTGCACTTCACACTCTTATGTACATAGTTCCACCCGCAAAGCCACTACTGTACCTGTGTGTATACCAATGGGCTATTTATTATTTTTACTTTTTATTTCTACTTTAGTCGTATGATCAACTGTGTGTTCTGTAATTGTTTTATTTCAAATTCTTGTCACTTACTTTATTGTGCAGTAGCCTGGTGTAGCACCCACAAATTTCGTTGTGCTGTACAACTGTAGAATGACAATAAAGCCTATTCTATTCTATTCTATTCTAGTAAAGTTTGTTTATAAAGCACATTTCACAGACATACTGTCTGTGGGCTGCACGGTGGCGCAGTGGTTTAGCACTGTGGCAGCACAGTTTTACCCTCGGCCGGGGGATCGCGGGGATCATGAGATCGTGGGTTCGATTCCAGCCCCCGACCAACAGTGAGCTGTGTGGAGTTTGCATGTTCTCCCCGTGTTGCGAGGGTTTACTCCGGGATTTCTCCGGTTTCCTCCCGCATACCAAAAAACATGTAGGTTTAGGGCGCTCGCGCACGCAGCGACCGGCAGCCGGTGGCTTGTCACCAGACTGCAAACCAAATCTACCTACGGGTACAAATAAGTAACAAAAAAAAAAAAATACTGTATAGTCACAAAGTGCTGTACAATAAAATAGAATTAAAAAAACAACTTAATACAGACACCATTAAAAAGAAAAGAAAAGGAAAAAAATTAAGTAGGGTTTTTTTTTATCAGAAACTTCATGCTTACTTAGGTAATTGCATACTTCAATTTTTCTTGTCAATTTGCAACTTTTCCTGTAAATTTTCAACATTTTTCTCATAAATCTGCAACTTTTTTTGTCAGAAATTTGCAACTTTTTCTGTTACAAAAGTGACTTTTCTCATATATTTTCAACTTTTTTTCTCACAAATTTGTGACTTTTTTCCTGTAAATTTTCACCTCATTTTTCATAATTGCAGCATCAGCGCCCTTGGCGTCAATAAAATTACTCTTCCCCTCTCAGAGATCATTTCATCCCAAAAGACTGCATCAGAATTGGTTTTTTTTCCCCCTTTTCAGAACCCCAGTGGAAACAATTTCCTTTGTAGTAGAAACCCAATAAGGACTGCTTTTAAAGAATTAAAGTACATCATAAAAAACATTAACTCTTTTTCAAGTTTACATTCCTCAGGATAACTGTGGACACTGTGAAGATAATCACTTTTGTGATGGACAATAATGGTTTGCAATAATTAATTAATCCTTGATTTAAATGTGATTGCATGTCTTAGGAATGTTTTTTTACATGGTTATTCAAATGAATGTTAAATTTATTAGTACCAGTATAAATGCATAGTCACTGAATATTAGTCTTGAATCACTGAAGCTAGTTAGAGTTTATATTGAGTAGTGATGGGTCCGGCAACACCGATGCGTCGGCGCATGTGTCGGGCTTATAGAGTGAAACCCAGTTTCGGTGCGTGTCGGTGCGTCTCGCATTAAGAAAGTCACGTGACCGATACAGGGACTGTACCGGTCACGTGATGCTAGCGCGTCGAAACACTGACGGGCCCGCGTTAATAAGGAAGCGCATCTGTCAACGGGATGCATTTGCCCAAAGACTCTCGTATGTGTTGCGGACGGTCCTTGTGCAAATTTATCACAAATTATGGAGCATGAGCAGCCTCAAGGAAAAAGAGAGGTTTCCACCGTGTGGGACCATTTTGATCTGATATCGGAAAATAAGGTATTTAAAAATAGTATTTTTAAAATACTATTTTCTTTGTTTTAATTTCCTTGTTTCATCCTGTTCCTCTCAGAGTTTCCACTTGATTTATCTGAATTCAAATTAATTTGAAAGTGACTCTTAGTTTACTCTTCATATTTTCTGCAGGCTAAATGTCGCATTTGTTCAACAGAGCTGTCGTATTTAAACAAAAGCACCTTCTCAATGCTGAGACATTATAGGGCCAGGCATGAAAATGAAGTCCCGGATACACCCAGGATAGACTCAGGTATACAGCCATTCTATAACTTGCTCAGTTTCTTTATTGATAATTAATTCCTATTAATTTATTCTTTACTTCATTTTTAACCATCAAGCTTCCAGGAAGCAGATGCTGGATGAAGCTGTGCTCAGTTTCATGGTGAAGGACTGCCAGCCCCTCAGCATTGTGGAGAGTGAAGGGTTCAGGGAACTGGTTCAGGCCCTTCAGCCCTCATGTTTTGCCAACCAGAAAGGTTTGTGGAAATTATCTAAAGTAGTAGTTGATATATCCAATTTATTTAATCTTTAATTTAAATATATGGATTTGCTTTTGGTTTGACTTGGTGTAATTTTCAGACCATCAAACAAATGGTGGCCAAAAAGTACGAGGAGGAACGGGAACGAGTGAAAAAGGAGGTACAGCAAGCTGTGGCAGTGAGTATAACAGCTGACATGTGGACATCTGTGAACATGGAGGCTTACTTGGCTCTTACCTGTCACTACATTAATAAGAATTTGCAGTTGTGTACGTCTGTGTTGGGAGTGCAATACTTCCCACAAAGTCACACTGCTGACAATTTGGCCCAAGTCAAAAGGGGCATGATGGAGGACTGGGCAATAACCAATAAAGTTTTTGTGACCGACGCAGCACCCAACATGATTGCATCCACTAGACAGCTCCAAATTCGGCACTCAATTTGCATTGCACATAGTCTCAATTTAGACGGGACCATCTTCACAACAGCTGTCTGCACCCACTTCAGCCATGTTATTCAGCATTATTTGTTTGTTGTTGTTTGGAAATCATGTACTAAAATGCCAATTTGTTGTTTTTTAGATAACCTTTGGCAACATCTCAACATCGAAGTGGGCAGGCAGACCAAAAGTGCCACAGCTGATGCCATCCAGGAGGTGCAGAGATACCTGGCAGAGGACAATATTGCCAGGTCCCAGGATCCTCTGAGATACTGGGACAAACAAAAGACCATCTATCCAAACCTCTTTCAGCTTGCCTTACAATTTCTCTGCACTCCAGCCTCATCTGTGTCATATGAGTGGGTGTTTCTACAGCTGGAGAAGTTGTATCAAAAGAGCATAACAGACTCAATTTCAAAACGTTGGAAAAGCTTTTTTTTTTTAATAAAAATTTGTAAAAAAAAAAAAAAAAATCCCAGTCCACAAGCATCCTCATTCACAACATGTTCACTTAGATTTTTACGTTATGATACATGTTCACATTATTTATTGACTGTATCTAAAAATATCAATGATAGTTGAAATTAAAATGAAGATATGAAATAATACAATATAAAATACAATGACTTAAATTATATACTGCTCAAAAAAAATAAAGGAAACACTAAACATCCTGGGTCTGCCCCGGGGTCAAGTTTTTCTCCCAGCTGGTCTGGGAACGCCTTGGTATCCCCTCTGAAGAGCTGGAGCAGGTAGCTGGGGAGAGGGAAGTCTGGGCTTCTCTGCTTGAACTGCTGCCTCCGCGACCCGGACCTCCGGAAAAGTGGTAGAAGCTGGATGGATGGACTAAACATCCTAGATTTGAATGAAATATTCTTATTAAATGCTTTGTTCTTTACATAGTTGAATGTGCGGACAACAAAATCACACAACAGCAGGTGAAATTGATTGTCAGTGTTGCTTCCTAAGTGGACAGTTTTGTTTTTTTTAGCAGTATATTATTGTATATACTAGGTCATCAAATCAGTGTCAGTTGAGTCTGTCAACTAGGTTGACTGTAGGGATTTTTAAGGTCCAGCAGGTGTCAGTATTCAGCAACACAGTTTCAACACAGTATCAATACAGTTTTGCAATGTGTCGAAACGCATCATGACGCCTCATGGACCCATCACTAATATTGAGTATATAATGAATTTCCCAGTTTAAAATGTGTATGCGTACTGAAACTCTGTTGTCTGTCTTCTAACAGGTAACAACCAATCACAGGCTGCACCAGTCTGATGATGCCCTCCCTTTCATTTATTGGTTGTTCACAAAGAACTGATTCCTCATCGGACTAAAGTTCGCTCAAGCCTCTTGCTATGGAAGACAATTGGTCTCCTTTCATGCCAATCATACTTTTTATGATACTAGAAGGGCGACCCTTTAAAACAGGAGAAAATGCCCTAACCAGGGAGTTGCTTTTGCCTTTGTGTGTTTCTCAGTTCTTGTTAAAGTTTTGTGCATGTCTGAATCTTTTTTAAGTCCCGTGCTAGTCTTCTTAAACCCTCTTTTGTTAAGTTTGCCTGTTTTTCTGGCAACTGAGGAGAAACCCTCCTTTCCTAAGTGAGCTCACCTTCTCTGTGAAAGTCAGACTTCCAAAAAAAAACTTTTCTTCTTCGCCTCACAAGCTGTGCTTATCCTATTTAAACGTTTTTCCTGGACTTTTGACTTTTCCTGCTGTTAAGGTGGACTTTTAATTTTCCTGCCTTTAAAGTGAACTGATAGAGATTTTGGACTTTTCTGTTTTCCCTACGGAGAAGAACTCAGACCTCGTGGGTGAAACTGCCTAAATACATTTTCCTTCAGCCTTTGGGGTTGTCCTGTGTGCTGTGGACATCCTAAATTGTCGGACTGGTTGCCAAAAGATGTCACATCTGCTCCTGGAGCCCCCATTCATCCTGCTGCCGGCTACGCGCCGTATGGTCCGGGAAGCCCCCAGCCGAGTCTACACTTCTCACAGCTGTGAACGACTGGAAAGACAACTGGCAGTTGCTTTCCCCTGTTTGCCACCCTACTGGCGTTTGTGATCGCCACTGGAAATCGGCTGACCTGGCTGTGTTCGTAAGTGAGACTCCCACTTTCCTATCTGCTGGGTTTAAAAGAGATGTCCCAAATACCAATTATAATTAAACATGGCCAGTATTTCATGGTATAATTAGTCCACCAGCTGTAGGACAAGCTTTAAACTGAAGGAAAATTCATATTCTCTTTCCAGTAACCTCCGTTCATTTTGTAGATTAATTCAGAAGTTTCCTTTTTCAGATAATCAGCTTATGTAATTTTTCCCCATAAAATTGTGTTCAATTTTATGTATGATTTTGTTAGTTATCTCAGCTTTCCATTGCATTACAGTGGAAATTCAAAATCGGGTTTCTCATGGCTCCACAATTGTGCTTACACTGTTGCTCTATAATCAGTTATAAATGAATGCGATTTCTAACACCTGTTGATCATTTGAACCTGCTTACAAATCATTTGAATGCAATGTCATGTAACCTGAATTAGCTTCATTATTAATAAACTGTTATGGCGCCCGTAGGGCCTGCACCTGTTTCAGCTGTGCACACACCTGTTGCTGATCATCAGCGGCCTTTAAAAGCCAGCTCCGCCTGCGGCTCAGCACGGAGACGTCTGCCACACTCAGGAAGGCACAGCGCCCATCCTCAGTCTCATCCTGTACCTACAGCCACGGAAGAGCAACACGACAACGCACGTAAGCGCTCCTCACCTTTACCTTGTCAAGCTTGTCTCCCCTGTGCACAGGTGGACCCCCCAGGTGGCGGAACCTCTCTCCCCGGTGGCAGCTCAGCATCTCCCCGGCGTCAGAGCCACCTCCCCGCTTCACGACACCGAACAGGATGCTCACTCCCTGGCAGCCGCCAGTCAGGCAAGCAGAAGCCCTGCATCCCCTCCTGCAAAGTAAGCAGCAGTTTCTTGTTACATCTCCCACACTGGTGCAGCGCTAATACTTCTGCTCTGTGTTCATAGGGTTGCCAGGCGAAGCTAAGACCTGCTCAGTTCCAGCACGAGTCCAGCACTACTGTTCATACTACATACTACTACTACTACATACTACTTTATGTATGATTTTGTTAGTTATCTCAGCTTTCCATTGCATTACAGTGGAAATTCAAAATCTGGTTTCTCATGGCTCCACAATTGTGCTTACACCGTTGCTCTATAATCAGTTATAAATGAATGTGATTTCTAACACCTGTTGATCATTTGAACCTGCTTACAAATCATTTGAATGCAATGTCATGTAACCTGAATTAGCTTCATTATTAATAAACTGTTCAAATAAACTTCATTATTAATAAATTGTAGTAGTATGTCCAGCAGTATTGTTCGCCTACCAGCATGGCATTGGGGTGGAGGATGCGGTGATCTTCCTCCTTCACCGTTCTCTGTCCCACCTGGAGAAGCCCGGGAATATGGTGAGGATCATGTTCTTTGACTTCTCCAGTGCTTTCAACACCATCCAACCGATGATCCTGAAGGACAAGCTGCTGCGCGCAGGGGTGGACCAGCACCTGTCATCATGGATCCTGGACTACCTCACGAACCGGCCTCAGTTTGTGAGAACCCGGGACTGTGTTTCCGACACGATCATCAGTAGCACGGGGGCCCCCCCAGGGAACGGTGCTGGCTCCCTTCCTGTTCACTCTTTATACTGCGGACTTCTCACACAACACAACACATTGCCATCTACAGAAGTTCTCTGATGACTCTGCGATCGTTGGTCTCATCTCCAACGGAGATGAAGCTGAGTACAGAGGGCTTATCCAGGACTTTGTGGACTGGTGCCATCGGAACTGCCTCCAGATCAACGCGAGGAAAACTAAGGAGCTGGTGGTGGACTGCCGCAGGCATGGGCAGCCCCTCACAGCACCAGTAAATATACAGGGAACAGACATCAAGATGGTGACATCCTATAAGTACCTGGGTATTCATCTGAACAATAAACTAGACTGGTCACACAATACTGACGCACTCTACAAGAAGGGACAGCGCAGGCTGTTCCTGCTGAGGAGACTCAGGTCTTTTGGTGTACAAGGGGCGCTGCTGAAGTCATTCTATGACACGGTGGTGGCATCAGCCATCACTTTTGGAGTGGTCTGCTGGGGCAGTGGCATTACTGCAGCCGATAGGAAGAGACTGAACAAACTGATTAAGAAAGCTAGCTCTGTCCTGGGGCAGCGCCTTGATCCGATGGAGGAGATAGGAGAGAGAAGGACGGTGGCTAAACTGTCATCTCTGCTGGAGTCCGAGTTCCACCCTATGCAGGACATACTGGATGCACTGAGGAGCTCATTTAGCAGCAGACTACATCATCCCAGGTGCACAACCGAGAGGTTTCGTAGGTCCTTCCTACCAACGGCTGTCAGACTGTACAACCTAAGCAGGGCTGCTCGCAGAGATAGCAAAAAGACGTAACAAACTAATAGTTTTTTTGAATGCAAAAGATGCAATAGACTTACACAATGGTCCTCTCCGGCATACAACTAGGAACATACCAGTCGCTATGGAGGGTGAGAATATGTATGGGCACATAATCATACCATGTAGGATAACTAAATAGACGGTTATGCTGTTTCATCCCACCTAGCAACAATGCTCTGCACTGTGTGTGTTTATATATTTACATATTTATTCCATCTAGCTACAATGCTCAGCACTGGGTGTGTTTATATTTATATATCTATATATTTATTCCATCTAGCTACAATGCTCCGCACTGTGTTTTTATATATCTACATATTATTCCATCTAGCTACATTGCTCCGCACTGTGTGTGTTTATATACTTGCATATTTATTCCACCTAGCTGCAATGCTCCGTACTGTGGGTGTTTATATATTTACATATTTATTCCATCTAGCTACAATGCTCTGCACTGTGTGTTCATATATTCATATATTTATTCCATCCAGCTACAATGCTCTGCACTGTGTGTCTGTGTGTGTGTGTGTATATATATATTTTATAGTAATATGTACATATGTATATTAGCTGCTCTTGCTTGCTTGTTTTTTTTTTTCTTGCCTTCTGATTGTTGCTCTGAGTGGTGCTATCCCTGTGCTGTTGCAATCCTGGAATTTCCCCATTGTGGGACTAATAAAGGCTTATCTTATCTTATCTTATCTTATCTACACCACACACTACACATTCACACATACATACACCTTCCACTGGGCAATAAAAGGTTAATTATATCTCCTTGAGTCTGTCTTTTGTCCCCTGGGTCCAGCAAACATGTCAGTACGTCTCCGTCAAAATGACCCAGCGGACAGCGTGCTAGCACGCCGACTCAACACCTTAGATGCTCGAGTAGAGCAAGTTATTTACCAGCAAAATGTTATCCTAGCCCAGTTATCTCAAATTAACAGCCGGTTGGATCGCCTGGAAGGGCAGCAGGCTTTCCCACCGGCTTCCGGGGCACCTCCAGGCCCCGCTAGCTCCCCACTTAGCCAAACGGGCCCAGCCCCGTCGTCCCGTCTCACCCCGGTGCCTACGCCCGTTCACTTCAGTGGGAAGCTCGGGGAGGCCCGGGGGTTTATCCTTCAGTGCGAGACGGTTTTTCAGCGGGTCCCAGGGGACTTCCCCACAGACCACAGTAAAATTGGCTATATCGCTAACTTGCTAGAGGGTAGGGCGTTAGCCTGGGCTTATGCCGTTATGGCGAAGCACAGCTACACCACGCTATCTTACCAACAATTCCTAGCTGATTTCACGGAGGTTTTTGACCACACTGACCGGGACACGGTATTAACTACCCGGCTGCTTAATCTTCGCCAGGGCGGGAGGTCCGCTGCGGATTACGCAGTTGACTTTCGGGTCATAGCCGCTGAGGTTGGGTGGGAAGATACCGCTTTATGCAGCATATTCCTCTGTAGCTTAAGCCCTACTCTGAGAGATGAGTTAGCCACATGGGATAAGCCTGAGAGGTTGCATGAACTTATTTCACTCACCATCAGCTTAGACAACAGACTGAGGGAACGAGCCGCCGAGCGGAGGGCTTCCAGCCGCTCGGGCGCGCAGTCCTTCCACGTCCCTCAGTCCTCGCAGCTGGCCCTGCCTCCCCCGGAACAACTTCCGGGGCAAGAGGATATGGTGATAGGGCGCTCAAAGATTCCTCCTGCCGAGAAACAGCGCCGCAAGGAACTGGGATCATGCTATTACTGCGGTAGCAGCTCACATGAATTGGCTGATTGCACGAGTCGGTTAAAAGAGGAGATCCGTGGGTCACAGTAGGGGGACTTGCGGACGCTTCTCAGTCAAAACCCCTCACTTGTTGTCTCGTGCCTATTCACCTGATCTATAAGCACACTGAACATTCCACGCACGCACTGGTTGACTCGGGAGCTGCGCAGAGCTTCATATCAAGAGACCTGGCAACCCAGCCGGGGCTCCTGTGCCAAGCTCTCCAGCCCCCGCTCAAGCTCATCACTTTATCCAAAGCCCCTCTGACTGCCATCTCCCAACAGACGGTGCCGGTATCGGTGAGCATTTCTGGGAATCATCGGGAGGACCTGCGTTTCCTGGTGCTACCTTCGTCCACTTCCCCGATCATCCTGGGTTACCCCTGGTTACGGCTGCACAACCCGTCTTTTGATTGGCAGACAGGGAGCATTGCTTCGTGGAGTACGTTCTGTCTCAGTGCGTGTCTGCAGTCCGCAGCCTGTGCTCCATCTGTGCCTTTGGCCCCACCCACGTCCCCGCCCCCGGATCTGTCCAAGGTACCAGTGGAGTATCATGACCTAGGGAGGATTTTTAGTAAGTCACGGGCCCTGTCTCCCCCCCCCCCCCCCACCGCCCCTACGACTGTGCAATTAATCTCCAGGCTGGTGCTCCGCTCCCGGCGAGCAGTTTATATAGCCTGTCGGCCCCGGAGCGGGAAGCGATGGAAAAAAAAAAAAAAAAAAAAAGCTTGGGGATCATCTGTCCATCGTCTTCGGCAGTGGGGGCAGGATTCTTCTTCGTGGGAAAGAAGGACGGCTCCCTGCGACCCTGCATCAACTTCAGGGGGCTTAATGACATTACTATTAAAGACAAATATACCCTACCCCTTATGGACACAGCCTTTAACTCCCTCCAGGGGGCCTCATGGTTCACCAAACTGGACCTTCACAATGCATACCATCTCGTGCAGATCAGGGAAGGAGATGAGTGGAAGACGGGCTTCCGGACCCCAAGCGGCCACTTTGAATACCTGGTAATGCCATTTGGGCTGACCAACGCTCCGGCCGTCTTCCAACGTCTGATCAACGACGTTCTCCGGGACTTCCTGGGGGTCTTCGTGTTTGTGTATCTAGATGACATCCTCATCTTCTCCCGCTCGCTTGAGGAGCACCAGGTGTACGTGAGGCAGGTCCTCCAGCGGCTTCTGGAGAATCAGTTGTTCGTGAAGGCGGAAAAATGTGAGTTCCATACCCAGACGACGTCTTTCCTTGGGTTCATAGTTGCTCACAACCAGATTCTCCCCGACCCAGCCAAGGTCAAGGCGGTGGTGGAGTGGCCCACCCCCTCGTCCAGGAAGGAAGTGCAGCAATTCATAGGGTTTTCCAATTTCTACCGCTGCTTCGTGCCTAAATACAGCTTGGTGGTCTGCCCACTGACCTATCTCACGTCCCCGAAGACCCCTTTCCGCTGGACGGAGGAGGCTGTGACGGCATTCAACAACCTCAAGAAGGAATTCGCGTCATCCCGCGTCCTGACGCAGGTGGATCCGGCTCTCCAATGTCTGGTCGAGGTGGACACATCGGACTCTGGGGTGGGGCAGTACTTTCCCAGCGCTCCCCAACGGACGGGGTGATCCGTCCCTGCGCTTTCTTTTCACGCCGCCTGTCCCCAGCTGAGAGGAATTATAGCATCGGTGACAGGGAGCTGTTGGCGGTGAAGCTTGCACAGGAGGAATGGCGCCATTGGCTGGAGGGTGCTGCCCAGCCGTTCGTGGTTTGGACCGACCACAAGAATCTGGAGTACTTGAGAACAGCGAAGCGGTTGAACTCGCGTCAGGCCCGCTGGTCCCTCTTCTTCGGCCGGTTCAATTTTATCATCACCTACCGCCCCGGAGAGAAGAACACCAAACCGGACGTACTCTCCAGGCAGTTCTTGGCGGAGACCTCTGAGGATCAGGAGCAGACAATCCTCCCCCCGTCCTGCGTCATGGGCGCCCTCCGATGGGACATTCGGGAGAAAGTGGTGAAGGCGCAAGAGGCTGTGCCCGATCCAGGAGACAGCCCTCCGGGTCGGTTGTTTGTCCCCACGTCGGTCGGGGGTGAGGTCATGCACTGGGCTCACGCCTTGAAGTTGGCATGCCACCCATGGATTTCGCGCACAGTTGGGCTCCTCCAAAGGGAGTTTTGGTGGCAGGGTCTGCAGAAGGACATTGGCGATTACGTCTGGGCCTGCGCTCAGTGCGCCACCGGGAAGTCTTCCTCCTCTCCTCCGGCTGGACTGCTCCACCCACTCCCGGCTCTGGGTCATCCCTGGTTGCACATCACGCTGGACTTTGTGAATGGCCTCCCACCATCTAACCAGTGCACTACGATCCTAATCGTGGTCGATCGTCTCTCCAAGGCCGCCTATCTTGTTCCTCTCTGGGGGCTGCCGACGGCACGTGAGACAGCGGACTTGCTGGTCCAGCACATTATTCGCCTCCATGGAATCCCCACAGACATCGTCTCGGATGCGGGCAGCAATTCGTTTCTCAGGTGTGGAGTGCGTTCTGCCAGGCATTAGGTACGACAGTGAGCCTATCGTCTGGTTACCACCCGTAAAGTAATGGGCAGTGCGAGCGGACAAACCAGGAGCTGGAAGCCGCCCTGCGGTGCGTCATTTCGTCCAGTCCTACTTCATGGAGTAACCACCTGTCCTGGATTGCATACGCCCATAATTCCACGGTCTCATCGGCGATTGGGATGTCCCCCTTCAGGGCGTCTTTGGGGTATGACACCCCCCCCCCCCCCCGTTTCCGGAAGAGGAGAGGGAGGTGGTGGTGCCTTCTGCCCTCACTCATGTCAGGCACTGCCGCCGGCTCTGGACCATCACCCGCCGGGCCCTCCTCCGGACCACGGAACGTAATATGAAGACTGCAAACTGTCATAGGAGACCGGCCCCCAGGTACGAGGTGGTTCAACAGGTATGGCTCTCTACCTGCAATATTAATCTGAAGGCTGAGAAGCGCAAGTTGTCCAAGCGCTTCATTGGGCCATATACCATTGACCGCATTATTAACCCTGCTGCTGTTCGCTTAGCGCTCCCCCCCTCCCTCCGCATCTGTTCCACCTTTCATGTTTCCCAGGTCAAGCCCTTCATCTCCAGTCCCCTCTGCCCGCCTCCCGCGCCCCCCCCCCCTCCGAGGATGATCGACGGCCACCCGCCGTGGGGGGTCACTGCCATCTTGGATGTCTGTCGGCGGGGTCGGGGTCTTCAGTACTTGGTGGATTGGGAAGGTTTCGGCCCTGAAGATAGATCCTGGGTGCATCCGTTGCTGATCTTGGATAAACAACTCATCCGCGACTTTCACCGGACGCACCCAGGTAGGATAGGACAGGTGCCAGGAGGCACCTCTAGAGGGGGGAGTACTGTTATGGCGCCCGTAGGGCCTGCACCTGTTTCAGCTGTGCACACACCTGCTGCTGATCATCAGCGGCCTTTAAAAGCCAGCTCCGCCTGCGACTCAGTGTAGAGACGTCTACCACACTCAGGAAGGCACATCGCCCGTCCTCAGTCTCGTCCTGTACCTACAGCCACGGAAGAGCAACACGGCAACGCACGTAAGCACTCCTCACCTTTACCTTGTCAAGCTTGTCTCCCCTGTGCACAGGTGGACCCCCCAGGCGGCGGACCCTCTCTCCCAGGCGGCAGCTCAGCATCTCCCCGGTGTCAGAGCCACCTCCCCGCTTCATGACAACGAGCAGGACGCTCACTCCCTGGCAGCCTCCAGTCAGGCAAGCAGAAGCCCTGCATCCCCTCCTGCAAAGTAAGCAGCAGTTTCTTGTTACATCTCCCACACTGGTGCAGTGCTAATACTTCTGCTCTGTGTTCATAGGGTTGCCAGGCCAAGCTAAGACCTGCTCAGTTCCAGCACGAGTCCAGCACTACACCACACACTACACATTCACACACACATACACCTTCCACTGGGCAATAAAAGGTTAATTATATCTCCTCGAGTCTGTCTTCTGTCCCCTGGGTTCAGCAAACATGTAATAAACTTGTAACGAGAGAAGTTGTACTTGATTTCTTTTGCCTATACGCTTTCCTAAGTCACTGCATCAAAGAACTCATGAATTGTTTGAGATTGATTGATTGATTGATTGATTGATTGATTGATTGATTGATTGATTGATAATATAAGGATTAATTTTAATAGGTTCCAAGGTTGTCATAGCCAGGAGCGGCACTGGGGTTAAGCTCCCAGTGCTCATAAAATGCTCCTTACGGCGTGCGTCTCAAAAAGCCTCTGACAACTAAGTCCAACTCCTAGCCTGCCCGTGTGGTTTAGTCTCTAAACCCGGCGGAACTGCTTTTACTAATAGGAGAAGGGGCAAGGGCGGATCTCTGGCGCCTTAAAACCAGATGCTTCGGGTAGATGGTGGCTCGTCAGCCTGGGAAGGTAGCCCATCTAGGGGAAGGTAAACCCTGATTTCAAACCTCCGCTGCCTTGCAGCACACCCGGTCATGGGAAAGGCTTCGGGAGTCAACCCTGAGGAAAAATCCGGAGTTGGAGCCCCTAAGGCAGTTCTCTGTTGTGCTCAACATCGTTCTGGCAGCTCCTGCGACGGCACTGGTGCCAAACTATAGCAGCCCTGCTGTTCCTTTGGATCCATCAGTGACGTGGAGAGGGGGGACATGCTGCATGGGTAACATCTTGTCCTCCATATCTTCCTGCCCAGGCTTGAATCCTACCAATGCCCAATGCTGGAAGGTAGAACACCGGTGCGCATCGGCCTGTTCAGCCCCAGGCGGTGCTGTTCCAGCAGAGTAGACGTTTAGGATTCTCTTCCATGGTCATCATAGACCGACGGAGGCCGACGAGGAATTTTAATAAATCATCCAAAATTGGACTGGTGCCCCATTCTGATTAGAGTATTCCTCTCATAATTTGTTTGTGGAAGAATCAAACATCCTTCCGCACACACACTTCTAACTCAATTAAACAATCCTCGTACCTTATCACACTATGTTCTGTCAAATATTGCTACATAATTTTGCAACTTTTTTCTCAAAAATTTCCATTTTTTTTCCTGAAAATTTTCAACTTTTTTCTCCTTAATTTGTGACTTTTTCCTCAAAAATGTGCAACCTTTTTTCTCATAAATTTGCATTTCTTTCTTGTAAATGTGCATTTTTCCAGCAAATCTTCAACATTTTCCTCAAATTTTTTTGGACTTTTTTTCCTCATAAATTTGCAACTTTTTTCTTACAAATTTGTGACTTTTTTGTCAAAAATTTGCATCTTTTTTTCTTTGTAAATATGGAATTTTTTCCTGTAAATTTTCAGTTTTTCTTCCAGATTTGAAACTTTGTTAGCAAAAATTTGCATTTTTTTCTCTGCCAATTTTCAACCTTTTTCTTCTAAATTTACAACACTCACCAACATGTTAAGTGTCTCACAAGAGGGGAAAGAACACTGGATCATGTTCACAGCAATATTAAGCACGCCTACAGAACCACCCCCCTCCCTCACCTTGGACAATCAGACCATCTCTCCCAAGTTCTAATACCTGCTTACACCCTCCTCAGGAAGAGTTCTCCCCCAGTGGGCTGTGGGGGCAGGCTTCTTCATCGTCGGCAAGAAGGATGGCTCCCTGCGGCCATGTATCGATTTCAGGGGTCTCAATGACATCACAGTGAAGGATAAGTACACCCTGCCCCTCATGGACACGGCGTTTGACTCCCTCCAGGGGGCCTCTTGGTTCACCAAGCTCAACCTCCACAACGCTTACCATCTCATGCGGATCAAGGAGGGAGAAGAGTGGAAGACGGGATTCCGGACCCCAAGCAGCCACTTCGAATACCTGGTGATGCCATTTGGGCTGACCAACGCGCCGGCCGTCTTCCAGCGCCTGATAAATGACGCTCTCTGGGATTTCCTGGGCACCTTTGTTTTCGTCTACCTGGACGACATCCTCATCTTCTCTCTGTCATTAGAGGAGCACCGGGTGCATGTGAGACAGGTCCTCCAACAACTCCTGGAGAACAAATTGTTCGTGAAGGCCGAGAAATGCGAGTTCCACACTAACAGGACTTCATTTCTCGGCTTTGTGATCTCCCACAACCAGGTTCTCCCCGACCCGGTCAAGGTCAAGGCGGTGGTGGATTGCCCCCCTCCTTCATCCAGGAAGCAACTCCAGCAGTTCCTGGGGTTTGCCAACTTTTATCGCCGCTTTGTGCCCAGGTATAGCATGGTGGCCCGCCCGCTGACCTATCTCACATCCCCGAAGGTTCCCTTCCTCTGGACAGAGGAGGCTGCAGCAGTGTTCAGCGCCCTCAAGAGGGAGTTCTCATCGTCCCACGTCCTCATGCAGGTGGATCCGGCCCTTCAGTGCTTGGTCGAGGTGGATGCATCAGACTCCAGGGTGGGGGCAGTGCTGTCCCAGCGCTCTCCGATAGACGGGGTGGTCCGCCCCTGTGCCTTCTTCTCGCACCGCCTGTCTCCAGCAGAGAGAAATTACAGCATTGGTGATAGGGAGCTCCTGGTGGTGAAGCTCGAGTTGGAGGAGTGGCGCCACTGGTTGGAGGGAGCTGCCCAGCCTTTTGTAGTTTGGACCGACCACAAAAACTTGGAATATCTGAGGACTGCTAAGCAGTTGAACTCCCGACAGGCCCGCTGGTCCCTGTTCTTTGGTCGGTTCGACTTCACGATCACCTACCGCCCCGGGAACAAGAACGCAAAACCGGACGCCCTCTCCAGGCAATTCTCGGTGGAGGTATCTGAAGACCGGGAACAGACCATCCTTCCCCCATCCTGTGTCGTTGGCACCCTCATGTGGGACATCAGGGAGAAGGTCGTGAAGGCGCAAGAGGCTGAGCCCGATCCTGGAGGTGGTCCCTCGGAACGGTTGTTTGTTCCCACATCGATCCGGGGCGAGGTCATTCAGTGGGCCCACGCCTCGAAATCTGCATGTCATCCAGGGGTGTCCCGCACAACTGAACTTCTCCAGAGGTCGTTCTGGTGGCTGGGGCTGCGAAGGGATGCCACTGCCTACATCCGGGCCTGCGCTCAGTGCGCCACCGGAAAGTCGTCTTCCTCCCCACCGGCCGGGCTCCTCCATCCCCTGCCGGTCCCTAGTCGCCCCGGTCACACATCGCCCTGGATTTTGTGACGGGCCTCCCGCCATCTAATCATTTCACTATGGTCCTTACCATCGTTGATCGTTTCTCCAAGGCTGCCCACTTCGTCCCCCTCCGGGGATTGCCAATGGCGTGGGAAACAGCGGATCTATTGGTGCAGCATGTCATACGCCTCCATGGGATCCCCACTGATGTTGTCTTGGATCGTGGGCCCCAATTTGTTTCCCAGGTTTAGAAGGCGTTCTGTCACACACTGGGGTCAACGGTAAGCCTGTCGTCTGGATACCACCCGTAGAGCAATGGGCAGTGCGAACGGGCAAATCAGGAACTGGAGGCTGCCCTACGCTGCGTCATTGCCTCCAGTCCTTTTTCTCGGAGTAGCCACCTGCCGAGGATTGAGTACGCCCATAACTCCACGGTTTCTTCGGCGATTGGGATGTCCCCCTTCAGGGCATCCTTAGGGTATGACCCCCCACTGTTTCCGGAGGAGGAAAAGGAGGTGGCGGTGCCTTCTGTCCGCAATCATGTCAGGCACTGCTGCCGGCTCTGGACCACCACCCGCAGAGTTCTCCTTTGGACCACCGAGCATAACATCAGGACAGCCAACCTCCGTAGGAGACCGGCTCCCGAGTACAAGGTGGGTCAGCAGGTATGGCTGTCAACACGTAATATAAATTTGAAGGCTGAAAGGCAAAAGCTGGCCCAGCGTTTTATCGGGCCTTACCCCATTGTTCGAGTGGTTAACCCTGTGGCTGTTCGCCTAGCTCTCTCCCCCTCCCTTCGCATCTGTCCGACCTTCCATGTCTCACAGGTGAAGCCTGTCTGCTCCAGTCCCCTCTGTCTGCCTCCCAAGACTCCACTTCCACCAGTGGTGATAGATGGCCATCCGGCGTGGGGAGTCAATGCCATCCTGGACGTCCGCCGGTGGGGTCACGGCCTACAATACCTGGTGGACTGAGAGGGGTACGGCCTCGAGTGGAGGTCCTGGGTACGTCCGTCACTTGTCCTCGACAAACAACTCATTAGGGACTTTCACCGGATGCACCAGGGTAAGATAGGGCAGGTGCCAGGAGGTACCTTTAGAGGGGGGAGTACTGTCATGGCGCCCGCAGGGCCATCATCAGTCCCAGCTGCACCCACACCTGCTGCCAATCGTCAGCAGGCTTTAAGAGCCGGACCAGCCTGTGACTCAGCACTGTCAAACTCCCGAAGACACGTCTCTCGTCTACAGCCTTGTCCTGGCTCTTCCTCTAAACACAAGCAACGCGTCGCTGCATGTAAGCTTAATCTCCACTTACCTTGTCAAGTTCCTCTCCCCTGTGCACAGGTGGATCTCCCTGGCGGCGGATTCTCTCTCCCCGGCGGCGGTTCAGCTCCACTCCAGCATCAGGGTAACTCACACTCCTCCCTGCACAGAGCCAGACGCCTTTTCCCTGGCTGTCGCCCTCAAGGCAAACCTGAGCCCACCACCACCACCTGCAAAAGTAAGCGGCTGTCATTATTACGCCCTCAGTGCTGGTGCAGTGTTAACGTCTCTGCTTTGTCTCCATAGGGTTGCCAGGCCGAACAGTGTCCAGCTCACCCCCAGCACAAGTCCTGCACTTCACACATCACATTGTACATACACGCACTCACACACAAGACATGGGTTATTAATAAAAAGATAATTGTAATTTCCTCGAGTCTGTCTTCTGTCCCCTGGGTCCAGAATTATGTCATCCATGGTGCGATGCCATCGCTTCACCAGTCACACACATATTCACACCTAGGGCCACTTTAGAGTCTCCAATTAACCTAACTTGCATGTTTTTGGCCTGTGGAAGGAAACCGGAGTACCCAGGGTAAACCCATGCAGTCACACGCTAATATATTTAAACTGCTGACTAGTATTACTCACTCTTATTCTACACTTTATTGCATGTATAGTTTATTTCTTTTATTTTATCATGTTTAATGTTGCAGCATTGCACCGAGACAAATTCCTAGTTTGTGTACTACATGAACAATGGCAATAAATCTGATTCTGATTCTGATTCTGATTCTGACAGATGTGGAGAGGCATCCAGGCCCTCACCAATTACAGGAGCCAGGGCCCCCCCAACATCGGACAGCAGCCTCACTCTGGCAGAGGAGCTTAACAGCTTCTTTGCCCAGTTTGAGCTCACCCACTCCCCATCTCATCCCCCCTCCTTCCCTCCCCCTCCCCTCTCTACAGGTGCACGGCCATCACAAGAGACCCCTCACATCCCGCCCACCACCTGTTTGACCTGCTTCCCCCTGGACGACGGTTCAGATCAGTCAGGTCCCACACCTCCAGACTGACAGTTTCTTCCCCTGGGCCATCCAAACTGCAAACAGTCAGAGGCCCCACCCCCTCCTTCCAAACGCTCACATGCACAGAACTGAGGATCTTTTTAATGGTCACAATAACTCGCCTGTCTTTGCACTTCGCACTTTCATGTACATATTGACCCATCCATGAAACCACTACTATGTATATTTTCCATAATCCTTGGGCCATTTTACTCAGTTGTGTGTTCTGCACTCCACACTCCTATGTACATAGTTCCATCCGTGAAGCCACTACCATACTTGTGTATATTTCCATAATCCTGGGCTATTTTTATTTTTACTTCAGTTGTGTGTTTAATCGTGTGTTCTGTAACCATGTTTTATCTAATCCTTCTCCCTTACTTTATTGTGCAGTAGCCTGGTGGAGCACCCATGATTTTGTTGTACTGTACAACTGTACAATGACAGTAAAGCCTATTCTATTCTGTGCTGTTTGTTTGGGTCCCAAACAAACAGCTGGTGATAAACCCCAACCAACAGGTCCCGGGCACCAACCTCCCAAGGAGACAGTGGTCTACACTCAATCGCTTCAGGACTGGACATGGCCCCTGCTTGGCCAGCCTTTACAGATGGGGCAGTAGCCCTAGCCCACTGTGCGCATGTGGAGAGGAGCAAACAATGGAACACATCATAGAGGCTTGCCCGCTCCAAAGACTGGAAGGAGGATTACACACCCTCCATACAGCAAACCAGGAGGCAACTGCTTGGCTTAAGGACTTTGCATTCGCTAAATAAATAAATATTCTGTGCTGGATACATTTTTATTCAGTGATATTGAATTGTAATTTGCAAGTTTTTTAACTTTTAAATTGGCATTTTTCATAATAGCTTTGCAAGTTTATTCTTGCAAATTTGTACCTAATTTACATTTACAGGTTTGTACCTCGTGCTAAATTGGTGAATACCACAGTCCCCCTTGTTAAAAATAATAAATCACTTACTGCAGAGATCCATACAGATGCTACTGAAAAACAAAATGTCATCATATCTTCTAGACATTTCACAAGTAGATACTGCCTAAAATTCCATTACAGCCCTTTTATGCTTGTCTTGGCTTTAATTACTTTCAAGATGGCGGAGTGAGTGGTCTCAGTCTTGCAGGCTCTTGCAGCTTAAATCAGTTTTTTTTAGTTGTGGTTCAGCCGGTCTGGATTCGGGGGTCAGACTCGATCTCTGTTTTTAAGAGTTGTTTTGCGCTCGCTGTGAGAATTGCACTTTTGGGACTGCTCTCATTCGTGAGTGAACTGATTGGCGTTTCTCTTTGTGGTTCGCTGCTACGCTTAACCCGAAGCGTTTGCTAGGCTAACGCTACAGCTAACGCTATAGCTAGTCGTAGCACCTAGCACCGACACGGAGAAGCGACTCTGTCCCCGGTGATTGAGGCTCGCTGGAGGAACAAGCCGAGGCAGCAGTTGGACGGGTGCCGGATCGGAGTTCAACTGCAGCGGTGGTGGGAGACGGGGACCAGTGGAGGACCACCGGGGCCCCAGCCGGAGTCGGAGCCCAGGTGCAGCGGCGGGGCTCGGCGGAGGAACTACTGAGGCAGACGGCGGTAGGTGGCGGGGCTCAGCGGAGGGTCTACCGGGACCCCAGCTGGACAGAAGCAGGATCGGAGCTCGGCTGCAGCGGCGGTGGGCGGCGGGACTCGGTGGAGGAGCTTCCGGTGCCCCGGCTGGACAGGAGCTCAGTTACGGAGGCGGTAAGAAGCAGGACTAGCAGCGGAGGGGGCTAGCTGAGGCCCAGCTGGATTCGAGGTCGGTCGGATCGGATCAGAATCAGAATCAGAATCAGCTTTATTGCCAAGTATATTTACAAGTAAACATATGGATACCGGCGACACCAGCAGAGATTGTTTTACTATCCACAGGTCAGTAAAAATGCCACCAAAGAAGGAGGAAATGGAAGAGATCAAAAAATCTCTGAACTTCTTGTCAGAAGAACAGACCAAAGTGGTTAGTCAGCAGGCTAAAATAATAGAGCTAATGGAAGATGTCCGAGAATTAAAATTAACAATTCAGGAAAAAGACAAAAAAATTGCAGACTTGGAGCGACGCGTCGAGGATCTTGAACAATGTTCTCGTATGGATGACCTAATTATAAGTGGACTAGACATTAAATATCAATCATATGCTCATGCTACAGCAGGATTGAGAGGAGAGGATGCTCCCCTGAGTGAATCAGTCTCCCTGGAAAACCAGGTGCTTCAGTTCCTTGATAGTAGAAATATAAAGGTCAAAGCAAATGCAATTTCAGCTTGTCATGCTTTACCCAGAAAAGATAATAAAACAAAGAAATCAATTGTGATGCGCTTTGTGAACAGAAGGGTAAAGAATGACATACTGAGGCAGGCCAGAAAACTACGGGGAACAGAAGTTTACCTAAATGAACATCTAACAAAAACTAATGCTGAAATAGCACAGCAAGCACGGATGCTGAAAAGACAAAATAAGATACAGGCAACATGGACAAGAAATTGTAGAGTTTGGATCAAACTAAATGGAACACCTGAGGAAGCAAAGAGTATAATAATCAGGGATGCTACTGACTTAAATAAATACAGATGAACACTGATTAAGAAAATTAAGAGACTATAAAAATCCATATCCACACACACGGCAAGAATAGTTCTTTTGACATACCATGTCAATGTACTTTTTTTAAAAAAATAAATAAAAAAATAAACAAAACAAACAAAAAAACTTATGACTGACTTGAGTAGACATCAATTATCCCCAGTTGGAGGAAGTCATCTGACACAGAGTGAGGAAATTCAAACTCTGAAAATATGCCATTATGCTGAACATAAACTACAAGAGATGGAAAATTATATTGATCCTGATAACCACTTTTTCAATAATATTCATAATCATTGTGAATATTACACCGAAAAGCAATTCAAAAGTCAAGTGCAACTAGATGGTAAACTATCAATAATACACTTCAACAGCAGAAGTCTTAACAAAAACTTTCCACAGATTCAGGACTATTTAAAACAGCTAGACAGAAAATTTACAGCTATTGCAGTCTCTGAAACTTGGCTTAATGAAGAGCAGGCTCCCCTGATGGCAATAGAGGGATATTAGATGTTTCATATTAACAGATCTCAAAAAAAGGGTGGTGGTGTTGCACTGTATATTGATGACCTGTATAGGTGTAAGCTTGTAAATGGAATGTCCTTTGCACTACCAGGGATTTTGGAATGCGTTACTGTTGAGCTTGACCAAGATAAAACAACAAATCTAATTATAAGTTGTATATATAGAACGCCGGGAACTTGCATTGAGACATTCAGAGATAAATTAGTCGAGCTGTACAATAATATTACTAGTAAGAAAATGGTAGTAATTTGTGGAGATTTCAATATTGATTTACTAAATCCATATCAACAAAATGTAATTACAGAGTTCATGAATTCCATGTACAGCATGAGTCTATATCCCACAATAACACATCCCAGTAGAATCACAGTTCACACTGCTACACTTATTGACAACCTGTTTGTTAATATTATTGATAAGAATATAGAAAGTGGATTATTGATAAATGATATAAGTGACCATTTGCCAACCTTTGCACTTATCCATGGCCACACGGGGGCCAATACAGAAAAATTTTTAAAATCATTCAGATACAAATCACAAAATGCAATCAGTTCTTTTAAAGAAGACTTGCTGAAGCAAGACTGGACAAAAGTCTATGTATCAGATGTAAATGAAGCCTATGGCACATTTATAAACATTGTAACCACTCTTTATGAAAAAAATTGTCCATTAGTAAAGAAAAAGCTTAAACATAAATTTGCCAATAAGCCATGGTTAACGAAAGGATTACAAAAGGCGTGTAAAAAGAAAAATTTATTATATAAAGCTTTTCTAAAGAAAAGGACAAAAGAAGCAGAGCAGCGGTATAAAACATACAAAAATAAGTTAACATATATAATAAGATGTAGTAAAAGAGACTATTACAGTAAAGAACTGGAGAAAAACAGAGACAATATTAAAAATACATGGACAATACTTAACAATATTCTTGGAAATAAAAACAGAAATACAAGCTACCCAACCAATTTTTCAAAAAATAATAAAACGACTCAGAGTGTGAATGCAGCTTCACCTGCAGATGAATTTAATAACTTTTTTGTTAACAGTGGTCCTAATTTGGTTCGAGAAATACCCATTACGGCACCCACAGGTGATACAATAAGCAAAAACACTGCCATAAAAGACTCCATTTTCATAAAGAACACAGACGCGAGAAAGGTCATTGAAATTGTTAAATCGTTTAAAAGTAAAACATCTACGGACTGTGATGGTATTGACATGCTCTTAGTCAAAAGTATTATTGAATGCTTAGTGAAACCACTGACGTATATCTGTAACCTGTCTCTCCAAACAGGTATATTTCCCAATGCAATGAAAATAGCTAAAGTAATTCCTATATACAAGACGGGTGACAGAGGGGAACTTTCAAACTATAGACCAATTTCACTATTGCCGCAGTTTTCCAAGATACTTGAAAAAATATTCTATGAGAAAATTGACAACTTCATACTGAAGAATAATTTATTATGTGAGAAGCAATATGGGTTCAGACACAAGAGGACAACTGCATTTGCTCTAATGGAATTTATAGAAAAAATATCAACTGCCGTTGACAATAAAGAGTATTCAGTTGGGGTATTCCTGGATCTTAAAAAAGCATTTGATACAGTGGATCATAACTTATTATTAAAGAAACTACAAAACTGTGGTATTAGGGGAGTAGCACTGTCCTGGTTATGTAGTTACTTAAAGAACAGATTGTGGCGGATGATAAAATAAGGCAGCGAAGTGAGGTTTTAAATAGGTTTATTATCATACCGCCATCACGGAGCTCGCCCCATGGGCGAGCCCGGAGGCTCTCCAGCAAAGTGTGCAGATGAGCAGTAGCAGAGAATGAGAGCGTGAACATGGATTTCAGTGAGCTTATATACCCAGCTACAAACAATACATGAAAGGCATTCACAGCAGTAGGTATGGGCATTTGCATTTGAGAGACACACATAATGATAAGGAGATTGCTAGCCAGGATTCGCCTCTGCTCCAGAGTTGCAGGACAAAAGAGGTTACAAGGCACATCTACATATTGTTATCAGTGTATAGACACAGTAAGGACAGGAAGCATGAACACAATGCATGAATGGCACATTAACATCACAGTAGTGAGCCGGAAAAAGCCAGAAGAAGCGGGGCTGCCTGTAGACATTAATACACACATTGCTGTGCCTGTCCCAGTCTGTTGTAGGGGTTATCCCACAAGATATCAGTATGTATGTGTTGGTAACAAAAACTCACAGTTACTGAAGGTTACTTGTGGAGTCCCACAGGGTTCAGTTTTGGGGCCATTGTTATTCAATATGTATATAAATGATATATGTGTAGCGCCCATATTCATAACTGTATGTAACTGTATGTAGCTCACATATTTGCATGCTTAGGTTTAAACACAGAAGGACTGTGGGCTTGCAATGTGGATTGACCTCACGCCTCAAATGGACAATAAGTCTGGGCCACCTGCGGACTTAGAAGAAGGACAGAGGCTCAGGGACGAGAGCCTGAAGGAACTTCGGATTAAGCGTGAATGGAAGGATGTAACATGGATGTGTGACTTTGCCTTTGATGTACGTTATGAATAGAAAGATTTGATGTAACGTGAATGTGTGACTTTTGGTGTGAGGGATGAATAGAGGGATTTGACTTGAGTGGGTGACTCTGTCTGTGGGGGTGCATGATATATATATGTGTGGGTTTATTGCAGCACTTCCTCTTCGTTTCTGTCTGAGAGAGAGAGAAGGCTGGAGATGTAAGATGCAATAAACTGGAACTAAAAAGCAACCAGTCTCATCATTTCGTGATCTCCGCATTGGTGACCAAGACGTGAGATGTCAGGAGACGAGCACTCTGACCCGGATTCACCGGGGACCGTCCGTACGAGTGCGGTCTCACTCAAGCTCCCCGAGTTCTGGCAAGAAGACCAGCACTCATGGTTCCAGCACGCGGAATCGTGGTTCGTGCGCGGAGCTTGGTGCAGCAGCCGCCCGCTGCTGGCAAATACGAAGCACTGAAAGACGCCCTCATTTCGAGTTTCATGCCCTCAGCCGAGGTGAGGGCCAGGAGGCTCCTAGACCTGCGAGACCGTGGAGGACGCAGGCCGGCCGAGCTGATGGAGGACATACTGCAGCTGCTCGGGACGGAAGACGACAAGTTCTTGTTTAAGCACATTTTCTTGAGGACCCTCCCGGCGCACATGAGAGGTACCCTGTCCAGCATGAAATGTGTGAACCACCAGGACTTCCGCGCGCTGGCCGCAGAAGCGCAGCGGCACCTAGATGCCTGTGGCGAGCAGGCGATGTCCGCGGCAGCAGCAGACCTCGGCGCAGTGGTCGGGGGCAGGGAGGAGCCGGAGGCAGCAGAAGCCACCCCAGCGACGACGGCAGCAGCGCGGTCCCGAAGCAGAGGAGGGGACGGCCTCTGTTTTTACCATCGACGCTTCGCGGAGAGGGCGTACAGATGCATCCCGCCGTGCAGCTTCAAGAAGCAGGGAAACGCCAAAGCCGGGGGTCGTTAGCAGCTTTGACTCTTGGCGAGCAGAATAAGCTGCTTTACCTAACAGATGCGAGCTCTGGGCAGCATTTCCTCGTGGACACCGGAGCCCAGAGGAGTTTCATCACCGCAACCTATGTGGACCGCTTGGCTGGACCCAGCGGGGACGGGGCAATGGCGGCGAACGGCTCGTCCATCAAGACGTTCGGAGAAAGGACTCTGCAACTGTCCCTACACGGCCGCAACTATGAATGGACTTTCATTGTAGTGGCGGTGAGTTTCAACATGTTAGGCGCTGATTTTTTGTGCTCACATGGCTTGTTGGTAGATCTGAGGAATAAACACCTGGTTAATGCACTCTCTTTTTATTCTATTCCTTGTGCAGCTCGAGTGTGTCCGCCACCAGTACAGACTAACGTCGCCACAGCAGGCGGTAAGTTTCACACTCTCCTCACCCAGTTCCCAGCACTCACAGTTCCCACTTTTTCATCTAAGGTTGCGAAACATGGGGTGGAACACTTCATCACCACAGTTGGCGCGCCGGTTTTTGCGAAGGCTCGGGGCTTGGATGCAGCTAAGCTCTCCATTGCATGCGAGGAGTTCGCCAACCTGGAAAGGTTGGGCATAATTCGCCGCTCGAAGAGCCCGTGGTCTTCCCTGCTCCATATGGTCCCTAAGGCTGATGGCTCGTGGAGACCGTGTGGTGATTACCGCAGGCTGAACAATGCCACGGCGCATGACCGCTACCCAATTCCGCACATCCAGGATTTTTCAGTGCACTTAGCGAAGGCGCACATTTTTTCTAAAATAGACCTGGTTCGCGGCTATCACCAAGTCCCGGTCCGTGCAGAGGACATCCCCAAAACAGCGGTAATAACCCCGTTCAGACCTTTCGAATTTTTATGCATGCCTTTTGGCCTTAAAGGCGCCGCGCAAACCTTCCAACGAATGATGGATGCCATGTTGCGCGATCTCCCTTTTGTTTTTGTTTACCTGGACGATATTTTAGTAGCCAATGCCTCCGAGGAGGAACATGAAAAACATCTCACGACCGTTTTTCAGAGGTTGGAGGAGCACGGGTTGATAATTAACCAGCCAAGTGCCATTTTGGCGTGGCGCAAATCGATTTTTTGGGACACCGCGTCTCCCCAGAGGGGGCAGTCCCTCTACCGGCCAAGGTACGCGCAGTGGCAGAGTGCCCTCAGCCACAAACAGTTAAAGCGTTGCAAGAATTTTTAGGAATGGTAAATTTTTATAACTGTTTCATACCCCACGCAGCGCGGCTCATGCAGCCGTTATACGCCGCGCTTAAAAAGCAGAAGCCCTCCAATGTGATCGAGTGGTCCCTGGAGCGGGAACGCGTGTTCACGGAGGTTAAAACAGCACTGGCGGACGCGGCACTGCTGGCACACCCAGACCCATCAGCCCGCATAGCGCTAACCACCGATGCGTCAGACGTGGCCATCGGGGCCATGGTGGAGCAGCAGGTCGCCGGGGTCTGGCAGCCGCTCGCTTTTTTCAGCAGATCCCTGCGCGATGCCGAGCGGAAATACAGCGCGTTTGACAGGGAGCTGTGGGCGCTCCACCTGCCCATTCGCCATTTCCAGTTCTGGCTGGAAGGGCGGCATTTCACCGCGTTTGTCGACCACAAACCGCTTACTTTCGCAATGTCCAAAATTTCGGAACCGTGGTCCGGACGGCAGCAGAGGCAGCTGGCCGCAATTTTGGAATTTACCACTGACATTCAGCACGTAGCCGGCAAGCTTAATGTTGTAGCGGATTGTCTCTCCCGCGCGGTAACAGCACCTGTCCGCGCGGATGCAGATTGCACGGCCGCGGCCGCGGAACCAGTTAGCGGTGCGGATGCGCACGCAGCCCCGGTGCACGTGGGGATAGATTATGTAGCCATGGCGTCGGAACAGAGCGGAGATGCAGACGTGCGCGCGCTCCAGTCTGGACCAACAGGGTTAAGGCTGGAGAGCAGGATTCTACAAGCCGGTTTGCCCCCCCTCATCTGCGATGTATCCACCGGGCGGCTGTGCCCGGTGGTACCGGCCGCTTGGCGCCGCCGAGTTTTTGACGCGGTTCACTCCCTGGAGCACCCAGGGGTACGCGCTTCTGTAAAAATGGTAGCGGAGAAGTTTGTTTGGCCGAGCCTGCGCAAGCACGTGAAAGAGTGGGCGGCAGCCTGCATGGCTTGCCAGCGGGCCAAAATCCACAGGCACACGAAAGCCCCCTTAGAGCCTTTTCACATCCCGGCTAAGAGGTTCGATCATGTGCATGTGGACCTCGTGGGCCCGCTACCGCCATCACAAGGGTTCACACACCTCTTGACAATGGTGGACCGAACCACACGTTGGCCAGAAGTGGTCCTGCTAACAACGACCACAGCGGCAGAGGTGGCTCGCGTTTTTTTAACGGCCTGGGTAGCTCGTTTCGGGGTCCCGTCGGACATTACGTCCGATAGGGGACCTCAATTTGTGTCGGAACTGTGGTCAGCGATGGCCAGCAGCTTAGGAGCGACAATCCACCGCAATACCGCGTATCATCCCCAGGCTAACGGGTTATGCGAGCGTTTTCACAGGTCTTTGAAGGCAGCCCTGAGAGTGTCGCTCACAGATGCAGATTGGGTAAACAGGTTACCTTGGGTTTTATTGGGGTTGCGTTCAGCACCCAAAGAGGATTTAAACGCCTCACCCGCGGAATTAGTTTTTGCTCAACCTCTCAGGCTGCCCGGTGAGTTCCTACCGAGCCATGCGGCGCCAGGGCGCCCCCCAGCACGGGGACTTCTGAGTGGCGTGGGGGCAGAGACGCTCCCCGGCCCCGCGCATCACACTTTTCCGCGTGTTTTTGTTCCCAAAGCTCTACAAAACGCCGAATTTGTTTTTGTTAGGCACGATGCTCAGCGACACAGTCTCCGCCCACCATATGACGGTCCATTTCGTGTGCTGGAAACCGGGGACAAATATTTTGTGCTTGATTTGGGAGGTAGGAAAGAAACAATCAGTATTGATAGATTAAAGCCTGCCTTTGTGTTGCATGATGAGTCTGTACGACTGGCGCAGGCACCTCGACGCGGCAGGCTCCCCAGGGAGCGGCCCCAGGCACCCCCGCAAGGATCAAATAACCTTTCTCCCCCTCACTCCACAGATTCGCCGCAGGATGGCGCCACACGGATTGTGAAGCCTGCTTACAGCAGGTTCGGGAGGAGGTTGAAACCTAGGCTACGTGTGGGGTGATGTGTGATTTGATCAGACTGTGCTGTAGTTTCTGCAGGTGTGACTTTTGGTGTGAGGGGTGAATAGAGGGATTTGACTTGAGTGGGTGACTCTGTCTGTGGGGGTGCATGATATATATATGTGTGGGTTTATTGCAGCACTTCCTCTTTGTTTCTGTCTGAGAGAGAGAGAAGGCTGGAGATGTAAGATGCAATAAACTGGAACTAAAAAGCAACCAGTCTCATCATTTCGTGATCTCCACATATGTAAAGTTTCAGAAAAAATGCATTTAATATTGTTTGCCGATGACACTAATTTATTATGCAGTGGAAGCAATTTGGAACAACTTTTGGATACACTCGGAAAGGAATTAGGAAAGCTTAAACTGTGGTTTGATTCAAACAAATTAACGCTCAATTTAAGTAAGACAAAATTTATAGTTTTTAACAACCATCACAACAACTTAGTATCTAAACTCAGTGTAAATGGTGTACAGATTGAAAGGGTATCCAAAACTAAATTTCTTGGTGTAATAATTGATAATAAACTGTGTTGGAAGTCACATATTAATTATATTAAAGGTAAAATATCCAAATAAATTGCAATACTACACAGAGTGAAATATTTGCTGAATCAACCCACTCTATATACCTTGTATTGTTCATTAATACTCCCATACATGACATATTGTACTGAAGTATGGGGAAATACATATAAAACAAACATATATCCAGTCTTTATGCTTCAGAAGAGAGCTATTAGAATAATAAACAAAGCAGCTTACAGGGAACCAACAAACCCACTTTTTCTTAAATTAAAAGCTCTCAAGTTGAAAGATCTGGTTGACTTTAAAACTGCAGTAATAACGTCTAAAGTGAAGAATCTATCACTGCCCGCAAATATCCAAAAGCTGTTCCAAATAAGGGAGAAACAATATCATTTCAGAGGAACATGTATATTTCAAAAACCTTCAGTGAGAACTACCACCAAGCAACACTGTGTTTCAGTGCAAGGAGTCAGATTATGGAACGATTTTGGACCTGAATTAAAATCATGTACAACGCTTGGACAATTTAAACAAAAACTAAAGGAAGAAATACTCCAAACATATATACAAGATGACATGTAAAATCACATAAGGATTGTCATATCCAGTCTGCGTTGTGTTGTTGCTTAGTTTTTTGTTTTGTTTTTTGTCACATTTTGTTTTAGCTTTGTTCTGAATTGTATTCGTTCTTGTTTGTTTTTCTTTTGAATTCTTGGATGGAATATGGGTGGGCAATATATCTGCAGC
Organism: Pholidichthys leucotaenia; assembly: GCA_020510985.1. Taxonomy (NCBI): domain Eukaryota; kingdom Metazoa; phylum Chordata; class Actinopteri; order Cichliformes; family Pholidichthyidae; genus Pholidichthys; species Pholidichthys leucotaenia. The sequence goes on along the minus strand of CM035843.1, from coordinate 196,081,875 downwards.
TTCAGCCATCACCCATTTCGGATAACTTATGTTGAACTGTATAATCAGAGGAGTTATTGTCTAATTTGACCTTGTTGTCTAATTAGCTAACAAACCACCCTCCTCTTGGCAATCCACAAATCCCATAGATATCCCTAAGTCACTAAAACCATTAATACCTGAAGATGAAATGATGAAGCAAAATGAGTGGTTTTAAACCAGAATGGACAACAATAAAGGAACAATGGAAAAGGTCAAACAATGGTGGCTTGACACAAAATGGAAAAAACAGGGTGGTGGTGATAATGAACCTGGTGGTGATGATGAACTTAATAGTCATGACTATAATGTTGTGTAAATATAAATGTGGTTAATATTAATCCTGTGTCAAATAAAGCTGTGATGAAGGATGATACTGGTCTACATAACAGCATTTCTAATATTGGTGGTAAAACATCCTCATCAGTTGGTCGCTCCAGTAGAAGATCTTTAAGGTCTACATCTTCTGCACGTCTTAAAGCAGAGGCTGAAAGGGGTGGTCTCCTTGCTAAGGCTGTAGCTCTGAAGGAAAAGCATGAACTGGAAGCTCAAGAGGAACGGATAAGACAAAAAAGGAATTTCTCAAATTAAAATGTCAAATTGATGCACAAACAGCAAATGTAAATGTACTGAAAGCCAGAGGTTCTGATGTACTAAGCTCAAAAGTTCATTCTGATGCAATGAACTCGTATCTGGAAGGTGCATTTTTCTGGACCTTTTTTGCTCCACAAGGCTTTAAAGAACAATTCGATCATCCACCAACAGGAGGCGCTGAAGCCAGAATGTCCATGGATGCAACGCCTAAAACTTCAAATGGTCATTTTCATCAACTGCCAGTTGGAGGCAGTAAAGTAAAAACAACAAATGCTTCGCTTGAGAAAGCAAATAATCAAATCAGTCATCCACCAGCAGGAGGAAGCAAAGCTCCATTGTTTATGGGGACGCAGCCTAAATATTCAGACCAACAGTTCAGTCATTCACCAGCAGGAGGCAATGAAACTGAAATGCCACTGGGAGCAAGGCCCAAAATTTCAAGCAATCACCTTCATCAACTGCCAGGTGGAGGCCATAACATAGCAACAGCAACAACGAAAGCTTGTCTTGAGGATGTTCGGTCATCTACCTACAACAGGCAACAAAGCTGTAACACAAAGAAACAGTTTTAAATGAAGATGGACCAAAGGCTCACGTAATGACATCTCAAGCAAATATGAGTCAAGGATTTCAGCAACAACCTGATGCCGCACTTAATACTCATAAACATACCACACAGTTCATGAATGAGCCTATGTGGTGTGATTCAGTTCAAGCAGATATGGACCATGGCAGTCTCCTCTACATTATGCACAGGCAAAGTGACATCACAGCTCTACTAGTACCACAATTGTCATGATCCTGGGGCACGGGTAGGCGCCGTGCCCAGTCTTTAGTTTAGATCAGTCTTTTTCTGTCTGTTCCATTGTTATTTTGTTCAGTTATTGTCATTGTGCATTTGTAGTTATGTTCACATGTTGGGGTTGTGTTGTTATGGTTCCGATTATGTTTTATTTTGACAGCGCTGTGCAGCTTCCGGCTGTCAAACTGGTCGGAGCCGCACACCTGTTATTCATTCTGTTATTTTCTCCACTCATGTACCCACACCTGTCACTGGTCATGTATTGCATATAAGGGCACAGCAAACCTCTGAGGTTTGTTGTGTCCTTCTACCATGTGTACCCGTCCTCAGAAGTGTTCCCTGAGTGTTTTGGGTCCCGCTGTCGAGGATAGTTGGAGAGCTCCGTCCAGGTACGTTTTCCCCCCGTTTCCAGCTGTGATCCCCGCAGCCTTCAGGAGAGCTCCAGCTGGATTCCACCCTTGGCCAGGCATCCCCTGGCTTCCATCCCCCTGGATGTTGAGCCCTGCTGTCCTCCAGTGTCTACCAAGTTTGTACTTGTTTGTTACGCCTTGCACTTCATTATTTAGTTTTTGTATGTTAATTTTTTTGTTAATAAATGTGCGAACTCACAGAGAGCATTTGGTGTCCTACTTTCGCCTGTTTCACAGGCGATTCATGACAGAAGGATTCCACCACTTGGACACTGGCCTCTGTGAGTTTTGCTATTGTTTCTGTTCCCAGTGATTACCTTTTCCTTTTCTCTTGCCATCCTTTGCCTGCTGAGATGTCAGCAGGTGAAAGACAGTTTTCATGAAGGTTGGGGTGGGAGCTCTGCGCTGCGCTCCAGGAAATGGATGGACTTATCGCTGATGCACGCGCATCTTCCACCCCAAAAGATGCTTTGAAAAACTTAAGTTTGGCAGAGGCGGCTGTGCAGCGTCACCCCCAGCTCGTACTGCACACCGAAGGAAGGAAGAGGGTGTTTCTGTTGGAGGAGCTGCAGCGAGAGTATCACGGGAGGAGCTCCGTCCATGAATTGAGGTCTGTGCCAGCGAGAGGGCATTCCCGGACCTCGGCACCATCGGCTCCTTCCCAGCCCCAAGCTCCAGCGTCCCGCCTCCGTCATTAGAGACCCAAGCCTCCGCCTCCTTCCCAGACAACGTCAATGGTGGACAGAAGAGCCTTTTCTGGTCCCACCTCAGCAGCAGGAACCATAAGGCGCCGGGAAATAAGGCAGGTGGGTTGTCATTCCATTTTGCCTCATAATGATATACCTTGCCTTATTCCCAGTGATGAGGCTCAGCTACAGCAGCCAAGTTTAGCTGAGTTCTCACCACCTGCTACTGTTAACTTACCCTCACCTCCCTCTCCCATGTGTTTTTGTGTGGCTTCTGAGGATCCGTCGCTCTGGGGGATGACGGAGGAACCAGTGGTCCTAGGAGTTCCCATTCCTGCCTTGCGGCCACGTCCGGGATGGGAGGAGAGTGCCACCCGTGCTCTGAATCCTGAGCCGACAGTTGTGTGTCCCCTGGATTCAGCGGCACGGGAAATGGCACAGTCGGTGAGGTCACCTCCAGCAGCAGCCATCCCTTTGGGAGGGCCATCAGCAGGGGGCGCCAAGCCTGGAGGTCGTCTGGCTGCATCAACCATCATGCCTGCTGCTGGGGTCGTCACTGCAGAGTCATCGGAGTCCTGGGCAGCAGTGGAGCTCAAGTCCAGGCAAGTACTCTGTTCTGTTCAAACATCCACAGCTCTAGAGAACTTTTGTCTGGCTCGTGGTGAGGAGAACCAGCTGCAGATGTCCTCTGCTTCTGGATTCTCCTCACTGAGTTCCACCACTGCCGGCAACCTTGCTCCGGTGTTTTTTCTTTCCTCCCGGTCTGGACGTCCACTCTGGACATGACCACCTCAGATGAGGAGGACCGAGACCCCCCCTTCCCATCTGAGGTGGCCGTGCTGGGTGTGACGACTCCCAAGAGGGGAGAACCATGACATCCCAGCCAGGATCGCCGGAGTCCTGGATGGCAGTGGAGCTCGAGCTCAGGCAAGTGCTCCTTGTTTTCAGTTTCTCTCTCCTGGAGAGGACTTGCCTGACTCTTTGTGTCAGGCTCCACTCGCCAGTGGACTGTGTGGACTCGCCAGGCTCCACTGCTGCCAGTGACTCTGACCCGGTGGTTGGCTGTGCTTTGTCCGAGTCTTGTCCCGAGGTCTCCATGGGTGCTGCTCTCCCTCCGTTCGAGGTCTCCATGGGTGCTGCTCCTCCTTTGCCTGAGGTCTCCGTGGGTGCTGCTCCCCCTCCGTTCAAGGCCTCCATGGGTGCTGCTCCCCCTCAGCCCGAGGTCTCCACGAGTGCAGCTACACCCCAGTCCGGGACATCTGCGGGTGCAGCTACCCTTCAGTCTGGGGCCTCCGCGAGTGCAGCCATGCCTCAGTCTGGGGCCACCGTGGCTGTAGTACCTCAGCCTGGGGCCCCATTGTTTGACTGCCTCCTTGGCCTGGTGCTCTCGTGGGCCAGCCTGACAATCGTGGGTACCATGCTCCGGTCCAGGGTCACTGTGGGTGCTACGCCCCAGTCCAGGGCCACCGTGGGTGCTATGCCCCAGCCCGGGGCCGCCGTGGGTGCTATGCCCCAGCCCGGAGCCGCCGGGGGTACTATGCCCCAGCCCGGGGCCGCCGTGGGTGCCGTGCCCCAGTCTGGGGCCATTGTGGGTGCCGTGCTGCAGCCTGAGGTCATCAGGGACTACCCGTCCTCACCGGAGGCCCCCATGGCACAGCCTCTTCCCTTGTCTGGCCTCCTCGCTGGTCGACCACCACCATTGCTGGGCCCCACTGTTGGCCAGCAGTTATTGTTGAAGGCCAATCCACTGCAGCGCCGGTCCCACCTTCCCCATGCTGGTGACCAGGCGAGTTGCTGGGAGCATGGATTCCAGCTGCTGCTGCCTGGGGGGGGGGGGCATATTGTGCTCGGCAGACCAGTGGCTCATGCACTCTGAGAGGCCAGTTATGGTCATTGTGCATTTGTAGTTATGTTCACATGTTGGGGTTGTGTTGTTATGGTTCCGGTTATGTTTTATTTTGACAGCATTGTGCAGTTTCCGGCTGTCAAACTGGTCAGAGCCGCACACCTGTTATTCATTCTGTTATTTGAAGGACAAGCTGCCACAGAGCGACATCAGCGGGGTCTGGAGAAACCTCAAAACCATCTCTGGGCTCCAGAATACCTCCCCCCAGGCCACGGGGGGCAGGGAGTGGGCGAACAATCTGAATCTGTTTTTCAATAGGTTTGACCAACCGCCCTCCCCCCTGACTGCACAACAGCCACTGCTGCCTGTAAAGACATCAAGTCCTGCTGCCCACTCCCCACTCCACCAACACCCCCCCACTTCCAACACACAGCCCCCCATCCTGACCCTGACCAGGACCCAGGTGAGGACAGAGCTGAGGAAGATCAAGGCGAGGAAGGCATCGGGACCAGACGGCATCAGCGCAAAGCTCCTCAAGTCCTGTGCAGACCAGCTGTGTGGGATTGTGACATACATCTTCAACCTGAGCCTGAAGCTGGGGAGGGTACCACAGCTGTGGAAAACATCTTGTGTGGTACCTGTACCAAAAACTTCCCACCCCAAAGACCTGAACAGCTACAGACCGGTGGCCTTGATGTCCCACTTGATGAAGACCCTGGAGAGACTGCTCCTTGTCACCTCCGCCCCCTGGTGGAACCAGCGATGGATCCACTCCAGTTCGCCTACCAGCATGGCATTGGGGTGGAGGATGCAGTGATCTTCCTCCTTCACCGTTCTCTGTCCCACCTGGAGAAGCCCGGGAATGTGGTGAGGATCATGTTCTTTGACTTCTCCAGTGCTTTCAACACCATCCAACCGATGATCCTGAAGGACAAGCTGCTGCGCGCAGGGGTGGACCAGCACCTGTCATCATGGATCCTGGACTACCTCACGAACCGGCCTCAGTTTGTGAGAACCCGGGACTGTGTGTCCGACACGATCATCAGTAGCACGGGGGCCCCCCAGGGAACGGTGTTGGCTCCCTTCCTGTTCACTCTTTATACTGCGGACTTCTCACACAACACAACACACTGCCATCTACAGAAGTTCTCTGATGACTCTGCGATCGTTGGCCTCATCTCCAATGGAGATGAAGCTGAGTACAGAGGGCTTATCCAGGACTTCGTGGACTGGTGCCATCGGAACTGCCTCCAGATCAACGCGAGGAAAACTAAGGAGCTGGTGGTGGACTGCCGCAGGCAAGGACAACCCCTCACAGCACCAGTAAATATACAGGGAACAGACATTGAGATGGTGACATCCTACAAGTACCTGGGTGTTCATCTGAACAATAAACTAGACTGGTCACACAATACTGATGCACTCTACAAGAAGGGACAGCGCAGGCTGTTCCTACTGAGGAGACTCAGGTCTTTTGGTGTACAAGGGGCGCTGCTGAAGACATTCTACGACACGGTGGTGGCATCAGCCATCACTTTTGGAGTGGTCTGCTGGGGCAGTGGCATTACTGCAGCCGATAGGAAGAGACTGAACAAACTGATCAAGAAAGCTAGCTCTGTCCTGGGGCGGCACCTTGATCCGGTGGAGGAGATAGGAGAGAGAAGGACGGTGGCTAAACTGTCATCTCTGCTGGAGTCCGAGTTCCACCCTCTGCAGGACATACTGAATGCACTGAGGAGCTCATTTAGCAGCAGACTACATCATCCCAGGTGCACAACCGAGAGGTTTCGCAGGTCCTTCCTACCAACGGCTGTCAGACTGTACAACCTAAGCAGGGCTGCTCGCAGAGATAGCAAAAAGACGTAACAACCTAATAGTTTTTTGAATGCAAAAGATGCAATAGACTTACACAATGGTCCCCTCCGGCATACAACTAGGAAAATACCGGTAGCTACGGAGGGTGAGAATATGTATGGGCACATAATCATACCATGTAGGATAACTAAGTAAACGGTTGTGCTGTTTCATCCCATCTAGCAACAATGCTCTGCACTGTGTGTGCTTATACAGTACATTTACATATTTATTCCATCTAGCTACAATGCTCCGCACTGGGTGTGTTTATGTTTATGTTTATGTTTATATATCTATATATTCATTCCATCTAGCTACAATGCTCCGCACTGTGTGTTTATATATCTACATATTATTTCATCTAGCTACATTGCGCCGCACTGTGTGTTTATATATCTACATATTTTTCCACCTAGCTGCAATGCTCCGTACTGTGTGTTTATATATCTACATATTATTCCATCTAGCTACATTGCTCCGCACTGTGTTTATATATTTACATATTTATTCCATCTAGCTGCAATGCTCCGTACTGTGTGTTTATATACTCATATATTTATCCCATCCAGCTACAATGCTCTACACTGTGTGTCTGTGTGTGTATATATACATATTTATAATAATATGTACATATGTATATTAGCTGCTCTTGCTTGCTTGCTTTTTTTTTTTTTTTCTTTCTCTTGCCTTCTGATTGTTGCTCTGAGTGTTGCTATCCCTGTGCTGTTGCAATCCTGGAATTTCCCCGTTGTGGGACTAATAAAGGCTTACCTTATCTTATCTTATTTTCTCCACTCATGCGTCCACACCTGTGACTGATTATGTACTGCATATAAGGGCACGGCAAACCTCTGGAGTTTGCCGTGTCCTTCTACCATGTGTACCCGTTCTCATGAGCTGTTGCCTGAGTCCTGAGACCTGTTACCCGTTCAAATCAAGGCTATAGAGGGTAGCAAATTGCTGAAGACCTATGCTTTTCTAGAACCTGGGCGTACAGCCACATTTTGCTCTGAATGGTTGAGAGAGCTCAAGGTTAAAGAAAAAAAAGTAAGTTTCTGTTGAACTATGAATCAAGAAAGATTTGTTGACAGTTTCATCATAACAGGATTAGAGGTTGCTGCACTCAACAGTAACACATACTTCAGCTTGCCAGATATCTATACACAGTCTAAGATGTCTGCCACTTGTGACAATATTCCAAGACAAGAAGATTTAAGTGCCTGGCCACACTTAAATTTAGTAGATATTCCCGCCATTGATGCGGACGTGGAGCTGTTGATTGGAACGAACATTTCCAAATTAATGGAGCCATGGGAAGTGATCAGCAGTGTTGGCAAAGGACCTTACACAGTCAAAACCATATTGGGCTGGGTTGTTAATGGATCACTGTGAGGAAATGAGACTAGATATGGTTTGCTCATCATTACAGTAAACCACATATCTATTACAAGTTTGGAGGAACTGTTGATGAAACAATACAACCATGATTTCAATGAGAAATCAATAGATGAAAAGTCAGAAATGTCCAGAAAAGACAAACTCATCAATGGACATTACAGTTTGAAATTTCCTTTCAGAGAACACAATGTTACCATGCCCAATAACGGCTAGGTAGCTGAACAAAGGGCCCTGTGCCTTAAGAGGAACTTAATGAGGGATGCCGCCTTGAAAGAGGAATATACAACTTCTCTTAGTGATGTCATAAATAAAGGCTATGCAGAAAAGGTCCCAGAACACCAGTCTGAAGGAAATGGTGGGAAAGTCTAGTATATCCCTCATTATGGTGTTCACCATCTGAGAAAGGAAACATTATGAGTTGTATTTGATTGTGGTGCAAGTTTCAAAGTGGTGTCATTGAACAGTCAGCTACTTCAGGGACCTGACTTAAACAAATTCCCTGTTTGGTGTGCTAACAATATTTCGTCAAGAACCTGTCGCAGTGATGGCTGACATGCAAGCAATGTACCACCAAGTAAAAAGGGCAGACTTGCCAAAGGAGAGGGTTCAACCTGATCTCCCACCATTCACAAATGTGGGTGCTGACCATTTTGGTCCTTTCAAGGTGAAAGTAGGCCACAGTTGTATTAGACGTTATGGAGTCATTTTCACCTGCATGCCCAGTAGAGTAGTCCATTTGGAAATGGCATATTCATTAGACGCCAGTTCTTGCATCAATGCTCTGTGCAGATTCATCTCCAGAAGAGGTCAAGTGTTGAACATCAGAATAGATAATGGAACCAACTTTGTAGGAGCAGATCGTGAGTTGAAAGAAGCTCTATCGGCTTTAAATCACGAGAAAATTCAAAACTCCTTGCTCATTTAGGAGTGAAATGGAGCTTCAGTACTCTGGCTGCACCACATCATGGCGGAGCATGGGAAAGAATCATTGGCATGGTTAGAAAGGTGCTGAATTCAGTTGTTCGTCAGCAAATTCTGAATGATGGACTGCAAACTCTTTGTGAAATAGAAGCCATATTAAATGATCACCCTCTAACAAAGCTCTCAGATGATCACAACAACCTCGAACCCTTGACTCCAAATCATATTCTTCTGTTGAAGGGTAAACCTGCACTACCACCTGGCCTTTTTGAGAAAAATGACCTGTACATCAAACGGAGATGGAGGCAAGTTCAGTTCCTTGCAAACCTGTTTTGGCAGAGATGGATACAAGAGTGCTTACTGTGGCGGTTTGGGAAAACCCCCACAACACACAGGGACAGACAGCTCGCTACTCCTGGGTTTTTTCCGCTGCATGCTGTGATCTAATCTGCCATTTATGCATTTCACTGCTGTGAGGTTAATGTGCCATCCATGCATTGTGTTCATGCATCCTGTCTGTGCCTCTCATATGCAAATGCTCATATCGACCCATGTGAATGCTTTGATGTATTGCTGTAGCTGAGTATATAAGCTGTCTGAATTTCATGTTCAACCTCTCATTCTCTCACTTCAACCTCTGCTGCAGGACACAGACTTTGTGTCCCCTCTTCACTGAGAGCCGTGGGCTTGCTCCCGGCGCGCACGCACGGCATCGGGAGAGGAGCTCGTGACGGCGGTATGATAATAAAACTCTCCTTAAAACCACAGCATCGCTGCCTTATTTTACCATCCGCCGCACTGGTGACCCGACGCTGAAACGAACACGCTGCCAGCGAACGCAACACCCGGCGGTGATTCTCCGACGACAAGCGAACGCGGCAGCCTGACTGATCTGCCCTCCCTTCTGCTTCAGGGAGACCTCAACGCGGAGTTTCCAGGCGAAACTCCCCGGAGAACACCCACGACCGGGAAAGCTGAGCAACGTTTCATGGTGAGATCTGCACGCCTAGATCGGCACATCCACGCTGGACCGGCCGTGCTCACAGCCCCTCCACATGAGAGCGCATTCACCTCGTCCCCCCTCCACGACGGCGATCCCCATGGCCGACGGAGCACACGTGGACCTGAACGCACCATGACCGAGCGAGTGACAGAGCGTCTACTTCCCTTCACCGCTCCAACACACTGAGCAGGGATGATTAAGCTCCCTGACCCTGGTTCTCCTCTCCAGCTGGCCCACCCATCACGGAACCCCGGCGCACGCACCAGGGAGTTACGAGGACGGCGCACACCACGCACGGGACAAATACGGCTTTTCTGACCGCCTTCCTTCTGCTGCACACTGGCCCTTCAGGCTTGCTCGTTCACCTGAGGCACGCAGCTTGCTCACTGGATTTTATGGTCTTAGCCACGGCACACAAGGGAAATTCAGCGGTTTGCGGTTCCCGAGAGCTTTAAGGTTGTGCCCGCACCTAAAGCCAACACGCCAGTCCCTCTGCTCTCATCACAGCCGCCACGCAGCCTCGTCTTTTCTTCATGGCCACTATTAATCCTTGCAGGACTTAATCGCGAGAGGAGCCAGTGACTAATTTTTCTTCTTGTGGACCTCTGCACGTTCAACGGGACAGCCCTAAGACATCGCGGACCCACAAGCAATTTTTGCGCGGCCCGGACGTTTTCATCGTCTCCGGCCGGCTTTTACTACCCCCCACCCCCTCCACCCCCTCCTGCACAGAGCTTTTCCCTGCTCGCTGCCCAAGCTGCACTATCGAGGTCTCGGCCACCTGCCGAGCCCTCTGGGGGGGAGCTGTGGCGGTTTGGGAAAACCCCCACAACACACAGGGACAGACAGCTCGCTACTCCTGGGTTTTTTCCGCTGCTTGCTGTGATCTATTCTGCCATTTATGCATTTCACTGCTGTGAGGTTAATGTGCCATCCATGCATTGTGTTCATGCATCCTGTCTGTGCCTCTCATATGCAAATGCTCATATCGACCCATGTGAATGCTTTGATGTATTGCTGTAGCTGAGTATATAAGCTGTCTGAATTTCATGTTCAACCTCTCATTCTCTCACTTCAACCTCTGCTGCAGGACACAGACTTTGTGTCCCCTCTTCACTGAGAGCCGTGGGCTCGCTCCCGGCGCGCACGCACGGCGCCGGGAGAGGAGCTCATGACGGCGGTATGATAATAAAACTCTCCTTAAAACCACAGCATCGCTGCCTTATTTTATCATCCGCTGCACTTACCATTGTTACGGGAGCGTCAATGATGGTCAAAGGATAAAAGAAACTTTGTCACTGCAGACATTGTCATCGTCATGGACTCTACTGTCTCCAGAGGATCCTGGCTGCTGGGAAGGATAATGGAAACTTTTCCTGATAAATGAGGACTGGTTCGGTCTATTAAACTTCAAACCAAATGCAACATTCTGGAAAGACCAGTCACAAGGATCTCTTCTTCAGGAAGCTGAATAGACTGTGGAAACTTGTATTCCATCATTGGGGTTCCACTGGGTCACATGGACGCACATCTTTGGTGGACCTGAATGCACACTGGCACTATGGGCTTGTAACTGGCTCCATTATTTTTAGGTTGAATTGTTGTTATACATTAACAATAAGGGGCCGGTGTGTTGTAGCCAATTAGATCAGTGCTGTGTGAGTGTGCTTGGGTGTGATTGGCTGCATGTCACCTGCACACCTGGGCATAGTTGGGCAATCACTCACTGCTACCTACATACACAATGCAACTCACGGTGCATCAGTGGGCGTGGGATTGCAGACCACGGAAGCCACACAGTTTTTCAACTGTGGTTGTGTGAGATAAGTGGGTTTTTATGTGACTGTGCACTTTAGTAGTTTTGGTATTATGAGCTCGAGTTTTAGACGTGGATTGGATACCTTTTTTGGACATGGTTTTAATGGAAATAAAGTGTTGACTTTTTAAAACTTTAAACCCTTTGAAAGACGTTTTTCATACAGTAGGCATTGGAAAAGCCTCCCAGTCCCATCTAGTGGGAATTTTCGGGTTTTAGTTGCCACTACAAAAGTGTTTGATGTGAGATGATGGAAGATGTAGTCCACTACACGTTTTCACAAAAACTAAATATTACCGTTATTATATGCCAGCTGTCAACTTTAATTACTTGAAAAATTACAGGAAAATCATCACTAACAGAAGCATAAAAACTAATGAAATGACAAGCATTTTATGCACAGGCCACAGGCACAGGACAATGGGGAAATGGCTGATTTTAGTGGTGAACAGTAAAAATGACAAATTTTACTGTTTTTATCAAAAATTAAACCCTAACGTTACAGAATGCGCAACTATTTTAGTAATAGCAATGAGATTAAAAAATGTGGTTTTATTGGGACTTAATGGGGAAAATGAATGGGACTTAATGGGTAGTAAATTTTAAATTGAATATTATACAAAAAACTAATAATGCATCAAAGTCAGTATTTTGGATAATGTCACGCGCGGCTCTAGGGAGCCACGCAATAAGAGCCAAGGGCGAGCCAGTGAGTCGTGATGTTTTATTAAAGGGAAGGGGTGAGGGATGAGGAGAGCACAGATACTCGTACAGAGGTTCACTCACAAGTTGTACAGCGCAGGAGCAGGGAGCTCGTACCGGACATAGGGGTAACAAGACATACATACTCACAGCGGGTTACAAACACAGGAATGCTGTAAGGGGAGTAGAGGCTGACACCAGACGAAGGGGCTTCAGCCTAGCAGTGCTTATGTCGCAGCCCCGAGTCATCGAGGCTGCTCCTATTTATTCTCATTGGCAGCGCCCCAGCTGATGAGGACTAATTGGCCCCAGCCGTCCGTAATGCTGCCAGCTGGGAGCCTGCTGAGACGCTGCTCAATGAGAAGCAGGGATGAAGGGAAACATGGGCTGAGCGCTGAGACGGCATCTCATCCCATGGTGACAGATAATCTATGACTGTCATAATCCTTAGCACGGGTGGGGGCCATGCTCAGTTCTAGTCTTAAATTTAGTCCTTTTCTGTTTGTTTGTTTCTTTGTTTATTGTGATCTGTTGTATCTGGTTTCGGTTTATTCAGTTGCCATGTTTTCAGTTGTGTTCTTATAGTTCTGTCTAGTTATTGTGTCATTTTGTGGTTATGGCATTGTTTATATCTTGTGGGGGTTGTGTTATCTTATTCTGATTGACTTAGTTCTGGTTTGTACTTTTATTTTGACAGTGCTGTTCAGCTTCCGGCTGTCAAACTGTTTCACAGGCTGCACCACTGTCATTTGTTGTTTTGATTATGTTCTCACTCATGTACCCACACCTGATTATCATCTGGGGCTGTCCTATTTAAGGAGACTGGGTTAGTTGAATCTTTGCAGCAGTCTTCCTTCACAGACGTCATTTTCACATCCGTCACTTCATGATGGTGCTCCCGTCGGCATTGTTTTCCTCCAGGAGTTCCCAGATGTACAGTATGTGTAAGTGTGCATGTTGTATATTTTGGTTTTGTTCAATTAATAAATGTGTTAAACCTCACAGCCAGCATTTGGTGTCCTCTGTCAAGCCTTGGTGAGGCAGTTTTATGACCTAAGACTGCTGCCTGTCGAGACGCCAGTGGCTGTGAAGGTTGCTTTTCTCTTTTTCCCCTTTCCCTCGTGTTTTTCTGTTAAATCAGGTTTTTTTTTTCCACTGGCATGGTAGTGCTTGTGGCCTATGGTCAGTGTGGGCTTAGCGAGATGGCGTTTTGGACTGTAAACGTGCTGCAGAACATCTTGTTGGAGGCTTGTGCTTCTCACACTCCCGAGATGGCCCGGGAGTGTCTGGGTGGGGCCGCACAAGTGCTTGAGGCATGCCCCAGCCTGTGGAGCCATCCGGCGCTTACAGACCTTCTTCTCTCCATTTCCAGCTCATCGTTCATGCTCCACGAGCTGGGGGAAAACTCCTCCACTTCCATGCCTGTGCCAACAAAGAAGCTGCCCCAGGCTCGGAAGCCCCAAGCCTCTTGCCGCGATCCAGCAGCAGCGGCCTCGCCTTCTCTTCCCGGACAGTGGCCAGCACCATTGGCGAAGGAGCTGGAGGAACACCAGCGGGTTTTGACGGTGGAGGCGGAGCTGCTTTTGGACCATAAGCCATGGCCAACTGGGAGTCCCCTGGTTTCGGCATCACGGGACCCAGTACCATCAGTGAGGTGAGTCCTGGTTCCGTCATGCTGCACTGGAGTTTCCCCTGCTTCAGTCGTCACATCAGAGGGTCTGCCAGCATTAGCCACCACACCTGGAGGTCCACCAGTGCCCGTTGCCTCATTCGGGGTCCCGCCAGTGAGAGCCGCCACACCTGGACGGTCACCAGCTTCCTTTGCCACCATGCTTGCTGTCTGAGCCAGGCCACCGCAGCAGGGTTGCCGGAGTCCTGAATGGTGGTGGAGCTCGAGTCCAGGCAAGTGCTCTGTTCTGGTTTAACATCTTCAAATTCAGAGAATTCTTGTCTGACTCAGGGTGGGGAGAATCAGTTGCAGACATCCTCTGCTTCTGAGCTCTCCTCACCGGGCTACACTGCTGCTGGTGATTCCTCTCCAGTGTTTTTCTTTTCTCCTTCTCCCGAGGGGGCTTGGTTGGAAGAGGTTGTCCAGACGGTGGAGGCTGAGATGTCTCAGCCAGAGTCCTGGATGCCGGTGGAGCTCGAGCTCAGGCAAGTTCCCTCTTTTGTCTTAATGAAATCTTGTCTGGCTCATGGTGGGGGAAACCATCAGCCATCAGCTGCACTTGAGCTCCCCTCACCGGACTCCTATGCTGCCGGTGACTCTGACCCGGTGTTTGTCTGTCCCCTATGTGAGTCTTCTCCTAAGGTTACCACGGGTCCTCCATCTTTGCCTGAGGTCACCACCGGTCCTCCATTTGTGCCTGAGGTCACCGTGAGTCCCCAACCTCTGCCTGAGGTCACTGTGGGTCCTCAACCTTTGCCAGAGGCCTCCATGGGTCTTTCTTCCCTTCTGGAGGCTGCCGCGGATGCTACACCTCTGTCCGAGGCTGCCACAGATGCTGCTCCTCTGTCTGAGGTCACCGTGGGTGCGACACCTCCATCCAAGGTTGCAGCGGATGCTACGCCCCGGTCCGGGGCCACCGTGGGTGCTGCACCTCAGTCCAGAGCCTCCATGGGTGCTGCGCCTCAGTCCAGGGCCTCCATGGGTGCTGCGCCTCAGTCCAGGGCCTATGTGGGTGTTACGCCTCCACCAGAGGCCATTGAGGGGCCCCTGCTGTTGCCCAAGGTCGCGGAGGGTCCTTTGCTGTCACCTGGGGTCATCATGGATCCTCCGCCTTCACCGGGTCTCACCGAAGGTCTTTGGGTGCTGCTGGGGGTCCTCGCTGTCCAGTCTTCACCGCCAGCTGGTTGCCTCACTGACCAGGTGCTCCCTTCCCCTGGTGTCCTTGCTGGCCTACTGTCATCATTGTCTGGTTCCACTGTTGACCAGCAATCAGTGTTGGGAACCAATCATCTGCAGCCCTGGGTCCGCCTCATCGATGCTGTAGGCCATGTGGGTTGTTGGGGGCATTGGTTCCAGCTACCACCCCCAGGTAGGGGTGTGTTGTGTCCCGCGGCCCATTGGCTCCGGGACTTAGGAAGACCACCCGACCGGCTACGCCAGCTGCTGCCCCGTGGTAGGGGTGTGTCGTGCCCTGTGGTCCGTTGGCCCAGGGATGTGGGAAGGCCACCCGACAAGGTTCATCGTCTGCTTGGGGGAGTTTGGAACTTTGGGAGACCGCCCAATTCTTTCCATCGGGTGACTTGGCAATTTTGGGACTTTATCAGGCCACCAGAACTGCCTGATTGTGGCACCCGAATGTCCCAGAGTCCCAGTCCCCTCCTTGTTCAGTGTTGTGGGTCATGAGTGTGTTTTTTCTTTTGTTTTTTTTTTTTTTTGTTTTCGTTTGGTCCCTCCATGCCTTGGTTCCCCCTCCCCCCCCCAGGGTGGGTTGTTTTTCTTGTTGTGGGGGGGGGTCTTTGTGGGTGGGTTCTTTTCATTTTTTGATGTTGCCTTGGGGTGTCTGGGTCCCACCCCTTGGGGGGGGCACTGTCATAATCCTGAGCACCGGTGGGGGCCGTGTTCAGTTCTAGTCTTAAGTTTAGTCCTTTTCTGCTTCTTTGTTTCTTTGTTTATTGTGATCTATTGTATCTGGTTTCAGTTCATTTATGAGTTTCCATATTCTCAGTTGTGTTCTTATAGTTCTGTCTAGTTATTGTGTCATTTTGTGGTTATGGTGTTGTTTATATCTCGTGGGGGTTGTGTTATTTTATTCTGTATGACTTAGTTCCGGTTTGTACTTTTATTTTGACAGTGCTGTGCAGCTTCCGGCTGTCAGACTGTTTCGCAGGCTGCACCGCTGTCCTTTGTTGTTTTGTTGTTTTGATGTACCCACACCTGATTATCATCTGGAGCTGTCCTATTTAAGGAGACCTGTTAGTTGAATCTTTGCAGCGGTCTTGCTTCACAGACGTCGTTTTCACGTCCACCACTTCATGACGGTGCTCCCGTCCACATTGTTTTCCTCCAGGAGCTCCCCAGATGCATGTGTAAGTGTGCGTGTTGTATATGTTGTTTTTTTGCGTCGTTCAGTTAATAAATGTGTTAAACCTCACAGCCAGCGTTTGGTGTCCTCGGTCAAACCTTGGTGAGGCAGTTTTATGACAATGACCTAAGACTATTTTTTTTTTTAATCCTCCAGCCACCCAACATCAGTTTTATGGAAAATAATTCATTTTTGTTTTTTGTTTTTCAAAAATAACAGTGACATCGAGTAATCAGATTGGCATTTAAAGGGTTAAACTTTTCAAACTGATTGAATGTTTGGTAGTTTTGTGCAGGGTTGAAGTTGTTCAAGAGATTTATGCAGAAAAAGGCAGAAAAAAATATTAATTTGTAAAGTTTTATAGCAACTTTTAGGAAGTGGACATTTTTGTCCTTAACGATTCTCAAGGGTAGTAAATGAAAGTGATCACACAGGGTTAAAGTTCTGACTGAGTCTCCCAGATGATCCCAAAGATCAAAAATTGGCCCAGTCGTTCAACGATCTCCATGCTGTGTAAAGTGGCCCATACTTTCTGTCATGAATTTGCAACTTTTTTTTATCAAATCATATATTTGTGACGTTTTCATTAACTTCTATAATTCTTTCTGTGTTCTTCCTGCTGACCTGGCTGCAACTGTTCCTCAGGTTTGAAGGTCTCCCCCTCAATGTCCCGTAGATACTGGGAGGCCGTCCTGGGGAAACGCTGATAGGCCAGCCTCATGTACTTCTCCCTGATGGTCAGGGCTCTGTACAGACCCTTACAGGACAGCTCAAAGTCATCCACTGTCACCTGGAAAACACAGAAGGTGTCACACAGCTTTTAGTTCCCTGCATGGGCTGGGGGACAACCTGGAAAAAAAAGAATTGTCTCGCCCAACAGAACAGAATAAAACTAGAAAAGCACTCGGAGAGCGCAGACCTCCGCCAAGCGCCACAGTTCCCCCCATACAGTGTTTGTGTGTACATTTTCAGATTCCTTGACCATGAAAACATATGACTAGCAATTGGATTCACAATGATAGGATTAGTGGTTCAGTAGTTATTGACGAAAATGGCATTTTCCATAATGGCGGTTTTCTTCTGGACGGTGATCTGGATCACCACCAAAATCTAATCATCTGTAGGATACCCCATTTCTGACAATCTGTGAAAATTTCATGAAAACCCGTCCATAACTTTTTGAGTTATCTTGCTAACAAACAAACAGACAGACAGACAAACAAACAGACAGACAGACAAACCAACGCCGATGAAAACATAACCTCCTTGGCGGAGGTAAAAATTAACTAGAAAAAGGTTTCTAATTTTTGAGAGAAAATTCACCAATGTAACAGAAAAAAGTCACAAATTTATTGAGAAAAAGTTGAAGAAAATGTTAATTCTTTTACATCTTCAACTGCTTAATTCTTTAGGGTCGCCGGGGGTGGGGTGGGGGTGGGGGGTGGCTGGACCCTATCTGATCACATAACCTCCTTGGCGGAGGTAATTAAAAAAAAAAAAAAAAAGAATCCTTTAAAAAATTCCTGGATCCAGACGGTGATCCGGATCACCACCAAAATGTAATCATCTGTAGGATACCCCATTTCTGACAATCTGTGAAAATTTCATGAAAATCCGTCCATAACTTTTTGAGTTATCTTGCTAACAAACAAACAGACAAACAAACAAACAAACAAACCAACGCTGATGATCATATAACCTCCCCCTTTGGCGGAGGTAATGAATCTGAAGTACCAATTTTACGGTGCATCTGGAAAGTATTCACAGCGCTGAACTTTTTACACATTTTGTTATGTTACAGCCTTATTCCAAAATGGATTAAATTATTTTTTTCCTCAAACTTTTACACACAATAAAAATGTGAAACAAGTTTGGTTTTTTTTAAATTTTTTCAAACTTATTAAAAAAATAAAAAAAAATGAAATCACATGTACGTAAGTATTTGCCATGAAGTTCGAAATTGAGCTCAGGTGCATTCTGTTTCCACTGATCATCCTTGAGATGTTTCTACAGCTTAATTGGAGTCCACCTGTGGTAAATTCAGTTGATTGGACATGATTTGGAGAGGCGCACACCTGTCTATATAAGGTCCCACAGTTGACAGTTAATGTCAGAGCACAAACCAAGCATGAAGTCAAAGGAATTGTCTGTTGACCTCTGAGACAAGACTGTCTTGTGGCACAAATCTGGGGAAGGGTACAGAAAAATTTCTTCTGCTTCGAAGGTCCCAATGAGCACAGTGGCCTCCATTATCCATAAATGGAAGACATTCGGAACCACCAGGACTCTTCCTAGAGCTGGCTGGCCGTCTAAACTGAGCGATCGGGGGAGAAGGGCCTTAGTGAGTGAGGTGACCAAGAACCCGATGGTCACTCTGTCAGAGCTCCAGCATTCCTCTGTGGAAAGAGGAGAACCTTCCAGAAGGACAACCATCTCTGCAGCAATCCACCAATGAGGCCTGTATGGTAGAGTGGCCAGACAGAAGCCACTCCTTAGTAAAAGGCACATGGCAGCCCGCCTGGAGTTTGTCAAAAGGCATCTGAAGGACTCTCAGGCCATGAGAAACAAAATTCTCTAGTCTAATGAAACAAAGGTTGAACTCACCGGTGTGAATGCCAGGCATCATGTTTGGAGGAAACCAGGCACCGCTCATCACCAGGCCAATACCATCCTTACAGTGAAGCATGGTGGTGGTAGCATCATGCTGTGGGGATGTTTTTTAGCGGCAGGAACTGGGAGACTAGTCAGGATAGAGGGAAAGATGAATGCAGCAATGTCCAGAGACATCCTGGATGAAAACCTGCTCCAGAGCGCTCTTGACCTCAGACTGGGGCAATGGTTCATCTTTCAGCGGGACAGCGATCCAAAGCACACAGCCAAGATATCAAAGGAGTGGCTCCAGGACAACTCTGTGATTGTCCTTGAGTGGCCCTGCCAGAGCCCAGACTTGAATCCAATTGAACATCTCTGGAGAGATCTGAAAATGGCTGTGCACCGACGCTTCCCATCCAACCTGATGGAGCTTGAGAGGTGCTGCAAAGAGGAATGGGTGAAACTGCCCAAAGATAGGTGTGCCAAGCTTGTGGCATC
Organism: Pholidichthys leucotaenia; assembly: GCA_020510985.1. Lineage (NCBI taxonomy): Eukaryota > Metazoa > Chordata > Actinopteri > Cichliformes > Pholidichthyidae > Pholidichthys > Pholidichthys leucotaenia. The sequence continues at coordinate 196,062,704 of CM035843.1, read as the reverse complement.
ATATTCAAAAAAACAAGGCTGTAATTGCTGCCAAAGGTGCATCAACAAAGTATTGAGCAAAGGCTGTGAATACTTATGTTCATGTAAATTCTTAGTTTTTATTTTTAAAAAATTTGCAGAAATCTCAATCTTTTTTCACATTGTCATTATGGGGGATTGTGTGTAGAATTTTGAGGAAAAAAATGAATTGAATCCATTTTGAAATATGGCTGTAACATAAAATATGGGAAAAGTGAAGCACTGGGAATACTTTCTGGATGCGCTGTAAATCTGCAACTTATTTATTGTGAATTTGCTTTTTTTTCTTGTAAATCTGGTATTTTTTCTCATAAATTTGCAACTTTTTTCTAGTAAATTTGCAACTTTTTCTTGTAAATTTGCTATTTTTTTCTCAGAAGTTTTGCAGGGTTTTTTTTGCAACTTTCTTCTTTTAAATCTGCACATTTTCTTGTAAATTTTCAGCTTTTTTCCTCCTGAATTTGCCATTTGTTCTTCATAAATTCATTAATTTTTTGTCATAAATCTACAGTTTTTTCTTGTTAATTTATAAGTTTTTCTTCTAAATTTGCAACATCATGCCTCAGACTATGCACTGTCACCAAACACGATTACGGTGTTTGCCATGAAAATGTTACCCATGTCTTATCTAGGGTATCATATATCTATGTTACCGGCCACCGTAGTCTCATCATCCAGCTGCTCAGATGAAAATATGATTATTTCAGTCCTGTAGAAATTATTAAAATATTTTTTCATCAATATATTATTTTTTTTAAATACAAAGACTTTAATTCTGCACCTTTCTAAACATTTTCATTTTTTTTTTTTTTTAGTACGGGTACTTGTTTTCATCAAAATACAGTCCTGTTCACCTTTAAAAGCAACTGGCCTATATGTTAGTGTGGTACACCCAAATAGGGCACCACATTTGGAAATAATTCAGAGAGACTGTCATTTTATTTTTATTTTAAGAGCATCTAAATATATTTTGAGATTGTGGACGATCAATAATATTAACATTTGTTATGTAGCCCTGTATAAATATTTAAGAGTAAGCAGCGGAACCTTTGGTACTGCGGTCGTCCCCCCCCCCAGGTAAACAAATAGGGTGCACTTCCGGCCCCCCTTTAGTACTATCTGGAGAAAGACACGAGTGGTCCTGTGTTCTGTCTTTCAAAGACTCTTTCTGTATTTTACAGACCCAAGAGCAGACGCGGAGGATCACGTCTTTTCACGTTTTAAAACTATTTCTTTTTGTTATTGTGGTCACCTCCCCGGGACCCGTAACAAACTGTGGGGGCTCGTCCGGGATCTCTCCTCTTCAGTTATCGAGGGAAGATCCAGTGATACCAGAACTACGAGACAACGGTTGCCAAGCTGCTACATCAGACACGTCAGTCAGTGGGTGTCCAAGGAGGAAGATCAAAGAGAAAGAAAGGATCTTCAACCAAAAGTGGAACTGCACTGCTGTCAAGAAAGTAAAACGCAGCCTAGTCACTGTACAGATAATACAACACTCGAACTACAGATAGCTAAAGTACCATGTCAACAGCACGGAAAGAATTGATATGGAGCATCAGAGGACGCTTGTTTGCCCTCTCAAGTAGGGATCTTTTCAGGCTAACAAAGAGCCTTGCAGCTGGAGACAAAGACAAACAGTTCAGTGAAGACGATAATGAGAGCTGTATGGACTATGTCGATTCCTATTTACGGTCCCCAACTCTGCTGAAACTTGAAGATGAGGGAATGAGTCAGTTGCTAGTGTTGGATGATATGCTAACTGAAATGATACAAACGAGCGGCTCCACCACGCATTCAGCTGATCAGGCTGCAACACCAACCAAGTCAAGTCCTCATCCATCCAATATGTTACCAGATCCACCATCACCATCTGCTGTTCCACCAGGCATGCAAGTTAGTGTGAACGCAAACGCAGAGTCTGTAGAGGGACTGAGGAAAGCATATGAGACACTGGGTGAAAGACTAAGACTGTGTGAAGTTGTGACACTCCAACCACCTGCAGCACCCAGTCGGCAGAGCCACTCACAACCGCAGCCAAGGGAACAAGGAAGTCCAGAAAGACATGTCACTCTCAAAGACCTTTCCTACCTGCCTCGGAGAGAATTCAAGGCTTTTGGAGGACAAATTGGAGACAACAGCTCTGAAATCAGTTATAACAGTCTCATGAGACAGATCAATGAAGGATTAAAAGAAGGATTTTCTGAAGCAGAGGTCGTGAGGGGGGTACTGAGAATTGTAAAGCCTGGCACGTTCAGGGACATGCTCATGCTCAAAGATGAACTGGTTCTTTCTGAACTTCAGGGCTTTCTCCGATCCCACCTTGGAGAAAAGGCAACAACAGAGATGTTCCAGGAGTTAATGTGCGCCCGACAAACTGAGCAGGAGTCCCCTCAGCAATTCCTATATCGCATGATTGGGCTCAAACAGAAACTCATCTTTCAGTCAAAACAAGCCACTGCAGACATCTCGTATGACCCAAGGACAATCCAGGAAGTGTTTCTGCACACAGTCTATCAAGGCCTGGGAGTGAAGTATGCAGACCTACGACAACGACTAAGACCTCTTATATCAAACAACAATGTAACAGATGTAGAGATTCTTAGTGAGGTCACAAAGATTATCAGTGATGAGAATGAGCACCAGCGAAGGTTAGGGCAAACCCCTCGTCAGAAGTCAGCACAAAGCGCTGTGATTGCAACAAAGGACACGACAGCCAAAGACCAACAAGCCTCACAGACAATCAAACAACTTGCTGCACAAGTAGAGACTCTAACCAAGATAGTGGCAACCCTCATGGAACAGAAAGCTGTAAACTCCTCCCCTCAGCGTTCTCAGCCTCCAGCCAACCAAAAGAAAACCTATCTCTGTCCGAAATGTACTGAACAAAGCTTACAGGAGTGCAGTCATTGCTTTGTATGCAGTGAGTCGGGACACAGAGCGGTTGGATGTCTGAAGCGACCCAAGAAATCAGGGAAACGGGAATCGGTCTCTGTCAAGGGACAGCCAGAGATTGGTACAGAGTCAAAGTCCCAGCCAGTAAACACCTCCTCTGTCGAAGCTTCAACTCCGCGCCCCAAGTACCAGAGCAAGCAGCTGAGAAAGCAGGTTAAATGCAATAGAAGGAAAATGACAGAGGCGTACAGGATCGCAAGTGCAAACAGTCAACAGTCAAGCTCTAAAGGAAAGACAAACTATGACAAACGATGCAAAGGTGTAGTCCTGCAAGTAGGAGACAGAGTGCTTGTGCGGAACCTGGGCGAAAGAGGTGGACCTGGCAAGCTAAGGCCCTACTGGGAACAAACAGTTTACATCGTGAGGGAGCAGGTTGGAGACAACCCCGTCTACAAAGTAAGTCCAGAGACAGGAGGTCGTCCCATCCGTACCCTGCACAGAAACTTACTTCTCCAAGTCAACGACTTACCAGTCGACATCGTTCAAAGTCCAATTGCCAAGTCACAAAAGAGAAACAACAGACCTACCGATATCAGGCAAAACACACTGGAAAAGTCAAACAGTCCAGAAGCGAGTGATTCAGAAGAAGACGAACCCCTCTATTGGTTTCGTGTTCCCAGACACCTGCAAGAAAGTCAACGTCCAGTCGACCAAGTCCAATGTGAGTCACAAAGAAGACGGGGAACAACACAGCAAAGACAAGTACAAGTTCCTATTCAACCTGAACAAGACAGAGACAATATTACGGAAGAAGGACAAGAAATACAGAGGGAAAGCGAACAAAACGTGGACCAACTTCAACCAGACTACGACAGGGAAGTGCTTCATCTTCACCAAGATGTTCCTGCTCCTAGTCCCGGACCTGCAGCTGATCCTGAGCCGGTGCCCAGTCCAGAGCCAGACCGTCGTCCTGAGTCGCCACCACGTCTGAGGCAGTCCACCAGGCAGAGACGACCCAACATGGTGTTCACCTATCCGTCCCTGGGCCAGCCAGCCTTCCAGACTCGTCCGTCGGTGAACACTGTCAGTGTTCAGCAGTCAACACCATATCCTTTTATGTGCTACCCTTCTTTCTATCCTCAACCTTTTTATCTTCCTCCTTTCACCTCTAACTACTTGCCATGTCAGTATGCTATTCCTTGCTATTAAACTAACCAGATCTTGGATAATACCTGAAGATTAAGGACACTTGAAAAGAAAGACGTTCCAGAGACTTTTGAATAGAGACTTTATTAGTGTTGAGATTTTGATTTGCTACTGTTAAGTGTCAGGAGCCACTTTTGTTGTTGGGGAGCGTGTGGTACACCCAAATAGGGCACCACATTTGGAAATAATTCAGAGAGACTGTCATTTTATTTTTATTTTAAGAGCATCTAAATATATTTTGAGATTGTGGACGATCAATAATATTAACATTTGTTATGTAGCCCTGTATAAATATTTAAGAGTAAGCAGCGGAACCTTTGGTACTGCGGTCGTCCCCCCCCCAGGTAAACAAATAGGGTGCACTTCCGGCCCCCCTTTAGTACTATCTGGAGAAAGACACGAGTGGTCCTGTGTTCTGTCTTTCAAAGACTCTTTCTGTATTTTACAGACCCAAGAGCAGACGCGGAGGATCACGTCTTTTCATGTTTTAAAACTATTTCTTTTTGTTATTGTGGTCACCTCCCCGGGACCCGTAACATTAGCACAAAGGTAAAATAGCTTAATGCTGAATATAACCTTAAATCTTAAAATGCTAGATAAAAGCTAAAATGACTTATACCTACAATATTAGCATAAAAGCTGGCATGGTGCCTGTTACGTCTGAAGAATAGTTGCGGACAGCAGACGTGAACCAAACACACTCTTTATTTTCACCACACTCAAGTATATACAGGTGATGGGGTCTCTGCTGGACACGGGTCGAGCGACGCTCGGGCTGCATCTCTGCTGCAGGCTCTGGCGGATGTTCTTCAGTGGTCATGGGTCCTGTGCCACCGAAGTCCCAGCCCGACCCTGTCGTGTCCGCAGTCGTCTCCTGATCCAGGGCCAAAGTCAGTGACACTTTTCTGAGACAACTGGCATGCCACAGTGACCCATCAGTGAGACAGGAGGTGACTGGACCCAACTGCGCGGTGGTCTGCATCGGCGTTGTCCAAAATGACTGCAGCTTGTGGGTGCGGTTGGGGCGCCGGATCCAGACAAAATCCAGCACTGCGAGCCTAGGCCACTTCGCCCAGCGTTTCCTGTCAAACCTCTGTTTCATCTGTTGCTGTTGTGCAACCACTCTTCCCCTAGGTGAGGGCCTTTCTGTCGGGGTAGCCTCCGATGGGGGGCGTAGTTGGTCCAGGGGAAGGCACATCTTGCGTTCTAGCATTAGTAGTGCCAGGTATAAACCCGTCATGGCATGAGGCGTTGCTCTGTAATGTAGCAGGGTGTCCTCTAGTGCGGCCGAGAACAGGAGCCCATCCGCCAGGTATGTCCTGAGACTGTTCTTGAGGGACTGGTTGAATCTCTCCACCCACCCCCACCCCCACCCCCAGGGTTTGAGCGGCAGATCCTGGCAAAGTGGTTGGCCTTCTCACAGCGGTAGCATTTCAGCCCCTTAGCTGGGCAGGCGGGCAAATGAGCTTGGTGTCTGGATGAACCACAGTCAATGAGGGGCGGCCACTCACCTGTTTTAGTCCATTTCCTACCCAACTTCTTCTGATTGTAGCGGGGAGAAGTGGGGTCTGAGCGGCTGGTAGCAGTGGTGATGGCCTGTGCTTGTGTTCACAAGTGTTCACAAGCAGGTCCTTCAGCGCTTAATGTTGACAGTGAAGAGGCAGCAGGTGCATCCACTGATAATGACCAACAGAGCCAGGAGCTGAATGGAGAACCTCCCACAGAAAGGGAGGGGGAGTGCGCTCACCTGATCATCACAGTGCCCCCCCCCCCCCAAGAGGGACCTCCTGGCGACCCACCGGGCTTATTGGGAATGGGCCTGGTGAAAAGCACAGACCATCCCCTTGTCATGGAAGTTGGAGCCAGGGATCCATGACCTCTCTTCTGGTCCGTAGCCTTTCTGATGGACCAGGTATTGCAAGTCCTGGCCTCGACGGTGAATGTTCAGAATTCTCTGTACGGTGTAGGTGGTCTGGCCGTCAATGATCCGGGGAGGAGGAGGTGGCTTCAGGGGGGGCAGAGAGGACTGAAGGAGAGGAGCTTGATCTTGGAGACATGGAATGTGGGGTGGATACGAAGTGTCGGGGGTAGTTTCAGACGGACCATCACATCGTTAATTATCCTGGAGATGGGAATGGGACCAAGGAAGCGAGGTGACAGCTTCCTAGACGGAGTCTGCCCAAACAGACCGGAATCTGGCCAAACATGCAGTCAGTCAAGATGTGTGGCTGTCAGCAGACAACCACACATCTTGACCGACTGCATGTTTGGGCACTGGGACCCACCTGTGGTCTGTATATCAGCAATTCCATTCAGCCGAACGGAGCAGGGCCACCCAGGTGGACTTCCCCAACCAGCGGCGGCAGCAAGCATGGACCCCCACAGATGGCACAGCAATATCCCTATCCGCCATGGCCAGCGGGGGGGAGTATAGCCCATCAAGGCCTTGAACGGCGTCAACCCGGTGGCAGAGGAGATGGCCAAATTATGGGCATACGCCACCCAAGTCAGATGGAAGCTCCAGGTGGTAGAGTTGCAGGGAGCCACACATCTGAGGGCGGCCTCCAGGGATTGGTTAGCACGCTTAGCCTGCCCATAGCTCTGGGGGGGTGGTAGCCGGAGGTGAGACTGACTGTAGTGCCAAGGCAATGACAAAAGGATTTCCAAACTTGTGAGGTGAATTGGGGACCCCGGTCAGACACAATGTCCAACGGAATACCATGAAGGCGGATGACATGAATGGTGAGCAGGTTGGCAGTCTCGGTAGCAGAGGGCAGCTTGGGAAGGGGCACCAGATGAATGGCCTTAGAAAAGCGATCTACTGTGGTGAGGATGACTGTGTTGCCCTGAGAAGGGGGGAGTCCTGTAACAAAGTCCATGGCAATATGAGACCAGGAGCGGCTGGTAACTGGCAGGGGATGCAGGAGACCGGCTGGTGGAGATGAGTCTGATTTGTTAGTAGCACACACCTGGCAGGCTTTGACATTGTCCCGCACATCAGTCCGCAGCGAGGGCCACCAGAACACTTGCCTCACCAGATCGATAGTACGGGAGATCCCGGAGTAACAGGCAAAGTGGCTGGTGTGCCCCCAGCGGATGACATCACTGCACAGGCTGGGTGGGACGAACAGATGATTGGCTGGGACCTCCTCAGGTTTGGGCTCAGTGGACTGGGCCTGCCGGACCCTCTGCTTGATCTCCCACAAGAGGGCACCCAGTATGCAGGAGGCGGGCACAATGGGCTCGGGAGGAGAAGATGATGATGAGGAATCTAAGGCGAACTGGTGGGAGAGAGCATCAGGCTTGATGTTTCGGGAGCTGGGCCGATAAGTGATAATTAGATTAAATCTGAGGAAAAATAGGGCCCAGCGAGCCTGCCTGGAATTCAGTCTGCGGGCCGACCTAAGGTACTCTAAATTTTTATGGTCGGTCCACACAATGATGGGATGAGTGGCTCCCTCCAGCCAGTGCCTCCACTCCTCGAGAGCCAACTTAATGGCTAACAGCTCACGGTCTCCTACGTCGTAATTCCTCTCGGCCGGAGTTACCTGCTGAGAGAAATACGCGCATGGGTGGAGCTTCTGACTGGAGGCTGAATGCTGTGAAAGGACAGTGCCCACCCCCGAGTTGGAAGTGTCCATCTCCACTATGAACTGAAGCTGAGGGTCGACCCGGGCCAAGATGGGTGTGTTGGAAAAAAGGGCTTTCAGTTTAGAGAAAGCCTGCTCAGCTGCTCGGACCACTTAAAGGACACTTTGGACAAGGTCAGCTGAATGAAAGGCTGTGTCACCCTGCTATAATTCCTGATGAACCTACGATAAAAGTTAGCGAAGCCCAAGAAACGTTGGAGATGTTTGTGGGTGTGCAGGGTAGGCCAATCAAGCACAGCTTTCACCTTGGCCGGATCGGCCCTCAGCTCCCCTTCGGCAACAATAAAGCCCAGGAAGGCAGTGGAGTGGGTGGAAAACTCACACTTCTCGGCCTTCACAAAGAGCTGGTTCTCCAGAAGCCATTGTAACATGGCCCGGACGTGGACTGTGTGTTCCTCCTGTGTGCGGGAAAAAAAATCAAAATATCGTCGAGATACACAAACACAAATTGGTTGATCATGTTGTGGAGGATGTCATTGATCATGTGTTGGAAGACGGCTGGAGCATTAGTGAGACCAAACGGCATCACGAGATATTCAAAATGCCTCAGGTGTTTTGAAGGCCATCTTCATTCGTTCCCTTCGCGTCGAGTTTGGAGAACACCCCCAAGCGCTGAAGGAGCTCAAATGTGGAATTGATTAGGGGCAGTGCATATTTGTCTTTGAGCTTGTGGTAGTCAATGCACGGACGCAGAGATCCATCCTTCTTTCCAAAAAAGAAAAACCCCGCCCCAAGGGAGCCGAAGAAGGCCGAATGAGGCCGGTGTTCAGAGAATCCTTAATATAGCCTTCCATTGCCTCCCTCTCCGGCCCCGAGAGACTGTAGAGCTGGCTGGATGGCAACCGTGCACCCGGGAGGAGGTTGATAGCATAGTCATAAGAGCGGTGTGGAGGCAAAGAGAGAGCTCTTGACATGCTAAAGACCTCCCCAAGGCCATGATAGACCTCAGGTACGAGGTTGAGCTGCGGCGGCTCTGCCAGGGAAGAGGAGACAGGAAGGGTCGGTGAACATGCGGCCGAACTGAGGCAGGAGGCTAAGAAAAAGGGGCTCCAAGAAGAAATTGAGTTTTACGCCCAATTGATAATAGGATTATGCTTCTGGAGCCAGGGGTACTCCAGAACCACCGGGGAGGACAAACTAGGGAGAATGAAGAACAAGAGTGACTCCCAGTGGTTCCCGGAAAGAAGAACGGAGACCGGCTCCCTGCACTCAGTGACAGAACATAGGCTACAACTGGATAATGCCGCTACGTTTAATGCAGCCGGCAATTTGATAGAGGGAATGCCTATCTCCCACACGAGTCACAATGAAATAAAATTCTGCTCCGCCCCAGAATCACTTAATGCCAAGACCTTTCTCTCGGCCCCTGGTAACTGGATAAGAGCTGGGATAGAGAAGTTACCTGGGGGATTAGTGGAATTTCCGCCCGCCAGACTCCCCACGGCTACTGACGGGCTACGTCTTTTGGTTTCAAGGGGCAGGTAAACAATTTATGCTCTAGAGAGCTGCAGTACATGCATGCACCAGTTTTCCTCTGTCACTTATGTTCCTCTGGAGTCAAACGGGCTCGGCCTAACATCATAGCTTTGGAGGAAGCGCCGGGCTTAGCTGAGCTAGTAGGCGAAGGGGGTTACGCGAGACGAGTGGACCGGAGAAGGCCTTTTGCTCCTTTGTGCACTCGTGGTACCGGTTATCCAAACTGACAGCTTGATCGATGAGCTCATCCAGAGAGGAGGGGGTCGCATGAACTGTCAGATCATCGCGGAGGTTGGTATTTAGACCCAGAAAGAAGGCACTGCGTAAGGCAACATCATTCCACCCAGAGTCTGCCACGGTGACCCAGAACTCCACAGAGAATTGGACCACAGACCGATTCCCCTGTTGGAGCAACATCAGACGACTCAATATTCCCCTCACTCTCCGAATGGTCAAAGGCTAGGGAAAATTCCTGAATGAACCGTTCAAAGGTATAATTGGTGCCCTCCATGCTGTCGAGGACGGACTGGGCCCAATTAAGAGCCCAGTCCTGAAGCAGCAGGGTCATAAAATGGATTTTAGAAGTGTCGTCCGGGTACTCCCCACCCACCTGTCGCAGATAGAGGTGAACATTAAGCAAAAACCCCTTGCATCCAATTCAATTCAATTCAATTCAATTCAGCTTTATTTATAATGCACCACATCACAACAAAAGCCGCCTCGTGGCGCCGCAGTGCAGATAAAAAAATCACACAGTCACATCCCCCCACCTCCCACGCGTACAGGGCAGGTGAAGGCACGGAAGTGGTGCAGCGAATGGTAGCAGCCGCTGGGGCGACAGGTGGAGTGGAAGGCCTGGGTGAGACATCTGACAAAGGTGGTCAGTAACCATGGTCAGCTGCTGAGTTATAGTTTGCAACTGCTCGGTTAGTACGGCCACCTGCCACTCAGTAGTGTCTAACTGGTAAAGAGCGGAGTGTTCTGCTGATGCAGTGCCTGCTGAGCTTCAGCCATGGCTGGCTCATTCTGTCATGGCTGTCAAATAGGAAGCTCACGTGCAAAGCAGCTACACCAGAGAAGACACTTAGACACCGAATTAAAACATTAAGCACAACTTTACTGAATTATTTGCAACTGTAGGGAAAAGCGGAGCACGGAGGGAGACACATAGCCTTTGGAGAGAGAGAGATGAGAGCTGGTTAGAGGAGAGGAGTGTGACAGAGGAAAATATAACTGAACGGGGGGTTTTCTTACTGCAGACGAACAGAGAGCCTGGCAGAGGAACTCAGCACGGGGGGAGATGACCAAGCAGGACTGAGCTGGTTGGGAGCGTGGAGAGGTGAGGAGCAGGGTGGAGTCTGACCGGGTGGTAGGAACAATCCGGAGAGATGAGGGTGGAGAGGCAGGCAAGCACAGAGCAATCCCGGAGATGCACAGTGGAGATAAGATAAGATAAGATAAGATAAGACAAGATAAGATAAGATAAGCCTTTATTAGTCCCACAACGGGGAAATTCCAGGATTGCAACAGCACAGGGATAGCAACACTCAGAACAACAATTAGAAGGCAAGAAAAAAAAAAGCAAGCAAGCAAGAGCAGCTAATATACATATGTACATATTACTATAAATATATATATATACACACAGACACACAGTGTAGAGCATTGTAGCTGGATGGGATAAATATATGAGTATATAAACACACAGTACGGAGCATTGCAGCTAGATGGAATAAATATGTAAATATATAAACACAGTGCGGAGCAATGTAGCTAGATGGAATAATATGTAGATATATAAACACAGTGCGGAGCATTGTAGCTAGATGGAATAAATATGTAAATGTATAAACACACACAGTGCAGAGCATTGTTGCTAGATGGGATGAAACAGCACAACCGTCTACTTAGTTATCCTACATGGTATGATTATGTGCCCATACATATTCTCACCCCCCATAGCTACCGGTATTTTCCTAGTTGTATGCCGGAGGGGACCATTGTGTAAGTCTATTGCATCTTTTGCATTCAAAAAACTATTAGGTTGTTACGTCTTTTTGCTATCTCTGCGAGCAGCCCTGCTTAGATTGTACAGTCTGACAGCCGTTGGTAGGAAGGACCTGCGAAACCTCTCGGTTGTGCACCTGGGATGATGTAGTCTGCTGCTAAATGAGCTCCTCAGTGCATTCAGTATGTCCTGCATAGGGTGGAACTCGGACTCCAGCAGAGATGACAGTTTAGCCACCGTCCTTCTCTTTCCTATCTCCTCCACCGGATCAAGGTGCTGCCCCAGGACGGAGCTAGCTTTCTTGATCAGTTTGTTCAGTCTCTTCCTATCGGCTGCAGTAATGCCACTGCCCCAGCAGACCACTCCAAAAGTGATGGCTGATGCCACCACCGTGTCATAGAATGTCTTCAGCAGCGCCCCTTGTACACCAAAAGACCTGAGTCTCCTCAGTAGGAACAGCCTGCGCTGTCCCTTCTTGTAGAGTGCGTCAGTATTGTGTGACCAGTCTAGTTTATTGTTCAGATGAACACCCAGGTACTTGTAGGATGTCACCATCTCAATGTCTGTTCCCTGTATATTTACTGGTGCTGTGAGGGGTTGTCCTTGCCTGCGGCAGTCCACCACCAGCTCCTTAGTTTTCCTCGCGTTGATCTGGAGGCAGTTCCGATGGCACCAGTCCACGAAGTCCTGGATAAGCCCTCTGTACTCAGCTTCATCTCCATTGGAGATGAGACCAACGATCGCAGAGTCATCAGAGAACTTCTGTAGATGGCAGTGTGTTGTGTTGTGTGAGAAGTCCGCAGTATAAAGAGTGAACAGGAAGGGAGCCAACACCGTTCCCTGGGGGGCCCCCGTGCTACTGATGATCGTGTCGGACACACAGTCCTGGGTTCTCACAAACTGAGGCCGGTTCGTGAGGTAGTCCAGGATCCATGATAAGAGGTGCTGGTCCACCCCTGCGCGCAGCAGCTTGTCCTTCAGGATCATCGGTTGGATGGTGTTGAAAGCACTGGAGAAGTCAAAGAACATGATCCTCACCACATTCCCGGGCTTCTCCAGGTGGGACAGAGAACGGTGAAGGAGGAAGATCACCGCATCCTCCACCCCAATGCCATGCTGGTAGGCGAACTGGAGTGGATCCATCGCTGGTTCCACTAGGGGGCGGAGGTGAGCAAGGAGCAGTCTCTCCTTGCTCACCTCAGATAAGATAAGAGAAGAGAAGAGAAGAGAAGATAAGCCTTTATTAGTCCCACAATGGGGAAATTCCAGGATTGCAACAGCACAGGGATAGCAACACTCAGAGCAATAATTAAGAAGATACGAAAAATATAAATAAGAGCAGTGGATAGACATATGAACACATAAATATATAAATATATATACAAAGTGCGGAGCATTGTAGCTAGATGGAATAAACAGCTTAACCGTCTACTTAGTTATTCTGCATAGTATGAAGATAAGATAAGATAAATAAGCCTTTATTAGTCCCACAATGGGGAAATTCCAGGATTGCAACAGCACAGGGATAGCAACACTCAGAGCAACAATCAGAAGGCAAGAAAAAAACAAGAGCAGCTAGTATACATATGTACATATTACTATAAATATATATATATATATAGACACACTGCGGAGCATTGTGGTTGGTGGATGTGCAGCAGTATGTACCCATACATATTGTCACCCTCCGTAGCGACTGATATTGTCCTAGTTGTATACTGGAGGGGACCATTTGTGTAAGTCTGTTGCGTCTTTTGCATTCAATACTACTAGGTCGTCACGTTTTTTTGCTATCTCTGTGAGCAGCCCTGCTTAGGTTATACAGTCTGACAGCCGTAGGTAGGAAGGACCTGCGAAACCTCTTGGTTGCGCACCTAGGATGATGTAATCTACTGGTAAATGAGCTCCTCAGTGCGTTCAATATGTCCTGCATAGGGTGGGACTCGGACTCCAGCAGAGATGACAGTTTAGCCACCATCCTTCTCTCTCCTATCTCCTCCACTGGGTCAAGGCGTTGCCCCAGGACAGATCTAGCTTCTCTAGATCTCTGGCATCTCTAGCTCTAGCTTCAGATCTAGAGATGGCAGCAACCTAACAAGTCAGTGCCAGTGTTCACAAGCAGGTCTTTTTAAGTGCTGGCAGTGAAGAGGCAGCAAGTGCATCCACTCACGCAGGTGTGATGATGACCAATGGAGCCAGGAACTGAATGGAGAACTTCCCACAGAAAGGGAGAGGGAGTGCACTCACCCAATCATCACACATTCAGTCCACACAGCCAATCGTGTGCAGTAGAACAAAATTGCACTTCTCCCATCTACAATGTTAAGCACATCTACAATCAGAGGGGCTGCTGCCATGCAAGGCGCCGCCACACACAGCTTATCCTTCCCCAATTCTATTATGCTGAGCACCAAGCTAGAAGGTGAGAAGCACCATTTTTATATGGTCTTTGGTATGACCCAGCTGGGACTTGAATCCCCAACCTCCCAGTTGTGAGGCAGATGCTCTATCAACTTGGCCATCACTCCGGTTGCCAGTAACGACTCATCCCATAGCCATTTGTTGCTAGTATTCTCCACTAGCTCCACCATGGTACTTCCCGTCTTCTAGCTTGGTGCTCAGCATAATAGAACGGCGGAAGGAGAAGTTGTTTGTGGCAGCACCTTGCATGGCAGCGACCCTTCTGATTCTTCATGTGATTAACATTGTAGATAGGAGAAATGTAATTTCGTTCAGCTGTACATGATTGGCTGTATGGACTGAATGACAATAGAGATGGCTGCTTCTTCTTCTAGCTTTAACTTTTCAGACTACAGCTGCGCTTGTCAATGTCAGAACTTTCTAAGCAGTCAGTCAGAATTAAGGAAGGGCAGGACATAGGACACTGGTACATGAAGAAGAGAACAGTAGGATAGTGCAGGAGAGCCTGATCCTCGTTGTATCAGACAACCCGGTACTCTTTGATCGGACACTAAAAGGATATTGTTATGTATGAGATTATCTCTCAAATGACGAGACCAAGTACTCGATAGAACTTGGCTTTATTAACAATACTTCTCCACAATACAACCGCCAAGTAGGGGCATCGGCAAAGAGGCCGAACAAAGATGCCCACTGGTATTTATAGAGGCGGTGCAGTGGCGGAAGAGGAAGTGACCGCCACTCCACCGCTCTTCACAATAAAACCCCACAACACCCTTCCCCCCTGCAGAAAGTCCAAAAAGATACACACAATCGAGACCCTCCCCAATTTATAACCTGAGTCACATGCTAAAAAACTAGAACTGAAATTACTAAAGGGCTTATCACATTCACACAACAAACCTAAGCTCGGAGGAACAGGTGGACTACCATTCCACCCCACATGGCAAGGTGGGTTATTCTTCCACCTGTAATCCACTAAAAGTCCATCAAACTAGAACATTGCCGTGTTTCGTAAACTAGAAGCACAGAACAATAACAGTACATAACATAAGGTAGTGCTAACAATTAAAACCACACAGAACGATACACATATACTAAATATATATACACTACACACACACAATTTGTCGTCTAATCCTATATTCATCATACAGCAAGAATCTGTAACTGCTCCTAAATACAGCCATTATGCTCTTTTTTTTTTTGTTAACACATGTAAACATCTCAACATTGGAGCTCTCTTTTTTTTTTTTTTTTTTTAATTTTACAAACCCACACTGCTGTCCATATGGCAAAGTAGGGGTAGAACCGGCTCGCAGGGGCCCCGGGCACTCCCTCAGTAAGTCCGCCCCTGGGGGCAGCATGTCCCCAGGGCCACAGCTGATCGCGTAGACGATGGTGCGTCTCTTTCTCGCCGGTGATCGCTCCTCTCTTCTGGACCCACCATCCGAAGCCTCCTCCCAGGCACACTGTAGCTCATTTGTGTACCTCCATGAGCCGTCCGACAGCTGAAAGTAGGTTGCGCCCCATTTAGCCACAATGCGCAGCCATTCATGGTGACCCACTGGCTGTCGTTTGGCCCGTATTCGCCATGGATGTCCCTCCCCACGAGTTTAAACCAGCTCCGTGACTCTCAGAGGGGTCTTGCTCGGCCTGAAGTGTTGCTGATCGTCACACGGTCCCTCCGTGCCTGTTGGTCTGGCCCCGACCTCTTTTAAAGCTGCTGCAGTGGTTGCCGTCGTAGCCCCAGATTGTCCGGCCCACTGCGGCCGAGCTCCGGGGAAAATTGGAGCTAGCTTGTCGGCGTCACTCGTCGGCACAGATGCCTCACCGTCACGCTCGGTACCCTCGTCCAAGGTATCTCGAGCACCGGCACTGAGACCCTCCTGCGTCGAACCTGAGTGAGGCTGGTCCTGCTCGACTGCCGTGGTGCCCAGTAGATCTTCGTCCCACACTGCGTCGTCCTCCACCATCGGAACCAGATGGTTCCACTTTCCACAACCAGACCACTCTTCCCCAGTGTCATCTTTGATGGCAAACCCCAGACCATAAAATAAGTCACAGGCCATGATGTTGTCGCCTCGGGTCGTCACATGGAACTTGAAGTCAGCCATCAACACCGACTTGTACCGCACAGTCAGCTCCAGCGTTCCAACTATGCACAACTGTCCACCTCCATAACTATAAAGTGGCGCTGGGTCTCCTGCAATTCTGTAGTGGGGGAAGAATTTTCTCACCATAGCCCAATTCACTTGTGAACCCTCCTCCCCCGTGTCGATCAGCAGCAGTACCTCTTCACCATCCAGCTTTGCTGTGCAGAACGTGTACCTGTTGGTACTCGAAGACACCGCGTGGACATTTGTCGGGGCGGGGGGGTTTGATTTTTTGTGTGGGGCTCGGACATTCGGCACACCCTGGCATAGTGGTTCAAGTGTCCACACTTGCCGTAGCGCTTCACTCTCGCCGGGCAGTCCCTGGCCTTGAAGCGGTGTTTCATGGACCCACAACCCATACACATGGGTTTTTCCGGGGCAGACCTGAGGTTTGCAGCGTTGGTCTCCACAGTGTCGTCCTCCACACTACCATCGCTGTCTGCGTCCTCTACTTGTGTTGCGGCAAGAAACTCCAGCTGCCACTGTGACTGGCGCCCGCTTAGCTCAGAAGCTAGCTTGTCCGCTGTCTCCAATTGGAGAGCTAACTTGATAGCTCTAGCTAGCGTCAAGTCATCCGGTACCGTGAGCAGTTTTGTCCGTATCGCAGCGTTGTTGGTGTGCTCTGGCAGTTGGTCGCAAACCATCTCCTCCTCCAGCTGCCCAAAACGACACTCACTAGCCAGCACTTAGGTCTCGAAGACTGCAAACCATCTCAGCTAGGGGACAGGTGGCTCACCCGGGAGCTCCAGGAAGGGCCGAATCGTTAAAATACACGCCTCCATACTATAATCCTCGTCGCAAAAATGTTATGTATGAGATTACCTCTCAAATGACGAGGCCAGGTACTCGGTAGAACTCAGCTTTATTAACGATACTTCTCCACAATACAACAGGGTACTTCTTTGGGTACAACTTTGCCAATGCCAGGCAGGGGCATCGGCAAAGAGGCCGAATAAAGATACCCGCTGGTATTTATAGAGGCGATGCAGTGGCAGAAGAGGAAGTGGCCGCCACTCCACCGCTCTTCATAATAAAACCCCACATCACAGATATCATGATCAAAATTTGGAAACAAACATTTTGAGGAATGTGTCCATGTTGAGCTGTATAAAATGAAACCATACCCCCGCAGCGTAGTCTCCCATGATGGCCACCCTCTGGAAGTCGGGCACCTCCAGGTAGGTGGGTCTGTCCATGTCCACAGTTGTCACATTAGCGGCCCCTCCCTGCGCAGCAGCCATGGGTATGGCCATGGTGATGCCCCGCTGATGCCGCTTGCTGTGGGAGAGATGTGAATGTTCACTGGGCGTGTCATAATGGTTTTAAACTTTGAGATGTGGCAAGCCAGACAGACTGACTTAGTAAAGGAAGTTTCTGCCTACAAAGCAGAAACTAAATTTTCGACTTTTTCTCATAAATTTGCAACTTTTTTCCTCATAGCCAGTAGATGATTCGATGGGGGATTGAAGGTTAGGGGGGATGCCATCCCCCTTGTTAAGCTGCCACCCCCCCATCCCCAGTATGATCATAGACCTTTTTATATCATGTTACAGAACTGAATAAAATTACTTTGAACCACCAATTCTAAGCAGAAATGCAAAAGAAACATCTTAAAATTCCAGCCTTTTTTTCTGGTAAATTTGCTACTTCTCAAAAATTTGACTTTTTTTTTTTTTTCAAACTGGCAACTTTTTTCTTAAAAATTTGTGATTTTTCTCTTGTAAAATTTTTCTGGTAAATTAGTGTATTTTTTCCTCATAACTTTTTACTTGTAGATTTGTAACTTTTTTCTCAGAAATTTGTGACTTTTGCAAATTTGCAACTATTTTTTTTTTTGCATAGATCTGCAGCTTTTTTCATAAATTGACAATTACAATTTTTTCTCATAAATTAGTGACTTTTTTGCAAAATTTGAACCTTTTCTTTGATAAACCTGCAACTTATTTCTCATAAATTTGCAACTTTTTTCTCAAAAATTTATGATCTTCTCCTGTAAGTGTGCAACTTTTTTTTCTCAAATTTGCAACTTTTCTCTCATAGATTTGCAATTTTTTTCCTCAAAAATTTGCAACTCTTCCTGTAAATTTTAAACTTTTTCCTTATAAATTTGCAATGTTCATCTGAATGCTGGTTAAATTTTCATTCAGTGTAGATAAATTGTAATTTGCAACTTTTTTTAATTTTTAATATGGCAACTTTTATAATTTGTACCTTTATTTTTGAAATATTTTACCTAATTTATTGTACATTTGTACTTCATGCTAAATTTGCGAATACCCCCCAATCCCCCTTATTAGAAAATAATAAATCGCCTACTGCTCAAAACAATCTTGCATGGACCCCCCAAAAAGCTAGATACAGCCCTGGCCCAGAGTGACAGGTGTTTGTAGTCATCCCTCTGACCGTTTCTCAACGTTGTCCTTGGTGTGTAGGTGGTGGGCCATCTCCTGGTTGATGATGGGACAGTCCTCAGCCACATCAAACATGGAGATTTCATCGCGGACATTCTCATCTTTGGTCTCAGCCGCAAACACCTCCTCCGCAAAGGCCCTCATCTTGTCGTCGGTCTCTGTATGCCACAGAAACAACCTTTCAGGAGGAGTGACTCACCGTACTCCACACACATCATGCAGCACAGAAACTAAGCACACCACAATGGTACAACTGAAGGAATTCTGAAGACATTCAAAATTGCTGACATACCGAGCAAATTCCTTATAGAACCTGATGCAAACAGACTACTGCACATCTCAAATTTGGTTTTCTTGGCATCCATGCATACAGAGGAACTATAGTGATGAACAATCAAATGAATACAAGTCAAGATGGTAAAACCTTTTGTCACAAATAACTCCAGACTCAGTCCTTTTCGGGTTTTTATTTTCTCACTTAGTTACATGACTTTAGATCATAAAAAAACAGATTCAATTACACAGAAATGTACGGAAGCTCTTAGTGGCCAAACATTCATACATTTTCTCTATTTTCCTATGATAATGAATAAATGTTATTTCTGTTTCCCAGTGATCTCAAGTTATTCAGGTCATTATCTCGAGATAACAAATGTCCTGAGATTAAGTGATAATTTTCTCAATCTCGGGATAACAAAACTTTAGTTATGTCATTATCTCAAGATAGCAAATATTGTTTTCTTGAGATAATAGGAGAATTTTCTCAGGATCTGGAGATATCTAAACTTTGTCATTATCTCGATAACAAATATTGTTTTAGATATCAGGATAAATTTCTCAAGATCTCAATAAAACTAAACTTTAGGTATTTATGTCATTTGTCATTATCTCAAGATAATAAAGTGTAACAGTGCATTCACACAAAACGCGAAGCGACTTTTTTTGCACAGCTTGAATACATGTAAACATGTGAATAACTGCAAATCTGGATATTCATATCCGAGGGAGGTGGTCAACTAATCAGCCTTGAGATTCCACTGTCACAGAAGTAAAAGTATCAACACTGGAGAGTAAAGTAGTTTAAAAATGAGACTGCTACTCATCTGCAGACAGATGGACTGGCGCTCTGCAAGTGAAACGGAGTGTCTGTTGTGTATCCACCCATGTACTCCTGCTACGGATGTGCTAACGCGGTCTAAACAACCATCACCGGGTGAAGTCTCTGCAGGAGGCAGTGACATTTTCCCAGCTGTGTGCCCTGCCAGTTAACGTTGTAAACCTAAACATGATGGCGTTTTAGGATTTCTGCAGCAGGTAGAAAGCAGCTGCAGGAGTTGTAAAGGCAACCCCGCCCCTCTGCAGCTTGCTCAGATGTGAATTTGTGTCTGTTCGCATGTTTGCATTGAGTTAACATGTAATTGCGCTGAACAAAAAACTTAAGCTTTTCCATTTGGTATGAATGCACCTTAATATTAAGATCTTTAGAAAATTATACTATTAACTCAAGAAAACAACATTTGCTATTTTGAGAAGATGACAAAGTGTAGTTTTCTCAGGATCTTGAGGAAATGATCCTTGTTTTCTCAGGAAAGCATTAGTTATCTCGAGATAATGACATACATAAGGTTCAAGATCTTAGGGGATGATCCCATTACTTAAATAACTCGAGATCACAGAAAAACAAAATTGATTTGTTATGACTGGAAAGGAAAATGTAAAAGTATGGCCCATTAGACCCTCCATAGAAATGACCTGAAGCGACTGGAGTCTCAAGCCAAGCTGCAAGGAGCAAAAAAACAACAGTCGTCTATTTAAAGCAGCACTATGTAGCTTTCTATACGCTGGTAGGGACTCTAAAAAGACAACTACTAGCACATTTTACAGCCTGAGTCCTAATAACCAATCACAGGGTGCATTGTTAGTTGGTAACTAAAGTCGTGGTCTATGATTGGTTATTAGGACTCACGCTGTAAACTGTTCTTTTCAGGTGTTCCTACCAGGAAAAAGAAGGTTATATAGTGGTGGAAGTGACACTCACACAGTCAAAGGTTGATGTACCATCAAAATGATTTACAAAACATTATTTTAAGGTGAAACTCTTGCATGGCATAGTGTTGCTTTAAAGATGCTGTGTGGAACTTTTGCAAAATGGGGTTTATTGAGACTTTTTACATGCAAACTCAAGTTTCCAAAAGTTCCATATATATGATATCTTTAACATGTCCCAGTGCATGAAAACTCCCCCCTATATCAACATGCACCAATTTGCCAAAAGCCAAGACTTCCGACTAGCTTCCTCCCATACTTACTCTCTTGAACTGCAAATGACCAGAAACATAGAAGCACCACCAAAAAGAGAAAGTGTTAGAAAAGCAAAGTTTAGAAAATGCCTCAACACTTTCAAAATTATAGAAGATACATGAGGCTGTATAAAGATTAACGGTGGGTGATTTATCTTTTAACAAGGGGGATGGGGGGGGGGTCTTCACCAATTTAGCATAAGGTACAAATGTATAAATGGTAAAAATTTGCACAAATAAAGGTGCAAAGATATGAAAAAAGATGTAAATTTTAAAATTTAAAAAGTCACAAATTACAATGTAATTACACAGAATAAACATTTAATCAGCATCCAGATGAGTATTGCAATTTTATAAGAAAAAAGTTGCAAAATTACAAGAAAAAAATTAACAAATTTATGAGGAAAAAAACTGCAAATCTACAAGGAAAAAAGTTAAAAATTTACAGGAAAAAACTGCAATTTTTTATGAAAAAGTTGCAATTTTTTAAAGAAAAAAGTTGCAAATTTATAAGTAGAAAGATTACGTTACAGGAAGAAAGTCCCAAATTTGAGAGAAACTTGCAAATTTATGACAAAAAGTTTAATATTCACAAGAAAAAAGTTGCCAATTTATGACAAAAAAGCTGCATATTTTTGAGAAAAAAGTTGAAAATTTGAGAAAAAAAACTTGTATGAAAAAGCTGCAAATCTACAGGAAATGGTTGAAAATTTGTAAGATTTTTTTTTGCATTTCTGCTTAGAATTGGTTGTGAAAAATCATGTTATTCAGTTCTGTAACATGATATAGAAAGGTTTATGATGATATTAGAGGACAAGTCTCGTTTTTCCCTTGTCCCCCACTTGGTTTACACCTATGAATGGGGATGGGGGGATGATTTGGGATAGCATCCCCCCTCAAATCAGCTACAGATTAGTAATGGTATAAAAACTAGAAATGTGCAACAGTTAGCAAAATGTTTCAGAATGGGTCAGTGTAGTTGGTCCAGGGGTCTGCAACCTGCAGCTCTGGAGCCACATAGGGCTCATTTGCCTATAAACAAAGGCTCCCTTCTGACAGTGACTACATACATGAGCAAATAAATACTTTCTCCGCACATTTGGATTACTGCAGGCTACATCAAAAATTATCCAATAATCCACTTAACATGAAAAGCACAACTATACTGGATCTTGATTTTAATTCACATCACAAAAACTGAACTCCAGTAATTAGTAAAAGCTTCCTGGTTATGCATTTGCTACCCGTGCAAACTCTTTTACAGTGTCTGAGCTGTACTTTCCCCTGTGTCTGATGATGGCTGGCCTATAATTAGCCAACATTGCTGGAGCATTCAGAATAGTATTAATGTCAGAGATTTTTCTGATGGGTATACTATATGCACACAAGAAAGGATTAAAGAGCCCCTATTATGTTTTTTTCAGGGTTTCTCCTTTATTCTGATGTGTTCCGTCAGATTTTGGTGGCATGATATGATCTGTAAAGTCAAACAGGCCAAAGTTCACCTGCACAGGAGTTCTCCTCTCCCACAGAATCTAGGACTACAGAGCTGTTTGAATTGCCTTGTTTAGATTGGCTGTTCTCTTCTGTGAGGTCATCACTGTTATGTCTGAATATGGAGCCAAAGGACGAGGCCAGGTGTAGAATTGAACACATGTTTATTAAAGAGGTTGCACAGGCACACCATACACAACCGCCAGGCAGAAGGGATGGCAAAGAGACCGCCTCTCCTGCCTGCTGCCCTTTTATAGGCACGTGACGGCCTCGCCACCACACCGTGCCTCACAAATAAAAGCATGAAACATTAATAACATAAATAACTATACAACAATCATGTCGTTACTTAAAGGACCTGATACAGACCTGATCCTGGATAGTCTGGTACACCCTCTATGAGGTGGAGAACAGGACGTTTCCCACGGAGCCTCAGAGCTCACATAGCTACAACACAGCTAGCTTAACTGGGGGTCAGACTGTGGTTTTACGGCTCTTCTCTGTGAAATCTATTCACTTCGCTAGACATACGGGTCCTAGCGTGTTCGTTAATCTACAGTCGATAATTTATCTCACGTCTTTCTGACTTATTTTTTTTTTCTTTTGGCATAACAGGGGTACCAGATCTGCTAACATTGCTAGCTTAGTGACACGAATCAGTGCAATCAGGGATTTTGTGGCTCGTTTTTGGAAATTGTTGTCACCATACTAGACCAGCTCATTCATTAATCCACTGTTGATTATATATGTTGAATAATTCTGTTTTATTTTGCTATATTTTTGCAGTAATAGCTGGGTAGATTCCACTGCTAATAGTTGCGAGTCTTCAGATTAGCTGTGACTCAATGTCAGTTTGTGTTTATTTTCTATCCATCCAATCTAGATACCCATTTTCCCAGCCAGATCATCTACTACCCCTTGACTATATGTTTCATTCATGTTGTTATATTCAGATGTCACTAGCATTGGTTAGCTGTTGTTAGCAGAGTTAGCCATTCACTCATTCAGGGTTGTTTCTGTGCTTATTACAATTATTACATTCAATCCACACATGCCCATCTCTGATAACACTTTATTTGGGCTTTTAAACTAAAACATTCTGCCTGTGGTGACCCACAATCTACATAGACATTCGATCTTCACGCTCAGCTAGGCGGCTGGAAGCAGAACAATTTGCATACGGACAGAGAGCCCCAAGGGGGACAACCAGAACAATGACTATTGTTATGCATCCCTGGAGTAAGGAGAGGAATTCCAGCGCCAGTTGATCACGCGATTGATATGTATTGACTGATATGTATATCAATATGTAAATGTGTCATGCATTATCTCTTGTCTGTATAAAAGAGCTGACTTTACATGCCTCAAGAGCACACTCACAGCACACACACAGCACAGTGCACAGCGCTACTGTGTGTCTCATGATGATGGAGGAATAAAACTCTTAAACCTTCAGCTCGCCCTGTCTCGCCTGAACTTATTTTGCTCCTCCACAAGCCAGTATTTGTATGTTACATAGTCCGACAATGACAGATAGAAGCTAATGTTTGCCTCAGAAATGCCGTCATCATCCAAACCTAAATCTCAGAGAAATGACTAGAGAAGGAGGGTACTGTGAACTGGTTCTCATTAGCATTTAAAGCAATATGCCATAAAACAGACTGTTTTGTGCAGCGCTCCTTCCCCGTGTGTAAAATGGTACTGCAATAATTAAACCCTGAGGTGTTTTGACCACCATGCAGTGGTGTCAACATGTGCAATAATAGGGGCTCTTTAAGGAGAAAATTTTTCAAACTCGCAAAATAAATGTGGAAAATTTACAGATGTACACTACTGTTCAAAAGTTTGGGGTCACCCAGACAATTATTTTGTGTTTTCCATGAAAAGTCACACTTATTTACCACCATGAGTTGTAAAATTAATAGAAAATATAGTCAAGACATTGACAAGGTTAGAAATAATGATTTGTATTTGAAATAATATTTTTTTCCAGATACTCAACCTGCTCAAAGTAAGGTCAGTTTTATAGCTTCTCTAACCAGCTAAACTGTTTTCAGCTGTGCTAACATGATTGCACAAGGGTTTTCTAATCATCCATTAGCCTTCTGACGCAATGAGCAAACACACTGTACCATTAGAACACTGGAGTGATAGTTGCTGGAAATGGGCCTCTGTACACCTATGTAGATATTGCACCAAAAACCAGACATTTGCAGCTAGAATAGTCATTTACCACATTAGCAATGTATATTAGATATTACAGTGTATTTCTGATTAGTTTAAAGTTATCTTCATTGAAAAAAACAGTGCTTTTCTTTCAAAAATAAGGAAATTTCTAAGTGACCCCAAACTTTTGAACGGTAGTGTACATAACTTGAAAAATTAAGAAAAAAGCAGCAAATGTAGAAGAAACTCTTGCAAAATTACACGAAAATTATTTAAAATTTAAAGAAAACAGACCTGCACCATAGAGAGAAAAAAATATAAAAAATCCCCCCAAATCTGTAAACTTACAAGGGAAAAACACTTATTACTAACGCTGATGGATCCACTCTACTGTTTTGTCTTTATTTTTTCCTGAAATGATTAATGCCGTCTCCTCCCACAGCAGAGGTTGCTGACCCTTGACCCCAGAGTGTGCCTAGACTCACCTGGAACTGTGACTTTGGGCATGGTGCTGCTGTTCCCGTAAAATCACCCTGGAGGACTGTTGCTGGTGGTGAGGACTTGGACCACTGTGGTGTGGAAATGTGGAGCCCTGGGTTGGTCTGGGCAATATGAAGGTGTAACCAGAAGCTGCTCTGAAACATGCCCTGATGTAAGGGTAGGCCATGTGGGTCCTCGTCTATTTTAAGGAGTTGCTGTGCACCCAGGACTCAGACTGGCACTGTGTTTTGACAAGGTGGAGATGGTATGAGGAGACTGGTGTTATGAAACTCTGTGAACATGGAGGACTGTCATGTGCTAACGGCTGTGTTCCTCATCACATTTTTGAGAAACACTTTATAACAGCCTGGGGAATACTATAAAAATGACTGTGTATTCTTGGTGTGAGTACAGCTGCAAAATGGTGTAAGTTCAGGGTAACAACCTGTTTTTACCAGAAAAGTACTGTGTTTATACCATTTCACTGTCATCAGTAGCTAACTAGCTATCCACCTTGTTAACAAAATCACCCACAACCATCCCCCTTGTTAAACTGCCACTCCCCCCAACCCAATATCGTCATACACCTTTCTATATCATGTTCCAGAACCGAATAACATGATTTTCCACAACTAATTCTAAGCAGAAATGAAAAAAAAAAAACTTCTGAAACTCCAACTTTTTTCTTGTAAATTTTTAACTTTTTTTCTCAAAAATTTGCAACTTTTCCCCATAAATGTGTGCCTTTTTGGTTTTTCTCAAATTGGCAACTCTTTTTTTTTTTTTTTTTTACAAAGTTGTGATGTTTCTCTTGTAAATTTCCATTATTTTTCTTGTAAATTAGTGTCTTTTTAGTCATAAATCTGCAACTTTTTTCTTGTGCATTTTTGATTTTTTTTTCCAAACTTGCAACTTTTTTCTCATAAATTTGTGATTTTTCTCTTGTAACTGCATATTTTTTCCCTCAGAAATTTGCAACTCTTCCTACAGATTTTCACCTTTTCTTATAAATTTGCAATATTCCGCTGGATGCTGGTTAAATTTATATATATATATATATATATATATATATATATATATATTTATTTTATAGGTAAATTGTAATTTGCAAGTGTTTACATTTTAATATGGCAACTTTTATTATATTTTTGCACCTTTATTCTTGAAAATTTGTACCTAATAAACATTTTCACATTTGTACCTCATGCTAAATTAGTGAATACCCCCCCCCACCACCCTTGTTTAAAAATAACAATTCGCCTAGACGATTAGGTACTAAATTATAAAAATAAAGATGGAAAAATATGATCAATGCCAATTTAGAAATTCTAAAACTTACAGATTACAATTTAATTATATAGAATAAAAATTTAACCAGCATCCAGATGAGTGTTGGAAATTTATGAGAGACAAATTGAAAAGTTACAAGAAAAAAAATAGAAAATTTACAAAAAAAAAAAAAAAAACCTTCACAAATTTATGAAAAAAAAGCTAAAAATTTACAGGAAAAATGGAAATTTGAGAAAAAAAAGTTTAAATTTTTTTGAGAAAAAGTTACAAATTTATGTCAAAAAGTTGCAAATTTACAGGAAAAAAGTTAAAAATTTAAAGGAAAAATTTGCAAATTTATGAGAAAAAAGTTGGAAATTTACAGAAAACAATTGCAGATTTATGAGAAAAAGTTGCAAATTTCTGAGAGTAATAAGTAGTAAGGGTGAATGAGGGTGGGTGAGTGTGTGGGAGAGAGCACGAATGGATGTGAGTAGGTTGGAGGGCGAGGGGGAGCGAGATTGAGCGGTTACAGGAGTGAGAGAGAATGAGTGGGTCCTGGAGTGCGAAAGTGGGATTGTGTGGGGGAGAGGGTGAGTGAGAGTGAGTGGGTGTGTGTGGGTGCATACGAGAGCATGAGGGTGTGAATGTGTGGCAATGGGTGTGCCTGCTAGTTGAGAGGTGCTGGATTGAGGGGGTAGTGCCTCTTGGCTACGTGGGCTCCCCTGGACAGGGAGGCTTCTTTGGCTGTGGGGGTCCCCGGGGGGGTGTGCGGTGGTGGTGCTGGGGGAGGGGGGTCAGGCGGGCCCACTGGGTGGGGGAACTCATGCCGGTGGTGCGGGCCGGTCTCCAGCCCAGGGGGTGGAGGCACTGGCCTCCTGGCACCTGGGGTCTGGGGGCTGGCGTTGGCCCCGCTGGGGGGGGCCCACCCGGGGGTGTGGGCCTGCCACGCCATCCCTCCTGGGGTGGATGCCTGGCTTTCCTGGGGCTTGCTGACCTCGGACATTTACGCCCTGTGGGGGTTAGTGGCATTGCCTTGCCTGCTCGGGGTTTCCGGGGGGGAAGAGTGTGCTGCAACCGGCTGCCGTCTTCGTATGTTTCCTGACAAACCACTCACATGCACACACTTATTTTGCACACGCTCTCATATGCACGCACACTGCTGTATATGCACAAATGTCTCCCCTTTAACAGGTGTGGATACCAGGCTCGTGTTGAGATCTCTCCAGTGGAAAAAGTAGTTTGTCTTCTGTTTGTTTTAGTTGTTGGTTTGTTTTTCTTTTGTCTGTTCCTCCCCCTTTTCTTACCCCCTCCCCACACTTCCTTTTCCCATTCCCCATCCTGTTGGGTCCTTCATGGGTAAAATAATTTAAATAAAGTATTAAAAGTTATTTCAAGAGGAGTTTACATCAATATACAGTACATACTGTAGATAGGTACTGTATAAAGCTCCTTTTGGCAAAGTAAATCTGTTTTGGCACAATAAGGGTAGCAGTTCTGTTTTGCTCACCAAGCTGCCTGACGGGACAAGGAGAAAAAATGAAAAGAAGCCAATTTAAAAATTCTAAAACTTGCAGGTTACAATTTAATTACATAGAATTAAAATTTAACCAGCATCCAGATGAGTGTTGGAAATTTATGAGAGAAAAATTGAGATGTTACAAGAAAAAAAGTGGAAAATTTACAAAAAAAAAAATCACAAATTTATGAAAGAAAGAAAAAAATTTACAGGAAAAAATGGAAATTTGAGAAAAAATGTTTAATTTTTTTGAGAAAAAGTTACAAATTTATGTCAAAAAAGTTTTTAAAAAAATTTAAAGGAAAAATTTGCAAATTTAGGAGAAAAAAGTTGGAAATTTACAGAAAGCAGTTGCAGATTTATGAGAAAAAGATGCAAATTTCTGACATTTTTTTTTGTATTTCTTTGAATCTGTGCTTCAGAGTCATTTTATTCATTTCTGTAACATGATTAAAAAAGTTTTGTGATGACCAATATATTTCATTCATAAATGTTATTTTAGCTTATTTTTTAATTATTGTTTATTATATTCTGTACCAGATACCTATTTGATTAGCAGTGCTTAGCTGTTGTTAGCAGCATTAGCCATTTACTCATACAGAGTTGTTTTTGTGCTTATTACACCCCAGGGACTGGTCATAGATGTATATATATAGACCAATCAAACCACACATCCCTGTCTCTGATAATATTTTATTTGGGTTTTGAAACTTTAACAGTGAGAATCAGAATCAGAATCAGAATCAGAATAAACTTTATTGCCAAGCATGTAAAAAAACACACGAGGAATTTGACTTGACATTGGTGCGCGTGCAAGCGCGACACAAGGACACGGCAGCCATAATAGGCGCCTCATCAAACAGAGATAGATAAGAAAGGGAGGGGAGGGGAGGGAACGACACAAGGGAGGAGGAGAGAAAAAAAAACTTCGTTATCAGAATACAGCTTATGAATATTTAAGCAGATTATGATTACAATGAAAAAAAATCTCTCAATAGCACAGAGCAACAATCAACCACAAAAAACCAAAAGACCAAAAGTCAGAGAGGATCAGTGAATGGATGGGGGTAATTCAGTATATGAGTCAGTGTGTTCATGTATGTTGAATGCAGGTGGGTGTTTATCAGTTACTGGAGGCAGCAAAATCTCTCCCAGCCGAGATGTTATGTCTTAGTGTCTGAAACTCGGAAGCATGTCCTTGAGGCATGGCAGATTTAAATTTCCTGAGCCAGTCACATGTCCTTGAGAGTTCAGATGCAGCCCCAGTATGTTTATGAAAGAGAAGCACAATCTTCTGTTTTGTCTTAATCCAGGAGGAAAATAGACAACAGGGCATCGAATTCAAGGTCTGATAGACACAGATCACTCAGAGCATAGAATTTTTTCATCTCTTGCAATCCTGTGTTCATAATTTCCATACATAGGCTTTAAATCCATTCCTTGGAGGCACCAAAAACGACTCCAGATGTTTCCCTTCTAGAAAATGGGTAAACATGTCCGGTAGAGTCCATCCCTCTACAGTGCATGCCAGATGGTAATTTCCATGTTAGTCATTGCCGTTAGTTAGTGCACTCCCCCGTCTGGTTGAATTGTTGAAGAAGCAGCTATGCCGGGACCGCTTTTAATTAGCTCTTCCAGTTAATTTTTCGATACACCAGGAAAAACTCCAGAGCCAATCAGCAGAAAATCCTGTGATCCTAGCCAAACCAGGTAGATGTTTCCACATCCTCAGTCGAATCATGCAGACACATGCGTTCCAATCCATGGGTGTCTCCATAGGGGCTCCCCCTGGCCCGAATTTATATAAAATGTTGTTAATTTTATTAAAGCCGCTCACCAAATCCATTTTTTTTTTCGTTTGGATCAAGATTCAGCCAGAAGAACAGCGACGCAGACAAGACAGCAAGCTGGGATTCTCAGTTAGGGAGGGAAGGAGGGTAAAAGAGGGAGCAAAGGAAAAAGCGTCTGTTCTCTCTGAAGGGCAGAAGCAGAAAAAAAAAAAGTGAGTGAATATTTGTTAGCATGTTACTTAGTTCAACTACCAAAGATAAAAGCTAATGCTAGCTTCCAACATCGTGTCTCCATCAATGTCAGATTAATGATTAAAGAGGGAGGTTGAGGTGAATTGGGGCTCATTAGCATTTAAGGAAATATCTTATAAAAGCAGTCACTTTTGAGGAGCACTCCTTCCCCGTGTGTAAAATGGTGCTGCTGTAGGCCTCAGGTTATTTCACACCTTAGACAGAGACAATGAATACACATGGGAGAACAGTGGGAGAGGGGGTTGAATGAAGTGTGGTGTAGATGTCCTGCTGTTATGAGGAAGTGCCTTGAATCTTGTGAAGTGTAACTTGATATAGAGAGAGGGATGTTGAATGTGAGTAGTCAGTCTGTTCTGTGCTCGTGAGATGTGAGTGTGCAATAAATCATCTGAAATGAATCTGCTTCTGATTTCACACACTCCACACTGGTGACCCAAGACGTATTATGGAACACGAGGCAAGATCCCAGGAGCCGGCCCGGTCAGGAAGCTACAGCGAGGCGGCAGACAGCCCGGACTGGAACCTCCAGCCACGCGTGTGCGGTTGCAGTCAAGCTACCGGATTTCTGGCAGCACAACCCGTGCTCTTGGTTCCACCTCACCGAGGCCCAGTTCGCCCTCCGGGGAGTAACGGCAGATGACACCAGATTCTACCATGTGGTGGCAGCGTTCGACGCCCGCACAGCTCAGCAAGTAGCGAGCCTGCTCGATCAGCCTCCAGCCAGCAGCAAATACGAGGCGCTCAAGGCTGCGCTCATCCAGCGCTACACGCTCTCGGACTGTGAGAGAGCGGAGAGGCTCCTGACACGGACCGAGTTAGGAGATGGTTCGGCCGTAGACCTGATGGAGAAGATGCTGGCGTTAATGGGCACAGACGACGGGCACTTTCTGTTTGCCCACCTCTTCCTCCGGAACCTTCCGACAGTAGCGAGAGCGGTTCTGGCCAATTCTCCGTGGCTGGCCGCGCGAGACTACCGTGCGCTAGCCCAGGAGGCAGACCGGATCATCATCACCACCAGGGCGATCACAGTCAACGCAGCAGCAGCAGAGCCCAGCGAGACGACCAGAGGAGACGAGGAGCCACCAACGGTAGCAGCAGCGGGGGCCAAGGAGCGCCAGAGAGACACGCTCTGCTTCTACCACCACCGCTTCGGAGAGAAGGCACGCAGATGTGCGCCACCATGCCAATTCAAGCGCTCGGGTAAACGCCAAGGCCGGGGGTCGGTAGCAGCTGCGACCCTCAGTGAAGAGAACAAGCTGCTCTACTTAACGGATGCACGCTCGGGGAGGCGTTTCCTCGTGGACACCGGAGCCCAGAAGAGCTTCATCCGGCCGACCTACGCTGACCGGCTGGCAGGATCTAGCGGCCCCAGGATGTTGGCAGCAAATGGCTCGGATATTAAAACCTTTGGTGAGAGGACTCTGCTCTTATCTCTTCATGGCCGTACATACGAGTGGACTTTTGTCATAGCAGCACTGAATTACCATATACTGGGGGCTGATTTTCTGTGTGCACATGGTTTACTGGTTGATGTTGCTAACAGGCGCTTGGTTAATGCACTGTCCTTTGACTCTCTCCCCTGTATAGCTTGAGTGACCCAGCCAACAGCACAAGCCAACGTCACAGCTACAGGTGGTAAGTTCCACACACTGCTCACTCAGTTCCCAGCACTCACGGTCCCGACGTTTTCGGCGGCCATCGCTAAACACGGGGTGGAGCACTTTATCACCACCACCGGGCCGCCCGTTTTTTGCACGACTTCGGCGCTTGGACGCAGCTAAACTGGCCATAGCGCATGAGGAGTTCGCCAACCTGGAAAGGTTGGGCATCATCAGGCGCTCGAACAGCCCATGGGCATCCCCGCTACACATGGTCTCTAAGGCTGAGGGATCGTGGCGACCGTGCGGTGATTTCCTCAGGTTGAACAACGCCACAGCACACGACCGTTATCCGATTCCCCACATACAGGATTTTTCCGTTCACCTCGCTGGAGCACGCATTTTTTCCAAAATAGACCTGGTCCGCGGTTACCACCAAGTCCCAGTGTGCGCTGAGGACATACCCAAAACAGCAGTAATAACTCCGTTCGGTCTATTCGAGTTCCTGCGCATGCCATTCGGGTTAAAAGGAGCGGCACAGACGTTCCAGCGTATGATGGATGCAGTGCTGCACGATCTCTCGTTTGTGTTCGTCTACCTGGACGATATCCTGGTAGCCAGTGCGTCCGAAGATGAACACGAAACCCACCTCATGAAGGTTTTCCGGAGGTTGGAGGAGCACGGGCTAATAATCAACCCGGCGAAATGCCAGTTCGGCGTGACGGAGATTGATTTTTTTGGGGCACCGCATCTCTCCAGAAGGAGCGATCCCGCTGCCCGACAAAGTGCGCGCCGTGGCGGATTTTCCCCGGCCTCAGACGGTCAGGGCGCTGCAGGAATTTTTGGGAATGGTGAACTTTTATAACCGTTTCCTTCCCCGCGCGGCGCAGCTCATGCAACCATTGTACGCCGCGCTCAAGAAACAGAAACCTGCGGATAGGGTCGAATGGACCCCGGAGCGAGAGCGAGCGTTCTCAGAAGTTAAAGCAGCCCTGGCAAACGCCGCACTGCTGGCGCATCCAGACCCGACGGCCCGCATAGCGCTCACCACCGACGCTTCAGACGTGGCCATAGGGGCTGTCGTGGAGCAGCACGTCGCCGGGGCTTGGCAGGCGCTCGCCTTTTTCAGCAGAACTTTGCGCGACAGCGAACGTAAATACAATGCGTTCGACAGAGAGTTGCTGGCTCTCCACCTGGCCATACGCCACTTCCAGTTCTGGCTGGAAGGGCGCAGCTTCACCGCGTTCGTGGACCACAAGCCGCTAACATTCGCGATGGCCAAGGTTTCAGAACCGTGGTCGGGCCGGCAGCAGAGACAGCTGGCCGCAATCTCAGAGTTTACTACCGATATTCAGCATGTGTCGGGTAAACTGAATGTAGTGGCAGACTGCCTCTCGCGCGCCGTGGTGGCCCGCGAGAGGCAGTCTTCTCGCGGGCCACCACGAGAGGCCACCACGAGAGGCAGTCCAGGGCCCCTGTCGGACATTATGTCCGACAGGGGCCCTTAATTTGTTTCCAAACTCTGGTCCGCGATGGCCCACAGCCTGGGTGTTACAATTCACCGCACAACCGCGTACAACCCACAGGCCAATGGGTTATGCAAGCGTGTTCATAGATCACTGAAAGCAGCACTCAGGGCTTCATTGACAGATGCAAACTGGGTAGACAGGCTGCCGTGGGTTTTATTGGGGTTGCGCTCCGCGCTGAAAGAGGATCTGGAAGCTTCCCCGGCAGAGCTCGTTTTTGCGCAGCCACTACGGCTGCCCGGGCAATTTCTGCCAGATAATCCCGCGCCGGGCAGCTCCCCGTCACAGCTTTTGCAGCGTAGCGCAAACACAGGCACGCTGCCGGGCCCTGCCCACCACAGTTTTCCGCGTGTTTTTGTGCCTAAAACTTTGAAGAACGCGGAGTTCGTGTTTGTCAGACACGACGCCCACCACCCTCCATTGCGCCCACCCTATGATGGACCGTTCAGAGTGCTGGAAACAGGGGATAAGCATTTTTTGCTAGACTTGGGGGGTAGGAGGGAAAAAATTGGCATAGACAGACTCAAACCCGCTTTCGTTGTGGCAGACGAGCAAGTGCTGTTGGCTAGGGCCCCTCGGCGTGGAAGACCCCCACGGAGAGCTCCCCAGGGAAATGATTCACCAGAGCAGCCACACGGACAGAGTGAACCCCCACCTCCCCTCTCCATGGCTCACCCGCAGTCAGACACACTCCCAGCAGCCTCCCACCGGCACAGCAGCGCCACGTAGGTGGTAAACCCCAGTTGCAGCAGATATGGGAGGAGACTGAAGCGGAAACAGCGTGTGGACTGATGTTCTATTGTTCTATCTAAGATGCTGGGGGGGTGGGGGGGTGCAGTGTGGGCCTCAGGTTATTTCACACCTTAGACAGAGACAATGAATACACATGGGAGAACAGTGGGAGAGGGGGTTGAATGAAGTGTGGTGTAGATGTCCTGCTGTTATGAGGAAGTGCCTTGAATCTTGTGAAGTGTAACTTGATATAGAGAGAGGGATGTTGAATGTGAGTAGTCAGTCTGTTCTGTGCTCGTGAGATGTGAGTGTGCAATAAATCATCTGAAATGAATCTGCTTCTGATTTCACACACTCCACACTGCAGTAATTAAACCCTGAGGTGTTCTGGCCAAATCGTGTCACAGACATTTCATTTATGCCTCTGGGAGCTGAGTCAACATGTGGAAAAAAAGCAGAACAGGTGCTCTTTAACTGATTAAATCAAATTGTTTTAGTGATTAAAATATTTATCCTAATTCTAAACAGTCTGAGTAAATACAATTTATACATTACAGTAGTTATTCAAATACAGCTGCAAATACATAACAAAGTGTGCCATAATTAATTTTTGAGTGTAACCTACTGTTATATTTATGTCTTTAGTAAATTATTATTTGTTAATGTTTGAACTCATCTGCTCTCATTCCATACCGCCTGTTCAGCTCAGGGAGACTCAACAAGTCGTCTATTTTTAGGGAACATGATCCTAAAGGACAAGGTTCATCTTCAGTAGATTAGGTTAGACATGGGCAGTCACTTCAGCCTTCAGCCATTTAAATGCCAAAAAATGTTTTCAGATGCTAAAGTGAAAAAAATCTCATCAGTTCATTTTAGAGCTAAAATAATGGGGATAATCACATTTTTTTTAAAATCATAAACAGCGTTTTTCGACTTTGTACTCCTTATATACACGGCAATCCTAATATACAAACACTTGCAAATCTATATTACTGTAACTAAAATATAGCACATGAATGTGAACTTGGAAGGATAAGCATTTTAAACCCAATGCCAAATTGTTTGGTGGCAATCACTGCTGACAACTTCTCCAAAGAATGTAAATGTGTTGCACTGGAGCAGTTCCTTATGATGAACCCGAGAGATTTTCAGCAGCTGTAGGAGAGCTTTAACAGTGCTGAAGTTTGTCCTTCTCAGATTACCCCCATCATCATCGGCTGAACATTACCAAATTAACACAGGTGCTCTGGTGGTTCATTGCGTTTCTGGATACAGAAGTTTTCTTATCAGTTTCAATGACATTCTACAGAATATCACCTGATAATGCTGGTAAGAAATTAGTCAAAACTGTTAATGCCAGAAATCTAACATCCCTTCTTACTGTTGATATGTCCTGTATATTAATAGTCTGAGAGGATGGTGTTATGTAACAATGTCTGGGACTGAATATTGAAACTGCCACCTTTGCTGGTGCCCAGTGTTTTATGTCCATCTTATACCTCTGCTCCACCCACTGAAGCGCTAACTTATGTAAAGATGCACTCCGGTGGCTATAAATCCCCTATAAGCGCAAATCTACATTGTCTAAAATGGTATTCTACAAACAAAACTTTTAATAGTTACAGTTTTGTGTCAAAATCTGTTCACACCCCACCCCAAATGCCAGAATTAGGAATGATCGTATTGTGGAGTGTGTGAATAAAGAGGCAGGTTTATGAACAGACGGATTTATTACACACTCACATCTCTCAAGCACAGAACAGAATGAATCATTTCAGCATGGTCTCCACTTTTTCCCCAACTCACTCTTCACACGTTTACATGGCATTTCTCATCACACAGCGTGACATTTACATTACACTGCCTTCAACCCCCTATGTCCCTGACTCCTTCCTGCTATATCTCCAGAAACCCCCTGGGCATTGTTCTCCCCATGTTTATTCACTGTCTCTGTCTGAGATGCTACATAACCTGACTCCCCGCCCCGCCCAGCATCTTAGATAGAACATCAGTCCACACACTCTTTTTGCTTCAGTCTCCTCCCATATCTGCTGTAACTGGGGTTTACCGCCTCCGTGGCGCTGCTGTGCAGGTGGGGGGCTGCTGGGAGTGTGTCTGACTGCGGGTGGGCCGTGGCGAGGGGGGGGGGGGAACTTCGGTCTGTCCGTGTGGCTGCCCTGGTGAATCGTTTCCCTGGGGAGCTCTCCGTGGGGGTCTTCCACGCCGAGGGACCCTAGCCAACAGCACTTGTATTGCTCGTCCGCCACTACAAAGGCGGGTCTGAGTCTGTCTATGCCAATTTTCTCCCACCGATCCCCCAAGTCTAGCAAAAAATGCTTATCCTCTGTTTCCAGCACTCTGAACGGTCCATCATAGGGTGGGCGCAATGGAGGACAGTGGGCGTCGTGTCTGACGAACACGAACTCCGCGTTCTTCAAAGTTTTAGGCACAAGAGCACGCGGAAAACAGTGGTGGGCTGGGCCCGGCAACGTGCCTGTGTTTGCACTACGCTGCAAAAGCTGAGACGGGCAGCTGTCCGGCGCGGGATTATCTGGCAGAAATTCCCCGGGCAGCCGTAGGGGCTGCGCAAAAAACAGCTCTGCCAGGGAAGCTTCTAAATCCTCTTTTGGCGCGGAGCGCAACCACAATAAAACCCACGGCAACCTGTCTACCCAATTTGCATCCGTCAGTGAAGCCCTGAGTGCTGCTTTCAGTGATCTATGAAAACGGTCGCATAACCCATTGGCCTGCGGGTTGTACGCGGTTGTGCGATGAATTGCAACACCCAGGCTGCGGGCCATCGTGGACCAGAGGTCGGAAACAAATTGAGGGCCCCTGTCGGATGTAATGTCCGACGGGACTCCAAAACGCGCCACCCATGCTGTTAAAAAAGCGTGTGCCACGTCCGCGGACGTGGTTGCCACCAGCGGGACTGCCTCTGGCCAGCGCGTGGTGCGGTCAACCACTGTCAGAAGGTGCGTGCACCCCTGTGATGGCGGGAGGGGGCCCACAAGGTCCACATGAACATGGTCGAACCTCTTAGCCGGTACCCGAAACGGCTCCAAGGGAGCCTTCATATGGCTGTGTACCTTGGCTCATTGGCACGCCACGCAGGCTGCAGCCCACTCTTTTACTTGTTTGCGTAGGCTCGGCCACACAAACTTCTCTCCCACCATTTTGACTTACGCGCGCACTCCTGGGTGCGCCAGAGTGTGAACCGACTCAAACACGCAGCGGCGCCATGCGACCGGGACCACCGGACGCGGGCGTCCCGTGGAGACATTGCAGATTAGGGGGGGCGTGCCGTCTTGCAGCACCCTGCTCTCCAGCCTTAACCCTGTTGGTCCAGACTGGAGTGCGCGCACATCTGCATGACTAATCTGCTCAGCGGCCATGGCTGTATAATCTATCCCCACGTAGAGCGGGGCCACCACGGCGCGCCAGAAACAAAAAGGCAGTCTGCCACTACATTCAGTTTACCCGACACATGCTGAATATCGGTAGTACTCCACGACCGCCCCTATGGCCACGTTTGAAGCGTCGGTGATGAGTGCTATCCGGGCCACCGGGTCCAGATGCGCCAGCAGTGCGGCATTTGCCAGGGCTGCTTTAACCTCCGAGAACGCCCGCTCTCGCTCCGGGGTCCATTCGACCCCATCCGCAGGTTTCTGTCTCTTGAGCGCGGCGTACAATGGTTGCATGAGCCGGGCCGCGCAGGGAAGGAAATGGTTATAAAAGTTCACCATCCCCAAAAATTCTTGCAGCGCCCTGACCGTCTGAGGCCAGGGAAAATCCGCCACGGCCCGCACTTTGTCGGGCAACGGGATTGCTCCTTCCGGAGAGACGCGGTGCCCCAAAAAATCAATCTCCGTCACGCCGAACTGACATTTCGCTGGGTTGATTATTAGCCCGTGCTCCTCCAACCTCCAGAAAACCATCATGAGGTGGGTTACATGTTCATCTTCGGACGCACTGGCTACCAGGATATCGTCCAGGTAGACGAACACGAACGGGAGATCGCGCAGCACTACATCCATCATACGCTGGAACGTCTGTGCCGCTCCTTTTAACCCGAATGGCATGCGCAGGAACTCGAATAAGCCAAACCGAGTTATTACCGCTGTTTTGGGTACGTCCTCCGTGTGCACTGGGATCTGGTGGTAACCGCGGACCAGGTCTATTTTGGAAAAAATGCGTGCTCCAGCGAGGTGAACGGAAAAATCCTGTATGTGGGGAATCGGGTAGCGGTCGTGTGCTGTGGCATTGTTCAACCTGCGGAAATCACCGCACGGTCGCCACGACCCCTCAGCCTTAGGGACCATGTGTAGCGGGGATGCCCATGGGCTGTTAGATCGCCTGATGATGCCCAACCTTTCCAGGTTGGCGAACCCCTCACGCGCTATGGCCAGTTTAGCTGCGTCCAAGAGCCGAGCTCTTGCGAAAACGGGCGGCCCGGTGGTGGTGATAAAGTGCTCCACCCCGTGTTTAGCGATGGCCGCCGAAAACGTCAGGACCGTGAGTGCTGGGAACTGAGCGAGCAGTGCGTGGAACTTACCGCCTGGAGCTGTGACGTTGGCTTGTGCTGTTGGCCGGGTCCCTCGAGCTATACAGGGGAGAGAATCAAAGGACAGTGCATTAACCAGGCGCCTGTTAGCAACATCCACAAGTAAACCATGCGCACACAGAAAATCAGCTCCCAGGATCGCGCAACACAGTGCTGCTATGACAAAAGTCCACTCGTACGAGCGGCCATGTAGAGATAAGGCCAGTGTTCTCTCACCAAACGTCTTAATCTCCGAGCCGTTTACTGCCACAAGTCTGGGGCCACTAGGTCCTGCCAGCCGGTCAGCGTAGGATGGTAGGATGATGCTCTTCTGGGCTGCGGTGTCGACGAGGAAGCGTCTCCCCAAGCACGAGTCCATCACGTAGAGCAGCTTGTTCTCTTCACCGGCGGTCACAGCTACTACCGACTGCCGGCCTTGGCGTTTCCCGAGCACTTGAATTGGCACGGTGGCGTACATCTGCGCGCGTTCTCTCCGAAGCGGCGGTGGTAGAAGCAGAGCGTGTCTCTCTGGCGCTCCTTGGCCCCCGCTGCCGCTACCGTCGGTGGCTCCTCATCTCCTCTGGTTGTCTCGCTGGGCTCTGCCGCTGCCGCGTTGACTGTGATCGCCCTGGTGGTGAGGATGATCCGGTCTGCCTCCTGGGCTAGCGCACGGTAGTCACGCGCGGCCAGCAACGGCGTATTGGCCAGAACCGCTCTTGCCTCTGTTGGAAGGTTCCGGAGGAAAAGGTGGGCAAACAGAAAGTGCCTGTCGTCCGTGCCCATTAATGCCAGCATCTTCTCCATCAGGTCGACGGCCGAACCATCTTCTAACTCGGTCCGCCCCAGGAGCCTCTCCGCTCTCTCACATTCCGAGAGCGTGTAGCGCCGGGTCAGCGCAGCCTTGAGCGCCTCGTATTTGTTGCGGGCTGGAGGCTGATCGAGCAGGCTCGCTACCTGCTGGGCTGTGCGAGCATCCAGCGCTGCTACCACATGGTAGAACTTGGTGTCGTCTGCCGTTACTCCCCGGAGGGCGAACTGGGCCTCAGTGTGGTGGAACCAAGAGCGCGGGTTGTGCTGCCAAAAGTCCGGTAGCTTGACTGAAACCGTGCACGCGTTGCTGGGGTTTCGAGTCCGGGCTGTCTGTGGGATGGCTGCTGCATCGCTGGGGCTTCCTGACTGGACCAGCTCTGGTGTTCTTTCCTCGTGTTCCATAATTCGTCTAGGGTCTCCAGTGTGGGGTGTGTGAATAAAGAGGCAGGTTTATGAACAGACGGATTTATTACACACTCACATCTCTCAAGCACAGAACAGAATGAATCATTTCAGCATGGTCTCCACTTTTCCCCCAACTCACTCTTCACATGTTTACATGGCATTTCTCATCACACAGTATGACATTTACATTACACTACCTTCAACCTCCCATGTCCCTGACTCCTTCCTGCTATATCCCCAGGAACCCCCTGGGCATTGTTCTCCTCATGTTTATTCACTGTCTCTGTCTGAGATGCTACATAACCTGACTCCCCACACCATCGATACTTCGATACCAGCTGGTCAATGTTTTGGAGTCGATCCTTTTTTTAAAACATCGCAATACCACCTTGTTAATACAAAACCTGCAATTTGTTTTCACTTCTGAGAGTTTGGAACATTAAATTTATTTGAGAAAAAAAAAACAGCCCAGGCATATTTTAGAGATGGTCTGCCATGTCACATGATTATGGCAGCCTATCAGATGTCAGAGCTGAAGAATCACTGATTCTCCCACAGAGTGAGTTCAGCAGCATGAGGCAGCAGAAGAAGTATTACTTCTGAAATGTTACACCAGTCATCCAAATTCTATGGTGCTACCGAGCAGCATAATTTTGAAAAATAAACAAAATAAGCACTATTTAAGTTTGTAAAATAGTGTAAAAATAAATAAATAATAAAAATTTAAAAAACATTGCATTGTGAAAAAATTACACATATACTGTATCGTTAACTCCTCCACTTGGGGGAGTTAACGCTACAGTATATGTGTAGAGTATACTTAAATTCCTCCAAGTGGAGGAGTTAAAGTATCTTGGGGTCTTATTCACGAGTGAGGGGAAAATGGAGCGAGAGATTGACACACGGATCGGAGCAGCATCTGCAGTGATGCGGATGTTGTACCGGTCTGTTGTGGTGAAGAGGGAGCTTAGTTCTAAGGCAAAGCTGTCGATTTACCAGTCAGTCTACATTCCTACTCTCACCTATGGTCACGAACTTTGGGTAATGACCGAAAGAACGAGATTGTGGATACAAGCGGCTGAAATGAGCTTTCTCCGTAGGATTGCTGGGCTCACCCTCAGAGATAGGGTGAGGAGCTCAGTCATCCAGGAGAGGCTCAGAGTAGAACCACTGCTCCTCCACATTGAAAGGAGTCAGCTGAGGTGGTATGGGCATCTGATTAGGATGCCTCCTGGACGCCTCCCACTTGAGGTGTTTCAGGCACGTCCCACTGGGAGGAGACCCTGGGGCAGACCCAGGACTCGATGGAGAGACTATAGGGCCTTTTCCACTAGCACGCTTTAGCGCGACACGGGACGGATCAGCACGCTTTGTACGCTTTTCCACAAGCCCCAACACGGTTTAACAGCCGCGATTCTCAGCCCCGCTGAAGGGCAGGGTACAGCAGTGCTGAGCTGGGCCATGTTGTGACGTTAACAGACTGGTCGCCGCTGATTGGTCAGGTCATAACCGGCGCTGATTGGTCAGGTTGTAATCGCCCCTCTCCTCCTCCTCTTCTACCAAATCTTCACGACCTTCTCAATAAAGTTTTTGAAAAAAAAAAAAAAGAATCTAGACGACCGCCATTACTCAGCACGCAACCACTGTTGGCGGTTTATTTTCAGTGTATTGCTGTGCTATTTTCATTTATTCTCTATCAAAAATGGCTTCGCGTAATAAGGGTGTTCCATGGACCAATAAGGAGGTGCAGTGTCTGCTCACTGCATTGTCAGACGAACATATCCAGCGCGAGTTAGACGGAGCCGCCCGGAATGAAAAAATATACCGGGAGGTCTCGACATCGGAGTCCTTTAACGGTGAGTTTTAATTTTTTTTTATTGTGCGTTTTTTTCGCAAATATATTCGGTAAGACGCTCAGTTTATTTATGCAATAAAAAAGCTGTTCATTTGTGGATGATGACCGCTGCTTTATCGCAGCACACTGCGGACTCGCTTTTCTTTTAATTATTCATGTGAACAATACGCTGAAATAAGCTTATGTAATCTTGTTAAAAACTATTGTCTTTTCTGTATATCTTGCACTTTCATGCTGTATTTTATTGTGTGCATTTTCCTTGTAGAATCCACGCGTCCGCAGCGCCAGCCCGCCCGGATTCTCCAATGTGAATCTGTCCCGCCACCAGGCGCAAAATGTATTCAATGATAAATATTTGCAACATTTAAATGAGGATGCAGAAAACGCGAGGGTATCCCTGGACCTGGCAGAGACGGCTTCATTCAACCGAGCCTTCCTGACCCAGTTTGGGAAGCTGGGAGAGGCACTCAGTGGTCGGCGTGTATAAAATGTCAATTAACCTTCATGTTGTGTTGCAAAGTTGTTTTTTTTTATTTTAATATTTTGTATATAATAAAATGGAATTGTTTTGGAAAGTGTGGTTTGTCTGTTATAACACTGAATTATAAAACAGTATAATTGCATAGAAATTCCATTGCCTAGTTTGATGAAAATGATGCTGATCATCCTGTCAGGGGTCAACCATTGTAAAGGTAATGTAATTTTTAACTAGACCAAAAAACAAATGTTTTTGTAAGCTTTCTGTTCTTTTTATTGAAATATCATAAAAAATTAGCAACACATGATACAGTTCTAAACTTTGGGTAAATTTTTTATGTTAACATAAGAAGTTGCACAGTTGGACTTTAAAGTGCAGCAGGAGAGACTGATCAAGCTTACAAGTCAAAAAGTAAGTATATGTAAATTGAATGTTCTATCGGCATTCCAAATTCAGAGAATTACAATACTTTAGAAGGAGTGTAGCATCATCTAAACGGAAAATAATAATACTGTTGTTCCAAACGTTGACCTGAAGGTGAAAAACATGAATTTTTTTTATTCAGTACATCCAAAATGCCCTAGGATGTAAAAAATAATACAAATTGATGTTGGCCAGTGTGCCACTGTCTCATTATTTAATACGAATAAAAACAAGTTTCAGCTCATTATTTCTAGGTCATTTGGCAGTTAATTCAAAACAAAAGTGACTTGTGTTGTTGCAGCTTTTTTATCAGAGAGTTTCTCCAGTTTTGGAGCATATAATCATCCGTCCCTTAACTGTTAAACATTAAATAACAGCAGACAGATTGGCAAAGGATACACAATTGTGTTGCTGTAGCCTAAAACCGCTGTGACCCACTGCTTGTGGTGCTACCTTTCATGTGTGTGCTTTTTATGAATATTCACACGTTTTTGTAAGTACAAGTGGGATAGTATTAAATTGAAATATTCATTCATATTTCCTCTCGCTGCCTGTACCCTTGTCTGGCGGTCCTTTTTGGCGTTTACAGTGAAAAAAGCCACAGACCGAGGAGTGGCCTTGTACAGCTATGTGTTATGTTTTGCTTGGGTCTTCTCAATAAAGTTTTGGAAAAAAAAATGTTTTGCTTGGGTCGCGTGCGTACATCACGGGAGTGTGGCACCGCCTCGCTGTTATAAACCCACCCACCCCAGCACAACACCCATGCCAAACACCGTGCTAATGGAAACAGAAGCATGCCGAGCCGTACTGAAGTGAATCGAGCCGTACCGAGGTGTGCTGGGCTAGTGGAAAAGAGGCTTATGTCTCCCAGCTGGTCTGGGAACACCTTGGTATCTTCTCTGAAGAGCTGGAGCAGGTGGCTGGGGAGAGGGAAGTCTGGGCTTCTCTGCTTGAACTGCTGCCTCTGTGACCCGGACCTCCGGAAAAGCGGTAGAAGATGGATGGATGG
This sequence comes from Pholidichthys leucotaenia, assembly GCA_020510985.1. Classification (NCBI taxonomy): domain Eukaryota; kingdom Metazoa; phylum Chordata; class Actinopteri; order Cichliformes; family Pholidichthyidae; genus Pholidichthys; species Pholidichthys leucotaenia. Next base: position 196,019,814 of record CM035843.1, on the reverse strand, counting down.
ATTGACGGATATAGCATTAACTGCTGGGTTCCAATTTATAAAATCATTCTTTGCTGAGGAGAAACTGTTTCACCCAAACAGCTGGTCATGACTTGCTCTTCTTCACCCAAGACCAGAGCTGTGAAACCCTACGCTATCGGCCATAAAGGAGATATGTTAATCCCTGCTCAAGACCCAGAGTCATTTCCCCTCACATCCATTTGCCAAAGGAATGCGAAAATGATAGGTTTACGATGACGTTCCACAGACTCTGACAGTAAGACTCCTCACTGAAACTCAAAAGTCCAACATTGCCCTTCAGTGGATAACACAGGACTATTTCTCTCTCTGAAGTTAAACTATGAATTGTGAACAATGAATTAATTCATCCTTCTCCGCAGACAGCATCCACTACTGAGGATATGTCGGGACCCTGCAAATTACAATTATGGTTTGAAATGCTTTTATTGATATGATTTGATATGTGTTGCTTTATTTTCAGGAAGAATTAATTTTGCATGCCCACCATAAAGAAATTATCACATTTACAATGTAGACACATTGTTTGTTCCTTTATTATTAAGTAGAATATCTTAGTCACTAAAGTTTTAAAGAATTTATGCTTTAATAGGCAGCATATACAGTGGCGTGAAAAAGTGATTGCCCCTTCCTGATTTCTCTTTTTTTTTGTATGTTTGTCACACTTAAATGTTTCAGATCATCAAACAAATTTAAATATTAGAAAAAGATAACACAAGTGAACACAAAATGCAGTTTTTAATTGAAGGTGTTTATTATTAAGGGTAAAAAAAAAAATCCAAACCTATATGGCCCTGTGTGAAAAAGCGATTGTCCCCCTGTTAAAACATAAATTAACTGTGGTTTATCACATCTTTGGAAAGCTGAGTTCAATTTCCTAGCCATTTCTAAAGCTTTGGGACTCCAGAGAACCACAGTGAAAGCCATTATCCACAAATGGCGAAAACATGGAACAGTGGTGAACCTTCCCAGGAGTGGCCGGCCAACCAAAACTACCCCAAAAGCGCAGCAACAACTCATCCAAGAGGTCACAAAAGACCCCACAACAACATCCAAAGAACTGCAGGCTTCACTTGCCTCAGTTAAGGTCAGTGTTCATGACTCCACCATAAGAAAGAGACTGGGCAAAAATGGCCTGCATGGCAGAGTTCCAAGATGAAAACCACTGCTGAGCAAAAAGAATATAAAGGCTCATCTCAGTTTTGCCAGAAAACATCATGATGATCCCCAAGACTTTTGGGAAATACTCTGTGGATTGATGAGACAAAAGTTGAACTTTTTGGAAGGTGTGTGTCCCATTACATCCAACGGAAAAGTAACACAGCATTTCAGAAAAGCAACATCATACCAACAGTAAAATGTGGTGGTAATGTGATGGTCTGGGGCTGTTTTGCTGCTTCAGGACCTGGAAGACTTGCTATGGTAAATGGAACCATGAATTCTGCTGTCGACCAAAAAAATCCTGAAGGACAATATCCGCCCATCTGTTCATGACCTCATGCTGAAGCACACTTGGGTTCTGCAGCAGGATAATGATTGAAAACAAACCAGCAAGTCCACCTCTGAATGGCTTAAGAAAAACAAAATGAAGACTTTGGAGTGGCCTAGTCAAAGTCCTGACCTGAATTTGATTGAAATGCCGTGGCATGACCTTAAAAAGGCAATTCATGCTCGAAAACCCTCCAACAATTCTGCAAAGATGAGTGGCCCATATTTCTTCCACAGCGCTGTAAAAGACTCATTGCCAGTTATCGCAAACGCTTGATTGCAGTTGTAGTGGATTTAAGTTTTTTTTTTTAAATAGGTAATTTAATGTTGGAACAAGTATTAATACAAATATGAATGTGAGTAGGAATGAAGATTTACTTTCATTCCACTCAAATCCTCGTTAGGGCACCAGTCCACATAATGGACAATTTTATTAACAATTCTTTATTTGAATCAATTATGAATCAGTCTCAGAACAACCCTTTGTGAGTTCTTGTCTCAGATGATCAAGAAGATGGACATGAAATCAAACAATAACTCCCATATGTCTTTCAGTGCTTTAATAAGAAATGTCAGAATAGGTTAACATATTTGCATAACTTTAAAAACAGAGAATTCAACATGTATCATGGGCATCATAGACAGTTACTGAGTTACTTATGAATCAAACAGTTGTGGAACCAATTGAAGCATAGTTTAATTTGTCAGTATTCTGGAAATTGGAAAACCATAAAATAGCATTGGTTAACCTCTTGCGCTCCGTTGTCCCACGGGTGGGCAAGTCTCTGCGTCCTAGAGCGCACGAGAGCGCACGGGGGCGCTCTCGTGCGCTCTAGGACGCATCATGGAGATTGTGATGTAGGTGGTGTATGGCGTCCAAGCGCGCACTGAAAATAAAAGCTGCAGACACAGCCGCGAACAGATTAGTTCATCTGATTGACCTCTCATTCGACTAATAAGAGCCTTGAATTGGGTTTCTGAAACCTTGAAGAACCAATGAATGAAAACCTAGCCAGAAGGACCCGCCTCCCAACGGCTGCGAGCCAATTGAAGCACAGAAGTTCGCTGAGCTGTTTTGTCTAAAGCTGGGTGAAGAGAGACTGCTTCAGCAGCCACAGGCAGTAGTTTATTTATTTATTTTTTTTAATTCCAGCAGAGTGTTTAGGATTCTCTTATATGGTCATCATAGACCGACGGAGGCCGACGACGAAGGTCATAAATCATTCGCCAAAACCGCAATCATGGAATTATGTTTTGACCGGGTCGCGAGACCAGAACCACGAGCGGACCAGCGTTGGTTCGTCTGACAATGAGGAAGAGAAGTTGGCCAGGACAATGTGGCTGTGAAGAGGTAAGGTGTTATAAGCCAAATTATTTTTTATCCCTGAAAATTGTAATCAAAAATGACTTCTGACCGATCAGTAAATTACAACTGTGCGGCGCACGATGTCTGAAGTGCGTGCGCCGCGTTACACGGTTCGTTCACCGCCTCCGGACCGTGAACGCCCCCCCCCCCCGCCACTACGATTCTGTAGCGGGGGGGGGGGAGCCACAGTGACAGCGGTGCTGTGGAAACATGCCTTATCCGAGTGTAATCCGTCATGTAGTGAGGGCGGATCTCCGTCCTCTGTAGTGGGGGGGGGGGTGGAGAACCCCCCCCACACACACACACAGACACAGCCCTGAATGTGACCTTTCATTAGAGCCCTAAATGAAGCTTCTACATTGAATCATTCAAAAGTTACAGACGTTTTTCCAAACTGTGCCATTTGGCACAATTTGGCACAGTTCCAAAACGCCTGGGAACAGCCTGAGGAAAAAGCTGTGTAATATATTCATTTTTTGTGGTATTGTTACAAAATTTTGACCTCAGCTGGATAACACTTGGTTCTACATTTCTGTTGCATTTTCCAGCCCCGATCTGAAGCTGTGTGTTATTTGCAAGCATTTGTATCCAAAAAAACACCCAGGCCAAATTTATTTTCTTCAAGTTCACTATGTTTAAATGACTGTAACTCAGTGGCCGGAGCACTTAGAGAGATCATGTTTTTTTTTGCCAAAAAATTCAAAGTGTTTTCTTTTAAATGAGACCAACCCCATGAAGATGCTGCAAAGGGTTGAAGAACAGCTTTCGATTTACTTTGGGCACATTTTTTTTTGGCGTTTTTAGGAAAATTGACCGGAGTGCAAGGGGTTAAGAAAAGTGGATGCAATTTTATGAAGAAAATGATAATTAACCCCTTGCACTCTGGTCAATTTCCCTAAAAACGCCAAAAAATAACGTGCCCAAAGTAAATCAAAAGCTGTTCTTCAACCCTTTGCAGCATCTTCATGGGGTTGGTCTCATTTAAAAGAAAACACTTTGAATTTTTTGGCAAAACAGTCATAATCTCTCTAAGTGCTCTGGCCACTGAGTAACAGTCATCTAAACATAGTGAACTTGAAGAAAATAAATTTCGCCTGGGTGTTTTTTTTTTTTTGGATACAAATGCTTGTAAATAACACACAGCTTCAGATCCGGGCTGGAAAATGCAACAGAAATGTAGAACCAAGTGTAAATGATTCAATATAGAAGCTTCATCTTGGGCTCTAATGAAAGGTGACACTCAGGGCTGTGTGTGTGTGTGTGGGGGGGGGGGGGGGTTTGTCCCCCCCCGCCCCCGCTACAGAGGACGGACATTGCCCGTTGCTCCGCAGTCACGGTGCGCCGCGGTCTACTACGCACAGCTGTAATTTACCGATCGGTCAAAAGTCATTTTTGATTACAATTTTCAGGGATAAAGAATAATTTAGCTTATAACACTTACCTGTTCACAACAGCAGCGTAGCTGGCGAACTTCTCTTCCTCATTGTCAGACGAACATGAAGCTGGTTCGCTTATTACGGACGCGTGGTTCTGCTCACACGACCCGGTCAAAACATAATTCCATTATTGCGGTTTTGCGCTTCCATGATTGCGGTTTTGGCGAACGATTTTTCAAAACAAATAACAGTAGTAATAAAAAAAAGACTGGCGAACGCGTGTGTGTCACCCAGCCTTTGTCGTTGGCCTCCGTCGGTCTATGATGACCATGGAAGAGAATCCTAAACGTCTACTCTGCTGGGACAGCACCGCCTGTGGCTGAACAGGCCGATGCGCGAATGGCAGTCCCTGTCACACAGGTCGCACTTGTGGGTGGTCTCCGTGCTGCTGGGTCTGTGGCGGTTCTTCCTGCGGGTCCTTTTTTCATCTGCTGCAGCAGTCAGTCTCTCTTCACCCAGCCTTACACAAAACAGCTTTCAAACTTCTGTGCTTCAATTGGCTCGCTGCATTCACAGCCGTTGGTAGGCGGGTCCTTCTTGCTAGGTTTTCAGTCATTGGTTCTTCAAGGTTTCAGAAACCCAATTCAAGGCTCTTATTAGTCGAATGAGAGGTCAATCACATCTAATCTGTTCACGGCTGTGTCTGTAGTGGAAGAACGGAAATGCAGCTTTTTTTTTCAGTGCGCTCTAGGACGCAGCGCCCTCGTGCACCCTCGTGCGCCATCGTGCGCTCTAGGACGCAGAGACGTGCCCGCCCGCGGTACACCAGAGTGCAAGAGGTTAACTATTTGGAAAAATGGAAAATTTGTTTTACTTTGAAAAAGAACGGAAATTAACCTCTTGCACTCCGGGATACCACGGGCGGTCACGTCTCTGCGTCCTAGTGCGCACTGAGACACACAGTGTGCCCTGAAAAAAAAAAAAAAGCTGCATTTCCGTTCTTCCAGTACAGACAGCCGCAAACAGAAAGCCAAAGGAGTGTTTTGATTGGTTTAGATATGATTGACCTCTCATTGGACTAATAAGAGCCTTGAATTGGGTTTCTGAAACTTTGAAGAACCAATGACTGAAAACCTAGCAAGAAGGACCCGCCTACCAACAACTGCAAATACAACGAGCCAATTGAAGCAGAGAAGTTCGACGATTGAAAGCGTGCGTCCCGTGAGTAAAATCTGTTTTGTGTAAGCCGCTGTGTGTAACAGTAGCGTTCGCCAGTCATTTTTTATTACTACTGTTCTTATTTGTTTTGAAAAATCGTTCGCTAAAACCGCAATCATGGAATCATGGTTTGACCGGGTCGCGTGACCAGAACCACGAGTCGTAACAAGCGGACCAGCGTCATGTTCGTCTGACAATGAGGAACAGATGTTCGCCAACGACACTGCTGTTGTGGACAGGTAAGTGTTATAAGCTAAATTATTCTTTATCACTTAAAATAGTAATAAAAATGACTTTTGACCGATCGGTAAATTACAATGGTGTGTCATCGCCACATGACGGACTGTTGACGGACCGTTTTTTGTGCGCCGACCTCCTTTGTAGCGGGGGGGGGGGGGGAGTTGTTATCCTCTACATTGCAGATATTTTAGTATAATTTTTATTGCACTGTAGGTTATTTTTTCTTGTAAAAAAAAGGCCACACATTTTTTACGTGACATGCTTCTTTGTGTGTGGGGGGCTTGTTTGTTCATTCATTCATTCATGAATGTTTTTCCAAACTGTGCACACAGTTTTTCCAAACTGTGCCATTTGGCACAATTTGGCACAGTTCAAAAATGCCTGGGAACAACCTGAGAAAAAAGCTGTGTAATATATTCATTTTTTGTGGTATTGTTACAAAATTTTGACCTCAGCTTGATAACACTTGGTTCTACATTTCTGTTGCATTTTCCAGCCAGTATCTGACAGCTGTGTGTTATTTGCAAGCATTTGTATCTAAAAAAAACACCCAGGCAAACTTTATTTTCTTCAAGTTCAGTATGTTTAGATGACTGTTACTCAGTGGCAGGAGCACTTAGAGAGATTATGACTGTTTTGCCAAAAAATTCAAAATGTTTTCTTTTAAATGAGACCAACCCCATGAAGATGCTGCAAAGGGTTGAAGAACAGCTTTTGATTTACTTTGGGTACATTATTTTTAGGCGTTTTTAGGGAAACTCCCAACTAATATACAAAAAATATTTTTAAAAAAAGAGACAATGATCATAATTTGAGAGGAGACTTAAACTTTACAAAACCCAAGATACGAACAACCAAGAAAAGTATGTGCATATCTGTCTGTGGGGTGGATTTGTGGAACAGTCTGGAGCCGGAACTGAAACTATGTACAAACAGAAATCAATTCAAAAAGAGGTACAAACATTATTTGCTGAAAGGATATATGTTAGAAGGGTAGTATTTATATGTACGATTCACTATGCTCACTATGGGACACTATGGAATGGTGGGTGGGACAGCACTGTGTATATCTGTGTTGTTTGAGGCTGGTTTTGATGTATGGACATCAATGTATGTTAGGATGGATGGGTGTTAATGTTGATATGTAAAAAATACAGTTAATTGTTTACTTGGGGTCTTAAATGTGGTAATTTGTATATAATTCACATGGGTGTATTTATGGAAAAGAGGAGATGGAATTAATAAGTGTTCACTTCTTCCTTCTCCCTTTTGAACACTGTATACTGTTACTTTATTGCATTTGTCATTTGTTTTGTTTTTGTTATACTGTTTTGTTCGAAATAAAGTATCTATCTATCTATCTATCTATCTATCTATCTATCTATCTATCTATCTATCTATCTATCTATCTAATTGACCAGAGTGCAAGGGGTTAATGAAAGACAACATGCATTTTGAGTTTCTGATGGGGGGGTTGCATGAAATTAAGTTAAAAGAACTTATACCAGGAATATTCTGAAGAAATAAGGTAAATTAACAACAGACCATCAGCCAGAGTCAGATCCCGTCCCTGTTGGCGACAGGGCCCCCACGTGCCAGCCTTGGTTCAGCTGGATACCCGTGGATTCTGTTGATGGAGAGGCTGAGAGACCGATTTTCCCACAAGGCCGTGCTCCTGAGATCGCGGTTGGGCTGTTGTCAGCAAGCTGGCGAGGTCTTCTCACTGAAGAAGGAATTGGTTTATTGTGGGAAGTTCCATCATAGAGTCAAAATGAAATAGAACACGCCACAGACCCACTTCTTCTGATGTATGTGGCTTAAATGAGTTGGTTTAAGCTTAGAAAAAAATCAAACAAAATCTTCTTGCACAATGATTTAAAGAAAAAGAAGATTAGAATGAGAAATATGAATTTTAAAGAAAAGAAACAGGATTTACACAAAGCCTAGGAGACCCTGGACCTACTTAAAAACAGGAGAAACAACGGGGGAGCAGAAAAGGCTCCTTACAACTTTGGCCAACGCCCCAGAACAGACCAAACAAAGAGCAATAAAAAGCAGGTTTTATCAGGGTTTAGCAGGGTGGTCCTAAACTTCAGGAAACCTGAGCTGGGCCAATTATATTTGAGCTTTGTTCAACAAAAGCAACAAACTCAACCTAAAAGAGGAGGTGAAGCTAGGTGTTAGGAGCCCATTGGTCACTTAAAGTTCCTGAGGTGGGGGTCTTCCCCAGAGCAGAGATAGAGACATTTGATTTGAAGAGTGAGACCCTCCTTAAAGTATGTGTGCTGAGTAAAGCATAACTTCTTTAAACTTTATTGACTAAGATATTCTACTTGATAGTAGGAACACACAATGTCTCTACATTGTAACTAATTAATTTGTACTAGTAACATGCAAAAATTAATTTCTTCCTGAAAATAGCAATACATATCAAAATCATATCAATAAAGCGTTTGAAACCACATTGTCCATCCCAGAGTTCAATCCTCGTTCTTCAGGAGCAGGTACTGTCTTGAGAGAAAGAATATGAATTAGTTCATTTGTCTCATGGAAAGACAAGATAGCCAACACAGAAGTGCTGAAATGAGCTGGTCTACCATCAATGGAGGACATGCTAATATAGATTAACCTGAGATGGTTCGGACATATTGAGAGGATGGATCACCAGCGTCTCCCTCAGCAGTTACTCTACTCACAGTTATGCGAGGGCAAACGCAATCAGGGTAGACCAAGGCTCAGATTTAAAGACACTGTAAAAAGAAACCTGAAGAAGTTGGATATAGACAGGAGTTCCTGGCATCGGAAGGCTAAGGACAGAGCTGTGTGGAAGAATCTGATCAGACCTAAATGAAACAATCATTGTCACCCTCGACAGACTGCTATGATGATGATTTGTCCGAAATGGCATAAATTCCACTGCAAAGGAAAAAGTTAAATATTTCTGATTCGTCCACCAGATAGCACTGTAAGTCTGGTTGTATACTGGAAAGTCTTGGCTTCCCCACACGTCTGGACTATGTTGATCATAAAACTGTGGATTAGAACATTCCTTTGCCAAAAAGTCTTGGAGAAAGGGGTTAACTTCCACTTTATGGACAATGGATCATGTTACAGCTCTGTTCCTTGGATGAGGGCAGCAGTTCAGCCAGATCTAGCAGTTGAAACAATTTTTCTTCGGCATAGAATGATTTTAATAAATTGGAACTCAAGGTCACGCTACACAGTTGTTGCTGCTAAGGGTGGCCCAACCAGTTATTAGGTTTAGGGGTAATCACTTTTTCACACAGGGCCATGTAGGTTTGGATTTTTCCCCCTTTATCATAAACACCTTCATTTAAAAATGCATATTGTGTTTACTTGTGCTATCTTTGTCTAATATTTAAATTTGTTTGATGATCTGAAACATTTAAGTGTGACAAACATACAAAAAAATGAGAAATCTGGAAGGGGGCAAACACTTTGTCACACCACTGTACATGTGTTAGGAGGACTGCAATTTCATATCAAATCTTCTCCCCTTTTCAACCATATTTCACTGTCCCCCGTTCTACCCACGTTCACCCAGTATGTCACATGCCACACTAGAGACAATAAAACACTGGACTTATTCTATGCAAATACTAAGGAGGCTTACACCTCATCACCACTCTCCCCACTCGGGAGATCGGATCACAACTTGGTTCATCTTCTGCCGGTGTACAAACCCTTAGTACACAGACAACCTCCGGTCATGGGCAAGGTGAAGTTATGGTCTGAGGAGGCAATGGACGCGCTAAAGGACTGTTTTGAAATCACTGCCTGGGAGCAGCTCTGCGATCCACATGGTGAGGACATGGATGGCCTCACTCACACCATCACGGACTACATCGGCTTCTGTGTGGACAACATCGTACCCACCAAGACCATACGGTGTTGCTCGAACAACAAACCCTGGATCAACCCTGAGATAAAAACACTTCTGAGAGAGAAGAAGAGGATCTTCAGGTCGGGGAACAGGGAGATGCTGAAGTCCGTACAGCGGGAGCTGAGGAGGAAGATCAGAGAAGGCAAGGACAGCTTCAGGAAGAAGATGGAGGACAAGTTGCAACAGAGCGACATCGGCGGGGTCTGGAGAAACCTTAAAACCATCTCTGGGCTCCAGAATACCTCCCCCCAGGCCACGGGGGGCAGGGAGTGGGCGAACAATCTGAACCTGTTTTTTGTAACTTAGATTTTTATTCATTTTTCATCTTATATAATGCCTTCAGATCACATTCTACATTTAAAAAACAAAGGGGTTAGGGTAGGGAAAAAGAAAAAAAAAAAATTTAAAAAAAATTTAAAAAATAAAAAATAAAAGGGGGGGGGGACAAATGTTGGAGCATCAAGTTTTTAGTTTCCATCTCTTAATTCTTCTGGTTTTTTCAGTGTCTTTGGTTATTCTTTCAATTTCTGCCTCGTTGTTGCACTTTGTAGTGTGTCCATTTCCGCCATTTTTTCTCCCATATTCCTTCTTGCATTCTTCGTCGATATGTTAGTTTTTCCATCATACGTATGTCCTCAACAATGTCAGTCCATTGTTCTTGGTCAGGAAGAACTTCTGATCGCCATTTTTTTGTGATAGTTTTTTTACATGCAATCAACAAGATTTTAACTAGATATCTGTCCTCAGCCTGTATAACATTGTCTTTTTTAAGATCACATAAGTACATCAGGTTACAGTTCATTGGTATATTATATCCTAATATCCTCTGTATTGTCACATGCATAGATTTCCAAAATGATGATATTTTGTAGCATTTCCAAAACATATGTGAGTGGTCTGCATTTTGAGCCCCACATCCCCTCCAGCATAAAGATTGGGTATTTGTATATTTTCCTTGAATCTGTGGTGTAATGAAAAAGCGAATCAGGTTTTTCCATCCAAATTCCCTCCATGTCCTTGAATTTGTTGATGTGTGTTGTGTTTTCCATATTTCCTGCCAGCTTTCTTCTGTTATGTTTAAATTGAGCTCTTTCTCCCATTTCTCCTTTATATAGTTACTTGTATGATTGTTTGTCATAAGTTTCTGATATAGTTTTGAAATAATTCTTATTTTATTTCCTGCATATGAGCTTAAAATAAGTTGTATAATCTCGTTCACATCTGTTTGGAGGTTATGCCTAATCTTCTTCATATAGTAATCTCTCATCTGCAGATATCTGAAAAATTCCGATCTTTCTAATTTAAATTTTCTCCTGGTATTTACAAAGCTCCCGAGATCTTTTTTTCCGATATTGCCCCATGCTGTGATTCCCTTGTTCACCAGATTTTTGTATCCCCTATCTTGTTTTGCCGGTTCAAACTGACTGTCAAATGCTACCCATTTCAATAGTTTTATGTCTTCCCTTATATTATATTTTTGTACTATTTTATACCACAGTTCTAAAGTAAATTTAGTGATTGGGTCTATTTGTTTGATTTGCTTATATGCATCTTTATCCCCTATTATGCTTTGTACTGGGAGTCCCTCAATTTCCTTTTCCATTTCTTTCCATTTTGCCTCATATCCCTCGTCGCACCAACATATGATATATCTTATTTGTGCTGAGTAGTAATATTCCTTTAGACTCAGTAGGCCCATGCCTCCTTTCTCTTTTGGTAATTGGAGGGTTTTATATTTCACTCTTGGTTTTTTACCTCCCCAAACAAATCTCGATATCATCCTGTCCCACTTTGAGAATTGGGCATCTGGAATCTCTGTTGGTATAGCCTGGAAGAGGTAAAGTAATCTAGGTTGTATGCTGATTTTGACTGTCTCAATTTTTGAATTCAGATCCATATTTAAGATTGACCATCTATCAATATCTTTTTTTATTTCTTGTTCCAACCTATCATAGTTTGCTTTATATATTTTGCTTAGGTCTTTAGGTATGTTCACTCCAAGGTATTTTATTTCTTTTTGGTTCCAGTTTAGTTTGATCTTATCAGTTATCTGGTTTAGAGGGTTATAGTGGAATGTCAGTATTTGTGTTTTTGTTATGTTTATCTTGTATCCTGATAATTTTCCAAAATTTTCTATCAAGTTCATCATTTCCATTATTGATTTATCTGGTTGTTCAAGGTAAACTATAATATCGTCTGCAAATAGCCCAATCTTGTGTTCCGCCCCCTTTATTGTTACACCTTTTAATTTCTTATTTTGTCTTATCGCTTGAGCCAATGGTTCTATGAACAGAGCAAACAAGGTGGGCGATAAGCAGCATCCCTGCCTAGTTGATCTTTGTATATTTACTTTGTCTGTTAAGCTACCGTTTATCTTGATTCTTGCCACAGGTTTTTGATACAGTGTCTTTATGCATTGCACTGATTTTTTGTTAAATCCAAAGCGTTCCAGCACATTATATAGGAACAACCAATTAACCCTATCAAATGCTTTTTCTGCATCTAAACTCATTATTACTGTGCTTTTCTTTTCTTTATGTATTTGATTAATTATGTGTATTGTTCTCCTGATATTATCATGTGTTTGGCGTCCCTCTATGAATCCAGTTTGATCATCTTCTATCAATTCCGTCAAGAATGTCTTTATTCGTTTACATATAATTGTTGTGTATATTTTATAATCTACATTTAATAAAGAGATTGGTCTATAGTTTCCGCATTGTTCTTTATCTTTCCCTGGTTTTAAAATAACTGAAATGATTGCTTCGTTCCATGATGGAGGTATTTTGTTGTTGTTCAGCGTCCAATTAAATGACTTTAGGAGTTGTGGCGTGAGTTCTTCTATAAACAGTTTATAAAACTCAGACGGGTATCCATCACTACCTGGTGATTTACCGTTTTTAAGTGACTTAATCACATCTCTGATCTCTTGTGTTGTTATTTCTGCTGTTAGTTTTTCATTTTGTTGATTTCCTATTGATGGCAAGTCCAATGTGTCTAGAAATTTTTTGATATCTTTAGTATTTGTTTCTTCAGGTTGCGAGTATAGTTCTTGGTAGAAATTATGGAAAATTTCTTCGATGTTTTCTGGGTTAACTGTGGTTTTATTTGTGGTGGGGTCTTTAATCTTGTATACATTATTCATTGTTTGTTGTTTTCTTAACCGTTTTGCCAGCAGTTTTGTGGCTTTTGGCCCCGTTTCATAATATTTTTGCTTTAGATATCTATTTTTCCTTTCAATTTCATCCATTTGTGTTTCTTTTATCTTTGTTTTTTCTTCTTTAATTTCTTGATATATTTTTGGATCATTTGTGCTTTGATGTTTACGTTCTAATTCCCTCAGTCTCTCACATCTTTGTTCATACGCTTCCAGTTTAGTCTTATTTGCTTTTCCTGTTTCAACAATTAATTTACCCCTTAACACGGCTTTTAGTGCGTCCCATAGTATTGTTGGGTCCACTTCTTCATAGTCATTCTCTTGGATATATTCGTTTATGTTTATTTTTATTCTTTCTTTCATTTTCTCATCATTTAACAGTCCTACGTTAAGTTTCCATGTTGTTTGTTGTTTTCTATTGTTTAAATATATTTCCATGTATATAGGATTATGATCTGATATTTCTGCCCCTCCAATCCAACAATTTCTCACCCTGTGTCTGTCACCTTCATTCATAAGGAAGTAATCTATTCTAGAGTGTACTTTATGGGCTGCTGAATAATGTGTATAGTCTTTTTCGAGTGGGTGTAGGTCCCTCCATATGTCTACCATACCCATTTCTGCCAGTGAGGTTCTTATGAACTTTGTTACATGTTTTTTTGTCTTCTTAACACTTGTTGTGTCAACTTCATGATCCATGACAGCATTTAAGTCTCCTCCACAAATTAGGACTCCTTCACTGTGTGTTGCTATGAGATCAAACAGATGTTGAAAAAAAACCCTTGTCACTTTCTGGTGGGGCATAGATGTTCACTAATGTAATCTGCATACCATCTATTCTTCCCTTTATTATTACATACCTGCCTTCTTTATCCTGGATTTCCTGTTCACTTTCAAATTGTATTTTGTTTGAGATTAGTATCATAACCCCCCTTTTTGCTCCTCCCTTAAATGAACTGTAGTAGGAGTTCTTATAGCCAAATCTCTTTAGTTTCACATGTTCTGCCTTGCTCAAATGTGTCTCTTGCATAAATATAATTTCAGCTTTTTCCTTCTTGAATTTTCTTATTATTCTTTCCCTTTTAACAGGTGAGTTCAGACCATTCACGTTTAGTGTCATTATCTTAAGATTTTTACCCATATTCATGTTTTTCCATTTTTTTAACTTGTGCTCCTAGCCCCTTTAACAACAAAAATAACACATATTTATATAAAAACACATTAAAAAATCTCGACCTCCGTACTTTGGGCCTTTCTTCTGCCCACTGGTCCCTGTTGGTGGGTGGGGGGTTTGTCTTCACAGAGTGAAGGGCCCTCCCTAGACTTCTAATTACTATCAAAGTAATAGTCATAAGTCTAGAAATGTCCAACAAATATCACTTAAACCTCTCCTAGCCGTCTGTTTCGCTTTTACCTTGTCTTCTTGGCCTTCATTTCTTCTGTGCCTTTCTTAATCTTTGTTATGATCTAGTCTTTCAGTTGAAAGCCTTGTAGCTTGTCCTGGGCCCGCTGCTCTACGTCTCTCCCCCTTCTTCCGCCGTTCACTCGTCTCTACTCCGTCTGTCGTGGTGCGTTCAGGGCCGCCGCTGCTCCAGCCGTCTCCTTCGGCACGCTCACCTCCAGACCCCGCTCCATCATATCCCGCGCTGCCTCTTCGGCCGTGTTGTAGGTTCTTGTGCCTTCCTCCCAATGAATCCTCATTTTCGTTAGCGGCGTTTGGAATCTAATTTTTTTCTCTTTCAGCGTTTTTTTAATGTTGGCATATTTCTTCCGCTGCTGCACGATTTCTGTCGGGTAGTCATGGTCAAAAAATACCTGTTTGTCACCGATTCGTATCTTTTTTTTCCATGCTTGCGTCAGGATTCTTTCCTTTATGTCATATTTCACAAAGTTTACCACAACTGACCTGGGTGTAGCGTTTGTTTTCGGGTTCTGTGCCGGTGTTCTGTGCGCCCGTTGAATCTGCAAATCCGTTTCTCCGGGTATTTCCAGTTCTTTTTTTAAGAACTGATCCATGAATTTTGTCATCGAGTTGCCTTCAATGCCCTCCGGAATTCCAAAGATGCGCATATTGCTTCGTCTGGATCTGCTCTCCAAGTCGTTTATTTTCTCCTGCATCCTCTGCGTTTGCGTCGTCAGGGTCTGTAGTTGTTCGTTTGCCTCGCTTTTCCAATCTTCTAGTTCCGAAATTCGGGTCTGCGCTTCTGTCATACACGTCCGCTGGGAGCGCAGCTCCTCCATGTTTTCCGTTAATTTACGCTCCATTTCTCTTCGGAGGTCCATGATTTCCTCCTTAATTTCTTTTTTCAGTTCCTCCTTAAGAGCCGCTAAATCCTGTTGTAGCTGTCGCTTGAATTCTCTTAACTCTTCACCCAAACTGGCGATGCCAGTGGTCATGTTGTCGAGTCTGGTGTCCTCCATTTTCTCTGCTGTAGACATCTCGTTTTTTTGGGCTTTGCGTACAGCGGTTTTTCCTGCGTTGTTGGAGAGGAATTCTTCAATTTTACCCTGTTTTTGTCCTTGTGCCCAGTTCCTTCGTGTTTTCATCCCTTAGTTTATTGATCCGTTTATGTCGAGTTGGCCATTTACCGATGATTTTTAATCCGGCTAGGGAGAGCTCTTTGTTTAAGTGTTATGTCTCTCCGCCATCTTCCCGGAACTCCTGAACCTGTTTTTTAATAGGTTTGACCAGTCGCCCTCCCCCCCGACTGCACAACAACCACTGCTGCCTCTAAAGTCATTGAGACCTGCTGTCCACACCCCACTCCACCAACACCCCCCCACTCCCAGCACACAGCCCCCCAACCTGACCCTCACTAAGACCCAGGTGAGGACGGAGCTGAGGAAGATCAAGGCAAAGAAGGCCGCGGGACCGGACGGCATCAGCGCGAAGCTCCTCAAGTCCTGTGCAGACCAGCTGTATGGGATTGTGGAGTATATCTTCAACCTGAGCCTGAAGCTGGGGAGGGTACCACAGTTGTGGAAAACATCTTGTGTGGTACCTGTACCAAAGACTTCCCACCCCAAAGATCTGAACAGCTACAGACCAGTGGCCCTGACGTCTCACATGATGAAGACCCTGGAGAGACTGCTCCTTGCTCACCTCCGCCCCCTGGTGGGCCCAGCGATGGATCCACTGCAGTTCGCCTACCAGCATGACATTGGGGTGGAGGATGCAGTGATCTTCCTCCTTCACCGTTCTCTGTCCCACCTAGAGAAGCCCGGGAATGCGGTGAGGATTATGTTCTTTGACTTCTCCAGTGCTTTCAACACCATTCAACCTATGATCCTGAAGGACAAGCTGCTGTGCGCAGGGGTGGACCAGCACCTGTCATCATGGATCCTGGACTACCTCACTAACCGGCCACAGTTTGTGAGAACCCGAGATTGTGTGTCTGACACGATCATCGGTAGCACGGGGGCCCCCCAGGGAACGGTTTTGGCTCCCTTCCTGTTCACCCTTTATACTGCGGACTTCTTACACAACACAACACACTGCCATCTACAGAAGTTCTCTGACAACTCTGCGATCATCGGCCTCATCTCCAATGGAGATGAAGCTGAGTACAGAGGACTTATCCAGGACTTCGTGGACTGGTGCCATCGGAACTGCCTCCAGATCAACGTGAGGAAAACTAAGGAGCTGGTGGTGGACTGCCCCAGGCAAGGACAACCCCTCACAGCACCAGTAAACATACAGGGAACAGACATTGAGATAGTGACATCCTACAAGTACCTTGGTGTTCATCTGAACAATAAACTAGACTGGTCACACAATACCGACACACTCTACAAGAAGGGACAACGCAGCCTGTTCCTACTGAGGAGGCTCAGGTCTTTTGGTGTACAAGGGGCGCTGCTAAAGACATTCTACGACACGGTGGTGGCATCAGCCATCACTTTTGGAGTGGTCTGCTGGGGCAACAGCATTACAGCAGCCGATAGGAAGAGACTGAACAAACTGATCAAGAAAACTAGCTCTGTCCTGGGGCAACGCCTTGACCCAGTGGAGGAGATAGGAGAGAGAAGGATGGTGGCTAAACTGTCATCTCTGCTGGAGTCCGAGTCCCACCCTATGCAGGATATACTGAATGCACTGAGGAGCTCATTTAGCAGCAGACTACATCATCCTAGGTGCGCAACCGAGAGGTTTCGCAGGTCCTTCCTACCTACAGCTGTCAGACTGTATAACCTAAGCAGGGCTGCTCGCAGAGATAGCAAAAAAACGTGATGACCTAATAGTATTGAATGCAAAAGACGCAACAGACTTACACAAATGGTCCCCTCCAGTATACAACTAGGACAATATCAGTAGCTACGGAGGGTGACAATATGTATGGGTACATATTCATACTATGTGGGATAACTAAGTAGAGGGTTATGCGGTTTATTCCATCTTGCTACAATGCTCCGCACTTTGTAAATACATTTATGTGTACGTATGTATATCCACTGCTCTTATTTATATTTTTCGTATCTTCTTAATAATTGCTCTGAGTTTTGCTATCCCTGTGCAGTTGCAATCCTGGAATTTCCCCATTGTGGGACTAATAAAGGCTTATCTTATCTTATCTTTCTGTGGGAGACACACATTTCAAAACTTTGAGCTGACCAATCAGCTTCCAAGTCCCCAGGCATCTCCTTTTTAGTCAGGTTTACAACCTCTGTGTAGTATATAATAAAAGGGGCACTTTATTGCGAAGTGCAGTGTGGTGATGTGGACATCCTGTCACGTCACCACACTGCCCGATGTATAGTAGGCAGGCCACCATCTTAGGCTCTCTTATGCCCAATGCCCACACTAAGTGCCATGCTGTATGCTGCTACCCTTCATCTTCAATAAAGCTGTGCTCGCTAACTCATCTTGCCTCGTCCTTGGCCAAGGTATTTTCCATACATAACATTTGGTGACTGAGGATTAACTCATGGAGGCGTGCTTTGCATCACTGCAGCCTTTTCTGGAGCTTCCTGGTGAGCCGCCAGTGTCATGGCCCAACTGTTTGGGGGCCTTCAAAACCTACACCACAGTTTTGGATCTGGGGAAACTGGATGGAGTGAGGAAGCAAGTGCTGTTGGTCCACTTCCTAGGCTCAGAAGGTCAGGGAGTTTTTCGAATGTTTGGTCCAACGGACTGTTATGAAGAGGCTATTGAGATGCAATCCAACTACTTTGCTAAGCCCGAAAATGTGGCGCAGCGTGTGAAAACCCACCACCATTGATGAAAAGCTAAGCTAGCTAACCCCACACCCTACAGAGATGGCATAAACATTGCAAGCTCCAATGGTTGCCCTGTACAGCTCGGGGAGCCGAGTTGACAACACTGGCCAACATTATAGCTCCAGGGGGTAAATACCAACAGTTACTCACACAGTTCCCAGCACTCATGGTCCCACCGTTTTTGGCTACAATAACAAAGCATGGGGTTGAACTTTTCATAACTACAAAAGGACTGCCGATATTCACGCGACCTCGGTGCCTGAACACAGCTAAACTGGCCAGCATGCGCGAGGAGTTCACCAACTTGGAACAGTTGGGCATTGTCAAGCGCTCCAACAGCCTGTGGGCATCCCAGCTACACATGGTGCCTAAAGCCGATGGGTCGTGGTGACCATGCGGCGATTTCTGGCGCTTGAACAACGCTACAGAACACGATTGCTATCCTATCTCACACCTCCAGGATTTTTCCGTACATCTGGCCGGGGTGCGTGTTTTTTCCAAAGTAGATCTGGTCCGTGGTTACCACCAGGTCCCAGTACATGAGGAACACATTCCAAAAACGGCTGTCATAACTCCTTTCGGCCTTTTCAAGTTTTTACGCATGTCATTCGGATTAAAAGGCGCAGCGCAGACCTTCCAGAGGATGATGGATGCAGTGCTTCAGGACTTGTCCTTTGTTTTTGTCTACTTAGACGACATTCTGGTTGCCAGCGCATCTGAGGAGGAGCACATCGCCCATCTCAAGACAGTTTTCCGGAGGTTGGAAGCGCACGGGCTGATAGTTAACCCCTTGCACTCCGGTCAATTTTCCTAAAAAAGCAAAAAAATAATGTGCCCAAAGTTAATCGAAAGCTGTTCTTCAACCCTTTGCAGCATCTTCATGGGGTTGGTCTCATTTAAAAGAAAACACTTCGAATTTTTTGGCAAAAAAAACCATGATCTCTCTAAGTGCTCTGGCCACTGAGTTACAGTCATCTAAACATAGTGAACTTGAAGAAAATAAATTTGGCCTGGGTGTTTTTTTGGATACAAATGCTTGCAAATAACACACAGCTTCAGATCCGGGCTGGAAAATGCAACAGAAATGTAGCACCAAGTGTTATCCAGCTGAGGTCCAAATTTTGTAACAATACCACAAAAAATGAATATATTACACAACTTTTTCCTCAGGTAGTTCCCAGGCGTTTTGGAACTGTGCCAAATTGTGCCAAATGGCACAGTTTGGAAAAACGTCTGTAACTTTTGAACGATTCAATATAGAAGCTTCATTTTGGGCTCTAATGAAAGGTCACACTCAGGGCTGTCTGTGTGTGTGTGTGGAGGGGGTTTGTCCCCCCCCCCCCCGCTCGCTACAGAGGATGGACTTTGGCCATCGCTACACAACGGATTAGCCTCATGTGGTGATGTGGGACAGCAGCGCAATCACCGCGGCTCCCCTCCCCCTCGCTGCAGAAGAATAGCGGGGGTGGGGGCGGCGTTCACAGTCTGTACGCGGCGAACAACCCCTTGTACAGCGGCGCACGAACTGCGCCGCGAAGCACAGTTGTAATTTACCGATCGGTCAAAAGTCATTTTGGATTACAATTTTCAGGGATAAAAAATAATTTGGCTTATAACACCTTACCTCCTCACAGCCACATTGTCCTGGCCAACTTCTCTTCCTCACTGTCAGACGAACGTGACGCTGGTCCGCTCTGGTTCTGGTCTCGCGACCCGGTCAAAACATAATTCCATTATTGCGGTTTTGTGCTTCCATGATTGCGGTTTTTGGCGAACAATTTTTCAAAACAAATAACAGTAGTAATTAAAAAAAGACTGGCGAAGGCGTGTGTGTCACTCAGCCTTCGTCGTCAGCCTCCGTCGGTCTATGACCATGGAAGAAATCATAACGTCTCATAACGTCTAATCCTTTTTTGATCCGCTCCAGCAGTCAGTCTTCACCCAGCCTTAAAAAAAACAGCTCGCGAACTTCTCTGCTTCAATTGGCTCACTGCATTCACAGCATGCGGGTCCTTCTGGCTAGGTTTTCAGTCATTGGTTCTTCAAGGTTTCAGAAACCCAATTCAAGGCTCTTATTAGTCGAATGAGAGGTCAATCAGATGAACTAATCTGTTCGCGGCTGTGTCTGCAGCTTTTATTTTCAGTGCGCACTTGGACGCCACTACATCACCATCACCTCCTACACCACCATCTACACCATGCGTCCTAGAGCGCACGAGCGTGCGCTCTCGTGCGTTCTAGGACGCAGAGATTTGCCTGTCCACGGTACAACGGAGCACAAGAGGTTAACCCGGCAAAGTGCCAGTTCGGTGTGCCAGTGATTGACTTTTTGGGCCATTGCATTTTGCCAGAGAGCGCAATCCCGTTGCCGAACAAAGTGTGCGTTGTGTTGGACTTTCCGCACCCACAGACAGTGAGGGCACTATAGGAGCTTTTGGGAATGGTTAATTTTTATAACCGTTTCCTTTCCCGGGCAGCCCAGTTGATGCAGCCATTGTATGCTGCACTTAAAAAAAGGAAGCCCATGGAAGCCATCGACTGGACTCCCAAGCAAGTCCATGCTTTCACTAACACCAAAACAGCGCTTGCGGATGCTGCGTTGTTAGCCCACCCGGATCCGTCTGCACGGATTGCACTCATGATGGATGCGTCTGATGTTGCCATAGGGGCAGTGGTGGAGCAGTGCGTCGCAGGGTCGTGGCAGCTGCTTGCATTTTTTAGCCGGACTTTGAGTGACAACGAATGCAAGTACAGCATATTCAATAGAGAATTGTTGGCTCTCCACCTGGCGATGCGCCAGTTCCAGTTCTGGCTGGAGGGGCACGAGTTCACCACATTCGTGGACCACAAGCTGCTGATGCACACGATGTCCAAGACCTCAGAACCGTGGTCAGCCCTGTAGCAACGGCATTTGGCCATAATTTCGGAGTTTACTACCGACATTCAACACGTTGCCAGTAAACTCAACGTTGTGGCCGATTGCCTGTCATGTGCATTAATCGCCCCGATCTACATGGGAATAGATTTCCCTGACATGGCCACGGAACAAGCCAGGGACGCGGACATTTGTGTGCTCCAGTCTGCGCCAACTGGGTTAAGGCTGGAGAACAGGGTGGTGCAGGAAGAGTGCCTTCCTTTGTTCTGCGATGTCTCCACCGGCCGCCTGCGCCCGGTTATTCCGAGCCCTTGGCGTCATCTCATTTGTGAGTCGGTCCCCTCCCTTTCGCATCTGGGACTGGGCGTTTCGGTGAAACTAGTGGGAGCAAAATTTGTCTGGCCCCGCTTGTGCAAAGACGTGAAAGAGTGGGCTGCAGCTTGCGTCGCATGCCAGCGGGCCAAAGTGCACAAGCACACCAGAGCTCCTCTCAAGTCGTTCCAAATCCCGACTAGGAGGTTCGACCACGTCCATGTGGATTTGGTGGGACCCCTCCCGCCGTCGCAAGGTTTCACACACCTTTTGACAGTGGTGGACTACACCACGCGCTGGCCTGAAGTCGTCCCGCTGGCTTCTACCACGTCTGAGGAAGTGATTCGCGCTTTTTTGTTGGCTTGGGTTGCACGTTTTGGATCTCCATTGGACATCACGTCTGACAGAGGTCCACAATTCGTTTCAGATCTCTGGTCTGCAATGGCCCAGAGCCTGGGGGTCAAAATTCACCACACTACCGCGTACAACCCCCAGGCTAACGGGTTTTGCAAGCTTTTTCATAGATCCCTTAAAGCAGCGCTCAGAGCTTTGCTCACGGACACAAATTGGGTCAACAGCCTGCCTTGGGTTCTTTTAGGGTTGCATTCTGCACCTAAGGAGGATTTGGCAGCCTCCCCGGCAGAACTAATTTTTTCTCAGCTGTTGCGGATCCCTGAAGAGTTTTTACCAGAAATCCCCGCGCCCGGGGCCAATCAGCCCACGCAATTTTTACACAGTACAGAGGCTGTGAACATTCTGGGCCCGGCCCACCATTGCTTTCCCCGCACAGTCGTCCCAAAAAGCTTGCAAAACACCAGTTTTGTTTTTGTCAGGCACGATGCGCAATGGACCCCGCTGCGCCCACCATACAATGGACCGTTCAGGGTGTTGGAACCTGGGGTGAAACATTTTGTGTTAGACTTGGGGGGATGTAGGGAGACCGTCTGCATTGACAGGCTGAAGCCCACTTATGTGATAGCAGACGAGCAGGTGGTGTTGGCCCAAGCTCCCCGGCGCAGAAGCCCACCGTTGGTGGCTCCGCAGGTTGGTGATTCCTCAGCAGGGACTGGCGCTCACAAAGCTGATGTGTTTTCTCCCCCTCTCTTTTTCCCTCCACAGACTGACGTGCCCTCCTGTACACCCCACCAGCAGGGCAGTTTGACTGGATCGGTGACCCCCCACTACAGACACTATGGGTGCCAGCTCAAGCCCAAAGGATGTGGTGGTTAAGGCCTATTCTGGGTGTTGAGGGGGGCTGTGTGGGGGCTCGGTGTTGGACTTCAATTCAATTCAACTTTATTTATATAGCACCATTTCACAACAACAGTCATCTCACAGCACTTTCAACTGTAGGGGAAACCCTCACAATTGCAGAAAGACCCCAGCAATCAGGCAATCCCCTGTGAGCAGGTGCTTGGAGACGGTGGAGAGGAAAAACTCCCTTTTAACAGGAAGAAACCTCCAGCAGAACCAGGCTCAGGGAGGGGCAGTCATCTGCTGCGACTGGCTGGGGTGGGGGGATAGAGAAGATGAAAAGAACAGACATGTAGAGAGCAAACAGCACAATGGGGACTCAATCCATAGATTGTGTTGAGAGTGAAGAAAGGAGTGAAGCCCAGTGCATTACTGGAGGTCCCCCGGCTGTCTAAACCTATTAGCAGCATAACTAAGGGAGGGTTCAGAGACACATGGTCCCTCCCTAATTGTAGGCTATATCAAAAAGGAAGGTTTTAACCCTATTCTTAAAAACAGAGATCGAGTCTGACTCCCGAATCCAGATTGGCAGCTGGTTCCACAGGAGAGGAGCTTGATAACTGAAGGCTCTGCCTCCCATTGCACTTTTGGAGATTCTAGGTATTACAAGTAATCCAGCATTTTGGGAGTGTAGTGCTCTGTTAGGATAATAGGGTAGTATCAGATCTTTTAAATATAAAGGGGCCTGATTGTTTAGAGCTTTGAAAATGAGAAGGATTTTAAACTTAATTCTAAACTCTATGGGAAGCCAATGAAGGGAGGCCAGAACCGGAGAGATATGATCTCTCTTTCTAGTACCTGTTAAAACTCTTGCTGCAGCATTTTGGATCAACTGAAGACTTTTTAAAGATGTTTTAGGACAACATGATAATAGTTACAATAATCTAATCTAGAGCTAACAAAAGCGTGGATCAGTTTCTCAGCATCACTCTGAGACAAAATGCTCCTAATCTTGGCAATATTACGCAAATGATAGAAGGCAGTCTTAGAAATGAATTTAATATGTGAATTGAAAAACAGATCTTGATCAAAAGGACCCAGGGAACAATGGACCAAAAGAGGAGCTGTCACCGGGGGGTTCGAACGGGACAGTAAGGACTATGCACCCCCCGGGGAGAGGAGTAAATGCCAGGCCGCTGGGAGAAGGGTGTGAGAGCAGCGCCAGTGTTATGTCATGTTAATGTGCCACATAGGGTTTGTTCTAAACGTAATATGTTATGGTTGGAAGATCCAGGCCCCAATGCATGGAAATAAAGATATAAAAGAGGGATGCACAGAGGCCCAGGATGTGCTTTTGCTATACTGTTTTGTTGGAGAAAGAATCAAGTCTTGTGTTGTTCAGCTTGTTGCCTCACCTATTCCTTTCTCCACAACATAACATTCGGCAAAGAGGATAAAAGTGGATTACAACAAGATATGGAAGTGTGCGGGTTTGAAATTCGGACAGTTTTGGAGCTCCCCGGTGCACCACTGGTCCTATGGCCAGGATGGTGCGCCATTTTCCGGGCGTGCAGGGTGGCGCTGGACCTTTGAAAGCTGGGAAAGTGGGAGGCACGTGAGTCATTGGTGCGCAATTTTGCAGTGAAGGAACAATGTGTTCTAAGCCCACTGGGTGACTGTGATAGTTTTGATGAAGGGATTGAGCTAATGGCACGCTATTTTTGCGCCCTGGAAAAAGTCATGGTTTTGCACGATTCGGTTTCAACAGTGCCGCCAACGGATAGGCAGATCTATTCAGTGGTTCGTGACAGACTTGGAGCTGTTGGTCAGTGGGTGGCAGCTTGGATTATTGGAGAAAGGGATGATTTGCGACCAGTTGGCAGATTATAACAATGGCGCTATGATCGGGTCGAGGCTGCTTACATTTTTGGGCGAATTGGTGCTGCCCACTACCATCGAGTTAGCTCAGTGGCTGGAAGCTGTGGACAAACTGTCACGGGAGCTGAGTGAAAGCTTGTCACACCAACATCTGGGATCACCATCAATTGCATATGCAGTGGACCCGGTCAGCGTGGGAAGTGTGGAGGACGACACCAGCGCTGTGAATGTGAGGTCCGCCCCGGGAAAGCCCAAAGGTGAGGGCTGTGGGTCCACAAAGCACCGTTTCAAGGCTAAGAGTTGTTCAGCAAGAGCGGAGCGCTGTGGCACGTGTGGCTACTTGCTTCATGTCACTAGGGCATGCCACAGATCCGAGCGAGGAGGTCCGTGGCGCAAAGTGGACTCTTGCGCCCTCACGGTTGTTCATGCTGTGTCTCCGAGCACCAACTTTGAACGATAAACAAATATTATCTGGAATTGGGGCAACCTGGCCAAATTCCTTTTTCAGTGCATAAAAAGACATCGGCCAGCTTCTATGGTGGTGAGATCCGGAGTAGGCCCAAGCCATGGGGCAGAACCTGTCTTGCCAGTTTTTCTCAACAGAATCCACATCCATCCGGATCAAGATTGGCTCTGGAGGCCTGTTACCACCACAGAACACAATCTGACTTTGCTATGCTGAAGGTCTGTTGTCCAATTTAAACTTAATTCTTCAGAATATTCCTGGTATAAGTTCTATAAACCTAATATCTTCGAACTCTTTTCAGAACTTCAAAAAGCATTTGTCTTTTCATTAATCTCCATTCCTTTTCAGAGTAACACCAATTTTCCTTTTTATAAAATAGTTTAATCATCATTTTCTTCATAAAATTGTATCTATTTTCCTCAACTAATGCTATTTTATGGTTTTTCATCTCCCATTACAATGCCAATTTAAGCTATGTTTTTCCTTGGTTCCACAAATGTTTGATAATACACTTTATGCTCAGGAATCCATGAACAGTCTAATGTGCTCATGATACATGTTGAATTCTCTGTCTTAAAGTAATTTGAATGTGTTCATATATCCTGAAATTTCTCATTAAACTCTTAAAAGACATATGGGAGTTATTGTTTGATTTCATATCCATCTTCTTGATTAAAGCAGACAAGAACTCACAGGGTTTTTTGGGGTTTTTTTTAGACTGATTCATTATTGGTACAAATACAGAGTTACTAATCAAATTGTCCATTCTTTTGGTCTGGTGCCCCATGAGCTTGTGTGTTGGTAATGAAAAGAAATCTTCATTGCAGATGACACAGTAATATTCACACCTGCAAAAAACACACAAGAAGCCGCCTGAATTCTTACAACAGAGATGACCCAAGCCCATGACTGGCTGAATAACTCATGTCTCCGACTAAACACTAAAAAAACTGTTTGCATGATATTCACCAAACAATGATCAAATATTACAAACTCGAACATCTTCTTAAAAGGGGAGGAGCTGCAACTAGTCGAGGAATTTAAGTACCTTGGTGTGATTTTAGACTCCTCACTAAACTTTAAAAACACATCAAAAAAATCTCAAACATAATCAAATTCAATCTGAGAAATATTAAACAAATTAGACCATCGCTGACAGTTAATGCAGCCAAAGTGTTTCTGCATGCAATGATCTTCTCACACATCGATTACTGTTTTACCAACTGTGTAGGGAGCTTGAAATGAAGAAGCGATGTGATTTTATAAATCAAGTTTTATTATCAGCTTCCACTCCCTAACATGTCTCATCTCGATGCAGAAGCAGAATGAAGAGGCTGAGCGCAGTCAGACCTTCATACTTATACCCACACTCAACAAAAGACATTGCATATCAACGCTGACATCTCGCATTAGCGTAATCCCTCTCCATTGTCCTCTCTCTCCTCCACCTGACCCTGGAGGGTCAGGAAGTTCCATCAGTTCTCCACCGCTGCAACTCCGTCTGCTCCTTGATCTTCGCAGGTGGTCGAGACCTCTTGTCCTGCTCTGAGACGTGCGGTCATTCCACATATGCAATCTCTAAACATTCCACTTATGTCTATACATAAGTAGGTATGGATATATGAATAATATAAGCCACAGCCCCCCCCCCCCCAAACGTCTAAGAAAAGGACAATCAAATTAAGTTTACAGCTTAAGATAACATCCATGACACATTATACTGTTATACATCTCAACAGGAAAAAGGAAAAATATCTTCAGCAGTCATGTTAACCTTCAAGTTATGCAGCATGATCCTGTTAAAAAATCAGTGGTAACAACAACAGTATAGTTAATGTCACAAGTCAGCCTTAAAACTGCAACGGCACCATCCGACAACATAGTAAACAACTCTTTGTCAATTTTACATCAGTCTATGTGTCGTCTGGGTTTTAATCTTATCCCGAATCTGCTGTAGGCCCGCTTTGGCGTCCTGGCGGGACCGTCCTGTAAGGGGTCTGCAGCTTGGGGAGGAGAGTGGTTATTTGTTCCCTGCAGGGGGGCTGAGTCCTTTCTCTTGGGAGGTCTACCCCGCCGAGGTGCTCTCGCTACCCGTGCAGGCTCGTCGCTCAACAAGAAAGCAGGTTTAAGTCTGTCAATGCTGACTGTTTCTTTTCTGTCCCCTAAATCAAGCACAAAGTGCTTATCACCAGGTTCCAGCACTCTGTATGGTCCATCGTATGGTGGGCGGAGGGTTGGTTTTAAAGCTTCGTGTCTAACAAAAACGAACTCGGCGTTTTTCAAAGCTTGGGGGACAAAAACCCGCGGAAAAGAGTGATGTACGGGTCCAGGGAGTGTGTCCGGTCCCATGCTGCTTAGGGGCCTCCGGGCTGGTAGGTGCCCGGGCTCTGGGTGTTCTGGTAAGAACTCACCTGGGAGCCTGAGAGGTTGTGCAAAAACTAATTCTGCCGGGGAGGCGTCTAGATCCTCCTTAGGCGCAGAACGCAACCCTAATAAAACCCAGGGAAGTTTATTCACCCAATCTGTATCTGTTAGTGAGGCCCTGAGGGCGGCCTTTAAAGACCTATGAAAACGCTTGCATAACCCATTAGCCTGAGGGTGATACGCGGTGGTGCGATGAATTGTCGCCCCTAAGCTGCTGGCCATGGCTGACCACAGCTCTGAGACAAATTGAGGCCCCCTATCGGATGTGATGTCCGATGGGATGCCGAAACGCGCCACCCAGTTTGTTAAAAAAACGCGAGCGACTTCCGCAGCTGTGGTTGACGCCAGCGGGACCGCTTCCGGCCAGCGCGTGGTACGGTCTACCATTGTTAACAGGTGTGTGAACCCTTGCGACGATGGTAGTGGGCCCACGAGGTCGACGTGTACGTGGTCAAACCTCCTGGCTGGAATTCGGAAAGGTTCTAGAGGAGCTTTTGTGTGTTTGTGTATTTTGGCGCGTTGGCAAGACATGCAAGTCTTTGCCCATTCCTTTACATTTTTACGCAGGCCTGGCCAAACAAACTTTTCCGCGACCATTTTAACCGAGGCGCGCACCCCTGGGTGCGTGAGGGAGTGAACCGAGTCAAAAATGCGGCGGCGCCACGCGGCTGGAACTACCGGGCGAGGTCGGCCGGTTGACATGTCGCAGATTAGGGGGGGAACACTGTCACGCAAACCCCTTTCCTCCAGTCTTAACCCTGTTGGTCCAGACTGGAGCGCGCGCACATCTGCGTCACTGCTTTGTTCCGCTGCCATAGCCGCGTAATCTATCCCTACGTGGATTGGGGCCGCGTACGCGTACGCATTGGCCATGAGCTCTGCGGCTGCGGTAGTATAATCTGCTTCCTCGCGCTCTGACGATGTCACAGCGCGGGAGAGGCAGTCTGCTACCACATTAAGCTTGCCTGCCACATGTCGAATATCTGTGGTGAACTCTGAAATTGCAGCTAGTTGTCTTTGTTGCCTGCCTGACCATGGTTCTGAAATTTTAGCCATTGCAAAAGTGAGTGGTTTGTGGTCTACGAAAGCCGTGAAACGCCGCCCTTCCAGCCAGAACTGGAAGTGGCGGATGGATAAATGAAGCGCTAGCAGCTCCCTGTCAAAAGTGCTGTATTTGCGCTCGGTTTGGTTTAAGGATTTGCTAAAAAATGCTAACGGTTGCCAGGTTCCGCCAACATGTTGTTCCACGACTGCCCCTATGGCCAGGTCTGAAGCGTCTGTGGTTAGCGCTATGCGGGCTGAGGGATCGGGGTGATCCAACAATGCGGCATTCGCTAGTGCACTTTTTACTTCCGCGAAGGCGCGTTCCCGCTCCGGGGTCCATTCGACCGCGTTGGAGGGCTTTTGTTTTCTGAGCGCGGCATACAGGGGCTGCATGAGTTGAGCTGCGCGGGGGAGGAAACGGTTGTAAAAATTCACCATTCCTAAAATTTCTTGTAGCGATCTGACCGTTTGTGGCCGTGGGAAATTTGCTACCGCGCGCACTTTGTCCGGCAATGGAACTGCCCCCTCTGGTGAAACTCTGTGTCCCAAAAAATCAATTTGTGACACGCCGAATCGGCATTTGGCTGGGTTGATTATTAACCTGTGCTCTTCTAGTCTCTGAAAAACCGTAGTGAGGTGTTGTTCGTGTTCTTCCTCTGATGAGCTGGCTACCAGAATATCGTCGAGGTAGACGAACACGAAGGGGAGGTCGCGTAATACCGCGTCCATCATACACTGAAAAGTTTGGGCAGCGCCTTTGAGGCCAAACAGCATTCGCAAAAATTCAAAAAGACCAAAAGGGGTTATTACAGCCGTTTTAGGGACGTCTTCAGGTCGAACCGGAACTTGGTGGTAGCCGCGGACCAGGTCTATTTTAGAAAAAATGCGCGCACCCGCCAGATGTAGTGAAAAATCTTGGATGTGAGGTATTGGGTAGCGGTCATGCGCTGTCGCATTGTTTAATCTGCGGTAATCACCGCAAGGTCTCCAAGAACCGTTGGTTTTCAGGACCATATGTAGTGGCGATGCCCAAGGGCTTTTCGAGTGCCGAATAATGCCCAATTTTTCCAGGCTGGCAAACTCGTCGCGTGCTATGGCGAGCTTGGTCGCGTCTAAGCGCCGAGCTTTGGCAAAAACAGGTGGGCCTGTAGTGGGGATGAAGTGTTCAACCCCGTGTTTTGCTACTGTTGCTGAAAATTTAGGAACTGTGAGTGCTGGAAATTGGGTGAGGAGTTGGTCAAACTTACCTCCTGCTGTGGTGACGCTGGCCTGCACGGGTGGTGGAGAGACTCGAGCTGAGCAGGGGATAGAAGAAAATGATAGTGCATTAACCAAGCGTCTGTTTGCAAGATCAACCAACAACCCCTGTGCACATAAGAAATCAGCGCCCAATAAGTTAAAACTCACCGCCGCTATAATAAATGTCCACCTATAGTTGCGGCCATGAATGGACAGAGGCAGGTTTCTTTCACCGAAAGTGTCGATGATCGAGCCGTTAGCTGCCATCGCTCCGTTTCCCCGGGGTCCTGTTGCCTGGTCTGCATTGGACGGGGTGATGAAGCTCACCTGGGCTCCGGTGTCGATGAGGAACTATCTCCCGGAGCGTCCGTCAGTCACGTAGAGTAGCTTGTTAGTCTCGCCGAGAGCCACAGCTGTTAACGGTTCCCGGCTCTTGAAACTGCAGGGGGGCACGCATTTGTGCGCCCTCTCGGCGAAATGTTGATGATAGTAGCAGAGGTCGTTCCGCTTGCTGCGCCTTGGTCGCATCGCTGCCATGGTGGGCGGGTTCTGCTCCATCGTCTGTGGCTCTCCGCTGCTCTGGGCTTCCGCGCCGAGATCTGCAGATGCTGCTGTGGCCATCTGTTCGCCGCAGGAGTTGATGAGCCGCTGCGCTTCTCGGGCTAGCGCGCGGAAGTCCTGCTGGGTGTTGCACTGCATGTTGGCTAGGGTCCCTCTCATGTGCGACGGCAGAGTGCTGAGGAAGATATGTTGGAAGAGGAAGTTGTCATTGTCTGCCTCCCTCAGCTGTAGCATGTCTTCCATGAGGGCCCTCGGTCTGTGTCCTCCGTGGCCGTAAATCGCCAGAATCCTCCCTGCTCTTTCCTCGGCCGAGGGGACGAAGCTCTCGATGAGGGTCGCCTTCAGTTCTTTGTATTTGTCGTGGGTGGGCGGTTGTTGTATCACGCTCCGCGCGCATCTTGATGTGGCGGCATCGAGTCTGGCGACGATGTGGTAAAATTTTGTTTCATCTGCCGTAATCCCCGCCAGTGCAAACTGAGCCTCAGCCTGCTGGAACCACGAGCTCGGGTCGTTTTGCCAGAACTCTGGGAGTTTGACGGTGACGGCGCTTGCCTGGGCCGCCTCTGATGTGTCTGCAGGGCGAGAACACCTTTCTTCCGTTCTCGCGGCGGGGCTGGGGACGGTGCTCGGTTGAGCCATCTCTGACGATTCTGCTGTGGGGGAACGTCTTCCATCCGTTCCCCTGTCTGCGTTGGCGACGGCGCTTGCCTGGGTCGCCTCTGATGAGCTTGTAGCGGGAGAACGTCTTTGGTCCATCCTCACGTCTGGTCACCAATGTAGGGAGCTTGAAATGAAGAAGCGATGTGATTTTATAAATCAAGTTTTATTATCAGCTTCCACTCCCTAACATGTCTCATCTCGATGCAGAAGCAGAATGAAGAGGCTGAGCGCAGTCAGACCTTCATACTTATATCCACACTCAACAAAAGACATTGCATATCAACGCTGACATCCCGCATTAGCGTAATCCCTCTCCATTGTCCTCTCTCTCCTCCACCTGACCCTGGAGGGTCAGGAAGTTCGATCAGGTCTCCACCGCTGCGACTCCGTCTGCTCCTTGATCTTCGCAGGTGGTCGAGACCTCTTGTCCTGCTCTGAGACGTGCGGTCATTCCACATATGCAATTTCTAAACATTCCACTTATGTCTATACATATGTAGGTATGGATATATGAATAATATAGCCCACAACTGGTCACTTACTGGTGTAACCATAACCAAACCCACTGAATACAAAAAAGCCATAAAAATTCTTGATAAGAAAGATCCCACATATCATTGCTGTAGCATTTACAAAAAATACAATCTCCCATCTTTTGAAAATTAAAAAACTCTCAAATTTGCTTGTTCAGTTTATAAAATATTAAATGGCTATGCACCACCACCCCTGGGAGAATATGTTAAAATGAGAACTGTCACCAGTACAACCACCAGAGCAATCACTCAAGGAGACTATGAGGTCTCTCACAGATGCACCACATTTGCTCAGTCTGTGCCATCAGTGAGGGGCACGGAGATCAGAAATAACATACCACCTGCAATCAGAGAACGCACCACACTAAACATTTCCAAGAAAAAGTTATAAATTTATAAATTTACCACAATAAATTTATAAAGTAACAAATTTACCACAATAAATTCACACATTTACAAAAAAAAATAAAAAATTGCAAATTATCTACATTTTTAATCTTTTTTTTGTAACTTTGATTTTTTTTTTTCCACAATATCTTTATTGAACCTTTTTTTTTTTAACAAACATGATACAAACAATCAAACACTAACGCTAAAGTACTACAAAAAAAAAAAAAAATGCACTAAAAACACCAACAACCACCAACAAAATCAAGTCTTCAACAATGCTCCTCTGTTTAGTCTAGACAATCCAACACATAAGTATACATATTATGTTCACCAGTTTGGAATTTACAAGGTCCACACACATCATTCACCTTCTTCTTCAAGAGTTATGTTTAAATTTTTTACATAATCAATAAAAGGTCTCCATATATTCTCAAACACAATTTCCTTTGATTTCAGTATATATGTTATTCTTTCTAATGGAAGGTTTGTTAACATCTGTCTTAACCACTGAGTCACATCTGGTCTATGAGTCTTTTTCCATAATAGTGCAATACATTTTTTGGCATTAAGCAAACTGAGGTCTATGAATGTTCTTTCACTTTTATTAAAATTATGCTTTTCTGGGTACAGACCCAACAAAAACAGTTTAGGATTCAGTATGATTTGTTTTGAGATTATTTTTTCAATTGTTACCCTCACCTCTTCCCAAAACATTCTTATTAATCTACATTCCCATAAACAATGAAATAGGGTTCCTTTACTTTCCATGCATTTTGTGCATGTATCTGGTATATTTTTGTTATATCTATTTAACTCCTCCGGTGTAACATACATCCGCATTAACCATTTGAAATGTATCAATTTAAGGCGTGCATTTATTGATTTGGTTTGAGCTTCTGTACAAGCCAATTCCCATTGTTCCTCCGAAATTTCAATTTGCAGATCTTCTTTCCAGTAGTTTAATCTTTTCAGTGAATTTTCACTTGAAGATAGTGTCAATGAGTTATAAAACTCTGAAATAATACCCTTTCTTTTACTATCTTTCATCATCATTTTTTCCAAGGATGAATAAATAGGTCGAGTGAGAGCTTTATTTTGATTTGATCGAATAAAGTTTCTAAGTTGAAGATATTTAAAAAAATGTGTTCTATTGAGATTAAATTTGATCCTCAGCTCTTCAAAAGACATTATGTTGTCTGCACATGGCAAATATAAATCCTGAATCTTTTGTATCCCTTTTAAATTCCATACTTTAAATACAGCGTCCGCTCTCCCTGGTTTAAAATATTGATTACCCCATATTGGACTAAATTGTGACAATAACTGTGGTTCTTTTAAATAGTTTTTAGCTTCACACCATATTTTGATCATATGCTTTACAAATGGATTTTTAACTTGTTTTTGTAATTTTTTTGCCGAATCTGAGTATATGAATATGGGAAGAGGTAAAGGTAAATTGTATGATTCCATTTCAGTCCAGTGAGGGAGATCATTTGATGAAAAATAATATGTCATAGACCTCAGTTGTGCCGACCAATAATACAACATAAAATTTGGACATTTCAGACCTCCACGATCAAATGGTAAATATAATAAAGACAGACGTAATCTAGCCCTCCTGTTGTTCCATATAAATTCCACTAACTTTTTTTTTATTCTTGAGAATAGATCTAAAGGTGGTGATAAGGGAATGTATTGAAATAAATAAAGTATTTTAGGTAAAATATTACTTTTAAGTATATTGATTCTCCCGATCATCGACATTGGTAGTGACATCCATCTCTGAGTTAACTCATTGATATCTGACATTAAGGCTTCATAGTTGACGCTGGCGACTGATTCTAGCTTAGGCATAATTTGGATTCCTAAATATTTAAACTGATTTACAACATTGAATTGATTTGCCTCAGGGGCTGGGTAATTTCTCTGGGTCTCATTTAGCATTAATATTGAAGATTTAGTTTTATTTATTTTATATCCTGATATTTCCCCAAAATTCTTTATTAAATTCAACAAGGTTGGAATTGATTTTTTTAGATTCGACATAAACAAAATTATATCATCGGCGTACAGGGAGATTTTATGTTCTGTTGGCCCAACTTTAATTCCATATATTTGTGAATGTAAACGTATCGCTATCGCTAAAGGTTCAATTGCCATAGTAAACAGTAAAGGTGAAAGTGGACAGCCTTGTCGACATCCTCTATTGATTTTTATTGGTTTTGAAATATTGTTATTTGTTAGGATTTCTGCTGTAGCATTATTGTATATTATTTGAACCCATTTTATGAAATTATTTCCAAGTCCAAACCTTTGTAGGACTTCAAAAAGAAAGGGCCATTCAACTCTATCAAAGGCCTTTTCGGCGTCCAATGATAGGAGAGCTGTATCCGGTGCTTCTTTATTAAAATAAATAATATTAAATAGTCTTCTTACATTATGGAAGCCTTGTCTACCCTTTATAAAGCCATTCTGATCTCGATTAATAATATTTGGTAAAATTTCTTGTATTCGTCTTGCTAAAATTTTACAGATTATCTTAAGGTCGGCGTTTAATAGGCTTATTGGTCTCATATTTTCACATTTATTAGAGGGCTTACCTGGTTTTGGCAGCAGTATAATTAAGGCATTATTTATGTATGATGGTAAATTATTATTTTGAAATGCTTCTAAAACCATTTCCAAAAAAGGTTTTATTAATTTATTCTTAAATTTTTTATAAAGGTCAACTGGAAGACCATCTGGTCCTGCACTTTTTCCT
The DNA here is from genome assembly GCA_020510985.1 of Pholidichthys leucotaenia. Classification (NCBI taxonomy): domain Eukaryota; kingdom Metazoa; phylum Chordata; class Actinopteri; order Cichliformes; family Pholidichthyidae; genus Pholidichthys; species Pholidichthys leucotaenia. The sequence goes on along the minus strand of CM035843.1, from coordinate 195,985,493 downwards.
GATTTCATATTATCAATGGCTAGCCCAACTTCTTCTTGACTAATTTTAGACTCCAATATCTCCCTGTTTTCATTTGGTATACACGGTATAGATAGTTCGTTCAAAAACCCATTTAGTTTTGTTAAATCAGGTTCATTTTTGGTATCATATAATTTTTCATAGTAATCTCTAAAGGCTCTATTAATTTCTAAAGGATCTATAACTACCTGTCCGTTACTTATAATACTGGTAATTGGTGTTTTAATTTCCAATTGTTTAATCTGCCATGCTAATAATTTTCCTGATTTTTCACCTTGTTCATAAAAAGATTGTTTCAATCTTAGAAGACTCGAGGCAGCTCTATTCGCTGATTTTTTGTCGTATTCAGCTCTCAAAATCAGTAATTCATTCTCCAACCTTGGGTCATTTCCTGCATACACTTTTTCCTGAAGACTTTTTATTTTATGTTCCAATTTAGCTCTCTCCTCTCGAGTCTTCTTAGATTTTGATCCTGTATAACTAATAATATGTCCCCTAATAAAAGCTTTGAAAGCCTCCCACTTTACACATGCTGATGTTTGTGTAGTATTGATGTCAAAGAACTCGTCTATCTGTTTTTCTATATACTTGACAAATTCCTCATCCTGAAGCCATTTATGCTGAAATTGCCATCTACCTGATTCCTTTGTCAATTTTTTATCTACATATATTAGACAACAGGGTGCATGATCAGAGATCACGATGTTATCATAAAAGCAGTTTTGAATCTTGGACCTTAATTCTGTGGAAATCAAAAAATAATCAATACGTGAGAATGTCTTGTAGGTACTGGAATAACAAGAATAGGCTTTAACTTGTGGTTTCATTTCTCTCCATATATCTAACAATCTCAATTCTTTCATAAAATGATTAATAGTCATCCTACATCCAATGTGCGTACAATCCAGTCCTGTTGATCTATCCACACCTGGATTCAATGTACAATTAAAATCCCCTGCTATTATATGTTGCCCTGTAAGTGATGATAAGATGAGAAATAAATTAGCAAAGAACTTCTGATCATCTATATTGGGACCATATAAGTTCACAAGATTTATATTTTCTAATAGCAAAGAACCTTGAATGATTACATATCTTCCAAATTTGTCTCCAATTACATTTTTCACTTGAAAAGGAACTGATTTATGTATGAGAGTCATAACTCCCCTGGCTCGGGATGAAAATGAAGAGGTGAATACACTTCCCTGCCATCTACTCCTAATTCTTTTAACATCCTCCTCTATCAGATGAGTTTCTTGTAAAAACACAATTCTTGAACCCATGTCCTTTATTTTATTCATAACTTGTTTAAGTTTTTTTAAATTTTGTAGACCTCTGCAATTCCATGAAGTTAAATTAAGATTAACACTTTGGTCCATGATCAATAGAGAGTTTGGGATTACCTTGCAGTGTAAACATGCTCATACAGAGAAGCAAAAACATGAGTGGTTGAACATTCATCCTACAAACTACACACAAACAAATTTCCCCTTCCCACACTTGTGGCAAACCCCCCAAAATCAAAAGAAAAATTCTGTCTCCCGATATAGCCATCGACCGTTCCACACCCACGGGGAACAGCCTAAGCCACTCCTTCTTCATCCTCCCAATCACCCTAACTCTACTGCTTTTAATGACGTAACATTAACTCTCCTCTGTAGTTTTCCAACTTAACTCCAAAATTTTTAACAACTTTGTACATCATAGTTTTTTTTTTTTTTATTTGTTTTGTTTTTGTTTTGTTTTTTTAATATATAATACAATCTATATTTTGTAAACTTACTATTTACTTCAAGTCAGTCAGATGCCTGTGCAAATGCTTAATTATTCTACCTTATATTTTGTTCATGCTTAGCTCCCACCAGTCTCTTCTTCTTCTTTGATCTTCTTGATGAACTCCTGCGCCTCCTCTGGGGTCTTGAAGATGTGGGTTCTGCCCTCATACGTGGTCAGCAGTCTCGCAGGATAGATTACACCATGACGAATCCCAAGGTTGCGCAGCTCCTTACGTACGGGATCAAACTGCTTCCTCAATTGCTGGATTCCTGTGGCCAAATCTGGGTAGAACCGCACCTGCTGGTCCTGGTGTTTAATCTCTCCTTTTTTAGCTCGTGCAGCGTTGAAGATCTTCATCCTGTCTCTGTTGCTAAGAAACTTCATAATTAAGGTCCTCGGCGGTCCCTTATCTCTCCGTGGGCCAATACGATGTGCTTTTTCCAGAACCACTGCTGATTGCAACTCCTCGCTGCCCAGCACCTCCGGAATCCACTTTTCCAGAAAGGAACATACGTCCCGACCTTCTGATTCCTCTGGAAGACCCACCAGCCTCAAATTATTCTGTCTCGACCGAGATTCCAAATCCAAAATATTATCTTCCAGAGATTTATTTTTTTTTTCCAAAGTGCGCACCTTTAATTGAAGACGGGTGACGTCATCTTCAGCACTAGCGAGACGGAGCTCCATCTGCGCCGTTCGTTCTACACAGTCACCCAATTCCTTTCTTATTCCTTCCAACGCTGTCATAATCCCATCAAATCTAGAGGAAAAGTCCGCTCTCATTGAACTCATGGCAGCCATCAGCGCATCTGCGCCATTCCCCGCAAACATCGCACCGCCGCCAGCTTCCTCCGCCATATATGGAGTTTTGTTTGCTGCGTCACAGACCTGAAAGTCCGTTAATTTGGACTGTTTCGGCGGCTCGCTTTTTCCTTTTCCTGGTTTTCCAGCCTTAGGCTTCGCCGACATATCCTCGCCCAAATGCTGGGATACGTTCTGTCCCAAATGAGAGAGTTATTTGCCGATTTTTTTTTTTTCCAGGAGCAGAGCAGAGCGAGACACGTCCGTCCTACGTGGCAGCCATAACCGGAAGTCGTAACTTTGATTTTTATTCATTTTTCATCATACATATTACATTCAGATCACAGTCTCTATATTTAAAAAAAGGAGCTAGAGGAAGAAAAAAAAGAAAAAGGGGGGGACAAATGTTGGAGCATCAAGTTTTTAGTTTCCATCTCTTAATTCTTCTGGTTTTTCCAGTGTCTTTGGTTATTCTTTCAATTTCTAGTCTCGTTGTTGCACTTTGTAGTGTGTCCATTTCCACCATTTTTTTTTCATATTGTCCTTCTTGCATTCTTTGTCTATATGTTAGTTTTTCCATTAAACGTATATCCAAACGTATTTCCAAAAAAGGTTTTATTAATTTATTCTTAAATTTCTTATAAAGGTCAACTGGAAGACCATCTGGTCCTGTACTTTTTCCTGATTTCATATTATCAATGGCTAGCCCAACTTCTTCTTGACTAATTTTAGACTCCAATATCTCCCTGTTTTCATTTGGTATACACGGTATAGATAGTTCGTTCAAAAACCCATTTAGTTTTGTTAAATCAGGTTCATTTTTGGTATCATATAATTTTTCATAGTAATCTCTAAAGGCTCTATTAATTTCTAAAGGATCTATAACTACCTGTCCGTTACTTATAATACTGGTAATTGGTGTTTTAATTTCCAATTGTTTAATCTGCCATGCTAATAATTTTCCTGATTTTTCACCTTGTTCATAAAAAGATTGTTTCAATCTTAGAAGACTCGAGGCAGCTCTATTCGCTGATTTTTTGTCGTATTCAGCTCTCAAAATCAGTAATTCATTCTCCAACCTTGGGTCACTTCCTGCATACACTTTTTCCTGAAGACTTTTTATTTTATGTTCCAATTTAGCTCTCTCCTCTCGAGTCTTCTTAGATTTTGATCCTGTATAACTAATAATATGTCCCCTAATAAATTTGATTATTTATTTCATTTTTCATCATACATATACATTCAGATCACAGTCCTCTTGTATTTAAAAAAAGGAGCTAGAGGAGAAAAAAAAGAAAAAGGGGGGGGGACAAATGTCGGAGCATCAAGTTTTTGTTTCCATCTCATAATTCTTCTGGTTTTTTCCAGTGTCTTTGGTTTTCTTTCAATTTCTAGTCTCGTTGTTGCACCTTTGTAGTGAGTGTCCATTTCCACCATTTTTTTTTCTATAGTCCTTCTAGGCAATTCTTTGTCTATAGTTAGTTTTTCCATTAAACGTAATCCAAACGTATTTCCAAAAAGGTTTTATTAATTTATTCTTAAATTTCTTATAAAGGTCAACTGGAAGACCATCTGGTCCTGTACTTTTTCCTGATTTCATATTATCAATGGCTAGCCCAACTTCTTCTTGACTAATTTTAGACTCCAATATCTCCCTGTTTTCATTTGGTATACACGGTATAGATAGTTCGTTCAAAAACCCATTTAGTTTTGTTAAATCAGGTTCATTTTTGGTATCATATAATTTTTCATAGTAATCTCTAAAGGCTCTATTAATTTCTAAAGGATCTATAACTACCTGTCCGTTACTTATAATACTGGTAATTGGTGTTTTAATTTCCAATTGTTTAATCTGCCATGCTAATAATTTTCCTGATTTTTCACCTTGTTCATAAAAAGATTGTTTCAATCTTAGAAGACTCGAGGCAGCTCTATTCGCTGATTTTTTGTCGTATTCAGCTCTCAAAATCAGTAATTCATTCTCCAACCTTGGGTCACTTCCTGCATACACTTTTTCCTGAAGACTTTTTATTTTATGTTCCAATTTAGCTCTCTCCTCTCGAGTCTTCTTAGATTTTGATCCTGTATAACTAATAATATGTCCCCTAATAAAAGCTTTGAAAGCCTCCCACTTTACACATGCTGATGTTTGTGTAGTATTGATGTCAAAGAACTCGTCTATCTGTTTTTCTATATACTTGACAAATTCCTCATCCTGAAGCCATTTATGCTGAAATTGCCATCTACCTGATTCCTTTGTCAATTTTTTATCTACATATATTAGACAACAGGGTGCATGATCAGAGATCACGATGTTATCATAAAAGCAGTTTTGAATCTTGGACCTTAATTCTGTGGAAATCAAAAAATAATCAATACGTGAGAATGTCTTGTAGGTACTGGAATAACAAGAATAGGCTTTAACTTGTGGTTTCATTTCTCTCCATATATCTAACAATCTCAATTCTTTCATAAAATGATTAATAGTCATCCTACATCCAATGTGCGTACAATCCAGTCCTGTTGATCTATCCACACCTGGATTCAATGTACAATTAAAATCCCCTGCTATTATATGTTGCCCTGTAAGTGATGATAAGATGAGAAATAAATTAGCAAAGAACTTCTGATCATCTATATTGGGACCATATAAGTTCACAAGATTTATATTTTCTAATAGCAAAGAACCTTGAATGATTACATATCTTCCAAATTTGTCTCCAATTACATTTTTCACTTGAAAAGGAACTGATTTATGTATGAGAGTCATAACTCCCCTGGCTCGGGATGAAAATGAAGAGGTGAATACACTTCCCTGCCATCTACTCCTAATTCTTTTAACATCCTCCTCTATCAGATGAGTTTCTTGTAAAAACACAATTCTTGAACCCATGTCCTTTATTTTATTCATAACTTGTTTAAGTTTTTTTAAATTTTGTAGACCTCTGCAATTCCATGAAGTTAAATTAAGATTAACACTTTGGTCCATGATCAATAGAGAGTTTGGGATTACCTTGCAGTGTAAACATGCTCATACAGAGAAGCAAAAACATGAGTGGTTGAACATTCATCCTACAAACTACACACAAACAAATTTCCCCTTCCCACACTTGTGGCAAACCCCCCAAAATCAAAAGAAAAATTCTGTCTCCCGATATAGCCATCGACCGTTCCACACCCACGGGGAACAGCCTAAGCCACTCCTTCTTCATCCTCCCAATCACCCTAACTCTACTGCTTTTAATGACGTAACATTAACTCTCCTCTGTAGTTTTCCAACTTAACTCCAAAATTTTTAACAACTTTGTACATCATAGTTTTTTTTTTTTTTTATTTGTTTTGTTTTTGTTTTGTTTTTTTAATATATAATACAATCTATATTTTGTAAACTTACTATTTACTTCAAGTCAGTCAGATGCCTGTGCAAATGCTTAATTATTCTACCTTATATTTTGTTCATGCTTAGCTCCCACCAGTCTCTTCTTCTTCTTTGATCTTCTTGATGAACTCCTGCGCCTCCTCTGGGGTCTTGAAGATGTGGGTTCTGCCCTCATACGTGGTCAGCAGTCTCGCAGGATAGATTACACCATGACGAATCCCAAGGTTGCGCAGCTCCTTACGTACGGGATCAAACTGCTTCCTCAATTGCTGGATTCCTGTGGCCAAATCTGGGTAGAACCGCACCTGCTGGTCCTGGTGTTTAATCTCTCCTTTTTTAGCTCGTGCAGCGTTGAAGATCTTCATCCTGTCTCTGTTGCTAAGAAACTTCATAATTAAGGTCCTCGGCGGTCCCTTATCTCTCCGTGGGCCAATACGATGTGCTTTTTCCAGAACCACTGCTGATTGCAACTCCTCGCTGCCCAGCACCTCCGGAATCCACTTTTCCAGAAAGGAACATACGTCCCGACCTTCTGATTCCTCTGGAAGACCCACCAGCCTCAAATTATTCTGTCTCGACCGAGATTCCAAATCCAAAATATTATCTTCCAGAGATTTATTTTTTTTTTCCAAAGTGCGCACCTTTAATTGAAGACGGGTGACGTCATCTTCAGCACTAGCGAGACGGAGCTCCATCTGCGCCGTTCGTTCTACACAGTCACCCAATTCCTTTCTTATTCCTTCCAACGCTGTCATAATCCCATCAAATCTAGAGGAAAAGTCCGCTCTCATTGAACTCATGGCAGCCATCAGCGCATCTGCGCCATTCCCCGCAAACATCGCACCGCCGCCAGCTTCCTCCGCCATATATGGAGTTTTGTTTGCTGCGTCACAGACCTGAAAGTCCGTTAATTTGGACTGTTTCGGCGGCTCGCTTTTTCCTTTTCCTGGTTTTCCAGCCTTAGGCTTCGCCGACATATCCTCGCCCAAATGCTGGGATACGTTCTGTCCCAAATGAGAGAGTTATTTGCCGATTTTTTTTTTTTCCAGGAGCAGAGCAGAGCGAGATACGTCCGTCCTACGTGGCAGCCATAACCGGAAGTCGTAACTTTGATTTTTATTCATTTTTCATCATACATATTACATTCAGATCACAGTCTCTATATTTAAAAAAAGGAGCTAGAGGAAGAAAAAAAAGAAAAAGGGGGGGACAAATGTTGGAGCATCAAGTTTTTAGTTTCCATCTCTTAATTCTTCTGGTTTTTCCAGTGTCTTTGGTTATTCTTTCAATTTCTAGTCTCGTTGTTGCACTTTGTAGTGTGTCCATTTCCACCATTTTTTTTTCATATTGTCCTTCTTGCATTCTTTGTCTATATGTTAGTTTTTCCATTAAACGTATATCCTCAACAATGTCTGTCCATTGCTCTTGGTCAGGAAGAACTTCTGATCGCCATTTTCTTGTGATTGTTTTTTTACATGCAATCAGCAAGATTTTAACTAGATATCTGTCCTCAGCCTGGATTACATTGTCTCTTAAGATCACATAAATACATCAAGTTACAGTTCATTGGTATATTATATCCTAATATGGGCTGCACGGTGGCGCAGTGGTTTAGCACTGTGGCAGCACAGTTTTACCCTCGGCCGGGGGATCGCGGGGATCATGAGATCGTGGGTTCGATCCCAGCCCCCGACCAACAGTGAGCTGTGCGGAGTTTGCATGTTCTCCCCGTGTTGCGTGGGTTTACTCCAGGATTTCTCCGGTTTCCTCCCGCATACCAAAAACATGTAGGTTTAGGGCGCTCGCGCACACAGCGACCAGCAGCCGGTGGCTTGTCACCAGACTGCAAACCAAATCTACCTACGGGTACAAATAAGTAACAAAAAAAAAATAAAAAATATCCTCTGTATTGTCACATGTATAGATTTCCAGAATGATGAGATTTTGCAGCATTTCCAAAACATATGTGAGTGGTCTGCATTTTGAGCCCCACAGCCCCTCCAGCATATAGATTGGGTATTTGTATATTTTCTTTGGATCTGTGGTGTAATGAAATAGCGAATCAGGTTTTTCCATCCAAATTCCCTCCATGTCCTTGAACTTGTTGATGTGTGTTGTGTTTTCCATTTTCCTTGCCAGTTTTCTTCTGTTATGTTTAAATTTAGCTCTTTCTCCCATTTCTCCTTTATATAGTTACTTGAATGTTTGTTTGCCGTAAGTTTCTGATATAGCTTTGAAATAATTATTTTATTTCCTGCATACGAGCTTAAAATGAATTGTATAATCTCGCTCACATCTGTGTGGAGGTTATGCCTAATCTTCCTCATATTCAATTCAATTGAATTCAACTTTATTTATATAGCGCCATTTCACAACAACAGTCATCTCATAGCACTATCAACTGTAGGGGGGACCCCCACAGTTGCAGAAAGACCCCAGCAATCGGCGATCCCCTGTGAGCAAGCACTTGGCGACGGTGGAGAGGAAAAATTCCCTTTTAACAGGAAGAAACCTCCAGCAGAACCAGGCTCAGGGAGGGGCAGTCATCTGCTGCGACTGGCTGGGGGGTGAGGGGATAGAGAAGAAGAAAAGAACAGACATGTAGAGAGCAAACAGCACGATGGGGACTCAATCTATGGGAGAGAACAAACAAATGTTAATGACCAGCAAAAAAAAAAAAAAAAAAAAAAAAATATTTCATACAGAGTGAGGAAAGGAGTGAGGCCCAGTGCATTACTGGAGGCCCCCCGGCTGACTAAACCTATTAGCAGCATAACTAAGGGAGGGTTCAGAAACACATGATCCCTCCCTAATTGTAGGCTATATCAAAAAGGTAGGTTTTAGCCCTATTCTTAAAAACAGAGATCGAGTCTGACTCCCAAATCCAGATTGGCAGCTGATTCCACAGGAGAGGAGCTTGATAACTGAAGGCTCTGCCTCCCATTGTACTTTTGGAGATTCTAGGTATTACAAGTAATCCTGCATTTTGGGAGCGTAGTGCTCTGTTAGGATGATACGGTAGTATCAGATCTTTTAAATAAAAAGGAGCCTGATTGTTTAGAGCTTTGTAAGTAAGAAGAAGGATTTTAAACTTAATTCTAAACTCTAAGCCAATGAAGCCAATGAAGGGAGGCCAGAACCGGAGAGATATGATCTCTCTTTCTAGTACCTGTTAAAACTCTTGCTGCAGCATTTTGGATCAGCTGAAGACTTTTTAAAGATGTTTTAGGACAGCCTGATAATAAAGAATTACAATAATCTAATCTCGAGCTAACAAAAGCGTGGATCAGCTTCTCAGCATCACTCTGAGACAAGATGCTCCTAATCTTGGCAATATTACGCAAATGATAGAAGGCAGTCTTAGAAACAAATTTAATATGTGAATTGAAGGACAAATCCTGATCAAAAATAACTCCAAGGTTCCTCACAGAGCTATTAAGAGAAAGAGTAACTGCATCCAAACTGAAAGTTTGATTTGGAAAGGAATTTCTAAGGTTTTTTGGACCAACAAGAATGACTTCAGTCTTATCTGAATTTAATAGCAGGAAATTACAAGTCATCCAAGCTTTGATTTCCTTAAGACAGGCTTCTAACTTGGCTAATTGATTAGTATCATCTGGCTTCATTGACAGGTATAATTGTGTGTCATCTGCATAACAATGAAAATGTATACAGTGCTTTCTAATAATGTTGCCTAACGGAAGCATATATAAACTAAAAAGAGTAGGGCCTAGCACAGATCCCTGTGGAACTCCATGACTAAGCTTTGAGCTGAAAGAAAACTCATCATTTACATGAACAAACTGGAACCTATCAGATAAATAAGATCTAAACCACTGCAAGGAAGTTCCATTAAGTCCAGTATAGTAGATACTATAATAGTATCAAAAGCTGCACTAAGATCTAAAAGGACAAGTACAGAAACTAGTCAATTATCAGATGCAATGAGGAGGTCGTTAGTGACCTTTGCTAAGGCTGTTTCAGTACTATGATGGATTCTAAACCCAGATTGAAACTCTTCATGTAAACCATTTCCCTGCAGGTGGTCAAATAATTGCGTAGCAACAACTCTTTCTAAGATTTTTGAAATGAAAGGGAGATTAGAGATTGGTCTATAGTTAGCTAAAGCTCCTGGATCTAGCGTTGGCTTTTTGAGTAAGGGTTTAATTACAGCCGTTTTAAAAGCCTGCGGTACATGGCCTAAAGTCAATGAAGAATTGATTATATGAAGAATAAAGCTCCCAATAAGTGGGAAGACTTCTTTAAATAACCTGGTAGGAATAGGGTCTAAAAGACAAGTTGAAGGTTTGGATGAGGAAACTATTTTGTCTAACTCACAAAGGTCGATTGGAATAAACTCATCAAGACAGACATCAATAGAAGGAGTTGTAGTAGTTACAGTATTTAAGTTAACTGTGGGAAGAATCTGATTTATTTTATCTTTGATGGATGAAATTTTATTATTGAAAAAGTTCATAAAGTCCTGACTAGTAAGCTCTAAGGGGATGCTAGGATTGACAGAGTCCTGACTCTTTGTCAACCTGGCTACAGTACTGAAAAGAAACCTGGGATTATTCTTGTTCTCTTCTATTAATGCAGAGTAATAACTCGTTCTAGCTTTTCTAAGAGATTTTTTATAAATTAAAAGATGATTTCTCCAAGCTAAATAGATTTCATCTAAATTAGTAGAGCGCCATTTTCTTTCTAATTGACGAGTCTTCTGTTTTAAGCTACGAGTTTCTGTGTTGAACCAAGGAGTTAAAAATCTCTGATTAGACTTTTTCTTTTTTAAGGGGGCCACCAAGTCTAGAGCCTGATACAGAGAAGCTGAAACACTATCCACCATGTTATCAATTACAGAAGGAGCAAGCTGTCTATAGCTTATTTCTGTTGTGTTGACACATGGCATAGAGGAAACAATCTGCATAAATTTGGAAACAGCATCATCTGAGAGGCATCTACTGTGATAATATTTTTCTTTAGGAGCCAAATAGTCAGAAATAGTAAAATCAAAGGTTAACAGACAATGGTCTGACAGTACAGGGTTATGAGGAGACACTACAAGATTTTCTATTTCTATGCCATATGTCAGAACAAGGTCCAATGTATGGTGGAGGTAATGAGTAGAATTTCCTACTTTCTGAGAAAACCCAATCGAGTCTAATATTGAATTAAAAGCCACATTAAGGCAGTCACTATCTACATCCACATGTATATTAAAGTCCCCTACTATAATTATTCTATCAGATTTCAGCACTAAATCAGCTAAGAAATCAGCAAATTCGGATAAAAATTCTGAATAGGTTGATGGGGGACGATAAACTATGGCAAATAAAATTGGGTTTAACCTGAAATTGCTAAAGTGCCCAACACTGAGGACCAGGCCCTCAAAGGAATTATAACATGTTTTTTGCTTTACATTAACTAGTAATTTGGAATGGTAAATTGTTGCTACTCCTCCTCCACGACCAGAACTTCTGGGATTTTGACAGTTTAAATAACCAGAGGGAGTTGATTCATTTAAACCAACATAATCCTCTTGTCCTAACCAAGTCTCTGTAAGGGAAATTAAATCAATCTGATGATCAATTAACAGATCATGGACTAACAGAGACTTGGGAGTTAGAGACCTAATATTTAATAAACCACATTTAATTTTTAAATTATGAGGAGGAACAGAGGCCAAATCAATCAATTTAGAGGCTTTATGTTTAATTTGAGTTTTACCAATATTTTGCTTTATCACTTTGGGATGCTTATACATTATATTTTTATTTACTTTGGAGGGAGCAGACAACGATTCTCTGATGGGGAAGACAGGGGCTAAGCTGAGGGGTGGCGGATGAAGAGGAGCTGCAGAGAGGCGTGTAAGACTGTGACTCTGCTTCCTGGTCCCAACTCTGAGTAGTCATGGTTTTGGAAATTTGAATAAAAAAGATGCCAGATTGTTAGATAAATGAGAAGCACCATCCAAAGTGGGATGAATGCTGTCTCGTCTCATAAGACCAGGTTTTCCCCAAAAAGAGCTCCAATTGTCAATGTAGCCCACGTCATTTTTAGGACACCACACAGACAGCCAGCGGTTCAAGGATGACGAGCGACTAAACATGTCATCACTCGTCAGATTGGGGAGGGGCCCAGAGAATACTACAGTGGCAGACATCGTTTTTGCAAACTCACACACCGATTCTATATTAAGTTTCGTGACTTCCGACTGCCGGAGACGGATGTCATTAATGCCGGCGTGAATAACAATTGTGGAATATTTAGAGTTACTTTTAGCCAGCATTTTCAAATTTGACTCGATGTCGCCTGCTCTGGCCCCAGGAATGCATGTGACTATGGCCGCTGGAGTCTCTAGGTTCACGTTTCTGACTACAGAGTCGCCAATGATCAGAGTTTTTTCCTCAGCGGGTGTGTCGCTGAGCGGGGAAAAACGATTAGAAACGTGAACAGGTTGGTGGTGAACCGGGGCTTTGCGACTAGGCTTCCTTCTCACCGTCACCCACCCAGTCTCCTCGCTGCTGAGGAGAGCCGGGGAACCGCTGACAGTGGGACCTAAGCTAGCTAGCTCCGCTGCAGCTAATGGGCGTCCGTCGAGATTAACTGGCGCAGACGGTGTTTCAATGCAGCGGAGCCGGGATTCCAAATCAGACAACCTCGCCTCGAGCGCCTCAAAAAGACAACATTTATTACATTTACCGTTATCACTAAAAGAGGCAGAGGTGTAGCTAAACATCTGACAGAGAGAGCACACCAGAGGAGAGGAAAGACAGGTAGTAGCCATAGCTAGTGGCTGGAGAGCTGGAGAGCAAACCACACAGGCAGACAGCAAAACAGGAAGTGACGATACGTTACCACAAGGAAGTGACGATCAGTCAAGGGCTAACTGGGTATCAACTGTGTATATATATACAGTATATACACAGTTTTTATTGATGTATGATTATATATAATAATCTCTCATCTGCAGATATCTGAAGAATTCAGATTTTTCTAGTTTAAATTTTCTTCTCATGTTTTGTAAACATGAGAAGAAAATTTAAACTAGAAAATACTCCGTCGCACCAACATATGATATATCTTATTTGTGCTGAGTAGTAATATTCCTTTAGACTCGATAGACCCATGCCTCCTTTCTCTTTTGGTAATTGGAGAGTTTTATATTTCACTCTTGGCTTTTTACCTCCCCAAACAAATCTCGATATCATCCTGTCCCACTTTGAGAACTGGGCACCAGGAATCTCTGTTGGTAGAGCTTGGAAGAGGTAAAGCAGTCTAGGTTGTATGCTGATTTTGACTGTCTTAATTTTTGAATTCAGATCCATATTTAAGATTGACCATCTATCAATATCTTTTTTTATTTCTTGTTCTAACCTATCATAGTTTGCTTTATAGATTTTGCTTAAATCTTTAGGTATGTTCACTCCAAGGTATTTTATTTCTTTGTTTCTAGTTCAGTTTGATCTTATCAGTTATCTGGTTTAAAGGGTTATAGTGGAATGTCAGTATTTGTGTTTTTGTTATGTTTATCTTGTATCCTGATAATTTTCCAAAATTTTCTATCAAGTCCATCATTTCCATTATTGATTCATCTGGTTGTTCAAGGTAAACTATAATATCGTCTGCAAATAGCCCAATCTTGTGTTCTGCTCCCTTTATTGTTACACCTTTTAATTTCTTATTTTGTCACATCGCTTGAGCCAGTGGCTCTATGAACAGAGCAAACAAGGTGGGCGATTGGCAGCATCCCTGCCTAGTTGATCTTTGTATATTTACTTTGTCTGTTAAGCTACCGTTTATCTTGATTCTTGCCACAGGTTTTTGATACAGTGTCTTTATGCATTGCACTGATTTTTTGTTAAATCCAAAGCGTTCCAGCACATTATATAGGAACAACCAATTAACCCTATCAAATGCTTTTTCTGCATCTAAACTCATTATTACTGTGCTTTTCTTTTCTTTATGTATTTGATTAATTATGTGTATTGTTCTCCTGATATTATCATGTGCCCTCTATGAAACCAGTTTGATCATCCTCTATCAATTCCGTCAAGAATGTCTTTATTCGTTTACAGATAATTGTTGTATATATTTTATAATCCACATTTAATAAAGAGATTGGCCTATAGTTTCCACATTGTTACCTATCTTTCCCTGGCTTTAAAATAACTGAAATAATGGCTTCGTTCCATGATGGAGGTATTTTGTTGTTGTTTAATGTCCAATTAAATGACTTTAGGAGCTGTGGCGTGAGTTCTTCTATAAACAGTTTATAAAACTCAGATGGGTATCCATCACTACCTGGTGATTTACCATTTTTTAGTGACTTAATCACATCTTTAATCTCTTGTGTTGTTATTTCTGCTGTTAGCTTTTCATTTTGTTGGTTTCCTATTGATGGCAAGTCCAATGTGCATAGAAATTTTTTAATATCCTTAACATTTGTCTTTTCAGGTTGCGAGTATAGTTCTTGATAGAATTTATGGAATATTTCTTCAATGTTTTCTGGGGTAACTGTGGTTTTATTTGTGATGGGGTCCTTAATCTTATATACATTATTCACTGTTTGTTGTTTTCTTAACCGTTTTGCCAGCAGTTTTGTGGCCTTTGGCCCCATTTCATAATACTTTTAACTATCTATTTTTCCTTTCAATTTCATCTATTTGTATTTCTTTTATCTTTATTTTTTCTTCCTTAATTTCTTGATATATTTTTGGGTCATTTGTGTTTTGATGTTTACGTTCTAATTTCCTCAGTCTCTCACGTCTTTGTTCATATGATTCCAGTTTACACTTTTTTGCTTTTCCTGATTCAACAATTAATTTACCTCTTAACACGGCTTTTATTGCATCCCATAGTATTGTTGGGTCCACTTCTCCATTATCATTCTCCTCGATATACTCATTTATGTTTACCTTTATTCTTTCTTTCATTTTCTCATCATTTAATAGTCCTACATTAAGTTTCCATGTTGTTTGTCGTTTTCTATTGTTTAAATATATTTCCATGTATATAGGATTATGATCTGATATTTCTGCCCCTCCAATCCGACAATTTCTCACCCTGTGTCTGTCACCTTCATTCATAAGGAAGTAATCTATTCTAGAGTGTACTTTATGGACTGCTGAATAATGTGTATAGTCTTTTTCGAGTGGGTGCAGGTCCCTCCATATGTCTACCATACCCATTTCTACCAGTGAGGTTCTTATGAACTTTGTTACATGTTTTTTTGTCTTCTTAACACTTGTTGTGTCAACTTCATGATCCATGATGGCATTTTAGTCTCCTCCACAAATTAGGACTCCTTCACTGTGTGTTGCTATGAGATCAAACAGTTGTTGAAAAAAACCCTTGTGGTCTATATTACTCATATATTCCATACCTACATATGTCTGAACATGTGAAATGCTTAGTCACTGCATATGTAAGGAACTTCACACCTCTGAAAGGACAAAGCAATCTCACCCGCCGTGTGAAGAACAAAGACGTCCCAGGACGCGACGGCGGACACCGAGGAGTCACCCTCACCCCCCAAGGCGAGGAGGGGAATTTCCATCACCTCCCAAGAAGAGGAGAGGAGATAACAGGACAATGGGGGGATTAAGATAACGAGGGGTATCAGCCTTTGTAATGCCTGTCTTTTGATGTGTGCCTGTATTTAACCAGCGAGCTGGCAGAACTCTGTCTCTTTTACCTTCTGCCACGCTCTGCACCAGATGAGACAAGTTAGGAGAGCTGAATATTAAAACGCTGCTTTTAAACAAAATCGCCTCATTATTTCCAGCTCCTCCACACTGGTGACCTTGACGCGAGTATGGACCGGAGGCGTTCTTCTTCAAGCGACTCATCCGTGGCGACTCAGGCAGACGCCAGCAACTACGCAGACGAGGGAGCGGACGAACAACCGTTCCCTCCGGAAGAAGGAATTGAGAGAGCTCAACCGAGCTCCAGCACCGCCGTGAGAGCCGAAGCAAGGCACCCTCACCCGGCGGGCACAACAGTGATGGTGTGCACTAACGCCATCGCTGTCAAGCTGCCAGACTTCTGGCGAGAAGACCCCACCTCTTGGTTTCAGCAGGCTGAAGCACAATTCATACTGGCGGGCATCACGGCAGACGATACGAAGTTCTATCACATCATCTCCAAACTCGACTCCGCCACTTCGAAGTGTGTGCGGAGCTTGATCCGGCGACCACCGACCCGGGACAAGTACGAGACACTCAAGGCGACCATCGTGGCGAACTACGTCCCGTCAGCGGAGGAAAGAGCCGAGAAGATCCTGGCGGTCTACGGCCACAGAGGGGGCAATCCGAAGACCCTCATGGAGGATTTGCTGCAGCTCAAGGAAGAGGACAATGACAATTTCCTCTTCCAGTTTATTTTCCTCAGCACGCTGCCGCCACACATGAGAGGGACACTCGCCAGCATGAAGTGCAACAACCACCAAGACTTCCGCACACTGGCCAACGAGGCTTACCGGCTCGTCAACGCCTGCAAGGAGCTGACACCCACAGCGGCATCCACAGACTTCAAAACTGACGCCCCGAGCCATGGAGAGCTACAACCCACGGAGCAGACCCAGCCCACGGTGACAGCGGCGCGGACCAAACGTAACAAACAGAACGACATCTGTTATTACCATCACCGCTTCGCTGAGAAAGCCCGCAAATGCGTTCCCCCCTGCAAATTCACGATGTCGGGAAACGCCAAAGCCGAGGGCCGTTAACAGCAGCGGTTCTCGGCGAGAAAAATAAGCTGTTGTACGTGACGGACGGACACACAGGCAAGCAGTTCCTCATCGACACAGGAGCTCAGCTGAGTTTCGTCATGCCCTCCCACGCAGATCGAGCCATGGGTACCCGGGGCAACGGAGCAGTGGCAGCCAACGGCTCTGACATCGACACATTCGGCGAAAAGAGCCTGCACCTCCTCATCCACGGCCGCAGCTACAGATGGACATTCGTTGTAGCAGCGGTGAGTTTTAACTTGTTAGGCGCAGATTTTTTGTGTGCACACGGGTTATTAGTGGATCTGGCAAATAGGCGCCTGGTTAATGCACTATCTTTTGCTTCTATTCCATGCTCAGCTCGAGTTTCTCCACCACCTGTGCAGGCCAACGTCACCACGGCAGGAGGTAAGTTTGAGCAACTCCTCACCCAATTTCCAGCACTCACAACCCCCAAATTTTCAGCCACTGTAGCTAAACACAGAGTTAAACACTTCATTCCAACAACGGGACCTCCCGTTTTTGCCAAAGCTCGCCGCTTAGACGCAGCCAAGCTCAACATAGCACGTGACGAGTTTGCAACTCTCGAAAAATTGGGCATTGTTAGACGCTCAAAGAGCCCCTGGGCTTCACCACTTCACATGGTTCCGAAATCCGACGGTTCTTGGCGACCGTGCGGAGATTACCGCAGATTAAACAACGCTACAGCGCATGACCGCTACCCAATCCCTCACATTCAAGACTTTTCACTGCACCTAGCGGGTGCGCGCATTTTTTCAAAGATAGACTTAGTCCACGGTTATCACCAGGTCCCTGTCCGAGCTGAAGACGTTCCTAAAACGGCGGTTATAACCCCTTTCAGCCTTTTTGAATTCTTGCGAATGCCTTTCGGCCTCAAGGGTGCGGCCCAAACTTTTCAACGCATGATGGACACGGTCCTACGCGACCTCCCCTTTGTCTTCGTCTACCTCGACGACATGCTGGTAGCCAGCTCGTCAGAAGAGGAACACGAGCAGCATCTCACTACCGTTTTTCAGAGGCTGGAGGAGCACGGGCTAATAATCAATCCAGCCAAATGCAAATTCGGCGTTTCGCAAATTGACTTTTTGGGACACAAAGTCTCCCCGAAGGGGGCAGTTCCGCTCCCAGACAAAGTTCGTGCGATAGAAGGTTTTCCACGGCCCCACACGGTCAAATCGCTACAGGAATTTTTGGGGATGGTTATTTTATAACCGCTTCCTCCCCCACGCAGCTCAGCTCATGCAGCCCCTATATGACGCGCTCAAAAAAAAGAAGGCTTCCAACGCGGTCGAATGGACCCCGGAGCGCGAACGCGCTTTCGAGGAGGTTAAAAACGCCCTAGCTAACGCCACAATGTTAGTTCACCCAGATCCCGCGGCCCGCATCGCACTAACCACAGATGCTTCGGACCTGGCCATAGGGGCAGTTGTAGAACAACTTGTCAGCGGGGTCTGGCAACCTTTAGCATTCTTTAGCAAATCGCTAAACCCAACTGAACGCAAATACAGCACTTTTGACAGAGAGCTGTTGGCGCTTCATTTGTCCATCCGCCACTTCCAGTTTTGGCTAGAGGGGCAGAGTTTCACGGCTTTTGTAGACCATAAGCCGCTCACCTTTGCTATGGCTAAAATTTCAGAACCATGGTTGGGCAGACAACAAAGACAGCTGGCTGCGATTTCAGAGTTCACCACAGACATTCGACACGTAGCAGGCAAACTTAACGTAGTAGCGGACTGTCTCTCTCGCGCTGTGGCACCGCCAGAGCGCGAGGAGACAGATTATACTGTCTCAGCAGCGGAACTCTTCACTAACACAGACACATACGCAGCACCTATCCATGAAGGGATAGATTATGCAGCCATAGCAGAAGAACAAAACAGCGACACGGACGTGTGCGCACTCTTGTCTGGACCAACAGGGTTAAGGCTGGAGAAAAAAGGGTTACGCGACGGCGTGCCCCCCCTAATATGCGATATTTCAACCGGCCGACCTCGCCCGTTAGTGCCAGCCACTTGGCGCCGCCGCATTTTTGACGCAATTCACTCCCTCGCACACCCAGGTGTGCGCGCCTCGGTCAAAATGGTTGCTGAAAAATTTGTGTGGCCAGGCCTGCGCAAAGACGTAAAAGAGTGGGCAAAAACGTGCATTTCTTGTCAACGCGCCAAAATACACAGACACACAAAAGCCCCTCTGGAGCCTTTTCCAATCCCTGCTAGAAGGTTCGACCACATCCATGTCGACCTAGTTGGGCCACTGCCTTCCTCCCAAGGTTTCACACACCTACTGACAATGATAGACCGCACCACGCGCTGGCCAGAGGCAGTTCCTCTAGCGGCAACTACAGCGGAGGAAGTCGCTCGCGTTTTTCTGACAAACTGGGTGGCACGTTTCGGCGTTCCATCGGACATCACGTCTGATAGGGGGCCTCAATTTGTCTCAGAGCTCTGGTCAGCCATGTCCAACAGCTTAGGAGCAACAATTCATCGTACCACCGCTTATCACCCTCAGGCTAATGGGTTATGCGAGTGTTTTCACAGGTCCTTAAAGCCGCCCTCAGAGCCTCACTAACGGACACAAATTGGGTAAATAAACTTCCCTGGGTTTTATTGGGGTTGCGCGCTGCACCTAAAGAGGATCTAGACGCTTCTCCTGCAGAATTAGTCTTTGCCCAACCTCTCAGACTCCCAGGTGAATTTTTACCAGAGAATCGAGAACCAGTCCCAAGGTTTTTAGGCAGCAACGGACCGGACTCCCTACCCGGTCCAGCTCACCACTCCTTTCCAAGGGTTTTTGTCCCTCAAACTTTAAAAAAAGCTGAGTTCGTTTTTGTTAAGCATGAAGCCCTAAAACCAACGTTACGCCCAGTATTCGATGGCCCTTACAGAGTGCTGGAACATGGTGACAAACACTTTGTGCTTGATTATGGGGACAGAAAAGAAACAGTCAGCATTGACAGACTTAAACCTGCCTTCTTGTTGAAAGATGAACCTGCACAGTTGGCGAGAGCACCTCGGTGAGGTAGACCACCCAAGGGAAAAGTTTTAGCCCCCAGGCAGGGAACAAATAATCTCTCTCCTTCCCACACTGCAGATCCCTCACAAGAAGGTCCCAGCAGGACGCCTAAACCAACCTACAGCAGTTTTGGGAGAAGAATTAAACCCAAGCTGCACAGGGACTGACACCAACCACTCCACAATTACTCTCTAATTGTGCTGCAACAGTTTAGGACTGACTTATGATTTTACTATACTGTTATGATTACCACTGAACTATCTTAGAAGCATGGCTGCCGGAAAGTTCTTCTGTGGCAATAGCTGTAACACGTAGTATGTCGTAGTAACTGTTCTAGACTGTGAATCTTTCTGTTCTCCTTTCCTAGTTGTTTGGGGGGCCTGTGGTCTACATTACTCATATATTCCATACCTACATATGTCTGAACATGTGAAATGCTTAGTGACTGCATATGTAAGGAACTTCACACCTCTGAAAGGACAAAGGAATCTCACCCGCCGTGTGAAGAACAAAGACGTCCCAGGACGCGACGGCAGACACCGAGGAGTCACCCTCACCCCCCAAGGCGAGGAGGGGAATTTCCATCACCTCCCAAGAAGAGGAGAGGAGATAACAGGACAATGGGGGGATTAAGATAACGAGGGGTATCAGCCTTTGTAATGCCTGTCTTTTGATGTGTGCCTGTATTTAACCAGCGAGCTGGCAGAACTCTGTCTCTTTTACCTTCTGCCACGCTCTGCACCAGATGAGACAAGTTAGGAGAGCTGAATATTAAAACGCTGCTTTTAAACAAAATCGCCTCATTATTTCCAGCTCCTCTACACCCTTGTCATTTTCTGGTGGGGCATAGATGTTCACTAATGTGATCTGCATACCATCTATTCTTCCCTTTATTATTACATATCTGCCTTCTTTATCCTGGATTTCTTGTTCACATTCAAATTGCATTTTATTTGAAATTAGTATCATAACCCCCCTTTTAGTTCCTCCCTTAAATGAACTGTAGTAGGAGTTCTTATAGCCAAATCTCTTTAGTTTCTCATGTTCTGTCTTGTTCAAATGTGTCTCTTGCATAAATATAATTTCAGCTTTTTCCTTCTTGAATTTTCTTATTATTTTAATAAGAAATATTTTAATATTTTAATAATATCTAATTATTATTCCCTTTTAACAGGTGAGTTCAAACCATTCACGTTTAATGTCATTATCTTAAGATTTTTAACCATATTCATGTTTTTCCATCTTTTTAACTTGTGCTCCTAACCCTTTTAACAACAAAACTAACACATATATGTACAAAAACACATTAACGAATCTCGACCTCCGTACTTTGGGCCTTTCTTCTGCCCACTGGTCCCTGTTGGAGGGTGGAGGGAATGTCCTCACCGAGTGAGGGGCCCTCCCTAGACCTGTAGTTACTATCCAAGTAATAGTCATTAGTCTAGAAATGTCCAACAAAAATCACTTTAACCTCTCCTAGCCGTTTGTTTCTCTTTTACCTTGTCTTCTTGGCCTTCATTTCTTCTGTGTCCTTCTTAATCTTTGTTATAATCTAGGCTTTCCGTTGAAAGCCTTGCAGTTTTTCTTGGGCCCGGTGCGCCACGTCCGTCTCCCGCCCTCTGCCGCTCACTCGCCTCCACTCCGGCTGTCTTGAGGTGTTCCGTGCCGCCGCTGCTCCAGCCGCTTCTTCCGGTACGCTCACCACAAAGCCTCGCTCCGTCATGTCCCGCGCTGCCTCTCTGGCCGTGTTGTAGGTTTTCACGCCGTCCTCCCAATGAATTCTCATCTTCGTTAGCGGCGTTTGGAATCTAATTTTTTTCTCTTTCAGCATTTTTTTAATGTTGGCATATTTCTTTCGCTGCTGCACAATTTCTGTCGGGTAGTCATGGTCAAAGAATATCTGTTTGTCGCCGACTCGTATCTTTTTTTTCCACGTTTGTGTCAGGATTCTTTCCTTTACGTCGTATTTTAAAAAGTTTACCACAACTGACCTGGGTGTAGAGTTTGAATCCGGGTTCTGTGCCAAGGCTCTGTGCGCTCGTTGGATCTGCAGGTCTGTTTCATCGGGCAGCTCAAGCTCTTTTTTTAAGAATTGATCTATGAATTTCGTCATCGAGTTGCCTTCAGTGCCCTCCGGAATCCCGAAGATGCGTATATTGCTCCGCCTGGACCTTCTCTCCAGGTCGGTTATTTTTTCCTGCATCCTCTGTGTTTGTGCTGTCAGGGTCTGCAGCCGCTCACTTGCCTGGGTCTTCCAGTCTTCCAAATCTGATATTTGAGCCTGTGCTTCTGCCATACATGCCCGTTGAGTGCGCAGTTCCTCCATGGTTTCTGCTAGCTTGCGTTCCATTTCTTTTCGGAGACCCATAATTTCCTCCTTCATCTCTTTTTTCAGTTCTTCCTTAAGAGCCATTAAATCCTGTTGGAGTTGTCGCTTGAAGTCTTTTATGTCCTTACTTATATTGGCGAAGCCAGTGTTCATAACATCGAGGTTGGCGTCCTCCATTTTCTCTGTTGTAGTCACCTCGTTTTTTTGGGCCTCGTGTTCAGCGATTTCTCCAGCGTTGTTGAAGAGGGATTCTTTAGTTTTACCCTGCTTTTGTCCGTGTGCCCGGGTTCTTCAGCGTTATGCCTCTCCGCCATCTTCCCGGAAGTCCAATCTTTTTTTTTAACCTTTTTCTCTCATAATATCCAATTTTCTCACCTGTTGGTGACATTTTCTTGTACATGTTGTAAATGTTAACATTATATGACAGATGGAAATTAGTGAGAATGCTTTAATCTGGTACAGAGCATCTTTACCCTGTGTTTAATGTTTTTTCTGTACATGGTCCCTGACAAATATATAAATCTGCCAACTTTTTCATGGCAAATTTATTACTTTTGTAGTAAATTTAGTTCTTTTTTTCCTATAAATTTGCTGTTTTGTGATAAAATTGTTAGCTTTTCCCCGCACAAATTTACAACAATATATTCATAAAATTGCAACTTTTTCTATAAAATTTGCAGTTTTTCCTCAGATTTTCATGATTTTTCTTTCCATTTGTTCTGTCCTCTCACTGATATACTAAGCTGTCCTGTATAAGCCATCTCTACAGTCTGTATGGGGGGCAGATTAACAGAGGGGAGGATTTGGATCATTTTTCTGAAAAGGGGAATAGCCTTTTTAATTGTTTTGCAATGATTTAATTCTTTGAATGGAGATTTAATCTTTTTTTTTTTTGAAAGAAAAGCCTTTTTCAGATTTCAAAAATTTATTTATTTTGAACAGATATTTATTTTTGCCCATTTTTTGTCATTGACCTTTTGTCCTGTAAATCAATGAAGACCACGGTCTCTGTGTGAGTTGATTATAGTATTCAATATCTCCATGAGTGTATAGGTATTAAAATAAAATTGATATACCAAGTAATTACAGTAAAATTTGTTCCAGAAGGATAACCATCACTGCATTAATTTTATGTTTATGGTGGTATTTTACTATTTTAGGTTGTTTTATGGTTATTGAGGGATTGCATGTTTTTGGTATTTGTACAGCACTTGTGCTACATAAATAAACTTTGACTTGACTTGGATGCAGACCTCCACAGATCTGGACTTTATGGTAGAGTGGCTAGACGTAATCCTGTCCGCTACATAGAGAAATAAAAACATTCTGCAGCATTGTCCAGCTTCATAAAAATGTGCTCACTGCTCATGGCATTGCACATTTATGAGGAAAAAGACTGAAAATTTACAAGGAAAGAAGTTGCAAATTTATGAAAAAACAAATCAGAAATTTTCAACAAAAACGTTGCAAATCTATGAGAAAAAAGTTGAAAATTTACAGGTGAAATTGCAAATTTACCCAAAAAAGGCAAATTTATGAGAAAAAGTTTTGTTTTTTTAATGAGAAAAAAAGTAAAAAGAAGAAAAAAGAAAAAAGTTGCATATTTATGAGAAAACATAAAAATTTACAGGAAGAAAGTTACAAATTTATGAGGGAAAAGTTGCAAATTTATGAAAAAAAATTGAAAATTTATAGGAAACAAGTTAAAAAATTCTAGAGAAAAAAAGTCACAAATTGTTGAGGAAATTTTGCAAATTTATGAGAAAAAAGTTCCAGGTATTTGAGGAAAAAAGTAAAAAATTTACAAGAAAAAGGTTGCAAATTTATGAGAAAGTCACAAGTTTTTGAGAAAAAATTGCAAATCTATGAGAAAGTTGAAAATCTACAGGAAAAATTGCAAATTTGTGACCCATGTTGGCAAAATGAGTCACTTTGAGGAAATTATCAAAACTGAGGTAACGTTTTTTTTTTTTTTTTTCCATATTCTGTACTGAAAGACCTTCAAAATGATATTTAATTTGTAGGAAGTGCACAAAAATGGACCCAGAAAAAGCCAATTTGTTTATATTTTGGCTAGGTTTTAAACTCGTGTTCAATCGGTCGGGAGTTATGTCTTCCACCAAAACATATGTATTTTTAGAAAGTATGATTTCTAAGTTTTACAATGATACCAGGCACTCACGGGGGCTCTCACGGTGTTCATTCCCCACTCATTTTGCCAGTACAGGTCACATTTACAAGAAAAAATGTTTGCAAATTTATGAGAAAAAATGTGGAATTTTGTGAGAAAGTCAAACTGTTAAGAAAAAAGTTGCAAATGTACAAGAAAAAGTTGCGAATTTATGAGAAAAGTCAAATTTTGAAGAAAAAAATTGCAAAATTTTTGGGGAAAAAAAGTCACAAATCTTTGTGAAAAAAGTTGCAAATCTCCAACAAAAAAGTTGAAAATTTACAAGAAAAATTTAACAAATTTATGAAGAAAACTTGAACATTTTTGTGGGGGAAAAAGTCACAAATTTATGAGAAAAAAGTCACTTTTTTTTTTAAGAAGAGAGACTATAGATGTAGACGTGTCTCTGTTCCCCATCAAAAATCCATTTAAAGAAAGACTATTTTAATTTGGTGAGATTCCTCCCCACCAAAAACCTGCAGTGTGCTTTAAAGTACTTTAAGACACTTGTGCAAAAAGAGTACAAACACATAGAGAAATAAAAACACGCTACAGTAATGTCCAACTGACTAAAAAAGTGCTCACTGCCCAGTATGGCATCAGGCTGCAGCGTGTTTACAATGTTCTGTTTGGATTCTAATCACCCTTCCTGTTAGAAAGATAAAGAGGAACACCCAGAGCTTAAATTCACCATCTCTACAAGGCTGTTTGTGTCCAGGCACATAGTTTTTCCTTGTTAAATTCCTTGTAAAAATGTTTGGGTTTTTTTTTGACAAACAGTAGATTTGAGTGCCATTTTCTTAATGTTGAGGGATGATGAACCCACAGGAAGAAGAGATAAATGAGAAGAGGAGTGGACCAAGCATGGACACTTGGGGAACCACGCTGTAAAGTTGCTTAATGTGAAAATTCACTAGTCGACTGACAAAAAAAAAAATCTGTTCTGTCAGATGAGACTAAAAACCAAAGAAAAACCCCTAGGAGTAGGAGTAAGAGGAGCCTGAGTTCACAGAAGAGTAATCAAAGAAATTATCCAATAACTGAGATATATGCTAGGCTAGCAGCTAAAATTCACAGTTAGCTCTGATTTTTTTTGTTTTTTTAGTTCATCAGTTTCACATAAATCTCTCTCTGTTTATGCCTGTGTGTTTAATAGAAGATATGTACTATCAGATGGGTGGGATGCTGATCTGTGCCCCTGTGGAACAGATGCCTTCAGGAATTTTAATTGGTCTTAATTGCTCTGCTGTTCCACCCACACAACTTCCTCACAGCAGAAGTCTAAACATCTGAATCGAGCAGGACAACACAAAAAGGTAGGTCTCTGCCAGCATTTCTGACAATTATTTTGAAGTATAGTAGATGAAAATTTAAAAACAAAGTAATAAAATTTAAATCTAGCATATGTTGAGGGCTGATAGACTCCATAAAGGGGTATAGATAAGGTGACATGTCAGGTGAAGCTTCATGTGAAATATTTCTTTGACTAATTTGATTCTGATTTTTCAAATAAAACAAGAGTTTGGTTCCACCACCAAAAATAAAAAACAACATTGGTATAGGTGAGGATGTCATACATGACCCATTCTACCCAGAAAACTGAGAAATTCTAGCTTACTGTAGCCCATATTTAACAAATGACTTATTTCTTTTGTATTTTCTAAAGTTTTAGGTATTTATACAACTTATCCTCCATTTAAACTTCGTATTTCCCCCATACTGTTACTAAATAAATTTAACTGCTTATTTAATCTTTTAGCAGATACATTTACGATCATATTTTCTTATAATTTCAACTGTGTGCTATATTTATTGAACTTTTTATCCCATATTTAACTTGCTATTACACTGGTCAACACCAAATTTATTGTCTAAGTTTTTGTTGTTGTTTTTTTGCTGATTTAGGGCAATTTTGATGTGCTGAATCCAAAAATCACAGTGGTTTTGCTCAATCAGGTCAACTTTTTCAATTATGGCAACATGTTGATTTATACATTTTTGTTTATATGTACGGGTATTTTCGCTTTATATGATGCAAAATTCTTTTTTATGTCTTGAAATTCTCTGAATTTTGAACAATGATGATATAACATTCAATTTACATGTACTTACCTTTATATAAAGCTAAGTACATGCACAGTACTAAGTAAGTACTAAGTAAGTACAGGTTTTTACTTGGCACCTGATCGAGAGAGACGGATGTCATTTTCGGATTCAGTGGTGCAAAATTGTCTTAAATCAGTTGAAAAAACACAGACAACAGACTTCCGGTCTGGACACCATGGTGATTGCAGCTTAACGCTGAAGCTCCCAGACCCAATCCAGTAAAATACCTTGAAAATCAGATTTAACGGATTTTTGGAAGAGTGAAAATCAAAGGACAAAGTCATCATGCCTAAAGGAAAACAGAAGAAATCGACATTTACCAGGCCAGGACATGCATCGGCCGAAGAATCTGATCCGGAGGATTTCCATTCAGAAGACGAGGAGCTGAATGAAGCTAACAAAAAGGTTAGCTTGAAAATGGTATTTAATGAATTAAGACGATTTCGCCGAGAGTGTTGGGCCGAATTTCGTGAATTCAAAGAAGAATTAAAAAGGACAAACAGCAGAGTGGACCAGGCCGAGAACCGAATCTTGGAAGCAGAGGAAAGAATAAAAGCGCTGGAAGATTCCGTGCTGGATCTACACAAAAGGCAGTCAAGACTAGAGGCTAAGCTAACCGACCAAGAAGGAAGACTGAGAAGAGACAACATAAGAATTCACGGTCTGAAAGAAGGAGTCGAGGATGGTTTCACCACAATGGCGGCATGCGTGGAATCCTTACTGAGAGAGAAGTTGGATATTCCCCAATCCACCGACTTGAAGATAGAAAGGGCGCACCGTACATTAGCCCCTAGGCCGGCAGTGGAAGCGCCTCCACGTTTGGTGGTGGTGAAGTTTTCCAACTCCAAAATAAAAGAAGAGGTTGTAAGACTGGCTTGGCAGAAAAAAGGATTTATGCACCAAGAGAGAAAAGTTTTCGTGGAACACGATTACGCCCCGGAGGTCCTTAAAAAGCATCGGGAATACAACGACGCTAAAAAGGTACTACGAGAGAAAAAATTGCGCTTCCAGACGCCATTTCCGGCACAGTTGCGGGTTTTCTACGGGGAAGAGACATGTCTCTATAACTCGGCGGAAGAAGCAACCGAAGATATGGCAAGAAGAGGACTCCTGGTAACGGTGTTTAAACCCGCAGCAGACCCGATCGAAAGAATCAAGGCTCAAATGTGGTCCACACAGAGACCCTCAAAACCCACGGGCCAGCAGCAGGAAACCCAGCGTCAGAGCTACAAGGAAAAACTGGCCGTTTACAGGAGGGAATAACGTTTTTTTTTTAGTCAGTCTGCACATCCAACCCCCCTCCTACAAGGTAACAAACATTAAAGGAGATGCAGAATCAGCATGTGGTAAAACATTTCATGGAACAGTCATAATATTAGAAACAAATAAGTCTTAAAAAAAAAAAAACTTGTTAAAATAGAAATGTGACAATGATCCACATGTTCTCCCCACACTAACAAATACTGTATTAACGTGAATGTTTGCTGTGATGGTGGTGGGAGGGTGCACACAATTTCATAAGGTATAGGCATAAAAAAAAATATCATTACAAGTTCGGATTGGGATCTGAAATTCACGTTAAAAACATGGGACAACTTACAGGGGCAAGAGAGGGCCCTCAGCACGTAACAGAGTTTGAGGAATTTCCCTCAGAGCCTACACTCCATCAAGGCTCTTCTAAGGTCACTAAAAAGACCTCAGCTCAGGAAGTTCTTTTGTCAGTTTTTTGTTTTAAAGTTTTTTACACTATGTTCTTAATGTTTTTATGTTCTTAATGTTCTTTCAGTTTCTGAGTAGCATAAAAAAGGGCCACCACACTGTTATACTAAATAAGACAACACAATGGAGAAACAGGGTGTAACCAAAATAATCTCATATAATGTAAAAGGGATCCTGAATCCAGTTAAAAGATCCAAGATTCTAGGCAAAATGAAAAAAGACAAAGCAAGAATAATATTTTTACAAGAAACCCACCTAACAGATGTGGAGCACACTAAACTCAATAGACAAGGGTTTAATATGATCTCTTCATCTTCATATAAGTTAGGGAGGAGGAGGGGAGTAGTGACATTGATCTCAACCAAAATTACATTTGAAAAAAGTCAGAACACAAAGATAAAGAAGGGAGATACAGTTTGGTAACTGGGCGGCTAGAGGGAGAAGATATCATCCTGCTGAATGTATATGCACCTCCAGGGGCTAACTGGAAATTTTATAAAAATGTATTTGACCTAATGATAACTAAAGCCCAAGGTTTAGTGATATGTGGTGGAGACTTCAATCTAAGACTGAATCCATACTGGGATGCATCAGGTAATTCTCCACATCAAAATAACACTCAAAGTAGAAAAACTCGGATGCTACTAAAAGAAATGGGAATCTGTGTTGTGTGGAGGGAATTCAACCCCAGTGTAAAAGATTATACATTTTACTCAGCGCCATATTCATCATACTCAAGGATTGACTATTTTTTATGTTTAATAGAGACATTGGAAGAGTAAAAACATGTAAAATAGGACTGATGGATCTCTCCGACCACAGTCCAATCTATATGGACTTAAGTACCCAAAAATTCACAAATAATACATTTTCTTGGAGGTTGAATTCAAATGTCCTGAAAGGACCACTGAAAGATGAATTGGAATCAGATATTCTCAGATATTTGGAAGAAAATGATAATGGAGAAGTATCCCCTTTAATACTGTGGGATGCATGCAAAGCTGTAATAAGGGGAAAGATTATCGCAAAACTGGCAATCCAAAAGAAACTGAGACAAGAAAAACTAACCACATTAGAGTCAGAACTTAAGAACCTAGAAAAAGAGCACAAAGACAACACTCATTCTAATGACTCGCTCAAAATTAAGGAAATTAAAAAACAAATAAATGAGATCTACACAATAGAAATCCAGAAGAAACTTTCATTTCTGAAACAAAAATACTATGAAGCAGGCAGCAAATCGGCAAAATTACTAGCCTAAAAATTGAGGAAACAACAAACGGAAAGAGCAATCTACAAAATCAGAGACCCAGTATCAAAGGAAATAAAATTCAGAATTCAGGATATTCTTAAAAGCTTCGAGAACTACTATAAGAACTTGTACTCCCTCAAAAAACATAAAAACTCATCCGAAGCATTCCTAAACACATTAAACCTTCCCCAACTTACTGAGTCTCAAAATAAAACACTACTGTCAGAAATACAACCTAAAGAATTAGAAAAAGCAATTATGAAACTTAAAGCTAACAAATCCCCAGGAGCAGATGGCTATACAGCAGAGTGGTACAAAACCTTTAAACAGCAACTATCTCCTCTCCTCCTGAAAACATTTAACTATGTCCTCCACACAGGGGAAATCCCCCCCCTCCTGGAGAGAAGGGGTCATTGCAGTCATACCTAAACCTGAAAAGGATGAACTAGAATGCTCCAACTACAGACCAATCAGTGTATTAAATCAGGACTATAAGCTTTTTACCACTATCCTTGCCAAAAGGTTAGAAAATATACTGACAGACTTAATTCATTTAGACCAAACAGGTTTTATAAGACAAAGACAGACACAAGACAACATTCGACGCACTTTACACATAATTCATCATATAAAAAAATATAACTTAAATGCAGTCATATTGGGATTAGATGCTGAAAAAGCATTCGATTCGGTTGACTGGTCTTTCCTATATAGAATCTTATCCAGTTTCAATTTTCATAACAACTTCATTAGAACTATCCAGGCATTATATAAAAAACCAACAGCTAAAATAAGGATTAACGGTAATTTATCATCATCTTTTGAGCTGGAAAGAGGATGTCGTCAGGGCTGCCCCTTGTCTCCACTGCTCTTTGCAATCTTCATAGAACCTCTGAGCCAATGGATAAGACAGAATCAAAAAATTCAAGGTATTACACTTGGTCAGAAGGAACATAAAATAGCACTCTTTGCTGATGACATTTTAATATACCTGGGGCAGCCGGACACCTCTTTTCCAGAACTAATCTCAGTTTTTTCAGAGTATGGAGATTTATCGGGGTACAAACTAAACATGCATAAAACCCAAGTTTTAACATTCAACTATGACCCAAATCAATATTTACTAAGCAAACTCAAAACTAACTGGGAGATGGAATCTATGAAATATCTGGGGGTCAATATCCCGAAACAACTCAACAAAATTATAACACTAAACTATGATCCACTGGTGGCAAAAATAACATCTGATCTAGCAAGATGGAATATGATACCATTCTTGGGTACTGCACAAAGAATTGAAGCAGTCAAAATGAATATACTTCCACGTCTTCTATACCTTTTCCAAACAATACCGGTAGAACCTCCCAAAAAAACATGGCAGGAACTGGACAGAAGGATCTCAAGATTCATATGGCAGGGCAAGAGACCTAGAATCAGATATAGAACCCTACAGCTAAACAAAGACAAAGGTGGGCTTGCGCTGCCAAATATCAGGGACTATTTTAAAGCCGCACAAATTAAAACTTTAGTAGAGATATGTAACCCAGTCTACACTGCACAATGGAAGGAGATGGAATGCCAAATAACAAGTGACATCCCCCTACAGGCGATAATAGGGAACAATGCCTTACCTAAACTTTTGAATAACACTAACCCGTGGATAGAGACCCCGCTAAAAATTTGGTTTAAGAGAGAATCAAACTAAAGAGCCCTATCGATTTCTGCAATGGATTGCCTATGATCAAGACTTTACTCCGAATAAAACAGACACTAGATTTAAAAAGTGGAAAGAGAACGGACTGATAAAATACTACGATTTTTTTAAAGGGCAAATTTTAAGAAGTTCTGAAGATTTGAAAAAACAAGGTCTAATAAATCAAGACCTTTACAGGTTCTTTCAGCTTAGACACCACATAAACAATATACTTAAAAAGGAGGGTTTGGAAAGGGCCCAGTCAGGTGTTCTGAAGGTCTTCTTAATGGCATATAAAGGGATCCCAGGGATCAGATGCATCTCTAAAATATACCAAGGTCTTCAAGACTTAAAAGGAGACAACACATCATATATAAAAGAGAGATGGGAAAAAGAGGGGAATTTCACTTTACAACTGGAAATATGGGAAAAGCTAAATAAACAGCAATGGAAAAGTACCTCATCCCTGCAGTGGAGAGAATTTGGATGGAAAAATTTGATAAGATTTTTCAGAACACCTGCACAAAACAAATTTACTCATAAGGGGTTGAATTGTTGGCGCTTGTGTGGTGAAGAGACTGCAAATCATTTTCATGTGTTTTGGTCATGCCCAGTTATCCACCAATATTGGACCAATGTACAGACAATATTGGGGAAAATATTCAAAATAACAGTTCCCTTTTCTTTTGTAACTTTGTATTTGGGTTTACTACCGGATTCACTGGAAAGACGAGGAGAAAAATACTTATTCACTGTTTTAATATTGGCAAGTAAAAAAGCTCTAACTAAAAAATGGATGTTGAAGGACTGTCCTACACCCGAAGATTGGATTAACGTTATTCAGGACATTTACTCGATGGAAAAGTTGACATTCGCATTGAGACAGGACATGGATGGGTTCTTGAACTTTTGGCAACCCTGGATCGCATATGTGTCTTCCATTAGATCTAATCTTTGACAAATACCATTTCAATAATGGCACCTCTCTTTGTTCCAACGCTACTCAGATGCTCTTTTATTTTTTATTTATTTATTTATTTTTTTGTTTGTTCGTTTTTTGCTCTTTTGTTTGTTTGTTTTGTGTTTTTTTTTTTTTGTTCTCTTTAATTTCACTTTTTCTTTCACTTAAAAAAAGGGGTGAAAAAAAATAAATATTTGATTTAATGTGATCTGAAAAAAAAACACACAACTTACAAAAAAAATATTTTTGTGTTATTGATTAGATTTTCTTTAGCATATT
This sequence comes from Pholidichthys leucotaenia, assembly GCA_020510985.1. NCBI lineage: Eukaryota > Metazoa > Chordata > Actinopteri > Cichliformes > Pholidichthyidae > Pholidichthys > Pholidichthys leucotaenia. The sequence goes on along the minus strand of CM035843.1, from coordinate 195,953,248 downwards.
TTATTCTATTCATTTTTCAAGTACTGTTACAGCTAGGATTTAGTTGATCAATCTAGCTTTTATTATGGCAATAATTTTGGCTTTGTCAACATTTATTTATAAATTCAGCTAACAGTAAATCTAGCTAACCATTAGCCATGCTGTAGCTAACATTTCCAACAGTTTCTGTAGTTGAGGAAAGTAACATTTCAGCTGCTTCTGTTAGCTAATTTTAACTCTGCTATATTTTAGGGTATGATTGTCAACATTTTAAAAGAATCTTTATTAGAAGAAGTATTTATAAGGCTAAAAAACATATTTGAAATTCTTTTTTTCTTTTTTAAAGGGGTCATTTACTGAAAAATTGTGTTTTTGTAGGTTTTAACCTTCTGAAATGCATCTTTTGGTCACATAATTATCCTGATTATCGGGGGGGGAAAAACCATCAAAGCCCTCACTTCTATTAAAAGAAAACACTCAGCCTTTATATCTTTCTGTCTCTGAGGAGCCTTTTTAACTCAAGAACAGGTAAACCCAGCCTTGATACCCGCCTGTTGCTCTATTATTGGCCAGCCTAGCTGTCTGTCTGCACCACCTAGAAGTCCCAAATGACAGCATCACCTAATTTGCGTAATTGGTTATGTGCATGCAGTTGTAACTGATGCTGTGAGAGGAATAAATTTGTGGGAGAGACAAAAAGCGAGTAAAACAATATGTTTAGAATGACATTTTTTTGTTTTTATTTATACCAGGTGAGACTCATTGAGATTCTAAATCTCTTTTGCAAGAGTGAGCTGGCCAAAATGACAGCAACAAGTGTGTTAACATTAATTTATGCAAACACACAAACAAATCACTAAAATGAAATAAAGCATACATCTCAGAAGTTTAAAACACAAATTTGTAAAAATGATAATCACAAGTAAGATATTAATTTAAAAATATACATTTCAGTGTTGCTGGGACGGTTTGCCGCTGAGTGTGAAGCGGCTGGGATGAGAATCAGCACCTCCAAGTCCGAGTCCATGGTCCTCAGCCGGAAAAAGGTGGATTGTCCTCTCCAGGTTGGGGACAGGCTCCTGCCCCAAGTGGAGGAGTTTAAGTATCTTGGGGTCTTGTTCACGAGTGAGGGGAAAATGGAGCGAGAGATCGACAGACGGATTGGAGCAGCATCTGCAGTGATGCGGACGTTGTACCGGTCTGTTGTGGTGAAGAGGGAGCTTAGTTCTAAGGCAAAGCTGTCGATTTACCAGTCAATCTACGTTCCTACTCTCACCTATGGCCACAAGCTTTGGGCAATGACCGAAAGAACGAGATCGCGGATACAAGCGGCTGAAATGAGCTTTCTCCGTAGGATTGCTGGACTCACCCTCAGAGATAGGGTGAGGAGCTCAGTCATCCGGGAGAGGCTCAGAGTAGAACCGCTGCTCCTCCACATTGAAAGGAGTCAGTTGAGGTGGTATGGGCATCTGATTAGGATGCCTCCTGGACGCCTCCCACTTGAGGTGTTTCAGGCACGTCCCACTGGGAGGAGACCCCGGGGCAGACCCAGGACTCGGTGGAGAGACTATGTCTCCCAGCTGGTCTGGGAACGCCTTGGTAACCCCTCTGAAGAGCTGGAGCAGGTGGCTGGGGAGAGGGAAGTCTGGGCTTCTCTGCTTGAACTGCTGCCTCCGCGACCCGGACCGCCGGAAAAGCGGTAGAAGATGGATGGATGGACATTTCAGTGTGTCTTGCTCCCAATCATACACCACTGATTTAACTTTATTTAGTGAAATAAACTTGCTTAACATCAAAACATTTTGAAGCTGATTCCAAGCAAATGGAGCAGAATATGTAAATGACTTTTTTCCCAGTTCAGTGCAGACTCTAGGAACAGACAACAAGAGTCAAGTCTGTCTGACTATGAAGATTATAAGATCCAGACCACTTTTGTTGCATATATAAAGGGAGAAGTCCAAGAATAGCCTCCACATGTTTCTTTTTAGCTTTAGAAAAAAGATATGATTTGATTGTAAAACTAGAAAAGCACTCACAGAGCGCATGCCTCCACCAAGGCTCCTTCCATCCCTCATGGATGTTGTGTTGGGTTCTTTTATAAATAAAGACTGCTGCTTTGGGTGAACACGGAGCCTCTTTTATTGACTGGCTGCAACACATTAACACACGAACCCCGCCATATTATTCTCCCTCATGCTGTACTCCTGACAACATCCGGTCTGTGTCGCCCCCTAGTGGCTCCACATATGTAATACTTAGATTACACCACATCCCCCTTACTGAAGCCAAGTTGACCCCTTTTAGCTGAAAACACAAAATACATTTTTATATGAGATCTTTTTCCGTTCCCTTTTGTCAACTAACTATGACAGCATAAATTTAACACATCACCCCCTTTAACAAATCTGTAACATTTTTTTTTTCACACTGTTGCCATGTAAGAACATATTATGCAAAGGCCTCTTATTTTCTATTTAAGGAAGGCATTTTTAGAACTCAACTCTGTTTTCACGAATATTAACATGCAACTCTACAGATCCAGTCTCTTTGGTTTTATCACTTCTCTACCAGACCTGGTTCTAACAACACCTGGTGTTTCCTGTGCATTGGGCTCAGAAACAGTTTCTGTAGGAGTGTCTTTTCCATTTGACTGGGTCCGTTGTGGTTCCATCTCAGTCTTTGGTATCGACATAGGCACAAGATGAGTGCGGTTCCTCCTGATTGTCCCTTGTGGTCCACTGATGACATAGGACCGTGGAGTTTTGTGGACAGATGTCACTGTGCCCTGTGCTTTCGCATCTGTAATCCAAACAGAGTTTCCGGGTAACAGTTTATCCAAATCTCTCGTTCTGTGTCTTTTGTTGAAACATTCTGTTTGCCTCATCCGTCTCTCCTTTTCCACGTGACGAATTTGTTGCAGATTCGGCACGCATGGCTGCAAGGCCTCTGGAAGCATTGGCAGGGTGGTACGAAGCCTACGCCCCATGAGAAGCTGTGCTGGGCTGTAGCCATTTGCCAACGCTGTGGTTCTGTAGGCTAACAGTGCTCGGTATGGATCACTGGCTTTCTTAATTAGGTTTTTGACTGTTCTGACAGCTCTTTCTGCCTCACCGTTACTTTGGAGGTACCTGGGACTACTGGTCACGTGCTCAAAACAGTACTCCTTTGCAAAGTCTTCCATTTCCTGACTTGCGAACTGCGGGCCGTTATCCGTGATCAGTATCTCTGGTATTCCGTGACGTGCAAACAGACTTTAAATGCACAATGACATTGGCAGAGCGAGTTGGGCTGAGCTGGGCAATCTCTATATACCTAGAGAAGTAGTCCACTAATAACAGGTAGTTTTTGTCTTGTAGCGTGAACAAATCAGCTCCCAACTTCTGCCATGGCCTTTCTGGTAAATCTGTGGGCATTAAAGGCTCTCTCACATTAACTCTTTCCTGTATGCACTGTCTACATTTGAGTACAACTTCACTGATCTGGTTGCTTAAACCTGGCCACCATACAGCCTGACGGGCGCGCTCTCTGCATATAACCACCCCCTGGTGGCCCTCATGTATCTTGTCCAAAACTGCATTTCTCATGTTAGCAGGGATAACTAACCTCGTGCCTCTCAGTAGTAGTCCGTTATGCACACTCAAAACGGCTCTCTCAGACCAGTAGTCCTTCACCGCTCCCTGTAGCTGGTTACGATCCGGCCAGCCTTCTGTGCAGTATTTCATGACTTGTGAACAGATGCTGTCGGACTGCAGTTGCTCTTGGAGATCTGCAAGATATTTGCTGCTTGTAGGGAGTCCCTCTAGCACAGAGTCAACATAAATGTTAGTGTCCTCCATAAGATCTGTGTCTGTGTGAGTAACACTGTTTGTGAGCGGTAAGCGTGAGAGCGTGTCGGCAGTGGTTAGACTTTTGCCAGGGATGTGCTTTATAGTGTATGAGTACCTCATTAGGCGCATACGAAATCTCTGTATACGCGGTGGAAGCGCATCCAAAGCTTGTCCTCCCAGCAGACTCACTAGTGGCTTATGATCAGTTTCTAGTTCAAAGTGCAGACCCAGGATAAAGTCATTGAATCTTTCGCAGGCCCACGTGAGAGCCAGCGCTTCTTTTTCCAGCTGGGCGTAGCGCTGCTCTGTAGGTGTCAATGATCGAGAAGCGTAAGCAACTGGTGACCACACGTCTCTCTCCTTCTGTAGCATGACTGCCCCCAATCCGTATGAAGAGGCATCTGCAGCTATTTTCTGTGGTTTGTTTGGGTCATAGAGCTGCAATACAGGAGCAGAGGACAGTTCTTGTTTGAGATTACAAAACGCATTTTGTTGTTCATGCCCCCAGTACCACATGTTCTTTGTTGAAAGCAAGTCTCTCAATGGTTTGTCCTTTTCAGAAAGGTTCGGAATGAACTTCCCCAGCTGGTTCACCATTCCGAGAAAGCTCCTGAGCTCACTCAGGTTGCTTGGCTCTTTCATGTCCTGAACAGCTTGGGTTTTGTCTGGATCCGGCCTCATTCCTTCTGCTGAAACAATAAACCCAAGAAATTTGACCTCTCTTTTGCCAAACTCACATTTTGACATATTCAACGTAACGCCGGCTTTCTCCATGCGCTTCAAGACAGCGTGCAGTCTTGCGTCGTGCTGCTCCTTCGTGGATCCCCAGACCAGGATATCGTCCACGTGACAGACGACTCCGTCGAGACCCGATGTAACCTCTGTCACCATCATGTTTTGGAAATGTTCAGGAGCACTGGAAATACCAAATGGCAAACGGTTGAAGTGGTATCTGCCAAATGGCATAATGAATGTGGTGAGAAAGGCCGACTCTTTAGACAGTGGTATTTGCCAAAATCCCATATTTGCATCAAGCTTTGAAAAATACTGAGCACCTGTGAGCATGCCTAGCGTTTGGTCCACAGACGGGAGGATGTATCTTTCGCGACACACTGACTCGTTTAAAGGTGTCATGTCCACACAGATACGTACCTTTTCTTTGTCCTTTTTGGGAGCTACAACCATGCCATAGCACCAATCTGTTGGCTGCTCCACGCGACTGATGACTCCCAACTTTTCCATCCTCTCGAGCTCTTCTTTCACTTTACCCATGAGCGGCAGTGGCACACGCCTTGGCACCTTGAGCGAAAAGGGCTTAGCATCAGGTTTCAGTTTAATTGTGTATGGCTTTTGGACAAGCCCAGGTCCATCGCATAACTTGGGGTACGCTTTTCTCACTGTCTCTTGGTCTATAGTGTCAACTCTGGCAATTAGTTTCAGTCTCACGGAAGCTGTTCTACTCAGTAGTGCCATGCGCAGATTTTTGACAATATAGATTTTCTCAGTAGCGCTCTTGTCACCGTATGTAATAGTCTCTGTCATAGACCCCAACACGGTTAGTGCAGTTCCACCCGGTCCATAGAGTGGTTTTTGTGCCTTTTCCAACTGTTCATTTTTCTTCTTGAAGATTTCAAATGTTTGGTCAGAAACCGCTGTGACGTCCGCTCCGGAATCTAACTTAAAAGTCACTTTATTTCCTCTCACGTTTATGTCTGCCAGCCATGGATCCTCCCCTAGATCCACTTCACCCAGAAAAAGTCCATCTGCATTGTCAGTGACCTCATTCACAGTTGGGTTGGACCTACAGACTCTAATATAGTGTCCACGTTTTTTACAGTTATGGCATTCCACGTTTTTAGCTGGGCACTGTACTGCTGCATGTGCTGGTGCTTTGCCACACTTGGAACAAACTTTACTGTCTTGTTTTGTCTGCTGAGGCCTTGAGGACTTAATCTGTTTTTGTTCCTTAATTATGAACTTATTTGACTTGGCTTTTCTGATGTGTACCGCATCCACGGCTGTTCTGTTAACACTAGTTTCACCTCTTAGGTCAGTTTGTTGTCGTTTTATTTCTTCAGATTGTCTTGCCATTGTTATAGCTTTAGCTAGGGTAAGATCTTTGTCAAGCTGCATTCTTTCTGACAGCAACGAATCTTTCAGACCCACTACAAGCCTGTCTCTCAAGAGGTCATCAGGAAGTGCACCGTACTCACAGTTTTCTGCCAGCGCATAGAGTGCTGTTATGAACGAGTCTACTGGTTCTGCCGGCTGTTGCACTCGCTTGTTGAATTTTGCTCGTTCATAAATCACGTTCTTTCTGGGAACAAAATGTCTATCAAAGGCTGTTTTAACGGCATCGTACTGCTGGCGCTGCACACTCGTTAGCTCGAGCCCTCTTAGCACGTCGTCAGCCTCATCTCCCATGCAATAAACCAGCGTATTTACTTGGTTCACCTCAGCTGAGTTATTCAGGTTACTTGCCAGTCTAAAACGCTCAAAACGTCTTATCCACTTTTCCCACTCTTGGGGTCTCGCAAAGTCGAAGGGCTCCGGTGGTTTAATGGTGAAGGTTGCTGCTGGAGAAGCCGCCGCCATTACTGGATCAATTGGCGCAGCTGCAGCTCTTTGAACTTCGTCTGGCATAGCCGCTAGCCAGGTTGCAAAGCTGACTTTTCTCACCTCAAAGCGTACCAACTTCTGACACCATGTTGTGTTGGGTTCTTTTATAAATAAAGACTGCTGCTTTGGGTGAACACGGAGCCCCTTTTATTGACTGGCTGCAACACATTAACACACGAACCCCGCCATATTATTCTCCCTCATGCTGTACTCCTGACAACATCCGGTCTGTGTCGCCCCCTAGTGGCTCCACATATGTAATACTTAGATTACACCACAATGGATCACCTCCAAAATGTAATGGGTTTGTGTGTAGGCCTAGAGCCACTTCTGATGAAAATTGCATCAGAGTCTGTCCATTAGTTTGGGAGTGTTGTTGCTAACACACTGTCAGAAAATAAAAGCCTTGGCTGAGATATGCATTCTCAGATCATCACCAAGATGTAATGGCTTCCTCTGTAGCCCAAGAACCACCTTTGGTGAAAATTTCATCCAAATCCATCCAGTAGTTTTGGAGTATTGTTGCCAACACTCTGTGAGAAGATAAGAGCCTTGGCAGAGGTATGCATCCTCAGATCATCACCAAAATATAATGGGCTCCTCTCTAGCCCAAGAACCACCTCTGGTGAAAAGTTCATCCAAATCCATCCAGTAGTTTTTGTGTAATAAATACAAACAAAACCTTTGGTGGAGGTATGCACTCTCAGATATCACCAAAATCTAATCATCTGTTCCCTGTGCCATTATACACCTTTCCTGAAAGTTTCATCAAAATCCATTCATAACTTTTTGAGTTATGTTGCTAACAGACAGACAAACCAACGCCGGCAAAAAGATTACCTCTTTAGCAGAGGTAACAAAAATATAGGTTCAACTTTCACCTTTTGACTAGGTAATGGATATGAGGAGTAAAAGAGAATCATCAATCATGATCCTCAAGATAATCATAGTGGGATACAGACTCGATCACTGAGTCGTCAGTAGTAGTGATAACTACATTTTGAGGTTTTGACTTAGCATGTCATGCAAGGTCTGTTGGACAGTATTAAAAGCTAGCTGCACTTAAGATAAAGCATGATTTAATGTTTGTGCTGAAGAATAAACCACAGCAGGGCAAAACTGTAGGGTTTTCCCCTACAGTTTGAAAGTGCTATGAGATGACTGTTGTGAAATGGTGCTATGTGAATAAAGTTGAATTGAACTGAATATCGTCTGCATAAAAACAAGCTCAGCATTCAGAATGTCCTGATCAAGTTTATTTATATATACAATGAATAAGAGTGGGCCAAGGACAGATCCCTGTGGCACACCTTTAGAAACTTTAGAAATCAACTTTCTTCTTTTGACTTTTTTTTTTTTTTTTTAAATTGTCACAATTCCAACCCTGCTCATTGATCAAGGCTTGGGACAAGAAAAAGTGTCCATAAAGACACTGGCAGAGTTACTTAAGTTTTTTTTTTTAAATTTTTATTATTAATTTTTAAGTAAGCTGGGGCAGTATCAGCCTGCAGCAGTTTCGCCCATGCGTGATTCATTTGCAGTCTGGACGTGGAAGGGTGACGTCTCCTGCTTCATATAAATTTCTCATACTGTTTTTCTCACAATTGTGCATTAGGCTCTGGAGCCGCAGGTTGAACACCCCTGTGCTACTGAGTGTATGGATACAATACCCCAGCCAGTATGTTCATGTGGGCCCCACCAAAAGTTAAATCTGGGCTGTCTTATGGGTCCATGTGGGTCTGTTCACGGGTTCCAGGTTGGCCCCATCTGTGTTTGCTCACATGGACTTCACTTGTTTACTTATTTTCAAATTATTTTCTCATAAATTTGCTTTTTTTTTCCCATAAATTTGATACATTTTCTTGAAAAATTGAAACTCTCAGAAATTTGAAACTTTTATTGTAAACTTGCAACTTTTTCTCATAAATTAGATTTTTTTTTCCTCATAAATGTGTTTTCTTGTAAATTTGTGACTTTTTTGCAAATTTTCTTCTTCTTGTAATTTTGGAATTTTCTCATAAATTTGTCACTGTTTTACTGTAATCCCGCAATTTCTTCCTCATAAATTTATTACCTTTTTCCTTGTAAATTTGCTATTTTCTTGTGAATTTATGACTTTTCTTCATAAATTTGTGAGGTTTTTTGTAAATTTGGAACTTTATAATAAATGTTCAACTTTTTTACTGTAAACCTGCATTTTTTTCTCATAAATTTGTGACTTTTTTCTTTTAAATTTGCTAAAAAAATTTCTGCGTCTAACTTTTTTCAGGCAATTTTACTTTTGTGTTGTAAATTTATATCTTTTCTCCTAAATTTTCATCTTTTTCTCATAAATTTGTGACTCTCATAAATTTGCTATTTTTTAATAATTTTGACTTTTCTCATTAATTTGATACTGTTTTTGTAAATTTGCCACTTTTTCTTATATATTTTCACATTTTTTCCTCAAATTTGATTTCTTGTAAATTTGTACCTTTTTTCTCATAAATTTTCAATTTACTCATATTTGCTACTTTTTTATGTTGCAGCATTTTCTGTTTTTTTTCCTCATAAATTTGTGACTTTTTTCTTTTAAATTTGCTAAATTTTTTCTTGTAAGTTTGTAACTTTTTTCAAGTAATTTCCCAAGTAATTTCAAGTAATTCTTACTGTGGGACTAATAAAGGGTCATCTTATCTTAATTTTACTTTTTTGTTGTAAATTTGCCACTTTTTTTAAAATACCTTTTTTTTTTTTTTAAACTTTTTTCTCATTAATTTGCTGCTAGTTTTTTGTAAGTTTTTGACTTTTTCTCATAAATTTTCTTTTTCATATATACAATTTTTTTTTACTTTTTTCCTCCTAAATTTTAATTTTTTTCCCCTCATCAATTTGTAACTTTTTCCTCATAAATTAGATTTTTTTTAAATATTTTTTTTTACCTTTTTTCCTTTAATTTGCTACTTTTTTTTTGTAAATTTTTCACATTATTCCTCATCAATTTGACTTTTTTTCCTCATAAATTTGTGACTGTAGTTTGTAACTATTTCACTTTTTTGCTCATAATTTTTCACATTATTTTCCTTATAAATTTGTGACTGTAGTTTGTAACTATTTCACTTTTTTGCTCATAATTTTTCACATTATTTTCCTTATAAATTTGTGACTTTTTTCTCATAAATTTGTGATTTTTTCCCCTCATGATTTTGCCTAAGACACAAGTGTTACTGAAACCTGCTCACCCATATTAAACCCATGTTGGGCCCAGTTGGGTTTAAAGTAGGTATAAACAAATTACCTGTTTACCTGTACCACAAGTCAAGTCCATGTGGGCAAACACAGATGGGGCCAACATGGAACCCGAGCAAACCCACATGGTACCCATAAGATAGCCCAGTTTTTAACCTTTGGCGGGGCCCACATGGAAATGCTGGCTGGATATAAAAAGCTTTTTTCACAACCAGTATATAGTACATATTCATTGAGAAAGATGCTGTGGGATGGCGGGTCAGTGTGTTATTGTGTCCTGTAGCAGCAGCAGCAGCTTCTGTGATGGGCAGTCAGATAACGGCGTTAATGAGAGTCATTTAGTCGTCTGTACCACTTCCCCTAACAGAGACAAACACAGCAGCTCCTGGTTTAAGTGTCACTGTTTTTTTCCTTCTGTCACAGACTGTGCACGATGGAAGTGAGGGTGTACGTGGATGGTGTCCCACGTGTAGTCTGTGGGGTGACACAGGAAACAACTTGCCATGAAGTGGTGCTGGCGCTGGCTCAAGCCCTAGGTATGAATAGTAGTTTACCATTTTATTAGATCCTCTGTCAAGTACAGTTCACTTGGTTGGGTTTATTCCTCCTTTTCATAAATGACTCATTCAGTCATTTGTCTATAGTTACTCACCACCTACAGTGTTACCTGTGGTCATTGGGTGATTTGTATTTTTTAACAAGGGGATGGGATGCATTCACAAATTTAGCATGGAGGTACAAGTGTATAAATGTAAACAGGGTATAAATTTGCAAAAATAAAGGTGCAAGAATATGACAAAAGATTCTAGTTTAAAAATGAAAAAAAATTGCAAATTACAATTTAATTACATAGAATAAAATATTAACCAAATGAATGTTGCACATTTATGAGAAAAAAAGAAAATTTATGATAATGCATAAGATACATCTCCTAGATGCGCTGAGACACATCTTCAGTGATGTACCTGGGAGCATTGGGTGTTTCGGCTCCTTCAACATCAGACACCCTCACCCAGGCGACCCAGCCAGGGTTAATCATACCTTGACCTGTGTCCCAGCAGCGCAACCCATGGCTCAGCCCTCCTGATCCAAAGCCACCTAGTAGCCTTATCTGCAGCTTCAATAACAGATTATATGACCAATCAATCAATCAATCAAAGACTTTATTCCAGACTCATGGTCCATCAAAAATAAAAATAAAATAAATAAGAAATAAAATAAAACAAGACAGTTGAAAACAGTTAAGAAAAAAAACAATCAGAAAGTTACAGAACAATAAGACACAACTACTAAAAGAAGTACAAAAACAGTACAGACTTTAAAAAGACTTAAAAAGACTACTGTACCAGCGAATAGAACTGAGCTTAATGCTAGACATGACTTGAATGATTTCATTTCTAGATACATCAAGCCGACAGATGAATTTATACATGAGATTCCTTATTACTGCATGCAGTGTATTTACACGTGATGAGACAAATAACTCGGAAGCACTGCACCATCGAGGCTTTTTAAGTAGAATTCTTAAAGCATCATTGTAAGCAACCTGTAATTTCTGCGTACTTTGTTTCCTATAATTTATCCATAAAAGAGCACCCTCCTCTTGGTTGCTCCTATGATATCCAGCTGACTGAAGACTTTACAGAGTGAATGTAATTACTTTATTTATATAGCCCTTTAAAACAACCTGCAGGTGACCAAAGTGCTTTACAGAAAAACTGAACAGCACTAGAAACACACACAGCATAAAAACAGATTACATAAACAAAGGGATAAGCATAAATGCCTAAAAATAAAAGCAAGATAAAAAAAAAGATGAAAAGAATTAAAAGAATAAGTGTCACTGCTACTGGGCATTAAAAGCCATCCTGAACAAATACGTTTGAAGTTTTGATTTAAAAAAGGACCAGGTCAGAGATGGCACATAAGTCAGGGGGGAGATTTTTCCAGAGCATGGGGGTGACAACAGAAAAGGCTCGGTCACCCCAGTGTTTAAACCTTGACCTGGGCACATCCAGCAAAAGCTGATTGGATGACAGTTAAAATCTCAGATAAATAAGCCAAAACAAAGCCATTAAGAGCTTTAAAAACAAAGAGTAAAAGTTTAAAATTAATCCTAAAATGGACTGGAAGCCAATGGAGTGAAAAAGAATAGGTATAATGTGCTCTCGTCTAATTGTGTTGGTTAAAAGACAGGCCGCTGCATTTTGCACAAGTTGAAGGGGGCTGAAAGAAGACTGGGAGATGAAAACAAAGTGCATTGCAGTAATCAAGTCCAGAAGTGATTAAAGCATGGATGGCTATCTCAAGGTCATGATAGCTCAGGAAAGGTTTGGCTTTGGATAAGAGACATCATTGATAAAAGCTCATCTTGACTACATTGTCAATCTGTCTAATTTTAAATGGCTGTCAAAAATCACCCCCAGATTTCTAACAGCTGAACTGAGTCTTAAAAACAGGGTACCAAAGCCAGCCATTACAGTATCCCCAAACACAATACATTCTGTTTTTTCTTCATTTAAGTGGAGGAAATTTTGGCTGAACCACAACTTAATGTTAGTGATGCAGCCCAATAGAACACTTTTGTGAGTCAGTTTGTTCTGGGCTCAAAGGTAAATAAAGCTGCAAATCATCTGCATAACAGTGGAAAGACATGTGCCTGGCTATTATTGACCCGAGTGGCAGCATATATAATGAATACAGAATCGGGCCAAGGACAGAGCCCTGTTGGACCCCACAGGAGAGAGAGGTACTGGATGAGGACATGTCACCAATCGTTACAGAAAAAGTTCTTTTAAATAAGTAGGATTCAAACCACTTAAGTGTAGTGCCATGGACACCAACATGATGATTCAGGTGTGACAGAAGGACAGTATAGTCCACAGTGTCAAAGGCTGCTGTAAGATCTAGCAGCAGTAAAACAACGGGGCACTTGACATCAACGGACATTATAATATCATTGTGTACCTTTAGCAGGGCAGACTCAGTGCTGTGACAAGATCTAAACCCACATTGAAACATCTCAAAAATAGAGTTGTTTTCTAAAAAGGATTGCAATTGTATAAAAACAACTTTTTCTAAAACCATAGACAAAAAGGGCAAATGAGAAACGGGTCTAAAATTAGATAAAAGGTACATTTATGGATGTAAACGCGGTTTTATGAATGAAAGTGAACCTGTAACCACGTGACTACTCTGATCCTCGGGACAGGAGCATTATACCAAATTAATCATACCTGTGGATGCACACCTTATATATACCCCTTGCATCCATCCATTCTTCCTCTTTCTAATGACTGGGAGGAGCCTGCCTCCACCGACGAAGGACAATGAATGGCTACAGTTTCACTTTCATTCATAAAATCGCATTTACATCCGTAAATGTTCATTTTATTTCATTTCAGTAAACCTGTAACCACGTGGCAACTGTATACCAAATGAGTCCTGAAGAGAATGATTATTCTGTAATAATCTGTAATAATTATTATTATTCTGTAATAATAATAATGATTATATTACATGATTATTGACTTTAGGAGGAAAAATCCCAGGCACAAAGTCACCGTACTAAAAGGCCAGACCACCGAATGTGTACAATCCTACAAATATCTTGGGACGATTATTGATAGTAATTTAAACTTTGAAGAGAACTGTGAAAGGGTGTGCAAAAAGGGTCAGCAACATTTGCATTGCTTGAGAAAACTTGCACGCTTCCAAGTTGACCGAACCATAATGACAATGTTTTATCGGGCTTTTATTACCTCCGCCAGGCCGAAGGCCAGGAGGAGGTTATGTTTTTGCCAGCGTTTGTCTGTCTGTCTGTCTGTTGGTTAGCAAGATAACTCAAAAAGTTTTGGACGGATTTCCATGAAACTTTCAGGCGTTGTTGGAAATGGTACAAGGAAGAACTGATTAAATTTTGGGGATGATCCGGATCACCGTCTGGATACAGGAATTTTTTAAAGGATTCTTTAACATTGTGAGATATGGCCATTTTCAACATGTGTGCAGGGGCAATAGAGGGCGCTGCTCGTCGTGTCTGACGAACACAAACTCCGCGTTCTTCAAAGTTTTAGGCACAAAAGCACGCGGAAAACCAGTGGTGGGCAGGGCCCGCCAGCGTGCCTGTGTTTGCGCTACGCTGCAAAAGCTGAGACGGGCAGCTGTCCGGCGCGGGATTATTTGGCAGAAATTCACCGGGCAGCCATAGGGGCTGTGCAAAAACCAGCTCTCTTCCGGGGAAGCTTCCAAATCCTCTTTTTTTCCGCGGAGCGCAAACCCAATAAAACCCACGGCAACCATTATCGCACCTTCTTTTGTCCTGCGGCTCCGGAACAGAGAGGAATCCCGGCGCCAGTAATGCTGCGCCTGATATGTGTGACTCTAATGCTAAAAGTGACTGCATCAGGGATTTTCGACCTCAAGTCGCACTTTGCTACACAGGGCCACAAAAACTTTGTAGCCAAATTCGATCGATGGATGAACATTTTCAGCCAGTGAGAGAACCGACGCCTTCCAAATCCAGTGCATCACTAGCGGAAGTGATGTTTTGTCATTTTGTGGCAGAGCACAATCTACCCCCATTGGTGGCAGATCACTTCAGTGATTTGGTGCCAACATTGTTTCCTGACAGCAAGAGCACTCAATTTTTTTGTGCTACTTGGCTTATTATTTTCACATTACCAAAAAGTTATGGCTCAAGATTGTGTCCATATAAGTGTACATTTGAATAAATATGTTTGAAATAGTTCATGTTGCAGTTGCTGTTTGTTTAGTTTTTGTTTGTTTGTTTTTGCTTCAGTTTTCTTTCATCTGATGATAAATACAGTTTTTAAGTACTCAGTACAGGTGTGAAAGCCCCCCCCCCCCCAATAAGGGAGGCATGAGGTATGCCTTGACAGGTCGCAGCCTGGCACTTTGCAGATGGAGGAGATGGACAAAACAGCAACACTTCAGTTTATTACCTCCGCCAAGGAGGTACAGTGATCCCTCACTACTTCGCGCTTCACCTTTCGCGCCCTCAGTGCATCGCGGATTTTTCAAAAATATTCATCAAAAATTCAAAATTGAGAAATAATGGGCGGGCACTAGCAGAAGGCAGGGAGACTACATTAGACCATCAGGTATCAACACGGAGCGCCGCACAACTCAAAAAATCCACCTCTCTGTTCGCTGTTCTCGTGTTGGCTCGGCTCGGAAATCTCGCAAGCTGATTGGCCGAGACGTTTCACCCCACAAGCTGATTGGCCGAGACGTTTCATCCACCTCCTCTCCCTGCCATGCGCCCATGAAGGGAAGGAAGACCGCATTCATTGCTCTTTATCGCTCGTGTTACGTAGTCTCGCAGCGTGGAACTTTTTGCTGTTCTCTTGTGCCATTTTGTGCGAAATAGTCTTCCCGTCGAGCCACTACGCCGCCTCCTGCAGCTTCTCCAGCTCTATCGGAAGCTGCCCTCGATGATCCTGCGCTTCTAGCACCTGACGATGAGGCGTCACCTGAGGAGCAGTAAAGCTCTCATTAACCTGTGAAGTAAATCATCTTCATCTTGAGTTACGTATCTTGTTATAAGAATAAAAGAGTTCTAAAAACATATTTATGTACACTTTATTTACATCTACGTATGTATGTACACGTACACACACACACATACGTATCATATGAGAGAGAGAGTGAGAGAATGAACGTACGTATTATTTATGGATGACGTCATTAGGGGTGACGCTACTTCGCGGTTTTTCACTTTTCGCGGTCGGTTCTGGAACCCATTAACCGCGATAAGTGAGGGATCACTGTAATGCTTTTACTACTGAACCACTAATCCTATCATTGTGAATCCAATTGCTAGTCACATGTTTTCATGGTCAAGGAATCTCAAAACGTACACACAAACACTGTATGGGGGGGAACTGTGGCGCTTGGCGGAGGTCTGCGCTCTCCGAGTGCTTTTCTAGTTGAATCTGTTTTATCCTTTTCTTTAGTGTCATGGTTTGGTCAGATAAAACTGAAACAGAGGAAATCCTTGGATCAGGTAGTTAGATGGTCCAGTCGTTTGCTTGGTGAGCCACAGCTGAGCCTGACATCCCTGTACACCAGACAAGTACAGAGGATGGCTACCTCCATTTTAAATGATGACTCCCACCCTTTGCACTGCCACTTTCAGCTTCTTCCCTCAAGACGGAGGTTTGCTGTCCCAAAAAGTAAAACCCAGCGCTACAAAAACAGCTTTGTCCCTGCTGCTGTCAAAGAGTTGAACAAGCTGTAAAAATATATTGCACATAATTTAGGTACCTATTTGTTAACTCCATTTTATATTTACTTATTTTTGTAGGATGTCACTTGGGTTCTAAATATTTTATTGGGTTTTAGACCTTTGAGTTTTTAACCTCTTTGACTAGTTTTTAACTTTTAATATGACCGTTCTCTCTTACCTCTGGTTTTTCTCCCATCTCTTTGTCTTTTTATACCCTGATTGATGGAGCCTTGAGTATTTTTATCATGTTTATAGTCAGCTTCATATGTGCCTGTGTTTGTGTCTATGTTGAATGTAATTTGTGGCTTGTAAATATGGATGTCACCAGACTGCAAAACAAATCTACCTACGGGTACAAATAAAGTAACCTGAACCTGAACCTGAGAATGGAGGTGGCGTCACCCACAGGTCGAAGGAGCACAATGCCCCAATCATGCCATTAAGCACAAACACAATCTGATGAGTTTGGCTCCCTTATTGTACTTAGCTGAGTGTGTACAAGTTAAGCCGGTTCCTTCAGGTAAATGGCGCTGAAACAAAACCTTTCGAGCACAAGCCACACATGCCGGCTCACATGAGGGAAAACTAAGATGCAACTTAAGAACCTGCTGCGACCTCCAGAACAGATGAGGGGACGACTGATGAGGCCAGGCTGAGCCTATAGAATGGAACACGTTGAGGAAGAAGCCCAGCCAGCGGCATACATCCTCCAGGGTGCACCCCTAACAATGACCACATAGTGGCCAATCCCCGTGTTGAGCGGGCCACCAGCCTATCTGATGGTTCCACTCCAACCTGTACATAGGCGAAGGCAATCAGGTCGACTATCCAATGGGACAGGCTCTGCTAAAAGATAGGCACGCTCAATGTGGACTCCCCATAGAGCACAAAAGTTTGTCTGAAAAGTGGACAGATCTTGTACGGCCAACATAAACCTTAAGAGCCCTTACCGGCACAACCTAAGGAGCCTCTCAGCCTCCGAAGAAGTGTGTGGAGGAGGGTAGAAAGCTTGAAGCACGAGAGGGCAGGAAAACAACCCCACCAGTAGCACTTTGGGTTAAAAGCTGGGTTGGACCACAGGTGGGCCACCTGATCACCATTAAACCTAAGACATGCTGCGTCCACAGAGACCGCATTCAATTCACTGACCCTCCTGGCTGAGACAGTTGCCAAGAGAAAGCAGTGTTCCCAGAGATCAGACGAAAGTCAGTAATGGAGAGTGGCTCAAAAGGGGGCAAGCATAGAACCCTGAGAACTGTCTGGAGATTCCAAGTGGGCAGCAAAGGACGCTGGAATGGGCAACTCCGTCTCACGCTTCTCAAAAATCACCTAGCCAAGGGATGTGCCTCAGGCGACAAGCCATCACATTTTCCATGGGCAGTTGACACTGCTGCCAGGTAGCCCCCGATAGTTGACTCCACCCAACCTCGGCGAAGAGGTACTGGAGGAAAAAAAAAAAAACCAAGATGACAGAGATGTGACATGTCAAGGGATTCTCACCCTTGGTCCAACACCAGTTCAAAAACACTCTCCATTTCACACTGCATCACAGCTGGGTAAATGGGGCCCCGTGAAGCCTGCACAGTGTCAAAACCTCCTTCTCTAAGACAAGTTTCCACAATTGGTCCCGTCCAAGGGCCATACATGAAGCCTCAGGAGCTGGGGATTTGGATGCCAACTCCCACCCTGTGCCTGTGAGAGCATATCTCCTCTGATTGGAAAAGGCCAAGGACGGCCCCCCAACATCTCGCGGATCTCTGCCATCAATGGTCTTTGTGGCCATTTTAGGGCCATCAAAATTATTTGAACAGACAGTGGTCTCACCTTCATGAGGAAAGCTGGCAGAAGAGGCAGTAGTGGAAATGCAAACAGTTCACTGGCCAAGCACACTCAGAGCATCTGTAGCTAGTGGACCTGGCAGACTTGAGCCCACAAGAGCAGATGATGCACCCTCGCATGGAGAGAGGGAGAACCTAGTTCATTCTGCTGGTTGATGTACGACAGCACAGCCACACTGTCCGTCCATACCAGTATTTTTCTGCCCTGAATGACTGGAAGAAAAAGCCTCAGAGCCAAATGCACCGCTTCCATCTTGGGATGGTTCATTTGCCAAGACTGCTGTGCCGGAGCCCAGTGTCCCCGAACAAACCTGCCCTCCCAGACTGCACCCCAGCCTGCTTGGGAGGCGTCGGTTGTAATGGTCACCCTGCAGCCCTCTTGGCCCTGGGGAACGCCATCTCGGACTGCTGATGAGTGTCTCCACCACCTGAGAATGATGAAGCTGTTTCAGAAGAACTAGTCTCCTCCTGTTGTCTCTGGGCAAACCACCTTCTGAAGCGCAAACCACCACTGAAGGGGACGAGCGCGTAAAAGACCCAGCGGCACCACCTGGGCAGCTGCAGCAAAGAAGTCTAAGATCCCCTGGCACTGCTGCACTGATACAGTCCTTTGTGAAATGCAGCTCTTGATGCATTCCCTGATAGCATGTCCTCCCTTTGGAGTCAGGGATGCCCTCATGGCAACTGAATCCAGGGTGAGCCCCAAGTACTCAACAACCCTGGTTGGAACCAGGCAGCCTTTCATCGCATTCAAATGCAACCCGAGTGCCACCAGCTCAGCCAATATGCTCTCCATATTGCTCCTTGCTACGACTTTTGATGGCGCACAAACCAGCCAATCGTCCAGATAACTGAACTCGAATGTCCCACTGTTGCAGTGGGGTGAGTGCAGTGTCCATGCACTTGGTGAACGTCTGAGGACAGGGACAGGCCAAAAGGCAGGATGTCATAACTGAAGGCTGTCCTGAAGGAACCCTGAGGAGCTTCCTGTGGCCAGATTAATGGGAATATGGAAATCAGCATCACAAAGGTCCATTGCTGTGAACCAATCACCTGGCCCTATGGCCTGAATAAAGTCCTCAGCCTGAGCACCAGACAAGGGAGCACCTTGAGAGACCTGCTCAACCGCCTCAGGTCCAAAACCGGATGGAGATCCCAGGTTTGCTTACTTAGTTAGTTAATTCCCTCCCACAGCACATGGGACACCATATGATGTATAGAGAGGCACCTATCCCGTTTCTCTGACCTTAGAGCACACAGCCACTGTAAGTAGGGAAAGCTACAGTGGGGGGGGGGGGCGTCAATCCTCTGGTAGCTCTGTGCGTCACACACTAATCCACTTGAAGACAAGGAATAGGTAGTGTAAAAAGCCTCGCCTCTCTTCTCCTGGAGAGAGAGACCATATTATGTTCTTTCCCAGCAGGGCAGAGACCTCGCTGCCCAGAACCACGGAAGGAGTGTCCTCCTTACTTTTGCTTCCAGAACCCCTTGAAGTTGGAGAATGAGATCTGAACTGTAGGCAGTATCCAGACTCCAGTGCACCGATCACCCATGGACATGAGGTGCACCGACGCCAACTCATGAGGTGAGCTGCGGAGAAAACTGACATCAGGGGAAGCGTACTGTAAGAGACGCTGGTGGGACTTGGCAGGATCACGGCCTACATGCTCCCAAGAGTGTGGACGTGAGTGCTGCTGAACCTGCACCTGCTGCCGGGAGGCCCTCTGCCTCGGGTGACCCGAGCTCTGAAAGGAACCTGGCTCTGTGAAACGAAGCTGTTGTGGGTTCTCACCCCCTCAAGAAGTCTCTGGATGCTCGACCTGAATGGTCCTGGCACCGCATCCAGCACCGCCTCTGCTGCCGGCCCAAAGACCTCACCAGGTGCTACCGCAGCCTCCAAAACAGCAGTCTTGTCCATATTTGCCAATCCAGACTGACTCAACCACACATGCCGCCGGGCCTTGGTCAGCTGGCCAGGGATTTCCCAAGTGCTGTAGCCAGTGAGCTAGCTCCTTGAATCACAGTGTCCACCACCTTTACCAACTCCAGTAAAAAGTCTGTTCCACTTTTAACTCTAGGTCCCTTATCAGACCTTTTAACTACACTAAAAGAATTGTATTAGTGTTTGCCAGCCTAGAGGCCATAGCCACAGACTGGTAGGCACCAGCCACTTGCCATTAGGGTGACATATAGACTTGCTGTTTGTGGGGGAAGCTCCAGCCAGCAGTGCAAAGGTAGAGTCACGTTCAACGCACCATCCAAGCCCTGCTCCGCAGCACCACTCAAAATACTGAGTCCAGAATGAGGGGCAGCAGCCTCCTAAGATGCACCCACTACTTCTACAGATGTTCCACGCAGTCAGGATAAACTGACAAGGGAACCCATCTCTGGGTTGCAGGACCTCTGTCCCAAGCCAAAGCCCTAGGCGGAGAAGATAAGGGAGGAAGCCCTGCAGCTAATGCTGCCCAGAGAGCCGTGCCCTGACAGATATATCATAGGGCTCAGGAAGGTCTTCTCGACTGGAGTGTCACCGTCGACTTCATCAACATCCTCAGAGAAACATCCACTCTCTCAGTGGCGCCACAGCCAGAGGTGATGGTCTTACCCAAGTTATCAGAGGCCACGAGAGACATTGCATCAGGATGCGGTCTCAGGGCACATACGGGAGCCTGGTGTGGCATACCCAAAGGCGACGGTGATTTGCAGCCATATTCAATGGTCTTACGCACTTCCTCCAATTGGCTCTGCATGAAATCCACCTGCTGGATCACGTGGTTGGCTTTCTTCAATCTGCTCCTGGTTCCTGCTGGCCTTCCCAGTTCCAGCTGGAGCACTTAAACATGGAGGAATGGAGTCTTGGGCTGGTGGCATAGCAGCGTCCGGGCTATTTCCCGCTCCTTCCTTCCCCGCAGAAGCCATTATTCCTCCAGGAAAACAATTGGAGAGAAAACAAGACAATCATTATTATTATTATTGTCATTATAAACAGGCCAAAGGGCTGTTCCATGAGGTACAAGCACGCTAGTCAGAAGACAACATAGAAATGTCAGATTTCAGTTCCCACCTGTATGCAGTACCACTCCCCCACAAAAGGTGGCGAGAGTGCATCAAGCACAGGAGCGCTCAGTACCCAGACAAAGAAGACATCTCCCTTTTTTTTAAGATGACTGTCAGTTGAGAAAAAGAACACAATACAGAATTAATGGCAAATTGTTCTATGCTATTAAACTGTTAAACAATTCCTGCTTGACGAAGGCAAAATTTATCACATATCTCAAGCAGATAAAGCATATTGCGTGCTGTTAAGCTGTTAAAACAGTTCTTCTGCCTGAAGAGAAGGCACAAAATACATCACAAACCTTAAGCAGGTAAGGGTAGTACATACCTCACACTGCTAAACTGTTAACAGTTCCGGCTGAAAAGAAGGCAAGTGTATATTACATACTTCTAAGCAGGCATGGACAGTGCACGTCATGCTACACAGCCGTTGCAAACCTTCTCTCATTCAGCAGAAAACACAACAATTTTATGACACAGCGATGGGGTACCGAGGGTAAGGTAGCCCAAACAGCACAAAAACACAATGTTAAACAAACTGGTATAAGATCTTACCAACCAAGAGAATAGACAGAGGAAGAATGGGTGGATGCATGGGATATACTGTATATATAAGGTGTGCATCCACAGGTGTGATTAATTTGGTATAATGCTCCTGTTCCGAGGATCAGAGTAGTTACGTGGTTACAAGTTCACTGAAATGAAATAAAACTGAAGGGTCAAGGTGAGCTTTTTGAGAAGGGGCCTAACCACTGCATGTTTAAAAGTAGGTAGGACAAATCCTGAATTAAGACAGGGATTAATAAAAACCAAAAGACCAGGCCCTACAGTATTAAAAACCTTTTTCAGGATTTCAGCGGGAACAACATCTAGTGAGCAATTTGTAGGCTTCAGAGACTTCATTACGTCAGTAAGTAATGGTAAAGAAGACAGCTCAAACTGCTCAAACACAGCAGAGTAACCCGAGACAACAGTCAGGCTCTCATTAAAACTGTTATTAACAACTCATCTGACAGAGTCCACTTTATTAACAAAAAAGTGAAGAAAAGTCTCACATGTCGTAAACGAAATATCTGTTACAGTCTGAGTGCGTGGGCTTATAAAAGAGTTAACTGTGTTAAATACCACTCTAGGACAGTGACTGCTGCTAGAAATAATAGAGAGAGTGTGGAGAGTGCAAATAACGGAGCCAGACTTGTGCAGCAGACGACTTTATTCTCTCTCACTTCAGTCATACACAGAAAAGCATTAATCACAATACACCAGGGTCTCTCAATTTATATCATCCCTCCATCTCCCATCTGCATGAAATCTCGCATCACAATACATTCAACCATTCTCCCCCCACTGTCCCCAGCTACTCCTTCCTGCTACATCACCATAATCTCTCCCATCTCAATACCTATTGTCCTCATCTGTTTACCCTCTGCATCCAGTCTGAGATGATTATCCCAGCGTCTACACCCCCCCCCCCCCCGAATCTCAGACCGAGTTTCAATCCTCACGTCCTTTTGGCTTCAGTCTCCTCCAGTATCTGCTGTAACGGGGGTTCTCTGCCTCCGCGGCACTGCTGTGCCGGTGGGGGGCTCTTGGGGGTGTGTCTGTCTGCAGGTGGGCAATGGCGAGGGGGGGGGGAACCTTCGACTTGCCCGTGTGGCTGCTCTGATGAATCCTTTACCTGGGGAGTTCTCCGTGGGGGTCTTCCACGCCAAGGGGCCCGAGCCAACATCACTTGCTCGTCCGTCACCACAAAGGCGGGCTTAAGTCTGTCTATATATATTTTCTCCCGACGACCCCCCAAGTCTAACAAAAAATGTTTGTCCCCTGGTTCCAGCACTCTGAACGGGCCATCGTAGGGTGGGTACAATGGGGGGCGGTGGGCATTGTGCCTGACAAACACGAACACTGCGTTCTTCAAAGTTTTTGGCACAAAAGCGCGTGGAAAACAGTGGTGGGCTGGGCCCGGCAGCATGCTTGTATCTGCGCTATGCTGCAAACGCTGAGACGGACAGTTGTCCGGCGCGGGATTATCTGGTAAAAATTCCCTGGGGAGCCGCAGTCGCTGAGAAAAAACAAGCTCCGCCGGGGAAGCCTCCAAATCCTCTTTTGGTGCGGAACGCAACCCTAACAAAACCCACGGCAACCGGTCTACCCAATTTGCATCCGTCAGCGAAGCCCTGAGTGCTGCTTTCAGTGACCTATGGAAACGCTCACATAACCCATTGGCCTGTGGGTTGTACGCGGTTGTGCGACGAATTGCGACACCCAGGCTACGGCCCATCTCGGACCAGAGGTCGGAAACAAACTGAGGGCCCCTATCAGACATACCGGAGTGGTGGCTCAGTTGGTAGAGCATCCGCCCCACATCCGGGAGGCAGGGGTTCAAATCAAGGCCGGGTCATACCAAAGACCATATAAAAATGGTACTTTCTGCCTTCTAGCGTGGTGCTCAGCATAATGGAACTGGGAAAGTAAAGTTACGCACAGAGTTACCAGAGGACTGGACCCCCACTGTAGCTTTCACTACTTACAGTAGCTGTGTGGCCTAGGGTCAGAGAAACGGAGATAGGCACCGCCCCATATACCAATGGTGTTCCACATGTTGTGGAAGGGAATTAACTAACTAACTATCAGACATGATTTCCGACGGGATATCAAAACATGCCTCTCATGTTGTCAAAAAAGCGTGCGCCACATCCACAGACGCGGTTGCCACCAGCAGGACTGCTTCTGGCCAGCGTGTGGTGTGGTCCACCACTGTCAGAAGGTGCGTGCACCCTTGCGATGGCGGGAGGGGGCCCACGAGGTCCATGTGAACATGGTCGAACCTCTTAGCCGGTATACAAAACAACTCCAAAGGGGCCTGAGAAAGAATGCCTGCTCCTGCTCCGGAGTCCATTCGACTCTGTCCGCTGGTTTCCGTTTCTTGAGCACGGCGTACAATGACTGCATGAGTTGAGGTGCGCGGGGGAGGAACCGGTTATAAAAGTTAATCATCCGCAAAAACTCTAGCAGCGCCCTGACCGTCTGAGTCCGGGGAAAATTCGCCACAGCGCACACCTTATCGGGCAAGGGTATCGCTCCCTCCAGTGAGACGCGGTGCCCCAAAAAGTCAACCCCCGTCACGCCAAACTGGCATTTCACCGGGTTGATTATTAACCCGTGCTCTTCCAACCTCCGAAAAACCATCCTGAGGTGGGTTACGTGTTCGTCCTTGTACGCGCTGGCCACCAGGATATCATCCAGGTAGACGAACACAAACGGCAGATCGCGCAACACCGCATCCATCATGCGTTGGAATGTCTGTGCCGCGCCTTTTAATCCGAAGGGCATGCGTAAAAACTCGAACAAGCCAAACGGAGTTATTACCGCTGTTTTGGGTATGTCCTCTGCGTGCACCGGGACCTGGTGGTAACCACGGACCAGGTCTATTTTAGAAAAAATGCGTGCCCCGGAGAGGTGAACGGAAAAATCCTGAATATGGGGAATCGGGTAGCAGTCGTGCACTGTGGCGTTATTCAATCTGCGGAAATCTCCGCACGGTCGCCACAATCCCTCAGCCTTAGGGACCATGTGTAGCGGGGATGCCCGTGGGCTGTTTGAGCGCCTGATGATGCCCAACCTTTCCAAGTTTGCAAACTCCTCGTGCGCTATGGCCAGTTTAGCTGTGTCCAGGCGCCGAGGTCATGCGAAAACGGCCGGCCCACTGGTGGTGATAAAGTGTTCCACCCCGTGTTAAGTGATGGCCGACGAAAACGTCGGGACCGTGAGTGCTGGGAACTGAGTGAGCAGTGTGTGGAACTTACCGCCTGGAGCTGTGACGTTGGCTAGTGTTATTGGCCCGGCCCCTCGAGCTGTACAGGGGAGAGAATCAAAAGACATTGCATTAACCAGGCGTCTGTTAGCAACATCGACTAGCAACCCGTGTGCACACAGAAAATCAGCTCCCAAGATTGGGAAACTCAATGCCGCTATGACGAAAGTCCACTCATACAGTACATACGGCCGTGCAGGGATAAAGTCAGTGTTCTCTCACCAAAAGTCCTAATGTCCGAGCCGTTTGCGGCTACCAACTCGGGGCCGCTAGCTCCCGTTAGCCGGTCGGCGTAGGAGGGCAGAATGAGGCTCTTTTGGGAGCTGGTGTCTACAAGGAACCGTCTCCCCGAGCGCGAGTCCGTCACGTAGAGCAGCTTGTTCTCTTCACTGGCGGTCGCAGCTGCTACTGACTGCTGGCCTTGGCGTTTCCCGAACACTTGAATTGGCCCGGTGGCACATATCTGCGTGCGTTCTCTCCAAAGCGGCGGTGGTAGAAGCAGAGCGTGTCTCTCTGGCGCTTCCTGGCCCCCGCTGCCATCGCCGGCTCCTTGCCTCCGCTGGTCGTCTCGCTGGGTTCTGACGCCGCCGCGTTCACTGTGAGGGCTCTGGTGGTGAGGATGATCCGATCTGCCTCCTGGGCTAGTGCATGGTAGTCACGCGCGACCAGCAACGGCGAGTTGGCCAGGACCGCTCTTGCCTCTGTTGGGAGGTTCCGGAGGAAAAGGTGGACAAACAGAAAATGCCTGTCGTCCGTGCCCATCAACACCAACATCTTCTCCATCAGTTCGACCGCCGACCCATCTCCTAACTCAGAGCACCTCAGGAGCCTCTCTGCTCTCTCACAGTCCGAGAGCATGTAGCGCCAGGTCATCGCGGCCTTGAGAGCCCCGTATTTATCATGGGCTGGAGGCTGTTGGAGCAAGCTCTCTACTTGCTGAGACGTGCGAGCATCCAGCGCTGCGACAACATAGTAATATCTGGTGTCGTCTGCCGTTATTCCCCGGAGGGTGAACTGAGCCTCGGTGTGGTGGAACCAAGACCGCGGGTTGTGCAGCCAAAAGTCTGGTAGTTTGACCAAAACAGCGCATGTATTGCTGGGGCTTTCCATCCGGGCCGTCTCTGGGATGCTTGCCGCGTTGCTGGGGCTTCCCGTCCGGGCCGACTCCGGGGTTCTTCCCTCGTGTTCCATAATTCGTCAAGGGTCACCAGTGTGGAGAGTGCAAATAATGGAGCCAGACTTGCGCAGCAGACGACTTTATTCACTCTCACTTCAGTCATACACAGAAAAGCATTAATCACAATACACCAGGGTCTCTCCTTTTATATCATCCCTCCATCTCCCATCTGCATGAAATCTCGCATCACAATACATTCAACCATTCTCCCCCCACTGTTCCCCAGCTACTCCTTCCTGCTACATCGCCATAATCTCTCCCATCTCAATACCTATTGTCCTCATCTGTTTACCCTCTGCATCCAGTCTGAGATGATTATCCCAGCGTCTACACCATACTGAAAATTTGCCTTTTGCACAGTCCTCTGGTAATCAGCAAGACAGCCCCTAAAAATTTCTAGACACACATGTAATTTGTTCTTTTTCCATCTCCGTTCAGCCTGCCTGACCCGTTGTCTAATGGCACGGGTAGTGTCATTTAGCCAGGGATCTGTTTTTAGTTTGGCCGATTTGAGCCAAAATGGGGCAATAGTGTCCAAGAACCCGGAGTAGGTGGTGTGAAAGGAAGAAAGAGTATTATCTGGATGGGAAAGGGAAACAAGGCCATTCAAGGCAAAAAACTGAGTCCCTAAAAGCAGCATTGAACTCCTCTGGCGTTGAAGAAGTGATGATGCAACGTCACCATGATGGAGCCACAGGCTTGCTGGATGATGAAGGGGCCAACAATTCAAAAAATAATGGGGAAATGATCTGAGATGACAGATTAGAAATTTCTTTAAGAGAGATTGAGAGCCCAAAGGAGATAATAAGGTCCAGAGTGTGACCAAGATGGTGTGTTGGTTTGTCCGCTAAAATATTTAAATTAAATGTCTCCAACAGTCTTTTAAAATCAGATTCCAGCTGATCAGATGGACAACAGACACGAATGTTAAAGTCCTCGCAAATCAATAGTTTATCATATTTTGGCATAACATCTGCCAAAAACTCAGAAAACTCATTAATGAAGTCCTTATTATATTTAGGAGGGCGATAGACAACAGCAAATAACACCGGACTGGTGAGATCAACTACAAATATAGCCCTTTTCCACTAGTACCCGTTTGGCCCTACTCACTTCGACTCTGCTTTACACGGCTCAGCACGCTTTTGTTTCCATTACAGCAGAGTACCGCCTGAGGTGGGTGGGACTTTTTTACAGCAAGGCGACGCAACACTCCCGTGACGTGAAGCATGCGACACACAAGCAACACACAAAATGGAGGATTACGAGGGGAAGATTTACGTACTGCTCACTCTGTGGCTTTTTGTCATAGTAAAGGCCAAGCAGGAGAGCCACAGAAGACTACATGCATTGAGAGAAAACATGCCGGAAAAGGACAGGCGAGTTTTGGATGCCATAACGGAATATGAAGCGGAATATGAAGCCGCAAACGTGAGGAAGGAAGCTACTACTAGACGGATGCGGACGAGGGTGAGGGTAAGCTAATGAATGCTAATGCTTGCTACAGTCATTATAATCCTGCATACTACGTTGTGATGGCACCAGGTTGTCACTGTTACAAGGTATTAAAATATGTATGCTGTGTGTGTGTGTTTCAGATGGCTGCTTTGTTGCAAAATAATCCTCAGAGGCTCAGCTTATCCCTTGCAAAACTGGCTCTTGAAAACATTCCATGACACTGGACGACTGACAGAACAGCACATGTTCAACCAAAACATCAATTGAGTATGGGTGGTTGTGGAGAATGCTTTTGGCAGGCTGAAGGGAAGGTGGTGCTGCCTTCTGAAAAGGAATGACTGTGATATCCAACTGGTGAAAGCTATGGTGCTGACTTGTTCTCTTCACCGGCGGTCGCAGCTGCTACTGACTGCCGGCCTTGGCATTTCCCGAACACTTGAATTGGCATGGTGGCACACATCTGCGTGTGACGACAGATTTGTGGAGTGGACGGAGAAGAATCACCTGAGGTTGAATGTCAGCAAGACCAGGGAGATGGTTATTGACTTCAGGAAGAGGAAGGCTCCTTTTCAGCCACTGCAGATTGGGGGGGGGGGGGGGATGTGGGAGTGGTTGAGGACTACAAATATCTGGGAGTCAGGATCAGCAGCGGGTTGGACTGGAGATCCAACACCGATGCTGCGTACAAGAAGGGGATGAGCAGACTCTACTTCCTGAGAAAGCTGAGATCCTTCAACATGTGCAGCAGGATGCTGGAGCTTTTCTACCAGACTGTTGTCGCCAGCGCCATCTTCTTTGCTGCTGTCTGTTGGGGTAGCAGTATCAGGGCCAGAGATACCAACAGATTTGACAAGATCATCAAGAGGGCTGGCTCTGTAATTGGTCTCAGACCGGAGACCTTTGAGACAGTGGTGGAGAGAACACTAAATAAACTGCAATCCATCATGGACAATCCTGATCACCCCCTCCACCACACACTAGATAGACAGCAAAGCACTTTCTCCAGTTGACTACTACAGCTTCGTTGTCAAACGGCCGGGTACAGGAAATCTTTCCTGCCACATGCAATTTCACTGTACAATAACTCACTATGATGTTGTATTCTGGTCATAGCTATGCTGCCACACTGCATCTTACAGACTAACTGGTACATCACTTTTCACTCTGCTCCTGATAGTCCTTCTTTGTGCAGTGGGATGATTCATGTGTTTATACGGGTCATCATATATTAAGCTATGATGTATATAGGTTTTATAGTCGTGTTAGTTTTTACTTTCCATGGGTAGTCCCTTTGTCTGTCATGTGTGTGTTTCTGTTGTTTGGTTGTCAACTGTCATGCTGCTGTTACACTGTAATTTCCCAGTTTGGGATCAATAAAGTACATCTATCTATCTTGTTGTGCTCTGCATAATCTGTCTGAAAATCATGGAGAGACTTTTGACACTACATAGGATGATCCAGCAGCTGCAGCACATGAGCTAGTGGTGGCAGCGGCACAGGGTGTAGAGGAGCAGGGCAGAGATGTACGAGATGCTCTGATGCAGTACTTGTGTAGCAATAATGACTAAACAATGTGAGTGCCTTCCCATTCTTGTGCCTACACATGTCCAACTTCTGTATTTTGAAAATAAACTTTTGTACCCTTTTCAGATACGTCTCCTCTGTTGTTTATAAGGGTTATTTGTGAAGGTAAGAGTGATTAAATGCTAAAACACAGGGGAAGCCGTCTACAAATAATCCAGCAGTTAGATAAATCACTTTTGGTTTGATGCAAGTCTGTTAACAGAATTATGAATCATGTGTTGAAACATGTTATATCCCATTTAACCCTATCCAGTTATTATGAAATACTAAACGTTTTGTTTACTTTTTCTTAACCCCTTAGCATTCCTGCCAATTTTCCAGGGTGGAAAAGTAGAATTTTGGTTAAGACAGAGCTGTCATTATTTACCATTATACACAGATAACATGGAAACATTGCACGGCTGGATTACCAAAATGTGTCTAAATATTTTTTAACTGCAATGTCATGATTCACTGCATCACAAGAGTTTGTTCATCCAAAACTGCTCCCACAACCTACAACCTCACCTTGATCTATAGACTTTTATAGGATGTTTAAATAATTAGACTCCATAATATACTCCAATAAAATTGTCGAGCAACACTTTTTTTTCTAAAACCTTGGCAGAAAATTGGTAATGTACTACAGACGCATAACCTGATTTCCAGCTGAATTTGGTCATGAGAGGATGTTTAAGTAATTATTTGACCCCATAATATACGCCAATAAAATTGTCTAGCAACTTTTTTTTCCTAAAACTTTGGAGAAAATTGGTAATGTACTACAGACACATAACCTAATTTCCAGCTGAATTTGGTCAGAAGAGAGGATATGTATGTAATTATTGACTCTATTCCCACCAGTGTCATAACAGAAAACACGGTCATGGTGCAAACACAGTCACTGGTTTATTACAAGTATCAGCACAGTTACAGACTGTTTGTTTCGTATGTACACAAGTTAAAAAAAACACTGCGAGTGGGAAGACAGGGTCACACATGCTGGCCACTCATCGCGTTCACAAGCTTGCCCAGTTCAGCCAGGAAAGCTTGATTGAAGGCAGCAATTTGTGTCATCTCCTCCCTTCGGAAGGCGACTTCTTGCTCCCTTGCTTCACGTGTGTCATCGGCAAGCATGTGCTGGGCAAGTGCTTCACGGTGCTGTTGAAGCTGCCGTTCATGGAGCCGCACCTCGTTACCATGCATCTGGGCAAACACAGTGGCAAGGTTCGTTGTGGGGTGGCTCCTTTTCCTCTTGCCTAGACGAAAGACAGAAATGGATGGTGGTTAGTTAAAGCAAGTTCAAAACATATATTAGGGAAATACACTTGTGAAAGCCAGTGGTGGGATGTGAAAAATACTTTGTTGCTGTATTTAAGCACGATTGTCATGTTGCTGCGCCTCAGAAGAGCTGATTTTGCAGGCACCAGGTTATGTTTAAAATAATTTGTTTTTATTGTGGTCTCAGAAATCTGAATGAGTTAATACAGTAAGCTGACTTGAATCATTTCAATGAAGCACGTTGACTGCAAGTACATTCGAAAGCGACTTCATGTGCTACATTCTTCAAAAACAAGAATTATATCAGTACTTCCTCCACCACAGCTAAAAATGGGACCAGGTTGTGGACCCCTGACAAGTGAGCACCCCAGGATCCACTCTGTACATGTACATTTTATATCCAGGGATTTATGGTGGATAAGAAACAGCATGACAACACTGTTCCAACACCGTTTTTGGAAAATCCACAGAATAGGTATGTGGGTCTATTATGAGACTTTAGGAAATTATATGAATCACTTTATAAATCACTGGTTTGAAAAAGCACTTGTATATGTTGAGGGTTCCAAGGTTGTCATAGCCAGGAGCGGCACTGGGGTTAAGCTCCCAGTGCTCATAAAATGCTCCTTATGGTGTGCGTCTCGAAAAGCCTCTGACAACTAAGTCCAACTCCTAGCCTGCCCGTGTGGTTTAGTCTCTAAGCCCGGTGGAACTGCTTTTACTAATAGGAGAAGGGGTGAGGGCGGATCTCTGGTGCCTTAAAACCAGATGCTTCGGGTAGATGGTGGCTCGTCAACCTGGGAAGGTAGCCCATCTAGGGGAAGGTAAACCCTGATTTCAAACCTCCGCTGCCTTGCGGCATACCCGGTCACGGGAAAGGCTTCGGGAGTCAACCCTGAGGAAAAATCCGGAGTCGGAGCCCCTAAGGCAGTTCTATGTTGTGCTCAACATTGTTCTGGCAGCTCCTGCAACGGCGCTGGTGCCAAACTGTAGCAGCCCTGCTGTTCCTTTGGATTCATCAGTGACATGGAGAGGGGGGACATGCTGCATGGGCAACATCTTGTCCTCCATATCTTCCTGCCCAGGCTTGAATCCTACCAACGCCAATGCTGGAAGGTAGAACACCGGATCACTGGAGAGGACACTCCAGCTTCGCCTTTGGCGTAGACAAAACACGGGGAATGACAGTTACCGGTTATAAGCCACCACTCAATTGGCGTACGGCACGGCGCCAGGGGTTGTTCCCGACAGTGGGAGGGATCATCGGATCTCTTTGGACAGCTACCGCCCTCCTCAAGCTGGGCAGCCCCCAGCCAATAAGGTGTTGTCCCGCCACAGCTTGCTTTCCTCATTGGGTGCATGGGGATGAGGAGAAGTCTGAACAGCAGGCTGAGAACCTTCGCACCAGGCAAGACAATAAAACAAAAGAGACCAACTCTAAAACTGGGAACTTGGAACATCCGCACTATGATGACAGGACTCGCTGCTAACCTCAAAGACATCAACGACACCAGGAAGACTGCCATCTTCAATAATGAGCTGAAGAGACTGGGAGTGGATATCACCACTCTCCAGGAAACACGGTTGGCTGACACAGGCACACTGAGAGAGAAGGACTACACGTTCTACTGGCAGGGAAAGGGCAGTGACGAACACAGGGAACACGGAGTGGGCTTCGCAGTGAAGAACACCTTGCTGAAGATGGTGGAACCGGGCAGCAATGGCTCTGCACGACTCCTCACCCTCCGCCTGAACACCACTCAAGGCCCAGTCACCCTCGTCAGTGTGTATGCCCCAACACTGACAGCCACACCAGAGGCAAAAGACGAGTTCTACAAGAATCTCGCAACAACTGTCAGGACCATCCCCAACTCTGAACAACTCATTCTCCTTGGAGACTTCAATGCCAGAGTGGGTGCTGACCACGACTCCTGGCCCTCCTGTCTTGGACCTTTTGGCGTGGGCAGAATGAACGACAACGGACAGCGGCTGCTCGAGTTCTGCACATATCACGATCTGTGCATCACAAACTTGTTCTTCAAGACCAAGCCCCAACACAAGGTTTCCTGATAACATCCACGCTCTAAGCACTGGCACCAGCTGGACTTGATCCTGACCAGGCGCACCTCACTGAAGAACGTGCTAATCACCCATTCGTTCCAGAGTGCAGATTACGACACAGACCATTCATTGGTGTGTTGCAAGGTCAAGCTGCAGCTGAAGAAATTCCATCGTGCTAGACAGCCTGGAAAGGCACGGATTGACACCAGCAAGATGGCTCAACCAGAACTTATTGAGCAGTTTGCCTTCACCTTTGAGAAGGAACTTGGTGTACCACAAGAAGGAGAATCTGCAAAGCAGAAGTGGGAAGAGCTGCGAAACACCATCCACCGCACAGCCTTGGCTACCTTTGGGAGGAAGACCTCAAAGTCACAGGACTGGTTTGATGCCAAGTTGACCGAGATGACCCCCGTCATTGAAGCCAAGCACTCAGCACTTGCTGAGTACAAGAAGTACCCAAACGAGAAGAATCTCCAGATTCTCAGGGCTGTGAGAAGCAAAGTTCAGCAGACTGCTCGGTGCTGTGCCAACGAGTACTGGACTCAGCTCAGCCAAGACATTCAAACCGCTGCCATAACAGGGAACATCCATGGTATGTACGATGGCATCAAGAAAGCACTTGGTCCGGCTCAGAGCAAGACGGCCCCCCTCAAATCCTCCACTGGGGTGATGATCACAGAAAAGAACAAGCAGATGGAGAGATGGGTGGAACACTACTCCAACCTCTACTCCAGACAGAACACCGTGACACCGTCAGCCCTTGATGCCATCGACTGCCTGCCATCCATGGACGAACTTGACGCCGAGCCAACCATCGACGAACTCAGCAAGGCCATTGATAGCTTGGCCGCTGGCAAGGCACCCGGCAACGACGGCATACCCCCTGACCTGATCAAGCACTGCAAGACCGCCCTACTGCTGCCATTGCATGACGTCCTCTGCCAGTGTTGGAAGGAAGGTGCCGTACCACAGGACATGAGGGACGCCAAGATCATCACCTTCTACAAAAACAAAGGGGAGAGAAGCGACTGCAACAACTACAGGGGCATCTCCCTCCTCAGCGTTGTTGGCAAAGTCTACGCACGAGTTGTTCTTGTTCGTCTACAGAATCTTGCCGAACGTGTCTACCCCGAGTCTCAGTGTGGCTTCCGCGCTGCGCGATCGACGGTAGACATGATATTCTCCATCCGCCAACTCCAGGAGAAATGCAGAGAACAGAACATGCCCTGTACGTCGCCTTCATCGACCTCACCAAAGCGTTCGATTTGGTCAACAGAGAGGGCCTTTTCAAGATCCTGCCAAAGATAGGATGCCCACCAAAGTTGCAAAGCCTCATCGAATCATTTCACACCAACATGCAGGGGATAGTGCAGCACGATGGCAACGTCTCAGAGCCATTCAACATACGCAGCGGAGTGAAACAGGGCTGTGTACTTGCGCCAACCCTCTTTGGGATTTTCTTTGCTATGCTTCTGAGGCATGCCTTCAGCACAGCAACAGAGGGAATCTACCTGCACACAAGATCTGACGGCAGGCTTTTCAACCTCGCCCGCCTGAAAGCCAGAACCAAAGTACGCGAGGCTCTAATCAGAGACATGCTGTTCGCAGACGACGTTGCAGTCGCAACCCACACACAGCAAGAGCTTCAGACCCTGATGGACCGCTTCTCCCAGGCATGCAAGGACTTCGGGCTTACCATCAGCCTGAAGAAGACTAACGTCTTGGCGCAAGGCACGGAAGCGCCACCAACCATCACCATCGACGACTACGAGCTGGAGGTCGTGAATCAGTTCACGTACCTGGGGTCCACGATCAGCAACAACCTCTCCCTTGATACAGAGACCAACAAGAGGATTGGAAAATCAGCCTTCACACTCGCTCGCCTCACCACACGAGTGTGGAAGAATCCCAACATTTCCCAAATCCCAAGAATCCCAAGAATCCCAAAAACATCGCACTTGAACATGTCATGCCAGACGCTGACAGAGCTGGACCCCTGGCATGTGGAAACAGATTCTGGAAAGAAAACACACACAACTTAATGCACAGCACCAAAGTGCAACATGTACACAAAACTTTTTTACCAGGATTAAAATATTTCATCGTTTTGCTCTCACAAGCGAAGACTTCAGACAAAGCAAGCGCGAATCAGCAGAGTTGGCTACTAGCTAGCTGGCTAGCACTCCTCACTAACACTCGTTAGCCAGGTTGAGAACGGCATTGTTATTGCTCAAAAAAGTGAGCTTGCCACCAGTAGGATAAAAAAGCTAAAAGATGCACAATATCACAAAACACTCACCATCCATTGGTTTGAAACAATGACATGTCAACCCAAATCTCCCTGCCGTTGCTCACTGGCCGATGGCTGTAAATGGCATTCACTGAACCACTTCCAGTCCTTTCTGTTCACCCCACTTTGACCGTTGTGATCCTTGATGGCCTGGTAATCACTTTTCATTTTCTTCAGCTTCTCCCTACATTGTTTTAATGTCCGGTTGTATCCGTGGGCTGTCATCTGTTCGGAGACCTCC
Source organism: Pholidichthys leucotaenia (assembly GCA_020510985.1). Taxonomy (NCBI): domain Eukaryota; kingdom Metazoa; phylum Chordata; class Actinopteri; order Cichliformes; family Pholidichthyidae; genus Pholidichthys; species Pholidichthys leucotaenia. The sequence goes on along the minus strand of CM035843.1, from coordinate 195,918,565 downwards.
TGGTAAACTTTTTCATGTGAGTCACTCCATCTAACTCTCTCTGGATTCTATCATCAGCCACCAAGCACAGAAAAGTCCCCACCTCTTAGTTAGACCATGGTGTTGTCCGCAAAACCTGCGAAGCCATTTCAACCGTATTCTCCGAAGCCTTGTTTACTCGCTGAAGAAATTTTTGCAAATGGCAGTTGTATATAGTTGCAGCTCAAAACAGGAATAAGTATTTGTGGAGAGAAGGCGACATTTAAAACGGTCATTAAAAACAGAAGCCAGACCCCCACCTCGACCAGATGCTCGCAGGGAGCTAAAGAAAGAATAGCCGGGAGGGAGGAGCTCAGAGAAGGCGGCGGTCTCACCTGGTTTAACCCATGTTTCCATCATCAGAAAAAAATCCAAGGAATGTGAAGTAAAAAAAAAATCATTCAGAATAAAAGTCTTATTTGCGACCTCTATAAAAAATTTAAGAATAAATTAATAAAACCACTTTTGGAAATGGTTTTAGAAGCATTTCAAAATAGTAATTTACCACCATACATGAATAATGCCTTAATTATACTGTTGCCAAAACCAGGTAAACCCCCTAATAAATGTGAAAACATGAGACCAATAAGCCTATTAAATGCAGACCTTAAGATAATCTGTAAAATTTTAGCAAGACGACTACAAGAAATATTACCAAATATTATTAACCGAGATCAGAATGGCTTTATAATGGGAAGACAAGGCTTCCATAATGTAAGAAGACTATTTAATATTATTTATTCCAATAAAGAAGCACCGGATACAGCTCTCCTATCGTTGGACGCCAAAAAGGCCTTTGATAGGGTCGAATGGCCCTATCTTTTTGAAGTCCTACAAAGGTTTGGACTTGGAAATAATTTCATATCTAGGTTCAGATAATATACAATAATGCTACAGCAGAAATCCTAACAAACAGCAATATCTCAAAATCAATAAAAAATCAATACAGGATGTCGACAAGGCTGTCCACTTTCACCCTTATTGTTTACTATGGCAATTGAACATTTATTCCACAAATATATGGAATTAAAGTTAGACCAACAGAATATAAAATCTCCCTGTATGCCGATGACATAATTTTGTTTATGTCGAATTTATAAAAATCAATTCCGACATTGTTAAATTTAATAAAGAACTTTGGGGAAATATCAGGATATAAAATAAATAAAACTAAATCTTCAATATTAATGCTAAATGAGACCCAGAGAAAGCACCCAGCTCCTGAGGTAAATCAATTCAATGTTGTAAATCAGTTTAAATATTTAGGAATTCAAATTTTGCCTAAGCTAGAATCAGTCGCCAATGCCAACTATGAAGCCTTAATGACAGATATTAATGAGTTACTTCAGAGATGGATGTCACTACCAATGTCGATGATCGGGAGAATTAATATACTTAAAAGTAATATCTTACCAAAAATATTTTATTTATTTCAAAACATTCCTTTACCACCACCTTCAGATCTATTCTCAAGAATTAAAAAAAAGTTAGTGGAATTTATATGGAACAATAGGAAGGCTAGATTACGTCTGTCCCTACTATATTTACCATTTGATCGTGGAGGTCTGAAATGTCCAAACTTTATGTTGTATTACTGGTCAGCACAACTGAGGTCTATGACATATTATTTTTCATCAAATGATCTCCCTCACTGGACTGAAATGGAATCATACAATTTACCTTTACCTCTTCCCTTATTCATATACTCAGACTCGGCTAAAAAATTACAGAAACAAGTTAAAAATCCAATTGTAAAGCACATGGGCTAAATTGTGACAATAAGTGTGGTTCTTTTAAATATTTTTTGGTTTCACACCATATTTTGATCAATATGGGGTAATCAATATTTTACACCAGGGAGAGCGGATGCTGTATTTAAAGTATGGAATTTAAAAGGGATTCAAAAGATTCAAGACTTATATTTGTCACGTTCAGATAACATAATGTCTTTTGAAGAACTGAGGATCAAATTCAATCTTAATAGAACACATTTTTTTAAACATCTTCAGCTTAGGAATTTTATTCGATCAAATCAAAATAATGCTCTCACCCGACCTACTTATTCATCCTTGGAAAAAATTTTGACGAAAGATAGTAAGAGAAAGGGTATTATTTCAGAGTTTTATAACTCCTCGACACTATTCTCAAGTGAAAACTCACAGAAAAGACTGAATTATTGGAAAGAAGACCTACAAATTGAAATTTCAGAGGAACAATGGGAATTGGCTTGTACAGAAGCTCAAACCAAATCAATAAATGTACGTCTTAAATTGATACATTTTAAATGGTTTATGCAGATGTATGCAGTGGAGTTAAATAGATATAACAAAAACATACCAGATACATGCACAAAATGTATGGAAAGTAAAGGAACCTATTTCACTGTTTATGGGAATGTAGAAAAATCAGAATGTTTTGGGAAGAGGTGAGGGTAACAAATGAAAAAATAATTTCAAAACAATTCACATTGAACCCTAAACTGTTTTTGTTGGGTCTGTATCCAGAAAAGCATAACTTTAATAAGAGTGAAAGAGCATTCATAGACCTCAGTTTGCTTAATGCCAAAAAATGTATTGCACTACTGTGGAAAAAGACTCATAGACCAGATGTGACTCAGTGGTTAAGACAGATGTTAACAAACCTTCCACTAGAAAGAATAACATACATACTGAAATCAAAGGAAAATGTGTTTGAGAATATATGGAGACCTTTCATTGATTATGTAAAGAAATTAAACATAACTTCTGAAGAAGAAGGTGAATGATGTGTGTGGACATTGCAAATTCCAAATTGGTGAATGTATAATATGTATACTTATGTAATAGATTACCTAGACTAAACAGAGGAGCATTGTTGATGACTTGCCTTTGTTAGTGGTTGTTGGTGTTTTTAGTACATTTTTTTTGTAGTTAGTGTTTTTTTTATTTTTAAATTACTTTAGTGTTAGTGTTTGATTGTTTGTGCCAGTGTTTGATTGTTTGTGCCATGTTTGTAAAAAAAAAAAAAAAAAAGTTCAATAAAAAATATTGTGGAAAAAAAAAAAAAAAGTCTTATTTTTTTAGATTTAGATTTAGTACACTTTATTGATCCCCAGAGGGGAAATTGAGGGTCATCCACCACCTGGATGGATGAAGCAGCCACGATACGGCGCTATCCCTTAACCATTCATACTGTAGGAAACTGGAAATGAAGAGACTGAATGATTTTTCAGTATCGGTTTATTCCATCTCAAGCCTACAGCTCCTCTCTCAGTCAGGGAATGAAGAGAGCGAGCTGAGATAAACCACATACCTTTATACTGTTACAACAGACACAAATCACATTCACATCAAACACAGAATTCCATTCATAACTAATCCTCCTATTGTCCTCTCGGCTTCTCTGTCTGACCCTAGGAGTCAGGCAGCCTCTTCAGGTTCACTCTCAGATCTTCTCACTTCTCCTCTAGTCCGCAGGGGGTCCAGACTCAATGTCCATTTAGGGCGTGATGTCAATACACACTGTGAGCTCCAAGTTCCCTCATGTCTGGGTCTCTGCCAAGGAATATGTGAGCTTCATAATGTTACGCCACATCACTCCCCCCGAAACGCCCAAGAACGGACATACACCAACCTTAAGTCAATAATGGACAGTCATACACACTATGTCAAGAAAGGACACACACACACCGACTTCATGTCCACAATGGGCAGTCATACACATTACACCCTTACATCACCCCCCCCCCCCCTTTGTAGGATCTACAGCACAATTTACACGGGTTGATCAAAATACACATCACTCTGCCCGTTGCTTAGGCTTCAATCTCCTCCCGAATCTGCTGAACGCAGGCTTCGCAGCCTGTGTTGTGCCGTCCTGCTGTGCGCCTGTGGAATGAGGGGGAGAAGGGTTATTTGCCCCCTGCTGGGGAACTAGGGGCTGTCCTTTGGGAGGCCTGCCGCGTCGAGGCGCCCCCGCCGGCCATACAGGTTCGTCACGTAACGCAAAAGCAGGCTTTAATCTGTCAACACTGATTGTCTCTTTCCTGCCCCCCAAGTCCAGTACAAAATATTTCTCCCCGGTTTCCAGCACTCGGAATGGACCATCATAAGGTGGGCGGAGGCTGTGACGCTGGGCGTTGTGCCTGACAAAAACAAACTCTGCGTTTTGCAAAGCCTTGGGAACAAAAACCCGCGGAAAAGTGTGATGAGCGGGGCCCGGGAGCATTTCCGCCTCCGTGCCGCGTAGAGGTCCCCGCATCGGGGGGGGGGGCTCGGGTGCTGCATGGGCTGGCAGGAATTCTCCTGGCAGCCTGAGAGGTTGAGTAAACACTAATTCAGCAGGTGAGGCATCTAAATCCTCCTTAGGTGCCGAACGCAACCCCAATAAAACCCATGGTAATTTGTTTACCCAATTTGTATCCGTGAGCGACGCTCTGAGGGCTGCCTTCAACGATCTGTGAAAACGCTCGCATAAACCATTGGCCTGTGGGTGATAAGCGGTGGTGCGATGGGCTGTTGCCCCTAAGCCGCTGGCCATGGCTGACCATAGCTCTGAAACGAACTGCGGACCCCTATCGGACGTAATGTCCGACGGGACTCCGAACCGCGCTACCCAGGCTGTTAAAAAAACACGAGTTACCTCTGCTGCTGTGGTAGACTGCAATGGGACCACTTCCGGCCAACGCGTGGTCCGGTCCACCATTGTCAGGAGATGCGTGAACACCTGCGAGGGCGGCAGGGGTCCCACTAGATCTACGTGCACATGATCAAACCTCTTAGCCGGGATGTGGAAAGGTTCTAAAGGGGCTTTTGTGTGTCTGTGAACTTTGGCCCGCTGGCAGAACATGCAGGCTCTCGCCCACTCCTTCACGTGCTTGTGCAGGCTCGGCCAAACAAACTTCTCTGCTACCATTTTCACCGAAGCGCGTACTCCCGGGTGTGCTAGGGAGTGCACCGTGTCAAAAACACGACGGCGCCACGTGGCCGGTACCACTGGGCGAGGTCGCCCGGTGGATACATCGCAAATAAGCGGGGGTGAACCGGTTTGTAAACTTACGTTCTCCAGCCTTAACCCTGTTGGTCCAGACAGGAGCGTGCGCACGTCTGTGTCCTCGACCTGCTCTGCTGCCATGGCCGCGAAATCTATCCCTACGTGCACCGGAGCCGCGTGCGCGTCCGCGCTGTTACCGCGCTCCGCGTCTGTGGCACTACAGCCCCCATCCGCGCGGACAGGCGCTGTTACCGCTCGCGAGAGGCAGTCCGCCACCACATTAAATTTACCGGCTACGTGCTGTATATCGGTGGTGAATTCTGAAATTGCGGCCAGCTGCCTCTGCTGTCGGCCTGACCATGGTTCAGAGACTTTGGACATTGCAAAGGTTAACGGTTTGTGGTCGACAAACGCGGTGAAACGCCGCCCTTCCAACCAGAACTGGAAATGGCGAATGGCCAGGTGGAGCGCTAGCAGTTCCCTGTCAAACGCGCTATATTTTCGCTCAGCATCGCGTAGGGACCTGCTAAAAAAAGCGAGTGGTTGCCAAGCCCCGGCAACTTGCTGTTCTACCACGGCTCCTATGGCCACATCTGACGCGTCTGTGGTTAGCGCTATTCGGGCTGCCGGGTCTGGGTGAGCCAGCAGTGCTGCGTTCGCTAGTGCTTTCTTAACCTCAGTGAATGCGCGTTCCCGCTCCGGGGACCACTCAATCGCATTGGAGGGCTTTTGTTTTTTTAGCGCGACATACAACAGTTGCATGAGCTGCACCGCGTGAGGTATGAAACGGTTGTAAAAGTTTACCATACCTAAAAATTCCTGCAACGCTTTTACCATTTGCGGCTGGGGAAACTCAGCCACTGCGCGTACTTTGGAGGGCAGCAGAACTGCACCCTCTGGGGAGACGCGGTGCCCTAAAAAATCGATCTGTGCTGCGCCGAAATGGCACTTGGCTGGGATGATTATCAACCCGTGCGCTCCCAACCTCTGAAAAACAGTTCTGAGGTGACTTTCGTGTTCCTCCTCAGAGGCGCTGGCGACTAAAATATCGTCTAAGTAGACAAAAACAAAAGGGAGGTCGCGCAAAACGGCATCCATCATGCGTTGGAAGGTTTGCGCAGCGTCTTTAAGGCCAAAAGGCATGCGTAAAAATTCAAAAAGCCTGAAAGGGGTTATTACCGCTGTTTTGGGAATGTCCTCTGATCGGACCGGGACCTGGTGATAACCGCGGACCAGGTCTATTTTAGAAAAAATTCGTGCCTTGGCCAAATGCACCGAAAAATCTTGGATATGCGGAATTGGGTAGCGGTCCTGCGCTGTGGCATTGTTTAACCTGCGATAATCACCACACGGTCTCCACGAGCCGTCTGCCTTAGGGACCATGTGGAGGGGGGAAGCCCAAGCGGACTTCGAGCGGCGAATTATGCCCAACCTTTCCAGGTTGGCGAACTCCTCACGCGCAATAGAGAGCTTAGCTGCATCCAGGCGCCGAGCCTTCGCAAAAACCGGTGGGCCACTTGTGGTTAGAAAGTGCTCCACCCTGTGCTTCGCCACCTTAGCTGAAAACGTGGGAACTGTGAGTGCTGGGAACTGGTTTAGGAGAGTGTGGAACTTACCTCCTGCTGCGGCGGCGTTGGCCTGAACTGACGGCGGGGACACTCGCGCTGCACAGGGAATAGAACAAAAAGAGAGTGCATTAACCAAGCGTCTATTAGCCAGATCAACCAACAAGCCATGTGAGCACAAAAAGTCGGCGCCCAACATGTTGAAACTCACCACCGCTACTATGAAGGTCCATTCATAGCTGCGGCCGTACAAGGACAGGCGCAGAGTTCTTTCGCCAAACGTCTTGATCGACGAGCCGTTTGCGGCTGTTGCTCCATCTCTGCGGGGACCGGCCGCTCGGTCCGCGTAGGTTGCGGTGATGAAACTCCTCTGTGCTCCGGTGTCAACGAGGAATTGCCGTCCGGAGCTCGCGTCCGTCAGGTAGAGCAGCTTGTTCCGTTCGCCGAGGGTCGAAGCTGCTAACGACCTCCGGCTCTTGCGTTTCCCTGCTTCCTGAAGTTGCATGGCAGGACGCATCTGTGAGCCTTGTGCGCGAATCGTCGATGGTAGAAACACATCTCGTCCTCTCCTCTGCTCCGGGGCCGCGCTGCCGCTGTTGTCGCTGGGGTTGGCTCTGCTGCCACCGGTTCTCCGTCGCCTTGGGCTGCCGCGTCGAGGTCTGCTGCTGCCGCTGCCGTCTCCTGCTCACCGCATGCGTCCAGGAGCCGCTCCGCTTCCAAAGCCAGCGCGCGGAAGTCCTGCTGGTCCACACACCTCATGCTGGACAGGGAGCCTCTCATGTGCGCTGGAAGGGTCCTCAAAAAGATGTGCTTAAATAAAAATGCATCGTTGTCTGCCCCAATCATCTGCAGCATGTCCTCCATGAGGACGGTCGGCCTGCGTCCTCCTCTGTCGCGCAGGTCCAGGAGTGTTCTGGCCCTCACCTCGGTTGACGGCACAAAGCTCCGAATGAGGGTGGCTTTCAGGGCGTCGTATTTGCCAGCAGCGGGTGGCTGCTGCACCAGGCTCCGCACACACCGGGCTGCGCGGCTGTCGAGTCTTGCGATGACATTGTGGAACTTAACGTCATCCTCCGATACCCCGTTAAGCACGAACCGTGATTCCACGTGTTGGAACCATGAGTGCGGGCCCTCTTGCCAGAACTCGGGGAGTCTAATGGAGTTTAGCCTTTCCATATTTCTCACGTGTGGGTCACCAATGTAGGAAACTGGAAATGAAGAGACTGAATGATTTTTCAGTATCGGTTTATTCCATCTCAAGCCTACAGCTCCTCTCTCAGTCAGGGAATGAAGAGGGCGAGCTGAGATAAACCACATACCTTTATACTGTTACAACAGACACAAATCACATTCACATCAAACACAGAATTCCATTCATAACTAATCCTCCTATTGTCCTCTCGGCTTCTCTGTCTGACCCTAGGAGTCAGACAGCCTCTTCAGGTTCACTCTCAGATCTTCTCACTTCTCCTCTAGTCCGCAGGGGGTCCAGACTCAATGTCCATTTGGGGCGTGATGTCAATACACACTGTGAGCTCCAAGTTCCCTCATATCTGGGTCTCTGCCAAGGAATATGTGAGCTACATAATGTTACGCCACACACACACACACATTCACACCTAGGGCCACTTTAAAGTCTCCAATTAACCTAACCTGCATGTTTTCGGCATGTGGGAGGAAACCGGAGGAATCCCGGAGTCAACCCATGCAAACACGGGGAGAACATGCAAACTCCACACAGATCACTGTTGGTCGGGGGCTGGGATCGAACCCACGATCACCCCGCCAAGGGTAAACTGTGCTGCCGCAGTGCTAACAACTGCGCCACCGTGCAGCCCAATTATTTGCAACAGATCTGGTATTAGTCAAGAGCCATGCGGATCAAACACCAATCAGACTGCTGGGAGGCATGACTGATCAGGTGAAGATTCTCCGACGCGCAGCCCCTACTGCAAATCCACACGGGACGGCAGCAGGAAAGTGGGTACCCAGCCTCTGGGACAGTTAGCAACAGCCATCGGTAGCAATAATCCATGGATCCTAATACATCATACACCTGGAGAATTCAGTCAGCAGTTGACGAGGGTTATATGTTGAGGAAGAAGCCTGGTAAGCCCTCGGTCTGCATGATACTCCACCTCTCCGACCTCGTCTTTCGTGGTGACTGTTTCGGAACAGCCCGCTGGGTACACGTCTCAGATAAAATGGTATAGATGCCAACAAAGGCAGTGGAGTCTTAGGCTGACCATGAAATTCATAGGTCGAGAATTTGTCCACAGAATCGCAGATATTTAGAAGAGTTAGGCAATCATAAACCAGTAGCGATGACACATTTTGAGCTAAAAGCAATAAAAAGACAACTATACACATCACTATACACATCACTTTTTCCACACAGGGCCATGTAGGTTTGGATTCCCCCACCCCACCCCCCAATGATAAACACCATTTAAAAACGGCATTGTGTTTGTGTTATCTTTGTCTAATATTTAAATTTGTTTGATGATCTGAAACATTTAAGTGTGACATACAAAAAAAAAGAAATCAGGAAGGGGGCAAACACTTTTTCACACCACGGTATTTGAAGTTCTGAAACGAGTTCAAAGATGTTCAGTTTATGGAACTTATACAAGGAATATTCAAAAGAATTAAATTAAATTTGGACAACAGACCTTCAGCACAGCAGAGTCAGATTGTGTCTCCTGGTGGTAGCAGGCCTTCAGGTACCAACCTTGGTCCAGATGGATGTGCGTTGATGAAGTTGAGAGAAAAAGGCAGGCAGGTTCTGCTACAACACGATACTGGCACTGCTTCTTCGAATCACAGCCGTAGAAGCTGGATGTTCATCACACTGGCCGATGTCTTTATACACAGAAAGAGGAATTTGACATTTGTCCAGGTTGTCAAGTTCTAGATATTTGTTTATCGTTCAAAGTCTGATCAGAAAATCAAACTTGATAAATAAAAACCAGAAATATGTTTATATGTTGTGGTCAGAACAAAGTTGACTTAAGCTTGGTGAAAATCAAGACAAAATCTTCTCAGCATGGTAATTTAAGAAAAAATGCGTAAAATAGGAAAAGGTGAATTTTAAAGAAACAGGAAAAAGTTACATATAACACGGAGTTTGTGTTCCAGGCCTGGCTTAGGAAAGGGAGAGTGGAAACTGCTTCTTCCTCCAACTTCTTCAAGACTCAACTGTGGACATAGGAAAGTTTTCCAACTTGTTAGGTGTGGCAGGATGGCCTAGTTTTTTGAATGATAATTGAGCCTGACCAATTACATTCAAAGATCAGGATTGGATCTTCCCATTAGCATAAACTTTTGACCAATTGCACCGAGTTTCTTTTTTTTTTTTGGTCTAGGGTCATAAAATTGAAAAGGTTTGAACGAAGGGCTGAAACCTGATTGGTCGATTCACAGTTTTTGGAATGTGAACTTCACCCAGGGAGAGATAGAAGGATGCATAGGATTTAACTTTAGTGACCAAGATATTCTAATTAATAAAGGAACAAAATGTGTCTACATTGTAAATGTAATAATTTCTTTTATAGTAGGCAGACAAAATTGATTCTTTGTGAAGATAAAGGAACACATATCAAATCATATCAATAAAAGCATTTCAAACCATAATTGTCGATCACAGGGTCCAGCCACATCATCAATAACTGATGTCTGTGGAGAAGGACAAGTTATTTCATTGTTCACAATTCATAGTTTAAACTTCAGAGAGAAAGCATTCAGTCCTCAGGGAAAATATTCCTATGTTATCCATCAGATGACAATGTTGGACTTTTGAGTTTTAATGAGAAAAATCTTGCTGGTCAAGAGTGTGGAACATCATCATAAGTGTGTGACTTTGGCATTCTTTTGGAAAATGGATTTGAGAGGAAATGACTCCAGATCCTGAGCAGGGAGTAACTTATTCACTTTATGGTCGATGGCATAAGGCTTCACAGCTCCGGTCTTGGGTGAAAAGGAATGGTTTACGACCAGATTTTTGGGTGAAACAATTTCTCCTCAGCAAGGAGTAATTTTATAAATTTGGATCCAGCGTATGATCCTACAGTACCCACCAAGGCTTTTTGCCTCAGCCTTGACTCTGCCACTTCCACTGCTTCCTCTGCCCTCCATTTCCTCCCTGTTCTCACTTGGATACCAGCTGATGATACCTTACAGTCCTTGGAGTCCCTTTACTGTAGAACTTCTCTGGTCCGTGTCACACTGCAGTCTTCAATGAGACCACTGAAGGGCGGCTGCAAGGTGTTACTGGTCTCATACAAAGCAGCACTAGCGAGGCTACATGGGAAACCCATCCATTTCCGAAGGAAGCCAGTAATCTTCCTCTCCAGGAACTCAACTGTAGTTACTGGGACAGAATAAACCAGCAGTGGCTACAGGACCTGGGGTAGGATGGAATGCTGGTATATCCAGACTTTAAACCTTCCAGGAAGCCCAGACTTGTTAACTTTATTGAGACACATCTCTAGGTCTTTGGTGGACTTCTGGATGGCAGCAGAGTCTTTCAGGCTTGAGTCAAAAAGCTTTTCCAAACTCGTGACAGGTTGCTCTGAGATGGAAGGGATATCTACACCAGACAGCGAAAAACTGTATTTGTTGACTACCTTCCCCCTTTTTAACACCATAGACCTTAACTTTGTGGGTCCTTGAAGCTCATTCTTGCCCAGGTAATGACCATTTCAAGCCCCTGTAGGAGCCACCAACATCCTATAACCGATGTTGTTGTGATGGTAAAGTCATCCATAAAAGCTCTTATCGGAGGCTGATGTATGCCAGACTTGGTAAAGGGGCCTCTGCACTCCACCTTAGCCAACTTCACCACCGTGTTTATGGCAAGGGCGAAGAGGATAACAGAGATGGTACAACCTGTTATTATACCTTTCTCCAGTCTACGTCAGTCCGATGGATGAGACTCAGAAGTGACTCTTAACCTGAAATTACTGTAGCAATCCAGGATCAGGTCCTTGATTTGGCTGGGAACATAAAGGTGAAGTGCAAGCTCAATCAGTTTGTGTGGTATGGACCCAAAGGCATTAGTAAGGTCCAACCACAGGATGGCTAGGTCACCTCTGTTCTCGTGAGCCCCCCTGATCAGCTGTGTAACCACACCAGTGTGCTCCAAACAACCGGGGACTTCAGGGATTCCACCTTTTTTTTTTTTATTTAAGTTTTTGTAAAGGGTATACACGTCATTACAGCATTGCATTGTTCACATTTTCATCACGTTCTTTTTTTTGTTTTTTGACAACATTGGAAGAATAATTATTACAACACCCCTTTTTTAAGTGAAAGAAAAAGTGAAATTCAAGAAAACAAAAAAAAAAACAAAAGAGCAAAAAAAAAAAGAAATAAATGAAATAAAAATAAATAAATAAAAATAAAAGAGCATCTGAGTAGCGTTGGAACAAAGAGCGGTGCCATTATTGAAATGGTATTTGTCAAAGATTAGATCTAATGGAAGACACATATGCGATCCAGGGTTGCCAAAAGTTCAAGAACCCATCCATGTCCTGTCTCAGTGCGAATGTCAACTTTTCCATCGAGTAAATGTCTTGGATCACGTTAATCCAATCTTCAGGTGTAGGACAGTCCTTCAACATCCATTTTTTAGTTGGGGCTTTTTTACTTGCCAATATTAAAACGGTGAATAAGTATTTTTCTCCTCGTCTTTCCAGTGAATCCGGTAGTAAACCCAAATACAAAGTTACAAAAGAAAAGGGGACTGTTATTTTGAATATTTTCCCCAATATTGTCTGTACATTGGTCCAATATTGGTGGATAACTGGGCATGACCAAAACACATGAAAATGATTTGCAGTCTCTTCACCGCACAAGCGCCAACAATTCAACCCCTTATGAGTAAATTTGTTTTGTGCAGGTGTTCTGAAAAATCTTACCAAATTTTTCCATCCAAATTCTCTCTACTGCAGGGATCAGGTTCAGGTTCAGGTTACTTTATTTGTACCCGTAGGTAGATTTGTTTTGCAGTCTGGTGACATCCATATTTACTAGCCACTAATTACATTCAACATAGACACAAACACAGGCACACATGAAGCTGACTATAAACATGATAAAAATACTCAAGGCTCCATCAATCAGGGTATAAAAAGACAAAGATGAGGGAGAAACCAGAGGTAAGAGAGAAGGGTCATATTAAAAGTTAAAAACTAGTCAAAGAGGTTAAAAAACTCAAAGGTCTAAAACCCAATAAAATATTTAGAATCCAAGTGACATCCTACAAAAATAAGTAAATATAAAATGAAGTTAATAAATAGGTACCTAAATTATGTACAATATATTTTTACAGCTTGTTCAACTCTTTGACAACAGCAGGGACAAAGCTGTTTTTGTAGCGCTGGGTTTTACTTTTTGGGACAGCAAACCTCCGTCTTGAGGGAAGAAGCTGAAAGTGGCAGTGCAAAGGGTGGGAGTCATCATTTAAAATGGAGGTAGCCATCCTCTGTACTTGTCTGGTGTACAGGGATGGCAGGCTCAGCTGTGACTCACCAAGCAAACGACTGGACCATCTAACTACCTGATCCAAGGATTTCCTCTGTTTCAGTTTTATCTGACCAAACCATGACACTAAAGAAAAGGATAAAACAGATTCAATAAAAGCCCGATAAAACATTGTCATTATGGTTCGGTCAACTTGGAAGCGTGCGAGTTTTCTCAAGCAATGCAAATGTTGCTGACCCTTTTTGCACACCCTTTCACAGTTCACTTCAAAGTTTAAATTACTATCAATAATCGTCCCAAGATATTTGTACGATTGTACACATTCGGTGGTCTGGCCTTTTAGTATGGTGACTTTGTGCCTGGGATTTTTCCTCCTAAAGTCAATAATCATATCTTTAGTTTTTGTTGTATTCAGCTGCAGGTAGGAATCCTCACACCAGTGAACAAAATTGATGGATGAGGTACTTTTCCATTGTTGTTTATTTAGCTTTTCCCATATTTCCAGTTGTAAAGTGAAATTCCCCTCTTTTTCCCATCTCTCTTTTATATATGATGTGTTGTCTCCTTTTAAGTCTTGAAGACCTTGGTATATTTTAGAAATGCATCTGATCCCTGGGATCCCTTTATATGCCATTAAGAAGACCTTCAGAACACCTGACTGGGCCCTTTCCAAATCCTCCTTTTTAAGTTTATTGTTTATGTGGCGTCTAAGCTGAAAGAACCTGTAAAGGTCTTGATTTATTAGACCTTGTTTTTTCAAATCTTCAGAACTTCTTAAAATTTTCCCCTTTAAAAAAATCGTAATATTTTATCAGTCCGTTCTCTTTCCACTTTTTAAATCTAGTGTCTGTTTTATTAGGAGTAAAGTCTTGATCATTGGCAATCCATTGCAGAAATCGATAGGGTTCTTTAGTTTGATTCTCTCTGACCATCTTAAACCAAATTTTTAGCAGGGTCTCTATCCACGGGTTAGTGTTATTCAAAAGTTTAGGTAAGGCATTGTTCCCTATTATCGCCTGTAGGGGGATGTCACTTGTTATTTGGCATTCCATCTCCTTCCATTGTGCAGTGTAGACTGGGTTACATATCTCTATTAAAGTTTTAATTTGTGCGGCTTTAAAATAGTCCCTGATATTTGGCAGCGCGAGCCCACCTTTGTCTTTGTTTAGCTGTAGGGTTCTATATCTGATTCTAGGTCTCTTGCCCTGCCATATGAATCTTGAGATCCTTCTGTCCAGTTCTTGCCATGTTTTTTTGGGAGGTTCTACCGGTATTGTTTGGAAAAGGTATAGAAGACGTGGAACTATATTCATTTTGACTGCTTCAATTCTTTGTGCAGTACCCAAGAATGGTATCATATTCCATCTTGCTAGATCAGATTTTATTTTTGCCGCAAGTGGATCATAGTTTAGTGTTATAATTTTGCTGAGTTGTTTCGGGATATTGACCCCCAGATATTTCATAGATTCCATCTCCCAGTTAGTTTTGAGTTTGCTTAGTAAATATTGATTTGGGTCATAGTTGAATGTTAAAACTTGGGTTTTACGCATGTTTAGTTCGTACTCCGATAAATCTCCATACTCTGAAAAAACTGAGATTAGGAACTTCTGGTTATGGCGGCCGCGTAGGAGGGTGTGCTCCACTCTGCTCTGCTCCTAATGATAAAAAAGTAGGCTAAAACTCTCCCAATTGGAACAAAAACCTATTCTAGCGTTTGGGGGCGGATATGGTAAAAACTAAGGCTGTGAAATCAGGCGGAGGAAAAACTGATTCGTCGAGACAAGCCAAGTTAACAGATTTCCACGCTCGTGACGCAGCAGATAAATCGCCTGTGACCATGGCTGAGGAGGGAGCTAGCGGTGGTGCGGTGACTGCCGAAGGAACGAATGCGGTCCTTGCTGCCATCAGCGCTATGAGAACAGACTTTTCGTCTAAGTTTGATGGGATTATAGCTGCGTTAGAAGCTATGAGAAAAGAAATAAGCGACTGTATGGAGCGAATATCACAGGCAGAGCTCTGGATCTCCAACGCTGAAGATGACGTCAACAGCCTGCAATTAAAGGTCCAAACATTGGAATTAAAAGATAAACGTCTGGAAGATAACGTCTTGGACTTAGAATCCCGGTCAAGACGGAATAATTTAAGGCTTGTGGGCCTTCCGGAGGGGGTGGAGGAACAGGATGCGTGTTCCTTTTTGGAAAAGTGGATTCCAGAAGCGCTGAATAACGCAGATCTACAGTCATCAGTCGTCTTGGAGAGCGCACACCGAATAGGCCCACCGAGAGATAAGAAGACAACACCGAGGACGCTGATTATGAAGTTCCTCAACTACAGGGACAAGATGACAGTCTCCAACGCAGCGCATACTAAAGGAGAAATTAAATACCAGGATCAACAGGTGCGGTTCTACCCAGATTTGGCCGCAGGAATCCAACAATTAAGGAAACAGTTTGACCCCGCCCGTAAAGAGCTGCGCAGCCTTGGGATTCGTCACGGAGTGATTTATCCTGCAAGACTGCTGGTCACGTATAAAGGGAGAACCCATGTCTTTAAGACCCCTCAGGAGGCGCAGGAACTCATTAAGCAGAT
Source organism: Pholidichthys leucotaenia (assembly GCA_020510985.1). Lineage (NCBI taxonomy): Eukaryota > Metazoa > Chordata > Actinopteri > Cichliformes > Pholidichthyidae > Pholidichthys > Pholidichthys leucotaenia. The sequence goes on along the minus strand of CM035843.1, from coordinate 195,902,939 downwards.
CCAAGGAGAGACTGGCGAGAGCCAAGCATGAAGCAAGAACAAGATATAAAAGGTAGAATATTAAAGCAAGTGTTCAAGTATCTGACTGATTTGAAACATATAGCATGACTACAAAATATAGATTGTATTATATATTAAAAAAGAAAGAAAGAAAAAGCTATGATGTACAAAGTTGCTATAAAATTTTGGAGTTAAATTGGAAAAACTACAGAAGAGAGTTATTGTCATGTCATTAAAAGTAGCAGAGTCAGGGTGATTGAGAGGAGGAAAGAGTGAGTGGTTTGACTGATCCTCACGGGGGAGGAGCAGATTCAGGCTATAACGGGAGACAGATTTTTTTTTTTGATTTTGGGGGGGGGATTACCACGAATGTGGGAAGGGGGAATTTGTTTGTGTGTAGTTTGTGGGATGAATGTTCAACCATCCATGTTTTTGCTTCTCTTTATGAGCATGTTTATATTGCAAGGTAATCTTAAACTCTTTATTGATCATAGACCAAAGCGTTAAGCTTAATTTAACATCATGGAATTGCAGAGGTCTACAAAATCTAAAAAACTTAAACAAGTTTTGAATAAAATAAAAGACATAGGTTCAAAAATTGTGTTTTTACAAGAAACTCAACTAATAGAGGAGGATGTAAAAAGAATAAGGAGTAGATGGCAGGGAAGTGTATTCACCTCATCATTTTCATCTCGAGCCAGGGGAGTCATGACTCTCATACATAAATCAGTCCCATTTCAAGTGAAAAATGTAATTGGAGATAAATTGGGAAGATATCTAATCATCCAAGGATCTTTGTTATTAGAAAATATAAATCTGGTGTGCTTATATGGTCCCAATATAGATGATCAAAACTTCTTTGTTAATTTATTTCTTACTTTAGCATCACTCACAGGACTATATATAATAGCAGGGGATTTTAATTGTACATTGAATCCCAGTATAGATAGGTCAACAGGACAGGACTGCATGCACAATGGATGTAGGATGTCCATTAATCATTTTATGAAAGAATTGAGATTGCTAGATATATGGAGAGAAATGAAACCACAAGTCAAAGCCTATTCTTGTCATTCTAACACCTACAAGACATTTTCATGTATTGACTATTTTTTGATCTCCACAGAATTAAGGTCCAAGATTCAAAATTGTTTCTATGATAACATTGTGATCTCTGATCACGCACCCTGCTGTCTAATATATGTAGATAAGAAATTGACAAAGGTTCCTGGTAGGTGGCAATTTCAGCATAAATGGGTTCAAGATGAGGAATTTGTTAAGTACATAGAAAAACAGATAGATGAGTTCTTTGATATCAACACTACACAAACATCAGCATGTATAAAGTGGGAAGCTTTCAAAGCTTTTATTAGGGGGCATATTATTAGTTACACAGGTTCAAAATCTAGGAAGACTCGAGAGGAGAGAGTCCAATTGGAACGTAAAATAAAAATTCTTCAAGAAAAAGTGTATGCAGGAAGTAATCCCAAATTAGAGAATGAATTACTGATTCTGAGAGCTGAATATGACAAAAAAAAAAAAAAATCAGCGAAAAGAGCTGCCTCGAGTCTTCTAAGATTGAAGCAAACCTTTTATGAACAAGGTGAAAAATCAGGAAAATTATTGGCATGGCAGATTAAACAATTAGAATTTAAAACACCAATTACCAGTATTATAAGTAACGGACAGGCAGTCGTAGATCCTTTAGAAATTAATAGTGCCTTTAGAGATTATTATGAAAAACTATATGATACAAAAAATGAAACTGACTTAACAAAACTAAATGGGTTTTTGGATGGATTATCTATACCGTGTATTCCAAATGAAAATGGGGAGATACTGGAGTCAAAAATTAGTCAAGAAGAAGTTGGGCTAGCCATTGATAATATGAAATCAGGAAAAAGTGCGGGACCTGACGGTCTTCCAGTTGACCTCTATAAAAAAATTTAAGAATAAATTAATAAAACCATTTTTGGAAATGGTTTTAGAAGCATTTCAAAATAGTAAATTACCGCCATATATAAATAATGCCTTAATTATACTGTTGCCAAAACCAGGTAAACCTTCTGTGAAAACATGAGACCAATAAGCCTATTAAATGCAGACCTTAAGATAATCTGTAAAATTTTAGCAAGACGACTACAAGAAATATTACCAAATATAATTAACCGAGATCAGAATGGCTTTATAATGGGAAGACAAGGCTTCCATAATGTAAGAAGACTATTTAATATTATTTATTCTAATAAAGAAGCGCCGGATACAGCTCTCCTATCATTGGATGCTGAAAAGGCCTTTGATAGGGTCGAATGGCCCTTTCTTTTTGAAGTTTTACAAAGGTTTGGACTTGGAAAGAATTTCATAAAATGGGTTCAGATAATATACAATAATGCTACAGCAGAAATCCTAACAAATAGCAATATCTCAAAATCAATAAAAATTAATAGAGGTTGTCAACAAGGTTGTCCACTTTCACCTTTACTGTTTACGATGGCAATTGAACCTTTAGCGATGGCAGTACGTTTACATCCACAAAGTTATGGAATTAAAGTAGGACCAACAGAACATAAAATCTCCCTGTATGCTGATGACATAATTTTGTTTGTCGAATCTTAAAAAAATCAATTCTGACCTTGTTAAATTTAATAAAGAACTTTGGGGAAATATCAGGATATAAAATAAATAAAACTAAATCTTCAATATTAATGCTAAATGAGACCCAGAGAAATCACCCAGCTCCTGAGGTAAATCAATTCAATGTTGTAAATCAGTTTAAATACTTAGGAATTCAAATTGTGCCTAAGTTAGAATCAGCCGCTAGTATCAACTACGAAGCCTTAATGACAGACATTAATGAGTTACTTCAGAGATGGATGTCACTACCAATGTCGATGATCGGGAGAATTAATATACTTAAAAGTAATATCTTACCAAAAACACTATATTTATTTCAATACATTCCTTTACCACCACCTTCAGATCTATTCTCAAGAATTAAAAAAAAGTTAGTGGAATTTATATGGAACAATAGGAAGGCTAGATTACGTCTGTCCTTACTATATTTACCATTTGATCGTGGAGGTCTGAAATGTCCCAAATTTATGTTGTATTACTGGTCAGCACAACTGAGGTCTATGACATATTATTTTTCATTAAATGATCTCCCTCACTGGACGGAGATGGAATCATACAATTTACCTTTACCTCTTCCCTTATTCATATACTCAGACTCGGCTAAAAAATTACAGAAACAAGTTAAAAATCCTATTGTAAAGCATATGATCAAAATATGGTATGAAATCAAAAAATATTTAAAAGAACCGCACTTATTGTCACAATTTAGCCCAATATGGGGTAATCAATATTTTACACCAGGGAGAGCGGATGCTGTATTTAAAGTATGGAATTTAAAAGGGATTCAAAAGATTCAAGACTTATATTTGTCACGTTCAGATAACATAATGTCTTTTGAAGAACTGAGGATCAAATTCAATCTTAATAGAACACATTTTTTAAAATATCTTCAGCTTAGGAATTTTATTCGATCAAATCAAAATAATGCTCTCACCCGACCTACTTATTCATCCTTGGAAAAAATTTTGACGAAAGATAGTAAGAGAAAGGGTATTATTTCAGAGTTTTATAACTCATCGACACTATTCTCAAGTGAAAACTCACAGAAAAGACTGAATTATTGGAAAGAAGACCTGCAAATTGAAATTTCAGAGGAACAATGGGAATTGGCTTGCACAGAAGCTCAAACCAAATCAATAAATGTACATCTTAAATTGATACATTTTAAATGGTTAATGCGGATGTATGTTACACCGGTGGAGTTAAATAGATATAACAAAAACATACTAGATATATGCACAAAATGTATGGAAAGTAAAGGAACTCTATGTGGGCTGTATTAATCATATATTCCATAACCTACATATGTTGAAGCATGTGAGAATGTTTGGTGATTACATATGTAAGGCGACTTCACACCTCAGAACAGGACAAAGACTCTCAACCGCCAGTGAAGAACAAAGACCTTCCCAGACACTGCGGTGGAGACCGGAGGAGCTGCCCTCACCCCCCAGGGCCATGAGGAGGAGTACCAAGACAATGGGGGGATTAAGATAATGAGGGATGTCAGCTTTTGATATGCATGTCTTTTGTTATGTGCAAGTATAAGTTCATAGAGCCGGAGTTGTTCGGTCTCTTTTTCCTTCTTCTGCTGCTGCACTAGGATGAGACTTGTTAGAGGAGCTGATAATAAACTTTGGTTTATGAATCACATCGCCTCGTTATTTCAGGCTCCTCTACACTGGTGACCCTTACGCGAGAATGGACCAGAGGCGTTCCCCCGCGATCGACTCATCTGTGGTGACCCAGGCAGACGCCGGCACCCATGCAGACAGGGGAACAGATGGACGACGTTCCCCCACGGCAGAAGTGATAGAGAGGGCTCAACCGAGCACCAGCGCCGCTGTGAGAGCCGAAGCAAGGCACTCTCACCCTGCGGACACATCAGTGACGGTCTACACAAACGCCGTCACCGTCAAGCTGCCGGACTTCTGGCAGGAAGACCCCGCATCGTGGTTTCAGCAAGCTGAAGCCCAGTTTGCACTTGCGGGCATCACGGCTGACGATACAAAATTCTATCACATCGTCGCCAAACTCAACGCCGCCACTTCGAGATGTGCGCGGAGTATAATCCGGCGGCCGCCGGCCCGGGACAAATATGAAGAACTGAAAGCGACCATCGTGGCAAATTACGTCCCCTCAGCCGAGGAGAGAGCCGAGAGGATCCTGGCGGTTTACGGCCACAGAGGATGCAGACCCAAGGCCCTCATGGAGGACTTGCTGCAACTTAAAGAAGAGGACAATGACAACTTCCTCTTCCATTTCATATTCCTCAGTACGCTGCCGCCACACATGAGAGGGACGCTGGCCAACATGCGATGCAGCACCCAGCAAGACTTCCGCACGCTAGCTCACGAAGCTCAACGGCTCGTCAACGCCTGCAAGGAGCAGACACCCACAGCAGCATCCGCAGATGCCCGGAGCCGCGAGGAGCCACAAATCACGGAGCAGAGCCAGCCCGCGGTGACAGCGACACGGCCAGGACGCAACAGACGGAGCGACGTTTGTTATTACCACCACCGCTTCGCCGAGAAGGCTTACAAATGCGTTCCCCACTGCAAATTCACAATTTCCGGAAAACGCCGAAGCCGAGAGCCGTTAACAGCGGCGGTTCTCGGCGAAAAAAGCAAGCTTTTATATGTGACGGACGGACACACCGGCAAGCGGTTCCTTATCGACACGGGAGCTCAACTAAGTTTTGTCATGTCCTCCCAAGCAGACTGGGCCATGGGCCCCCGGGGCAATGGAGCGGTGGCAGCCAACGGCTCCACCATCGACACTTTTGGCGAAAAGAGCCTGCACCTCTGCATCCACGGCCGCAACTACAGATGGACATTTGTTGTAGCGGCGGTGAGTTTTAACTTGTTGGGCGCAGATTTTTTGTGTGCACATGGGTTATTAGTTGATCTAGCGAACAGACGCTTGGTTAATGCACTGTCCTTTGCTTCTATTCCCTGCTCAGCCCGGCTTTCTCCACCACCTGTGCAGGCCAGCGTCACCACAGCAGGAGGTAAGTTTGATCAACTCCTCACCCAATTTGAAGCACTCACAATTCCCAAATTCTCAGCCACAGTGGCTAAACACGGTGTTGAACATTTTATTCCCACAACGGGCCCACCCATATTTGCCAAAGCTCGGCGCTTAGACGCAGCCAAGCTCGCCATAGCTCGGGACGAGTTTACCACCCTTGAAAAATTAGGCATTATTAGACGCTCGAAAAGCTCCTGGGCCTCACCACTTCACATGGTTCCGAAATCCGACGGTTCTTGGAGACCGTGCGGCGATTACCGCAGATTAAACAATGCGACAGCGCATGACCGCTACCCAATTCCTCACATCCAAGATTTTTCACTGCATCTGGCGGGTGCGCGCATTTTTTCAAAAATAGACCTGGTCCGCAGTTATCAAGTCCCAGTTCGAGCAGAGGATATTCCTAAAACAGCTGTAATAACCCCTTTCGGCCTTTTTGAATTTTTGCGGATGCCTTTCGGCCTCAAGGGCGCGGCTCAAACCTTTCAGCGGACGATGGACGCAGTATTACGCGACCTCCCTTTTGTGTTCATCTACCTCGACGATATGCTGGTAGCCAGCCCGTCTGAGGAAGAACACGAGCGGCATCTCACTATGGTTTTTCAGAGGCTAGAAGAGCACGGGTTAATAATCAATCCAGCCAAATGCAAATTCGGCGTGTCACAAATTGATTTTTTAGGACACAGAGTTTCTCCGAAAGGGGCAGTCCCACTTCCAGACAAAGTTCACGCGATAAAAAGTTTCCCACGGCCACAAACGGTCAAATCGCTGCAAGAATTTTTAGGAATGGTTAATTTTTACAACCGTTTCCTCCCCCACGCAGCTCAGCTCATGCAGCCCCTATATGACGCGCTCAGAAAACAAAAAGCTTCCAACGCGGTCAAATGGACCCCGGAGCGCGAACGCGCCTTCGCGGAAGTTAAAAGCGCCCTAGCTAATGCCACATTGTTGGTTCAACCCGATCCCTCGGCCCGCATTGCGCTAACCACAGATGCTTCAGACCTGGCTATAGGGGCAGTTGTAGAACAACATGTCACCGGAATCTGGCAACCTTTGGCATTCTTCAGCAAATCGCTAAACCAAACCGAGCGTAAATACAGCACTTTTGACAGGGAGCTGCTAGCGCTTCATTTATCCATCCGCCACTTCCAGTTCTGGTTAGAAGGGCGGAGTTTCACGGCTTTTGTAGACCACAAACCGCTCACCTTTGCTATGGCTAAAATTTCCGAACCGTGGTCAGGCAGGCAACAAAGACAGCTGGCTGCGATTTCAGAGTTCACCACAGACATTCGACATGTGGCAGGCAAACTTAATGTGGTAGCAGACTGCCTCTCTCGCGCTGTGACATCGTCAGAGCGCGAGGAGACAGATTATACTACCTCAGCCGCGGAACTCTTCACCAACGCGGACACATACGCGGCCCCAATCCACGCAGGGATAGATTATGCAGCCATGGCAGAGGAACAAAGTAGTGACGCGGACGTGCGCGCACTCTTGTCTGGACCAACAGGGTTAAGGCTGGAGGAAAGGGGTTTACGCGACGGCGTGCTCCTCCTAATATGCAATATCTCAACCGGCCGACTGCGCCCGTTAGTCCCAGCTACATGGCACCGCCGTATTTTCGACTCAATTCACTCCCTCGCACACCCAGGTGTGCGCGCCTCGGTTAAAATGGTCGCCGAAAAGTTTGTGTGGCCTGGCCTGCGCAAAAACGTAAAACAATGGGCAAAAACTTGCATTTCTTGTCAGCGCGCCAAAATACACAAACACACAAAAGCCCCTCTGGAGCCTTTTCCAATCCCTGCTAGAAGGTTCGATCACGTTCATGTCGACCTCGTGGGACCACTACCTTCCTCTCAAGGTTTCACACACCTGTTAACAATGACAGACCGCACCACGCGCTGGCCAGAGGCAGTCCCTCTGGCGTTAACCACAGCGGAGGAAGTCGCTCGCGTTTTTTTGACAAACTGGGTGGCACGTTTTGGCGTCCCATCGGACATCACGTCCAATAGGGGGCCTCAATTTGTCTCGGAGCTTTGGTCAGCCATGTCCAGCAGCTTAGGGGCGACAATTCACCGCACCACCGCTTATCACCCTCAGGCTAATGGGTTATGCGAGCGTTCTCACAGATCTTTAAAGGCCGCCCTCAGAGCCTCACTAACGGATACAAATTGGGTCAATAAACTTCCCTGGGTTTTATTGGGGTTGCGTACTGCGCCCAAAGAGGATCTAGACGCCTCCCCAGCAGAATTAGTTTTTGCACAACCTCTCAGGCTCCCAGGTGAATTTTTACCAGAGAACCCAGAGCCAGGGCATCTTCCAGCCTCGAGGTTTTTAGGCAGCAACGGACCGGACTCTCTCCCCGGACCGGCACATCACTCTTTTCCACGGGTTTTTGTCCCCCAAGCTTTAAAAAACGCTGAATTCATTTTTGTTAGGCATGAAGCTTTAAAACCAACTTTCCGCCCAGCATACGATGGGCCATTCAGAGTGCTGGAACCTGGTGATAAGCATTTTGTGCTTGATTTTGGGGATAGAAAAGAAACAGTCAGCATTGACAGACTTAAACCTGCCTTCTTGTTGAGAGACGAACCTGCACAGTTGGCGAGAGCACCTCGGCGGGGTAGACCCCCCAAGAGAAAAGACTCAGCCCCCCTTGCAGGGAACAAATAATCACTCTCCTCCCCAAGCTGCAGATTCCTTACAGGAAGGTCCCAGCAGGACGCCTAAGCGGACCCACAGCAGATTCGGGAGAAGATTAAAACCCAGACAGCACAGAGACTGATGCAAACTACTCAACAGTTGTTCACTAATTGTGCTGTAACAGTTTAGGACTGACTTGTGATGTTACTATGCTGTTATGATTACCACTGAACTCTCTTAGGAGCATAGCTGCTGGAAAGTTTCTTCCGTGGCAAGAGGTGTAGCAGTTAGTATGTCATAGTAATTATCTTAAACTGTGAATTTTTCTATTGTCCTTTTCTTAGTCGTTTGGGGGGGGGGGCTGTGGGCTATATTAATCATATATTCCATAACCTACATATGTTGAAGCATGTGAGAATGTTTGGTGATTACATATGTAAGGCGACTTCACACCTCAGAACAGGACAAAGACTCTCAACCGCCAGTGAAGAACAAAGACCTTCCCAGACACCTGCGGTGGAGACCAGAGGAGCTGCCCTCACCCCCCAGGGCCATGAGGAGGAGTACCAAGACAATGGGGGGATTAAGATAATGAGGGATGTCAGCTTTTGATATGCATGTCTTTTGTTATGTGCAAGTATAAGTTCATAGAGCCGGAGTTGTTCGGTCTCTTTTTCCTTCTTCTGCTGCTGCACTAGGATGAGACTTGTTAGAGGAGCTGATAATAAACTTTGGTTTATGAATCACATCGCCTCGTTATTTCAGGCTCCTCTACACTGTATTTCATTGTTTATGGGAATGTAGAAAAATTAGAGTGTTTTGGGAAGAGGTGAGGGTAACAATTGAAAAAATAATTTCAAAACAACTCATATTGAATCCTAAATTGTTTTTGTTGGGTCTGTATCCAGAAAAGCATAACTTTAATAAGAGTGAAAGAACATTCATAGACCTCAGTTTGCGTAACGCTAAAAAATGTATTGCACTACTGTGGAAAAAGACTCATAGACCAGATGTGACTCAGTGGTTAAGACAGATGTTAACAAACCTTCCACTAGAAAGAATAACATACATATTGAAATCAAAGGAAAATGTGTTTGAGAATATATGGAGACCTTTCATTGATTATGTAAAGAAACTAAACATAACTTCTGAAGAAGAAGGTGAATGATATGTGTGGACCTGGTAAATTCCAAATTGGTGAATGTGTAATATGTATACTTATGCAATGGATTACCTAGGCTAAACAGAGGAGCATTGTTTGACTTGTTTTGTTAATGGTTGTTGGTGTTTTTAGAACATTTATTTTTAATTTACTTTAGTGTTAGGGTTTGATTGTTGGTGTCATGTTTGTTAAAAAAAAGGTTCAATAAAAATATTGTGGAAAAAACATTAGTTCTGGAAAAGAGGTGTCCGGCTGCCCCAGGTATATTAAAATGTCGTCAGCAAAGAGTGCTTTTTTATGTTCCTTCTGACCAAGTGTAATACCTTGAATTTTTTGATTCTGTCTTATCCATTGGCTCAGAGGTTCTATGAAGATTGCAAAGAGCAGAGGAGACAAGGGGCAGCCCTGACGACATCCTCTTTCCAGCTCAAAAGATGATGATAATTTACCGTTAATCCTTATTTTAGCTGTTGGTTTTTTATATAATGCCTGGATAGTTCTAATGAAGTAGTTATGAAAATTGAAACTGGATAAGATTCTATATAGGAAAGACCAGTCAACCGAATCAAATGCTTTTTCAGCATCTAATCCCAATATGGCTGCATTTAAGTTATTTTTTTAATATGATGAATTATGTGTAAAGTGCGTCTAATGTTGTCTTGTGTCTGTCTTTGTCTTATAAAACCTGTTTGGTCTAAATGAATTAAGTCTGTCAGTATATTTTCTAACCTTTTGGCAAGGATAGTGGTAAAAAGCTTATAGTCCTGATTTAATACACTGATTGGTCTGTAGTTGGAGCAGTCTAGTTTAAAACCTTGGGCTTTAGTTATCATTAGGTCAAATACATTTTTATAAAATTTCCAGTTAGCCCCTGGAGGTGCATATACATTCAGCAGGGTGATATCTTCTCCCTCTAGCCGCCCAAGTACCAAACTGTATCTCCCTTCTTTATCTTTGTGTTCTGATTTTTTTTTCAAATATAATTTTGGTTGAGATCAATGTCGCTACTCCCCTCCTCCTCCCCCCTGACTTATATGAAGATGAAGAGATCATTTTAAACCCTTGTCTACTGAGTTTAGTGTGCTCCACGTCTGTTAGGTGGGTTTCCTGTAAAAATATTATTCCTGCTTTGTCTTTTTTCATTTTGCCTAGAATCTTGGATCTTTTAACTGGATTCAGGATCCCTTTTACATTATATGAGATTATTTTGGTTACACACCGTTTCTCCATTGTGTTGTCTTATTTAGTATAACAGTGTGGTGGCCCTCTTTTATGCTACTCAGAAACTGAAAGAACATTAAGAACATAAACATTAAGAACATAGTGTATAAAACTTTAAAACAAAAAACTGACAAAAGAACTTCCTGAGCTGAGGTCTTTTTAGTGACCCTAGACGAGCCTTGATGGTGTGTAGGCTCTGAGGGAAATTCCTCAGATTCCGTTACGTGCTGAGGGCCCTCTCTTACCCCTGTAAGTTGTCCCATGTTTTTAACGTGAATTTCAGATCCCAATCCGAACTTGTAATGATTTTTTTTTTTTTTTAATATGCCTACACCCTATGAAATTGTGTGCACCCTCCCACCACCATCACAGCAAACATTCACGTTAATACAGTATTTGTTAGTGTGGAGAGATCATGTGGTTCATTGTCACATTTCTATTTTAACAAGTTTAAAAAAAAAAAAAAAAAAAAAAAAGACTTGTTTCTAATATTATGACTGTTCCATGAAATGTTTTACCACTTGCAGATTCTGCATCTCCTTTAATGTTTGTTACCTTGTAGGAGGGGGGATGGATGTGCAGATTGACTAAAAATATCGTTATTCCCTCCTGTAAACGGCCAGTTTTTCCTTGTAGCTCTGGCGCTGGGTTTCCCACTGCTGGCCCGTGGATTTTGAGGGCCTCTGTGTGGACCACGTTTGAGCCTTGATTCTTTCGATCGGGTCTGCTGCGGGTTTATATATCGTTACCGGGAGCCCTCTTCTCGCCATATCCGCGGTTGCTTCTTCCGCCGAGTTGTAGAGACACGTCTCATCGCCGTAGAAAACCCGCAGCTTCGCCGGAAATGGTGTCTGGAAGCGCAGTTTTTCTCTCGTAATACTACCTTTTTAGTGTTGTCGTATTCCCGACGCTTTTTAAGGACCTCCGGGGCGTAATCGTGTTCCACGAAAACTTTTCTCTTTTGGTGCATAAATCCTTTTTTCTGCCAGGCCAGTCTTACAACCTCTTCTTTTATTTTGGAGTTGGAAAACTTCACCACCACCGATCGTGGAGGTGCTTCCGCCGCCGGCCTAGGGGCTAATGTACGGTGCGCCCTTTCTATCTTCAAGTCGGTGGTTTGGGGAATATCCAACTTTTCTCTCAATAAGGATTCCACGCATGCCGCCATTGTGGTGAAACCATCCTTGACTCCTTTCAGACCATGAATTCTTATGTTGTCTCTTCTTAGTCTGCCTTCTTGGTCGGTTAGCTTAGCCTCCAGTCTTGACTGTCTATTGTGTAGATCCAGCACGGTATCTTCCAGCCCTTTTATTCTTTCCTCTGCTTCCAAGATTCGGTTCTCGGCCTGGTCCACTCTGCTGTTTGTCCTTTTTATTTCTTCTTTGATTTCACGAAATTCGGCCCAACACTCTCAGCGAAATCATCTTAATTCTTTAAATACCATTTTTAAGCTAACCTTTTTGCTAGCTTCATTCAGCTCCTCGTCTTCTGAATGGAGATCCTCCAGATCAGATTCTCCGGCCGATGCGTGTCCTGGCCTGGTAAATGTCGATTTCTTGTTTTCCTTTAGGCATGATGACTTTGTCTTTTGATTTTCACTCTTCCAAAAATCCGTTAAATCTTATTTTCAAGGTATTTTCCTGGATTGGGTCTGGGAGCTTCAGCATTAAGCTGCTATCACCATGGTGTCCAGACCGGAAGTCACCCAGGGATTCCACCCTTTTGCACAGATGGGTCGATGTAGTTATTTTTGAGAAGAAACACCGTCAGTCTTCGGGAAACAATGTTGAAGAAAACCTTTCCTTCGACGCTCCACAATGAGATTGCGCAAAATTGCTCGATGTTCTCTGAGTTTTGTTCTTTGGGGATCCAGACTCCCTTGACGTATCTCCACTGGTCAGAAACTCTCCCCCTTCTCCATATCGCCTTCATAATTTTTCACAAGTGACTTAAGAGCTCTGGACAGCACTTGTAAACCAGGTAGGGTACTCTGCTAGGGCCTGGAGTGGAGGCTTAGCGTGCTTTCTGGATAACTTCCTCAGCCTCCCTGAAGTTTGAACTCGTCCCTGAACTCCTTCTGGTTGAATTCTGTTGTTGGTTTGGCTGGAGTGATGAGAGTCTTGTTAGGTTCAAGCTCCTGATCCCTTATTGGGTCCCTCAGGATCTTGCAGAGGAAGTTGTTGATTTCTTCTTTTGTACACCTAAGATGGCCGCCGTGCTTGCCCCAAGTAACTGCTTGATGAAGCAAAAAGGGTTAGCAATAAATGCAGCTCGCTTCCTGGCTCTCCCTCTTCCTCATTTCCTATGCCATTCTGCTCTACAAAGGATAGTCAGCCTCTTCCATAAGACGTTCTTTAGGTCAGCCAAAGCTCGTTTCTCCTCATTAGTAGCTGACTTGTACTGCTTTCTGAGGGTTCGACGCTCCTGCCGTAGGTTGGTGCATCTTGACAGCCCTACGGGTTTTGGTGTAACCATTCTTGATGGTACCGCCCTCTTTATACCCAAACCTCTCAGTGGCATAACTGATGATGATGGTGGTCATAGTCTGGAACTGTCTATTGGCAAAAAAAAAAAAAAAAAAATTAAACATTTACAAGAAAAAAGTTGCAACATTTATGAGAAAAAAGATGCAACTTTACAAGAAAATAAGTTGCAAATTTATGAGAAAAAGTTGCAAAATTAGGAGAAAAAGTTGCAAATTTACAGGAAAAAAGTTACAAATGAGAAAAAAAGATGCTAATTTACAGGTGAAAAGTTGCAAATTCACAGGAAAAAAGTAGCAAATTTATGAGGAAGAAGTTGCCAATTTACAAGAAAAAAAAGTTGGAAATTTACAGGAAAAAGCTGAAATTTACAGGAAAAAGTTACAAATCTGAGAAAGAAGCAAATTTACAAGAAAAACATTACAAATTCATAGGAAAAAGGTTACAAATTTATGAGAAAAAAGATGCTAATTTACAAACAAAAGTTGCAAATTCACAGGAAAAAAGTAGTGAATCTATTGAACATTTACAAGGAAAAAGTTACAACTTTATGAGAAACATTTGAAAATTTACAGGAAAAAAGTTGCAAATATACAAGAAAAAAGCTGGCAATGTACAGGAAAAAGTTGAAAATATAAGAAAAAAGTTGAAAATTTATGAGAAAAAGATGAAAATTTAAAGAAAAAAAGTAAAATTTTTGAGAAAAAAAATAAGTCAAATTTATGAGAAGTTGAAAATTTGCAAATTTATGAGAAAAAAAGTCAATCTTTCGAGAAAAAAAAGTTGTAAATTTACAAGAAAAAAGTTAAAAATTTACAAGAAAAAAGTTGAAAATTTACAAGAAAAAAGTTGAAAATTTACAACAAACAATTTGCAAAATTACAAGAAAAATTCTGCAAATTTTTGAGAAAAGCTGATAATTTTTTGGGGAAAAAAGTCAAACATGAGAAAAAAAGTTGCAAATCTACAAGAAAAAAATTCAATTTATGAGAAAAAAGTTAAATTTTTAAGACAAAAGTTGCACATTTGAGGAAAAGTTGCAAATTTTTCAAGAACAAAATTGCAAATTTATGAGAAAAAAGTAAACTTTTGAGTAAAACATTGCAAATCTACGATAAGTTGAAATTTTTTTTCTCTACTACTGCAAAGCTTGTTGCTTGAATTTTCTTTTCCTCGTGTGCTCATCTGTTGGAGTGTTTTTATGCTGCATCATAATAAAAGTTATTACTGTTATAATACCGCCCATCACTCTACTTCCTGTTGCTGTTTCTAGGCCAAGCAGGGCGCTACACTTTACGAGAGAAATTCAAGGACTTTGAGCGGGGCATGATGCCCGATGAGCGCCTCCTGGAGACCCTGGAGAAGTACAGTGAGCAGGCCAAGGAGGTCCAGCTAACTCTGCTACACAACGCACCCTCCTTCTGGGATGAAATGGGCCGGGCAAAAGCCAGCAGATACCAACCGTGCCCGCCGCTGAGGAGGAAAGACGCGGGTAGTAGGGTGCGGCGGGGAAGTGGTTCTCTGAGTTTGCACCGCCGGAGCCTGCCACCGCTGTCCTGTGTAAGAGAAGAGACCGAAAAGAAGCAGGACACAAAGAGGGCCAAGAGGAAGTCGCTGAGTCTGGTGGAGGAGGCATGGGAGTGGTTGGAGAGTTTAGGCAAAGGGAAGGTCTACAGCACTGCGGGTGAGAAGGACAAGAAGAACTGCAGCTCTTTGGAGGTTACTCTCCCTGTGTGCAAAGAAAACTTAAGTCGAGGTAGCAAAGGGGGGAAAAATGGTCACAAAAGTTTGAAGGCAGACTCTGATCATCAAACTTCCTGCTGCATGGGGAATCAGACCAGGGCTCAAGATGCCAAAAAGACTGAAGAAGCCAAATCTGACCCGTACAGCTCGAGCTGTTCTACAGCCGAAGATGAGAAAAACCTCCTCAGAGAAACCATCATCTATCAGCTGGTGCATCTGCAGGACTTACAGACCCAGATGACGTGCACAGATAAACAGATTGTCGAACTGGAGGAGAAATGGAGGGTTCAAAAGGCCGAACAGGAGGCCTGCGACAGAACGGTGGAGGAAGAGGAGCAGCAGATCCAGTTCTGGGAGAACGAATTAAAAGCCGAGGAGGTTTATGAGCAAGAGTTGCAGCGTCAGTTTCTGGAAATGAGAGCGAAGGCAGTGGAGACAAAGGCCAAACTCAAGGAGTACCACCGCAAAATACAGCAGCTCAATTTCTTTGGAGCCCCAAATGCCATTTGTGAGGGTCCGCGGACAGACGCAGACACCGCCTCAGAGAGTTCGGTCGAAAACCCCCAATGGTCTATGGATGGAAACACCAACAGGAAGTTTCCACTGCTGAGGGATGACTGCAACCCTTCTCCTCATGCTCTGGTTCCTCCCCACCAGATAAAGGAGCGGCGGCCCACCGGACCCACTGAGCTGAGGGAGTGGTGGATGCGCTGGTCTGAAGCCCAGAGCTCCCAAACACGGATGAAGACGGTGATTCACCGCTCCGAACTCACCATCTATCTGGGCAGCACCAAGGTCTAGAGGTCAGAAACAACACTACATGTTCTCATCCTGATGTCATGTGATCAAAGTAGTGTTACGAGACCGGACTAGGACCAGAGAGAACTCCTTCAGAGACTTTACGGCAGAGGTGTCAGATTCAGGTTTACTGAGGGCAGAATCATTTCACAAATGTTTCATTCCTCCTCAACCACTAGCTGCCCCCTCCCCCCCAAGAAACAAATCAACATTTATTTTTTTTTTGCAGAGAATTGGAATCACCTTCAACATTTTTTGGTGAATTTGCAGGGGTTTTTTTTTTTTCCTTTTTTGTAAATTTAAAGTTTTCCTTATAAATTTGCAACTTCTTGTAAATTTTTTACTTTTTTTAGCATAAATTTGCTACTTTTTTCTTACAAAGTTAAAACCTCTTCTCAGTTTTCATGCTTAAAAAGTTGAAAATTGAAGAGAAGTTTTTTTTTTTTTAGCATAAAGTTACTTTTTTCTTACAAATGTACAACTTTTTTCCCGTCAATTTTCAGCTTTTTTCTTACAAATTTGCAACTTTCTCAATTTAAAACTTGAGCATAAATTTGCTACTTTTTTTCTTACAAATGTACAACTTTTTTCTGACAAATTCGCAACTTTCTCATCAATTTCCAACATTTTTTTTAGCATAAATTTGCTAATCAATTTTCAGCTTTTTTTTTTTTTTTTTTTAAAAATGCTACTTTTTTCTTACAAATATGCAACTTTTTCCCCATACAAATTTGCGACTCAAAACTATGAATACATTTGCTACTTTTTTCTTACAAATATGCAACTTTTTCCCAATTAGTTTTCAAGTTTTTCATACAAATTTGCAACTTTCTCAATTTTAAACTTTTTAGCATAAATTTGCTACTTTTCTTACAAATGTATAACTTTCCCCCATCAATTTTCAACTTTTTTCTGACAAATCTGCAACTTTCTCATCAATTTCCAACATTTTTTAAAATAAATTTGCTACTTTTCTTACAAATTTACAACTTCTAATCAATTTTCACCTTTTTTAAAATTTGCTTTTTTCTTACAAATATGCAACTTTTACCCCCAAATATGCAGCTTTCTCAATTTTCAACTTTATGAAGAATGCATTTGCTACTTTTTCTTACAAATGTACACAACTTTTCTTACAAATACGCAACTTTTTCTCCGTCAATTTTCAACTTTTTCTTACAAATTTGCAACTTTCTCAATTTAAAACTTTACTATAAATTTATTTTTTCCTTTAGAAAATGCAACTTTCCCCCATCAATTTTCAACTTTTCTCTTATAAATTTGCAATTTTCTCATCAATTTAACATTTTTTAGCATAAATTTGCTACACTTCTTACAAATTTACTTTTCTCTAATCAATTTTCACCTTTTTTTAATTTGCTACTTTTTTCTTACAAATATGCAACTTTTTCCCCATACAAATTTCCAACTTTCTCATCAATTTTCAACTTAATGAAGAATACATTTGCTACTTTTTTCTTACAAATATGTGTAATGTTGGGTTTGAGTGCCTTTGTGACGTGTGGTGTAGTGGCGGCCACTTTGTCTTCCGCCACTGCACCGCCCTACAAATACTAGGGGCCATCCATGTTCGGGCTCTTTGCCAATGCCCCTGCCTGGTGGCTGTGTTGTGAGTCCAATGACTAATAAAGCTGAGTTCAACTGTTCACCAAGTCTCATCAATGAATAAGGTATTTATTCAGACATGACATTTTGGTGACGAGAATAAACTATGGAGGCGTGTATTGCACCGCTTCACCCCTTCCTGGAGCTCCCGGGCGAGCCGCCTGTGCCTTGGCCACGATGGTTTGCAGCCTTCCAGAATTACATCATCGCACTCGACCTGGGTGAGCTAAGAGTACGTGCGCTCCTGGTGCATAATTTAGGGGTTGAGGGCCAGCGTGTCCTGCACACACTCGAGGCTTCGGACTCATTTGAAGATGTAGTTGAGTTGCTGGCAAACCATTTTCAAACCCCGGATAGCATAATTGTCCATAGGATTAGGTTCCGACAACGACACCAGTGAGTGGGTCAGCCTGTCCACCAGTTTGTCGCCGACCTGCGGCAGCTGGCTAGCGAGTGTCGTTTTGGGCCATTGGAGGAGGAAATGGTGCGTGACCAGCTGGCGGAGCACACAACCAGCACTGCTTTATGAGCTAGGCTACTCATGGCACCATGTGACTTGACGTTAGCCAGGGCTGTTGAGCTAGCTCTCCAAATGGAGACCGCGGACAAGCTAACGTCGGAGCTAAATTGGCACCAGTCACAACGGCAGCCAGAGCCTTCTGCCGTGGCATTAGTAGCAGACCCGAACAATGAGGATAGCATGGATGACGACACAATAGAAACCAATGCTATCAGCCGAAGGTCTGCCCCAAGAAAACCCCTGTGTATGGGCTGTGGGTCCACGAAACACCAATACAAGGCTAGGGACTGCCCGGCTAGAGGGAAGTGCTGTGGCAAGTGTGGACGCTTGAATCATGATGCTAGGGTGTGTCGTGTGTCCAAGCCGGAGAGCCTACGGAGGAAATCACTTCACCTGCACCCAACAACTATCCACACTGTGTCCCCGAGTACTAACGGGTACATGTTCTGCACAGTGATGCTGGAAGGCGTGGAAGTAACGCTGCTGCTCAACACGGGGGCGGAGGGATCATTACTGAATTGGGCCACGGTTAGGAAGTTCTTCCCCCACTACAGGATAAGAAGTAACCCAGCGCCGCTTTACGGTTATGGATGTGGCAGGCTGTGCACGGTCGTAACGTTGGGAGTTAACAGTTTGGTGCAAGTCAGCGGTGATGGCTGACTTCACGTTTCACGTCACAGTCCGAGGCGACAACATCATGGGCTATGACCGGTTTTATGGACTGGGGTTCGCCATCAAAGAAAGAATGGGGAAGAGTGGCCTGGTTGTGGCCAGTGGAACCTTCCGGTTCCAGTAGTGGAGGATGACACTGTGTGGGACGAAGGGCTACCAGGCACCACGGCAGTCAAGCAGGACCAGCCTCGCTCAGGTTCAACGCAGGAGGGTCTCAGTGCCGGCGTTCAGGGAATGGTAGGAGAGGGTACCGAGCGTGGCAGCAAGGCACCTGCGAGTGACACCAATGTGCTAACCCCAGATTCCTCCAGAGCTTGGCTGCAGAGGGCTGGAGGATCTGCAGCTACAATGGCGACCACTGCAGAGGCTTTAGAAGAGGTTGGGGCCAGACTGGTAGGCACGAAGAGACCGTGTGCCAGTCAGCACCATAGCAGGCCGAACAGAACTCCTCTGAGAGTTATGGACTTGGTCTGGGCTCGAGGAGAGGGCCGTCCACGGCAGATACGGGCCAAGCGACAACCAGCAGAACACCAGGAACAGCTGCGCATCGTGGCTAAGCAGGGCACAGCTTACTTTCAGCTGTCGGACGGCTCGAGGAGGCATGCCAACGAGCTGTGGCGTGTCCAGGAGGAGGCTTCTGATGGCGGGTCTGGACAAGAGGCAGTCTGTGGCGATGAGAAGACGTACTTTCGTCCATGAGGTCAGCTGCGACCCTGGGGGCATGCTGCTTCCAGAGGCAGGTCTGCTGAGGGGCTGCCCTGGACCCCCCACAAGCCAGTTCTACCCCTTTCCGCCAGAACAGCAGTGTGATTTAAAAAATAATAAAAGTTCTAATGTTCATATGTTTGTGCATGCAAAAAAAGTTATTGTTCTGGGTGTTTTATTAGTATAGGAACACGGCAGTAATTTTGAGTTATTAATGGACTTAATGTAGTTTACAGGTGGCAGAATAATCCACCTTGCCGTGTGGGGTAGGACGGTAGTCCACCCGTCCTCCCTAGTTTAGGTTTTGTTGTATGAATGTGGTAGGCCATTTAGTAATCTCAGTTTAGAGTTTTCTTGCATGATTCGGGTGCTAAATTGGGGAGGGTCTTAATTGTGCGTGTGTTTTGGATTTTCTACCGGGGGGGGGATGTTGGGTTTGAGTGCCTTTATTGTGAAGTGCGGTGTAGTGGCGGCCACTTCATCTTCCGCCACTGCACCGCCCTATAAATACCAAGGGGCATCCATGTTAGGGCTCTTTGCTGATGCTCCTGCCTGGTTGCTGTGTTGTGACTCCAAAGACTAAAAGCTGAGTTCGACTGTTCACCAAGTCTCATCACTGAATAAGGTGTGGTGACACAATAGGAGATGGCACTCCATCCAGGACTTTGGGGGAAGGGAAAGGAGAGATGGTAATGGGGGAAGAAGTGAGACGGGCGCCAGAGCGCTATGGGGTATCAAACTGAATAAAGATGCGCCTTCACCCCCACTGTGCCAGGTATGGGATGTATTATGAATGAATGAATTTATTCGGTAATAATAAACACATACAATACAATAAGAACACACAAAAGAACAACCGAAAGGGTGTAGGCTGAAGCTAGTGCTTATATAGTGCCTACCCTGTTACAATTTTAAAATCAGTAACATAAAAATTTAAGTCTTACCCAAAATCAACAAAGAAAATCAAATAGAACAAGAAGACAAAAAAACCCCAAAAACCCTTTAAGTTATAACAAATTTATCTCCCAGCATTTACAGTGAGATTTTCTCATCTTTGTACAATTTTTTGAATTGCTTCAGAGTTGAACATGTTTTAATATTTTCAGAGCAACAGTTCCACAGTTTAACTCCAGTGACAGACATGCAATGATACTTTGTATTTGTTCTAACCTTTGGCTTATTAAAGACAGTTACCTCTTAGCTCATATTTGCTTTCACTTTTGTTTAAACAGTCTCTGAATATTTACAGGTTATTGGTTATTATTTGCTTTGTACATGATTTGAATGACATAATCTACCAGATCGCTAAAATTAAGAGTATGTGGAGAGTGTGAAATGAGGAGGCAAGGTTACGAGCAGACGAAGTTTATTACACTCTCCCATCAGTCATACACAAAAAGCATAAACAGCTAAGTACAGCTTCTCCTTTTATATCCACAGCTCGTTTCACATCTCCACGACATTTCACAATACATTCACCCTTGACCCCCCACAGCTCCTTCTTCCTGCCAAACTCCCCATGATCTCCTTGCTATTGTCCACTTCTCTCTATTCTCTGCATCCTGACTGGGACGCTGTCTGCCGACTCACCCAAGCTCCTACCACCCCCCCCCCCCCCGACAGAGTTTCAGTCCACATGCCTTTTGGGCTTCAGTCTCCTCCCATATCTGCTGTAACCGGGGACTCTGTGCCGGCGGGGGGCTGCCGGAGGTGTGTCTGACTGCGGGTGGGCTGTGGCGAGGGTGGGGTGGGGAGGGAATTCCGCTTTGCCTGTGTGGCTGTCCTGGTGAATCGTTTGCCTGGGGAGCTCTCCGTGGGGGTCTTCCACGCCGAGGGGCCCGAGCCAGCAGCACTTGCTCGTCCGCCACCACAAAGGTGGGCTTAAGTCTGTCTATGCATATATTCTCCCAGCGCCCCCCAAAATCTAACAAAAAATGCTTGCCCCCTGTTTCCAGCACTCTGTACGGGCCATCATAGGGTGGGCGTAATGGAGAGCGATGGGCATTGTGCCTGACGAACACGAACCCCGCATTCTTCAAAGTTTTCGACACGAAAGCGTGTGGAAAACAGTGGTGGGCCGGGCCGGGCAGTGTGCCTGTGTCTGCACTCACAGTTGCACAGTCTGCACTCACTGGCAGTTGTCTGGCGCGGGATTATCTGGCAAAAATTCCCCGGGCAGGCGCAGTGGCTGAGAAAAAACAAGCTCTGCCGGGGAAGCCTCCAAATCCTCTTTTGGTGCGGAACGCAACCCCAATAAAACCCACGGCAACCGGTCTACCCAATTTGCATCCGTAAGCAAAGCCCTGAGCGCCGCTTTCAGTGACCTATGAAAACGCTCGCATAACCCATTGGCCTGTGGGTTGTACGCGGTTGTGCGATGAATTGCGACACCCAGGCTGCGGGCCATCGCGGACCACAGGTCGGAAACAAACTGAGGGCCCCTATCGGACGTGATGTCCGACAGGATTCCAAAACGCGCCACCCATGTTGTCAAAAAAGCGCGCGCCACGTCCGTGGACGTGGTTGCCGCCAGCGGGACTGCTTCTGGCCAGCGTGTGGTGCGGTCCACCACTGTCAGGAGGTGCGTGCACCCCTGCGACGGCGGGAGGGGGCCCACGAGGTCCACGTGAACGTGGTCGAATCTTTTAGCCGGTATACTAAACGGCTCCAAAGGAGCCTTCGTGTGTCTGTGTACTTTGGCTCACTGGCACGCTACACAGGTTGCAGCCCACTCTTTCACTTGTTTGCGCAGGCCTGGCCACACGAATTTCGCTCCCACCATTCTGACTGACGCGCACACTCCTGGGTGCGCCAGAGCGTGAACTGACTCGAACGCGCGGCGGCGCCACGCGACCGGCACCACCGGGCGCGGGCGTCCTGTGGAGACGTCGCAGATTGGGGGGGGGGGGCTGCCGTCTTGCAGTACTCTGCTCTCCAGCCTTAACCCTGTTGGTCCAGACTGGAGCGCGCGCACGTCTGTATCGCCAACCTGCTCTGCGGCCATGGCTGTATAATCTATCCCTACACAGAACGGGGCCACCACCGCGCGCGAGAGGCAGTCCGCCACCACATTCAGCTTACCCAACACATGCTGAATATCGGTCGTAAACTCCGAGATTGCAGCCAGCTGTCTCTGCTGCCGGCCCGACCAAGGTTTCGAAACCTTGGCCATCGCGAACGTCAGCGGCTTGTGGTCCACAAACGCGGTGAAGTTGTGCCCTTCCAGCCAGAACTGGAAGTGGCGTATGGCCAGGTGGAGAGCCAGTAACTCTCTTTCGAACACGCTGTATATACGCTCACTGTTGCGCAAAGTCCTGCTGAAAAAAGCGAGTGGCTGCCAAGAACCGGCGACACGTTGCTCCACGACGGCCCCTATGGCCACGTCCGAGGCGTCGGTGGTGAGCGCTATCCGGGCTGCCGGGTCTGGGTGCGCCAACAGTGCGGCGTTTACCAGGACTGCTTTAACCTTAGAGAACGCCTGCTCTTGCTCCGGAGTCCATTCGACTCCATCTGCCAGTTTCCGTCTCTTGAGTGCGGCGAACAATGGCTGCATGAGTTGAGCTGTGTGGGGGAGGAAACGGTTATAAAAGTTAACCATCCCCAAAAATTCTTGCAGCGCCCTGACCATCTGAGGCCGGGGAAAATTGGCTACAGCGCGCACCTTATGGGGCAAGGGTATCGCTCCCTCCGGTGAGACACAGTGCCCCAGAAAATCAATCTGCGTCACGCTGAACTGGCACTTCGCCGGGTTGATTATTAACCCGTGCTCCTCAAACCTCTGGAAAACCGTCCTGAGGTGGGTTACGTGTTTGTCCTCAGATGCACTGGCTACCAGGATATCATCCAGGTAGACAAACACAAACGGGAGATCACGCAGCACCGCGTCCATCGTGCACTGGAACGTCTGTGCCGCTCCTTTTAATCCAAATGACATGCGCAGGAACTCGAACAAGCCGAATGGAGTTATTACCGCTGTTTTGGGTATGTCCTCCGCGCGCACTGGGACCTGGTGGTAACCGTGGACCAGGTCTATTGTAGAAAAAATGCGTGCTCCAGTGAGGTGAACGGAAAAATCCTGCATGTGGGGAATCGGGTAGCGGTCGTGTGCTGTGGCATTGTTCAACCTGCGGAAATCCCCGCATGGTCGCCATGACCCCTCAGCCTTAGGGACCATGTGTAGCGGGGATGCCCATGGGCTGTTCGAACGCCTGATGATGCCCAACCTTTCCAGGTTGGCAAACTCCACGTGCGCTATGGCCAGTTTAGCTGCGTCCAAGCACCGAGGTCGTGCGAAAACGGGCGGCCCAGTGGTGGTTATAAAGTGCTCCACCCCGTGTTTAGCGATGGCCGCCGAAAACGTCGGGACCGTGAGTGCTGGGAACCGAGTGAGCAGTTCGTGGAACTTGCCGCCTGGAGCTGTGACGTTGGCTTGTGTTACTGGCCCGGCCCCTCGAGCTGTACAGGGGAGAGAGTCAAAGGACAGTGCATTAACCAGGCGCCTGTTAGCAACATCAACCAGTAAACCATGTGCACAAAGAAAATCAGCCCCCAGGATATGGTAATTCAGTGTTGCTATGATAAAAGTCCACTCGTATGTACAGCCGTGCAGAGATAAGATCAGTGTTCTTTCACCAAAGGTCTTAATTTTGGAGCCGTTTGCTGCCAACAGCCCGGGGCCGCTAGGTCCTGGCAGCCGGTCGGCGTAGGTTGGCAGGATGATGCTCTTCTGGGCTCCGATGTCCACGAGGAAACGCCTCCCTGAGCACGCGTCCGTCATGTAGAGCAGCTTGTTCTCTTCACCGGCGGTCGCAGCTGCTACCAACTGCCGGCCTTGGCATTTCCCGAGCGCTTGAACTGGCACGGTGGCGCACATCTGCATGCGTTCTCTCCGAAGCGGCGGTGGTAGAAATAGAGTGCGTCTCTCTGGCGCCCCTTGGCCCCCGCTGCCGCTACAGTCGGTGGCTCCTCGCCTCCTCCGGTCGTCTCGCTGGGGTCCGACGCAGCTGTGTTGACTGAAGGCTCTGGTGCTGAGGATGATCCAGTCTGCCTCCTGGGCTAGCGCACGGTACTCACGCACGGCCAGCAACGGCGAATTAGCCAGAACCGCTCTTGCCTCTGTTGGGAGATTCCGGAGGAAAAGGTGGGCAAACAGGAAATGCCCGTCGTCCGTGCCCATTAACGCCAACATCTTCTCCATCAGATCGACAGCTGAACCATCTCCCGCCTCAGGAGCCTCTCTGCTCTCTCGCAGTCCGAGAGCGTGTAGCGTCGGGTCAGCGTAGTATTGAGAGCTTCATATCTGTTGTGGGCTGGTCGAGCAGGCTCGCTACCTGTTGGGCTGTGCGAGCATCCAGCACTGCAACCACGCTGTCAAACTTGGTTTCATCTGCCGTTATTCCCCGGAGGGTGAACTGAGCCTCGGTGTGGTGGAACAAAGAGCGCGGGCTGTGCTGCCAAAAGTCTGGTAACTTGACTGAAACAGCGCAAGCGTTGCTGGAGGTTCCCGTCCGGGCCGACTCCAGGGTTCCTGCCTCGTGTTCCATCATACGTCCAGGGTCACCAGTGTGGAGAGTGTGAAATGAGGAGGCAAGGTTACGAGCAGACGAAGTTTATTACACTCTCCCATCAGTCATACACAAAAAGCATAAACAGCTAAGCACAGCTTCTCCTTTTATATCCACAGCTCGTCTCACATCTCCACGACATTTCACATCACAAAGCATGACATTTCACATCACAACACATTCACCCTTGACCCCCCACAGCTCCTTCTTCCTGCCAAACTCCCCATGATCTCCTTGCTATTGTCCACCTCTCTCTATTCTCTGCATCCTGACTGGGATTGAATGACTAATTGAATGAATATTGGATTTGTTGGTTTACGGTAAGGTTTCTTTGATACAATGCGTACAGCTTTTTTCCTGTAGTAAAAAGATTAAGTTTGTGTTTGTTTTATATGCGTTTCCCCAGATCTCCACACAGTATGTCATAAAAGGAACTATCAATGAATTATATAAAATGCAAAGAGATTTCTGACACCGAAGATCCTCAACTTTATACAGTACGGCAATGGATTAAGACATTTTAGTTTTGACATAATTTATGTGTGATTTCCAGAACTTGGTTTTGAAAACTGTGTCAATTTCAACATTGTTTATTTTAATTTTTTTGTGATTATATAATTTGCAGTTTCCAAATATTATATATTTTGTTTTTCCAAGGTGAATAGATAATTTATTGGCAGTGAACCATTGATTTTGTTTAATTTCATTTTCTCCTGAATCCAGAAGCTGCTTAAGATTTTCTCCACTACAAAAAAAAGTTGTGCCATCTGCAAATAAAATACACTTGAGCAATTTAGACACATAACAGAAATCATTAATATACAAAATAAACAGCAATGGACCAAGCACAGAACCCTGTGGTACCCCAAGTCATCTTCAGCAACTCAAGAGTCTGTATTATTCACATGAACATAATGATATCTGTCTTCTAAATAGCTGTGTAACCAGTCAAAAGCAATTCCTCTGATGCCATACTTATGTAATTTTAATTTTCTTATTGAGAGGTAAGACGCTTTTCACACCTGAGGACTCTGGGGTGTGAAAGTATTTTGTTAAACCATGCTCTGTGACATCTATATGGATGTGTGTACATGCTCTCTGATGCATGTGTCAATGTGTTCACCCTGGGTGCCAAAGGCAGGAATAAAGTGGTATAAAGGAGTTCGCTTTGGCACACGGATTTAGTCTGTTCTGTTGTTGTATGTGAATAAAGTTCTGTGTCTCGTCTGATTCCATCCTCCACATAAGTATTTATTCAGACATAATATGCAACTTTTTCCCCGTCAATTTTCAGCTTTCTTACAAATTCTCAACTTTCTCATCAATTTTCAAACTTTTTAAGCATAAATTTGCTCTTTTTGTACAAATGTACAACTTTTTCCTTACAAATATGCAATTTTATCAATTCTCAACTTTAGCATAAATTTTTTTCCTTACAAATATGCAACTTCCCCCATCAGTTTTCAACTTTTGTCTTACAAATTTGCAACTTTATCAATTTAACATTTTTAGCATAAATTTGCTACTTTTCTTACAAATGTACAACCTTTCACTAATCAATTGTCACCTTTTAATTCGCTTTTTTCTTACAAATATGCATTTTTTTTCCCCAAAATTTCCAACTTTTTCAATTTTCAACTTTATGAAAAATACATTTGCTACTTTTTTCTTACAAATGCACAAATTTTTTCTTACAAATATGCAACTTTTCCCCCCAGTCAATTTTCAACTTTTTTCTTACAAATTTGCAACTTTCTCATCAAATTAACTGTTTTTTTTTAGCATGAATTTGCTACTTTTTTTTTTTTGCAAATATTTAATTTTTTCCCTGTCAATTTTCAACTTTTTTCTTACAAATTTGCAACTTTCTCATCAATTTAAAACTTTTTTTAAGCGTAAATTTCCTACTTTTATCAATCTTACAGGGCCCTAAAAAAGCTAGAAACAGCCCTGCCTGTATTAAAGCACTAACCTGACATGCCATAATGCAGGAAACAATTTGTTTTTTTACCCCAGAGGCTGATGAAATTTTACTGACTAATCCAGGGATGAGAAGTAAGACTAATAATAAACTACTTCAGTTCATCTTTTCTTTTGGAAAAAATACTGTAGCCAAATGTACTCACGTAAACGATAGTGGTACTTTTAACACATACTGATAATTGCAAGCTGTTGCTTTTCCACTGTGTCGGCACACAGAGATGCATGACTTTACCCCACTGTTTGTCAGTGCACTGCTGTAATAATAGTTTGATCAAACACACAATTCCACTTTATTACCTCCACCAAGGAGGAAATGGAATCACGTGTAGTCAGAGGACCCAAAAACTGCTCGGTGGGTTTAGGGTTGGCTTGATGCTGATTGGATAAAACTACATTACAACGTAAACAAAACAGAAGGAAATGAGAAGCACCAAATTTGACCAGAAAAAGTTAATGGTGAAGATCTGGTGTTTAAAATTGAATATGAGGCTGCTGTGACTGTGGAGGGTCTGAACGATTCAGCAGATGTGGCCATGCAGGATCCCCGTTAACCTGCGTCCCCCCCCCCCAAAAAAACAAACAAAAATCCATCCATCTTCTACTGCTTTTCCAGAGGTCTGGGTCGCAGAGGCAGCAGTTCAAGCAGAGAAGCCCAGACCTCCCTCTCCCCAGCCACCTGCTCCAGCTCTTCAGAGAGGATACCAAGGCATTCGCTGGGAGACAGTCTCTCCAGTGAGTCCTGGGTCTCCTGCCAAAATCCTGATCAGATGCCCATACCACGTCAACTGGCTCCTTTCAATGTGGAGGAGCAGCAGTTCTACTCTGAGCCTCTCCTGGATGACTGAGCTCCTCACCCTGTCTCTGAGGGTGAGACCAGCGATCCTATGAAGGAAGCTCATTTCAGCTGTTTGTATCCACGATCTCATTCTTTCAGTCATTACCCAAAGCTCGTGACCATAGGTGAGGGTTGGAACGTAGACTGACTGGTAAATTGACAGCTTTGACTTCGCTGACTCCGCTCCCGATTCTCAACGCTGTGTACTCAGTGGACCTAAAAACTGCTCAGTGGGTTTAGGATTGACTTGATACTGACTGGATAAAACTCTGTATTACAACGTAAACAAAACAGAAGGAAATGAGAAGCACCAAATTTGCCCAGAAGGCTTAAATAAAAAAAAATAATAAAAAAAATTCATAGGTGTAAATCAGCGAGGGGACAAGGGACACCTTGCCCCTCCCAAACTGAAAAAAAGAATTGTCCCTCCAATATCACTAGAAACTTTCTATAAATTTTCAACATTTTCTTGTAGATTTACATTTTCCCCTCAGGTTTATGACTTTTTTCGTTTCATTTCTCATGCAAATTTTCAGCTTTTTTTGTTGTACATTTTCAACTTTTTCTTCAAAATTTGATTTCTCATAAATTTGCAACTTTTCCTTGTAAATTTTCAACTTTTCCATATAATTCTTAAACTTTTGTCCTGTCAATTTTCAACTTTTTTTTTGTAGATTTGCAACTTTTCAAAAATGTGACTTATCAAATTTGCAAAATTTTCCTCTATTTGAATTTTCCCCCTGTAAATTTTCAACCTTTCCTGTAAATTTGCAAAGTTCACAAAAATGTTACTTTTTCTCAAACTTGCAATTTTTTTCCCCTCAAATATTTTGTGACTTTTTCCTGTAAATTTTTTTTATAAAATTGCAACTTTTTCCACAAAAATGTATTTTTTCCTCTGTAAAATTCCAACTTTCTTGTAAATTTGCAACACTTATCGGCATACAGGACACATTTTTATTCTGTACAATTAAAGTGTAATTTGTAACTTTTTAATTTCAAAATTGGCATATTTTATAACATCTTTGCACCTTCATTCCTGCAAACTTATACATCATGCTAAATTGGATCATATCCCCATCCTGCCTGTAAAAATAATAAATTTTAAAAAATTTGCCTACCGATTACAGGGGAGCGGCATGGAGAGCAGCACCAGCCACTACCATCGTCCACCACTGGGATGTGACCTCACACAGCCGTGCAGCAAGAGACCGAGTCCCTGCTGGTGCTTCTCCCACAGCTATGCTGTATGCTGGTGCTGCTTGCAGAGTGATGCTGTATAATCTTTCTGTTCCTCTCTGCAATTATTAAACTGTGGCAAATAGATCCCATCGCACACCAACATCCTGGTACTCCACGCTACAGCCAAGACACCGACAACTTATGATTTTCATAAAATTTTAATTCAATTGCTTCATTCAAGACCATTAACAAAAGTACATGAGAACCTTTGTATCTGGTTCACTGGAGACCCAGCAACATCCAAAAAAATGACAGGAAGTGAGCGTGCAGAGCCACAACAAGCTCAGCT
Organism: Pholidichthys leucotaenia; assembly: GCA_020510985.1. Taxonomy (NCBI): domain Eukaryota; kingdom Metazoa; phylum Chordata; class Actinopteri; order Cichliformes; family Pholidichthyidae; genus Pholidichthys; species Pholidichthys leucotaenia. Next base: position 195,873,789 of record CM035843.1, on the reverse strand, counting down.
GCCTCTGCTCCCGATTCTCAACGCTGTTTTAATAAACATATTCTAATGCTTTAATCTTTTTTTGTTTGTTTTAAGTTAAATTTGTGTCGTAATTGAGGTTTGAACTTTCACTAAGAAAAAAAAAAAAAAAAAAGCACACATTACATACAGTTATAGTTTAACCCACAGGTCTGGATGCATATCAGTATCGTTTCTACTAGAAAGAAAAAAGCCACCCAAGATTGTTGAGTATTTTGACGGTTGGCTGAGAACAGAGGATACATCTAAATTTTTATCATTTTTAATTTTTTTACTCCATTTTGCTTGTAGTTTTTAGGCACCTTATTTAACATTAGCAGATTCAGTTTTGATGAAAAGAAAATGTGCAAGAAAAAAAAAAACTGTATAAAATAACTGCAGTTATAAGATGCCACGAGGAATTCTGCACCTGGGAGTGGAGCATGTGAACACCGGAACGATCCCCCAAGAGTCCAGATTGGTAAAAATTAACCCCATCAGACTGACATTCACATATGTTACACACACACACACGCGCGCGTCATGCTTTCACTTCAGCTCTTCAAAGCATCTTTAAAAACTGCTCAAAAAACCGAGCAGAAGAAGAATCCTCAAGTTTAAGCTCGCGCACATGAGAAATATGATCCTCCTTATGGAGGAAACTTTGCTTTATGCGTTTGGTAGGAAAGCATAGAGTACAGGAGACAAAAAAAGGAGGAGGAGCAGACGAGGAGGATGCAGGAGGGTCTGATACATGCCGAACAGCCGCACTCTCACATTCACTCAGAGGACTGATTTACAGGTGCAGAATTCCAGACAGAAGCGGGGGGGGGGGGGGGGGGGGGGGGAGAACACTGATTGGGACACAGACAGCCACACAGTCGTCGAACAAAAACCTCCAACACGCACACTAATCACTGCTAGGACACATCACACACACACTCAAGAGATCCCCAGGAGCTCCCATCCAAGGTATCCATGGCGACAGAGGTTATACATGCCCAATACTCTTATGTGTGCATGTTTTATATTGAGGATGAGCATGTGCCAGATCAAATTCCTTTTATTCCCTGCTGTTGGGTGTTGGGACGGCGACCCTCCGAGGGTGAATGGTGGGGGGAGGGCAGCTGTATTGCTCAGTCAATGACGCCGGGCTGACGGGTCTTCCGCTCCACGTTGAAGCCCTGGATGGGAGGAGAGAGGATGGGTTTAGAAATGAATCAACGATGTGCGGAGCCCTCATCAGGTTCCTTTTCCACATGTTGACACAGCGCCCAGAGGCGCTGATGAAAGGTCTGACATGCCATGGTCAGAACACCACAGGGTTTAATTATTGCAGCGCCATTTTACACACAAGGAAGCAGACTTCATCAAAAACAGGCCATTTTTAATGGTTAAAATGCCAGTGAGCCCCACTTCACCTCTCTTTGGTCAGTTATCTGAGATCTCCGTTCTAATGATGGTAATGTCATGTGTGAGGCTAATGTTAGCTTTTAGCTTCAGTTACTGGACTAAGTAACATGCATACTAAAAAAAACAACTTTGTTAATCTGTGATATAGTCAGTAAGTGATTTGAAGGGGGATTTGTTACATAAGGGGAAAAACTCACTTTCAACTACCAATTCTAAGTAGAAATGCAAAAAGAACAAAAAAAAGTGCAACTGTTCTCAAATTTTTCAATTTTTTCTTGCAATTTTGTTACTTTTTTCTCGCCATTTTTGCAACTTTTCTCCCTCCTTTTTTTAAATTTGAAACTTTTCTAAAAAAAAAAAAAAAAAAAATTGGAATTTTCCCCTCATAAATTAGCAACTTTTCCTCAAATTTTTGATTTTTCTCTTACAAATTTACAACATTTTTCTATACAGTTTGCAACTTTCTCATGTGAACTTTCAAAATTCTCATAAATTGGCAACTTTTTTTCTACAATTTCTGTAACTTGAATTTCTCTCATACAATGTAGTGCCCCACTTGCCCTAAAAACAATAATGGAAGTAGAGTGATTGGCTATATCTTAACTTATTGTGATGCACATTTTAAAGGCAGCATAAAAACGTTCCAACAGATGAGCAAATGAGGAAAAGAAAATTCAAGCAACAAGATTTGCAGTAGTAGAGGAAAAAAATGTTTGTTTTCTCATTGATTTTCAACTTTATCAAAAATTTGACTTTCATAAAAATTTTTCCAGTAAATTTTCCACTTTTTCTTGTAGATTTGCAACTTCTCATAAATGTGCAACTTTTGCCTTAAAAAATTTCCACTTTTTCTCATGAATCTGACTCATTTTCCACCCCAAATTTTCATTTCTCATAAATTAATTTTTTTCTTGTAGCTTTGCACCTTTTTTCCTCATAATTTTCCCTTTTTCCCCCCATAAATGAGTCATTTTACAAAAAAATTCATCTCAAATTTATTTTTTCCTTGTAGATTTGATACTTTTCCCTCCATTTCTGCAATTTCATTCTAAAAAAAAATTGAAACTTTTCCTCATATCTGCAACTCTTTTCTCAAAAATAGTAACTTTTTCCTCAAAAATTTGCAACTGTTTCTCACAGATTTGCAAATGTCTCACCCATTTGTGATTTTATTTTCAAAAGTTTGAAACTTTCCTCCTCAAATTCGTAACCTTTTCCTTAAAAAAACTGCAACTTTCCCCCAAATTTTCCCCATATATGTAAAACTTTTTTCTTAAAAATTTGCAACTTTCCCTCTTTTCTCAAATCTTAAAACTTTCTTCTCTTCTTAAATTTGTACATTTTTTCTGGTAAATGTTCAACTTGTTCCCTAAATTTGCAACCTTCATCTGGATGTTTGTTTTTATTCTATGTATTTAAATTGTAATTTGTAACTATAATTTTTAATCTCATATCTTTTATCATATATATCCAAACAGACATATTTCAGGAAATGAGAAATTAGTTCATTACTTTAGCAGCTACATGATTTATTCACATGGATTCTAGAATGCTTAGAATTGGTTTAATATTGATTAAAAAAAAACATTCAAGATATGACATTTGCACTGGTCAATGGTAAATTTGTGAATACCCTTGTAAAAGTAAGTAAATAAATCACCTACTGGATTTAGACTCAAATTTACCCAAAGTTCAGATTTACAGAAAATGCATATCATTTACTTAAGAGAAGCAAATTTATGAAAAAGTTTCATTAAAAAAAATTCTACATCTACAAAGAAAAGTAGGGTTGGTATTTGGAACATCAACAGTCAAGATTTATCAGGATTTCCGACCACAAACAGAAGAAAATAAAACCCAGCTGTCATTTACCACATCTGTGGCAACATCTTCGCCTTTTTGTTTTAGATGAATTATTTTCAAGCTTCTTAAAGGATCTGTGGACAAACTGATCAGTGCAGAAACAAAACTCGTAAATATTCCACGCACCTTTGAATTGTCTGGACCGCGGGGCTGTCTCAGGATGACCAGACGAGGAGCGCTGGCATCGTCCAGGGTGATGCTCTTCAGTCGGTTCACCAGGCGGTCGGGACGGGGCGTCACCACTGGTTTGGGCCCCTCACTGTTAACGGTACATGCACAGACGTGTTAAACTGTAACCAGAGCCTGTTCAAACTAGGGCTGTGCGATATGACAATATAGATTGGATGATGATCTAGTATTTCACAGAATACGCAAACATTTATATTGTGATGTTAAATGCACATACTCCCGTTTTTTGAGCAAAACTCCTCATGCACTGCTTGTCATTGCCCCGCCTCTCCCCCTGCAGTGTGCAGCAGAACAGGTGTGTGGTGGGTGGCTCGGCTCTCCGGTGGTTGCTAACTCCAAACTACCGGTTTGGTCAAATAGCTGCTACTCCTATTTGTCAGGGATGTGGGACTGTTTTCATCATGCTACGTCAGAGAGGATAGTCCGCTAACCTTGTTTTAATAGAAGGTAAGCAACGCTGACACCATGTCTAATTATAGAACTGCAAATGCTAAATGACGCTAAGTTGTGCTAACTGGAAACATAGTGTAGCAGACCATCGTTTCTTTGGTTTAAATTACTGCTGAGCTTCTTAGTTTTGTCTGAAAAAAATTTATTAAAGCTGTTAAAGTGCATGATGGTGGCACATACACACAAAATAAATAAATGCATCGGAGGAACAAGTTGGATCTTTGATTTCTAATAATTTTAATTAGTCAAGTAACAATAATGAATAAAGATTTATGACATTACTTTTTGTGTCTGATTTTCAGATCACAAACAATCTGAAATATTTTACTAAGAAACAAACAAGGCAGACTGCAGGCTCAAGCTCCACACTTAAATATTCATTGATTTAAACTAGCAGCTAATTTACATCTGTAGATGGCAGCAATGGCTAATTCTCATTTTTTGACATTTTTTGTTATTTATTATTTTGCTATTCTTCTCTGGCTCAGGAAATATTTAACTTACTGATGTTTACTTTTTATTCATATATGATTTAGAAGAAGCACCTGAAATTTAAGCGAATCAAGTCTCAAATGCACATTAAAAAACTATTGTATAACAACGCTGCAAAATTATGAGGGGAAAAAAGGTGCATGTAAAAGAAAGTAAAAAAATGAGATGGTCCTTTTTATGTGATTAAACTGTAGAATGTACAGGAAATGTATATCATGATGTGTATCGTTTTCGTGATAAGATGACACATCGTGATATGAAATTTTTGTCGTAACACACAGCCCTAGTGCAAACTAAAAAAACTGAACCTAAATCAGCTTCAGAGGTTCTGACCTGACTCTGCGGACGTTACAGGCACTACATTTTCCTGTGCGTTGATTGAGGACAACTGAAAACTCCACCTCGTCGCCAGCCTGCAGCTCCAGGCCGTCCTGCACCTCTTTGACATGGAAGAACAGCTTCTTGCTCTCGCCGACTTCATAAGTGAGGAAGCCAAACTGAAAAGAATTCAAGGCAAACATTTTAAAGGAGTCACTGACTGAAAAACTGTGTTTCTGCAAGTTTCAATTTATGTGACTTTTCTCTTCAAGAAGCTGGTTTCACTCTTCCTAAAAGGTAAATGTCACTAGCTCTAGTACCCGCCTGCTGCTCTGTTATTGGGCAGCCTAAATATCTGTCATGTAGATGGGCGGGAAGCCAAAGGCATCATCTTAAGAGCCAACAGTAGTACTAGGACAGGGGTCTGCAACCTGTGAATCTTCTGCCCATAGCCAGCTGCTCCTTGAGGCCTTGAGGGGAGGGGGAAAAAAAACTCTAAAATTTAAAAGAAAAGAAGCAATGAATTTATGAATTTAAAGAAAAAATGTGATACAATCATGAGAAAAATCTAAAAAGCATAAAATGAGGAAAAACTGAAAATGTCTGGAGAAAGTCTTGCAAAGTCAGGGTATTTTTTTTTTTTTTTGCAATTTTATGAGGAAAACATATCCATGAATATGCAAGGAAAAGTCACAAAATTTCTGTTAAATCAAAAATTTACCCGAAGCAGTAGGCAGTTTTATGACAAAAATTAACAAAATCATGGATAAAATGCTGCAGTTTTTCCCATGGAAGAAAAAAAATATGAAAAATAGCTGAAAATTTATGTAAACAATATTAGAAATTTATGGAAAAAGTTGCAATTTAAGTGTCACAAAAGATAAGGGTGATTCCATTTATTAGGGGTCCAATGTGTGACATTGGTGGCAAAATTTAAAATTGATCAAATCTGCACATGAAATTGACTAACCACTATCCAACTGTGTCAGGTTTATGAAACTATTAACTATTTTCGTAACGGCATTCGCGTTCAGGAACAGATAGCATGCAAGTGTGCACACACGTGTCCATTTTTCTGGTGTAAAGGGGACACCAAACCTAAAAATGGTTTTGTACATAAAAGCCAAGAAAAATGTCTTGTGGACAGATGAGACCTGTCACGAGCTGGGACTGATGTTCTGCCGGACTCAGTCTCGTGGCTCTTTTGTTATATTATTATATATATACCTGGTGCAGGCGACGTAAATGGAGACGCTATTGTTTTGGTTTCCCTTTAATTTGCTTTACGTCTATGGCATTTCCCTCGTTTTTAGATTATACTTTATAAGCGACAACTCCAATAGGTATTTTATGAGGATAAAGAAGCACCAGAAACAAGAATATAATTCAAATGTCCAAAACTCTTGAGGATGAGAGCTCACTTTAACTACTTGTAAGTTAAGGCGTAAATGGGACACTCGGGCTTTTGTTTCCTGGTTGAATGCACTTTGCAATGGCACACGTTTTACACGAAACAACTTCAACACTTCCTGTATTTTTAACGCATCAAAACTCATCAACAGCTACATTTTCATGACATATTAAGATGTGATAACCTTCACATTCTCCCTGTTTGTTGGATAAGACGTAAAATCACAAAATGCGTAAATGTGGGACACGGAAGTTTGGACCTTCAATAACTTCTATCCAAAATGGCCACGGTAAATCCTCTCCATATAGGTTGAGCACATCCGGGGTAGAGAAAATCTAGGGCTTTCCCAGGGCGGTCACCTCGCCAGACGGGGCTGCGCGCGGCTGACCAAGACCGAACACGTAAATTTTTTAAGGGGCACCATATTCGATGTGTCATAAATGTTTGAGATTTTATTGAAATATTCTACATCTGAGCTTCACAAAGACTGATCTCCTTTTTACGTGTATGGTTTGGGATTTGAAAGGTGCAAAGTGAAAAGCATCAGCACTTCTTTTTTTCTTGTTACTTTACCGAATAACTTGCATGTTGATGCGTAAATTCGGGGACACGAAAATTTACGTCGTACGAGTAAATTTGCAGGGGTCGCCGTACAAAAACCATAGATACGATCACATTGGGGAATGTTTTATTTTGAATTTGCATTACAACTCTGTTATCTCTTGCATAAATGAGTAGAAAGAGTTACTCAGAGATCCCTTTCAGGTACTTTGAAATTGATGCGATTGTCAGGTCACACAAAAACTGGGAAAAATGAGGGGACACGACCAATAGTTTCGATGGTAACGGCAAAATCAATGATTTTTTTAAAAAATTGCAATGCAAGTCTGAAACTCTTATGTTCCCTTGCATGTTATAAAAACGAAACCGACATCTGCAAATTACAGAAAAAGAGAGAGCGCTTGAAAGTCGGATACCCCTGATATAGTGCACTGGACCCCAAATAAATGGAATCACCCATATGCTAAAAAAGAATAAATCAAACTTTCACAAAAAGAAGCAGTTTCATTCGAAAACTCACAAATTTATGAAACAAAAGCACTCTGAAGCCTTATTCATGCTGCATTTTCCCTCTCGTCTGTGTGCGCTTTGGATGAGCCCAGCACGCACACAGCGCTGTTCATACTCACTTTTTTCATCTACCCAGGCCAAGCGGTTGACGCATGCGCACAACCATCATTTGTAGTTTCGCTCCCGCCTGATAGGTAGCGCCAATGCAGTGACGCACCAGGATTTTCACCAACGAAGAAACGCTGCTTGTTTTCTGCTGCTTGACTTCCCGGTTTTCACTCCCTTTTCCACAAAGATACTGCCGCTAGAAGTATGTATGATTCATGTATTCTTGTCTTTCAATCATTATTGTCTTCTGCTTCCTCGTTGTCTTCTTCATCTTGGTATGCAGTGCCGATATCGCCACCTCGTGAATGGGACGTCTTGCGCATGCGCTTTTCACTGCATTCAGGTTCAGGTCGCAGGCAGGCAGCGTGGTCCCAAAATTTGGGCTGCACACGGTCATCCGCGGTCGAGCACTACGGACACTAGCGGAGTGGAGACGATGATGTAAATTTCGTCACACGAGGTTTCCAGTTACACATACGCGGACAGCAGAGGTGCAGCGTGAATCCAGCTTAAGGCAGTGCAATATCCCCTGCCTCTGTTTTCTTTGAAGATCCCAATACTTACTGACACAGCAGTTTTCAACTTTTCAATATAATTACTGTGGCAGAACCAAATTATGATAAACCATCATCCATCGACAAATATACTACAAAGTATACAACCAAGGACTTCCGGTCATGGCCGCCACGTAGGAGGACGTGCTTCGCTCTTAAAAATAAAAAAAAAAAATCGACAAATAACCCTCTCAATTGGAACAAAACCTATCCCAACGTTTGGGCGAGGACATGCCGGTAAAGCCTAAGGCTGGGAAATCAGGTGGAGGAAAAACTGAACCGCCGAAACAGTCCAAGTTAACAGACTTTCACATCCGTGACGAAGCAGAAATATCCCCAGATATGGCGGAGCAAGCTAGTGGAGGAGCGGTGACTGCTGGCGACGGCACAGGTGCGGTGCTTGCTGCCATTGGCTCAATGAGAGCAGACTTCTCTACCAAGTTTGATGGGATTATAGCAGCAATAGAGGGTTTGAGAAAGGAATTAAGCGATTGTATGGAACGTGTAACGCAGGTGGAGCTCCGAATTTCCAGCGCTGAGAATGACGTCACCAGCCTACAATCAAAGGTGCGCACATTGGAATTAAACAATAAACGTCTGGAAGATAATGTCCTGGATTTAGAATCCCGGTCGAGACGGAACAATCTGAGGCTGGTGGGTCTTCCTGAGGGTACGGAGGGGCGGGACTCGTGTTCCTTTTTGGAAAAGTGGATCCCAGAAGCGCCGAACAACGCGGAGCTGCAGTCATCAGTCGTTCTGGAAAGCGCCCACCGAGAGATAATAAGGCACCACCGAGGACGCTGATTATGAAGTTCCTCAGCTACAGAGACAGGATGACGATCTCCAACGCGGTGCGGGCCAAAGGAGAAATTAAATACCAGGATCAGCAGGTGCGGTTCTACCCAGATTTGGCCACAGGAATCCAACAATTAAGGAAACAGTTTGACCCCGCCCGTAAAGAGCTACGCAACCTTGGGATTCGTCATGGAGTGATTTATCCTGCAAGACTGCTGGTCACATATAAAGGGAGAACCCACACCTTCAAGACCCCAGAAGAGGCGCAGGAGCTCATCAAGAAGATCCAAGAAGAGACTGGTGGGAGCTAAGCATGAAGCATGAATAAGATATAAGGTAGAATATTTAAGCATTTGCACAGGCATCTGACTGATCTGAAGCAAATAGCAAGTTCACAAAATCATACCTGCCAACTTTTCAAACCTGAAAAGCCTAGTAGCTAGCCGGGGTCCAGGGGCCGATGCTAATGCTAATGCTAATAATGCTAATGCTAATAATAATAATGCTAATATTTGCCAAACAAATATTAGCATTAAATCTAGTTAAATGTAGCTAACAACCTCATATTTCTTCAACTTTCAAACCTGAAAAGCCTAGTAGCTAGCCAGGGTCCAGGGGCCGCAGTGTCAAACAAATATTAGCATTTGACATAGAAGTCACATATTAATTATATTAAAGGTGAAATATCTAAATCAATTGCAATACTACACAGAGCGAAATATTTGCTGAATCAACAACCCACATTATATACTTTGTATCATTCATTAATACTCCCATACATGACATATTGTACTGAAGTATGGGGAAATACATATAAAACAAACATATATCCAGTCTTTATGCGTCAGAAGAGAGCTATCAGAATAATAAACAAAGCTGCTTACAGGGAACCAACAAACCCACTTTCTCTTAAATTAAAAGCTCTCAAGTTGAAAGATCTGGTTGACTTTAAAACTGCAGTAATAATGTTTAAAGCTAAGAATCTATCACTGCCCGCAAATATCCAAAAGCTGTTCCAAATAAGGGAGAAACAATATCATTTCAGAGGAACATGTATATTTCAAAAACCTTCAGTGAGAACTACCACCAAGCAACACTGTGTTTCAGTGCAAGGAGTCAGATTATGGAACGATTTTGGACCTGAATTAAAATCATGTACAACGCTTGGACAATTTAAACAAAAACTAAAGGAAGAAATACTCCAAACATATATCCAAGATGACATGTAAAAGCACATAAGGATTGTCATATCCAGTCTGTGTTGTGCTGTTACTTAGTTGTTTTTTTTTGTCACATTTTGTCTTAGCTTTGTTCCGAATTGTAATCGCTCTTGTTTTGTTTTTCTTTTGAATTCTTGGATGGAATATGGGTGGGCAATATAAGCTGCGGCTTCAGCCATCACCCATTTCAGATGACTTATGTTGAACTGTATAATCAGAGGAGTTATTGTTTAATTTGACCTTGTTGGATTTTTTTGCCTTTGTTATATTATTCTGTTTCTTTTTAATCTTTACTTTTAATCTATCCGAAATAAAGATTCATTCATTCATTAAATTTGCATTCAAAAGACTATCTTAACACTGCATAGAACTTTGAATAGGCCAGATGTGATGTATTATGAATACTAGAAAAGCACTCGGACAGCGCAGACCTCCGCCAAGCGCCACAGTTCCCCCCATACAGTGTTTAACATCATAAATAAAATATTGAAAATGGCCCTATCTCGCAATGTTAAATAAAAAAAAAGAATCCTTTAAAAAATTCCTGGACCCAGACGGTGACCCGGATCACCACCAAAATCTAATCATCTGTAGGATACCCCACTTCTGACAATCTGTGAAAATTTCATGAAAATCCGTCCATAACTTTTTGAGTTATCTTGCTAACAAACAGACAAACAGACAAACCAACGCTGATGATCACATAACCTCCTTGGCGGAGGTAACTAGAAGACTAGAAATATCAGCAGGGTATACTAGCACTGTTTAACAGACACGTGCGTAATGACGGCAAAATCGCTCTGATATTTTATGTGTTTACATGATACACCAAGCATGACAAGGCTTGCAATTACACAGCACATGTTCTTCAGAATCTTAGGCATTATATAAAATGTATTCTCCCTTTAGATGTTTCTCTTTTGTTTTGTCTCTTTAAATGTTTATGTTGAATTGTATAATCCATGGTCCATTTGCCAGGGTTGAAGTGCAGTCGTGCGAACGTCTGCAGCAGTTTACAGCGTGTTTACATCTCGCCATGTACGCACGCCTCTCCGGGATTTCGCGCGAGAATAGAAACCTCAATAACCTCAACAGCGATGGCGTTAGCTTAGCAAACGCTTCAGGTAAAGCGTAGCAGCGAACCACGAAAAGAAACGCTACTGACGCTACTATGTTCTAAATTTAGATACGATTCCTAGCGATCTCGTGTTTGGAATTGCTTTCGTGTTTTTTTACGATTTAAAATTTTTGACTGAATTTTTAGTGAAAAACCGTAATTTTGATTAATAAAGCCGTAACCCGGAATGGGGTCTTGAAAACCGGAACCATTACGGCAAAACCGGAGTGGTTGGCAGGTATGCAAAATACAGATTGTATTAAAAAAATAATAATAATAATAATCCTATGATGTACAAAGTTGCTATAAAATTTTGGAGTTAAGTTGGAAAACTACAGAAGAGAGTTAATGTTATGTCATTAAAAAGTAGTAGAGTCAGGGTGATTGAGAAAGAAAGAGTGGTTTTGCCTGATCCTTGTTAGTGAGGAGCAGTCAATGGCTATAGCGGGAGACGGAATTTTTTTTTGGATTTTGGGGGGATTACCACGAATGTGGGAAGGGGGAATTTGTTTGTGTGTAGTTTGTAGGATGAATGTTCAACCACTCATGTTTTTGCTTCTTTGTGTGAGCATGTTTACATTGCGAGGTAATCTCAAACTCCTTATTGATCATAGACCAAAGCGTTAATCTTAATTTAACTTCATGGAATTGCAGAGGTCTACAAAATTTAAAAAAAACTTAAACAAGTTATGAATAAAATAAGACATAGGTTCAAAAATTGTGTTTTTACAAGAAACTCATCTAATAGAGGAGGATGTAAAAAGAATTAAAAAGATGGCAGGGAAGTGTATTCACCTCATCATTTTCATCTCGAGCCAGGGGAGTTATGACTCTCATACACAAAACAGTCCCATTTCAAGTGGAAAATGTAATTGGAGACAAATTAGTTAGATACCTAATCATTCAAGGATCTTTGTTATTAGAAAATATAAATCTGGTGAACTTATACGGTCCCAATATAGATGATCAAAACTTCTTTGCTAATTTATTTCTTATTTTATCATCACTTACAGGGCAGCATATAATAGCAGGGGATTTTAATTGTACATTGAATCCCAGCATAGATAGATCAACAGGACTGGACTGTACGCACAATGGATGCAGGATGATTAATTATTTTATAAAAGAATTGAGATTGCTAGACATATGGAGAGAAATGAAACCGCAAGTTAAAGCCTACTCTTGTTATTCTAATACCTACAAGACATTCTCATGTATTGACTATTTTTTGATCTCCACAGAATTAAGGTCCAAGATTCAAAACTGTTTCTATGATAACATTATGATCTCTGATCATGCACCCTGCTGTCTAATATATGTAGATAAGAAATTGACAAAGGAACCAGGTAGGTGGCAATTTCAGCATAAATGGCTTCAGGATGAGGAATTTGTTAAGTACATAGAAAAACAGATGAGTTCTTTGATATCAACACTACACAAACATCAGCATGTATAATGAATGAATGAATAAGGTTTATTGTCAATACTACCATACGTAATACATACAGGAGAATTGAAATTTGACTTGACATTGGGCGCGCTCAGTAAGCGCATCCCATAGCGGGGGCAGCCCGAAGGCGCCAGTCGAACAGTGAGGGTAAAGAGGGGAAGGGGGGGGAGAGAGGAAAACACAATAGGCAGAGAGAAAAAACAGTTATCAGAATAACGCTCGTATAAGCTCATATAAAGCTCAAATGAGCCAAATTTTGATCACACAGAAAAAAACCCTCTATGCACAATTAGCAGACGTTGACAAATGACAAAGCGAGAGAGACCAGTGTATGTAGTCAGCATATGATCAGTGTGTGATGCAGTGTGGAGGTGTGTCAATTGCTGGTGAACAGCAGAGGGCACCCCCTGGCAACGGATAGTCATGTGTTCTACTCGGCATGTCCATTCTCATGCAGGTGGCAAGTTCTGTAAACACATGATAGCGCTGTCCTTGAGAAGCTCGATCTGCAGAACAACAGCCATTGTATGTCGATGTTTGGGTTAAGCCACTTCTCCAGCGTTATCTTCATCGAGGAGGAATGTAAACAAGGGCACCAAAACACAAGGTCAAATCTGCACAGTGCACTCAGAGAATAAAAAAATTTCCCTCTCTTCGATTCTGTGCTTCAAATTTCATACAGGCTTGAATCATGCTTTAGATGGACGGTGGCTAAACTGTCATCTCTGCTGGAGTCCAAGTTCCACCCTATGCAGGACATACTGGATGCACTGAGGAGCTCATTTAGCAGCAGACTACATCATCCCAGGTGCACAACCGAGAGGTTTCGTAGGTCCTTCCTACCAACGGCTGTCAGACTGTACAACCTAAGCAGGGCTGCTCGCAGAGATAGCAAAAAGACGTAACAAACTAATAGTTTTTCGAATGCAAAAGATGCAATAGACTTACACAATGGTCCCCTCCGGCATACAACTAGGAACATACCGGTCGCTATGGAGGGTGAGAATATGTATGGGCACATAATCATACCATGTAGGATAACTAAGTAGACGGTTATGCTGTTTCATTCCATCTAGCAACAATGCTCTGCACTGTGTGTGTTTATATATTTACATATTTATTCCATCTAGCTACAATGCTCAGCACTGGGTGTGTTTATATTTATACATCTACATATTATTCCATCTAGCTACATTGCTCCGCACTGTGTGTGTTTATATACTTGCATATTTATTCCACCTAGCTGCAATGCTCCGTACTGTGGGTGTTTATATATTTACATATTTATTCCATCTAGCTACAATGCTCTGCACTGTGTTCATATATTCATATATTTATTCCATCCAGCTACAATGCTCTGCACTGTGTGTCTGTGTGTGTGTGTATATATATATATTTTATAGTAATATGTACATATGTATATTAGCTGCTCTTGCTTGCTTGTTTTTTTCTTGCCTTCTGATTGTTGCTCTGAGTGTTGCTATCCCTGTGCTGTTGCAATCCTGGAATTTCCCCGTTGTGGGACTAATAAAGGCTTATCTTATCTTATCTTATCTAGATCATTCTCTGGAGAGCACTCAGAGATCCACAGATGTTATCCACCTACCTAAACATAGGTAAACATGTCCAAGAGAGTCCGTTCTCTCTTCAATGCATGCCAGGTGGTAAATTCCATGTTAATCATGCCGCTGACAGTCAGTGCTCCCCCCAGCTGGACGAATTGTTGAATTTGTTAAGGGAGCTACGCCGGGGTCCGCATTTGATTAGCTCACCCAGATAATTTCAATACACTAGGAAAACTCCAGGGGCCAAACAGAAGATCCTGTGATCAGTTCAATCTCAGTCGAATCACACAGACACATGAATTCCAATGCCATGAGTCTCCCTTGGGTTCCCCCTGACCCGATCTTCTTCTTTTAAAGTGGTGACAATCGCATATAAGCATATAAAATGGGATAATGGGATAAATCGCATATAAAGTGGGAGGCTTTCAAAGCTTTTATTAGGGGGCATATTATTAGTTATACAGGTTCAAAATCTAAGAAGACTCGAGAGGAGAGAGTCCAGTTGGAACATAAAATAAAAATTCTCCAAGAAAAAGTGTATGCAGGAAGTGACCCAAAGTTAGAGAACGAATTACTGATTCTGAGAGCTGAATATGACAAAAAAAAATCAGCGAAAAGAGCTGCCTCGAGTCTTCTAAGATTGAAGCAATCTTTTTATGAACAAGGTGAAAAATCAGGAAAATTATTGGCATGGCAGATTAAACAATTAGAATTTAAAACACCAATTACCAGTATTATAAGTAACGGACAGGCAGTTGTAGATCCTTTAGAAATTAACGGTGCCTTTAGAGATTATTATGAAAAACTACATGACACAAAAAATGAAACTGACTTAACAAAACTAAATGGGTTTTTCGACGAATTATCTATACCTTGTATTCCAAATGAAAACAGGGAGATACTGGAGTCTAAAATTAGTCAAGAAGAAGTTGGGCTAGCCATTGATGATATGAAATCAGGAAAAAGTGCAGGACCAGATGGTCTTCCAGTTGACCTCTATAAAAAAATTTAAGAATAAATTAATTGGTTTTAGAAGCATTTCAGAATAGTAATTTACCACTATACATGAATGCCTTAATTATACTGTTGCCAAAACCAGGTAAACCCTCTAATAAATGTGAAAATATGAGACCAATAAGCCTATTAAATGCTGACCTTAAGATAATCTGTAAAATTTTAGCAAGACGGCTACAAGAAATATTACCAAATATTATTAACCGAGATCAGAATGGCTTTATAAAGGGAAGACAAGGCTTCCATAATGTAAGAAGACTATTTAATATTATCTATTCTAATAAAGAAGCACCGGATACAGCTCTCCTATCATTGGACGCCGAAAAGGCCTTTGATAGGGTCGAATGGCCCTTTCTTTTTGAAGTCCTACAAAGGTTTGGATTTGGAAATAATTTCATAAAATGGGTTCAGATAATATACAATAATGCTACAGCAGAAATCCTAACAAACAGCAATATCTCAAAATCAATAAAAATCAATAGAGGATGTCGACAAGGCTGTCCACTTTCACCTTTACTGTTTACTATGGAAATTGAACCTCTAGCGATGGCAGTACGTTTACATCCACAAATATATGGAATTAAAATAGGACCAACAGAACATAAAATCTCCCTGTATGCTGATGACATAATTTTGTTTATGTCGAATCTTAAAAAATCAATTCCAACTTTGTTGAATTTAATAAAGAATTTTGGGGAAATATCAGGATATAAAAAAAATAAAACTAAATCTTCAATATTAATGCTAAATGAGACCCAGAGAAATCACCCAGGTCCTGAGGTAAATCAATTCAAAGTTGTAAATCAGTTTAAATATTTAGGAATTCAAATTGTGCCTAAGCTAGAATTAGTCGCCAGTGCCAACTATGAAGCCTTAATGACTGACATTAATGAGTTACTTCAGAGATGGATGTCACTACCAATGTCGATGATTGGGAGAATTAATATACTCAAAAGTAATATCTTACCCAAAATGCTTTATTTCAATACATTCCTTTACCACCACCTTCAGATCTATTCTTAAGAATTAAAAAAAAAGTTAGTGGAATTTATATGGAACAATAGGAAGGCTAGATTACGTCTGTCCTTACTATATTTACCATTTGATCGTGGAGGTCTGAAATGTCCAAACTTTATGTTGTATTACTGGTCGGCACAACTGAGGTCTATGACATATTTTTCATCAAATGATCTCCCTCACTGGACTGAAATGGAATCATACAATTTACCTTTACCTCTTCCCTTATTCATATACTCAGACTCGGCTAAAAAATTACAGAAACAAGTTAAAAATCCAATTGTAAAGCATATGATATAAATATGGTGTGAAACCAAAAAATATCTAAGAACCACACTTATTGTCACAATTTAGCCCAATATGGGGTAATCAATATTTTAAACCAGGGAGAGCGGATGCTGTATTTATAGTATGGAATTTAAAAGGGATTCAAAAGATTGGAGACTTATATTTGTCAGGTTCAGATAACAATGTCTTTTGAAGAACTGAGGATCAAATTTAATCTTAATAGAACACATTTTTTTCCCCACAATATTTTTGTTGAACCTTTTTTTTTTTTTTTTTTACAAACATAACACAAAATCAAACACTAAAGTAATAATAAAAAAAAATTATACTAAAAACATCAACAACCACTAACTAAGGCAGGTCTTCAACAATGCTCCTCTGTTTAGTCTAGGCAATCCATTACATAAGTATACATATTATACATTCACCAGTTTGGAATTTACAAGGTCCACACACATCATTCACCTTCTTCTTCAAAAGTTATGTTTAAATTCTTTACATAATCAATGAAAGGTCTCCATATATTCTCAAACACAATTTCCTTTGATTTCAATATGTATGTTATTCTTTCTAGTGGAAGGTTTGTTAACATCTGTCTTAACCACTGAGTCACATTTGGTCTATGAGTCTTTTTCCACAATAGTGCAATACATTTTTTGGCATTAAGCAAACTGAGGTCTATGAATGCTCTTTCACTTTTATTAAAGTTATGCTTTTCTGGGTACAGACCCAACAAAAACAATTTAGGATTCAATATGATTTGTTTTGAAATTATTTTTTCAATTGTTACCCTCACCTCTTCCCAAAACATTCTATTTTTTCTACATTCCCATACACAATGAAATAGGGTTCCTTTACTTTCCATGCATTTTGTGCACATATCTGGTATGTTTTTGTTATATCTATTTAATTCCACCGGTGTAACATACATCCGCATTAACCATTTAAAATGTATCAATTTAAGACGTACATTTATTGATTTGGTTTGAGCTTCTGTACAAGCCAATTCCCATTGTTCCTCTGAAATTTCAGTTTGCAGGTCTTCTTTCCAATAATTCAATCTTTTCTGTGAGTTTTCACTTGAGGATAGTGTCGGTGAGTTATAAAACTCTGAAATAATACCCTTTCTCTTACTATCTTTCGTCAAAATTTTTTCCAAGGATGAATAAATAGGTCGAGTGAGAGCATTATTTTGATTTGATCGAATAAAGTTCCTAAGCTGAAGAGATTTAAAAAAATGTGTTCTATTAAGATTAAATTTGATCCTCAGCTCTTCAAAAGACATTATGTTATCTGAACATGACAGATATAAATCTTGAATCTTTTGAATCCCTTTTAAATTCCATACTTTAAATACAGCATCCGCTCTCCCTGGTTTAAAATATTGATTACCCCATATTGGGCTAAATTGTGACAATAAGTGTGGTTCTTTTAAATATTTTTTAGTTTCACACCATATTTTGATCATATACTTTACAAATGGATTTTTAACTTGTTTCTGTAATTTTTTTGCCAAATCTGAGTATATAAATATGGGAAGAGGTAAAGGTAAATTGTATGATTCCATTTCAGTCCAGTGAGGGAGATCATTTGATGAAAAATAATATGTCCTAGACCTCAGTTGTGCCGACCAGTAATACAACATAAAGTTTGGACATTTCAGACCTCCACGATCAAATGATAAATATAGTAAGGACAGACGTAATCTAGCCTTCCTGTTGTTCCATATAAATTCCACTAACTTTTTTTTTTAATTCTTGAGAATAGATCTGAAGGTGGTGGTAAAGGAATGTAGTGAAAAAGTATTTTAGGTAAGATATTACTTTTAAGTATATTGATTCTCCCTATCATCGACATTGGTAGTGACATCCATCTCTGAATTAACTCATTAATGTCTGTCATTAAGGCTTCACAGTTGGCACTGGCGACTAATTCTAGCTTAGGCACAATTTGAATTCCTAAATATTTAAACTGATTTACAACATTGTATTGATTTGCCTCAGGAGCTGGGTGATTTCTCTGGGTCTCATTTAGCATTAATATTGAAGATTTAGTTTTATTTTATATCCTGATATTTCCCCAAAATTCTTTATTAAATTCAACAAGGTCAGAATTGATTTTTTAAGATTCGACATAAACAAAATTATGTCATCGGCATACAGGGAGATTTTATGTTCTGTTGGTCCAACTTTAATTCGATATATTTGTGAATGTAAACGTACTGCCATCGCTAAAGGTTCAATTGCCATAGTAAACAGTAAAGGTTAAAGTGGACAGCCTTGTCGACATCCTCTATTGATTTTTATTGATTTTGAGATATTGCTGTTTGTTAGGATTTCTGCTGTAGCATTATATATTATCTGAACCCATTTTATGAAATTATTTCCAAGTCCAAACCTTTGTAAGACTTCAAAAAGAAAGGGCCATTCGACCCTATCAAAGGCCTTTTCGGCGTCCAATGATAGAAGAGCTGTATCCGGTGCTTCTTTATTAGAATAGATAATATTAAATAGTCTTCTTACATTATGGAAGCCTCGTCTTCCCTTTATAAAGCCATTCTGATCTCGGTTAATAATATTTGGTAAAATTTCTTGTATTCGTCTTGCTAAAATTTTACAGATTATCTTAAGGTCAGCATTTAATAGGCTTATTGGTCTCATATTTTCACATTTATTAGAGGGTTTACCTGGTTTTGGCAACAGTATAATTAAGGCATTATTCATGTATGGTGGTAAATTACTATTTTGAAATGCTTCTAAAACCATTTCCAAAAAAGGTTTTATTAATTTATTCTTAAATTTTTTATAAAGGTCAACTAGAAGACCATCTGGTCCTGCACTTTTTCCCTGATTTCATATAATCAATGGCTAGCCCAACTTCTTCTTGACTAATTTTAGACTCCAGTATCTCCCTGTTTTCATTTGGAATACAAGGTATAGATAGTCCATCCAAAAACCCATTTAGTTTTGTTAAGTCAGTTTCATTTTTTGTATCATATAATTTTTCATAGTAATCTCTAAAGGATCTACAACTACCTGTCCGTTACTTATAATACTGGTAGTTGGTGTTTTAAATTCTAATTGTTTAATCTGCCATGCCAATAATTTTCCTGATTTTTCACCTTGTTCATAAAAAGATTGCTTCAATCTTAGAAGACTCGAGGCAGCTCTTTTCGCTGATTTTTTTTTGTCATATTCAGCTCTCAAAATCAGTAATTCGTTCTCTAACTTTGGGTCACTTCCTGCATACACTTTTTCTTGAAGAATTTTTAGTTTATGTTCCAATTGGACTCTCTCCTTTCGAGTCTTCTTAGATTTTGAACCTGTATAACTAATAATATGTCCCCTAATAAAAGCTTTGAAAGCCTCCCACTTTATACATGCTGATGTTTGTGTAGTATTGATATCAAAGAACTCATCTGTTTTTCTATGTACTTAAATTCCTCATCCTGAAGCCATTTATGCCGAAATTGCCACCTACCTGGTTCCTTTGTCAATTTCTTATCTACATATATGAGACAACAGGGTGCATGATCAGAGATCACAATATTATCATAAAAGCAGTTTTGAATCTTGGACCTTAATTCTGTGGAGATCAAAAAATAGTCAATACGTGAGAATGTCTTGTACGTATTAGAATAACAAGAGTAAGCTTTAACTTGTGGTTTCATTTCTCTCCATATACTGTATCTAGCAATCTCAATTCTTTCATAAAATGATTAATGATCATCCTGCATCCATTGTGCGTACAGTCCAGTCCCATTGATCTATCTATACCGGGATTCAATGTACAATTAAAATCCCCTGCTATTATATGTTGCCCTGTAAGTGATAAGATAAGAAATAAATAAGCAAAGAAGTTTTGATCATCTATATTGGGACCGTATAAGTTCACCAGATTTATATTTTCTAATAGCAAAGATCCTTGAATGATTAGATATCTTCCAAATTTGTCTCCAATTACATTTTTCACTTGAAATGGGACTGATTTATGTATGAGAGTCATAACTCCCCTGGCTCGGGATGAAAATGATGAGGTGAATACACTTCCTTGCCATCTACTCCTAATTCTTTTTACATCCTCCTCTATTAGATGAGTTTCTTATAAAAACACAATTTTTGAACCTACGTCTTTTATTTTATTCATAACTTAAGTTTTTTTTAAATTTTGTAGACCTCTGCAATTCCATGAAGTTAAATTAAGATTAACGCTTTGGTCTATGATCAATAGGGAGTTTGGGATTACCTCGTAGTGTAAACATGCTCACACAGAGAAGCAAAAACATGAGTGGTTAAACATTCATCCTACAAACTACACAAAAACAAATTCCCCCTTCCCACATTCGTGGTAACCCCCCCAAAATCAAAAGAAAAATTCCGTCTCCCGATATAGCCATCGACTGCTCCATACCCACGAGGAACAGCCAAAGCCACTCCTCCTTCATCCTCCCAATCACCCTAACTCTACTGCTTTTAATGACATAACATTAACTCTCTTCTGTAGTTTTCCAACTTAACTCCAAAATTTTAGAGCAACTTTGTACATCATAGGTTTTCTTTGTTTTAAAATATGCAGTACAATCTATATTTTGTAAACTTGCTATATGCTTCAGATCAGTTAGATGCCTGTGCAAATGCTTAAATATTCTTCCTTATATTTTGTTCATGCTTAGCTCCCACCAGTCTCTTCTTGGATCTTCTTGATGAACTCCTGCGCCTCCTCAGGGGTCTTGAAGATGTGGGTTCTGCCCTTATATGTGACCAACAGTCTTGCCGGGTGAATCACTCCATGACGAAACCCAAGGTTGCGCAGCTCTTTACGGACGGGGTCAAACTGTTTCCTTAATTGTTGGATTCCTGTGGCCAAATCTGGGTAGAACCGCACCTGCTGATCCTGGTATTTAATTTCTCCTTTGGCTCGCGCCGCGTTGGAGATCGACATCCTGTCTCTGTAGCTGAGGAACTTCATAATTAACGTCCTCGGTGATGCCTTATTATCTCTCAGTGGGCCAATTCGGTGTGCGCTTTCTAGAACGACTGATGATTGCAGCTCCGCGTTGTTCAGCGCTTCTGGAATCCACTTTTCCAAAAAGGAACATGGGTCCCGTCCCTCGGTTCCCTCCGGTAGACCCACCAGCCTCAGGTTGTTCCGTCTCGACCGGGACTCCAAGTCCAGGACATTATCTTCAAGACTTTTTTTTTTTTTTTCCCCCAAAGTGCGCACCTTTAATTGAAGGCTGGTGACGTCATCCTCAGCACTGGAGATTCGAAGCTCCACCTGCGCCACTCGTTCCACACAATCACCCAATTCCTTTCTTATTCCCTCTATCGTTGCTATAATCCCGTCAAATTTAGCGGAAAAGTCTGCTCTCATTGAGCTAATGGCAGTGAGCACCGCACCTGTGCCGTCGCCAGCAGTCACCGCACTACCGCTAGCTTCCTCCGCCATATCTGGAGCTTTTTCTGCTTTGCCACAGACGTCAAAGTCCGTTAATTTGGACTGTTTCGGCGGTTCAATTTTTCCTCCACCTGATTTCCCAGCCTTAGGCTTCACCGGCATATCCTCGCCCAAACGCTGGGATAGGTTCTGTTCCAAATAAGAGTTATTTGCCGATTTTTTATCTCTAGGAGCAGACAACAATCCTGACCTACAACAACAGTTGTAGGTCAGGATCCTGAGGGGAACTTGTGTAGCAAGTATGGTGACCCCAGAGAGCTTTACACGTTCTATAGTAAGAGCATAGGAAGTGCCAACCTTGACCTTTGGACCCCAAACCTGTAGTCAGAGGTCATGGTCTCAAAGTGAACCTGTGTACCAGGTTTGGTGGTTTGGCTGCGATCCCAAAACCACAGTCACACTTCAGGGTCACAGGGTTAACTTGTGTACCAAGTCTGATGACCTTAACTTTATTCATTGTACATAATAAGGCATGGGGAATGTTAACCTTGACCTTTAGACCCAAAACCCTTAGTTAGAGGTCAGGATCCCAAGGTGAACCTGTGGACCAGGTTTGGTGGCCCTAGTTTTACTCGTTTTATAGTAACAATAAATGCAGCATTTACCATAGTGCAACTGCAATGTTAATTTTAAACCTTTGACCCCTTGACCCAAAACCCAGTTAGCTCAGGTTGTAAGTTGTCCAAGGTGGTTATTAGATACAACTACTGTATCGATTTGAAAGCCTACATCATTTCTTTCAGTAGTTATTGCGTTTACAAGATTTAGGGAAAAATCTGACGTCTGACCTCAAGGTCATCTGATGAGAGTGAAATTGCATCAGAGTATATCAAACCATGGTACCAAGTTTCAAAACAATTGGACCAAAACTGTAGGAGTTGATTTCACAAAAATGGGACAGATAGACAGACTGACCCATAACATAATCCCTCCGTTCTTCACTCAAAGGGCTCATCAACCCCTTTGAGCTTCAACTGGCGGGGGATAAAAAATGAAATGGTAACAGCTGGTGTGGGTGATAAATGGGTGGACCAAATGGTGAGTGGTACCTGATCTTTGACACACTCCACCACGGCTCGGCGCTGAGGGACCACGTTACAGGCCATCTTCTGCCCAGTCTGAGGGACAGTGCACACCTGGAACTTCACCAATTCTCCTTTCTGCAGACAGTCGGCCTTGTTGCCCATTCCCATGATTCCAAACGGATACGTCTGCCCTTTGGTTCCTCCTGAGAAACACAAACTCAGTTTAGCTCAAATTATTAAAAAAAAGGTGTTTTAATGTCCCGTCATAACCCGAGACCTTCCCACCTTCCTCCGGGACTTCAATCAGTCCCTGATATTCTGTCTGGGAGGGATCCACACTGCGCAAGGGACGGATGACTTTCCCCATCATCACTGAAGCGCTGATATCTTCACCGACGCCATTCACTAAAGAACAAAAAAAGGAAAACAGTTATTTGTTACATGGTGCTTAAATTGTGTTAATGATGCAATGTGGTCAGAACGCCTCAGGGTTGATTTACTGCAGAACCATTTTACACACGGCTGAAGGAGCTGTCCTCAAAGCAGGCAGATTTTAGAGCATATGGCTTTAAATGCTAATGAGCCCAACTTCACTCTACCCTCCCTCTTCCATCATTTCTCGATTTATGTTTTGATGGTGATGCCATATTTGAGGCTAATGTTAGCTTCTGGCTTCTTTTGTTGGACTAAGTCGGGGATCAACAACCTCTACCATGAAAAGAGCCATTTTAAGCAATTTCTGCCCCAAAAATACAAGACCCAAATAAAACTGCAACACTGCTCTCTCACAATCATCATTTTACTATTTTTTTTGTAAATTTGCAACCTTTTTATAAGAGGAATTTGATATTTTTCACATAAATTTGCAACCTCTCATAAATCAGAGTCTTTTTCCCCTCTGAACTTCTGATTTTTTCCTTCAAAATATGAAATAAATTTGCAACTCATTTCCAGGGAACTGACTTTTTTCCAATGCAAATTTGCTAACCCCCCCCCCAAAAAAAATTGTTCTTTTCCTATTCCTACTTCTTTAAAGATATAAAACTTTCTTCCCACAGAAATTTGCCATTTTTGTGAATTGGCAACTTTTTTCCTTCTAAATGTGCATAATATTTCTCTCAAAATTGTTACCTTGTCCTCTTTAATTTCAAACTTTTTAAGTGCAAAGTTACATTTTTTTTTCCACATTCACTTGTGAATTTAATTTTTTTTTTTTACATAAATCTGACTTTTTTGGTAAATGTGTATTTTTTCCTCGTATTTTTAAAATTTACAACTCTTCGTGTAACTTTGCATTTTTTCCTGTAATTTTGAGCTTTTGCATATAAAGTCACACTTTAAAAAAATAAATAAGCAACATTGTTGCATTTCTGTCAGTTTTCTTATGTGTGAGTTTTTCTTCTTGGACTTGCAGTTTTTTTTTTGTGCATTAGTGAATTTACCTCTGTCTGTGAATTTGTGAGTTTTGCACAACCACAGGGAGCCACTGGTTGCAGACCCCTGGACCAAGTAATACACCAGGGTTATTCAATTACAAAATCAGTTGGGCCACAATTTGAAATCAAGACATGTAACTGGGCCACGCACGTTCAGCAATCCTTTGAATATGACAAGTTTCAAACCAACACAGATCAGTATGATGAAAAATATGCACTTTTTAGTCATCGTCTTGGTTTTAAATGTGTGCTCAGCACATAAAGGCACATCAAATGTGCATAAAAACACAATAACAGTGCTGGGGTTGAGCAGAACTTGGAAGTTGTAGAAATATTTTTTCTCTTGAACAATTAAATAAATAGAATTAGTGCATACCCATAGAAAGCAAGTATTCCTGTCTGACACAGGTATCCCAGTCAGGCTTTACAGGGCCAAATGTAGGCTGTGTTTGAAAGTGGAATACAGAGGTGTAGCCTTCATGTTAGACTGACAAATATGAAAGTAACTGAACTGAGATTTATTTGATTGTGTGAATAGTGATTACAGAATTATTGAAAATGAATGGGACATCCAGTATGAGCGACTGTTTAAGAACCCTTGTTTATTTGTCATATTTATTTGTGTGATCTTTTAACTTATATTCATAAGTTGTATCTTGCACTTTGGGGAATGGGAGTTGTTCAGTCATCATTGTAATTGTTTTAGTTTATATGTGTAGGTTATAGTGTATTGTCAATAAACTCTTGTAGTACTATTAACAGGACACATTTACAACTAGAAAAGCACTCAGAGCGCAGACCTCTGCCAAGCGCCACAGTTCTCCCCATACAGTGTTTGTGTGTACGTTTTCAGATTCCTTGGCCATGAAAACTTATGAGTAGCAACTGGATTCACAATGATAGAATTAGTGGTTCAGCAGTTATTCACGAAAATGGCATTTTGCATAATGGCGGTTTTCTTGTGGACGGTGATCCGGATCACCACCAAAATCTAATCATCTGTAGGATACCCCATTTCTGACAATCTGTGAAAATTTCATGAAAATCCGTCCATAACTTTTTGAGTTATCTTGCTAACAAACAGACAAACCATCGCCGATGAAAACATAACCTCCTTGGCGGAGGTAAATATTTGAGACCCATTGTCCTTTTATATTTTAGCAATACAAGTACAAAACACCCAACATTATTCACTGTTTCCTCTGGCTTGAAGACCTTGGCGCAGAGGCAGGATCTCTCCCGGGGGGTGGGGAGACCCCAACACTATTGTAACCAGAATATGTTAATTTCATACAATTTATTTCTTTTTTTAAATTTTGCCCAGTAACTCTATATATGGAATTTACCATTTGAAGTATTGTACTACCGAGGCTTGAATGTTGGAATACTGGGCCAGTTGGAGCAAAACAGTTGGGGTCCCACCCAGACGTCCCGTGTTTGGACTTTTACTGGCGTCATCCTTCTCTCCTCCCTCTGCTCTCACCTCTCCTGGACCCTCTGCCTTAACACTTTCCTTTCCTTGGCTCCTCTCTGTCTCATCTTTCCCCCTCTGAGCCCTGTCTAATTCAGGTTCTTTCTTTGTCTATGGTGGTATAGAAACAGGCTAGAAAATACCAAGGGTCATGTTTTGTCCTGCAGGATTTTTTTTTTTTTCATGGTTTACATAAATAACCAAAATGTTGTTTTTTGTTTTTTTGTATTTTTATTCTCGTGGGGTTTTTTTTTCCGTTGACAAAGAGGAGAAAAGGGAAAAAAAAAACATTCATAATAGGAATTTACTTATTTATACTTAAATTATATGATCAGAGGTGGGTATAGTAGCCAGAAATTCTGCTCATGTAAAAGCAGTGCTTTGAAATTAATTAAAAGTAGGCAACCAAAAATTTCTAGTTAAGGGTACAAAGAGCATCTACTTAAAAACTTGAGTAATGACTTCAGTCTTGAAGGTTTGAGGTTTTTCTCCAAAATTTGTAACAATTTTCTTAGTTTTCTACTTTTCTCTATAAATTTATCTAAATTTGCAACCATTTTCCTCAAATTTGTAACTTTCTCTTGTAGATTTGAGACTACTATAAATTTGTGGATTATTTTATGGCTAATGTTTATTTTTTTAATCCAATCCAACTTTATTTATAAAGCTCTACCTCATCCCTGCAGTGGAGAGAATTTGGATGGAAAAATTTGGTAAGATTTTCCGAACACCTGCACAAAACAAATTTACTCGTAAGGGGTTGAATTGTTGGCGCTTGTGTGGTGAAGAGACTGCAAATCATTTTCATGTGTTTTGGTCATGCCCAGTTATCCACCAATATTGGACCAATGTACAGACAATATTGGGGAAAATATTCAAAGTAACAGTTCCGTTTTCTTTTGTAACTTTGTATTTGGGTTTACTACCGGAATCACTGGAAAGACGAGGAGAAAAATACTTGTTCACTGTTTTAATATTGGCAAGTAAAAAAGCTCTAACAAAAAAATGGATGTTGAAAGACTGTCCTACATCTGAAGTTTGGATTAACATGATTCAGGACATTTACTCGATGGAAAAGTTGACATTCGCACTGAGACAGGACATGGATGGGTTCTTGAACTTTTGGCAACCCTGGAACGCATATATGTCCTCCATCAGATCTAATCTTTGACAAATACCATTTCAATAATAGCACCTCTCTTTGCTCCAAAGTTACTCAGATGCTCTTATTTTTCTGCTCTTTTGTTTTTTTTTCCTTTTTGTTTTGTTGGTTTTTTGTTCTTTTAATTTCTTTCACTTAAAAAAAGGGTGTTGTAATATTTTTTTTCCAATGTTGTCAAAAAACAAAAAAAGGGGGAATATGTGATGAAAATGTAAACAATGCAATGCTGTAATGACATGTAAACCCTTTACAAAAACTTAAATAAAAAAAAAAAATAAAAAAAAACGTCTTAGGACAGTCTGACGAACGGTTTGAGAGATAGCTGAGGAAAACACACAGAGATATCTTACATTTATAGGTAGATGAAAAAAAAATTCTGTAAATAACCATTTTGGTCACATCTTACTCGAGCATATCTCAAAGTGCATAAAAACTTAATGTGCACTGTTAGTAGCTTTAACATTTATTTCCCTTTTGAAATAAAATACACTACTAGGGATGTGATTTGGGGTTGGGGAAATTATCTGAAAATTTAGAAGGGGGTCTGGGGGACTTAGTCCCTCAGCGGGGTCCGGGGATGGACAAAACAAACAGCTGTATGTCACTTATTACTGTATAATATTGACTTATGTTCCAAGAAGATAGCATTCCTAAACTAGAAAAGCACTCGGAGAGCGCAGACCTCCGCCAAGCGCCACAATTCCCCCCATACAGTGTTTGTGTGTACATTTTCAGATTCCTTGAGCATGTAAACATATGACTAGCAATTGGATTCACAATGATTATTTGTTTATTTGACAGGGACAGTGCAATAAACACAATTAATCAATGACAATCAATCTGATAGTGATAGGATTAGTGGTTCAGTAGTAAAAGCATTGCCTCCTTGGCGGAGGTAATAAACTGAATGAAGTGTTGCTGTTGTGTCCATCTCCTCCACTGACGGATGCAAATTGGGAAGACAGGTTGCCGTGGGTTTTATATTATATTGTAACGTGCTGCTCGACATGGCGACGTCCCACCGGGAGGTTCGAACTCACGCTCCGGAGTCCCGCACTGTACCTGTGTCGCCAATAGGGTCAACCCACTTGGCAAGCCAAGTAGGGTGCTCATATTGAGTTCGCTACAATATTATTTTTTGGGGGGGTTGCGCTCCGCGGCAAACGAGAATTTAGAGGCTTCGCCGGCAGAGAGCTCGTTTTTGCGCAGCGCCTATGGCTGGCCGGGGAATTTGTGCCAAACAATCCGTCGGCGGACAGTTGCCCGTGTGAGGTTTTGCGGCGGGCCCAGGCCATTCATTCATTCATTCATTCAAGGTGGTAAATCCCTGATGCAGTCACTTTTAGCATTAGAGTGAGACATCAGGCGCAGCATTCCTGGCGCCGGGATTCCTCTCTGTTCCGGAGCCGCTGGACAAAAGAAGGTGCGATAATGGTTGCCGTGGGTTTTATTGGGTTTGCGGTCCGCGGAAAAAAGAGGATTTGGAAGACTCCCCCGGCAGAGAGCTGGTTTTTGCGCAGCCCCTATGGCTGGCCGGGGAATTTCTGCCAAATAATCCGACGCCGGACAGCTGCCCGTGTCAGCTTTTGCAGCGTAGTGCAAACACAGGCACTCTGGCGAGCCCTGTTTTCTGTGTGCTTTTGTGCCTAAAACTTTGAAGAAGGCGGAGTTTGTGTTCATCAGACACGTCGACCAGCGCCCTCTATTGCGCCTGCGCACATGTTGAAAATGGCTGTATGTCACAGTGTTGAAAAATGCTTTAAAAAATTCCTGTATCCAGACGGTGAACCGGATCACCCCCAAAATTTAATCAGTTCTTCCTTGTACCATTTCCAACAACGCCTGAAAGTTTCATGGAAATCCGTCCAAGACTTTTTGAGTTATCTTGCTAACCAACAGACAGACAGACAAACACACAAACTCCGGCAAAAACATAACCTCCTCCTGGCCTTTTCGGCCTGGCGGAGGTAAATATTCCAACAAGCATTATCCATCACATGTGTGGCATTAAAAATATTTTTTAAATAAAGTCCAAAACATCTTCAGCAGGCAAGATGAAGAAAAGTGAAAAGTGAACTCCTGTGGCAGACAGAAAGGTCTACATTTAACCATGAGAAACTCCAGGTTAGCTGAGCAGTGTCTCCCAACAGTGAGAGTTCGTGCACCAAGCCTTGTTAATATAAATGCATACTCCCCCACCTCTAGTCTTACCGGAGTCATCAGCTGCTCTGTCTGCCCGCAGAGTGTGCCGTCCGGCCAGCTCGACAGCACCGTCAAGTACTCCACTATGTAGCCATATTTCCGTGAAAATCATGATATTGCAGTTCCTAAGTTTCTTATTGTTGGTGATCCGAAGCCGTAGCTCATCCATTCTGTTCGCCACTGACCGTACATTAGCGAGGAAAATGCTGGGTAGAGAAAGCCGGTGCGGTGTTAGCTTTAGCTTAGCTCTTAGCCCTCCGCACTTCCCCCGCCTTTGTTTACGGTCTCTACGCCGCCTGCGAGCACTTCCGGTCGGCCGGGTAACTTACCTAGCGTCGGGTGTTCTCCAGAGCTCAGGGATGAAACGTAGGTTGCTGATAAAAAGGTTGTTATTTTGTAATCCAATGTCCAAAAGTTCATTTCGGGTGTAGGATGTAAAAGCAAAGCTGTTCTCAACGAACAGACCCGAAATGAGCAGAAATATCGCTGCTAATCCACAAAATCTGAAGAGACGCTGAGCCTCGAGTTGTGCACGCGCCGCCATCTGGTCTGAAAATTTTTGGAAGATAAAAAAAGCGGAATTCCGCGAATTAGCGGAAAAATCACATCCCTACACTATATCGTGGTCATAACTGACCTTGGCACATCACAAAATGCATGAAGCTGAATAAATAATGAACTGTCAAACACTTCAGTGCACAACCCCCCAAGAAAAGACTGATAACATCAGCAAACATTGCACAGCCACTATTGTGGTTTGTTTTGTTTTAAATCACCACATGTAACTAGGAACCTCTTTTTATAACTACATATATCAGTCAACCAAAAATTTCTAGTAATTAAGGATGCAAAAAGCACCCACTTAAAAACTTGAGTAACGACTTCAGTCTTGGAAGGTTTGAGGTTTTTCTTCAAAATTAGTAACAATTTTCTTATACTTTTCTATTTGTTTCTGTAAATTTATCTAAATTTGAAACCATTTTCCTCAAATGTGCAATTCCCTCTTGTAAAATTGACTTTTCTTGTACATTTGAGACTTTACTATAAATTTGTTGATTATTTTATGGCCAATTTTTGTCCATTTTTTAAAATAAAATTACCTTTTTTTTAAATAAATTTGAAATAGGCTGTGGAAAAATTTGGACTTTTCCTTATACAATTTACACTTTTGACCACAGTTTTGCAGAGCCAAATCTAAAAAAAAAAATAATTTAACTCTGATTTCAAAGAAAAAAAAATTACAAAATTACATTTAACGAAATTAATTTACTTAAATTACCAAAGATGCAGTTATTTCTGCTAGAATATTTCTATATATTTATAGTTTTTTTTAGAAATCTCACCAACCAGACAGCAGGAAAAACCTCCCTTATTTTGAAATCCAAATGTTGGCACGTTTAGTTTGTCTGAAGACTGTTGACGGATTAAAGTCATTGACTTTGTGATTTTCGATCATCTTAACTTGCCATGTACACTACCGTTCAAAAGTTTGGGGTCACTTAGAAATTTCCTTATTTTTGAAAGTAAAGCACTTTTTTTTCCAATGAAGATAACTTAAACTGATCAGAAATAGACTCTATACATTGCTAATGTGGTAAATGACTATTCTAGCTGCAAATGTCTAGTTTTTGGTGCCACCCGATGCTAGCGGAGAAACTTGATATACCGGGAACTGTAGCGAAAACGACGCGGGTGCCGGGCTGGAGTTCGGGCGGCGTGCGGGAAATATAAGACGGAATGATAAAGAGCGATGGCAAGAACCAGGTAAAATCTTCTGGAGGAGGGGGGCCCCCGGGAGGCAGCTGGCCACCAAGGCTGCTCGGAGAAGCGCTCCGGCCACCGGCAGAATGAAGAAGCCTCACCGTTACAGGCCCGTGGCTCCGAGAGAGATCCGTCGCTGCCAGAAATCCACGGAACTGCTCATCCGTAAGCTGCCCATCCAGCGCCTGGTGAGGGAGATCGCTCAGGACTTCCAAGACCGACCTGCGCTTCCTGAGCTTCACCGTCGTGGCTCTGCAGGAGGCCGGCGAGGCCTACCTGGTGGTCTCTTCTTCGCTAAGGGGATCGCCATCATGTCCAAAGACTTCCAGCTGGCCCGCCGCATCCGCGGAGAGAGAGCTTAGACTTTCTGCTGCACATTCACCAACCATAATGCTCCGCACTGTGTCTATATATATATATATATATATATATATATATATATATATATATATATATATATTAATATGTACATGTTTACTAGCTGTTCTTGTTTTTTCTTGCCTTCTGATTGTTGCTCTGAGTGTTGCTATCCCTGTGCTGTTGCAATCCTGGAATTTCCCCATTGTGGGACTAATAAAGGCTCATCTTATCTACATAGGTGTATAGAGGCCCATTTCCAGCAACTATCACTCCAGTGTTCTAATGGTACAATGTGTTTGCTCATTGCGTCAGAAGGCTAATGGACGATTAGAAAACCCTTGTGCAATCATGTTAGGTCTGCAATGCTGTAATTGCTGCAAATGGAGGATTCTTTGACGAAAGCAAAGTTTGAAGGAAAAAATTATTATTTCAAATACAAATCATTATTTCTAACCTTGTCAATGTCTTGACTATATTTTCTATTCATTTTACAACTCATGGTGGTAAATAAGTGTGACTTTTCATGGAAAACACAAAATAATTGTCTGGGTGACCCCAAACTTTTGAACGGTAGTGTATATAATAATGAACATAAATTATTGTCATGGCTGGTGAAGTAAATCCTCAGTGATTCACTCAGTCTTGTCTCTTTCCCTGCATATGAAGCTTAACCACACCTGTTAGCTCAGTGACTGTTATTGTTCTCATTACCAGCGGGTTAAAACCACCATAAATGCTTCCACTGCTTACAAACCTCTTTGATTTTTTCCAAGTTTTAAGTACTTTAATAAGCTCATGCTTCTCTCGGACAATATTTTATTTTATTTATTTTATTTGTTTATTTGACAGGGACAGTGCAATAAACAGACAATCAAATGACAATCAATCTAATGTGTTGCACAAGGAGTGTATAGCTATAAGCTAATTTGCAACTCTTGTCCCTGGGTGGGCTTTAGAAAGAAGAAACAGGTAAAAAAGAAGGATAAGGAAAAAAAATGAAAACAGAATAAACAATAACCACATACATCAATGCAAACAAGATTATAAATACACAATATAAAAACCTGGTTCACATTTGCCTATTTCAGGTCTCCCTCCCTTCGTCAGTCACTATAAACAAACACATTCATTCCTTCCCTTCATTCACTCTCACCCTACAGACAATCATTTCATACATGGGTACATTCTTGTTTATTTTTCAGCCAGTTTTTAACCTTTGTAGTAAATGTTTTAAAGTCCGTTATTTTAATTTCATTTGGCATTGTGTTCCAGATATGACTGCCCTTTATAGAGAAAGCTATTTGTCCAAATGTGGTTCTGCAGTGGGATATTTTACAGTTATCGTTAACAGAACTCCTGGTGGCTCTGCTGCTGTCCTGTCTTTGGATGAAACCAGCAAGTGGCTCTGGCGCTGATTTATGGAAACATTTGAAAATTAATTTCAGAAAACAGAGGCCAATGAAACTCTCAAAACTCAATAGATTGTATTTTTTAAAATATAACAGTGATGCCACCTAATCGGCTTTTTATCCAAGATTTTTAGAGTTTGATTATATAATGAACCTATATGTTTTATTGTGGAAGGAGCTGCTTGAGCCCAGACTGTCAAACAGCATGATATATGAGAAAAAAACCATAGAATGCATATACAGTACAGCTGCTTGG
Organism: Pholidichthys leucotaenia; assembly: GCA_020510985.1. Taxonomy (NCBI): domain Eukaryota; kingdom Metazoa; phylum Chordata; class Actinopteri; order Cichliformes; family Pholidichthyidae; genus Pholidichthys; species Pholidichthys leucotaenia. The sequence goes on along the minus strand of CM035843.1, from coordinate 195,840,918 downwards.
TATGGTATGTAATATCTAATTAATTTAAAGCAGTTCAGATTTTTTTTTACTGTTTTAGAAATTTTCTTTATATGAAGATTAAATTTGAATTGAGGATCTAGTACAATGCCAAGGTATTTGAATTCTGTAACTAAACTGATGTCTTGATCATGTATATTAACTTTAAAATGTTGCAGGTTACATTTTTTGATTGAAAAGCACATTGAAACTGTTTTCTGAAGGTTCAGCAATAGATGGTTCTGGAAGAGCCACTCTTGGACATCAACCATACTTGTAGACAGTACATCTGCAGCCTGTGCTGGAGTCTTGGCAGCTGTGTAAATAACTGCATCATCTGCATAAAGTTGACATGTTGCAGCATGCAGTGTAGTGGCAAGTCATTAATAAAAATGCTGAAAAGTAAAGGACCAAGAATGGACCCTTGTGGGATACCCATACGGTTGTTTAAAAATAAGGATTTATCCTGGTGAACTTTTACACACTGTTCTCTATTCTGGAGATAAGATGCAAACCATTCTAATGTATCTGGAGAGAAGTTAAAAGATACCATTTTGGATAAAAGCAAACTGTGGTTTACAGTATCGAAAGCCTTTTTGAGATCCAGAAAAACAGCCCCTACCACATTACCCCTGTCCAAGGACTGTTTGACATTTTCAATAAGGCAACAATTTGCTGTTTCTGTTGAGTATCCTGGTCTAAAACCAAATTGGTGTGGATGAAGAAGTTGACTGTCTTGTAGATAGTCTATCAGCTGTGTAGCTACACCTTTTTCAAGAACCTTAGACAGGACTGGTAAAATAGAGATTGGGCGGTAATTGCATATATCATCTTTACTGCCTGATTTATAAACTGGTATGACGACAGCTTTTTCCAACCAGATGGAAATGTACTAGACCTAATGGAGAGATTAATGAGATGAGTCAGTGGTTTGATTAATATTTTGCTGTGCGTTTTGAGAGAGGAAGTGCTCATATTGTAGATATGATTAGTTTGAGTTTGACAGTGTTTTAACAATACCAGCAATTAACTCCTCATTTACCTCATCGATGTGAAAAGAAACTGTTGAAAGTATTGATTTTGTGTTGTTGAGCACATTTGGCAGCACAAAGTTTTTTGTTAATTCTTCCACAGAGTCCACAAAATATGAATTAAATTCATTTGCCAATGTAGCCTTGTCACTGATGGTCTTGCCATTGATTCTAAGTTCCTTTACCCCCTTCTGAACATTTTTTTTATTCGTTATTTAAATGCCTCCACAGGGAACTGTTGTTACCCTTTGCATGATCTATCAGTTTATTGTAATAAGATACTTTTGATTTTCGCAGCTCTTGTACCAGTTTATTTCTTAAACTTTTGTACACAAGGTGATCATTTTGTAATTTAGAGGTTAATGATGTTTTCAATGCAGAATCTCGCCTCTTCATAAGTTTTCTTATTTCATTATTTAACCATGGTAGGTTAATCTTCTGTTGTCTACTTTTAATTTGCTTTGTAAATTTTTCTATAGACTTTGTAATCGTTGCAGTTATAAAATTACAACAATCATCTACTTCATATATTGACATGAGCTGCTCCCAATTTTGATTCTCTAAGTAATGTTCAAACTCCGCAGTTTTTGATTTGGGAATAATAAAATTTACTTTGTCAATATCAACTCCCCCAAAATACTGTAGTCGCTTTTTAGTAAGTTTTCTGACAGCAAGAACCATGCTATGATCTGAGAGACCGGTTACAAGATTATAGGTTCTGGTTATTCGTTCTGGTTTACTAGCAAATGCCATGTCAATAAGTGTTCTAGATTGTTTGGTTATCCTGGTGGGTCCTTTGATCATTTGTTGGTAATTAAATTTAGTCATGAGGCTTTTCAATTTCTGTTTGTCCTTTATATCAGACCAGTTAATATTAAAGTCACCATAAAATATTGTTTCTCTGCACCTCTCAAGTTGTTTAACCAGATCACTTAATTCATTATAAAAAGAAGAATTGTATGTCGGTGGGTTGTACAATACTGCAATGTTGAAATTCATTACCGGTGAAAGACATACATTAACAGCTAAACATTCAAGTGAAGTATTCAAATCAACCAATTGACATTTAAATTTCTCTTTGATGTAAATTAAGACACTTAATAAGCGAGACACTCTGCCTGCCGACTGGAACTGTCACATGGGTAGGGCGCTTCTGAGCTCCACGTGGATGACAGACACGCGTGTTGTTCGTGGGTGCGCTTGCGGACCGTCATTCCTTCATATTTTTTTCTTAAATTTATATTTCCTTGGCGTGGCCTGTGCGCCACTCAGACGTTGCTTCTGGGCTGCATGTGGCCCGTGGGCTGCTAATTGAATAGGCCTGTAATACACCAACAATTACTGGTCAAATGTTACCTTAAAAGACAAAAATAAAGCATTATGAAATACTGAGGTAGACAGCATCTGACTGGTCCCTGGGGTGTAATAAGCGCAGCAACAACTCTGAATGAGTGAATGGCTGACTCTGCTACCCGTATCATGCTAGGGGAAAAATAACCAGAATGAAGTGAAATCTATTATTGACTGTGGATTAATGGTTGAGCAGGGACCATGTCTAGATGTCAAGTGAAGTCATCAGAATTTACAGAGAAAAGCTCTCAAAACTATGGTTGGGCTGCTAGTTAGCCAACTAGCTCAGCCAGCTACTGCTGCTTTTTTCAGCTGCTCCATTTAGGGGTTGCCACAGTGGATCATCTGCCTCAATCTCACCCTATCCCTTGCATCTTCCTCTGTAACACCAACCCTCTCTATGTCCTCCTTCACTACATCCATGAATCTTCTAAGCCACACTGTAGTTAAGCTAGCTGCACTGTAGCTATGTGAGCTCTGAAGCTGAGTGGGAAACATCCTGTTCTTTAAGAAAAACATTGATGTAAACTCTTCATACCTGCAGCCACCTTTGTGACCTTCTCAGCACTGACTTTGTTTCCTTTTCCTTTCGACAGCGTGTACTCCACAGTGTCGCCCAGTTCCAAATTCTCCACGTCCCCGCACACTTCACTAAGAACACAAAATGGACAGATTGGAAATAAATCTCTATAGCCCACAGATGACCCCACAGAAATGGATCAAACTCGTACCTGTAATGAAAGAAAATCTCCTGGTCGTGATTGGCTGTCTCGATGAATCCAAAGTTGTCCTTCAGCGTGGCCACGAACCCGTGCAGTCTCTTGGCATTTGAGGAATTTCGGTTGAGGACTCTAATGGAGACAGCGCTCTGCTGGCCGGTTCGCTTCACTTCGTTGATGGAGAACTCCACCTAGAGGGCAAATGTTAGGAAATAAAAGTCAGAAGTTCAGACACAAAACACAGATTTTAGTATTTTTCAGTCCATCCAGGATTTCGTGGGATGTTTTTATGAACTTGTGGCCCAAAAGGCCTGAATTTGTGGGAGCTTTTTTTTTATAAAGCCGCAATAAAAGTTGTGATGTTTTGAGAGGCTTTTTTGCAGGAAAGGTTGTGGGAAGAATTACAAATTTTTAAGGAGATTTTTTTTCCCATCATTTACTGCAATGATATTCTACAACACCACAAAAGCACAGGATTGCCAAAAATTTCCTATTAAACAGTGATTTGCAAATTAAGCATAAACTTCTGCTATACAGAAAAAACTAGTGCAACAGCAAACACAGACTAACACTATTCATTACAACAACCAATTTTTGTGCAATGGGATGATTCATGTGTTTATACGGGTCATCATATATTAAGCTATGATGTATATAGGTTTTATAGTTGTATTAGTTTTACTTTCCATGGGTAATCCCTTTGTCATGTGTGTGTTTCTGTTGTTTGGTTGTCTACTGTCATGCTGCTGTTACACTGTAATTTCCCAGTTTGGGATGAATAAAGTACATCTATCTATCAATTTCCACTGAATGCATGTAACAAGTATAGACTTGGAAATTATTGGCAGCACCTTCTTTTGAAAACTCCCTAAAGGCCCTGTCGCACCTTAACAAGGCAGCGTTTGTCAAACGTATAAAAAATGGTCTAAAATGCTGGCATATGCTGAAATTTTCACTTTTGGCCGTATGCATCGCGTATCCATGAGTTTGACGTATACATAAAGTATTAGTAACTTATATAGAATGTTTTGATAACTTAAAAATAAAGGGCTTACTGACCGCACTTTATCCACATTTTAACAGCTCACTCATGTCTTAATGAAGTGTTTGACATATTTTGTTCACATTTTCTTTATTTTTTTAATTATTGAAGCAAATTTGTTTTTTATTTTTCTTGGCTTTCTTTAAACGCTCTGATTTATAGCCTGTCACTTTAAGAAACATCCTTCAGCTGTTCAACTCCATCCTCCCTCTTAGTCAGTTAGCTATTAGCTGAGTAGCTTTGTTTGTGCATCTTGCATCATCCTGGCCCACTCAGCAACCCTGCCGAGACGGCACATTAAATTGCCAGCACTGCACGCTCCACCAATAGCCACGAACTGAGATCGGTGGCCGAGCCGCGGGATCTCAAAGGGCAATGTCTCACTTCGCGGTACTCTGCTCCTCTCCCACGGGCAGCCGAGGGGGTCTGGCCTGTCACGAAGCGGCTCCCCCACGCTACCCTTGAGAGTATGCCTGAAGGATGGTGAGAGAGTTGAGCCAGCAGCCCCAGGTCACGGAAACTGCCTACCCCAGCACCCAAGGCATGGCGCAGGCAGTTCCCACAAACCAGGGATGCTGCCTGAGGCTGCTGGCTCTCAGCTCCCAGTGACTGGTATGCTGGCGACCCGCCACAAAACCACACGGAGACAGGTCGGAGTGACGCAAGGCACATTGTGGACTGCAGACCGGTGAACCGGGTGGTAACTGGGATGGTTAGGAGGGTGACTAAATAATAATAATATAAGCTGTGCTTGGTTTGAGCTTCCTGTTTCTCCAGTCTCCTGTCTCTCCAGTCTCCTGTCTCTCTTCCTGTCCTCTCCAGCAGCAGTTCACTGCTAACGACTCGGCTTCTGTGTGGAGAGGACTGAGGCAAATCACCAATTATCGGCCTCAGGCTTCTAAAGGTCAGGATGACAAAGCCCTTTGTCAAAGACTGTCCCAACATTACGCCCGTTTTGACACCTCGTCAGCTGTGTCCAACTCCCCCCCTCCCCCCAGCTCCACTGCCTCCTCGGTCCCAACTTCATCAAAGCCCCCCCCCCCGCCCTTGTCATCAGTGAGCAGGACGTGCACAGAGAGTTCTCCAGACTGAACCCGCGCAAGGCCCCCGGTCCGGACGGCGTGTCTCCCTCCACCCTGAGACACTGTGCGAAAGAGCTGGCTCCTGTCTTCACAGACATTTTTAACACCTCCCTTAAGCTATGCCACGTGCCGACCTGCCTCAAATCCTCCACCATCATCCCTGTCCCCAAGAAGCCACGGATCACTGGACTTAACGACTACAGACCTGTAGCGCTCACCTCTGTAGTCATGAAGTCCTTTGAGCGCCTGGTCCTGCCCCACCTCAAGTCCATCACCACTCCCCTCCTGGACCCGCTGCAGTTTGCCTACCGAGCCAACAGGTCTGTGGACGACGCAGTCAACCTGGCCCTCCACTCCATCCTGCAGCACCTGGACTCCCCGGGAACCTACGCCAGGATCCTGTTTGTGGACTTCAGCTCTGCATTCAACACCATCCGCCCCGCTCTGCTCCAGAACAAACTGTCCCTGCTCGGCGTGCCTGACTCCCTCTGCAGGTGGATCACCGACTTCCTGACGGACCGGAGGTAGCATGTGCGGCTGGGGAAGACTGTCTCCGACTCTGTCAGCATCAGCACCGGATCACCCCAGGGCTGTGTACTTTCCCCCCTACTCTTCTCCCTTTATACCAACTCCTGCACCTCCAGCCACCAGTCTGTTAAGCTGATCAAGTTTGCGGACGACACCACCCTCATCGGGCTCATCTCCAACGGCGACGAGTCCGTCTACAGGAGAGAGGTGGCCCAGCTGGCGTCCTGGTGCAGCCACAACAACCTGCAGCTGAACGCTCTGAAGACAGTGGAGATGATCGTGGACTTCAGGAAAGTCACAGCCCCTCTGCCCCCCCTCACCCTCACAGGCTCTCCCATCACCACTGCAGATTCCTTCCGCTTCTTGGGCACCACCATCACCCGGGACCTCAAATGGGAGCCGACCATCAGCTCCCTCATCAAAAAGGCCCAGCAGAGGATGTTCTTCCTGCGGCAGCTGAGGAAGCTCAAGCTACCCACCAAGATGTTAGTGCAGTTCTACACGGCCATCATCGAGTCCATCCTCACCTCCTCCATAATCGTGTGGTACGCAGGAGCCACTGCCAGGGACAGACTAAGGCTGCAGCGCGTCGTGCGCACTGCTGAGAAGGTGATCGGCTGCAAGCTCCCATCTCTCCAGGACTTGTACATCTCCAGGACCCGGAGGCGTGCAGGCCGGATCATAGCCGATCCTTCACACCCTGGTCATGTACTGTTTGCCCCCCTCCCCTCAGGTAGAAGACTTCGGTCCATTCAGACTAAAACCTCCCGGCACATGAACAGCTTCTTCCCCTCTGCCATCAGACTGCTGAACACTAAGTGACTTATTGACTCTCGTGCACTATGTACCGCAGCTCAACCGGACTCATGTCAATCATCACTGTTCTGTTGCATTACCGACTGCACTATGTGGTACTCCACAATATCTGCTGCTTGGTAATATATTTAAAAACTGCTTTGACTAGTATTACTCATTCTTATTTCTACACTTATTGCATGTATAGTTTTTTATTTCCTTTATCTTATGTTTAATGTTGCAGCATTGCACCGAGAAATTCCTAGTTTGTGTACTACATGAACAATGGCAATAAATCTGATTCTGATTCTGTCACCAGTGTTAGCTTGGGGGATAATGGCTCAGGGACTAATAGGTTACCTTTAGCACCACTTCCATACATATGACAAACAGCTAGGCGGGCCAATAAAAGAGCAGTGGGCTGGTCTCATGTATGGCAGTGGGTTGGCTTTTTCAAAACGTGACGTTAATTTCCACAAAAGTCAAAAACGTTTCTGGGAGAGAAAACTGAGATAAAGGCAGTGTGTGTGTGTGCGTGTGTGTTTTTTGTTTTTTTTTAAGAGACTTGACTGTTTTGAAGTTTGTTGAATAATTAGGTGACCAGTAGACTCATTTCAGACAGTTAAAACCTACCTACAAACTAGGGCTGCAACTAAAGATTATGTTAGCAGTCGACTAATCTAATGACCTTTTTTTTTTTTTTACTAGTCGACTAATGGCGTTTATTTTTCTCATGTTCACCATCTTTGCTTGTCTGGTGCATATTTTACCTTACCCGCTGTTTATTAATACCGCTCAACGTTCCGTCTCCCGTGGGCAGGAGGCATTTAAATGTCATAGTGGGCAGTCATGCCTTATATCCTTTGAAAGCTTAGAATTTCATCTATTTGGTTATTGAAACAGATTTTGACAAAATTATGACACTAGATTTAAATATGACTAAACAAGCTACGTAACAGCATTGACTCACCAAAAGAGCTTTTTTTGCACCCTTTAATGAATTATATAACACAGGGTTACAAAAATAATTTTTTTGTAAGTTGTCTGTTTTTTCAACTGATAGATAATTTTGCACCGCTGAATCTGAAAATGACATCCGTTTCTCTCAATCAAGTGCTAAGAAAGAACCTGTACTTACTTAGTACTGTGCATGTACTTACCTTTATATAAAGGCAAGTACATGTAAATTGAATGTTAAGTCATCGATCAAAATTCAGAGAATTTTGATCGATAAAGACAAGACATAAAAGAATTTTGCATCATATAAAGTGAAAATACCCGTACATGTCAACAAAAATGTATAAAACATGTGGCCATAATTCAAAAAGTTGACCTGATAGAGCAAAACCAATGTGATTTTTGGATTCAGCACATCAAAATTATCCTAAATCAGCTAAAAAAACAAAAAAAACAAACAAAAACTTGAGACAATAAATTTGGTGTTGACCAGTGTAATTGAACAAATACGGTCCATTTGTACTGCAAAGGGTCCAACAGATCTTTATGAGTAAGATTTACTGTCCATCTTAGCCCCATTTCCACCAGTATCGCCTGGGCTTTACTTTTTTTTACTTGTTTCGGTTTTTCGCCATGTCCACCCAAGTCCTCACGGTTTAACCGTTACGATTTTCGTGCCTGTTCAGAGGCAGGGTACAGGCGAGCGAAAAGCGAGGTGTGAATTGACGTCAATCGACTGCTAAATGCTGATTGGTCAGGGCGTAACGTCACCAAACGCGTCCGTTTGTTTTCTGTTGAAGCTACACGTCCGCCATTTGTAATTTCAGCGAGTAACCGCGGTGACTGGATTCAAAATTGTGTTCTCATATAACGATGTCCACGCGCAAGTTTATTCCATGAACAAACGAGGAGGTGCGGACTTTTCTGTCCCTCGTAGCCGATGACTACATCCAGAGCGAGTTGGTGGGGCAACTTGCAATGAAAAAATATACCAGGAAGTGTCCGGCCTGCTATTATTGGCAGAGAATTTGGACTCGACACGGCGACAGAATTGGAAAACGGTGACGGTGAGTGTTGTTTTGTTATTGTCCGTCTTCTTGCCTTTCGGTCAAAAGCGCACTTTATTTTAGCAATAAAGAAAGTTGTTTGATTGTGGGCAATTGTGGTGATGGCTAGCCCGCTAATAGCTAGCTACCTCTGTGCCTTGCTGCTACCTGGCATCAAGCTGCAGAATCGCGCTTTTATTTCAGTATTCACGTGAACAAAACGCTGACGTAAGCTTATTGTATTCTGGTTAAAAAGTTTTGTGTTTGCGGTACATGTTGCACTTTGTTTGTGAGCGTTATTGTGTGTTTTTTTTCCTTCTATACACAGTTTTCAAATCCCTTGGGTCCGCCTCACTGGACTGCCCCGGCATCTCCCAGTCAAGTGCTGGTAAGGCACAACAAACTGAAAATTACCACCCGGTTGTTTTTATATGTGATTGTTTTCTATAGACGCATAACAAGGAATTTAAAATGTCTTTCTACGTTTATAAAAATACTAGATTCAGGGGTGTTCATAGCCACAGTGGCCCAGTGTTATAGGTGTGTTGGTGGTGGAAATACTGTTGTATTTTCACAAAAAAAAAGGAGCACATGTACAGACTTCAAATCAAAATGCTTGATTGAAATTCTTCAAGTCAGCTAACACTATTAACCCATTCTGATTTATGAGGCCACAGTACAAAGAAATTCTTTTAAAAATAACCCATTAAATCAAAATACTTTTTACAATTAATCCTTTTTGAAATGAAGGGGGGCCTAACCACATCACCACAGAAGTTTCTTATAGTCCACTCTACTGAGGGGCAACAACATGACAGTTGAGCTTAAATACAGCAACGAAGCATCCCACCACAGGCTTTCAACAGTTTAATTCCATAATATTTTTTCTGACATGTTTTGATCCGGTGTTATCTAAATACAATGACTTCTGTCTTTCATATAGGCAAGCTGAAGAGATGCGGATCCATGAAAGGATGCTCGAACAGCGCGAAAGACACCTGCAGTTAGCCGCATTAAGAAGGGATGAGCTGACAGAGACGGCTTCCTTCCACGGAGCCTTCCGAAACCATTTTGGCAGTCTGGTCGAAGTACTGAAAGCTCCCCATTTGTTAACATGTTTTGGGAATATTTGTAATGTAATAAAATGTTAGTCTTTTGGATAAAAGTGTGGTTTGTATATTATAACACTGGATGATAAAGGCGAATAATTACATACACATTCCATTGCCTCATATGACCCTAATCCTGCTGTTCAGCCATAAAGGTGTCAAGATTTTTAATGGTAATGTAATTGTTATTGTTAAATTTAATAAATATTACCACTGCTGTATCCATTGCTCTACATTGGGTACAGTTTTTAAGTAAAATTGTAAGCAGTGGACTTCCGGTTATGGCTGCCACGTAAGACGGACGTGTTTCACTCTGCTCTGCTCCTGGAGAAAAAAATCGGCAAATAACTCTCTCATTTGGGACAGAACGTATCCCAGCGTTTGGGCGAGGATATGTCGGCGAAGCCTAAGGCTGGAAAACCAGGTAAAGGAAAAAGCGAGCCGCCGAAACAGTCCAAATTAACGGACTTTCAGGTCTGTGACGCAGCAAACAAAACTCCATATATGGCGGAGGAGGCTGGCAACGGTGCGATATCTGCGGGGAGCGGCGCAGATGCGCTGATGGCTGCCATGAGTTCAATGAGAGCGGACTTTTCCTCTAGATTTGATGGGATTATGACAGCGTTGGAAGGAATAAGAAAGGAATTGGGTGACTGTGTAGAACGAACGGCGCAGATGGAGCTCCGTCTCGCTAGTGCTGAAGATGACGTCACCCGTCTTCAATTAAAAGTGCGCACTTTGGAAAAAAAAAATAAATGTCTAGAAGATAATATTTTGGATTTGGAATCTCGGTCGAGACAGAATAACTTGAGGCTGGTGGGTCTTCCAGAGGAATCAGAAGGTCGAGACGTATATTCCTTTCTGGAAAAGTGGATTCCGGAGGTGCTGGGCAGCGAGGAGTTGCAATCAGCAGTGGTTCTGGAAAAAGCACATCGTATTGGCCCACGGAGAGATAAGGGACCGCCGAGGACCTTAATTATGAAGTTTCTTAGCAACAGAGACAGGATGAAGATCTTCAACGCTGCACGAGCTAAAGGAGAGATTAAACACCAGGATCAGCAGGTGCGGTTCTACCCAGATTTGGCCACAGGAATCCAACAATTGAGGAAGCAGTTTGATCCCATACGTAAGGAGCTGCGCAACCTTGGGATTCGTCATGGTGTAATCTATCCTGCGAGACTGTTGACCACGTATGAGGGCAGAACCCACATCTTCAAGACCCCAGAGGAGGCGCAGGAGTTCATCAAGAAGATCAAAGAAGAAGAAGAGACTGGTGGGAGCTAAGCATGAACAAAATATAAGGTAGAATAATTAAGCATTTGCACAGGCATCTGACTGACTTGAAGTAAACAGCAAGTTTACAAAATATAGATTGTATTATATATTAAAAAAAAACAAACAAAACAAAAAAAAAACTATGATGTACAAAGTTGTTAAAAATTTTGGAGTTAAGTTGGAAAACTACAGAGGAGAGTTAATGTTACGTCATTAAAAGCAGTAGAGTTAGGGTGATTGGGAGAATGAAGAAGGAGTGGCTTAGGCTGTTCCCCGTGGGTGTGGAACGGTCGATGGCTATATCGGAAGACGGAATTTTTCTTTTGATTTTGGGGGGTTCGCCACAAGTGTGGGAAGGGGGAATTTGTTTGTGTGTAGTTTGTAGGATGAATGTTCAACCACTCATGTTTTTGCTTCTCTGTATGAGCATGTTTACACTGCAAGGTAATCCCAAACTCTCTATTGATCATAAACCAAAGTGTTAATCTTAATTTAACTTCATGGAATTGCAGAGGTCTACAAAATTTAAAAAAACTTAAACAAGTTATGAATAAAATAAAAGACATGGGTTCAAAAATTGTGTTTTTACAAGAAACTCATCTAATAGAGGAGGATATAAAAAGAATTAGGAGTAGATGGCAAGGAAGTGTATTCACCTCATCATTTTCATCCCGGGCCAGGGGAGTTATGACTCTCATATATAAATCAGTCCCTTTTCAAGTGAAAAATGTAATTGGAGACAAACTTGGAAGATATGTAATCATTCAAGGTTCTTTGCTATTAGAAAATATAAATCTTGTGAACTTATATGGTCCCAATATAGATGATCAAAAGTTCTTTGCTAATTTATTTCTTATTTTATCATCACTTACAGGGCAACATATAATAGCAGGGGATTTTAATTGTACATTGAATCCAGGTATAGATAGATCAACAGGACTGGATTGTACGCACAATGGATGTAGGATGACTATTAATCATTTTATGAAAGAATTGAGATTGTTAGATATATGGAGAGAAATGAAACCACAAGTTAAAGCCTATTCTTGTTATTCCAGTACCTACAAGACATTCTCACGTATTGATTATTTTTTGATTTCCACAGAATTAAGATCCAAGATTCAAAACTGCTTTTATGATAACATCGTGATCTCTGATCATGCACCCTGTTGTCTAATATATGTAGATAAAAAATTGACAAAGGAATCAGGTAGATGGCAATTTCAGCATAAATGGCTTCAGGATGAGGAATTTGTCAAGTATATAGAAAAACAGATAGACGAGTACTTTGACATCAATACTACACAAACATCAGCATGTGTAAAGTGGGAAGCTTTCAAAGCTTTTATTAGGGGACATATTATTAGTTATACAGGATCAAAATCTAAGAAGACTCGAGAGGAGAGAGCTAAATTGGAACATAAAATGAAAAGTCTTCAGGAAAAAGTGTATGCAGGAAGTGATCCAAGGTTGGAGAATGAATTACTGATTTTGAGAGCTGAATACGACAAAAAATCAGCGAATAGAGCTGCCTCGAGTCTTCTAAGATTGAAACAATCTTTTTATGAACAAGGTGAAAAATCAGGAAAATTATTGGCATGGCAGATTAAACAATTAGAAATTAAAACACCAATTACTAGTATTATAAGTAAAGGACAGGTAGTTATAGATCCTTTAGAAATTAACAGAGCCTTTAGAGATTACTATGAAAAATTATATGATACTAAAAATGAATTTGATTTAACAAAACTAAATGGGTTTTTGAACGAACTATCTATACTGTGTATTCCAAATGAAAACAGGGAGATATTGGAGTCTAAAATTAGTCAAGAAGAAGTTGGGCTAGCCATTGATAATATGAAATCAGGAAAAAGTACAGGACCAGATGGTCTTCCAGTTGACCTTTATAAGAAATTTAAGAATAAATTAATAAAACCTTTTTTGGAAATGGTTTTAGAAGCATTTCAAAATAATAATTTACCATCATACATAAATAATGCCTTAATTATACTGCTGCCAAAACCAGGTAAGCCCTCTAATAAATGTGAAAATATGAGACCAATAAGCCTATTAAACGCCGACCTTAAGATAATCTGTAAAATTTTAGCAAGACGAATACAAGAAATTTTACCAAATATTATTAATCGAGATCAGAATGGCTTTATAAAGGGTAGACAAGGCTTCCATAATGTAAGAAGACTATTTAATATTATTTATTTTAATAAAGAAGCACCGGATACAGCTCTCCTATCACTGGACGCCGAAAAGGCCTTTGATAGAGTTGAATGGCCCTTTCTTTTTGAAGTCCTACAAAGGTTTGGACTTGGAAATAATTTCATAAAATGGGTTCAAATAATATACAATAATGCTACAGCAGAAATCCTAACAAATAACAATATTTCAAAACCAATAAAAATCAATAGAGGATGTCGACAAGGCTGTCCACTTTCACCTTTACTGTTTACTATGGCAATTGAACCTTTAGCGATAGCGATACGTTTACATTCACAAATATATGGAATTAAAGTTGGACCAACAGAACATAAAATCTCCCTGTACGCCGATGACATAATTTTGTTTATGTCGAATCTAAAAAAATCAATTCCAACCTTGTTGAATTTAATAAAGAATTTTGGGGAAATATCAGGATATAAAATAAATAAAACTAAATCTTCAATATTAATGCTAAATGAGACCCAGAGAAATTACCCAGCCCCTGAGGTAAATCAATTCAATGTTGTAAATCAGTTTAAATATTTAGGAATCCAAATTGTGCCTAAGCTAGAATCAGTCGCCAGTGTCAACTATGAAGCCTTAATGACAGATATCAATGAGTTAACTCAGAGATGGATGTCACTACCAATGTCGATGATCGGGAGAATCAATATACTTAAAAGTAATATTTTACCTAAAATACTTTATTTATTTCAATACATTCCCTTATCACCACCTTTAGATTTATTCTCAAGAATAAAAAAAAAGTTAGTGGAATTTATATGGAACAACAGGAGGGCTAGATTACGTCTGTCTTTATTATATTTACCATTTGATCGTGGAGGTCTGAAATGTCCAAATTTTATGTTGTATTATTGGTCGGCACAACTGAGGTCTATGACATATTATTTTTCATCAAATGATCTCCCTCACTGGACTGAAATGGAATCATACAATTTACCTTTACCTCTTCCCATATTCATATACTCAGATTCGGCAAAAAAATTACAAAAACAAGTTAAAAATCCATTTGTAAAGCATATGATCAAAATATGGTGTGAAGCTAAAAACTATTTAAAAGAACCACAGTTACTGTCACAATTTAGTCCAATATGGGGTAATCAATATTTTAAACCAGGGAGAGCGGACGCTGTATTTAAAGTATGGAATTTAAAAGGGATACAAAAGATTCAGGATTTATATTTGCCATGTGCAGATAACATAATGTCTTTTGAAGAGCTGAGGATCAAATTTAATCTCAATAGAACACATTTTTTTAAATATCTTCAACTTAGAAACTTTATTCGATCAAATCAAAATAAAGCTCTCACTCGACCTATTTATTCATCCTTGGAAAAAATGATGATGAAAGATAGTAAAAGAAAGGGTATTATTTCAGAGTTTTATAACTCATTGACACTATCTTCAAGTGAAAATTCACTGAAAAGATTAAACTACTGGAAAGAAGATCTGCAAACTGAAATTTCAGAGGAACAATGGGAATTGGCTTGTACAGAAGCTCAAACCAAATCAATAAATGTACACCTTAAATTGATACATTTCAAATGGTTAATGCGGATGTATGTTACACCAGAGGAGTTAAATAAATATAACAAAAATATACCAGATACATGCACAAAATGCATGGAAAGTAAAGGAACTCTATTTCATTGTGTATGGGAATGTAGATTAATAAGAATGTTTTGGGAAGAGGTGAGGGTAACAATTGAAAAAATAATCTCAAAACAAATCATATTGAATCCTAAATTGTTTTTGTTGGGTCTGTACCCAGAAAAGCATAATTTTAATAAAAGTGAAAGAACATTCATAGACCTCAGTTTGCTTAATGCCAAAAAATGTATTGCACTATTATGGAAAAAGACTCAGACCAGATGTGACTCAGTGGTTAAGACAGATGTTAACAAACCTTCCATTAGAAAGAATAACATATATACTGAAATCAAAGGAAATTGTGTTTGAGAATATATGGAGACCTTTTATTGATTATGTAAAAAATTTAAACATAACTTTTGAAGAAGAAGGTGAATGATGTGTGTGGACCTTGTAAATTCCAAACTGGTGAACATAATATGTATACTTATGTATTGGATTGTCTAGACTAAACAGAGGAGCATTGTTGAAGATTTGATTTTGCTGGTGGTTGTTGGTGTTTTTAGTGCATCCTTTTTTTTTTTTTTTTTTTTTTTTTGTAGTACTTTAGTGTTAGTGTTTGATTGTATCATGTTTGTTAAAAAAAAAAAAAGGTTCAATAAAGATATTGTGGAAAAAAAAAAAATTGTAAGCAGTTGCACAGGTGTAATTTACATTCAGCAGTAGACACTGATAAAGGTGAAAGTCGAATTGGGTAAAAGGTAAATGAAAGGTGAATAAAGGTGAATTGAATGTTATATCGGCATTCCAAATTCTGAGAATTCCAATAAATTATAAGCAGTCTAGTATAATATAAAGCGAAAATACCCATACATGTAAACCCAAATATAACATTTTCGATGTTGTAAACGTTGACATGTATATGATAAACCTATGCGATTGTGATTCAATAGATCCATAGTGATCTTTGGTTTGAAAAAGAAAATTATAATTTGGTGTTGGCAGTGTGACAATGTCAGTGTATTTAGTAGGATTAAAAAAAGTTTCATCATAAAATTTCTAGGTTCATTGGCAATTCCATCAAACCAAAAGTGAGTTGTCTAGCTGCAGCATATTTTTTTTGAGTCATTTCTACGTTGTTTTAGTGTGTAATTAGCCACCACTGAACAGATAACCCTTATAAATAACAATAGATTGGAAAAATGATACACAAGGGGCCTAGATTTGGATTGGCTTTTTTTATAATATCAATTATTTGGTAAGTTAAAGTTAACTGGAAGTATAACAAGTTTCCACATATAATTCCAAGGTCAATTGGCAATTCCATCAAATCAAAAGTGAGTTGTCTAGCTGCAGCATTTTCTTTGCAGTCATTTTCTACGTTGTTTTAGTGTGTAATTAGCCACCACTGAACAGATAACCCTTATAAATAACAATAGATTGTACAATGATACTCAAATGATACACAATACAAAAAATAGGCCTAGATTTGGATTGGCTTTTTTATATTTTTAATTATTTTGTAAGTTAAAGTTAACTGGAAGTATAACAAGTTTCCACATATAATTCCAAGGTCAATTGGCAATTCCATCAAACCAAAAGTGCATTGTATAGCTGCTGCTTTTTTTGGGAAGTCAATTTATCATCAGTGTATCATTATTACACAATATACAAAATGGGTCTAGATTTGGATTGGCTTTTTTTATAATATTATAAATTATTTGGTAAGTTAAAGGGGTTTAGGATTAAGCTTCTGCATAATATTAAATTACCCCGGTGTTTCAGCATTTAATTAACCGTCTGTTAACATTTAACTGTTTTGAACAACAGAGGCGACGTAGTTTAAAAGTGCACAACATTTTATTTAAAAAAGACGTTTGACATATGTATGCACATGAACACTGAACAAATGAAATGATCTCTGAATGATCTCTGCTTCATATGCAGCTGCTTCAGATTCCTCCTGGGCAACCGCTATTCTCCTCTCCTGCTCCAACGTGTGTTGTCTCAATCCACGTCGTCTTCTCCTGTAAAATTCTCTTGTCTCGTTAAAGACATTCATTGTGTTAAAAACCGTGGAAATCCTCCGCTCGTAATCCACTATTTTTTTCTGTGTTGTTGAGGAGTCAGTCTCGTCCTTTATACGTCAGCAGTGTAGCGCCACCTCGATCCCGCCCACCCCAGCAATTCTCGGCTTTCCGCGGCTGTGATGGAGGCGCAGCCGCGGGAGAAACAAGTAAAAAAGAAAAGAGTAGCGCAGAACTATATAGTGGAAATGTGGCTCTTGATGGCGACGGGGAAAACTGCCCATAAAACGAGCATTTCTTTGAAAACTGGCTGGCGAGCGCTAGCTCACTGTGCTAACAACACACTTCTGGAAGTTGAACCGGAAACTCAAGAGTGGGGCAGGTCACCTCGACGAACTTTTTTTCCCCCTTCAAATTCAGGCTGTGTTCGGAATGTTCACTCACTCAGATATAGTGGACTATATAGTAAACTCAACAATAAAATTAACTTTCGGACACTACTGGCTTGTTTTCGCGGCACGGTTAATGACGTCATCACGTGAGACAGTAAAACTTAATAGACTAACGGTGGTAAAAAAAAAAAAATGAATACCTGCATGTAATCTGAAGTGAATATGTACTAAATTAAATCGTTTTTGAACTAATAAATACTTTAAGGTAGTTTATTTAAGGTTGTTTAGTTTTTTTGTCATGTGAAGCTCTCCTCTCACTGCTCCATTGGCTACACATTGCATTATGGGATATATTGGCTAATGTAGTGACCATCCATTGTACACTACTTTTCAAAATGCATTGTGGGATATTTAGAGTGTACTATATAGTGAGTGAAATTTTCAGTTAAGATTTCGAACAGCACTACAAAATGGCTGATTCACTATATAGTACACTATATGGGGAAGGAGCGAGCATTTCAAACACAGCATTAGTATGCTTAGATCACTGTTACTCAGTGGCTCAAGCACTGAAGAGGGATTCTCATTGTTTTGCCAAAAATTTTAGTGCTTTCTTTTCAATAAGACCAACCCCATGAAGATACTGCAAGGGGTTGAAGAACAGCTTTGAATTTAGTTTGGGTGTGTTTTTTCAGGCACTTGGAAGGGAAACTGGCTGGAATGCTCAGGGGTTAAGCCTGCACAGACACCTGTGAAAACCACCTTTGTTGTCAGTCCCTGCTTTAAGAATATTTTATAAGCAGTTTCCAGAGCTAAAATTACCCATGAAACACACATTTGAAACTGAAGCTCAACAGCTCACTCAAATTTATTTTAAGCCAAATAATTGAAACCAATTAAAAGAACAGTCTTATCAGCATGTGTAAAGTGGGAGGCTTTCAAAGCTTTTATTAGGGAACATATTATTAGTTATACAGGATCAAAATCTAAGAAGACTCGAGAGGAGAGAGCTAAATTGGAACATAAAATAAAAAGTCTTCAGGAAAAAGTGTATGCAGGAAGTGACCCAAGGTTGGAGAATGAATTACTGATTTTGAGAGCTGAATACGACAAAAAATCAGCGAATAGAGCTGCCTCGAGTCTTCTAAGATTGAAACAATCTTTTTATGAACAAGGTGAAAAATCAGGAAAATTATTAGCATGGCAGATTAAACAATTGGAAATTAAAACACCAATTACTAGTATTATAAGTAATGGACAGGTAGTTATAGATCCTTTAGAAATTAATAGAGCCTTTAGAGATTACTATGAAAAATTATATGATACCAAAAATGAACCTGATTTAACAAAACTAAATGGGTTTTTGAACGAACTATCTATACTGTGTATTCCAAATGAAAACAGGGAGATATTGGAGTCTAAAATTAGTCAAGAAGAAGTTGGGCTAGCCATTGATAATATGAAATCAGGAAAAAGTGCAGGACCAGATGGTCTTCCAGTTGACCTTTATAAAAAATTCAAGAATAAATTAATAAAACCTTTTTTGGAAATGGTTTTAGAAGCATTTCAAAATAATAATTTACCATCATACATAAATAATGCCTTAATTATACTGCTGCCAAAACCAGGTAAGCCCTCTAATAAATGTGAAAATATGAGACCAATAAGCCTATTAAACGCCGACCTTAAGATAATCTGTAAAATTTTAGCAAGACGAATACAAGAAATTTTACCAAATATTATTAATCGAGATCAGAATGGCTTTATAAAGGGTAGACAAGGCTTCCATAATGTAAGAAGACTATTTAATATTATTTATTTTAATAAAGAAGCACCGGATACAGCTCTCCTATCATTGGACGCCGAAAAGGCCTTTGATAGAGTTGAATGGCCCTTTCTTTTTGAAGTCCTACAAAGGTTTGGACTTGGAAATAATTTCATAAAATGGGTTCAAATAATATACAATAATGCTACAGCAGAAATCCTAACAAATAACAATATTTCAAAACCAATAAAAATCAATAGAGGATGTCGACAAGGCTGTCCACTTTCACCTTTACTGTTTACTATGGCAATTGAACCTTTAGCGATAGCGATACGTTTACATTCACAAATATATGGAATTAAAGTTGGACCAACAGAACATAAAATCTCCCTGTACGCCGATGACATAATTTTGTTTATGTCGAATCTAAAAAAATCAATTCCAACCTTGTTGAATTTAATAAAGAATTTTGGGGAAATATCAGGATATAAAATAAATAAAACTAAATCTTCAATATTAATGCTAAATGAGACCCAGAGAAATTACCCAGCCCCTGAGGTAAATCAATTCAATGTTGTAAATCAGTTTAAATATTTAGGAATCCAAATTATGCCTAAGCTAGAATCAGTCGCCAGTGTCAACTATGAAGCCTTAATGTCAGATATCAATGAGTTAACTCAGAGATGGATGTCACTACCAATGTCGATGATCGGGAGAATCAATATACTTAAAAGTAATATTTTACCTAAAATACTTTATTTCAATACATTCCCTTATCACCACCTTTAGATCTATTCTCAAGAATAAAAAAAAAGTTAGTGGAATTTATATGGAACAACAGGAGGGCTAGATTACGTTTGTCTTTATTATATTTACCATTTGATCGTGGAGGTCTGAAGTGTCCAAATTTTATGTTGTATTATTGGTCGGCACAACTGAGGTCTATGACATATTATTTTTCATCAAATGATCTCCCTCACTGGACTGAAATGGAATCATACAATTTACCTTTACCTCTTCCCATATTCATATACTCAGATTCGGCAAAAAAATTACAAAAACAAGTTAAAAATCCATTTGTAAAGCATATGATCAAAATATGGTGTGAAGCTAAAAACTATTTAAAAGAACCACAGTTATTGTCACAATTTAGTCCAATATGGGGTAATCAATATTTTAAACCAGGGAGAGCGGACGCTGTATTTAAAGTATGGAATTTAAAAGGGATACAAAAGATTCAGGATTTATATTTGCCATGTGCAGACAACATAATGTCTTTTGAAGAGCTGAGGATCAAATTTAATCTCAATAGAACACATTTTTTAAAATATCTTCAACTTAGAAACTTTATTCGATCAAATCAAAATAAAGCTCTCACTCGACCTATTTATTCATCCTTGGAAAAAATGATGATGAAAGATAGTAAAAGAAAGGGTATTATTTCAGAGTTTTATAACTCATTGACACTATCTTCAAGTGAAAATTCACTGAAAAGATTAAACTACTGGAAAGAAGATCTGCAAATTGAAATTTCAGAGGAACAATGGGAATTGGCTTGTACAGAAGCTCAAACCAAATCAATAAATGCACGCCTTAAATTGATACATTTCAAATGGTTAATGCGGATGTATGTTACACCGGAGGAGTTAAATAGATATAACAAAAATATACCAGATACATGCACAAAATGCATGGAAAGTAAAGGAACCCTATTTCATTGTTTATGGGAATGTAGATTAATAAGAATGTTTTGGGAGGAGGTGAGGGTAACAATTGAAAAAATAATCTCAAAACAAATCATATTGAATCCTAAACTGTTTTTGTTGGGTCTGTACCCAGAAAAGCATAATTTCAATAAAAGTGAAAGAACATTCATAGACCTCAGTTTGCTTAATGCCAAAAAATGTATTGCACTATTATGGAAAAAGACTCATAGACCAGATGTGACTCAGTGGTTAAGACAGATGTTAACAAACCTTCCATTAGAAAGAATAACATATATACTGAAATCAAAGGAAATTGTGTTTGAGAATATATGGAGACCTTTTATTGATTATGTAAAAAATTTAAACATAACTCTTGAAGAAGAAGGTGAATGATGTGTGTGGACCTTGTAAATTCCAAACTGGTGAACATAATATGTATACTAATATATTGGATTGTCTAGACTAAACAGAGGAGCATTGTTGAAGACTTGATTTTGTTGGTGGTTGTTGGTGTTTTTAGGGCATTTTTTTTTTTTTTTTTGTAGTACTTTAGTGTTAGTGTTTGATTGTATCATGTTTGTTGAAAAAAAAAAAAAAAAAAAAAGGTTCAATAAAGATATTGTGGAAAAAAAAAAGAACAGTCTTAAAAAAGTTAAACTGCAAAAGCAAAAAATAGAAACCATTGCTGCACAGTGCACACCCAGTCCGTCTTAACATAAAAAAAATGGTTAATCATCACCATTAACAGTAGCATAGCAGAACCCCACAGAACACGTGCAACACATACACTAAATGTTTTATTTATAGCAAAAAGTACGGCATAAAGAAAGGCTGAGCCAGGAGAAGTGGATTTAATTAAAAAAAAAAAAAGCAGACCCAAACTTTCTGTTGTTTGGAAACATTTTACAGAAGATTAAAAAAGCAAAGCAAGTAAAATGCAGACTTTGCAAAGCAGACCTCTCTGACAACGGCAGCACTACAGTGATGCATGAACATCTGAAACGACGGCATCCGGGAGCAACGACATTACCGTCTGCCGGGTAAGTAGCGAGTAAAGAAAGTTAGCGCTGCTTATTTCCAATGGCCAACTGTTTCAATCTTTAGAAAAATGGCAATACTGTTAGTATGTGCTGTTTGTTAGCGTACCTGTTTGACAATAAGCTCTCTGGTTGCTGAAGGCTGAGCTGTTTAAGTCATGGCTAACGTGTTGCTGAACGCAGTAAATGACTGAGTCGCTCTCTCTTTTTTATCTTCATTAATATTAGCCCTCATTCTGAATAGTAGTGTATCTGGGTTAATTAGAACTAGGGATGGGCATAATTTACCGATTAACCGATAATTGATCATTAAGAATTTCACCGAGGAAGTTCATTTTCGTCGACAAACCGTTTTTTTGTTTTTTTTTTTAAACAATCCGGCCGTCCTCAAACAATGCAATGACAAAATTTGGGCACCAGGAGGCATCATTACACCATCGCCGTACCCTGGCGTGCCTCCGTTGATACATGCGGGCTTCCGTAGGGCGATCGCCAAATCATGAAGCGGTTACGGCGAAGTGTTGCGTGGGACCATTTCAATTTAAAAAATGACCAGGTGTACTGCAATCACTGCAATGCAGCATACAAATATACCTCATCGACAGGGTCCATGGAACACCCTTATTACGCGAAGAAACCGCCAACAGTGGTTGCGCGCTGAATAATGGCGGTCGTGAAGATTTTTTTTTTTTTTCAGAAACTTTATTGAGAAGGTCATGAAGATTCGGTGTACACACGTCGAGGGAAGCTGCAGGAGGCGGCGTAGTGCCTCGACGGGAAGACTATTTCGCACAAAATGGCACAAGAGAACAGCAAAAAGTTCCACGCGGCTAGACTAAGCAATACGAGCGATAGAGCAATGAATGCGGTCTTCATTTGTTGGGTGGCCGCTCGGCAGGGAGAGAGCTGGGTAAAACGTCTCGGCCAATCAGCTTGCGGGGTGAAACGTCTCGGCCAATCAGCTTGCGAGATTCCCGAGCCGAGCAAACACGAGAACAGAGAGAGAGAGATTTGAGAGAGAGAGGTAGATTTGAGTTGTGCGGCTCTCCGTGCCCTCCGTGCTGATACCTGATGTTCTAATGTAGTCTATCTACCTAAAAATGTTAATGATTAACCGATTATTAATCATTAATTCTCCCGGCGATCGGTGAAGAAAATTTCACCGAATGCCCATCCCTAATTAGAACATCCCAATTTGTAATTTAATTTAATAAATAAAAACCTACAACCATAATCATCTAAATTAAATCAAACAGCTTGAAATATCACTCTTAAGTGCAGTGAATACTGAATATGAAGGTTTACCTTTCTGAGTTATATTGTTAAAAAATGCACTTATAGAAAACTTTCACCTAATGTTAGTTCATGGGTTGGAGTAGGTCAGTAATTTAGTTGTAAGATATTTAATCAATTGTTTAATTGACATTAGGCATTATGCTGTCTGTGATAAACTGATATATAACCTTACACTCGTGATAATTAATACAACTTTGTTTTTTGTCTTTTAGTCATAATCAGAGATGTGTGATTTTGAAGGAAAAAAACAAGTTCGCCAAGGTGACCTGCCCCTCTCTTGAGTTTCCGGTTCAACTTCCAGAAGTAAGTTGTTAGCACAATGAGCAAGCACTCGCCGGCCAGTTTTCAAAAAATGCTCATGTTTTATGGGCAGTTTTCCCCGTCGCCATCAAGATGGACAATAAATCTTACTCAAAAGGATCTATTGGACCCTTTGCAATACAAATGGACCGTATTTGTTCAATTATCATTCATTCAAGGATGCCAACAAACCTCTTTTGGTGAGTCAGTACTGTTACTAATGCTATGGTAGCTTGTTTAGTCATATTTAAATCGAGTGTTATGATTGTGTCTAAATCTGTTTCAATAACCGGATAAATGAAATTCTAAGCTTTCAAATGATGTAAGGCATGACTGCCCACTATGACATTTAAATGCCTCCCGCCCACTGGAGACAGAACGTTAAGAGGTATTAAACAGCAGGTGAGGTAAAATATGCACCAGACCAGCAGAGATGGTGGACATGAGAAAAATAAATGCGATTAGTTGACTAGTTGGAAAAAAAAACAAAAACAGTCATTAGATTAGTCGACTACTAAAATAATCTTTAGTTGCAGCCGTATGTGACACATCACAAACGTCAGGTGACAGTTGTCACAACCTGGCTCAAAGGCATGTGTACTGATGGTGATAAACAAGTTTACTTTAAATAAAGTGGAAAAAACAAGATAATGCATGGAGTGTCCTTTTGCCAATGTGGACCCTAAAACATCAGGGAGCAGCAGCCAAGGGAGAGCAAAGTGTGATTTATCATAGAAAACAGCTGAGCTCTGTGCTTCTGGCGATCAGCTGATTGGATCCTCCTCCTCTGGTGTTCTGACATTTTGGCTTATCTATCAGAACAGTACTGGACAGCTGATGGTACAGCCTGCAGTCAAAGGTATAAACAAGACAAAGAGGGTGAAACAGCCATTTGGATCTTCATAATATCCTTGGACACGTCCCCGACAGGTCCCATTACACGAACAAGTATGTGTGTGTAGCTATGTGTATGCGCTGCAGGCACTAGCTGAGCTAATCACAGCAGAGAGCAGGTGGATCAAGTCAACTCTTAATTGGTAAAGGTGTCACCTAGTCTACACAAGAGACCATCACACAGTGGAAACATGTCAAGGTAGGAAACATCTCTTTACTTTGGCTGAACAGAAGAAGACCAGTTTATCTGGTTCCTCTTGTGAGCCAACGCTGACAATACGCCATTATACTGTAGTTGTAAGTTAGAAACCTGTTCAGTTAAGTTACACATAGGTTTAAAGAGCGTTACTCATGTGTTAGAAATAAGTTTTGGGTACGCTAGACATTTATCCTGATGTATTTCAACTTATGAGTCGCTTACAAGTAACGTGTGAATGAACATATAACTTCCCTACAACTTATGTTCCGCGTATGTGGGACATTTCAGCCATATGCTGGATATGCTGAAAATTTTCAGAGCTTGGCATACAATGCTGTATACCAGCGTGCTCTTATACCAAACTTACCCATAACTGATTCAACGTACGCCAGCATATTCTCCAAATATTTCATACGTCTGGCAAACACTGCCTAAATCGTCTAGGTGTGACAGGGCCTTAAGCGCAACAGTCCCCGACCACTCTGTACAGAGCGCAGAGAAAAAGAAAATTTATTCTGTTGCTCTTTTTTATCTAGCTTAGTCTGTTTTTCTGGAAAAAAAATTACTGAATATTATCTCTTTCCATACTTGACTCCTACCTGCCTATCTGGTGTGCATCTTGACACAGTTGTACTGGGAGGAGGGGCTGTCCTTTTTTTTTTTTTTTTTTTTTTTTGGGGGGGGGGGCACGTTGATCCGTGTCCAGACCGGAGATTCACAGCTTTAAAGCTCAATGACAAGATGTAGTAATGATTTTACCTCTAAAGATGCATAAAACATTTAAACATTGGCTGTAGTGTTATATTTGCTCGTTTGTGGTTTTACGGCATCTCTCCTCATGCGCGCTCCTACGACAGGGTGCTTTCAAGCATGCAGACGTTTTTCAACACAAACCTGGCACTTCGTACACACGGTCAGGACAGAGACGCAAGGAGACGTTCACTGGTGGGCCGGGGAAGACAGAGGAAGGGACGGTGTCAAAAAATTCGCGGGTTGAGTGTTTTGTTTTGTTTTTTAAAATCACACTTTTTTGCTCACGTGTTTTATTAATACTCTCTGTAAACACGGAAGTGAGCATGGTGCAGTGATGCATTTAACTGGTTAGAATGAGCATTTGAGCACTACTCGGAAAAATCTGATTGGCGGAAGTTGATGAGGACTGGCCAAAACTGCAGGAAAGTTGAGGTGACTGGACAAAGTTGCAAGGTGACGCAAAAGAGGCAGTGATCAGCTGATATAGTGTAAATTCGTGCAATTGTAACATCGTGAAATCCTGGAGGGACTGATTTGTCAAATACAGGCACAGCCGTGGAGATGTTAGGAATTACCGTCAAACCTTAAGAAGATCAACCAGTATTAATAATAACAACAATTACGATTTAAGTGAATTAAACCACAACAAAAATTTGCCTACATTCAGAGAGAAAGTGGACCAAATCTAATTTTTTTTTTTTTTTTTAACCATATCCTTTTTATCAGTCTGAACGACACAAAGTGACATGAAATCCGACCACATGTGAGAAAACTTTCACACTTGGTCCTAAATCAGAAATATTTTTTTTTAAATTTTTTCTAAACATTTATCCTCAAGTTTGCATCATTTTCTTACAAAATCTGGAAGTTTGCACCTTTTTTGTGTCAAATTTGTGACATTTAATATATATTTTTTAAAATACTAGCAGACTGCACTTCAGTCTATTGGAAGTGGAGGGCACATCACCTTGTCTCCAGCCTGTGGGTGACTGCCCCCCTCTAGGTCCTTGGCATGGTAGGGCAGGGTCAGCTTCACTCCGCAGTCTTCGTACGCAATCACGCCCTCCTCGGCTTCCTAAAAGAAGTGGGTGAGAAATCAAAACTTTTATCGCAACTCTCTCTCTTTTTTTTTTTTAGAGGCTCCAGCCAAAACTGTAGTCAATGCGGCAGCAGTCAGATGATTTTAGGAGCATGGAGTGTATTAACAGTGTCCTGATATCCTACACAAACTTGACAGGCAAGAGTGTGTCAGTCCTCAGTAGGGCTGTAGTCTCTGCTGAGCTGATGATGGCGCTCAGACAAAATGTTGACGTGAGCGACATCACCGTAACTTTAGGATTTATCTACTCATCTCTGACTGTAGAACAAAGACTGTAAAACAAAGACACCTGTGAGGCTACCAAGCAACTATTATGAAATAAATTATAACTAGAAAATGGATCAGAGAGGAGACTAGTGCATTGGCAGCTTGACCAGCTTTCTGCCATTTGGATGAAGGCGTTTTCTTAATTACCCACACTGACGAGGTGGCGTGGGTAGAGCAGTCGGTGTCGACCGTGGCCAGCCATATCTATACTATAACAGGGAAAAACTTGGTACACAGGTTGACCTTGGGATTAGCACCTATGGCTATACTTCTGGGGTCAAAATGCCATATAAACTAAGGGTACGAGCAGGGGCTGCGGATTCTGGCTTCAGTATGTGCAGACTGGGTCCTGTTAGCCTCTGACGGCTGTCCATGTCCATGTTATGAACAGTTTTGCAGTTGGGGTGGTCAAGCGAAGCCTGTATTTAAGAACCCAATCGGAGATTCGTAGTCTCTGTGTGGTGATGGCATGGTTGTGGCTCCCTTTGAGCAGCTGGCTGATCACCGGTGTGAGTCTCGTGGTCCACGGGCCCTTAACAGGTATATGTAGATACTAGGGGTGTGTCATGCTGTATTGTTCACGATGATACCAGTATAAATTTTGGTACCGGTGTAAAAATGAGTATTGTGATATTTAGGGTCTGCTACCATAGAAACAGCAAAATAAACATGGCATGGGAAGCGGCGCTCCGTGCTTGGAAAGTCTGTCTAGTTGTGAGCAAGTAATTTAGTTTTAAGGCCGTTTCAGACTGCTGCCGATGTCCAGTGTCCAGACATTTATTTTCATTCCATTGTGGCTGCTCCAGCATGATTTGTTCAACCAACCAAAAGGGAAAAAAAATAAAATAAAATCAATTAACAGCCCAAGGAGTTGTTTGTAAAACGGAAATTTCTAATGCGGTTAAATTGAGAGAGACAGGAGGTCTGATACAGCGCTCATTTACCTGCAGAAGTGTCCTGTTTGGTGGAAACATCAGATAGGTAGGCCAGCATATATTCAATATGATAAAAATGATAAAATAATAAGTCTTGAATAAGCCCACTCCCTCCCCGTTTTATTTAGACACTTCCTGACCCGGTGAAATAACAGTACTAGACTAACTAACTAACTAACTAACCTGCACTTATATAGCGCTTTTCTAGTCACAAAGACCACTCAAAGCGCTTTCATTAATACTAACCCTCTATTCTAAGGGCCTATAGGAAACAGATATCTAGGGACAATTTAGAACAGCCAATTAACCTAACATGCATGTTTTTGGCATGTGGGAGGAAACCGGAGAAATCCCGGAGTAAACCCACGCAACACGGGGAGAACATGCAAACTCCACACAGATCACTGTTGGTCGGGGGCTGGGATCGAACCCACGATCCCACGATCCCCACAATCCCCCGGCCAAGGGTAAACTGTGCTGCCGCAGTGCTAACCACTGCGCCACTGTGCAGCCTACATTAACTTAATATAATATGTTAAAAGGAGCAAACCCCCTCATGCCCCAGAGCACAGAAATGAAATGAAGACAGAAGTAATGTGGTGAATGAGTATTTGTGGTTATATTATACTGCTGTCGCTACTTATAGTTTAGGGTTTCCATTTTTAAATCTAATAAATAGGTTGCGTTAACCATAGCTAAATTGCTCTTACATTCATAAGGCAATGTTTTCAGGACTATTCAGATGTTCTATCTGCAGAATTTTCAAAACTATAGGCTATATGTAGTCTGCAGTACCAACTTTACGCTCATCTGCTTATTGTTCTCTTCTAAATTTGTTTTCTCATTTTTTGAGCATCTTTTCATAAAGGTACTTGTTTTTAAAATTTTCAACATTTTTGGTGACAAATTTGTGACCTTTTTCCATGGCAAATTTTAACGTTTTTACCTAAAGCCTCTTGTGTTTTTATTCTGAAAAGGTGAAGAAATCAGAAGCAGCACCAGATTTAAATGAAGATTAGTCAATCAGTTGTTTTTATAGTCAATAGATCAGCTGACTATTACAATGCAAATTTATAATTTTCCTCCCAGCTGGAGGTTATACAGACGTGGACAAAATTGTTGGTACCCCTCTGTTAATGAAAGAAAAACCCACAATGGTCACAGAAATAACTTGAATCTGACAAAAGTGGTAATAAATAAAAATTCTATGAAAATTAACCAATGAAAATCAGACAATGCTTTTGAATTGTGGTTCAACAGAATTATTTTAAAAAACAAACTCATGAAACAGGCCTGGACAAAAATGATGGTACCCCTAGAAAAGATTGAAAATAATGTGACCATAGGGACATGTTCAACCAAGATGTGTCCTCCAACATCACAGGTGTCTACAAACTTGTCATCAGTCAGTCGGCCTATTTAAAGGGTGACAAGTAGTCACTGTGCTGTTTGTTGGCATGGTGTGTACCACACTAAACATGGACCAGAGGAAGCAAAGGAGAGAGTTGTCTCAAGAGATTAGAAAGAAAATTATAGACAAGCAAGTTAAAGGTAAAGGCTATAAGACCATCTCCAAGCAGATTGATGTTCCTGTGACTACAGTTGCACATATTATTCAGAAATTTAAGATCCATGGGCCTGTAGCCAACCTCCCTGGACGTGGCCGCAGGAGGAAACTTGATGAAAAATGGAAGAGACGGATAATACGAATGGCAGGGATGTGATTTGGGGTTGGGGAAATTATCTGAAAATTTAGCAGGGGGTCTGGGGGACTGTGTCCCCCAGCGGGGTCCGGGGCAGAGCCCTGGTGGGGGGGCAAGGGGGGGCGAAGCCCCCTGAAGCTCCTGGGTTTTTATGATTTTTAAGTACCAGAACTGTGCTTAAATGACATAAAACAAACAGCTGAATGCCACTTATTACTGTATAATATTGACTTATGTTCCAAGAAGATACCATTCCATAATAGAAATAAAATTCCAACATACCATTACTTTTTATAATTTCAGCATTCAATTCAGATCACCAGTTTCAATCTCCATTGAGTCTTGAGCAGTTCATTTTGCACAATCACTGATGTAGCTAAGTCTTAGAAATATTCAAAAGTTATGAGTCAATGTCCACTGTGCACTGTCAATTTCAAACTGTTTGGAATCATAAAAGTAATCTAAATTGTTTTGCTATTTTTTTCTCCTCAACATCAATGTCAGGGCGCTGCAGGAGTTTTTGGGGATGGTTAACTTTTATAACCGTTTCCTCCCCCACGCAGCTCAGCTCATACAGCCATTGTACGCCGCACTCAAGAAATGGAAACTGGCGGACAAAGTCGACTGGACTCCTGAGCGGGAGCAGGCGTTCTCTGAGGTTAAAACAGCTCTGGCAAACGCTGCACTACTGGCGCACCCAGACCCGGTGGCTCGAATAGCGCTCACTACCGACGCCTCGGACATGGCCATAGGGGCCGTCGTGGAGCAATGCGTTGTCGGTTCTTGGCAGCCGCTCACCTTTTTTTTAGCAGGTCTTTGCACGACAGTGAGTGTAAATACAGCGTGTTCGACAGAGAGTTACTGGCTCTCCACTTGGCCATACGCCATTTCCAGTTCTGGCTGAAAGGGCGCACCTTCACTGCGTTCGTGGACCACAAGCCGCTAACGTACTTAACGTACTTATCTTCCTGGAAGATAAAAAAAAAAAAGCGGAATTCCACGAATTAGCGGAAAAATCACATCCCTGGAATGGTAACAGAAGAGCCCAGAACAACCTCTAAACACATTCAAAGTGAACTCCAAGGTCAAGGTACATCAGTGTCAGATCGCACCATCCGTCGTTTGAGCCAAAGTGGACTTCATGGGAGACGACCAAGGAGGACACCACTGTTGAAAACAAATCATAAAAAATCCAGACTGGGATTTGCCAAACTGCATGTTGACAAGCCACAAAGCTTCTGGGAGAATGTCCTATGGACAGACGAGACAAAACTGGAACTTTTTGGCAAGGCACATCAGCTCTATGTTCACAGACGCAAAAATGAAGCATACCAAGAAAAGAACACTGTCTCTACTGTGAAACATGGAGGAGACTTGGTCTCAGTCACAGGTCATGGGTCTTGCAACAGGATAATGACCCAAAACACACAGCTAAAAACACCCAAGAATGGCTAAGAGCCAAACATTGGACTATTCTAAAGTGGCCTTCTATGAGCCCTGATCTAAATCCTATTGAACATCTGTGGAAGGAGCTGAAACATGCCGTCTGGAGAAGGCACCCTTCAAACCTGAGACAACTGGAGCAGTTTGCTCATGAGGAGTGGGCCAAAATACCTGCTGAGAGGTGCAGAAGCCTCACTGACAGTTACAGAAATCATTTGATTGCAGTGATTGTCTCAAAAGGTTGTGCAACAAAATACTAAGTTAAGGGTACCATCATTTTTGTCCAGGCCCGTTTCATGAGTTTGTTTATTAAAATAATTCTGTTGAACCACAATTCAAAAGCACTATCTGATTTTCACTGGTTAATTTTCATAGAATTTTTATTTATTACCACTTTTGTCAGATTCAAGTTATTTCTGTGACCATTGTGGGTTTTTCTTTCATTAACAGAGGGGTACCAACAATTTTGTCCACGTCTGTAAATACATTTATAACTCGTTTGATAGCGGTTATTTTAAAATATTAACCTACTAAAACTGTGGTGGCTTTTGGTTTCCAACAATAGGGTGGCCTAGGATGAAGTCAAATTCGCATCCATCCAGCCATCCATCCATCTTCTTCCACTTAATCCTAAATTCCCGGCCTGAGTTTTTGTCCCAGTCCACCTGTCAGTGCACTTAAGATGTGGTGGTTTATAATATTTTCTGGTAATATTTGATACAGAATTAAAAAGAAAGTTTTCAACACATTCTAAACTGCTCTTTACAAACTGGAGAAATAACAGTTTTTGTTTTGTTTTTACTGAATATGTTGAACATAACGCTGGCCTGTGAAACTGTCCTTTATAAAAGTATTTAGTCAGCCACCAATTGTGCAAGTTCTCCCACTTAAAAGATGAGGTCTCCAATTTCCATCATAGGTACACCTCAACTATGAGAGACAAAATGAGGAGAAAAAAAATCCAGAAAATCACATTGTCAGATTTTTAAAGAATTTATTTGCAAATTATGGTGGAAAATAAGTATTTGGTCACCTACAAACAAGCAAGATTTCTGGCTCTCACAGACCTGTAACAACTTCTTTAAGAGGCTCCTCTGTCCTCCACTCGTTACCTGTATTAATGACACCTGTTTGAACTCGTTATCAGTATAAGACACCTGTCCACAACCTCAAACAGACTCCAAACTCCACTATGGCCAAGACCAAAGAGCTGTCAAAGGACACCAGAAACAAAATTGTAGACCTGCACCAGGCTGGGAAGACTGAATCTGCAATAGGTAAGCAGCTTGGTGTGAAGAAATCAACTGTGGGAGCAATTATTAGAAAATGGTAGCCATACAAGACCACTGATAATCTCTCTCGATCTGGGGCTCCCCCGCAAGATCTCACCCTGTGGGGTCAAAATGATCACGAGAACGGTGAGCAAAAATCCCAGAACCACACGGGGGGACCTAGTGAATGACCTGCAGAGAGCTGGGACCAAAATAACAAAGGCTACCATCAGTAACACACTACGCTGCCAGGGACTCAAATCCTGCAGTGCCAGATGTGTCCCCCTGCTTAAGCCAGTACATGTCCAAGCCCATCTGAAGTTTGCTAGAGAGCATTTGGATGATCCAGAAGAGGATTGGGAGAATGTCATATGGTCAGATGAAACCAAAATAGAACTTTTTGGTAAAAACTCTCAACTTGTCGTGTTTGGAGGAGAAAGAATGCCGAGTTGCATCCAAAGAACACCATACCTACTGTGAAGCATGGGGGTGGAAACATCATGCTTTGGGGCTGTTTTTCTGCAAAGGGACCAGGACGACTGATCCATGTAAAGGAAAGAATGAATGGGGCCATGCATCGTGAGATTTTGAGTGAAAACCTCCTTCCATCAGCAAGGGCATTGAAGATGAAACGTGGCTGGGTCTTTCAGCATGACAATGATCCCAAACACACCGCCTGGGCAATGAAGGAGTGGCTTTGTAAGAAGCATTTCAAGGTCCTGGAGTGGCGTAGCCAGTCTCCAGATCTCAACCCCATAGAAAATCTTTGGAGGGAGTTCAAAGCCCGTGTTACCCAGCGACAGCCCCAAAACGTCACTGCTCTAGAGGAGATCTGCATGGAGGAATGGGCCAAAATACCAGCAACATTGTGTGAAAACCTTGTGAAGACTTACAGAAAACGTTTGACCTCTGTCAATGCCAACAAAGGGTATATAACAAAGTATTGAGATGAACTTTTGTTATTGACCAAATACTTATTTTCCACCATAATTTGCAAATAAATTCTTTAAAAATCAGACAATGTGATTTTCTGGATTTTTTTCCCCTCATTTTGTCTCTCATAGTTGAGGTATACCTATGATGAAAATTGGAGACCTGTCTCATCTTTTAAGTGGGAGAACTTGCGCAATTGGTGGCTGACTGAATACTTTATCCCACTGTAAAAGAAAAAAGATGTATTCCGTGATATCACGAAGAATATCGTTTTCGTGAAAATTCACAGAAATATTGTGATATAATTTTTAGGCCATACTGCCCACCCCTAGTGGACACTGATTTCTGCACCGGACAGTGTTTAATTTGTTTTTTTGTGTGTGGTGACAGTGATCCTACTCTATTATATTATGCTCAATTACGGCCAAATCACCCCAGTGACATCTTCCCTGATGCCGTGCCCTTGTGGCTTAATCAAGAGCCTTGTCAGTGAACTGTAAGGGAGAAGAAAGGAGTGAGGGGAAAAAAAGGAAAGACTAAAGCTTTAACCGTGATGCTGACTTAAGTACGGCTGCAACGATTAGCCGATGATCATAAAAATTTGTCGATGCAGATTTTTATTGTTGACACATTGTTTTGTGTTTTTCACATTCTTTTGTATTTTAAAGTTTATATGCATACCACAAAAATGTTCAGCTCAACTGTTCCAGTGAATAGTAAATGGTAATTGGCGTTCACTTATATAGCGCTTTTCCTCTCATCTAGGATGACCAAAAAAAAATAGTTGCTTGATTAGTCAACTACCAAAATAATCGTTAGTTGCAACCCTAGTTTTAAGTCCAACTGGCCTGCCCTACTTGGTACACAGGTTCACCATGGCCTCTTGACTATGGGTCAAAAGTTCACTGTTTTAAATCTACAGGGCATGGGTCCACATCTCTGAGTGCATTCCAGTCTGATTTTTGTCTATTTTTAGTGGTTTCCTTCAGTCAGTGTGTTGCGCTCTCTGGGCCACCATAGAATCAAAATGTCTGGTGGACTAAAATTAAAACAGCATTCACCAGCTGATCTCAGACCAATGGTTAGCAACTACAGCAACAAATTCAGACCAAATAAAGTGTTTTAAGGATTTCTGTTTTTGGTTGACTACAGCCCTCAGCAGTAGAGATCTAGTTGGGTAGAATGAACTTAACCTGTCAGAAGCAGCTCTGACGCCATGAGCTGCATAATTAGTAACCAACAATTACTGCAGATTCAACTATTATGTTGTGTGATTACGTGAACAAATACCAGCCCACACTAATTTAACACCAGGCTGCCACTAAAACTAAAGACACGCCAACAGCTCTAGTCCCATCTTAGCTGTACAGCAGCCCTACGATTTAAAGCGGTGAGGTGTGATTTCATAGTCTTGAGGGTTAATTGGTGATTGAATATCATGCGGTCAATTAATGTGGTGATCAATGGGTGAACTAAGATTAAAAAAAAAACAACACCTTAGCTACAACTTTACCCCTAGAAATAAAAAGAAATGACACAAACATCTAAAATCTAAACCACATTATTCAAGTCTTAACTTCTATATTAATCAGTTAAAGTTAAGGAATTCATTCTCAGACTAAATGTTAGCTAAATAATGAGCACTGATTAGCTACGTTTTTAAATCCTTAAGCTTGGGCGGTATCCTGACTTTAAACATTTATTTTTGACATTATCATTTTCTGACGATTCTAAATGGAACTTGAAAACTATGGCGTATATAGGAGGTGGAGAATCAAGATGTTGTGGGAGGGTTTGGCAACACTTAATTTGAATTTTGGTCCAACTAAATCTTACAAGAAAAAAAACGCTGCCTTAATTACAAAAGAAGTTGCACATCTGTGTGAAAACACTAGCAAGTTTTTGCTAAAAAGCAACATGCTTCCAAACACAGACTGCCCAATAGTGGTGTCTGTTTCACGTTGACAGAATAACGAACAGAATCAGATTTGTGATTTAAATATTTCGATATATTACTGCAACACCTCGATACTGCCCAAACCTAGACTTTGTGAGACTTAGTCATGCAGAAGGTCTCAATCCTACCTTGTCTTTTTTCTAAACCAACATGGGGGCATAAAGAGGAAGAGGAGGAAGGAGAGGGCAAACAGGAGGAAAATTAGAACCAAAAAAAAAAAAAAAAAAAAAAACAACAACAAAGAAAGGAGGTGTATGTAGTGGAAACAGGGTTTCTGCAGCTTTAACAAAGTTGGGTTTAAGCCATGCTAAGATCGTTTTTTAAGGCCACTTGGATCAAATTACAACCATAGACTCATAAAATGGCCCCCAAAAATGTGACCACCAGGACTGATGCTGCCACTAGACAGTAGATGATTTCTTATCTTTTACCAAGGGGGGATGGAGGGAACTCACCAATTTAGCAGAAGGTATACAGCTGGGAACATAAGTATTTAACACACAAACATTTTTCTCAAACATATTTCTGATGGAGCCATTGACCCAAGATTTTCACCAGATATCAGGAACAACCCAAATAATCCATGCATACAAAGAAATCAAGGCAATTGTGTACACAAAAAAAGTTATATTCAATAAAGTGGAATGACAGGGAATAAGTAATGAACACATGAAGAAAAATGTGCAAAAAGGCATAGAAAGCCAAGAAACCAGCTGAAATCCATCAGAATTTTGGAAGCCATCCCATCCCCCATCAGTGCAAATTAATTTCAGCTGGTTAAGTCCTGACTGACAGCCTTTTAAAAAGGTCTGTGAATAACAGATTGTCACACCACAAAGAACTCATGATAGGTAGAAGCAAAGGGCTCTCGAGACCTTGGCGACCTTACTGTTGCAAAACATAATGACACTGGTTACAGGCGCATTTCTAAACTGCTGAATGTTGCAGTGAGCACTGTTGGAGTCATCATTCGGAAGTGGAAAGAACATCATTTTACCATAAACTGGCAACGACCAGGAGCTCCTCGCAAAATCACTGAGAAGTCAAAAGAATTATCAGAAGAGTTATCCAAGAGCCAAAGACCACTGGTGGAGAGGTCCAGAAAGATCTGGAGTTAGCAGGTACTGCTGTTTCAAAGATAACAAGTAATGCACTCAACCGACATGAGCTCTATTGTCACTCACCTTGCAAGACTCCACTGCTGGGGGGGGGGGGGGGGGGGGGAAGCACGTTGAAGCTCATTTAAAGTTTGCTGCACAACATTTGGGCAAGCCAGTAAAAATACTGGGAGAATATAGTCTGGTCAGATGAGATCAAAACTGAACTTTTTGAATGACAACACAAAACATGTTTTTGAGGAGAAATGGCACTGCACATCCCATCATGGTGTGGGGATGTTTTTCACCTATCTGCACACTTGGAAGGGGTGGAAAAAGGTGACAAACTCCGATCACATTCCAAGGGAGTCTGGAGACATGGAATCTGAATGGGCCATATTCTTCATCCCCATTGTTGAAGCGGCTGCACAGAGCTGTGGCCACAATGTTGTTGGTGCATCTCGTGATGGCAACTCCCAAACCAAGTAGTGGACATCAGTGGTGAGAGGGGCCATTAAGCTGAAGAAGGAGTCCCATCAGGCTTGGTTGGCCTGTGGGACTCCCGAAGCAGCTGAGGTGTACCGGCAGGCCAAGCGGAGTGTGGCTTGGGTGGTTGCTGAAGCAAAAACTCGGGTATGGATGGAGTTCGGTGAGGCCATAGAAAAGACTTTCGGTCAGCCTCGAAGAGATTATAGCAAGCGGTCCGGCGGCTCAGGAGAGGGAAGCAGCTCCCTGTCCACACTGTATGATGCAGATGGGACAATGCTGACTTCGACTGGGGATATTGTCGGATGGTGGAAGGAATACTTCGCGGATCTCCTCAATCCTACTGACACGCCTTCCACAGAGGAAGCAGGGCTTGTGGACAAGGGGGACGACTCGTCTATCACAGGGGCTGAGGTCGCCAAGGTGGTCAAAAATCTCTTTGGTGGCCGGGCCCCAGGGGTGGATGAGAGTCGCCCCGAGTACACCTCAAGGCCCTGGATGTTACAGGGCTGTCATGGTTGACACGCCTCTGCAACATTCCGTGGAGGTCGGGGGCAGTGCCTCTGGCATGGCAAACCAGGATGGTGGTTCCTCTCTTCAAAAAAGGGGACTGGAGGGTGTGCTCCAACTTTAGAGGGATCACACTCCTCAGCCTCCCTGGAAAGGGTCTATGCCAAAGTACTGGAGAGGAGAGTCTGGCTGTTGGTCGAACCTCGGATTCAGGAGGAGCAATGTTGTTTTTGTCCTGGCTGTGGCACATCAGACCAGCTCTTCACCCTCTTGAGAATCTTCGAGGGTTCGTGGGAGTTTGCCCAACCAGTCGACATTTGTTTTGTGGACTTTGAGAAGGCATCTGACTGCGTCCCTCGTGATTTTTTGTGGGGGGGTGCTTCGGGAGTATGGGGTATCGGGCTTGTTGTTACAAGCTAGTCAGTCTCTGTACGACCGTTGAGAGTTTGGTTCATATTGCCAACACTCAGTTGGACTCATTCCCAATGGGAGTTGGACTCCGCCAGGCCTACCCTTTGTCATCAATCCTGTTCATAATTTTTATGGACAGGATCTCTAGGCGCAACCAGGGAACGGAGGGTGTCATGCTTGATGACCACAGGGTCTCATCTCTGTTGTTTGCAAATAATGTTGTCCTGTTGGCTTCATCCAGCAATGACCTAGAGGTCTTACTGTGACAGTTTGCTGCTGAGTGTGAAGCAGCTGGGATGAGAATCAGTACCTCCAAGTCCAAGTCCATGGTCCTCAGTCGGAAAAAGGTGGATTGTCCTCTCCAGGTTGGGGACAAGCTCCTGCCCCAAGTGGAGGAGTTTAAGTATCTTGGGGTCTTACTCATGAATGAGGGGAGAATGGAGCGAGAGATTGACAGATGGATCGGCGCAGCATCTGTAATGATGTGGACATTGTACCAGTCTGTTGTGGTGAAGAGGGAGTTAAGCTCAAAGGCAAAGCTGTCGATTTACCAGTCAATCTATGTTCCTACCCTCACCTATGGTCAAGAGCTTTGGGTAATGAACAAAAGAACGAGATCGTGGATACAAGTGGCTGAAATGTCCTTTTTTCACAGGATTGCTGGACTCACCCTCAGAGATAGGGTGAGGAGCTCAGTCATCCAGGAGAGGCTCAGAGTAGAACTGCTGCTCCTCCACACTGAAAGGAGCCAGCTGAGGTGGTATGGGCATCTGATTAGGATGCCTCCCACTTGAGGTGTTTCGGGCATGTCTGGGAGGAGACCGTGAGACAGACCCAGGACTCACTGGAGAAACTACACTCACCGGCCACTTTATTAGGTACACCTGTCCAACTGCTCGTTAACACTTAACTTCTAATCAGCCAATCACATGGCGGCAACTCAGTGCATTTAGGCATGTAGACATGGTCAAGACAATCTCCTGCAGTTCAAACCGAGCATCAGTATGGGGAAGAAAGGTGATTTGAGTGACTTTGAACGTGGCATGGTTGTTGGTGCCAGAAGAGCTGGTCTGAGTATTTCAGAAACTGCTGATCTACTGGGATTTTCACGCACAACCATCTCTAGGGTTTACAGAGAATGGTCCGAAAAAGAAAAAATATCCAGTGAGCGGCAGTTCTGTGGGCGGAAATGTCTTGTTGATGCCAGAGGTCAGAGGAGAATGGCCAGATTGGTTCGAGCTGATAGAAAGGCAACAGTCACTCAAATAACCACCCGTTACAACCAAGGTAGGCAGAAGAGCATCTCTGAACGCACAGTACGTCGAACTTTGAGGCAGATGGGCTACAGCAGCAGAAGACCACGCCGGGTGCCACTCCTTTCAGCTAAGAACAGGAAACTGAGGCTACAATTTGCACAAGCTCATCGAAATTGGACAATAGAAGATTGGAAAAACGTTGCCTGGTCTGATGAGTCTCAATTTCTGCTGCGACATTCGGATGGTAGGGTCAGAATTTGGCGTCAACAACATGAAAGCATGGATCCATCCTGCCTTGTATCAATGGTTCAGGCTGGTGGTGGTGGTGTAATGGTGTGGGGAATATTTTCTTGGCACTCTTTGGGCCCCTTGGTACCAATTGAGCATCGTTGCAACGCTACAGCCTACCTGAGTATTGTTGCTGACCATGTCCATCCCTTTATGACCACAATGTACCCAACTTCTGATGGCTACTTTCAGCAGGATAATGCGCCATGTCATAAAGCTGGAATCATCTCAGACTGGTTTCTTGAACATGACAATGAGTTCACTGTACTCAAATGGCCTCCACAGTCACCAGATCTCAATCCAATAGAGCATCTTTGGGATGTGGTGGAACGGGAGATTCGCATCATGGATGTGCAGCCGACAAATCTGCGCCAACTGTGTGATGTCATCATGTCAATATGGACCAAACTCTCTGAGGAATGCTTCCAGCACCTTGTTGAATCTATGCCACGAAGAATTGAGACAGTTCTGAAGGCAAAAGGGGGTCCAACCCGTTACTAGCATGGTGTACCTAATAAAGTGGCCGGTGAGTGTATGTCTCCCAACAGGTCTGGGAACACCTTGGTATCCTCTCTGAAGAGCTGGAGCAGGTGGCTGGGGAGAAGGAAGTCTAGGCTTCTCTGCTTGAACTGCTGCCTCTGTGACCTGGACCTCCGGAAAAGTGGTAGAAGACGGATGGATGGATGGATGAATGGATGGAAGGTGTGTATAGTAGCCAGAAATTGTACTCACGTAAAAGCAGTGTTATCTTATGAAATTAATAATTTAGAGTAGACACCCAGAAATTACTTGTTGAGTAGAGTACTAAAGCACCTACTTAAAAGAAATACTCGAGTAATGACTAAGTCTTGAAAGTCAGAGGTTTTTCTCCTGAATTTATAACCTTTTTTACTTCCGTTTTATATTTCTCTGTAAATTTGTTTTTACCTAAATTTGAAGAGTTTGTTTGCAAAAACCGATAAATGCCACTTCCATGAAAATTTCACTCTTTACATCAAACAACTGTAAACATTACCTATTTATAGAAGTTCAAATCGTTCTGTCTCAAAAACCAATATGGCTTATGTTAGAGACACTACTTGTCCCTGTTCCAAAATCCAACTGTCCTAAAATGGTAAATGATTTTAGACCAGTTGCCTTGACTTCAATTTTAATGAAAATTTTTGAAAAAACTGGTCAGATTTGAGGTCCTAAAGCAGACTGAGCATGCATTGGATCCTTTGCAGTTTGCCTATAGGCCCCACAGGAGTGGAGGATGCCACTGTCACTCTGCTTAACATGCTTTTTAAACATCTGGATTTTAATAGGACTCACGCCAGGCTTTTATCTGTGGACTTTTCTTCTGCTTTTAATACAATCCAACCTCATATTTCAGTTGAAAGGCTCTTGCAACAATTTGATTTGAGTAATAATCTGCTGGGTTGGATTATGGATTTTTTAAACCAACAGGACACACAAAGTAAGGGTCAATGATACATTGTCTGACCAAAAGTGTTCTTCTACTGGCTCTCCTCAGGGGTGTGTGTTGTCACTACTACTCTTCATCCTGTACACAAACATGTGTCAGAGCAGACATGGCAACAGACACAAAGTATGCTGATGATTCAGTTGTTGTCAGTCTCCTTCAGGATGGTGAGAGTGGCCACGGCCCAGTAGTTGATTTTGTTCACTCTTGTGAGGATTCCTACCTGCAGCTGAATACGACAAAAACTAAAGATATGATTATTGACTTTAGGAGGAAAACTCCCAGGCACAAAGTCACTGTACTAAAAGGCCAGACCACTGAATGTGTACAATCCTACAAATATCTTGGGACGATTATTGATAGTAATTTAAACTTTGAAGAGAACTGTGAAAGGGTGTGCAAAAAGGGTCAGCAATATTTGCACTGTTTAAGGAAACTTGCACACTTCCAAATTGACCGAACCATAATGACAATGTTTTATCGAGCTTTTATTGAATCCGTTTTATCCTTTTCTTTAGTGTCATGGTTTGATCAGATAAAAACTGAAACACAGGAAATCCTTAGACCAGGTAGTTAGATGGTCCAGTCGTTTGCTTGGCGAGTCACAGCTGAGCCTGACATCCCTGTACACCAGACAGGTACAGAGGATTGCTACCTCCATTTTAAATGATGACTCCCACCCTTTGCACTGCCACTTTCAGATTCTTCCCTCCAGACGGAGGTTTGTTGTCCCAAAATGTAAAACCCAACGCTACAAAAACAGCTTTGTTCCTGCTGCTGTCAAAGAGTTGAACAAGAAGTAGCAATATATTGCACATAATTTAGTTATCTATTTATTAATTTTTATTTTATATTTATTTTTGTAGTTTTTTGACTTCTGAGTTTTTAATTTCTTTGAGTTTTTAACTTTTTAATATAACCCTTCTCTCTTATCTCTTTGTTATGTCCTGATTGGGGGAGCCTTGAGCACTTTCATCGGGTTTATAGTCAGCTTCATGTGTGCCTGTGTTGTGTTCATTCATTCATTCATTCATCTTCTTCCGCTTAATGGGGGGGCTGGAGCCTATCCCAGCATCTTTGGGCGAGAGGCAGGGTACACCCTGGACAGATCGCCAGTCCATCACAGAGCCAACACAGAGAGACAGACAACCATTCACTCTCACAGTCATACCCAAGGACAATTTAGAATCCCCAGCTTGATGCCAATTAACCTAACTTGCATGTTTTTGGCATGTGGGAGGAAACCGGAGAAATCCGGGAGTAAACTCACGCAGACACAGGGAGAACACGCAAACTCCACACAGATCACTGCTGGTCGGGGGCTGGGATCGAACTCAGGATCCCCCGGCCAAGGGTGAGTTGCTGTGCTGCCACAGTGCTAACCACTCCGCCACCACGCCGCCCGTGTTGTGTTCATGTTGAATGTAATTGTGGTTTGTAAATATGTATCTAAAAGGATGTCACCTGACTGCAAAACAAACCTACCTACAGGTACAAATAAAGTAACCTGAATCCATGTTTCCCCCCCCCCCCCAAAAGCTGATTAATGCCGAGAGCTTTTTATTTATTTATTTTTTTTTTTAAACAAAAGCAGATAACTCCACACGGCAAATCAGTGCTTGGTATTTTGGGTCATGTGACTCATCTTGGCTGCCTTCCCAGTCTGCTCGCTCTGACTGATCTCCCTGGCTGTGTTCGGAATGTTCACTCACTCACTCCCTACTCGCTATATAGTGAATTTAGATATAGTGGACTATACAGTAAACTCAATATAACAATAAAATTAACCACTTTCGGACACTACTGGGCTTGTTTTCGTGGCACGGTTAATGACGTCATCACGTGAGTAAAATGTAACAGACTAACGGTCATAAAACAATGAATACCTGCATATAATTTGTAGTAAATATGTATTAAATCAAATTGTTTTTGCTGAATTATTAAATACTTTAAGGTAGTTTATGTTGTGATGTGAAGCTCTTCTCTCACTGCTCCGTTGGCTGCGCATATTGTCTATTAGACTGCTGTTTTCTTTTTTCCAGCCTTATTCCTTTTCTTTTTATCCTGTGCACACCAATGGAGAGAGAAACACCATTTCAGTTCTCCTGTATGTCCTGTACGTATAGTAGTGTTGACAATAAAATCTTTGAATCTTGAATTATAGCTTTATTATAGCTATATTATACCATTTTACTGAGTGGATATGCTTAAATCAGTGTGTCAATCATACTACATTGATACTAAAGCCTGCTTCATGCTACACCTCTGCTGTCCCTGTACATGTAACCGGAAACCTTGCGTTTGTAGTTTCTTCGTTGGTGAAAAGTCTGGTGCGTCAGTGCCTTGACGCTACCTATTGGGCGGGAGTGAAACTACAAATGATGGCTGTGCGCATGCGTCAACCGCTTGGCCTGGGTAGATGCATGAAGCAGGCTTTATAGACATTCAAACATATTCCAGACACAATAGCATGGTTTTCAGGACTTGTCTGTTTTTGCAAAAGAATGGATTGTTGACTTCTGTTTTTGCAAAAAAAAAAAAAAAAAAAAGTTGCCAAAAAATAACAATGAGCTGATGTTTGATA
This sequence comes from Pholidichthys leucotaenia, assembly GCA_020510985.1. Lineage (NCBI taxonomy): Eukaryota > Metazoa > Chordata > Actinopteri > Cichliformes > Pholidichthyidae > Pholidichthys > Pholidichthys leucotaenia. The sequence continues at coordinate 195,798,088 of CM035843.1, read as the reverse complement.
TTTTTGCTTTATTATGTCTGAGATACTCGTATTTCAAGTGACCATGTCTTAGAAGCCGATTTTGGAAATACTAACACCTATAAACCTACAGATGAAAAAGTGGTTTTTCTCATTTTGAACACAACTGGACTTATCTGTTTTTTGAAAACAAACTTATTTCCAACTTTTTCTCATAAATTAATAATTTTCTTTTGTAAAATTATGACTCCATGTACATTTGAGACTATTATCATTAATCTGTGGATTGTTTTATGGCTAATTTTTGTTTATTTTATAATATTTATTTTTTGTTTTAATTTTTTCTTCTTTTTCAGAATGTTCAAATAAAATCAATCAATCAATAATGAAATTACTGTTTTTATAATAAATTTTTAACAGTTTACTTAATTTTTTCTCATAATTGAAACTCCATCCATCCATCTTCTTCCACTTAATCCTTTTCGGGTCGCCGGGGGTGGGTGGGTGGGGGGCTGGAGCCTATCCTAGCATCTTTGGGCGAGAAGCAGGGTACACCCTGGACAGATCGCCAGTCCATCACAGGGCCAACACAGAGAGACAAACAGCCATTCACTCTCACAGTCATACCTAAGGACAATTTAGAATCCCTAGTTTGATGCCAATTAACCTAACTTGCATGTTTTTGGCATGTGGGAGGAAATCGGAGAAATCCCGGGGTAACCCACGCAGACACAGGGAGAACATGCAAACTCCACACAGATCACTGTTGGTCGGGGGCTGGGATCGAAGGATCTCCCGGCCAAGGGTGAGTTGCTGTGCTGCTGCAGTGCTAACCACTCCGCCAAACTTCTGATCATAATTTTGCAGCGCCTGAATAGAACAATAAATTCAAATCTGATTTCAAAGAAATACAGTTAGGCCCAGAAATATTTGGACAGTGACACAATCTTCATGATTTGGGCTCTGCATGCCACCACATTGGATTTGAAATGAAACAACTACAACAGAATTGAAGTGCAGACTTTAAGGTTTAATTCAAGGGGTTGAACAAAAAGATACGATTAAACATGTAGGAACTGTAGCTATTTTTATACAAACGCTCTTCATTTCAGGGGCTCAAAAGTAATTGGACAAATAAACATAACCCTAAGTAAAATGTTACTTTTCAATATTTTGTTGAGAATCCTTTGCAGGCAATGACTGCCTGAAGTCTGGAACCCATGGAACCCATGGACATCACCAAATGCTGGGTTTCCTCCTTTGCAATGCTTTGCCAGGCCTTTACTGCAGCTGTCTTCAGTTGTTGCTTGTTTGTGGGTCTTTCTGCCTTAAGTTTTGTCTTGAGCAAGTGAAATGCATGCTCGACTGGGTTGAGATCTGGTGACTGACTCGGCCATTGCAGAATATTCCACTTCGTTGCTTTAAAAAAACTCCTGGGTTGCTTTTGCAGTATGTTTTGGATCATTGGTAAAGCGCCGTCCAATCAACTTTGCTGCATTTGGCTGAATCTGAGCAGAAAGTATATCCCTATACACTTCAGAATTCATCCGGCTGCTTCTGTCTTTTGTCACATCATCAATAAACACAAGTGACCCAGTGCCATTGGAAGCCATGCATGCCCATGCCATCACACTGCCTCCACCATGTTTTACAGAAGATGTAGTGCTTTGGATCATGAGCTGTTCCAATTCTTCTCCAAACTTTCTTCTTCCCATCATTCTGGTACAGGTTGATCTTAGTCTCATCTGTCCAAAGAATGCTGTTCCAGAACTGGGCTGGCTTCTTCAGTTGTTTTTTTGGCAAAGTCAATTCTGGCCTTTCTATTTTTGAGGCCGATTCATGGTTTGCACCTTACTCTCATGAAGTCTTCACTTTATGGTAGACTTAGATACTGATACACCTACTTCCTGGAGTGTTCTTCACTTGAGTGGATGTTGTGAAGGGTTGTTCTTCACATTCTGTGATCATCCACCACTGTTGTCTTCCATGGACATCCAGGCCTTTTTGAGTTCCCAAGCTCACCAGTGCACTCTTTTTTTTTTTTTTCCAGAATGTACCAAACCGTTGATTTGGCCACTCCTAACATTTCTGCTATCTCTCTGATGGATTTCTTCTTTTTTTTTTTCCCAGCCTCAGGATGGTCTGTTTCACCTCCATTGAGAGCTCCTTTGACCGCATGTTGTGTGTTCACAGCAACAGCTTCCAAATGCAAACGCCACACCTGGAATCAACTCCAGACCTTTTAACTGCTTAATTGATGACAGGTTAACGAGGGAAGAGCCCATGCAGCCTTGTTATTTTTTTTGCAGCCTTCTGAGTCAATTGTCCAATTACTTTTGGTCCCTTAAAAAAGAGGCGGCTACGTATTAAAGAGATGTAATTCCTAAACCCTTGCTCCAATGTGGATGGATGTGAATACTGTCAAATTACAGCTGAGAGTCTGCACTTTAAGCCCATATTGATTATATAATTGTATCCTGAATATGTTTTCGTAAACAGCTAAAATAACAAAACTTGTGTCACTGTCCAAATATTTTTGGGCCTAACTGTATATAAAGGTATTAATAAAATTATATTTCATTAAATAAAAGTAACTAAAATAGCCTTATATTTCATTTTGAAATCTAAATGTTGGCAGGTTTAGTTTGTCTCAAGGCTTGAGGCTGTTAACGGATTTAAGCCACTGACTTCGTGAATTTGGATCATTATAACTTGCTAGATACATTAAAATGAACATAAATTACTTAATACTGTAGTAGTTGGTGAAGAGACTACAGTCACAGCACAGTGACACAGTGGAAATGAACCTGCCAAATTAGATTAATTTTCAAGTTGCAGCAGACAAATGTGTATGTCACAGTTACAAAAAATATCGGCATCTGAGAGCAAGAAGAAACTAACTCACTCCCGCACGGAGTCTTCGGGGCTCTGACCGGCTGCTGGAGACAAAGGTTCCCAGTTCCCCTCACATTAATGGGCACCTCTGCTACTCTGTCCATGTAAGATCCCTCCAAAAGAAACCCTTACACACAATTTCAAACTCCCGCTGACGGTGGAAAAATATGGGAAAGACAGAAGACAATGCAGTTATCTTGACTGTGATGGGCCAAATGATGACATGCCACGTGATGCATTCCACCAAAGATGTTTTATTTTCAAGAAGATGATTGCCCCCCGTTGTTAGCCACCGGCCATACTGTTTCAGAGTAAACGCAGCTAGAAGACAGCAAAAAATTATATAACTGATTTTCAGCTCTCCCTGGAAGTGTAATAGAATAGGACTATATTTTACACGATTAGTGCAGTGTTTAATGCTTTTTTTGTGGAGCTATCTGTTCTACCCAGGGGACCGTCGGACAGGTTGGAATCACATAATACGGATGCAGTGGAGTCAGCCTTCCCAAAATTATTTGCTTTGAACTGAGTGTGTCTGCAACCTTTGTGAACCAAAGACTACTTTGCCCCTCTCTGACTAAAATTGAATTAGCCGAGAGCTACAACAGTTGTTTAATCACTGAAATAAAGAGTATGCTGCTTATAAAGTTTTATATATAGCACTGAATACACAACTAATGTAGTTTATGAGACATCTATGAATTCATACTACAGCAGTGAAGAAAACACATTCTGAAATTTCTAAAACGAAAATTCAATTGCCATTATACAGTATGTTCCTCTCTGAAGCAACATGAAAAAGCATATGGCCTTCTTTGAAATGAACTGAAAACCAAAATATGCAGGCCAACACTGAGTCATTCTCATATGTGGGGAAAATGAATAAAGGAAGAACTGGCCCACCGTTGAAATAAACCATAAACTGTTGCAGGTTTTCACAAAAACAGATGATAAAAATTGGCCAGTTTGTTCAGTTAAATGAATTTCTCTTCCGTTTTCTTTGTAATAAGCATGAATTTCCTCTTAATAAAACAAATTTTAGAAAAATGTGGCAAATGGCATGGAAAAATAAAAAAATTCATCTCAAAATGTGCTTTTAAGATCTGCCTCACGGACATTCTTCCATTGGACTGGAGCTGTCTCCAGAAAGGCTGATATGATTTAACTTGGTTTCACACATTTTATTAAGATTATACTTAAGCCACTTTTAGAGCTGCACCAATTGTTTTTTGCATTGTTTTGACACCATTTTTCCTCAGTCAGTTGTGTGTCAAGGTTTCCCTTACACCCTCTTCCTCAAAAGGCTTTGCCTTTTGCCAGGCTGCTATTGTAAATTAGGGCTGAAACAATTGGTCGACGTTATCGATAACATCGACAACTATTTTTATTGTCGACAAATCATTTAATTATAAAGTTTATATGCATGCCGCGGTAATATTGTAATGGCAATGCAAGACCAGAACTGCTGAGGGCAGTAGCGCCTCTGTTGTTCGGCATGCACCAACAATTTCCAGTGCAGAAGAGGAGCACAGTATGGCAAAAAGAAAGGATGAGCCAGGTGAAGTGGATAAAAAAAAAGCAGACCCAACCTTTCTGTTGTTTGGGAACATTTTACAGAAGATTAAAAAAAAACAAAGCAAGTAAAATGCAGACTTTGCAAGGCAGACCTCTCTCATCACGGCAGCACTACAGTGATGCATGAACATCTGAAACGATGTCATCCGAGAGCCACGACATTATCGTCTGCTGGGTAAGTCACGAGTAAAGAAAGTTAGTGCCGCTTATTTCCAATGGCCAACTGTTTCAATCTTTAGAAAAATGGCAATACTGTTAGTACATGCTGTTTGTTAGCGTACCTGTTTGACAATAAGCTCTCTGGTTGCTGAGGGCTGAGCTGTTTAAGTCATGGCTAACGTGTTGCTGAATGCAGTAAATGACTGAATCGCGCTCTCTCTTTTTTATCTTCATAAAGCCTGCTTCAAGCTATACCTCAGCTGTCTGCGTACGTGTAACCGGAAACCTTGTGTGATGAAATTTACGTCATCGTCTCCACTCCGCTAGTGTCCGGAGTGCTCGACTGCAGATGACCGCGTGCAGCCCAAATTCTGTGACCGCGCCACCTGACCACAACCTGAATGCATTGAAAAGCACATGCAGGACTGAACGTCCCATTCACGGGGTGGCAATATTGACACAGCATTCATCAGTAGATGAAGACAACGAGGAGGCGGAAAATGAGAATAAAAACATACACGAATCATACATCCATACTTTCTTTCCCAGCGGCAGCAGCATCTTCATGGAAAATGCATGAAAACCGGGAAGTCAAACATCAGAAATGGATTCTATATTTGAAAAGAGAAACTTTATGAAGAAGTCCGCAGTTTCTTCAATGGTGAAAATTTTGGCGCGTCAGCGCCTTGGCACGAACTATCAGGCAGGAGTGAAACTACAAATGATGGTTGTGCGCATGCATCAACCGCTTGGCCTGGGTAGATGGAAAAAAGTGAGTATGTACAGCGCCGTGTGCATGCCGGGCTCGTCTAAAGCATACGCGGACCAAGGCGGATTAGAGGGGAAATGCAGCATGAAGCAGGCTATATTAGCCCTCATTCTGAATAGTAGTGGATCTGGGTTAATTAGAACATCCCAATTTGTAATTTCACAAATAAAAACCTACAACTACAACCATCTAAATTAAATCAAACGGCTTGAAATATCACTCTTAAGTGCAGTGGATACTGAATATGAATGTTTACCTTTCTGAATTATATTGTTAAAAAATGCATTTATAGAAAACTTTCACCCTATGGGTTGGAGCAGATCATTGTTTCCTCTGGTTTAAAGACCTTGGCGCGGTGGCAACATATTGCATGACACAGTTGTAACAGGAAACGTTAATTTTACACTTTTTGTTTTTTAAATTTTGCACAGTGATATTGCATAATGGAACTTACCATTTGAAGAACTGTACTACCAAGGCTTGAATGTTGGAATATTGGGCCAGTTGGGGTCCCATTCAGATGTCCCGTATTTGGACGTTTTACTGGTGTCATCCTTCTCTCCTCCCTCTGCTCTCACCTCTCCTGGACCCTCTGCCTGAACACTTTCCTCTCCTTGGCTCCTCTCTTCTGTCTCATCTTTCCCTCTCTGAGCCCTGTCTAATTCAGGTTCTCTCTCTGTCTATGGTGGTATAGAAAACAGGCTACAAAATACCCAGTGTCATGTTTTGTCCTGCAGGATTTTTTTTTTTTTTTTTCATGGTTTACATGAATAGCCAAAATGTGTATTTTTTTGTATTTTTATTCTAGTGGGGGGTTTTTCCACTGACAAAGAGTAGGAAAGGGAAAAAACACATTCATAATAGGAATTTACTTATACTTAAATTATATGATCAGAGGTGGGTATAGTAGCCAGAAATTCTGCTCGTGTAAAAGCAGCGCTTTGAAATTAGTAATTAAAAGTAGGCAACCAAAAATTTCTAGTTGAGTTAAGGGTACAAAGAGCACCTACTTAAAAACTTGAGTAATGACTTCAGTCTTGAAGGTTTGAGGTTTTTCTCCAAAATTTATAACAATTTTCTTATCGTTTTCTATTTTTCTCTGTAAATTTATCTAAATTTGCAACCACTTTCCTCAAATTTGTAATTTTCTCTTGTCCATTTGAGACTACTATAAATTTGTGGATTATTTTATGGCTAATGTTTATTTTTTTAATCCAATCCAACTTCATTTATAAAGCTCTTTAAAAATGACGACACAAAGCGCTGTACATCAACGATAAATAAAATACAGCTGAAGTACAAAACAGCACAAACAAAACAATCGTCATACAATAGAGACAATAAAGAAAAAATAAAATCAGTGTCTCAAACTGGGTCAAATGCCAGAGAATAAAAATGGGTTTTAAGAGTTATTTTAACTGGACAGTCAAGAGGCCTGTCCGATGGACAAAGGCAGATTATAAAATTGCTGTTTTTTTTTTTAAATAAATGTGAAACAGAATGTGGCAAATTTTTTACTTTTTTCCCCTCACATGATTTAAACTTTTGACCATACTTTTGTAGAGCCAGAACGAGAACAATAACTCTGAATTCAAAGAAATATAATTATTAAAATTATATTTAAAGAAATAAATTAAATGACCAAATACGTAGTTATTTCTGTTATAATTATTGATTTTTTTTTGATTTTGTATACTTTATTGATCCCCAGAGGGGAAATTGAGGGCATCCACCTGGATGGCTGAAGCAGCCACGGTACGGCGCTATCCCTTTACCATTCACACACACATTCACACCTAGGGCCACTTTAGAGTCTCCAATTAACCTAACCTGCATGTTTTTGGCCTGTGGGAGGAAACCGGAGAACTCCTGGAGTAAACCCACGCAGACACGGGGAGAACATGCAAACTCCACACAGATCACTGTTGGTCAAGGGCTGGGATCGAACCAGGGATCCCATGGCCAAGGGCGAGTTGCTGTGCTGCTGCAGTGCTAACCACTGCGCCACCACACCGCCCACGAAGTCACTGACTTTGTGAATTCCAGTCATCTTAACTTGCCAGGAACATAATAATGAACATAAATTATTAGTTAATATTGTAGTAGCTGGTGAAGTAAATCCTCAGCGATTCATCAGTCACTCTTGCCTTTCCCTGCAATGAAGCCTAACCAGACCTGTCAGCTAAGCGACTCCTCATTGTTGTTCCAGTTACCAGCAGGTTTAAACCACCATAAATGCCTCCACTCTCTTGTACTTTTTTCTGCGTTTTGCTCATGTTTCTCTCGGACAGCAATGCTACAGAGACACGTTCTGCCTGCAGAAACGGTCACGCGGGTGCCAGATGGGCGGGGCACTTCCGCGCAGATGACAGTCACATGCGTTATTCGTGTGCGTGCTTGCGGAGCATTTGTTTCATATTTCATTTTCTTCTTTAATTCTCAAATTAATATATTTTAGGCGTGGTGGCAAACTTCCTTAGCGCGGCGGCTCGCCACACAGAAATGTTACCAGAGGAAACCCTGAGATCAGTAATTCAGTTGTAAGATATTTAATCAATTGTTTAATAGACATTAGGCATTATGCTGTGTGAAAAACTGATATATAACCTTACACTTGTGATAATTAATACAGCTTTGTTGTTTGTCTTTTAGTCATAATCAAAGATGTGTGGATAAGTTTGTCTTGAAGAGAGGCACATTCACTCCTCAAATTGCAGACGTTTTGACAGAGAGCATCCTCAACATGACTGTCACTGACATGAGACCATTATCCATGATTGAAGATGAGGGTTTTAAGAAAATGATCAGCACATTCCATCCAGATTACACCTTACCTTCCAGAAGCCACCTTACAAAGCTCATGGAGGGTAAATATGAAACTATTCTCAGTAAGGTTAAAGGTGCTCTTAACCCCTTGCACTCTGGTCAATTTCCCTAAAAACGCCTAAAAATAACATACCCAAGGTAAATCAAAAGCTGTTCTTCAACCCTTTGCAGCATCTGATCGCCCCAAAGGTCTCCCGAGTCGGCGGACGGAGCCACTGTTTACAGCAGGAGACAATACAGCAGGGAAGAGCTAGCTAGCACTCAACCGCCACCCGGTGCTAACGGAGAAACTCGACATACCGGGAGAACTGAAGCAAAAACGATGCGGGTGCCGGGCTGGAGTTTAGGCGGCTTGCAAGAAATATAAGACAGAATAATAAAGAGCAATGGCAACAACCAAGCAGACCGCCCGTAAATCTACTGGAGGAAAAGCCCCCAAGAAGCAGCTGGCCACCAAGGCTGCTCGGAAAAGCGCTCCGGCCACCGGCAAAGTGAAGAAGCCTCACCGTTACAGGCCCGGTACCGTGGCTCTGAGAGAGATCCGTCGCTACCAGAAATCCACGGAGCTGCTCATCCTTACGCTGCCCTTCCAGCGCCTGGTGAGGGAGATCGCTCAGGACTTCAAGACCGACCTGCGCTTCCAGAGCTCCGCCGTCATGGCTCTGCAGAGAGAGCTTAGACTTTCTGCTGAACATCCACCAACCACAATGCTCCCTACTGTGTGTGTGTGTGTCTCTCTCTCTCTCTCTCTCTCTCTCTATACATATATATATATATATATATATATATATACTCACCGGCCACTTTATTAGGTACACCATGCTAGTAACGGGTTGGACCCCCTTTTGCCTTCAGAACTGCCTCAATTCTTCGTGGCATAGATTCAACAAGGTGCTGGAAGAATTCCTCAGAGAGTTTGGTCCATATTGACATGATGGCATCACACAGTTGGCGCAGATTTGTCGGCTGCACATCCATGATGCGAATCTCCCGTTCCACCACATCCCAAAGATGCTCTATTGGATTGAGATCTGGTGACTGTGGAGGCCATTTGAGTACAGTGAACTCATTGTCATGTTCAAGAAACCAGTCTGAGATGATTCCAGCTTTATGACATGGCGCATTATCCTGCTGAAAGTAGCCATCAGAAGTTGGGTACATTGTGGTCATAAAGGGATGGACATGGTCAGCAACAATACTCAGGTAGGCTGTAGCGTTGCAACGATGCTCAATTGGTACCAAGGGGCCCAAAGAGTGCCAAGAAAATATTCCCCACACCATTACACCACCACCACCAGCCTGAACCATTGATACAAGGCAGGATGGATCCATGCTTTCATGTTGTTGACGCCAAATTCTGACCCTACCATCCGAATGTCGCAGCAGAAATTGAGACTCATCAGACCAGGCAACGTTTTTCCAATCTTCTATTGTCCAATTTCGATGAGCTTGTGCAAATTGTAGCCTCAGTTTCCTGTTCTTAGCTGAAAGGAGTGGCACCCGGCGTGGTCTTCTGCTGCTGTAGCCCATCTGCCTCAAAGTTCGACGTACTGTGCGTTCAGAGATGCTCTTCTGCCTACCTTGGTTGTAACGGGTGGTTATTTGAGTCACTGTTGCCTTTCTATCAGCTCGAACCAGTCTGGCCATTCTCCTCTGACCTCTGGCATCAACAAGGCATTTCCGCCCACAGAACTGCCGCTCACTGGATATTTTTTCTTTTTCGGACCATTCTCTGTAAACCCTAGAGATGGTTGTGCGTGAAAATCCCAGTAGATCAGCAGTTTCTGAAATACTCAGACCAGCCCTTCTGGCACCAACAACCATGCCACGTTCAAAGTCACTCAAATCACCTTTCTTCCCCATACTGATGCTCGGTTTGAACTGCAGGAGATTGTCTTGACCATGTCTACATGCCTAAATGCACTGAGTTGCCGCCATGTGATTGGCTGATTAGAAATTAAGTGTTAACGAGCAGTTGGACAGGTGTACCTAATAAAGTGGCCGGTGAGTGTATATATATATTTATAGTAATATGTACATATGTATACTAGCTGCTCTTGTTTTTTCTTGCCTTCTGATTGTTGCTCTGAGTGTTGCTATCCCTGTGCTGTTGAAATCCTGGAATTTCCCCATTGTGGGACTAATAAAGGCTCATCTTATCTTATCTTCATGGGGTTGGTCTCATTTAAAAGAAAACACTTTGAATTTTTTGGGCAAAACAGTCATAATCTCTCCAAGTGCTCCTGCCACTGAGTAACAGTCATCTAAACATACTGAACTTGAAGAAAATAAAGTTCGCCTGGGTGTTTTTTTGGATACAAATGCTTGCAAGTAACACACAGCTGTCAGATCCGGGCTGGAAAATGCAACAGAAATGTAGAACCAAGTGTTATCCAGCTGAGGTCAAAAGTTTGTAACAATACCACAAAAAATGAATATATTACACAGCTTTTTTGTCCGGTTGTTCCCAGGCGTTTTTGTTTGGAAAAACGTCAACTTTTGAATGATTCAATATAGAAGCTTGATCTTGGGCTCTAATGAAAGGTGACACTCAGGGCTGTGTGCGTGTGTGTGTGTGGGGGGGGGTTATTCATTCATGAATGAACAAACAAGCCCCCACACACAAAGAAGCATGCCACGCAAAAAATGTGTGGCTTTTTTTTTTTTTTTTTTACAAGAAAAAATAACCTACAGTGCAATAAAAATTATACTAAAATATCTGTAATGTAGAGGATAACAACCCCCCCCCCCCCCCGCTACAGAGGACGGACATCGTCCATCGCCACATGACGGACTCTACTACGCACAGTTGTACTAAAATATCTGCAATCCGCTACAGAGAAGTAGCGGGGGGGGGGGGGGGTGTTCACGGTGTGTCATGTGGCGATGACGCACAGTTGTAATTTACCGATTGGTCAAAAGTCATTTGGATTACAATATTCAGGGATAAAGAATAATTTAGCTTATAACACTTACCTGTCCACAACAGCAGTGTTGCTGGCGAACATCTCTTCCTTATTGTCAGACGAACATGACGCTGGTCCACTTGTTACGACTCGTGGTTCTGGTCACGCGACCCGGTCAAACCATGATTCCATTATTGCGGTTTTGCGCTTCCATGATTGCGGTTTTGGCGAACGATTTTTCAAAACAAAAAAGAACAGTAGTAACAAAAAAGACTGGCGAACGCGTGTGTGTCACCCAGCGGCTTACACAAAACAGATTTTACACACGGGACTCCCGCACACTTTCAATCGTCGAACTTCTCTGCTTCAATTGGCTCGCTGTATTCGCAGCCGTTGGTAGGCGGGTCCTTCTTGCTAGGTTTTCAGTCATTGGTTCTTCAAGGTTTCAGAAACCCAATTCAAGGCTCTTATTAGTCGAATGAGAGGTCAATCAAATCTAAACCAATCAAAGCACTCCTTTGGCTTTCTGTTCACGGCTGTGTCTGTAGTGGAAGAAAGGAAATGCAGCTTTTTTTTTTTTCAGTGCGCGCTAGAATGCAGAGACGTGACCGCCTGCGGTATCCCAGAGTGCAAGAGGTCAAATCAACTAAAAATAGGTTTGCCCTGACAGCAGATGCCTGAACCAGTGTTGCTACAGAAGCATATCTTGGCATCACTTGTCACTATCAGTGATGACTGGGAGCTTGCTAGCTTCTGCCTCACAACCATGCCACTTGAAGAAAGGCACACTGGACCCAACATTGCTTTGTGGATTGAGCGGGCCATGGAAAGGTTTGAGATCTCTCCCAAAAAGATTGTAGCAATTGTCCATGACAAAGGCTCCAATATTGTGGTGGCTGCAAATATGCTGCAGGAAAAACACGGATGGGTGTCTGTCCGCTGTGCTGGCCACACTTTACAGTTGGTGATCAATCATGCATTCAAACATCCTCATATCAGTAAAGGACTAGCAACAGCAAAGTGCCTTGTCGAGCACTTTAAACGAAGTGAACTGGCTTCAAGCAAGCTCAAGGCCAAGCAAATACAGATGGGGACTCCAGAACGCAAACTTATCCAAGACGTTTCTACCAGGTGGAACAGCACCTATTATATGATCACTCGTGTGCTTGAACAGAAATGGCCACTCACTGCAACTCTGTCTGACCCAGCAGTAACACAGAGAGGGAAACAATACCTTGACCTTAAATGTGATCAATGGACTCTGCTAGAGGAACTCGTCAAAGCTCTCCATGCCTTTGAATGTGCCACTGTCTACTTGAGTGGTGAAAATTACGTGAGTTTCTGCCCTGCCTCCTCTGGTCAGAGGGCTTATGAAGTCCACCCACACTGCCTATGATACAGCTCCTGTACAGGCCTTGCAGGCAACTGCTTCACAAGAGATCACTGCACGCTGGACAAGAGAGATCACAGTCACTGATGATAACATAAGTAAACAGATCATTGCAGCTGCACTAGACCCAAGATTTCGAAAACTGAAATTTCTGACAGCAGAGGAGAGGTTCAGTGTTCAGAATAAAGTACAAGCTCTTGCTCACTACAGTCTATGGATGGGAGTACTACTGTGAAGACAAAGTGCACCAATGGGAATGGAGAAGCTAACGGGGATGCCTCAGCTGAGAGAACCCCAAATAGGTCTGTTTCAGCTCTAGATTCATTGCTTGGATCATGTGACTCAACAGACACAAGTGACAGTGAGACCAATGAACAGGACATGTATAGCCAAACGATCACTAATGAAGTAAGATTTATGGATTTAAAAATGGTATATATTAATAAACATTTAAAATCAAATATAAAATGTCATACTTTACAACCAGACTAATTTTCATCTGTTGTCCCATGGCAGTTGCTGATGTACTTTGGACAGCAGCCCATCTCAAAGACAGAGTCCATTGTCTTGGTGGAAGCTGAATGAGGCAAAGTATCCAACTCTAGCATCACTAGCCAAATCATTCCTGTGTATTCCTGCTACCTCTTCTCCCTCTCAGCGTCTCTTCTCAACAGCCGGGAACACTGCCTCAAAGAATAGAGCCAGTCTCACTCCAGAACACATCGACATGCTCACGTTTCTACACTGCAATATAAACAGTGTGTAAACTATTATTTTGTTTTGTACTGGAAGATTTTATTTAATTTGAATTCTAAAGCCTAACTGAAATTTAAAACTTCCAGCAATGGAAAAAAATTCAAACAGGATTTTTTTTGCGGTTATGGACTTGAATGTTACTCTTTTTGCATTTTATGTTTTGAGTTAAAAGACTATTTGTGTTGCTTCAAAGACTTGATTAAACTCTGCTATGCTGTTTCAGATTTAAAAAAAAAAAAAAAAGGTAATGGTAAAAGTAAAGCCAACTTTATTTTCATTCAATCCATACAGCCAATCATGTACAGTAGAACAAAATTACATTTCTCTTATCTACAATGTTAATCACATCGAGAACTAGAAAAGCACTCGGAGAGCGCAGACCTCCGCCAAGCGCCACAGTCCCCCCATACAGTGTTTGTGTGTACGTTTTCAGATTCCTTGACCATGAAAACATATGACTAGCAATTGGATTGACAATGATAGGATTAGTGGTTCAGTAGTTATTCACGAAAATGGCATTTTCCGTAATGGCGGCCACAGTTCCCCCCATACAGTGTTTGTGTGTACGTTTTCAGATTCCTTGACTACGAAAACATATGGCTAGCAATTGGATTGACAATGATAGGATTAGTGGTTCAGTAGTTATTCACGAAAATGGCATTTTCCGTACTGGCGGCCACAGTTCCCCCCATACAGTGTTTGTGTGTACGTTTTCAGATTCCTTGACCATGAAAACATATGACTAGCAACTGGATTGACAATGATAGGATTAGTGGTTCAGTGGTTCTTCACGAAAATGGCATTTTCCGTAATGGCGGTTTTCTTCTGGACGGTGATCCGGCTCACCACCAAAATGTAATCATCTGTAGGATACCCCATTTCTGACAATCTGTGAAGATTTCATGAAAATCCGTCCATAAGTTTTTGAGTTATCTTACTAACAAACAGACAGACAGACAAACCAACACCGATGATCACATAACCTCCTTGGCGGAGGTAATTAGAGGGGTCGCTGCCATGCAAGGTGCCGCCACAAATTTTCCCCCCTCCGTTCCATTATTGCTGAGCACCAAGCTGGACAGCAGGAAGTTCCACTTTTATATGGTCTTTAGCATGACCTGGCCGCGATTTGAACCCAGGCCTCCCAGGTGTGGGGCGGATGTTCTACAACTAGGCCACGGTTTCATCAAGTTTTATGGGTCATGATTAACCATTTTTTTATATTAAGACAGACTGGGTGCGCACTGTGCAGCAATGGTTTCTATTTTTTGCTTTTGCACTTTAACTTTTTTAAGACTGCTCTTTGAATTGGTTTCAATTATTTGGCTTAAAATAAATTTGAGTGAGCTGCTGAGCTTCAGCTTCAAATGTGTGTTTCATGGGTAATTTTATTTAGCTCTGGAAACTGCTTATGAAAGGTTCTTAAAGCAGGGACTGACAACAAAGGTGGTTTTCACAGGTGTCTGTGCAGGCTTAACCCCTGAGCATTCCAACCAGTTTCCCTTCCAAGTGCCTGAAAAAACACACCCAAACTAAATTCAAAGCTGTTCTTCAATCCCTTGAAGTATCTTCATGGGGTTGGTATTATTGAAAAGAAAGCACTAAAATTTTTGGCAAAAAGTTCGCGAGGTGACCCGCCCCACTCTTGTTTCCGGTTCAACTTCCCGGAAGTGTGTTGTTAACACAATGAGCTAACCCTCGCTGGCCAATTTTCAAACAAATGCTCATGTTTTATGGGCAGTTTTCCCTGTTGTCATCAAGATGGACAATAAATCTTACTCAGATGGATCTATTGGACCCTTTGCAATACAAATGGATCGTATTTGTTCATCTATCATTCAGTCAAGGACACCAAGAAAACTCTTTCAGTGAGTCAGTGCTGTTACTAATGCTACGGTAGCTTTTTTAAAGTCATATTTAAATACAGTGTTATGAATTTGTCTAAATCTGTTTCAATAACCAAATTGACGAAGTTCTAAGCTTTCAAATGATGTAAGGTATAACTGCCCACTATGGCATTTAAATATCTCCCGCCCACGGGAGACAGAACGTTAAGAGGTATTCAACAGCAGGTGAGGTAAAATATGCACTAGACAAGCAGAGACGGTGGACATGAGAAAAATAAATGCGATTCATCGACTAGTTGAAAAAAATAGTCGTTAGATTAGTCGACTACTAAAATAATCTTTAGTTGCAGCTCTATTGTAAATAAGAATATTTTCATCATGACTTGCATGATTAAATAAAAATAAGTAACATCGTACCCAAGTCAAAATGCACTGAATTTTAAACCTATAAATATTAGACTTGAAAATTGGAAACAAACCTTACTCTGTCCGACCTGGTTTTGACATTCTGTGAGGACTACTCTTGTCCGTGGTGTGGCACTGGTGTCCTGATTATTGAAGGCAGAATGCTGGCACTTGTGGTCGACAGTGACTGTCTTGGCGTTTGACTTCCATTTTATAAGTAAGTAAGCAACACTTACTTCCAAACTCTTGCTGATTATCCAGCCAACGAACGAAGGCAAAAGTTGGGAAAGAAGGCCATGAAGTCATATTGATTGTGAATGGCAAATTGATGAAACGTGATGCATTCCAAAGATGTTTTATTGTGAGATGACTATGCCCCATTGTTTCTGAAAGCTCTGCTTCAGGGAAACTGCACAATTCATGTGAATGACATATTTTGGATTCATTTCGGTGATTTTAGCCAAAAAGCGACCAGTTTGCTGGTATGAAAATCACTCCTGAGCAATGCTTGCACCTAGTTTCTCCATACAGACTGCGTCTGGAAGCCATTATTACCAACAAAGGCTTTTCTCGTAAATATTAAATGAATTTCACCAAGTGTGTTCAATACTTATTCCCTGTGTCATTCCACTTTAATATAACTTGCTTTGTGAACACAGTTGCCTTGATTTCTTTGTATGTATGGATTACCTGGGTTGTTACTGATATCTGATGAAAATCTCAGGTCAATGGCTCCATCAGAAACATGTTTAATGAGAAAAATGTTGAAATGTTCAATACTTATTTTCCCTGCTGTAAATGTAAATTAGGTATAAATTACAGTTTAACTACACAGAAACATTTCCTAGCATCCAGATGACAGTTGCAGATTTACATGACAATAGCTGAAAATTTACCGGGGGGGGGGGGGGGGCAAAATTTTTTGCTAAAAAATTTGCAATTTTATAAAAAAAAAAAAAAAGTGGCAAATTTACAAAGAAAAAAGTTGCAAAGTTATGAGAAAAAGATGAAAATTTACAGGAAAAAGGTTTTAGTGCAAATCTTTAAGGAAAAAAAGTTGCAAATCTATGAGAAAAAGCTGACAATGTATAAGGTTTTTTCTTTTTTGCCTTTCTGATTAGAACTGGTGGCTCCAAGTCGTTTTATTGGGCTATGTTACATGATATAGCAAGGTTTATGATGACTTTTTTTTTTTTTTTGGGGGGGGGGGGGGTCTCTTTTTTTCCCCCAGGTAGGGAGGAGCAACATCCCCTTGTCTCCCTCTCCCCCATGCTTTACACCTGTGAATGGGGATTTTGGGTCAGTCACGACAGCAAAGGGAATAGCAGCAGCACCCCCCCCCCCCCAAAAAAAATAAATAAATTATCACCTACTGCCAAATGCACTACTCATAAAAAGTTTGGGGTATTCAGCTTTTGGATGAAATTTCAGGATGCAACTAAAATGCACTATAACCTTTACAGGTGAACTTAATTTAACCTTCTCTAACCTTTTGAATGCACACGTCCAACTGTTCAACATTTCAGTATTTTTTGCATAACTTGCTGTTCTCGGACAAGGTGCTTAACCCTTTAAGGATTAAAGCTGATTACATGATCTACCTCTCCTGTGGCTGATGTCGCGTGTCTGTCACGCGACTGGTCAAAAAGTATGAAAAAATAAATAAATAAGCCCAGATGTACCAAGCATTTCACATCACTAGATGGTACCCACATACAGCTTACTGCTCTTCATTGCGGGACTGAGTTCAGTCCACCAGAACCGCATCAAATCTGGTATCACTTCCGGGGTGCAGAAGAAGAGACGTATAAACAATTGCGCAACATGTATTTCAACAGGGAGGAAGCATTTGCTCCAAATTTTGCCAACTATGATTCTAAAAGGGATTATTTAGCTTCTGAAGGGAAATACAGTATTTACCTTCTGGACAGCACAAGATGGACCGGAGTGAAATACTTTTCAGCAGTCACTGATGAAGCTGCACATGACAGAGGACAATCCTGTCAGTTCCACGATGTACTCTAACCGAAATCGAGGTGGAATAAATCAGAAGATAAATGTGAGAGTGTCTGAATGTGGGGGAAAAAGTGAAAATGGTTGACAGAAGACAAAATAAGGACCGAGGATGAGCACATGGACGCATGGCGACACATGATGAGCGGCAGGTCTGATGTTTTTATTTGTTTACAGTCTACTGATTTTCTGGTTCATATGTTTTGAAGATAACGAAAGACAAAAAAACAAAAACAAAGACAAATGAACAAAACCATCCTTTGTGTAAACATGTCCAAAGTCCACTTTGACCGAAAGTTATGTAATTCAATATGGCTGCCGTCACATTATGCAAATTAGATGCGTAAATTTACTCCTATCATAAACTTTGGATCATATTCTACATCTTTCTCATTTACAGTAAGCCATTATCGCTTCCCACTTTCAAGTTGCAGCCTTTGGAATTTGTGATATATTTTCTTGAAAAAAATCTTCGCCACCAGAGGGTGCATGCAGATGGTGCGGCTCTGTGACAGAAATCCTCTCAGGGTTAACGAGAAAATTCACAACAGGTGTTTGATCCATGAATTGACCAATAAATTTTGTGGTTCAATTAGAATTGGTATTTCTTAAATATCTTCAGCTTAGAAATTTTATTCGATCAAATCAAAATAATGCTCTCACCCGACCTACTTATTCATTTTTGGAAAAAAAATTTTGATGAAAAGATAGTAAGAGTAAGGGTATTATTTCAGAGTTTTATAACTCATTGATACTATTCTCAAGTGAAAACTCACAGAAAAGACTGAATTATTGGAAAGAAGACCTGCAAATTGAAATTTCAGAGGAACAATGGGAAATGGCTTGTGCAGGAGCTCAAACCAAATCAATAAATGTACGTCTAAAACTGATACATTTTAAATGGTTAATGCGGATGTATGTTACACCAGTGGAATTTAATAGATATAACAAAAACATACCAGATACGTGCACAAAATGTATGGAAAGTAAAGGAACCCTATTTCACTGTTTATGGGAATGTAGAAAAATCAGAATGTTTTGGGAAGAGGTGAGGGTAACAATTGAAAAAATAATTTCAAAACAATTCACATTGAACCCTAAACTGTTTTTGTTGGGTCTGTATCCAAAAAAACATAACTTTAGTAAGAGTGAAAGAGTATTCATAGACCTCAGTTTGCTTAATGCCAAAAAATGTATTGCACTACTGCGGAAAAAGACTCACAGACCAGATGTGACTCAGTGGTTAAGACAGATGTTAACAAACCTTCCACTAGAAAGAATAACATATATACTGAAATCAAATGAAAATGTGTTTGAGAATATATGGAGATCTTTCATTGATTATGTAAAGAATTTAAACATAACGTCTGAAGAAGAAGGTGAATGATATGTGTGGACCTTGCAAATTCCAAGCTGGTGAATGTACACTACCGTTCAAAAGTTAGGGGTCACTTAGAAATTTCCTTATTTTTGAAAGAAAAGCACTTTTTTTCAATGAAGATAACTTTAAACTAATCAGAAATACACTCTATACATTGCTAATGTGGTAAATGACTATTCTAGCTGCAAATGTCTGGTTTTTGGTGCAATATCTACATAGGTGTATAGAGGCCCATTTCCAGCAACTATCACTCCAGTGTTCTAATGGTACAATGTGTTTGCTCATTGCGTCAGAAGGCTAATGGATGATTAGAAAACCCTTGTGCAATCATGTTAGGTCTGCAATGCTGTAATTGCTGCAAATGGAGGATTCTTTGACGAAAGCAAAGTTTGAAGGAAAAAATTATTATTTCAAATACAAATCATTATTTCTAACCTTGTCAATGTCTTGACTATATTTTCTATTCATTTTACAACTCATGGTGGTAAATAAGTGTGACTTTTCATGGAAAACCCAAAATAATTGTCTGGGTGACCCCAAAATTTTGAATGGTAGTGTATATTATGTATTCTTATGTAATAGATTACCTAGACTAAACAGAGGAGCATTGTTGTTGACTTGTGTTTGTTAATGGCTGTTGTTTTTATTACACTTTTTTTTTGTTTTGTTATTGTTCTTTTTAATTTTTAAATTACTTTTGTGTTAGTGTCTGATTATTTGTGCCATGTTTGTTAAAAAATATTGTGGGAAAAAAAAAAAAAGAATTTGTATTTCAACAGTCCTCTTCATCATACTGTTCACATTTTGACATCATGAGACCAAGACGACACCTAACAATTGATCAACAGTTCCTCGTCATTGCGAGGCTTCAAACAGGATGTTCTCAGAGGAAAATGGCCACTGAGCTTATAGAGTGTCACAGAGTGTCATCAGCAGGTTGCAACAGAGATATAGAGACTGGAAAAGTCACAGAAAGCCATAGAGGTGGACGTCCTTTGGCCACACCCCACACTGATGACCGCTTCATTGTGAACAGTGCCCTGCGGAACCGGATGACGAATGCTACTCAACTCCAGGCACATTTAAGGGACGCGAGAGGAACCCAAGTGTCACATTAGACCATTTGAAACCGTTTACATCAGCGTGGTCTGCGTGCTAGACGACCCACAAGGGTACCTGACCACACCACCAGGCACAGGCCTCATCATTTGCATGGGCCAGGGAGCATTTACACTGGACAGGGAACCAGTGGGCATCAGTGCTGTTCTCTAATGAAAGTCAATTCACACTGAGCAAAAATGACGGCCGCCAACGATCTTGGAGACGTCAATGAGTGTGCTATGCATCAGACATTGTTGTCACCAGACGAGCCTTTGGTGATGGTGGTGTTGCAGTCTGGGCAGGTGTGTGAAGTCAATACAGAACTACCCTATACCTTGTGAATGGTACAGTGACAAGCCAACACAACCTGATTAACATCATTAATCCAGTCACTGCCCCTGCATGAGCAACACAGGCCTGATTTCCTCTTCATGGACAACAATGCTCCAGCTCATTGAGGTTGCATCATTCGGGAACGGCTGCTGGAGGCTGGGGTACCGCAAATGGAGTGGCATGCACTTTCTCCAGATCTGAATCCCATAGAAAACCTATGGGATCAACCAAGTTGCCATGTAGAGGCTCGTTACCCTGCACCTCACAACCTCAATGACCTGAGGGCCGCCCTTCAGGAAGAGTGGAATGCCATGCATCAGTAGACAGCAAGTCCATTTGTGAACAGCATGAGATGTCGTTGTCAAGCTGTAATTGATGCTCAAGGGCACATGGCAAGTTATTGAGACACTGACATTTTTTGTTGCGGTATACCCACCACTGTTGTTGGCTTTTGTTTCAATAAATTGTTTGAGATGAGGAAATCACCACTGCATGCTTCTATTTAAATACCCTACTTTCATTATATAATGTCACTGTAGCGTGTACTTTTTACATTTTCCATAAATTTCACCCAAAAGCCAAATATTCCCAAGTTTTTGTGAGTAGTATAAATTATTCAGGTAAAACACCTCAAACTACACCGTACAAGCGCAACCTGCAACTTTACAAGGGGAAAAAAGCCGCCTTGTGGGGAAAAATTTTCCAACTTATGGGGGGGGGGGGGGAGGCAGCAACTTTATGAAAAAAAAAAAATCAAAGTCACAACAATGAGATGGAAAAATGTGGCAGAGAAAGTCCCAATTTTATAAGGAAAAATATGAGGGGGAAAAAAGCTGCAAATTTATTCAACGCTGCTTTTTCTGCCACTAATTTAAGTTTCTTACAAAGCAAAAACTGCAAGTAAAAATTAATAAGAATACGTCCCCATAACAACAAGAAGCAGAGCTGTCATGTTTATTGTATACTAGGGATGGGCATCCGGTGAAATTTTCTTCACCGATCGTCGGGAGAATTAATGATTAATAATCGGTTAATCATTAACATTTTTAGGTACGTAACAAGGCAGGTAGACTACATTAGAACATCAGGAATCAGCACGGAGAGCCCTCTCTCTGTTCTCGTGTTGGCTCGGCTCGGGAATCTCGCAAGCTGATTGGCCGAGACGTTTCACCCCGCAAGCTGATTGGCCGAGACGCTTTACCCAGCTTCTGTCCCTGCCGAGCGGCCACCCAACAAACGAAGACCGCATTCATTGCTCTATCACTCGTGTTACTTAGTCTAGCCGCGCAGAACTTTTTGCTGTTCTCTTGTGCCATTTTGTGCGAAATAGTCTTCCCGTCGAGCCACTACGCCGCCTCCTGCAGCTTCCCTCGACGTGTGTACACCGAATCTTCATGACCTTCTCAATAAAGTTTCTGAAAAAAAAAAAAGAAGAATCTTCACGACCGCCATTACTCAGCGCGCAACCACTGTTGGCGGTTTCTTCGCGTAATAAGGGTGTTCCATGGACCCTGTCAATGAGGTATATTTGTATGCCGCATTGCAGTGATTGCAGTACCCCTGGTCATTTTTTAAATTGAAATGGTCCCACGCAACACTTCGCCGTAACCGCTTCATGATTTGGCGATTGCCCTACGGAAGCCCGCATGTATCAACTGAGGCACGCCAGGGTACGGCGATGGTGTAATGTTGCCCCCTGGTGCCCAAATTTTGCCATTGCATTGTTTGAGGACGGCCGTGCACTAGGCCTAATAACGTCGGATTGTTTAAAAAAAAAAAAACGGTTTGTCGACGAAAATGAACTTCCTCGGTGAAATTCTTAATGATCAATTATCGGTTAATCAGTAAATTATGCCCATCCCTATTGTATACGTCACATTTTCAAAGACCTTTCAAATGCAGATTTAAGGATAAGGATGAACTGACATTGTTAAAGACAATTTAAGGTCTTAATTTTGGACAAACAAATTAACGCCTGTTTAAGGATCTGCAGACTCCCTGAGAGATGATTCTGATTCTGGTGTTTTGAATGAACTGGTGGTATATTCAGGTTAAATATTCTGTTTGTCCATACCTTTTCTTTGCCCTTAGTAGGACTGGCATTCTTGCTGGTGACGGCGACCACTTCCTTCTCCACCACGCCCACAAAACGATGCTCTGACTGTGTATGGAAGGACACTGTGCCTTTGGGAAGCTTCTTGATGCGCACCGCATGGTTCCTCTGAGCCGACAGCATATCCTGGAGCACGGCGGGGTGACATGTTAGTTTGAGTTATTAAGAAGCCGATGATGAATGAGACGTGCCTGCTTGAGGAAATGTCATATACATACTTTTCTGAAATGGTTATAAACGGGACCTACAGGCACAACAGTGAACTCCACTTCGTCTGAGATATGCAGCTGTGTCTCCTCCAGGACTTCGCTGAAGTGGAAGAACATCCGGGCATCCCGATCCACGCACTTAATAAAACCAAAACCATCACGGATCGCTGCGATCACACCCTGCAAATTCAGCAAAGGTCATTTCATTAACAAAGAACCTGAATTCTAAGCATTTCTCCATTAATTTTGCCATCATACGTCCAGAAACTGTAATAAAGTAACTTTTCGGAGGCTCCCATTTTGGCAACAGGAACGATCTCCCACCATCATTTCTCAATAACTGTTGAGGGTGAACTTGTAGCACTGGGGCCACCTAGTGGCTGCAGGAGCCTGCAGCAGGAGAATCTGACCCCTACCATCTCCCGAGCCTCCTTGGTGAAGTTGAATGTGTCTGGCAGGATGTCGATGCGAGTCGCCCTCTCCAGCTTGTCCCTGCGGTCGGTGGAGATGTTGAACTGGACATGGTCTCCCTCTAACAGGGTCACCTTGGACCTTGTATCCTTCTCGCCAAATGGAAGCTCCTTCTCGGTGAATCCAATCCTGACGTTGATGCGCCCGGGCAGAGGATCGTTCTGTGGGGAAATGGGAAGGAAAGATTAACATTAACAAATTTGCAACTCCCTCTTTCTTTAAACTTACAATATTTTTTCTCATAAATTTGCAACATTTTTCTTATAAATCTAATTTTTGCTCATAAATTGACAACTTTTCTTGTCGTCTGCTTGTAGTGCTACATATGAAATTTGCTGGCTAGCTTGAAAAAACACCTAAAATGCTGTAACCCTAAGGTTATCCTAGCTTTGATGCAACACTGCAAGTCACATCTGTACAAACGTCTTCTACCTGTATGATGTTATTTATATTAAAAGTATGGCTCCCCCCCCTCCCCCAACCAGTTGTGGCAGATTACTGGCCCTCCCTGAGCCTGGTTCTGCCAGAGGTTTCTTCCTATAAAGGAGTTTTTCCCTCAAATCTGCTACTTTTTTCCCCTCATAAATTGGCAACTTTTTTCCACATACACTGGCACCTTTTTTTCTCGTAAACTGCCAGCGTTTTTATAACATTAATCCCGGTTTAGTTTGTTGGCTCATTGATTTTTTTTTTTTAACAGTTAGGTCCCAGAAGGTGAGAGTCAATGGAGTTTTATCTGATGTTCTTTTATCTTCCACTGGCTACCCCCAAGGATGTATTCTTTCACCGCTTTGATTTGTTTTATACACTGAGTGCCAAAGTCAACATGAGGGCAGATCCATCATTAAGTTTGCAGACGACTCTGTTATAGTGTCCTTCCTTAATAATGAAGATCTTGGCTCTGGTTCAGTGGTAGATGACTTTACTGAGTGGTGTAAATTTTCCTTTTTGGACATTCATGTGTCCAAAACTAAAAAAAAAAGATTATTGATTTTTGAAGAAACCCTTCACCTGTCCACCCTGTCAGCATCCATGGTCAGACTGTGGCAGTGGTGAATCAGTACAAATATCTGGGAACATTAATTGACAAACTTTCTTTTGACAACAGTGTCGATGCCATTTGTGCAAAGGCCCACCAGCGCATGTATTTTTATCGTAAACTTAGGAGTTTTAATGTTGACCCTTTTTAAATGAAAATGTTTTATTCTTTTATTGAGTCTGTTTTAACCTTCTCTTTTATCAGTTGGTTTGGGTTACTTACGTTGAACAACAAGAGGCTGGAACACATTGTAAAAATGTGCAACAAAATTGCTGGCACAAATTTACTCAGACTTGGTCCCTTATACAGTGATAGAGCCATGAAGAAAGCTCAGGCTATTTTTGCTGAAAGCAGTCACTCTTTAAGGGCGGAGTACAAGATGCTGCCATCAGGTAGAGGGTATGCTCTGCCCAAATGCAGAACAAAGACTTAAAAATTCCTTTGTCCCTGCTACCATTGGCCTCCTGAATAGCAATATGTATAGTATCTCACAAAAGTGAGTACACCCCTGCCATTTTTGTAAGTATTTTATTATATATTTTCTTGGGACAACACTAAAGATATGACACTTTGATACAATGTAAAGTAGTCAGTGTACAGCTTGTATAACAGTGTAAATTTGCTGTCCCCTCAAAATAATTCAACACACTGCCATTAATGTCTAAACCACTGGCAACAAAAGTGAGTACACCCCTAGTGAAAATGTCCAAATTGTGCCACAAGTGTCAATATTGTGTCGCCACCATCATTTTCCAGCACTGCCTTAACTCTCTTGAGCATGGAGTTCACTAGAGCTTCACAGGTTAGCACTGGAATCCTCTTCCACTCCTCCATGATGACATCATGGTGTTACAGACCTTGGGGTCCTCCACCTTCTGTTTGAGGATGCCCCACAGATGCTCAATAGGGTTTAGGTCTGGAGACATGCTTGGCCAGTCCATCACCTTTACCCTCAGTTTCTTTAGCGAGGCAGTGGTCATCTTGGTGTGTTTGGGGTCGTTATGTTGGAATACTGCCCTGCAGCCCAGTTTCCCAAGCGAGGGGATCATGCTCTGCTTCAGTATGTCACAGTACATGTTGGCATTCATGGTTCCCTCAATGAACTGTAGCTCCCCAGTGCCGGCAGCACTCATGCAGCCCCAAACCATGAGACTCCCACCACCATGCTTGACTGTAGGCAAGACACACTTGTCTTTGTACTCCTCACCTGGTTGCCGCCACACACACTTGACACCATCTGAATCAAATAAGTTTATCTTGGTCTCATCACACCACAGGACATGGTTCCAGTAATCCATGCCCTTAGTCTGCTTGTATTCAGCAAACTGTTTGCGGGCTTTCCTGTGCATCACCTTTAAGAAGGGGCTTCCTTCTGGGACGACAGCCACGCAGACCAATTTGATGCAGTGTGCGGCTTATGGTCCGAGCATTGACAGGCTGACCCCCCCCCCCCCCCACCTCTTTAACCTCTGCAGCAACGCTGGCAGCACTCATACAGCTGTGGACAAAATTGTTGGTACCCCTCTGTTAATGAAAGAAAAACCCACAATGGTCACAGAAATAACTTGAATCTGACAAAACTGGTAATAAATAAAAATTCTATGAAAATTAACCAATGAAAATCAGACAATGCTTTTGAATTGTGGTTCAACAGAATTATTTAAAAAAAAAAAAAAAACCCTCATGAAACAGGCCTGGACAAAAATGATGGTACCCCTAGAAAAGATTGAAAATAATGTGACCATAGGGACATGTTCAACCAAGATGTGTCCTCTAATTAACATCACAGGTGTCTACAAACTTGTAATCAGTCAGTTGGCCTATTTAAAGGGTGACAAGTAGTCACTGTGCTCTTTGGTGACATGGTGTGTACCACACTAAACATGGACCAGAGGAAGCAAAGGAGAGAGTTGTCTCAGGAGATTAGAAAGAAAATTATAGACAAGCATGTTAAAGATAAAGGCTATAAGACCATCTCCAAGCAGCTTGATGTGCCTGTGACTACAGTTGCACATATTATTCAGAAATTTAAGATCCACGGGACTGTAGCCAACCTCCCTGGACGTGGCCGCAGGAAGAGACGAATAATACGAATGGTAACACAAGAGCCCAGAACAACCTCTAAACACATCCATGGTGAACTCCAAGGTCCAGGTACATCAGTGTCAGATCGCACCATCTCTCGTTTGAACCAAAGTGGACTTCATGGGAGACGACCAAGAAGGACACCACTGTTGAAAACAAATCATAAAAAACCAGACTGGAATTTGCCAAACTGCATGTTGACAAGCCACAAAGCTTCTGGGACAATGTCCTATGGACAGACGAGACAAAAATGGAACTTTTTGGCAAGGCACATCAGCTCCATGTTCACAGACGCAAAAATGAAGCATACCAAGAAAAGAACACTGTCCCTACTGTGAAACATGGAGAAGGTTCTGTTATGTTCTGCAGCTGCTTTGCTGCATCTGGCACAGGGTGTCTTGAATCTGTGCAGGGTACAATGAAATCTCAAGACTATCAAGGTATTCTAGAGAGAAATGTGCTGCCAGTGTCAGACAGCTTGGTCTCAATTGCAGGTCATGGGTCTTGCAACAGGATAATGACCCAAAACACACAGCTAAAAACACCCAAGAATGGCTAAGAGCCAAACATTGGACTATTCTAAAGTGGCCTTCTATGAGCCCTGATCTAAATCCTATTGAACATCTGTGGAAGGAGCTGAAACATGCCGTCTGGAGAAGGCACCCTTCAAACCTCAGACAACTGGAGCAGTTTGCTCACGAGGAGTGGGCCAAAATACCTGCTGAGAGGTGCAGAAGCCTCATTGACAGTTACAGAAATCGTTTGATTGCAGTGATTGCCTCAAAAGGTTGTGCAACAAAATATTAAGTTAAGGGTACCATCATTTTTGTCCAGGCCTGTTTCATGAGTTTGTTTTATAAAATAATTCTGTTGAACTACAATGCAAAAGCATTGTCTTTCATTGGTTAATTTTCATAGAATTTTTATTTATTACCACTTTTGTCAGATTCAAGTTATTTCTGTGACCATTGTGGGTTTTTCTTTCATTAACAGAGGGGTACCAACAATTTTGTCCACGTGTGTACATCTATTTTCAAAAGACAACCTCTGGATATGACACTGAGCATGTGAACTCAACTTCTTTGGTCGACCACGGGAAGGCCTGTTCTGAGTGGAACCTGTCCTGTTAAACCACTGTATGGTCTTGGCTACTGTGCTGTAGCTCAGTTTCAGGGTGTTGGCAATCTTCTTATAGCCTAGGCCATCTTTATGTAGAGCAACATTCTTTTATTCAGATCCTCAGAGAGTTCTTGGCCATGAGGTGCCATACTGAACTTCCAGTGACCACTATGAGAGAGTGTGAGAGCGATACACCAAATTTAACACCTGCTCCCCATTCATGCCCGAGACCTTGTAACACTTAACAAGTCAGACATCGGGGAGGGAAAATGGCTAATTGGGGACAATATGGACATTTTCACTCAGGGTGTACTCACTTTTGTTGTCAGCGGTTTAGACATCAATGGCTGTGCGTTGAGATATTTTGAGGGGACAGCAAATTTACACTGTTATACAAGCTGTACACTGACTATTTTACATTGTATCAAAGTGTCACATCTTCAGTGTTGTCCCATGAAAAGATATAATAAAATATTCACTTTTATGAGATACTGTAACTCCCATGTAACTCCTGTCTTTGCAGTATGTGGATCTTGGATGCGTGTTTTTATTTTGTTTTTTAAACTGTTGCTGCTGTAGAGCAAATTGCCCCATTGAGGATAATAGTTTACCTTTACCTTTCTCCTCAAACTGTCAACTTTTCTTCTCGTAAACTAGCTACTTTTTTCCTCAAACTGGTTACCCAAAAAGGATTAAGCGGAAGAAGATGAATGAATGAATGAACGAATGAATGAAATTGGTTACCTTTTTTCCTTGTAAACTGGCTTTTTTTCTTGTAAATTTCCAACTTTTTTTCTCATAAATTTGTTACTTTATTCCTGTAAATTTGCTACTTTTTTCTCATAAATTGGCAACTTTTAGATAGACTCAACAAAGAGGATGCATACCTCCTTAAGATTATACTTGTGGCTAGCAAAAAGGCCATTACAAAGTTTTGGCTTCAGAAAAACTGTCCAACAGCTGGTCGGTCTCTTTATAAATACTGTTAATCATATACATAGCTTGGAACAGACTGCTTACTCTATACAGCTTCAAAAAAGAACAAGGAGCAAAGCGGTGGCAAAAGTGGTGTATATATTTAGCCAATGAAAAACTGAATGACATAATGGTATGTTAATAATGCTGCATGATGTGTAGGTATATAATGTGTATGGTAGTGCAACAACAGATCTGAACAAGGCCATTCCCTTGCCTTTACAACCATCTCATTCCTCTGACCTCTTAGTTTTCCTTTTTTTATGTTCTTTGCTTGTATTGTTTTTTATGTTTATTAACCTCTTCTGCATCATTATTTGAAAAATATCTATAAAAAGTTTCAAAAAATAAATTGGTAACTTTATTCCTGGAAATTGGCAACTTTTTTCTTGGAAATTGGCAACCGTTTTCTCAAATTGGCAACTTTCTTGCAAGTTTGCAACTTTTTTCTTGTAAACTGGCAACTTTTTCCTCATTAATTTGTCAATTTATTCCAGTAAATTTGCATCTTCTCTCATAAACTGGCAACTTTTTCGAATAAATTTTCACCTTTTTCTCTCAAAGTTAACATTTTCATGACCCTACTGTGCTCGTTTGTCCAACTGTGATGCACTTACCTGGTTCTTGGTGGGAATTTTGGGAATGACCTTGACCACGGTGCCTTCGTGCAGCTTATAGTCGATGTCCTCAAACACGACCGTCCCCTGGGGCAGCAGCCTTACATCTGTCGCAACTTCCTTACCCTACGTGACATCACAGGATGCATTTTATGATTTACGGCTTTTGATCAAACTAAAGTGAAACATTCAGACATTTGTGGATTGTAAAAAGATCATAAAACTACCCACATTTCTGTCTTTGATGGTGAACTCTACATCATCTCCAACCTGAAGGGCGTCCAGATCTCCCTTGAACTCGCTATAGTGGAAAAAGATCTCCTTCACCACATCTGCCCTCTCGATAAATCCAAAGGCTTCCTGAAAGACGACACAGAGGTCAACATGACTGTGTGTTGTTTTATTATCGTATTCATGTACACAGCGGGCACGGATGTTTGCTTCATGTTTCATAGCCAAACTTAGCGTCTAGATTCTGTAAGTCTTCTGGGCTTTGACGGCCATTGCTCCTTCTGCTCCAACAAGTTCAAAATTCAGAAGCCCATTTTAACTGGAAGGACTAAAAATGAACACCACAGAAGCCTTTGATACCCCCCCCCCCCCAACTAGCTTCCTGTCCAGTTCAGGATTGATCTCATTTCCAGTTTTATATACCGTTTAAATACTTAAATACATCACCATTCAACAAACAACAGCACTCCAAGATGGCGTTTCTGGCTGCTGGTCGTCTCCTCTTGTTTGTCCTGTTTTTGATTGTGTTATTGTGTCTGGATTATGTGCAATCACCCATTGTTTATGATCGCCAAGTGCTGCTGGATATTCGATCTTCCATGGTGGGGTTTGGCTGTCATAATCAGGAGGGAAGATTCTTCCATCGGTCTCTGCGTTTGCAACTTCCCGTTGGTACCTGGGATCCCCGCTGTGGTTATACCGGCAGAAAGCGATCCAAACCTCGGGGAAGATGTGCAGGTGCCACGGTGAAATCCAGAAGGCTTGCTCGGCTTCGCTGTCTCACTCGCTCCACCTCATCTTCTCCGAATTCTGCAGCTAGCCTCTTTCCTGGATCCTGGCCCTCGGGTGTGCCTGGAGTGAGGCCATCATTTCTCTGGCCTGTTTTCCCTGTTCTACTGTGCCAACCGGCCTTCTCCCTGCTCCAAGCCAGCAAATCCCCTGCAGGTAGCGGGTGCCTACGTCAACTTTCACCGGCCCCCATTCCTGGCAAGACTGCTGCTGTTACAGAGCCCATTCAGCTGGCGTTGCTTAACGCACGTTCCATCTCAAATAAATCATTCATTTTGAACAATTTATTCATTACTGCAGGGCTGGACTTTTTATTTCTTGTTGAGACTTGGCAGAAAAGTGAGGAATTTACCTCCTTAATTGAACTTTGTCCACCAGATTGTACCTTCTCCTGTGCTCCGAGACTGACGGGCTGCGGCGGCGGTCTGACCATCGTGAACCGGCGCCGCTTCGTTACACGGACGGTGAGCCATGGAACTTTTTCATCATTTGAACTGATGATTTTAAAAATTGGCTCCTCAAACCCATTTTATTGTGTTTTAATTTACCGCCCTCCAGGAGTTAATGCCTCATTTTTATCTGAGTTTAGCGATTTTTTAACTTCTATTATTAAATTTGAGCAGATTTTATTACTTGGAGATTTCAATTTGCATATTAACAATCTCAATGACAGTTTTGCAGTGAATTTCTTGGGTATTATTGAATCATTTAATTTTGTTTTGTGTTTATCTGGCCCTACGCATACAAAAGGAAATACACTTGATCTTGTTTTTACACTTGGTCGTGAATAATGTTCAGACTAAGGAGCTTCTTGTGTCAGACCATTTTTGTGTTCTTTTTAATTTATCAGTTAAATCAGTCTGTTACACTGGCAAGCGGGTAAAATGCTCTCGTGTCATTGACCAGTTTTCAGCTGTGAAATTTTCTGCTGCCTTTGACAGCAGTGTGGTTTTATCCTCTCATGACGACACAGAGCTTGGTCTGCTCTTTTAACTCACACTGTTCAAGCATCTTAGATGTAGTTGCTCCCTTTAAAACCAGAACTGTCCGTGCTGTTAATTCATCCCCCTGGTTAAATGATGATCTCTGTTGTTTTAGACGTAAAAGTAAATGTCGGACGGTGGAAAGACAGTGGAAGTCCACTAAACTTGAGGTGCATCGATTGTACCTTAAGGAACTGTTAATTGAATTTAACAATACGATAAAAATGGCAAGAACTTCTTATTTTTCCACTATCATCTCCTCCAATAGTAACAACCCAAAGATCCTCTTCAGTACAATAGACAGTATAGTTAATCCCGTCAGTTCTGCTCCCCCTGTTTATTCAATTAATGACTGTAACAGGTTTCTTTCCTTTTTTGTTGACAAGGTCACTGCTGTTAGGGCTGGTTTTACTCATTCCTTTCCCCTAATCCTTGATTGTCCTAACAGACGGGCCTTTTTAAGTGATTTTACCCCAATTTCTTTTGAGGATTTGTTAGTGTTTGTGAGTTCCATGAAATCCTCCTCCTGCGTTTTAGATATTTTACCTTCCTCAATGTTAAAAGAGGTAGTAATTGGCTCAGTGGGTACATCTTTGGTTAATATCATTAATAGTTCACTTGAATCTGGTTGGGTACCCTCGTATTTTAAACATGCAGTTGTGCAGCCACTTTCAAAAAAACAACCTTGATCCATCTGTTTTTAAAAACTTCTGGCCAATTTCTAAGCTTCTAGAAAAAGTTGTTGCCAATCAGCTCACTGACTTTCTGATTGAACACAATATTTTCGACAAATTTCAGTCAGGTTTTCGTCAGAAACACTCGACAGAGAGACCGCTCTTCTCAGGGTGTCAAATGATATTTTAATGTCATCAGACTCTGGCAAATGCTCTGTTTTAGTGTTATTAGATCAGGGGTCACCAACCTTTTTGAAACCAAGAGCTACTTCATGGGTATCGAGTCATGTGAAGGGCACCAGCTTGACACACTCCTCTAAAATAACAAATTGTGTGTGTGTATACATATATATATATAATTATCAATAACTTAGAGTGGGTAACAGACAAGATCAATATTCAACACTTTATTTTTATTAATCTCAGCAATTGTTCAGATGATCACTTCTACATTAAAAAAATGTCCAGTTTTCACCAGTCCCTTTTAACCATAAAAAACTAAACCCTGTTAATTCATGAACTATGTTGAACCATGTTTGAAAAAGTTATGCAACATTTAAGAAAAATCAACTTTCATATTAAATAAATCTTATCACATTTTTAACTGAACAAATCTGCTGCAATTCTGCTCAAAATCTGTTACATTTAATAAACACACTTTTGTGTGTTCTTCTTCACTGGAATTATATCCATACAGTTCTTGCCAAGAATCATGCTTGAGAAGAAGCTAAACAGCACTGAGGGTGCTTATATGCACGGTGGCACCGCGGCAGCACAATTTACCCTCGGCCGGGGGATCGTGGGTTCGATCCCTGCCCCCGGCCAACAGTGATCTGTGTGGAGTTTGCATGTTCACCCCGTGTTTGCGTGGGTTTACTCCGAGATTTCTCCGGTTTCCTCCCACATGCCAAAAACATGCAGGTTAGGGAGTTAAGGGGCGCTTGCGCAGACAGCAACCGGTAGCTGGTGGCTTGTCACCGGACTGCAGAAGAAATTTACCTTCCGTCAAAAAAAAAAAAAAAAAAAAAAAAGAGTGGGCAGCAGTGGGCCACAGTCGCCCCGCAAATTAAACACACGCAGCTTCCTTTCACGGTAGTAAAAAAGAACTCTTCCTCCCGCTCACTTTGAAAATGATAAATTTTCTGTCTTTTTTTTTTTTGGAAAAAGAACTGTGTAGGAAACTGCACTCCGCCCACCATCTTCACTGCCCACTAGCTTACTCTCCACAAGCGCGAAGGTTTTGTCATGCGCACAATACTGACCTTTGAACTAGGTCAGAGTTCACACTAACTTTACGTGTAATAAACATATTTTCATTTTTTTTTTAATTTTTAAGACATTGTCATTTTAAAATCTATATAAATGCAAGTGTGATTTTAAAAAATAGCGGCAGAAAAAAATTACATCTTAGACGCAGCTCACTTGCGAGTTGTGCTATTTTTAGAACAGGCGTGGTCCCTGTGGGCGACATGGTGCCCGCGGGCACCGCGTTGGTGACCCCTGTATTAGATCTTACTGCAGCATTTGATACTACTGATCATTGTATTTTGTTACAAAGGCTTAGAGATTGGGTAGGTATTTCTGGAAAAGCTCTGGATTGGTTTTTCTCTTACCTTTCTGGTAGGAGTTTTTCCGTGGCTGTTGGCTCTTATTCATCTGACTCTGCTCCTTTAACCTGTGGGGTGCCTCAGGGTTCTATTCTGGGTCCACTTTTATTTGCCCTATATATGCTGCCACTTGGTTCTATTATCAGCAAATTTAAAGGTGCGTCTTATCACTGCTACGCTGACGATTTATAGCTACTTTTCTCTTTTAAGCCTGACCATGTTGACAATTTAAAAATTATTCATGATTGTCTGTCTGCAATTAAGGACTGGATGTCTAGTAACTTTTTGCAACTTAATGCTGATAAAACTGAAGTCCTTATTGTAGCACCCGATAATCTAATTCCTAAGTTGGTTAATAGCATTGGTTCATTAAGCTCTAACGTACGGTCTAATCTAAAAAATCTTGGTGTCATTTTCGATCAATCGATGAGTTTTGATCAGCATGTCAAATCTCTGACCCGGAGTTGTTTTTTCCACCTTAGGAATATATCCAAAATTAGGTCATTGGTTTCCTACAGTCAGTTAGAAATCATTCATGCCTTTGTTTCTTCACGTTTGGACTACTGTAATGCTCTTTTCACATGTCTTAGCAAATCCTCTTTACACTGCCTACAGTTAGTCCAGAACGCTGCTGCAAGATTACTAACTAGGTCCAGTAGATTCTGTCATATTACTCCTGTTTTGGCCTCCTTGCATTGGCTTCCTGTAAATTATAGAATTCATTTTAAAGTTCTTGTTCTTACTTACAAAGCCATTCCTAAAGAGGCGCCTTTTTATATTAGTGACCTGCTCTCTCTACACCAGCCCAGCAGGTCTCTCAGGTCTTCTCATCAGAATCTACTGGTAGTCCCTAGCACTAGGCTCAGAACCAAAGGCGATAAGAGCCTTTGCTGCTGTTGCTCCCAGACTGTGGAACTCCTTGCCTTTTGAACTTAGATCTGCACCTTCCATTGGTGTTTTTAAGAAGCAACTAAAGACCCACCTTTTTAGCCTGGCTTTTTTAATTAACTATGTGCTGATTGTATTTTTATGTGCTTTTACTGTCAACTTTGTTTTTTTACTGTTTTATGTGCCTGTGTTTTTTACCATGTTAAGCACTTTGTGACTCTGTCTGTGAAAAGTGCTCTATAAATAAACTTATTATTATTACTTCTGCCTGATTCACTGTTCAGAACAGCAGCAGTCACACTTTCACATTTGAAAACCTCCAAAGCACAAACACTTTTTTCAGACAGAATGGAATCCTGATCGTCTCATTCTTCCAATTTTAGATTTGACTGGTGGTTGGCAACCAGCTTACAGGTGCATTACAGTCACATACTTCACTCTATATCATCACTATCTGGTCAGGAGCTGTAGCATCATTGCTGTGTTCAACTGAACCTCAACTCTATCTTCAGACATCACTCTTCTTCGTCTCCTCGTACTTCACTACTGTTCTTCTTATAGATTTGATTTGATCTGGTCAGGAGCTGTAGTCTTCTTCTCTTAGATCTGACTGGTGGTTGGCAACCAGGTCAAAGGTGCATTACCGCCACAGACCTGATTATGTTTCCCTCATCGCTTTGTGACGTTTCCCTCCTAGCTTTGTGACGTTCTTTAATCTTGTATCTGCATCTCATTCTTCTTTTTCTTCCTTTAGACTTCATTGGCGGTTGATCCACCAGCCCATGATGTCTTTGAACTTAACAATCCCCCACTTAACAAGTCCTCAACTCCTTCCCCTTAATGCCAAGATATTTTTCTGCTGCTTTCACAATGATTTTGATTTTTTCTGTTTTCTTGGACGTCTGCGCAGTGCAGTTTATAACATCTACCACAAATAAGAAAATTATTTTCCTTCAAAATCAGAGTATCTTCCTTAATTCTACTGCATGCACTGCAAGTCTGCACATTTTCTCTGAGTCCACTCCCGACAAAGCTATGAGGAGATAGACCGGCCTGGGTGGTTGACATCTTGGCCAGGATGTGTAGAGTGATGGTATAGAGTGAAGTGATGATATAAAGTACGAGGACACGAAGAAGAGTGATGTCTGAAGATACCCGAGTTGAGTTTCGATTGGACACGGCAATGATGATAGAAGGACTACAGCTCCTGAACAGATACAGTGAAGTACGAGGAGACGAAGAAGAGTTATGTCTGAAGACAGAGTTGGGGTTCAATTGGACACAGCAATGATGATAGAAGGACTACAGCTCCTGACCAGATAGTGTGATGATAGATGATATAGAGTGAAGAACGTGGCGGTGATGCACCTGTAAGCTGGTTGCCAACCACCAATCCAATCTAAAAGAAGAAGAAGAGTCCACTCCCATTTTTTTAGCTGGCACCTTTTTCGCAGCTTAGTCCCGGAAGACTTATCTGTTGAATTTCTGCTGCTCTTTTGCTGGCTTCGCAACCTTGATATGCAGAGCTATGTTCACCACTGCAGTTACAGCACTTAAACTTGGCTCTTCTTTCACACTTGCCATAATATTCATGTTCACCGGAGCATCTCGCACATCGCCGTCTACCTTTGCATGTCGCTGCTACATGACCAAACTTTTGACATTTGAAACATCTGAGTGGAGGAGGAACGTCAAGTCTGACTTCATAGCTCATGTAGCCAATATACACCTTACTTGGCAGTCTTGTTTCAAATTTTAACATTACTGACAAACTATCACATTTTTTGCCATTTCTATTAGCTTTCAATCTCCATACCTCTGTCACTTTTGCTCCAGTTAAGTTCCTCATTATTTCATCAGTTGAGACAGCCGCTGAAATGCTCGACATCACTCCTCTCATTGTCTTATTTCCTTCCAATACTGAACACTGCATGTTTTTTCCCTCCATCTGAGTGACTGATTGCTTTTCCTTGCTGAACACTATCTTTACATGTAACCAGCAACGAACCACTACAAAGAACCCTTGCATTTAAAACTTCTCCAAGTAACCCATTAATTGCATTTTTGAGCTTAACTGGGTTCCACTCACGAAATGATGCCCCTTCCTGAGTAAGTTTAATGATTACACTCCCTCTGTTCATTCCGGGATTGTTCATCCTCTGATTCCTCAGCACTTGATTCGAGTTTCTTGATGTCTACGTTTGCTTCTTTTAGACTCCACCGTGCTCCAAACTTCCTCTTCTCACCTCCATTCCTCCTACTTGAATTATATCCACTTCTTCTAGACATCATGTAGACATGGAAATCTCACTGTTTGAAGTAGACTGTTCAGAACTTCTTATAAGAAGTGTGTCGGAAGACAAGCCGGGGACACAGTCCAAGGACGCAAAAGTATTTCACACATAAGGAGTTGTTCAGAACTCATAAGAATTTCTTATACCAAGATATAGAATGATGATAATCAAGTCAGTGGCGGTACTGCACCTGTAAGCTGGTTGCCAACTGCCAATCAAATCTAAAAGAAGAAGATCGTTCAGAACTCCTTATAAGAACTCAGCTCCTGACCAGAAAAGAGTGAAGTACGTGGCGATAATGCACCTGTAAGCTGGTTGCCAACCACCAATCAAATCTAAAAGATGAAGATTTTAAGGAGCTGTCCTCTTCCACATCTGCCTTGTCCTTATCTCACCAACCACTCTTCCGATCATCTCATTCTATTGACTCCAATGTCAATAATCCTTGCTTTGACACAACATTGCACATTGTACCTGTGTGAACGCTGTTCTTCCTGTATGATGTCATTATCCGCATGAATAGGATGCCTCTTCTTTGCACCCCCCCCCCCCCCCGTGGCAGATGGCTGCTCCTCCCTGAGCCTGGTTCTGAATTACTTATGATTCATGCCTTATGCAACTAGCTCCTTGAGATGACTTTTGTTGTGATTAGGCACCATACAAATAAAGCTGAAGTGAATTATAAATTTGCAACTTTTTCCTCATAAAACTGCAACTTTTCTGTAAATTTACATTTTTTTCCCTCAAATTTGCAACTTTTTCACTGATAAATTCGCTATTTTCGAATAAATGGGCAACTTTCTTTTAATTAATTGGCAACTTCTTTCATTGTAAACTGGCAACTCTTTCCTCATAAATCGGCAACTTTTTCTGATAAATTTGCTACTTTCTCCCATAAATTAATTTTTTTCCTCAAATTACCAACTTTTTTACTCATAAATTTGCTATTTTCTAATTGGCAACTTTTTTCTGACCAACTAGCACCTTCTTTTCTCATAAATTAGCAACTTTTTCTTACAAATCTGCTACGTTCTCCCATAACTTCAATTTTTTCCCCTCAAATTGGCAACTATTTTCACTCATAAATTGGCAAATTACTTCTTACAAGTTAACTTCTTTCTTGGAAATCGGCAACTTTCTCTCATAAATCTGCTATTTTTCCCCCATCAATTTAATTTTTTTTCCTCAAATTGGCAAAAATTTTCACTCATAAATTTGCCACTTTTTTCTAATAAATTAGCAACTTCCTTCTAATTAATTGGCAACTTTTTCCTTACAAATTGGCAACTTAGAAACTGGCAGCTTTCATCTCGTAAATTGGTAACTGCTACTTTTTCCTCATGAAATGGCAACTTTTTGTTGGACATTGCCAACTTTTTTTTCCTATAAATTTGCTACTTTTTCCTCATAAATTGGCAACTTTCTCTTGTAAATTATTTCATCACTCCAAAGTCAAATGGGCAGTATACAGCAACGGTAAATGAACTAAGGAACAAAAAGGTTCCAACAATTGATATACAGTGGTACCTCTACTTACGAACGTCTCTACATACAGAATTTTCAGGTTACGTCACGCCTCAACGGGAAAATATTGCCTCTTGTTACGAAAGAAATTTCAGGATACGAAAGGCAAAAAAGTACGCGCTCCTCGCAGCTCCCGTAGTTTACCGAACGTAAACATACTTGTAGCTGCTTTGCCATTGGCTATCGCCTAGCATCTTCCTGGTATCCCATTGGCCACGAAGTGTTCAGGCAGTTCGGGCAGTTTTACGTGTGTGTACAGTACAGTATTAACTTTTATTCACTATGGGCCCCAAGAAAGTGATGGAGATAAGTGGAAAAGGAGAAAAGAAGAAGAAGAGAGTTTTTTTGTCCATACAAACAAAGCAAGAGATAATAGAAAGGTATGAAAAAGGGATGCGTTTGGTTGATCTCGCCAAAGAATATGGCCGTAATACATCTACGATCGGCACGGTATTAAAACAAAAGGAAGCCGAAGGATTGTTAAAAGCCGACAAAAGCAAACGTCCTTGGATCGGTTCGTCACAAAACGTCAGGCAAAAACCACTGATGAGAGAGAACATGAACCAAAGAAGGCAAAAGGTGACGACGACGACGATAGCAGTTAAAAGGTAAATGAACATAATTTTTATTATTCTTTACTTTATTCTTTGTTTTTTTAAATTATGTACAACTCTCATTTTATGTTTATTGTGCAGTAATCTAATTGTAACATGTATTGGTTACATGTTTTGATGCATTTTTATGATTTATAAAAAATTTATGTCCGAATTTTGGGGGGCTTGGAACGGATTAGGGCATTTACATGTAAAACGCGTCTCTACTTACGGAATTTTCACGTTACGAAAATACTTCCGGAACGAATTAATTTCGTAAGAAGAGGTACCACTGTACTTGATCATAAATTTGCAACGTTTTTCCTGTAAATCTGTAATTTTTTCCCTCAAATTGGATACTTCTTTCTTGTCATTTACAGTGCTACCTATGAGATTTGCTAACTAGCTCGAAAAAAGCCTATAGAAATGCTATAGGCTTTTTTATTATGTTAACCTAACTTCAACACAACACTGCACCTTGCTCTACCTGTATGATGTTATTATCTGTATGTAACATCCCCCCCACCCCACCCGGACCAGTTGTGGCAGATGACTGCCCCTCCCTGAGCAAAAACATTCCAACAATGAGATGAAAAGGTCCCAGTGCAGGTATTACTTTCAAGGAAATGCGCTACAAAATTACAGTAAAGATGTAACGGTCCCACGCTAACAAATGACGTTACCTTTGTAGCACACACCACACCCTGACACCTCATCTGCTTCTTCTTCACCAGCTGAATATTTCGAGCGCTGACTGCACCAGTACTGAAACACAAACGAGGGGGTGGATTAAGACGACATCTGTGGGAACCAGCACGACAACTTCGCTGATGTGGCGTCAGGACTCACAGCTTGTTTGTGTCCATATAAAAGCTGACTTTGTCACCAGTGTCCAGGTGAACGTTCCCCTCTACGTCGTCGGGGGTGTAAGTGAGGTAAAATACTTCCTGAGGTTTAACGAGATGTTCGGACACACATTAGAACAATACTTATATCATGTTGACACATTTTAAAAAGCCAGGAGTTACTGAGCACAACCCCCCCCCCCCCCCAAAAAAAAAAAAAACTTGCTGAGTCTTGTTGACCAAACCAGCCGTCTTACCCCATTTCTCTCATAACAGACACTGCCAGTGGGCATCTGTCCAGGAGCAGACTTTCCATCCAAATGTAGGGGGATTGATGAGACAACCTGCAGCAAAGGGGGAGCAGATAGAAGCAATTAACATACTGTTGTGCAACTGTTAAGATCAATATTCACTAATCAGAAACATGCAGGTCAGTCCAGTTACAAATGCTGATTATGATTCGCTGCTGCATCTGTAAATTTGTCTCAGCCTGTTATTGGACTGAAGCATGCCATGAAGATTATTTCAGTGATTCCCACAGTACTGGACTGGATTTGTGGTGGT
Source organism: Pholidichthys leucotaenia (assembly GCA_020510985.1). Lineage (NCBI taxonomy): Eukaryota > Metazoa > Chordata > Actinopteri > Cichliformes > Pholidichthyidae > Pholidichthys > Pholidichthys leucotaenia. The sequence continues at coordinate 195,758,154 of CM035843.1, read as the reverse complement.
TTCCTGCCACATTAACTTTATTTTAATCAATATCAAAGCATAATTCACTATTGGAAAAAAGTGCAAACTTTGCTTTAACTAAACCTTTTTATAAAGGTTTGACTTAAAGATGAATCCGCACATTTCTAATTAATATAGTGCCACCTTAACCTTTATAAAAATCTATTTTTAAAAGTGAGGGAAGGGGTTAGACCTGGAGGCTGCCAAACCAAGCCAAGACCAAGACTATAAGGAGTCAAGACCTAGGGTGTGTCTAAATTAAACCCTTTGCCTTACCCCTCCGTTTTGTGCACTTTCATATACAGTTGTCTTGATCTCAACCCCTTAAATAAAGTCTTGGCCTTTGTACACTCTGATCGACAACAACACTAGCCACATTTCCACTACAAGGAACCAAGATCCATTTGAGTGGGCCAGAAACTTAAGGGCCATTCCCGTGTCTCCATTTGAGGGTAGGAACCATCGTACAGTTTCAGCCCTGACACAAAGTAAGACAACAGCACTCTGAGGCGAGTGCAATATCCCCTGCCTCCGTTTTCTTTCAAGATCCCAATACTTACTGATGGAGAGCAGTTTTCAACTTTTCAATATAATTACTGTGGTAGCAGAACCAAATTATGACAAGCCCATCATCCACAAATATAGAACAAAGTATACAATCCATAGTTGTAGGTCAGGATCCCAAGGTGAACCTGTATAACTACATCTGAGTTGCTGGAGAACTAAAAGTTTTTGTTCTGTTTTTCCTGAATATGTTGAAGGTAAATAATGCTGGCCTGTGAAACTGTCCTTTTTACATAAATTTAAAAGAAAAAAAATGTATTCTGCAATACTGTGAGAGAATACTGTTATCGTGAAAATTCACAGAAATATTGTGATATCATTTTTAGGCCATATTGCCCACCCCTAGCCCTAGCTTTACTTGTTTTATAGTAGTAGTAAATGCAGCATTTATCATAGTGCAACTGCTATGTTAACTTTGACCCCAAACCCATAGTTAGGTCAGGGTGTCAATCGTCCAAGATGTGTATTAGACAACTAATTTATCAATTTGAAAAGCTGACATTTCTTTCAATTTTCAGTTTATTTAAATAGCACCAAGGGGTTTAGGCCACACTCTCAAATCTAGAGAAAACCAGCAGAGAACCCTAAAAGCAAGCACTGTGGTGACACAGGTGAGGAAAAACTTCCCTTTAATGGGCAGAAACCACCAGCGGAACCACAGCTCAAGAGGATTTCTTTCAGTAGTTATTGTGTTTAGGCGATTTAGGGAAAATCTGACCTCTGACCTCAAGGTCATTCGAGGAGAGTCAAATTGTAATATGCACATCAGAGTATATCAAACCACGGTACCAAAGTTCAAACCAATCGGAACAAAACTGCAGGAGGAGTTGATTTCTCAAAAGTGGGATGGACAGACAAGACGGATGGCTGGACTGACCCATAACATAATCCCCCTTCGGTCTTCAATCAAAGGGCTCTTTAACCACTTTGAGCTTCGACTGGCGGGTGATAAAATACATGAAATCATACAGAAATGATTATGCCAAGAATGAATGTAGAGTGGAGTGTATGGGACCAACTTTTTGTTGTCGTTTAGTAATTGCAAAGAGGCCCAGAGCTGCGTGGGCAGCATCAGCGTGGCACTCCGTCCCCGAGCTACTGGCCAAGCTTCTCTACTGTGTTTGTGCTACCGTGCATATGATATACAATCGATCTGGCTGTTCCGCTCCACAATCACAGCAGTGTCAGCTTTTAAATTTTTAGATACTATGGGCACACGAACACACCAGGAGGAGCAGCAGAGGGGACTTGCAGTCTGCTGATGGCCGGCTCTATGGGCTCACATCCCGGCAAAGGACACCGGTGGCAGCCAGTGTGTGCGTAGTTATGCTCCGCTGGTATGTGCGTGTACGTGTTCTCTACATGTCGAATAGTCATTTCAACCTTCAGCAATCACAGAAGCATTATAATTTAAGCACTACATCTTCACTACTATCTTTATCTGGTCAAATGTGCTGCTTTTCATTTCCATGCATTTTATCCACAAAGTGCTCTGGCCAAGTTTTATCCAGTCAGGACTGAGTCAAACTTAAACCCCACCCAGCAGTTTTCAGTGCTGCTCTGAAGTACCTATTCCTGACCAGGGCAATCTCTCAGCAGCTAAAGGTTCCTGAAAACTCCCCCTTACAGGGAAGTTCTTGTAGTAGAGACACACACATAGGGGAAGTTCCAGCAAAATTGGCTCCTGTTTCCTGTAGTGAAAACGGGGCTAATAGTGGCTAGTTACTACACAACTCTGGATACAGCAACTTCCTTAACAACAAATAATGAGCTGCCTTCCCAGCCTCCTTGTTCAAAAACCACCATCTGTGATAGTATGGGGGGGGGGGGGGGTGTTAGTCCCCATGGCATAGGTAACTTGCACATCTATGAAGGGACCATTAATACTGAACGGTGCATACAGGTTTAGAAGAAAGGAAAACAAAGGGCAGCACTGTGCTTCAGTGGTTAGCACTGTTGCCTCACAGCTAGAAGGTTCCAGGATCAAATCCCCAGGGTGGCAGGGGTAAGAACCTTTCTGTGTGAAGTACGCATGTTCTCCCTGTGCTGCGTGGGTCTACTCCAGGGGCTCCAGTTTCCTCCCACATTCCAAAGACATGCATGTTAAGTTAATCAGTATTTCTAAACTGTCCCTTGGTAGTCGTCTCTTATAGGCCTCTTAGAATTGAGGGTTCGCATAACTACTAAGTTAAGCACTTTCAGTGGTCTTTGTGACTAGAAAAAGCGCTATTTAAGCACAGGTCCTTATCCAAGTCTAATTCATGTTGGGCTAGTAATTAGCACACCAGGGAATGAATTGTGCTTTTCTATTCTGTGAGTAAATGATTTAAAAAAAGAAAAAAAGAAAAAATTCACAAATCTGACCATGTCAGCACACCCAAATAAAGTCCATATGTGGGAAAACACAGAACATGACTGTGCTGCTGCATGAGCTTCACAGTTTGATTAATGTACATACAGCAGTGTGATAAAGTGTTTGCCTCCTTCCTGATTTCTCATTTTTTTGTATGTTTGTCACACTTAAATGTTTCAGAGCATCAAACCAATTTAAGAATTGGATAACGATAACAAGTAAACACAAAATGCAGTTTTTAAAGGAAGGTGTTTATTATTAAGGGTTAAAAAAAAAGTCCAAACCTACATGGCCCTGTGTGAAAAAGTGATCCCCCCCCCGTTATAAATTAACTGTGGTTTATCATATCTTTGGAAAGCTGAGTTCAATTTCTCTAGCCACACCCAGGCCTGATTATTGCCACACCTGTTCTCAAGAAATCACTCACAAGAAGGGCTCTTTTCTCTTTTTTTAAATAACACAGGATTAAGTCATAGAATTTAGGGGTTGGGCTCAGATGACATAATGTTACACACTCTTGTACAGTAGGTGGCGGTATGCACCTTTCAGTTGTTTGCTAAGTAGTGAAGTAGACCAAAAGATCCTCAAAAGCCAGACATCATGCTGCAACCCAAAGAACTTCACTGAAAACGGTTAGTCATGTGAAAAAAATTAGTACACCCCATTAAATACTCAGTTCTTTATTAAGAATTGTTCACATATCTATGTCTAACTTTGTTTTTGTGTTTATTTGCATTTTTTTAACATTTATTTCAGCCATTTTAAGTGAGAATGAATGTAGGGGTGTCATAAAAAGATGAGGGGTGTCCTAATTTATTCCACACTATTTGTTTAGAAATACATTTTACAGAAAATTTGAAAAAAATATTTAATTCATTTTTAATCGTTTAGTTGCATCACATGAATCTCCCAGTATTTTTTAACATTGATATTAAATATCCATATGTCCAAATATGTTAAAAAAAACAAAACACAGGCTTATACAGGGTGTCCTAATTTTTCACATGACTGTATAAAGCCATTTCTAAAGCTTTGGGACTCCAGCGAACCACAGTGAGAGCCATTATCCACAAATGGCAAAAACATAGAAAAGTGGTGAACTTTCCCAGGAGTGGCTGGCCGACCAAAATTACCCCAAGAGTGCAGCTACGACTCATCCAAGAGGTCACAAAAGACCCCACAACAACATCCAAAGAACTGCAGGCCTCATTTGCCTCAGTTAAGGTCAGTGTTCATGACTCCACCATAAGAAAGAGACTGGGCAAAAATGGCCTGCATGGCAGAGTTCCAAGATGAAAACCACTGCTGAGCAAAAAGAACAAAGGCTCATCTCAGTTTTGCCAGAAAACATCTTGATGATCCCCAAGACTTTTGGGAAAATACTCTGTGGACTGAAAGTTGAACTTTTTGGAAGGTGCGTGTCCCTTTTCACCCGGTGTATAAGTAACAGCATTTTAGAAAAGGAACATCATACCAACAGTAAAATATGGTAGTGATAGCATGATGGTCTGGGGCTGTTTTGCTGCTTCAGGACCTGGAAGACTTGCTATGGTAAATGGAACCATGAATTCTGCTGTCTACCAAAAAATCCTGAAGGAGAATGTCTGGCCATCTGTTCGTGACCTCAAGCTGAAGCGCACTTGGGTTCTGCAGCAGAACAATGATCCAAAACACACCAGCAAGTCCACCTCTGAATGGCTTAAAAAAGAGAATGTAACCCAGTCTACACTGCACAATGGAAGGAGATGGAATAACAAATAAGTGACATTCCCCTACAGGCGATAATAGGGAACAATGCCTTACCTAAACTTTTGAATAACACTAACCCGTGGATAGAGACCCCGCTAAAAATTTGGTTTAAGATAGTCAGAGAGAATCAAACTAAAGAACCCTATCGATTATTGCAATGGATTGCCTATGATCAAGACTCTACTCCTAATAAAAGACACTAGATTTAAAAAGTGGAAAGAGAATGGACTGATAAAATATTACGATTTTTTTAAAGGGCAAACTTTAAGAAGTTTTGAAGATTTGAAAAAACAAGGTCTAATAAATCAAGACCTTTACAGGTTCTTTCAGCTTAGACACCACATAAACAAAATACTTAAAAAGGAAGATTTGGAAAGGGCCCAGTCAGGTGTTCTGAAGGTCTTCTCAATGGCATATAAAGGGATCCCAGGGATCAGATACATTTCTAAAATATACCAAGGTCTTCAAGACTTAAAAGGAGACAACACATCATATATAAAAGAGATGGGGAAAAAGAGGGGAATTTCACTTTACAACTGGAAATATGGGAAAAGCTAAATAAACAACAATGGAAAAGTACCTCATCCCTGCAGTGGAGAGAATTTGGATGGAAAAATTTGAGCTGAAGAGACTGGGAGTGGATATCGCCACTCTCCAGGAAACACGGTTGGCTGACGCAGGCACACTAAGAGAGAAGGACTACACGTTCTACTGGCAGGGAAAGGGCAGTGACGAACACAGGGAACACGGAGTGGGCTTCGCAGTGAAGAACACCTTGCTGAAGATTGTGGAACCGGGCAGCAATGGCTCTGCACGACTCCTCACCCTCCGCCTCAACACCACTCAAGGCCCAGTCACCCTTGTCAGTGTGTATGCCTCAACACTGACAGCCACACCAGAGGCAAAAGACGAGTTCTACGAGAATCTCACAACAACTGTCAGGATCATCCCAACTCTGAACAACTCATTCTCCTTGGAGACTTCAATGCCAGAGTGGGTGCTGACCACGACTCCTGGCCCTCCTGTCTTGGACCATTTGGCGTGGGCAGAATGAACGACAACGGACAGCGGCTGCTCGAGTTCTGCACATATCACGATCTGTGCATCACAAACTCGTTCTTCAAGACCAAGCCCCAACACAAGGTTTCCTGGCGACATCCGCGGTCAAAGCACTGGCACCAGCTGGACTTGATCCTGACCAGGTGCACCTCACTGAAGAACGTGCTAATCACCCGTTCGTTCCAGAGTGCAGATTGCGACACAGACCATTCATTGGTGTGTTGCAAGGTTAAGCTGCAGCTGAAGAAATTCCATCGTGCTAGACAGCCTGGAAAGGCACGGATTGACACCAGCAAGATGGCCCAACCAGAACTTGTTGAGCAGTTTGCCTCCACCTTTGAGAAGGAACTTGGTGTACCACAAGAAGGAGAATCTGCAAAGCAGAAGTGGGAAGAGCTGCGAAACACCATCCATCGCACAGCCTTGGCTACCTTTGGGAGGAAGACCTCGAAGTCACAGGACTGGTTTGATGCCAAGTTGACCGAGATGACCCCCGTCATTGAAGCCAAGCGCTCAGCACTTGCTGAGTACAAGAAGTACCCAAACGAGAAGAATCTCCAGATTCTCAGGGCTGCGAGAAGAAAAGTTCAGCAGACTGCTCGGCGTTGTGCCAACGAGTACTGGACTCAGCTCAGCCAAGACATTCAAACCGCTGCCATAACAGGGAACATCCGTGGTATGTATGATGGCACCAAGAAAGCAATTGGTCCGGCTCAGAGCAAGACGGCCCCCCTCAAATCCTCCACTGGAGAGATGATCACAGAAAAGAACAAGCAGATGGAGAGATGGGTGGAACACTACTCCGACCTCTACTCCAGACAGAACACCGTGACACCGTCAGCCCTTGATGCCATCGACTGCCTGCCATCCATGGACGAACTTGATGCCGAGCCAACCATCGACGAACTCAGCAAGGCCATTGATAGCTTGGCCGCTGGCAAGGCACCCGGCAACGACGGCATACCCCCCGACCTGATCAAGCACTGCAAGACCGCCCTACTGCTGCCATTACATGACGTCCTCTGCCAGTGCTGGAAGGAAGGTGCCGTACTACAGGACATGAGGGACGGCAAGATCATCACCCTCTACAAAAACAAAGGGGACAGAAGCGACTGCAACAACTACAGGGGCATCTCCCTCCTCAGCGTTGTTGGCAAAGTCTACGCACGAGTTGTTCTCGTTCGTCTACAGAAGCTTTTTTTTTTTTTTTTTTTTTTTTTTTTTTTGTTACTTATTTGTACCCGTAGGTAGATTTGGTTTGCAGTCTGGTGACAAGCCACCGGCTGCCGGTCGCTGCGTGCGCGAGCGCCCTAAACCTACATGTTTTTGGTTTGCAGGAGGAAACCGGAGAAATCCCGGAGTAAACCCACGCAACACGGGGAGAACATGCAAACTCCACACAGCTCACTGTTGGTCGGGGGCTGGGATCGAACCCAGTCTACCCCGAGTCTCAGTGTGGCTTCCGCGCTGAGCGATCGACGGTAGACATGATATTCTCCATCCGCCAACTGCAGGAGAAATGCAGAGAACAGAACATGCCCCTGTACGTCGCCTTCATCGACCTCACCAAAGTGTTCGATCTGGTCAGCAGAGAGGGCCTTTTCAAGATCCTGCCAAAGATAGGATACCCACCAAAGTTGCAAAGCCTCATCGAATCGTTTCACACCAACATGCAGGGGATAGTGCAGCACGACGGCAACGTCTCAGAGCCATTCAACATACGCAGCGGAGTGAAACAGGGCTGTGTACTTGCGCCAACCCTCTTTGGGATTTTCTTTGCTATGCTCCTGAGGCATGCCTTCAGCACAGCAACAGAGGGAATCTACCTGCACACAAGATCTGACGGCAGGCTTTTCAACCTCGCCCGCCTGAAAGCCAGAACCAAAGTACGCAAGGCTCCAATCAGAGACATGCTGTTCGCAGACGACGCTGCAGTCGCAACCCACACACAGCAGGAGCTTCAGACCCTGATGGACCGCTTCTCCCAGGCATGCAAGGACTTCGGGCTTACCATCAGCCTGAAGAAGACTAACGTCTTGGCGCAAGGCACGGAAGCACCACCAACCATCACCATCGACGACTACGAGCTGGACGTCGTGAATCAGTTCACGTACCTGGGGTCCACGATCAGCAACAACCTCTCCCTTGATACAGAGATCGACAAGAGGATTGGGAAATCAGCCTTCACACTCGCTCGCCTCACCACACGAGTGTGGAAGAATCCCAAACTCTCTGTCAAGACGAAGATGGCAGTGTACAACGCCTGCGTCATCAGCACACTGCTCTATGGGAGTGAGACGTGGACAACATACGCCCGGCAGGAATAGAGACTGAACTCTTTCCACTTGCGCTGCATTCGCCACATCCTGGACATATCCTGGCAGGACAAAGTGCCCAACACAGAAATTCTGTCCCGCGCCGGCCTTCCCTCCATGTTCACTCTACTCAGGCAGCGCAGGCTCCGCTGGCTAGGCCACGTTCACCGTATGGAGGATGGCAGAATCCCCAAAGACGTCCTCTACGGAGAACTGGCGACTGGCAGGAGAGACGCTGGCCGCCCACAGCTGCGCTTTAGAGACATCTGCAAAAGAGACATGAAGACCCTGGAGACCAACACAGAGCGCTGGGAGGACCTTGCAACGGACCGCTCCAAATGGAGAGGCACCCTGACCAGACAGCTCAAGGCGGGTGAAGAGAGACTGACTGCTGCAGCAGATGAAAAAAGGACCCGCAAGAAGAACCGCCACAGACCCAGCAGCACGGAGACCACCCACAAGTGCGACTTGTGTGACAGGGACTGCCATTCGCGCATCGGCCTGTTCAGCCACAGGCGGTGCTGTTCCAGCAGAGTAGACGTTTAGGATTCTCTTCCATGGTCATCATAGACCGACGGAGGCCGACGACCAAGGTCTTCAAGACTTAAAAGGAGACAACACATCATATATAAAAGAGAGATGGGGAAAAAGAGGGGAATTTCACTTTACAACTGGAAATATGGGAAAAGCTAAATAAACAGCAATGGAAAAGTACCTCATCCCTGCAGTGGAGAGAATTTGGATGGAAAAATTTGGTAAGATTTTTCAGAACACCTGCACAAAACAAATTTACTCGTAAGGGGTTGAATTGTTGGCGCTTGTGTGGTGAAGAGACTGCAAATCATTTTCATGTGTTTTGGTCATGCCCAGTTATCCACCAATATTGGACCAATGTACAGACAATATTGGGGAAAATGTTCAAAATAACAGTTCCCTTTTATTTTGTAACTTTGTATTTGGGTTTACTACCGGAATCACTGGAAAGACGAGGAGAAAAATACTTATTCACTGTTTTAATATTGGCAAGTAAAAAAGCTCTAACAAAAAAATGGATGTTGAAGGACTGTCCTACACCTGAAGATTGGATTAACATGATTCAGGACATTTATTCGATGGAAAAGTTGACATTCGCATTGAGACAGGACATGGATGGGTTCTTGAACTTTTGGCAACCCTGGAACACATATGTGTCTTCCATCAGATCTAATCTTTGACAAATACCATTTCAATAATGGCACCTCTCTTTGTTCCAACGCTACTCAGATGCTCTTTTATTTTTATTTTTTTATTTATTTTTTTGCTCTTTTGTTTTTGTTTTTTTGTTTCCTCCGCTAAGGAGGTTATGTGATCATCGGCGTTGGTTTGTCTGTCCGTTTGTTTGTTTGTTAGCAAGATAACTCAAAAAGTTATGGACGGATTTTCATGAAATTTTCACAGATTGTCAGAAATGGGGTATCCTACAGATGATTACATTTTGGTGGTGATCCGGATCACTGTCCAGAAGAAAACCGCCATTACGGAAAATTACATTTTCGTCAATAACTACTGAACCACTAATCCTATCATTGTGAATCCAATTTGTGAATCCAATTGCTAGTCATATGTTTTCATGGTCAAGGAATCTGAAAACGTACACACAAACACTGTATGGGGGGAACTGTGGCCTCCATTATGGAAAATGCCATTTTCATGAATAACCATTGAACCACTAATCCTATCATTGTCAATCCAATTGCTAGTCATATTTTCATGGTCAAGTAATCTGAAAACGTACACACAAACACTGTATGGGGGGGGGGGGGGGGACTGTGGCCGCCATTACGGAAAATGCCATTTTCGTGAATAACTACTGAACCACTAATCCTATCATTGTCAATCCAATTGCTAGTCATACGTTTTCATGGTCAAGGAATCTGAAAACGTACACACAAACACTGTATGGGGGGGGAACTGTGGCGCTTGGCGGAGGTCTGCGCTCTCCGAGTGCTTTTCTAGTTTTTTCTTGTTTTGTTTCTTTTGTTCTTTCTTTAATTTCTCTTTTTCTTTCACTTAAAAAAAAGGGTGTTGTAATAATTATTTTTCCAATGTTGTCAAAAAACAAAAAAAAGGGAACGTGTTGAAAATGTAAACAATGCAATGTTGTAATGACATGTCTTCTTCACTCCGCCACCGGCGGGGTGAAGAAGCCTTACCGTTACAGGCCCGGTACCGTGGCTCTGAGAGAGATCCATCACTACCAGAAATCCACGGAGCTGCTCATCCGTAAGCTGCCCTTCCAGCGCCTGGTGAGGGAGATCGCTCAGGACTTGAAGACCGACCTGCGCTTTCAGAGCTCCGCCGTCATGGCTCTGCAGGAGGCCAGCGAGGCCTACCTGGTGGGTCTCTTCGAGGACACCAACCTGTGTGCCATCCACGCCAAGAGGGTCACCATCATGCCCCAAGACATCCAGCTGGCCCGCCGCATCCACGGAGAGAGAGCTTAGACTTTCTGCTGCACATCCACCAACCACAATGCTCCGCACTGTGTGTGTATATGTATATAGAGTAATATGTACATACGTGTACTAGCTGCTCTTGTTTTTTCTTGCCTTCTGATTGTTGCTCTGAGTGTTGCTATCCCTGTGCTGTTGCAATCCTGGAATTTCCCCATTGTGGGACTAATAAAGGCTTATCTTATCTTATACCCTTTACAAAAACTTAAAAAAAAAAAAAAAAAAAAAAATCAAGACTTTGGAGTGGCCTAGTCAAAGTCCTGACCTGAATCTGATTGAGATGCTGTGGCATAACCTTAAAAGGGCTGATCATGCTCGAAAACTCTCCCATATGGCTGAATTACAACAATTCTGCAAAGATGAGTGAGCCAAAATTCCTCCACAGCGCTGTAAAAGACTCACTGCCAGTTATCGCAAACGCTTGATTGCAGTTGTTGCTGCTAAGGGTGGCCCAACCAGTTATTTGGTTTAGGGGGCAATCACTTTTTCCACACAGGACCATGTAGGTTTGGATTTTTTCCCCCCTTAATAAACACCTTCATTTAAAAACTGCATTTTGTGTTTACTTCTCTTGTCTTTGTCTAATATTTAAATTTGTTTGATGATCTGAAACATTTAAGTGCGACATACAAAAAAATAAGAAATTAGGAAGGGGGCAAACACTTTTTCACACCACTGTAGATCCAGTTTGGGGAATCAATCACTAACATGTCGTGAATTAAATTAAAAAAGTGAATGTTTGGTGTGGAAGGATCTTGATTAATGATCCAATGTTAATATTTAGGGCTGCACATCAGAACTTAATGTGTGCTCTCATCAGATATTGAAATTAATGGTAATCACAGGACCACATTTGATCAGACATTCAACACCTCCACCGTAAACATGCATGACACCGACAAACCAATCTCGACTCCGACTGCACTGTTAAACTTGATTTATGTCGCCCAAATCGTAACAGAATCAATGCAGCCTTAGGGAGATTATGTTGACAGACAATGACAGTCACCAAAAATGAAAACGGTGTTCCTTAACTGGATGAATATAACCATGCAGCACAGTAAAGGGATAGGCGTGCAGGTCTGGCCCCACCTGGCCCGAGATCCGCTCCTCTGGCAGCACCTCTGGCTTTATCTTAAGCAGCTTCACTGCTATGGGCTTGCCAGTGCGCCTGTCAGAGGAAACCTCAAACTCTACATCATCTGAGGAGGAGAAAAAAAAAATGGGACAAGAGAGGAAAACATGAGCACTCTTCAGGATATAACAAACAGGTCAGAGTATCCATCATTCAGCTTTTTGGGGCCATATGCAACACTGTGTTTAGGGGGCCCTTATTTTTGAAACGAGGAGAGTTCAACCCCTTTAAAACAGGGAAAAACGTTAAATAATTATTAGACAAACTGTCAAGATGAACAGAAATTACAGAATATTAAAATATATTAATATGTCACAAATTTACAAAAAAAAATACTAACTGACAAGAAAATAGTTGCAAATTTACAATGAAAAAAGGAGCAAGTTTACAAATAAAGAGAGTTGCAAATTAATTCATGAGAAAAGTCACAAGTTTACCAGAAAAAAAAATAAAAATTATGATGGGGAGTGGTGGCCTAGAGGTAGAGCATGCGCCCCACAACCGGGAGGCCAGGGTTCAAATCCCGGCCAGGTCACACCAGAGACCATGCAAAAGTGGAACTTCCTGCCATCCAGCTTGGTGCTCAGCAATAATGGAACAGAAAAGGGAAAACGTTGGTTACCCAGCCACAGGGGGTGCACAAGCCAGTGTACTCGATGTGCCGGTCCCAAGCCCAGATAAAAATGGGCAGGGATGCATCAGGAAGGACACCTGGCGTAAAAACTCAAGCTTCAACCATAAGGATATGGCAGATTCGTCAATGTCTGCTGTAACAACAACTCATCTAACCCACTAGTAGTGGAAAAAATGGACGTTAAAAGAATTTTTTTTAAAAGGGCACAATTTTCCAAGGAAAAAAAGTCAATTTTATTTGATAATGTCAAAAAGCTGCCAATTCAGGACGCAAAAAGCTGCAAATTCAGGACGCAAAAAGCTGCAAATTCACGAGCAAAAAGCTGCAAATTCACGAGCAAAAAAGCTGCAAATTCATGAGCAAAACTGTAAATTTGAGAGAAAAAGTTGCAGCTTTGTGAGCAAAAAAACCCCAGCTAATTTCAAGGGGGAAAGTTGCAAATTCATGAGGCAAAAAAAAAAAAAAAAAAATCAAGTAATTGCGCAATTGCAAGAAAGTGTTTATTTTAAAATCTCTCCCCCAAAAAATACCGAAGATGACTTCATAGCTTGGGGGGCCCCTAGTGGCTGAAGGGGCTGTAGCGTTGTTGTACTTTGTCTTACAGAGACAGAAACAGCTCTACCATCATTTCATCAGAGCCTCACCTCCAATCTTAAGGTCCTGCAGGGCACCATTATACTGGGAACAGTGGAAGAAGAGTCGAGCCTGACGTTCGGAGCACTGGATGAACCCGTAGGAGGTCAGGAGCTTCTCCACCACGCCGGTCTCTCTGATGCCGGACCCCGTGCCGTTGGCGTAAGCAGTGTGCCCATTGTTGTGTAGCAGGCCCGGGTCAAAACTCATCTGAAGAAGAGCATAAACGAGCATTAAAATGTGCCCAAGCAGTGGAACACCATCAAAGTGATGAAGCCATTTGATGCCAAATGTAAATTGGAATATATATACAAAATTAAAAAAAAAAAGAAGACAAACTTCAAACATGCAAGTAATGCAAACTGAAGAAAGTGGTGGAGGGGAAACAAGCAGAAGTAAAGCTATGTTAGAGCCTTCCTCGGTTACTGACCACTGTGGAGGAACGCATTTGTTTAGAAAGACTACAGCTCTGCAGCTTTTTCTGGTCACACCCCTCAAGATTCAGAAACCAGCCAATAAAAATCATGCAGTTATGGTTAGGCAAGAGCTACTTCAACTGGTCATCAAAACAAAAGTTTTGTTTTAACAATTAATAACACGTGAATCTGCCCACACACTGAGATACACTGGGGAAAAAAAGGAATGAACAAGTCAACCAATTTTTAATGAGGCTACAGCATATGAAATTTTCAGACTTTTGGTGTTAACTCAAGAAATCCACACATGGAAAACATTTCAGGTCATAATTAACATTTTTTCTAAAAGTGGAACGAAACAGGAAAAAAGTACGGAAAAGGGTACGGAATCAGCTCAAATCCATAAGCAACATATGGACAAGCCTAAGTAATACTTGTAGAATGTAGTGTGGCCAGACTTTTTGGCCATCTTACTACACACCCTGCTGGAAGGAGAAATGGCACTGCACACCAACCATAAAAACACTACTCCAATACTGAAGCTTGGAAGTCTAAGCATCATGCTGTGGTGTCATTTCTCATGGTACTGCACATATAATTAAAGGAATAATGAAAGGAGCCATGTACTGGAGTATTATTGGAAAAAAAATCTACTGCAAATGAAAATGCAAATGATTCAAATGAAATCAGGATTCACAAGAGGTCCTCCTGGAATCTTCAGGCTTGAAAGTCTGTTTAGAAGAATGGGCCAAACTCCCACCTGAGCACTGTGGGAGATTATTTTCTACATACAGGAAGAGTCTTGGAAGCAGTCGCTGAAAACAAAAGACTTCACCAAATATTTTATGAATTTTAGTTGCTGTGTTAATTTTTTCCTGTTTCATTCTACTTTATTACATAAAACTTGATTTATGGACTTAAATGTTTTGATTTCTTTCCATGTGTGGATTTCTTGAGTTAATACCAAAGTCTGGTGAAAATTTCACACAGGTCACCTTGCTGACATGTTGTAGACTTTTAAATTCTCCACTGAACTGCAAACCATGCTGTTAGCCAGTCAGTATGGGCACCAGTGAACATGCCCGCTTACTGATCTCTTGCACAAGGGAATCTGCCTGTGTTTTTTACTTCCTGAGTGGGCGTGGTAAGAGACAGAAGAGGAGCGGGGGATAGGGACGGAACCAGTAGAGGAAGACTGGGTGGAGCCAGTGCTGCGGGCAACTGGCGGTTCGGAGGAGCCTCGTTCCATTTCTGACACGAGAGATGGGACTGGGACGTGCTGTTGGGAAGTGGCATTGGCATGTTCACAACATGTGAAAACTCCAAACAGCTTTTATTCAAATAAATTGTTGAGTTACTCTCACAAATTTTATCTGGAATTGGGTTGTAAAAAAAAAAATATTTCCAAGTGACCTCAACTGTCACTTAAGGAACAGTTTTTTTCCACCCAGGACCCTCACAACAAACACCAGAAAGGCCTCAACTCTCATCAAAATAAGAGGGAACAAAACCCTCACTCAGACATATTTAAAGCACTATTGGGAGCTTAAATACTGACGCATTCTCAGAGAGGAATGGCTCTACAGAGACAGCAAACTAATAAAAAGACTTCTTGGCACAGACAGATAAGGTGAAAGAACAGGTTTATGTGCAGGGTTCACTAAAAGAAAATTAAAACTACTGAAGACGCAGGGGAAAAAATAAAATGAAATGACAGGTGCAGCATCTAGACTGGACAGAGTTGGTGATGGATCATGAGCTTTGGGGGGAGGGGTCCCTGAGCAGCCTCTCATGTTCAATCCTGTACTGCACTCATGACATCATATACGATGCTTTTGGACAGTGGGAACCTTTAAAAATGCAGAAAGCTAAAAGGAAAATGCACTTCCTTTGACTGGAACTGTAGACCTGATGTTTAACAGCTGCACCATCGAGGCAGAACCCTTCACCTTGATTATGTACCGCCAATTGTGGCTCATTTCAGGAGTTTTCCCAGGTAGGATTCTCCCAGTCAGTCATACAACCGAGTTCCTGCATGTGTAAAAACCAGAATGGATGCCTCCATGAAAGCTGATACTGCTCTCACTCTGTCAAAGGTGCCAATGAACAGCAAATTTCACTTGATCTTCCATTTATTGTCAGCGTTGGGAACAGTCATTTGAAACCTTAATTTGGGTATGACATGGCATTCAACAACTTTGGGTGAATAATGGACAGAATCCCATCCAGTAAAACTCCTGTGACACACTACAACAGTGCAACAAAATTGTACCAACCAGGAAAGCAGAGTGAGGGACCAAAAACAAGAAGCTTTGAGGCTTTGATTCTGTTAGAGATGCTCATTAGAACCAACACAGTCGTCATGAAACCTGCGATATCAGTTGGCCAGACCAGTAAAACGCTTCTACTTCATAATTAGCATGTATCTGCTGATTATGCAACTCTATTGATATTGACAGATGATCAACTCTACTAAAACCACTGTAACAGCACATCCCAGCAGTCTTAAGTCGCTGGAAGTTTCAAATGGCCGGCTGCCTTAAAGCCTGAATTACACTTATGTTAATCTTCGAGTCCACAGTACAGTCTACGCAGTTGCATTGTTGTGCTCCCAAAATGGGTTTCCCTCCCGATGTGTAGAGTGACAATGAGCGGACTGAGCTGCAGTTAGAGCTAATGTTGAACAACAGCAACTTTGACGATAGCTGCTCCAGTGAGGAAAAGAGAAGATGTCTGAGGTAATGATATAAATGATCACTGAACCACCACCACCATTTGGCAATCTTTATAATGGCGCAAGGACGATTCATACAAACGTTCATATCTGCCAACTTCCTTGGCCAATCTTTCTTTGATTCAGTCAATTGTTTTTCAACTCCATTTGGAAATGGTGCAGTGGAGAAGGAACAGAGAATAAGCAGGAAGTGTGCAAGTGGAGAAGAAGTGGATGTCTGTTGCAGTGACGGGTAGATAAATTTCTGGAGAGGTGCACATCAGGCTATGGCGAACGTACAGCATAGGATCCACGGCTACTCCGTCATTTTGACATGGACTTATCAGGCTGAAGATTGATTTGTGACCACGTTCTTTTGCACATTTCTTAAAGTTACAAGATCAGGATGAACACCTCAATGAAAGCTGCTACACAGTAGTTTTTACTTGAGCTTCTACTTACAGTGCATCCGGAAAGTATTCACAGCGCTTCACTTTTTCCACATTTTATGTTACAGCCTTACTCCAAAAGGGATTAAATTCATTTTTTCCCCTCAAAATTCTATACACAATACCCCATAATGACAATGTGAAAAAAGTTTAAGATGTTTGCATATTTATTAAGAATAAAAAACTAAGAAATCACATATATATAAGTATTCACAGCCTTTGCCATGAAGGTCAAAATTGAGCTCAGGTGCCTCCTGTTTCCACTGATCATCCTTGAGATGTTTCTATAGCTTAACTGGAGTCCACCTGTGGTAAATTCAGTTGATTGGACATGATTTGGAAAGACATACATCTGTCTATAGAAGGTCCCACAGTTGACAGTGCATGTCAGAGAACAAACCAAGCATTAAGTCAAAGAAATTGTCTGTAGACCTCCGAGACAGGATTGTCTCGAGGCACAAATCTGGGGAAGGGTACAGAAAAATTTCTGCTGCTTTGAAGGTCCCAATGAGCACAGTGGCCTCCAGCATCCATAAATGGAAGAAGTTCTGAACCACCAGGACTCTTCCTAGAGCTGGCCGGCCACCTTAACTGAGCGATCGGGGGAGAAGGGCCTTAAGTCAAGGAGGTGACCAAGAACCCGATGGTCACTCTGTCAGACCTCCAGTGTTCCTCTGTGGAGAGAAGAGAACCTTCCAGAAGGACAACCATCTCTGCAGCAATCCACCAATCAGGTCTGTATGGTAGAGTGGCCAGACGGAAGCCACTCCTTAGTGAAAAGCACATGGAAGCCTGCCTTAAGTTTGTCAAAAGGCACCTGAAGGACTCTCAGACCATCCATCCATCTTCTTCCGCTTAATCCTTTTTGGGTCGTGGGGGGCTGAAGCCTATCCCAGCATCTTTGGGCGAGAGGCAGGGTACACCCTGGACAGATCGCCAGTCCATCGCAGGGCCAACACAGAGACAGACAACCATTCACTCTCACAGTCATACCCAAGGGCAATTTAGGTCAATTTACTCTCAGACCATGAGAAACAAAATTCTCTGGTCTGATTAGACAAAGATTGAACTCTTTGGCGTGAATGCCAGGCGTCATGTTTGGAGGAAACAAGGCACCACTCAATCATCCCAATGGTGGTGGCAGCATCATGCTGTGGGGATGTTTTTCAGCGGCAGGAACTGGGAGACTAGTCAGGATAGAAGGAAAGATGAATGCAGCAATGTACAGAAATATCCTGGATGAAAACCTGCTCCAGAGTGCTCTTGACCTCAGACTGGGGCGACAGTTCATCTTTCAGCAGGACAACAACCCTAAGCACACAGCCAAGATATCGAAGGAGTGGCTTCAGGACAACTCTGTTAATGTCCCTGAGTGGCCCAGTCAGAGCCCAGACTTGAATCCAATTGAACATCTCTGGAGAGATCTGAAAATGGCTGTGCACCAACGCTTCCCCTTCAACCTGATGGAGCTTGAGAGGTGCTGCAAAGAGGAATAGGTGACACTGCCCAAAGATAGGTGTGCCAAGCTTGGGGCATCATATTCAAAAAGACCTGAGGCTGTAATTGCTGCCAGAGGTGCATCAGCAAAGTATTGAGCAAAGGCTGTGAATACTTATGCACATTGATTTCTTAGTTTTCCATTTTTAATAAATTTGCAAAAATTTCAAAAAACTTTTTCCACATTGTCATTATGGGGTGTTGTGTGTAGAATTTTGAGGGAGAAAATTAATTTAATCCTTTTGGAATAAGGCTGTAACATAACAAAATGTGGAAAAAGTATAGCGCTGTGAACACTTTCCGGATGCACTGTACTTACTGCCATCTTGTGAAAATTTTTGTGCAACTCATGACACTCAAGTTGTTGGTGAAAATATCTTATGGCTTTTGGCACATTTTGTCGGCACAAATGACGTACTTCCGCCTTATGAGCGCCTCCCTACCACCTTACAAACAATGTATAAATCTGTACTAACGGGGATTCGTACGGTGTTTCCTATGACCGCTGTAAGGGGCTCTCAAGAGCAACTTACAGGTGCATCTCACTAAATTAGAATTTCAAAAAGTTGATTATTTCAGTAATTCAATTCATAAAATGAAACTCACTTTAATATAGATTCATAACAGAAAGAGTGATATATTTCATATTTCTTTTAATTTTGATGGTAATGGCTTGCAGCTCATGAAAACCCAAAAATCAAGTTTCTCAAAAAATTAGAATATTAGATAAGATCAATTTTAATAAGTTTTTTTTTTTTTTTTTTTTTTTTTAAATAGAAATGTTGGCTCATGTTGGGTTTTTTTTTTTTTTTAAATAGAAATGTTGGCTCATATTTCCATGCATACACTCAGTACTTGGTCAGGGCTCCTTTTGCATGCATTAATACTGCATCACTGTGGCATGGCTTGAAGGTGATCAACCTGTGTTACTGCTGAGGTGTTATGAAGGCCCAGGTTGCTTTGATAGCGGCCTTCAGCTTATCTGCATTGTTGGGTCTGGTGTCTCATCTCCCTCTTGACGATACTTCATAGATTCTGTATGGGGTTTACGTCAAGAGAGTTTGCTGGCAAGTAAAATATGGCGATACCATGGTCACGCTGGAAAATGAAATCAGCATCCCCATAAACCTTGTCAGCAGACGGAAGCATGAAGTGCTCTAAAATGTCCTGGTAGACAACTGCATTGACTTTGTTGATAAAACACTGTAGACTAAAACCAGCAGATGGCATGGCTCCCCAAATCAGGTGCCAAGTCCTGTCACTTGGAAATCAAGGTCCCAGAGTCTGGAGGAAGAGTGAACATGCATGGAATCCAAGTTGCTTGAGGTCGAGTGTGAAGTTTCCACAGTCGATGATATGTGGAGCCCTGCCATCTGCTGGTGTTTTTCCACTGTATTTAATCAAGTCCAGTGTCAGTGCAGCCATCTAACAGGAAATTTTAGAGCACTTCATGCTTCACTCTGCTGACAAGCTTTATGGAGATGCTGATTTCATTTTCCAGCAGGACATGGCACCCGCGCACACTGCTAAAAGTACAAATACCTGATTTAATGACCATGGTATCACTGTGCTCAATTAGCCAGCAAACTCTCCTGACCTAAATCCCATAGATAATCTATGGTGTATTGTCTAGAGCAGGGGTGTCAAACTCAAATTCACAGTGGGCCAAAATTAAGCAGTGAAGTAAAGTCACGGGCCAAACTCAATATTTATTGAAAAATTAACTGCAACTGATATGTAATGTTTAACCTTTTCATATGGAAACAAACTTTAGTTTTGCTTAAACACAGAATCTGGAACAACCAAAGCTTGATATTACAAACACATGAGAAATTAAATTTGAAATAAAAGACACATCAGTGGTATTCATTTCTTATTTAAATAAATAAATAAAGTATGTCTCTCCTCGTATCCTTTCAAGTTCCTTTTTAAAGTAAATCTTTTTCAAAGCCAACAACAAAAGAACCAAAAATAATAATATAATTCAATAAAAATCCAACATTTCAACTATTAACAGACCATGCCTTGCAGTAGAAAAAGTGCATAAATAACAGATACATTCAAGCTCAGTTTGCTACACTCTGATTTACTCTGCACATTGGTCTAAGCCAGATACCTGGCATCTTTTCTTAGATGCAAGTTCATCAATGTCTGGGGTCAGGCTCTGAACTGAGGAAAACCTCAGGACGGAGTGAAGGTGTTCATCAGTGAGTCGACTTCTGTGAGGTGTTTTGTTCACCTTCATCATAGAGAACAGTTGTTCACATAGATATGTGCTGCCGAACATTGAGAGCATCTGAGCAGCTTGGGTGCGTAATTGAGGCATTGTGTCGGGGAGGAAACATGGAAACCGCGCAGCACCAACAGAGTCATATTTTGATTTGAGCATGTCATTACATTGGAGTTCAATTAGCTCCATTTGGAGGCTGGTTGGTGCGCTTTCCACGTCGATCGCAAATGGGTCACTGAGCAGTTCAAATCTCCCTTTCTGAGCCTCAAAGTCTGCAAATCGCCGGGAAAACTCGGCGCTGAGCGCGTTGATTTTTTTCAGCAAACTGTGCGCTAGGCAGCACGGCAGGAGAAATTTGCTCTACCATGGTTTGGCAGCACAGAAAATGACCCAAGTTTCCTTGCAGCATCTGAGTCTTCCACAGACACAACTTAGTTTTAAAGGCCTTCACTGCTGCGTACATGTCTGTGATGATGTGGCCCCGTCCCTGAAGCTGCAGGTTAAGCACATCGAGATGGCTCACAGTGTCAGACAGAAATGCAAGCTCACACAGAAACTTTTTATCTCTCAGCTCTGTTGGTCCTTCCCTTTGTTTTCCATAAACTGACAGATTTCCTCACGTAGCTCAAAACATCTGTTCAGTACTTTTCCTCTGCTTAGCCATCTCACCTCTGTGTGATAGGGCACATCTCTGTATTCCAAATCCAACTCCTCCAGAAAAGACGAACTGCCGGTGATTCAAACCTTTGGCTCTTATGAAGTTGACTACTCGTTTTATAGAGCTCATAACATGTTCCATTTGCAGAGCTTTGCCACAGAGCGCTTCCTGATGTATGATACAGTGATAAACTGTAAGTTCACCTGCATCTTCCTCCCGCATCTTCTCCTGAATCCTGCCGACCAATCCACTCTTTTGACCGCACATCGAGGGCGCACCATCTGTCGTCAGTCCCACAAGTTTATCCCAAGGCAGGCTCATTTCAGTTATACATTTGGATACCTCTTCAAAGATATCTTTTCCTGTGGTGGTGCCATGTATTGATTTTAATCCTAAAAGTTCCTCTGTGACGCACAGGCTCGAGTCTACTCCACGGATGAAGATTGACAGCTGGGCAGTATCAGACGTGTCGCTGCTCTCATCCACAGCAAGGGAGTATGCAATAAAATCTTTTCCCTTTTTTATTAGTTGTTCATGTAGATTAGTGGAAAGCTCACACACGCGCTCAGCCACGGTGTTTCTGCTCAGGCTCACATTTAAAAATTCTTGCTTTTTATCTGGGCACACGATGTCGCAAACTTTGACCATGCACTTTTTGACAAACTCTCCCTCATTAAAGGGCCGGGCTGATTTTGCTATCTCTGCTGCCACAATAAAGCTGGCCTTTAATTCAATTTCAATTCAATTCAATTCAACTTTATTTATATAGCGCCATTTCACAACAACAGTCATCTCATAGCACTATCAACTGAAGGGGGGACCCCCACAGTTGCAGAAAGACCCCAGCAATCAGGTTTACCAGCTTTACAGCAGCTTCACTTTTTGATTTTGCTTTCATGAACATAGTCTGCTGGCAAACCAGACTTCTTTTCATCTCCTCCACCTTCTGCAGCTTCTGCTTTACGTCCAGGTCCTTGTACTTTTCATAATGTTTTGTTTCATAGTGTCTTCTTATGTTATAGTCTTTCCTTACAGCCACGTTAGCCCCGCACACAAGACAAACAGGTCTGTCCTTTATATTCGTGAACAGATAATCTGCCTCCCACCTGTCTTGAAAGCTCCTGTTGTCCATCTTTCGTTTGGCCATTTTTGTGGAGGGTGAAATTAATTTGTACGATGTGACTGGAGCATGGTTGTCAATGACTGTCAACAGAAAAAAGGAGTGCTTGCCGGTTTCGACTGCGCACCAACATACTAGCAAAGCATTGTGGGATTTGTAGTATTAGCGGTACAGTATATACACCGCGGGCCAGCTCTAATGCACATTTGATATGATCTCGCGGGCCAATTATAATTACACTGCGGGCCAAATTTGGCCCGCGGGCCTGAGTTTGACACATGTGGTCTAGAGGAAGATGAAATACACCAGACCCAATAATGCTGATGAGTTTAAGGCTGCTATCAAAGCAACCTGGGCTTCCATAACACCTATGCAGTAACACAGGCTGATCGCCTCCATGCCATGCTGCATTGATGCAGTAATTATGCAAAAGGAACCCCGACTTAGTACTGAGTGTGTACATGGACGTACTTTTCAGTTGGCCAACATTTCTATTTAAAAAAAAATTTAAAAAAAAAAATCAATTTTTAAAATTAATTTTATGTAATATTCTAATTTTCTGAGAAACTGAATTTGGGGTTTTCCTGAGCTATAAGCCATAACCATCAAAATTAAAAGAAATAAACACTAATGAATCTATATAATATGAATTTCACTTTTTGAATTGAATTATTGAAATAAATCAACTTTTCAATGACATTGTAATTTATTGAGATGCACCTGTAATGTGTTCTTGAGGCATACTTACGGCAACCATCTTGTGTATTTCTTACGTTGTTCCAATGGCATTTGTATGGCTGCCCTATGATGAAGAGGTTTTCGTGGGGCGTTCGTAGGAATCTTGGACAACACCGTCGACCTGGCCACAAACTTGCAGTCTACGAATGCTGGATTCTCCTACAGCCAGCTTAAGAAGGCCATACAAAATGGTCCAAAATTTGTTCGTACG
The DNA here is from genome assembly GCA_020510985.1 of Pholidichthys leucotaenia. Taxonomy (NCBI): domain Eukaryota; kingdom Metazoa; phylum Chordata; class Actinopteri; order Cichliformes; family Pholidichthyidae; genus Pholidichthys; species Pholidichthys leucotaenia. The sequence goes on along the minus strand of CM035843.1, from coordinate 195,735,188 downwards.
GTGTTCGCAGCCATTCACCACCATTCGTAAGGGTATTTATGACCGTAGCTTTGTACAGTCAAAAATCTAACTTCAGGGGGGCATGGCATTAGACAAGTTCCACAAAACTCCTGGAATGTGCTGTAAAGTTCATTTTAATACCTGCTCTTAAACAAGTATGGCTTAGTGGTTAAGACCAACTGGTGTGACCGGTCCAGGCGTTAGGTGGAATAAGAAAGATAATCTTTCTACAGTTTTGCTCTGGTTGTCAACCCTCTTCCTTCATAATTACCAGCAATAAATACTGTACAAGGAAAAAAATAAAACGGGATATTATGTGCAAAAGCACACTGGTGGTTTGAAGAGCTACCCTGACATAGCTCCACCGAGCGCAAAACAGGGTGAATTGCTTTTGACGCAACCCCAAACACCTCCATTTCAGATGGTGAAATGAGTACAAATTTTTCTGGCAGAAATCCTACCCTTCTAATATTTGCACCAAACCGCATGTCAGCCTGTTATTAATGCAAACAGAAAAAATTGCGCATATTCCACTCTGATGGTGTTATTCAGATGAAGAATGTAGGGTTTTACTTCCATTTTTCTTAGGACAAACTGCAGAGTGGTTTAGCTTTGATTTAAGTTGTAGATTTCACCAAAATCTTGTCCAAGAATTAAGAAGAAGCCATCTCTACTGTCAGTCAGTCCATACAACCAGTCATGTACAGTAGAACGAAATTACGTTTCTCCATCTACATTGTTAATCACATGTAGAATCAGAGGGGTCGCTGCCATGCAAGGTGCTGCAACAAACAACTTCTCCTTCCTCCATTCTATTATGCTGAGCACCAAGCTTGAAGGCGGGAAGCATCACTTTTACATGGTCTTTGGTATGACCCGGCTGGGACTTGAACCCCCAACCCCCCCCCCCCCCGGTTGTGGGGCGGATGCTCCATCAACTAGGCCACCACACAACCCATCTTAGTTTAACAAGACAATTTTGATGCAAAAAAAAATCAAAGGCATTTCTAGGATCTGGTTGGCACATGAACCTTCACCCTGCAGTAACGTAACTGAGTAGAGGCTTGTCTCGGGAGCCTGCGAAAGATGAAAGGGGTTAGGCCATTCACAGCAAAGATGCAGGGGGAAGGGGGGGCAAGGTAGGTGGATGGGTGCTCGATGGGGTGGGGGCACGTAGAAGAGGAGGTGGTGAGAGTGACACTTACGGATCGGCCATACGGCGACAGGCTGAGTCCGACGGGGGACGTGCTGCTCAGGTCAGCGCTAACGAACGCGGTGGGTGGCGACGCAGGCAAGGTAAACTCAACAAAGCCTTTCCAGGGGCTGCCCATATTTTCCCATAAACCTGGACAAAAACCTCGAGCACTTGCTGAATTGTTCTGATTTTTTTTTTTTTTTTTTTGCTTGACTGTTATGTTCAACTCTTATGCAACCACCCAATGATACACCGCTGGATGTCTGCAAGGGTGAAGAGAGGAACAAACATAACGGGTGAGGCCAGATAGGTCAGCCAGTGTGCCGAGTGTCAACAGTTACTTTAAAAAAAAAAAAAAAAAAAAACGGGGGGGGGGGGGTTATTGCTGTCAGCTTTAATGCCCAGAGACAGTTGATGAGGCAAAAATCAGGTAGGATAAATGATAAATATTCAGAACAAAAACAGAAAAACTTGCAGGTTGGGATGGGGAAGGCAAGAAAAATACTCTGCAAAGTAATTAAATAACTAACTGTTGGCATATGAGGTTTTAGAACATTTCAGCAAATACAGAGGCCACCATCATGATACAATAGATACATACACTCAAAATTAGGGATGCACCGATCCAATATACAGGGTGTCTGCAGGTATAAGGAGGTCAAATTTAAAGGGATCACTGACTGCACTTTTCCCACATTTTAACAGCTCACACGTCTTCATGAAGTTTGTGACATATTTTGTTCACATTTTCTTTAATTTTTTAATTACTGAAGCAAATTTGTTTTGCATTTTCCCTGGCTTTCTTGAAACACTGATTTAAAGCCTAACACTTTAAAAAACATCCTTAACCTATTCAAATCTCCCTTCCCTCTTGCATCAGTTAATCATTAACTGAGTAGCTTCTAGCTTTTAGCCTCCTAGCTTGGATGAGCGGCGCTGGTTCACTGATCTATTGATAGTGTCTCACATCACTCCGGCCCATGTCCCAATAATTTTGTCATGATCCCACAACAGATCTCTAGCGACAGGCAGCCCTCCGATCCCCGCAACCAACCTGGCCTGGGACCCGAGGCTGCTGGCCGAGCTGAGCTGCCGAGTCACGGGATCTCAAAGGGCAGTATCCCTCTCTGCAGGACTCCACTCCACTCCCATGACCAGCTGGGGGACGCCCTGTCACGAGGTGGCTCCCCTACACTGCCCGCGAGAGCGGAGTCATGTGGAGCCCTGGAGGACAGTGGGGGAGCTGGCTGTGAGTCAGCAGCCTCAGGTCCTGGGCCAGGTTGGTTGCAGTGACCGGCGTGCCAGTGGTGGCAATTTGCTGTGGAATCACGGTGAAATTATTGGGAGATGGGCTGGAGTGATGTGAGGTATATTGTTGACTGTGGACTGGTGAACCAGGTAGCCACAGGGATGGCTGTTAGGGTGACAAGAGCTGAAGAATATAATATAAATTATACTTGGTGCGAGTCTTCTGGTATCAGTGTTAGCTCAGGGGCTAACAGGCCATCTTTAGCACCCCTTCCATCTACATGACACACAGCTATGTGGGCCAATAACAGAGCAGTGTGTGGGTCTCAAGGATGATGGTGGGTTGGCTTTGTCAAATCATAACGTATACAATTTACCTCGAAGAGTCAAAACGTTTCTGGGAGAAAAAAAGATGGACGCTGTGTGTGTGTGTGGTTTTTTTGTTTTGTTTTGGGGTTTTTTTTTTGTTTTTTTTTTAAAGAGAATTGACTGTTTTGATATTTTTGGGATAATTATGTGACCAATAGACACATTTCAGGCAGTTAAAATCTACAAACACATTTTTCAGTCAACGACCTCTTTAAGACCCCATTTTCTTTAATTCACTAGAAAGAAAGAAAAAAATCAAATTTTTAAGAAATGACTGCCTCCGTTGAGGTCATTTCACTTCCTGTTAAAATGCAAAAACTCATGAATTCACAAACCTGAACATGAGGACATCATCCCACAGACATTTGCCATGTTTGTAGTAATTTAAACATCTCTGAAAGGCAGACTTAAAGACCCATTCATTTTTAAAAAGCGTTAATAAAATGACACTAAGGATCTGGGGACCCAGGAACAGAAGTCTGATAGTGCCTAAATAAATATGACAAGAACAAAAGTGCCAAAGCTCATCAAAGTGGAAACATGTCTCACCTGTGCCAACAAATTGTGTTAATTTGCCGTACTCTGTGGCTCTCACTGATCATATGAGGTAACAAGTGAAAAGCTGTGCTAGTTCCCTGGAGGCCCGTTTTACTCATCAACTTTACTACTAAAACAACAGCTTTATAAAGTTTTATACAATAACTACAAATGTACACCATTACTTCTTTTTTTTTTTGGGGGGGGGGGTGTAAACAACTATTGATACAGATTAATTGCAAAATTTTTTAAATAAACTTTTCAAATGTTATGGAAGTGTTTGCTTTATCACTGATGTGCAGACAGGATAGGTAGGAATTCAGTTACATTACTATAATTATATACCAGTATGTGATAGTTCTCACTGCCTGAAAAAAAAAAAATTATTCATGCAACATCGCCATCTTCTCAGCCAGTCGATGGACAGCTCTGACCCATCTTTGCAAATTAACATTGTTGCAAAGTTGTGAACTGGCCCATGTGTCGTCAGCTTCAAAACACTAATGTTTTTGTAAAAAGGCAGCCTCCTACACTGCCTTTAGCTTCTTGTACTGGCTGATTTTCAGTGTATCCATACAGGAGAATAATGCTGTGTTTATTTTCTGTTAATTTTTGATGCAGTCCAGCGTTCAATGCATTCCGTACCCTCGGCACACAAATGCTCTCAGCGGTCGGCGGTTTTTGTCACTGCGCTCAGGGCACTTAAAGTTGAAAGAAGTTCAAGTTTTGAAATGCTCGATCATTCATCAGTGACACACCTTGCTAACCAGCCAATCAGAATTAGGCCAAAATGACACCATGATCAATATTTGAAAGCAAACACTTGGAGGGATGCAAGTTTCCTTACCAGTTTGATGTGATTTAGTGTGGTTAGTGGAGTTTTGGTAGAAAATGTGTGAAAATGCCGACAGTGAGCTGTGAGTGATAGGTCAAGCAGTTGCTAGGATAAAGTGCAGAAGACCTTTGCTCAAAGTGCTCTGGGTGACAAAAAAAAAAAAAAGACCCACGATCTGTGGACACACAGCCTAATGGACGGGCTGACCTACAGAACAACACTGATCACAGATAATACCATTATCACAGCTTCCACTTGAAGAAATGGGAGGCCAACACTTGACCGACCGGATGTGCAAAGAAAAGGAGATTTTTAAAAAAATAAACTGAGGAAAAGAATTAACCGACCTGTCAAAAATAACCAGGTGGAGTTTGTTTTTTCTTTTGAAATTCGTATTACTGACTCAGGACGTGGTCCGTTATGGCTGCAATCAGGTCTCCACAGCACATAGTTCCTATTCTAATCAATGTTTTACTCCCTACCTGATCTGGATCACTGCAGAATAAATCCAACTGGCTGGATCTGGATTCCCTAAAAATATGCAACTAGTCCATATTTGATAGATGTCGGATCCAGTCCACAGGGAGATGTACTGTATTAATTGTTCAGCGCAGTGGCGAAGTGGTTAGCACTGTGGCAGCATAGCAACTCACCCTTGGCCGGGGGATCCTTGGTTTGATCCCAGCCCCCGACCAACAGTGATCTGTGTCGAGTTTGCATGTTCTCCCTGCGTCTGCATGGGTTTACTCCGGGATTTCTCCATTTTCCTCCCACATGCCAAAAACATGCAAGTTAGGTTAACTGGCATAAAACTGGGGATTCTAAATTGTCCTCAGGTATGACAGAGTGAATGGTTGCCTGTCTCTCTGTGTTGGCCCTGCAATGAACTGGCGATCTGTCCAGGGTGTACCCTGCCTCTCGCCCAAAGATCTGGGATAGGCTCCACCTCCCCCCGCGACCCGAAAAGGATTAAGCGGAAGAAGATGAATGAATAAAAACTATTTAAGGATTGCCCGTTATTTTCTGAGGTCTACTCCTCCACTACTGTGTCAGAGACGATAAAAACTGTGACATAACACTTCACAGAATTAACACTAGTGGGCTTGCTACGCATTAATGGAGCACACAAATCCAGGTTGAGAGCCATCTTGTCATCATACAATTCCGATCGGTCCTCCTTGGTCTGTCACGAACTTTCTCGAGCTCTTGGGTTATTACATTGTTCTGATCTGTGCCGCTTCAAAACACAAAGCAGCCGGTGGGGAGGGACGCAAGGCTGGCACCGGACTGCAACCATAGTTGGTGTAGATTAGGGGTTAGACTGCCTACCTGAAGCTTTACACCATTGTACGTTGTTGCTCTGGACATGCAGCTGTGTGCTCATACACATATTTTAGTAGTTACACAATTCCAGTTCTAATAGGTTTTGCAACAGAGCACCAATGAAGATGACAAAATTTGCATCATTTACTGCCAGGGCAAATAAAACTAGAAGTTAGATTGGTGCAACCCTAATCAGAATCTAGGATGCTAAATCATAAAGATCATAACTATTTTTGACCAGATTTACTGCAGCAGGTCAGTCTAAATTTAAAATAAATGTACTGTGGGGTAATGTGTTCAAACTTCGAATTTATAATATCTTTCCCCTGAACCCTCAAAAGCCAAAAACGACAATAATGCGAGTATAAAAACTAATCAGAACACATTTCAACTCTTAAATACACGTGACATTAATATGTTAGGACAGGAAGTGACACTCACCTTTATTTCTCTTCTTGTATTTCTCTGGATTTTGATGACTCAGCACGCTTTGTTTTTTTTTTTGCAGACCTCTTCACACACTCGATCAAACACACACACGTTACAGGTTTCTGGCACAAGTTCAAGATGTTTGCATAAAGTTTTAAAGAAAAAAGTGTGTGGGGGGGTGAAATTAAAAAGGCAACCGCAGGTGCAATAACACTGCTTAGCGAACAAAAAAACTATGGAAACAGAAGAACAGAAGGGGAGAGGAGGAGAAGACAAGGGTAGACAGATGGAGGGGGACTATGCGGGTGAAAAACTAGCAGATAGCAGCCCACCCCACACCCCGGTGGTGAGTCGGTGGTGTAGTGAGGATGAGAAGGGCTAGGAGCAGCGTTGGGACGTGTGCTTTGTCAAAGCTGTTGAGTAGGCACAAACTTCTGGTTTCAGATCAGTCGTGATCTTCTCAGATTTTTCTTGGGCGAAGGACTGCTTCTCTTCTGCTTGTATGATATTCTTTGGTGGATTCAGGATTTGGTTACGTCACACAGGTTAAATCCTCGAACTGATCCCTTTTTGTTTGTTTGTTTTGTTTGCCCCCCCACGCGTCTTCAGGGTTGTAGCTTTGTTTGGGGAGGTTTGTCTTCGGTTTCTTTTGTTGTGAACTGAACTCGAAGCAGTTACGGATGGTACAAAAATTCAGTTCCGTTTCACTTCATACTGTCAGGAGAAAAGAAATGCAGGTGGAGGAGTTAGTGAGGTTTCTGCAATAAAGTTAACTTGTACAACAAAGAGATAAACTGTTACGGCTAACAAACAGTGCAGGAATCAAATTTATAATCAATTTAAATGAAGCCATGTAGAATGCAACACAATTAATTCAACATTTTACTTTTGTTTTTCCAACTATCTACTGAGAGATGACACTGAAAGCCATCTGAGGCTAACAGCGACGTAGGGTGCTTTCACACCTACAGGCTTCAGTTTGTTTCAAACGCACTCGAGTTCGCTTTCTCTGTTAGTGAGGTTCATTTTGTCTGGTGAGAACACCGTAATCACACTCAGGTGCGCACCAAAACAACAGTACCAAGACTATCTTAATGAGGTAGTCTCGATTTGAATCAAATGGCAAACTCTGGTGCGATCCTCCAGGTGAGAAAGGGACCGTACTAAAATAGGACCAGTGGCAAACGGTAAAACACTTTATGCCATTGTGACTGAGCATGTCATGGTTCTGGAGGATTAATGAACGCTCTCTCCTGTACTGTCTTGATATGCACCTTCGCCGACTCCAGCACATTAACTCTTTTTAAGTCTTGATTTTATGAACATAGACAGCGCCCTCACTGTCTATGTCTCAGCTCTGCACCGGTCATGTGATGTAATAAAAATCCCCAGTTGTACTAAGTATTCCACCTCATAAGGTGGCAGACACGTATAACTTACTGCTCTTGCCTTGGAGAACTCATGTCTCCCAAATAACGACCCAAAAACACTTTTTGTACACAACAGAAGAAGAGTTTGTAAATGAATGCTGATGTTCGCCACTGCAACACAGAGGAGGCATTTGCTCCCAAATTTGCCAACTATGATTCCAACAAGAGATTATTTAGCTTATGAAGGTAAATATCTACATTTTGTTATAACAGAGGGTGGCTGAAGCTAGTTCATTTTCACCTGCCATCGACCCCAGTGCCATGTGACTGGACAGAACAATCACACCTGTTCTGTGTCGTCATATAAGATAAACTACGGCGGAACAAAAGCGAAATTGAGGTGGAATAATCATGAGTTTCTGGATGTGGGGGAGAAAGCGAAAATGACCAAGAGAAGACAAAATAACGACCAGGATGGATGAAAGTGGACAAAGCGAGCTGCCTGGCCAGCAGTAAGTGACAAATTTCTGTTTGTTTACATCGTACTGATTTTCTGGTTCATATACTTAAGATAACAAAAACCCCAAAACAAAAAATGATGACAAAAAACAAAACCATCCTTTGTGTAAATATGTCCACAAAGTCCACTTTTGACTTAAAGTTATGTAATTCGATATGGCTGCCATGGCATGATGCAAATTAGATGCATAAATTTACTCGTATCTCAAACTTTGGATCATATTCTACATCTTTCTAATTGACAGTAAGCCATTATCTCTTGCCACTTTCAAGTTATAGCTTTGGAAATCTCTGACATCTGAGCTAAATATTTTCTTGAAAAAAAAAAAAAAAAAATCTTGACCACCAGAGGGGCTGGAGGAAACGGCACAGTGGAGCGCCACAGACATTGGGTTAACATGTTATTTTCCATCTATAGCTGTACTTCATTTTTAAAGTGGTATATGTACACTACCGTTCAAAAGTTTGGGGTCACCTCAGACAATTTTGTGTTTTCCATGAAAAGTCACACTTTTATTTACTACCATGAGTTGTAAAATGAATAGAAAATATAGTCAAGACATTGACAAGGTTAGAAATGATTTGTATTTGAAATAATTTTTTCCTTCAAACTTTGCTTTCGTCAAAGAATCCTCCATTTGCAGCAATTACAGCATTGCAGACCTAACATGATTGCACAACGGTTTTCTAATCATCCATTAGCCTTCTGACACAATGAGCAAACACATTGTACCATTAGAACACTGGAGTGATAGTTGCTGGAAATGGGCCTCTATACACCTATGTAGATATTGCACCAAAAAAAATCAGACATTTGCAGCTATAATAGTCATTTACCACATTAGCAATGTATAGAGTGTATTTCTGATTAGTTTAAAGTTATCTTCATTGAAAAAAGTGCTTTTCTTTCAAAAATAAGGAAATTTCTAAGTGACCCCAAACTTTTGAACGGTAGTGTACATAATGTAATAAACAATAACTGGGGTGATGAAAACCGCCCGTAGATTACGCTCCATTGTATTATTTTATCCCCAGAAATGCAAAAATGCACAGGAGTCATCCTACTTCCTGTATTTACCTTTCCTGTTCTTGCGGCAAAAAAATCTGACCAATAAGAACAGTGAACGTTCTGACAAGTCTTGCGGGATTTAACATGACGCAATTTGGTCAGCTTGAATTTCTGCCTGTGTGAAAGGGAACCGAACCGAGGAGAAAATGATAAAGTCAACTGATTCGGACCAAAGTAAATGAATTTAGGTGTGAAAGCACCCTTAGTTTCTGCTCCTTTTAGGGTTTGTATCAGCGAACTTTGCTTGCTTTTTGGAGACCATATTTGTTTGCATAACAACTACAAGTCGTCTTGGATTATTCAGTTGCATTCTGAACAGCGCTGACTGCATGCTTGCAGAGTTAAAAGCACGCGCCTGCAACTCCGCGGGCAAGTCTTTAAAGGGCAGTACATAAAAAGGTCTCATATTAACAAACAACAGGGAGTGGGAAAGAACTGACATGAGCATGAATACAGTTAGGCCCAGGAATATTTGGACAGTGACAAAATCTTCATGATTTGGGCTCTGCATGCCACCACACTGGATTTGAAATGAAACAACTACAACGGAATTGAAGTGCAGACTTTAAGGTTTAATTCAAGGGGTTGAACAAAAATATATGATTAAACATGTAGGAATTGTAGCTATTTTTATACAAACGCTCCTCATTTCAGCGGCTCAAAAGTAATTGGACAAATAAACATAACCCTAAGTAAAATGTTACTTTTCAATATTTTGTTGAGAATCCTTTGCAGGCAATGACTGCCTGAAGTCTGGAACCCATGAACATCACCAAATGCTGGGTTTCCTCCTTTGTGATGCTTTGCCAGGCCTTTACTGCAGCTGTCTTCAGTTGTTGCTTGTTTGTGGGTCTTTCTGCCTTAAGTTTTGTCTTGAGCAAGTGAAATGCATGCTCGATTGGGTTGAGATCTGGTGATTGACTTGGCCGTTGTAGAATATTCCACTTCTTTAACTCCTGGGTTGCTTTTACAGTATGTTTTGGATCATTGTCCATCTGTACTGTGAAGTGCCATCCAATCAACTTTGCTGCATTTGGCTGAATCTGAGCAGAAAGTATATCCCTATACACGTCAGAATTCATCCGGCTGCTTCTGTCTTTTGTCACATCATCAATAAACACAAGTGACCCAGTGCCATTGGAAGCCATGCATGCCCATGCCATCACACTGCCTCCATCATGTTTTACAGAAGATGTGGTGTGCTTTGGATCATGAGCTGGGGACGGCAGTGGCTCAGGAGGTAGAGCAGGTCTTCCAATAACCACATGGTTGGCGGTTCGAATCCCGCTCTCCCCAGATATCCTACCATTGTGTCCCTGGGCTAGACACTTCACCCCAATTGCTTCTGGTGGGTCTGGAAGCGCCATGTTAGGCAGCATGCCACCATCAGTGTGTGAATGTGCGTGTGAATGGGTGAATAGCAGGATCTGTAAAGCGCTTTGGTCATCAAGAGATGAGAATAAAAAGTGCTATATAAGTGAATGCCATTTACCATGAGCTGTTCCATTTCTTCTCCAAACTTTCTTCTTCCAATCATTCTGGTACAGGTTGATCTTAGTCTCATCTGTCCAAAGAATGCTGTTCCAGAACTGGGCTGGCTTCTTCAGGTGTTTTTTGGCAAAGTCAATTCTGGCCTTTCTATTTTTCAGGCTGATTAATGGTTTGCACCTTGTGGTGAACCCTTTGTATTTACTCTCATGAAGTCTTCTCTTTATGGTAGACTTAAGATACTGATACACCTACTTCCTGGAGAGTGTTCTTCACTTGAGTGGATGTTGTGAAGGGGTTGTTCTTCCCCATGGAAAGGATTCTGCAATCATCCACCACTGTTGTCTTCCGTGGACGTCCAGGCCTTTTGGAGTTCCCAAGCTCACCAGTGCACTCTTTTTTTCCTCAGAATGTACCAAACTGTTGATTTGGCCACTCCTAACATTTCTGCTATCTCTCTGATGGATTTCTTTTTTTTCCAGCCTCAGGATGGTCTGTTTCACCTCCACTGAGAGCTCCTTTGACCGCATGTTGTGTGTTCACAGCAACAGCTTCCAAATGCAAACGCCACACCTGGAATCAACTCCAGACCTTTTAAGTGCTTAATTGATGACAGGTTAACGAGAGAAGAGCCCATGCAGCCTTGTTATTTTTTTTTGCAGCCTTCTGAGTCAACTGTCCAATTATTTTTGGTCCCTTGAAAAAGAGGCGGCTACGTATTAAAGAGATGTAATTCCTAAACCCTTGCTCCAATTTGGATGTGAATACTCTCAAGTTACAGCCAAGAGTCTGCACTTAAAGCCCATATTGATTACATAATTGTATCCTGTAAATATTTTCGTAAACCGCTAAAATAACAAAACTTGTGTCACTGTCCAAATATTTTTGGGCCTAACTGTACATCTGTTCTACACCCTGAACTTTGGTTCCGGTTTTATTTTGGTTAATCGCACATATGACATATGAGAGCAGCCATAACTCTGGAATGAAACTATAAATTATGGCAATGAATGTCTACATTGTGTGATCTAATCATGTAGAAAAGGAAAAAATAAATATGTGCTAGAAATAAGCAATTCCAAATACCAGTTTTGGGACTCCAAATATTTGGTGGTAATCCAAAGTGAATATTTGAATTAGGAATGCAAGTTATCAAGTAATTCATTAATCATTAGTTGATTCACCTAATCGATCGATTAACGATTAATTGATAAGCTGCAAATTTCCTGAGAATCTGAATTTCCCTCGGTACAACAAAAAGTTAGTGTTTACGATATACTGAGTAAAACATGATCATATTTCTCAATGATTTATTGAACAATTTGCATTTGCATTTTTTTTTTTTACTACAGACAATGGCATTTTTTGTAGTTTAATAAATCTTGCACTATGTAGTGCACAGGTGTCAAACTCATTCCATGGAGGGGCCAAGACCCTGCAGGTTTTACCTCCACCCAGTATCTTCCACAGGTGATTTCACTGGATTTCTTCCCACTGACTGCTAATCAGTGAAAGCACTGATTAGCAAACAATGAGTTTGACACCCCTTGTATAGTGTCAGAATCAGAATCAGGTTTATTGCCATTGTTCATGTAGTACACAAACTAGGAATTTGTCTCGGTACAATGCTGCAACATTAAACATGATAAGATAAGAGAAATAAACTATACATGTAATAAAGTGTAGGATAAGATTAAGTGATACTGGTCAACAGTTAAAATATATATTAGCCAGCAGCAGATACTGTGGAGAACTATATAGTGCAGTCGGTAATGCAGGAAGAAAACAGTGATGATTGACATGAGTCTGGTTGAGCTGCTGTACATGGTGCACGAGAGTCACTTAGTGTTCAGCAGTCTAATGGCAGAGGGGAAGAAGCTGTTCATGTGACGGGAGGTTTTAGTCTGGATGGACCGAAGTCTTCTACCAGAGGGGAGGGGGGCAAACAGTACGTGACCAGGGTGTGAGGGATCGGCTATGATCCGGCCAGCACGCCTCCGGGTCCTGGAGATGTACAGATCCTGGAGAGATGGGAGCTTGCAGCCGATCACCTTCTCAGCAGTGCGCACGACGCGCTGCAGCCTTAGTCTGTCCCTGGCAGTGGCTCCTGCGTACCACACGGTTATGGAGGTGGTGAGGATGGACTCGATGATGGCTGTGTAGAACTGCACTAACATCTTGGTGGGTAGCTTGAGCTTCCTCAGCTGCCGCAGGAAGAACATCCTCTGCTGGACTTTTTTGATGAGTGAGCTGATGGTCAGCTCCCATTTGAGGTCCCTGGTGATGGTAGTGCCTAGGAAGCGGAAGGAATCAGCAGTGGTGATGGGAGAGCCTGAGAGGGTGAGGGGGGGCAGAGGAGTAGTGACTTTCCTGAAGTCTACAATCATCTCCACTGTCTTCAGAGCGTTCAGCTGCAGGTTGTTATTGCTGCACCAGGACGCCAGCTGGGCCACCTCTCTCCTGTAGGCGGACTCGTCGCCGTTGGAGATGAGCCCGATGAGGGTGGTGTCGTCCGCAAACTTGATCAACTTGACAGACTGGTGGCTGGAGGTGCAGGAGTTGGTGTAAAGGGAGAAGAGTAGGGGGGAAAGTACACAGCCCTGGGGTGATCCGGTGCTGATGCTAGTATAGTCTGAGACAGTCTTTCCCAGCCGCACATGCTGCCTCCGGTCCGTCAGGAAGTCGATGATCCACCTGCAGAGGGAGTCAGGCACGTTGAGCAGGGACAGCTTGTCCCGGAGCAGAGCGGGGCGGATGGTGTTGAATGCGGAGCTGAAGTCCACAAACAGGATCCTGGCGTAGGTTCCCGGGGAGTCCAGGTGCTGCAGGATGGAGTGGAGGGCCAGGTTGACTGCATCGTCTACAGACCTGTTGGCTCGGTAGGCAAACTGCAGCGGGTCCAGGAGAGGGGTGGTGATGGACTTGAGGTGGGACAGGACCAGGCGCTCAAAGGACTTCATGACTACAGAGGTGAGCGCTACAGGTCTGTAGTCATTAAGTCCAGTGATCCGTGGCTTCTTGGGGACAGGGATGATGGTGGAGGATTTGAGGCAGGATGGCACGTGGCATAACTTAAGGGAGGTGTTAAAAATGTCTGTGAATACAGGAGCCAGCTGTTTCGCACAGAGTCTCAGGGTGGAGGGAGACACGCCGTCTGGGCCGGGGGCCTTGCGCGGGTTCAGTCTGGAGAACTGTTTGAGCACATCCTGCTCACTGATGATAAGGGGAGGGGGGGAGGAGGGGGGGGGGGGTGCCTTAAATGAAGTAGGGAATGTGGAGGCTGTGGAGCTGGAGGGAGGGGGGGGGAGTTGGACACAGATGACGAGGTGTCAAAACGGGCATAGTGTTGGGACAGTCTCTGACAAAGGGCTTTGTCATCCTGACCTTTAGGAGCCTGAGGCCGATAGTTGGTGATCTGCCTCAGTCCTCTCCACACGGAAGCCGAATCATTAGCAGTGAACTGCTGCTGGAGTCTCTCTGAGTACACAGATTTAGCCCTCTTCAGCTCTCTGTTAAACCGGTATTTAACCTCCCTGTAGCAGTCCCTGTCCCCACTTTTCAGCGCTGCTTCCTTCTCCTTCCTGATCTGTCTGAGCTTAGCTGTGAACCAGGGTTTGTCATTAGAGTAACTCACCCTGGTGCGTGATGGAAGAATGTTCTCTTCACAAAAGTGGATATATGAGTTCACAGTGTCCGTGTACTCTTCCAGATCATGCGTGGCTCCTTTAAGCATGCCCCAGTCAGATATTTCCATGCACGTTTCCAGCTTCTCCTCAGCATCACTGGTCCGTATCTTCGTAGTGCTCACAACAGGCTTAGTGAGCTTCAATCTCTGTCTGTATGTGGGAATGAGGTGAACCATCACGTGATCCGATAATCCCAGCGCAGCTCGAGGGACAGCGCGATATGCGTCTTTCACTGTGGTGTAACAGTGATCCAGTGTGTTTAATCCTCTGGTGGGGCATTTAATAAACTGTTTGTAGCGGGGGAGATCGTGGCTCAGATTGCACTGATTAAAGTCGCCAGCCACAATAATCAGCGAGTCTGGAAAACTCCGCTCTGTGTGTTGAATGTGATCCGCGAGCACGCGCTGAGCTTCGCGCGTGTCCGCGTCGGGAGGGGCGTACACAGCGATCATTATGAAAGAAGCAAACTCCCGCGGGGAATAGAAGGGCTTGCAATTGATAACAAGAAATTCCAAGGCAGGAGAACAGTGTTTGGAAATTACCGTTACATCAGAGCACCAGCTACAGTTGATGTAGAAGCAGACACCGCCTCCTGTGGTCTTGCCGGAAAGCTCTGTGTCACGATCAGCACGGAAGAGCTGGAAGCCGTCGAGGCGCAGCGCGCTGTCCGGTATATTTTCCCGGAGCCAGGTCTCAGTAAAGCAGAGGACAGCTGAGGAGGCGAGGTCCTTAAAACGCATCAACAGTCTCAGTTCATCCACCTTGTTAGAGAGAGAGTTGGTATTGGACAGAAATATGCCAGGCAGCGCCGTTCGCGAGCCTCTCCTGCGAAGTCGTACGAGAGCGCCCGCTCGTCTTCCTCTCTTCCGCCGTCTCACTTTCCGAGCCAAACAATAAACCAGATCGGCGGCAGGGGCTAGAAAAACTGGGAGGAGGTCCGTGGGGGTCAAAGTCCTGATATTTAAAAGTTCTTCACGGGTATAAGTGCAAGCAGACACACAATTGACAAACAAAAACAAACAAAGAGCGCAGCGAAGCACCATGTCGACCGCTGTGGGCGCCATCTTGGATCGAGCTCTATAGTGTGTACTATGTGCTGGTCCATCTCAGTAAATGACAAATGTCATGATTTTTAATTTATTTTAAAAACTACTACTAGGGCTGTCACGGTAGAGGAACTTCCCCTGCGGTGACAGTGGACAGCTCAACACCGCGATAAGTGGCATTATTGCAAATGTTTTTAAGACCCTGTAGTCTCGTAATTTAAACAGGGTTCATAACTTATGTGGCAAACGATGGAAGCTGTGAGAAACTCACTGCAGCGCCACTCTCAGTTTTATGTGCGTGTGTGAAGCTCCGGTCTTTCAACAGACATGAACTGCTGATTCTGTTTAAAAAAAAAAGATAGTTTTCACAAAGCAGTGGCGGTAACTACGGGGTGCGTGGACTGGAGACTGCAGCAACATTCAGCTTATTTAAACAGGACAGCTTCCGTACAGGACCCTGTGTGGCTAGTCTCTGTGATTTTTGGATTTCTGACACAGTCTGAAAAATCACATTCAAACAAGCAATGCACTATGCAGTAGTTGTTTCGCTCTCAGAGCTCAACTGTCAGGATCATACACACTCCGCTCAGAAGGAAATAACACGCTTTGTGCCCTTTCAGTGCTCACTGTCACGGCTGTATTTAGCAAGGAGTCCAAACGTTTCCACCACTAACTGCCTGCTGGAGTCCATCTGGAGAGACAGTATCAATACAATACAATCAATACAATCTCTATACTCAGAGACTCCAGCAGCAGTTCACTGCTAATGATTCGGCTTCCGTGTGGAGAGGACTGAGGCAAATCACCAACTATCGACCTAAGGCTCCTAAAGGTCAGGATGACAAAGCCCTTTGTCAAAGACTGTCCCAACACTATGCCCGTTTTGACACCTCGTCATCTGTGTCCAACTCCCCCCCTCCCTCCAGCTCCACAGCCTCCACATTCCCTACTTCATTTAAGGCACCCCCCCTCCTCCCCCCCTCCCCTTATCATCAGTGAGCAGGATGTGCTCAAACAGTTCTCCAGACTGAACCCGCGCAAGGCCCCCGGCCCAGACGGCGTGTCTCCCTCCACCCTGAGACTCTGTGCGAAACAGCTGGCTCCTGTCTTCACAGACATTTTTAACACCTCCCTTAAGTTATGCCACGTGCCGTCCTGCCTCAAATCCTCCACCATCATCCTGTCCCCAAGAAGCCTCGGATCACTGGACTTAATGACTACAGACCTGTAGCGCTCACCTCTGTAGTCATGAAGTCCTTTGAGCGCCTGGTCCTGTCCCACCTCAAGTCCATCACCACCCCTCTCCTGGACCCGCTGCAGTTTGCCTACCGAGCCAACAGGTCTGTAGACGACGCAGTCAACCTGGCCCTCCACTCCATCCTGCAGCACCTGGACTCCCCGGGAACCTACGCCAGGATCCTGTTTGTGGACTTCAGCTCCGCATTCAACACCATCCGCCCCGCTCTGCTCCGGGACAAGCTGTCCCTGCTCAACGTGCCTGACTCCCTCTGCAGGTGGATCATCGACTTCCTGACGGACCGGAGGTAGCATGTGCGGCTGGGAAAGACTGTCTCAGACTATACTAGCATCAGCACCGGATCACCCCAGGGCTGTGTACTTCCCCCCTACTCTTCTCCCTTTACACCAACTCCTGCACCTCCAGCCACCAGTCTGTTAAGCTGATCAAGTCTGCGGACGACACCACCCTCATCGGGCTCATCTCCAACGGCGACGAGTCCGCCTACAGGAGAGAGGTGGCCCAGCTGGCGTCCTGGTGCAGCAATAACAACCTGCAGCTGAACGCTCTGAAGACAGTGGAGATGATTGTAGACTTCAGGAAAGTCTCTACTCCTCTGCCCCCCCTCACCCTCTCAGGCTCTCCCATCACCACTGCTGATTCCTTCCGCTTCCTAGGCACTACCATCACCAGGGACCTCAAATGGGAGCTGACCATCAGCTCACTCATCAAAAAAGTCCAGCAGAGGATGTTCTTCCTGCGGCAGCTGAGGAAGCTCAAGCTACCCACCAAGATGTTAGTGCAGTTCTACACAGCCATCATCGAGTCCATCCTCACCACCTCCATAACCGTGTGGTACGCAGGAGCCACTGCCAGGGACAGACTAAGGCTGCAGCGCGTCGTGCGCACTGCTGAGAAGGTGATCGGCTGCAAGCTCCCATCTCTCCTGGATCTGTACATCTCCAGGACCCGGAGGCGTGCTGGCCGGATCATAGCCGATCCCTCACACCCTGGTCACGTACTGTTTGCCCCCCTCCCCTCTGGTAGAAGACTTCGGTCCATCCAGACTAAAACCTCCCGTCACATGAACAGCTTCTTCCCCTCTGCCATCAGACTGCTGAACACTAAGTGACTTATTGACTCTCGTGCACCATGTACAGCAGCTCAACCAGACTCATGTCAATCATCACTGTTTTCTTCCTGCATTACCGACTGCACTATATAGTTCTCCACAGTATCTGCTGCTGGCTAATATATATTTTAACTGTTGACCAGTATCACTTAATCTTATCCTACACTTTATTACATGTATAGATCAGAAGGTTGCGTGTTCAGATCACGTCGGGGTCACCAATGTGGGGAGACTTGAATAACGAAACCGATGTGTCTTTCATTCCAATTTATTCAAGTAATCATTCCACTGTCTGCTCTCATTCTGAAGTAGCGAACAAAGAGAGCCTGAGAGCTTCGCTCCAGCATGCTTATGCAGCAGCTGGGGTGAGCTCCGTGATGGCGATGATTTGATCAATAAACTTCATTAAAACTCCAGACGCCGTGTCTTATTTTAACATCGCCACACTGGTGACCCCGACGTGATTGTCCAGACCAGAAGGTTGCGTCGCACAAAGCGTGTGCGTCTGCGGGGTCACCAGTGTGTTTATTTCTTATCTTATCATGTTTAATGTTGCAGCATTGTACCGAGACAAATTCCTAGTTTGTGTACTACATGAACAATGGCAATAAACCTGATTCTGATTCAGTACCCCAAACAGTGCTGCCGCCGGGTGCTGACGGTGGCAGCACCATGTGCTGTGGATGCTTCCACAGTCCCGAGTGCAAACATGCTGTTAGTAATAAAAATAAAGTTAATATTTAAACAATTTATTTAATAATCAATAGGGGCACATAAGTGAACGACATATAGCCACACACACAAAAAAGTGAACACTGCGGTTGCTTGTTTTCTTCCATGGTAGGCTTGTCCATAGCGCGGCACTACATAATTGCAGTTATCGCGACAGCCCTAACTACTACCAAATAGAGCTGAAATGATTAGTTGACGTTGATAAAGTCGACAAAAATTTGTCAAACATTTTTAATGTTGACAAATCGTTTAATTATAAAGTTTACATCCATGACATGGAAATATTCAGTTGTAACTGCAATGCACGACCGGAACTGCTGCGGGCAGTAGCGCCTCTGTTGTCCGGCATGCGTAAGCAATTTCCAGTGAAGAAGAAGAGGAGCACAGCATGGCGAAATGGAAGGATAATAATAATAATAATAATAATTAATAATAATTAATAATCTAAACCCAATAATAATTGGGTTTAGAATCCATCATAGTACTGAAACAGCCTTAGCGAAGGTCACTAACGACCTCCTCATTGCATCTGATAATGGACTAGTTTCTGTACTTGTCCTTTTAGATCTTAGTGCAGCTTTTGATACTATTGATCATAATATTCTACTTGATAGATTAGAACACTATGTTGGACTTAATGGAACTTCGTTGCAGTGGTTTAGATCTCATTTATCTGATAGGTTCCAGTTTGTTCATGTAAATGATGAGTTTTCTCTCAGCTCAAAGCTTAGTCATGGAGTTCCACAGGGATCTGTGCTTGGCCCTACTCTTTTTAGTTTATATATGCTTCCGTTAGGCAACATTATTAGAAAGCACTGTATACATTTTCACTGTTATGCAGATGACACACAATTATACCTGTCAATGAAGCCAAATGATACTAATCAATTAGCCAAGTTAGAAGCCTGTCTTAAGGAAATCAAAGCTTGGATGACTTGTAATTTCCTGCTATTAAATTCAGATAAGACTGAAGTCATTCTTGTTGGTCCAAAAAACCTTAGAAATTCCTTTCCAAATCAAACTTTCAGTTTGGATGCAGTTACTCTTTCTCTTAATAGCTCTGTGAGGAACCTTGGAGTTATTTTTGATCAGGATTTGTCCTTCAATTCACATATTAAATTTGTTTCTAAGACTGCCTTCTATCATTTGCGTAATATTGCCAAGATTAGGAGCATCTTGTCTCAGAGTGATGCTGAGAAGCTGATCCACGCTTTTGTTAGCTTGAGATTAGATTATTGTAATTCTTTATTATCAGGCTGTCCTAAAACATCTTTAAAAAGTCTTCAGCTGATCCAAAATGCTGCAGCAAGAGTTTTAACAGGTACTAGAAAGAGAGATCATATCTCTCCGGTTCTGGCCTCCCTTCATTGGCTTCCCATAGAGTTTAGAATTAAGTTTAAAATCCTTCTTCTTACTTACAAAGCTCTAAACAATCAGGCTCCTTTTTATTTAAAAGATCTGATACTACCGTATCATCCTAACAGAGCACTACGCTCCCAAAATGCAGGTTTACTTGTAATACCTAGAATCTCCAAAAGTACAATGGGAGGCAGAGCCTTCAGTTATCAAGCTCCTCTCCTGTGGAATCAGCTGCCAATCTGGATTCGGGAGTCAGACTCGATCTCTGTTTTTAAGAATAGGGCTAAAACCTACCTTTTTGATATAGCCTACAATTAGGGAGGGATCATGTGTTTCTGAACCCTCCCTTAGTTATGCTGCTAATAGGTTTAGTCAGCCAGGGGACCTCCAGTAATGCACTGGGCCTCACTACTTTCCTCACTCTCTATGAAATATTTTTTTTTTTTTGCTGGTCATTAACATTTGTTTGTTCTCTCCCATAGATTGAGTCCCCATCGTGCTGTTTGCTCTCTACATGTCTGTTCTTTTCTTCTTCTCTGTCCCCTCACCCCCCAGCCAGTCGCAGCAGATGACTGCCCCTCCCTGAGCCTGGTTCTGCTGGAGGTTTCTTCCTGTTAAAAGGGAGTTTTTCCTCTCCACCATCGCCAAGTGCTTGCTCACAGGGGATCGCCTGATTGCTGGGGTCTTTCTGCAACTGTGGGGGTCCTCCCTACAGCTGATAGTGCTATGAGATGACTGTTGTTGTGGAATGGCGCTATATAAATAAAGTTGAATTGAATTGAATTAATAAACACATAGAAGCGGAGCTTTAAAAAAAAAAAAAGGGCATACCCAAACTTTTTATAGTATAGAAACATTTCGCAGGAAAAAAAAAAAACAAGTAAAATGCAGACTTTGCAAGGCAGACCTTTCCTATCATGGCAGCACTACAGTGCTGCATGAGCATCTGAAACGACGGCACCCGGGAGCCGCGACATGAACGGCTGCTTGATAAGTTTTAGCAAGTAAAGAAAGTTAGCGCCGCTTATTTTCAATGACCAACTGTTTCAAGCTTGAAAAAAAATGACAATACTGTTAGTACATGTTGTTTATGTTAGCTTACCTGTTTGACAATTAGCTCTCTGGTTGCTGAGGGCTGAACTGTCATGGCTAACGTGTTGAATGCAGTAAATGACTGAATTACAGGAGTCACCATCTCGTTTATCTTCGTTCACATTAGCCTTCATTCTGAATATTGGTGCATCTGGGTTAATTAGAATATCCTACTATGTAATTTAATAAATAAAAACCTACAACCATAATCATGAAAATTAAATCAAACGGCTTGAAATATCACTTTTAAGTGCAGTGAATACCGAATATGAAGGCTTACCTTTCTGAATTATATCGTTAAAAAATACACTTATAGAAAACTTCCACCTAATGTTAGTTTGTGGGTTGGAGATCAGTAATTCTGTTGTAAGATATTTAATCAATTGTTTAATTGACATTAGGCATTATGCTGTCTGTGATAAACTGATATACAACCTTAAACTTGTGATAATTAATACAGCTTTCTTGTTTTGTTTTTTGGTTTTTTTTTTGTATTTAGCTCTGGAAACTGCTTATAAAATGTTATATTAAAGCAGGAACTGACAACAAGGTTATTTTCACAGGTGTGCAGGCTTAAACAGCAGGTGAGGTAAAATATGCACTACAGCCCCAACAGGAAGCAGAGACGGTGGACATGAGAAAAATAATTGCGATTAGTTGACTATCAAAATAAACAGTTGCAGGCCTACTGCCAACATCATAAAATTGATCATTTTTAGTTCTATTACAAAAAATAACTTTCACGTTCTAATTTAGTGAGATGCACTAGTAGACCGTTTTAACAGGAAAATAAATTGTAAGCTGCTTCATCTGTTACATGTTAAACATTATCACAGTACCCCGGAAATCCAGGCAAACCCAGAACGATCTGGGCTACCTCTGTCAGGATTTCCTCTGGTAACATTTCTGTGTGGTGGGCCGCCACCCTTGAAACTATTCCGCCAAGCCAAGGAAACATAAAATTTAAGAAAAAATATTAAGGAATGACACTCCACAAGCGCGCACACAAACAACGCACGTGACCGTCATCTGCATGGAGTTCAGAAGCGTCCTGTCTGCTTGTTCCAGTTGGCAGGCAGAATGTCTCGCTAGCGTCGCTATCCGCGAGAAGTATGAGCTTATTAAAGTACTTTAAATACGGGAAAAAAAAAGCTGAAGATGCATATAAGCAGTGGAGGCATTTATCGTGGTTTTAACCGGCTGGTAATGGGAACAATAATGAAGAGTCGCTTAGCAAACAGGTGTGGTTAGGCTTCATATACAGGGAAAGGCAAGAGTGAGTGATGAATTGCTGAGGATTTAATTCACCAGCCACTTTTTAAACCACCAGGTTTTTGTTCAATTATTAACTAATTTATATTCATTATTATGTACTTGGTAAGTTAAGATGATCGAAATTCTCAGAGTCAATGACTAATCCACCAACAGCCAAACTAAACGTGTCAACAATTGGATTTCAAAATAAGAGGTTTATCCTGCCGTCTGGTTGGTGAGAGTTCTAAAAAACTATAAATATATAGAAATATTATAACAGAAATAACTACATCTTTGGTAATTCATTTAAGATTCAAAGATTTTATTTGTCAATACTACTACACGTACAGGAGAATTGGAATGCCGTTTCTCTCTCTTCAGTGGTGTGTGCAATATACATATAAAAAATAATAAGGCTGGAAAAACAACAACAGCAGTCTGTGTACAGTAATGCCACCCATACTGCAAATAACGATAAAAGATAAAACCCAGACATCCCATAGTGCAAATAAAGAAAAAGGATAAAAACCCACCAATCCTATATACAGAAAAAAGAAGAGCAGTAATACTTGTAGTTGCAAGTTTGATGCAGGAGAGTAAGTGTAGACAGTGACAGATTGGACTGCACATGATCAATATTGCAATAACAGAAAGCAGCAGGTATGGCATTTGTGCAAATGGTTGCAGTGAGGTGCAGAGACATAGAGCAGTAGATGTATTACTGTTGGTGTGCCAGTCTTTGTGTGCAAACAGCTGAGGTAGTTATTGTGCAGGCAAGTGTGTTACGGTCCGGGGGTGGGGGAAGAAGTGGACAGAGTTCCGGGTCCTGATGGCTTGTTGAACAAGGCTGTTTAGCAGTCTTGTGGAGTGGGCCCAGAGGCTCTGGTGCCTTGCCCCCAAGGGCAATGGAGCTTTTTTCATTAAATAAAATTCTATTAATATTTTTTTTCTTTGAAATCAGAGTTAAATTATCGTTCTAGTCTGGCTCTGCAAAATTACAGTATGATCAAAAGTGCAAATTGTATAAAGAAAAAAAAGTCAATCTTACCACAATCTGTTTCAAATTTATTTAAAAAAAAAAACAGTAATTTTATATAAAACTAGAAAAGCACTCGGAGAGCGCAGACCTCCGCCAAGCGCCACAATTCCCCCCATACAGTGTTTGTGTGTACGTTTTCAGATTCCTTGAGCATGTAAACATATGAGTAGCAATTGGATTCACAATGATTAATTGTTTATTTGACAGGGACAGTGCAATAAACACACAATTAATCAATGACAATCAATGTGATAGTGATAGGATTAGTGGTTCAGTAGTAAAAGCATTGCCTCCTTGGCGGAGGTAATAAACTGAAGTGTTGCTGTTGTGTCCATCTCCTCCACTGACGGATGCAAATTGGGTAGACAGGTTGCCGTGGGTTTTATATTATATTATTTTGGGGTTGCGCTCCGCGGCAAACGAGAATTTAGAAGCTTCGCCGGCAGAGAGCTCGTTTTTGCGCAGCGCCTATGGCTGGCCGGTGAATTTCTGCCAAATGCGCAGCTCCTATGGCTGGCCGGGGAATTTCTGCCAAAGAATCCGCTGGCGGACAGCTGCCCGTGTGAGGTTTTGCAGTTGCGCGCAAACACAGGCACGCTGGCGGGCCCAGGCAAGCAGTGTTTTCCGCGTGCTTTTGTGCCTAAAACGTTGAAGAACGCGGAGTTTGTGTTGCAGACACGACGACCAGCGCCCTCCATTGCACCTGCGCACATGTTGAAAATGGCCCTATGTCACAGTGTTGAAAAATGCTTTAAAAAATTCCTGTATCCAGACGGTGAACCGGATCACCCCCAAAATTTAATCAGTTCTTCCTTGTACCATTTCCAACAACGCCTGAAAGTTTCATGGAAATCCGTCCAAGACTTTTTGAGTTATCTTGCTAACAAACAAACACACAGACAAACCCCGGCAAAAACATAACCTCCTCCTGGCCTTTTCGGCCTGGCGGAGGTAAAAATAAACAATTAGCCATAAAATAATCCCCAAATTTGTAACAAAGTCTCAAATGTACAAGAAAAGTCAATTTTACAAGAGAAAATTACAAATGTGAGGAAAATTTCAAATTTGGGTCAATTTACAGGGAAAAGTATAAAACTATAAGAAAACCATTATAAATTATTATTATAAATTATAAATTTGAGAAAAACCTCAAACCGTCAAGACTGAAGTCATTACTCAAGTTTTTAAGAGGGTACTCTTTGTACCCTTAACTAGAAATCTTGGGTTGTGTTCATTTAATTATTAATTTCATAGCACTGCTTTTACATGAGTAGAATTTTTGGCTACTATAAAAAACTCTGATCATATAATTTAAGTATGTGTAAGTTACTCTTATGAATGTGTTTCCCTTCTCTTTCCTACTCTCTCAATGGAAAAAAGAAACACTTGAATAAAAATACAAAAAATTAAGATAAGAGATAAGATAAGCCCTTATTAGTCCCACAATGGGGAAATTCCAGGATTGCAACAGCAAAGGGATAGCAACACTCAGAGCAATAATTAAGAAGATAAGAAAAAAAAATAAGAGCAGTGAATATACATACGTACACAAATATATAAATATATATACACAGTGCGGAGCATTGTAGCTAGATGGAATAAACAGCATAACCGTCTACTTAGTTATCCTACATAGTATGAATATGTACCCATACAAATTGTCACCCTCTGTAGTGACTGATATTGTCCGAGTTGTATACTGGAGGGGACCATTTGTTTAAGTCTATTGCGTCTTTTGCATTCAATACTATTAGGTCGTCACGTTTTTTTTGCTATCTCTGCGAGCAGCCCTGCTTAGGTTATACAGTCTGACAGCTGTAGGTAGGAAGGACCTGTGAAACCTTTCGGTTGCGCACCTAGGATGATGTAGTCTTCTGCTAAATGAGCTCCTCAGTGCGTTCAGTATGTCCTGCATAGGGTGGGACTCGGACTCCAGCAGAGATGACAGTTGAGCCACCATCCTTCTCTCTCCCATCTCCTCCACTGGGTCAAGGCATTGCCCCAGGACAGAGCTAGCTTTCTTGATCATTTTGTTCAGTTTCTTCCTATCGGCTGCTGTAATGCCACTGCCCCAACAGACCACTCCAAAAGGGATGGCTGATGCCACCACCGTGTCATAGAATGTCTTCAGCAGCGCCCCTTGTACACCAAAAGACCCGAGCCTCCTCAGTAGGAACAGCCTGCGCTGTCCCTTCTTGTAGAGTGCATCGGTATTGTGTGACCAGTCGTTTATTGTTCAGATGAACACCCAAGTACTTGTAGGATGTCACCATCTCAATGTCTGTTCCCTGTATGTTTACTGGTGCTGTGAGGGGTTATCCTTGCCTGCGGCAGTCCACCACCAGCTCCTTAGTATATAATGTAAACCATGACAAAAAATCCTGCAGGACAAAACATGACACTTGATATTTTCTAACATTTTTGTATACCACCATAGATGGAGAGAGAACCTGAATTACAGCCGTGGACAAAATTGTTGGTACCCCTCTGTTAATGAAAGAAAAACCCACAGTAGTCACAGAAATAACTTGAATCTGACAAAACTGGTAATAAATAAAAATTCTATGAAAATCAGACAATGCTTTTGAATTGTGGTTCAACAGTATTCCTTTAAAAAACAAACTCATGGACTTCCGGTTATGGTGGCCACGTAGGAAGACGTGTTTCACTCTGCTCTGCTCCTAAAAATAAAAAGTAGGCCAAAACTCTCAATTGGAACAAAAACCTATCCTAGCGTTTAGGCGCGGATATGGTAAAAACCAAGGCTGGGAAATCAGGCGGAGGGAAAAGTGATTCGTTGAAACAATCCAAGCTAACAGACTTCCATGCTTGTGACGAAGCAGAAAAATCTCCAGGGACAATGGCGGAGGAGGGAGCTAGCGGCGGAGTGGTGACTGCCAAGGAGGGCACGAATGCGGTACTTGCTGCCATCAGCTCCATGAGAGCAGACGTTTCGTCTAAATTTGATGGGATTATAGCAGCGACAGAAGGAATGAGAAAAGAAATAAGCGACTGTATGGAACGAGTATCGCAGGCGGAGCTCCGAATCTCCAGCGCTGAAGGTGACGTCACCAGCCTACAATTAAAGGTGCAAACATTGGAATTAAAAAATAAACGTCTGGAAGATAACGTCCTGGACTTAGAATCCCGGTCGCGACGGAATAATTTAAGGCTGGTGGGCCTCCCGGAGGGAACGGAGGGACGGGATACATGTTCCTTTTTGGAAAAGTGGATTCCAGAAGCGCTGAACAACGCGGATCTGCAGTCATCAGTCGTCTTAGAGAGCGCTCACCGAATCGGCCCACCGAGAGATAATAAGACACCACCGAGGACGCCGATTATGAAGTTCCTCAGCTACAGAGACAAGATGACGGTCACCAACGTGGCGCGAGCTAAAGGAGAAATTAAATACCAGGATCAACAGGTGCGGTTCTACCCAGATTTGGCCACAGGAATTCAACAATTAAGGAAACGGTTTGACCCCGCCCGTAAAGAGCTGCGCAACCTCGGGATTCGTCACGGAGTGATTCATCCGGCAAGACTGCTGGTCACATATAAAGGGAGAACCCATATCTTCAAGACCCCTCAGGAGGCGCAGGAGCTTATCAAGCAGATCCAAGAAGAGACTGGTGGGAGCTAAGCATGAAGCATGAACAAGATATAAAGGTAGAATATTTAAGCATTTGCACAGGCATCAGACTGATCTGAAACACACAGCATGTCTACAAAATATAGATTGTATTATATTTAAAAAAAAAAAAAAAAGCTATGATGTACAAAGTTGCTATAAAATTTTGGAGTTAAGTTGGAAAAACTACAGAAGAGAGTTAATGTCATGTCATTAAAAGTAGCAGAGTCAGGGTGATTGAGAGGAGAAAAGAGTGAGTGGTTTGACTGATCCTCGCAGGTGTGGAGCAGTCACTGGCTATTGCAGGAGACGGAATTTTTTTTTTTGATTTTGGGGGAATTACCACGAATGTGGGAAGGGGGAATTTGTTTTTGTGTAGTTTGTGGGATGAATGTTCAACCATCCAAGTTTTTGCTTCTCTGTATGAGCATGTTTATTTTGCAAGGTAATCTCAAACTTTTTATTGATCATAGACCAAAGCGTTAATCTTAATTTAACTTCATGGAATTGCAGAGGTCTACAAAATCTAAAAAAAAACTTAAACAAGTTATGAATAAAATAAAAGACATAGATTCAAAAATTGTGTTTTTACAAGAAACGCATCTAGTAGAGGAGGATGTAAAAAGAATTAGGAGAAGATGGCAGGGAAATGTGTTCACCTCATCATTTTCATCCCGAGCCAGGGGAGTTATGACTCTCATACATAAAACAGTCCAATTTCAAGTGAAAAATTTAATTGGAGATAAATTAGTTAGATAACAAAGATTCTTGGATGATTAGATATTAGAAAATATAAATCTGGTGAACTTATACGGTCCCAATATAGATGATCAAAACTTCTTTGTTAATTTATTTCTTACTTTAGCATCACTCACTGGGCAACATATAATAGCAGGGGATTTTAATTGTACATTGAATCCCAATATAGATAGATCAACAGGACTGGACTGTACGCACAATGGATGTAGGACAACCATTAATCATTTTATGAAAGAATTGAGATTGCTAGATATATGGAGAGAAATGAAACCACAAGTCAAAGTCTATTCTTGTTATTCTAATACCTACAAGACATTCTCACGTATTGACTATTTTTTGATCTCCACAGAATTAAGGTCCAAGATTCAAAACTGTTTCTATGATAACATCGTGATATCTGATCACGCACCCTGCTGTCTAATATATGTAGATAAGAAATTGACAAAGGTTCCAGGTAGGTGGCAATTTCAGCATAAATGGCTTCAGGATGAGGAATTTGTTAAGTACATAGAAAAACAGATGAGTTCTTTGATATCAATACTACACAAACATCAGCATGTACAAAGTGGGAGGCTTTAAAAGCTTTTATTAGGGGGCATATTATTAGTTATACAGGTTCAAAATCTAAGAAGACTCGAGAGGAGAGAGTCCAATTGGAACGTAAAATAAAAATTCTTCAAGAAAAAGTGTATGCAGGAAGTAATCCAAAGTTAGAGAACGAATTACTGATTCTGAGAGCTGAATATGACGACAAAAAATAAATATCAGCGAATAGAGCTGCTTCGAGTCTTCTAAGATTGAAGCAAACTTTTTATGAACAAGGTGAACAATCAGGGAAATTATTGGCATGGCAGATTAAACAATTAGAATTTAAAACACCAATTACCAGTATAATAAGTAACGGACAGGCAGTTGTAGATCCTTTAGAAATTAATAGTGCCTTTAGCAGGGATGGCAAAGGAAATTCTGATTTCAGCTGAAATCTAATTTGGTCGATTGATTTATAGGGGGCTGGGGGGGGGCGCAGCCCCCCTGAAGCTGGGATGTTTTCAGTAAAACAGAAGTAATTTAAACTGAAAAAAATGACAAAAAAAATGAAATACTAGACTTAGATAAATCATTAAATTTAATGAAAAGTTAACTTACTTTTTCTTCAATGTTGTCTCACTGTCTTTAGTCCAACATATTTAACAGTTCTATAAGAGTTTATTACAATATTTACACTAGTCACCAAGTCACTTCTAATGTGAAACTTTCTTCCTTTTGGCAGCAAGCTGTGTCAGTCTCTGAACTTCATCTCCTTTTCTGATTTCTTCAGAAATTGTCCGAGTGTTTCTGTTACCTTGTCGAACTTTGAGCCAATTTTCACCTTTACCGTCACTTTTCTCTAAGCCAATTCCATCGGAACTTATTTTTGACACTTTTGTCTATTTCTAGCACTGATGACTCCTGATCCTCCGATAAAAATCTCATAATTCCGCTGAAAACAATACCGAAAGCTCAGAATTCCAACACGAACTAGCGATGTGATTTGGGGTTGGGGAAATTATCTGAAAATTCAGCAGGGGGTCTGGGGGACATAGTCCCCCAGCGGGGTCCATGGCAGAGCCCCGTTGTGGGGGGGGGGGGGGGCGAAGCCCCCCGAAGCTCCTGGGTTTTTATGAATTTTAAGTACCAGAACTGTGCTTAAACGACATAAAACAAACAGCTGAATGTCACTTATTACTGTATAATATTGACTTATGTTCCAAGAAGATAGCATTCCTAAAATATTCCAACAAGCATTATCCATCACATGCTTTAACACTTGATCAAATCAAAATCAGTTAATTTTATCTATTCCATAATAGAAATAAAATTCCAACATACCATTACTTTTTATAATTTCAGCATTCATTTCAGATCACCAGTTTCAATCTCCATTGAGACTTGAGCAGTTCATTTTGCACAATCACTGATGTAGCCAAGTCTTAGAAATATTCAAAAGTTATGAGTCAATGTCCACTGTGCAGTCAATTTCAAACTGTTTGGACTCATAAAAGGGGATGGTTAACTTTTATTACCGTTTCCTCCCCCGCGCAGACCAGCTCATACAGCCGTTGTACGCCGCCAGTAACAGAGAGTTAATGGCTCTCCACCTGGCCATACGCCACTTCCAGTCCTGCCTGAAAGGGCGCAGCTTCACTGCGTTCGTGGACCACAAGCCGCTAACGTACTTAACGTACTTTATCTTCCTGGAAGATAAAATAAAGCGGAATTTGGCGAATTAGCAGAAAATCACATCCCTGAGAACACGCCGCCATGAATCTTTGAAAAAGCATACAACGAGCCATTTGATTGGTCCAATCGTTTGCAACTATCCAATCGCAGGGCTGTGCAGTAGCTTGAACACAACACATCCAGGTTATCGCGGGAGACTACTTCCGGGGAAGTGCCGAGCGCTTATGTAATCGTGTTGATTTTCGCTAAAATCGGTAACAATAAGGTACCTTACCCCCCTAAAATTTTCTCAACGGATTTAGACGATTCACAGAAATGATCAATTTGAAAATAAATCGGCGGAAATCCGCGAATCGGCGGAAAATTGCCATCCCTGCTTTAGAGATTATTATGAAAAACTATATGATACAAAAAAATGAAACTGACTTAAAACTAAATGTGTTTTTGGACGGATTATCTATACCGTGTATTCCAAATGAAAATAGGGAGATACTGGAGTCAAAAATTAGTCAAGAAGAAGTTGGGCTAGCCATTGATAATATGAAATCAGGAAAAAGTGCGGGACCAGATGGTTTTCCAGTTGACCTCTATAAAAAATTTAAGAATAAATTAATAAAACCATTTTTGGAAATGGTTTTAGAAGCATTTCAAAATAGTAATTTACCACCATACATGAATAATGCCTTAATTATACTGTTGCCAAAACCAGGTAAACCCTCTAATAAATGTGAAAATATGAGACCAATAAGCCTATTAAATGCTGACCTTAAGATAATCTGTAAAATTTTAGCAAGACGAATACAAAAAATATTACCAAATATTATTAACCAAGATCAGAATGGCTTTATAATGGGAAGACAAGGCTTCCATAATGTAAGAAGACTATTTAATATCATTTATTCTAATAAAGAAGCACCGGATACAGCTCTCCTATCATTGGACGCTGAAAAGGCCTTTGATAGGGCCATTCGACCCTTTCTTTTTGAAGTCCTACAAAGGTTTGGACTTGGAAATAATTTCATAAAATGGGTTCAGATAATATACAATAATGCTTCAGCAGAAATCCTAACAAACAGCAATATCTCAAAATCAATAAAAATCAATAGAGGATGTCGACAAGGCTGTCCACTTTCACCTTTACTGTTTACTATGGCAATTGAACCTTTAGCGATGGCAGTACGTTTACATCCACAAATATATGGAATTAAAGTAGGACCAACAGAACATAAAATCTCCCTGTATGCCGATGACATAATTTTGTTTATGTCGAATTTTAAAAAAATCAATTCCGACCTTGTTAAATTTAATAAAGAACTTTGGGGAAATATCAGGATATAAAATAAATAAAACAAAATCTTCAATATTAATGCTAAATGAGACCCAGAGAAAGCACCCAGCTCCTGAGGTAAATCAATTCAATGTTGTAAATCAGTTTAAATATTTAGGAATTCAAATTGTGCCCAAGCTAGAATCAGTCGCCAGTGCCAACTATGAAGCCTTAATGACAGATATTAATGAGTTGCTTCAGAGATGGATGTCACTACCAATGTCGATGATTGGGAGAATTAATATACTTTAAAGTAATATCTTACCCAAAATACTATATTTATTTCAATACATTCCTTTACCACCACCTTCAGATCTATTCTCAAGAATTAAAAAAAAAGTTAGTGGAATTTATATGAAACAATAGGAAGGCTAGATTACGTCTGTCCTTACTATATTTACCATTTGATCGTGGAGGTCTGAAATGTCCAAACTTTATGTTGTATTACTGGTCAGCACAACTGAGGTCTATTATTTTTCATCAAATGATCTCCCTCACTGGACTGAAATGGAATCATACAATTTACCTTTACCTCTTCCCTTATTCATATACTCAGACTCGGCTAAAAAATTACAGAAACAAGTTAAAAATCCAACTGTAAAGCATATGATCAAAATATGGTGTGAAACCAAAAAATATTTAAAAGAACCACACTTATTGTCACAATTTAGCCCAATATGGGGTAATCAATATTTTACACCAGGGAGAGCGGATGCTGTATTTAAAGTATGGAATTTAAAAGGGATTCAAAAGATTCAAGACTTATATTTGTCACGTTCAGATAATGTCTTTTGAAGAACTGAGGATCAAATTTAATCTTAATAGAACACATTTTTTAAAATATCTTCAGCTGAGGAATTTTATTCGATCAAATCAAAATAATGCTCTCACCCGACCTACTTATTCATCCTTGGAAAAAATTTTGATGAAAGATAGTAAGAGAAAGGGTATTATTTCAGAGTTTTATAACTCACTGACACTATCCTCAAGTGAAAACTCACAGAAAGACTGAATTATTGGAAAGAAGACCTGCAAACTGAAATTTCAGAGGAACAATGGGAATTGGCTTGTACAGAAGCTCAAACCAAATCAAATGTACGTCTTAAATTGATACATTTTAAATGGTTAATGCGGATGTATGTTACACCGGTGGAGTTAAATAGATATAACAAAAACATACCAGATACGTGCACAAAATGTATGGAGAGTAAAGGAACCCTATTTTATTGTTTATGGGAATGTAGAAAAATTAGAATGTTTTGGGAAGAGGTGAGGGTAACAATTTAAAGAATAATTTCAAAACAATTCATATTGAACTCTAAACTGTTTTTGTTGGGTCTGTATCCAGAAAAGCATAACTTTAATAAGAGTGAAAGAGCATTCATAGACCTCAGTATGCTTAATGCCAAAAAATGTATTGCACTACTGTGGAAAAAGACTCATAGACCAGATGTGACTCAGTGGTTAAGACAGATGTCAACAAACCTTCCACTAGAAAGAATAACACCTTTCATTGATTATGTAAAGAAATTAAACATAACTTCTGAAGAGGAAAGTGAATGATGTGTGTGGACCTTGTAAATTCCAAATTGGTGAATGTATAGTATGTATACTTATGTAATGGATTACCTAGGCTAAACAGAGGAGCATTGTTGATGACTTGCTTTTGTTAGTGGTTGTTGGTGTTTTTAGTACATTTTATTTTTAAATTACTTTAGTGTTAGTGTTTGTTTGTGTCATGTTTGTTAAAAAAAAGGTTTAATAAAAAATATTGTGGGAAAAAAAAAAACTCATGGAACAGGCCTGGACAAAAATGATGGTACCCCTAGAAAAGATTGAAAATAATGTGACCATAGGGACATGTTCAACCAAGATGTGTCCTCTAATTAACATCACAGGTGTCTACAAACTTGTAATCAGTCAGTCGGCCTATTTAAAGGGTGACAAGTAGTCACTGTGCTGTTTGGTGACATGGTGTGTACCACACTAAACATGGACAAGAGGAAACAAAGGAGAGAGTTGTCTCAGGAGATCAGAAAGAAAACTGTAGACAAGCATGTTAAAAGTAAAGGCTATAAGACCATCTCCAAGCAGCTTGACGTTCCTGTGACTACAGTTGCATATATTATTCAGAAATTTAAGATCCACGGGACTGTAGCCAGCCTCCCTGGACGTGGCCGCAGGAGGAGATGGATAATACGAATGGTAACAAAAGAGCCAGAACAACCTCTAAACACATTCATGGTGAACTCCAAGGTCAAGGTACATCAGTGTCAGATCGCACCATCCGTCGTCGTTTGAGCCAAAGTGGACTTCATGGGAGACGACCAAGGAGGACACCACTGTTGAAAACAAATCATAAAATAGCCAGACTGGAATTTGCCAAACTGCATGCTGACAAGCCACAAAGCTTCTGGGAGAATGTCCTATGGATAGACGAAACAAAACTGGAACTTTCTGGCAAGGCACATCAGCTGTATGTTCACAGATGCAAAAATGAAGCATACCAAGAAAAGAACACTGTCCCTACTGTGAAACATGGAGGAGGTTCTGTTATGTTCTGGGGCTGCTTTGCTGCATCTGGCACAGGGTGTCCTGAATCTGTGCAGGGTACAATGAAATCTCAAGACTATCAAGGTATTCTAGAGAGAAATGTGCTGCCCAGTGTCAGACAGCTTGGTCTCAGTCGCAGGTCATGGGTCTTGCAACAGGATAATGACCCAAAACACACAGCTAAAAACACCCAAGAATGGCTAAGAGCCAAACAGGACTATTCTAAAGTGGCCTTCTATGAGCCCTGATCTAAATCCTATTGAACATCTGGTGAAGGAGCTGAAACATGCAGTCTGAAGAAGGCACCCTTCAAACCTGAGACAACTGGAGCAGTTTGCTCATGAGGAGTGGGCCAAAATACCTGCTGAGAGGTGCAGAAGTCTCATTGACAGTTACAGATATCGTTTGATTGCAGTGATTGCCTCAAAAGGTTGTGCAACAAAATATTAAGTTAAGGGTACCATCATTTTTGTCCAGGCCTGTTTCATGAGTTTGTTTTTTTTTTTTTTTTTTTTAAATAATTCTGTTGAACCACAATTCAAAAGCACTGTCTGATTTTCATTGGTTAATTTTCATCGAATTTTTATTTATTACCACTTTTGTCAGATTCAAGTTATTTCTGTGACCATTGTGGGTTTTTCTTTCATTAACAGAGGGGTACCAACAATTTTGTCCACGTGTGTAGATAGGGCTGAGAGAGGGTAAAGATGAGACAGAAAAGATGAGCCAAGAAAAGGAAAATGTTCAGGCAGAGGGGCCAGGAAAGGTGAGAAGGATGAGAAGTTTAAACACAGGACGTCTGGGTGGGACCCCACCTGGCCCAATACACCAACATTCAAGCCTCAGTTGTACAATACTTCCATATACAAGTTCCATATGCAAAGTTACTGTGTAAAATAAAAAAAAAAAAAAAAAATAGTATAAAATTAACATATTCCAGTTACAATAGTGTCATGAGTTTTCTGCCCCCTCCCCCCAGGAAAAAATATGTTGCCAGTGTTATTTCAAAATTCAGGCAAATTAAAAATCGAGAAAATATGCTGATACAATAATACAAGACTTTAGTTCCACTTAATTTTGACCGGGCGAGGTGAAACAGAGAGACAGACGGACAGACAGATACACACATCCACAAACAGATGCACTAAATGATCAATTACTGTATGCCTCTGCTTCACCGAGGCATAATTAGCTGTTAGTTTAAATCAATGAAAATTTAAGTGTAGACCTACAGCCTAAACACCGTCATTCTGGCCTGATTTAACCCGTTTGCTTCTTAGTAAAAATATTTCAGATTGGTCATGATGTGAAAATCAAAGGCACAAAAGATAATGTAATAAAATACATGTGATGACTAACTTTATTGATTATCACTACTTGACTAATTAAAATGATTAGAAATCAAATAATTTACATTAAGCACCAACTTGCTCCTCCAACCCATTTTGATTTGTTTTGCATCTATGTGCCATCATCGTGCACTTTTGCAGCTTTAATACATTTTTTCAGACAAAAGACACCCAACAGTAATTTAAACCAAAGAAACAATGGCCTGATACATGTTTCCAGTTAGCACAACTTAGCATCGTCATTTAGCATTTTATAATGAGACATGGTGTTCACATTACTTACCTCCTATTAAAACAAGGTTAGCGAACTATCCTCTCTGACGCAGCACGATGAAAAACAGTCCCACATCCCTGGCAAACAGGAGTAGCAGCTATATGAACCAGTAGTTTGGAGTTGTGCATTTTAAAATCAAATATAAATGACAGAATGACTTTCTATGAAACGATAGGCATTTTTTATATCGTCATCCGATATGTACTGTCATATCGCACAGCCCTTGCGGGGATGGGTTTTTTTCGCTAGTGTACTCTTTTTCTTCGCTCTGGTCAGTTTGTCCGCTATGTTAATTTGAAGCTGGTGGGTGGATCTCCAAGCTCGTGTGGTATTGGAACTTGTTGCAACTCTCCCACATAATCCAGAAGGACTTTTTTTTTTTTTTTTTTTTTGCTCTGCGCAGCGCATGCACTCTGGGGGGCTTGGCGTCTTCTGCTTTTTTGGTTGAAATGCGGCAGTGGGTGACTGCGTGCACCCCTGCCTGGACAGCGACGCCACTACATTTCATAGAATAAGCTCCCATTAAAAAGGACTGCTGAGTTATCAATTAATTGGCAACTAATTTAATCAACTAAATTCTTAGACAATTAATTGAAAGTCAATTAATCATCAACATCCCTTATTTGAATCTTTTATTACTGCCCTCTCAGTGAAATACAACAGCCTCAATGTCATAAGCTATATCATATTAGAACTTTGTGGCATGAATTTTGAACCTTTTCACGCAATTTTCTCATGTAAATTTGCATCTTTTCTCTCAAGTGATTTCTTATACACTACCGTTCAAAAGTTTGGGGTCACTTAGAAATTTCCTTATTTTTGAAAGAAAAGCACTTTTTTTCCCAATGAAGATAACTTTAAACTAATCAGAAACACAATCTATACATCGCTAATGTGGTAAATGACTATTATAGCTGCAAATGTCTGGTTTTTGGTGCAATATCTACGTAGGTGTACAGTGATCCCTCGCTACTTCGCGCTTCACCTTTCGCGCCCTCAGTGCATCGCGGATTTTTCAAAAATATTCATCAAAAATTCAAAATTGAGAAATAATGGGCGGGCGCTAGCAGAAGGCAGGGAGACTACATTAGACCATCAGGTGTCAACACGGACAGCCGCACAACTCTCTGTTCGCTGTTGTGTTGGCTCGGCAATCTCGCAAGCTGATTGGCCGAGACTTTTCACCCCGCAAGCTGATTGGCCGAGACGTTTCACCCACCTCCTCTCCCTGCCGAGCGCCCATGAAGGGAAGGAAGACCGCATTCATTGCTTTTTATCGCTCGTGTTACTTAGTCTCGCCGCGTGGAACTTTTTGCTGTTCTCTTGTGCCATTTTGTGCGAAATAGTCTTCCCGTCGAGGCACTACGCCGCCTCCTGCAGCTTCAGCTCTATCGGAAGCTGCCCTCGATGATCCTGCGCCTCCAGCATCTCACGATGAGGCGTCACCTGAGGAGCAGTAAAGCTCTCATTAACCTGTGCAGTAAATCATTTTCATCTTGAGTTACGTATCTTGTTATAAGAATAAAAGAGTTCTAAAAACATATTTATGTACACTTTGTTTACATCTACGTATGTATGTACACGTACACACACACACACACGTATCATATGAGAGAGAGAGAGTGAGAGAATGAACGTACGTATTATTTATGGATGACGTCATTAGGGGTGACGCTACTTCGCGGTTTTTCACTTTTCGCGGTCGGTTCTGGAACCCATTAACCGCGATAAGTGAGGGATCACTGTATAGAGGCCCATTTCCAGCTACTATCACTCCGGTGTTCTTATGGTACAATGTGTTTGCTCATTGTGTCAGAAGGCTAATGGATGATTAGAAAACCCTTGTGCAATCATGTTAGGTCTGAAATGCTGTAATTGTTGCAAATGGAGGATTCTTTGATGAAAGCAAAGTTCGAAGGAAAAAATTATTATTTCAAATACAAATCATTATTTCTAACATTGTCAATGTCTTGACTATATTTTCTATTCATTTTACAACTCATGGTGGTAAATAAGTGTGACTTTTCATGGAAAACAAAATAATTGTCTGGGTGACCCCAAACTTTTGAACGGTAGTGTAAATTTATGAGTTTCACTTTCCAAGCCATTTAAGGGCCTTTTCCACTAGCACGCTTTAGCGCGACACGGGACGGCTCAGCAAGCTTTGTACGCTTTTCCACAAGCCCCAACACGGTTTAACAGCCACGATTCTCAGCCCCGCTGAAGGGCAGGGTACAGCAGTGCTCAGCTGGGCCGTGTTGTGACGTTAACAGACTGGTCGCCGCTGATTGGTCAGGTCATAACCGGCGCTGATTGGTCGGGTTGTAACCGCCCCTCAACTCCTCCTCTTCTACCAAATCTTCACGACCTTCTCAATAAAGTTTTTGGAAAAAAAAAAAAAAAAAGAATCTAGACGACCGCCATTACTCAGCACGCAACCACTGTTGGCGGTTTATTTTCAGTGTATTGCTGTGCTATTTTCGTTTATTCTCTATCAAAAATGGCTTCGCTCTAAAATATACCGAGGTCTTCAAGACTTAAAAGGAGACAACACATCATATATAAAAGAGAGATGGGAAAAAGAGGGGAATTTCACTTTACAACTGGAAATATGGGAAAAGCTAAATAAACAGCAATGGAAAAGTACCTCATCCCTGCAGTGGAGAGAATTTGGATGGAAAAATTTGGTAAGATTTTTCACAACACCTGCACAAAACAAATTTACCCATAAGGGGTTGAACTGTTGGCGCTTGTGTGGTGAAAAGACTGCAAATCATTTTCATGTGTTTTGGTCATGCCCAGTTATCCACCAATATTGGACCAACGTACAGACAATATTGGGGAAAACATTCAAAATAACAGTTCCCTTTTCTTTTGTAACTTTGTATTTGGGTTTACTACCGGACTCACTGGAAAGACGAGGAGATAAATACTTATTCAATGTTTTAATATTGGCAAGTAAAAAAGCCCTAACTAAAAAATGGATGCTGAAGGACTGTCCTACACCTGAAGATTGGATTAACGTGATTCAAGACATTTACTCAATGGAAAAGTTGACATTCGCACTGAGACAGGACATGGATGGGTTCATGAACTTTTGGCAACCCTGGATCGCATATGTGTCTTCCATTAGATCTAATCTTTGACAAATACCATTTCAATAATGGCACCACTCTTTGTTCCAACCCTACTCAGATGCTCTTTTACTTTTAATTACTTAATTTTCTGTTTGTTTGTTTTTTGCTGTTCTGTTTGTTTATTCGCTTTTTTTTTTTTATTTAATTCTCCTTAATTTCACTTTTTCTTTCACTTTAAAAAAAAAAAGGGGGGTGTTGTAATAACTATCCTACCAATGTTGTCAAATAGCAAAAAATAAGGGAACATGTGATGAAAATGTAAACAATGCAATGCTGTAATGACCTGTATACCCTTTACAAAAACTTAAATAAAAAAAAAAAAAATGGCTTCGCGTAATAAGGGTGTTCCATGGACCAATAAGGAGGTGCAGTGTCTGCTCACTGCATTGTCAGACGAACGTATCCAGCGCGAGTTAGACGGAGCCGCCCGGAATGAAAAAATATACCGGGAGGTCTCGACATCGGAGTCCTTTAACGGTGAGTTTTAATTTTTTTTTATTGTGCGTTTTTTCGCAAATATATTCGGTAAGACGCTCAGTTTATTTATGCAATAAAAAAGCTGTTCATTTGTGGATGATGACCGCTGCTTTATCGCAGCACACTGCGGACTCGCTTTTCTTTTAATTATTCATGTGAACAATACGCTGAAATAAGCTTATGTAATCTTGTTAAAAACTATTGTCTTTTCTGTATATCTTGCACTTTCATGCTGTATTTTATTGTGTGCATTTTCCTTGTAGAATCCACGCGTCCGCAGCGCCAGCCCGCCCGGATTCTCCAATGTGAATCTGTCCCGCCACCAGGCGCAAAATGTATTCAATGATAAGTATTTGCAACATTTAAATGAGGTTGCAGAAAACGCGAGGGTATCCCTGGACCTGGCAGAGACGGCTTCATTCAACCGAGCCTTCCTGACCCAGTTTGGGAAGCTGGGAGAGGCACTCAGTGGTCGGCGTGTATAAAATGTCGATTAACCTTCATGTTGTGTTGCCAAGTTTTTTTTTAAATATTTTGTATATAATAAAATGGAATTGTTTTGGAAAGTGTGGTTTGTCTGTTATAACACTGAATTATAAAACAGTATAATTGCATAGAAATTCCATTGCCTAGTCTGATGAAAATAATGCTGATCATCCTGTCGGGTCAACCATTGTAAAGGTAATGTAATTTTTTAACTAGACCAAAAAACAAATGTTTTTGTAAGCTTTCTGTTCTTTTTATTGAAATATCATAAAAAATTAGCAACACATGATACAGTTCTAAACTTTGGGTAAATTTTTTTATGTTAACATAAGAAGTTGCACAGTTGGACTTTAAAATGCAGCAGGAGAGACTGATCAAGCTTACAAGTCAAAAAGTAAGTATATGTAAATTGAATGTTCTATCGGCATTCCAAATTCAGAGAATTACAATACTTTAGAAGGAGTGTAGCATCATCTAAACGGAAAATAATAATACTGTTGTTCCAAACGTTGACCTGAAGGTGAAAAACATGAATTTTTTTTATTCAGTACATCCAAAATGCCCTAGGATGTAAAAAATAATACAAATTGGTGTTGGCCAGTGTGCCACTGTCTCATTATTTAATACGAATAAAAACAAGTTTCAGCTCATTATTTCTAGGTCATTTGGCAGTTAATTCAAAACAAAAGTGAGTTGTGTTGTTGCAGCTTTTTTATCAGAGAGTTTCTCCAGTTTTGGAGCATATAATCATCCGTCCCTTAACTGTTAAACATTAAATAACAGCAGACAGATTGGCAAAGGATACACAATTGTGTTGCTGTAGCCTAAAACCGCTGTGACCCACTGCTTGTGGTGCTACCTTTCATCTGTGTGCTTTTTATGAATATTCACACGTTTTTGTAAGTACAAGTGGGATAGTATTAAATTGAAATATTCATTCATATTTCATCTCGCTGCCTGTACCCTTGTCTGGCGGTCCTTTTTGGCGTTTACGGTGAAAAAAGCCACAGACCAAGGAGTGGCCTTGTACAGCTATGCGTTATGTTTTGCTTGGGTCTTCTCAAAGTTTTGGAAAAAAAAATGTTTTGCTTGGGTCGCGTGCGTACGTCACGGGAGTGTGGCACCGCCTCGCTGTTATAAACCCACCCACCCCAGCACAACACCCATGCCAAACATCGTGCTAATGGAAACAGAAGCATGCCGAGCCGTACTGAAGTGAATCGAGCCGTACCGAGGTGTGCTGGGCTAGTGGAAAAGAGGCTTTAGATAGTTAATATGCATCTTTAAAAAGAAACTTTGGAAGAAGTTTTCCATCACAGAATGGGTTTTCAGGATTAACATTAACCACACTGATAGAAAAGTTTCACGTTTCATACATGTGATTTGCTTTGTCTCAGAGTCTGTGTGAAATATACAAGGTCGTGACAGCTGGACGTTTGTCTGTTTTTATTTTCATGTTCTGTCTTGTTATGAATATGTCTAAGAAGGAGACAGCTTGGAAGAACCAGCCTGAACTAGATATTCTCTCATGGACAGCCTTGAGATGGCAGGATACTTCAATGACTCAAAGTTGTGTGTGAATCAGAATGGAGCACGAATAGGCTCTCAGACTATTTTTGTATTGTTCTCCTTTGGCCAGTGTAATTAAATTTGCTTAAACTCTGATCCAGCCTGGTTTTTGACTCAAGGTTAAGAAGGATTTTTCTAACATACTTGGTGCCCGAACTCAGGGACTCCAGATATCTTTCCTGCCTGTTTCCGGCGTTCTGAGACCACAGCGAGTGCGCACAGCTACCTCCCCCGCCAGTGCCAACAAGCCAGTTTTGTGGAAGTGGGGCACGGTCCAGAGGCGCTGGGAGCAGAGCTGGAGAGTGACGGAGCCAACCTGCAGGCGGATCACAGTGAGTAAATTTAATTGTTGACGCCCGGTTACAGTCTGTGGTCGATCGGAGAATACGTGTACAAGAGTTGTAAGCCAAGCGTTTGATACCGCAAAGTCCAAAAATCGGTTTTAGGGTGAGGTAGACGCTTGGGGGTCCCGGTTCAAGTCCGCGGAGAAGTGCATTTCTGATGCATAAAGTGGACCCACAGAGAGTGCGCGGGGGATAAAAAAAAAAAAAAAAATGCAAGATCTTTTTTACATCAAAAGTGAGCATAGATTAAGAAAAAAATATCAATGCAAAATCTTCTTTACATCACAAGTGAGCATCGATAAAGTGAGGGATGACCTTAAAATAAAGGTAAATAGCACTTATATAAGGATCAACTCTAATGTGATAAGAACTAAAATACCTTAAGGCATAATTCAAAACAGGTCTAAAATAAAATAACTTTAGAAATATACATGATAAAATAACCTCAAATTATAATAAAATTAATACAGCAAATAAATAACCAGTTTGTCCGTCTTATCGTTCGTGTGCTTGTTCATGTGTGTTTTTAATGTTTTACAGGTTACTTTGGTCAGAAAAAGGAAAAACAATGTGAGAACGCGAAGTCAGTTAGTGGGACAGAAGTCAAGGTTGTTTTTTCTTGTTGTGAAGTGCAAAAGGACAATAATGAGATTGCTGTTTCACGGGAAATGGCAAATTTGTGCACGGGAGATTGGCAAGTGGCAGAGATGGAAAAAATGAATGTTTTTAGAGCAGCAGAAGATGACTGACGATGAGAACTTTGGGTTGCCAGATCTGCTTATTATTAAGCGAATGGGATTGTTTCACTAACGTGTGCTTTTCTGGGGCTTGCTGTGTGTGTGAAAGGACTAACTTGTTTAGTGCTGGCGGAATAATAAGGTCACACTGAACTGGGGATTTTGGTAAGATTAAAGGTATTAGATGCCTGCTTTTCATCTCGACATAGTTTTGCCAGTAATTTGTTTTGTTGTGCAGTTCTTTGTGGGTTTTTTGCTGGCTTTATGATAGTTGCTCGTGTTAAGCAATTTAATCTTGCTTTATTGGCATTTGTCTTTTTATTTTCAGCTAATATTATCAATTGCCAGAATTTTTCGCTTATTTTAAGTAAAATTATCTGCCAGCAGAGCAAGAAAATTTGATTTTTCTTTTGTTTGGGATGCCTGAAGGCAGGTAAACAGCGTTAGGTTATTTCATTTGACTTTTGCAGTGCAATTGTATTCCCTAGCTCACAGTTGCATTATCTCTCCAACTGAGGGATAACTGTGTCTTCAGGGGGGGGGGGGGGCGGGGGCAACAGGCTGACTTGGACTGGACTTGGACTGTAACATCAAAATCTGATATATCTGAAAAATTGACCATGGTGAAAGGAAGGAAAAAGATTTGACTAATGTATTCTCTCGCTTCTATAGTGCATGGTGAGTCTGATGTGGGGGCAGGGGGCTGTGCTTCTGTTCCTCCTCCTCCGTGCTTCCCCACTGCTGAGCCCATACCCTGATCTCATAGAACTCCAGGCTAGGGAAGCTGCGGCTGACGTCACCTCGCCTCCGCTCGTCTCCACCCCTCTACCCGGAGTAGCCACACCAGGGTGCCCAAGAGTTAATTCAATTCAACTTTATTTATATAGCGCCATTTCACAACAACAGTCATCTCATAGCACTATCAACTGTAGGGGGGGACCCCCACAGTTGCAGAAAGACCCCAGCAATCAGGCGATCCCCTGTGAGCAAGCACTTGGCGACGGTGGAGAGGAAAAACTCCCTTTTAACAGGAAGAAACCTCCAGCAGAACAAGGCTCAGGGAGGGGTAGTCATCTGCTGCGACTGGCTGGGGGGTGAGGGGATAGAGAAGAAGAAAAGAACAGACATGTAGAGAGCAAACAGCACGATGGGGACTCAATCTATGGGAGAGAACAAACAAATGTTAATGACCAGCAAAAAAAAAAAATATTTCATAGAGAGTGAGGAAAGGAGTGAGGCCCAGTGCATTACTGGAGGTCCCCCCGCTGACTAAACCTATTAGCAGCATAACTAAGGGAGGGTTCAGAAACACATGGTCCCTCCCTAATTGTAGGCTATATCAAAAAGGTAGGTTTTAGCCCTACTCCCGAATCAAGATTGGCAGCTGATTCCACAGGAGAGGAGCTTGATAACTGAAGGCTCTGCCTCCCATTGTACTTTTGGAGATTCTAGGTATTACAAGTAATCCTGCATTTTGGGAGCATAGTGCTCTGTTAGGATAATACGGTAGTACCAGATCTTTTAAATAAAAAGGAGCCTGATCACTTCCGGTTATGGCTGCCACGTAGGACGGACGTGTCTCGCTCTGCTCTGCTCCTGGAGAAAAAAATCGGCAAATAACTCTCTCATTTGGGACAGAACGTATCCCAGCATTTGGGCGAGGATATGTCGGCGAAGCCTAAGGCTGGAAAACCAGGAAAAGGAAAAAGCGAGCCGCCGAAACAGTCCAAATTAACGGACTTTCAGGTCTGTGACGCAGCAAACAAGGCTCCATATATGGCGGAGGAGGCTGGCGGCGGTGCGATTTCGGCGGGGAATGGCGCAGATGCGCTGATGGCTGCCATGAGTTCAATGAGAGCGGACTTTTCCTCTAGATTTGATGGGATTATGACAGCGCTGGAAGGAATAAGAAAGGAATTGGGTGACTGTGTAGAACGAACGGCGCAGATGGAGCTCCGTCTCGCTAGTGCTGAAGATGACGTCACCCGTCTTCAATTAAAGGTGCGCACTTTAGAAAAAAAAAATAAATCTCTGGAAGATAATATTTTGGATTTGGAATCTCGGTCGAGACAGAATAATTTGAGGCTGGTGGGTCTTCCAGAGGAATCAGAAGGTCGGGACGTATGTTCCTTTCTGGAAAAGTGGATTCCGGAGGTGCTGGGCAGCGAGGAGTTGCAATCAGCAGTGGTTCTGGAAAATGCACATCGTATTGGCCCACGGAGAGATAAGGGACCGCCGAGGACCTTAATTATGAAGTTTCTTAGCAACAGAGACAGGATGAAGATCTTCAACGCTGCACGTGCTAAAGGAGAGATTAAACACCAGGACCAGCAGGTGCGGTTCTACCCAGATTTGGCCACAGGAATCCAGCAATTGAGGAAGCAGTTTGATCCCGTACGTAAGGAGCTGCGCAACCTTGGGATTCGTCATGGTGTAATCTATCCTGCGAGACTGCTGACCACGTATGAGGGCAGAACCCACATCTTCAAGACCCCAGAGGAGGCGCAGGAGTTCATCAAGAAGATCAAAGAAGAAGAAGAGACTGGTGGGAGCTAAGCATGAACAAAATATAAGGTAGAATAATTAAGCATTTGCACAGGCATCTGACTGACTTGAAGTAAATAGTAAGTTTACAAAATATAGATTGTATTATATATTAAAAAAACAAAACAAAAACAAAACAAACAAAAAAAAAAACTATGATGTACAAAG
Source organism: Pholidichthys leucotaenia (assembly GCA_020510985.1). Lineage (NCBI taxonomy): Eukaryota > Metazoa > Chordata > Actinopteri > Cichliformes > Pholidichthyidae > Pholidichthys > Pholidichthys leucotaenia. The sequence goes on along the minus strand of CM035843.1, from coordinate 195,690,657 downwards.
TTGTTAAAAATTTTGGAGTTAAGTTGGAAAACTACAGAGGAGAGTTAATGTTACGTCATTAAAAGCAGTAGAGTTAGGGGGATTGGGAGGATGAAGAAGGAGTGGCTTAGCCTGTTCCCCGTGGGTGTGGAACGGTCGATGGCTATATCGGGAGACAGAATTTTTCTTTTGATTTTGGATGGTTTGCCACAAGTGTGGGAAGGGGAAATTTGTTTGTGTGTAGTTTGTAGGATGAATGTTCAACCACTCATGTTTTTGCTTCTCTGTATGAGCATGTTTACACTGCAAGGTAATCCCAAACTCTCTATTGATCATGGACCAAAGTGTTAACCTTAATTTAACTTCATGGAATTGCAGAGGTCTACAAAATTTAAAAAAACTTAAACAAGTTATGAATAAAATAAAGGACATGGGTCCAAGAATTGTGTTTTTACAAGAAACTCATCTGATAGAGGAGGATGTTAAAAGAATTAGGAGTAGATGGCAGGGAAGTGTATTCACCTCTTCATTTTCATCCCGAGCCAGGGGAGTTATGACTCTCATACATAAATCAGTTCCTTTTCAAGTGAAAAATGTAATTGGAGACAAATTTGGAAGATATGTAATCATTCAAGGTTCTTTGCTATTAGAAAATATAAATCTTGTGAACTTATATGGTCCCAATATAGATGATCAGAAGTTCTTTGCTAATTTATTTCTCATCTTATCATCACTTACAGGGCAACATATAATAGCAGGGGATTTTAATTGTACATTGAATCCAGGTGTGGATAGATCAACAGGACTGGATTGTACGCACATTGGATGTAGGATGACTATTAATCATTTTATGAAAGAATTGAGATTGTTAGATATATGGAGAGAAATGAAACCACAAGTTAAAGCCTATTCTTGTTATTCCAGTACCTACAAGACATTCTCACGTATTGATTATTTTTTGATTTCCACAGAATTAAGGTCCAAGATTCAAAACTGCTTTTATGATAACATCGTGATCTCTGATCATGCACCCTGTTGTCTAATATATGTAGATAAAAAATTGACAAAGGAATCAGGTAGATGGCAATTTCAGCATAAATGGCTTCAGGATGAGGAATTTGTCAAGTATATAGAAAAACAGATAGACGAGTTCTTTGACATCAATACTACACAAACATCAGCATGTGTAAAGTGGGAGGCTTTCAAAGCTTTTATTAGGGGACATATTATTAGTTATACAGGATCAAAATCTAAGAAGACTCGAGAGGAGAGAGCTAAATTGGAACATAAAATAAAAAATCTTCAGGAAAAAGTGTATGCAGGAAGTGACCCAAGGTTGGAGAATGAATTACTGATTTTGAGAGCTGAATACGACAAAAAATCAGCGAATAGAGCTGCCTCGAGTCTTCTAAGATTGAAACAATCTTTTTATGAACAAGGTGAAAACTCAGGAAAATTATTAGCATGGCAGATTAAACAATTAGAAATTAAAACACCAATTACCAGTATTATAAGTAATGGACAGGTAGTTATAGATCCTTTAGAAATTAATAGAGCCTTTAGAGATTACTATGAAAAATTATATGATACCAAAAATGAACCTGATTTAACAAAACTAAATGGGTTTTTGAACGAACTATCTATACCGTGTATTCCAAATGAAAAAAGGGAGATATTGGAGTCTAAAATTAGTCAAGAAGAAGTTGGGCTAGCCATTGATAATATGAAATCAGGAAAAAGTGCAGGACCAGATGGTCTTCCAGTTGACCTTTATAAAAAATTTAAGAATAAATTAATAAAACCTTTTTTGGAAATGGTTTTAGAAGCATTTCAAAATAATAATTTACCATCATACATAAATAATGCCTTAATTATACTGCTGCCAAAACCAGGTAAGCCCTCTAATAAATGTGAAAATATGAGACCAATAAGCCTATTAAACGCCGACCTTAAGATAATCTGTAAAATTTTAGCAAGACGAATACAAGAAATTTTACCAAATATTATTAATCGAGATCAGAATGGCTTTATAAAGGGTAGACAAGGCTTCCATAATGTAAGAAGACTATTTAATATTATTTATTTTAATAAAGAAGCACCGGACTTCCGGTTATGGCTGCCACGTAGGACGGACGTGTCTCGCTCTGCTCTGCTCCTGGAGAAAAAAAATCGGCAAATAACTCTCTCATTTGGGACAGAACGTATCCCAGCGTTTGGGCGAGGATATGTCGGCGAAGCCTAAGGCTGGAAAACCAGGAAAAGGAAAAAGCGAGCCGCCGAAACAGTCCAAATTAACGGACTTTCAGGTCTGTGACGCAGCAAACAGGAATCCATATATGGCGGAGGAGGCTGGCAACGCTGCGATTTCTGCGGGGAATGGCGCAGATGCGCTGATGGCTGCCATGAGTTCAATGAGAGCGGACTTTTCCTCTAGATTTGATGGGATTATGACAGCGTTGGAAGGAATAAGAAAGGAATTGGGTGACTGTGTAGAACGAACGGCGCAGATGGAGCTCCGTCTCGCTAGTGCTGAAGATGACGTCACCCGTCTTCAATTAAAGGTGCGCACTTTGGAAAAAAAAAAAAAATCTCTGGAAGATAATATTTTGGATTTGGAATCTCGGTCGAGACAGAATAATTTGAGGCTGGTGGGTCTTCCAGAGGAATCAGAAGGTCGGGACGTATGTTCCTTTCTGGAAAAGTGGATTCCGGAGGTGCTGGGCAGCGAGGAGTTGCAATCAGCAGTGGTTCTGGAAAAAGCACATCGCATTGGCCCACGGAGAGATAAGGGACCGCCGAGGACCTTAATTATGAAGTTTCTTAACAACAGAGACAGGATGAAGATCTTCAACGCTGCACGAGCTAAAAAAGGAGAGATTAAACACCAGGACCAGCAGGTGCGGTTCTACCCAGATTTGGCCACAGGAATCCAGCAATTGAGGAAGCAGTTTGATCCCGTACGTAAGGAGCTGCGCAACCTTGGGATTCGTCATGGTGTAATCTATCCTGCGAGACTGCTGACCACGTATGAGGGCAGAACCCACATCTTCAAGACCCCAGAGGAGGCGCAGGAGTTCATCAAGAAGATCAAAGAAGAAGAAGAGACTGGTGGGAGCTAAGCATGAACAAAATATAAGGTAGAATAATTAAGCATTTGCACAGGCATCTGACTGACTTGAAGTAAATAGTAAGTTTACAAAATATAGATTGTATTATATATTAAAAAAAAAACAAAACAAAAACAAAACAACAAAAAAAAAAAAAACTATGATGTACAAAGTTGTTAAAAATTTTGGAGTTAAGTTGGAAAACTACAGAGGAGAGTTAATGTTACGTCATTAAAAGCAGTAGAGTTAGGGTGATTGGGAGGATGAAGAAGGAGTGGCTTAGGCTGATCCTCGTGGGTGTGGAACGGTCGATGGCTATATCGGGAGACAGAATTTTTCTTTTGATTTTGGGGGGTTTGCCACAAGTGTGGGAAGGGGAAATTTGTTTGTGTGTAGTTTGTAGGATGAATGTTCAACCACTCATGTTTTTGCTTCTCTGTATGAGCATGTTTACACTGCAAGGTAATCCCAAACTCTCTATTGATCATGGACCAAAGTGTTAATCTTAATTTAACTTCATGGAATTGCAGAGGTCTACAAAATTTAAAAAAACTTAAACAAGTTATGAATAAAATAAAGGACATGGGTTCAAGAATTGTGTTTTTACAAGAAACTCATCTGATAGAGGAGGATGTTAAAAGAATTAGGAGTAGATGGCAGGGAAGTGTATTCACCTCTTCATTTTCATCCCGAGCCAGGGGAGTTATGACTCTCATACATAAATCAGTTCCTTTTCAAGTGAAAAATGTAATTGGAGACAAATTTGGAAGATATGTAATCATTCAAGGTTCTTTGCTATTAGAAAATATAAATCTTGTGAACTTATATGGTCCCAATATAGATGATCAGAAGTTCTTTGCTAATTTATTTCTCATCTTATCATCACTTACAGGGCAACATATAATAGCAGGGGATTTTAATTGTACATTGAATCCAGGTGTGGATAGATCAACAGGACTGGATTGTACGCACATTGGATGTAGGATGACTATTAATCATTTTATGAAAGAATTGAGATTGTTAGATATATGGAGAGAAATGAAACCACAAGTTAAAGCCTATTCTTGTTATTCCAGTACCTACAAGACATTCTCACGTATTGATTATTTTTTGATTTCCACAGAATTAAGGTCCAAGATTCAAAACTGCTTTTATGATAACATCGTGATCTCTGATCATGCACCCTGTTGTCTAATATATGTAGATAAAAAATTGACAAAGGAATCAGGTAGATGGCAATTTCAGCATAAATGGCTTCAGGATGAGGAATTTGTCAAGTATATAGAAAAACAGATAGACGAGTTCTTTGACATCAATACTACACAAACATCAGCATGTGTAAAGTGGGAGGCTTTCAAAGCTTTTATTAGGGGGCATATTATTAGTTATACAGGATCAAAATCTAAGAAGACTCGAGAGGAGAGAGCTAAATTGGAACATAAAATAAAAAATCTTCAGGAAAAAGTGTATGCAGGAAGTGACCCAAGGTTGGAGAATGAATTACTGATTTTGAGAGCTGAATACGACAAAAAATCAGCGAATAGAGCTGCCTCGAGTCTTCTAAGATTGAAACAATCTTTTTATGAACAAGGTGAAAAATCAGGAACATTATTAGCATGGCAGATTAAACAATTGGAAATTAAAACACCAATTACCAGTATTATAAGTAACGGACAGGTAGTTATAGATCCTTTAGAAATTAATAGAGCCTTTAGAGATTACTATGAAAAATTATATGATACCAAAAATGAACCTGATTTAACAAAACTAAATGGGTTTTTGAACGAACTATCTATACCGTGTATTTCAAATGAAAACAGGGAGATATTGGAGTCTAAAATTAGTCAAGAAGAAGTTGGGCTAGCCATTGATAATATGAAATCAGGAAAAAGTGCAGGACCAGATGGTCTTCCAGTTGACCTTTATAAAAAATTTAAGAATAAATTAATAAAACCTTTTTTGGAAATGGTTTTAGAAGCATTTCAAAATAATAATTTACCATCATACATAAATAATGCCTTAATTATACTGCTGCCAAAACCAGGTAAGCCCTCTAATAAATGTGAAAATATGAGACCAATAAGCCTATTAAACGCCGACCTTAAGATAATCTGTAAAATTTTAGCAAGACGAATACAAGAAATTTTACCAAACATTATTAATCGAGATCAGAATGGCTTTATAAAGGGTAGACAAGGCTTCCATAATGTAAGAAGACTATTTAATATTATCTATTTTAATAAAGAAGCACCGGATACAGCTCTCCTATCATTGGACGCCGAAAAGGCCTTTGATAGAGTTGAATGGCCCTTTCTTTTTGAAGTCCTACAAAGGTTTGGACTTGGAAATAATTTCATAAAATGGGTTCAAATAATATACAATAATGCTACAGCAGAAATCCTAACAAATAACAATATTTCAAAACCAATAAAAATCAATAGAGGATGTCGACAAGGCTGTCCACTCTCACCTTTACTGTTTACTATGGCAATTGAACCTTTAGCGATAGCGATACGTTTACATTCACAAATATATGGAATTAAAGTTGGACCAACAGAACATAAAATCTCCCTGTACGCCGATGATATAATTTTGTTTATGTCGAATCTAAAAAAATCAATTCCAACCTTGTTGAATTTAATAAAGAATTTTGGGGAAATATCAGGATATAAAATAAATAAAACTAAATCTTCAATATTAATGCTAAATGAGACCCAGAGAAATTACCCAGCCCCTGAGGTAAATCAATTCAATGTTGTAAATCAGTTTAAATATTTAGGAATCTAAATTATGCCTAAGCTAGAATCAGTCGCCAGTGTCAACTATGAAGCCTTAATGTCAGATATCAGTGAGTTAACTCAGAGATGGATGTCACTACCAATGTCGATGATCGGGAGAATCAATATACTTAAAAGTAATATTTTACCTAAAATACTTTATTTATTTCAATACATTCCCTTATCACCACATTTAGATCTATTCTCAAGAATAAAAAAAAAGTTAGTGGAATTTATATGGAACAACAGGAGGGCTAGATTACGTCTGTCTTTATTATATTTACCATTTGATCGTGGAGGTCTGAAATGTCCAAATTTTATGTTGTATTATTGGTCGGCACAACTGAGGTCTATGACATATTATTTTTCATCAAATGATCTCCCTCACTGGACTGAAATGGAATCATACAATTTACCTTTACCTCTTCCCATATTCATATACTCAGATTCGGCAAAAAAATTACAAAAACAAGTTAAAAATCCATTTGTAAAGCATATGATCAAAATATGGTGTGAAGCTAAAAACTATTTAAAAGAACCACAGTTATTGTCACAATTTAGTCCAATATGGGGTAATCAATATTTTAAACCAGGGAGAGCGGACGCTGTATTTAAAGTATGGAATTTAAAAGGGATACAAAAGATTCAGGATTTATATTTGCCATGTGCAGACAACATAATGTCTTTTGAAGAGCTGAGGATCAAATTTAATCTCAATAGAACACATTTTTTTAAATATCTTCAACTTAGAAACTTTATTCGATCAAATCAAAATAAAGCTCTCACTCGACCTATTTATTCATCCTTGGAAAAAATGATGATGAAAGATAGTAAAAGAAAGGGTATTATTTCAGAGTTTTATAACTCATTGACACTATCTTCAAGTGAAAATTCACTGAAAAGATTAAACTACTGGAAAGAAGATCTGCAAATTGAAATTTCAGAGGAACAATGGGAATTGGCTTGTAAAGAAGCTCAAACCAAATCAATAAATGCACGCCTTAAATTGATACATTTCAAATGGTTAATGCGGATGTATGTTACACCGGAGGAGTTAAATAGATATAACAAAAATATACCAGATACATGCACAAAATGCATGGAAAGTAAAGGAACCCTATTTCATTGTTTATGGGAATGTAGATTAATAAGAATGTTTTGGGAAGAGGTGAGGGTAACAATTGAAAAAATAATCTCAAAACAAATCATATTGAATCCTAAACTGGTTTTGTTGGGTCTGTACCCAGAAAAGCATAATTTCAATAAAAGTGAAAGAACATTCATAGACCTCAGTTTGCTTAATGCCAAAAAATGTATTGCACTATTATGGAAAAAGACTCATAGACCAGATGTGACTCAGTGGTTAAGACAGATGTTAACAAACCTTCCATTAGAAAGAATAACATATATACTGAAATCAAAGGAAATTGTGTTTGAGAATATATGGAGACCTTTTATTGATTATGTAAAAAATTTAAACATAACTCTTGAAGAAGAAGGTGAATGATGTGTGTGGACCTTGTAAATTCCAAACTGGTGAACATAATATGTATACTTATGTATTGGATTGTCTAGACTAAACAGAGGAGCATTGTTGAAGACTTGATTTTGTTGGTGGTTGTTGGTGTTTTTAGTGCATTTTTTTTTTTTTTTGTAGTACTTTAGTGTTAGTGTTTGATTGTTTGTATCATGTTTGTTAAAAAAAAAAAAAAAAGGTTCAATAAAGATATTGTGGAAAAGAAAAAAATAAAGAAGCACCGGATACAGCTCTCCTATCATTGGACGCCGAAAAGGCCTTTGATAGAGTTGAATGGCCCTTTCTTTTTGAAGTCCTACAAAGGTTTGGACTTGGAAATAATTTCATAAAATGGGTTCAAATAATATACGATAATGCTACAGCAGAAATCCTAACAAATAACAATATTTCAAAACCAATAAAAATCAATAGAGGATGTCGACAAGGCTGTCCACTTTCACCTTTACTGTTTACTATGGCAATTGAACCTTTAGCGATAGCGATACGTTTACATTCACAAATATATGGAATTAAAGTTGGACCAACAGAACATAAAATCTCCCTGTACGCCGATGACATAATTTTGTTTATGTCGAATCTAAAAAAATCAATTCCAACCTTGTTGAATTTAATAAAGAATTTTGGGGAAATATCAGGATATAAAATAAATAAAACTAAATCTTCAATATTAATGCTAAATGAGACCCAGAGAAATTACCCAGCCCCTGAGGTAAATCAATTCAATGTTGTAAATCAGTTTAAATATTTAGGAATCCAAATTATGCCTAAGCTAGAATCAGTCGCCAGTGTCAACTATGAAGCCTTAATGTCAGATATCAATGAGTTAACTCAGAGATGGATGTCACTACCAATGTCGATGATCGGGAGAATCAATATACTTAAAAGTAATATTTTACCTAAAATACTTTATTTATTTCAATACATTCCCTTATCACCACCTTTAGATCTATTCTCAAGAATAAAAAAAAAGTTAGTGGAATTTATATGGAACAACAGGAGGGCTAGATTACGTTTGTCTTTATTATATTTACCATTTGATCGTGGAGGTCTGAAATGTCCAAATTTTATGTTGTATTACTGGTCGGCACAACTGAGGTCTATGACATATTATTTTTCATCAAATGATCTCCCTCACTGGACTGAAATGGAATCATACAATTTACCTTTACCTCTTCCCATATTCATATACTCAGATTCGGCAAAAAAATTACAAAAACAAGTTAAAAATCCATTTGTAAAGCATATGATCAAAATATGGTGTGAAGCTAAAAACTATTTAAAAGAACCACAGTTATTGTCACAATTTAGTCCAATATGGGGTAATCAATATTTTAAACCAGGGAGAGCGGACGCTGTATTTAAAGTATGGAATTTAAAAGGGATACAAAAGATTCAGGATTTATATTTGCCATGTGCAGACAACATAATGTCTTTTGAAGAGCTGAGGATCAAATTTAATCTCAATAGAACACATTTTTTTAAATATCTTCAACTTAGAAACTTTATTCGATCAAATCAAAATAAAGCTCTCACTCGACCTATTTATTCATCCTTGGAAAAAATGATGATGAAAGATAGTAAAAGAAAGGGTATTATTTCAGAGTTTTATAACTCACTGACACTATCTTCAAGTGAAAATTCACTGAAAAGATTAAACTACTGGAAAGAAGATCTGCAAATTGAAATTTCAGAGGAACAATGGGAATTGGCTTGTACAGAAGCTCAAACCAAATCAATAAATGCACGCCTTAAATTGATACATTTCAAATGGTTAATGCGGATGTATGTTACACCGGAGGAGTTAAATAGATATAACAAAAATATACCAGATACATGCACAAAATGCATGGAAAGTAAAGGAACCCTATTTCATTGTTTATGGGAATGTAGATTAATAAGAATGTTTTGGGAAGAGGTGAGGGTAACAATTGAAAAAATAATCTCAAAACAAATCATATTGAATCCTAAACTGTTTTTGTTGGGTCTGTACCCAGAAAAGCATAATTTTAATAAAAGTGAAAGAACATTCATAGACCTCAGTTTGCTTAATGCCAAAAAATGTATTGCACTATTATGGAAAAAGACTCATAGACCAGATGTGACTCAGTGGTTAAGACAGATGTTAACAAACCTTCCATTAGAAAGAATAACATATATACTAAAATCAAAGGAAATTGTGTTTGAGAATATATGGAGACCTTTTATTGATTATGTAAAAAATTTAAACATAACTCTTGAAGAAGAAGGTGAATGATGTGTGTGGACCTTGTAAATTCCAAACTGGTGAACATAATATGTATACTAATATATTGGATTGTCTAGACTAAACAGAGGAGCATTGTTGAAGACTTGATTTTGTTGGTGGTTGTTGGTGTTTTTAGTGCATTTTTTTTTTTTGTAGTACTTTAGTGTTAGTGTTTGATTGTATCATGTTTGTTAAAAAAAAAAAAAAAAAGGTTCAATAAAGATATTGTGGAAAAAAAAAAAGGAGCCTGATTGTTTAGAGCTTTGTAAGTAAGAAGAAGGATTTCTAAATTCTATGGGAAGCCAATGAAGGGAGGCCAGAACCGGACAGATATGATCTCTCTTTCTAGTACCTGTTAAAACTCTTGCTGCAACATTTTGGATCAGCTGAAGACTTTTTAAAGATGTTTTAGGACAGCCTGATAATAAAGAATTACAATAATCTAATCTCGAGCTAACAAAAGCTTGAGATAGTTAAGTAGATAGGCACACATGTTCACTCCACACTCACCATCAACACGATCAATAAAACTGAAGACTATGGAAAAACGTTGTCACTGAACAATTTTCTATGATTTAACTTTAAATACAGCTTATAAGGGGCGATTCAAACCACAAACAAGGTAATGATCAAAGTGTTGAAGCTTATCAAACCAGGTTACAAGAGGTTTTATGGGCATTCTGATTTACCTAAGGCTGCCAATGATTCAGGTGTAGAACCTTATTGGCAGCATTTGAAAAGTCTTTTTGCAAAACATGCACCCACACCTAGCTGATTACATCCGCAAACATCTGGTCACATACCACACCTGTGCATTTGGCGATTTGTTAACTCATGCCAAACGTGCAGATATAATAGCGGAGGAAAGGAGAAAAGTGAAACAAAAAACAACTCCTGTTTGTGTGATTGTTGACACGGGGGGGTGGGGGGATTCTATTTTTCAGGGTGGCACCAGAACTGGACCCCAGTTTTGGAGGGGGGACGCAAGAAGGCATGGGGCGAGCTGGCCGCGGCAAGGGGAATGTGACGTTTGTCATCAATGTGGACAGAAGGGCCAGTGGCGGAGGCAACATCCTAGACGCCAGCAGTGGGAGGGGGGGGCTCACGGGCCGACCACCTGACTGACCGCACCGAAGCTAAGTATAACTATTGACGGTAACACTGACATAACAGACATCCATTTACCTGACTTTGACTTTATGTTAATGCAGTGCTTACTTGAAGTGACATTGCAGGTTCAGGACATTCCAATAAAGTTTCCCCACAGAGAACGGTATGAGAGCATCACATTTTCCACATGTGACAGAAGTACAAGTAATGCAGGATTTCCGATATCCCTGCTACACAGCAGGCCACAGACCAATAATGATGACAGACATTTGACTGGCTCAGACCCAAATTATGGAAAAACATTCCGCAGATGAATGATGAATGCAGGGTTTCCTCTGGTAACATTTCTGGGTGGCGACCCGCCTCGCCAGAAAAATTACTGCCACGCCAATTAGGAGGTATGAATTTAAGAAAAATATATGAAGCAATGACTTTTCGCAAGCATGCACACAAATAATGTCTGTGGCCATCATCCGCACGGAGTTTAGAAGCGCCCCACCCACGCAAGCTTTCCAGTCAGTCAGAAAACAAGAATAAAAACATACATGAATCATACATACTTTCTTTCATAGCGGTAGCAGCATCTTCGTGTAAAAGGAGTGAAAACCGGGAAGTCAAACAGCAGAAATGGGTTCTATGGACTTCCGGTCTGGACACCATGGTGATAGCAGCTTAACGCTGAAGCTCCCAGACCCGATCCAGGAAAATACCTTGAAAATCAGATTTAACGGATTTTTGGAAGAGTGAAACTCAAAAGACAGTCATAATGCCTAAAGGAAAACAGAAGAAATCGACATTTACCAGGCCAGGACACGCATCGGCCGGAGAATCTGATCTGGAGGATTTCCATTCAGAAGACGAGGAGCTGAATGAAGCTAGCAAAGAGGTTAGCTTAAAAATGGTACTTAAGGAATTAAGACGATTTCGCCGAGAGTGTTGGGCCAAATTTCGTGAAATCAAAGACGAAATAAAAAGGACAAACAGCAGAGTGGACCAGGCCGAGGACCGAATCTTGGAAGAAAAGGAAAGAATAAAAGGGCTGGAAGAGACCGTGCTGGACCTACACAAACGCCAGTCAAGACTGGAGGCTAAGCTAACCGACCAAGAAGGCAGACTAAGAAGAGATAACATAAGAATTCATGGTCTGAAAGAAGGAGTCGAGGACGGTTTCAACACAATGGCGGCATGCGTGGAGTCCTTACTCAGGGAAAAGTTGGATATTCCCCAAACCACCGACTTGAAGATAGAACGGGCGCACCGTACATTAGCCCCTAGGCCGGCGGCGGAAGCGCCACCAAGATCGGTGGTGGTGAAGTTCTCCAACTCCAAAATAAAACAAGAGGTTGTAAGACTGGCTTGGCAGAAAAAAGGATTTATGCACCAAGAGAGAAAAGTTTTCGTGGAACACGACTACGCTCCGGAGGTCCTTAAAAAGCGTTGGGAATACAACGACGCTAAAAAGATACTACGAGAGAAGAAACTGCGCTTTCAGACTCCATTCCTGGCGAAGCTGAGGGTTTTTTACGGGGATGAGACGTGTCTCTACAACTCGGCGGAAGAAGCAACCGCGGATATGGCGAGAAGAGGACTCCCGGTAATGGTGTATAAACCCAGACCCAATCGAAAGAATCAAGGCTCAAACGTGGTCCACACAGAGACCCTCAAAATCCACGGGCCAGCAGCGGGAAACCCAGCGCCAGAGCTACAAGGAAAAACTGGCCGTTTACAGGAGGGAATAATGATATTTTTAGTCAATCTGCGCATCCAACCCTCCTCCTACAAGGTAACACACATTAAAGGAGATGCAGAATCAGCAAATGGTAAAACATTTTATGGAACAGACATAATATTAGAAACAAATAAGTCTTTTTTTTTTTTAAACTTGTTAAAATAGAAATGTGACAATGAACCACATGATCTCTCCACACTAACAAATACTGTATTAACGTGACTGTTTGCTGTGATGGTGGTGGGAGGTTGCGCACAATTTCATAGGGTATAGGCATAAAAAAAAAAAAAATCATTACAAGTTCGGATTGGGATCTGAAATTCACGTTAAAAACATGGGACAACTTACAGGTGTAAGAGAGGGCCCTCAGCACGTAACGGAATCTGAGGAATTTCCCTCAGAGCCAACACACCATCATGGCTCTTCTAAGGTCACTTCAAAGACCTCAGCTCAGGAAGCTCTTTTGTCAGTTTTTTGTTTTAAAGTTTTATATACTATGTTCTTAATGTTTTTTATGTTCTTTCAGTTTCTGAGTAGCATAAAAGAGGGCCACCACACTGTTATACTAAATAAGACAACGCAATGGAGAAACAGGGTGTAACCAAAATAATCTCAATGTAAAAGGGATCCTGAATCCAGTTAAAAGATCCAAGATTCTAGGCAAAATGAAAAAAGACAAAGCAGGAATAATATTTTTACAGGAAACCCACCTAACAGAAGTGGAGCACACTAAATTCAATAGACAAGGGTTAAAAATGATCTCTTCATCTTCATATAAGTCCGGGGGGGGGGGGGGGGGGGGGGGTAGCAACATTGATCTCAACCAAAATTATATTTGAAAAAAAATCAGAACACAAAGATAAAGAAGGGAGATGCAGTATGGTACTTGGGCAGCTAGAGGGAGAAGATATCACCCTGCTGAATGTATATGCACCTCCAGGGGCTAACTGGAAATTTTATAAAAATGTATTTGACCGAATGATAACTAAAGCCCAAGGTTTAGTGATATGTGGTGGAGACTTCAATCTAAGACTGAATCCATACTGGGATGCATCAGGTAATTCTCCACATCAAAATAACACTCAAAGTAGAAAAACTCGGATGCTACTAAAAGAAATGGGAATCTGTGACGTGTGGAGGGAATTCAACCCCAGTGTAAAAGATTATACATTTTACTCAGCACCACATTCATCATACTCAAGGACTGACTATTTTTTTTTATGTTTAGTAGAGACATTGGAAGAGTAAAAACATGTAAAATAGGACTGATGGATGTCTCTGACCACAGTCCGCTCTATATGGACTTAAGTATCAAAAAATACACAAATAATACATTTTCTTGGAGGTTAAATTCAAATGTGCTGAAAGGACCACTGAAAGATGAATTGGAATCAGATATTCTCAGATATTTGGAAGAAAATGATAATGGAGAAGTATCCCCTTTAATACTGTGGGACGCATGCAAAGCTGTAATAAGGGGAAAGATTATCACAAAACTGGCAATCCAAAAGAAACTGAGACAAGAAAAACTAATCAGAGTCAGAACTTAAGAACCTAGAAAAAGAGCACAAAGATAACACTCATTCTAGTGACTCGCTCAAAATTAAGGAAATTAAAAAACAAATAAATGAGATCTACACAATAGAAATCCAGAAGAAACTTACATTTCTGAAACAAAAATACTATGAAACAGGCAGCAAATCGGCAAAATTGCTAGCCTATAAATTGAGGAAACAACAAACGGAGAGAGCAATCTACAAAATCAGAGACCCAGTATCAAAGGAAATAAAATTTAGAATTCAGGATATTCTTAAAAGCTTCGAGAACTACTATAAGAACTTGTACTCCCTCACAAACAGGGATGAGAATGAGGTTTGGGGAAAAAAAGAGGAAACTAAGCCAGGGGTCTTAGTTAGGCCTGTGTCCCCCAAGACAGATCCAAGGCGGAGCCTTGGTGGGGGGAAACTAACGAAATCTGGTGTTTTAGAATGCTCAAATGTGGTCTTATATTTAAAGTTAGAAGTAAGTACAAATGCATTTATAGTTTACCTTTTTAATCTGCTGCTGCATCACATGTAAATTTATGATATCTGAATGGTATGTTGATGTAATAATAAATTATATTTTACTACTATTTAATATGTTTAGAATGGTAAATGGCGTTCACTTATATAGCGCTTTTTCTCATCTCTGGATGACCAAAGCGATTTACAGATCCTGCTATCCACCCATTCACGCACACATTCACACACTGATGGCGGCAGAGCTGCCATACACACACAGGCGCTAGCCTGGCCACCAGGAGCAACTGGGGGTTCAGTGTCTTGCTCAAGGACACTGACATGCAGACTTCAGACAGAGTGGGAATCAAACCCATGACCCTCCGATCAGTAGTCGGTCACACTACACCTGCGCCACAGCCGCCCCCTAAACTGCCACCCCTAGAACTGACACAGAATTACATTTACATAGTTCTAGAACAGACAAAATAATTTAACCAAGTAAAATAAATTATAAATATTAACAAAATTCCATCACCAAGTCCATCACCCATTTATTAAAACATACTGACATGACTTCCGGTTATGGCTGCCACGTAGGACGGACGTGTCTCGCTCTGCTCTGCTCCTGGAGAAAAAAAAATCGGCAAATAACTCTCTCATTTGGGACAGAACGTATCCCAGCATTTGGGCGAGGATATGTCGGCGAAGCCTAAGGCTGGAAAACCAGGAAAAGGAAAAAGCGAGCCGCCGAAACAGTCCAAATTAACGGACTTTCAGGTCTGTGACGCAGCAAACAAAACTCCATATATGGCGGAGGAGGCTGGCGGCGGTGCGATGTCTGCGGGGAATGGCGCAGATGCGCTGATGGCTGCCATGAGTTCAATGAGAGCGGACTTTTCCTCTAGATTTGATGGGATTATGACAGCGTTGGAAGGAATAAGAAAGGAATTGGGTGACTGTGTAGAACGAACGGCGCAGATGGAGCTCCGTCTCGCTAGTGCTGAAGATGACGTCACCCGTCTTCAATTAAAGGTGCGCACTTTGGAAAAAAAAAAAAATCTCTGGAAGTTAATATTTTGGATTTGGAATCTCGGTCGAGACAGAATAATTTGAGGCTGGTGGGTCTTCCAGAGGAATCAGAAGGTCGGGACGTATGTTCCTTTCTGGAAAAGTGGATTCCGGAGGTGCTGGGCAGCGAGGAGTTGCAATCAGCAGTGGTTCTGGAAAAAGCACATCGTATTGGCCCACGGAGAGACAAGGGACCGCCGAGGACCTTAATTATGAAGTTTCTTAACAGCAGAGACAGGATGAAGATCTTCAAAGCTGCACGTGCTAAAGGAGAGATTAAACACCAGGACCAGCAGGTGCGGTTCTACCCAGATTTGGCCACAGGAATCCAGCAATTGAGGAAGCAGTTTGATCCCATACGTAAGGAGCTGCGCAACCTTGGGATTCGTCATGGTGTAATCTATCCTGCGAGACTGCTGACCACGTATGAGGGCAGAACCCACATCTTCAAGACCCCAGAGGAGGCGCAGGAGTTCATCAAGAAGATCAAAGAAGAAGAAGAGACTGGTGGGAGCTAAGCATGAACAAAATATAAGGTAGAATAATTAAGCATTTGCACAGGCATCTGACTGACTTGAAGTAAATAGTAAGTTTACAAAATATAGATTGTATTATATATTAAAAAAACAAAACAAAAACAAACAAAAAAAAACAAAAAACTATGATGTACAAAGTTGTTAAAAATTTTGGAGTTAAGTTGGAAAACTACAGAGGAGAGTTAATGTTACGTCATTAAAAGCAGTAGAGTTAGGGTGATTGGGAGGATGAAGAAGGAGTGGGCTTAGGCTGTTCCCCGTGGGTGTGGAACGGTCGATGGCTATATCGGGAGACAGAATTTTTCTTTTGATTTTGGGGGGTTTGCCACAAGTGTGGGAAGGGGAAATTTGTTTGTGTGTAGTTTGTAGGATGAATGTTCAACCACTCATGTTTTTGCTTCTCTGTATGAGCATGTTTACACTGCAAGGTAATCCCAAACTCTCTATTGATTATGGACCAAAGTGTTAATCTTAATTTAACTTCATGGAATTGCAGAGGTCTACAAAATTTAAAAAAACTTAAACAAGTTATGAATAAAATAAAGGACATGGGTTCAAGAATTGTGTTTTTACAAGAAACTCATCTGATAGAGGAGGATGTTAAAAGAATTAGGAGTAGATGGCAGGGAAGTGTATTCACCTCTTCATTTTCATCCCGAGCCAGGGGAGTTATGACTCTCATACATAAATCAGTTCCTTTTCAAGTGAAAAATGTAATTGGAGACAAATTTGGAAGATATGTAATCATTCAAGGTTCTTTGCTATTAGAAAATATAAATCTTGTGAACTTATATGGTCCCAATATAGATGATCAGAAGTTCTTTGCTAATTTATTTCTCATCTTATCATCACTTACAGGGCAACATATAATAGCAGGGGATTTTAATTGTACATTGAATCCAGGTGTGGATAGATCAACAGGACTGGATTGTACGCACATTGGATGTAGGATGACTATTAATCATTTTATGAAAGAATTGAGATTGTTAGATATATGGAGAGAAATGAAACCACAAGTTAAAGCCTATTCTTGTTATTCCAGTACCTACAAGACATTCTCACGTATTGATTATTTTTTGATTTCCACAGAATTAAGGTCCATGATTCAAAACTGCTTTTATGATAACATCGTGATTTCTGATCATGCACCCTGTTGTCTAATATATGTAGATAAAAAATTGACAAAGGAATCAGGTAGATGGCAATTTCAGCATAAATGGCTTCAGGATGAGGAATTTGTCAAGTATATAGAAAAACAGATAGACGAGTTCTTTGACATCAATACTACACAAACATCAGCATGTGTAAAGTGGGAGGCTTTCAAAGCTTTTATTAGGGGACATATTAGTTATACAGGATCAAAATCTAAGAAGACTCGAGAGGAGAGAGCTAAATTGGAACATAAAATAAAAAGTCTTCAGGAAAAAGTGTATGCAGGAAGTGACCCAAGGTTGGAGAATGAATTACTGATTTTGAGAGCTGAATACGACAAAAAATCAGCGAATAGAGCTGCCTCGAGTCTTCTAAGATTGAAACAATCTTTTTATGAACAAGGTGAAAAATCAGGAAAATTATTAGCATGGCAGATTAAACAATTGGAAATTAAAACACCAATTACCAGTATTATAAGTAACGGACAGGTAGTTATAGATCCTTTAGAAATTAATAGAGCCTTTAGAGATTACTATGAAAAATTATACGATACCAAAAATGAACCTGATTTAACAAAACTAAATGGGTTTTTGAACGAACTATCTATACTGTGTATTCCAAATGAAAACAGGGAGATATTGGAGTCTAAAATTAGTCAAGAAGAAGTTGGGCTAGCCATTGATAATATGAAATCAGGAAAAAGTGCAGGACCAGATGGTCTTCCAGTTGACCTTTATAAAAAATTCAAGAATAAATTAATAAAACCTTTTTTGGAAATGGTTTTAGAAGCATTTCAAAATAATAATTTACCATCATACATAAATAATGCCTTAATTATACTGCTGCCAAAACCAGGTAAGCCCTCTAATAAATGTGAAAATATGAGACCAATAAGCCTATTAAACGCCGACCTTAAGATAATCTGTAAAATTTTAGCAAGACGAATACAAGAAATTTTACCAAATATTATTAATCGAGATCAGAATGGCTTTATAAAGGGTAGACAAGGCTTCCATAATGTAAGAAGACTATTTAATATTATTTATTTTAATAAAGAAGCACCGGATACAGCTCTCCTATCATTGGACGCCGAAAAGGCCTTTGATAGAGTTGAATGGCCCTTTCTTTTTGAAGTCCTACAAAGGTTTGGACTTGGAAATAATTTCATAAAATGGGTTCAAATAATATACAATAATGCTACAGCAGAAATCCTAACAAATAACAATATTTCAAAACCAATAAAAATCAATAGAGGATGTCGACAAGGCTGTCCACTTTCACCTTTACTGTTTACTATGGCAATTGAACCTATAGCGATACGTTTACATTCACAAATATATGGAATTAAAGTTGGACCAACAGAACATAAAATCTCCCTGTACGCCGATGATATAATTTTGTTTATGTCGAATCTAAAAAAATCAATTCCAACCTTGTTGAATTTAATAAAGAATTTTGGGGAAATATCAGGATATAAAATAAATAAAACTAAATCTTCAATATTAATGCTAAATGAGACCCAGAGAAATTACCCAGCCCCTGAGGTAAATCAATTCAATGTTGTAAATCAGTTTAAATATTTAGGAATCCAAATTATGCCTAAGCTAGAATCAGTCGCCAGTGTCAACTATGAAGCCTTAATGTCAGATATCAATGAGTTAACTCAGAGATGGATGTCACTACCAATGTCGATGATCGGGAGAATCAATATACTTAAAAGTAATATTTTACCTAAAATACTTTATTTATTTCAATACATTCCCTTATCACCACCTTTAGATCTATTCTCAAGAATAAAAAAAAAAGTTAGTGGAATTTATATGGAACAACAGGAGGGCTAGATTACGTTTGTCTTTATTATATTTACCATTTGATCGTGGAGGTCTGAAATGTCCAAATTTTATGTTGTATTATTGGTTGGCACAACTGAGGTCTATGACATATTATTTTTCATCAAATGATCTCCCTCACTGGACTGAAATGGAATCATACAATTTACCTTTACCTCTTCCCATATTCATATACTCAGATTCGGCAAAAAAATTACAAAAACAAGTTAAAAATCCATTTGTAAAGCATATGATCAAAATATGGTGTGAAGCTAAAAACTATTTAAAAGAACCACAGTTATTGTCACAATTTAGTCCAATATGGGGTAATCAATATTTTAAACCAGGGAGAGCGGACGCTGTATTTAAAGTATGGAATTTAAAAGGGATACAAAAGATTCAGGATTTATATTTGCCATGTGCAGACAACATAATGTCTTTTGAAGAGCTGAGGATCAAATTTAATCTCAATAGAACACATTTTTTTAAATATCTTCAACTTAGAAACTTTATTCGATCAAATCAAAATAAAGCTCTCACTCGACCTATTTATTCATCCTTGGAAAAAATGATGATGAAAGATAGTAAAAGAAAGGGTATTATTTCAGAGTTTTATAACTCATTGACACTATCTTCAAGTGAAAATTCACTGAAAAGATTAAACTACTGGAAAGAAGATCTGCAAATTGAAATTTCAGAGGAACAATGGGAATTGGCTTGTACAGAAGCTCAAACCAAATCAATAAATGCACGCCTTAAATTGATACATTTCAAATGGTTAATGCGGATGTATGTTACACCGGAGGAGTTAAATAGATATAACAAAAATATACCAGATACATGCACAAAATGCATGGAAAGTAAAGGAACCCTATTTCATTGTTTATGGGAATGTAGATTAATAAGAATGTTTTGGGAGGAGGTGAGGGTAACAATTGAAAAAATAATCTCAAAACAAATCATATTGAATCCTAAACTGTTTTTGTTGGGTCTGTACCCAGAAAAGCATAATTTCAATAAAAGTGAAAGAACATTCATAGACCTCAGTTTGCTTAATGCCAAAAAATGTATTGCACTATTATGGAAAAAGACTCATAGACCAGATGTGACTCAGTGGTTAAGACAGATGTTAACAAACCTTCCATTAGAAAGAATAACATATATACTGAAATCAAAGGAAATTGTGTTTGAGAATATATGGAGACCTTTTATTGATTATGTAAAAAATTTAAACATAACTCTTGAAGAAGAAGGTGAATGATGTGTGTGGACCTTGTAAATTCCAAACTGGTGAACATAATATGTATACTAATATATTGGATTGTCTAGACTAAACAGAGGAGCATTGTTGAAGACTTGATTTTGTTGGTGGTTGTTGGTGTTTTTAGGGCATTTTTTTTTTTTTTTTTTTTTGTAGTACTTTAGTGTTAGTGTTTGATTGTTTGTATCATGTTTGTTAAAAAAAAAAAAAAGGTTCAATAAAGATATTGTGGAAAAAAAAAAAACATACTGACATTCTGCAAGCATTTTGATTTATTAATGTGTGCATTTGTTAGTGTTACTAGGAATATAAAAAAGTTGCATATTAGTATATTTTAATATTTGAAAGATAATCTAAGAAAGTAAGTAAAACCTAAAAGATGTTTAATTAGTGTTTCAAATTATCAATTAGTGTTTCAAAACAGGCATGACGTCACAACTTACACATGCTATTTCATAACAAATTCATTACGCGAAAATTCTCAAGTACATTTCTTATAATGAGAAAAAAATCTTACCTCGGAATGTGTCTTCCCATCACTAACTGCTGTAATTGGGGCCGATTGTGATGAACTTTGACTGGCATCTGAATTTGACCGTGTCCATCAATCGTTTTGAACGCAGCACGAGCGAGTAATTCGATCTCCTTGTAGCCACAATTTTGAGATGTTTCTGTTTTGAACAGTGTTCAACTAAGGCAACACAACCACGAGATCCATAACTCAAGAAATTGTTACAATAAACACACTGGGCTTTCCCTGGTACTTCGCATTTCGCTATGAAGTCGGCCATTTTTTCAAACACAACTTCGGTATTTTTAACGATCTTTACAGTCATTGACAGTTTTTTCGAGCCATTCCCAACGAAACTTGTTCCTCATCCCTTTGTCGATTTCTAAAATTCTTGCTTTGTTGTCTTTCGTGAGATTTAGGTTCACCATTTTCACGAAATCGGGAAAACTCGGTTGATTGAATTGTCCGCCATTTGCATTTCGCTCCGCGTGTGGGATATGACAAAGGAATAACAAAATCGTCGATTGGTTGCTTCAATAAGTATCAGCCAATCAGTGGCCTTGTGACATTACATTACTGATCTCGCTGGGTAGCGCGTTCTGCGTGGTGGATTTGAGCAGCCGATCAAAAATATGACTCGCCGCTCATAACAGACCTCACCCCCCCCTAAAATTTTCTCCTCGAATTTAGACGATTCACAAGAATGACCCTAGACATGATCAAATCGGAAGGAATTCCTCGGATCCGCAGAGGATTCTCATCCCTGCAAAAAAACATAAAAACGCATCCGAAACATTCCTAAACACATTAAACCTTCCCCAACTTACTGAGTCACAAAATAAAACACTACTGTCAGAAATACAACCTTAAGAATTAGAAAAAGCAATTATGAAACTTAAAGCTAACAAATCCCCAGGAGCAGATGGCTATACAGCAGAGTGGTACAAAACCTTTAAACAGCAACTATCTCCTCTCCTCCTGAAAACATTTAACTATGTCCTCCACTCAGGGGAAATCCCCCCCTCCTGGAGAGAAGGGGTCATTGCAGTCATACCTAAACCTGAAAAGGACAAACTAGACTGCCCCAACTACAGACTAATCAGTGTGTTAAATCAGGACTATAAGCTTTTTACCACTATCCTTGCCAAAAGGTTAGAAAATATACTGACAGCCTTAATTCATTTAGACCAAACAGGTTTTATAAGACAAAGACAGACACAAGACAACATTCGACGCACTTTAAGATAAGATAAGATAAGCCTTTATTAGTCCCACAATGGGGAAATTCCAGGATTGCAACAGCACAGGGATAGCAACACTCAGAGCAACAATCAGAAGGCAAGAAAAAACAACATCTAGTAAATATATGTCCATATTACTATAAATGTATATATATATAGACACACAGTGCAGAGCATTATGGTTGGTTGGTGAATGTGCAGCAGAAAGTCTAAGCTCTCTCTCCGCGGATGCGGCGGGCCAGCTGGAAGTCTTTGGGCATGATGGTGACCCCCTTAGCGAAGAAGAGACCACCAGGTGGGCCTCACTGGTCTCCTGCAGAGCCATGACGGCGAAGCTCAGGAAACGCAGGACGGTCTTGAAGTCCTGAGCGATCTCCCTCACCAGGCGCTGGACGGGCAGCTTACGGATGAGCAGCTCCGTGGATTTCTGGTAGCGACGGATCTCTCTCGGAGCCACGGGCCTGTGACGGCGAGGCCTCTTCACTCTGCCGGTGGCCGGAGCGCCTCTCCAAGCAGCCCTGGTGGCTAGCTGTCTCCTGGGGGGGCTTCTTCCTCCAGTAGATTTTACGGGCGGTCTGCTTGGTTCTTGCCATCGCTCTTTATTATTCTGTCTTATATTTCTTGCACGCCGCCTAAACTCCAGCCCGGCACCCGCGTCGTTTTCGCTACAGCTCCCGGTATGTCGAGTTTCCCATTAGCACCGGGCGGCGGCCAAGTGCTAGCTAGCACTAGCTCCTCCCCGCTGTAACGTCTCCCGCTGCAAACCGTGGCTCCGTCCGCCGACCCGGGAGACCCGTGCGTCCGTGATATATATACAGAGTGAAAGGCGTAGAAAGAAGAAGGAAGATAAAAAAAAAAAGGCTGTTGCAACGGGCAGCCTACTCGTGTGGCGCCACCGGTCCGGCAGAACCGGAGGAATTACACATAATTCATCATATAAAAAAAAAAAAAAAAACTTAAATGCAGCCATATTGGGATTAGATGCTGAAAAAGCATTTGATTCGGTTGACTGGTCTTTCCTATATAGAATCTTATCCAGTTTCAATTTTCATAACAACTTCATTAGAACTATCCAGGCATTATACAAAAAACCAACAGCTAAAATAAGGATTAACGGTAAATTATCATCATCTTTTGAACTGGAAAGAGGATGTCGTCAGGGCTGCCCCGTGTCTCCACTGCTCTTTGCAATCTTCATAGAACCTCTGAGCCAATGGATAAGACAGAATCAAAAAATTCGAGGTATTACACTTGGTCAGAAGGAACACAAAATAGCACTCTTTGCTGATGACATTTTAATATACCTGGGGCAGCCGGACACCTCTTTTCCAGAACTAATCTCAGTTTTTTCAGAGTATGGAGATCTATCGGGGTACGAATTAAACATGCATAAAACCCAAGGTTTAACATTCAACTATGACCCAAATCAATATTTACTAGGCAAACTCAAAACTAACTGGGAGATGGAATCTATGAAATATCTGGGGGTCAATATCCCGAAACAACTCAACAAAATTATAACACTGAACTATGATCCACTGGTGGCAAAAATAAAATCTGATCTAGCAAGATGGAATATGATACCATTCTTGGGTACCGCACAAAGAATTGAAGCAGTCAAAATGAATATACTTCCACGTCTTCTATACCTTTTCCAAACAATACCGGTAGGACCTCCCAAAAAAAACATGGCAAGAACTGGACAGAAGGATCTCAAGATTCATATGGCAGGGCAAGAGACCTAGAATCAGATATAGAACCCTACAGCTAAACAAAGACAAAGGCGGGCTCGCGCTGCCAAATATCAGGGACTATTTTAAAGCCGCACAAATTAAAACTTTAGTAGAGATATGTAACCCAGTCTACACTGCACAATGGAAGGAGATGGAATGCCAAATAAGTGACATCCCCCTACAGGCGATAATAGGGAACAATGCCTTACTTAAACTTTTGAATAACACTAACCCGTGGATAAAGACCCCGCTAAAAATTTGGTTTAAGATAGTCAGAGAGAATCAAACTAAAGAACCCTATCGATTACTGCAATGGATTGCCGATGATCAAGACTTTACTCCGAATAAAACAGACACTAGATTTAAAAAGTGGAAAGAGAATGGACTGATAAAATATTACGATTTTTTTTAAAGGGTAAATTTTAAGAAGTTTTGAAGATTTGAAAAAACAAGGTCTAATAAATCAAGACCTTTACAGGTTCTTTCAGCTTAGACACCACATAAACAAAATACTTAAAAAGGAGGATTTGGAAAGGGCCCAGTCAGGTCTTCTGAAGGTCGTAATGGCATATAAAGGGATCCCAGGGATCAGATACATTTCTAAAATATACCAAGGTCTTCAAGACTTAAAAGGAGACAACACATCATATATAAAAGAGAGATGGGAAAAAGAGGGGAATTTCACTTTACAATTGGAAATATGGGAAAAGCTAAATAAACAACAATGGAAAAGTACCTCATCCCTGCAGTGGAGAGAATTTGGATGGAAAAACTTGGCAAGATTTTTCAGAACACCTGCACAAAACAAATTTACTCGTAAGGAGTTGAATTGTTGGCGCTTGTGTGGTGAAGAGACTGCAAATCATTTTCATGTGTTTTGGTCATGCCCAGTTATCCACCAATATTGGACCAATGTACAGACAATATTGGGGAAAATATTCAAAATAACAGTCCCCTTTTCTTTTGTAACTTTGTATTTGGGTTCACTACCGGAATCACTGGAAAGACGAGGAGAAAAATACTTATTCACTGTTTTAATATTGGCAAGTAAAAAAGCTCTAACTAAAAAGTGGATGTTGAAGGACTGTCCTACACCTGAAGATTGGATTAACGTGATTCAAGAGATTTACTCGATGGAAAAGTTGACATTTGCACTGAGACAGGACATGGATGGGTTCTTGAACTTTTGGCAACCCTGGATCGCATATGTGTCTTCCATCAGATCTAATCTTTGACAAATACCATTTCAATAATGGCACCTCTCTTTGTTCCAACGCTACTCAGATGCTCTTTTATTTTTATTTATTTATTTTGTTCTTTTGGTTTTTTTTGTTCTCTTTAATTCTCTTTTTCTTTCACTTAAAAAAAGGGTGTTTTAATTATTCTTCCAATGTTGTCAAAAAACAAAAAAAGGGAACATGTGATGAAAATGTAAACAATGCAATGCTGTAATGACATGTATACCCTTTACAAAAACTTAAAAAAAAAAAGGGCTCTATATTTGAAGAGAAACTTTGTTTAGAAGTCTGCCGTTTCTTTGTTGGTGAAAATCTTGGCGCTACCTATCAATCAGGAGTGAAACTACAAATGATGATTGTCCGCATGCGTCAACCACTTGGCCTGGGTAGATGAAAAAAGTGAGCATGAACAGTGCTGTGTGCGTGCCGGGCTCGCCCAAAGTGTACGCAGATCAAGGCGGACTAGAGGAGAAATGCAGCATGAAGCAGGCTTGACAAGGCAGAGTGTCTCGCTAAGCGTTACTGTCCGACAGAAACATGAGTTTATTAAAGTACTTTAAATGCAGAAAAAAAAAAAAAAAAAAATCAGAAGAGGCATGTAAGCACTTTTTTTTGTACTTATTTTGTACCCGTAGGTAGATTTGTTCTGCAGTCTGGTGACAAGCCACCAGCTGCCGGTCGCTGCGTGCGCAAGCGCCCCGTATCCCTAACCTGCATGTTTTTAGCATGTGGGAGGAAACCGGAGAAATCCCGGAGTAAACCCACGCAACACGGGGAGAACGTGCAAACTCCACACAGATCGCTGTTGGCCGGGGGCAGGGATTGAACCCACGATCTCATGATCCCCGCGATCCCCCGGCCGAGGGTAAAACTGTGCTGCCGCAGTGCTAACCACTGCACCACCGTGCAGCCGCACTGGAGGCATTTATCATGGTTTGAACCCGCTGGAAACAGGAGCAATAACCGAAGAGTCGCTTAGCTAGAGATATGGTTAGAATTCATATGCAGCCAGCACCATATGAAGGGAAAGGCAAGGGGGACTGATGAATTGCTGAGTATATACAGTACATTTCACCAGCAACTACAATAAGTTATGTTCCCTATTATGTACCTGGCAAGTTAAGATGACCAAAATTCACGAAGTCAGTGACTTTAATCTGTCAGTAGCCTTCAGACAAACTAAACGTGCCAACACTTGGATTTCAAAACAAGGGAGGTTTATCTTGCCATCTTGGTGGCAAGATTTCTTTAAAAAACAAACAAACAAACCTATAAATATATAGAAATATTATAACAGAAATAACTGCATCCTTGGTCATTTAAGTCAATTTAAATCATTAAATACAATTTTATTAATTTTTTTTCTTTGTAATGAGTTATTGTTCTGTTCTGACTGCAAAGTTATGGTCAAAAATATAAATTGTTATAAGGAAAAGGTTAAAAAAAATTACCACACTCTTTCAAATTTATTTAAAAAACAGCAATTTTATTTTTAAAAAACAGACAAAAATAAGCCATAAAATAATCCACAAGTTTATAATAAAGTTTCAAATGTACAAGGAAAGTCAATTTTACAAGAGGAAATTACAAATATGAGGAAAATGGTTTCAAATTTAGAAAAATTTACAGAGTAAAGTAGAAAACTATAAGAAAATTGTTATAAATTTTTGAGAAAAACCTCGAACCTTCAAGACTGAAGGTTCCAGTGTGGAGATGTGTGGAAAGGATGAAGCTGAGTTATTTCTCAAGTTCCATTTTATTCTCAACACACTCTCCAACCTACAAATCAGAAAAGAGGCAGAACCCCCAAAATCTGCCAGTCTTATACCCCTGACATCAAAGCACAAAATCCCATTGTCTTTAAATCCCAAACACAATGCATCCCCCCTGTAGTTCCTATCTCTTTCACCCAAACCCCGGTGGTCAGGAAATCCTTCATGTCCATCTCTTTGCATATCACAAGGCCAACACTCACATCCTCCTCAGCTCCCTAGGAGGTCCAGACCTTTTGTTCCTCTTCAGACGTGAAGCCAAAATAAACACACAGGAATATACATAAGAGCATATGAACAGTCATATACATGTGAGCCCGTGAAACTACATATGTGCACCACATATAACCCCCCCCAAACGTCTAAGAGGGAACAACCAAACCCAGATTGCATGTCATAATAAAATCACCACACATCAGTCCACATGCTGTCTTGGTCTCAACCGTCTGCCGTATCTGCTGCAGGCAGGCTTAACCTCTTCCGCGGCGCCCTTCAGTCTTGAAGGGCGTTCAGTCTGTGAACCATCCATCCATCCATCCATGAATTTCTGGCTACTATACCCACCTCTGAACATATAATTAAAGTATGCATGAGTAAATTACTATTATGATTTTTTTTCCCCTTCTCTTTTCTACTTTTTCCTCAAACAAACACAAGAATAAAAACACCAGAATAAAGCAAACACCAGAATTAAAAAAAAAAAAGTTTTTGTCATTTATGTAAACCATGGCAAAAAAAAAATCCTGCAGGACAAAACGTGACACTTGATATTTTCTAACCTGTTTGTATACCACCATAGACAGAGAGAGAATCTGAAGCAGACAGAGCTCAAAGAGGGAAAGATGAGAAAGAAGAGAGGAGTAGAGGAGAGGACAGTGTTCAGGCAGAGGGTCCAAGAGAGAAGGATGACAAAAAGTCCAAACACAGGACATCTGTGGACCCCAAAGACCTGAACAGCTTCAGACCGGTGGCCTTGACGTCCCACTTGATGAAGACCCTGGAGAGACTGCTCCTTGCTCATCTCCGCCCCCTGGTGGAACCAGCGATGGATCCACTCCAGTTCGCCTACCAGCATGGCATTGGGGTGGAGGATGCGGTGATCTTCCTCCTTCACCGTTCTCTGTCCCACCTGGAGAAGCCCGGGAATATGGTGAGGATCATGTTCTTTGACTTCTCCAGTGCTTTCAACACCATCCAACCGATGATCCTGAAGGACAAGCTGCTACGCGCAGGGGTGGACCAGCACCTGTCATCATGGATCCTGGACTACCTCACGAACCGGCCTCAGTTTGTGAGAACCCGGGACTGTGTTTCCGACACGATCATCAGTAGCACGGGGGCCCCCCAGGGAACGGTGCTGGCTCCCTTCCTGTTCACTCTTTATACTGCGGACTTCTCACACAACACATTGCCATCTACAGAAGTTCTCTGATGACTCTGCGATCGTTGGTCTCATCTCCAGCGGAGATGAAGCTGAGTACAGAGGGCTTATCCAGGACTTTGTGGACTGGTGCCATCGGAACTGCCTCCAGATCAACGCGAGGAAAACTAAGGAGCTGGTGGTGGACTGCCGCAGGCATGGGCAGCCCCTCACAGCACCAGTAAATATACAGGGAACAGACATCGAGATGGTGACATCCTACAAGTACCTGGGTATTCATCTGAACAATAAACTAGACTGGTCACACAATACTGACGCACTCTACAAGAAGGGACAGCGCAGGCTGTTCCTGCTGAGGAGACTCGGGTCTTTTGGTGTACAAGGGGCGCTGCTGAAGTCATTCTATGACACGGTGGTGGCATCAGCCATCACTTCTGGAGTGGTCTGCTGGGGCAGTGGCATTACTGCAGCCGATAGGAAGAGACTGAACAAACTGATTAAGAAAGCTAGCTCTGTCCTGGGGCAACGCCTTGATCCGATGGAGGAGATAGGAGAGAGAAGGACGGTGGCTAAACTGTCATCTCTGCTGGAGTCCGAGTTCCACCCTATGCAGGACATACTGGATGCACTGAGGAGCTCATTTAGCAGCAGACTACATCATCCCAGGTGCACAACCGAGAGGTTTCGTAGGTCCTTCCTACCAACGGCTGTCAGACTGTACAACCTAAGCAGGGCTGCTCGCAGAGATAGCAAAAAGACGTAACAAACTAATAGTTTTTTGAATGCAAAAGATGCAATAGACTTACACAATGGTCCTCTCCGGCATACAACTAGGAACATACCGGTCGCTATGGAGGGTGAGAATATGTATGGGCACATAATCATACCATGTAGGATAACTAAATAGACGGTTATGCTGTTTCATCCCACCTAGCAACAATGCTCTGCACTGTGTGTGTTTATATATTTACATATTTATTCCATCTAGCTACAATGCTCTGCACTGGGTGTGTTTATATTTATATATCTATATATTTATTCCATCTAGCTACAATGCTCAGCACTGGGTGTGTTTATATTTATATATCTATATATTTATTCCATCTAGCTACAATGCTCCGCACTGTGTTTTTATATATCTACATATTATTCCATCTAGCTACATTGCTCCGCACTGTGTGTGTTTATATACTTGCATATTTATTCCACCTAGCTGCAATGCTCCGTACTGTGGGTGTTTATATATTTACATATTTATTCCATCTAGCTACAATGCTCTGCACTGTGTGTTCATATATTCATATATTTATTCCATCCAGCTACAATGCTCTGCACTGTGTGTCTGTGTGTGTGTGTGTGTGTATATATATATTTTATAGTAATATGTACATATGTATATTAGCTGCTCTTGCTTGCTTGTTTTTTTTCTTGCCTTCTGATTGTTGCTCTGAGTGTTGCTATCCCTGTGCTGTTGCAATCCTGGAATTTCCCCGTTGTGGGACTAATAAAGGCTTATCTTATCTTATCTTATCTGGGTGGGACCCCAACTGGCCCAATATTCCAGTATTCAAGCCTTGGATGTACAATACTTCAAATGGTAAGTTCCATTATGCAATATTACTGTGCAAAATTAAAAAAAAAATAAAAATAAAAGTGTAAAATTAACATATTCTGGTTACAAGCATGTCATGCCCCCCCCCCCTTCGGAAAAATGTGTTGCCACCGCGCCAAGGTCCCAGAGGAAACACTGGGAATGTGGTTAATCTTGGAAACAAACTCCTGATTCAAGAGTTCAATATTCCTCAAAACTGGACACCTACTTACTGCCTTTAAACTGGGTGACCACAGTGCAGAGAGAAGGTCCCGATGGCTGTGTTTACATGGACACAAGTAACCGGATTAAAAGGCTGATCGGAATAAAAATGCTTCATGTAAACACGCCAATCTGAATATTCTAACCCGATCACGCTCATTCGGATCAAGAGGGGTGGGTTAAGCCGATTGTTAATCCGAATAGTGCGCATGAAAACACTTATTCTGAACATAGGGCAGAAAATATGTTTACTGCGCATGTCTGTACACCAGCCGCACGTCTACGTGACGTATTTCCGCCTTAGCAGCAGCTAGTGGAAAACATAGCGGGAATAAACAAAACTGGTCTGTATCGTCCTGCTGTCTCTGTTCGTCATATGTAGAAGTATGTACTTGTAACTTCATTACGGAGACCAGCAGAAGCAAAAGTACAGTCTGAATAACACCATACAGGTCCATTTCGACATGAAGCGGGGCTTGCTAACACCGGAAGCTGCTTCTTCTTCTACTATTTTCGGAATGTCAAAATGTCGACGTGCGCATGTCTAAATGATTTATTCCGTTCAAACGTGTGACCCATGGAAATGCACGTCCTCATCGGATCAGCTTTTTCAGGATCCATGTAAACAGTAAAATTCTGATCTGAATTGTAATCAGATTGATGAAATTTTGCCCATGCAACTGTGGCCACTGATGCTCCCAACTCACCCATGTGATCACTTCTTACATCAACATAAGGAGAGGAACACACACACGCTCACAAATTCCAAATTCACTGTGGTCAACAGGAAAGGCAGACGTAGGCTTCATAAAAAAATGCAGAATTGGTTAAAATACTGTGTTTCCTGTGTTTTTATACGTATATCTACATATTATTCCATCTAGCTACAATGCTCCGCACTGTGTGTGTTTATATATCTACATATTTATTCCATCTAGCTACAATGCTCCGCACTGTGTGTCTATATATATATACACGTATATATTTATTTATGTTTATATGTACATATGTATTACTTGCTGCTCTTGTTTCTTTTTTTTTTTCTCTTGCCTTCTGATTGTTGCTCTGAGTGTTGCTATCCCTGTGCTGTTGCAATCCTGGAATTTCCCCATTGTGGGACTAATAAAGGCTTATCTCATCTTAAAATAAATGCTAAATCTCATTATAGGCCTTACCAAAGACAGTATCCTCTACGTCCTGAAGCCCAAGAAGGCACTGAACCGGTCATGGAGGACCTGAAAGCAGCAGGTGTCATTATACCATGCCCAAATTCTCCATGTAACACACCTTTGTTTTCTGTGAGGAGGGCTGGACCATCTTCCAGATGGAGAATGGTCCAGGACCTTCAGGTGGTAAACAAAGCAGTTATCCCAAGAGCTGTTTCAGTCCCCGACCCACACACTTTGTTGAACGACCTACAACCACAAATGGAATATTTCACAGCAATAGACATCAGCAATGGGTTTTTTTTTTTTCCAGCATACCAATACATCCAGATCATCAGTTTTGGTTTGCATTCACATTTGAAAACAAGTAGTACACATTCACCAGGCTACCACAAGGTTACTGTGAATCACCAACCATTTTTTTCACAGGCAATGTCAGCACATTTGGCACAGTTTATTTCTCCTAATGGGAGCCAGTTGCTCCTTTACGTTGACGACATTTTGCTGGCATCACCTGATGAAGAAATATGCAAATAGACACCATTTCCTTACTGAAATTTTTAGCAGAACAAGGCCACAAAGTCAACAAGCAAAAATTACAGTTGTGGAAAAAGAAGTTAAATATTTAGGACACATTTTGTCAGCAGAAGGCAGACATGTTGACCCAGCTCGCAAACAAGCTATTTTATCAGCACCAAAACCCATCACAAAAAAGGGACATGTCGTCATTTTTGGGTACTCTAAATCATTGTCGCTCTTGGATTGCAAATTATTCATTTGAAGTACAACCCTTATCTGATCTCATCTACAAAACACCCATGGCTCAGGTGGACAAAATTGAGTGGACACCTGAAGCAGAACAGGCATTTGTTAAAATGAAAAAACTTCTGGTCAGCACTGATGTCCTGGCACTCCCCAATAACAAAAAGCCATTTGTGCAAATGGCTGATTGTGGAGCACATCATGACTGACCTATTTGCTCACAAACATAGCTGTCATGCTCCTAGCTGAATATAATGAGCAGGCCCAAGTGAGCTTTGCCTGTACATAGTGCTTTCATAGTTTAATTTCTTTCAAGATATCCACTGTGTTGAAGGTTGAAACAGAAGTGTGAAAGTAGAAGCTATAAATGCAGAGAACTAAATTAACTGCATTTTATTTTTTTAGATTTTTCAGTGCTCCTTCAGTCAAGTGGCACAAAAATGTGTCCAGTAGCATATTACTCCACAAGACTTGACCCTGTCACGAGGGCACTGCCACCATGTGTGCAGGACAGGTGGGCAGGGTGAAGAGGGATGTCTCCTTTGCACCACACGATCTCATCTGGGGCACAAATGTGCCGGAAGAATTCAAGTTATAAACCATGGGGCAGGAGGTACTGAACTCCTTGTTCCCTTTGGTGGGAGTGGCTAAGAACACCTTATGGATAGAAACAACTCGTTATAGACTACACTCATTTGTGAATTTTTCTGTATCTGCCTTTTCTGGTATACACGAGGAATTAACAGGTTTTAGCCTTATGTTGGCTCAAAATAGAATGGTTCTTGATCAAATAACTGCCACCCGAGGGTGTGTGTGTGTGTAATTGTAGGAGATTATTGTTGTACTTTGATCCCTGAAAATGATGCAGACGGTCACGTGATTGCCTCAGCCATACAGCATTTGAATGCTTTGCAAGCTGCTATGGCCAGGGACAGTGTCACCGATGAACATACCTGGTTAAGTTGGTTATTCTCTTCATGGAGAGGGCTCATCATGAACTTGTTAATGATTTTTGTGGTATTATTTTTGGCTTTTTCTTGTGTCATTCCCTGCATCCGTAGTATGATGATGACACTTGTTCATGTTAACTTAGTGATGTATTATGGTGCAGTTGCCGGGGATGATGAACAAACAGCGTGAGTTCAAGGTGTCTCTCCATGACCCGAGAACAGAGTAAAAGTATGACTGACATGCAGAAAACCCAAAGGAGTTGCATGATCATGATATGGAAACATTGTTATT
Source organism: Pholidichthys leucotaenia (assembly GCA_020510985.1). NCBI lineage: Eukaryota > Metazoa > Chordata > Actinopteri > Cichliformes > Pholidichthyidae > Pholidichthys > Pholidichthys leucotaenia. Next base: position 195,657,465 of record CM035843.1, on the reverse strand, counting down.
TTTTGTTTTTACATTTTATTATTATGGTTGTTGTTTTATCCTTTGTTTTTATATAAGCTGCAATGACATGACTATAACGCACACATACAGTTGTGTTCAAAATAATAGTGTGTTGAAATTTCAAAGCAAGAAAATTGGAAAAAGTAATTGAATTTGATAATATTTTACAGAAAGTCACGAAATATAATGTTCAAAAAAACAGCAGTGTTGACATCTGTCTTGAGTGTGTTTGGGGTCATTGTCTTGTTGAAACACCCATTTCAAAGGCATTTCCTCTTCAGCATACGGCAACATGACTTCTTCCAGTATTCTGATGTACTCAAACTGATCCATGATCCCTGATATGCGATAAATAGTACGAGAAACCTCCCCATATCATGATGCTTGCTCCACCATGCTTCACTGTCACTGTGAACTGTGGCTTGAATTCAGTGTTTGCAGGACGTCTGACAAACTGTCTGTGGTCCTTAGACCCAAAAAGAACAATCTTACTCTCATCAGTCCACAAAATATTACGCCACTTCTTTTTAGGCCAGTCAGTGTGTTCTTTGGCAAATTGTAACCGCTTCAGCACGTCTTTTTTTTAACGATGGGACTTTGCGGGGGCTTCTTGCTGGTAGCTTGGCTTCACATAGATGTCGTCTGATTGTCACAGTACTCACAGGCAACCTTAGATCTTCTTTGATCCTCCTGGAGCTGATCATTGGCTGAGCCTTTGCCAGTTTGGTTATTCTCCGATCTATTTGAATAGTCGTTTTTCTTTTTCTTCCTCGCCTTTCTGGTTTTGGCTGCCATTTTAAAGCGTTTGATATCATTCTAGCTGAACAGCCTATCATTTTTTGCACTTCTTTATACGTTTTCCCCTCTTATTAATTTCTTAATCAAAGAACGCTCTTCTTCTGAATAGTGTCTTGAACGACCCATTTTACTCTGTTTTTCAAGGACAAATGCACAGCCAGCATATGCAGCGTCAGTTGCCTTGATCCTTAAATAAGGGCCACCTGTTTAACACCTATTTTTTTCACAGAATCAATGACCTCACTAAGTGAACTCAGCACTGCCATTTTTTTGAACACACCCCTTTCAGTTAATGATTCAGTTTCACAGAATCAGCAGCATGCACGTCATGCCTGTTGGGTCTGTTGGTTTTCTATACCTTTACTAAACCTTCTAGAAACTTACTTGCAGTGTAGAAGTTGAAATTCTAACAAAAACAGTGATTTATCTTGCTAGTGATGTGGGACTGCTATTATTTTGAACACAACTGTATACCCTTATATCTTTTTATTATTTTATCATCTGTTTTTACTGTTTTCACCGTTGATGATTTTCTTTATTGAGTCATGAGTTTTTTGTTCCATTTCTCTTCCTAAAGGACAAATGTTTATCCGGTGCCTGGGGCAGCAGGGCCGATGGCAGACTTTCCCCGTTGTTAGCTAGTTAGGATCTGTTGCACGCAAATGCAGTGGAGCTTAGCATAGCTGCCAGATGGGGTTCTAGATGTCATAAATCAGTCTTTTTTGATGCCTTGCATGGCATCAAAGGGGGGGAGAATGATAGAAAAGTTTCATACATGTGATTTGCTTTGTCTCAGTGTCTGCCTCAGAGTGTGTGAAATGTTCAAGGTCGTGGCAGCTGGACATTTATCTGTTTTTGTTTTCATGTACTGTATTGTTATGAGTATGTCTGATAAGGAGACAGCTTGGAAGAACCAGCCTGAACTTGATATTCTCTCATGAACAATCTTGAGATAGCAGGATGCTTAAATGACTGAAAGTTGTGTGTGTGAGAATCAGAATGGTGCGTGAATAGACTCAGACTATTTTTGTATTGTTCTCCACTGGCCAGTGTAATTAAATTTACTTAAACTCTGATTCAGCCTAGTTTCTGACTGACGGTTAAGAAGGATTTTTCTAACACATAAAAAGAGGGGAACAGAAAAATTTAGACTAGGAGTTTTCAATCACATGAAAATCAGAAACAACCCTAAGCACTAGTGGTCCGAGGTTTTTGGAGAACACTTAAGTCTTTGACACCACTAAGTACAAAAATAAGTATTCCTCAGATGCCTCAAGACGCAGCTCACAATGCCGGGCAGCTGACATACCAGCGAGCACTGTGGATCAACAAGCCTTCACTTCTGTCCATGATATTTATGGCAGCTCATCAGACCATGACATTCTGTTTTTGCAGGGCACAGACTGTACACAGGATCAGTGTGGCAGGGGAACAAATGGCTGGATAGAGTTTGTTTATATCATGGATCTGAAACTCTTAGAAACTGACCTTCAGTGTCTGAGTATGTTGTTGACCTGAATACACTGCTCTGAAAAACAAGCTGGATGAGCCAACCCAGGGCACATGATATCTATTCTGCTGTGACGATGTTGCAATGACTCCCTGCATGCTTCCCAGAAGGCTCAAATTCAAAGATAAACTAACAATATCAAAGTTTAAATTCCTTCACATGAATTTCCAGTCACAGGCTTTACCACCAAGAATAACACTTATTCGTCAGTTTTGACTTTTGACAGTACATCTTGGCTCCTTAACTTAGAAAAGGACATGCTGTCCTTCATACCCACCCACAGCGGACAAACTCTGCTGCTGAACGGCTTGTTTCACACTTTTTGTGCTTTTAATTACTTTGTTCATTTGCATCAGAGATAATTACTGGAACTGTTAGGACACACACTACAGTGGAGCAGTGGTTACCACTGCGTCAGCACAGCAAGAAGGTCACAGGATCGATCCCACCCCCAGACCATCGGTGACCCTTCTGTGTGGTGTTTGCATGTTCTCCCCCTGTCTGTGTGGGTTTACTCCAGTTTCTTCCCACAGGCCAAAGACATGCAGGTTAGGTTAACTGGCATCAACTGGGAAGTCTAAATTGTCCATAGGTATGAATGTGAGAGTGAATGGTTGCCTGTCTCTCTGTGCTGGCCCTGTGATGGACTGGCAATCTGTCCAGGGTGTATCCTGCCTCTCACCCAAAGATGCTGGGATAGGCTCCAGCTCCCCCGTGTTCCGAAAAGGAGTAAGTGGTAGAAGATGGATGGATGCATGTTAGGACACAGAAACATTCAACGAGAGCTCATTTAAAAAGCAAAACTCGAAAATCATACACTTCCATTTTACAAGTCACCACCACATGGAAAACGTTACCCAGAATGAGCCAAAATCTACACAGAGTTCATTGTTCCTACAATACTTAAGTTCTAGTGCAAGACTTTTATTTGGATTTACAACATACTCGACACTAGGGGTGGGAAAAAAGATTGGTTCATGATGGATCGTGATACTTGGCACTGGTGACAATGCATGGATCCATAAACACATGGATCTATCTTATTTTTAAAAAAAATGTGCACGCTTACTTTTGGGTTATCAGTTAATGGCATTTTCAGTCCACTAGATGGCGCAAAGCAAGCATCCAGTCAAGTGACGTCGTCTCGGAGACTGCAGCCAGCTTTCAAAGTTAGGAAGCAGTTAGCTTGAATATCGAGTCTTTTTTGGATTTTATAACAAAGACAGAAGGAAAGACCTTGCCATGACACACAACCCCCAAGAAGCACTGCACAGAAAAAAGAAGAAACACTCAGAATACTGCAGGCCACACACATCTCGGATTGAATCGTGACCGAAGTATCGTGATCAGAACTGAATTGTAAGGTCCCTTGCGATTCCCACCCCTAGTCGACACACATAAGCTATCCAATTCCTACATTTGCTTTAATTTTCAGGGAAATTAGAACAAAAACATCTCTAATGGATCTGCTCCAAAATGTAGTGTTCTTTTGTGGGCCGAGATGCATCCTTTAAACAAATTTTACTAAAGTCATCAAAAGTCGTTCGACCATTTTACCTCTTTGGGGGAGGAAAATGGAAAGCTCTGACTCTTGGCTGTTTCATATGCTTGTTTGACAGTTGAGAAGGAAAATGCCAAACATACGTGGGTTCATGGTGTTTCACAGGCCAATTCCATCAACTAATTTAAGAATTGAGGATGTAATCAATGTTTTCATTGACACAGCAGTAAAAATATGACAACTTGAAACACCACACCCCATCTGGGCAACCTGCACCTGGTAGGTTCTTCCAAGACCTGAGTAAGGGTCAGGCCAAGGGCGGTCCAGTGAGTGCCCATGAAATGTTTGGGCACACACTCACTTTGAACAGTGCTATATGACAATATACTGTTATGGCATTTTTTTTAATATATTATGATTCTCTGTTCATTCTGTCTCCCGTAATCATAAATGATATTACATCCAGTACTTTTCCCATGAGACAGCGAGGATCCAGCCCAGCCTTGAGCACTCTAACAGAACATTTAGACGGTAACTAATGACTCCGCATTCTCAAAATAATGCTTATCTGTTTGGTCTAGGGATGCAAGTTATAGAATTATTCATTAATTGTCAATTCAGTTGATTCACCTTATCGATCGATTAACAATTTATAAGCGACAATTTTCCTGAGAATTTAGATTTCACTCGGTACAATACGGTCTATCTTTAACATATAAAAAGTGAATTATTGTTTTTGATATACTGAATAAAAATGATAATATTCTTTCATGATTTATTGTACCATTTACATTTTTTTGAACTACAATGGCATTTTTTATCATTCAACAAATTTTGTACAGTATAGTGTGTACTATGGATAGATGGATGATCTCAGTAAATTACAAATGTCATGATTTTTTATTTTTTTAACTATTACTAATATAAAATTTATCTGTTCTAGTTATATTACAAAAAATAATTTCCACATTGTTCTAATTTACTGAGATGCGCTAATTAGGGATGGGCATAATTTACCGATTAACCGATAATTGATCATTAAGAATTTCACCGAGGAAGTTCATTTTCGTCGACAAACCGTTTTTTTTTTTTTTGAAACAATCCGAGGCCTAGTGTACGGCCGTCCTCAAACAATGCAATGGCAAAATTTGGGCACCAGGGGGCAACATTACACCATCGCCGTACCCTGGCGTGCCTCAGTTGATACACGCGGGCTTCCGTAGGGCAATCGCCAAATCATGAAGCGGTTACGGCGAAGTGTTGCGTGGGACCATTTCAATTTAAAAAATGACCAGGTGTACTGCAATCACTGCAATGCAGCATACAAATATACCTCATCGACAGGGTCCATGGAACACCCTTATTACGCAAAGAAACCGCCAACAGTGGTTGCGCGCTGAGTAATGGCGGTCGTGAAGATTCTTTTTTTTTTTCAGTAACTTTATTGAGAAGGTCATGAAGATTCGGTGTACACACGTCGAGGGAAGCTGCAGGAGGCGGCGTAGTAGCTCGACGGGAAGACTATTTCGCACAAAATGGCACAAGAGAACAGCAAAAAGTTCTGCGCGGCTAGACTAAGTAACACGAGCGATAGAGCAATGAATGCGGTCTTCGTTTGTTGGGTGGCCGCTCGGCAGGGAGACAAGGTGGGTAAAACGTCTCGGCCAATCAGCTTGCGGGGTGAAACGTCTCGGCCAATCAGCTTGCGAGATTCCCGAGCCGAGCCAACACGAGAACAGAGAGAGGGCTCTCCGTGCACCTGATGTTATAATGTAGTCTACCTGCCTTGTTACGTACCTAAAAATGTTAATGATTAACCGATTATTAATCATTAATTCTCCCGACGATCGGTGAAGAAAATTTCACCGAATGCCCATCCCTAGCGCTAATAGACTGTTTTAACAGGAAAACAAACTGTGAGCTGCTTCATCTGTTCCAACATAAGCAGAGTATCGCAGCAATCCAGGAAAACCCAGTACAATCCGGGCCGAAGAACGGACTGGAGATGATGATGTCACTCTCGTCACATAAGCCTCACGGTCAAGCAGACGTGGACAGCAGAAGTGCAGCATGAACCCAGCTTTAGTCCACGCTGCCTCCTCTGTTGCTGTGTTGAAATGTTACCTCAGTGGCAACTTGTGTCCGGTCTGCATTCCTGTCTAGCGGCGGGTTGAAGGCAGCGGAGATGAGTGTTTATGCTTGTGTAGTCTTTGGAACTTGTTTTGGCTCTCTGACCTAACCCGGAAAGACAAGGTTTTTCGCTGTGCACAGTGCATGCACTCTGGGGAGGCTTGGCGTGTTGTTCTGCTTTTTTCTTTAGTTTCGGTTGACAGGCAGCAGTGGGTGACCTTGCCTGGATGGCAACATTTCAGAGAATGAGCTCCCATTGAAAAGGACTACTGTGTTATCAATTAACTCACAACTAATTTAATTTAGTTGACTAAATTATTACAGACAATTAATTGAAAGTCAATTAATCATTAACATCCCAAGTTTGGTCTATTGTATTAAAACTCTCTTCTCTGTTCTGAGATTTAGAATCTTTCATGGCACTCGCCTGTGTGTGGAACATGACACTTGCCCTTCTTGGCCAAGATGTAATAATAAATACCCAGAAAAGCCATCTTTGATTCTGCACTTTATTCACCAGATCAACAAGGGACATTTAAAGCGAGGTAGTCGGACACCCAAAAGCCGATGGTGTATAGAACACATATATTAGGATTTGTATGTGAAATTTCGGCATTGAAACTGCTCCTGTTTAGCTGTAATTAATATTCAAAAATGATATTTTCGGGACGAAAGAATTCAAGCGTCCCTGCATTTGTTTACTTCTCGGGGCCACTGCCGGAGAGCGAGCCGTGTGCAAAATGCGATCATGTTGTTAATATAGCACATTTTTTGTGGAAATTTTACTATTATTAGTTGTGAAATGTGTTATAAAAGGATTAGACGACGATACTATGGCTCTTTCTGCTGTTCCCGTTTCACTGTTTTTTTCCGGATGTAAAATACGGGATCCCTACGGCCCATCGGCGCACGAAGTATCCTGGCCAATGTAAACAGCCACGGACCAAAAAACGTACATTTGCTCATGGAACAGGTCATTCACACTCGTAGACAATCGTGCTATATGTGTCTATAGGACTTTCTTTCCATGTACGCAAAAATTTTTTTTCCTCAGATCAGACTACCTCGCTTTAATAACAAAAAGAAAATCCAAGACAATATATCAGATGACGAGATAAAAACATTTCATATAAAACTATCGTTTATATTGAGGTGTCGCAAAATACACCGTTTATGGCAGTGTATTTACATCATTCTGGTGACGGCTGGTGTATGCTCTGTCCAGATTGCGCATGTGCAGACCGCAGCCTGGTCCATGCATGTTCCAACATGGCAACCTTGGCTAGAAGCACGCGTGTGAAAGACTACGGTGAGCATTTATAAATTAGAGGTGCGAAAGAATCATCAGCTGGTAAAACTAAACACCAGAGTCAAATAATAAAACAGGCTTTTGCCTGCAAAACGCTGTATAATAAACACTTGCGAAAATGGAAAGAATAACATGACAGCGGCCATTTTGAACTGTCTTCATCTAGCCATTGATGAATTTCTGAATGTGTATAAATGTAGTCTACAAATAAATCATAGTAGGCCAGGTAGGCTTTAACATAGTAAAACAAGCATGTGAAAAGTTTGAATAAATGTTGGTGTGCAGTCAAAGTAAACCTCCTTTTATTCAATGTTTTCCAACTTGATATTAAGGTAGGAGGAAAAAATTAAGAGGAATAATAATTGGATATTATTACATCTTTAGACAAAGAAGAAAATTAATGACAGATGAATTTTTACAATTGATTTTTTTCAATATATAATTTAAAATGTTAGGGGTATAAGACAGCTTGTATCGGTATATGAAATTTTGTTCATATCACACAGCCCTACTCTCACTGGTGCCAAATGACTTCTGTGCAAAGTGAAATGACCTCTGCTCTTCCGTCAGCAGGGGGCCTGCACTGGCCAGCACTTGCATTGTTTCTGTTTAGCACAGCTCCCAGACTTCCTTCAGGACAACAGAAGGGCAACTTCTTCACCTTACCCCAACAACATTTGCATTTGTTCCACTCCTGAGACTACCTCTGCTAACTATTCCATAGCCATTGAAAGGTTTCATTCTGCGGAACAGTAGGGGGCAATCAGCATTATCAAGCATTCCACAGTTTTTTGGGGGTGAGGTGCACTACAGTGTGAGTGCATCCTTAAAAAAAAAAAAAAAAAACAAGGTTGTAGTGTGTCCCGCCCAGTATGGGGTAACTCAGGCTTCAACCTGGGACCAGGCCACAGGGAGGGGCTCGATGACCGGGTTTCTGTCCACAGCACCCAGCCGGGCTCAAGCAAGCCATATTTGGGCTCACTGCCTACAGGAGGGATTGTAGGTGCTACGTGAAACGGGCAGCAGTCTGGGCTTCTCCAAAATGGTGCTGCCCATGTGACCCACACCGCAGACAAGCAGAAGAAAATGGATGGAAGGACTTTGGAAAATTTTTTTTGCAACTTAGTGACATTATTGCTCAAGTAACTTTTTTAGTATATAATTTCTTACCATTACTCAAGCTACTCTAAGTCTTTTAGTCTTTCAAAAGGTACCACTACTTTCACTTGAGTACAAATTCTGACTGTTTTACCAACCTTTTTCACTGTTCTCTCGATGAAAATACTCCATCCACATGTGTATACAGCTAGCAGGGTTTACAACTCAAGCTGGATTCATGCTGCACCTCTGCTGTCCACATACGTGTAACCAGAAACCTCATGTACGTACCAAAAGCCAGTTTAGAAAGCTTGGAATCAGTCCACCAAGGTTACCACCTTTGACAGCCACCTGATCCACATAGCACCGGACCCCCATGATCCCTCCTGCAGGTGGTGAGCCCACTGGAGGGCGGACCCATGTAACTCCTTCAGGCTGAGCCCGGCCGGGTCCTGTGGGTGAAACCCGGCCACCAGACGCTACCCATCGAGCCCCTCCCCCAGGCCTGGCTCCAGGGTGGGGCCCCGGTAACCCCATACCGGGCGGGGTACACTGAATCCTTGTTCTAGTATTTATCATGAGAGTCTGTTGGATCGTTCATAGTCTGGCCCTTCACCCAGGACCAGTTTGCCTTGGGTGACCCTATCAGAGGCAAAGTGCCCCAGACAACATAAGATAAGCCTTTATTAGTCCCACAATGGGGAAATTCCAGGATTGCAACAGCACAGGGATAGCAACACTCAGAGCAATAATTAAGAAGATACGGAAAATATACAGTAAATAAGAGCTGTGGATATACATACATACACATAAATATATACACAAAGTGCGGAGCATTGTAGCAAGATGGAATAAACAGCATAACCGTCTACTTAGTTATCCTACATAGTATGAATATGTACCTTATACATACTGTCACCCTCCGTAGTGACTGATATTGTCCTAGTTGTATACTGGAGGGGACCATTTGTGTAAGTCTGTTGCGTCTTTTGCATTCAATACTATTAGGTCGTCACGTTTTTTTGCCATCTCTACGAGCAGCCCTGCTTAGGTTATACAGTCTGACAGCCGTAGGGAGGAAGGACCTGCGAAACCTCTCAGTTGCGCACCTAGGATGATGTAGTCTACTGCTAAATGAGCTCCTCAGTGCGTTCAATATGTCCTGCATAGGGTGGGACTCAGACTCCAGCAGAGATGACAGTTTAGCCACCATCCTTCTCTCTCCTATCTCCTCCACTGGGTCAAGGCGTTTCCCCAGGACAGATCTAGCTTTCTTGATCAATTTGTTCAGTCTCTTCCTATCGGCTGCTGTAATGCCGTTGCCCCAGCAGACCACTCCAAAAGTGATGGCTGATGCCACCACCGTGTCGTAGAATGTCTTCAGCAGCGCCCCTTGTACACCAAAAGACCTGAGCCTCCTCAGTAGGAACAGCCTGCGCTGTCCCTTCTTGTAGAGTGCGTCGGTATTGTGTGACCAGTCTAGTTTATTGTTCAGATGAACACCAAGGTATTTGTATGATGTCACCATTTCAATGTCTGTTCCCTGTATGTTTACTGGTGCTGTGAGGGGTTGTCCTTGCCTGCGGCAGTCCACCACCAGCTCCTTAGTTTTCCTCGCGTTGATCTGGAGGCAGTTCTGATGGCACCAGTCCACGAAGTCCTGGATAAGTCCTCTGTACTCAGCTTCATCTCCATTGGAGATGAGGCCGACGATCGCAGAGTAGTCAGAGAACTTCTGTAGATGGCAGTGTGTTGTGTTGTGTGAGAAGTCTGCAATATAAAGGGTGAACAGGAAGGGAGCCAAAACCGTTCCCTGGGGGGCCCCCATGCTACCAATGATCGTGTCAGACACACAGTCTCGGGTTCTCACAAACTGTGGCCAGTTAGTGAAGTAGTCCAGGATCCATGAAGACAGGTGCTGGTCCACCCCTGCGCACAGCAGCTTGTCCTTCAGGAAGCATAGCTCCTGGGATCACTGGGGCACACAAACCCCCCACCACAATAAGGTGACGATCCACCGGAAAAAGGTGGACTGTCCTCTCTGGGTTGGGGACAGGCTCCTGCCCCAAGTGGAGGAGTTTAAGTATCTTGGGGTCTTATTCACAAGTGAGGGGAGACTGGAGCGAGAGATTGACAGACGGATCGGAGCAGCATCTGCAGTGATGCAGACGTTGTACCAGTCTGTTGTGGTGAAGAGGGAGCTGAGTTCTAAGGCAAAGCTGTCGATTTACCAGTCAATCTATGTTCCTACTCTCACCTATGGTCATGAGCTTTGGGTAATGACCGAAAGAACGAGATTGTGGATACAAGCGGCTGAAATGAGCTTTTGCCGTAGGATTGCTGGACTCACCCCCAGAGATAGGGTGAGGAGTTCAGTCATCCAGGAGAGGCTCAGAGTACAACCGCTGCTCCTCTACATTGAAAGGAGCCAGTTGAGATGGTATGGGCATCTGATCAGGATGCCTCCTGGACGCCTCCAACTTGAGGTGTTTCGGGCACATCCCACTGTGTGGAGACCCCGGGGCAGACCCAGGACTCGCTGGAGAGACTGTCTCCCAGCTGGTCTTGGAACGCCTTGGTATCCTCTCTGAAGAGCTGGAGCAGGTGGCTGGGGAGAGGGAAGTCTGGGCTTCTCTGCTTGAACTGCTGCCTCCGCGATCCAGACCTCCGGAAAAGTGGTAGAAGATGGATGGATGGATGGAGAAACCTCATGTGATGAAATTTACATCATCGTCTCCACTCTGCTAGTGTCTACAGTGCTTGACCGCAGACAACCACATGCAGCCCAAATTTTGTGACCATGCCACCTGCCCACAACCTGAACGCGTTCAAAAGCGCATGCGCAAGACTGAACGTCCCATTCACAAGGTGGCGATATCAACACAGCATACCAAGACGGTGTGCATGGTATGAAAAAGGAGAAATAAGCAAGTAAAAAGTAGTATTCAAACAGGATGAGTGTAGAAAGAGAGAGAGAGAAAAAAAGTCCCCTTTTTCATCCCATCAGGAACAAGACCTGTCCAGCTTCTGTGATGGTACCAGAGCACATGGCTCCACTGGCACAGCTCCTGTCCATCGTGCATGGGCTACCTGGGCAACTGAAAGTAGTGTCTCCTAGAAGGTCAGGTCTCCAAGCCCACTCTTAGACGGCGCCTCAGCAACTGTTGCTGGTTTTAAAAAAAAAAAAAAATCCAGTATGGAATACTGAATTTTTACTGAAAAAAAAAAAAAAATAGTGAAAAAACTGAATGTGAAGACATCTATTGCTGAGTAGGGAACAACCATGGCTCTATGATAGACCTTGGCATGATTTTAGCTGCCTTCAGATAGGGAGTTGGATCAGTGCCTACTAGGCTGTTCTTTATTTTAAATATCACTGTAAGTTGTTGTTTGAGATAGCATGTTTCTAGTCATTCCTAGTTACGTTGTATCGACAACAAAAAATAAAAAAAATATTTAAAAAGAAAATTAGGATCATGATTTTAAAACCAAGTACACTAAGTTTTCATCTATCTTGTCATCACAAACTTAGCGAAAATGCCATGAGATTCATTGACTTAGCTAAAAGTGCGTGTGTTCTTTCACAGTCAGAATTAACTTTTACCCAACAGTCACTTCTAATGATAAGGGAATCAGCATAAAATGTGTCCACTGAGCAGTACGACAGTTTGGTGTTGTAACAAAAATATGAATTTGGGTTTATTCGGCACCAATGTCATAAAAAAACAAGACCAAATTTCAGAAAAATCTAATTTCTGTAACACTGGATCACGTTTTCAACACAGGCTGTTTGGGATCGATAAACAAAAGGAAAGTTTGGGACAGTCAACAGACACGGGCTGCCGAAGAAAAAAACCATTTTTAATTCGATAGCTATTAAATTCTTCATGTTATTAGTAAAAACTGAACGATAAAAAGGAGCTTGGTCGCGCGCGCTTCAACGGTGAAACGTTCTTCCGTTAGACACGAGGACGTGACAACAAAGAAGCTAACGTTAACAGGCTCTTGCGTCATCCTTTTGGGGTATATATCTAAACCTTTACGTAACATTTTATTTGAATTATTACTTCAGTAGACCGATATGCGTTTTACATAATTCTCCACGTTCACATTTTAACGGTCTGCAGTGTAATTGGGCCCGTCCCCAGTGCTAACGTTAGCCTAGCATGTTGATTTATGTGGTAGAAAAATAGGGCCGCTCCCAACGACTAGGCCCCAGATCCCGATTAAAACCGCTTAATTTCTAAATACCCTACCAGAAAAGACGCATACAATAAGACACTAACATTTTACCAATATGAGTTTAAATCATCGCACTAAAGCACGACAAATGACATTTTTATTTAAAAACTTACCCCAACAGCTTTCAGCACTGTCACCAGCGCCGCTAGTAGCAGCACGGCACATTGCGTAGTGATCGGGAGGCAACTATCGCGAGATTTGACTCAGCAAGAGGTTAAAGGTCTGATGACACGATTTGACTTCATCTAATTTTGCAACACATAATTTCAATATTACAAAATAGGTTGGTTTGTGCAGTTCTAAATCAAACAGGCTTTTTTCACGCGAATATCCGACGTTTTCATGAGCGCTACACCACAAATTGCATCAGTGGCTGGAAAACCCCCGGCCATGTTGTGGCATCAGCGACAGAACACAGCACTTGCCTGCCCATTGTACACACAGGATGGAAGCGGTAGAAAACATCTACCATGGTTCCAGCACATGTAGTCTGGAATTGATTTGTGTTGTCTAATCTTCAGATGATTATAGTTCCAAAGAATGGGATGACAATGAAGAATCTGGGGGTATCAGACCGTATAAGTTTGAGCCATGCCAAGCGGGCATCGTGCCTAATGAGTCAGACTCAGAGAGTGACAGTGGAGAGGCACACATGCCCGCGGCAGCAGCAGCAACAAACACACGGCAGGGGAACACTGAGTGTTATGCTTTTGTTACAGATATTGCAACAAATTATTTGTTCATAAATATAATTTATTTAAACCCGATTTTTCAATAAAATCACAGCAGTGTATTCTCTGTGACTCAGGCATCAGGTTTATTATGTATTATCTTTTGAGTTCTTGTTGTTTTTGTTTTGTACATGCTGTTTATGTGCCATTTTGAACCACTTTCAGGTGGGCACTGTCCAAGATTCGTCCGACCACACGCGCCCTCTTTCTTTAGCAGTCAGCTGTTCATGTTTTGTGTACATCATCTGCCGTGTTTTCAGCCAGCCAATATTTCCAACACTATCACGACATGTTAGCCATTCCACACAGTCGTGGTTCTGTTGCGCCCCTTGAAGCGATGTCGGCCCTGGGGCGCAATCGTCTCTTCTCCATGCGTTTGCTGTGCGATGTCAGCCCCGAACGCCAACTGTAAGTGTTTCTGTTTATTTTTGTAAGTCTTGACCTTTTTAGGAACTGTTGTCATCAGTCTTATGTTCAATACATGTGCTGTGGTGAATCCTGAATCCATTCATCATGACCCTCCGTGCGCTCTTACACAGGGCAGGGAGAGGGAGGATGAAATAACGAGGACTTATGTGCAGGGTTCACCACAGCACATTTAATACTGAAAGACAGACAATTCCCCAAAAGGTGAAGACGTACAAAAAACATAAACATACTTACTGATGGCATTCGGGGGCCGGCATCCCCCAGCGAACGAATGAGAGGAGACGTGTTAGCCACAGGTGTGCCCCAGAGCCGACATTGCTTCAAGGACGCACGAGAGCCACGGTGAACATGGAGTGACTAACACGTCGTGAGAGTGCTGAAAATACTAGCAGACTAACAGCACAGATAACAATACTATGGACCAACAGTGCGTGACTGGTAAACGGCTGCTAAGTACATGCACTGCTGGTGATGGTGTGATGAGAAGCACCTGAGCGAGGATCGGGAAACATGATCAGTGGGAGTTTGAATCAGCTGGTGATAATGATAGAGGGGATGTGGCCGGACCGATGAGTGTCGGCATGCGCTCACAGAAAGTAGGTCAAAGCTGCTCGTAAATCCATTAATCCTTCCCCTCCTCGTGCGCTCCTCCTGCGTAAAAGCGCACAAGGAGGCTTATGACAGTTGGAGCTGAAGCGTGTGATGTGGTCTTTCACGGCCTGCTATTTATCTAAGCCTACGACACAACGCGAAGGCATAGCCTAAAATTAAAACAAGAAACCAGAGAAACTGTGAGCTACAAAGCTGCTGTCATTCCAGTCAACAACACCAGCATCCGTTCTGTTGCTTATGTCATTGTGGTGCTGCCCTTCATTCGGTGGGCGGCACCACAGTCCAGTCAGCGGCTGCGGTTTTTTGATGATAACTAGTTTATGCAGGCGCTGTTGTAAATATTATATTGTTCATCGACAAGGACATTTGGATTTACACAACATACTTAAAAAATGTCAAAATCGTATCATCAGACCTTTAAAGGCAGAAGTCAGAGGTCTGAAACTGCAGCTCCTGAGCCACACCTGGCTTTTTTTTTTATTTGCATGATCGGTGACAAAAAAGAGAATCATAAATTGCCAAGGAAAAACTATGCAAATTTACAAGAAGCTAACTTACTTACTTATTTTATTCAATTCAAAAAAGAATTATAAAAACATTATTTTTACCAGATATGAGAAAAATGAAAGATGTTAACTGCAGTATGGTGTTACAATGCATTTTTCTGTTGTTAGGTTTGTGGTATATATTTTTTTCTGAATTTTTGTTATTGTATTTAAAATCTGAGAGCTTTTGGTTTCAAATGAGTCTATGATTTATGGGGTAGGATTAAATAAATGTTGACCTCATCTTACTCATTTTCGAGCATGTAGATTTTGATGCATCTGAATGAAGAGAGAAAATTGTAATTTATTATGTTCTATTTTGCCTTGTGCTTTATTGATTTTACATTGACATGTTTGAAATAAAATATTCAATCAATCAAAACACATTCAAATTTACAGAAAAAAAAATTGTAAGAAAAGAGCAGAAAATGTAAAAGAAAAAAGTAAAAAAATTAAGAAAAACTAGTAGGAAAAGTACTGAATTTAAAAGGAAACAATTGAGAAATAATTTTAAAAAACTAAGAGAAAAATGTTGATTATAAGAAAAACCCATAAAAGTTGCAATTTTATGCGTCACATTTATGAAAAACTAAATTTTATTAAAACAAAAACAGATTTACAGAACTTCTATAATCCTGATATTATTTTTTGTGGCCCCAAGATACTAACTTATTTTCATGAGAATTTGTATTCTGAAAAGTGTGCAAACTTGTTACAACAAATAAATAAATAAATATATGTATTTGCAGCTTTAAAGTTAAATTTAATTTGTAACTCTAAAGTGTTTGCCAAGACATCTTTTAAAGGCAGGGAGAGTTGGAGCTTTAGCAACACTCTGGTGTA
Organism: Pholidichthys leucotaenia; assembly: GCA_020510985.1. Classification (NCBI taxonomy): domain Eukaryota; kingdom Metazoa; phylum Chordata; class Actinopteri; order Cichliformes; family Pholidichthyidae; genus Pholidichthys; species Pholidichthys leucotaenia. Next base: position 195,641,717 of record CM035843.1, on the reverse strand, counting down.
GACAGTTTCATTTAGTTACAATCTTGTTTGCAAAATAATATACTGTAGCACCTTGGGAGAACCAGATTTCTAGCATCTCAGACAGGAGACAGTGGATAAGCATGGGAGATCAAAGAGCAGGAGGCTCCTGGTGAGATAGCAGGAAGGAGTCAAGGATGTAGGGGGTTGAATGCAGTGTGATGCAAATGTCCTGTTGTGTGTGATGTAATGCCATGAAACTTAAGAGGAGAGTCTCTGATAAAAAGTTCCTTTTGTTCTGTGCTCGTGAGATGTGAGTGTGCAATAAATCATTTGAAATGAATCTGCCTGTGATTTCACACACTCCACACTGGTGACCCAAGACGTATTATGGAACACGAGGCAAGATCCCCGGAGCCGGCCCGGTAAGGAAGCTACAGCGAGGCGGCAGCCATCCCACAGACAGCCCGGACAGGAACCTCCAGCCACGCGTGTGCAGTTGCAGTCAAGCTACCGGATTTCTGGCAGCACAACCCGCGCTCTTGGTTCCACCTCACCGAGGCCCAATTCGCCCTCCGGGGAGTAACGGCAGATGACACCAGATTCTACCATGTGGTCGCAGCGCTCGACGCCCGCACAGCTCAACAGGTAGCGAGCCTGCTCGATCAGCCACCAACCAGCAACAGATACGAGGCGCTCAAGGCTATGCTCATCCAGTGCTACACGCTCTCGGACTGTGAGAGAGCGGAGAGGCTCCTGACGCGGACCGAGCTAGGAGATGGTTCGGCCGTAGACCTGATGGAGAAGATGCTGGTGTTAATGGGCACGGACGACGGGCACTTTCTGTTTGCCCACCTCTTCCTCTGGAACCTTCCGACAGTAGCGAGAGCGGTTCTGGCCAATTTGCCGTGGCTGGCCGCGTGAGACTACCGTGCGCTAGCCCAGGAGGCAGACCGGATCATCATCACCACCAGGGCGATCACAGTCAACGCGGCAGCGGTGGAGCCCAGCGAGACGACCAGAGGAGGCGAGGAGCCACCGACAGTAGCAGCAGCGGGGGCCAAGGAGCGCCAGAGAGACACGCTCTGTTCCTACCACCGCCGCTTCGGAGAGAATGCACGCAGATGTGCGCCACCTTGCCAATTCCAGCGCTTGGGGAAAACGCCAAGGCCGGGGATCGGTAGCAGCAGCGACCCTCGGTGAAGAGAACAAGCTGCTCTACCTAACGGACGCACGCTCGGGGAGGCGTTTCCTCGTGGACACCGGAGCCCAGAAGAGCTTCATCCGGCCGACCTACGCTGACCGGCTGGCAGGATCTAGCGGCCCCGGGATGTTGGCAGCAAACGGCTCGGATATTAAGACCTTTGGTGAGAGGACTCTGCTCTTATCTCTACACGGCCGTACATATGAGTGGACTTTTGTCATAGCAGCACTGAATTACCATATACTGGGGGCTGATTTTCTGTCTGCACATGGTTTACTGGTTGATGTTGCTAACAGGCGCCTGGTTAATGCACTGTCCTTTGACTCTCTCCCCTGTATAGCTCGAGTGACCCAGCCAATAACACAAGCCAACGTCACAGCTACAGGCGGTAAGTTCCAGACACTGCTCACTCAGTTCCCAGCACTCACGGTCCCGACGTTTTCCGTGGCCATCGCTAAACACGGGGTGGAGCACTTTATCACCACCACCAGGCCGCCCGTTTTTGCAAGACCTCGGCGCATGGACACAGCTAAACTGGCCATAGCGCGCGAGGAGTTCGCCAACCTGGAAAGGTTGGGCATCATCAGGCGCTCGAACAGCCCATGGGCATCCCCGCTACACATGGTCCCTAAGGCTGAGGGATCGTGGCGACCGTGCGGTGATTTCCGCAGGTTGAACAACGCCACGGCACACGACCGCTACCCGATTCCCCACATACAGGATTTTTCTGTTCACCTCGCCAGAGCACGCATTTTTTCCAAAATAGACCTGGTCCGCAGTTACCACCAAGTCCCAGTGCGCACTGAGGACGTACCCAAAACAGCGGTAATAACTCTGTTCGGTCTATTCGAGTTCCTGCGCATGCCATTCGGGTTAAAAGGAGCGGCACAGACGTTCCAGCGCATGATGGATGCAGTGCTGCGCGATCTCCCATTTGTGTTCGTCTACCTGGACGATATCCTGGTAGCCAGTGCGTCCGAAGACGAACACAAAACCCACCTCACGACGGTTTTCTGGAGGTTGGAGGAGCACGGGTTAATAATCAACCCGGTAAAATGCCAGTTCGGCGTAATGGAGATTGATTTTTTGGGGCACCGCATCTCTCCAGAAGGAGCGATCCCGCTGCCCGACAAAGTGCGTGCCGTGGCGGATTTTCCCCAGCCTCAAACGGTCAGGGCGCTGCAAGAATTTTTGGGAATGGTGAACTTTTATAACCGTTTCCTTCCCCGCGCGGCGCAGCTCATGCAACCATTGTACGCCGCGCTCAAAAAACAGAAACCCGCGGATAGGGTCGAATGGACCCCGGAGCAAGAGCGGGCGTTCTCGGAAGTTAAAGCAGCCCTGGCAAACGCCGCACTGCTGGTACATCCAGACCTGACGGCCCGCATAGCGCTCACCACCGACGCTTCAGACGTGGCCATAGAGGCTGTCGTGGAGCAGTGCATCGCCGGGGCTTGGCAGCCGCTCGCCTTTTTCAGCAGAACTTTGCGCGACAGCGAACGTAAATACAGCGCGTTCGACAGAGAGTTGCTGGCTCTCCACCTTGCCATTTGCCACTTCCAGTTCTGGCTGGAAGGGCGCAGCTTCACCACGTTCGTGGACCACAAGCCGCTAACATTCGCGATGGCCAAGGTTTCAGAACTGTGGTCGGGCCGGCAGCAGAGACAGCTGGCCGCGATCTCAGAGTTTACTACCGATATTCAGTATGTGTCGGGTAAACTGAATGTAGTGGCGGACTGCCTCTTGTGCGCCGTGGTGGCCCCAGTCTGTGTGGGGATAGATTACGCAGCCATGGCCGCGGAGCAGATTAGCGATGCAGACATGCGAGCGCTCCAGTCTGGACCAACAGGGTTAAGGCTGGAGAGCAGGGTGCTGCAAGACGGCATGCCCCCCCAATCTGCGATGTCTCCACGGGTCACCCGCGTCCCGTGGTCCCGGCCGCGTGGCGCCGCCGCGTGTTTGAGTCGGTTCACACTCTGGCGCACCCAGGAGTGCGCGCGTCGGTCAAAATGGTGGGAGAGAAGTTTGTGTGGCCGAGCCTAAGCAAACAAGTAAAAGAGTGGGCTGCAGCCTGCGTGGCGTGCCAACGAGCCAAGGTACACAGACACACGAAGGCTTCCTTGGAGCCGTTTCGTATTCCGGCTAAGAGGTTCGACCACGTTCACGTGGACCTATTGGGCCCCCTCCTGCCATCACAGGGGTGCACGCACCTCCTGACAATGGTGGACCGCACCACGTGCTGGCCAGAAGCGGTTCCGCTGGTGGCAACCACGTCCGCAGACGTAGCATGCGCTTTTTTAACAGCATGGGTGGCACATTTTGGAGTCCCGTCGGACATTACGTCCGACAGGGGTCCGCAATTTGTTTCCGAACTCTGGTCTGTGATGGCCTGCAGCCTGGGTGTTACAATTCACCGCACAACTGCGTACAACCCACAGGCCAATGGGTTATGCAAGCGTTTTCATAGATCACTAAAAGCAGCACTCAGGGCTTCATTTACGGATGCAAATTGGGTAGACAGGCTGCCGTGGGTTTTATTGGGGTTGCGCTCCGCACCGAAAGAGGATCTAGAAGCTTCCCCGGCAGAGCTTGTTTTTACGCAGCCACTACGGCTGCCCGGGGAATTTCTACCAGATAATCCCGCTCCGGGCAGCTCCTCGTCTCAGCTTTTGCAGTGTAGCACAAACACAGGCACGCTGCCGGGCCCTGCCCACCACAGTTTTCCGCGTGTTTTTGTGCCTAAAACTTTGAAGACCGCGGAGTTCATGTTTGTCAGACACGATGCCCACCGCCCTCCATTGCGCCCACCCTATGATGGACCGTTCAGAGTGCTGGAAACAGGGGATAAGCATTTTTTGCTAGACTTGGGGGGTAGGAGGGAAAAAATTAGCATAGACAGACTCAAACCCGCTTTCGTTGTGGCGGACGAGCAAGTGCTGTTGGCTAGGGCCCCTCGACGTGGAAGACCCCCACGGAGAGCTCCCCAGGGAAACGATTCGCCAGAGCAGCCACACGGACAGACCAAAGTGGCCCCCCTCCCAGCAGCCTCCCACTGGCACAACAGCGCCATGGAGGCGGTAAAACCCAGTTACAGCAGATACGGGAGGAGACGGAAGCCCAAACAGCATGTGGACTGTTATTTCTAGCATCTCAGACAGGAGACAGTGGATAAGCATGGGAGATCAAAGAGCAGGAGGCTCCTGGTGAGATAGCAGGAAGGAGTCAAGGATGTAGGGGGTTGAATGCAGTGTGATGCAAATGACCTGTTGTAATGCCATGAAACTTAAGAGGAGAGTCTCTGATAAAAAGTTTCTTCTGTTCTGTGCTCGTGAGATGTGAGTGTGCAATAAATCATTTGAAATGAATCTGCCTGTGATTTCACACACTCCACAATACGTACACTCTATTACTGGTTACGGTTCTGACTTGTTATTTAACAAGTTTCAGAGTGTGGAGCAGACAGCAGTCAGTGAGGTCATTTCTAGCTTTATGGAGATGGGTTCAAACCCATTAAATTGAGAAATTTTTTTTTTAAAAAATCATTAAAAATAAACTTGGGTCATTGTCTTATAAATAGAAAAATTACATACAAATTTACCATAAAATAAGTCACAAAAGGTTGGGAAAAGGGAAAAGGGAAAAGGTTGCAAATTTCTGAGAAAAAGCTGCAAATTTACAATAAAAAAGTCACAAATTTATTAGAGGAAAAAAAAATCAACAAAATCATTAAAAATAAGCTTGGGTCATATAAACAGAAAAAAAACTACATATAAATTTACCAGAAAATGAGTCACAAATTTACGGGGAAAAGGTTGCAAATTTCTGAGAAAAAGCTGCAAATTTACAATAAAAAAGTCACAAATTTATTAGAGAAAAGTTGCAAATTTCAATGAAAAAAAATTACATATTTATAGGGAAAAGCCTGAAAATTTGAGAAAAAGTTGCAAATTTACACGGCAAAACGTCACAAATTTACAATAAAAAAGTCAAAAAAGAGAAAAAGAGAAAACTTGCAAATTTACAAGGAAGAAAGTGAGGAATTTATGGGAAAAGGTTGAAAATTTCGAAGAAAAAGATGCAAATTTAAAAGGAAAAAATACAATAAAAACTGACACATTTACATGAAAAAAACGTTGCAAACTTTCCAGAGAAAAGTTGCAAATGTTCACGAAAAAAGTCACAAATTTACAAGAAAATCACAAATTTCGGATCTGTTGTTACTCACCTTTCCAGTTGGTGGCGATGTTGCGCTTCTTAGCTGCTGACTGTAGCCCCCGTAGTAGACGACGAAGGAGAAGGCGGAAGTGTTGGTTTGTTTTACACTGAAACGAAGGACTTGAAAACTACAAAAGCTTGCTTGTTTCATATTCAGACAACATTTTCCCCAGCTGAAACATTATGTTTGCACTGTTATAAAGCACTCCGGAGCGGCTAAGGCTAACTCATATCTGCTGTTAGTTACGCCGTCGGAGTTATTTACTTTAACCAACAATCAGCTACTGTCGGAGGGAAACGAGGCTGTTTACGGTTCCTCCGGGAGATACAAGGCGTCCGTTAAATGGCTTGCACTTTGGAGAAAGTTTTAGGGGATGCTCGGACTCTCTTGGAAAGGTTGAGAGAGCACGACACGGCGGCCGAGGGGCTGATTGAGCAGTCCGGGGCCCTGAGCCAGAGGGTGAGGAGCATGAGGGAGGTGGGGACCGGTGCTCCTGATAAGGTAAGGACCGCCGCAGGAACGGTTTCTGGACACTCCGTCCCAAGTCACTCCGTACCCAAATTACAACGTACCTTAGGCGTTCCGTACCTGCGTAATTAAATACTTACCAAACCAAAATGATGTTGTTTATTTTTAATATCAAAATGTGATTACTAGCTTATCAAAAGCTTCAAAACAGAAGCTGAAATTAAGGCTACTGTCAAACTCTCAAGAATGTCGTGGCAATCAGTGGCATAAGAGTAGCAGCTGACGGCTAGACACGAGTGGACCGATGTTTTGCCTTTCATTTATGGTTTTTGTCTTTTGGGGGGGAGTTCAAGGAGTCAAATGAAAATTTTCATATAAAAATTTATTTTTAAAAAAATCATCGCAGATTCTATGGTAAAGATAGCCATGATACAGCAAACCAATCTAGTAAATGGCTGGGGTTTGTTTAATTAAAATCAGCTACTACTCTTATAGATAGATGTACTTTATTGATCCCAAACTAGGAAATGACAGTGTAACAGCAACATAACAGTAGACAACCAAGACGACAGAAACACACACAGCGTAATAGACAAAGGGAACCCACCCATACTTCCCACCCATGGGAAGTAAAACTGCTAAAAACTTAGATACATCATAGATGAATAGTTGATGAACCATATAGGTACATGAATCATACCCGCTGTACAATGCAGGACTGTCAGGTTAAGGGTGAGATTTGAGGTACCAGTTAGACTGTAAGGTGCAGTGTGGCAGCATAGTTATGACCAGAATTCACCTTGATAGTGAGTTATTGTACAGTGAAATGGAATGTGGCAGGAAAGATTTCCTGTACCTAACCATTCGACAGCAAAGCTGTCGCAGTCTGCTGGAGAAAGTGCTCCGTGTCTGTCCAATGTGTGGTGGAGGGGCTGATCAGGATTGTCCATGATAGATCGCAGTTTATTTAGTGTTCTCCTCTCCACCACTGTCTCAAAGGTCTCCGGCCTGAGACCAGTTACAGAGCCAGCCCTCTTGATAATCTTGTCAAGTCTGTTGGTATCTCTGGCCCTGATACTGCTACCCCAACAGACAGCAGCAAAGAAGATGGCGCTGGCGACAGCGGCCTGGTAGAAAAGCTCCAGCATCCTGTTGCACATGTTGAAGGATCTCAGCTTCCTCAGGAAGTAGAATCTGCTCATCCCCTTCTTGTACGCAGCATCGGTGTTGGATCTCCAGTCCAGTCCGTTGCTGATCATGACACCCAGGTATTTGTAGTTCTCAACCACCTCCACATCCTCCCCCCTAATCTGCAATGGCTGTGAAGGCATCCTCTACTTCCTGAAGTCAATCACCATCTCTCTGGTCTTGCTGACGTTCAGCCTCAGGTGATTCTGTTCTGTCCACTCCACAAATCTGTCTACCAGTGCCCTGTACTCCCCCTCCTCTCCCCCTCCTATACACCCAGCAACAGGCTGAGTTGTCAGAGAATTTCTGCAGGTGGCATGACTCTGTGTTGTACTGAAAGTTAGTGGTGTATAAGGTGAAGAGAAAAGGAGAAAGCACAGTCCCCTGTGGAGCTCCTGTATCACTAACCACCACATCAGACAAGACACTGCCCAGCCGGACAAACTGATGCCACTGATTGCCATGACATTTCTGAGACTTTAATTTCATCTTGTCTTTTGAATCACATTTTCATATTAAAAATAAACCACAACAACATTTTGGTTTGGTAAGTATTTACTTAAGCAGTTACGGAACGTCTAGAGTACATTGTGATTTGGGGACAGAGTGACAAGGGTATGGAGTGACCCGATACCAATTTAACTACACATTTTAGAATAATACAGGAGACTGGAAAAGGGGAAAAGTGGGCTGACACACAGAGAATGGGACCCCAGCCCTCTAGAAAACATCCAAATAGTAAATGAAATCATTTTTTAATGGGACACCAAATGCCTCAAAAATCAATTAAATATTTTTTTTATTTTAATATTTAACTACAAATGGTCATTCTTGTAGTAACTAACATTACACAAAATACCCAAATAGTGCATTAAATTATATCTAATGGGCCCAAGTAACATCAAGTCGACTAAGGGAACATATAGTGGGGGAAAAAAAGTATTTAGTCAGCCACCAATTGTGCAAGTTCTCCCACTTAAAAGCTGAGAGAGGCCTCCAATTTTCATCATAGGTATACCTCAACTATGAGAGACAAAATGAGAAAAAAAAAAATCCAGAAAATCACATTGAAGGATTTTTAATGAATTAATTGGTAAATTCCTCGGTAAAATAAGTATTTGGTCAATAAAGTTCATCTCAATACTTTGTTATATACCCTTTGTTGGCAATGACAGAGGTCAGACATTTTCTGTAAGTCTTCACAAGGTTTTCACACACTGTTGCTGGTATTTTGGCCCATTCCTTCATGCAGATCTCTAGAGCAGTGATGTTTTGGGGCTGTCGCTGGGCAACACGGACTTTCAACTCCCTCCAAAGATTTTCTATGGGGTTGAGATCTGGAGACTGGCTAGGCCACTCCAGGACCTTGAAATGCTTCTTACGAAGCCACTCCTTCATACCCCGGGCGGTGTGTTTGGGATCACTGTCATGCTGAAAGACCCAACCACGTTTCACCTTCAATGCCCTTGCTGATGGAAGGAGGTTTTCACTCAAAATCTCACGATACATGGCCCCATTCATTCTTTCCTTTACACGGATCAGTCGTCCTGGTCCCTTTGCAGAAAAACAGCCCCAAAGTATGATGTTTTCACCCCCATGCTTCACAGTAGGTATGGTGCTCTTTCTCCTCCAAACACGACAAGTTGAGTTTTTACCAAAAAGTTATATTTTGGTTTCATCTGACCATATGACATTCTCCCAGTCCTCTTCTGGATCATCCAAATGCTCTCTAGCAAACTTCAGACGGGCCTGGACATGTACTGGCTTAAGCAGGGGTACACGTCTGGCACTGCAGGATTTGAGTCTTTGGCGGCGTAGTGTGTTACTGATGGTAGCCTTTGTTACTTTGGTCCCAGCTCTCTGCAGGTCATTCACTAGGTTCCCCCGTGTGGTTCTGGGATTTTTGCTCACCATTCTCGTGATCATTTTGACCTCACGGGGTGAGATCTTGCATGGAGCCCCAGATCGAGGGAGATTATCATTGGTCTTGTATGTCTTCCATTTTCTAATAATTGCTCCCACAGCTGATTTCTTCACACCAAGCTGCTTACCTATTGCAGATTCAGCCTTCCCAGCCTGGTGCAGGTCTACAATTTTGTTTCTGGTGTCCTTTGACAGCTCTTTGGTCTTGGCCATAGTGGAGTTTGGAGTCTGACTGTTTGAGGTTGTGGACAGGTGTCTTTTATACTGATAACGAGTTCAAACGGGTGCCATTAATACAGGTAACGAGTGGAGGACAGAGGAGCCTCTTAAAGAAGAAGTTACAGGTCTGTGAGAGCCAGAAATCTTGCTTGTTTGTAGATGACCAAATACTTATTTTACTGAGGAATTTACCAATTAATTCATTAAAAATCCTTCACTGTGATTTTCTGGATTTTTTTTTTTCTCATTTTGTCTCTCATAGTTGAGGTATACCTATGATGAAAATTGGAGGCCTCTCTCATCTTTTAAGTGGGAGAACTTGCACAATTGGGGGCTGACTAAATACTCTTTTTTTCCCCACTGTATTTACAAATATTCGAGACCCATTGTAACACAGTCCTCAAAATTTAATTGGTTAATTTTGGCCTTTTGTGTTCCATTTGGACATCTTCGTTGTTTAATCCAAATACTAACCGGACATTTAAAAAGCCAAAATAATGAATAAAATCATTATTATGTAAATATTTACGACAAATGGGCATTGCTGTAGTACTGAACGGCATTCAAAATGTATTCTTTTTGTAATTTAGCACAATTTGTTTATTAAAAGCTTTCTGAAATCGTAGCTCTGAGAGAGATCTGTCGCTACCAGAAATCCACGGAGCTGCTCATCCGTAAGCTGCCCTTCCAGCGCCTGGTGAGGGGGATCGCTCAGGACTTCAAGACCGACCTGCGCTTCCAGAGCTCCGCCGTCATGGCTCTGCAGGAGGCCAGCGAGGCCTACCTGGTGGGTCTCTTCGAGGACACCAACCTGTGCGCCATCCACGCCAAGAGGGTCACCATCATGCCCAAAGACATCCAGCTGGCCCGCCGCATCAGCGGAGAGAGAGCTTAGACTTTCTGCTGCACATCCACCAACCACAATGCTCCGCACTGTGTGTCTATATATATATACTGTATATATATATATATATATATATATAAATAATATATTAATATGTACATATGTATACTAGCTGCTCTTGTTTTTTCTTGCCTTCTGATTGTTGCTCTGAGTGTTGCTATCCCTGTGCTGTTGCAATCCTGGAATTTCCCCATTGTGGGACTAATAAAGGCTTATCTTATCTTAATGAATTGAAGGACAAAATATCTGGCATTACCCAGCAGAGGGACCGGTTTGGCTGTAGCCCTCCTTCTCCACACTTGCACTGGAGACACTTATAATTTCACATGGATGAGAGCTGTACTGTAACGGCTGCTACTTACTTAGTTTTTTCTTACTTTCGGTCTCTCTCTCTCTGAGTTTGCTGGGAGCGAATGACTGCTGCACCTGCATTCAATTATGACCCCTAATCCAGTATCAGACAAAAGAGATGCGAGTTTTTAAACAAGTGAATGCAATATACGGAAGTATTTAAACTTGGTGATGTGATAACAAGTGGCAGAAATATAATTTGGCATTTATTTTTATTATTTATGTCTATGTTCAATCTGTTATTCATTTGACAAGCCACTCACTCTTATTTTGAAGGCTAATGAGCCCGGATTAGAGCTCTTATTTTGAAAGCTCACTTGAGAAGGGAGAAAGTTTACCTGCAGAATGCAGATACTGCTGCTGAAATGTTTGCCTTCACCTGGCTGCCGTAGCAGCCATTACAGTACAGCTCTCATCCATGTGAAATTATAAGTCTTCCCAGTGCAAGTGTGGAGAAGGATGACTGCAGCCAAACAGCACCAGTTAGTATTTGGATTAAACAGCAAATGTGTCCAAACGGGACACAAAACACTTAAATTATTAAATTAAATTTCAAGGAATATATTACAGTAGGTCTGGAATATTTGTAAACGTGTCCGTTAGTTGATATGATGTTACTTGGTCCCATTAGATATAATTTAATGTGCTATTTGCATCCTAGGTGCAGCAGACTACATCATCCTAGGTGCGCGACCGAGAGGTTTTGCAGGTCCTTCCTACCTACAACTGTCAGACTTTATAACCTAAGCAGGGCTGCTCGCAGAGATGGCAAAAAACGTGACGACCTAATAGTATTGAATGCAAAAGACGCAACAGACTTACACAAATGGTCCCCTCCAGTATACAACTAGGACAATATCAGTCGCCACGGAGGGTGACAATATGTATGGGTACATATTCATACCATGTAGGGTAACTAAATAGACGGTTATGCTGTTTATTCCATCTAGCTACAATGCTCCGCACTGTGTATATATATTTATGTGTACACATGTATATCCACTGCTATTATTTTCTTATCTTCTAAATTATTGCTCTGAGTGTTGCTGTCCCTGTGTTGTTGCAATCCTGGAATTTCCCCATTGTGGGACTAATAAAGGCTTATTTTATCTTATTTGGACATTTTGTATAACGCTAGTTACTACAAGAATGGCCGTTTGTCATTAAATATTAGAATTAAAATGATGTAATTGATTTTTGGGGCATTTGGTGGGCTTTGGGTGTCCCATAAAAAATTATTTCATTTATTATTGGATGTTTTCTAGGTGGTTGGGTCACGGGAGCCCTGTTCGGTCCGTTTGGTCCTGTTCGCTGTTTAGTACAACCCCATAGAATCAACCTACTGAAACACCTGCTACTTTACAACCTACCTAAAACAGTGTGAGTTCCTTTGTGGTAGATCAACAATGGATTACAGATGCTGAAGGTTCTTGATGACTGGGCACGGACCATGCACTCTGGGTGTCAGGTTGATGTTATTTATATGGACTTCATGAAGGCCTTATATTCTGTGCCCCAATATTCACAGTGCTTACTTATTCTATACTTAAGTATTTTAACTATTTTGTTTCCTTTCAGCACATAGAGGAGAGTTCAGAGACCCAGGAGCTGACCAAATACAAGCCCCACGTCCTGCTAACTCAGGAAAACACTCAGATCAAGGAGCTACAGCAGGAGAACAAAGGTGAGAGGAGGAAATTTGACACTTTGCTGTGGGTATTGTGTGATTTCTATTAAATCCATCAGTGTTAAGCCTTCATCATCCCTGCAGAGCTGTGGCTGTCTCTGGAGGAGCACCAGTACACCCTGGAGCTGATCATGGGTCGGTACCGGAAACAGATGCTGCAGCTGATGATGGCCAAGAAGGAGCTGGACACCAAACCTGTGCTCAGCCTCCACCAGGACTACACCAAAGTAAAACCGCTCCGCTGTTTTAACTTTTCATTCTGTGGTGGGGGTAAAAAGAGAAAATCTAAAGGCACGCTCATTAGGTCTTTAGCAAAAATCTGAAACTTTTTACTTGTGATTTTTTCCCCACTTTTTTTCTCATAAATGTTCCACTTTTTTCTCATACTTTTTTACTTTTTTTCATGGGTTTGTGATATTTTGGTTTGAAATTTGCAGCTTTTTTCTTGTAGGTTTTCTTTTTTCCCTTGCACATTTGCAACCCCCCCCCCCAAATTAACCCCCTAAATTTGTAACACCCCCCCTCCCGATTTTTGCAACTCCCCCCACTAAATCTACAACTTGCTCTCTTAAATTAACCACCTAAATTTGCAACTTTCCACCCCAAAATTTGCACCGCACCCCCCACATATTTGCAACTCTCTCCTAAATTAACCCCCTAAATTTGTAGCCCCCCAATTTGCAATTTTAACTTCATTTAAGCTTTCAGCTTTTTTCTTGTATATTTTCTGCTTTTTTCTGTTGCAAGTTTGCAGTGTTTTTCTTTATAAATTTGTAAGTCTTTTCCTGCCTCCACGAAGACTGTGCCAAAGTAAAAGCCACTTTGCAGTTTTAACTTCATACTTAGTGGTGCCCAGTGGGGAAAAAAAAGAAGAAAAATGAAAGGGAAGTTATTGTTTTCTCCATCTTCACCAGGAGGTGCAGAGCCAGCTGGAGCGGATCTGTGAGATGGCTCAGGTGATGAGGCGGGCGGTGCAGGTGGACGATCAGCACTACTGCTCCGTCAGGGAGAGGCTCGCTCAGCTGGAGGTGAGAGCAGAAAAGATGGATTGGATTTAACATAAAATAAAGAAGAAAAATGTATAATATAATGCTGCTGTGATTGTGGAGGGTTTTAGTTTGATATTTGATATGATTGATCGCTTTTAAAATTGCTACACCCATGCTCCAGACTTTTCAGCCTCCATCACTATGGAGGAAGAAACTTTAAAACGAACAGTTTCAACACTTCTCTGTTCTTGTTGTTTTTCTGTCTGATTCAGATTGAGAACAAAGAGCTGCGATACCTTCTGGCCATCAGCAAAGCCTCCGTGACAACAGCGGTGGCAGCAGCGGCAAAAGAAGAAACCGACCAACCAGCAGCAGCGGCCAATGAACAGCCCCTCCAGGCGGAGTCCACCAAGTGATGGAGAGCACCTCAGAGGGATGGGAAGGGGGGAACAGGAGACGGGGCTGATGGTGTCTTCACCCGTGTTCACCACCACCACATTACTATATTACTATTTTTGTATATCAGTCAGAGTGCAGTCAAACATGAGGGGGTGTTGGTTGTCATGACGACATTTTGTTTTTGGCCAAAGACACGTTTTACTCTGCAAGGACATAGTTTCTACCTCTGTGGTGCCCCCACCTACCTTCACGATGCTCCAACCCCCCACCACCACTTCACTTGAAATCGATCACTGAGAAGCCAACCTGTAGTCCACACCGCTGCCGCATATGTGCCACCAAGACGATGGCGGCGTCTTTTCACCGTCTCACAGCTTGTCTACTGAGGAGCGAGGGTGGAATCTGTATTTAAAGTCTGTCATTTTTAAAAAAGGATGTTAATTTCATGATTCAACCAGAGCCATTTCTGACTATTAAGCCGAGTACACAATCGCTACAGGCTACCTCAGCCACTAGAGGGTCCCCAAGGTACAAATTCACCCTCAACATTTTAATAGGCTTAGAAATACTTTTTTTTCCTGTAAATTTGCAACATATTTCTCATAATTTTCCTCCAAATTTCCAACTCTTCTATTCAATTTGCTACATCTGTCTTGTAAAATTTGCAACATTTTCTCATGAATTCACAACTTTTCCTCAAAGTTGCAGCTTTTTCTTGTAAATTTACAACTTTTTCTTGTTAATTGGCAACTTTTTTCATAAATTTGCAATATTTTACTCATGAATTTGCAACTTGTTTCCTCAAATTTGCTACTTTTTCCTCATAAATTTGCAATTTTTTTTCCTCAAAGTTGGAATGTTTTCTCATAAAGCTGCAGCTTTCCCCATAAATTTGTAACTTTTTATAAATTTGCAACTTCCCCTCATGAATATGCAACTTTTTCTTGTAAATTTGCAACTTTTCTTTATAAATTTGCAACTTTTTTCCTCAGTTGCAATGTTTTCTTGTAAATTGACAACTTTTTTCCTCATGTATTTGCAACTTTTTTCTCATAAATTTGCAACTTTTTTCTCGTTAATGTGACCAACCATGGAAAAATCAGGAACAAGTCTCCTGAAGGGTATTTTGAGTTATTTACAGATTCTAAAAATGTGGAATCTAAACTTTCCAATGATGTCTAACACAAGGAAATCCAAAAAGATTTGAAGATGTGGCCATTTGAATGTTGGCACCTCTCAAACTACTGTGAGAAAATCAGGTTCAAAGTTTCCAAGGATTGTCACCTTCCAGGGCAGCCAGGTGGGGGGCGGGAACAAAAGCTGGTCATTTGCATGACTTGGCATGAACCCAACCCCCTTACAGTGCTCATCAAAAGGAGGTGTTGATAAATGTAGGAAGACAAGCTGCTTTAGTAGCCATGTGCTTCTACCTGAACGTGCTGCTGATTGGCCAAAATGAATAACAGAGACATGTGAATAACCAAACAAGCCAGATATGTAAATCAGCTGTGGTATCCACAGCCCTGAAACTAGGAAGTGGTCTCACTGATATTTCCCTCTGAAACTAGTCTATGTCAAATACAAAGTTCATGGTTTTAAAATCTTCCACACTGTTATTTGAAGCATGGAGTAGCTTCTTCATGATTTCAACTAGCATATTTTGAAAAAAAAAAAAAAAATCACAAATCACAAATTTAAAAAAAAAAAAAGTATGTATTTTTTAGGAATCACGTCAGGCCGACTTGTTGACGGTTTACTCGTGGCGGGTCACAAATTTGCAACTTTTTTCCTCAAAGTTGCAATGTTTTCTTGTAAATTGGCAACTTTTTCCTCATAAAGTTGCAACTTTTCTCATAAATTTGTAACTTTTTCATAAATTTGCAACATTATACTCATGAATGTGCAACTTGTTTCCTCAAATTTGCTGCTTTTTTCTCAAATTTGCAACTTTTCCTCAAAGTTGCAATGTTTTGTGGTAAATTGGCAAATTTTTATAAATTTGCAACATCCCCTCAAATGTGCAGCTTTTTCCTCAAAGTTGCAACTTTTTCTTGTAAATTTGCAACTTTTTTTCGTCAGTTGCAGTGTTTCTACTTTTCTCATAAGCTTGCAATTTTTTTCTCATAAATTTGCTTGTTTCCTCCAATTTGCAATTTTTTCTTATCTGCAACTTTTTTCTCATAAATTTGCAACTTTTTCTTCACAAATTTGCAATCTTTTTCCTCAAAGCTGCACCTTGTTCTCATAAATTTGCGCCTTTTCTTATAAAATTGTAACTTTTCTCCTCATAAATGTCCAGCTTTTGTAAATTGACAGCTTTTTCTCAAAAGTTTGCAACTATTTACTCGTAAATTTGCAACTTTTTTCTCATAAATTTGTAATTTTTCCCTCAGTTGCAATGTTTTCTTGTAAATTAGCAAATTTTCTCATAAATTTGCAACTTTTCCCCTTAAAGTTGCAACTTTTTCTTGTAAATTTCCACATTTTTTTTCTTGCAACTTTTTTCTCTCATTAAGTTGCAACTTTTTCTGTGAACCTGAAACATTTTCTCTTAAAGGTACAACTTATTTTCCTGAAAACTTTTTTTTTTTTTAGAAAAACAGCCCCCCAAAACACAATCCTAATTAGGAAAAAACTAGAAACGGTCCTGTTCAACTCTTTGATTCTGTTGGTTTTTCACATTGGCAGCACTGACATGTTACCAGCTGATCTCCATTAGAGGAAACAGACATGCCAAGTTTTTTTGTGTGTTTATAAGTGTGAAATGCGTATGCATGTTTGTCACAATCTATATTTTGTCATCTCAGGAAATAATTGCTAGCAACGTCAACATGCTATAACTTCATGGTAGTGTACTGATCTGTGTTAAATGGAAATTTCAGTCACAAAGTTTGCAAAATAAAGTGTGCCATGTCATTTTTTCTACAGTAAAAACAGAATAATAAACACCGACTGTCTGCAAATCCTTAAAAATACTTCAATTGAGCCAAAATTAAGGGCTTAATTATCCTTAAAAATGACAGCCAATCCTGAGGTGTGTATTTTAGATCATAAGAATGCTACAGATTGAATAAACAGGATATCTCTATTTCCATCTGGTTTCCTGTTAATTTAGCAATTTTTTTCTTAAAATTAAGACATTTTTCTTGTAAATCTGGAACCACTTTTTGAAAATGTGAGTTTTATTTCTTTTTGTCAACGCTATAAGGAAGTGGTGGTTAAAAGAGCTCCAGGTTGCAGACTGCTGAACATAAAAACACTACATCTCAAAAGAAAAACATGACAGGAAAAAAAAAACAGTCAAAGCGCGTCAAAATTGTGATGAATGAATGAATTTATTTATTTCGGATAGTACATTACAGGTTAAAAGAAACTGTATAATATAACAAGGTCAAATTAGACAGACTCCTTCTACTATACAATTCCACGTGAGTTATCCGAAATGGGTGATGGCTGAAGCCGCAGCTTATATTGCAATCAGTGATCAGTGAGAAAGAAATGAAACCAAAAGAACATCTTATCAAACAATTTTTAAAAGATAGCATCATTATACAAATAGTTTGCCAGTCACAAAGTTTATTTTTCAAGTAATTTTTATGTTTGAAGCATTCTTGGCGCGTATCTGATTCCACAGTTCATCGCAGGATGGCGACGTAAAGCCGTTTGACTCCGAACTATCGCGAGGTTTTGGGGAGTGAGATTTGGGCTGATAGAAGCTAACGTTCAGGATGTCTGAGAAGGAGCTGGGCAAAAAGTGGGACCGGTGCCTGGCAGACGGTGCCATTAAACTCGGTAAATACCCCACAGTCTTCTGCCTATAACAACATTATCTCCCCTACAATAAGAAGAAAATATCGGCAGTCTTTAGCTGTAGTCCGCAGCTGTCATTGAGTGGACTACAGGCTAACTAGCTAGCCACGAAGGGCTGGTAAAGGACAGCTGAGTGACTAGGCAGCAGTATTTGAGTAAATTTGATTCAAATAATTTAGGCTTAAATTTTAATTAGAGAATCCAGCGTTCTACGTGACTTAACCAATTCACTTTCCTTTAGACCACAGGTGTCAAACTCATTCCATGGAGGGCCAAGACCCTGCAGGTTTTACCTCCACCCAGTGTCTTCAACAGGTGATTTCACTGAATTTCTTCCCACTGATTGCTGATCAGTGAAAACACCTGCTGAAGACACTGGGTAGAAGCAAAACATGCAGGGTCTTGGCCCTTCATGGAATGAGTTTGACACCCCTGCTTTAGACGTTTTTAAGGAGAAACAAACACGTGACGAAAATCTGTTAAAAGGAAACCTTACTTTTCAATATTTGTTAAATTGATAAGCACACCTGTTTAGTATATGAATTAAAGAATACTTAGACGCAAACGCCCCATCTTCAATACGGCTTGAAATTCAAGCAAAATTTCTTTGTCCTAAATCAGCATTTTGATGTCATATCTGTCAGGTGGATGGGTTTTAATTTAAAAAATGTCTTTATGTGCCAATAAAAAGTCAGTCTTTAGTTTACCTTTAGACAACTGGACAAACAAACATCAGTATATTTGCTGCTCCCAGCTGAGACAGATGACAGATTTTTGAATGTTTGCTGCAGTGGCTCATAAAACGCACGTTGAATTTTGGGAGACAGTATGTTGCATTTAACTCGATTGATTATGGAGCTCAGATGCTTGTAGCTTTTTTGGGGGGGCCATATGCAAGACTCTCCCGCCTCAACAAAAAACATTAAAAAATAAATTTGGACAACTGCCTGGATGAGCAGGAAAAAAATCCCACTTCTTCTGGGTGGAGAAGGCTTAGTTAGCCTGTTAAACCCAATCAGTAGTAAGTAGATCTTCCAGTGTGGCAGTAAATTATAGGTTGAAAATTTACTATGAAAAATGTAGGAAATTTACAAGAAAAAGGTTGCAGTTTTAAAAGGAAAAGATCAGATTTCTGAGGGGAAAACGTAGCAAATTTATAAGGAAAAAAGTTAGAATTTAGGAGGAGAAAAAGTTTCAAATTTACAATTCAATTCAATCCAGCTTTATTTATAATGCGCCACATCACAACAAAAGCCGTCTCGTGGCGCCACAGTGCAGAAGAATAAAGTTGGAATTTTAAAAGGAAAAAAATTGCAGTTTTGGGGGTAGTAGCATATTTACAAGAAAAAAAGTCAATTTATTATTAATAATGCATCAGATTTATATAGTGCTTTTTCATGGACACTCAGACGCTTTACAATGGATACGTTATTCATTCAGTCCACAGACATTGATAGTGGTAAGCTACTGCTGTAGCCACAGCTGCTCTGGGGCTGACTGACGGAAACGTGGCTGCCAGTCCACGCCAACGGCCTCTCTGACCACTACCAAACATTTATACACATTCATACTCAGTGTCATGGACACTGGAGACAGGGTGGGTAAAGTGTCTTGCCCAGGGACACAACGGCAGGATGGCTGGGGAGAGCGGGATTCGAACTACCAACCCTCTGGTTATTGGACGACCCACTCTATCTCCCGAGCCACTGCTGCCCCTAAGAGGAGAAAAGCTTCAAATTTACAAGAAAAATGTTGGCATTTTAAAAGGAAAAAATTCAATTTGGGGAGGGGAAAAAGTAGCAAATTTACAAGGAAAAAAAAAATCACAAACTTACAAGAAAAAATTTGCAAATTTCCCAGAAAAAAAAAAACATTTTGAGGAAAAATAAAGTTTACAAGAAAAAAGTTAGACTTTACCATGAAGAAAATTACAATTTTACAAGGAAAAGTTACAAATTTAAAATAAAAAGTAGCAAACTTACAAGGAAAAAAGTTTCAATTTTAAAAGAAAAAGCAGGTTTGGGATGGGAACTAGTAGCAAATTTACAAGGAACAAAAGATCGCAAATTTACAGAAGTTGCAACTTTCCCAGAAAACAGCACAAATTTTACAAGGAAAAAGTCACAAATTTACAATGAAAAAAGTAGCAAATTTACAAGAAAAGTCAGAATTTAGGAGGAAAAGGTTTCAATTTTAAAAGGAAAAAAATAACAGAATTATGAAGGGAAAAATGTTGCACCCACAAATTTACAACAAAAAAGTTGCAAATTTACCAGAAAAAAAACTAATTTATGAGGACAAAATTGAAAATTTACAAGAAAAAAGATAACTTTATCATGAAAAAAGTAGCATACTTGCAAGAAAAAAGTCACAAATTTACAAGAAAAAAGTTGCAGTTTTATGAGGAAAAACATTGTGAATCCACCCAATAAAAAAGTTGGCTGTAGCGTTTGCGTACTCTGCTTTATAGCCAGAAACCACGTGAAGTGGTCCACATTGTTTTAGGGAGTTTATTTGAACAACAGCAGGAAATAATCTCCAGGTTTTCACTGGTTCCACCACAGCGGTTCTTTAAAGTCATCTGATACCAAATGCAGCTCTGAATAGCTAATGTATAATAAACTATATCAGAAGTGACTGAGTAAAACAGACATGTAACAGGCAGATTTTGTTAGCTCGTCTCCTTAGCTGTTTGTGTTTCTTTTTTTCAGGTACGGGGCTGGGGTTGGGGATCGTCTTTTCTGTTCTGTTCTTCAAACGTAAGTAGCTTGGATGGGTTCGTTGTTGTTGAGCCTTTCACTTGAGTCAGAAGACCTTGAGAAAGCAGCAGACCGTAGCTACAGCAACTCCCATGTGATGCTAATAAAGGAGTGAGTCAGGTTGTCGTGCACCGTTAGTAGTCGTCAGTGTGGCTTTACAAGTGAGAAATTCTGAAATGGATACAAATAAAAATGGGGGGGGGGGGCAAAGTTTATTACAGCAGAGAAGCTGAAAAGGATTTCTCTTCACGTCTCCTCTGTGTGCATTAGTGTGTGGCCATGGGTGCATATTTCATTTTACTGTTTGGGGGAAGGGGGGTGGACAGTGAACAGAACATTTTCTCAAGAGTTAAATATTGAGGGGGACATTATAGGTAGTCGGGGTCCGATGCAGCATTGTGTTTAGGGGCTCCTATATTTGTAACAGAGAAGAGTTCAAACCCTTAAAGAAAAACGTTATAAAAACTTGAGCCATTGTCTAGATGAACAAAGAAAATTTAATCAGACAGAATATAAAACGTCCATATGTATGTTGCAAATTTAGAAGGAAAAAGTTACGAATTTAAAAATCTAAATTTTAAAAAATTAAAATAAAAAAATTTACAAGAAAAAAAGTTGCAGATTTATGACAAAAAAGTAGTGAATTTATGAAGGAAAAAGCAAATTCATGAGAAAGTTGCAGATTTCCAAGAAAAAGGTTGCAAATTTGTAAGAAAAAAAGTATTTATGAGAAAAAAGTTGCAAATTTATAATAAAAAACACTGCAAATTTATGAAAAGTTTTAAATCTGTGAGAAAAAAGTTGCAGATTTAAAAAGAAGCTGCAAATTTACAGGTAAAAAGATGCAAATTTATGAGTAAGAAGTTGCAAATTTATAATAAAAATGCAGATTTGAGGAAAAAAGTTGCAGATTTAAAAGAAAAAAGCTACAAATTTACAAGTAAAAAGCTACAAATTTATGAGAAAATTTGGAAATTTATGAGAAAAAGTTGCAAATTTACAGCAAAAAATGCTGCAAGTTTGAGAAAAAAGTAAATGTATGAGGGAAAAAGTTGCAAATTTATGAGAAAAAAGTTTTAAATGTATGAGGAAAAAGGTTGCAAGTTTACAAGGAAAAGGTTGAGGAATTAAAGGAAAAAATGGAAATTTATGAGAAAATTGCAGGTTTACAAGAAAAAAGAAGCAAATTAAAAAAAAAAAATAAATAGGTGTAGACTTAAAATTTAAAAAAGTTGAAATTTTACCAGAAAAAAGTTGTAGATTTTCAATTGGTGCTTCAGATGTATTTTATTCCATTATGTAACATGATATAAAAACAAGGTTTGTGATGAATTTTGGGGAGGATTCTGTTTTTTTCCAGGTTTGAGGGGGGGCGTGGTCCCCTCGTCCCCTCCCCCTTGATTTGCGCCCATGTGTGCAACATGTTATAACAGTTAATTCTTCTCTGTAGGACACACATGGCCCATTTCATTCGGATCAGGAGCAGGACTTGGCATGGCGTACGCCAACTGTCAGAACAACCTGAGGGCACATTACCTTCAGCACAGAGTTGAAAAGGTGGGTCTGTGCATGTGTCAGTGGTACATTTATTTCATTTACTTTAAGTTTTATTTGATAGGGCCAGGGACAATGCAGGTTAGCATAGCTTCATAACAAGATGTGACACTTAAGTGCTGTTCAGAGGTTAAAGATGAGGATGCACCAATCCATTATCAATATCAGATACAGATTCTGAAAGGGTCAAATCATTGGATCAGTATCAGAAACAGAGCCACTGGTGCAGTGGACGATCCATTCACATTCACATCTGCTGCTTGCTGGTGACATTGCTAACATTTACTGTCCAATGACCAGGTTACATCTAGGTGCCACTGCCAAGTATAGACAAAAACGGTGGTCCTCATTTATCAAAAGTGCGTAGAAATCGGCGTGCATTTGGGTGTAGATAGGATCATACACCGAGGTCCACAGGGTATTTATGAATCCGTGCATATCTGATCACTCTTGTCGGACAATGATCATTCATTGATAAATCTAGCAGATGGAAATGATCATAATTTACATTCCACACTCACGCCTTGCCCTCAGCGTTTACGACATGATGGAACATTAGATGCTATTAACAGAAACTTTTCTGAACTAGAAACTGATATTATTATAAGAGAAGTGGAAAAATAATAAAGTTGTGTGGCATCCTCAAAAGTTGTATTAAATGCAGAAGAACCACATTGTGGAGAGTAATGCTGTGCAGCGCAACACCGCTGGTTTGACCAGCTGAGCTCCAGCTGAGGGTTCTAACCTAAATGTGTGTTGGTTGATTTAGATGATTATTTGACTAACTGTTCATTTTATCATTTTAAAGCATGCTTGTCAAACATAAGAATTTATTACTTACATTTTAGAAGTGCAGAAAGATGTCCCGTCTCCCACATAGCTGTTTGCTGTGCACTGTATACACTGGCTCAGCTCGGCCATAGCTGTCTGGTACCCGGCAATATGGTGCAGAAATATGCATGGCAAAATAAAATACAGACGTGGACAAAATTGTTGGTACCCCTCTGTTAATGAAAGAAAAACCCACAATGGTCACAGAAATGACTTGAATCTGACAAAAGTGGTAATAAATAAAAATTCTATGAAAATTAACCAATGAAAATCAGACAATGCTTTTGTATTGTGGTTCAACAGAATTATTTTAAAAAACAAACTCATGAAACAGGCCTGGACAAAAATGATGGTACCCTTAACTTAATATTTTCTTGCACAACCTTTTGAGCCAATCACTGCAATCAAATGATTTCTGTAACTGTCAGTGAGGCTTCTGCACCTCTCAGCAGGTATTTTGGCCCACTCCTTATGAGCAAACTGCTCCAGTTGTCTCAGGTTTGAAGGGTGCCTTCTCCAGACGGCATGTTTCAGCTCCTTCTACAGATGTTCATAGGATTTAGATCAGGGCTCATAGAAGGCCACTTTAGAATAGTCCAATGTTTGGCTCTTAGCCATTCTTGGGTGTTTTTAGCTGTGTGTTTTGGGTCATTATCCTGTTGCAAGACCCATGACCTGCAACTGAGACCAAGCTGTCTGACACTGGGCAAAGAATAGATTTCAAAATACTGCTGTTGGTTTATAAACCTCTGAATGGTTTAGAGACAAAATAGATTTCAGATCTTCTGCTCCATTATGAACCACCCAGAGCCCTCAAGTGGTCAGGGTCAGGCCTACTGTCTGTGCCCAGAGTTAGAACCAAACATGGTGAGGCAGCGTTCAGTTTTGATGCTCCTCACATGTGGAACAAACTCCCAGAAAGCATTGGGGCTGCTGAAACTCTCAGCTGCTTTAAATCCAGGTTAAAAACTCTCCTATTTACCACTGCCTTCTAGTAGAACAATTGTAAATCTTCCACAATGCACTGTAGCTTTTATTTCTTGCACTTTGTCCGTCTTAGTCTATTTTAACTTGTTTCTGTTTCTCTTTCATTTATTTTTTAGTTTGCTTTTAAATTCTTATGTATTTCTTTTGCAACTTGTTGTAATGCTTTAATGTTTGATGTAAAGCACTTTGAATTGTCTTGTTTACAAAATGTGCTATACAAATAAACTTGCCTTGAAAATTTGCAGACACAAACTCAAAACCTGTGGTGAGATTTGAGTGTGTCATACAGTCATTGATAAATGCCAAACTTTGTGTTGAAATGATCGTACGACCAGTTTTCTGTCTTATGTTTGATAAATGTGGACCAGTGTGCTTAACCTACTACTGCACAACTGGTTAGAGTATTTCAGGTCTTTATTGGACACATCCATTAAACATTCACAGTGCTGGTGGAAAAAGTAAGTGAACCCTTACGGTAATGACTTCAGCAAAATCCAGGAGTTGGCAAACCGGGAGTCCAAGCAGTGAATCAAGATTGGGGCAAAACACACACACACACCAGTCCCATGAACTGGTAATGAATACATGTGTGTTTAACTTGAGAAATGCAGTGTAATATTGTGGAGGCTGAGCTGTTAAGGAGCACATAAATGTATTTTTGCACTGTTTTTTAGTGCTGTTTAGATAGTTTTAGTGTTAGATCTTCGTAGAGATGTCAAGATGTCTTCTCTTGAAAAAATAAAGGAACTAAATGATGCTCAGCTTTGTGGGGGTTCATAGGTAGCTTAACCCCTTGCACTCTGGTCAATTTCCCTAAAAACGCCAAAAAATAACATACCCAAAGTAAATCAAAAGCTGTTCTTCAACCCTTTGCAGCATCTTCATGGGGTTGGTCTCATTTAAAAGAAAACACTTTGAATTTTTTGGCAAAACAGTCATAATCTCTCTAAGTGCTCCTGCCACTGAGTAACAGTCATCTAAACATACTGAACTTGAAGAAAATAAATTTCGCCTGGGTGTTTTTTTGGATACAAATGCTTGCAAATAACACACAGCTGTCAGATCTGGGCTGGAAAATGCAACAGAAATGTAGAACCAAGTGTTATCCAGCTGAGGTCAAAATTTTGTAGCAATACCACAAAAAGTGAATATATTACACAGCTTTTTTCTTAGGTTGTTCCCAGGCGTTTTTGAACTGTGCCAAATTGTGCCAAATGGCACAGTTTGGAAAAACGTCTATAACTTTTGAATGATTCAATATAGAAGCTTCATCTTGGGCTCTAATGAAAGGTGAAGGGCTGTGTGTGTGTGTGTGTGTGGGGGGGGGGGGGGGTTATTTATTCATTCATGAATGAATGAATGAATGAACAAACAAGCCCCCCCCACACAAAGAAGCATGCCACATAAAAAATGTGTGGCTTTTTTTTTACAAGAAAAAATAACCTACAGTGCAATAAAAATTATACTAAAATATCTGTAATGTAGAAGATAACTCCCCCCCTCCCCACGCTACAGAAGAGTAGCGGGGGGGGGGAAACGGGGGGCGGGGGGGAAGAACGGAAATGCAGCTTTTTTTTTTCTTCAGTGCGCCCCAGGACGCACAGTGTGCGTACTAGGGCGCCCTCGTGCGCTCTAGGACGCAGAGACGTGTCCGCCCGCGGTACACCGGAGTGCAAGAGGTTAAAAAATTAGTTTGAAATCCTTGTGTTCCTTAAAAACTCTATTAATCTTGCTCTAAGTGTTCTTTTTTTTTTCTACCAAACTAAACTGGCCCATTTATAAAAGGGACCCTAATTATATTCTTCAATGGATCATCTGTGCATGGTACTGCGCATATAAAGGTTTATCGGTTTTTATTTTAAACAAACAAGGTCATAATTTGTGGCCACAAAGAAACATCCCTGCAGTTTTCTTTCCTCTCAAATGTATTTTATTGGTGCTTTAGAGAACAAGGTGAGTACCATTCAGTTCCATTATAAACAGGAGAAGGTCATTTCTATGGCTGACGTCTTCAACACTGGGCTGCTCACCAGAAAAAAAAGAACCATAGCAGCAAAACTGTCCCTCATAAACTGCTCAATTTACAATATTTTTCATATATTAAAAGGTCTGAGACACAAAAGCACTCAGTGGTGGTTTCACAAATCTTCCTCGTCGTGGAGGCCACTCCAGCTGACAGTTGTCCAGTTTTTTTCCAATCAATCACAGCTGTTCCCATTAAACAGAAAATAATTTATAATAAACCTGAAATATAAACCACTGACAAACCTTCATCCTATACAACCATTTCAGTTATAACACGGGTACAAAAGTCTACCACATGATGATTAAAATGACAGCAGATAAATAAATGGCTCCTTATGTGTCCACAGGATCAGATTGAGAATTCAAAGAGCCCCTATGCTGCTCTTCTTCCACATACTGACACAGCTGAGGTGTTCATGAAACATCTGTGACATAATTTAATTGGGTGGTATGGTGGCGCAGTGGTTAGCACTGCAGCAGCACAGCAACTCACCCTTGGCCATGGGATCCCTGGTTCGATCCCAGCCCCTGACCAACAGTGATCTGTGTGGAATTTGCATGTTCTCCCCGTATCTGCATGGGTTTACTCCGGGATTTCTCCGGTTTCCTCCCACAGGCCAAAAACATGCAGATTAGGTTAACTGGAGACTCTAAAGGGGCCCTAGGTGTGAATGTGTGTGTGAATGGTTAAGGGATAGCGCCGTACCGTGGCTGCTTCATCCATCCAGGTGGATGCCCTCAATTTCCCCTCGGGGGATCAATAAAGTATACAAAATCAAAAAAAAAAAAATAATAATAATTTGGTCTGAACACCTCAGGGTTTAATTATTGCAGTACCATTTTACACACAGGGAAGGAGCTCCCTCAAAATGGACCTTTAATAGGATATTGCTTTAAGTACTAATGAGCCCCACTTCACCCTTTCTGTTTTAATCATTTCGCTGAGATTTATGTTTTCATGGCAACGCCATCAAAGTTTTAGCTTTAGTTGTCAAACTAAGTAACATACTCACCAATACTGGCTGAATGTTAGTTTAAAGCCCAAATACAGCATTGGTAGAGACAGGGGTGTGTGGTTTGAGCAGTCGACAGCATATGACTGGTCTTTGAGGTGTCATAAGCACAGAAACAACCCCGCATGAGTGAATGGCTTACAGCAGCTAACTACTTATCATTAAGGAGGTGTCCAGTCCAGAGTTTAATAAACTATAATGAAATAAGCTAAAATGTATGTTGAGTCACAGCCAGACTGAAGGCTTGCCGACCTCTATCTCAGTTTGTACCCGGCAGATTGAAATCAAAGTCAGAAATCCTGGCTGTGACCGGCGCTCAGACCAGATAACATTAGCATCCCTATCTACCAAGCTATCATGACCAAAACTACAACAACATAAGCCAGAATGGAGAAAGATATACGTGGGGCTGAAAAGTTCATAGGCTGACCATGATGCAGTGGTCAGATTTGACCAAATGTGGTTTGTTTTTGAACACATTTTTCAACATTTCAACATTGGTGTTGCAGTGCTTGGATCCCTGCAGTATAGAAGCTCTCTTCTTGATCCTCAGACATAACGCCTTCTTAGTCAGCCTATGAACTTTTCAGCCTCCCCCCCCACCCATATAATCGACTGTGGCTCAGTGAACCAGCTGGGCTAGTATGGTGACTACAATTTATAACAAAGAGCCACAAAGCTAAACTAGCCATGCTACCTGTGTCATGCTGGGGGAAAAAAAATAATAAAATAGACCAGATTGATGTGAGATATATAGCAACTGTGGATTAATGAATGAGCTGGGATGATGGCTGTCTAGTGGGGTGACTAGAATTTAGACAAGAGCACTAAAAATCACGGTCGGGCTGCTAGTTGGCACGCTAGCTAAGCTAGTTCCACTTTAGCTATGCAAGCGCTGAGGCTTAGTAGAGAAACTTTGTGTTCTGCTCCGAGGAGAAGGGCGTACCAGACCATCCAGGAGCCAGGTCTGTTAAGTAATGACGTGATGATCTCACAGAAGAGAATGGCCAATCCAACAAGGTGTTTCAGACAGCTGTAGTCAGTCCTAAAGGTCAAACATGACCATGCCCTGTAAATAAATCCTTTTAAATTATTTTTAAACAAGAGTGCCTTGGAATGTTTGAGATTTATGTTTATGCTTATGTGAACCGATCCTGACAACTAATGCACCTTTTTTCTTTTTTTTCTTTTTTTTCTTCCCTTAGGAGTAACTGCAGACCATCGTGGGACTGTCTGTTTTTTTGTTTTTAAGATTTGTTTTCTCTCTGGGAGCATCTATATTTGCACTGTTCCACACTATTGATTCCCGTCCTCCCTGGATGCAGCTCTGTGTGTGACGTGTATCTGCCTGATCACAACAGTCTGTCTGAAATTCATGTTTTTATTTAATAAAACAACCTTGACAACAACAAAAAGCCTCAGCCTGGTGATGAATCACTGCACATGTTTCTTCAGCTGAACATCAATGTTGCAGGGTATCAGGGTTATATTATAAAGGAAGTTAAGTTTATGGAGGTTATTTACTGATTCCACACACACATTTTGGCAGCTCCCACATTTGTTAATGAATTCTTCGTGACACATTTTGGCCAAATTGCCTTTATTTAATTGTTGCAGTATCATTGAGAATCATCTTTGGCAGCCTTCCTCAGAACGGTTTGTTTCAGTGCATATCTCTTGAAAGTGCTGATGACACGTTTTTGACTTCATCTAATTTTTCAACACATAATACAATATGACAAAATAGGTTGGTCTGTGCAGTTCTAAGTCAAACAGGCTTTTTTCACATGAATATCCGACGTTTTCATGAGCGCCACGTCACCAATTACGTCAGTGGCTGGAAAACCCCACTGCCATGTAGTCATGTCATCGGGAGAACACAGCGCTTGGCTGCCCATTGTACACACAGGATGGAAGCGGTAGAAAACATCGACGATGGTTCCAGCACATATAGTCTGGAATTGGTTTGTGTTGTCCAATCTTCAGAAGATTATAGTTCCGAAGAATGGGATGTTAATGAAGAATCTGGGGGCATCAGGCCATATAGGTTTGAGCCGTGCCGAGCGGGCATTGTGCCAAGCGAATCACACTCAGTGACGGGTGGAGAGGCACACATGCCCACCGCAGCAGCAGCGACAAACACACGGCAGGGGAACACCATTGTTATTCTTTTGTTACTGATATTGCAACAAATTATTTGTTCATAAATATAATTTATTTAAACTCGATTTTTCAATAAAATCATATCAGTGTATTCTCTGTGGCTCAGGCATCGGGTTTATTATGGATTATATTTTGAGTTCTTGTTGTTTTTGTTTTGTACATGTGTTTTATGTGCATTTTGAGCCACTTTCAGGTGGGCACTGTCCAAGATTCGCCAGTCCGAACACACGCGCCCTCTCTCTTGACAGTCAGCTGTTCACGGTTTGTGTGCATCATCTGCCGTGTTGTCAGCCAGTCAGTGTTGCCAGCGCTATCACGATGTGTTGGCCGCTCCACACAGCCGTGGTTCTGTTGCGCCCCTTGAAGCGATATCGGCCCTGGGGCACAACCGTGGTTAACACACCTTCTCTCCATGTTCGCTGGGTGATGTTGGCCCCGAACGCCAACTGTAAGTGTTTGTGTTTATTTTTGTGGGTCTTCACCTTTTTGGGAACTGTTGTCATCATTCATATGTTCAGTACATGTGCTGTGGTGAATTCTGAGCCTAAACCCATTCAAGCTCTTTTTGGGGAAAACCTGGTCTTATGAGACGAGACAGCATTCATCCCACTTTGGATGGTGCTTCTCATTTATCTAACAATCTGGCATCTTTTTTATCCAAATTTCCAAAACCCTGACTACTCAGAGTTGGGACCAGGAAGCAGAGTCTCAGTCTTACACGCCTCTCTGCAGCTCCTCTTCATCCGCCACCCCTCAGCTTAGCCCCTGACTTCCCCATCAGAGAATCGTTGTCTGCTCCCTCCAAAGTAAATAAAAATATAATGTATAAGCATCCCAAAGTGATAAAGCAAAATATTGGTAAAACTCAAATTAAACATAAAGCCTCTAAATTGAATGATTTGGCCTCTGTTCCTCCTCATAATTTAAAAATTAAATGTGGTTTATTAAATATTAGGTCTCTAACTCCCAAGTCTCTGTTAGTCCATGATCTGTTAATTGATCATCAGATTGATTTAATTTCCCTTACAGAGACTTGGTTAGGACAAGAGGATTATGTTGGTTTAAATGAATCAACTCCCTCTGGTTATTTAAACTGTCAAAATCCCAGAAGTTCTGGTCGTGGAGGAGGAGTAGCAACAATTTACCATTCCAAATTACTAGTTAATGTAAAGCAAAAAACATGTTATAATTCCTTTGAGGGCCTGGTCCTCAGTATTGGGCACTTTAGCAATTTCAGGTTAAACCCAATTTTATTTGCCATAGTTTATCGTCCCCCATCAACCTATTCAGAATTTTTATCCGAATTTCCTGATTTCTTAGCTGATTTAGTGCTGAAATCTGATAGAATAATTATAGTAGGGGACTTTAATATACATGTGGATGTAGATAGTGACTGCCTTAATGTGGCTTTTAATTCAATATTAGACTCGATTGGGTTTTCTCAGAAAGTAGGAAATTCTACTCATTACCTCCACCATACATTGGACCTTGTTCTGACATATGGCATAGAAATAGAAAATCTTGTAGTGTCTCCTCATAACCCTGTACTGTCAGACCATTGTCTGTTAACCTTTGATTTTACTATTTCTGACTATTTGGCTCCTAAAGAAAAATATTATCACAGTAGATGCCTCTCAGATGATGCTGTTTCCAAATTTATGCAGATTGTTTCCTCTATGCCATGTGTCAACACAACGGAAATAAGCTATAGACAGCTTGCTCCTTCTGTAATTGATAACATGGTGGATAGTGTTTCAGCTTCTCTGCATCAGGCTCTAGACTTGGTGGCCCCCTTAAAAAAGAAAAAGTCTAATCAGAGATTTTTAACTCCTTGGTTCAACACAGAAACTCGTAGCTTAAAACAGAAGACTCGTCAATTAGAAAGAAAATGGCGCTCTACTAATTTAGATGAAATCTATTTAGCTTGGAGAAATCATCTTTTAATTTATAAAAAATCTCTTAGAAAAGCTAGAACGAGTTATTACTCTGCATTAATAGAAGAGAACAAGAATAATCCCAGGTTTCTTTTCAGTACTGTAGCCAGGTTGACAAAGAGTCAGGACTCTGTCAATCCTAGCATCCCCTTAGAGCTTACTAGTCAGGACTTTATGAACTTTTTCAATAATAAAATTTCATCCATCAGAGATAAAATCAATCAGATTCTTCCCACAGTTAACTTAAATACTGTAACTACTACAACTCCTTCTATTGATGTCTGTCTTGATGAGTTTACTCCAATCGACCTTTGTGAGTTAGACAAAATAGTTTCCTCATCCAAACCTTCAACTTGTCTTTTAGACCCTATTCCTACCAGGTTATTTAAAGAAGTCTTCCCACTTATTGGTAGCTTTATTCTTCATATAATCAATTCTTCATTAACTTTAGGCCATGTACCGCAGGCTTTTAAAACGGCTGTAATTAAACCCTTACTCAAAAAGCCAACGCTAGATCCAGGAGCTTTAGCTAACTATAGACCAATCTCTAATCTCCCTTTCATTTCAAAAATCTTAGAAAGAGTTGTTGCTACGCAATTATTTGACCACCTGCAGGGAAATGGTTTATTTGAGGAGTTTCAATCTGGGTTTAGAATCCATCATAGCACTGAAACAGCCTTAGTGAAGGTCACTAACGACCTCCTCATTGCATCTGATAATGGACTAGTTTCTGTACTTGTCCTTTTAGATCTTAGTGCAGCTTTTGATACTATTGATCATAATATTCTACTTGATAGATTAGAACACTATGTTGGACTTAATGGAACTTCGTTGCAGTGGTTTAGATCTTATTTATCTGATAGGTTCCAGTTTGTTCATGTAAATGATGAGTTTTCTCTCAGCTCAAAGCTTAGTCATGGAGTTCCACAGGGATCTGTGCTTGGCCCTACTCTTTTTAGTTTATATATGCTTCCGTTAGGCAACATTATTAGAAAGCACTGTATACATTTTCACTGTTATGCAGATGACACACAATTATACCTGTCAATGAAGCCAGATGATACTAATCAATTAGCCAAGTTAGAAGCCTGTCTTAAGGAAATCAAAGTTTGGATGACTTGTAATTTCCTGCTATTAAATTCAGATAAGACTGAAGTCATTCTTGTTGGTCCAAAAAACCTTAGAAATTCCTTTCCAAATCAAACTTTCAGTTTGGATGCAGTTACTCTTTCTCTTAATAGCTCTGTGAGGAACCTTGGAGTTATTTTTGATCAGGATTTGTCCTTCAATTCACATATTAAATTTGTTTCTAAGACTGCCTTCTATCATTTGCGTAATATTGCCAAGATTAGGAGCATCTTGTCTCAGAGTGATGCTGAGAAGCTGATCCACGCTTTTGTTAGCTCGAGATTAGATTATTGTAATTCTTTATTATCAGGCTGTCCTAAAACATCTTTAAAAAGTCTTCAGCTGATCCAAAATGCTGCAGCAAGAGTTTTAACAGGTACTAGAATGAGAGATCATATCTCTCCGGTTCTGGCCTCCCTTCATTGGCTTCCCATAGAGTTTAGAATTAAGTTTAAAATCCTTCTTCTTACTTACAAAGCTCTAAACAATCAGGCTCCTTTTTATTTAAAAGATCTGATACTACCGTATCATCCTAACAGAGCACTACGCTCCCAAAATGCAGGTTTACTTGTAATACCTAGAATCTCCAAAAGTACAATGGGAGGCAGAGCCTTCAGTTATCAAGCTCCTCTCCTGTGGAATCAGCTGCCAATCTGGATTCGGGAGTCAGACTCGATCTCTGTTTTTAAGAATAGGGCTAAAACCTACCTTTTTGATATAGCCTACAATTAGGGAGGGATCATGTGTTTCTGAACCCTCCCTTAGTTATGCTGCTAATAGGTTTAGTCAGCCGGGGGACCTCCAGTAATGCACTGGGCCTCACTCCTTTCCTCACTCTCTATGAAATATTTTTTTTTTGCTGGTCATTAACATTTGTTTGTTCTCTCCCATAGATTGAGTCCCCATCGTGCTGTTTGCTCTCTACATGTCTGTTCTTTTCTTCTTCTCTGTCCCCTCACCCCCCAGCCAGTCGCAGCAGATGACTGCCCCTCCCTGAGCCTGGTTCTGCTGGAGGTTTCTTCCTGTTAAAAGGGAGTTTTTCCTCTCCACCGTCGCCAAGTGCTTGCTCACAGGGGATCGCCTGATTGCTGGGGTCTTTCTGCAACTGTGGGGGTCCTCCCTACAGTTGATAGTGCTATGAGATGACTGTTGTTGTGAAATGGCGCTATATAAATAAAGTTGAATTGAATTGAATTGAATCATGACTCTCTGTGCACTCTTACGCAGGGCACGGAGAGGGAGGATGAAATAACGAAGATTCGCATGCAGGGTTCACCACAGCACATTTAATACAGAAAGACAGACAGTTCCCTGAAAGGTGAAGACGTACAAGAAACAGACACACTGATGGTGTTCGGGGGCAGACATCGCCCAGCAAACGAATGAGAGGAGACGTGTTTGCCACAGGTGCGCCCCAGATGACATTGCTTCAAGGACGCACGAGAGCCATGGCGAACGTGGAGTGACTAACACGTCGTGAGAGTGCTGAAAATACTGTCAGACAAACAGCACAGATGACAATACTATGGACCATTAGTGCATGACTATCAAACGGCCGCTAAGTACACGCATTGCTGCTGGTGATGGTGTGATGAGAAGCACCTGGGCGAGGACCGGGAAACATGATCAGCAGGAGTTTGAATCAGCTGATGATAATGAGAGAGGGGACATGCCCGGACCGGCAAGATGTCAGCATGGGATTACAAAAAGTAGGTCAAAGCTGCACGTAAATCCATTAATCGATTAATGCACGAGGAGACTTGATAACAGTTGGAGCTGAAGCGTGTGATGTGGTCTTTCACGGTTTGATGTTTATCTAAGCCTGCGACACAACGCGAAGGCACAGCCATAAAATTAAAACAAGAAACCAGAGAAACTGTGAGCCACAAAGCTGCTGTCATTCCAATTCAATTCAATTCAGCTTTATTTATAATGCGCCACATCACAACAAAAGCCGTCTCGTGGCACCAGTCAACAACACCGGAGTCCGTTCTCTCACTTACATCATGGAGGTGCCTCCCTTAATTCGGTGGGCGGCACCACAGTCCAGTCAGCAGCTGCTGTTTTTTGATGATAACTAGTTTATGCAGGCACTGTTGTAAATATTATATTGTTCATCGACAATGACTTTTGGGTTTACACAACATCCTAAAAAATGTCAAAATCGTGTCATCAGCCCTTTCAATGCCTAAAGGTGCGTTCAGACCAAACACAAAAGCACCATGCAAATACATGTAAAGTTAATGTAAACATGTGGAAAACATGCAAATTTGGGCATTTGAACGTCCAAGGGATTTGGAGGTGCTTACTAGTAATGACTCACTGCCTTGTCCACCCAGTCAACCTGACCTGGCCACCATCCACTCGGTGGGCAACAGCAACTGGCCATTCAAGTGGTACATAGTGGAACTGGATGGCGTCAGTCTGCCGCTACTGCTGGACACAGCTGCCTGAAGGTTTCTGCTAAATGAGCCCATGGTTAGGAACGTGTTTCCTTGGAAAACGATTAAGGCAGACGTGGAGGACTTGTTTGGCAATGGGCATGTTAAGATCGGCATGGTGGGAATGGTCACCTTCTCAGTGCACTGTGGCTTCAGAGTTCTCCATGCGTTCACGTTCCAAGTGACCTGCCAAGGCACCAATCTCCTGGGTATTGACCTGATTAATGAACTGGGATTCTCCATCACAGACCCTATGGACTCTGTTGTGTTGACTGTTGCCTCAACTTGGCAACATTGCTGACTGGTGCTCTTCGCAGGCCTGCGCTGCCTCACAGCCTTCAACCACCAGCCTCTCATCAACCCGACAGTACCCCGTCATCCAGCCCCTTTGCTGGCTACCCCTCGCTCTATGGGATGAGGTCACAGTGGAGCTGCAGAAACTCCATGACATGGGCATCATCGAATGGGTCAATGTGTCCCCCTGGATCTCCAACCTGGTAGTGGCGAAGAAAAAATCGGGTGGTCTATGGCCCTGCATAGACCTCAGAATGGTAAATAAAGCAGTAATCCCTGACAAATACTCTCTGCCCATGATGGAGGAGCTAGCTGCTACATTTCATGGCTCAAAGATCTTCTCCAAATTGGACCTTCACCAGGGATACCTGCAGGTTCCCGTACACCCGGACAGCTGCGAACACACAGCCTTTGTGACCCACATGGGGGTCTTTCGCTACACCCACATCCCCTTCGGCCTCAGCTCCGACCCAACTGCTTCCAGAAGATCATGGCCACCATCTTTGCTGGTCTCCCGGGCATGGTAGTATACTTGGATGACATTGTGGTGCATGGCACAACGATATCTTCACATGACACCCATCTCTCTAAAGTGATGGAGGTGCTTGCCAGTCACGACCTCACATTGAATGGGGAAAAGTGCATCTTTGCAGCACCCGCCATCGAGTTTGTGGGGTTCCGTCTGACCGCCAAGGGCCTAAGCCCACTGCACTCAAACGTCAAGGCAGTATTATGCCTGCCTTGAGCCATCATGCCCTGCCCAGCTCTTCTCTTTCCTGGGAATGATGACCTTTCACAGGCACTTTCTTCCCCACTACTCGAAAACAATAGAGCCTCTGTGCGCCCTCTTGAAACAGGATGTGCCCTGGTTGTGGACCCCTGCATGCTCCGCCGCCATCCATCGGTTCAAAACACAGCTCACCTCCCCATCTGTGCTCGCTCACTTTGACCTACAGAGCCCCACATTTGTAACCTGTGACGCCTTTAACACCGCCGTAGGGGCCGTGCTGTCGCAACTCCAAGAAGGGGACAAGCGTCCGGTGGCCTTTGCTTCAAGGTATGCCCCTCTGATCATCGATGTTATAGCTGTGGAGAGGGTGAGCAGCATCAAGTTCCTGGGGGTGCACATCTCTGAGGACCTCTCCTGGTCTAACAACAACACATCACTGGCCAAGAAGGCTCAAACTTACCTCCATTTACTCCGCAAACTGAGGAGAGCACGAGTCCCACCCCCCATCATGTGCTCATTCTACCAAGGCACCATTGAAAGCATCCTCACCAGCTGCATCACAGTGTGGTATGGAAGCTGCACCACCTTCTGCCGGAAGACATTACAGTGCACAGTGAAAGCAGCCAGCAAGATCATCTGTGCCCCTCTGCCTCCCGTCTTGGACATCTGCCTCACCCACAGAGCCATCAACATTGCAGGTGACACCTCCCACCCCTCACTCTCTCTCTTCAGCCCTCTGCTCTTGGGGAAAAGGTACCAGAGCCTCCAAGCCCGCTGCACAAGACTGCTAAACAGCTTTGTTCATCAGGCCATAAGGACTCTGAACTTTGTCCACCCCCCCACCCCCCACCCTGGATTGCAACACACTCACCCGCACAATAATTATCTCAGCTGTTGGCTGAGAACGACTGGCACACCAACAGTAAGGCATCTGCTGCTGTATGTCTCTGCACTTTACTGCAACCATTTGCACAAATGCCATATCTGCTGCTGTCTGTTATTGCAGTACTGATCACATGCAGTCCTATCTGTCACTGTCTGCACCTACACTACCACATTGAACTTGCAACTATGAGTATTACTGCTCTACTTTTCTGTATATAGGATTGCTGGGTTTCATTGTTATCTTTATTTGCACTATGGGATGTCTGGGTCTATCTTTTGTCACCATTTGCACTACAGGTAGCATTACTGTACATAGACTGCTGTTGTTGTTTTTCCAGCTTTATTCCTTTTTCTTTTTTATATTGCACACACCACTGAAGAGAGAGAGAAACGCTATTTCAATTTTCCTGTATATCCTGTACGTATAGTAGTATTGACAAATAAAATCTTTGCATCTTTGAATGTCACTCACCAACGAAACAGAAGTACTCGGTGGGGGAGAGGGAAGCACTGGTTTGTATCTGGGCATGCTAACAGTGGCACATATTCTTGTAAGAGCAGTATTTCACGCTTCGAACAGAACACCGGGCTCTCACAGCTCTGTTCTTAACGTTGGGGTTAGGACACAAACCACTACGCAGCTACAGGTGGACAGAGAGGCTGCAAGTGTACAACTTCACCACCCAGTTCACACCTGGCAGAGGGAACGTGGTAGCGGACTTACTCTCCTGGGCTACCCCCAGCGCTGCACCAGACACCAATCGAAACCCCTTAGAACTGGAGCTGATCCTTATGCTGCATGGGCCCCTCCAAGCCGCCGTCTCACTGCAAGAGCTCCAAACTGCATTAGAACAAGACCCCACACTGACCCAGCTCTGCACCTTTATTTGGGAGGGCTGGCCACCTAGGGTGCCAGAGGAGCTAGCACCTTTTCACAGAGTCAAGGACAACCTCTCATGCTGGAATGACGTCTGCATGGCAAGGAGGCTCTGCATGGTGGTTCCTGAAGCTCTGAGGGGCTGCATTCTGACCATGGTACACAAAGGTCACCTGGGCGTCGTAAGGGTCAAACAATGCTGCAGAAGCTCGGTTTGGTGGCCAGGCATCGACAAAGACGTGGAGACCATTGTGAAGGACTGCATGATCTGCCACACCAGCGGCAAGACCGGCTCGCCACCACCCTCACCCTTACAACCTCTGCTGTGGCCACCTACTCCGTGGACACATATTCAGCTGGGCATCTGCGGTGAGCTCCATAGCGCCCCTCAGCACCAATGCTTCCTCCTAGTGTCCTACAACCTCTACTCTAAATGGCCTGAGGTGCTGCCCGCCGGCTCAGTCACTACAGAATCGGTCATCGATTTCCTCTCTTCCTTGTTTGCCTGCTGGACCGTGCCCGACGCTATCATGACAGATAATGGGCCATAGTTCATCTCAGCGGATGTTGAAGTATTTGTGGAAGGGAGAGGGATCAAGCACATCAGAACAGCTTTTTACCACCCTCAGGCCAATGGGGGTGTGGAAAGGTTCAACCAAACCCTAAAAAATGGACTCAGGGCACACTTAGCGGATGGACTCCCATTCACTGCCGCATTTTGAAGCACCCTGCTGCACTACAGGGCGACGCCGCACGCCACAACGGGCAGCTCCAGCTCTCCTTATGCTGAGACTTGAGATACACCTTCCCCTAGACCACCTGCACCCCCCACCAGACGATGCCCCTGTGGCGACACCCTCCCCTAGCGACAGGGTGGCCGAGCATCAAAGCCGCATGAAGCAGAGGTTTGACAGGAAGCGTCAGGCGAAGCATCCCTCAGACATGGTGCTCGACTGGGTCCGGATTCACCAACCCAACCATTCACACAAACTGCAGCCGTTCTGGACAACACCGATGCAGGTTGACGCTCAGCTAGGACCAGCCACCTTCCGTCTGACCGATGGGTCACGTTGGCATGTCAGCTGTCTCAGAAAGGTACCGCCACCCCCACTTTGGATCAGGGGGTCACGGCTGATGCAGGACCTCGCTGAGCCATGGTCCACAACCCCTGCGGGATGCCACACTGGAGCCAGTGCAACCCGAGCGCCGCTCAACTGAAGCCCGACGGAGGCCCCGCTATAAGTTTTTAAGTAAGTTTAGTTTATTCACACACACACACACACACATCACACATTGTCAACATTATCAACAGCAGGAATGAATGACAGTGTGAATTATCAACAGCATGAATTGCAGTATACAGTAAGCTTTTTTCCACATTGAATAGGAGTGTGAAAGGGTCATACCGAGAAAGCTATTTAAAGCTTTTGGTAGGGGGCCCAGTTTCTACAGTAAAATGAAAACAGATTAGATATTGGCCAGATGTCTTTCTTCTTTCAGATTTGATTGGCGGTTGGCAACCAGCTTACAGGTGCATTACTGCCACATACTTCACTCTATACCATCACTATCTTCCACCACAAATCACATCATCACTCCAGATGTCTTTTGTGTATAGCAACATACATACAAACATATAACACATAATCCCAGCATTTGTTTACAATAAGTTAGTAGGTAAGGTCAAGATACATTGGCAAGTTATTAAAAACTAGTGGAGTGACATCAATATATAAAACAAAAATAACGGGGTGACAACTCATCGGTAAGCAAGTTTTGTGTAACAAATGATGGATTGATTACACTGGTCAACACCAAATTTATTGTCTAAGTTTTTTTTAGCTGATTTAGGACAATTTTGATGTGCTGATACCCAAAAGGTAGTGGTAGTGGTAGATTTTAGTCTTTGTTTTTTCCCAGTAATTTGGTTTTTATTTCTGGTGGTATAGGTGTGCATGGGAAGGAAGGTTGGAATGAGGTCACGTAATTTATAATTGAGTTTGTGGACAACCTGATACATTATACAGGCATACTCAGCAAGTCAGGAGATTGTAAGGATGGAAAAGATGTCTAGTAGGAGAATTATATTAAGACCATGATAAGGCATGTATC
The DNA here is from genome assembly GCA_020510985.1 of Pholidichthys leucotaenia. Taxonomy (NCBI): domain Eukaryota; kingdom Metazoa; phylum Chordata; class Actinopteri; order Cichliformes; family Pholidichthyidae; genus Pholidichthys; species Pholidichthys leucotaenia. Next base: position 195,602,668 of record CM035843.1, on the reverse strand, counting down.
ACTTTCATTTGGAGAATTTCTAGCTTTTTTATATGAGTTGGAAATGTGTTACACCATATGATATTGCAATAATGTAAATGAGGCTCAAATAAAGTTTTATATATACATATGTACATATTACTATAAAATATATATATACACACACACAATGCTCTGCACTGTGTGTCTGTGTGTGTGTATATATATATTTTTTAGTAATATGTACATATGTATATTAGCTGCTCTTGCTTGCTTGTTTTTTTTCTTGCCTTCTGATTGTTGCTCTGAGTGTTGCTATCCCTGTGCTGTTGCAATCCTGGAATTTCCCCGTTGTGGGACTAATAAAGGCTTATCTTATCTTATCTTATCTTATATAGAGTGAGAAGTGCTGAAAGTGGTAGAAAATAAGGAATCTTTATTTTCATTCAAATCCATACAGCCAATCATGTGCAGTAGAATGAAATTATGTTTCTCTTTTCTACAATGTTAATCACACACATATATAGAATCAGAGGGGTTGCTGCCATGCAAGGTGCTGCCTCAAATTTCCCTCCTCTGTTCCATGATTGCTGAGCACCAAGCTGGACGGCAGGAAGATCCACTTTTATATGGTCTTCGGCATGACCCGGCCGGGATTTGAACCCCGGCCTCCCGGGTGTGGGGCGGATGGTCTACCAATTGAGCCACCACTTCGGTAATGGCTCACTTTAAAAAACTAGAAAAGCACTCGGAGAGCGCAGACCTCCGCCAAGCGCCACAGTTCCCCCCATACAGTGTTTGTGTGTACGTTTTCAGATTCCTTGACCATGAAAACATATGACTAGCAATTGGATTGACAATGATTATTTGTTTATTTGACAGGGACAGTGCAATAAACATAGACAATTAATCAATGACAATCAATCTGATAGTGATAGGATTAGTGGTTCAGTAGTAAAAGCATTGCCTCCTTGGCGGAGGTAATAAACTGAAGTGTTGGTGTTGTGTCCATGTCCTCCACTGACGGATGCTGATTGGGTAGACAGGTTGCCGTGGGTTTTATATTATATTATTGGGGTTGCGCTCCGCGGCAAAACAGAATTTAGAAGCTTCCCCGGCAGAGAGCTCGTTTTTGCGCAGCGCCTATGGCTGGCCATTGAATTTCTGCCAAATGCGCAGCGCCTATGGCTGGCCGGGGAATTTCTGCCAAATAATCCGGCGGCGGACAGCTGCCCGTGTCAGGTTTTGCAGCTGCGCGCAAACACAGGCACGCTGGTGGGCCCAGGCCACCAGTGTTTTCCGCGTGCTTTTGTGCCTAAAACTTTGAAGAAGGCGGAGATTGTGTTGGTCAGACACGACGACCAGCGCCCTCCATTGCGCCTGCGCACATGTTGAAAATGGGCGTATGTCACAGTGTTAAAAAAATGCTTTAAAAAATTCCTGTATCCAGACGGTGACGCGGATCATCCCCAAAATTTAATCAGTTCTTCCTTGTACCATTTCCAACAACGCCTGAAAGTTTCATGGAAATCCGTCCAAAAGTTTTTGAGTTATCTTGCTAACCAACAGACAAACAGACAGACAGACAAACAAACCCCGGCAAAAACATAACCTCCTCACCTCCTCCTGGCTTTTTCGGCCTGGCGGAGGTAAACAAAGCAGCATATATGGCCAGTTTTTTGGTTAGACCATCAATGTGACATTTGAAATTGAGAAATTAATCCATGAGGACCCCCAGGAATTTTGTAGAGCTAACTGTTGTGATATTCTGTCCATTGATTTTGGAGCAAAATTGCTTGGTGTCTGACTTTTTATTGGAACGAAACAAAATATAATTTGTTTTGCTGATGTTAAGAGAAAGTGTGTTACACTGAAGCCAGGGCCCTCATGTACAAAGACTTGCATGGATTTCCTACTGAAAGATGACATACGTTTAAATCAAGAAAATGCTGTAAGAAAAAAAATAAAAATCCAGATGTATGGAACGGTGAGTACGCAGAAATCCAAGCACATTTCCTTTGTACATCCCAATCTACTTGACATTGAACGCACGTGAGGAAATAACGGACTCCTCCCTTGATATCTGAATATGCAATTAGATGGGTATGCAAAATATGCAAATACAGTGGTGTGAAAAAGTGTTTGTCCCCTTCCTGATTTCTTTTTTGTTGTATGTTTGTCACTTAAATGTTTCAGATCATCAAACAAATTTAAATATTAGACAAAGATAACACAAACACAAAATGCAGTTTTTAAATAATGGTGTTTATTTTTAAGGGTAAAAAAAAATCCAAACCTACATGGCCCTGTGTGAAAAAGTGATTGCCCCTCCTTCCCCTCTGTTAAAACATAAATTAACTGTGGTTTATCATATCTTTGGAAAGCTGAGTTCAATTTCTCTAGCCACACCCAGACATGATTACTGCCATACCTGTTCTCAATCAAGAAATCACTTAAATAGGACCTGCCTGACAAAGTGAAGTAGACCAAAAGATCCTCAAAAGCTAGACATCATGCTGTGATCCAAAGAAATTCAAGAACAAATGAGAAACAAAGTAACTGAGATCTATCAGTCTGGAAAAGGTTATAAAGCCATTTCTAAACCTTTAGGACTCCAGTGAACCACAGTAAGAGCCATTATCCACAAATGGCAAAAACATGGGACCATGGTGAACCTTCCCAGGAGTGGCTGGCTGACCAAAATTACCCCAAGAGTGCAACAATGACTCATCCAAGAGGTCACAAAAGATCCCACAACAACATCCAGAGAACTGCAGGCCTCACCTGCCTCAGTTAAGGTCAGTGTTCATGACTCCACCATAAGAAAGAGACTGGGCAAAAATGGCCTGCATGGCAGAGGTCCAAGACGAAAACCACTGCTGAGCAAAAAGAACATAAAGGTTCGTCTCATTTTTGCCAGAAAACATCTTGATGATCCACAAGACTTTTGGGAAAATATTCTGTGGACTGATGAGACAAAAGTTAAACTTTTTGGAAGGTGCGTGTCCCATTACATCCGACATAAAAGAAACACAGCATTTCAGAAAAGGAACATCATACCAACAGTAAAATATGGTGGTGGTAGTGTGATGGTCTGGGGCTGTTTTGCTGCTTCAGGACCTGAAAAACTTGCTGTGGTAAATGGAACCATGAATTCTGCTGTCTACCAAAAAATCCTGAAAGAGAATGTCCGGTCATCTGTTCGTGACCTCAGCCTGAAGCACACTTGGGTTTTGCAGCAGGACAATGATCCAAAACACACCAGCAAGTCCACCTCTGAATGGCTTAAAAAAAACAAAATGAAGACTTTGGAGTGGCCTACTCAAAGTCCTGACCTGAATCCTATTAAGATGCTGTGGCATGACCTTAAAAAAGTGGTTCATGCTCGAAAACCCTCCAATGTGGCTGAATTACAACAATTCTGCAAAGATGAGTAGGCCAAAATTCCTCCACAGCGCTGTAAAAGACTCATTGCCAGTTATCGCAAACGCATGATTGCAGTTGTTTCTGCTAAGGGTGGCCCAACCAGTTATTAGGTTTAGGGGGCAATTGCTTTTCATACAGGGCCATGTAGGTTTGGATTTTTTCCCCTTAATAATAAACACCTTCATTTAAAAACTGCATTTTGTGTTTACTTGTGTTGTCTTTATCAAATATTTAATTTGTTTGATCTGAAACATTTAAGTATGACAAACATACAAAAAAATGAGAAATCAGAAAGGGGGCAAACACCTTTTCACACCACTGTATACTGTGTGTTCAAGAAATCAGATTGAAGGGAAGCAAGGCTAGGAACATTGCAGGTGGATTTAAACTGTTCTACCATGTTGTGGATAGGAAGAGAAATGGAATTGGAGTAATCTTGAAAGAAGAGTATGTGAAGAGTGTTCAGGAGGTAAAGAGGGAGTCACACAGAATCATGAGTTTGAAGCTAGAAGTCAGAGATGTGATGTTGAATGTTGTCAATGCGTATGCCCCAGAAGTTGGATGTCAGGTCGAAGAGAAAGAGGAATTCTGGAGTAAGTTGGATGAAGTGGTAGAGAGTGTTCCCAGAGGGAAGAGAGTGGTAATTGGAGCAGACTTTAATGGACATGTAGGTGAAGGGAACAGAGGTGATGAGGAGGTCCTGAGTAGATATGGTCTTAAGGAGAGAAATATGGAAGGACAAATGGTTGTGGATTTTGCTAAAAGGATGGAAATGGCTGTGGTGAACACATACTTTAAGAATAGAGAGGAACATAGGGTGACTTACAAGAGCGGAGAAAAGTGCACACAGGTGGACTGCATCTTATGCAGAAGGAGAAATCTGAAAGAGGTAGGAGACTGCAAGGTGGTGGCAGGGGAGAATGTAGCTAGACAGCATCGGATGGTAGTCTGTAGGATGACTTTGCAAAGCAAGAAGAGGAAAACAGTGAAGGCAGAGCCAAAAATTAAGTGGGGGAAGTTACAGAAGGAAGAAGGTTGTACAGAATTCAGGAAAGAGTTGATCCAGGCTCTGGGTGGTAAAGAAGAATTACCAGATGGCAGGGAAAGTACAGCAAAAGTGTTGAAGGAAACTGGTAGAAAGGTATATGGTGTATCCAGTGGACAGAGGAAGGAAGACAAGGAGACTTGGTGGTGGAATGAGGAGGTACAGGAAAGTATTCAAAGGAAGAGGTTAGCAAAGAAAAAGTGGGATAGTCTGGGAACTGAAGAAAGTAGACAGGAGTATTTGGAATCTAGTTAGTTAGTTAATTCCCCCCCCTTCCACAGCATGTGGAACACCATTTGGTGTATGGGGCAGCGCCTATCTCCGTTTCTCTGACCCTAGGCCACACAGCTACTGTAAGTAGTGAAAGCTACAGTGGGGGGTCAGTCCTCTGGTAGCTCTGTGCATAACTTTACTTTCCCCGTTCCATTATGCTGAGCACCACGCTAGAAGGCAGAAAGTACCATTTTTATATGGTCTTTGGTATGACCCGGCCGGGATTTGAACCCCTGCCTCCCGGGTGTGGGGCGGATGCTCTACCAACTGAGCCACCACTCCGGTATTTGGAATCTAGGTGCATGGCAAAGAGAGAGGTGGCAAAGGAAAAGGCATATAGTGAGTTGTATGAGAGGCTGGACACTAAAGAAGGAGAAAAGGACTCGTATCGATTGGCTAGACAGAGAGATTGAGCTGGAAAGGATGTACAGCAGGTTAGGTTGATTAAGAACAGAAATGGCAATGTACTAACAAATGATGAGAGTGTGTTGAGAAGGTGGAAGGAGTAAGTTGAAGAGCTGATGAATAAAGAAAATGAGAGAGAGAGGAGGATGGATGAAGGAAAGATGGTGAACAAGGAAGTAGCAAGGATTAGCAAGACAGAAGTGAGGGCAGCTTTGATAAGGATGAAGAATGGAAAGGCGGTTGGTCCAGATGACAAATCTGTAGAGGTATGGAGATGTTTAGGAGAAATGGCAGTGGACTTTTTAAGCAGCTTGTTTAACACAATCTTGGAGAGTGAGAGGATGCCTGAGGAGTGGAGAACAAGTGTTTTAGTACCAATTTTCAAGAACAAAGGTGATGCTCAGAGCTGTAGTAACTACAGAGACATAAAGCTGATCAGCCACACTATGAAGATATGGGAAAGAGTTGTTGAAGCCAGGTTTAGAGGAGAGGTGATGATCAATGAGCAGCAGTATGGTTTCATGCTAAGAAAAAGTGCTACAGATACAGTTTGCTCTCAGAGTGTTGATGGAGAAGTATAGAGAAGGTCAGAAGGAGTTGCACTGTCTTTGTAGATCTAGAGAAAGCATATGATAGGGTGCCAAGAGAGGAAGTGTGGTACTGTAATAGAAAGTCAGGAGTGGCAAAGAAGTATGTGAGGATGGTGCAGGACATGTATGAGGACAGCGAGACGAGGGTAAGGTGTACCGTAGGAGTGACGGATGGATTCAAGGTGAGGGTGGCATTACATCAGGGATTGGCTCTGAGCCCCTTCTTGTTTGCCATGGTGATGGACAGGCTGACAGATGAGGTCAGGCAGGAGTCTTCGTGGACCATGATGTTTGCAGATGACATTGTGATCTCTAGTGAGAATAGGGAGGAGGTGGAAGAGAACCTGGAAAGGTGGAGGTATACTCTGGAGAGAAGAGGAATGAAAGTCAGTAGAAGCAAGACAGAATACATGAGTGTGAATTAGAGGGAGGCAGGTGCAACGGTGAAGATGGAAGGAGTATCGGTAATGAGGTAGTTTCCAGGGAAACTGAAGCTCTGGTGCCTCCAGTTTGGGCTGCTGCCCAGACTTCTGTGGCCGATGACCATGTATGAAGTCTCCCTAACCCATGCTCAGTGTCTGGAAAGGCTAGTGAGCTCTTATGTGAGGAAGTGGCTTGGCCTCCCAAAATGTCTCAGCAGTATTGACTCTACAGCGATGGAGCCCTGTCGCTGCCATTGTCTAGCCTGGTTGAGGAATTCAAATGTGCCAAGGTGAGGCTGGACATGTCACTCACCAACTCCCGGGATCCTGTAGTAAGAGGTGCTGCTCCTACCCTGGCAACAGGGATGAAGTGGACCCCAAACATGGCTGTACTACAGGCCAAATCTGCACTCCTCCATTGTGACGTGGTGGGCCATGTCCAACAAGGCAGAGGAGGCCTTGGCTTTGGAACAGTGACATCTCTCTGGCAAAAGGCATCTCCAGCCAAACACCGAACTATGGTGGTCGGGGAGGTGCGTCAACAGGAGGAAGCAGCCAGAAGGGCCAGAGCTGTAGCACAAGCCAAACAGGGTCAATGGACGAGGTGGGAGGGTGTCGAAAAGAGGAAAATCACATGGAGAAAACTTTGGGGCATGGAATCCAACAGGCTGAGCTTCATCATCCGAGCTACATATGATGTGCTGCCCTCTTCCACAAATCTACAGCTGTGGCTTGGAAAGGATCCATCTTGCCCTCTGTGTACAGCCCAGCAAGACACAAGCACATCTTGGTTGGTTGCAGGACTAGCCTCAATCAAGGTACAGTAGATACACATGGAGACACAACCAGGTCCTCAGGTGTCTAGCCGATAAACTTGAATGCAAGAGAGTATCCATCAACTCCCAACCCTTCAACAACCAGGATGTGCACCGACACCTACCATCATTTGTTCAAGCGGGGGCCAAGCTGAGAACTAGTCTCTTACTCCCTGATCTGGGTCCACTGAATGCAGCCAGGGATTGGCAGATGTGAGCTGACTTGGATCAAAGGCTCATTTTCCCTCCGGAGATCGCAACGACCACCCTGCGACCAGATCTCGTCCTGTGGTCTAATTCATCTAAGCTTGCCTATATTATCGAGTTGACAGTACCCTGGGAGGATGCTGTCGAGGAAGCTTATGAGTGCAAGAAGCTGCGGTATTCCAGCTTAGCAGCTGAGGCAGAGAACATAGGCTGGAAGATAAAGGTGCACACGGTGGAGGTGGGATGCAGGGGCTTTGTAGCCACAACAACTGCAAAGCTGCTCAGGGAGATTGGGATCAGGAGACAGGATCTCAGATGGGCAATCAGAGAGCTAGCTGACACCGCCGAGCAGACCAGTCACTGGCTGTGGATGAAAAGGAGTGACATCATCTGGGCTTCTAGGGCAAACCGCTAAACCATGGGACACACACCCAGGTTTGATCAACCTGTGGTTGGTTTGCCTCGGCAGAGGGTGTCACATCAAAGGATTCCAGCATCAAAACAACTCATGGAATCGTCAACATCAAAGGATTTCATCATCAGAGCTACAATTTTTAATCATCAACATCAAAGGATTCCCGAATTTAATAGTCTGTCTATGACATCATGTGGAATGTCTATGACATCATGTGGGATGTCTAGGACATCACCATTTCCTATTTTCGATAGGCTATCAAGAGCTGGTCGACACTGCCGAGAGGACCAGTTGCTGACTGGGAGTGAAAAGGAGTGATGCCATCTGGGCTTTTAAGGCAAACAGCTAAACCACAGGACACACAGCCAGGCTTGATCAACCTGTGGTGGGCCTGCCTCAGTGGAGGGTGTCTTGTAATAAATGTCTGAAACACCCTGTGATGCTGAAGTACACAACTGACAATGTGGTCTGGCGGTGAAGCCTTACTGCAGCCATCTCTCAACAACTCCCCACAGACACAGAAGTGGTGCAAACATCAGGGATTGTAACAGCTAGTCCTTTCATCGAACCTAGGGAGCAGTTGGAAGAGAACCTGAAAAGGTGGAAGTATGCTCTGGAGAGAAGAGGAATGAAAGTCAGTAGAAGCAAGACAGAATACATGAGTGTGAGTTAGAGGGAGGCAGGTGCAACTGTGAAGATGGAAAGAGTAGAGGTAGTGAAAGTAGATGAGTTTAAATACTTTGGGTCAACCATCCAAAACAATGGAAAATGCACAACAGAGGTGAAGAAGAAAGTGTAGGGAGGGTAGAGTGGGTGGAGACGAGCGTCAGGGGTGATTTGTGACAGAAGGGTGACAGCAAGAGTGAAAGGGAAGATTTACAAGATGGTAGTGAGACCTGCTATTATGTATGGTTTGGAGATGGTGGTACTGACAAAAAGACAGGAGGTGGAGCTGGAGGTGGCAGAGCTGAAAATGCTAAGATTTTCACTGGAAGTGACTAGGAAGGACAAGATTAGAAATAAGTATATCAGAGGGACAGCTCAGGTTGAGCGGTTTGGAGACAAAGTAAGAGAGGCAAGGCTGAGATGGTTTGGACATATGCAGACGAGGGATAGTGGGTGTATTGGACAAAGGATGTTGAAGATGGAGCTGTCAGGCAGGAGGAAAAGATGAAGACCACAGAGAAGATTCATGGATGTAGTGAAGGAGGACATGGAGAGGGTTGGTGTTACAGAGGAAGATGCAAGGGATAGGGTGAGATGGAGATGGTGATCCGCTGTGGCGACCCCTAAAGGGAGCGGCCGAAAGAAGATTGATTTTAACTTGTAACTGACTGATTGCGTTAATGCAGGGGTCACCAACTAAAAACTGCAAAAGGTCTGATAAGTCGGTTCTCCTCCCCAGCCAAGGTCCGAACTAGGTGTGGGAATCTTTAGGCACCTCATGATTCGATTATGATTCAGAACTCCGACTTGATTCTAAAACAATTCTCAATGCATCTTGACACATTTTTTTTCTATTCAATTTTTTTCCTCCCACTGTGTGACAACTTGGCCCTTTCAAGCAAAGTATTTGCATTGACCCATGAATTTACTTCCAGCGTCTTTTATTAAAACAAATGGAAGAGAAATCTGACACGTGATGGGCAGTGGTGGCCTAATGGTTAGGGATGTGAACTGGTGAGCAGAGGGTTGTGGGTTTGATCCCTGGACCAGCAGGATCAGATCTGGGTGGGACACGTAACATAGCAGTGTTTTCCCCACCCTCCTTAACCTTAACCCCACTGTGGTGCCCTTGAGCAAGGCCCTGAACCCCAACTGCTCCAGTGGAGCTGCTCAGTGGCCACAGGTCAGTCTGTGGTTGTACTGGGCAGCTTCCTGGTATGGATGTGAACAAGGTGTCCTTGAAAAAGAGAGGTTTCCATTGTGTATTAAATTTGGCACATTATTGTGAAGTGCGGTGTGGTGACATGCACTTCCCTTCATATCACTGCACCGCCCTATTTAAGACAGAGGGCATCCATTTTATGTCCTCTTTGTGGATGCCTTCACCGGTGCCTGCTGTGTGCTGTATCTTGTACATAGTTTAATAAAGCTCTGTTTGCCAACCATCATCCTGCCTCATCCTTCACCCAGGTATTTCCATACATTACATTTGGTGATCGAGGATTAACTCATGGAGGCGTGCATTACACCGCTTCATCCCTTTCTCAAGCTCCTGGGCAAACCACCAGTTTCATGGCCACATTGACTGGAGGCCTATCAAATGCATGTTACAGCACTGGACCTCGGCAAGCTCAGTGGGGCGAGAGCACGGGCACTTCTCGTTCACAGCCTCGGTATTGAGGGCCGGAGGGTCCTACAGATGCTTGACAAAGTGGACTCATACGAGGAAGTTGTGGAGATGCTAGCTAAACGTTTCTCCACCCCAGACAACGTGACTGTTCGGAGTCCCGTTGTCTGGGGCATGTTGTCTGGGACACATTGGAACCACCAATATGTCATCAACTTGAAGCAGCTAGTCAGCGAGTATGGTTTTGGACCGCTTGAAGATGAAATAGTACGCAATCAACTAGCAGAGCCCACGTGTGACGCTGAGCTGCGTGCTAGGCTATTAAGGGTGCCTAATGATTTAACATTAGCTAAAGCAATGGAGCCAGCTCTCCGGTGGGAAGCCGTTGACAAGCTAGCTGCAGAGCTAAATTGGCGCCAGCCACAGAAGACGCCGGAGCTGCTTGCCGCAGCTAATGTTGCGGACCCTGATAGCAAGGATAGCTCTGATGAAAATTTTTGGGAAGTCAGTGCTGCCAGCCAAGGGTCTGCCCCGGGAAACTTCTGTTGCAGGGGTTGTGGGTCAGCGACGCACCGCCATAAAGCTAAGAAATGCCCGGTTAGAGGAAAATGTTGTGGTAGATGTGGACGCTTGAATCACTATGCCAGGGTGTGCCGTTTGTCTTACCCAAGGAACCCAAGGGAGAAATCACCCCGCTCACCCCCGATGGACACTGGGAGCGAACAGTACCAATAGCTAACGGATGCCCTCGCTTTCAAGTCGACCAGTTCTCGCTCAGGGTCGGTACCCATGCTGATGAGCGATACCATGCTAGCCCCAGATGCCTCTGGTTCTTGGCCACAGTTGGGTAGGGGGTCTGCGGCTACAATGGTGAACACTACTACGTTTATAGAAGAGGACGGGGCCAGACCGATGAGCATGGAGGTACCGCATGCTCAGCAGCAGCACATTGGGCTGAGTAAAGTTCCACTCCGGGCTATGGACTTGGTTTGGGTTCGGGGTGAAGGACGTCCACGGCAAAGATGGGCCAAATGACAGTCAGCAAAGCATCGAGGGTGTCTGCGTATAGTGGCTGAGCTGGGCGCAGCATACTTCAGGTTGTCCGACGGCTCATTGAGGCATGCCAATCAGCTTCGGCGTGTCCAGGAAGATGCTCCAGGTGACGAGGCTGGACAGGAGTTGTGATGGTAGTGTGGGACTCAGGCTCCGTCATACAGAGGATCGGTCACAGGGTTTCCTGTGGTAACATTTCTTGGTGGTGGGCTGCTGCACCAGAAATTCTACCGCCTCGCCAAGGAGATATGAATTTATTAAGAAAAATATATGAAGCAATGACTTTCCGCAAGCACGCACACGAACGAGCGTGGCCATCATCCGCGCGGAGTTTAGAAGCGCTCCGCCCACGCAAATTTTCCAGTCAGTCAGCAAACAGTGTCTCGCTAAGCGTGACTGTCCAACAGAAACATGAGTTTGTTAAAGTACTTTAAACGCGGAAAAAATCATTAGAGGTATGCAAGCACTGGAGAAGTCTATCATGGTTTTAACCCACTGGAAACGGGAGCAATAATGGAAGAGTTGCTTAGCTAAGAGATGTGGTTAGAATTCATATGCAGCCGGCTTTATATGAAGGGAAAGGCAAGGGGGACTGATGAATTGCTGAGGATATATTTCACCAGCCACTACAATATTAATGTAACGTGCTGCTCGACATGGCGACGTCCCACCGGGAGATTCGAACTCACGCCTCCCGCTCCGGAGTCCCGCACCCTACCTGTGTCGCCAATAGGGTCAACCCACTTGGCAAGCCAAGTAGGGTGCTCATATTGAGTTCGCTACACTACTCCCCTCTGGTTCTCGACATCGTCCCGATGTCAGCGCCCCATTACTGCTTTGGACAGGAGATCCCACTTCTGACACCAGTGTAACGTGCTGCTCGACATGGCGATGTCCCACCGGGAGATTTGAACTCACGCCTCCCGCTCCGGAGTCCCGCACCCTACCTGTGTCGCCAATAGGGTCAACCCACTTGGCAAGCCAAGTAGGGTGCTCATATTGAGTTCGCTACACTACTCCCCTCTGGTTCTCGACATCGTCCCGATGTCAGCGCCCCATTACTGCTTTGGACAGGAGATCCCACTTCTGACACCAGTGTAACGTGCTGCTCGACATGGCGATGTCCCACCGGGAGATTTGAACTCACGCCTCCCGCTCCGGAGTCCCGCACCCTACCTGTGTCGCCAATAGGGTCAACCCACTTGGTAAGCCAAGTAGGGTGCTACACTAGTGTAGCGAACTCAATATGAGCACCCTACTTGGCTTACCAAGTGGGTTGACCCTATTGGCGACACAGGTAGGGTGCGGGACTCCGGAGCGGGAGGCGTGAGTTCAAATCTCCCGGTGGGACATCGCCATGTCGAGCAGCACGTTACACTGGTGTCAGAAGTGGGATCTCCTGTCCAAAGCAGTAATGGGGCGCTGACATCGGGACGATGTCGAGAACCAGAGGGGAGTAGTGTAGCGAACTCAATATGAGCACCCTACTTGGCTTACCAAGTGGGTTGACCCTATTGGCGACACAGGTAGGGTGCGGGACTCCGGAGCGGGAGGCGTGAGTTCAAATCTCCCGGTGGGACATCGCCATGTCGAGCAGCACGTTACACTGGTGTCAGAAGTGGGATCTCCTGTCCAAAGCAGTAATGGGGCGCTGACATCGGGACGATGTCGAGAACCAGAGGGGAGTAGTGTAGCGAACTCAATATGAGCACCCTACTTGGCTTGCCAAGTGGGTTGACCCTATTGGCGACACAGGTAGGGTGCGGGACTCCGGAGCGGGAGGCGTGAGTTCAAATCTCCCGGTGGGACATCGCCATGTCGAGCAGCACGTTACACTGGTGTCAGAAGTGGGATCTCCTGTCCAAAGCAGTAATGGGGCGCTGACATCGGGACGATGTCGAGAACCAGAGGGGAGTAGTGTAGCGAACTCAATATGAGCACCCTACTTGGCTTGCCAAGTGGGTTGACCCTATTGGCGACACAGGTAGGGTGCGGGACTCCGGAGCGGGAGGCGTGAGTTCAAATCTCCCGGTGGGACATCGCCATGTCGAGCAGCACGTTACACTGGTGTCAGAAGTGGGATCTCCTGTCCAAAGCAGTAATGGGGCGCTGACATCGGGACGATGTCGAGAACCAGAGGGGAGTAGTGTAGCGAACTCAATATGAGCACCCTACTTGGCTTGCCAAGTGGGTTGACCCTATTGGCGACACAGGTAGGGTGCGGGACTCCGGAGCGGGAGGCGTGAGTTCGAATCTCCCGGTGGGACGTCGCCATGTCGAGCAGCACGTTACATTAATATTGTAGTGGCTGGTGAAATATATCCTCAGCAATTCATCAGTCCCCCTTGCCTTTCCCTTCATATAAAGCCGGCTGCATATGAATTCTAACCACATCTCTTAGCTAAGCAACTCTTCCATTATTGCTCCCGTTTCCAGTGGGTTAAAACCATGATAGACTTCTCCAGTGCTTGCATACCTCTAATGATTTTTTCCGCGTTTAAAGTACTTTAACAAACTCATGTTTCTGTTGGACAGTCACGCTTAGCGAGACACTGTTTGCTGACTGACTGGAAAATTTGCGTGGGCGGAGCGCTTCTAAACTCCGCGCGGATGATGGCCACGCTCGTTCGTGTGCGTGGCCATCGTTCGTTCGTGTGCGTGTACGTTACACTGGTGTCAGAAGTGGGATCTCCTGTCCAAAGCAGTAATGGGGCACTGACATCGGGACGATGTCGAGAACCAGAGGGGAGTAGTGTAGCGAACTCAATATGAGCACCCTACTTGGCTTGCCAAGTGGGTTGACCCTATTGGCGACACAGGTAGGGTGCGGGACTCCGGAGCGGGAGGCGTGAGTTCGAATCTCCCGGTGGGACGTCGCCATGTCGAGCAGCACGTTACACTGGTGTCAGAAGTGGGATCTCCTGTCCAAAGCAGTAATGGGGCGCTGACATCGGGACGATGTCGAGAACCAGAGGGGAGTAGTGTAGCGAACTCAATATGAGCACCCTACTTGGCTTACCAAGTGGGTTGACCCTATTGGCGACACAGGTAGGGTGTGGGACTCCGGAGCGGGAGGCGTGAGTTCGAATCTCCCGGTGGGACGTCGCCATGTCGAGCAGCACGTTACACTGGTGTCAGAAGTGGGATCTCCTGTCCAAAGCAGTAATGGGGCGCTGACATCGGGACGATGTCGAGAACCAGAGGGGAGTAGTGTAGCGAACTCAATATGAGCACCCTACTTGGCTTACCAAGTGGGTTGACCCTATTGGCGACACAGGTAGGGTGCGGGACTCCGGAGCGGGAGGCGTGAGTTCGAATCTCCCGGTGGGACGTCGCCATGTCGAGCAGCACGTTACATTAAGTTATGTTCTGTAGGAATTGCAGGAATGAAGAGACTGGCAATTTCTCTCTTTTCTCGCATGAGCAGGCGTGCCGTTTTTATTCTCCAGTGGTAGTGATTAAAAGCAACAGCTAAAAACGCTAGCTCTCTTCACTTTAAAATGAGGTCCTTCAGTGGCTGTCTAGAGAGGTGCCTGATGAGAAAGCCTGAAAGCACAACTATAACTGCCTAAGCAGATCATTCTGCACATGAACACATATTGTGGTGAATTATGTCTTTAGAGTCCACTATAGATCCCTATTATGTACCTGGCAGGTTAAGATGACCGAAATTCACCAAGTCAATGACTTTAATTTGTCAGCAGCCTTCAGACAAACTAAATGTGCCAACATTTGATTTCAAAATAAGGGAGGATTTTCCTGCTGTCTAGGTGGTGAGGAGATTTCTAAAAAAAAACACCCCAACTATAAATATAAAGAAATATTATAACAGTAATAACGGCATCCTTGGTCATTTAAGTTAATTTATTTCATTAAATACAATTTTATTAATATTTTTTCTTTGTAATCAGAGTTAAATTATTGTTCTAATGAAAAAAGTTAGAACAATGTAAACTGTTATAAGGAAAAAGTAAAAAAAAAAAAAAAATTACCACAGTCTGTTTTAAATTTATCTAAAAAAACCCAGTAATTTTATTTTAAAAAACAGACAAAAATTAGTCATAAAATAATCCACAAATTTATAATAAAGTTTCAAATGTACAAGAAAAGTCAATTTTACAAGAGGAAATTACAAATTTGAGGAACATGGTTTCAACTTTAGATTTACAGAGAAAAGTAGAAAACTATAAGAAAATTGTTATAAATTTTTGAGAAAAACCTCAAACCTTCAAGACTGAAGTCATTACTCAAGTTTTTAAGTGGGTGCTCTTTGTACCCTTTTTGTTTTTGTTTTTGTTTTACTTTTTTGTTCGAAATAAAGTATGTATCTATCTATGTATCTATCCTTAACTAGAAATTTTTGGTTGTCTACTTTTAATTATTAATTTCAAAGCACTGCTTTTACATGAGTAGAATTTCTGGTTACTATACCCACTTCTGATCATATAATTTAAGTATGCATGAGTACATTACTATTATGAATGTTTCTTTCCCTTCCCTACTCACTCAGTGGAAAAAAAGAAACACTAGAATAAAAATACAAAAATACACATATTTTTGTCATTTATATAAACCATGACAAAAAAATCCTGCAGGACAAAAGATGACACTTGATATTTTCTAACCTGTTTGTATACCACCATAGACAGAGAACCTGAATTAGAGAGGGCTCAGAGAGGACAAGATGAGACAGAAGAGAGGAGCCAAGGAGAGGGAAATGTTCAGGCAGAGGAAGGAGGGAAGGATAACACCACTAAAAAGTCTAAACACAGGATGTCTGGGTGGGACCCCAACTGACCCAATATTCAAGCCTCGATTGTACAATACTTTAAATGGTAAGTTCCATATGCAACGTTACTGTGTAAAATTTTAAAAAGAAATAAATAGCATAACATTAACATATTCCGGTATGTTTACCCCCGGGAAAAATATGTTGCCACTGCGCCAAGGTCTTTAAGCCAGAGGAAACACTGGGTCATCACTCCGGGGGTCTGTGGTCTCCAGGAGCATGCCTGCTGAGGGGCTGCCCTGGACCCCTCCATGCAAGTTACAGTGTTTTCAGCCAAATGACTGTGCGGTAGCACTATGTTTACAGTTCTTCTGTTTTGATGTATATTTTGTGTCATATGGGGTTATTTTATGTGTTTGTGTTTTAGTTTAGGAGCACGGCTGATATCTTTTTAGTTTGAAATGAAGATTTTTAGTTTCATTTGGTGGCAGAATAATCTACCGCGCCATGCGGGCTGTACAGTAGTCCATCCGTCAGCCCTATTCTAAGTTGTTTAGAGTGAATGTGTTAAGCCGGTTTAGTACATTATTTCTCATTATTTTAGTGCGTGATTCGGGTCCCAAATTTTGGAGGGGGGGATTAATTGTGTGTGTGGTTTTGGATTTTTCTAAAGGGGAGGGAAATATTGTGCATTAAATATGGCACATTTTTGTGAAGTGCAGTGTAGTGATGTGCACTTCCCATCACGTCACCACACCGCCTTATCTAAGACAGATGGCATCCATTTTACGGCCTCTTTGCCTGATACCTTCGCCAGTGCCTGCTGTGTGCTGTACCTTGTACATAGTTTAATAAAGCTGTGTTCACCAACCATCATCCTGCCTCCTCCTTCACCCAGGTATTTCCATACATAACAGTTTCCTCTCAATGGAACTACTCTGTATAAATAAAGGTTATGGGGGACCCATGCTGTGGTATTCATCTCAGACTGGAAGGAAGGGAGAGGCAGTAAATTCCTCTGCCGGAAGAGCACGGGGATTAAGCGGCTGGGGGACAATAGGAATTGTGATGCGAGAATGAATTGTGATGCAAGACCTCAGGCAGCAGGGGGTGTGAGTGTTGTAATATAAAGGAGAGGCCCTGCAACATGAGGTCAATGTTTTCTGATTCTGAGAGATGTGAGAGAGTGAATAAAGTTCATCTGCTTTGAATGCTTGGCCTGATTATTTCTCTCTCCACACTGGTGACCCTTGATGAATAATGGAACACGAGGAAAACACCCCGGAGATGACCCAGACAGGAAGCCCCAGCAACGCGTGTGCCATTTCGGTCAAACTACCAGACTTTTGGCTGCATGACCCAAAGTCTTGGTTCCTCCACACCGAGGCCCACTTCGCGCTCTGGGGAATAACGGCAGATGACACCAGATATTACTATGTAGTCGCAGCACTGGACGCTCGCATGACTCAGCAAGTAGCGAGCCTGCTCCAACAGCCCTCAGCCTGCGACAAATATGGGGCTCTCAAAGCCGTGCTGACCCGGCGCTACACACTCTCGGACTGCGAGAGAGCAGAGAGGCTCCTGACGCACTCCGAGTTAGGAGATGGGTCAGCGGCGTTGATGGGCACGGATGACGGGCATTTTCTGTTTGCCCACCTCTTCCTCCGGAACCTCCCAACGGTGGCCAGAGCGGTCCTTGCCAACTCGCCGTTGCTGGCCATGTGTGACTACCGTGCGCCAGCCCAGGAGGCAAATCGGATCATCCTCACCACCAGAGCCCTCACAGTGAATGCAGCGGCGTCGGAACCCAGTGAGATGGCCAGCGGAAGTGAGGTGCCAGGAAGCGCCAGAGAGACATGCTCTGCTCCTACCACCGCCGTTTTGGAGAGGACGCATGCCGATGCGTGCCACCGTGCCAATTCAAGCATTCGGGAAACACCAAGACCGGCAGTCGGTAGCAGCTGCGACCGCTGGTGAAGAAAGCAGCGCTCAGGGCTTCGCTTACGGTGTGGTGCACATATGTGGGTTCCATATACTTCACATGTGAATTACTGTATGCTTGTTGTATGCTTCACGTCTCAGAGGAACAAAAGGGACTGAACCTCCTAGGGGTAACAGGAGGATGTGAAGTCTGGCCTTTTGTATGCGAAGAGATGGCCGTGAGGGATTTTCTGACCACCAGGACTTGAGAGAAGAGATGGCCGTGAGGGATTTCCTGACCACCAGGACTTTAGATGGAGACGAGGAGACCTGGTGGCGGATGCATTGTGATTTGGGATTAAAAGACAATGTGAATGTATACTTTGATGTCCTGGGGTATTTAAGGAACAGAATGTGGGGGATTCCTGGCTCTGTCTGCTTTTGAATGTTGGAGAATGTGATTGTGAATAAAACTGGACTTGAGAAATAAACTCAGCCTCGTCCTTCCACAAATCTCCACACTGGTGACCCTACGACGTATTATGAGCGGAGACGAATCTCCCGAGCCAAACTCGTCAGGAGCCAGCCAGACGAATGCGGCCACAGTTCAGCTACCGGACTTCTGGCCGAACAGTCCGCGCTCCTGGTTTAACGCATTCGAGGCACAGTTCCACCTCCGGAGGATTTCGGCAGACGACACAAAGTTCTACCATGTGGTTGCAAAGCTGGACAACCACACAGCCCAGCGAGTGGAGAGCCTGATCAACCATCCGCCGGACAGCGACAAGTACAGCGCGTTGAAGGCTGCACTCATCCATCACTTCACCCCCTCGGTGGGGGAGCGCGCAGAGAGGCTCCTGGCGCTGACTGAATTTGAGAGCGACAGACCGACAGACCTGATGGGGAAGATGTTGAGTTTGAGAGACTCCGAAGATGATAGCTTCATCTTCACCCACCTCTTCCTCAGGACCCTACCGTCAGCGGTGAGAGTGACCCTGGCCAGTTCACCACTGTTGGCCCGACGAGACTACCACGAGCTAGGCCAGGAGGCGCAACGACTCGTCAACGCCAATAAACGGCGCGTGGCTACGGCTGCGGCAGCGGAGCTAGGCGCAACGTCCGGAGAGGGCAGGGGGCCAGGAAACACGGAGCAGATGACGTCCTTTGCTTCTACCATCGCCGCTTTGCAGAGAGGGCACGCAAGTGCATTCCACCGTGCCATTTCAAGCGCTCGGGAAACGCCAAGACTGGGGGTCGTTAGCAGCTGCGGCCCTCGGAGAGGAGAACAAACTGCTCTACCTGAGGGATGCGCACTCGGGGAGGCATTTCCTCGTGGACACGGGCTCCCAGCTGAGTTTCATCACACCCTCCTACGCTGACCGGCTGGCGCCTTCCAGTGGCCCCGGGGTGTCAGCAGCGAACGGCTCGGCGATTAAGACCTTCGGTGAGAGGACTCTGCTTCTGTCTTTACACGGCTGTACATTTGAGTGGACTTTCGTCATAGCGGCAGTCAATTTCAACATGTTAGGGGCTGATTTTTTGTGCTCACATGGTTTGTTGGTCGATCTTGCTAATAGACGCCTGGTTAATGCACTCTCTTTTTATTCTATTCCCTGTACAGCTCGAGTGGCCCCACCAACAGCACAAGCCAACGTCACAACCGCAGGTGGTAAGTTTCACACACTGCTCACTCAATTCCCAGCACTCACGGTCCCAACATTTTCGGCGGCCGTGGCTAAACACGGGGTGGAACATTTTATTACTACCACCGGACCGCCCGTTTTTGCAAAAGCTCGGCGCTTGGATTCAGCTAAACTGACCATAGCGCGCGAGGAGTTCGCCAACCTGGAAAAGTTGGGCATCATCCGGCGTTTGAAAAGCCCCTGGGCTTCACCGCTTCACATGGTCCCTAAAGCTGATGGCTCGTGGCGGCCTTGCGGTGATTTCCACAGGCTGAACAACGCTACAGCGCACGACCGCTACCCGATCCCGCACATCCAAGATTTTTCAGTTCATTTGGCGGGGGCACGCGTTTTTTCTAAAATAGACTTGGTACGCGGTTACCACCAGGTCCCAGTGCGCGCTGAGGACATACCCAAAACAGCGGTAATAACTCCTTTCGGGCTTTTCGAGTTTTTGCGCATGCCGTTTGGGCTTAAAAGCGTGGCGCAGACGTTCCAACGCATGATGGACGCGGTTTTGCGTGATCTCCCTTTTGTGTTCGTCTACCTGGACGACATATTGGTAGCCAGCGCGTCCGAAGACGAACACGAAAACCACCTCACGGCAGTTTTCCGGAGGTTGGCGGAACATGGGTTAATAATTAACCCAGCGAAGTGTCAGTTCGGGGTGACGCAGATCGATTTTTTGGGGCATCGCGTCTCCCCAGAAGGAGCGGTCCCTCTGCCTGACAAAGTGCGTGCAATAACAAATTTTCCCCAACCACAAACGGTCAAAGCGTTACAGGAGTTTTTGGGAATGGTGAATTTTTATAACCGTTTCCTCCCCCGCGCAGCGCAGCTCATGCAACCATTGTATGCTGCACTAAAAAAACAAAAACCCACAAATAAAGTCGAATGGTCTCCGGAGCGAGAGCACGCATTCTCTGAAGTCAAAACAGCCTTGGCAAACGCTGCGTTGTTGGCACATCCGGTCCCAGCGGCCCGCATGGCGCTCACTACTGACGCATCAGATGTGGCCATAGGGGCGGTCGTGGAACAGTTTGTAGCCGGAGCCTGGCAACCGCTCGCCTTTTTCAGTAAAACTCTGCGAGACAGCAAACGAAAATACAGCGCATTCGACAGGGAGTTGTTAGCTCTCCACTTGGCCATTCGCCACTTCCAGTTCTGGCTGGAAGGACGCCATTTCACCGCGTTCGTTGACCACAAGCCGCTGACTTTTGCGATGGCCAAGATTTCAGAACCTTGGTCGGGCCGGCAGCAGAGACAGCTGACCGCGATATCAGAGTTTACTACCGATATCCAGCATGTGGCGGGTAAACTTATTGTAGTGGCGGACTGCCTCTCACGCGCCATGGAGGCTCCAACCCGCGTGGGGGTAGATTCTGCAGCCATAGCTGCGGAGCAGGTTAGTGACGTGGAAGTGCGCGCGGCCCCGGTCCGCGGGGAGATAGATTATGCAGCCATGGCCGCGGAGCAGGTTAGCGACGCGGATGTGCGTGCGCTCCAGTCTGGACCAACAGGGTTAAGGCTGGAGAACAGGGTGCTGCAAGACGGCATGCCCCCCCAATCTGCGATGTCTCCACTGGGCGGCCGCGTCCGGTGGTTCCAACCGCGTGGCGCCGCCGCGTTTTTGACTCGATTCATTCTCTGGTGCACCCGGGAGTGCAGGCGTCGGTCAAAATGGTAGGAGAGAAATTTGTATGGCCGAGCCTGCGCAAACAAGTTAGAGAGTGGGCGGCAGCCTGCATGGCTTGTCAGCGGGCCAAGGTTCATAGACACATGAGAGCTCCCTTGGAGCCGTTTCACATCCCAGCTAAAAGGTTTGATCATGTCCACGTGGACCTCGTGACCCTCGTGCACAAGGGTGCACACATCTTCTGACAATGGTTGACCGCACCACGCACTGGCCGGAAGTGGTTCCACTGTCGTCAACCACAGCCGAGGTGGTTGCGCACGCGTTTTTAACGGCCTGGGTAGCGCGTTTTGGAGTCCCGTCGGACATTACGTCCGACAGAGGCCCTCAATTTGTTTCCGAACTTTGGTCAGCGATGGCCCGCAGCCTGGGGGCAGCGATCCACCGCACGACCGCGTACAACCGCAGGCTAACGGGTTATGCGAACGTTTTCACAGGTCACTGAAGGCGGCTCTCAGAGCGTCGCTTACGGACGCAAATTGGGTGGACAAACTACCATGGGTTTTATTGGGGTTGCGTTCTGCACCTAAAGAGGATTTAGAAGCCTCCCCAGCTGAACTAGTTTTCGCACAGCCACTTCGGCTGCCCGGGGAATTTCTCCCAGATAATCCAGCGCCAGAGTGCTCCCCGGCTCAGCGGTTACATAATAGCACGGGCCCGAGCACGCTACCTGGCCCCGTTCACCACAGTTTTCCGCATGTTTTTGTGCCTAAGGCTTTAAAAAATGCGGAGTTTGTTTTTGTCAGACATGATGCCCATCGTCCGCCTTTACGCCCACCTTATGACGGACCATACAGAGTGCTGGAAACAGGGGAATAAGCATTTTTTGCTAGATTTGGGGGGCAGAAAAGAAATGATTGGCATTAATAGGCTCAAACCCGCTTTTGTGGTAGCTGACGAAATTGTGCAGTTGGCTAAGGCTCCTCGAAGCGGCAGGCCCCCTAGAGAGCATTCCCCAGAACACCCACGGAGGTTGACTAACAGTTCTTATCCCCAGGCAGCAGCTCCACAGCAGGAAGACGCCGCGGAAGTGGTACAGCCTGCTTACAGCAAATACGGGAGAAGACTGCGACCCAAGCGGCATGTGGACTGATATGTAGTGATTTTATTATGACATGCAATCTGTGGTTATGTTGTTCCATCTTAGACGTTTGGGGGGGGGGGTTATATGTGGTGCACATATGTGGGTTCCTTATGCTTCACATGTGAATTACTGTATGCTTGTTGTATGCTTCACGTCTCAGAGGAACAAAAGGGACTGAACCTCCTAGGGGTAACAGGAGGATGTGAAGTCTGGCCTTTTGTATGCGAAGAGATGGCCGTGAGGGATTTCCTGACCACCAGGACTTTAGAGAAGAGATGGCCGTGAGGGATTTCCTGACCACCAGGACTTTAGATGGAGACGAGGAGACCTGGTGGCGGATGCATTGTGATTTGGGATTAAAAGACAATGTGAATGTATGCTTTGATGTCCTGGGGTATATAAGGAACAGAATGTGGGGGATTCCTGGCTCTGTCTGCTTTTGAATGTTGGAGAATGTGATTGTGAATTAAACTGGACTTGAGAAATAAACTCAGCCTCGTCCTTCCACAAATCTCCACAACGGATGCAAATTGGGTGGACTGGTTGCCGTGGGTTCTATTAGGGTTGCGTTCTGCACCAAAAGAGGATTTGGAGGCTTCCCCAGCAGAGCTGTTTTTTTTCTCAGCCGCTGCGGCTCCCCAGGGAATTTTTACCAGATAACCCCACTCCGAACACTCATCCGTCCCCGCGTTCACGGCATAGCGCAGACGCAAGCACGCTACCTGGCCCGGCCCACCACTGTTTTCCATGCCCTTTTGTGCCGAAAACTTTGAAAAACGCGGAGTTCATGTTTGTCAGGCACGATGCCCACCAGCCCCCATTGCGCCCACCCTATGATGGCCCGTTTAGAGTGCTGGAACCAGGGGACAAACATTTTGTGTTAGACTACAGACTGTGCGAGCCGAACAGAAAAACCGTTCGCTGAGAACTGCCCGTTCATTTAGGTTAGTTTGCCTTGCAAACTATGTTCGGCGAACTGTTTTGTCAACTGAACTTGCCCCTGATTTTGCAACCCGCTGACTCTCTGGAGCAGTTGGAGCCACAGAGTCTCTGCAGAGAGTGGTGTTCGTAGGGCAGCGAAGAGGGCAGTCTGCAGCAGGAGAGCGCCCAATCTGTCGGGCGGTCGCCGATGCAGCAGTTCAGTTTGTTATGTCTGTAATTAATGAGACATGAGTTATCTTGTACTGAACATCCAACTGCCCTTTACTGAGAACACACAAATATATACACTGGCTGCAGCCCGCCTGACGTCACTCCGCAGGGCGGCCCTTGGGCCAAACTCATATACAATATTCTCCCCCTTTAGAAAAGTCCAAAACCACACACACAATTGAAAACCTCCCCAATTTAGGGCCCAAATCTCGCACTAAAATAACAGAAAACGATGTACTATAATGGCCTAACACATTCACACAAAAACAACTAAAACAGAGTTGGTAGATGGACTGCCACACAACCCGCACAGCACAGTGGATTATTCTGCCACTGATAAACTAAAAAATAGTCCATTGATAAATTAAAAGTGCTGCCGTGTTCCTAAACTAAATAACACATAAAATAATCCGAAAACACATGCAAACATGAAAACAGTATCATTAACATTAATTAACATCACATATGTCATGAGCGGGGCTGTTGTTTGGCCCCGCCCATGACTCGTGGCTGTAGTTTCCTGTATTATTGTTTATTGTGTTCAGCTGACAGGTTGTTAGAGCCCCGTGTTGGGGTTCCTTGCCAGTCTACAGCCGCACCCCTTCTCGCTCTCAGTCAGACACTCACCAGCTGTCTGCCATCATCCCTTAGGGTTCACTCATGCACACACACACTCACACACATTCATTTCTTCTCACTCATGCACGCACACACATTGCCATTCCTATTCACACGTGCACTCACTCATTATTCATCAGCTGCCACCGCATCTGCATCCACCTGCTACCCAGTAGTCTATGAGGGTATTTAATGGGTGGCAGTGTGATTGCTCAGTGTGGCGGCATCAGTCTACTGGGTCCCAGAGTTTTCTCCTGTCCAAGTTGGTGATTTGCAACATTTGATGTTCAGGCTCTTTCTCTCATTGGGGTGTTCCTTGGACTGCTTAAGGTGTTGTTTCCAGAGCTCAGCTGCGCTCCGACACTTGGTAGTAAGTTGTCCTTATTTTTGGGTTACGTTTTCTCTTCCCTCAGTGGTGGATCTCACCCTGAAGCATGACGTAACCTTGCACTGCCTGTGGAGTTAATTCCCCTGTTTATCTGTTGTTTACCTGCTCGGACTGTTTTCATGGACACTGGTTTACCAATTCTCTGTTTGACTATTTTTCATGGACATTTGTCCCTCATCACCCTATTTAATAAACCACATGCTACACTCGCAAGTAGGCTCGTGTAATTTGTTCGGTTTGCTGCATGATTATGTAGCAGACGAGACAACATAAACATTTGAACATTAGACTTTTTCAAGCTACACCACTGTCCTCAGGCAGGAAAGGGTAGAATCGGCTTGGGGGCCCAGGGCAGCCCTTAGTAGGTGCGCCCCTGGAAGAAGCCTGCCCCCAGGGTCGTAACTGAACTCACAGACAAGAGTGCTTCTTCTCCTCACCATCGACCGCCTCTCTCGTCCAGACCCACCATCCGAAGACGTCTCCTGGACACGCTGCTCCTCGTTGGTGTGCCTCCTCGAGCTGCCCAACAGCTGAAAATAAGCTGCACCCAGCTTAGCCACGATGTGAAGCCGCTCCTGGTGTTCCTTCGGCTGTCGTCTGGTCCACATCCACCGTGGACATTCTTCCCCTTGAGCCTGAACTAAGTCCATAACTCTGAAAGGGGTCTTGCTTGGCTTGCAGTGTTGCTGCTTGGCACACAGTTTTTCCGTGCCTGTCAGTCTGGTCCCGACTGTTTTCAATACTGCTGTAGCTGTCGCTGTTGTAGCCCCAGATTCACCAGTCCCCTGTGGCCGAGCTCCGGGAAAAACTGAAGCTATTTTGTCGGCCTCGCTCGACGATGCGGGCGTCTTGCCATCACACCCAGTACCCTCATCCAGGGCGACTTGGGCTCCGGCACTGAGGTCTTCCTGTGCTGATTCTGAGCGAGGCTGGTCCTGCTCGACCTCTGTGATGCCCGGCAAATCTTCGTACTGCTTACTCCCAATGTCTGTCTCTGTGCCCGGCTGTTGCTGCTGTTTCTCGGGGTTCTCAACATGCTCCCCCCCCCACCCAACTGCTCTCACCCTAGCTGCAGCGAAAACTGAGCCAAATCTGGTCGCTGCTCTCCCACCGTGTCATCTTTGCTCACTGCACTTTGTTCACCTCCAGTGCTGCGGTCACTCACCATGTGGTGTTTTTCGACTGGCTTGTCGTCTTCGGTGGACGTGGGCTCCCTCTCCTGTGGCTCCGACTCCACCGTGAAAACTAGCTTATAGCTTTTAGCTAGTGTTTGGTGCCCACCTAGCTCCATGGCTAACTTCGCTGTTGCTACTGGCTGAGCTGTTAGCCTCCTTGAGCTAGCTAGCTTAGCTACTTTTGGCGCTAACAGCCTTCTCACCCACAGCTTCATGCTCCTTGTGTGTTCAGCAAAGTATTCAGCTATCCGTCCAACAGCATCTGAACAAGACTCCATCTCCCCCAACATGTGGAATATTTTCCGACCTTCTACGCTGAGATGGTGGACCAGAAGTGCTCCTCTCTGCATTCTGTTGAGTCTACTCAGGCCCAATACCACGACGTACCCCTCAGACATGGCCAACCAGTTAGGCCACAGGATTGCTGGCTCTCCCTGATACTGTAGAAATGGTGGTGGTGGTGGCCCATACGCCTCCATAGTTTCTCCTCGTCGCCAAAATGTTATGTCTGTAATTAATGAGACGTGTCATCTTGTACGGAACATCCAACTGCCCTTTATTGAGAACACACACAAATATATACACTGGCCACAGCCCGCCTAATGTCACTCTGCAGGGCGGCTATGGCAAGCCCCTAGGGCCAAACTCATATACAATACAGTTCAGCTTTTTCCGCTTTTTCCCCCCCCAAAATAAGTCTTCCTTTTCCCCAAATTATATCAAAAGCCTTTGGGGTGTTATGACCTGAGCGCGGATCTTGTCCGCGCTCGGGCCATGCATCATCTCTGCCAGCTTTGACAGCAGCGGATTACATTCTGGCTCCCCGGGCTCTTATTGTGACAGCGCTCGGTGGGGCTTCCTGCTGTCAAAGCCGATCAGCTGTTCTGCATCACCGCTCGTTAGCTGCCGGCTTTATTAGCGGGCGCTGACAGCAGGTTGATGCAGCAGTATCGTCAAACATTCCTGGTCTACGTTCGTGTCAAGGTTCATGTATGTATTCTTGTTCATGTTCCCGTTAAGTTCGTAGGTGGCTGGGTGTAGCCCTACGATCCCATGCCTCTCATAGTGAGTGTTTTTGCCACAGCAGCTCATAGTTTGTGTTATTGTCTTGTGTCTTGTATATTAAACATCAATGCAAAACTCACTGGCGACTTTTGGTGTCTTATGGTGGCCCGCGAGGGTCACTGCGTGACAGTATACTGCTGCCAGACGTCTAATCGGAGACGCCACACCGAGACGCCGTCCTGGTGAGTGTTTGCTTTAATTGGACGATTGTTCTTCCCTGTCTGGGTAACTGCGTGCTAGGAGAATGCCGTCGCGGAGGGGCCATGCTCGGATTTGGGACTACGAGCTGGCGGAGGCTTTGGACTATGTGGACAAAACGCTCATCGCTGCCTCCCTCCTTGACTATCACAGCGACGTACGCTGGTACCTGGACTGCGCTGAAGATGTCCTAAATCATCTCCCCCACTACGCCGACCACCCTGAAGTCGGCGCGAGGAGGGATGACATCGCCACATAGCGTGAGATACTCCGTATGGTGGAGGAGGACTACGGCTGGAAGCAGAGGAGGAGGCATCCTCGCTCCCCGCTTTGGGATCCCGAACTCCTGAACTCGATCCAGTCCAGGAGTTCGTGCCATCTGGGGGCCGTCGAGGTGCCACGGCCAAGGTGAACCTCAGCAGAATCCCCGGCTGGACCCGCTGCTGGCGAAGCCCGTCAGTGGACCTTTGAGAGCGGCTCCTCCTCGTCCTTCCAGGGGGCCTTCTGTCACCATCCAGTGTGGAGAGGGAGGAACTACGTCCCCTACAGCAGGCACCATCCTCCCTCCGGGAGAAAGGCGATTGCAAGTTCATTCTTTACATGATAATTGTGATCTGCCTTGTCTGACTCCTGGGGGCGGAGTTCGGGGTTTGCAGTCCCCCGAGCTCCTACCACCTGCTGTAGTTGTGATAACCAAACCTGCTGCCTCTGTGTCTCCCTCCGCTGAGCGGTCCACGACGCCAGGCCTACGTCACCGGACGAGGGGGGGGCCTGCGGTTCTGGAGAGCCTGGATCCAGCCCTACAGCCACGCTGTGGACAGAGGAGAAGAGCGGACTGCGGCCTGGAGCCTGTGACGACAGTGAAGCGACCCCGGGTCTCCTCGCCGAGGCGGTCCGAGCCAGTGGGTCAAGGGTCCCCTGCCCCCACTCCACACGGGTCATCGGCGTGGACATCTGCGTCAGAGGATCCTCAGGCTGCGGAAACCATCATGCCCGCTGCGGAGCCCGACGTAGCTGAGTGGCAGCCTGCGGACGAACGTCTTTGCCCTGAACCTGGATCAACGAAGTCCTGGATGGTGACAGAACCCGAGTGCAGGCAAGTGCTCTCTCTTGTGTGTCCTTCTCCTGTCTTGGAGCACTTTTGCCTGCCTCTCGGGGAGGCGAGTCAGGGGCAGCCGCCCGCTGTGCCCGAGCTCGTCTCGCTGGGCTCTGTCGCTGCCGGTGATGCTGATCCCGGTTCTTCTCTGTCCTCTGAGTTTTGTTGCAGTGTCACCGGCGCGGAGCCAGTTGTGGTCGCTGTGTTGGAGGTTCCAGGTTCGGGGGCGGAGGTCGTCAGTGGTGCTGTGCCAACCCAGTCGGGGTCCTTTGTGGAAGCTGCTGTGGCCCAATCGGAGTCCGACGTGGGTGCGCCCGAGGCCCAATCGGGGTCCATGGCGGGAGCTGCTTTGGCCCAATCGGGGTCCGACGTGGGTGCGCCCGAGGCCCAATCGGGCTCCACGGCAGGTGCTGTTCTGGCCCAATCGGGGTCCGACGTGGGTGCATCCAGGACCCAATCGGGGTCCAGCGGAGGTGCAGTGCTGGTGTGGTCCAAGGACGGTGGAGGAGCTGCAGGCCCTTTGCTGCCGGACTTGGTACGGGCTCATTTTCACCTTCTTTCCCCTCTTCGGAGTCATCGCCCCTGCTCATCCTCTCCGGGGGCTGTGGGGGTCCCTCTTCACTTGCCCCAGCTGTCCCATGTTTTGCCCTCGCCAGGGAGGCTGCCGCGGGCTGTTTTCCCCCGGTTCTGGTGGCTGAGGGACGCGGGTCGACCGCCCGAGGAACTGTTTCGCTGCTTCAGCGCCTTGGGTCGGCCACCCGACATGTTGTGTGTATTACTGGGCGATCTGGTTTGGCCACCGGAGGAGTGGGCTTTCCGGGCTTGGGACTGTGGTAAGCCGCCCGGTCATGTTCCGCCCCCCATGACCACCCGTTGGCCGTTGGACGCAGGGAGACCGCCTGAACTGTTCCCGTGGCGTTTGGTCTCCACCGGTCGTCATGAACTGTCGGGGGTAGAGGTCATTTGTGGTGGTAGTCTGGTCCTGTAATTGTTCTGTTTTTTTTTTTTCTGTCCCGTGTTGTATTTGCTTTGTGACTTAAGAGTGTGGTATTTTTGTTATCGTGCCTTGTATTGTTTGTTTTTTTCTTGCCTTGTCTTGATCTTGAGTTGTGCTTTAAGGAGTGTTGTATTTTTCTGTTTTCGTGCCTGTGTAACTGTGTTTCATGTATTTTGGTGTCGGGTTTTTTTTCTGATTGTTTGTGCCCTGGTTCATGGTCTGTGATTTGATCCTCTCCCGCCGGGCCTGCCCCATCCGCCCACCCTGGGGGTGGTGGTGGTGGTGGTGGGGGGGCTTGGATGTCTATGGGCGTTCTGAGCCCGCCCTAGGAGGGAGGGTACTGTTATGACTTGAGCGCCGATCTCGTCCGCGCTTGGGCCATGCATCATCTCTGCTGGCTTTGACAGCACCGGATTACATTCTGGCTCCCTGGGCTCTTATTGTGACAGCGCTCGGTGGGGCTTCCTGCTGTCAAAGCCGATCAGCTGTTCTGCATCACCGCTCGTTAGCTGCCGGCTTTATTAGCGGGCGCTGACAGCAGGTTGATGCAGCAGTAGGGTCAAACATTCCTGGTCTACGTTTGTGTCAAGGTTCATGTATGTATTCTTGTTCATGTTCCCGTTAAGATCGTAGGTGGCTGGGTGTAGCCCTACGATCCCATGTCTCTCGTAGTGAGTGTTTTTGCCACAGTGGCTCATAGTTTGTGTTATTGTCTTGTGTCTTGTATGTTAAACATCAATGCAAAACTCATTGGCGACTTTTGGCGTCTTATGGTGGCCCGCGAGGGTCACCGCGTGACATGGGGTCCGGATCTGGACCGGAGTCCGCCAGTTGGTGGCCCCTGCGTAAATGTATTGTTTTTGCTTTTGTTTTTTATCTATTAGAATGCTTTTATTTCATTATGTACAGCACATTGGGCAGTGCTTGTTGTTGTAAATGTGCTATATAAATAAACGTGACCTTGACCTTGACCATTAGCACATACGTGGCAAGAGTCCATGAGTGGATCACTCCGACACTCTGATTCAGCTACCGAGCTCCGGTCCATCTGTCTGCAGGTGAGTGGCAGTCTCCTTTTCAAACTGGCTTACTCTTCAGTTTCGATAATTTAATTCCGGTGATGGTAGAATCTCATGACTGATTCTCCAAATCATTTGCACCTCCAAATCTCTTGGATGCGCAAATGCCTAACTTCCCATGTTTTATGCATGTTTACATATACTTTACAGTATTTGTGTCGCACTTTTGGTTTGGTCTGAATGCACCTCATAAATGGACGTATATAGTTAAGTGTTGATGAACAAGGATTCGGGATGGGGGGGCACTAACCGATCTAATGTGAATGGTTTAATGCAAAAATATGACTAAACAAGCCAAAATGACATCAGATATAATATATTATCTACTGTGGATTAGTGAATCATGTGGAGACAGGGATGTCTATTAGGGTGATTTCAAGAAAATATATCAACCGTGCTAGGTAAGCCAACTCCTAGTAGCACTGTTAGCTCTGAAGCTAACGCCTTTGGTTCCCTGCTCATCCTTAACCTTTTCATGAAGTACAGGAGCAAATCTGGATGGGTTGACTGCTCAAAGACAAAATCGATATAGAGAATGGGCATTGACTGTTATGTATGGTAAAATACCTTAATAAAGGATGAGGCCAGATGGCTGGACAAACACAGCTTTATTAAAGGATTTACAAGAGCAGTCACAAGGTGTGCACCAGCAGGAGGCATCCAGCTAAGAGGCCATAAGATGGACATCCTCTGGTATTTTTAGAGTGGTGCAGTGGCAGAACAGGAAGTGCTCGCCACTACACCGCATTTCACAATAAGGTGCCCAAACACCAACACCACATTTCCTCCCCCACCTTAGAAAAGTCCAAAACCCCACATACAATTAAAAACCTCTCCAAATTTGGTACCCGAATCATGCACTAAAATAATGAAAACTAAGGTACTAAATTGGCCTAACACACTCACTCAAAATAACTAAAAAAGGGGTGACAGGTGGATTACCATGCAGCCCGCATGGCACAGTGGATTATTCTGCCACTGGTGACTAAAAGTCTTTATTGAAACTAAAATTACAGCCATGCTCCTAAACTAAAACACAAAAGCACATACATATAACCCTCATAACATAACATGCAAAACATTAGAACTATAAATAACAACCTAGAATAGGGCTGATGGGTGGACTACGTACGGCGCAGTGGATTATTCTGCCACTAAATTAAACAGTCTTTATTTCAAACTAAAAAAAATATCAGCTGTGCTCCTAAACTAAAACACAAATGCATAAAATAACCCCATGTGACACAAAATATACATCAGAAGAACTATAAACACGGTGCTACCGCACAGTCATGTGGGTGAAAAAACCTGGAACTTGCATGGGGGTTCCAGGGCAGCCCTCAGCAGGTGCGCCCCTGGAGACTGCAGACCCCTGGAACGATGGCCGATCCTCTGGATGATGGAGCCTGGATCCCACACCGCCATCACTGACTCCCGTACAGCCTCGCCACCTGGAGCAACTTCCTGGACACGCCGAAGCTGATTGGCGTGCCTCAATGAGTCATCAGATAACCTGAAGCACACTGCACCCAGCTTAGCCACAATGTGCAGACACCCTCAGTGTGTTTCTGGCTGTCATTCGGTCCATCTTCATGGTGGATGTCCTCCACCCCGAACCTGCACCAAGTCCATAACCTGGAGTGGAATTTTACTCTGCCTGATATGTTGCTGCTGAGCATGCGGTAACTCCATGCTTGACGGTCTGGCCCCATCCTCTTCTATAAACATTGTAGTGTTCACCGTTGTAGCCGCAGACCCTCCAGCAACCGTGGCCAAGAACCGGAGGCAACTGGGGCTAGCATGGTATTGCTCGTCGGCATGGGTACCGACCCTGGGCGAAAGCTGGTCAACTTGACCACTGTGGTGTCCATTAGCTCTTTGTACTGTTTGCTCACAGTGTCCGTTGGGGACGAGCGGGGTGATTTCTCCTGTAGGTTCCCCAAGGCAAAACAAATGGCACACCCTGGCGTAATGATTCCAGGATCCACATTTACCACAACGTTTCCCTCTAGCCAGGCATTTCTTAGCTTTATGGCAGTGCATTGCAGACTCACAACTTTTGCAAAGGGGTTTTCCTGGGGCAGACCTTTGGCTGGCAGCACTGACTTCCCAAAAATCTTCATCCAAGCTATCCTCACTATCAGGGTCTGCAACATTAGCTGAGGCAAGCGGCTCCGGCGTCTTCTGTGGCTGGTGTCAATTTAGCTCCACAGCTAGCTCAGCAACAACTTCCCACCGGAGCGCTAGCTTCATAGCTTTAGCTAGCATTAAGTCATTAGGCGCCATTAATAGCCTAGCACGCAGCTTAGCTTTACACACATGCTCTGTTAGTTGATCGCGAAACATTTCATCTTCAAGTTGTCCAAAACGACACTCGCTGGCTAGCTGTTTCAAGTCAATGACATACTGGTGTATAGGTTCACCTACCCACTGATATTGTTGCCGAAAACAAATCCTCCAGACAGTCATGTTGTCTGGGGTGGAGAAATGTTTAGCTAGCAGCTTCACAATGTCCTCACATGAGTCTGCCTTGCCGAGCATCTGCAGGACTCTTGCCCTCCATACCCAGGCTGTAAACAAGAAGCGCCCGCACTCTCACCCCATCTAGCTCCCCGTGGCCCAGCACCATAACATACGTCTGATAGGCCTCCAACCAATGTGGCCACACAACCAATGGTTCGCCCGGGACCTCAAGAAAGGGACAAAGCAAGGTGATGCATGCCTCCATGAGTTAATCCTTGATTGCCAAATGTTATGTACGGTAAAATACCTTAATAAAGGATGAGGCCAGATGGCTGGACGAACAATGCTTTATTGAAGGATTTACAAGAGCAGTCACATGGTGTGCATCAGCAGGAGGCATCCAGCTAAGAGGCCATAAAATGGACATCTTCTGCTATTTATAGGGCGGTGCAGTAGTGGAACAGGAAGTGCTCGCCACTACACTGCACTTCACAATAAGGTGCCCAAACACCAACACCACATTGATGTCATGCTGCGCTGTATTCTGGGCCATTGTCGCTATTGTCATGGTCTGGCTTCTTTGTTTACCTGTAGTCTAGGCAACTGTTAACAGAAACAGACATACATGAAATGGAACAGAGCAAGCAGAAAATTAAAATTCATTATTCAGAGAAGCTGAATAAGGAAGCAAAGGAGCACTACCTCCCAAAAATTTAAGAAATAAATGGGATTAATCGATATAACTGTTATGTCTATAAAACATAGGTGAATAATGAGGCGAGTGGTGAACTACACAGGACTTTATTAGGTGATCACTGTTATCCCAACAGGCGCTCCCACCAGGCAGAGAGGTGGTCAAGAGACCACCCCTCTGCCACACAGTTCTCTTATCCTTTGGGTGACATCACCACCCGTGTAACACCATAATGTGTCCCACAAGCAACACTACAATGAGCACAAGAAATGGAGGATCTCGACCAACTGCCTGGAGTCGCACTGTCAGATGTGTTTGCCTACCTGGTTTGTGGGGTGAGTGCATAAACCAATGAGCAATTTAAAAACTAAATCATTAGAGGCTCATGTTCAGTTCACCAATGGATGGGTCTAGCCACCTCAAGTCTTCTGGGTGAACAACCAGAAAACCGTTGTTTGCTCAAAGGTAAGCAGTTTCTATACAGTTTTCTGCAGCATGTGTCTCTGAGTCTGCAACTACAGGTCCCAGTGGTGACATGTTGGATTTCTGTTCAAATTTGTCATATGATGCTTGATAAGTATATACACATTATTACCAACAGGACATGAAATACCAGCAGGGTCACCTCCAGAAATTTTTTATAAGGGGGTCACATGGGAGCCACTGAAAATCTTGGGGTGGCACATCAGAATCAATTTAAATTGTAACCATGTTGCACGCCCATGCGTGTTTGTCTGAATGCACCAGTGTGATCTGTCCTACTTTGCTGTATTTTGTTAATATTTGTTAATAATATACAGCATGTATCAATTATTCTTGCCCCTTTTAACTGGCCAGATTTCATGGACAGATCGCATGCCCCTAGTGGCACAGCGCAGCACTGCACCTGTCAAGTGATATGACGTGCAGAAACACTGCCCAGCTGTACTGAGGATTTGTACTGATTATGCCTGTTCACAAGGTGGCAGACACACGTTGGAGGAATCATGGCTGACACGGAATACACCACAGAAGAAGAAATTCTTCTTCTTCTTCTTTGAGAAACTGAGAGTAAAAGAAGAATGAAGACAATCCAATATGGACGCTACCCATTGCTGTCGATGGACTGAAATGGAGGATTTGCTCCCAAATTTGCCAACTATGATTCAAAAAAGAGATTATTTTGTCATGCTGCGGTCCTCGTGGACCGCAAATAAGACACTATAGGCCACTGATGAGTTTGCATAATTTATTAAAGGAAGACGAATGACAAACTACACAAAACACAACTATGACTGTGACTAAGACTATGACTATGAACAGAGGGAAACAGACACAGAAGGAATACACTTACTGTGAGACAATATGAATCTTAGAAGGAGATTTGACAAGAGGATGTTTGACGAGGTCGCAGCCCGGAGTAACCTGAGCTGCTCCCTTAAATAGGGCTTCACAGAATACTCAGCTTATGAGAATGTTATCAGCTGATTGATTACCAGCCATCCCAGTGGAGCGCAGCTCTGACAGCCGGAAGCCCCGTCGAGACGCTGTCACAATAAGAGCCCGAATGCCCTGTGGTAAACCAGAGTAGAGAACGGAGAACTACCGGACAACCCGAGTGCGGACAGAGTCAGCACTCGGACCATGACAGTAGCCCTCATTCGCAAGGCAAATTCCAGGCGCCATGCAACATCAAAGCCCCCCCACCCCACCCAGAGGGTCAACAGGACCACCCCAGGGAAGGAGGCGGGGGAAAGGCCAGGCAGGCAAGAAACAACGCTTAAAATCAAGGACAAAAAAAAACAAACTCCAACAACCAGAATATGGCAACCAGTACAGAAGAAGAACATGCACATACACTGTACACAAGAAAAAAAAAACAAAAAAACAATGAGGAGAAGATCAGAGGAAAAAAACTCAAAATGACCACAAGCAGAACCTCAGAGAAAACAGGAACTCAAATACAGGCTCAACATTGCAGCATGTCCCATGATACCAGGGGGAAAAAAAAACCTCAAGCCGCAAAGCAGCGATACATACAGTTCAGTGTATCATTACCACACGAGAGGAGGAAGAGGAAAAAAAACCCCAAACACACACTACCGGGCGGTGACACACAACAGTTCAATAAAGATAAATAAATGGCACAGGCAACACAGAAAACAACCCTCAGGTTACAGAGGAGAGGGAAAAAATAACACACGCTTAAGAGTGGCGATAAACAGTTCAAAATAGTTCAAGACCCCAAACACAAAAGCATCCCGAATCATACAGAGGAGGGAGGGGGGGGGAAAGGGATGACAACAGGCAGAGCGCAATGGAGTAAAAAAACCACAAGTTCAGGTGGTCTGCCTGCGTCTAACGTCCAGATCACTAACAGATCTTCTTCCGGCTTCTTCCGGCTTTCAGAGAGAGCAGACGCATTTCTTCTCTCCTCCTCCCTCCTCTCCTCCCTTCACTGATCCCAGCTTGCTGTGTCCTGTCTGTGTCTCGCTCTTCTTCTTGCTGTATCTCGATCCAAACGGAAAATTATGGAATTGGTGAGCTGGGCTTTAAATGCAATTGACACCACTTTCTCAAACAGAAAATCGGGCCCGGGGGAACCCAACTGTCCTGCAGGTACTACGGCTGCGGGTTATGTGAGAGACTCATGGGACAATTGGAAACTCATGTGTCTGTGTGATCTTTCGATTGAAGATGTGGAAGACATCTACCTGTTTGGCTTCATGATCACAGGATTTCTGCTGTTTGGCTTTGGAGTTTTCCTGGTGTATCGGAAATTAAGGAAGTTGGAAAGAGCTAATCAAAATGGGGACCCGGCGAAGCTCCTTCAACAATTCGACCAGCTGGGGAGGGCACTGATAGCGGCTAATGGCGAACTGAATCGGAAGATGGGAAACATCTCGGAGTCGCTGGGTGCTCTCCAGGAAATGATTTTAAAGCCTGGAAATGTATATGCAAATTGTGATGCACAGAATTGCATGAGAGGTGAAAATTATATGCTCTAAGTGAACTGTGCCTATCAGGCCTTGATTCGGCGTCCTTGGGAGAATTCATTCCTCCAGGAGAAAAGATAAGGCAGAAGGGAGTTTTGGCTTCTCTCTAACCCAAACACTCTGATGTGCAGCAATCTGAACTCTCTAAGGACAGCGTCATCATGTGACTAGCATGGAACTTACTATCTGACATGCACTGAAGAGAGATGAACTCTTGTGGACATGTTATCTATGTTTAGAATACCATGGTCATAACACCTAGTCGTTGCTTAGGAGAGGAATTTTGTTGTTCATCAGTTACTGACACTTCACACTGCATCCACGTACATCACATGACTGACACACACACACACTGGTCTCTCTCTTGCTCTGTTAATGTGTGTAACTGTAACTTGTCTGCTAACTGTGCAATTAGAGGGTTTTTTTCTATGTGATCATAATCTTGCTCACTTGAGCTCTATTTTGATAACTATGCTTTTTTCTCTCTGCCCAATGTGTTACCCCCTCCCCCTCCTCCTCTTTACCCCCACTGTACAGGCACCTGTCGGCTGCCGCGTCATTAGGGAGCGCTTAACATGAGCGCACCTTAATGTCAAGTAAAATTCCTCGTATGTGTAAAAACATGCTTGGCAATAAAGTTCATTCTGATTCTGATTCTGATTCAGGGGAAAAAGGATCAGTTCGGGCGACCTACCCCAGTCCCAGGCTCGGAAAAACAGTACTTCTAGCAGCTGGACCAGGTGGCCAAATTGAAAGGCCAATCTGTCGGGCGGCCGACCCAGAACGCCAAACGGGTGAAACAATGTCCCAGGCGGCCGACCTACGTCATCCCGTCCCCAGAACCGCAGGAGAGCACTTGGAGATGGCCTCCCTATGGAGAGGGATAGCGAGGGAGAGCCGAGCCAAAAACGGGAAGTCCCAGCGGCCCCCGATGGACGGAAACAAAGAATGGGGAAGACACGAGGGACCAGTCCAGCTATGATCAGCGGAGGATCTGCAGCTCCACCTCCAAACTTCACTAGATTAGGCACTGTCCTCCTGTCGGATCCCACGTGAGCCCGAGCTGCACCCACGATGGACCCCAATCGGATCGCGGCTGCACCCACGATGGACCCCGATTGGGTCGCGTCTGCACCCACGATGGACCCCGATTGGGTTGCGGCTGCACCCACGATGGACCCCGACTGGGTCGGAACAGCACCAGGAATGACCTTCAACCCCGAGCCCAGATCCTCCAGAACAGAGACCAGGACCGACTCATTACCGGCGACCCTGGGAAAAGGCTCAGGAGAGGGAAAAGGACCGGAATCAGGATCACCGGCAGTGACAGAACCCAGTGAGACAGGCTCGGATGCAGCGGACGGCTGCACCCAGCTCGTTTCCCCGAGAGACAGGCAAAAATGCTCCAGAGTAGAAAGGAGGAAGACAAAGTAGAGCACTTGCCTGATCTCGAGTTTTGTCGCTGTCCAGGACTTCGGCGATCCGGGTTCGGGACGTAGAAGGATATCCTCTGGCTCCCACTCGGCTATGGCGGGCTCCGCAGCCGGCATGATGGTCTCCACAGTCTGAGGACCCTCCAATGCTGACGTCCACGCCGACGACCCGCATGGCGTGGTGGCAGGAGATCCTCGACTTGCTGGGTCGAACCGCTCCTCCATGGAGACCCGGAGACACTTCGTCGTCGGCGCAGGCTCCAATTTGCAGTCCACTCTCCTCCTCTGCCTGTGACGTGGCTGCGGGGCTGGATCCAAACTCTCCAGGGCCACAGGCTCCTTCCTCGTCCGGTGGTGTAGTCCTGACCACAGGGAACGCTCAGGGAAAGGAGACACAGAAGCAGCAGGTTCACTATTAATTACTGCAGCAGGTGGAGGGAGCTCGGGGGACTGTAAACCCCGAGCTCCACCCCCAGGGATCAGACAAGGCAATTCACTCAGTGAGTGAATGAAGAAGAATGAACGTGCACTTGCCTGCTTCGCTGAGGGCCGATGGGACCCGCTGCAGTGGACCTGGTTCCTCTCTTCTCCCGCTGGATGGTGACGGAGGGTCCCCCGGGAAGACGAGAAGGAGCTGCTCGCAATGGATCAATGACGGGCCTCGCCGAAGCAGGACTCGTGGCATTCACAGCAGCCAGGGAAAGCGTCGAGGAGGAGTTGGTGACAGCCGAGGCGAACCGGGCCCGAGGAGCTGACAGGACAGCAGGAACAGACGACCCGGAGGGGGAGGCTGTGGGGTTTCCCTTTTGATGTGACGCAGGAGAAACAGCTGACTGGGAGGCAGAGTTTCTTCGATGACCCGGAACTGGATCCAGACGGGGTTCTCGCAGAAGCTTACCGGTGGCTGTGTGATGATGTTTACCGGCAGAGGGCAAGGTGAAGCCAGGGAAACGCTGCACCTGGGCTGGATGGGCAACAGGAGCTGACTCCCGAGGCGAGGAATGGAGTTGCCCCACCATCGGCCTCCTGCCGGAATTTCCCTCCAGTCCATGGATCTCCCTCCTCGTTGGGGATGCCGTTCTCGGGGAAGGAGGTGAGGATTCCTTGGCTGCGCTCATGAGCGCTCTCTCTGTCCGTGTACGTTGTGACACAATCCACGTCACTCGCTCCTTTCCCTCCGGAAAGGAGGTGAGATGGTATTTCAATAGCTTCATCTGAGCGAGACCCAGTGGCTCGTATGCTGTGTAGGTGGGCATGAGGAGATGGGCTTCTGCCAGGTAGCCATCTACCTCCTGAAGCCACTCGGGGCAATACCCATGCTCGAGAGCGGACATACTGAGCGATATGAGCTCCCCGGAGAAGGAAAAGAACACAAGTCCAAAGCAAACTCACGGTGACCGGCGTCTCAGTCTGGCTGTGACCTAAAGGAAGACGAATGACAAAATAATGAGCCGCGTGGGGAAAAACACAACTATGACTGTGACTAAGACTATGACTATGAACAGAGGGAAACAGACACAGAAGGAATACACTTACTGTGAGACGATATGAATCTTAGAAGATGATTTGACGAGAGGAT
This sequence comes from Pholidichthys leucotaenia, assembly GCA_020510985.1. NCBI lineage: Eukaryota > Metazoa > Chordata > Actinopteri > Cichliformes > Pholidichthyidae > Pholidichthys > Pholidichthys leucotaenia. The sequence goes on along the minus strand of CM035843.1, from coordinate 195,563,746 downwards.
GTTTGATGAGGTTGCAGTCCGGAGTAACCTGAGCTGCTCCCTTAAATAGGGCTTCACAGAATACTCAGCTGATGAGAATGTCATCAGCTGATTGATTACCAGCCATCCCAGTGGAGCGCAGCTCTGACAGCCGGAAGCCCCGCCAAGACACTGTCACAATAAGAGCCCGAATGCCCTGTGGTAAACCAGAGTAGAGAACGGAGAACTACCGGACAACCCGAGTGCGGACAGAGTCAGCACTCGGACCATGACATATTTAGCTTATGAAGGGAAATATTTACCTTTTGAGACAGGAGAATACAGCCTGAACCGTGTCCAGTTTTGTCTGCCATTGACGGAGCTGCACGTGATGACAGAGAACAATCGCTGCTGAATTGTTTTGTAACTGAAATTGAGCTGGGATAAATCACAAGATTCATGTGAGACTTTCTGGATGTGGGAGAGAAAGAAAAATTGCCTTGCAGAAGTTGAAATATAGACAGTGGATGACAAAAATGGACGAATAAAAAGACGCGGCGAGCGGTAGGTCTTGTTTTTTTATCGGCTGTGTACATTCTCCTGATTTTCTGGTTCATATACTTCAGAGATAAGATAAGAAAAAAAACAAAACAAGACACTGTGACAAAATGCAGAACCATTCTTTGTGTAAATATGTGCAAAGTCTACTTTTGACTGACAGTTATGTAATTCAATATCGCTGCTGCAGCATTATGCAAATTAGATGCATAAATTTACTCCTATCTGAAACTTATATTGTACATCTTTCTAATTGACATTAAATCATTATCTCTTCCCACTTTCAAGTTATAGCCTTGGAAATCTCTGATATGACTGCTATGGCATTATGCATGACATTATGCAAATTAGATGCATAAATTTACTCCTGTGTCAAACTTTGGATCATATTCTACATCTTTCTAATTGCCAGTAAGCCATTATCTCTTCCCTCTTGCAAGTTATAGCCTTGAAAATCTGACATCTGATCTGAATATTTTCTTGACAAAAATCTTTACCATTCTTGACCGCAAGGGGGTTAGGTGCCATTTGGTGCCTGTGACAGTTAATGGGTTAAGCAGATTCTTCTTTTTCAGGTGACTATATAAACATCACTGTCCTGATTTAGCATGTTTTTATTGCAGCTAATTATGCAGGTAATTTTTTGTTGGGGTGCCAGCACGAGCGTCGGGTTTATCACATTACTGGTATTCAGCGGTGCCGGGGGGGTGGGGGGTGGATGGGGGACACCCAGTTGCCGCCCCAGTCCTTACCACTGGACAGTCTAACATAATTTTATAATCTGTCCTTCTATGTCATATTTTGCATGTAGTAGATGTAATACTAGTTGTCAGCATGATAAAACAGCAGATAGTTTTATGCAGCGTTGCTTTCTGTCGAAAACCCTGACCTTGTACCCCAAGTTTGAGGTCAAGTTCATCAGCTGCAGTCCCCAGAAGGGGATTCTTCACGGGGAATTCTGTCACAGTGTGTGTGTCTGGTGATTGAAGGATTAACCCAGCTCCACTGTCTCTATCTACAAGGCGGTCTCCGCTCACCTGAACCTAGAGCTCTGACTGAGTGACTTGTCCAGCCAGTAGCCCAAGGCACACCCTTGTATTAACGACAGCTCCTTTGTGGTCTCATTGCTTTTGGTAATCTGGGTAGTTGTTTAACATTAAGAAAACTGATCAATAGGAGACCTGTTTTAAATTACCTTTACAGAGTAACCCTTAAAAGCTCATAAAACTGTTACACCTCTTGTAAAAAATACCCACTTGAAAAACCAGAAAAGATGGACTCTGAATCAGTGATCACAGACTCCTTTACTATCTTTTAATATGCTGTAAGATTTATTGAAAGTATGCAAAGCATAACAAAATGGCTATATGTTGTTGAAAAATCAATTTAATCAAAAATAGAAAATTCAAAATTAATCAAAAAATCAGAAATCAAAAATAATTGAATAATTTGAATAATAAAATCTGATCAATTTGTGGATATATGTCTAAAAAGCTGGTGGAGACAATAAGAAGATTGTTAATCGCTGGCCAGCCCCTCCATGTTTCCACTCAGGGAAGGAGGGAGAGGGAGAGAGGCTCCCAGATAGGTGTTGCAGCCCCCGGCCAGAGGGGAGAGAATCCCACAGCTCCAGCTCCCTTCCCCTCTCAGCGAGGCCCGCGATGAGGCAGCTGTGGAGGGAGCCGCCAGCTGATTTCCTCACTTCCCCTTTTCCTCTTTTCTTGAATGTTGATTTTTGCAGCAGAAAGATCAGTTATTAAAAGCTGAAGAGTTTTGATGGTATTGGATCATTTTCTAAAGCAGTCTTCTTTCTTCTCTTTACCTCTTCTGCCACACGATGATGGATCTTGAAGTCTGCCGAAAATGAACAATTTGGGGGCTTTTGTACCCAGTTTTTATATTGTCTATCCACCCATCTATTCAGGCTTCTATTGGCCAGTTCATATCTCCCCATGCCTTTTGGCTACTTATGATTGGTTAGTTAAAAAAAAAAAAATTACATAATGCACATGATTCCTTCATGCTTCCCAGTACGCGGCAGTGTGCCACGTATCCCAGCTATTCTCATCATCTTTTTCCATCTTTCAGTTAGCCCACCTTAGCTCCCCTTCAACAACTTAAGCTGAGTGGCCCCTTTCTACTCCTCTTTTCTGAACAATTCAATTCAACTTTATTTATATAGCGCCATTTCACAACAATAGTCATCTCATAACACTTTCAAATGTAGGGGAAACCCCCACAATTGCAGAAAGACCCCAGCAATCAGGTGATCCCCTGTAAGCAAGCACTTGGCGACGGTGGAGAGGAAAAACTCCCTTTAAACAGGAAGAAACCTCTAGCAGAACCAGGCTCAGGGAGGGGCAATCATCTGCTGCGACTGGCTGGGGGGTGAGGGGATAGAGAAGATGAACAACAGGCCTGCTTTCCCGTCAACTGTCTGAAAAACATGTTTCACAATCTGAACCCACATAACCCGTCTTTGTGCATTTAAAAAAGGTACATAATGGTTACATAGATTAATACAGTGATTATACATTGATTTTAATGGTTACACAAATGATATTGTATTTCATGGCATTCTTTTAATATTATGCTTGCATTCAGTCCTCCATGTTTTACCAGCAGTATCTGTTCTTCCTGTTAAGGGGGGTGTATTGCTTCTGATGGCCTCCTTGTTGTGGCCTTTGATGGCTCCTAGATTGCCTCTTCTGCACTCTAAGAGGGGGTCGACCTGGGTACCCCACCTTCTTCTCATAGGGGTGATAATGGTGAGTCGGTTGATAGATAGATAGATGTACTTTATTGATCCCAAACTGGGGAATTACAGTGTAACAGCAGCATGACAGTAGAGAACCAAATGACAGAAACACACACATGACAGACAAAGGGATTACCCATGGAAATTAAAACTGACACTGTGGTGACCCACCACAATCTACATGGACATTCAATCCTCACATTCAGTAAGTCTAGGGGAAGCAGAGGACCATTCACATACAGACAGAGAACCCCTGGGGGGACAACCAGAACAATGGACTAGTGTTTATACATCCCCAGATTAAGGAGGAGACGTCCGGGCGCCAGTGGTCATGTTAATCATATGTATTGACTGATATATATCAATATGCTAATGTGCCATGCATTCTCTCTGTTTGTATAACATGTATAAAAGAGCTTGCTATACATGCCTCAGAAGCGCAACACAACACAGCACACACAACACAGCACAGTAGACCACTGTAGCACACAGCGCTGCAAGTGCGTCTCATTTTGATGGAGGAAATAAAACTCTGCAACCTTCCAGCTTGTCGTACCTCGCCTGCATTAATTCCTCCACAACACGACTATAAAACCTATTTACATCATAGCTTAATATATGATGACCCGTATAAACACATGAATCATCTCGTTGCACAATGAAGGACTATCAGGAGCAGAGTGAAATGTGAGGTGCCAGTTAGACTGTAAGGTGCAGTGTGGCAGCATTGTTATGACCATAATACAACATCATAGTGAGTTATTGCACAGTGAAATGGCATACGGCAGGAAAGATTTCCTGTATCTGGCCATTCAACAGCGAAGCTGTAGTAGTCTACTGGAGAAAGTGCTTCGCTGTCTGTCCAGTGTGTGGTGGAGGGGGTGATCAGGATTGTCTATGATGGATCGTAGTTTATTTAGTGTTCTCCTCTCCACCACTGTCTCAAAGGTCTCCTGTCTGAGACCAATTACAGAGCCAGCCCTCTTGATAAACTTGTCAAGTCTGTTGGTGTCTCTGGCCCTGATACTGCTACCCTAACAGACAGCAGCAAAGAAGATGGCGCTGGTGACAATGGTCTGGTAGAAAAGCTCCAGCATCCTGCTGCACACGTCGAAGGATCTCAGCTTCCTCAGGAAGTAGAGTCTGCTCATCCCCTTCTTGTATGCAGCATTGGTGTTGGATCACTCACAGACCTGGTGGTCGGGGCCAGGTCGTGGGTTACTCGAACATTTCTGTCCCTGTGAGCTCTGCTCGGCAACAACTGGTGGTGCAGCTTCAGTCATCTCTGACTGCTCAGTGTGCGTTTTTTTTTTACTTCATGACCAAGATGTAATGATGACTTTTTAAATGTCCGGTTAGTATTTGGATTAAATAACGAATGTGTCCGAATGGGACACAAATTGCCCAAATTATTAAACTAAATTTCAAGGAATATATTACAGTAGGTCTCAAATATTTGTAAACATGTCAAGTTAGTTGACTTGATGTCACTTGGTCCCATTAGATATAATTTAATGTGCTATTTGGGCATTTTGTGTAACGCTAGTTACTACAAAAATGGCCACTTGTAAAATATTAAAATACTAGAAAAGCACTCGGAGAGCGCAGACCTCCGCCAAGCGCCACAGTTCCCCCATACAGTGTTTGTGTGCACGTTTTCAGATTCCTTGACCATGAAAACATATGACTAGTGTTGTAAGATGTGCCTAATGCAGGTGTTTAGAAAGGACAGCTCAGTGCGTGAACGTGAGTGAGTGCGTGCGCGCAGCCGAGGCGCGCCCCAGGTGTGTGTGGAACGGCCCCGACGAGTGAACGGTGTGTGTGATTTTGGGCGGATGAGAGACAGAGAGCGAGGCGGCCGGAGCAGGTAGAAATGGTTGCTAACAATATTGCAGTCTGTGAATAAAGCCCCAACGCTTCAGCAATACGGCCTGTGCCTCTGTGTACCACCATATCTCCTGCTTAACAAGAGTGAGGTTTTACTCGGGAGTTGACCCCGGAGGAAGAAAAGCGCCTCCGGCCCTGGAGAAGACGGATTTCCCCTGCGTCCCCCAACCACGGTTAGGAGACGAGAAGCAGGAACGGTTAACACTAGCAATTGGATTCACAATGATAGGATTAGTGGTTCAGTAGTTATTGACGAAAATGGCATTTTCCGTAATGGCGGTTTAGCGCCACAGTTCCCCCCATACAGTGTTTATGTGTACGTTTTCAGATTCCTTGACCATGAAAACATATGACAAGCAATTGGATTGACAATGATAGGATTAATGGTTTAGTAGTTATTCACGAAAATGGCATTTTGCGTAATGGCGGTTTTCTTGTGGACGGTGATCCGGATCACCACCAAAATCAAATCATCTGTAGGATACCCCATTTCTGACAATCTGTGAAAATTTCATGAAAATCCGTCCATAACTTTTTGAGTTATCTTGCTAACAAACAAACAAACAAACAGACAAACAAACAAACCAACGCCAATGATCACATAACCTCCCCCTTTGGCGGAGGTAATAAATGATTTAATTGATTTCTGGGGTGTTTGGTGGGCTTTTGGTGTCCCATAAAAATGATTTATTGAAAAAAATGATTTAATTTATTATTTGGATGTTTTCTAGGGGGTTGGGGTCCCGTTCAGTCTGTTTGGTCCCGTTCACTGTTTAGTTCAACTGGTCTGAGGAAGGGCAGGTGGCCAAAAACATTACTGATAAATAAATACTTAATGGGAGCTTTTTGGTGTGTGGATCATCTTTGATTTTTCTGATATGTTTTTTTTGGGTCCAGCACCCGACCAGGTGGACTGTGTGACGTGCGTATCATTATTATTTTTTAAATCACAACTTACTGTACCTTCATGAAAATGCTGTGAACACATTATGTCAGTAAATAATGGTCAGAGTCAGTCTTATCCCATGCAGCGAACTCACCCTTTATTTAGAGAACATTGGCAAATATATACAGTGGTGTGAAAAAGTGTTTGCCCCCTCCTGATTTCTCATTTTTTGTATGTTTGTAAAACTTAAATGTTTCAGATCATCAAACAAATTTAAATATTAGACAAAGATAACACAAGTAAACACAAAATGCAGTTTTTAAATGAAGGTGTTTAGTATTAAGGGGAAAAAAAAATTCCAAACCTACATGACCCTGTATGAGAAAGTGATTGCTCCCTAAACCTAATAACTGGTTGGGCCACCCTTAGCAGCAACAACTACAACTAAGCGTTTGCGATAACTGGTTAGGTCTTTTACAGCGCTGTGGTGGAATTTTGGCCCACTCATCTTTGCAGAACTTAAGTGTGACAAATATATACAGTGGGGAAAAAAAGTATTTAGTCAGCCACCAATTGTGCAAGTTCTCTCACTTAAAAGATGAGAGAGGTCTCCAATTGTCATCATAGGTACAGTGGGGCAAAAAAGTATTTAGTCAGCCACCAATTGTGCAAGTTCTCCCACTTAAAAGATGAGAGAGGTCTCCAATTTTCATCATAGGTATACCTCAACTATGAGAGACAAAATGAGGAAAAAAAATCCAGAAAATCACATTGAAGGATTTTTAATGACTTAATTGGTAAATTCCTTGGTAAAATAAGTATTTGGTCACCTACAAACAAGCAAGATTTCTGGCTCTCACAGACCTGTAACTTCTTCTTTAAGAGGCTCCTCTGTCCTCCACTCGTTACCTGTATTAATGGCACCTGTTTGAACTCATTATCAGAATAAAAGACACCTGTCCACAACCTCAAACAGTCAGACTCCAAACTCCACTATGGCCAAGACCAAAGAGCTGTCAGAGGACACCAGAAACAAAATTGTAGACCTGCACCAGGCTGGGAAGACTGAATCTGCAATAGGTAAGCAGCTTGGTGTGAAGAAATCAACTGTGGGAGCAATTATTAGAAAATGGAAGACATACAAGACCACTGATAATCTCCCTTGATCTGGGGCTCCACGCAAGATCTCACCCCGTGAGGTCAAAATGATCACGAGAACGGTGAGCAAAAATCCCAGAACCACACGGGGGGACCTAGTGAATGACCTGCAGAGAGCTGGGACCAAAGTAACAAAGGCTACATCAGTAACACACTACGCTGCCAGGGACTCAAATCCTGCAGTGCCAGACGTGTCCCCCTGCTTAAGCCAGTACATGTCCAGGCCCGTCTGAAGTTTGCTAGAGAGCATTTGGATGATCCAGAAGAGGATTGGGAGAATGTCATATGGTCAGATGAAACCAAAATAGAACTTTTTGGTAAAAACTCAACTTGTCGTGTTTGGAGTAGAAAGAACACCATACCTACTGTGAAGCATGGGGGTGGAAACATCATACTTTGGGGCTGTTTTTCTGCAAAGGGACCAGGACGACTGATCCGTGTAAAGGAAAGAATGAATGGGGCCATGTGTCATGAGATTTTGAGTGAAAACCTCCTTCCATCAGCAAGGGCATTGAAGGTGAAACGTGGCTGGGTCTTTCAGCATGACAATGATCCCAAACACACCGCTCGGGCAACAAAGGAGTGGCTTCGTAAGAAGCATTTCAAGGTCCTGGAGTGGCCTAGCCAGTCTCCAGATCTCAACCCCATAGAAAATCTTTGGAGGGAGTTGAAAGTCCGTGTTGCCCAGCGACAGCCCCAAAACATCACTGCTCTAGAAGAGATCTGCATGGAGGAATGGGCCAAAAGGTGTGTGAAAACCTTGTGAAGACTTACAGAAAACGTTTGACCTCTGTCATTGCCAACAAAGGGTATATAACAAAGTACTGAGATGAACTTTTGTTATTGACCAAATACTTATTTTACTGAGGAATTTACCAATTAATTCATTAAAAATCCTTCAATGTGATTTTCTGGATTTTTTTTCCCCTCATTTTGTCTCTCATAGTTGAGGTATACCTATGATGAAAATTGGAGACCTCTCTCATCTTTTAAGTAGGAGAACTTGCACAATTGGTGGCTGACTAAATACTTTTTTTCCCCACTGTAAAAAAAATGAGAAATCAGGAAGGGGGCAAACACTTTTTCACACCACTGTACAGTGGCGGCGGCCTGCCTGAAATCACCACCCAGGACCACTATGGCATGCCCCAAGGGCCAAACACACACACAACACTCACACACCATTCCCCTCCCCCTTACAAAAGTCCAAAACACATACAATTCAGACCCACCCCAATTTAGGACCCGAATCAGGCACTAAGAAAAATAACAGGGAACCATGAACTGTAATAAAATGGCCTATCACATTCACACAAAAACAACTAAAACCTAAGGGGAACAGGTGGACTGCTGTCCCACCTTGCACGGCAAAGCGGATTATTCTGCCACTAATTAACTAAAAGAAAGTCCATTTATAACTAAAATATTGGCATGTTGCTACACTAAATGAAACACATTAAAAAAATGAATCCCCAAAGAACACACATTACATTCATATTCACTTGCGCATCACACTCACATCAAACACTTATTTAGAACACATGCGAATACATTATTTACACTCTATCAACATATTTACATTTGGACTTCTACGTTATACCGCAGTCCATGGGCAGCCAAGGATCAAACCAGCTCAGAGGCCCAGGGCAGCCCCATGGCATGCGTGCCCCTGGCCACCGCCTGCCTCCGGGATCGAAGTCAACCTCCCGCTCCGCTGCGCTGCCTCTGCGCACGGCTGTCGCTGCTCTCTCCCTGGGCTGACAGCAACACTCTCGCCAGTGTCGCTCACTGACCCAGGCGCCTCGCCGCTGTGCCCAGCACCCTTGCCCAAGGCACTCCGCTGCACTGCCTCTGCGCCTGGCTGTCGCTGCTGCTTCCCGGGGTCTTCAGCCTGCTTGCTCCCGCTCTCCCACTGCCCGGACTCCAGCTGTGGGGAAAACTCATTTGAGTCCAGTTGCTGCTCTCCCTTCATGCTACCGCTGCTCACCGTGCCGTCATCACCACCAACGCTACAGTCATGCACCGTGCTGAGCTCCTCGGCTGGCTTGCCGTCTTTGGTGACCGGGGGTTCCCCCACTCGTGGCCCTGGTTCTACCTCGAAATCTAGCTGGTAGCTCATAGCTTGGTTTTGGGGCGCACCTAGCTTCATGGCTAACTTCCCCATGGTCACTGACTGAGCTGTTAGCTTCCCCGAGCTAGCTAGCTTAGCTTCTTTTGGAGCCAACAGCTCCATTACCCACAGTTTCGTGGTCCTTGTATGTTTGGCAAAATATTCGGCCAGCTGCCCGATAGCATCCACAAAAGACTCTGTTTCTTCTGACATACAGAGAATTTTCCGACCTTCTACGCCGAGATGGTGGGCCAGAAGTGTTTGTCTACGTACTCCATCGAGTGTACTTAGGCCCAGCACTGTGATGTAAACCTCAAACATGGCCACCCAGTTCAGCCACAGGATCGCTGGCTGTCCCGGATATTCCAGAAATGGTGATAATGGTGTAGGTAACCGATATGCCAACCATAGTTTCTCCTCATCGCCAAAATGTTATGTCGGTAAATAATGGTCGGTTTTTTGCTGTGCAGCAAACTCACCCTTTATTGAGAGAACATTGACAAATACATACAGTGGCGGCAGCGTGCCTGACGTCACCAACCAGGACTGCTACGGCACGCCCCGAGGGCCAAACACACACACAACACACATGACCATGTGTATACAGGAATATTGTCGAAGCTGTTTCCTTCTGACCTTGCAATCTATTCCACCCAACGCCTCTTTGTTAGCTCGGAGACCCAATTCTTTCCACTTTTCTTCCAAGTCAGGAAGTTAAAAAAAGCATACACTGTTATCAGTCTTTTTCCCATACCAATTGTGAGAGCAGCTGTTGCATTTGATAACACAGCAAAACTTCCCCATTCTAACTTTGCATGATATTTGGATGAATAATAATGTGATTGAAGGAACCACATTGGAAATAAGTGTTTTCACATTAACTTTCATGTGTCACCCTGGATTTTTGCATGACGTTTTATATGTATATTTACATTTTCTATGTTTGTATACCATATTCATTGTCATTTTTATCCAAATAAACAAATACAAAGTAAATAAATAACAGTCTGAAGCAACCCTCTTAAAAACTTGAACTTAACCACCGTTAGTTGCTCACTACTAAACAGACAGGCAGAACACTTTTAACACAATTCCTTGCGTTTTTTTTGTTGGGTGATGTTGTGTGTCCATTCTTAATAAAGGATGTGTTTTTTTTAAGATAAGTGAGTGTTAGATATTGACATGTTAACAATAGGCAGCACGGACGTGGGGATGTACGCATGACGTGACATCATCACACCGTGCCTATATTAGGAGTCTGATGATAGGAGTCGTCCTCTGGCGCCTCGCCTCCAAGCCAACCACAGCCTCTATTACTTTAGTAGTAGCTTATAGCTATTACCCCCGACACATGTACCAGCTGTGTCTCTTATTAATAAAGTCATCGTTCAGTACAGCTCCTGCCTCCGCTGTCCAATTTCCAGACATAACAATTGGTGACGAGGAGAAAACTTGGTCTTCTGGAGGAAAACTAATCATTTTCCGGAAGATGGAAGTGTGTTTGGCACCATCTCCACTGTTCCTCGGGACTCCAGGCAAGCCGCTCATTCCATGGCCCTGTTGGTTTGAGTTATTCCGCACTTATTCGGCAGTGATGGACCTAGGAAGACACGATAAACTGAGACTGTAAGTGATTCTACTTCACTGCCTGGGCGCCGAGGGTCAGCAGGTATTTAACACCTTAGGACAAGTGGACACACATCAGGAATGCATCGTGCCGCTGGCCGGACACTTCACGTTGCCGGCGAGCACATGTGAGTTTGGCTGTTTGGAGGGCGAAATGGTGCGGGACCAGGTAGCAGAGCACACCAGCAACCTACGGCTGCAGGAGAAGCTAATCTGGGCGCCTGACGACCTACTGCTCGCGAAGGCGGTGGGGCTGGTGCTCCTTTTGGAGGCTGCTGACAAGCTAACATCACAACTGGGTGAGCCACAACAAAAAATCTCGTTAGCTTATGCAGTTAACCCAGCAGAAGTACCCATTAACACCATGACTTGCTTGGAGGATGCCGAGGTGAGCGTTACGGGGCAACGGAACATCATGGGACACCATTTGTGCAGTTGCTGCGGCTCCCCGAGGCATCAAGGGGGAGGATGTTCCTGCCCAGAAGGGGCAGCGATGCAGACACTGCGGCAAACTCAACCACTTCACCAAGGTGTGCCGATCATCACAATGGACGTCAGACCAGCCACCCAGCCCAAAAACCCCACCAATGACCACCATCCGCACTGTAAGCTTCAGAGGCTCGGTGTACATGTGGTGCATGGTGAAGCTGGACAACATCGACTTGCCGTTGCTGCGGGACACCACCGCTGTGAGGTCAGTGCTGAATTGGATTTCAGTTAAGAGATTCTTCCCTAACCATCCTATTGAGAAGAATCCAGTAGAGTTATGTGGCTACAGGCACACACACATTAGCTTGGTAGGGTCTGTGTCGCTGGTTGTTCGCTACAGGTCAAGAGCCCTCCTGCCGTTTGTTTTCAAGGGGGCTACACACGGGGATAATATCCTGGGTTGTGACCTGTTTTATGAACTGGGTTTTACCATCTGCAACAACCTTGGGCTCTGTTGGAATGCTGATGTTGGGAGCACGACGCACCCGGACGTACACACAGCTGCTCCGAGTTTGAGACCGCAGGGAGAGGACAGCAGGAAGGAAGGGCAGAAACCGGACTCGTCCAGTATCAGCACCCGGCATAGACAACAAGGGGCCACCACGGGGCAGCAGGATGGAGAGTTCGTGGCCCAGCAGGATCCAGTGGGACAACGTTAACCGGGGGTACGTCCCACCGCTGACATGAAGGATATGTTGCCACAACAGCAATGCTGTGTGCAGTGGAACCGATCGCTCTCAGTGCTGAAATGGGTTTGGGTCCGATGATCTGGATGCCTGGACCCACATGGGTTCTCGTCATTTTAGATGAGAATTGTTGCACAGTTGGGGCCAGCCACTTTTCAGCTGGCCAGTGGATTGAGATGGCACGCCAGCCATCTGTGAAGGGTGAGAACAGCTGCCCAGGAGCTGATCCAGCAAGTGTGGGACCCGGACTGGAACTTTACAGCGGGACCACCAGACCCACCACCCTCAGCACTTCCAGGGCCGCGCCCATGAGAGTCTTCCAGGGCGCCCCAACCTGTAATCTCAGCGGTGACTGTGTTCAGGACTGTTCAGCAGGGCACGACTGCTTTAAAGTAGCAGAATAATCCACGGAGTCATGGAGGGTCAACCGGTGGTCTACCCGGTGGCCCAGGTTCCATTCTTATAAAAAAAAAAAAAAATAGAGCTGCTGTGATTTGAAACGCTTATAATGTTTTTGACTTTTTCGAGGCAGAGGTAAGTGTTAGATATTGACATGTTAACAATAGGCAGCACGGACGTGGGGACATACGCACGACATCACGTCATCATGCCATGCCTATATTAGTAGTCTGATGGTGGGAGTCATCCTTTTTTGCGCCTTGCCTCCAAGCCAACCACTGCCTGTATCACTTTAGTACTTGCTTATAGCTATTACCCCTGACACATGTACCACCTGTGTGTTATCAATAAAGTCATCATTCAGTACAGCTCCTGCCTTCACTATCCTATTTCCAGACATAACAGTGAGCAATTTGATATTTTTTCAATAATCACGTGACCAATAGATGCATGTCAGATGGTTAAAACCCACAAAAACGCCAATAGACGGGATGCACTGAAACAGAACTCTTGGCAACTCTTGAGCACCATACTGGAAATAAGTGTGCTAATGGTATGCTTTTATATGTTATCCTTGGTATTTATATGTATTTTTTATGTATGTACATACATGATTTTTACTAAATAAACTCAATCAATCAGTTCCAGTGAAGTTACCATAGTTACAAAGCACTGAGTGGCAAATTTGTCAATTTTATTTTGTATGCAGTAAATGTCATGATGTGGTAAGGACAGGGCCCAAATGCTGGACATAAGTTTAAACAGTTTTTATTGAGAGCTGGTCACCCAGACACAGCTCGAGGGCTTAAAACAGAAAATAAATACAGCTCGGAAGCTGGAACAAAAAGCTAAGGCAACAACAGGCTTGGACAGGACATGGCATGGCAGGATACAGGACTAGGCAGGAACTGAAGTGTGTTGTTCATGTTGTATAACATACAAGGGACCCGTGCAGGACACAGACTGACATGGACATATATAGACAACAGGTAATGACGGAACACGGGACAGGTCGGAGACAATGACAAAAGAAGACAGCGGGGAAGTGGCTGCAGGTGTGGAGAACAGGATGGGTGGGGCTGCACAGACAATCACAGACAGGGGATGCACATGGAATATGAACAGGGGAGACAAGACCATGAGAGTCACGACAATAATAACAATAATAATAATAATAATAATAATAATAAACTAAGAACCGGGCAGGGACAAAACCTACAGAACATGAATAGAGCCCTAATAACAAAACTGATAACCAAAGATTCAAGACAGAAAACCATACATGAAGAACAGAAGCAATATAATAACAAACACCAAGAACACAGAATCACAAAACTAACTTAAAGCAAGGACATGGGCTTGGACACACGTCCTGGAGACAATGAATATAAACTACAAATCAGGGTGAAGACATGGGGCCCATTCCATGTTCTGACAGTACCCCCCTTTAAGGGGCGGACTCCAGACGATCCTTAACATAACACCAACACAAAACAAAACAAAACAAAACAAAAAAAAAACCTCCCAGGGTGGGTGGTGGGGTACAAGGCCAGGCAGGCCGAAACAAATCTTTTCTGCCCCCTACAGAGTCCAAAACCAAGAATAATTTTGTGGGGCCAACCAAAGTCCAAGGCCCCAAACAAACAAACAAACAAAAAAAAACAAGGTGGGTCGGGTGGCCTCCCAAAGTTCACAGGCCCCCGAAAACAGAAACATGGCAGGTTGGGTGGTCTTCCAGCGTCCCAGGACCATTGGACTGGAGAGCAGGGTGGGTCAGGGGGCCGACCCAAGTCCATATGCCCCAGACTGTAGCACTGGGTGGATCTGGCGGCCACCAGATCATAGAACAAGATGGTTCAGAGGGTCTACCCGAGTCCACAGGCCCCCAAATCAGAGAAGAGGGCAGATCGGGTGGCCTATCGGAGTCTCTGGGCCACCAGACCGGAGGACAGGGTGTGTTGAGCTTGAGAGGCAGCTCAGAAACGGCTGACAGTGGTGTGCTGCACCCAGGAGCATCCGAAGGAGGTGCACCGGCCTCTGGAGCTGATGACTGAGGTGCACCGGCCTCTGGAACAAACAGTGGAGGCGCACTGGCCTCTGGAACAAACACTGGAAGCACACCGGCCTCTGGAACAAACGGTGGCGGCGCACTGGCCTCAAGAACAAATGGTGGAGGTGCACTGGCCTCAAGAACACAAGGAAGAGGCTTCCCAGCCTTAAGAACACATGGAGGAGGCTCACCGGCCTCTGGAACAGATGGAGGAGGCTCACCGGCCTCTGAAACAGACGGAGGAGGCCCACTGGCCTCTGAAACACATGGGGGAGGTTCACCAACCTCTGGAACACACGGAGGAGGCTCACTGACCTCTGGAACACATGGAGGAGGCTTATCAGTGGTGAACCCTAATGATGCAAGCTGATTAGCGACGAACCCAGGTGAGTCAGGCTGGAGAACCTCAAGCCCAGCCGTTTGGGGATCCATCCCTGGCGCAGCCATTTTTGACGTAGATGAAGAGACAAATACCGGGTCACTAGCAACAATAGCGGTGGAGCCCGGCAGAGTGAGCCCAGGAGCAGATGGCAGCTGCAACTGGGTCCCCCCCCCAAGAGCTAAGCAAGACCCCCAAATATTGATGTAGAAGAAATGATTTGAAGGGATTTGCCTTAGCTCTTGCTCCACAGCTGACGAGGACCCCGGCGGCTCTACTGCTGGAGCGATGACCTCTGGAGGAGCTGCCACCTGGATGCCTGACGTGGCGACCAGTGCAGCTGCAGGTGAGGTGACGGGCACTGGAGCTAGAGAGCGATGTGGAGCTGGTACCGGAGCTCGGGAACGACGTGGAGTTAATACCGGAGCTAGGGAGCAATGTGGAGCTGGTACCAGAGCTAGGGAGTGATGTGTAGCTGGTACTGGAGGCACAGAGCGACGTGGAGCCGGTACTTGCCGATCTCCATGGACTCCCGATGCCTAAACAGCAGCCAGTGGAGAACCAGACCTGGAAGCTACAGCTGCTTGGAACCCACTCGTGATGGCTGCTGCTGCTGGCAGTACAATAGACGACGGGGCAGCTACTGACTGGGCCTCAGACATGGTGCTCAGGGAAAAGGAGAGGGAAGATACAGGTGAGGATGGCTGGATGGAAGCGGCAGCAGATGTGACAGCAAAGACAGGTGGAGAGAGCTCAACAGTGGTAGGTGGCTATCACTGAGCCCCCTCACCAGGAACGGGACAAGACCTTTCATTTAAGGGTGTTAAAAAATGAAAAGGTACTTGCCTCTGTTCCTGCTCTGCTGCTGCTGGGGAGTCAGAGGAGTCCTCCCAGGAAACGATGGAGCTCACCTCATAAGGAGCCGTAGCACGATGGCCTGGTGCTGGTGTTGAGCAGAGGGAGGGGGACACGGCGGTCCGGAGCACCTCCATGGGATAAGAAGAGCTGGGCTGCTGTGTCTGCTGATGCCGGCGCGAGCTATGTCTTCCGACAGCTCAGTGTAGCTTCTCCTCCTTCTGCTCCTCCCTGGCCACTGGCGGTGTCCCTACTAGCCCCAGGAACATCCACTTCAGGGATGGGACCAAGTGCAGGGGTCCGGTGAGCTGGGGAAAACACTGCAGGGTAGGGAAAGCCTCAATCATCTCGGCAAAGCCTCTGAGGAATCTGAGGGCTTTCTTCAGTGTGTCGTGGCACAGGCGTCCTCGACTAGGGCCTCGATGTGGGAAGCAGCCCAAACTTCTTCCTCATTGAGGCCCATTCCAAAAAACTCAGTCTGCTGGGTCCATGCGACGGGTTCCTTCTGTTATGATGTGGTAAGGACAGGACCCAAATGCTGAACATAAGTTTAAACAGTTTTTATTGAGAGCTGGTCACCCATACGCAGCTTGAGGGCTTAAAACGGAAAATAAATATAGCTCGGAAGCTTGACCAAAAAGCTAAGGCAACAACAGACTTGGACAGAACATGAAATGGCAGGATACAGGACTAGGTAGGAACATGAAGCGTGTTGTTCATCCCGTATGACATACAAGGAACCTGTGCAGGACACAGACTGACATGGACATATATAGACAACGGGTAATGACAGAACACAGGACAGGTGGGAGACAATCAGTGACAAACGGAGACAGCAGGGAAGTTGCTACAGGTGCGGAGAACAGGACAGGTGGGGCTGCACAGACAATCATAATCATGTTATGACTATGACAATCATAGTCATAACACTTTGGATGCTGTGATTCAGCTGGAAAGGTTAACTCTCCACAAAGCGGACAGGACAGCTGTGTCAGGTAAGCGAAGAGGTGGGGGGCTGGCTGTTTACATTAATAACTTGTGGTGCCAGGATGCAAAGGTGATCACCATTCATTGTACACCTAGCATCGAGTACATGACTGTGAAATGCAGAACGTTTTATCTGCCGCGGGAGTTGGTGGCTGTCTTGATTGTAGCAGTCTATGTGGCTCCAAGTGCTAATGTGAGAGAGGCTATGAGTGACTTGTATCACAACATCAGTTCGCTGCAGACAGCTCACCCAGATGCTTTTATCATCATTGCGGGTGATTTTAACCAGGTGAGCCTCAAGTCTGTTTTACCTAAATTCCATCAGCATGTGAACTGTGCTGCTTGAGGCAATAATACTCTAGATCAGGGGTGGGCAAACTTTTTGGCTCAGGGGCCACATTGACTTTTAAAATTTGACAGATGGGCCGGGCCAGCACCAGATGCATATCAAAGCATGTCGTATCATATCAGCATATCAAAGATAAACATAAAAATGGCATTACAGTGTTAATATTTACATTCTCTTTTAGTAGGACCAGTGTTGTTGATCACCCTTTTTTTGCCAGTGCTTCAAAGTCTGTTGTTAGTTTTGTTGTGGCAATTCTCAAAACAGATCTGAGGTGTTCATCACTCAACTGGGATCTGTGGGGTGCTTTGTTGGTGTTCACCACACTAAAAGTCTGTTCACAGACATACGTAGATCCAAACAACACTAGCATTCTCTGTGCCATCTTCTGGATGTTTGGAAATTTTGCTGGGTTTAATGAAGCATAAAACTCATCTAGTTTAAGAGAGTGGAACTTCTCCTTCAAGATGGTGTCACATTGGAAATCAATCATCCTGTGGAACCGTTTCAGGATCTTGTGTGAAGGGACATGACACCAGCTGAAGTGACTTGTCAATTTTTCCAGAATCAGAGAACTGACGGCAGAATTCTCCTTGCAGGTCATCCAGTGATTTCCTGTATTTTTTCACATGTTGAGAGGCCTCTTTCAGTGTAGCCAGCGTGGGGAAATGAGTGAATGACTTGTTTGACATTTGCTTTGAGAATAAAGCTAGCTTGGTTTTGAAGGCTCTGATGTTTGTGTACATTTCATGCACAAACTGGTGCCCTTGTAGCTTCACGTTCAGCTCATTCCTGTGTGTCAGTATGTCCACAGCAAAAGCTAAATCACAAAGCCAGTCAGTATCATTCAGCTCAGGAAAATCGTCAGCTTTCTCAAGTTGCTCCAAAAATGAGATAATCTCCTGTTTCAGCTCCCACACTTGTTGACATACTTTCCCCAAACTTAACCAGCAGACATTGGAATGGTAAAGCAAGTCCTGGTGATCGGCATCAGTCTCTTCAAGAAAGTTAATAAACTGACGATGCTGAAGTCCCCTTGCTCAAATAAATTTAACAAGCTTTACAACTGGCTTCACTACGTGGTCAAGCTGCAATACGAATTTGCACAGTGCTTTCTGGTGGATTATGCAGTGTAAGAAAATTACCTCCTGTTTGGGGTTGTCCTCTTTCACCCTCTCCTGGATTCTTTTGAGTAACCTAACGTTTTTTCCTGTCAGATTTGGCGATCCATCTGTGCTAATGTTGGCGAGCTTACTCCAAGGTAGCTTGCGCCTCATGATGATCCCCGACATGCTGTTATACAAGTCCTCTCCCCGCGTTTTCCCTTTTAGGGATTCCATGGCCAAAAACTCCTCTGTTATCTCAAAATTGTCATTAATCCCTCTGATGAAAATTAAAAGCTGATTGGTGCCCTTAATGTTGTTACTTTCATCCAGTGCCAAGGAATATAATGTAGATAACTCTGCTTTTTTGTTTAGCTTGCTAGCTAAGTCTTCATCAATCAGCTCAACACGGCGAGTCACTGTCCTGCGTGATAAGCTAATTTTTTCAAATTTGTTTTTGCCCTCAGGACACAAGATACCTGCTGTCTCTACCATGCACTCTTGGAGAAACTCCCCTTCGGAGAAAGGCTTACTGGTCTTTGCTAATTTGAATGCCAGCAAATAACTTGCCTTCATGCTTGATTCTTGGATGGCAGTTTGTTGGATAAAGGTGTTTTGCTGAGCCTGCAATTTAGCTACCAACCTCTGAGCAGTAGCCGTCCATTCTTGCGTTGACTGGTTGTTAGCGTAATTAGCATGCTTGGTGGAAAAGTGACGACTGACATTGTATAAATAAGACATACAGCTTTTGACCGGACTTCAATGAAAAAGTATTTAGTTGTCCATTCCTTATTAAACACTCGGCACTCGCTGTCGACTTTTCTTTTCTTTGGCCCACTCATTGTTCCAAATAGGTTCTGCGGTCAGAGCAGTAGCAGAGTAATAGCAAAGAGTAGCCCGGGCTTTGCAAAATCAAGTGTTTTGCTGTGCCTAATGCGCCACCTGGTGGAATTACCAGGCATTACAAGACAAGGTCAAATGAATGCAGTCATAATTATGATATGATATGATTTGGGCAATTATATACCAATCTTTGGCGGGCCGGATTAAAAACACCAATGGGCCAGATGTGGCCCACGGGCCATAGTTTGCCCACCCCTGCTCTAGAGCATGTGTACACAAACATCAGGATCTGCTACAGAGTGGCCACTCTCCCCCACATTGGAAACTCTGATCACCTAGCTGTTAGGCTTGTACCTGCATGCAAGCCAGTTGTGAAACAAATTAAACCTGTTTTCAGAGAAGTGAGATTGTGGCCCCAGGAGGCTATTCCAACATTACAAGACTGCTTTGAGAACACATAGTGGGAGATCTTTACAGAAGCTGCAACAAAGGACGGAATCACTGATCTGCAGGAATATGCAGAGTCTGTCATGGGGTACATAAATAAATGCATAGATGACAGTGTGGGGGGACACAGAGGCAATATCCTCCACCCAGACAATGGACAGTGAAGTGGAAGCTGACCGGGGGGTCAAGTTGAGACACTTGAGGGCAGACGCTGGCTAGAACAAAGAGGAAGAAGCAGTACACCAGTGAGTGTTATGATAATGTGGGGAGATGTACTATGTTATGGTAATGTGCCGCACAGACTGTTGATTCAAAGTGGATTGAGGTGTGAGTCCCTAGGTCGCTAGGCAAGGGATTAAAGTATAAAAGAGGGAGATCCTGCGACCTGGGATTCATTCTTACCAACTTGACTTGTGGAGAAAGGAAATAAAGTCTGTGCTGTTCAGCCTGTTGTCACGCCTGCTCCTTTCCCTACACTGGTGACCCCGAGACGAATAATGGAATACGAGTTGAACACCCCGGAGACGGCCCCATCTGGAAGCGCCAGCACTGCCTGTGCTGTTTCGGTCAAGCTCCCGGATTTTTGGCTACACGACCCCACGGCTTGGTTCCTACACACGGAGGCCCAATTCGAGCTCCGGGGAGTGACAGTGGACGACACAAAGTATTACTATGTCATAGCAGCACTGGATGCACGCACAACGCAGGAGGTGGCAAGCCTGCTCCAACAGCCCCCAGCTCATGGCAAGTACGACGCCATCAAGACTGCGCTGACCTAACACTACACACTGTCAGACTCTGAGAGAGCGGAATGACTCCTGACGTGCTCCGAGTTAGGAGACGGCTTGGCGCTCGAATTGATGGAGAAGATGCTGGCGTTGATGGGCACAGATGGCGAACTGTTCCTGTTCGCACACCTTTTCCTCCGTAACCTCCAGACGGCAGCCCAGGCAGTCCTCGCCAACTCACCGCTGCTGGCTACGCAGAACTACCAGGTGCTTGCACAAGAAGCGGACCAGATTATCCTGGTGACCAGAACCTTTGCGGTGAACGCTGTGGCACCGGAGCCCACGGAGACGACCGCCGACAGCGAGGAGCCTCCCATGGTGGCTGGCGCAGAGGCCAAGAAGCACTGGCAGGGAGCCCTCTGTTTTACCATCGCTGTTTCGGAGAAAACACATGCTGATGCGTGCCACCCTGCCAATACAGGAGGTCAGGAAACGCCAGGACTGGCAGTTGTTAGCAGCTGTGGCCACCGGTGACACAAACAAGCTGTTCTACGTGACAGACTCACGTTCGGGGAGACGGTTCCTCGTGGACTCCGATTTCCAAAAGAGCGTCATTCTGCTGTCAAACGCAGACCAGTTGGCTGGGAGTAGCAGCCCCGAGCTGGCAGCCGCCAACGGCTCAGACATTAAAACTTTTGGTGAGAGGACACTAACCATATGTTTGCATGGCCACAACTACCAATTGACTTTCATCATTGCAGCCTGTAACTACCCCATCTTAGGTGCAGATTTTCTGTGTGCGCATGGACTGCTAGCTGATGTTGCCAATAGACATCTTGTTAATGCTCTGTCTTTTTATTCTCTGCCCTGTACAGCTCGAGGAACCGGGTCCACATCACTCGCCAATGTCACGGCTCCAGGGGGTAAGTTCCAACAACTTCTCACACAGTTTCCAGCACTCACGGTTCCGATGTTTTCGCCGGCCATCACTAAGCATGAGGTCGAGCACTTTATCTCCACTACGGGGCCACCTGTTTTCACATGCCCTCGCCACCTGGACGCAGCTAAACTGGCCAGTGCATGCGAGGAGTTTGCCAATTTGGAGAGACTAGGCATCGTCAGGCGCTCCAATAGTCCTTGGCCATCCCCGCTGCACATGGTGCCTAAAGCTGACGGGTTGTGGCGACTTCCGCTGGTTAAACGATGCTACTGCACACAATTGCTACCCCATTCCCCATATTTAGGATTTTTCCATCCACCTCACTGGGGCACGCATTTTCTCCAAGGTGGACCTGGTCCACGGGTACCACCAGGTCCCGGTGTGCGAGGAAGACATACCCAAAACGGCAGTGATTACCCCATTCAGACTTTTCAAATTTTTACGCATGCCGTTCTGGTTAAAAGGTGCAGCACAGATCTTCCAACGCATGATGGACGCTGTGCTGCGAGACCCGCCGTTTGTCTTCGTCTACCTCGACGACATTCTGGTAGCCAGCGCATCCAAGGACAAACACGTCGCCCACCTCAGAACGGTTTTCCAGAGGTTGGAGGAGCACCGGTTGATAATCAACCCAGCGAAGTGCCAGTTCGGAGCTGCGACGATCGATTTTTTGGACCACCACATCTTACCGGAGGGCGCAATCCCGTTACCAGACAAGGTGCATATGGTGGCCAATTTTCCACGTCCTCAGACAGTAAGGGTGCTCCAGGAGTTCCTAGGGATGGTGAACTTCTACAACCGTTTCCTCCCTCGCGCAACCCAGCTCATGCAACTGTTGTACGTTGTGCTGAAGAAACACAAACCGGTGGACAGCATTGACTGGACACCCGATCGGGTGCAGGCTTTTGCGGATGCCAAGGAAGCACTGGCTAAGGCCACGTTACTGGCACACCCAGACCCGTTGGAACGCATTGCGCTCACTACCGATGCATCGGACGTGGCCATAGGGGTTGTCGTGGAGCAGTGCGTCGCAGGATCTTGGCAGCCGCTCGCCTTTTTCAGCAGATCCCTCCGCGACAACGAGCATAAATACAACGCGTTCGACAGGGAGCTGCTGGCCCTCCGCCTGGCCATGTGCCACTTTCAGTTCTGGCTGGAAGGGCGCAGTTTCACAGCGTTCGTGGACCACAAGCCACTGACATATGCCATGGCCAAGGTTTCAGAACCATGGTCGGCCCGGCAGCAAAAGCAGCTAGCTGCAATATCGGAGTTTACTACCGACATACGGCATGTGGCCGGTAAATTCAACGTGGTGGCGGACTGTCTCCCATGCGCGCTTGTGGCCCCATTTTATGTAGGGATAGATTACATAGCCATGGCCGTGGAGCAACCCAGCGATGCTGACCTTTGCGCGCTCCAGTCTGGACCAACAGAGTTAAGGATGGAGAGCAGAGTACTGCGAGCTGGGAGCCCGTCCCTATTCTGTGACGTCTCCACAGGCTGTCTGCGCCTGGTCGTCCCGCGCACTTGGCACCGCTGTGTTTTCGACTCCATTTACTCCTTGGCGCACCCGGAGGTGCACGCATCAGTCAAGCTGGTGGGGGCAAAATTCGTCTGGCTGGGTCTGCGCAAACAGGTAAAAGAGTGGGCAGCAGCTTGTGTCGCCTGCCAGCGGGCCAAGGTGCACAGGCACACAAAGGCCCCCCAGAACACTTCCACATCCCGGCTAAGAGGTTCGACCATGTCCATGTGGCCCTGGTGGGGCCCCTCCTGCCTTTGCGGGGGTTTACGCACCTCCTTGGCCAGAAGCCGTGCCGCTAGCATCCACAACGTTCGCGGAAGTAACATGCGCTTTTTTGAGCACTTGGGTGGCACATTTCGGCGCTCCATCTGACATCACGTCTGACAGGGGCCCCCAGTTTGTTTCTGAACTCTGGTCTGTGATGGCCTGGAGTCTGGGGGTCAACATCCACCGCACTACCACATACAACCCTCAGGCCAATGGGTTATGTGAACGTTTCCACAGATCGCTCAAAGTGGCACTCAGGGCTTCGCTTACTGACGCCAATTGGGTGGACCGACTGCCGTGGGTTTTGTTGGGGTTGCGCACCGCACCAAAGGTGGATTTGACAGTGTCCCCGGCAGAGCTCATTTTTTCACAACCGCTGCGGCTCCCCGGGAAATTTTTGCCTGACAACCCAGCGCCTGACGCCCACCCACTCCTGCATTCTCCACATGCCGTGGAACCAGGAAGAGTAGTGGGCCCGGCCCACCACTGTTTCCCCCGCGCTTTCGTCCCCAAAAACTTGTGGAATGTGTCGTTTGTCTGAACGGCCCATCATACGGGCCGCTCAGAGTGCTGCAACCTGGGGAGAAACATTTTCTGTTAGACTTGGGGGGACGCAGTGAAACCGTCTGCATTGACAGGCTCAAACCAGCATTCGTGTTAGCAGACGAGGAAGAGGTGTTGGTCTGGACTCCCTGGCGTGGACGCGTCCCGTTGGGGGCCCCGCAGGTAAATGATTCTGCAACAGCGACAACAATGCCTTTTGAGGATATGCCCTTCCCCCCCACCCCCTTGTTCCCTTACAGACGGACATGCCTCCCACGGTGCTGTGCTGCCAGAGCAGTGCATATCAGCCAGCAACCCCCCTGTTACAGCCGATACGGCCGCCAGCTGAAGCCCGCAGGACTGACAGGTTGAAGCCCATTCTAGGTGTTCGGGGGGGAGCGGTGTGGGGGGACACAGAGGCGACATCCTCCACCCAGACAATGGACAGTGAAGTGGAGGCTGACCGGGGGGTCAAGTCGAGACATTTGAGGGCAGATGCTGGCTAGAGCGAAGGGGAAGAAGCGGAACGCCAGCGAGTGTTGTGATAATGTGGGGAGATGTACTATGTCATGCTAATGTGCCGCACAGATTGTTGATTCAATGTGGATTGAGGTGTGAGTCCCCAGGTCACTAGGCAAGGGATTAAAGTATAAAAGAGGGAGAGCCTGCGACCTGGGATTCATTCTTATCAACACAATTTGTTGAGAAAGGAAATAAAGTCTGTGCTGTTCAGCCCGTTGTCACGCCTGCTCCTTTCCCTACAACATAACTGTTATTAAAAGCATCAAGAAAAGAGCAAATCAGAAGCCCTGGCTGAATGGAGAAGTGGGTTCCTTGCTTAGGGTGCGGAATTCAGCTTTTAAGCCAGGAGACACAGGCTGGCAAGACAAAATCTGTCCCGGGGCATCCGGGAGGCCAAGAGACTGTATGGGCAGAAACTAAACAATGAGTATATGAACAATAAAGATTCGCGGTGGTTATGGCAAGGTTTTAATACAATTGTTGAAAATAAGCCCCCTCCCCCACAGGCCAGCCACAAGGATGTCACACTCCCAGACAGGCTCATTGACTTTATGCACATTTTGAAGTTGGAAATGGCAGCAATAATGATGAGGGGACAGACATCTCTATCATCATCTTCATCCACTGAGCAGGCATTTCAGGTGACAGCCACCCAGGTAAGAAGAGTCTTTGCCAGGGTCAATTTATGCAAATCAGCAGGACCTGACAACATTCCTGGGTGTGTGGTGAGGGAGTGTGCTGAACAGCTGAAAGATGTCTTTGCAGACATCTTTAATACCTCCTTCTCTCAGGGTGCTGTGCCCACCTGCCTGAAGAGTGCCATCATAATCCCCGTGCCAAAGAAACCAAACCCTGACTGCCTTAATGATTTTCATCCTGTGGCATTAACACCAATAGTGATGAAATGTTTTGAATGGCTTGTTTTGCAGCACATGAAGGCCCAGCTCCCTCCAGAGTTGGACCCCCTGCAGTTTGCATATACAGCTAATCGTTCAACCGAAGATGCCATCTCCTCTGTACTCCACCTCACCCTATCACATCTGGAGGAGAGGAATGCCTATGATAGGCTCCTCTTCAGTGACTTCTCCTTCGCATTTAATACCATCATTCCAGGGCAGTTGGTGGAAAAACTACAGTTGCTGGGGGTGGACCTTAGCATATGTGGCTGGATTCTCAACTTCCTGATGTAGAGGCAGCAGCGAATCAAGGTGGACAGCTCTATCTCAAACATCAGAACTGTGAGTCCAGGATCTCCTCAGGGCTGTGTCTTGAGCCCACTGCTGTTTAGCCTGCTCATTCACGACTGTACTGCCACATTCAGCACCAATCACATTAAGTTTGCTGATGATATGATGGTAGTTGGTCTGATTAATGAAAATAATGAGTCTGCGTACAGAAGAGAGGTGGACCAGCTAACAACATGGTGCAGATTACATAATCTTCACCTTAATGTGGAGAAGACTAAGGAGATGGTGATCAACTGCAGGAAAGCGAGCAAGCACCATCACACACCGCTGTCTGTTGGGGGCACTTTTGTGGAGAGGGTGAACAATGTTAAGTTTCTGGAGACTTACCTGGCAGATGACATGACCTTTAACACCAGCACCACAGCCATTATTAAAAAGGCTCATCGGGGACTCTATCCTCTCTGGCAGCTAAAAAAAGGCAGGTCTTCCCACTCAGCTCCTCACCACTTTTTACAGAGGCACCCTGGAATCTGTCCTTTCATATGGCCTGTTTACCTGGTTTGGGAATTGCACAGCTTTAGAGATGCACCAGCTGAATAGGGTTGTAAAAACAGCCAGCAAGATCACTGGTGTTTCCCTCCTCTCCTTGGAGGAGATTTACAATAAATGCTGTGCTAACAGGGCTGTTAACATCATTGAATATTGCTACTATCCTTCCCACAGTTTGTTTTATCTTCTGCCCTCAGGGAAGAGGTACAGGTGTCTTCAGGCCAGGACAGGACAGCCAGAATGTTGAACATTTTTTTTTCCACATGCACTCAGGATTATAAATGGACTGTACCCTATTCCCCTGCCAATTGCTTTTCCTACCCCTCACCTCTGCTAAACTCGTATATGTGTTCTGTTAGGCTGGTCTGACCATAGTGTTTAACTGATATGTTATTGTTGTATTTTATTTTTTATGGTGTTGTTTTTAAACTTATTCTCTATGTATATAGTGGTACTGTGTTATGCTTGGGGATCATAATTTTGTTTTTTATGTGCATGCACATACTAAATGACAATAAAGAAATCTTGAATCTTGAATCACAGACAGGGGATGCACATGAAACATGAACAGAGGACCAGGGGAGACAAGACCATGACAATCATGACAATAATAATAATAATAAAAATAATAATAAACTAAGAACAGAGCAATGACAAAACCTACGGAACATGAATAGAGCCCTAATAAAACTGATAACCAAAGATTCAAGACAGAAAACCATACACAAAGAACAGAAGCAATATAATAACTAGAAAGCACTCAGAAAGCACAGCCCTTGCCAAGGCTCCTTCCGTCTGTAACCCTTGCCTTACGTTAATTAGGTAAAAGAGATTATTAAGTGTAGACCAGTTGCTAGGTTTGTAAGGATTACAATAGGGAATTAAAATGAGTGTGGAATGAAATAGCTGGAGGCAAGGAATTAGCAATAATGGCTATTATTTTTAAAGATAAATAGAACAAAATATACAAACAATTTACAAATATACAAATATAACAATGGCCGGCATGAAATAAAACCCCCAAAAATGTCTTACTGAGCTCAGTGTTTGTTTGTCTTTTTGTTTTAGTCGTTTGACCAGTCAAGATATCTTGTATTTCCAGACTCAGGTTTCTTTTCCTCTTTTAAAGCGGCGGCTTAAGGTTGTTACCACTTTGAATTTTGTGCACTGGAGAGAGGAAGGATGTTCTTCAATCGAGATCTTGGTTCAGGTCTCGGTTCAGCCTTGGTTCAGGTCTCGGTTCAGGTCTTGGTTCAGATCTCGGGTCAGGCTCGCCATCTCCATTCGGAGAGAATCCAGGATCCAGAAGATTCTTAATCGGCAACACAAAAAAACCTAGCCTGCACAACAATAATGATATTATTGTATACAGCTAAAGTAATTCATTTTTCAATCTCTTCGCATATAACACTATAGCTTAGTGTTTAAATTCTTCTCTCATATTACTATTGTTCGTCGTCAGCCTCCGTCGGTCTATGATGACCATAGAAGAGAATCCTAAACGTCTACACGGGCTGCACGGTGGCGCAGTGGTTAGCACTGTGGCAGCACAGTTTACCCTTGGCTGGGGGATTGTGGGGATCGTGGGATCGTGGGTTCGATCCCAGCCCCCGACCAACAGTGATCTGTGTGGAGTTTGCATGTTCTCCCCGTGTTGCGTGGGTTTACTCCGGGATTTCTCCGGTTTCCTCCCACATGCCAAAGACATGCATGTTAGGTTAATTGGCTGTTCTAAATTGTCCCTAGATATCTGTTTCCTATAGGCCCTTAGAATAGAGGGTTAGTATTAATGAAAGCGCTTTGAGTGGTCTTTGTGACTAGAAAAGCGCTATATAAGTGCAGGTTAGTTAGTTAGTTAGTTACTCTGCTGGAACAGCACCGCCTGTGGCTGAACAGGCCGATGCGCGAATGGCAGGCCCTGTCACACAGGTCATACTTGTGGGTGGTCTCCGTGCTGCTGGAGCTGTGGCAGTTCTTCCTGCGGGTCCTTTTTTCATCTGCTGCAGCAGTCAGTCTCTCTTCACCCGCCTTGAGCTGTCTGGTTAGGGTGCCTCTCCATTTGGAGCGGTCCGTTGCAAGGTCCTCCCAGCGCTCTGTGTTGATCTCCAGGGCCTTCATGTCTTTCTTGCAGACGTCTCTAAAGCGCAGCTGTGGGCGGCCAACGTCTCTCCTGCCAGTCGCCAGTTCTCTGTAGAGGACGTCTTTGGGGATTTTGCCATCCTCCATACGGTGAACGTGGCCTAGCCAGCGGAGCCTGCGCTGCCTGAGTAGAGTGAACATGGAGGGAAGGCCGGTGCGGGACAGAACTTCTGTGTTTAGCACTTTGTCCTGCCAGGATATGTCCAGGATGCGGCGAATGCAGCGCAAGTGGAAGGAGTTCAGTCTCTTTTCTTGCTGGGCGTATGTTGTCCACGTCTCACTCCCATAGAGCAGTGTGCTGATGATGCAGGTGTTGTACACTGCCATCTTCGTCTTGACAGAGAGTTTGGGATTCTCCCACACTCGTGTGGTGAGGCGAGCGAGTGTGGAGGTTGACTTTCCAATCCTCTTGTCGATCTCTGTATCAAGGGAGAGGTTGCTGTTGATCGTGGACCCCAGGTACGTGAACTGATTCACGACCTCCAGCTCGTAGTCGTTAATGGTAATGATTACTATTGTTACAATCCAGTAATATAGTAATATCTTACATTTCATATCTTACATTTTACATGCATGTTTTTTTTTTCTCAAAGTCTCTCTGGTAGTACATGAAATACTTTTTTTTCTCATGTAACGAAATAAATGAATTTCTCTTTTTATCTCTACATCATTTAACCATGAAATTATGATTAATCTTTTTAACCTTTTCTTTGTAAATCATGAAATGAATTACAATTAATTTATCACATGACCAGGGAATATACTGTCCCATTACTTCCAATATTCCCTTTTAAAATCAGTAAAACCCTGTCTGAGCTACTGGGTTTAGCATAACCTATGAATTTACATAGGAAACCAACAAAATGTGCTTTTAGCATCAAACTACACATTACATTCGACATAAATAGTTCAAAAGAACTAAAAGTACTTCAGCATACTGTTGTGAACTGAAATCACATTTAGAAAAACCATACAGAAACAAAAATAGCCTTTTCCATTGCTTTTAAACAGAAAAGATCCACTCGCGATTAGTATTAGCATAACGCTAACATTAACATGGCGCTAGCATGCTTTTCTTTATCACACACTTGGTTTCCACTCACCAAGATGAGGTATCAGCGTGAACACAGCAAAGGACACATCCACCATGCCTCTCAAGCTCGTGCTCCCGTCAACTTAGGACAATAAAGGTTTCAAACGAGCATTTGGACAGTGTTTAGATTTATTTATAGCACTTCTCTACACTAAACTCACCAAGACGACCCACAGGCCTCCACATGGATCGTCCACAGCCTCTCTCGTCCGCTCTCAGAGCACAAAAGACCGAAAAACGTGTGCGCGCCCCAGCACTCTGCTCGGAAGGCGGGACCAATACCGCTCCCAACGAATGAAAAGACCAAGATTACCCAACGTGACCATGAAACAGGAATTTAAAAGTTGGATAACGAGGGTCACACTTCCTCTGTTCAAAATAACCGTTTTTCAAAATAAAATCACACAATTGCATTAATACAAATGAAATGTGAGAAAAAGGGTCATTTTCTCAGCTGGGTTACACCCTCCCGCGCTAAATATCATGCACGTCTCGTTGCATGTGTAACCAAGACTGTCCATCGTCAGTATTTAGAAACTCTGAGAAGGCTGTATTCAAACCTTGAAAAAGGGACTTAACAACAGTTACTAGAGGATTTCCTAATTCAGAATACTCGAGTCTTTTTGGAAGTTGTCTGATTCTTTCAGATCGTCGCATTGGTTGAGTTGTAATGTGATCATTTTTGTCCATTTCATCAGATAAATCATTTGATTGGTGTTCTTGTTCCTCAACTGAATTGTCAGAAGGTTCTTCTAGTATTGTTACTGTTTCATTTTCCACAGGTTTGTCATTTTCAATATTGTCTCCTTCCGGTATCATTTCCACAGGTGAATCATAGGAAAGTTCAATCTCATTTGCATTATTTTATTTTACCTTTATTTAACCAGGAAAAAAACCCGTTGAGATTAAAAACTTCCTTTTCAAGGGAGTCCTGGCCAAGAGGCAGCAAAAAAATCACAAATACACTTACAATGACATACAAATCATATAAAACAGTTACAAATTAGTGAGGCCGTCTCAAGTGTTCTCAATCTGGATTTAAAGTTGTTCAATGAAACAAGTTCCGTTAGTTTCCAGTCTTTTTACAACATGTTCCATGTAGAGGGGGCTGAGAACATGAAAGCTCTTTTTCCCAGCTCAGTATGGGCAAATGGAACAGAAAGCAACAAATGATCATTAGAACGCAAACCATAAGAATCAACACTTCTCAGTGTGATCAAATTACAAATGTAAGGGGGCAACAGTCCAAGCATGGCCTTGTAAATAAAAATGTACCAGTGAGTCAACCTCCTGGTGGACAAAGAGGGCCATCCCACTCTAGAATACAGTTCACAGTGATGGGTCAAGGCTCTACAGTTTGTAACAAACCTCAAAACAGCATGATATACAGCAGGGGTGTCCAACCATGTGCCATGGAGAGCCAAGACCCTGCAGGTTTTACCTCCAACCAGTGTCTTCAACAGCAGATTTCTGTGAACTTCTTCCCACTGATTGCTGATAAGTGAAAACACCTGCTGAAGAGACTGGGTAGAAGAGAAAACCTGCAGGGTCTTGGCTCTCCATGGCACATGGTTGGACACCCCTGATATACAGAGTCAATCTTACTCGGACACTGAGCTGAAGCGTTCATATACAAGAGGTCTCCATAATCTAAAATAGATAAAAAAGTTGCAGTAACAAGACGCTTTTTAACCTCAAAAGAAAAACAACATTTATTTCAAAATAAAAAACCCAGTTTCAGTTTAAGTTTCTTCACAAGATTTTCAACATGGGGCTTAAAAGTCAGAGCGTCATCAAGCAAGATACCAAGATACTTGTACGAGTGAACCACCTCAATTTCATTTCCCTCAAAAGTGGACACTGTGGGAAAAATTTGTGGACTCTTCCTAAAATTTGAAAACCACATCAGTTTAGTTTTGTCAGCATTAAGGACTAGTTTTAGCTGCAGAAGTGTGTGCTGCACCACATTAAAAGCTTTCTGCAGAGAAGCGACAGCATTAACAGGGGAAGAGCCAAAGCAGTAAATAATTGTGTCATCAGCATAAAAATGCAAACTAGCATCAGACACATTTTGTCCTAGATCATTATGCTCCATATCCGGTTCTGCATTGGCAGTGGTTTCAGGTAAGTCACAATCAGGTGGGTTTGTCATTTCCGGTGTTTGCAAAGTTTTTGGATAATCATGCACAGTAGTAAATCTGGTTATCTCCTCACATGGGGAATCCTCAACCCACGGAATCAAAAATTCATTTTCAATTTCAGTTAACTCTTCGTGATCATTGTTCTCTGTAACAGTTGTTTGGCGTGTCTTAGGACGGTGAATAGGCTCTGGCTCAGGTGTTTCTGCTGTGGCAACAGGGAGGAAACTGCAGGGAAGCAAAAGGTCTCTGTGTAAAGTTCTTGAGGGACCTTGCTTTGACTCGGGCTTAACCGTGTAAATGGGTAAATTACCTGCACGTTTGACTACCACATGAATGTCGGCCTCCCATTTATCAGCAAGCTTATTTTTTCCACGCAGTCTCACATTTCTAACTAAAATCCTATCCCCAGGTTCAAGTTCAGAAACAGTGATTTTGAGGTCAAACCTGGCCTTGTTCTTGTCTGCAATCTTTTGTGCATTTTGTGAAGCTAACTTGTAGCTTTCTTCAAGCCTTTTCTTGAGATTTTCAATGTATTGCAAGTGAGTAACTTTCTGATCTTTGTTGAGAGGAAGTCCGAATGTTAGATCAACTGCCAATCTGGGTTTTCTACCAACCATTAATTCGTAGGGAGTAAACCCGGTTACATCACTGCGTGTGCAGTTGTATGCATGTACTAACGGAATAACATAGTCTTTCCAGTGGGACTTTTGTTTGGACTCAAGCGTTCCTAACATACTCAGTAGCGTTCGGTTGAATCTTTCAGTGGGATTACCCCTGGGGTGGTATGGGGTTGTTCTTATTTTCTTTATGCCTGAGATCTCACAAAGGTCTTTTATTAGTTTTGCCTCAAAATCAGGACCCTGATCACTGTGCAGGCGCTCAGGTATACCGTAGTGGATGATGAATTGGTCCCACAGGCACCTGGCAACCGTTTTGGACCTTTGATTTGGGGTAGGTAACGCAAGGGCAAATTTAGTAAAATGATCAGTCATTACGAGAATATTGCTGGTATTGCTACTGTCTGGTTCCAGACTGAGAAAGTCCATGCAGACTAGCTCTAAAGGTCGTGTGGTGGTTATGTTGACCAGGCTAGCCGCTTTTTCAGGAGGACTCTTTCTTCGTATGCACCGATCACATGTTTTTACCTTTTGCTCGACATCTGTTGCCATACGTGGCCAATAGAATCGTGTTCTGACCAGATCAAGGGTTCTGTCAATGCCTAAGTGGCCCATATCATTGTGCAAACTTTGGAGTACGGGAGCTCTGAGCTCCTCAGGAAGAACGAGCTGGTGGGTCACTTGGTTTCCACTTTGTCTTTTTCTGTACAACACTTCATTGTACATCTCCAATTTATTGAGTTCTTTGAGTAAAAGAGGGAGATCTGGGAGTTCTTTTCTAGCAGTCGGTGGAGGTGTTTGGCCATGTTCGATTTGTTCAATAACTTGTCTGATTGTCGAGTCCGCTCTTTGTTTGTCTTTGATTTCTGTTTGAGACAAGACAGGGATAGTTGGTAAGCCATTGTCTTGCTCCAAAACATACAGGTCTGGGATCGCATCAGCTGAGGTGGTAAGTGACTCTACAAGCGTAACACCACTATCCTGACTGTCATCACGGATTTTAACAAGGTGGTTTTGACAGATGGCTTGGACAACTTCACCATTTACAAGCTCTGTGGTGTCACTGTCAGCTAGGTAACGCTCTACAAAGCGGCTTACACGCTCCTGCTCTTTCCTGGACTGGACATCATTAATGAGTTCACCATGAGGACGTCTAGACAACCCATCTGCATCTAGGTTTTGCTTGCCTGCTCTATACTGTAACTTAAAGTTGTAGTTAGACAAAGCTGCAAGCCACCTGTAGCTTGTGGCGTCTAATTTAGCAGAGGTCAATATGAAGGTGAGTGGGTTACTATCTGTAACTACCGTGAACTGACCACCATACAAATAATTGTGAAACTTTTCAGTTACTGACCATTTTTTTTTCCCCACAATATCTTTATTGAACCTTTTTTTTTTTTTTAACAAACATGATACAAACAATCAAACACTAACACTAAAGTACTACAAAAAAAAAAAAAATGCACTAAAAACACCAACAACCACCAACAAAATCAAATCTTCAACAATGCTCCTCTGTTTAGTCTAGACAATCCAATACATAAGTATACATATTATGTTCACCAGTTTGGAATTTACAAGGTCCACACACATCATTCACCTTCTTCTTCAAGAGTTATGTTTAAATTTTTTACATAATCAATAAAAGGTCTCCATATATTCTCAAACACAATTTCCTTTGATTTTAGTATATATGTTATTCTTTCTAATGGAAGGTTTGTTAACATCTGTCTTAACCACTGAGTCACATCTGGTCTATGAGTCTTTTTCCATAATAGTGCAATACATTTTTTGGCATTAAGCAAACTGAGGTCTATGAATGTTCTTTCACTTTTATTAAAATTATGCTTTTCTGGGTACAGACCCAACAAAAACAGTTTAGGATTCAATATGATTTGTTTTGAGATTATTTTTTCAATTGTTACCCTCACCTCTTCCCAAAACATTCTTATTAATCTACATTCCCATAAACAATGAAATAGGGTTCCTTTACTTTCCATGCATTTTGTGCATGTATCTGGTATATTTTTGTTATATCTATTTAACTCCTCCGGTGTAACATACATCCGCATTAACCATTTGAAATGTATCAATTTAAGGCGTGCATTTATTGATTTGGTTTGAGCTTCTGTACAAGCCAATTCCCATTGTTCCTCTGAAATTTCAATTTGCAGATCTTCTTTCCAGTAGTTTAATCTTTTCAGTGAATTTTCACTTGAAGATAGTGTCAATGAGTTATAAAACTCTGAAATAATACCCTTTCTTTTACTATCTTTCATCATCATTTTTTCCAAGGATGAATAAATAGGTCGAGTGAGAGCTTTATTTTGATTTGATCGAATAAAGTTTCTAAGTTGAAGATATTTAAAAAAATGTGTTCTATTGAGATTAAATTTGATCCTCAGCTCTTCAAAAGACATTATGTTGTCTGCACATGGCAAATATAAATCCTGAATCTTTTGTATCCCTTTTAAATTCCATACTTTAAATACAGCGTCCGCTCTCCCTGGTTTAAAATATTGATTACCCCATATTGGACTAAATTGTGACAATAACTGTGGTTCTTTTAAATAGTTTTTAGCTTCACACCATATTTTGATCATATGCTTTACAAATGGATTTTTAACTTGTTTTTGTAATTTTTTTGCCGAATCTGAGTATATGAATATGGGAAGAGGTAAAGGTAAATTGTATGATTCCATTTCAGTCCAGTGAGGGAGATCATTTGATGAAAAATAATATGTCATAGACCTCAGTTGTGCCGACCAATAATACAACATAAAATTTGGACATTTCAGACCTCCACGATCAAATGGTAAATATAATAAAGACAAACGTAATCTAGCCCTCCTGTTGTTCCATATAAATTCCACTAACTTTTTTTTTATTCTTGAGAATAGATCTAAAGGTGGTGATAAGGGAATGTATTGAAATAAATAAAGTATTTTAGGTAAAATATTACTTTTAAGTATATTGATTCTCCCGATCATCGACATTGGTAGTGACATCCATCTCTGAGTTAACTCACTGATATCTGACATTAAGGCTTCATAGTTGACACTGGCGACTGATTCTAGCTTAGGCATAATTTGGATTCCTAAATATTTAAACTGATTTACAACATTGAATTGATTTACCTCAGGGGCTGGGTAATTTCTCTGGGTCTCATTTAGCATTAATATTGAAGATTTAGTTTTATTTATTTTATATCCTGATATTTCCCCAAAATTCTTTATTAAATTCAACAAGGTTGGAATTGATTTTTTTAGATTCGACATAAACAAAATTATATCATCGGCGTACAGGGAGATTTTATGTTCTGTTGGTCCAACTTTAATTCCATATATTTGTGAATGTAAACGTATCGCTATCGCTAAAGGTTCAATTGCCACAGTAAACAGTAAAGGTGAAAGTGGACAGCCTTGTCGACATCCTCTATTGATTTTTATTGGTTTTGAAATATTGTTATTTGTTAGGATTTCTGCTGTAGCATTATTGTATATTATTTGAACCCATTTTATGAAATTATTTCCAAGTCCAAACCTTTGTAGGACTTCAAAAAGAAAGGGCCATTCAACTCTATCAAAGGCCTTTTCGGCGTCCAATGATAGGAGAGCTGTATCCGGTGCTTCTTTATTAAAATAAATAATATTAAATAGTCTTCTTACATTATGGAAGCCTTGTCTACCCTTTATAAAGCCATTCTGATCTCGATTAATAATATTTGGTAAAATTTCTTGTATTCGTCTTGCTAAAATTTTACAGATTATCTTAAGGTCGGCGTTTAATAGGCTTATTGGTCTCATATTTTCACATTTATTAGAGGGCTTACCTGGTTTTGGCAGCAGTATAATTAAGGCATTATTTATGTATGATGGTAAATTATTATTTTGAAATGCTTCTAAAACCATTTCCAAAAAAGGTTTTATTAATTTATTCTTAAATTTTTTATAAAGGTCAACTGGAAGACCATCTGGTCCTGCACTTTTTCCTGATTTCATATTATCAATGGCTAGCCCACCTTCTTCTTGACTAATTTTAGACTCCAATATCTCCCTGTTTTCATTTGGAATACACGGTATAGATAGTTCGTTCAAAAACCCATTTAGTTTTGTTAAATCAGGTTCATTTTTGGTATCATATAATTTTTCATAGTAATCTCTAAAGGCTCTATTAATTTCTAAAGGATCTATAACTACCTGTCCATTACTTATAATACTGGTAATTGGTGTTTTAATTTCCAATTGTTTAATCTGCCATGCTAATAATTTTCCTGATTTTTCACCTTGTTCATAAAAAGATTGTTTCAATCTTAGAAGACTCGAGGCAGCTCTATTCGCTGATTTTTTGTCGTATTCAGCTCTCAAAATCAGTAATTCATTCTCCAACCTTGGGTCACTTCCTGCATACACTTTTTCCTGAAGATTTTTTATTTTATGTTCCAATTTAGCTCTCTCCTCTCAAGCCTTCTTAGATTTTGATCCTGTATAACTAATAATATGTCCCCTAATAAAAGCTTTGAAAGCCTCCCACTTTACACATGCTGATGTTTGTGTAGTATTGATGTCAAAGAACTCGTCTATCTGTTTTTCTATATACTTGACAAATTCCTCATCCTGAAGCCATTTATGCTGAAATTGCCATCTACCTGATTCCGTTGTCAATTTTTTATCTACATATATTAGACAACAGGGTGCATGATCAGAGATCACGATGTTATCATAAAAGCAGTTTTGAATCTTGGACCTTAATTCTGTGGAAATCAAAAAATAATCAATACGTGAGAATGTCTTGTAGGTACTGGAATAACAAGAATAGGCTTTAACTTGTGGTTTCATTTCTCTCCATATATCTAACAATCTCAATTCTTTCATAAAATGATTAATAGTCATCCTACATCCAATGTGCGTACAATCCAGTCCTGTTGATCTATCCACACCTGGATTCAATGTACAATTAAAATCCCCTGCTATTATATGTTGCCCTGTAAGTGATGATAAGATGAGAAATAAATTAGCAAAGAACTTCTGATCATCTATATTGGGACCATATAAG
The DNA here is from genome assembly GCA_020510985.1 of Pholidichthys leucotaenia. Classification (NCBI taxonomy): domain Eukaryota; kingdom Metazoa; phylum Chordata; class Actinopteri; order Cichliformes; family Pholidichthyidae; genus Pholidichthys; species Pholidichthys leucotaenia. Next base: position 195,526,918 of record CM035843.1, on the reverse strand, counting down.
TTCACAAGATTTATATTTTCTAATAGCAAAGAACCTTGAATGATTACATATCTTCCAAATTTGTCTCCAATTACATTTTTCACTTGAAAAGGAACTGATTTATGTATGAGAGTCATAACTCCCCTGGCTCGGGATGAAAATGAAGAGGTGAATACACTTCCCTGCCATCTACTCCTAATTCTTTTAACATCCTCCTCTATCAGATGAGTTTCTTGTAAAAACACAATTCTTGAACCCATGTCCTTTATTTTATTCATAACTTGTTTAAGTTTTTTTAAATTTTGTAGACCTCTGCAATTCCATGAAGTTAAATTAAGATTAACACTTTGGTCCATGATCAATAGAGAGTTTGGGATTACCTTGCAGTGTAAACATGCTCATACAGAGAAGCAAAAACATGAGTGGTTGAACATTCATCCTACAAACTACACACAAACAAATTTCCCCTTCCCACACTTGTGGCAAACCCCCCAAAATCAAAAGAAAAATTCTGTCTCCCGATATAGCCATCGACCGTTCCACACCCACGGGGAACAGCCTAAGCCACTCCTTCTTCATCCTCCCAATCACCCTAACTCTACTGCTTTTAATGACGTAACATTAACTCTCCTCTGTAGTTTTCCAACTTAACTCCAAAATTTTTAACAACTTTGTACATCATAGTTTTTTTTGTTTGTTTGTTTGTTTTGTTTTTGTTTTGTTTTTTTAATATATAATACAATCTATATTTTGTAAACTTACTATTTACTTCAAGTCAGTCAGATGCCTGTGCAAATGCTTAATTATTCTACCTTATATTTTGTTCGTGCTTAGCTCCCACCAGTCTCTTCTTCTTCTTTGATCTTCTTGATGAACTCCTGCGCCTCCTCTGGGGTCTTGAAGATATGGGTTCTGCCCTCATACGTGGTCAGCAGTCTCGCAGGATAGATTACACCATGACGAATCCCAAGGTTGCGCAGCTCCTTACGTACGGGATCAAACTGCTTCCTCAATTGCTGGATTCCTGTGGCCAAATCTGGGTAGAACCGCACCTGCTGGTCCTGGTGTTTAATCTCTCCTTTAGCACGTGCAGCGTTGAAGATCTTCATCCTGTCTCTGTTGCTAAGAAACTTCATAATTAAGGTCCTCGGCGGTCCCTTATCTCTCTGTGGGCCAATACGATGTAGTTACTGACCATTTTAGAGCTAAAAACTCTAACTTGTGAGCTGGATAACATGCTTCACTCCTTGATAACCCGCGACTGGCAAAAGCTATGGCCCTAAGCTGACCATCCTGCTCCTGATAGAGTGCTGCACCTAAGCTGGTGGTACTAGCATTGGTATGGAGTACGTAAGGCAGCTTCGGGTCTGCAAAGCCTAAGATAGGAGCTGATGTTAACTTTTCGATGATGGAGTTGAAAGCTTTTTGACAGTCTGTGGTCCATCGACTCTCAAATGGCAGTTTGGGATCAAAGTAGGTTTGGTCAGTGACTTTGGATTTTGACCTTCTGTTGAGTGGGGGGTAACCGCGTGTGAGGTCATTAAGAGGGCGTACTATGGATGAGTACCCTTCAATGAAGCGTCTGTAGTACCCTGAGAACCCTAAAAAGGATCTCAGTTCCTTGAGATTCTTAGGCCGTGGCCAGGTCTTAAGGGCCTGAATCTTTATGGGATCTGTCTCGACACCGCTTTCGGAGACTACATGACCTAGGTACCGGACTGTTGTTTGAAAAAATTTACATTTTTCCAGCGATAACTTTAGCCCGTACTCTTTAAGACGATGGAGTACCCGCATGAGTCGCCGTTCATGTTCTTCCAAACTATTTGAAAAGATGATGAGATCATCTAGAAAGACTAGCACCTCATTTAAGTTCATGTCACAGATGCAGTGCTCCATGAGCCGCTGAAAAGTGCTTGGGGCGTTGGTTATGCCCTGCGGCATGCAGTTGAACTCCCAGAATCCAAGGGGTGTTACAAAAGTGGTCTTTTCTTTGTCTGCTTCTTCTACCTCAATCTGGTAATATCCAGACTTAAGATCGAGGACTGTAAACCACTTGGATCCTGTGAGCGCCGAGAACATCTCCTCTAGATTTGGAAGAGCGTAAGAGTCTTTTCTTGTTTGCAAATTGAGTTTGCGAAAGTCTATACATAGACGCACATCATTGTTTCGCTTCCTCACCACAACAATGGGGGACGAGTAGGGAGACTGGGACTCTCTTATCACACCTGCAGCTAGCAGCTCTTGAAGGTGTTTACGCACTGCCTCAAGGTCTTGAGGGTGTATAGGGCGTGCACGGTGCTTAAAGGGAGTCGGATCGTGAAGATTGATGGAGTGTTTCACTTTGCTCGTACACCCAAAGTCCAAATCATGGAAAGCGAATACTTCCGGGATGTCATTTAGTTGTTTGGTTATTCGCTTTTTCCACTCCTGTGGAATCGGTGAGTCACCAAAGTTGAAACTCAGTTGTGTCTTGTTTGTGGCCGACTCATTTGCACTGACGACATTGTGCTGGGACAGGATACAATGGAAAGCTCCAAGTTCTGCGATGACACAAGTGGACGGAATTGTGACATCTTGTTCTGTTTCGTTTCTAATCATTACAGGCACTTTGTGTGGAGCTCGGGGAGGAAGTGTTATCAGGCAAGTTTTAACACAAAGGCCACCAGGCAAGGAAGACTGAGAGGGGTGTTCAACTATAGCACAGGTGTCTGAAGTACAGTGAACGTTGGCAGAACCCTCTAAAACTACAGTTTTACCTGCTAGAACTACAGCTGGAGCTTTGCCTGACAAGATAACTAATCCAATGTTCCCATCTTTGTTCTTTGTATGTCTTAGTTCGAGAGTTTTCAACAGTGTCCTAAAACCGTAAGGACTAGGTAAGTAATCAGGAGTCTTGATGTCTAAATACTTTTCATAAAGAACATCAAGTGTGTTTGTTCCCACTAACACTGGTGTCTGACTATTAGGATTGGCATCTGGAACGAGAGCTAAGGTTGGTATGTCAATCTCTGTGCATAAGAAGTCTTTTGGAAAGGTAATACACATCTCTATATAACCTAAATAGGGGGCGGGCTGACCTGCAGCGCCCTCTACTTCTAAAAGGTCATAGAGTGGTTTAAGGTTTTGATCGGGAAAGTTCTGTTTGTAAAATGACTCGGTGACTGTAGTCACTTGTGACCCTGAGTCAAGAAGACAATGCACATTAACATCAGAAATGCTAACTACAGCTGTGCATTTGGAGCCAACTAACCCTTTTGGTAGACTATACTTAGGTGGGTTAGTAACAGACTGCTTAAGGTTAGCGCATTGCTTGTACTTAGTGGGACATGATTGTCTGGCTACAGTCTCCATTTGCCCCGTAATAGAGACTGTTCTTAGTTTAACCCGGTTTTTATTAGCTGCGGGATTTTCAGACTTCCATCTCTTTTGTTTCTCTTTAAACAGCTTACGCTTTTCGGTAACTAAAGCTGGGTTTGGTTCGTTTTCGCAGTTCGGCTTGATGTGGCCATCCTCTCCACATTGGAAACAGTACCACGGTTTGGGTGGGGTACTTTGAGTTTTGACCGTTTGTTCTGTGGGTTCCTTTGTCACTTTATTCGGCTTTCGTTTCTCTTTTGGCTTTGTACTAGGTGTACTTTTTGAGTTTTGAGCTTTTGGTTTTGCAGTTAGTTTTACTAGTTGAGTTTGAATTTCTGCAACTTGTTTTGAGAGTTCTTGGATTGAGTTTAACGTGATATTGTCCTCATTTTCATCTGAACTACATTGCACAGTTTGCACGTGGGATGTCACTTTTTGTTTTGAACTGCTCAAATGTTGTCTCATTCGCAAGTTTTTGGCAGCAATTTGGTCTTCTTCAGTACGTAGCAAGAGAAGGAAATCAGGAAAAGTTGGGGGATTTGTTCGTTTTTGTTGTAACTGGAGTGCAGTTAAAAGGGAATCATCCCAACAACCTCGACAAAACTGTGTGACAAGCAGCCTGTCAAAATCCTGGCTTGAAGCACTACAACGCTTCACAGTGTGAGTCAAAGCTACTTGAAGACGTTATGTGGGTGACCCCCACAGCCTACGGACAAGCAGAGCGCTCAGCTGGAGCAATTAGCAGAACAATGAGACTGATATCAATAGGCAGCCTCTCCTTTCTGCCAGTAATCCTGCTATTGTTATGTGTGACTCTCATGTAAATGTCCCATGCTTTCCTGCTGTACTGTGATGCTAATGTGCCATGCATGCATTGTCTAGCTGGGTATATAAGTGACTGAATATTGCTTGCTCATTCTCTCTCTGACTACTGCTTTGGATCACACGCATTGCCTGTTTTGCTGACGAGAGCCTGAGGGCTCGCTCCAGCATGCTTACACAGTGCTGGAGTGAGTTCCGTGATGGCGGATGAATAAAACACCCTTTTAAACTTCAGTTCGCCGTGCCTTATTATCCCATCCGCCACACTGGTGACCCCGAAAGAAAGAACACGCTGACGACGAACGAACGTAGCCCCTGGCGGTGACTCCCGGGGACGAATGAACGCAGTTGCCTGACGCAAATGGCCTGCCCTCCCTTCTGCCACGCGGGAGACCTCGACGCAGAGCCAACACCAGGCGAACTCTCTGGAGATCATCCACGACCGGGAAAGCTGCGGAAAGCGTCATGGTGCGACCCTCGCCTGAGATCGGGACATCCATGCTGGGACTGGCCGAGGGACAAAGATCGTCTACTCCCTCTCACCGCTCCTCCGCATCTACACGAGCCCGAGGGACAAAGATCGTCTACTCCCTCTCACCGCTCCTACGCACCTACACGAGCCCGAGGGACAAAGATCGTCTACTCCCTCTCACCGCTCCTCCGCATCTACACGAGCCCGAGGGACAAAGAACGTCTACTCCCTCTCACCGCTCCTACGCACCATGACCCGGCACGAGCGAACGACAGCAACAGCCCAAACAGGGATGACCATCGGCGCCGACGACGCTGATCTCCAGCAAGCTCCTTGACCCTGACTCACCTCGGCAGTGGCCCTGCCATGCACCGAACCCCCGCACGCACACCGGGGGGTTACAAGGACAGCGCACCACGCATGGGACAATACCGGCTCCACAGACCGCCATCGTCCTCCGCCGCTGCACACGCCCGAGAGACACGGTCGACCGCCATCCTCGGAACCTTCAGGGCTGCTCACACACCTGAAGCACACACGCAGCCCGCACACAGGATTTTGTATGGGTCTCAGCCACGGCGCACAATGGGAATCCAGCCGTCAGCTGTCCCCGAGGGCTTTAGGGCTGCGCGCGCACCTAAAGCCAACACGCCAAGTCCCTCACACAGCTGCAGCTCCTGTTTTTCTTCATGGCCGCTACGAATCCTCGCAGGACTTAACCGCGAGAGGAGTCAGAGACAAGTTTTTCTTCTCACAGCCGCTGTGGATCTCTGCCACGTTCAACGGGACAGCCCCTCAACATCGTGGATCCACATGCAATTTTTGCGCGGCCCAGACAACTTCGCCGTCCCGGGCCGGCACTTGCTACCCCCACCCCCACCCCCTCCCTCCCCCTCCTCCGCTTGCACAGAGCTTTTCCCGCAGCTCGCTACCAAAGCCAGACGATCGAGGCCTCAGCCCCCCGCTGAGCCCTCTGGGGGGGGGGGAGTAGTGTGGGTGACCCCCACAGCCTACGGACAAGCAGAGCGCTCAGCTGGAGCAATTAGCAGAACAATGAGACTGATATCAATAGGCAGCCTCTCCTTCCTGCCAGTAATCCTGCTATTGTTATGTGCGACTCTCATGTAAATGTCCCATGCTTTCCTGCTGTACTGTGATGCTAATGTGCCATGCATGCATTGTCTAGCTGGGTATATAAGTGACTGAATATCGCTTGCTCATTCTCTCTCTGACTACTGCTTTGGATCACACGCATTGCCTGTTTTGCTGACGAGAGCCTGAGGGCTCGCTCCAGCATGCTTACACAGTGCTGGAGTGAGTTCCGTGATGGCGGATGAATAAAACACCCTTTTAAACTTCAGTTCGCCGTGCCTTATTATCCCATCCGTCACAGTTGTAGATATGATGAGGGTTTCTCACCTGTGTTTTGGAAGGTGTCAATAAACTTGGCGTAAAGCTCTCCGCCATCTTGAACTGTACCATAAGCAGAATCTAACAGCTGAAGGTATTCTGATGGTGAGCTGTTGGGGTTCAAGTACTTGACTACATCAGCTGCTGGGGGTAAAAGAGACTCAATGATCTTTCGGGATTGTTGCAGTTTGGACATAGCAGGATCAGTCAAGATTAATTCTACACTGGAGCGCCAAGTATCATAATCTAGTTCATAAGTTGGTCAGAGGTCTTTGCCGGAAAAAGCTCTGAGCTTTTGTGAAAACGGCTGCATGGAAAAATCTTCCCTTTTTACAATGTGCTCAACTACCACACGTTGCACTTCTGGGGGATCTAAATCATGTGCAGAAATGGTGGGCATACTTCGAGCTGGGGTGCTCGCAGTGTGATTTGACTGGTTAGTTGGTTGTACACCTTGAATACTGGGCTCAGCTGCAGAAGGCTGAGGTTGAGGTTCATCCAAGAAAGCTTCAGGTAAGTTATCAGGTAACTTAACTTGCTCTGATTGATCATTTTCAGATTCTTTGACTGACTCAGAAATCTGTGACATCATGTCTTTCAGGACATCTGCAAAATCCCTGCCACTCATCTTCGCTAGGTTTTTAATGTTAGTGAGATATGACTTGGTCGTATCGTTTCCTACATGGTGCGTGTAAACACTGGCAAGAGATTGTATCATATAGCTGGCTCCACTATCAGATACATGGGTACATGGCAATGGGTCAAGAGCTTCAACAGCAGTACCCGAGTTATACTCAAAAATAGCACTCTGGGAAAACTCAGACTTACTATCTGCTACTTTTATGACTCTTGCAATCGATCCATACTGTTTCAAACTCAGTCACTTCACCAAATTGCTCATCTCCAGCGATTTCACTCACTATCACTGCATTTGGAACTTTCACAGATTCACGCTCAACAATATCCATTTTGGGTACGTTACAGGCTTGAAATAACGTAAGGAAGAGAAGAAAAAGGCTCCTGGATGGGCTTGCCACTGATTATTGTAACCCTTGCCTTACGTTAATTAGGTAAAAGAGATTATTAAGTGTAGACCAGTTGCTAGGTTCGTAAGGATTACAATAGGGAATTAAAATGAGTGTGGAATGAAATAGCTGGAGGCAAGGAATGAGCAATAATGGCTGTTATTTTTAAAGATAAATAGAACAAAATATACAAACATTTTACAAATATACAAATATAACAATGGCCGGCATGAAATAAACCCCCCAAAAATGTCTTACTGAGCTCAGTGTTTGTTTGTCTTTTTGTTTCAGTCGTTTGACCAGTCAAGATATCTTGTATTTCCAGACTCAGGTTTCTTTTCCTCTTTTAAAACGGCGGCTTAAGTTGTTACTACTTTGAATTTTGAGCACTGGAGAGAGGAAGGATGCTCTTAAATCGAGATCTTGGTTCAGGTCTCGGTTCAGCCTTGGTTCAGGTCTTGGTTCAGATCTCGGGTCAGGCTCGCCATCTCCATTCGGAGAAAATCCAGGATCCAGAAGATTCTTAATCGGCAACACAAAAAAACCTAGCCTGCAAAACAATAATGTTATTATTGTATACAGCTAAAGTAATTCATTTTTCAATCTCTTTGCATATAACAACTATAGCTTAGTGTTTAAATTCTTCTCTCATATTACTATTGTTACAATCCAGTAGTATAGTAATATCTTACATTTCACATCTTACATTTTACATGCATGTTTTTTTTTTCTCAAAATCTCTCTGGTAGTACATGAAATACTTTTTTTTCTCATGTAACCAAATAAATGAATTTCTCTTTTTATCTCTACATCATTTAACCATGAAATTATGATTAATCTTTTTAACCTTTTCTTTGTAAATCATGAAATGAATTACAATTAATTTATCACATGACCAGGGAATATACTGTCCCATTACTTCCAATATTCCCTTTTAAAATCAGTAAAACCCTGTCTGAGCTACTGGGTTTAGCATAACCTATGAATTTACATAGGAAACCAACAAAATGTGCTTTTAGCATCAAACTACACATTACATTCGACAGAAATAGTGCAAAAGAACTAAAAGTACTTCAGCATACTGTTGTGAACTGAAATCGCATTTAGAAAAACCATACAGAAACAAAAATAGCCTTTTCCATTGCTTTTAAACAGAAAAGATCCACTCGCGATTAACATTAGCATAACGCTAACATTAGCATGGCGCTAGCATGCTTTTCTTTATCACACACTTGGTTTCCACTCACCAAGATGAGGTATCAGCGTGAACACAGCAAAGGACACATCCACCATGCCTCTCAAGCTCGTGCTCCCGTCAACTTAGAACAATAAAGGTTTCAAATGAGCATTTGGACAGTGTTTAGATTTATTTATAGCACTTCTCTACACTAAACTCACCAAGACGACCCACAGGCCTCCACACGGATCGTCCACAGCCTCTCTCGTCCGCTCTCAGAGCGCAAAAGACCGAAAAACGGATGCGCGCCCCAGCACTCTGCTCGGAAGGTGGGACCAATACCGCTCCCAATGAATGAAAAGACCAAGATCACCCAACGTGACCATGAAAAAGGAATTTAAAAGTTGGATAACGAGGGTCACACTTCCTCTGTTTAAAATAACCGTTTTTCAAAATAAAATCACACAATTGCATTAATACAAATGAAATGTGAGAAAAAGGGTCATTTTCTCAGCTGGGTTACACGTCTGTCATGGGTCACCTCCAAAATGTAATGGGTTTGTGTGTAGGCTTAGAGCCCCTTCTGGTGAAAATTGCATCAAAGTCTGTCCATTAATTTTGAAGTATTGTTGCAAACACACTGAAAGATAAGAGCCTTGGCTGAGGTATGCATTCTCAGATCATCATCAAAATGTAATGGATTTGTCTGTAGCCCAAGAACCATCTCTGGTGAAAATTTCATCCAAATCCATCCAGTAGTTTTGGAGTATTGTTGCTAACACACTATGAGAAGATAAAAGCCTTGGCGGAGATATGCATTTTGAGATCATCACCAAAATCTAATCATGTATTCAGTGTGCCATTACACACTTTTCCTGAAAATTTGAATGAAAGGTGCTATATAAATGCAATCCATAATTATTATTATTATTATTAACAGAGAAATAACAGCAAAAACAATATGACTACATTATATGACTACATTATAATAATAATATAACAAGACTGTCATAATTGTATTGACCATACACTGGGACTGGGCAATTCCACCTTAAATCAACATTATGGTTTATTGAATTTTTCAGGTCGGTTTCCTCCTCTCTTCTCCATTACAGTTTACTGACAAGGTTCATAATTATTAAGCAATGTTACACAACAGTGTGGTATCATAACATTTTTTTTGCAGTTATAAACTACAAACTCACATAGTAGCTGTATTATCTACCACAACAAACTTGTAAGAAATATGACCATGAAAAAGGCACAAACACTCATCTGGCACACTGACAGATGCGGACATGTTCCTCCAAACGTTTGCTTTCAAATTTTGGTCATGATTCCCTTTTAGTGTCAGATCAAAGAGTACCGGGTTGTTTGATGCAGCAAAGTTCAGCCTCCACCTCCTCCATCATCACCTCCCATTCTCGTCTTCCTGTACCGGCGTCCTATGTCCTTCCCTTCCTTAATTCTGACTGGCTGCTTTAAAAGGTCTGACATTGATGAGCGCAGCTGTACAGTAGTCTGAAAAGTTGAGCCTTTTTCAGCCCTGAGCGCCGCAACAAAAAGTAGCCACCACTCAAAGTGTTTCAGCGCCAAGGGCACTCAGCGCTGTAAATGCTGGACTACATAGAGAATAAAAAGAAAACAGTCACCCATAGCAGGAAAAACAAGTTTGGTAGACATGGCCCCTAATACTTTTTCTGCAGCGTTTGGCTTCCGGGTTAAGATAAGATAAGATAAGCTAAGACAAGATAAGATAAGAATCAGAATCAGAATCAGAATCAGAATCAGAATCAGAATCAGAATCAGGTTTATTGCCATTGTTCATGTAGTACACAAACTAGGAATTTGTCTCGGTACAATGCTGCAACATTAAACATGATAAGATAAGAGAAATAAACTATACATGTAATAAAGTGTAGGATAAGATTAAGTGATACTGGTCAACAGTTAAAATATATATTAGCCAGCAGCAGATACTGTGGAGAACTATATAGTGCAGTCGGTAATGCAGGAAGAAAACAGTGATGATTAACATGAGTCTGGTTGAGCTGCTGTACATGGTGCACGAGAGTCACTTAGTGTTCAGCAGTCTAATGGCAGAGGGGAAGAAGCTGTTCATGTGACGGGAGGTTTTAGTCTGGATGGACCGAAGTCTTCTACCAGAGGGGAGGGGGGCAAACAGTACGTGACCAGGGTGTGAGGGATCGGCTATGATCCGGCCAGCACGCCTCCGGGTCCTGGAGATGTACAGATCCTGGAGAGATGGGAGCTTGCAGCCGATCACCTTCTCAGCAGTGCGCACGACGCGCTGCAGCCTTAGTCTGTCCCTGGCAGTGGCTCCTGCGTACCACACGGTTATGGAGGTGGTGAGGATGGACTCGATGATGGCTGTGTAGAACTGCACTAACATCTTGGTGGGTAGCTTGAGCTTCCTCAGCTGCCGCAGGAAGAACATCCTCTGCTGGGCTTTTTTGATGAGTGAGCTGATGGTCAGCTCCCATTTGAGGTCCCTGGTGATGGTAGTGCCTAGGAAGCGGAAGGAATCAGCAGTGGTGATGGGAGAGCCTGAGAGGGTGAGGGGGGGCAGAGGGGTTGTGACTTTCCTGAAGTCTACAATCATCTCCACTGTCTTCAGAGCGTTCAGCTGCAGGTTGTTATTGTCGCACCAGGACGCCAGCTGGGCCACCTCTCTCCTGTAGGCGGACTCGTCGCCGTTGGAGATGAGCCCGATGAGGGTGGTGTCGTCCGCAAACTTGATCAACTTGACAGACTGGTGGCTGGAGGTGCAGGAGTTGGTGTAAAGGGAGAAGAGTAGGGGGGAAAGTACACAGCCCTGGGGTGATCCGGTGCTGATGCTAGTATAGTCTGAGACAGTCTTTCCCAGCCGCACATGCTGCCTCCGGTCCGTCAGGAAGTCGATGATCCACCTGCAGAGGGAGTCAGGCACGTTGAGCAGGGACAGCTTGTCCCGGAGCAGAGCGGGGCGGATGGTGTTGAATGCGGAGCTGAAGTCCACAAACAGGATCCTGGCGTAGGTTCCCGGGGAGTCCAGGTGCTGCAGGATGGAGCACCTGGACATAAGAGATAAGCCTTTATTATTCCCACAATGGGGAAATTCCGGGATTGCAACAGCACAGGGATAGCAACACTCAGAGCAACAATCAAGAAGACAAGAAAAAACAAGATCAGCGAATATACATATGTACATATAAATATATAAATATATAAACACAGAGCGGAGCATTGTAGCTGGATGGAATAAATATATAAATATATATACACACAGTGCGGAGCATTGTAGCTAGATGGAATAAACAGCATAACCGTCTGCTTAGTTATCCTACATAGTATGAATATGTACCCATACATATTGTCACCCTCCGTAATGACCGATATTGTCCTAGTTGTATACTGGAGGGACCATTGTGTAAGTCCATTGCGTCTTTTGCATTCAGTACTATTAGGTCGTCAGGTTTTTTTGCTATCTCTGCGAGCAGCCCTGCTTAGGTTATACAGTCTGACAGCCGTAGGTAGGAAGGACCTGCGGAACCTCTCAGTTGCGCACCTAGGATGATGTAGTCTGCTGCTAAATGAGCTCCTCAGTGCGTTCAGTATGTCCTGCATAGGGTGGGACTCTGACTCGGACTCCAGCAGAGATGACAGCTTAGCCACCATCCTTCTCTCTCCTATCTCCTCCACTGGGTCAAGGCGCTGCCCCAGGACAGAGCTAGCTTTCTTGATCAAGCAGTTTGTTCAGTCTCTTCCTATCGGCTGCTGTAATGCCACTGCCCCAGCAGACCACTCCAAAAGTGATGGCTGATGCCACCACCGTGTCGTAGAATGTCTTCAGCAGCGCCCCTTGTACACCAAAAGACCTGAGTCTCCTCAGTAGGAACAGCCTGCACTGTTCCTTCTTGTAGAGTGCGTCGGTATTGTGTGACCAGTCTAGTTTATTGTTCAGATGAACACCAAGGTACTTGTAGGATGTCACCATCTCGATGTCTGTTCCCTGTATATTTACTGGTGTTGTGAGGGGTTGTCCTTGCCTGTGGCAGTCCACCACCAGCTCCTTAGTTTTCCTCGCGTTGATCTGGAGGCAGTTCCGATGGCACCAGTCCACGAAATCTTGGATAAGTCCTCTGTACTCAGCTTCATCTCTGTTGGAGATGAGGCCGACGATCGCAGAGTCGTCAGAGAACTTCTGTAGATGGCAGTGTGTTGAGTTGTGTGAGAAGTCCGCAGTATAAAGGATGAACAGGAAGGGAGTCAAAACCGTTCCCTGGGGGGCTCCCGTGTTACCGATGATCATTAACTTTAGATGTTGATACCACACTGTTATGGGTAAGAGTTCACATACAGTAAGTGAAGAACTGGATCTGAGTCTTTAATTATTGATTTATGTATTTTTGTCAATTAATACAAGATGGAATGATAAGATTAGCTCTCCACAATACAAGCAGGCATTCTGCGTCCTGCTGTGATTGAATACTGTGCAATTTTTGTGTTTTACTGCATACACCCTCATGCCGCCACTCATTTTTGCCACTCAGTGTTTTCTAACTGCCATGAGTTTTGTTCTGTGACATCATGAGCATCCCCTCTGTTTTCAGTGAGTGACCCCTTCAAAGATGCAACTTTTTTCCTTGCAAGTTTGCATTTCTTTTTCTCATAAACTTACAACTTCTGTCCCAAATTTGACTTTTTTCCTTATGTTTGAAAAATTGTCCTTATAAATGACCTTTTTTTTCCCTGTAAATGTCCACTTTTTTTAAGCATCTTTTTTCTTGTGAATCTGTACCTTTTTCCTCACAACTTTGCCTCTCTTTCTCTCCTTCATAAGTTAGTTTTAGGCGCTTCTCGGTAGTTAAGAGTGCCGTGACTGAAGGAGGAGAAACCAAATCCCACCCACAGCAGCATTAGCATATCTCCTCTGTGATGGAGCGTGGCCGTGCATTAACGCCGCTCACCACTCTGACATGGAGCTGCTGCTGGAGTGGCCGACACGGGGATTAACGTTCCTGGGATCGTCGTACCTGTAGAGCTCTCAGGAACAAAGCCTCCTCACTGAAACACACTGCTTGTTGTTGCTGTTGCACATTTTTTCTTCTACTCCCCCCTCCCTTCCCCATTTCTTCTCCACGGTGTTTCCTAGAATAAAGGGACTTTGAGGTGGTGGAGCTTTTTCTCCACGGCCAGGCTGGAATTCTATGGATGTCTTTCTCTTCTCCTTCTCTGTCAGTTCTGGGATGGCTCATTATTCTGGCTGTGATCTGAGGATGAGGAGGGTTGATGGATCCTGGATGGGAAGATGAACACATTTTGTTCAGGAGGACACCTGACAGGAAAAAGCTTGGAGGACTCATCTTTACCTCAACACCTCAACTGATGTTTTCTGAAGATGAACCACACGGACAGGAGTTGGAGCTATTTACTGTTTGAGGACTCATTTTAACTTTTTTGGACCCCATTTTATTTCTTTTAAGCCTGCCTTTTTTTCTTGTAAATTTCTTATGAATGTGATCATTTTTAGCCTTGTAGATCTGTGAATTTTCTCAAAAATGTGTTCCTTTTTCCTCTAAAATGTCCTATATAATGCTTCATAAATTTTCTTGCTTTTTGCTATAAATTTACATTTTTTTTTCTTGTGCATTTGCAAGGGTTTTCTTCATCTATCCATATCCATCCCTCTATCTTCTACCGTTTACCCGGTGGCCGGGGCAGCAGTCTAAGCAGTGAAGCCCAGACCACCACTTGATCCCCATGATCCCTCCTGGAGGCAGTGAGCCCACTGGAGGGCAGACCCATGTGGCTGACTTGGATGAGCCCAGCTGGGCCCCATGGACAGACACCGGGTCTCCAGGTGCTTGCCCTTGAGCCCTGCTAACTCCAAAACAGGTGGGGTACACTGGGTTCTTGTTTTAATTTCTTCATGGGAATTCCACCGGACTGCTCTTGTTCCGGCCCGTCACCCAGGGCCAGCTTGTCTTGGGAGACCCTACAAGGTGGCAAGTTGCCCTCGACATCATAGCTCCTGGGATCGTTGGGACACGCAAACCCCCTCCACCACGATGAGGTGGCAAGCCGTGGAAGTGTGTGGTTTTTCTATTAATTTAATTTTCTTGTAAATTAGCAACTTTTTCTTGTGAATTTCAGACTTTTTCCTCATAAATTTGTAATTTTTCAAAAGTTACCAACTTATCTAGTAAATTTTCAGCTGTTTCTCCAAAGATCTCTCGTGGCCAACACAAACAATCCACATATATCACATTCAGGTTTCCCATCTGGCTCTCATCCAACTATGCGGCTGACTTCATCACAATCACGCTGTCGGTCAGAGTTCAACCTTACAAGCTTTTTGAATTTCCAAACTTTACATTGTAAATTGGGATTTATTTATTTATTGGCAAACTCACAAGAAGCCACTGGCTATGGGTGACAGAACTCCACGTGGAGCCGCAGTTTGCAGACCTCTGCAGTAGGAGCACCATGGCCGACTCTCACTCTCTCTACAACAGCAGCTCATCAACCTACACCGGCTCTGCTGCCGCTGCCACCTGCAATGTTGCCAGCAGCGGCCCCTGGCTGCTGGCCTTCATGCTGACCGCCATCATCCTGGTGACCGTCTGTGGCAACGCGCTGCTCATCGCTCTGGTGCTCGCCCACCGCTCCCTCCGCTGCACCTCCAACTGCTTCCTCGTGTCACTCTTCCTTTCCGACCTGATGGTGGCGCTGGTGGTGATGCCCCCAGCTGTGCTCAATGTGCTGTGCGGTGCCTGGGTGCTGCGGCCCACCTTCTGCCCCGTGTGGCTCTGCTTTGATGTCATGTGCTGCAGCGCCTCCATCCTCAACCTGTGCGTGATCAGCCTGGACCGCTACCTCTTCATCATCTCACCGCTGCGCTACAAACAGAGGATGACTCCACCCCGGGCACTACTCCTCGTGGCAGCAGCCTGGGGGCTGGCAGTGCTGGCCTCCTTCCTGCCCATCCAGATGAGGTGGCACAGTTTGGGACACGGTAGTGGGGACGTGTCGCTGCCCGGGGTCACTGCGAGTAATGTCAGCTCCTACCCCGACGCACTCTATCCAGAATCCTACTTCCAGCCAGAGGTGGGTAAAGTAGAAAATGCCACTCAAGTGAAAGTAGCCAAACCTGGTGATATACAGTAAACTGGAAAATTCCCAAAAGTAACAACACGCAGTTCTCCCAGTCAAGCTGCACATATTGACATATGAGATGGTTGGCAAAATTTAAAAAAAAAAAAAAGACACTTTGGATGATAATTTCAAACATATGCAACAAAAGCAAAATTTCAAGCAAAACCACATTTCTCCCAATCGAGCCGCATGATTTGACATGCATCATGAAGGGTTTGGAAAAATGTTAAAAACTGCAACATTTTTTTGACAATATTTTCAAAACCCATTAAAAAAAATCCAAGACAGAAGCTCAGTTCTCCCAATCAAGCTGCTCATTTGACGTATATCATGAGTGGTTAGCAAAATTTTTAAAAATTGTGACATTTTGGGTGATAATGTCAAACATATGCAACAAAAGCAAAGTTTATGACAGAAATGCAGTTCTCCCAATTGAGCTGCACACTTTGACGTGTATCATGAAGGGTCTGGCAAAATATTAAAAATTGCAACATTTTTTGGACAATATTTTGAAAACCCATGAAAATCCAAGCCAGAAGTGCAGTTCTCCCAATCAAGCTGCTTGCTTGAGACACCCCCCCCCCCCCTCCACACACACACACACATCATGCAGGGTTAGCAATTTAAAAAAAAAAATTGTGACATTTTGGGCGATAATTTCAAACATATGCAACAAAAGCAAAATTTACAACAGAATCGCAGGTCTCCTGATTGAGCTGTGCACTTTAACATATATCATGAGGGATTTGGCAAAATAAAAAAAAATGTGACATTTTGATGATATTTTAAAAACAATGCAAAAAATCAGAAAACCAATAATGAAACTTACTGTAGTTCTCTCAATCAGCCATGTAGCTACCTGGGGTCACCAGGTAGCTACATGGCTGATTGATTAACTTTAGCAGATTCCTATTTACAGCCAGAGGCTGGTAGAGCAGCCAGAAAATTATACTCAAGTCAAAGTACCTAAACCTTATGATATTAATGAGTAATAGTAAGTTTTCATCTGAGGAAGATAAAATACAAACTATCCACAATGTACCCACTAGTATATGCTGCAATATTTACATTTTTAGATTAGCATAGTTGCTGACACATTACATACTGACAGCTTAATATAGACTGAAAAGTAAGAAGGGTTTTAATGTGTGTCAGGGATCTGCTCACAGGTGTAACCATGGAAACCAGGAAAGGGGAGGAGCTAATTCAAAGCTGCAGCAGAAAGTTGGTGTCTGGCAATGAGAGCAAAACTGGTGGTGGCTCGATCCTTTTTTTCTCTTACACAAGTACATTTATGGAGAAAAAGTACTTTTACTTGCTTATATACCTGCCAAGCCTTCCTCTTGAGCCAGTTTTGTGGGTCATGTGACTTGTGCCGTCTCACCGGCTGCTTGTTAGCTCGTTAGCTGTGTTGAGGGAGCCCTTTCTGATGCCTCGATTATGTTAACAGTTATCACCACACAGGTATTACCAGCTGCAGATAGAGATGATAAATCAAACTTCAGCTCATCCAATTTGTTATCAGAACAGCTGACACGGTTAGCTGCTAAATTTGATAACTTTTCTTACGGTAATGCCATTTTCACTCGAGTACTACCTTTCCCTCCAGCTCTCCCCATCTGGTGGCCTCTCCTTCCAGTGCCGTCTGCGGGTCACCCTCCCCTTTGCCCTAGTGGCATCCGTCCTCACCTTCTTCCTGCCCTCTGGTGCCATCTGCTTCACCTACTGCCGGATCCTGCTGGCGGCGCGGAGGCAGGCCAAGAGGGTGGCGGCGCTGAGCCACCCGCCGCACCCACACCCTTCTCTGGGGGAACCTTCACGACCTCCGTCGCCTGGAGTTCAGCCAGATGGTGACGACTGCAGCCACCTGGACCCTCCGGTGTCACAGAATTTACCGGTGAGAGACCCTTTGATGACCAAATAAATAAATACACTAAAAATGTGTGAGAAAAATGATAAAATGTGCAAGGAAAAAGTCACAATTTGCAAGAAAATACTTCAAATTTATTATATATGGCAAACAGTTAAGAAAGAGGTAATAAATTGACAGAAAAACCTGACCTTTTAAGAAAAAAAAAATATGAGGAAAAATTCACAAATTTACCACTTCAAATTAATAAAGAACATGAAAAGTTGCAAACTGATAAGAAAACAGAAAAATTTAGGAAATGAAAGTTCAAAATTTACAAGAAATCAAAAGTGACAAAGTTAACAAGAAAAAATTAGTGATGTCACTTTTAAATGTGATTAATTGCATTTAGATGACAGGGCAGCTTGCTTCTTCTGAATCACATCACACTAGTAAGTGTTTTAGTGCATTTAATTGCACTTTAACTGCATAGTGCGATTAATCACATTTTGCAATTAACTTGACCCAGCTTTTCACACCTATGTGCTGCCTATGGCAAAAATTGCATTAATCATGATTAAACAATTAACCATGAATCGTGATTAATCCAACACCATTAGAAAAAAATACAATAAACTACAAAAAAAGGAAAAGTTTGGTTTTTCAGAAAAATACTGAGAAAAAGGAAAATGTATAAGAAAATTGTCTCAAATATGCAAAGTAAAGTCATAAATTTTAAAAAGTTGCCAAGTTATCCAAAAAAGTAAAATCAATGTAAAGTATAAGAGAAAAACTCAAATTTACAAGAATTTTTTGGCCAAAAAACCAAAAAAACCCCAAAAAACCCTCACATTTGATTTAAAAATATGAAAATGTGAAAGAAAAAAATATGAAAATTTACAGTTAAAGATTTTATCGATTGCATATTTTCAAGAAAAATTTTAAACAAACTTATAGAAACTAAAGTACTTATGAACAACTCAGAAGATTAAAAACACATTTTAGGAAAATGGTTCAAATTAGTAAGAAAAGAAAAAAAATGAAAGGAACAGTTAAGAAAATAGAAAATTGATGAGAAAAATGGCAAATAAAAAGGTTATAATCTACAAATAACCAAAAGTAATCAAGAAGCCAACATTAGTTGGCTCAGGCTACCTATCCAAGGTAGGAAATGAGCCATTCTGAATATGGCTGCAAAAGATGATTCACAATGATGCTGCAATAATCTAATAAAGGAAATTTTTACCACAGTATATCACAAACATTTCATTAAGATCTGTGTGTACTGTCACAATGTGGGAAAAAATTTAGTAAATGGGACCTTTAAAATCAGTTAATTAAAAAATTATTTTTGTCAAAGCCAAATTGGCCCATTTATGATGGGTGCCAGTCACCTGTGGCTCCAGAGCTGCAGGTTACAGACCCCACATCTATGTGTAAGTCATGAAAACGATATTTAACATATTAAATTCTCAGATTTATTTATTCTAACAAATCACCTGAGCAGTAAGTCATAAAGCTGTTTTATTAAAGCTTCTGACAGGAACGTCTTTGTGGTTCAGACTATTGTGGAACGTTTGGAGCAGAACTGAAATCAAAGAATCAACAGCAGTGTGACCTTTCAAAATCTTCAAGGACTCAATATATACTTTTTTTTTCTTCTGTCAAGGCTTTGACAATTCAGCGTTTTCAGGCAGGAAAGAATAATCAGCAATGTGTAGCTGCTGATAGAACACAATGTGGAGCTGAAAAAAGTCCCTGTAGTTCACAAAGAAGAGGACAGTTAAATAGAAAAAAACATCTACAACCTGTGGCTCTTTTTCCGACAACCAGTGGCCCACTGTGGCTTTAACTAACAGGTAAACAAATAAATAAAAACAAGAATGGTCAAAACTCACACGTTCCACAGTAAAACTGTTAAATTACTAAGAGCTGTAAAAGAAAAAAAAATACATATTTACCAGAAAAAGTCTCAAACTTACAACAAATAAAGTCACAAATTTATAAGAAGAAAATATGAAGTACCCCCTCATGGATCGTCACCTTATCGTGGTGGGGGGGTTTGCGTGCCCCAGTGATCCCAGGAGCTATGTTGTCCGGGGCAATTTGCCTCTGATAGGGTCTCCCAAGACAAACTGGTCCTGGGTGAAGGGCCAGACTAAGAACGATCCAACAGACTCTCATGAATTGTATATCAAGGATTCAGTGTACCCCGCCCGGTATGGGGTTACCGGGGCCCCACCCTGGAGCCAGGCCTGGGGGAGGGGCTCGAAGGCTAGCGTCTGGTGGCCGGGTTTCCACCCATGGGACCCGGCCGGGCTCAGCCCGAAGGAGTTACATGGGTCCGCCTTCCAGTAGGTTCACCACCTGCAGGAGGGATCATGGAAGTCCGGTGCTATGTGGATTAGGTGGCAGTCAAAGGCGGAGACCTTGGCGGACTGATCCCAAGCTTTCTAAACTGGCTTTTGGTACGTGGAATGTCACCTCTCTGGTGGGGAAGGAGCCTGAGCTGGTGTACGAGATTGAGCGATACCGGCTAGATATAGTCGGCCTCACCTCAACACACAGCTCCGGTTCCGGAACCAGTCTCCTGGAGAGGGGCTGGAGCTTGGCCTTTTCTGGAGTTGCCCCGGGCGAGAGGCGACGAGCAGGGGTAGGTATTCTTGTATCGCCCCACCTTGCTGCCTCTATATTGGAGTTTTCCCCGGTGGACGAAAGGGTTGCTTCCCTGCGTCTTCGGGTTGGGAAACGGGTCCTGACCATCATTTGTGCCTATGCACCAAATGATGTTTCAGAGTACCCACCCTTTTTGGAGTCTGTGACTGGGGTGCTGGAGGGTGCTCCTCCTGGAGACTCCATTGTCCTACTGGGGGACTTCAATGCGCACGTGGGCAACGACAGTGAAACCTGGAGGGGGGTGATTGGGAGGAACGGCCTGCCCGATCTGAACCCGAGTGGTGTTCAGTTATTGGACTTCTGTGCTAACCACAGTCTGTCTATAACGAACACCATGTTCAAGCATAAGGGTGTCCATATGTGCACCTGGCACCAGGACACCCTAGGCCGCAGGTCGATGATCGATTTTGTTATCGTATCATCAGACCTGCGACCGTATGTCTTGGACACCCGAGTAAAGAGAGGTGCAGAGCTGTCAACTGATCACCACCTGGTGGTGAGTTGGATCCGATGGCAGGGGAGGAAGCCATTCAGACCTGGTAGACCCAAACGTATAGTGAGGGTGTGCTGGGAGCGTCTGGCTGAGGCCCCTGTCCGGGAGGTCTTCAACTCCCACCTCCGGAAGAACTTCAACCACATTCCGAGGGAGTCTGGAGACATGGAGTCTGAATGGGCCATGTTCTCCACCTCTGTTGTTGAAGCGGCAGCCCAGAGCTGCGGCCGCAAGGTGGTCGGTGCATCTCGTGGTGGCAACCCCCGAACCAAGTGGTGGACACCAGTGGTGAGGGGGGCCATTAAGCTGAAGAAGGAGTCCTATCAAGCTTGGTTGGCTTGTGGGACTCCCGAAGCAGCTGAGGTGTACCGGCAGGCCAAGCGGAGTGCAGCTCGGGTGGTTGCTGAAGCAAAAACCCGGGTATGGGAGGAGTTCGGTGAGGCCATGGAACAAGACTTTCGGTCGGCTTCAAAGAGATTCTGGCAAACTGTTCGGCGGCTCAGGAGGGGAAAGCAGCTCCCCGTCCACACTGTGTATGGTGCGGATGGGACACTGTTGACTTCAACTGGGGATATCGTCGGGCGGTGGAAGGAATACTTCGAGGATCTCCTCAATCCCACTGATACGCCTTCCACAGAGGAAGCAGGGTTTGGGGACGAGGGGGATGACTCGCCTATCACAGGGGCTGAGGTCGCCAAGGTGGTTAAAAATCTCCTTGGTGGCCGGGCCCCGGGGGTGGACGAGATTCGCCCCGAGTACCTCAAGGCCCTGGATGTTGTTGGGTTGTCATGGTTGACACGCCTCTGCAACATTGCGTGGAGGTCGGGGGCAGTGCCTTTGGCATGGCAAACCGGGGTGGTGGTTCCTCTCTTCAAAAAAGGGGACCGGAGGGTGTGCTCCAACTTTAGAGGGATCACACTCCTCAGCCTCCCTGGGAAGGTCTATGCCAAGGTACTGGAGAGGAGAGTCCGGCCGTTGGTCGAACCTCGGATTCAGGAGGAGCAATGTGGTTTTCGTCCTGGCCGTGGCACATCGGACCAGCTCTTTACCCTCTCGAGAATTCTTGAGGGTTCGTGGGAGTTTGCCCAACCAGTTTACATGTGTTTTGTGGACTTGGAGAAGGCATTTGACCGCGTCCCTCGTGGATTTTTGTGGGGGGTGCTTCGGGAGTATGGGGTATCGGGCTTGTTGTTACGAGCTATTCGGTCTCTGTACGACCGTTGTGAGAGTTTAGTTCGCATTGCCAACACTCGGTCGGAGTCATTCCCAGTGAGAGTTGGACTCCGCCAGGGCTGCCCTTTGTCACCGGTCCTGTTCATAATTTTTATGGACAGGATTTCTAGGCGCAGCCAGGGAATGGAGGGTGTCATGCTTGGTGACCACAGGATCTCATCTCTGTTGTTTGCAGATGATGTTGTCCTGTTGGCTTCATCCAGCAATGAGCTCTTGCTGGGACGGTTTGCCGCTGAGTGTGAAGCGGCTGGGATGAGAATCTGCACCTCCAAGTCCGAGTCCATGGTCCTCAGCCGGAAAAAGGTGGATTGTCCTCTCCGGGTTGGGGACAGGCTCCTGCCCCAAGTGGAGGAGTTTAAGTATCTTGGGGTCTTGTTCACGAGTGAGGGGAAAATGGAGCGAGAGATCGACAGACGGATTGGAGCAGCATCTGCAGTGATGCGGACGTTGTACCGGTCTGTTGTGGTGAAGAGGGAGCTTAGTTCTAAGGCAAAGCTGTCGATTTACCAGTCAATCTACGTTCCTACTCTCACCTATGGTCACGAGCTTTGGGTAATGACCGAAAGAACGAGATCGCGGATACAAGCGGCTGAAATGAGCTTTCTCCGTAGGATTGCTGGACTCACCCTCAGAGATAGGGTGAGGAGCTCAGTCATCCGGGAGAGGCTCAGAGTAGAACCGCTGCTCCTCCACATTGAAAGGAGTCAGTTGAGGTGGTATGGGCATCTGATTAGGATGCCTCCTGGACGCCTCCCACTTGAGGTGTTTCAGGCACGTCCCACTGGGAGGAGACCCCGGGGCAGACCCAGGACTCGGTGGAGAGACTATGTCTCCCAGCTAGTCTGGGAACGCCTTGGTATCCCCTCTGAAGAGCTGGAGCAGGTGGCTGGGGAGAGGGAAGTCTGGGCTTCTCTGCTTGAACTGCTGCCTCCGCGACCCGGACCTCCGGAAAAGCGGTAGAAGATGGATGGATGGAAATATGAAGTACTATTTGAAAAGGGACAGACTTCCCAACCTAGAAACTGTTTTGCTGTGTTTGGGGTTCATGCTAATAGTTAGCTTGTTTACCTGCATTATTTTTATTTTAAAATCAGTTACCACAATGTTTAGATGAAAACCTCACAGTATACCATTTCTACTAAAGCTTCACGATTTTGACTCTTTATTCCGTCTGAAGATAACTATAAGAAGGCCGTGAAGAGAAAGTAAACAAAAGCAGAGATACTGATCAAGCATTAGCTAACTAGCTAGCAGGCCTGAATGAATGAATGAATGAATCTTTATTTATTTCGGATAGATTAAAAGTAGAGATTAAAAAAGAAACAATAATATAACAAAGGGAGAAAGAAAATCCAACAAGGTCAAATTAGACAATAACTCCTCTGATTATACAGTTCAACATAAGTTATCCGAAATGGGTGATGGCTGAAGCTGCAGCTTATATTGCCCACCCATATTCCATCCAAGAATTCAAAAGAAAAAACAAAACAAGAGCGATTACAATTCAGAACAAAGCTAAGACAAAATGTGACAAAAAAAACTAGACTGGATATGACAATCCTTATGTGATTTTACATGTCATCTTGTATATATGTTTGGAGTATTTCTTCCTTTAGTTTTTGTTTAAATTGTCCAAGCGTTGTACATGATTTTAATTCAGGTCCAAAATCGTTCCATAATCTGACTCCTTGCACTGAAACACAGTGTTGCTTGGTGGTAGTTCTCACTGAAGGTTTTTGAAATATACATGTTCCTCTGAAATGATATTGTTTCTCCCTTATCTGGAACAACTTTTGGATATTTGCGGGCAGTGATAGATTCTTCACTTTAAACATTATTAGTGCAGTTTTAAAGTCAACCAGATCTTTCAACTTGAGAGCTTTTAATTTAAGAAAAAGTGGGTTTGTTGGTTCCCTGTAAGCAGCTTTGTTTATTATTCTAATAGCTCGCTTCTGAAGCATAAAGACTGGATATATGTTTGTTTTATATGTATTTCCCCATACTTCAGTACAATATGTCATGTATGGGAGTATTAATGAATGATACAAGGTATATAGTGTGGGTTGATTCAGCAAATATTTCACTCTGTGTAGTATTGCAATTGATTTGGATATTTTACCTTTAATATAATTAATATGTGACTTCTATCACAGTTTATTATCAATTATTACTCCAAGAAATTTAGTTTTGGATACCATTTCATTCTCTACACCATTTACACTGAGTTTAGATACTAAGTTGTTGTGATGGTTGTTAAAAACTATAAATTTTGTCTTACTTAAATTGAGCGTTAATTTGTTTGAATCAAACCACAGTTTAAGCTTTCCTAATTCCTTTCCGAGTGTATCCAAAAGTTGTTCCAAATTGCTTCCACAGCATAATAGATTAGTGTCATCGGCAAACAATGTTAAATCCATTTTTTCCGAAACTTTACATATATCATTTATATACATACTGAATAACAATGGCCCCAAAACTGAACCCTGTGGGACTCCACAAGTAACCTTCAGTAACTGTGAGTTTTTGTTGCCAGCACATACATACTGATATCTATTCTTTAAGTAACTACATAACCAGGACAGTGCTACCCCCCTAATACCACAATTTTGTAGTTTCTTTAATAATAAGTTATGATCCACTGTATCAAATGCTTTTTTAAGATCCAGGAATACCCCAACTGAATACTCTTTATTTTCAACGGCAGTTGATATTTTTTCTATAAATTCTATTAGCGCAAATGCAGTTGTCCTCTTGTGTCTGAACCCATATTGCTGCTCACACAATAAATTATTCTTCAGTATGAAGTTGTCAATTCTCTCAAAGAATATTTTTTCAAGTATCTTGGAAAATTGCGGCAATAGTGAAATTGGTCTATAGTTTGAGAATTCCCCTCTGTCACCCGTCTTGTATATCGGAATTACTTTAGCTACTTTCATTGCATTGGGAAATATACCTGTTTGGAGAGACGGGTTACAGAAGTACGTCAGAGGTTTCACTAAGCATTCAATAATAGTTTTGACTAAGAGCATGTCAATACCATCACAGTCCGTAGATGTTTTACTTTTAAACAATTTAACAATTTCAATGACCTCTCTCTCGTCTGTGTTCTTTATGAAAATGGAGTCTTTTATAGCAGTGTTTTTGCTTATTGTATCACCTGTGGGTGCCGTAATGGGTATTTCTCGAGCCAAATTAGGACCAATGTTAACAAAAAAGTTATTAAATTCATCTGCAGGTGAAGCTGCATTCACACTCTGAGTCGTTTTATTATTTTTTGAAAAATTGGTTGGGTAGCTTGTATTTCTGTTTTATTTCCCAGAATATTAAGTATTGCCCATGTATTTTTAATATTGTCTCTGTTTTTCTCCAGTTCTTTACTGTAATAGTCTCTTTTACTACATCTTATTATATATGTTAACTTATTTTTGTATGTTTTATACCGCTGCTCTGCTTCTTTTGTCCTTTTCTTTAGGAAAGCTTTATATAATAAATTTTTCTTTTTACACGCCTTTTGTAATCCTTTGGTTAACCATGGCTTATCGACAAATTTATGTTTAAGCTTTTTCTTTACTAATGGACAATTTTTTTCATAAAGAGTGGTTACAATGTTTATATTGGCCTGTCAGCTAAAGAGACTGGACTGATGGACTCTGGAAAAGTTTATGGATATAAATGGTGACTGGTGGACAACAGTAAATTTTGTTGAATTTAAATGTAAAATGACAACAAAGCTATGTTATTTAAGTTTAGCATTTTGGGACAACTTGTTTTTGCATAGTGATAGTCTTGGCAGAGCAATATTCTTGATCGCAGACATCCGGGACTTTCACTGTTCTGGTCACTTGGCAACAAGGGGCCAATGAAAACAACCACCATTATTTTATTGTGAGCTGCTAGCAAGGAGACTTACCAGGATAGTTTTTCATCTCTGTTGATGGCATATGTGAAGCTCCAGACAAGCTATCTTTGAGACAAGATAAATTACACTGTCAAGATAACTCTTGTATGTATTATATGGTCTGTGGAGCTAAGTGCCTTGCTATGAATGATGTCTGGGCCTGTTCACAGCAACCGACACACTGTGAGTGAGAGGGAAGTGTGGTGTCGTGAGTGTGGCGTGTGTGTATGTGCTGCCGTACCCGCCCCTGGCGTGACGTCAGGCGGGCACAGCCCTTGTATATAAATAGTTATGTTCTCTGTAATAAAGGTGGTTGGCGTTGTTGGTTCCTGCAAGACCAGACTCTGACTTGTTTCTCATAGATAACAGGGAGCTCCACTGAAATTAATGTTTTTGCAGTGAAATATGCCAAGAAATTGCATCGCTGTAGGTTGTCATAATCACAGTTTGAAGAAAGACAAACAAGTGTCATTTTTTGAGCTGGCAAAGAGACATTTAGAGCCTGAATGAAGGAATAAGTGGCTGAGTACTCAGATTAAATAAATGTATTCCCTTTAATCAAATATCTTTTTTCTTAATAAAATTACACTGAATATACCTGTTACAAAATGAGCCGAACATAGTGTCCTGCGATTTGGAGGGCTATAGAGTGTCCCATACTCATTCTTGCTACTTATTCCTTTGTTCAGGCTCTAAATGTCTCTTTGGCAGCTCAGAACATTATACTAGTAATGTGCCATCAGTACTGAAAAATACTTCCTAATGTTGTCTCGTTTCCACAGCCGTCAGTGAACAGTGAGCGTCATCTGGCTCACAGACAGGGTCGGAGGGCGCTGAAGGCCAGTCTGACCCTGGGAGTCCTCCTGGGACTCTTCTTCAGTGCCTGGCTCCCCTTCTTCATCACCAACATGGCTCAGGTGGGTCAAGGAAGCAGAACTAGATGCACATAAAAGGTTTCTGCTGTGGAAGAGTACTTAGGAACTCTGACTTCCTTGTTTCTGCTGTGCAGGCTCTCAAAAATTGGCAATATCTAATGCTTTAAGTGGGCCGGTAGTTCTTGATTTGATCTTTTTCTGTGACCTGGACCAGGGATGGGCAATCATGTGCAATGGAGGGCTATTCCACTGCAGGTTTCTGTTCCAGCCAGTCTCTTTGGCAGGTGTTTGCTCTGATCAGCTTCAAGGATTGCTAATCATGGATCGTGGAATAGCCCTCACTGCCCTGGACTCTACTGCAAAGACTTGTTGTTGTGGTAGATGCAGTATGCATTTTGACATTGTGTTGTTGAAGCATGCAAGGCCTTTCTTGAAAAAGATGTAGTCTGGGTGAGAGGAGATGTTTCTCTAAAACCTGTACATAACTTTGAGCATGGATAGTGATTTTCCAGGCATGCAAGTTGCCAGTTCCAAAGGCAGTAATGCCCCTCCATACCATCAGAGATCCACGCTTTTGAACTGATCACTTATCATAAACCGGATGGTCCCCCTCTACCTTTAGTCTGGAGGAGGAAGTGTTCATAATTTCCAAAAAGAATTTAAAATTTAAATTAATGTGACCACAGGACATTTTCCCGCTTTGAATCAGACAATTTTGAATGACTTTTGGTCCAGAGAAAAGGATATTTCTGAACCATGATCATACAGTTCATGGTTTCTTTGATGCATGATAGAGCTTTATCCTGCATTTTTTTAATTGCATGACAAACTGTGTTCACAGTGATTTTTGGAAGTGCTCCTGAGCCAATACAGTGATTTCAGTGGCAGAATCATGCTTGTTTTTTATGCAGTGCCGGCTGAGGGCTCTAAGATCTTATCTTATCTTATCTTAAGATGAAGGGTATCTAGGACTCATTTTCAGCCATGATTTTGGAGATGCCTTCAAAATCTCAGAATCTTTTGATGAAATGATGTTCTGTAGATAAGATAAGATAAGATAAGCCTTTATTAGTCCCACAATGGGGAAATTCCAGGATTGCAACAACACAGGGATAGCAACACTGAGAGCAACAATCAGAAGGCAAGAAAAAAAAACAAGAGCAGCGAGTATACATATGTACATATAAATATATAGACACACAGTGCGGAGCATTGTAGCTAGATGGAATAAATATATGAATATATAAACACACAGTGTGGAGCATGATGATAGATGATGGGATAGTCAGTCCCATCCATCCGTCCCTAATCGAGGGTTCTGAGAAGTAGGGGTATCAGTCAAATCAAAGTAAAACCAAAATAATCTTGCTCATGTTGGGCTTCCCCTCCCCCACTCCCTGTTGTGTGTGTGTGTATAGAGAGCTTTTCACTTACTGCTTATTTAAAAATTGCCCACGGAGTTGTGTGTGTCGGCATGCAACTCTGCATCCGAAAGCAGTGCAATTAGCACTGTTTGGAAGCAGAACTTTTTTTAAAATTTTTGCAAATTTATTAAAAATAAAAAACTAAGAAATCACATGTACATAAGTATTTACAGCCTTTGCCATGAAGCTCAAAATTGAGCTCAGGTGCCTCCTGTTTCCACTGATCATCCTTGAGATGTTTCTACAGCTTAACTGGAGTCCACCTGTGATAAATTCAGTTGATTGGACAGGATTTGGAAAGGCACACACCTGTCTATAGAAGGTCCCACAGCTGACAGTGCATATCAGAGCACAAACCAAGCATGAAGTCAAAGGAACTGTCTGTAGACCTCCGACACAGGATTGTCTCAAGGCACAAATCTGGGGAAGGGTACAGAAAAATTTCTGTTGCTTTGAAGGTTCCAATGAGCACAGTGGCCTCCATTATCTGTAAATGGAAGTTTGGAACCACCAGGACTCTTCCTAGAGCTGGCCGACTGTTTAAACTGAGCAATCAGGGGAGAAGGGCCTTAGTCAGAGAGGTGACCAAGAACCCAATGGTCACTCTGTCAGAGCTCCAGCGTTCCTCTGTGGGGAGAGGAGAACCTTCCAGGACAACCATCTCTGCAGCAATCCACCAATCAGGCCTGTATGATTGGCCAGACGAAAACCACTCCTTAGTAAAAAGCACATGGCAGCCCGCCTGGTGTTTGCCAAAAGGCACCTGAAGGACTCTCAGACCATGAGAAACAAAATTCTCTGGTCTGATGAGACAAAGATTGAACTCTTTGGCATGAATGCCAGGCATTATGTTTGGAGGAATCCAGGCACCACTCATAACCATGCCAACAGTGGTGGCAGCATCATGCTGTGGGGATGTTTTTCAGCAGCAGGAACTGGGAGACTAGTCAGGATAGAGGGAAAGATGAATGCAGCAATGTCCAGAGACATCCTGGATGAAAACCTGCTCCAGAGTGCTCTTGACCTCAGACTGGGGCGACGGTTCATCTTTCAGCAGGACAACAACCCCAAGCACACAGCCTAGATATCAAAGGAGTGGCTTCAGGACATCTCCGTGAATGTCCTTGAGTGGCCCAGCCAGAGCACAGACTTGAATCCAATTGAACACCTCTGGAGAGATCTGGAAATGGCTGTACACTGACGCTTCCCATCCAACCTGATGGAGCTTCAGAGGTGCTGCAAAGAAGAATGGGAAAAACTGCCCAAAGATAGGTGTGCCAAGCTTGTGGCATCATATTCAAACAGACTTGAGGCTGTAATTGCTGCCAAAGGTGCATCAACAAAGTATTGAGCAAAGGCTGTGAATACTTACGTACATGTGATTTCTTAGTTTTTTTTATTTTTTAATAAATTTGCAAAAATTTCAAAAAAACTTTTTTCACGTTGTCATTATGGGGTATTGTGTGTAGAATTTTGAGGAAAAAATGAATTTAATCCCTTTTGGTATAAGGCTGTAACATAGCAAAATGTGGAAAAAGTGAAGTGCTGTGAGTACTTTATGGATGCACTGTACGCTCACTAGACAACAAAATAGACCATGTACAGCTCCTGAGAATGATGCAACATGAAGCGCAGAACTGCTGTGTTTTTACCTTTACGGAATTGTGGCTAAATGACAATATCCCAGACTCTGCTATTCAGTTAGCAGGTCTAACATGCTTGCTGCCACTGTTTACATCCCACCCACCACCACCAGTGACAGGAACCAGGCACCAAATGAACTCTCAGGCCATCAATGGGACACAAACAGCACACCCAGACGGATTCCTCATCACAGCAGGAGACTTCAACCATACAGATTTAAAGGCCCTCCTACCAAAACTACACCAACATGTGGACTTTCCAACAAGAGGAGACAATTTGCTGGACTTGGTGTATTCACCCCACAAGAAAGCATACAAGGCTTCCCCCTGCCCCACCTTGGTCTCTCTGATTACATCACCATCTTGCTAAGGCCTGCATACAGACCCAGAGTGACAGCCATCAGACAAACAAAAAAATAGGTACGTGTGTGGCCAGAAGGGGCCTCCTATGCTCTAAAAGACTGCTTCAGCAGACAGACTGGGACATTTCAAGCATGCAGCCACTCACAATGAACACACAAATACAGAGGAGTACACTGAGGCTGTTGTAGCATACATACAGTGGATATAAAAAGTCTACACACCCCGTTCAAATGCCAGGTTTTATTATGTAAAAAAATGAGACAAAGATAAATCATTTCAAAACTTTTGCCATCATTAATGTGACCTATTATGCAACCAGGTCATTGTAAGTTTTTTTATTTTTTCCCTTAAAAGCTTTCAGTTTGTTTTTCAATTGGGTTGTGCAGGTTATAGGTCACATTAATGGTGGAAAAAGTTTTGAGATGATTTATCTTGGTCTCATCTTTTTACATCACAAAAACCTGGCATTTGAACAGGGGTGTGTAAATGGTATTCACTTATATAGCGCTTTTTCTCATCTCTGGATGACCAAAGTGCTTTACAGATCCTGCTATCCACCCATTCACACACTGATGGTGGCAGAGCTGCCATGCACACATAGGCGCTAGCCTGGTCACCAGGAGTAACTGGGGGTTCACTTAGACATGCAGACTGCAGACAGAGCGGGAATCAAACCCATGACCCTCCGATCAGTAGTCGGTCACACTACACCTGTGCCACAGCTGCCCCCATAAAAGTGTAGACTTTTTATATCCACTGTAGCTAAATGCATTTTATGTCACTCACTGCAAAACCGTCACTGTTTGTGCTAACCAGAAGCTATGGATGACAGCAGACGTGCACAGGCTCTTGAGGACTCAGGATGCAGACTTCAGGGCCGGTGACAACGCAGGACTAACAACAGCTAGGGCAAACCTGTCCCGTGGTATCAAGGAAGCAAAATGACAGTACAGGAAGAAAATATCCGGACACTTCACCAACACCAGAGATGCACAGTCTGTCTGGTGTGGCATACAGACCCTCACCAATTACAAACCTCTACATCAGACCTGTGCGAGTGACATCACACTGCTTAACAACTTAAATGACTTCTTTGGCCGCTTTGAAGCACAAAACAACACATCAGCACAGAAGACCACTCCTCTCCCAGATGAGCAGGCCATACGTTTGGCTCCAGCCAGCGTGAAGAGGACCCTCTCCAGCATCAACCTACACAAGACAGCTGGACCAGACAACAAACCAGGTCGCGTTCTGTAGAATTGTGTATAAGAGCTCAAGAATGTCCTGGCCGACATCTTCAACATCTCGTTGAGTCAAGCAGTTGTCCCCACATGTTTCAAAACTGCTACCATAATATCAACCCCAAAGAAGCCCGTCCCATCCAGCTATAATGATTACCGGCCCGTAGCACTGACCTCCATCATAATGAAGTCCTTTGAGCGGCTGGTCGTGCAGAACATTGTCAATCCTCCCTCCCTCCCACGACTCATCTCAGTTTACATACAGGTCAAACAGATCCACAGAAGGTGCCATCTCTGCTGCTCTCCATCCAGCCCTCACCCACCTGGACTCAAAGAACTCCTATGTGCGAATGCTGTTCTTGGACTTTTGTTCAGCATTCAACACAATCATCCCCTAGCACCTAATACAAAAACTCAGACATTTGGGAGTCAAAACCTCTCTCTGTAACTGGGTGCTGGATTTTCTCACAAGGAAGCCACAGAATGTGCGGGTCGGCAGCAACATCTCCACGAAAATCACGCTGAGCACAGGGGCCCCTCAAGGGTGCGTACTCAGCCCACTGCTCTTCACCCTGCTGACCCATGACTGTGTACCAGCCTACAGCACCAACCACATCATCGAGTTTGCAGATGACATTGTAGTGGTGACCCTCATCACCAGCAATGAAAAGGCCAACTACAGAAATTTAATTACGTATTTATTTAGCATATGCAAAGTTCTGAAGTCAAAAAATTGCTTCCTGATCTGCGGTATGGAGGGCAGCCAGCCCTCCTTTCAGTCTGTGGAGCGGGCAGTGACATGGTTTTATGACCCAGTGACCACACACAGACTCAAGAATAGATTCAATTAGATTTATTAATGTAAATGGGTGTGTGAATGCGTGCGTGTGAGTGTGTACAGGAACAGCAGGGGACAGTGCAGGACACCGTTCGGCCTGGCAACCCTGGAAACACACAGAAGTGTGACAGTTAGCAGAGGAGACAATTGGTGATGGATAATTAGTCAGAGGCTTACTGGGCGTGAAGATGGTGGGAGGCTCAGGTTCAGCTCGGCGGCTGCGGCCAGGGAGACAGTGTCCGCTGTCGGGTGTTGTAGCCCCTGCTGGAGTGTAGATGTGGAGGAGTGGTGTGCTGAGAGAGAGGATAGGAGTCCGTCGCCACAGAGGAGGAAAGGATCCGCCGCCAAGGCGCTCCACCTGTGCACAGGGGACTGGAAGACAAGGTGACTTGAGGAATGGTAGCTTACGTGAGCTGTGAACGATGTCCCTCAGGCGCTGGGACAGCAGGCTTGGGTAGCAAGGGACTGTAGACTCTGGCAAGGACGAGAGGATTGACGGATGAAGCTCCTCTGGAGTGCAGTGAGACATCTCCGCCCAGAAGCCTGGGCAGAGCCGTCTAAACAGGCCCAGTCCTGATGGGAAGCAGGTGTGCGCCCAGCTGCTGGCAATCAATCACAGAGCAGACCATGACAGTACTCCTCCCTCATGGAACGCCTCTTGGCGGTCATTCCAGCCTACCTGGATGCGTTCAGTGAAAGTCCCTGATGAGGTCCTTTTCCAGGATGAAGGAAGGATGCACCCAGGATCTCCATTCCGGTCCATAACCCTCCCAGTCCACCAGGTACTGCAGGCCATGACCCCGGCGACGGACGTCCAGGATGGCGGTGACCTTCCATGCCGGGTCGCCGTCGATCACCATCGGCGGAGGTGGAGACCTGGGAGGAGGACACAGAGGGCTGGAACAAAACGGTTTAATCTGAGAGATGTGGAAGATGGGACAGATGCGGAGGGGGGGGGGGAGAGCCAGGCGTACAGATACTGGGTTGACAATACGGGAGATGGCGAAAGGTCCAATAAAGCGCTGAGCCATCTTCCTGGGTTCAGCCTTCAAATTGATATTCTTAGTAGATAACCAAACCTGCTGACCCACCTGGTAAGAAGGCGCTGGAGTCTTTTGGTGGTTGGCAACCAAGGAGTTATGTTCCGCCGTGCGTCATAGCGCGGCTCGGGTCGCCCTCCACAGCCGACGACAGTGCTTAAGGTGAGCCCTGATGGATGGTACGGCAATCTCAGCCTCCTCCTCAGGGAACAACG
Organism: Pholidichthys leucotaenia; assembly: GCA_020510985.1. Lineage (NCBI taxonomy): Eukaryota > Metazoa > Chordata > Actinopteri > Cichliformes > Pholidichthyidae > Pholidichthys > Pholidichthys leucotaenia. Next base: position 195,493,730 of record CM035843.1, on the reverse strand, counting down.
GAGGAGTATAACCCAGAGATGCCTGGAAAGGGGTCATACCAATGGCTGAAGATACTGTAGAATTGTGGGCATACGCAATCCAGGGCAGGTGCGAACTCCACGATGCAGGATTGGTGGCGGCCACACACTGCAGAGCCGCCTCCATCTCCTGATTGCCTCTCTCACACTGACTGTTGGACTGGGGGTGATAACCAGATGACAGGCTTACCATAGCCCCAAGGGCGTTGCAAAACGTCTTCCACACCTGGGATGTAAACTGAGCCTCCAGTCTGAAACAATGTCCAGGGGAATCCCGTGTAGTCTCACCATGTGCTGTACAAATAGGTCCGCTGTCTCCTTAGCCGAAGGCAATCCCTGTAGAGCAACAAAATGAGCAGCTTTGGAGAACCTGTCGACTATGATGAGCACTACGGTGTGGCCGTTAGAGGGAGGAAGGCCGGTCATGAAGTCCAACGCCACATGGGACCAAGGCCTGCCAGGAGTGGGGAGAGGATGGAGAAGTCCAGCTGGGGAGGAAGAAGATGACTTGCCGGCAGCACACTGAGGACAGGCATGAACGTACTCCCCAACGTCCTTCTGAAGAGCAGGCCACCAAAACGTATGTCTCAGGAGTTCCTCAGTGTGCTTTCTCCCTGGATGATAGGCCAACCTGGAGGCATGAGCCCAATGAATGACTTTCCCCCGGACGGCCGAAGGAACAAACAGCTTACCCGCCGGTGCTCCGCCCGGGTCCGCTTCAGACTCCTGAGCCCTCAAGACCTTCCCCTTGATGCCCCAGGAGAGGGCACCCACGACACAGGAAGGAGGCAGGATGGGGTGGTCCTCAGGATCCGAGACATCAGTGGCAAATTGCCTGGATAGGGCGTCCGGCTTAGTGTTCTTGGACCCGGGATGGTACGTGATGGTGAAGTCAAATTGCCCAAAGAACAAGGAGCAGCAGGCCTGACGGGCATTCAGGCGCTTAGCCGTCCGGAAGTATTCCAGATTCCTGTGGTCCATCCAGACCACAAACGGCTGCGAAGCCCCCTCCAGCCAATGGTGCCACTCCTCCAGTGCAAGTGTGACTGCCAGAAGCTCCCTGTTGCCGATGCTGCAGTTACGTTCCGCCGGCGACAGCCGCTTGGAGAAGAAGGCGCAAGGTCGGACCTTGCCATCTGCCAGGGAGCACTGGGACAGGACAGCCCCTACCCTTGAGTCCGAGGTGTCCACCTCCACCAAACACTGCAGGGCCGGATCCACCTGAACCAGGATGGGGGAATCGGCGACTCTCTCCTTGAGAGCTGAAAAAGCCATAGCCGCCTCCTCCGACCACAGGAAGGGCACCTTGGACGAGGAAAGGCATGTCAAGGGGAGTGCCATCGTGCTATAACCTTTAATGAAGCGGCGGCAGAAATTTGTAAACCCAAGGAACTGCTGGAGTTGCTTCCGGGATGAGGGAGTCGGCCACTCCACTACCGCCTTAATCTTGCCAGGATCCGGGATTATCTCTTTGTGGGAGACGATGAACCCCAGAAAGGACGTCTTGGAGGTGTGGAACTCGCACTTCTCGGCTTTAACATACAGTTTATTCTCCAACAACCGCTGCAGGACTCGCCGCACATACACCCGGTGTTCTTCCAAGGACTGAGAGAAGATCAAAATATCGTCAAGGTACACAAATATAAACACACCCAGAAAATTCCTTAACACATCATTGATAAGGTGCGGGAATACCGCAGGGGCATTGGTTAGACCAAAAGGCACTACCAGATATTCAAAGTGGCCGCTGGGGGTCTGGAACCCCGTCTTCCACTCGTTGCCTTCTTTGATCCGCACCAGGTGGTAAGCGTTGCGGAGATCCAGCTTGGTAAACCAGGATGCCCCTGGAGAGAGTCAAAGGCTGTGTTGAGCAAGGGAAGGGTGTATTTATCCTTAATAGTGATGTTATTTAACTCCCTAAAGTCAATACATGGCCTCAGAGACCTGTTCTTCTTGCCAACAAAGAAAAATCCTGCCCCCACCGCTGAAGAAGATGGTCGAATTTTGCCAGAACTCAAGGATTCCTTGATATAGGCCTCCATGGCCTCCCGCTCTGGAGGTGACAGGCTGTACAAATGGCTCGATGGTAGCGGGACTCCAGGACAGAGATTTATGGCACAATCATATGGGCGGTGGGTGGAGGGGGGGACAGGGCCTGGGTCTTACTGAAAGCGGCTCTGAGGTCATGGTATTCTGGAGGAACTTTAGAGAGGTTGGGAGATGAGGTGATTGGAGCCTCCAAGGGCATGGACGGCGAGCAAGCAGCTGATTGGAGATAGGCGCCGAGACAAAACGAACTCCAGGACAAGATACTCCCAGTACGCCAATCGATTGACGGATTGTGGAGGCGTAGCCAGGGGAAGCCAAGGATGACTGGGGAGGTGGACACCAGTAGAACGAGGAATTGCAACTTCTCCCGATGATTTCCAGAAATGATAACCGGGACAGGGGATGTCTGCTGAGAGACCACGGCCATAGGAGTTTTGGATAAGGCCATAAGCTGCAAATGGGACTTGAGTGGATGGCAGAGTAAATCCAACTGGGTTGCCAGATCCTGAGAAATAAAACTCTGCTCTGCCCCTGAGTCAACCAAAGCCTGTGTGAAAATCTCCTTATGTTTGTGTATAAAACGGATGGGGAGTTGAAAGCTAAATAAGGGATTAGACTGGGGTGAGTCCTTGAGTCCACCTACTGTGATGCACGGACTCCCCCTACTGGGCCGAAGATGACAAAAAACTACCTCGTGCTCCTTACTCCTGCAATATAGACACAACCCCAACTCTTGGCGGCGCTGTTTCTCCGCCAGAGACAACCTAGATCGCCCTACCACCATTGGTTCTGGGGTCTCAGGAGAGCTGGAGGAAGGATGGGCCAATAGGGATGACCGAGGGGCATGACAAAACTGGGCTCCCGAACGACCGGAAGCTCGCCGCTCAGCGGCTGTCTCCCTCAGCATGTTATCTATGTTGATGGCTCGGGAGATTAGCTCGAATAACCTGCTGGGCTTTTCTAGCGGTGCTAGCTTGTCCCGAAGCTCAGAGCTGAGGCTCCTTATAAAGATGCTGCATAAAGAAGCGTCCTCCCACCCCACTTCAGTGGCCAACACCCGGAAGTCGATAGCATAATCGGCCACGGCTTGGGAACCCTGCTTTAGATTCAGCAACCGAGAGGTATGCACGCTGGCCGTTTAGTGGAGAGAGTGGAGAACATCAAGTTCCTCGGAGTGCAGATCTCGCAGGACCTGACCTGGAGCAAGAATTCCTTGGGGATCAGGAAGCGGGCTCAGCAGAGACTGCACTTCTTGAGGAAACTCAAACAGGCCTCTCTCCCCATCTGCATCCTCAGGACCTTCTACAGAGGTGTGGTGGAGAGTGTTCTGACGTACTGCATTGCTACATGGTACTCCAGCTGCAGTATGTCAGACAAAAAAGCCCTGCAGAGGATAGTCAAGGGGGCTGAGAGGGTAATTGGAGTCTCCCTCCCCTCTGTCCAAGAACTTTTTCAGAACTGTTGTAGGAGCAGGGCACTGAACATTGTCAAGGACCGTTCTCACCCTCTGCATAAACACTTTGAACTTCTTCCATCTGGTAAATGATTCCGGAGCATCAGAGGCAGAACCACCAGACTGATCAACAGCTTCCTTCCACAAGCTGTCAGGATGCTGAACAGTTGACCCGGAATCTCTCATACATACTACTGCACCTACGGACATTTTGTATATTATTTGTATATTATAGTTAGTTAGTTTTTTCCCAAGTATGTCTCAGGGATGTGTGAATGGATGGGGGGGTGGGGTGGGGGGGGGTGAAGCTATGTGGGAGTGTGTCTTAAATCATGCTGCTTCTATTTATATGGATGCCAAGAGAAACGCAATTTCATCTTGCCTGCACTACAGTTGTATGTACAGCAATGTGACAATAAAGTTTGATTTGATTTGATTTGATCTGAGTGATCGAACACTTCATAAAACTCAGCAATGAACTGACTGAGAGTCAATCTGGCATAACTAGTCCTGGCCATAACCGCATAGGCCCAAGCTAGCGCTCGCCCCTCCAGTAAGTTAATCATATACCTGATCTTACTGTGGTCTAAATTAAAATCCTTGGGCACCCGCTGGAAAACCACCTTGCACTGCATAACAAAGGGCCTAGCCTCTCCTAACTTACCGCTAAAACGATTGGGCGTTGGAATGGGGGTTAGTCGAGCAGGCGGTCCTAATTTAAGCTGGTTAGCAGGGTGGCTAGCGGGAGCGGAGGAGCTAAAAGAAATAGCTGGGGCTGGGGGGAAGGACTGAGACCCGGTTAGCTGGTCCAACCGATCCGTAACACGGGCTAACTGAGCCAATGTGGATTGTTGCTGATAAACCAATTGATCTATTCGAGTCTCCATTATATGTAATCGGCGCACCAAAGCGCTGTCAGCTGGGTCGTTCTGGCGGAGATGTACTGACATGGTTTTATGACCCAGTGACCACACACAGACTCAAGAATAGATTCAATTAGATTTATTAATGTAAATGTGTGTGTGAATGCGTGCGTGTGAGTGTGTACAGGAACAGCAGGGGACAGAGCAGGACACCGTTTGGCCTGGCAACCCTGGAAACACACAGAAGCGTGACAATTAGCGGAGGAGACAATTGGTGATGGATAATTAGTCAGAGGCTTACTGGGCGTGAAGATGGTGGGAGGCTCAGGTTCAGCTCAGCGGCTGTGGCCAGGGAGACAGTGTCCGCTGTCGGGTGTTGTAGCTCCTGCTGGAGTGTAGATGTGGAGGAGTGGTGTGCTGAGAGAGAGGATAGGAGTCTGCCGCCACAAAGAAGGAAAGAATCCGCCGCCAAGGCGCTCCCCCTGTGCACAGGTGGAGCGCCTTGGCGGCCCTTGCTACCCAAGTGACTGTAGACTCTGGCAAGGACGAGAGGATTGACGGATGAAGCTCCTCTGGAGTGCAGTGAGACATCTCCGCCCAGAAGCCTGGGCAGAGCCGTCTAAATAGGCCCAGTCCTGATGGGAAGCAGGTGTGCGCCCAGCTGCTGGCAATCAATCACAGAGCAGACCATGACGGGCAGGCTTCAATGATATGTTCCAGAAATACAGAAATGAAGTGAGCCAACTGGTCCAGTAGTGTAAAGACAATAATCTCTTCTGAAACGTGGGAAAAACCAAGGAGATTGTGGTAGACTTCAGGAGAGGACAGACACAGCATCCCCCTCTGACGAAGCAACTGTGAAGAGGGTGAGCAGCATCAAGTTCCTGGGGATGCACATCTCTGAGGACCTCTCTTGGTCCAACAACACCACATCACTGGCCAAGAAGGCTCAAACTCGCATCTATTTCCTCCGTAAACTGAGAGCAGGAATCCCTCCCCCCATCATTTGCACATTTACTGGGGCACCATTGAAAGCATCCTCACTAGCTGCATCACTATGTAGTACAAAAGCTGCACCGCCTCCTGCTGGAAGACTCTACAACGGGCAGTGAACACAGCCAGCAAGATCATTGGTGCCCCTCTATCCTCCCTCTTGGACATCTACCACACCTGCCTCACCCGCAGAGCCATCATCATCGCAGGTGACACCTCCCACCCCTCACACTCCCACTTCAGCCTTCTGCCCTCAGGGAGAAGGTACCAGAGCCTCCGGGCCCACTCCACAAGATTGCCATCAGGACCCTGAACTCTGACACCCCCCTTTCCCCCGGATGGTAACACACTCGCCTACACAATAACTCTACCTCAGCTGTTTGCACAGAAAGACTCGGCACACCAACAGTACTACATCTGCTACTGTATGCCTTTGCACTTTACTATAACCATTTGCACAAATGCCACACCTGCTGCTGTCTGTTATTGCACTACTGATCATGCACATTCCAGACTGTTACTGTTTTCACCTCCTCTACCGCATTGAACTTGGACTACCAGTATTATGGTATTACTGTACATAAGACTGCTGTGTTTTTTTTAATCTTTATTTGCACTACGGGTAGCATTATTATGGCCAGCTTGGTGGTGCAGTGGTTAGCACTGTGGCAGCACAGTTAGAAGGTGATGGTAATGATTCCACCCCCTGACCACCAGTGACCTTTCTGTGTGGAGTTTGCATATTCTCCCCATGTCTGCGTGGGTTTACCCCGGGTACTCCGATTTCCTCCCACAGGCCTAAAACATGCAAGTTAGGTTAATTCAACACTCTAAAGTGGCCCTTGGTGTGAATGTGTGTGTGAATGGTGAAGGGACTGGCGCCATACCGTGGATGCCCTGAATTTCCATCTGGGGATTAATGAAGTATACAAAAAAATTATTGTACATAGACTGCTGTTGTTTTTATCCTTATTCCTTCTTTTCTTATATATATATTACACACACTACTAAAAGAGAAAGAGAGAGAAACAGCATTTCAATACTCCTGTATGTTGTGTACATATAGAAGTATTGACAAATAAAAATCTTTGAAAGCTGTCTCTTTTTTTTTTTTTTCCACAATATCTTTATTGAACCTTTTTTTTTTTTTAACAAACATGATACAAACAATCAAACACTAACACTAAAGTACTACAAAAAAAAAAAAAAATGCACTAAAAACACCAACAACCACCAACAAAATCAAGTCTTCAACAATGCTCCTCTGTTTAGTCTAGACAATCCAATACATAAGTATACATATTATGTTCACCAGTTTGGAATTTACAAGGTCCACACACATCATTCACCTTCTTCTTCAAGAGTTATGTTTAAATTTTTTACATAATCAATAAAAGGTCTCCATATATTCTCAAACACAATTTCCTTTGATTTTAGTATATATGTTATTCTTTCTAATGGAAGGTTTGTTAACATCTGTCTTAACCACTGAGTCACATCTGGTCTATGAGTCTTTTTCCATAATAGTGCAATACATTTTTTGGCATTAAGCAAACTGAGGTCTATGAATGTTCTTTCACTTTTATTAAAATTATGCTTTTCTGGGTACAGACCCAACAAAAACAGTTTAGGATTCAATATGATTTGTTTTGAGATTATTTTTTCAATTGTTACCCTCACCTCTTCCCAAAACATTCTTATTAATCTACATTCCCATAAACAATGAAATAGGGTTCCTTTACTTTCCATGCATTTTGTGCATGTATCTGGTATATTTTTGTTATATCTATTTAACTCCTCCGGTGTAACATACATCCGCATTAACCATTTGAAATGTATCAATTTAAGGCGTGCATTTATTGATTTGGTTTGAGCTTCTGTACAAGGCCAATTCCCATTGTTCCTCTGAAATTTCAGTTTGCAGATCTTCTTTCCAGTAGTTTAATCTTTTCAGTGAATTTTCACTTGAAGATAGTGTCAGTGAGTTATAAAACTCTGAAATAATACCCTTTCTTTTACTATCTTTCATCATCATTTTTTCCAAGGATGAATAAATAGGTCGAGTGAGAGCTTTATTTTGATTTGATCGAATAAAGTTTCTAAGTTGAAGATATTTAAAAAATGTGTTCTATTGAGATTAAATTTGATCCTCAGCTCTTCAAAAGACATTATGTTGTCTGCACATGGCAAATATAAATCCTGAATCTTTTGTATCCCTTTTAAATTCCATACTTTAAATACAGCGTCCGCTCTCCCTGGTTTAAAATATTGATTACCCCCATATTGGACTAAATTGTGACAATAACTGTGGTTCTTTTAAATAGTTTTTAGCTTCACACCATATTTTGATCATATGCTTTACAAATGGATTTTTAACTTGTTTTTGTAATTTTTTTGCCGAATCTGAGTATATGAATATGGGAAGAGGTAAAGGTAAATTGTATGATTCCATTTCAGTCCAGTGAGGGAGATCATTTGATGAAAAATAATATGTCATAGACCTCAGTTGTGCCGACCAATAATACAACATAAAATTTGGACATTTCAGACCTCCACGATCAAATGGTAAATATAATAAAGACAAACGTAATCTAGCCCTCCTGTTGTTCCATATAAATTCCACTAACTTTTTTTTTATTCTTGAGAATAGATCTAAAGGTGGTGATAAGGGAATGTATTGAAATAAATAAAGTATTTTAGGTAAAATATTACTTTTAAGTATATTGATTCTCCCGATCATCGACATTGGTAGTGACATCCATCTCTGAGTTAACTCATTGATATCTGACATTAAGGCTTCATAGTTGACACTGGCGACTGATTCTAGCTTAGGCATAATTTGGATTCCTAAATATTTAAACTGATTTACAACATTGAATTGATTTACCTCAGGGGCTGGGTAATTTCTCTGGGTCTCATTTAGCATTAATATTGAAGATTTAGTTTTATTTATTTTATATCCTGATATTTCCCCAAAATTCTTTATTAAATTCAACAAGGTTGGAATTGATTTTTTTAGATTCGACATAAACAAAATTATGTCATCGGCGTACAGGGAGATTTTATGTTCTGTTGGTCCAACTTTAATTCCATATATTTGTGAATGTAAACGTATCGCTATCGCTAAAGGTTCAATTGCCATAGTAAACAGTAAAGGTGAAAGTGGACAGCCTTGTCGACATCCTCTATTGATTTTTATTGGTTTTGAAATATTGTTATTTGTTAGGATTTCTGCTGTAGCATTATTGTATATTATTTGAACCCATTTTATGAAATTATTTCCAAGTCCAAACCTTTGTAGGACTTCAAAAAGAAAGGGCCATTCAACTCTATCAAGGCCTTTTCGGCGTCCAATGATAGGAGAGCTGTATCCGGTGCTTCTTTATTAAAATAAATAATATTAAATAGTCTTCTTACATTATGGAAGCCTTGTCTACCCTTTATAAAGCCATTCTGATCTCGATTAATAATATTTGGTAAAATTTCTTGTATTCGTCTTGCTAAAATTTTACAGATTATCTTAAGGTCGGCGTTTAATAGGCTTATTGGTCTCATATTTTCACATTTATTAGAGGGCTTACCTGGTTTTGGCAGCAGTATAATTAAGGCATTATTTATGTATGATGGTAAATTATTATTTTGAAATGCTTCTAAAACCATTTCCAAAAAAGGTTTTATTAATTTATTCTTAAATTTTTTATAAAGGTCAACTGGAAGACCATCTGGTCCTGCACTTTTTCCTGATTTCATATTATCAATGGCTAGCCCAACTTCTTCTTGACTAATTTTAGAATCCAATATCTCCCTGTTTTCATTTGGAATACACGGTATAGATAGTTCGTTCAAAAAACCCATTTAGTTTTGTTAAATCAGGTTCATTTTTGGTATCATATAATTTTTCATAGTAATCTCTAAAGGCTCTATTAATTTCTAAAGGATCTATAACTACCTGTCCATTACTTATAATACTGGTAATTGGTGTTTTAATTTCCAATTGTTTAATCTGCCATGCTAATAATTTTCCCGATTTTTCACCTTGTTCATAAAAAGATTGTTTCAATCTTAGAAGACTCGAGGCAGCTCTATTCGCTGATTTTTTGTCGTATTCAGCTCTCAAAATCAGTAATTCATTCTCCAACCTTGGGTCACTTCCTGCATACACTTTTTCCTGAAGATTTTTTATTTTATGTTCCAATTTAGCTCTCTCCTCTCGAGTCTTCTTAGATTTTGATCCTGTATAACTAATAATATGTCCCCTAATAAAAGCTTTGAAAGCCTCCCACTTTACACATGCTGATGTTTGTGTAGTATTGATGTCAAAGAACTCGTCTATCTGTTTTTCTATATACTTGACAAATTCCTCATCCTGAAGCCATTTATGCTGAAATTGCCATCTACCTGATTCCTTTGTCAATTTTTTATCTACATATATTAGACAACAGGGTGCATGATCAGAGATCACGATGTTATCATAAAAGCAGTTTTGAATCTTGGACCTTAATTCTGTGGAAATCAAAAAATAATCAATACGTGAGAATGTCTTGTAGGTACTGGAATAACAAGAATAGGCTTTAACTTGTGGTTTCATTTCTCTCCATATATCTAACAATCTCAATTCTTTCATAAAATGATTAATAGTCATCCTACATCCAATGTGCGTACAATCCAGTCCTGTTGATCTATCCACACCTGGATTCAATGTACAATTAAAATCCCCTGCTATTATATGTTGCCCTGTAAGTGATGATAAGATGAGAAATAAATTAGCAAAGAACTTCTGATCATCTATATTGGGACCATATAAGTTCACAAGATTTATATTTTCTAATAGCAAAGAACCTTGAATGATTACATATCTTCCAAATTTGTCTCCAATTACATTTTTCACTTGAAAAGGAACTGATTTATGTATGAGAGTCATAACTCCCCTGGCTCGGGATGAAAATGAAGAGGTGAATACACTTCCCTGCCATCTACTCCTAATTCTTTTAACATCCTCCTCTATCAGATGAGTTTCTTGTAAAAACACAATTCTTGAACCCATGTCCTTTATTTTATTCATAACTTGTTTAAGTTTTTTTAAATTTTGTAGACCTCTGCAATTCCATGAAGTTAAATTAAGGTTAACACTTTGGTCCATGATCAATAGAGAGTTTGGGATTACCTTGCAGTGTAAACATGCTCATACAGAGAAGCAAAAACATGAGTGGTTGAACATTCATCCTACAAACTACACACAAACAAATTTCCCCTTCCCACACTTGTGGCAAACCCCCCAAAATCAAAAGAAAAATTCTGTCTCCCGATATAGCCATCGACCGTTCCACACCCACGGGGAACAGCCTAAGCCACTCCTTCTTCATCCTCCCAATCACCCTAACTCTACTGCTTTTAATGACGTAACATTAACTCTCCTCTGTAGTTTTCCAACTTAACTCCAAAATTTTTAACAACTTTGTACATCATAGTTTTTTTTTTTTGTTTGTTTTTTTTTGTTTTTTTTAATATATAATACAATCTATATTTTGTAAACTTACTATTTACTTCAAGTCAGTCAGATGCCTGTGCAAATGCTTAATTATTCTACCTTATATTTTGTTCATGCTTAGCTCCCACCCGTCTCTTCTTCTTCTTTGATCTTCTTGATGAACTCCTGCGCCTCCTCTGGGGTCTTGAAGATGTGGGTTCTGCCCTCATACGTGGTCAGCAGTCTCGCAGGATAGATTACACCATGACAAATCCCAAGGTTGCGCAGCTCCTTACGTACGGGATCAAACTGCTTCCTCAATTGCTGGATTCCTGTGGCCAAATCTGGGTAGAACCGCACCTGCTGGTCCTGGTGTTTAATCTCTCCTTTAGCACGTGCAGCGTTGAAGATCTTCATCCTGTCTCTGTTGCTAAGAAACTTCATAATTAAGGTCCTCGGCGGTCCCTTATCTCTCCGTGGGCCAATACGATGTGCTTTTTCCAGAACCACTGCTGATTGCAACTCCTCGCTGCCCAGCACCTCCGGAATCCACTTTTCCAGAAAGGAACATACGTCCCGACCTTCTGATTCCTCTGGAAGACCCACCAGCCTCAAATTATTCTGTCTCGACCGAGATTCCAAATCCAAAATATTATCTTCCAGAGATTTATTTTTTTTTTCCAAAGTGCGCACCTTTAATTGAAGACGGGTGACGTCATCTTCAGCACTAGCGAGACGGAGCTCCATCTGCGCCGTTCGTTCTACACAGTCACCCAATTCCTTTCTTATTCCTTCCAACGCTGTCATAATCCCATCAAATCTAGAGGAAAAGTCCGCTCTCATTGAACTCATGGCAGCCATCAGCGCATCTGCGCCATTCCCCGCAGAAAACGCACCGCCGCCAGCCTCCTCCGCCATATATGGAGCCTTGTTTGCTGCGTCACAGACCTGAAAGTCCGTTAATTTGGACTGTTTCGGCGGCTCGCTTTTTCCTTTTCCTGGTTTTCCAGCCTTAGGCTTCGCCGACATATCCTCGCCCAAACGCTGGGATACGTTCTGTCCCAAATGAGAGAGTTATTTGCCGATTTTTTTTCTCCAGGAGCAGAGCAGAGCGAGACACGTCCGTCCTACGTGGCAGCCATAACCGGAAGTCCAAGCTGTCTCTTTTTAGCACCACTTACCTTTCCAGTGTTTTGTTATCCTGTCCCAACTCTTTTGAGAGGTATTACCGCCATCAAATTCAAGATTCATGCTAATATTTCTGATGAAAAAGTAAAAAAAAGCCTCACTTTCCACATTCAATTTTTGAGATTTGCAAAGTGAATAAGGGAAGTATCAACTAAAAGCACTGGATAGCCTCTGTTTCCTGAAGATAATGAAAAGGTGATCTGAGACAGGCATGTTTCCAAATTGTTGTGTATGGTAAAATACATGAAGGATGAGGCCAGATGGCTGGACGAACCCAGCTTTATTGAATGTTGGCAGAACAGCAGATACACGGTAAGCACCGGGCAGAGGGCACCGGTCAAAGAGGCTGCACTATGGATGCCCTCTGGTATTTATAGGGCGGTGCAGTGGCAGAACAGGAAGTGCCCACCACTACACCGCACTTCACAATAAAAGGTGCTAAATCCCAACACCACATTTCCTCTCCCCCTTAGAAAAGTCCAAAACCACAAACACAATCAAAACCCTCCCCAATTTGGGACCCAAATCACGCACTAACAAAGAAAACTGATGCACTAAAATGGCCTAACACATTCACACAACAGAATCTAAAATAGAGCTGATGGGTGGACTACTGTGCAGCCCACATGGCACGGTGGATTATTCTGCCACCTGATAAACTAAAGAAAAAGTTCATTATTAAACTAAAATCACTGCCGTGTTCCTCAACTAAATAAAATACACAAAACAATCCCATTTTACTACATACTAAAACATAAGAACATCAGAACTATTAACATATAAATTTACAGCAGTGTTCCTTGGGCAGGAGGAGCAGAACCGGCATGGGGGTGCCCAGGGCAGCTCCTCAGCAAACATGCCCCTGGAAGCAACAGGCCCCTGGGACGATGGTTGATCTCCCGGACGAAAGCGCCTTTCCTCCTCACCACCGACTCCCGCTCTCGTCCAGCCCCGTCACCTGAAACCTCTTCCTAGACATGCAGAAGCTGATTGGCATGCTTAGCCACTATGCGCAGACACTCCTGATGTTTTGCTGGTTGTCGTCCGGCCCATCTTCGCCGTGGACGTTCTTCTTCCTGAACCCGAAACAAGTCCATAACCCTCAGAGGGGCTTGGCTCGGCCTGACATGGTGCTGCTGAACACGCGGTTTTCCCGTCTTCACCGGTCTGGCCCCGACATCTTCTGAAGCTGTTGTAGCGGTCACCATCGTAGCTGCAGATCCCCCATTCCTCTGCAGCCATGCTCCAGAGGAATCTGGGGCTAGCACATCGGTGTCACTCGTCGGCGCAGGTGCCTCGCCGCCATGCTCAGTACCCCCCCCCTACCATTTCCCAAGCGCCAGCACTGAGATCCTCCTGTGCTGAACCTAAGTGAGACTGGTCCTGCTTGACCGCCGTGGTGTCCATTACCTCTTCGTCCCACACAACATCCTCATCGACCACCGGAACTGGAGGGTTCCACTGGCCACAACCCAACCATTCTTCCCCAGCGTCGTATTTAATGGCGAAACCCAGTCCGTAGAACAAGTCACAGCCCACAATGTTGTCGCCTCGGGCTGTCATGTGGAACATGAAGTCAAGGTTGTGAACAAGTAGCGCACGTGTTCTTAACTTGTCGAGCTTACCCAGGTCGAGCGCGACGATGTAGGTCTGGGAAGCCTCAAACCATCTTGGTTAAGGTACCTGCGACTCGCCTGGGAGCTTGAGGAAGGGGTGAAGTGGTGTGATACACGCCTCCATGAGTTAATCCTCAATCGCCAAATGTTATGTATGGTAAAATACCTTGATAAAGGATGAGGCCAGATGGCTGGACGAACACAGCTTTATTGAATGTTGGTATAACAGCAGACACACGGTAGGCACCAGGCAGAGGGCACCGGTCAAGGAGGCCGCAATATGGATGCCCTCTGGTATTTATAAGGCGGTGCAGTGGCGGAACAGGAAGTGCCCGCCACTACAGCGCACTTCACAACAAGGTGCTAAATCCTAACACCACACAAATGTTTCAAGGAATTCTTATATTTCTCATGGCCAGATAAACAGATTTAAAAACCGAACAACTTTAGCCTCTGCCTTCACATGCACGCACACATCACATATTGGACTTTGTCACTTTGAGCCTTTGTGCTGAAATCCCTCGCCATTTTAAAATCTGTCTTGTAGCTCTTTGGTTTCACATTCCTCGTTGACTCAAAGGTTTTTCTCACATATTTATTATATGTGTGGTGTGTTGGAAAAAAACAGTGTGAAATAAATTCAAAGGGAAGAGGGAGAAGCAGACACTTGGATAATGATCTATTTCTGTTGTTGGCCAGCCTTGGCGTCATGTTAACAAGGAAATAGATTGGCATTTCAGCTCCTGTGGCTGACTCACGCCAAAAAAGCCTGGACAACAAACCGACGTGTCGTTTATATTCGCCGTTTTGTCTGAGGTGACTGAATATGTACACATTTGTCCGTCGAGCCATGAAAAACCTCGGCAGGAGGAGTAAACGAATGTCAAGAAACAGCTTCATCTAAATTGGTAATGACACTTTCTCGGTCGTTGAGATGCAGTCATTCTGATTTCCCATCTGTGCCCTCTCGCCTCTTCTCCTCCTCCTGCGCCTTCACACCGCTTTTTCTTTTCACATTCAATGTGGTGTGTGAAACGCATCCCCCCCAGTCTCATCTTCATCGTTATTGGAAGGCCTCCTCCAGCAGCTGTCCCCTCCTTCACTATCGCTCACTAAGCCCTGGGCTCTTTTTCAGCAGAAAGAGTGTCCTTTGACAGACAAAGGAGGGAAATCAGAGCAGAAAGCCTAGGAAAGGGACAAAAATCTCATGGAAAGAAGATGAATTCATATTTATACTGGAGGGAGAGACACACAAATGACGGGCTGTAAATACAGGGCATCTGCAGCCATACTGAAGTTAAATAGAAGACATTACATGTGCAAAAATGGCAAAAAGTATGTGATGACATTACATCCAGAGCCGTCTTTCTCAGAATTCCGACTATAATCTCAGAATACTTTATTTATTCTCACAATTCTTCTTCCTAAGAAACTGAGAGCTGATTTTTTTCCTCACAATTCTGCCTTTTTTTTCCCCACAAAATTTTGACTTCAGTCTGTGAATTTGGATTCTAGTCTCAGAATTCCAACTTTATTCAAGTAGAATTTCAGTTCAAATTCTCTGCCCCCCCCCCCCCAAGAATTCCAACTTTTTTTTCCCCTCAGAATTCCGACTAATCTGAGTATTTGGACTCCAATCCCAGAATTCCAACTTTCATCTCAGAATTCAGACTTTTTTCTCAGAATTAAGAATTTTTTTTTTAACACTGAATTTTGACTTTAGTCTGTGAATTTGGGCTCTACTCTCAAAATTCCAACTTTATTCAAGGAAAATGTTGGCCTTTTCCCTCAGAATTCCAACTTATCTCCCTCAGAATTCTGCCTAATCTAAGATTTTGAATTCCAATAACAAAATTCCAACTTTCATCTCAGAATTATGACTAAACTTAGAATTAAGAATTTTGTTCTCCCAATTCCAACTTTTCACAGAATTTTGACTTTAGTCTGTGAATTCAGACTCACATCTCTGAATTCCAACTTTGATCTAAGAATTCCAACTTTATTTGACAATATTTTTGGCTTTGTTCCTGAGAATTCCATTTTTTTCTCTGAATTCAGACTAACACAGAATTTTGATTTTAGTCTGAGAATTCAGACGGCAATCCCAGAATTTTAATTTTCACTCAAAATTCTGACTTTTTTCCCCCACAGAATTTTGACTTTAATATGAATTTGGACTCTATTCTTAGAATTCCGGTTTTAAGAATTTGAATTTTATTCTAAGGATTTGGGCTTTTTTCTACTTTTTCCCTCTGAATTCAGACTTCAATCTCAGAATTCATTCCTTTTTATCAGAATTCCAACTTTTCTTCCTTCAGAATTCCAATTTTTTCCCCCTTGAAATTCTGGCTAATCTGAGAATTTGGACTCCAATATCAGAATTCCAAATTTCATCTCAGAATTATGACTTTAATTTCAGAATTCAGAACTTTTTCCTCACAATTCCAATTTTTCACATAATTTTTACTTTACTCTGTGAATTTGGACTCCAACGGAAGAATTCCAATTTTAATCTGAGAATTCAAACTTTATTTGACAAAATTTTCATCTTTGTTCCTCAGAATTCCAATTTTTTTTCTCTGAATTCAGATTTTAATCTAAAAATTCAGTCTTGTTTTTAGAATTCTAACTTTTTTCCTCAGAATTCTAACGAGTTTTGATTTTAGTCTGAGAATTCAGACTCCAATCTCAGAATTCCAACTTTCACTCAGAATTCTGACGTTAATCTCAGAATTTTTTCTCAAAAGTCTGACTTTTTCCCCACAGAATTTTGACTTTAATCTGAATTGGGATTCTAATCTCAGAATTCCAATTTTAAAAATTCCAACTTTATTCTTAGAATTCTGCCTTTTTCCTCATAATTTAAGTTGCTCCTGGTGGGTCAGGTCAGTGCCTGTGCATGGCAGCTCTGCTGCCATCAGTGTGTGAATGTGTGTGTGGATGGGTGGATAGCAGGATCTGCAAAGTGCTTTGGTCATCCAGAGATGACAAAAAGTGCAGGGAAACAACCCTTTCGTCCACTGGGGAAAACTGCAATATAGAGGCAGCAAAGTGGGGGGGGGGGGGATAAAAGAATACCCACCCCTGCTCGTCGCCTCTCACCCGGGGCAACTCCAGAGTAGGCCAAGCTCCAGCCCCTCTCCAGGAGACTGGTTCTGGAACCGGAGCTGCGTGTTGAGGTGAGGCCGACTATGTCTAGCTGGTCTCTCTCAACCTCATGCACCAACTCAGGCTCTTTCCCCACCAGAGGTGACATTCCACATCCCAACAGCCACTTTAGGATGCTTGGGATCCGACCCCCAAAGGTCTCCGCCTTTGACCGCCACCTGATCTACATAGCACCGAACTCCCATGGTCCCTCCTGCAGGTGGTGAGCCCACTGGAGGGAATTCAGACTTGTAGCCCAGAATTCGGGCCTTTTTTTTTTTTTCAGAATTCCGACTTGTTTTCCCCCCAGAATTCCAACTAATCTGAGAATTCAGACTCCAGTCTCAGAATTCTACTTTTAATCTCACAATTCAACTTTTCACAGAATTTTGACTCTATGAATATGGATTCTAATCTAAGAATTCCAATTTTACTCGATGAGAATTTTGGCTTTTTTCCTAAGAATTCCAAATTTTTTCACTGAATTCAAACTTTAATTTCAGAGTTCAGTCCTTTTTTCAGAATTCCAACGTCCCCAAAATTCCCCTCATAATTCTGACTTTGTATCCCTCAGAATTCCGACTAACACAGACTTTAGTTTGAGAATTCAGACTTTCACTCAGAATTCTGACTTTGATGTCAGAATTTTTCCTCAAAATTCTGACTTTTACCTCAGAATTCCTCCTTCCCCCCATGAATTCAGATTTTAATTTCAGAATTCAGCCTTTTTTTCCTCAGAATTCCCACTTTTTTCCCAGAATTCCAACTAATCTTACAATTAGGGAGGGATCATGTGTCTCTGAACCCTCCCTTACTTATACTGCTAATAGGTTTAGACAGCCGGGGGACCTCCAATAATGCACTGGGCTTCACTCCTTTCTTCACTTTCAATGAAATATTTTTTTTGGTGGTCATTAACATCTGTTTGTTCTCTCCCATAGATTGAGTCCCCATCGTGCTGTTTGCTCTCTACATGTCTGTTCTTTTCATCTTCTCTATCCCCTCACCCCCCAGCCAGTCGCAGCAGATTAGATTAGATTAGATTAGATTCAACTTTATTGTCATTACACATGTATGAATACAAGGTAAGGAAACACAGTTTAGCATCCAATCAGAAGTGCAAAGGACAGCAGTGCAGTATATACGGTAATTAACAGTATGTGCAATTTAAGCAAATATATGCAAATATATGCAGCAGTGCAGAAAGTTAAAAGTACTGTTATGTGCAAATAATGTGCAATAAGTTAGATGTAGTTATGTAGTTATGCAGTTATGTACAGGTGAGGATGGTAAAAGATGATTGTAAGAGAGTCAGCGGGGAACTAAGTTCAATAACGTGACAGCTGGTGGAAAGAAACCGTTCCTAAACCTGCTGGTTCTAGTCCGAAGGCTTCTGAAACGTCTTCTGGAGGGGAGAAGCTGGAACAGTCCATGAGCAGGATGGTTGGAGTCCCTAAGAATGCTGCGTGCCCGGCGCAGACATCTTTTCCTGTAGATGTCCTCTATAGCTGGAAGTGGAGTCCCTGTGATGCGTTGGGCGGTTTTCACCACCCGCTGCAGCGCCTTGCGGTCAGCTACAGAGCAGCTCCCATACCAGAGTGTGATACAGTTGGTCAGGGTGCTCTCTATCATGCAGCGGTAGAAGTTGCCCAGGATGTCAGTTGACAGATGGTTCTTCTTCAATGTCCTCAAGAAGAAGAGGCGCTGATGGGCCTTCTTGATCAGGCTGGTGGTGTTAACTGACCAGGACAGGTCCTCCGAGATGTGGGTCCCCAGGAATTTGAAGCTGGGGACACGTTCAACAGCTATGCCATTGATATGGATGGGGTCATGTGTCTCTTCCCTCTCCTTCCTGTAGTCCACTATGAGCTCCTTGGTTTTGCTGGTGTTAAGGAGCAGGTTATTGTCAGCGCACCAAGTAGCCAAGTGCTCAACCTCTGCCCTGTAATCTGACTCGTCGTTGTCCCTGATGAGTCCAATCACCGTGGTGTCATCTGCGAACTTTATGATGGAATTGGATCCATACACAGGCCTGCAGTCATGGGTGTAGAGGGAGTAGAGGAATGGGCTGAGCACACAGCCCTGTGGTACACCAGTGTTGAGTGTGATGACGGAAGAACGGTTGGGGCCTGACCTAACATGCTGGGGTCTGTTGGTCAGAAAATCCATGATCCAATTGCAGGTGGAGGTACTGATTCCCAGGTCCCCAAGTTTGGTGAGCAACTTGGAGGGGATAACTGTGTTGAATGCTGAGCTGAAGTCAATAAACAGCATTCTTGCGTAGGTGTTCTTGTCATCCAGGTGTGAGAGTACATAGTGCAGCGCTGTAGAAACCGCATCCTCTGTACTCCTGTTGCTCCGGTAGGCGAACTGATGAGGGTCCAGTGTAGGGGGCAGGCCTTTTTTGAGCTGTGCCAAGACCAGTCGCTCAAAGCACTTCATGACTATGGGCGTCAGTGCCACAGGGCGATAGTCATTTAGGCACGATGGTGTTGAATGTTTCGGCACTGGTACTATTGAAGTGGTCTTGAAGCACGCTGGTACCACGGCCTGGGCCAGGGACAGATTGAAGATGTCTGTGAAGACCCCTGCCAGCTGCTCAGCGCATGCCCTCAGCACACGCCCAGGAATGCCATCAGGGCCAGCAGCCTTACGTACGTTGACATGACTCAGTGCATTACGGACGTCGGTGTGGGTGAGTGTGAGGTGGTGGAGGTCATCAGAGGGTGGGAAATTGATGTTCTTTTCATTGTTGTCCTTGTCAAAACGAGCATAGAAGTTATTTAGCTCATTGAGAAAGGGCACAGTCATGGCTATAGGTATGGAGTTGCTGGGCTTATAATCAGAGATAGCTTGAATGCCCTGCCACATACGTCAGGGGTCAGAGTCCCCAAAATGTTCCTCCACCTTCAGCTTGTAGCTGTGCTTGGCCTTCTTGATGCCCCTCTTCAGATCTGCCCTGGATGAACTGTAGGCCTGTGCATCACCAGATCTAAAGGCATTGTTACGCGCTTTTAGCAGAAGTCGCACTTCTCTGTTCATCCACGACTTCTGATGTGGGTACGTGGTGATCTGTCTTTCCGTGGTGACACTGTCAATAGTGGTGTTGATATGGTCCAGGACTGAGTGGGTGTAAGAGTTGATGTTTATGTGGGAGCCACAGGTAGCCTGAGAGGTGAACATACTCCAGTCTGTGTTCCTAAACTTCTCCTGGAGTACAGAGTCAACCCCCTCTGGCCACACTTTGATGGTCCTCACTGATGGCTTTACCCGGTTGATGAGCGGTACATACTTGGGGGTAAGGAACAAGGATAAATGATCAGACTGACCTAGGTGGGGGAGGGGAGTTGCTGTGTAGGCTCCCACAATATTGGTGTAAACATGGTCCAGTGTTTTGTCCCCTCTTGTGTGACAGGAGACATGCTGGTAGAATTTAGGAAGCACTGTCTTGAGGTTAGAGTGGTTAAAATCACCCGCCACAATAAATGCTGCCTCTGGGTGTGCAGTTTGTTGTTTGCTAATAGCTGCATGCAGTTCTTTCATAGCAAGCTTAGCATTAGCATCCGGAGAAATGTAAGCGGCTGTTATGATGGTACAAGTGAACTCGCATGGCAGATAGAAAGGTCTACATTTAACCATGAGAAACTCCAGGTTAGCTGAGCAGTGTCTCTCAACAGTGACAGAGTTCGTGCACCAAGCCTTGTTAATATTAATGCACAATCCCCCCCCTCTTGTCTTACCGGAGTCAACTGCTGCTCTGTCTGCCCGAAGCGTGTGTAGGCCGGCTAGCTCGATAGCATTGTCGGGTATTCCACTGTGAAGCCATGTTTCCGTAAAAATCATGATATTGCAGTTCACAAGTTTCTTATTGTTGGTGATCCGAAGCCGTAGTTCACTCATTTTGCTCGCCAGAGACTGTACATTAGCAAGGAAAATACTGGGTAGCGATAGCCGGTGCGGTGTTAGCTTTAGCTTAGCTCTTAGCCCACCGCGCTTACCCCTCCTTTGTTTACGGTCCTTACGCCGCCTGCGAGCACTTCCGGTCGGCTGGGAAGCCTGCCGAGCGTCGGGAGTTCTCCAGAGCTCCGGGATGAGACGTAGATTCAGACGTAGGTTGCTGATAAAAAGGTCGTTATCGTTGTTTTGTAAACCAATATTCAAAAGCTCATCTCGGGTGTAAGATGTAAAAGCAGAGCTGTTCTGAACGAACATACCCGAAATGAGCAGAAATAACACTGCCCCTCCCTGAGCCTGGTTCTGCTGGAAGTTTCTTCCTGTTAAAAGGGAGTTTTTCCTCTCCACTGTTGCCAAGCGCTTACTCACAGGGGATCGCCTGATTGCTGGGGTCTTTCTGCAATTATAGGGGTCCCCCCTACAGTTGAAAGTGCTATGAGATGACTGTTGTTGTGAAATGGTGCTATATAAATAAAGTTGAATTGAATTGAATCTCAGAATTCAGACTCCAAACTCAGAATTCTGACTTTAATCTCACAACTCCAACTTTCATATCAGAATTCTGAAAAAGTAATGACCCCCCCACCAATGTTTTTTTTTTTTTTTTTTTTTTTAGGGACCTAATCATCTTCCATAATTTCACCTCAAGCTAAATTAAGTCTTTCTGGCCTAATCCCTGCTCTCCTTCTTCCAGGCAGTGTGCGAGTGTGTCCCGCTGGCGCTCTTTGACGCCATCACCTGGCTGGGCTACTGCAACAGCACCATGAACCCCATCATCTACCCGCTCTTCATGAGGGACTTCAAGCGGGCCTTGGGAAGGCTCCTGCCCTGCTGCTCCTCACGCTCGCCCCGGAGGCCCTCGCCCGCTCTCTCTCTCTCCCTGCGCAACTCGGGGGAGCCCAACGTCGCCAGCGGGTCCCCCTCACCCCTGGCCTCCGACCCCACCCAACCACCCGCCACCGCCACGGATGCCGTCAACCTGCTGGATGCTGCCGAGCATGCTGGGATGGAGTTGCCTCTCCTCCTCCCCAATCAGGTCGACAGCCTGGACTGAATAGCAATGAGTCATTAGTTAATTATAAAAGTCTTTTTTTCTCTGTTTTTTTGCTTTTAAATGTCACAAAAACCTTTGTTTTCAAATGATGTTTCATTAAGCTCAGGGTCTGTCACATTTGTAAGGGTGGAATAGAAAAGAAAGAAAAAAAAAGCGTTTAAAACGACACATTTGCTGAACACCCTGCAGGCTTATGGAACTCTAATTATTCCGATAATATCCATAGCAACAGAGCGTTGGTTAAAAATAAAAAGATCTCACCTATTCAGTTAGCACTGCAGAACTGACACACATTTACAGCTTTCTGATTGGGTTAAATCAGGGGTCTGCAACCTGCGGCTCTGGGGCAACATGTGACTCTTTTTGCTCACAGATTGAAGCCTTGAGAGAAATTTCCAAGCAAAGAAGCAGTAACTCTTCAAGAAAAAAAGCGTTCCACATTCATAAGAAAAATATTCTAAAAAGCAGAAAATGAACCTGAAAATTTATGTTGAAAAAACTCACCAATTTCCAAGAAAAAAAGCAATAATTCTTAAAAAAAAAAAAAAATAAAGTCGCAAAAAATTTACAGGAATGAAGTCACAAATTTATGGCAGGGGGAAAGTCCCAAATTTACAAGTATAAATTCGAGACTTTTTTTCCTTACAAAATTTTGTGATTTATGAGAGAAAAGTTGCAAACTTATGAGGAAAAAAGTTGCAGTTTATGAGGAAAAAAATTGTAAATTTAAAGAAAAAGGTATCAAATTTACAAGAAAAAAGCAGCAAATTTAAAGGAATAAAATCAAATTTATGAGAAAAAAGCAAATTTATGAGAGAAATTTTTTTAATTAAAAAAGTAGCAGATTTATGGAAAAAAGTTACAACTTTGCAAAAAAAGTATAAATTTGAGACTTTTTCCTCTGAAAATTTTGTGATTTATGAGGAAAATATCAAATTTACAAGTTAAAAAAGTCCCAAATTTACAAAGGTGTAAAATTGACTTTTTTTCTCAAAAATTTGCAATTTTTTTTGTAAATTTGTGAATTTACAAGAAAAGCCCCTCATTTACAAGTATAAATTTGAGACTTTTTTCTAATAAAATGTTGTGATTTATGAAAAAATTGCAAATTTATGAGGAAAAAGTTGCATTTTTTGAGAAAAATTACATTTAAAGAAAAAACTAGCAAATTTACAAGAAAAAAGCTGCAAATTTAAAGGAATAAAGTCATACATCTATGAGAAAGTTGCAAATGAAGGAAATTGTACTTGCAAATATACTTGCAAATGTAGGAGAAAAGTATAAATTTTAGACTTTTTTCCTACAAAATTTTGTGATTTATGAGAAAAAGTTGCAAATGTACAAGAAAAAAGTTGCAACTTTATGCTAGACGTCTAGCAGCTACATGACTCCTCTGTTTGTATCCATGTAGATTGATCTTGAAATCGATCAGAAATTTAATGTTCATCTGAATTTTGCTTTGTATTAATTACTTTTTGAATTTACTGAGATTTTTCTTATTTATTTATTTTCTGTGTATTTACTTCAGTATCTTGATTTTATTTTTTTATGCATATCAACTATACTTCAATATTTAAAAGAAAGGCACATCAGCAGAAATAAAAATGTAAATGAATACATCAAATCACATTTTTAAAATTACACAGTAAATTTATAAATTTACTTTATTTTCCATGTAAGATCTTAGTTCTCTCTATATCTCCTTTGTTAATTTTTTCTATACTATTTGAAAAAATAATGAAAATTAATTTGTACATATAGGATCTTTTAAAATTATTTTAGTGCACTCAGGGTGTCTATAGTGTTGTAAAATAGGTTAAATATGTATTAGACTTTTAAATATTAAATATCAGAATTTTGACTACAGTCTATGAATTTGGAGTCTAATCTTAGAATTCCAACTTTATTTGATGAGAATTTAAGCTTTTTCCCTCAGAATTCATTTTTTTCCCACTGAATTCAGACTTTATCCTCAGAATTCAATCTTTTCTTTCAGAATTCCAACTTTTTCCTCAGAATTCAGACTACACAAAATTTTGACTTTAGTCTGAGAATTCAGACTCAAATCTCAGAATCAAATCTCAGAAGTTTCACTCAGAATTCTGACTTTAATCTCAAAATTTAGAATTTTTCTCAAAATTCTGACTTTTTTTCCCCAAAGTATTTTGACTTTATTCATAATTAGAATGCTAATCTCAGAATTCCAGTTTTAAGAATTCCAACTTTATTCTTAGAATTGTCTAATTCCTACTTTCCCCCTCTGAATTCAGACTTTTAGCTCAGAGTTCTTATTTTTTCCTCAGAATTCCAACTAATCTTAGAATTCAGACTCCAGTCTTAGAATTCCAACTTTAATCTCAGAATTTTTTCTTACAATTCCAATTATTCACAGAATTTTGACTTTATGAATACATATTTGAATTTCAACATTGCAACTTTAATCTAAGAATTGCAACTTTATTCAATGAGAATTTTGGCTTTTTACCTCAGAATTCCATTTTTTTTTTCCACTGCTGAATTCAGACTTTAACAGATTTAAGTCCTTTTTTCAGAATTCTGACTTTTCTTCAGAATTCCTACTAACTTTTTTTTTTTTTTTTAATGGCGCCGGAGGCAGGGTGGCCGTACCAGCAGCAACTCTCTCGTGTCTTTGTGTTTCTATCCGTTTATTCCTGTATATAGTTTTCTGTAATTTCCCAGTTTGGGATCGATAAAGTACATCTAACAGAATTTTGACTTCAAGAATTCCGATTACAATCTCAGAATTCCAACTTTTACTCAGAATTCTGACTTTGAGCTCAGATTTTTTTCCTCAAAATTCTGACCTTTTCCCACAGAATTTTGACTTTAATCTGAATTAGGACTCTAATCTCAGAATTCCAGTTTTAAGAATTCCAACTTTATTCTTAGAATTCTGGCTTTTTCCTCAGAGTTCCTACTTTTCCCCTCTGAATTCAGACATTTAGTTCAGAATTCTGCTTTTTCCTCAGAATTCACTCACACTCAGAATTCCAACTTTTATCTCAAAATTCAGAATTTTCTCACAATTCCAATTTTTCACAGAATTTTGACTTTTCTCTATGAATACAGATTGTAATCTAAGAATTCCAACTTTATTTAACAAGAATTTTGGCTTTTTTCATCAAAATTCCAATTTTTTCCCCACTGAATTCAGACTTTAATCTCAGAATTAAGTTCTTTTTTTCAGAATTCCAACTTTTCCCCCCCAGAATTCTGAGTAACAGAATTTTGACGTTGACAATTCAGAACTACAATCTCAGAATTCCAACTTTTACTCAGAATTCTGACTTAAATATAACATTTTTTTTTCTCAAAATTCCAATTTTTTCACAAAGTTTTGACTTTAATCTGAATTAGGACTCTAATCTCAGAATTCCAGTTTTAAGAATTCCAACTTTATTCTTAAAATTCTGGCTTTTTCCTCAGAATTCCTACTTTTCCTCCTCAGAATTTAGACTTGTATCTCAGAAGTCAGCTTTTTTTCTCAGAATTCTGACTTTTTTCCTTCAGAATTCTGAAGTTTCTTTTTCCTCAGAATTCCAATTAAATTATGAAGTCCAACTTTAATCTCAGCATTCAGAATCGGGGTGTCTATAGGTGTTATAAAATAAGTTAAATATTAGACTTTTAAATTCCAAATGTAAGATCAAACCTGCACAGAAATAAAACTAATGGGTAAGTCCAATGATCTGAGTAATAATGTGGAAAGAAAAGCAAACAAAAATTGTCTGAAATGACTTCCCATTACCTCAAACAGCAAGTTATTTTCTGAAACATCAAAATCAGTCACTTTACCTTTAATCTCCCAATTGTGTTCAGAAATGAGATCAACTAACAGGAGACTACTTCATCAACATTTTTTCTGAATTTACAATATTTTACACATATAAAATATAAAAACAAGATAAAAAATGTGCTTTAAGTGCTGAAATTCTCACATGAACCTAAAAACCTGAGTTTAACATTTTGATACTCATACTTTTTAAAATATGTAAACATTTAAAGCATTAGATGACACGACCTAAATGAAACCCTAATGTTTTTAGTAGGGTCTTTGAGGATTTTTTTTTTTGCCAATTTTGGTAGACTCAGGCCTCCGTACCGTTGAGTGTCTTTTCACTAAAAGCTGCTGTGTGTTTATCTGCTCCTCTGCAGTCTGTGGCATGTCAATGTGTTGACAGTGGAATTAGATTTTGTTCTAAAACTAGTCTTCTGGCTGCTCTGACGCTACAAGAAACAAAACTTGGAAAATACACTGCAAAAAGTCAAATCAAAGTCTAAGTAAGATGAAATATTTGGACCCAGCCGGCGTTTGAACCCATAACCTCGCGGCTGTGGGGTGGATGTTGTACCACTGGGCCACGATAAAGCTGAGTATGCAAATGCTACAGACCACCTCAGCCACTAGGGGGCACCCCAAGGTCCAAGCTCACCCTCAACATTTCTTGGGGAGGAAACTAGTAAATTGGCTACTTTTCTTTCATAAATGTACAACATTTTTCTTGTAAATGTGCAACTTTTTCCTCATATATTTGCAAGTTTTTTCCTCTTAAGTTTGCAACTTTTTTCCTCCCAAACTTGCAACATTTTTCATAAATATGAACTTTTTTCTTGAACAGCTTCTACTTTGCTTGTAAATCTGCAACATATTTCTAATAAATCTACTTTTTTCTTGTAAATTACAACTTTTTCATTATAAATTTTTACCATTTTTCTCACATTTAAAGTAATTTTTGTAAACTTTTTTTTTTTTAATAAAATTGCAACTCTTTCCTTGTAAATGTACAACTTTTTTCCTCATAAATTTACATTTTTTGTTGGTCAATTGAAAACTTATCTTGGAAATATGCTACATTTTTGTCAAAAATTTGCAACTTTTCTTGTACATGTTAACTTTTTTTAAAAATAATTTTTACTACTTCCTCCCATAAATTTGCAACTTTTTCCTCAAATGTGCAAATTTTTTTCTCATAAATTTGCAACTTTTTCCTAAGTGTGCAGCTTTTTCTCTCAAACTTCCAACTTTTGCCTTGTAAAAGTGCAACTTTTTTCATAAATTTGCAACTTTGTTCTTGTAAATATACAAATTTTTCAAGCTTTTTCATCAAATCAAAAAAATCATTTCTCATATACATTACTCACAAAAGTTAGGGATATTTGGCTTTCGGGTGAAATTTACGGAAAATGTACAAAGTTCACACTACAGTGATATAATATGAAAGTAGGACATTTAAGTAGAAGCATACAATGGTGACTTCTTCATCTCCGACAATTTATTGAAACAAAAGCCAACAACAGTGGTGGGTATACCACAACAAAAAATGTTAGTATCTCAAGAACTTGTCATGTACCCTTGAGCATCAATTCCAGCTTAACAATGTCTTATGCTGTTCACAAGTCAACTTATTGTCTGCTAACGCACGGCATTCCACTCTTCTTGAAGGACGACCCTCAGGTCATTGAGGTTGTGGGGTGCAGGGTTACGAGCCTCTACACGGTGACCCAGCTGATCCCATAGGTTTTCTATGGGATTTAGGTCTGAAAGTGCAGGCCATTCCATTTGAGGTACCCCAGCCTCCAGCAGCCATTCCCTAATGATGTGATCTCGGTGAGCTGGAGCATTGTCGGCCATGAAGATGAAATTAGGACTGTGTTGTTCATGCAGGGGCACAATGACTAGATTAATGATGTTATTCAGGTAGTATCAGCTTGTCACTGTACCATTCACAAGGTGTAGGGCAGTTCTGTATTGACTAGACACACCTACCCAGACTGTAACACCACCACCACCAAAGACTCGTCTGGTGACAACAGTGGCTGATATATAGCACTCTCCTTGACGTCTCCAACACCGTTGGCGGCCATCATTTCTGCTCAACATGAATTGACTTTCATCAGAGAACAGCACTGACCCCCACTGGACCCTTGTCCAGCGTAAATACTCCCTGGCACATGCAAAACGATGACACCTGTGCCTGGTGGTGTGGTCAGTTACCCTTGCAGGTCATCTAGCACGCAGACCACACTGATGTAAACGGTTTTGAATGGTCTGACATGACACTTGGGTTCCTCTCACCTCCTTTAAATGTGCCTGAAGTCGAGTGGCGTTCATCATCCGCTTCCGCAGGGCACTTTTCACAATGAAGCGGTCATCAGCGTGGGATGTGGCCAAAGGATGTCCACTTCTATGCCTTTCTGTGACTCTTCCAGTCTCTCTGTATCTCTGTTGCAACCTGCTGATGACATTCTGTGACACTGTAAGCTCAATGGCCACTTCCCTCTGATAACATTCTGTTTGAAGCCTTGCAATGATGAGGTACTGTTGATCAATTGTTAGGTGTCGTCTTGGTCTTATGATGTCAAAATGTGAACAGCATGATGAAGAGGACTGCTACTTTTTTCATCATAAATTTGCAATTTTTTCTAGTATATGTGACCCGTGATGGCAAAATGAGTCACTTTGAGGAAATTATCAAAACTGAGGTAACGTTTTTTCTATATTCTGTACTGAAAGACCTTCACAATGATATTTAATTTGTAGGAAGTACGCAAAAATGGACCCGGAAAAAGATGATTTGTTTATATTTTGGCTAGGTTAAAAACTTGCGTTCGATCAGTCGGGAGTTACATCTTCTGTATTTTTAGAAAGTACATTTTCTAAGCTTTCCAATGATACCAGGCACTCATGGGTTTTTCCTCAGGACTTGCAGCTAGCAAACAAAGAATGAATCATGATTTACGACTTCTCCTGCCTGCAGTTCGTAATGACGTGGTGCACATTCAGACTCATTTTGCCAACACGGGTCACAAATTTGTACAACTTTTCTTCAGAAATTTGAAGTTTTTTTTTTTCCCTGATAGATTTGTGATTTTTCTTAGTAAATTAGTGAACTAAATTTGCTCCTATTTTTGTAAACTAGGCCTACTCCCAGCAGAACAGGAGAATTTGACTCATCAAAACTGCTTAAAATCAGTAAAAATTATCTTGATGGAAGTGAAATCGTCTTATATAAAAAGACCCCCCCCCCCCAAAAAAAAAAAACCTTTGGCAGCTTTGATTTAAGACATTTCATCTTACTCAGATTTCACTTTTTGCAATGTAAAGGCCCTGTCATGCCCAGACGATTTAGGCAGCGTTTGCCAAATGTATGAAAAAATTTGGAGAATACGCTGGCATACGTTGAATCAGTTATGGGTAAGTTTTGTATAAGTTAAGTGCACGCTGGTATACAGAGTTGTACGGCGAGCTCCTCTAATTTCCGACGTATCCAGCATATGGCTACGACGTCCCACATAAGCAGGGCTTAACCCCTTGCACTCCGGTCAATTTCTCTAAAAATGCCAAAAAATAACGTGCCCAAAGTAAATCGAAAGCTGTTCTTCAACCCTTTGCAGCATCTTCATGGGGTTGGTCTCATTTAAAAGAAAACACTTTGAATTTTTTGGCAAAATGGTCATAATCTCTCTAAGTGCTCCGGCCACTGAGTTACAGTCATCTAAACATACTGAACTTGAAGAAAATAAATTTGGCCTGGGTGTTTTTTTGGATACAAATGCTTGCAAATAACACACAGCTTCAGATCCGGGCTGGAAAATGCAACAGAAATGTAGAACCAAGTGTTATCCAGCTGAGGTCAAAATTTTGTAACAATACCACAAAAAATGAATATATTACACAGCTTTTTCCTCAGGTAGTTCCCAGGCATTTTTGAACTGTGCCAAATTGTGCCAAATGGCACAGTTTGGAAAAACGTCTGTAACTTTTGAATGATTCAATATAGAAGCTTCATCTTGGGCTCTAATGAAAGGTGACACTGTGTGTGTGTACACGCTACACACACAGGCTGTGTGTGTGTGTGTGTGTGTGTGTGTGTGCGTCCTCGCTACAGAGGACGGACATCGGCCATCGCTACATGACCGAATAGAGTCATGTGGCGATGTGGCGACCGCGGCGCAGTCACCGCGGCTCCCCCCCCCTCGCTACAGAAGAGTAGCTGGGGGGGGGGGGCGTTCACACGAACCGTGTACCGCGGCGCACGGACTTCGGACTTCGTGCGCCGCACAGTTGTAATTTACCGATCGATCAAAAGTAATTTTTGATTACAATTTTCAGGGATAAAGAATAATTTAGCTTATAACACTTACCTCTTCACAGCAGCAGTGTCCTGGCGAACTTCTCTTCCTCATTGTCAGATGAACGCAACGCTGGTCCCTTGTTACGGACTCGTGGTTCTGGTCTCGCGACCCAGTCAAAACATAATTCCATTATTGCGGTTTTGCGCTTCCATGATTGCGGTTTTGGCGAATGATTTACAACCTTCGTCGTCGGCCTCCGTTGGTCTATGATGACCATGGAAAAGAATCCTAAACGTCTATTCTGCTGGAATAAAAAAAAAAAAGCACCACCTGTGGCTGAACAGGCCGATGCGCGAATGGCAGTTCCTGTCACACAGGTCGCACTTGTGGGTGGTCTCCATGCTGCTGGGTCTGTGACGGTTCTTCCTGCGGGTCCTTTTTTCATCTGCAGCAGTCAGTCTGTCTTCACCCAGCCTTACACAAAACAGCTTTCGAACTTCTGTGCTTCAATTGGCTCGCTGCAGTCGCAGCGTTGGTAGGCGGGTCCTTCTTGCTAGGTTTTCAGTCATTGGTTCTTCAAGGTTTCAGAAACCCAATTCAAGGCTCTTATTAGTCGAATGAGAGGTCAATCATATCTGATCTGTTCGTGGCTGTGTCTGTAGTGGAAGAACGGAAATGCAGCTTTTTTTTTCAGTGTGCTCTTGATGCAGCGCCCTCGTGCGTCCTAGAGCGCACAAGAGCGCCCTCGTGCGCTCTAGGACACAGAGACGTACCCGTCCGCGGTACACAGGAGTGCAACAGGTTAAGCTGTAGGGAAGTTATGCGTTCATTCACACGTGTTACTTGTAAGCAACTCACAAGTTACTCATCCAAAATATGTTGAGATAAATGTCTAGCGTACCAAAAACTTATTTCTAAGATATGAGTAAGGCTCTTTGAACCTATGTGTAACTTACTGAACGGGTTTCTAACTTAGAGCTACCCTATAATGGCGTATTTGCAGCGTTTGTTCACAGGAAAAACCCGTACAGAGCTCAGTTGCTGTCTGCAGTGTGCGTGTGCGCGCGCATAGACCCCCCCCCCCAAGAGTTAAACCCACGTACTTTTTCAAATAACTGGTCCTGTTGGGAATATGTCCAAGCACTTTCAAGCTACAGGATAAAGATCCAAATGGCTGTTTAGCCCTCCTTGTCTTGTTTTTACCTTTGACTGCAGGCTGTACCATCAGCTGTCCAGTGCTGTTCTGATAGATATGCCAAAATGTCAGAACACCGGAGGAGGAGGAACCAATCAGCTGATCGCCCGAAGCACGGAGCTCAGCTGTTTTCCATGATAAATCACACTTTTCTGTCCCTTGGCTGCGGCTCCTGGCAAAATCACACTCCATGCGTTATCTTGTTTTGTTTTTTTTTTACTTTATTGAAAATAAACTTTTTATCGCCATCAGTTCATGTGCCTTTGAACCAGGTTGTGACAGCTGTGATCTGACATTCCTGACATGTCACATCAGCTGTTTTAGGCAGCGTGACTGACCTGACAGATTTGATAGATCTGCCAGGTCGGTCATGCCCCCGCCGAGGTCTCTGGAGAGGAGAATCATTTTGGTTGAACAGAGGTGATCTCTCATGCACCTGGGATTCATGGATCGGGAGGTGACGGCAGTTTGGCATGGCTGCGCTATGCAGAAGTTAGGATAAGCTATGCATAAGTCAGACTGTGGTTGGGCATAAGTTGTGAATGTCAGCAACACGCTAAACATTCGTTGGTTTAAGCTATTTATAAGTTATGGAAATATTCTATATAAGTTACTAATACATTATGTAAAGTCATGTAAAAAAATTAGGACACCCTGTATAAGCCAGTGTGATTTTTTTTTTACATATGTGGACATATGGATACTTAATATCGATGTTAAAAATACTGGGAGATTCACATAATACAACTAAACAATTAAAAATTAATTGTCTTTTTCAAATTTTATGTAAAATGTAGTTCTAAACAAATAGTGAGGGATAAATTAGGACACCCCCCATCTGTTTTCGGACACCCCCACATTCATTCGCTCTTAAAATGGCTAAAGTAAATGTTTAAAAATGCAAATAAAAACAAAAACAAGGTTAGACATAGTTATGTGAACATTTCTTAATAAAGAACTGAATATTTAAAGTGCTGATAACACGTTTTTGACTTCCTCTAATTTTTCAACACATAATACAATATGACAAAATAGGTTGGTCTGTGCAGTTCTAACTCAAACAGGCTTTTTTCACGTTAATATCCAACATTTTCATGAGTACCACATCACCAATTATGTCAGTGGCTGGAAAACCCCACTGCTATGTAGTCACGTCATCGGGAGAACACAGCGCTTGGCTGCCCATTGTATACACAGGATGGAAGCAGTAGAAAACATCGACAATGGTTCCAGCACATATAGTCTGGAATTGGTTTGTGTTGTCCAATCTTCAGACGATTATAGTTCCGAAGAATGGGATGATGATGAAGAATCTGAGGGCATCAGACGGTATAGGTTTGAGCTGTGCCAAGCGAGCATCGTGCCAAGCGAATCACACTCAGTGACGGGTGGAGAGGCACACATGCCCACCGCAGCAGCAGCAACAAACACACGGCAGGGGAACACCAGTGTTATTCTTTTGTTACAGATATTGCAACAAATTATTTGTTCATAAATATAATTTCTTTAAACCCGATTTTTCAATAAAATCATAGTGTATTCTCTGTGGCTCAGGCATCGGGTTTATTATGGATTATATTTTGAGTTCTTGTTGTTTTTGTTTTGTACATGTGTTTTATGTGCATTTTGAGCCACTTTCAGGTGAGCACTGTCCAAGATTCGTCAGTTCGAACACACGCACCGTCTCTCTTTGACAGTCAGCTGTTCATGGTTTGTGTGCATCATCTGCCGTGTTGTCAGCCAGCCAATGTTGCCAGCGCTATCACGACGTGTTGGCCGCTCCACACAGCCGTGGTTCTGTTGCGCCCCTTGAAGCGATGTCGGCCCTGGGGCGCAACCGTGGTTAACACGTCTACTCTCCATGTTCGCTGGGCGACGTCAGCCCCAAATGCCAACTGTGGGTGTTTCTGTTTATTTTTGTGGGTCTTCACCTTTTTGGGAACTGTAGTCATCATTCTTATGTTCAATACATGTGCTGTGGTGAATTCTGCGCCTAAATCCATTCATCATGACCCTCCGTGCGCTCTTACACAGGGCAGGGAGAGGGAGGATGAAATAACGAGGATTTGCGTGCAGGGTTCACCACAGCACATTTAATACAGAAAGAGACAGTTCCCTGAAAGGTGAAGACGTACAAGAAACACAGACACACTTGCTGATGGCGTTCGGGGGCCAGCATCGCCCAGCAAACGAATGAGAGGAGATGTGTTTGCCACAGGTGTGCCCCAGAGCTGACATCGCTTCAAGGACTCATGAGAGCCACGGCGAACATGGAGTGACTAGCGCGTCGTGAGAGTGCTGAAAATACTGGCAGACAAACAGCACAGATGACAATACTATGGACCATCAGTGCATGACTGGCAAACGGGCCATGAAGTACATGCACTGCTGGTGATGGTGTGATGAGAAGGACCTGGGTGAGGACCGGGAAACATGATCAGCAGGAGCTTGAATCAGCTGGTGATAATGAGAGAGGGGACATGGCCGGGCCAGCGAGATGTCAGCATGGGATCACAGAAAGTAGGTCAAAGCTGCGCGTAAATCCATTAATTCTTCCCCTGCACTTTTATGCAGAAGGGGCGCACGAGGAGCGGAGGAGGCTTATGACAGTTGGAGCTGAAGCGTGTGATGTGGTCTTTCATGCCTGCTGTTTATCTAAGCCTGCGACACAACGCAAAGGCATAGCCATAAAATTAAAACAAGAAACCAGAGAAACTGTGAGCTACAACGCTGCTGTCACTCCAGTCAACAACACCGGAGTCCGTTCTGTCGCTTACGTCATGGGGGTGCCGCCCTTAATTCGGTGGGCGGCACCACAGTCCAATCAGCGGCTGCTGTTTTTTGATGATACCTAGTTTATGCAGGCGCTGTTGTAAATATTATATTGATCATAGACAATGACTTTTGGGTTTACACAACATCCTAAAAAAATGTCAAAAACGTATCATCAGCCCTTTAAAGGGATGTCCAAATTTTTTCACGACTGTATATGTCCAACTTGTTATGGATATGCGGCTACTGTTTTATGGCCAAAAGTGAAAATTTTGGCAGATGCCAGCGTTTTAGATCAATTTTTATAGGTTTGACAAACGTTGTCTAAATTGTCAAGGTGTGACAGGGCTTTAAAGGTCGACAGATGAGCAGCTGGTCCTGTAACATGTTTTTCTGCAGTTCTTTCCACCTTTATTTGTGTGTCTGTTCTGTGGTCCAGTTCGTATCATTCCAGCTCCATGATACATGCTCATCATCTAGGTCAGCCTCCTCCTCTTCCTTGGTGCCGTCACTCTGACTGTGAAAGTCAGACTTTTTTGTTCCACTAAAATCAGACTTTTTTGACCTGACCTCTTCAGGAGGAGGCGATAAACTGTCCTGAACGCCACCGTCTGATTCTGGCTTAGTAAAGGAGTCCAGCAGGTCAGAAATATCAGGGATATCCCAGCTGTCGCCCATCTCCTCCTGCTCTTCTCTGTCTCCGTTCTCTGGTGGACTACTACTGCCAGCTGCCTTGGTTGTTGCTCGCTCCTCATTGGTGGGTTGGTCAGGGATGATCTGGGACCCCTCGGCGACTTTTACAGACTGAGGGGGAGTCGAGGAGCATCCTGGGACCTCTTTAGTGGGAACTCCTACAGCCACCAGGATGGTGTCCATCTGACGCATGTAGTCCAGATGGCCGTTCACCTGGACAGCAGGAGTGTTCATATGTGTAATTGTTTGATTTATTTATTCATTTGGATTATTTTCAAATAAATGTTCTTTTTTTTTACTCCATTTGGTGATTGTGTGCTATTAAATCATGACATGCAATATTAAAAAAAAAAAAAATAACCAGAATGCCTATGAATGTTGCAAATTTACAAGAAAAAAACTGTAAATTTACAGGAATAAAGTCATAAACTTATGAGAAAAATGTTGCAAATTTACGAGGAAAAGGTTTGTAAATTTAAAGTAAAAAGTAGCAAATTGATGGCAAAAAATTGCAAACTTACTGGAATAAAGTCACAAATTTACAAAAAAAAAATTCCCAAATTTAAAAAAAAGTATAAATTTAAGACTTTTTTCTCACAAAATTTTGTGATTTGAGAAAAAAGTTGCAAATTTAAGAGAAAAAAGTTGCAATTTATGAGGAAAAAACTGGACATTTAAAGAAAAAAGTCACAAATTTATGACAAAAAAGTTGCAAACTTACAGGAATAAAGTCACAAATTTACAAAAAAAAAAATAAATCCCAAATTTACAAGAGGTATAAATTTAAGACTTTTTTTCTCACAAAATTTTGTGATTTGAGAAAAAAGTTGCAAATTTACGAGAAAAAAAAGTTGCAATTTGAGGAAAATAACGTAAATTTAAAGAAAAAGCACCAAATTCACAAGAAAAGTTGCAAATTCACAGGAATAAAGTTATAAATTTATGACAAAAACATTGCCAATTTTGGGAAAAAAAATTGTAAAACTTGAAGAAAAAAGCAGCAAATTTATGAGAAAAAAGACAACTTTATGAAAAAAGGATAAATTTGAGAGTTTTCCCTCAAAATTTTGTGATTTATGAGGAAAGGAATTATAAATTTAAAGAAAAACGTACCAAATTTACAAGAAAAAAGATGCAAATTTTAGGGAAAAAAGCAAATTTATGGAAAAAGTGTAAATTTACGAGGAAAAAAATTGTAAGTTTAGAGAAAAAAGTATCAAATTTGCAAACAAAAAGCTGCAAATTTACAAGAATAAAGTAATACATTTAGAGGAAAAAGTTGCAAATTTATGAGGAAAAAAAAGGGAAATTCATGGAAAATAAGAATTAATTTGAGACTTTTTTCCCTCACAAAATTTTGTGATTTATAAGAAAAAAGTTGCAAATTTACAGAAAACAGTTGAAAATTTACAAGTAAAAAAATCCCAAATTTACGAGAAAAAAGTGTAAATTTGTGACTTTTTCCTCAAAAATTTGTCATATTTGTAAATTTGTGAATTTTGTGATTTGTGAAAAAAAGTTAAAAATTTAAACGTAAAAAGTCCCAAATTCACAAGAAAACAGTATAAAATTGACTTTTTTCGTAAAGCAACTTTTTCCTCATACATTTATGACTTTATTCCTGTAAATTTTCATTTTTTTCTTGTAAATTTGATATTTTTTCTTTAAATCTACATTTTCCTTATAAATTGCAACTTTTTTCTTGTAAATTTGAAACTTGAAATTTGAATTTTGTTCTTGTAAATTATAAACTTTTTCTCTAAATTTGTGACTTTTTGCCCCTCGTATAAATTTGCAACTCCCCCCATCCCATAAAATTAGTAAAATCAAAAGAAAAATACCCAGCTCCTGACTTAATTCATGATACTCTTGCTGGCCCTCATTAAAATTGAAAGAATCATCCATGCTCAGCTAGCTTGGTTGCATTAGCTAACACCTTGACGCTGGGCCACAACCAACATGGAATCAGCCACACACTCACAAATGGGTAATATTGGTGGCTTTTACAACAAAAGCTCAGACTCACCACAGAGGACAGATCCACATTGATTATACGCCGATCCTGGATGTTGATTGGCTGTAACCCAGCAACGGACAGCTGTGCTGATGAGCTCCGATACAGGAACCCGAGCAGCCAGTCTCCTCTGTGAACATGGGAGCAGAAACTGGACACTGAGAACGTTCCCACCCGTCAGAGCAGATTAAATGTTTCACTTCTGAGCCGCGTTTCACCTGCAGTATCCGTTGACGATCCTTCCAGCCACCACCCGAGTCATCCTCTCCCAGGCCTTCTCAGAGCCATCCACAGGGGCCCCCAGCAGGATCACGTCCTCCACTACTCCTTCACTACCTGAGAGTCACAACACAGCAGTCTAGTCAGCAGTCAACAGCAATGTCTGCTACACAAACACATACCGCTACATATACTGTATGTCAGTTTTAAACTGATGATGAAACAGCTGAGTTAACTGACCAAGGAGATTTGTTTTAATTAAATTTTCACACGTTTGTGCAAAGTTAAAAATATTTTAATTTCCTTTATTTTTTCCTTGTAAATGTGCTATTTTTTCTTCGAATTTACAATTTTTTTTCCTCATAAATTTTCGCCTTTTTTTCTTGTAAAGTTGTAACTTTTTCACTCATCAATGTGCAACTTTCTCATAAATATGCAATTTTTTCCATAAATTTGTGACTATTTCTGTAAAACTGCAACTTCTTTCTTCTAAATTTGCTACATTTTCCTTCAGAAATTTGCAACTTCTTTTTTTACTACAAAAATCTCTAGGCCACCGAGCAGCCGCCCCACAACTGGGAGGTCGGGGTTAAAGTCCTGGCCATGTCAAAGACCATATAAAAATGGAACTTCCTGCCGTCCAGCTTGGTGCTCAGCAAAAATGGAACGGAGGGGGGAAACGTGGGTGGCAGTGGCTGAGGAGGTAGAGCAGGTTGTCCAATATCCAGAGGGGTTGGCGGTTCGAATCCTGCTCTCCCCAGACATTCTGCCGTTCTTCCCTGGGCAAGACACTTTACCCACCTTGCCTCCAGTGTCCAAGACACTGGGCATAAATGTGTATAAATGTTCAGTAGTGGTCGGGGAGGCCGTTGGCACGGATTGGCAGCCATGTTTTCGTCAGTCTGCCCCAGGGAAGCTGTGGCTACATTAGTAGCTTACCACTACCAATGTCTGTCTGGAGTGAATGAATAATGGACTCACTGTAAGTGCTTTGAGATGTCACTTGACATGCCCAAGCCACTGACAATGTCAGTGGGCGAGAGCCCTGTTGTATGTTGGTATTTTTTTTCTTTTTCATCTCCATCTAAGATCTCAATTTTGGGATAGTCAACGTGCATGAAAACTCACCATTTTTTGCAGGGACCTCAAGACTGGCAAAAATTTAATATTTTGGAGGAAATACGAATGACCCCACAAAAATGGCTCTACAGCGCCACCTAACATGTGAAGTCACTGGGGAGTGGCACACACTTACTTTTGCTTAGAAAGATGAAAATCGGGTGAGGTGTTTATCATGTCAAGACATGCAAAAAAACTCCACAGAAGTGATGGTCTATGCCCAACAGGAAGTCGGCCATTCTGGCAGGAAGTGGCAGTGACCTGATTTCCACCTCGCGCATTTGATCAGACTCGTCCTAGGGTTTTAGTCCGATTGAGCTCATTTGTGGTGACAATCATCTATACCCATGTGCAACTAAAAGTTATTGAAAACTTTTCCAAAAGCACAACGGTTTGGTCATAGGGGCGTGGCAAAGTTTGATATCTCACTATGACCATTCTGATGGCAATAACTCTGGTATGCATTGTCGGATTTCAACCAAATTCAATATTATGGATATCCGTCCAATTCCAAACAGTTCTATAGAACAATATTCATAGAAATCTACAGCACCACCTATAGGAGGCAGAAAGTTTTGCATCAGAAAGTTTGCATCATATTGTTTTTTTAATACCTCGGGAATGCAATGTCCGATTGGCACCAAGCTATGTATGATGTATACGGGTATGCCTTCGAACAATTATAGCTATGAATATTCATGAGTAGCAACAGCGCTCTCTCTTGGAGGCATGAAGGTTACACCACAGGTTTTCTTCAATATCTGAAATAAATAGTCTGATTGTCACCATAAATGGTACCAATCATCTATACCCATATGCCATCGACAGTTTTTGAAAACGTTTCCAAATGCCCAACGGTTTGGCAGAAGAGGCATGGCCAAATCTGGGGTATCGCCATCACCCATCCAATGACTGTAACTCTGGCATACATTGACTGATTTCTACCAAATTTTGTGTGGTGAATAGGTATGCAATACTGATAATTTCTATAATAAAGAATGACACATAGCGACAGCGCCCCCTGCCATCAATGGACAGGAAGTTGTCATAACTCACACGTAGATTGTCCAATTGCCATGAAATTTCATATATGATACTAGTCAGACCCAGAAAAGATTTATGTAACAATAACAAACATAGCTATAGTGCCCCCTAGGGAAAAAAAACAAAGCTTTATAACTCACACATACTTTGTCCACATTTAACCAAATTTTGTGTGGTGTATCGGTAGCCTACATTGAACCTTTGTAAAATGAAAAATGACAAATAGCTATTATAACTTTGAAATACTTTGTCCAAATTCAACCAAATTTTGTGTGATGCATGGTTAACTAATACTGAACCTTTCTATAATGAACAATTACACATAGCTACATCGCCCCCTACTGCTAATGGACAGGAAGTTGTCAATAACTCACACATAAATGGTCCAAGTGGTGCCAAACTTAATATGATAGTTGTCCTACCTAGAACAGATTTATATGACTATAACACATATAGCTAGAGCACCCCCTAGGTAAACAAAACAAAACAAAACAAAAACATTTACAACGATGGCAAACGTCTAATGTCAAACAAATTTTCTCGTGAAATTTTCCTCAGAGGTGGCCTTCAGGCTATGTATAAACTTATTAGTTTTTTGAGGTAATCCACGAGTTCATACCTCTGCCAAGGCCCTGTCTTGCAATGTACAGATGGACGGACTGATGATGGATGGCGATCTGGACAGATGGATGGACGAATAGACTGACAGACTGCTGAATGGCGGATGGATGGGCGGATGGCGGTATGGACAGACGGATAGACAAAGAGCGGGAGGGAGGGAGTTGGGGAGGGAGGAATGAAGCCTGAGTGTAGTTACGTGCTCGGCAAGGCCAAGGTCTAGTGAGGACACGAGGGCCCATTTATCGCTGCTCGCAGCTTTAATTATTATTAAAGTTGCAACTTTTTCACTCAAATGTGAAATGTTTTTTCCTCATAACTTTGCAATTTTTTTCCATAAATTTGCTACTTTTTTAAATTTGCAATTTTTTTCTTCATAAATTTGCAACTTTTTTGTGAAATTGCAACTTTTTCACTCAAATATAGAACTTTTTTCTCATAAACTTGCAACTTTTTCCCCGTAAATTTGCAACTTTTTTCCTCATAAATTTGCAGTTTTTTTTCCTTAAATTTGTGACTTCATTCCTGTAAATTTGCAACTTTCCCTCACAAATGTTTTTCACTTTTTTCTTTAAATTTACTATTTTTTTCCTCATAAATTTGCTGCTGCTTTACTCATAAATTTGCTACTTTCTCATAAATTTTGCAACTTTTCTCTAAAAACTGGTGACTTTATTCCTGTAAATTTGAAACTTTTTTCCATAAATTTGCTACTTT
Source organism: Pholidichthys leucotaenia (assembly GCA_020510985.1). Taxonomy (NCBI): domain Eukaryota; kingdom Metazoa; phylum Chordata; class Actinopteri; order Cichliformes; family Pholidichthyidae; genus Pholidichthys; species Pholidichthys leucotaenia. The sequence goes on along the minus strand of CM035843.1, from coordinate 195,453,440 downwards.
TTTCTTTAAATTTACATTTTTCCCCTCATAAATTTGCAACTTTTTTCTGCAAATTTCTGAGTATTTACTCTTAAATTTGACTTTTTTCCTCAACATTTTACTTTTTTTCTTGTAAACTTATTTTTGTGAGAATTTTAGACTTTTCTCTTAAATTCACAATTTTTGTCATACACCTGAGACTTTTTCTTGTCAATCTTTACACTTTTTCTGATAGTTTTTGTCATGGTCCGCTCTGCTCATCACCGTCAGCTGCGCTCACACCTGGTCCTCATCAGGCGCCGCCTACATCTACCGCTCTGGCCTTTGGGATAGTGCGGAGATGTCTCACTGCGCTCCAGGAGAGCTTTATCACCGTTCCTTGCCTTCTACCTACGCTACAGCCAGCGCTCGTCTTCTGCCTCATCCAAGAAGCCATCCAGCCTGCCACGTAAGCATTCATTCCTACTCACCTTGTCAACTAGATCCCCTGTGCACAGTCGGCATCCTTGGCGGCGGAATTCCAGCCTCTTCCTCCCAGGCAGCGGACCATTCATCCTACCTACTCACCACCACCTGCACGTCAACTCACCTGCCGGAGTCACTCCACCACCTGAAGCGCACTGTCTTCCTGGCCACAGCTGTCAAGCTGAACTGGAGCTCGCTACCATCTGTTCCCACAGTAAATTCAGTGTAACTGTTTAACTCCAGAAGTGACACCCAGTAATTCCATCTCCTTGTGTGTCTCCAGGGTTGCCAGGCTGTACGGTGTCTCGCTCAGTTCCCGGCAGTTCCAGACCACACTCACACCACACTCTCACAAACCTGGTTGTTAATAAACTTGATTGTATCGATTCGGAGTCTGTGTGTCATCACTGGGTCATTGAACTATGTCAGCACATCTCCGCCAGAGCGACCCAGCTGACAGTGCTTTGGTGCGCCGTGTCAGCCATGTGGAGATCCGAATCGATCAACTGGTTTATCAGCAGCAGGTCATTATGAGCAAATTAACCTGTGTTACTGAGCGGGTGCCAGATGACTTTCCCTCCGACCACAGTAAGATCGGTTACGTCGTTAACCTGTTGGAGGGGAGGGGACTAGCTTGGGCATACACGGTAATGGCTAGGGCTAATTACTCGAGCCTCACCTTCAGCCAATTTATCGGCAAATTTTATGAGGATTTTGACCATTCTGACAGGGACAGCGTTCTCACCACCCGTTTACTTAACCTAAGACAAGGGTCCAAGACTGTAGCTGACTATGCTATTGATTTCCGGGTGGCGGCTACGGAAGTGGGTTGGGAGGACGCCGCTCTTCGCAGTATTTTTATTAGAAGCCTCTGTCCTAGCCTTCGGGATGAATTAGCCTTATTGGAGAAGCCGACTAAGTTGTCCCAATTAATCTTCCTAGCCATTAGCTTGGATAACAGACTTAGGGAGCGGGCGGCCGAACGTAAGGGCTATGGGCGATCTGAGGAACCGTTTCGTTACATCCCACAGTCCTCGTGTTTAGCTCTACCATCTACTGAATCCTCGGGCCCCTCGGAACCCATGGCGGTGGGACACTCTAGATTATCCGCGGCTGAGAAACAGCGGCGCCGCAAGCTGGGGTTGTGCCTCTCTTGTGGGAGCGAGGAGCATGAGATCGAGTCCTGTCAGCTTCAGCCCAAAAGGGGGAGTCTTTGCGTCGCAGTAGGGGGACTCACAGACTCATCCCGTCCTAATCCCCTATCTTGGTTACTGTTACCCATTAGATTCATTCATAAGCACACTGAAATTCCCACTCAGGCTTTAGAGGACTCCGGGGCTGAGCAGAGCTTTGTTTCCAGAGACCTGGCAACCCCGTTGGGCCTCCACTGCCAACCCCTTAAGTCTCCGCTACAACTGATCACGTTGTCCAACGCTCCTATGGCTACGGTGTCCCAGAGGACTGCCCCTGTGTCAGTTATTATCTCCGGAAATCATCGTGAGGAACTGTCTTTCCTGGTTTTGCCCATCTCATCGTCTCCAGTCATCCTGGGCTACCCTTGGCTCCGTGTCCACAATCCAACGATTGACTGGAGTTCAGGGAGTATTAAGTCTTGGAGTTCATTTTGTCTCAGCGCATACCTTCAGTCAGCTGCATGTTCCCCTTCTGTGACCCTAGGGGTTCCTACCGCTCCCCCTCCCGACCTGTCTAAAGTGCCCCCTGAGTATCATGACCTTGGAGCCGTGTTCACCAAGTCCCAGGCCCTGTCCCTTCCTCCCCACCGGCCATACAATTGTGCCATAAATCTTCGACCGGGGGCTCCACTCCTGTCCAGCCGGCTGTATAGCCTTTCCCCGCTGGAGCGGGCTGCCTTGGACGCATATATCAAGGAGTCCCTGAGTTCGGGCATTATCCGCCCGTCCTCTTTGACGGTGGGGGCGGGTTTCTTCTTTGTGGGAAAAAAGGACGGGTCACTGAGACCATGCATCGACTTCAGGGAACTGAACAATATCACTGTCAAAGATAAATACACCCTCCCATTATTCAACTCTGCCTTTGACTCTCTCCAGGGGGCGTCCTTCTTCACTAAACTGGATCTGCGCAACACCTACCATCTGGTGCGGATCCGTGAGGGGGATGAATGGAAGACAGGTTTCCGGACCCCTAGTGGTCACTTTGAATATCTCGTGATGCCATTTGGGCTGACCAATGTGCCTGCTGTCTTCCAGAGGCTTATTAACGACGTCCTGAGAGACTTTTTGAATGTGTTCGTGTATTTGTATGACATTCTAATCTTCTCCCGTTTCCTAGATGAGCACCGAATACACGTCAGACGTGTTCTGCAGCGGCTGTTGGAGAACCAATTGTTTGTTAAAGCTGAGAAATGTGAGTTTCACACCTCCAAGACATCCTTCCTGGGCTTTATCATCTCACACAAAGAGATCCTCCTGGACCCGGGCAAAATCAAGGCGGTGGTGGAGTGGCCGGTTCCGTCCTCCAGGAAGCAGCTCCAGCAGTTCCTGGGGTTCGCCAACTTCTACCGCCGGTTTATCAAGAACTACAGCTGCCTGGCACTTCGTCTGATGCGCCTCACCTCCTCTAAGGTTCCCTTCCGGTGGGCGGAGGAGGTGTCTTTGGCCTTATCGAACCTCAAGGAGCAGTTCTCCAGTCCTCTATTCTGGCTCAGGTGGATCTGGATCTACAGTGCCTCGTGGAAGTGGATGCCTCGGATTCGGGGGTGGGGGCTGTCCTTTCCCAGGGCTCCCCGGCGGATGGCAAGGTCCATCTATGCGCTTTCTTCTCCCGTCGACTGTCAGCGGCTGAGCGTAATTACAGCATCGGTGATAGGGAATTGCTGGCTGTGAAACTGGCCCTGGAGGAGTGGCGTCACTGGTTGGAGGGGTACTCGCAGCCGTTCGTGGTTTGGACGGATCACTGCAACCTGGAGTACCTCAGGACAGCCAAGCGCCTGAATGCCTGCCAGGCCCGCTGGTCCCTGTTTTTTGGCCAGTTTAATTTCACCATCACATATTGCCCTGGGTTGAAAAACACCAAGCCAGACGCCCTCTCCAGACAATTCGCCACGGACGTGCCGGAGCCCGAAGACCACCCTGTTCTCTCTGCCTCTTGTGTGTTGGGCATCGTCTCATGGGGGATCAAGGAGAAGGCTCTGAAGGCCCAGGAGATGGAAAGATACCCAGGCGGGGGGCCAACAGGGAAACTGTTCCTTCGTCCATCCGGGGTGACGTCATTCAATGGGCTCACTCCTCCAAGTTTGCCTGCCACCCGGGGAGACGACGTACGGGCAACGCTTGTTCTGGTGGCCCTCCCTCCAAAAAGACGTCAGGGAGTATATCCGGGCCTGTCCCCAATGTGCCACCGGCAAGACCCCATCATCCCCACTGGCTGGATTACTTCATCCCCTCCCGATCCCCGGCAGGCCCTGGTCTCTTGTGGCATTGGATTTCGTCACCAGCCTCCCTCCCTCCAACAACCATACTGTGGCCCTCATCCTAGTTGACAGATTCTCCAAAGCAGCCCACTTTATCCCCCTTCTGGGTCTGCCCTCGGCCAAGGAGACTGCCGATCTTCTGGTTCAACATGTGGTGAGGCTTCATGGGATCCCCCTGGACACTGTTTCGGATCAGGGGCCCCAATTTGTTTCCCAGGTATGGAGGTCGTTTTGCAGCGCCCTTGGGGCTACGGTGAGCCTGTCATCGGGATACCATCTGCAATCCAATGGCCAGTGCGAACGAGCCAACCAGGACCTGGAGGCGGCGCTGCGCTGTGTGGCAGCTACCAACTCGACAGCTTGGAGCTCCTTCCTACCTTGGATCGAGTATGCCCACAACTCAACGGTGTCCTCAGCTATAGGTATGTCCCCTTTTCAAGCCTCGCTTGGGTATTCTCCTCCCTTGTTTCCAGAAGAGGAGGGTGACATCGCTGTTCCTTCAGTCCGGGCACATCTGAGACGCTGTCGACGTATGTGGAGGGTGACCCGGGCCGCACTACAGCGCACAGCGGAGTGCAACATCGCAGTGGCCAACTGCCGTAGGACCCCAGCCCCGGCGTACCAGGTAGGCCAGCAGCTGAGGCTCTCTACCAAAAACATTAATTTGAAGGCTGAGCAAAAGAAGATGCAGCAGCGGTTCATTGGACCTTTCGCTGTATCCCGCATTATCAACCATGTATCTGTACGTCTTGATCTCCCCCCCTCCCTCCGCATATGCTCTACGTTCCATGTCTCGCAGATCAAGCCTGTGTCTTCCAGCCCCCTGTGCCCCCCCCCCCCCAGGCCACCACCTCCTCCACGGATGATTGACGGCAGCCCGGCCTGGACCGTGACTGCTACCCTGGATGTCTGTCGCTGGGGCCATGGATTGCAATACCTGGTGGACTGGGAGGGCTATGACCCGGAGGCCAGGTCCTGGGTGCGTCCTGACTTCGTCTTCGATAAGAATCTCATCAGGGAGTTCCATCGGACGCATCCAGGGAGGTTGGAGCAACCGCCAAGAGGCGCTCTGCGCTCACACCTGGTCCTCATCAGGTGCCGCCTATATCTACCGCTCTGGCCTTTGGGATAATGCGGAGATGTCTCACTGCGCTCCAGGAGAGCTTTATCACCGTTCCTTGCCTTCTACCTACGCTACAGCCAGTGCTCGTCTTCTGCCTCGTCCAAGAAGCCATCCAGCCTGCCACCGTAAGCGTTCATTCCTACTCACCTTGTCAACTAAATCCCCTGTGCACAGGTGGCGTCCTTGGTGGCGGAATTCCAGCCTCTTCCTCCCCGGCGGCAGACCATTCATCCCACCTACTCACCACCACCTGCACGTCAACTCACCTGCCGGAGTCACTCCACCACCTGAAGCGCACCGTCTTCCTGGCCACAGCTGTCAACGCTGAACTGGAGCTCGCTACCATCTGTTCCCACAGTAAATTCAGTGTAACTGTTTAACTCCAGAAGTGACGTCCAGTAATTCCATCTCCTTGTGTGTCTCCAGGGTTGCCAGGCTGTACGGTGTCTCGCTCAGTTCCTGGCAGTTCCAGACCACACTCACACCACACTCTCACAAACCTGGTTGTTAATAAACTTGATTGTATCAATTCGGAGTCTGTGTGTCATCACTGGGTCACTGAACTATGTCAGTTTTGGTACCTTTATTTCTTTCTCAGACATCTGCAACTTGTAATCTTGCAACTGTTTGTTCACCATTTGCATTTTCCTTTGATTTGCTGTTCTTTTTTCTTGTAAATTTAAAACTTTTCCCCCTAAATTTTCAACCTTTTTTCTTAACTTCATTCTTGTAAATTTGAGGGGATTCTTTTTATTTTATTCTTTGGAGCCACAAGGAGCCATCATCACGGGTTCAACTAATTCATGCCAGTAAATTAGAATAATACTATGTTGTTTGCAGATGACACTGTGATCTGTAGTGGGAGTAGGGAGCAGGTGGAAGAGAACCTGGAGAGATTGAGGTATGCACTGGAGAGAAGAGGAATGAAATTCTGAGGGAGGTATGCTTCAAGATTTTTTTCTGTATAATAATGTACCTTTTTCACTGGCGAGCTCCTGCAGGCAGTAGTAAATAACTCGAGCTCCTAGACTGAAACCGATGAGGCTGACAGGACGTTTCCCCTTGAGAAACACAAACACCAAAACGTAGCTGTTACTGTATTTACCATCAACACTGATAATTAACATTAACTAAAGCATTTTAAGATTAATATTACAAGGGAACTCACAGTTTATCAGTGACAACATTGTGTACTTGATACTTTAAAATGTATTGATCTAGCTTGACCTGTGACACAGGATCGACACTCCGTCTGCTTTCTCCTTTCCGTCTGTGCCACCACTTCACCTCGCTCTGCCTCTTCTCACTCCGAACATATCACCATCCCTCCCTCCACCACCCACTCAATCGTGACCCACATTCAGCAAGAGGACGGCTGCCAAAAAAATTCACTTTATAGAGAAGTAGTCCCCAACATTTTTTGCTACATGGACTAGTAACAAGATTAAAAAAAAATTGCAGGATGGTAAAAATGAATGGAATAATAATAAAAAACTATGCCTTTGGTCTCCAGACCAGTTATTTTCCCCAAGATCACACTGGGGAACATGCAGTGCTGCAGGATGCCTGACTCCTGATGAGCTGGAAGCCCAACCCAGTGGGCCTGGTTGCTATATGGTTGCTACCAACAACAGAGCTAATGTTGTGAAAGCAGCGCGAGTGGACGGATGCAGTGTTTTTAGCCACAGACTTCATCTCTCCATTGACTTGAGTGCAGTATGAAATGAATTTATATAAAATAAGAAAAGAAAATACCAATGCATAATGCGCAGTAAAAACTTTACTTGACAGGAAGAATAACTTTCAGGGCCAATAGCCTAACATCTACCAATGTGTAGTTTGATACAGCAACCACTGCTGAAACTAAAAGTTAGCTCCATAATCAGACCTATCAACACTGTGTGTGCTACCTAGTGTGTACATATGAAATATACACCGTGTTCCAAATTATCATGCAAATGATATTTGTCTCTTGATTTTCCTAAAGAGTTGATGTAAATGACAATATAATTTTCAAGTAATTAACTGTCAGAGCATAATTCAAATTTTTATTGAACAAACCTCCCAGTGATAATTTTTCTGCAAAAAAACCCCAAACAAACAAAAAAACCTCAAAATGCACTGTTCCAAATTATCATGCACAACAGAGTTTCAAAACATTTTAGTGGTCATAAAGAACTAAAAATGGTCATTTGTTGAATTTGCAGCATTAGGAGGTCATATTTATTGAAATCAAAAGCTATTTCAATCAAAAACATCTTAACAGGCCAAGTTACATGTTAACATAGGACCCCAGGGTTTCCTCTGGTAACATTTCTGCTTGGTGGGCCACCATCCTTGGATTTATGTTGCCACGCTAAGGAAATATGAATTTAAGAAAAAAAATAGGTAGGAATGACGCCCCGCAAGCACGCTCACAAACAATGCACGTGACAGTCATCCGCGTGGAGTTCGAAAGCGCGCTGCCCGCGACCATTCCAGTTGGCAGGCAGAATGTTTCTCTAGCGTTGCTGTCTGAGAGAAGCATGAGCTTATTAAAGTACTTTAAACGCAGAAAAAAAACAAACCAGAAGAGGTATGTAAGCAGTGGAGGTATTTATGGTGGTTTTAACCCACTGCTAACAGGAACAATAATGAAGAGTCACTTCATATGCAGGAAAAGGCAAGAGTGACTGATGAAATGCTGAGGATTGACTTTACCATCCACTACAATATTAATTAACTAACTTATGTTCATTATTACGTACCTGGCAAGTTAAGATGACCGAAATTCACGAAGTCAATGACTTCAATCTGTCAACAGCCTTCAGACAAACAAAATGTGCTGACATTTGGATTTCAAAATAAGGGAGGTTTTTCCTGCTGTTTGGGTGGTGACAGTTCTAAAAAAAACTATAAATATATAGAAATATTACAACAGAAATAACTGCATCTTTGGTCATTTAAGTTAATTTATTTCATCAAATACAATTTTAATAATTTTTTTTCTTTGAAATCAGAGTTAAATTATTGTTCTGTTCTGGCTCTGCAAAATTATGGTCAAAAATGTAAATTGTTATACGGAAAAAGTAAAAAAGTTACCACAGTCTTTCAAATTTATAAAAAAAACCTGTAATTGTATTTTAGAAAATAGACAAAAATTAGCCATAAAATAATGCACAAATTTATAATAAAGTCTCAAATGTGCAAGAAAAGTCAATTTTACTAGAGGAAATTACAAATTTGAGGATGGTTTTGAATTTAGATAAATTTACTGAGAAAGGTAGAAAACTATAAGAAAATTGTTATAAATTTTGGAGGAAAAACCTCAAACCTTCAAGACTGAAGTCATTACTCAAGTTTTTCAGTAGGTGCTCTTTGTACCCTTAATCAATATCAATCAATACATCAGATTTATATAGCGCTTTATCATAGACACTCAAAGACACTTTACAGAAATTAAGGGTCATCCACCACCTGGATGGATGAAGCAGCCACAATACGGCGCCATCCCTTTAAACCATTCACACACACATTCACACAAAGGGCCAATTTAGAGTCTCCAATTAACCTAACCTGCATGTTTTTGGCATGTGGGAGGAAACCGGAGAAATCCCGGGGTAAACCCACGCAGACACGGGGAGAATATGCAAACTCCACACAGATCACTGTTGGCCAGGGGCAGGGATAGAACCCACGATCTCATGATCCCCGCGATCCCCCGGCCGAGGGTAAACTGTGCTGCCGCAGTGCTAACCACTGCGCCACCGTGCAGCCCAACTTAACTCAACTAGAAATTTTTGGTTGTCTACTTTTTTTTTTTCCACAATATCTTTATTGAACCTTTTTTTTTTTTTAACAAACATGATACAAACAATCAAACACTAACGCTAAAGTACTACAAAAAAAAAAAATGCACTAAAAACACCAACAACCACCAACAAAATCAAGTCTTCAACAATGCTCCTCTGTTTAGTCTAGACAATCCAATACATAAGTATACATATTATGTTCACCAGTTTGGAATTTACAAGGTCCACACACATCATTCACCTTCTTCTTCAAGAGTTATGTTTAAATTTTTTACATAATCAATAAAAGGTCTCCATATATTCTCAAACACAATTTCCTTTGATTTCAGTATATATGTTATTCTTTCTAATGGAAGGTTTGTTAACATCTGTCTTAACCACTGAGTCACATCTGGTCTATGAGTCTTTTTCCATAATAGTGCAATACATTTTTTGGCATTAAGCAAACTGAGGTCTATGAATGTTCTTTCACTTTTATTAAAATTATGCTTTTCTGGGTACAGACCCAACAAAAACAGTTTAGGATTCAGTATGATTTGTTTTGAGATTATTTTTTCAATTGTTACCCTCACCTCTTCCCAAAACATTCTTATTAATCTACATTCCCATAAACAATGAAATAGGGTTCCTTTACTTTCCATGCATTTTGTGCATGTATCTGGTATATTTTTGTTATATCTATTTAACTCCTCCGGTGTAACATACATCCGCATTAACCATTTGAAATGTATCAATTTAAGGCGTGCATTTATTGATTTGGTTTGAGCTTCTGTACAAGCCAATTCCCATTGTTCCTCCGAAATTTCAATTTGCAGATCTTCTTTCCAGTAGTTTAATCTTTTCAGTGAATTTTCACTTGAAGATAGTGTCAATGAGTTATAAAACTCTGAAATAATACCCTTTCTTTTACTATCTTTCATCATCATTTTTTCCAAGGATGAATAAATAGGTCGAGTGAGAGCTTTATTTTGATTTGATCGAATAAAGTTTCTAAGTTGAAGATATTTAAAAAAATGTGTTCTATTGAGATTAAATTTGATCCTCAGTTCTTCAAAAGACATTATGTTATCTGCACATGGCAAATATAAATCCTGAATCTTTTGTATCCCTTTTAAATTCCATACTTTAAATACAGCGTCCGCTCTCCCTGGTTTAAAATATTGATTACCCCATATTGGACTAAATTGTGACAATAACTGTGGTTCTTTTAAATAGTTTTTAGCTTCACACCATATTTTGATCATATGCTTTACAAATGGATTTTTAACTTGTTTTTGTAATTTTTTTGCCGAATCTGAGTATATGAATATGGGAAGAGGTAAAGGTAAATTGTATGATTCCATTTCAGTCCAGTGAGGGAGATCATTTGATGAAAAATAATATGTCATAGACCTCAGTTGTGCCGACCAATAATACAACATAAAATTTGGACATTTCAGACCTCCACGATCAAATGGTAAATATAATAAAGACAGACGTAATCTAGCCCTCCTGTTGTTCCATATAAATTCCACTAACTTTTTTTTATTCTTGAGAATAGATCTAAAGGTGGTGATAAGGGAATGTATTGAAATAAATAAAGTATTTTAGGTAAAATATTACTTTTAAGTATATTGATTCTCCCAATCATCGACATTGGTAGTGACATCCATCTCTGAGTTAACTCATTGATATCTGACATTAAGGCTTCATAGTTGACGCTGGCGACTGATTCTAGCTTAGGCATAATTTGGATTCCTAAATATTTAAACTGATTTACAACATTGAATTGATTTGCCTCAGGGGCTGGGTAATTTCTCTGGGTCTCATTTAGCATTAATATTGAAGATTTAGTTTTATTTATTTTATATCCTGATATTTCCCCAAAATTCTTTATTAAATTCAACAAGGTTGGAATTGATTTTTTTAGATTCGACATAAACAAAATTATATCATCGGCGTACAGGGAGATTTTATGTTCTGTTGGTCCAACTTTAATTCCATATATTTGTGAATGTAAACGTATCGTTATCGCTAAAGGTTCAATTGCCATAGTAAACAGTAAAGGTGAAAGTGGACAGCCTTGTCGACATCCTCTATTGATTTTTATTGGTTTTGAAATATTGTTATTTGTTAGGATTTCTGCTGTAGCATTATTGTATATTATTTGAACCCATTTTATGAAATTATTTCCAAGTCCAAACCTTTGTAGGACTTCAAAAAGAAAGGGCCATTCAACTCTATCAAAGGCCTTTTCGGCGTCCAATGATAGGAGAGCTGTATCCGGTGCTTCTTTATTAAAATAAATAATATTAAATAGTCTTCTTACATTATGGAAGCCTTGTCTACCCTTTATAAAGCCATTCTGATCTCGATTAATAATATTTGGTAAAATTTCTTGTATTCGTCTTGCTAAAATTTTACAGATTATCTTAAGGTCGGCGTTTAATAGGCTTATTGGTCTCATATTTTCACATTTATTAGAGGGCTTACCTGGTTTTGGCAGCAGTATAATTAAGGCATTATTTATGTATGATGGTAAATTATTATTTTGAAATGCTTCTAAAACCATTTCCAAAAAAGGTTTTATTAATTTATTCTTAAATTTTTTATAAAGGTCAACTGGAAGACCATCTGGTCCTGCACTTTTTCCTGATTTCATATTATCAATGGCTAGCCCAACTTCTTCTTGACTAATTTTAGACTCCAATATCTCCCTGTTTTCATTTGGTATACACGGTATAGATAGTTCGTTCAAAAACCCATTTAGTTTTGTTAAATCAGGTTCATTTTTGGTATCATATAATTTTTCATAGTAATCTCTAAAGGCTCTATGAATTTCTAAAGGATCTATAACTACCTGTCCTTTACTTATAATACTGGTAATTGGTGTTTTAATTTCCAATTGTTTAATCTGCCATGCTAATAATTTTCCTGATTTTTCACCTTGTTCATAAAAAGATTGTTTCAATCTTAGAAGACTCGAGGCAGCTCTATTCGCTGATTTTTTGTCGTATTCAGCTCTCAAAATCAGTAATTCATTCTCCAACCTTGGGTCACTTCCTGCATACACTTTTTCCTGAAGACTTTTTATTTTATGTTCCAATTTAGCTCTCTCCTCTCGAGTCTTCTTAGATTTTGATCCTGTATAACTAATAATATGTCCCCTAATAAAAGCTTTGAAAGCCTCCCACTTTACACATGCTGATGTTTGTGTAGTATTGATGTCAAAGAACTCGTCTATCTGTTTTTCTATATACTTGACAAATTCCTCATCCTGAAGCCATTTATGCTGAAATTGCCATCTACCTGATTCCTTTGTCAATTTTTTATCTACATATATTAGACAACAGGGTGCATGATCAGAGATCACGATGTTATCATAAAAGCAGTTTTGAATCTTGGACCTTAATTCTGTGGAAATCAAAAAATAATCAATACGTGAGAATGTCTTGTAGGTACTGGAATAACAAGAATAGGCTTTAACTTGTGGTTTCATTTCTCTCCATATATCTAACAATCTCAATTCTTTCATAAAATGATTAATAGTCATCCTACATCCAATGTGCGTACAATCCAGTCCTGTTGATCTATCCACACCTGGATTCAATGTACAATTAAAATCCCCTGCTATTATATGTTGCCCTGTAAGTGATGATAAGATGAGAAATAAATTAGCAAAGAACTTCTGATCATCTATATTGGGACCATATAAGTTCACAAGATTTATATTTTCTAATAGCAAAGAACCTTGAATGATTACATATCTTCCAAATTTGTCTCCAATTACATTTTTCACTTGAAAAGGAACTGATTTATGTATGAGAGTCATAACTCCCCTGGCTCGGGATGAAAATGAAGAGGTGAATACACTTCCCTGCCATCTACTCCTAATTCTTTTAACATCCTCCTCTATCAGATGAGTTTCTTGTAAAAACACAATTCTTGAACCCATGTCCTTTATTTTATTCATAACTTGTTTAAGTTTTTTTAAATTTTGTAGACCTCTGCAATTCCATGAAGTTAAATTAAGATTAACACTTTGGTCCATGATCAATAGAGAGTTTGGGATTACCTTGCAGTGTAAACATGCTCATACAGAGAAGCAAAAACATGAGTGGTTGAACATTCATCCTACAAACTACACACAAACAAATTTCCCCTTCCCACACTTGTGGCAAACCCCCCAAAATCAAAAGAAAAATTCTGTCTCCCGATATAGCCATCGACCGTTCCACACCCACGGGGAACAGCCTAAGCCACTCCTTCTTCATCCTCCCAATCACCCTAAATCTACTGCTTTTAATGACATAACATTAACTCTCCTCTGTAGTTTTTCAACTTAACTCCAAAATTTTTAACAACTTTGTACATCATAGTTTTTTTTTTTTTGTTTGTTTTGTTTTTGTTTTGTTTTTTTTAATATATAATACAATCTATATTTTGTAAACTTACTATTTACTTCAAGTCAGTCAGATGCCTGTGCAAATGCTTAATTATTCTACCTTATATTTTGTTCATGCTTAGCTCCCACCAGTCTCTTCTTCTTCTTTGATCTTCTTGATGAACTCCTGCGCCTCCTCTGGGGTCTTGAAGATGTGGGTTCTGCCCTCATACGTGGTCAGCAGTCTCGCAGGATAGATTACACCATGACGAATCCCAAGGTTGCGCAGCTCCTTACGTATGGGATCAAACTGCTTCCTCAATTGCTGGATTCCTGTGGCCAAATCTGGGTAGAACCGCACCTGCTGGTCCTGGTGTTTAATCTCTCCTTTTTTAGCTCGTGCAGCGTTGAAGATCTTCATCCTGTCTCTGTTGCTAAGAAACTTCATAATTAAGGTCCTCGGCGGTCCCTTATCTCTCCGTGGGCCAATACGATGTGCTTTTTCCAGAATCACTGCTGATTGCAACTCCTCGCTGCCCAGCACCTCCGGAATCCACTTTTCCAGAAAGGAACATACGTCCCGACCTTCTGATTCCTCTGGAAGACCCACCAGCCTCAAATTATTCTGTCTCGACTGAGATTCCAAATCCAAAATATTATCTTCCAGAGATTTATTTTTTTTTTCCAAAGTGCGCACCTTTAATTGAAGACGGGTGACGTCATCTTCAGCACTAGCGAGACGGAGCTCCATCTGCGCCGTTCGTTCTACACAGTCACCCAATTCCTTTCTTATTCCTTCCAACGCTGTCATAATCCCATCAAATCTAGAGGAAAAGTCCGCTCTCATTGAACTCATGGCAGCCATCAGCGCATCTGCGCCGCTCCCCGCAGATATCGCAGCGTTGCCAGCCTCCTCCGCCATATATGGAGTTTTGTTTACTGCGTCACAGACCTGAAAGTCCGTTAATTTGGACTGTTTCGGCGGCTCGCTTTTTCCTTTTCCTGGTTTTCCAGCCTTAGGCTTCGCCGACATATCTTCGCCCAAATGCTGGGATACGTTCTGTCCCAAATGAGAGAGTTATTTGCCGATTTTTTTTTTTCCAGGAGCAGAGCAGAGCGAGACACGTCCGTCCTACGTGGCAGCCATAACCGGAAGTCCTGGTTGTCTACTTTTAATTATTAATTTCGTAGCACTGCTTTTACATGAGTAGAATTTCTGGCTACTATACCCACTTCTGATCATATAATTTAAGTATGCATGAGTAAATTACTATTTTGAATGTTTTTTCCCCTTCCCTTTCCTTTTCTTAATGGGAAAAAAAGGAAACACTAGAATAAAAATACAAAAAATACACATATTTTTGTCATTTATGTAAACCATGACAAAAAAAATCCTGCAGGACAAAACGACACTTGGTATTTTCTAACTTGTTTGTATACCACCATAGACAGAGAGAACCTGAATTAGACAGGGCTCAGAGAGGGAAAGATGAGACAGACAAAATGAGCCAAGGAGAGAAAGGTCTTCAGGCAGAGGGTAGAGAGAAGGGTGACTCCAGTAAAAAGCCCAAACACAGTATGTCTGGTTGGGACCCCAACTAGCCCAATATTCCAATATTCAAGCCTTGGTTGTACAATATTTCAAATGGTCAGTTCCATATGCAAAGTTACTGTACAAAATTTAAAAAAAAAAAAAAAAAGTATAAAATTAACATTTTGGTTACAATAGTGTCATGCATTTTCTGCCCCTCCCCCCCGCCGGAAAAATACGTTGCCACCACGCCAAGGTCTTTAAGCCAGAGGAAGCACTGGACCCCTTCTTTGATGTAACCCTCACAATTCTTGCATCCATTGAACTTGTGAGTTTTTGGAGAGTTTCTGCTTGAATTTCTTTGCAAGATGTCAGAATAGCCTCCCACATCTTCTGTTTTGATGTGAACTGCCTCCCACCCTCATAGATCTTTTTCTTGAGGATGCTCCAAAAGTTCTCAATAGGGCTGAGGTCAGGGGAGGATGGGGGCCACACCATGAATTTCTCTCCTTCTATGCCCATAGCAGCCAATGACACAGAGGTATTCTTTGCAGCATGAGATGGTGCATTGTCATGAACGAAGATAATTTTGCTACAGAAGGCATGGCTCTTCTTTTTGTACAATGGAAGAAAGTGGTCAGTCAGAAACTCTATATACTTTGCCGAGGTCATTTTCACACCTTCAGGGACCCTAAAGGGGCCTACCAGCTCTCTCCCCATGATTCCGGCCCAAAAATCAAAAATGACTCCGCCACCTCCTTGCTGACGTCACAGCCTTGTTGGGACATGGTGGCTATCCACCAGCCATCCATCTGGACCATCCAGGATTGCACGGCACTCATCAGAAAACAAGACTGTTTCAAAATTAGTCTTCATGTATTTCTGGGCCCACTGCAACCGTTTCTGCTTGTGAACATTGGTTAGGGGTGGTCGAATAGTAGGTTTATGCACAACTGCAAGTCTCTGGAGGATCCTACACCTTGAGGCTCGTGGGACTCCAGAGGGACCAAAAGCTTCAAATACCCGTTTGCTGCTTTGTAATGGCATTTTAGCAGCTGCTCTGTTAATCCGATGAATTTGTTTGGCAGAAACCTTCCTCATTATGCCTTTATCTGCACAAACCCATCTGTGCTCTGAATCAGTCACAAATTTCTTCACAGTACAATGATCACACTTAAGTTTTCGTGAAATATCTAATGTTTTCATACCTTGTCCAAGGCATTACACTATTTGATGCTTTTCAGCAACAGAGAGATCCTTTATCTTTCCCATATTGCTTGAAACCTGTGGCATGCTTAATAATGTGGAACATCCTTCTGAAGTAGTTTTCCTTTAATTGGGCTCACCTGGCAAACTAATTATGACAGGTGTGTGAGATTGAGCAGTAATTCAAAGAGCCCTGAGACAATACCACCCATGAGTTTAATTGAAAAACAAAAAACTGAATGTTTTATGACACTAAAATCCTATTTGCATAATAATATGGAACACGGTGTATACGTATACAACTATTTCAGTTATTTGCTGGTGATTTTTTACCAAAATAATTTATTCAACATCATTCACAGTTGACATAACACACAGGTTATGAGTCCACAGTTTGGACACACCTGCTAATTCCTTATTACTGAGATATGATTTTTGGCCCTATCGGTCAGCCGCAGTTCCTATCCAGAACAAAAAAGTTATATAGTCCTGCTTTAAGGGCTAAACTACAGAAAATTACAGCATTATTTTTCTACATTTTCATTAGTTTTCTAAATTAATTTTCTCAACATGGCTGAAAGGGACAATTGTTTTGAATAATATATGGAATTTTTATATTATTATTCTGAAACTAAATTAATCAAATAAGAAGTATTGGGGCAACATTAAAGAGCCGCTAATGGACTTTTCATGTTCTCCCTTTATTCTGATTTATTCTAGGATTTCTGTGACATTATATGGTCTGAAAAGTTTATTTTCAAAATCCTATCCATTCTCGTTTAGCCAGCCCAATAATCTACCAATCTTTGACCACATCATTAGTTACTTTAACTTACACAACTCACAAAAAGGTAGGGATATTTGGCTTTTGGATGAAATTACGGGATGCACCTAAAATGCACTATAACCTTTACAGGTGAACTTAATTTGACCTTTTCTAACCTTCTGAATGCACATGTCC
The DNA here is from genome assembly GCA_020510985.1 of Pholidichthys leucotaenia. Classification (NCBI taxonomy): domain Eukaryota; kingdom Metazoa; phylum Chordata; class Actinopteri; order Cichliformes; family Pholidichthyidae; genus Pholidichthys; species Pholidichthys leucotaenia. The sequence goes on along the minus strand of CM035843.1, from coordinate 195,436,570 downwards.
AACTATTGAATGTTTCAGTAGTTTTTGCGTAACTTGCTGTTCTCTAACAAGGTGCTTAATGGCAAAAATCACAATAGGTGTTTGATCCATGAATCAGCCAATAAATTTTCTGGTTCAATTAGAATTGGCATTTAAATAGTCCTCTTCATCATGCTGTTCACATTTTGACATCATGAGACAAAGATGACACCTCACAAATGATCAACAGTACCTCGCCATTGCAAGGCTTCAAACAGGATGTTCTCAGAGGGAAGCGGCCACTGAGTTTAGAGTGTCAGTGTGTCATCAGCAGGTTGCAACAGAGATACAGAGAGACTGGAAGAGTCACAGAAAGGCATAGAAGTGGACGTCCTTTGGGCACATCCCACACTGCTGACCGCGTCATTGTGAACAGTGCTGTGCGGAAGTGGATGATGAATGCTACTCAACTCCAGGCACATTTAAGGGAGGTGAGAGGCACCCAAGTGTCACGTCAGACCATTCAAAACAGTTTACATCAGCATGGTCTGCGTGCTTGACGACCTGCAAGGGTACCCGATCATACCACCAGACACAGGAATCATCATTTTGCATGGGCCAGGGAGCATTTATGCTGAACAAGGGACCAGTGGGCCTCAGTGCTGTTCTCTGATGAAAGTTGATTCACGTTGAGCAGAAATGATGGCCGCCAACAATGTTGGAGACGTCAAGGAGAGCGCTATGCATCAGCCACTGTTGTCACCATGTTACAGTCTGGGCAAGTGTGTCTAGTCAATACAGAACTGCCCTACACCTTGTGAATGGTACAGTGACAAGCCAATGCTACCTGAACATCATTAATCCAGTCATTGTGCCTCTGCATGAACAACACAGGCCCAATTTCATCTTCATGGACGATAATGCTCCAGGTCATCGAGGTCTGCTGGAGGCTGGGGTATCTCAAATGGAGTGGCGTGCACTTTCTCCAGACCTGAATCCCATAGAAAACCTACTGGATCAGCTGAGCCACTGTGTAGAGGCTCGTAACCCTGCACCCCACAACCTCAATGACCTGAAGGCCGCCCTTCAAGAAGAGTGGAATGCCATGCCTCAGCATGAGATGTTGTTGTCAAGCTGTAATTGATGCTCAAGGGCACATGACAAGTTATTGAGACATTGACATCTTTTGTTGTGGTATACCCACCACTGTTGTTGGCTTTTGTTTCAATAAATTGTTTGAGATGAGGAAATCACCAATGCATGTTTCTACTTAAATGCCCTACTGTCATATAGCCCTACTTTCAATAGCTCACTGTAGTGTGAACTATTTACATTTTCCATAAATTTCACCCGAAAGCCAAATATCCCTAACTTTTTATGAGTAGTGTATTTAGTTATAGTTTATCATACTCTGGAGCAGACACCCCATTGATAGCACCTAAAGTCATTCACTCATTCGGGGTAGTTTCTGTGCTCATTACACCCATTTTTGAGGGGAGCTCCTTCCCGTGTGTAAAATGGAACTACAATAATTAAACCCCGAGGTGATCTGACCAAATCATGTCACAGACCTTTCATTAACACCTTTGGGAGCTGAGTCAGCCATGTGGAAAATGAGCAGAATAGGGGCTCTTAAAAAAAATAGTATTTTGACTTTATTTTCAAAATGGAAAAGAATAAAACAGAAAATCTTTGCATTTATGTGCTTATTTTTTTATATGGCCCTGATTGTTCATTCTGAAGTACACAGTATTTTGAAAAGGCTCCACCAGTCCTGCACCGATGACAGGAGTGAATGACATCTTCTCCACATTTGGACTTTTATGCTCATTATACCCACAACCTTTTAATGGTGCAGTGTATAATATTTTGGGTAATCTGTATTCTGAAATCGAATGCATACATTCATTTATCATTTTGTTTTCATTGTTATATAGTCATTCTTCATTAAGATAAGATAAGATAAGATAAGCCTTTATTAGTCCCACAATGGGGAAATTCCAGGACTGCAACAGCACAGGGATAGCAACACTCAGAGCAATAATTTAGAAGATAAGAAAATAAGAGCAGTGAATATACATATGTACACATAAATATATAAATATACTGTATATACACAGTGCGGAGCATTGTAGCTAGATGCAATAAACAGCATAACTGTCTACTTAGTTATCCTACATAGTATGAATATGTACCCATACATATTGTCACCCTCCGTAGCGACTGATATTGTCCAAGTTGTATACTGGAGGGGACCATTTGTGTAAGTCTGTTGCGTCTTTTGCATTCAATACTATTAGGTCGTCACGTTTTTGTTTTTTTTGTTTTTTTGCCATCGCTGCGAGCTTATCTGCCAGGATATCCAGTCTCACCCCGTGTAACTGGGAATGGTCTACCACAGACCTGTGACAGATACTGTTTTTAGTTCTACCAGGATGCCCAGTTTCACCCTCCACACCCTCGGAAGGGCGGGGTTTCCGGTTGAGTCGCCGACGGCCTGACCCATGAGACAGGTAGTACTGGTTTTCATGGTTATCCAGTAGCAAGCAAACCAGTGCCTGACCTGACATAACAGGTGCATTACTGCCACGTATAAAATATATCACTCTTCTATCTATAAATTCAAGAAATATCTGTGTGTCTGTCTGTGTGTCATGATCATAGGACATCATAGGCCAGCCTATGCAGGCATCAGAGCACTCGCTATGCCATCATCAAAGATCATAGGACAAAGGACATTTGCCAGTCGGTGCATCGTGACATGCACTACACAAAGAGCAGAGATAAACAAACCTATCATCTGGTCAGTCACTGCAACAGATACTGGAGTCAGTTTGTCTTGACCTGTCCTTTCCACTGATAATACCTTTATCTGCCAAGAATGTGCCGCTAATCCAGCAAAAGCTAGTGGTACTCAAAATTCTTTGCAAGCAATTAGTTTCATGAAATGGTCTGTCAGAAAGCAACTCATACCGGCTTGGACGTTTCCCGGGTAAACAAGGTCAGGAGTTCCTGGCAGCGGAGGGCGAGGGACAGAGCTGGGTGGAGGAATCTGATCAGACCTAAACGAAACAGTCATTGTCGCCCCCGACAGACTGCTATGATGGTGATGGATCTCTGCGAGCAGCCCTGCTTGGGTTATAAAGTCTGACAGCCGTAGGTAGGAAGGCCCTGTGAAACCTCTCGGTCACGCACCTAGGATGATGTAGTCTACTGCTAAATAAGCTCCTCAGTGCGTTCAGTATGTCCTGCATAGGGTGGGACTCGGACTCTAGCAGAGAAGACAGTTTAGCCACCATCCTTCTCTCTCCTATCTCCTCTACTGGGTCAAGGCGTTGCCCCAGGACAGAGCTAGCTTTCTTGATCAGTTTGTTCAGTCTCTTCCTATCGGTTGCTGTAATGCCACTGCCCCAGCAGACCACTCCAAAAGTGATGGCTGATGCCACCACCGAATCGTAGAAGGTCTTCAGGAGCACCCCTTGTACACCAAAAGACCTGAGCCTCCTCAGTAGGAACAGCCTGCGCTGTCCCTTCTTGTAGAGTGTGTCGGTATTGTGTGACCAGTCTAGTTTGATTTGATTTTGATTTGATTCTGTATACTTTATTGATCCCGTTCAGATGAACACCCAGGTACTTGTAGCATGTCACCATCTCAGTGTCTGTTCCCTGGATGTTTACTGGTGCTGTGAGGGGTTGTCCTTGCCTGCGGCAGTCCACCACTGAAGTCTTTGAAGTCTGGACACTTCACTGATGTCTGAAGTGTCCAGAGGTTTATTTTCATTCCATTGAGGCTGCTCCAGCGTGATTTATTCAACCAAACGCAAGAACAAAAAAATCTGTTAACAGTCCCAGGAGTTGTCTGTGCAGCGGAGATTTCTAACATGGGTAAATGAGAGAAAGAGCGAGAGAGAAACGGGAGGTCTTACCAGTAGAAGTGTCTTGGGAAACGACAGGTAGGCCAGCATATATTCAATATGATAAGAATGATGAAATGATAACAGTTTTGAATAAGCCCAGTCTCTCCTTGTTTTATTTAGACCCTCTTCCTGACCTGGTGAAATAACAGACTAGACTAAATTCATTTAATATGTTAAAAGCAGAAAAACCCCCTCATGTCCCAGAGCATAGAAATGAGATGAAGACAGAAGTAATGTGTTTAGGGTTTACGTTTTTTAATGTAATAAAATGGTTGCATTAACCATAGCCAAACTGCTCTTACATTTATTAGGCAATGTTTTCAGGACTATTCAAATGTTTTAAGAAAAATCTGCAAAATTTTCAAAACTATATACAGTGGGGAAAAAAAGTATTTAGTCAGCCACCAATTGTGCAAGTTCTCCCACTTAAAAGATGAGAGAGGTCTCCAATTTTCATCATAGGTATACCTCAACTATGAGAGACAAAATGAGGTAAAAAAAATCCAGAAAATCACATTGAAGGATTTTTAATGAATTAATTGGTAAATTCCTCGGTAAAATAAGTATTTGGTCAATAACAAAAGTTCATCTCAATACTTTGTTAAATACCCTTTGTTGGCAATTACAGAGGTCAAATGTTTTCTGTAAGTCTTCACAAGGTTTTCACACACTGTTGCTGGTATTTTGGCCCATTCCTCCATGCAGATCTCCTCTAGAGCAGTGATGTTTTGGGGCTGTCGCTGGGCAACACAGACTTTCAACTCCCTCCAAAGATTTTCTATGGGGTTGAGATCTGGAGACTGGATAGGCCACTCCAGGACCTTGAAATGCTTCTTACCAAGCCACTCCTTCGTTGCCCGGGCAGTGAGTTTGGGATCACTGTCATGCTGAAAGACCCAGTCATGGTTCATCTTCAATGCCCTTGCTGATGGAAGGAGGTTTTCACTCAAAATCTCACGATACATGGCCCCATTCATTCTTTCCTTTACATGGATCAGTCGTCCTGGTCCCTTTGCAGAAAAACAGCCCCAAAGTATCATGTTTTCACCCCCATGCTTCACAGTAGGTATGGTGTTCTTTCTCCTCCAAACATGACAAGTTGAGTTTTTACCAAAAATTTCGATTTTGGTTTCATCTGACCATATGGCATTCTCCCAATCCTCTTCTAGATCATCCAAATGCTTTCTAGCAAACTACAGACGGGCCTGGACATGTACTGGCTTAAGCAGGGGGACACGTCTGGCACTGCAGGATTTCAGTCCCTGGCGGCGTAGTGTGTTACTGATGTAGCCTTTGTTACTTTGGTCCCAGCTCTCTGCAGGTCATTCACTAGGTCCCCCCGTGTGGTTCTGGGATTTTTGCTCACCGTTCTCGTGATCATTTTGACCCAACGGGGTGAAATCTTGTGTGGAGCCCCAGATCGAGGGAGATTATCAGTGGTCTTGTATGTCTTCCATTTTCTAATAATTGCTCCCACAGTTGATTTCTTCACACCAAGCTGCTTACCTATTGCAGATTCAGTCTTCCCAGCCTGGTGCAGGTCTACAATTTTGTTTCTGGTGTCCTTTGACAGCTCTTTGGTCTTGGCCATAGTGGAGTTTGGAGTCTGACTGTTTGAGGTTGTGGACAGGTGTCTTTTATACTGATAACGAGTTCAAACAGGTGCCATTAATACAGGTAACAAGTGGAGGACAGAGGAGCCTCTTAAAGAAGAAGTTACAGGTCTGTGAGAGCCAGAAATCTTGCTTGTTTGTAGGTGACCAAATACTTATTTTACCAAGGAATTTACCAATTAATTCATTAAAAATCCTTAAATGTGATTTTCTGGATTTTTTTTCTCATTTTGTCTCTCATAGTTGAGGTATACCTACGATGAAAATTGGAGACCTCTCTCATCTTTTAAGTGGGAGAACTTGCACAATTGGTGGCTGACTAAATACTTTTTTTGCCCCACTGTATATGTAGTCTGCAGCACCAACTTTACTCTCATCTGCTTGTTATTGTTCTCTCCTAAATTTGTTTTTTCTCATTAAACATCTTTTCATAAAGGTAATTTTTAAAAAAAATTTTTGAATGTTTTTGGTGACAAAATTTGTGACCTTTTTCATGCAGAATTGTAACTTTTTACCTAAAGCCTCTTACCTTGTGTTTTTACTCTGAAAAGGTTAAGAAATCAGAAGCAGCACCAGATTTAAATTAAGATTAGTCAGTCTGTTGTTTTAATAATCAATAGATCAGTTGACTATAACAATCCAAATTTATAATTTTCGTCCCACCCCGAAGGCTATAATTACATTCATAACTAGTTTGATACCTGTTATTTTAAAATATTAACCTACTAAAACTGTGGTGGTTTTTGGTTTCCAACAACAGGGTGGCCTAGGATGAAGTCAAATTCCCAGCCTGAATTTTTGTCCCAGTCCACCCCTCAGTTTACTTAAGATGTGGTGGTTTATAATATTTTCTGTTAATATTTGATACAGAATTAAAAAAAAGTTTTAAACACATTCTAAACTGCTCTTTATAAACTGGAGAAATAAGAGTTGTTTTGTTTTTACTGAATATGTTGAACATATTCATAATTAACGCTGGCCTGTGAAACTGTACTTTATAAATTTAAAAGAAAAAACTGTATTCCTTGATATCGTGAAGAATATCGTTATCATGAAAATTCACAGAAATATTGTGATATCATTTTTAGGCCACATCGCCCACCCCTAATTAGTACTTAGTATTAAGGTGCGTTTAAGGTGTCCTAATTGCCTAATGTGTGTTATTATTGTGTGTTATTGGTATTCATTAGCATCAGGTGTGTGTTATTACCTTATTAGTATTGATGTGTATCTATTACCTTGGTGTTTGTTCAGAGAGCAGAGTAAGAATTTCATTGCTCAGGAAATGTTGCATTTCTTAACTGTGCACATGATAATAAAGCCTTTGAATCTTGAATCTTTGAATCAACAGCTGCACCTTTAAGGTCCCCCAACATTTCAGGAAACAGAACCAACATGGTGCCACACACCTGCTGTCTGCTCCTCAGAACCTGAGCCAGGTGTTTCCCCACCTCGGCCGAGCGGTTCAGACACACACACCAGGGGTTGTCTATGACGCTGGCCACCGCCAGCAAGGAGGCGGGCCATGTCAGAGCTGTGACGATACCTGGAGGGACAGAGGAACGGTGGTTATGTTACATTAATGCAGAGCTCAACATCCCATCCTGAGCCACATACTCAACACCTTCATCAGGGGCAGGGCCGTTTCTAGCTTTTTAGGGGTACTAAAAAGATTGTGTTTGGGGGACTCTATTTTTGTAATGAAGAATAGTTTAAAAAACAAGAGCACTCTGAGGCGAGTGCAATATCCCCCACCTCCATTTTCGTTGAAGATCCCAATACTTACTGACAGAGAGCAGTTTTCACCTTTTCAATATAATTACTGTGGCAGAACCAAATTATGATAAACCCATCATCCACGACTATACAACAAAGTATACAACACACAGTTGTAGGTCAGGATCCCAAAGTGAACCCATGTAGCAAGTATGGTGACCCTAGACAGCTTTACATGTTCTATAATAAGAGATCACAGGGAGTGCCAACCTTGACCTTTTGACCCCAAACCTGTAGTCTGAGGTCATGGTCTCAGAGTGAACCTGTGTACCAGGTTTGGTGGCCCTAGCTTTCTTTGTTGTTGAGATATAGTTTATAAGGCATTTTGATGTTGACCTTTGACCTTGCAATCCCAAAACCACAGTCACACTTCAAGGTCACAGGGTGAACCCGTGTACTAAGTTTGGTGACCCTAGCTTTACTTGTTGTACAGTAATAAGGCATAAAGAATGTTAACCTTGACCTTTGACCCCAAACCCATAATCAGAGGTGAGGATCCCAAGGTGAACCTGTGTACCAGGTTTGGTGGCTCTAGCTTTACTTGTCGTACAGTAATAAGGCATAAGAAATGCTAACCTTGACATATGACCTTTCAACCCCAAACCCATAGTCTGAGGTCAGGATCCCAAGGTGAACACGTGTAGAAAGTTTGGTGACCCTAGCTTTCTTTGTTGTTGAAATATAATTTAAAAGCCCTTTTGATGTTGCCCATTGACCTCGCGATCCCAAAACCATAGTCACCCCTTAGAATCACAGGGTGAACCTGTGTACCAAGTTTGGCAACCCTAACTTTACTCGTTGTACAGTAATAAGGCATAGGGAATATTAACCTTGACCTCTGACCTTTTGATCCCAAACCCATAGTCAGAGGTCAGGATTCCAAGGTGAAGCTGTATACCAGATTTGGTGGCCCTAATTTTTTGCGTTGCACATTAATAAGTCATAAGGAATGTTAACCTTGATCTTTGACATTTTGACCCCAAACCCATAGTCAGAGTTCAGGATCCCAAGGTGAAGCTGTGTACTACATTTGGTGGCCCTAGATTTACTCGTTTTATAGTAATAGTAAATGTACCATTTACTATGGTGCAACCGCAATGTTAACTTTGAACTTTGACCCCAAACTTATAGTTACAGCAGGTGAGGGTGTAAGTTGTCCAAGATGTGTACAGTGATCCCTCACTTATCGCGGTTAATGGGTTCCAGAACCGACCGCGAAAAGTGAAAAACCGCGAAGTAGCGTCACCCCTAATGACGTCACCCATAAATAGTACGTACGTTCATTCTCTCACTCTCTCTCATATGATACGTGTGTGTGTGTGTGTGTTTAAGTGTACATACATACGCAGATGTAAATAAAGTGTACATAAATATGTTTTTAGAACTCTTTTATTCTTATAACATGATACGTAACTCAAGATGAAGATGATTTACTGCACAGGTTAATGAGAGCTTTACTGCTCCTCAGGTGACGCCTCATCGTGAGGTGCTAGAGGTGCAGTATCGTCGAGGGCAGCTTTCGATAGAGCTGGAGAAGCTGCAGGAGGCGGCGTAGTGGCTCGACGGGAAGACTATTTCGCACAAAATGGCACAAGAGAACAGCAAAAAGTTCCACGCGGCGAGACTAAGCAACACGAGCGATAAAGAGCAATGAATGCGGTCTTCCTTCACTGCATGGGCATTCGGCAGGGAGAGAAGGTGGGTGAAACGTCTCGGCCAATCAGCTTGCGGGGTGAAACGTCTCGGCCGATCAGCTTGCGAGATTTCCGAGCCGAGCCAACACGAGAACAGCAAACAGAGAGGTGGATTTTTGAGTTGTGCGGGCTCTCCGTGTTGATACCTGATGTTCTAATGTAGTCTACCTGCCTTCTGCTAGCGCCCGCCCATTATTTCTCAATTTTGAATTTTTGATGAATATTTTTGAAAAATCCGTGATGCACTGAGGGCGCGAAAGGTGAAGCGCGAAGTAGCGAGGGATCACTGTATTAGATACAACTACTGTATCGATTTGAAAAGCCTACATCATTTCTTTCAGTAGTTATTGTGTTTAGAAGATTTAGGGGAAAACCTAAATCTGTGACCTCTGACCTTTGACCTCAAGGCCATCTGATGAGAGTCAAATTGCAATATCCGCATCATCAGAGTATACAGTGGAGTAAAAAAGTATTTAGTCACCCACCAATTGTGCAAGTTGTCCCACTTAAAATGAGAGAGGTCTCCAGTTTTCATCATAGGTATACCTCAACTATGAGAGACAAAATGAGAAAAAAAAAATCCAGAAAATCACATTGAAGGATTTTTAAAGAATTTATTTTCAAATTATGGTGGAAAATAAGTATTTGGTCAATAACAAAAGTTCATCTCAATACTTTGTTAAATACCCTTTGTTGGCAATGACAGAGGTCAAATGTTTTCTGTAAGTCTTCACAAGGTTTTCACACACTGTTGCTGGTATTTTGTCCCATTCCTTCATGCAGATCTCCTCTAGAGCAGTGATGTTTTGGGGCTGTCGCTGGGCAACACGGACTTTCAACTCCCTCCAAAGATTTTCTATGGGGTCGAGATCTGGAGACTGGCTAGGCCACTCCAGGACCTTGAAATGCTTCTTACGAAGCCACTCCTTCGTTGCCCGGGTGGTGTTTTTGGGATCATTGTCATGCTGAAAGACCCAGCCACGCTTCACCTTCAATGCCCTTGCTGATGGAAGGAGGTTTTCAACCAAAATCTCACGATACATGGCCCCATTCATTCTTTCCTTTACACGGATCAGTCGTCCTGGTCCCTTTGCAGAAAAACAGCCCCAAAGTATGATGTTTTCACCCCCATGCTTCACAGTAGGTATAGTGTTCTTTGGATGCAACTCAGCATTCTTTCTCCTCCAAACACGACAAGTTGAGTTTTTACCAAAAAGTTCTATTTTGGTTTCATCTGACCATATGACATTCTCCCAATCCTCTTCTGGATTATCCAAATGCTCTCTAGCAAACTTCAGACGGGCCTGGACATGTACTGGCTTAAGCAGGGGGACACGTCTGGCACCGCAGGATTTGAGTCCCTGGCGGCGTAGTATGTTACTGATGGTAGCCTTTGTTACTTTGGTCCCAGCTCTCTGCAGGTCATTCACTAGGTCCCCCCGTGTGGTTCTGGGATTTTTGCTCACCGTTCTCGTGATAATTTTGACCCCACGGGGTGAGATCTTGCGTGGAGCCCCAGATCGAGGGAGATTATCAGTGGTCTTGTATGTCTTCCATTTTCTAATAATTGCTCCCACAGTTGATTTCGTCACACCAAGCTGCTTACCTATTGCAGATTCAGTCTTCCCAGCTTGGTGCAGGTCTACAATTTTGTTTCTGGTGTCCTTTGACAGCTCTTTGGTCTTGGCCATAGTGGAGTTTGGAGTCTGACTGTTTGAGGTTGTGGACAGGTGTCTTTTATACTGATAACGAGTTCAAACAGGTGCCATTAATACAGGTAACGAGTGGAGGACAGAGGAGCATCTTAAAGAAGAAGTTACAGGTCTGTGAGAGCCAGAAATCTTGCTTGTTTGTAGGTGACCAAATACTTACTTTCCACCATAATTTGCAAATAAATTCTTTAAAAATCAGACAATGTGATTTTCTGGATTTTTTTTTCTCATTTTGTCTCTCATAGTTGAGGTATACCTATGATGAAAATTGGAGACCTCGCTCATCATTTAAGTGGGGGAACTTGCACAATTGGTGGCTGACTAAATACTTTTTTACCCCACTGTATCAAACCATGGTACCAAGTTTCAAAACAATCGAAACAAAACTGTAGGAGTTGATTTCACAAGACAGTTCCTGTCTATGAAATGAGGTCAAACAGGAGGTCAGGGGCTACAATTCCTGCAAAAATCATCTGATCAGAACCAAATTGCAATATGTGCATCAACAGTGTGTATCAAACTCTGGTACCAAGTTTCAAAACAATCAAACCAAAACTGTAGGAGGAGTTCATTTCACAAAAGTGGGACAGGCAGAGGGATAGCCGGACTGACCCATAACATCATCCCCCTTCGGTCTTCGCCCAAAGGGCTCTCGTCGACCCCTTTGGGCTTTGACCAGTGGGGGATTAAAAAAAAAACTCTCTATCCTCCCAACAAAAACATTAAAAAAATAAATTTGGGACAGTGTCTTGATTAAATATTAAACCATGACAGAATGAACATTTAACCAGCATCCATATAAAGAAACAAAGTTAAAAGTTGCAAATTGATGATGAAAAAAGTAGCAAATTTACAAAACAGTTGCAAATATTAGCAAGAAAAAAGTCACAAATTTGTGGGGGAAAAAGTTGCAAATTTACAAGACAAAAGTTACAAATTTACAAGAGCAAAAGTAGCAAATTTATGAGGAAAAAAGCTGTAAATTTATGAGAAAAAAATGTAAATTTAAAAGAAAAAAGTAAATTTGCAAGAGAAAATAGTTGCAAATTTACAAGAAAAAAGTTGTAAATTTGCAAGAAAAAAGTTGCAAATTTACAAGAGTTACAAATATTAGCAAGAAAAAAGTCACAAATTTATGGGAAAAAGCTACAAATTTACAAGACAGAAGTTGCAAATTTACAAGAAAAAAAGGATGCAAATTTCTGAGAAAAAGCAGCAAATTTACAAGAAAAAAGTTGCAAATTTGAGTGAAAAAGTTGCAGATTTACAAGAAAAAAGTTGCAAATTTATGAGTGAAAAAGATGCAAATGTATGAGGAAAAAGGCTGAAAATTTATGAGAAAAAGTTGCAAGTTTACAAGAAAAAGGTTGCAAATTTATGAGAAAAAGAAAATTTATGAGAAAAAAGTTGTAAATTTATGAGTGAAAAAGTTGCAAATTTATGAGGAAAAAAAATGTAAATTTAAAGAAAAAAAATTAAATTTATGGAAATAAACATTGCAAATTTACAAGACAAAAGTTGCAAATTTACAAGAAAAAAGGTTGCAAATTTCTGAGAAAAAGCAGGAAATTTACAAGAAAAAAGTTGCAAATTTATAAGTGAAAAAGATTCAAATTTATGAGGAAAAAAGCTGAAAATTTGAGAAAAAATTGCAAATATAAAAGAAAAAAGGTTGCAAATTTCTGAGAAAGCAGCAAATTTACAAGAAAAAAGTTGCAAATTTATAAGTGAAAAAGATGCAAATTTATGAGGAAAAAAGCTGAAAATTTATGAGAAAAAGTTGCAAATTTAAAAGAAAAAAGGTTGCAAATTTATGAGAAAAAGTAGCAAATTTATGAGAAAAAAGTTGCAAATTTATGAGTGAAAAAGATGCAAATTTATGAGAAAAAAGTTGCAAATTTATGAGTGAAAAAGATGCAAATTTATGAGGAAAAAAGCTGAAAATTTATGCGAAAAAGTTGCAACTTTACAAGAAAAAGGTTGCAAATTTATGAGAAAAAAGTTGCAAATTTATGAGGAAAAAATTGTAAATTTAAAGAAAATTTTTTTAAATTTATGGAAATAAACATTGCAAATTTACAAGGAAAAAGTTACAAATTTACAGGAATAAAGTCTCGAATTTATGGGAAAAAAGATTTACAATTACACATTAACAAGAAAAAGTATAGATTTGTTACTTTTTTCTCATAAATGTGCAACTTTTTTGGAAATTTGTGAATTTTGTTCTTGTAAATTTTGAACTTTTCCCTAAATTTGTGACCTGTTACCCCTCTAGTAAATTTGCAACTCCCCCATCCCATAAAAATTATTTAAAAAAAAGAAAAAAGAAAGAATGATGAAAGAAAAAGAGTTTCCAAAAATAACAAGAAAAAGTCACAAATTGATGAGAAAAGGTTGACAGCACTTAATTCTCTTCCAAAAAATACTGAGGGTGAACTTATATCTTTTTCTGCTTTATGAGGAGAAATGGTTCCAAGAGTAAACAAATAAAAGAAGTTTAGGGTTTTTTGTGCACAAACGTGGTCCGACCTGAGAGCACGGTGTACTTCAGAGCCTCCTGGGCCACCATGCTGACCAGCCCGTCCAGCAGGGAGGTCATGGCCGAGCCCAGATCCCGGAGGAAGCGGGACTCCCACACCAGGCAGTACTGCTCCCCACACTCCCCCAGGCTGCACCATGGAGCCTGGAACGAACCTGGAACACAGAAAGGTCCAATAATTAATTACTTAATTACAGCGCAGGTTTTGTATATGAATGAGTGTGACGCTCTCATTACTGACATCATTGGATTAATAACACAGGGTTACATAAATAATTTTTTTGTAAGTTGTCTGTGTTTTTTCAACTGATTTAAGACAATTATGCACCGCTGAATCTGAAAATGACATCTGTTTCTCTCGATCAGGTCAGGTTTTTATGCTAAGTTGATTTTTAAAAAATCTGATCTTCTGATTAAATCGATTACATTGTTGTGACATTATCGGTTGGTTTTTGTTAATATTTCTCATCTGAAATAGATTTTTAAGAGAAAAAAATCATTTTCTAACACAATTTATTGATTAAATGTTACAAACTTCGATTACTGTAAATTGAACAGTAGACATTGATAAAGGTAAGTACATGTAAATTGAATGTTATGTCATCATTGTTCAAAATTCAGAGCTTCAACTTTCGTTTATCCGAACCTCTAGAATGCTCAGTGGCAGGGATGTCTCTCTTCAGAGTCCAACAGTAATCAGCCATCATGACAATTTATGACATCATGTCATAAATTGGCGCATGCAAACTCTTCAGAGTTCGAGAAATTTCAAGAAATAAAAAAAGAATTTTGCATCATATAAAGCGAAAATACCCCATACATGTAAACAAAAACGTAAAAAACAACATGTGGCCATAGTTCAAAAAGTTGACCTGACTGAGCAAAACCAATGTGATTTTTGGATTCAGCACATCAAAACAAATCAGCTAAAAAAACTTAAGACAATAAATTTGGTGTTGACCAGTGTAATCGTCCCATATACACAGTAGTTTTTCATGTTTTAAGTTTTTTTATTACATTATGGACTGCACAGTCACCAGCTCTGCCCTCATTTGTTAAAACCAAGCAAGTCCATTTTTCATCAAGTCCGAGTTTGACTTGTAGATTTGCAACATTTTTCTCATAAATTTGCAACTTTTTTCCTGTAAATTTGCAACATTTTCTTGGAAATTTGCAACTTTTTTCTTGGAAATTTGTGACTTTTCTCATAAATTTTTTAATTTTTCTTTTAAATTTGCAACCTTTTTCTCATAAATTTGCAACTTTTTCTTGCAAATTTGTGACTTTTCTCATAAATCTGCATTTGTTTTCTTTTAAAATTACGTTTTTCTCGTAAATTTGCAACTTTTTTCTTGGAAATTTGTGACTTTTCTCATAAATTTGCTTATTTTTTCTTTTAAATTTGCAACTTTTTTCTCATAAATTTGCAACTTTTCCTTGCAAATTTGTGACTTTTGTCATAAATCTGCATTTTTTTTCTTTTGAAATTCCAACTTTGTTCTTGCAAATTTGTGACTTCTCATAAATTTGCAAATTTTCCTTTTAAATTTGCAACTTTTTTCTTGTAAATTGGCAAAAAAAATTTCAAAATTGCAACTTTTTTCTTGGAAATTTGTGACTTTTTGCATAAATTTGCAACTTTTTTCTTTTAAAATTGCAACTTTTTTTTCATAAATTTACAACTTTTTTCTTACAAATTTGTGATGGTGTGGGGGAGTTAGGCATTACATTCTCCACCCAGAGATGATGGCCCAGGAGAAAAGAAGCCAACAGGGGGTCCAGACAGGGCAACAGAGGTGGAGACGCTGGCTGACTGTTATGTTAATGTACCATACAAGCTTTGTCTATTATGCGTATTAAGGTGTGAGCCCCCAGGCCGCTAGGCAAGGCATTAAAGAGAGATGCCCTTCAGCCTGGGAGCTATTCTTGTCAACTCGATGTTAGAGAGGAATAAAGTCTGTGCTGATCCAGCTCGTTGTCTCGCCTGCTCATTTCTCTCTACAGTGGTGACCCTTTGACGTACAATGGAACACGAGGCGAACACCCCGGAGACGGCCCGGACTGGAAGTGCCAGCACTGCGTGCGCTGTTTCGGTCAAGCTCCCGGACTTTTGGTTACACGATCTGACGGCTTGGTTCCTCCACACAGAAGCCCAGTTTGCGCTCCGTGGGGTGACGGTGGACAACACCAAATATTACTACATGATTGCTGCACTGGACGTACGAAAAACACAGCAGGTGGCAAGCCTGCTCCAACGGCCCCCAGCCCACAGTAAATATGACGCCCTCAAGACCACGCTGACCCAGCGCTACGTGCTCTCGGACTGCAAGAGAGCAGAAAGGCTCCTGACGCGCTCCGAGTTGGGAGACAGGTCGGCGGTTGAGTTAATGGAGAAAATGTTGGCATTGATGGGCACAGATGGCGAGCCGTTCCTGTTTGCCCATCTTTTCCTCTGAAACCTCCAGACAGCAGCCAGAGTGGTCCTCGCCAACTCTCCACTGCTGGCGACATAAAACTACCGCACACCGGCGTAAGAAGCAGACCGGATCATCCTGGCGACCAGAACCTTTGCTGTGAACGCAGCGGTGCTGGAGCCCAGTGAGACGATCAGCGAGGGTGAGGAGCCATTGATGGTGGCCGGCACAGATGCCAAGAAGCACCGGAAGGGCACGCTCTGCTTTTACCACCGCCGTTTTGGAGAAGACGCACGGTGATGCGTGCCGCCATGCCAATTCAAGCGCTCAGGAAACGCCAGGACCGGCAGTTGGTAGCAGTTGCGACCGCCGGTGACACAGACAAGCTGCTCTACGTGACGGACTTACATTCGGGGAGACGGTTCCTTGTGGACTCCGGCTCCCAAAAGAGCCTCATCCTGCCGTCAAACGGAGACTGGCTGGCTGGAAGTAGCGGACCTGAGCTGGCAGCCGCCAACAGCTCAGACATTAAGACATTTGGTGAAAGGATACTGACCATATGTTTGCACGGCTGGAACTACCAATGGTCTTTCGTCATAGCGGCATGTAACTCCCCCATTTTGGGTGCAGATTTTCTGTGTACGCACAATGTTGCTAATAGACGCCTGATTAATGCTCTCTCCTTTGATTCTCTGCCCTGTACAGCTCGAGGAGCTGGGTCCACAACACTGGCCAACGTCACAGCTCCAGGGGGTAAGTTCCAACAACTACTCACCCAGTTCCCAGCACTCACGGTTCCAACGTTTTTGGTGGCCGTCACCAAGCATGGGGTCGAGCACTTCATTACTACCATGGAGCCGCCCGTTTTCGCATGACCTCGGCGCCTTGACGCAGTTAAACTGGCCAGTGCGCGCGAGGAGTTCGCCAATTTGGAGAGGTTAGGCATCATCAGGCGCTCAAACAGCCCATGGGCGTCCCCGCTGCACATGGTGCCTAAAGCCGAGGGGTCGTGGCGACCATGCGGCGATTTCCACAGATTAAACAACGCTACAGCACACGATCGCAACCCCAGGTTCAGGTTCAGGTTCAGGTTCCTTTATTTGTACCCGTAGGTAGATTTGTTTTGCAGTCTGGTGACATCCATATTTACAAGCCACAATTACATTCAACATAGACACAAACACAGGCACACATGAAGCTGACTATAAACATGATAAAAATACTCAAGGCTCCACCAATCAGGGTATAAAGACAAAGAGATGAGAGAAAAACCAGAGGTAAGAGAGAAGGGTCATATTAAAAAGTTAAAAACTAGTCAAAGAGGTTAAAAACTCAAAGGTCTAAAACCCAATAAAATATTTAGAACCCAAATAACATCCTACAAAAATAAGTAAATATAAAATGGAGTTAATAAATAGGTACCTAAATTATGTGCAATATATTGTTACAACTTGTTCAACTCTTTGACAGCAGCAGGAACAAAGCTGTTTTTGTAGCGCTGGGTTCTACTTTTTGGGACAGCAAACCTTCGTCTTGAGGGAAGAAGCTGAAAGTTGCAGTGCAAAGGGTGGGAGTCATCATTTAAAATGGAGGTAGCCATCCTCTGTACTTGTCTGGTGTACAGGGATGACAGGCTCAGCTGTGACTCACCAAGCAAACGACTGGACCATCTAACTACCTGATCCAAGGATTTCCTCTGTT
The DNA here is from genome assembly GCA_020510985.1 of Pholidichthys leucotaenia. Taxonomy (NCBI): domain Eukaryota; kingdom Metazoa; phylum Chordata; class Actinopteri; order Cichliformes; family Pholidichthyidae; genus Pholidichthys; species Pholidichthys leucotaenia. The sequence continues at coordinate 195,419,246 of CM035843.1, read as the reverse complement.
TCAGTTTTATCTGACCAAAATTTATTGACGCTTTAGTGACACTAAAGAAAAGGATAAAACAGATTCAATAAAAGCCCGATAAAACACTGTCATTATGGTTCGGTCAATTTGGAAGCATGCAAGTTTTCTCAAGCAATGCAAATGTTGCTGACCCTTTTTGCACACCCTTTCACAGTTCTCTTCAAACTTTAAATTACTATCAATAATCGTCCCAAGATATTTGTAGGATTGTACACATTCGGTGGTCTGGCCTTTTAGTACGGTGACTTTGTGCCTGGGAGTTTTCCTCCTAAAGTCAATAATCATGTCTTTAGTTTTTGTCGTATTCAGCTGCAGGTAGGAATCCTCACACCAGTGAACAAAATCATCAACTACTGGGCCGTGGCCACTCTCACCATCCTGGAGGAGACTGACAATAACTGAGTCATCAGCATACTTTATAATGTGTCTGTTGTCATGTCTGCTCCGACACATGTTTGTGTACAGGATGAAGAGTAGTGGTGACAACACACACCCCTGAGGAGAGCCAGTAGAAGAGCACTTTAGGTCAGACAATGTACCATTGACCCTTACTCTCTGCGTCCTGTTGGTTAAGAAATCCGAAATCCAACCCACCAGATTATTGCTCAAATCAAATTGTTGCAGGAGCCTTTCAACTAAGATATGAGGTTGGATTGTATTAAAGGCGGAGGAAAAGTCCACAAATAAAAGCCTGGCGTGTGTCCCATTAAAATCCAGATGTTTAAAAAGCATGTTAAACAGAGTGACAGTGGCATCCTCCACTCCTCTGTGAGGCCTATAGGCAAACTGCAGAGGATCCAATGCATGCTCAGTCTGCTTTAGGACCTCACATCTGACCAGTTTTTCAAAAATTTTCATTAAAATTGAAGTCAAAGCAACTGGTCTAAAGTCGTTTACCATTTTAGGACAGCTGGATTTTGGAACGGGAAGAACCACGGCTTCTTTCCAGATCTTAGGCACATGTGTCTGTAAGGACTTATTGAAAATGTAGTGAAATATAGGACTCAGTTCATGTGCACAGGACTTTACCAAGCGCCCACATATATTATCAGGGCCCTGACTTTTGTTCACTTTTACAGCGCAGAACTCCCTTTTAACATCCTGCACCTCAATATTAAAGTGCTGATTGTCTTTGAGTTTCTTTCAAATCTTGGGTTTCAGTGCTAAAATCAAAGGAGTCAAAACGACCATAAAAACAATTAAGAGCATTAGCCAGCTTTGTGTCTGAATTAAAACCATCTAAAAACACACGATTACTGCGCTCTGTGCTCTGAAGGCCTGCAATAGTTTTCATACTGGCCCAGGCTGAACCAAGTTTCTTTGTTGCCATCTTACTTTCCAACTCTGATTTATAATTCTGTTTTGCTCTTAAAATTTCGGACTTCAGCTCTTTTGTGGCAACCTGTAGCTCAGAAACAGACCCCTGTTTAAAGGCAAGTGCTTTCCTCTGTAAGCAGGATTTAACTGATTTTGTAACCCATGGCTTGTTGTTGGGATATATTTTGACATGTTTACGTGAAACGATCGTATTTTTACAGAAAGCCATGTATGAGCATGTGACGTCCACCAAAGAGTCCAAATCATCCCCGCAGGACAGTGTGAACATCTCCCAGTCTGTACAGTTAAAGCATTCCTGGAGGCTGTGCACTGAATCCTCTGTCCACACATCTATGTCTCTGGTCTCCACCTTGCCTCTTCTGAGAGCAGTTTTATATGTGGGCAGCAAATGTACACAGTTGTGATCTGAGGATCCTAAAGGAGGAAGGGGGAGTGATTTATAGGCCCTCTCTAAGGATCCATAGCACAGGTCCAATGTCTTTTTTCGCCTGGTTGGGCAGGATAAAAGTTTTTAAGTGTCTTCTTTAAAGAAACATGGTTAAAATCCCCAAGAATAAAGTTTGGCGCCTCTGGAGAAATTGATTGAAGCTGCTGCACCACATCAAAGATGGTGCTGGAGGCGGAGTCAGCGTCTGCCCTCGGGTGTATGTAAACAGTCGTGATAAAAAGCTGGGGGAACTCGCGAGGCAAATAAAAGGGGCGTAGTGACACAGACAGAAGCTCCACATCGGGTGTACAGATGCGCTCTCTGACCGTGACAGATGTGCAGTACTGCTTATTAATATATAAACATACGCCGCCCCCCTGACGTTTCCCCGTTACCTCTTCCTGCCGATCAGAGCGGAGTGGGGCTCCAAAGCCATCAATCCACAGGTCCGCGTCCCGGTCATGCGCATTAAGCCAAGACTCGGTATAAGCCATGACACAGCAGTTCTTAAAGTCCTTCTGGTAGCGTACATTCCCTTGAATTTCATCCACCTTGTTCCTCAGAGATTGTACGTTCCCAAAAATCATAGAAGGAAGAGGAATGTTACCAAACTGACGTCTTCTCAGGCGTAATTTCACGCCTCCACGCTTTCCGCGTTTCCTTCTCCCGTCTCTCTTTTCACCGCTGTGTCCATGAACGTCTCTCAAAATAAAGTCCGGCAGTTGCGGCTTAGACTCAATCACAGACGCTGCATCAACCGTGTTTAAATGCAGCAACATGTCCCTGGAATAATGTATTCTGCCCGCCATGATCCCGATCGTGCTTACCTCAGAGACAAAGAGCCGGTGGAAAAGTAGCAGCAGTGCAAAAAAGGGGAGGAAATCCATATTGATGGAACCAGGGAGCTCTTCGCCATACAGTCCACAAACATTCCAGGACAGAAACGACACAGAGAATTTTGCTAAAAACACATTAAAGTGCATAAAAACAGACACACAGACGACGGACTTTTTCACCAGCTGCTGGTCGCTGTGTGCGCATGCGCCCAGTCAATCCCCCACATTCAAGATTTTTCCATCCACCTGACCGGGGCACGCATTTTTTCCAAGGTGGACCTGGTCCCCGGTTACCACCAGGTCCCGGTGCGCGCAGAAGACCTACCCAAAACAGCAGTGATAACCCCGCTTGGTCTTTTTGAGTTTCTCCGCATGCCATTCGGGTTAAAAGGCGCGGCGCAGACCTTTCAACACATGATAGACGCTGTGCTGCGTGATCTGCCTTTTGTCTTTGTCTACCTGGACGACATCCTGGTGGCCAGCGCGTCCGAGGACGAACACGTCGCCCACCTCAGGATGGTTTTCCAGAGGTTAGAAGAGCATGGGTTAATAATCAACCCAGTGAAGTGCCAGTTCGGGCCTGCAGTGATCGACTTTTTGGGCTACTGCATCTCACCGGACGGCGCAATCCTGTTACCAGACAAGGTGCGCGCAGTAGCAGATTTTCCGCGTCCTCAGACGACAAGGGCGCTTTAAGAGTTTTTAGGAATGGTTAACTTTTACAACCGTTTCCTCCCCCTGTGCAGCCCAACTCATGCAGCCGTTGTACGCCGCGCTTAAAAAAACGCAAACCGGCGGACAGCATCAACTGGACCCCTGAGTGGGAGCAGGCGTTTTCAGATGCCAAAACAGCGCTGGCGAAGGCCGCATTACTGGTGCACCCAGACCCATTGGCTCGGATAGCGCTCACTACCGACGCATTGGACGTGGCCATAGGGGCTGTCGTGGAGCAGTGCGTCGCAGGTTCTTGGCAGCCGCTCGCCTTTTTCAGCAGGTCTTTGCGTGACAATGAGCGTAAATACAGCGTGTTTGACAGAGAGTCGTTGGCTCTCCACCTGGCCATACGCCATTTCCAGTTCTGGCTGGAAGGGCGCAGCTTCACTGTGTTTGTGGACCACAAGCCGCTAACCTATGCTATGGCCAAGGTCTCGGAACCGTGGTCGGCCCGGCAGCAAAGACAGCTGGTCGCGATCTCAGAGTTTACGACCGACATTCAGTATGTGGCCGGTAAACTCAATGTTGTGGCAGACTGCCTCTTGCACGCACTGGTGGCCCCGGTCTACGTAGGAATAGACTACACTGCCATGGCCACCGAGCAAGCCGACAATGCAGACGTTTGCATGCTCCAATCTGGACCAACAGGGTTAAAGCTGGAGAGCAGAGTACTGCAAGACGCCCCCCCCCCCCCAACTCTGTGACGTTTCCACAGGCCGCCCGCGCCCGGTGGTTCCACGCGCTTGGTGCCATCGGGTTTTCGAGTCGGTTCACTCCCTGGCGCACCCGAGAGTGCACACGTCAGTCAAAATGGTGGGAGCGAAGTTCGTCTGGCCGCGTCTGTGTGAACAGGTGAAAGAGTGGGCTGCGGCCTGCGTCGCGTGCCAACGGGCCAAGGTGCACAGGCACACAAAGGCCCCCCTCGAACCGTTCCACGTCCCGGCTAAGAGGTTCAACCATGTTCACATGGACCTGGTGGGGCCCCTCCCACCATTGCAGGGGTTTACGCACCTACTGACAGTAGTAGACCGCACCACATGCTGGCCTGAAGTGGTGCCACTAGCTTCCACCACGTCTGAGGAAGTCGCATGCGCTTTTTTGGCAACTTGGATGGCACGCTTCAGCGCCCCGTCAGACATCACGTCCGACAGGGGCTCTCAGTTCGTTTCCGACCTCTGGTCCGCGATGGGCCGTAACCTGGCGGTCAACATTCACTGCACGACCACGTACAACTCCCAGGCCAACAGGTCACTTAAAGCAGTGCTCAGGGCTTCGCTTACGGACGCAAATTGGGTGGACCGGCTGCCGTGGGTTCTGTTAGGGTTGTGTTCTGCACCGAAGGAGGATTTGGCACCCTCCCCAGCAGAACTAGTTTTTTCTCAACCGCTGCGGCTCCCCGGCAAATTTTTGCCCGACAACCCCATGCCTCAGGCTGAGACATCCCCGCATTCACTACTTAGCGCAGAGGCAGGGACGGTACCGGACCAGGCCCACCACTGTTTTCCCCGTGCATTCGTCCCAAAGACCTTGAGGAATGCATTGTTCGTGTTCGTCAGGCACGATGCCCACCGGACCCCGTTGCGCCAGCCATACGACGGGCCGTTCAGAGTGTTGGAACCTGGGCCGAAACATTTTGTGTTCAACTTGGGGGGGACGCAGAGAAACCGTCTGCATTGACAGGCTTAAGCCCGCGTCTGTATTGGCAGACGAGCAGGTGTTGTTGACCCAAGCTCCTCCGCGCAGACGCCCTCATTGAGAGCTCTGCAGGTAAATGACTCGTCAGCAAAATCAGAAATGCTTGATGAGGATGTGTCCCCCCCCCCCCCCATTGTCCCCCACAGACAGACGTGCCTCCAGGGGCGCCCCATCAGCAGAGCAGCGCCTCGGAGCCAGCGACCCCCCCACCCCCATTACAGCCGCTATGGACGTCGGCTGAAGCCCACAGGACAAGGGGGTTAGGGCCCATTCTGGGTGTCCGGGGGGAGGGGGGGACTTAGGCATTACATTCTCCACCCAGAGATGATGGCCCAGGAGAAGAGAAGCCAACGGGGGGGGGGGGGGGGTCCAGACAGGACAGCAGAGATGGAGACGTTATGTTAATGCGCCATACAAGCTTTGTCTATTATGTGTATTAAGGTGTGAGCCCCCAGGCCGCTAGGCAAGGTATTAAAGAGAGATGCCCTTCGGCCTGGGAGCTATTCTTGTCAACTCGATGTTAGAGACAAATAAAGTCTGTGCCGATCCAGCTCGTTGTCTCGCCTGCTCATTTCTCTCTACAACTTCTCATAAATTTGCAACTGTTTCTTTTTAAATTGCAACTTTTTTCTTGCAAATTTGTGACTTCTCATAAATTTGCTAATTTTTTCTTTTCAATTTGCAACTTTTTTCTTGTAAATTGGCATCATTGTTCTCAAAATTGCAACTTTTTCTTGGAAATTTGTGACTTTTCATTAATTTGCAATTTTTTTCTTTTAAATTTGCAACTTTTCATAAATTTGCAACTTTTTTCTTGCAAATTTGTGACTTTTTGAATAAATTTGCAACTCTTTTCCTTTAAAAATTGCAACTTTTTTCTCATAAATTTGCAACATTTTTCTCATAGATTTGCAACTTTTTTTCTTACAAATTTGTGACCTCATAAATTTGCAATTTTTTCTTTTAAAATTGCAACTTTTTCTTTGAAATTTGACTTTTCTCATAAATTTGCAAACTGTTTCTTTTAAAATTGCAGCTTTTTTCTTGCAAATTTGTGACTTCTCATAAATTTGCAAATTTTTTCTTTTAAATTCGCAACTTTTTTTCTTGTAAATTGGCAACATTGTTCTCAAAATTGCAACTTTTTTCTTGGATATTTGTGACTTTTTACATAAATTTGCAACTTTTTTCTTTTACAATCACAACTTTTTTCTCATAAATTTGAAACTTTTTTCTTTCAAATTTGTGACTTTTCTCATAAATTTGCAACTTTTTCTTTTAAAATTGCAATTTTTTCTTGCAAATTTGTGACTTCTCATATAGTTGCAATTTTTTTCTTTAAAATTTGCAATTTTTTTTCTCGTAAATTTGCAACTTTTTCTCAAAATTGCAAGTTTTTTCTTTTAAATTTGCAACTTCTCATAAATTTGCAACTTTTGTCTTGCAAATTTGTGACTTTTTGCAAAAATTTGCAACTTTTTTCTTGCAAATTTGTGACTTCTCATGAATTTGCAACTTTTTCTTTTAAAATTGTAAGTTTTTCTTGCAAATTTGTGACTTCTCATAAATTTGCAAATTTTTTCTTTTAAATTCGCAACTTTTTTTTTTTCTTGTAAATTGGCAACATTGTTCTCAAAATTGCAACTTTTTTCTTGGAAATTTGTGACTTTGTATAAATTTGCAACTTTTTTCTTTTACAATCACAACTTTTTTCTTATAAATTTGCAACTTTTGTCTTGCAAATTTGTGACTTTTTGCAAAAATTTGCAACTTTTTTCTTGCAAATTTGTGACTTCTCATGAATTTGCAACTTTTTCTTTTAAAATTGTAAGTTTTTCTTGCAAATTTGTGACTTCTCATAAATTTGCAAATTTTTTCTTTTAAATTCGCAACTTTTTTTTTTCTTGTAAATTGGCAACATTGTTCTCAAAATTGCAACTTTTTTCTTGGAAATTTGTGACTTTGTATAAATTTGCAACTTTTTTCTTTTACAATCACAACTTTTTTCTTATAAATTTGCAACTTTTTTCTTTCAAATTTGTGACTTTTCTCATAAATTTGCAGCATTTTCTTTTAAAATTGCAACTTTTTCTTGCAAATTTGCGACTTCTTATAAAGTTGCAAATTTTTTCTTTAAAATTTGCAATTTTTTTCTTTTAAATTTGCAACTTTTTCTCAAAATTGCAATTTTTTCTTTTAAAATTTGCAACTTCTCATAAATTTGCAACTTCTGTCTTGCAAATTCGTGACTTCTCATAAATTTACAACTTTTTCTTTTAAAATTGCAACTTTTTCTTGCAAATTTGTGACTTTTCGCATACATTTGCAACTTTTTTCTTGCAAATTTGTGACTTTTCGCATAAATTTTCAACTTTTTCTTTTAAAATTGCAAGTTTTTCTTACAAATTTGTGACTTTCATGAATTTGCAAATTTTTTCTTTTGAATTTGCAGATTTTTTCTTGAAAATTTGAAACATTTTTTGTGTAAATTTGCAACTGTTTTCCTTTAAATTTTCAACATTTTCTTGGAAATTTGCAATTTTTTTTCTTGGAAATTTGCAACATTTTTCTCATAAATTTGCAACTTTTTCCCTGTAAATTTTCAACTTATTTTTGTAAATTTTCAACATTTTCTTGTAAATTTTCAACATTTTTTTTTCTTGTAAATTTGCAACTTTTTTCTCTTAACAATTCAACATTTTTCTTCCACATTTGTACCTATACTCCCACTGATATGCACTCTTTATGGGGATGGGAGGATGGTAGGTTAACAAGGGGGATGGTTTGGGGTCATTTTGTTGACAGGCGGATAGCATCTCTCCTCATTCCCCCCTCAAATCACCTACTAGGTATTTGAAACCCCAATAGAAATGCAGAAAAGTCATCAGGTTGATTATGTTTTGTTCTAGTATCGTGTCAGGAACTTGGAGGCTTCTCTTCTGGTTAAACCTAGTTAATTATTATGGAACCAGATTAAAGAGGAACATCCAGTCCACTATTATTACACGAATAAGAGGTGGAAGCATTTCTGACTGTAGCTGAATGAGGCTGATGTATGACTTGTATGTAGGATCATTTAGTGAATCCTGAGCGTATTTGAACTAGAAATGCACTCCTGGTTGATTTATTTTCAACAGTATTTACATCATTTGTTAACTAATACTGCAGTGATAAAAGCCTGTTTTCCCAAATTTTGTGTTACCTTACTGTCAGAATTTGGATTTGTTTTAATAACCATCAGAGGTCAGTCTTACTGTATTTTCCGCTGCACAGCCAGCCAGTCACCGTGATGGTCAGGTGGAGACGCTTCCCCGAACTCAGCGGCAGGAACTGGAACTCCTCAATCGCCCCGACACACTTCTTCATCTTATAACCTGGGGAGACCATTTTCAGTACCACACCACAGGTTCAAATTTCTGGGTCTGCATTTAACATCAGTGTTTTATCAGAAATGTGGGACTATGTGGATAAATCTGGACCTGGGGAAAAATTTACAAGAAAAAAAGGGACAAATTTATGAGGAAAAAAAGTTGCAAATTTAAAAGAAAAAAGTTGCAAATTTGCAAGAAAAAAGCTGCAAATTTGCAAGAAAAAAACTGCAAATTTACAAGAAAAAAAACCCCTGCAAATTTATGAGCTAGAGTTGCAAAGTTAAAAGAAAAAAGTTAGAAATTTACAAGAACAAAAGTACCAGATTCACAAGAAAAAAACTGAAAATTTACAAGAACAAAAGTAGCAAATTTATAAGAAAAAAAAAGCTGAAAATAACCAGATAACAAAAGGAACTCAAATCCAAACACCAGAGTATCAAAGAAATATTCAGGTAATCAAATATTTGGGGGAACCCGGGGAAAATGACTTAAAAAATGAGAACAACTGAATCTCGTAAACCCGAGTTTCAGCTCATCCCTCACCAGTCAGTCCTGCTCCTGCTGCTCCAAACAGAGAGGCCATGATGGCAATGCCAGTGGCCGAGCCCAGGGCAGCGGCCCCTCCGGCCCCGATCACGGCGCCGGCCCCCGCCGCCACCAGAGGGGCCGCCAGTCCACCCGTCACACCTGGAGGAGAGGAGAGGACAGTCAGTGCGGACTATGAAAGCCAGTCAGTGGTCCTCTGTGGAAAACTAAGACCGGCTTTCTGCCTGTTTGTTTTATTACCGATCACAGTTCCTCCACCCACTGTGGCTAATCCGATGAGGAGGTAGCGTCTTAGTTTTCGCCCTCGTTCTCTCTTCCTTCGTCGTGATGACTCCTCTCTGTTGGGAGTCACACAGATCTGTATGAGTTCAAATCAGTAGGTAATTTGAGGGGGGATGGTATCCCGCTCGTTAGCAAACTGACCCCAAATCACCCCTTGGGGAGGGGGGAGAGATCTGGTAAAAAGAAAGAATTGCCCCCTCAAATATCATCACACATCTTTCTAGATCATGTTACAGAACTGAATAAAATGACAACCACCAATTCTTAGCAGAAATGAAAAAAAAAATAATATTTTTTTAATTATAAATTTTCAACTTTTACTCATAATTTTGCAACTTTTTTCTTAAAAATTCATGACTTTTCTATCATAAATACTACTTTTGTATATTTCAGCTTTTTGCTCATAGATTTGCAATGTTTCTTATAAATTTGTGACTTTTTTCTCATAAATTTCCAATTTTTTTCCTGTAAATTTTCAACTTCTTTCTCATAGAATTACTCTTCTCATAAAGTTGTGATTTTTTTCCCTGCAAATTTGGAACTTTTTCAAAAATTTGCAACTTTTTTCTCATAAATTTGCATTTTTTTTTCTTGTAAATTTTCAACTTTTTCTCACAGATTTGCAACTTTTTTCTCAAATTTTTTTTACTTTTTTCCTCATAAATTTGCCACTTTTTCCGGCTGCACGGTGGCGCAGTGGTTTAGCACTGTGGCAGCACAGTTTTACCCTCGGCCGGGGGATCGCGGGGATCATGAGATCGTGGGTTCGATCCCAGCCCCCGACCAACAGTGAGCTGTGTGGAGTTTGCATGTTCTCCCCGTGTTGCGCGGGTTTACTCCGGGATTTCTCCGGTTTCCTCCCGCACACCAAAAAAAAAAACCATGTAGGTTTAGGGCGCTCGCGCACGCAGCGACCAGCAGCCGGTGGCTTGTCACCAGACTGCAAACCAAGTCTACCTACGGGTACAAATAAGTAACAAAAAAAAAATAAATAAAAAAATTTGCCACTTTTTCCTGAAAAATTTGATTTTTTTCTTGTAATTTTTCATCTTTTTTTCCTGTAAATTTTCATCTTCTTTCTCCTAAATTTACAATCCACATTTGGATGTTAGTTAAATTTGTATTCTGTGTAATTAAATCAGAATTTGCAACTTATTTCATTTTTAAATTGGCATTTGTAATCATATCTTTGCACCTTTTTTCTTGTACATTTGTACCCAATTCACATTTATACATTTGTTCCCTAAATTGGTGAACACACCCATCCCCCCAGATAAAATAATAACAAATCGCCTGCTGATTAAAATGATCTCTCTGCAGAGGTACTGTCAGCTTCTTTTCTGCTCTTTTTCCACATGAGAAGAGCACAGCCAATCCAAACAGCTCTGGAGTCCCAGATTCTGTGGGAAAGGAGAACTCCTGTGTGGGAGGGCTTTGGCCCGTTTCACTTCACAGAACATATAGCGACACAGAAATCCTACAGAACATACTAGAATAAGGTGAAAACCCCTCTGATACAAACAAAATGAGGAACATTCTGTTATTCTGTATTTAGAATGAATGGATTTTCCTGTTATTGGGTCACATGACTTACTCGCTCTCCTCCCCTCCTTCCCTCAGCCTCTCCCCAAGCGTTTCCTCGAACTCCTCCAGCTGCTGTGGGGACGCTCGGAGCAGACAGCCGACATGGCGAATCAGAACCCTTGCTCTGGCATCATAGTGACCTGGAGTCAAACCGAATTTTGGAGTTTTATGAAACAATTGCAGGCCCGGTTGTAACAGTGCTAGTTAACTGTGTGATGATTCTTACCATCTTTGATGGAAAAAGACACCAGATCCTGCAAAACAAAACCAGAGCTGACCAGAAAGCTTATCTAGAGCTTTTTTTTTTTAAATCTAAGGCAGTGAGTCCCAACCGGTGTCCTTGGAACATTCAGGTAGGTATATGTGGGAAATTTTGTAATTTCACTTCTTAAGTAGTAAAAAAAAAAAAAAAAATTCAAATGATTTGCTGTTTTATATGCTATAAAAACAGCCTGTTTTCAGGACAGCTCCTTCCCCATGTAACAAATGGCTCTGCAATAATTAAACCCTGAGGTGTTCTGACCAAATTACGCAACAGACATTTCATTAACACCTCTGGGACTGTGTCAACATGTGGAAAAGAGCCGTAAAGGAGCTCTTGAAGGCTATGGTGCTTGTGTTCTTTCCCGCCATGACTAAAGTCATCACGGCTCATCTCCGTTACCTGTATGATGGGGGTGGAGCCTCCAGCCAGCAGCGGCTCAGCCTGCAGGATGGTCAGGAAAGTGTCGGAACCCTCGACGCCCAGACCAGACAGGAACGCCCCCATGACTGGCATCACTGAGTCGTCCAGGTCCAGCCAGCGGACCAGAGACTGCATGTACTGCTCCCTGAACACACTGAGGAACAAGAGTGAGTGTTCTTGTTTAGTGCCATGTCAGCATCTATGGCTATTTCATGGCAAAAATAGAACTAATAAGAAAATTCAGTTAAAAATTATATAGAGATAGGATGATAAATGAAAGAATAAATAAATAGAGCGAGATAGATATGTAGATACAATAAAATAGAAAAATTACATAAGATGCTTCATCTGCACATGTGCTAAAAACCCTAAAACTTTCTTTGGTGGTGCCTTATTAAAAATATCTTTCAGTGACTTTTGAGAATAAAAAACGTCTTGTTGTCATGAGAGCAGGACAGTCAAGTAAAATGTGCTTTATTGATTAAAAACCTCCGCAGAACTGACAAGATGGTGGGGCTTCATCTTTTAATAAAAAGCTGTGCGTGAGCCTTGAGCGGCCAATATGGCATCTAGTGTACACTACCTCATCGTGTCGGTTTTGAAAGTGATGCAAGTGTCGATGACTTATGGCAGGTTTAATATCATGCAGTTCATTTGCAGAACATGTGTCCCATTCAGTCTGCCACTTCTTTAAAATATAGGAGGTTATTAGAGGTCTGAGACTGGGATCTGGCATTGAGTGACTTCTTGGTTAAGGGCTCTCTTGGCAGCATTGTCTCCCCGCTCATTACCTGGCAGGCCAACATGGCTGGGGATCCAACAGAAGATGATATTAAAATTGTGTTTCTGTAAAAAACCTAGTTTCTCTAAAATCCAAATAATAATGGAGTGATCAGTCTTTAAAAACCCTAGTGCCTGAAGACAGGACCTGGAGTCAGTAAAAATTAAGGAGCTCTGTTGTTTGGTTCTTTCAATGTATTCCAATGCTAGAAGCAAAGCATGAGCCTCTGCTGTAAAAACTGAACATTGTTTGGGAATCTGCAAACCATGCTGATTGTGCCCGGTGACAATTGCAGCCAAGACTGAGCCATCTACTTTAGATCCATCCGAGTATATGGAAATATTGCGAGGAAAACAGCATTTTATGTCTACGATCTGCTGCTGGTACACATTTGGGTGAGTGTCTTTGTTTTTGTTTTGGCTCTGATCCAGAATGATATTGGGTTTCCTCAAACTCCATGGAGGAATGGGACAAAACTGTGTCTGTGTTACGTTGCTCATATCAGGGTTTAACTTTACCAGGTGAGGTTCTATACGGAGTCCAAAAGAAGTGATGCTCTTAGGTCTGGCCTTATACATCTGCAAAAATCAAGGGTGAAAAACTGCTGAGTAGGCTGGATTTCTATGGTCTTCTTTAAGCTTACCATATACTGGAGAGCCAATTTCAGGCACCTGTTTTGAAGTGAAGGCTTGTTTGCTTCAGCATACAAACTTTTAACAGGAGAGGTTCTGAAAGCCCCCAAGGCAAGCCTTAGACCTTGGTGATGGACAGTTTCCACCGTCCTGATGTAGGATTTCCTTGCTGATCCATAAACTATGCTCCCATACTCTAACCGAGATCTTACAAGTGCTCTGTAAAGACGCAGCAGCAGAGTTGAGTCCGCACCCCATTTAGTTTTTGCCAAAACTTTAATAATATCAAGGGCTTTAAAACATCTGATTCATATAAATTTTATATGTGGAATAAAAGACAACTTATTATCAGAATTAAAGTCCAAGGAATTTGGTTTCCTTTACCACCTTGACAGCTTCTCCATCTATGAAAAGCTCAGGGTGGAGGTGAAGAGACCGCAGCAGGCAAAAGTGCATGCAGATAGTTTTTGTTTTTGAAAATTTAAAACCATTACTGATTGGCCACATATTAATCTTGTTTATGCACAGCTGTAGTTGCTTTTCGACTGTGCTCATGTCTCTCCCCCTGTACCAAATACAGAGGTCATCTACATAAAGACTATGAAAGGTATTTGGTCTAAGAGCACCAACTACACTAATAATCTTAATGTTAAAAAGGCAAACCGAGAGGATGCTTCCCTGGGGGACTCCTTGTTCTTGCACATGGGGCTCTGAAAGGTATCTCCTACTCGGACTTTGAAGTGTCTATTGGACAAAAAGTTTGAAATGAAAAAGGGCAAATGTCCTTTAAAACCCATGTCATGTAGTTGTATCATATGCTTTTTCTAAATCAAAAAATCCAGCAACTACGTGTTCTTTTCTAATAAAACCATCACATATATAGGCCTCTAATCTGATAAGGTGGTCTAAAGTGCTTTTACCACGTCTGAAGCAACACTGGTAATCAGTTAGAAGGCCTTCAGACTCAAGAACCAACACAAGGCGATTGTTTACCATTCTTTCCATGGTTTTACAGAGGCAATTTGTCAAGCTATTGGACGGTAGTTGCTAGTATCAGTATGATCTTTCCTGGGTTTTGGAATACACACGTGGACAAAATTGTTGGTACCCCTCTGTTAATGAAAGAAAAACCCACAATGGTCACAGAAATAACTTGAATCTGACAAAAGTGGTAATAAATAAAAATTCTATGAAAATTAACCAATGAAAATCAGACAATGCTTTTGAATTGTGGTTCAACAGAATTACTTTAAAAAACAAACTTATGAAACAGGCCTGGACAAAAATGATGGTACCCCTAGAAAAGATTGAAAATAATGTGACCATAGGGACATGTTCAACCAAGATGTGTCCTCTAATTAACATCACAGGTGTCTACAAACTTGTAATCAGTCATTCGGCCTATTTAAAGGGTGACAAGTAGTCACTGTGCTGTTTGGTGACATGGTGTGTACCACACTAAACATGGACCAGAGGAAGCAAAGGAGAGAGTTGTCTCAGGAGATTAGAAAGAAAATTATAGACAAGCATGTTAAAGGTAAAGGCTATAAGACCATCTCTAAGCAGCTTGATGTTCCTGTGACTACAGTTGCACATATTATTCAGAAACTTAAGATCCACGGGACTGTAGCCAACCTCCCTGGACGTGGCCGCAGGAGGAAACGATGAAAAATGGAAGAGACGGATAATACGAATGGTAACAAAAGAGCCCAGAACAACCTCTAAACACATTCATGGTGAACTCCAAGGTCAAGGTACATCAGTGTCAGATCGCACCATCCGTCGTTGTTTGAGCCAAAGTGGACTTCATGGGAGACGACCAAGGAGGACACCACTGTTGAAAACAAATCATAAAAAAAGCCAGACTGGAATTTGCCAAACTGCATGTTGACAAGCCACAAAGCTTCTGGGAGAATGTCCTATGGACAGACGAGACAAAACTGGAACTTTTTGGCAAGGCACATCAGCTCTATGTTCACAGACGCAAAAATGAAGCATACCAAGAAAAGAACACTGTCCCTACTGTGAAACATGGAGGAGGTTCTGTTATCTTCTGGGGCTGCTTTGCTGCAACTGGCACAGGGTATCTTGAATCTGTGCAGGGTACAATGAAATCTCAAGACTATCAAGGTATTCTAGAGAGAAATGTGCTGCCCGGTGTCAGACAGCTTAGTCTCAGTCGCAGGTCATGGATCTTGCAACAGGATAATGACCCAAAACACACAGCTAAAAACACCTAAGAATGGCTAAGAGCGAAACATTGGACTATTCTAAAGTGGCCTTCTATGAGCCCTGATCTAAATCCTATTGAACATCTGTGGAAGGAGCTGAAACATGCCGTCTGGAGAAGGCACCCTTCAAACCTGAGACAACTGGAGCAGTTTGCTCATGAGGAGTGGGCCAAAACACCTACTGAGAGGTGCAGAAGTCTCACTGACAGTTACAGAAATCGTTTGATTGCAGTGATTGCCTCAAAAGGTTGTGCAACAAAATATTAAGTTAAGGGTACCATCATTTTTGTCCAGGCCTGTTTCCTGAGTTTGTTTTTTAAAATAATTATGTTGAACCACAATTCAAAAGCAGTGTCTGATTTTCATTGGTTAATTTTCACAGAATTTTTATTTATTACCACTTTTGTCTGATTCAAGTTATTTCTGTGACCATTGTGGGTTTTTCTTTCATTAACAGAGGGGTACCAACAATTTTGTCCACATGTGTAACTACTGCTTCTTTCCAGCTTTCAGGAATACTGCCTGATTTCCAGATGTTAAAAAACATCAATAGAATGGATAGTGCACGTGTGGGGGGGGGGGGGGGGGTAAGCATTTTAAAAACTGATAATGAATTTTATCTGGCCCCACAGCAGTGTCATGACAGTTCCTTATTGAGAGCAAAAGTTCTTCCATAGTGAAATCTTGGATGTATGGTTCTGAGTTACCTGAAGAAAAGTTTATTTCTTTTTGTTCTTCTTGTGCTTGTATGATTTGGAACTCAGGATGATAGATTCAAATATATGAATTCTTCTCAAATGCAGGGTTTCTTCTGGTAACATTTCTCAGTGGTGGGCCACCTTGCCAGAAATTTTACTGCCTCGCCAAGGAGATATGAATTTATTAAGAAAAATATATGAAGCAATGACCTTCCGCAAGCGCGCACACCAACAACGCACATGGCCGTCATCCGCGCGGAGTTTAGAAGCGCCCTGCTCACGCAAGTTTTCCAGTCAGTCAGCACGCAGTGTCTCACTAAGCGCAAATGTTAGACAGAGACATGAGTTTATTAAAGTACTTTAAACGTGGAAAAAAATCATTAGAGGTATGTAAACACTGGAGGTGTTTATCATGGTTTTAACCCGCTGGAAACAGGAGCAATAATGGAAGAGTCGCTTAGCTAAGAGATGTGGTTAGAATTCATATGCAGCCGGCTTCATATGAAGGGAAAGGCAAGGGGGACTGATGAATTGCTGAGGATATATTTCACCAGCCACTACAGTATTAAGTTATGTTCTGTAGGAATTGCAGGAATGAAGCGACTGGCAATTTCTCTCTTTTCTCACACAAGCAGGCGTGCCGTTTTTATTCTCCAGCGGTAGTGACAAAAAGCAACAACTAAAAACGCTAGCTCTCTTTTCACTCTAAACTGCGGTCCTTCAGCGGCTGCCTAGAGAGGTGCCTGATGAGAAAGCCTGAGAGCACAACTATAACTGCCTAAACAGATCATTCTGTACATGAACACATATTGTGGTGAATTATGTCTTTAGAGTCCGCTACAGTTCCCTATTATGTACCTGGCAGGTTAAGATGACCGAAATTCACCAAGTCAATGACTTTAATCCGTCAGCAGCCTTCAGACAAACTAAACGTGTCAACATTTGATTTCAAAATAAGGGAGGGTTTTCCTGCCGTCTTGGTGGTGAGGAGATTTCTAAAAAAAACAAATAAAACTATAAATATAAAGAAATATTATAACAGAAATAACGGCATCCTTGGTCATTTAAGTTAATTTATTTCATTAAATACAATTTTATTAATATTTTTTCTTCGTAATCAGAGTTAAATTATTGTTCTGTTCTGACAGCAAAATTGTGGTCAAAAATGTAAATTATTATAAGGAAAAAGTAAAAAAAAATTACCACAGTCTGTTTCAAATTGATCTAAAACAACGGTAATTTTATTTTAAAAAACAGCCAAAAATTAGTCATAAAATAATTCACAAATTTATAAAAGTTTCAAATGTACAAGAAAAGTCAATTTTACAAGAGGAAATTACAAATTTGAGGAACATGGTTTCAACTTTAGACAGATTTACAGAGAAAAGTAGAAAACTATAAGAAAATTGTTATAAATTTTTGAGAAAAACCTCAAACCTTCAAGACTGAAGTTATTATTCAAGTTTTTAAGTAGGTGCTCTTTGTACCCTTAACTCAACTAGAAATTTTTGGTTGTCTATTTTTAATTATTAATTTCAAAGCACTGCTTTTACATGAGTAGAATTTCTGGCTACTATACCCACCTGATCATATAATTTAAGTATGCATGAGTACATTACTATTATGAATGTTTCTTTCCCTTCCCTACTCTCTCAATGGAAAAAAAGGAAACACTAGAATAAAAATACAAAAAATACACATATTTTTGTCATTTATGTAAACCATGACAAAACAATCCTGCAGGACAAAAGATGACACTTGATATTTTCTAACCTGTTTGTATACCACCACAGACCGAGAGAGAACCTGAATTAGACAGAGATCAGAGAGGGCAAGATGAGATAGAAGAGAGGAGCAAAGGAGAGAGAAGTGTTCAGGCAGAAGAAGGAGAGAAGGATAACACTACTAAAAAGTCTAAACACAGGATGTCTGGGTGGGACCCCAACTGGCCCAATATTCAAGCCTCGGTTGTACAATACTTCAAATGGTAAGTTCCATATGCAACGTTACAGTGTAAAATTTTAAAAAGAAATAAATAGTATAAAATTAACATATTCCACTATGTTTACTGCCCCCCCCCCGGGAAAAATATGTTGCCACCGCGCCAAGGTCTTTAAGCCGGAGGAAACATTGCAAACGATTTTGCTAGTTGATTAGCCATTTCATATTTTGTCATCAGCAGATTGCCCTGATGATTAATATGCTGTATTTGAAGTCCATTCTCCTTACCCTTCATCTTTCTGATGAAATCCCAGATCTTTTTGGTACATGTGTTGGATGTGAGGCTTGATACAAATTCCCTCCAGCTCTGTCTCTTAACTTCATTGATGATCCTGTGTGCTTTAGCTTGACAGATTTTAAATCTGGTCAGGTTTTCTGTTGTTGGATGTTTATTGAACACCCTCTCTGCTTTTTTCCTTGCCTCAATGGTCTTTTTGCAGTCATCATTGAACCATGGGTTGGACCTATGGTGTGGCTTTGCTGACGTTTTTGGGACAGTCTTATCTGCAAGTGTAATTAAGGTTTGAGTAAAGCTCTGAGCAGAGTGACCGTGTGGTTGAGGTTTTTGGCTGAATTCCCCTTTGCACAGAGAAATAAAGGAGGACCAGTTTGCTTTTTTGAGTTGCCATCGCGGAGTTCTTGATTGCACAGTCACTTCTGTAGATGTCAATATTAGTGGAAAATGGTCACTTCCACAAAGATCATCCAAGACCTGCCACGAGAATTCCAGCACTAGCTCAGGATCACATATAGATAGGTCTATTGCAGTATAGGTTCCATGTCCTGGGTGGAGGTATGTGTGACACCCATCACTCCAAAGACAGATCATTTTTAGCAATAAAATCCCCCAGTATCTTGCCTTTTGCATTTGAGCAAATTCCTCCCCATCGAGGATTATGACCATTAAAATCACCCATAAGGATGTATGGGGATGGCAACTGATTATGAAGGTCATCAAGATTTTCCGGTGTCACAGTCATACCTGGTGGAATATAGACAGAGCAAAGGTTATTGCTTTACGCAGAGTTAGACGAACTGCCACTGCTTGTAAGTTGGAGACTAAAGCCAAGTGGCTGTGAATTAGGTCATTCCTTACTAAAATTGTTGATCCGCCAGATGGACGATGCACATTTGGACCATATGTATTATACATAGAATAATGTTTCAGAGACATGGAGTTGGTTGATAGCAGAAGAGTTTCCTGAAGGCAAAAAGCAAGGGGATTAAAACTAGCAGCTAAACACTGCACTTCAGAGAAATTGACCTCAAAGCCACAACAGTTCCACTGGATAATGTGGCTACCCACCATCAGGTAGGTAAAACAAAAGTACACTCCTTATGCTTGCTTTTGGGGGAGGGGCTGCGACTACGGCAAGTCATGACTTTAGACATTTCTGCATCTACTGGAGTCCCATTCTTTAGCAATTTATTTTTTTGACTTGATTTTGCCTGAGGAGAGGAGCTGGATTTTTTCTTTTCTTTTGATGATTGGTTTTGTTCTGCGGGCTTACCTAGACTTTGACTTAAGGGTTGGCTTATTATAGTCAGGCTTTGAGTACTCGTTTTACTTTAAACTGGGACTCCAGAATTTTTAATACTACTTAATAATGAGGGGTTATCTTTAGTTAACCAGGTCAGATCTGTCTGGCACTCAGCAGGCTGCATCTTAGGTTTCACAACAGAGGAGAAAGTCTGCTGGAAATTGTACTTTGGGAAACCTACCAGTTTGTGCCTAAGGGTCGCTAATTTTCTTAGTACATTTGACAGTTTGAATTTCTTTTTCCTTGATCCAAGGATATTCCTTTGATGATGCTGCATGATTGCCTAAACAGTTACTACATTTGGGAGGTGTTGAGCAGGCCAACTCGTGCCATTCTTCTCCACATTTGCAGCAGACTGGTTTATTCTTACATCCTGCGGAGCCATGGCCAAACTTTTGGCAGTTAAAACATCTCGGTGGGTTTGGAATAAAGGTATCAACAGTTACACTCAGGTATCCTATTTGGATTTTTTCTGGGAGTTGATGCCAGTTGAACGTCAGAATTTAAGTGCCAGTTTTTACTGTTTGCCTGTGGCAACCTGGGGAGTGCATAATGGTTTACCACCTTAGACAGGAACAAAGGACGCAAAGTTAACCTTTTGTGTGTGAGAAGTTTCTAGATGCCCTAGTAAGATAACAGGGAGGTGTCAAGGATGAATGGACTGACTGCAGTCGGACGGGGGATTATCTTTTGTGTGTGAGAAGAGTCTAGAAGGAGATTATCTTTTGTGTGTGAGAAGAGTCTAGAAGGATGTCATGTTATTTAAGGGAAGAGTTCCTACTTGTATGCCATTCTGTCTATGCTCCTTGTGTGGGTCGTGTAATAAACCGCCTGAACCAAATCCGCCTCATTATTTACACGCTCCACACTGGTGACCCAAGACGAATCATGGAATACGATGGAAAATCCTCGGAGCCAACCTCGACTGGAACCCCCAGCTTCGCGTGCGCTGTAGCGATCAAACTACCTGATTTTTGGCAGCACAACCTGCGCTCCTGGTTCCACCTAACTGAGGCGCAGTTCGCCCTCCGAGGGATATTGGCGGATGATACAAAATTCCACTATGTGGTCGCAGCGCTCGATGCCAGCACCGCTCAGCACATCGAGAGCCTGCTCGATCAGCCACCAGCCGACGGCAAATATGACGCACTGAAGGCTGCCCTCATCCAGCACTACACGCTCTCGGATGTTGAGAGAGCAGAGAGGCTTCTGACGCGGACCGAGTTGGGAGACGGTTCAGCCGTGGACATGATGGAGAAGATGCTGAGGTTAAAGGGCACGGACGACGACCACTTCATCTTCACCCACATTTTCCTCAGGAACCTTCCGACAGCGGCGAGAGCGGCCCTGGCCAATTCGTCGTTGCTGGCCAAATGGGACTATCGTGCGCTAGCCTGGGAGGCAGACCAGATCATCGTCGCCACCGAGGCTTTCGTGACCATTGCGGCAGCGACGGAGCCCGGCACGTCGACACGAGGAGGCGAGGAGCCGCCGACGGCAGCAGCAGAACCACCGACGGCAGCAGCAGCGGGGGCCAAGGAACGTGGAGGTGACACGCTTTGCTTCTACCACCGCCGCTTTGCAGAGAGGGCACGCAAATGTATACCACCGTGCCAGTTCAAGCGCTTGGGAAACGCCAAGACCGGGGGTCGGTAGCAGCCGCGACCCTCGGGGAGGAGAACAAGCTGCTCTATTTGACGGACGCACGCTCGGGGAGGCATTTCCTCGTGGACACCGGCGCACAGAAGAGTTTCATCCGGCCGACCTACGCTGACCGGCTGGCAAGACCCAGCGGCCCGAGATGGCAGCAGCAAACGGCTCAGAGATAAAGACCTTTGGTGAGAGGACTCTACTCTTGTCTCTACACGGTCATACATTTGAATGGACTTTTGTTGTAGCAGCATTGAATTACCATATACTGGGGGCTGATTTTCTATGTGCACATGGGTTGTTGGTAGATATCGCTAACAGGCGCCTGGTTAATGCACTCTTTTGACTCTCTCCCCTGTATAGCTCGAGTGACCCGGCCAACAGCACAAGCCAACGTCACAGCAGCATGCGGTAAGTTCCACACACTGCTCGCTCAGTTCCCAGCACTCACAGTCCCGACGTTTTCAGCAGCTATCGCTAAACTTGGGGTGGAGCATTTTATCACCACCACCGGGGCGCCCGTTTTTGCAAGACCTCGGCGCTTGGACGCAGCTAAACTGGACATAGCGCGCAAGGAGTTCGCTAACCTAGAGAGGTTAGGCATCATCAGGCGCTCAAACAGCCCATGGGCTTGCCCGCTACACATGGTCCCTAAAGCTGAAGGTTCGTGGTGACCTTGCGGCGATTTCCGCAGGTTAAACAACGCTACAGTGCACGACCACTACCCAATTCCCCACATTCAGGATTTTTCTGTTCACCTCGCAGGAGCGCGCATTTTTTCTAAGATAGATTTGGTCCGTGGTTACCACAAAGTCCCAGTGCGCGCTGAGGACATACCCAAAACAGCGGTAATAACTCCGTTTGGTTTATTTGAGTTCTTGTGCATGCCGTTTGGGCTTAAAGGGGCAGCACAGACGTTCCAACGCATGATGGATGCAGTGCTGCGCGATCTCCCTTTCGTGTTTGTCTACCTGGACGATATCTTGGTAGCCAGCGCGTCCGAAGACGAAGACGAAACCCACCTTATGACGGTTTTCCGAAGGTTGGAAGAGCACGGTTTAATAATCAACCCAGCGAAATGTCAGTTCGGGGTGACGGGGATTGATTTTTTAGGGCACCGCGTCTCTCCCGAAGGAGCGATTCCGCTGCCTGACAAAGTGCGCGCAGTGACAGATTTTCCCCGACCACAAACGGTCAGGGCGCTACAACAATTTTTTGGGGAATGGTGAACTTTTATAACCGTTTCCTTCCCCGTGCAGTGCAGCTCATGCACCCATTGTACGTTGCGCTCAAAAAACAGAAACCCGCGAATAGGGTCGAATGGACCCCGGAACGAGAGCAGGCGTTCTCGGAAGTTAAAGCAGCCCTGGCAAACGCCGCATTGTTGGCACATCCAGACCCAACGGCCCGCATAGCCCTCACCACTGACGCCTCAGATGTGGCCATAGGGGCTGTCGTGGAGCAGCGCGTCGCCGGGGCTTGGCAGCCGCTTGCCTTTTTCAGCAGAACCTTGCGCGACAATGAACGTAAATACAGCGCGTTCGACAGAGAGTTGCTGGCTCTCCACCTGGCCATTCGCCATTTCCAGTTCTGGCTGGAAGGGCGCAATTTTACTGCGTTCGTTGACCATAAGCCACTAACATTCGCAATGGCCAAAGTTTCAGAACCTTGGTCGGGCCGGCAGCAGAGGCAGCTGGCCGCGATCTCAGAGTTTACTACCGATATTCAGCATGTGTCGGGCAAACTGAATGTAGTGGCAGATTGTCTCTCGCGCGCCGTTGTGGCCCCGGTCTGTGTAGGGATGGATTACGCAGCCATGGCCGCGGAGCAGGCTAGTGACGCGGACGTGCGCGCGCTCCAGTCTGGACCAACAGGGTTAAGGCTGGAGAATAGGACGCTGCTTAACGGCATTCCCCCCTTAATCTGCGACGTCTCCACGGGTCGCCCACGGCCTGTGGTTCTGACCGCGTGGCGCCGCCGCGTGTTTGAGTCGGTTCACTCTTTGGCACACCCAGGGGTGCGCGCGTCGGTCAAAATGGTAGGAGAGAAATATGTGTGGCCGGGCCTTCGCAAACAAGTGAAAGAGTGGGCGGCAGCCTGTGTGGCGTGCCAACGAGCCAAAGTTCACAGACACACGAAGGCTCCTTTGGAGCCGTTTCGCATCCCGGCTAAGAGGTTCAACCATGTCCACGTGGACCTCATAGGCCCCCTTCCGCCATCACAGGGGTACACGCATCTCCTGACAATGGTGGACCGCACCACGCGCTGGCCAGAAGCGGTTCCGCTGGCGGCAACCACGGCCAAGGAGGTGGCGCGCGCGTTTTTAACAGCATGGGTGGCGCGTTTTGGAGTTCCGTTGGACATTATGTCCGACAGAGGCTCTCAATTTGTTTCTGAACTCTGGTCAATCATGGCCCGCAGCCTAGGTGTCTCAATTCACCGCACAACCGCGTACAACCCGCAGGCTAATGGGTTATGCGAACGTTTTCATAGGTCGTTAAAAGCGGCTCTGAGGGCTTCACTGACGGATGCAAATTGGGTAGACAGGCTACCATGGGTTTTATTGGGGTTACGTTCTGCGTCTAAAGAGGATCTGGAAGCTTCCCCGGCAGAACTCGTTTTTGCACAACCACGCCTGGGGAGTTTCTGCCAGATAATCCTGCGCTGGGCAGCTCCCCGTCTCAGCTGCTGCAGCGTTGCATAGACTCAAGCACGCTGCCGGGCCCTGCCCACCACAGTTTTCCGCGCGTTTTTGTGCCTAAAGCTTTGAAAAACGCAGAGTTCGTGTTTGTAAAACACGACGCCCACCGCCCCCCACTGCGCCCACCTTATGATGGACCGTTTAGAGTGCTGGAAACAGGGGATAAGCATTTTTTGCTAGACTTGGGGGGTAGGAGGGAAAAAATTGGCATAGACAGACTCAAACCTGCTTTCGTTGTGGCTGACGAGCAAGTGCTGTTGGCGAGGGCCCCTTGGCGTGGAAGACCCCCACGGGGCGCTTCCCAGAGAAAAGATTCTCCAGAGCACCCACACGGACAGTCAAAAAGTTTTCACCCCCAGACATCAGCCCCCCAGCATGGCAGCGCCACGGAGGCAGCGAATCCTGGCTACAGCAGATACGGCAGAAGACTGAAGCCCAAGCAGCATGCGGACTAATGTTGATGGTTCTACAGCATGTGGACTGATGTTAATGGTTCTATCACAGCATGTGGACTGTTACCCTTTTGTCCTATCTAAGTTGCTGGGGGGGGGGGGGTGGCAACCTGGGGAGTGCATAATGGTTTACCACCTTAGACAGGAACAAAGGACGTGAAGTTAACCTTTAGTGTGTGAGAAGTTTCCAGATGCCCTAGTAAGATAACAGGGAGGTGTCAAGGATGAATGGACTGACTGCAGTCGGACGGGGGATTATCTTTTGTGTGTGAGAAGAGTCTAGAAGGATGTCATGTTATTTAAGGGAAGAGTTCCTACTTGTATGCCATTCTGTCTATGCTCCTTGTGTGAGTCGTGTAATAAACCGCCTGAACCAAATCCGCCTCATTATTTACACGCTTCACATGCCCATCTTTTTTGATGGTTATCCTTTTCACATGTGTTACTCCTTGTTGTTGCAGTTCTGAGACTATTTCATCCTCTTCCATATAATGGAGTTCTCTAGTACGAATTACTCATTTGCAGCCGTTTAGAGACGGGTGAGGAAAAGCCCTCATTGGAACACCAGCCAATACATCACACCGTAACAAATTTTCAGAATGGGATTTCTTTAGGCATTCCACCAAAATCTGGCCAGACCTCAGTTTTTTAACATCCTTAACTGACCCTGCAATACCTGAAATTCCTTTCTGTATAGCAAAAGGGGACAGCTTAGAAAGAGGCATATCTGATGAGAGCAACTCTAAAACAATAAGCGTCGGCCAATTATCACCATTTGAAAGAGCCATCCTGCTAATTCCTGGGTCATCACATATGTATACTTGCTACTCTTGCTTTTTTTTTTTTTTTTTCTCTTGCCTTCTGATTGTTGCTCTGAGTGTTGCTATCCCTGTGCTGTTGCAATCCTGGAATTTCCCCATTGTGGGACTAATATATTGCCATATATTGACTACAAGACAGTATTTCCCACTCTGGTGCCACTGTAGTGTAATCCTAATTCTTCACAGTAATGCATATCATAACCACATATTGACTACAACACAATATTTCCCACTTTTGTGAGGGCCACAAAATGTTTTTCCTCACTTTCCGAGGGCCAGATTTTACATGTAAAGCTGCTGGGTGGGGGGTAAATTATTTCCTGCAAAGTTAAGTTTCACAATTAAAACTGAAAATGAAAATAAAAGCTACTCATCGTTTTAAAATTACTGATAAAATTGTATCTGCCCTGCAATTGATAAGATAGATAAGCCTTTATTAGTCCCACAATGGGGAAATTCCAGGATTGCAACAGCACAGGGATAGCAACACTCAGAGCAACAATCAGAAGGCAAGAGAAAAAAACAAGAGCAGCAAGTATACATATGTACATATAAATATAAATATATATATAGACACACGGTGCGGAGCACTGTAGCTAGATGGGATAGATATATAAATATACTAGAAAAGCACTCGGAGAGCGCAGACCTCCGCCAAGCGCCACAATTCCCCCCATACAGTGTTTGTGTGTACGTTTTCAGATTCCTTGAGCATGTAAACATATGACTAGCAATTGGATTCACAATGATTATTTGTTTATTTGACAGGGACAGTGCAATAAACACACAATTAATCAATGACAATCAATCTGATAGTGATAGGATTAGTGGTTCAGTAGTAAAAGCATTGCCTCCTTGGCGGAGGTAATAAACTAAAGTGTTGCTGTTGTGTCCATCTCCTCCACTGACGGATGCAAATTGGGTAGACAGGTTGCCGTGGGTTTTATATTATATTGTAACGTGCTGCTCGACATGGCGACGTCCCACCGGGAGGTTCGAACTCACGCCTCCCGCTCCGGAGTCCCGCACTCTACCTGTGTCGCCAATAGGGTCAACTCACTTGGCAAGCCAAGTAGGGTGCTCATATTGAGTTCGCTACAATATTATTTTTTTGGGGGTTGCGCTCCGCGGCAAACGAGAATTTAGAAGCTTCGCCGGCAGAGAGCTCGTTTTTGCGCAGCGCCTATGGCTGGCCGGTGAATTTCTGCCAAATGCGCAGCTCCTATGGCTGGCCGGGGAATTTCTGCCAAAGAATCCGTCGGCGGACAGCTGCCCGTGTGAGGTTTTGCAGTTGCGCGCAAACACAGGCACGCTGGCGGGCCCAGGCCAGCAGTGTTTTCCGCGTCCTTTTGTGCCTAAAACGTTGAAGAACGCAGAGTTTGTGTTGCAGACACGACGACCAGCGCCCTCCATTGCGCCTGCGCACATGTTGAAAATGGCTGTATGTCACAGTGTTGAATGAAAAATGCTTTAAAAAATTCCTGTATCCAGACGGTGAACCAGATCACCCCCAAAATTTAATCAGTTCTTCCTTGTACCATTTCCAACAACACCTGAAAGTTTCATGAAAATCCGTCCAAGATTTTTTGAGTTATCTTGCTAACCAACAGACAGACAGACAGACAGACAGACAGACAGACAGACAGACAGACAAACCCCGGCAAAAACATTACCTCCTCCTGGCCTTTTCGGCCTGGCGGAGGTAATAAACACAGTGCCGAGCATTGTAGCTGGATGGAATAAATATGTGAATATATAAACACACAGTGTGGAGCATTGTAGCTAGATGGAATAAATATGTAGATATATAAACACGTGCGTTACGGCGTGCGTCTCGAAAAGCCTCTTGTAATTTTTTTTTTTCATTAAAGTTTTTGTAAAGGGTATATAGGTCATTACAGCATTGCATTGTTTACATTTCCATCACATGTTCCCTTATTTTTTGCTATTTGACCACATTGGTAGGATAATTATTACAACACCCCCCTTTTTTTTTTTTTAAGTGAAAGAAAAAGAGAAAATAAAGAGAATAAAATAAAAAACAAACAAACAAACAAACAGAACAGTAAAAAATAAACAAACAGAAAATTAAGTAATTAAAAGTAAAAGAGCATCTGAGTAGCATTGGAACAAAGAGCGGGACCATTATTGAAATGGTATTTGTCAAAGATTAGATCTAATGGAAGACACATATGCGATCCATGGTTGCCAAAAGTTCATGAACCCGTCCATGTCCTGTCTCAGTGCGAATGTCAACTTTTCCATCGAGTAAATGTCTTGAATCACGTTAATCCAATCTTCAGGTGTAGGACAGTCCTTCAGCATCCATTTTTTAGTTAGGGCTTTTTTACTTGCCAATATTAAAACATTGAATAAGTATTTATCTCCTCGTCTTTCCAGTGAATCCGGTAGTAAACCCAAATACAAAGTTACAAAAGAAAAGGGAACTGTTATTTTGAATATTTTCCCCAATATTGTCTGTACATTGGTTCAATATTGGTGGATAACTGGGCATGACCAAAACACATGAAAATGATTTGCAGTCTTTTCACCACACAAGCGCCAACAGTTCAACCCCTTATGGGTAAATTTGTTTTGTGCAGGTGTTCTGAAGAATCTTACCAAATTTTTCCATCCAAATTCTCTCCACTGCAGGGATGAGGTACTTTTCCATTGCTGTTTATTTAGCTTTTCCCATATTTCCAATTGTAAAGTGAAATTCCCCTCTTTTTCCCATCTCTCTTTTATATATGATGTGTTGTCTCCTTTTAAGTCTTGAAGACCTTGGTATATTTTAGAAATGTATCTGATCCCTGGGATCCCTTTATATGCCATTAAGAAGACCTTCAGAACACCTGACTGGGCCCTTTCCAAATCCTCCTTTTTAAGTATATTGTTTATGTGGTGTCTAAGCTGAAAGAACCTGTAAAGATCTTGATTTATTAGACCTTGTTTTTTCAAATCTTCAAAACTTCTTAAAGTTTGCCCCTTAAAAAAATCGTAATATTTTAACAGCCCTTTCTCTTTCCACTCTTTAAATCTAGTGTCTGTTTTATTGGGGGTAAAGTCTTGATCATAGGCAATCCATTGCAGAAGTCAATAGGGCTCTTTAGCTCGATTCTCTCTGACTATCTTAAACCAAATTTTTAGCGGGGTCTCTATCCACGGGTTAGTGTTATTCAAGAGTTTAGGTAAGGCACTGTTCCCTATTATCGCCTGTAGGGGGATGTCACTTGTTATTTGGCATTCGATCTCCTTCCATTGTGCAGTGTAGACTGGGTTACATATCTCTATTAAAGTTTTAATTTGTGCGGCTTTAAAATAGTCCCTGATATTTGGCAGCGTGAGCCCACCTTTGTCTTTGTTTAGCTGTAAGGTTCTATATCTGATTCTAGGTCTCTTGC
This sequence comes from Pholidichthys leucotaenia, assembly GCA_020510985.1. NCBI lineage: Eukaryota > Metazoa > Chordata > Actinopteri > Cichliformes > Pholidichthyidae > Pholidichthys > Pholidichthys leucotaenia. The sequence goes on along the minus strand of CM035843.1, from coordinate 195,390,835 downwards.
CCTGCCATATGAATCTTGAGATCCTTCTGTCCAGCTCCTGCCATGTTTTTTGGGGAGGTTCTACCGGTTTGTTGAGTTGTTTCGGGATATTGACCCCCAGATATTTCATAGATTCCAACTCCCAGTTAGTTTTGAGTTCACTTAGTGAATAATGATTTGGGTCATAGTTGAATGTTAAAACTTGGGTTTTATGCATGTTTAATTTGTACCCCGATAAATCTCCATAGTCTGAAAAAACTGAGATTAGTTCTGGTAAAGAAGTGTCTGGCTGCCCTAGGTATATTAAAATGTCATCAGCAAAGAGTGCTATTTTATGTTCCTTCTGACCAAGTGTAATACCTTGAAATTCTTGATTTTGTCTTATCCATTGGCTCAGAGGTTCTATGAAGATTGCAAAGAGCAGTGGAGACAGGGGGCAGCCTTGACGACATCCTCTTTCCAGCTCAAAAGGTGATGATAAATTACCGTTAATCCTTATTTTAGCTGTTGGTTTTTTATATAATGCCTGTATAGTTCTAATGAAGTTGTTATGAAAATTGAAACTGGATAAGATTCTATATAGGAAAGACCAGTCAACCGAATCGAATGCTTTTTCAGCATCTAATCCCAATATGACTGCATTTAAGTTATATTTTTTTATATGATGAATTATGTGTAAAGTGCGTCGAATGTTGTCTTGTGTCTGTCTTTGTCTTATAAAACCTGTTTGGTCTAAGTGAATTAAGTCTGTCAGTATATTTTCTAACCTTTTGGCAAGGATAATGGTAAAAAAGCTTATAGTCCTGATTTAATACACTGATTGGTCTGTAGTTGGAGCATTCTAGTTTATCCTTTTCAGGTTTAGGTATAACTGCAATGACCCCTTCTCTCCAGGAGGGGGGATTTCCCCTGTGTGGAGGACATAGTTAAATGTTTTCAGGAGGAGAGGAGATAGTTGCTGTTTAAAGGTTTTGTACCATTCTGCTGTATAGCCATCTGCTCCTGGGGATTTGTTAGCTTTAAGTTTCATAATTGCTTTTTCCAATTCTTTAGGCTGTATTTCTGACAGTAGTGTTTTATTTTGTGATTCCGTAAGTTGGGGAAGGTTTAATGTGTTTAGGAATGTCTCGGATGCGTTTTTATGTTTTTTTGGGAGTATAAGTTCTTATAGTAATTCTCGAAGCTTTTAAGAATATCCTGAATTCTGAATTTTATTTCCTTTGATACTGGGTCTCTGATTTTGTAGATTGCTCTTTCTGTTTGTTGTTTCCTCAATTTATAGGCTAGTAATTTTGCTGATTTACTGCCTGCTTCATAGTGTTTTTGTTTCAGAAATGTAAGTTTCTTCTGGATTTCTATTGTGTAGATCTCATTTATTTGATTTTTAATTTCTTTAATCTTGAGCGAGCCATTAGAATGATTGTTGTCTTTGTGTTCTTTTTCTAGGTTCTTGAGTTCTGACTCTAGTGTGATTAGTTTTTCTTGTCTCAGTTTCTTTTGGGTTGCCAGTTTTGCAATAATTTTTCCCCTTATTACAGCTTTGCACGCATCCCACAGTATTAAAGGGGATACTTCTCCATTATCGTTTTCTTCCAAATATCTGAGAATATCTGATTCCAATTCATCTTTCAGTGGTCCTTTCAGGACATTTGAATTCAACCTCCAGGAAAATGTATTATTTGTGTATTTTTGGATGTTTAAGTCCATATAGATCGGACTGTGGTCAGAGAGATCCATCAGTCCTATTTTACATGTTTTTACTCTTCCAATGTCTCTATTAAACATAAAAAAGTAATCAATCCTTGAGTAAGATGAATGTGGCGTTGAATAAAAAGTATAATCTTTTACATTGGGGTTGAATTCCCTCCATACGTCACAGATTCCCATTTCTTTTAATAGCATCCGAGTTTTCCTATTTTGAGTGTTATTTTGATGTGAAGAATTACCTGTTGCATCCCAGTATGGATTCAGTCTTAGATTGAAGTCTCCACCACATATCACTAAACCTTGGGCTTTAGTTATCATTAGGTCGAATACATTTTTATAAAATTTCCATTTAGCCCCTGGTGGTGCATATACATTCAGCAGGGTGATAGCTTCTCCCTCTAGCCGCCCAATTACCAAACTGTACCTCCCTTCTTTATCTTTGTGTTCTGATTTTTTTTCAAATGTAATTTTGGTTGATATCAATGTCGCTACTCCCCTCCTCCTCCCTGACTTATATAAAGATGAAGAGATCATTTTAAACCCTTGTCTATTGAGTTTAGTGTGTTCCACATCTGTTAGGTGGGTTTCTTGTAAAAATATTATTTCTGCTTTGGCTTTTTTCATTTTGCGTAGAATCTTGGATCTTTTAACTGGATTCAGGATCCCTTTTACATTATATGAGGCTATTTTGGTTACACCCTGTTTCTCCATTGTATTTTCTTATTTAGTATAACAGTGTGGTGGCCCTCTTTTTTGCTACTCAGAAACTGAAAGAACATTAAGAACATAAAAAGCATTAAGAACATAGTGTACGAAACTTTAAAACAAAAAACTGTCAAAAAAACTTCCTGAGCTGGGGTCTCTTTAAAGACCCTGTAAGAGCCCTGATGGAGTGTAGGCTCTGAGGGAAATTCCTCAAACTCTGTTACGTGTTGAGGGCCCTCTCTTACCCCTGTAAGTTGTCCCATGTTTTTAACGTGAATTTCAGATCCCAATCCGAATTTGTAATGATTTTTTTTTTTTTTTTATGCCTATACCCTATGAGATTGTGTGCACCCTCCCACCCCCATCACAGCAAACATTCACTCTAATACAGTATTTGTTAGTGTGGGGAGAACATGTGGGTCATTGTTACATTTCTATTTTAACAAGATTTTTTTTTTTCCTTTAAATTAAGAAGACATTTGTTTCTAATGCTATAACTGCTCCATGAAAGGTTTTACCACATGCTGATTCTGCATCTCCTTTAATGTTTGTTACCTTGTAGGAGGGGGGATGGAAGTGCAGAATGACTGAAAAGAAAAAAAACAAAAAGGTCGCTATTCCTTCCTGGAACTGGAAAGCTTATCTTTGTAGCTCTGGGGCTGGGTTTCCCGCTGCTGGCCCGTGGATTTTGAAGGTCTCTGAGTGGACCACATTTGAGCTCTGATCCTCTCGCTCAGATCCGCTGCGGGTTTAAACACCGCTACCGGGAGCCCTCTTCTCGCCATGTCAATTGTTGCTTCTTCCGCTGAATTATAGAGACATGACTCTTCACCGTAAAAGACCCTTAACTTTGCAGGAAATGGTGTCTGAAAGCGTAGATTCTGTTCCCGTAGAACCTTTTTGGCGTCGTTATATTCCCGTCGCTTTTTAAGAACCTCCGGAGCGTAATCGTGCTCCACGAAGACTTTTCTCTCTTGATACATAAATCCTTTTTTCTGCCAAGCCCGTCTTACAACCTCTTGTTTTATTTTGAAATCGGAGAATCTTACCACCACCGAACGTGGGGGCGCTTCTGCCGCTGGCTTTGCGGCTAATGTACGATGGGCCTTTTCTATCTTCAAATCGGTGGTTTGTGGAATATCCAACTTCTCTCTCAATAAGGATTCCACGCATTCCGCCACTGTGTTGAAACTATCTTCAGCTCCCTCTTTCAGACCGTGAATTCTGATGTTGTCTCGTCTTTGTCTTCCTTCTTGGTCGGTTAGCTTAGCCTCCAGCCTTGACTGTTTTTTGTGTAAATCCAGCATAGAATCTTCAAGCACTTTTATTCTTTCTTCAGCTTCCAAGATTCGGTTTTCGGCCTGGTCCATTCTGCTGTTCGTCCTTTTTTTTTTTTTTTTTTTTTCCACAATATCTTTATTGAACCTTTTTTTTTTTTTTAACAAACATGATACAAACAATCAAACACTAACACTAAAGTACTACAAAAAAAAAAAAAAATGCACTAAAAACACCAACAACCACCAACAAAATCAAGTCTTCAACAATGCTCCTCTGTTTAGTCTAGACAATCCAATACATAAGTATACATATTATGTTCACCAGTTTGGAATTTACAAGGTCCACACACATCATTCACCTTCTTCTTCAAGAGTTATGTTTAAATTTTTTACATAATCAATAAAAGGTCTCCATATATTCTCAAACACAATTTCCTTTGATTTTAGTATATATGTTATTCTTTCTAATGGAAGGTTTGTTAACATCTGTCTTAACCACTGAGTCACATCTGGTCTATGAGTCTTTTTCCATAATAGTGCAATACATTTTTTGGCATTAAGCAAACTGAGGTCTATGAATGTTCTTTCACTTTTATTAAAATTATGCTTTTCTGGGTACAGACCCAACAAAAACAGTTTAGGATTCAATATGATTTGTTTTGAGATTATTTTTTCAATTGTTACCCTCACCTCTTCCCAAAACATTCTTATTAATCTACATTCCCATAAACAATGAAATAGGGTTCCTTTACTTTCCATGCATTTTGTGCATGTATCTGGTATATTTTTGTTATATCTATTTAACTCCTCCGGTGTAACATACATCCGCATTAACCATTTGAAATGTATCAATTTAAGGCGTGCATTTATTGATTTGGTTTGAGCTTCTGTACAAGCCAATTCCCATTGTTCCTCTGAAATTTCAGTTTGCAGATCTTCTTTCCAGTAGTTTAATCTTTTCAGTGAATTTTCACTTGAAGATAGTGTCAGTGAGTTATAAAACTCTGAAATAATACCCTTTCTTTTACTATCTTTCATCATCATTTTTTCCAAGGATGAATAAATAGGTCGAGTGAGAGCTTTATTTTGATTTGATCGAATAAAGTTTCTAAGTTGAAGATATTTAAAAAAATGTGTTCTATTGAGATTAAATTTGATCCTCAGCTCTTCAAAAGACATTATGTTGTCTGCACATGGCAAATATAAATCCTGAATCTTTTGTATCCCTTTTAAATTCCATACTTTAAATACAGCGTCCGCTCTCCCTGGTTTAAAATATTGATTACCCCATATTGGACTAAATTGTGACAATAACTGTGGTTCTTTTAAATAGTTTTTAGCTTCACACCATATTTTGATCATATGCTTTACAAATGGATTTTTAACTTGTTTTTGTAATTTTTTTGCCGAATCTGAGTATATGAATATGGGAAGAGGTAAAGGTAAATTGTATGATTCCATTTCAGTCCAGTGAGGGAGATCATTTGATGAAAAATAATATGTCATAGACCTCAGTTGTGCCGACCAATAATACAACATAAAATTTGGACATTTCAGACCTCCACGATCAAATGGTAAATATAATAAAGACAAACGTAATCTAGCCCTCCTGTTGTTCCATATAAATTCCACTAACTTTTTTTTTATTCTTGAGAATAGATCTAAAGGTGGTGATAAGGGAATGTATTGAAATAAATAAAGTATTTTAGGTAAAATATTACTTTTAAGTATATTGATTCTCCCGATCATCGACATTGGTAGTGACATCCATCTCTGAGTTAACTCATTGATATCTGACATTAAGGCTTCATAGTTGACACTGGCGACTGATTCTAGCTTAGGCATAATTTGGATTCCTAAATATTTAAACTGATTTACAACATTGAATTGATTTACCTCAGGGGCTGGGTAATTTCTCTGGGTCTCATTTAGCATTAATATTGAAGATTTAGTTTTATTTATTTTATATCCTGATATTTCCCCAAAATTCTTTATTAAATTCAACAAGGTTGGAATTGATTTTTTTAGATTCGACATAAACAAAATTATGTCATCGGCGTACAGGGAGATTTTATGTTCTGTTGGTCCAACTTTAATTCCATATATTTGTGAATGTAAACGTATCGCTATCGCTAAAGGTTCAATTGCCATAGTAAACAGTAAAGGTGAAAGTGGACAGCCTTGTCGACATCCTCTATTGATTTTTATTGGTTTTGAAATATTGTTATTTGTTAGGATTTCTGCTGTAGCATTATTGTATATTATTTGAACCCATTTTATGAAATTATTTCCAAGTCCAAACCTTTGTAGGACTTCAAAAAGAAAGGGCCATTCAACTCTATCAAAGGCCTTTTCGGCGTCCAATGATAGGAGAGCTGTATCCGGTGCTTCTTTATTAAAATAAATAATATTAAATAGTCTTCTTACATTATGGAAGCCTTGTCTACCCTTTATAAAGCCATTCTGATCTCGATTAATAATATTTGGTAAAATTTCTTGTATTCGTCTTGCTAAAATTTTACAGATTATCTTAAGGTCGGCGTTTAATAGGCTTATTGGTCTCATATTTTCACATTTATTAGAGGGCTTACCTGGTTTTGGCAGCAGTATAATTAAGGCATTATTTATGTATGATGGTAAATTATTATTTTGAAATGCTTCTAAAACCATTTCCAAAAAAGGTTTTATTAATTTATTCTTAAATTTTTTATAAAGGTCAACTGGAAGACCATCTGGTCCTGCACTTTTTCCTGATTTCATATTATCAATGGCTAGCCCAACTTCTTCTTGACTAATTTTAGAATCCATTATCTCCCTGTTTTCATTTGGAATACACGGTATAGATAGTTCGTTCAAAAACCCATTTAGTTTTGTTAAATCAGGTTCATTTTTGGTATCATATAATTTTTCATAGTAATCTCTAAAGGCTCTATTAATTTCTAAAGGATCTATAACTACCTGTCCGTTACTTATAATACTGGTAATTGGTGTTTTAATTTCCAATTGTTTAATCTGCCATGCTAATAATTTTCCCGATTTTTCACCTTGTTCATAAAAAGATTGTTTCAATCTTAGAAGACTCGAGGCAGCTCTATTCGCTGATTTTTTGTCGTATTCAGCTCTCAAAATCAGTAATTCATTCTCCAACCTTGGGTCACTTCCTGCATACACTTTTTCCTGAAGATTTTTTATTTTATGTTCCAATTTAGCTCTCTCCTCTCGAGTCTTCTTAGATTTTGATCCTGTATAACTAATAATATGTCCCCTAATAAAAGCTTTGAAAGCCTCCCACTTTACACATGCTGATGTTTGTGTAGTATTGATGTCAAAGAACTCGTCTATCTGTTTTTCTATATACTTGACAAATTCCTCATCCTGAAGCCATTTATGCTGAAATTGCCATCTACCTGATTCCTTTGTCAATTTTTTATCTACATATATTAGACAACAGGGTGCATGATCAGAGATCACGATGTTATCATAAAAGCAGTTTTGAATCTTGGACCTTAATTCTGTGGAAATCAAAAAATAATCAATACGTGAGAATGTCTTGTAGGTACTGGAATAACAAGAATAGGCTTTAACTTGTGGTTTCATTTCTCTCCATATATCTAACAATCTCAATTCTTTCATAAAATGATTAATAGTCATCCTACATCCAATGTGCGTACAATCCAGTCCTGTTGATCTATCCACACCTGGATTCAATGTACAATTAAAATCCCCTGCTATTATATGTTGCCCTGTAAGTGATGATAAGATGAGAAATAAATTAGCAAAGAACTTCTGATCATCTATATTGGGACCATATAAGTTCACAAGATTTATATTTTCTAATAGCAAAGAACCTTGAATGATTACATATCTTCCAAATTTGTCTCCAATTACATTTTTCACTTGAAAAGGAACTGATTTATGTATGAGAGTCATAACTCCCCTGGCTCGGGATGAAAATGAAGAGGTGAATACACTTCCCTGCCATCTACTCCTAATTCTTTTAACATCCTCCTCTATCAGATGAGTTTCTTGTAAAAACACAATTCTTGAACCCATGTCCTTTATTTTATTCATAACTTGTTTAAGTTTTTTTAAATTTTGTAGACCTCTGCAATTCCATGAAGTTAAATTAAGGTTAACACTTTGGTCCATGATCAATAGAGAGTTTGGGATTACCTTGCAGTGTAAACATGCTCATACAGAGAAGCAAAAACATGAGTGGTTGAACATTCATCCTACAAACTACACACAAACAAATTTCCCCTTCCCACACTTGTGGCAAACCCCCCAAAATCAAAAGAAAAATTCTGTCTCCCGATATAGCCATCGACCGTTCCACACCCACGGGTAACAGCCTAAGCCACTCCTTCTTCATCCTCCCAATCACCCTAACTCTACTGCTTTTAATGACGTAACATTAACTCTCCTCTGTAGTTTTCCACCCAAATGAGAGAGTTATTTGCCGATTTTTTTTCTCCAGGAGCAGAGCAGAGCGAGACACGTCCGTCCTACGTGGCAGCCATAACCGGAAGTCCCTGTTCGTCCTTTTTAATTCCTCTCTGAATTCATGAAATTCGGCCCGAAATCGTCGTAATTCATCAAATAGCGATTTCAAGCTAACCTTTTTGTTAGCTAGGTCCAGCTCCTCGTCTTCTGGTTCAGATTCTGCGGCCGCTGCGCGTCCTGACCTGGGGAATGTCAGTTTCTTCTGTTTATGGTTAGGCATGGTGTTTTTGTCTTTTGATTTTTATTCTTCCAAAAATCCGTTAAGTCTGATTTTGAAGATGTTTTCCTTGGATTGGGTCTGGGAGCTTCAGCGTTAAGTTGCTATCACCATGGCATCCAGACCGGAAGTCCTCGAAAAGCCTCTGACAACTAAGTCCAACTCCTAGCCTGCCCGTGTGGTTTAGTCTCTAAGCCCGGCGGAACTGCTTTTACTAATACGAGAAGGGGCGAGGGCGGATCTCTGGCGCCTTAAAACCAGATGCTTCGGGTAGATGGTGGCTCGTCAACCTGGGAAGGTAGCTCATCTAGGGGAAGGTAAACCCTGATTTCAAACCTCCGCTGCCTTGCGGCACACCCGGTCACGGGAAAGGCTTCGGGAGTCAACCCTGAGGAAAAATCCGGAGTCACAGCCCCTAAGGCAGTTCTCTGTTGTGCTCAACATCGTTGTGGCAGCTCCTGCGACGGCGCTGGTGCCAAACTATAGCAGCCCTGCTGTTCCTTTGGATTCATCAGTGACGTGGAGAGGGGGGACATGCTGCATGGGTAACATCTTGTCCTCCATATCTTCCGGCCCAGGCTTGAATCCTACCAACGCCCAATGCTGGAAGGTAGAACACCGGTGCGCATCGGCCTGTTCAGCCACAGGCGGTGCTGTTCCAGCAGAGTAGACATTTAGGATTCTCTTCCATGGTCATCATAGACCGACGGAGGCCGACGACGGGACTAATAAAGGCTTATCTTATCTTATCTTATCCACGTCATCTTCCAACATTTGTTTTTTAGAGGTTTATTTAGTAGCCATATTTTATAGAGTACGATTCATCATCCCTTCTCTCCACCCTCCTCGGAGCCCTACAAGGTGATGCACAGAGCTGCGGACTTCCTGCAGGTTATGCACCAGGGATACAGGGATGGTATACTCGAGCAATGAAGCACAAAAGTGAAAATTACTCAACTGACCCTCCACCATAGGCTTCTGGGATTAGGAGATGTTACACTGACAAAAGACATCCCAGAGTAGACCTTGACAAGCCGATTGATTGGACTGGGCCTTTCCAACCTCCCATCTAAGTGAAGTAGGAGCCAAAGCACTGTGTTGGACTTGTGAGAACCACAGCAAGACACATTTCTCAAGAACCAGGACCTCTTCCTCCACTGACACAGGTCGCAACTCCCGGCAAACAAGTTACCCCATTTGTCACCACATGTGATCAGTAAGGGGGTGCTAGGAACCACTTTAACCCTGGGTCCCCTTAAGGGATTATAACACACAAAGTTGGTAAGAGAGTTTCACCGTAACCCTGGCAAGGGAGGCTAACAGGTACTAGTCCTTGCCTAAGGGACACCTGGGAGTACCAGTGAGGGTTAAGAGGCACACCATCATCCTCCTAGTCCAACAAACCCCCTCACTCGGATGCAGTTGAACGTCATACCCAGGATGCCTCTGAGGAACAAGAACAGTGTTGGCTCTCATCACCAAGCACAGGAACCTTTTTCACCAGAGCTATTAGCAGGGATGGCAACAGGAAATTCTGATTTCAGCTGATATCTAATTTGGTCGATTGACTTATGGGGGGGCCGGGGGGCGCAGCCCCCCTGAAGCTGAGAGGTTTTCAGTAAAACAGAAGTAATTTAGACTGAAAAAAATGATTAAAAAAAAATGAAATATTAGTAATAAATCCACACAATGTGGTTTTCGTCCTGGCCGTGGCACATCGGACCAGCTCTTTACCCTCTCGAGAATTCTTGAGGGTTCGTGGGAGTTTGCCCAACCAGTTTACATGTGTTTTGTGGACTTGGAGAAGGCATTTGACCGCGTCCCTCGTGGATTTTTGTGGGGGGTGCTTCGGGAGTATGGGGTATCGGGCTTGTTGTTACGAGCTATTCGGTCTCTGTACGACCGTTGTGAGAGTTTAGTTCGCATTGCCAACACTCGGTCGGAGTCATTCCCAGTGAGAGTTGGACTCCGCCAGGGCTGCCCTTTGTCACCGGTCCTGTTCATAATTTTTATGGACAGGATTTCTAGGCGCAGCCAGGGAATGGAGGGTGTCATGCTTGGTGACCACAGGATCTCATCTCTGTTGTTTGCAGATGATGTTGTCCTGTTGGCTTCATCCAGCAATGACCTACAGCTCTTGCTGGGACGGTTTGCCGCTGAGTGTGAAGCGGCTGGGATGAGAATCAGCACCTCCAAGTCCGAGTCCATGGTCCTCAGCCGGAAAAAGGTGGATTGTCCTCTCCGGGTTGGGGACAGGCTCCTGCCCCAAGTGGAGGAGTTTAAGTATCTTGGGGTCTTGTTCACGAGTGAGGGGAAAATGGAGCGAGAGATCGACAGACGGATTGGAGCAGCATCTGCAGTGATGCGGACGTTGTACCGGTCTGTTGTGGTGAAGAGGGAGCTTAGTTCTAAGGCAAAGCTGTCGATTTACCAGTCAATCTACGTTCCTACTCTCACCTATGGTCACGAGCTTTGGGTAATGACCGAAAGAACGAGATCGCGGATACAAGCGGCTGAAATGAGCTTTCTCCGTAGGATTGCTGGACTCACCCTCAGAGATAGGGTGAGGAGCTCAGTCATCCGGGAGAGGCTCAGAGTAGAACCGCTGCTCCTCCACATTGAAAGGAGTCAGTTGAGGTGGTATGGGCATCTGATTAGGATGCCTCCTGGACGCCTCCCACTTGAGGTGTTTCAGGCACGTCCCACTGGGAGGAGACCCCGGGGCAGACCCAGGACTCGGTGGAGAGACTATGTCTCCCAGCTAGTCTGGGAACGCCTTGGTATCCCCTCTGAAGAGCTGGAGCAGGTGGCTGGGGAGAGGGAAGTCTGGGCTTCTCTGCTTGAACTGCTGCCTCCGCGACCCGGACCTCCGGAAAAGCGGTAGACGATGGATGGATGGATGGATGGATAGTAATAAATCATTACTAAATCATTAAATTTAATGAAAAGTTAACTTACTTTTTCTTCAATGTTGTCTCACTGTCTTTAGTCCAACATATTTAACAGTTCTATCAGAGTTTATTACACTATTGACACTGGTCACCAAGTCACTTCTAATGTGAAACTTTCTTCCTTTTGGCAGCAAGCTGTGTCAGTCTCTGAACTTTGAACTCCATCTCCTTTTTTGTTTTGTACGAGTGTTTCTGTTACCTCGTCGAACTTTGAGCCAATTTTCACCTTTACCGTCACTTTTCTCTCAAGCCAAATCCATCAGAACTTATTTTTGACACTTTTGTCTATTTCTAGCACTGATGACTCCTGATCCTTCGATAAAAATCTCATAATTCCGTTGAAAACGATACCGAAAGCTCAGAATTCCAACACGAACCAGGGATGTGATTTGGGGTTGGGGAAATTATCTGAAAATTTAGCAGGCAGGCTGGGGGAAGCAGTCCCCCAGCGGGGTCCGGGGCAGAGCCCCGGTGGGGAGGCAAGGGGGGCAAAGCCCCCCAGAAGCTCCTGTGTTTTTATGATTTTTAAGTACCAGAACTGTGCTTAAATGACATAAAACAAACAGCTGAATGCCACTTATTACTGAAACGGAAACCGGCGGACAGAGTCGACTGGAGTCCCGAGCAGGAGCAGGCGTTCTCTCTGAGGTTAAAACAGCTCTGGCGAACGCTGCACTACTGGCGCACCCAGACCCGGCGGCTCGGATAGCACTCACTACCGACGCCTCGGACATGGGCATAGCGGCCGTTGTGGAGCAATGCGTTGCCGGTTCTTGGCAGCCGCTCACCTTTTTTAGCAGGTCTTTGCACGACAGTGAGCGTAAATACAGCGTGTTCGACAGAGAGTTAATGGCTCTCCACCTGGCCATACGCCACTTCCAGTTCTGCCCGAAAGGGCGCACCTTCACTGCGTTCGTGGACCACAAGCCGCTAACGTACTTAACATACTTTATCTTCCTGGAAGATGAAAAAAGCGGAATTCTGCGAATTAGCGGTAAAATCACATCCCTGACGAACACGCCGCCATGAATTTTTGACAAAGCATACAACGAGCCATTTGACTGGTCCAATCGTTTGCAACTATCCAATCGCAGGGCTGTTTACAATACAGCAGTAGCTTGAGTACATCCGGGTTATCGCGGGAGACTTGACCCGGGGAAGCGCCGAGCACTTATGTAATTGTGTTGATTTTCGCTAAAATCGGTAACAGTAAGGTATCTTACCCCCCTAAAATTTTCTCAACGGATTTAGACGATTCACAGAAATGATCAATTTGAAAATAAATCGGCGGAAATCCGCGGATCGGCGGAAAATTGCCATCCCTGTATTAGTAAAGGAGCCATTTTAAAAACTATATTCTTTGGGGGTCTTTTTGTCAACTGATGACACACAGAAAAAATAAAGCAGGTAAAAAAATGACTACATAAATGCAACAGGCCATCTCAGCCAGTAGGGGGACCCCAAGCTACAAAAAAAAAAATCACCTTCAACTTTGTTCTCATAAATTTGAAACTTTTTTGAAACTGTGAGCCTTATTTTCTTGCAAATTTGTGCCTTTTTTCTTGTAAATGTGACTTTTTTTTCCTCATAAACTTGCAGCTTTTGTCTCGTGAATTTCTCATACGTCCTGAGGTGACCCTGCCATGGTGCCTTTACCTGTTTTCAGATCCAGCAAACAGCTGTCCCAACGAGACGCCACACAGAGCGGCGTAAGCAAAGCGGCTCTGTTCACTCAGCTGTCTGCTGATTATCGCCTCAGCAGCGTGGTCACATGGTTGGCCTGGCATCGGCCCCGCCCCTCCTGGGTCTGCAGAGATAAGTATACAGTTTAATGATTAATGAAGGCATGTGAGTTAAGAGGCGTACTAAACCAGGATCTCTACAGGTGGAAATAAAGCTGAGACTAATTTTAGAAACAGGAGTTAGAACATGGGCAGTGCGATGGTGGAGTGGTTAGCACTGCGGCAGCACAGCAACTCACCCTTGGCCGGGGGATCCTGGGTTCAATCCCAGCCCTGCAATGGACTGGCGATCTGTCCAGGATGTACCCTGCTTCTCGCCCAAAGATGCTGGGATAGGCTCCAGCCCCCCCGCGACCCGAAAAGGATTAAGCGGAAGAAGATGGATGGATGGAGTTAGAACACCTGCTCTAAACTGATATTTATCTGAATCAAAACAGGGCCATTTCTAGCTTTTTCAGGGTCCTGTGCTCGAAAGTGTTGGAGGGGGGACTATTTGGAATAGAAAAGAGTTCAAATCCTATAAAAACGAAAAACAAAAATAAAAATTGACTAGATGAATGAAAAAAATTAAACCATTACATAGGATAAAAATGTAACCACGAGCCATATAAATGCTGCAAATTTATTTTAAAAAGTCACAAATTTCTGAGAAAAGCTGCAGTTTTACAAGAAAAAATTTGCAAATCTGAAAAATGTTCAAAATGTGTGAAAAAATGTCAGATTTATGAGAAAAATTTAAAACATGAGAAAAAAGTCACAAATTTAAGAGAAAAAAATGCACATTTTCAAGACAGAGTTGAAAATTTATTGGAAAAAGTTGAAAAATGACAAGAAAAAAGCTGAAAATTTACATTGAAAAAGTAGAAGGTAATTTTAATTCTCTCAAAAAATGATTACGTTTTAAAAGTTCATCAACCAAGCTGCACGGTGGCGCAGTGGTTTAGCACTGTGGCAGCACAGTTTTACCCTCGGCCGGGGGATCGCAGGGATCATGAGATTGTGGGTTCGATCCCAGCCCCCGACCAACAGTGAGCTGTGTGGAGTTTGCATGTTCTCCCCGTGTTGCGCGGGTTTACTCCGGGATTTCTCCGGTTTCCTCCCGCACACCAAAAACATGTAGGTTTAGGGCACTCGCGCACACAGCGACCAGCAGCCGGTGGCTTGCCACCAGACTGCAAACCAAGTCTACCTACGGGTACAAATAAGTAACAAAAAAAAAAAAAAAAAAAACAGTTCTCACTTTTATATTGCGAGTTCTGAGATTTTTCTCCTAAATTTGCGAGAAATTTTGGGTAAATTTGCAAAAGGGAAATGTGCCATTTTTGAAAAAGCAAACTGTTTTTGGGTGCTGACTTAGTGTTTTGAAGACTTTCTATACATTTATTGTCTTATTTCATCATTTTTTTAATTTGCATACTGTACTTCTTGTTTTTTGTCTTTAACCAGACAGGGATTTTGTCAACCTTGTTGTTTTAAATGTCATAAATAACTTTGACTTCCTTTCACATTAAATCCTGTTACACTGTTTTTACTTTGGAATTTTTTTCATTTATTTTATGCTTTCATAATAAGACAAGGCATAAACTCTTGAATAAACAAATGAACACCTTGAAAATGATGATAGTAGGTGGCCCACTGACAGTAACCCTGTTACATGGTCACAAGTAAACTGATTACTGGAGTAAACCAATAAAGGTAATAAATGGCTTATGGTGTGTACATGCACTGAGTAAACGGTTTACTGAGCAGATAAACTAGGTGTGTTAATCTGCTTTCTCATAAACTGTTAATGAGCCTTTTTTGACCCTGTTTACATGGTCATGAGTAAACCGATTACTGGAGAACACCGATATAGGTAATTGGATTACTCTGTTTACATGACAGTTTGAATAATCAGATACTGACCCTGTTTACATGGTCTTGAGTAAATCGATCACAATCAGCTTTCTGGAGTTACTAAACAGGGTCAAAGGCTCATTAACAGTTTATGAGAAAACAGATTAACACACCTAGTTTATTTGCCCAGTAAACAGTTTACTCAGTGCATGTAAACACCATAAGCCGTTTATTACCTTTATAGGTTTACTCCAGTAATCGATTTACTCATGACCATGTAAACATGGTGTACAGACCCAGGTTACATGGCCTTAATCAGATTATTCTGTTTACATGGCCACTTGAATAATCAGATAATTCCAGAAATTCAATCATAACTGGTTTATTCATATACATGTAAACATGGTCAATGTTGTGCCCCTGGCCCAAAATTCCCCCCCCATTAGCATTTGCATCTAAATTAAATTAATATACAATTAAAAATGCATAAGGTGTGAACGGAAAACAGACGAAATAATACCAATAAGCCAGTTAGTCAAGTAAGTATCGAATCATTATATCAAGTGTTGTTTTGAAGGAATAAAACTTAAATTCAGCTTTATGCGGGGGGAATTCTGTACGGAGCTGCGGTCCTGGTCCTCTCCAGCTGTTAACGGAAAACAGACACTCAGAAGTAGGTTACTAGAGTTTAACTTTGCACTTCTCATTATCTCCCAAATTAACTGACCTGAATTGGACACATTTGAGCTGCTAAAGTGGGGTACACATAGTTTAAACGTATTATTTTCATCTTTACCTCAAATTAAATCAATAACAGGTCGTGTTAGCTAGTAGTATCTGTGATTCAGCTAACTAGAACTAACGGGACGCTGCTAAAAGTCTTTAAAACGTCGTTGCTGTAAAAACTAACAGTACCATCTCACTGCGGATTAACGTAAGCATTTATTGTGATTTACCTGGTGTATAATTGGAGTCCATAGCGATATGGTTTTCCTCCATTAGCCGATCCAACTGTCACAACTCGGAAGACTTAACTTTAGCGGCGTTCACGGACTCACACATGATAACTTTCGAAAACATGAATGCCTCACTTTATTTACTCATAAATGTTAGTTTTATCAAAGCACAAACAAAATGGAAATTTGCTTAAATTTTAACAGTTATTGTAAATTTCAAAATATTTTATTGGATTTTTATTGAGTTGTTTGCTTTTGCAGTTAATTCAAAGTTTAAAGTTGGTGACCATGAAGGCATCATCTGTGTACATCTTTTCGCTGACGTAACTTCCCTGTTCACTCAGGATATCGTAGTAATTATTATATGTTTATAATTAATTATGAAGCCAATATCGATTATATAATTTTACATTATGTTGTCCATATTTTCAGCTCGTCTGTTACTTACTCTCTAATGACAAAAAAAATTCTATGTTAAAATGAAAATTAAAAAAAATGTGTCTTGTAAATCTCCATATTTTTTCTTGTAAATTTGCAACTTTATTTCTCGTATATTTGCTACTTTTACCCCTCATAAAATAAAATCAATAATCAGAAGCCAATGAAGTCTGTTTTCACTAAGACATCAACCACATGCAGCAGACTGTGTTACACAGCTCTGGCTGTCATAAGATAAGATAAGCCTTTATTAGTCCCACAATGGGGAAATTCCAGGATTGCAACAGCACAGGGATAGCAACACTCAGAGCAACAATCAGAATGCAAGAGAAAAAACAAGAGTAACGAGTATACATATGTTATGGCGCATATTTAAGGCGCATATATTGTATTCATATCCCCCGCATTCACCTAGTAGGAATGACGGGGCATATTCCAGAAGCTTCACGTCTTAAGGACCAAAGAGGACCTGACCCTGTGAGGACCTACGGGAGGTGTGAAGTTGGCCTTGCAGGAGATGTGAAGCTGGAGAGAATGCCCCAGCAGGAGCCCCAGACGCTAGAGGGTCAGAGGACAATGCAGCCTCGGGCGCTGGATGTTTACCTAAGACTGTGGGTTGGGGGTGTGTGATTTGATGTGGGGGGTTTTGTGTCTGGTGAGACTATAAGAGCTGTGTTGGATGATTGCTCTGTCTCTTTTCCTGAGATCCTGTTCTTGTTAGAGGATGTGACCTTGCAATAAACCAACCCTGAGAAATAAACTCAGTCTCGTTTGTGAAAGTCATCCTCTACACTGGTGACCTACGACAAACCATGGGCGGTGGCGACGGTTTTTCCGCACCGGACTCTTCAGGGGCCAACCGGGTTAACGCAGCTACCACACTACAGCTGCCCGATTTCTGGCAACATAACCCGCGCTCCTGGTTTACCACTGTGGAGGCGCAGTTCCACCTTCGGGGAATCTCAGCGGACGCAACGAGGTTCTACCATGTCGTCGCGAAGCTTTTCCCCGGTTTCTAACACTCTGAACGGTCCATCATAAGGTGGTCTTACACCTAACCTCTGTGCGTCGTGTCTAACAAAGACGAATTCTGCATTCTTTAAGGCTTTAGGCACGAAAACGCGTGGGAAACTGTGATGAATTGGGCCGGGGAGGGTGTTTGATCCTGCGTCACTCTGCAGCAGCTGAGCGGGGGGGGGGGGGCGATCTGGTGCGGGGTTCTCAGGAAGGAATTCTCCCGGTAACCGGAGAGGTTGGGCGAAGACTAGCTCGGCCGGAGAGGCTTGCAAATCTTCCTTAGGTGCTGAACGCAACCCTAATAAAACCCATGGAAGTTTATCAACCCAATTTGTGTCCGTGAGAGCCGCTCTGAGGGCTGCTTTCAATGACCGGTGAAAGCGTTCGCACAAACCGTTGGCCTGGGGGTTATATGCAGTTGTGCGATGAATTTTCACCCCCAGGCTGAGTGCCATGGATGACCAGAGCTCGGAAACAAATTGGGGTCCTCTGTCAGATGTTATGTCCGACGGGACTCCAAAGCGCGCGACCCAAGCCGTTAAAAAAGCGCACGCAACGTCTGCTGCTGTGGTTGATGCCAGGGGGACCGCCTCTGGCCAGCGCGTAGTGCGATCCACCATAGTTAGAAGGTGTGTGAACCCCTGTGACAGCGGGAGGGGT
Source organism: Pholidichthys leucotaenia (assembly GCA_020510985.1). Taxonomy (NCBI): domain Eukaryota; kingdom Metazoa; phylum Chordata; class Actinopteri; order Cichliformes; family Pholidichthyidae; genus Pholidichthys; species Pholidichthys leucotaenia. Next base: position 195,372,844 of record CM035843.1, on the reverse strand, counting down.
CCCACCAAGTCGATATGCACGTGGTCGAAGCGTTTGGCTGGGATGTGAAAAGGTTCTAGAGGGGCCCGTGTGTGCTTGTGTACCTTTGCTCTTTGACACGCTGCGCAGGCTGCGGCCCATTCTTTGACCTGTTTACGCAGCCCCGGCCAAACAAATTTCTCTCCCACCATTTTGATCGATGCGTGAACGCCCGGATGTGCCGGCGAATGTATTAAGTCAAAAACGCGGCAACGCCACGCAGCTGGGACCACGGGGCGCCCCCGCCCCGTGGAGATATCGCAGATTAGAGGGGGCATACCTCTTTGATGCACCCTGTGCTCCAGTCTTAGCCCTGTTGGCCCAGACTGGAGTGCGCGCACATCCGCATCATTAACCTGCTCGACGGCCATGGCTGCATAATCTAACCCAACGCAGACCGGGGCTGTGAGCGCTTCCGCGCCGCGAGCCTGGCCCGTGTCTACAGCCGCCAAGCCTGCCCCCTGGGGGCCTGGCATTGGAACTGCGCGCAAGAGACAATCTGCCACTACATTGTGTTTGCCCGCCACGTGTTGAATACCGGTGGTAAACTCCGAAATCGCGGCCAGCTGTCTCTGTTGTCGGCCCGACCAAGGCTCTGAAATTTTAGCCATTGCAAATGTTAATGGTTTGTGGTCTACAAACGCAGTGAAATGGCGCCCTTCCAACCAGAACTGGAAGTGGCGGATGGCCAAATGCAGGGCTAAAAGCTCCCTATCAAACGCGCTGTATTTACGCTCGTTATCGCACAATGTTTTGCTGAAAAACGCAAGTGGTTGCCAGCTCCCTGCTACCAGTTGCTCGACAACCGCCCCCACTGCCACGTCGGAAGCGTTCGTGGTTAGCGCCATACGAGCTGCTGGCACCGGGTGTGCCAATAATGCAGCGTTTGCGAGGGCCGATTTGACCTGGGAGAAAGCGCGCTCCCGGTCCGGGGACCACTCGACTTTAGTTGCAGGTTTTTGCTTCTTTAGTGCTGCGTACAATGGGTGCATGAGCTGTGCCGCGTTGGGGAGGAAGCGGTTATAAAAATTGACCATCCCCAAAAATTCTTGCAGTGCTTTAACTGTCTGCGGTTGGGGGAAATCCGTTATCGCGTGCACTTTATCAGGCAGCGGGACCGCGCCTTCTGGAGACACGCGGTGCCCCAAAAAATCGATTTGCGCTACCCCGAATTGGCATTTCGCTGGGTTAATTATCAGCCCGTGTTCTGTCAGCCTCTGAAAAACGGCTGTGAGGTGGCGTTCGTGTTCAACTTCGGATGCACTGGCTACCAAAATATCATCCAAATAGGCGAACACGAAAGGGAGGCCGCGCAATACTGCATCCATCATGCGTTGGAACGTCTGAGCGGCGCCTTTGAGGCCGAAAGGCATGCGCAAAAACTCGAAAAGTCCGAAAGGGGTTATAACTGCCGTTTTGGGTATGTCTTGCACGCGGACTGGGACTTGGTGATAACCGCGCACCAAATCTATTTTGGAAAAGATGCGCGCCCCCGCCAAATGTGCCGAAAAATCCTGGATGTGCGGAATCGGGTAGCGGTCGTGTGCTGAAGCATTATTTAATCTGCGGAAATCACCGCAATGGCGCCACGAGCCGTCAGCCTTGGGGACCATATGCAGGGGTGACGACCAAGGGCTGTTAGAGTGTCTAACAATGCCCAGTTTTTCCAAGTTGGCAAATTCCTCGCGCGCGATGGCCAGTTTAGCTGGGTCCAAGCGCCGAGCTTTTGCAAAAACAGGGGGGCCAGAGGTAGTTATGAAATGCTCGACCCCGTGTTTGGCAACCGACGCTGAAAATGTTGGGACCGTGAGTGCTGAAAACTGATTGAGTAGTGCATGAAACTTACCACCCGCAGCTGTGACATTGGGATGTGCAGAAGGCAGGGCCACCCGAGTTGTACAGGAGATAGAGTGGAAAGACAGTGCATTTACAATACGTCTGTTAGTAAGATCAACCAATAAACTGTTTGAGCATAAAAAGTCAGCACCTAGCATGTTGTTGCTAACTGCAGCTACAACGAAGGTCCACTCGAAGGTGCGGCCGTGGAGGGATAGGAGGAGCGTCTTCTCCCCATAGGTTTTGATCGTGGAGCCATTCGCCGCTAACATCAGGGGTCCGCTGGCAGGCGTCAGCAGGTCTGCGTAGGAAGGCTTGACAAAACTTGGAGCCTGTGTCCACCAGGAATTCCTTCCCTGAATTTGCGTCTGTCACGAAAAGCAGCTTGTTCTTCGCGCCGAGAGTCGCAGCTGCTACCAGCTCTCGGTCTTGGCGTTTCGCTGGCGCTTGTATCGGTACGGTGGGATGCATCTGCGCGCTCTCTCGGCGAAGCGTCGATGGTAGAAACAGAGGGTGTTGTCAGCACCGCTTCTCCTGGCCTCTGCCGCTGCTGACGTCAGTGGGTCCGGTGCTGCAGCCTCTGGTCTCCCCTCATCTCGCGGGGGTGCGTTCAGCTCTGCTGCTGCCGTCGTGGCTGCGTGCCATCTATGGGCGTCGACGAGCCGCTGCGCCTCCTGGCCCAGCTCGTGGTAGTCACGGTTGTTGAGTAGCTGTGAGCTGGCCAGGGTGACTCTCACTGCTGGCGGTAGCGTTCTGAGAAAGAGGTGGGCGAAGATAAAGCTGTCGTCATCTTCGCCTCTCAGGCTCATCATCTTCGCCATCAGATCTGCCGGCCTGTCCGCTTCCCCTTCTGTCAGTGCCAGGAGCTTCTCTGCTCGCTCTCCCAGCGAGGGAGTGAAGGCTCGAATGAGGGCGGCTTTCAGTGCGCCATACTTGTCGTCTTGGGGCGGGTGGTTGGTCAGGCTCTCCACCCGCTGCACTGTGAGGCTGTCCAGCTTTGCGACGACATGGTAGAACCTCGTTGCGTCCGCTGAGATTCCCCGAAGGTGGAACTGCGCCTCCACAGTGGTAAACCAGGAGTGCGGGTTATGTTGCCAGAAATCGGGCAGCTGTAGTGTGGTAGCTGCGTTAACCCGGTTGGCCCCTGAAGAGCCCGGTGCGGAAAAACCGTCGCCACCGCCCATGGTTTGTCGTAGGTCACCAGTGTAGAGGATGACTTTTACAAACGAGACTGAGTTTATTTCTCAGGGTTGGTTTATTGCAAGGTCACATCCTCTAACAAGAACAGGATCTCAGGAAAAGAGACAGAGCAATCATCCAACACAGCTCTTATAGTCCCACCAGACACAAATCCCCCCACATCAAATCACACCCCCCCAACCCACAGTCTTAGGTAAACATCCAGCGCCCGAGGCTCCTTGGCGTCTCCATTGTCCTCTGACCCTCTAGCGTCTGGGGCTCCTGCTGGGGCATTCTCTCCAGCTTCACATCTCCTGCAAGGCCAACTTCACACCTCCCGTAGGTCCTCACAGGGTCAGGTCCTCTTTGGTCCTTAAGACGTGAAGCTTCTGGAATATGCACCGTCATTCCTACTAGGTGAATGCGGGGGATATGAATACAATATATGCGCCTTAAATATGCGCCATAATGATGTATTATTGTGTGATGAGGGTGGTGGCTCCACCTTTCCGGTTCCGCCGCCACCCTGGGTATAAAAGGCTGATTCGAAAGAGGCACGGTCTCTTTTGACCTTTGCCTCTGCCTGTACAGGAGTGCTTAGTGTCTGTGAGTCACACAATAAAATTGAGTTCTATTGGACCTCTGGCCTCGTCATTGGATTACAGATTATGGACATAACATTTGGTGATGAGGATAAAAGAATGGATGAAGGTATTTCGGGCATTCTGTCATTTCTGGAGCTTCCTGGCGAGCCGCCAGTGCCGTGGGAGAAGTGGTTTGCTGCATTCGAGAATTATCTGGTGGCATTGAACCTCGGTGAGTTGGAGAAATTGTGTGCGCGAGCAATACTGGTCCATAATCTCGGCATGGTGGGACAGCGCATTCTTAGCACATTGGGAGTGAGCGACAGTTTTGAGGACATGGTTGGGCTAATGGCGAGCTACTTTTGTGCCCCGGAAAACGTCATAGTCCGGAGGATCCAGTTCCGACAGCGCCAGCAGCAGGCTGGAGAGTTGGTGCAGCGGTATGTTGCTGACCTGCGCCAACTGGCTGGGGGTTGCCAGTTTGGGACCTTAAGCCCCATTTCCACCAGTATCACCTTGGCTTTACTTTTTTTTTACTTGTTTCGGTTTTTCGCCATTTCCACCCAAGTCCTCACGGTTTAACCGTTACGATTTTCGTGCCTGTTCAGAGGCAGGGTACAGCCGAGCGAAAAGCGAGGTGTGAATTGACGTCAATCGACTGCTAAACGCTGATTGGTCAGGGCGTAACGTCACCAAACGCGTCCGTTTTGTTTTCTGTTGAAGCTACACGACCACCATTTGTAATTTCAGCGAGTAACTGCGGTGACTGGATTCACAATTGTGTTCTCATATAACGATGTCCACGCGCAAGTTTATTCCATGAACAAACGAGGAGGTGCGGACTTTTCTGTCCCTCGTAGCCGATGACTACATCCAGAGCGAGTTGGTGGGGCAACTCGCAATGAAAAAATATACCAGGAAGTGTCCGGCCTGCTATAATGGCAGAGAATTTGGACTCGACACGGCCACGGAATTGGAAAACGGTGACGGTGAGTGTTGTTTTGTTATTGTCCGTCTTCTTGCCTTTCGGTCAAAAGCGCACTTTATTTAAGCAATAAAGAAAGTTGTTTGATTGTGGGCAATTGTGGTGATGGCTAGCCCGCTAATAGCTAGCTACCTCTGTACCTTGCTGCTACCTCGCATCAAGCTGCTGAATCGCGCTTTTATTTCAGTATTCACGTGAACAAAACGCTGACGTAAGCTTATTGTATTCTGGTTAAAAAGTTTTGTGTTTGTGGTACATGTTGCACTTTGTTTGTGAGCTTTATTGTGTGTTTTTTCCTTCTATACACAGTTTTCAAATCCCTTGGGGTCCGCCTCACTGGACTGCCCCGGCATCTCCCGGTCAAGTGCCGGTAAGGCACAACAAACTGAAAATTACCACCCGGTTGTTTTTATATGTGATTGTTATTTTCTATAGACGCATAATAAGGAATTTAAAATGTCTTTCTACGTTTATAAAAATACTAGATTCAGGGGTGTTCATAGCCACAGTGGCCCAGTGTTATAGATGTGTTGGTGGTGTTACTGTTGTATTTTCACAAAAAAAAAAAAGGAGCACATGTACCGACTTCAAATCAAAATGCTTGATTGAAATTCTTCAGGTCAGCTAACACTATTAACCCATTCTGATTTATGAGGCCACAGTACAAAGAAATTCTTTTAAAAATAACCCATTAAATCAAAATACTTTTTACAATTAATCCTTTTTGAAATGAAGGGGGGCCTAACCACAGCACCACAGAAGTTGCATATAGTCCACTCTACTGAGGGGCAACAACATGACAGTTGAGCTTAAATACAGCAACGAAGCATCCCACCACAGGCTTTCAACAGTTTAATTCCATAATATTTTTTCTGACATGTTTTGATCCGGTGTTATCTAAATACAATGACTTCTGTCTTTCATATAGGCAAGCTGAAAAGGTCCAACAACATTGCAGACCTTGCATCACTGATGGCCCAGAATCATGCTGAGGAGATGCGGATCCATGAAAGGATGCTCGAACAGCATCAACGGCAGCACGAACAGCGCGAAAGACACCTGCAGTTAGCCGCATTAAGAAGGGATGAGCTGACAGAGACGGCTTCCTTCCACAGAGCCTTCCTAAACCATTTTGGCAGTCTGGTCGAAGTACTGAAAGCTCCCCATTTGTTAACATGTTTTGGGAATATTTGTAATGTAATAAAATGTTAGTCTTTTGGATAAAAGTGTGGTTTGTATATTATAACACTGGATGATAAAGGCGAATAATTACATACACATTCCATTGCCTCATATGACCCTAATCCTGCTGTTCAGCCATAAAGGTGTCAAGATTTTTAATGGTAATGTAATTGTTATTGTTAAATTTAATAAATATTACCACTGCTGTATCCATTGCTCTACATTGGGTACAGTTTTTAAGTAAAATTGTAAGCAGTTGCACAGGTGTAATTTACATTCAGCAGTAGACACTGATAAAGGTAAAAGTCGAATTAGGTAAAAAGTAAGTACATGTGAATTGAATGTTATATCGGCATTCCAAATTCTGAGAATTCCAATAAATTATAAGCAGTCTAGTATAATATAAAGTGAAAATACCCATACATGTAAACCCAAATATAACATTTTCGATGTTGTAAACGTTGACATGTATATGATAAACCTATGCTATTGTGATTCAATAGATCCATAGTGATCTTTGGTTTGAAAAAGAAAATTATAATTTGGTGTTGGGCAGTGTGACAATGTCACAGTATTTAGTAGGATTAAAAAAAGTTTCATCATAAAATTTCTAGGTTCATTGGCAATTCCATCAAACCAAAAGTGAGTTGTCTAGCTGCAGCATTTTTTTTTTTGGAGTCATTTCTACGTTGTTTTAGTGTGTAATTAGCCACCACTGAACAGATAACCCTTATAAATAACAATAGATGGGAAAAATGATACACAATGGGCCTAGATTTGGATTGGCTTTTTTATAATATCAATTATTTGGTAAGTTAAGGTTAACTGGAAGTATAACAAGTTTCCACATATAATTCCAAGGTCAATTGGTAATTCCATCAAATCAAAAGTGAGTTGTCTAGCTGCAGTATTTTCTTTGCAGTCATTTTCTACGTTGTTCACACAATGCCACATGCCAAATGAAATTAAAATAATAACGGACTTTAAAACATTCACTAAAAATGTTAAAAACTGGCTGAAAAATAAACAAGAATGTACTCATGTATGAATTATTTGTCTGCAAAGTGAGAGTGAATGAAGGGAAGGAATAAATGTGTTTGTTTATAGTGAGTGACGGAGGGAGGGAGGCCTGAAATAGGCAAATGTGAGTTATGTTATATGTGTTAAATGTGAGTCAGGCTGTTATATTTGTGTATTTATAATATTTTATAATATATGTGTATTTATAATATTTATGTTAAATGTGAGTCAGGCTGTTATATTTGTGTATTTATAATATTTATAATATTTATAATTGTGTATTTATAATTTTTCTGCATTGATGTATGTGGTTATTGTGTATATTTTTTATCTTGATTCTTTTTTCTAAAGCCCATCCAGGGACAAGAGTTGCAAATTAGCTAATAGCTATACACTCTATGTGCAACACATCAGATTGATTGTCTCTGATTAATTGTCTATGTTTATTGCACTGTCCCTGTCAAATAAACTAATCTACTACTACTACTTCTAGTGTGTAATTAGCCAGCACTGAACAGATAACCCTTATAAATAACAATAGATGGGAAAAATGATACTCAAATGATACACAATGGGCCTAGATTTGGATTGGCTTTTTTATAATATTATCAATTATTTGGTAAGTTAAAGTTAACTGGAAGTATAACAAGTTTCCACATATAATTCCAAGGTCAATTGGCAATTCCATCAAACCAAAAGTGCGTTGTATAGCTGCTGCTTTTTTTGGGAAGTCAGTTTATCATCAGTGTATCATTATTACACAATACACAAAATGGGTCTAGATTTGGATTGGCTTTTTTATAATATTATAAATTATTTGGTAAGTTAAAGGGGTTTAGGATTAAGCTTCTGCATTATTTTAAATTACCCCGGTGTTTCAGCATTTAATTAACCGTCTGTTAACATTTAACCGTTTTGAACAACAGAGGTGACGTAGTTTAAAAGTGCACAACATTTTATTTTAAAAACACGTTTGACATATGTATGCACATGAACACTGAACAAATGAAATGATCTCTGCTTCATATGCAGCTGCTTCAGATTCCTCCTGGGCAACTGCTATTCTCCTCTCCTGCTCCAACGTGTGTTGTCTCAATCCACGTCGTCTTCTCCTGTAAAATTCTCTTGTCTCGTTAAAGATATTCATTGTGTTAAAAACCGTGGAAATCCTCCGCTCGTAATCCGCTATTTTTTTCTGTGTTGTTGAGGAGTCGGTCGCGTCCTTTACTACGTCAGCAGTGTAGCGCCACCTCGATCCCGTCCACCCCAGCAATACTCGGCTTTCCGCGGTTGTGATGGAGGCGCAGCCGCGGGAGAAACAAGTAGTAAAGAAAGAAAAGAGTAGTGCAGAACTATATACTGGAAATGTGGCTTTAGAGGAAGAAATGGTCTGGGATCAGTTGGCTGAGCACAGAAGCAGCGGATAAACTGTCACAGGACCTTGGTGAGAGATCAGCACTGGGGAAACCCGACTCACAATCAGCGGTGCAGGCTGTAGACCCGGATAGCGATGACAGTGTGGAAGACAAAGAAGAATACGCTACCGCTATAAAAATTTAGGTCCGCCCTGGGGTCGCCAAAGTATTTTGGCTGCGGGTCTACCAAGCACCGGTACAAGACGAGAGAGTGTACGACAAAGGGCAAATGCTGTGGCAAGTGTGGGCTCCTAAATCATTTCACCAGGGTCTGTACAGTGGCGCAGTGGTTAGCACCACGGCAGCACAGTTTTACCCTCGGCCGGGGGATCGCGGGGATCATAAGATCGTGGGTTCGATCCCTGCCCCCGGCCAACAGTGATCTGTGTGGAGTTTGTATGTTCTCCCCGTGTTTGCGTGGGTTTACCCCGGGATTTCTCCGGTTTCCTCCCACATGCCAAAACATGCAGGTTAGGGAGTTAAGGGGCGCTTGCGCACGCAGCGACCGGCAGCTGGTGGCTTGTCACCGGACTGCAGAACAAATCTACCTACGGGTACAAAATAAGTCCAAAAAAAAAAAAAAAAAGTTTGAGCGGGGGAAGCGACGATGTGAAGTGGACTTCCCGGCTACAACTCCTATGGTTATTCACACCGTATCCCCAAGCACAGAAGGCCGTACATATTTGACAGTTACGTTGGACGGCCAGGACGTGCCATTGTTGGTGGACACGGGTGCAGTGAGGGTCGTGTTGAACTGGTCTACTGTGAAGAGTTATTTCCCCTACCATCGTGTGACAGGTCTATTGACGCCATTTTGTGGGTATGGCAGTAATAGGCTGTCCATCGTGGGTTTGCTGGAGCTGATGGCAAGGTACAAGACAGCGGTGGTGTCCAATATACAGTTCGTGGTGACCGTGAGTGGGTCGAATGTGATGAGCTGCAATCTGTTTTATGTACTGGGCTTCTCAATCACTAGCAGCAGCGGAGAGGAATGGTCGGGCTGTGGTTTGTGGGACCGGCCAGTTCCGCGAGTGGTCGATGATGCGGTTTGGGACAACACATGGCCTAGTATTCTGGGAGATGGACAGGACAGTTTCCACCCAGGGCCATCAGGGCAGGGTTCCAGTGCCAGGGCCCATGTTACCCTAGGTGAGGGAACTAGGTGGCATGGTGGATCGCCCATAATGGCGGGTGAGGCTGTGAAGACGACCCCCTCTACTTCCGGGATTCGGCCTGGAGACACCGAGAAGTACGGGGCTGGAATGGCTATGCCAGCATTCAAAATGAAAGAGAGCGGGGCAGGACTGGCTGGCACGGGAAACAGACGTGCCACACAGGAGCACTACAGGCCGAGTGGGCTTCGCTGAGGGCCGCCGGTGTGGCGCTACCTGGTGAGGAGGCCCGATGGAGACATCGTGGACATGGGAAGTTGAGGCGAGCTCCGTTAAGAGTCGGTGACGTGGTTTGACCCAGGGAGGAGGCTCGGCTGAGAGGTTCCCACGGAAAGAAGAAGCGACGTGAGGACCAGGGGCAGCTGAAGGTGGTGGCTATTCGGGAGGACAGATACCTACGGCTGGCAGATGACTCATGGAGACATCCGAATGAGCTGCGGTGCATTATCGAGGAGAAGGAAGTGTCGAGGGCCTGATGTGGCTCATCTCCAGGGACAAAGAGACAAAAGAGCTCTGGGTGGGACCAGCCAGACGAGTCCCCTGGGGGGTGGCTCTCCATCGAGGCTGTACGGTAGCAAGGGGTGATGGGTTGGGTTAAATGTGAATTGCCCAGGCTATGTGGTTGACATGTTTCTCATAATGGACTGCTATAACAGGTGCCCATTTGAAAAAAAAAATACCCATGTAATGTGTATGTCACCATGTTTAGGGGTGTGTGTTACTGTGGGGTTTGCCCGGGTTGGGGTGGTATTATTGGGAATGTTATGGTGGTGTATGAAGGCACATGTTAACTGGTTGTGTGTTTAGTGCATTGAAATTTTTCTTCTTTATGTATATAAATTCATGGGATTATTTTGTATTATAATAGGAACATGGCAAATTTTATTTCACAGACTTTTATTATCAGAGACAGCAGAATAATCCGTCTGGCCGTCTGGAGGTGGGACGGCAGTCCACCTGTCCCTCTCTAGTGTTAGTTGTTTGTGTGTATGGATAGGCCTATTTTATTTGTTGTCATTAGAGCATGACTTGGGTATTAAATTTGGGAGGGCCTAATTAATGTGCATGTGTTTTGGACTTTTCTAAGGGGTGGGTGGGGGTGGAATGTCATATATGAATATGACGTATTATTGTGTGATGAGGGTGGTGGCTCCACCTTTCCAGTTCTGCCACCACCCTGGGTATAAAAGGCCGATTCGGAAGAGGACACAGTCCAAGGACGGATAATTTTTTCACACATAAGGAGTTGTTCAGAACTCCTTAAACAAAGGTATAGCGTGATGATAATCAAGTCAGTGGCGGTAATGCACCTTTAAGCTGGTTGCCAACTGCCAATCAAATCTAAAAGAAGAAGAAGAAGAAGAAGGCACAGTCTCGTTTGACCTTAGCCTCTGCCTGTAAAGGGAGCGCCGAGTGTCTGAGTCACACAATAAAGTTGAGTTCTATTGGACCTCCGGCCTCGTCATTGGATTACAGATTATGGACAAAACATTGGCCACTAGGTGTCAGTGTTGCATTCATTTTTTGCAGTGTTGTGTTCTCTATTATTTACTCGCCCTGACTGATATTTCTAAATTAGTTCGTCGACATGCTGGTGCATTTCGGACTTTTAACAAGCGTCAAAATAATTATTTCAAATTTACAAGAAGAAAAAGCTGCAAATTTATGAGAAAAAAGTTGCAAGTTTGCAAGAAAAAAGTTGCAAGTTTATGTGATAAAACTTGAAAATTTAGTGAAAAATCTAAGAGAAAAATGTTGCGAATGTACGAGAAAAAAGTTAGAAATGTATGAGGAAAAAGTTGGAAAAATTAGTTAAAAATTTGGGAGTAAAATGTTGAAAATATACATGAAAAAAGCTGCAAAATTATGAGGAAAAAGTTGAAAAATTAGTGAAACATTTGAGAGAAAAATGATGCAAATTTACAAGATAAAAAGTAGCACATGTATGTGTTGTATGGGAATTTGGCCCTTAGGGCTTGCCGTAGCCTGTGCCGGAGGGTCGGGGTGGTGACGTCAGGTGGGCTACAGCCAGTGACTATCCACCTTATTCCTAGGCCCCATGATGCCTTGCGTGAATTATGGTATCAACTTTCAATTCAGTTCAATTCAATTCAATTCAATTCAATTCAACTTTATTTATATAGCGCCATTTCACAACAACAGCCATCTCAAAGCACTATCAACTGTAGGGGGAACCCCCACAGTTGCAGAAAGACCCCAGCAATCAGGCGATCCCCTGTGAGCAAGCACTTGGCGACGGTGGAGAGGAAAAACTCCCTTTTAACGGGAAGAAACCTCCAGCAGAACCAGGCTCAGGGAGGGGCAGTTATCTGCTGCGACTGGCTGGGGGGTGAGGGGATAGAGAAGATGAAAAGAACAGACATGTAGAAAGCAAACAGCACGATGGGGACTCAATCTATGGGAGAGAACAAACAAATGTTAATGACCAGCAAAAAAAAAATATTTCATTGAGAGTGAGGAAAGGAGTGAGGCCCAGTGCATTACTGGAGGTCCCCCAGCTGACTAAACCTATTAGCAGCATAACTAAGGGAGGGTTCAGAAACACATGATCCCTCCCTAATTGTAGGCTATATCAAAAAGGTAGGTTTTAGCCCTATTCTTAAAAACAGAGATCGAGTCTGACTCCCGAATCCAGATTGGCAGCTGGTTCCACGGGAGAGGAGCTTGATAACTGAAGGCTCTGCCTCCCATTGTACTTTTGGAGATTCTAGGTATTACAAGTAATCCTGCATTTTGGGAGCGTAGTGCTCTGTTAGGATAATACGGTAGTATCAGATCTTTTAAATAAAAAGGAGCCTGATTGTTTAGAGCTTTGTAAGTAAGAAGAAGGATTTTAAACTTAATTCTAAGCTCTATGGGAAGCCAATGAAGGGAGGCCAGAACCGGAGAGATATGATCTCTCTTTCTAGTACCTGTTAAAACTCTTGCTGCAGCATTTTGGATCAGCTGAAGACTTTTTAAAGATATTTTAGGACAGCCTGATAATAAAGAATTACAATAATCTAATCTCGAGCTAACAAAAGCGTGGATCAGTTTCTCAGCATCACTCTGAGACAAGATGCTCCTAATCTTGGCAATATTACGCAAATGATAGAAGGCAGTCTTAGAAACAAATTTAATATGTGAATTGAAGGACAGATCTTGATCAAAAATAATTCCAAGGTTCCTCACAGAGCTATTGAGAGAAAGAGTAACCGCATCCAAACTGAAAGTTTGATTTGGAAAGGTATTTCTAAGGTTTTTTTGGACCAACAAGAATGACTTCAGTCTTATCTGAATTTAATAGCAGGAAATTACAAGTCATCCAAGCTTTGATTTCCTTAAGACAGGCTTCTAACTTGGCTAATTGATTACTATCATCTGGCTTCATTGACAGGTATAATTGTGTGTCATCTGCATAACAATGAAAATGTATACAGTGCTTTCTAATAATGTTGCCTAACGGAAGCATATATAAACTAAAAAGAGTAGGGCCTAGCACAGATCCCTGTGGAACTCCATGACTAAGCTTTGAGTTGAAAGAAAACTCATTATTTACATGAACAAACTGGAACCTATCAGATAAATAAGAGCTAAACCACTGCAACGAAGTTCCATTAAGTCCAACATAGTGTTCTAATCTATCAAGTAGAATATTATGATCGATAGTATCAAAAGCTGCATTAAGGTCTAAAAGGACAAGTACAGAAACCAGTCCATTATCAGATGCAATGAGGAGGTCGTTAGTGACCTTCGCTAAGGCTGTTTCAGTACTATGATGGATTCTAAACCCAGATTGAAACTCTTCAAGTAAACCATTTCCCTGCAGGTGGTCAAATAATTGCGTAGCAACAACTCTTTCTAAGATTTTTGAAATGAAAGGCAGATTAGAGATTGGTCTATAGTTAGCTAAAGCTCCTGGATCTAGCGTTGGCTTTTTGAGTAAGGGTTTAATTACAGCCTTTTTAAAAGCCTGTGGTACATGGCCTAAAGTTAATGAAGAATTGATTATATGAAGAATAAAGCTACCAATAAGTGGGAAGATTTCTTTAAATAACCTGGTAGGAATAGGGTCTAAAAGATAAGTTGAAGGTTTGGATTAGGAAACTATTTTGTCTAACTCACAAAGGTCGATTGGAGTAAACTCATCAAGACAGACATCAGTTGAAGGAGTTGTAGTAGTTACAGTATTTAAGTTAACTGTGGGAAGAATCTGATTGATTTTATCTCTGATGGATGAAATTTTATTATTGAAAAAGTTCATAAAGTCCTGACTAGTAAGCTCTAAGGGAATGCTAGGATTGGCAGAGTCCTGACTCTTTGTCAACCTGGCTACAGTGCTGAAAAGAAACCTGGGATTATTCTTGTTCTCTTCTATTAATGCAGAGTAATAACTCGTTCTAGCTTTTCTAAGAGATTTTTTATAAATTAAAAGATGATTTCTCCAAGCTAAATAGATTTCATCTAAATTAGTGGAGCGCCATTTTCTTTCTAATTGACGAGTCTTCTGTTTTAAGCTACGAGTTTCTGTGTTGAACCAAGGAGTTAGAAATCTCTGATTAGACTTTTTCTTTTTTAAGGGGTCCACCAAGTCTAGAGTCTGATGCAGAGAAGCTGTAACACTATCCACCATGTTATCAATTACAGAAGGAGCAAGCTGTCTATAGCTTATTTCCGTTGTGTTGACACATGGCATAGAGGAAACAATCTGCATAAATTTGGTAACAGCATCATCTGAGAGGCATCTACTGTAATAATATTTTTCTTCCGGTACTAGTTTCAAACGTATTGTTGTCACTGAAACAGGACACTATTCCTTGTTAAAAAAACAATGACTTTGGCATCAAAATGTGGGAACACGGCCTTTTGCACCTCAAAAACAGTAATATAATCATACCACATCCCACGACTATGGAGGGATGAGAAGATGACCTTAAAAAGTGGCCAGTAGCTCCGTGGACAATAGCTCCATTAGTTAGCTCAGCTGTTAACATGCTAATGCTGTAAACAAATAAAAGCTCTGAGATATATCAACGTTTCCACCGCGGCATCTCTGGACAGAATCGAGGTATCCCTGCTGGTAGATACAGGTGCAGTGGCTTCACTTTTAAATCTGCAGACGGTGAAGAGTTTGTTTCCCTGGTACCGCATCTGAAAAGTGGTGGCTCCATTTTACGGCTATGGCATAAGTAGGATTGCCATATCGGGGTACATCGAGGTGATGGCACATTATAAGTCGAGGAGCATGGCGGTTGTCCAGGTGCTGGTGACTGCCACAGGATCCAACATTATGGGATGCGACATGTTCTACGGCTTGGGCTTCTCCGTTGCCAGTAACACCGGAGAGGAGTGGTCTGGCGGAGGTCTATCGAACCAACTCTTGCCGGATGTGGACGATGATGTAGTTTGGGACGCTGATTGGCCCGAATTGGTTGAAGACAGCGAGGAGGACCGTCATGGGGCGCCTTCCCGGGATGGACCCGATGCCAGAGCCCAAGTTACCCTGGGTGCGGGAGCTGGGCAGCACAGCGGGGGCCCCTGATTGCTAGGCAGGACCGGGACATCAGCGTTGAACAGCACCGGGGCTAGATCAACAGGGGCGCGCTTGAAACGCACCAGAAGACGGCCCTCGAAAAGCGCTTCGGGCTGGACCTGAAAGAATACCGGGTCCAAATGGGAAGCACCCCCACGACTGAGAGATCCGGAGAGACTTGTTAGAGCTCCCCTGGGGGTTGGTGATACAGTTCGCCCTAGTTTAGAAGCTTGGTCGAGGGGATCCCATAGACACCGTGGACTGTATGATGACCAGGGGCGGCTGCAGATGGAGGCCACCTAGAGTGACGGCTACTTGGGTCTGTCGGACGGAACATGGAGGCACCCCAGCAAGCTGCGTCGGGTGAAGGTGGAGAAGAGACGACGTAGCTCATCCCCAGACACTAAAAGGTGGCGACACTCTGGCTGAGAACCACAGGATGGTAATCCTTGGGGGGGTGGGGTGGGGGGGGAGTGCATTCCACGAGTTGTGGGAAATGACTGTGAGTTGTTTGGAAGAAAATGTTCAGTGTTTGCCTCACAGGTCAGGTTATAAGTTAATTTTGCTGGGTTGTGCTCCGTGTACATTTAATAGATTGATTTGAGTGTTTAATTGACTGTATTTGGGGAGATTACATATTAAAAAAAGACAAAAACAAAAGAGAAGAGATGAAATTACTGGATTTGGCTTTGAGTTCTCTCTGTGAAGTATTGGGTTATGACAGCTAACATACATTGAGATAAAACCTGTTTAATAACTGGAATGAGGGTGATAGGTGCTCTGAGGCTTTACCTGGTGTGTGTTAATGTGAAAATATATTGTGCTAAACTGGCTACCTCAACACTGTTTTTGTGTGTGTGTGTGTGTGTGTGTGTGTGTGTGTACTCTTGTGTGGGGTGTGTTGGGGGTGGGAGGCTGCCAGTAGAATTAGATTTGGTGAAGGTTGCATGTGTTCATCATTTAGAATTCATTGTGTATTGGTGTGTTTATTGCTCGTTCTGGGGTTATTTTCTTTTATTAGAAACACAGCTGTTTTACGTTCTGGACTGATGAGGAAAGCAGCAGAATAATCCACTTAACCGTGTAGGGGCGCCAGCAGTCTACCTGGTCCCCCAGCCTTGGTTGTATGACTGGATAGATTATTTATTTATTTTTGTATATGTTGTTTTCCCCTGTTAGTGTGTGAGTTGGGTTATAAAGTTGGGTGGGCTAACTGTGTGGCTGCATTTTTTTGAAGGGGGGTGGTGTTACATCTATGGCGTAATATGGTGGCATCTATGGTAATATGGCAGCGTGGGATTTACCGGGGTTTAGAGGGGGCTGGCGAACCACACTTCCAGTGGTGATGCTAGCCAGGGTATAACAGGCCAGGGGCAGAAGGGGTAGCACTGTAGCCCACTGCTGTCTGACTGGTGTATTGTTTGTGAGTTCATAATAAAAGATATAAACTGCCTTTCGCCCTGCTCGTCACTTCAGTAATTATGGACACAACACATGGCAGTCCAGTGACATAACATTGCCAAAAACAACACCCAGGTTATGCAGGCTGAGCTGGACAGAAGTGCCTAGGTGACCTAAGTGCTGCTTTATCAGAGGAATTTTACTGTCTGGAGTGATGATCAGTGTTTCTGTCTTGTTAAGATTTAATTGTAAGAAGTTACTGTTTAACGATTTGTTAATGGCAGACAGGCAAGAGATTAAATTCGATAAAATGTTCTGCTTATTTTCTTTAAAAGAGCAGTAAAGCTGAATGTCGTCTGCGTAAAAATGGTAAGAAACATCCTTAAACTGACTAATAATCTGGCCAAGTGGGGTTAAATACAATAAAAACAGAGCAGGGCCCAGAATTGAGCCTTGAGGAACCCCACAGGAAAGTCTTTTAACCTCTGACATCTTCTCATTAAACAAAACACAAAACCCTCTGTCAGTTTAATAAGATGAGTGTGGCTTATATTATTCATATATCCATACCTGCATATGTATAAACTTAAGAGGAATGTTTAGTGATTACATATGTGAAAGGACCTCTTGTCCTGTCTCAGGGCAGGACAAGAGGTCTCGACCGCCAGCAAAGATCAAGGAGTAGACGGAGGCACAGCGGTGGAGACCTGAATGGACTTCCTGACCCCCCAGGGTCAGGTGGAGGAGAGAGAGGACAATGGAGGAAGATAACACCTTGGGAGATGTCGGCTTTGATATGCAATGTCTTTTGTGATGTGATGTATAAGTAGGAAGGTCTGACTGCGATCAGCCTCTTCATTCTGCTTCTGCATTTGAGATGAGACATGTTAGGGACTGGAAGCTGGCAATAAAACTTGATTTATAAAATCACTTCGCTTCCTTATTCCAAGCTCCCTACAATAAGAACCATTTCAGAACTAATCCTGAAATACCAAATGTGTCCTTCATCTTATTTATCAATATATTGTGGTCCACCGTGTCAAAAGCAGCGGTGAGATCCAACAACACCAGGACCAAGTACTGACCAGAATCTGCTGCCATCATGATGTCACTGGAAAGTTTAATTAGCGCTGTCTCGGTGGAGTGCATTTTGCAGAAACCAGACTGGAAGGTATCTAAGATTTTATTTCTCTCTATGAATGTAGTTAATTGCTCGGCTAATACTTTCTCAAGCATTTTGGATAAGAAGGGAAGCTTTGAAATTGGCCTGTAATTGTTCAGTTCTGTAGGGTCTAAGTTTTGTTTCTTTAATTTGGGTTCAACCACTTCTTGTTTAAAAGAACTGAGAACAGTGCCTGATAAAAGTGACCAATTTATGATTTTGACAATTAAAGGCCCAACAGAGTCAAATATTTTGAAAAGCAGTAACGTTGGGAGGATATCTAAAGAGCTTGAAGAGAGCTTCATAGAGGCCAGAAGACCATTTACATCCAGTGGCGTGACTGGAGTGAATAAGGACCACGTGTTAGAGGGTGCCTGATTCAGGCCAAGGTCCTCAGCAGATGGTGTAGTGCTTGCTCTAATATCATTCACCTTAATTCAATTCAGCTTTATTTATACTGTGCCACATCACAACAGAGGCCGTCTCATGGCGCCAGAGTGCAGAGAAAACCCCCACAGTCTCAGAAAAGCCCAGCAATCAGACCATCCCCCATGAGCAAGCACTAAGCGACAGTGGAGAGGAAAAACTCCCATTTGGCAGGAAGAAACCTCTAGCAGAACCAGGCTCAGGGAGGGGCAGTCATCTGCTGCGACTGGCTGGGGGTGAGGGGATAGGGAGGATGGAGAGGGCAGACATAAAAACGTAACAGTAAGGTGTCAAGTACATTATTAGAGGTCAACCAGCAGTATGGATCAAATAACAACAGAACGAAAGTGGGGATAAAAGACACAAAATCCTTCCTTAAACGTAAGCTATATTAAAAAAGAAGGATTTTACCCTGTTCTTAAAAACAGAGACCGAGTCTGACTCCCGGACCCAGAGTGGTAACTGGTTCCAGAGAGAAAGAGCTTGGTAGCAGAAGGCTCTGCCTCCCACTGTACTTTTGGAGATTCTGGGCACCACAAGTAAGCCAGCATTTTGGGAGTGTAATGCTCTATTAGGATGGTAAGGTAATATCAGATCTTTTACATATTGGGGGGCCTGATTATTAAGAGCTTTGAAAGTAAGAAGAAGGATTTTAAACTTGATTCTAAATTCTATGGGAAGCCATTGAATGGAGGACAGAACCGGAGAGATATGATCTCTTTTTCTAGAACCAGTTAAAACTCTAGCAGCAGCATTTTGAATCAACTGAAGATTTTTTAAGGATACTTTAAGACAACCAGATAATAACGAATTACAATAATCTAATCGAGAGCTGACAAAGGCATGAATCAGTTTCTCAGCATCATTTAGAGACAAGATGCTCCTGATCTTGGCAATATTGCGCAGATGATAGAAGGCAGTCTTAGAAACAATTTTAATATGTGAATTAAAGGACAAATCTTGATCAAAAATAACTCCAAGGTTCCTCACAGAACTACTCAAAGTGAGAGTGGCGGCATCTAAATTAAAGGCATAATTTGAGAAGGAATTTCTAAGATGTTTTGGGCCAACAAGAATGACTTCAGTCTTATCAGAGTTTAATAGTAGAAAATTACAAGTCATCCAAGCTTTGATGGCCTTAAGACAGGCATCTAGCTTGGCTAATTGATTACAATCATTGGACTTCATTGACAGGTATAGTTGTGTGTTGTCTGCGTAACAGTGAAAATGTATACAGTGCTTTCTGATGATATTGCCTAATGGGAGCATATATACACTAAAAAGAGTAGGGCCCAACACAGATCCCTGTGGAACTCCGTAACTGAGCCTAGAGTTGGAAGAAACTTCATCGTTAATGTGAACAAACTGAAATCTATCGGACAAATAAGATCTAAACCACTGCAATGGAGTTCCATTTAGTCCAGCAAAGTGTTCTAATCTATCAAGTAGAATGGCATGATCGATAGTGTCAAAGGCTGCACTGAGATCTAAAAGAACAAGAACAGAGACAAATCCATTATCAGATGCAATCAGGAGGTCATTAGTGACCTTCACTAAAGCAGTTTCAGTGCTGGGATGAGCTCTGAACCCAGATTGAAACACCTCAAACAAACCAACTCCCTGCAAATGGTCAGTTAGTTGCACAGCAACAACTCTTTCCAAGATTTTTGAAATGAAAGGCAAATTAGAGATTGGTCGATAATTGGCCAAAACTCCTGGATCGAGAGTCGGCTTTTTGACTAAGGGTTTAACTACAGCAGTTTTAAAAGCCAGTGGTACATAACCCAGAGATTCATTCATCTTCTTCCGCTTAATCCTTTTCGGGTCGCGGGGGAGCTGGAGCCTATCCTAGCATCTTAGGGCGAGAGGCAGGGTACACCCCGGACAGATGACCAGTCCATCGCAGGGCCAACACAGAGAGACAGACAACCATTCACTCTCACAGTCATACCCAAGGACAATTTAGAATCCCCAGTTTTGATGCCAATTAACCTAACTTGCATGTTTTTGGCATGTGGGAGGAAACCGGAGAAATCCCGGAGTAAACCCACGCAGACACGGGGAGAACATGCAAACTCCACACAGATCACTGTTGGTCGGGGGCTGGGATCGAACCCAGGATCCCCCGGCCAAGGGTGAGTTGCTGTGCTGCCGCAGTGCTAACCACTCCGCCACTGCGCTGCCACCCAGAGATAAAGAAGAATTAATTATAAGAAGAATACGGCTACCAATAATTGGGAAGATGATTTTAAATAACCTAGAAGGAATAGGGTCTAAAAGGCAAGATGAAGACTTAGATGAGGAAATTATTTTATCCAACTCTAAGAGGTCGATTGGAGTAAACTTATCTAAGCAGATATCAATTGAGGGAGCTGTAGAAGTTAATGTACTTGAGTTTACGGTAGGAAGAATCTGACTGATTTCATCTCTAATACATAAAATTTTAAGATTGAAAAAGTTCAGAAAGTCCTGACTAGAAAACTCAGGGGGGATGCGAGGATTGATCGAGTCCTGGCTCTTTGTAAGCCTGACTATAGTGTTGAAGAGAAACCTGGGGTTATTGATGTTCGCTTCTATTAATGCAGAATAATAGCTTGATCTAGCTTTTCTAAGAGATTTTTTATAGATTAGGAAATGATTTCTCCACGCTAAGTAGAATTCATCTGAATTAGTTGAATGCCATTTCCTTTCCAATTGACGAGTTTTCTGTTTTAAGTCACGAGTTTCTGAGTTAAACCAAGGGGTTAGAAATCTCTGGTTAGACTTTTTCTTTTTTAAAGGGGCTACCAAATCTAGAGTCCGATGCAGAGAGGCTGTAACACTATCAACCATGCCATCAATCACGAATGGAGCAGACTCTCCATCTATTATTTCACCTTATTCACCATAAAATTTGCAAAGTCATTTCATTCAGCATTAGAATAAGCAGGAACTGTGGCTAAATCAGGTGAGACAATGGAGTTAACGATGTCAAACAAAAACTTGGGGTTTCCCTTGTTTAAGGATATAAGCTGAGCAAAGCAGTCTGTTCTCCAATCCTTCATCATATCATTTAGAGAAGTTATGAGGTCTTTGAAGTGGCGTCTGTGCACCTCAAGCTTGGTGGCCTTCCACAAACATACCACCTTCCAACAACTTCACCTAAGAATACAGATCTCTTCATTTAACCAAGGGCATGGTTTCTTAGGAGAAGTATAGTTATATTTAATAGGAGCCACTTTATCAAGTACCAATCGACACTGTTGGTTAAAGCAATCCACCATAGAATTTACATCCTCACGTTCGTCTTCTTCCGCTTAATCCTTTTTGGGTTGGGGTGTGGGGGTGTGTGTGTGTGTGGGGGGTGGGGGGGTGGAGCCTATCCCAGCATCTTTGGGCAAGAGGCAGGGTACACCCTGGACAGATCACCAGTCCATCACAGGGCCAACACAGAGAGACAAACAACCATTCACTCTCATATCCATACCTAAGTACAATTTAGAATCCCCAGTTGATGCCAATTAACCTAATTTGCATGTTTTTGGCATGTGGAAGGAAACATAATCAAATTTATCTCAGAGCAGACGTGGAGTCTAGTGAGAGCCACAAAGAACCGCAACACTGTGCTTGGGTGTTTTAAATTCGGGGTAAAGCGTCAGATCTGTGACATTCGTACAAGTGAAAACATACCTGGTGCTGCTGTGTTTGTACAACCGATCCCATGAACAATCTTTTAGTTTTCAGTGCATGATGTACTCATTGCTATTGAAGCCACAGATTTAGCTGTGCTTATCTGTGAGGAGTCTCATACCACAAACAGCAGCAAGTACCAGAAATATGCAAAAACATTAAAAAATTCAAAAATTACAAGTGCTGAAATTAGCTGCCATTTGAGTACAAAACATGTATGTGGACTATACTGTACATTAAAATGAATTTGAAAAGCTTTTAAACACGCTATTTTAAATGGCCCTGATACTCCACTCTTACTGACTGATTCGGTGAGGTCAACCGAAACTGGAAGCTCCGCCCATAATCGTTCCTACAGCGCCACCCCCAGGAATAAGGTGGATATATATATATATATATATATATATACAGTATATATATACTGTATATATGTGTGTGTGTGTGTGTGTGTGTGTGTGTGTGTGTGTATATATATATATATATACATGTATATATATATTTGCCTGTGTTCCATAATTAGGTTCAGTTCGTTGCTCAGTTCAACGCGGCTCCGGTCTCCCATTATTAAGACATAACATTTTGGTGATGACATTAAACCGCCACCTCCATTTTTACAGTCTCAGGGTATACCAAGAACACCATGGTGCCGCTGGCGGGAGGCGTTCGAGGTGTATATTACTGCGGCCAGCATGGGAGGCGCTGACGAAGAGAGACAGAGGAGCCTACCAGTTCACTACCTCAGTGAGGAGGACCGAGGTAGTGAACTGGCAGGGATTCCAACATCATGGTGTGAAGATATAAATTCTTCAGCCGCCGACAACAAGCTGGTGAGTCCACCCAATGTTTCATTGTGGAACTCCGTAGCCTAGCAAGAAGGTGCGCCTTCGGGCTGATTGAGGAAGAACTAATCCAGGACAAGCTAGCACACAGTACGAGCGACGAGTGGCTAAAAGACAAGCTAATGCTGACTACGGACATCCTCGCACTGGAGAAAGTGGCTGAATTGACCAGCCAGATAGAGTCCACTGCCCAGCTGGGTCTACCAGTGCTAGCTAAGGAGAACCTGGCCACCCAAGTTTCCCCTCCACGTCTGGCCACTAGCAACACAGCTAACACTTCGGGGTTGACTCCCAAAAGGTGGCAGACCATGGCACGGGCAGGAGCGGGGGCTAGAGTTCAGTGTGATGGCTGTGGCTACCCTCGTCACCAGGCGGGCTCGTTCACCTGCCCCGCCAGAGGGAAGAAGTGCCATAACTGTGGCTGTTGTAATCACTGGGCCAGGGCCTGCACCACCACTATTAAACCATCGGCGGCGGAGCGCGAAAGCGTGACACAGGCGTGTGTGGCAGGCACCAGGAAGGGACCCTTAAAGTGGTACGTCTTGCAGCTAGACGGGGTTGATGTGCCGCTTATGGTGGACTCAGGAGCTGGTAAGTCCATACTGAGTATGGCTACATTGAAAAGACTTCTCCGGGGCAAAACCATCAATGCAAGGGTGGTGAAAATGTTTGGGTACGGTCACGCTGAAATCGACATGGCGGGCACTGTCAGCTTCTTGGTGAAATGTGGGTTAAGGATTATTAACACGTTTACCTTCCAGGTTTCGTGCCAGGGGGTCGACTTGCAGGGAATCAATCTGCTGGATGAACTGGGATTCACCATCATGGACCCAGCGGGCTCAACAGTGCTGATGAATGGCATGTCCGCTGGCAGGCATTGTTTGTGGGCCTTGGATGTATTAAGACGTTCTACCACCGCCTGCTCATTGACCCAAGAGTGACACCAAAGATCCAACCATTTCTGGCTTCCCCTCACCCTGCGGGACAATGTCACGGTGGAACTGAACAAACTGGTTAAAGCTGGCATCATTGAGAAAGTGGATGCCTCACCCTGGATATCAAACATCGTGGTGGCCAAGAAGAAGACGGGTGGCATCCGGCCATGTATTGACCTTAGGATGGTTATTAAGGCAATTGTTCCGGACAAATACCCGCTCCTGACGATGGAGGAACTTATTGCAACATTCAGCGGCTCAAGGGTGTTGACAAAGCTAGATCTCTGCCAGGGTTACCTATAGATGCCTCTTCACCCAGCCAGCAGGGACCTGACGGCGTTTGTGGCCCACATGGGCATTTTTAGGTACCCCCGCATGCCTTTTGGTCTGAGCTCAGCACCTAGCTGTTTTCAAAAGATCATGTCCACAATTCTGGCCGGCCTCAAGGGTGTAGTGGTGTACCTGGACGGCATCGTGGTCCATGGTGCATCGCGGGAAGAGCACAATGGTCACTTGGGACGGGTGATGGAGGTGCTACAGGAGCAAGGAGTCACATTGAATGGGGAGAGGTGCATTTTCGTGGCGGACTCCATTGAGTTTGTGGGATTCTGGCTGGCGGCCAAGGGTCTGATGCCCCTGCATTTGAACATGGAGGCAGCCCTGCGTCTCCCAAACCCCACGACACCCGCACAAATCTCCTCATTCTTGGGCATGGTGAACCTTTATGGGCATTTTATTCCCCACTATTCAGAGACTATCGAACCACTCCGGGCCCTTCTGAAGCAGGATGCACCGTGGCAGTGGACCCGGCCTGCTCAGCGACGGTCACTAGGCTGAAGTCCCAACTCACCTCCCCCCAGTGTTGGCCCACTTTGATCCCAAATGGCCAACTTTTGTGACCTGTGACACGTCTGGTTCGGCGGTGGGGGTGGTCATGTCTCAAATGCAAGATGGTATCAAGCGCCCAGTGGCGTTCGTGTCAAGGTCTCTTTCAGTGGCTGAACAGAACTATGCTGTGGGTGAAAGGGAGGCACTCCCCTGTGTCTGGGTGTGCGAACGGTGGCACATCTATCTCTATGGGCGCCACTTCACCCTGCTAACGGACCACCGGGCGCTGACGACACTACTGAAGATGACGGGCTCGGGACACAGACCCCTATGGATCCACAGGTGGACTGAGCAGCTGAGGGCCTGCAACTTTACTACCCAGTTCACTCCTGGAAAAGAGAACGTAGTGGCGGCCCTCCTGTCCCATGCCATGGCCAACACCTCACAGCCAGATGACGACAACAACCCCACGCAGGCCGATCTGGTCAACATGCTGCACGGACCCCTCCGGGACATGGTATCCCTCCAGGAGCTCCGGGCAGAGTTGGAACGGGACCCCACGTTGTCATAACTGTGCTTGGTCATGAGGGAGGGTTGGCTCGTGAAAGTACAAGGCGATCTGGCACCATCTCACCGGTTTAGGGACAAACTGAGCTGTTGGAATGGTGTGTGTGTGGCAAGGGGACATTGCACGTTGATCCCGGTGTCTCTGAGATCATGAGTTCTGTTGATGCTCCACGAGGGTCACCTGAGTGTGGTCAGGGTGAAGCAGCGTTGCAGGGATTCAGTTTGGTGGCCTGGTATTGATAAGGACATTGAAACCATGGTAAAGAACTGTGTCCTGTGCTTGGAGAGCGGAAAGACCGGCAGACCCCCCACCCCACCCCTGCGACCGTTACCATACCCAGAGGGCCCTTGGAGGCACATCCAATTAGACATCTGCGGCAAACTGCATACAGCACCCTTGAACAGCTAGTTTTTGCTTGTGGTCTACAATCTGTTCTCCAAACGGCCGGAGGTGTTGCCTACTAATTCAGTCACAACGGAGGTGGTTACCAGTTTCCTCTCGTCACTGTTCGCCAAATGGGTGGTCCCAGATGCTATCACTATGGACAATGGCCCACAGTTCACCTCTTGGGGGGGGGGGGTTGAGGAGTTTTTGGGTGTTAGGGGAGTGGAACACATCAAAACCATGTTCTACCATCCCCAAGCCAATGGGGGCATGGAGCGTTTCAACAAGACTCTGAAAAACGGTCTGAGAGCCCATTTGGCAGACGGTTTCATGTTACCCTGACACCCTCCAGAGCACACTCCTTCACTACAGGGCAACAGCCCACGCCACGACAGGGTGCTCCCTGGTGAAACTCATGCAGGGGCGTGAATGCCACCTGACACTGGACCAACTGAGGCCCCCCACGACCTCCTCTCCGGAGAACACAGACCCTCCACGAGACCGGGTCATTGCCCAGCAGCAGAAGATGAAACGACGTTTCAACAGGAAGCACAGGGAGAAAGCCCACAGACTCGATGTGTTGGACTGGGTCTGGATTAAACACCCCAACCGCACGCATAAACTGCAGCCTTTCTGGATGGGGCTCCTACAGATCGTGAGGCGGTGTGGCCAGGAAACGTTCGAGCTCACGGACGGGTCACGGTGGCACTCCAGTCGACTCAGGAAGTCATTACCTGCACAGAGTCTGGAAACAGCAGCAGAGCGGACTGATGTGGGTTGGGAGTCTTCTGGTGAGGGTGTTAGGGACTCGCAGGTGTGGCCGACGGAGCCTGCAGCAGGTTCCTCTTCACTGGGGCGCTCGGCTAGGATGCGTCAGAGGCCCAAATACCTTGATGACTTTGTCCTGAAAGTGGCTTTAGCCAATGCATGTTGGGAATGGGCGGCAGAATAACTTGCTCCAACACAGGAGGGTGTCCTGGTAGTCTACCCAGGTGCCCATTTAGTTTACTAGTTTTGTTGTTCTGTGTGTTAAAGAAAAAACTGTCTATATTGCATATGTTCTAAGGGGTCCATCTTTTATATAAATGTGAGTTATCTATGGGGTTTCCATGCTTTGTAAGGGGGGGGGGGTGTTGTGTGGGGATTGGGCCCTTGGGGCTTGCCGTAGCCTGTGCCGGGGGGTTGGGGCGGTGACGTCAGGCGGGTTACGGCCAATGAATATATTGTGCCTGTGTTCCATAATAAAATTCAGTTCATTGCTCAGTTCAACATGGCTCCGGTCTCCCATTATTGAGACATAACGGTATGAAAAAAGTTACAAATTTATGAGGAAAAAAGTTAAATTTTAGTTGAAAATCTTCTTCTTCCTCTTCTTCTTCTTCTTCTTCTTTCAGCTGCTCCCTTTAGGGGTCTCCACAGCAGATTGTTACAGACAGAAGCTACATTCCAATCCACAGTGTACTTCCAACTGTACTCCCTGCTCCGTTCTCAGGGAATATCAGTGAAGTTAACTGCCCTTCACAAAATTTCTCCATTTGAAACATCCTATAACCGTTGTCTCCCTCCTCCGTACGTTACCATGGTAACCTTAGACACATATTGATACTATGGTGGATAATTTATATTTCCTAAATAAAATATTAATACAAAGATATTTTATTACAATCAGTTTAATAACCAACATCAGTTTAGCTTGTTAATAACGTTAACAGGAATAGTTTGTTTTAATAATAATAATAATAATAATACATCAGTCTTATATAGCGCTTTTCTAAATACTCAAAGACGCTTTACAAAGCAGCATAGGGACAAACATACAGAGAACGGGTAAACAGACAAGGTAGGTACACATAGGTAGAAGAGGCAGTCAGTTTTTATAGGTAGATTTGAAAAGATGGGTTTTGAGTTGACTTTTAAAAGAAGCAAGTGTGTTGGCAGACTGGATGTGAAGGGGCAAAGAATTCCAGAGGGTTGGTGCGGCGATGGCGAATGATCTATCAACCAGGGTGCGGAATTTTGTCTTGGTGATGGAGGTAAGAAGGTGAGCATCAGCAGAGCAGAGGAGACGAGTGGGAGAATGACGAGACAGAAGGTCCGTTAGGTATGAGGGGGCGAGGTTATGAAGAGCTTTATAGGTGATGAGGAGGATCTTGAAGTTGATGCGCTGTTGAATGGGGAACCAGTGGAACTGACGGAGGAGAGGAGTGATGTGGTCTCTGGAGCGGGAGTGAGTAAGTAGGTGGGCGGCTGAGTTTTGGACATACTGTAGTTTTTGGATGATGGTGGAAGGAAGTCCATACAGAATGCTGTTACAGTAATCAAGTCTGGAGGTGATGAAGGCGTGGATGAGTATTTCAGCAGCAGAGGGTGAGAGGGTGGGACGGAGGCGTGCAATATTACGAAGATGAAAAAATGATGTTTTGGTGATATGGTTGATGTGAGATTTGAAGGAGAGGGTGGGGTCCATGATAATGCCGAAGTTTCTGGCCAGGGGGGAGGGGGTGACTGAGTGACCATCGATTTGGAATGAAAAGTTCTGGGAAGATGGTAAAAGAGATTTTGGTCCAAAAATGATGATTTCTGTTTTACTGCTGTTTAGCTTGAGAAAGTTCAAATCAAATCAAATCAAATCAAATCAAACTTTATTGTCATATTGCTGTACATACAACTGTAGTGCAGGCAAGATGAAATTGCGTTTCTCTCGGCATCCATATAAGAAGCAGCATGATTAAGACACACTCCCACATAGCTCCACCCCCACCCCACCCCCACCCCCCATCCATTCACACATCCCTGAGACATACTTGGGGAAAAAGAATAACTAACTATAATATACAAAATGTCCATAGGTGCAGTAGTGTGTATGTGAGATTCCGGGTCAGCTGTTCAGCATCCTGACAGCTTGTGGGAGGAAGCTGTTGATCAGTCTGGTGGTTCTGCCTCTGATGCTCCGGAATCGTTTACCAGATGGAAGAAGTTCAAAGTGTTTATGCAGAGGGTGAGAACGGTCCTTGACAATGTTCAGTGCCCTGCTCCTACAACGGTTCTGAAAAAGTTCTTGGACAGAGGGGAGGGAGACTCCAATTACCCTCTCCGCCCCCTTGACTATCCTCTGCAGGGCTTTTTTGTCTGACATACTGCAGCTGGAGTACCATGTAGCAATGCAGTATGTCAGAACACTCTCCACCACACCTCTGTAGAAGGTCCTGAGGATGCAGATGGGGAGAGGGGCCTGTTTGAGTTTCCTCAAGAAGTGTAGTCTCTGCTGAGCTCGCTTCCTGATCTCCAAGGAATTCTTGCTCCAGGTCAGGTCCTGCGAGATCTGCACTCCGAGGAACTTGATGTTCTCTACTCTCTCCACTAAACGGCCGCCGATGCTGAGGGGGACGTGCTCAGGCTGTGACCGCCGGAAGTCGATAATCATCTCCTTCGTTTTGTCCACGTTGAGCACCAGATTGTTCTCCCTGCACCAGCCCTCCAGGTCTCTCACTTCTTCCCTGTACATTGATTCCTCATCCCTCTGAATAAGTCCCACCACCGTGGTGTCATCTGCAAACTTAATAATCTGGTTCCCCTCATGTTTGGATACACAGTCATGTGTTAGAAGTGTAAACAACAGTGGACTGAGTACACAGCCTTGAGGGGTTCCGGTACTCAGCGTGACAGAGTTGGAGATGTTGTTTCCAACCCGGACAGACTGAGGTCTCTCAGTCAGGAAATCCAGGATCCAGAGACATGTGGCGGTGTTCAGACCGAGAAGGAGTAATTTAATCAGTCTCTGGGGAATAATGGTGTTGAATGCTGAACTGAAATCAATGTACAGGAGTCTGGCGTAGGTGTCTTTCTGGTCCAGGTGGGTGATGACAGAGTGTAGGGTGGTGACTATAGCATCCTCCGTGGAGCGGTTTGAACGATATGCAAACTGGAGCGGGTCGTGTGATGCAGGGAGGCAGGCTGTGATGTGTGGTTTGACAAGCCGTTCAAAACACTTCATCACAATTGGTGTAAGTGCAACAGGACGATAGTCATTCAAACAGGACACCACTGGTTTCTTTGCCACCGGTACAATGATAGAGGTCTTGAAGCATCTGGGAACGATGGCCTGACTCAGGGAGATGTTATAAATGTCAGTCAGGACATCCGCCAACTCGCTCGTGCAGTCTCGGAGCACACATCCCGGAATGTTGTCTGGACCTGCAGCTTTGCGTGGGTTGATTCTGGATAGGGTCCTCCGTGTGTCCGCTGTGTTAATGGTAAAAGCTGGTCCAACCGATGGTGGGAGTGGGCCGGCCCTCCCTCTGATTGTCGAGTTTGATGCTTCAAAACGTGCAAAGAAGTCGTTAAGCCTGTCTGGAAGCGAAGCGTCATCATCATCGACCCCCTGCCTAGACTTAAAGCCCGTCAGTGTCCGAACTCCCTGCCACATCTGCTTGGTGTTCCTAGTGTCACAGAGGTGTCCCTGGATTTTCTCCGCATAGGCGCGCTTTGCCGCCTTAATTCCCTTTGAAAGCGCAGACCTGGCTGAGCGGAGGGCAATCCTGTCCTTCGCTCTGAACGCTGCATCTCTGGCTTTAAGCAGCGAGCGCACCTCTGCAGTCATCCAGGGCTTATGATTACCCCACATAGTGATGGTCTTCACTGTAGTGAAATCCTCTGTGCACTTCGCGATGTAGCTGGTGACCGAATCAGCATACTCCTCCACATCTGTCCTGTCTTCCTGGGAGGCTGCTATTTTGAAGATCTTCCAGTCTGTGTGCTGAAAACAGTCTTGCAGTGCAGAGGTTGCACTCTCTGGCAAAATCCTGATTTGTTTCACTGCTGGCCTGCTGCGCTTCAATAAAGGTTTGTAGGCAGGAACCAGCATCACGGACATGTGATCAGAACGGCCGAGATGGGGGCGGGGTATCGCTTTATATGCATCTGTGTTTGTGTACACTAAGTCCAACATATTCTCTCCTCTGGTCTTAAAGTCTACACATTGTTTAAACTTGGGGGGCACAGTCTTTAAGCTGGTGTGGTTAAAATCTCCCGCAACCACCACAAAACTGTCCGGGTGTGACGTTTGGATTTCACTGATCGCATTGTGCAGTACCCCGAGTGCCTTCTTAGCATTAGCTTTAGAGTTAGCGCTCGGCGCTATGTAAACACCGACTACAAACACGTTGCTGAATTCCCTCGGCAGATAAAAAGACCGACAATTAACAATAAGGAACTCCGCCAACGGAGAGCAGTGTTTAGACACTAACGTGGCATTAACGCACCAGTTCTTGTTAACATAGATGCATAGCCCACCCCCCCCCTGCTCTTACCGGAGCTCGCTGTTTCCCTGTCGGCACGGAACATCGCCATATCTTCCAGCTGAATGGCCTCATCAGGAATGTTGTCGTGGAGCCATGTCTCGGTGAAAACAAACACACAGCAGTTCCTCCATTCTCTCCGGGTTTCTTTCAGCAAACGCAGCTCGTCTACCTTGTTTTCGAGGGCGCGGACGTTTGATAGAAGAAGCGACGGTACCGCTGGTCTGGAGGGGTTAGCCTTTAGCCTAGCATGGATCCCGGCCCTTATTCCTTGCTTTTGCTTGCGCTCGCTCCGCTTCCGCTTCCTCCTCTCCCAGGTAGCTTCCAGCGGGGACTCCGCCAAAATTCCATGCTGGCGTAGAATGTCCAAATCACAACCGATCGCCGCGATTCTTGCAGCGTGCAGTACCTTGATGTTTAATAAGGTCTCACAGTTGTAAGTTTTACAGAATGTACGTCTGGGATGATTAAAACTCTCACACTCGCTGATGCCAAGAGGGGCCGCTGCGTCTAGGCGCGCCGCCATCTATTTTCAGTTGTTAGTTGTTAGTCATCCAGGTTTTTATGTCTGTAAGGCAGTTGGTGATGGTGGAGAGAATGGCGGGGGTGATGGATTTAGAGGAGATGTACAGCTGGGTGTCGTCGGCGTAGCAGTGAAAGTGAAGACCATGTTGACGGATGATGTGACCAAGCGGAAGCATGTAGAGAGTGAAAAGGGTTGGACCGAGCACAGAGCCTTGAGGGACACCGTGTGAGACGGGGGGGGGGGGGGTGCGTGATTTATGATTGTTGATGGAGATGTACTGGAATCTCTCAGACAGGTAGGAGGTGAACCAAGAGAAGGCGGAGTCAGTGATGCCAATAGAAAGCAGACGACGGAGCAGGATGGAATGATTGATGGTTTCGAAAGCAGCGCTGAGATCGAGGAGGAGAAGAATGGTGAGGGAGCCAGAGTCAGAGGCAAGCAGGAGGTCATTGGTGACCCTGAGGAGGGCGGTTTCAGTGCTGTGGTGAGAATGGAATCCAGATTGAAATGTTTCGTAGAGTTTGTTGGAGAGGAGGTGTTATTTGAGGAGGTGGCGTTATTCGCCTCGTATTTGAGGCGCAATGGCTTATGGGTAATCTTCTTGTCAGCTTCTGGTGAAGTGATGTATGGTTGTTCACTTCCCTGCACAATTCTCAGTTCCCTTTGAACTGAAGACCGTTTGCTCCCTTCGATTTGGAATCTCAGTTAATATGGTGGATACCCTGTCCAATCTACTTCGGAGTACACTATTGGGCAATCAAAACGCAGCTAGAGCCTGTCCCTTGAGACAGAGGGAATTATGGGAGTTGGTGTTGACGGAAATGTTTTGTAGCTCAAAGAAAGTGGCGTCATTTCTGAGTTTTGCTTGTCTATTACTGTTATGTTGTCAGTTTTCTGTATATATTTTGGTTTATTGTCACTTATTGAGTCAGGTGGGAGAGGAAGTTTTCTCTTTCCTCTACTGGTAAGATGTAGCCCAGTACAACCTGTCGCATTAAGGGAGGAGGTGTGTCCCCCTTGGGCTGGGCCCAAATGTGTGGCACGCAGGCCCACCGGCGCGTGGACACGCCCTGGTGCCACACAAAACAACCCCCAGCTATGGGCAAATAGCACCACTGCCTTGTGGTCGTCACGAGAGTGTCTCCCTTAGACAACCCCTACAGAAAATCCGGAGTGGAGCCCGAAGGTGGGTGGTCTTCGTGTAGTGGGACCTCCCGGCAACTCCTGTAGCCAAGTTGGTACCAACTGTATCGGCTAGTCCCTTCCATTGGACACTACCAGCAAGGCCGAGAAGGAGGATCTGTCAACTGGGCTTCTCAGTTTCTCCACAACTTCCCCCTGGCCTGTGCCCTGGAGAGGTCACTCCAGTGCTGCCTTCTGCGGCAGCTCAAAATGGGGAGACGCAGTTACTGGTTAAAAGTCCAGAGCAAATTGGCGTAAGCTCGGGCGCCTAGGGCTGTCTCCCGAAGGTGGGAGGGATTGTCATGTCCCACTGGCCAGCTACCGCCCGCCTTTAGCTGGGCAGCCCCCAGTCAGTAAGGTGCTGGCCCGTCACGGTCCGCTTACTTCAAAGGGTGCTTGAAGTGTAGGCCAAAAGCTGAATCACGGACTGTAATCATTGCACCAGCTAATATCAAGAAACCAAAGCCGCCAGCGCTGAGTCTGGCAAACTGGAACGTCAGAACAATGTGTCCTGGCCTCTCTGACGACCTCCAGCAAATTAACGACGCCAGGAAAACTGCAATCATCGACCGCGAGCTGAAGAGGCTCAATATTGACATTGCAGCACTGCAAGAGACGCGACTCCTGGGCAGCGGCAGCTTGAAGGAGAAGAACTATACGTTTTTCTGGCAGGGACAGGAACCTGACGAGCATCGCCTGTACGGTGTTGGATTCGCTGTTCGAAACTCCCTTCTGTCCTCTATTGAACCGCCATCTTCAGGCACTCCACGAGTCCTCTCTCTCCGTCTCATAACCTCCTCTGGACCAGCTAATATCTTTAGCGCCTATGCTCTGACGCTCTGCTCTTCAACTGAAGTGAAAGATGCATTCTACGAGGCGCTCGAAACCAGGATCCAGCAGATCCCTGCCAAGGAGCACCTGTTTCTGCTCGGTGACTTTAACACACGGATAGGGGCAGATCATGACTCCTGGCCCCGCTGCATTGGCCTCTTCGGCATCGGCAAGCTCAACGAGAACGGTCAACGCCTTCTTGAACTCTGCTCCTTTCATGACCTCTGTCTGACCAACACATTCTTCTCCACCAAGCCCTATCACTGAGTGTCCTGGAGACATCCAAGGTCTCGCCACTGGCATCAGCTGGACTTCGTCATCACCAGGAGATCCCTGCTGAACCGAGTGCTGGTCATGCGCAGTTTCCACAGCGCTGACTGTGACACGACCATTCCCTGGTCGCCACCAAGGTACATCTCTGCCTCAGACGTGTTAACTGCTCCAAGCAGAAACCTCGACCCCGCATCAACAAACTGCGGGAACGCTATGCTAAAGTCATAAATGAAGCCCTGGCGGACTGTCCCACCGACTGTGCTTCTGCAAGGTGGAACCACATCCGTGAGGCTGTGTTTGAGACCGCCATAGGTACCTTTGGGAAAAAGGTGGGGAAGAGTGCGGATTGGTTTGAAGCTGGAGCCGCTGAGATGGAACCTGCAATCGCAGCCAAACGTGCAGCCCTAATTGCCAACAAGAAGGAGCCTTCTGTGCGGACGCTTGCTACACTGCGCGCTGCGAGGAACAATGCACAAAAGATTGCAAGGCGATGTGCCAACGACTACTGGCTTATCCTCTGCCAGGACATACAGCTTTCTGCAGATCACGGAAACGTGCACAAAATGTACGAAGGCATGAAGAAGGCTTTCGGTCCCGGTGTCATCAAGACCGCCCCACTTAAATCAGCTGCAGGAGATGTCATCAAGGATCACGGTAAACAAATGGAGAGATGGGCTGAGCACTACCAAGAGCTCTACTCAAGAGTAACCACCGTCTCAAACACGGCCCTTGAGAACACCCCTCTACTGTCAGTCATGGATGAGCTTGATGCTCCACCCACCATCGAGGAGCTCTGCAAGGCAATAGACTCCATCTCAAACGGCAAGGCTCCAGGCAGTGACAACATCCCCCCTGAAATCGTCAAAACCGCAAAGGAGAGCTCGCTCTTGAAACACCTCCATGAGCTCCTGCTGCAGTGCTGGGAGGAAGGGGCTGTGCCCCAAGATATGCGTGATGTCAAAATCATCACTCTCTACAAGAACAAGGGGGAGCGGAGTGATTGTAACAACTATCGTGGCATCTCACTCCTAAGCATAGTTGGCAAAGCCTTTGCCCGTGTCGTCCTCAACAGACTACAACTACTTGCCGAACGTGTGTATCCAGAGGCGCAGTGTGGATTCAGAGCAACCAGGTCAACCATAGATATGGTCTTCTCTATCAGGCAGCTGCAAGAAAAGTGCCGGGAGCAGAGACAACCCCTCTTTTTGGCCTTCATCGACCTGACCAAGGCTTTTGACTTGGTCAGCAGGGATGGACTGTTTGCCCTCCTCCAACGAATTGGATGTCCCCCCAAGCTTTTGAGCATGATCAAGTCGTTCCACCAGGACATGAACGGCATTGTCCAGTTTGATAGATTATCCTCAGACCCTTTCCCAATCAAGAACGGTGTGAAGCAGGGTTGTGTTCTGGCTCCTACCCTATTTGGCATCTTTTTCTCCCTGCTTCTGTGCTACGCCTTCCGGGACTCTGAAGACGGTGTCTTCCTCCACACC
Organism: Pholidichthys leucotaenia; assembly: GCA_020510985.1. Taxonomy (NCBI): domain Eukaryota; kingdom Metazoa; phylum Chordata; class Actinopteri; order Cichliformes; family Pholidichthyidae; genus Pholidichthys; species Pholidichthys leucotaenia. The sequence goes on along the minus strand of CM035843.1, from coordinate 195,338,106 downwards.
AGGAACGACGGAGGCCTCTTCAACATGGCACGCCTCAGATCAAAGACCAAGGTGCGGAGCGTTCTAATCAGGGAGCTGCTCTTTGCTGATGATGCTGGTCTTGTTGCCCACACCGTGGAAGCGCTCCAGTGTCTCATCAACTGCTTTGCTCGTGCCTGCTCTGAGTTTGGCCTCACCATCAGCCTTAAAAAGACCGAGGTCATGGGCCAGGATGTTAGCAGTGCTCCCAGTATCAACATCGGCGACCACACACTTGTGGTGGTGGACAAGTTCACCTACCTCGGGTCGATCATCTCCAGCAATCTCTCCCTAGACGCCGAACTGAACGCCCGTATCGGCAAGGCATCGACGATGATGGCCCGTCTGGCGAAGCGAGTCTGGGACAACTCTATGCTAACCACCAACACCAAGATAAGAGTCTACAAGGCCTGCGTACTGAGTACTCTCCTATATGGCAGTGAAGCATGGACCCTCTACTCTTGCCAGGAACACCGGCTGAATGCCTTCCACCAACGCTGCCTTCGCAGACTACTGCGCATCACTTGGCAGGACCGTGTCTCCAACATCGACGTCCTGGCCAGAGCAGATGTGCCCAGTATGTTTGCCATCCTGACAAAGAGACGCTTGCGATGGCTTGGCCACGTCAACCGAATGGAGGATGGCCGCATCCCCAAAGACTTACTGTATGGGGAGCTGGCTACTGGAACTAGATCAAAGGGACACCCAACTCTCAGATTCAAGGATGTTTGCAAGCGCGACCTCAAGGCTGGAGGCTTCAACCCCTCCGACCTGGAGTCAGCCGCCTCCGTCCACTTTCAACTGGCGGACCACCACCCAGGATGTCATCCGAACAGCAGAGGAGAGAAGAGACACTTGCTGGGGGGAGAAGAGACTCCGCAGACAGAGGAGACTGTCGAGACCCCCACTACACTGTGAAGAATTTATCTGCAGTGGCTGCAGCAGGACCTGCAGATCCCGTATCGGCCTCCACAGCCACGCCCGACGGTGCAGCTCCCTGAATGATGACCCAAGGCACAAAACCCCCCCATGATCTTTCGAGATCGATGGAGCCAATGGAAATGGAATGGAATTGTCACTTATGTGCCCTCTTCTCTCAAACATTCCCACTCACTGCTCGCAGTCTGTTCCCAGCTGTGAGCAGTGGGTGATTAGGTCACCTGCCTGCTTATCCCACACCTGCTGCTCATTTGTTTGTCCGAGTATTTAAGGACTGCAAGTTCACTGTTTCACTGCTGCAGCATTGCATTGTTTGCACTGTATGGGCTTCATCCCCTCCGTGTACTCCTCTCCTCCTCCAGAGCTATCCCTGCTCTGGAGTGTATCCTCTGTAAGTTACCTTTGTTCGTATATTTGTGTTGTCTGCATCGTTTTGGTATTTTTGTTAATAAATGTCACACTGCAGTCCAGCACTTGGGTCTGTTTTTCTGCCCCGGAGGGGCCAATTCATGACAATAAGCAGCCAGTTTAGCGGTAATAGGTCAGTCCCAGCCCAAGTTGTGTTTTAGTTCAATGAAAATAAAATCTCCTCTTCTGCAAGAGAGAGCATGGATTCCTCCTCTTTGTTGGTGAAGTATATTTGTTATTAATGTCCTTTGCAGGGCATGAAAGAGGCACCAAATGCCAACAGTGAGTTTGTATATTTATTAAAGAAAAGTAACAAAATAACAAGCCACGAGGGGCCAAACACAAACACTAAACACATGTGACCCCGAAGGGTGATATAACTGAATAAACAGAGGGAACAAACAGTCACTTCTCTATAATATAGCGAGGGCGAAACCTTACGCTGTAGAGCAAACACTTCCGTAGGAATAGCGCGGGTTAAACCTTATGCTGTAACTGAAGGCTGACATTGGACGTAGGGATACCAGCCAGCAAGGGAAAGTCACAGCGAGGAGTGAGCCTCAACTGCAACCTTAAACACTCACAAAGCCTAATGACCAACAGGTGAGGAGAAGAACCATAATCAATGAATTACACTCAGCTTTGACAGCCCGCAAACCGGCTGACAACCGGAAGTCCAGCCACGGTGCTGTCACAGTAAGAGCCCCAGAGAATCCTACAGAAACTAATACAAATTAGAACTAGAAATGAAAAGAAAGAGGGAAAATACTGAGTGACTCGATCGCGGAGCAGATCCGTACTTGGATCACCACAATATTAACCTGCCGAATAAGCTCAGGACAGAGGTCTTGGGCCAACACACCAGAGTTTTCCTGGTTACGGAAAGACAACACTCCATGCAGAAAGGTAACACTGGGGGCTCATTGTGGGATTGTTTTCACCAAACACTGGTTCTTAATGGAGAGGAAATCAAGGAGGAGAGCACATTGAATCGATTGTGCCACTCGACCTGTACCAGCGCGGCCGCTAGCTTAGCTGAAGCTAGCCTAGCTGAAGCTAGCCTAGCCGCTGACATAGCTGAAGCTAGAGGACAGTCTGCCATAATCAGTTACAGTACAAAAACCCATTCTGGCCAGAGATGACAGGGGTGGAGGACACTAAAATGAATGAAAGAGGGGAGGCAGACATTGGGGGATGTTTTAGCAACCCTTTCACGCTGGAGGGGACGCTAAAATTAGCCACAACTGGACCGGAGCCGGTGATGTCACATAATGCGTGGTGGCAGCTCTTCCATCCAATTATACAGCATGTGAACTCCTTTTCCAAAGTCAACTAACCAGCGGATGGCAGAATGTGGTAAGTCACTGTTTTATCCTGAGTGTATAAATGTGGCATCCACTCCAGCTGCAGAACGTTTCAATGTTAATTCGGCCCCAACGTTGCCTACTAGTGTTCAGCCTGCACACCCCACATGTCACAGGCTGTATGATGGTAAGAACCAGAACCAAAACAGTGCTAAGCTTGACCCATGTTGCTGCTCCCCACTTTCAACACACCACCAGGCACTTGTGAAAATCTGCAATGATAACGAAGTGAAGGAAAGAATCCCTATACTGCAGCCAGGCTGTTTTGATGGGACTGGTGCATGGAGAGACTTTTTATATGAGTTCAAAAATTGTGCAATAGCTAATAATTAGTGAGAGAAGACAATGGCCGTCCAGCTGCGATTTAGCCTTAAAGGTGCAGCGGGCGCAATCATCCACAAAAACCCAAGATCAGCACACTGGCACTATGAGTGGATTGTGGAGGAAGTGGAAGCTGCTTATGGGCCCAGCTCAGAATTTGCAGCAGCTGAATTGAGGCACGGGGTCAGAAAACCTGGTGAAACGCTACACATGCTCCATGACGACATTTATGAACAGGTGGCTATAGCGTACTTGGATTGCACAGAAAAGGAACAACAGCGAATTGGGGTGGAGATTTTCACCAGTGCTATGAATGACACCGAGATGGTCCAAAAGCTACCGGAAGAGAGGCCCTCCACCCTAACCAAGGCCTATGAGGTGGCACGCAGGCACGAGAGCACCAGGAGGGCAGCCGAAGTAGTAATGCAGCTTATGAGACCTAGATCGCAGGGGACTCAAGCAGTAGCTGTACAGGAGAACATCACCACCACTCCTCACCAGCTAGTGGCAAATCCACTCATCCCTAAACAGAAAAACCAGTCCAGGAAAAGTGCAGCATACAGTAAGGGGAACCAAACAAACTCACCTGCCACAACTACTCCGGCATGGGTCACCTATGGAGGAACTGCCCCTCACCTCGCCAGAAACTAAACACACCCACGCCACTAGCCACAGGAGCTGACACTGTTGTTGTTAGTGCCAAGAGACCAGAGGAGGAGATGTGCATCCAGATATGGGTTGGTGGGATTGAGCTCTGTGCCCTCCTTGACTCAGGTGCATGGAGGAATGTGATGTCACTTCACCACTTCAACGCCACCCCAACAATGTCTAGACCTCCAATACAACCGTCTAATGTCCGGGGTCTACAAGGCCTCAGTCCAGGGTGTGTGGCAGTGGTAGGAGAGGTGCTACTTCAAGTTAACGTTGGTTGCAAAGCCACACAGGTAAACTTCATCCTAGCTAATACAGCTACCACCTTTGAGGTTTTCCTGGGGTGCCCTTTTCTGTTGGAGGCACAGACCTGTCTGGACTATGGCAGTCACAAAATAACACTCTTTGGTGAAAAGGTGCCTCGCTCAACTCCAGCTACCAGGCAGAGTCCCAGCTAGTTTGAATGGCACGAACAGTGACTGTAGAACCAGGTCGGGAGTTTGTGGTTCCAGGGCTTCCCAGCCATCAGAGGACTACTGATGGAGGCTTAATGCTAAGCCCTATCAAAAGTTTTGTCCACAAACACAAGGTGCTGATGGCCCACACAGTCATCTGAACCCAATGTTCTACCAACATCCCCATTCGAGTATTCATCCCTGGTGCCTTGCCTGTCAAGCTAAAAAAGGGGGCTGCAGTCAGAGTTATGCAACCTGCTAAGGTACTGGAGGAGACTGGATTGGGCCAAGCCCAGGTACAGGCTACTCCTGAAAACATTAACTCTGATTCTATCCTTGTGCCCAATCACCTGCAGGTCCTTTACGCAGAGAGTTGCTCCAGCCTGGCCGAGGAGGATCACTGCAGACTGGCCCACTTATTGCAGTGTTACAGTGACGTTTTCTCCACCGGCCCCACAGACCTGGGCCGTACTAACGTGGTACAACACAGCATCATGACCATGCAAGGGCCGGTTGTGAAGCAGCAACAATGTAGAATGGCTCATGACAAGCAGACGGCAGCGGACCAACAGGTGCAACAGAGCCTGGAAGCTGGCCTGGCATGACCAGGTAACAGCAGCTGGGCTGCACCACTCGTAATGGTCAGAAAGAAAGACCAGAGCCTTCGACTGTGCGTGGATTACAGGGCGTTGAACAAACGGCCCATAAAGGATGCATATCCCCTGCCACGTATTCAAGACACCCTTGACACACTGTCCACCGCCAAGTACTTCAGTACGCTAAACCTCATGTCAGGGCATTGGCAGGTGGAGATGACCTAAAGAACCTAAAGCTGCCACCTTCTGCACCAGGAAGGGGTTATTCGAGTGGAACATGATGCTGTTTGGACTGTGTAACATGCCGGCCACATTCCAATGGCTCATGGACCACGTTCTGGCAGGGCTGCAGTGGGACACTTGCTTGGTGTACCTTGACAACATCATCGTCCTGGGCTGGGACGCTGCACAGATGCTGGAGCAACTCGAGCAGGTGTTTGCCAGGCTGAGAAGAGCACATTTAAAGCTGAAACCCTCCAAGTGCTGCCTATTCCGGGAGCAGGTGTCCTATCTTGAGTATGTAGTGTCTGCCAAGGGTGTGGCTACCGACCCCTATAAGATCAAACAGGTACAGGAGTGGCCTACACTCCAGAATGTTTCAGAAGTCTACCAGTTTGTGGGGCTAGCTTCATACTACCAGTGGTTCGTAGAAGACTTTGCCACTATAGCCAAGTCCCTCCACAAACTTACCAAAAAGTACTCCCGATTCTACTGGTCAACTGAATGGCAAGCTTCTATTGAAGAACTGAAAAGCCGTCTTATCACGGCACCTGTGTTAGGTTACCCCCTTGACAGTGATGAAATGCTGTTGGACACTGATGCCAGTGACTTTGGGATCAGAGCCATCCTCTCCCAAGTCCAAGGGGGTGAGGAGAAGGTCTTAGCCTATGACAGCAGACATTATCTTCTACAGAGCAGAACTACTGTACCACCAGAAGAGAACTAGCAGTAGTGGAATTTGCCACCCAATTCAGGCAATACCTACTGAGCAGAACCTTTACCATCCGAACAGACCACAGCAGTCTGCAGTGGCTGACCCAACTGAAAGATCCTGAGGGTCAGCTTGCTTGCTCGATGGCTAGAGAGGGTAGCCGAATACAACTTTAAAGTGCTCCATCGTCCAGGCCAGAATCACCAAAACATGGATGTCCTCTCCAGGAGACCCTGCCGCACATCATGTCCATGCAAGTTGCCAGATCCCAACCATGGCAGTAATGGACAATGAGACGTGGGGGTGCAGTGCAACCTGCTGAACTGTATAGCCAACACAGCCACTACCTTGGCCTCTCCAGAGCAGCCGATGATGAGGGTGGTGCCAGTGGGGGTGGTTGACGCCAACAATCAGAATGATTCTTCCGCTCCACCAGACACCTCCCGCTCTGAGCTGTTTAAAGGGTGGACCCCGGAGCAACTTGTTGCTGAGCAGGAAACTGATGATGACATAGGACCCCTAAAGAGGTGGGTAGAAGAGGGGCAGAAACAACCAACCCGGGCAGATGTGGCCAGACTCAGCCCCGCGACCAAGGCATATTGGTCACAATGGAAGAGGCTACACCTGAAAGATGGGGTGTTGCTGAGAAAATTCTATTGCTCGGAAGGAAGGACCTTCTACTTGCAGATACTGCTGCCTTGCATCTATTGCCACCAGGTGATGCAGCAAATACATGACGGCCCCATAGGAGGCCACTTTGGTGCAGAGAAAACACTCGCCTGCTTGAAGAACAGATACTATTGGTACAATATGTGAGATGATGTCACCCTGTGGTGCCACACTTGTACCAGATGTGCCTAAAAAGCCAGCCCCCAGAAAACTCCCCAAGCTGCAATGGAACCGTGAGAGTAGGTGCCCTCATGGATGGAATTGCCATTGACCTGATGGGCCTGCTCAATGAGACAGAGAGCTACAATCACTTCATCCTGGTGGTACCAGACTATTTCAGTAAATGGGCTGAAGCATATCCAATCCCTGATGAGCAGGCCTCCACAGTGGCTGAAAAGATCGCTTCAGAGTGAATGTGTCGATATGGAGGCCCGTGGTCTTTGCATAATGACCAGGGCACCAACTTTGAGTCAGCCATGTTCCAGGGGATGTGTGAGATGCTGGGAGTGGAAAAAACACGCACTGCCCCATTTCACCCCCAATCTGATGGACAAGTAGAAAGTTTTAATGCCACACTGCAGAAAATCCTAGCCACCACAGCTGACCAATGTCACTGGGACTGGGACCTGATGATCCCATACACAACAATGGCCTACTGGGCATCCTGACACAGTTCCATGAGCTTAACCCCCAATATGATGCTGCTTGGACGCGAGATAAGTGAGCCCCTAGACATATTAACCGGCCTGCCACCAAATGACTGCTGTCCAATCTCTGCACCACAATACGTCATGCACCTGAGGGAATGGTTCGAGCTGTCCCACAAGTTGGCACAGGAGGCCCTTGGGAGGTCAGTGGAGCGAGCCAAACGACAGTATGATAAAAACATCTGTCAAGTCCAGTATCCCATCGGAGCAGCAGTCTGGTTTCTTGTCGAAGGCACCAAGAGGGCGAAAAACAGCATAAGAAAATTCTTACCATCTTATGAAGGCCCCCTATTTCATGGTGGACGTACTGGACGATTTGATCTATTGCATCAAGAAAAGCCCAAGGTCAAAGGCCAGGATGGTGCATCATAACAAGCTCAAGGCCTACCACTCCAGGACCCCACTCGACAACAGCTGGGTCTTCCAAGATTCCTCTGACGCATTGACACCTAGGGAGGTGCCACTCCCATCAGCGGAGGGAGATGTCTCTGATTTGGAGGCGGGCTCTCTAAACCTATGGGATGACCCACAGGACCCAGATGATTCCAGCGCAGAGTCATCTCAGGGGCCTTGCTCGCCACAACAATATCACACCAGAAGGAGCAATGCTCCCCACCTGGACCTCACCCAGCCTCAACTGGTTGAGGTGGACACCTGCCAACTACCTCAGAGACCAGCTCGCCTGCCCACTCCTGTCGACACTCCTCGCAGAAGACCACACAGGGTGCGCAGACCTCCAGACAGGTTGGGTGACTGGATTTACTCCTAATCACTAGAGCCTTCAGCCTGAGTATGCATGTAGGTGGATCGCAGCCCTACTCATGGCACACTAGCCTGACCTAGGGTGTAGGCGGATCGCTGCCCAGCTTGTGGCCAAAAACAAACAAACAAACAAAAAAGAGCGAAAAAAGTTTGAGACTGTTCTTATGCCTTATTGTTGTACTTGAAATATGTTGATGGGCCTTGTGTTGTTTGGTAGCACTTCTTATAAGCTAAGGTTAACTCACTGGCTGCACAAGATTAAGTCAGATTTGTTGCACTGTTTTATCATTATGGCTGTTACAGGACCAAGGGGTGACGAACACTTAAGTTTTCAGGGACACTGGGTTGGAAGACTGGGATCGCGCTTTTCATTTGTTACTTTACATCTGTCTACTTTTGTGCTGGAGTGATATTAGGAGCCCACATCATCCAGAGTGGGGGTAGTGTTACAGACATAGCCTATCCCTTGAGGCAGAGGGAATTATGGGAGTTGGTGTTGACGAAAGTGTTTTGTAGTTCAAAGAAAGTAGAGCAGTTGTTGTGGTGGAAGAGTTATAAGCAGCCAGTTTAGCGGTAATAGGTCGGTCCCAGCCCAAGTTGTGTTTTATTTCAACGAAAATAAAATCTCATCTTCTACAAGAGAGAGCATGGATTCCTCCCCTTTGTTGATGAAGTATATTAACAGGCTGAATCAGCTCAGGACGGAGGTCTTGGGCCAACGCACCAGAGTTTTCCCGACTACGGTTATGGAAAGACAACGCTCCATGCAGAAAGGTAACAGGATCATCTGCCTCCATCTCACCCTATCCCTTGCATCTTCCGCTATAACACCAACCCTATCCATGTCCTCCTTCACTACATCCATGAATCTTCTCTGTGGTCTTCCTCTTTTCCTCCTGTCTGGCAGCTCCATGTTCAACATCTTTTGTCCAATATACAGTGGTGTGAAAAAGTGTTTACCCCCTTCCCGATTTCTCATTTTTTGTATGTTTGTCACAAATAAATGTTTCAGATCATCAAACAAATTTAAATATTATACAAATATAACACAAGTAAACACAAAATGCAGTTTTTAAATGAAGGTGTTTATTATTAAGGGAAGAAAAAAATCCAAACCTACATGGCCCTGCATGAAAAAGTGATTGCCCCCTAAACCCAAAAACTGGTTGAGCCACCCTTAACAGCAACAGCTGCAGTCAAGCATTTGCAATAACTGGCAGTGAGTCTTTTACAGCGCTGTGGAGGAATTTTGGCCCACTCATTTTTGCAGAATTGTTATAATTCAGCCACACTGGAAGGTTTTTGAGCATGAACCACCCTTTTAAGGTCATGCCACAGCATTTCAGTGGGATTCAGGTCAGGACTTTGACTAGGCTGCTCCAAAGTCTTCATTTTGTTTTTCTTAAGCCATTCAGAGGTGGACTTGCTGGTGTGTTTTGGATCATTGTCCTGCTGCACAACCCAAGTGCGCTTCAGCTTGAGGTCATGAACAGATGGCCAGACATGCTCCTTCAGGATTTTTTGGTAGACAGCAGAATTCATGGTTCCATTTACCACAGCAAGTCTTCCAGGTCCTGAAGCAGCAAAACAGCCCCAGACCATCACACTACCACCACCATATTTTACTGTTGGTATGATGTTCCTTTTCTGAAATGCTGTGTTACTTTCACGCCAGATGTAATGGGACACACACCTTCCAAAAAGTTCAACTTTTGTTTCATCAGTCCACATAGAATTTTCCCAAAACTCTCGGACATCATCAAGATGTTTTCTGGCAAAACTGAGATGAGCCTTTATGTTGTTTTTGCTCAGCAGTGGTTTTCTTCTTGGAACTCTGCCATGCAGGCCATTTTTGTCCGGTCTCTTTCTTATGGTGGCGTCATAAACACTGACTTTAACTGAGGCAAATGAGGCCTGCAGTTCTTTGGATGTTGTTGTGGGGTCTTTTGTGACCTCTTGGATGAGTCGTCGCTGCGCTCTTGGGGTAATTTTGGTCGGCTGGCCACTCCTGGGAAGGTTCACCACTGTTCCATGTTTTCACCGTTTGTGGATAATGGCTCTCACTGTGGTTTGCTGAAGTCCCAAAGCTTTAGAAATGGCTTTATAACCTTTTCCAGACTGATAGATCACAATTACTTTGTTTCTCATTTGTTCCTGAATTTCTTTGGATTGCAGCATGATGTCTAGCTTTTGAGGATCTTTTGGTCTACTTCACTTTGTCAGGCAGGTCCTATTTAAGTGATTTCATGATTGACAACAGGTGTTGCATTAATCAGGCCTGGGTGGGGCTAGAGAAATTGAACTCAGCTTTCCAAAGATGTGATAAACCACAGTTAATTTATGTTTTAACGGGGGAGGGGGTGCAATCACTTTTTCACACAGGGCCATGTAGGTTTGGATTTTTTCCCCCTTAATAATAAACACCTTCATTTAAAAACTGCATTTTGTGTTTACTTGTGCCTAATATTTAGATTTGTTTGACGAGCTGAAACATTTAAATGTGACAAACACACAAAAAATGAGAAATCAGTTAGGGGTCAAACACTTTTTCACATCACTGTATCCACTATCCCTCCTCTGCACATGTCCAAACAATCACAGCCTTGTCTCTCTTTCTTCCCGAATTGCTCAACCTGAGCTGTCCCTCTGATATACTCATTCCTAATCTTGTCCCTCCTAGTCACTCAAAATGAAAATCTTAGCATCTTCAACTCTGTCACCTCCAGCTCCACCTCCTGTCTTTTTGTCAGCGCCAGTCTCCAAACCATACATCATCGCAGGTCTCACTACTGTCTTGTAAATCTTCCCTTTCACTCTTGCTGCTACTCTTCTGTCACAAATCACCCCTGACACTCATCTCCACCCACTCCACCCTACTCACACTCTCTTCTTGACCTCTCTTGTGTATTTTCCATTGCTTTGGATGGTTGACCCCAGGTATTTAAACTCATCTACTTTCATTACCTCTACTCCTTCCATTTTCACCATTAGACCTGCCTCCCTCTCATTCACACTCACGTATTCTGTCTTGCTTCTACTGACTTTCATTCCTCTTCTCTTCAGAGCATACCTCCACCTCTCCAGGTTCTCTTCCACTGCCTCCCTATTCTCACTACAGAGCTCAGTGTTGTCTACAAACATCATGGTCCAGAGAGACTCCTGCCTGACCTCGTCTGTCAGCCTGTCCATCACCATGGCAAACAAGAAGGGGCTCAGAGATGATCCCTGATGTAACCCTACCCCCACCTTGAACCCATCTGTCACTCCTACAGCACACCTCACCACCGTCTCACTGTCCTCATATGCCCTGCACTACCCTCACATGCTTCTCTGCCACTCCTGACTTTCTCATACAGTACCACACTTCCTCTCTTGGCACCCTATCTAATGCTTTCTCTAGATCCACAAAGACACAGTGCAACTCCTTCTGACCTTCTCTATATTTCTCCATCAACACTCTTAGAGCAAACACTGCATCTGTAGTACTCTTTCTTGGCATGAAACCATATTGCTGCTCACCGGTTGTCACCTCTCCTCTTAACCTGGCTTCAACAACTCTTTCCCATATCTTCATAGTGTGGCAAATCAACTTTATGCCTTTGTAGTTACTACAGCTCTGAGCATCACCTTTGTTCTTGAAAATTGGTACCAAAACACTTCTCCACTCCTCCGACATCCTCTCACTCTCCAAGATTGTGTTAAACAATCTGGTTAAAAAGTCCCCTGCCATCTCTTCTAAACATTTCCATGCCTCCACAGGTATGTCATCTGGACCAACTGCCTTTCCATTCTTCATCCTCTTTAAAGCTACCCTTGCTAATCCTTGGGACTTCCTTGTTCACCACCTTTCCTTCATCCACCCTCCTGTCTCTCTCATTTTCTTTATTCATCATCTACTCAAAGTACTCCTTCCACCTTCTCAACACACTCTCATCATTTGTTCATACATTACCATTTCTGTCCTTAATCAACCTAACCTGCTGTACATCCTTTTCAGCTTGATCTCTGTCTAGCCAATCAATACAAGTCCTTTTCTCCTTAGTGTCCAGTCTCTCATACAACTCACTATATGCCTTTTCCTTTGCCTTTGCCACCTCTCTCTTTGCCACGTGCCAAGATTCCAAATACTCCTGTCTACTTTCTTCAGCTCCCTAACTGTCCCACTTTTTCTTTGCTAACCTCTTCCTTTGACTACTTTCCTGTACCTCCTCATTCCACCACCAAGTCTGCTTGTCTTCCTTCCTCTGTCCACTGGATACACCACATACCTTTCTATCTATTTCCCTCAATACTTTTGCTGTACTTTCCCAGTCATCTGGTAATTCTTTCCTACCACCCAGAGCCTGTATCAACTCCTTCCTGAACTCTGTGCGATTTTCTTCCTTCTGTAACTTCCCCCACTTAATCTTTGGCTCTGCCTTCACTCTCTTCCTCTTTTTGCTTTCCAAAGTCATCCTACAGACGGCCATCCGATGCTGTCTAGCTACATTTTCTTGTGCCATGACCTTGCAGTCTCCCATCTCTTTCAGATTTCTCGTTCTGCATTAGATGCAGTCCACCTGTGTGCACTTTCCTTCACTCTTGTAAGTCACTCTGTGTTCCTCTCTCTTCTTTAAGTATGTGTTCACCACAGCCATTTCCATCCATCCATCCATTTTCTACTGCTTTTCCAGAGGTCCAGGTCGCGGAGGCAGCAGCTCAAGCAGAGAAGCCTAGACTTCCCTCTCCCCAGCCACCTGCTCCAGCTCTTCAGAGAGGATACCAAGACGTTCCCAGGAAAGCTGGGAGACGTAGTCTCTCCAGCGTGTCCTGGGTCTGCCTTGGGGTCTCCTCCTAGTTGGACGTGCCCAAAACATCTCAAGTGGGAGGCGTCCAGGAGGCATCCTAATCAGATGCCCAAACCACCTCACCTGGCTCCTTTCAGTGTGGAGGAGCAGCGGTTCTACTCTGAGCCTCCTCCGGATGACTGAGCTCCTCACCCTATCTCTGAGGGTGAGTCCAGCAATCCTACGGAGAAAAGTCATTTCAACCACTTGCTTCCATGATCTCATTCTTTCGGTCATTACCCAAAGCTCATGACCACAGATGAGGGTAGGAACGTAGATCAACAGGTAAATCAACAGCTTTGCTTTAGAGTTCAGCTCCCTCTTCACCTCAACGGACCGGTACGTCTGCATCACTGCAGATGCTGCTTCGATCCATCTGTGAATCTCTTGCTCTATTCTCCCTTCACTCGTGAATGAGACCCCAAGATACTTGTGTGACGTAGGTGAGGTTCACACAAAGAAGAGGAGCAGATAGTTGTGACGAACAGGTTTGATTTTTTACACACACACTGAGCACAGACAGGAGAGGAGGTCATTCTCCCAGACCTCCGTTTCAATCATGGTTACCCAACACAAGATACATTTTGCCCTAATCCTGCCTATAAAACACTGCTGGGTCATTATAACGCAGTTATAATGACCCAGCAGTATAATAACTTAGTAATAACATTTAAACAGAAACACAAAATAACGTCCACTGTTGCAAAGCATGCTGGGGAGATCCCTGCTCCCCCCCTCAATACAGCCCCGACGTTACACTGCCCCCCCACCCCCCCGGACTGGTTTCTGTCCCCAGAAAAATTAAAGTCCAATTCAAAAGTCCAATACGAACTTGTCCAGGTGCTGGGGCAGCCTTCGGTGCCGACGACCAGCACGTACAGGCCTCCTAGTGTCCATCTGAGTCTCAGTCGGGGTATCTGGTTGGGATGAAGGCTCCGGTTCGTCCACCAGCGGGGCGGATGGCTGATACGGGGTGAGACGGTCACGGTGAAGGACCACAACCCGGTCCCTTTTCCTAAGCCTCACCCTGTACACCACATCCGACAGTCTCTGCAAAACCACGCACGGTCTCGACCAATGGCTCGCCAGCTTCAGTGATCGTCCTCTTTTTCTCTCAGGACAGAAAACCCAGACTCGATCTCCCGGTGGAAAGTCCCTCCCCTGGCAGCGGGAGTCAAACGCTCGCTTCTGCCGACCCCCTGCCGCTGCCAGGGCCTCTCGAGCCAGTTCGTGCACTGTGTGGAGACGTTCTTTCAAACAAAAAAAATAATCCAACCTGGGTTTGCCTTCCACCTCCGGCTCGGGGGGTGGGGGTGGGGCGAATACCAAATCCACCGGTGTGCGCAGCTCGCGTCCAAACATGAGCACCGCAGGGGTGCACCGAGTAGATTCCTGAGCTGCTGTCCGGTACGCCCACAAAACAAAAGGCAGATGCAGGTCCCAGTCTCGCTGTCGCTGGTCCACTAGGATAGCGAGCTGGGTGGTAAGGGTCCAGTTGAATCGTTCGACCAGGCCGTCGCTCTGTGGATGCAGCGGGGTGGTCCGGGTCTTCCGGATGTCCAGCCGCTTGCAGACCTCTCCGAAGACCTCCGCTTCGAAGTTCCGACCCTGATCGCTGTGCAGCTCCTCCGGTGCACCAAACCAACAGAACATTTCGTCCACCAGCTTTGATGCCGTCGTAGCGGCACTCTGGTCTGGGACCGCATACGCCTCTGGCCAGTTAGTGAAATAATCCATTGCTACCAGAACGTAGCAGTTCCCCCGGTCCGTGGTCAGGAAAGGGCCCAGGATGTCCACTCCCACCCGCTCCATCGGTGCTCCTACCCGGTACTGCTGCAGGGGAGCGTGGGATCGCTGAGTTGGTCCTTTCTGCGCTGTGCAGATGTCGCAGCAATGAACGTGGAGCTCCACGTCCTGATGACAGCCGGGCCAGTAGAACCGGGCTCGAAGGCGCTGCAGCGTCTTTGTCACCCCAAAGTGGCCCACTCCTACTGCCCCGTGGACCAGCTGGAGCACTTTGGGCCGGAGTCGACGAGGAATCAGCAGCTGCCAAACGTGCTGCTGCCCAACTGGAGTCAGCCACTGTCGATACACCATGCCCTCATGGCAGCGGAGGTTGGCCCACTGGGAGTGCAGGGCCTTAGTCTCTGGGTCCAGCGCAGACACAACCTCCCAGGCGGGCCGCTGCCCTGCGTCCAGCCACTGCCGAACCCGAGAAATGACCGGATCTCTATCCTGCTCGCTCTGCAGCTGCTGTGTGTCAAGGACCTCTGTGATGTCATCGCTGGGGGAGGCTGCCTGATCATCCGAGGAGGGGCTGCGCGTCGCTGCGTTATTCCTGCTCGCAGCGGTCCGGAGAGCAGCAGCCCGTGGGACGGCTTGGTCTCAAACTTCAGCCCGCTGGTAGTGACGACACTCCTCTGTTGCACAGGGGCGCCGAGACAGCACGTCAGCGTTGGCATGGAGGCGGCCTGCCCGATGCACAATCTGAAAATTATTGTGACGTAGGCGAGGTTCACACAAGAAGAGGAGCAGATAGTAGTGACGAATAGGCTTTATTCACACACACAGAGCACAGTCAGGAGGGAAGGTCATTCTCCCAGACCTCCGTTTAAATCATGGTTATACAACACATGATACATCTTGCCCTAATCCTGCCTATGAAACACTGCTGGGTCATTATAACGCAGTTATAATGACACAGCAGTATAATAACTCAGTAATAACATTTAATACACACAATAATGTCCTCTGTTGCAAAGCATGCTGGGAAAATCCCAGCTCCCCCCCCCCCAATACAGCCCCGACGTTACACTGCCCCCGTCCTGGACTGGTTTCTGTCCCCAGAAAAATTAAAGTCCAGTTCAAAAGTCCAGTACAAACTCGTCCAGGTGTCGGGGTGGCCTTCGGTGCCTGCAACCAGCACCTACAGGCCTCCTAGTGTCCATCTGAGTCTCGGTCGGGGTATCTGGTCGGGATAAAGGCTCTGGTTCGTCCACCAGCGGGGCGGATGGCTGATACGGGGTGAGACGGTCACGGTGAAGGACCACAACCCGGTCCCTTTTCCTAAGCCTCACCCTGTACACCACATCCGACAGTCTCTGCAAAACCACGCACGGTCTCGACCAATGGCTCGCCAGCTTCGGTGATCGTCCTTTTTTTTTCTCAGGACAGAAAACCCAGACTCGATCTCCTGGTGCAAAGTCCCTCCCCTGGCAGCGGGAGTCATACGCTCGCTTCTGCTGACCCCCCGCCGCTGCCAGGGCCTCTCGAGCCAGTACATGCACCGTGTGGAGACGTTCTTTCAAACAAAAAAAATAATCCAACCCAGGTTTTCCCTCCACCTCCGGCTCAGGGGGGGGGACCGAATACCAAATCCACCAGTGTGCGCAGCTCACGTCCAAACATGAGCGCTGCAGGGGTGCACCGAGTAGATTCCTGAGCTGCTGTCCGGTACGCCCACAAAACAAAAGGCAGATGCAGGTCCCAGTCTCGCTGTCGCTGGTCCACTAGGATAGCGAGCTGGGTGGTGAGGGTCCGGTTGAATCGTTCGACCAGGCCGTCGCTCTGTGGATGCAGCGGGGTGGTCCGGGTCTTCCAGATGTCCAGCCGCTTGCAGACCTCTCCGAAGACCTCCGCCTCGAAGTTCCGACCCTGATCGCTGTGCAGCTCCTCCGGTGCGCCAAACTGACAGAACATTTCATCCACCAGCTTTGATGCCGTCGTAGCGGCGCTCTGGTCCGGGACCGCGTACGCCTCTGGCCACTTAGTGAAATAATCCATTGCGACCAGCACGTAGCGGTTCCCCCGGTCCGTGGTCGGGAAAGGGCCCAGGATGTCCACTCCCAATCGCTCCATCGGTGCTCCCACCCGGTACTGCTGCAGGGGAGCGTGGGATCGCTGAGTTGGCCCTTTCTGAGCTGTGCACGTGTCGCAGCGGTGAACGTGGAGCTCCACATCCTGATGACAGCTGGGCCAGTAGAACCGGGCTCGAAGGCGCTGCAGCGTCTTTGTCACCCCGAAGTGGCCCGCTCCTACCGCCCCATGAACCAGCTGGAGTACGTTGGGCCGGAGTCGACGAGGAATCAGCAGCTGCCAGACGTGTCGCTGCCCAGCTGGAGTCTGCCACTGTCGATACACCACGCCCTCGTGGCAGCGGAGGTTGGCCCACTGGGAGTGCAGGGCCTTAGTCTCTGGGTCCAGTGCAGACACAACCTCCCAGGCGGGCTGCTGCCTTGCGTCCAGCCACTGCCGAACCCGAGAAATGACCGGGTCGCTATCCTGCTCGCTCTGCAGCTGCTGCGTGTCAAGGACCTCTGTGACGTCATCGCTGGGGGAGGCTGCTTGATCATCCGAGGAGGGGCTGCGCGTCGCTGCGTTATTCCTGCTCGCAGCGGTCCGGAGAGCAGCAGCCCGTGGGACGGCTTGGTCTCGATCTTCAGCCCGCTGGCAGTGACAACACTCCTCTGTCGCACAGGGGCGCCGAGACAGCGCGTCAGCGTTGGCATGGAGGCGGCCTGCCCGATGCACAATCTGAAAATTATAATCCTGCAGTGCCTCCAGCCATCTCGCCAACTGTCCATCCGGCTCTTTGAAGTTCAATAACCAGGTCAGGGAAGCGTGATCCATCCTGAGCTGGAACCTCCCCCCGTACACATACGGGCGGAAATGACGCAGTCCCTGAATGACAGCCAACAGCTCTCTGCGAGTCACACAGTAATTCCTCTCGGCTCTGCTGAGAGTGCAGCTGAAAAAAGCGACTGCCTGCTGTCTGTGTTCTCCCTCCTGGGATAGCACCGCCCCGATGCCCTGGTTGCTGGCATCCGTGTCCACGATGAAAGGGCAGTTTGGGTCAGGATACTGCAGGATGGGGGCTCTGATGAGCGCCACGCGAAGCTGGGAGAAAGCAGCAGCACAGTTCTCACTCCACTGAAACGTGCATCCTTTCTGGGTCAGCTGATGCAGCGGGCTGGCGATGGTGGCGAAGTTTTTCACAAACCTTCTATAATAGGAGGCCAATCCAAGAAAACTCCTCAGCTCTCCCACGTTCCGCGGCACTAGCCAGTCTCTCACCACTGCCACTTTTTCTGGGTCGGTGGCGACCCCTGCAGCGCTGACGACGTGGCCCAGGAAAGTGGTCTCCCGCCGGAATAGGTGGCATTTTCTTGGGTGTAACCGTAGCCCCGCCTGTCGGATGGCATCCAGCACCTCTCGGAGATTTGACAGGGCACTGTCAAAATCAGCTGCATACACCAGTAGGTCGTCCAAGTAAACAACGCAGCGACTCTGGGGCACGTGAGCCAGCACTCGCTCCATCAGGCGCTCAAAGGTGGCCGGGGCATTGCAGAGTCCAAACGGCATCACTTTAAACTGGTACAGTACCTGCCCGATGGAGAAGGCTGTTTTTTGGCGGGCCTCAGGTGACAGCTCTACCTGCCAATAGCCGCTGCGTAGATCCAGCGAGCTGAACCAGCTGGAGCCAGCGATGTGGTCCAGCGCATCATCGATGAGGGGCAGGGGATAGGAATCCTTCCGGGTGACGTCATTCAGGTGCCGGTAATCCACACAGAACCGCCACGACCCGTCCTTCTTCTTGACCAGCACCACCGGCGCCGCCCAGGGGCTGCTGGAGGGCTCAATAACATCTGCCTCCAGCATCTCACGCACTTTTTGTTCTGCTGCTGCCCGCCTTGAAAAGGGCAGCCGGCATGGGAGGAGTCGAATCGGCCTGATCTCACCGGTGTCGATCTCGTGCTGCACCAAACCGGTTCGGCTGCATTCCTCATCCTTCGCGGCGAAAACACCCATATAACAGTCCAATAGCTCCCACAGCTGGCATCTCTGTTCCGGGTCCAGCCCGCTGCAGCTCCGCTGAGATAATTCCTCGACCGCCTGCTGCATCTCTGCTGACACGTTGACCCCTCCCCTTGCTGTCCTTGTGTGTGCTCGTGCTTCCTCTGCCCGAGCTGGTGGCGTCATCGTGTCCGGTCCTCGCGGTGGCCCGCCTGGTCCGGCCCGTCCTGGTGGTCCCTCGATTGCGCAGGCCCCCATGCTCCTTCTCTGGGTTCTGCTGTGGAGTGTGATGGTCCGGTCTCCGAGTTGGAGGGATGGTCCGGCGGTGTTGATCTTGGCGTTCCAGGTTGTGAGCAGGTCTAGTCCAATAATACAAGGGTCTTGGATGCCAGCCAGCCAGAACAGGTGTTTTATGTTCTGACCGGCCACCCCCACCACGAGGACTCTCCGCCCCCTCAGTCTGGCGCGCTCACCGGTAGCCGTGGTGACGCAGCGCTCGGTGGGCTCCCACCCCCGTGGGGCCGTCTTGTTCGTGCCCGGCAGCACACTGGGTCGGACCAAGGAGATTGTAGAGCCGGTGTCATTCAGGGCCCGGATCGACGTCTTCTCCAAGCTGCACTGTAGATACAACGCTGGAGAGTGTCCAATTCGGCCCACGCGCGGTGACAGCTCATCAGTTTGTCATGGGGTGGGTGCAGGGCAGTACCGTGCGATGTGTCCTGGCTCCCCACAGCGGGGGCACTCTTCCACGCGTCGCCGCGGCCGTCTTCTCCGTGGACGCGCTGCCATAACTCCTCCTCCTCCTCCTCGCTCTCAGCTGTGGCCTGGGAGGTTCTTTGTCTGTGCGTTGACGCTTCAGTTGCGCGATTCATCAGCGGCTCCACCCGCTCTGCTTCTGCCACCGCAGTCTCCCAGTTGCTCGCGGCGTGGATCCGTACGTGACTCTGGAGCTGGGCCGGGCGGAGACCTTGGATGAAGTTCCGGAGGGCGAGCTTCTCTACCACCTCCGGTGCGAAATCTGGGTAGCTGCGCCGTGTTAGCAGCCGTATGTCTGCCGCATAGGCTCCTAGGCTTTTCTTGTTGCTTTGACGGTGGTGGGTCAGCTGTTCCTGGGCGTGCTCAGCGTCCGCCGTTTTCCCAAATCGTCTCCGGAGCGCTCCTTGTAGCGCTGGCCAGCTGTAGCGCTCCTCAGGCCAGAGACCAGAGAGCGTGCAGAGAGCCCTCCCTTCCAAGGCCAGCGCGACTTGCACAGCAGTTTCCTCTGGCGACCAGCCGTTCAGCGCGGCAGCCAGTTCGACCTGGATCAGGTAGTCATCCAACGGGGTCTCGCCGTTGAAACGGGGAATCTTGGCCCGCTGCCGGACGGATGGAACGGTCGCTTCTTGATCGATCGCCACTCCTGATCGCTGTGGAATCGCCAGCCCGTCCTGCCCTGAAAAGGGCGGGATGTGGGGCTGATTTGCTCTGCTCTGCCCGCTCTGCCTTGAAAAAGGCAGAGGGCGGGGTGCGCTGGCCCCGTCAGGTCTGCCGCTTCGTTCGTCCTAGCGAGCGGCTCCCGGGGGTGGTGTCTCGGCCCCATCGTCCGTCGTCAGCTGAGCGATGAGTCACTCCAGCTGCTGGATCTCCATTCTGATCCTGGCTTCCATCTGCTCCATCCCACTCCTGGCACCAGTGTGACATAGGCGAGGTTCACACAAAGAAGAGGAGCAGATAGTTGTGACGAACAGGCTTTATTCACACACACCCTGAGCACAGACAGGAGGGGAGGTCATTCTCCCAGACCTCCGTTTCAATCATGGTTATACAACACATGATACATCTTGCCCACCGGTAGCCGTGGTGACGCAGCGCTCGGTGGGCTCCCACCCCCGTGGGGCCGTCTTGTTTGTGCCCGGCAGCACACCGGGTCAGACCAAGGAGATTGTAGAACCGGTGTCAATCAGGGCCCGGATCAACGTCTTCTCCAGGCTGCATTGTAGATACATCCCTGGAGAGTGTCCTCTCTTCCTTCTGCCCTCAGAGAGAGCAGCTTTTTCTTTTGCTCCCTCTTTCACCCTCCCTCCCTCCCTCCCCCCCAACTGACTGACTGAATCCCAGCTTGCTATTGTCTGTGTCTGCGCTCTTCTGCTGCTGATTCTGATCCAAACGGAAATTATGGATTTAATAAGCTGGGCTTTGAACGCAGTTGACACAGTTTTTTCAATGAGGAAATCGGGTCCGGGGGAGCCCACCTGTCCCGCAGGTACTGCTGCTGCGGGTTATGTAAGGGACACATATAATTGGAAGCTTATGTGTCTGTGCGACCTTTCAATTGAAGATGCAGAAGACATCTATCTTTTTTGCCTCACGATCTCAGGACTGTTTCTGATCGGCTTTGGAATAGTCCTGGTGTATCGAAAATTGAAGAAGATGGATAGAGCTTATCAAAATGCTGACCCAACAAAGCTCTTTCATCAATTCGACCAGCTGGGAAGAACTCTGATCGTGGCCAATGGTGAGCTGAACAGAAAAATTGGTAACATCGGGATGGTCCTAGGAGCTTTACAGGAAAAGATTTTAAAGCCTGGCAATGAAGGGAATTATGGATCACTGGATGCATAAGAGAAGTAAAGTTTTTCTCTGTGTGCCTGTGCTATTCGACCTTGATCGGCGCCCCACAGCTTCACTCCTCCTGGATAAATGATAAGCAGCAGGATTGTTGTGCTTCTCTTCACAAACATTCTGGTGTACAGCATCTGAACTCTCAAGGACAGCAACATGTGACTGGCTCAGGAAATTTCCATCTGCCATGCCTCAAGGACATGCTTTCCGAGTTTCAGACACTAAGACATAACATCTCCGCTGGGAGAGGATTTTGCTGCCTCCAGTAACTGATAAACACCCACCTGCATTCAACATACACGAACACACTAATTCATATACTGAATTACACCCATCCATTCACTGACTCTCTCTGTCTTTGGTTTTTTGTGGTTGATTGTTTGCTCTGTGCTATTGAGAGATTTTTTTTCATTGTAATCATAACCTGCTTAAATATTCATAAGCTGTATTCTGATAACAAAGTTTTTTTTCTCTCCCCCCCATTGTGTCGTTCCCCTCCCCTCCCCTCTTTTTCTTATCTATCTCTGTTTGATGAGGCGCCTATCATGGCCGCCGTGTCGTTGTGTTGCGCTTGCACGCGCACCAATGTCAAGTCAAATTCCTCGTGTGTTTTTTACATGCTTGGCAATAAAGTTTATTCTGATTCTGATTCAGAGTGTCCAATTCGGCCCACGAGCGGTGACAGCTCATCAGTTTGTTGTGGGGTGGGTGCAGGGCAGTACCGTGCGATGTGTCCTGGCTCCCCACAGTGGGGGCACCCTTCCACGCGTCGCCGCGGCCGTCTTCTCCGTGGACACACTGCCGTGGTCTGCCGTAACTCCTCCTCCTCCTCCTCCTCCTCGCTCTCAGCTGTGGCCTGGGAGGTTCTTTGTCTGTGCGTTGATGCTTCGGTTGCGCGATTCATCAGCGGCTCCACCCGCTCTGCTTCTGCCACCGCAGTCTCCCAGTCGCTCGCGGCGTGGATCCGTACTTGGTTCTGGAGCTGGGCCGGGCGGAGACCTTGGATGAAATTCCGGAGGGCGAGCTTCTCTACCACCTCCGGTGCGAAATCTGGGTAGCTGCGCCATGTTAGCAGCCGTATGTCTGCCGCATAGGATCCTAGGCTTTCCTGGTTGCTTCGACGGCAGTGGGTCAGCTGTTCCTGGGCGTGCTCAGCATCCGCCGTTCTCCCAAATCGTCTCCGGAGCGCTCCTTGTAGCGCTGGCCAGCTGTAGCGCTCCTCAGGCCAGAGATCAGAGAGCGTGCAGAGAGCCCTCCCTTCCAAGGCCAGCGCGACTTGCACAGCAGTTTCCTCTGGCGACCAGCCGTTCAGCGCGGTGGCCAGTTCGACCTGGATCAGGTAGTCATCCAACAGGGTCTCGCCGTTGAAGCGGTGAATCTTGGCCTGCTGCCGGACGGATGGAACGGTCGCTTCTTGATCGATCGCCGCTCCTGATCGCCGTGTATAATAACTCAGTAATAACATTTAATACACACAATAACGTCCTCTGTTGCAAAGCATGCTGGGGAAATCCCTGCTCCCCCCCCAATTCAGCCCCGACGTTACACTATAATCCTGCAGTGCCTCCAGCCATCTCGCCAACTGTCCATCCGGCTCTTTAAAATTCAATAACCAGGTCAGGGAAGCGTGATCCGTCCTGAGCTGGAACCTCCCCCCGTACACATACGGGTGGAAATGACGCAGTCCCTGAATGACAGCCAGCAGCTCCCTGCGAGTCACAAAGTAATTCCTCTCGGCTCTGCTGAGAGTGCGGCTGAAAAAAGCGGCTGCCTGCTCTCCGTGTTCTCCCTCCTGGGATAGCACCACCCCAATGCCCTGGTTGCTGGCGTCCGTGTCCACGATGAACGGGCGGTTTGGGTCGGGATACTGCAGGATGGGGGCTCCGATGAGCGCTGCGCGAAGCTGGGAGAAAGCAGCAGCACAGTTCTCACTCCACTGAAACGTGCGTCCTATCTGCGACAGCTGGTGCAGCGGGCTGGCGACGGTGGCGAAGTTTTTCACAAACCTTCTATAGACCATTTGCTGTGACGTCACATCCTTTTGTTTACGCTGCCATATTGGACGGCAAAAGTGAGTGGACGGCACATTCAGCAGCTGTTCAGCGGTGTACCAGATCTCAATATATTTACCTGATTTCAGAATCAGAATCAGAATGAGATTTATTGCCATTGTTCATGTAGTACACAAACTAGGAATTTGTCTCGGTGCAATGCTGCAACATTAAACATGGAGTAGCACTAAAGATAAAAATAAAAAAACTATGCATGCAATAAAAGGTAGAATATGAATAAGTAATACTAATCTATGCAATTTTTAAATATATTAACAAGCAGCAGATATTGTGGAGTTCCATATAGTGCAGCCGGTAGTGCAAAAAGAAAACAGTGATAATTGTCATGAGTCCGGTTGAGCTGCTGTACGTAATGCACGAGAGTCTAATAAGTCACTTAGTGTTCAGCAGTCTGATGGCAGAGGGGAAGAAGCTGTTCATGTGACGGGAGGTTTTAGTCTGAATGGACCGAAGTCTTCTGCCTGAGGGGAGGGGGGCAAACAGTGCGTGTCCAGGGTGTGGTCCCGGGTGATGGTGGTGCCCAGGAAGCGGAAGGAATCCGCAGTGGTGATGGGAGAGTCTGTGAGGGTAAGGGGGGGGCAGAGGGGTTGTGACTTTTCTGAAGTCCACGATCATCTCCACTGTCTTCAGAGCGTTCAGCTGCAGGTTGTTGTGGCTGCACCAGGACGCCAGCTGGGCCACCTCTCTCCTGTAGACGGACTCGTCGCCGTTGGAGATGAGCCCGATGAGGGTGGTGTCGTCCGCAGACTTGATCAGCTTGACAGACTGGTGGCTGGAGGTGCAGGAGTTGGTGTACAGGGAGAAGAGCAGGGGGGAAAGTACACAGCCCTGGGGTGATCTGGTGCTGACGCTAACAGAGTCTGAGACAGTCTTTCCCAGCTGCACATGCTGCCTCCGGTCCGTCAGGAAGTCGGTGATCCACCTGCAGAGGGAGTCAGGCACATTGAGCAGGGACAGCTTGTCCTGGAGCAGAGCGGGGCGGATGGTATTGAATGCAGAGCTGAAGTCCACAAACAGGATCCTGACGTAGGTTCCCGGGGAGTCCAGGTGCTGCAGGATGGAGTGGAGGGCCAGGTTGACTGCGTCGTCCACAGACCTGTTGGCTCTGTAGGCAAACTGCAGCGGGTCCAGGAGGGGAGTGGTGATGGTCTTGAGGTAGGGCAGGACCAGGCGCTCAAAGGACTTCATGACTACAAAGGTGAGCGCTACAGGTCTGTAGTCGTTAAGTCCAGTGATCCGTGGCTTCTTGGGGACAGGAACGATGGTAGAGGTTTTGAGGCAGGCCGGCACGTGGCATGACTTCAGGGAGGTGTTAAAAATGTCTGTGAAGACAGGAGTCAGCTCCTCTGCACAGTGTCTCAGGGTGGAGGGAGACACGCCGTCCGGACCGGGGGCCTTGCGCGGGTTCAGTCTGGAGAACTGTCTGTGCACGTCCTGCTCACTGATGGCAAGGGCAGGGGGGGAGGAGGGGGGGCCGCCTTTGATGAAGTGGGGACCATGGAGGCAGTGGCGCTGGGGGGAGGGGGGAGTTGGACACAGCTGACGAGGTGTCAAAACGGGCATAGTGTTGGGACAGTCTTTGACAAAGGGCTTTGTCATCCTGTCCTTTAGAAGCCTGAGGCCGATAGTTGGTGATTTGCCTCAGTCCTCTCCATACAGAAGCAGAGTCGTTAGCAGTGAACTGTTGCTGGAGTCTCTCAGAATACACAGATTTAGCTCTCCTCAGCTCTCTGCTAAACCGGTATTTGACCTCCCTGTAGCAGTCCCTGTCTCCACTTTTCAACGCTGCTTCCTTCTCCTTCCTGATCTGTCTGAGCTTAGCTGTGAACCAGGGCTTGTCGTTGGAGTAACTCACCCTTGTGCATGATGGAAGAATGCTCTCCTCACAAAAGTGGATATATGAGGTCACAGTGTCTGTGTACTCATCCAGATCATGCGTGGCTCCTTTAAACATGTCCCAGTCAGTTATTTCCAGGCACGTGCGCAGCTCCTCCCCAGCTTCACTGGTCCATTTTCTCGTAGTGCTCACAACAGGTTTTGTGAGCTTCAGTCTCTGTCTGTATGTGGGAATCAGGTGGACTATCACGTGATCAGATAGTCCGAGCGCAGCGCGGGGAACAGCACGATACGCGTCCTTAACTGTAGTGTAACAGTGATCCAGCATGTTCTCTCCTCTGGTGGGGCATTTAATAAACTGTTTGTATCGGGGGAGTTCGTGGCTCAGGTTGCTCTGGTTAAAGTCGCCAACCACAATAACCAGAGAGTCCGGGAAAGTCCGCTCCACTTGTTGAATGTGATCTGCGAGCGCACGCTGAGCCTTGCGCACGTCCGCGTCGGGCGGGACGTAAACAGCGGCCAGGATGAATGAAGCAAACTCACGCGGGGAATAAAATGGCTTGCAGTTGATGAATAAATATTCCAGAGCGGGAGAACAGTGTTGAGAGATCACAGTTACATCGGAGCACCAGCTGCTGTTGATGTAGAAGCAAACTCCTCCGCCTGTGGTCTTGCCGGAGAGCCCCGTGTCTCGATCAGCACGAAATAGCTGAAATCCCTCGAGGAGGAGCGCACTGTCCGGTGTCTTTTCCTTGAGCCAGGTCTCAGTGAAGCAGAGGGCACACGAGGTGGAGAGGTCCTTAAATCGCATCAGCAGTCTCAGTTCATCTACCTTGTTATAAAGAGAGTTGACGTTGGACAGAAATATTCCAGGCAAAGCCGTGCGCGTGCCTCTCCTGCGAAGCCGCATGAGGGCACCCGCTCGTCTTCCTCTCTTTCGCCGTCTCACTTTTTGGGCTAAAAAGTGAACCAGCCAAAAAAACTGGGAGTAGGTCCGTGGGAGTGAAAGTCCTGATATTTAGTAGCTCTTCACGGGTGTAAGAGCAGGCAGACACACAATTGACGAACAAAAACAAACAAAAAAAAAGCGCAGCGAAGCACCATGGCGACCACTGTGGGTGCCATCTTGGATCTCGGAACCCTACATCTTTGTTTTATTTTATGTTGGCATTGAATTAGACTATGGTGTTTCACTGCTGTGCCTTTGGGTGTACAAATTGCCAGAAAAAGGGATCCAACTTGAAGTTTTACCGGTACCCAGCTGACGAAGACAGGCGCAGGAGGTGGGTGGCCCGTCGCCTTACTCGCGGCTATGCAATCAACATTTTATATCGGGTATGTCTGATGTATCAGTGTCTATAGATGTAATGTTATATCATTGTAAACACTGGTAAATGGTAAAGCATGAGTCTGAATGACTCCATGTTTTAATCCTGTACTCCTGGTTATAAATCAGGTTATTGGGTACATAAACACGCGGAAAACTGTGGTGGGCAGGGCCCGGCAGCGTGCCTGTGTTTGCGCTTCGCTGCAAAAGCTGAGACGAGGAGCTGCCCGGAGCGGGATTATCTGGTAGAAATTCCCCAGGCAGCCGTAGTGGTTGCGTAAAAACGAGCTCTGCCGGGGAAGCTTCTAGATCCTCTTTCGGCGCGGAGCGCAACCCCAATAAAACCCACGGCATCCTGTCTACCCAATTTGCATCCGTCAGTGAAGCCCTGAGCGCTGCTTTCAGTGATCTATGAAAACGCTCGCATTGTGGGACACATATGTGGGTTTCATATGCTTCACATGTATATTACTGTATGCTTATTGTATGCTTCATGTCTCAGAGGAACAAAAGGACTGAACCTCATAGGAGATAACAGAAGGATGTGAAATGTGGCCTTTTGTATGCAAAGAGATGACCTTGAGGGATTTCCTGACCACCAGTGACTTTAGGTGGAGGTGAGAAGACCTGGAAGAAGACGCATTGTGTGCTTTGATGTCCTGGGGTATAAAAGGGACAGATGTTGGGGGATTCTTTCTCTTTCTGTTTTTGGATGATGTTGGAGAATGTGAATAAACCTGACTTGTGAAATAAACTCAGCCTTGTCCTTCCACATTCTCCACACTGGTGACCCTAAGACGTATCATGAGTGGAAGAAATTCTCCCGAGCCAGACTCGTCAGGAGCCAGCCAAACGAATGCAGCCACAGTTCAGCTACCAGACTTCTGGCAGAACAATCCGCGCTCCTGGTTTAACGCGGTCGAGGCGCAGTTCAACCTCCGGAGGATTTCGGTAGACGACACAAAGTTCTACCATGTGGTTGCAAAGCTGGACAACCACACAGCCCAGCGGGTGGAGAGCCTGATCAACCAGCCGCCGGACAGCGACAAGTACAGCACGTTGAAGGCTGCACTCATCCGTTACTTCACCCCCTCGGTGGAGGAGCGAGCAGAGGGGCTCCTGGCGCTGACTGAATTTGAAAGCGACAGGCCTGCGGACCTGATGGAGAAGCTGTTGAGGTTGAAAGACTCTGACGATGATCACTTCATCTTCACCCACCTTTTCCTCAGGACCCTACCGTCAGCGGTGAGAGTGACCCTGGCCAGTTCACCACTGTTGGCCCGACGAGACTACCGCGAGCTGGGCCAGGAGGTGCAGCGACTCATCAACGCCAATAAACGGCGTGCGGCCATGGCCACGGCAGCGGAGCTCGGCGCAACGTCCAAAGATGGCAGGGGGCCAGAGGCTGCAGTACCAGACTCACCGACGATGGCGGCGGCAGGGGCCAGGAAACGCGGAGCAGACGACGTCCTTTGTTTCTACCATCGCCGCTTCGCAGATAGGGCACGCAAATGTATACCACCGTGCCATTTCAAGCGCTCGGGAAACGCCAAGACCGGGGGTCGGTAGCAGCTGCGGCCCTCGGAGAGGAGAACAAGCTGCTCTACTTGAGGGATGCGCACTCGGGGAGGCATTTCCTCATGGACACAGGCTCCCAGCTGAGTTTCATCACACCTTCCTCCGCTGACCAGTTGGCACCTTCCAGTGGTCCCGGGGTGTCAGCAGCGAACGGCTCGGCGATTAAGACCTTCGGTGAGTAGACGTTGCTTCTGTCCCTACACGGCCGTACATCCGAGTGGACTTTCGTCATAGCTGCAGTCAATTTCAACATGTTAGGGGCTGATTTTTTGTGCTCACATGGTTTGCTGGTTGATCTTGCTAACAGACGCCTGGTTAATGCACTCTCTTTTTATTCTATTCCCTGTACAGCTCGAGTGGCCCCGCCAACAGCACAAGCCAACGTCACAGCTGCAAGTGGTAAGTTCCACACACTCCTCACTCAGTTCCCAGCACTCACGGTCCCAACATTTTTGGCGACCGTGGCTAAACACGGGGTGGAACATTTTATTACTACCACCGGACCGCCCGTTTTTGCAAAAGCTCGGCACTTGGATTCAGCTAAACTGACCATAGCGCGCGAGGAGTTCGCCAACCTGGAAAAGTTGGGCATCATCAGGCGTTCGAAAAGCCCATGGGCTTCACCGCTTCACATGGTCCCGAAAGCTGATGGCTCGTGGCGACCTTGCGGTGATTTCTGCAGGTTGAACAACGCTACAGCGCACGACCGCTACCCGATCCCGCACATCCAAGATTTTTCAGTTCATTTGGCGGGGGTGCGCATTTTTTCTAAGATAGACTTGGTACGCGGTTACCACCAGGTCCCAGTGCGCGCTGAGGACATACCCAAAACAGTGGTAATAACTCCATTCGGGCTATTCGAGTTTTTGCGCATGCCGTTTGGGCTTAAAGGCACGGCACAGACGTTCCAACGCATGATGGACGTGGTGTTGCGCGATCTCCCCTTCGTGTTTGTCTACCTGGACGACATATTGGCAACCAGCGCGTCCGAAGACGAACACGAAAACCACCTCACGGCAGTTTTCCGGAGGTTGGCAGAGCACGGGTTAATAATCAACCCAGCGAGGTGTCAGTTCGGGGTGACGCAGATTGATTTTTTGGGGCATCGCGTCTCTCCAGAAGGAGTGGTTCCTCTGCCTGACAAAATACGCGCAGCAACAAATTTTCACCAGCCACAAACAGTCAAAGCGTTACAGGAGTTTTGGGGAATGGTGAATTTTTATAACCATTTCCTCCCCCGCGCAGCGCAGCTCATGCAACCATTGTATGCTTCACTAAAAAAACAAAAACCCACAAATAAAATCGAATGGTCTCCGGAGCGAGAGCGCGCATTCTCTGAAGTCAAAACATCCCTGGCATACGCTGCGTTGTTGGCACATCCAGTCCCAACGGCCCGCATGGCGCTCACTACTGACGCGACAGATGTGGCCATAGGGGCAGTCGTGGAACAGTATGTAGCCGGAGCCTGGCAACCGCTCGCCTTTTTCAGCAGGACCTTGCGC
Source organism: Pholidichthys leucotaenia (assembly GCA_020510985.1). Lineage (NCBI taxonomy): Eukaryota > Metazoa > Chordata > Actinopteri > Cichliformes > Pholidichthyidae > Pholidichthys > Pholidichthys leucotaenia. Next base: position 195,308,750 of record CM035843.1, on the reverse strand, counting down.
GATAGAAATTTGTATGGCTGAGCCTGCGCAAACAAGTTAGAGAGTGGGCGGCAGCCTGCATGGCTTGTCAACGAGCCAAGGTACACAGACATACGAGAGCTCCCTTGGAGCCGTTTCACATTCCGGCTAAGAGGTTTGATCATGTTCACGTGGACCTCGTAGGCCCCCTCCCGCCCTCACAGGGGTGCACACATCTTCTGACAATGGTTGACCGCACCACGCGCTGGCTGGAAGTGGTCCCACTGTCATCAACCACAGCTGAGGAGGTGGCGCGCCCGTTTTTAACGGCATGGGTAGCGTGTTTTGGAGTCCCGTCAGACATTATGTCCGACAGAGGCCCTCAATTTGTTTCCAAACTTTGGTCAGCGATGGCCCGCAGCCTGGGGGCAACGATCCACCGCACGACCGCGTACAATCCGCAGGCTAACGGGTTATGCGAACGTTTTCACAGGTCATTGAAGGCGGCCCTCAGAGCGTCGCTTACGGATGCAAATTGGGTGGACAGGCTACCATAGGTTTTATTGGGGTTGCGTTCTGCACCTAAAGAGGATTTAGAAGCCTCCCCAGCTGAGCTAGTTTTCGCACAGCCACTTCGGCTGCCCGGGGAATTTCTCCCAGATAATCCGGCGCCAGAGTGCTCCCCAGCTCAGCGGTTACAGAGTAGCACGGACTCGAGCACGCTACCTGGCCCCGTTCACTACAGTTTTCCGCGCGTTTTTGTGCCTAAGGCTTTAAAAAATGCAGAGTTTGTTTTTGTCAGACATGATGCCCATCGCCCACCATTACGACCACCTTATGATGGACCATATAGAGTGCTGGAAACAGGGGATAAACATTTTTTGCTAGATTTGGGGGGCAGAAAAGAAATGATTGGCATAAACAGGCTCAAACCCGCTTTTGTGGTGGCTGACGAAGGTGTGCAGTTGGCTAAGGCTCCTCGGCATGGCAGACCCCCTAGAGAGCATTCCCCAGAACACCCACAGAGATTGACTAACAGTTCTCATCCTCAGACAGCAGCTCCCCAGCAGGAGGGCGCCGCGGAGGTGGTAAAGCCTGCTTACAGCAAATACGGGAGAAGACTGAGGCCCAAGCAGCATGTGGACTGATGTGTAGTGATTTTATTATGACATGCAAACTGTTATTATGTTGTTCCATCTTAGACGTTTGGGGGGGGGTCATGTGGGACACATGTGGGTTTCATATGCTTCACATGTATATTACTGTATGCTTATTGTATGCTTCACGTCACAGAGGAACAAAAGGACTGAAGCTCCTAGGAGGTAACAGGAGGATGTGAAATGTGGCCTTTTGTATGCAAAGAGATGACCTTGAGGGATTTCCTGACCACCAGTGACTTTAGGTGGAGGTGAGAAGACCTGGAAGAAGACGCATTGTGACTTGGGATTAAAAGACAATGTGACTGTGTGCTTTGATGTCCTGGGGTATAAAAGGGACAGATGTTGGGGGATTCTTTCTCTTTCTGTTTTTGGATGATGATGGAGAATGTGAATATACCTGACTTGTGAAATAAACTCAGCCTCGTCCTTCCACATTCTCCACAGCATAAACCATTGGCCTGTGGGTTGTACGCAGTTGTGCGGTGAATTGTAACACCCAGGCTGTGGGCCATCGCAGACCAGAGTTCGGAAACAAATTGAGGGCCCCTGTCGGGCATAATGTCTGACGGGACTCCAAAACGCGCCACCCACTTGTCTACTTATCGAGTAGTTGTGCAACATCGGACAAAGCCGGCACATCTGACTGAGCGGACGCCATGCTGAAACGCATTCACACAGCGCCCGAGTTGCCGTCCATTATGGCAGTATCAACAAAAATCACGTGACGCGAGACGTCACTTGCAAAACGTCAATAATAGGAGGCCAATCCGAGAAAACTCCTCAGCTCTCCCACGTTCCGCGGCACTGGCCAGTCTCTCACCGCCGCCACTTTTTCTGGGTCGGTGGCGACTCCCGCTGCGCTGACGATGTGGCCCAGAAAGTGGTCTCCCGCCGAAACAGGTGGCATTTTCTAGGGTGTAACCGTAGCCCCGCCTGTTGGATGGCGTCCAGCACCTCTCGGAGATTTGACAGGGCGCTGTCAAAATCAGCTGCATGCACCAGCAGGTCATCCAAGTAAACAACGCAGCGACTCCGGGGCACATGAGCCAGCACTCGCTCCATCAAGCGCTCAAAGGTGGCCGGGGCGTTGCAAAGTCCAAAAGGCATCACTTTAAACTGATATAGTCCCTGCCCAATGGAGAAGGCTGTTTTTTGGCGGGCCTCAGGTGACAGCTCTACCTGCCAATAGCCACTGCGTAGATCCAGCGAGCTGAACCAGCTGGAGCCGGCGATGTGGTCCAGTGCGTCATCGATGCGGGGCAGGGGGTAGGAATCCTTCCGGGTGACGTCATTCAGGCGCCGGTAATCCACACAGAACCGCCACGACCCATCCTTCTTCTTGACCAGCACCACCGGCGCCGCCCAGGGGCTGCTGGAGGGCTCAATGACGTCTGCCTCCAGCATCTCACGCACTTTTTGTTCTGCTGCTGCCCGCCTTGAAAAGGGCAGCCGGCGTGGGCGGAGTCGAATCGGCCTGGTCTCATCGGTGTCGATCTCGTGCTGCACCAAACTGGTCCAGCTGCATTCCTCATCCTTCGCGGCGAAGACACCCATATAACAGTCCAATAGCTCCCACAGCTGGCATCTCTGTTCCGGGTCCAGCCCGCTGCAGCTCTGCTGAAATAATTCCTCGACCGCCTGCTGCGTCTCTGCTGACACGTTGACCCCTCCCCTTGCCGTCCTTGTGTGTGCTCGTGCTTTCGCTGCACGCGCTGGTGGCGTCATCGTGTCCGGTCCTCGCGGTGGCCCGCCTGGTCCGGTCCTTCCTGGCGGTCCCTTGATCGCGCAGGCCTCCGTGTTCCTTCTCTGGGTTCTGCTGTGGAGCGGGATGGTCCAGTTTCCCAGCTGGAGGGACGGTCCGGCGGTGTTGATCTTGGCGTTCCAGGCTGTGAGCAGGTCTAGTCCAATAATACAAGGGTCTTGGATGCCAGCCAGCCAGAACGGGTGTTTTATGTTCTGACCGGCCACCCCCACCACGAGAACTCTCCGCCCCCCTAGCCTGGCGCGCTCACTGGTAGCTGTGGTGACACAGCGCTCGGTGGGTTCCCACCCCCGTGGGGCCGTCTTGTTCATGCCCGGCAGCACACCGGGTTGGACCAAGGAGATTGTAGAGCCGGTGTCAATCAGGGCCTGGATTGACGTCTTCTCCAGGCTGCACTGTAGATACATCCCTGGAGAGTGTTCAATTCGACCCATGCGTGGCGCTGGCTCGTCGGGGGAAACATCTGCGGGAGGCGGCCTGTCCTCGTCCACGCCACCTCGCTCTAGTTTAATGCCGGCGAGGAGCCAGTTTGTCGTGGGGTGGGTGTGGGGCAGTACCGTGCGATGTGTCCTGGTTCTCCGCAGCGGAAGCACCCTTCCTCGGTTCGCCGCAGCCGTCTTCTCCGTGGACGCGCCGCCGTGGTCTGCCGTAATTCCTCCTCCTCCTCCTCGCTCTCAGCCGTGGCCTGGAAGGTTCTTTGTCTGTGCGTCGACGCTTCGGTTGTGCGATTCATCAGCGGCTCCACCCGCTCTGCTTCTGCCACCGCAGTCTCCCAGTCGCTCGCGGCGTGGATCCGTACGTGGCTCTGGAGCTGGGCCGGGCAGAAACCTTGGATGAAGTTCCGGAGGGCGAGCTTCTCTACCACCTCCGGTGCAAAATCTGGGTAGCTGCGCCGTTTTAGCAGCTGTATGTCCGCCACATAGGCTCCTAGGCTTTCCTGGTTGCTTCAGCGGCGGTGGGTCAGCTGTTCCTGGGCGTGCTCAGCGTCCGCCGTTCTCCCAAATCGTCTCCGGAGCGCTCCTTGTAGCGCTGGCCAGCTGCAGCGCTCCTCAGGCCAGAGATCAGAGAGCGTGCAGAGAGCCCTCCCTTCCAAGGCCAGCGCGACTTGCACGGCGGTTTCCTCTGGTGACCAGCCGTTCAGCGCAGCGGCCAGCTCAACCTGAATCAGGTAGTCATCCAACGGGGTCTCGCCGTTGAAGCGGGGAATCTTGGCCCGCTGCCGGATGGATGGGACGGTTGCTTCTTGATCGATCGCCGCTCCTGATCGCCGTGGAATCGCCAGCCCGTCCTGCCCTGACAAGGGCGGGAAGCGGGGCTGGTTTGCTCTGCTCTGCCCGCTCTGCCTTGAAAAAGGCATAGGGCGGGGTGCGCTGGCCCCGTCAGGTCCGCCGCTTCGTTCGTCCCGGCTCCCGGCTCCCGGGGGTGGTGTCTCGGTCCCATCGTCCGTCGCCAGCTGAGCGATGAGTCGCTGTTGGATCTCCATTCTGATCCTGGCTTCCATCTGCTCCATCCCACTCCTGACACCAGTGTGACGTAGGCGAGGTTCACACAAAGAAGAGGAGCAGATAGTTGTGACGAACAGGTTTTTTTTTTTTACACACACACTGAGCATAGACAGGAGGGGAGGTCATTCTCCCAGACCTCTGTTTCAATCATGGTTATCCAACACATGATACATCTTGCCCTAATCCTGCCTATAAAACACTGCTGTGTCATTATAACGCAGTTATAATGACACAGCAGTATAATAACTCAGTAATAACATTTAAACAGACACACAAAATAACGTCCACTGTTGCAAAGCATGCTGGGGAGATCCCCCACCCCCAATACAGCCCCGACGTTACAATACTTAAACTCCTCCACTTGGGGTAGGAGTTTGTCCCAAACCCCAATTTCCACCCTTTTAGCAAAATCCACAACCATCTGTTGTTATGACCTGGCTCAAAGGCCACAACAAAAAGAAGGACGCACCAAGTGGAGTTGAAATTAAATCTAACTTTATTAAACCAAACTGGACCAGATCAAAGAATGCATAACTGAAGTATTTACAAAATGTAAGTATTTCATCAGTAACACAGGGTGTGAGTGAGTGTAAAATATGGTGTAATGCAGTGGTGGACCCTCAGGGCCAGCAAAGCCTTTTCTGCTGGCCTAAACACTATCAGAATTACATTTACAACCTACATTCTTATATTTGTCCCATGAGGATGCATTAAATTATTCCTGATAGTCTATTCTCTTCATTTTGTAGCTTTTTTCTTGGTTGCACTCCTTCCAGTAGTGTAATGCATGTAGAGTTTTTTTTGTCCAATCATATTTCAGCCATCTGTGTTGCCAGGGTCAAACAAATCTGCCTTGGGCCTTCAGGAATTAACAGTGTGCTCTGTAGGTTAAATTAACTGTTAAACTTATCCTGTTGTTTTAACTAATCAAATGTCTTCTGTACATTCAGGGGTACGCACAGAAGGCATCTGAGAACGCTGGCATTTCCACGTCTTTTGATTGGATGTTAGACTCCTCCACCCACAATGCAGAGGATCCTCTCTAGCAAAACACCAGTGCAAGGACTTGCTTAAGCAGCTACAATATACTGTATCTGTTTAAATATAATAGTGTGGAGAAAGGAGGCAGGCGAGGCAATGAGCTGGACGACACAGAAACTTTATTCCATCTCCAACATACAGTACAGTAAAAGAGCTCCCGGCTCTCTGTGCATTCCTCTTTTGTATCTTTAATACCATGCATTGAGACCCGGAACTTCCGACCATCATACATTGTGTTTAGAACAAAGCCTGTGTGGCACATTAACATGACATAACACCGGTGCCGCTTACACACCCTTCTTCTTCCAGTGGCTCCGGGATTTTACTCCTCTCCCTGAGGGGTGCATAGTTCTTACTGTCCCATCTGATAATCCCCCGGTGACACCTCCTCTTTCGGTCCATTGTTCCCCCCTTCCCCAGTTGCCTTCTTCTCTGGGTGGAGAAGTCCCACACCATACCCCCACAATAGCTGTTTTTCCACCCAAAATGGCTGACAGAGGCTGAGCAAAATGGCTGAGTTTGCATGTTCTCCCCGTGTATGCGTGGGTTTACCCCGGGATTTCTCCGGTTTCCTCCCACATCCCAAAAACATGCAGGTTAGGTTAATTGGAGACTCTAAATTGGCCCTTTGTGTGAATGTGTGTGTGAATGGTTAAAAGGGATGGCGCCGTATTGTGGCTGCTTCATCCATCTAGGTGGTGGATGACCCTTAATTTCTGTAAAGCGTCTTTGAGTGTCTATGATAAAGCGCTGTATAAATCTGATGCATTGATTGATTGATTGACAGAGGGGAGGAAAATGATTTGGTTGCTGATATTTTACAAAATTAATATTCCAGCTGGACTTTTCAAGAAAAGCTGGTTATTGTGAAGAGAGGTCAGCCAACCCTGAAGCTAGCAAGCCTGTCTCAGCCGGGGAATGGATTTGTCCCTCACTTCCACATGAACAATGAGCGGTATCCTTGGATTACAGCCTCCGAGGAGTGCTGCAAATTATCTTGCTGGGAATGCCTGTTGTTTGTGTCATAATTTGGTGTTTGAGGAGGCTTAAGAGCAGTACAAACTACTTTAGGAGAATACGCAAACTCAGATGAAAAGTTTCACCACTTTAATGAAAACTCAAAACCTAATACAAACAAGCTGACTTAAAGAATAAACACACACACCACAATTCCCCACAGCTCTATACAAAACATGCTATTTTACAGAATACACACCATAATTAAGGAAACCCACAACCAAAAAGCCAAACTATATACAAGAAAAACAGTTGCGCTGGAGCCACATGCAGCATCGGAAGAAAGAGAGGAGAGGAGTGATTAATGAGTGTCACACACTGGGAAATAACTACTGAAGAAATGGATCTTATGGTATTGGCAGAGACCCTGGCCGTGAACTCCAGCTCGGGGAAAAGTGAAGGGGATCTGGAGACTGCAGGAAAGGAGGAGGAATGACTGGAGGACCTGGGTGGAAAAGTCGTAGTCTTGGAGAGGATTGGTTCAGGTGAGCGAGCACACACAGCTCCGGTGACACACCACTGGAGGTGGCAGCAAACCTGAGAGAGAAGACAAAAGGTAAGATTACTTGAGACAAAAAATAATTTTGCCAAGCAACAAGAACTGTAGTTGATCGGCGGCACAAACCCAACGATCCAGCGGAGAGCTCTTCACACACTGGCCCTTAAACATGCTGGTGAATTAGGAAGCAGCAGGTGTGTAATCACGCAGGTGCACTGATGAGCTCCGGAGACAGGAAAACAGAAGCAGGAACCAGGGGGAAAAGGGGGGGAGGCACGCTCGCCTGATCATGACAGTGCCCCTCCCCCCCCACCACAAGGGACGCATCCTGGCGACCCTCTGGGCTTCTGTGGATGGGCAAGGTGAAATGCCCAAACCATACCCTTGTCATGGAAGTAGGATTGTGGGATCCATGATCTCTCCTCCGGATCATAACCCTCCCAGTGTACCAAAAACTGCAGACCCCGGCCTCAACGGCGCACATCCAAAATCTGCTGGGCGGTGTAGGGGGTTTGTCCATCAATGATCTGGGGAGGTCGAGGGGGGCCTGGAGGAGGGCACAAGGGGCTGACGGAGAGAGGTTTGATTTGTGAAACATGAAAGGTAGGATGGGTGCGGGGGGATGGAGACAACTTCAGCCGGACAGTGATGTCATTGATGATGTGGGAGATTGGGAACAAACCCAGAAAGCAAGGGGACAGCTTCTGAGAGTCCATCTTCACCGGTACATTCTTGGCGGATAGCCAGACCTTCTGGCCCACAGAGTATTTTGGTGCTGCAGCGCACTTGCGGTTAGCATACAGAACATTCCGCTCGGACGATTGCTGAAGAGCAGCCCGAGTGGACCTCCAGAGGCAGCGACAGTGGCAGGCGTGGGCCTCCACTTAAGGTACAACTATCTCCCTCTCCATCATGGACAGAAGCAGTGTCATATACCCCATGGCGGCTTCAAAAGGTGTCAGCCCTGTAGTGGAAGAGATGGCAGAGTTGAGTGCATACTCCACCCAGGTCAGGTGGGAGCTCCAGGTTGATGGGTTGCAGGATGCTACACACCTTAGGGTGGCCTCCAAGGACTGGTTTGCATGCTTGGCCTGACCGTTACTCTAAGGATGGTATCCCGATGTGAGGCTGACAGCGGTACCCAGGGATCGACAAAACGCTCTCTACATCCGAGAAGCTAACTGTGGTCCTCGATCAGAGACAATGTCTATAGGGATGCAATGTAACCAGATGATAGATAGATGTGGATGGACAGAAGATTGGCCGTGTTGGCAGCAGAAGGGAGACCAGGAAGAGGGACCAATTGGATGGCCTTGGAGAAGCGGTCAGTGATAGTGAAAATGACAATGTTACCTTGCAGTGGAGGGAGACCCGAGACAAAGTCAATGGCGATATGGGACCAGGGACAGGAAGGGATGGAGAGTGGATGGAAGAGACCGGCTGGGGGTGAAGAGTCTGATTTATTTGAGATGCATGTATGGCAGGCCTTAACATAGTCTTTGACGTCCTTCCTGAGAGAAGGCCACCAAAACACACGCTGAATGAGTTCCATGGTGCGGGTGATACCGGGATCACAGGCAAAAAAACCTTGTGTGACCCCACTGAATAACGTCACTGCGTAGAGGGGAGGGCACATACAGTCTGTTGGTCGGACCTCCATCGGGAACCAGTTCCACTGACTGGGCCTGCTGGACCCTCTACTCAGTATCCCAAGTGAGGGCTCCCAGAATACAGGAGGAGGGAAGGATGGTGTCCGGGAGGGGGACAGCGGCTGCAGGAGGGAAGGTGGAGGAGTCGGAGGAGAACTGGTGTGAGAGAGTGTCAGGTTTCACATTACGGGACCCTGGGCGGTATGTAATAGAGAGGTTGAATCTGAGAAAAAACAGGGCCCACCGAGCCTGCCGGGCATTCAATCATCTGGTACATCTAAGATATTCTAAATTTTTATGATCTGTCCGGACCATCACCAACTGATTGGCTCCCTCCATCCTGTGCCTTCACTCCTCCAGTACCAATTTGATGACCAGCAGTTTGCGGTCCCCTACGTCATAATTTCATCATTATCAGACTACTCTTAACTGGGGTAAAGCGACAGTTTTACCTATAAATTGGAATTTCTCAAATACACCCATTATTCCAATACAATCAGGTAATATTAATTACTTAGGAATAGATATCTCCCCCAGGCTCTCAGAGTTATTACGACTAAATCACACTCCCCCTTTAAAAACAATACAAGATGACCTTACGCGCTGGAGGACACTACCTATATCACTAATGGGAAGAGTCACAACCGTTAAAATGATGGTCCTTCCTAAAATCAACTATTTGTTCTCAATGATTCCTACCCAACCATCTATGGCCTGGTTTAAGTCTTTAGACTTAAATATAAGCAAATGTTTATGGAAGGATAAATCATCACGGATCAGTCTAAAATCTCTTCAAAAAGCAAAACAGTGTGGAAGTTTAGATGTACCAAATTATTTTTTTTTTTAAATTTAAGTTTTTGTAAAGGGTATACATGTCATTACAGCATTGCATTGTTTACATTTTCATCACATGTTCCTTCTTAGCCAATAGATTGCAGATTGTTTCTAAATGGACAAAATCAACCCTGCTAGGAAACCCATGGTTAGATGCTAAACAGGCTCTCTGTGGGTCACTAAATATCGCTGACTTAACTTTTGTAAGTCCCTGTATTAAACACCATGATTGTTTTAAAAGCATTAATATCTTATTTACTTACTTTTTCTTTTTGTTTGTTTTTTGCTGGTTTGTTTGTTTGTTTTTTTATTTTTTATTTTTTTCTCTTTAATTTCACTTTTTCTTTCTCTTTAAAAAAAAAAGGGGGTGTTATAAGAATTATTCTTCCAATGTTGTCAGATATCAGAAAATAAGGGAACATGTGATGAAAATGTAAACAATGCATTGCTGTAACGACCTGTATACCCTTTACAAAAACTTAAATTAAAAAAAAAGCATTAATATCAGCTCCTCTCTGACGGCTTGGTGGAATTTTTTTTTAAATAATGGGGTCTTCGCTTGTCCCTTGTAAACTCACACCTATTTGGAATAATCCTGCTATCTTGCAACAAAAGAGGACATTAAACTTCCCACTATGGCAAGAGAAGGGAATAAAAAAACTTAGAGCATCTTATTCAAGGTAAAAATTTTATCCAATTTCAGGAATTAGTGTCACAGTACGATATCAGCGATAAAAAGTTTCTTGAGTACCAACAGCTTAAATCCATAATAAAAGCAAGAATCAATCTTAATCAGACTGATTTAGAGGTACCAGTTAAGGTGGCAGAGTTTTTAAATCTTCGATCCCGTAAACTGATATCAAAAATATACGGACTATTATCAAAACTGGATGAGTTAGTATCTCTTCCAATATAAAAATGGGAGACAGACTTATCGATCAATAAGGATGAAAGCTTCTGGACACAAATATGTTTAAATACTGTTAAGATGACTAAAAACTCTAATTCAATTCAATTCAACTTTATTTATATAGCGCTATTTCACAACAACAGTCATCTCATAGCACTATCAACTGTAGGGGGAACCCCCACAGTTGCAGAAAGACCCCAGCAATCAGGCGATCCCCTGTGAGCAAGCACTTGGCGACGGTGGAGAGGAAAAACTCCCTTTTAACGGGAAGAAACCTCCAGCAGAACCAGGCTCAGGGAGGGGCAGTCATCTGCTGCGACTGGCTGGGGGGTGAGGGGATAGAGAAGATGAAAAGAACAGACATGTTTAGAATTTACATGTTTAGAATTTACAACTCATACAGTATAAAGTTCTACATAGAATTCATTACACAGGACAAGAGATGTTCAAAATGGGTCTGAGTTACACAAATATCTGCTTCTACTGCACCAGCAACGTCCCGGATAGCTACTGTATATGCATGCTATGTAGTCCTTTGCACTGGTTCAAAAGTTCTGGCAGAAGACATGTGAGGACCTGTCGGCATGCCTTGGGTATTGTGTCCCATCCTCACCCACACTTTGCATATTAGGTGATTTAAGTGAAATAAATATAGAGGCAAGGATGTCACACATGGTTCTCACTGCCTTATGCATCGCAAAGAAAACTATCCTCATGAATTGGAAATCAAGAAATAATTTATGCATGACTCACTATAAAAACTTACTACCTGCCTCCTCAAATAATCAATTGACTGAATTCAATTCTCTCTGGTCCCCGCTTATTAATTCTATAACCTGAGGGGTGGCGGGCAGTGGCTTGCTCTCCTTGGCACCTCTGGCGGCTGACTGCGCCCCGACCACAAGGGGCCGTGTCCTCCCTGGGGCCCTGGCGGTACCCTGGGGGAAGTGCCTGCATCCTGGGATGGGGTGGTCACCCTCCCTGTCCTCTGGGGCCTGCGGGTGTGAGTATGTGTGTGTGAGAGTGGGTGTGAGTCGGGGTGTGTGTGTGAGTGGGTGCAGAAGTGGGTGCGTGGGTGTGTGTGTTGTGTGTGGGCATGTGGGTCTGTGTGTGGGTGTAGGTGGGCATGTGTGATGGTGAGTGTTGTGTGTGTATGTGTGCACATGAGGGTGGGCGGGGTGTGTGTGTGTACGGGTGCGGTTACATGTGAGTGGATGTGTGAGGGTGGAGAATATGTGTATGGGTAGGAGAACTTCATTGAGTGGCGGGGGTGGGGCGGTCCACCTAGTGGCATGGGGGTTGGCGATTTGGGGCCTGCTTGTCCCAGCCGCCCTGCTGTTGCTTCGCGGGGTGGAGTGCTTTGTCGCATTGCCCCTGGTGTTATTGGCGGTGGGTGGGTGTGGGTGCTCGGGGGTGGTTGGGGGGGCTGTTGGCAGGGGTTGGTGGCCGTGTTGCCGTTGGGCTGCTCCGAGGTGGCTGTGGTTGGTGTGCGTCTGGGGTGGGTGGTCGGTGGGCGCTCGGCAGTGACGCTTGGTGTGTGGGGCGCTGTGTGGGTCCGGCCCATTGTTCACTATTGTGACTATTGTTGTTGTGTATGTTTGTGTGTGCAAGATGAGTAGGAATGGGTGTGGCTGCTCCATCATGTTTGTGGTGATGGGAGCACCAGGGCGCGACACTGGTGGGTCCTGGGCTGCTCGGCCTGGCGGCCCTCGCCCTGGGTTAGGATTTGGGGGCAGTGGGTGGTCTCATGAATCAGTTTGCAAGCTGGCTTCTGGGGGTGGTGGGGGGGGGGGCTCGCTTTAGGACCACCTCCCTCCCAGTCTTATCCCCCCACCCCCGATTCTGGGTGGAATATACATCTTCTTGGATACATTTAGGGCAGGGGTGTGCTGCATTGTCGGTGAAGGGGATACCTCTACTGCATGGTGGGGCTGCCCTCACCTCAATTTTAATTGCATTTTAGACACTGAGGGCTTGGGGGGATGGGGCCCCGCTGCCTATTGCAGTGGCTAGTAGTGCTCCAACCACCCCATCCCAATTTTAACTGCACTACGGTAGTCCACACATTTACACACAATCACATCATACAACTGACGTACACCTACTGAGGCGGATGATAAAATAAGGGCAGCGATGAGAAGGTTTTAAGTAGGTTTATTAAATCATCTCGCCATCATAGGAACTCCGCTCCAGCCTTGTGTGAGCAGACTGGAGCGGGGTCCTCAGGCTCTCCAGCAAAGTGACACAGAGTGTGTGTCAGCAGCAGTAGTCAGAGTGAGAGAGAGGCTGAACATGGATTTCAGTGAGCTTATATACCCAGTCATAGACAATACATGAAAGGCGTGGTATCATCAAAGAGACTGCAGAACAGGCATGAGACATTTGCATTTGAGAGACACAGTAAGGACAGGATGCATGAACACAATGCATGAATGGCGCATTAACATCACAGTACATAGCCGGAAAAAACCAGAAGGAGCGGGGCTGCCTGTAGACATCAATACACACATTTCACTGTTAAGTTAATTGCTCTAGTCGAGCGCTGTGTCTGTCCCAGTTTGTTGTGGGGGTTATCCCAAACCGCCACACCGACTATGTTTTGTGCAAGGGGGAGGGGGGGTGTGAGTCTTCCCCCACCCCTGTTGCCCTCCTCCTGCTGGGGGCCTGGGACCCATCATGTTGTCAAAATCCCTGGGTGCTGCTGAATGTATAGATACAAGCAAGGAAGTGAAAGAGGGCCCGAATAAGAGTAAACGAGAGTGAGGGAGTGATGAATGGAGATGGTGATGGTGGGTCAGCTTGGTGTGGCACTTTCCGTGTCATGTGGCATGTTGGGGCGCCTGCGGTCATCTGCTGATCAGTCACTGGGTTGTGAGCAGGGGATGGGGTTCTGCTTCTGTGGCCGCGGTCGCCCTATGGTGGGCCAGCGGGGGGTGGCCACTGGCCTGTGCCAGCAGTCTTCCCGCCCGCTGCTGAGTGCGTTCAGTTTCGCTGCATCTGCATTGCAGTCACCCAAAGAAATAACGGTGAATGAGGGTGGGTGAGTGTGAGGGGGAAAAAGAAAAAGAAAAAATAAATAAATAATCTCTTTTAGCTGGGGTCAGCCGCCAGGAGAAAAATGCGCACGGGTGGAGCTTCTGATCAGAGACAGAACGCTGCGAGAGCACAGCGCCCACCCCCAAATCAGAAGCATCCACCTCGACCACGAACTGGGCACGGTGGTAAACTTCTTCTTCAATGTAGCAAAAGCCCGCTCAGCGGCCTCGGACCATTTAAATGGGCTCTTGGTGGAAGTAAGCTGGGTAAGGTGCAGCACGGTTTTGCTATAATCACGGATAAACCAGCGGTAGAAGTTGGCAAACCCCAGAAAGCGCTAAAGCTCCTTCCTGGTTTGGGGAGTGGGCCAGTCTACTACCACCTGAATTTTTACCGGGTTGTCCTTTAACGTGCAGGTGGAGAACTCACACTTCTCAGCTTTCACAAAAAGCTGATTCTCAAGCAGCCACTGCAGGACAGTCCGAACGTGAACCACATGTTTCTTCAGCGTGCAAGAAAAAAATCAATATGTCATCAAAGTAAACAAAAACGAAGTTGTTCACCATGTCTCGGAGGACGTCACTGATTAATTGCTGGAAGATGGCGGGAGCGTTGGTCAAGCCAAAGGGCATGACCAAATACTCAAAATGACCCAAATGAGTTTTAAATGCCGTCTTCCATTCATCCCCCTCGCGGATATGCACCAAATGATGTGCATTCTGGAGATCGAGCTAAGTGTATACCTGTGCCTGTTGGAGGAGTTCAAAGGCCGAATTGATGAGGGGCAACAGGTATTTATCCTTAATGGTGATGGCATTCAGCTCACGATAATCAATGCATGGCCACAGAGACCCATCCTTTTTACCTACAAAAAAGAATCCCGTGCCGAGAGGAGCAGACGACGGGCAAATAAGGTCGGCGCTAAGGTAGTCTTTAATGTAGCTCTCCATCACCTCTCTCTGGCCCAAATAAGTTGTAGAGCCGGCTGGATGGCAGCCACGCACCAGGAAGGAGGTCAATAGCACAGTCATAGGACCGATGACGTGGCAACGATAGGGCCCTTGACTAGCTAAAAACCTCCCCTAAGTCGTGGTAGACCCCGGGCACGCGGCTGAGATCCGTCGGCTCAGCCGAAGGAGAGGAGAGAGGGAGAGAGGGTGAGCAGGCAGCAGAACAGAGGCACGACGACAAACAAAAGGAGCTCCAGGAGAAGACTGACCACTGGGCCCAGTTAATTATTGGATTGTGGGGATCACGAAATGATGAGACTGGATAATTTCTCAGTATTGGTTTATTGCATTTCACGTCCCCAGCTCTCTCTCTCTCAGTCAGGAAAAAAGAGGGAGAGCTGCGGTAAACCCCCACACATTTATACCAGCACATCAAAGACAGAATCACACACTCAAGTCAAATCCTTCTATTTACAATTAATCACTTCAGAGTCCTCTTTGCTCTTCCGTCTGACCTCAGGGGGTCAGACAACCCTTTCAGGATCTCGCCCCCGATCCTCTGTCTTCCTTCCAAGTCCGCAGGTGGTCCAGACCCATTGTCCATCTGAGGCGTGATGTCAATACACACTGCAAGCTTAAAGTCTTTCTGTGTTTGAGCCTATGCAGTCAAATATATATGTGAGCTACATAAGGTTACAATTATGGGCGCTACATCACCCCCCCCCCAAACGCCAAAGAATGGACACACAATAACAGTATCCTAATGGCAATACAGCATATGTCACCCCCCACCTGCAGAATCTACAGCACAGCCTACACAGTTTGATCAAAACACACGTCACTCTGCACGTAGTCTAGGCTTCAACCTCCTCCCGAACCTGCTGTACCCAGGTTTCACAGTCTGTGTTGTGCCATCCTGTGGCGAATCTGTGGAATGAGGGGGAGAAAGGTTATTTGTCCCCTGCGGGGGCTCCAGGGGCCGTTCCCTGGGGGGTCTGCCGTGTCGAGGCGCCCTCGCCGGTCGTACAGATTCGTCATGCAACACAAAGGCAGGCTTTAATCTATCAATACTGATTGTTTCTTTTCTGCCCCCCAAATCTAGCACAAAATATTTATCCCCGGTTTCCAGCACTCGAAATGGACCGTCATATGGTGGGCGGAGACTGTGTCGCTGAGCGTCGTGCCTGACAAAAACAAATTCAGCGTTTTGTAAAGCTTTGGGAACAAAAACACATGGAAAAGTGTGATGAGCGGGGCCCAGGAGCATTTCTGCTCCCGTGCCAATCAGAGGTCCCCGCGCCGGGAGGCGCCCTGGTGCCGCATGGGCTGGTAGGAACTCGCCGGGCAGCC
The DNA here is from genome assembly GCA_020510985.1 of Pholidichthys leucotaenia. Taxonomy (NCBI): domain Eukaryota; kingdom Metazoa; phylum Chordata; class Actinopteri; order Cichliformes; family Pholidichthyidae; genus Pholidichthys; species Pholidichthys leucotaenia. The sequence continues at coordinate 195,293,079 of CM035843.1, read as the reverse complement.
TGAGAGGTTGTGCAAAAACTAATTCCGCGGGTGAGGCATCCAAGTCCTCTTTGGGTGCCGAACGCAACCCCAATAAAACCCATGGTAGTTTGTTTACCCAATCTGCATCCGTGAGCGACGCTCTGAGGGCTGCCTTCAAAGACCTGTGAAAACGCTCGCATAAACCGTTGGCCTGGGGGTGATAAGCGGTAGTGCGGTGGACTGCCGCTCCTAAGCTGCTGGCCATTGCTGACCACAGTTCCGACACAAATTGAGGTCCCCTATCGGACGTAATATCCAACGGAACCCCGAACCGCGCTACCCAGGCTGTTAAAAAAGCGCGAGCCACCTCTGCCGCTGTGGTCGATGTTAACGGGACCACTTCCGACCAACGTGTGGTTTGGTCCACCATTGTCAAGAGATGTGTGAACCCTTGTGACGGCGGTAGGGGGCCCACTAGGTCTACGTGCACATGATCGAACCTCTTAGCCGGAATGTGGAACGGTTCTAAGGGGGCCTTCGTGTGCCAGTGGACTTTGGCCCACTGGCAAGTCATGCAGGCTTTCGCCCACTCTTTCACATGCTTGCGCAGGCTTGGCCAAACAAACTTCTCCGCTACCATTTTCACAGAAGCACATACTCCCGGGTGCGCCAGGGAGTGCACCGTGTCAAAAATGCGACGGCGCCACGCGGCCGGTACCACCGGGCGCGGCCGCCCGGTGGATACGTCGCAGATTAGGGGGGGGCGAACCGGTTTGTAAACTCCTGCTCTCCAGCCTTAACCCTGTTGGTCCAGACAGGAGCGCGCGCACGTCTGCGTCTCCGCTCTGCTCCGCCACCATGGCTGCATAATCTATCCCCACGTGAACAGGGGCCGTGTGCGTGTCCGCGCTGTTGCCCCGCCCCGCGGCTGCAGTAGTACAATCCGCATCCGCGCGGACAGGCACTGTTACCGTGCGTGAGAGACAGTCCGCTACTAGATTGAGCTTACCGGCTACGTGCTGAATATCAGTGGTAAATTCCGAAATTGCGGCCAGCTGTCTCTGCTGCCGTCCTGACCACGGTTCTGAAATTTTGGACATTGCAAAAGTGAACGGTTTGTGGTCGACAAACGCGGTGAAATGCCGCCCTTCCAGCCAGAACTGGAAATGGTGAATGGCCAGGTGGAGCGCTAGCAGCTCCCTGTCAAACGCGCTGTATTTCCGCTCAGCATCGCGCAAGGATCTGCTGAAAAAAGTGAGCGGCTGCCAAACCCCGGTGACCTGCTGCTCCACCACGGCCCCGATGGCCGCGTCTGACGCATCGGTGGTTAGCGCTATGCGGGCTGATGGGTCTGGGTGAGCCAGCAGTGCTGCGTCTGCAAGTGCTTTTTGAACCTCCGTGAATGCGCGCTCCCGCTCCGGGGACCACTCGATCACATTGGAGGGCTTCTGCTTTTTAAGAGCGGCATATAACGGTTGCATAAGCTGCGCTGCGTGGGGTATGAAACGGTTATAAAAATTTACCATTCCTAAAAATTCTTGCAACGCTTTGACCGTTTGTGGCTGGGGAAACTCTGCCACTGCGTGTAGTTTGGCCGGTAGAGGGACTGCTCCCTCTGGGGAGACGCAGTGTCCTAAAAAATCGATTTGCGCTACGCCAAAATGGCACTTGGCCGGGTTAATTATCAACCCGTGCGCTCCCAACCTCTGAAAAACCGTCGTGAGGTGTTTTTCGTGTTCCTCCTCGGAGGCACTGGCGACTAAAATGTCGTCCAAGTAGACAAAAACAAAAGGGAGGTCGTGCAACATGGCATCCATCATTCGTTGGAAGGTTTGCGCGGCGCCTTTAAGGCCAAAAGGCATGCGTAAAAATTCAAAAAGTCCGAACGGGGTTATTACCGCTGTTTTGGGAATGTCCTCTGGTCGGACCGGGACCTGATGATAACCGCGGACCAGGTCTATTTTAGAAAAAATGCACGCCTTCGCTAAGTGCACTGAGAAATCCTGGATATGCGGAATTGGGTAGTGGTCCTGCGCTGTGGCATTGTTTAACCTGCGGTAATCACCACAAGGTCTCCACGAGCCATCAGCCTTAAGAACCATATGCAGCGGGGAGGCCCAAGGGCTCTTCGAGCGGCAAATTATGCCCAACCTCTCCAGGTTGGCGAACTCCTCGTGCGCAATGGAGAGCTTAGTTGCATCCAAGTGCCGAGCTTTCGCAAAAACTGGTGGGCCAACTGTGGTGATAAAGTGCTCCACCCCGTGCTTCGCAACCTTAGCTGAAAACGTGGGAACTGTGAGTGCTGGGAACTGGGTTAGAAGAGTGTGAAACTTACCGCCTGCTTTGGCGACTTTGGTCTGTACTGGCGGCGGGGACACTCGAGCTGCACAAGGGATAGAATAAAAAGAGAGTGCATTTACTAGGCGTCTATTAACCAGATCCACTAACAAGCCATGTGAGCACAAAAAGTCAGCGCCTAACATGTTGAAACTCACCGCCGCTACTATGAAAGTCCATTCATAGGTGCGGCCGTGCAAGGACAGGCGCAGAGTCCTTTCCCTGAAAGTTTTGATAGATGAGCCGTTCGCCACTGTTGCCCCGTCTCTGCGGGGCCCAGCCACACGGTCTGCATAGGTCGCGGTGATGAAACTCCTCTGGGCTCTGGTGTCCACGAGGAATTGCCGCCTGGAGCCCGCATCTGTCAGTTAAAGCAGCTTGTTCTGTTCACCGAGAGTCGAAGCTGCTAACGACCCCCGGCCCGGGCGTTTCCCTGTTTCTTGAAACTGCACGGCGGGATGCATCTGTACGCCTTCTCAGCGAAGCGTCGATGGTAAAATCAGAGGCCGTCCCCTCCTCTGCTTCGGGACCGCGCTGCTGCCGTCGTCGCTGGGGTTGCTTCTGCTGCCCCCGGCTCCTCACTGCCCCCGGCCGCCGCGCCGAGGTCTGCTGCTGCCACGGAAGTCTCCTGCTTGTCGCAGGCGTCGAGGAGCCGCTGCGCTTCCTTGGCCAGCGCGCGGAAGTCTTGCTGGTTCACACACCTCATGCCGGACAGGGTACCCCTCATGTGTGCTGGGAGGGTCCTCAAGAAGATGTGTTTGAACAGAAACGCATCGTTGTCTGTCCCGATCAGCTGCAGCATGTCCTCCACGAGGTCAGTCGGCCTGCGTCCTCCTCTGTAGCGCAGGTCCAGAAGCCGCCTGGCCCTCACCTCGGCTGATGGCACAAAACTCTCGATGAGGGCGGCTTTCAGCGCGCTGTACTTGCCAGCAGCGGGCGGCTGCTGCACCAGGCTCCGCACACATCGAGCTGTGCGGCTGTCGAGTCTTGCGATGACATTATGAAACTTGGTGTCATCCGTTGATATTCCCCCAAGCACGAACCGCGATTCTGCGTGTTGGAACCATGAGTGCGGGTCGTCTTGCCAGAACTCGGGGAGCTTAATCGAGCCTGCACTTGTGCGGGCGGTCTCCGGTGAATCCGGGTCAGGGTAACGTTCCCCCGGCATCTTACGTCTTGGTCACCAATGTGGGGATCACGAAATGATGAGACTGGATTATTTCTCAGTATTGGTTTATTGCATTTCACGTCCCCAGCTCTCTCTCTCAGTCAGGAAAAAAGAGGGAGAGCTGCGGTAAACCCCCACACATTTATACCAGCACATCAAAGACAGAATCACACACTCAAGTCAAATCCTTCTATTTACAATTAATCACTTCAGAGTCCTCTTTGCTCTTCCGTCTGACCCCAGGGGGTCAGACAACCCTTTCAGGATCTCGCCCCCGATCCTCTGTCTTCCTTCCAAGTCCGCAGGTGGTCCAGACCCATTGTCCATCTGAGGCGTGATGTCAATACACACTGCAAGCTTAAAGTCTTTCTGTGTTTGAGCCTATGCAGTCAAATATATATGTGAGCTACATAAGGTTACAATTATGGGCGCTACAGGATTATGTTTGTGAAGCCATGGATACCCCAAAATCATGGAAGTGGAAGATTGTGGCAGCACAAAAAACTGGCTTGTCTCACGATGGTTACCGGACAAAATGACTGAAATGGGCTCAGTTTGCCGGGTCACCGCTGCGAGACTACAACCAGATAAGGAGGAGACATTAACAGGCGTCGGGAGGTTCCTGGTGGGGATCTGAAATTTTTGAATCAATTCCTGATGAAGTTTTGCTCCGCCCCAGAATCCACCAGGGTGGACGTTTTCCACTTGGCAACCGGTAACTGGATAAGAGCTGGTAATGTAAAACATCTGGGAGGATTTCGAGAAGAACCTGTTGCCAGACCCCCCACGGTTACTGATGGGCTGGTTCTTTTTGGCCGAATTGGGCATTTAGAGATGGCATGATCAGTAGCCTCGCAATACATGCACGCTCCAGCCTTTTCTCAGCGCCGGCGCTCCTCCGGAGTCAGATGAGTCCTCCCCAGGACCATCAGCTCCGAAGGCGGCACCGTGAACGCAGTGTGAGGGGGTGGGGGGGACCGGCCGTGGGGCTGGCAAGGAAGCAGTGGCACCTCTGCTCCCTAGCGTGCTCCCAGAACCGGTTGTCTAAAGGTGCATTCACACCAAATGCGAACAGGCAAATTTTTCATGTGGCATGATTACATTATAACTCAATGTAAACACGCAAACAGACATGAATAGTGAGATGCAGACAGGTGAAGTTGTCTTTAAAACTTCTACAGCTGTGTTCAACCTGCTGTGGAAATTCCCAAAATAACGTCATGCTTATGTTTACATTATCCAACCAGGGGCTCACCTGAAAATGTTGTCTCAAGCCTCCAAAACTTTACAGATGATGGGTGTTTACGTTGCTAGCTTGCTAGGACATCCGTAGCAGGAAACCATGGGTAAATAACTCCGAAATCACGATTCAGCTGAAGAGCTCCCAGTCCTCCTGTCTCCCGGTGAGTGAGTTTTATTTTCAAACTAGTTTATTCGGCAATGGTGATACTTTTACTTCGGTAACAGCAGAATCTCAAAGCTAGAAGCTAACGCACGGACACCCGAATGTGCAATTTCATGTGTACTTGCGTCTTTCCATTGACTTTGTATGGATTTGCGTTGCCCGTTCGCATTTGGTGTGAACGCACCTTTAGGCCACTGCCTGAGTGATCAGCTCATCCAAAGAGGAGGGGTTCACTCGAATAGCCAGTTCATCGCAGAGGTTGGCATTCAGACTCCAGAGGAAGACACTACGTAGCGCAGTGTCATTCCACTCGATGTCTGCCACAGTGACCCGAAACTCGACTGAGTAGTCGGCAACTGATCGAATCCCCAGCCAAAGCCTCAGCAACTGACAGCCGATGTTACCCTCGCTCTCAGTGTGATCAGTTGCCTGGGTGAATTCCTGAACGAAACGTTTGAAGGTATATTGGGCCCCTTCCGGACCACTCAAAATGGACTGAGCCCACTTGAGTGCCCGATTGGGGAGTAGCAGGGTCAGGAACTGAATCTTAGCCGAATCATCCCTGTATTCCCCTCCACCTGCTGGAAATACATCCGACAGTGTAACAGGAACCCCTTACATCCTCCCACCTACCCCCGTAGGGGGCAGGCATGGGTACAGAGATGGTCCTGTGGAAAACTGGAGCTACCAGAACAGCAGGTGCAGGAGGGGGAGTGGTCATACCAGGAAGTTGACACGAATGCTCCGTAACCGTGGTCAATTGTTGGGTAATTGTTTGGAGCTGCTCCGACAAAACATGACCTGGTGCTCCGTGGCTTCCAACCGCGAGAGCGCTGACGGTTCTACTGCGGTGGAGCCCACAAAGCCTCGATCCTGACTGGATCGTTCTGTCATAATTTGGTGTTTGAGGAGGCTTAAGAGCAGAGCAAACCACTTCAGGAGAATACGCAGACTCAGATGAAAAGTTTCATGAAAACCCAAAGTTTAATGAAAACCCAAAACCTAATACAAACATGCTGACTTAAAGAATAAATACACACACCACAATTCCCCACAGCTCTATACAAAACATGCTATTTTACAGAATAAATACACACGCCATAATTAAGGAAACCTGCAACCAAAACGCCAAACTATATACAAGAAAAACAGTTGCGCTGGAGCCACGTGCAGCCTCGGAGGAAAGAGAGAAGAGGAGTGATTAATGATGAGTGTAACACACTGGGAAATAACTACTGAAGAAATGTATCTTACGGTATTGGCAGAGAGCCCGGCCATGAACTCCAGCTCGGGGAAAAGTGAAGGGGATCTGGAGACTGCAGGAAAGGAGGCGGAATGACTGGAGCACCTGGGTGGAGAAGTCGTAGTCTTGGAGAGAATTGGTTCAGGCAAGCGAGCACACACAGCGCCGGAGACACACCGCTGGAGGTGGCAGCAAACCTGAGAGAGGAGAGGACAAAGGTAAGATTACCTGAGACAAAAGATAAGTTTGCCAAGCAACAAGAACTGTAGTTGATCAGCGGCACAAACCTAACGATCCAGCAGAGAGCATGTTATGTCAGAATAATGGAGGATGGAGAACTCTCTCTGCTGAACACTGAACTGCTTTATTGAACTTCACTTTCTAATATATATCTCAGCCGTAGCCCGCCTGACGTCACTCACTCCCCCAACCCCAGCTGAGCGACGGCAAGCCCCAGAGTACAATTCCCATATGTAACATTCACCCCCTCCACAAAGTTCCAGGCCCCAGTTCAACAACCCAACACAGAACGTAGTGCACAAATATCACCATTGTTTGTTTTTTTTTGAACATATATACATAAAACTATAAACAGATGAATCCTCACCCAGGCGTCTGGGTAGACTGCCAGAACGCCCCACCTGGTTGGAGCGGATTATTCTGCCACTAGTCCCAACTGGCGCCAACCCAAACAGTCTGCCACAAAGTCCTCCAGGTACCTAGGCCTCCGACAAATTCTAGCCGAGTGTCCCCTCGGAGGGGACCCTGCACCTGGCACTGTCAGCCTAGCCTGTGGGTCGACATCAGACAGGACCCCCCAGTCCCAACTCTCACTGAAAGGTCCAGCTGTAGCTTCAGTCCTCTGCAGTGGCGGCAATCTTCTCAGCCTGCTGGCGTGCCACCGAGACCCGTCCTCCAGTTCAAACGTGTCCGGGCCCCGCCCCCTCGCGATCTGCTGTGGCCGTCGCCTGTAACTTGTGGGAGCGAACCGGGTGCTTGATCCACACCTGGTCTGCCTCCCTCAAACCATGGTATCTCGTCCTGTGCTTCCTGTCAAACCTCTTTTTCATTCTGTGCTGCTGTCCGGTGACTCAGCTCCATGCCACCTCTGTTCCCTCCAAAACACCTGTCGCTGGTGGTCTCAGCCGGCTCACCTGCAAGAGCAACTCGTGCTCCAGCATGAGAGTCACCCTTTGCAGAAAAACAGCCCCAAAGTATGATGTTTCCACCCCCATGCTTCACAGTAGGTATGGTGTTCTTTCTCCTCCAAACACGACAAGTTGAGTTTTTACCAAAAAGTTCTATTTTGGTTTCATTTGAACATATGACATTCTCCCAATCCTCTTCTGGATCATCCAAATGCTCTCTAGCAAACTTCAGACGGGCCTGGACATGTACTGGCTTAAGCAGGGGAACACGTCTGGAACTGCAGGATTTGAGTCCCTGGCGGTGTAGTGTGTTTCTGATGTAGCCTTTGTTACTTTGGTCCCAGCTCTCTGCCGGTCATTCACTAGGCCCCCCCATGTGGTTCTGGGATTTTTGCTCACCGTTCTCGTGATAATTTTGACCCCACGGGGTGAGATCTTGCGTGGAGCCCCAGATCGAGGGAGATTATCAGTGGTCTTGTATGTCTTCCATTTTCTAATAATTGCTCCCACAGTTGATTTCTTCACACCAAGCTGCTTACCTATTGCAGATTCAGTCTTCCCAGCATGGCGCAGGTCTACAATTTTGTTTCTGGTGTCCTTTGACAGCTCTTTGGTCTTGGCCATAGTGGAGTTTGGAGTCTGACTGTTTGAGGTTGTGGACAGGTGTCTTTTATACTGATAACGAGTTCAAACAGGTGCCATTAATACAGGTAACGAGTGGAGGACAGAGGAGCCTCTTAAAGAAGTTACAGGTCTGTGAGAGCCAGAAATCTTCCTTGTTTGTAGGTGACCAAATACTTATTTTACTGAGGAATTTACCAATTAATTCATTAAAAATCCTTCAATGTGATTTTCTGGATTTTTTTTTCTCATTTTGTCTCTCATAGTTGAGGTATACCTATAATGAAAATTGGAGACTTCTCTCATCTTTTAAGTGGGAGAACTTGCACAATTGGTGGCTGACTAAATACTTTTTTGCCCCACTGTATACAAAAAATATTTAAAAAAGAGACAATGATTATAATTTGAGAGGAGACTTAAACTTTACAAAACCCAAGATACGAACAACCAAGAAAAGTATGTGCATATCTGTCTGTGGGGTGGATTTGTGGAACAGTCTGGAGCCGGAACTGAAACTATGTACAAACAGAAATCAATTCAAAAAGAGGTATAAACATTATTTGCTGAAAGGATATATGTTAGAAGGGTAGTACTTATATGTACGATTCACCATGCTCACTCTGGGACACTATGGAATGGTGGGTGGGTCAGTACTGTGTATATCTGTGTTGTTTGAGGCTGGTTTTGATGTATGGACATCAATGTACAGTGGGGTAAAAAAGTATTTAGTCAGCCACCAACTGTGCAAGTTCTCCCACTTAAAAGAAGAGAGAGGTCTCCATTTTCATCATAGGTATACCTCAACTATGAGAGACAAAATGAGGAAAAAAAAAATCCAGAAAATCACATTGAAGGATTTTTAATGAATTAATTGGTAAATTCCTCGGTAAAATAAATATTTGGTCAATAACAAAAGTTCATCTCAATACTTTGTTATATACCCTTTGTTGGCAATGACAGAGGTCAAACGTTTTCTGTAAGTCTTCACAAGGTTTTCACACACTCTTGCTGGTATTTTGGCCCATTCCTCCATGCAGATCTCCTCTAGAGCAGTGATGTTTTGGGGCTGTCGCTGGGCAACACGGACTTTCAACTCCCTCCAAAGATTTTCTATGGGGTTGAGATCTGGAGACTGGCTAGGCCACACCAGGACCTTGAAATGCTTCTTACGAAGCCACTCCTTCATTGCCCAGGCAGTGTGTTTGGGATCATTGTCATGCTGAAAGACCCAGCCACGTTTCATCTTCAATGCCCTTGCTGATGGAAGGAGGTTTTCACTCAAAATCTCACGATACATGGCTCCATTCATTCTTTCCTTTACACGGATCAGTCGTCCTGGTCCCTTTGCAGAAAAACAGCCCCAAAGTATGATGTTTTCACCCCCATGCTTCACAGTAGGTATGGTGTTCTTTCTCCTCCAAACACGACAAGTTGAATTTTTACCAAAAAGTTCTACTTTGGTTTCATCTGACCATATGACATTCTCCCAATCCTCTTCTGGATCATCCAAATGCTCTCTAGCAAACTTCAGATGGGCCTGGCCATGTACTGGCTTAAGTAGGGGGACACGTCTGGCACTGCAGGATTTGAGTCCCTGGCGGCGTAGTGTGTTACTGATGTAGCCTTTGTTACTTTGGTCCCAGCTCTCTGCCGGTCATTCACTAGGTCCCCCCGTGTGGTTCTGGGATTTTTGCTCACCGTTCTCGTGATCATTTTGACCTCACGGGGTGAGATCTTGCGTGGAGCCCCAGATCGAGGGAGATTATCAGTGGTCTTGTATGTCTTCCATTTTCTAATAATTGCTCCCACAGTTGATTTCTTCACACCAAGCTGCTTACCTATTGCAGATTCAGTCTTCCCAGCATGGTGCAGGTCTACAATTTTGTTTCTGGTGTCCTTTGACAGCTCTTTGGTCTTGGCCATAGTGGAGTTTGGAGTCTGACTGTTTGAGGTTGTGAACAGGTGTCTTTTATACTGATAACGAGTTCAAACAGGTGCCATTAATACAGGTAACGAGTGGAGGACAGAGGAGCCTTTTGAAGAAGAAGTTACAGGTCTGTGAGAGCCAGAAATCTTGCTTGTTTGTAGGTGACCAAATATTTATTTTACCAAGGAATTTACCAATTAATTCATTAAAAATCCTTCAATGTGATTTTCTGGATTTTTTTTCTCATTTTGTCTCTCATAGTTGAGGTATACCTATGATGAAAATTGGAGACCTCTCTCATCTTTTAAGTGGGAGAACTTGCACAATTGGTGGCTGACTAAATACTTTTTTGCCCCACTGCATGTTAGGATGGATGGGTGTTAATGTTGATATGTACAAAATACAGTTAATTGTTTACTTGGAGTCTTAAATGTGGTAATTTGTATATAATTCACATGGGTGTATTTATGGAAAAGAGGAGTTGGAATTAATAAGTGTTCACTTCTTCCTTCTCCCCTTCGAACACTGTATACTGTTACTTTATTGCATTTGTCATTTTCTTTGTTTTTGTTTTACTTTTTTGTTCGAAATAAAGTATCTATCTATCTATCTATCTATCTACACTATTATGAATATAACTCATAAAGGATCACACAAGTGATCTGACAAAAATAAATAAATAAACAAGCAGTTTTTTTTACAGTGGCTACTATTGGATGTGCCATTCATTTTCAGTTATTCTGTAATTAATGTTCACACAATCAAATAAATCTCAGTTCTTTCCCTTTCATATTAAGTGGAAATTGTGCTACTTTAATTTTGGCACTTTACCTATACTTTAACTTAAAAAGCAAAGGATTCCACCACTACTAAAAAAAAATAACGGGAAGTGCGACTTACCACTCATAACACATTGCTGTGTACTGCTAAACGTTGCCAGTGTCACAGCAGATGCTGGTCTGACTCTACAACGAAAATACACACAGCTTAAGTACATGCACAGCACGAAAGTGCAACATGTAAAAAAACACCTTTTTTTAACCAGGATTATAACTAGCTTATTTCATCAGATATTGTCAACACAAGTGCAAAATACAAGGAGAGCACGGAGCACAGTTAGCATTGACGGCTAACTAGCTAGCTCATTGTTTGCACACAAGCAGCAACGTCTGTTCATAGTGAACTTTCCACTGCTGGGATAAATAACGTAAAAGATGCATACTATCACATCACTCACCATCCTCTATATCCTAATATCATGGCTTTCAACTGCTGAAGTTGGGCGCTCCCGCAGCCGTAAATTCATTTTGGGTGGCTACGTCTACTTCCCTCCAAACTCTCTCATCAGCCGAAAGGCACCGAAAACTCTGCTGGACCACGGTGTTGATTTCTGTGGGTCTGATTTCTATGAAGCCATTCTATTGTTGTTCATATTGCTTGCTTGCTGGCTGGCTCACGGATGAATCTTTGCATACAGAGGCTCGCAATTCTGTAAACTCAGCCTCATGACGTTACGCCTGGACCAATCAGTGGCCTGCAGTGTTTTTACGTCACATTTTTGTGTCGGTACGGCACGGTTAGAACCACTCTTCAGCAGGTCCCAAAAATCGGGATGGTAACCTGTTATGTATGGAAACTGGCTGTATTATGAAAGAACCACCTAAGGTTTACACCTCAAAAATTGTCTATGTGTGTAGATGGTTCACCCAGATTTGTTTTCAAGGAAGAGGTCAGTTTTGATTGGAAGATCTGTATTTATTCAAACAGATTGAATATAGCAATTACAGCGCTGGGTCAAATGTTCTCTCCCTAACAACAACAGGTATTGTCAGGGTGTGAAGTCTGACTGACTCTGCTCTCCCTGACCCAGTCATATTTATGTGAGTCCAAGCATGCATTATCAGCCAAAGGCAGCTGCAGCGGTCCGTGGGAGTAAGCAGTCCGTTCCTCGCACAGGGTGTAACAACTGAAGGTCGTTCCTCATCCTAGGTCAAAGTGGCTGAGTTTCGGTCACTCCTTAACACAGCTGGTTCTCTGTTTCCTCCCATACATCACAAGATGTTGTTATTCTCTGTGCTGGGACAGCGCTTCACTCCCTTTTTTGCAGGTAATGAGCCACACAGTTGGCAATATATTTCCATTGTGGTACTGTATATTGGTTATATTACCTAAGCATAAGCAGAGTACACATATTTTGAGTCACACAGACAACTGTTATATATGATTATATTGATCACTTTACTCGTCAATTACCAAGATGGCGGCCGGGTTGGTCATGGGCTAGACCGGGGTGGCTTACTACCGGTTTCCGGTGGTGACGCCACCTGAGGTATAAAGGAAGTGGGCGGAGGAGGCTCTGCCGCTTTTGACGCAGGAGCCACCTGGCAAGCAGGTGAGTGCCGTAAGCCTCTTTATGTAAACAACTCTGAATGTAATAAAGCTCTGTGAACTACAACAGCTGTGTATTTACTTTTACCCAATTATGGACACAACATAACTGTCACAGTCCCTCATGGAAAAGCCTACAAAGCGTACCGTACCGAACCGAACTGAGCCAAACTGACACTAGTGGAAAAGGGCCATAATAGTTGCCAGCTCCTCAGACTTCTCTGATTCTCCCTCTGCTCAAGCAACGTCTGTATCAAAATTATTAAAATGATGAGTTAACTACATGTTTTATCGCCACTTGTTGTTTGTCAGTTAAAAATTAATTATTCAATTATATGTTGAATTATTTCTGCATATAACTGTTGATATAATTTATTTATATCCAAATGTAATTATTGTAAGAATTGATAAGAAACTCGATTGATAAGCAGACTCGACAATGGCATTGATATTGAGAAAATCTTATCAACTCCCACCCCATCATAAATCTATGAACATTCTTTGTGTTTTCCAGACCTGCAATGTTCAACTCCAAAGACATCATCATCATAGCAGTCTGTCGTGGGCGACAATGACTGTTTCATTTAGGTCTGATCAGATTCCTCCACACAGATCTGTCCTTAGCCTTCTGCTGCCAGGAACTCCTGTCTATGTCCAACTTCTTCAAGTTTCTTTTTACAGTGTCTTTAAATCTGAGCCTTGGTCTACCCTGATTGCGTTTGCCCTCCCATAACTATGAGTAGAGTAACTGCCGAGAGAGACGCTGGTGGTCCATCCTCTCAACATGTCCGAGTCATCTCAGGTTCATCTGTATTAGCATGTCCTCCATTGATGGTAGACCAGCTCGTTTCAACACTTCTATGTTGGTTATCTTGTCTTTCCATGAGATGTTCATTATGGCTCGAAGGTGTCTCATGTACGCGTGAAGTTTCTTCACCTGCACTCTGTAGACAGTCCAAGTTTCAGCACCGTACAATAGAGTAGCCAGTACTGTCGCTCTGTGCATTTCACACGGGTTGACACATGTCGATTGTTCCACAGTCTCTCCCTCAAGTTTCCAAACACAGCGCTTGCTCTTCCCATTCTGAGAGATAGTTCATCCTCCAGCCTAGCATTCTCTGAAACAGTACTCCCTAGGTACTTGAAAGTCTTGCACTTGACTAGTGGCTCTGTACCAATGCTGATCTCTTCTGGTAGTGATGTTGATAATTGGAACTTTGGTGGTTGATAAAGGCACTCTGTCTTCTTGATGTTGATTTGGAGGCTGAATTGGCCAGCTGCTCTTGCAAATTTCTCCACTAAAGATTGCATATCTTCCACGCTGTGTGCAACTAGAGCACTGTCGTCGGCAAAGAGCATTTCTCTTACTATCTTTATCGATGTCTTACTCTTGGCTTTAAACTGTGCCACACTGAACAAGTCTGCTTCTTTCCTTGTTTGAATGTATACTCCTTTTGAAGTGTCTATGAAGGCCACTTCAAGCATGGCTGCCAGATATAGTGAGAAGAGTGTAGGTGCCAGCACACACCCTTGTTTCATCCCGTTGCTTACTGAAAAGTCTTTAGATACTGAACCACTCATTGCCACGTTTGCTTGCATACCTGTATGGAGTGCCTTAATCAAGCTGACAAACTTCTCTGTACAACCATATTTCTTGAGTACCTGCCAAAGTCCTTGTCGCGAAACAGTATCGAAGGCTTTACTGAAGTCTATGAAGACTACATAAAGCGGCATGTTCTGTTCGATACACTTTTCTTGAACCTGTTTCAAGCAGAAAATCATGTCCATTGTGCTTCTTCCACTTCTAAAGCCGCACTGGGTTTCTGGTAGTACATCCTGCGAGATGTGCTCACTGAGTCTGTTAAGTAGTACACGTGAGAGAATCTTACCAACAGTGGCTAGTAGTGATATACCTCGGTAATTTCCGCAATCCTTCCTGTCACCTTTCTTGAACAAAGGCACAATACTTGCATCCTTCCAGTCCTGAGGTACTTTCTGGGCATCCCATATCTCTTGGATGAGCTTGTGCAGGCAGTTGGTCAGCTGAACACCACCAAATTTCCACACTTCTGCTGGAATTCCATCCCTTCCTGGAGCTTTACCATCCTGTGTTGTCCTGATAGCTGCCATTAGTTCATCAAAATTTGGTGGTTCATCCAGACTTGATACAGCTGGTCGCTGCACTAGAGCTTCTTTAGCCTCTTCAGTGAGATCTCCAGGGTTGTTTAGTAGTTGGTCAAAGTGGTCTGCAAATCTGTCCAGGATCCTGTCTTTCTCCTGCAAAACCGTTTCACCATCCATAGCCTTTAGTTGGATCAATCCTCTTGGTTTAGGGTCGTAGATTTCTCTCAAACCCGTGAAGAATGTTTTCATGTCCTTCCTGTCTGCTGCAGTTTGAAGTTTCTCCACTTTTTCATCCCACCAGTTGGACTTCATCTCTCTGGTGTACTTCTGTAGCTCACTCTGAGCCTTTGAGCATTTCTTCTTCTTCGACCTTGTGTTACACTGTAGGTTTTCCTGCCTAGCTGTATTTCTCGCTTCTAGTAGGTTCTTCAGGTGTTCATCATGCTCATCAAACCAATCTTGATGTTTCCTCTCAGGGTAGCCTAATACATCACTCGCAGTCTGATACACCGTATCCTTCAGTGTTGCCCATATCTCTTCTATGTCATTCTCTGAGTTGTTGCTGTCCCAGTCTTTCAAGTTTTCATCCATTTCCTGTTTAAGTTCTTCCTGCTTCTTTTGGCCTTTCAGTGCACTAGTGTTTAGCTTCCGTGGTGGCTTCACACCCGTCCTGCAGTGCTGTTTTCGTCTGCAAATCCTTAATCTAGATCTCAGCATAACATGATCAGTGCCACAGTCCGCGCCTCTCATTGCTCTGGTGTCCAATACATCCCTTCTGTCTCTCTGCCTGACTATCATGTAGTCTAGTAAGTGCCAGTGCTTGGATCTTGGGTGCATCCATGTCTTCTTGTGTGTGTCCTTGTGCTTAAATAGAGCGTTGGTTATCACAAGGTTGTACTCTGAACATAGTGCAAGTAGAAGTTCTCCATTAGCATTGCACTTGCCTACTCCGTGACTGCCTAGCACTCCTTTCCATTTCTCGGTGTTCGAGAAATGGAAAGGAGTGCTAGGGACTCCTGCATTGAGACTCTGGCATTAAAATCTCCAACAAGTATCAGTCTGTCATCAGTCGGTACACGCCTGATAGTCTCACGTAAATCACTGTAGAACTCTTCCTTCACCTCCTCTGTGTTGGTCATTGTTGGGGCATATACACTGATGAGTGTGACATACATCTTCTGCTGTAGTGGGAGTCTCAGTCATTATCCTGTCATTGATTGGCACCGGTTCCTCATCAAGCATTGCTGCTATCTCCTTTCTAATTGCAAAGCCCACTCCTGCTTCTCTCCTTTCTTGAGTTGATCTCCCACTCCAAAAGAAGATGTACCCATGGTCTTCCAAGCTGTCATATCCAGGCAATCTTGTTTCACTAAGTGCAGCTATGTCTACATTGTACCTGTTCATTTCCAGGGCCACAAGCGCGGTCTGTCTTTCTGGGCGCTGTGATGTTGTTCTGTCCAACAGAGTGCGTACATTCCATTCTGCTACACACAAGGTTGCTGTTTTCCTCTTCTTTTGTCTTCCTGCTCCTAGCTTACTTTTCGCTGCCTGTCGGAGTGTGAACAGATCAGCGCGGACCTTGTAAGCCTGGGCGGCGTCCGAGCCGGTATGAGTTGCTTTCTGATTGACCATTTCATGAAACTGCTTGCAAAGTATTTGAGTACTGCTAGCTTTTGCTGGACTAGCAGCACATTCTTGGCAGATAAAGGTAATATCAGTGGCAAGGACAAGCCAAGACAAACTGACTCCAGTATCTGTTGCAGTGACTGACCAGATGATAGGTTTGTTTATCTCTGCTCTTTGTGTAGTGCATGTCACAATGCACCGACTGGCACAGTCCACCACAGACCTTGTGACAGATGTGGTTATCTGCCAGGATGTCCAGTCTCACCCTGTGTAACTGGGAGTGGTCCACTACAGACCTGTGACAGATATTGTTGTTAGTTCTGCCAGGATGCCCTATTTCACCCTCCACACCCTCGGAAGGGCGGGGATGCCGGTTGAGTCGCCGACGGCCCGACCCATGAGACAGGTAGTACCGGTTTTCATGGTTATCCGGCAGCAAGCAAGCCAATGCCTGACCTGACAAAAAAAAAAGGGGGGGGATGTAAGTCTCAGTTAAAAGATGCCAATTTCTGACCAAAAAAGTGCAATTTTATGGGTAAAAAGCTGCAACTTTAGCAAAAAGACAAAAAAGGTGTAAATTTCCAACTGTTTACAATCTAAAAACGCTGCAGATCTAAGTAAAATGTGGCAAGTTTAAGCTTTTTTTTTTTAAACTGCAAATTCAAGAGTAAGAAAAGTTCTAAATTCATGAGGAAAAAGCTGCAAAATTATGAATAATAAAAAGCTGTAAATTTTCAAGTAAGAAGCTGCACATTTCCAAGTAAAATGGCTGTAACTCTGCAGGAAAATCCTGCAAATTTATGAGAAAAATCCTCACATTTACAAAAGAATGTTTCTAATTTACATGAAAAATGATGTGATAAATTGGCGTGTGTTGGCCATTTTTTTTTAAGACAGCCATGAGGAGGAACTAAGCGGTTGTGTTCAGTAGTGTTAAATTCTGCAAATCTGCATTAATCAGCAGGGAAAAGGAGAAGAAGAGGATTAGGTGATCCCCAGCAGCAGAAATAATCCAGTTAACCCAGGAAAAGTAAACACATGACACCCCATGACACCCAACAGATCACCCCCCCCCATGACATCAGTGGGAACAGCTGGGTCAAAATTCACACCTCTGTCCATTTACATGTTCCCTTCTGAGGACAATTCAAACAGAGCTGCTGCTGAGATGGAAACCAAAGGGTTAAAGGGTGACGCGGCTTTATCAGCAGCACTGCCCCCCCACCCCAACTGACCTGCTGGCCAGGAACTAACAACTCCTCAGGCCTGTTAACACAATTTTAACAACAAAAGGACATGCAAAAGAATGAAGATTCTCTTTGATTTAACAGGGTAACAGCGTGAATTTTCTGGTCTGTGAATGTACAGAGCAGCCATGAGTGTTTCATGAGTCACTTATTGATTATAATGGTTAATCTAAGTCACAATTTCAGGAAACAAACTTCAGGGGAAACTTAAACCCATGACACATTGTTTTAAATTTTGCTCATTTTTCTTTTTTTTTTTCCACTTCTCTTCCAGTCCTTATGGCCACTTTCCGATTGCTTTGAGTTTTTAAAACATCATTTTAAGAATAATGTTAACTGACTTAAAGTACATTTCTAACTACACTATATCATACAATATGCCATTGAACATACAATTTCATTGATCACATTTAGTTCTTAATTCAAACAAGCGGAGTATTTGCAACCAACTTAATTAAGACTTGAACAAAAACAATCAATCTGAATACAGCTGGGAGCGTTTAAGAATAAAAATCTTTGGATTCCTTAATGAAGTTCTGCCTGCAGATCACCTGCACTCACACATTCCAATTACCACTCATGAGACGGACCAGATTCCATACAAAATGTTAAAAATTTTGCTTTGGCTTCGTCTTTAAGGGGTTGCTGTTCCAGTTAAAAGTCTCAAGTGTTGAAGAGTCCAGCTTTGTATAAAACGGCCAAGTCAGTATACCACTAAAGGCTCAAAGTCGCTAAGATAATCCAGAGGCTAAACTGGTTGTTAATGTCATTTAAGCCCTTCATGGCGTCGACAACGTGGAACCGGCATTTCACTTTGAAATGGATGGCTCGAGTTATTGCAAACGAGCAGGTTTAAAACACACATAACATTAAAGTTAGGAGTATTGCAAGAAGGAAAATAGTTTAATATAAAACACAGCTGTCTTACCTTGGAATGTCCTTTACAAATGAAGATATTCAAATTGAAGTACGGAGGAAAAACGTAAAAACTGTCCAAAATATCCAGTAGATTCTCCAGAGGTGTTACAATATATATGTATATATGGTGAAGGAATGAAAGGATGAGACATGAGAAGCCCAAATTGTGCACCAGGAGTGCGCCAGAGGAAAAGCTTGCAGTAGTTTACTGCTAATTACTCTTCTGCACTGAATGCCAGCTCTATACTTTCCCGGTCTCAACATGGCCTAACCACCAACATTGTCTCATGATCCGCTCTCTCACCAACTCTCTCACTCTCTCACTCTCACACCAACTCTGTCACTCTGAAGACAGAGATCCTAAATCCAGTGACATTGACAGGTCAGGGCACAATGTCATTTTTGGATGAGCAAAATTATCATGTAGTTGAGATAATTACCAAATGTACCTAAATGTATTTGTTCTAGAGACAGTGTCAGATCCTGGCACAGCAATGGCTCCAGGCATAGTGACAGGTTCCATCATGATCATTACTCCAGGGATGACAACAGGTTCCAACACAGTGTTGGGTCCCAGGACAGTGATGGCTCCAGATTGACATAATGGCTGACCAAGGGAACTGACGCGGACTCAGAAATGGATACAATTATCTTTATTGAACCAGTGTTCGTGTGTGAGTGCGTGAATGTGTTGTGTCGTGTACGTGAGCGCAGGCTGGAGACTCCGAGCAGCTGGGAGTGAGCAGAGCGCCGTGCAGCCTGGCAACCCTATGGATAGAGCAAAGGCACACAATTAGCGAGGAGCGAGATGGGTAATCACTCGGGTTATAATTATGGCCTACTGTTCCAGGCAGATGGTGAGCACCCGTTGGCCAGGAAGACAGTGCCTGCTGTCCCTGTGTCATTGTAACCGTGTAGAGAGTGGAGAGAAGAGAGCGGAGACCGCCGCCGAGAGGGACGATTCCACCGCCGGGAGATTCCGCCTGTGCACAGGGGAGTAGCAAGGAACAGGTGAGTAAAGATGAGGCTTACTTGGTTGGGAGAGGATTTCCTCCAAGTGTAGATGCCGAGGTGGTGAGGTGGACGATCGTGGAGAGGTTTGGCTGGGAAGTCGTAGGAAGAGCTTCATAAAGCCAGGGAGACAGACGGCTCTGTGCAGGCCTGTAGGCAGAGTGAGATTATATAGCCCTGGCCTGTTGAGGAGCCAGTGTGCGCGCAACTGTGGATGATAACGGCCCAGAGCGAGTCATCACAATACCCCCCCCCCCCGAAGGGTGCCTCCTGGCACCCGATCCAGCCTACCCGGGTGCGTCCGGTGGAAGTCCCTGGTGAGTTGCTTGTCCAACACGAAGGATGGACAAACCCAGGAGCACCACTCAGGGCCATACCCCTCCCAGTCCACCAGGTACTGCATGCCGCAACCCCAGCAGCAGACGTCCAGGATGGAGCTGACCCTCCACGCCGGGTCGCCGTCAATCATGACCGGTGGAGGTGGAGACCTGGGAGGAGGACAGAGAGGACTGGAAAAGAAGGGCTTGATCTGGGACACATGGAATGTGGGACAGATGCGGAGAGGGGGGGGGGGGAGAGACAGGCGCACAGCAACTGGATTGACAATCCACTCGATGGGGAATGGACCAATGAACCGTTGTGACAATTTCCTTCTCTCACCCTTCAGGTTAAGATGTTGCATTGAGAGCCAAACCTGCTGACCCACCTGGTAGGTTGGAGCCGGTCTCCTGCGGCGATTAGCAACTCTGGAGTTCCGTTCTGCCGTGCGTCGAAGCGCTGTTCGGACCGCCTTCCATATCCACCGACAGCGTCTCAGATGGGCCTGGACAGATGGCACGGCGATGTCCCCTCCTCTTCGGGAAAGAGCAGGGGGTTGTAGCCCAAGGAGGCCTCGAAAGGGGACATGCCAATGGCTGAAGACACCGTGGAGTTATGGGCATATTCGACCCATGGAAGCTGGGCGCTCCATGAGGCCGGATTGGATGAGACCACACACCACAGCGCAGCCTCCAGCTCCTGGTTAGCTCTCTCACATTGGCCGTTGCTCTGAGGGTGGTAGCCGGAGGACAGGCACACCGTAGCCCCCAGAGCATTTCAGAATGACTTCCATACCAGCAACACGAACTGCGGCCCCCGATCAGAGACGATATCCACAGGTATGCCATGAAGCCTGACAACGTGCTGCACCAGCAGATCTGCTGTCTCCTTCACTGTGGGCAGTCCCAGTAGGGGGATGAAGTGGCCGGCCTTGGAGAAGCGATCCACGATAGTGAGGATGACAGTGTGTTGATCGGATGGAGGGAGGCCGGTAACGAAGTCCAAGGCAATGTATGAGCAAGGTCTGCCAGGAACCGGAAGGGGATGAAGCAGCCCTGCCGGAGGACAGGAAGGCGTCTTGCCGGTGGCGCACTGAGGGCAGGCGCGGATGTAATCGGCGACGTCCCTCCGGAGCGATGGCCACCAAAATGACCTCTGGAGAATCCTGACCATGCGAGAACCCCCCGGATGGCATGCTAGTCTGGAGGAGTGGGCCCAGTGGATCACCTTGCCCCGAACTGTGGATGGAACGAACAACCTGCCCGCTGGCCCCCTGCCCGAGTCCAGTTCCGCCTCCTGCGCCTTCAGGACCCTCTCCTTGATCTTCCACGAGAGGGCACCCACGATGCATGAAGACGGGAGGATTGGGAGAACAGGTGCCTCCGCTGTGTCAAGGGAGAACTGCCTGGAGAGCGCATCAGGTTTAGTGTTCTTAGACCCGGGACGGTAGGTGATGGTAAAGTTGAAATGGCCGAAGAATGAGGACCAGCGGGCCTGGCGGGCGTTCAAACGCTTGGCCGTCCTTAGGTACTCCAGGTTCTTATGATCTGTCCAAACAACAAAAGGTTGGGCGGCTCCCTCCAACCAGTGACGCCATTCCTCCAGCGCAAGCTTAACCGCCAGGAGCTCCCTATCACTGATGTCGTAATTCCTCTCTGCCAGGGACAGCCGGCAGGCGAAAAACGCACATGGCCGGACCTCCTCATCCACCGGAGAATGCTGGGACAACTCGGCCCCCACCCCAGAGTCCGAGGCATCCACCTCCACCAGGCACTGTAGCATGGGATCCACCTGAGTCAAGATGGGGGAGGACGAAAACCGGGTCTTGAGCTCGGTGAACGTGGCTGCAGACTCCTCCGTTCACCGGAAAGCCATCTTCGGGGAGGTGAGGTGGGTGAGGGGAAGAGCAATGACACTGTAGTTATTAATAAAGCACCGGTAAAAGTTGGCGAAACCCAGGAATTGCTGCAGCTGCTTCCTAGAGGAGGGGGGAGGCCAGTCCACAACGGCCTTCACTTTGTCGGGGTCCGGGATGACCTGATTATGAGCGATGGTGAAGCCGAGAACTGAGGTCTTGGAGGCGTGAAACTCACATTTCTCAGCCTTAACATATAGCTTATTCTCCAAGAGTCGCTGCAAGACCCGCCTCACCTGAACGCGGTGCTCATCCAGGGATTGGGAGAAGATCAAGATGTCGTCGAGGTAGACGAAGACGAATGATCCCAGGAAGTCACGAAGTACATCATTGATCAGTCTCTGGAAGACGGCCGGAGCGTTGGTTAGCCCAAACGGCATCACCAGGTACTCAAAGTGGCCACTTGGAGTCCGGAAACCAGTCTTCCACTCATTCCCCTCCCTGATCTGCAGCAGATGATATGCGTTCCGGAGATCCAGTTTGGTAAAGATCGAGGCCCCCTGGAGGGAATCAAAAGCCGTGTCCACCAGAGGCAGCGTGTACTTGTCCTTGATGGTGATCTCGTTGAGGGCACGGAAGTCTATACACGGCCTTAGGGAGCCATCTTTCTTCCCTATGAAAAAAAACCCGGCCCCTACCGCCGAGGAAGACGGGCGGATAATGCCCAAGCTGAGGGACTCCTTAATGTATGCCTCCATTGCTTCCTGCTCCGGCGCCGACAGGCTGTAGAGGCGGCTCGATGGCAGCGGGGCCCCAGCCCGGAGATTGATGGCACAGTCATAGGGCTGGTGGGGGTGGGGGTGGGGGGGGACAGACAACACCTGGGACTTAGTGAAAACTGACCCAGATCATGATACTCGGCAGGCACCCTGGACAGATCGGGAGGAGGAGAGACGGGGGCGACCAACGGCATGGAGGGAGCACATGGGGTGGACTGGAGGCAAGCGCTGAGGCAGAAGGAGCTCCAGGACACCAAGCTTCCTGTGTGCCAATCAAAGGAGGGATTGTGGAGCCGGAGCCAGGGGTAACCCAAGGTGACCGGGGAGGAGGTAACCAGCAGGACGAACAGGCTGAGATCCTCCCGATGATTTCCGGAGATGATAACTGAGACAGGGGCCGTTTGCTTTGTCACAATCGCTAATGGCGCTCTGGATAGAGCAATGAGCCTTAGAGGAGTCTTCAAAAGACGGCAGGGAAGCCCCAGTCGGGTTGCCAGTTCCCCCGAGATGAAGCTCTGCTCAGCTCCCGAGTCAACCAGGGTGTGTGTGCAATGTTCAGTCTTATTGTGTATGAATCTGATGGGTATCGTACACTTGGAGAGGGGATTCAGCCGAGGTTGGTCCGTGAGTCCCCCTACTGCGGCGCACGGACCCCCTCTTTTGGCCAAATGGGGCAGGCTTCTAACTCGTGCTCCTCACTACCACAGTACATGCACAAGCCTAGCTCCCTACGACACTGTCTCTCAGCTTGGGAAAGCTTAGTTTGCCCCATGACCATAGACTCCTGTGTGTCAGCTGACTCTAGGGAAGGCAAGGCCAGTAACGGGGTCTGGGGGGAGCGCAAGGCCTGGGCGCCCGAGCGACCGGAAGTTCTCCGCTCGGATGCCCGCTCCCTCAGCCTATTATCTAAATTAATGGCAAGAGAAATAAGCGCCGTGAGCTCCTCTGGCTTCTCCAAGCGGGCTAACTCATCCTGCAGGCTAGGGCTCAAGTTTCTGATGAAAATACTACACAATGAGGCATCCTCCCACCCCACCTCCGCCGCTACCACCTGGAAATTGACAGCATAGTCCGCCACGGACCTGCCCCCCTGTCAAAGATTTAACAGCTGGGTGGTGGGCACATTGTCCCGGTTGGAGTGGTCGAATACCTTGTTGAACTTGCTAACAAACTGGCTGTAGGTTAAGTTAGCATAGCTTGCCCTAGCCATCACAGCGTATGCCCAAGCTAGCGCTCGCCCTTTCAGTAGGTTTGTAACATAACCTATCTCGCTATGCTCAGTTGGGAAATCCCCCGGAACCCGCTGGAAAATTATCTCACACCGGAGGAGGAACCCACAAGCCTCCCCCAGCTTTCCACTAAAGCGGGAGGGCATGGGAACAGGAGTGAGTCGGGTCGGGGTAGCTTGATTAGCCTGGCTAGCGGAGGAGCTAGCGGGAGCTGTAGCACCAATTGGCGCCAATGGAAACGTCTGCTGCCCTGCCAGGCGATCCAACCGGCTGTTAATTTGGGTCAACTGATTCAAGATAACCTGCTGTTGGTAAGCAATCTGAACCACTCGAGCCTCTAAGTTGTTAAATTGTTGCACTAACGCGCTGTTTGCTGGATTGTTCTGATGGAGCTGTACTGACATAATGGCTGACCCAGGGAACAGACGTGGACTCAGAAATGGATACAATTATCTTTATTGAACCAGTGTTCGTGTGTGAGTGCGTGAATATGTTGTGTTGTGTACGCAAGTGCGGGATGGAGACTCCGAGCAGCTGGGAGTGAGCAGAGCACCATGCAGCCTGGCAACCCTATGGACAGAGCAAAGGCACACAATTAGCAAGGAGCGAGATGGGTAATCACTCGGGTTATAATTGTGGCCTACTGTTCCAGGCAGATGGTGAGCACCCTTTGGCCAGGAAGACAGTGCCCGCTGTCCCAGCGTCATTGTAACCATGTAGAGGGTGGAGAGGAGAGAGCGGAGACCGCCGCCGGGAGATTCCGCCTGTGCACGGGGGAATAGCAAGGAACAGGTGAGTAAAGATGAGGCTTACTTGGTTGGGAGAGGATTTCCTCCAAGCGTAGATGCCGAGGTGGCAAGTTGGACGATCGTGGAGAGGTTTGGCTGGGAAGTCGTAGGAAGAGCTTCATAAAGCCAGGGAGACAGATGGCTCTGTGCAGACCTGTAGGCAGAGTGAGGTTATATAGCCCTGGCCTGATGAGGAGCCGGTGTGCGTGCAGCTGTGGATGATAACGGCCCAGAGCGAGTCATCACACAGATACAGGGAAAGGCTGAGGCAAAGTGATGACTCCAGGCATGACTGTGTTGGGTCCAGTGACAAGATGTGATGAGATCTAGCGATAGCGTCAAGCACAAGCATGGTGAGTCGTCCAAAAAGTATTTTGTAAAGTATTTATGTCAAAGGATTAAAAACTACAGTTGCCTTTGTCTGAAAGGTTGATGTTTTGTGTTCACTGATGATCAGATTTGAGCCTTTGCATGTTGGGTGGCATCTTGGGGTGCCTGCGATGATTTGTTGATTGGTCGCTCAGGTGGACGCCGGGGGTGGGGGTCTGCTTCTCTGGCCTGCGCTGGTGGTCTCCCTGGTCACTGCCAGGCACTGGTACGTGTTCAGGCTCGCTGCATCTGCTTCGCAGCCGCCTTATGAAACAAGGGTGAATGAGGGGTGGGTTTGGGTGGGTGCGGGGGTGGGAGAGAGTGGGTTGGTCTGAGTGAGTGAGAGGGAGTTAGTGCATATGGGTGCGTGTGGGAGCATGTGGGTGTGAAGGTGTGGGGAGGGGTGTGTCTGTGAATCGGGAGGTGCTGGATTAAGTGGGGGGGGTAGTGCCTCTCGGCAATGTGGGCCCCCCTTGGGCAGGGGGACTTCTTTGGGCATGGGGGTCCCTGGGGTGTGCGACAGTGGCGCTGGGGCGGGCCCACTGTGGGGGTGCCTGGGGGGGCTTGTGCCAGGGGGCGCGGGCCGGTCTCCACCCCAGGGGTGGGGTCGCTGCCCTCCTGGTACTTGCGGCCCATTGGCAGGTGTTGGCCCCGCTGGGGGGGGGGATTGGGCGGGTCCGGGGGTGTGGGCTCACTGCACCGGCCACTGAGCAGCCTGGCCTCCCTTGATCGTCCCTCTGGGGGTGGATGCCTGGCTTTCCTGGAGCTTGCTGACCTCAGACATTTGTGCCCTGTTGGTGGTGCTGCCTTGCCTGCTCGGGGTTCCCGGGAAAGAGCTGCTGCGACCGGCCTGCCACTTCGTATGTTTCCTGACAAACCACTCACATGCACACACTTATTTTGCGCACGTTCACATATATATATGCATGCAGACACACGCACAAGTGTCTCTCCTTTAACAGGTGTGGAAACCAGACTCGTGTTGAGACATCTTTGGTGGAAGAAGCAGTTTGTGTTTTGTTTGTTTTAGTTGTTGGTTTGTTTGTCTTTTTTTGTCTGTTTCCCTCCCTTTTCTTTCCCCCCTCCACACACTTCCTTTCCCTCTTCCCCATCCTGTTGGGTCTTCCATGGGTAAAATAATTAAAATAAAGTATTAAAAGTTATTACAGGAGGAGTTTACAACAATATGCAATACACAGTTAGGTACTGTATAAGCTCCTCTTGGCAAAGTAAATCTGTTTTGGCACAATAAGGGTGACAGATCCCTGTTCTGTTTGCCTAGCTGCCTGAGAGGACAAGGGGAAAAAGAAAAAAAAAAGAAGATTTGAGCCTTTGAAAGTGTAATGTGAGTAAAGGTGGATTCACACTACAATGTTTGGACCGACTTTTACTGACATTTTGGCAAACGTCTGGCTCTACTGGCAAAGGTTTATGATTGCTGGTGCTTTTTGGCAAGCGCTGGCGAAAGTTGTATTCTTTGAAAATTTTCAGCCTGCTGAAAATTTGCCGTTTGGAAATAAACACTGGTGAAAGTTGTAGTGAACCAAGCTGCACACTGTTTTTCTCCTCTCATTACTCATTTCCGACAACTGCAGCTTCATCCACACCTGCTCTCTCTAATCAAGCAGCCTTTAAGTTGAGAGGGGCCTTTCACTCCTGCACGGAGACGTCAACTTCTGCATGCAGCCTAGAGGGCTCCTCGCCACTGTGTGTAGCTTCTTCAGCACCTTGCTACGACCCTCTCCTCCTACATGGGATCTCGTAAGCAACTCCACCATTCATTACTCTGCCCCTCATTAACCTCTGTGTGTTCTAGGACTTGTGCACAGGTGGACTATCCTCCTGGCGGACTGGGACCACTCCGCTCTGCGGACCAGGACCAACTCTCCCGAGCAGGAGCTCCCACTCTCCTTTCACCTTCTTGTAAGTGCACAAAATTACTGGACTGATCTGTTACTCCATCTCACCTCAGCCGAGGCGTAAATTCAGCATGGCCTTATTGGAGATAAAAAATCTTTTTCAGATGCTGTAATGGCAGGAGCAAAGGACAAATTCCCAATGTCCACAGCAAGTAAGTTGAAATTTTTGAGGAATGTTAAATGAATTGACATGAAATTGAATAAGATCAGTGCAACAGATTATACTTTTGCACTGGCAATAGCCGTAGCTGGAGGCATACTGTTTTCAGGTTGTACGTCCGTCCGTTGACAATACCCATACACATTCAATTGGAAAGATGTACATGCACATATTACAGTTATATTAGTTATATATTACAGTTTCCTCAAAAATGGCCCCCAAAGCCCCCTCCCCCCCCACACACACACACACCTTTGGCCCCTATAGCTAAGTGTTCCGTATGCCTCTGTGTTGGGGATATCCAAAGGCATACTTTTTTGGGTTGTCCGTATGTACATCCCAAGGCATGCGCCAAGAGGGGCTGTCTTGCACATCTCTGCATTCAGTCACCACAAGAATTAATTGACAGCAGTGCATTAAGACAAACTTTGCCTGTAAGCCACAGCTACATTGTTTCACGGAGGCCTACAACACCCAGGTGGTAATTCTAGTTCTTTGTTATTTCAGGGTTTCAGAAAAAGGAGTTGGCCAAGTTAATTGACCTCCAGTTTGAGATTTAAAACCTTCACCGAAGTGAGCCTGCCCTTTCAGCTTCCAGCGTGAAGAAGTTGGAGACCATGGAGGACTTTCAGGGAGCAGAGCAACTTATGAATGACAAGGAAGCTTTTGACAGCCTGGTAGGATTTCCATCAGGATCATAATGATTAGTATATGAATTGTGTTCTCAGTTAAGCACGATTTTTTGGGTGTCAACATTAGATACTGTTTTCAGAGTGCTTGTCATTTTAAAACTGAGCCCAGCATATGCTGTGTTATCAGTATAGCAATGAATAGGCACGCAAATGCAGCAGGAAGAAATAATGTATAAAATGTGCATGGTACAGCATGTGTATGGTATTTTCACTTTAGGCAAATCATGGCATTACTATGCATCTAAAAAGTTACGTTGTAAAATGGAATAACAAATGACTGAAAGTGCAGTATTGCCAACTAATTCAAAATGTCAATTCATACTATTGCATATATTAGATTTAACAATAAATATTAATGTCTTAAATATCCTACGAATAACTACATTGGGAAAATTTGACAGGTACTGTATACTGAAGACACAAACTCTCACTAAACTTTAACCCTTTTTTGCTTTTTGTATAACAGGTGCAGCATCTAGGTCGGGTTGGAGGGAAAGGCCTTAAAGACACAGTCCACAAAGTTCTTGTTCAGTAGGCTATGAACTAACAATGATTTTACACTGTGTTTCGTCCCTGCAGACAATTGTTAAAAGTGGACTTAAATTTGTAAAAGATATTTCTCTTTTCTTCAGGCTCTTCAGCAATGCTCTCACGAGGCATTTCAATATGAAGGGGAAGAAGGCCAAAATGTCTCTGCAGAATACAAAAATCTATCAAGCCATACAAGGTAAGCATGTCAAAGTAACCTTGGACAAGATACTAACTAATTGATGGAGTTTGATGGCTCCATCAATATGTGAATGTCTAGTTGTATTGCTTTGGATAAAAATGTCTGCTAAATAAGGAAAATGAAAACTGAAACCCTTTTGTGGAGTATTAAATAGTTTTATAGACAAGCTTGATCAGCCTCCATCTCACCATTATTGCTATTAACTTTTTTTAAAAAAATGTTTTTAAATAAAAAGGTTGTAATATAAATGTCTCAGGAAGGAAATGGGGAAGAGGGTGGGTTTGGTCCGCAACAGGCTAAAATTGTGGCTTATATACCGTTGCTTTCTGACAGCTCATTCTTATTGTTTTGTTTGGAGTATAAAAAGCTGCCTTGTTCAAGATGGCAGCACCTCTGGTGTTGACACAAAGTATAATACAGTCAAGTGCAAGCTTCATGTGATGTGAGCTGTATTCCAATATTTAGGTTTCTCTGCAGGCCTGGGCCAATTAACAATAGACTGCTGGCTGTAGTTGTAACAAATCTTTTTTTTTTTTTTAGTTGTAACAAATCTGGCATACAATTAATTTTTGCGCAACTAATTTTTTTTTGTCTTCCAACTTTTCCAGATGCTGTACTGAAGTTGTGCAAAGAGGCAACAGATGATGCTGTCCGAAGACGTGCTGCGGAGCACTTGAAACATGCTCCAGGAAGAAGAGGAGGGGGTGGACATACACAACATTCAGGAGTGTGATTTTTTTTTTTTAATTATTCTGGATTTCAAGTTTTTGGAATATAAATAAATATGCTTACTTGTTGCTTTGTTGTCCTTGGCCAATCTCATACCTGAACATTATATATACATCTGACAACACCCTTCTATGCTCTCTCCTTTCAAGAGATTAAATTTGTGTTCTGAATGCTGTGTTGGACTTCGATGTGGAAAAACAACGCGGGGAAATAGACCATGCATTATGTGTGAGGTAGCGATCCTCAATATATTTTTTTCACAAGATCCACATTGGCAGAGCAAAGTCAAAGCGAGAGACACTTTTACAACAATATATCAAGTCAACCACACAGATGAGCATTTCTACATACCTATAGTCATCCCACAAAAAAAAAATCTCACAGTACATTTTCAATTAAGACCACTTTTCTTGCTTTTCTGAGTTCACTGCCAGGTGGATAACTTTCACTGAATTTTGTATGTGCTGTAATGAAATGGAACTCCAATTTGCTTTGTTTGAAACAGGTGTGGGTTTCATACTAAGCACATTAGAATATTAAGCACAGAGGGTTCATGCCTCAAAGAGCACATAAGAATTTGTCCATTTCTGTTGAAATTTGCTATGTTCATCTTGCATACCTGGAGAAATATAATGTGGATGTGTGTGTGTAGTATTCATAGTATATTTATGCAGCACATTTTTCATGTATTGGCTGTTTATAGAGACCCTAAGTCACACCCCCTCTACTTAAATTGAAAAAATTCTCCATTGAAATGAATGGCAAGAACAAAATTATGCTTTGATCCTGACCAAATTTTGCTACGAGTTACACGTTTGTCAATTTAAGATAAGATAAGATAAGATAAGATAAGATAAGCCTTTATTAGTCCCACAACGGGGAAATTCCAGGATTGCAACAGCACAGGGATAGCAACACTCAGAGCAACAATCAGAAGGCAAGAAAAAAAAAACAAGCAAGCAAGAGCAGCTAATATACATATGTACATATTACTATAAAATATATATATACACACACACAGACACACAGTGCAGAGCATTGTAGCTGGATGGAATAAATATATGAATATATAAACACACAGTGCAGAGCATTGTAGCTAGATGGAATAAATATGTAAATATATAAACACCCACAGTACGGAGCATTGCAGCTAGGTGGAATAAATATGTAAGTATATAAACACACACAGTGCGGAGCATTGTAGCTAGATGGAATAAATATATAGATATATAAAAACACAGTGCGGAGCATTGTAGCTAGATGGAATAAATCTATAGATATATAAATATGAACACACCCAGTGCTGAGCATTGTAGCTAGATGGAATAAATATGTAAATATATAAACACACACAGTGCAGAGCATTGTTGCTAGATGGGATGAAACAGCATAACCCTCTACTTAGTTATCCTACATGGTATGATTATGTGCCCATACATATTCTCACCCTCCATAGCGACCGGTATTTTCCTAGTTGTATGCCGGAGGGGACCATTGTGTAAGTCTATTGCATCTTTTGCATTTAAAAACTATTAGTTTGTTACGTCTTTTTGCTATCTCTGCGAGCAGCCCTGCTTAGGTTGTACAGTCTGACAGCCGTTGGTAGGAAGGACCTACGAAACCTCTCGGTTGTGCACCTGGGATGATGTAGTCTGCTGCTAAATGAGCTCCTCAGTGCATTCAGTACGTCCTGCATAGGGTGGAACTCGGACTCCAGCAGAGATGACAGTTTAGCCACCGTCCTTCTCTCTCCTATCTCCTCCACCGGATCAAGGCGCTGCCCCAGGACAGAGCTAGCTTTCTTAATCAGTTTGTTCAGTCTCTTCCTATCGGCTGCTGTAATGCCACTGCCCCAGCAGACCACTCCAAAAGTGATGGCTGATGCCACCACCGTGTCATAGAATGTCTTCAGCAGCGCCCCTTGTACACCAAAAGACCTGAGTCTCCTCAGCAGGAACAGCCTGCGCTGTCCCTTCTTGTAGAGTGCGTCAGTATTGTGTGACCAGTCTAGTTTATTGTTCAGATGAACACCCAGGTACTTATAGGATGTCACCATCTCGATGTCTGTTCCCTGTATATTTACTGGTGCTGTGAGGGGCTGCCCATGCCTGCGGCAGTCCACCACCAGCTCCTTAGTTTTCCTTGCGTTGATCTGGAGGCAGTTCCGATGGCACCAGTCTACGAAGTCCTGGATAAGCCCTCTGTACTCAGCTTCATCTCCATTGGAGATGAGGCCAACGATCGCAGAGTCATCAGAGAACTTCTGTAGATGGCAGTGTGTTGTGTTGTGTGAGAAGTCCGCAGTATAAAGAGTGAACAGGAAGGGAGCCAGCACCGTTCCCTGGGGGGCCCCCGTGCTACTGATGATCGTGTCGAACACACAGTCCCAGGTTCTCACAAACTGAGGCCGGTTCGTGAGGTAGTCCAGGATCCATGATGACAGGTGCTGGTCCACCCCTGCGCGCAGCAGCTTGTCCTTCAGGATCATCGGTTGGATGGTGTTGAAAGCACTGGAGAAGTCAAAGAACATGATCCTCACCATATTCCCGGGCTTCTCCAGGTGGGACAGAGAACGGTGAAGGAGGAAGATCACCGCATCCTCCACCCCAATGCCATGCTAGTAGGCGAACTGGAGTGGATCCATCGCTGGTTCCACCAGGGGGCGGAGGTGAGCAAGGAGCAGTCTCTCCAGGGTCTTCATCAAGTGGGACGTCAAGGCCACCGGTCTGTAGCTGTTCAGGTCTTTGGGGGTGGGAAGTTTTTGGTACAGGTACCACACAAGATGTTTTCCACAGCTGTGGTACCCTCCCCAGCTTCAGGCTCAGGTTGAAGATGTACGTCACAATCCCACATAGCTGGTCTGCACAGGACTTGAGGAGCTTTGCGCTGATGCCGTCCGGTCCCGACGCCTTCCTCGCCTTGATCTTCCTCAGCTCCGTCCTCACCTGGGTCCTGGTCAGGGTCAGGATGGGGGGCTGTGTGTTGGGGGTGGGGGGGTGTTGGTGGAGTGGGGAGTGGGCAGCAGGACTTGATTTCTTTAGAGGCAGCAGTGGTTGTTGTGCAGTCAGGGGGGAGGGCGGTTGGTCAAACCTATTGAAAAACAGATTCAGGTTGTTCGCCCACTCCCTGCCCCCCGTGGCCTGGGGGGAGGTATTCTGGAGCCCAGAGATGGTTTTGAGGTTTCTCCAGACCCCGCTGATGTCGCTCTGTTGCAACTTGTCCTCCATCTTCTTCCTGAAGCTGTCCTTGCCTTCTCTGATCTTTCTCCTCAGCTCCCTCTGTACGGACTTCAGCATCTCCCTATTCCCCTACCATGGTCATCATAGACCGACGGAGGCCGACGACGAGGTCCTTATAAGACGTTGAATGGATGGCCACAGCAACTATATTTGAACTATATTTTAACCTTGTACGGACGTCCCGTAGACGTCAAACCTGAATGTACAGAAGACGTCCAAAAAAGACGTAAAATCTCCCTACTATAAATTTAAAATAATTTTCCACGTAAATAGTTGTTGGGTGTTGTATAATGACAGAATAATGTTTAGATTTTGTTTAAACAACCAGTGGACAACTCCCATCATTCCACATGACTAAACTGTAATCGTGTTTAGTGCTATCTATGTGGAAAATTCTTTTATATTGACAAACACGGCAAAATTTGATCAGGATCAAAGAATAATGTCGCCCTTGCCATTCATTTCAATGGAGAATTTTTTTCAATTTAAGGAAGTAGAGGGGGGTGACTTCAGTTCTCTATAAGGTACAATACATTTTTTTTATGCATAAATTACACTGAAATTAGGTCTTTATGGTTCCAAGGTTGTCATAGCCAGGAGCGGTACTGGGGTTAAGCTCCCAGTGCTCATAAAATGCTCCTTACGGCGTGCGTCTCGAAAAGCCTCTGACAACTAAGTTCAACTCCTAGCCTGCCCGTGTGGTTTAGTCTCTAAGCCCGGCGGAACTGCTTTTACTAATAGGAGAAGGGGCGAGGGCGAATCTCTGGTGCCTTAGGTCATCACAGGCCCCCTGATGGACCCACTGCAGTTTGCCTACCGGTCAAACAGGTCAGTGGATGATGCAGTGAATATGGGACTACATTACATCCTGCAACACCTCGACTCCCCAGGGACGTACGCCAGGATCCTGTTTGTCGACTTCAGCTCAGCGTTCAACACCATCATCCCAGGCATTCTTCATCAGAAACTCCTCCAGCTCAAGGTGCCCCCCTCCAACTGCCAGTGGATCTCCAGCTTTCTGACTGACAGGTGGCAACAGGTGAAGCTAGGGAAATTTACATCCAGCTCCCGAAAAATTAGTACTGGCGCCCCCCAAGGATGTGTCCTTTCCCCACTGCTCTTCTCCCTCTACTCCAACGACTGCACCTCAGAGGACCCTTCGGTGAAGCTCCTGAAGTTTGCGGACGACACCACAGTCATCGGTTTGATCCGGGATGATGATGAGTCTGCATACAGGCGGGAGGTGGAGCAGCTGATCCTCTGGTGCAGCCAGAACCATCTTGAACTTAACCCAGCCAAAACGGTGGAGATGACTGTGGATTTCAGGCGACACCCCCCTTCATTCCCCCCACTCACCATCCTCAACAGCACAGTGTCCACTGTGGACTCCTTCAAGTTTCTGGGTACCACAATCTCCCGGAACCTGAAGTGGTCCTCCCATATTGACACTGTCCGGAAAAAGGCCCAGCAGAGGTTGTTTTTTCTGCGTCAGCTCAAGAAGTTTGATTTGCCTCAGGAGCTGCTGGTTGTCTTCTACACCGCCATCATCCAATCTGTCCTCTGCTTTTCCATCACTGTCTGGTTTGGATCTGCCACTAAACAGGACAAGACCAGACTGCAGCGGATCATTAAGTCTGCGGAGAGGATCATTGGTACCAACCTACCCTCCATTGAGAACTTATATCGGTCCATAACCAGGAAACGGGCGGGAAACATCTGTGCTGACCCATCACACCCCGGCCACAAACTGTTTGAACTTCTATCTTCTGGTCGTCGTTACAGATCACTGAAGGTCAAAACCACCCGTCACAGGAACAGTTTCTTTCCTCAAGCCATCACTCTGATGAACTCCTAACATTCACCTAGTCCTACCTGTTGCTGTACTCATGACTTTTCATCCATTATTACATTGCACATAACTCTCACACTGCTTTTTACTTCATTCACATTATATCACTGAATCTGAGTCCACATTGAAATACTGTGTGATTGTATATTTTTTCATATATTTCTGCAAAGTGTGGTTAGTCCGAGTAAATAACTGCATATATTCCTGTATATATTTGCATCCTTTTATAGAAACGTGGACAGACTGTAATTTACTGTACATACTCTGGTTGTCATTGAATCCTTATTTAAATCCTTCACCTGAACAACAAGAGCAAGTTTTTAGCCAAAGTCAAATTCCTTGTATGTGTTGTGCATACTTGGCCAATAAAGCTGATTCTGATTCTGATTAAAGCCAGATGCTTCGGGTAGATGGTGGCTCGTCAACCTGGGAAGGTAGCCCATCTAGGGGAAGGTAAACCCTGATTTCAAACCTCCACTGCCTTGCGGCACACCCGGTCACGGGAAAGGCTTCGGGAGTCAACCCTGAGGAAAAATCCGGAGTCGGAGCCCCTAAGGCAGTTCTCTGTTGTGCTCAACATTGTTCTGGCAGCTCCTGCGACGGCGCTGGTGCCAAACTATAGCAGCCCTGCTGTTCCTTTGGATTCATCAATGACGTGGAGAGGGGGGACATGCTGCATGGGTAACATCTTGTCCTCCATATCTTCCTGCCCAGGCTTGAATCCTACCAACGCCCAACGCTGGAAGGTAGAACACCGGTGCGCATCGGCCTGCTCAGCCACAGGCGGTGCTGTTCCAGCAGAGTAGACGTTTAGGATTCTCTTCCATGGTCATCATAGACCGACGGAGGCCGACGACGAGGTCCTTATAAGACGTTGAATGGATGGCCACAGCAACTATATTTGAACTATATTTTAACCTTGTACGGACGTCCCGTAGACGTCAAACCTGAATGTACAGAAGACGTCCAAAAAAGACGTAAAAACTTTCATCCGCACCCTCTGAAGACGTCTTTTGTATGTCTGACAATGACGTAAAAAAGCACAAATGTTTGAGGGGTGTAGAGGTGTGAGGCCAGGTCTCCAACTCCCGGTCATGGGATGGAGTAACCCAAATGGAATGGCCTGAATGCTGAGCCCACCACCAGGCTTAAATGCCCTGGGTCACCTGGGTGCCACAGGTAATCCCTCTTGGCAATCAATTAGTGGCACCAAGCTGGAGCACAGCACCACCTACAGGACCCAAGGGGCCGTAACACTGTCCTTCCACTTTTCTCTCCTTAAGACCATACCTACCCAGAACCTCTTCATCACCTCTGTTCCCTTCACCTACATGCCCATTAAAGTCCGCTCCAATCACCACTCTCTTCCCGCTGGGAACACTCTCTACCACTTCATCCAACTTACTCCAGAATTCCTCTTTCTCTTCTACCTGACATCCAACTTCAGGGGCATACGCACTGACAACATTCAACATCACACCTTTGAATTCTAGCTTCAAACTCATGATTCTGTCTGACTCCCTCTTTACCTCCTGAACATTCTTCACATACTCTTCCTTCAAGATTACTCCTACTCCATTTCTCTTTCTATCTACACCATGGTAGAACAGTTTAAGCCCACCCCTAATGCTCCTAACCTTGCTTCCCTTCCATCTGTTTTCTTGAACACACAGTATATCTGCCTTTCTTCTCTTCATCATATCAGAAAACTCTCTGCCTTTACCAGTCATAGTCCCTACATTTAATGTCCCTACTCTCACCTTCACACTTCTTCCTTTCCTTTCCTCTCTCTCCCTCCAAACATGCCTTCCCCCTCTCCTCCTCCTTGATCTTCAACCAATAGTAGCCCAATTTCCACCAGCACCCTGTCGGTTAACAACAGTGGTGGTGGCTGTTGTTAACCTGGGCCTCAACTGATGCGGTGTGAATGAATGAATGAATGAATGAATTTATTTCAGATAATACAGTACAGGTTGAAGAAACTGTATAATATAACAACAAGGTCAAATTAGACAAAGACTCCTTCTACTAAACAATTCAACGTGAGTTATCCGAAATGGGTGATGGCTGAAGCCGCAGCTTATATTGCCCACCCATATTCCATCCAAGAATTCAAAGAAAAAAGAGTAAACAAGACAAGAGTGATTACAATTTAGAACAAAGCTAAGACAAAGTGTGACTGAGAGAAGAAAAAAAAAAAAAAAAAAAAAAAAAATAAGCTAAGCTAAGTTAAGCAGTTACTATTCGAGACAAATCTAAGACAGAATGTCACAGAGAGAAAAAAAAAAAAAAACTAAGCTACAACACAACACAGGCTGGAAATGTCAATCCTTATGTGAGTTTACATGTCGTCTTGTAAATATGTTTGGAGTATTTCTTCCTTTAGCTTTTGTTTAAATTGTCCAAGCGTTGTACATGATTTTAATTCAGGTCCAAAATCGTTCCATAATCTGACTCCTTGCACTGAAATACAGTGTTGCTTGGTGGTTGTTCTCACTGTAGGCTTTTGAAATATACATGTTCCTCTGAAGTGATATCGCTTCTCCCTTGTTTGGAACAACTTTTGGATATTTGCAGGCAGTGATAAATTCTTCACTTTGAACATTATTATTGCGGTTTTAAAGTCAACCAGATCTTTCAACTTGAGAGTTTTTTGTTTAAGAAAAAGTGGGTTTGTTGGTTCCCTGTAAGCTGCTTTGTTTATTATTCTAATAGCTCTCTTTTGAAGCATAAAGACTGGATATATGTTTGTTTTATATGTATTTCCCCATACTTCATTACAATATGTCATGTATGGGAGTATTAATGAATGATACAAGGTGTATAGTGTGGGTTGATTCAGCAAATATTTCACTCTGTGTAATATTGCAATTGATTTGGAGACTTTACCTTTAATATAATTAATATGTGACTTCCAACACAGTTTGTTATCAATTATTACTCCAAGGAATTTGGTTTCAGATACCCTTTCAATCTCTACACCATTTACACTGAGTTTGGGTACTGGATTGTTGTGATGGTTGTTAAAGACTATAAATTTTGTCTTACTTAAATTGAGCGTTAATTTGTTTGAATCAAACCACAGTTTAAGCTTTCCTAATTCCTTCCCGAGTGTATCCAGAAGTTGTTCCAAATTGTTTCCACTGCATAGCAGATTAGTGTCATCGGCAAACAATATTAAGTCCATTTTTTCTGAGACTTTACATATATCGTTTATATACATATTGAATAATAATGGTCCCAAAACTGAACCCTGTGGGACTCCACAGGTGACCTTCAGCAACTCTGAGTTTTTGTTGCTAACACATACATACTGATATCTATTCTTTAAGTAACTACTTAACCAGGACAGTGCTACACCTCTAATACCAGAATTTTGTAGTTTCTTTAATAATAAATTATGATCTACTGTATCAAATGCTTTTTTAAGATCTAGGAATACTCCAGCTGAATACTCTTTATTTTCAATGGCTGTTGATATTTTTTCTGTAAATTCCATTAGGGCATATGCAGTTGTCCTCTTGTGTCTGAACCCATATTGCTGCTCACATAATAAATCATTCTTCAGTATGAAGTTGTCAATTCTCTCATAGAATATTTTTTCAAGTATCTTGGAAAATTGTGGTAATAGTGAAATTGGTCTATAGTTTGAGAGTTCCCCTCTATCGCCCGTCTTGTATATTGGAATTACTTTAGCTATTTTCATTGCATTGGGAAATATACCTGATTGGAGAGACAGGATGCAGATATACGTCAGTGGTTTTACTATGCATTCGATAACAGTTTTGACTAGTAGCATGTCGATACCATCACAGTCAGTAGATGTTTTACTTTTGAACGATTTAACAATTTCAATGACCTCTCTTTCGTCTGTGTTCTTTATGAAGATGGAGTCTTTTACAGCAGTGTTATTGCATATTGTATCACCTGTTGGCACCGTAGTGGGTATTTCTCGGGCCAGTTTAGGTCCAATGTTAACAAAAAAATTATTAAATTCATCTGCAGGTGAAGCGATATTCACACTCTGAGTCGTTTTATTATTTTTTGGAATATTAGTTGGGTAGCTTGTATTTCTGCTTTTATTTCCAAGGATACTGTTGAGTATTGTCCATGTATTTTTAATATTGTCTCTGTTTTTCTCCAGTTCTTTACTGTAATAGTCTCTTTTACTACATCTTATTATATATGTTAACTTATTTTTGTATGTTTTATACCGCTGCTCTGCTTCTTTTGTTCTTTTCTTTAGGAAAGCTTTATATAATGAATTTTTCTTTTTACACGCCTTTTGTAGTCCTTTGGTTAACCATGGCTTATTAGCAAATTTGTGTTTAAGCTTTTTTATTACTAATGGGCAGTTTTTTTCATAAAGAGTGGTTACAATGTTTATAAATGTGTCATAGGCTTCATTTACATCTGATACATAGACTTCTGTCCAGTCTTGCTTCAGCAAGTCCTCTTTAAGAGAACTGATTGCATTTGGTGATTTGTGTCTGAACGATTTTGAAGTTTTTTCTGCGTTGGGCCCCGTGTGGCCATGGATAAGTGCAAAGGTTGGCAAGTGGTCACTTATATCATTTATCAATAATCCACTTTCTATTTTCTTATCGAAAACATTGACAAACAGGTTGTCAATAAGTGTAGCAGAGTGAACTGTGATTCTACTGGGATGTGTTATTGTGGGATATAGACTCATGCTGTACATAGAGTTCATGAACTCTGTAACTACATTTTGTTGATGAGGATTCAGTAAGTCAATATTGAAATCTCCACAAATTGCTACCATTTTCTTACTAGTAATATTATTGTACAGCTCGACCAATTTATCTCTGAATGTCTCAATGCAAGTTCCCGGCGTTCTATATATGCAGCTTATGATTAGATTTTTTGTTTTGTCTAGGTCAATCTCAACAGTAACACATTCCAAAATCCCTGGTAGTGCTGAGGACATTTCATTTACAAGCTTACACCTGTACAGGTCATCAATATACAGTGCAACACCACCACCCTTTTTTTGAGTTCTGTTAATATAAAACATCTGATATCC
The DNA here is from genome assembly GCA_020510985.1 of Pholidichthys leucotaenia. NCBI lineage: Eukaryota > Metazoa > Chordata > Actinopteri > Cichliformes > Pholidichthyidae > Pholidichthys > Pholidichthys leucotaenia. The sequence continues at coordinate 195,254,255 of CM035843.1, read as the reverse complement.
CTCTATTGCCATCAGGGGAGCCTGTTCTTTGTTAAGCCAAGTTTCAGAGACTGCAATAGCTGTGAATTTTCTGTCTAGCTGTTTTAAATTGTCCTGAATCTGTGGAAAGTTTTTGTTAAGACTTCTGCTATTGAAGTGTATTATTGACAGTTTACCATCTAATTGCACTTGACTTTTGAATTGTTTTTCAGTGTAATATTCACAGTGGTTATGAATATTGTTGAAAAAGTGGTTATCAGGATCAATATCATTCTCCATCTCTTGTGGTTTATGTTCAGCATAATGGTATGTTTTCAGAGTTTGAGTTTCCTCATTCTGTGTCAAATGACTTGCTCCAACTGGGGATAATTGATGTCTACTTGAGTCGGTCATAAGTTTTTGTTTGTTTTGGTTATTTTTATTAAAGTACTTTGGCATGGTGTATCAAAAGAACTATTCTTATCGTGTGTATGAGTATGGATTATCATTGGCTCGTAATTTTCTAATCAGTGTTCATCTGTATTTATCTAAGTCAGTAGCATCTCTGATCATAATACTTTTTGCTTGCTCAGGTGATCCATTTAGTTTAATCCAAATTCTACAGTTTCTTGTCCAGGTTGCTTGTATCTTATCTTGTTTTTTTAGCATCCGTGCCTGTCGTGCTAATTCAGCGTTTTTTTTTTTGTCAGGTGTTCATTTATGTAAACTTGAGTTTCCTTTAGCTTTTTGGCCTGCCTCAGTATGTTATTCTTTACCCTTCTGTTCACAAAGCGCATCACAATTGATTTCTTTGTTTTGTTATCTTTCTTCGGTAGAGCATAACAGGCTGAGATTGCATTGGCTTCTACCTTAATGTCTTTATCATTAAGGAACTGAAGCACTTGATTTTCTAAGGACATTGACTCACTCATGGGTGCATCTTCACCACTCAGTCCTACTGTGGCATGGGCGTATGACTGATATCTGATGTCTAGTCCACTTATAACTAGGTCATCAATGCGAGAACCTTGTTCAAGATCCTCGACGCGTTGCTCCAAAAGACGCCCGTGTTGCTCCAGGTCCATAATTTTTTTGTCTTTTTCTTGAATTTTTAAATTTAGGGTTTGTACCTGTTCTATTAGGCCTATTATTTTGTCCTGTTGGTTAGTCAATTTGGCCAATTCATCTGACATAAAGCTCAGAGCTTTTTTGATTTCTTCCATTTCCTCTTTCTTTGGTGGCATCTTACTGACCTGTAGATAGAAGTAAACAGAGAATCCGGCTAGGCCTCAACTAGCCCGGCCGCTGCTGAACTCGCCGCAACAGCTCCTGCACAGCTCCTCCGCCAAGTAGCGCTGCTCAGCTCCGCAGATCACCCCTGTCATTCGCCACTGCCTGCCGCCATCTGCCTGGCCGGTTATGCCGCACACCGCCGGCGCAGCCAAACTTCACCGATCACCGCCGCCACTCGCCGCCGTCTGGCTGGGTGGCACCTCCGCTAGGCCCCGTCACCGGCCGCCGTCAGTCTGGTAGTTCCTCAGCTGGACCTCGCAACTGGGTTCCGACTCAGGCCACTGTCCTGCTGGGTCCAGGTGGCCCCGTCTCTCACCAACGCCGCGCTCGAGCTCCCAACTGCCGCCTCGATTGGTTCCTCCGATAGGCCCTCACCGGGGACTGAGCCGCTTCGTGTCGGAGTTAGGTGGCGCACTGGGGCCAGCGTTAAGCTAACTGAAATGAAAGTCTCATTCATCATGATCCACATGTTTGATTTGACAAAGGTTTTATGTCGGATGCCCTTCCTGACACAACCCTCCCCATTTACCTGGGCTTGGGATCGGCACTAGGAGTACACTGGCTGGTGCACCCCCTGTGGCTGGGTTAAAAAATTTTGTTGAAAATCTAAGAGAAAAATGTTGCAAATTTCACAAAAAAAGTTACAAATTATGAGGAAAAAGTTGAAAAATTAGTTGAAATGTTGAGAGAAAAATATTACAGATTTGCATGGATAAAACTGATAATTTATGAGAAAAAGTTGAAAAATTAAACATTTGAGAGAGAAAAATGGTGTAGCAAATGTATGAGGAAAAGTTCCAAATTTATGAGGAAAAAAAATAAAAAAATTATATGAAAATCTAATAGAAAAGGTGCAAATTTACAAGAAAACGTATCAAATTTACAAGAAAAAATGCTACAAAGTTATGAGAAAAAATGCTTATAAATTTGAGGGAAATTTGAGTTTCAAATTTAGTTGAAAATTTAAGAGAAAAAAGTTGCAAATTTACAAGAAAAACATTACTGATTTATGAAGGAAAATTAGTCAATTTATGAGAAACATGTTGCAAGTTTACATGAAAAAGCTGGAAATTCATGAGAAAAAGTTGAAAAATTAGTTAAATATTTGAGAGAAAATGATGTAAATTTACAAGAAAAAAGTAGCAACTGTATAAGAAAAAAGTTGCAAATTTATGAGGAAAAAGTTACAAATTTAGTTGAAAATCTAAGAGAAAAATGCAGATTTACAAGAAAAAGGTTACAAATTTATGAGGAAAAAGTTGAAAATTTAGTTTAAAAATTGAGAGAAAAATGATTCAGATTTACAAGAAAACAGTAGCAAATGTGGTAAGGATTCAGGGCTGCACACCTGCACAGACTCTCTCCCTTCACTAATTGGCTAATTCCCTGCCGCAGCACGGAACACCAGAAGGCAATTAAGGATGACCTTTATAAGGGACGCTCTCCTGCTACATCATGTTATCGTTTGTCAAGCCAGTTGCTCATGCCGGCATACAGCCGGGAGACATCCCAGTCATGTCCATAGTTTGGATTGCTCTCACCCTATTTTGTGTGCTCTCCCCAGGAATTCTTCCCTGTGCGGCCGACCAGATTCCTAGTGATGGTGAAACTGAGGCCTCATGAAACAATGAACAACTTTGAGACAATTGCTTCATGATCGACACACTGCTATGAAGCATTTAATAAAGAGTGCCATCTGCTGACTGAGTGTCAGAACTGCATCTGAGTAGAAGACCTGAAAAAGCCTCAGTATTCTATATCAGAGGTTGCACTACACTTTCTGGTTCCAAGGTTGTCATAGCCAGGAGCGGCACTGGGGTTAAGCTCCCAGTGCTCACAAAATGCTCCTTACGGCGTGCGTCTCGAAAAGCCTCTGACAACTAAGTCCAACTCCTAGCCTGCCCGTGTGGTTTAGTCTCTAAGCCCGGCGGAACTGCTTTTACTAATAGGAGAAAGGGCGAGGGCGGATCTCTGGTGCCTTAAAACCAGATGCTTCGGGTAGATGGTGGCTCGTCAACCTGGGAAGGTAGCCCATCTAGGGGAAGGTAAACCCTGATTTCAAACCTCCGCTGCCTTGCAGCACACCCAGTCACGGGAAAGGCTTCGGGAGTCAACCCTGAGGAAAAATCTGGAGTCGGAGCCCCTAAGGCAGTTCTCTGTTGTGCTCAACATCGTTCTGGCAGCTCCTGCGACGGCGCTGGTGCCAAACTATAGCAACCCTGCTTTTCCTTTGGATCCATCAGTGACGTGAAGAGGGGGGACATGCTGCATGGGTAACATCTTGTCCTCCATATCTTCTTGCTCAGGCTTGAATCCTACCAACGCCCAACGTTGGAAGGTAGAACACTGGTCCGCATCGGCCTGTTCAGCCACAGGCGGTGCTGTTCCAGCAGAGTAGATGTTTAGGATTCTCTTCCATGGTCATCATAGACCGACGGAGGCCGACGACTACACTTTCTGGTTAACTACAGTATCATTTTCTCAGACAGGCTTGTAAAAATTCTATCAATCTGTTATGTTGTGGGGAACCCACTCAGTAGTTACTCAGTAGTTTCCCCTCAGACTGAAGTGGCAGATCAAAGGTGGGGAGTGTGGGGAGTGATATGCTAATGCAGCACCCCAGGTAGCAGAGAAGTGTTAGTGCTGTGATATAAAATGACATAACGCACGGCTCAGGAGACGCACACACAGGCTCAGAGTAGTTCAAATAGTTTATTAACAACAGGCGTGAATGAGTGCGTGTCTGTGGGATGTCAATGTGTTGGTGGTGGCGTCTGCTTCAGGCACAGAGGCAGGTGACCGTTCAGCCGAGCAACCCTATGGAAAAAGCACAGGGAGAAGGTGACGGGCATACACCAACACAGAGGAGATTGTGGCGAGAGAAGGACTTACTTGGATGGGCAGGATAGCTGGCACAGCAAGGGGCGAAACCCGGGAGACAGCCACCTGGAGAGCTCGGTGCAGCAGCGAGGAGTAGGCGTTGGAGGGAAGACGTCCGCCGCCGGGAAATCCACCTGTGCACAGGGGAGCAGACTGGAGAGAGAAGGTAAGGCTTCTTACCCAAACAATTGTGCTGAAGATAGTAGATGACTCACTGCGGTGAGGAACGAAGTCTGACGGCTTCAGGCCGAGGCTCCGGGCGAGGCGGCCTTTATCCCTCGCCGCTGATGATGATCAGGTGCGTGAGCAGGTGGCGCCGCTGATGAATGGCGGGGCGTGACATAAAAGAGACCTGCCTGCAACCTGGTGGGAAGTTGTCTGATTCTGGTGAATGTGAGAGAGAGTGGAATAAAGTTTCATCTGCTCGGAAAAGTTCAGCCTGGTTATTTCTCTCCACACTGGTGACCCTTGACGCACAATGGAACGTGAGGCGAACACCCTGGAGACAACCCGGATGGGAAGTGCCAGCAATGCGTGCGCCGTTTCGGTCAAACTCCCAGACTTTTGGCTACACGACCCAAAGTCTTGGTTCCTTCACACCGATGCCCAGTTCGCGCTCCGGGGAATAACGGCAGATGACACCAGATATTACTACGTGGTCGCAGCGCTGGACGCACGCACAACTCAGCAGGTGGCGAGCCTGCTCCAACAGCCCCCAGCCCACGACAAATACGGTCCTCTCAAAACCGTGCTGACCCGGCGCTACACGCTCTCGGACTGTGAGAGAGCGGAGAGGCTCCTGATGCGCTCCGAGTTAGGAGACGGGTCGGCGGTCGAATTGATGGAGAAGATGCTGGCGTTGATGGGCACAGATGACGGGCATTTTCTCTTTGCCCACCTTTTCCTCCGGAACCTCCCGACAGCGGCCAGAGCGGTCCTTGCCAATTCGCCACTGCTGGCCACGCGCAACTATCGGGCGCTAGCCCAGCAGGCAGATGGGATCATCCTCACTACCAGAGCCCTCACAGTGAACTCAGCGGCGTCGGAACCCGGCGAGACGGCCAGTGGAGGCGAGGAGCCAGCGATGGTGGCTGCAGCAGGGGCCAAGAAGCACCAGAGAGACACGCTCTGTTTCTACCACCTCCATTTTGGAGAGGACGCACGCCGATGCATGCCACCGTGCCAATTCAAGCGTTCGGGAAACCGGGACCGGCAATCGGTAGCAGCTGTGACCGCCGGTGAAGCAAGCAAGCTGCTTTATGTGACAGACTCACGCTCAGGGAGACGGTTCCTTGTGGACTCCGGCTCCCAAAAGAGCCTCATCCTGCCGTCCTACACCGACCGGCTGGCGGGAACTAGCGGCCCCGAGCTGATGGCCACAAACGGCTCAGACATTAAGACTTTTGGAACGAGGACACTGACTGTATCCTTGCACGGCCGTACATACCGATGGACATTCGTCATAGTGGAATGCAGCTTCCCCATTTTAGGCGCTGATTTTTTGTGTGCACATGGACTACTAGTCGATGTTGCTAACAGACACCTGATTAACGCAATGTCTTTTCATTCTCTCCCCTGTACAGCTCAAGGAGCCAGGCCCACAACACTAGCCAATGTCACAGCTCCAGGGGGTAAGTTCCACACACTACTCAACCAGTTCCCAGCACTCACGGTCCCGACGTTTTCGGCGACCGTCACTAAACACGGGGTGGAGCACTTCATTACCACTATGGGGCCGCCCATTTTCACATGGCCTCGGCACCTGGACGCAGCTAAACTGCCCATAGAGCGTGAGGAGTTTGCCAACTTGGAAAAGTTGGGCATCATCGGGCATTCAAACAGCCCATGGGCATCACCACTACATATGGTTCCTAAGGCCGAGGGATCATGGCAACCTTGTGGAGATTTCCGCAGATTAAACAACACCACAGAGCACAACCGCTACCCCATCCCTCATATTCAGGATTTTTCCGTTCACCTCACCGGGGCACGCATTTTTTCCAAGATAGACCAGGTTCGCGGTTACCACCAGGTCCCGATGGCGCTGAGGACATACCTAAAATGACAGTAATAACCCCGCTTGGTCTGTATGAGTTTTTATGCATGCCTTTCGGGCTAAAAGGTGCGGCGCAGACATTCCAACGCATGATGGACGCAGTGTTGCGCGATCTGCCGTTTGTGTTCGTTTACCTGTATGACATCCTGGTGGCCAGCGCGTCCGAGGACGAACACGTAGCCCACCTCAGGACAGTTTTCCAGAGGTTGGAGTAGCATGGCTTAATAATCAGCCTAGCAAAGCGCCACTTCAGGGTGACGGGGATCAATTTTTTGGGCCACCACATCTCACTGGAGGGCACGATACCCTTGCTGGACAAGGTGTGCGCTGTGGCGAATTTTCCCCCGCCTCAGATGGTCAGGGCGCTGCAGAAGTTTTTGGGGATGGTTAACTTCTACAATCGTTTCCTCCCCCGTGCAGCCCAGCTCATGCAGCCGTTGTACGCCGCGCTTAAAAAACGGAAGCCGTCGGACAGAGTCGACTGGACTCCTGGGTGAGAGCAGGCATTTTCCGAGGTTAAAACAGCTCTGGCGAATGCTGCATTACTGGCGCACCTGGACCCAGCGGCTAGGATAGCGCTCACTACTGACGCATCAGACGTGGCCATAGGGGCCATCGTGGAGCAGTGCATCGCCGGTTCTTGGCAGCCGCTCTCCTTTTTTAGCAGGTCTTTGCGCGACAATGAATGTAAATACAGCGCACTCGACAGAGAGTCACTGGCTCTCCACCTGGCCATACGCCACTTCCAGTTCTGGCTGGAAGGGCGCACCTTCATTGCGTTCGTGGACCACAAGCCACTTACATACGCGATGGCCAAGGTTTCAGAACCATGGTCGGCCCGGCAGCAGAGACAGCTGGCCGCGATCTCGAAGTTTACGACCGACATTCGACATGTGGCCGGTAAACTCAACGTGGTAGCTGACTGCCTCTCGCGCGCATTAGTGGCCCCAGTCTGCGTGGGGATAGATTACACGGCCATGGCTGCTGCTCAGATCAGCGATGCGGACGTTTGCGCGCTCCAGTCTGGACCAACAGGGTTAAGGCTGGAGAGCAGAGTGCTGCAACGCGGGGGCCCCCCCCAGTCTGTGACGTCTCTACAGGCTGCCCGCGACCGGTAGTCCCACGCACTTGGCGCCGCCGTGTTTTTGAGTCGTTCACTCCCTGGCACACCCAGGAATGCACACGTCAGTCAAAATTGTGGCCGCAAAGTTCGTCTGGCTGAGCCTGCGCAAACAGGTGAAAGAGTGGGCTGCAGCCTGCATAGCGTGCCAATGAGCCAAGGTGCACAGGCACACAAAGGCCCCTCTGGAGCCGTTCCATATCCCGGCTAAGAGGTTTGACCATGTTCATGTGGACCTCATGGGCCCCCTTCCGCCATCGCAGGGGTTCACGCACCTCCTGACAGTGGTGGACTGCACCACGCACTGGCCCGAAGCAGTCCCGCTAGCTTCCACCGTGTCCGCAGATTTGGCACGCGCTTCTTTGACAACATGGGTGGCATGTTTTGGTGCTCCTTCGGACATCACGTCCGATCGGGGCCTACAGTTTGTTTCCGACCTCTGGTCTACCATGGCCCAGAGCCTGGGCGTCTCAATTCATCGCACGACCGCATACAACCCACAGGCCAATGGGTTATGCGAGCTTTTCCATAGGTCACTTGCAGCGCTCAGAGCTTCGCTTACGGATGCAAATTGGGTGGACCGGTTGCCGTGGGTCCTATTAGGGTTGCGTTCCGCGGCGAAGGAGGATTTGGCAGCCTTCCCAGCACAGCTGGTTTTTTCCCAGCCGCTGCGGCTCCCTGGGGAATTTTTGCCGGATAACCCCACTCTGAACACTGATCCATCCCCACGTTCAAGACATAGCGCAGAGGCAGGGACGCTACCCAGCCCAGCCCACCACTGTTTTCCACGTGCTTTTATGCCAAAAACCTTGAAGGATGCGTCGTTCGTATTTGTCAGGCACGATGCCCACCGGACCCCGTTGCGCCCACCTTACGATGGCCCGTTCAGAGTGCTGGAACCTGGGGACAAACATTTTGTGTTAGACTTGGGGGGTTGCCGGGAGACAATCTGTATAGATTGGCTTAAGCCCGCCTTTGTTTTAGCAGACGAACAGGTGGTGTTGGCCCGAGCTCCTCAGCGCGGAAGACCCCAGAACTCTCCAGGTAAATGAATCGTCAGATCAGTCACACGGGCATGCTGAAGGTGTTTCCCCCCTCCCCATTTCCCCCCACAGATGGACACACCCCCAGGAACCCCCCACCGGCACAGCAGCACCTCAGAGCCGAAGACCTCCTGTTACAGCAGCTATGGACGGAGGCTGAAGCCCAAAGGACATGGGGGTTAACACTCAGTCTGAGACTCTGGGTGTGTGTGTGGGGGGGGGGGGGGACACACTCAGTAGTTACTCAGTAGTTTTCCCTCAGACTAAAGTGGCAGATCAAAGGTGGGGAGTGATATGTTAATGCAGCACCCCAGGTAGCAGAGAAGTGTTAGTGCTGTGATATAAAAGAGAGTGCCTCCAACCTGGTGGGAAGTTGTCTGATTCTGGTGAGTATGAGAGAGAGTGGAATAAAGTTTCATCTGCTTGGAAAAGTTCAGCCTTGTTATTTCTCTCCACAATGTCAGTTTAATTGACTTTAATTTGATCACCCTCTGTGTAATCTGTCAAATGATAGACAGCTTTCAGAATTTTTAGTCATTGCTGAAAAAATTCTGATGAAGATCAATTTCAGTGAACAAAACCTCATATACTGTGTATATATTAGTGGTGTTGGCGTTATCGCTTTAATCGGCTGTTAACACTTTGCCTCCCTTAACAGCAACAAATTTTGTGATCGCGGTTAACAGCAGTTAATGGAAGAAAGTGTAAACAGTACTTTTTGGCCTAGTGGCTCTCCGTACCAATGTCGCTCTGGCCATAGACACTGTGCGTGCCATGCAGACATTGCGAAGTCAAACAAGCTGGATTACAGCCATGGAAATCCCCAAAGCACTGTCGTGTTTAAGTTTACAACGTTATTCAATTCAATTCAATTCAATTCAACTTTATTTATATAGCGCCATTTCACAACAACAGTCATCTCATAGCACTAGCAACTGTAGGGGGGACCCCCACAGTTGCAGAAAGACCCCAGCAATCAGGCGATCCCCTGTGAGCAAGCACTTGGCGACGGTGGAGAGGAAAAACTCCCTTTTAACAGGAAGAAACCTCCAGCAGAACCAGGGTCAGGGAGGGGCAGTCATCTGCTGCGACTGGCTGGGGGGTGAGGGGATAGAGAAGAAGAAAAGAACAGACATGTAGAGAGCAAACAGCACGATGGGGACTCAATCTATGGGAGAGAACAAACAAATGTTAATGACCAGCAAAAAAAAAAAAAAAATATTTCATAGAGAGTGAGGAAAGGAGTGAGGCCCAGTGCATTACTGGAGGTCCCCCGGCTGACTAAACCTATTAGCAGCATAACTAAGGGAGGGTTCAGAAACACATGATCCCTCCCTAATTGTAGGCTATATCAAAAAGGTAGGTTTTAGCCCTATTCTTAAAAACAGAGATCGAATCTGACTCCTGAATCCAGATTGGCAGCTGATTCCACAGGAGAGGAGCTTGATAACTGAAGGCTCTGCCTCCCATTGTACTTTTGGAGATTCTAGGTATTACAAGTAATCCTGCATTTTGGGAGCGTAGTGCTCTGTTAGGATAATACGGTAGTATCAGATCTTTTAAATAAAAAGGAGCCTGATTGTTTAGAGCTTTGTAAGTAAGAAGAAGGATTTTAAACTTAATTCTAAACTCTATGGGAAGCCAATGAAGGGAGGCCAGAACCGGAGAGATATGATCTCTCTTTCTAGTACCTGTTAAAACTCTTGCTGCAGCATTTTGGATCAGCTGAAGACTTTTTAAAGATGTTTTAGGACAGCCTGATAATAAAGAATTACAATAATCTAATCTCGAGCTAACAAAAGTGTGGATCAGCTTCTCAGCATCACTCTGAGACAAGATGCTCCTAATCTTGGCAATATTACGCAAATGATAGAAGGCAGTCTTAGAAACAAATTTAATATGTGAATTGAAGGACAAATCCTGATCAAAAATAACTCCAAGGTTCCTCACAGAGCTATTAAGAGAAAGAGTAACTGCATCCAAACTGAAAGTTTGATTTGGAAAGGAATTTCTAAGGTTTTTTGGACCAACAAGAATGACTTCAGTCTTATCTGAATTTAATAGCAGGAAATTACAAGTCATCCAAGCTTTGATTTCCTTAAGACAGGCTTCTAACTTGGCTAATTGATTAGTATCATCTGGCTTCATTGACAGGTATAATTGTGTGTCATCTGCATAACAATGAAAATGTATACAGTGCTTTCTAATAATGTTGCCTAACGGAAGCATATATAAACTAAAAAGAATAGGGCCTAGCACAGATCCCTGTGGAACTCCATGACTAAGCTTTGAGCTGAAAGAAAACTCATCATTTACATGAACAAACTGGAACCTATCAGATAAATAAGATCTAAACCACTGCAACGAAGTTCCATTAAGTCCAACATAGTGTTCTAATCTATCAAGTAGAATATTATGATCAATAGTATCAAAAGCTGCACTAAGATCTAAAAGGACAAGTACAGAAACTAGTCCATTATCAGATGCAATGAGGAGGTTGTTAGTGACCTTCGCTAAGGCTGTTTCAGTACTATGATGGATTCTAAACCCAGATTGAAACTCTTCAAGTAAACCATTTCCCTGCAGGTGGTCAAATAATTGCGTAGCAACAACTCTTTCTAAGATTTTTGAAATGAAAGGGAGATTAGAGATTGGTCGATAGTTAGCTAAAGCTCCTGGATCTAGCGTTGGCTTTTTGAGTAAGGGTTTAATTACAGCCGTTTTAAAAGCCTGCGGTACATGGCCTAAAGTTAATGAAGAATTGATTATATGAAGAATAAAGCTACCAATAAGTGGGAAGACTTCTTTAAATAACCTGGTAGGAATAGGGTCTAAAAGACAAGTTGAAGGTTTGGATGAGGAAACTATTTTGTCTAACTCACAAAGGTCAATTGGAGTAAACTCATCAAGACAGACATCAATAGAAGGAGTTGTAGTAATTACAGTATTTAAGTTAACTGTGGGAAGAATCTGATTGATTTTATCTCTGATGGATGAAATTTTATTATTGAAAAAGTTCATAAAGTCCTGACTAGTAAGCTCTAAGGGGATGCTAGGATTGACAGAGTCCTGACTCTTTGTCAACCTGGCTACAGTACTGAAAAGAAACCTGGGATTATTCTTGTTCTCTTCTATTAATGCAGAGTAATAACTCGTTCTAGCTTTTCTAAGAGATTTTTTATAAATTAAAAGATGATTTCTCCAAGCTAAATAGATTTCATCTCAATTAGTAGAGCGCCATTTTCTTTCTAATTGACGAGTCTTCTGTTTTAAGCTACGAGTTTCTGTGTTGAACCAAGGAGTTAAAAATCTCTGATTAGACTTTTTCTTTTTTAAGGGGGCCACCAAGTCTAGAGCCTGATGCAGAGAAGCTGAAACACTATCCACCATGTTATCAATTACAGAAGGAGCAAGCTGTCTATAGCTTATTTCCGTTGTGTTGACACATGGCATAGAGGAAACAATCTGCATAAATTTGGAAACAGCATCATCTGAGAGGCATCTACTGTGATAATATTTTTCTTTAGGAGCCAAATAGTCAGAAATAGTAAAATCAAAGGTTAACAGACAATGGTCTGACAGTACAGGGTTATGAGGAGACACTACAAGATTTTCTATTTCTATACCATATGTCAGAACAAGGTCCAATGTATGGCGGAGGTAATGAGTAGAATTTCCTACTTTCTGAGAAAACCCAATCGAGTCTAATATTGAATTAAAAGCCACATTAAGGCAGTCACTATCTACATCCACATGTATATTAAAGTCCCCTACTATAATTATTCTATCAGATTTCAGCACTAAATCAGCTAAGAAATCAGCAAATTCGGATAAAAATTCTGAATAGGTTGATGGGGGACGATAAACTATGGCAAATAAAATTGGGTTTAACCTGAAATTGCTAAAGTGCCCAACACTGAGGACCAGGCCCTCAAAGGAATTATAACATGTTTTTTGCTTTACATTAACTAGTAATTTGGAATGGTAAATTGTTGCTACTCCTCCTCCACGACCAGAACTTCTGGGATTTTGACAGTTTAAATAACCAGAGGGAGTTGATTCATTTAAACCAACATAATCCTCTTGCCCTAACCAAGTCTCTGTAAGGGAAATTAAATCAATCTGATGATCAATTAACAGATCATGGACTAACAGAGACTTGGGAGTTAGAGACCTAATATTTAATAAACCACATTTAATTTTTAAATTATGAGGAGGAACAGAGGCCAAATCATTCAATTTAGAGGCTTTATGTTTAATTTGAGTTTTACCAATATTATGCTTTATCACTTTGGGATGCTTATACATTATATTTTTATTTACTTTGGAGGGAGCAGACAACGATTCTCTGATGGGGAAGACAGGGGCTAAGCTGAGGGGTGGCAGATGAAGAGGAGCTGCAGAGAGGCGTGTAAGACTGCGACTCTGCTTCCTGGTCCCAACTCTGAGTAGTCACGGTTTTGGAAATTTGGATAAAAAAGATGCCAGATTGTTAGATAAATGAGAAGCACCATCCAAAGTGGGATGAATGCTGTCTCTTCTCATAAGATAAGATAAGATAAGATAAGCCTTTATTAGTCCCACAACGGGGAAATTCCAGGATTGCAACAGCACAGGGATAGCAACACTCAGAGCAACAATCAGAAGGCAAGAAAAAAAAAAACAAAAAAAAAAACAAAAAAAAAACAAACAAGCAAGCAAGAGCAGCTAATATACATATGTACGTATTACTATAAAAAATATATATATACACACACACACAGACACACAGTGCAGAGCATTGTAGCTGGATGGAATAAATATATGAATATATGAACACACAGTGCAGAGCATTGTAGCTAGATGGAATAAATATGTAAATATATAAACACCCACAGTACGGAGCATTGCAGCTAGGTGGAATAAATATGCAAGTATATAAACACACACAGTGCGGAGCAATGTAGCTAGATGGAATAATATGTAGATATATAAATATATAAACACACCCAGTGCTGAGCATTGTAGCTAGATGGAATAAATATGTAAATATATAAACACACACAGTGCAGAGCATTGTTGCTAGATGGAATGAAACAGCATAACCGTCTACTTAGTTATCCTACATGGTATGATTATGTGCCCATACATATTCTCACCCTCCATAGCGACCGGTAAGTTCCTAGTTGTATGCCGGAGGGGACCATTGTGTAAGTCTATTGCATCTTTTGCATTCAAAAAACTATTAGTTTGTTACGTCTTTTTGCTATCTCTGCGAGCAGCCCTGCTTAGGTTGTACAGTCTGACAGCCGTTGGTAGGAAGGACCTACGAAACCTCTCGGTTGTGCACCTGGGATGATGTAGTCTGCTGCTAAATGAGCTCCTCAGTGCATTCAGTACGTCCTGCATAGGGTGGAACTCGGACTCCAGCAGAGATGACAGTTTAGCCACCGTCCTTCTCTCTCCTATCTCCTCCATCGGATCAAGGCGCTGCCCCAGGACAGAGCTAGCTTTCTTAATCAGTTTGTTCAGTCTCTTCCTATCGGCTGCAGTAATGCCACTGCCCCAGCAGACCACTCCAAAAGTGATGGCTGATGCCACCACCGTGTCATAGAATGACTTCAGCAGCGCCCCTTGTACACCAAAAGACCTGAGTCTCCTCAGCAGGAACAGCCTGCGCTGTCCCTTCTTGTAGAGTGCATCAGCATTGTGTGACCAGTCTAGTTTATTGTTCAGATGAATACCCAGGTACTTATAGGATGTCACCATCTCGATGTCTGTTCCCTGTATATTTACTGGTACTGTGAGGGGCTGCCCATGCCTGCGGCAGTCCACCACCAGCTCCTTAGTTTTCCTCGCGTTGATCTGGAGGCAGTTCCGATGGCACCAGTCCACGAAGTCCTGGATAAGCCCTCTGTACTCAGCTTCATCTCCATTGGAGATGAGGCCAACGATCGCAGAGTCGTCAGAGAACTTCTGTAGATGGCAGTGTGTTGTGTTGTGTGAGAAGTCCGCAGTATAAAGAGTGAACAGGAAGGGAGCCAGCACCGTTCCCTGGGGGGCCCCCGTGCTACTGATGATCGTGTCGGACACACAGTCCCGGGTTCTCACAAACTGAGGCCGGTTCGTGAGGTAGTCCAGGATCCATGATGACAGGTGCTGGTCCACCCCTGCGCGCAGCAGCTTGTCCTTCAGGATCATCGGTTGGATGGTGTTGAAAGCACTGGAGAAGTCAAAGAACATGATCCTCACCATATTCCCGGGCTTCTCCAGGTGGGACAGAGAACGGTGAAGGAGGAAGATCACCGCATCCTCCACCCCAATGCCATGCTGGTAGGCGAACTGGAGTGGATCCATCGCTGGTTCCACCAGGGGGCGGAGGTGAGCAAGGAGCAGTCTCTCCAGGGTCTTCATCAAGTGGGACGTCAAGGCCACCGGTCTGTAGCTGTTCAGGTCTTTGGGGTGGGAAGTTTTTGGTACAGGTACCACACAAGATGTTTTCCACAGCTGTGGTACCCTCCCCAGTTTCAGGCTCATGTTGAAGATATTCGTCACAATCCCACACAGCTGGTCTGCACAGGACTTGAGGAGCTTTGCGCTGATGCCGTCCGGTCCCGGCGCCTTCCTCGCCTTGATCTTCCTCAGCTCCGTCCTCACCTGGGTCCTGGTCAGGGTCAGGATGGGGGGCTGTGTGTTGGGAGTGGGGGGGTGTTGGTGGAGTGGGGAGTGGGCAGCAGGACTTGATTTCTTTAGAGGCAGCAGTGGTTGTTGTGCAGTCAGGGGGGAGGGCGGTTGGTCAAATCTATTGAAAAACAGATTCAGGTTGTTCGCCCACTTCCTGCCCCCCGTGGCCTGGGGGGAGGTATTCTGGAGCCCCGAGATGGTTTTGAGGTTTCTCCAGACCCTGCTGATGTCGCTCTGTTGCAGCTTGTCCTCCATCTTCTTCCTGAAGCTGTCCTTGCCTTCTCTGATCTTTCTCCTCAGCTCCCTCTGTACGGACTTCAGCATCTCCCTGTTCCCCGACCTGAAGATCCTCTTCTTCTCTCTCAGAAGTGTTTTTATCTCAGGGTTGATCCAGGGTTTGTTGTTTGAGTGACGCCGTATGGTC
This sequence comes from Pholidichthys leucotaenia, assembly GCA_020510985.1. Lineage (NCBI taxonomy): Eukaryota > Metazoa > Chordata > Actinopteri > Cichliformes > Pholidichthyidae > Pholidichthys > Pholidichthys leucotaenia. The sequence goes on along the minus strand of CM035843.1, from coordinate 195,238,818 downwards.
TTGGTGGGAACGGATTTGTCCACACAGAAGCTGAGGTAGCCCGTGAAGGTGTGAATGAGGCCATCGATGTCCTCACCATGTGGATCGCAGAGCTGCTTCCAGGCGGTGGCTTCAAAACAGCCCTTTAGGGTGTCCATTGTCTCCTCAGACCATAACTCCACAGTGTGCATGGCCGGAGGTTGTCTGTGCACTAGGGGTTTGTACACCGGCCGGAGATGAACCAAGTTGTGATCCGATCTCCCGAGTGGGGGGAGTTGTGATGAGGTGTACGCCCCCACCCCTAAGACCAGGTTTTCCCCAAAAAGAGCTCCAATTGTCAATGTAGCCCACGTCATTTTTAGGACACCACACAGACAGCCAGCGGTTCAAGGATGACGAGCGGCTAAACATGTCATCACTGGTCAGATTGGGGAGGGGCCCAGAGAATACTACAGTGGCAGACATCGTTTTTGCAAACTCACACACCGATTCTATATTAAGTTTCGTGACTTCCGACTGCCGGAGACGGATATCATTAATGCCGGCGTGAATAACAATTGTGGAATATTTACAGTTACTTTTAGCCAGCATTTTCAAATTTGACTCGATGTCGCCTGCTCTGGCCCCAGGAATACATTGGACTATGGCCGCTGGAGTCTCTAGGTTCACGTTTCTGACTACAGAGTTGCCAATGATCAGAGTTTTTTCCTCAGCGGGTGTGTCGCTGAGCGGGGAAAAACGATTAGAAACGTGAACAGGTTGGTGGTGAACCAGGGCTTTGCGACTAGGCTTCCTTCTCACCGTCACCCACCCAGTCTCCTCGCTGCTGAGGAGAGCCGGGGAACCGCTGACAGTGGGACCTAAGCTAGCTAGCTCCGCTGCAACTAATGGGCGTCCGTCAAGATTAACTGGCGCAGACGGTGTTTCAATGCAGCGGAGCCGGGATTCCAAATCAGACAACCTCGCCTCGAGCGCCTCAAAAAGACAACATTTATTACATTTACCGTTATCGCTAAAAGAGGCAGAGGTGTAGCTAAACATCTGACAGAGAGAGCACACCAGAGGAGGAGAGGAAAGAGAGCTAGTAGCCATAGCTAGTGGCTAGCTAGTGGCTGGAGAGCTGGAGAGCAAACCACACAGGCAGACAGCAAAACAGGAAGTGACGATACGTTACCACAAGGAAGTGACGATCTGTTGGAGCTCTCACCTAGATAATTGTTACAGCCTCCTCCGGACAGAAATTTGCCTGTTTTCATTGGGTCCAACTGTTGGTGAGTACCAGTCTGAAAAAATTCTCAAGCTGTGTTCGTAATGTCCATTCACTCCTCCACTGTTTTTGCAGCACAGTGGAGTGTCATCACGGGTGAGGTCGTTGTTTGTTTATGTTTGCAATTTTTCTGCTAAAAGGGAAATTGTGTCTGTTGTGACATATGAGGTCCATGGTTTTGTGTTGATCTGCTTAAAAGTTGTGGATGTTGCTTCCGGTCTGGACACCATGGTGATAGCAGCTTAACGCTGAAGCTCCCAGATCCCATCCATGAAAATACCATGAAAATCAGATTTAACAGATTTATGGAAGAGTGAAAATCAAAAGACAAAGTCATTATGCCTAAAGGAAAACAGAAGAGATCGACATTTACCAGGCCAAGATACGCATCGGCCGGAGAATCTGACCTGGAAGACAACAACCACTCGGAAATAGAGGAGCAAAATGAGGCTAGCAACACGGTTAGCTTAAAAACGATACTTCAAGAATTAAGACAATTTCGCTGAGCGTGTTGGGCCGAATTTCGTGAAATTAAAGAAAAATAAAAAGGACAAACAACAGAGTGGACCAGGCTGAGGCCCGAATCATGGAAGTAGAGGAAAGAATAAAAGGGCTGGAAGAAACCACGCTGGAATTACTCAAATGACAGACAAGACTGGAGGCTCAGCTAACCGACCAGGAAGGAAGACTAAGAAGAGACAACATAAGAATTCATGGTCTGAAAGAAGGAGTCGAGGACGGTTTCACCACAATGGCTGCATGCGTGGAAACCATACTGAGAGAGAAGTTGGAAATTCCCCAATCCACCGATTTAAAAATAGAAAGGGCGCACCGTTCATTAGCCCCAAGGCCGTCAGCGGAAGCTCCCCCACGATCGGTGGTGGTGAAGTTTTCCAACTTCAGAACAAAAGAAGAGGTTTTGAGACTGGCCTGGCAGAAAAAAGGATTTATGCACCAAGAAAGAAAAGTTTTTGTGGAGCATGACTACACCCCGGAGGTCCTTAAAAAGCGTCGGGAATACAACGACGCCAAAAAGGTACTAAGAGAGAAGAAACTGCGCTTTCAAACTCCATTTCCGGCGAAGCTGAGGGTTTTTTACGGGGAAAAGACGTGTCTCTACAACTTGGTTGAAGAAGCAACCAGAGATATGGAGAGAAGAGGGCTCCCGGTAACGGTGTATAAACCCACAACAGACCCGACCGAAAGAATCAAGGCTCAAACGTGGTGCACACAGAGACCCTCAAAATCCACGGGCCAGCAGCGGGAAACCCAGCGCCAGGGCTATAAGGAAAAACTGGACGCTTTCAGGAGGGAATAATGATATTTTTAGTCAATCTGCGCATCCAACCCTCCTCCTACAAGGTAACAAACATTAAAGGAGATGCAGAATCAGCAAATATGAAGGGGTAAAACATTTCATGGAACAGTCATAATATTAGAAACAAATAAGCCTTTACAAAAAAAAAAAAAAAACTTGTTAAAATAGAAATGTGACAATGAACCACATGAACTCTCCACACTAACAAATACTGTATTAACATGATTGTTTGCTGTGATGGTGGTGGGAGGTTGTGCACAATTTCATAGGGTATATGTCATGCGGTGGCCCTCGCGAGCCACCTATAAGACGCACACAAGTCACCAGTGAGTTTTTCAGTGAGTTTTATTACGGTGATAAGGTGATACACAAGCTGCTGAGATAATGACAGAGTCTTCGCAGAACAGGAAGCATAGGGCTAAACAGCACACTACAGGTCCAAAGCAGGAGACAGTCACACACAGTCAGACTTGGTAAAAATTAGCACACGGGCTGCCAAGGCAGGGACTTACAGAACAGTTAACACCCCGGGGGAATAAGGCTAACGAGCTCACTTACTGGTCCCGGTGAAAGACGGTGAAGCCCAAGGCAGCTGAAGTGTGAATATAGTCCAGGCATCCATGACGATGGGTGAACAGAATAACGATCAGGTAACGATCAGTTTAGCGATCAGACACTGCTGCGTCTTAACGATGCCAGCACTCAGCTTAAATAGACCAGGTACTAATGACAAATGACACACAGCTGACCAACCGTTGACAGGCGGAAGCCCCACCGAGCACTTTCACAATAAGAGCCCGGAGAGGCCAGAATACCGCCCGCAGCTGTCAAGGCCGGCAGCGAGACATAACTTTAACCCGAGCGCGATCAGAACCGACGCTCGGGTCATAACAGTACCTTCCCTCCACGGGCGGACTCCGAACGCCCCAAGGAACCACCCCGCCCCACCCCGCCCCCCCAGGGTGGGAGGTTGGGGGACAGGTGCGGAGGGAGAGAAACCAACCCAAAAACAAGACAAAGACCAGACAAGAAATACATACAAACACATGACTCAGGGAAAAAAAACAAAGAAAAGAAAATACATGACTGAACTAGGCTATGACAAGACTGTGACTCACAAGGAAAAAAAGAACAAGAGACAATCAAAAAAAAAATGCTCTAACTTGACTATGACAAAGATTCACAAGGTAACAAGAGGCAATCACAAATTGCTCAGACTTGACAAAGACTATGGTTTACAAAGTAACAAGAGGCAAAATAAAAAAAAGTGCTCGAACTTGACTAAGACTAAGATTTACAAGGTAACAAGAGGCAAACACAAATTGCTCGAACTTGACAAAGACAATGACTTACAAGGAAACAAGAGGTAATCAAAAATTGCTCGGACTTAACTAAGACTATGACGTACAAGGAAACAAGAGGCAATCAAAAATTGCTCAGACCTGACTAAGACTATGACTTTGGAAACAAGAGGCAATCTAAAATTGCTCAGACCTGACTAAGACTAAGACTTTGGAAACAATCAAAAAAAAAAAAATTGCTAGACGTACAAGACATGATTTCCACAGAAAATCCCACAGTACATGAACAGTCAGGTGGCCTGCCCCAGTCCCATGCCCCCAGAAATACGTCCTCTGGTGGCCGAACCAGGTCACCCCGAAACACACACAGTTTATTGGGTGGCCAACCCAAGACGCCGAATGCTCCAAGCAGTTCCTCGGGTGGCCGACCCGCATACCACAACCAACAGGACCGTGGAGGGATTGCATGCAGCCGCTCACCTGAAAACAACAAAACAGGAGAGCGCCGATCTGCCAAACAAAACCCACTAATGGCCCCCAGCTGGTGGCTCCTGAGAGGGGGACAACCAAAAACCTGGACCCCCTCGAATCCTGATAGGGTCGCAGCCGCACCTGCGCTGGACCCCCACTGGACCTTGTTGGACCCCGACTGGGTCAGGACGGGCCCAGATAGGGTCACCGCTGCACCCACGTAGGACCCCGACTGGGTCACCTCAGCCCGTGCGTCGGACCCCAACTGGGTCAGGACGGGTCCCGATTGGGTCACCGCTGCACCCACGTTGGACCCCGACTGGGTCTCCTCGGACCACGCGTCGGACCCCGACCAGGTCACCTCGGCCCAAACGACGGACCCCGACCGGGTCTCCTCGGCCCACACGTTGGACCCCGACTGGGCCAGGACGGGCCCAGATTGGGTCACCGCTGCACCCATGTTGGACCCCGACTGGGTCTCCTCGGACCACGCGTCGGACCCCGACCGGATCACCTCGGCCCAAACAACGGACCCCGACCGGGTCTCCTCGGCCCACACGTTGGACCCCGACTGGGCCAGGACGGGCCCAGATTGGGTCACCGCTGCACCCATGTTGGACCCCGACTGGGTCTCCTCGGACCACGCGTCGGACCCCGACCGGATCACCTCGGCCCAAACAATGGACCCCGACCGGGTCAGGACTGCTCCGGCGACGACCTCCATCTCCGAACCTGGAACCCCCGGCTCCGGACCGGTAACGCTGTGGAGGTGCTCAGAACACAAGGGAGAACCGGGATCAGTTCCACCGGCAGCGCCAGAGCCCAGCGAGACGAGCTCGGGTGCAGTGGCCGGCTGCCCCTCACTCGCCTCCCCATGAGGCAGGCAAAAATGCTCTAACACACCATACAGGAAAACAAGAAAGAGCACTTGCCTGCACTCGGGCTCTGGAGCCATCCAGGACTTCGCCGATCCAGGTTCAGGAAGAAACTCGTCGTCGGGCTCCCATTCGGCTGTGTCGGGTTCCACAGCTGGCCTGATGGTCTCTGCAGCTGGATCCTCATGCGCTGGCATCCACGCCAATAACCCGTATGGCGTGGGGGCAGAGGACCCTGGACCTGCTGACTCGGGCTGCATCCCTGAGGAACCCTGGGGACGCTCTCTCGTCGGCTCTGGCTCCTCACTGCAGTCCATTCTCCTCCTCTGTCCAAAACAAGGCTGCAAGACCGGGACATCTCCCAGGGCTGCAGGCCTTCCCCTCGTTCGACGGCGTGGGACTGACGCCGAAGACCGCTCCGTAGGAGGAGACACAGAGGCAGCAGGTTTAATATAACAGGCTACAGCTGGGGAAAGAAACTCAGGGAGCTGCGAACCCTGAGCTTCACCCCCAGGAGTCAGACAAGACAGATCACTATTATTACTAAGAAAGTGAACTTGGACTTGCCTGTCTCCCGGGGGGAGGATGTTATCGGCTGGCGACTTTAATCAGTGCAATCTGAGCCACGATCTCCCCCGCTACAAACAGTTTATTAAATGCCCCACCAGAGGATTAAACACACTGGATCACTGTTACACCACAGTGAAAGACGCATATCGCGCTGTCCCTCGAGCTGCGCTGGGATTATCTGATCACGTGATGGTTCACCTCATTCCCACATACAGACAGAGATTGAAGCTCACTAAACCTGTTGTGAGCACTACGAAGATACGGACCAGTGATGCTGAGGAGAAGCTGGAAACGTGCATGGAAATATCTGACTGGGGCATGCTTAAAGGAGCCACGCATGATCTGGATGAGTACACGGACACTGTGAACTCATATATCCACTTTTGTGAAGAGAACATTCTTCCATCACGCACCAGGGTGAGTTACTCTAATGACAAACCCTGGTTCACAGCTAAGCTCAGACAGATCAGGAAGGAGAAGGAAGCAGCGCTGAAAAGTGGAGACAGGGACTGCTACAGGGAGGTTAAATACCGGTTTAACAGAGAGCTGAAGAGGGCTAAATCTCTATACTCAGAGAGACTCCAGCAGCAGTTCACTGCTAATGATTCGGCTTCCGTGTGGAGAGGACTGAGGCAAATCACCAACTATCGACCTAAGGCTCCTAAAGGTCAGGATGACAAAGCCCTTTGTCAAAGACTGTCCCAACACTATGCCCGTTTTGACACCTCGTCATCTGTGTCCAACTCCCCCCCTCCCTCCAGCTCCACAGCCTCCACATTCGCTACTTCATTTAAGGCACCCCCCCCTCCTCCCCCCCTCCCCTTATCATCAGTGAGCAGGATGTGCTCAAACAGTTCTCCAGACTGAACCCGCGCAAGGCCCCCGGCCCAGACGGCGTGTCTCCCTCCACCCTGAGACTCTGTGCGAAACAGCTGGCTCCTGTATTCACAGACATTTTTAACACCTCCCTTAAGTTATGCCACGTGCCGTCCTGCCTCAAATCCTCCACCATCATCCCTGTCCCCAAGAAGCCACGGATCACTGGACTTAATGACTACAGACCTGTAGCGCTCACCTCTGTAGTCATGAAGTCCTTTGAGCGCCTGGTCCTGTCCCACCTCAAGTCCATCACCACCCCTCTCCTGGACCCGCTGCAGTTTGCCTACCGAGCCAACAGGTCTGTAGACGATGCAGTCAACCTGGCCCTCCACTCCATCCTGCAGCACCTGGACTCCCCGGGAACCTACGCCAGGATCCTGTTTGTGGACTTCAGCTCCGCATTCAACACCATCCGCCCCGCTCTGCTCCGGGACAAGCTGTCCCTGCTCAACGTGCCTGACTCCCTCTGCAGGTGGATCATCGACTTCCTGACGGACCGGAGGCAGCATGTGCGGCTGGGAAAGACTGTCTCAGACTATACTAGCATCAGCACCGGATCACCCCAGGGCTGTGTACTTTCCCCCCTACTCTTCTCCCTTTACACCAACTCCTGCACCTCCAGCCACCAGTCTGTCAAGTTGATCAAGTTTGCGGACGACACCACCCTCATCGGGCTCATCTCCAACGGCGACGAGTCCGCCTACAGGAGAGAGGTGGCCCAGCTGGCGTCCTGGTGCAGCAATAACAACCTGCAGCTGAACGCTCTGAAGACAGTGGAGATGATTGTAGACTTCAGGAAAGTCACTACTCCTCTGCCCCCCCTCACCCTCTCAGGCTCTCCCATCACCACTGCTGATTCCTTCCGCTTCCTAGGCACTACCATCACCAGGGACCTCAAATGGGAGCTGACCATCAGCTCACTCATCAAAAAAGCCCAGCAGAGGATGTTCTTCCTGCGGCAGCTGAGGAAGCTCAAGCTACCCACCAAGATGTTAGTGCAGTTCTACACAGCCATCATCGATTCCATCCTCACCACCTCCATAACCGTGTGGTACGCAGGAGCCACTGCCAGGGACAGACTAAGGCTGTAGCGCGTCGTGCGCACTGCTGAGAAGGTGATCGGCTGCAAGCTCCCATCTCTCCAGGATCTGTACATCTCCAGGACCCGGAGGCGTGCTGGCCGGATCATAGCCGATCCCTCACACCCTGGTCACGTACTGTTTGCCCCCCTCCCCTCTGGTAGAAGACTTCGGTCCATCCAGACTAAAACCTCCCGTCACATGAACAGCTTCTTCCCCTCTGCCATTAGACTGCTGAACACTAAGTGACTTATTGACTCTCGTGCACCATGTACAGCAGCTCAACCAGACTCATGTCAATCATCATTGTTTTCTTCCTGCATTACCGACTGCACTATATAGTTCTCCACAGTATCTGCTGCTGGCTAATATATATTTTAACTGTTGACCAGTATCACTTAATCTTATCCTGCACTTTATTACATGTATAGTTTATTTCTCTTATCTTATCATGTTTAATGTTGCAGCATTGTACCGAGACAAATTCCTAGTTTGTGTACTACATGAACAATGGCAATAAACCTGATTCTGATTCTGATTCTGATTCTGATTCTGATCAGCTGTAGCGGACGTTGCTCCTTCCCTCGCTCGCTGGATGGAAAAGGATCCAAGAACGGAGCCCACCGGCACAGGACTCAGCTCACTCTCAGCAACTGGCTGGTTGAGGGGGTCATCCCGGCGGCCCGGAACTGGATCCGGAGCTGGAGCTTGCCGAAGATGCGCCCGGCCGTGACGCCGACGCCTTCGCCGGCCCCTAGATGGTGCGAACTCCCGAAATGGATTGAAGGCAGGATCAGGGTCCATAAGCGAAGAGCAGGAGTGCCTCTTCACCTGCTTCATGCCGCGTTCCTCCTCCATCATCAGGAATAATTCGCGTTGTGCGGCGATGTCCTCCCTCCTCGCATCGACTTCCGGGTGGTTGGCGTAGCGGGGAGAGAGATTACTGAGAACATCTTCGGCGGCGTCCAGGTACCAATGTATGCCGTGGTCATAGTCCAACATGGAAGCGGAGATGAGTAGCTCATCCACGGCTTCCAAAACACACGTCAGCACGTGACTCTTCGGTGACGGCATTCCTCACATACACAGGACCCAGACAGGGAAAAGCAACGTCCAAAACTCAAACTCACTGGTGAATAGCGTCTCAAAATGGCGTCACCGTAAACGCTGTTTGGGCAGCAGTGTACTGTCATGCGGTGGCCCTCGCGAGCCACCTATAAGACACACACAGTCACCAGTGAGTTTTTCAGTGAGTTTTATTTCGGTGAAAAGGTGATACACAAGCTGCTGAGATAATGACAGAGTCTTCGTAGAACAGGAAGCATAGGGCTAAACAGCACACTACAGGTCCAAAGCAGGAGACAGTCACACACAGTCAGACTTGGTAAAAATTAGCACACGGGCTGCCAAGGCAGGGACTTACAGAACAGTTAACACCCGGGGGGAATAAGGCTAACGAGCTCACTTACAGGTCCCGGTGAAAGACGGTCAAGCCCTTAGGCAGCCGAGGTGTGAACATAGTCCAGGCATCCGTGACGATGGGTGAATAGAATAACGATCAGGTAACGATCAGTTTAGCGATCAGACACTGCTGCGTCTTAACGACGCCAGCACTCAGCTTAAATAGACCAGGTACTAATGACAAATGACACACAGCTGACCGACCGTTGACAGGCGGAAGCCCCACCGAGCACTTTCACAATAAGAGCCCGGAGAGGCCAGAATACTGCCCACAGCTGTCAAGGCTGGCAGCGAGACATAACTTTAACCCGAGCGCGATCAGAACCGACGCTCGGGTCATAACAGTATAGGCATAAAAAAAAATCATTACAAGTTTGAATTGGGATCTGAAATTCACATTAAAAACATGGGACAACTTACAGGGATAAGAGAGGGCCCTCAACACGTAACAAAGTTTGAGGAATTTCCCTCAGAGCCAACACACCAACCACAAGGCTCTTCTAAGGTCGCTAAAAAGACCTCAGTTCAGGAAGATCTTTTGACAGTTTTTTGTTTTAAAGTTTTATATACTATGTTCTTTATGTTTTTTATGTTCTTAATGTTCTTTCAGTTTCTGAGTAGCATAAAAGAGGGCCAATACACTGTTATACTAAATAAGACAATACAATGGAGAAACAGGGTGTAACCAAAATAATCTCATATAATGTAAAAGGGATCCTGAATTCAGTTAAAAGATCCAAGATTCTAGGCAAAATGAAAAAAGACAAAGCAGGAATAATACTTTTACAGGAAACCCACCTAACAGACTTGGAGCACACTAAACTTAATAGACAAGGGTTTAAACTGATCTCTTCATCTTCATATAAGTCAGGGAGGAGGAGGGGGGTAGCGACATTGATCTCAACCAAAATTATATTTGAAAAAAATTCAGAACACAAAGATAAAGAAGGGAGATTTAGCATGGTACTTGGTCGGCTAGAGGGAGAAGATATCACCCTGCACCTCCAGGGGCTAACTGGAAATTTTATAAAAATGTTTTTGACCTAATGATAACTAAAGCCCAAGGTTTAGTGATATGTGGTGGAGACTTCATTCTAAGACTGAATCCATACTGGGATGCATCAGGTAATTCTCCACATCAAAATAACACTCAAAGTAGAAAAACTCAGATGCTACTAAAAGAAATGGGAATCTGTGACATGTGGAGGGAATTCAACCCCAGTGTAAAAGATTATACATTTTACTCAGCACCACATTCATCATACTCAAGGACTGACTATTTTTTTTAATGTTTAATAGAGACATGGGAAGAGTAAAAACATGTAAAATAGGACTGATGGGTCTCTCTGATCACAGCCCGATCTATATGGACTTACAGTGAATATCCAAAAATACACAAATAATACATTTTCTTGGAGGCTAAATTCAAATGTGCTGAAAGGACCAATGAAAGATGAATTGGAATCAGACATTCTCAGATATTTGGAAGAAAATGATAATGGAGAAGTATCCCCTTTAATACTGTGGGACACATGCAAAGCTGTAATAAGGGGAAGGATTATTGCAAAACTGGCACTCCAAAAGAAACTGAGACAAGAAAAACTAATCACATTATAGTCAGAACTTAAGAAACTAGAAAAAGAGCACAAAGACAACACTCATTCTAATGACTCGCTCAAAATTAAGGAAATTAAAAAACAAATAAACAAGATCTACACAATAGAAATCCAGAAGAAACTTACATTTCTGAAATAAAAATACTATGAAACAGGTATCAAATCGGCAAAATTACTAGCCTATAAATTGAGGAAACAGCAAACGGAGAGAGCAATCTACAAAATCAGAGACCCAGTATCAAAGGAAACAAAATTTAGAATTCAGGAAATTCCTAAAAGCTTCGAGAATTACTACAAGAACTTGTACTCCCTCAAAAAACACACAAAAACGCATCTGAAGCCTTCCTAAATACATGAAATCTTCCCCAACTTACTGAGTCACAAAATAAAAAACTACTGGCAGAAATACAACCTAAAGAATTAGAAAAAGCAATTATGAAACTTAAAGCTAACAAATCCCCAGGAGCAGATGGTTATACAGCAGAGTGGTACAAAACCTTTAAACAGCAACTATCTCCTCTCCTGAAAACATTTAACTATGTCCTCCACACAGGGGAAATCCCCCCTCCTGGAGAGAAGGGGTCATTGCAGTCATACCTAAACCTGAAAAGGATAAACTAGACTGCTCCAACTACAGACCAATCAGTGTGTTAAATCAGGACTATAAACTTTTTACTGCTATCCTTGCCAAAAGGTTAGAAAATATACTGACAGACTTAATTCATTTAGACCAAACAGGTTTTATAAGACAAAGACAGACACAAGATAACATTAGATGCACTTTACACATAATTCATCATATAAAAAAATATAATTTAAATGCAGCCATATTGGGATGAGATGTTGAAAAAGCATTTGATTCAGTTGACTGGTCTTTCCTATATAGAATCTTATCCAGTTTCAATTTTCATAACAACTTCATTAGAATTATCCAGGCATTATATAAAAAACCAACAGCTAAAATAAGGATTAACGGTAAATTATCATCATCTTTTGAACTGGAAAGAGGATGTCGTCAGGGCTGCCCCTTGTCTCCACTGCTCTTTGCAATCTTCATAGAACCTCTGAGCCAATGGATAAGACAGAATCAAAAAATTCAAGGTATTACACTTGGTCAGAAGGAACATAAAATAGCACTCTTTGCTGATGACATTTTAATATACCTGGGGCAGCCGGACACCTCTTTTCCAGAACTAATCTCAGTTTTTTCAGAGTATGGAGATCTAGCGGGGTATGAATTAAACATGCATAAAACCCAAATTTTAACATTCAACTATGACCCAAATCAATATTTACTAAGCAAATTCAAAACTAACTGGGAGATGGAATCTATGAAATATCTGGGGGTCAATATCCCGAAACAACTCAACAAAATTATAACACTAAACTATGATCCACTGATGGCAAAAATAAAATCTGATCTAGCAAGATGGAATATGATACCATTCTTGGGTACTGCACAAAGAATTGAAGCAGTCAAAATGAATATACTTCCACGTCTTCTATACCTTTTCCAAACAATACCGGTAGAACCTCCCAAAAAAACATGGCAAGAACTGGACAGAAGGATCTCAAGATTCATATGGCAGGGCAAGAGACCTAGAATCAGATATAGAACCCTACAGCTAAACAAAGACAAAGGTGGGCTCGCGCTGCCAAATATCAGGGACTATTTTAAAGCCACGCAAATTAAAACATTAGTAGAGATATGCAACCCAGTCTACACCGCACAATGGAAGGAGATAGAATGTCAAATAACAAGTGGCATTCCCCTACAGGCGATAATAGGGAACAATGCCTTATCTAAACTTTTGAATAACACTAACCCGTGGATAGAGACCCTGCTAAAAATTTGGTTTAAGATAGTCAGAGAGAATCAAACTAAAGAACCCTATCGATTATTGCAATGGATTTCCCATGATCAGGACTTTACTCCTAATAAAACAGACACTAGATTTAAAAAGTGGAAAGAGAACGGACTGATAAAATATTACAATTTTTTTAAAGGGCAAACTTTAAGAAGTTTTGAAGATTTGAAAAACCAAGGTCTAGTAAATCAAGACCTTTACAGGTTCTTCCAGCTTAGACACCACATAAACAAAATACTTAAAAAGGAGGATTTGGAAAGGGCCCAGTCAGGTGTTCTGAAGGTTTTCTTAATGGCATATAAAGGGATCCCAGGGATCAGATACATTTCTAAAATATACCATGGTCTTCAAGATTTAAAAGGAGACAACACATCATATATAAAAGAGAGATGGGAAAAAGAGGGGAATTTCACTTTACAACTGGAAATATGGGAAAAGCTAAATAAACAACAATGGAAAAGGGTCATGTGGGTACGCCGAGCAAGATGGCAGCACACTAATTTAGCTCTTCTCGCCCTGTCCACCAAACTGTTTTATACCTGACTATTTGCTACATTCCTCGAGCAAACCAGCCTCGGTCAGTGCCTGTATGTTTGTTTAAGCTGCCCGGCGATAGTTTTTGAGTCCAAATGACTTCTAATGGAGGACATGCAAGCCACGTATCTACCAGGAAAAATCCCAGCAGTGTGGAGGAAGCTGCTGTACCCACTTTAGAATCTAATACACAGGACGCCGAGCCAAGGAACATGGAGACTATGTTTGCTGAAATCACCAAAATAAGCATGACGCTTCAGGTGGTCATAGCAGATACCTTAACCATTAAAACTACAACTACGGAGCTAAAGAATGCAGTGAACAACATACATGAGAGTTTGGAGGAGATGGAGGTACAGATTTCTAAACTGGAAGATACAATAGACCCACTAGTGAACGACAATGAAGCCCATGATAAAAAGATGGAAATATTACAGAACCGCCTACAGGAGCTGGAAAACTACTCTAAGAGAAATAACGTGAGACTTATGGGTCTGAAGGAAACATACGGAACAAACGGCACGATGGAAGCGTGCGTGAAGAAAATCTTATGCGAAGGGCTCGGCATTGACATGGACGGAGAATTTGAGGTGGAGAGAGCACACCGGACAGCGGCCCCCAGACCTGCCGGGGACCAGCCGCCCAGACCGGTGCTCATTGGATTTCTACGACAATCACCGAGGGAGAAAGTGATCACCATGGCGAGAGAGAAACGCGGAATAAAATGGGAGAATATGAAATTATCGGTGTTCCCGGATGTTGCTAGAGAACTGGCGTTAAAGAGGAAAACTTTCACGGCAGCGAGGAAATCTCTGCAGCTTCATAACGTAAGATACAAGCTGACATATCCAGCTACGTTGCGCTTTACATGGGAAGGGAAGAGCTGCAGCTTTACCGATGCAAGGGATGTTGAACAATATATCGAGGAGAATTTTACTAGGTATGAATGAATCTGTATACCATTATGCATATAGCGTGGACCAATGACATTCAATGGGTAATAGATTTAATATTATGTTGTTGATTTGGTGGTGGTGGTGGTGGTGGGGATTTAGTTTTGTGCTGCCTGAGCCAAGGCCAGAGGAGACACCTAGTGGCCGGGTGAGCGATACTCCACGGTCCAAGATGTTTTTGTTTTTGTTTTTGTTTGATATTTTTGAGTTGTTACTAAGGAGCAGGGACCTTATGCCCCTGTTAATGTCGTTTGAAGTGCATTTAAGTTTTTATTATTTTTGTTTCTTACCTCAGATGTTCAGAGATATTCAGTTCAAAAATGTTCAAGTCTATATTAATATGTGTTTTGATAAGGGTATGGTACTGACTGAAATAACTAGGGAAATAACTGCTAGTATTATCATAAGTAAGACGCAAGTTTTAAAGTGGGATATTGGCTATAGTAGGACATCAGGCAGCCAGTCCCCTATCATGAATATTCATGCTTTTAACCAAATACATGGCCAATAATTATGTTAAATATATCAGCTGGAACATTAATGGCTGTGGGGATCCTAAAAATAGAGGGAAGGTCCTAACATATCTCAAACATAATAAAGTAGATATAGCTTTCATTCAAGAGACCCACTTTAAGCGAGAGGAGGCAGCCAAATTGAAATGGGGCTGGGTGGGCCAGGTTTTTCATAGCTCCTACTCAATCAGAATCAGAATCAGAATCAGAATCAGATTTATTGCCATTGTTCATGTAGTACACAAACTAGGAATTTGTCTCGGTGCGATGCTGCAACATTAAACATGAAAAAATAAAAGATAGAAATAAAACTATACATGCAATAAAATGTAGAATATGAATGAGTAATACTAGTCAAAGCAATTTTAAATATATTAGCGAGTAGCAGATATTGTGGAGTACCACATAGTGCAGTCGGTAATGCAAAAAGAAAACAGTGAATTGACATGAGTCTGGTTGAGCTGCTGTACATAGTGCACAAGAGTCTAATAAGTCACTTAGTGTTCAGCAGTCTGATGGCAGAGGGGAAGAAGCTGTTCATGTGATGGGAGGTTTTAGTCTGAATGGACCGAAGTCTTCCACCTGAGGGGAGGGGGGCAAACAGTACGTGACCAGGGTATGAAGGATCGGCTATGATCCGGCCTGCACGCCTCCAGGTCCTGGAGATGTACAGGTCCTGGAGGGATGGGAGCTTGCAGCCGATCACCTTCTCAGCAGTGCGCATGACGCGCTGCAGCCTTAGTCTGTCCCTGGCAGTGGCTCCTGCGTACCACACGGTTATGGAGGTGGTGAGGATGGACTCGATGATGGCCGTGTAGAACTGCACCAACATCTTGGTGGGTAGCTTGAGCTTCCTCAGCTGCCGCAGGAAGAACATCCTCTGCTGGGCCTTTTTGATGAGGGAGCTGATGGTCGGCTCCCACTTGAGGTTCCGGGTGATGGTGGTGCCCAGGAAGCGGAAGGAATCTGCAGTGGTGATGGGAGAGCCTGTGAGGGTAAGGGGGGGCAGAGGGGTTGTGACTTTCCTGAAATCCACGATCATCTCCACTGTCTTCAGAGCGTTCAGCTGCAGGTTGTTGTGGCTGCACCAGGACGCCAGCTGGGCCACCTCTCTCCTGTAGACGGACTCGTCGCCGTTGGAGATGAGCCCGATGAGGGTGGTGTCGTCCGCAAACTTGATCAGCTTGACAGACTGGTGGCTGGAGGTGCAGGAGTTGGTATACAGGGAGAAGAGTAGGGGGGAAAGTACACAGCCCTGGGGTGATCCGGTGCTGATGCTGACGGAGTCAGAGACAGTCTTTCCCAGCCGCACATGCTGCCTCCGGTCCGTCAGGAAGTCGGTGATCCACCTGCAGAGGGAGTCAGGCACGTTGAGCAGGGACAGCTTGTCCTGGAGCAGAGCGGGGCGGATGGTGTTGAATGCAGAGCTGAAGTCCACAAACAGGATCCTGGCGTACTCAAGCAAGAGGAATGGGGTTTGTATTCTAATAAATAAAAAATTGGGTTTTGTTTTGGTCAAAGAACGTAAGGATAATGAAGGCAGAATGGTCTGTATTGAGGCAATTATTAATGGGATAAAAATGGTGTTGTGTAACATATATGCACTTAATAAAGAAGACCCAAATTTTTTTTAATGAAGTGAACAAAATTTTAGGGGAAACAGAGGGTCAAATTATATTGGCAGGTGACTTCAACCAAGTGATGGATGTATTTTTGGATAAGAGTAAATTTAGTGGATCGACAACTTCAAAGGATATGGCTGCATTACATATGCTGTGTGAAGATGTGGGCTTGGTGGATATTTGGCGACTGGTAAATCCGAGGGGGAGGGAGTATACCTTCTTCTCCCACTGCCAGAAATCATATTCCAGGATAGACTTTTTTCTAATTTCAAGTAATATTGTAAAATCTGTAATTGAGAGTAAAATAAATGCAATGGCCCTGTCAGATCACGCAGCTATAGAGTTATGTATTGACACTGATATTGACAAGGATAGAAAAGGCAGATGGAGGTTAAATACATCACTTTTACATGATGAAACATTTAACCTGACAATGAAGGAAGAACTCAAGTATTACTTTGAGCTTAATTCAGGTACTACAGGCTCAAGAGCCACAGAATGGGAAGCATGTAAAGCATTTATCCGGGGGAAAATCATAGGACAGGCATCAAAAAAGAAAAATGAAAATAGGGATAAAATCAAGGATCTGGAATATCAAATTAGAAAATTGGAAATAGTATTATCGAGACATTTTTCAGATAAATTATATCAAGATATATGTAAATTTAAATTCCAGTTGCAGGAAATTTATAATAAAAAAGCTGAATATGCCTTATTTAGGCTCAGAGCAACTTTCTATGAGGAGGGAGAGAAACAGGCAAGCTGCTTAGTAGGCAACTTAAACAACAGAACTTCTACAATATGATACCAATAATTAAGAAGGGGAATACCCTGGTGTCATCTAGTAAAGAAATAAATGATGTATTTAAACAATTTTATAGGGAACTTTATACATCACAAGGCAGCTTAAATCCAAACGACATCAATGATTTTTTTTCTAATATCACTCTACCAAAACTAGCCGATGAATATGTGGAACTTTTAGATAATCCTATAACAGAGGCGGAGATTAGGATGGCAGTATCACAGATGAAAACGGGGAAATCACCCGGCATGGATGGATTCCCAGTAGAATATTATAAACAATACATTGAAATATTAGCACCAAAGTTATTGGAAGTCTACAATGAGGCATTCATATTAGGATTCCTCCCACCATCATTTAATGAAGCCTTAATATCAGTAATCCCTAAAAAAGATAAAGACACAACAGAACCCTATAATTATAGACCCATAAGTTTATTAAACGTGGACTGCAAAATTCTTACAAAGATTCTTTCCCTTCGCTTAGAGGGAGTACTCCCTAATATAATTCATTCAGACCAGGCCGGATTTATGAAAAATCGATCTTCTACAGACCATATGAGAACATTATTACATCTGATCTGGCTTAATCATTCAAACCAGGACCCGATTGTAGCCATTTCACTTGACGCCGAAAAGGCTTTTGATCGAGTTGAATGGGAATTTTTACTTTATACGTTAACACAGTTTGGCTTTGGACCAGTTTTTATTAATTGGATTAAGATAATATACAAAAATCCCAAGGCAGCCTTAACAACTAATGGGATGATTTCATCATTCTTCGACCTTTCGAGAGGTACCAGACAAGGTTGTCCACTGTCCCCCTTACTTTTCAACATTGTACTTGAACCACTTGCTATTGCCATCAGATCAGACGGAAATATTAAGGGAGTGCTGGGAGGGAGGAAAGAACATAAATTATTACTGTATGCGGATGATGTTCTGACATTAATTAGAGATCCTTTGAACTCTTTACCACATTTAATGACAGCTATTCAGTCTTATTCTAAACTATCAGGATACAAAATTAACTGAAGGAAATCAGAAGCCATGCTTATTTCTGGTACATGCCATCCTAGCTCATTGTCTGGCTTTAACTTCAAATGGGTATCAAATGGAATGTCATACTTAGGTATAAAGCTAAGCCGGAATATCGAAGATGTCTCCAGTCTGAATCTCGAGCCTATGTTACAGAAAATTAAAATTAAGTTAGATAAGTGGGGGAAATTAAAACTCTCATTATGGGGCAAGATCAATGTTGTTAAAATGGTTGTTGCACCCCAGCTCAATTATATAATAATGATGTTGCCAATTGTCATATCACCACAGTTTTTTAAACAATATGACTTCATAATTAAAGAATTTCTGTGGAAGAGGAAGAGACCAAGGATTGGTATGAACAAACTGTGTTGGCCAAAGGATAAAGGAGGCCTGGGGTTACCAAACCTGAGGCTATATCATATCTCATTTGGAATGACCAAATTAGCAAAACACTTAGGCAGACACAGTAAATTGGATTGGGTTGACATTGAAGCTGAAATGTGCTGTCCATTTACTCCTATAGATAGTTTTTCCCAGTCCCAACATAGATCCCTGAACCCTATCTTATCTCATTCAAAAGAGGTCTGGATCAGAATACATAGGATGTTAAAGATCCCACACCTTAGTCAATCCTACTCATCTTTATGGTATAATCCAGCAATTATTATTGGGAAAACACCATTATACTGGAAAACGTGACACCTTGGTGGCATACGCCAGGTGAATGACCTGTACTAAGATGGTGTGTTTATGTCTTATACAGATTTGCTCAAGAAATATACTCTTACAGGGAAAGGTCACTTTTGGAAGTATCTCCAAATTAGGAGCTGTCTGACATCAATGAATCAGTATAAGGACTGTAACCCTATCATAGATTTTTTAAAATTACCATTGAAATGTCTTCATGCATCTGCTTTTTACAGACTAATTAATGGTCTACTTAGTAACGGATGTGACAGCTTGAGAAGAATATAGCAGGAAGACCTGGATTGTATAATGAGTGAAGAAGAGTGGTTAAACGTTTTGTCAGATAGTGGGAAATAAGTAAGAGAAGCCAGAAGTAAACTTATACAGTACAAAATAATGCATAGATACTATTGGACGCCAGCAAGACTCATAGGATGGGTCTGTTAAATAATAATCTATGTTGGAAATGTAAGAAAGAAAAAGGAACTTTTTTGCACTGTATTTGGGATTGCCCACTTGTTCAGCCTTTTTGGACTAAAAATCTCAGGCATATGGGTGAGTGGTTGGGCAAGACACTCCCATTGTCACCAAGAATGTGTCTACTTGGAGACAAATCCCAAGTACCTATTTTATCGAAAGAAGAATTCTCAGTGGTCATGACTGGACTAACTACAGCAGCCAGAACTATACTTTCTCACTGGAAATCAATCGAACCCCCTAGAATGGAAGAATGGGTTAGCTATATGATAAAGACTGCCTCATATGAGTCCATGTTAAATAGGAGGACTGATGGGAATCACACTAAGGGACCAATATGGAGAGACTTTTGGAATTTTATTTCTTTGGCTAACAATTCAATCTCTTAATGAAGGCCTGTCTTTCTCTCTTTCCCTGTTTTTTTTTTTTTGGGGGGGGGGGGGGTTATTGCCTTCCCTCATTGATATCCTTGCTTTGTAATCAGCCACATATACAGTATATGTATATATATATATATATATATATATATATATATATATATATATACATATATAGTATATATATATATATATACAGTGGGGCAAAAAAGTATTTAGTCAGCCACCAATTGTGCAAGTTCTCCCACTTAAAAGATGAGAGAGGTCTCCAATTTTCATCATAGGTATACCTCAACTATGAGAGACAAAATGAGAAAAAAAAATCCAGAAAATCACATTGAAGGATTTTTAATGAATTAATTGGTAAATTCCTTGGTAAAATAAGTATTTGGTCAATAACAAAAGTTCATCTCAATACTTTGTTATATACCCTTTGTTGGCAATGACAGAGGTCAAACATTTTCTGTAAGTCTTCACAAGGTTTTCACACACTGTTGCTGGGATTTTGGCCCATTCCTCCATGCAGATCTCCTCTAGAGCAGTGATGTTTTGGGGCTGTCGCTGGGCAACACCGACTTTCAACTCCCTCCAAAGATTTTCTATGGGGTTGAGATCTGGAGACTGGCTAGGCCACTCCAGGACCTTGAAATGCTTCTTACGAAGCCACTCCTTTGTTGCCTGGGTGGTGTGTTTGGGATCATTGTCATGCTGAAAGACCCAGCCACGTTTCATCTTCAATGCCCTTGCTGATGGAAGGAGGTTTTCACTCAAAATCTCACGATACATGGCCCCATTCATTCTTTCCTTTACACGGATCAGTCGTCCTGGTCCCTTTGCAGAAAAACAGCCCCAAAGTATGATGTTTTCACCCCCATGCTTCACAGTAGGTATAGTGTTCTTTCTCCTCCAAACACTACAAGTTGAGTTTTTACCAAAAAGTTCTATTTTGGTTTCATCTGACCATATGACATTCTCCCAATCCTCTTCTGGATCATCCAAATGCTCTCTAGCAAACTTCAGACGGGACCTGGACATGTACTGGCTTAAGCAGGGGGACACGTCTGGCACTGCAGGATTTGAGTCCCTGGCGGCGTAGTGTGTTACTGATGGTAGCCTTTGTTACTTTGGTCCCAGCTCTCTGCAGGTCATTCACTAGGTCACCCCGTGTGGTTCTGGGATTTTTGCTCACCGTTCTCGTGATCATTTTGACCTTACGGGGTGAGATCTTGCGTGGATCCCCAGATCGAGGGAGATTATCAGTGGTCTTGTATGTCTTCCATTTTCTAATAATTGCTCCCACAGCTGATTTATTCACACCAAGCTGCTTACCTATTGCAGATTCAGTCTTCCCAGCCTGGTGCAGGTCTACAATTTTGTTTCTGGTGTCCTTTGACAGCTCTTTGGTCTTGGCCATAGTGGAGTTTGGAGGTGACTGTTTGAGGTTGCGGACAGGTGTCTTTTATACTGATAACGAGTTCAAACAGGTGCCATTAATACAGGTAACAAGTGGAGGACAGAGGACCCTCTTAAAGAAGAAGTTACAGGTCCATATGACATTCTCCCAATCCTCTACTGGATCATCCAAATGCTCTCTAGCAAACTTCAGACGGGACCTGGACATGTACTGGCTTAAGCAGGGGGACACGTCTGGCACTGCAGGATTTGAGTCCCTGGCGGCGTAGTGTGTTACTGATGGTAGCCTTTGTTACTTTGGTCCCAGCTCTCTGCAGGTCATTCACTAGGTCACCCCGTGTGGTTCTGGGATTTTTGCTCACCGTTCTCGTGATCATTTTGACCTTACGGGGTGAGATCTTGCGTGGATCCCCAGATCGAGGGAGATTATCAGTGGTCTTGTATGTCTTCCATTTGCTAATAATTGCTCCCACAGCTGATTTATTCACACCAAGCTGCTTACCTATTGCAGATTCAGTCTTCCCAGCCTGGTGCAGGTCTACAATTTTGTTTCTGGTGTCCTTTGACAGCTCTTTGGTCTTGGCCATAGTGGAGTTTGGAGGTGACTGTTTGAGGTTGCGGACAGGTGTCTTTTATACTGATAACGAGTTCAAACAGGTGCCATTAATACAGGTAACAAGTGGAGGACAGAGGACCCTCTTAAAGAAGAAGTTACAGGTCTGTGAGAGGCAGAAATCTTGCTTGTTTGTAGGTGACCAAATACTTATTTTACTGAGGAATTTACCAATTAATTCATTAAAAATCCTTCAATGTGATTTTCTGGATTTTTTTTCCCTCATTTTGTCTCGCATAGTTGAGGTATACCTATGATGAAAATTGAAGACCTCTCTCATCTTTTAAGTGGGAGAACTTGCACAATTGGTGGCTGACTAAATACTTTTTTCCCCACTGCATATATATATACCTCACCGGCCACTTTATTAGGTACACCATGCTAGTAACGGGTTGGACCCCCTTTTGCCTTCAGAACTGCCTCAATTCTTCGTGGCATAGATTCAACAAGGTGCTGGAAGCATTCCTCAGAGAGTTTGGTCCATATTGACATGATGGCATCACACAGTTGGCGCAGATTTGTCGGCTGCACATCCATGATGCGAATCTCCCATTCCACCACATCCCAAAGATGCTCTATTGGATTGAGATCTGGTGACTGTGGAGGCCATTTGAGTACAGTGAACTCATTGTCATGTTCAAGAAACCAGTCTGAGATGATTCCAGCTTTATGACATGGCGCATTATCCTGCTGAAAGTAGCCATCAGAAGTTGGGTACATTGTGGTCATAAAGGGATGGACATGGTCAGCAACAATACTCAGGTAGGCTGTAGCGTTGCAACGATGCTCAATTGGTACCAAGGGGCCCAAAGAGTGCCAAGAAAATATTCCCCACACCATTACACCACCACCACCAGCCTGAACCATTGATACAAGGCAGGATGGATCCATGCTTTCATGTTGTTGACACCAAATTCTGACCCTACCATCCGAATGTCGCAGCAGAAATCGAGACTCATCAGACCAGGCAACATTTTTCCAATCTTCTATTGTCCAATTTCGATGAGCTTGTGCAAATTGTAGCCTCAGTTTCCTGTTCTTAGCTGAAAGGAGTGGCACCCGGCGTGGTCTTCTGCTGCTGTAGCCCATCTGCCTCAAAGTTCGACGTACTGTGCGTTCAGAGATGCTCTTCTGCCTACCTTGGTTGTAACGGGTGGTTATTTGAGTCACTGTTGCCTTTCTATCAGCTCGAACCAGTCTGGCCATTCTCCTCTGACCTCTGGCATCAACAAGGCATTTCCGCCCACAGAACTGCCGCTCACTGGATATTTTTTCTTTTTCGGACCATTCTCTGTAAACCCTAGAGATGGTTGTGCGTGAAAATCCCAGTAGATCAGCAGTTTCTGAAATACTCAGACCAGCCCTTCTGGCACCAACAACCATGCCACGTTCAAAGTCACTCAAATCACCTTTCTTCCCCATACTGATGCTCGGTTTGAACTGCAGGAGATTGTCTTGACCATGTCTACATGCCTAAATGCACTGAGTTGCCGCCATGTGATTGGCTGATTAGAAATTAAGTGTTAACGAGCAGTTGGACAGGTGTACCTAATAAAGTGGCCGGTGAGTATATATATATATATACAGTATATATATATATATATATATATTTTTTTTTTTTTTTTTCTTTTTTCCCCCTATTTATTTACCCTTTTTGGAGACTGATGTGATACTTGGAAGATCAGTATGTGTAGTACCATCTTGTATAAAGTCAATAAAAACTTTAATTACAAAAAAAAAACAAAAAACAAAACAATGGAAAAGTACTTCATCCCTGCTGTGGAGAGAATTTGGATGGAAAAATTTGGTAAGATTTTTCAGAACACCTGCACAGAACAAATTTACTCGTAAAGGGTTGAATTGTTGGCGCTTGTGTGGTGAAGACTGCAAATCATTTTCATGTGTTTTGGTCATGCCCAGTTATCCACCAATACTGGACTAATGTACAGACAATATTGGGGGAAATATTCAAAGTAACAGTTCCCTTTTCTTTTGAAACTTTGTATTTGGGTTTACTACCGGAAACACTGGAAAGACGAGGAGAAAAATACTTATTCACTGTTTTAATATTGGCAAGTAAAAAAGCTCTAACAAAAAAATGGATGTCGAAAGACTGTCCTGCAGCTGAAGATTGGATAAACGTGATTCAGGACATTTATTCGATGGAAAAATTGACATTTGCACTGAGACAGGACATGAATGGGTTCTTGAACTTTTGGCAACCCTGGAAAACATATGTGTCTTCCATCAGATCTAATCTTGCACAAACACCATTTCAATAATGGCACCTCTCTTTGTTCCAACGCGACTCAGATGCTCTTTTATTTTTCTGGTCTTTAGCTTTTTTTTTTTTAAATTTCTCTTTTTCTTTCACTTAAAAAAATGGTGTAATAATTTTTTTTCCAATGTTGTCAAAAAAAAGGGGGGGGGGATATGTGATGAAAATGTAAACAATGCAAAGCTGTAATGACATGTATACCCTTTACAAAAACTTAAATTAAAAAAAAGTTGTGGATGTTTGCTGTGGGAGAAAGAACAAGCTCCATTTGTGGCTGCTGGTTAGATGCCAAGTTGTGTTGCAGTAATGAGCCCTGGCATTCTGTCGTTTGCACATGCAGTAATACGTTTGAGAATTTTCTGAAGAGTATTCTGGATAGCTTTTGTCATTTTGGATATTTGAGAGCTTTAATAAACCTGCAGGTGAAGACCACAAGCATACTTGTCCACTACCATGTTCATAACAGTATGACAAACTTGAAAAATTACCAACTTAAGGTACACTGTATCTGTATGGAAAAACACGCAATTAAGGCATTATGAATTGCGATTAACTCAACATTCCAAAAGATAAATCGCAATTAAAAATTTTAATCGTCCAACACCACTAAAATACAGACGTGGACAAAATTGTTGGTACCCCTCTGTTAATGAAAGAAAAATCCACAATGGTCACAGAAATAACTTGAATCTGACAAAAGTGGTAATAAATAAAAATTCTATGAAAATTAACCAATGAAAATTAGGCAATGCTTTTGAATTGTGGTTCAACAGAATTATTTTAAAAAACAAACTCATGAATGAATGAATGAATTTATTTTATTCGGTGATAATAATAATAATTCCCATTCCTCCATGCAGATCTCCTCTAGAGCAGTGATGTTTTGGGGCTGTCGCTGGGCAACACAGACTTTCAACTCCCTTCAAAGATTTTCTATGGGGTTGAGATCTGGAGACTGGCTAGGCCACTCCAGGACCTTGAAATGCTTCTTACGAAGCCACTGCTTCGTTGCTCGGGCGGTATGTTTGGCATCATTGTCATGCTGATAGACCCAGCCACGTTTCATCTTCAATGCCCTTGCTGATGGAAGGAGGTTTTCACTCAAAATCTCACAATACATGGCCCCATTCATTCTTTCCTTTACACGGATCAGTCGTCCTGGTCCCTTTGCAGAAAAACAGCCCCAAAGCATGATGTTTCCAGCCCATGCTTCACAGTAGGTATGGTGTTCTTTCTCCTCCAAACATGACAAGTTGAGTTTTTACCAAAAAGTTCTATTTTGGTTTCATCTGACCATATGACATTCTCCCAATCCTCTTCTGGATCATCCAAAGCTCTCTAGCAAACTTCAGACGGGCCTGGACATGTACTGACTTAAGCAGGGGGACACGTCTGGCACTGTAGGATTTGAGTCCCCGGCAGCGTAGTGTGTTACTGATGGTAGCCTTTGTTACTTTGGTCCCAGCTCTCTGCAGGTCATTCACTAGATCCCCCTGTGTGGTTCTGGGATTTTTGCTCACCGTTCTCGTGATCATTTTGACCCCACAGGGTGAGATCTTGCGTGGAGCCCCAGATCGAGGGAGATTATCAGTGGTCTTGTATGTCTTCCATTTTCTAATAATTGCTCCCACAGTTGATTTTTTCACATCAAGCTGCTTACCTATTGCAGAGTCAGTCTTCCCAGCCTGGTGCAGGTCTACAATTTTGTTTCTGGTGTCCTTTGACAGCTCTTTGGTCTTGGCCATAGTGGAGTTTGGAGTCCGACTGTTTGAGGTTGTGGACAGGTGTCTTTTATACTGATAACAAGTTCAAACAGGTGCCATTAATACAGGTAACAAGTGGAGGACAGAGGAGCCTCTTAAAGAAGAAGTTACAGGTCTGTGAGAGCCAGAAATCTTGCTTGTTTGTAGGTGACCAAATGCTTATTTTCCACTATAATTTGCAAATAAATTCTTCAAAAATCAGACAATGTGATTTTCTGGATTTTTTCCCCCTACATTTTGCCTAGTTGAGGTATACCTTTGATGAAAATTGGAGACCTCTCTCATCTTTTAAGTGGGAGAACTTGCACAATTGGTGGCTGACTAAATACTTTTTTGCCCCTCTGTAGTACATGTATTAGTTTTGTTATTTTCCAATAATTTACTGTAATATGTTTTTTTACTTGATCTTAAAATACTAATGAGTTTATTTTTATAAGTCTTGTATTTCTTTTCTGCTTCCACAGTTCTTAATTTCAGAAACTTTTTGTATAACAAGTTTTTCTTTTTACAAGCATTTTGCAGGCCCTTGGTGATCCAAGGCTTATCTCTGTATTTAACTTTAGTTTCCTTTACCACTAGAGAGCAATGTTTATTATATAGTTGTGATAAAATAGAGACAAATTCTCCATATGCTGTATCAATGTTGTCAACATGAACACCGCTCCAGTCTTGTATTTTTAGATCATTTTTAAGATTGTTGATTGCGGTTTCTGTTACAAGTCGTTTAAAAACCTTATCTATTTCAACGTTATGTGTTACACCAGTGTGTGAAGAAACAAAAACAGGCAGATGGTCTGTCACATCATTGACAATAAGGCCAGCAGTTACATTCCCTTCAGTGACATTTGTGAAAATGTTATCAATAAGCGTTGCTGAATGTGTTGTTATTCTAGAGGGGTATGTTATTGAAGGGTAGAAACCCATACAAAACATGGAATTTATGAATTCACTTATTTGGATATGGTCATTTGGATTTAATAAGTCAATACTGAAGTTTCCACAAATAAATACCAGCTTCTTATTACCTACTGCACTGAAAAGCTCAGACAATTTCTCTTTGAAAATGTCAATATCGGTACCCGGTGCTCTATAAATGCAACTTATTATGATGCTTTTTGTAGTTGTAATTAATTCCACAGTTACACACCCCATGATGTTTTCCATTTCAAAAGACATATTATCTACAACTTGGCTTTGGTAGCAGGACCTGATATATAAAGCAACACCACCACCCCTTTTTTTTGACCAGCTTGTGGTATATAAATCATAGCCTCTCATTTCCACTGTATGAAGTTGGTCATTTTTTTAGCCAAGTCTCAGAAATTGCAACAGCAGAAAAATTTGTGTTATATTGCAACAAACTGTCCTGGATTTTGGAAAAATTCATGTTGAGACTTCTACTATTAAAGTGTATTATTGACAATCATTGGTCAAAAATTGTATTTTTTTAGTTGGTCTGAGCTAAAATATTTACACTGATGTTTTATACTGTTGAAAAAGTGATTTTCAGGATCGGTTCATGAAATAGGATTGGCTCACTCATGAAACAGGCCTGGACAAAAATGATGGTACCCCTAGAAAAGATTGAAAATAATGTGACCATAGGGACATGTTCAACCAAGATGTGTCCTCTAATTAACATCGCAGGTGTCTACAAACTTGTAATCAGTCAGTCGGCTTATTTAAAGGGTGACAAGTAGTCACTGTGCTGTTTGTTGACATGATGTGTACCACACTAAACATAGACCAGAGGAAGCAAAGGAGAGAGTTGACTCAGGAGATTAGAAAGAAAATTATAGACAAGCATGTTAAAGGTAAAGGCTATAAGACCATCTCCAAGCAGCTTGATGTTCCTGTGACTACAGTTGCACATATTATTCAGAAATTTAAGATCCACGGGACTGTAGCCAACCTCCCTGGATGTGGCCGCAGGAGGAGACGGATAATACGAATGGTAACAAAAGAGCCCAGAACAACCTCTAAAGACATTCATGGTGAACTCCAAGGTCAAGGTACATCAGTGTCAGATCGCACCATCCGTTGTTGTTTGAGCAAAAGTGGATTTCATGGGAGATGGCCAAGGAGGACACCACTGTTGAAAACAAATCATAAAAAAGCCAGACTGGAATTTGCCAAACTGCATGTTGACAAGCCACAAAGCTTCTGGGAGAATGTCCTATGGACAGACGAGACAAAACTGGAACTTTTTGGCAAGGCACATCAGCTCTATGTTCACAGACGCAAAAATGAAGCATACCAAGAAAAGAACACTGTCCCTACTGTGAAACATGGAGGAGGTTCTGTTATGTTCTGGGGCTGCTTTGCTGCATCTGACACAGGGTGTCTTGAATCTGTGCAGGGTACAATGAAATCTCAAGACTATCAAGGTATTCTAGAGAGAAATGTGCTGCCCAGTGTCAGACAGCTTGGTCTCAGTCGCAGGTCATGGGTCTTGCAACAGGATAATGACCCAAAACACACAGCTAAAAACACCTAAGAATGGCTAAGGGCGAAACATTGGACTATTCTAAAGTGGCCTTCTATGAGCCCTGATCTAAATCCTATTGAACATCTGTGGAAGGAGCTGAAACATGCCGTCTGGAGAAGCACCCTTCAAACCTGAGACAACTGGAGCAGTTTGCTCATGAGGAGTGGGCCAAAATACCTGCTGAGAGGTGCAGAAGTCTCATCGACAGTTACAGAAATCGTTTGATTGCAGTGATTGCCTCAAAAGGTTGTGCAACAAAATATTAAGTTAAGGGTACCATCATTTTTGTCCAGGCCTGTTTCATGAGTTTGTTTTTTAAAATATGTTGAACCACAATTCAAAAGCATTGTCTGATTTTTGTTGGTTCATTTTCATAGAATTTTTATTTATTACCACTTTTGTCAGAGTCAAGTTATTTCTGTGACCATTGTGGGCTTTTCTTTCATTAACAGAGGGGTACCAACAATTTTGTCCACGTCTGTATATATGTATGTATGTATATGTGTATGGTGCTTTTGCAACTGGGGAGTGTTTATAAGTGGGGAGAATTTTATTCAAAAAAAGAAGCATTTCAACAGTGTGTGGTTTCAGTCTACTCCTCTTGTTGCTTCCTACCTCTCCAGCTTTGGAGAAGATCCACTCACATAGCACTGATGTTGCTGGCATGTGGAGATACTTTTTTTGCCATCTTGTAAAGGTTTGGGTATATGGTTTTGCATGTTGCTCAGTAACAGAGTGGGTCTTCTCCTCTGGAGAGGAAGGTCTCAGACAAATAATGTTGAATTTCCGCTGTGGCATCTGCTGTTGCACTTTGCAATCTTTTATAATAAGAAAATGATAACATAATACAACCAAACTCTGCTATCCAAAAGGTCCCATAAGTTGTCTTCTGCTGAAGGCCCAGGTTCTTCCTCTGCTGATGACTGATGGAGTTGATAACATTTTAATACATGTGGCTGCAGAGGTTTGGAAAACACAATAATAATATTGTAATGTTGGGGCTGTGATAAGGGGGCAGGAGTCTCCCGGCATGCTTGCGCCGCAGAGGATTCAAATACTGTATCTGTGTGTTCTAAACATTATTCGTGTGTGCTATTATAACTGCGTAATAAGACTAGTTGTGATAGCGTTGTTTCAATATATGTGCCATATCATGTGTTTGTGACACCATGAGTGAAACGAGGGCCTGTGTTAATGACCTCCCCTCCGTTCTGTGTTGTGAGTGTGTGTATAAATAAAGCCTGTTTCGTCACAGTCATCTCTCGTCATTGTGTGAACCCTGACAACGTCACAATATGGTGTGGAGGAAGGAAGCAGACGAGGCAGCGAGCTTGGACGACACACAAACTTTATTCCGGCTCCAACATCAAGTACAGTACAACTCTGACTGGGTCTCTGAGCACCTTCTTTTTATAACCTTTAATTTCGTGCCTTGAGACCCAGGGAGCCCAACAACAATACATTCAGTGGAACAAAGACATGCGTGGCACATTAACATCACATAACACCAGAACCGCTTCTCAGACCCTCTCCTCCTCCAGTGGTTCTGGCACCTCCTGAACGCCCCGGGGGGCGAATAGTCCTTTCTGTCCCGCCTGAGACCCCCCGGTACCACGTCCTCTTTCAGTCCATTATTCCCTCTTCCCCTCTGCTCCCGACTCAGGGTGGAGAATCCCCCACACCATGCCACCACACAGACCCCCCCCCCCCCCCCAACATCCAGAAAGGGCACTAACCCCCCGTCCTTTGGGCTTGAGCCGGTGCCCATAGCGGCTGTAGCGGGGGGGGGGGGGTCGCCAATCCGGTCGAAACACCCTGCTGGTGAGGTGTACAGGAGGGCACGTCAGTGTGTGGAGGGAAAAAGGGTGGGGGGGAAAACGTGCTAGCTTTGCAAGCGCAGGTCTCAAATGAGGGAACACCAACTTGCAGAGCCACCAACGGTTGGCGTCCACGCTGGGGAACTTGGGGCAATGCCACCTGCTCGTCTGCCAACACAAAAGCGGGCTTCAGCCTGTCGATGCAGACGGTCTCCCTACAGCCCCCCAAGTCTAACACAAAATGCTTTTCCCCAGGTTCCAGCACTCTGAACGGTCCGTTGTACGGTGGGCTCAGTGAGGTCCAGTGCGCATCATGCCTGACAAAAACAAAACTGGCGTTCTGTAAGTTTTTCAGGATGAAGATGCGGTGAAAACAATGGTGGGCTGGGCCCGGCATGTTAAAAGCCTCCGTACTGTGCAAAAATTGCACAGGCAGATCGGCCCCGGGTGCGGGGTTTTCCCGTAAAAACTCTCTGGGGATCTGCGTTGGCTGTGAAAAAAAGAGTTCTGCCAGGGAGGCTGCTAGATCATCCTTAGGCGTGGAGCGCAACCCTAAAAGAACTCAGGGCAGGCAGTCGACCAAATTTACATCCGTGAGCAAAGCTCTGAGTGCTGCCTTAAGCGACCTATGAAAATGCTCACATAAGCCGTTAGCCTGGGGGTTGTACGCGGTAGTGTGGTGAATTTTGACCCCCTGGCTCTGAGCCATTGGGGACCAGAGTTCCAAAACGAATTGCGGACCCCTGTCGGAAGTGATGTCCTATGGGGATCCGAACCGTGCAACCCAAGCCAACAAAAAAGCACGAGCCACTTCTGTGGACATGGTGGAAGTCAGCGGGACCACTTTAGACCAGCGCGTGGTGCGGTCCATGATTGTCAAAGGGTGTGTGAAACCTTGCGACAGCGGGAGGGGTCCCACCAAATCTACATGGATGTGGTCGAACCTCCTGGCCGGGATTTGGAATGGCTCGAGGGGGCTCTGGTGTGCTTGTGCACTTTGGCCCGTTTTCACACTGCGCACGCTGCAGCCCACTCTTTCATGTCCTTGCGCAAGCGTGGCCAGATGAATTTCGCCCCCACCAGTTTAACTGAAGCGCGCATGCCTGGATGCAAAAGGGAGTGGACTGACTTAAAAATGCGATGGTGCCAAAAGCTCAGAACCAGCGGCCGCGGGCGACCGGTGGAGACGTCGCAGAGCAAGGGAGGGCACCCTTTTCGCAACACCCTGCTCTCCAGCTTTAACTCAGTAGGCGCAAACTGGAGCATGCAAATGTCCGCGTCCCCAGCTTGCTCCATGGCCATGGCAGGGAAATCTATTCCCATGTAGACCGGGGAGACTAACGCGTGCAACAGGCAATCTGCCACAACGTTGAACTTACCGGCAACGTGTTGAATGTCGGTCGTAAACTCCGAGATTATCCCCAAATGCTGCTGCTGCCAGGCCGACCACGGTTCCCAGACCTTGGACATCGCAAACGTCAGCGGCTTATGGTCAATGAACGCGGTGAACTTGTACCCCTATAGCCAAAACTGGAAGTGGCATGTCGCCAGGTGGAGAGCTAACAATTCTCTGTCGAACATACTGTATTTGTGTTCATTATCGTGCAAAGTTCGACTGAAAAATGTGAGCAGATGCCACGAACCGGAGACGTCCGGCTCCACCACTGCCCCATGGCAATGTCAGACGCGTCCGTGGTGAGCACTATCCGTACCGACGGGTCAGGGTGGGCTAGCAAAACGGCATCAGCGAGCGCTGTTTTGGCATCTGTGAACGTCTGGACTCGCTCAGGGGTCCAGTCGATGTTTTCCACGGGCTTCTTTTTCTTAAGCGCAGTGTACAACGGCTGCAGCAGCTGGGCTGCCCAGGGGAGGAAGCGGTTATAAAAGCTGAACATTCCCAAAAACTCCTGTGGGGCCCTCACGGTCTGCGGATGCAGAAAGTCCGACACTGTGCGCACCTTATCCGGTAGTGGAATCACTCCCGCCGGCGAAATGCTGTGGCCCAAAAAATCAATCACTGGCACAACGAACTGGCACTTCACCAGGTTAACTATAAGCCCGTGCGCTTCCAACCTCTGGAAAACTATCATGAGATGGACGAGGTGCTCCTCCTCGGATGCGCTAGCTACCAGATTGTGGTCTAAGTAGACAAAAATGAAGGACAAGTCATGGAGTACTGTGTCCATCATTCTCTGAAAGGTTTGCGCCACGCCCTTTAATCCGAATGGCATGCGTAAAAACTCAAAAAGGCCAAAAGGAGTTATTACCGCTGTCTTAGGAACGTCTTCCTCGCGCACCGGGACCTGGTGGTAACCGCGGACCAGATCCACTTTTGAAAAAACACGCGTCCTGGCCAGGTGCACGGAAAAATCCTGGATGTGCGGGATGGGATATCGATTGTGTTCTGTGGCGTTCAAGTGCCGGAAATCGCCGCACAGTTGCCATGACCCATCGGCCTTTGGCACCATGTGTAGAGGGGATGCCCATGGGCTGTTGGAGCGCCTGACGATGCCCAGCTGCTCCAAGTTGGCAAACTCCTTGCGCGCGCTGGCCAGTTTAGCCACATCAAGGCGCAGAGATCCCGCAAACACCGGAGGGCCTTTTGTGGTTATAAAATGCTCAACCCTGTGTTTGGTTACCATAGCCGAAAAAGTCGGGACCATGAGTGCTGAGAACTGTGCAAGTAAATGCTGGTACTGACCCCCTGGAGCTATAAAGTTAGCCAGTGTTGTTGACCCAGCTCCCTGAGCTGTGCAAGGCAGGGAGGTGAAAGAAACAGCATCCACTAAATGTCTGTTGGCCACATCGACTAATAACCCATAAGCACATAAAAAATCTGTGCCTAAAATGGGGGCAGAACATGCAGCTACCACAAAGTCCCACTGGAAATTGTGTCCATGCAAGCATATTGTCAGTGTCCATTCACCAAACGTCCTGATGATGGATCCCTTGGCGACCATGAGCTTGGGACTGCTGCCTCCTGCCGATCTGTCTGCACTGGCCGGCAGGATGAGGCTCTTCTGAGAGCCGGAGTCCACCAAAAACCGTCTCCCCGAACGTGTGTTCGTGATATAAAGCAGCTTGTTCCTGTCGCCAGCGGTTGCAGCCATTACTGACTGTTGGTCGTGCCATCTTCTTGGCTTCTTGAACTGGTATGGTGGCAGGCAGAGTTGGGCATTTGAGCCGAAGAGGCGATGGTAGAAACAGATCGCTTCGTTCCTGCGTCTCTTGGTGTCCGTCCCAGCTACCAACCACGGCTCCTCAACCACGCTGGAGTCCTTCTTGGATGCCGGTGCCGCTGCATGCACGCTGAGCGCACTTGTTGCTAAAATGATGTGGTCCGCTTCCTCCGCCAGGGCGCAGCAGTCCTTGGTTACCAACTGCGGCGAGTTTGCCAGGATCGCCCTCGCTGTGGCAGGTAGGTTTCTGAGGAACAGGTGGACGAACAGGAAAGATTCATCGTTCTTCCCCCTCAGCGCCAACATGCTCTCCATAAGCTTCATGGCTGATGTGTCACCTAACTCTGAACGTGTTAAGAGTCTCTCTGCCCTCTCACTGTCAGATAGGGTACAGCGCTGGAGTAGCATCCACTTGAGCACTTCATATTTCCCTTGGGCCAGTGGCTTCTGGAGCAGGCTCGTCACCTGTTCCGTGGCGTACACATCCAGCGCAACGACCACATAGTAATATGTGTCGTCCGTTGCTATCCTGCGGAGTGCGAACTGGGCTTCTATATGCAGGAACCACTTGGTCAGGTTGTGAAGCCAGAAGTCTGGGCGCTTGACTGAGATAGCGCACGCTGCGCTGGTGCTCTCCCTCCAGGTAGTCTCCGGGGCGGTGCTCAGCTCGTTCTCCATGGCACATCTTGGGTCACCAATGTGGAGGAATGAAGCAGATGAGGCAGCGAGCTTGGACGAAACACGAACTTTATTCCTCCTCCAACATCAAGTACAGTACAACTCTGACTGGGTCTCTGAGCACCTTTTTTTTATAGCCTTTAATTCCGTGCCTTGAGACCCAGGGATCCCGACAACAATACATTCAGTGGAACAAAGACATGCGTGGCACATTAACATCACATAACACCAGTACTGCTTCTCACACCCTCTCCTCCTCCAGTGGTTCTGGCGCCTAACTGAACTCCCGGGGGGCGAATAGTCCTTTCTGTCCCGCCTGAGACCCCCCGGTACCACTTCCTCTTTCAGTCCATTATTCCCTCTTCCCCCCAGCTCCCGACTCTGGCTGGAGAATCCCCCACACCATGCCACCACAATGGTATAATAAATGGTTACCTGTTATGTTGATGGCATTGTCCTCTCCATCCACATGGTTGCAGCATATTCAGCGGTCAGTTTTGACATGGCCTCTTGTGCACGTGTTTCATTTCCAGAACTTAATGTTTTAAATCGTGGCTCTAAAAATGAGGTTGCTCCGCCATGTCCCTCCCTTACTACACTCACTCACTCATTCACAAAAACACACCTTACATTCTCAAAAAAAATGACTCTCTCAATCACACAAACAACTCTTATCTAGCTACAGTACTGTGAAAAAGTATTTGTCCCCTTCCTGATTTCTTATATTTTTGTATATTTGTCATGCTTAAAATGTTTCAGGTCATCAAACAAATTTTAATATCAAACAAAGATAACCTGAATAAATACAAAATGCAGTTTTCAAATGATGATTTCATTTATTAAAGGAAAAAAACTATCCAAACCTACCTGGCCCTATGTGAAAAAGTAATTGCCCCTCTTGTTGCATCACCAATTAAGTGTGATTAACCACATTTTTTGGAAAGCTGAGTTCAGTTTCAGTAGCTACACCCAAACTGTCACGGATGGCCCTCACAAGCCATCAATAAGATGCTATAGGCCAGCTGGTGAGTTTGCACAGTTTATTAAAGGAAGAATAACGTCAAAATAACGAGCCACAGTGGGCTAAAACACACTATAACTATAACTCAGTCTATGACAAGGAAGAACAGATTCACAATGAAACACACTTACAATAATGGACGAAGATGAAGGATTGTTCACGTCTGACCAGGGGAAGCTCAGACGAGTTGTCAGACGAGGGATTGTCCGACGAGACTGCAGCAAGGTTTAGCCCTCAGCTGCTCCCTTAAATAGGGCTCAGGATGGAACAGCTGATGAGGCAATCAATAATGCAGTTCAGCTGTTAGAAGGCTCAGCTCTGACAGCCGGAAGCTCCTCCGAGCGCTGTCACAATAAAAGCTCGGAGAACCATAGGGAACACACACACACCAGATGGGAGGAAAATACTGCATTGCCCGAGCACGGATGAAATCGGCACTCGAACCACAACAGTACTCCCCCCGAGCGGCAAACTCTGGGCCCCGTATGACACCCAAGCCCCACCCCACCCCCCACCCAGGGTGGGAGGATGGGGGAAAGGCCTGGAGGGTGAGAACCAGAAAAGAAAAAAAAACAAAACACCAAGACGAGGAACTGGAACGGAGAGTGGCAAGGGAGAGCACAGAAAATAAACACAAAGCAATTACAGAGCATGAAAAAAAAAAACCAAAAAACCCACACAATACTCCATAATGCATGGATGGCACAACAGACAGGACAAAAAATACAAATAACAGGAGACGTTGAGGAGGAGGGGATGACAGCCGAGGCGATCCGGGCACGAGGAGCTGATGGGACAGCAGGGAAAGATGACCCGGGGGGAGAGGCTGTGGGAATTCCCTCCTGACGAGATGCAGAAGAGACAGCTGACTGGGAGGTAGAGTTCTTCCGACGAACCGGAACAGGATTCAGACGGGGTTCTCGCTGAGTCTTACTGTTGGCAGTGTGACGACGGTTACCGGCAGAGGGCGAGGCGAAGGAAAGGTTAGGGAAATGCCACTCCTGCGCGGAAACAGAGGTGAGCAGGTCGGCGTACTCTGGATAATCACGTAGCTCAGGATTTCCCTCCACCAGCATGACTGCCGCTGTCACATGCTTAATGATCTGCGTGGGGTGGACGGCGAAGCGAGCTGCAGCCACTCGGTCCCGGATGGAAGCTGCTGTCAGCTGTAACTTCTCCGGGGGATTCCCGACTGACGTCTCACTCCTTAGGGAATCACCCCTGGGCGGTGCGAACTCCTGGACTGGAACGGGGACAGGAACAGGGTCTCGAAGCGAGGAGAGAGGGTGCCTACTCTTCGGCTTCCTGCAGGAGTTTCCCTCCAGCCCATGGAGTCTCTCCCGGTGCGCAGAGATGTCTGCCTTCCTCGCAATGACTTCAGGGTGGTTGGAGTAGCAAGGAAGGCGGTTAATGATGTCCTCAGTGAGGTCCAGGTGCAGGCGTACATCGCTGGGAGTGTCATAGAGGCCAGCAGTGAAGAGAGTTCCATCAATGTATTCCAGGGCCTCCACCAGCTCGTAGCCCAGGCTCTGAGCGCAGCCCTGTATGACGACATGACCTCCCAGCACACAGGTACCCAGACAGGGAAAAACAAAAGTCCAATTTAGGCAAAACTCACGGCGACCGGCGTCTCAGTCTGGCTGCAGTCTACTGTCACGGATGGCCCTCATGAGCCATCAATAAGACGCTATAGGCCAGCTAGTGAGTTTGCACAGTTTATTAAAGGAAGAATAATGACAAAATAACGAGCCACGGGGGGCTAAAACACACTATAACTATAACTCAGCCTATGACAAGGAAGAACAGATTCACAATGAAACACACTTAAATAATGGACGAAGATGAAGGATTGTTCACGTCTGACCAGGGGAAGCTTGACGAGGAATGCTCGACGATGTCAGACGAGTGATTGTCCGACGAGACTGCAGCAAGGTTTAGCCCTCAGCTGCTCCCTTAAATAGGGTTCAGGTTCAGGTTACTTTATTTGTACCCGTAGGTAGATTTGTTTTGCAGTCTGGTGACATCCATATTTACAAGCCACAAATTACATTCAACATAGACACAAACACAGGCACACATGAAGCTGACTATAAACATGATAAAAATACTCAAGGCTCCATCAATCAGGATATAAAGACAAAGAGATGAGAGAAAAACCAGAGGTAAGAGAGAAGGGTCATATTAAAAAGTTAAAAACTAGTCAAAGAGGCTAAAAACTCAAAAGTCTAAAACCCAATAAAATATTTAGAACCCAAATAACATCCTACAAAAATAAATAAATATAAAATGGAGTTAATAAATAGGTACCTAAATTATGTGCAATATATTTTTACAACTTGTTCAACTCTTTGACAGCAGCAGGAACAAAGCTGTTTCTCTCCTTTTTTGGGTTCAAAAAAGGGGCTCAGTGTAGAAGAGCTTGAAATGATGAGGCGATTTGATATATAAACCAAAGTTTATTTATCAGCTCTCCTAACAAGTCTCATTCTAGTGCAGAGGTAGCAGAAGGAAAAGAGACCGAATATCTCCGGCTCACTGACTTTATACTTGCACATAACAAAAGACATGCATAACAAAGGCTGACATCCCTCATTATCTTAATCCCCCCATTGTCTTGGTATTTCCTCTCCTCGCCCAGGGGGTGAGGGTAGCTCCTCCGGTCTCCACCGCAGTGTCTGGGAACGTCTTTGTTCTTCACTTGGCGGTTGAGAGCCTTTGTCCTTTCAGAGGTGTGAAGTTGCTTTACATATGTAATTACCAAACATTTCCACATGCTTCAACATATGTAGGTTATGGAATATATGATTAATATAGCCCACACTCAGGATGAAACAGCTGATGAGGCAATCAATAATTCAGTTCAGCTGTCAGAAGGCTCAGCTCTGACAGCCTGAAGCCCCTCCGAGCGCTGTCACAATAAAAGCTCGGAGAGCCATAGGGAACACACACACACCAGATGGGAGGAAAATACTGCATGGCCCGAGCGCGGACGAAATCGGCGCTCAAACCACGACACAAACCTGATTACTACCAGACCTGATGAATCAAGAAATCACTAAAATAGAACCTGTCTGACAACTTGTAGTAGGCTAAAAGATCTCAAAAAGCGACACTGTGGGGGCATGGTGTGGGACTTCACACAGAGGAGGCAGCTGGAGAAAGGTGGAACAATGGACCGAAGAGGAGGTGTTACCGGGGGGTACGTATCAGATGGGACAGTAAGGATTATGCACCCCCCGGGGAGAGGAGTAATTGCTGGAGCCGCGGGAAGAAGAAGGGTGTGAGAGCGGCACCGGCATCATATCATGTGTTGGAAAAATCTGTGATGAAGCTCAGTCAAAAAAACAGGCAGGATCAAAAGTTTAAGTCAATTAAATCGCTGGCCAGTGGAGAATAACACAGAAATTACCCCAGAGTCCATTCACGCACCTTTCTGCCTTCTAACACCCATTATTCAGTCTTTTATGGCTCTGTAATCGAAGAGGAGCAGAAGGAAATGTCCTTGGCAGTTTGCTCAGTACATCTGGTCAAAACAGGGTGTTGTAGCGCCCATATTCATAACTGTATGTAACTGTATGTAGCTCACATATTTGCATGCTTAGGTTTAAACACAGAAGGACTGTGGGCTTGCAATGTGGATTGACCTCATGCCTCAAATGGACAATGAGTCTGGGCCACCTGCGGACTTAGAAGAAGGACAGAGGCTCAGGGACAAGAGCCTGAAGGAACTTCAGATTAAGCGTGAATGGAAGGATGTAACATGGATATGTGACCTTGCCTTTGATGTACGTTGTGAATAGAAAGATTTGATGTAACGTGAATGTGTGACTTTTGGTGTGAGGGATGAATAGAGGGATTTGACTTGAGTGGGTGACTCTGTCTGTGGGGGTGCATGATATATATATATGTGTGGGTTTATTGCAGCACTTCCTCTTTGTTTCTGTCTGAGAGAGAGAGAAGGCTGGAGATGTAAGATGCAATAAACTGGAACTAAAAAGCAACCAGTCTCATCATTTCGTGATCTCCACAGTGGTGAC
Source organism: Pholidichthys leucotaenia (assembly GCA_020510985.1). Lineage (NCBI taxonomy): Eukaryota > Metazoa > Chordata > Actinopteri > Cichliformes > Pholidichthyidae > Pholidichthys > Pholidichthys leucotaenia. Next base: position 195,199,840 of record CM035843.1, on the reverse strand, counting down.
CAAGACGTGAGATGTCAGGAGACGAGCGCTCTGACCCGGATTCACCGGGGACTGTCCGTACGAGTGCGGTCTCACTCAAGCTCCCCGAGTTCTGGCAAGAAGACCCGCACTCATGGTTCCAGCACACGGAATCGCGGTTCGTGCTCGGGGGAGTTACAGCGGATGACACCAGATTTCACTATGTCATCGCAAGACTTGACAGCCGCGCGGCTCGGTGTGTGCGGATCTTGGTGCAGCAGCCGCCCGCTGCTGGCAAATACGAAGCACTGAAAGCCGCCCTCATTTCGAGTTTCATGCCCTCAGCCGAGGTGAGGGCCAGGAGGCTCCTAGACCTGCGAGACCGTGGAGGATGCAGGCCGGCTGAGCTGATGGAGGACATGCTGCAGCTGCTCGGGACGGAAGACGACAAGTTCTTGTTTAAGCACATTTTCTTGAGGACCCTCCCGGCGCACATGAGAGGTACCTTGTCCAGCATGAAATGTGTGAACAACCAGGACTTCCGCGCGCTGGCCGCAGAAGCGCAGCGGCACCTAGATGCCTGCGGCGAGCAGGCGATGTCTGCGGCAGCAGCAGACCTCGGCGCAGTGGCCGGGGGCAGGGAGGAGCCGGAGGCAGCAGAAGCCACCCCAGCGACGACGGCAGCAGCGCGGTCCCGAAGCAGAGGAGGGGACGGCCTCTGTTTCTACCATCGACGCTTCGCGGAGAGGGCGTACAGATGCATCCCGCCGTGCAGCTTCAAGAAGCAGGGAAACGCCAAAGCTGGGGGTCGTTAGCAGCTTCGACTCTCGGCGAGCAGAATAAGCTGCTTTACCTAACAGATGCGAGCTCTGGGCGGCATTTCCTCATGGACACCGGAGCCCAGAGGAGCTTCATCACCGCGACCTATGCGGACCGCTTGGCTGGACCCAGCGGGGACGGGGCAATAGCGGCGAACGGCTCGTCCATCAAGACGTTCGGAGAAAAGACTCTGCAACTGTCCCTACACGGCCGCAACTATGAATGGACTTTCATTGTAGCGGCGGTGAGTTTCAACATGTTAGGCGCTGATTTTTTGTGCTCACATGGCTTGTTAGTAGATCTGGGGAATAAACGCCCGGTTAATGCACTCTCTTTTTATTCTCTTCCTTGTGCAGCTCGAGTGTCCCCGCCACCAGTACAGACTAACGTCGCCACAGCAGGCGGTAAGTTTCACACTCTCCTCACCCAGTTCCCAGCACTCACAGTTCCCACTTTTTCAGCTAAGGTTGCGAAACACGGGGTGGAACACTTCATCACCACAGTTGGCGCACCTGTTTTTGCGAAGGCTCGGCGCTTGGATGCAGCTAAGCTCTCCATTGCGAGCGAGGAGTTCGCCAACCTGGAAAGGTTGGGCATAATTCGCCGCTCGAAGAGCCCCTGGTCTTCCCCGCTCCATATGGTCCCTAAGGCTGATGGTTCGTGGAGACCTTGTGGTGATTACCGCAGGATGAACAATGCCACGGCGCATGACGGCTACCCAATTCTGCACATCCAGGATTTTTCGGTGCATTTAGCGAAGGCGCGCATTTTTTCTAAAATAGACCTGGTTCGCGGCTATCACCAAGTCCCGGTCCATGCAGAGGACATCCCCAAAACAGCGGTAATAACCCCGTTCGGACTTTTCGAATTTTTACGCATGCCTTTTGGCCTTAAAGGCGCCGCGCAAACCTTCCAACGAATGATGGATGCCCTGTTGTGCGATCTCCCTTTTGTTTTTGTCTACCTGGACAATATTTGAGTCGCCAGTGCCTCCGAGGAGGAACATGAAAAACACCTCACGACCGTTTTTCAGAGGTTGGAGGAGCACGGGTTGATAATTAACCCAGCCAAGTGCCATTTTGGCGTGGTGCAAATCGATTTTTTGGGACACCGCGTCTCCTCAGAGGGGGCAGTCCCTCTACCGGCCAAGGTACGCGCAGTGGCAGAGTTCCCTCGGCCACAAACGGTTAAAGCGTTGCAAGAATTTTTAGGAATGGTAAATTTTTATAACTGTTTCATACCCCACGCAGCGCAGCTCATGCAACCGTTATATGCCGCTCTTAAAAAGCAGAAGCCCTCCAATGTGATCGAGTGGTCCCCGGAGCGGGAGCGCGTGTTCACGGAGGTTAAAACAGCACTGGCGGACGTGGCACTGCTGGCACACCCAGACCCATCAGCCCGCATAGCGCTAACCACCGACGCATCAGATGTGGCCATCGGGGCCGTGGTGGAGCAGCAGGTCGCCGGGGTCTGGCAGCCGCTCGCTTTTTTCAGCAGATCCTTGCGCGATGCCGAGCGGAAATACAGCGCGTTTGACAGGGAGCTGTTGGCGCTCCACCTGGCCATTCGCCATTTCCAGTTCTGGCTGGAAGGGCGGCGTTTCACCGCGTTTGTCGACCACAAACCGCTTACTTTCGCAATGTCCAAAATTTCGGAACCGTGGTCTGGACGACAGCAGAGGCAGCTGGCTGCAATTTCGAAATTTACCACTGACATTCAGCACGTAGCCGGTAAGCTTAATGTTGTAGCGGATTGTCTCTCCCGCGCGGTAACAGCACCTGTCCGCACGGATGCAGATTGCACGGCCGCGGAACCGGTTAGCGGCGCGGACGCGTACGCGGCCCCAGTGCACGTGGGGATAGATTATGCAGCCATGGCGTCGGAACAGAGTGGAGATGCAGACGTGCGCGCACTCCAGTCTGGACCAACAGGGTTAAGGCTGGAGAGCAGGATTCTACAAGCCGGTTTACCCCCCCCCATCTGCGACGTATCCACCGGGCGGCCGTGCCCGGTGGTACCGGCCGCTTGGCGCCGCCGAGTTTTTGACGTGGTTCACTCCCTGGCGCACCCAGGGGTACGCGCTTCTGTAAAAATGGTAGCGGAGAAGTTTGTTTGGCCGAGCCTGCGCAAGCACGTGAAAGAGTGGGCGGCAGCCTGCATGGCTTGCCAGCGGGCCAAAATCCACAGGCACACAAAAGCCCCCTTAAGGCCTTTTCACATCCCGGCTAAGAGGTTCGATCATGTGCATGTGGACCTTGTGGGCCCACTACCGCCATCACAAGGGTTCACACACCTCTTGACAATGGTGGACCGAACCACACGTTGGCCAGAAGTGGTCCCGCTAACAACGACCACAGCGGCAGAAGTGGCTCGCGCTTTTTTAACGGCCTGGGTAGCTTGTTTCGGGGTCCCGTCGGACATTACGTCCGATAGGGGACCTCAATTTGTCTCGGAACTGTGGTCAGCGATGGCCAGCAGCTTAGGAGCGACAATCCACCGCACTACCGCGTATCATCCCCAGGCTAATGGGTTATGCGAGCGTTTTCACAGGTCTTTGAAGGCAGCCCTGAGAGCGTCACTCACGGATGCAGATTGGGTAAATAGGCTACCTTGGGTTTTATTGGGGTTGCGTTCAGCACCCAAAGAGGATTTAAATGCCTCACCCGCGGAATTAGTTTTTGCTCAACCTCTCAGGCTGCCCGGTGAGTTCTTACCGAGTCATGCGGCGCCGGGGCGCCCCCCAGCACGGGGACCTCTGAGTGGCGTGGGGGCAGAGACGCTCCCCGGCCCCACGCATCACACTTTTCCGCATGTTTTTGTTCCCAAAGCTCTACAAAACGCCAAATTTGTTTTTGTTAGGCACGATGCTCAGCGACACAGTCTCCACCCACCATATGATGGTCCATTTCGATTGCTGGAAACCGGGGACAAATATTTTGTGCTTGATTTGGGAGGCAGGAAAGAAACAATCAGTATTGATAGATTAAAGCCTGCCTTTGTGTTGCATGACGAGTCTGTACGACTGGCGCAGGCACCTCGACGCGGCAGGCCCCCCAGGGAGCGGCCCCAGGCGCCCCCGCAAGGATCAAATAACCTTTCTCCCCCTCACTCCACAGATTCGCCGCAGGACGGCGCCACACGGATTGTGAAGCCTGCTTACAGCAGGTTCAGGAGGAGGTTGAAACCTAGGCTACGTGTGGGGTGATGTGTGATTTGATCAGACTGTGCTGTAGTTTCTGCAGGTGGGGGGTGACATACGCTGTATTACCCATTGAGATAATGTGGTTGTCTTGTCCATTCTTGGGCGTTTTGGGGGGGGGGGGGGGGGGGTGATGTAGCGCCCATATTCATAACTGTATGTAACTGTATGTAGCTCACACATTTGCATGCTTAGGTTTAAACACAGAAGGACTGTGGGCTTGCAATGTGGATTGACCTCACGCCTCAAATGGACAATGAGTCTGGGCCACCTGCGGACTTAGAAGAAGGACAGAGGCTCAGGGACAAGAGCCTGAAGGAACTTCGGATTAAGCTTGAATGGAAGGATGTAACATGGATGTGTGACCTTGCCTTTGATGTACGTTGTGAATAGAAAGATTTGATGTAACGTGAATGTGTGACTTTTGGTGTGAGAGATGAATAGAGGGATTTGACTTGAGTGGGTGACTGTCTGTGGGGGTGCGTGATATATATATGTGTGGGTTTATTGCAGCACTTCCTCTTTGTTTCTGTCTGAGAGAGAGAGAAGGCTGGAGATGTAAGATGCAATAAACTGGAACTAAAAAGCAGCCAGTCTCATCATTTCGTGATCTCCACAGTGTATAGATTATCTCTCTCCCGGGAATTAGGATGCCTACTCATCCTCACTCACACAGGAAGCTTACAGAGAGAACCAAAACAGGTGATAATGGATACAGCTGCAACAGGATTCTCTAACCCAGTCACACAGACTCTGTGGTAGACCAAGGCCAATATGATTAAACATGAACAATGTATGAAAATGCACAAATATAGCATCAAATATGGAATTATTCTTTCATTCCCCCCTTTGATGCTATAGAAGCTTCAGAGATAATCTGTTATGGCCTATAAAACCCCATCTGGAAGCTATGCTAAGCTCCAATGCATTTTTATGCAACAGACCCAAACTAGCTAGCGACAGTCAATGCCATCCATCGGCCCTGCTGCCCCAGGTGCCAGTTTAACCTTTCATCTCTGTTGGAGGAGAATGAAACAATAAAATCTTTGATCAATAAAGAAAAGAAATCAATAAAAACAAATAATAAAAACAAAATTAGAATAAGGAAAAATAAAATGATAATAATGAATAATGATAATAAAAGAAAATATGGATATAGTAAGGCTATATGTGTGTTAGCAGCAATTCAAGAGGTAGTTTAAAGACAAAACAATGGAAAACAAAAAATAAAAAGTAAAACTATAATAAGTGTAATGATAATAAGTATAGTTGATGCAATACAAACAAAATGAGAGTAATACAAAAACAAAATAAAGCCAAAACAAAAGTAAGCAATAAAGCAATGTTTCAAACTTCACAAATGTATTTGCAAGTAGTACATTTCAACTTCACATTGTGTTCATGCAGCTCCTTTCGGTTTTCTGCATGTCAGTAATACTTTTACTCTGTGGCGGTTCGTTTTAACCCCACAACAGACTAAGGACACTCAGCCCTCTTTTCTCTGTTTTCCTGCTACACTACTGAGAAGCAATGTGCCATTCATGTATTTGTGATGCAAACATGCATGTGTTGTGATGTAATGCGCCATTCTATATAGTGTGCATATGGCTTGTCCTTACTATGCTTTTTCTGAGCATCTTAGATGTGCTTTGGTGTATTAATGTCTACAGGTAGACGAGTTTCTTCTGTCTCACCTATGTGATGTTAATCGATGCCTTTCATCCTTTGTATTCATGCATTTTGCCCTTACTGTGACCTAGAGACTCAGATCAGTATGTAGATGTGCTTGTTAGCCTCTTTGTCTGACACTTGGAGCGAGGTCTAGCTAATCTGCCCATTGTGATGTATGGCTTACAAATGCAAATACCTCCTGCCTGTTCTGTTGTCCCTTTGATCATTCTAAACTGTGGGGTACGTCTCTTTGATGTATTGTTATGATCAAGTATTTAAGGTGCAACTCTGTAACGCAATCTTTCTCTTACTCTTCTTCTCTCACTCTGATCCTGCAACTGGTAGACACACACGTGTCCTCCTCTCCTTCTCTGAGAGCTTAGGGATCCCGCTCCGGGCTGCTCCACTATGCACCGGAGAGGGGATCCCGTGAAGGCGACATGATATAATAAAACCTGCTTAAAACCACAGCACTGGCTGCTTATTTTTCCATGCCGCCTCAACTCTGTTTTTCTGTTCTGTTTTTTCATCATTCTCATGTGCCACACAGGTCTCTGTTCTAAACAACAGTGTATTATGGTTGGAAGTTCCGGGTCTCAATGCATGGTGTTAAAGATATAAAAGAGGAATGCACAGAGACCCGGGAGCACTTTTGCTGTACTGTATGTTGGAGAAAGAATAAAGTCCTTGTGTTGTTCAGCTCGTTGCCTCGCCTTTGTCCTTCCTTTATATTGGTGACCACAAGACGTGCCATGGAGAGGGAGACGAGCATCGCCCCGGAGACTACCTGGATGGAGAGCACCAGCGCCGTGTGTGCGGTTTCTGTCAAGCTCCCAGACTTCTGGCTTCACGACCCGACCGAGTGGTTTCTGCACATAGAAGCCCAGTTCGCACTCCGCGGGATAACAGTGGATGACACAAAGTACTACTACGTGGTCGCTGCGCTGGACGCGCGCCACACATCAGGTGACGAGCCTGCTCCAGGAGCCACCGGCCCGGGAGAAATACGAGGCGCTCAAGAGGATGCTTCTCCAGCACTACACCCTTTCTGACAGTGAGAAGGCAGAGAGATTCCTAACACGTTCGGAGTTGGGGGACAGATCAGCCGTGGAGCTCATGGAGAGCATGTTGGCACTGATGGGTAGGAACGACGAGTCTTTCCTGTTTGCCCACCTGTTCCTCAGGAACCTACCGGCTGCAGCGAGGGCGATCCTGGCCAACTCGCCGTTGCTGGTGACCAAAGACTGCCGCGCCCTGGCACAGGAAGCAGATTGCATCATTTTAGCGACCAGAACTCTCAGCATGAATGCAGTGGCACCGGTGTCCAGGAGGGACTCCAGTGAGGTCAAGGAGCCGTTGGTGGTAGCTGGAGCAGACGCCAGGAGACGCAGCAATAGGGTGATCTATTTCTATCATCGCCGCTTCGGTTCGAATGCCCAGTGACGCCTGCTGCCATGCCAATTCAAGGAGTCGGGGAACGGCACGGCCAGCAGTCAGTAGCAGCTGGGACCACTGGTGACAGAAACAAGCTGCTTTATGTCACGGACACATGTTCAAGGAGATGTTTTTGGTGGACTCCAGCACCCAGAAGAGCCTCATCCTGCCAGTCAACCCAGACAGTGTGGCAGGAGGCAACGGTCCCGAATTCATGGCTGCCAACGGATCCACCGTCAGGACATTTGGTGAGCGGACACTGATGATATGCTTACATGGATGTGACTTTCAGTGGAACTTTGTGGTAGCTGCATGTTCTGCCCCCATTTTAGGCGCAGATTTTTTTATGTGTTTATGGGTTGTTAGTTGATATTGCTAATAGGAGATTAGTGGATGCAATCTCTTTCACCTCACTGCCCTGTACAGCTTGGGGAGCTGGGTCGACAACACTGGCTAACGTTATAGCTCCAGGGGGTAAGTACCAACAGTTACTCGCACAGTTCCCAGCACTCACTGTCCTGACTTTTTCGGCTACAAGAACGAAACACAGGGTTGAACATTTTATAACTACAAAAGGTCCGCAGGTGTTTGTGCAACCTTGGCGCCTGGATGCAGCAACTGGCCAGCGTGTGCAAGGAGTTTGCCAACTTAGAGCAGTTGGGCATCATCAGGTGCTCCAACAGCCCATGGGCATCCCCGCTACACATGGTGCCTAAAGCCGACGGGTGGTGGCGATTGTGCGGCAATTTCTGGTGCTTGAACAATGCCACGGAACACGATCGCTATCCTATTCCGCACATCCAGGATTTTTCCATGCACCTGGCTGGGATGCGTGTTTTTCCAAAGTGGATCTGGTTTGCGGTTACCACCAGGTCCCGGCGCGTGTGGAATATGTTCTGAAAACAGCGGTAATAACACCTTTCAGCCTTTTTTTTTTTTTTTTTTTTTTTTTTTTTTTTTTTAAACACATGCCGTTTGGATTAAAAGGTGTGGTGCAGACTTTCCAGAGAATGATGGACGCAGTGCTTTGTGACTTGTCTTTCGTTTTTGTCTACTTAGACGACATTCTGGTAGCTAGCACATCCGAGGAGGAGCACATCGCCCATCTCAAGACAGTTTTCCAGAGGTTGGAAGCGCACGGGCTGATAGTTAACCCGGCAAAGTGCCGGTTCGGTGTGCCAGTGATGGATTTTTCGGGCCACTGCATTTCACCGGAGGGCGCAATTTCGTTACCAGATAAGGTGTGTGCTGTGTCAGACTTTCTGTGTCCGCAGACCATGAGAGCATGACAGGAGTTTTTGGAAATGGTTCATTTTTATAACCGTTTCCTCTCCCTGGCAGCTCAGCTGATGCAGCCGTTGTATGCCGCACTTAAAAAAAAAAAAGAAGCCTGTGGAAACCATCGACTGGAATCACAAGCGAGTCCAGGCTTTTACAAATGCCAAAACAGCGCTGGTGGATGCCGCGTTGCTGGCTCACCTGGATCCGTCTGCACAGATAGCGCTCACCATGGACGCATCTGATGTTGCCATAGGGGCAGTGGTGAAGCAGTACGTCTCAGGTTCGTGGCAGCTGCTCGCATTTTTCAGCTGAACTTTGTGCGACAACAAATGCAAATACAGCACGTTCGATAGAGAATTGCTGGCTCTCCACCTACCATTTCCATTTTTTACTAGAGGGGCGCGAGTTCACCACGTTCATGGACCATAAGCCGCTGACGTACGCGATGGCCAAGGTCTCAGAACCGTGGTCGGCCCAGCCAAAACAGCATTTGGCCGCGATTTTGGAGTTTACTACGACATTCAACACATCGCCGGTAAGCTCAACGCTGTGGCCGATGTCTGTTGTGCGCGTTAGTCTTCCCGGTCTAAATGGGAATTGATTTCCCTGCAATTTCTGGAGAGCAAGCCGGGGACGCAGACATTTGCATGCTTCAGTCTGCGTGTACTGGGTTAAGGCTGGAGAGCAGGGTGGTGCAAGAAGGATGCCCTCCCTTGCTTTGCGACGTCTCCACCGGCTGCCTGCACCTGGTGGTTCCAAACTCTTGGCGCTGCCACGTTTTTGAGTCAGTCCACTCCCTTTCATATCCAGGCGTGCGCTCTTCGATGAAGCTAGTGGGGGCGAAATTCATCTGGCTGCGCTTGCGCAAGGGCATACAAGAATGGGCTGCAGCTTGCATCGTGTGCCAGTGGGCCAAAGTGCACAAGCACACCAGAGCCCCCCTCGAGCCGTTCCAAATCCCGGCCAGGAGGTTCGACAACAGACACGTGGATTTGGTGAGACCTCTCCTGCCATCACAAGGTTTCACGCACCTTTTAGCAATTGTGGACCGCACCACACACTGGCCTGAAGTGGTCCCGCTGGCTTGTACCATGTCCGCAGAAGTGGCGTGTGCTTTTTTGTCAGCTTGAGTTGCATGGTTCGGATCCCCGTCAGACATCACTTCCGACAGGGGTCCACAATTCATTTCGGAACTCTGGTCCATGATAGCCCAGAGCCTGGGGGTCAAAATTCACCGCACTACTGCGTACAACCCCCAAGTTAATAGGTTATGCGAGCATTTTCATAAATCACTAAATGCAGCGCTCAGAGCTTCGCTCACGGACACAAATTGGGTCGACCACTTTCCCTGGGTTCTTTTAGGGCTGTGCTCCACACCTAAGGAGGATTTGGCAGCCTCCCCGGCAGAACTAATTTTTTTCTCAGCCGCTGCAGATCCCCAAAGAGTTTTTACCGGAAAACCCTGCACCCCAGGCTGATCCGCCCTTGCAGTTTTTGCACAGTACGGAGGTTTTTAACATACTGGGTCCGGCTCACCATTGCTTTCCTCACACCTTTGTCCCAAAAAGAAGAATGCCAGTTTTGTTTTTGTCAGGCACAATGCGCAGTGGACCCCTCTGCGCCCACCATACGACTGACCATTCAGGGTGCTGGAACCTCGGGCAAAGCATTTTCTGTTAGACTCGGGGGGACGTAGGGAGACCGTCTGCATCGACAGGCTGAAGCCCGCTTTTGTGTTGGCAGACAAGCACGTGGTGTTGGCTCAAGTTCCCCAGCGCGAACACCCAGCATTGGTGGCTCCGCAAGTTAGTGATCCCTCGGCAGGGACCTGCGCTTGCAAAGCTAATGTGTTTTCTCCCCCTCCCTGTTTCTCTCCACAGACTGACATGCCCTCCGGTACACCTTGCCAGGAGGGCGGTTTGACTGGATCAGCGACCCCCTGCTACAGCCTCTATGGGTGCCGGCTCAAGCCCAAAGGACGGGGGGGGGGGTTAGTGCCCTTTCTGGGTGTTCGGGGGGGCTGTATGGGGGCATGGTGAGGGACTTCTCCACCTAGAGAAGGAAGCTGTGGAAGGGGGGAACAATGGACTGAAGAGGAAGTGTCACCAGGGGGTATCAGACAGTACAGTAAGGACTATGCACCCCCTGGGGAGAGGAGTAACTGCTGGAGCCACGGGAAGAAGAAACGGTGTGAGAGCGGCGCTGGTGTTATGTCATGTTAATGTGCCACACAGGTCTCTGTTCTAAACAACAATGTATTATGGTTGGAAGTTCCAGGTCTCAATGCATGGTATTAGTATCAGTAACATTGTCATCAGTAACATTGTCCTTGGCCATGGCAGCCTGCAAAGCAGTCAGGTTCCATATTGCTGAGGCAATCACGTGACCATCTGCATCATTTTCAGGGATAAAAGTACAACAATAATCCCCCACAAATGCACACACACACACCCTCGGGCAGCAGTTATTTGATCAAGAACCATCCTATTTTGGGTCAGCGTAAGTCTAAGAGCTGTTAACACCTCTTTCATACCAGAAAAAGCAGTCAAAGAAAAATTCACAAATGATTGTAATCTATAACTAGTTGTTTCAATCCATTAGGTGTTCTTAGCCATTCCCACCCAAGGGAACAAGGAATAGAGTACCTTCTTCCCAGTGGTTTCTAACTTGAATTCTTTCGGTACATCTGTGCCCCAGATGGGATCATGTGGTGAAAAAGAGACATCTCTCTTCACTCTGCCTGCCTGTCCTGCCAACAATATGATGGGTCAGTCACCACCACGGGGGAACACACCCCTCCCCAGTTCATGGGTAGGTGTGAGTAGGCATGATGGCAACACAGCCACCAAACCCCTGTCACCATATGCATGCCGTACTTGTGAGAATCACAAATTGCTGCGCTCCAGAGCAACATCACTTTCCATACTTTTAGACTGACAATAAGGATCTTCAAGACAGCTTTTACTCACTACGCCGGTCCGGCAGGTGGCAGTACAGGGGCGAGATGTACTGCCACCTGACACCTGGAAACTGATAAACTGCCCAAAGAGATGTTTCCACACCCTTTTAGACAAAAGGAAAAATTCCCCGGCAAGTTTTTTTAAAAAAAAATTTTATTGATTGACTTATTTGAACATCAAGACAAAAACAAAACAAAACAAAAAACAAGGAATCAAAACCAAAAACAAATAAATAAACATAACAAAAAATGCCTTGTTCAAAAGGTTTATCAATAGGTTCAATAGGTTAATCTTGCCTTCACCGAGTAAGGGGTGTCATCATGTCTCTGGTCAGTGGAATCATAGACAATGTAACAGGTATGATTCTAATTAATGCTTGCTGTACTATTTCCATACATAGCCTCTTGCAAGAAACAAGCAACTTCTGACAGTTCCATTGGTTTAGCAGTAACAGATATTTGACCAGCTGAGAGTGGGAGCAAAGAACACATAATTTGAATGATTAGCTGTTTTGGCTGTGTAGTTAGCATACTTCCACCACACATTGCCAGCATAAACATGGTCATTGCAGCCTGGTCATGATGCACATGAGTAATATACCTAGCCCTGCGATAAATAGGTAGTGGTGTCCCTAAAAGTAACCAAATCAGAAGTGCTACCACAAGGATGAGGATGAGGAAAAAGCAGGTGTACCATTTACATCTTTCTGCTGCCAACCTTCTCTCTCTTGCATTTTGTCTCTCCATGATAAACAACAGTTGTTTCGCTGAGGAGGCCCTTGTTGGACGCCCAAGGGCACCGTCAGCCGAACACCCACACAGTGAAACAATAACTTGCTTGTATAGCTAAACAGTTAAACAGTAACTTGCTGAGGGTTTTGAATAGGGTAAAGTTTGCAATGTGTCAGGTGAACCCAAGAATCACGTCCTTCGACTTTCACAGCTCTTGGTGTTGGCAGGATGACCTTGTGTGGTCCTTGCCAGGGAGCGTTGGCCCAGTTATTCTTTTTGATGGCTCTGATGAGGACCAGATACCCTGGCTTGGCTATGATGGGTGCTTCCCTGTGTTTCTTCCTGGGAAGAGCAGCACGCACAACATCTCTGTCAGTCAACATTCTTTGCATGTAATCAGCTAAACAGACTTCCTCATCACCTGAATTAAATGGACTTAATGGTGGGAGTAGGTAAGGCTTGCCATACATTATTTCAAATGGGGACAGCCCCCCCTTTTGAGGGCATTACCCACATGTAAAAAAGGACTAAGGGTAGACAATATATTCAATTTTGTCCTGTTTCTGCCATTGTTTTTCTAAGCCTTTCTTTAATGGTCCTATTTGTGCATTCCACCAGTCCTGCAGGTTGTGGATGGTAAGCTGAGTGATTTTTCAAGTTAATGTTAAGTGCTGTGCCTAAATAGGATATAACCTGATTTACAAAATGTGTTCCATTATCTGAGTAAATCTTTTCAGGTATTCCAAATCTTGGTATACTTCAGCGAAGAGTTTCTTTGCTACTGTAACAGCATTTGGATGAGTGCAAGGGAAGGCTTCTGTCCATTTAGTAAATGTGCCAACAATCACCAAATGATATTTCTTCCCTTTGCATTTATTTAGTTCAATGAAATCCATGCAAATGTTTTGAAATGGATAAGTCGATGCAGGAAAGGTACCTTTCTGAGGTCTTAAGTGTCCCTGAGCATTGTTTTCTGCACAGATTAGGCTTTTGTTTTTTGTTTTTTTTACAAAACTGAGTAGCAAATTGACTAAACCCATAACTGGTAAAAGATTTATGTAACATAGAAATCATACCCCCTGCTGCTACATGGGACACCCCATGTAGCAGAACAGCAGTCTGGTGGAATAATTTGAGTGGCAAGATGGGTTTGTTATTGAGTCATTTGTAGAGTTTGAAGGTGTTGTCAAATGTTGCCCTCTTTTTTCACCACCAGTGAGTTTCAGCTTGTGGTGATGTTTCCTGTGCGTTAGTGAGCATATCGCGTGATAGCTGTCCTGTCAATGTTAAAAGAAGAGATGCTGTGGTGTGGTTTCTTGTTTGACCTTGTGCAGCTGCTTTTGCGGTGTTGTCTGCAAAGTGGTTGCCCTTAGAGACTGGATCCGTGCCATTGGTGTGTGCGGCAAATTTGCATATGGCCAATTTAGAGGGAAGTTTTACTTTGTCTAACAGTTTTATGATGAGATCTTTATGTTGGATTGTTTTTATTTTTTTTTTATTTTATTTTTTTTTTACTTATTTTGTACCCGTAGGTAGATTTGTTCTGCAGTCTGGTGACAAGCCACCAGCTGCCGGTCGCTGCGTGCTCAAGTGCCCCTTAACTCCCTAACCTGCATGTTTTTGGCATGTGGGAGGAAACCGGAGAAATCCCGGGGTAAACCCACGCAAACACGGGGAGAACATGCAAACTCCACACAGATCACTGTTGGCCGGGGGCAGGGATCGAACCCACGATCTCATGATCCCCGCGATCCCCCGGCCGAGAGTAAACTGTGCTGCCGTGGTGCTAACCACTGTGCCACCGTGCAGCTGTTGGTGTAATCAACAGCTGTTGATTACAGCTGTTGATTACATCAACAGGTTTTCCTGTTGATGTAATCATGTCTCTTTTATCCGACTGCTGTGCGAAATGATGGATGGTGGAAATGGCATATTGACTGTCAGTGTATACTGTGACTGCTTTTCCCTAACCTAATTTACAAGCCTCAGTTAGAGCAACTAATTCAACTGCTTGTGCAGAATAGCGTGGTGGGAGTTTTTGTGCTCGTAAAACGGTGTCATGGGTGACCACTGCAAAACCGGACAAGTTTGAACCAGTACAGTCACGTTTGGAGGAGCCGTCAACAAAAAATGTGAGATCAGAGTCCTCCAAAGGTGTGTCCTGCAAATCAGGGTGTGGCAATGTTTCACTCTTGATTTCTGCCAAATAGTCATGGGGTTCACCTTGTGTTGAAATAGGCAAAAAAAAACTTGCTGGATTCATTACTGTGCAATATTCAATGGTTAGATGAGGCTGTGGTAATAACACTGTCATGCATGCAAGATGTCTGGATGGTGAGAGAACTGAGATTTTGCTTTGTGACAAGATAACTGACACTGCATGTTTGACCTTTAGGGCCTGCACTGCCATAGAGGCAGCTATGACAGCCTGCACACATGGAGGTACCGCCCTCGCCGCAGGGTCTAACCTGGAGGAATAAAATACTATTGGTCGCATCTTTGTACCACTTGGCTAGAGAAGGACTGATGTCATGTGTCCCTCTCTACAATCAACCATTTGCACAAACGTTTTTTTGTAATCGGGGAGTGCCAGGACGTCGGTGCTGACCAAAAGTTTTTTCATTTTAACAAATGCATTTTCTGCCTCAGGTGTCCACTTAATTCTGTTCACCTGAGCCATGTGTTTTGTAAATTAGATCAGACAAGAGTTGTATTTCAAATGAGTAATTTGCAATCCAAGCACGACAATAATTTAAAGTACCCAGATATGACATCATGTCTCTTTTTGTGATGGGTTTTGGTGCTGACAAAATGGCTTGTTTTCTTGCAGGATCAACATGTCTGCCTGCTGCTGACAAAATGTTCCCTAAATATTTGACCTCTTTTTTCCACAACTGTAATTTTTCCTTGTTGACTTTGTGACCTTGTTCTGCGAAAAATCGCAGTAAGGGAATGGTGTCTTGTTTGCATGTTTCCTCATCAGGTGATGCCAGTAAGATATCATCAACGTAAAGGAACAAGTGGCTCCCATTAGGAGGAATAAACTGTGCCAAATTTGCTGACATTGCCTGTGAAAAAATAGTTGGTGATTCACAGTAACCTTGTGGTAACCTGGTGAATGTGTACCTTTTTTTTCAAATGTGAATGCAAACCAAAACTGATGATCTGGATATATTGAGATGCTGAAAAAAAAGCATTGCTGATGTCTATCACTGTAAAAAACTGCATGTGTGGTTGTAGGTCTTTTAACCCCTTGCACTCTGGTCAATTTCCCTAAAAACGCCTAAAAATAACATACCCAAAGTAAATCAAAAGCTGTTCTTCAACCCTTTGCAGCATCTTCATGGGGTTGGTCTCATTTAAAAGAAAACACTTTGAATTTTTTGGCAAAACAGTCATAATCTCTCTAAGTGCTCCTGCCACTGATTAACAGTCACCTAAACATACTGAATGTGAAGAAAATAAAGTTTGCCTGGGTGTTTTTTTTTAGATACAAATAACACACAGCTGTCAGATACTGGCTTGAAAATGCAACAGAAATGTAGAACCAAGTGTTATCCAGCTGAGGTCAAAATTTTGTAACAATACCACAAAAAATGAATATATTACACAGCTTTTTTCTCAGGTTGTTCCCAGGCATTTTTGAACTGTGCCAAATGGCACAGTTTATAAAAACGTCTGTAACCTTTGAATGCTGGAACATAGAAACTTGATCTTGGGCTCTAATGAAAGGTGACACTCAGGGCTGTGTGTGTGAGTGTGTGTGTATGGGGGGGTTATTTATTCATTCATGAATGAATGAATGAACAAACAAGCCCCCCACACACAAAGAAGGATGCCACATAAAAAATGTGTGGCCTTTTTTTACAAGAAAAAAAAATAACCTACAGTGCACTAAAAATTATACTAAAATATCTGCAATGTAGAGGATAACAACTCCCCCCCCCCCCGCTACAGAGGAGCTTGGTGCACAAAAAACGGTCCGTCAACGGTCCGCCATGTGGCTATAGTGCACCATTGTAATTACCGATCGGTCAAAAGTTATTTTTATTACTATTTTCAGTGATAAAGAATAATTTAGCTTATAACACTTACCTGTCCACAAAAGCAGTGTCGTTGGCGAACATCTGTTCCTCATTGTCAGACGAACATGAAGCTGGTCCGCTTGTTACGGACTCATGGTTCTGGTCACGCGACCCGATCAAACCATCTCCGCTTCCATGATGGCGGTTTTTGCGAACGATTTTTCAAAACAAATAAGAACAGCAGTAATAAAAAAAGACTGGCTAACGGCTGAGAGTGGCGAACGCTACCGTTACACACAGCGGCTTAGACCAAACAGATTTTATGCACGGGACGCACGCGTTTCAATCATCGAACTTCTCTGCTTCAATTGGCTCATTGTATTCACAGTCATTGGTAGGCAGGTCCTTCTTGCTAGGTTTTCAGTCATTGGTTCTTCAAGGTTTCAGAAACCCAATTCAAGGCTCTTATTAGTCGAATGAGAGGTCAATCAAATCTAAACCAATCAAAACACTCCTTTGGCTTTCTGTTCGCGGCTGTGTCTGTACTGGAAGAACGGAAATGCAGCTTTTTTTTTTCAGTGCCCACTGAGACGCACTAGGACGCAGAGACGTGACCGCCCGCGGTATCCCAGAGTGCAAGAGGTTAACAGAGTGTGTGGGTCTGGGACAGAAGCTGCTCTCAGAATGACTGCCTTGTTTACTTCTTGAAGGTCCTGTACCATCCTCCAACTGGAAAATGGAGGAGCTTTCTTTACAGGAAACAAGGGTGTGTTACATGGAGAAGTTGGACATGGTACAATAACACCTGCTGCTTTGAATTCCTCTGTCACTGGTTTAATGCCCTCTTGGGCCTCAGGACTTAGAGGATGCTGTCTTTTGTATGGCCTATAGTGTGATTTTGCATTTATTGTGACCAACTCTGCATTTTTTATTAACCCTACATCTGCCTTTCCTGTTGACCACAGGGAATTTGGAATTGGTGAGAGTGTATGTTCCTCTTCTTGTGTTAATGTAAAAAGTGATCAAATGGGTGAACTAGGAACATCAATGTGGACCCCTTTTTGTGTTGTGGTCACCCAGTTCAAAGGCAGTCAGTAAGTGTCAAGTTTTGGGGAATATTGAACCTTTAGGTTGGAAGTTTGCTTTCAAGGCTGATCACACTCCTCTGCTGAGGTAACAAACCAACCTACATCCTTCCAATCCATGCGTTTGGGCTTGACCAATGAGATGTGGGGAGCTTCCCATTGTTTAAAATGCCTGCTATCCTCATCAGACAACACAACAGATGTTCCCATATATCCCCTTGGTGACCAATACAGATTTTTGATGACCAGTCTGGAGGATGGATTTGCAAGGACTGTTTTTTCATAATTTGGGTCTGGGCCACTCAAATGTTTGTTGTACATGTTGCAGTGATATTGATCTGTGGCTTGGTGTGTGGTAGGATCTGTGGACTCAAAATTTTGCATACCTTTTGTGTGCAGGTCTGATGTCACTCAGTGTGGTCCAGCCGAAATCAAACGCAGTGAGTAGCACTACCTGGGCACATTGAAATCCTGTAATACATTTATTCCTTCCATATGTGGAAAAATGTGATGCTCTCATACCATTATCCATTGGGATTATGGCAATATTGAGGGCTGTGAGGCGATCCCTTCCCAGAAGGTGTCATGATCTGAGCACGGAGGGTGGAATTCCACCGTGCTTTATCTGTTTGCCTTTTTGTTTTTCCTTATTTGTATAATATTGTATTTTGGAGTTATTTGCCTGTGATGTTATTTCCAGTTTGTTCTTTGTATGATTTATTTTCCTGTTTATGTTCAGTGTAGTTTTGTTTACATATTTGGGTTTAGTTGTCTTTATTTGTTTCCACTTTAATTTTGCCAGTGTCTTCTCTTTCTTTCTCTCTCAGGAGCTACAGCTGTCAGGAGCACTGCCTGGTTGTGGGCGGTGCTCCTGTCAAACTGTCAGCTCCGCCTCTTCTCCTCATGACTCACAGCTGATTGTCATTTTCTCCCCAGCCCGCTCATGCCATTCACACCGGGTACTATTTGTGTTTGTTTTTTTCTAGCCTTATTTGAGGGCTGTTATTTTCATTTCTCTTTGCTAGAGTCTCAGTTATCGTCTCCACCAGAATCCTGGCCCTGTTCTGGTGTGCTGTAAGTCTGCTTGTACGTATTTCAGTTTGGATTTTCTGTTTTTGCACTGTTTGGGATTTTGTGTTCTGGTTAATAAATATCACAAACTGCCATCCAGTGTGTGGAACTCTCCTCTCTGCCCTGAAGGGCGATTCATGACAGAAGGTTGACAGGGCATGCTTCAGATAATATGAAACAACCTTCTGCCATGTCACCAGTGACAGGGTCTTTTACTCTGACATTTTTTGAAAGGTGCTCTGTTTTTAATTTACCATTTGTGGCTTTTACAGTTATTTTTTCATCTGATTTTGTGAAATTGTGAATGTCTGCACCTGTTATTACCGATCTGCATGCTCCTGTGTCACAGAAACTTTATTGGAATGTCCTGAACCTGCAACATCACTTCAGGTAAACACTGCATTGTCAATATCAGATCAAAGCCAGGTAAATGAAAAATGTCTGTTATGTCTGTCATGTCTGTTATGTCATTAGTTGCACTTATCTTTAGTGCGGTCAGTCAGGCGGTTGGGCCGTGAGGTCCTCCATCCCCTCCCCACTGTGGCAGGCATTTAGGAAAATGCCTCTGCCAGTGTCCCACTTGTCCACATTGATGGCAAACATCACGCCTCCCTGGCCATGGGCAGCCAGCCCCAGGCCTCCTTCTGCCTCCCCTCCACCGCTGAGGTCCACCTCTGATGCCACCCTGAAAAACAGAATCGGCGGAAGCTGTGTGCCCCCCCCCCCCTTGTGTCAGCAGTCACATAAACAGGAGTTGGCTTTTCTTTCAGTTTTTTCTTCTCCTTTTCTTTCCTTTCCTCCTCTATTGTCTCTGCATGTTTTGCATACATTTACACATCACCAAATGCACAGGTGCGGTATGTAACCAAATGTTTGCAGATGTAATCAGCCAAGTGTGGGTGCATGTTTTGCAAAAAGACACTTTTCAAATGCTGCTAATAAGGTTCTACACCTGAATCATTCTCAGCCTTTGTTAACCCAGAATGGCTATCAAAAACCTCTTGTAACCTGATTCTATAAGCTTCAACACTTTCATCTTTCCCTTGTGTTGTGGTTTGAATGCTTGTCCAGTCATGCTTTACACGCCATTTAGTTTGAATGTGATCATTTAACTCCCTTATACGCTGTTGTAAGTTAGTACTTTTTGAAGGAAGAATACTACCAGCAGCATCTTTTGAACTCCAATTACCTGACACAGTACACCAATCAACTTTCAAAACCTCTCTGTAAGCTTGTTCTGTCTCATGACCATTTGATTTAAAGCTGTCAAGGAGAATTGCTATCCCTTCAAAAAACTCGGTGGATTTATCTTTTGGATGTGGGATTTCTTTCACTGCATCAGAGAAATCTGCATCAGTCCATGGTCTGTAGACCAGAACTGTGGGTTGAAACTGTGGTGTATCTGGGTTCCTCTCACCTTCTGTCAGTGGCCCTGCATAAGCTGCATTTGAAAGTTCAATCATAGGATACTGTTCACTGACAACATATGTTTCATAAACTTCAGCCTTAACGGGTCGAATTGATGGAGAGTGTGGGTAAGGGTGTGCATATTTACTTAACTCTTTGGTGCCCCTTGGTGACTGATCCCGGGTACCCCAGTCCTTCTTCTCCTTCTTTGCTTTGGGTTTGACGTCAGCGGGTGGAGGTGTGGAGACAAGCGGAGGCGGGGTGACGTCAGCCGCGGCTTCCCCAGCCTGGAGTTCTGTGAGGTTGGGGTACACTTGGGGTATGTTGGGCTCAGCAGCGGGGGGATAAGGAGGAGGAGGAACACGGCCCCTGGCGCCCATGTTACACTCGTCAGGAATCATAGAAGAAGCAGAACACATATTAGACAGATCCTTTTTCTCCCCCCATAGTCAGTTTTCTCAGATGTATCATTAGATTTAGACTTTACTGCCACAAGGTCCAAGTCAGCCTGTCACTTTTTTGGCATCTGAAACCACTGCTGTGCCTCAACTAAGCCATATTTCAACTGCTTTTGCCAGCTGTCATCTGATACCAGTTTTATCTGAGAAACAAGATTTTCACAGTCCATCACTTTCAACCACCCTGAGAAGCCAAAGCGTTTTTGCCATTTTGCTAAATATCCTTTCTTCCTTTTCTTTCCTGTGCATATATTTGCCGTCTCTCATCAAAACAAAAATCTCATTCTCATCCTCTCATGCTCCACAGCAACACGGGACGCATCCTCCCTTCCTGCCACTTCACAAAATCTCGCACTCGTCCTGCCTCTTGCGATCTCTCTCTCTGCTACAGCAGTTACCCATTTTTTTTTCCCCAAGGTAAACCGTAAAAATGTTGTTTATTAAAAACACACACAGAAACGTGAACAACCAGACAAACAAACTGCAGTTATTTATTTTAATTTATTTATTATTTTATCTTAGTTTAAAGGCTATTTTATTCTATTTTAAGCTTATTTTAAGTTATATCTTATGGTATTTTAGTTATTGTTATCATATTAAGGTTGTCCCTTTTATTTTAAAGCTACTTCTTATTATAACTATTTTTCTTCTATTTTTTCTCTCTATATATATTGTTTTTTTTCTCTAGTTTATTTCAGCCATTGATATCACTCCGTGGTGTTGTATCTTTCCGCACTGATATCACACCGCAGTACTTTGTATCCTTCCACGCGCCTATTTCCCAAATTTAGACTCAAACTAAATTCCAGTAAAAATGCATTTCCACCAGCAGGCGGTTCTGTATAACTGCGGTACTTTACATCAAACTGACGCTACCTTATCTCAACTTTTACGCATAATTGCAATGACTGGACTCGAACCTGCCGCAAGATGTCTATAAACCATTAATAATTAAATTTACTCACTTCAATCTGCCTTCAGTTCAGCTCCGTCACCCTCCGGTCCATTCCCAGCGTCTCCAGACCTTGCCTCACTTCCGCAAAGCCGACCCCTTGGAGTAAGTGGGGGAAGTCTTCTCAGCAGCTGTGCACTAGCTGTCTCGGTTCAAAAACGCCGGAACAAGGAGAGGAGGGAAATCTGGAGTCCCTGTTCGGTGCGACTGGCTGGGGGGTGAGGGCATAGAGAAGATGAAAAGAACAGCCATAAAGAGAGCAAACATTAAAGGAGAAAAGCCAAGTACATTATTGGAAGTCACCCGGTAGTCTAAATCTATTAACATCGAAACAAAGGGAGGGTTAAGAGACACATGATCCCTCCCTAATCATAGGCTACATTGAAGAGGAAGAATTTTACCCTATTCTTAAAAACAGAGATCGAGTCTGACTCCCGAACCCAGATTGGTAACTGGTTCCACAAGAAAGGAGCTTGATAGCTGAAGGCTCTGCCGCCCATTGTACTTTTGCAGATTCTAGGTATTACAAGTAATCCAGCATTTTGGGAGCATAGTGCTCTGTTAGGATGATAGGGTAATATCAGATCTTTTATATAAAAAGGGGCCTGATTATTAAAAGCACTGTAAGTGAGAAGAAGATTTTTAAACTTAATTCTAAACTCTATGGGAAGCCAATGAAGGGAAGCCAGAACCGGAGAGATATGATCTCTCTTTCTAGTACCTGTTAAAACTCTTGCAGCAGCATTTTCGATCAAATGAAGACTTTTTAAAGATATTTTAGGACAACCTGATAATAACCCACAATAATCTAATCTAGAGCTAACAAAAGCGTGGAGCAGTTTCTCAGCATCACTCTGAGACAGGATGCTCCTAATCTTGGCAATATTACGCAGATGATAGAAGGCAGTCTTAGAAACAAATTTCATATGTGAATTAAAAAACAGATCTTGATCAAAAATAACTCCAAGGTTCCTCACAGAACTATTCAGAGAAAGAGTAGCAGTATCCAAATTAAGAGTTTGATTTGGAAAGGTATTTCTAAGGTTTTTTGGACCAATAAGAATGACTTCAGTCTTATCTGGGTTTAAAAGCAGACAATTACAAGTCATCCAAGCTTTGATTTCCTTAAGACAGGCTTCTAACTTGGCTAACTGTTTACTATCATCAGGTTTCATTGACAGGTATAACTGTGTGTCATCTGCATAACAATGAAAATGTATATAGTGCTTTCTAATGATGTTGCCAAACGGAAGCATATATAAACTAAAAAGATTAGGGCCTAACACAGATCCCTGTGGAACTCCATAACTGAGCTTTGAGTTGGAAGAAAACTCATTATTGATATGAACAAACTGAAGTCTATCGGACAAATAAGATCTAAACCACTGCAGCGAAGTTCCATTTAGTCCAACATAGTGTTCTAATCCATCAAGTAGAATATCATGGTCAATAGTATCAAAGGCTGCACTAAGATCTAAAAAGACAAGTACAGAAATGAGTTCATTATCAGATGCGATAAGGAGGTCATTAGTGACCTTCACTAAGGCTGCTTCAGTACTATGATGAATTCTGAACCCAGACTGAAACTCTTCAAATAAACCATTTCCCTGCAAGTGGTCAAATAATTGCGTAGCAACAACTCTAAGATTTTTGAAATGAAAGGCAGATTAGAGATTGGTCGATAGCCAAAACTCCTGGATCGAGCGTTGGCTTTTTGAGTAAGGGTATAATTACAGCAATTTTAAAAGCCTGCAGTACATAACCTAAAGTTAGAGAAGAATTGATTATTTGAAGAATACAGCTACCAATAAATGGGAAGACTTTTTTAAATACTGTAACCTGGTAGGAATAGGGTCTAAAAGACAAGTTGAAGGCTTGGATGAGGAGATTATTTTATCTAACTCTAAAAGGTCAATTGGAGTAAACTTATCAAAACATATCAATTGAAGGAGTTGTAGTAGTTGCTGTACTTAGGTTTACGGTGGGTAGAATCTGACTGATTTTATCTCTAACAGATAAAATTTTATGATTGAAAAAATTCAAAAAGTCCTGGCTAGTAAGCTCTAGGGGGATGCAAGGATTGACAGAGTCCTGACTCTATGTCAGCCTGGCCACAGTGCTGAAAAGAAACCTGGGATTATTCTTATTCTCTTCTATTAATGCAGAGTAATAACTTGTTCTAAATTTTCTAAGAGATTTTTTATAAATTAAGAAATGATTTCTCCAAGCTAAATAGATTTCATCTAAATTAGTGGAACGCCATTTTCTTCCTAATTGACGAGTCTTCTTTTTTAAGCTACGAGTTTCTGTGTTAAACCAAGGGGTTAGAAATCTCTGATTAGACTTTTTCTTTTTTAAAGGGGCCACCAAGTGTAGAGTCTGATGCAGAGAAGCTGTAACACTATCTACCATGCCATCAATTACAGAAGGAGCAAGCTCTCCATCTTTTATTTCCGTTGTGTTGACACATGGCACAGAGGAGACAATCTGCATAAATTTGGTAACATCATCTGAAAGACATCTGCTGTAATAGCATTTTTCTTTAGGAGTCAAATAGTCAGGAATAGTGAAATCAAAGGTTAACAGACAATGGTCTGACAGTACAGGATTATGAGGAGACACTACCAGATTTTCTATTTCTATGCCATAAGTCAGAACAAGGTCCAATGTGTGGTGGAGATAATGGGTAGCATTTTCTACTTTCTGGGAAAACCCCACTGAGTGTAATATTGAATTGAATGCCTTATTAAGACAGTCACTATCTACATCAACATGTATATTAAAATCCCCTACTATAATTATTCTATCTGATTTCAGTACTAAATCAGCTAAGAATTTGGCAAATTTGGAAAAAAAACTCTGAGTAGGCTGAGGGAGGACGGTAAACTACAGCAAAGAAAATTGGGTTTAAGCTAAGATTGCTAACATGCCCCATTTGAGGACCAGGCCCTCAAAGGAATTAAAACATGATTTTTGCTTTACATTAACTAGTAATTTAGAATGGTAAATTGCCGCTACTCCACCTCCACAACCAGCACTTCTGGGATTATGATAGTTTAGATAACCAGAGGGAGTTGATTCATTTAAACCAACATAATCATCTTGCCCGAGCCAAGTTTCTGTAATGGATATTAAATCAATCTGATGATCAATTAACAGATCATGGACTAGTAGAGACTTAGGAGTTACAGACCTAATATTTAACAAACCGCATTTAACTTAAATTATGAGGAGGAAGAGAGGCCAAATCATTAAATTTAGAGACTTGATGGTTAATCTGAGTTTTACCAACTTTTTGTTTAATCACTTTAGGATGTTTATACATTATATTTTTATTAACTTTGGGGGGAGTAGACAAAGGTTCTCTCAGGGGAAAGACAGGGGCTAAGTTGAGGGGTGGTGGATGAGGAGGCGTTGCAGAGAGGCGTGTATTTATCAGATTATGTTGCATTTGTCTTGGGTTACAATACTTTGTCTGTCTCCCGTTACCCAATCTCTATGGGGTTATAAATTGAAGACTGATCTAAACAGATCTAAACAGTAAGGATTATTTGGATTGATATGATTAATATGAGAAGTGGAAACAAAGAAGGGCTGGTTGGCAGACCCAGGAACTTCGGGGTGAGTTAACACACCAAATTTCGGTCACTGAACTAAAAAACGCTGAATGGAATAGAACAGATTGTCCCTTAAAACACGTGCACCAAGTCTATTTGGATGGATGCCATCTGGCCTCATAAGTGATGGGCGGTTCCAAAACAGGTTGAAATTGTCTACAAAACCAATGTTAAAAGTAGGACATGTAGAACACAACCAGGTATTAAGGCTGAGAGTTCTGCTAAAATAATTGCAACCTTGTCTGAAAGGTGCCAATCGCCCAGAAATAAACACACATCTGCCACAGTTCATAAGAGTGGACAGAAGGCTCTTGAAGTCACTCTTTAAGATCTCTGACGCTTCATCAGGGATGTTGTTGCATCCAACATGCACAATGACAGTTTTAGCGTGGGGGTATTCATTTAATAGATCAGGGGTAAGAGCCTCAGTGTCTGACACTTTAGCCCCAGGAAAAAATTTAGTGACACAGTACCTGCTTCTGACATTCCTCATAATTGAATCACCAATTACCAATCTCGGCTGTGGGGGCCTTGCTGGTGGCTGCTGACATGGTGGATAATTTTGCCGTTGTTATGATGGCGGGGTGATGCGTTCTCTTCTTTTTGGAGCTGGTGTATAGTTTGGCACACCTAAAATAGTTTTAATCCGGGGCTTGCAGGTTTGGGCCGCTGCTGAAGGAGGAGGGGCGGCCATGGGAGGATGATCAACGTCCAGGTGGGGAAAATCTTCCAGGGAAACGATGTCGAATCCGTTTTCCAGTAACAGGGGAAGAGAGGAAGCGCGGCCATGTCTGGTCAATCCCCGATGTTTGCTAGTTGGCCCAACCAAGGTGCAGGGCGCACACTGAGGATGTGAAAAACCACCCGGGGCTTTGGGTTTAGCTCCGAGCTGAAGCCAGTGTTTATTGCTGGGGTCCTGGACAGCTGAGGAGATCGGAGCAGGGATGGAAGTGGATGGCAATGTGCTAAATTCACCCAGGTAAGTAGCCGTCTCTGCCAGCTGCGAGTAGGTTGCCGGGGCCGTTGTCCGCCCTAGAATTATAGTATCTAGGTGGTCTTCAGCCTCCCGAACCTTATAGAGGTTGGAGAGTCTCAATTCCAACTCAGAAACCTTCTTAAGGAGGGACACACAGCTGACACACGTCGGGGATGGAGCCATGACGTTCCAGGCGAGAAGTGGATAGCTAGATAGCAAAAAACAGCTAAGAACAGCTACAAACAGGTTGGCCTAGCCTGGTGAAAACAGCCCTGCCCGGGGTCTGATTCACCTCTTCTCTTTTGTTTTTGTCTCCTTTTTTAAAAAAAAAAAAAATATATAATCTCCCCAAATACAGTCAATTAAACACTCAAATCAATCTATTAAATGTACACGGAGCACAACCCAGCAGAGTTAACTTTCAGGTTCAGGTTCCTTTATTTGTACCCGTAGGTAGATTTGTTTTGCAGTCAGGTGACATCCATATTTACAAACTACAATTACATTCAACATAAACACAAACACAGGCACACATGAAGCTGACTATAAACATGATAGAAATACTCAAGGCTCCATCGATCAGGACATAAGACAAAGAGATGAGAGAAAAAACAGAGATAAGAGAGAAGGGTCATATTAAAAAGTTAAAGACTAGTCAAAGAGGTTAAAAACTCAAAAGTCTAAAACCCAATAAAAGATTTAGAACCCAAATAAAACAACCTACAAAAATAAGTAAATATAAAATGAAATTAATAAATAGGTAACTAAATTATGTGCATTATATTGTAACATCTTGTTCAACTCTTTGACAGCAAACCTCCGTCTGGAGGGAAGAAGCCGAAAGTGGCAGTGCAAAGGGTGGGAGTCATCATTTAAAATGGAGCATTTCAAGCATGCCCCTGTTGGTCTAGCCCCAGTGCTGTTCAGCGCTGATGTCCCGGTCCCGCCTACCAACTCGGGGGCCCCACCGTGCCGCCCAGCTCCCACACCCAGGGAAACTTGGGCTCTGGCATCGGGTTCATTCCGGGGAGGCGCCCCGTGACGGTCCTCCTCGCTGTCGTCAACTAATTTGGGCCAATCAGCGTCCCAAACTGCATCATCGTCCACATCCGGCAAGGGTCGGTTCCACAGACCTCCGCCCAACCACTCCTTTCCGGCGTCACTGGCGACAGAGAAGCCCAAGCCGTAGAACATGTCTCATCCCATAATATTGGATCTCGTGACAGTCAACAGCACCTGGACAACCGCCGTGCTCCTCGACTTATAACGTGCCATCACCTTGATGTACCCCAATACAGCAATCCTACTTATGCCATAGCCGTAAAATGGGGCCGCTGCTTTTTGGATGCGGTACCGGGGAAACAAATGCTTCACTGTCTACAGATTTAAAAGTGAAGCCACTGCACCCGTATCCACCAGCAGGGATACCTCGATTCTGTCCAGAGATACTGTGCAATAAATACGGCCACTGGACTGAGGTACAACTGTATGCACAACGGTGGGAGTCTTCGTGGAGGAGCCCCCTCCGTTTCCACGTTCCCCACGTTCAAAGTTCTTACAGGCTCACGCAAAATGGTACAGCAGGCCACATTTCCCACAGCGCTTTCCTTTCATCCGACACTCTCTGGACTTATATCTGTGTCTTGCGGATCCACAGCTGTAACATCTCAGTGATCCCAAGGTAGACCTTATTCTGACAACGGAGGTGTACTCCCCTTCCTCCTCAATGTCGTCTTCACCTGCAGGGTCTGCTGTCAGCGCCTTTAACCAAGGTTCATTTGAGGATGAGGATGACTCTCCGCTGAGGTCCCTCGCTATGGTCTCAGCCGCCTCAAACTGCTGGACAATATCAATAGCAGTGGTCAACGTCAATTCACCCGAATGGGTCAGGAGGTGCGACCGGGCAGCTGAACACCTAACGTGCTCTGCCAGCTGGTCCCAAATCATTTCATCTTGTAGCGCTCCGAAGTTACATTCTGCTGCCAGTTGGCGCAGGTCTGCCACAAACCTCTTCACTGGCTCTCCTGGCCACTGGTGGAGCTGTCGAAACTGGATATGTCGAATGATGATGTTGTCCGGCACACGAAAATATCGAGCCATGAGCTCTACAACCTCCTCAAAAGTTTCAGCTCCGCCTAATGTTTCCAGGATCCTCTGCCTTTCCATGCCCAAATTATGGACTAAAATTACTCTTGCTCGCAATTTCTTCAACTCACCGAGGTTGAGGGCCACCAGGTAGTTGCTAAACGCCGCAAACCATCTAGGCCACGACATTGGAGGGTTGCCAGGGGCCTCTAGAAACAGCCGAAAACTCGTTGCAGCACGCTCCATAACCGCGTTCTCCTTGTCACCAAATGTGGCGTCCATAATTAACGAAGTGACGAGCAGGGCGAAAAGCAGTTTATATCTTTTATTATGAACTCACAAATAATACACCAGTCAGACAGCAGTGGGCTACAGCGTTCAAGGTCCAGGTGTCTACGACGAAAGAGAACTACCCCTTCCGACCCTGGCCTTTCATACCCTGGCCAGCGTCACCACCGGAAGTGTGGTTTGCCAGTCCCCTCTAATCCCCGGTAAATCCCATTCCGCCATATTACTGCTGATTTAAGATAAGCCTTTATTAGTCCCACAATGGGGAAATTCCAGAATTGCAACAGCACAGAGATAGCAACACTCAGAGCAATAATTTAGAAGATAAGAAAATAAGAGCAGTGAATATACATATGTACACATAAATATATAAATATATATATATATACACAGTGTGGAGCATTGTAGCTAGATGGAATAAACAGCAAAACTGTCTATTTAGTTACCCCAGATTTTCTATACGCTTATGGATTGTAAGTCGAAGTTGCTAATAGGCGATTAGTGGATGCTGTCTCTTTTACCTCACTGCCCTGCACAGCTCGGGAAGCTGAGTCGACAACACTGGCTAACGTTATAGCTCCAAGGGGTAAGTACCAACATTTGCTTGCACAGTTCCCAGCACTCACGGTCCCGACTTTTTCAGCTACAGTAACAAAACACGGGGTCAAGCACTTTAAGGCTCTTTTCCATGAGCCCCGCTCAGCCTCGATCTAAGAACATGACTCGTGTCGGCGCGACTACATTGTCCCTTGATTGCTTTTCAACATTACTGCAGACAGGCCGCGGGTGGGTGGGATTTATTAAACAGCAAGGCGGCGCCACACTCTCGTGACGTGAAGCACGCGACCCAAGCAAACACAACATGGCTGCTCTACAAGGCGACTCCTCTGTCTGTGCCTTTTTTTGCCGTAAATACCAAAAAGGACAGCCAGATAAGTGTACAGGCAGTGAGACGAAACACTCTGGAATAGTTCTGCAGCTTCTTGGAGAGCCGAAGACATGAGGATACAAACTAGGTCATATATGACAGTAAGCTAATGGTTGCTAATGCTAGTTTGCTGTAAGTACGTCGTGCTACACTGTAATGTCTGCAATTTAGGTACTAAAATATGTATGCTGCGTGTGTGTTTCAGATGGCTCCGTTGTTGAGAAATTACCTCTTCAAACGGTCGGTCTGGCTCAGCGCAGCCTCTCACTGTCATCAGCCTGTCACTAATGTCAGCACAGCTTCACCAACGATCAGTGGTTATAGAGCTTAAGAATGTCTGTAGAAACATTTATTTCCAGTACAAAAAATTGCTCCGATCTGCGTGAAAATCATGGAGAGACTGTTCAGACATCATGGATGTACCTGCTTCTGCAGCAGTCTGAGGTGTGGTCATAGAAAAAAATGATCAGCTGACACAACTTGATCGCCAGTTTAATAACTATATTAGGCACAAAATATGTATTCAAAAAGTAAACAGTACTGAGTTACGTATAATAAGATATATTTTATAGTCATGATGTATTTTGGGTCAAAACAAACTTGATCTAGGATTAAAGGAAATTACAATAGGTATGGTTATTGCCTTCCCTCACTGATATCCTTGCTTTGTAATCACCCACATATACAGTATATGTATACATATATATATATTTTTTTTTCCCCTATTTATTTACCCTTTTTGGAGACTGATGTGATACTTGGAAGATCAGTATGTGTAGTACCATCTTGTATAAAGTCAAAAACTTTAATTACAAAAAGGCAATTAAAATAATGCAGTCATAAGGTTACATGGAAAATAATTAAATTACTAGATACATGTACTGTAGAAATATATATTCTCTGCATCAACAATACATGCATTCATGTAGTATTGCTCTGGGAATTGCACTGACAATAAACCTGTGAAGTTTTTGCAGATGTCTCTTTTTTATATATCTGAAGGTTACCACCATGTGGCACAAATTAAATACTGAAAGATTGAAAAAGCTGTCTAAGAACAATCCAGCAGTTTGAGAAATCACTTTTGGTTTGGTGCAAGTCTGTCAACAAAATTATGAACCATAAAGCAGTTTGTGTTAAATGTTAAATCCCATTAAACCTAATCCGGGGGCTTCCAATCAGTTGTCATGGGGGGCCAAGACCCTGCAGGTTCTCTCTTCTACCCAGTCTCTTCAGCAGGTGGTGTCACTGATCAGTCAGTGGAAGAAGTTCAGTGGAATCTGCTGTTGAAGACACTGGTTGGAGGTAAAGCCTGCAGGGTCTTGGCCCTCCATGGCACATGATTAGATACCCCCGCCCAAACCCATTATGAAGAGCAGATGCTAATATGACCCAGAATTCCTCCATATACATCCAACAACACAGTCTTCGGTTAATAAAATAATTGTGTTGGTTACTTTTTTCTTAAAAATGATCCATTATTTTCAAGGTCACAGATAAATCCTTTGTACAGTTGACTCTTTTCCCACCGGTGTCTTAACAGACAAAATGGAAAATCATGATGCAAACACTTCAGTCACTAAATTGTTGATTACAATCAGCAGCAAATTCCAGATTATTCAGAATGTGCAAAATTCAAACTGTAAAAAAGAATAAAACTGGAATGGGTCACACACGGCAGCCACGCTCCCTCACTGAGAAGCAACTGGATCGGCCCCTGGTCCTGGTCCTGCAGATCTTCAGCCTGCATCTCTGTAAATAGTGAGGCAAGGTCCAGTTTGGGTGGACATTTTCCCTCTTGCCTAGACAAAAGACAAATGGGTGGTGGTTAGTTAAAGCAAGTTTAAAACATATTTGGGAAATACACTTGTTGCTAAAAGCCAGTGGTGGAATGTGAATTAATGAATGAATCTTTATTTCGGATTGATTAAAGGTAAAGATTAAAAGAAAATAGAATAATATAACAAAGGGGAAAAATTTAACAAGGTCAAATTAAACAATAACTCCTCTGATTATACAGTTCAACATAGGTTATCTGAAATGGGTGATGGCTGAAGCTGCAGCTTATATTGCCCACCATATTCCATCCAAGAATTCAAAAGAAAAACAAAATAGGAGGGATTAGAATTTGAATGTGACAAAAAAGTACTTCGTTGTTGTATTTAACCACAATTTTCATGTAGCTGCGCTTCGGTAGATTTTACAAAGGCTGGGTTACATTTAAAATCATCTGCTTTTACTGTGGCCTCAGCAATCAGAATGAATTAATACATTCACTTGAATGGAAGCTAGTACTTTTACTGATGCTGTGAATTACCGAGTATGGAGTCACGCAGTCAAAATATGAAGTTTATCAAAAAACACAAACCAGGACTTTAACCAGGATTAACATATTTCATCGTTTTGCTCTCACAAGTGAATATTTAGGAGAAAACAAGCACGATTCAGCAGTTAGCACTAGCAAAAAAAAAAACGTTAGCTAAAAAACGTTAGCCAGCACAGAACAGCACTGTAATGGCTCAAAAAAAGTGAGCTTACCACCAACAGGATAAATAAACAAACAGATGCACATTATTACAAATCACTCACCATCGATGGTTCTCTTCTCTCACGTTCGTCTACAGCTTGTCCATAGTCCGGTTCTATGCTGTGCAGCCATATAGGTCCGGGTCACTCCTCACTGTGGATGTGCCACAAAGCAGAGAAAACTCCGCACCTCTTCATTGGACCACGGTGTAGAGTGCCACAAAACCTACAACGCTGTCTGTATTAATATCATATTTACTCCATGACCGAGTTAGTCCATGACAATATTGCAAATGGCGGTTATCAGAAGACAGGGAAGACGGTCGCTTTCGTGACGTTACGACCAGACCAATCAGCGGCGAGCAGTCAGTTGACGTCACTTCGCAGCCGAGTCGGGCCCTGGATGGACCCTGCCCTAGATCAGGTACGAAAATAGCGCCTGCTAACCGGTGCTGGGGCTAATGGAAAGTGCACAAACGCGGGGACACTGGTGCGGTGTTGGGGAAAGCGGGGCTAGTGGAAAAGTGCCTTTATAATGACTAAAGGCCCGCCGGTGTTCGCGCGTACTCAGCGTTTGGACGCAGCTAAACTGGCCAGCGCACGAGAGGAATTTTGCCAACTTAGAACAGTTGGGCATCGTCAGGAGCTCCAACAGCCCATGGGCATCCCTGCTACATATGGTGCCTAAAGCCGACGGGTTGTGGTGACCGTGCGGCAATTTCCAGCACTTGAACAACGCTACGGAACACGATCGCTATCCTATTCCACACATCCAGGATTTTTCCATGCACCTAGCTGGGGTGCGTGTTTTTTCCAAAGTGGATCTGGTCCGCGGTTACCACCAGGTCCAGGTGCGCGCGGAAGACATTCCTAAAAAAGCGGTATTAACTCCTTTTGGCCTTTGAGTTTTTATGCTTGCCATTCAGATTAAAAGGTGCGGCGCAGACCTTACAGAGGATGATGGACGCAGTGCTTCGCAACCTGTCCTTCATTTCTGTCTACTTAGACAACATTCTGGTAGCCAGCGCGTCCGAGGAGGAGCACATCGCCCATCTTGGGACAGTTTTCCAGAGGTTGGAAGCGCATGAGTTGATCATTAACCCAGCGAAGTGCCAGTTTGGTGTGCCAGTGATTGACTTTTTGGGCCACTGCATTTCGCTGGAGGGCGCGATCCCGTTACTGGACAAAGTGCGCGCTGTGTTGGACTTTCCGCGGCCACAGACCATGAGGGCACTACAGGAGTTTTTGGGAATGGTTAATTTTTATAACCGCTTCCTTTCCCGGGCAACCCAGCTGATGCAGCCGTTGTACGCTGCGCTTAAAAAAAAAAAGAAGCCTGGGGAAGCCATCAACTGGACTCCCGAGCGAGTCCAGGCTTTTACTAATGCCAAATCAGCACATGCGGATACTATGTATGAATATGTACCCATACATATTGTCACCCTCCGTAGCGACTGATACTGTCCTAGTTGTATACTGGAGGGGACCATTTTGTGTAAGTCTGTTGCGTCTTTTGTATTCAATACTATTAAGTCGTCACGTTTTTTTGCTATCTCTGCGAGCAGCCCTGCTTAGGTTATGAAGTCTGACAGTTGTAGGTAGGAAGGACCTGTGAAACCTCCCAGTTGCGCCCCTAGGATGATGTAGCCTACTGCTAAATGAGCTCCTCAGTGCGTTCAGTATGTCCTGCATAGGGTGGGACTCAGACTCCAGCAGAGATGACAGTTTAGCCACCATCCTTCTCTGTCCTATCTCCTCCACTGGGTCAAGGCACTGCCCCAGGAGAGAGCTAGCTTTCTTGATCAGTTTGTTCAGTCACTTCCTATCGGCTGCTGTGATGCCACTGCCCCAGCAGATCACTCCAAAAGTGATGGCTGATGCCACCACCGAATCGTAGAAGGTCTTCAGGAGCACCCCTTATACACCAAAAGACCTGAGCCTCCTCAGTAGGAACAGCCTGCGCTGCCCCTTCTTGTAGAGTGCATCGGTATTGTGTGACCAGTCTAGTTTATTGTTCAAATGAGCACCTAGGTACTTGTAGGATGTCACCATCTCGATGTCTGTTCCCTGGATGTTTACTGGTGCTGTGAGGGGTTGTCTTTGCCTGCAGCAGTCCACCACCAGCTCCTTAGTTTTTCTCGCGTTGATCTGGAGGTAGTTCCAATGGCACCAGTCCACAAAGTCCTGGATAAGTCTTCTGTACTCAGCTTCATCTCCATTGAAGATGAGGCCGACGATCACAGAGTCGTCAGAGAACTTCTGTAGATGGCAGTGTGTTGTGTTGTGTGAGAAGTCCGCAGTATAAAGGGTGAACAGGAAGGGAGCCAAAACCGTTCCCTGGGGGGCCCCCGTGCTGCCGATGATAGTGTCGGACACACAATCCCAGGTTCTCACAAACTGTGGCTGGTTTGTGAGGTAGTCCAGGATCCACGATGACAGGTGCTGGTCCACCCCTGCGCACAGTAGCTTGTCCCTCAGGATCATCGTTTGGATGGTGTTGAAAGCACTGGAGAAGTCAAAGAAACATGATCCTCACTGCGTTCCCAGGCTTCTCCAGGTGGAACAGGGAACGGTGAAGGAGGAAGATCACTGCATCCTCCACCCCAATGCCATGCTGGTAGGCGAACTGGAGTGGATCCATTGCTGGTCCCACCAGGGGGCGGAGGTGAGCAAGGAGCAGTCACTCCAGGGTCTTCATCAGGTGAGATGTCAGGGCCACTGGTCTGTAGCTGTTCAGGTGTCTGGGGTGGGAAGACTTTGGTACGGGTACCACATAAGATGTTTTCCACAACTGTGGTACCCTCCCCAGCTTCACGCTCAGGTTGAAGATGTGCTCCACAATCCCACACAGCTGGTCTGCGCAGGACTTGAGGAGCTTTGCGCTGATGCAGTCCGGTGTTATGGATGTAACACTAATGCTGTAAACAAATAAAGGCTCCGAGATAATATCACTGTCTCCACAGCAATAAAGTTGGCTGCATTTTGTTAAAATATGTTGGACATAATCATATTTACCTCAGAGCAGACAGTGAGTCTAGTCAGAGCCACAAAGAACCACAACACCGTGCCTGGGCGTTTTAAATTTGGGGTAAAATGTCAGATCTGTGACATTCTACTACGCAAAAACATTCAAAAATACAAAAACTACAAGGGCTGAAATTAGCTGCCACTTGAGTGCAAAACACAAATGTGGACTATATATTAAAAAGAATTTGAAAAACTTTTAAAAACGCTATTTTAAATGCCCCTGCTACTCCACTCTTACTGACTGATTTAACACTACATGAGCCGAAATCGGACGCTCCGCCCATAATCGTTCCTACAGCGGCACCCCCAGGAATAAGGTGGATACGGCAGTATACTGTTACCAATGCTGTGGCTAACATAAGTGTGATGGTAAACACATTACTGTATAATGTTAAAGCACACTAGGTTGCCGATGATACGGTACACATATTTACTTGATGTTAAGGCATAATATGGTAGTATTAGCTTTTAAAGCCAAACCACTGATTACTTAAGGTTCCATACACCATAACCATTACTTTTAAACCATTATAGTGTAACATTGGGGCTGTGATAATGGGTGGGGATTCTCCCAGCATGCTTTGCGCCATGGAGGATTCAAAGACCGTTATTATCCGTGTGTTCTAAGCATTATTGTTGTGCCATTATAACG
This sequence comes from Pholidichthys leucotaenia, assembly GCA_020510985.1. NCBI lineage: Eukaryota > Metazoa > Chordata > Actinopteri > Cichliformes > Pholidichthyidae > Pholidichthys > Pholidichthys leucotaenia. Next base: position 195,164,690 of record CM035843.1, on the reverse strand, counting down.
GTGCTATAAGACCAGTTGTGATAGTGTTGTTATCCCTGTATGTGAGAGATTATATGTCTTATGTTACCCTGAGTGAGATGAGTGTCTGTGTGAATGACCTCCCCTCCGTTCTGTGTAATGAGTAAGTAAAGAATAAATGCCTATACATCACAAATCCTCTCTCATTATTTGTGTGAACCCTTGAAACGTCACACTGGTGTCAGAAGTGGGATTATTGAGAGATGGAAGCAAGGGTCAAGGCAGAGATTCGGTAGCTCAAGTGGCTCATCGCCCAGATGGAGACGGAGATGGACAACAGAGCAGACACGCCAGGCCCTGGAGCTGCTCACCATGACGAATGGGGAAGCGGACCAGACGGGGCAAACATACCCCGCTTTCTGCCTTTTTCAAGGCAGGGCGGGCCAGTGATTCCACTGCGACCGAGGGTGATGATCGACAGGGAAGCAGCTGTCCCACCGACCCACCAGCTGGCCAAGCTTCCCTGCTTTGGTGGCGAAACCCTGCTGGACAGTTATCTGGTTCAGGTTAAACTGGCCACTGCACGAATGGCTGGACACCGGAAGAGACAGCTGTGCAGGTCGCGTCGGCCCTGGAGGGCGGAGCTCTCTGCACGCTGTCTGATCTCTGGCCTGAGGAATGTCACAGCTGGCTAGCGCTACAAGAAGCGTGCTGGAAGCAGTTTGGGAGAGAGACCCATGCTGATCACACCCAGGAACAGCTAGCCAGCCGCCGGCGAGACAATCAAGAGAGCCTGTGCAGCTGCTGTACGACTGCTAACACAGCATGGCTACCCGGATTTTGAGATGGAGGCGGTGGAGAAGCTCGCTCTACAGAACTTCATACGAGGGCTCCACCCGGCCCGGCTCCAAGAACACATCTGGATTCACGCAGCGAGCAGCTGGGAGACGGCCATGGCAGAAGCTGAGTGGGTGGGGCCGATAGATAGATAGCTAGCTTTATTGTCTGTCCCAGTTGGTGACAGAAATTCCTCTTTGACACGGCCACAACACATTCAGCACTCAAACTCACAAGATAAAAACAATTTAAAAAGGAAACATGGTTAAAAAGGAAACAGCAAATAAAATCATGTGGCAGAAAATATTGGTAACTATTAAAAATTAATAGTAATTAATAGATAAATACTGATAACTAATATCGATAACTAACTAAAGTATGATAACTATTTGATTTTGTTCAGGATGGTTACTGCAGGGGGAATAAAGGGAGCTTTATATCGTCTGTCTGATGGCAGTAACTGAAAAGAGTGATGAAGGGGGTGAGATGAATCCTCTGTGATCAGGGTGGCTTTCCTGATCACAGAGCGCTGCTACAGTTCAGACAATGGTGTCCGTGGTGAGCCAATGATTTTGCTAGACTGATTAACTATACAGGAAAGCTTTGTCTTTATACCCTGATTGATGGAGCCTTGAGTATTTTTATCATGTTTGTAGTCAGCTTCATGTGTGCCTGTGTTTGTGTTTATGTTGAACGTGATTGTGGTTTGTAAATATGGATGTCACCAGACTGCAAAACAAATCTACCTACGGGTACAAATAAAGGAGCCTGAACCTGAAGCTTTGTTTTGTGCTTGAAGAGGGAGCTGTACCAGGATGAAATGTTAAAAGTGAGAATGGATTCAGTTAGTGAAGTGTAGACCAGAGTTTGAATGTGTTTGCTGACATTAAAAGCCCTCAGTTTCCTCAACAGGTGGAGGCGTTGTGCTTTTTTTTTTTTTATAAATAGAGTCAACATGCTGTGCAAAAGACAGACTGCAGTCCATCTCTATTCCCAAATATTTAAAACTTGAACTTGCTCAATAGCCTGACACTGGATACTGAGGGGCGTAAAGAGAGTAGTTCAAAGCTTCTCTTTGCTCCCATAGCACAACTCCTTTGTCTTTGTGGTGTTAAACTTCAGAGAATTTTCATTAAAAGTCTGAGCTAAATTGTTGAGTGCCTGCTGATAGCGGGTCAGTGCAGTTCTGCCTGTCAGATGAGCCACCAAGGTCATGTCATCTGCATATTTAAAAACAGTGGATGATTGATTATGATGTTGGATTGTGATGATGGATTATGCAGCTGACATGTCATCACCGAGGCAGAGAACTTTCCAGGCCACAGCTGAGAGTGAGGACAAGGAGGAATTGGAATTGTGCCAGACCACAGCTGCGTGGCCAGCAAGAGGAGGGATGCTTCTGCTGCGGGGAACCAGGACACGCGCGTTACTGCCCTGCACTCACCCCGCGACAACCAGTCTCCTCACCAGCTTTAATCCTAAAGTGAGGTGGCACAGACGGGGACCTGGTGCCTCCCACAGACCTTTTCCACGATGCACGGCTGGGCCGACTTGGACACACACCAGGGCTATACCTGCAGTGCAGCCTGGACAGCACACCAATCCGAGCCCTGATCGACACCGGTTCCACCATCTCCCTGGTCTGACCCAGGGCGCTGCCTGGTACAGATGGACGCAGACCGCAAGGGTGGGATCCCACCAGGCGCTGCGTCACCACAGCCACCGGTGAGCGTGCCAGACTGGGAGGACGACGAGTCTTTGTGGTGGGAGTGGCCAGTCAGAACACAAACCACCCATTCTGGCTGACTGACATCCAAGACCCCTGCATCATTGGACTAGATCTGCTCACAGCATGGGAAGCAAAGATCGACACCATCAGCTCTTCTCTCTGTCTGTGGCAAGAGCCAGATTAAGAACCAGGGGACCCGTGAGATCGAAGGGTCGGTACCGTCAGCGCAGACCGAGGATCATGACCCAGCGGTCTCACGGGCCCTCCAGACCGCTACAGCCCGGGATAGTGCAGCAGTTCACAGCTCTTCCTCAGCTCATCGGGCAGCTCTCCCCAGCAATGACGTCACAGAGGCCCTTGGCACACAGCAGCTTCGGAGTGAGCAGGATGGAGATCCTGTCATCTCCCGGGTCTGGCAGTGGCTGGACACGGATCAGTGGCCCACCCGGCAGGCTGTGTCTGTGGTGGACCCAGAGACCGAGGCCCTGCATTCCCAGTGGCCTAACCTCTACTGTCGTGAGGGTGTTGTCTATCGGCAGTGGCAGTCTCCAGCTGGGCAGTGCCATGTCTGGAAGCTGCTGGTCCCCTGAGGACTCTGCCCCAAGGTGCTTCAGGTGGTCCATGAGTCAGTGGGGGTGGGCCACTTCGGGGTGAAGAAGTCTCTGCAGCGTCTTCGGGCCCGGTTCTATTCGCCAGGGTGTCGTCAGGATGTGAGGCTCCATGTCCACCGCTGTGACACCTGCACTCCTCAGAAAGGGCCGACTCAGCAATCCCACGCCCCCTTGTAGCAGTATGTGGTAGACAGCAAACCGGGGTTGGATTATTTGTTTCGCTTGAGAGAATGTCTGCACACGGTACACAAGTTGGCTCGGGAGACCCTGGTAGCGGCAGGGAGTCAACAGAAGTGAGCGTATGACTCCTGCTGCCAGGAGAAGGACTTTGCAATGGGAGATGAGGTCTGGGTTTTCTGCCCGGAATGGAAAAAGGGACTGTCACCAGAGCTGGTGAGCCACTGGTCAGGACCGTGCATGGTCCTACAGAGACTGTTGGATGTAGTGTACAGAATGAGGCTGCAGAAGAGGAACCGAGTGGTGGTGCTTCACTGTGACCGCCTCACCCAGTACCAGCCAACTGCCCCGCTGGTGGCCGAGCCAGAGGCTCCATCCTGACCGGATACCCCGGTCGAGGCTTGAATGGCCTGTAATGGGCCCGTGCGTGCTGTTCGCCGACAACAGCAGTCGCCCCGACACCTGAATGGATTTGTATTGGACTTTTGAATTGGACTTATTATTCTGGGGACAGAGACCAGTCCGGGGGGAACAGTGTAACGTTGGGGCTGTGACAAGGGGCGGGGGATTCTCCCGGCATGCTTTGCGCCACAGAGCATTCAAAGACTGTTATTATCCATGTGTTCTAAGTGTTATTGTTGTGCCATTATAACTGTGTTGTGACCAGTTGTGATAGTGTTGTTTTCCCTGTGTGTGAGAGATTATGTGTCTGTGTCACCCTGAGTGAGATGAGTGTCTGTGTGAATGACCTCCTCTCCATTCTGTGTAATGAGTCAGTGAAGAATGCCTATATGTCACAAATCTTCTATTATTTGTGTGAACCCTTGAAACTTCACAATATGAACCTGGTCAACCTGGTAGACTGCCGGTAGAACCCTGCATGGTTGAGTGGATTATTCTGCCACTTGTATCAACCATGCTCTGTTTGAACATTTTCAAAACAGAATCACTTTACAGTTCAACCTCAGGGGGCCTCTGGCAAGCCTGCGGTGGGTGCGGGCCTGGACATGCTGGTTGTGGCAGACCTGGGTGCCCTCTTGCTGGAATCGCTCTCTCGTCAGCAAAGTCCCAGTCCGGGTCCCACACTGGCTGGGTTGGTTCCAGCGTTGCATCTTGATTCGGGGCAGCTGTTGATCTTACCTTCCGCAGATAGCTGGCGTGCCATCTCAAACCATCGGCCATCTGGAAGGTGGCTGGCCCCAACTGTGTGGTGATCTGCATCAGTGGGAACAGGAACGTCTACAGGTCATCTGGGCCTTCGAATCGAGCACCATGAGTCTGGACCTAGTCGGCTTCATGCGGTGCTGCTGCTGCTCTCTCATCCCTGATGTTGGTTGCTGTTGTAGCGGCGTGGCATTCTCGTCAATGGCAGGATGCTCTCTGGGTTGCCGTTGTTCTCCGGGTTCCTGCTTGGCCACAGACTATCTCCTACAGCTGAACAATGTTTTATCGGGCTTTTATTGAATCTGTTTTATCCCTTTCTTTAGTGTCATGGTTTGGTCAGATAAAACTGAAACAGAGGAGTTAGATGGTCCAGTCGTTTGCTTGGTGAGTCACAGCTGAGCCTGACATCCCTGTACACCAGACAGGTACAGAGGATTGCTACCTCCATTTTAAATGACGACTCCCACCCTTTGCACTGCCACTTTCAGCTTCTTCCCTCCAGACAGAGGTTTGCTGTCCCAAAAAGTAAAACCCACCGCTACAAAAACAGCTTTGTTCCTGCTGCTGTTAAAGAGTTGAACAAGATGTAACAATATATTGCACATAATTTAGTTACCCATTTATTAATTTGATTTTATATTTACTTATTTTTGTAGGTTTTTTATTTGGGTTCTAAATCTTTTATTGGGTTTTAGACTTTTGAGTTTTTAGCCTCTTTGACTAGTCTTTAACTTTTTAATATGACCCTTCTCTCTTATCTCCTTGTTTTTTCTCTTATCTCTTTGTCCTATGTCCTGATTGGTGGAGCCTTGAGTATTTTTATCATGCTTATAGTCATCTTCCTGTGTGCCTGTGTTTGTGTTCATGTTGAATGTAATTGTGGTTTGTAAATATGGATGTCACCTGACTGCAAAACAAATCTACCTGCGGGTACAAATAAAGTAACCTGAACCTGAACCTGAACGGTGGCTCCATGAGACTTAGGCCGGGTGAGGATCGGAGTCGAGTCTGGATTATGCCCCTCTCCTCTGATGCTGGTTGTGGTTGCGGCAATGTGACGTTCTCGCCGGCAGCAGGACGCGCTCCAGGTTGTCGTCGTTCACTGGGGTCCTGCTTGGCCATGGACTCTCTCTCCTGCAGCTGTACAGCAGCTCCATGAGGCTTATGCCAGGTGAGGATCGCAGACGAGTCCGGATTATGCCCTCTTGTCTTTTGCTCTCTGTGCGGTGTCAAGCTTGGAGTGGCTGTACCCACGTCTGGGTGACATGTGTTCTGGTCATCAGTGGTCAAACAAAGTCCTTCGTGGTTGTGTATGGTGAAACCCAATTCATGGAAAGTTTGCACCCCAGGATGTTGTCACCTTGCGTTGCTACCTGGCAGGTGAACGCTGGGAAGACTTTGGACCTGTAGCAAACCATCAGCATGATGGTTCCTACAAGGCTGATTTTGGCAAGCTAGTTAAGCTTACCGTAGTGCTGGCATTGCTGCCCCCTGGCCAGGCAAGAGTGTGTGTGCATTCAGTGCATGGGGGAACCACAGTTACCACACATTCGGCGTCCCATGATGTTCTGCTGTCCCTTTGTGTTCACCTCGGCATCCTCCAAGCAGGTTGCGGTGTTAATGGGGTCTTCTGCTGGGGTAACTGTGAGCTAACGGCGTTTGTTGTTGTGAAGCACCTAGTTGTGATATTAGCTGGGCCTTGAGCTGGAATGCTATCTCCACCGCCTTTGCAAATGGCAGGTCGTCCGGCGCCATTAACAGCTTCATCTACAGTCTCGGGTTGCTGGTGTGCTCCGCTAGCTGGTCCTGCACCAGCTCGTCCTCTAGCTGCTCAAACCTGCACATGCTCACCAGACAGCGAAGGTCCACAACATATTGTTGAGTCATCTCACCCGCTCCCTGTCGGCTTTGACGGAACTTTATTCTCCTCACCAGCACACTCTGGGGTGTTGCAAAATGTCCAGCTAGCAGCGTGACACATTTGTAGTATCTATCCGCAGGTTCCAATGTTCTAAACACATGCTGTCCCTCATTGCCCAGGCTATGAATCAGCAAAGTACAGTCATGTGAAAAAATTAGGACACCCTGTATAAGCCTGTGTTTTTACATATATGGACATATAGATATTTAATATCAATGTTAAAAATACTGGGAGATTCATGTAATACAACTAAACAATTAAAAACTTTTCTTCTCAAATTTTCTGTAAATCGTAATTCTTGTGGCTTATATTAATCATATATTCCATACCTACATATGTATAGACATATTAGAATGTTTAGTGATTACATATGTGGAATGACCTCACGCCTCAGAACAGGACAAGAGGTCTCAACCGCCAGCGAGGATCAAAGAACAGACGGAGTCGCAGCGGTGGAGACCGGATCAAACTTCCTGACCACCCAGGGTCAGGTGGAGGAGACGGAGGACAATGGAGAGGAGATTATGTTAATGCGGGATGTCGGCTTTGATATGCAATGTCTTTTGTTGAGTGTGGGTATAAGTATGAAGGTCTGACTGCGCTCGACCTCTTATTCTGCTTCTGCACAGAGATGAGACATGTTAGGGAGGTGAAGCTGATATTAAACTTTGATTTATAAAAGCACATCGCTTCTTCATTTCAAGCTCCCTACACTGGTGACCAGACGTAAGGATGGAACAGAGACGTTCTCCTGTGACGAACTCATCGGAGGCGACCCAGGCAAGCGCCAGCGCCCATGCAGACAGGGGAATGGATGGAAGACATTCCCCCACGGCAGAATCCACAGAGAGGGCTCAACCGAGCACCTTCCCCAGCTCCGCCGTGAGTACAGAAGAAAGGCATTCTCACCCGGCGGACACATCAGAGACGGCCCACACAAGCGCTGTCACCGTCAAGCTGCCAGAGTTCTGGCAAAACGACTGAGCTCGTGGTTCCAGCAAGCTGAGGCTCACTTTGCACTGGCGGGCATAACGGCGGACGAGACGAAGTTTTACCACATCGTCACCAAACTCGACGCCGCCACGCATAGATGCGCGCGGAGCGTAATTCAACAACCGCCCGCCCACGACAAATACAGGGAACTAAAGGCGACCATCATTGAGAACTTCGTCCCCTCAGCCGAGGAGAAAGCAGAGAAGATTCTGGCGATCTACGGCCACAGAGGATGCAGACCAAAGGCCCTCATGGGACGGCAGCCAACGGCTCGATCATCGACACCTTCGGTGAAAGACCTGCCTCTTCTCATCCATGGCCGCAACTATAGATGGACATTTATTATAGCTGCGGTGAGTTTTAACTTGTTGGGCGCCGACTTTATGTGTGCACATGGGTTATTAGTCGATCTTGCAAATAGACGCTTGGTTAATGCACCATTTGCTTCTATCCCCTGCTCAGCTCGAGTTTCTCCACCACCCGTGCAAGCCAGCGTCACTACAGCAGGAGGTAAGTTTGACCAACTCCTCACCCAATTTCCAGCACTCACAGTTCCAAAATTTTCAGCAACAGTAGCGAAACACGGGGTTGAACACTTCATTCCCACAACAAGCCCACCCGTGTTTGCCAAAGCTCGGCGCTTAGACGCGACCAAGCTCGCCATAGCACGGGACGAGTTTGCCAGCCTGGAAAAATTAGGCATTATTAGGCGCTCGAAAAGCCCATGGGCATCACCACTACACATGGTCCCGAAAACTGACGGTTCTTGGAGACCTTGCGGCAATTACCGCAGATTAAACAATGCAACAGCGCATGACCACTACCCAATCCCTCACATCCAAGATTTTTCACTACATCTGGCGGGTGCGCGCATTTTTTCTAAAATAGACCTGGTCCGCGGCTATCACCAAGTACCCGTTCGAGCGGAAGACATTCCTAAAACGGCTGTAATAACCCCTTTTGGTCTTTTTGAATTTTTGCGAATGCCGTTCGGCCTCAAAGGCGCTGCTCAAACTTTTCAGCGTATGATGGACGCGGTATTACGCGACCTCCCCTTCGTGTTCGTCTACCTCGACGATATGCTGGTAGCCAGCCCGTCAGAGGAAGAACACGAACAACACCTCGCTACAGTTTTTCAGAGACTAGAAGAGCACGGGTCAATAATCAACCCAGCCAAATGCCGATTCGACGTGTCACAAATTGATTTTTTGGGACAGAGAGTTTCACCAGAGGGGGCAGTCCCATTGCCAGAAAAAGTCCGCGCGGTAAAAAATTTTCCACAACCACAAACGGTTAGATCGCTGCAAGAATTTTTGGGAATGGTGAATTTTTACAACCGTTTCCTCCCCCGCGCAGCTCAACTCATGCAGCCCCTGTATGCCGCGCTCAGAAAACAAAAGCCTTCCAACGCAGTCGAATGGACCCCGGAGCGCGAACGCGCCTTCGCGGAAGTAAAAAGTGCTCTAGCGAATGCCACATTGTTGATTCACCCCGATCCCTCAGCCCACATAGCGTTAACCACAGACGCTTCAGACCTGGCCATAGGGGCAGTCGTGGAACAACATGTGGGCGGAACCTGGCAACCTTTAGCATTTTTTAGCCAATTTTTTAACCAAACCGAGCGCAAATACAGCACTTTTGACAGGGAGCTGCTAGCGCTTCATTTATCCATCCGCCACTTCCAGTTCTGGTTAGAAGGGCGGGGTTTCACAGCTTTTGTAGACCACAAACCGCTCACTTTTGCGATGGCTAAAATTTCAGAACCATGGTCAGGCAGGCAACAAAGACAGCTAGCTGCAATTTCAGAGTTCACCACAGACATTCGACATGTGGCAGGCAAACTTAACGTGGTAGCAGACTGCTTCTCTCGCACTGTGACATCGCCAGAGCACGAGGAGACAGATTATACTACCTCAGCCGCAGAACTCTTCGCCAACGCGGACGCGTACGCGGCCCCAATTCACGTAGGGATAGATTACGCAGCCATGGCAGAGGAACAAAGCAGTGACGCGGACGTGCGCGCGCTCCTGTCTGGACCAACAGGGTTAAGACTGGAGGAAAGGGGTTTACGTGACGGTGTACCCCCCCTAATCTGCGACGTGTCAACCGGCCGACCTCGCCCGGTAGTCCCAGCTGCATGGCGCCGCCGCATTTTCGACTCGGTTCACTCCCTCGCGCACCCAGGGGTGCACGCCTCGGTTAAAATGGTTGCGGAAAAGTTTGTTTGGCCGGGCCTGCGCAAAAATGTAAAGGAATGGGCAAAAACTTGCATGTCTTGTCAGCGCGCCAAAATACACAAACACACAAAAGCTCCTCTAGAGCCTTTTCGAATCCCAGCCAGGAGGTTTGACCACGTTCATGTCGACCTCGTGGGACCACTACCTTCGTCTCAAGGGTTCACACACCTGTTAACAATGATAGACCGTACTACGCGCTGGCCGGAGGCGGTCCCTTTGGCGTCAACCACAGCTGCGGAAGTCGCTCGCGTTTTTTTAACAAACTGGGTGGCACGTTTCGGCGTCCCATCGGACATCACGTCCGATAGGGGGCCTCAATTTGTCTCAGAGCTGTGGTCAGCCATGGCCAGCAGCTTAGGAGCGACAATTCACCGCACCACCGCATATCACCCTCAGGCTAATGGGTTATGCGAGCGTTTTCACAGATCTTTAAAGGCCGCCCTCAGGGCCTCACTAACGGATACAGATTGGGTGAATGAACTTCCCTGGGTTTTATTAGGGTTGCGTTCTGCGCCTAAGGAGGATCTAGACGCCTCCCCAGCAGAATTAGTTTTTGCACAACCTCTCAGGCTCCCGGGTGAGTTTTTAACCAGAGCATCCAGAGCCTGGGCATCTGCCAGCCCTGAGGCCCTTAAACAGCACCGGACCGGACACGCTCCCCGGACCGGCACATCACTCTTTTTCACGGGTTTTTGTCCCCCAAGCTTTAAAAAACGCCGAGGTTGTTTTTGTTAGACACGAAGCTTTAAAATCAACCCTCCGTCCACCATACGGACCATTCAGAGTGCTGGAACCTGGTGATAAGCATTTTGTGCTTGATTTAGGGGACAGAAAAGAAACAGTCAGCATTGACAGACTTAAACCCGCCTTCTTGTTGAGTGACGAACCTGCACGGGTGGCGAGAGCACCTCGGCGGGGTAGACCCCCCAAGAAAAAAAACTCAGCCCCCCTGCAGGGAACAAATAACCACTCTCCTCCCCAAGCTGCAGATTCCTTACAGGAGGGTCCCACCAGGACGCCAAAGCGGACCCACAGCAGATTCGGGAGAAGATTAAAACCCAGACGGCACAGGGACTGATGCAAATTGACAAAGAGTTGTTAACTATGTTATCAGATTGTGCCGTGACAGTTTTGAGGCTGATTTATGATATTACTATACTGTTGTTGTTACCACTGAATTTTCTACAGGATCATGACTGCTGGAAAGATTTTTCCTTGTTTTCCCTGTCAAGATGTTTAACAGTATAATATGTCAGAGATTATCTTAAACTGTAAACTTAATTTGATTGTCCTTTTCTTAGTCGTTTGGGGGGGGGGCTGTGGCTTATATTAATCATATATTCCATACCTACACATGTATAGACATATTAGAATGTTTAGTGATTACATATGTGGAATGACCTCACGCCTCAGAACAGGACAAGAGGTCTCAACCACCAGCGAGGATCAAAGAACAGACGGAGTCGCAGCGGTGGAGACCGGATCGAACTTCCTGGCCACCCAGGGTCAGGTGGAGGAGACTGAGGACAATGGAGAGGGGATTATGTTAATGCGGGATGTCGGCTTTGATATGCAATGTCTTTTGTTGAGTGTGGATACAAGTATGAAGGTCTGACTGCGCTCGAACTCTTATTCTGCTTCTGCACCGAGATGAGACATGTTAGGGAGGTGAAGCTGATATTAAACTTTGATTTATAAAAGCACATCGCTTCTTCATTTCAAGCTCCCTACAATTCTAAACAAATAGTGAGGAATAAATTAGGACACCCCCCACCATCTTTTTTAGGACACCCCCATATTCATTCCCACTTAAAATGGCTAAAATAAATGTTAAACTAGAAAAGCACTCAGAGAGTGCAGACCTCCACCAAGTACCTTCCCCCTAAGATTGGGATTTTCCCCAAATATAATAGTCCTGCATTTATTTTTATCTATATTTTCAGATTCCTTGACCATCAAAACATACCTTTAGCAATTGGATTCACATTGATATCTTTATTAGTTCAGTAGTTATTGACAAAAATCACTTTTTCGGTAATGGCGGTTTTCTTCAGGATATAGCTCCATAGCTTTTGAAGATACAACAAATCCATTGGCACACTACTGATTAGTCACGTCTGGCCCTCACGAGCCAGCATAAGACGCCACAGACCAGTAAAGTTGCACAATAGTTTATTATAGTTCAAGGCAAGGGTAGAACAAGATAACTAGCCGCATGGGCTGAGCAGCAAGATTATCCATTAGCAAGACAATGATCAATGACAGCTGAGACGAGGAACGCTCGCTCACCGTCAGACAAAGGAAGAAGGCAAGGAATACAAACGATAACTGCGACAATAAACACACTTACATCAAAGGAGAATCGTGGATGAACATTAGGGGAATGTAGACGGGAAAGTTGACGAGACAGCCGCAAGATGCAGTCGCTGGCGCCGGCATTTAAAGCCGGCTGCTAACGACCGCAAATGCAGCGCAGCTGCTCAGACTCTGACAGCAGGGAACTCCCGAGCGTTGACCAATCGGAGCCCGGGAAGCCAGAATGACAGCACAGCTGTCAAAGCCTGACAGGAATGGTGTGAGGCCCGAGCGCGGACAAAATAGCACTCGGGTGTGACAATTCCTCAGTGTCTTGGCTATATTTTGGTGTTTGTTGTATGTTTATATGCTAATTTGTTACCTTACAGTGATGAAAATTCCAAAGATCCCCTATTATTTCCTGTTCTGGATCACAGTATCCGGATTTTTTGCAGGATCGGGATCAGTCTTTGATATTTCATAGAACCTACTGGGATCTTATCCTGTATTTTTTTGGCAAGCGTCCTGACCATTTATTGTGGAGTTATATACACATATGCTAAAAATAGCCCTATCTCGCAATGACAAAGAATCCTTTAAAAAAAATTCCTGGATCCAGATGGTGATCCGGGTCACTCCCAAAATCTAATCATTTCTTCCTTGTCCCATTTTGGACTTTTCCTGAAAATTTCGTGAAAATCCGTTCATAACTTTTTGAGTTATGTTGGTAACAGACAGAGAAACAAACAGACAAACAAACTAGAAAAGCACTCATAGAGCACATACCTCCACCAAGGCTCCTTCCGTTTCTCATGGATCACCTCCAAAATGTAATGGGTTTGTGTGTAGGCCTATAGCCACTTGTAGTGAAAATTGCATCAAAGTCTGTCTGTGTATCTGAGGTATGCATTCTCAGATCATCAGCAAAATATAATGGGTTCCTCTGTAGCCCAAGAACCACCTCTGGTGAAAATTTCATCCAAATCCATCCAGTAGTTTTTGTGTAATCCTACTGCACAAATACAAACAAAGGCCTTGGTGGAGGTATGCACTCTCAGATCATCACCAAAATCTATTCATCTGTTCCCCGTGCCATTACACACCTTTTCTGAAAATTTCGTCAAAATCCGTTCATAACTTTTTGAGTTATGTTGGTAACAGACAGACAGAGAGACAGACAGACCCCAGTAAAAACATTATCTCCTTGGCAGAGGTAAAAAGACCTGAATCTTTAATGCGGTGTCCTAATTTTTTTCACATGACTGTATGTAGTCGAAGCTTGCTAACAGCAAACAGCATGGTGGTGCAGTGGTTAGCACTGTGGCAGCACAGCAACTCGCCCTTGGCCATGGGATTTCAGGTTCAATCCCACCCCCTGACCAACAGTGATCTTTCTGTGTAGAGTTTGCATGTTCTCCCTGTGTCTATGTGGGTTTACTCCGGGATTTCTCCAGTTTCCTCCCACAGGGGGCAAAAACATACAGGTCAGGTTAATTGGCATCAACTAGGGAGGTATGAATGTGAGTTGTCCCTTGCCCCTTCCTCCCAGGCCACAGTTGTAAATAAGAATGTGTTAAATAAAGGTTAAGTAAATAAAAAAATAATATATAAACCTTAGGTAGGTCCATAGCCAATATGTACGTCTGGGACTACTCAAACCAATGAAGCCATGGGATGGGTGACTCACCTGGGGTTGACAGGAACGGTGGTAGGGGTGCCAAGCATGCTTCCATCTTCAGGAAAATGTCTTATTTTCCTCCAGAAGATTAATTTTTCTCCTTGTCACCAATTGTTATGTCTGGAAGCAGGGACCAATGGACACGCTGTCTGTGCTGAAGGTTAGCTTTTAATAAAGAAACTAGCAACACGTGGAACATGTGATGAGCTAACAATACAGGGGTACAGGCAATGCAGCAGGCTAGAGGCGGAGCACCAAAGGCCAAATCTCCCACCATTAGCTTCTTAATATAACCACGGCGTGGTGACATTATGACGTGAATGTGTCCCCATGTCCATGGCACTTAAGGTGGTATTAGCGGTATGCCACAAAACCCAGAACAGATAATAACATTACCAGTCTTACTCTCATTTTCTATACTTACCATCTCTCTGTTCTTTCCTCCCGGGGCTGCCAGACTCTCCCGCGCCTCCTGTGAACACAACACTTATTCCAGAGATTCCCAAAATGAGACGCTGGGGGGTGGGGGTGCGAGATAATTTTCAGAATCCTTAGGTGATTACTTAGATGACATGTCACTTTAACTGTGCCACAGTAAACATCACAAGTAGATTTCATCTGAACAACTCAAATCTACACACTGTGGTGACACAAAGGAGATGACACTCCACCCAGTACTTTGGGGTGTTGGGGGTGCTAGCCAGGGGCACCAGAGCACTGGGGGTATGTAGTAAACAAAGATGTGCCTTTCACCCCCGCTGTGCCAGGCTCACACCTGAGGACGCAGGGGTGCGAATGTGTTAATCTGTGTATGTTGATGTGTGTTCACACTTGGTAACAGGTATGTAAATGTGTTTAACCTGAGTGCCAGAGGTGGGGAGAAAATGTATAAAGGAGATCGCTTTGGCACTCAGAGTTAGTCTGTTCTGTGTTGCGAGGAGAAATAAACCTCTGTGTCATGAGCTTGTGTCTGGTCTGCTTTCATCCTCCACAACACTACACTTTAAAGCCCAGAATATTATTTTTAAAAATGAAATGTTGGTTAATATCAACCAAAGACAATGCAGTGAGGCCAGCAGAGATGGCAGAAAAGGAGAGCGGAGACATGCTGCCAGAAAGGCCGACGTGAGGAGGAGAAAGAGGAGGAGGAGGAGGAGAGCACCGTAAGCGTAAAGGGCTCCAGCAGTCAGACCAGCCTTCCTCCAAGTGTCGCAAGTTTAGACAAAAATATATTCAGTATGGATTCACGTGCATCGTTATCAGTCAAGTACAACATCCCCAATGTGTGACTTTCTCGGCACTGACATATATTAAAAATAAATACAAATCGCTTCTAAACGTGGAGGATGATCTCCGAGCGGCCATGTCCAAAATTAAACCCAGAATTGACTTATTGTGCTCCACGCATATTGCCCATCCATCTCATTAGGTGAGATTAACACTGAAACATAGTTTACCAAAATATACATTTGCACCGTAACAATGTTCACATGTTTACGCAATGTTACAGTTTTGACTATTACTTTGACTGATTGTTCTGCTAACATGGAAACAAAAGCACTGTGTCAAAATTAAGTTTGCACAATGGCAACAATGTTCACTCCTAAATTACATGGAAATTACTTTAATGTATTCCGCTTTAATGGTTTAGTAAATTGTGATATATAAAATCATATCATGGTTGTCAGGCTGTTCTGTTCTTTTGTGTTTTGTTTTTTTTTCCCCCTTGTCCAGTCAGGCAGCTAGGTAAGCAGAACAGAGATCTGTTACCCTTATTGTGCTAAAACAGATTTACTTTGCCTAAAGGAGCTTTATACAGTACCTATCTATGTACTGTATATTGTTGCAAACTCCTCCTGTAACAACTTGTAATACTTTATTTAAATTATTTTACCCATGAAAGACCCAACGGGATGGATTATGGGGAAAGGAAGTGTGCAAAGGGGGAAAGAAAAGAGAGAGGAGCAGACAAAAAAGACAAACAAACCAACAACTAAAACAAACAGAAGACATACTGCTTTTTCCACTGAAGAGGTCTCAGCACGCGCCTGGTATCCACACCTGTTAAAAGGGAGACATTTGTGCGTGTGCATCCATGTGCATGTATATGAGAGCATGCACAAAATAAGTGTGTGCATGTGAGTGGTTTGTCTGGAAACATATGAAAAGGGGGGCCGGTCGCAGCAATTCCCTGCCACCCTGGAAACCCCAAGCAGGCAAGGCAGCGCCACCAACCCCCACGGGGCACGAATGCCAGGGGCCGACAAGCCCCAGGAACGCCAGGCATCCGCCCCCAGCGGGACGGCTGAGGGAGGCAAGGCTGCCAGGCGGCCAGTGCGGCGGGCCCACCAACCACCCCCCAGCGGAGCCAACACCAGCCCCCAGGCCCCAAGCGCTGGAAGGCCAGCGCCCCCACCACCCAGGCCGGAGACCAGCCCGCGAGGCCCCCCAGGCACCTCCCAGCGGGCCCAGCCCCCAGCACCACCGCCGCACACTCTGGGGACCCCACACCCAAAGAAGTCCCCCACCCCCACCCAAGGGAGCCCACATACCCGAGAGGCATTACCCCCCCCTCAATCCAGCACCTCTCAACTAATAGACACACTCATTCCAACATCACACCCTTTTGCGCTTATATGCATCCACAAACACTCACTCACTCTCCTCACCCACTTTCCCACACAGTCCCACTCTCGCACTCCCGGACCCACCATTCTCTCTCACTCCCGAACCCACTCAATCTCGCTCCAACTCGCCCACAGGGTCACCCACACTCTCTCATGTTCACCCACACACGCACTCTCACTCCAACTCCCACTCTGACCTACTCACATCCATTCATGCTCTCCCCCTCACACTCACCCACCCTCATTCACCCCTGTTTCTTAGGGCGACTACGATGCAGATGCAGCAAGCCTGAATGCACACCAGTTCCCAGCAGCGGCTGCCCCCTCCCGCCAACCCACCCCAGGGCGGCCGTGGCCACAGAAGCAGACCCCCACCCCCAGTACCCACCCAAGCAACTGATCAGGAGATCACTGCAGGCGCCCAGAGATGCCACCCAACACGCAAAGCGCCACACTAAACCAACCCACCAACACCATCTCCATTCATCAATCCCGCACTCTCGCTTACTCTCTTATTCAATTCCTCTCTCACTCCCTTACTTGTATTTATTCATTCAGCGGCACCCAGGGAATTTGACATGACAGGTCCCAAGCCCCTGGCAGAAGGAGGGCAACAGAGGTGGGGGAAGACCCTCACCCCCCTCCCCCTTGCACAAAACATGATATGTGTGTGTCAGATGTATGATGTGATTGTGTGTAGGTGTGTGAACTACCATGGTGCAGTTAAAGTTGGGGGGATGGTGGTTGGATCACCAGTAGCCACTGTGATAGGTAGCAGGGCCCCCATCCCCCCAAGCCCTCAGTGTCTAAAATGCAATTAAAATTGAGATGAGGGCAGCCCCACTGCGCAGCAGAGGTGCCCCTTCACTGACATAGTGTGGCACACCCCCGCCCCAAAGCCCTAAGTGTATCCGAAAAGATGTACTGTATATTCCACCCAGAATTGGGGGGGGGGGATAAGACTGGAAGGGAGGCAGTCCAAAAGCGAGGCCACTCCCCTCCAGAAACCAGCTCGCAAGCTGGTTCAGGAAGCCACCCACTGCCCCTAAAACCCAACCCAGGGTGAGGGCTGCCAGGCCGAGCAGCCCTGGACCCACCAGCGTTGCGCCCCCAGTACCACAAACATGATGGAGCAGCCACACCCATTCCTACTAATCTTGCACACACAAACATGCACAATAACAATAATCACAATAGTGAACAATGGGCCGGACCCATACGGCATCCCACACACCAAGCGACACCGCCGAGCGCCCACCGCAAGCCCACCGACCACCCAACCGAGATGCACACCAACAGCAGCAGGCCACCCCACAGCCACAGCCACCCCGGAGTGGCCTGACGGCAACATGGCCGCCAACCCATGCCAACACCCCCCCGAGCACCCACACACACCTGGCACCAAAGACCCCTCCCCTCAGCACCAGGGGCCCAGCCCACCCCCCCGGCCCAACCCACAGCCCCCCCCAACCTACCCCCCACCCCCAGGCAGGACGCACGGCCGCCCTGGAACAGGCCCCCCGAACATCAGCCCCCCACAGTCAGGGCGCAGCCAGCCACCAGAGGCGCCAAGGAGAGCGAATCACCACCCACCACCCCTCAGGTAACAGAATTAATAAGCGGGGACCAGAGAGATCCCTCTGATATGCCTTCCACAGAAAAAGCAGGGTTTGTGGACGAGGGGGATGACTCGCCTATCAGGGGCTGAGGTCGCCAAGGTTGTTAAAAATCTCCTTGGTGGCCGGGACCTGGGGGTGGACGAGATTCACCCTAAGTACTTCAAGGCCCTGGATGTTGTTGGGCTGTCATGGTTGACACACCTCTGCAACATTGCGTGGAGGTTGGGGGCAGTGCCTTTGGCATGGCAAACCGGGGTGGTGGTTCCTCTCTTCAAAAAAAAGGGGACCAGAGGGTGTGCTCCAACTTTAGAGGGATCACACTCCTCAGCCTCCCTGGGAAGGTCTATGCCAAGGTACTGGAGAGGAGAGTCCGGCCATTGGTCGAACCTCGGATTCAGGAGGAGCAATGTGGTTTTCGTCCTGGCTGTGGCACATCGGACCAGCTCTTTACCCTCTCGAGAATTGAGAGGGTAAACTGCCCAACCAGTTTACATGTTTTTTGTGGACTTGCAGAAGGCATTTGACCGCGTCCCTCGTGGTTTTTTGTGGGGGGTCCTTCGGGAGTATGGGGTATCGGGCTTGTTGTTATGAGCTATTCGGTCTCTGTACGACCGTTGTGAGAGTTTGGTTCATATTGCCAACACTCGGTCGGAGTCATTCCCAGTGAGAGTTGGACTCCACCAGGGCTGCCCTTTGTCACCGATCCTGTTCATAATTTTTATGGACAGGATTTCTAGGCGCAGCCAGCGAATGGAGGGTGTCATGTTTGGTGACCACAGGATCTCATCTCTGTTGTTTGCAGATGATGTTGTCCTGTTGGCTTCATCCAGCAATGACCTACAGCTCTTGCTGGGATGGTTTGCCGCTGAGTGTGAAGCAGCTGGGATGAGAATCAGCACCTCCAAGTCCGAGTCCATGGTCCTCAGCCAGAAAAAGGTGGATTGTCCTCTCTGGGTTGGGGACAGGCTCCTGGCCCAAGTGGAGGAGTTTAAGTATCTTGGGGTCTTATTCACGAGTGAGGGGAAAATGGAGCGAGAGATTGACAGACTGATTGGAGCAGCATCTGCAGTGATGCGGACGTTGTACCGGTCTGTTGTTGTTGGTCAAGAGGGAGCTTAGTTCTAAGGCAAAGCTGTCGATTTACCAGTCAATCTACGTTCCTACTCTCACCTATGGTCACAAGCTTTGGGTAATGACCGTAAGAACAAGATCGCAGATACAAGCGGCTGAAATGAGCTTTCTCTGTAGGATTGCTGGACTCACCCTCAGAGATAGGGTGAGGAGCTCAGTCATCCGGGAGAGGCTCAGAGTAGAACCGCTGCTCTTCCACATTGAAAGGAATGAGTTGAGGTGGTATGGGCATCTGATTAGGATGCCTCCTGGACGCTTCCCACTTGAGGTGTTTCAGGCACGTCCCACTGGGAGGAGACCCCAGGGCAGACCCAGGACTCGGTGGAGAGACTATGTCTCCCAGCTGGACTGGGAACGCCTTGGTATCCTCTCTGAAGAGCTGGAGCAGGTGGCTGGGAAGAGGGAAGTCTGGGCTTCTCTGCTTGAACTGCTGCCTCCGCGACCCGGACCTCCGGAAAAGCAGTAGAAGATGGATGGATGGATGGATGGACCAGAGAGAATTGAATTCTTCCAGTTGATTATTTGAGGAGGCAGACATTCTCTCCAGGCTAATATAATCTAATAATAAGTTATTATAGTGAGTCATGCATAAATTATTTCTTGATTTCCAGTTCATGAGGATAGTTTTCTTAGCGATGCATAAGGTGGCGAGAACCATGTGTGACATCTTTGCCTCTATATTTATTTCACTTAGATGACCTAATATGTAAAATGTGGGTGAGGGTGGGACACTATACCCAGGCCATGCCGACAAGTCCTCACATGTCTTCTGCTACAACTTTTGAACCGGTGTACAGGACCACATAGCATGCATATAGCTATCCGGGACGTTGTTGGTGCAGTAGAAGCAGATATTTGTGTGACTCAGGCCCATTTTGAACATGCTTTGTCCTGTGTAATGAATTCTATGTAGAACTTTGTACTGTATAAGTTGTAAATTAGAGTTTTTAGTCAACTTAAAAGTGTTTAAACATATTTGTCTCCAGAAGCTTTCCTCCTTATTGATTAATAGGTCTGTCTCCCATTTTGATATTGGAAGAGATACTGACTCATCGAGTTTTGATAATAGTCCATGTGTTTTCAATATCAATTTAGGGGAACAAAGATTTAGAAACTCTGCCACCTTAACTGTTACCTCTAAATCTGTCTGATTAAGATTAAATCTTGCTTTTATTATGGATTTAAGCTGTTGGTATTCAAGATACTTTTTATCACAGATGTCGTACTGTGACACTAGTTCCTGAGACTGGATAAAATTTCCACCTTGAATAAGATGCTCTAAGCTTTTTATTCCCTTCTCTTGCCATAGTGGAAAGTTTGATGTCCTCTTTTGTTGCAAGATATCAGGATTATTCCAAATGCGCGTGAGTTTACAGGGAACAAGTGAAGACCCTGTTATTTTTAACAAAATTCCACCAAGCTGTCAGAGAGGAGCTGATATTAATGCTTTTAAAACAGTCATGGCATTTAATACAGGGACTCATAAAAGGTAAGTCAGAGATATTTAGTGACACACAGAGATCCTGTTCAGCATCTAACCATGGGTTTCCTAGTGGGGTTGATTTTGTCCATTTAGAAACAAACTGCAGTCTATTGGCTAAAAAGTAATTTTAAAAAACTGGTAGATCTAAGCCTCCACACTCTTTTGCTTTTTGAAGAGTTTTTAAACTAATCTGTGATGGTTTATCCTTCTATAAAAATTTACTTATATTTGAGTCTAGAGACTTAAACCAGGCCATAGATGGTTGGGTAGGAATCACTGACAACAAATAGTTGATTATAGGAAGGATCATCATTTTAACGGTTGCGACTCTTCCTATTAATGATATAGGTAGTGTCCTCCACCGCGTAAGGTCGTCTTGTATTGTTTTTAAAAGGGGAATGTGATTTAGTCCCAATAACTCTGAGAGCCTAGGGGAAATATCTATTCCTAAATATTTAGTATTACCTGATTGCATTGGAATAGTGGATGTATTTGAGAAATTGCAATTTATAGGTAAGACTGTTGATTTACCCCAGTTAATAGAGTAGTCTGATAATGATGAAAATTTGTCAATGAGTGCCACTGTCTGAAGAAGAGATCTTTGTGAGTTTTCAAGGAAAATCAATGCATCATCAGCATAAAGACTTATCTTGTGTCCTTTTTCTCCAGTTTGGATACCTCTGATATCAACATTTTGTCGTATGGCTGCTGCTAATGGTTCGATAAAGATGGTAAAAAGTGAGGGAGAGAGTGGACACCCCTGCCTAGTACCTCTCTGGAGATTAAAGCTTCGGGAAGTCTGATCATTTGTTCGGACAGACGATGCTGGACAGCTATATAGTGTTTTAATCCAGTTTATGAAAAATGAACCAAACCCGAATTTGTTTAACACCATAAAAGAAATTTCCAGTTAACACGGTCAAAGGCTTTCTCTGCATCCAGGGACAAAATTGTAGTTTTTAAGTTATTAATATTGCAGTAGTCTATTAAATTATTATATTAGCCAGTGCCTTAAATTATTATATCAGCCAGAGTATTATTAGCCAAGTGCCTACCCTTGATGAAACCTGTTTGATCTGGGTGTATAATAAATGGAATGATTCTTCCCAGTCTTTTGGCGAGAGATTTGTAAATTATTTTAAGATCGACATTCATAAGTGAGATGGGACCGTAGCTGGATGGAAGCGTAGGTTCTTTTCCAGGTTTAAGGAGCAGGATAATACTAGCCAAATTCATATTTGGAGGGATTACATTATCTTCTTTAATTTGGGTCACCATTTTAAAGAAAGTAGGTGCCATCACAGGCCATAATTCTTTATAAAATTCTACTGGAAAACCATCTGGTCCCGGAGCTTTGTTGTTTGGGATGTGCTTAAGTGCCTCCTGGAGTTTGGACATCTGAAGAGGTGCATCCAGAGCTGCAATCTGTTCATTATTTAATTGTGGTAAGTTAATATCGTCCACAAATTTATTTATCTCTGAGTCAGATGGGTTAGTCTGAGATGAGTAGGGGTTTTCATAAAACTTTCCGAAGGAGTTATTTATTTCTTCAGGCTCATGGGTAATATTTCCAGTCACAAAAATATAATGTATAAGCATCCCAAAGTGATAAAGCAAAATATTGGTAAAACTCAAATTAAACATAAAGCCTCTAAATTGAATGATTTGGCCTCTGTTCCTCCTCATAATTTAAAAATTAAATGTGGTTTATTAAATATTAGGTCTCTAACTCCCAAGTCTCTGTTAGTCCATGATCTGTTAATTGATCATCAGATTGATTTAATTTCCCTTACAGAGACTTGGTTAGGACAAGAGGATTATGTTGGTTTAAATGAATCAACTCCCTCTGGTTATTTAAACTGTCAAAATCCCAGAAGTTCTGGTCGTGGAGGAGGAGTAGCATCAATTTACCATTCCAAATTACTAGTTAATGTAAAGCAAAAAACATGTTATAATTCCTTTGAGGGCCTGGTCCTCAGTATTGGGCACTTTAGCAATTCCAGGTTAAACCCAATTTTATTTGCCATAGTTTATCGTCCCCCATCAACCTATTCAGAATTTTTATCCGAATTTCCTGATTTCTTAGCTGATTTAGTGCTGAAATCTGATAGAATAATTATAGTAGGGGACTTTAATATACATGTGGATGTAGATAGTGACTGCCTTAATGTGGCTTTTAATTCAATATTAGACTCGATTGGGTTTTCTCAGAAAGTAGGAAATTCTACTCATTACCTCCACCATACATTGGACCTTGTTCTGACATATGGCATAGAAATAGAAAATCTTGTAGTGTCTCCTCATAACCCTGTACTGTCAGACCATTGTCTGTTAACCTTTGATTTTACTATTTCTGACTATTTGGCTCCTAAAGAAAAATATTATCACAGTAGATGCCTCTCAGATGATGCTGTTTCCAAATTTATGCAGATTGTTTCCTCTATGCCATGTGTCAACACAACGGAAATAAGCTATAGACAGCTTGCTCCTTCTGTAATTGATAACATGGTGGATAGTGTTTCAGCTTCTCTGCATCAGGCTCTAGACTTGGTGGCCCCCTTAAAAAAGAAAAAGTCTAATCAGAGATTTTTAACTCCTTGGTTCAACACAGAAACTCGTAGCTTAAAACAGAAGACTCGTCAATTAGAAAGAAAATGGCGCTCTACTAATTTAGATGAAATCTATTTAGCTTGGAGAAATCATCTTTTAATTTATAAAAAATCTCTTAGAAAAGCTAGAACGAGTTATTACTCTGCATTAATAGAAGAGAACAAGAATAATCCCAGGTTTCTTTTCAGTACTGTAGCCAGGTTGACAAAGAGTCAGGACTCTGTCAATCCTAGCATTCCCTTAGAGCTTACTAGTCAGGACTTTATGAACTTTTTCAATAATAAAATTTCATCCATCAGAGATAAAATCAATCAGATTCTTCCCACAGTTAACTTAAATACTGTAACTACTACAACTCCTTCTATTGATGTCTGTCTTGATGAGTTTACTCCAATCGACCTTTGTGAGTTAGACAAAATAGTTTCCTCATCCAAACCTTCAACTTGTCTTTTAGACCCTATTCCTACCAGGTTATTTAAAGAAGTCTTCCCACTTATTGGTAGCTTTATTCTTCATATAATCAATTCTTCATTAACTTTAGGCCATGTACCGCAGGCTTTTAAAACGGCTGTAATTAAACCCTTACTCAAAAAGCCAACGCTAGATCCAGGAGCTTTAGCTAACTATAGACCAATCTCTAATCTGCCTTTCATTTCAAAAATCTTAGAAAGAGTTGTTGCTACGCAATTATTTGACCACCTGCAGGGAAATGGTTTATTTGAGGAGTTTCAATCTGGGTTTAGAATCCATCATAGCACTGAAACAGCCTTAGCGAAGGTCACTAACGACCTCCTCATTGCATCTGATAATGGACTAGTTTCTGTACTTGTCCTTTTAGATCTTAGTGCAGCTTTTGATACTATTGATCATAATATTCTACTTGATAGATTAGAACACTATGTTGGACTTAATGGAACTTCGTTGCAGTGGTTTAGATCTTATTTATCTGATAGGTTCCAGTTTGTTCATGTAAATGATGAGTTTTCTCTCAGCTCAAAGCTTAGTCATGGAGTTCCACAGGGATCTGTGCTTGGCCCTACTCTTTTTAGTTTATATATGCTTCCGTTAGGCAACATTATTAGAAAGCACTGTATACATTTTCACTGTTATGCAGATGACACACAATTATACCTGTCAATGAAGCCAGATGATACTAATCAATTAGCCAAGTTAGAAGCCTGTCTTAAGGAAATCAAAGTTTGGATGACTTGTAATTTCCTGCTATTAAATTCAGATAAGACTGAAGTCATTCTTGTTGGTCCAAAAAACCTTAGAAATTCCTTTCCAAATCAAACTTTCAGTTTGGATGCAGTTACTCTTTCTCTTAATAGCTCTGTGAGGAACCTTGGAGTTATTTTTGATCAGGATTTGTCCTTCAATTCACATATTAAATTTGTTTCTAAGACTGCCTTCTATCATTTGCGTAATATTGCCAAGATTAGGAGCATCTTGTCTCAGAGTGATGCTGAGAAGCTGATCCATGCTTTTGTTAGCTCGAGATTAGATTATTGTAATTCTTTATTATCAGGCTGTCCTAAAACATCTTTAAAAAGTCTTCAGCTGATCCAAAATGCTGCAGCAAGAGTTTTAACAGGTACTAGAAAGAGAGATCATATCTCTCCGGTTCTGGCCTCCCTTCATTGGCTTCCCATAGAGTTTAGAATTAAGTTTAAAATCCTTCTTCTTACTTACAAAGCTCTAAACAATCAGGCTCCTTTTTATTTAAAAGATCTGATACTACCGTATCATCCTAACAGAGCACTACGCTCCCAAAATGCAGGTTTACTTGTAATACCTAGAATCTCCAAAAGTACAATGGGAGGCAGAGCCTTCAGTTATCAAGCTCCTCTCCTGTGGAATCAGCTGCCAATCTGGATTCGGGAGTCAGACTCGATCTCTGTTTTTTAGGGCTAAAACCTACCTTTTTGATATAGCCTACAATTAGGGAGGGATCATGTGTTTCTGAACCCTCCCTTAGTTATGTTGCTAATAGGTTTAGTCAGCCGGGGGACCTCCAGTAATGCACTGGGCCTCACTCCTTTCCTCACTCTCTATGAAATATTTTTTTTTTGCTGGTCATTAACATTTGTTTGTTCTCTCCCATAGATTGAGTCCCCATCGTGCTGTTTGCTCTCTACATGTCTGTTCTTTTCTTCTTCTCTGTCCCCTCACCCCCCAGCCAGTCGCAGCAGATGACTGCCCCTCCCTGACCCTGGTTCTGCTGGAGGTTTCTTCCTGTTAAAAGGGAGTTTTTCCTCTCCACCGTCGCCAAGTGCTTGCTCACAGGGGATCGCCTGATTGCTGGGGTCTTTCTGCAACTGTGGGGGTCCTCCCTACAGTTGATAGTGCTATGAGATGACTGTTGTTGTGAAATGGCGCTATATAAATAAAGTTGAATTGAATTGAATTGAATATCCTTAATAGAGTGGATAGTTGTTTTATCTTTATTCAATCTAAGCTGGTTCGAAAGATATCGCCCCGATTTATTACTGTGTTCAAACTTCTCAAGATGCAGTCTTTGTATTAAAAACTGTGTTCTTTTGTGTTGTTATGCCTGTGTTTGTTTATGATTATTAGTGCGTGAGTCCTGTGTGTAGGTTTTTTTATGTTTCAGTCACCTCCGGGGATAGTGGGGGTCGCCAGTCTCTGTCACCATTATTTTGGGGGTCGTGGGCTGAAAAGTCTGGGAATCCCTGACTTATTCAATAAAATCATTGTTAAATGTCAATCATTGTCTCCACTTGTGTCTGCTTCTGGTTCTGGTTCCACTAACCTTGTCAGTACATGTCCAGCATTCAGACCCAGTGGACATGATGTCAGAGGCGATTAGTTCACGTCCTGGTACAGTCGCACACCATCTGGACCAGATGTATCAAAATCAGGTCAACCCGCCCAACAGTCAGAGCTGTCAAACTGAGTTAATCAGCTGCGATGCAGGAATTAGTTGCCACCGCTGCTCTAGCACTGCGCTTGGTGCCTCCTCATCCAGTTCGCTCTACCTTGGTCCCCATACCGGCTCGTTATGATGGTAAGCTTTGGGGTTTTTACTTCAATGCAAGCTTGTTTTTCAGCGGAGGCCAGATGACTTTCCACCTGATCTCAGCAAGATCAGTTCTGTGACGGGCTTACTCAAGGGTAGTGCTCTTTCTTGGGCCCAGGCCATCTTTGGGGGGTCTGAATTTTCCACCTACGCCTTTCAGCACTTTGCCAATGAGTTTACCGTATATTTGATCACTCGGACTGGGAAGGGTATGCTTCCAACCATTTATTTACTCTCCGCCAAGGGGGCAAAAGCACAGCGGTACACGCTATTGATTTCCAGGTTCTTGGTGCGGAGGCTGGGTGGGGGGACATCGCTATTAGCTTAGCATTTGTTCACAGGTTAAATGGCATCCTGCGTGACAAGCTAACTTAGCTCCTGGATGAACTCAAATCATGACTCCTTGATTTCTCTAGTAATCAAGCTAGACAATCGACTTTGTGAACGATCCTGTGAATGCGCTCTTGGTTCACACCCCAGATCCACCTCCGCACTGCGATCTCCATCTCATTCCGCTCTTCCATCTGCAGCAGCCCCCTCTGATGTGTCTGAGTTGGGGACAGTGGGTCGGTCCAGCCTAACCTCTGCTAAGCGACAGCGGTGCTGCAAGGGGGGCCTTTGTTTTTACTGCAGTCAGGAGGATCACGTCGTTTCTCTTCACCCCGCTAAATTTAAAAGGCACAGCCCATCAGTTGCAGTAGGGGGGTTGGTGGGTAGTGCATCTAATTCTCGACGGACAGGCTTCTCTTTACCGGTTTGCCTGCTACTCAACTCCTCCAAACATGTTAGCCCTGCCCTGACTGACTCCAGAGCCGAGCAAAGTTTTATGTCTGAGAGTCTGGCCACCTGGTTAAAGATTCCTTGTGTGACCCTTCCATAGCCCCTTAGTGTGGTTGGTATCTCTGGTCAGTCCCTTTGCCTGGTGACTAAACAAACCATTCCCATTGCCATTATTGTATCAGGCAACCACAGGGAACATTTGCCACTATTTGTGTTGCTGGTTACCACCTCACCTATAGTGTTAGGATTTCCCTGGCTAAAATTACACAATCCTGCTATTGACTGGTCCAGGGGGACAATTAGTTCATGGACCTCTTTTGGTCTGTCTGCATGCCTTCATTCCGCTGTGTGCTCACCCCATATCCCCATTCGGCATGACACCTCAGAACCCCCCCCCCCCCCCAACTTGTTCAAAGTTCCCTTCATATATCACGACCTGGCACCCATGTTTAGCAAAGCCAAAACTCTGTCCCTCCCTCCCCAAAAGCCTTATGACTGTGCTGTTGAGCTCCAACAGGGGGCGTGTCTGCCCACAAGCCGCCTATACAACCTATCTACCCCTGAAAAGGAGGCCATGGAAAAAGATATTAAAGAGTCATTAAGCACCGGAATCATTCACCAGTCTTCATCTGCAGTGAGGGCGGGGTTCTTCTTTGTTGGCAAGAAGGATGTTCCCTTCGCCTTTGCATTGATTTTGGGGAACGTAACAATATTACCATCAAGGCCAAGTATGTGTTGCCCCTCATTAACTCCGCCTTTGACCAAATCCAAGGTTCTGTTATCTACACCATGCTAGATCTTAGGAATGCCTATCATCTGGTCCGGATTAGGGAGGGGGACGAGTGGAAGACTGGGTTCCGCACGCTTATAGGCCACTTCGTGTTATGTCCCCTAACCATATGGCCCAGTTCACCTGGCGGGCCGCCCGGGTCTTTGAGCCACCAGCTCAAAAGAGGCGGCCCGGGAGGCAGCTTCCCCACGGGAAGACCCAACGTAGGAAGGAGAGACCAGAACAGGGAGGCCCCGGCATCATCAAACAGTGACGAGGGAGAGGCCCCTCCACCCCCTGTGGCCCTGAGCTGGGGAACAGTACCTGCAATGGTGCCGGTCCGGGACAGAGCTGCACCTGTGGTGGCTCCAGGCTGGAGCTGTGTAACACCCACGGTGGACCCGACTGGACCTGTGTAGCACCCGCGGTGGCTCCCAGCTGGAGCGTCGTTGCACCCGCGGAGGCCCTGTGCTAGAGCGTCACCACACCCATGGAGGCTCCCAGCTGGAGCATCACAGCACTTGCGGAGGCCCCAGGCTGGAACATTGCTGCACCCATGGTGGACCCGAACCAGGCCACAGCTGCACCCGTGAGAGCACCAGACCCAGGAGACGGTCAACCAGGGGAACCCCAGGCGAAGGCACAAGAGGCGGGTCCACGGTGACCACAGCGGGGAAAGCTGGACCGACGCTTGACCTCCAGCAGTGAACCTGGATCCTCAGAGACTTGAGGTGGTTCAGGAACATCTCCGGCGACCCTGGGAGGATGCTCAGAGGACACACAAGGAGAGGCAGGATCAGGGTCACTGGCAGCAGCGGAGCCCGGCGAGGCGAGCTCAGGTGCAGCGAGCGGCTGCACTTGGCTCTCCTCACTAAGAGACAGGCAAGATTGCTCAAATAAGGAAAGGAGAAAGACAAAAGAGAGCACTTGCTTGAGCTCGAGCTCCACTGCCGTCCAGGACTCCGATGATCCAGGCAATGTTATCTTGGGCTCAGCCCTCTAGAGGTCCAGCTCGGAAGCTGCAGCCCCTGCAGCAGGCATGACGGTAGCTGCAGTCCTAATCTCCTCCAGTGAACTCTCCAACGCCGGCGACTCTTCCGGCGAGGATTCTGGAGGAGGAGCCCCATGTTGCGCTGGTCCCCGGGAGACTGAAGCCAGGGGACGCTCTTCCATCAGTGCAGGCTTCAGATTGGTCCCAGCGCTCTCCCTCTGACCATAGGATTTCCACAGAGCTGGGGTGGAGTCCTCTGGCACAGCGAACCCCTCCGTCCTCCGGTGATCAATCTCCAGGGCCGATGGACACTCAGGGGAGAAAGAAGGAGATATTGAGAGGGTAGGTGGGTCGATTACTGCTGCAACAGGGAGTGAGGAGCCAGTGAACTGCACAAACCGGCCCTCACTCCCAGGCGTCAGGTAAGCTGATTTATCAAATGAATTAATGGAATGAA
Source organism: Pholidichthys leucotaenia (assembly GCA_020510985.1). Classification (NCBI taxonomy): domain Eukaryota; kingdom Metazoa; phylum Chordata; class Actinopteri; order Cichliformes; family Pholidichthyidae; genus Pholidichthys; species Pholidichthys leucotaenia. The sequence goes on along the minus strand of CM035843.1, from coordinate 195,135,583 downwards.
AACACACCTGCCTGTTTATCCCAGGAGCAGTGGTCTTTGCTGCAGTAAACCCAGCCTCCTGCTTCTTATCTGCAGCGCTCCTGCGTCCCTTGGAAAATCCAGAGAGGGCCACGCCCCCGCAAACTGGAAGACAGGCAGAGGAGCGGAGGAGTTCTTCCTGCGGTCCAATGCTGGGTCACGGTGCCGTGGAAGAGGCGAAGCCGACGGGACAGGAGCCGACATGCAGGAGATGAGACTGGGCTTCTCTCGCCGAATTCTTCTATGTGCTAATGCCGGCTTCGCAACACACGGCGAGGAAACAGGTGGAGGCAGAGGCGGCATGCAGAGGGAGTGATACAGCAGTCACCCGGGGATGACGGCGCAGGTAAGGTCTCCGCTCCACCAAGTTGGTAATACCACCCCAGCAGTTCATCTCGTCCTTCCAGGAGGTACAACTGCACATGCTGGCTGCCAAGCCCTCAATCCCCACGATGGCTTGGAGGTCCTCCCGGCTCCACTGTCTCCTCCTCGCTGCTTCATCCACGCAAGGCATAATGGATCCTCAGAATAGGTGGTGAAAACAGCAGACACACAAAAGATGAAAAAAGAAAAATACACACAACAACTCTGCTGGGTTTATTTCTGGCCGAATCATTCTGTTACGTCCCCGTGCGCTATTACGCAGCGAACAGAGGAGAGGAGAAGAAAAACCCACATGCAGAGTACGTTGTGTGCAATTTAATGAACAAAAATACATACAGTCCAGCAAAAAGTTAATGAAGAGCAACAGATGGATGGGTAGACAGTCATGGAGGACACCAAGAGAGCAGGGACGCCTCCAGGACGCTCGACAGGCTGAGGAAGAGAATGCCTAGTTCTGCAGGACAGCTGAACGGCACAAGGAGAAAGGCAAACATAGACTTACAGGCTGGAGCGGTCTGAAGCAGTCCGTGAGAGCAGGCGAAACAGGAACAGCCACTAACATCAGGTAACAAACGAATGTCAGGTAGCGTTAGAGAAGACTAAACAGTTAGGCTGAAAGTACAATGTAGGGAATGGAGAACAACCAATAATGATACGGCGATCTCTCCCCGCAGACCCTGGCCTTAAGAGTACTGCCACTAATGATGAGAGAGATCACCAGTGTGCTCGGGTGAATGAATAATTGGGAGTGCGTGGGCTGGACTTGAGTGAAACCCGGTGTGCATGATTGAATGTCTGAGCATGTGTGTGTGTGTGTGTGTATGTATGTGTGTGGGGGAGTGCATGTGAATGTGTGTGTGCGTGGAACAGAGATGTAACACAATAACAAGAAACAGCTGATTCCACTGACAAGAGGAGGAGGTGTGGCTGAGCTGTCAGGGATCGAAGGACCCAAGAGGCTCCTAGACAGCGCCTGACGGAAAATAAACAACACAAAGGAGCAAAAGCCACAGCGTCATAGAACTGAGTTTGGAACTTTGAATTTGCAGCATTAGGAGATCAAATTTACTGAAATCAAATGCTATTTCAATCAAAAACATCTTAACAGGCCAAGTTACATGTTAACATAGGACCCCTTCTTTGATATAATCTTCACAATTCTTGCATCCATTGAACTTGTTAGTTTTGGGAGAGTTTCTGCTTGAATTTCTTTGCAAGATGTCAGAAAAGCCTTCCACAGCTGCTGTCTTGATGTGAACTTCCTCCCACCCTCATAGATCTTTTGCTTGAGGATGTGCCAAAGGTTCTCAGTAGGGTTGAGGTCAGGGGAGGATGGGGGCCACACCATGAGTTTCTCTCCTTTTATGCCTATAGCAGCCAATGACACAGAGGTATTCTTTGCAGCATGAGATGGTGCATTGTCATGCATGAAGATAATTTTGCTACGGAAGGCACAGTTCTTCTTTTTGTACCATGGAAGAAAGTGATCAGTCAGAAACTCTGTATACTTTGTTGAGGTCATTTTCATATCTTCATGGACCCTAAAGGGGCTTACCAGCTCTCTCCCCATAATTCCGGTCCAAAACATGACTCCTCCACCTCCACCTCCTTGCTGACGGCGCAGTCTTGTTGGGACATGGTGGCCATCCACCAACCATACACTACTCCATCCATCTGGACCATCCAGGGTTGCACGGCGCTCATCACTAAACAATATTGTTTGAAAATTAGTCCTTTATGTATTTCTGGGCCCACTGCAACCGTTTCTTCTTGTGAGCATTGGTTATTGGTGGCTGAATAGTAAGTTTATGCACAAATGCAAGCTTCTGGAGGATCCTACACCTTGAGGTTCATGGGACTCTAGAGGCACCAGCAGCTTCAAATACCTGCTTGCTGCTTTGTAATTGCATTTTAACAGCTGCTCTTTTAATCCAATGAATTTTTCTGGAAGAAACCCTCCTCATTCTGCCTTTATCTACATGAACCTGTCTGTGCTCTGAAGCAGCCACAAATTTCTTCACAATACAATAATCACACTTAAGTTTTCGTGAAATATCTAATGTTTTCATACCTTGTCCAAGGCATTGCACTATTTGATGCTTTGCGGCAGCAGAGAGATCCTTTTTCTTTCCCATATTGCTTGAAACCTGTGGCATGCTTAATAACATGGAACATCCTTCATAAGTAGTTTTCTGTTTATTGGGCTCACCTGGCAAACTAATTATGACAAGTGTCTGAGATTGATACCAGTGATCCAAACAGCCCTGAGACACAATACCACCCATGAGTTTAATTGAAAAACAAAAAATTGAATGTTTATGACACTAAAATCAGATTTGCATAATAATTTGGAACACGGTGTATTTGAATGACATCTTGATTTTCTCTTGCTTTCTAGCTGAACACAAGGACCATGTTCGCAGGGTGCTGCAGCGGCTATTGGAAAACCAACTGTATGTTATGACTGAAAAATGTGAGTTCCAAACTATATCAACCACATTCCTGGGTTTTATTATTGCTGATGGCCAGATTAAACCGGACCCTAAGAAGGTCCAAGCCGTCACAAATTGTCCCACACCCACTTCTAGGAAACAGCTACAGCGGCTCTTAGGTTTTGTCAACTTTTACCCCAGGTTCATTCGCAACTATAGCTCTGTTGTCTCCCCTTTGGCCTGTCTCACCTCCACCAAGACACGGTTTGTCTGGTCAGATGAGGCTGATGCTACTTTCACCCTACTTAAGACAAGTTTACTGAGGCCCCCATCCTAACCCAGCTGGATCCTGAAAGACAGTTTACTGTGGAGGGAGACACCTTGGACACTGGGGTGGGGGGTGTTCTCTCCCAGCGCTCAGTCACCGACAACAAGATTCACCCTTGTGCGTTTTTCTTTCAGAGCCTGTCACCTGCCAAGAGAAACTATGACATCGGTGACCAAGAACTGCTAGCTGTCAAACTAGCTCTAGAGGAATGGCTTCATTGGCTAGGAGAGTCCGTTCATCCATTCCTGGTTTGGACCAATCTTAAAAACCTGGAATATATTGACTGCCAAAAGATTGAACTCTCACTAGGCCATGTGGGCACTATTTTTTGGTCACTTCAAATTCACCCTGACCTACAGGCCCGGCTCCAAGAATGTCACATCTGATGCAATCTCTCGACAGTTCTCCTCTGACTCTGTGATTTCAGGCACGGACACCATCATTCCAAACTCTGTTGTCATGGGAGCACTGAAATGGGAGATCGAGCAGGAGGTGAAGGATGCTCAGGTCATCAATCTGGACCTTGGGGGGGGGGGGGCGGACCAGGCCGGATGTTTGTTCCTGCTGCAGTCAAGGGGGACATCATCCATTGGCCGTATGCAGGTAAATTTTCCTGTCACCCGGGGATGGTCAGGACCTTCGCCGCCCTGTGTCGCATGTTCTAGTGGCCGATGATGGATCGTGATGTTAGGGAATAATTCAAGGCCTGTTCCCAGTGCTCAGCGGGCAAGTCCTTCACCACCCCACCCGCGGGATTGCTACACCCACTTCCCACCCTAAGCCGCTCTTGGTCTAGCATAGCGCTGGACTTTGTCACTGAGTTACCCACCTCCAATGGTTACACCACCACATTGGCCACTGCGGATAGATTCTCCAAGGCTGCACACGTCATCCCTCTTTGCAAGTTACCATCGGCCTTGGAGACAGCCAACCTACTCACGATGCACGTCATTAGGCTGCACGGCATCCTGGATGACATCGTCTCTGATCGCGGTCCCCAGTTTGTGTTGCAGGTATGGCGCACCTTCTGCAAGTCCATTGGGGCCACGGTGAGTTTATCGTCAGGCTATCATCTACAATCTAATGGCCAGTGTGAGTGGGCCAACCAAGAGCTGGAGGCATTTCTACGGTGTGTCATTTCTTCTGACCCTGCTTCGTGGAGAACCTACCTGCCTTGGGTGGAGTACGCACGCAATACCACCACTTCCGCTGCCACAGGGTTCTCCCCGATTGAGGCGTCACTGGGCTACAGTCCTCCTCTCCTCTCCATCAACGAGGAGAAGATTGCTGTCCCCAGTGTCGCCGCCCATATGGACAGATGTTGCCAGTTTTGGAGGGACACTAAGGCGGCGCTGCCCTGGACACGGGAGGAGAATGTGAAATGGGTCAATCAGAGGAGAACTTCTGCCTCTGCCTACAAAGTCAGTGATAAGGTATGGCTGTCTACCAAGAATTTCCTTCTCAAAACCGACAGTAAGAAACTGGCTCCTCATTTTGTCGGGCCTATTTCAATTGTTGCTGTGTTAAACTCTGCCTCTGTGTAACTCAGCTTGCCACACTGCACGTAAACCCCATCTTCCATGTTTCCCAGGTCAAGCCTGTGTTCTCCAGCTCCCTCTGCCTGCCGCCGAAGCCACCGCCACTATTTAAGATGGTCAACGGAGGGTTAGTATATGCCGTCAACCGCATCATGGATGCTTGCCACCAGGGCTGGGGAATACAGTTTCTAGTTGACTGGAAGGATCATGGGCCAGAAGAGAGATCACGGATCCCCAGATCTTTCATCATGAACGACACACTCATCGAGGAGTTTTACCGACATCACCTCGACAAGCTGAGAGTCACGCCAGGAGGCGTGTCTTGAAGAGGGGGCTACTGTAAGGATCCAGGGCTGCACGCCTGCAGGGACTGTCACCCTTCACTAATTGGCTCATTCCCTGCAGCAGCACTGAACACCTGAAGGCAATCAGAGTTGGCCTTTATAAGGGACGTTCTCCTGTTACTCTGCCTGGGCACATCATATTATCTCTTGTCAAGTCAGTTGCTCATGTCAGCATGCAGCTTGGAGACATCCTAGTCATGTAGATAGTTTGGATTGCCATAAACCACCATAAGTTAATTTACCAACATCACTGTGCACTGTGTCTCACCCCTTTATCCCCTCACTGTTCAGGCCTGACCAGCCTGCAACACATCACCACAGCTCCAAACCTGGAACTCCGCAGAAGAGGCAGCTGGGAGGATCATCAGCCTGGCTTCCCTCAGCCCCCACCTATAGTTGGAGTTTGGCACTTCCCTTTCCCAGCAAAACCTTAAGAAACCCAGAACAGATAATAACATTACCAGTCTTACTCTCATTTTCTATACTTACCCTCTCTCTGCTCTCTCCTCTTAGGGCTGCCAGACTCTTCTGCGCCTACTGTGAACACAATAATTATTCAATAAAATCATTGTTAAACGTCAATCATTGTCTCCACTCGTGTTTGCTTCTGGGTCCGGTTGCATTAATTAACCTTGTCAAATATATGAGAAAAAAGTTGCAAATTTATGAGGAAAAAAGTAAAAATTTAGTTGAAAAGCTAAGAGAAAAAAGCTGCAAATTTATAAGAAAAGCATTACAGATTTATGAGGAAAACCTTTATAATTTAGTTAAAAATTTACATGACAAAAATAGCAAATTTACAAAAAAAGCAGCAAATTTATGAGGAAAAATGTTGAAAATTTATTTGAAAATCTTAGAGGAAAAAATAGCAAATTTACAAGAAAAAAGCTGCAAACTTGAAAAAAGTTGCAAAAAAGGGAAAAAAGATTAAAATTTATAAGAAAAAAGGTATCTGCATTATGAGAAAAACTGAAAATCATAAAGAAAAATGTTTTCAATGTACAAGAAAAACATAGCAGCCCAGGCAGAACAACATAATTGGCGTACCAAGGTGTTCCCGGTAGAGGTTGGGTGTAGAAGGTTTGTTGCCATGACTACATCTAGACGGCTGAAGAGAATGGGAGTGCGAGAACAGGCCTACCAGCAAGCAATAAAATCACTATCTGAAGATGCCGAGCAAAGCAGCAATTGGTTATGGATCAAAAGGAAAGACTCCAATTGGGCTGCAAGATGACCAGAGGGGTAATAGCAGAGGGGGGCACACCTGGGACGCCAGGTTGTTGCTGTTGAGCCTTCTGGAGGTGTTATGGGCATAAATCAATGGAACACTGAGGATGGAGGGTGCCCACCTGATGACCCCAATGAAGCAATTTACCCCTCTCCCACTCAAGACATCAGGCAAGAAGCAATGCTGTTACGTTAAGGGATTGTACCATCAAGTCCTATAAGCTCTAATGAGAAAAAAAAGTGAAGGTAATTTAGACCCCGCCCCCCCACAAAAAAAATGTTGTAGGTGAAGTTGGGCGCCCCCTAGTGGCTGAGAGGGACCTGTACTCCTCTTTTATCACCAGAAACTGCTCTGTGGTGCACACACACACCTCCACATATGCTTCATCAGTTCAGTTTCACAGCCTCCAACCTCCTCCCTCTGCATATTTTTTCAGTCTGAAATATCTGAGGGAGCAGAGACTGAGGTGAAGCGAGGAAAACGTGTGTATGTGTGTGTAGCTGGAACAGTTAGTGTAGTCACTGTGGGCACTTTGTCATCATAACATCCTGGCCTTGTCACAGAGGAATCTCTAGACGTGCATAAGCTGGGCTGGCCCGTCTCAGAGAGGCATCCTGTTTATTCTCCGACTGGACAGCCTCAAGTGGATCCTAAACACTGCTGAAGATGTAGCACGCCAGCCAAAGAACAAATCATACACAACTGCATGCATTTATCTGGAATCTCTTTGTCTGGTTTAGTATAAATAATGATTCATGTGTTAAACGGAGAGAGTGGGACGTACACATGGAACATCTGATGATACACGCCATCGGAGCACGGCTGTTTCTGGATATAAAGCAGGGTACGCAAATGCTACAGCCTCCCTCAGCCACTAGGGGGTGCCCAAGATACAGGGGCCAAGGCCCCTGTCCGGAAGGTCTTCAACTCCCACCTCTGGAAGAACTTCAATCACATTCCGAGGGAGTCTGGGAGTCTGGAGACATTGAGTCTGAATGGACCATGTTCTCCATCTCCATTGTCGACTCCATGGATCATCACCTTATTGTGGTTGCATGCCCTCGTGATCCCAGGAGCTATGTTGTACATGGCAATTTGCCTCTGGTAGGCTCACCCAAGATAAATTGGTCCTGGGTGAAGGGTCAGCCTAAGAAAGATCCAAAAGACAGTCATGATGAATGCTACAACAAGGATTCAGTGTACCCCGCCAGCATGGGGTTACCAGGGCCCCGCCCCAAGGCTAGCTCTGGGGAGGGGAGAATATTTTAAATTACCCTAAGCTTTTTCTCAGCCAGACATTCCCAGCGCATCCTCACTATACGTTTGACATCACGCCAGGGGTGGGTACGGCGGCACATACACAAGGCACACTCACGACGCCACACTTTCCACGGAACTTTGTGTCAAAAGTTAACATTACAATCAGCTAACAAATGTTAAAATATGGCATCCTTTCCATGGAACTTTGTGTCACTTCCGGTCCCCAGATCTGGTCTCCAGTTCCGGTACACAGATGACTCGGCAGCCATATTGCCAATGCATCTAGATGGGTCTCACTTTTTCTCATAAATTTGCAACTTTTTAAAATAAATTTGCAACCTTTTTTCCCCACATAAATTTGCAACTTTTTCTTATAAATTTGCTATGTTTTTCTCATATATTTGCAACTTTCATCCCTCGTAAATTTTTTAACTTTTTTCCCTCAGAAATTTTTTTACTTTTTCTTTGTAAAGGTGCAACTTTTTCCTCATAAATTTGCAACTTTTTCACATAATGCTGCAGGTTTTTTCACAAATGTGCAACATTTTTTTCTCAAATTTGCAACTTTTTCCCGCATAAATTTGCAACTTTTTTCCACTCATAAATTTTCTACTGTTTTACTGTAAATGTGCAACTTTATCTCGATGGTTCTCATGGTGGAGGCACATGTCGATGCAGCGACCCAGAGCTCTTCCTTAGTTAACAGCTACTTGAGAAAGACTTAGACCAAATCCCAATCTCCTCCCTAAACCCTCAAGCCCTGCCCTTGTAGACTTAGGCAGCAGCCTTTAGTAGTGTGTGAGTGTGTGAGTGTGTGGGTCTGCGAGGGCTTGAAATGGTATAAAAGGAATGGGATGCTTTATGACATGTCACCCTACCTTGACAACAGTGTATGACAGACATGCTGCTTAGTATTGTGGGATTCTAACTTTTTATTTTAAGAATGATTTTATCTTCAAGGCCAAGGAACAGAAGGAACCAATTGCCTGATCTAAATATCTTGCAGGTACTAGTCTTACAGAGTGAAAGAGAGGTGAAAAAAATAATTTTACTTTTTTTTATGAAAATTACACAGAATAGATAGATAGATACATACTTTATTTCAAACAAAAAAGTAAAACAAAAACAAAACAAATGACAAATGCAATAAAGTAATAGTATACAGTGTTCGAAAGGGAGAAGGAAGAAGTGAACACTTATTAATTCCAACTCCTCTTTTCCATAAATACACCCATGTGAATTATATACAAATTACCACATTTAAGACCCCAAGTAAACAATTAACTGTATTTTGTACATATCAACATTAACACCCATCCATCCTAACATACATTGATGTCTATACATCAAAACCAGCCTCAAACAACACAGATATACACAGTGCTGTCCCACCCACCATTCCATAGTGTCCCATAGTGTCCCAGAGTGAGCATAGTGAATCGTACATATAAATACTACCCTTCTAACATATATCCTTTCAGCAAATAATGTTTATACCTCTTTTTGAATTGATTTCTGTTTGTACATAGTTTCAGTTCCAGCTCCAGACTGTTCCACAAATCCACCCCACAGACAGATATGCACATACTTTTCTTGGTTGTTCGTATCTTGGGTTTTGTAAAGTTTAAGTCTCCTCTCAAATTATAATCATTGTCTCTTTTTTTAAATATTTTTTGTATATTAGTTGGGAGGTGATTATTAATTGCCCTGTACATGACTTGTGCTGTCTTAAATTTAACTAAATCGATGAACTTTATGACATGTGACTTTAAAAACAACGAATTGGTATGGTCTCTATATCCTACATTATTTATTATCCTTATAGCTCTTTTTTGTAATGTGCATATTGACTGTAGGTTGGTCTTGTAGGTGTTTCCCCAGACTTCTACACAGTAGTTAAGATAAGGTAGAAACAGTGAATTGTACAGTAAGAACAATGATTTATAGTCCAAGATGTGTCTTGTCTTCCCCAGTATCCCTATACATTTTGCTAACTTGGCCCGGATGTGACTGATGTGAGGTTTCCAGCAGATTTTATTGTCTAGCGTCACCCCCAGAAACTTATTTTCCTGTACTGTTTCTATTCTGGTATCATCTATCATTACCATTATGTCATGATTTATTTTATAATTTCCAAACAACATAATCTTTGTTTTTTTCAGATTTAGAGATAATTTATTTTTGTTGAACCACTGCGTTAACTTTTTCATTTCAGTTGTGACCACCTCTAAAACCTGCTGCAAATTCTCACCAGTGCAAAGGATATTTGTGTCATCCGCAAACAAAATAAATTTCAGAATTTTTGATACTTGGCATATGTCATTTATATACAAAATAAAGAGTTTGGGTCCCAAAACTGATCCCTGGGGAACTCCACAAGTGATGTCCATGAAGGGTGATTTGTGCTCACCAATTTGTACAAATTGTTGTCTGTTACTTAAATAACTTTCCACCCAACTCAGTCCGACCCCTCTTATCCCATACCTTTCCAGTTTCCTTAGTAGTATTCTGTGGTCAATGGTATCAAAAGCTTTCTTTAAATCTATAAATACTCGTACAGCAAACTTTTTTTTATCTATACAACTAGTAATTTCTTCAATAAGTTCAATCAGTGCCAAAGATGTAGATTTATCTGCTCTAAAACCATACTGGCTGTCTGGAAGGAGGTTGTGTTTTTCAATGAAATCATCCAGTCTCTTAGTGAAGATTTTTTCAAGTATTTTGGAGAATTGTAAGAGTAAAGGCTCTGGCCTGTAATTTGTGAAACAATGACTGCCTCCTGTTTTGTATAGAGGTATTATTTTTGCTATTTCCATTTTGTTTGGAAATTTACCAGTTTGAAATGACAGGTTACAGATGTGGGTGAGTGGCTTAACAATTCCTTCAATTACTTTTTTCACTATTGTCATGTCAATTTCATTCCAGTCAGTTGATTTTTTGTTCTTAAATTTACTCACAGTCTCAATAATTTCCTTTTCAGTAACTGCACCCAAAAAGATTGTGTTTAGATTTCTGTCTTCTATTTCATTTACAGAACCACTGTTGTTTGTTTCTGCTGTCACTATTGATTTTGCTAATTCAGGACCAACATTTACAAAAAATTTATTGAAACCACTGACCACATCCTCCATATTATTTATCAAATTGACATTTTCAATAAAATATTCTGGATAATTAGCATTCTTAGGTCGATTACTAATAATCCCACTGAGTACTTGCCATATTTGTCACACCCGAGCGCTAATTTTGTCCACGCTCGGGCCACACACCATTCCTGTCAGGCTTTGACAGTGGTGTTGTCATTCTGGCTCCCCGGGCTCTGATTGGACAAACGCTCAGGAGTTTCCTGCTGTCAAGTCTGAGCAGCTGTGCTGCATTCGCGGTCGTTACCAGCTGGCTTTAAATGCTGGCGCCAGCGGCTGCATCTTGCGGCAGTCTTGTCAAACATTCACCTAATGTTCATCTACGATTCCTCCTCTCATGTAAGTGTGCTTATTGTTGAGGTTATCGTTTGTGTTCCTTGCCCTTTTCCTTTGTCAGACGGTGAGCTAGCATTCCTCGTCTCAGCCGTCAATGATCGTTTGGTATGCTAAAAGATAATCTTGCTGCTCAACCCACAACGGCTAGTTATCTTGTCCTTCCCTTGTCCTGAACTGTGAATAAACTTCTGTGTGCAATTTCACCGGACTGTGGCGTCTTATGCTGGCTCGTGAGGGCCAGACCTGACAGTAGACTGCCACCAGAAGGAGACGCTGTTCTCGGTGAAGTTTCATTCAGGAGAACTCTGCTCTTTCCTGTCTGGGTACGGTGTACTGGAATTATGCCGTCGCGGAGGAGTCGCACTCGGGGTCCCAGCCACCAGCTGACCGAGGCGCTGGACGAAGTAGATGAAATCCTCATCACCGCCTCCCTCCTCGGCTTTCATCCCGATGTGCGCTGTTGCCTGGACTACGCTGAGGATGTGCTCGACTTCCTTCCCCCCTGCTACGACGACCACCCAGAAGTCGACGCAAGGAGACTTGACATCGCCGCCCAACGCGAGATACTCCGGATGTACGAGGAAGAAGAAGAAGCCCTGAGGCGGAGGAGACTGCATCCTCGCTGCCCGCTTTGTGATCCCGATCCCTTCCTCGATCCAGGCCAGGAGTTCGCACCACCTGTGGCCCGCCGAAGACGTCGGCGCCTCGGCCAGAGACATCCTCAGCAAGAGTCCCGTCCGGATCCTGCTCCGGGTCGCTGGTATGACCCCTTTAACCAGACAGCTGTCTCTTCAGTGTCTCACCAGGAGGGAACCCCCGCAGCCTCTCTCCCCGGGCCGTCTTCCTCTGCTGTCCCGTCAGCGCATCGTGCCCGGCCCGTTTCGGCTGTCGCCCCCTCCTCTCCGACGCCTTCTCCAGCTGCTGGCTGTATGAGGAGTTCTGCTCCGGCGAGCCCCGCGTCGATTCCATCTCAAGTGGCCTCCCCTCGTCCTTCCAGGGAGCCCTCTGCCACCATCCGACGGGAAAAGGAAGGAGCAACGTTTCCTACAGCGTGCACCATCCTTCCTCCGGGAGACAGGCGAGTACAAGTTCACTCTTTTTCTCCTAATAGTGATTTGTCTTGTCTGACTCCTGGGGGTGAGGTTCGGGGTTCGCAGCCCCCCGAGCCTCCACCACCTGCTGAGGTAATTACTAAACCCTCTGCCTCTGTGTCTCCCCACACTGAGCGTTCTTCGACGTCAGCCGAGTGTCATCAGATGAGGAGGGGGCCTTGCGGTCCTGGAGCAGAAGATTCCAGCCCCGCAGCCACATCAAAGACAGAGGAGGGGATCGGACCACTATTTGGAGCCTGCGCCGACGACGGAGCGTCCCCGGGTCTCCACGGATGAGCAGTCCGACCCAGCGGGCCAGGGGCCCCCCACCACCACGCCGTACGGGTTGCCAGCATGGACGTCGGCGCCGGAGGGTCCTCAGGCTGCAGAAGCCATTATGCCAGCTGCGGAGTCCGACGCAGCTGAGTGGGAGCCAGAAGACGACCTCCTCCTGTCTGAGCACGGATCGTCGAAGTCCTGGACGGCATCCGAACTTGAGATCAGGCAAGTGCTCAGTGTTGTCTTTGTTTTTTCTATTATTGAGCATTTTTGCCTGTCTCTTGGGGAGGCGAGCCGGGTGCAGCCGTCCACTGCATCCGAGCTTGTCTCGCCGGGTTCTGGTGCTGCCGGTGTCCCTGATCCCGGTTCTTCTTCTTCTGAGCCTTCGCCCAAGGTCGCCGGTGGGGAGCAGACACCAATCGGTGTACCAGAGGTCCCGGGTTCAGAGTTGGAGGTCAGTGCTGGACCTGCCCTGATTCAATCAGGGTCCATCGCGGGTGCAGCGTCGGCTCAGTCAGAGTTCATCACCGGAGTGGTTCAGACCCAATCCGGGTCCATCGCGGGTACAACGTCGGCCCAGTCTGAGTTTGTCCCCGGAGGGGTTCCTGCCCAATCCGGGCCGACCGTGGGTGCAGCATCGGTCCAGTCAGGATTCTCTACCGGATTGGTTCCGGCCCTATCAGCGCCTGTTTGTGTGGGATCCGGAGGTGGTGCTGCAGACCCGCCGCTGAATAATGCCAAACTGATCCCCTACCCTCGTCACGTTCCTCCCTCCCCCGCGTCTGGAACCGCGGGGATTAACCATAATTGGCTCGGTTCTCCCTGGCTTCTCCCTGCCATTGGGAGACCATCGCCGATCTCTCTCCGGTGGTCTTGTTGGCAGGTTGATGCGGGTCGGCCACCTGGAAGCCTGCTCTTCCCGTTTGGCGTCCGGGGCCGGCCTCCCGATAAACAGAACTGTATATTTGGCACCCTGGTCCGGCCGCCGGAGGCATGGTCATCCTTGGCCCGGGATTCGGGTAGGCCACCAGAACACGTCCCGCTACTCCTGTTAGCGGTTTGGATGCTGGGGGCTGGGAGGCCCCCTGAACTGTATATTATGCTTGTCATCCTGGTGTGTTTTTTTTCCCCTTCTTTCGCCCCTCTGTAGTTTCTGTGACTGAGTTTTTTTGGCTGAAATACTCCACAGGCAAGGTCTAATGGTGTACTCCGATGTGTGACTTTGACCTTTTGGCTTAGAAGACAGCCGAGTTAAATCTATTTTGTTAGCACTTTTTCTCAACTTTAGGATCTATTATGGTTATATTAAACATCGTTTATATTACTCCTATTTTGTGTTTAATGAATATATGTATCCTTGTCATGGGAATTCACATGTTTTTGTTTTTTGAGCTACTGTTTAGTAAAGTGTTGTTTGTCTACTGCATCCCCGATCAAAGAATCCTCAGAGCAGACCTTTTTTTTCATCAGACATAATGCCATTATGATTGTTTTTCTCGCTGGCCGTTGCTAACACTTGCTGAAATTTCTACAATAGATCTTTATTCTGCCAAATAGGGTCTAGTTGGCCTGATTCAGATGCCAAGAAAATGAACTTGTTCAGCTTCTGCATTCAGAAGTTTGGCCATGTTTTTTTTTCTAATCACTCTTAAAATTAGAATTTGATGTGCAGCCTTTGAAATTCTCAGCCGCTAAATTTCTGGTAGAACTTTTGCACTCTCACTGTTTTAAGGTGTTGGTCACTTCAGACAGCTGTTTATCTGAATGGTTAAGTACTAACTGTAAAGAACTGAGGTCCACACGAATAGTGGTTTCAACAAAGTTCTCTTTTAAAAACTAGGAGCGGGAACATTAACAGGCGGCAACATCAACACATCGCCATTTTCATAACTATCTCACTCGGTGAAGGTCAACTCTGACCTGTGACGTCACCACAGTCTTAAAGGCACAGCACACACAATTATCACATTATATGACATCTCCCCCTTTTTTAGTTTTTTTTTTTTTCAGAACAAAACAATTTTCAGTTCAAACATTTTCCATTTCCATTTCACCCTTCCCCACAGCCCATGGCTTAATTATTGAACCACATATAACCACACTTATCACAGTGAACACGTGAATTTCTCTCTTTTCATTTTTCTTTTTTTTTTTTCTCTACAAATCTAGTCTTTGCACAGGTTTAATCATTCTACCGGACCGGGTAAACAACAGTCCTTGCTTTGGGTCTGGCGGTTTGACACTGGATTCTGGTAAAATAGTGTCAGCGGCAGCTGCAGTTTCAGGCTGCTGATCGACAATCTCTGGCTGCAGGTCATTTGGAGCTGAAGAGTGTATCTCTCTGGCTGATTCAGGATCATGTTGCAAGTGACGGCGGTTGCGTCGCAAAGTTGCTCCCTGGGGTGTTTCAATAAGAAAGGAGCGAGGTGTGCTGCTTTCTCCTGTGACAACAGCGGGTGTTTTCCAGGATTTCTGATGGTCCAGCTTTGTGAGGACTGAATCTCCTGGCTTCAACGAAGGTAGGGGTTTAGCTCCATGGCGCTGATTGAAGTAGAATGCTTGTTTCTGTTTCTCCATTGCATCCTTATTCCTGACGACTTCCAGATCAGGCCATCGGGGCTGAAGATTCACTTCGAGTGTAGGAAGAGTTGTTTTGATCTTTCGACCCATAAGTAGCTCTGCAGGACTCACGCCTGTGGTGGTGCAGGGCGTTGATCGAAAGCACATGAGGGCGAGCAAAGGATCTTGCTGCTTTAAGATTCTTTTTGCTGTTTGAACTCCCCTCTCTGCATGTCCGTTTCCTTGGGGGTTGTGTGGACTTGAGGTGATGTGCAAAAAGTCAAACTCCCTTGCAAACTTTTTAAATTCTTGGCATGAGAATTGAGGCCCATTGTCAGATACAACCACATCTGGACAACCAAACCTCGCGAACACTGCCTTCAGCTTTAAGATCATCTGAGAAGCAGTGGTTACTGGCAGATGAAGTATCTCGAGGAACCGAGAGAAATAGTCTGACACAACAAGGTAGGTGTGCTTGTTATGCTCACACAGGTCAACAGCAAGTCTCTTCCAGGGCCGATCAGGTAGAGGGGTTGACAAGAGAGGCTCTTTTCGCTGAGCTGGTCTCATCTCACGACACACCTGACAGGACTGGACTTTGCGTTTGATTTCAGATGAGATGCCAGGCCACCACACAGATGTGCAGGCCCGCTCTCTGCATTTTGTCAGACCTTGATGTCCATCATGTATTCGATCCAAGATGTCTGCTCTGAGCACATCCGGAATCAACATGCGGCTTCCTCTGGTGATAATTCCATCGCATTCAGACAGTTCATTTTTAATGGGAAAATAGTCTCTGATAGCTGCTGGGACATTGCCTATGTATTCTGGCCATCCTGACTTGATGTACCGCAACACCAACTGTAGGTTACAGTCAGCTGCTGTAGCGGTCTTTATGGTGTCTATTTTCCGTAGATAGTTAAACATGCCCAGGACACGCTTGAGGTCATGCACGTTCTGTGGTGGAGGGAGCTCGCGGATTGCCTTGACTTTATCAGGGTCGGGTCTCACGCCTGATTTGTCAATTTCTTGGCCCAAGAAGTGAAGCTTGTTTTGTCTAAACTTACATTTTTCTCTGTTCAGTTTAAGTCCGGCTGACTCGATCCTTTCCATTACCTTGCTGAGACGCTGGTCGTGCTGTTCAGGAGTGTCGCCGTACACCAGTATGTCATCCATGTAGATAGCCACGCCTTCCAGGCCGTTGAGGGTTTCTGTCATTTTGCGCTGAAAAATTTCAGGAGCGCTTGTGATCCCAAATGGAAGACGTTTGAATGCATATCTCCCAAAGGGTGTGATAAAGGTTGTTAATTTACTGCTTTCTGGATGGAGAGGAATCTGCCAAAACCCGGAGGCAGCATCCAATGATGTGAATGTGGTTGCTCCACTAAGTTTTGCAGTGATTTCCTCTGCAGTAGGAAGAACATACCTCTCTCTTCGTACAGCTTCATTTAACCTCTTTAAATCGACACAGATCCGCACTTTTCCATTTTTCCTTGGGACTGGTACCATTGGCGCGCACCAATCTGTAGGATCAATCACAGCTTCAATCACATTATTCTCCTCCATACGCTGCAATTCCTCTTTAACCTTCTGCAAAAGTGGCAAAGGGACACGACGGGCAGTGTGCACTGTGTATGGCTGAGCATTCTCTTTTAACAGGATTTTAACTGGTTCTGTTTTAAGTGTTCCATGCTCACCAAATGCTTTGTGAACTTCTTCAACACGCTTCACAAGCCCCATCGACATTGCTGTATCTCTGCCCAGCAAATTGTTTGCATTATTGCCACTGATGACATACACAGGAAAAGTATATGGTTTTTCTTTGTATTCTGTGAAGGCTTGAAATTTTCCTATACAGTCCAACTGACCACCCGGGCTGCACAGTGTGACATTAGATGGCTCTAATTCCTTCTTAGGAACTAGTTCGTTAAATGTCTTTTGTCCCATAATGTTTGCATCTGCACCCGTATCAATTTTAAAATTGACTGGTGTTGTTCCAATTGTAAGCTGTATGGTCCATGGGTCATCATTTCTGTCTGTTTTTGTGACTGCGCCCAAAAAAAATGGTGTCTGGGAAACTGTCTCTTCAGTGACTTCTCTGACTGATTTACTGTGACATTTCTTTTCCCAGTGACCCACCTTTTTACACTTGTTGCATGTTGACTTCATGGCTGGGCACTTTTCAGGATCTCTGTGTTTTAATTTTCCACATCTTCTACACCATGAGTCTTTTTGCTCTCCACTTTTTCCTTTCCTTGGTTTAAATGGAGATCTTCCTCTGCCTGCTGCTTTTCCCTGGATCTCCTGCACCGTGGTGTGTGCCTCCCCCTGCTGGTGAACCTGGAGGACAACCTCCTCGTACTGGCGAACTGTTTGAATGGTTTGGGCAAGCGTTAGATCAGCCATCATCTGCAGTTTACGTGACAGCTCTTTATCAAGGATGCCCACAACAATTCGGTCACGGATATGTTCATCTCTCTTTACACCAAAGTCACAGTGTTCTGACATCTCATGAAGGGCTCTGATAAACATTTCCACTTTCTCACCAGGCCGCTGCAGCCTCTGGTGAAAACAAGCGCGCTCATGGATCACGTTCCGTTTGGGACAGAAGTACTCGTCGTATTTTCCTAACACAACGTCAAACTTCTTTTGATCCGTTTCCTCAGTAAAGGAGAATGATTTGAAGATGTTTTCAGCTTCGGGGCCCATGGCGTAAATCAGTGAACTGACCTGAATTTCGCCGTCCTCTTTATTCAGTTTTGTAGCCGTCCGGAAACGCAGAAAGCGCTCTTTCCAGCCCGCCCATTCATTTGGACGATGAAAAGGAAAACTTTCCGGGGGATTAAACAAGGCCATCTTACTGAAGCAGAGCGTCCGTCAAGCACTTCTGACACCATGTAAAGAACTGAGGTCCACACGAATAGTGGTTTCAACAAAGTTCTCTTTTAAAAACTAGGAGCGGGAACATTAACAGGCGGCAACATCAACACATCGCCATTTTCATAACTATCTCACTCGGTGAAGGTCAACTCTGACCTGTGACGTCACCACAGTCTTAAAGGCACAGCACACACAATTATCACATTATATGACACTAACTGGGATCTCTAAAACTCTCCTGAACCATTTTTGATATTCTTCCATGTGTGTAAGCTCAAAACAGAGTCATCTGCATTATAAACTGGCCTTCAGAAGCGAAAACTCACTGACAGGGACTCTAGTAGAAACTGTCATATAATGTGATAATTGTGTGTGCTGTGTCTTTAAGACTGTGGTGACGTCACAGGTCAGAGTTGACCTTCACCGAGTGATATGATATGAAAATGGCGATGTGTTGATGTTGCCGCCTGTTAATGTTCCCGCTCCTAGTTTTAAAAGAGAACTTTGTTGAAACCACTATTCGTGTGGACCTCAGTTCTTTACATGGTGTCAGAAGTGCTTGACGGACGCTCTGCTTCAGTAAGATGGCCAAGTTTAATCCCTCGGAAAGTTTTTCTTTTCATCGTCCAAATGAATGGGCGGGCTGGAAAGAGCGCTTTCTGCGTTTCCGGACGGCTACAAAACTGAATAAAGAGGACGGCGAAATTCAGGTCAGTTCACTGATTTACGCCATGGGCCCCGAAGCTGAAAACATCTTCAAATCATTCTCCTTTACTGAGGAAACGGATCAAAAGAAGTTTGACGTTGTGTTAGGAAAATACGACGAGTACTTCTGTCCCAAACGGAACGTGATCCATGAGCGCGCTTGTTTTCACCAGAGGCTGCAGCGGCCTGGTGAGAAAGTGGAAATGTTTATCAGAGCCCTTCATGAGATGTCAGAACACTGTGACTTTGGTGTAAAGACAGATGAACATATCCGTGACCGAATTGTTGTGGGCATCCTTGATAAAGAGCTGTCACGTAAACTGCAGATGATGGCTGATCTAACGCTTGCCCAAACCATTCAAACAGTTCGCCAGTACGAGGAGGTTGTCCTCCAGGTTCACCAGCAGGGGGAGGCACACGCCACGGTGCAGGAGATCCAGGGAAAAGCAGCAGGCAGAGGAAGATCTCCATTTAAACCAAGGAAGGGAAAAAGTGGAGAGCAAAAAGACTCATGGTGTGGAAGATGTGGAAAATTAAAACACAGAGATCCTGAAAAGTGCCCAGCCATGAAGTCAACATGCAACAAGTGTAAAAAGGTGGGTCACTGGGAAAAGAAATGTCACAGTAAATCAGTCAGAGAAGTCACTGAAGAGACAGTTTCCCAGACACCATTTTTTTTGGGCGCAGTCATAAAAACAGACAGAAATGATGACCCATGGACCATACAGCTTACAATTGGAACAACACCAGTCAATTTTAAAATTGATACGGGTGCAGATGCAAACATTATGGGACAAAAGACATTTAACGAACTAGTTCCTAAGAAGGAATTAGAGCCATCTAATGTCACACTGTGCAGCCCGGGTGGTCAGTTGGACTGTATAGGAAAATTTCAAGCCTTCACAGAATACAAAGAAAAACCATATACTTTTCCTGTGTATGTCATCAGTGGCAATAATGCAAACAATTTGCTGGGCAGAGATACAGCAATGTCGATGGGGCTTGTGAAACGTGTTGAAGAAGTTCACAAAGCATTTGGTGAGCATGGAACACTTAAAACAGAACCAGTTAAAATCCTGTTAAAAGAGAATGCTCAGCCATACACAGTGCACACTGCCCGTCGTGTCCCTTTGCCACTTTTGCAGAAGGTTAAAGAGGAATTGCAGCGTATGGAGGAGAATAATGTGATTGAAGCTGTGATTGATCCTACAGATTGGTGCGCGCCAATGGTACCAGTCCCAAGGAAAAATGGAAAAGTGCGGATCTGTGTCGATTTAAAGAGGTTAAATGAAGCTGTACGAAGAGAGAGGTATGTTCTTCCTACTGCAGAGGAAATCACTGCAAAACTTAGTGGAGCAACCACATTCACATCATTGGATGCTGCCTCCGGGTTTTGGCAGATTCCTCTCCATCCAGAAAGCAGTAAATTAACAACCTTTATCACACCCTTTGGGAGATATGCATTCAAACGTCTTCCATTTGGGATCACAAGCGCTCCTGAAATTTTTCAGCGCAAAATGACAGAAACCCTCAACGGCCTGGAAGGCGTGGCTATCTACATGGATGACATACTGGTGTACGGCGACACTCCTGAACAGCACGACCAGCGTCTCAGCAAGGTAATGGAAAGGATCGAGTCAGCCGGACTTAAACTGAACAGAGAAAAATGTAAGTTTAGACAAAACAAGCTTCACTTCTTGGGCCAAGAAATTGACAAATCAGGCGTGAGACCCGACCCTGATAAAGTCAAGGCAATCCGCGAGCTCCCTTCACCACAGAACGTGCATGACCTCAAGCGTGTCCTAGGCATGTTTAACTACCTAGGGAAATATATCCCAAATCTGTCGACAGTGGGCCAGCCACTATATGAACTGTTGAAATCCAAGTCAGTGTGGATGTGGGACCATTCTCAGCAGGAGGCATTTCAACGCATCAAAGACATTCTGTCTACTTCTCCAGTTCTGAAATTCTATGATGTGAATCGACCTACTGCCGTATCAGCCGATGCCAGCAGCTATGGTATAGGTGGAGTACTACTGCAACTGCACGATGGAAACTGGAAACCTGTGGCATACTGCTCACGTCGTCTGTCAGAGGCCGAGACTAGATATGCACAGATAGAGAAGGAGTGTTTGGCGAGTGTCTGGGCATGCGAGAGATTCGAGAAGTACCTCTGTGGTCTGGAAGATTTTAAGTTGGTTACAGATCACAAACCCTTGGTGCCTCTCATGAACAAAAAGGACCTGGACAATGTGCCAATACGGTGCCAAAGGCTACTTATGAGACTTATGAGGTTCAAACCGACAGCCGAATATGCTCCGGGAAAGACCTTGGTAGTAGCTGATACACTCTCAAGAAGTCCACTACAGTGCATAGAAAACGAGACTGATTCTCACTCTGATGTAGCGTGCTACATAGCAGCAGTTATTGATAACTTGCCAGCTACTACACATAAAATAGACACTATAAAGACCGCTACAGCAGCTGACTGTAACCTACAGTTGGTGTTGTGGTACATCAAGTCAGGATGGCCAGAATACATAGGCAATGTCCCAGCAGCTATCAGAGACTATTTTCCCATTAAAAATGAACTGTCTGAATGCGATGGAATTATCACCAGAGGAAGCCGCATGTTGATTCCGGATGTGTTCAGAGCAGACATCTTGGATCGAATACATGATGGACATCAAGGTCTGACAAAATGCAGAGAGCGGGCCTGCACATCTGTGTGGTGGCCTGGCATCTCATCTGAAATCAAACGCAAAGTCCAGTCCTGTCAGGTGTGTCGTGAGATGAGACCAGCTCAGCGAAAAGAGCCTCTCTTGTCAACCCCTCTACCTGATCGACCCTGGAAGAGACTTGCTGTTGACCTGTATGAGCATAACAAGCACACTTACCTTGTTGTGTCAGACTATTTCTCTCGGTTCCTCGAGATACTTCATCTGCCAGTAACCACTGCTTCTCAGATGATCTTAAAGCTGAAGGCAGTGTTCGCGAGGTTTGGTTGTCCAGATGTGGTTGTATCTGACAATGGGCCTCAATTCTCTTGCCAAGAATTTAAAAAGTTTGCAAGGGAGTTTGACTTTTTGCACATCACCTCAAGTCCACATAACCCCCAAGGAAACGGACATGCAGAGAGGGGAGTTCAAACAGCAAAAAGAATCTTAAAGCAGCAAGATCCTTTGCTCGCCCTCATGTGCTTTCGATCAACGCCCTGCACCACCACAGGCGTGAGTCCTGCAGAGCTACTTATGGGTCGAAAGATCAAAACAACTCTTCCTACACTCGAAGTGAATCTTCAGCCCCGATGGCCTGATCTGGAAGTCGTCAGGAACAAGGATGCAATGGAGAAACAGAAACAAGCATTCTACTTCAATCAGCGCCATGGAGCTAAACCCCTACCTTCGTTGAAGCCAGGAGATTCAGTCCTCACAAAGCTGGACCATCAGAAATCCTGGAAAACACCCGCTGTTGTCACAGGAGAAAGCAGCACACCTCGCTCCTTTCTTATTGAAACACCCCAGGGAGCAACTTTGCGACGCAACCGCCGTCACTTGCAACATGATCCTGAATCAGCCAGAGAGATACACTCTTCAGCTCCAAATGACCTGCAGCCAGAGATTGTCGATCAGCAGCCTGAAACTGCAGCTGCCGCTGACACTATTTTACCAGAATCCAGTGTCAAACCGCCAGACCCAAAGCAAGGACTGTTGTTTACCCGGTCTGGTAGAATGATTAAACCTGTGCAAAGACTAGATTTGTAGAGAAAAAAAAAAAATGAAAAATGAAAAGAGAGAAATTCACGTGTTCACTGTGATAAGTGTGGTTATATTTGGTTCAATGATTAAGCCATGGGCTGTGGGGAAGGGTGAAATGGAAATGAAAAAATGTTTGAATTGAAAAATTGTTTTGTTCTGAAAAAAAAAAAACTAAAAAGGGGGAGATGTCATATAATGTGATAATTGTGTGTGCTGTGTCTTTAAGACTGTGGTGACGTCACAGGTCAGAGTTGACCTTCACCGAGTGATATGATATGAAAATGGCGATGTGTTGATGTTGCCGCCTGTTAATGTTCCCGCTCCTAGTTTTAAAAGAGAACTTTGTTGAAACCACTATTCGTGTGGACCTCAGTTCTTTACAGAAACCTTGTGTTTAGGACATAACTTCAAACTTAAGATCGGACATTTTTGTATCCGAGGTGAAATACTTTATGGGTCTTTGGCTTATGTTTGTTTTCCATTTTTGCTCATGTGCACTGAAGGCCACTGTTCAGCCACATCAGTATTTGGTTCATAACTGTTGAGGGTCTTTCGTTTGATTTGCTGCCAATTCATGAGAGTAGTTTTGTTTTTTGTTTTTTTTCTCTGTAATGGTCCGGTAATCCAGCTTTGTGACGACATTTGTACATTATTAAGCTGTTTTTTCTTTGTGATATGTGTTCCTGTGTTGTACATATTTGTTTGTTTTTTCTCCCTCCCCTGTGAATGTATCCCCTGGTTGTTTTCTGCCCCCGCCTTGTCGTTATTGTGATTTGTGTGGTAGGATATTGTGTTTTCTTTTTCTATGAGGTTGATTCTGTCCCCCCTCTGCCGGCTTCCCCATCCACCCACCCTGGGGTGAGGTGGGGGGGGTGGATGTTAACAGGCGTCCGGGAGTCCGCCTTGAGGGGGAGGTCCTGTCACACCCGAGCGCTAATTTTGTCCGCGCTCGGGCCACACACCATTCCTGTCAGGCTTTGACAGTGGTGTTGTCATTCTGGCTCCCCGGGCTCTGATTGGACAAACGCTCGGGAGTTTCCTGCTGTCAAGTCTGAGCAGCTGTGCTGCATTCGCGGTCGTTACCAGCCGGCTTTAAATGCAGGCGCCAGCGGCTGCATCTCGTCAAACATTCACCTAATGTTCATCCACGATTCCTCCTCTCATGTAAGTGTGCTTATTGTTGAGGTTATCGTTTGTGTTCCTTGCCCTTTTCCTTTGTCAGATGGTGAGCTAGCGTTCCTCGTCTCAGCCGTCAATGATCGTTTGGTATGCTAAAAGATAATCTTGCTGCTCAGCCCACGCGGCTAGTTATCTTGTCCTTCCCTTGTCCTGAACTGTGAATAAACTTCTGTTTGCAATTTCACCGGACTGTGGCGTCTTATGCTGGCTCGTGAGGGCCAGACCTGACAATATTCCTCTTAAGTTATTTTTATTATCCTCTAATATTCTGTTGTAGTATTCTTTCTTACAGGTCCTCATTATATTAGTAAGCTTATTTTTATATCTTTTATATTTGATCTCAGCCTCCGCCGTTCTGCACTTAATGAATTGTTTATATAATGTATTCTTCTTTTTACATGCATTTATTAACCCCTTGGTGACCCAAGGAATATTTTTCTTTTGTTGTCTGTCACTGTTTTATAGGACAGTTTTTATTGTACAATGATTGAAATATTTGTAAAAATTTATCATATGCTTTATTTATATCATTTTCATCATAAACTATCTTCCAGTCTTGTATTAATAATTCCTTTGTCAGTAAATACATAGATTCTTCGGTTCTTATTCTTTTATATTTAATATTTTTGGTATACTTTTTCTTCCTATAATCACATTGATAGACAACAAAAATCGGCAGGTGGTCACTGATATCATTCAATAAAAGCCCACTTCTGATATTATTTTCCATAATGTTTGTGAATATGTTATCTATTAGTGTGGCACTGTGTGACGGGATTCTGCTAGGTCCGGTAATTGTTGGATGTAAGCCCATACTGTATATTGTGTTGATAAATTCTTCTGTCAAACTATGTTGTTTTGAATTCATCAGATCTATATTGAAATCCCCACAGATGAACATAACTTTATGAGTTAGTTTTGCAGACATTTTTTCCATCCAGTCCTTAAATAAGTCAATGTTTGATCCAGGTGTTCTATATACACAGCTCACTACTATATTCTTCACATTGTCCAGACAGATTTCTATTGTAATACATTCAAATAAATCATCCACAGTTACTGACAGATTTTCAACAACCTTGTATTTCAAGCTCTTGTCAACATAAATTGCAACTCCTCCTCCTTTTTTCACTTTTCTATTTATATAATTTAATTCATAGCCATCCATGGTAAAATCCACTCCTTTCTCTTCATTGAGCCACATCTCTGATATTGCCGCAATATTGAATGGCTCTTTAAACTGATGTAAATAATCTTTAATGTTATTAAAGTTGGTATAGAGACTTCTGCTGTTGAAGTGGATCATAGAAATATTGAAATCAGATGTGACCATTGTGTTAAACTGTTCATCCGTGTAGTAACTACAGTTATTATTGATGGAGCTAAATAAATTATTATCAGGGTCTATGTTATATTCTACGTCCTGTGGGTTGTGATCCGTATATTCAAAAACTTTCAGTTCCTGTTGCTCCTGTTTGTTGATCTTTTGTTTCATGTTATTAAATGCCTTGTAGCAGATGAGTATATCCCTTCAGTGTCCTACAATTGTCTCTTGTTGCTGTCGACTCCAGTTCATAATATTCATTGATATTTGTCCAGTTCCATAATATTACGGATGTTAATGACCTTGGCTTCTTCAGGTGATCCATTTAATTTAATGTATATTTTACAGTTTGATGTCCAGGTGTTTTGAATCTTTTTCTGCTTTCTCATGTATCTTGCTTTTCTGGCTATTTCTGCGTTTTCTTTTGTAAGGTGCTTGTTTATGTAAATGTTCGTTCCTTTCAGTTTCCTACCTTGTTTTAGCAGCGCAGTCTTGTGTTTTCTGTTGACAAACCTCATGATGACAGCCGGTTTGTCGCCATTTTTCCTGGGCAGAGGGTGGCAGGTCAATGGTGTTACAGTCCAGCTGGATTCGTTTGGACTGCAGGAAGGCCGCCACTTGTTGCTCCGTGGATTCGTCTTCCAGAATAGTTGATAAATAAATGCATTATCTTAAATCCTTAGTTATAGTCATCCACTGACTTACTAAATAATCATAATCAATAATCAACCAATATACTGGCTGCATACTTACTTGAAACCTTGAGCAGATGAATTTCTGTGGCCCGGGAATTTGGAGTCATGTTCAATACAAAGTTCAAAAAACTGTAATGTTTGTTCATTGATCCCTGTTTGTAAATAAAAAAATGTTTTATTATGCAACTATAGAGACACTGCAGACCAGTGGGCTACATTATACTTACATGTAAACATCTTCTTTTTAGTAATGTTTGGAGTTGTTCCTTCCATGCTTCTGTGTTTGCATGTTTGTTTGTTTTTGTTTTTGTTTTTTCTGTGGGGTGGAGCAGGGGTGAAGGACTGGACAGTGATGAACAGGTGACGAATCAGGAGCTTTTCTTTGAGAAACCCTGTTACACCTCGCTCTCGCCAGTCATCAGCACCAGCGGCGCGCACACCTGCGCCTCATCAGCATCGGCCTATATAAACCCCTCTGCCCTCTGCTTCGGCCTGGAGTCGTCTGCTTGACAAAGCTCCCAAAACCTCCAGCGCCCGTCCGGTTCGTTACCGACCAGCGCATCTCTCTCTAAGCACGTAAGCTGCACTTTTTATCTTACCTTCTCTCCAGCTTCTCCCCTGTGCACAGGTGGATCTCCAGGGCGGCGGAATTCCTCCTCCTCGCCTCTCCTCAGCCACACTCTCACCAGCACGTCGAGAGCGTGCAGCCATGCTGTCCTCCATGCTACAGCTGCATCGCCAATGCCAACCACCTTCTCGCCTGCACGGTTACCTGGCTGCACGGCGAGCTGTTCCGCCCTTGATGCACGCTGTCCACCCACACTACATCCACACTTCCATTCACGCACTCAAACACCACCAGTTGTTTGAATAAAAGCCTTAAATCTTCCCGTGCCTGTGTGCGTGTTCCCTGAGCCCATCATTATGTCAGTACAACTCCAGCAACGTGGCTCAGCGGACAGCGGGCTCGCACGCCGACTTTCCACCCTCAAGGCTCGGGTGGATTTAATCGCTCATCAGCAGCAGGTGATTTTCAATCAACTTACCCAAATTGTCCAACGATCCGCCTGGATCCTCCACAGGCCTTCCCTCCAGCATCTTTCGGTGGGCCAGCTTTGGTTCCCTCCTCGGCTAGCTCAGCTAGCTCAGGACCGCCGACCCGGCTCACTCCCATTCCAACGCCCGTGCGCTTCAGCGGGAAACTCGGTGAGGTGTGCGGGTTTCTCCTGCAGTGTGAGTCTGTGTTTCAGCGCGTTCCCGGGGACTTTCCTTCAGATCATAGCCGAATTGGGTATGTGGCTAACCTTCTGGAAGGGCAAGTGCTAGCTTGGGCTTATGCCGGTATGGCGAGGCCCAGCTACGCGAACCTGACCTACGCCCAATTCGTGCATGATTTTAAGGAATTGTTTGATCACTCGGACCGAGATAACGTCTTAACCACCCGGTTGCTTAACCTCCGCCAGGGTAGCTGGTCGGCTGCCGACTACGCTGTCGACTTCCGGGTGGTTGCGACGGAAGTCGGGTGGGGCGAAGCTGTGCTCAGCAGCATCTTCGTCCGTAGTCTAAATTCATCCTTACAGGACGAACTGGCCTCCTGGGATATGCCGGACCGGTTATTCGATCTAATTTCCCTTACCATAAATTTGGATAATAGGCTGAGGGAACGGGCCGCCGAGCGGAGGGCTTTCGGCCGCTCGAGCGGAACTTCCGCCCGGGTCCCTCAGTCTCGCCCCCTGGCGTTACCCGCTCCGGGGTCCGCCGACAACACTGAGGCAATGCTGGTCAGTCGGGCTAGACTGCCACCAGCGGAAAGACAGCGCCGCCGAGAGTTGAGCCTCTGCATGTACTGCGGGGGTGACCAGCACTCTGAGGAGGACTTCTCGATTCGGCCAAAAGGGGACGTCCGTGAGTCGCTGTAGGGGGCCTCGCAGACGCGTCCCATTTAAATCCCCTCACTAAGTGTCTTCTCCCGGTTAGATTCTGTCATAACTCCACGGGTC
Organism: Pholidichthys leucotaenia; assembly: GCA_020510985.1. Classification (NCBI taxonomy): domain Eukaryota; kingdom Metazoa; phylum Chordata; class Actinopteri; order Cichliformes; family Pholidichthyidae; genus Pholidichthys; species Pholidichthys leucotaenia. Next base: position 195,108,102 of record CM035843.1, on the reverse strand, counting down.
ATGTCACACACGCACTGGTGGACTCGGGGGCGGAACAGAGTTTTATTTCACAAAGCCTGGTAACCTACTTGGGCATCCCCTGCCAAGCGCTGCCAGCCCCTATTAACCTGGTCACTCTCGCTCATACACCTTTAGTGAGAGTCACCCACAGAACCAAACCGGTCCCAGTTATCATCTCCGGTAACCATAGGGAGGATCTCAGCCTGGTTGTACTACCCACCTCAGCTTCTCCTGTCATCCTGGGTTACCCATGGCTGCCTGGCTGCGGCTCCATAACCCCACCTTCGACTGGCAGTCCGGCAGCGTCCTCTCCTGGAGCACCTTTTGCATGAGCACCTGTCTCCAATCCGCTCCTTGTGCCCCGTCATTGCCGCTCCCAGCTCCTGACTCGCCGCCTCCGGACCTCTCCTTGTTTCCCCCAGAGTTCCACGACCTGGGCCCGGTTTTCAGTAAGTCAAAGGCACTGCCCCCCCCCCACCGCCCCTACGACTGTGCCATTAACCTCCGCCCGGGGGCGCTGTTACCATCTGGCCGCCTCTACAGCCTGTCCGCCCCGGAGCGTGAGGCCATGGACGCTTATGTTAAAGAGTCGCTCAGCGCAGGCATCATCCGGCCATCCTCGCCCCTGGTTGGAGCCGGTTTCTTCTTCGTGGGCAAGAAGGACGGGTCCCTGCAGCAGTGTATCGACTTTCAGGTGCTCAACGACATCACAATAAGGGACAAGTACATGCTGCCCCGATGGACTCAGCCTTCAACTTCCTCCAGGGGGCCACCTGGTTCACCAAACTGGACCTGCGCAGTGCGTACCACCTCATTCAGATCTGGGAGGGTGATGAATGGAAGACGGGGTTCCGGACGCCCAGCGGCCATTTTGAGTATATGGTCATGCCGTTTGGGCTCACCAACGCTCCGGCCGTCTTCCAACACCTCATCAACGACGTTCTTCAGGATTTCCTGGGGGTCTTCGTGTTCGTATATCTGGACGACAGCTTAATCTTCTCACAGACTAGGGAGGAGCATCAGGTCCATGTGAGGCGGGTCCTTCAGCGCCTTTTGGAGAACAGGCTGTACGTTAAAGTGGAGAAGTGTGGGTTTTACACCAACCAGACCTCCTTCTTGGGTTTCGTCATGGCTCACAATCAAGTTCTCCCTGACCCGGCCAAGGTCAAAGCGGTGGTGGAGTGGCCCACTCCCTCCTCCAGGAAGCAGGTGCAACAGTTCCTTGGCTTCGCCAACTTCTACCGCCGCTTCGTGCCGAAGTACAGCTTCATCGCCGCCCCCCTGACCCGCCTCACCTCTCCCAAGGTGCCGTTCCAGTGGACCAAGGATGCTGTGTCGGCCTTCAAGATCCTGAAGACGGAGTTTGCTTCCTCCCGGGTCCTCACCCAGGTGGACCCGGCACTCCAGTGCCTGGTCGAGGTGGATGCATCCGACACGGGGGTGGGGGCAGTGCTGTCCCAGCGCTCACCTGCAAATGGTAAGGTGCGTCCCTGCACCTTCTTCTCCCGACGCCTCTCCCCTGCGGAGCAGAATTACAACGTCGGGGACAGGGAGCTCCTAGCAGTGAAGCTAGCTCTTCAGGAGTGGTGCCATTGGCTGGAGGGAGCAGCCCAGCCGTTTGTGGTCTGGACTGATCACAAGAATTTGGAGTACCTGAGGATGGCCAAGCGCCTGAATGCCCGCCAGGTGTGTTGGTCGTTGTTTTTCGGTCGCTTCAAGTTCACCATCACTTACCGCCCCGGGTCCAAGAATGGGAAATCGGATGCACTGTCCAGACAGTTCGGGCCCGAAGGCCCAGAGGATCGAGAACACACCATCCTGCCCACCTCGTGCATCATGGGGGCCGTCTCATGGGGGATTAAGGCCAAGGTCCAGAAGGCACAGGAGGCTGAACCCGACCCTGGCGGTGGTCCGGTCGGGAGACTATTTGTGTCATCTTCAGTCCGGGGCGACGTCATCCACTGGGCTCACACAGCTAAGTTCGCCTGTCACTCCTGGTGTTTCCCGGCTGGTGGAGCTCCTCCAACGGTCCTTTTGGTGGCCTGGCCTTAGGAGTGACGTCACTAACTACGTCCGTGCCTGTCCCCAGTGCGCAACGGGTAAGACCTCCACGTCCCCTCCAGCAGGTCTCCTCTGTCCACTACCAATCCCCGGGAGGCCCTGGTCCCATGTGGCTCTGGACTTCGTCAACGGTCTCCCCAAGTCCAACTCTTATGACACCATCCTGACCATCGTCGACCGGTTCTCCAAGGCGGCCCATTTCGTGCCTCTCCGTGGGCTCCCTTCGGTGCGAGAGACGGCCGACTTATTGATCCAACACGTCGTCAGGCTGCATGGGATCCCGGTAGATGTCGTCTCGGATCGGGGGCCTCAGTTTGTGTCCAAGGTGTGGAAGTCCTTCTGCAACGCACTGGGGGCTACGGTGAGTCTGTCCTCTGGTCACCATCCCCAAACTAACGGCCAGTGTGAGCGCACTAACCAGGAGCTGGAGGCAGCCCTGCACTGCGTCACCTCTTCTAGCCCCTCTTCATGGAGCGCCTGCCTACCCTGGTTTGAGTACGCCCATAACTCTACCTTATCCTCAGCCATCGGTATGTCCCCCTTCCGGGCATCCCTGGGGTATGATCCGCCTTTGTTCCCTGAGGAGGAGGGTGAGGTGGCAGTCCCATCTGTTCAGGCTCATCTGAGGCGCTGCCGGCATATTTGGACCAAGACGCACCAGGCTGTTTTACGCACGACGGAGCGCAATTCTTGAGTTGCCAATCGCCACAGGAGGGCCACTCCCGAGTATCAGGTGGGACAATGAGTTTAGCTGTCTACTAAAGACATTAAACTGAAGGCTGAGAGGAAGAAGCTAGCGCAGCGCTTCATTGGGGCCCTTTCCTATTACTAAGATAATTAATCCGGTGGTTGTCCGTTTGGCTCTCCCCCCCTCCCTCCGGGTCTGCCCGACGTTTCACGTCTCGCATATTAAACCTGTGGTGTCTGACCCTCTTTGTTCTGCTCCCAGAACCCCTCCTCCCCCCAGGATGATCGACGGTGGTCCGGCATGGGGTGTCACAGCCATCCTGGATGCCCGCCGCCGTGGCCACGGTCTCCAGTACTTGGTGGATTGGGAAGGGTATGGCCCTGAGCACAGATCCTGGGTGCCCCCGTCCTGGGTGCTGGATAAGAACCTCATCACGGAGTTCCACCGGGCGCACCCAGGTAAGCCAGCGCCGGGAGGTGCTGCTCGGGGGGGGGGGGGGAGTACTGTTACACCTCGCTCTCGCCAGCCATCAGTGCCAGCGACGCGCACACCTGCGCCTCATCAGCATCGGCCTATATAAACCCCTCTGGCCTCTGCTTCAGCCTGGAGTCGTCTGCTTGACAACGCTCCCAAAACCTCCAGCGCCCGTCCGGTTCGTTACCGACCAGCGCATCTCTCTCCAAGCACGTAAGCTGCACTTTTTATCTTACCTTCTCTCCAGCTTCTCCCCTGTGCACAGGTGGATGTCCAGGGCGGCGGAATTCCTCCTCTTTGCCTCTCCTCAGCCACACTCTCACCAGCACGTCGAGAGCGCGCAGCCACGCTGTCCTCCAGGCTACAGCTGCATCGCCAACGCCAGCCACCTTCTCGCCAGCCCCTCTCGAGCTGTTCCGCCCTTGACGCACGCTGTCCACCCACACTACATCCACACTTCCATTCACGCACTCAAACACCACCAGTTGTTTGAATAAAAGCCTTAAATCTTCCCGAGCCTGTGTGTGTGTTCCCTGAGCCCATCATTATGTCAAACCCCGGCATGCCGCTCTGAATTGTGGGTATTTCCCTTACCTTAAGTCAGCATGCAGGTGACGAATCAGGAACTTTTCTTTGAGAAACCCTGGCATGGCGCTCTGAATTGTGGGTAATTCCCTTACCGCTCATTTAAGGGCTCATGAAGTCAGCGAGTGAGCAGTCAGCTACTTCCTGATTTCAGATTGGGACAGCCCTTCACTTCACATGAACGTACCTAAAGTCAATGAGTCTGCAAGGGAGGAGAATGAGATTCGACCTTACACTCGAACAGAGCTTATCAATCTGAAATAACACTGGACCGGCTGGACCCCAGAAGGGTTTGAGTTGTTCCCAGGGACGATATGTTAGCGGGAACAGACCAAGAGGAGTTGACAACGGCGCTGTGAAAGACAGCAAAAGAGGGGCAAGCAAGCCGGCTGGGCTAACCACGACTCCACATAAACCTGTGATTCCCAGCATTTTTCTCACCAATGCCCACTTCCTGGTCAACAAATGGACAAGATTAAACTACAGACTGTTAACAACCGAATGAACAGTTGTATCATGGTGATAACAGAGACCTGGTTCCAGGAAAATATCCCGGACCTAACCGCGGAGCTAGCAGGCCTCACTATCTTCCAGTCAGACCAAACTTCGGACTCCTGTAAAACAAGGGGGGGGGGGGTTGTGCATTTATATTCATAATAGCTGGTGCACGTCAAGGCTGCCAAAACAAAGTATAAAGAGCAAATAGAGGCCAACTTTAGGGAAAACAACCCCTGCTCTCTGTAGCAAGGCATCCAGAACATCACGGATTACAAACAGTGCCACAATACCCCCTCCCTTGCCGGCAGTTCTCTACTGGACGAGCTTAATACCTTTTTCTCCCACTTTGAAGAGGGCAGCAGACAGACAGAGGACACACTGCTGACACCATCAGAGCATGATCAGCCCCTCACCTGTTGTATAGTTATTTTTATGGTTCTTGTTATTTGTGTTTTTGTGTGCTTTTATTTGTGAGGTACAGTGTGGTGGCTCTTGGTTCCGCCACCACCCGTGCCTATAATAGGGCTGCAGGCAGGAGGGGCAGTCTCTTGGCCACCTGCTCTGCCTAGCGGTTAGGTGTGGTTTGGTTGCACTTCCATATTAATAAATTTGAGTTCAGTTCAGCACTTGTCTTCTTCCTTTGGCTCCAACCTCCGACATAACATTTGGCAATGAGGACTAAAGCGTACAAAGGCATGGAAGTGTGTGGTTCACCAATTTGGCCATTTTTGGCGCTCCCTGGCAAGCCACCTGTTCCCTGGCCTAGGTGATACGCCGCCTTTGAGACGTACATGGTGGCGCTGAACCTGGGAAGGATGGACAAATTAAGGGCACATGTGTTGCTAATGCATAACCTGGGAATGGAGGGACAGCGGATTTTGGGCACGCTCAGCAACGCGGACGATTATGACGAAATGGTCGAGCTAATAACGCACCACTTTCGTGCCCCAGACAACGTCATTGTTCAGAGGATTAAGTTTCGGCAGCGCCGCCAACAGGTGGGCGAGTCCATCCAACGGTTCGTGTTGGACTTGAGGCAACTGGCCATCGAGTGTCAGTTTGGTCCGTTGGAAGAAGAAATGGTCCACGACCAGATGGCGGAACATACCAACTGTGCTGCAATCCGGTCGAAGCTGCTCACTTTTCTGGATGACTTGACACTATCCAGGGATGTCGAGTTGGCTCGCCAGCTGGAGGCAGCAGACAAGCTAACTCGGGAGCTGAGTGAGCGTCTTATTATGCATTTGGTCAACGTTCATGTACTGTCATTATTGGAACTCTTATTTGTGTGGTACGGGATGGTGGCCCCAAAAGCCAGTTTAGAAAGTGGACGCCTCCCACTTGAGGTGTTTCGGGCATATCCCACTGGGAGGAGACCCCGGGGCAAACCCAGGACTTGGTGGAGAGACTATGTCTCCCAGCTGGTCTGAGAACGCCTTGGTATCCTCTCTGAAGAGCTGGAGCAGGTGGCTGGGGAGAGGGAAGTCTGGGCTTCTCTGCTTGAACTACTGCCTCCACGACCCGGACCTCCGGAAAAGCGGTAGAAGATGGATGGATGGATGGGTGGATGGGATGGTGGCCCAGGTTTCCGGTTCCGCCATCTCCAGTGGTATAAGAGGGGCTGCTGGTAGAGGGGCGGTCTTTTCCACCTTTTCTCTGCCAAGTGGCTGCATGTGCAGTCGGGTTTACAGAGTCCAGCTTAATAATAAAACAGTGTTCAGCTCCACTCCTGGCCTCGTCCTTGTCTATGAGTTACAACATAACATTTGGCGACAAGAGGTAAACTCATGGAGGCGTGTGGAACACCAATTTGTCCATTCCTGGAGCTCCCGGGGGAGCCGGCTGTCCCGTGGCCTCGTAGGTATGAGACTTTCCAGACATACATGGTAGCGCTGGACCTGGGAAGAATGGAGAAGCTGCAAGCTCATGCATTATTAATACACAACCTGGGAATGGAGGGACAAAGAATTTTTGGCACGCTTGGCGATGCGGACACATACGAAGAAGTGGTCGAGTTAATGGCCCGCCATTTCGGACAATGTAATCGTTAGGCGGATTAAGTTCAGATAGCGCCACCAACAGGTAGGTGAACCGATCCAGCAGTTCATGTTGGACATAAGGCAGTTGGCCTTGGAGTGCCGGTTTGGGCCGTTGGAAGAAGAAATGGTACGCGACCAGTTGGTGGAACACACCAACTGTGCTGCAGTCCACTCTAAGCTGCTCACGTTCCCGGGGAGTTGACGCTGACTAGGGCTGTCGAATTGGAGCTACAGCTGAAAGCGGTAGATAAGCTAACTTAGGAGCTAAGCGAGCGCTTTTTGCTGGGAGGTTGAAGATCCCCCATGGTTGCACAGGTAGTGGGCATGGACAGCAATGGGAGCGTCGTGGACGATGTGGAAGTGGCCAACACTGTACGGATGAGGTCTGCCCCGGAGAAGCCCAGGTGTATGGGTTGTGGGTACACGAAGAGCTGCCACAAGGCCAGAGAGTGTGCGGCAAGAGGGAAGTGCTGTGGAAATTGTGGCCATCTCCAACATTTTGCGAGGACGTGCCAGTCAGCTGGACAAGAGAGCCCGCGCAGGACTTTGACTTCTCCTGCTTCAGCAGTGGTACACACGGTGTCCCCGAATTCCAATGGGCGCACGGGCAGCACGGTAATTTTGGATGGAGTTCCGGTACCGATGTTGGTTGACACGGGAGCGGAGAGTTCTGTGCTGAATTGGGCTACAGTCAGACAGTGTTTTCCCCACTACAGGACTGGACGTTTCTCAGCACCGCTTTGTGGCTATGGAGGAAGACGGTTGGCCACGGTGGGCACAATCACGTTGATGGCTCAGTACAAGTCAGCGATGATGGCCGCTGTGGAGTTCATCATGATGGCCTATGGCTCTAACATCATGGGCTGCAACTTATTTTATGGCTTTGGATTCTCTATCAGGAGCGGTGCTGGGGAAGAGTGGTCAGGTGGCAGACTGTGGGACTGACTGGTTCTGAGGGTCCAGGATGATGCAGTGTGGGATGAACCATTGCTGGGCACTCCGGAACGTGGACAGGCTGCGTCATGCTCAGGGTCGCCACGAGAGGGCCCCGACGCCAGTGTCCGAGTTGCCCTGGATCTGGGCACCGGGTGGCATAGGGGAGGACCTGCGGCGACGAGCAGAGCCCTAAAGACGGTTTCAGATGTTCCCAGAGCATGGCCGTGGAAGACTGGGGAACACGGGACCACAGAGGCAGCGTCAGCAGTGGAGCTACAAGCCATTGGGGCAGGACCGAGTGGCACTGGAAGAGCGAGTGCCAGGTGGAAACACCGCAGGCCATGCAAGGCCTCACTTGGAGTCACAGACTGGGTTCGGGCTCGGACAGAGGCGAGGTCCAGGCGAGTGAGACAGAAGCGGGATATGGAACAGTACCAGGGCTGGCTGCAGGTGATGTGTGAGCGGCACGATTGATATCTTCTGCTGTCGGATGGCTTGTGGTGCCATCCAAATGAATTACGGCATGTCCTGAAGAAAACGGGTGGGCACGACCTCAGACGGTTGGAGCGCTTGGAGGTGTGGAGAAGAAGTTGCTCCGAGGAGGAGGCGACCAGCTGTGGTCTAGGAAGTGGACTGCCAACAGGGGTGGACTGACGGTGAAAGGTCTGGGGGGGGGGGGGGGCACGGGTCATCTTCACCGGGTCATGGATGTGTTCAGTATGTTCAATTGCTGTTCTGTGTTAATAGTTTGAGGGATTATTTTAGTATGATATATAGGAGACACGGCAGCATTTTTTTAAATGGACTTTAATAACATAGGCAGCAGAATAATCCACCTCACCGTGTGGGGGGTAGGACGGCAGTCAACCCGTCCCCCCTAATTTTAGTTCTTTTGGTGTGAATGTCATCGGCCCCTTTTGGTAACTTTAGTTTATGTTTATTGGATGATTTGGGTTCCAAATTGGGGTGGGTTGACTGCGTGTGTGTATTTTGGATTTTCTGCAGGAGGGGGGGAAATATTATGTATTTGTTCAACGTTCATGTATTGTTATTATTGGAACTCTTATTTGTGTGGTATGGGATGGCGGCCCCAGTTTCCGGTTCCGCCATCTCCAGTGGTATAAGAGGGGCTGGTAGAGGGGTGGTCTCTTTCGCCTTTCCTCTGCCAAGTGGCTGCATGTGTGGTCGGGTGTACAGAGTCTAGCTTAATAATAAAGCAGTGTTCAGCCCCACTCCTGGCCTCGTCCTTGTCTACAAGTTACGCCATAACACGTTTGTCACCGCGAGAGTTAGGATCCCCCATGGCTACACAAGTAGTGGACCTGGACAGCGATGGGAGCATTGAGGACGATGTTGGGGTGCCAACGCTGTGGTGTTGAGGTCTGCCTCGGGGAAGCCCAGGTGTATGGGCTGCGGGTCCACGAAGCACCACTATAAAGCCAGAGAGTGTTCGGCAAGGACGCAGGTGTGTCTTCTCCCTCAGGTGTGATGATGAGCTGAGGAGAGATGAATGGGAAGGAGGGGGCGTGCTCTCGCCGCCCATGACAGTTGTTGTTTATAGATGGACTTTTATTTATTACAAGCGGCAGAATAAGCCGCTTTGCCATGTGGGGAGGGACGGCAGTCCACCGGTTCCCCCTAGTTTTAGTTGTTTTAGGTGTGATTGTGTTAGTCCAATTCGAGTACATTGTTTTGCATTACATTAGTGCACGATTTGGGTCCTAAATTGGGGTGGGTCTGAATTGTGTGTGTGTGCTTTGGACTTTTATAAGGGGGAGGGAGAATGTTTTGTAGTTATTTATATGGTTCTTGTTATTTGTGTTATTGTGTGCTTTTATTTGTGAGGCACGGTGTGGTGGCTCTTGGTTCTGGTTCCGCCACCACCCGTGCCTATAATAGGGCTGCAGGCAGGAGGGACGGTCTCTTGGCCACCTGCTCTGCCTAGCGGTTAGGTGTGGTTGCACTGCCATATTAATAAACGTGAGTTCAGTTCAGCACTTGGCTTCGGAACCAACCTCCAACATAACATCACCCTACAACAACACCAGGTACAGAGGACCCTGTGTAGCATCAATGCCAGTAAACCACCAGGACCGGATGGTGTATCAGGGAGGGTGCTGAAATCATGCGCTTACCAGCTTCCTGCAGTATTCACCAACATCTTCAACCATTCGCTGCAGCAAGCTATTGTCCCCACCTGCCTGAAAAATACCACCATATTCCCTGTGCCCAAAACTTCTGCTATCACAGGATTGCATGACTATTGCCCTGTGGCCCTGACACCGGTGATCATGAAATGTATGAACAGACTGGTGTTGCAGCATATCAAGGGCCATATCTCAACCGGCCTTGACCAATATCAGTTTGCCTATAGGTCCAATAGATCCACAGATAATGCTATCTCCATCGCCCTCCACATTGCACTCAGCCATAGTGTTTTAACTGATATTTTATTGTTGTATTTTATTTTTTATGCTGTTGTTTTTAATCTTATTCTCTATGTATATTGTGGTACTGTGTTATGCTGGGGGATCATAATTTCGTTTTTTATGTGCATGCACATACTAAATGACAATAAAGAAATCTTGAATCTTGAAGCCACCTGGAAAGCCCGAACACATACATTAGGATGCTGTTTATTGACTTCAGCTCAGCATTTAACTCCATCAGCCCCAGCCGGCTGATCAACAAACTGCAGACATTGCAGCTCGGAACCCCCATCTGTCTGTGGATCAAGGACTTTTTGACAAATAGACTCCAGCATGTCAGGATGGGCACTTCCACATCCTCCACTGTCATCCTCAACACAGGTGTTCCTTGGGGCTGTGTCCTGAGTAGGGGTGGGCAATATGGCCTAAAAATGATATCATGATATTTCTGTAAATTTTCACGATAACGATGTTTTTTTTTTACAATATTACAGAATACAGGGTTGTTGTTTTTTTAAATTTGTGCAAAAAGGACAGTTTCACAGGCCAGCATTATTTAACTTCAACATTCATTCATTCATTCATTCATTCATTCATCTTCTCCCGCTTAATCCTGTTCGGGTGGTGGGGGGGGTGCTGGAGCCTATCCCAGCATCTTTTGGGCGAGAGGCAGGGTACACCCTGGACAGATCGCCAGTCCATCACAGGGCCAACACAGAGAGACAGACAACCATTCACTCTCACAGTCATGCCTAAGGACAATTTAGAATCCCCAGTTTTGATGCCAGTTAACCTAACTTGCATGTTTTTGGCATGTGGGAGGAAACTGGAGAAATCCCGGAGTAAATCCACGCAGACACGGGGAGAACATGCAAACTTCACACAGGTCACTGTTGGTCGGGGGCTGGGATCAAACCCAGGATCCCCCGGCCAAGGGTGAGTTGCTGTGCTGCCGCAGTGCTAACCACTTTTCCACCGCGCCACCCCTTCAACATATTCCGGAAAAACAAAACTCTTATTTCTCCATTTTATAAACAGCAACTCAGATTTAGTTTAAAATATTTTTTTTTAGTTCTGTATCAAATATTCCAAGAAAATAATATAAACCATTACATCTTGACTGCACACAAAGGTCGGGTTTTATGTTGAATCACTTTACCTGCATTACTCCCATTGCTTGGACCTGTCCTGGAGCTTTTTGGCTCTCATTGCAGTGAACGGATGTTTTTTTTTCCTCTCTCTCTCTTCGGGTGGTTGAATAAAATCAAGAAGAAGCGGCCAAAGTGGAAGTGAATTATAGAACAGCAACACATTGTCCAATGTTAATACCGCTCCAGCGGTGTTGTTGAAGTGTGGAAAAAATGCAGGCAGATTACCCACACTGCTGCACCGTTTTTGTTTTTTTTTTAAACCATGACAGCAGTCTGAAACAGAAAGTGAAAAGATTTCCACTAAACTGGAGACAGTCTGATTTTGGAACTGCAGCTTCCCACACCTTGTTTGTTTTGCCATTTCTATGCGGTGTGATGTCATCACGCAGAAGACCCCAAATATCGCGATATTCATTTTTACATCAGTATCAAAATTTATACTGTATTTTCGTGAACAGTATGATATGGCACACCCCTAGTCCTGAGTCCAGTCCTGTTTACGCTGTACACCCATGACTGCGTCGCCATCCATGGCTCCAACACCTCATCAGATTTTCAGACGATACAACCACTGTGGGATTGATCCACAACAATGATAAGGTATCTTACAGAGAGGATGTCCAGACGCTGGTGGCCTGGTGCTGTGATAACCATCTTTACCTTAACACCAGGAAGACCAAAGAAATCATTATTAATTTCCAGAAATCAAGGACCACACAGCATTCAGGCCCGAGCATCAATGGGGAGGAGAACATGGAACGTGTCACAGACTTCAAGTTCCATAGACTGTACATCTCAGAGGACTTGGGTTGGACTGTGAACACCAGTCACATCATCAAAAAACCCAGCAGTGTCTCTTCTTTTGAGAACACTGAAGAGGAATAAACTCCCTCCACCTCTGCTAAGGAACTTTTATCGCTGTGCAGTAGAGAGTGCCTTTACTTATGGATGCACGGAGTGGTATGCCAGTTGCACTGCAGCAGAGAGGAAATTGTTGCAGCGGATCGTCAAAACGGCTCAGTGGATCATTGGCTCCCACTCCCACGTCTGGACGAAATCGACTCAATCCGTCTTCTTCGACGGGACACAAAGATCCAGAATGACCCTACCCACCCAGGACATTCTTTGTTCACCAGCCTCCTCTCTGGCAGACTCAGAATCATGCAAGCTCGAACCAACAGACTCAAAGACAGCTTTTTTTCCCATGGCTGTGAAGAGACTGCTGCAAGAACCATGAATACCCCCTCCCCTAACTACCTCAGTATTTCCAGTCCACCCTGTGCAATAAATAAGACTACTGTAATAAAGATGCAAAGATTTTTATTTGTCAATACTTCTTTACCTACAAGACATACAGGATAATTGAAATGTCATTTCTCTGTCTCTTAGTGGTGTGCACAAATATAAGAAAAGAAGGAATAAGGATGAAAAACAGCAACAGCAGTCTATGTACAGTAATGCTACCCATAGTGCAAATAAAGATAAAACCCAGCAATCCCGTAGTGCAAATAAAAATAAACAATAACACCCAGCAATCCTATATACAGAAAAAGTGGAGCAGTAATACTCGTAATTGCAAATTCAATGTGGTAGTGTAGGTGCAGACAGTGACAGATTGGACTGCACATGATCAATATTTCAATAACAGACAGACAGCAGCAGATATGGCATTTGTGCAAATGGTTGCAGTAAGGTGCAGGGACATACAGCAGCAGATGTCTTACTGATGGTGTGCCAAGTTTTTCTGTGCAAACAGCTGAGGTAGTTATTGTGTGGGTGAGTGTCAGAGTGTCCTCTGGCTTAAAGACCTTGGCGCGGTGGCAACATATTTTTCCAGGGGATGGGGCGGGGGGGGAGCAGAAAACACATGACACTGTTGTAACCAGAATATGTTAATTTTATACTGTTTATTTCTTTTTTTTTTAATTTTTCACAGTAACTTTGCATATGGAACTTACCGTTTCAAGTATTGTACAACCGAGGCTTAAATGTTGGAATATTAGGCCAGGTGGGGTCTCACCCAGACGTCCTGTGTTTGGACTTTTTACTTTGTTGTTGTAACATGGTGCCCCCCGAGGCAGACGTGTTTGCTCATTCCGTTCTCAAAAGCCAACTTTTTCTCCTTTTTTGCATGTTTGCTGCTCTTTCTACAGTGCATAAAGGTCATGCACTGCTAACATACAACCGACAGACACTACTGGTCATCGCCAAGACAAGCAGTCATACAGAATTTACTGGCTTCATACCACCTGATCTACAATGCGTTGTGCGACCATGCAGCATCAGCACCACCCCCAGGAAGGCTTAGAAGCACCAAGCCCATGTGAGAATGCTGACCCCAAGAGAGCGAGTCAGAAGCGGGGCAAGCAAGGTAAGAGTGGGGGGCTACATGTTAGGCTAAAAGCTTGCGCTAGCTGCCCACCACTGCCTAGCCTCCTGCTAGCTAACATAATACGGTCTCTGGAAAGGCAAGACGAACGAAGAGTAAGGATTGAAGACCAGCAGGAGATAAGAGAGTGCTGTGCTCTAATTTTCTGTGAGACTTGGGTCTCAGACAGATTCCCTGAGTGTGCCATTCAACTACAGACTCACTCAGCACATTGGGGGGACCGGACTGAAGCCTCGGGTAAGACGGTGGGGGGGGGGGGGGGGGGGGTTATAAACAACTCGTGGTGTGGAGATGTAAACTGTTTAGAAGCACAGTTCGCCTGATGTGGAGTTTTTACGGCTGAAATGCCGTCCCTATTATCCACCGAGGGAATTCACTGCTGTGTTTTTGGCCGCTGTTTACATCTGCCCACAAAGCAACTACACAGCAGCGCTATGCAAACTCCATGACGTCATCAGCACAGTAGCGACGACCCATCCCGATGCTGTTTTTATTGTTGCTGGTGACTTTAACCAGTGCAATTTACGGACTGTACTTCTCAAATATTACCAGCATGTGGACATTCCCACCCGCAATAAGAACACACTGGATCATGTCTACACAAACATACGCCGTGCATAAAGAGTGGCACCCCGCCACCACTTCGGACAGTCAGATCACATCTCTCTGTTTATGTACCCAGCCTACAGAGAAAAGCTGAAACAAACAAACCCTGTTATTAAACAAGTTAAACGCTGGACTCCAGAGGCTGAGAGCACCCTGCAAGACTGTTTGCCTGTACAGACTGGGATGTGTTTAAAGCTGCAGCCACCCAGGAGGACTCTTCTGTAAACTGTAGTGATATTTAATAAAATATAGTGTAAAAAGGTACAGGAATTATTTATTTTATTTAATAGTGGGTGTGCGAGGGGACAGAGTTAAACTGTCACCCCACTATTCACTAAATAAAATAGAAAAGCACTCGTAAAAAGGGGGCACCAGTTCTAAAAGAACAACTTGTTAATGAATTAATTTCAATTAATTAATTTCTGTACCTTCAATTACTTAATGAATCAGTCTCAAAATTTAGTGAGTTCTTTTACTGCTGTGACCCAGAAAACATATATGCAAAGGAAAAATGCTTCTTCTCTCGTTTACAATTTTATTAAATGAACTCATTCAGGTTACATGACATTCAAATGATGAATAAACAGATTCAAATGATAAACAGGTGTTCAATATCACATCAACTGTTAGTGGATTCCTGAGCATAAAATCTATAGTTAAACCTTTGTGGAACCAAGAGGAAATCAGATTTTATGTTTCAACTGTAATGGAAGGCTGAAGTATCAAAACCAGAACACAATTTTATGGGGAAAAATTCCATAAGCTGATTATCTAAAAAGGAACTTCTGAATTAATCTACAAAAATGAAAGGAGGTTTCTTAAAGAGGAATAAGAATTTTCCTTCAGTTTATAGCTTTGTCCTACGGCCGAGGGACTAATTGTACCATGAAATATTGGTTATGCTCAATTGTAATTAATATTTTAGGACATCACGTTTAAACCCAGCAGATAGGAAAATGGGAGTCTCACTTACGAACAGCTGTAGGTCCAGGTGTTTGGTGGTGGTCAGCGCTAGCCGGTGGTATAAGTTTGGGAAGGCTCAGCGGCTCTTCCAGACAGCGTTCGGAACACTGGGGGAAAGCGACTGCTGGTCGGCTTTCAGATTGTTCACAGCTGTGAGAAGCGTAGACTCGGCTGGGGGCTCACACAGGGCAGGCAGCGAAGGCTGGCAACAGAGTGAGGGCTGGGAACAGGCGGCAATGAAGGCTGGCCCCTGAGCAGGCATAGAGTCGTTTGGCAACCGGTCCGAATTTCGGATGTCTCCGGCCCGCAGAACAAAACAAAAGACTGAAGGAAGAATGTTTTAGTCAGTTTCACCCACGAGCTCCTAGTTTCTTTACGGGGTCAGACGTGGATGAGGCTAGAAAAGAAATGTCCAAAAATCTCTATCAGTTCACTTTAAAACAGGAAAATTATAAAGTCCACTTTAACTGCATGAAAAGTCAAAAAGGTCCAAGAAAAAAACATTTAAATAGAATAAGAATGGCTTCTCAGGTGAAGGAAAAAAAATTTGACAGTTTAACTCTCTTTAAGGCGAGCTCACAGGAAAAGATGATTTCTCCTCAGTTAACCAGAAAACAAGTAAACTTATCAAAAGATGATTTAGGAGAGTTAACACAGGATTTGACAAGGTTCACACACACAAAAGACTTCTTAAAACTCTCAGAATAATTTAGACAAACGAAAACTGCATGGAAGTACAAAGAATGGAAAAACTCTCTTTCTCTCTGAGTATGCAGGGCTGCTCTGAAGCATTTAACTGAAGCGCGCTCAAATTACACAATGAAACATATTCCATACATGTCCACTAGGAGGTACTGTTGAGCTGTAGATAATTTTTAGGTCTTTGGAATGTGAGCAGGGGGGCCTAGAGGGTTCTGGAATATGTCTAAAAGAAGAAAGAAGGCCATATATCTGCCAGCTTAAGAAGTTTATGACTTTTTAAGAGTATCAGTTCCTGGTACGAATGGATACTATCAGCATGAACTGTCCAATTGGGGATTTGACTCCAAGAGTTTTTGGTCCACTTAAGCCTGTATAAGCAAATCCTTATCAAAATGAAATTGTTTACACTGGTGTCCTGTTGAAGACACACGGCATTCTTGACCAGACCTTGAATGAGAGTTGCTTTAAAATGAAGAAAAGTGAAATTTCTTTACAATGAAGAAAAGTGATCTCCTGGATTGGCCTGAGGAAAGTTGCTGCTACATATTTCCCCCTTTGTAGCAATGGTGAGCGTTGGTCAGCATTGGTACACATCCATGGCAGCTACGTCTCCTTGGCAACACTTGACCTAAATACTGGGCTAAAGGTTTTGATGTCCATACACACTTGCATGTAAATGGTATCAATTACTAAGTAGAGATCTTTGAATTTGGTTTACTGGAAAGACTTCCAGGAATTTCCAAAAATAATTTGAACATGGACAAATGTAAATTGCAAAATTGTCTAGGAGTAGTAAGCTAAGGTATATGTCTTGAAATGACTCAAAAATTTTGGTTACAAATGTACAGAGGTAAAAAGTATGTAGTTTTACATACCTGAGGTAAATGTTTTGGTTTACTATAAAGCAGCTATTAGAATTGTTCAAAAATAGTTTAAATTGTGAACAAAAATCAAAATAGAGTGCAAGGAATATGTTTGTATATACATAAGCATGCATATAAATTCAAAAAAATTCTAAGAGTAAAAATCAAACGAAGAATGCAAAACAAAATTATTGCTTATTTGAGGTAGATGTTTAGGCTAAGCAATATTGAGGTTCAAATTGATTGGTTTAGCTGGACTAAACCATGGTTCCACAGAGGTCTGACTCATAGGGTGTTTGAGGCCTTTACTCTGGAAAACTGAGTGAACATGGAATGTCATCATTGTTCTTTGAATGGCAACAAGGAGTAAATTTGTAACAGCAGAAACAGGGACAAGAGGAGGTGAAGGCAGGCTCATTGTAAGCCTTTATAAGCAAATCCTTATCAAGTCTCTCTACAAAAGTGAAATTGTTTACACTGGGGTCCTGTTGAAGACACACAGCATTCTTGACCAGACCTTGAGTGAGAGTTGCTTTAAAATGAAGAAAAGTGAAAATTCTTTAAAATGAAGAAAAGTGATCTCCTGGATTGGCCTGAGGAGAAGTTGCTGCTACAAAACATACAGGACTATGCTGAGTATGTGACTGGGTACATCAATACGTGTGTTGATACCATCGTACTCACCATACAAGTCAGGAAGCTCCCCAACCAGAAGACCTGGATCAACAGTCAGGTACGTCAGATGCTGCATGCTCGCTCTCTTGCATTTAAATCAGGCAATGAGGTCGAGTACAAAGCTGCAAAGTATGTATCGAGGAAGGCTATGACAACAGCCAAGAGGCAGTACAGGGAAAAGCTGGACAGCCTCTACTCCACTCCTGATCCAGGGCGCATGTGGCAAGGCCTGCAACACATCACAGGCTACAAGAGGACCAACAGCAACACCACTAGCTCCACAGACAGCTTACCAGATGATCTCAACATCTTTTTCACCCGCTTTGAGACCTCCAGCTACAGTGCAGAAAGGAGACACACACACACACACCCTCCCCCTCCACTAAATGTCTCATCAGGCCAGACAAACAGAGCACTGAGAAATATCAACCCCCGCAAGGCGGCAGGACCAGACAACATCCCTGGATGGGCTCTCAGAGCATGTGCTACCGAGCTGACTGACATTCTCATATCCATCTGCAATCTCTCCCTCAACCAGAACATAGTCCCCTCCTGCTTCAAAACTACAACCATCATCCCCCTCCCCAAAAAGGGCCCGCTGACCTGTTTGAATGATTACAGGCCAGTATCACTCATTCCAATTATCATGAAGTGCTTCGAGAGAGTAGTGCTGCCCATCATTCAGGACAGCATACCAGATAACCTGGAATCCCTGCAGTATGCCTACTGGCCCAACAGGTCCACATCAGATGTCATTGCTGCAGCACTCCATTATTCTCTCTCCCACCTGGAAAATAAAGACTCCTACATCAGGATGCTCTCTGTCGACTACAGCTCCGCCTTCAACACAGTCATCCCCCACAAACTCACCGACAAACTGTCTTCACTTGGCCTGCACCCCACCCTCTGTGACTGGCTACTGGACTTTCTGACTGGCATGCCCCAGTCTGTCAGGATGGGTAACAGGACCTCAGCCAGCATCATCACGAACACAGGTGTCTCACAGGGTTGTGTTCTCAGCCCCATCTTCTACAGCGTCTTTACCCATGACTGTGTTGCCTTCCACAAGGACAATATCATCTTAAAGTTTGTGGATGGCACAGCAGTGATAGCTCGCATCACTGGTAGTGATGAAGCATCCTACAGGAGGGAGGTGGCCAGCCTGGTGTCATGGTGTGAGAACAACCACCTCACCCTCAACATGGACAAGATGAAGGAGATGATAGTGGACGTGGGGAAGGGGAGGAGGAGACCCCATCGGCTGCTGTTCATCCGGAAGCTTGAGGTGGAGAGGGTGAGCAGCTTTAAATACCTGGGCATCCACATCAGCGAGGACCTTACATGGGCACTCAACACCACAGAGCTGGTTAAAAGAACTCAACAGCGGCTGTACTTTCTGAGGAGGCTGAAGAAGTTTGGCATGTCCCCCAAGATCCTCAACAATTTCTACAGCTGCATCATCAAGAGCATCTTCCAGGGCTCCACTCCCCTCTCTGCAGAGCATCTACCACTGCAGAGTCCAAAGGAGAGCTGCCGCCATCTTTCAGGACCCCACCCACCCCCAGCACAGAATGTTCACACTTCTACCCTCAGGCCAGAAGTACAGAAGTGTGAAATGCAGGACATCCAGACTGAAAAACTCCTTATTTCCCACTGCCATCAGACTCCTGAATAAATAAACTCTGGACACAGCTTTGCAAATAGGAATTCACACATTGGTTGCTAAATTTGCACATTGCTCACTTGCACAGTGTACATAGTCTCACCTTGTCTCATGTCCATATCACCTCTGCTGCTAAATTATCATTGTACAGTCCACTGGGTATTATCACTACAGAGAAATTCTCACACTGGGTGCTAATTTGTACATTGCACATTTGCACACTGTTCATAGGCTTAGGCAATCTCAGGGCCATATCATCTCTGATATTAAGGAGTCAATGATTCAAGGATTCAAAGATTTTATTGTCAATGCTACTATACGTGCAAGACATACAGGAGAATTGAAATGGTGTTTCTCTCTCTCTGCACTGGTGTGCATTTTATAAAAAGAAGGAAATTAGGCTGGATTAAAAAAGAAAAACAAGAACAAACAGTGACGGCAACAGTCTATGTACAGTCTATGATGCAACCCGTGGTGCCAATGGCAGCCAGAAGGACTCTGACCTCCATCGTGGTAAACGATTAGTTCAGGTAAATTAATTAATATACCACTGTCCATTATAGTCATTCAGTGAATTTTCAATTTTCATTCTTCTTGTTTCCTCTAGTTTAACTGCTTTAACTGTCCTAATTGCGTAATGTGTGTTATTAATTCAATTCAACTTTATTTATATAGTGCCATTTCACAACAACAGTCATCTCATAGCACTATCAACTGTAGGGGGAACCCCCACAGTTGCAGAAAGACCCCAGCAATCAGGCGATCCCCTGTGAGCAAGCACTTGGTGACGGTGGAGAGGAAAAACTCCGTTTTAACAGGAAGAAACCTCTAGCAGAACCAGGCTCAGGGAGGGGCAGTCATCTGCTGCGACTGGCTTGGGGGTGAGGGGATAGAGAAGATGAAAAGAACAGACATGTAGAGAGCAAACAGCACGATGGGGACTCAATCTATGGGAGAGAACAAACAGATGTTAATGACCAGCAAAAAAAACCTATTTCATTCAGAGTGAAGAAAGGAGTGAGGCCCAGTGCATTATTGGAGGTCCCCCGGCTGACTAATCCTATTAGCAGCATAACTAAGGGAGGGTTCAGAAACACATGATCCCTCCCTAATTGTAGGCTATATCAAAAAGGTAGGTTTTAGCCCTATTCTTAAAAACAGAAATCGAGTCTGACTCCCGAATCCAGATTGGCAGCTGGTTCCACAGGAGAGGAGCTTGATAACTGAAGGCTCTGCCTCCCATTGTACTTTTGGAGATTCTAGGTATTACAAGTAATCCTGCATTTTGGGAGCATAGTGCTCTGTTGGGATAATACGGTAGTATCAGATCTTTTAAATAAAAAGGAGCCTGATTGTTTAGAGCTTTGTAAGTAAGAAGAAGGATTTTAAACTTAATTCTAAACTCTATGGGAAGCCAATGAAGGGAGGCCAGAACCAGAGAGATATCTCTCTTTCTAGTACCTGTTAAAACTCTTGCTGCAGCATTTTGGATCAGCTGAAGACTTTTTAAAGATGTTTTAGGACAGCCTGATAATAAAGAATTACAATAATCTAATCTTGAGCTAACAAAAGTGTGGATCAGTTTCTCAGCATCACTCTGAGACAAGATGCTCCTAATCTTGGCAATATTACGCAAATGATAGAAGGCAGTCTTAGAAACAAATTTAATATGTGAATTGAAGGACAGATCTTGATCAAAAATAATTCCTAGGTTCCTCACAGAGCTTAAGAGAAAGAGTAACCGCATCCAAACTGAAAGTTTGATTTGGAAAGGTATTTCTAAGGTTTTTTTGGACCAACAAGAATGACTTCAGTCTTATCTGAATTTAATAGCAGGAAATTACAAGTCATCCAAGCTTTGATTTCCTTAAGACAGTCTTCTAACTTGGCTAATTGATTACTAACATCTGGCTTCATTGACAGGTATAATCGTGTGTCATCTGCATAACAATGAAAATGTATACAGTGCTTTCTAATAATGTTGCCTAACGGAAGCATATATATACTAAAAAGAGTAGGGCCTAGCACAGATCCCTGTGGAACTCCATGACTAAGCTTTGAGTTGAAAGAAAACTCATTATTTACATGAACAAACTGGAACCTATCAGATAAATAAGATCTAAACACTGCAACGAAGTTCCATTAAGTCCAACATAGTGTTCTAATCTATCAAGTAGAATATTATGATCGATAGTATCAAAAGCTGCACTAAGGTCTAAAAGGACAAGTACAGAAACCAGTCCATTATCAGATGCAATGAGGAGGTCGTTAGTGACCTTCGCTAAGGCTGTTTCAGTACTATGATGAATTCTAAACCCAGATTGAAACTCTTCAAGTAAACCATTTCCCTGCAGGTGGTCAAATAATTGCGTAGCAACAACTCTAAGATTTTTGAAATGAAAGGGAGATTAGAGATTGGTCTATAGTTGGCTAAAGCTCCTGGATCTAGCGTTGGCTTTTTGAGTAAGAGTTTAATTACAGCCGTTTTAAAAGTCTGCGGTACATGGCCTAAACTTAATGAAGAATTGATTTTATGAAGAATAAAGCAACCAATAAGTGGGAAGACTTCTTTAAATAACCTGGTAGGAATAGGGTCTAAAAGACAAGTTGAAGGTTTGGATGAGGAAACTATTTTGTCTAACTCACAAAGGTCGATTGGAGTAAACTCATCAAGACAGACATCAATTGAAGGAGTTGTAGTAGTTACAGTATTTAAGTTAACTGTGGGAAGAATCTGATTTTATCTCTGATGGATGAAACTTTATTATTGAAAAAGTTCATAAAGTCCTGACTAGTAAGCTCTAAGGGAATGCTAGGATTGACAGAGTACTGACTCTTTGTCAACCTGGCTACAGTGCTGAAAAGAAACCTGGGATTATTCTTGTTCTCTTCTATTAATGCAGAATAATAACTCGTTCTAGCTTTTCTAAGAGATTTTTTATAAATTAAAAGATGATTTCTCTAAGCTAAATAGATTTCATCTAAATTAGTGAAGCGCCATTTTCTTTCTAATTGACGAGTCTTCTGTTTTAAGCTACGAGTTTCTGTGTTGAACCAAGGAGTTAGAAATCTCTGATTAGACTTTTTTTTTTAAGGGGGCCACCAAGTCTAGAGTCTGATGCAGAGAAGCTGTAACACTATCCACCATGTTATCAATTACAGAAGGAGCAAGCTGTCTATAGCTTATTTCCGTTGTGTTGACACATGGCATAGAGGAAACAATCTGCATAAATTTGGTAACAGCATCATCTGAGAGGAATCTACTGTAATAATATTTTTCTTTAGGAGCCAAATAGTCAGAAATAGTAAAATCAAAGGTTAACAGACAATGGTCTGACAGTACAGGATTATGAGGAGACACTACAAGATTTTCTATTTCTATGCCATATGTTAAAACAAGGTCCAATGTATGGTGGAGGTAATGAGTAGAATTTCCTACTTTCTGAGAAAACCCAATCGAGTCTAATATTGAATTAAATGCCACATTAAGGCAGTCACTATCTACATCCACATGTATATTAAAGTCCCCTACTATAATTATTCTATCAGATTTCAGCACTAAATCAGCTAAGAACTCAGCAAATTCGGATAAAAATTCTGAGTAGGTTGATGGGGGACGATAAACTATGGCAAATAAAATTGGGTTTAACCTAAAATTGCTAAAGTGCCCAATACTGAGGACCAGGCCCTCAAAGGAATTATAACATGTTTTTTGCTTTACATTAACTAGTAATTTGGAATGGTAAATTGTTGCTACTCCTCCTCCATGACCAGAACTTCTGGGATTTTGACAGTTTAAATAACCAGAGGGAGTTGATTCATTTAAACCAACATAATCCTCTTGCCCTAACCAAGTCTCTGTAAGGGATATTAAATCAATCTGATTATCAATTAACAGATCATGGACTAACAGAGACTTGGGAGTTAGAGACCTAATATTTAATAAACCACATTTAATTTTCAAATTATGAGGAGGAACAGAGGCCAAATCATTCAATTTAGAGGCTTTAAGTTTAATTTGAGTTTTACCAATATTTTTCTTAATCACTTTGGGATGCTTATATATTATATTTTTATTTACTTTGGAGGGAGCAGACAATGATTCTCTGGTGGGGAAGACAGGGGTTAAGTTGAGGGGTGGCAGATGAAGAGGAGCTGCAGAGAGGCGTGTAAGACTGCGACTCTGCTTCCTGGTCCCAACTCTGAGTAGTCAAGGTTTTGGAAATTTGGATAAAAAAAGATGCCAGATTGTTAGATAAATGAGAAGCACCATCCAAAGTGGGATGAATGCCGTCTCGTCTCATAAGACCAGGTTTTCCCCAAAATGAGCTCCAATTGTCAATGTAGCCCACGTCATTTGCAGGACACCACACAGACAGCCAGCGGTTCAAGGATGACGAGCGGCTAAACATGTTATCACTGGTCAGATTGGGGAGGGGCCCAGAGAATACTACAGTGGCAGACATCGTTTTTGCAAAGTCACACACCGATTCTACATTAAGTTTCGTGACTTCCAACTGCCGGAGACGGATGTCATTAATGCCAGCGTGAATAACAATTGTGGAGTATTTACAGTTACTTTTAGCCAGCATTTTCAAATTTGACTCGATGTCGCCTGCTCTGGCCCCACGAATGCATTTGACTATGGCCGCTGGAGTCTCTAGGTTCACGTTTCTGACTACAGAGTTACCAATGATCAGAGTTTTTTCCTCAGCAAGTGTGTCGCTGAGCGGGGAAAAACGATTAGAAACGTGAACAGGTTGGAGGTGTACCGGGCTTTGCGACTAGGTTTCCTTCTCACCGTCATCCACCCAGTCTCCTCGCTGCTGAGGAGAGCCGGAGGACCGCTAACGGGGTTAGCTATGCTAGCTAGCTCCGCTGCAGCTAAGGGGCGTCCGTCAAGAGTAACTGGCGCAGACGGTGTTTCAATGCAGCGGAACCGGGATTCCAAATCAGACAACCTCGCCTCGAGCGCCTCAAAAAGACAACATTTATTACATTTACCGTTATCACTAAAAGAGGCAGAGGTGTAACTAAACATCTGACAGAGAGAGCACACTAGAGGAGGAGAGGAAGGAGAGCTAGTAGCCATCGCTAGTGGCTAACCCAAAAGCTCAGGAGAGTGAGGAGAGCAAACCACACAGACAGCAAAACAGGAAGTGACGATACGTTACCACAGGAAGTGACGGCTGTACAAACATAGTATTCATTATTATTAGTACTTAGTATTAAGGTGTGTTTAAGGTGTCCTAATTGCCTAATGTGTGTTATTAGTGTGTGTTATTAGTATTCATTAGTATCTGGTGTATCATTACCTTATTAGTATTGATGTATCTATTACCTTGGCATTCGTTCAGAGAGCAGAGTAAGAATTTCATTGCTCAGGAAATGGTGCATTTCTTAACTGTGCACATGATAAAGCCTTTGAATCTGGTGTCATCCTTCTCTCCTTCCTCTGCTCTCACCTCTCCTGGACCCTCTGCCTGAACATAAACCCTCCTTGGCTCCTCTCTTCTATCTCATCTTGCCCTCTCTGAGCCCTGTCTAACTCAGGTTCTCTGTCTTTAGTGGTATACAAACAGGTTAGAAAATATCAAGTGTCATGTTAATTAAAAGTAGACAACCAAACATTTCTAGTTAAGGTTACAAAGAGCACTTAAAAACTTGAGTAATGACTTCAGTCTTGAAGGTTTGAGGTTTTTCTCCAAAATTTATAACAATTTTCTTATAGTTTTTTACTTTTCTCTGTAAATTAATCTGAAACCATTTTCCTCAAATTTGTAATTCCCTCTTGAAAAATTGACTTTTCTTGTACATTTGAGACTATTATAAATTTGTGGATTATTTTATGGCTAATTTTTGTCAATTTTTTAAAAATAGTTTTTTTGTAATAAATTTGAAACAGACTGGTCATTTTTTTTTTTTTTTTTACTTTTTCTTTATAACAATTTACATTTTTGACCATAATTTTGCAGAGCCAGAACAGAACACTAATTTAACTCTGATTTCAAAGAAAAAATATTAATAAAGTTGTATTTAATGAAATAAATTAACTTAAATGTCCAAAGATGCAGTTATTTCTGTTATAATATTTCTACATATTTTTAGTTTTTTTTTTTTTTAGAAATCTCACCACCCAGACAGCAGGAAAAACTTCCCTTATTTTGAAATCCAAATGTTGGTACATTTAGTTTGTCTGAAGGCTGCTGACGGATTAAGGTCACTGACTTAGTGAATTTTGGTAATTTTAACTTGCCAGTCAGGACCTTGATAATATATGTGGGCGCTTGGTAAAGTCCTGTGCACATGAACTGAGTCCTGTGTTTCACTGCATTTTAATAAGTCCTTACAGACACAACATGTGCCTAAGGTCTGGAAAGATGCTGTGGCTGTCCCTGTTCCAAAATCCAGCTGTCCTAAAATGGTAAATGATTTTAGACCAGTTGCCTTGACTTCAATTTTAATGAAAATTTTTGAAATCCGCCTCACAGAGGAGTGGAGGATGCCACTGTCACTCTGCTTAACATGCTTTTTAAACATCTGGATTTCAATGGGACACATGCCAGGCTTTTATTTGTGGACTTTTCTTCTGATTTTAATACAATCCAACCTCACATTTTAGTTGAAAGGCTCCTACAACAATTTGATTTGAGTAATAATCTGGTGGATTGGATTCTGGATTTTTTTAAGATAAGATAAGCCTTTATTATTCCCACAATGGGGAAATTCCAGGATTGCAACAGCACAGGGATAGCAACACTCAGAGCAACAATTAGAAGACAAGAAAAAACAAGAGCAGCGAATATACATATGTACATATAAATACATAAATATATAAATACAGTGCGGAGCATTGAAGCTAGATGGAATGAACAGCATAACCGTCTACTTAGTTATCCTACATGGTATGATTATGTGCCCATACATATTGTCACCCTTTGTAACGACCAGTATTTTCCTAGTTGTATACCGGAGGGGACCATTGTGTAAGTCTATTGCGTCTTTTGCATTCAATACTATTAGGTTGTCACGTTTTTTTGCTATCTCTGCGAGCAGCCCTGCTTAGGTTATACAGTCTGACAGCCGTAGGTAGGAAGGACCTGCGAAACCTCTCGGTTGCGCACCTAGGATGATGTAGTCTGCTGCTAAATGAGCTCCTCAGTGCGTTCAGTATGTCCTGCATAGGGTGGGACTCAGACTCCAGCAGAGATGACAGTTTAGCCACCATCCTTCTCTCTCCCATCTCCTCCACTGGGTCAAGGCGTTGCCCCAGGACAGAGGTAGCTTTCTTGATCAGTTTGTTCAGTCTCTTCCTATCGGCTGCTGTAACGCCACTGCCCCAGCAGACCACTCCAAAAGTGATGGCTGATGCCACCACCGTGTCGTAGAATGTCTTCAGCAGCACCCCTTGTACACCAAAAGACCTGAGCCTCCTCAGTAGCAACAGCCTGCGCTGTCCCTTCTTGTAGAGTGCGTTAGTATTGTGTGACCAGTCTAGTTTATTGGTCAGATGAACACCCAGGTACTTGTAGGATGTCACCATCTCGATGTCTGTTCCCTGTATGTTTACTGGTGCTGTGAGGGGTTGTCCTTGCCTGCGGCAGTCCACCACCAGCTCCTTAGTTTTCCTCGCGTTGATCTGGAGGCAGTTCTGATGGCACCAGTCCACGAAGTCCTGGATAAGTCCTCTGTACTCAGCTTCATCTCCGTTGGAGATGAGGCCAACGATCGCAGAGTCATCAGAGAACTTCTATAGATGGCAGTGTGTTGTGTTGTGTGTAGCATCATCTCACTTTGGCTCAGCAACAATTATTCTTCTGCTTAAAGACATTTTGTTCATCCAGGAATAACACAAAGAAATGGATTTTCTTCCCCCAGGCCACAGCTGAAATCCCCCTTCTTTTGTTAAAACCAACCTAAGGAATGTCCCCAATGTCCGGCTTCACTTTTATTGCCCCCATAAAACATGCAACAGATCCACGACTCAGCTAATTTCCTTAAACTCTGGACATGCTGGATTTAACCAGTGAATTTTAAAGTACATTATTACACACTCAATTCCAAACCTCCTTCTTTTCAGAACTATGAAAAGAAAATGGACTCTGATGTTTTAATGTGGAAAATCCATAATATGTGTGAAATGCATTAATCTGTGATTTTATATATATGTATGTTAATGTTTAAATGAATGTTTATTCCTGCATGTTGATTTAGAAGCACTGCTTATAATTTATACTAATCACTAAAGTTATCTTAGTTTAATACATAAAGGGAAATATTAACTTCCACTATGTATCAAAGTTTTGCCTCTAAAACCATGTGACTCCAGCAGCCAACCTCTGCATGACAACTCTTCATCCCAAAGAACTCCAAACAATAGACTGTTCATTGGACTAAAAGTTCATCGAGCCCGCCCACGAGCCCGCTCATTGGCTGAGATCCCGGAAGCCCGCGAAGCTCAACGGGACTTAAATAACAGAGGGACCCCTGCTTCTGCCTCTCTTTTCGGCTGCTCTCTTTTGCTCCAGATCCTCTTTCCGGCTCCCCCTTTCTCTGATCGTCTATTGTCTACATACAGCAAGGAAGAACAAAGGACCGTCTGAACAAAGACTCGACCACGTGTCGCTTTTCTGAACACAGAGCAGATAACTCGTAATTCTTTTATGTAACTTTGTATCTTAATGTTTTATTTTTCTCTTAAATACCTAGGAATTCCTATTTCTTTGATCTCAATTCTTAATCGGAGTTAAACTCCAATTTTTATTCATCACTTTTTCTTTGTTAAACTTTCTGTAAAACCACCGTTTGTTTAATTTTAATGTAAACTTTAATCTTGACTTTATAATTTTTTTTTTATATTTTTCTTGACCAACCACACACCAGAAGCTATAATTTTTATCTAAAGTCCGAAAGTTTTCTTTTCTAATTTGAAATCGGATTAGATATCTTCAATTATTCCCGAAGACCTCTGCAGCCGTTTGTCTACCAGGAAGAAAAACGCAGCTCCCACATCGCGCAGCTGAGGAATCAGCGCGCTTCTGCAGGATTTCAACCATCGAGATCCAACTTACGATCTCATGAATATCATTCATCGTCAAGAGAATATTTGCGGGACAAATATTCTGGGTTTTGCCCCCGAACAACACTTCAAAACTTCATGAGGACGACGACAGAACCATCATCGAACGAGAATCACGTGAGCTGCAAACTTTTAATTCATCTACTGAATTAAACTTCTGAGGTTCGGTAATAATTTGTGTATCTAATCAGATGCAAATTAAGAAGCCCTTAACATAACTCTTCTTTTCATTAAAATTCCGTTTTTATTTTCTTAAGATCAATCAAAGACTTTTCATATAATTAGTAAACTTTCTCCATAAATTTGCGTTTTTTTAATAATCTGTTAACTCAAACTGATAGAAATTCATTTCTCAGTTTAATCCTGGTTCCGAAAATATTGACATTGTTAATCTATCATTTACAAGATTGATTTTATGATTAAGGAAATTACTGCAATGTCTGTTAATCATTTTGTTTAATATTTAAAAATGAGAGAAGTTGTTGGGAATTTATTTCATTCTGAGTCTGTTCAAGCACAGGTATCGAATTCACGGAAAATTTTTGAGACTGATTATTGATTAATTTATTGAGTGATCAAACAGGTATAAAGTGAAATTAAAGATTAAATTGCTTCTTAAAGATAGAAGCTGGTGCCCCTTACGAGTGTTATTAACTTTTCTGATGTATATGAAATGAGATTTGATCTCAGATTCCAATACATCAATATAAATTAAATAATTCATACCTGATCATATTTATCATTTATTAATATTTCTATTTTATGCTACATGTGTGAGAAGTCTGAAGTATAAACGGTGAACAGGAAGGGAGCCAAAACCGTTCCCTGGGGGGCCCCCATGCTACCGATGATCGTGTTGGACACAGTCCCGAGTTCTCATAAACTGTGGCCAGTTAGTGAGGTAGTCCAGGATCCATGATGACAGGTGCTGGTCCACCCCTGCGCACAGCAGCTTGTCCTTCAGGATCATCGGTTGGATGGTGTTGAAAGCACTGGAGAAATCAAAGAACATGATCCTCACCGCATTCCCAGGCTTCTCCAGGTGGGACAGAGAACTGTGAAGGAGGAAGATCACCGCATCCTTCACCCCAATGCCATGCTGGTAGGCGAACTGGAGTGGATCCATCGCTGGTCCCACCAGGGAGCGGAGGTGAGCAAGGAGCAGTCTCTCCAGGGTCTTCATCATGTGGGACGTCAGGGCTACTGGTCTGTAGCTGTTCAGATCTTTGGGGTGGGAAGTCTAAGAGTAAGGAAATTAGAGTAAGTAAGTCAGAGAGTAAGGGTCAATGGTACATTGTCTGACCAAAAGTGTCCTTCTACTGGCTCTCCTCGGGGGTGTGTGTTGTCATCACTACTCTTCATCCTGTACACAAACATGTGTCGGAGCAGACATGACAACAAACACAAGGTATGCTGATGATTCAGTTATTGCCAGTCTCTTTCAGGATGGTGAGAGTGGCCATGGCCTAGTAGTTGATGATTTTGTTAACTGGTGTGAGGATTCCTACCTGCAGCTGTATACGACAAAAACTAAAGATATGATTATTGACTTTAGGAGGAAAACTCCCAGGCATGAAGTCACTGTACTAAAAGGCCAGACCATTGAATGTGTGCAATCTTACAAATCAGGCACGAAGTCACTGTACTAAAAGGCCAGACCATTGAATGTGTGCAATCTTACAAATATCTTGGGACAATCATTGATAGTAATTTAAACTTTGAAGAGAACTGTGACAGGGTGTGCAAAAAGGGTCAGCAACATTTGCATTGTTTAAGGAAACTCGTACACTTTCATATTGACCGAACCAAAATGACAATGTTTTATCGGGCTTTTATTGACTCTGTTTATACTTTTCTTTAGTGTCATGATTTGGTCAGATAAAACTGAAACAGAGGAAATCCTTAGACCAGGTAGTTAGATTGTCCAGTCGTTTGCTTGGTGAGTCACAGCTGAGCCTGACATCCCTGTACAACAGACAGGTACAGAGGATTGCTACCTCCATTTTAAATGATGACTCCCACCCTTTGCACTGCCACTTTCAGCTTCTTCCCTCCAGACGGAGGTTTGTTGTCCCAAAATGTAAAACCCAGTGCTACAAAAACAGCTTTGTTCCTGCTGCTGTCAAAGAGTTGAACAAGATGTAGCAATATATTTATTGTACATAATTTATCTATTTATGAATTTTATTTTATACTTATTTATTTTTGTAGGTTTTTATTTGGGTTTTAAATCTTTTATTGGGTTTTAGACTTTTGAGTTTTTAATCTCTGATTTAGCTTTTAACTTTTTTACTATGACCCTTCTCTTTTTTTATTGGTGGAGTCTTGAGTACTTTTATCATGTTTATAGTCAGCTTCATGTGTGCCTGTGTTTGCGTTCATGTTGAATGTAATTGTGTTTTGTAAATATGTGTCTAAAAAGATGTCACCTGACTGCAGAACAAATCTACCTACGGGTACAAATAAAGTAACCTGAACCTTGCCAGGTACATAATAATGAACATAAATTAGTTAATTAATATTAACTAAGGTAAAGGTAAAAACATCTCCTTTTTATTCTTGTCTGAAATAAGAAAAACAAAAAAAATAATAATTAAAAAGAAGACAAAATGAACCTACTCGTGCTCCTAACCACACCTGTTAGCTAAGCGACTCCTCCATTATTGCTCCCGTTACCAGCATGTTAAAACCATGAAAAATGCCTTCACTGCTTCCATACCTCTTCTGACTTTTTTCCACGTTTAAAGTACTTTAATAAGCTCATGCTTTTCTTGGACAGCGGCTCTTGTATATTGTAAATTTGTATTTCCTCAGAGTGGTGGGATAATTTCAAGCGTGGCCAGCCACCACCCAGAAATGTTACCAGAGGAAACCCTGAGGGTGTTACAGTCCAGGGGTGGGTGGGGGAGGGGAGTGTGCAGGGTTCAGGGTCCTGATGGCCTGGTGAGCAAAGCTGTTTAGCAGTCTTGTAGAGTGGGCCCGGAGGCTCAGATACCTTTTCCCTGAGGGCAAGGGGCTGAACAGGAAGTGGGAGAGGTGGGAGATGTCGCCTGCAATGTTGATGGCTCTACGGGTGAGGCGGATGTGGTGGATGTCCAAGAGGGGGGGCAGAGGGGCACTGATGAGCTTGCTGGCTGTTTTCAATGTGCGCTGTAGTGTCTTCCAGCAGGAGGCGGTGCAGCTTCCATACCACACCGTGATGCAGCTGGTGAGGATGCTCTCAGTGGTGCCCCGGTAGAATGAGCACATGATGGGTGGTAGGACTCGTGCTTTCCTCAGTTTGCAGAGGAAATAGAGGTGAGTTTGACCCTTCTTGGCCAGTGATGTGGTGGTGTTGGACCAGGAGAGGTCCTCAGAGATGTGCATCCCCAGGAACTTGGTACTGCTTGGTACTGCTCACCCTCTCCATAGCTGCTCCATCAATGATTAGAGTCGACCACAATCTCCTTGGTTTTTCCCACATTCAGGAAGAGGTTATTGTCTTTACACCACTGGACCAGTTGGCTCACCTCATTTCTGCAGTTGGCCTCTTCATTGCTGGTGATGAGACCCACCACCTTCATGTCGTCCACAAACTTGATGATGTAGTTGGTGCTGTAGGCTGGTACACTGTCATGGGTCAGCAGGGTGAAGAGCAGCGGGCTGAGCATGCACCCTTGTGGGGGCCCCTATGCTCAGTGTGATGTCTTGGAGGTGTTGCTGCCGACCCGCTTGTTCTGTGGTCTTCCCGAGAGAAAGTCCAGCACCCAGTTGCAAAGAGAGGTTTTGAGTCCCAAGTGTGAGTTTTTGTATTAGGTGCTGGGGGATGATTGTGTTGAGGGGATGTTTCTTCACTTCCGCCCTCCCAAGAGAGTAGACGCTTTTTTCTTCTCTCCTGCTCTGACTTTTTCCTCCCCTCCTAACTACTGGATCCCAGCTTGTTGTTGTCTGTCTGCGTCCAACTGCGACCGCCGAAAAGAAATTATGGAGTTAATAAGCTGGGCTTTGAACACAATTGACACTATTTTTTCAACAAGGAAAAGTGCTCCGGGGGAAGCTGTCTGCCCCGCTGGAACGGCTCCAGTGGGCTATTTACGTGACACAGGTAATTGGAAAATGCTGTGTCTCTCTAATCTCTCTATCGAAGATATTGAAGATTTGTTTATCTTCGTAATCTTGGTGATTGGGATAATTCTGATTGGGACGGGAATTGTCTTGGTTTACCGCAAATTGCTGAAGATGGATTCAACCTATCAAAATGCTGGCCAGGCGAGGTGCATCCAACAAATTGAAAAACTGGAGAAGACCCTGATAGCGACTACTGGAGAACTGTCTCGTAAGGTGGATTACATCATGGGTTCGCTCAGGTCTTTCCACGACGAATTCAAAGCTGCGCAATGAAGGATTAATGTACTGAATCTACAGAAGAAATACAAGTCTTCTCTGTGATCAGTCCTATTTGGCATTATTATTCCCCATGAAAATTCCTCCTGGCTGTCTGCAGACTGTGTTTTTTCAAAATCATGAGCACAAGGCCTTGGACAGCCAGCTGCAGCGCCAGATAAGACTGGCGCCAGACAGACAAAACATCTTCTGCCAAGGGTCCTTGGGTCTCTCTTATTATCATCAACACTGCTCAACACCGCACACACATTGATCCATGAACTGAATAAAGATAACACTGCTCTCTTGTGTCCTGTGAATTCTGTGTGTAGCGAATATATGTGCATTGAGCTTTTTTTTTCCTTGAACTCTTAATATTGATTAAGTATGTAACCAGTATTTTGAATCAATGATTTTTTTGCTCCTTCCTATTGTATCATCTTTATGCGACCTGTACCCTCCTGCTGATAGGCGCGTTGCAGATGCGCCGTGGCACGGAAATGCAGGTTCATTACTGTGTCAAGTCAAATTCTCTCGTATGTTATCAGTGATCTGTTAATGTACTTGGCAATAAATCTTTTTCTGATTCTGATTCTGAATGCTGAACTGAAGTCCAAGAACAGCATTCGCACATAGGAGTTCTTTGAGTCCAGGTGGGTGAGCTCTAGATAGAGAGCAGCAGAGATGGCATCTTATGTGGATCTGTTTGACCTGTATGCAAACTGAGATGGGTTGTGGGAGGGAGGGAGGGTGGACTTGATGTTCTGCATGACCAGCCGCTCGAAGCACTTCATTATGATGGGGGTCAGTACTACGGGCCGATAATCGTAGCTGGATGGGGCGGACTTCTTTGGGACTGGTATTATGGTGGCAGTTTTGAAACACGTGGGGACAACAGCTTGATTCAGGATGTTGAAGATGTCAGCCAGGACATTTCTGAGCTCCTCCGCACAGTCCTTCAGAACGCGACCAGGTATGTTGTGGTGTCCAGCTGCCTTGCGGGGGTTGATCCTGGAGGAGGGTCCTCTTCATGCTAACTGGGGCTGCATGGTGGCGCAGTGGTTAGCACTGCGGCAGCACAGTTTACCCTTGGCCGGGGGATTGTGGGGATCGTGGGATCGTGGGTTCGATCCCAGCCCCCGACCAACAGTGATCTGTGTGGAGTTTGCATGTTCTCCCCGTGTTGCGTGGGTTTACTCCGGGATTTCTCCGGTTTCCTCCCACATGCCAAAAACATGCATGTTAGGTTAATTGGCTGTTCTAAATTGTCCCTAGATATTTGTTTCCTATAGGCCCTTAGAATAGAGGGTTAGTATTAATGAAAGCGCTTTGAGTGGTCTTTGTGACTAGAAAAGTGCTATATAAGTGCAGGTTAGTTAGTTAGTTAGTTAGTAACTAGATCCAGACTCATAGCCTGCTCTTCTGGGGGAGAAGTGGTCTTCTGTGCTGTTTTGTGCTTCAAAGTGGCCAAAGAAGTCATTTGGGTTGTTAAGCAGTGTGATGTCACTTGCACAGGTCTGAGGTGGAGGTTTGTAGTTGGTTAAGGTCTGTAGGCCACGCCAGAGAGAATGTGCATCTATGGTGTTGCTGAAGTGGCTGGATATTGTAGTGGTCTGCTCCAGTGCTCATTCCCTTCAGCTGCCCGCACACCTGCTCCTCTTCATGGCCTGGACTATATAAACCACGCTGCCCTGGGTTCAGTGCGGAGTCGTCCGTCTACACTCCATATGACCTTCTCCTGCCTTTGTCTTCGTTCCTGAGTTCCAGTCTAAGTCTACCCTTGTCCTCACTCCTAGCCTCCTGCCCATCAGCGTCATCATTCCTCTAATCCCTCTCTCAGTCCCCTGTGCACAGGCGGAACTCTGTGGCAGCGGACCACCTTCCTTCCTTGCTAGCGGCGGACAACATTGTACCACTCACCCTGCACACATTCACCTCCAGCTGCCGTGACAAGAACGGAGAACACTGTCTTCCTGGCCGTAGCCGCTGAGCTGAACCTGAGCCGCTCAACATCTCCACAAACAGTAAGCTTCAGACTAAGCTGCACATCCCCATCAGTGATAACTTCTAACTGTCCCTTCTTCTGTGTGTCCTTAGGGTTGCCAGGTTGTACGGTGTTCTGCTCTCCCCCAGCGGCTTCAGACTACACATCCACGCACGCATACAAACACTCATTATTGTTAATAAACTTAATTGTATCTATTCCTGAGTCTGAGTCTGGTCACTGGGTCTATACACCATGTCAGTACGACTCCGCCAAAATGACCCAGCTGACAGCGCTTTGGTGCGCAAAGTTAACAACCTGGAGACTCGGATAGATCAATTAGCTTATCAACAGCAACTTATCCTCCCCCAATTAGCCCGTGTAATGGACTGGTTGGATCGCCTGGCAGATCCACAGGCATTTCCTCCGGCTCCTTCAGCCCCAAGTCAGCTCCTCAGCTCTCACTAGCTCCCCTTCCGGCCAACCCGGGCAGGGGTCTCCTTCCCAGCTAACCCCCATTCCCACTCCCACCCGTTTTAGTGGTAAACTAGGGGAGGCTAGGGGATGTATTATGCAATGTGAGAGTTTTTCAGCGGGTGTCCGGGGACTTTCCCACAGATCACAGCCAAATTGGCTACATATAATTAACTTATTGGAAGGGCGAGCATTAGCATGGGCATACGCTGTTATGGCTAGGGCGAATTATACCAGCCTGAGTTATAATAAGTTCATCTGTGAGTTTAAGGGCGTGTTTGACCACTCTGACCATGATAGTGTGCTTACCTCCCGGCTGTTGAATTTGAGACAGGGTACCAAGTCCGTGGCTGACTATGCCGTCGACTTCCGGGTGGTGGCCACAGAGGTGGGGTGGGAGGACGCCTCGCTGTGCAGCATCTTCACCAGAAGTCTTAGCCCTATCCTGCGGGATGAGCTAGCCCCCTTAGAGAAACCAAGTAGGCTGACCGAGTTGATTTCCCTGGCCATAAATCTTGACAACAGACTAAGGGAACGGGCAGTGGAATGCAGGACTTCCGGTTGCTCGGGTGCCCAGTATCGCCACGCCCCTCAGCCTTCCCTATTGGCTCTACCTCACTCTGACTCCCCCGAGGCCCCGGAACCTATGATAGTGGTACCATCCAGGTTATCTCTAGCGTAGAAACAGCGCCGCCGCGAGTTGGAGTTGTGCCTTTACTGTGGGAACGAGGAGCATGAGGTAGCGTCATGCCCTCTATGGCCAAAAGGGGGAGTCCGTGCATCGCAGTAGGGGGACTCATGGACTCACCTCAATCTAATCCCCTCTCCAGATTCCTTGTCCCCGTTCGCTTCATTCACAATCATAAGGAAATTGTTACACACGCATTAATTGATTAGGGGTCGGCGCAGAGCTTTAATTCAGGGGATCTGGAAACCCGGTTAGGCCTTCCCTGTCAATTGCTTAGATCCCCACTTAGACTCACCGCTTTGTCCAAAGCCCCCCTTGCCAAAGTATCTCAGGAGACCGCCCCAGTGTCTGTCATTATCTCTGGGAATCATCGGGAGGAGTTGAGGTTTATTGTGTTGCCGGTCTCCTCTTTCCCAGTGATTCTCAGCTACCCCTGGCTACACCTCCATAATCCCTCCATCGACTGGCGCTCCGGGAACATGATGTCTTGGAGCTCGTTCTCTCTCTGTGCCTGTCTTCAATCTGCCGCTTGCTCGCTATCCATAGTTCCCCCAGAGTACCATGACCTTGGTGCCGCCTTCAGTAAGGCCCAGGCCCTTTCCTTTCCCCCTCACCGCCCATATGACTGTACCATCAACCTCCGTGCCACAGCCCCACTGCTGTCAAGTCATCTGTACAGCCTGTCACCTCCAGAGTGGGAAGCCATGGAGGCTTATATTAAAGAATCTTTAAACTCGGGCATAATCTGGCCATCATCCTCTGCAGTGCGGGCAGGTTTTTTCTTTGTTGGCCAGAAGGACGGTTCACTGAGGCCATGCATTGACTTTAGAGAATTAAATAACACCACAGTCAAGGACAAATGCACCCTTCCTCTGATTAACACAACATTCGTTTCCCTCCAGGGGGCCTCCTGGTTCACCAAGCTGGATCTCCGTAACGCCTACCATCTGGTGCGGATCCGGGAGGGCGACAAGTGGAAGATGGGGTTTTGGACCCCAGCGGACCCTTTGAGTACCTGGTAATGCCGTTTGGTCTGACCAATGCCCCCGCAGTGTTCCAGCGCCTGATCAACGGCATGCTGAGGGATTTATTGGGTGTTTTTGTGTTCGTCTATCTTGACGATATCTTAATTTTTTCCACAGTCTTTGCAAAACCCGCCTCACATGCACCCAATTCTCGTCCAGTGGCTTCTGGAAAATAAGCTATTCGTCAAGGCTAAGAAGTGCGAGTTCCACGCCTCCAAGACATCCTTCCTGGTCTTCATAATCTCCCATAACGAAATCCTTCCAGATCCCAGCAAGATAAAGATGGTGGAAGAATGGCCCACTCCCTCTTCCAGGAAACAGCATCAGCAGTTTTTGGGGTTTGCCAATTTGTACCGCCGCTTCGTGCAGAATTACAGCATTATTGCTCTCCCCTTGACACATCTCACTTCTCCTAAGGTCCCTTTCTGGTCGATGGAGGAGGCGGCTACGGCCTTTGCGGTCCTCAAGAAGAAGTTCTGACTCCCCCATCCTGGCTCAGGTGAACCCTGCGCTCCAGTGCCTGGTGGAGGTGGAAGCCTCGGACTCGGGGGTGGGACCGTTCTTTCTCAGAGGTCCCCGACAGATGGCAGGATCCGACCATGAGCCAGCAGAGCAGAATTACGACATTGGTGACAGAGAGCTTCTGGCAGTCAAGCTCACGCTGGAGGAGTGGCAGTATTGGTTGGAGGGGGCCTCTCAGCCGTTCGTGGTTTGGACGGACCACAAGAACCTGGAGTACCTCAGGACGGCCAAGCGCCTGAATGCACGCCAGGCCCGCTGGTCCCTGTTCTTTAGACACTTTGACTTTTCCATCACGTACCGCCCCGGGTCCAAAAACACCAAACCGGATGTCTTCTCCAGGCAGTTCGCCTCGGAGGCTACTGAAGTAACTGAACATCCTATTCTTTCTCCTTCATGTGCCATGGGTGCCCTCTTGTGGGGCATCAGAGAGAAGGTCCTGAAGGCACAGGACGCCGAAGAGGACCCGGGCAGGGGACCAGCAGGGAGGCTGTTCATCCTATCAGCCGTTCAGGGCGAAGTCATCCATTGGGCCCACGCATCCAGGTTCTCATGTCACCCTGGGAGGGTCTGCACGGTGGCACTCCTCCAAAGGACATTTTTTTGGCCTTCCCTTCAGAAGGACCTTGGGGACTACATCTGTGCCTGCCCCCAGTGTGCCGCTGGTAAGACATCTTCTTCCTCTCCAGCCGGGCTGCTCCACCCTCTCCCAACTCCCGGCAGGCCCTGGTCCCATGTGGCGATGGACTTCGTCACCGGCCTCCCACCTTCTAATAACCATACTGTTGTTCTCACCATTGTCGACATGTTTTCCAAGGCCGCTCACTTCATTCCCCTACAGGGGCTGCCTACGGCAAAGGAGACGGTGGACCTGCTCATCCAGCATGTGGTGAGACTGCACGGGATCCCCCTGGACATTGTCTCCAACAAAGGTCTCCAGTCCATCTCCCAGGAGTGGAGGTCTTTCTGCAACGCCCTTGGGGCTACGGTGAGCCCGTCATCTGGATACCACCCTCAGACCAACGGGCAATGCGAGTGGGCTAACCAAGAGCTGGAGGCTGCACTGCGGTGTGTGGCCACCGCCAACCCGGTATCGTGGAGCACGCATCTACCATGGATTGAATACGCCCCCAACACGACGGTCTCCTCGGCTATCGGCATGTCTCCATTCGAGGCTTCGCTGGGTACAACCCCCCGTTGTTTCCTGAGGAGGAGGGAGACATCGCCGTCCCGTCCGTCCGGGCACACCTGAGGCACTGCTGCTGGCTGTGGAAAGCGACCTGGACCGCGCTACGGTGTACGGCAGAACGCAATTCCATGGTTGCCAACCGCCACAGGACACCAGCACCTTCCTACCAGGTGGGTCAGCAGGTATGGCTATCCACCAGACATATTTACCTGAAGGCAGAGTTTAAGATGTCCCAACAGTTCATTGGGCCTTTTGCCATCTCTCGTATTATTAATCCTGTTTCTGTGCGCCTAGCTCTCCCCCCCTCCCTCCGCATCTGTCCTACATTCCACGTTTCTCAGCTCAAACCCTTCTGTTCCAGCCCTCTGTGTCCCCCTCCCAGGACTCCGCCTCCGCTGATGTTGATCGACAGCGACCTGGCATGGAAGGTCAATGCCATCCTGGACGTCCGTTGCTGGGGTCGTGGCCTACAATACCTGGTGGACTGGGAGGGCTACGGGCTGGAATGGAGGTCCTGGGTCCTTCATCTTGGATAAAGACCTTATCAGGGACTTCCATCGGGCGCACCCAGGTATGTTGGATCAACCGCCAAGAGGCGTCTCATGGGGGGGGGGGGGGGGGGAGAGTACTGTAATGGTCTGCTCCAGTGCTCATTCCCTTCAGCTGTGCGCACACCTGCTCCTCATCATGGCCTGGGCTATATAAACCATGCTGTCCTGGGTTCAATGCGGAGTCGTCTGTCTACACTCCATATGACCTTCTCCTGCCTTCGTCTTCGTTCCTGAGTTCCAGTCTAAGCCAATCCTTGTCCTCACTCCTAGCCTCCTGCCCACCAGCGTCAGGAAGAATCCTCCTCCAGTTCAAGTAAGCCTCGCTCATTCCTCTGATCCCTCTCTGTCCCCTGTGCACAGGCGGAGCTCCGTGGTGGCGGATCTCCACCTCTGTGGCGGTGGACCACCTTCCTTCCTTCCTGGCGGCGGACAACGCTGCACCACTCACCCTGCACACATTCACCTCCAGACGAGAATGGAGAACACTGTCCTCCTGGCCGTAGCCGCCAAGCTGAACCTGAGCAGCTCAACAGCTCCACAAACGGTAAGCTTCAGACTAAACTGCACATCCCCATCAGTGATAACCTCTAACTGTCCCTGCTTCTGTGTGTCCCTAGGGTTGCCAGGTTGTACGGTGTTCTGCTCTCCCCCAGTGGCTTCAGACTACACATCCACGCACGCATACACACACTCATTGTTAATAAACTTAATTGTATCTATTCCTGAGTCTGAGTCTGGTCACTGGGTCTATACACCATGTCAGATATTTTCTTGCTGTACGGTCGTTTTGCTTCGCTGATGCCACGGGACAGGTTGGCCCTAGCTGCTGTTAGTCCTGCAGTGTCACCTGCCCTGAAGGCTGCGTCCTGAGCCCTCAGGAGCCTGTGCAGCTCTGCTGTCATCCATGGCTTCTGGTTGACACGAACAGTGATGGTTTTGCAGTGAGTGACATCATCAATGCATTTAGCTATGTATGCTTCAACAACCTCAGTGTACTCCTCTATGTTTGTGTGTCCATTGTGAATGGCTGCATGCTTGAAAGTGTCCCAGTCTGTAGTGCTGAAGCGGTCTTTCAGAGCATCAAAGGCCCCCTCTGGCCATACACGTACCTGCTTTTTTTTTTTTTTTTTGGTCTGATGACTTTCACTCTGGGTCTGTATGCAGGCCTTAGTAAGATGGTGATGTGATCATAGAGACCCAGGTGGGGAAGGGGGGGGGCTCTGTTTGTTCTCTTGCGAGTTGTGTACACCAGGTCCTGTCAGGTTTCACCAGGCAAAGACCCAAAAGCAACACGGATGGAGACGCAGTTTGTGAACAATAATCTTCATTACAATAATCAGTGATAGTGAAGTAGTGCAGCGGTGATTTGGCAACCCTGCGAGAAGGAGCAGAGACAGGGGGTAAGAATGCTGAATAACTGATAATGACTGCTTATGATTTATGCTTACAGGCTCTTCCAGTGACAGTGGGAACAGTGTGGAGAATCCTTCGAGCTGGGAGACTGGTTGGCAGAGGTGAGGGTGTCAGTTATGCAGCTGGAGAAGCACTGTGTGGGGAAAAGGGGAAACAGGCTGGCCAGGCCTGGGAGAAGGGGACAGAGGATTCAGGAACAGTAAATGCAACGTTGGTAAGTCAACTTACTTTCAGTCCCTCCAGGATTTTGCGATGTTGCGATCACATCAATTCACACGAAATCAGCCAATCAGCGCAACTATTGCGCGACCTTGCAACTTTGTCCAATCACCGCAACTTTCCTGCAATTTGGGCCAATCCTCAACTTCTTCAACTTCCGCCAATTTCACCAATCAAATTTGTCTGACTGGTGCTCAAACGCTCAGTCTAACCAATCAAATGCATCTCTGCACCGCGTTCACTTCCATGTTTACAGTGAGCATTAACGGAACACATCAGAAAAACAGAGTGTGTGACTTAAAAAAAAACCACTCACCCTTGAGGTTTCCAACACCATCCCTTCACCCATCCCCCCCAGCCTGCCGGTGGACATCTCATTACGTTTCCATCCTGACTGCGTGTATGAAGGCTGGGTTTGTGTTGAAAAACGTCGCGGGAGCACACGTGAAGACAAACACCATAAAACCACAAATAAAACAAGCAAATCTAACACTACAGTCAGTGTTTGAACATTTTATACATCTTTAGTGGTAAAATCATTACTACATCTTGTCAATGAGCTTTAAAGCTGTGAATCTCCAGTGTGGATGACAAATGAAGGTGCTGCCAATAATTTCCAAATCTCTACTCTAACATGCATTCAATACAGTTTAGCTGCTGTAATGGATATTGTGTTAAAGTCTGTATTTGCTGTCAAACAAGATAGTTTTTCTGTATAGCAGAAGTTTCTGCTTAATTTACAAATCACTGTAATAGGAAATTTTTGACAATCCTGTGCTTTTCTTGTATTGTTATATAGAATATCACTGCAGTAAACTCGAAAAAAAAAACATCTGTAAAATTTGTAATTCTTCCTACAACTTTTAGTGCAAAAAACACACTAAAACAGCACAACTTTTATCGCAACTGTTTAAAAAAGCTCCCGCGAATTCAGGCTTTTTGGGCCGCAACAATCATAAAAACATCCCACGAAATCCTGGAGGGACTGTACTTTGTTGAGTGGTGAAGGGAAGGGAAAGTGTACAGTCCAAGTATCCAATCCTTAATCCAAATCTAAAATCCGAAGGCTACAGTAGACAGAGCACGGCAGGCAGAACAGGGCAAACAAGGTCCAAAACATCAGGCAGGCAGCAGGGTCTAAGGAAGCAGAGGTCAAACACACAGCAGGCAAGACAATATCACAATGATTCAGGCAAGAGTGTGATCAGGTTGTAAGTCTACGCGACCAGGCAGGGCAATGAGAGAACCTCCCTTATAAAGGGTAAAACAAATTGACAGCAGGTGTGATCAGGGCTGCAGGAGAGCGCCAATCAAGGGGAGAGGGAGAGACACTCAGAGCAGGCAGAAACCCTTACAGGTCCAGCAAGGTGTCTCCTCTTGTTGGAAAGTCCACGTGTTGGTGTAATTTTGGTAGGAAGGCCTTTAAATCTGAGTGGTTGAAGTCTCCTGCTGTGATGAGGAATCCATCTGGATGCGCCGTTTATGTCTCACTGATGGTCTGATAGAGTTCATTTAGTGCTTTACTCCTATCGCCAATGACGGTGGGTGGGACATGCATTGCGACTAGCAGGATAGATGTAATTTCTCTCAGTAAGTAGAACGGTCCGCACTTGATCATAAATTCCACCAACAGAGAACAGTCTTTGTGTACAGCAGTCGCATCTCAGCACCAAGCGTCACTGATGTAAACACACAGTCCTCCACCTCGGATTTTCCCTCCCTCCATGAACATGCTATCAGCATGATAGCATGTTAGCCCTGCTAACTGAATAGCAGAGTCCGGGATGTTGTCATTTAGCCACGTTTCCGTAAAGATAAAAATACAGCAGTTCCCCGCATCACATTGCGTAGATCTCGGGAGCTGTATGTGGTCTGTTTTGTTGTCTAGTGAGCGTACGTTGGCCAGAATGAGGAAAGGAATCAGGAGTCTGTGTGGGCTAGCTTCATTCGGATACCTCCACATTTAGCTCTTTTTTGTCTTTGCTCACACCGTCTGCAGTGTCTCCATTTGGGATGGGACACAGCAGTGGAGTCCGGGGGTGTGGAGGTCTGGCAAAGATGTCCTAAGCCACGGAGTTCCTCTGGTCCAGGGCATAATGTTTGGTCATATTCCTTATCTCCAGAAGGCTGTGGCGACTGTAACTTGTGCGCAACATCATATATGGACATTAAACACATGAATATACACTTAGGCGTAATTTAAACAACACTAAATGGCACAAACACAAAGAGAGAAGGGAGGCTGCTGCATGTTCATACGCCACCTAGTGGTTATACAGTAACTGTTTCCTTTGCACTCAGAAAATGCACAGCATCTTAAGTTCCTTTACATTACACTGTTAGTTGGTTTTAATACATATTTATATATACATTGCTATTTGATTTTAATACATATTTATATATACATTGCTATTTGATTTTAACATAGTACATCGATCGATCGTCGGCCTCGTCTCCAACGGAGATGAAGCTGAGTACAGAGGACTTATCCAGGACTTCGTGGACTGGTGCCATCGGAACTACCTCCAGATCAACGCAAGAAAAACTAAGGAACTGGTGGTGGACTGCCGCAGGCAAGGACAACCCCTCACAGCACCAGTAAACATACAGGGAACAGACATTGAGATGGTGACATCCTACAAGTACCTGGGTGTTCATCTGACCAATAAACTAGACTGGTCACACAATACCGACGCACTCTACAAGAAGGGACATCGCAGGCTGTTCCTACTGAGGAGGCTCAGGTCTTTTGGTGT
Organism: Pholidichthys leucotaenia; assembly: GCA_020510985.1. Classification (NCBI taxonomy): domain Eukaryota; kingdom Metazoa; phylum Chordata; class Actinopteri; order Cichliformes; family Pholidichthyidae; genus Pholidichthys; species Pholidichthys leucotaenia. The sequence continues at coordinate 195,065,121 of CM035843.1, read as the reverse complement.
ACAAGGGGTGCTCTTGAAGACATTCTACGACATGGTGGTGGCATCAGCCATCACTTTTGGAGTGGTCTGCTGGGGCAACGGCATTACAGCAGCCGATAGGAAGAGACTGAACAAACTAATCAAGAAAGCTAGCTCTGTCCTGGGGCAACGCCTTGACCCCGTGGAGGAGATAGGAGAGAGAAGGATGGTGGCTAAACTGTCATCTCTGCTGGAGTCCGAGTCCCACCCTATGCAGGACATACTGAACGCACTGAGGAGCTCATTGAGCAGCAGACTACATCATCCTAGGTGCATGACCGAGAGGTTTCGCAGGTCCTTCCTACCTACGGCTGTCAGACTGTATAACCTAAGCAGGGCTGCTCGCAGAGATAGCAAAAAAACGTGACAACCTAATAGTATTGAATGCAAAAGATGCAACAGACTTACACAAATGGTCCCCTCCAGTATACAACTAGGACAATATCAATCGCTATGGAGGGTGACAATATGTATGGGTACATATTCATACCATGTAGGGTAACTAAATAGACGGTTATGCTGTTTAGTCCATCTAGATACAATGCTCCGCACTGTGTATATATATTTATATATTTATGTGTACATATGTATATTCACTGCTCTTATTTTCTTAGCTTCTAAATTATTGCTCTGAGTGTTGCTATCCCTGTGCTGTTGCAATCCTGGAATTTCCCCATTGTGGGACTAATAAAGGCTTATCTTACATACTCATTTACATACATATTTATTTTAATACATATTTATACTGTAGCTACTACAAAGTGATTGCTGCTAAACAGAATTTCATTGTATCTTGGTGTGCAATGACAAAGTTTCTTCTTCTAAATAGGAAATTTTCTCATAAACTTGCAGCTTTTTTTGTTTCTCATATTTGCAACTTTCCCCCCTCATAAATTTTTTTTGTAAATGTGCAACTTTTTCTCATAAATTTGCAACTTTTTCTAAATACATACAGTATATGTCTTTTCTTGTTGATTTGCAGTGTTCATATAGATGCTAATTAAATTTTGTTCTTTTTGTTTATACAATGACAAGTTTATTTAATAGATATGATTCTGAGCATGGGTCTGGAGCGGTGCTCAGCCGTTAGTTCTTTTTCAGCCATTTGTCTGTTTATTAATTGTCCTGTATTCTTAGCCTTGTCATTATTATTCTGATTCCATTAGTTTGTGTATCTATTATTATCCGGTGTTGTATTTTATATTTCTGCCTGTGGTTGTTTAAGAGTCTCCCTTATCCTCCATTTGTCTTTTGGTTTTCATGTACAGGTGCATCTCAATAAATTAGAATGTTATCGAAAAGTTGATTTATTTCAATAATTCAATTCAAAAAGTGAAACTCACGTATTATTTATATAGATTCATTACACACACAGAGTGATATATTTCAAGTGTTTATTTCTTTTAATTTTGATGGTTATGGCTTGTAGCAAATGAAAACCCCAAATTCAGTTTCTCAAAAAATTAGAATATTATATAAAATTAATTTAAAAAAAAAAGATTTGTAATAGAAATGTTGGCCGATTGAAAAGTATGCCCATGTACACACTCAGTACTTGGTCGGGGCTCCTTTTGCATAATTACTGCATCAATACAGTATGTGTCAAGTGGCCCTCACTCTTGTGAGGTTTGACCAGCAGTTTCCCCCACTTGAACGGGAAGCTTGCTTCGGAAGATAGAACTGGAAATCACTCAGTGACCAAGACTCAGCTTTTCCTTTTCTTTCCTTTTCTTTTTGTAAAGTCATCAAGGTCAAGCACAGGCCATGCACAGGTGAAAAACCTTTAAATACAACACAAATAAAGGGTCAAGGAGAATGTAACCCAAGAACCCATAATAAATCAACATAACCCAAAATCAAATACAGTTTTTAAATTACTAAAACCCAATCTTGAAACAAATAGAAAATACTCACATCTAAAGCACCCCAAATACTAAACACATCTTAAAACACTGTTCAATAATGATTTTTAACCTTACAACTTTAACAGCTTTTAACTTTTAAACTCTTAAAATACACTCCATTTTAACTCTACTTTTAAACCCACATGATTTTATAAATATATGACATTTTAACTTACATTTCAAACACACAATTTTTTAAACACATCACATTTAACCTAAACTTAATCAAATTGCTTTTCAAATGCAGCTGCAAAGACATATCACAAATGGATGCTCACCGGCTCCTTCTTCCTTGCTTGAAACAAGCTTTAGTCCTGCAGTCTTTTCCAAAGTCCAAACTCTCCAACCATTTCTCTCACACACTGCTTACTCTCCACTGCCCTGTGAGTAGCTACCTTCAAGCTCCCTTAATCACCAGATCATTCCCACCTGGTGCAATCAACCAACTGCTCTCAGGCTGGGAAGCACACCCAGAACTAAAGCACTCAGGCAGAGAGGGTGTGGCCTGCAGCTCAGCTCAACAGTATGACATGGAAGCGATAAGCCTGTATTACTGCTGAGGTGTTATGGAAGCCCAGGTTGCTTTGATAGCGGCCTTCAGCTCATCTGCATTATTGGGTCTGGTGTATTTCATCTTCCTGTTGACAATACACCATAGATTCTCTATGGGATTTAGGTCAGGAGAGTTTGCTGGCTAATCAATCACAGTGATACCATGGTCATTAAACCAGGTATTTGTACTTATGGCAGTGTGGGCAGGGGCCCTGTCCTGCTGGAAAATGAAATCAGCATCTCCATAAAGCTTGTCAGCAGAGGGAAGCATGAAGTGCTCTAAAATTTCCTTTTAGATGGCTGCACTGACACTGGACTTGATTAAACACAGTGGAAAAACACCAGCAGATGACATGGTTCCACATATCATCATTGACTGTGGAAACTTCACACTGGACCTCAAGCAACTTCGATTCCGTGCATGTTCACTCTCCCTCCAGACTCTGGGACCTTGATTTCCAAGTGACAGGACTTGGCACCTGATTTGGGGAGCCATGTCATCTGCTGGTGTTAATCCACTGTGTTTTATCAAGTCCAAAGTCAATGCAGCTGTCTACCAGGACATTTTAGAGAACTTCATGCTTCCCTCTGCTGACAAGGTTTATGGAGATGCTGATTTCATTTTCCAGCAGGACTTGGCACCTGCCCACACTGCTGCCAAAAGTACCAAAGCCTGGTTTAATGACCATGGTATCACCATATTTTACTGGCCAGCAAACTCTCCTGACCTAAACCCCATACAGAATCTATGAAGTATCATCAACAGGGAGATGAGAGACACCAGACCCAACAATGCAGATGAGCTGAAGGCCGCTATCAAAGCAACCTGGGCCTTCATAACACCTCAGCAGTAACACAGGCTGATCACCTTCATGCCATGCCACAGTGATGCAGTATTAATTCATGCAAAAGGAGCCCTGACCAAGTACTGAGTGTGTGCATGGAAATATTTTTAGCTGGCCAACATTTCCATTAAAAAAATCATTTTTTTATAATTGATCTTATGTAATATTCTAATTTTTTGAGAAACTATTTTTTGGGTTTTCATGAGCTGCAAGCCATAACCATCAAAATTAAAAGAAATAAACACTTGAAATATATCACTCTTTCTGTAATGAATCTATATAAAATGAGTTTCATTTTATGAATTAAATTACTGAAATAAATCAACTTTTTGATGATATTCTAATTTAGTGAGATGCACCTGTATATCATATTATCTGCATCTCTGGGTTGCCTTTATCTTGTCCTCACCTTAGGAGTTATGTTGTGGAGATGTGTGGAAAGACGAGGCTGAGTTTATTACTCAAAATCAGTTTTATTCACCAACACATTCTCCAACATCCAAAACACAGAAAAGAGAGAGGCATGCCCCCACAGCTGTCCTTTTTATACCCCAGGACATCAAAGCAAACAGTCGCATTGTCTTTACATCCCAAATCACAATGCACCCCCCTTCAGGTCTTCTGTCTCCAGTTGCATTGTCTTTACATCCCAAATCACAATGCACCCCCCTTCAGGTCTTCTGTCTCCAGTTGCATTGTCTTTACATCCCAAATCACAATGCACCCCCCTTCAGGTCTTCTGTCTCCACCTGAAGTCCTGGTGGTCAGGAAATCCTTCATGGCCGTCTCTCTGCATACAAAAGGCCAGACTTCGCATCCTCCTGCTACCCCTAGGAGGTTCAGACCTTTTGTTCTTCTGAGACGTGCAGTAAACAATAAGCATACAGTAACAAGCATGTGAAGCATATGGAAAATGTATATGTGCCCACAATGTTCTTGTTTTGTATTATTTGGTTTGTCATGTGTTGGAACCGTTTCGTAGTTTTAGTCAATCACTTCTTGCCTTATTCCTCTGTTCTTTCATTTTGACACTACCGTGTGTCACTTCCTGCTGTCAAACTTTGTTCGTGGGCTGCACAGCTGTCATTGATTGCACTGATTATTTCCTCTCACGTACCCACACCTGATCTAATTGGTTTGTCCCTATTTAAGACCTGCTGCGAGGCTTTCTCCTCATAGCGGTCTTCTGGTTCAGACGTTATTCACACGTCTCCTCATTTCCAGACCGAGTCCCCATCTGTTTGTATCCTCCAGGTGTTCCCCGTTTCCCTGTCTTTATTGTAAGTGTTCGTGTATGTTATTTTTGTTATTATTAAATGTGCAAAACTCACAGTTTGCGATTGGTGTCCTCAATCCACCCCTCAAAGGGCAGTTCATGACAGAAGACCGCTACCTGTGTGAGACACCAGCAGCTGTGAGTTTTTGCCTTTTTCCTTTTTTCTTCACATCATTTTTTGTTAAGTCCATTGTTCACTGCTGGACTGTCAGCTAACATGGACTACTGGCTATTGGGTGGTTCAATTAATTGAAGATCTCATCTTGGACGCCCGCACTTCCCATACTTCCGAGGGAGCCCTGAAATGGCTGGATTGTGCGGAGGAGGTGATCGAGGCAACTCCCAGCCTGCTGAGTTATCCGGGAGTCACGAGTTTCCTTATCTCTGTTCCCAACCTTCAACATATGCTCCGCGGATTCGAAAGAAGTTCTCCCCCATCCGTACCCGTGCCAATGAAGAAGCATCCCCGGGTACGGAAGCGCCCAGCCTCTCACCGCCATCGAACTCCCCCACTGCACCAACTGTGTTCGCCAGTGACATGTCTGCAGAGCCGGCTCCTCCTGAGTCTCCATGGGTGCCCCTGCCTGCTGCAGACACAGCGAGGGAGTTATCTGGGCTTTCTACATGTAACCCTTGCCTTATGTTAACTAGGTAAGGGAAATAATTAAGTGTAGACCAGTTGCTAGGTTCGTAAGGGTTACAATAGGGAATTAAAGTGAGTGTGGAATGAAATAGCTGGAGGCAAGAAATGAGCAATAATGGTTGTTATTTATAGGGAAAAAAGTGAGCAATATATACAGACAATTTACCACTATACAAATATACAACGGCCGGTATGAAATAAAACCCCAAAGGTGTCCTACTGAGCTCAGTGTTTGTTTGTCCTTTCGGGTTAGTCGTTTGACCAGTCAAGATATCTTGTATCTCCAGACTCAGGTTTCTTTTCCTCTTTTAAAGCAGCAACTTGGGTTGTTACCACTTTAAATCCTGGGCACTGGAGAGAGGAAGGGTGCTCTTCATTCGAGATCTTGGTTAGATCTCGGTTCAATCTCGGTTCAGTCTCGGGTCAGGCTCCCCATCTCCATTCGGAGAGAATCCAGGATCCAGAAGGTTCTTGATCGGCAACCAAAAAAAACCTAGCCTGCACAACAATAATACCATTATTGTTTACAGCTAGAGTAATTCGTTTTCCAATCCCTTCTTATATAACACCATAGCTTAGTGTTTAAATTCTTCTCTCATATTACTATTATTACAATCCAGCAATATAGTAATATCTTACATTTCACATCTTACATCTTGTATGCATGTGTTCTTTTTCTCTTCTCACAATCTCTCTGGTAGCACATGAAATACCCTTTTTTTCATGTAACCAATTCAATGAATTCCTCTTTTTATCTCTGCATCATTTAACCATGAAATTATTATTAATCCCTTTTAACCTTGTCTTTGTAAATCATGAAATGAAATACAATTAATCTATCACATAACCAGGGAATAGACCGTCCTATTACTTCCAATATTCCCTTTTAAAATCAGTAAAACCCTGTCTGAGCTACTGGGTTTAGCATAACCTATGGATTTACATAGTAGACCAACACCATGTGCTTTTAGCATCAAACTACACATTGCATTCAACAGAAATAGTGCATATGAACTAAAAGTACTTCAGCATACTGTTGGGAACTAAAATCACATTTAGGAAAACCATACAGACACAAAGACAGCCTTTTCCATTGCTTTTAAACAGGAAAAAAATCCACTCGCGATTAGCATTAGCATCGTGCTAACATTAGCATAACATTAGCATGTATCTGACTCACCAAGATGAGGTATCCGTGTGAATACAGCAAAGGACACATCCACAATGCCCCTCACGCTTGTGCTCCCGTCAACTTAGGATAATAAAGGTTGCAAATTAGCGTTTGGAGAGTGTTTAGATCCATTTATAGCATCTTTCTGAATAAAACTCACCAAGAAGAGGTATCTGTGTGAATCAGACCGCTTCACAACCTCTCTCATCCGCGCTCATATCGTGAAAGAAAGATTTCCAGCAGAGCGCCTCAGCACTTTGCTCGGAAGGCGGGGCTAATATCGCTCTTAACGAATGGAAAGACCCAGATCACCCAACGTGACCATGAAACAGAAATTTAAAAGTTGGGTGACGAGGATCGCACTTCCTCTTCCCCAAGATAGTCGGTTTTCAAAATAAAATCACACAATTGTATTAATACAATTGACATCTGAGAAAAAAAGGGTCATTTTCTCAGCTGGGTTACACTCTCCCACGCTAAATATCATGCACGTCCCGTTGCATGTGCAACCAAGACTGTCCATCGTCAGTATTGGTTGAGTTGTAATGTGACCATTTTCAGTATTGTCTCCATCCGGTATCATTTATGGGCGGAACTACGACGGTATCTGGTCGTCTTCGAACCTCCGACTTTCGTTTCGCTTTTGGCTTTGTACTGAGTGTACTTTGTGAGTTTTGAGCTTTTGGTTCTGCAGTTAGTTTTACTAGTTGCATTTGAATTTCTGCAACTTGTTTTGAGAGTTCTTGGAGTGAGTTTAGCGTGATATTGTCCTCATCTTCATCTGAACTGCATTGCACAGTTTGCACGTGGGAGGTCACTTTTTGTTATGAACTGCTCAAATGTTGTCTCATCCTTAAATTTTTGGCAGCAATTTGGTCTTCTTCAGTGCGTAGCAAGAGAAGTAAATCAGGAAAAGTTGGGGGACTTGTTCGTTTTTGTTTTAACTGGAGTGCAGTTAAAAAGGAATCATCCCAACAACCTCGACAAAACAGTGTGACAAGCAGCCTGTCAAAATCCTGGCTTGAAGCGCCACCACGCTTCACAGTGTGAGTCAAAGCTACGTGAAGATGTTGTAGATATGACGAGGGTTTCTCACCTGTGTTTTGGAAGGTGTCAATAAACCTGGCGTAAAGCTCTCCGCCATCTTGAACTGTACCATAAGCAGAATCTAACAGTTGAAGGTATTCTGATGGTGAGCTGTTGGGGTTCAAGTGCTTGACTACATCAGCTGCTGGGGGTAAAAGAGACTCAATGATCTTTCGGGATTGTTGCAGTTTGGACATAGCAGGATCAGTCAAGATTAATTCTACACTGGAGCGCCAAGTATCATAATCTAGCTCATAAGTTGGTCAGAGGTCTTTGCCAGAAAAAGCTCCGAGCTTTTGTGAAAACGGCTGCACGGAAAAATCTTCCCTTTTTACAATTTGCTCAACTACCACACGTTGCACTTCTGGGGAATTTAAATCATGTGCAGAAATGGTGGGCATACTTTGAGCTGGGGTGCTCACCGTGTGATTCAACTGGTTAGTTGGCTGTGCACCTTGAATACTGGGCTCAGCTGCAGAAGGCTGAGGTTGAGGTTCATCTAAGAAAGCTTCAGGTAAGTTATCAGGTAACTTTACTTGCTCTGATTGATCATTTTCAGATTCTTTGATTGCCTCAGACATCCGTAACATCACGTATTTCAGGACATTGGCAAAATCTCTGCCCTTCATCTTCGCTAGGTTTTTAATTTTAGTGAGAAATGACTTGGTCATTTCGCTCCCTACACGGTGCATATAAACACTGGCAAGAGATTGTATCATATAGCTGGCTCCACTATCAGATACATGAGTACATGGCAATGGGTCAAGAGTTTCAAAAGCAATACCCGAGTGATACTCAAAAATAGCACTCTGGAAAAACTCAGACTTACTATCTGTTACTTTTATGACTCTTGAAATCGATCCATACCGTTTCAAAAACTCAGTCACTTCATCAAGTTGCTCATCTCCATCGATTTCACTCACTATCACTGCATTTGGAATTTTCACAGATTCACGTTCAACAATATCCATTTTGGGTACATATAGGCTTGAAATAACATAAGGGAAAGAAGAAAAAGGCTCCTGGCTGGGCTCGCCACTTCTTATTGTAACCTTTGCCTTATGTTAATTAGGTAAGGGAAATAATTAAGTGTAGACCAGTTGCTAGGTTCGTAAGGGTTACAATAGGGAATTAAAGTGAGTGTGGAATGAAATAGCTGGAGGCAAGAAATGAGCAATAATGGTTGTTATTTTCTAGGGGAAAAAAGTGAGCAATATATACAGACAATTTACCACTATACAAATATACAACGGCCGGTATGAAATAAAACCCCAAAGATGTCCTACTGAGCTCAGTGTTTGTTTGTCCTTTCGGGTTAGTCGTTTGACCAGTCAAGATATCTTGTATCTCCAGACTCAGGTTTCTTTTCCTCTTTTAAAGCAGCGACTTGGGTTGTTACCACTTTAAATCCTGGGCACTGGAGAGAAGAAGGGTGCTCTTCATTCGAGATCTTGGTTAGATCTCGGTTCAATCTCGGTTCAGTATCGGGTCAGGCTCGCCATCTCCATTCGGAGAGAATCCAGGATCCAGAAGGTTCTTGATCGGCAATCAAAAAAAACCTAGCCTGCACAACAATAATACCATTATTGTTTACAGCTAGAGTAATTCGTTTTCCAATCCCTTCTTATATAACACCATAGCTTAGTGTTTAAATTCTTCTCTCATATTACTATTATTACAATCCAGCAATATAGTAATATCTTACATTTCACATCTTACATCTTGTATGCATGTGTTCTTTTTCTCTTCTCACAATCTCTCTGGTAGCACATGAAATACCCTTTTTTTCATGTAACCAATTCAATGAATTCCTCTTTTTATCTCTGCATCATTTAACCATGAAATTATTATTAATCCCTTTTAACCTTGTCTTTGTAAATCATGAAATGAAATACAATTAATCTATCACATAACCAGGGAATATACCATCCTATTACTTCCAATATTCCCTTTTAAAATCAGTAAAACCCTGTCTGAGCTACTGGGTTTAGCATAACCTATGGATTTACATAGTAGACCAACACCATGTGTTTTTAGCATCAAACTACACATTGCATTCGACAGAAATAGTGCATATGAACTAAAAGTACTTCAGCATACTGTTGGGAACTGAAATCACATTTAGGAAAACCATACAGACACAAAGACAGCCTTTTCCATTGCTTTTAAACAGGAAAAAATCAACTCGCGATTAGCATTAGCATAGCGCTAACATTAGCATAACATTAGCGTGTATCTGACTCACCAAGGCGCAGTGGTTAGCACTGCAGCAGCACAGTTTACCCTTGGCCGGGGGATTGTGGGGATCGTGGGATCGTGGGTTCGATCCCAGCCCCCGACCAACAGTGATCTGTGTGGAGTTTGCATGTTCTCCCCGTGTTGCGTGGGTTTACTCCGGGATTTCTCCGGTTTCCTCCCACATGCCAAAAACATGCATGTTAGGTTAATTGGCTGTTCTAAATTGTCCCTAGATATCTGTTTCCTATAGGCCCTTAGAGTGGAGGGTTGGTATTAGTGAAAGCGCTTTGAGTGGTCTTTGTGACTAGAAAAGCGCTATATAAGTGCAGGTTAGTTAGTTAGTTAGTAGAATACAGCAAAGGACACAGCCACAATGCCCCTCACGCTCGTGCTCCCGTCAACTTAGGATAATAAAGGTTGCGTGGCACCTGGGGAGAGCCTGATTGTGTACCATCTCAGACAGGAGACAGTGGGAACAAAGAGCAGGGGTTTCCTAGTGAGATAACAGGGAGGTGTTAAGGATGAGGGGGTTAAATGTAATGTGACGCGAAGATCATCTTTTGTGTGTGAGAAAATGCTAGAAGAATGCCATGATATTTAAGAGAGGAGTTTCTGCTGGAATGTCGTTCTGTCTATGCTTGAGATGTGAGAGTGTGTAATAAATCATCTGAGACAAATCTGCCTCTTCATTTACACGCTCCACACTGGTGACCCAAGACGTATCATTGAACACGAGACAAGATCCCCGGAGCCGACCTCGACGGGAACCTCCAGCCACGCATGTGCGGTTGCAGTCAAGCTACCGGATTTCTGGCAGCACAACCCGCGCTCTTGGTTCCACCTCATCGAGGCGCAGTTCGCCCTCCGGGGGATAACGGCAGATGACACCAAATTTTACTATGTGGTCGCAGTGCTCGATGCCCGCACAGCTCAGCACGTAGCGAGCCTGCTCGATCAGCCTCCAACTGGCAACCGATACGAGGCGCTCAAGGCTGCGCTCATCCAGCGCTACACACTCTCGTACGGTGAGAGAGCAGAGAGGCTCCTGACGCGGACCGAGTTAGGAGATGGTTCGGCCATAGACCTCATGGAGAAGATGCTGGCGTTAAGGGGCACGGACGACGACCATTTTCTGTTTGCCCACCTCTTCCTCCGGAACATTCCGACAGCGGCGACAGCGGCCCTAGCCAATTCGCCATTGCTGGCCGCGCGAGACTTTCGTGCACTAGCCCAGGAGGCAGACCAGATCATCATCGCCACCAGGGCGTTCACAGTCATTGCGGCAGCGGCGGAGCCCAGCGAGACGACCAGAGGAGGCGAGGAGCCACCGACGGCAGCAGCAGCGGGGGCCAAGGATCGCGAGGGAGACACGCTTTGTTTCTACCACCGCCGCTTCGGAGAGAAGGCACGCAGATGTACGCCACCATGCCAGTTCAAGCGCTTGGGAAACGTCAAGCCCGGGGGTTGGTAGCAGCTGCGACCCTCGGGGAGGAGAACAAGCTGCTCTACCTGACGGACGCACGCTCGGGGAGGCATTTCCTCGTGGACACTGGAGCCCAGAAGAGCTTCATCCGGCCCACCTACGCTGACCGGCTGGCAAGATCTAGCGGCCCTGAGATGTTGGCGGCAAACGGCTTGGACATTAAGACCTTTGGTGAGAGGACTCTGCTGTTATCTCTACACGGCCGTACATATCAGTGGACTTTTGTCATAGCAGCACTGAATTACCATATACTGGGGGCTGATTTTCTGTGTGCACATGGTTTACTGGCTGATGTTGCTAACAGGCGCCTAGTTAATGCACTGTCCTTCGACTCTCTTCCCTGTATAGCTCGAGTGACCCGGCCAACAGCACAAGCCAACGTCACAGCTACAGGCGGTAAATTCCACACACTGCTCACTCAGTTCCCAGCACTCACGGTCCCGACGTTTTCGGCAGCCATCGCTAAACACGGGGTGGAGCATTTTATCATCACCACCGGGCCGCCCGTTTTTGCACGACCTCGGCGCTTGGACACAGCTAAACTCGCCATAGCGCGCGAGGAGTTCGCCAACCTGGAAAGGTTAGGCATCATCAGGCGCTCAAACAGCCCATGGGCATCCCCGCTACACATGGTCCCTAAGGCTGAGGGATCGTGGAGACCGTGCGGTGATTTCCGCAGGTTGAACAACGCCACGGCGCACGACCATTACCCGATTCCCCACATACAGGATTTTGCCGTTCACCTCGCCGGGGCACGCATTTTTTCCAAAATAGACCCAGTCCGCGGTTACCACCAAGTCCCAGTGCGCGCTGAGGACGTACCCAAAACAGCGGTAATAACTCCGTTCGGTCTATTCGAGTTCCTGCGCATGCCATTTGGGTTGAAAGGAGCGGCACAGACGTTCCAGCGCATGATGGATGCAGTGCTGCGCGATCTCCCGTTCATGTTCGTCTACTTGGATAATATCCTGGTAGCCAGCGTGTCCGAAGACGAACACGAAACCCACCTCACAACGGTTTTCCGGAGGTTGGAGGAGCACGGGTTAATAATCAACCCAGCAAAATGCCAGTTTGGCGTAACAGAGATTGATTTTTTGGGGCACCGCGTCTCTCCAGAAGGAGCGATCCCACTGCCCGACAAGATGCGCGCCGTGGCGGATTTTCCCCGGCCTCAAACGGTCAGGGCGCTACAAGAATTTTTGGGAATGGTGAACTTTTATAACCGTTTCCTTCCCCGCACAGCGCAGCTCATGCAACCATTGTATGCCGCACTCAAAAAACAGAAACCCGCGGATAGGGTCGAATGGACCCCTGAGCGAGAGCGGGCGTTCTCTGAAGTTAAAGCAGCCCTGGCAAACGGCGCATTGCTGGCACATCCAGACCCGACGGCCCGCATAGCGCTTACTATTGACGCTTCAGATGTGGCCATAGGGGCTGTCGTGGAGCAGCGCGTCGCCGGGGCTTGGCAGCCGCTCGCCTTTTTCAGCAGGACTTTGCGCGACAGTGAACGTAAATACAGCGCGTTCGACAGAGAGTTGCTGGCTCTCCACCTGGCCATTCGCCACTTCCAGTTCTGGCTGGAAGGGCGCAGTTTCACCGCGTTCGTGGACCACAAGCCGCTAACATTCGCGATGGCCAAGGTTTCAGAACCGTGGTCGGGCTGGCAGCAGAGACAGCTGGCCGCGATCTCAGAATTTACTACTGATATTCAGCATGTGTCGGGTAAACTGAATGTAGTGGCAGACTGCCTCTCGCGCGCCGTGGTGGCCCCGGTCTGCGTGGGGATAGATTACGCAGCCTTGGCCACGGAGCAGATTAGCGATGCGAACGTGCGCGCGCTCCAGTCTGGACCAACAGGGTTAAGGCTGGAGAGCAGGGTGCTGCAAGACGGCATGCCCCCCCTAATCTGCGATGTCTCCAAGGGTCGCCCGCGTTCCGTGGTCCCGGCCGCGTGGCGCCGCCGCATGTTTGAGTCGGTTCACTCTTTGGCGCACCCAGGAGTGCACACGTCGGTCAAAATGGTAGGAGAGAAATTTGTGTGGCCGAGCCTTTGCAAACAAGTGAAAGAGTGGGCTGCAGCCTGCGTGGCGTGCCAACGAGCCAAAGTACACAGACACACGAATGCTCCCTTGGAGCTGTTTCGTATTCCGGCTAAGAGGTTCGACCATGTTCACGTGGACCTCGTGGGCCCCCTCCCGCCATCACAGGGGTGCACGCACCTCCTGACAATGGTGGACCGCACCACGCGCTGGCCAGAAGCGGTTCCGCTGGCGGCAACCACGTCCGAGGAGGTGGCACGCGCTTTTTTAACAGCATGGGTGGCGCGTCTTGGAGTCCCGTCGGACATTACGTCCGACAGGGGCCCTCAATTTATTTCCGAACTCTGGTCCGCGATGGCCCGCAGCCTGGGTATTACAATTCACCGTACAACCGCGTACAACCCACAGGCTAATGGGTTATGCAAGCGTTTTCATAGATCATTGAAAGCGGCACTCAGGGCTTCATTGACGGATGCAAATTGGGTAGACAGGCTACCGTGGGTTTTATTGGGGTTGCGCTCCGCGCCTAAAGAGGATCTGGAAGCTTCCCTGGCAGAACTCGTTTTTGCGCAGCCACTTCGGCTGCCCGGGGAATTTCTGCCAGATAATCCCGCGCCGGGCAGTTGTCCGTCTCAACTTTTGCAGCATAGCGCAGACACAGGCATGCTGCCGGGCCCTGCCCACCACAGTTTTCCGTGCGTTTTTGTGCCTAAAACTTTGAAGAACGCGGAGTTCGTGTTTTTCAGACACGACACCCACCGCCCTCCACTGCGCCCACCCTTTGATGGACCGTTCAGAGTGCTGGAAACAGGGGATAAGCATTTTTTGCTAGACTTGGGGGGTAGGAGGGAAAAAATTGGCATAGACAGACTTAAACCCGCTTTCGTTGTGGTGGACGAGCAGGTGCTGTTGGCGAGGGCCCCTCGGCATGGAAGACCCCACGGAGAGCTCCCCAGGGAAACGATTCACCCGAGCAGCCACACGGACAAACAGAAGTGTTTTCCCCCCAAACAACAGCCCCCCAGAGGCACGGCAGCGCCGCGGAGGCGGTGAATTCCGGTTACAGCAGATACGGGAGAAGACTGAAGCCCAAGCAGCATGTGGACTGATGTTTAATTGTTCTACCACAGCATGTGGACTGTTATCCTATTGTCCTATCTAAGATGCTGGGGGGGGGGGGGGGTGGCACCTGGGGAGAGCCTGATTGTGTACCATCTCAGACAGGAGACAGTGGGAACAAAGTGCAGGGGTTTCCTAGTGAGATAACAGGGAGGTGTTAAGGATGAGGGGGTTAAATGTAATGTGACGCGAAGGTCATCTTTTGTGTGTGAGAAAATACTAGAAGAATGCCATGATATTTAAGAAAGGAGTTTCTGCTGGAATGTCATTCTGTCTATGCTTGAGATGTGAGAGCGTGTAATAAATCGTCTGAGACAAATCTGCCTCTTCATTTACACGCTCCACAGTTGCAAATTAGCGTTTGGAGAGTGTTCAGATCCATTTATAGCATCTTTCTGAATGAAACTCACCAAGAAGAGGTATCTGTGTGAATCAGACCGCTTTACAACCTCTCTCGTCTGCGCTCATATCGTGAAAGAAAGATTTCCAGCAGAGTGCCTCAGCACTTTGCTTGGAAGGCGGGGCTAATACCGCTCTTAACGAATGGAAAGACCCAGATCACCCAACGTGACCATGAAACGGAAATTTAAAAGTTGGATGACGAGGATTGCACTTCCTCTTCCCCAAGATAGTCGGTTTTCAAAATAAAATCACACAATTGTATTAATACAATTGACATCTGAGAAAAAAAGGGTCATTTTCTCAGCTGGGTTACATAAAGCAATTACCATCACGCCTTGGGAGATAAGGCAAATCCATTTTCATTCTCAAACAATTTTAAATGAAATGCCTTGTCTTATTCCCGGTGGTGAGGCTCAGCAGCAGCCCAATTTAGCTGAGTCCTCACCGCTTGCAGCTGTAACTTTTTCCTCACCTGCTTCCCCCATGTCTTCTCCTGTTTTCCCTTGATGTCTGCCGGTCCTGTGGAAGAGCCACCAGACAATGGAGGAGCCTGCAGCCCTGGAAGATTCCGTGCCAGCCCCGCAGCCACATCCTGGATGGGAGAAGAGCGCCTCCTGTGTCCCAGAGCCTGAGCCAACAAATGAGTGTCCCCTGGTTTCAGCATCACAGGACTCAGTGCCAGCAGTGAGATAATCTCCATTTCCAGCCGCCGACTCTGGAGGTTCACCGACATTAGCTGCTTCATCTGGGGTCCCACCAGCATCAGCCGTCATGACTGGGGTTCCGCCAGATGCATCCACCATCATGCCTGCTGCTGGGGTCGTCGCAGAAGAGTCACCAGAGTCCTGGACGGTGGTGGAGCTTGAGTCAAGACAAGTTCTCTGTTCTGTCTCTCCATTGTTAGCCTTAGAGAAAGCTTGTCTTGCTCGTGGCAGGGAAAATCAGCTGCAGATGCCCTCTGCTCCTGAGTTCTCTTCACCGGGCTCCACTGCTGCCAGTAATAGTGTTTTAGTGTCCATCTCTTCCTTCCCGTCTGAGGTGGCCGTGTCGGGAGTGGATGCCCAGAGGAATGAATTCGAGACATCCCAGCCTGGTTCGCTGGAGTACTGGATGGTGGTGGAGCTCGAGTCTAGGCAAGTACTCTGTTCTGCTTTTACATCTGAAGATTTAGAGAAATCTTGTCTGGGTCGTGGTGGGGAGTCGGTTGCAGACATCCTCTACTCCTGAGCTCTCCTTGCTGGGCTCCACTGATGCCGGTAATGTTCTGGTATTTTTCTCTTCTTCCCCATCTGAGGTGGCTGAGCCGGGGTTGGAGTGCCAGATGACTGAATCCGAGATGTCCCAGCCTAATTCACCAGAGTCCTGGACAGCGGTGGAGCTCAAGCTCAGGCAAGCTCTCTTCTTTGTCTTCACATTAACAGTATTAGAGAAATCTTGCTTAGCTCTTGGGGAGGAGAACCAGTCGCAGCCGCCAGCTGTTCCTGAATTCTCCTCGCTGGGCTCCACTGCTGCCGGTGGTAGTAACCCAGTGTGTGTTTCCTCTCTTCTGCTCGAATCTTCGTCTGGGTCCGCTGATGGTCATCCGCCGTCACATAAGGTCACCGTGGGTCCGCCATCTCCGTCTGAGATCATCATGGGCCCCTCATCTTTGCCTGAGGTTGCCATGGGTCCTCTACCTTTGTCTGAGGTCACCATGGGTCCTCTGCCCCCACCTGAGGTCATTGGTGGTCCTCGGTCCCCGCCTGAGGTTGTTAAGGGTTCACCGTCTCCATCTGAGGTCATTGAGGGTTCCCCGTCTCTGTCTGAGGTCACTATGGGTTCCCTGCCTTCGCCTGAGGCCTCCACTGAGCAGTCACTCTCCTCATCCGGTTCCCTTGCTGGTCATCCACCCTGGTCAGTAATCCTCTTCGCCTGCCTTCTCTGCTGGGCAGTCATCTTTTTCACCTGGTTCCCTTGCTGGTCAGTCATCTTTTCGTCTGGTTTCTTCATTGATCAGTCATCCTCCCCATCATGTGTCAGCTCCCCGCAGTCACTGATTCATTCCATCCACACTGCGGTCTCTGCGGTCCGCGAAAGGCACGGATTCCAACTGCCACCTCTGGGAGGGGGCGTGTCATGCCCCGCGGTCCGTTGGCCCAGGGATGATGGGAGACCACCCAATGGGCTATTCTGCCTGTTTAGGTGTCTCAAGGACTCTGGGAGACCACCTGAACTGTGTTAATTTTTCACTCTGTATCATTGGTATTCTTTTGCCACCTGCTGTTCAGTGTTGCGGGTCATGAGTTTTGTTTTTTTTTTTTTTTCTTGTTTTCTGGTTTGTTTCGGACCATCCGTGCCTGGGTTCCCCCTTCTCCCTCCCAGGGTGGGTTGTTTTTTTCTTGTTGCGGGGGGGGGGGGGGTGTCTTCTTTGTGGGTGGGTCCTTTTTTCTTTTTTTGATGTTTCGTCAGGGTGTCTGGTATCCACCCTCGAGAGAGGGGCACTGTTATGATTCTGAGCACGGGTGTGAAGCCATGCTCAGCCGTTAGTTCTTTTTCAGCCATTTGTCTGTTTATTTATGAATTGTCCTGTATTCTTAGCCTTGTCATTATTAGTCTGATTCCTTTAGTTTGTGTATCTATTATTACCTGGTGTTGTATTTTATATTTCTGCCTGTGGTTGTTTAAGAGTCTCCCTTATCCTCCTTTTGTCTATTGATTTTCATGTATATCATATTATCTGCATCTCTGGGTTGCCTTTTTCTTGTCCTCACCTTAGTGGTTATGTTCTTGTTTTGTATTGTTCGGTTTGTCATGTGTTGGAATCGTTTTGCAGTTTTAGTCAGTCACTTCTTGCCTTATTCCTCTGTATTTTCCTTTTGACAGCACCGTGTGTCACTTGCTGCTGTCAAACTTTTTTCGCGGGCTGCACAGCTGTCACTGATTGCACTGATTATTTCCTCTCATGTACCCACACCTGATCTCATTGGTTTGTCCCTATTTAAGACCTGCTGCGAGGCTTTCTCCTCATAGCAGTCTTCTGGTTCAGCCGTTATTCATACGTCTCCTCATTTTCAGACGGAGTCGCCATCTGTTTGTATCCTCCAGGTGTTCCCCGTTTATCTGTCTTTATTGTAAGTGTTCGTGTATGTTATTTTTGTTATTATTAAATGTGCAAAACTCACAGTTTGCGATTGGTGTCCTCCATCTGCCCCTGAAAGGGCAGTTCATGACATAGATAGATAGATAGATAGACAGACAGACAGACAGACAGACAGACTTTATTGATCCCAAACTGGGAAATTAAATTTTTGTTGGGAGAGAAGAGATTTTTTTCACCACATTTTAAAGTGTTTGACTTGTTTCCCGTTATTCTTCACCCCACTCCAAACACAATGTCGCCTAGGGCCCTTAGAAAGAACAACGGCCCTGGATAAGAGGTACAGTGAGAGAGGAGTTGTTGAATGGGACCCCTGAGACTCCTGCAGGCTTAACCTTTTCAGCTTGCCTCAACTTGTAATGAGGGGAAAAACAAAAGCCCGCAGTCTTACTCTGAAAACCCTGAGTGTTGAAAAGCAGTGATGGAAATAATAATACCAGGTGAAGTGCTGCATAAAATTCAGGCTGCATCTAGTATTTGCTCACCTGCACACAGTAACAGGGTGTACCTTTCTGTTACTAACTTGCAGCTTTTATTTCTGTGGTGGGATCAAAATGACAAGTTTCAACAGTTTAAATGCCTTCAGACTGGGTGGGCCGAACGCAGTCATTTAAATTCTATACACCAACTCTGTGTTTGTCACGAGAGTGAGAATATCTGCCAGCGCCAGTTCTCTGTGGTCCATGTGTGATTTCTAGTTAAAAGTAACCACATGTTTGTTTTAATTAAATCCTACTCATTTTCATTCTCAAGTTTCAGTCAGAGAAATTCATCATTGTACAGCATGTTTTCATTCTTGAGGCCTCAGTTTGGGCCCTTCTGCCATGCAGATACCGGCTGCAGTTTCTGCTTATGCACAAGGTGTCCTTTGGTGGTGGTGTGCTGAACAGCAGGGCACCACAATAAGGTAAGTCATTGTCTAGATGAAGATTTGAGAGTTGAAATTTAAGGTATTACATAGAATAAACACTTAACCAGTATTCAGATGAATGTTGCAAATTTGAAAGAAAAAAGTCAAAAAAATTTGCAACAAAAAAGTTGTAGATTTATGATGACAAAAGTAGCGAATTTACGAGAAAAAATAGCAAATTCGTGAGGAAAAAGTTGCATTTCTACAAGAAAAATTTTAAAATTTAAAAGAAAAAAGTTGCAAATATGAGAAAAAAGTTGCAGATTTAAAAGAAAAAAGTTACAAATTTCTGAGACAAAAAAATTATTAGAAAAAAGTTGGAGGTGTGAGAAAAAAGTTGCAAATTTAAAAGAAAAAAGTTGCAAATTCATGAGAAAGTTGCAGATTTAAAAGAAAAAAGTAGAAAATTTATGAGAAAAAAGTTGCAGATTTAAAAGAAAAAAGTTGAAGATGAAGAGAGAAAATTTAAGGCATTACATAGAATAAAAACTTAACCAGCATTCATATGAATCTTGCAAATTTAAAAGCAAAAAAGTCACAAATTTACAACAAAAAAGTTGCAGATTTGTGATGAAAAAATAGCAAATTTATGAGAAAAAATAGCAAATTTGTGAGGAAAAAGATACATGTTTTCAAGAAAAAATTGAAAATTTAAAAGAAAAAAGTTACAAATTTGTGAAAAAGTTGCAAATTTATGAGGAAAAAAGTTGCAGATTTAAATGAAAAAGTTGCAACTTTGACAAAAAACCTGCAGATTTCAAAGAAAAAAGTTGCAAATTTATGAGAAAAAACACTGCAGATTTAAAGGAAGAAAGTTGCAAATTTATGAGAAAAAAATTGGAGCTGTAAATGAAAAAGTTACTGTCATGGCCGCCAATCACGGCACCTGTGCACGCACCTACCTGTCATCTCCTGCGGCCCTATTTATTCACATCAGGACCAGTGCTGGGCGCGGAGTCATCTGATTCTCTCCATTGAATTACGCCACACCCTGCCTCCGTGCCTCCCTGCACTCAACTGTCCAGCCTACGGCTTCCTAGCCCTGCTGAACGACGTCCGGGTCGGTTTCGCCCAGACCAACTATCAAGTAAGCTCTATCGCTACTAAACCTGTCCGATTCCACTGTGCACAGGCGGAGCCCGCAATGGCGGACCTCTATCTCCCTCCAGGCGGCGGACCCTTCTTCCACCTCCAGCTAACCTGCCCGCAGACACTGTCTCCCTGGCTGCAGCTTTGGCGCCACCTGAGCAACTCCAACATCTGTTGACAGGTTGCCAGTTTGTACGGTGCTCTGCCGGCCCCACCTGGAGCACACGGATTGCACTACACAACATTACACTACATACCCGCACTCACGCATCCATTCACTCACGTTTACAAATAAAGTACGTTAATTGTATTTATCCTGAGTCGTGTCTGTTCTGTGGGTCACCTGAACCATGTCAGTATGACTCCGCCAAAGTGACCCCGCAGACAGCGTACTCGTGCGCTGAGTTAACCATCTAGAGGCTCGGATAGACCAATTAGCGTACCAGCAACAGGTGATGCTAACTCAGCTAACCCGCATCACCGATAGATTAGATCGTTTAGCTAGCACACAGGGTTTCCCCACAGCACCAGCTAGCTTCTCAGCTCCCGCTAGCTCGACCGCTAGCTCCACCACTAGCTCTACTCTTAGCCCTCACTCTACAGGTCACGCTAGTCAGCTCACTCCCGTCCCTACTCCCGCCCGCTTTAAAGGGGTGTTGGGAGAAGCCAGGGGGTTCCTCATGCAGTGCGAAATAGTGTTCCAACGGGTTCCCAGAGATTTTCCCACTGACCGGAGCCACATTGGCTATATGATCAATCTGTTAGAGGGGCAGGCTTTAGCGTGGGCTTATGCGGTTATGACTAGGGCTAATTATGCTTCTATGACATACGTACAATTTACCCAGGAATTCCAGGAGGCTTTTAGTCACTCAGACCGGGAGGATGTACTCACCTCTTGCCTATTAAATCTTCGGCAGGGGTCGAGGGCAGTCGCCGATTACGCCGTTGACTTCCAGGTTGTGGCTAAGGAGGTCAGGTGGGAAGATGCGTCCCTGAGTAGTATATTCCTGAGAAGTTTGAGCCCTAGTCTGCAGGACGAGCTGGCCCACCTGGAGAAACCCTCTACGCTGCATGAGTGTATCTCCCTGGCCATTAGCCTTGACAACCGTCTGAGGGAACGAGCGGCGGAGCGCATGACTTCCGGCCGCTCAGGGAGTATGTCGCGCCGTTCTCTCCAGTCCCCCCGCTGGCCCTCCCGTCTACTGATCTCCCAGAGGACCAAGAACCTAAGGTAGTGGGTGGGTCGAAACTTCCTGCTGCAGAGAGACAGCGCCGCCGAGAGTTGAGGTTGTGCATCTATTGTGGGAGCGAGGAGCATGACCTGAATTCCTGTCCCAGGCGGCCAAAAAGGGGAAGTCCGTGCATCAAAGTTGGGGGTTTCACGGATGTTAACTGTAACAATCCCCTCACCCGTTTTCTCATTCCCATTCGGTTTTGCTTTGGTCACAAGGAACATAAGACACATGCACTCATTGACTCAGGGGCCGAGCAGAGCTTCATTTCTAGGAGTCTGGCAACCCGTCTGGGTCTACCTATGCAGCCGTTAAAAACTCCCCTTAAGCTTATTGCCCTGTCTAAGGCATCATTGGCCACTGTCACTCATCGGGTCACCTCGATGCCAGTTATCATTTCGGGCAACCATCGGGAAGAGTTAAATTTGTTTGTCCTGCCGGTGTTATCTTCGCCAGTCATCCTGGGCTATCCTTGGCTGCACCTGCATAATCCATCAATTGACTGGCATTCAGGAAGTATTGTGTCGTGGAGCCCTTTCTGTCTAAGTGCCTGTCTGCAGTCTGCTGCATGCTCGCCTGCCATGCCTCTGGATGTCCCTGCCTCTCCCCCCCGCCCCGGATCTGTCAAAAGTGCCACCGGAATATCATGACCTTGGGGCCGTATTCAGTAAATCCCATGCCCTTTCCATCCCCCCTCACCGACCGTATGATTGTGCTATTAATCTGCAGGCCGGCGCTCCGCTGCCATCTAGCAGACTTTACAACCTGTCTGCTCCGGAGCGCGCGGCCATGGACTCATATATTAAGGAGTCTCTCAGCTCTGGTATTATTAGACCTTCATCTTCGGCGGTGGGGGTGGGGTTTTTCTTCATGGTGAAGAAGGACGGCTCCCTCAGGCCCTGTATCGACTTCCGGGAACTTAACAACATCACTATCAAAGATAAGTACACTCTCCCCCTCCTCAACTCAGCATTTGATTCCCTCCGGGGGGCTTGCTGCTTTACCAAATTAGACCTGCGCAATGCCTATCACCTGGTGCGGATACGTGAGGGGGATGAGTGGAAGATGGCCTTTAGGACCCCTAGTGGGCATTTCGAATATCTGGTCATGCCGTTCGGGCTGACCAATGCCCCGGCCGTCTTCCAGAGTCTTATTAATGATGTTTTGAGGGATTTTCTGGGCACCTTTGTGTTTGTCTACCTTGACGACATTCTCATCTTTTCTCAGTCCATGGAGGAGCATCGCGTGCAAGTCAGGCGAGTCTTGCAGCGGCTGCTGGAGAATAAGCTCTTCGTCAAGGCAGAGAAATGTGAGTTCCACGTCTCCAGGACCTCTTTCCTCGGCTTTATTATCGCCCCGAAGGAGATCATCCCGGATCCAGTGAAGGTGAAGGCGGTGGTGGACTGGCCTATCCTCGCATCGAGGAAACAGCTGCTGCAGTTCCTGGGCTTTGCTAACTTTTATCGCCAGTTCATTAAGGACTACAGCCATATCGCCCTCCCCCTCACCAACTTGACCTCCACCAAGGTCCCCTTTCGATGAACGGAAGAGGCGGATGCCACATTCTCAGAGCTGAAGGTTAGGTTCTCATCGTTGCCTATCCTGACGCAGGTGGATCCCACCCTTCAGTGCCTGGTGGAGGTGGACGCCTCAGATTCTGGAGTGGGGGCTGTCTTGTCCCAGCGCTCTCCGGCAGACGGTAAGATCTGCCCCTGCGCCTACTTCTCTCGCCGCCTGTCCCCAGCAGAACGAAACTACGACATCGGGGATAGGGAGCTGTTAGCGGTTAAACTGGCCCTGGAGGAGTGGCGGCACTGGTTAGAAGGAGCGTCACAGCCATTCATCGTCTGGACTGACCACAAGAATCTGGAGTACCTTCGAACTGCTAAACGGCTGAATGCCCAGCAGGCCCGCTGGTCACTGTTTTTTGGACGGTTCAACTTTACCATCACCTACCGCCCTGGGTCAAAGAACACCAAGCCCGACGCCCTGTCTCATCAGTTCGCCCCAGAGACGGCAGAGAAGGCTGAGCACCCCATCCTCTCCCCAGCATGCATCGTGGGCGCCCTCGCTTGGGGCATTTGGGATAAGGTCATAAGAGCGCAGTCTGACGAAGCCGACCCGGGAGGGGGGGGGGGTCCTGCGGGCAAATTATTTGTTCCCACAGCGGTCCGAGGGGAGGTCATCCAGTGGGGGCATACCTCCAAATTCGCCTGCCATTCGAGAAGGGCACACACGGTGGCGCTCCTACAGAGGTCGTTTTAGTGGCCATCCCTCCAGAAGGACGTGGGGGAGTACATCCGTGCCTGTCCTGAGTGTGCTACTGGGAAGACGTCCTCGTTACCACCGGCCGAGCTGCTCCATCCCCTCCCCGTCCCAGGTAGACCATGGTCCCACGTGGCGCTGGATTTTGTCACAGGCCTCCCTACATCCAACAACTTTACCACCATCCTCACGCTGGTGGACAGGTTTTCCAAAGCGGCTCACTTCATCCCTCTGCGGGGGTTACCGTCTGCCAAGGAGACAGCTGATCTGCTGGTTCAGCATGTAATTCGGCTGCATGGCATCCCACAGGACATAGTATCAGACCAAGGGCCCCAGTTTATCTCCAGAGTCTGGAAGGCCTTTTGCACTGCCTTAGGGGCTATGGCGAGCTTGTCCTCCGGCTACCACCCGCAATCCAACGGGCAATGTGAACGAGCCAACCGGGAGGTGGAAGTAGAGTTGCGGTGTGTCACAGCCGCCAAACCATCGTCAAGGAGCACACACCTCCCGTGGATTGAATACGCCCATAACACAGCGGTGTCCACTGCTGCCGGCATGTCCCCCTTCGAGGCCTCGTTGGGTTACAACCCCCCGCTGTTCCCTGAAGAGGAGGGGGACATTGCCGTTCCATCGGTTCAGGCCCATCTAAGACGTTGTCGGCGGATTTGGAGGGCAGCCAGAACGGCACTGCGACGGACAGCGGAACGCAATACCATGGTGGCCAATCGACGCAGGGTTCCGGGCCTGGCTTATCAGGTGGGTCAGCAGGTATGGCCCTCTACCGAAAACATCAACCTGAAGGCGGAACGTAAGAAGACCGCCCAGCGGTTCATTGGCCCGTTCCCTATATGTCGAATTATTAACCCAGTGTCTGTGCGTCTAACTCTCCCCCCGCCCTCCCTCCGCATCTGTCCAACTTTTCATGTCTCTCAGGTTAAGCCTGTCTCCTCCAGCCCGTTGTGTCCCCCTCCCAAGTCTCCACCTCCACTGAGGGTGATCGACGGCGACCCGGCGTGGTCTGCTTCTTCCATCCTGGACGTCCGCCACTGGGGGCGTGGCCTGCAGTACCTGGTGGACTGGGAGGGCTATGGGCCAGAGTGGAGGTCCTGGGTGCATCCCGCCCTCGTGCTCGACAAGCAGCTCACTAGGGACTTCCATCGGACGCACCCAGGTAGGTTGGAACGCCCGCCGAGAGGCGTGCTATGGGGGGGGGTACTGTCATGGCCGCCAATCACGGCACCTGTGCACGCACCTGCCTGTCATCTCCTGCGGCCCTATTTATTCCCATCAGGACCAGTGCTGGGCGTGGAGTCGTCTGATTCTCTCAACTGAATCACACCACATCCTGCCTCCGTGCCTCCCTGCACTCAACTGTCCAGTCTATGCCTTCCTAGCCCTGCTGAACGATGTCCGGGTCGGTTTCACCCAGACCAACTATCAAGTAAGCTCTATCGCTACTAAACCTGTCCGATTCCCCTGTGCACAGGCGGAGCCCGCAATGGCGGACCTCCATCTGCCTCCAGGCGGCGGACCCTTCTTCCACCTCCAGCTAACCTGCCCGCAGACACTGTCTCCCTGGCTGCAGCTTCGGCGCCACCTGAGCAACTCTAACATCTGTTGACAGGTTGCCAGTTTGTACAGTGCTCTGCCGGCCCCAGCTGGAGCACACGGATTGCACTACACGACATTACACCACATACCCGCACTCACGCATCCATTCACTCACGTTTACAAATAAAGTACGTTAATTGTATTTATCCTGAGTCGTGTCTGTTCTGTGGGTCACCTGAACCATGTCAGTTGCAAATTTATGAGAAAAAAGTTGCAGATTTAAAAGAAAAAAGTCGCATATTTATGAGAAAAAAGTTGCAGATTTAAAAGAAAAAAGTTGCCAATTTACAGCTGCAAAATGACAGTAATCTGCAGGCTGCAGACAGAACACCCAGATGCTCTTCTCCTCATCTCAGGCGATTTCAACCACGTTTCACTGTCTCCCATTCTGCCCACTTTCACCCAGTATGTCACATGCCACACTAGAGACAATAAAACACTGGATTTGTTCTACGCAAACACTAAGGAGGCGTACACCTCATCACAACTCTCCCCACTTGGGAGATCGGATCACAACTTGGTTCATCTCCGACCGGTGTACAAACCCCTAGTGCACAGACAACCTCCGGCCATGCACACTGTGGAGTTATGGTCTGAGGAGACAATGGACACTCTAAAGGACTGTTTTGAAGCCACTGCCTGGAAGCAGCTCTGCGATCCACATGGTGAGGACATCGATGGCCTCATTCACACCTTCACGGGCTACCTCAGCTTCTGTGTGGACAAATCCGTTCTCACCAAGACCATACGGCGTCACTCAAACAACAAACCCTGGATCAACCCTGAGATAAAAACACTTCTGAGAGAGAAGAAGAGGATCTTCAGGTCGGGGAACAGGGAGATGCTGAAGTCCGTACAGAGGGAGCTGAGGAGAAAGATCAGAGAAGGCAAGGACAGCTTCAGGAAGAAGATGGAGGACAAGCTGCAACAGAGCGACATCAGCAGGGTCTGGAGAAACCTCAAAACCATCTCGGGGCTCCAGAATACCTCCCCCCAGGCCACGGGGGGCAGGAAGTGGGCGAACAACCTGAATCTGTTTTTCAATAGATTTGACCAACCGCCCTCCCCCCTGTCTGCACAACAACCACTGCTGCCACTAAGAAATCAAGTCCTGCTGCCCACTCCCCACTCCACCGACACCCCCCCCACTCCCAACACACAGCCCCCCATCCTGACCCTGACCAAGACCCAGGTGAGGACGGAGCTGAGGAAGATCAAGGCGAGGAAGGCGTCGGGACCGGACGGCATCAGCGCAAAGCTCCTCAAGTCCTGTGCAGACCAGCTGTGTGGGATTGTGACGTATATCTTCAACATGAGCCTGAAACTGGGGAGGGTACCACAGCTGTGGAAAACATCTTGTGTGGTACCTGTACCAAAAACTTCCCACCCCAAAGACCTGAACAGCTTCAGACCGGTGGCCTTGACGTCCCACTTGATGAAGACCCTGGAGAGACTGCTCCTTGCTCATCTCCGCCCCCTGGTGGAACCAGCGATGGATCCACTCCAGTTCGCCTACCAGCATGGCATTGGGGTGGAGGATGCGGTGATCTTCCTCCTTCACCGTTCTCTGTCCCACCTGGAGAAGCCCGGGAATATGGTGAGGATCATGTTCTTTGACTTCTCCAGTGCTTTCAACACCATCCAACCGATGATCCTGAAGGACAAGCTGCTGCGCGCAGGGGTGGACCAGCACCTGTCATCATGGATCCTGGACTACCTCACGAACCGGCCTCAGTTTGTGAGAACCCGGGACTGTGTTTCCGACACGATCATCAGTAGCACGGGGGCCCCCCAGGGAACGGTGCTGGCTCCCTTCCTGTTCACTCTTTATACTGCGGACTCCTCACACAACACAACACATTGCCATCTACAGAAGTTCTCTGATGACTCTGCGATCGTTGGTCTCATCTCCAGCGGAGATGAAGCTGAGTACAGAGGGCTTATCCAGGACTTTGTGGACTGGTGCCATCGGAACTGCCTCCAGATCAACGCGAGGAAAACTAAGGAGCTGGTGGTGGACTGCCGCAGGCATGGGCAGCCCCTCACAGCACCAGTAAATATACAGGGAACAGACATCGAGATGGTGACATCCTACAAGTACCTGGGTATTCATCTGAACAATAAACTAGACTGGTCACACAATACTGACGCACTCTACAAGAAGGGACAGCGCAGACTGTTCCTGCTGAGGAGACTCAGGTCTTTTGGTGTACAAGGGGCGCTGCTGAAGTCATTCTATGACACGGTGGTGGCATCAGCCATCACTTTTGGAGTGGTCTGCTGGGGCAGTGGCATTACTGCAGCCGATAGGAAGAGACTGAACAAACTGATTAAGAAAGCTAGCTCTGTCCTGGGGCAACGCCTTGATCCGATGGAGGAGATAGGAGAGAGAAGGACGGTGGCTAAACTGTCATCTCTGCTGGAGTCCGAGTTCCACCCTATGCAGGACATACTGGATGCACTGAGGAGCTCATTTAGCAGCAGACTACATCATCCCAGGTGCACAACCGAGAGGTTTCGTAGGTCCTTCCTACCAACGGCTGTCAGACTGTACAACCTAAGCAGGGCTGCTCGCAGAGATAGCAAAAAGACGTAACAAACTAATAGTTTTTTTTTGAATGCAAAAGATGCAATAGACTTACACAATGGTCCTCTCCGGCATACAACTAGGAACATACCGGTCGCTATGGAGGGTGAGAATATGTATGGGCACATAATCATACCATGTAGGATAACTAAATAGACGGTTATGCTGTTTCATCCCACCTAGCAACAATGCTCTGCACTGTGTGTGTTTATATATTTACATATTTATTCCATCTAGCTACAATGCTCTGCACTGGGTGTGTTTATATTTATATATCTATATATTTATTCCATCTAGCTACAATGCTCAGCACTGGGTGTGTTTATATTTATATATCTATATATTTATTCCATCTAGCTACAATGCTCCGCACTGTGTTTTTATATATCTACATATTATTCCATCTAGATACATTGCTCCGCACTGTGTGTGTTTATATACTTGCATATTTATTCCACCTAGCTGCAATGCTCCGTACTGTGGGTGTTTATATATTTACATATTTATTCCATCTAGCTACAATGCTCTGCACTGTGTGTTCATATATTCATATATTTATTCCATCCAGCTACAATGCTCTGCACTGTGTGTCTGTGTGTGTGTGTGTGTATATATATATTTTATAGTAATATGTACATATGTATATTAGCTGCTCTTGCTTGTTTTTTTTTTTTTTTTTTTTTTTTTTTTCTTGCCTTCTGATTGTTGCTCTGAGTGTTGCTATCCCTGTGCTGTTGCAATCCTGGAATTTCCCCGTTGTGGGACTAATAAAGGCTTATCTTAATCTAATTTTGAAATGACAAAGGCACTTCTCTGCATCAGTTTGGGACAAGATGTTCCCAATTTTATCAATATTACATAGGTTGAAGTAAACTGTTTTAGAGGTTGGTTTGATGTGTGAATTAAAGGACAAATGCTGATCAAAAATGACTCAGTGAAAATAACACTGGTCAACACCACATTTATTGTCTAAGTTTTTTTTTTTGCTGATTTCGGACAATTTTGATGTGCTGAATCCAAAAATCACATTGGTTTGCTCAATCAGGTCAACTTTTTGAATTATGGCCACATGTTGTTTTATATGTTTTTGTTTACATGTACGGGTATTTTCGCTTTATATGATGCAAAATTTTTTTTCATGTCTTGAAATTCTCTGAATTTTGAACAATGATGATGTAACATTCAATTTATATGTACTTACACAGAACTAAGTAAGTACCAAGTAAGTACAGGTTTTTACTTAGCACCTGATCGAGAGAAACGGATGTCATTTTTGGATTCAGCGGTGCAAAATTGTCTTAAATCAGTTGAAAAAACACAGACAACTTACAAAAAAAATTATTTTTGTAACTGTGTAATCAATGAAGCTGAGTGATATGGGTGTTGTGCATACATACATACCCTGACAGCACACATACATCATGCCTACACTGACTTCGGCTAGTAGCCGACATCTTGCCAGTGTACAAACGACCTCTATAAGATATATTCCCGCTGTAAACTTGCCAACATTGACTTGATTTGTATGTGCTGTCGGGGTAGTGACATTATCCTTCATTATCAGCTCTCTTGTCAAATAAAACTGCTCAGTTGGAACGGTTATCTCAGTCTAAACGTTGAAGTTATGAAACAGTGGTGGACGTAGAGAAATCATCGCCCTTGGGCCGCTCTCTTCATGTAGCAGAGAAAAGGAAGTCAGGGCTTGAGATCTTCAAACAATTTCTGTGAACTTTTAACAACTTCAGGTTTGCACTGAGGCCTCATGGCTAATATTGACACTTTGTCCAACACTTAAGAGCTTTAGCTGTTCTTCATATGTGAGAAGAGCAAACTCTCTAACCTGGCCAGGAGCCTCCACCACCCACCCACTGCCAATTGATCAGCCCTGAGCTAAAAACCTGCTCTTCCGTCATGTACAGGACCGGAGCTACATGTGCGTGTGTGTTCACTCTTACATTAGATTAGTCACTGAAAGGCAGACAGGCAGGACTCATGCCAGACGTGTACAAACACAGCACCCCCACCCACCCGTCACCCCCATGATAGTCTATGTCTAGCAGACAATGTCAGGATTCTTCTTCTCCCCTTCAGTCACCGTGCCGCTCAATACGGGGAGAGAAACTGAGTCAGAGGGGCTGTGACCTGAGGGAGACTGCTCTCAGAGGGTGTGTTTGTGTACAAGGTGCTCAAATAAAGAGCAGGAAGTGGGGAGTAGATTACAGAGGCAGCGCTGAAGTGAAAGGCTGAGGCGGACGTGGATGACAGGTGACTGCTGGCAAACAGGAGAGGCTGGACATCACCTGGTTTTAACCCTCTGAGGGCTGGAACATCCTCAGTGTTCGCATGGAAACATGAGCGGGTGTTTCATGTCATTGTTCGGGGGGTGGGGGTGGGGGGCAATAAACAGCATTTTATCACGAGTAAATATTGACGGGGCCCTATTTGTTCTATTGAAAAATGGCATAATTTTATGATTTTTTTGTGTGTACTTTATTGAACCCCAGAGTGGAAATTCAGGGCAGCCACGGTTTGGCGCTATTGCTTCCCCAGTCACACCTAGGGCCACTTTAGAGTCTCCAATTAACCTAACCTGCATGTTTTTGGCCTGTGGGAGGAAACCGGAGAAATGCCAGAGTAAACCCACGCAGACACGGGGAGAACATGCAAACTCCACACAGATCACTGTTGGTCAGGGGCTGGGATCGAACCCAGGATCCCATGGCCAAGGGTGAGTTGCTGTGCTGCCACAGTGCTAACCACTGCACCACCGCACCGCCCAGGAGACAAAAAGTACAAAATTAGAAGTTGCAGTTTATGAGGAAAAAAGTTGCAAACTTGAGAGAAAAAAGTTGCAAAATTACAAGAAAAAAGTTGCAAATTTATGAGAAAAAAGTTGCACATTAAAAGAAAAAAGTTTCACATTTACCAAAAAAAAGTTTCACATTTACCAGAAAAAAGTTACAAATTCATAAGAAAACAGTTGCAAAATTACAAGAAAAAAAGTTGCAAATTTATGAGAAAAGAGTTGCACAATTAAAATTTTAAATGTTGCAAATATAAGACAAAAAAGTTGGACATTAACAAGAAAAAAGTTGCATTTTTTCCTGTCCAGCAGCTTGGTAGGCAGAACAAATATCTGCTTCCCTTACTGTGCCAAACAGATTGACTTTGCCAAAAGGAGCTCTGCTCGCATTTGATATATAACAATAATAATAATACATGTGTCGGCATCTGTAAATGTCACGTCGCTGTCAAAGCGTTATCTTGTCTGCTTTTGTTTGTTTTATTAACTCCGTTTTTTTTTTTTAAATTTCTCTCTTAGTGATATTGTGGAGTGTGTAAATGAAGAGGCAGATTCATGACAGACGATTTATTACACACTCATGTGTCACAAGCACAGAATGGACTGAATGGTTACAGCAAGCTCTCCTCTCTATAGACCATTTGCTGTGACGTCACACTTTTTTTTACGCCGCCACATTGAACGGCGGAAGCGAGTGGACGGCGCATTCAGCAGCTGTTCAGCGTTGTACCAGATCGCGATATATTTACCTGATTTCAACCTACGTCTTTGTTTTATTTTATGTTGGCATTGAATTAGACTATGTTGTTTCACTGCTGTGCCTTTGGGTGTACAAATCGCCAGAAAAAGGGATCCAACTTGAAGTTTTACCGGCTCCCAGCTGACGAAGACAGGCGCAGGAGGTGGCTAGCAGCGCTGAAGAGGAAAGATTGGTCCACGTCGCCTTACTCGCGGCTATGCAATCAACATTTTATATTGGGTATGTATGATGTATCAGTGTCTATAGATGTAATGTTATATCATTGTAAACACTGGTAAATGGGTATGTCCCTCCCTGTGTGCCCCACCAAGGCCTACCATCTGTGACCTAGCACTAGCCAACTGCTAGAT
The DNA here is from genome assembly GCA_020510985.1 of Pholidichthys leucotaenia. Taxonomy (NCBI): domain Eukaryota; kingdom Metazoa; phylum Chordata; class Actinopteri; order Cichliformes; family Pholidichthyidae; genus Pholidichthys; species Pholidichthys leucotaenia. The sequence continues at coordinate 195,033,602 of CM035843.1, read as the reverse complement.
GACAAGATAATGATCATGAATGCATGCTCCTGTTTGAAATTTAATGTGCTGATCAATATGGCTGAGTTTATTTTACAATGAATAAAAAATTTATTACATTTACAAAAATAAGGAGTATTTTTACAATAATTCACATTCACCGATACAGTTAAACCTCCCACCATTGTTTATTACTTTATACTTCAATGTACCACATAAATAGGTCTACATGGATTAAAAGAATGATATAAACATGATAAATCGTTATATTGCTTCTCAAACTGTATAAACTATATATTCTAACTACTCCATATTCCAGGTGAGAAGAGCATTAACCCTCTTTCCCCAGATTACATACCATCACTCTTCACCTCCACGTCTACTCCAACAAAAGACAGAAACAACGCCAGCCTCCATCGGTACATTAAAACACAAGCAAGGAAAAAAAGACAGAGAGAGAACTTTGATCGCTCACTTGCTGCCAGTGTACTCTTAGAACTGTCTTCTGGAGGTACTGTGTGTGAAAAGGAAGAGACAATGGAGGTGAAAGAGGAGCAGCCTGGTATGTGTGTCAAGGTGGATATTGCATCAGAGCCAGCCAAGGTCACTGAGAGTTTGATATCATCTGCAGGGACTTCTTGTTCATGTAAAGCTGAGTGTGATGCATTAAAGAAGCAGTGCCAATCACTACAAGAAGAAGTTTATGCTTTACGTGCCCAGGTCAAGTCGCAGTCTGACACTGAAGAATCACTGACTGGAAATGATGAAAAAGTGAAATTTTATACAGGACTGCAGTCTTTTCAACTGCTGCAAGAACTATTTTTCCATAATGAAAGACATATATGTGATGTGAAAGGAGTATCAAAATTTCAGCAGTTTCTGTTGACCTTGATGAGGCTGCGCTTGAACCTGACTTTCCAAGACCTCGCCTACAGATTTGGAATTCATGCGTCAACTGCTTCCAGGACTATCTTGCAGGGCACTTTACCTATCACAATGCTGGAACTTGATAAAACCACTAACTTAACTTGACTTGTCTCGACAAAGTAGTGAGAGTTTGTTGTGCATTGATAAATGTAAATGATTCTGTTGTGCCTTTCAATTAAACTGATTTGGCGTTTAATTTTTGGTCAAAACAGAAAGTGTGAAGAGAATATGACACCATCTTGCTTCATGATCACCCAGGGTTTCAGTGGGGGGTCCGACAGCTTCTGGGAGTGATGTACCTGTAGTGGATAAATATTCTTAAAATTAATATGTGGGTTTGATGACTTTTTATCTGGATATAATTCTTTCTTGTATAGACTGGACAATAAAATTTGTAATATATCTAATAGTGTTGGGAGTTGTTTATCCAGTATTCTTGTTTCCACAAAATGTTTTATTGAACCTTTTTTAAAAACACAACACAAACAATCAAACACTTTGCAATTTACAAGGTCCACAAACATCATTCACCTTCTTCTTCAAAAGTTATGTTTAAATTCTTTACACAATCAATGAAAGGTCTCCATATATTCTCAAACACAATTTCCTTGGATTTCAGTATGTATGTTATTCTTTCTAGTGGAAGGTTTAACATCTGTCTTAACCACTGAGTCACATCTGGTCTATGAGTCTTTGTGTTTATCCAGTATTCTATTGATACGACAAATATTTATAAATCCTTTTACAGAATATATATAGATCTATAAAAATATTTAATTAGTTTTTAATTAATTTAATTGAGATATATGCTGCTAATAATAACAATTGAATATTTTATTAAATTTTAATACTTTATCACTTAATAGATTCTATACAACATGACAAATCTATACGGTAGGGCCTTCACGACATAGTGGACCATTGAAGTGATGACTGGGGATATCAGCACATAACTGATATCACACAAAGTTTTGTAGGCTTTCAGAGACTCTCCAGTGTACCTAGACGGTGTGTTGACTAGGTAGTTGTTGATGTCCATATAGCGTACGTCAGGTTTGGGGCAAAAATCAATGAAACTGGTGAATTTTTAAAGCGACAAGTTGTAAGGGTCCACGCCGATAAAACGGATCTTTTCCGTGTACCGGTCATGATGTTTTTAATCTAGTAGTTGCGCTACATCGGACAAAGCCGTCACATCTGACAGCGGACGCCATGTTGAAACGCACACGTACAGCGCCCGACTTGCCGTCCGATATGGGGGAATCCACAAAAATCACGTGACGCGGGACGTCACTGGCAAATGGTCAATATCACACTTCACAAGTTTTATGGCACTTCACCTCACACAGCATGATATTTACACTACACTGCATTCAACCCCCTCTGTCCTTCCTGGGCATTGTTCTCCCATGCTTATTCCCTGTCTCTGTCTGAGGTGCTAAATAACCTGACTTCCCCAAGGTCCCAAAATATTAGCTTTTTACTTAGTGTTAGCTTAGTAAATACAAAAGCCCGATCAGGCACACAGGTGAATCAGACCCCGGGCAGGGCTGTTTCACCAGGTTAGGCTAACCTGTTTTGAGCTAGCTAGCTATCCACTTCTCGCCTGGAACGCCATGACTCCATCCCCGATGTGTGTCAGCTGTGTGTCCTCCTTAAGAAGGTTTCTGAGTTGGAATTAAGACTCTCCAACCTCTATAAGATTCGGGAGGCTGAAGACCATCTCGTCGGCCTCCGTCGGTCTATGATGACCATGGAAGAGAATCCTAAACGTCTACTCTGCTGGAACAGCACCGCCTGTGGCTGAACAGGCCGATGCGCGAATGGCAGTCCCTGTCACACAGGTCGCACTTGTGGGTGGTCTCCGTGCTGCTGGGTCTGTGGCGGTTCTTCCTGCGGGTCCTTTTTTCATCTGCTGCAGCAGTCAGTCTCTCTTCACCCGCCTTGAGCTGTCTGGTCAGGGTGCCTCTCCATTTGGAGCGGTCCGTTGCAAGGTCCTCCCAGCGCTCTGTGTTGATCTCCAGGGCCTTCATGTCTCTCTTGCAGACGTCTCTAAAGCGCAGCTGTGGGCGGCCAATGTCTCTCCTGCCAGTCGCCAGTTCTCTGTAGAGGATGTCTTTGGGGATTCTGCCATCCTCCATACGGTGAACGTGGCCTAGCCAGTGGAGCCTGCGCTGCCTGAGTAGAGTGAACATGGAGGGAAAGCCGGCGCGGGACAGAACTTCTGTGTTGGGCACTTTGTCCTGCCAGGATATGTCCAGGATGTGGCGAATGCAGCGCAAGTGGAAGGAGTTCAGTCTCTTTTCCTGCCCGGCGTATGTTGTCCACGTCTCACTCCCATAGAGCAGTGTGCTGATGACGCAGGCGTTGTACACTGCCATCTTCGTCTTGACAGAGAGTTTGGGATTCTCCCACACTCGTGTGGTGAGGCGAACGAGTGTGAAGGCTGATTTTCCAATCCTCTTGTCGATCTCTGTATCAAGGGAGAGGTTGTTGCTGATTGTGGACCCCAGGTACATGAACTGATTCACGACCTCCAGCTCGTAGTCGTCGATGGTGATGGTTGGTGGTGCTTCCGTGCCTTGCGCCAAGACATTAGTCTTCTTCAGGCTGATGGTAAACCCGAAGTCCTTGCATGCCTGGGAGAAGCGGTCCATCAGGGTCTGAAGCTCCTGCTGTGTGTGGGTTGTGACTGCAGCGTCGTCTGCGAACAGCATGTCTCTGATTAGAGCCTCGCGTACTTTGGTTCTGGCTTTCAGGCAGGCGAGGTTGAAAAGCCTGCCGTCAGATCTTGTGTGTAGGTAGATTCCCTCTGTTGCTGTGCTGAAGGCATGCCTCAGGAGCATAGCAAAGAAAATCCCAAAGAGGGTTGGCGCAAGTACACAGCCCTGTTTCACTCCGCTGCATATGTTGAATGGTTCTGAGACGTTGCCGTCGTGCTGCACTATCCCCTGCATGTTGGTGTGAAACGATTCGATGAGGCTTTGCAACTTTGGTGGGCATCCTATCTTTGGCAGGATCTTGAAAAGGCCCTCTCTGCTGACCAGATCGAATGCTTTGGTGAGGTCGATGAAGGCGACGTACAGGGGCATGTTCTGTTCTCTGCATTTCTCCTGGAGTTGGCGGATGGAGAATATCATGTCTACCGTCGATCGCTCAGCGCGGAAGCCACACTGAGACTCGGGGTAGACACGTTCAGCAAGCTTCTGTAGACGAACGAGAACAACTCGTGCATAGACTTTGCCAACAACGCTGAGGAGGGAGATGCCCCTGTAGTTGTTGCAGTCGTTTCTCTCCCCTTTGTTTTTGAAGAGGGTGATGATCTTGGCGTCCCTCATATCCTGTGGTACGGCACCTTCCTTCTAGCACTGGCAGAGGACGTCATGCAATGGCAGCAGTAGGGCGGTCTTGCAGTGCTTGATCAGGTCGGGGGGTATGCCGTCGTTGCCGGGTGCCTTGCCAGCGGCCAAGCTATCAATGGCCTTGCTGAGTTCGTCGATGGTTGGCTCGGCGTCAAGTTCGTCCATGGATGGCAGGCAGTCGATGGCATCAAGGGCTGACGGTGTCACGGTGTTCTGTCTGGAGTAGAGGTCGGAGTAGTGTTCCACCCATCTCTCCATCTGCTTGTTCTTTTCTGTGATCATCTCCCCAGTGGAGGATTTGAGGGGGGCCGTCTTGCTCTGAGCCGGACCAAGTGCTTTCTTGATGCCATCGTACATACCACGGATGTTCCCTGTTATGGCAGCAGTTTGAATGTCTTGGCTGAGCTGAGTCCAGTACTCGTTGGTACAGCGCCGAGCAGTATGCTGAACTTTGCTTCTCGTAGCCCTGAGAATCTGGAGATTCTTCTAGTTTGGGTACTTCTTGTACTCAGCAAGTGCTGAGCGCTTGGCTTCAATGACGGGGGTCATCTCGGTCAACTTGGCATCAAACCAGTCCTGTGACTTCGAGGTCTTCCTCCCAAAGGTAGCCAAGGCTGTGTGGTGGATGGTGTTTTGCAGCTCTTCCCACTTCTGCTTTGCAGATTCTCCTTCTTGTGGTACATCAAGTTCCTTCTCAAAGGTGGAGGCAAACTGCTCAACAAGTTCTGGTTGGGCCATCTTGCTGGTGTCAATCCGTGCCTTTCCAGGCTGTCTAGCACGATGGAATTTCTTCAGCTGCAGCTTGACCTTGCAACACACCAATGAATGGTCTGTGTCGCAATCTGCACTCTGGAACGAACGGGTGATTAGCACGTTCTTCAGTGAGGTGCGCCTGGTCAGGATCAAGTCCAGCTGGTGCCAGTGCTTTGAGCGCGGATGTCGCCAGGAAACCTTGTGTTGGGGCTTGGTCTTGAAGAACGAGTTTGTGATGCACAGATCGTGATATGCGCAGAACTCGAGCAGCTGCTGTCCGTTGTCGTTCATTCTGCCCATGCCAAATGGTCCAAGACAGGAGGGCCAGGAGTCGTGGTCAGCACCCACTCTGGCATTGAAGTCTCCAAGGAGAATGAGTTGTTCAGAGTTGGGGATGATCCTGACAGTTGTTGCGAGATTCTCGTAGAACTCGTCTTTTGCCTCTGGTGTGGCTGTCAGTGTTGGGGCATACACACTGACGAGGGTGACTGGGCCTTGAGTGGTGTTGAGGCAGAGGGTGAGGAGTCGTGCAGAGCCATTGCTGCCCGGTTCCACCATCTTCAGCAAGGTGTTCTTCACTGCGAAGCCCACTCCGTGTTCCCTGTATTCGTCACTGCCCTTTCCCTGCCAGTAGAACGTGTAGTCCTTCTCTCTCAGTGTGCCTGTGTCAGCCAACCGTGTTTCCTGGAGAGTGGCGATATCCACTCCCAGTCTCTTCAGCTCATTATTGATGATGGCAGTCTTCCTGGTGTCGTTGATGTCCTTGAGGTTAGCAGCGAGTCCTGTCATCATAGTGCGGACGTTCCAAGTTCCCAGTTTTAGAGTTGGTCTCTTTTGTTTTTTTGTCTTGCCTAGTGGGAAGGTTCTCAGCCTGCTGTTCGGACTTCTCCTTATCCCCATGCACCCAATGAGGAAAGCAAGCTGTGGCGGGACAACACCATATTGGCTGGGGGCTGCCCAGCTTGAGGAGGGCGGTAGCTGTCCAGTGAGATCCGATGATCCCTCCCACCGTCAGGAACAACCCCTGGCACCGCGCTGTATGCCAATTGAGCGGTGGCTTATAACCGGTAACTGTCATTCCCCGTGTTTTGTCTACACCAAAGGCGAAGCTGGAGTGTCCTCTCCAGTGATCCGGTGTTCTACCTTCCAGCGTTGGGCGTTGGTAGGATTCAAGCCTGGGCAGGAAGGTATGGAGGACAAGATGTTGCCCATGCAGCATGTCCCCCCTCTCCACGTCACTGATGAATCCAAAGGAACAGCAGGGCTGCTACAGTTTGGCACCAGCGCCGTCGCAGGAGCTGCCAGAACGATGTTGAGCACAACAGAGAACTGCCTTAGGGTCTTCGACTCCGGATTTTTCCTCAGGGTTGACTGCCGAAGCCTTTCCCATGACGAGGTGTGCCGCAAGGCAGTGGAGGTTTGAAATCAGGGTTTACCTTCCCCTAGATGGGCTACCTTCACAGGTTGACGAGCCACCATCTACCCGAAGCATCTGGTTTTAAGGCGCCAGAGATCCGCCCTCGCCCCTTCTCCTATTAGTAAAAGCAGTTCCGCCGGGCTTAGAGACTAAACCACACGGGCAGGCTAGGAGTTGGACTTAGTTATCAGAGGCTTTTCGAGACGCACGCTATAAGGAGCACTTTATGAGCACTGGGAGCTTAACCCCAGTACCGCTCCTAGCTATGACAACCTTGGAACCAAAGACCACCTAGATACTATAATTCTTGGGCGGACATTGGCCCTGGCAACTGACTCCCAGCTAGTAGAGACGGCTACTTACCTGGGTGAAATTAGCACATCGCCATCCACTTCCACCCCTGCTCTGGTCACCTCAGCTGTCCAGGATCCCAACAATAAACACTGGCTTCGCTCGGAGCGAAACCCAAAGCCCCGGGTGGTTCTTCACAGCCTCAATGCACACCCTCGACCTTGGTTGGGCTAACTAGTAAACATCGGGGATTGACCAGACATGGCTGCGCCTCTTCTCTTCCCCTGTTGTTGGAAAACAGATTCAACATCCTTTCCCTAGAAGATTTCCCCCACCTGGACATTGATCATCCTCCAATGTCGCCCCTCCTCCTTCAGCAGCAGCCCAAACCCGCAAGCCCTGGATTAAAACTACTTTAGGTGTGCCAAACTATACACCAGCTCCAAAAAGAAGAGAGCACATCACCCCGCCATCACTGCAACAACAATGGCAAAATTATCCACCATTTCAGAAGCCACCGGCAAAGCCCCCCCAGACAATGCTGGTAATTGGTGATTCGATAATGAGGAACGTCAGAAGCAGGTACTGTGTCACTAAATTTTTTCCTGGGGCTAAAGTGTCTGACATTGAGGCTCTTACCCCTGACCTATTAAATGAATACCCCCACGCTAAAACTGTCATTGTGCATGTTGGATGCAACAACATCTCAGATGAAGCGTCGGAGATCTTAAAGAGTGACTTCAGGAGCCTTCTGTCCACTCTTATGAACTGTGGCAGACGTGTTTATTTCTGGGCCATTGGCACCTTTCAGACAAGGTTGCAATTATTTTAGCAGGACTCTCAGCCTTAATACCTGGTTGTGTTCTACATGTCCTACTTTTAACATTGGTTTTGTAGACAATTTCATCCTGTTTTGGAACCGCCCATCATTTATGAGGCCAGATGGCATCCATCCAAATAGACTTGGTGCACGTGTTTTAAGGAACAATCTGTTCTATTCCATTCAGCATTTTTTAGTACAGTGACTGAAATCTGGTGCGTTAACTCACCCCGAAGTTCCTGGGTCTGCCAACCAGCCCTTCTTTGCTTCCACTTCTCATATTAATTCTATTAATCCAAATAATCCTCACTGTTTAGATCAGTCTTCAATTCATAACCCCATAGAGATTGTGCCTGTCTCCCGTTCCCCAAAATATTATAACCCAAGACAAATACAACATAACTTGATAAATACACGCCTTTCTGCAGCTCCTCCTCATCCGCCACCCCTCAACTTAGCCCGTCTTCCCCTTCAGAGAACCTTTGTCTACTCCCCCCAAAGTTAATAAAAATATAATGTATAAACATCCCAAAGTGATTAAACATAAAGATGGTAAAACTCAAATTAAACATCAAGTCTCTAAATTTAATGATTTGGCCTCTCTTCCTCCTCATAATTTAAAAACTAAATACGGTTTGTTAAATATTAGGTCTCTAACTCCCAAGTCTCTATTAGTCCATGATCTATTAATTGATCATCAGATTGATTTAATATCCCTTACAGAGACTTGGCTAGGGCAAGGTGATTATGTTGGTTTAAATGAATCAACTCCCTCTGGTTATCTAAACTATCAAAATCCCCGAAGTTCTGGTCGTGGAGGAGGAGTAGCAGCAATTTACCATTCTAAATTACTAGTTAATGTAAAGCAAAAACATGTTTTAATTTCTTTGAGGGCCTGGTCCTCAGTATGGGGCATGTTAGCAATCTTAGCTTAAACCCAATTTTCTTTGCCATAGTTTACCGTCCTCCCTCAGCCTACTCAGAGTTTTTATTCGAATTTGCTGAATTCTTAGCCGATTAAGTGCTGAAATCAGATAGAATAATTATAGTAGGGGATTTTAATATACATGCTGATGTAGGTAGTGACTGTCTTAATAAGGCATTCAATATCAGACTTGATGGGGTTTTCCCAGAAAGTAGAAAATTCTACCCATTATCTCCATTACACATTAGACCTTGTTATGACATATGGCACACAAATAGAAAATCTGGTAGTGTCTCCTCATAATCCTGTACTGTCAGACCATTGTCTGTTAACCATTGATTTCACTATTCCTGACTATTTGATTCCTAAAGAAAAATATTACTACAGCAGATGCCTTTCAGATGATGTTGTTACAAAATTTATGCAGATTGTCTCCTCTATGCCATGTGTCAACACAACGGATATAAGCGATGGAGAGCTTGCTCCTTTCGTAATTGATAGCATGGTAGATAGTGTTACAGCTTCTCTGCATCAGATTCTAGACTTGGTGGCCCCTTTAAAAAAAAAAAAAAAGTCCAATCAGTGATTTCTAACCCCTTGGTTTAACACAGAAACTCGTAGCTTAAAACAGAAGACTCATCAATTAGAAAGAAAATGGCTTTCCACTAATTTAGATGAAATCTATTTAGCTTGGAGAATTCATCTTTTAATTTATAAAAAATCTCTTAGAAAATCTAGAACAAGTTATTACTCTGCATTAACAGAAGAGAACAAGAATAATCCCAGGTTTCTTTTCAGCGCTGTAGCCAGGCTGACAAAGAGTCAGGTCTCTGTCAATCCTCCCATCCCCCTAGAGCTTACTAGTCAGGACTTTATGAACTTTTTCAATCATAAAATTTAATCTATTAGAGACAAAATCAGTCAGATTCTTCCCACCGTAAACTTAAATACAGCAACTACTACAACTCCTTCGATTGATATCTGTTTGGATGAGTTTACTCCAATTGACCTTTTAGAGTTAGATAAAATAATTTCCTCATCCAAGCTTTCAACTTGTCTTTTAGACCCTATTCCTACCAGTTTATTTAAAAAAGTCTTCCAATTTATTGGTAGCCGTATTCTTCAAATAATCAATTCTTCTTTAACATTAGGCCATGCACCGCAGACTTTTAAAACTGCTGTAATTAAACCCTTACTCAAAAAGCCAACGCTCGATCCAGGAGTTTTGGATAACTATCGGCCAATCTCTAATCTGCCTTTCATTTCAAAAATCTTAGAAAGAGTTGTTGCTACCCAATTATTTGACCACTTGCAGGGAAATGGTTTATTTAAAGAGTTTCGATCTGGGTTCAGAGTCCATCATAGTACTGAAACAGCCTTAGCGACGGTCACTAATGACCTCCTTATCGCATCTGATAATGGACTTGTTTCTGTACTTGTCCTTTTAGATCTTAGTGCAGCCTTTGATACTATCGACCATGATATTCTACCTGATAGATTAGAACACTATGTTGGACTTAATGGAACTTCGCTGCAGTGGTTTAGATCTTATTTGTCTGATAGGCTTCAGTTTGTTCATATCAATAATGAGTTTTCTTCCAATTCTAAGCTCAGTTATGGAGTTCCACGGGGATATGTGCTAGGCCCTACTTTTTTTTAGTTTATATATGCTTCTGTTAGGCCACATCATCAGAAAGCACTGTATACATTTTCATTGTTATGCAGATGACACACAATTATACCTGTCAATGAAGCCAGATGATAGCAATCAACTAGGCAAGTAAGACGCCTGTCTTAAGGAAATCAAAGCTTGGATGACTTGTAATTTTCTGCTATTAAACCCAGATAAGACTGAAGTCATTCTTGTTGGTCCAAAAAACCTTAGAAATATCTTTCCAAATCAAACTCTTAGTTTGGATGCGGTTACTCTTACTCTGAATAGTTCTGTGAGGAACCTTGGAGTTATTTTTGATCAAGATCTGTTTTTTAATTCACATATTAAATTTGCTTCTAAGACTCCCTTCTATCATTTGCGTAACATTGTCAAGATTAGGAGCATCTTGTCTCTGAGTGATGCTGAGAAACTGATCTACGCTTTTGTTAGCTCTAGATTAGATTACTGTAACTCTTTATTATCAGATTGTCCTAAAATATCTTTAAAATGTCTTCAGCTGACCCAAAATGCTGCTGCAAGAGTTTTAACAGATACTAGAAAGAGAGATCATGTCTGTCCGGTTCTGGCCTCCCTTCATTGACTTCCCATAGAGTTTAGAATTTAGTTTAAAATCCTTCTTCTTACTTACAAAGCTCTTAACAATCAGGCCCCTTTTTATTTAAAAGATCTGATATTGTCATGGGTGGCTCTCGCAAGCCACCATAAGACGCCACACAGTCACCAGCGAGTTTAGTGAGAGTTTTATTTACGGTGAAAATAGTGACAACACAGGCTGCTGAGATAATGACACATAACAGTCTTCATACAACAGGAGGCGTAAGGCAAACAGCTCTACAGGTCCATAGCAGGAGACGGTCATACACAAGGCAGGCAAGGTTGGTGAAAATAATAATTACTCAAGCTGCTAAGGCAAAGACTCACAGGGATCGATACACACCGGGAGGGGTAAGGCTATACAGCACACTTACTAGTTCCAGGGAACGACGGTCAGACCAAAAGCAGACGTGGTATGAATAAGTCCAGTGCATCCGTAGCGTGACGGAGTGTGAACAGGGAAAGTGAACAGACACTGCTGCGAGGATGCGATCGCCAGCGTGGGTTAAAATAGCCTGAGCGCTAACGACCACAAATGCAGCACAGCTGTTGAGGGTTTGACAGCTGGGCGGAAGCCTCCCCGAGCACTGTCACAATAAGAGCTCGGGAAGCTAGGATAACAACGCCGCTGTCAAACCCTGACAGGAATAACCCGAGCACCAAGACCTAGAGCTCGGGTCATGACAGTAGCCCCCCCTCACTTGACGGGCTCAGAACGTCCAATAACACCTAGCCCCCCCCCCCCCCAACCACAGGGTGAGTGGACTGAGGAGCAGGCAAGGAGGGAGCCAAACAAAACCTAACAACCCCAAACAGAAAAGGGAAAGAATACATCACTAGGCATATCCATCCCATTTTCCCAGAACCATGACGAGAGAAAGAAAAAAAAAAACAGAGAGAAAAAGAACAAAACAAGACATGACTACAAAACAAGAATAACACAATCATACGAGACAGAAACACCAGACCCTGAAAAATTCCCACCGAGACCACAGACAACCCGTCTAACCCCAGTGTACATAACCCGACCTAAAAACAATAAACCCACAAACACACAGTAACTATAGAAACAAAACAAGAAGTAAATGGAAACACATAACCATGTGGAAAAAAAAAAGAAAGAATTACAAGACGATGACTATGGAAACAAAACAAAATGCAAACACAAGATAACTATGGGAAAAAAAGGAACCAGAAATACATGACAGCAACTATGGGCATAGAACCAAGAAATAAATACAAACTTATGGTAACTAAGGGAGCAAAAAAAAAACAAGACGTAAATACAAACACATGATGACAAAGAACAAGAAACACATACTAACACATGTTGACTATGGAAAACAAAAAAACCCACAAACACAGCCAGAAATACATGCAACACCCGATAACAAAGGAACAAAAAAAACACCATACTACAGCCCTTCACAGGAAGAGGGGGAACCAAACAGAAAAAAACAAGACCCAGACCATGGATTTCAAAAACTCATGAGGCAATCCATATTGCTTAACAAAACTTAGACATGACCAGACACCGTATGGGCCAAAACAAGAGATGATCGGCGGAGGTCCAACACCCCCCAGGCAGAGCTCCGGCGACCTCCCTGCCCCCGATGGCCCACAGATAGTCCCACAGGCAGTACATGGTCAGGTGGCCTGCCCCAGTCCCAGGCCCCCGGAAACAAGTCCTCCGGTGGCCGAACCAGGCCACCCAGTAGCAACCACAGTTTATCGGGTGACCACCCCGAGATGCCGAACGCACAAAGCAGCTCCTCGGGTGGCCGACCCGCATCCCACAACCACCAGAACCATGGAGGAATTGCATGCCGCCGCCCGCCTAATGAAGGCCAGACATGCGAGCGCCAGTCTGCCAAACAAACACCTCCAATGGCCCCCAGCTGGTGGCTCCAGAGAGGGGAACAACCAAGAGCTTGAACCTCCTTGAATCCTGGTTGGGTCGCAGCCGCACCTGCGCTGGACCCCGACTGGACCCCGTTGGACCCCGACTGGGTCACCTCTGCACCCGCGTCGGACCCCGACTGGGTCACCTCGGCCCACGCGTCGGACCCCGACTGGGTCGGCACTGCACCGGCGACGACCTCCATCCCCGAACCTGGGACCTCCAGTCCCGTGACCTTGACATACTCCAGACCGGTAACGCTGTGGAGAGGCTCAGAGAACAGGAGAGGACCGGGATCAGTCTCACCGGCAGCGCCAGAGCCCAGCGAGACGAGCTAGGGTGCAGCAGACGGCTGCCCCTCGCTCGCCTCCCCATGAGGCAGGCAGAAATGCTCTAACATACCATGAAGGAAAACTAAGAAGTGCACTTGCCTGCACTCGGGCTCTGGAGCCGTCCAGGACTTCGACGATCCAGGTTCAGACAGACGCTCGTCGTCGGGCTCCCACTCAGCTGCGTCGGGTTCCACAGCCGGCCTGATGGTGTCTGCAGCTGGATCCTCTCACGCTGGCGTCCACACCAATAACCCGCATGGCGTGGGGGCAGGGGACACTCGACCTGCTGACTCGGGCTGCATCTCTGAGGAAACCTGGGGACGCTTGCTCGTCGGCTCTGGCTCCTCACCGCAGTCTGTTCTCCTCCTCTGTCCAACACAAGGCTGCAGGGCCGGGATATCTCCCAGAGCCGCAGGCCTCCCCCTCGTCCAACAGCGTGGAACTGATGCCAAGGACCGCTCAGCAGGAGGAAACACAGAGGCAGCAGGTTCAGTGTTATAGGCTACAGCTGGAGAAGGAAACTCGGGGAGCTGCGAACCCCGAGCTTCACCCCCAGGAGTCAGACAAGACAGATCACTATGATGGATAGGTAAGTGAAATTGAACTTGCCTGTCTCCTGCAGGGAAGATGGTGCCAGCTGTAGAGGACGTTGCTCCTTCCCTCGCTCGCTGGATGGTAACACAGGATCCATGGACGGGGCTCACCAGCGCAGGACTCAGATCGCTCTCAGCCACTAGCTGATTGAGCGGGTCATTCCGGCGGCCCGGAACTGGATCCGGAGCAGGAGCTTGCTGAAGACGTGCTCAGCCGCGGCGCCGACGCCTCCACCGGGCCCCAGATGGTGCGAACTCCAGGACTGGATCAAGGACGGGATCAGGATCCATAGGCTAAGAGCAGAAGTGCCTCTTCTCCTGCTTCACGCCGCGTTCCTCCTCCAGCATCAGGAAAATCTCGCGTTGTGCGGCGATATCCTCCCTCCTCGCGTCGACTTCCGGGTGGTCGGCCCAGCGGGAAGGGAGATGACGAAGAACGTCTTCAGCAGCGTCTAGGTACCAATGTATGCTGTGATGGTAATCCAGCAGGGAAGCGGAGATGAGCATCTCATCCACCACTTCCAGAACGCCTGTCAGCTTGTGGCTCGGGCTCCCAGCGTGGCCCCTCCGCGACAGCATTCCTCCCACACACACAGTACCCAGACGGAAACAGCAACTGTCCGAAAAACTCAAACTCACTGGTGAATTGCGTCTCGGGTTGGCGTCACTGTAAACGCCGTTCTGGCAGCAGTGTACTGTCATGGGTGGCTCTCGCGAGCCACCATAAGACACCACACAGTCACCAGCGAGTTTAGTGAGAGTTTCATTTACGGTGAAAATAGTGACAACACAGGCTGCTGAGATAATGACACATAACAGTCTTCATACAACAGGAGGCGTAAGGCAAACAGCTCTACAGGTCCATAGCAGGAGACGGTCATACACAAGGCAGGCAAGGTTGGTGAAAATAATAATTACTCAAGCTGCTAAGGCAAAGACTCACAGGGATCGATACACACCGGGAGGGGTAAGGCTATACAGCACACTTACTAGTTCCGGGGAACGACGGTCAGACCAAAAGCAGATGTGGTATGAATAAGTCCAGTGCATCCGTAGCGTGACAGAGTGTGAACAGACACTGCTGCGAGGATGCGATTGCCAGCGTGGGTTAAAATAGCCTGAGCACTAACGACCACAAATGCAGCACAGCTGTTGAGGGTTTGACAGCTGGGCGGAAGCCTCCCCGAGCACTGTCACAATAAGAGCTCGGGAAGCTAGGATAACAACGCCGCTGTCAAACCCTGACAGGAATAACCCGAGCACCAAGACCTAGAGCTCGGGTCATGACAGATATTACCCTATCATCCTAACAGAGCACTACGCTCCCAAAATGCTGGATTACTTGTAATACCTAGAATCTCCAAAAGTACAATGGGAGGCAGAGCCTTCAGCTATCAAGCTCCTTTCCTGTGGAACTAGTTACCAATCTGGATTTGGGAGTCAGACTCGATCTCTGTTTTTAAGAATAGGGTAAAAACCTTCCTTTTCAATATAGCCTGTGATTAGGGAGGGATCATGTGTCTCTAAACCCTCCCTTAGTTCTGCTGTTAATAGATTTAGACTGCCGGGTGACCCCCAATAATGTACTTGGCTTCACTCCTTTAATGTTTGCTCTCTATATGTGTGTTCTTTTCATCTTCTCTATCCCCTCACCCCCCAGCCAGTCGTAGCAGATGACTGCCCCTCCCTGAGCCTGGTTCTGCTAGAGGTTTCTTCCTGTTAAAAGGGAGTTTTTCCTCTCCATCGTCGCCAAGCGCTTGCTCACAGGGGATCGCCTGATTGCTGGGGTCTTTCTGCAATTGTGGGGTTTCCCCTACATTTGAAAGTCCTATGAGATGACTATTGTTGTGAATGGCACTATATAAATAAAGTTGAATTTCATTTCATTTCATTTCATTTGTATGGCGCTTTCCAAGGCACTCAAAGATGCTTTACATTAAAAAAAAGTTAAAAATTAAGGATTAAAATCAAAGTTTAAAAGCAAGTCTGAACAGGTGGGTTTTGAGTAACAATTTGAAGTAGTTTAAGTCTGTGCAGTCATGGATCTGTTGGGGGGGAGAGTTCCAGAAGGAGGGGGCTGCGATGGAAAAGGCATTGTTCCCCCCAGGTTCTGTGCTGGTTCTGAGTGGTGGAGAGAGGAGGTTTGCATCAGAGGAACAGAGGCAGTGGGTGGGGGGAAGCATGCCGGTGCAACAGGTCAGTGAGAAAGGAAGGGGCCTGGTGATGTAGGGCTTTAAAGGTGAGAAGAAGGACTTTGAACTGTATGTGTTGTGAGATTGGGAGCCAGTGGAGGTTCTGGAGGACAGGGGTGATGTGGTCAAGGAAGCGGGACTGGGTAAGGAGATGGGTGGCTGAGTTCTGAATGTACTGAAGTTTCTGGTACATGCTGTATATAAAAAGTATTTATAGACTCCTCTTGCTATGTAATAACTTTAATATTTTATTTAAATTGCTTTACTTATGATCAGTGTTGGGCAAGTTACTCAAAAATAGTAACTAGTTAGTTACTAGTTACTTCTTTTCAAAAGTAACTGAGTTACTTTTGAGTTACTGCATGATTAAAGTAACTAGTTACTTGGAAAAGTAACTTTCACATTACTTTTAAATGAATACTTAAATCACCGGGCTGCACGGTGGCGCAGTGGTTTAGCACTGTGGCAGCACAGTTTTACCCTCGGCCGGGGGATCGCGGGGATCATGAGATCGTAGGGTCGATCCCAGCCCCCGACCAACAGTGAGCTGTGTGGAGTTTGCATGTTCTCCCCGTGTTGCGTGGGTTTACTCCGGGATTTCTCCGGTTTCCTCCCACATACCAAAAAACATGTAGGTTTAGGGCGCTTGCGCACGCAGCGACCGGCAGCCGGTGGCTTGTCACCAGACTGCAAACCAAATCTACCTACGGGTACAAATAAGTAACAAAAAAAAAAAAAAAAAATCTTGCACACACAGCAAGATCAAGGGCCCCTTGTTCTCATCAGAAAAAAGAAAAAGAAAACTGATGAGAAAAAAGTCTCATCTTACAGAGAAAAAAGTCTCAGATTTACACAAACTACTGTAATTAGCAGAAAGTCAGAAATTTACTAGAAATAAAACTGAATTCACAGAGAAAATTTTTGACCCCCTGGTGGGATGTTTTTGGCCCATGAGCCATATTTTTGACACCCCTGGATCAGCCCATTAAAAACGCATATTAAGAGGATTTGCTTACGTGAAATAGTTGCATATCACAACAGCATGTAAATGAATGAGATAAAATAAAATAGAAAGCCCAGAAAA
The DNA here is from genome assembly GCA_020510985.1 of Pholidichthys leucotaenia. Taxonomy (NCBI): domain Eukaryota; kingdom Metazoa; phylum Chordata; class Actinopteri; order Cichliformes; family Pholidichthyidae; genus Pholidichthys; species Pholidichthys leucotaenia. Next base: position 195,016,758 of record CM035843.1, on the reverse strand, counting down.
ATGAAAGGTCATCACTTAGAAGAAGCTTTACTGCAACAAATCACATTCATTTTTTCTCTGTGTGTAAGAAAACTTTAAATGCATTTATTGGGGACATTAATTGCAAGCTTCTTGCTCAAAAAATACTCATGTTTAACCACAGAAGTAGGAGCTGTTAGGGGCTACTCACCGCTTGGACAACAGGTGATCAGGGCTCGATATGAGAAGTTGCCACCGCCACGGCATTTCTTCACCGGGTTGTGATGTGAACTGGGGCAGGACAGGAAATGGACCCGCAGAGGAGACTGTGTGACGGCTGTGTCAGTTACAGTGGAGTAAGTTTATATTTATTTGCTTATTTATTTGCTTGCCTTTGTCATGACAACCTCCAGTGGCTTGAGGCCGGTGGGGATGGCAGTTGTCCCGCCAATAGTAAATCAAAACTGTGTATTCATGCCCAGTTGGCAGCTGATGAGGAGGGTGTCTAGCAACTGCAAGTTGTATGAGCGTCTATTTGCTCTAAAATATCTATCCATATTAATAAAACGAGTAACGCAAGTAACGCATCTGATCAAATTTCAGTCACTATAACGCATTACTGAATTTTTAAACAGTAATTGTCACCATGGGTTGAGATGCCGTCTCGGCACTGAGCCCATGTTTTCCCTCATCCCTGCCTCCCATTGAGCAGCGTCTCAGCTGGCCCCCAGCTGGCAGCATTATGGACGGCTGGGGCCAATTAGTCTTCATCAGCTGGGGCGCTGCCAATGAGGATAAATAGGAGCAGCCTCGATGACTCGGGGCTGCGACATAAGCACTGCTAGGCTGAAGCCCCTTCGTCTGGTGTCAGCCTCAACTCCCCTTGCGGCATTCCTGTGTTTGTATCCCGCTGTGAGGATGTACGTCTTGCTACCCCCACGTCCGGTACGAGCTGCTTACCTCTGCGCTGTGCAACCTGTGAGTGTACCTCTGCATGAGTATCTGTGCTCTCCTCATCCCTTATCCCTTACCCAAAATAAACCATCTCGACTCACTGGCTTGTCCCTGGCTCTGATTGCCCGGCTCCCTAGAGCCGGATATGACAGTATGTCGCAGCCAGAAGAGTTGCCGGCGGCCGTGAGTCGCTGTGGAAATGTACCTTTCTGTCCGGGTGTCAGCGCTGCTAGCATGCCGTTTCCCAGGAGTCACTTCCGGCGCCAGGGCGACGAGCTGAGGTCCATCTCGGAGGCTGTCGACGGGACGTTCTTCACCCTGCACGACGCCTCCAACGCGAGACGCTGGCATCCGGGCCGTGCTGAGGAACTCCTGGACTGTCACCCTCACTCTCTGTACCATCTGGAGGACAGTGCCAGGATAGACGCTGCAGGTACACAGCGAGAGAAGCTCCACGGGGTGGATGGAAATCCCGGCAGGGAGTCGAAGTGGGCGACGTCTTTCCCCGCTTCGGAGTCCCGTTCCTGCCGCTATTCCAGTCCGGGAGTTCGCGCCAACCAGAGGACTTCCCCCGACCTGCGCCACGTCACTCGGGATTCCCTTCAAGGAGCCGCAGCTGACAGCAGTTATGTCCGGGGTCGAGTGGCTGTCGCGAGCTCTACTGTGTTTCCTGTCACCACCTTCAGGCATGTGGCGGCGGCAGTGAGATTGATGGTGAGGACTTCAGGGCTACGAAGCTTTCCCGTGCTCGACGCCTTCCTCGTCTCGATCTCCGATCTGGAGCGGCGAATCCTGGGTTTCCCCCTCGCTTCGTCCCCTGGGAGTAGTCGTCATCACATCGCCGAGTCACCTCTGCACGAACCTCGTCCGGATCCAGTTCTGGGTCATCGTCAGGACCGTTCCTCCCACGCAGCTGTCATCCCTTCGCCTCGTCAGTGTGGAGATTCTACAGCCCCGTCCCCTGAGCCTCGTTCCCCCGCTGTCATTCCTGGACATTCGGGCTGGCTCACCCCGGCTGTTTTCCCCTCCTCCTCGACGCGCTTCCTGACCGCTGTGTGTGCCTGGAATTCCGGCCTGGTGAGCTCTCTGCTGGAGACAACGCGAGCGACCCTCAGACGAATTCCCGGGGGGTCCTCCGTTATCGCCGGGCGGGGAGAGGAAGAAGCAGATTCCACTACAGCAGGCGATACTCAACCTCCAGGGGGCAGGCAAGTCATTGTTTTTTCACACCTGCTTAATGATTTGCTCTGTCACATCCCTGGAGGAGAAGTTCAGGGTTCGCAGCTCCCTGAACTCTCCCCACCTGCTGTAACCTGTATTCCTAATCCCGCATCCTCTGTGTCTCTCTCCGCCGAGCGGTCCCCGGCTCCGGGTCAACGTGGTGGGATATGGAGAGGGCCTGTGGTTCCGCAGCTACATTGCGGACGGAGGAGGGGGACTGACTGCTGCGTGGAGTCTCCGCCGACGACTGAGCGTCCCCGGGTCTCCACGGAGGAGCGGTTCGGTCCAGCGGGACGAGATTCTTCTGGCTTCACGCCGAGTGGATCGTCGGCGGGGTTACCTGAGCTGGAGGGATCTCAAGCTGCGCTGACCATCGTGCTGGCTGCGGGGCCCGACGCGGCTAGATGGGAGCCTGACAACGACCTCCTGACGACGGATCCTGGATCTTCGCAGTCCTGGACGGCGTCAGAACCCGAGATCAGGCGAGTGCTCTCCTTTCTTTTCTCTCTTTTTATCCCCGAGCACTTCAGCCTATCTCCAGGGGAGACGAGCCGGGTGCAGCCGTCCGCTGCGTCTGAGCTCGTCTCGCCGGGTTCTGGCACTGCCGGTGATCCTGATCCCGGTTCTGTTTTCTCTTCTGAGCCTTCTTCCAGGGTCACCGGCAAGGAGTTGCTGTTCCTCGTGGTGCTGGAGGGTCCGGGTTCAACGTTGGAGGTCGGTTCTGGTGCAGTAGTCAACGTGGGATCGCCCGAGACCCAGTCGGGGTCCAACGTGGGTTCGTCTGAGGCCCGATCGGGGTCCGACGTGGGTGCTGCCCCAGTATTGTCCAGGTCCGGTGAGGAGGTGGCCGTTTCCCTGAGGCCCGCCGCCCTCGTCATCGGCTCTCCCCTGAGCCTCTTCCACCGGGATCCGCTCTGACCCTTCGTCCGTCTCAACGGTCCTGGTGGTTGAGTGATGCGGGTCGACGACCCGACCCGCAAAACTTTCGGTTCGGTGATCTGGTTCCCCCCCCACTGGTCTGTGTTTCCCTCTGGGCAGCCTGGTTCGGCTGCCGGTGGACTGGATTCCTGGGATCTGGGTCCAGAGTTCGCCGTCCGAACACTTCTTCCCCTGATTCGCCAGCTGGACAATGGGCGGGGAGATCTCCGGAGCCATCTCGGCTATTTTTGGACTCTGCCTGCCATACACCTCGGGTGTCACTTTTTCTTTTATCGTTATTAAGGTCACTTGGGTGTAATGTCTGTCCTGTTGGTGGATGTGTATTTATAGTGCTGTGCGTTTTCCTTCCCTCGTACCCAGCATTTTATTTTTTGTACCATGTTTTTAGTCTCGTTTTTGCATTGTAGAGTTATGTTTTGTTCCCTTTCAGACCATACTCTGCAGTTGCCCATTCATTCCAGTCACTTTCATTTCTTTAGGTGACTGTGGGTATTTATATATTCATGTGTGTGGGTTTTTCTTTGCCTGCACTCAGTATTTCTTTTTTATGCCCTGTTGGTTCATTATAGAGTCATGTGCCTTGTTTTCCGTAACACCATGCTCTGTAATTGTCCATTTGTTCCAGTCACCCTCACTTTTCTTGGTGACTGTGTGTATGTACTTATATTGGTGCTGTGTATTGTGTTTTCCCTTTATTTGACCATACTCAGCATTTTTTGCCCTGTACCTTTTTGGTGGTTCTTTTTTTTTTTTTTCTTGCTCTGGGTCACGCATGGTTGGTACTCTCTGGGTAGTATGTAACCGGCGTGCTGACCCAGTTCTTCTCCCCATCTGTACCTGGGTTAATTATTCTGTTGTCAGTATTGTATTTGGGTTTTTCTTTCCCGCTACCCTACATTGCCCCATTGGTGTTGTCCTTCCCTTGGCTTCTTCCCCTCCGGTCCGCCTCCCTTCCTCCCACCCTAGGTGGGGGGGGGGGGGGGGCTGGGATGTTCCTGGTCGTTCAGGAGCCCGACCTTGAGGGAGGGGCTCTGTCACCATGGGTTGAGATGCCGTCTCGGCACTGAGCCCATGTTTTCCCTCATCCCTGCCTCCCATTGAGCAGCGTCTCAGCTGGCCCCCAGCTGGCAGCATTATGGACGGCTGGGGCCAATTAGTCTTCATCAGCTGGGGCGCTGCCAATGAGGATAAATAGGAGCAGCCTCGATGACTCGGGGCTGCGACATAAGCACTGCTAGGCTGAAGCCCCTTCGTCTGGTGTCAGCCTCAACTCCCCTTGCGGCATTCCTGTGTTTGTATCCCGCTGTGAGGATGTACGTCTTGCTACCCCCACGTCCGGTACGAGCTGCTTACCTCTGCGCTGTGCAACCTGTGAGTGTACCTCTGCATGAGTATCTGTGCTCTCCTCATCCCTTATCCCTTACCCAAAATAAACCATCTCGACTCACTGGCTTGTCCCTGGCTCTGATTGCCCGGCTCCCTAGAGCCGGATATGACAGTAATTGCGTTACACAGCACGTTACTGCAAAATTAGTGGCATTACAGTAACGCTTTACTCCCAACGCTGCTTGTGATGGACCTGACAGGAAGACTGGGGAGGGAATTAAAAGGATTTAAAGTGGTTGGAAGGGGTGGGAAGAGGGAACAGAAAAAAAAACACAATTTCTGTTTCTTCAGTTTCTGAGATCTCATCACAAGCCTGATAGCCGCACCTGTAAGAGAACAGAGACATGCGTGTGTTTGTGTGTGTGTGTGTGTGTGTGTGTGTGTGTGTGTGTGTGTGTGTTTTGTCAGTAGCAGGCCGCAGTAACACCCACCCTCTCCCAGCACCCCAGGCACCGGAAGGCACCCCCCTTCTCCGGGCTGGGAACCCTGGTGTGGGACCTGTGCCCTCCCCAGAGCCCCAGACACATGCCCCAGGAGCTACCAAGCACCCATGCCTAAAGGAGGCAGTAGCAAGGAGTGGGGCAATTTTTTTAAGTAGCAAATTTATGAGAAATGTTCCAAATTTACAAGCATCATTTTCATTTAGAACTGGCACTTTATTTTATTTTGTTATGTACAACAGTTTTATGTTGATCCTGGGGAGGAAGGGACAATTCTCTGGTTTTTCCAGTTTCCTGTCCCCTACTTGATTTACAGAATGACACAAGATATCATCAACTGTGGATCAGTGAACCAGCTGGGAGCAGGGATGTCAATTAGGGTGACTAGAATTTAAGCTAACTCCATAGTAGCACTGTTAGCTCTGAGAGTAAGGCGTTGGGCTCAGAGACTGTGGGGGACTGGATCGACATCACTGCCAGTAACAAGGGGTGATGGTTGTAACTGAAGACCGCATCATTTGTCAGTGATGTAGGGAAATGGAACCTTAATTTGTAGATGATTGATTGACAGACAGACTCAAGAGTCACTGTGATCAGAACAGAGCCCCAAAGCCACAGATTGCAGACCCTTACACTAAACCCCAATCAGGTGCTATCTGTAGATTTATTTTTATGCAAGTTTCCACCTTTTTTGCAATTCCAGTCTGGAGGGAAAGAAAAAAAATCAAGCAGTAGAAGAGTTGTATGCATGGGCTTCTTCAGAGAAACAGAAGGGTGGAGGTTTGATGTTGGAGTGCTTTGATTGGCTGCCAGTTCCCCCCCCCCCCCCATCCTGGACTCAACCTGCCCTGACAGATTCCATCTCTGCTGCTCTTAATTACAACACAACCTTTCTCCTTTAAAGCCTCAGACATACCACAAAAGTGACTTCAGCTTCTGTCAGTCCCCGGGTTGTACAACCTGCAGCTCCCGGACCATATTTGGCCATTTGGCTCATAACCAGCAGATGTACAAATGTTCTCAGAGTGGCTGTCTCAATAGTAGAGGTTGCTGACCCCCTGTTTTAGTCTGTGCGTTTTTTATTGTCTTGTTATTCTCTCTGTTTGTGCGTCATTGAAGGTGGAAGGCAGCTCAGGCCACTGAGGAGAAAGAGCGGAGCGGTGAAAGGGTGAGGAGTCACAAAGGACAGAAGAGAATGGAGAATCCAGCTGGACAAAAGCAGGCTGAAAAGAATGTTGTGGAGAAAAGGGGACAATGACCGGGCTGCAGTCATTAATAAAACAGTGGAGGAAGTTGTTTTGGACTCCTTTTCCTCATTGATCTCCATGGTTTTCATACATAGAATCACTTGTTTGTTGAGCTAAATCTGGCAACCCAGAGATCATGTTCATGTGGGCCCCACCAAAGGTTAACTGGGCTGTCTTATGGGTCCCATGTGGGTTTGTCCAAGGGTTCCATGTTTGCCTATATGGACTTTACCTGTTTACCTTTTTCAACTTATTTTCTCATAAATTTACTCTTTTCACATAAATCTGATACATTTTCTGGAAAACTTGAAACTTTCTCATAAATTTGCTGTCAGGAATCTGCCCATCGGGCAGATTGTAGTGGGAATGAGGACCCAAAGCGCGGACTGAACGCCAACGTACCATGTTTAATTAAAGAACATAAAACACTGAGACCTCAAATTAGTGATGTTACGCTCAACACCGCCCACTCAACACAAATTCGAGCAATATAAAGCAGAAGTGTCATGAGCAGTGCATAGAGCACTGTTTCAGCATGTCCACAGTCACATGACTGTAGCAAGCAAGGCCTCGTTATGTCGGTCACATCACGTGACTTGAGGGCTTGCAGGAAATTTGAGAGGGTTCTACTGGAATGAGGATTTTTTTTTGTTTGCTTTGTATTGTTTGTTCCTGCCATTTTGAATAGACCTCGGATGGCCAAATGCTCAAAAAAAAAAAAAAAGGATTGAGATTTTTTTCAGGTGTTCCACTCTGGTGCAGTTCTGACACTCAGTCAGCAGATGGCACTCTTTATTAAATGTTTCATAACACTGTCAATCATGAAACTATTGTCTCAAAGTTGTTCATTGTTTCATAAGGTCTCAGTTTCACCATCACTACCTCAAATAAAATAAACGACTGCATTACAAATCACTTCATATCTTGTATTGCTCATTAGTACTTCCATACTTGACCTATTGTATAGAGGTCTGGGGTAACAATTATAAAAGTACACTTAATTCATTGCTAATATTACAAAAAAGGGCAGTCTGTGTTATACACAAAGTCAGGCATCTTGAACATACTAATTTATTGTTTTTACATTCAAAGCTATTGAAATTACAGGATCTGGTTCATTATTATACAGCACAATTAATATTTAAAGTCAGTAAAAGCCTTTTGCCACACAGTATACAAAATCTTTTCAGTGAGAGAGAAGGGAAATATAATTTACGGGGGAACAAAAAATTTAAAATGCACTTAGTAAGATCTACTAGGAAGGGTTTTTGTGTGGCTGTGTGTGGGGTAAAATTATGGAATGGGTTGAGGGAGAAACACAGGCAATGTCCAAACATCCATATATTTAAATCAACATATAAAGAAATGATTTTTGAGCAATATAAAAATAAAGGGCAGTAATACTGCAATGTGTCTTCAATGAAAAAAGGTTGTTATTGTGTTATGGTGATTGTGATAGTGTTGTCTGTGTTTGTGTTGAACATACCAGAAGTATTTATTTATTATTGTTACAATTATTGTTGGATGTTGGTACTGTTGTAAATATGGACTGTTGTTGTGTCATTTCTGTTGCATAATTTGACTATGGGGTGTATTATGGTGAATGTGGTTGTGGGATGAATGATGACTAAGAGTGATATTGTAATTTTTTGGGTATGGAAAAGGGGTGGGACTATATAAGTGTTGGCTTCTTCCCACTCCTTTTGAACATTTTATTTTTGGCTTAATTTTTGTTTTAAATTCGTTTTTTCTTTTGTCGGAATGTTCAAATAAAATCAATCAATCAATCAAAACTAAACTTACTGAGGAAGATACAAGTTCACGGGGAGAACACAACAATGACACCAGACAGAGAACAAGTGCAAACTCACATAAATAGGGAGACTAATCACAATCCCACAGAGAGGTGGGAGCAATTAAGGGCAGCAGGTGAAGAAAACAGGACGGATGGGGGTGCACACACGCTCAGACAGGGAATGCACAAGAGACATGACAATGGACATGCAGGGCACAATACAGAGAGTAATACAGAAAGGGTAGTGGCTAGGGATACAGAAAACATGGGGAGTTGGAGCAATAGGTACACAGACCCAGGATCAAACAGAGGAAGACACAGAAGATAAGGACAGGGGACTCAAGGAAACACAACAAGTGGTAAAATAATCATAAGAAATCATAGAAAACACAATAACATGAACATAAAGCGTGGACACGGTCCCTGTCCATGCCCCGATTGTGACATTTGCAACTTTTTTTACAGTAAATTTGCAACTATTTTCTCATTAATTTGTGATTTTTTTTTTCTTGTAAATTTGCAACTTTTTTCTCATAAATTTTCATAGTTTTTCCTGTAAATTTGCAATTTTTTTTGTAAATTTTCAACTTTTTTTCTCAAAAATTTGCTACATTTTTCCATTAAATTTTCAACTTTTTTCTCAGAAATCTCAAAATTGTTCCTGTAAATGTTCAACTTTTTTCTAAATTTTCACATTTTTCCTGTAAATTTGCTTTTGTTGAAAATTTTCAACTTTTTTTTCTCAAAATTTGCAACTTTCTTCTTTTAAATTTTCAACTTTTTTCCTCATAAGTTTTAAAAAAATTTTCCTGTAAATTTGCATTTTTTTGTAAAATTTTTACTTTTTTCTCACAAATTTGCTACTTTTTTCCGTTAAATTTTCTATTTTTTGTCAGAAACTTTAAATTTTTCATGTAAATGTTCAACTTTTTTCTCACCAATTTTTACATTTTTTCCTGTAAATTTGTAATCTGTTTTGTAAATTTTCAACTTTTTTCTCACAAATTTGCAACTTTTTTCCTTTTAATTTTCAACTTTTTTCTCAGAAATTTTAAATTTTTTTTCCTGTAAATTTTCAACTTTTTTTTCTCAAATTTTCACATTTTTTTCCTGTAAATTTGGTTATTTTTTTTTTGTAAATTTTCAACTTTTTTCACAAAAATTTGCTACTTTTTTCTGTACATTTTCCTGTAAATTTGCAACATTAATCTAAATAGTGATAAAAATTTTATTCTTTGAAATTAAATTGTAATTTTTGACTTTTTAAGTTTTTAGTTGGTCAAATTTTATCATGTTTTTGCACCTTTATTCTTGCAAATTTGTAGCTAATTTACATTTATACATTTGTTCCACTAAATGTGGAATAACCTATCCTCCTTATTAAAAAGTAACAAATAGCCTATTGACCAGAGCCAAATTCCTGCCCAAAGTACTGAAAGTGCTATTTTTGAGAGTTTTCAACACTGTAGATCCAGCTAAGAGTAAAAATAAGGCATTTTATGGTGACATCAGAAATACATTAGGAAATTCTGCATTTTACAGTCTACACAACCACACTTTTGCAAAGTAGGGGCTGTGTTTGGGTGTGTGAGAAACACACATCCAGCCAGATGAGGCCATCCTCCTTCCCACAAAGAGTAGAGAACACTCGGAGCAGTTGGATGACTCACCTCCGCTGACCTTTCTCATGTGGTTTTTGAATAGTGGGATTTCTGGGTTTTTATCCAGCACTGGAGGTCCTGTGAGGCATTTGTGCTCTTGGAATTAAATGCCTTCATTCCAGCAATCTGAATGTCCTTTTTATCTTACTGAACTTTAGTGGACAAAACAGAATTCCCAGTTCTCACTGCCTCAATTGAGGCTTTTTAGAAGCAGTCAAGCAAATTCCTTCCAGAAAACTATAGACTTAATGGGGGCTCTAGTCAAACCCTCAGGAGCTCTTAAAGTAACCATTAAATGTTCTGACAGCCTCTTTGTAATATGGGACTCTTTAGCTTTAGGTTGTAGAAAGTGGCACCAGCAGAAATTTTTAAATGAAGGAGGGAGCCTAACAAACCCAAAAACGATGATTGAGTTTCATTGGTTTAACTATAAAGTATAGGTATGTTGTAGGCAATAAGCAGGTTAAAAGTGTTCCACTATTATCAATATACAGTAGGTGATTTGTTATTTTTCAACATGGGGGGTCGAGGGTGCTCACAAACTTAGTATAAGGTACAAAGGGATAAATGTTTAGGTACAAATTAGCAAGAATAAAGGTGCAAAAATATGATAAGATGTCAAAACTCCAAAAAGTCACAAATTACAATTAATTAACCAGCATCCAGATGAATGTTACAGATTTACAGGAAAAAAGTTGCAGATCTACAAGAAAAAATGTGCAAATTTATGAGGGAAAAAGTTACAAATTTAAGAGAAAAAAAGTTGCAAATTTACAAGGAAATAAATTATGGATTCTTGAGAAAAAGGTTACAAATTTATGAGAAAGTTGTAAGTTTATAAAACTTAAACTTACTATAAAAGTAACTAACTTACTATAAAATTCAAGATTCAAAGATTTTATTTGTCAGTACTACTATATATACAAGACATACAGGAGAAGTGAAACGACATTTCTCTCGCTCTTCAGTAGTATGCACAATATAAAAAAAAGAAAAAGGAATAAGGATGGAAAAAACAACAACAGCAGTCTATGTACAGTAATGCTACCCATAGTGCAAATGGCGACAAAAGAAAGACCCAGATCTCCCATAGTGCAAATAAAGATAAACGATAAACAATGATGAAACCCAGCAATCCTATATACCAAAAAGTAGAGCTGTAATACCCGTAGTTGCAAGTTCGATGCAGTAGTGGAGGTGTAGACAGTGACAGATAGGACTGCACATCATCAGTATTGCAATGACAGACAGCAGCAGATATGGCCTTTGTGCAAATGGTTGCAGTAAAGTGCAGAGACATACAGCAGCAAATGAATTACTGTTGGTGTGCCAGTCTTTCTGTGCCAACAGCTGAGGTAGTTATTGTGCGAGTGAGTATGTTACGGTCCAGTGGGGGTGGTGGAGTGAACAAAGTTCAGGGTCCTGATTGGCCTGATGAACAAAGCTGTTTAGCAGTCTTGTGGAGCGGGCCTGGAGGCTCTGGTACCTTTTCCCCAAGGGCAGGGGGCTGAAAAGGGAGTGTGAGGGGTGGGAGGTGTTGCCTGCAATGTTGATGGCTCTGTGGGTGAGGTAGATGTCCGGGGGGGGCAGGGGCAGAGGGGCACCGATGATGTTGCTGGCTGCTTTCACTGTGCACTGTAGTGTCTTCCGGCAGGAGGCAGTGCAGCTTCCATACCACACCGTGATGCAGCTGGTGAGGATGCTCTCAATGGTTCCCTGGTAGAATGAGCACATGATGGGGGTGGGACTCATGCTCTCCTCAGTTTGCGGAGAAAATGGAGAGGAGTTTGAGCCTTCTTGGCCAGTGATGTGGTGTTGTTGGACTGGGAGAGATCTTCAGAGATGTGCACCCCCAGGAACTTGGTGCTGCTCACCCTCTCCACAGCTGCACCATCGATTATCAGAAGAGGGTGCTGTGTGTGTCCCTTCCTGAAGTTGACCACAATCTCCTTGGTTTTTTCCACGTTCAGGAAGAGGTTATTGTCTTTACACCACTGGACCTCATTTCTGCAGTTGGCCTCCTTGTTGTTGGTGATGAGGCCCACCACCGTCGTGTCATCCTCAAACTTGATGATGTGGTTGGTGCTGTAGGCTGGTACACAGTCATGGGACAGCAGGGTGAAGAGCAGCGGGCTGAGCATGCATCCTTGTGGGGCCCCTGTGCTCAGTGTGATGGTCTGGGAGGTGTTGCTGCCAACCCGCACATTCTGTGGCCTCCCTGTGAGAAAGTCCAGCATCCAGTTACAGGTTTTGAGTCCCAAGTTCTTTGAGTCCAGGTGTGTGAGGGTTGGAAGGAGAGCAGCAGCGATGGCATCTTCTGTGGATCTGTTTGAACTTGTATGCAAACTGAGATGGGTTGTGGGAGGGATGGAGGATGGACTTGATGTTCTTGATGGGATAGCACCCCCCATCCCTCTTCAAGTCACCTACTGTCTATATTTGTACAGTATATTTACAATCTTAGTTTAACTTGGAAAAAAAAACTAAATCTTCTTCATACAGCTGCAAACTGTCCTTCTGACGTTTGAGGATTTTGTTCCCAACAACAACAAAATAATTAGCATGCAGCTACCTAGGTTAACATGCAACCGTAATGTTTTAAAACTGCTCAGCTAGCTAACATTGATGGACTAACAAACTCTCCGGGGGCTGTGGTTGATTGAACATAATAGCTCCTAGTTATTATGTAATATACAATTAATTGCTCAAGCTAGGACACCCTAATGGCCAGGAGATAAAGGTCAAGGAACCACAAACAACAGTGGCAGGCTTAAGCTCAATTTAAGCTTTATCACAATGAACCCAAAGCGAAGATAGACCCATGGACCCAGTGCAGTAGCTACATCATACCCCAATGCGTAGCCTGATGTGCACCCCTCTGTTAGGTATTCCTCCATACTAACAGATGGGCAGCGTGGATGTGGGGACACAGGCAAGGGTGACGTCATCACGCTGTGCCTATATCAAGAGACTGTTGGCGGGAGCTGTGGTCTTTAGCACTCTGCCTCTGTAATAGTCAGAGCCTATAGTAGTTTAGTGCTAGCTTACGGCTATATGGTTGCAACACGTGTAACATCCTTTGTGTTTGTAATAAAGTTCATTTTCAGTTGGACTCCTGTCTCTGTTGTCCTATTTCCAGACAAAAAGAATGGCAACAAGGACAAACCTGGATAAGCCTGACATGGGAGTGTGCATACTATCCCTACTGCCATTCCTCGTTCTACCAGGTGAGCCGCCAATCCCCTGACTCCTCTGGCACGAGAGGTTCCAGTGTTTTTTCACCACTGCCAACTTGAACGACAGGAGGGACGTGACACGAAAACGGATACTAGAACACTGTCTCGGTGTTGAAGGACAGCAGATGTTGTATGCACTGGGCCCTGCGGAGACCTCCAGGGAATGTGGTGCCTTGATGGCCGAGCATTTCACTGCCCCACAGAACGTGATGACCCAGAGATTCATGTTTTACCAGTGGCAACAGTGAGAGAACGAGTCAGTCCTGCAGTATGTAGCCGCCCTTCGCTGTTTGGATAGCATGTGCAAGTTCAGACACGCGGAGGACAGGCAAATACAGTCATAGTTGGAGTGGTACATCGCAAATCTGTTGATACAGCGCATGTTACTGGAGGGGCCGGATGTTTGGACAGTATCAGGCTCGGTGAACTGGCTACGGTTAGCACTGTTGGAGACGCTGCACCGCCTATCGGAGACGACCGTGATGGAATTAGCGGCCCAGCTGGAGATGACGGCCCTGGTAGCATCGCGGCTGGTGGGCCTCCGCCCGCGTTCCCTACAGTCAGTTCCACCAATACAGACGGTGGCCCCAGTTGCTGAGCCTGCCAACCCCACATCCTCTCTGGAGGGCCCCGAGGTAGACACCGCAGGACAGCAGGGCACCACAGAGCAACAACCCAGTGACAAACTCAGCTTGGGAGATGACGACTCGAGTCCGTGGCACGCAGACACGGATACAGCCACTCCCTGCCTTGCACCTCACGTCAAACAGAACCCAGCAGAACCGGAGCAACCACAAGAACCCTAGTCTGCAGCCACACAGGACCCAGAGCCGGTCCTTGCACAGTACAAGTGTTCTCGAGCTGCAGCCTCATCACAGGAAGGAGAGTATGATTTCACAGACGTGGGTACAGCCGCAGATCAGGACACAGAGAGAGAATGCAGTACAGAGAACATAGCATGGAGAGAGAGCACAAACTGGACCCACCTCCAATCCTCACTCAGTATGAGCTTCAAGCAGCCACCATGGAGCTGTGGGAGAGGGAGTTTGTGGAGAAAGGGGACCCTGGTGACTGAAGACAACCCAGCGCACGTCCCATTGCTGACCACAGCGACACATCACCGTGACCACAACCAGCACCAGGAAAGAGAGAGAAGATGTCATGGTCCGAGCGCTGACTGTCCGTGCTCGGGTTGTCCGGTATTTCCCTGTTCTCTTCCCAGGTTTACCATATGGCCTCCGGGCTTTTATTGTGACAGCGTTTCGGCAGGGCTTCCGGATGTCAGAGCCGAGCTCTGCAGGGACAGTTGGAGTTCATTCAGCTGATGACGTTCTCATCAGCTGATTAATCTGTTAGCCCTATTTAAGGGAGCAGCTCAGGTTACTCCAGGTTGCAACCTCGTCAAACATTCCCTCATCAAACCTCCGTCTAAGATTTCTGATACGTTCTACTCTCAGTAAGTGTGTTCCCTCGTAGTCTGTGTTCTTGTTTCCAAGCGTATATTTCGTGTTTTGCCCCCCGTGGCTCATTATTTTGCCATTTGTTTTTTAGTTAATAAAACATGCAAACTCAACGGCTGGCTATCGGTGTCTTATTGATGGCTCATGAGGGCCATTGTTGACAGTAGGTCGCAGCCAGAAGGAGACGCCGGTCACCGTGAGTTTGTTGTTGGGCTTGAGTTTTTTTCCCCCCTTCCCTGGGTGCTCGTATTTTGCTAATATGTCTGCTTTCGAGTGTGGGTATTGCCCCCGAGTGGTTTTGGGAGGTGGATGGCTACCTGGCCGAAGCCCGTCTCCTTATGCCCACCTACGCTGCACACGAGCCCCTGGGTCTCGCGCAGAGGGCATTATTAAAGTATCACCTAGCCTCCTTTCCGGAAGGAAAGGAGAGAGTGGCGTGGATTGTGGTGCTACTAGGGCAGATAGAGAGAGCGGCCGAGAGGGCAGCCAAGGAACCCTCACCTCCTTCCTCGAATACGGCCGTCCCGATGAGGGAGGAGATCCGCGGACTGGAGGGAAATTCCAGCAGGAGGCCGGCGGTGAGGCATCCCTGCTCCTCGCCTCGGGATTCAGCTCCTGTCACCCATCCAGCCCAGGTGCGGTGTTTACCTGACCTCATCTTCGCCTCGCCCTCTGCCAGTAAACGTCGTCACAATGCCCGTGGTAAGCCTCAGCGAGAACCCCGTCCGGATCCAGTTCCGGGTCGCCGTAGGAACTCTGCCTCCCAGCCAGTTGTTGCGCCTGCGTCACGACAGGAGGAAAACATAGCAGCCTCCGCCTCCGAGTCATCTGTCCCTGCTGTTCCGTCGGCTCCTCGTTCCCGGACCGCCTCGGCTGCTCCGCCCTCCTCCTCGACGCTCTCTCCAGCTGCTGTGAACTCCACGAGTCCTGCTCTGGCTGTGCCCGTCATCGATCCTGTGCGAGCGGCTCCACCTCGTCTTCCCGGGGGGCCTTCCGTCACCATCCCTCGGGGAAAGGGAAGAACCAAGCCCACTGCAGCAGGTTCCATTGGTCCTCAGCGGAGCAGGCAAGTGTCTTTTCATTCTTTTCCTTCACTGCATGAATTGCCTTGTCTGACCCCTGGGGGTGGAGTTCGGGGTTCACAGTCCCCCGAGCTCCCTCCACCTGCTGCAGCGATTAATTATGAACCTGCTACCTTTGTGTCTCCTTCCCCTGAGCGTTCCTCGGTGCCAGTACTACACTGTCGGATGAGGAGGGAGCCTGTGGGCCTGGAGAGCCTGGCTCCAGCCCCGCAGCCATGACACGGGCAGAGGAGGAGGGCGGACTGCAAATTGGAGCCTGCGCCAATGAGCAAGCATCCCCAGGTCTCCACGGAGGGACAGTCTGACCCGGCAGGTCACGGATCCCCTGCCACCATGCCGTGCAGGCTGTCAGCGTGGACGTCAGCGTCAGAGAATCCCCAGACTGTGGACACCATCTTGCCGGCTGCGGAGCCCGTCGCAGTCGAGTGGGAACTGGACCTTCAGTGCACTGAACTTGGATCGACGGACTCCTGGGCTGCGGTAGAGCCCGAGATCAGGCAAGTGCTCTATTTTGTCTTCATTTCTTCTATTCTGGAGCATTATTGCCTGTTTCTCGGGGAGATGAGCCGAGCGCAGCCGTCCATGGTATCCGAGCTTGTCTCGCTGGGCTCTGCCGCTGCCGGTGATTCTGATGCCGGTTTTCTTCTCTCCTCTGAGCGTTCTCCTAGGGTCACTGGTGACTAGTCTGTTCCTACTGTCGCCTTGGAGGTTCTGAGTTTTTGTCTGGCGGTCATCCCTGGTGCTGCGCCGGCCCAGTAGGGGGCCGTCGTGGGTGTTGTTCCGGCCCAGTCGGGGTCTGTCGTGGGTGCAACATTGACCCAATCGGGGTCCGTCGTGGGTGCAGCAGGGTCCCACTTGGGGTCCAATGAAAGCGCAGCACCAGTCCGTGTGGGGTTCAGAGAAGAAGCTGCAGATCCTCTGCCGATCGACGCCGGACTGGTCCCTCATTGTTTCCCTGTTCCCTTTTCCCTTCCATCAGGGGCCGCTGGGATTTCCCGTTATCGGCTCGGCTCACCCTCGCTATCCCTCTAAATAGGGAGGCCGTCTCCGAGTTCTCCCTTGTGGTCCTGTTGGCTGAATGACGCGGGTCGGCTTCCTGGGAGATTGTTTCGCCCGTTTGGCATTCTGGGTCGGCCACCCAACAAACTGGACTTTTTGTCGGCGACCTGGTCCGGCCACCAGAGGTACTGTTTCTCCAGCCCTGGGACTGGGGTAGACCGCCCAAACTTATCCTTTTTTCCCTGCCAGCAATCTGGACGCTGGATGCTGGAAGACCTCCCGATCTATTTGTTTTTGTGCTATTGTGCTCTGCCTGCCGTCATCCCTGTGTTTTTTTCCCCTTCCCGCTCCTCTGAAATATTAGGGATGCTCTTGTGTTTTGTTATTTGGACTATATTGAACTGTGTATATCGTCGCCCTGTAGCATGTGTTTCTTTTTTCTTCCTCCTCTCTTGTGTTGTTATTTATACAACTTTGAACTGTATTTATCGCTGCTCTGTAGCATGAGTTTTTTTTTCTCTCTGGTACTATGGGGTACGCTGTATTTTTGTGCCTGTATTTGAGTTTCCTGGCTCCTCTGTGGTTGTGAGATGGGATTTTTTTTCCTTCCCTTGCCCGTGACGTTATTGGACTGATTATGGTGTGCTGTTTGTAGCCTGTTTTTTTTTTTTCTTTTTCCCTTTCTCTGTTATTTTGCTGGTTGGTTCTTGCCCTCCAAGCCTGTTCTCCCACCACCCTCCCTGGGGCAGTCCTGTTGACCTTCTGGGGGGGGGGGGGGGCTTCAATGTTACATGGTGCCTGGAATTCGCCTCGTGAACGGGGAGTACTGTCATGATCCGAGCGCAGGTTGTCCGGTATTTCCCCGTTCTCTTCCCAGGTTTACCATATGTCATGCGGTGGCCCTCGCGAGCCACCATAAGACGCCACACTGTCGCCAGAGAGTTGTGTTAGTGTCTTTATTTACGGTGAAGTCACAATAATACAAGCCGCTGAGGCTATGACACAAGCAAGTCTACACACGGAGGCGTAAGGCTAACAAGCTCACTCACGGGTCCACAGGATATGACGGTCACACCACAGACGGGCAATGTAGAATAATCCATATAGTACGATCGCTCCGACAATCAGCGACGGACACTGCTGCAAGGATGCAGCTGCTAGCGTCGGCTTAAGAAGCCGGCCGCTAACGACCGTAAATGCAGAACAGCTGTTCAGGTCTTGACAGCTGAGCGGAAGCCTCCCCAAGCGCTGTCACAATAAGAGCTCGGAGAGCCGGAATAATAACGCCGCTGTCAAGACCTGACAGGAATAGCCCGAGCGCAAATAACATTGGTGCTCGGGACATAACAGTACCGCTCCCTCAAAGGCGGGCTCTGAACGCCCTGTAACACCCACCCACCCACCCGCAGGGCGAGTGAATGGAGGAACAGGCAAGGAGGGAGCGAAACAAACACCAACAAGGCCCCAGAAAAAAAACACATCCCTTGACATACCCATCACATTCCCACAGAAAACAACGAAACAAATAGGGCAAGAGTTACAATACACGGGCACAAACCATACAGAGCAAAATTTACCAGACACAGAAGGTTTTCCCACAGTGACCACAGACAAACTGTTTAACTCCAGTATACATGACTTCATGTGGTCATAAGGAACTCCTCTGAGTGAAGGTCCTTCCACGCAGTTAACACACAAACCCCTAAATGCCACAATGGATCAGTTTATGCTTCTAAGTACCCAAGTGCATGAAACCTCTGCTGCATTCTTCACAAAAGCACCGTTTAACCCCCCCCCCCCCCAAAAAAAAACATCATCCTCGAACACCAGAGTGCCTATGAAAAACCACAAAGTAACATGCAATAACCCCTCCGATAGGGAAAAAAAAAACCCATTCTACATCAACATACACATGCGGCAATCTTATTGTTCCAAATGACCCTCACACCATACAGTCCAAACAGACGATGGCAGGCAGAGACCAAACGTCCCAGGCAAAGTTCAGGCGGTCTCCCAGCATCCGATGGCCGACGGGTGGTCACGGGAAACAGTACATGGTCGGGCAGCCTGACCCAGTCCCAGGCCACGAGAGTCAAGTCCTCCGG
Organism: Pholidichthys leucotaenia; assembly: GCA_020510985.1. NCBI lineage: Eukaryota > Metazoa > Chordata > Actinopteri > Cichliformes > Pholidichthyidae > Pholidichthys > Pholidichthys leucotaenia. The sequence goes on along the minus strand of CM035843.1, from coordinate 194,998,275 downwards.
CGGCCGTATCAGGCCACCCAGTAACAAACACAGTTCATCGGGTGGCCGGCCCAAAGCGCCGAACAGGCAAAACAGCTCCTCGGGTGGCCGACCCGCATCCCTCAGCCACCAGAGCCATGGAGAAACAGCATGCGGCGGCCTCCCCGATGAATAAACTACATGGGAGCGCCAGCCTGCAGGAAGAAAACCTCCAACGGCTCCCAGCGCTGATGACTCCAGCTGGTGGCTCCTGAGAGGGGAATAATCGTGATGATGAGCCCACATCACATCAGGCAGCAAAGGGTCTGCGGCTCCTCCACCGACCTCGAGCCACACCAATGCAACCGTTGAAGCTCCACCTGCATCGGATCCCAATTGGGTCACAGCAGCACCTGCGTCGGACCCCCACTGGACCTCATCGGACCCCCACTGGACCTCATCAGACCCCGATTGGGTCAAAGCTGCACCTGCGTCGGAACCCCGCTGGGTCTCGTCAGACCCCGATTGGGTCACCGCTGCACCCGCGTCGGACCCCAATTGGGTCACAGCAGCACCGGCGTCGGACCCCCACTGGGCCATAGCAGCACCCACGTCGGACCCCCACTGGACCTCGTCGGGCCCCGATTGGGTCACAGCTGCACCCACGTCGGACCCCGATTGGGTCACAGCAGCACCTGCGTCAGACCCCGATTGAACCTCATCGGACCCCGATTGGGTCACAGCTGCACCTGCGTCAGACCCCGATTGGACCTCGTCGGACCCCGACTGGGTCGGCACTGCATCGGTGACGGCCTCCACCTCCGAACTTGGGACCTCCTGCACCGCGACCTCGACAGATTCCAAGCCAGCGACACTGTGAAGAGGCTCAGAGGAACAGAGAGGACCGGGATCAGTATCCCCGGCAGCGCCAGAGCCCAGCGAGACGAGTTCGGGCACAGCAGACGGCTGCCCCTCTTTCGCCTCCCCGCGAGGCAGGCTAAAATGCTCTAACACACCACAGAGGAAAACAAAGAAGAGCACTTGCCTGCACTCGGGCTCTGGAGCCATCCAGGACTCCGTCGATCCAGGTTCGGGTAGAAGCTCACCGTTGGGCTCCCACTCAGCTGCGTCGGGCTCCGCAGCCAGCATGATGGTCTCTGCAGCTGGATCCTCTCGCGCTGATGTCCACACCGATAACCCGCATGGCGTGGCAGCAGGGGACCCTCGACCCGCTGGCTCGGGCTGCTCCTCCGTGGAGACCCGGGGACGCTTTCTCGTCGGCTCAGGCTCCACACCGCAGTCCGCTCTTCTCCTCTGTCCAAAACGTGGCTGCGGGGCCGGAATTATTCCCAGAGCCGCAGGCCTCCTCCTCGCTCGACGACGTAGACCTAATGCCGAGGACCGCTCAGCGGAGGAAAACACAGAGGCAGCAGGTTCAGAACAGATGACTACAGCTGGTGGTGGGAGCTTGGGGGGCTGCAAACCCCAAACTCCACCCCCAGGATTCAGACAAGACAGAACACTATTATAAGTAGGGGAGTGAACATGAACTTGCCTGTCTCCTGGAGAGAGGGTGGTGCCAGCTGTAGGGGGCATTGCTCCTTCCTTCTCCCGCTGGATGGTAACAGAGGACCCCCCGGGAGGACAAAGGGGAGCCGCTCTCACGGACCCATGGACGGGGCTCGCCGAAGCAGGACTCTTGTCACACACAGCAGCTGGCTGGTTGATTGGGTCACTCGGGCGGCCCGGAACTGGATCTGGAACAGGAGCTTGCTGGGGCTGCCCTTAGCCGCGGCGCCGACGTCTACGACGATCCCTGGGTGGTGCGAACTCCTGGAGTGGATCGAGGATAGGAACGGGATCCCAAAGCGAGGAGCGTGAACACCTCCTGCTCTGCTTCTTGCCGTATTCCTCTTCCACCATACGGAGTATCTCGTGTTGCGCGGTGATGTCTTCCCTCCTCGTGGCAACTTCTGGGTGGTCGGCGTAGCGGGGAGAAAGATGATTGAGCGAGTCCTCAGCACAGTCCAGGTACCAGAGTACGCTGCGGTCGTAATCGAGGAGGGAAGCAGAGATGAGCGTCTCATCCACATATTCCAGGACGTCCGCTAGCTCGTGGCTCGGACTCCGAGCGTGGCCCCTCCGCGACGGCATTCCTCCAGCACTCCATACCCAGACAAGAAAAAAGGGCAATGGCCAATTAACACAACCTCACTGGCGAAAGGTGTCTTGGGTTGGCGTCACCGTAAAAACGCCGTTTTTGGCAGCAGTGTACTGTCATGCGGTGTTCCTCGCGAGCCAGCATAAGACGCCACACCGTCACCAGAGAGTTGTTTTAGTGTCTTTATTTACGGTGAAGTCACAATAATACAAGCCGCTGAGGCTATGACACAAGCAAGTCTACACACAGGGAGGCGTAAGGCTAACAAGCTCACTCACGGGTCCACAGGATAAGACGGTCACACCACAGACGGGCAATGTAGAATAATCCATATAGTATGATCGCTCCGACGATCAGCGACAGACATTGCTGCAAGGATGCAGCCGCTAGCGTCGGCTTAAGAAGCCGGCCGCTAACGACCGTAAATGCAGAACAGCTGTTCAGGTCTTGACAGCTGAGCGGAAGCCTCCCCAAGCGCTGTCACAATAAGAGCTCGGAGAGCCGGAATAATAACGCCACTGTCAAGACCTGACAGGAATAGCCTGGGCGCAAATAACATTGGTGCTCGGGTCATAACACCATATGGCCTCCGGGCTTTTATTGTGACAGCGTCAGGGACAGCTGGAGTTCATTCAGCTGATGACGTTCTCATCAGCTGATTAATCTGTTAGCCCTACTTAAGGGAGCAGCTCAGGTTACTCCGGGCTGCGACCTCGTCAAACATTCCCTCGTCAAACCTCTGTCTAAGATTTCTGATACGTTCTACTATCAGTAAGTGTGTTCCCTCGTAGTCTGTGTTCTTGTTTCCAAGTGTATATTTTGTGTTTTGCCCCCCGTCGCTCATTATTTTGTCATTTGTTTTTTAGTTAATAAAACAGGCAAACTCATCGGCTGGCTATCGGCGTCTTATTGATGGCTCGTGAGGGCCATCGTTGACAGAAGAAGCCAAACTCATCTCGCATCCTTGTCAAGTATTAGCCTCAGTGAGCCGCTGCAGCACAGCAGGATGGAGAGTTCATGGCCTAACAGCACCCAGCAGAGCAATGCCAACTCAGGGCACGTCCTGCCACCGGTGTGGATGGTACGTCACCACAGCAGCAACCAGCATCAGAGACGAGAGAGCAGCAGTGCCGAGTGCAGCCGAACAGATCACTGTGCACACTACTTGATTAGGTTCGGGTCTAATGAGCCGACCATCTGGACCCACAGATGGTCCCATCATTGCAGATGAGAATCACCGCATGAAAGAGGCCAGCCACCGTCCAGATGGACGATGGTTCAAGAGGGCACATCAGCCATCTGCGGAAGGCGAGAGCAGTTGCCTTGGATCAAGACACAGCGCTGGAGCTGATCCAGCTGGTATGAGACCTGGGCTGGGACGTTGCTGACAAGCGAGCAATGATTCCAGCGAGACAGTGCCCAGGTCAGCTGCAGCCTGCGCCTCCAGGGGTGCGCCCACCGTGGGCTCGACTGAAGGCCCTGAAGGTGAACTGTTGAAAATGACTCTGTTTTGATATGTTTAGACAGAGCACGACTGCTTCAGCGGTGGCAGAATAACCCACCCAGTCATGCAGGGTTAACCGCCAGTCTACCCGGTTGCCCAGGTTCTATTTCTCTGCCTGTTGTAAAAAAAAGCTGTTGTGAGTTAAGCAGCTGTGAGTTCATAATGTGATAAGGTTTGGGGGATTTTTTTCAGAGAGGGGTAAATGTTAGGCATTTCCCCATACTAACAGATGGGCAACGCAGACATGGAGACACAGGCACGGGTGACGTCATCATGCTGTGCCTATATCAAGAGACTGTTGGTGGGAACCGTGGTCTTTGGCACTCTGCCTCTGTAATAGTCAGCCTATAGTAGTCTAGTGCTAGCTTACGATTATACAGTGGGGCAAAAAAGTATTTAGTCAGCCACCAATTGTGCAAGTTCTCCCACTTAAAAGATGAGAGAGGTCTCCAATTTTCATCATAGGTATACCTCAACTATGAGAGACAAAATGAGGAAAAAAAATCCAGAAAATCACATTGAAGGATTTTTAATGAATTAATTGGTAAATTCCTCGGTAAAATAGGTATTTGGTCATCTACAAACAAGCAAGATTTCTGGCTCTCACAGACCTGTAATTTCTTCTTTAAGAGGCTCCTCTGTCCTCCACTTGTTACCTGTATTAATGGAACCTGTTTGGACTCGTTATCAGTATAAAAGACACCTGTCCACAACCTCAAACAGTCAGACTCCAAACTCCACTATGGCCAAGACCAAAGAGCTGTCAAAGGACACCAGAAACAAAATTGTAGACCTGCACCAGGATGGGAAGACTGAATCTGCAATAGGTAAGCAGCTTGGTGTAAAGAAATCAACTGTGGGAGCAATTATTAGAAAATGGAAGACATACAAGACCACTGATAATCTCCCTCGATCTGGGGCTCCATGAAAGATCTCACCCCGTGGGGTCAAAATGATCATGAGAACGGTGAGCAAAAATCCCAGAACCACACAGGGGGACCTAGTGAATGACCTGCAGAGAGCTGGGACCAAAGTAACAAAGGCTACCATCAGTAACACACTACGCCGCCAGGGACTCAAATCCTGCAGTGCCAGACACTTAAGCCAGTACATGTTCAGGCCCGTCTAAAGTTTGCTAGAGAGCATTTGGATGATCCAGAAGAGGTATTGGGAGAATGTCATATGGTCAGATGAAACCAAAATAGAACTTTTTGGTAAAAACTCAACTTGTCGTGTTTGGAGAAGAAAGAATGCTGAGTTGCATCCAAAGAACACCATACCTACTGTGAATCATGGGGGTGGAAACATCATGCTTTGGGGCTGTTTTTCTGCAAAGGGACCAGGACGACTGATCCGTGTAAAGGAAAGAATGAATGGAGACATGTATTGTGAGATTTTGAGTGAAAACCTCCTTCCATCAGCAAGGGCATTGAAGATGAAACGTGGCTGGGTCTTTCAGCATGACAATGATCCCAAACACACCGCCCGGGCAACGAAGGAGCGGCTTCGTAAGAAGCATTTCAAGGTCCTGGAGTGGCCTAGCCAGTCTCCAGATCTCAACCCCATAGAAAATCTTTGGAGGGAGTTGAAAGTCTGTGTTGCCCAGCGACAGCCCCAAAACATCATTGCTCTAGAGGAGATCTGCATGAAGGAATGGGCCAAAATACCAGCAACAGTGTGTGAAAACCTTGTGAAGACTTACAGAAAACGTTTGACCTCTGTCATTGCCAACAAAGGGTATATAACAAAGTATTGAGATGAACTTTTGTTATTGACCAAATACTTATTTTCCACCATAATTTGCAAATAAATTCTTTAAAAATCAGACAATGTGATTTTCTGGATTTTTTTTTTCTCATTTTGTCTCTCATTGTTGAGGTATACCTATGATGAAAATTGGAGACTCTCTCATCTTTTAAGTGGGAGACTTGCACAATTGGTGGCTGACTAAATACTTTTTTGCCCCACTGTATGGTTGCAACACGTGTAACATCTTTTGTATTTGTAATAAAGTTTGTGTTCGGTTTGACTCTTGCCTCCGCTGTCCTATTTCCAGGCACAGCACCCTCCAGAAAGTTATAAAAAAAAGTTATTTAAAAAGTCATAAATTTTCACATTTTTTTCTCATAAATTTGTAGGAAAAAGGTGACATATTTATTAAAAAAAAATAGTAGCAAATTTGAGAAAAAAGTCACAAATTTACTAGAAAAAAATTTCAAATTTATTAGAAACAAGTGAAAATTCAGGAGAAAAAAGTTCCACATTTACAAGAAAAATGTCAAATTTATGAGGAAAAAATTAGTAAAAGTTGCAAATTAACAAAAAAGTAAATATATGAGTAAATAAATTGAAAATTTATGAGGAAAAGTTCCAAATTTACAAGCAAAATGTCAAATTTATGGAAAAAAACTCAAATTTAAAAGAAAATAGCAAATTTACAAGGAAAACATAACAAATTTATGTGGAAAAAATTGCAAGACTACAGTAAAAAAGTGGCAAATTTATGAGAAAGTTCCAAAATTACAAGGTAGCAAATATGAAGGAAAAAAGTCACAATTTTACAAGAAAAACTAACAAATTTATGAGAAAAAACATGCAAGTTTACAGTAACAGAAATTTATGAAAATATTTCACATTTAAGAAAAATTGATCAAACGAAAGCACCAAGGTGCTGATGCCTCAGTGCCAGAGCCTTGGTGGAGGTATGCATTCTCAGATCACCACCAAAATGTTATGGGTTCTTCTCTAGCCCAAGGACCACCTCTGGTAAAGATTTCATCTAAATCCATCCAGAAGTTTTGGAGTACACACAAGTGCAGTGAAAATCTGCAGCTCACATGCCCGTACTGTCGGCAGCAGCCAAGAGCTACCAACCTGATTTGAACAGCTGCAATTCAAACACAAAAGAAGAGCACTAAATGGCAGAAGCGATGGAGGTACATGAATACAATGACACTCAAGACGCACAGGAGCTTTTGCTGTTTAGTGGCAGAGGAAGAAAACAGATTGGCAAAAAGACAGACATTTGTTCACCCAGTATTGCCAGACTGCTCAGTACTTCCCTGAGGTGGGAGTTTCCGGGCACATGTGCAGTTCACTGCGACCACTGGCGGGTGAGGAATGTTGGGACTTGGAGTTTTTAGCGAGTTTTTAACGAGTTTTACCTCATCCTTCCTCTGCAAAACTAAACAGCAAAACCAGTGTGAAAACAATCCATGTGATGTGTCATGTCCACTGCGTAATTGCGTAGCGAACAAATAGGTTCGAGCCCGACATGCAGTAAAGTAAACGTGTTTATTGTAGAAAGGGAAAAACACAAAATGTCCGTAACAGTCCACACTGAGTAATGATGAAACAACCAGCTACAATCTTCGTTGACTAGGGGGAGATGCCCCACGCGCTCCAGGCGGAACCAGAGCAGAGAGGAAGGGCAATAATTAAAAGAAGACTTACATGAGCGTCGGAGCGAGGAAGCTCTGGAATAAACAACCCCATACAGTCAAAGGAAGGGAGCCAACAATAAGCGAGCCTGGATGTCCATTGTTGACTAAGCCACCACACTGACTGATCACACTGCCTCACATAAGTACACAGATCACTAATGAGGGCAAGTGGACACAGCAGTGTGGCTAAGCAAGTGCATGCAGACTGAATGTGTGTATGTGTGTGTGCTGAATGCTTGCGTACGTGCATGTGAGTGGTGATGATCCACAGCCGGTGAATGTCTGCCGAGAGAAGGAAGCGTGGCCATAGGACTGGCAGAGAGCCAGGCTCAAATAATCTGCCAGCTGGAAATAATAAACAACAATCAAAGACCTACAGCCACAGATCATGGGCGGGGTTGAGAACAACCCCGCACATGACATGATGAATAAATGGTGTTGTTGCTGAATACGTGGGGTTTTTTTTTAACGAAACTGCTATTTTATAACAGTTCAGCTCCACGTGCTGTAAAAAAAATGTACTGTGTTGTGCTGTAAAGAAGTCGCACTGCTGCCTCTAGTGGCCGGGCATAGTTAATACAATACCTTTTTCCCAGTGCCATTGACGGTACAGGTGAGTTAAATTTGTGTTTAGCTATTTTGAAAACAAAGCCTTTTCTCAGAAGTCTGGCAAATTAAAAATTGAGAAAATATGGCGATACAATGACAAAAGCATTTAGTTTCACTTAATTTTGACCGGGCGAGCTGAAACAAACAGGCGGACGGACAGATAATCAGGTGACTGTGGAAAAAAGCATCAGGGTTTTTCCTAACCAGAAGCCCTGGATGACAAAAGAAGTCCAGGCACTCCTCAGAGCTCGTGATACAGCCTTCAGGTCAGGGGATACAGATCTGTATAGCATCACCCGGGCTAATCTGAAGAAACGCATTAAGGAGGCTAAACAGACCTATAAGAAGAAAGTCGAGGACCATTTTTCTGATAATGATTCAAGACGGGTATGGCAAGGCTTTCACCATATCACAAACTATAAGGGCAGCAGCATCATTTCAAGTGACATCAGCGCCTCACTGGCAGAAGAACTGAACTGTTTTTTCGCACGGTTTGAGGCAAATACACCTCGCCCGGACCCACAGATGTTATTGAATGCCAGCTCTGATGTGCTTATCCTGCAGGATCATGAGGTGAGACAGACACTGAGAGCAGTTCACCCGAGAAAGGCTACTGGTCCCGATGGAGTGCCAGGAAAGGTGCTCAGAGCATGTGCAGATCAGCTATGTTCTGTTTTGACTGACATCTTTAACTTGTCTCTCAAGGCAGCCGTTGTTCCACAGTGTTTAAAATCTGCAGTCATTATTCCTGTACCTAAAAAACATACTATTAGCAGTCTGAATGACTATCGACCAGTAGCATTAACACCCATTATTATGAAGTGCTTTGAGAAAATGGTATTGAAACATCTTTTGCCTAGTCTCCCCCCAGACTTTGATCGGTACCAGTTTGCCTACAGGCGGGGCAGATCCACTGAAGATGCTATTGCTATAGCTCTCCACTCAGCATTCAGCAATTTAGAAGACAAGGGGAGCTATGTAAGAATGTTGTTTGTTGACTATAGCTCAGTATTTAATACAATTATTCCCAACATTCTCATCACTAAATTGCTTCAGCTTGGTCTGCCTGCTCACACTTGCAGCTGGATTAAGGACTTTCTAACAAACAGAACACAGACTGTTGGACTCGGACCCCATTCCTCCTCTACAGTCATGCTTAACACAGGCTCGCCACAGGGCTGTATGTTGAACCCCACTTTGTATTCATTGTACACATATGACTGCATCCCTGTTCATCCCACAAACATTATAGTGAAGTTTGCAGATGACACAACAGTAGTGGGGCTCATATCAGGAGGAGATGAGTCCGCATACAGAGATGAGGTCCAGAAACTGGTGAGATGGTGCTCAGATAATTATCTGCTATTGAATACAAAAAAACCAAAAGAACTTATTATTGATTTTAGGAAGCATAGCAGTGAGCCGCCTCCTCTATATATAGGCAAGGAGTGTGTGGAGAGGGTGAAGGCTTTTAAGTTTCTGGGTGTTCATATTTCTCACAACCTTACCTGGGCAGTTAACACCATAGCTACGATAAAAAAAAGGCTCAACAATGTCTACACTTTCTGAGGCTCCTCAAGAAGAATGGCCTGAATGCACAGTTGCTGGTTTTATTTTATCGCTCTGCTATTGAGAGCATTTTGTCATATGGCATCACGGTTTGGTATGAGGGCTGTTCAGCCGCAGACCACAAAGCCTTCCAGAGAGTGATCGAGACTGCGCAAAAAATCACTGGCTGTTCTCTCCCTTCTCTGGAAGAGATTTCCAGGTCTCGGTACCTCAACAGAGCTACTGCCATCATTAAAGACTGTGCTCATCCAGGCCATGATTTCTTTCACTTGCTCCCCTCGGGAAAGCGGTACAGATCCCATAAAACCCGGACTACCAGGTTTAATCATAGTTTTTTCCCAGCAGCAGTACGTATTTTGAACGGATTTATGTAACACGCACAGACTGCTGATATTATTTTGTTATTTTAGGTTATTTTGTGGCAATAACCCTGTGTATAAGCTGGTCTTTTATATTTATCGCTCAGTATGTTTTCATTATTGCTATGTACATATTAACAGGTAAACAGGGAAAATCCATGTAGGCAAACACAGATGGGACCAACATGGAACCCATGGACAAACCCACATGGGATCCATAAGACAGCCCAGATTTAACCTTTGGTGGGACCCTCATGGACATGCTGGCTGGGATAACAGTTATTTGTAGGATCTCGGACAAGCCCCTGTTTTTAATGAGTTGGTTTAGGGGATGTGATAAAGTTTCTGAGTGGCAAAGAGCAATGAGAGAATATTACAGATGAAAAATCTTTCTTTATTAAAACACAGGCAACTTTTCCAGGTCCACAACCCCTCCTCGAAGACTGACATGTACCATATCTCCGGGTCTGTTATGGCAAAATTAGGACATGAATAATATTTACTTTTCTTCTTTTTGCTGATTAAACTTCTGATTCTTCCATTTTAGCAAACAGATGATGTACTTACAGCACATTCATGAGGAAATAAGAACTCACCTTTGCCAGGATCTGCTTTATTCTGCTGAAATAAGGTTGCATTGAATTTTGTAACTGATGAAATCAAAAGTGTGCCCTTGATAAATGCCCTTCTGAAAGAAAAAAAATGCACGCTGCTCATAAACATAAACAAAACCACACCCATTATTCACTCAGTGATCCTTCTGCTTCTTTAACTCCAAGCCAAAACGATGAGCACATTTATCTTTAATCTAGAAGCACGCTCCCACTGCCAACTCTCCTCACAATGAGAGCGCTGTCTGGGCAGCCCCAAAGGAGCACCGAACATCCATCAACCCAAACTTGGCAGCACCAGCGGAGTCTTGTGACATTTTGCTGTGGAAAGCTGGCTGTGGGTGTTGGCGTCACCAGCCTGTCGATTATTGTGGAACAGATGTTCTAATTCAGGGTTCAACACACCCTATAAGATGGAAAGAGCAATATTTGAGCAAATTTTTGGCAAAAACATCCATATGAACATTGTAAATTTACAACAAAAAAAAATTAAAAAGTTGTCATGATTTAACAAGATTTAGACACAATAGCAAAATGTGACCTCAATCCACTGCTGATTACCTGTCTGATTATCACCAACTGCACCAATAATTACCACTTGCACCTCATCAGCCCAAGCCTATAAGAAGGAGCTCATTACTGGACTTCACTCTGTACTGTCAGCGGTGAATATTCTTCCTGAATGTGCTCTCCAGATACTCCATGCCTTCTCCCTCCCCACCTCATCTCTCCCAGGACTTTCTGAGGTAGACCTACAGTGGATCTCCTGTGGGCAGACATTGGACCACCTTCCTCACTTGGATCCACAGCTCCTCCTCCTTTAACTCTTTAAGCAAACTGATAGATCATGCAAAGGGTAACAACAGTTCCCTATGGAGGCATTTAAATAACTTAACTAATAAAAAAAATGTTCAGAAGGGGGTAAAGGAACTTAGAATCAATGGCAAGACCATCAGTGACAAGGCTACATTGGCAAATGAATTTAATTCATATTTTGTGGGCTCTGTGGAAGACTTAACAAAAAACTTTGTGCCGCCAAATGTGCTCAACAACACAAATTCAATACTTCCAACAGATTCTTTTCACATCGATGAGGTAAATGAGGAGTTAATTGCTGGTATTGTTAAAACACTGTCAAACTCAAAAACTAATGATATCTACAACATGAGCACCTCCTTTCTCAAAACACACAGCAAAATATTAATCAAACCACTGACTCATCTCATTAATCTCTCCATTAGGTCTAGTACATTTCCATCTGGCTGGAAAAAAGCTGTCGTCATACCAGTTCATAAATCAGGCAGTAAAGACGATATATGCAATTACCGCCCAATCTCTATTTTACCAGTCCTGTCTAAGGTTCTTGAAAAAGTTGTAGCTACACAGCTGATAGACTACTTACAAGACAGTCAACTTCTTCATCCACATCAATTTGGTTTTAGACCAGGATACTCAACAGAAACAGCAAATTGTTGCCTTATTGAAAATGTCAAACAGTCCTTGGACAGGGGTAATGTGGTAGGAGCTGTTTTTCTAGATCTCAAAAAGGCTTTCGATACTGTAAACCACAGTTTGCTTTTATCCAAAATGGTATCTTTTAACTTTTCTCCAGATACATTAGACTGGTTTGCATCTTGTCTCCAGAATAGAGAACAGTGTGTAAAAGTTCACCAGGATAAAATCCTCATTTTTAAACAACCGCATGGGTATCCCACAATGGTCCATCCTTGGTCCTTTACTTTTCAGCATTTTTATTAATGACTTGCCGTTACACTGCTCAGCTGCAACATGCCAACTTTATGCAGATGATGCAGTTATTTACACAGCTGCCAAGACTCCAGCACAGGCTGCAGATGTACTGTCTACAAGTATGGTTGATGTCCAAGAGTGGCTCCTCCAGAACCATCTATTGCTGAACCTTCAGAAAACAGTTTCAATGTGCTTTTCAATCAAAAAATGTAACCTGCAACATTTTAAAGTTAATACACATGATCATGACATCAGTTTAGTTACAGAATTCAAATACCTTGGGTTGAGTACTAGATCCTCAACTCAAATTTAATCTTCATATAAAGAAAATTTCAAAAACAGTAAAAAAAAATCTGAACTGCTTTAAATTAATTAGATATTACATACCTTATGAACCTGCTGTACTGTATATGCATTCTATGGTTTTTTTCTCATATATCATACTGTTTGACAGTCTGGGCTCAAGCAGCCCCTTCCACAATAAGACATATAGGTTCATTATATAATCAAACCCTAAAAATCTTGGACAAAAAGCCCATTAGGTGGCATCACTGTAATATTTAAAAAAAAAATACAACCTATTGAGTTTTGAGAGTTTCATTGACCTCTGTTTACTGAAATTAACTTTCAAATGTTTCCATAAACCAGCACCCGAGCCACTTGCTGGTTTCATCCAAAGACAGGACAGCAGCAGAGCCACCAGGAGTTCTGTTAACAATAACTGTAAAATATTCCACCGCAGAACCACATTTGGACAAACAGCTTTCTCTATAAAGGGCAGTCACATCTGGAACACAATGCCAAATGAAATTAAAATAATAACGGACTTTAAAACATTCACTAAAAAGGTTAAAAACTGGCTGAAAAATAAACAAGAATGTACCCATGTATGAAATGATTGTCTGCAGGGTGAGAGTGAATGAAGGGAAGGAATGAATGTGTTTGTTTATAGTGAGTGACCAAGGGAGGGAGGCCTGAAATAGGCAAATGTGTGTCAGGTTGTTATATTTGTGTATTTATAATATTTATAATATTTATAATTGTATATTTATAATGTATTTATAATCTTTTTTGCATTGATGTATGTGGTTATTGTGTATTCTTTTTCTTTCCTTTTTTTCTTTTTACTTGTTTCTCCTTTCTAAAGCCCATCCAGGGACAAGAGTTGCAAATTAGCTAATAGCTATACACTCTGTGCAACACATCAGATTGATTGTCATTGATTAATTGTCTATGTTTATTGCACTGTCCCTGTCAAATAAACAAATCTATCTATCTATCAATATTCAACCATTCATACTCACCTTAAGTCTCCAGGCCCGGGGCAGCATCTCCTCACCTGCAGTTTCCCTGCAATCCTCAAAGATCACTGCTGCAACTCACTTACCATTTCCTACCACATCTGTAAAAGTAAGGGACTATCTTTCAAGTTCACTCCTGGTCACCATTTCCCATAATCAACATTTTTCCTCTCCATCTCCCCAGGATTGCCAGCAGCAGCTGATTCTTGCTCATTATTTTTCGGTAAAATTATTCTCACTTTTTGCACAAAGGCTGTTCTCCTCTGTGTCTGAGTATTGGGCCCATTCTAGTAAAAACATGCCAGTGAGGGAGAGGGTGAGATGGAGGCAGACCCCTAAAGGGAACCACTGTGCTGCTGTCCGACACACCGTCCCAACGTGCACATCAGTCCACTCCCAACTTCTCTCGACACCGCCGTCGTGGCTCCAAATACTCCAGACCCCTGTGGCCAAACTCCGGGAAGACCCGAATCTGCTCATCGGCTCCGCTTGCTGCATCGGGCGCCTCGCCACACCGCCCAGCGCCCACGTCCAAGGCGCATGGACCTCTGGCACTGAGACACTGCCTGACCACTGTGGTGCAAGGCTGCTGTTGCTCACTCCCAGGGCTCACAGCATCGTTTCTGCCAGTGTCGCTCTCCGACCCATGCGTTTCATCGCTGCTCCCAGTACCCTCATTCCAGGTGCTGCGCTGTGTCGACTCCATGTCCGGCTGCTGCTGCTCTCCCTCAGGGCTCTCAGTGTCACTCTCATCAGCGTCACTCTCTGACCCGGGCGTTTCGTCGCTGCTCTTGGCAGCCTCGTCCCAGGCGCTCCGCTGCGTCGTCTCCATGCCTGGCTGTCGCTGCTCTTCCCCGGGGCTCTCAGCCTCCATGGTCCCGCTCACTCGCTGCCTAGCCTGCAGCTGCGGGGATGACTCCTGCTGCTCTCCCTCTCCGCTGTCGTTGCACACCATGCCGTCCAACTCATCAGCACTCCGGCCCTCCACCTTTCTGTGCTTCGTGGCTGGCCCGCCGTCTTCAGTGACCAAGGACTCTCCCGGTCCCACCTCGATGCCCAGCTGGTAGCTTGGAGCCCTCTTTTGGCACACAGTTAGCTTAGTGGCTAACTTGCCCATAGGCACCGAATGGGCCGTTAGCTTCCCCAAGCTAACTAGCTTAGCCGCTTCTGGCGCCAATACTCCTGCCACCCACAGCTTCATGGTCCTCGTCTGCCCGGCGAAGAATTCGGCCAGCCACTCGACAGCATCCTTATACCCATCCGTCTCTCGCAACGAAGTGGGAATTCTTCAGCCCTCCGCTCTCAGATGGTGGGTCAGAAGCGCTCGACGACGTCTCCCGTCGAGTCTGCTCAAACCCAGTGCCCTGATATAATCCTCAAACACGGCCAACCACGTCAGCCACAGGATCACTGGCTCTCCTGCAGTGCAGCACCGGTGTGGTCCGCGGACAGTGGAGGAGCTGCAGACCCTTTGCCGTCGGACGGATACGGGCTCATCCTTGCTTCCCAGTCCCTCGTCAGAGTCATCGCCCCTGCTCTTTATCGCTGGGGGCCGTGGGGGTCCTGCTACGCTCGCCCCGGCTCTCCCATGTTTTGTCTTCGCCAGGGAGGCTGCTGCGGGCTGTTTTTCCCCGGTACTGGTGGCTGAGTGATGCGGGTCGGCCGCCTGAAGAACTCCTTCGCTGGTACGGCGCCTCAGGTCGGCCACCCGACATGTTACGTGTTCTTCTGGGTGACCTGGTTCAGCCTCCGGGGGAGGGGACTGTCCGGGCCTAGGACTTTGACAAGCCGCCCGGTCATGTTCTGCCTCCCATGACCACCCGCCGGCTGTTGGACGCGGGGAGACCGCCAAAACTGTTCCTGGGGCGCTGGGTCTCCGCCGTTCGGCATGAACTGTTGGGGGGGTAGAGGTCACTTTTTGTGGGGGTTTGATCCAGTAATTGTTCTGTTTGTTTTTTTTTCTTGATATCCTGTGTTCGTTGTAATGGTTATTTGGGTATCTGTGGGCATTTGTGTTTATGTCTTGCAGTTGCCCCATTTTGTTCTGTGGGTATTGAGGTGATCTGTCCCAGTAATTGTTCTGTTTGTTTTTTTTTTTTCTCCTTGCTATCCTTCACATCCATTCACACAGGATAGTGTGTTCTCTGTAATGGTTATTTGGGTATCTGCGGGTATTTGTGATTATGTCTTGCGGGTTGCCTTATTTTGTTGTGTGTAGTTAGGTGTGAGTCAGTAATTGTTCTGTTTTTCTGTACATGGTTATTTGAAAGCTCACGAGAATTCACACAGGTGAGAAGCCACTTTCTCATGAAACATGTGGGTAAGGATTTAATTTTCTCTTGCTGTCCTGTGTGGTTTTCTATAATCGTTAGTTGGGTATTTAATTTGATCTGAGTATTTGGTATTTTTTGTCATTGCGCTGTGTTTAGTTTTTTTTTTCCTTGTCTGGTCTTGATTTTGTTCTTATGGCACTGATTCTGGGTTTGGTCTCTCTCTCCCTCCGGACCTACCCCCAGCCGCCCACCCTGGAGGGGGGGTGGGTATGGTGGTCTATGGGCGTACTGAAGCCCACCCTCGGAGGGAGGGTACTGTTATGATCCGAGCGCCGGTCTTGTCCACGTTCGGGTCACGTATAGCTCGCTGCCGGCTTTGACAGCTGTGGGTTATATTCTGGCTTCACCGGGCTCTTATTGTGAAGGCGCTCGGTGGGGCTTCTGGCTGTCAAGGACGGTCAGCTGATTGTCATTACTGCTCGTTAGCGTCCGGCTTTATTAGGCGGGCGCTGACGGCAGTTTAATCGCAGGAGTATTGTCAAACAATCGTCAAACCTTTGTCAAGTCATGGTCAAGCTTGGTCGCCGCACTAACCTCGCCAGACCTTCATGTCAGGTTTGTTATTCTTGTTATGTCATGGTTTAGCTCGTAGTGGCTGGGGTTAGCCCTACAAGCCCCTGTACCTCGTAGTGTGTGTTTTTGCCCTCATAGTCTCGTGTCACGTCTTGTCCTGTAAATAAACATCATTGCAAAACTCACCGGTGACTCTTGGCGTCTTATGGTGATCCGCGAGGATCACCGCATGACAATTATAAGTGGACTAGACATTAAATATCAATCATATGCTCATGCTACAACAGGAATGAGAGATGAGAATGCTCCCCTGGGCGAATCAGTCTCCCTGGAAAACAAGGTGCTTCAGTTCCTTGATAGTAGAAATATAAAGGTCGAAGCAAATTCAATTTCAGCCTGTCATGCTTTACCCAGAAAGGATAATAAAACAAAGAAATCAATTGTGATGCGTTTTGTGAATAGAAGGGTAAAGAATGACATACTGAGGCAGGCCAGAAAGCTAGGGGGAACATAAGTTTACCTAAATGAACATCTAACAAAAACTAATGCTGAAATAGCACGGCAAGCACGGATGCTGAAAAGACAAAATAAGATACAGGCAACATGGACAAGAAATTGTAGAGTTTGGCTCAAACTAAATGGAACACCTGAGGAAGCAAAGAGTATAATAATCAGAGTGATTACTGACTTATTTAAATATAGATGAACACTGATTAAGAAAATTAAGAGACTATGATAATCCATATCCACACACACGGCAAGAATAGTTCTTTTGACATACCATGTCAATGTCCTTTAAAAAAAAAACTAAACAAAACAAACAAAAAAACTAATGACTGACTTGAGTAGACATCAATTACCCCCAGTCAGAGGAAGTCATTTGACACAGAGTGAGGAAATTCAAACTCTGAAAATATGCCATTATGCTGAACATAAACTACAAGAGATGGAGAATGATATTGATCCTGATAACCACTTTTTCAAAAATATTCATAATCATTGTGAATATTACACTGAAAAGCAATTCAAAAGTCAAGTGCAACTAGATGGTAAACTATCAAAAATACACTTACAGCAGAAGTCTTAACAAAAACTTTCCACAGATTCAGGACTATTTAAAACAGCTAGACAGAAAATTTACAGCTATCGCAGTCTCTGAAACTTGGCTTAATGAAGAGCAGGCTCCCCTGATGACAATAGAGGGATATCAGATGTTTCATATTAACAGATCTGGAAAAAAAGGGTGGTGGTGTTGCACTGTATATTGATGACCTGTATAGGTGTAAACTTGTAAATGGAATGTCCTTTGCACTACCAGGGATTTTGGAATGTGTTACTGTTGAGATTGACCAAGATAAAACAAAAAATCTAATTATAAGCTATATATATAGAACGCCGGGAACTTGCATTGAGACATTCAGAGATAAATTAGTCGAGCTGTACAATAATATTACTAGTAAGAAAATGGTAGTAATTTGTGGAGATTTCAATACTGATTTACTAAATCCATATCAACAAAATGTAATAACAGAGTTCATGAATTCTATGTACAGTATGAGTCTATATCCCACAATAACACATCCCAGTAGAATCACAGTTCACACTGCTACACTTATTGACAACCTGTTTGTTAATATTATTGTTAAGAAAATAGAAAGTGGATTATTGATAAATGATATAAGTGACCATTTGCTAACCTTTGCACTTATCCATGGCCACACGGAGGCCAATACAGAAAAAAATTTTTAAAATCGTTCAGATACAAATCGCAAAATGCAATCAGTTCTTTTAAAGAAGACTTGCTGAAGCAAGACTGGACAAAAGTCTATGTATCAGATGTAAATGAATCCTACGACACATTTATGAACATTGTAACCACTCTTTATGAAAAAAATTGTCCATTAGTAAAGAAAAAGCTTAAACATAAATTTGTCGATAAGCCATGGTTAACCAAAGGATTACAAAAGGTGTGTAAAAAGAAAAATTTATTATATAAAGCTTTTCTAAAGAAAAGGACAAAAGAAGCAGAGCAGCGGTATAAAACATACAAAAATAAGTTAACATATATAATGAGATGTAATAAAAGAGACTATTACAGTAAAGAACTGGAGAAAAACAGAGACAATATTAAAAATACATGGACAATACTTAACAATATTCTTGGAAATAAAAACAGAAATACAAGCTACCCAACCAATTTTTCAAAAAATAATACAACGACTCAGAGTGTGAATGCAGTTTCACCTGCAGATGAATTTAATAACTTTTTTGTTAATATTGGTCCTAATTTGGCTCGAGAAATACCCATTACGGCACCTACGGGTGATACAATAAGCAAAAACACTGCTATAAAAGACTCCATTTTTATAAAGAACACAGACGAGAGAGAGGTCATGAGAGAGGTCATTGAAATTGTAAAATCGTTTAAAAGTAAGACATCTACGGACTGTGATGGTATTGACATGCTCTTAGTCAAAACTATTATTGAATGCTTAGTGAAACCACTGACGTATATTTGTAACCTGTCTCTCCAAACAGGTATATTTCCCAATGCAATGAAAATAGCTAAAGTAATTCCGATATACAAGATGGGTGACAGAGGGGAACTTTCAAACTATAGACCAATTTCACTATTGCCGCAGTTTTCCAAGATACTTGAAAAAATATTCTGTGAAAGTACTGACAACTTCATAATGAAGAATAATTTATTGTGTGAGCAGCAACATGGGTTCAGACACAAGAGGACAACTGCATTTGGTCTAATGGAATTTATAGAAAAAATATCAACTGCCGTTGAAAATAAAGAGTATTCAGTTGGGGTATTCCTGAATCTTAAAAAAGCATTTGATACAGTGGATCACAATTTATTATTAAAGAAACTACAAAATTGTGGTATTAGGGGGGTAGCACTGTCCTGGTTAAGTAGTTACTTAAAGAATAGATATCAGTATGTATGTGTTGGTAACAAAAACTCACAGTTACTGAAGGTTACTTGTGGAGTCCCACAGGGTTCAGTTTTGGAGCCATTGTTATTCAATATGTATATAAATGATATATGTAAAGTCTCGGAAAAAATGGATTTAATATTGTTTGCCGATGACACTAATCTATTATGCAGTGGAAGCAATTTGGAACAACTTTTGGATACACTCGGAAAGGAATTAGGAAAGCTTAAACTGTGGTTTGATTCAAACAAATTAACGCTCAATTTAAGTAAGACAAAATTTATAGTTTTTAACAACCATCACAACAACTTAGTATCTAAACTCAGTGTAAATGGCGTAGAGATTGAAAGGGTATCTGAAACTAAATTTCTTGGAGTAATAATTGATAATAAACTGTGTTGGAAGTCACATATTAATTATATTAAAGGTAAAATATCTAAATCAATCGCAATACTACACAGAGCGAAATATTTGCTGAATCAACCCACATTATATACTTTGTATCATTCATTAATACTCCCATACATGACATATTGTACTGAAGTATGGGGAAATACATATAAAACTAACATATATCCAGTCTTTATGCTTCAGAAGAGAGCTATTAGAATAATAAACAAAGCTGCTTACAGGGAACCAACAAACCCACTTTTTCTTAAATTAAAAGCTCTCAAGTTGAAAGATCTGGTTGACTTTAAAACTGCACTAATAATGTTTAAAGTGACTTCCGGTTATGGCTGCCACGTAGGACGGACGTGTCTCGCTCTGCTCTGCTCCTGGAGAAAAAAATCGGCAAATAACTCTCTCATTTGGGACAGAACGTATCCCAGCATTTGAGCGAGGATATGTCGGCGAAGCCTAAGGCTGGAAAACCAGGAAAAGGAAAAAGCGAGCCGCCGAAACAGTCCAAATTAACGGACTTTCAGGTCTGTGACGCAGCAAACAAAACTCCATATATGGCGGAGGAGGCTGGCGGCGGTGCGATTTCTGCGGGGAATGGCGCAGATGCGCTGATGGCTGCCATGAGTTCAATGAGAGCGGACTTTTCCTCTAGATTTGATGGGATTATGACAGCGTTGGAAGGAATAAGAAAGGAATTGGGTGACTGTGTAGAACGAACGGCGCAGATGGAGCTACGTCTCGCTAGTGCTGAAGATGACGTCACCCGTCTTCAATTAAAGGTGCGCACTTTGGAAAAAAAAAAAAAATCTCTGGAAGATAATATTTTGGATTTGGAATCTCGGTCGAGACAGAATAATTTGAGGCTGGTGGGTCTTCCAGAGGAATCAGAAGGTCGGGACGTATGTTCCTTTCTGGAAAAGTGGATTCCGGAGGTGCTGGGCAGCGAGGAGTTGCAATCAGCAGTGGTTCTGGAAAAAGCACATCGTATTGGCCCACGGAGAGATAAGGGACCGCCGAGGACCTTAATTATGAAGTTTCTTAGCAACAGAGACAGGATGAAGATCTTCAATGCTGCACGTGCTAAAGGAGAGATTAAACACCAGGACCAGCAGGTGCGGTTCTACCCAGATTTGGCCACAGGAATCCAGCAATTGAGGAAGCAGTTTGATCCCGTACGTAAGGAGCTGCGCAACCTTGGGATTCGTCATGGTGTAATCTATCCTGCGAGACTGCTGACCACGTATGAGGGCAGAACCCACATCTTCAAGACCCCAGAGGAGGCGCAGGAGTTCATCAAGAGGATCAAAGAAGAAGAAGAGACTGGTGGGAGCTAAGCATGAACAAAATATAAGGTAGAATAATTAAGCATTTGCACAGGCATCTGACTGACTTGAAGTAAATAGTAAGTTTACAAAATATAGATTGTATTATATATTAAAAAAACAAAACAAAAACAAAACAAACAAACAAAAAACTATGATGTACAAAGTTGTTAAAAATTTTGGAGTTAAGTTGGAAAACTACAAAGGAGAGTTAATGTTACGTCATTAAAAGCAGTAGAGTTAGGGTGATTGGGAGGATGAAGAAGGAGTGGCTTAGGCTGTTCCCCGTGGGTGTGGAACGGTCGATGGCTATATCGGGAGACAGAATTTTTCTTTTGATTTTGGGGGGTTTGCCACAAGTGTGGGAAGGGGAAATTTGTTTGTGTGTAGTTTGTAGGATGAATGTTCAACCACTCATGTTTTTGCTTCTCTGTATGAGCATGTTTACACTGCAAGGTAATCCCAAACTCTCTATTGATCATGGACCAAAGTGTTAATCTTAATTTAACTTCATGGAATTGCAGAGGTCTACAAAATTTAAAAAAACTTAAACAAGTTATGAATAAAATAAAGGACATGGGTTCAAGAATTGTGTTTTTACAAGAAACTCATCTGATAGAGGAGGATGTTAAAAGAATTAGGAGTAGATGGCAGGGAAGTGTATTCACCTCTTCATTTTCATCCCGAGCCAGGGGAGTTATGACTCTCATACATAAATCAGTTCCTTTTCAAGTGAAAAATGTAATTGGAGACAAATTTGGAAGATATGTAATCATTCAAGGTTCTTTGTTATTAGAAAATATAAATCTTGTGAACTTATATGGTCCCAATATAGATGATCAGAAGTTCTTTGCTAATTTATTTCTCATCTTATCATCACTTACAGGGCAACATATAATAGCAGGGGATTTTAATTGTACATTGAATCCAGGTGTGGATAGATCAACAGGACTGGATTGTACGCACATTGGATGTAGGATGACTATTAATCATTTTATGAAAGAATTGAGATTGTTAGATATATGGAGAGAAATGAAACCACAAGTTAAAGCCTATTCTTGTTATTCCAGTACCTACAAGACATTCTCACGTATTGATTATTTTTTGATTTCCACAGAATTAAGGTCCAAGATTCAAAACTGCTTTTATGATAACATCGTGATCTCTGATCATGCACCCTGTTGTCTAATATATGTAGATAAAAAATTGACAAAGGAATCAGGTAGATGGCAATTTCAGCATAAATGGCTTCAGGATGAGGAATTTGTCAAGTATATAGAAAAACAGATAGACGAGTTCTTTGACATCAATACTACACAAACATCAGCATGTGTAAAGTGGGAGGCTTTCAAAGCTTTTATTAGGGGACATATTATTAGTTATACAGGATCAAAATCTAAGAAGACTCGAGAGGAGAGAGCTAAATTGGAACATAAAATAAAAAATCTTCAGGAAAAAGTGTATGCAGGAAGTGACCCAAGGTTGGAGAATGAATTACTGATTTTGAGAGCTGAATACAACAAAAAATCAGCGAATAGAGCTGCCTCGAGTCTTCTAAGATTGAAACAATCTTTTTATGAACAAGGTGAAAAATCAGGAAAATTATTAGCATGGCAGATTAAACAATTGGAAATTAAAACACCAATTACCAGTATTATAAGAAACGGACAGGTAGTTATAGATCCTTTAGAAATTAATAGAGCCTTTAGAGATTACTATGAAAAATTATATGATACCAAAAATGAACCTGATTTAACAAAACTAAATGGGTTTTTGAACGAACTATCTATACCGTGTATTCCAAATGAAAACAGGGAGATATTGGAGTCTAAAATTAGTCAAGAAGAAGTTGGGCTAGCCATTGATAATATGAAATCAGGAAAAAGTGCAGGACCAGATGGTCTTCCAGTTGACCTTTATAAAAAATTTAAGAATAAATTAATAAAACCTTTTTTGGAAATGGTTTTAGAAGCATTTCAAAATAATAATTTATCATCATACATAAATAATGCCTTAATTATACTGCTGCCAAAACCAGGTAAGCCCTCTAATAAATGTGAAAATATGAGACCAATAAGCCTATTAAACGCCGACCTTAAGATAATCTGTAAAATTTTAGCAAGACGAATACAAGAAATTTTACCAAATATTATTAATCGAGATCAGAATGGCTTTATAAAGGGTAGACAAGGCTTCCATAATGTAAGAAGACTATTTAATATTATTTATTTTAATAAAGAAGCACCGGATACAGCTCTCCTATCATTGGACGCCGAAAAGGCCTTTGATAGAGTTGAATGGCCCTTTCTTTTTGAAGTCCTACAAAGGTTTGGACTTGGAAATAATTTCATAAAATGGGTTCAAATAATATACAATAATGCTACAGCAGAAATCCTAACAAATAACAATATTTCAAAACCAATAAAAATCAATAGAGGATGTCGACAAGGCTGTCCACTTTCACCTTTACTGTTTACTATGGCAATTGAACCTTTAGCGATAGCGATACGTTTACATTCACAAATATATGGAATTAAAGTTGGACCAACAGAACATAAAATCTCCCTGTACGCCGATGATATAATTTTGTTTATGTCGAATCTAAAAAAATCAATTCCAACCTTGTTGAATTTAATAAAGAATTTTGGGGAAATATCAGGATATAAAATAAATAAAACTAAATCTTCAATATTAATGCTAAATGAGACCCAGAGAAATTACCCAGCCCCTGAGGTAAATCAATTCAATGTTGTAAATCAGTTTAAATATTTAGGAATCCAAATTATGCCTAAGCTAGAATCAGTCGCCAGTGTCAACTATGAAGCCTTAATGTCAGATATCAGTGAGTTAACTCAGAGATGGATGTCACTACCAATGTCGATGATCGGGAGAATCAATATACTTAAAAGTAATATTTTACCTAAAATACTTTATTTATTTCAATACATTCCCTTATCACCACCTTTAGATCTATTCTCAAGAATAAAAAAAAAGTTAGTGGAATTTATATGGAACAACAGGAGGGCTAGATTACGTTTGTCTTTATTATATTTACCATTTGATCGTGGAGGTCTGAAATGTCCAAATTTTATGTTGTATTATTGGTCGGCACAACTGAGGTCTATGACATATTATTTTTCATCAAATGATCTCCCTCACTGGACTGAAATGGAATCATACAATTTACCTTTACCTCTTCCCATATTCATATACTCAGATTCGGCAAAAAAATTACAAAAACAAGTTAAAAATCCATTTGTAAAGCATATGATCAAAATATGGTGTGAAGCTAAAAACTATTTAAAAGAACCACAGTTATTGTCACAATTTAGTCCAATATGGGGTAATCAATATTTTAAACCAGGGAGAGCGGACGCTGTATTTAAAGTATGGAATTTAAAAGGGATACAAAAGATTCAGGATTTATATTTGCCATGTGCAGACAACATAATGTCTTTTGAAGAGCTGAGGATCAAATTTAATCTCAATAGAACACATTTTTTTTAAATATCTTCAACTTAGAAACTTTATTCGATCAAATCAAAATAAAGCTCTCACTCGACCTATTTATTCATCCTTGGAAAAAATGATGATGAAAGATAGTAAAAGAAAGGGTATTATTTCAGAGTTTTATAACTCATTGACACTATCTTCAAGTGAAAATTCACTGAAAAGATTAAACTACTGGAAAGAAGATCTGCAAATTGAAATTTCAGAGGAACAATGGGAATTGGCTTGTACAGAAGCTCAAACCAAATCAATAAATGCACGCCTTAAATTGATACATTTCAAATGGTTAATGCGGATGTATGTTACACCGGAGGAGTTAAATAGATATAACAAAAATATACCAGATACATGCACAAAATGCATGGAAAGTAAAGGAACCCTATTTCATTGTTTATGGGAATGTAGATTAATAAGAATGTTTTGGGAAGAGGTGAGGGTAACAATTGAAAAAATAATCTCAAAACAAATCATATTGAATCCTAAACTGTTTTTGTTGGGTCTGTACCCAGAAAAGCATAATTTTAATAAAAGTGAAAGAACATTCATAGACCTCAGTTTGCTTAATGCCAAAAAATGTATTGCACTATTATGGAAAAAGACTCATAGACCAGATGTGACTCAGTGGTTAAGACAGATGTTAACAAACCTTCCATTAGAAAGAATAACATATATACTAAAATCAAAGGAAATTGTGTTTGAGAATATATGGAGACCTTTTTATTGATTATGTAAAAAATTTAAACATAACTCTTGAAGAAGAAGGTGAATGATGTGTGTGGACCTTGTAAATTCCAAACTGGTGAACATAATATGTATACTTATGTATTGGATTGTCTAGACTAAACAGAGGAGCATTGTTGAAGACTTGATTTTGTTGGTGGTTGTTGGTGTTTTTAGTGCATTTTTTTTTTTTGTAGTACTTTAGTGTTAGTGTTTGATTGTTTGTATCATGTTTGTTAAAAAAAAAAAAAAAGGTTCAATAAAGATATTGTGGAAAAAAAAAAAAATAATGTTTAAAGTGAAGAATCTATCACTGCCCGCAAATATCCAAAAGCTGTTCAAATAAGGGAGAAACAATATAATTTCAGAGGAACATGTATATTTCAAAAACCTTCAGTGAGAACTACCACCAAGCAACACTGTGTTTCAGTGCAAGGAGTCAGATTATGGAACGATTTTGGACCTGAATTAAAATCATGTACAACGCTTGGACAATTTAAACAAAAACTAAAGGAAGAAATACTCCAAACATATATACAAGATGACATATAAAATCACATAAGGATTGTCATATCCAGTCTGTGTTGTGTTGTTGCTTAGTTTTCTTTTGTCACATTTTGTCTTAGCTTTGTTCCGAATTGTAATCGCTCTTGTTTTGTTTTTCTTTTGAATTCTTGGATGGAATATGGGTGGGCAATATAAGCTGCGGCTTCAGCCATCACCCATTTTGGATAACTTAATGTTGAACTGTATAAACAGAGGAGTTATTGTTTAATTTGACCTTGTTAGATTTTTCCCCTTTGTTATATTATTCTGTTTCTTTTTAATCTTTACTTTTAATCTATCCGAAATAAATAAAGATTCAAAATTTGCACTGCAGGTTGCATTACTGTACATAGACTGCTGTGGTTGTTGTTGGGGTTTTTTTCCCGGCCTTATGCTTTTTTCTTTTTTATATTGTGCACACCATTGAAGAGAGAAACGCCATTTCAGTTCTCCTGTATGTTCTGTAAGTATAGTAGTATTGACAAATAAAATCTTTGAATCTTTGAATCTTGAATTTTTTTACTGTAATATTACAACTTTCTCATAAATGTGTTACTTTTTTCATTTTAAATTTGCCATTTTCTTGTAAATTTGTGACTTTTTCCTTAAATTTGCAACATTTTTCTTGTAAATTTGGAACTTTCTCATCAATTTACCACTTTTTTACTGTAAACTTACAGCTTTTTCTGATAAATTTGGGACTTTTTTCGTGGATTTTCAATTTACTCATATTTATTACTACTTTTTTGTTAATTTGCTAATTTTTCTAAATTTTCTTCATAAATTTGACTGTTTTTTGTAGATTTGTAACTCTTTCAAGTAATTTTAAAATGAGAAATTTATGAGAAAAGCAGAAATTATGCCAAAAAATGTAGGTAAAAATTTACAATTTAAAGATGAAAACACCCCCAAAAATTTGCAAGAAAAAAGCCAGAATGTTTCAGCTAAAGAAAATCACATATAGTAAAAGTGACAGTTTTGTTTACAAGAAAAAAGTTATAAATTCATGATTAACTAGAAAAGCACTCATAGAGCGCATACCTCCACCAAGGCTCCTTCCATTTCTCATGGATCACCTCCAAAATGTAATGGGTTTGTGTGTAGGCCTATAGCCACTTGTGGTGAAAATTGCATCAAAGTCTGTCCATCAGTTTTGAAGTATTGTTGCTAACACACTGTGAGAAGATAAGAGCCTTGGCTGAGGTATGTATTCTCAGATCATCACCAAAATATAATCATCTGTTCCCCGTTCCATTACACACCTTTCCTGAAAATTTCATCAAAATCCATTCATGACTTTTGGAGTATTGTTGGTAACAAACTGTGAGAAGATAAGAGCCTTGGCTGAGGTATGCATTCTCAAATCATCACCAAAATGCAATGGGTTCCTCTCTAGCCCAAGAAGCACGTCTGGTGAAAATTTCATCCAAATCCATCCAGTAGTTTTTGTGTAATCCTGCTGCACAAATACAAACAAAGCGCTTGGTGGAGGTATGCACTCTCAGATCATCACCAAAATCTAATCATCAGTTCCCCGTGCCATTACACACCTTTCCTGAAAATTTCATCAAAATCCATTCATAACTTTTGGAGTATTGTTGGTAACATACTGTGAGAAGATAAGAGCCTTGGCTGAGGTATGCATTCTCAAATCATCACCAAAATGCAATGGGTTCCTCTCTAGCCCAAGAAGCATGTCTGGTGAAAATTTCATCCCAATCCATCCAGTAGTTTTTGTGTAATCCTGCTGCACAAATACAAACAAAGCCCTTGGTGGAGGTATGCACTCTCAGATCATCACTAAAATCTAATCATCTGTTCCCCGTGCCATTACACACCTTTCCTGAAAATTTCATCAAAATCCATTCATAAGTTTTTGAGTTATGTTGGTAACAGACAAACAGACAGACAAACCCCGGTAAAAACATTACCTCCTTGGCGGAGGTAATAAAAAGCTCTTTATCCTGATGTGGAGAGGCCAATTTGTACTCGTAATCCTGCTGTTTTATCTTAGTTTTCAGGCTCACATATTTTGTAGCTCCATGTAAACTTTTTTTTTTCTTGCACAGACATCACTCAAAGTGGCTCTTTGACTCAGAGGTTGCTGACCCCTGACCTGGGGGAACAAGTAGTGTGGGCGAGTGGGAGTCAAAGCACAGAGGAAAGTCACACCTTTCTGTCCTGGAGCTCATGAGGAGAAGGTTTACCAACAGAGAAGGTTTTCCCAGCTCCTGATGGGAGAGAGTTATGAAACCAAACCAAGAGTACCACAGTACAAGATCGTGCAGCGCTCACCCAGATCCATGATGAAAGTACCACATTTATGAGGAAAATGTCACTTCCTTGTGGTAACGTATCGTCACTTCCTGTTTTGCTGTCTGCCTGTGTGGTTTGCTCTCCAGCCACTAGCTAGCCACTAGCTATGGCTACTAGCTCTCTTTCCTCTCCTCCTCTGGTGTGCTCTCTCTGTCAGATGTTTAGCTACACCTCTGCCTCTTTTAGTGATAACGGTAAATGTAATAAATGTTGTCTTTTTGAGGCGCTCGAGGCGAGGTTGTCTGATTTGGAATCCCGGCTCCGCTGCATTGAAACACCGTCTGCGCCAGTTAATCTCGACAGACGCCCCTTAGCTGCAGCGGAGCTAGCTAGCTTAGGCCTCCCTGTCAGCAGTTCCCCGGCTCTCCTCAGCAGCGAGGAGACTGGGTGGGTGACGGTGAGAAGGAAGCCTAGTCGCAAAGCCCCGGTACACCACCAACCTGTTCACGTTTCTAATCGTTTTTCCCCGCTCAGCGACACACCCGCTGAGGAAAAAACTCTGATCATTGGCGACTCTGTAGTCAGAAACGTGAACCTAGAGACTCCAGCGGCCATAGTCCAATGCATTCCTGGGGCCAGAGCAGGCGACATCGAGTCAAATCTGAAAATGCTGGCTAAAAGTAACTGTAAATATTCCACAATTGTTATTCACGCCGGCATTAATGACATCCGTCTCCGGCAATCGGAAGTCACGAAACTTAATATAGAATCGGTGTGTGAGTTTGCAAAAACGATGTCTGCCACTGTAGTATTCTCTGGGCCCCTCCCCAATCTGACCAGTAATGACATGTTTAGCCGCTTGTCATCCTTGAACCGCTGGCTGTCTGTGTGGTGTCCTGCAAATGACGTGGGCTACATTGACAATTGGAGCCCTTTTTGGGGAAAACCTGGTCTTATGAGACGAGACAGCATTCATCCCACTTTGGATGGTGCTTCTCATTTATCTAACAATCTGGCATCTTTTTTATCCAAATTTCCAAAACCCTGACTACTCAGAGTTGGGACCAGGAAGCAGAGTCGCAGTCTTACACGCCTCTCTGCAGCTCCTCTTCATCCGCCACCCCTCAGCTTAGCCCCTGTCTTCCCCATCAGAGAATCGTTGTCTGCTCCCTCCAAAGTAAATAAAAATATAATGCATAAGCATCCCAAAGTGATAAAGCAAAATATTGGTAAAACTCAAATTAAACATAAAGCCTCTAAATTGAATGATTTGGCCTCTGTTCCTCCTCATAATTTAAAAATTAAATGTGGTTTATTAAATATTAGGTCTCCAACTCCCAAGTCTCTGTTTGTCCATGATCTGTTAATTGATAATCAGATTGATTTAATTTCCCTTACAGAAACTTGGTTAGGGCAAGAGGATTATGTTGGTTTAAATGAATCAACTCCCTCTGGTTATTTAAACTGTCAAAATCCCAGAAGTTCTGGTCGTGGAGGAGGAGTAGCAACAATTTACCATTCCAAATTACTAGTTAATGTAAAGCAAAAAACATGTTATAATTCCTTTGAGGGCCTGGTCCTCAGTATTGGGCACTTTAGCAATTTTAGGTTAAACCCAATTTTATTTGCCATAGTTTATCGTCCCCCATCAACCTACTCAGAATTTTTATCCGAATTTGCTGATTTCTTAGCTGATTTAGTGCTGAAATCTGATAGAATAATTATAGTAGGGGACTTTAATATACATGTGGATGTAGATAGTGACTGCCTTAATGTGGCTTTTAATTCAATATTAGACTCGATTGGGTTTTCACAGAAAGTAGGAAATTCTACTCATTACCTCCACCATACATTGGACCTTGTTCTGACATATGGCATAGAAATAGAAAATCTTGTAGTGTCTCCTCATAACCCTGTACTGTCAGACCATTGTCTGTTAACCTTTGATTTTACTATTTCTGACTATTTGGCTCCTAAAGAAAAATATTATTACAGTAGATGCCTCTCAGATGATGCTGTTACCAAATTTATGCAGATTGTTTCCTCTATGCCAGGGGTGTCAAACTCATTCCATGGAGGGCCAAGACCCCTCATGTTTTACTTCCACCCAGTGTCTTCAGCAGGTGTTTTCACTGATCAGCAATCAGTGGGAAGAAATTCAGTGAAATCACCTGGTGAAGACACTGGGTGGAGGTAAAACCTGCAGGGTCTTGGCCCTCCATTGAATGAGTTTGACACCCTTGCTCTATGCCATATGTCAACACAACAGAAATAAGCTATAGACAGCTTGCTCCTTCTGTAATTGATAACATGGTGGATAGTGTTTCAGCTTCTCTGCATCAGACTCTAGACTTGGTGGCCCCCTTAAAAAAAGAAAAAGTCTAATCAGAGATTTCTAACTCCTTGGTTCAACACAGAAACTCGTAGCTTAAAACAGAAGACTCGTCAATTAGAAAGAAAATGGCGCTCCGCTAATTTAGATGAAATCCATTTAGCTTGGAGAAATCATCTTTTAATTTATAAAAAATCTCTTAGAAAAGCTAGAACGAGTTATTACTCTGCATTAATAGAAGAGAACAAGAATAATCCCAGGTTTCTTTTCAGTACTGTAGCCAGGTTGACAAAGAGTCAGGACTCTGTCAATCCTAGCATTCCCTTAGAGCTTACTAGTCAGGACTTTATGAACTTTTTCAATAATAAAATTTCATCCATCAGAGATAAACTCAATCAGATTCTTCCCACAGTTAACTTAAATACTGTAACTACTACAACTCCTTCTATTGATGTCTGTCTTGATGAGTTTACTCCAATCGACCTTTGTGAGTTAGACAAAATAGTTTCCTCATCCAAACCTTCAACTTGTCTTTTGGACCCTATTCCTACCAGGTTATTTAAAGAGGTCTTCCCACTTATTGGTAGCTTTATTCTTCATATAATCAATTCTTCATTAACTTTAGGCCATGTACCGCAGGCTTTTAAAACGGCTGTAATTAAACCCTTACTCAAAAAGCCAACGCTAGATCCAGGAGCTTTAGCTAACTATAGACCAATCTCTAATCTCCCTTTCATTTCAAAAATCTTAGAAAGAGTTGTTGCTACGCAATTATTTGACCACCTGCAGGGAAATGGTTTACTTGAAGAGTTTCAGTCTGGGTTTAGAATCCATCATAGTACTGAAACAGCCTTAGCGAAGGTCACTAACGACCTCCTCATTGCATCTGATAATGGACTAGTTTCTGTACTTGTCCTTTTAGACCTTAGTGCAGCTTTTGATACTATCGATCATAATATTCTACTTGATAGATTAGAACACTATGTTGGACTTAATGGAACTTCGTTGCAGTGGTTTAGATCTTATTTATCTGATAGGTTCCAGTTTGTTCATGTAAATAATGAGTTTTCTTTCAACTCAAAGCTCAGTCATGGAGTTCCACAGGGATCTGTGCTAGGCCCTACTCTTTTTAGTTTATATATGCTTCCGTTAGGCAACATTATCAGAAAGCGCTGTATACATTTTCATTGTTATGCTGATGACACACAATTATACCTGTCAATGAAGCCAGATGATAGTAATCAATTAGCCAAGTTAGAAGCCTGTCTTAAGGAAATCAAAGCTTGGATGACTTGTAATTTCCTGCTATTAAATTCAGATAAGACTGAAGTCATTCTTGTTGGTCCAAAAAACCTTAGAAATTCCTTTCCAAATCAAACTTTCAGTTTGGATGCGGTTACTCTTTCTCTTAATAGCTCTGTGAGGAACCTTGGTGTTATTTTTGATCAGGATTTGTCCTTCAATTCACATATTAAATTTGTTTCTAAGACTGCCTTCTATCATTTGCGTAATATTGCCAAGATTAGGAGCATCTTGTCTCAGAGTGACGCTGAGAAACTGATCCACGCTTTTGTTAGCTCGAGATTAGATTATTGTAATTCTTTATTATCAGGCTGTCCTAAAACATCTTTAAAAAGTCTTCAGCTTATCCAAAATGCTGCAGCAAGAGTTTTAACAGGTACTAGAAAGAGAGATCATATCTCTCCGGTTCTGGCCTCCCTTCATTGGCTTCCCATAGAGTTTAGAATTAAGTTTAAAATCCTTCTTCTTACTTACAAAGCTCTAAACAATCAGGCTCCTTTTTATTTAAAAGATCTGATACTACCGTATTACCCTAACAGAGCACTACGCTCCCAAAATGCAGGATTACTTGTAATACCTAGAATCTCCAAAAGTACAATGGGAGGCAGAGCCTTCAGTTATCAAGCTCCTCTCCTGTGGAATCAGCTGCCAATCTGGATTCGGGAGTCAGACTCGATCTCTGTTTTTAAGAATAGGGCTAAAACCTACCTTTTTGATATAGCCTACAATTAGGGAGGGATCATGTGTTTCTGAACCCTCCCTTAGTTATGCTGCTAATAGGTTTAGTCAGCCGGGGGACCTCCAGTAATGCACTGGGCCTCACTCCTTTTCTCACTCTCAATGAAATATTTTTTTGCTGGTCATTAACATTTGTTTGTTCTCTCCCATAGATTGAGTCCCCATTGTGCTGTTTGCTCTCTACATGTCTGTTCTTTTCTTCTTCTCTATCCCCTCACCCCCCAGCCAGTCGCAGCAGATGACTGCCCCTCCCTGAGCCTGGCTCTGCTGGAGGTTTCTTCCTGTTAAAAGGGAGTTTTTCCTCTCCACCGTCGCCAAGTGCTTGCTCACAGGGGATCGCCTGATTGCTGGGGTCTTTCTGCAACTGTGGGGGTTCCCCCTACAGTTGATAGTGCTATGAGATGACTGTTGTTGTGAAATGGCGCTATATAAATAAAGTTGAATTGAATTGAATTGAATTGAAAAATAACTGCAAATTTACAAAACAAATTAATGAGATAAAACTTTCAAGTTCATGAGGAAAGAAAAGCTGAAGGCAATTTCAGCTCTGCTTAATAGGCAGAACTTGTCAGAATGTGGACTGGGCCCCATGTCTTCATCCTGAGTTGTAGCTTTATTCCTTGTCTCCAGGGCATGGATCCCAGCCCACGTCCTTGCCTTGAGTTGTATTTTGGTATTTTCTGTGTACACCTTTATTACCTCTGCCAAGGAGGTTATGTTTTTACCGGGGTTTGTTTGTCTGTTTGTCGGTCTGTCTGTTACCAACATAACTCAAAAAGTTATGAACGGATTTTGACAAAATTTTCAGGACAAGTCCGAAATGGGACAAGGAAGAAATGATTAGATTTTGGGAGTGATCCGGATCACCGTCTGGATCCTGGAATTTTTTAAAGGATTCTTTATCATTGCGAGATAGGGCCATTTTTAGCATACGTGTATATAACTCCACAATAAATGGTCAGGACACTTGCCAAAAAAATACAGGATAAGATCCCAATAGGTTCTAGGAAACATCAAAGACTGATCCGGATCCTGCAAAAAATCTAGATACTGTGATCCTCAACAGGAAATAATAGGGGATCTTTGGAATTTTCATCACTGTAAGGTAACAAATTAAAATATAAACATACAACAAACACCAAAATATAGCCAAGACACTGAGGAATCAGTAGTGCGCCAATGGATTTGTTGTATCTTCAAAAGCTATGGAGCTATATCCAGAAGAAAACCGCCATTTCCGAAAAAGTGATTTTTGTCAATAACTACTGAACTAATAAAGATATCAATGTGAATCCAATTGCTAAAGGTATGCTTTGATGGTCAAGGAATCTGAAAATATAGATTACAAATGTAGGACTATTATATTTGGGGAAAATTCCAACATTAGGGGGACCTGAGGTACTTGGTGGAGGTCTGCACTCTCCGAGTGCCTTTCTAGTTACAGTGTGGCAAAAAAGTATTTAGTCAGCCACCAATTGTGCAAGTTCTCCCACTTAAAAGATGAGAGGTCTCCAATTTTCATCATAGGTATACCTCAACTATGAGAGACAAAATAAGAAAAAAAAATCCAGAAAATCACATTGAAGGATTTTTAATGAATTAATTGGTAAATTCCTCGGTAAAATAAGTATTTGGTCAATAACAAAAGTTAATCTCAATACTTTGTTACATACCCTTTGTTGGCAATGACAGAGGTCAAACGTTTTCTGTAAGTTTTCACAAGGTTTTCACACACTGTTGCTGGTATTTTGGCCCATTCTTCCATGCACATCTCTTCTAGAGCAGTGATGTTTTGGGGCTGTCGATGGGCAACACAGACTTTCAACTCCCTCCAAAGATTTTCTATGGGGTTGAGATCTGGAGACTGGCTAGGCCACTCCAAGACCTTGAAATGCTTCTTACAAAGCCACTCCTTCGTTGCCTGGGCGGTGTGTTTGGGATCATTGTCATGCTGAAAGACCCAGCCACATTTCATCTTCAATGCCCTTGCTGGTGGAAGGAGGTTTTCACTCAAAATCTCACAATACATGGCTCCATTCATTCTTTCCTTTACACGGATCAGTCGTCCTGGTCCCTTTGCAGAAAAACAGCCCCAAAGTATGATGTTTCCACCCTCATGCTTCACAGTAGGTATGGTGTTCCTTCTCCTCCAAACACGACAAGTTGAGTTTTTACCAAAAAGTTCTATTTTGGTTTCATCTGACTATATGACATTCTCCCAATCCTCTTCTGGATCATCCAAATGCTCTCTAGCAAACTTCAGACGGGCCTGGACATGTACTGGCTTAAGCAGGGGGACACGTCTGGCACTGCAGGATTTGAGTCCCTGGCGGCGTAGTGTGTTTCTGATGTAGCCTTTGTTACTTTGGTCCCAGATGGAGGGAGATTATCAGTGGTCTTGTATGTCTTCCATTTTCTAATAATTGCTCCCACAGTTGATTTCTTCACACCAAGCTGCTTACCTATTGCAGATTCAGTCTTCCTAGCCTGGTGCAGGTCAACAATTTTGTTTCTGGTGTCCTTTGATAGCTCTTTGGTCTTGGCCATAGTGGAGTTTGGAGTCTGACTGTTTGAGGTTGTGGACAGGTGTCTTTTATACTGATAATGAGTTCAAACAGGTTCCATTAATAAAGGTAATGAGTGGAGGACAGAGGAGCCTCTTAAAGAAGAAGTTACAGGTCTGTGAGAGCCAGAAATCTTGCTTGTTTGTAAATGACCAAATACTTGTTTTACTGAGGAATTTACCAATTAATTCATTAAAAATCCTTCAATGTGATTTTCTGGATTTTTTTTTTCTCATTTTGTCTCTCATAGTAGAGGTATACCTATGATGAAAATTGGAGACGTCTCTCATCATTTAAGTGGGAGCACTTGCACAATTGGTGGCTGACTAAATACTTTTTTGCCCCACTGTATCATTATTATCTTGGGTTGTCATTATGCCTTGGTGAAACGGAGAGGTATACAGTAATCAGTTAGTGCATCTATTTGTGGCTGTGTGCATCTGTCCCTCAGTCTGTCTGTCTGCCTCTTTGTTTCAGCTTGCCTGGTCAAAATTAAGTGGAACTAAAAGCATATATCATTGTATTGTGGAGATATATATTTTACGTATATTTTACGTGGTCAAAACAAGGAGAGATCGCCTGCTTTATTTTATGACATCTTCAACAGCTGACTGATGTTGGTATTGAAATGAGTATCTGCTGTTAGCCACGATGCTAACGTGTCCCGCAATCTTTTATATTAACAATGAGACAGGGTTTTTTTTTTGAGTCAGAGGGACTGATGGTTCATCTAATAAAAAGATCTCAAGTCTGATCCGACAGTTCTCTGATTGATATTTTTCTCTGATAAAGTCTGGTGTCCACAGATTACTGCACAGACTGTTAGCATAGAGGTAACGTGTGCTAACTGTGATGTTGGGTTTGGGTCCCTTTATTGTGAAGTGCAGTGTAGTGGTGGCCACTTCCTCTTCCGTCACTGCACTGCCATATAAATACCAGGGGGTCATCCATTTTAGGGCCTCTTGGCCAATGCCCCTGCCTGGTGGCTGTGTTGTGTGTCTAACGATAAATAAAGCTGAGTTCAACTGTTCACCCCGTCTCATCGTTGAACCAAGGTATTTACAGGCGTAACATTTTGGTGACGAGGACAAACTATGGAGGCGCGTGTCGCACTGCTTCGTCCCTTCCTGGAGCTCCTGGGAGAGCCACCTGTGCCTTGGCCAAGATGGTTCGTGGCCTTCCAGATCTACATCATCGCGCTCAACCTGGGTGAGCTAGATAAGCTAAGAGCATGTGCGCTCCTGGTGCATAATTTAGGGATTGAGGGCCAGCGTATCATACGCACACTCAGGGTTGCAGACTCATTTGAGGACATAGTTGAACTGCTGGTGAGCCATTTTCACACCCCGGATAGCGTGACTGTCCGGAGGATTAGGTTCCGGCAGCGACACCAGTGGGTAGGTGAGGCAGTTCATTGTCAACCTGAGGCAGCTGGTTAGCAAGTGTCGTTATAGGCCATTGGAGGAAGAAATGGTACGTAACCAGCTGGTGGAGCACATGAACAGCGCTGCTTTACGAGCTAGGCTACTCACGGCACCATGTGACTTAACGTTAGCTAGGGCTGTCAAGCTACATTACCGTTCAAAAGTTTGGGGTCACTTAGAAATTTCCTTATTTTTGAAAGAAAAGCACTGTTTTTTTCAATGAAGATAACTTTAAACTAATCAGAAATACACTCTAATATCTAATATGCATTGCTAATGTGGTAAATGACTATTCTAGCTGCAAATGTCTGGTTTTTGGTGCAATATCTACATAGGTGTATAGAGGCCCATTTCCAGCAACTATCACTCCAGTGTTCTAATGGTACAGTGTGTTTGCTCATTGTGTCAGAAGGCTAATGGATGATTAGAAAACCCTTGTGCAATCATGTTAGCACAGCTGAAAACAGTTTAGCTGGTTAGAGAACCTATAAAACTGACCTTCCTTTGAGCAGGTTGAGTATCTGGAAAAAAATATTATTTCAAATACAGATCATTATTTCTAACCTTGTCAATGTCTTGACTATATTTTCTATTCATTTTACAACTCATGGTGGTAAATAAGTGTGACTTTTCATGGAAAACACAAAATAATTGTCTGGGTGACCCCAAACTTGAACGGTAGTGTAGCTCTCCAGATGGAGACCATGGACAAGCTCACCTCAGAGCTAATTTGGCACCAGTCACAGCGGCAGCCGGAGCCTTCCGCTGCAGTATTAGCAGCAGACCCAGAGAGTGAGGATAGCATGGATGACGACGTGATAGAAGCCAATGCTACCAGCCGAAGGTCTGCCCTGGGAAAACCCCTGTGCAGGGGTTGAAGGTCCGCAAAGCAACAATATATGCTAGGGATTGCCCAGCTGGAAGGAAGTGTTGTGGCAAGTGTAGACGCTTGAACCATTATGCCAGAGTGTGCCGTGTGTCTGAGCCGGAGAGCCCACGGAAGAAATCACTCCACCCACCCCCGACAACTATCCACACAGTGTCCCCGAGTACCAACAGGTACACCTTTTGCAGAGTAACACTGGATGGCGTGGAAGTGCCACTGCTGCTCAACACTGGGGCGGAGGGGTCGCTGCTGAATTGGGCCATGGTGAGGAAATTTTTCCCCCACTATAGGATAAGAGGTAACCCAGCACCGCTTTACAGTTATGGAGGTGGCAGGCTGTGCACAGTCGGAACGTTGGAGTTAATGGTTTGGTACAAACTGGCGGTGATGGCTGATTTCACATTCCACATCACGGCCCGAGGTGACAACATCATGGGCTGTGACCTGTTTTACGGACTAGGTTTCGCCATCAAAGACGACACTGGGGAAGAATGGTCTGGTTGTGGCCAGTGGAACTGTCCGGTTCCGGTGGTGGAGGATGATGCTGTGTGGGACGAAGATCCAACGGACACCACGGTGGTCATCGGCCTGTTTGTGTTCGTCTACCTGGATGACATCCTCATCTTCTCCAGATCCAGGGACGAGCACCAGGTCCATGTGAGGCGGGTCCTCCAAAGGCTGCTGGAGAACCGGTTGTATGTCAAGGCTGAAAAGTGTGAATTTTACGCAAAAACTACGTCCTTCCTCGGGTTCGTCATCTCCCACGACCAGGTGCTTCCGGATCCAGTGAAGGTGAAAGCGGTGGTGGAATGGCCCACACCTACATCAAGGAAACAGGTGCAACAATTTATTGGGTTTGCCAACTTCTACCGCCGCTTCGTCCCGAATTTTGGTACCGTCGTCGGCCCTCTGACCCGCCTCATGTCCCCTAAGGTCCCGTTCCGGTGGACTGAAGAGGCCGCAGCTGCTTTCCAGGCGCTGAAGGCGGAGTTCTCCTCCTCCCGGGTCCTCAGCCAAGTCGATCCCTCGCTGTAATGCATCGTGGAGGTGGACGCTTCGGACACGGGGGTGGGGGCGGTTCTATCTCAGCGGTCACCTGATGACGGGGTCAAACGGCCCTGCGCCTTCTTCTCCCGGCGCCTGTCCCCGGCGGAACGTAACTACGACGTGGGGGACAGAGAGCTCCTCGCCATCAAGCTCACGCTGCAGGAGTGGCGTCACTGGCTAGAGGGGGCGGACCTGCCGTTCGTGGTTCTAACTGACCACAAGAACCTGGAGTATTTAAGATCTGCCAACTGAACGCCCGCCAGGCGCGTTGGTCCCTGTTCTTCGCCAGGTTCCGCTTTAACATCACCTTCAGGCCTGGCTCCAAGAACGGCCTGCCTGACGCCCTCTCTAGGCAATTTGCCCCTGAGGCGTCTGAGGACGCGGTCCACACCATCTTGCCCAGGTCGTGCATCGTGGGAGCCGTCACTTGGGACATTGAAAGTAAGATCTGGAAGGCCCAGGAATCGGAACCTGACCCTGGTGGCGGACCGGAGGGGAGGCTTTTTGTGCCGTCCTCGGTCCGGGGGGAGGTCATCCACTGGCTGCACACATCTAAGCTCACCTGCCACCCTGGTTCCTCCCGGATGATCGACCTACTTCTACGGTCCTTCTGGTGGCCGGGTTTGCGGAAGGACGCTGCCCGCTACGCCCGGGCCTGCCCTGTCTGTGCCACCAGTAAATCAGGTAATGCCCCTGCAGCGGGTTTGCTCCAGCCTCTGCCCATCCCTGGCAGGCCCTGGTCGCATATCGCCCTGGATTTCGTCACCGGACTCCCAGCCTCTAACACCTTCGACACTGTCCTGACCATCGTTGACCGGTTCTCCAAGGCTGCGCACTTCATCCCGTTGCGTGGGCTTCCATCTGCCCTGGAGACGGTGGACCTCCTAATCCAACACGTGGTCAGGCTGCACGGGATTCCGGTGGACGTGGTTTCGGACCGGGGTCCCCAGTTTTCTTCTGAGGTCTGGAGGTCCTTTTGTAACGCCCTGGGAGCCAAGGTAAGCCTCTCCTCCGGCCATCACCCCCAAACCAACAGGCAGTGTGAGCGGACCAATCAGGAGCTGGAGGCTGCGCTCCACTGCGTCACTGCGTCTAAGCCTGCGTCCTGGAGCAACCATCTCGCCTGGGTTGAATACGCTCATAACACCGCCTGCTCTTCTGCCACGGGGATGTCTCCTTTTAAGGCGTCCCTGGGCTACGACCCCCCTCTGTTCCCAGCGCAGGAGAGTGAGGTAACTGTCCCTTCAGTTCGGGCGCACCTCAGGCGGTGCTGTTCCATCTGGGCGTCGGCGCGCAATGCGCTTTTACGCACGGCGGAGCACAACAAATCCACGGCAGACCGGCACAGAAGACCTGCCCCAGTGTACCAGGTTGGCCAGCGTGTCTACATGTCAACCCAGGACGTCAATTTAAAGGGTGAGAGGAGAAAGCTGGCACAGCGTTTCATGGGCCCATACCCCATCACCAGGATTATAAACCCGGTGGCTGTGCGTGTGGCTATTCCCCCCTCCCTCCGCATCCATCCCACCTTCCACGTGTCCAAGGTGAAGCTGGCAGTCTCCGACCCCCTTTGCCCTCCTCCTGCTGCGCAGCCCGCGCCCCGGATGATTGATGGTCATCCGGCCTGGCCTGTCTCTTCCATCCTGGACTCCCGGTGCCGGGGTCGCGATTTGCAGTACTTGGTGGACTGGGAGGGCTATGGACCTGAACATCGGCAATGGGTACCCTCGTCGTTTGTGTTGGATCCATCCCTCATTACTGAGTGCCACCGAGCGCACCCGGAGAAACCATCGCCAGGAGGCGCTGCTAGAGGGG
Source organism: Pholidichthys leucotaenia (assembly GCA_020510985.1). NCBI lineage: Eukaryota > Metazoa > Chordata > Actinopteri > Cichliformes > Pholidichthyidae > Pholidichthys > Pholidichthys leucotaenia. Next base: position 194,958,356 of record CM035843.1, on the reverse strand, counting down.
GGAGTACTGTCACACCTCACCGCCCATCAGCAGCGCCAGCTGCACGCACACCTGCGCCTCGTCAGCGGCGAGGGATTTAAGCCGCCTCGCCCTGGGCTTCGGCCTGAAGCCGTCTGTCTTCATTGGCTTCCCTGGCTACAAGGAATTCCCTTCGCCAAACACGAACTCCCGTAAGAATCTCTTACCTTTTTCTTCCAGTCTGCTCCCCTGTGCACAGGTGGATTTCCTGGCGGCGGACCACTTCCCTCTGCCACCGTCCTCTCGCTGCTGCACCGGGCGCTCCAGGTCGCTGTCTCCCGGGCTATACCCTTGTTGTGCCAGCCACCTGTCATAACCAAGTAAGCCTGTGATCATTGTCTTATCTCCCGTGTTGGTGTGGTGCCCGTAACCCTTCTCCCTTTGCTTCTCCCATAGGGTTGTCCAGCTGTACGGCCTCCTGCCTCCGTGCCTGACGCAGACACCACCACCAACACATTTACATTTCGCATACACACACTCATACACACTTGTTGTTAATAAAGCTATTAAGTCTACCCTGAGCCTGCGTGTGTGTCTCCTGAGCCGTGCATTATGTCAAGGTGAAGGCACGCTGACCTCTTGGGTAATGGTTGGAGGCATGCTGGCCTCTTGGACTACAGGTGGAGAGGACTGCTCAACTTCTTGGATGATGATGGGTGGAACGGACTGCTCGACCACTTGGATGACGGGTGGAGTTGACTGCTCGACCTCTTGGGTGGATGGCGCTGGAGCATCTGGCTCCAACGCCTGGAAAACCACCCCCATTTCAGTCACCTCGGACAGGGGAGAAAGGCAGGGTGAGACGTCACCAAAAACACCAGGAGCTAGGCAAGTCTTAACTAGTATTGGCATTATAAAAGTAAAGAAAAGCACTTGCCTGAGCTCCTGATCCTCTGCTGCTGGGGTGACCTCCTCAGGGTGAGCCGCAGGAGCCGCAGCACACACCTCAGGCTGAGCAGGAACAGGAGCACGCACTTTGGGCTGAGCAGGAACAAGAGTGTGTACTATGGGAACAGCTGGAGGAGCTGAAACAGCTGAGGCATGCGTCTCAGGGACAGCGGAAGCTGCTGTGTGCACCTCAGGGACAGCGGGAGCCATTGTGTATACCTCGGAGACAGTAAGAGCCATTGGGTGCACCTCGGGGACAGCTGGAGCCGTTGTGTGCACTTCAGGGATGGCTGGAGCCATTGTGTGCACCTCAGGGACGGCTGGTGCTGTTGTGTGCACCTCAGAGATGGCTGGCACTGTTGTTTGCACCTCAGGGGTGGCTGGAGCTGTTGTGTACACCTCAGGAGCGGCCGGAGCTGGGATGCACTCCTCGTGAGCACCTGGAGTCATCTGGAGAAGAGCTGGAAATGGTGGTGGTACTGGAAAGTGACGTGGAGCTAGTACTGGAGCTGGAGAGCGATGTGGTGCTGGTACTGGAGCTGGGGAGTGGTGTGGAACTGGTGCTGAATGATCCTCACACAGCCCAGATGCAGCAACAGGGGATGGCAGTGGCTCGGGAGGTAGAGCAGGTCATCCAATAACCACATGGTTGGCGGTTTGAATCCCGCTCTCCCCAGATATCCTGCCGTTGTGTCCCTGGGCAAGACACTTCATCCCAATTGCTCCTGGTGGGTCTGGAAGTGCCATGTTAGGCAGCATGCCATCAGTGTGTGAATGTGTGTGTGAATGGGTGGATAGCAAGATCTGTAAAGCGCTTTGGTCATCAAGAGATGAGAATAAAAAGCGCTATATAAGTGAGTGCCATTTACCATTTAACAGCAACCGGTGTAACGTCAGGTCTGAGGGCTACAGCTACTTGAAACCCCCTCCTGGAGGTAGCTGCAGCTGGAGGAGCTTCAGAGGCAGCCAGCTCATCCCAGACCAGTTGATTGCCACCCAGTATAGCCAGTCTCTCACCAAAACCAGAATGAAGAACAGGAGATGCAGGTGAGGATGGGTGGATGGACAGGACATCAGAGTTAACAGCAGAGTGAGGTGGAGAGAACTCAGCAGCCGCAGCTGAGTCTCCCCACCACGAACCAGACAAGTCCCTTCATTAATTGATGTTAAAAAAAAAAATGAACAGGTACTTGCCTGTATTTCCGCGCTACTGCCGCTGAACCGTCCAGCGAGTCCTCCTGGGAGAAGTTGGAGCTCGTCAGAAAGGGGGAGGATGCCCAATGGTGGTATGCTTGTAGTGCACCGAAGTAGGAAATGGTGCCTGGCACACCCTCACTGGGTATAAGAAACCGGGCTGCTGTGTCCCACAGCGCTGGCGACGACCTTGTCTTCCCCTGGATGGATGCAGTCCTTCCTCCAACGGCACTTCTTCCACCACCAGGAATGATTCCATCAGCCCCCGGATGATGATCTGCATGTTAACACTCTGCTCATGCAGACGGGCAAGCTGAGGGAACTGACGGACGGCTGGAAGCACCTCACTCAACTCCTCGGCCCATTTGAGGCAGAGGAGGGTTTCTTCCAGCGTGCGGGAGGAGCGGGCATGCTCGATGCAGGCCTCAATGTTTGCTGCTTCCCATGCTTCCTTCATACTGAGGCCCAACTGCCAAAACTTTAAAAATGCTGGGTCCATGGATGTGTGTTGTTCTGTCACAGTGGGTGGAAAACTGGACCCAAACGCAATATTCAAAGTTTGCCAGTGATGATTTATTAACAAGCTGACCAGACGGGTGCAGCTCAAAAAAAAAAAAAAAAAAAAAACAACACAGAAACAGACTGAGAGCTCAGGAGCTGTAATAAAAACTTACAAAGACTCAGGCAGGATCAGGAAAGAAAAACAGGAGTGTGTTGTTCACGCAGTATGACTAATGACACACATGACGAAACACAGATTGGGGTTTGACATAAATAAAGACAGAAGCAATCAAACATAACACAGAACAGATGAGCGCAATGAGTGACAAATGGAGACGGCAGGGATTAACCACAGACACAGAATGGGTGGGGCTACACAGGTGATCATAGACAGAGGATGCACAAAACATGAACAGAGGAACCAGGGGAGACAAGACCATGATAATAATAATAATAATAATAATAATAATAATAATAATAATAATAATAATAATAATAATAATAATAATAATGATGAGGATGACCCACAGAGAAATAATTATACAAAACAATGATAATGGCAAACCAGGATAAAGATAATAACCAAAGTGAAATACAGAAAATTCCAAAATGAACTTAAAGCAAGGGCGAGGGCTGAGGTCATGCCCTGAAGATCAGATAACCATAATAAATAAGGATGAGGGCATGAGACGCAGGCCACACCCTGACAGTAGGTGGTGTTCAGCTAAATAAACATTGCAAAGCAGAGTCTGGTATTTGGGTCCTTCCCTTCAACACCCACACTTGCCAGTAGGACACCGTCCGTGAGGACCCAGCCGACTTTAGTTTGCCTCGTTATGGCTGGTTGTGTGCTGCTGATGTATGAACAATTCAATGCCATGATTCGCCTGCGGGACCTAGTGGCCGTGGCTCAGAGCTCCTCCCACGGAAGCTAAAGCTCACCCCGTGTCTAGGGGTGTTTCCATGGGTACAGGACTTTCCCATCTACTGTTCCCTGCGGTCCATCTCTCCATCTGGGACCAATGTGGATAGGCAGAAGGGGCATCAGCACTGCTCCTCCCGGCACTCCGGCGCAGGTGGGAGGAGAGAGGAAAGGTAGGTGAGGGTGAGGATATGAGAGAGGCAGCAGAGAATACAGCAGAGGCAGATGGGGTGAATTTGGCAGTGGTTGATGGCCACTGCCAGGCACCCCCATTGGGAACAAGGCAAGACCTCTCATTAATAGATGTAGAAAAATGAAAATACGGTACTTGCCTTGTCTCCTGCTCTGCTGCCGCTAATCCGCCAGATGATCTTCGCAGCCACCCGAAGGGAGTCATCTGGCGCATTAGAGGCAGCAGAGCGGGAGACAAGGCAAGTACCATATTTTCATTTTTCTACATCTATTAATGAGAGGTCTTGCCTTGTTCCCAATGGGGGTGCCTGGCAGTGGCCGTCAACCGCTGCCGAATTCACCCCATCTGCCTCTGCTGCCGCTCCCACATCCTCACCCTCACCTGCCTTTCCTCTCCTCTTCCCTGAGCGCCACGCCCGAGGACACTGCCCACCACCAGGAGCTGCAGGACCTCATCAGAGAGGTGGGAAAGTGCTACCCCCTTTGCCTGGGGTTGGATGGCTGGCAGGATGCAGTGTGGAGGGATGCGGCATGGAGGTGGGCTTATCAGATTGTTGCAGCGAAGCCCCATCTGAGGGAGAACATTCCTGCCTTCCTCAACGATTTCCTGCTGGCTGACGAGTTCACCATCGTGCCAGAGAAGGAGGAGCCATCATCTGTTCCTGAGTGCAGTGTACTCAAAACCACCAGCTCCTGAGCTCAGCGCGCTCCAATCTTCAGCGCCTGAGGTCAGCATGCCTCCTCCCTGTGTTCCAGAGCCCGGAGAACCTCTGTTGTCTGATTCCAAGATAGGTGAGCCTCCATAAGTGGTGCAGTGGTTAGCACTGTTGCTTAACAGCTAGAAGGTTCCAGGTTCAAATCCCCAGGCTGGCAGGGGTAAGAACCTTTCTGTGTGGAGTTAGGATGTTCTCCCTGTGCTGCGTAGGTTTATTCCGGGGGCTCCAGTTTCCTCCCACAATCCAAAGACATGCATGTTAGGTTAACTGGTTGTTCTAAATTGTCCCTAGATATTTGTCTCCTATAGGCCCTTAGAATAGAGGGTTAGTACTAGTAAAGCACTTTGAGTGGTCTTTGAGACTAGAAAAAGCACTATATAAGTACAGGTCCTTATCCCTTATCCTTATCTATAAGCTGTTCCTGAGGCCGGTGTGCCCCTATCGCCTGTTCCTGAGTTTGCTGCACCTCAGTCATCAGCTCCCGAGGTCAGTGCGCTCCAACCATCAGTGCCTGAGGTTAGTGCGGTCCAACCTTCAGCACCTGAAGTCAACACACTCCAACCATCATCTGCTCCAGTGGTTGAGGCCACCACGCCTGCAGCTCTCCCAGAGACTGCCACCCCTGCAGCTGATCCTGAGGTTGACACCCCGGCAGCAGGAGACCAGGAGTTAAGGCAAGTACGTTTTCCATTATTTTCTACAACTATTTTAGAAAAGACTTGCCTTAGTCCTGGCGGGGGGACCTAAGTGCAGATCCCACCAGTCTGTGCTGCTAATGACTGTGGTGTTACCTCACTGACCGCCTGTTCTCCTCCCTCATCTGAGGTGGTCAGGTCAAGGATGGAGCCGCAGGAGGATCACGCTCCACCTCAGCCACCTGTTGTTCCAGAGGTCAGTGGGCCTCCACCTGTCATGTCAGAAGCCGGCGTGCCTCCACCTGTCGTGCCAGAGGCTGGCATACCTCCACCTGTCGTGCCAGAAGCCGGCGTGCCCCCACCTGTCGTGTCAGAGGCCGGCATGCCTCCATCCATCATGCCAGAGGCTGGCATGCCTCCATCCATCATACCAGAGGCCGGTGTGCCTCCACCCATTGTGCCAGAGATCGGCAGACCACCCGTCGTGCCAGAGGTCGGCAGACCTCCAGCCGTCGTGCCAGAAGTCAGCAGACCACCCATCGTGCCAGAGGTCGGCAGACCTCCACCTGTCGTGCCAGAAATCGATGGACCTCCACCCATCGTTCCAGAGGCCAATGGGCCCCCGCCGTTTGTTTCAGAGGTTGGTGTGTCTCCATCATCGGTGCCGGGGATCAGCAGGCTGCAGTTACTGGTCCCAGAGCATAGAGCTCCTTTGTTTGTGTTTGGTGAGCTCTGTGTCCCTCCGGCCCCTCTGACCCAGTCTGTTCTCCGGTCCAAGGGCCCATGGACTTGGGTAGGCCCCCTGATTAGGGGTGTGCCATATCGTATCGTCCACGATAATATCAATACAAATTTTGATACCGGTGTAAAAACGAATATCGTGATATTTGGGGTCTGCTGCATGACGACGTCACAATGCTGTAATGGAAGTTACACGTGACGGCAAAACAAACATGGTGAAGGAAGGCGATACTCCATTTGCATCCAGGTGAGTGGAAATATTTAAGTTTCACTTTCTCTTTTAGACTGCTGCCATGTTAAAAAAAAACAGTGCAGTAATGTGGCTAATCTGCCTGCATTTTTTTCCGGACGTCAACAACACTACTGGAACGGTGTTAACGTTAGACAATGTTCTGCTCAAAGTCTGTATTTTCATTCCATTTTGGCAGCTTCATCTATATTTTATTCAACTACCCAAAGAGGGGAAAAAAACAACAACATCCGTTCAGTGTGACAAGCGCCAAAAAGCCCCAGCTGTGATGATCTGGTGAGCGTGCTCTCCCTCCCCTCCTGTGTTTTGTTCCTCTGTCTGTCTCCCGGCTCTGCAGCTCATCAGTGCACCTGCGTGAGTGGATGCACCTGCTGCTTCCTCGTTGCCAGCATATAAAATAATCAGTCTGTGAATGCTCCTTCACTGGACCGTTGGGTATTGCTGCCTACGTTTAGGTCAAGTGCTTTAAACGTCTAAACTAACTTGTGGTTAATCCCCTTTCTCTCTTTTCCTCCTCAGGTTGCTGCCATCACAGTGGTTTATCCCCGGGATCTGCGCATGCTCACCTGCCCTTCCACCAACCTACCTGAGGCTTCTCTGCTCCACCCGGTCAGTCCTCTGCTCCGCTCCTCCCCATCTCCACTCCCCACACTTGCTCCTCCCGCTGGCTCAATCCCTGCCAGTTCCTTCATTACTCCACACTGGGTAATTACTGCCAGGTCCTCTACTCGTTATAGCAAGACTCTCCTCTGCTTGCAGTCTATTTATCCCTTTTCTATTACTAAACTCTAACCAGCTCTTTGTCTCTCTCCCTATAGGCTGTGTGTGATCTCCAGTATGCATCACTTTCTGTTCACTTAATAATCTACGTTAAATGTTCACCCCAGTGTCTGTGTGCTTCTCCTAGTGATTGCTGCTTTGCATTTGAGCCTCAGACTAAGCTAATTATGACACAAAGGTCCATCCAGGATCAAGGCTCAGCAGGCACTTCATTAGGGGAGCATTCGGCTGTCTTCCGGTTGGACGCCACGGATGGCCAGGTTGCTGTTCTCACTGATCAGCTGCAAACCATTACTCAACAATTGGCTACTGTCACTGATCACCTTTGCCATTTGTTTTGTTCAGCTCCTTCCCCTCCTCCCACTGCCCCAGCAGTCTCAACCACCCAATGGACCATTACTGTCCCGTCACCCACCCCGTACACGGGGGGGGGGTTCTTGCTCCACTGCTGGCTCTATCTTCAGCAGGCACAGGCAGGAGGGAAGTAACCGGAAGACACATCCAAAATTTATTTCATGACCCTGCTGCTCTGGGACCGGGCACTTAGTTGGGGTCAGTCTGTTTTGAGCAGCTCGGAGGGTCCTCAATATACATTTGAGTGCTTCATTCAGGAATTCTCCCGAGCTTTTGATCATACAGAGAGTGAGGGGAATATAATGAGTCAACTCATGCTGCTTCAGCAGGGAAATCAGTCGGTTGCCGATTTCTCAGTTGAATTCCAGATCGTCGCAGCGGACTCCGGGTGGAATGCCGTTGCTCTATGCAGTGCCTTCCTCCAGAGTCTCAATACCAACCTCCGCGACGACCTGGCAGTCTGTGCCAGCCCCTCCTCTCTGGATGAGTTGATTGAGCAAGCCCTCAGTCTGGATAACCTTTACTGTGAGTGTGCGAAGGAGCAGAAGGCCTCCGCCTCTCCATCCACTTCGCAATTGTCCCCTCCGGCCACATGCTCCACCAAGTCAGCTTCCTCCCCCGAGCCAATGGTCCTAGGTCGGGCCCGCTTGACTCCGGAGGAGCACTAGCGCCAAAGAAAGGCAGGGGCCTGTATGTACTGCGGCTCCATTGAACACATGCTGTCAAATTGCCCCACTAAACCAAAAGATTCAGCCCATCAGTAGCCATGGAGGGCCTGGCGGGCGGATTTCCAACAAATCCCCCTGGTAATTTTTCTCTGCTGGTCCCCATTCAGTTACCGAGGGCCAAGATGAAGGTTTCAGCGTTAAGTGATTCAGAGGCCGAACAAAATTTCATCTCTCAGGGGTTCGTTCAGGGTTTAGGGATTCTTACGAAAAACTTACCGGCTCCATTAAATGTCTCAGCTGTTTCCAGCTGGAGATTAGCCTCTGTTTCCCTTCAAACCGAGCCAGTGTCAGTTCTTCTGTCTGGGAACAATCGGGAGTTCCTCTCTTTTTTTGTTCTACCCAGCTCATCCTCTCCCGTGGTACTAGGCTATCCCTGGCTACAAAAGCACAACCCGATCATCAGTTGGGCGCAAAATTCTATCTTCTCATGGAGTCCTTTCTGCCTTTCTTCATGCCTCAGTTCAGCCGCCTATTCACCTACGCTCCCCATCTCCTCTCCTCCGGCTGAGCCGCTGGACCTCAGCCTCATGCCCGAGGTCTATCATGACCTTGGGGAGGTCTTTAGCAAGTCAAGGGCCCTCTCGTTACCACCTCACGGGTTCTACGACTGTGCTATAGATCCCCTTGGTTCCAAGGTTGTCATAGCCAGGAGCGGCACTGGGTTTAAGCTCCCAGTGCTCATAAAATGCTCCTTACAGCGTGCGTCTCGAAAAGCCTCTGACAACTAAGTCCAACTCCTAGCCTGCCCGTGTGGTTTAGTCTCTAAGCTCGGCGGAACTGCTTTTACTAATAGGAGAAGGGGCGAGGGCGGATCTCTAGCGCCTTAAAACCAGATGCTTCAGGTAGATGGGGGCTCGTCAACGTGGGAAGGTAGCCCATCTAGGGGAAGGTAAACCCTGATTTCAAACCTCCGCTGTCTTGCGGCACACCCGGTCATGGGAAAGGCTTCGGGAGTCAACCCTGAGGAAAAATCCGGAGTCGGAGCCCCTAAGGCAGTTCTCTGTTGTGCTCAACATCGTTCTGGCAGCTCCTGCGACGACGCTGGTGCCAAACTGTAGCAGCCCTGCTGTTCCTTTGGATTCATCAGTGACGTGGAGAGGGGGGATATGCTGCATGGGTAACATCTTGTCCTCCATATCTTCCTGCCCAGGCTTGAATCATACCAACGCCCAATGCTGGAAGGTAGAACACCGGTGCACATCGGCCTGTTCAGTCACAGGCGGTGCTGTTCCAGCAGAGTAGACGTTTAGGATTCTCTTCCATGGTCATCATAGACCGACGGAGGCTAACTAATAGATCCCTTGGGTGCGTGGCTGCCTTCCAGCCGGCTCTGCAGTTTGTCTGGGCCGGAGAGGGAGGTGATGGAGGGCTATATTAAAGACTCTCTTAACACCAGCCTTATTCGCCCCTCCTCGGCTCCTCTCGGTGCGGGGTTCTTTTTCGTTGTGAAAAAAGATGGTTCTTTGCGGCCCTGCATCAACTACCGAGAGTTAAACGCCATCATGATTAAGGATAAATATCCACTGCCCCTGATCAGCTCGGCATTTGAGCTCCTTCAGCGCGCGAGGGTTTTTGCTAAACTCAAGCTCTGCAACGCTTACCATCAGCTCTATGTGAAGGCTGAAAAGTGTGAGTTCTCCTCCCGCTCCACTTCCTTCCTGGGCTTCATTGCAGCTGAAGGTGAACTGAGGGCCGACCCGGCTAAGTGAAGGCGGTATTAGATTGGCCAACTCCCCAGTCCAGGAAACATCTGCAGTGTTTCTTGGGCTTCGCAAATTTTTACCGCCAATTCACCCGGGATTACAGGAAAGTAGCTCAGCCTTTAACCCAGCTGAGCTCAACCAAAATCCCATTCAAATGATCCGAGGCAGCGGAGCAGGCCTTCGCCAAACTGAAGGCCCTGTTTTCTGACACGCCCATCTTAGCGCAGGTCGACCCTCAGTTACAGTTTATGGTTGAGGTGGATGCCTCTGATTCAGGGATGGGCACTGTTCTCTCACTGCATTTAGCCTCCGATCAAAAGCTGCATCCATACACGTATTTCTCCTGGCGGTTGACTCTGGCTGAGAGGAATTACGACGTAGGAGACCGAGAGCTGTTGGCCATAAAACTGGCATTAGAGGAATGGAGGCACTGGCTTGAGGGAGCCATTCATCTCATCATTGTTTGGACTGACCACAAAAATTTATAATATTTAAGATCAGCCCGGAGACTAAATTCCAGGCAGGCCCGTTGGGCCTTGTTTTTCCTCAGGTTTAATCTTTCCATCACTTACCGGCCTGGGTCCCGCAACATTAAGCCTGATGCTCTCTCTCGCCAGTTCGCCTCCAATCTGTCACCTTCCTCTCACCCTCTTTCTTCCTCTTCTTCTCCCAAACCCATTCTGCCTCCTTCCTGCGTTGCAGGTGCCCTCTCTTAGGAGATTGAGCAGAGGGTCTGGCAGGCCCAGATGTCAGAGCCCATTCCTGAGGGAGGCCCAAGTGACTGCCTGTTTGTTCCCTCTGCCCTTCAGAGTGACGTCATCCAGTGGGGGCACACCAGTTTCTTTGCTTGCCATCCAGGAATCTCTCGTATCATCACACTGTTGCAGTGAGTTTTTTGGTGACCTACCCTGCGGGCAGATGTGCGGGACTATGTGAAAGCATGCCAGGTGTGTGCCACTAACAAGTTGGACACTTCACCATCTGCCAACCTCCTTCACCCTCTGCCTGTTCCAAGTCGTCCCTGGTCGCACATAGCTATGGACTTTGTTACGGGTCTCCCTCCATCACAGGGCTGGCAATACTGTTAGTCTCACCATCATCGCCCCTACCCAAGTTGCCCTCAGCTGTCGAGACCGCCAATCTTCTCTCCCTACATGTCATTCGCCTTCATGGGATACCTATGGACATTGTGTCTGACCGGGGTCCTCAATTTACATCCCAAGTCTGGAAGTCTTTCTGTTGCTCCTTCGACACCACAGTCAGCTTCACCTCTGGGTATTATCCACAGAGCAATGGGCAGGCTGAGCATGTCAACCAGTCCATGGAGGCCATCCAGAGATGTGTGGCTTCCTGTAACCCCACCACCTGGAGTCCCTATCTGACCTGAGTGGAGTATGCCCACAATTCTGCTGTCTCCTTTTCCACCAGACTGATCCCTCTGTCCTCCCTTGAAGCCACCTCCTCCTCCCCGGATCCTCAACGGCCAGATCACCTACACCATGCAGAGGATTCTCGACGTTCGTCATCAGGGCCGGGGATTACAGTACCTGGTTCATTGAAAAGGTTATGGACCGGAGGAGAGGTCGTGGATCCCCGGTTCATATTTCCACGACAGGGGGATGGTCCGGGCCTTCGACCGGGCACATCCCAAAAAGTCCGGAGGGACGCCAAGAAGCATCCCTTGGGGGGAAGGGAGGCACTGTGATGATCTGGTGAGCATACTCCCCTCCTGTGTTTTGTTCCTCTGTCTGTCTCCTGGCAACGCAGCTCATCAGTGCACCTGCGTGAGTGGATGCACCTGCTGCTTCCTCATTGCCAGCATATAAAAGAACCAGTCTGTGAATGCTCCTTCACTGGACTGTTGGGTATTGCTGCCTACGTTTAGGTCAAGTGCTTTAAACATCTAAACTAACTTGTGGTTAATCCCCTTTCTCTCTTCTCCTCCTCAGGTTGCTGCCATCACAGTGGTGTGTCCCCGGGATCTGCGCATGATCACCTGCCCTTCCACCAACCTGCCTGAGCCTTCTCTTCTCCACCCGGTCAGTCCTCTGCTCCTCTCCTTCCCATCTCCAATCCCCACACCTGCCCCTCCCGCTGGCCCAGTCCCTGTCAGTTCCTTCATTACTCCACATTGGGTAATTACTGCTAGGTCCTCTGCTCATTATTGTCATGGACCTCCCCGTGCTCCTTTACGCAGCGCACAGAGGAGGGGAAGGATGAATGGATTTACGCGCAGGGGTTACACCACAACACATTTATTTAACACAAAGGCAGACAGTTCCAAAAAGCTGAAGACATACAAAAAGGAAACAGGGCACACTAAAGGGCTTGCACGCCAGGCGTGCGGCGGGCAGACCACAGTGTGCAGTGGCCACAAAAAATAAACAATACAAAACACAAAAAATATGACGACTTACAACTGGCGTTCCTGGGCCAATCGCCCAACGAACGGAGGAGAAGAAGCGAATTAACCACGATGGCGTCCCAGAGCCGACATCGCTCAAAGGACGCAGAGAATCCATGGCAAAGAGGAAGTGGTTAATTCGTTTACTCACATGAACATGACAAAGCATATATAGCGATACACGTCCGTATGGAACAGCTCAATGGTCCAGCCATGCTTGACTGGCAAAGGACGCCTAAGTACAAGCATTGCTGGCTCCACAAATTGGGCACACCTGGGCGGGGCATGGGAATGACAATTGCCGAGGAGAAATCAGCTGACTGTCAAGAGAGAGGGGGTTGTGGTTGGACTGGCGAGTGTTAGACAATGCCCACATGAATTTAGGTCAAAGAGGCTGTCTAACAGCCGATGGCCAGAGTGGTGGCTACGGGTGTGGAAAAGAAAAAGAACAAAGACATAAACACCACAAGAACTCAAAGATAACACAATACATAAATCACCGACACCCGACCCACAGAGAACGGTCAGAACCGAGCCTACAGGAAACACAGGCTCGGTTCATGACAGAGCCCCCCCTTCTAAGGGTGGACTCCAGACACCAACGGCAACATCATAAGGAGAGGAAACCCCTGCTCCCCCTGCCCCCCAGCAGGAACAACAACCACGAACCCGGGTGGGAGGTAGAGGGAACAGGCAAGAAAGGAACACAGTACACCCCACCCAGGGCCCACAATTAACCACCCCCCCAAGTCCCAAGGCATGGAGGCTTGGGAGGCTGCCCAGAGTCCCAGGCCCAGCAGGCAGTCCGGCGAACAGAGTCCGGTGGCCTGCCGGAAAACACGGGTGATCTGGCCCAGAGACTCAGTCCCTTGCGGCGGCTGGCCAGCATTGTTAAGCCACCAGGACCAAAGAGGTGGAGCAGGATGCGGCCTGCCCACCGGGAGGCTCACTGGTGGGTGACTGGACCATAGGGAGGGAAGCCCCACGGCGTCCGGCAGGGAGGAGAAGGGGGCCACGGCGTCCTCAGGCTGACCCGCAGCATCCCCGGTAGTCCTGGCTTGGGACACAGCTGCACCCACGGTGGACCCCAACCGGGCCAATGCTGCACCTGCAGTGGACCCCGACTGGGTCAACGCTGCACCCTCGGTGGAACCCGACCGGGCCAACACTGCACCCAAGGTGGCCCCTGGCTGGAGCTCTGCAACACCCGCAGTGGGCTCTGGCTGGAGCTCTGTAGCACCCGCGGTGAACTCCGGCTGGATCTCTGCAGCACCCGCGGTGAACTCCGGCTGGAACTCTGCAGCACCTGCGGTGAACTCCGGCTGGAGCTCTGCAGCACCTGTGGTGAACTCCGGCTGGAGCTCTGCAGCACCTGTGGTGAACTCCGCCTGGAGCTCTGCAGCACCCACGGTGGCTCCCGGCTCTAGCTCTGCAGCACCCACAGCAGATTCCCACCAGGCCAGCATTGCGCCCTCGGTGGACCCCATGCTGGAACGTAGCATCCATGACAGGTCTGGACAGGGGGGCAGCACCCATGTTGGGCTGATTCTGGGGCGCAGCCCCCACAAGGCCAGCGCGCTGCACCCACAGAGACTCAGCCTGCGGAGGGGCCCACACGACGGCCTCTGGCAGCAGAGGAACTGGACCCACGACGTCGTCGGGCAAGGAGACCCCTGGTGATGATCGGCTCCTCTCCAGTGACCCTAGAAGAAAACTCAGGAGCGGGAGAAGAAACCAGGTTATTATGGTCTCTGGCAGCGGCGGAGCATGGCGAGGGGAGTTTAGATGCAGCTGCGTGCTGCACCTGACTCTCCTCACCTAGAGCCAGACAAGATCTCTCTAATACTGATATCAGAAAAACAAGAGAGAAAACTTGCCTGAGCTCAAGCTCCACCGCCATCCAGGACTCCGTCAATCCAGACGATGAAGACTTGGGCTCGACCTCCAAGAGGTTCAACTCTGGCTCCCATTCCGTGGCGACCATCTCCACAGCTGGCAAAATGGTAGGAACAATCCTATAATCCTCCTGCCACGGCTCCACTGCTGGGGATTCTTCCAGCGTGGCAGCAGCGGGACATCTCTGTGTTGGCTTCGGGGCAGAATCCTCCAAAGCCACTGGCTTCTCCACCGTCTGATGGCTCTGACCTAGGGCCAACGGGCACTCAGGAAAAGTTGGAGGAGACACGGAGGGAATAGAAACAAAGTCAATATCTGCAGCTGGAGGAGAGCACCCAGCGGACTGCAAGGACTGGGCCTCTCCCTCAGGAGACAGACAAGGCTTAGTGTTATTAGATGGAATAGAATGAAAAAACACTTGCCTGTCATCCCGGTCTTTGATGTTGGCAGTTGCAGCAGGTGAACAGTCATCCCCCTCTGTGTCTGCGGTGATCTGGCTCCTTTCCATGGATTGTGGAAGAGCTGTCTCCATGGCTACGGAGGTGGGCGTTCCCGGGGCGGCCCTAGCAGGCCTCACAACAGCTGGAAGAGAGATGGTGGCTGCCGAAGACGAGGAGGGCCTCTCCCAGTGTCTCCTTACGGGATGATGCTGCCTCTGGGAGGCCGACGCTGATGGCGAAGCGGGTGAGGGAATGGAAGCAGGCTGTGGAGCGCGTCCCCGCTTGGGATCTGCGAGGAACGCCGCTCTCCCCACACCCAGAAACATGCACTGGAGCGCATAGACCGAAGCGATCAAGTCTGTATACTGAGGGTAATTCCAGAGTCCCGGATGCCCTTCTACAATTCCCTCAGCTACGTCCAGGCTGCTCCACTTTTCCTTAGGTCCACGGGCTTCATGGGCCTCATCCATGAAGGCTTGAATATCAGCTGCCGCCCATTCCTCCTCCATTGCGGGTTGCCTCGCCACTAATCTCCTCCGGCCGGCTTGGGAGCAGCGCGCCGAAGGCATGGTGAGGCAAAAACAAGTGGGTGAGGAAAAATCACAAAAAGGAAAAGTGATGTGAGGGTGTACCCCGCTAAATCCTTTTTACTGGCTGGACCATTCTGTCATGGACCTCCCCGTGCGCCTTTACGCAACGCACGGAGGAGGGGAAGGATGAATGGATTTACGCGCAGGGGTTACACCACAGCACATTTATTTAACACAAAGGCAGACAGTTCCAAAAACCTGAAGACATACAAAAAGGGAACAGGGCACACTAAAAGGATCGCACGCCAGGCGTGCGGTGGGCAGACCACAGTGTGCAGTGGCCACAAAAAATAAACAATACAAAACACAAAAAATATGACGACTTACAATTGGTGCTCCTGGGCTGACATTGCCCAACGAACAGAGGAGGAGAAGCGAAATAACCACAATGGCGTCCCAGAGCCGACATCGCTCAAAGGATGAAAAGAATCCATGGCAACAAGGAAGTGGTTAATTGATTCAGCATAAAACCCAACATCTGTGTGCACTTAAGCTGTAACGGTTTATATTATTTTCTTGTAATATTTGATACAGAAAAAAGAAATATTTTAAACTAAATCTGAGCTGCTGTTTATAAACGGGAGAAATAAGAGGTTTTGTTTTGTTTTGTTTTTTCTGAATATGTTGAAGATAAATAATGCTGGCCTGTGAAACTGTCCTTTTTGCATGAATTAAAAAAAACTATTCTGCAACATTACGGAAAATATCATTATCATAAAAATTCACAGAAATGCTGTGGTATCATTTTTAGGCAATATTGCCCACCCCTACCTAGCCCATTGTTTTCTGCAGTCCACTTGGGTAGACCACCCGACCCAGATTGTTTTAGGTTTTGGGGCCTTGGACTTTGTTTTACCCTTGAACTGTACATTTGTTTTTGACTCGGGGGTGGGGGGGTCTGTTCGGCCCAGCTGGCCTTGGACCCCCACAACCCACCCTGTGAGAGTTTTTGTTTTTTTGTTCTCTTTTCTTGGTGTTACCCTTGGGGTTCCTCTGGAAGCCACCCCTTAAGAGGGAGGTACTGTCAGAACGTGGACTGAGCCCCATGTCCACACCCTGAGTTGTAGCTTTATTCCTTGTCTCCAGGGCATGGGTCCCAGCCCACGTCTGTTATGTCTGGGTTGGAAGCCAAGGAAGAAGCCAGGTGTCGAACAGAACACACGTTTATTAATAGGGCACAGGTGCAACACCACACAGCACACTCACAGCCATCAGGCAGAAGAGATGGCAAAGAGACCGCCCCTCCTGCCCGCTGCCCTCTTATAGCCATGGGTGGTGGTGGACCGAGAAGGCAGAGCCACCACCCGTGTTTTTCAAATAAAAGCCTTAAACTATAACATTATATTATAGCTAACTACACAACAACACCCCCCCACACACACACACTTACAAAACCCTAAAACACTAAACTAAAACACACACACACACACACACAATTAGGACCCACCCCAATTTAGGACCCGAATCACGCACTAAAATTAATCAAACAATATAACATAAATGGCCTAACACAGTCATTCCAAAACAACTAAGACAAGGGGAGATGGGTAGATTGCCACCTCACCCCACGCAGCAAAGTAGGTTATTCTGCTGCTTATACTACATGAAAGTCCACTTAAACCAAAATACCACCGTGTCTCCTAAGTTACAACAGATAATCAAAATAACCCCCATAAACCTATGCAAACAGCAAATACAATGAACAGAAACACACCAAAGAACTTAGGTATAACAATTAACTTACGACACTCAAAATCCAAACACATGCACAATAGTTAAACTACATACAAATGGTTGAAGTAAACAAGACTGTGCCCCCCCATAGACCGTCCTTCCATCAGTCTGCCCCTGGAGGCAATCCACCTCCCAGGCCACCACTGGCTGCCTCAACCCCGGTGCACCTCTTCTTCGTCACCACCGGATGAGTCCCTTGTCCAGGCCCACATCCTACAGTCTCCTCTCGGGCACGCTGCAGCACATTTGGGTGCTGCCACGAGCCCTCTGACAGTTGGAGATAGGCCTCCTCCCCTCTGGCCACCACATGCAGCCACCTCTGGTGCTCCCCCAACTGCCGTTTGGTCCATACCCGCCATGAGCACGCCTTCTCCTGAGCCCGGACAAAGTCCGCAACTCCTAGAGGGGCCTTGCTCAGCTTGCAGGGTCTCTGCTTGGCACGTCACTCCACCGTGCCTAACGGTCTGGCCACAACCTCTTCTAAATCCACTGCCGCCATTGCCATTGTGGCCCCCTGTTCACTGGCCCACTTCAGCCAAGCTCCGGGAACAGGTGAAACCACCCTCTCGATGTCGCCCGTCATCACAGGTATCCCGCTGTGCCGCCCAGTACCCTCGTCCATGGCTACTTGGGCTCTGGCACAGGGAACCTCCTGTGATGACCCTGGGTGCTATTGGTCTTGCTCACTCTCCAGGGTGCTAAGCAGTTCCTCATCCCACACTGCGCCATCTACCACTTTCGGGATTGGTCGGTCCCACAAACCGCAGCCCGACCACTCTTCCCCAGCACCGCTTTTAGTGGTGAAGCCCAGACCACAGAACAGGTCGCAGCCCATTATGTTTTCTCCACTGGCCGTCATAGTGAATTCCAGGTCACACATCTCGGCCGATTTGTACTGAGCCGTCAGTCTCAGCATTCCCACCATGGCCAGCCGTCATCCTCCATAACCACAAAGTGGTGCCGGGTCACCCCCAATCCTGTAGTGTGGGAAAAAAAACATCTCACGGTCACCCAATTCAACAAGGAGCCCACCGCTCCTGTGTCGATTAATAATGGCACCTCCACCCCGTCCAACTCCACCATACAGTGCGTGCATCCATTGGTGCTCAGGGACACGGCGTGGACAACCATCGGGGCGGGAAAGTCTTCTTTGTGCCACGGACTTCTTTGCTCGAACATGTGGCATACCCTGGAGAAATGATGCAAGTGGCCACACTTGCCACAGCGCTTTCCTCTTGCCGGACCCTCTCTGGCTTTGAAACCATGCTTCATGGACCCACAACCCATACACTTGGGCTTCCCCGGGGCAGACCTTACATTCACAGTGTTGGCGTTGTCCACATCATCCTCCACGCTTCCATCACTGTCCGGGTCCACTATATGTGCGGTCGGAGGTGATCCCAGCTGTTGGTGTGACGAGCTCTCACTCAGCTCCTGTGACAGTTTATCCACAGCTTCAAGTTGCTGAACTAACTCGATGGCCGTGGACAGCGTCAGTTTGCCCGAAAGAGTAAGCAGCTTCAACCTAATTGCAGCGCAGTTGGCATACTCCACCAGCTGGTCTCAAACCATCTCCTCCTCTAACGGTCCAAACCGGCATTCGCTGGCCAGCAACCTTAGGTCTACCATGAGCCGCTGAATTGACTCGCCCACCTGTTGGTGGCACTGTTGAAACTGAATCCTGCGGACTATCTGTTGTGTTAGAGTTTGGATTTTTATTTGTGTGGTACAGGTGGAGGCTCCACCTTCTGGTTCACGCACCACCCGCGGCTATAAGAGGGCAGTGGGCAGGAGGGGTGGTCTTTTTGCCATCTCTCTGCCTGTCGGCTGCACCTATGTGCTGTGAATGCCTTTCAATGAACGTGTGTTTAGTTCAACACCTGGCCTCGTCCTTGCCTCCCTTATTACCGACATAACATTTGGCAACAAGAATAAAAGCAGGTATGGACGTGTGTGTTACACCTGTTCTGCCATTTTTGGAGCTTCCCGGTGAGTCACCCATTCCTTGGTCGAGGTGGTTCGCTGCGTTCCAGATGCACATGGTGGTGCTAAACCTTGGGAGGCTGGAGAAATTGAGGGCACGTGTGTTGTTGGTCCATAATTTCAGAATGGAGGGACAGCGAATTCTGAGCACGATGAGTGACTGTGATAGCTTTGAGAAGTGGTTGAGTTAATGGCATGCCATGTTCGCGCCCCAGAAAACATCACTGTCCACAGAATCCAGTTTTGTCAGTGCCGCCATCAGGTTGGTGAGTCTGTACAGTGGATCTTGGCAGACCTGAGACTGCTGGCCAGCGAATGCCAGTTTGGACCGTTGGACGAGGAGGTGGTTCGCGACCAGTTGGCGGACCATACCAGCTGCCCCGCTTTTAGTTTGAAACTGCTTACATTCTCGGGCGAACTGACACTATCTATGGTCATTGAGTTAGCTCAGCAACTGGAGGCTGCGGATAAACTATCACGGGAGCTGAGTGGAAGTGTGCCACACCAACAACTAGGATCACAGCCGACGGCGCATGCTGTGGACCCGGACAGCAATGATAGCGTGGAGGGTGATGTGAACAATGCAAACGCTGTGAAAATAAGGTCAGCCCCGGGAACACCTGTATGTATGGGTTGTGGGTCCTGGAAGCACCGTTTTAAGGCCAGAGAGTGTCCGGCGAGAGGGAAGCGCTGCAGCAACTGTGGACACTTGCATCATTTCGCCAGGGCATACCACAAGTTCAAGCGAGGAAGTCCAAGACGCAAGGAGGACTCTCCTGCCCCCACAGTTGTCCATGCTGTGTCCCCAAGCACCAACAGATGCATGTACTGTATGGTGGAGTTGGATGGGGTGGTGGTGGTGCCATTGCTGAATGACATGGGAGCGGTGGGCTCCTTGTTGAATTGGGCAACCGTGAAGTGTTTTTTCCCACATTACAGGATTGGAGGTGGCCCAGCAACGCTCTGCGGTTATGGTGGAGGGAGACTGGCCACGGTGGGAACGCTGAGACTGACGACTTGGTACAAGTCGGCCGAGATGTGTGACCTGTAGTTCACCGTGACAGCCCGTGGTGAGAACATAATGGGATGAGATCTGTTTTATGGTCTGGACTTCACCATTAAAAGCAGTGCTGGGGAGGAGTGGTCGGGCTGTTGTTTGTGGGACCAGCCGGTCCCGAGAATGGAAGATGGGGCTGGATGGGATGAGAACATGCCTGGCACCCTGGAGAGTGAGCAAGACCAACATCGCCCAGGGCCATCTCAGGGGGTCCCTGTGCCAGAACTCAAGTCGCTCTGGATGAGGGTACTGGGTGGCACAGCGGGATGCCTGTGACGGCGGGTGATGTCGAAAGGCTGGCTCCAGCTTTTCCTGGATCTTGGCTGAAATGGACCAGTGAACAGGGGGCCACAATGGCGATGGCAGCGGCGGAGGTAAAAGTGGTCGGGGCAGGACCGTCTGGCACAGTAGAATGACGTGCCAAGCAGAAACACTGCAAGCCAAGTAGGGCCCCTCTGGGTGTCGCAGATGTGGTCTGGGCCTGGGAGGAGGCACGGTCGCGATGGATTCGAGCCAAGTGGGGAATGGAGGAGCACCAGGGGCGGCTGCATGTGGTGGCCAGAGGGGAGGATGCCTATCTCCAACTGTCGGATGGCTCATGGAAGCACCCGAATGAGCTGCAGCGTGCCCGGGAGAAGACTGGTGGACTTGGGCCAGGACATGAGATTCCTGCGGTGGTATTGAAGAGGAGGCGCATTGGGGACGAGACAGCCAGCGGCAACCCGGGAGTCAATTTTCCTCCTGGGGCGGACTGACGGGAGGACAGTCCACAAGGGGAAGGGGGCGAGTGGTCCTGTTCTTATAGTTGGTATCTGGTTTGAACATTGTACATGTGTGTATATTTTGATGGTCATGGGGTATGGCTTATTTGGTTTTATAGAATGTTTTGCTCTATGTATTTGATATTTGTATATGTTCATGGGGATTGATTTAATGTTATGTTTAAGTTAGGACATGGCAGTATTTTGTTTTAAGTAGACTTGTTTGTAGTACAAGCGGCAGAAAAACCTGCTTCACCGTGTAGGGCAGGGGTCCCCAAACTTTTTCCTGTGAGGGCCACATAACTTTTGCCTTCTCTGATGGGGGCCAGGGTCAGTTTGCAACAGAAAAATTGAGACGATCGCACGGGTGCCTAAATGTAAACATTTATTGTTTTCCAGAAAGCCACACATTGTGGCACACATTTGAGTTGCTTAGACTGTATATGTATATTATTGTTGCCTCACGTCTTAGAAGGAACAATAAGTCTGGGTCTCCTGGGGATAACAGGAGGGTGCGAAATGTGATCTTTAGAGATGGCCTTGAGAGACTTCCTGACCACCAGGGTTTTAGGTGGAGAGGAGAAGACCTGGGGGGCGATGTATTGTGTCTTGGGATTTAAAGACAATGTGACTCTGTACTTTGATTTCCCAGGTATAAAAAGGGCAGATGGGCAGCACGGTGGCGCAGTGGTTAGCACAGTGTCAGCACAGCAAGAAGGTCATGGGATCGATTCCACCCTTGACCATCGTGGGTTCGATCCCACCCCCAGACCATCGGTGACCCTTCTGTGTGGAGTTTGCATGTTCTCCCCGTGTCTGCGTGGGTTTACTCCGGGCACTCCGGTTTCCTCCCACATGCCAAAAACATGCAAGTTAGGTTAATTGGCATCAAACTGGGGATTCTAAATTGTCCTTAGGTGTGACTGTGAGAGTGAATGGTTGTCTGTCTCTCTGTGTTGGCCCTGTGATGGACTGGCGATCTGTCCAGGGTGTACCCTGCCTCTCGCCCAAAAGATGCTGGGATAGGCTCCAGCCCCCCCCCGCGACCCGAAAGGATTAAGCGGCAGAAGATGGATGGATGGATGGATGGAAAAAGGGCAGATGTGGGAGGATGGTTCTCTTTTCTGTTTGAGAGGATGTTGGAGATATGTGGATGTTAATAAACCTGAATTGAGAAATAAACAGCCTCATCTTTTCACGCTTTCCACAACATAACCAAATATTAATAACCCTTTCCAGGATCTTCACAGGAAAAAAGTCAGAAAATAAATAATAACACTACTTAGGAAATAAATAATAACCAAATAACCCTCTGAGTTCTTCTCAGAAAAAAAGTCCATGGAACATTAACTTTCTGTTGTGCCGTGCACAATCTTAACAGTTAAAAGTTCAGTTTAGTTGTCAGAGCAGAATCTCTTACTTAAACTCTTACCTATACTTTGCCGAAAATATCCTCCCCCGTCGTAGTCCCTGTGAGACTGTGGAGGGCTGCCAGCTCCTCGCACATGTCAAAGTTTGCGTTAACTCCACGAATAAAAATGAGCAGCTGCGCTGTGTCCTGCACGTCCGTGCTCTCATCCAGTGCTAATGAAAAAAAGTCAAATTCTTTCGTCTTCTGCTGCAGCTGGGCATATACATAGTGTTGCAGGATGTGTCTGGTTCATGTGTTTAGATAGGGCACCTCAGTGTGTGAACGTGAGTGAGTGAGTGCGTGCGCGCAGCCGAGGCACGCCCCCGTGTTAGTGGCCCCGCTGAGCGGACGGTGTGTGTGAAGTGTGCAGGTGAGTAGAGAGAGAGGCGACCGGAGCAGGTAGCGAACTAGAATTGCCATTGAAGGGTGGAATAGAAGGGTGGACTAGAATGTCACGTTCTATGCGTGCATTAGTCTCGATCGCGTTGCCAGACTGAAAAAAAAAAAAAATCATAATGCGTCTCTGGTATTGTTCAGAGGGCCGGGCCAAATGTGGAGGCGGGCTGTGTCTGGCCCGCGGGCCGTAGTTTGGGGACCACTGGTGTAGGGTGAGGTGGCAGTCTACCCATGTCCCCCTAGTTTTAGTTATTTTGGAATGACTGCGTTAGGCCATTTGTATTGTGTTATCCTATTACTTTTAGAACGTGACTCGGGTTCCAAATTGGGGTGGGTCCAAATTATGTGTGTGCTTTTGGCTTTTGTGAAGGGGGAAGAATGTTGTGTTAGAGTTTGGACTTTTATTTGTGTGGTACAGGTGGCGGCTCCACCTTCCGGTTCCACCACCACCCGCAGCTATAAGAGGGCAGTGGGCAGGAGGGGTGGTCTCTTTGCCACCTCACTGCCTGACAGCTGCACCTGTGTGCTGTGAGTGCCTTTCAATAAACGTGTGTTTAGTTTGACACCTGGCCTCGTCCTTGGCTCCCTTATTACGGCATAACACTATCACGTTGTCCGGGGCGTGAAAATGGCACGCCATTAGCTCAACAACTTCATCAAAACTATCACAGTCATCCAGCATGCTCAGAATTCACTGACCCTCCATTCCAAGATTGTGTACCAACAACGCATGTGCCCTTAACGTCTCCAACTTCCCAAGGTTCAGCGCCACCATGTACGTCCAGAAGGCGGTGTACCACCTCGGCCAGGGAGCAGGTGGCTCACCGGGGAGCTCCAAAAATGGCTGAACGGGAGTAACACACGCTTCCATACCTGCTTTTATCCTTGTTGCCAAAATGTTTTGTCTGGGTTGGGAGCCAAGGACGAGGCCAGGTGTCGAACAGAGCACACGTTTATTAATCAATCCCTCCAGGATTTTGCGGGATGTTTTTATGATTGTTGCGGGCCAAAAAGCCTGAATTCACGGGAGCTTTTTTAAAAAGTTGCGATAAAACTTGTGATGTTTTTAGAATGCTTTTTGCACTAAAAGTTGTGGGAAGAATTCCAAATTTTAAAGCAGATGCTTTTTTCCAGTTTACTGCAGTGATATTCGATATAACAAGAAAAGCACAGGATTGTCAAAAATTTCCTATTATAGTGATTTTTAAATTAAGCAGAAACTTCTGCTATACAGAAAAACTCTTGTGCAACAGCAAATGCAAACATTAACACAATATCCGTTACAACAGCTAAATTGCACTGAATGCATGTTAAAGAGTATAGATTTGGAAATTATTGGCAGCACCTTCATTTGAAAACTCCCTACGGTTCCCAACCACTCGGTACCGAGTGGGGAGGAAAAAATAAATAATTTATTCTGTTGCACTGTATTGGCTATTTGAGTCTGTGTTTTTCTGGAAAAAAATACAGAGAATATTCTTTCTCTTTCCATGCCTACCTGTCTGTCTGCTGCATGTCGGTCTTCACACATACACACATCTTTCATTTACAGTGGAACGGCGGGGGGCGTCCACACCAAAGATTCACAGTTTTAAAGCTCATTGACCAGCTGTAGTAATGATTTTACCTTTAAAGATAGATAGATAGATAGATAGATGATAGATGTACTTTATTGATCCCAAACTGGGAAATTACAGTGTAACAGCAGCATGACAGTTGATAGCTAAACAACAGAAACACACACATGACAGACAAAGGGATTACCCATGGAAAGTAAAAACTAGCATGACTATAAAACCTATATACATCATAGCTTAATATATGATGACCCGTATAAACACATGAATCATCCCATTGCACAAAGAAGGACTATCAGGAGAAGATGTATAAATGTAAATGTATAAAGATGTAAAGATGTATAAATGTTCAAACACTGGCTGTAGTGTAGTGTGCTCTCCTCACACGCACTCCTGCGGTGGGGTGCTTTTGGACAGGCGCATGTTTTTCAACACAAACCGAGCGCTTCGTACACATGGTCAGGACGGAGATGTGGCGAGGTGTCCACGGGCAGGCTGGGGGAGACGGAGGAAGGGACGGTGTTGAAAACCTTGCGGGTGAGTGGGTTTTTTTTTTAAATCACACACTGTTTGCTGATGTGCTCCGTTACTCACTGTAAACTATAAATTCACTACTCACTGTAAACACAGAAGTGAATGCGGTGCAGCGATGCATTTGATCAGTTACACTGACCGTTTCAGCGCCAGTTTGAGACAAATTTGATTGGTGAAATTGGCGGAAGTTGACGAGGATTAGCCAAAATTGCTGGAAATTTGCAGTGATTGGACAAAGGTCGCGCAATAGTTGTGCTGATTTTGCGTGAATTGGTGCAATTGCAACATTGCAAAATCCTGGAGGGACTGATTAATAGGGTACAGGTGCAACACCACACAGCACACTCACAGCCGTCGGGCAGAAGAGATGGCAAAGAGACCGCCCCTCCTGCCCGCTGCCCTCTTATAGCCACGGGTGGTGGAGGAACCAGAAGCCAGAGCCACCACCCGTGTTTCACAAATAAAAGCCTAAAACTATAACATTATAACTAACTACACAGCAACGTCCTCGCCTTGAGTTGTATTTTGGGATTTTCTGTGTTCACCTTTATTATCATTATTATCTTGGGTTGTCATTATTATTATTATTATGTCTTGTATTTTTGAGTTTCACCTTCATTTGCATGTCCCTGTTTATGTTCCTGGGAATTTGCTATTTGTTTCACTGTTGATTATCATTATCCTCTTAGTCTTGTTTATTAGTTTCATTATTATCATATTCAGGTTTACAGTATGTTCACTCGTTGTCATTCCTGTCATGATCTTTCGTTTTGGTTTGGCTTTACCTTGACAGCGCTTTGAGTTCCATTTGAGTATTGTCTGGTTCTGTTCTAGTCATTGTCCACACCTGTTTGCAATTATGTTCATTTAGTCTAGTTTATTTAAGGGACGCCGTCCCTCACCTGGGCACGGTGTCCTCGTCAATCCTTGCGTGAGTAACACGCGTTTGTCTGTCTTGTCTGCACTTAAGTTTAAGCCTATTCCTGTCTTGTTTGCTTGTTCTGTTTTTGCCTTTATTATTTATAGTCATTTGAGCTGAAGGCGATGTTCAGCCAAATAAACATCGCAAACCAGAGTCTGTCATTTGGGTCTTTCCCTTCAACACCCACACTTGACAGAAATAGCACTAAAAGCCTTAAAATGATTGTAAAACAGTCATGTTATAGGAACAGTGGCTATAAAAAGTGTTGAAATAGAAAGTTTTGTGATTAAAAAAGACTACAATAAATAATTTTCCAACTTTTCCCACCTTAACCTCACCTATAACCTGAGCCACAGATTGCAGACCCTTGTTCTAATAGGTAAAGTAGCTGTAGCTGCTCCCCGTTTCCCCTCAAAGACAGATGGGAGCTTCTGTCCAAACTTCATTTTATCCTGTGATAGTCGCTGGTGTTTAATATAACCTGTCATATTTGTTTAGGAAAAGTGGTGATTTAGAGTCTCTGGGTGAAGTTTAGCCTCAGATTCTCGGAACATGGAGCAATAGCTGCAACATTTCACCCAGCTTCTGCCTGAGGGTATTTCCGAGGTCAGAACTACCCGCGCTGCCCTGATCTGAAAACACAAGATGTTCTCAGAGATGATGGATCATAGGAAATAACTTTAGAGATTAAAAAAGCCCAAACCCATCACAGACATACAGGATGCTGCACTGGAGGGGGCAGGAAAGTGCTTGTGAAGCAGGAAGGCAGCTGGTACTTCTGCAGATCCTAATGATGGGAAATCCCTCTGACTTCCTTTACATATTTTTAGGTTAATAGTCACGTTAATTCCTCAGGTAAAAATCCACTCCAGGAGACAAACTGTTTCCTCGTGGCTTATATGTCTTAAAGTTCTATAGAGTATCAGTCCTTAAAAAGTCACACTTACTGTAGAAGAAGCCATCTCTATTGTCATTCAGTCCATACAGCCAATAATGTACAGTAGAACAAAATTACGTCTCTCCTATCTACAATGTTAATCACATGCAGAATCAGATGGGTCACTGCCATGCAAGGTGTTGCCATAAACAACTTCTCCTTCCCCCATTCTGTTATGCTGAGCACCAAACTAGAGGGAAGGAAGTACCATTTTTATATGGTTTTTGGTATAAGCCGGTTGGGACTTGAACCCCCAACCTCCCGGTTGTGGGGCAGATGCTCTACCAACTAGGCCACCACTCCGGCTGGAATTGATTAAACGCTTCACTTATGGCTAAAAACATCGCAAATAAACAACCATTGCTGATGCTTAGTTCCACTTATGAGCAAACTTTATTTTTAACTGTATGAATGAAGACTGATCCCAGCAAATAATTTGTCTCCTCTCCATATTTCAGGTTCAGGTTACTTTATTTGTACCCGTAGGTAGACGGGTACAAATAAAGTAACCACCTGACCACCTCATTCCTCTGATCGCTGTTTATCTTCTGCATCTCTTCAGTGCCATGGAGCCCATGAAGGCACTACTGGTATTTAGGTTTTCCTTCTTCAAATGTGCTCAGAAACTGTGGTTCACTGTCAGCTAAACCTCACACACCCGACACTGGCAGAAAGGATGCAAACACCAGCAAAAATAACTGAAAGTCAGTGGTGTATAAGGTAAAAAGAAAAGGAGAGAGCACAGTCCCCTGTGGAGCTCCCGTATCGCTAGCCACCACTCCAGACAAGACATTGCCCAGCCGGACAAACTGTGGTCTGCCTGTCAGGTAGTCAATAATCCAGGAGATCACAGAGCTGTCAACTCCCATCACCCGCAGCTTCTCACCCAGCAGCAGTGGCTGGATGGTGTTAAAGGCACTGGAGAAATTAAAAAAAGTGATTCTCACAGTATCTCCTCCACCATCCAGGTGCAGATGGGCTCGTTGCAGCAGGAAGATGACAGCATCTTCAACTCCTAAATGGGGCTGATATGCAAACTGCAAAGGGTCCAGCCACGTCTTCACCTGCGGCCTCAGGTGGGCTAAGACCAGTCTCTCCAGGACCTTCATCGCATGAGATGTGAGGGCAACTGGTCGGTAGTCATTCAAATCCGATGGAGATGACTTCTTGGGGACAGGAACCAGGCAGGATGTCTTCCACAGCACCGGTACTCTCTCCAGACTCAGGCTCAGGTTGTACAGGTGTTTCAGTACTGGAGCTAGTTGGTTGGCACAGGTCCTCAGGATCCTAGCGGAGATGCCATCCGGGCCCGAAGCCTTCCGCTGACGGAGTCTCTCCAGCTGTTTCTCCACCTGATCTGTAGTCACCGTGAAGTTAGGGAAGGTCCTGTGCCCCCTGAGGAGGAGGAGGAGGAGGGGGGAGATGGAGAGAGGTTCTGCACAGGGAGGTGGGTGGGGAGGGGTGCATGGGGGTCTGGTTGTGTTGCTCGGGTGACAGACTGTGAGTTGAAAGTTGAACCCATTAAAAAACACATTCATTTCCTCAGCTCTCTCCTGGCTCCCAGATGGCTGCCCAACTCTCCCCTTGCACCGCCAGTCTGTTGTCTCGAAGCAGTCCTGTAGTGCATCAGCAGCCTCCTGTGTCCACCTCCTCACAGTCCGTGTATAAGCAGGTTGCCTTTGCACAAGGGGGACATACTTGGGTGTTAACATGACCATGCAGTGATCTGATTTGCCAATGGGGGGTAAAGCTGTGGCACTATATGCATTACTGACATTGGCATACAGTAAATCCAGTGTTTTGGTCTCTCTGTTGGGACAGTCAACAAACTGGTGAAAGTTTGGTAGTGTTTTTCCCACTGAGACGTGGTTAAAATCACCTGTGATGGCCATGAATGCATCTGGGTGCTTCTCCAGTAAATCCAGAAACATGTTAAGATTGGTTTGACGCAAAGAAGTTGTAAAGCTTGGCTTACACAATCCCATGTTGGAGGAGATGGTAGGAACACAAAAATAATTCTGCCTGCATAAGTCCTGGAGGAACGCTCCTGGCTGGGGTAGTGTGTCTAACAGCTCCATGCTGGACTGAAGACTTCTTCCTCACAAAGGCTGAACTTGATTGCTGCAGGTGAGAGTTAGGCAGCTGCACTTGATCAACTAGTCAGCAGGAGTAGAAAACAGCACAGCACAGAGCCAGAATGCTACATTAGGCGAGGACAGGAGCATTTTTATTTTCTCACACTGTGTACATTCAACATTTGATTTTTGATTTTTTTTTTTTTGATTTTGTATACTTTATTGATCCGCAGAGGGGAAATTGAGGGCATCCACCTGGATGGATGAAGTAGCCATGGTACGGCGCTATCCCTTAACCATTCACACACACATTCACACCTAGGGCCACTTTAGAGTCTCCAGTTAACCTAACCTGCATGTTTTTGGCCTGTGGGAGGAAACCCACGCAGATACAGGGAGAACATGCAAACTCCACACAGATCACTGTTGGTCAGGGGCTGGGATCGAACCAGGGATCCCATGGCCAAGGGTGAGTTGCTGTGCTGGTGCAGTGCTAACCACTGTGCCACCGCACCACATGTTCAGTCGGAACACAACATGTTCCGACAGTTTCATTTTGATGAGTTCAAGGCCAGTGTTCATACCTGCTTCAGCTGGTTCTTAGTAGCAAGCCTACAGCTGTTTCTCACCTGACTTAAAGACAGAGAGCATTGATGTTGTGCACGCCCCTGCCTTGGTATCAGACTGTGTGGATCGTCTCTGCTTTCTGTACACTCTGATCTCTTTGAAAAGATAAAGGAAGAAAAAGATTTCCTGTGTGGATCACAAATGTAACTTTTGCTTCTACAGAACCCAGCGGCCCCCTCCACTTTAGTCCCATGACACAGAATCACCCTGACCAAACAGCAGCATGTTGCACGCCATTGCTTACGGGCAAAAGAGCTTCATGTGGCTCTGAAACTGCAGATTCAGTCCTCTGGTGTTGCCAAATTCTCTGCAGCCACAAGTTATTAAAGGGTAATTACAACTATGTTGCTGCGGGAACCAAATTTACAACCAAGACTGTCTAAACTCCAGATGCTAAAAGCCTTACAGACACTCAAAGGATGTTTTTTTTTTTTTTTTATGTTCATGTCATCACGCCCACAATGATGTGATCAACAATAGTCATGAACTCTTACATTACGCTGATGACATCTTACTTTTTCACCTCTCCTCCCTGCACAGCTGCAGCAAAGAGCTCAAGTTTGCTCTGCTCGCTGCTCCCTCTTCTCGCTCTAAACTCTCTGAGCTGGCATCCCTGCTGGAGCGTGAAGGCCCTGTGTGCCGATGGTTGCATAATGTGACATAAACATGGGAGGCAGCGGTGCTGACATGAAGCTGATCTGGGTGGAAACAGCTGGCAGCGTCTGATGGTTTCATCACTGTGTCTGACATCAAAGTTCAGCTTCACATTCCTCACAGAGGTTAGCCTGTCACAACTGATGCAACATCTGACGGGGTGAAGGACGGGCAAAAACACCTTCATGTGAGCCTGGTTTCTCTCTGCGCGCTCCGTTCATGTGGTCTTTTTCTCTCTCACATGCTGCTCCTCTGTGTGAGTGTAACTGATTTACAGCCCACTGACTACACTGTAGAAGTGATCCAGCACAGTGTCACACATGTGAGAGCTTGTTCCGCCCCTGGAGGGGACAGAAACCACAGGGAAATTAATGTTGCATGTGCATTTGTGCTGAAGCTTCAGGAAATGAATTAGAATACAACAGGTTACTGTTCAGTTTTTAGTAGGCATGAATCAAAGACGTTGCATTTTCCGATTTTTTCACATAAATCGACAACTTTTTTCTCATAAATAAGCAGTTTTTTTCTTCTAAATTTGCAACTTTTTCCTGTAAAGTTGCAACTTTTTCCTCAAAAATTTGACTTTTGTCTCAAATTTTGCATTTTTTTTTTCTTGTAAAGTCGGAATTTCTCATAAATTTTCTACTTTTTTCACATAAATCTGCTACCTTTTCCTCTTAAATTTGCTTAGTTATTGTAAATTCACAACTTTTTCCTGTAAATTTCAAACTTTTTTCTTAAAAATTTGACCTTTTTCCCTCATAAATTTGCAACTTTTTTCTTAAAAATTTGTGGCTTTTTTCCTATAAACTTTTAACTTTTTCATAAATTTGCAACTTTTTCTTAAACATGACATTTTTCCTGTAAACTTTAATCTTTTTTCTAATAAATTTGCAACTTTCTTCTAATAAAATTGGAACTTTTTTCTGAAAAATAAGGCAATTTCTTTCCTGTAAATTTTCAAGATTTTTCTTGTAAATTTGCAGCGGTCACCTGCATGCTGGTTAAATGTTTGTTCTGTGTAATTAAATTGTAATTTGCAACACTTTTAATTTTTAAATTTGCATCTTTTATCATATCTTTGCATCTTCCATCCATCCATCTTCTTCCGCTTAATCCTTTTCGGGTCGCGGTGGGGCTGGAGCCCATCCCAGCATCTTTGGGCGAGAGGCAGGGTACACCCTGGACAGATTGCCAGTCCATCGCAGGGCCAACACAAAGAGACAGACAACCATTCACTCTCACAGTCATACCTGAGGGCAATTTAGAATCCCCTGCTTGATGCCAATTAACCTAACTTGCATGTTTTTGGCATGTGGGAGGAAACCGGAGAAATCCCGGAGTAAACCCACGCAGACACGGGGAGAACATGCAAACTCCACACAAATCACTGTTGGTCGGGGGCTGGGATCAAACCCAGGATCCCCCGGCCAAGGGTGAGTTGCTGTGCTGCCGCAGTGCTAACCACTCCGCCACTGTGCTGCCCCCTCTTTGCACCTTTATTCCAGGGCCAGAGCTCGAGGACAATCCAGGTCCTTCCAGACCAGGACCTGCCGGTGCTGCCCATCCAGTTTGGCCACTTCAACACGGTTGGTGCCAGTGTCAGCCCAGTACAGGTTCAGGGAATGCGGTGAGGATCATGTTCTTTGACTTCTCCAGTGCTTTCAACACCATCCAACCGATGATCCTGAAGGACAAGCTGCTGCGCGCAGGGGTGGACCAGCACCTGTCATCATGGATCCTGGACTACCTTACTAACCGGCCTCAGTTTGTGAGAACTCGGGACTGTGTGTCCGACACGATCATCGGTAGCACGGGGGCCCCCCAGGGAACGGTTTTGGCTCCCTTCCTGTTCACCCTTTATACTGCGGACTTCTCACACAACACAACACACTGCCATCTACAGAAGTTCTCTGATGACTCTGCGATCGATGGCCTCATCTCCAATGGAGATGAAGCTGAGTACAGAGGGCTTATCCAGGACTTCGTGGACTGGTGCCATCGGAACTGCCTCCAGATCAACGCGAGGAAAACTAAGGAGCTGGTGGTGGACTGCCACAGGCAAGGACAACCCCTCACAGCACCAGTAAATATACAAGGAACAGACATCGAGATGGTGACATCCTGCAAGTACCTGGGTGTTCATCTGAACAATAAAC
Source organism: Pholidichthys leucotaenia (assembly GCA_020510985.1). Classification (NCBI taxonomy): domain Eukaryota; kingdom Metazoa; phylum Chordata; class Actinopteri; order Cichliformes; family Pholidichthyidae; genus Pholidichthys; species Pholidichthys leucotaenia. Next base: position 194,926,577 of record CM035843.1, on the reverse strand, counting down.
TAGACTGGTCACACAATACTGACGCACTCTACAAGAAGGGACAGCGCAAGCTGTTCCTACTGAGGAGACTCAGGTCTTTTGGTGTACAAGGGGCGCTGCTGAAGACATTCTATGACACGGTGGTGGCATCAGCCATCACTTTTGGAATGGTCTGCTGGGGCAGTGGCATTACGGCAGCCGATAGGAAGAGACTGAACAAACTGATCAAGAAAGCTAGCTCTGTCCTGGGGCAGCACCTTGACCCAGTGGAGGAGATAGGAGAGAGAAGGACGGTGGCTAAACTGTCATCTCTGCTGGAGTCCGAGTTTCACCCTATGCAGGACATACTGAATGCACTGAGGAGCTCATTTAGCAGCAGACTACATCATCCTAGGTGCACAACCGAGAGGTTTCGCAGGTCCTTCCTACCAACAGCTGTCAGACTGTACAACCTAAGCAGGGCTGCTCGCAGAGATAGCAAAAAGACGTGACAACCTAATAGTTTTGAATGCAAAAGGCGCAATAGACTTATACAATGGTCCCCTCCGGCATACAACAAGGAAAATACCGGTCGCTATGGAGGGTGAGAATATGTATGGGTACATAATCATACCATGTAGGATAACTAAGTAGACGGTTGTGCTGTTTCATCCCATCTAGCAACAATGCTCTGCACTGCGTGTGTTTATATATTTACATATTTATTCCATCTAGCTACAATGCTCCGCACTGGGCGTGTTTATATATCTACATATTTATTCCATCTAGCTACAATGCTCCGCACTGTGTGTGTTTATATATCTACATATTTATTCCATCTAGCTACAATGCTCTGCACTGTAACATATATATATATATATATATATATATATATATATATATATATGTTTATATGTACATATGTATACTTGCTGCTCTTGTTTTTTTTTGTTTTGTTTTTTTTTTCTCTCTTGCCTTCTGATTGTTGCTCTGAGTGTTGCTATCCCTGTGCTGTTGCAATCCTTGAATTTCCCCATTGTGGGACTAATAAAGGCTTATCTTATCTTATTCTTGCAAATTTGTACCTAATTTACATTTATTCATTTGGACATCATGCTAAATTGGTGAACAGCCCCGTCCCTTCTGTTGTCCAATCAAATTGCTCAGTCGGAACTAGCTATTGTATATATTGTGGAGTGTGTGAAATCAGGGAAATGTGAAAATGACGAGGCAGAGTTTATCTCACGAGTCAGGTTTATTCACATCTTCCAACATCAGCAAAGCAGAAAAGGAAAAAACACAGACATTCGTCCTTTATATATATCCAGGACCTTCAAAGCTCACAGTCACATTGCATTTAATCACAAGTAACAATGCATCTTTCCTTAAATCCTATAACATCCTCCTCATAGTCTCTGGCAGACCAGGAAATTCCCCAAGGCCGTCTCTTGCATACCAAAGACTAAATTTTCACATCCTCCTGTTATCTCCAAGGAGACCCAGTTCTTTGTTCTACTCTGAGATGTGAAGCTTAAAGTGATACATATGTGTCCCACATGACCCCCCCCCCAAACATCTAAGATGGAACAACAGAATAACAGTCTGCATGTCATGATAAAATCATTACACATTAACCCACGTGCTGCTTGGGCCTCAGTCTCCTCCCGTATCTGCTGTAAGTGGGCTTCGCCACTTCTGCGGCGCCATCCTGCTGGGGAGCTGCTGTCTGGGGGTGAGAACTGTTTGTCAATCCCTGTGGGTGTTCTGGGGAATGTCCTCGAGGGGGTCTGCCACGCCGAGGAGCCCTGGCCAACAGCATATCCTCGTCCACCACCACAAAGGCGGGTTTGAGCCTGTTTATGCCAATCTTTTCCTTCCTGCCCCCCAAATCTAGCAAAAAATGCTTGTCCCCTGTTTCCAGCACTCTGAATGGTCCATCATAAGGTGGTCGCAGCGGTGGGCGATGGGCATCGTGTCTGACAAAAACAAACTCCGCGTTTTTCAAAGCCTTAGGCACAAAAACGCACGGAAAACTGTGGTGAACGGGGCCAGGCAGCGTGCCCGGTTCAGTGCTACGCTGCAACCGCTGAGACGGGGAGCTATCTGATGCAGGATTATCTGGGAGAAACTCCACGGGCAGCCGAAGTGGCTGCGCAAAAACTAGCTCAGCCGGGGAGGCTTCTAAGTCCTCTTTAGGTGCAGAACGCAACCCCAATAAAACCCACGGTAGCCTGTCTACCCAATTTGCATCCGTCAGTGACGCTCTGAGAGCCGCTTTCAATGACCTATGAAAACGTTTGCATAACCCATTAGCCGGCGGATTGTACGCGGTTGTGCGGTGGATCGTTACCCCCAGGCTGCGGGCCATTGCTGACCAAAGTTTGGAAACAAATTGAGGACCTCTGTCGGACGTAATGTCCGACGGGACTCCAAAGCGCGCTACCCATGCTGTTAAAAACACGTGCGCCACCTCCTCGGCTGTAGTTGACACCAGTGGGACCACTTCCGGCCAGAGCGTGGTATGGTCCACCATTGTCAGAAGGTGTGTGCACCCCTGTGACGGCGGGAGGGGGCCTACGAGGTCCACGTGAACATGATCGAATTTCTTAGCCGGGATGTGAAACGGCTCCAAGGGAGCTCTCGTGTGTCTGTGTACCTTGGCTCGTTGACAAGCCATGCAGGCTGCTGCCTACCCCTTAACTTGTTTGCGCAGGCTCGGCCATACAAATTTCTCTCCTACCATTTTGACCGACGCGCGCACTCCCGGGTACGCCAGAGAATGAATCGAGTCAAAAACGCGGCGGCGCCACGTGGCCGGTACCACAGGACGTGGTCGCCCAGTGGAGACATCGCAGATTAGGGGGGGCATACCGTCTTGCAGCACCCTGTTCTCCAGCCTTATCCCTGTTGGTCCAGACTGGAGTGCGCGCACGTCCGCGTTGCTAACCTGATCCGCGGCCATGGCTGCATAATCTATCCCTACGCGGACTGGGGCCGCCACGGCGCGCGAGAGACAGTCTGCCACTACATTCAGTTTACCCGCCACGTGCTGAATATCGGTAGTAAACTCTGAGATGGCGGCCAGCTGTCTTTGCTGCCGGCTCGACCACGGTTCTGAAACCTTGGCCATCGCGAATGTCAGCGGCTTGTGGTCAACGAACGCGTTGAAACGGCGTCCCTCCAGCCAGAACTGGAAGTGGCGAATGGCCAAGTGGAGAGCTAACAACTCCCTGTCGAATGTGCTGTATTTTCATTCACTATCGTGCAAAGTCCTGCTGAAAAAGGCGAGCGGCTGCCAAGCCCCGGCTACATGCTGCTCCACGACCGCCCCTATGGCCGCATCTGACGCATCAGTAGTGAGCGCTATGCGGGCCGTTGGGTCTGGATGTGCTAACAATGCAGCGTTTGCCAGGGCTGTTTTGACCTCCGAGAATGCTCACTCTTGCTGCGGAGACCATTCGATCTTATTTGTGGGTTTTTGTTTTTTGAGTGCGGCATACAATGGTTGCATGAGCTGCGCTGCGCGGGGGAGGAAACGGTTATAAAAATTCACCATTCCCAAAAACTCCTGTAACGCCTTGACCGTTTGTGGCTGGGGAAAATTTGCTACCGCGCGCACTTTGTCAGGCAGCGGAACCACTCCTTCTGGAGAGACGCGATGCCCCAAAAAAATCAATCTGCGTCACCCCGAACTGACACTTCGCTGGGTTGATTATTAAACCGTGCTCTCCCAACCTCCGGAAAACTGCCGTGAGGTGGTTTTCGTGTTCGCCTTCGGACGCGCTGGCTACTAAGACGAAGGGGAGATCGCGCAACACCGCGTCCATCGTGCGTTGGAATGTCTGCGCAGCGCCTTTGAGCCCAAATGGCATGCACAAAAACTTGAATAGACCAAAAGGAGTTATTACCGCTGTTTTGGGTATGTCCTCAGCGCACACTGGGACTTGGTGGTAACCGCGGACCAAGTCTATCTTAGAAAAAACGCGCGCCCCCGCCAAATGAACGGAAAAATCTTGGATATGCGGGATTGGGTAGCGGTCGTGCGCTGTGGCGTTGTTCAACCTGCGGAAATCTCTGCAAGGTCGCCACGAGCCGTCAGCTTTCGGGACCATGTGAAGCGGGGAAGCCCATGAGCTGTTCGAACGCCTGATGATGCCCAACCTTTCCAGGTTGGCGAACTCCTCGCGCGCTATGGTCAGTTTAGCTGAATCCAAGCACCGAGCTTTTGCGAAAACAGGCGGTCCGGTGGTAGTAATAAAATGTTCCACCCCGTGTTTAGCGACGGCTGCTGAAAATGTGGGAACCGTGAGTGCTGGGAACTGAGTGAGCAGTGTGTGGAACTCACCGCTTGCAGCTGTGATGTTGGCTTGTGCTGTTGGCGGGGCCACTCGGGCTGTACAGGGAATAGAATAAAAAGAAAGTGCATTAACCAGGCGCCTGTTAGCAAGATCAACCAACAAACCATGTGAGGCCAGAAAATCAGCCCCCAACATATTGAAATTCACTGCAGCTATGACAAAAGTCCACTCAAATGTACGGCCGTGTAGGGACAGAAGCAGAGTCCTCTCACCAAAGGTCTTAATCTCCGAGCCGTTTGCTGCTGACACCCCGGGACCTCTGGAAACCGCCAGCCGGTCAGCGGAGGAAGGTGTGATGAAACTCAACTGGGAGCCTGTGTCCACAAGGAAATGCCTCCCCGAGCGCGCATCCTTCAAGTAGAGCAGCTTGTTCTCCTCCCCGAGGGCCGCAGCTGCTACCGACCCCCAGTCTTGGCGTTTCCCGAGCGCTTGAACTGGCACGGTGGTATACATTTGCGTGCCTTCTCTGCAAAGCGGCGATGGTAGAAACAGAGGGTGTCTCCTCCGCGATCCTTGGCCCCCGCCGCCGCCGTCGTCGGTGGTTCTGCTACCGCCGTCTCTGGCCCCCCGCCATCTCCGGCCGTTGCACCGAACACCGTCGCTGCCACGGTGGCCGCGCGCTGTTTGCTGGCGTTGAGAATCCGGTGTGCCTCCTGGGCCAGCGCACGTAAGTCCCGCTGGGCCAACAATGGCGAACTGGCCAGGGTCGCTCTCGTGGCCAATGGTAGGGTCCTGAGGAAAATGTGGGTGAAGATGAAGTCGTCGTCGTCTGAGCCCCTCAACCTCAGCATGCTCTCCATCAGGTCAATGGGCGTGCCATCTCCCAAGTCGTTCAGAGCCAGGAGCCTCTCCGCTCTCTCCTCGACTGAGAGAGTGAAGCGCTGGATGAGCGCAGCCTTCAACCCGCCGTATTTGTCGTTGGCAGGTGGCCCCTCCAATAGGCTCTGCACATGCTGAGCCATGCGGTTGTCGAGCTTTGCAATCACATGGTAGAACTTCGTGTCATCTACCGTTATCCCCCGGAGGGCGAACTGTGCTTCGACCAAGTGGAACCAGGAGCGCGGGTTGTCTTGCCAAAAGTCCGGTAGCTGGACGGTAGCGGCATACGCTTGGCTGGGAGCTCCTGACTCGGCTGGCCCGGGGGAATTTCTTTCATCCATGATACGTCTTAGGGTCACCAGTGTGGAAATGTGAAAATGACGAGGCAGAGTTTATCTCACGAGTCAGGTTTATTCACATCTTCCAACATCAGCAAAACAGAAAGAGGAAAAACACAGACATTCGTCCTTTATATATCCAGGACCTTCAAAGCTCACAGTCACATTGCATTTAATCACAAGTAACAATGCATCTTTCCTTAAATCCTATAACATCCTCCTCATAGTCTCTGGCAGACCAGGAAATCCCCCAAGGCCGTCTCTTGCATACCAAAGACTAAATTTTCAAATCCTCCTGTTATCTCCCAAGAGACCCAGTTCTTTGTTCTACTCTGAGATGTGAAGCTTAAAGTGATACATATGTGTCCCACAGAACGCCATTTCCTTTCCAGTTGACGAGTTTTCTGTTTTAAGCCATGAGTTTCTCAGTTAAACCAAGGGGTAAGAAATCTCTGGTTAGACTTTTTCTTTTTTAAAGGGGCTACCAAATCTAGAGTCCGATGCAGAGAGGCAGTAACACCATCAACCATGCTATCAATCAGAAATGGAGCAGACTCTCCATCACTTATTTCAGGTGTTTCTGTTGTGTTGACCCATGGCATAGAGGAGACAATCTGCAAAAATTTAGCAACAACGTCATCAGAAAGACATCTGCTGTAGTAGTATTTTTCTTTAGGAAATAAGTGATCAGAGATAATGAAAATCAAAAATTAACAGACAATGGTCAGACAGTACAGGATTATGAGGAGACACTACCAGATTTTCGATATCTATACCATAAGTCAAAACAAGGTCCAATGTATGGTGGAAATAATAGGTAGAATTTTTTACTTTTTGGGAAAACCCCATTGAGTCTAAAATTGAATTGAAAGCCTTATTAAGACAGTTACTCTCAACATCAATATGTATATCAAAGTCCCCTACAATAATTATTCTATCGGTTTTCAGCACTAAGCTAAAAATTCGGCAAATTCCGATAGAAACTGTGAATAGGCCGTGGGAGGACGATAAACTATGGCAAAGAGAATTGGTTTCAAGCCAAGATATGCCAACAGGCCCCACACTGAGGACCAAACCTTCAAAGGAATTAAAACATAGTTTCTGCTTAACATTAACTCGTAATTTAGAATGGAAAATTGCCGCCACTCCACCACCACGACCAGAACCTCTGGGGTTATGACAGTTTAAATACCCAGAGGGAGTTGATTCATCCAAACCAACATAATCATCAAGCCCGAGCCAGGTCTCTGTGAGGGATAGTAGATCGATCTGGTGATCGATTAATAGATCATGGACCAGAAGAGACTTAGAAGATAGAGACCTAATGTTTAATAAGCCACATTTAATTTTTAAACTTTGGGGGGGAACAGAGGCCAAATTATTAATTTTATTAATTTTAGGGACTTGAGGCTGGATTAGAATTTTACCAACATTTTGTTTAATCAATCTGGGAAGTTTATGCATTCTATTTTTTTTTAAACTTTTTTATTAACTTGAGAGGGAGCAGAAAAAGGTTCTCTAAGGGAGGAGACAGGGGCAAAGTTGAAAGGTGGTGGAAAAGGAGGAGCTGCAGAAGTGCGAGTGTTTTTCAGGTTGTGTTGTATTTGTCCTGGGTTACAATATTTAGGGCAACGGGAGACAGACTCAGTCTCTGAAGGATTATAAATCAAAGGCTGATCCAAACGGTAAAGACCACCCGAGTTAATGGGATCAATACAATACGTGGGAACAGGACCAAAAAAGGGCAGTTTGGCAAACCCAGAAACTTCAGAGTGAGTAAACACACCAAATTTCAGTCACTGTACCAAAAAACACCGAATAAAATAGAAAAGATTGTCTCTTAAAACACGTGCACCAAGTCTATTTGGGTGGATGCCATCAGGCCTCATAAGTGATGGGCGGTTCCAAAATAAGTTAAAATTGTCAACAAAACCAATGTTAAAAATAGGACAAGTAAAACACAGCCAAGAATTAAGACTGAGAGTTCTGCTAAAACGATTGCAGCCTCATCTGAGAGGTGCCAAAGGCCCAGAGATGAGCGCACGTCTGCCACAGTTCATAAGAGTAGACAGAAGGCTCCTGAAGTTACTTTTTAAAATCTTAGATGCTTCATCTGGGATGTTATTGCATCCCACATGCACAACGACAGTATGAATGTGAGGGAATTCATTCAGCAGGTCAGGGATAAGAGCCTCAATATCAGAGACTCTAGCCCCGGGGAAAAAAAAAATCGAGTCACACAGTACCTGCTTCTGATGTTCCTCACAATCGAGTCATCAATTACCAGCATCGTCTGGGGGGGGGGGGGGTTCGGTGGATTCTGATGTGGAGAGGAATTGTGAAGAGGATGATGTTGTTGCGAAGGCGGGGAGATGTGCTCTTTTCTTCTATCAGGAGCAGGTGTGTACTTTGACACACCCAGGGTGGTCTTTATCCGGGGTTTGCGGACATGAGACGCCGCTGAAGGAAAGGAGGGAGGACAAGAGGCGTCCACGGGCGGGCGGCCAGCGTCCAGGTGGGGAAAATCCTCCAGGGAAAGGATATCAAATCTGTTTTCCAAGGACACTGGAAGAGAAGAGGCGCGGCCCATTCTGGTCGATCGATGATGGTTATTAGCTGGTCGAACCAAGGTCCAGGGCACAGATGGAGGATGAGAGGGACCAAGCGAAGCTTTTGGTTTAGCCCCGAGACAAAACCAGTGTTTGTTGCTGAGGTCATGGACGGCTGCGGAGGCTGGAGCAGGTGAGGAGGTAGGTGGAGACGCACTGAGCTCACCCAAATAAGTAGCAGTTTCCGCCAGCTGCGAGGCAGTGGCTGGAGCCGATGATTGCCCGAGAATGATGGTGTCGATGTGGTCTTCGGCCTCCCTAATCTTGTAAAGATTGGAGAGCCTCGTTTCCAGCTCAGAGACCTTATCGAGTAGCAATAAACAGCGGGTACATGACGGAGAAGGAGCCATGGCATTCCAGGCGCTGAGATGGGTTGCCCGCAGCTAGCCAAAAACAGCTACTCGTGCGTCCGAACGGACTTTTAGGTGAGGCCAATACCGAGGTAACAGTAAATAAAAACTAATAACAACAAACAGGGATAAAAAAAATTAAATTGATAAAAACAATCAATAAAAACAAACAAAAACAGAGAAAAAAGTACTCTGATGAGATGAGTGTCAGACTCAGCTGGGTCTGTTCTTTTCATTGATGCCTAGTTTAGATGTTATGTATGTGTTTATATCCTGATTGTCATGAGGTTACGGCTTACTTGATTTTTTTTAGAATGTTTCACTCTATGTACTTGCTATTTGTATATGTTTATGGGGATTAATTTGATGTTATGTTTAAATTAGGACACGGTGGTATCTTGTTTCAAATGGACTTGTTTGAAGTATAAGCGGCAGAATAACTCGCTTCTGTTATGTTTGGCCCATAAAGAGCATTAAATGAGGCACCAATCGCCAGTAGTGAGTTTGCTTATTTATTAAATAATAAGGAACAAAGGAATGTGCCACCAGGGGCAAAATACAAACAGCTACAATACACCCTCGAGGGGGAACAACTTGAAACATACAAGTGCCAAAAAAACCATGAAAGGTAACTTACGAATGGCAAGAGAGTCCACAGTCCGAAAGTAGACTGGAATCAGGGGTAGGGGATTCCAGCCTGAGTAGGGCGAGGTCACTGCGAGGAATGACCCTTGCTGGAGACTTTAAATAGTCCAAAGCAAATAACAAACTAGTGTGGAGAGAAAGTAATTACAGAAGCACAGTCAGCCGTGACAGGCCGGGCACAGACTGACAGGCGGCAGTCCTGCCGCGGCGCTGTCAAAATAAAAGCACAATCATAAAGACAGATAAACATGACTAAATGCATACACAGAAGAAGGACAATAAACAGGGGACCCGAGCACGGTACAGAACCGCGCTCGGGATCATGACAGCTTCGCCGTGTGGGGCGGTGAACCCACAAACCCACAAACCCACTTTTTCTTAAATTAAAAGCTCTCAAGTTAAAACTGTAGTAACTGTAGCTCATGTATTTTTACCTACATATGTATAAGCACTATGGGATGCTTGAGATTGCATGTGTGGATTGACCTCATGTCTTAGATGGGACAATATGTCTGGACCGCCTGTGGATAACAACAAGACGACGGAGGTACGGCGATAAGGAGCTGAAAGGACTTCCTGACCTCCTGGAGCCCAAGCGGAGGACTGAAGGGCGCGGGGGGAGAGTTATTGTCAATAGGGGGGTTGACTGTGATATGTGATTCTTCCTTTGTCCTTGTGTGTATAAAAGAGAAGGTTTTGACTCAGCTCTCTCTCTTCTGTTCTTGAGAGATAGCTGGGGATGGGATCGCAAGAATAAAACCTGAATTAAGAAATAATTCAGCCTCGTTTTTTCACGCTCCCCACAGTAACAATGTTTAAAGTGAAGAATCTATCACTGCCCGCAAATATCCAAAAGTTGTTCCAAATAAGGGAGAAACAATATCATTTCAGAGGAACATGTATATTTCAAAAACCTTCAGTGAGAACTACCACCAAGCAACACTGTGTCTCAGTGCACGGAGTCAGATTGTGGAATGCTTTTGGACCTGAATTAAAATCATGTACAACGCTTGGACAATTTAAACAAAAACTAAAGAAAGAAATATTCCAAACATATATATAAGATGACATGTAAAATCACATAAGGATTATCATATCCAGTCTGTGTTGTGCTGTTGCTTAGTTATTTTTTTTTTTGTCACGTTTTGTCTTAGCTTTGTTCTGAATTGTAATCGCTCCTGTTTTGTTTTTCTTTTGAATTCTTGGATGGAATATGGGTGGGCAATATAAGCTGCGGCTTCAGTCATCACCCATTTCAGATAACTTATGTTGAACTGTATAATCAGAGGAGTTATTGTTTAATTTGACCTTGTTAGATTTTTTCCCTTTGTTATATTATTCTGTTCCTTTCTTTTAATCTTTACTTTTAATCTATCCAAAATATAAAAGAAATAAAGAAATAAAGAAAAACGTGGCAGTCTACCCATCTCGCCTTAGTTTTAGTTGTTTTGGAGTGACTGGGTTAGGTTGTGTACATTTGTGTTGTGTTATGTTATGTAATTACTTTTAGTGTGTGATTCGGGTTCCAAATTGGGGTGGGTCCAAATTGTGTGTGTATGTGTGTGTGTGTGTGTGTGTGGCTTTTGTGAAGGCAGGGGGGTGGGGGGGGTGTTAGAGTTTCAGGTTCCAAATTGGGGTGGGTCCAAATTATGTGTGTGCTTTTGGCTTTTGTGAAGGGGGGGGTAGAATGTTGTGTTAGAGTTTGGACTTTTATTTGTGTGGTACAGGTGGCAGCTCCACCTTCTGGTTCCGCCACCACCCGCAGCTATAAGAGGGCAGTGGGCAGGAGGGGCGGTCTCTTTGCCACCTCGCTGCCTGACAGCTGCACCTGTGTGCTGTGAGTGCCTTTCAATAAACGTGTGTTTAGTTCGACACCTGGCCTCGTCCTTGGTTCCTTATTACTGATATAACAGATGGCAGCAGATTATTTTCAACAATACTCCAGTACATGGCTCCACTGATTGTTCCAACCCACAGCATGATGCTTCCACCTCCAAACTTCACTGCTGGAGGAGTAGTGTTTTTTGGGTGATGTACAGTCCCATGTCTTCTTCAAACATTGTGTGTGGTATGACAGCCCAAAAGTTCTATTTTCGTCTCATCTGGCCACACTACATTCTGTTATGTCTGAAAATACTCTCAATGATGAGGCCAAGTGCACGACTGAACTTAGCTTTATTGATGCTGCGATAACCACAATACAACTGTCAGGCAGGGGCGTTGGCAAAAAGGCCAGACTTCCCTGCCCGCTGATATTTATAGGAGTGGTGTAGTGGTGGAAACCGAAGTGGGCGCCACTACGCAGCACTTCACAAATAAGAGCATCTTTGAGCATACAACATTCCCCCCCCACCCCCTTAAGTCCAAAGCACACGCACAATTAAGACCCTCCCCAATTTAGAACCCAAATTGTGCACTAAGAAAACTAAAACTGAAAACACTAAAGGGCCTATCACATCCACACAACAAACCTAAGCTAGGGGGACGGGTAGACTACCGTCCTACCCCACACGGCAAGGTTGGGTTATTCTTCCACATATAGAGTAAATAAACAAAGTCCATGCATAAACTAAAATCACTGCCGTGCTCCTAAACTAAATAAAACGCACAAATTAATCCCAGAACCATGTACAACCATGTGAATATTATAACTCTCTCATTTCCACACATGCACAAACATATGAACATTGAAACTTTTTCTTTTTCCCATTATTACTATTATCATGATTTCTCTACAACACACCTACAAAGAACTACACTATTAGAACTTTTTTTTTGTATCATATATACAAACTCACACTCCCCTCTGCAAAGTAGGGGAGGAACTGGCCTGTGGGGCCCTCGGACCATCTCTCCGTAAGTCTGCCCCTGGAGGCGGCATGCCTCCGGGGCCACAGCTGATCGCATTAACGGTAATGCGCCTCCTCTTCCTTCTCATCGATTGGTCCTCTCATCTGGACCCACCACCCAAAACCTCCTCCCAGGCACATTGCAGCTCATTGGCGTGCCTCCACAAGCCATTTGACAGTTGAAAATAGGCTGTGCCTTGTTTAGCCATGATGCGCAGCCACCCCTGGTGATCTTCAGACTGTTGTTTGGTCCGTATTCGCCGTGGTTGTCCCTCCTCACAAGCCCAAACAAGATCTGTGACTCTCAGAGGGGTCTTGCTCGGCTTGCAGTGTTGCTGCATGGCTGACATGGCTCCACGACAACATCCCTGACAAGGCCATTCAGCTGGAAGGGATGACATTGTTCCGGGCGGACAGGGAGGCTGCTAGCTCTTGGGGGGGTGGGGGGGGGTGCTATGTATCTATATTAACAAGAACTGGTGTGTTAACGCCACGTTAGTAACTAAACACTGCTCTCCGTTGGCGGAGTTCCTTATCGTGAATTGTTGGCCAGTCTATCTGCCAAGGGAATTCACCAGTGTGTTTGTAGCTGCTGTTTACATAGCTCCTAGCACTAATGCTAAAGCTAATGCTAACGAGGCACTCGGAGAGCTGCATGACGCTATCAGTGAATTTCAAACTTCACACCCGGACAGTTTTGTGGTGGTTGTGGGGGATTTTAATCACACCAGTTTAAAGACTGTACTCCCCAAGTTCAAACAATGTGTGGACTTTAACTCCAGAGGAGAGAATATGTTGCACTTGGTGTACACAAACCTCCCAGATGCATATAAGGCAACATCTCGCCCCCACCTCGGCCATTCTGACCACCTATCCGTGATGCTGGTGCCTGCCTACAAACCTTTACTGAAGCACAGCAGGCCAGTAGAGCAACAATCAGGATTTGGCCAGAGGGTGCAGCCTCAGCACTTCAGGACTGTTTTCTGCACAAAGACTGGGAGGTCTTCAAAATAGCAGCCTCCCAGGGAGACAGGACAGATGTGGAGGAGTATGCTGAAACGGTAACCAGCTACATCGCGAAGTGCACAGAGGATGTCACTATAATGAAGACTTTCACTGCACGGGGCAACTATAAACCCTGGATGACTGCAGAGGTGCGCTCGCTGCTCACAGCCAGAGATGCAGCCTTCAGAGCAAAGGACAGGCTCGCCCTCCGCTCAGCCAGGTCTGCGCTCTCAAAGGGAATTAAGACGGCGAAACGCGCCTATGCAGAGAAAATCCAGGGACACCTCTGTGACACAAGGAACACCAAACGGATGTGGCATGGAGTTCGGGCGCTGACGGATTATAAGTCTAGGCAGAGGGTCAATGATGATGACGCTTCGCTTCCAGACAGGTTCAACAACTTCTTTGCACATTTTGAAGCATCAAACCCGACAATCAGAGGGAGGGCTGGCCCATCTCCACCATCTGTTGGGCCAGCTATCATCATCAACGCAGCGGACACATGGAGGATCCTAATCAGGGTCAACCCACTTAAAGCTGCAGGTCCGGACAACATCCCGGGACGTGTGCTCCGAGTCTGTGCGAGCGAGTTGGCGGATGTCCTGACTGAAATTTATAACATCTCCCTGAGTCAGGCCATCGTTCCCAGATGCTTTAAGACCTCTACCATAGTACCGGTGGCAAAGAAACCAGTTGTGTCCTGTCTGAATGACTATCGTCCTGTTGCACTGACACCAATTGTGATGAAGTGTTTTGAACGGCTTGTCAAACCACACATCACAGCCTGCCTCCCTGCATCACATGACCCGCTCCAGTTTGCATATCGTTCAAACCGCTCCACGGAGGATGCTATAGTCACCACCCTGCACTCTGTCATCACCCACCTGGATCAGAAAGACACCTATGCCAGACTCCTGTACATTGATTTCAGTTCAGCATTCAACACCATTATTCCCCAGAGACTGATGGAGAAATTACTCCTTCTCGGTCTGAACACCACCACATGTCTCTGGATCCTGGACTTCCTGATCGAGAGACCTCTGTCCGTGTTGGAAACAACATCTCCAACTTTATCACGCTGAGCACCAGATCTCCTCAAGGCTGCGTACTCAGTCCACTGTTGTTTACACTTCTAACACATGACTGTATATCCAGATACGAGGGGAACCAGATTATTAAGTTTGCAGACAACACCACAGTGGTGGGACTTATTCAGAGGGATGAGGAATCAATGTACAGGGAAGAAGTTAGAGACCTGGAGGACTGGTGCAGGGAGAACAATCTGGTGCTCAACGTGGACAAAACAAAGGAGATGATTATCGACTTCCAGCGGTCACGGCCTGAACACGTCCCTCTCAGCATCGGCGGCCGTTTGGTGGAGAGAGTGGAGAACATCAAGTTCCTCTTAGTGCAGATCTCGCAGGACCTGACCTGGAGAAAGAATTCCTTGGGGATCAGGAAACGGGCCCAACAGAGACTGCACTTCTTAAGGAAATTCAAACAGGCCTCTCTCCCCATCTGCATCCTCAGGACCTTCTACAGAGGTATGGTGGAGAGTGTTCTGACGTACTGCATTGCAACATGGTACTCCAGCTGCAGTATGTCAGACAAAAAAGCCCTGCAGAGGATAGTTAAGGGAGCTGAGAGGGTAATTGGAGTTTCCCTCCCCTCTGTTCAAGAACTTTTTCAGAACCGTTGTAGGTGCAGGGCACTGAACATTGTCAAGGACCACTCTCACCCTCTGCATAAACACTTTGAACTGCTGCCATCTGGCAAACGATTCCGGAGCATCAGAGGCAGAACCACCAGACTGATAAACAGCTTCCTTCCACAAGCTGTTAGGATGCTGAATAGTTCATCCAGAATCTTTCACACATACTACTGCACCTAATGGACATTATGTATATTATTTGTATATTTAGTTCTAGTTAGTTTCAAGTATGTCTCAGGGATGTATGAAAGCCTGTGTTGGGGTGGGGGGTGAGGGGGTGTGTGAGTGTGTCTTTAATTATGTTCTTTTTACTTATATGGATGCGTAGAGAAACGTAATTTCATCTTGCCTGCACTACAGTTGTATGTACAGCAACATGACAATAAAGGTTGATTTGATTTGATTTTGATTTTGATTTGCTGCTTGGCACGCGGTTTCTCCGTGCCTCATGGTCTGCCCCCAACCGCTTTTAAAGCCGCTGCAGCTATCGCCATTGAAGCCCCAGATCACCAGCCCACTGTGGCCGAGCTCCGGGGAAAGCTGGAGCTAGCTTGTTGTCGTCACTCGATGATGCAGGCGTCTTGCCATCATGCTAAGTACCCTCGTCCAGGGCGTCTTGAGCTCCGGCACTGAGATCCTCCTGCATCACTCCGGAGCGAGGCTGGTCCTGCCCGACCTCCGGGTTGCCTGATAAATCTTCGTCCCACACTGCATCATCCTCCACTCTTGGAACCAGCCGGTTCCACTGTCCACAACCAGACCACTTCTCTCCAGCGTCGTTCTTAATGGCGAACCCCAGACCATAAAATAGGTCACAGCCCATGATGTTGTCGCCTCGGGCCGTCACGATGAACTTGAAGTCAGCCACCTCCGCCGACTTGTACCGCGCCATCAGCACCAGCATTCCCACCGTGCACAGCCGTCCACCTCCATAATCACAGAGCGGTGCTGGGTCTCCTGCAATCCTATAGAGGGGAAAGAATTTTCTCACCGTAGCCCAATTCAGCAGAGAACCCTCCGCCCCTGTGTCGATCAGCAGCGGCACCTCCACACCATCCAGCTCGACCGTGCAGAACGTGTACCCGTTGGTGCTCGGAAACACCACATGGACAACCGTTGGGGCAGGGGGGTCGATTTCCTTTGTGGGATCTCTTGGTCGAACATACAGCACACCCTGGCATAGTGGTTCAAGCGTCCACACTTGTCGCAGTGCTTCCCTCTCACCAGACAGTCCCTGGCCTTGAAACGGTGTTTCATGGACCCACAACTCATACACGTGGATTTTCCCGGGGCAGACCTAAATTTTGCAGCGTTGGTCTCCATGGCGTTGCCCTCCACTCTGTCATCGCTGTCTGGGTCCGCTACTTGGGTTGTGGCGGAAAACTCCAGCTGTCATTGTGATAGACGCTCACTTACAGTTAGGCCCAAAAATATTTGGACAGTGACACAAGTTTTGTTATTTTAGCTGTTTACGAAAACATATTCAGGATACAATTATATAATCAATATGGGCTTAAAGTTCAGACTCTCAGCTGTAATTTTGAGAGTATTCACATCCAAATTGGAGCAAGGGTTTAGGAATTACAGCTCTTTAATACGTAGCCGCCTCTTTTTCAAGGGACCAAAAGCAATTGGACAATTGACTCAGAAGGCTGCAAAAAAAATAACAAGGCTGCATGGGCTCTTCCCTCGTTAACCTGTCATCAATTAAGCAGTTCTGAAGTAAGGTCTGGAGTTGATTCCAGGTGTGGCGTTTGCATTTGGAAGCTGTTGCTGTGAACACACAACATGCGGTCAAAGGAGCTCTCAATGGAGGTGAAACAGACCATCCTGAGGCTAAAAAAAAAGAAGAAATCCATCAGAAAGATAGCAGAAATGTTAGGAGTGGCCAAATCAACAGTTTGGTACATTCTGAGAAAAAAAAAAGAGTGCACTGGTGAGCTTGGGAACTCAAAAAGGCCTGGACGTCCACGGAAGACAACAGTGGTGGATGATCACAGAATCCTTTCCATGGTGAAGAACAACCCTTCACAACATCCACTCAAGTGAAGAACACTCTCCAGGAAGTAGGTGTATCAGTATCTAAGTCTACCATAAAGAGAAGACTTCATGAGAGTAAATACAAAGGATTCACCACAAGGTGCAAACCATGAATCAGCCTCAAAAATAGAAAGGCCAGAATTGACTTTGCCAAAAAACACCTGAAGAAGCCAGCCCAGTTCTGGAACAGCATTCTTTGGACAGATGAGACTAAGATCAACCTGTACCAGAATGATGGGAAGAAGAAAGTTTGGAGAAGAATTGGAACAGCTCATGATCCAAAGCACTATATCTTCTGTAAAACATGGTGGAGGCAGTGTGATGGCATGGGCATGCATGGCTTCCAATGGCACTGGGTCACTTGTGTTTATTGATGATGTGACAAAAGACAGAAGCAGCCAGATGAATTCTGAAGTGTATAGGGATATACTTTCTGCTCAGATTCAGCTAAATGCAGCAAAGTTGATTGGACGGCGCTTCACCAATGATCCAAAACATACTGCAAAAGAAACCCAGGAGTCTTTTAAAGCAACGAAGTGGAATATTCTGCAATGGCCGAGTCAAGCACCAGATCTCAACCCAATCGAGCATGCATTTCACTTGCTCAAGACAAAACTTAAGGCAGAAAGACCCACAAACAAGCAACAACTGAAGACAGCTGCAGTAAAGGCCTGGCAAAGCATCACAAAGGAGGAAACCCAGCATTTGGTGATGTCCATGGATTCCAGACTTCAGGCAGTCATTGCCTGCAAAGGATTCTCAACAAAATATTGAAAAGTAACATTTTACTTAGGGTTATGTTTATTTGCCCAATTACTTTTGAGCCCCTGAAATGAGGAGTGTTTGTATAAAAGTAGTTACAATTCCTATATGTTTAATCATATATTTTTGTTCAACCCCTTGAATTAAACCTTAAAGTCTGCACTTCAATTCCGTTGTAGTTGTTTCATTTCAAATCCAATGTGGTGGCATGCAGAGCCCAAATCATGAAGATTGTGTCACTGTCCAAATATTTCTGGGCCTAACTGTAGCTCTGAAGCCAGCTTGTCTGCTGTCTCCAACTGGAGAGCCAACTCGACAGCTCTGGCCAGCATCAAGTTACCCGGTACCGTGAGCAGTTTTGTCCTTATTGCAGCGTTGTTGGTGTGCTTCGCCAGCTGGTCGCGAACCATCTCCTCCTCCAGTGGACCAAAACAACACTCGCTAGCCAGCAGTTTCAGGTCAGCAATGAACCGCTGGATAGGTTAACCTGCCCGTTGGTGGCGCTGCCGAAACTTGATCCTCCGGACAATGACGCTGTCTGGGGCGCGAAAACCACGTCATCGAATCCGTCCGAATCACCGAGTGTGCTCAGTATCTGCTGGCCCTCGATTCCCAGATTGTGCACCAGGAAGTATGTGTGCCCTCAGCTTGTCCATCTCACTCAGATTAAGCACCGCGATGTTTGTTTCGAAGGCTGCATACCATCTCGGCCAGGGGACAGGTGGCTTGCTCAGGAGCTCCAGGAAGGGCCGAATTGGAGACACACATGCTTCCATGCTTTATCCTTGTCGCCAAAATGTTATGTCTGACAACACTCTCAATAAGGAGGCCAGGTGCACGACTGAACTTAGCTTTACTAATGCTGCAATAACTACAATACAACCATCAGGCAGGGACATTAGCAAAGAGGCAGACTTCCCTGCCCGCTGATATTTACAGGAGCGGTGTAGTAGCAGAAACGGAAGTGGGCGCCACTACACCACACTTCACAAATAAGAGCATCTTTGAACATACAACACATTCTCCCAGCATTCCACAGGCTTTACAAGAGCTTCAACAAGCGTTTCTAGAGCTCTTTGCGAGTCGTCTTTGGTCCCTCCCTGGTCAGATATCTTGAGAGATTCTGTGCGTGGCCAGTAGATAGTAGAGCAGGGCTATTCAATTACAAAATCAGTTGGGCCACAGTCTGAAATCAAGACATGTATCTGGGTCGCAAGTGTTCAGCGAGCTGTTGAATATGACAAATTTCAAACCAACACAGATGAGTATGATGAAAAATATGCACTTTTTATTCATTGTCTTGGTTTTTAACGTGCGCTGGCACATGACAAAGGCACATCAAAAGTGCATAAAAACACAATAACAGTGCTGGGGTTGAGCAGAATTTGAAATAGTAGAAATATTTTTCCTCTTGAACGACAATTAAATAAATAGAATGGAAAAAAATAAAATTACTTTTTATTATTAAAATTGTAAATAACCATTTTGGTCACATCTTACGCAGGCATATCTCAAAGTGCATAAAAATTTAATGTGCACTGTTAGTAGCATTAATATTTGTTTCCCTTTTGAAATAAAATATACTACATCCTGGTCATAACTGACCTTGGCACATCACATAGTGCATTTAGCTGAATAAAAAATGAATTGTCAAACACTTCAGTGTACAAACCCAGCAAGAAAAGATTGATAACATTATCAAACATTGCACATCTACTACTGTGGTGTGTTTTGTTTTAAACCCCCATGTGTGAGTAGGAACCTCTTTTTATGTCTACACATTCCATTACACACACATATCAGTCAACCAGAAATTTCTAGCAGAGTTGGGATGCAAAAAGCACCCAGTTAAAAATTTGAGTAATGACTTCAGTCTTGAAGGTCTGGGGTTTTTCTCCAAAATTTATAACAATTTTCTTATAGTTTTCTACTTTTCTCTGTAAACTTATCTAAATTTGAAACCATTTTCCTCAAATGGGTAATTTCCTCTTGTAAAATTAACTTTTCTTGTACATTTGAGACTTTAGTATAAATTTGTGGATTATTTTATGACTAATTTTTATCTATTTTTTTACTAAAATTACTGGGGTTTTTATAAATTTGAAACAGATTGTAGTAAAATTCACTTTTTTTTTCGTTACACAATTTACACTTTTGACCATAATTTTGCAGAGCCAGAACAGAACAATAATTTAACTCTGATTTCAAAGAAAAAATATTAATGAAGTTGTATTTAATTAAATAATAAATAAAATATTTAAAAGCAACCAGGAATGGCGGAGGCGGCGTGTACATCAGGTACGCTGACGAGGAGACCCATATTCCCATTGCGACTGGAAAGTACGCCACCAATTTCAGGGCTGAGGCAGAGGCCCTGAGAACAGCAGCGGCCCACGTCAGGGAACATCAAGGCAAGGCACACAAGCGGGTCGTCATCTTCACTGATGCCCTCTCTGTCTTGGATGCACTTCAGGACCCCCGACGCAAAGAACTGAATGAACTCGCCCTCACTCTGTCTCAACTAGCAACACAGGTGAACGTATCACTCCAATGGATTCCTGCCCACTGTGGAATCTATGGAAATGAGACGGCTGACAGACTTGCTAAGGAGGGTGGGCAGCAAGACCAGGAAGACAGGCAGGTCTCTTACAGTGAGGAGAAAACCATTATTAAGGCCCTGTCTCACAAGAAGTGGCAGCAGCAACACCCAAACTTCTGCAAGGATGACAACTACTATAGTCTGAGCAGGGCTGACCAAGTCGTTCTGTTCAGACTCCGAACTGGACATAACAGAATGCATGCTCACATGCACCAGAAACTTAAAGTTGGACAATCGGACAGATGCCCATGTGGTACTGCCCAAATGACCAGCGAACACCTCCTCCAAGACTGCCCAGACCACGCTGCACTCAGACGAGCTACGTGGCCTGACCCCACATCGCTGAACCAAAAGCTGCACGGGGACCTCGGGGACCTCCGCAGGACGGCAGCATTCGTCAGGGCAGCTGGTGTGACCATCTAGTGATCGACGAAGAAGAAGAAGAAATTACAATTAATTAAATAAATTAAAGAGCCAACTTTATTGTCCCAAAGATTCCATTATTTCTGTTAAAATATTTATATATTAAATAGTTTTTTTAGAACTCTCCTCACCACCCAGACAGCAGGAAAAACCTCCCTTATTTTGAAATCCAAATGTTGGCACGTTTAGTTTGTCTGAAGACTGTAGACGGATTACAGTCATTGACTTCGTGAATTTCAGTCATCTTAACTTGCCAGGTACCTAATCATGAACATAAATTATTGTAATGGATGCTGAAGTAAATCCTTAGCGATTCAGTCACTCTTGCCTTTCCCTTCAAATGAAGTCTAACCCATACCTGTCCGCTCAGTGACTCTTATTGTTCACGTTACCAGCGGGTTAAAACTACAATAAATGCCTCACTGCTTACATACCTCTTATGCTTTTTTCCGTGTTTAAAGTACTTTAATAAACTCGTACTCCTCTTGGACAGCAACGCTAGTGAG
Source organism: Pholidichthys leucotaenia (assembly GCA_020510985.1). Taxonomy (NCBI): domain Eukaryota; kingdom Metazoa; phylum Chordata; class Actinopteri; order Cichliformes; family Pholidichthyidae; genus Pholidichthys; species Pholidichthys leucotaenia. The sequence continues at coordinate 194,905,605 of CM035843.1, read as the reverse complement.
ACGCTCTGCCTGGCCTGCCAACTGGAATCCAGCTGAACGCTCACGTGGGCGGGGTGCTTCTGAACTCCGCGCAGATGACGGTCACACGCGCTCTTCGTGTGCGCACTTGCAAACTGTCATTCCTTCATATTTTTTTCTTAAATTTATATTTCCTTGGCTTGGCTTGGGCGCGCGGGCCACTCGGAGTTTGGTTCTGGGCCGCATGTGGCCCGCAGGCTGCTAATTGAATAGGCCTGGATAACGGCCCTAATGGTGCTTAAGATAAGATAAGATAAGATAAGCCTTTATTAGTCCCACAATGGGGAAATTCCAGGATTGCAACAGCACAGGGATAGCAACACTCAGAGCAGCAATCAGAAGGCAAGAAAAAACAAGAACAGCTAGTATACATATGTACATATTACTATAAATATATATATATATAGACACACAGTGAGGAGTATTGTGGTTGGTGAATGTCCAGCAGAAAGTCTAAGCTCTCTCTCCGCAGATGCAGCGGACCAGCTCGATGTCTTTGGGCATGATGGTGACCCTCTTGGCGTGGATGGCACACAGGCTGGTGTCCTCGAAGAGACCCACCAGGTAGGCCTCGCTTGCCTCCTGCAGAGCCATGACGGAGGAGCTCTGGAAGCGCAGGTCGGTCTTGAAGTCCTGAGCGAGCTCCCTCACCAGGCGCTTACTGAAAGATTCAGAAATTTTGATGTAAGTCTGTGACCAAATCCATCCATGTGTGTTACAACAATCAGGTTGTGAAGGTCTTGGGGGAGCTCTTGGCTTTTACCCATCATGAGGTGTTTCTTGTATGACACTTTGGGGAAAAAACAACTTTTTATAGCCACTGGATTACAGCTGATTCCTTGTCTTTCCATGCCTCAGTGTACTGCTTTTTCTAAGGTGTTCAACACTTTTTGCCTTGTTTATTCCACTTTATTACACCTACTTTATTCATGAACATATTTTTTTTTAAATTTCTGTGTGGATTTCTTGAGTTAATACCAGCATAAAAAACACCAGAACATCACAGAAAGTTTTTAGAAGTCTCCTCCACTCCATGAGATGCACATAAGATGCTCTTCTATCATACCGAGTTGGTATAAAGAAGTCTTTTAAACTTTTAAACGTAACCTGTTGATACATGCAGACACCCCTGATACTTTCCTTGTGACTTCAATGAGTTATGGCTCCAATGCATGTTTGTAATCATTTCCAATCCCTTCCTGCCTGTACTGTACAGCTATTGTTTGGTTTTTAGGCGTGTGTCTTGCTGGAATAAAGGACGTATTTGGACACGATGCGTCAAAAGGAATCCAGACTTTTTGTTACTTGGGTCCCACATGAATTCTTCCATCCTCTTCCATCCATTTATTCCCTCCAACAATCTGGTTTCTCCTTTGTTTGTGTCTCCCCCTCACAAACACACACACAAGATTAATAGTTTCCACACTGAATCATACACTAAGTGATTCCATTCCCTAATTGTCCACTTGTTTTGTCTTCTTTTTGCTTTGTGAATCCAGCTTTCTTTTAAAAGTCAGAGTGGCTTACCGCAGAAAACATCTGTTTACTCTTTTTTCTGCTCTGTAATTTCAGCAATTCACTCCCTGTGGTTTAAAATGCTGAAGGTATTTGTGGTCTATTTTTGGTGAACCAGAAGCTTCCTTAATGTTTGGATAGCTGACATTCTTCTGTGTTTCACTGTGATTAAGTGTTTAGAAAGTAGAGAGAGAAGAGGTTTAAATACTACTGCCACAGAAGGGAGCAGAGATGGGCAGACCAGACAGAAAGCGCATTTAAAGTAGTGTTACCTTATGATATTAATTAGGGGCCCTACGCAAAATGGTGTTTGGGGGCCCCTATTTTTGTGATGCAGAAGAGTTCAAACCCTTTAAAATGGAAATTGAGTTATTGTCTACAGAAAAAAAAGTTTCATGGATCTGGGTGAGCGTTGCACATTCTGTCTGTTTCATTTTATACCAGTGCTTACCTCTGTTCTCCAGGAGCAGTGGGAACTCTAATCACCTGCCTCTGGTTGTCCCACTCTGCTGCTTAAGCTTCACTCTGAGCTCGTAGTACTGTGGAATTGTCACGTTGGACTGCTTTCTAGCCTGCCTACCTACCATCTCCTGCTCTCTAAACTCCAGTTTGCTCACCCAGCTTACCTGCCCTTTCTCCCAGCGTCCTAACCCCTTGGACCTTCTCTCTCTGGACGCTGTTCTCCCAGAACCGTCAAGTAAGGAAACAATCTTCAAACCTACCTTTACCTCAGGACCTCATTTCCAGGAACGTATGGGTTGGAAAAACTCACCTGGATTTACAAGAAAAAAGGTGCAAATTTGAAAGGGGAAAAAAGCAAATTTATGATTACAAAGCTGCAGTTTGTCATAACTCCCTGTGCACTTTTACGCAGCACACGGAGAGGGGAGAAATAATGAGGATCTACGTGCTAGAGTTACACCACACACATTTATTAAACACAAAAAACTGATGACAAACAGTTCCCAAACAAGGTGAAAACTTACAAGAAATACACAAACACTTACGGTTGGCGTTCTGGGGCCGGCATGAAGAGAAACGTGTACCCACGCTGGCATCCCACAGCCGGCATCGCTGAGTGGACGCCAGAGAACCACAAAGTGCACGGAGTGGATACAAGTCGTTGAGGTCCTGACACAGACTGTACACTGACAAGACAATACAATGACCCAGCAATGTATGACTGGCAAAAAGCTGCTTAAATACACACATTGCTGGTGATGGTGAAATGAGGAGCACCTGGGCGAGGTGCGGGAAGATGGCAAACGGGAAAGGGAACAGCTGGTGATGATGAGAGAGGGGGCGTGGCCGGACCGGCGAGCTGTCAGCAGCGCTCAGAGAAAGTAGGTCACAGCGGCTGTCTAACAGCTGTCGGTTAGACAGTGGCTATGGGTAGGGAAGGCAGCCTCAAACACAGTACATAATATACACATAAACAGTGGCACTTAACCCCACAGGGAGGTCAGGACCGAGCCGGGGGGAAACCAAGCTGGCTCGGCTCCTGACACAGTTTTCAAAAATAAATCCACAAAATTATGAAAAGTTTTTAAAAAATTACCAGAAAAAGCTTCAAATTTAGAAGAAAAAAGTAGCAAATTTAGAAGAAAACAAATTGCAATTTTTTTTCAGAATGACTTTAAAAGATGTGCAAATTTATGAGAAAAGAAGCTGAACTTTTTTTAAGTTGAAGGTAATTTAATTCTCCCACCCCAAAAAATGTGGAGGGTGAATTTGTAGCTTGGCTCCCCCCTAGTGGCTGAAGAAAGTTACACATTTACAAGAAAAAAAAAGTTGCAATTTCATAAGAAAAAAAGCTGCAATTTTGAAAAAAAAAATCACAAATAAAAAGTTACAAATCTATGAGAAAAAAGTTGTAATTTTATGAGAAAAAAAAAGTTGTAGTTTCATCACAAAAAAAGCTGTAATTTTGCCAAAAAAGTCACAAATCTGTAAGAAAAAAAGTAGTGGTGAAAGTTTTAATTCCAGTTAACCACATTTAGATGACAGGGCAGCTGGCTTCTTCTGAATCACATGGCACTAGTAAGTGTATAATGCGATTATTCACATTGTGTGATTAACGCCACACAGCTCCCTCTCGCCTATGTGCTGCATATGGCAAAATAATTGTCTTAATCACTCTTGATGCGATTAACACCTGGCACAAATAAATCACAATTAATACGATTAAAACTTTCACCACTAGAAAAAAGGTATAAATTTATGAGAAAAAAGTTGCAAAGTTATGCCATACCATTTGCATTCTCTGCTTTATAGGCACAAATGGCTGTGCAAGTTGTGTGGGGCACCCCCACAACAGACTGGGACAAACAGAGCGCTCGGCTAGAGCAATTAACATAACAGTGAAATGTGTGTATTAATGTCAACAGGCAGCCTCGCTTCGTCTGGCTCTTTCCTGCTCAGTACTGTGATGTTAATGTGCCATTCATGCACTGTGTTCATGCTTCCTGCTCTTACTGTTATGCAAATGTCCCATGCCTTTCATGTATTGTCTGTAACTGGGTATATAAGCTGACGGAAATTCATGTTCATTCTCTCTCTGACTACTGCTGCTGACACACGCATTCTGTGTCTCCTCACGAGAGCCTGAGGACCCGCTCCAGCCCGCCTGCACAGGGCTGGGGTGAGTTCTATGATGGCAGGATGAATGATAATAAACTTCCTTTTAAACTCTCAGCTCGCTGCCTTATTATTCTTCCGCCACACAAGTAACATTTAAAAAAAACATTCTACATTAAAACTACGCAAATGCTCGATTACATGTACTCAAGTAAATACTGCCCACCTCTGGAAGTGAGTGAGGACCCCCTCACACATCAGAAGATATTCCTCCCCATCTCATCCATGACTCATTTCTGTATTATGGGACTACTTATTATTAATCTCCCCTATTTAATATCCTAAATGGGGTAACCTGAAGACTTAAATGTGATTCTGGCTCAGAGTCAAACGTTGACGCCTGGATGTGAAACCATTTACTATTCTGAGTTACCGGGGAGGCTGGGATTCTGCTTGAAAGTGTGTCAAGCAGTTTGAGTTAAAAACAGGAAGTGAAGGCACCAGGACACCTTCAAAATGAAAGCACTTTTCCCCTCTCCGACAGTGAGGTCGTGGGTAGAAATTGGAGTCGAGTAATATTGAGTTAACTTGTGATATTATTTTGAAGACTAGACACCAAAAAAGTTACTGTAGTAAAATTTAGAAAGTATCTGAAGTTACTGGAGTAATGAGTAACAACTTTATTAGTTTTAAAATGCTTTAAAGATGTACTCCAGTGGCTATAAATCCTCTATAAAAACCAATTCTACATTGTCTAAAATGATATCTTATGCCCTTTTTTCTACAAATAAAACCTCTCATTATGTGACAGTTTCATGTCAAAATGTTTTCACTTTCCCTCCTTCAAAGGCAGAATTGGTGACGAGGCCCAAACCACATACCACAAAGCTAACAGTGGCTAGCGCCACAGTAAACAGCATAAAGCCTGCGATAAAAAGACTTACTGGTTGAAGGACGTGCCCATTTGTGGCCCAGGATAATGACTGAAACTGCATCAATCCTTAAAAGCAGTTTAATGATCAAGCCCATCTTAGTTTGGGTCAAGTTTTCAAAGCAGCTAGCTCCAAAATGCTAACTGGCTATGGAGGCTAACTTCGGTGAGGCCAGAAAGTCCTACTGGCTCAACACTACTCATGTGCCAGCAGCTGTACATAGCTAAGTCACCAAAAACACTCCATGTAAACTCGCCTTTTTTCAGGGGGCGGGGCTTAAGTGAAACTTTAAAGCAAAAAACAGACACGAGACATTTGAGTGATTTTGCTCTTGATATGTCGTATAAGTGATAAAAAAAAGATGTTACAGACAAGTTAACAAGAAAAAAAAACTTGATTTTTAACAGACTGTCACTAATAATCTCACAACTTTTTGTGATGAATTTGCAACATTTCGTAATAAATTTCTGATATTTTTCCACATTAAAACTGCTACTTTTTACTCATAAATTAGTAGCCTACATTAATAAGCACTTTTTTTTTCTTTTACATTTGTAGTTTTTGTAATCATAAATTTTCAACTATTTTCTTGTCAAACTGCAACGGTACTTTCATTTATAATGTTGACTTGTAGATGTGCTTGTCTGAATAACACCTCAACTCTGCTGTAAATAATAGAAACTAATAAATCGAAGGTTTTCAGAGCCAGAATAGAAGAGCGTTGCCAGGTGTGAATAGTATCCTCCCTTACCAACTGATCCAACTCGCAGCAGCCCAGAGGTGTTCTGCTGGGTTGAATTGTGGTGAGTTAGAGTGGAGATGGCAGCCAGACCTTCTCATCTAACATCAGTGCCTCTGGAAGAATGGTCAGAAATTCCCATAAACACACTCCTAAACCTTGTGGAAATTTGAGGTCAGGGCTCTGTGTTGGCCAGTCAAGTTCCTCCACAACCCAGCCAGCATGTCCATGTGGGTCCCACCAAGGGTTAAATCTGCGCTGTCTTATAGGTCCCATGTGGGTTTGTCCGCAGGTTCCATGTTGTGTTTGCCCACATGGACTTTACCTGTTTACCTCTTTTCAACTTATTTTCTCATAAATTTATTATTTTCACGTAAATTTGTGACTTTCCCCCAATTTCACAATTTTTTCTAGAAAATTTGAAACTTTCTCATAAGATTGCAATGTAAACTTGAATTTTTTTTCTCATAAATTTGGGTGGGGTTTTTTTCTTGTAAATGTCGAGCTTTTTTCCTCATAAATTTGTTAGTTTTACTTGTAAAATTGTGACTTTTTTTCTTGCAGATTTGCCAACTTTTTCTTATAATTTTGTAACTTCATAAATTTGCCACTTTTTTACTGTTATCCTGCAACTTTTTCCCCATAAATTTGTTACTTTTTTCTTTGTAAATTTGTGAGTTTTTCCCATAAATTGGCAGCATTTTTCTTGTAAATGTGGAACTTTTAAAAAAAAAAATCACTTTTTTTGCTGTAAACTTACAGCTTTTACTCATAAATTTGGGGACTTTTTGCTAATAAATTTTCAATTTATTTACTCATACATATGCTACCTTTTTGTTAATTTGCAACTTCTAATATTTTCCTCACATAAATTTGTGACTTTACTACTTCTAAATTTCTTGTAAGTTTGTAACTCTTTTCAAGCAATTTTACAATTTTTTTCACTCATTCATTCATCTTCTTCCGCTAAATCCTTTTCGGGTTGTGGGGGGGCTGGAGCCTATCCCAGCATCTTTGGGCGAGAGGCAGGGTCCACCCTGGACAGATTGCCAGTCCGTCACAGGGTCAACACAGAGAGACAGACAACCATTCACTCTCACAGTCAGACCTAAGGACAATTTAGAATCCCCAGTTTGATGCCAATTAACCTAACGTGCATGTTTTTGGCCTGTGGGAGGAAACCGGAGGAATCCCGGAATAAACCCACGCAGACACGGGGAGAGCATGCAAACTCCACACAGATCACTGTTGGTCAGGGGCTGGGATCGAACCCAGATCCCCCGACCATGGGTGAGTTGCTGTGCTGCCGCAGTGCTAACCACTCCGCTACCGCGCCGCCTAATTTTAACAGTTTTTTTCTTGTAAATTTGCAACTTTTTTCTCCTAAATTTTCACTTTTCTCTCATAAGTTTGCAACTTTTCTAGTAAATTTGTGATTTTTTTTTCTCATAAATTTTCACGTTTTGTCATAAATTTGTGACATTTTGCGTAATTTTGCTTGTGGCACAAGTATTAATGAAACCTGTCCACCCACATTAAAGCTATGAGACCCATTTGTCCCACTTTGCTTTCATTTTATTTTGAAAGTCTCCCCGGAAGTGTTACATTCCCTCCTCATAACTCCACTCTGAGCGCTCCTCCTGCGCCTTTACGCGCTCGGGTGTGGACTGGAGATTTGAATCTGAACCCTCCAGAGTGTCTAGTTTCCGACCCGTGAATCATACCGGGAGCGGCGAGGAGATAAGGAGAAGAAGTTAGATGAAGATCCGGATCCGGATGTGGATGTGACTCATGAGGGTGAAGCTGTTCTCCGGACCGGGAGCGCGCTCCTCCGCAGGGCTGAGCTGGATGTGAGGGTGGCTCCAGAAAACGCAAGATCTGAGGGATTTGTTTTATTTTCATTTGGAAGGTTTTCCTCCGTAAATAAGAGTTGTGATGGAGCGGAGCATGGTGGTGTTGTCAGTCATGTTTTTGGGTTTCCTCCTGCGGACGTCGGCCGGGCAGAGCGCCACACCTGAAGGAGGTAAGAGACGCAGGAGCAGCAGCGGTCTCTGTCCAAACGCCTTTAATTATAAAGTCAGTCTATGATTTGCACATTTGGCTCTTTTTCCCAGTCAGTCCATAAGATTTTTAACCAGACTAACAAATAAATTAATACAGTGGACATTTTATGCGAAAAATAAACTGGGAAATTTACAAGGCAACGCTGCGAACTTGTGAGGAAAAAATTTTGAAAGTTATGAGGGAAAAAATGAACATGGAGTAGAAAAGCTACAAAATTTACAAGGGAAAAATGTGAAATTTATGAGAAAAAGTGTTGATAATATTTCAATAAAGAGTCTCGGATTTACGAAGAAAGTGTCAACTTAACTGCACGGTGGCGCAGTGGTTAGCACTGCGGCAGCACAGTTTACCCTTGGCCGGGGGATTGTGGGGATCGTGGGTTCGATCCCAGCCCCCGACCAACAGTGATCTGTGTGGAGTTTGCATGTTCTCCCCGTGTTGCGTGGGTTTACTCCGGGATTTCTCCGGTTTCCTCCCACATGCCAAAGACATGCATGTTAGGTTAATTGGCTGTTCTAAATTGTCCCTAGATATCTGTTTCCTATAGGCCCTTAGAATAGAGGGTTAGTATTAATGAAAGCGCTTTGAGTGGTCTTTGTGACTAGAAAAGCGCTATATAAGTGCAGGTTAGTTAGTTAGTTAGTTAAAAAAGACAAAACTGCTGACTTTTGAAAAAAATATTCTTTAAAGGCCTCACAGCTCCCACGGGTCTTAATGAAATGTTTGAAACATATTTTGGTCAGTTTTTGTTTAATTATTGCAGCATCATTATGAATCATCTTTTGCAGCCTTTCTTAGACCAGCTGTTTCTCATGTTTCATTTTTTCCACTGTCTCTTTAAATCCTCAAGAGCCGCAGTTAACTCCGCCCTCCCTCTGTTATCACTGTTGCTAATTGTAGCTGGCTAACTTCTAGCTTGTGTAGCGAGCCTTATCCATCTAGGGTTTGTTAGAGAAAGTAAATGAGAGTAAAATAACATCGATGGAGTGACATATATGGTCAAGCATTTGTAGATGAACAGGAATTCCAGAATAAAATTTATAGAAAATAGCAATCAAATCTGTCTGGATAGTTAACGCTAACACTGTCTGTCGTCTCTTCCTATTGAGGCGACCCCTAATGTGGTCAGACTGACTGACTCCGACTGCCTACAGCCAAGCTAATGCTAATGCTTCGATGTAGCATCATTTTGATAAGCAGTTTAGAGGGTATTCACAAAATTATCATAAAGTATAAATGTAAATTAGGCACAGTTTTGCAAGAATAAAGGTGAAAAGATAAAAGTTGCCAAATTAAAAATGAAAAAAGTTGCAAATTACAGTTTAATTACACAGAATAAAAATTTAACCAACGTCCAGATGAACACTTCAAATTAACAACAAAAAAGTATGAAATTAATGAGAGAAAAGTTGCAAATTTATAAGAAAAATGTTGCAGTTTTGCTAAAAAGTCACTATTAGAAAAAAGTTGCAAATTTACAAAAAAGTTGCAGTTTTATGAGAAAAAAGTTAGTTTTATGAGAAAAGTTGTAGTTTTGCTAAAAAAAAAATCACAGCTCTATAACAAAAAAAGTTGCAAATTCATGAGAAAAAACTTGCCAATGTTATGAGAAAAAAGTTGCAGTTTTGCAAAAAAAAAATCTAAAAATTTGAAAAATATGAGTAAATTCACAGAAAAAAAATGTAAAATACACAGAAAAGTCTTACATGGGCAATTAACAAATATAAAAGGAAAAATATGAAAAAATGTAAAAGAAAAGCTGCAAATTTAATTAAAAAAAATCACTAGAGCAATAGTTAATTTATTAGATAAAATAATTATCTGCAAAAAACAAGTTCCATATTTATGAGGTTAAAAAAATTTAGAAGTCTGCCAATTTCCAGAGGAAAAACAACAGAATTACAGTAAAATATGCATGTTTTTTAGATTGGAAAAAAAACCCCGTTATTAATGTTGACAGTGAAGTTTACACCTGTGACTGCTTTATTAAGTTTAACCCTGAAAGACGCTTTGCACCTTTTTGCTGGATACTTTTTTGCACAGAATCCTCCGTTTACAGTGGACCTTTCAGGCCCCTGACATGGAGGGGTGGTGTGCATTAGCGGCTCTCGGCTGGAGCTTTGGGCCCCCCGGGGACAGATGCAGCTGCAGTGGGTGGAGCGGAGAGAGCTCAGGGTGGGGTCCGTGTTACACCCTGTGACACATGGCATGAGGCCAGGTACGGGACTGCTGGTGATGACATCTCACAGCCCAGGGCCAACGGGTCCCTAAATATGGATGAATGGGTGGGTGGGAGTCTCAGAGGGGCCACCCAGGCGTCAGCAGATGACTTCAGGTGTTCCAGGAATTCCTAGATTATTGTCAGCTGATGAAAAGCAGAAGCTTCCATCACCACTGAGGTTTTTTTTTTCACTGCCTTTGGTTTTGATACTCAGAGTGGATTCTCATTACTTTCTAGGTAAAAGTAATGAGGATTTTCCCTCATTAAACTCGTGTTAGGTAGGTAATTTCAGGTTAATTGACCCTGTCATATCAGTTTTCTTTTTTTTTTTTTATTTCCTTTCTACTCATAAATTTGCAACTTTTTTTTCCCTTTAACTTTTCAACTTTTTCCCCTGAAATTTTCAATTTTATTCTTGTAGATTTGCAGTTTTTTTTCCCTCAAAATTTGTGACTTTTTTTCTCATTAATTTGCAATTTTGTCCCTATCCACCTTATTCCTGGGGGTGCCGCTATAGGAACGACTATGGGCGGAGCTTACAGTTTCAGCTGCAGTAGTGTTAAATCAGTCAGTAAGAGTGGAGTAGCAAGGGCGTTTAAAATAGCGTTTTTAAAAGTTTTTCAAATTCATTTTAATGTATAGTCCACATATGTGTTTTGCACTCAAGTGGCAGCTAATTTCAGCTCTTCTAGTTTTTGTATTTTTTGAATGTTTTGGCGTAGTTCTGGCACTTGCTGCTGATGTTCGTGGTTGTGTCATAGACTGGATAAATGGAGGCTCCTCACCACACGGTGACAGACGACATCCAAGCACAGTGTTGTGGTGTACATCTGCTCTAATGTAAATTTGATTATGTCCAACATATTTTAACAAAATGAAGCCGACTTTATTGCAGTGGAGACATGTTGGCAAAATTTGGAATGCGCACCGCGTCATTACGAGCTACAGGTAACGAGAAGTCATAAATCATGACTCTTTCTTTCTTTGGTAGCAGCAAGTCCCGGGAAAACCCCATGAGTGCCTGATATCATTGGAAAGCTTAGAAATCATACTTTCTAAAAATACATGTTTTTGCAGAAGACGTAATTCCCAACCGATCGAACGCGTTTTCAACCTAGCCAAAATATCAACAAATCCTCTCTTTCTGGGTCAGTTTTTGTGCACTTCCAAGAAATTAAATATCATTTTGAAGGTTTTTCAATACAGAATATGGAAATAACATTACATCAGTTTTGAAAATGTCCTCAAAGTGACTCATTTTGCCAGCATGGGTCATTTGTTTACACCGTTAGCATCTTAGCAGCAGCGCTAACTAACAGAGCTACTATCTACAAGGCCACTTTTTAAGGTCATCTTTCCATCCCTCGATAGTCGTGGGAAGTGGCATGATTAAATTACTGTTTAGAGGTGCAAGAGGCCGTGTTCCTGCATTTCTGATGCCGAAGTCATTGGTTTTTTAGCAGGAAAAGTGTCCCGTTTTAGTGTCAACCATATGTTCTAAACTAGTACCGGAAGTTGCTACCATAATTCACGCAAGGCATCATGGGGCCTAGGAATAAGGTGGATAGATTTTTATCTTTTTGCTTATAATTTTGCAATTTTTTTCCCATAAATTTGCAACTTTTTCTGAAATTTGCAACTGTCTTTTCAATAAGTTTGTAACTTTTTTCTGTAAATTTTTAGAATTTTTCTCAAATCTGGAATTTTTTACTGTAAATTTTCAATTTTTTTCTCACATATATTTGTAACTTTTTTCTTGTAAATTTACAATGTTTGTCCTCATAATTTGGCAATTTTTTTCCTTTAAATGTTAAGGTTTTTTCTGAAATTTTCGCTTTTTTTTCTTATAGATTTGCAACTTTTTTCTTAAAATTTGTGACTTGTTTCTTGTAAATTTTCAACATTTTTCTCATAAATTTTCAACATTTTTCTTGTAAATTTTCAACCTTTTTATGAAATTTTCAGCTTTTTAAAAATCGATTCTATATTGGAGTTTTCCCCGGTGGACGAAAGGGTTGCTTCCCTGCGCCTTCGGGTTGGGAAACAGGTCCTGACCATCATTTGTGCCTATGCACCAAATGATGTTTCAGAGTACCCACCCTTTTTGGAGTCTGTGACTGGGGTGCTGGAGGGTGCTCCTCTTGGAGACTCCATTGTCCTACTGGGGGACTTCAATGCGCACGTGGGCAACGACAGTGAAACCTGGAGGGGGGTGATTGGGAGGAACGGCCTGCCCGATCTGAACCCGAGTGGTGTTCAGTTATTGGACTTCTGTGCTAACCACAGTCTGTCCATAACGAACACCATGTTCAAGCATAAGGGTGTCCATATGTGCACCTGGCACCAGGACACCCTAGGTCGCAGGTCGATGATCGATTTTGTTATCGTGTCATCAGACCTGCGACCGTATGTCTTGGACACCCGAGTAAAGAGAGGTGCAGAGCTGTCAACTGATCACCACCTGGTGGTGAGTTGGATCCGATGGCAGGGGAGGAAGCCATTCAGACCTGGTAGACCCAAACGTATAGTGAGGGTGTGCTGGGAGCGTCTGGCTGAGGCCCCTGTCCGGGAGGTCTTCAACTCCCACCTCCGGAAGAACTTCAACCACATTCCGAGGGAGTCTGGAGACATGGAGTCTGAATGGGCCATGTTCTCCACCTCTGTTGTTGAAGCGGCTGCCTAGAGCTGCGGCCGCAAGGTGGTCGGTGCATCTCGTGGTAGCAACTCCCGAACCAAGTAGTGGACACCAGTGGTGAAGGGGGCCATTAAGCTGAAGAAGGAGTCCTATCAAGCTTGGTTGGCTTGTGGGACTCCCGAAGCAGCTGAGGTGTACCGGCAGGCCAAGCGGAGTGCAGTTCGGGTGGTTGCTGAAGCAAAAACCCGGGTGTGGGAGGAGCTCGGTGAGGCCATGGAACAAGACTTTCGGTCGGCCTCAAAGAGATTCTGGCAAACTGTCCGGCGGCTCAGGAGGGGAAAGCAGCTCCCCGTCCACACTGTGTATGGTGCGGATGGGACACTGTTGACTTCGACTGGGGACATCGTCGGGCGGTGGAAGGAATATTTCGAGGATCTCCTCAATCCCACTGATACGCCTTCCACAGAGGAAGCAGGGTTCGGGGACGAGGGGGCTGACTCGCCTATCACAGGGGCTGAGGTCGCCAAGGTGGTTAAAAATCTCCTTGGTGGCCGGGCCCCAGGGGTGGACGAGATTCGCCCCGAGTACCTCAAGGCCCTGGATGTTGTTGGGTTGTCATGGTTGACACGCCTCTGCAACATTGCGTGGAGGTCGGGGGCAGTGCCTTTGGCATGGCAAACCGGGGTGGTGGTTCCTCTCTTTAAAAAAGGGGACCGGAGGGTGTGCTCCAACTTTAGAGGGATCACACTTCTCAGCCTCCCTGGGAAGGTCTATGCCAAGGTACTGGAGAGGAGAGTCCGGCCGTTGGTCGAACCTCGGATTCAGGAGGAGCAATGTGGTTTTCGTCCTGGCCGTGGCACATCGGACCAGCTCTTTACCCTCTCGAGAATTCTCGAGGGCTCGTGGGAGTTTGCCCAACCAGTTTACATGTGTTTTGTGGACTTGGAGAAGGCATTTGACCGCGTCCCTCGTGGATTTTTGTGGGGGGTGCTTCGGGAGTATGGGGTATCGGGCTTGTTGTTACGAGCTATTCGGTCTCTGTACGACCGTTGTGAGAGTTTGGTTCGTATTGCCAACACTCGGTCGGAGTCATTCCCAGTGAGAGTTGGACTCCGCCAGGGCTGCCCTTTGTCACCGATCCTGGTCATAATTTTTATGGACAGGATTTCTAGGTGCAGCCAGGGAATGGAGGGTGTCATGCTTGGTGACCACAGGATCTCATCTCTGTTGTTTGCAGATGATGTTGTCCTGTTGGCTTCATCCAGCAATGACCTACAGCTCTTGCTGGGACGGTTTGCCGCTGAGTGTGAAGCGGCTGGGATGAGAATCAGCACCTCCAGCGCCTCTATGGCTGCCGTGTCATTGGATGCGCCTAATGTGCGCGCCCAATGTCAAGTCAAATTCCTTGTGTGTTTACTTGTAAATATACTTGGCAATAAAGCTGATTCTGATTCTGATTCTGATTCTGATTCTGATTCTCCAAGTCCGAGTCCATGGTCCTCACCCTGAAAAAGGTGGATTGTCCTCTCCGGGTTGGGGACAGGCTCCTGCCCCAAGTGGAGGAGTTTAAGTATCTTGGGGTCTTGTTCACGAGTGAGGGGAGAATGGAGCGAGAGATCGACAGACGGATTGGAGCAGCATCTGCAGTGATGCGGACGTTGTACCGGTCTGTTGTGGTGAAGAGGGAGCTTAGTTCTAAGGCAAAGCTGTCGATTTATCAGTCAATCTACGTTCCTACTCTCACCTATGGTCACGAGCTTTGGGTAATGACCGAAAGAATGAGATCGCGGATACAAGCGGCTGAAATGAGCTTTCTCCATAGGATTGCTGGACTCACCCTCAGAGATAGGGTGAGGAGCTCAGTCATCCGGGAGAGGCTCAGAGTAGAACCGCTGCTCCTCCACATTGAAAGGAGTCAGTTGAGGTGGTATGGGCATCTGATTAGGATGCCTCCTGGACGCCTCCCACTTGAGGTGTTTCAGGCACGTCCCACTGGGAGGAGACCCCGGGGCAGACCCAGGACTCGGTGGAGAGATTATGTCTCCCAGCTGGTCTGGGAACGTCTTGGTATCCTCCCTGGAGAGCTGGAGCAGGTGGCTGGGGAGAGGGAAGTCTGGGCTTCTCTGCTTGAACTGCTGCCTCTGCGACCCAGACCTCCGGAAAAGCGGTAGAAGATGGATGGATGGATGGATTTGCAGCTTTTTTCCAATAAATTCGTAAATTTTTCTGTAAATTTTTAGTATTTTTCTCATAAATTTGCAACTTTTTTCCTGTAAATTTTCAGCTTTTTCTTGTAAATTTGCAACTTTTTTCATTGAAATTTGTGACTCATTAATTTGCAATTTTGTCCCTATAAATTTTTCATCTTTTTTTCCTCATAATTTTGCAACTTTTTTCCCATAAATTTGCAGCTTTTTTCTTGTAAATTTCAACTTTTTTCTGATAATTTTGTAACTTTTTTCTGTAAATTTTCAACTTTTTTCTGATAAATGTGTAACTTGGTTCTGTAAGTTTTCAATTTTTTCTGAAAATTTTTTATTGTTTTTCTCATAAATTTGGAACTTTTGTTCCAACTTGTAACTTTTTGTAGATTTGCAACTTTGCAACTCATAAATTTGCAAATTTTTTTCTCAAAAATTTGCAACGTTCATCTGGATGTTGGTTAAATTTTTATTCAGTGTAATTGTAATTTGTCCATCCATCCATCTTCTTCCGCTTAATCCTTTTCGGGTCGCGGGGGGGCTGGAGCCTATCCCAGCATCTTTGGGCGAGAGGCAGGGTACACCCTGGACAGATCGCCAGTCCATCGCAGGGCCAACACAGAGAGACAGACAACCATTCACTCTCACAGTCATACCTAAGGACAATTTGGAATCCCCAGTTTGATGCCAGTTAACCTAACTTGCATGTTTTTGGCATGTGGGAGGAAACCAGAGAAATCCCGGAGTAAACCCACGCAGAGAACATGCAAACTCCACACAGATCACTGTTGGTCGGGGGCTGGAATCGAACCCAGGATCCCCCGGCCAAGGGTGAGTTGCTGTGCTGCCGCAGTGCTAACCACTCTGCCACCACGCTGCCCATTTGTAATTTGTGACTTTTTTAATTATTAAATTGGCATCTTTTATCATATCTTTGTATCTTTATTCATGGAAATTTGCACCTAATTTACAGTACATTTATACCTTATGCCAAATTGGTAAATACCTCCCATCCCCCTTATCAAAAAATAATAAATCGCCTCCTGACTATATGCAACTTTACCTTTTTCAGTATTTAGGAGTGCCTTTTTCTTTTTGGTTGCACACCTGCCCCCCCCCCCCACACACACACACAAAAAAAATGTCTGTGCACATCACTGATGCAGAGTTCTTTTTCTTTTCTTCTGGGTGAGTTCTGATATGTACATTTATTGTTCTCCATGTGTTTGGTTCTCAAGCATACTGCTGCATATCTGCACATCAGCCCCAGACGTCTCACACTTAATCCCCCACCACCACCACCACCTTCATATTGCTCCAGTGCCAATAGTCCTCCCATAAATCTGATAGTGTCAGGAGGATTTCTTGACAAACAGTGAATCCAGCGGCTGGTTTGTAGATCAGGGTGTACCTGTACACGGGTATGGGCAAGCTGCAGTGATAGGGAGCGGCTCCAAAGTCCAAACAGCACAGACAGACAGGAGGAGTTGTTCAGGGTGATGGAGGGGAAGGCGGCAGGAGCACGTGCTGGCATGTGTGTGTACACGCTAGATCCGTGTGTTTGTTCATGTCTCACTGCTCACATTTCACCACCTCCAGTCGTGTGTTCAGTTTTCCACAGGTGTTTGAAGCAGAGAAATGTGGTTCAACATAAAGGCTTTATTTTCATCTACCTCTGCATCTACAACTGTGAAGCAATTTTTCCACCAGTATACAGTGCATCCGGAAAGTATTCCCAGCGCTTCACTTTTTCCACATTTTGTTATGTTACAGCCTTATTCCAAAATGGATTAAATTCATTTTTCCCTCAAAATTCTACACACAATACCCCATAATAATGTAAAAAAAAATTTAAATTTTTGCAAATTTATTAAAAATAAACTAAGAAATCACATGTACATAAGTATTCACAGCCTTTGCCATGAAGCTCAAAATTGAGCTCAGGTGCCTCCTGTTTCCACTGATCATCCTTGAGATGTTTCTACAGCTTAACTGGAGTCCACCTGTGGTAAATTCAGTTGATTGGACATGATTTGGAAAGGCACACACCTGGCACACAAAGGCACACACCTACAGAAGGTCCCACAGTTGACAGTGCATGTCAGAGCACAAACCAAGCATGAAGTCAGAGGGATTGTCTGTAGACCTCTGAGACAGGATTGTCTCAAAGTACAAGTCTGGGGAAGAGTACAGAAAAATTTCTGCTGCTTTGAAGGTCCCAATGAGCACAGTGGCCTCCATCATCTGTAAATGTAAGAAGTTCAGAACCACCAGGACTCTTCCTAGAGCTGGCCGGCCGTCTAAACTGAGCAATCGGGGGAGAAGGGCCTTAGTCAAGGAGGTGGCCAAGAACCCGATGGTCACGTTGTCAGAGCTCCAGTGTTCTTCTGTGGAGAGAGGAGAAACATCCAGAAGGACAACCATCTCTGCAGCAATCCACCAATCAGGCCTGTATGGTACAGTGGCCAGATGGAAGCCACTCCTTAGTAAAAGGCACATGGCAGCTGCCTGGAGTTTGTCAAAAGGCACATGAAGGACCCTTAGACCATGAGAAACAAAATTCTCTGGTCTAATGAGACAAAGATTGAACTCTTTGGCGTGAATGCCAGACATATTTGGAGGAAACCAGGCACCGCTCATAACCATGCCAGTGGTGGTGGCAGCATCATGCTGTGGGGATGTTTTTCAGCAGCAGGAAGTAGGAGACTAGTCAGGATAGAGGGAAAGATGAATGCAGCAATTTACAGAGACATTCTGGATGAAAACCTGCTCCAGAGTGCTCTTCACTTCAGACTGGGGTGACGGTTCATCTTTCAGCAGGACAAGGACCCTAAGCACACAGCCTAGACATCAAAGGAGTGGCTTCAGGACAACTCTGTGAATGTCCTTGAGTGGCCCAGCCAGAGCCCAAACGTGAATCCAATTGAACAGCTCTGGAGAGATCTGAAAATGGCTGTTCACAGACGCTTCCCATCCAACCTGTTGGAGCTTGAGAGGTGCTGCAAAGAGGAATGGGAAAAACTGCCCAAAGATAGGTGTGCCAAGCTTGTGGCATCATATTCAAAAAAAACTTGAGGCTTAAATTGCTGCCAAAGGTGCATCAACGAAGTATTGAGCAAAAGCTGTGAATACTTATGTATATGTGATTTCTTAGTTTTTTATTTTTAATAAATTTGCAAAAATCTCCAAAAACTTTAACATTGTCATTATGGGGTATTGTGTGTAGAATTTTGAGGGAAAAAAATGAATTTAATCCCTTTTGGAATAAGGCTAGAACATAACAAAATGTGGAAAAAGTGAAGCGCTGTGAATACTTTCTGGATGCACTGTATCTGGACCAGAAAATGAAGGCAAAACATCTTTTGGGCTTTTCTCATGAATCCCGAGATGTTTTTTGCAATTATGTGTGACTTTTTTGTTACAAATTAAAAAATAAAACAAATTGCCATTAAATAGACCCACAGGCAAAGGAGCCCCGTGTGGGCCCCAGCACTACAGGTTTCAGACCCCTGACGTAAACACCACAGTCCCGCCACATTCCTCCTCCGCTCTCACATGGGACTGGCAGTCACCCATCTCCTCATTCCTCCCTCCTTTTAACGCCTTTTATTTCCCACCCGTCTCCACTCCCACTAACAGCCTGCAGCTACTGTTTTCATCTTCATCCACTTTTCCTCCGTTCCAAAACATGCTAAACTGATGAAATCCACCCTGTGGCTCGGGGCTCAAATGGCTTTTATCCATCATCTACTTAACATTATTACCGATCTGGTTATCAGATGCTTTTTTCCCATGTTTGTTTGTCTTCACAGTCGTTTCTCTTTTTCTGACATTTCTTTTTTCCGCCCCTGATTTTCACCCACTTTCCCCCCTTTTTCACTTTGACAATATCTTCTCTGATTTGTGGTGAAAGTTGGATGGTGGAGCGGAGGGAAATTCCAAGTGTGCATGTGTGAGAGGAAACCTGTGGAAAGAATCTTGTGGGAGTGAAAAAGAAATGAAACAGAGGGACCTGTTTGCCGTTCTCAAGGAGAAAATCAATGCATTACACTTTATTTGTTGCTTTTTACACTTATCGCTACAATGGTTCAGAGAGCATAAGAAAAGTTTGAAATCTGCAAAAAAAAAAAAGTGGCAAATTTGAGAAAAAAGTTGCAAAATTGCAAGAAAAAGCTGTAAATTTGCCAGAAAAAGTTGCAGATTTACAAGAAAAAGAATTGCAATTTGAGAAGAAAATTGCAAATTTATTGCACTGCAGCTGCAAATACACAAAACAAACCCAAGTCCAGAAAACATCTTTATCAAAAATGACAATACACAGATGCTGCACAAAGTCACAACAGATGCAAATAGAGAAACGCGTTGTGATTAATCACAGCACAGTGGAAGTGACTGTCGGGACACAAAGTGATGGACCACAAAGGTCCAACAACTAGCAAGCTGTCTAATTTTAGCTTTTCTGTTTTATCTGCAGACGTGGTGGTCAAACTGAAACTTTGTGTTTCAACAGGTGATGGATTTGCCGACTAATAGCAAATTAAGGCTAGGCTAACATGTAGCGACAGTATGTGGTCCATCACTAAATTGTGTCCCCAGAATCCCTTCCATTGTGTTGCTCCAAGCAGCCCAGCTTTGGGAGACCTGTCATCTTTCTTCTTCTTCCCCTTCTTCTTTTTCTCCTTTACTGTAAACATGAAATTTTACAGACAGGTCAGAAATTGTCCCCACTACTAGGTAACCCAAAGCAAAGCACTGCACCCATAGGTGGCACTGTAATAATCAGTCCTGTGTTTTTTGTGAATATCTCAGGAACAGCTGGGCAAAGACTCGAAATTCCTTCATCATTTCTAATGTCGGAAATCTTCGACAAGTTTTCTCCATTGGTCTTATGCTCTAAAAATTGAGGGGTTTTTTTGCACCCTATTTTAAAAAAAAAAAAAATGTGCAAATGTGAACTCCTTCAGGGTCATTCATCCAGACTGTTTGAAATTAAGCATGAATCATTTACAAATCTTAATAACGAAAATTTGCTAAAATTATTAGAAAAAGTCAGTCTATTTTCATTTTACAAGCCAATGAATTTGTACACTTGCTCTTTGGCCTGTATTTTCTGATTTATCTTCTGATGTAGTGATCCAAACTTGATCAAACTTCACACTGACAATCATAACCATTTTTTAGAGTCGCACCAAATATGCAAAAATGTCAGTGTGTTTTGGTTTTACAAGCCAATGAATCTTTCAATTGTGCTTTGGCCCGGTGTTTTCTGATTTATCTTCTGATGTAGTGATCGAAATTTAATAAAACATCACATTGACAATCAACGCTATACTCGTTAGAAACATCAAATTTCATGCAAAAATGTTAATTTGTTTTTGTTTTACAGGCCTATGATCTTGTACAGTTACTCTTTGGCCTGTATTTTCTGATTTATCTTCTGACGTAGTGATCCAACCTTAATCAAACTTCACACTCAATCATTACTATACGTTTTAGAATGCCACCAAATTTCATGTAAAAATGTCAATGTATTTGGTTTTACGGGCCAATGAATCTGTACAGTTGTGCTTTGGCCTGTATTTTCTGATTATCTTCTGATGTAGTGATCCAACCTTAATCAAACTTCACACTCATAATCATTACTATATGCTTTAGAATGCCACCAAATTTCATGTAAAAATGTCAATGTATTTGGTTTTACGGGCCAATGAATCTGTACAGTTGTGCTTTGGCCTGTATTTTCTGATTTATCTTCTGATGTAGTGATCCAAACTTGACCCAGGTGGTGGACAAGCCAGTGTACTCCTAGTGCCGGTCCCAAGCCCGGGTAAATGGGGAGGGTTGTGTCAGGAAGGGCATCCGACGTAAAACCTTTGCCACATCAAATATGTGGATCATGACGAATGAGACTTTCATACCGGATCAGTCGAGGCCCGGGTTACCACCACTGGTGCCGTTAGCCGACAGGGTGCCGGTGGAAATTGGGCTACTGTTGGTCGAAGCTCGAGAGGAGGAGAGGGGGAATTTGTGTTAGGAGGGAGAGAGGGAAAAAGAAAGGTAGAAGTGTGGAGGTGAGAGTAAGGGTGGTAAATGTAGGGACTATGACTGGTAAAGGCAGAGAGTTGACAGATATGATGGCGAGAAGAAAGGTAAATATACTGTGTGTTCAAGAAACCAGATGGAAGGGAAGCAAGGCCAGGAGCATTGGAGGAGGACTTAAACTGTTCTACCATGGTGTGGATAGGAAGAGAAATGGGGTAGGAGTAATCTTGAAGGAAGAGTATGTGAAGAGTGTTCAGGAGGTAAAGAGGGAGTCAGAATCATGAGTTGGAAGTTAGAAGTCAAAGGTGTGATGTTAAACGTTGTCAGTGCATATGTAAGTAAATTTTATTTAACACCTTTCACAGATATAAAAATCAAAGTGCTCTACAAAATGGTAAAAATAAAATACAGACAGGGTAGATTGAAAAACACCGTAGAATACAATAAATAAATAAATAGAACCCTTATCTAGCTAAAAGCCTGATTAAAAAGAAAAGTCTAGCTGCTTTTTAAATACATCCACAGTATCTAGGCAACAAAGAGAAAAAGGAAGAGCATTCCACAGCCTAGGTGCAACTACTTCAAAGAAGCGATCACCTCGTGTCTTGAAATGGGTTTTTGTGACCACAAGCAACATTTGGCCTGCTGACCTTAGACTACAGGTTGGGGTATAGGGCTCTAGCAGATCCGAGACATAAGGAAGAGCTTGTCCATGCAAGGTTCTGAAAGTTAAGGTCAAGATTTTAAAATGTATTCTAAAATTCACTGGTAACCAATGCAGAGAGGCTAAAACAGGCATAATATGGGTCCGTTTGCATGTTCCAGTTAAAAGCCTTGCAGCAGAGTTCTGAACGATCTGAATATGGTCAAGTTCCTTCTTATTATGCCTCGGTGAAACTGAGAGGCATATGGTAGTCAGTTAGTGCGTCTGTTTGTGTATGTGTATTTATCTGTCTTTCTGCCTCTCTGTTTCGGCTCGACCGGTCAAAATTAAGTGGAACTAAAGGCTTGTATCATTGTATCACCATATTTTCTCGATTTTTAATTTGCCAGAATTTCAAAATCATGGTTTGTTTCTGAAATATATACAAAAATAGCTCACCTTTACCGTCAATGGAACAGTACTGCGCATGTGTCCGGAAACTGCCGCAAGAGGAAAGTCATCATCATTCATCTTCTTCCGCTTAATCCTTTTCGGGTCACGGGGGGGCTGGAGCCTATCCCAGCATCTTTGGGCAAGAGGCGGGGTACACCCTGGACAGATCGCCAGTCCATCACAGGGCCAACACAGAGAGACAGACAACCTTTCACTCTCACAGTCATACCTAAGGACAATTTAGAATCCCCAGTTTGATGCCAGTTAACCTAACTTGCACATTTTTGGCATGTGGGAGGAAACCGGAGAAATCCCGGAGTAAACCTACACAGACACGGGGAGAACATGCAAACTCCACACAGATCACTGTTGGTCGGGGGCTGGAATCGAACCCAGGATCCCCCGGCCAAGGGTGAGTTGCTGTGCTGCCGCAGTGCTAACCACTCCGCCACCGCGCTGCCCCAAGAGGAAAGTACTGGATGAAATTCTTACCAGAGGTGGTCCTTGGGCTAGAGAGGAACCCATAACATTTTGGCGATGATCCTAGTATGCATACCTCGACCAAGGCTCTGATCTTCTCACAGTGTTTTAGCAAGAATACTCCGAAACTACTAGATGGATTTGGATGAAATTTTTTCCCCAGAGGTGGTCCTTGGGCTAGAGAGGAACCCATAACATTTTAGTGATGATCCAAGAATGCTTACCTCCACCAAGGCTCTGGCACCAAGGCATCAGCACCTTGGTGCTTTCATTTAAACAGGTAAAAAGACTATTACAAAAGTCGAGATGCGAGGATACAGAAGTGTGGATAATCCTCTTCAACTGAACCTTGGACACAAGGGATTTCAATTTGGAAATATTAGAGATGGAAAAAAAAACCCAGTTCTTTATTGACTGTTTAGAATGACGCTCCAAAGACATTGCTGAATCAAAAATAACATCTAGGTTACGAACATAGGGCTGGACAGAAGATACTAAAGAACCTATGTGTTGTTTTATAAACGGAATGACACTGTCAGGGGCAACAATTAGTTTCTGTTTTCTCAGAGTTTAGTTGTAAGTAGTTATTGCTTAACCACTGGTTGATGTTGGACAAGCAGTTAGCTAAGGAAGTTAATTTGTGGAACTCGGTGGGCTTAAAAGAACAGTACAGCTGGATATCATCAGCATAAAGGTGGTATGACACATCACTGTACTTGCTAATTATCTGTTTCAAAGGAAGCACATAAAAGAAAAAGTATTGGACCCAAGACAGAACCCTGAGGTATACCACAGGTAAGGTTTGTCGATTCAGACAGAAACTGATTAATAGAAACACTAAACCTTTGATCAGACGGATATGAGAAGAACCATTCTAAAACCACTCCTGAAAGCCCAACCACATTTCGAAGTCTATCAGAATCTTATGATCGACAGTGTCAAAAGCAGCTGAGAGAGCCAATGAAACCACAGCTGTGTATTGTCCAGAGTCGGCTGCCATCTTAATGTCACTTGAGACCTTAAGTAAGTTGGTTTCTGTTGAATGTAATTTATGAAAACCCAACTGACATTTGTCAAAAATGTGATGTTTCTTTAAAAAAGAAGTGAGTGGCTCTGCTACAGTTTTCTTCAAAATTTTTGACAGAAATGGAAACTTTGATACTGGCCTGTAGTTCTTTGAGACTGTTGGATCAAGGCTAGGCTTTTTAAGAATTGGTTCAACAACAACTATTTTAAATGAGCTAGGAACCACACCCATCAGTAGTGATGTGTTAAAGATATCTGTAACACATGGTCCAATAATATCCAACACTTTTTTAAGCAGTGCTGTGGGGAGAACATCATTAGGACAGGACAAAACTTTCATATTGTCAAGTAGAGCAGTCACTTCATACAATGTCACAGATATGAATGTTGTCCACATATGAGGAGGAGAAACATCACAGAGTCGCACAGATTTGAAGGAGAAATGTTTGCCCTGACATCTCTGATCTTATCAACAAAGAAATTAAGAAAGGCATTACTATCAGCCTTAGAAAACACTGGAATTTTGGGGGCAGCTGGACAAACAATAGAACTGATGGTGTCAAGCAGGATTTTAGGTCAAATAAGGCAAAAAACCTATCAATAGCATCTTGACTGACTAGTCGTCTTTGTGCTTGCACAGCAGCCCACAAGTTAGATGTCAGGTATAAGAGAGAGAGAAATTCTGGAGTAAGTTGGATGAAGTGGAAGAGAGTGTTCCCAGGGCTCCCCCCTGGGAGTGCCAGAGAGTGGTGATTGGAGTGGACTTTAATGGTCATGTAGGTGAAGGGAACAGAGGTGATGAGGAGGTCCTGGGTAGGTATGGTCTTAAGGAGAGAAATGTGGAAGGACAGTTAGTTGTGGATTTTGCTAAAAGGATGGAAATGGCTGTGGTGAACACATACTTCAAGAAGAGAGAGGAACATAGGGTGACTTACAAGAGTGGAGGAAGGTGCACACAGGTGGACTGCATCTTATGCAGAAGGAGAAATCTGAAAGAGATGGGAGACTGCAAGGTGGTGGCTGGGGAAAATGTAGCTAGACAGCATCGGATGGTCGTCTGTAGGATGACTTTGGAAAGCAAAAAGAGGAAGAGAGTGAAGGCAGAGCCAAGGATTAAGTGGGGGAAGTTACAGAAGGAAGAAGGTCGCACAGAGTTCAGGAAGGAGTTGATACAGGCTCTGGGTGGTAGGGAAGAATTACCAGATGACTTGGAAAATACAGCAAAAGTATTGAGAGAAACGCGTAGAAAGGTATGTGGTGTATCTAGTGGACAGAGGAAGGAAGACGAGCAGACTTGGTGGTGGAATGAGGAGATACAGGAAAGTATTCAAAGGAAGAGGTTCGCAAAGAAAAAGTGGGATAGTCAGGGAGCTGAAGAAAGTAGAACAGGAGTATTTGGAATCTAGGGACATGGCAAAGAGAGAGATGGCAAAGGAAAAGGCATATAGTGAGTTGTATGAGAGACTGGACACTAACGAAGGAGAAAAGGACTTGTATTGATTGGCTAGACAGAGATCGAGCTGGAAAGGATGTACAGCAGGTTAGGTTGATTAAGGACAGAAATGGTAATGTATGAACAAATGATGAGTGTGTTGAGAAGGTGGAAGGAGTACTTTGAGAAGCTGATGAATAAAGAAAATGAGAGAGCAAGGAGGGTGGATGAAGGACAGATGGTGAACAAGGAAGTCCCGAGGATTAGCAAGGGCAGCTTTAAAGAGGATGAAGAATGGAAAGGCAGTTGGTCCAGATGACATACCTGTGGAGGTATGGAGATGTTTAGGAGAGATGGCAGTGGACATTTTAAACAGATTGTTGAACACAGTCTTGGAGAGTGAGAGGATGCCTGCGGAGTGGAGAAGAAGTGTTTTGGTACCAGTTTTCAAGAACAAAGGTGATGCTGTAGCTGTAGTAACTACAGAGGCATAAAGTTAATCAGCCACACTATGAAGATATGGGAAATTGTTGTTGAAGCCAGGTTAAGAGGAGAAGTGACAATCAGTGAGCAGCAGTACGGTTTCCTGCCAAGAAAGAGTACTACAGATGCAATGTTTGCTGCAAGATTGCTGATGGAGAAGTATAGAGAAGATCAGAAGGAGTTGCACTGCGTCTTTGTGGATCTAGAGAAAGCATATGATAGGGTGCCAAGAGAGGAAATGTGGTACTGTATGAGAAAGTCAGGAGTGGCAGAGAAGTATGTGAGGGCGGTGCAGGGCATAATGTAGTGTGAATGAGAGGGAGGCAGGTGCAACGGTGAAGATGGAAGGAGTAGCGGTAGCAAAAGTAGATGAGTTTAAATACCTGGGGTCAACCATCCAAAGCAAAGGAAAAATGCGCAAGAGCGCTAAAGAAGAGAGTGCAGGCAGGGTGGAGTGGGTTGAGACGAGTGTCAAGGGTGATTTGTGATAGAAAGGTAGCAGCAAGAGTGAAAGGGAAGATTTATAAGAAGATAGTGAGACCTGCTATGATGTATGGTTTGGAGATGGTGGCGCTGACAAAAAGACAGGAGGTGTTGCTGGAGGTGGCAGAGTCAAAGATGCTAAGATTTTCATTGGGAGTGACTAGGAGGGACAAGATTAGAAATGAGTATACAGGGATGGCAATTTTCCGCCGATCCGCGGATTTCCGCCAATTTATTTTCAAATTGATCATTTCTGTGAATCGTCTAAATCTGTTGAGAAAATTTTAGGGGGGGTAAGATACCTTATTGTTACCGATTTTAGCGAAAATCAACACGATTACATAAGTCTCCTGCAATAACCCGGATGTTATGTACTCAAGCTACTGCTGTATTGTAAACAGCCCTGCGATTGGATAGTTGCAAACGATTGGACCAATCAAATGGCTCGTTGTATGCTTTGTCAAAAATTCATGGCAGCTTTTTTTTTTTTTTTTTTTTTTTTTTTTTTGTTGTTTTTTGTTCTCAGGGATGTGATTTTTCCAGTAATTCACCGAATTCTGCTTTATTTTATCTTCCAGGAAGATAAAGTACGTTAAGTACGTTAGCGGCTTGTGGTCCACAAACGCAGTGAAGGTGCGCCCTTTCAGGCAGAACTGGAAGTGGCGTATGGCCAGGTGGAGAGCCATTAACTCTGTCGAACACACTGTATTTACGCTCACTGTCGTGCAAAGACCTGCTAAAAAAAAAAGGTGAGCGGCTGCCAAGAACCGGCAACACATTGTTCCACGACGGCCGCTATGCCCATGTCCGAGGCGTCGGTAGTGAGCGCTATCCGAGCTGCCGGGATCTGGGTGCGCCAGTATTGCAGCGTTCGCCAGAGCTGTTTTAACCTCAGAACGCCTGCTCCCGCTCAGGAGTCCAGTCGACTCTGTCCGCAGGTTTCCGTTTCTAGAGTGCGGCGTACAACGGCTGTATGAGCTGGGCTGCGCGGGGGAGGAAACGGTTATAAAAGTTAACCATCCCCAAAAACTCCTGCAGCGCCCTGACATTGATGTTGAGGAGAAAAAAAATAGCAAAACAATTTAGTTACATTACTTTTATGATTCCAAACAGTTTGAAATTGACAGTGCACAGTGGACATTGACTCATAACTTTTGAATATTTCTAAGACTTGGCTACATCAGTGATTGTGCAACATGAACTGCTCAAGACTCAATGGAGATTGAAACTGGTGATCTGAAATGAATGCTGAAATTATAAAAAGTAATGGTATGTTGGAATTTTATTTCTATTATGGAATAGATAAAATTAACTGATTTTGATTTGATCAAGTGTTAAAGCATGTGATGGATAATGCTTGTTGGAATATTTTAGGAATGCTATCTTCTTGGAACATAAGTCAATATTATACAGTAATAAGTGGCATTCAGCTGTTTGTTTTATGTCATTTAAGCACAGTTCTGGTACTTAAAAATCATAAAAACCCAGGAGCTTCGGGGGGCTTTGCCCTCCTTGCCCCCCCACCGGGGCTCTGCCCCGGACCTCGCTGGGGGACTAAGTCCCCCAGACCCCCTGCTAAATTTACAGATAATTTCCCCAACCCCAAATCACATCCCTGGTTCATGTTGGAATTCTGAGCTTTCGGTATTGTTTTCAGCAGAATTATGAGATTTTTATCAAAGGATCAGGAGTCATCAGTGCTAGAAATAGACAAAAGTGTCAAAAATAAGTTCCGATGGAATTGGCTTGAGAGAAAAGTGACGGTAAAGGTGAAAATTGGCTCAAAGTTCGACGAGGTAACAGAAACACTCAGTTTCTGAAGAAACCAAAAAAAGGAGATGAAGTTCAAAGTTCAGAGACTGACACAGCTTGCTGCCAAAAGGAAGAAAGTTTCACATTAGAAGTGACTTGGTGACCAGTGTAAATAGTGTAATAAACTCTTATAGAACTGTTAAATATGTTGGACTAAAGACAGTGAGACAACATTGAAGAAAATAAGTTAACTTTTCATTAAATTTAATGATTTATCCAAGTCTAGTATTTCATTTATTTTTTTTAATCATTTTTTTCAGTCTACATTACTTCTGTTTTACTGAAAACCTCCCAGCTTCAGAGGGGCTGCACCCCCCCGGCCCCCCCATAAGTCAATCGACCAAATTAGATTTCAGCTGAAATCAGAATTTCCTGTTGCCATCCCTGGTATATCAGAGGGACAGCTTAGGTTGTGCAGTTTGGAGACAAAGTAAGAGAGACAAGGCTGTGATGGTTTGGACATGTGCAGAGGAGGGATAGTGGATATAGCGGACAAAAGGATGTTGAAGATGGAGCTACCAGGCAGGAGGAAAAGAGGAAGACCACAGAGAAGATTCATGGATGTAGTGAAGGAGGACATGGAGAGGGTTGGTGTTACAGAGGAAGATGCAAGGGATAGGGTGAGATGGAGACAGATGATCCGCTATGGGAAGAAGACGAAGACGACGAAGAAGACGAAGAAGACGAAGAAGACGACAACGACCTGGGTAACCAGGTAGACTACCAGTTTAACCCATTGCTCATGTGGGTTATCATGAAATAAGTACTTTTGAGTCAGTGACAGTTCAGAGCTCAGTGAGGCCTCTGTCGAGCCTGGGGTGGATGCGGCACTGGCTCAGGCGGATCTGGGGTCTGCCTCGGTGGAGTTGTAGCAAAGTCTCAATCCAGATCCCACACTTGCTGCGTCGGCTCAGTTGCTGTTACTTGGTCCGGGGCAGATGATGGTGTTAA
The DNA here is from genome assembly GCA_020510985.1 of Pholidichthys leucotaenia. Lineage (NCBI taxonomy): Eukaryota > Metazoa > Chordata > Actinopteri > Cichliformes > Pholidichthyidae > Pholidichthys > Pholidichthys leucotaenia. The sequence continues at coordinate 194,876,898 of CM035843.1, read as the reverse complement.
TTTTCTCAGTCGGCTGTCATGCCATCGAGACCCATCTGAAACACGGCTGGTCCAAGTTGCATGGTGATTTGCATCAGTGATGGTGGCGATGCTGACTGGAACATCTGCAGCTGACGTGGGCAGTTGGATCGGCGAATCCAAACCCAGTTGAGCACCATGAGCGAAGGCAGTTTCTTGCTCGAGATGTGCTGCTGCTCACTCGTCATGTGGTTGGTGAATGGCATCATTGCTGGGGCGCCATTTAACGGAGGATGTGTTTGGGTTGTCGACGGTTGGGGAGGCAAAGTGGTCTCGTTGGTGACCAGATGAACTCCCACAATCTTCCAGGTCTTGCATTGTCACGGACTGGAACTCCTGCAGCGAGGTGGCAGCTTTGGGAGGCTTATGCCATGTGAGGATCAGTCCCCAGTCTTCTGTGCTCTGGTCAATGTGCGGTGTGAAATAAAGGGCAGATACGCCCATTTCAGAGCAAAACAAGCTCGGGCCATCAGCCGTGAAACTGAGTCCCATGTGATGGTGATGATACATAAAGCCCACTGGGAGGACTTTTGACCCATAGCGAACCGGTAGAGTGATGATTCCTACCATGCCGATTTTGACATATCCATACCCGAACCATTCCACTGCGTCTGGCTGAATTGGGTGTCAGGGGAAGAACACTTCACCGTGGCTGCATCCAGCAGGGAACTCATGGCAGCAGTGTCCAGCAGTTGTGGTAGACTGATGCCATCCTGCATGTATGGTAGTTGGACTGGGCCGATTGAGCAAGTTAGACAGCGGGCTTGTCGGGGCTGAGCGGCACATTTTGGCGAAGTGGTTCAGCTTACTGCAGCATTGGCGCTTGTGTCCTTTGGCGGGGCAGGCAGGTGCGCATGTCCGGTGAGAGTGAGAGCCAGTTACCACATGGTCAGCATGCTTTATTGTCCTGTCATCCCGCGATGTTAACTTTGGGGTCCTCCAGGGAGAACACAGGGTCGTCGGGCTCAGCAACCGGGTAACAGCTTGTGCTAGCAGAACGAAGTGTGGAGAGCGCAGGCTGGAGGCTCCTAGCTGGGTGGTTAACTAAGCCATGGCCTCTAGCTGGGACGCTAGCTCCACCACCCTGGAGAGTGGGAGGTTGTCCATTGGCATTAGCAGCTTCTCCCATAGCTTCAGGTTGATGGTGTGTTTCGCTAACTGGTCCCGCACCATCTCGTCTTCCAGTTGTGCAGACCTACACGTGCTTGCCAGATAGCAGAGGTTGGCGACATACTGCTGGACCGACTCACCTACATGCTGTCGGCACTCGCAAAATCTTATCCTCCTAACTAGCATGCTCTTGGGGGTCGTGAAGTGTCCGGCTAACAAAACAACATACTCATAGCTATCTGCAGGTCCAAGCATCTTGAAGACACGCTGTCCCTCGCTGCCGAGGCAGTGAATTTGCATGGCATGTAGCATTAGCTTGCTAATTTTAACTAGGTCTATGGCGGACACGAACATCTCAAACAACTCGTGCCAACATGACCAAGGAATGGGCGGATCCCCGGGCAAAGCAAGGAACGGTGGCAGGGGTGTCAGCAGCATTTCCATCTTGATGTTTTCCAAGTTTCTCCTAGTTTCCAGTTGTTATGTCTGGAAATAATGGGTCTGCAGACAGGTCCACGTGTTGTTAACTTTATTGAATGATTAGCTTAACATACTAAGAAGGAGCACACAGTGAGGTAACTGGGTGGTACCAAAGGTGGAGTGCAACACAAGAGAAGAGACCAGCTAGCCCTGGGCAGCCAGCTATTATACCTTGTGGCGTGATGATGTCACGTGTACGTACGTACGTACAACCGCAGCGTCGTGTGTCGTGCCATTTCCTATATATCACCAGTATGCTATGTATGAGCTACACGGTTTAAACAAATCTTCACATATTTTAACAATTAACATTTCAAAACATACCTGAAAGCAATGTGTGAACTTCCTCTTGTAGTTTTTTCTTTATTCTTTTCTCTGCTCTAGGCTCCTGGGGTCTTTTAGATGCCATACTGTAAATTTTTGCCTCACCACACTATGACAGGTTGAGCTTGTCAGCCCATTAATAAACCTGGGGGAGATAAGGGTGGGAGGGCAGCATAATTATTATTATTCATTCATTCATCCATCTTCTTCCGCTTAATCCTTTTCGGGTTGCGGGGGGGCTGGAGCCTATCCCAGCATCTTTGGGCGAGAGGCAGGGTACACCCTGGACAGATCGCCAGTCCATCGCAGGGCCAACACAGAGAGACAGACAACCATTCACTCTCACAGTCATACCTAAGGACAATTTAGAATCCCCAGTTTTGATGCCAATTAACCTAACTTGCATGTTTTTGGCATGTGGGAGGAAACCGGAGAAATCCCAGAGTAAACCCACGCAGACACGGGGAGAACATGCAAACTCCACACAGATCACTGTTGGTCGGGGGCTGGGATCGAACCCAGGATCCCCCGGCCAAGGGTGAGTTGCTGTGCTGCCACAGTGCTAACCACTCCGCCACCGCACTGCCCCAATTATTATATTTTGAACAAATTGGCGTTAGTAATATCTGAATTACATATATGATCTAACGAGGGAATGTTTTGGTAGTGCTTAATCATAATAATTATGAATGTATAAAGTCAATCATTTTGGGGCCCCTCTGAGCTCTTGGTGCTCTATGTTCTGTACATGATGTTCCTAATGGGAGCGGCGGTGTTGCTTACAATCGCAACTACATTTTTTTAGAAACCCACCAAATTTCATGGAATTCTGTTCATAGAGTGTCCCGCAGTAATAATCTTTATGAAATATCTCTCAGCCTTTGTGTCTGTGTATCAGTGGAACGGTCTGTGTTGAGGAACTAAGACTGTGAGCTACAAGAATCCTGTGGTGTGATGGGTTAAGGTATTAAAAATCTGCATTCAGGAGGTCCCTCATTTGAATCTCAGGAAAGTCTTATTCTTCTGAAACGTAACATGCCTCTCCACTGCATTTTAAAACTTCACCAATAGCACACCATATGTTTTAAATACTTTTAGTAAACAGTGCAAGTGTAACGGATGCCAACTAGTGCTGTTCGGCGTAGAACGTTAGTAAACCTCCCTCCCAAAGCCTCATACAGTATCGGTAGCGCTGAGCTACCGGTCAGACCTTTAGCTCAGCGCGATCGTGCTGTGTCTCCCATGCTCGAACTGTGTTAGTTGACTGAGAGGTCGCGGGTTCGTGTCCCGTGTGGGGCGAACTGCGCAGGATGATCTCTGTCACACTGGTGCCGTGAACCCGGCATGGGAGTGAGGTTTAAGGGGGAGAGTGTAACGGATGCCAACTAGTGCTGTTCGGCGTAGAACGTTAGTAAACCTCCCTCCCAAAGCCTCATACAGTATCGGTAGCGCTGAGCTACCGGTCAGACCTTTAGCTCAGCGCGATCGTGCTGTGTCTCCCATGCTCGAACTGTGTTAGTTGACTGAGAGGTCGCGGGTTCGTGTCCCGTGTGGGGCGAACTGCGCAGGATGATCTCTGTCACACAAGGAAGAGTAGCTAATGCTAAACACTCCACTGAGCAATGGCGTGGTGTGAGGAAAATTTTAGAGGAAGCTGAGTGAAACAAAATGAAACCACTGCTTGCTACTGGAGTGGGAGCCACAAACATAACACTACATACATCAGCTCATTTCACTATTTGGACCACAATTCTGTTGTATCTTACAGATGCAACTCGTACGCGTTCTCGCTCATTCACACTCTCACTCTTTACTATGGGGGCATGCTTGTTAAACAACACATAACTTACAAAGTTTAATTACTATACTGAAAACACTAATTATGCAATTCCACACCTGATGAGGTTACACACAGACACAGCGATGCAGCTTTTCAGCAACCACAATAAAATAACCAACACAACTGACTGAGAAACACATGCAGCTAAAGCAAAACCAAAGATAAGAATTTAATAACCATATTAAAATTGCACAGGTAAGTCTTCAGGAAAAAGTGTATGCAGGAAGTGACCCAAGGTTGGAGAATGAATTACTGATTTTGAGAGCTGAATACGACAAAAAATCAGCGAATAGAGCTGCCTCGAGTCTTCTAAGATTGAAACAATCTTTTTATGAACAAGGTGAAAAATCAGGAAAATTATTAGCATGGCAGATTAAACAATTGGAAATTAAAACACCAATTACCAGTATTATAAGTAACGGACAGGTAGTTATAGATCCTTTAGAAATTAATAGAGCCTTTAGAGATTACTATGAAAAATTATATGATACCAAAAATGAACCTGATTTAACAAAACTAAATGGGTTTTTGAACGAACTATCTATACCGTGTATTCCAAATGAAAACAGGGAGATATTGGAGTCTAAAATTAGTCAAGAAGAAGTTGGGCTAGCCATTGATAATATGAAATCAGGAAAAAGTGCAGGACCAGATGGTCTTCCAGTTGACCTTTATAAAAAATTTAAGAATAAATTAATAAAACCTTTTTTGGAAATGGTTTTAGAAGCATTTCAAAATAATAATTTACCATCATACATAAATAATGCCTTAATTATACTGCTGCCAAAACCAGGTAAGCCCTCTAATAAATGTGAAAATATGAGACCAATAAGCCTATTAAACGCCGACCTTAAGATAATCTGTAAAATTTTAGCAAGACGAATACAAGAAATTTTACCAAATATTATTAATCGAGATCAGAATGGCTTTATAAAGGGTAGACAAGGCTTCCATAATGTAAGAAGACTATTTAATATTATTTATTTTAATAAAGAAGCACCGGATACAGCTCTCCTATCATTGGACGCCGAAAAGGCCTTTGATAGAGTTGAATGGCCCTTTCTTTTTGAAGTCCTACAAAGGTTTGGACTTGGAAATAATTTCATAAAATGGGTTCAAATAATATACAATAATGCTACAGCAGAAATCCTAACAAATAACAATATTTCAAAACCAATAAAAATCAATAGAGGATGTCGACAAGGCTGTCCACTTTCACCTTTACTGTTTACTATGGCAATTGAACCTTTAGCGATAGCGATACGTTTACATTCACAAATATATGGAATTAAAGTTGGACCAACAGAACATAAAATCTCCCTGTACGCCGATGATATAATTTTGTTTATGTCGAATCTAAAAAAATCAATTCCAACCTTGTTGAATTTAATAAAGAATTTTGGGGAAATATCAGGATATAAAATAAATAAAACTAAATCTTCAATATTAATGCTAAATGAGACCCAGAGAAATTACCCAGCCCCTGAGGTAAATCAATTCAATGTTGTAAATCAGTTTAAATATTTAGGAATCCAAATTATGCCTAAGCTAGAATCAGTCGCCAGTGTCAACTATGAAGCCTTAATGTCAGATATCAATGAGTTAACTCAGAGATGGATGTCACTACCAATGTCGATGATCGGGAGAATCAATATACTTAAAAGTAATATTTTACCTAAAATACTTTATTTATTTCAATACATTCCCTTATCACCACCTTTAGATCTATTCTCAAGAATAAAAAAAAAGTTAGTGGAATTTATATGGAACAACAGGAGGGCTAGATTATGTTTGTCTTTATTATATTTACCATTTGATCGTGGAGGTCTGAAATGTCCAAATTTTATGTTGTATTATTGGTCGGCACAACTGAGGTCTATGACATATTATTTTTCATCAAATGATCTCCCTCACTGGACTGAAATGGAATCATACAATTTACCTTTACCTCTTCCCATATTCATATACTCAGATTCGGCAAAAAAATTACAAAAACAAGTTAAAAATCCATTTGTAAAGCATATGATCAAAATATGGTGTGAAGCTAAAAACTATTTAAAAGAACCACAGTTATTGTCACAATTTAGTCCAATATGGGGTAATCAATATTTTAAACCAGGGAGAGCGGACGCTGTATTTAAAGTATGGAATTTAAAAGGGATACAAAAGATTCAGGATTTATATTTGCCATGTGCAGACAACATAATGTCTTTTGAAGAGCTGAGGATCAAATTTAATCTCAATAGAACACATTTTTTTAAATATCTTCAACTTAGAAACTTTATTCGATCAAATCAAAATAAAGCTCTCACTCGACCTATTTATTCATCCTTGGAAAAAATGATGATGAAAGATAGTAAAAGAAAGGGTATTATTTCAGAGTTTTATAACTCATTGACACTATCTTCAAGTGAAAATTCACTGAAAAGATTAAACTACTGGAAAGAAGATCTGCAAATTGAAATTTCAGAGGAACAATGGGAATTGGCTTGTACAGAAGCTCAAACCAAATCAATAAATGCACGCCTTAAATTGATACATTTCAAATGGTTAATGCGGATGTATGTTACACCGGAGGAGTTAAATAGATATAACAAAAATATACCAGATACATGCACAAAATGCATGGAAAGTAAAGGAACCCTATTTCATTGTTTATGGGAATGTAGATTAATAAGAATGTTTTGGGAAGAGGTGAGGGTAACAATTGAAAAAATAATCTCAAAACAAATCATATTGAATCCTAAACTGTTTTTGTTGGGTCTGTACCCAGAAAAGCATAATTTTAATAAAAGTGAAAGAACATTCATAGACCTCAGTTTGCTTAATGCCAAAAAATGTATTGCACTATTATGGAAAAAGACTCATAGACCAGATGTGACTCAGTGGTTAAGACAGATGTTAACAAACCTTCCATTAGAAAGAATAACATATATACTGAAATCAAAGGAAATTGTGTTTGAGAATATATGGAGACCTTTTATTGATTATGTAAAAAATTTAAACATAACTCTTGAAGAAGAAGGTGAATGATGTGTGTGGACCTTGTAAATTCCAAACTGGTGAACATAATATGTATACTTATGTATTGGATTGTCTAGACTAAACAGAGGAGCATTGTTGAAGACTTGATTTTGTTGGTGGTTGTTGGTGTTTTTAGTGCATTTTTTTTTTGTAGTACTTTAGTGTTAGTGTTTGATTGTTTGTATCATGTTTGTTAAAAAAAAAAAAAAGGTTCAATAAAGATATTGTGGAAAAAAAAAAATTGCACAGGTAATTATTTAGGCAGTTCAGCTAACAGTGAAAGAACAGTAAATATTGCACTTACCCTACTTGAAGAGGAGGCAATTCTCCTCTCTTTAATGGTGGCAAAATGTTCAATCACCGTGTCATAGAATTTCCCACTGGCCTTTAGCTCCTCCACGACGGCAGAGTCAGTGGATATTTTGGCAAGGTATACAAGTCATTCTTGTCCACACATGTTCCACGAATGCCCCCTTTTCTCTCCATGTGCAGATCAGTTATGGCATTGGCCTGCCGTCAAATTTAATTTTGAGTTGCTGCTCCAGTGACACCTTGGTAAAGGAATTTTTTTATTAAAAACTCCAAATCCTGGCCCTCCATAATGGTACTTGCTAATGTTGCTAACAACACCACTGGCCTCCCACCAACACTGACGTTAATGACCCCCTATGATTTCATTGGTCTGATGTGGGCTCAGCAAACTTACACTGGCTGGCTTTTGCACAGAACTGACTAATCTCACCCTAGGAGTGGCATGCCAATGGCCTTATTTGATTAGTTAATTTTTGTAGTTTTTTTTTCCACAAAACTAAGCAACTGCATCCTTGCTGGCTCTCAAATCCTCCCCTAGTAGTGCAATACCACATCTCGCCATATATTTATGTATGTGTAACAGAGGCGCTGTTTCCCCCATTCTGAGATAGTTTGGGAAATAAAAGGGACCTCCCTCTGGCAAATCAGTGACAATCAAAACAGTTAAATACCTTAAATACGCATTTTGATAGTTTACCATTTTTCCATATGATGAGGTGCCATTTCTATTAAATATATATAATATATGATATATGTAATATATACTTAAAGCGTAACTGTGGTGGTCGTGAAGACGCATTTGACTTGAAAACATTATGAAAAAGTATTTCTTATTTTGGTAAATAATTCTTGCCAGCCATATATCACCAGACATATATTCAAATAGGACCTTGGCCATGGGCAGCCAATGAAAACTGTGGGCACAGCCATGACACATGCGGATGTGACGTCACTTCGTTGATACTCAACAGTCAATGCTCCGCCTGTATGAGAGACTAGGGTGCTGTTGTGAGTGTTTTTATTCTATTATGGCTGAATTGTCAGACTCTGAGGAAGAATTTGTCCAACATGGCTACAGGTTTGAGCCAGAAAGGTCTTCTGAGGGTTAAAGGGACGAAGTGGTCTTCACACACAACGCAATTTCGTCTGAAATTAATCGTCTGTGCCCTGTTTCCGCTCCAATCTTCTGACAAGGTGAGCTGGGTTTGGGTACACAAAAAAAGTGTTTCTTTGTTTTTTTCGCTTATTATTCAGACATCCAAAGGCTTTACATTCCGCCATGTTGCGATATCCATATCGCATTGTATGTTTTTGTTTTTCCAAGAGCACCGAGTGTCTGCTGCTCTGTATATAGTTGTAGAATCATCTTCCGTGTTGCGGCAGTTAGGAGCTCAGATCACATGAGACAAGCCGCTGAATTTAAGCATTTATTTATTTATTTATCTACTCGTTTCAGTTCTGCATTTAATATGAACCCTGAGTTTGAAATAAACGTTTGAATTTTGGTCCTCACACAACGCAACGCACTGTCTGCCGCTCTTTATAGCGGTGAGGGAAGAGCCGAATTATTCTGCCGTGTTGCGGCTGTTAACGACCTCAGATCAAACAATAGGACCCGCCGAATTTAAGCATTTATTTATTTATTTTCTACTCGTTTCAGTTCTGCATTTAATATGAACCCTGAGTTTGAAATAAACGTTTGAATTTTGGTCCTCACACAACGCAACGCACTGTCTGCCGCTCTTTATAGCGGCGAGGGAAGAGCCGAATTAATCTGCCCTGTTGCGGCTGTTAACGACCTCAGATCAGACAATAGGACCCGCCGAATTTAAGCATTTATTTATTTATTTTCTACTCGTTTCAGTTCTGCATTTAATATGAACCCTGAGTTTGAAATAAACATTTGAATTTGAATATCCCCAAAGCCGCTGCACATCCGGGTACTCGAGGCTCAGCCAATACTGATCCAGATCGCGGTAGCCACGAAATTACGTCACAGGAAGCGTCCTGGAAGGCCATGTAGCCGCTAGTATGGCTGTACCCATGTTTTGCTGACATAGCTGAACCAGTACATCAGCAATGGATTTATATCAAATTGCTTTGAACGTGAATTTCAACTTAAACTTGAACTAGAACGTGAGACAGGGGCTCAATATAATATCTTTTTTTTCACGACCACCACAGGTACACTTTAATAAAAAATGACAGACTGAAAAATAGGGGAAGCTTGGCTTCCCTTGGCTTCTGGGAGAAAACACCACTGAGACTGCTCTTCTCTGGGTGTCAAACAATATCTTGGTGTTGTCTGATGCTGGTGACTGTTTTGTTTTGGTGTTACTGGATCTCACTGCAGCATTTGATACGGTTAATCACTGTATTTTGCTACACAAGAGAGTGGGTGGGGATCTCTGGGAAAGCCTTTGAGTAGTTTTCCTCTTATCTATTTATAAATGCACTGAATCTGTATGTGTCTGTTCCACGCATATCTCTTGAACCGTTCGTCAGACTGGCCTAAGATTTTATGTGCTTTGCTGAGGATACGAGGGTGTGTATCCCCAAGTATGGAGACAAGGCTTCTGATAAAGCCTGCAGTGTACAGTTGAAACATGTTAAGAAGGTAAAGACATCTCCTTTCTATTCTATTTTTGTCTTTAATAAGAACAAAAGATAAATAAACTTGTATATATAGTTCTGAGTTCTGATAATAAAGGTTGGCTGCTGGTTGTTGGTTCCCTGCATGAAGAGACTCCCAACTCCTTTCCTCATAACATTTTGGCGACGAGAAGAAAAAATTATGGGAGTCTATGGGCTACCCCCATCACTGCTACCGTTTCTGAAGTACACGGGAGAGCCAGTGATCGTGGCCGAAGTGGGGGGCCATGTTTGAGGATTATATCGGGGCGCTGGGCTTAAGTAGACTTGACGGGGAAGAACAGCTGTAGCTGAGCATGGAGACGATGCAGCAGAGTGCCTGGGACGAGGGTGCTGAGAGCAGCGATAAAGTGCCAGGGTCGGAGAGTGAAGCTGACGAGAATGAAGCTGAGAGCCCCGGGAGAGAGCAACAACAGCCAGGCACGGAGACGGCGCAGCAGAGCGCTTGGGACAAGGGTGCTGGGAGCAGTGACGAGGTGCCTGGGTCGTCAGACAACGCTGGCGAAAGTGATGCTGTGAACCCCAGGAGTGAGCAACGGCAGCTGTGCATGGAGGCAGCACAGCGGAGCGCATCAGATGACAGAGAAGAGGTGCCGGGCACCGTAGAGGTCAGGCAGAGTCTCAGTGCCAGAGCTCAGTGCACCCTGGACGAGGGTGCTGGGCGGTACGGCGTGGTGCCCGAAGCAGCGAGTGGCGCCGACGAGCAGGCTTCGGGTCTACCCGGAGTTCAGCCACAGGGGGCAGGAGTGTTTGGAGCCACGACAGTGGTCATAAAATAAATCCTTTTTAGTCAAACATTTACTGACATATGGGCAATACTGATGGAACGGTTGCAGTCAAACGGGTTCTTCAGCTGTGTATAATAATGTTGGGTATTTTGTAGTTAATTTGGTTGATTATGGTTTTAAAAAAAACCTTTTAACAACAAAATATTGCTAAAGTATAAAATGATGCACTACAATGGGTCTCAAATATTTCCAAACGTGTCCTGTTATAGTACTGCATGACTTTGACGATACACAGAAGAAATTCAATATTACACTTCTCTCCATCACTGAACAATGATAACCTAAAATAATCATCATGATGACTGAACAACTCCCATTCCCCAAAGTGCAAGATACACTTATCTTGAATATAAGTGATAAAAGATCACACATATAAGTGTGATAAATAAATAAACAAGGGATCTGAAACAGTTGCTAATATTGGATGTCCCATTCATTTTCAGTATTTAGGTATTCTGTAATTAATATTCACACAATCAAATAAATCTTAGTGCCATTTACTCCCTTTTATATTTGTCAAAGTCTAACATGTGATTGCTGACATATAGTCTATACCCCTTTGTATTCCACTTTCAAACACAGCCTACATTTGGGCCTGTAAAGCCTAATTGGGATACCTGTTTCAGACAGGAATACTTGCATTCTACGGGCAATGCACTAGTCTCTCTGATAAGAGTTGTCAGCCCTTATAAATCAGAGTCTTCTGCTTCGTCTTGCGGGGTGCCCCAAGGTTCTGTTCTGCGTCCAATTTTATTTTTTCCATATGTGCTTCCTCTAGGCTCCATTAACAGTAATTTTGAAGGTGTGTTGTGTTGTTGTTACGCAGCTGATATCCAACTTTATCTTTCTTTCAAACCAGACCATACAGAGAATTTCAAAATCCTTAAAGGTACACTCCAGCGGCTCTAAAATCACCTCAAAAACAAATATGTATTGTCCAAAAAAGTACATTGTTGCTTTTTATCCACAAAAAAAAAACAAAAAACTTTCATTGCCTTAGAATTGCTTGGAAAGGGATTCTAAATCTTGCACCTACTTAAGTAGGTGTGGATCTATGAATATTCTAATGGGCAGCCTGCAGGGCTTCCATGTGATTGGTCGCCGCGCTCCAGACCTGCAAGGCTTGCACATGATTGGTCGCCGCGCTCCCGACCTGCACGCAAAGTCGCTGCCCAGCCACGCTTGGAGGCTGGAATGTGAGTCATCCGGTGGGCCACTTTTGGTAAGCAGAACTGGCGCTGGCTCACCGCAGTCGCTGGTGGATGGGGCACTGCGCTCCACAAGACAGTGTGGCGCCCCGTCTCCCATTGAAGTGAGCTGAACTGCCCCCCGCCCCCGCCCCGCTGCCTCTCTCTGCTCTCTCTCTCTCTGCTGCTGCCCCTGCACGTGATTAGTTGTCTCCTCCTCCACTGCTTTGCTATGCAAAACCGATGCCTTCATTCCCCTCTGCCTCAATCCTGCTGCTCCTCAGCTCCTCCCTCTTCCCCCAAGGTAGCCAAGAGTATCCGTCTGATTACCTCCGCCAAAGGGGGAGGTTATGTGATCATCGGCGTTGGTTTGTTTGTTTGTCTGTTTGTTAGCAAGATAACTCAAAGTTATGGACGGATTTTCATGAAATTTTCACAGATTGTCAGAAATGGGGTATCCTACAGATGATTAGATTTTGGTGGTGATCCAGATCACCATCCACAAGAAAACCGCCATTACGCAAAATGCCATTTTCGTGAATAACTACTAAACCACTAATCCTATCATTGTCAATCCAATTGCTTGTCATATGTTTTCATGGTCAAGGAATCTGAAAACGTACACACAAACACTGTATGGGGGGGGAACTGTGGCACTAAACCGCCATTACGGAAAATGCCATTTTTGTCAACTACTGAACCACTAATCCTATCATTGTGAATCCAGTTGCTAGTCATATGTTTTCATGGTCAAGGAATCAGAAAACGTACACACAAACACTGTATGGGGGGAACTGTGGCGCTAAACCGCCATTACGCAAAATGCCATTTTCGTCAATAACTACTAAACCACTAATCCTATCATTGTCAATCCAATTGCTAGTCATATGTTTTCATGGTCAAGGAATCGGAAAACGTACACACAAACACTGTATGGGGGGGGAACTGTGGCGCTTGGCAGAGGTCTGCGCTCTCCGAGTGCTTTTCTAGTTGGTTAATGTTATAACCAGTCAGGAAAAGCAGGAATAGTTACGTAGCTACAAATGCTCCGTCCAAATCTGCCTTTTTTTTTGGGGGGGGGGGGGCTTAAGCTGACATTCACAGGAGGAAAAACACATACTTGGGAGTTTGGAATGATTTTGCGCTTGATATGTCTTGTAAATCACAAGAAACATGTTACAGACATGTTAACAGAAAAAACTTGTTTTGCTGGAGTGTCACTTTAAGAAACGCAATTTTTGTTATAGACTGAAAGAACTCAAATTTCAACTCATATTTTGGTTAGACGTGACAAAGAAACAAAACAGGAACATGCTCTTTTGGAGGGGAAACACTAGATAGCTTGCAATGCCATCTTCAGCTCACCTTTGTTGTCAATGAGAGCCAATCAGAGTTCTCAGGAAGTTACCAATCCCCCACCTCAACCTCATTTCCCCCTTGCACAATGTGACAGCCAAACGATGAATGGGTGATAAGTGTGCAGTTGATAATATTAGTGACTGCTTTGTTCTTTGTTTTATCTCCACAGTGCTGAACTGCTGTGAGGGGGATGTCCTTTTCTTACTGGACTCCTCGGGGAGTGTTTCCAAGTATGAACACTCCCGCATGCTCACCTTCCTGTCCGAGCTCATCCTTCCCTTCTCACTGGGCGAGGACCAGGTGAGGGTGGGGCTCCTGCAGGTGGGCACCCAGCCGCGGCTCGAGTTTGGCTTCGACAGACACACCACCCAGAGTGGCCTCCAGGGGGCGATAAGAAACACCATACCTTTGCGGGGGGACACAAACACCGTGAAGGCTCTGAAAATGGCAAAGGAGCGGGTGCTGCGACCGGGAGCAAATAGTGGGAGCCGAGAGGGTCTGCCGAGAGTGTTGGTGTGGTTGACTGATGGGGTGAAACCGGGGGATGTGATTGGGCCAATGGCTGCTTTACGGGAGGAGGGTGTGGCTGTGCTAGTGGTCTCTACTGGGCACGGTAACTACCAGGTCCTGAGGCAGGTGGTGACCCCACCTGTGGAGGACCACCTCTACTTTGTGGACATTGACGATATGAGCATCATCACTGAGGACCTGCGCAACGCCATCATTGGTGAGTATTCCCTTAGCAATAAAGCTACTAAATGCTTCTTAAGGTTGTTAAATGTCACACATAGGTTTTTTATATCTATATCTATATACGTATATATATATATATATATATATATATATATATATATATATATATATTATTGCTTATTATACAGGTTTTAGCTTTTTGTTTTTATCATGATCATTCTTTTGTTCTTTTAGTAACCCCCAATCTTATTGTATTTTTTTATAGTACCATTTAGGACAGCACTCTCTTTAATGGTTGGTTAGATATGACTTTCAGTTTGTCTTTTTGTATTGTCTATTGTGTTTGCACAACTCTGCATCAATGTACAAGTTGATTTTTAAATTAATTGCCCTTTGAGTGATAAGTAAAGTTGTTTGAATTGAATTGGGCACTCTGGAAGAAGCCATTTTAACAAAGCTACAAAACATATTCAGATTTTAAGAGCTCCTATTCTGCTTTTTGGGATTTCTCTTTTTTTTTACCCCAACAGCACACATGCATTGGGTTAATGTTAGCAAGTTTGCATCGGGAATACATCTTATAGAGGTTGTTTGCATATTGGCAAGACATTGGACTGGGAAACGAGAGCGGAGCGGCCCGCCATTCAGCTAGCTAAACAGCTGTTCATTAGCTGTTTAGTCAATGTACATCGTCCAGGATCATGGGTCCCAAGAAAGCTCAGCAGACTGAGGAGGTGGACGATATTAAAAGATCGCTTGACTTCTTGGCTGAAGAGATTTCTGCTGTTAAGCTGCAGCAAAAAAATATCCTGGGCCTGCTCGAGGAGGTGCAAGTGCTGCGGATCCAGAACGCTGAGAAGGACAAGAGGCTGGCGTATCTGGAGAGCAGAGTGTCGGACCTGGCGCAGTACACCCGGGTGAATGACGTGATCATCACTGGGCTCCACATTAAACCTCGATCATATGCTCGGGCAGTGGCCACGGACAGCGGAGGGAGGCTCGACGTGCTGGAAGACGAATCCACGGAACAAGTGGCAGCCTTCCTGCAGTCCAAAGGAATCCAGCTGGACTGTAACACCATTGAGGCCTGCCACCCTCTGCCCAGGAAAAACAGCGACAAACCAGCTGTAATCATGAGGTTTGTGAATAGAAAACAAGACTGCGCTGCTAAAACAAGGTAGGAAATTGAAAGGAACGAACATCTATATAAACGAGCACCTTACAAAAGAAAACGCAGAAATAGCCAGAAAAGCAAGATACCTGAGAAAGCAGAAAAAGATTCAAAACACCTGAACATCAAACTGTAAAATATACATCAAATTAAATGGATCACCTGAAGAAGCCAAGGTAATTAACATCCGTAATATTATGGAACTGAACAAATATCAATGAATATTATGTACTGGAGTTGACAGCAACAAGAGACAATTGTAGGACACTGAAGGATTATACTCATCTGCAACAAGACATTTAACAACATGAAACAAAAGATTAACAAACGGGAACAACAGGAACTGAAAGTTTTTGAATATACGGATCACAACCCACAGGACGTAGAATATAACATAGACCCTGATAATTTATTTAGCTCCATCAATAATGACTGTAGTTACTACACGGATGAACAGTTTAACACAATGGTCACATCTGATTTCAATATTTCTATGATCCACTTCAACAGCAGAAGTTTCTATGCCAACTTTAATAACATTAAAGATTATTTACATCAGTTTAAAGAGCCATTCAATATTGTGACAATATCAGAGACGTGGCTCAGTGAAGAGAAAGGAGTGGATTTTACCATGGATGGCTATGAATTAAATTATATAAATAGAAAAGTGAAAAAAGGAGGAGGAGTTGCAATTTATGTTGACAAGAGCTTGCAATACAGGGTTGTTGAAAATTTGTCAGTAACTGTGGATGATTTATTTGAATGCATTACAATAGAAATCTGTCTGGACAATGTGAAGAATATGGTCGTGAGCTGTGTATATAGAACACCTGGATCAAACATTGACTTATTTAAGGACGGGATGGAAAAAATGTATGCAAAACTAACTCAAAGTTATGTTCATCTGTGGGGATTTCAATATAGATCTTATAAGATAAGATAAGATAAGATAAGCCTTTATTAGTCCCACAACTGGGAAATTCCAGGATTGCAACAGCACAGGGATAGCAACACTCAGAGCAACAATCAGAAGGCAAGAAAAAAAACAAACAAACAAACAAACAAACAAGCAAGCAAGAGCAGCTAATATACATATGTACATATTACTATAAAATATATATATACACACACACACACACAGACACACAGTGCAGAGCATTGTAGCTGGATGGAATAAATATATGAATATATGAACACACAGTGCAGAGCATTGTAGCTAGATGGAATAAATATGTAAATATATAAACACCCACAGTACGGAGCATTGCAGCTAGGTGGAATAAATATGCAAGTATATAAACACACACAGTGCGGAGCAATGTAGCTAGATGGAATAATATGTAGATATATAAATATAAACACACCCAGTGCTGAGCATTGTAGCTAGATGGAATAAATATATAGATATATAAATATAAACACACCCAGTGCAGAGCATTGTAGCTAGATGGAATAAATATGTAAATATATAAACACACACAGTGCAGAGCATTGTTGCTAGGTGGGATGAAACAGCATAACCGTCTATTTAGTTATCCTACATGGTATGATTATGTGCCCATACATATTCTCACCCTCCATAGCGACCGGTATGTTCCTAGTTGTATGCCGGAGAGGACCATTGTGTAAGTCTATTGCATCTTTTGCATTCAAAAAAAAAAAAAAACTATTAGTTTGTTACGTCTTTTTGCTATCTCTGCGAGCAGCCCTGCTTAGGTTGTACAGTCTGACAGCCGTTGGTAGGAAGGACCTACGAAACCTCTCGGTTGTGCACCTGGGATGATGTAGTCTGCTGCTAAATGAGCTCCTCAGTGCATCCAGTATGTCCTGCATAGGGTGGAACTCGGACTCCAGCAGAGATGACAGTTTAGCCACCGTCCTTCTCTCTCCTATCTCCTCCATCGGATCAAGGCGTTGCCCCAGGACAGAGCTAGCTTTCTTAATCAGTTTGTTCAGTCTCTTCCTATCGGCTGCAGTAATGCCACGAGTTATGAGTTCAAAACAACAGTTTGACAGAAGAATTTATCAACACAATGTACAGTATGGGCTTACATCCAACAATTACCAGACCTAGCAGAATCACGTCACACAGTGCCACACTAATAGATAACATATCCACAAACATTATGGAAAATAATATCATGAGTGGGCTTTTATTGAATGATATCAGTGACCACCTGCCGATTTTTGTTGTCTATCGATGTGATTATAGGAAGAAAAAGTATACCAAAAATATTAAATATAAAAGAAGAACTGAAGAATCTATGTATTTACTGGCAAAGGAATTACTGGAAGATAGTTTGTGATGAAAATGATATAAATAAAGCATATGATAAATTTTTACAAATATTTCAATCATTGTACAATAAAAACTGTCCTATAAAACAATACAGTGACAGACAGCAAAACAAAAATATTCCTCAGTTTAAATGCATGTAAAAATAAGAATACATTATATAAATAATTCATTAAGTGTACAACAGTAGAGGCTGAGATCAAATATAAAAGATATAAAAATAAGCTTACTAATATAATGAGGACTTGTAAGAAAGAATACTACAACAGAATATTAGAGGATAATAAAAATAACTTAAGAGGAATATGGCAAGTACTCAGTGGGATTATTAGTAACCAACCTAAGAATGCTAATTATCCAGAATATTTTATTGTAAATGACAATTTGATAAATAATATGGAGGATGTAGTCACTGGTTTCAATAATTTTTTTGTAAACGTTGGTCCTGAATTAGCAAAATCAATAGTGACACCAGAAACAAACAACAGTGGTTCTGTAAATGAAATAGAAGATAGAAATCCAAACAATCTTTTTGGGTGCAGTTACTGAAAAGGAAATTATCAAAACTGAGTAAATTTAAGAACAAAAAAAAAAAAAAATCAACGGACTGGAATGAAATTGACATGACAATAGTGAAAAAAGTAATTGAAGGAATTGTTAAACCACTCACCCACATCTGTAACCTGTCATTTCAAACTGGTAAATTTCCAAACAAAATGAAAATAGCAAAAGTAATACCTCTATACAAAACAGGAGACAGTCATTGTTTCACAAATTACAGGCCGGTCTCTTTACTCTCACAATTCTCCAAAATACTTGGAAAAAATCTTCACGAAGAGACTGGATGATTTCATTGAAAAACACAACCTCCTTACAGACAGCCGTATGGTTTTAGAACAGATAAATCTACATCTTTGGCACTGATCGAACTTATAGAAAAAATTACTAATTGTATAGATAAAAAAAAGTTTGCTGTAGGAGTATTTATAGATTTAAAGAACACTTTTGACACCATTGACCACAGAATTCTACTGAGGAAATTGGAAAGGTATGGGATAAGAGGGGTCGGACTGAGTTGAGTGGAAAGTTATTTAAGTAACAGACAACAATTTGTACAAATTGGTGAGCACAAATCACCCTTCATGGACATCACTTGTGGTGTGCCCCAGGGGTCAGTTTTGGGACCCAAACTCTTTATCTTGTGTATAAATGACATATGCCAAGTATCAAAAATTCTGAAATTTATTTTGTTTGCGGATGACACAAATATCCTTTGCACTGGTGAGAATTTGCAGCAGGTTTTAGAGGTGGTCACAACTGAAATGAAACGGTTAACGCAGTGGTTCAACAAAAATAAATTATCTCTAAATCTGGAAAAAACAAAGATTATGTTGTTTGGAAATTATAAAATATATCATGAAATAATGGTAACGATAGATGATACCAGAATAGAAACAGTACAGGAAAATAAGTTTCTGGGGGTGACGCTAGACAATAAAATCTGCTGGAAACCTCACATCAGTCACATCCGGGCCAAGTTGGCAAAATGTATAGGGATATTGGGGAAGACGAGACACATCTTGGACTATAAATCATTGTTCTTGGTGTACAATTCACTGTTTCTACCTTATCTTAACTACTGTGTAGAAGTCTGGGGAAACACCTACAAGACCAATCTACAGTCAATATGCACATTACAGAAAAATAGCTATAAGGATAATAAATAATGTAGGATATAGAGACCATACCAATTCATTGTTTTTAAAGTCACATGTCATAAAGTTTATGTATTTAGTTAAATTTAAGACAGCACAAGTCATGTACAGGGCAATTAATAATCAACTCCTAATTAATATACAAAAAAATATTCAAAAAAAGAAACAATGATTATAATTTGAGAGGAGACTTAAACTTTACAAAACCTAAGATACGAACAACTAAGAAAAGTATGTGCATATCTGTCTGTGGGGTGGATTTGTGGAACAGTCTGGAGCCGGAACTGAAACTATGTACAAACAGAGATCAATTGAAAAATAGGTATAAACATTATTTGCTGAAAGAATATATGTTAGAAGGGTAGTATTTATATGTACGATTCACTATGCTCACTCTGGGACACTATGGAATGGTGGGTGGAACAGTGTTGTGTATATCTGTTGTTTTTGGCTGGTTTTGATGTATGGACTGTATGTATGTTGGGATGGATTGGTGTTAATGTTGATATGTACAATATATAGTTAATTGTTTACTTGGGGTCTTAAATGTGGTAATTTGTACAGTGGGGCAAAAAAGTATTTAGTCAGCCAACAATTGTGCTGGTTCTCCCACTTAAAAGATGAGAGGGCTCCAATTTTCATCATAGGTATACCTCTACTATGAGAGACAAAATGAGGAAAAAAAAAATCCAGAAAATCACATTGAAGGATTTTTAATGAATTAATTGGTAAATTCCTCGGTAAAATAAGTAATTGGTGACCTACAAACAAGCAAGATTTCTGGCTCTCGCAGACCTGTAACTTCTTCTTTGAGAGGCTCCTCTGTCCTCCACTCGTTACCTGTATTAATGGCACCTGTTTGAACTTGTTATCAGTATAAAAGACACCTGTCCACAACCTCAAACAGTCAGACTCCAAACTCCACTATGGCCAAGACCAAAGAGCTGTCAAAGGACACCAGAAACAAAATTGTAGACCTGCACCAGGCTGGGAAGACTGAATCTGCAATAGGTAAGCAGCTTGGTGTGAAGAAATCAACTGTGGGAGCAATTATTAGAAAATGGAAGACATACAAGACCACTGATAATCTCCCTCGATCTGGGGCTCCACGCAAGATCTCACCCCGTGGGGTCAAAATGATCATGAGAACGGTGAGCAAAAATCCCAGAACCACACGGGGGGACCTAGTGAATGACCTGCAGAGAGCTGGGACCAAGGTAACAAAGGCTACATCGGTAACACACTACGCCGCCAGGGACTCAAATCCTGCAGTGCCAGACGTGTCCCCCTGCTTAAGCCAGTACATGTCCAGGCCTGTCTGAAGTTTGATAGAGAGCATTTGGATGATCCAGAAGAGGATTGGGAGAATGTCGGTCAGATGAAACCAAAATAGAACTTTTTGATGAAAACTCAACTTGTCGTGTTTGGAGGAGAAAGAACGCCATACCTACTGTGAAGCATGGGGGTGGAAACATCATACTTTGGGGCTGTTTTTCTGCAAAGGGACCAGGACGACTGATCCGTGCAAAGGAAAGAATGAATGGGGCCATGTATTGTGAGATTTTGAGTGAAAACCTCCTTCCATCAGCAAGGGCATTGAAGATGAAACATGGCTGGGTCTTTCAGCATGACAATGATCCCAAACACACCGCCCGGGCAACGAAGGAGTAGCTTCGTAAGAAGCATTTCAAGGTCCTGGAGTGGCCTAGCCAGTCTCCAGATCTCAACCACATAGAAAATCTTTGGAGGGAGTTGAAAGTCCGTGTTGCCCAGCGACAGCCCCAAAACATCACTGCTCTAGAGGAGATCTGCATGAAGGAATGGGCCAAAATACCAGCAACAGTGTGTGAAAACCTTGTGAAGACTTACAGAAAACGTTTGACCTCTGTCATTGCCAACAAAGGGTATATAACAAAGTATTGAGATGAACTTTCAGGATTGACCAAATACTTATTTTACAGAGGAATTTACCAATTAATTCATTAAAAATCCTTCAATGTGATTTTCTGGATTTTTTTTTCTCATTTTGTCTCTCATAGTTGAGGTATACCTATGATGAAAATTGGAGACCTCTCTCATCTTTTAAGTGGGAGAACTTAAACAATTGGTGGCTGACTAAATACTTTATTGCCCCACTGTATATATTTCACATGGGTTGTATTTATGGAAAAGAGGAGTTAGAATTAATAAGTGTTCACTTCTTCCTTCTCCCCTTCGAACACTGTGTACTGTTACTTTGTTGCACTTGTCATTTGTTTTGTTTTGCTTTTTTTGTTCGAAATAAAGTATCTACCTACCTACCTACATTGGCTCCATGTCTAGCCAATGTATGTGGGCTGTTTGGGACCGTGCACCTGGCTTAGCTAGCAGCTCAGCCATGGCTTTTGGAGCTCTCTTCTGTAAATTCTAGTAACCTCATAAGACATCTGTGGTCCCAGCTCGTTCAATAATCCACATTTGATAAAATAGCAAGCGAGTTGCCCCTGACAACATAGCTCCAGGGATTATTTGGGCACTCAACCCCCTCCATCATGACAAGGTGGCAAACCACAGAGGGGCATTTAGATTTCATTTTACATTATTTTGTTATAGTTAGTGGTATTTTGGACAGGACTCAACTTCGGTTAGCAATGGTTTACTGCCGTTAAGGTGTGTTCAGACCAAACGTGAAAGTGTGAATTTTTAGCGCAGTACGATTACCTGTTACATGTTACACTCAATGTAAACATGTGAATAGACATGAATTTGCCATCTGAGCAAGTTGTACACAGGCAGAGTTGCCTTTATAACTTCTCTAGCTGTGTTCTACCTGCTGTGGAAATCCCCAAAACACTGTCATGTTTAGGTTTACGTTATCCGATGGGGCTCTCACCTGGAAAAATTATCCCTGCCTTCAAAACTTCACCTGGATGACGGTTGTTTACACTGCTAGCCCTCGTTAGCACATCTGTGACAGGAGTATGACAGTCCGATTCAGCTGCAGAGCTCCCAGTCCATCTGTCTGCATGTGAGTGGCAGTCTCATTTTCACACTAGCTTACTTTCCAGTTGGGATAATTTAACTCCAGTGATGGCAGAATCTCAAGGCTGATTGCAAGCTAGCGCTGCCAAATCCCTCAAATCCCAGATCCCCCAAATTTGCATGTTTTCCACACGTTTACTGTCAAGTGGCCCTCACTCTTGTGAGGTTTGACCAGCAGTTTCCCCCACTTGAACGGGAAGCTTGCTTCGGAAGGTAAAACTGGAAGTCACTCAGTGACCAAGACTCAACTTTTTCCTTTTCTTTCCTTTTATTTTTGAAAAGTCATCAAGGCCAAGCACAGGCCATGCACAGGTGAAAAACCTTTAAATACAACACAAATAGAGGGTCAAGGAAAATGTAACCCAAGAACCCATAATAAATCAACATAACCCAAAATCAAATACTCAGTTTTTAAATTACTAAAACCCAATTTTCAAACGAGTAGAAAATACTCACATCTAAAGCACCCCAAATACTAAACACATCTTAAAACACTGTTCAATAATGATTTTTAACCTTACAACTTTAGCAGCTTTTAACTTTTAAACTTTTAAAATACACTCCATTTTAACTATACTTTTAAACCCACATGATTTTATAAATGTGACATTTTAACTTACATTACAAACACAAAATTTTGTAACACATCACATTTAACCTAAACTTGATCAAATGACTTTCCAAATGCAGCTACAAAGACACATATCACAAATGGATGCTCACCGGCTCCTTCTTCCTTGCTTGAAACAAGCTTTAGTCCTGCAGTCTTTTCCAAAGTCCAAACTCTCCAACCATTTCTCTCACACACTGCTTACTCTCCACTGCCCTGTGAGTAGCTACCTCCAAGCTCCCTTAACCCCTTGCACTCCGGTCGATTTTCCTAAAAACGCCAAAAATTAACGTGCCCAAATTAAATCAAAAGCTGTTCTTCAACCCTTTGTAGCATCTTCATGGGGTTGGTCTCATTTAAAAGAAAACACTTTGAATTTTTTGGCAAAAAAAACATGATCTCTCTAAGTGCTCCGGCCACTGAGTTACAGTCATCTAAACATAGTGAACTTGAAGAAAATAAATTTGGCCTGGGTGTTTTTTTGGATACAAATGCTTGCAAATAACACACAGCTTCACATCCGGGCTGGAAAATGCAACAGAAATGTTGAACCAAGTGTTATCCAGCTGAGGTCCAAATTTTGTAACAATACCACAAAAAATGAATATATTACACAGCTTTATACTCAGGCTGTTCCCAGGCGTTTTGGAACTGTGCCAAATTGTGCCAAATGGCACAGTTTGGAAAAATGTCTGTAACTTTTGAATGATTCAATGTAGAGGCTTCATTGTGGGCTCTAATGAAAGGTCACACTCAGGGCTGGCTGTCTGTGTGTGTGTGGGGGGGGGGGGGTTGCCCCCCCCCGCTACAGAGGATGGACTTCGGCCATCGCTACACAACGGATTAGCCTCATGTGGCGATGTGGGACAGCAGCGCAATCACCGCGGCTCCCCCCCCCCCGCTACAGAAGAATAGCAGGGGTGGGGGGGGCGTTCACGGTCTGAACGCAGCGAACAACCCCTTGTACAGCGGCGCACGAACTGCGCCGCGCCACACAGTTGCAATTTACCGATCGGTCAAAAGTCATTTTGGATTACAGTTTTCAGGGATAAATAATAATTTAGCTTATAACACCTTACCTCTTCACAGCAGCAGAGTCCTGGCGAACTTCTCTTCCTCACTGTCAGACGAACGCGACGCTGGTTCGCTCGTGGTTCTGGTCTCGCGACCCGATCAAAACATAATTCCATTATTGCGGTTTTGTGCTTCCATGATTGCGGTTTTTGGCGAACGATTTTTCAAAACAAATAACAGTAGTAATTAAAAAAAGACTGGCAAAGGCCTGTGTGTCACTCAGCCTTCGTTGTCAGCCTCCGTCGGTCTATGATGACCATGGAAGAAATCATAACGTCTACTCTGATGGAACCAATACAAAATAAGCACCGCCTGTGGCCGAACATGCCGATCCACGAATGGCACTCCCTGTCACACAGGTTGCATTTGTGGATGGTCTCCGTGCTGCTGGGTCTGTGGGGCTCTTCCTGCGTCCTTTTTTGATCCGCTGCAGCAGCCAGTCTTCACCCAGCCTTAAAAAAAAACAGCTCGCAAACTTCTCTGCTTCAATTGGCTCACTGCATTCAAAGCGTTGGGAGGCGGGTCCTTCTGGCTAGGTTTTCATTCATTGGTTCTTCAAGGTTTCAGAAACCCAATTCAAAGCTCTTATTAGTCGAATGAGAGATCAATCAGATGAACTAATCTGTTTGCGGCTGTGTCTGCAGCTTTTATTTTCAGTGCGCGCTTGGACGCCACTACATCACCATCACCACCTACATCACCATCTACACCATGATGGGGTGCAGATGGTAGATGGACGCCCTCGTGCGTCCTAGAGCACACGAGGGCGCTCTCGTGCGCTCTAGGACGCAGAGACTTGCCCGTCCGCGGTACAACGGAGCGCAAGAGGTTAATCACCAGATCATTCCCACCTGGTGCAATCAACCAACTGCTCTCAGGCTGGGAAGCACACCCAGAACTAAAGCACTCAGGCAGAGAGGGTGTGGCCTGCAGCTCAGTTCAACATTTACGTTAACTTTACATTCTATTCAATTCAGCTTTATTTGTATAGTGCATAATCACAACAAAAGTCATCTCAAGGCGCTAGACACATTAAGCACAAATCATAAGTAATTCAGAGAAAGACCCCAACAATCAAACGATCCCCTACGAGCACCACTAGGCGACAGTGGGAAGGGAAAACTCCCTTATAAGAAGAAACCTCTGGCAGAACCAGGCTCAGGGAGGGGCAGTCAGCTGCCAAGACTGGTTGGGGGGAGAGAAGAAAAGGAAGAAAGAAGAGACATACTATTCATACAGGTAACAACACACAGGTTGAACAACGTTCATACAGATATGACTTGCAATGATGTGTCAAAGCTAGGTTAACCTAGGATTAAGGCAGCACGGTGGCGCAATGGTTAGCGCTATGGCAGCACAGTAAGAAGGTCACAGGATTGATCCCACCCCCTGACCATCAGTGGCTATGTTTACATGGACACAAGTAACCGGATTAAAAGCCTGATCAGAATAAAAAAGCTTCATGTAAACACGGCAATCTGAATATTCTAACCTGATCACGCTCATTCGGATCAAAATTTCATTCCGATTGAGAGGAGTGGGTTATGCCGATTGTTAATCGGAATGGTGCGCTTGAAAACACTTATTCCGAATGTAGGGCAGAAAATATGTTTACTGCACATGTCTGTACACCAGCTGCATGCCGACGTGACGTATTTCCGCCTTAGCGGCAACTAGCGGAAAACATAGCGGGAGTAAAACAAAACTGGTCTGTATCGTCCTGCTGTCTCCCTCTCTTCGTCATATGCAGAAGTATGCACTTGTAGCTTCTTTACGGAGACCAGCAGAAGCAAAAGTACAGTCTGAATAACACAATACAGGTCCATTTCTACACGAAACGGGGCTTGCTAACACCGGAAGTTGCTGCTTCTTCTACTATTTTCAGAATGTCGAAATGTCGACGTGCGCATGTCAAAATGATTTATTCCGTTCAAACGTGTGACACATGGAAACGCACGTCCTAATAGGATCACCTTTTTCAGGATCCATGTAAACAGTAAAATTCTGATCTGAATTGTAATCAGATTGATGAAATTTTGCCCATGTAACCCTGGCCAGTGACCCTTCTGTGTAGAGTTTGCATGTTCTCCCTGTGTCTGCGTGGGTTTACCCTGGATACTCCGGTTTCCTTCCACAGGCGAAAAACATGCACGTTAGGTTAACTGGAGACTCTAAAGTGGCCCTAGGTATGAATGTGTGTGTGAATGGTGAAGGGAATGGCGCTGCGCCTTGGCTGCCTCATTCATCCAGGTAGATGCCCTGTATTATCCCTCTGGTATTAATAAAGTATACCAAAAATTACAGCATTTTTATAAACTTTTTTAGGCTTATTAAGCTAGCTAACAAATCTCATAGGTAGCACTGCAAGTAAACGCATGCGTAGCTAGACCTAGTGGTGTAATGCCCACACACTATGCACACTATGCATAATTAGCAGTCTTTTTAGTGGACATAGTAATAGTAAAATTCAATACCATGACATGCAAAATCCAATCTAAACTTGTGAATGACATTCAGTTAATACATATCACTATCTAGTTAAGCAGCTGTCACATAGCTTATACACACAATCAAACATTGCGTTGCACTTTCGTGTTTGGTCTGAACGCATCTTTAGTCATTCTATCATTCAGAATTGTTTCTGTGCCTATTACACCCCAGGGACCAGCCATATACTATCAACCTCTCAAACCACTCACCCCTGTCCACACAATGCTTTATTAGGGCTTTTAAATTGCTAATGTTTAGCCAGTACTTGTTAACATGTTACTTACCCTGGGTTTACACTGACTTCGGATGCAGTCCATTCGGATAAGATAAGATAAGATAATTTAAGATAAGCCTTTATTAGTCCCACAATGGGGAAATTCCAGGATTGCAACAGCACAGGGATAGCAACACTCAGAGCAACAATCAGAAGGCAAGAAAAAACAAGAGCAGCGAATATATATATGTACATATAAATATATAAACACAGTGCGGAGCATTGTAGCTAGATGGAATAAATATATAAATATATAAACACACACAGTGCGGAGCATTGTAGCTAGATGGAATGAACAGCATAACCGTCTACTTAGTTATCCTACATGGTATGATTATGTACCCATACATATTGTCACCCTCCGTAACGACCAGTATTTTCCTAGTTGTATACTGGAGGGGACCATTGTGAATGACATTATGGATGTGATCCAGTCTCTGCAGCAAATAGTTCCCATTCTCGTCAGTTTTCTAATCCCCACCTGGTCCGGACCACCGCGGAACCAATCTGGCTCATCAGATTCAGTTTGCTAATGAAACGTAACGAGTCTATTTTTGACAGATGCCGGGTCCAATCCGCAAGGAAATGCCACGGTATCTTGCAGTATTTATTTTCTGAGGTCTGCTCCTCCACTACTGTGTCAGAGAAGGTAAAAACTTGACTTAACATGCAAACACTTCATAGAATTAAAATTAATGGGCTACTTATGTTTTATTTAGAGCCCAAAAATCCAGGTGGAGAGTTGCTATATCACACTTCCTTGTTATCATGTGATTGCGATTGTTTCATCTAGGTCACTCTTGGGTCTTTCTCAAGATCTCGTGTTATTTTGTATAATTCTTGCACGATCTTGTATTTCGAACTATGTTCTTATTCATGTTGCTGCAAAACACAAACTGAGCTGGTAGGGATGAACGCAAGGGAACATCCGCCCTGTATCTGTAGCAGACTGCATCCAGAGTTGATGTAAATCCTGGGTAAGCCTGACAACTGAAGCTAAAGGCTAATGTTATCCTCAAACGCGGCATCACCATCAAAACAAAAATTTCTGGGAAATGACAAAAGAGGGAGGGTGGAGTGAACTGGGGCTCATTAGCATTCAAAGCAGTATGCTATAAAAACAGCCTTTCTCGAAGAAGGCTCTTTCCCCGTGTGTAAGATGGTACTGCAATCATTAAACCCTGAGGTGTTTGATCAAAGTGTGTCATTAACACCTCTAGGAGCTGTGATAGCATGTGGAAAGAGCATAATAAGGACTCTTTAAAATAAATATGAGTATACCGGAATAACCAAAACTGTCTTGCCTGCATGTTTCCCCAGCTTAGAGAAACTCCCTCCATTCCCTCAGCTACAATACCATTCAGGTCCAGATGGCTTACATGTCTCGGACGTCTGTGAGCGTCTCCCTGATTCCTCAGATGCTCCTGAAGACTCTGAGACTAAACAGGAATGCCGGGACACTCGGAATATCTGTGTGCATGTGTGACTGTCACTGTAATGAGATAGGCCCGTCTATTAATGGATCAATGATTCAGCATCTTCTAGCACTATGCTAGACATGAAATATGTATATGTGTGTATATATAGCATATAGAGTGGGTTAGGTAACTGCAATAGAACTCACTAGGGACAGCTCAGCATTTATACAGCGTGTACTGGAGCTGTGAGACATGATGCACAGTTTAAATAAGACTTTCACTCATCAAGGTGGAATCTTTGGCGAGAAATAAAGGTTCTAATCATGGCTATAATTGGCATCAATGTTGCATTTGTTATTTTGCTGCTTTGCAGTGCTGGCTATTTCAAGTTGTCTTTGAATGTATTTAGAAACCAAAGTCTTGCTGTCTATGTGAGTGACTGTCTGAAGTAATTTTTAGCACTCTGTCTTCTCTGTCACCATCGTTTCTCTCTTGTTACCTTGCCAAGGAGGTTATGTTTGCAGTGGCGCTGGTCTGTCTGTCTGGTTGTTTGTTTGACTTTTAGCAGGATTACACAAAAACTACTGACTTGATTGCAGTGAGGATTGGTGGAAGACTGGAGTGTGGACCACAGAAGAATCATTAGATTTTAGAGTGGCAGAGCCAGGATTTTTTTTTTTCTTTTCACTTTTTTGACATTGCAAGATGGGTCTTTTTGTTGTTGTTGTAGGGCCATCCTCCCGGGTCATTTCCAGTGGGAATACCCCCTGCAATTCCCCCACACTTTTTTGATGTTACAGGATAGGTCTTTGTTGATGCAGGCCCATCCTCCCAGGTCATTTCCAGTGGGAAACCCCCTGCAATTCCCCCACACTTTTGTTACAGGATAGATCTTTGTTGATGTAGGCCCATCCTCTCGGGTAATTTCCAGTGGGAACCCCACTGCAATTCCCCCAAACACGTTTTTGATGTTACAGGTTAGGTCTTTGTTGTTGTTGTAGGCTCATCCTGCAGGTCATTTCTAGTGAGCATCCCCCCTTGCGATTCCTTCACACTTTTTTGATGTTACATGACAGGTCTTTGTTGTTGTTGTTGTTGTAGGCCCATCCTCCTGGGTCATTTCCGGTAAGCATCCCCCCTTGCAATTCCCCCAAACACTTTTTTGACGTTACAGGACAGGTCTTTGTTGTTGTTGTAGGCCCATTCCCCCGGTCCGTTCTCATTGGGCAACACCTCCCAGGCATTTCTCCACAGGCATTTTCCCCAGAGACAATTTCCCCAGGTAACTGCCCCCCAGAACCAAACTAAAAGTGCATTCTTAGATCATCCCCATGAAGTTTAAAGGAGCTAATGCAGTGGTGCTGTGTCCATCATCTGTCTGTCCGTCCACTTTTCACAGTATTCACTACTCCTACTAGGTAATTTGCCCAATGCTCACCAAACTCGCATGCAGTGATTTTCAGCTGGGGCTTCATTGGGACCCAGGCATTTCACCCACAGACAGTCCAGACCATACCCACTGGGCAGTACCCCCACAGGTAATCTAACTAACTAACTAACTAACCTGCACTTATATAGCGCTTTTCTAGTCACAAAGACCACTCAAAGCGCTTTCATTAATACTAACCCTCTATTCTAAGGGCCTATAGGAAACAAATATCTAGGGACAATTTAGAACAGCCAATTAACCTAACATGCATGTTTTTGGCATGTGGGAGGAAACCGGAGAAATCCCGGAGTAAACCCACGCAACACGGGGAGAACATGCAAACTCCACACAGATCACTGTTGGTCGGGGGCTGGGATCGAACCCACGATCCCACGATCCCCACAATCCCTCGGCCAAGGGTAAACTGTGCTGCCGCAGTGCTAACCACTGCGCCACCGTGCAGCCCATAATCCTTGCCAGGTAGTTGAAGCGGGGGGGGGGGCTATAGTTTGCTAAGTTGGTGGTGTGAATTAGGAACAGTATACCTCCTCCTCTCTCTGGGGAAATTGCCTGGTGGAAATAGGCTTGATAACCTATTTTTTTTTTAATCCTTTAATTTAATTTCTCCGAGAACTATTCATGTCGCGCAAATAAATTCAGGTGTGTTTTTATGAATGTGTCAGATGTGTTTTGGATCCAAATAAACATCTGTCCTCGGCTCCATAATAATGTCATATTTCTCCACTCTCTCCATCAGAGATCATCCGAGCCGAGCGGATGCACGTTCGAGACATCTCCACCAATTCCGCTACTCTCCAGTGGCGCCCCGTCCTCTCTGGACTGAATGGCTACTACGAGATCCGCTTTGGCCCGGTTCCAACGGGAGGAGGGGGAGGTGGCGGGGGCACTGGGACCAGTCCCGGCACCGGTCCGGGTCAGTACCAGAGAATCACCCGGCCAGCAGAATCGAGCAGCACCAGGCTGATGGGCCTGAAGTCCGACACTACCTACACAGCCACGCTGACCCCGGCGTCCAACGAACAAGAATTTAACTCACTTACAGTCACCTTCACAACCAAACCAGGTCAGATTACCGTCCACTCACATACCATCACTGATACTGTGGTGCTGTTGGAACACTAACTGTTTTTGGTTTTAGCTTCTGAATTTATAGAACAAAAAGGGAAGAACTGAGATGGCATACCTTCACCAAGGTTAAAAAAAATCCTGAATTAAGCCCTTGGAAGAAATGGACCTGCATTAGTTTTTGATTTTCTGCACTTTTTTCTTTACTTTTTTATTCTGTATGAGGAGGTCAGAAGTGGCAGAGAAGTATGTGAGGGTGGTGCAGGACGTGTATGAGGACAGTGAGATGGTGGTGAGGTGCACTGTAGGAGACGGTGGATGGTGATGAACAGGCTGACAGACGAGGTCAGGCGGGATTCTACGTGGACCATGATATTTGCAGACGTCATTGTGATCTGTCGTGAGAGTAGGGAGCAGGTGGAGGTATGCTCTGGAGAGAAGAGGGATGGAGGTCAGTAGAAGCAAGGCAGAATACATGTGTGTGAATGAGAGGGAGACAAGTGTAACAGTGAAGATGCAAGGAATAGAGGTAGTGAACGTAGATGAGTTTAAATACCTGGGGTCAATCATCCAAAATAATGGAAAATGCAGAAGAGAGGTGAAGAAGAGAGCTGTTTAAATGTCTTGATGGTTGAAATCTGATCTGGGTCCATATAGACAGTTAAGCTGGAATCTCTAATGACTTCTTTTTTAATCTGCAGAGGTGCTGAGCCCAGCCGTGGTGTCTGTCACCGAGTCGGGGCCGACCAGCGTTTGGCTGAGCTGGGGGCCCCTGCAGGCGGAAATGGTCACCAGTTACCGCATCGAGTACTCCGCCCTGCCCAGAGGGAAGGTTCACACCATCACCATGGGCCGAACTCAGAACTCCACGCAGCTCAGAAACCTCCAGCCCGACACCACCTACCTGATCACCATCAGCGCCCTGCACGCTTCAGGAAAGGAGAAGGCGATGTCAGTCAAAGCGTGCACTCAAGAAGGTGGGTGATGATGACCTCTGTTGTGGGAAGATCTGATCTGAGCAGGAAGTATAGTCAGGCTTTAAAGATTTCTCTGCTGTGTAGTGACTCCGGCCCTGGCGGACCTCCAGCTCACCACGGTGGGCAGCGACTCGGTGCAGGTGGACTGGAAGGGCAGCGCGTCCGGACTGAGGGGCTACTGGCTCACCTGGGAGGGGCAGTGGAGCTCCGCCTCCGGACGGCGCTCCTCCCTCTACCTGCCGCCTGACTCTCTGTCGACGCGCCTCTCCCACATGCCCCCTTCAGCCAGGGTGTGCGTGTCACCCATTTACCGCACGGCGCGGGGGGAGGGGCTCTGCTGCACAGCTCAGTTCCATTCAGGTGGGTTGGGTTTGCTCTGGTCAGTGTGCTGTAAATGTGGACTTTTGTGCAGAGGCGTTTCTGACTATAAAGCAGAGTGTGCAAATGCAACACATCCCCTCAGCTACTAGAGGAGCCCCAAGCTGCAAGTTCAGCCTTAGGCATTTATTGGGGGGGGGGGGGGGGGGGTTAAATGTTTTTCCTTGTAAATTTGTTACTTTTTCTCATAAATTTACATTTTTTTCATAAATCTGCTGCTTTTTTTCCTCATATTTTGTCAACTTTTTTCTTATAAAATTGGAACTTTTTTCTCATAGTTTTTGCAGTTTTGTTCCAATAAATTTTCAACTTTTTTAAAAAAAAAAATTCTCATGAAATTGCAGCTTTTCGCTCCAAAAATTGCAACTTTTTTCTCTTAAATTTCCAACTTTTTTTTCGTAAACATCCAGCTTTTTTCCATTGAACTTTTTTTTCTCTTAAATTTACATTTTTCTTAAACTTGCAATATTTTTCTAATATTTTTGCAACTTTTGTCATAAACTTGCAACTTTTTTCTCATATTTTTGCTACTTTTTTCTCAAAAATTTTTGGCTTTTTTCTCTCATATTTGGGCAATTTTTTTTCTCATATTTTTACAACTTTTTTCTTAAATTTGTGACCTTTTTCTTAGATTTTTGCAACTTTTTTCTCATAATTTTGCAACTTTTGTTTCTCATAAATTTGTGACTTTTTCTCAAAAATTTGTGACTTTTTTCTCTTAAATTTGTAACCTTTTCCCTCTTAAATGTCTATTTTCTTCATATTTTTAGAAGTTTTTTTTCCTCATAAATTTGTGGCTTTTTGTAAGTTTGTAGCTTTTTTGTACAAATGTGCAGCTTTTACCCACAAATTTACAGGTTTTGTGAATTTGCCTTTCTTCCACTTTACAAAAACAGCCCCCCCGCCCCCCAACACAATCTTGCATAGGGCCCAACAATGCTATAAGGGGCTGAAAAGTTCATTGGCTGACCATGATGCAGTGGTCAGATTTGACCAAATGTGGTTTTATTTGTCAACACATTTTTCAACATTTCAACATGGGTGTTGCAGCGCTTGGATGTGTGCGGTATAGAAGCTCTCTTCGTGATCCTCAAAGACATAACTCCTTCTTAGTCAGCCCATGAACCTTTCAGCACCCCCGGTAGAAACAAAACGAATGTTTTAAGCTTGCCTTTTTGACAAAACTCTAAATGCATAACTGTCCTTTTCCTCTTTTTTCCCCTTTAGAGGCGGCGGCGTACGGCTACCAATCATAGCACCTCCAAACTCTGGGAGCACCTTACCAAACATGGAGGGGTGGCTGTGGGAAGAACGCTGACTTTCACCCATAATTCTTTCTTTTCCGTGTCCCCTTCCCCCGTGGTGGACTCCATCCAGCAGAGACGTGTGGCTTAGTTCACCGCACACTCATGTGGAAGAAATAAAACACTGAATCAAGAGTGGTCTGTGGTGGAAATGAGTGCCACATGTCGGGACTGCCGCTTGCTGCAACATGGAGGATCGCCCGTCTCCCCCTGTTATTATCGTCGTCGTCTCATCTGGTTTACACCTGTTTTCAACGTGCAACGCTTGGCTTTAAAGATGCACGCTACGAAATGCAAAATAAAGATGCTGATGCTTTGGTCTGTTTTGCAGCAGAGCAGGACGTGCTGGGAATGCTTTTATGTGGCTTGTTCTGAACCATATGTGGGACATGTGGGGCGGAGGCGAACAGCATGGAGAACATCTGACTGATACTTGCAATTAAATCAAATCACTTCTTCTATCTAGGGCACACTCGGCTACAGCGGACGCTTGTGTGTGAAACATTAACGAGAATCAGTGAGATTGCTTTGAGCTGTTGAACTGGCCAGTCACACGCTCAGAAACCAAAGACAGGTTTTCTAACACAGCGCTGGTTGTTCAGTAGCACACGCTGGATTTAATAGCAGCACATCTGCACAGCATTAAAAATGTCGTCAGAATTTTTCAAACTTTTTAAAATCAGATTTCCAGCAATATTTATGATTTTTTTAATATTTAACTTTTATAAATAAGAAAAAATAATGGGATTTTTAAAGGATAAATATTAAAGAGGTCATTGACTGAAATCTTGTGTTTTTGTAGGTTTTTTCTCATAAATAACTTGCTACTTTATCTTTTTTTCATAAAAAATTGCAATATTTTTGTCTTGAACTCACCCTCAGCATTTTTATGGTAAAAATTAAAATGAATATTCAACTGTTTTTCCTTGTAAATTTGCAACATTTTTTTCCTTATAAATGTAGAACATTTTTTCTCATGGTTTTGTGGCTTTTTTCTCATAAATTTGCAACTTCATTCTTATAAATTTCCAATGTTTTTCTCATAGATTTGCAACATTTTTCTTATAAATTTCCAACGTTTTCTTGTAAATTTCCCACTTTTTTTTCCTCTTAAACTTGCAACTTTTTTCACAAATTTTTTTCTCATAAAATTGCACCTTTTTTCTTCCCGATTTGAGACTTTTTTCTCATACATGTGCAACTTTCTTTTGCTTAAATGTGAAACTTTTTCACAAAAGTTTGCAACTTTTCTAATAAATTTGTATTTTTTTCTTAGAAATTCACAACTTATTTTTCAAAAATTAGTATTTTTTTCTATAAATTTCCAACTTTATTGTCTTAAATTTTCAAGTTTTTCTTCATAAATTTGCAGCTTTTTTCTTATTAATTTAGCACTGTGGCAGCACAGTAAGAAGGTCGTGGGTTCGATCCCACCCCTTGACCATCAGTGACCCTTCTGTGTGGAGTTTGCATGTTCTCCCTGTGTCTGCATGGGCTTACCCCGGGTACTCCGGTTTCCTCCCACAGGCGAAAAACATGCAGGTCAGGTTAACTGGAGACTCTAAAGTGGCCCTAGGTGTGAATGTGTGTGTGAATGGTGAAGGGACTGGCGCCGCACCGTGGCTGCCTCATCCATCCATGTAGATGCCCTGAATTTCCCTCTGGGATTAATAAGGTATACAAAATAATTTAAAAAAAAGTTAATTTGTAACTTTTTTTCTTGTAAATTTGCCATTTTTTTCCCTCGTATTTTTGAAACTTTTTTCTTAAAAATTTGTGATTTTTTTTCTTTATAATTTGCAACTTTTTTCTTTTAAATTTGCAACTTTTTCCCACATATTTCTACAAGTTTTTTTGATAAATTAGCAATGTTTTTCTCTTGCAACATTTTTTTCATATGCTCATATTTTTTGAAACTTTTTTCTCATAAATTTGTGACTTTTTTCTTGTAAATTTGCATCTTGTAAATTTGCAAGTTTTTTTCTCACATTTTTGACGTTTTTTTGTAAAACTGCAACTTTTTCCTCATTTTTGCAACTTCTTTCTTATAAACAACTTTTTTGTTCTAAATTTGCAACTTTTTTCTCTTAAACTTGCATTTAGATGCAACATTTAACAAAAAATTCAGATTTACAAGAGAAAAATAGTAAATTAACTATTAAAAGTTGAAAATTTATGTTCAACCTAAATGATAAATGTGGGCTAAATATTGAGCTAATATTTCTCAGTTTGCATACAATATTAGCTAAATATTTAGTGTCTATTTTTAACATTTATATTTAACATTTGGATGCAATGTTCAGCGTTTAGATTTAACATTTTTGTATTTAGATTTAACTGTTAACATTTACAGTCAATATT
Organism: Pholidichthys leucotaenia; assembly: GCA_020510985.1. NCBI lineage: Eukaryota > Metazoa > Chordata > Actinopteri > Cichliformes > Pholidichthyidae > Pholidichthys > Pholidichthys leucotaenia. The sequence continues at coordinate 194,841,507 of CM035843.1, read as the reverse complement.
TAACATTTACATTTGAAAAAAGCATGATTTTTCCCTTGTTTAGATAAAGCAAATGTGCAGAGATAAATGTTGAAAAAATGTAGCTTGCACTACTTTAAAATACAGGACGCAGATGTGTGTGGCCAAAAAGAGCTATATTCATATTTATTAATTAAAAATCATGTACATTACAGAGTTTTTCGCTCATATCCAGATGTTAACATGTTCAGACTGTTACTTTTTGTCCATCCAGGCTGTGGCGCCCCCTACTGACAGGAGCCTGAAAGTGCATTACTGTATTATGACTAAATGTACTGGTTTATATACGTCACTATACAGACCTTCAATAAAGTTCTTTGACATTTTTGTTGATATATTTTGTCTTGCGACTTCAGTGTCACACAATACTTCAAGGACAAATTATTCTCATGAATATACGTATTCAGCTGTTTTTCCTCAACTTTTTCATCCTAAAATTGTAACTTTTTTCTCTTAAACTTGCAACTTTTTTCACCCTCAGCATTTTTGAGGGGAGAATTAAAATTATATTAGACTTCTTCTTCTTCTTTGAGCTGCTCCCTTCAGGGCTTGCCACAGCAGATCATCTGCCTCCATCTCATCCTATCCCTTCATCTTCCTCTGTAACACCAACCTGTTATGTCTGGAATAACAGGAGACTGGAGTCAGTCTTATGCCATGCAGCGAACTGCACTTCATTAGGAAGAACACAGAACTATATACAGAGTGCCGTAGCCCTCCTGACGTCACGCACGGGTGGGTACGGCAACACACACACCACACAACATTCCCCTTCCCCTTACAAAAGTTCAAAACAAACACACAATTCAGACCCACCCCAATTTAGGACCCAACTCATGCACTAAGGGAAATAGCGGGAAACGGTGAACTGGAAAAGCCTAATGCATTCACCCAAAACAACTAAAACTAGGACCATGTCTCTAAAATGTGTAAAATAATCCCACCACACATTCACATCTCACACCCAACACCATATAGGCATATTTACAGTATAGTTATTTATGTCACACCACAGTCTATGGGCAGCCAAGAATAAAACCGGCTCAGAGGCCCAGGGCAGCCCCTCAGCATGCGCGCCCCTGGCCGCCGCCTGCCACCTGGATCAAAACCAACCTCCCCGGCGAGAATGTCTCTTCTCACCACAGACTGCTTCTCTCCTCTGGGCTCGCAGTGCTGCTGTCCGGCACACCGTCCCTCCGTGCCTGTTGGTCCACTCCCGACCGCATTCAACACCACTGTAGCTGTCGCCGTTGTAACCCCAAACACTCCAGCCCCCCGTGGCCAAACTCCGGGGAAAACCAAAACTTGCTCATCGGCGCCACTCCTTGACCCAGGCGCCTCACTGCTGCTCCCGGCACCCTCGTCCAAGGCGCTCCGCTGCGCTGCCTCTGCACCCAGCTGTTGCTGTTCTCTCCCAGGGCTCACAGCATCGCTCTCATCGGAGTCACCTGCCAACCCAGGCGCTTTGCCACTGCACCCAACAGCCTCGTTCAAGGCACTCCGCTACGCTGCCTCTATGCCCGGCTGTCATTGCTCACTCCTGGGCCTCACAGCATCACTCTTGTTGGCATCACTCACCAACCCAGGTGCTTCGCCACTGCACCCAGCACCCTCGTCCAAGGCGCTTCGCTGTGCTGCCTCTGCACCCAGCTGTTGCTGTTCTCTCCCAGGGCTCACAGCATCGCTCTCGTCGGAGTCACCTGCCAACCCAGGCGCTTTGCCACTGCACCCGACAGCCTCGTCCAAGGCACTCTGCTGCTCTGCCTCTGCGCCCGGCTGTTGCTGCTGCTTCCCGGGGCTTCCACCCTGCTTGCTCCTGGACTCCAGCTGCGGGGAAGAGTCCGTTCGCTGCTCTCCCTCTCTGTTGTCGCTGCTCACCGCGCTGTCAACAACACCAACGTTACAGCCACACACCGTGCTGAGCTCTTTGGCTGGCTCGCCGTCTTCGGTAACCAGGGGCTCCCCCACTCGTGGCCCCAGTTCTGCCTCGAAGTCCAGCTGGTAGTTGTAGCTTGATTATGGCATGCACCTAGCCTCATGGCTTATTTCCCCATTGCCACTGACTGAGCCGTTAGCCTCTCCGAGCTAGCTAGCTTAGTTTCTTTTGGCGCCAACAGCTCTTCTACCCACAGCTGCGTGGTCCTCGTATGTTCGGTGAAATATTCAGCCAGCTGCCCGACAGCATCCGCATAAGACCCCGTCTCTCCCAACGTGCAGAGAATTTTCCGACCTTCCACGCTGAGATGGTGGGCCAGAAGTGCTCGTCTTCATACTCCGTCGAGTCTACTTAGGCCCAGCACTGCGATGTAACCCTCGAACATGGCCACCCATTTCGGCCACAGGATCGCTGGCTCTCCCGGGTACTCCAGAAACGGTAATAAGGATGGAGGTAGCCCGTACACCCCCATAGTTTTCTGTTGTCACCAAAATGTTATGTCTGGAATAACGGGAGACTGGAGTCGGTCTTATGCCATGCAGCAAACTGCACTTTATTAGGAGGAACACAGAACTATATACAAAGTGCCGTAGCCTGCCTGATGTCGCACACAGGGGCGGGTACAGCAACACACACACCACACAACACAACCCTCTCCATGTCCTCCTTCACTACATCCATGAATCATCTCTGTGGTCTTCCTCTTTTCCTCCTGCCTGGCAGCTTCATCTTCAACATCCTTTGTCCAATATCTCCACTATCCCTCCTCTGCACATGAACAAACCATCTCAGCCTTGCCTCTCTAACTTTGTCTCCAAGCCTGTCAACCTGAGCTGTCCCTCTGATATACTCATTTGTAATATTGTCACTCCCAATGAAAATCTTAGCATCTTTGACTCTGCCACCTCCAGCTCCACCTCCGGTTTTTTTGTCAGCACCACCGTCTCCAAACCATACATCATAGCAGGTCTCACTACCGTCTTGAAATCTTCCCTTTAACTCTTGCTACTACTCTTCTGTCACAAATCACCCCTGACACTCGTCTCCACCCACGCCACCCTGCCTGCACTCTCTTCTTCACCTCTCGTGTGCATTTTCCATTGCTTTGGATGATTGACCCCAGGTATTTAAACTCATCTTCTTTTGCTACCTCTACTCCTTCCATCTTCACCGTTGCACCTGCCTCCCTCTCATTCACACTCATGTATTCTGTCTTCCTTCTACTGACTTTCATTCCTCTTCTCTCCAGAGCATGCCTCCACCTCTCCTGTCCATCACCATAGCAAACAAGAAGGGGCTTAGAGCCAATCCCTGATGTAATTCCTTCCCCAACCTTGAATCAATCTGTCACTCCTACAGCACACCTCACCACTCTCTCGCTGTCCTCATACATGTCCTACACCACCCTCACATACTTCTCTGCCACTCCTGACTTTCTCATACAGTACCACATGTCCTCTCTTGGCATCCTACCATCTGCTTTCTCTAGATCCACAAAAACACAGTGCAGCTCCTTCTGACCTTCTCTATTCTTCTCCATCAGTACTCTTAGAGCAAAAAATGCATATGTAGTACTCTTTCTTGGCATGAAACCATACTGCTGCTCACTGATTGTCACCTCTCCTCTTAACCTGGCTTCAACAACTCTTTCCCATATCTTCATAGTGTGGCTGATCAACTTTCTGCCTCTGTAGTTACTACAGCTCTGAGCATCACCTTTGTTCTTGAAAATTGGCACCAAAACACTTCTTCTCCACTTCTCAGGCATCCTCTCACTCTCCAAGATTGTGTTAAACAATCTGGTTAAAAAGTCCACTGCCATCTCTCCTAAACATCTCCATACCTCCACAGGTATGTCATCTGGACCAACTGCCTTTCCATTCTTCATCCTCTTCAAAGCTGCCCTCACTTCTGCTTACTAATCCTCGGGACTTCCTTGTTCATCATCTTTCCTTTATCCATCCTCCTCTCTCTCTCATTTTCTTTATTCATCAGCTTGTCAAAGTACTCCTTCTACCTTCTCAACACACTCGTCATTTGTTAATACATTACCATTTCTGTCCTTAATTAGCCTAACCTGCTGTACGTCCTTTCCAGCTCGATCTCTCTGTCTAGCCAGTCGATACAAGTCCTTTGCTCCTTCCATAGTGTCCAGCCTCTCATACAACTCACTGTATGCCTTTTCCTTTGCCACCTCTCTCTTTGCCATACGCCTAGATTCCAAATAATCCTGTCTACTTTTGTCATCTCCCTGACTATCCCACTTTTTCTTTGCTAACCTCTTCCTTTGGATACTTTCCTGTACCTCCTCATTCCACCACCAGGTCTGCTTGTCTTCCTTCCTCTGTCCACTGGATACACCACACATCTTTCTACCCATTTCCACCAATACTTTGGCTGTACTTTCCCAGTCATCTGGTACTTCTTCCCTACCACCCAGAGCCTGTATTAACCAATTAATTCATTAAAAATCCTTCAATGTGATTTTCTGGATTTTTTTTTTCTCATTTTGTCTCTCATAGTTGAGGTACTGTATACCTATGATGAAAATTGGAGACCTCTCTCATCTTTTAAGTGGAAGAATTTGCACAATTGGTGGCTGACTAAATACGTTTTTGCCCCACTGTAGGTGGCGCTAGAATAAACAGTTTTACATTTTTGCAAATATCTCAATAATGGCTAGACTAAAAATTCTATCGTTCTATTCTCTGAAATCATGAGATAAAAACTTTTGATTTAAAAGGGAAAAAAATTTAAATTTACAGTAAAAAAAATTATGACTAGAAAAAAGTTGCAAATTTCAGAGAAAATGTCACAAATTTACCACAAAAGCCACATATTTATGTGAAAAAAGTTGTAAATTATTGTGGAAAAGGTTGCAAAATGATGATAAATGATTGCTGTTTGTGACACTCATTTTACTTTTTATTAAAATACAACAGCAGATTTACAAAATGTATGACTTCTTTTTTGTATTTTACACACTAAAATTGCAAGAAAGCACAATTGTCATTCTTTAAAGGTGTTGTGTAATATGAAAGGATAGCTGAATTCTGAAATGTAATGCAGCATTAATTCACAATTTTATTTTCATTGTTAGGTCATCATTGTTAAGTACAGTAAATTAATTTAAGATAAGATAAGCCTTTATTAGTCCCACAATGGGGAAATTCCAGGATTGCAACAGCACAGGGATAGCCACACTCAGAGCAACAATCAGAAGGCAAGAAAAAACAAGAACAGCTAGTAAACATATGTACATATTACTATAAATATACGTATATACTGTATACTATATATATATAGACACACAGTGCGGAGCATTATGGTTGGTGAATGTGCAGCAGAAAGTCTAAGCTCTCTCTCCGTGGATGCGGCGGGCCAACTGGAAGTCTTTGGGCATGATGGTGACCCTCTTAGCGAAGAAGAGACCACCAGGCAGGCCTCGCTGGTCTCCTGCAGAGCCATGACGGCGAAGCTCAGGAAGCGCAGGTCGGTCTTGAAGTCCTGAGCGATCTCCCTCACCAGGCGCTGGATGGGCAGCTTACGGATGAGCAGCTCCGTGGATTTCTGGTAGCGACGGATCTCTCTCAGAGCCACGGGCCTGTGACGGTGAGGCTTCTTCACTCTGCCGGTGGCCGGAGCACTTTTCCGAGCAGCCCTGGTGGCCAGCTGCTTCCTGGGGGGCTTTTTCCTCCAGTAGATTTTACGGGCGGTCTGCTTGGTTCTTGCCATCGCTCTTTATTATTCTGTCTTATATTTCTTGCACGCCACCTAAACTACAGCCCGGCACCCGCGTCGTTTTCGCTACAGTTCCCGGTATGTCAAGTTTCACCGTTAGCACCGGGTGGCGGTTGAGTGCTAGCTAGCACTAGCTCTTCCTGCTGTTACGTCTCCTGCTGTAAACAGTGGCTCCGTCTGCCGACTCGGGAGACCTTTGGGGCGATCTATGTGTCCGTGATATATATATAGAGTGAAAGGTGTAGAAAGAAGAAGGAAGATTTTTAAAAAAAGGCTGTTGCAACGGGCAGCCAACTCGCGTGGCGCCACCGGTCCGGCGGAACCGGAACCAGAAAAAAAAAAAAATAATTTTTTAAATTTAATTTAACTTAATTTTAAGTAAATTAAGCAAATTTTTTGCATTTTTTCCTGTATTGTTAGAGAACAGGAAGAGGGTCCACTTCCATGCAGGCGGTCATCTTGGACCACCATTCAGTTTAGTTCAGGTCGATTCAGTTCAAACTTAAGTTACACGACTGCCTTCTGTAGGTTATCCCAAATGCTTAAGAAGGGGGTAATGACCAATATAACTGAAAATATTTTCATTTTGAAATGTGATTGCTAGATTACACAAACAGTTATATTACACACTGCATCTTTAAGATCTTTGAAATAGAGTCATTTGTAAATATAGTTAAGGCCTTAATTTTGGATTAAGAAACACAATGTTCTTTTTTTAAATTTACAACTTTGTGTCACAAAGTGCCCGTTCCACGGGCCAAGCAGGAACACCACACGCTCTCTGTGAGTTTGCACATTTATTAAAGTAAAAACACATGAACAAGAAACACAAAGCTAATAACAAAACGGGAAAGTACGCGTACAAGAGGAGGACGGAGCTCACAACCAGGGGAGACAGAACAGCCCAGGGATACCGTGGCTGAGGTGCACTTAGGACGCTGGGGAACATGAGACAAACACAGCCGGAGCCCACCTGGGAAGCAGTGGGGCTCACGGCTGAGGGAATTGGGGAAAAGGACGATACCTGGTCAGAGCTCAACGCACTCTCCTTGACGGCGATGGCAGACGAAACACTCTGACAGTAGCTGAACCTCAGAGGACGTCTCAGTAGGGCGCGGCAATGGAGAAAGTTGTCATGCCCTTTAAATACCCTTCGCATGATGACAAACAGGTGTGGATGCATGAGTGGAGAAAATAACAGAATGAATAACAGGTGTGCAGCTCCGACCATTTTGACAGCCGGAAGCTGCACAGTGCTGTCAAAATAAAACATAACCGGAAACCATAAAGATACAAACACAACAGAACCCAAAAAGTACATAATAATACTACAGATGCAAAAATAACAAGAATAAAAACAGGAACCATATACAGCAGGCATGAAAATGAGGAACAAGCAGACAGAAAAATACAAAACTTGTCCGGAAACTGGGCACGCCCCCCGCCCCCCACGCCCCCCACGCCCCCCGTACCCCAGGGTCATGACAGTTCCCCCTCCTCAAGGGGTGGAACATTGACACCCCAGGGTAACATCACAAAAAAAAGACCCCCCCCCCCCAGACACACACACACAGAAGACCCTCCTAACAAGAAAAACAACCCACTCTGGGGGGGGGGGGGGAGAAGGGGAACCCAGGCACGGAGGGACCAAGACCAAACAACCAAAAAAAAAACAAAAAGAAAACACTCATGAATCACACACTGCCACAGATAAGGTGACCCTAACCCTGGGGAACTATAAGGTGGAAAAAGGCAGTTCAGGTGGGCTACCCGAGTCCCAAGGCCACCGGTGCTTGTGGTGGAGTAAGTCAGGTAGCCTCCCTGAACTCCACAACCACCACAGCAGGAGGAATAGTCCATCAGGTGGCCTTCGAGAGTTCATAGGCCAGCGGACCGTGAGGCACAACACCCCCCCCCCCCCGAGCAGCAGCTCGGTGGAGACCTTCGACAAGGTGAGGGGATCAAAGATGACCTCAGATGAAGACGTAACACCCGCAACGGCCCCGGGCTGGGGCATAGCTGCACCTGCGATGCCCCTGGGCTGGGGTGATGCATCCACGAAGAAAGGACTGATGCAGGAAAGCACCAGGCTAAGGAGGCGGTCAATCAACAGGGCCCTGGACTGAGGCGCTGTACCCACGAAGGCCCCAGACTGCGGCGGAGCTGCACCCATGGTGGCCCCAACTGGAGGGGGAATAGCACCCATGGAGACCTCAACTGGAGGGGGAGCAGCACCCATGGAGGCCTCGGTGACCCTGGATAGTGGCTTAGGCGAAGGAACAGAGACAAACACACACACTGGGTCAGGGTCACCGGCAGCAGTTGAGCCTGGCAAGAAAGGCTCAGGTGCAGATGATGGCCGCACCTGGACCTCCCCACCAAGAGCCAGGCAAGATCTTTCTAAAATAGAGAATGTGAAAACAAGAAAGAGCACTTTCCTGAGCTCAAGCTCCACCACCATCCAGCACTCCGGCGATCCTGCTGTGGTGGCCCAAGCAGCAGGCATGATGGTGGACGCAGCCAATGGACCTCCAGGCATGACGACCAGCGCAGATGGATCTCCCAGCGGGGCGATTGACGCTGGGGGTTGCCTCACTGTTGGTGGTGGCTCCCGTACCGCTGAACCCAGGGACCCCCATCTGGCAGCTCAGGATTCAGGGCACAGGTGGCCCATTCCTCCCATCCCGGATATGGGCACTGGGCTGGGGCAGGGACTCCCAAACCTGCAGGTTTCTCCGTTGTCCGGCAATTCCTACCCAGGACCAGCGGGTTCTCAGAGGCCACAGAAGAGAATACGGGAGAGGAAGGCAAGGGTGAGGCAACAGTAGCAGGTGATGAGGACTCAGCTAAGTTTGGCTGCAGTTACTGAGCCTCATCACCGGGAATAAGGCTTGGCATTTCATTTAAATGAGAAGAGGAATGAAAGCCCACTTGCCTCATCTCCCGGTGCATGATGGTTCCTGCTACCGAAGTTGGGCAAGATGATGCTCTTCCGGCCACCACTGATGTTCTCTGGGCAGGAGGGGGAGGCTCCGGCTTCTGGCGAGGGAGGTGGAGTGCCGGAGCTCAGGGCCACTTTCTCGTAGTCCGGGCCCTCGGCGCTGATGACTGAAGGTCTTCCACTAGGCTGTAAGGGTCCGTCCGGAGGATGGTATCAAGCAGGCCTGCATACCTGGGGTAACTGCCCAACCCCGGGTGTGCCTCCACAATGGCCGCCGCTCCCTCCACGTTCCTAAGGACTTCATTAAACAAACGGGAGGCGAGCACAACATCCACAAAGTCCTGGGCAAAGTCCACCGCCCATAGTTCGTCAATGGTGGGGCCCCCGGCTACCACTTTGCCTCGGTTAGCGGGGCAGCGACGTGCTGGTGACATTCCCAGGGTGTGGTGAAATACAGAGGGGGGGAAAAAGAATTGCAGAAAAAAATGTCAACTCACAGAGGCTGGTCTCACTGGCTGACGATGTGTAGTCAATGTTGTGTGTGGTGTGTGTGTGTGTGTGTGTGTGTGTGTGTGTGTGTGTGTGTGTGTGTGTGTGTGGCCCTTGTGGCTTGCCGTACCCATCCTGGGTGTGACATCAGGCAGGCTACAACCAGAGTGTATATGGTTCCATGTTCCTCAATAAAGTGTGAGTTTGCTGCATGGCATAACAGACTCCCGTCTCTGATTTACCGACATAACATTTTGGCGACGAGAGAAAAATCATGGAGGCGTGTGGGCTGCCTTCACCTCTACCACCATTTCTGGAGTGTTCTGGAGAGCCAGTGATCCTGTGGCCTGATTGTATAGCGATTCTTGGAGGATACATTGCTGGGCTGGGCCTGGGTAGACTCGACGGTGTTCAAGGATGGGTGCTGCTGGTCCGCCATCCCAGCGCAGAGGTTCGGAGAATTCTCAGAATATTAGGAGAGACGGAGCATTATGCGGATGCTGTCGGGCAGCTGGCTTGAGATTTTGCCGGACGTCCAATTGTCAAGAAGCTGGGGCTGTGGGTAGCAAGACTGTTGGCGCCAAGAGGAGCTAAGCTAGTTAGCTTGGAGGAGCTAAAGGATCAGTCTGTGGCAACGGGAAAGTTAGCCACGATGCTAGGTGCGTGCCAAAATCAAGCTACAAGCTACCAGTTGGGTATCCAGGGGGGACCAGAGCCCTTGGTTACAGATGACGGCGGGCCAGCTGAGGAGCCCAGCACAGTGCGTGATCTTATCATCCGAATTCCTCTGGCCCAATGAATGTTTCAGTCTGCTGGCATGCCACCTGGACCCATCATTGAGTTCAAAAGTGTCCGGGCCCCACTGCCTCGTGATCTGCCATGGCCCCGTTCATAGTGGCTGCAACTTGTGAGTCCAGACAGGATGCTTGAGCCAAACTCGATCCCTCTCCCTCAGGCCGTGGTCCCTCGCTCTATGCTTCTTATCGAACTGCTGCTTCTTCTTGCTCTGCTGACCGGTGAACCTGCTCCTTAGTGCCTCCATGTTCCTCTGGGGAGACACCACCAGTGGTCCCAGACAGCTCACTGGCAAGGATAGCCTGAGGGGAACCTGCCGGGGAACAGCCCGTCGTGGCATGGACAGACGCCCCGTAGTGAAGCAGTGTGTTCTGGAGGGCATCCGAAAAGGTGAAGCCATCTGCCAGATGCGCTCTCAGTTCGTTCGTTAAGGTCTTATTAAACCTCTCGACCCCTCCATTGACCTGTGGATCATAGAATGCCGTCTTCACATGCTCTACACCCCTGCTACTCAAAAACTCCTTGAATGCCCCTGATACAAACTCCGGGCCATTGTCCATCGTTATTGTGTTCAGGGTTCCCCACCTAGCAAACAAAGATGCTAGGAACCCCGTGACCACCTCTGTCGTTACTGAGCTAGTAGGGAGCATCTCCGGCCACTTCAAGAACATGTCATAGGCCACCAGCAGAAATCGACTGTTCGAAGGCACTGCATGGAGTTCACCGCAGATGTCCAGCTCAGTGTGTCTCCAGGGCCCCTCTGGGTATGCAACTGGCCTTAGTGGTGGAGGAGGAGGTCCACCAGTCTTGCCGCTCTCCAGGCATGGCACACAGTGCTTCACCATGGTCTCAATGTCTTTATCAATGCCCGGCCACCAGACCGATTCTCTACTACATTGTTTCACTCTTAACACCCCCAGGTGGCCGTCATGCAGCATTGTCAGGACACGTGCCCTAAGAGAAGATGGGATCAAAGCACACTGACCCCTGGCCACACACACCTCGTCCCAGCAACTTAGCTCATCCTTGAATCGGTGGTAGGGTACTAGGTCGTCTTGCACCCTCGCTGGCCATCCTTCTCTGATCACCGCACGCAATTGCGCCAGAACCAGGTCCTGCTCCGACTCCTCCCCAAGTTCCCGGGGGGAAGCGACCACCTGGAGTGGTCCGCACAGTGCGTTGACTAACTCTTCCTCAGCTGAGTCAGCATCATCATTATTCACTCGGGGAGTCTCCGCCGTGGCTCGGGATAGAAGGTCCGCCACTAAGTTTTCCCTGCCTGGGGTTAACTTGGTGGTGAAGTCATAGGCTCTCAATCTCTCAGACCACCTATGTATCCTCAGTGGTCTATGCCCCGACCCAGACATCTCCAGCAGGGATGTGAGTGCCCGGTGATCAGTCCTCAAGGTGAAACTGCGCCCATAGAGGTATATATGCCACCTCTCACACGCCCAGACACAGGCCAGTGCCTCTTTCTCACCCATAGCGTAATTTTGTTCCACCGCCGAGAGGGACCTTGACATGAACGCCACTGGTCTTTCCATACCCTCCTGTACTTGTGACATGACTGCCCCCAGCGCTGAACCAGATGCATCGCAGGTCACCACCATCTCAAGATCACGGTCAAAGTGCGCCAACACCGGTGGAGAGGTGAGCTGACGCTTCAATTTGGAGACTGCTGCCGAACAGGCTGGTGTCCACTCCCACGGCACGTCCTGCTTCAACAGGGCCAGGAGAGGCTCAATCATTTCTGAATAATGTGGGATGAATCGCCCATAAACATTCACCATGCCTAGGAATGACAAGATCTGGGCAGGCGTAGACGGGTCCGGGATACGAAGGACCACCTCCATGTTTGAGTGTAGTGGTTGGAGGCCCTCCCTGTCAGCCTAAAACCCACAAACTCAATGGCATCCGCTGCAAAGAGACACTTTTCTCCATTCAGGGTGACTCCATAGTCCTGAAGTGTTGTCAGAACTTTCTGCAGCCTCTGACGTGCCATGCACCACAATGTTGTCCAAGTAGGCTGCCACACCCTTAAGACCCACCAACATCGTCAACATCACTTTCTGGAAGCAGCTGGGGGCGGAGCTCAGGCCGAACGGCATCCTGATATACCTAAAGACCCCCATGTGGGTCACGAACGCTGTCAGGTTCCTGCTGTCCAGGTGAAGCGGCACCTGTAGATAGCCCTGTCGGAGGTCCAGCTTCATGAACACCTGGGATCCACTTAACGTTGCTGTGAGCTCCTCCATGGTTGGAAGGGGGTATTTGTCCAGGATGATTGCCTTGTTTAACACCCACAGATCTATACAAGGTCTGATGCCGCCCCTTTCTTCTTCACTACCACCAGGTTAGAGATCCATGGCGAGGCATCCACCTTCTCAATGATCCCGGATTCCAGTAGCCTAGACAGCTCCGCCGGGACTTCATCACGCAGCGCTAGGGGTAGGCGCCTCAACGGTTGAATCTTGGGTGTCACAGTCTCGTCTACCAGCGGGCGATGATAGAAGGCATCTATCCGGCCCAGGCCCGTGAACAATGCTGGCCAACGAAGTTGCCAGTCAGTCAATACTGTCAACACTACTGAGCACTCTGGGTCCTGTATGGAGAAGCCCAGCTCTCCCAGCAGATCAATCCCTAGCAGGTCCGCCCCCTGTCATGCCACCTGGAAAGTGAACTTAGGCACCATCTTCAGCCCGCATGTCACAGCAAACTGCCGTGCCCACCATTTCAATCTCTGCATGGTCATAGCCAAATATTTTCACTGCCCCTGCTTTGACAGTCTTCGCTGGGAACAGCCTCTTCAGTGTAGCCAAACTCAGGATGGATCTACCGGCCCCCGAGTCCACCATAAGGGGAACCTCAATGCCATCTAGCTGAATAACATACCATTTGAGTGGCCCTCTTCCCACACGTGCTACACACACACAGCCAGGTTCACCGGGTCCCATTCTCACCGGGTCTGTAGACGTTCCATGGGCCCCGTCTCGCGCCGCTGGCTGCCTTTTCTTCTCCCTCTTAGCCTGCCCTCGAGGCCCTGTTAGCATGCTAATCATCACCCTTGGCATGGAATCACAGTCCGCCGGCTCCTCGCGAGCTGACATGCTCAATCCCTGTAGAGTCACGGACTCCCATTGTCTCACCAAGTCCACCACCCCGTCCAGGGATAAAGGCTGTCGGGCTAATCTTAGCACGCTTCCCAGCCACGAATTGGTTATGCTGTGGGCTAACTTGTCCCTCACTAGCTCATCCGCTAGAGGCCCAAAGGCGCATTTTCCCACTAGGCTGCGTAGCTCCATAATAAATGAAAGGGTGGACTCACCAGCCTGCTGTTGAGGGTCAAAAAATTCATATCTTCTTTCAGTGACGTTGGAGTGGTCACGGAAAATTTTGTCCATCATTAACAAACCCTCTTCCAGCGGCACAACACCACACAGCCTAAAGAAAATGCGCTGTCCTTCCGCGTCAAGATGGTAATAATAATAATAATAATGCATCAGATTTATATAGCGCTTTATCATAGACATTCAAAGATGCTTTACAAGTAGATACATTATTCATTCACTCCAGACAGACAGTGGTAGTGGCAAGCTACTACTGTAGCCACAGCTGCCCTGGGGCAGGCTGACGGAAACGTGGCTGCCAATCCGCGCCAACGGCCTCTCTGGCCACCACCGAACATTGAAGCATTTTATACATTTATACACATTCATACCCAGTGTTATGGGCGCTTTAGGCAACGCGGGTGAAGTGTCTTGCCCAGGGACACAACGGCAGGATATCTGGGGAGAGCGGGATTCGAACCGCAAACCATCGGGTTATTAGACGACCTGCTCTACCTCCTGAGCCACTGCCGCCCCATGGTGCACTAACAAGCTCCTCCTTCTTTCGTTGGTGATATCACCGAGTCCAGCCGCTGTCACATAGACCTCGAACATATTTTTCCACCGTGCCCATGGTGTAGCTGGCTTACCCTGGCACTGCAGGAATGGAGGTGGTTCTGTGATGCACGCGCCCATTTGTTTTCCGTCGTCGCCAAATGTTATATCAGGAATAACGCAGAATGGAGAGCTGTCTCTGGGAACATACAACTGCACTTTATTGAGTTTTCATTCCAATTTACATCCCCACCGTAGCCCACCTGACGTCACTCACTCCCCCCACCCTGGCGGTGCTACGGCAACCCCCAAAGCCCAATTTCCATACATAACAGTGACATGGGATTATTTTGTGTATTTATTTAGCTCAGAAAAAAGGATCTTATTTGAGTTGGGGTTTTTTTTAGGTGAATGTGTTAGGTCATTACATGACCTAAAACATGACGTTTCTTAGTGAGTGATTCGGGTCCTAAACTGGGGTGGGTCTGAATTGTGTGTATGTGTTTTGCACTTTTGTAAGGGGGAGGGGAATGATGTGTAGTGAATGTTGTGTGTGTGTGTGGCCCTTGTGGCTTGCCATACCCGCCCTGGGTGTGACGTCAGGCGGGCTACGGCCAGAGTGCATATAGTTCCATGTTCCTCAATAAAGTGTGAGTTTGCTGCATGGCATAACAGACTCCAGTCTCTGATTTATTGACATAACAGTTGTGCCCTTCTCTCTCAAAGCACCCATACCACGGGCAAAGCAGGGACACCACACGCTCTCTGTGAGTTTGCACATTTATTAAAGTAAAAACACATGAACAAGAAACACAATGCTAATAACAAAACGGGAAAGTACACGTACCAGAGGAGGGCGGAGCTCACGACCAGGGGAGACAGAACAGCCTGGGGATACCGTGGCTGAGGCGCACTTAGGACACCGGGGAACATGAGACCAATACAGCCGGAGCCCACCCAGGAAGCAGCAGGGCTAACAGCTGAGGGAATTGGGGAAAAGGACAATACCTGGTCGGAGCTCAACGCACTCTCCTCAATGGCAGACCAAACGTTCTGACAGTAACTGAACCTCAGAGGACGTCTCAGTAGGGCGCGACAACGGAGAAAGTTGTCATGCCCTATAAATTCCCTTCACATGATGACAAACAGGTGTGGATGCATGACTGGAGAAAATAACAGAATGAGTAACAGGTGTGCAGCTCCAACCACTTTGACAGCTGGAAGCTGCACAGCGCTGTCAAAATAAAACATAACCAGAAACCATAAAGATACAAGCACAACAGAACCCAAAAAGTACATAATAATTCTACAGATGCAAAAATAACAAGAATAAAAACAGGAACCAAATACAGCAGGCATGAAAACAAGGAACAAGTGGACAGAAAAACACTAAACTGGACAGGAAACTGGGCACGATGCCCCCCCCCCCATCCCCCATGCCCCAGGATCATGACACTTTTTAAGGATCCGCGGTCAGCCTGCCCTATTAAAAAAAATATTTTAACTTTTGAGAGGAATGACCAGTAAGTGATTTGTTATTTTTTAACAAGGGCGATGGGGGTATTCAGCAATTTAGCAAAAGGTACAAATGGATAAATGTAAATTAAGTACAAGTTTGCGAGAATAAATGTGCAAAGATATGATAAAAGATGCCGTTTTAAAAATTAAAAAGTCACAATTTGCAATTTAATTACACAGAATAAAAATTTAACCAGCATCCAGATGAGTGTTGCAAATTTTTTGGGGAAAAAAGTTGCAAAACTTTTAAAAGCTGAAAATTTACAAGAAAAAAATATAAATTTATGAGGAAAAAGGTGACAAATTTTTAAGGAAAGTGTTGCAAATCTACAAGAAAAAAAGTTTAAAATTTAGAGGAAAAATGGCAAATTTACAAGAAAAAAATTGCAAACTTATGAGAAAAAGTCTCAAATTTATGAAGAAAAGTTACAGATTTATAAGAAAAGGTTGAAAATTTACAGGAAAGAGCTGAAATTTTACAAGAAAAAGTTTGCAATTTTATGAGAAAAAGTCAAATTTTTGAGAAAAGTTGCAAATTTACAAGAAAAAAATTGCAAATTTATAAGAAAAAGTCAAATTTATGAGAAAAAGTTGAAGATTTATGAGAAAAAATGTGAAAATTTACAGGGAAAAATGTATAATTTTTTGAGAAAAAAGTGACAGGTTTTTGAGGAAAACATTGCAAATTTATAAGAAAAAAGTTTAAAATTTACAGGAAAATAAATTTACAAGAAAAAAATTGCAAATTAATGAGAGTCACAAATTTATAAGAAAAAAGTTACACATTTATGAGAAAAAAGTTGCAGATTGATGAGGAAAAATTAAAATTTACAAGAAAGAGTCGAAAATTTACAAGAAAAAAAAGCAAATTAAAGAGAAAAAGTCACAAATTTATAACCTTCTGAGGAAGGCTGCAAGTGGTCAAAACTTGTTAAAATAAAAACAACCTTATTCACTATCTGATAGAAAAGAAATTTTTTCTATAATTAATTTAGAAGACAATATGAACCCTTTTGGATTATTACAAGAAAATATGAGGGAAAAAAGTGACAAATTTATGAGACAAAGTTGCAAATTTACAAGAAAACAGCTCCAAATTTATGAGAAAAAAGATGAAAATTTACAGGGAAAAAATTTTAAATTTATGAGGAAAAAAATGACAAATTTTTGAGGAAAATGTTGCAAATCTATGAGAAAAAAGTTGAAAATTTACATGAAAAATAGCAAATTTACCACAAAAAATGCAAATTAATGAGAGAAAAGCACAAATTTAGAAGAAAAAAGTTGCAAATTTATGAGAAAAAAGTTGCAGATTTATGAGAAAAAAATAAAATTTACAAGAAAGAGCTGAAAATTTACAAGAAATTAATGAGAAAAAGTCACAAATTTATAAGAAACTAGAAAAGCACTCGGAGAGCGCATACCTCCACCAAGGCTCCTTTCGTCTGTCATGGATCATCTCTAAAATGTAATGGGTTCGTCTCTAACCCAAGGACCACCTCTGGTGAAAATTTCATCAAAATCCATCTAGTAGTTTTTGTGTAATCGTGCTGCACAAATAAAAACAAAGCCCTTGGTGGACGTATACACTTTCAGATCATCACCAAAATCTAATCATCTGTTCCCCGTGCCATTACACACCTTTTCTGAAAATTTCATCAAAATCCGTTCATAACTTTTTGAGTTATGTTGGTAACAGATAAACCAACCAACAAACCAACCAACCAATGTATTATATATGAAAACAGCACATTATTGTGAAGTGTGGTGTGATGACATGCACTTCCCATCACGTCACGTCACTGCCCTATATAAGAGATGGGCGCCATCTTACGGCTTCTTTTGCTGGATGCCCACTAGTGCATATTGTGTGGCGCTTTGTTCATAGTTCATAGTTCCTCCTTCACCGTTCTCTGTCCCACCTGGAGAAGCCCGGGAATGCGGTGAGGATCATGTTCTTTGACTTCTCCAGTGCTTTCAACACCATCCAACCGATGATCCTGAAGGACAAGCTGCTGTGCGCAGGGGTGGACCAGCACCTGTCATCATAGATCCTGGACTACCTCACAAACCGGCCTCAGTTTGTGAGAACCCGGGATTGTGTGTCCGACACGATCATCGGCAGCATGGGGGCCCCCCAGGGAACGGTTTTGGCTCCCTTCCTGTTCACCCTTTATACTGCGGACTTCTCACACAGCACAACACACTGCCATCTACAGAAGTTCTCTGACGACTCTGCGATCGTCGGCCTCATCTCCAACGGAGATGAAGCTGAGTACAGAGGACTTATCCAGGACTTTGTGGACTGGTGCCATCGGAACTGCCTCCAGATCAACGCGAGGAAAACTAAGGAGCTGGTGGTGGACTGCCCCAGGCAAGGACAACCCCTCACAGCACCAGTAAACATACAGGGAACAGGCATTGAGATGGTGACATCCTACAAGTACCTGGGTGTTCATCTGAACAATAAACTAGACTGGTCACACAATACCGACGCACTCTACAAGAAGGGACAGCACAGGCTGTTCCTACTGAGGAGGCTCAGGTCTTTTGGCGAACAAGGGGTGCTGCTGAAGACACTCTACGACACGGTGGTGGCATCAGCCATCACTTTTGGAGTGGTCTGCTGGGGCAGTGGCATTACAACAGCCGATAGGAAGACACTGAACAAACTGATCAAGAAAGCTAGCTCTGTCCTGGGGCAACGCCTTGACCTAGTGGAGGAGATAGGAGAGAGAAGGATGGTGGCTAAACTGTCATCTCTGCTGGAGTCTGAGTCCCACCCTATGCAGGACATACTGAACGCACTGAGGAGTTCATTTAGCAGTAAACTACATCATCCTAGGTGCGCAATCGAGAGGTTTCGCAGGTCCTTCCTACCTATGGCTGTCAGACTGTATAACCTAAGCAGGGCTGCTCGCAGAGATAGCAAAAAAACGTGACGACCTAATAGTATTGAATGCAAAAGACGCAATAGACTTACACAAATGGTCCCCTCTAGTATACAACTAGGACAATATCAGTCACTACGGAGAGTGACAATATGTATGGGTACATATTCATACTACAGTATGTAGGATAACTAAATAGACGGTTATGCTGTTTATTCCATCTAGCTACAATGCTCCGCACTGTGTATATATATTTATATATTTATGTGTACATATATATATTCACTGCTCTTATTTTTACTTTTCTTATCTTCTTAATTATTGCTCTGAGAGTTGCTGTCCCTGTGCTGTTGCAATCCTGGAATTTCCCCATTGTGGGACTAATAAAGGCTTATCTTATCTTATCTTATCTTATTTTATAAATAAAGCTGTGTTCGCCAAGTCCATCTTGCCTCATCCTTCACCCAGGTATTTTACCATACATAACATTTGGCGATCAAGGATTAACTCATGGAGGCATGCATTACACCACTTCATCCCTTTCTTGAGCTCCCGGGCAAACCACTGGTTTCATAACCACATTGGCTGGAGGCCTATCAAACGTATGTTAAGCCGCTGGACCTCAGGAAGCTCGATAAGGTGAGAGTGCGGGCCCTCCTCATTCACAACCTGGGTATTGAAGGCCGGAGGGTCCTACGGATGCTCGGCGAGGTGGACTCATATGAGGAAGTTGTGGAGCTGCTAGCAAAACATTTCTCCACCCCAGACAACATGACTCTTCAGAGAATTCGTTTTCACCTGAGGTGCCAGCAGGTAGGTGAGCCTATCCGCCAGTATGTCATTGACTTGAAGCAGCTAGCCAGAGAGTGTCGTTTTGGACCGCTTGAAGATGAAATGGTATGCGACCAACTAGCAGAGCACACGTGCAATGCTGAGCTGCATGCTAGGCTATTAGTGGCACCTAAAGACTTGACGTTAGCCATAGCAGTTAAGCTAGCTCTCCGGTTGGAAGCCGTTGATGAGCTAACTGTGGAGCTAAATTGGCACCGGCCACAGAAGCTGTGGGAGCCGCTTGCCTCAGCTAATATTGTGGACCCTGTTTGCGAGGATAGCTCGGATGAAGATTTTTGGGAAATCAATGCTGCCAGCCAAAGGTCTGCCCCGGAAACTTCTGTTGCAGGGGTTGTCTGTTCTTGACGCACCACCATAAAACGAAGAATTGCCCGGCTAGAGGAAAATGTTGTAGCAGATGTGGACGCTTGAATCATTACACCAGGGTGTGTAGTTTGTCTTACCCGGGGAACCCAAGGGAGAAATCACCCCACTCGCCCCCGACGGACACTGGGAGCGAACGGTACGAAGTGCTAACAAATGCCATGGTGGTCAAGCAGGACCAGTTTCACTCAGGTTCGGCCCGGGTGGGTCTCAGTGCCAGCGCTTGGGACATGGTAGAGGGGGATACCAAGCGTGGCGGCAAGGCGCCTGTGTCGGTGAGTGACACCAAGGTACTAGCCCCAGATGCCTCTGGTACTTGGCCACAGTTGGGTGGGGGATCTGCAGCTACAGCGGTGAACACTACAACGTTTAAAGAAGAGGATGGGACCAGACCAACGAGCATGGAGCTACCACATGCTCAGCAGCAGCACATCGGGCCAAGTAAAATTCCACTTTGGGTTTTAGACTTGGTTCGGGTTCAGGGTGAAGAACGTCCACGGCAAAGATGGGCCAAAAGACAGCCAGCAAAACATCGAGGGTGCCTGCACATAGTAGCTAAGCTGGGCGCAGCATACTTCAGGTTGTCTGACAGCTCATTGACGCATGCCAATCAGATTTGGCGTGTCCGGGAAGACACTCCATGTGACGAGGCTGGATGGGAGTCGATGTTGGTGGTGAAGGAGTTGGGCTCCATCATCCAGAAAATTAGCCAGTGCTCCAGGGGCCTGCTGCCTCCAGGGGTGTGCCTGCTGAGGGGCTGCCCTGGACCCCCCGTGCAAGTTGCAGCTTTTTCACCCTAATGACTGTGTGGTAGCACTTTATTTATAGTTTTGGTATTTTTGCATGCATGTTATGGTATGGGGTTATTTAATGTGTTTTAGTTTAGGAGCACGGCTGATATTTTTTTAGTTTAATAAAGGACTTTTTAGTTTATTGGGTGGCAGAATAATCCACCCCACCATGCGGTCGTCCACCCGTCACCCCTATTTTAGGTTGTTTTGAGTGAGTGTGTTAGGCCAATGTCATGGCCCCCTCCATAAGTAACTGGTCAGTGGTGCAGGTCCTGACACCATGGAGTACACTTTCACTACTAGTCATGCGCTAGTGAGGAATTTCTCACTAGCTCTTCACTAGTAGCGGAGGTGAATTCTGTTACAACCCATTTTCACCCTTTTCTTAGGCAAGGTAGACATTCACCTGGTCTCTTTTTGCTCACAGCAAGGTAGACCTACACTTTATGTCCCAGGCTGGAATTTGAACCCATGACACCATGATCCCAACACCTCCTGCTCTACCACTGAGCCAAAGACAAATTCCTCGCTAGCTCTTGGCTGGTAGTGGAGGTGTACTCTATGGTGTGAGGACCTGCACTGCTGGCCAATTACTTATGGAGGGAGCCGTGACACCAATTTAGGACATTATTTTTCATTATTTTAATGCATGATTCAGGTACCAATTTTTTTTGTGGGGGGGGGGGGTCAATTGTGTGTATGGTTTTGGACTTTTCTAAAGGGGGAGAGAATATTACATATGAAAACGACACATTATTGTGAAGTGCGGTGTGGTGACGTGCATTTCCCGTCACGTCACCGCACCGGCCTATATAAGAGATGGGCGCCATCTGACGGCCTCTTTTGCTGGATGCCTGCTGGTGCATATCGTGTGCTGCTTTGTACATAGTTCATCAATAAAGCTGTGTTCACTAAGTCCGGCTCGCCTCATCCTTCACCCAGGTATTTTACCATACATAACACAACGTTACAGAAAACATTACCTCCTCCTTTGGCAGAGGTAAAAAGTTCCAAATTTATGAGAAAAAAGTTGCAGATTTATGAGGAAGAAAGTTGCAAATCTACAGGAGACAGATGAGTGTTTTTCTTTCATTTTTGCTTAGAATTTCTTGCATAAAGTCATTTTATTCAGTAATGTAACATGATATAAAAGGTTCATGGTAATATTGGGGGGACTATGTGTTGTGTTGGGTTGATGGACTGTTGGTGTGTGACATGGGTGGTGGCTCTAACTTTCTGGTTCCTCCACCACCCAGGGTATAAGAAGACAGGGAGAGAGAGGGGCGGTCTCAGCCTCCTCTCTGCCTGGCGGATGCGCGAGTGTATGGTGAGAAGGCATCATAAATAAACTTGTGTTCAGTTCAACGCTCAGTCTGATCCTTGGCTCCTATTCCTGACATAACATTTGGCGAAGAGGATGAAAGGTATGGACACAGGTGTCACATCAATTCGGCCATTTTTGGAGCTTCCTGGTGAGCCACCCGTCCCTTGGGCGAGGTGGTTCACCGCTTTTTAAACATATTTGGTGGCATTGGACCTTGGAAGACTGGAGAAGTTGAGGGCACGGACACTGCTGGTTCATAATTTAGGAATGGAGGGACAGCATATATTAAGTACTTTAGGCGAGTGTGATAGCTTTGAGGAAGTGGTGGAGCTAATGGCGTGACATTTTCCCGCCCCAGAAAACGTCATCGTCCTCAGGATCCAGTTTTGACAGCGCCACCAGCGGATTGGCGAGTCGGTGCAACAGTTTGTGTCAGACCTGCGCCAGCTGGCCAAAGACTGTCAGTCTGGAGCGTTGGAGGAAGAGATGGTCCGCGACCGGTTGGCAGAACATACTGTTTGTCTGACTACAAGGTCGAAGCTCCTTACATTCTCGGGTGAGCTGACGTTGTCCACAACCATCGAGTTAGCTCAGCAGTTGGAGGCAGCAGACAAGCTATCACAAGAGCTCAGTGAGAGAGCATCACATCGCCATTTTGAACCACAGTCGACAGCGCAAACAGTGGACCTGGACAGTGACGACAGCATGGATGATGAAGGGAGCTACACTAATACTGTCAAGATGAGGTCCACCCTGGAGACGCCCAGGTGTTTGGGTTGTGGGTCCACCAAGCACCACTACAAGGCTAGAGAGTGTCCAGCAAGAGGGAAACGCTGTGGCAAGTGCGGACTTTTGCATCATTTCGCCAGAGCATATCACAAGTTTGTGCGAGGGGATCCGAGATGTAAGGAAGACCCTCCCGCTCCCACGGTTATTCACACTGTGTCCCCGAGTACCAACAGCCGCTCCTACTGTATTGTGGGACTGGACAGGGTTACAGTGCCATTGCTGACTGACATGGGTGCGGTGAGCTCCGTGTTGAATTTTGCAACCGTTAGGAGCTATTTCCCACATTAGCCACTTCCCACCCCAAAGATCTGAACAGCTACAGACCAGTGGCCCTGATGTCCCACATGATGAAGACCCTGGAGAGACTGCTCCTTGCTCACCTCCGCCCCCTGGTGGGACCAGCGATGGATCCACTCCAGTTCGCCTACCAGCATGGCATTGGGGTGGAGGATGCGGTGATCTTCCTCCTTCATCGTTCTCTGTCCAACCTGTAGAAGCCCGGGAATGCGGTGAGGATCATGTTCTTTGACTTCTCCAGTGCTTTCAACACCATCCAACTGATGATCCTGAAGGACAAGCTGCTGTTCACAGGGGTGGACCAGCACCTGTCATCATGGATCCTGGACTACCTCACAAACCGGCCACAGTTTGTGAGAACCCGGGACTGTGTGTCCGACACAATCATCGGTAGCATGGGGGCCCCCCAGGGAACGGTTTTGGCTCCCTTCCTGTTCACCCTTTATACTGCGGACTTCTCACACAACACAACACACTGCCATCTACAGAAGTTCTCTGACGACTCTGCGATCGTTGGCCTCATCTCCAACAGAGATGAAGCTGAGTACAGAGGGCTTATCCAGGACTTTGTGGACTGGTGCCATCGGAACTGCCTCCAGAACAACACGAGGAAAACTAAGGAGCTGGTGATGGACTGCCGCAGGCAAGAACAACCCCTCACAGCACCAGTAAATATATAGGGAACAGACATCGAGATGGTGACATCCTACAAGTACCTGGGTGTTCATCTGAACAATAAACTAGACTGGTCACACAATACTGACGCACTCTACAAAAAGGGACAGCGCAGGCTGTTCCTACTGAGGAGACTCAGGTCTTTTGGCGTACAAGGGGCACTGCTGAAGTCATTCTATGACACGGTGGTGGCATCAGCCATCACTTTTGGAGTGGTCTGCTGGGGCAGTGGCATTACAACAGCCGATAGGAAGAGACTGAACAAACTGATCAAGAAAGCTAGCTCTGTTCTGGGGCAACGCCTTGACCCAGTGGAGGAGATGGGAGAGAGAAGGATGGTGGCTGCACGGTGGCGCAGTGGTTTAGCACTGTGGCAGCATAGTTTTACCCTCGGCCGGGGGATCGCGGGGATCATGAGATCGTGGGTTCGATCCCAGCCCCCGACCAACAGTGAGCTGTGTGGAGTTTGCATGTTCTCCCTGTGTTGCGTGGGTTTACTCCGGGATTTCTCCGGTTTCCTCCCGCATACCAAAAACATGTAGGTTTAGGGCGCTCGCGCACGCAGCGACCAGCAGCCGGTGGCTTGTCACCAGACTGCAAACCAAATCTACCTACGGGTACAAATAAGTAACAAAAAAAAAAAAAAAAAAAAAAATCTCTGCTGGAGTCCGAGTTCCACCCTGTGCAGGACATACTGAATGCACTGAGGAGCTCATTTAGCAGCAGACTACATCATCCTAGGTGCACAACCGAGAGGTTTCGCAGGTCCTTCCTATCTACGGCTGTCAGACTGTACAACCTAAGCAGGGCTGCTCGCAGAGATAGCAAAAAGGCGTGACAACCTAATAGTATTGAATGCAAAAGACGCAATAGACTTACACAATGGTCCCCTCCGGTATACAACTAGGAAAATACTGGTCGCTATGGAGGGTGAGAATATGTATGGGTACATAATCATACCATGTAGGATAACTAAGTAGACGGTTAAGCTGTTTCATTCCATCTAGCTACAATGCTCCGCACTGTGTGTGTTTATATACTTATATATTTATTCCATCTAGCAACAATGCTCCACACTGTGTGTTTATATATTTACATATTTATTCCATCTAGCTACAGTGCTCCGCACTGTGTTTATATACTCATATATTTATTCCATCTAGCTACAATGCTCCACACTGTGTGTTTATATATTTACATATTTATTCCATCTAGCTACAGTGCTCCGCATTGTGTGTTTATATATTTATATATTTATTCCATCTAGCTACAATGTTCCGCACTGTGTGTCTATATACGTATATATATATATATATATATATATATATATATATATATATATATATATATATATATATATATATATATGTACATATGTATACTCGCTGCTCTTGTTTTTTCTCTTGCCTTCTGATTGTTGCTCTGAGTGTTGCTATCCCTGTGCTGTTGCAATCCTGGAATTTCCCCATTGTGGGACTAATAAAGGCTTATCTTATCTTATCTTATCTTATCTTATCTTATCTTATCTTATTATCGTATTAGAGGTAACTCAACGCCACTGTGTGGTTATGGTGGAGGAAGATTGGCCACGGTGGGATTGGTGAGGCTGACGGCTGGGTACAAGTCGGCAGAGGTGTGCAACCAGAGGTTCATCGTGACTGCCAGGGGAGAGAACATTATGGGATATGGCCTGGGTTTCACCATCACAAGCGGCGCTGGAGAAGAATGGTTGGGTTGTGGTTTGTGGGACTGGCCAGTCCCGCGAACGGACAATAGAGCTGTGTGGGACAAGAACTTGCCTGGCACTCTGGAGGAAGAGCAAAACCAACCCCACCCAGGGCCATCACGGGAGGGTTCCGGTGCCAATGCCCAAGTAGCCCAAGCTGGGGGAACTGGGTGGCACAGTGGGACACCCGTGACGGCGGGTGGCACCGAGTGGCTGACTCCATCTGCTCCCGGATTTCGGCTGGGAGGGACCGGAGAGCAGGGAGTCACAATGGCGACGCTGGCAGCGGAAATGAAAGTGAGCGGGGCAGGACCAGCTGGCATGGTGAGATGGTTTGCCAAACAGGAACACTAGAAGCCGAGCAGGGTCCCTCTGCAGGTCGCGGACGTGGTCTGGCCCAGGGAGGAGGCCCGGTCGAGAAGAGTTCAGGTCAAGCGTCGGAGAGGAGATGATCAGGGGCGGCTGCAGGTGGTGGCTGTTTGGGAGGATGCCTATCTCCAGTTATCTGATGGCTCATGGAGGCACCCTAATGAGTTGCGGCGTGTCCGGGAGGAGAAGGGGGTGCTTGAACCTGAGCGTGGGGTGTCCCCGGTGGTGAGGAAGAGAAGGTGCACTGGAGTTGAATCATCCCACGGTTATCCAGGGCATGGTTCCTCTCTCGAGGCAGGCTGACAGTTGGACAGAGTGTGATATGTGTCAGACGGGGGGGACAGCCTGTATGTTTATTGTGCTATGGTTCATGGGATTATTTTGTGCATTTTCTTTTTTTTAGGACCATGTCAGTTATTTTCTTTTAGTTGGATTGTTTTTGGGGTTTTTTCTTGTTCAGATGACAGAATAATCCATCTTGCCATGTGGGGGTGGGACAGCAGTCCACCTGTCCTCCCCTAGTTTTAGTTGAGTAATTGTGATAGGTGTAGAGGAGCTTGGAATAACGAGGCGATGTGATTTATAAACCAAAGTTTATTATCAGCTTCGCTCCTCTAACAAGTCTCATCTAGTGCAGAAGCAGAATAAGAGATCGAACACATTCAGACCTTCATACTTATACTTACACACAACAAAAGACATTGCATATCAAAGCTGACATCCCGCATTAACTTAATCCCCCCTCCTTTGTCTTCCGTCTCCTCCACCTGACCCAGAGAGGTCAGGGCGATCGATCTCCTCCATTGTCCTCTGTCTCCTCCACCTGACTCTGGGAAGTCAGGGAGATCGATCTGGTCTCCACCGCTGCGACGCCGTATGCTCTTTGATCTTCGCTGGCGGTCGAGACCTCTTGTCCTGTTCTGAGGCGTGAGGTCATTGCACATATGTAATCACTAAACATTCTAATATGCTTATACATATGTAGGTATGGGATATATGATTAATATAAACCACAGCCCCCCCCCCCCCCAAATGACTAAGAAAAGGACAATCAAGGTAAGTCTACAGTTTAAGATAATTTCTATGACATACTATACTGTTAAACTTCTTGACAGGGAAAACGAGGAAGAATCTTCCCAGCAGTCATGCTCCTGTAGAGAATTCAGTGGTAACCATAACAGTGTAGTAATATCACAAATCAGCCTTAAAACTGTCACGGCACAATCTGATAAAATAGTTAACAACTCTTGTTAATTTGCATCAGTCCCTGTGCCGTCTGGGTTTTAATCTTCTCCCGAATCTGCTGTAGGTCCGCTTTGGCGTCCTGGCGGGACCTTCCTGTAAGGAATCTGCAGCTTGGGGAGGAGAGTGGTTATTTGTTCCCTGCAGGAGGGTTGAGTCTTTTTTCTTGGGGGGTCTACCCCGCCAAGGTGCCCTCGCCACCCGTGCAGGTTCGTCTCTCAACAAGAAAGCAGGTTTAAGTCTGTCAATGCTGACTGTTTCTTTTCTGTCCCCTAAATCAAGCACAAAATGCTTATCACCAGGTTCCAGCACTCTGAATGGTCCGTCGTATGGTGGACGGAGGGTTGACTTTAAAGCTTCATGCCTAACAAAAACAAACTCGGCGTTTTTTAAAGCTTGTGGGACAAAAACCCGTGGGAAAGAGTGATGTGCCGGTCCGGGGAGAGTGTCTGGTCCGTTACTGTCTAACGGCCTCAGGGTTGGAAGATGCCCAGGCTCTGGGTTCTCTGGTAAAAACTCACCTGGGAGTCTGAGAGGTTGTGCAAACACTAACTCTGCTGGGGAGGCGTCTAGATCCTCTTTAGGCGCAGCACGCAACCCCAATAAAACCCAGGGAAGTTTATTTACCCAATTTGTATCCGTTAGCAAGGCCCTGAGGGCGGCCTTTAAAGATCTGTGAAAACGCTCGCATAACCCATTAGCCTGAGGGTGATAAGCGGTGGTGCCGTGAATTGTCACTCCTAAGCTGCTGGCCATGGCTGACCAGAGCTCTGAGACAAATTGAGGCCCCCTATCAGACGTGATGTCCAATGGGACGCCGAAACGTGCCACCCAGTTTGTCAAAAAAACGCGAGCGACTTCCGCCGCTGTGGTTGACACCAGAGGGACCGCCTCAGGCCAGCGCGTAGTACGGTCTATCATCGTTAACAGGTGTGTGAAACCTTAAGACGAAGGTAGTGGTCCCACGAGGTCGACATGAACGTGGTCAAACCTTCTAGCTGGGATTCGAAAAGGCTCTAGAGGGGCTTTTGTGTGTTTGTGTATTTTGGCGCGCTGACAAGACATGCAAGTTTTTGCCCATTCCTTTACATTTTTGCGCAGGCCCGGCCAAACAAACTTTTCGGCGACCATTTTAACCGAGGCGCGCACACCTGGGTGCGCGAGGGAGTGAATTGAGTCGAAAATACGGCGGCGCCATGCAGCTGGGACTACCGGGCGAGGTCGGCCGGTTGAGACGTCGCAGATTAGGGGGGATACACTGTCACGTAAACCCCTTTCCTCCAGTCTTAACCCTGTTGGTCCAGACAGGAGCGCGCGCACGTCCGCGTCACCGCTTTGCTCCTCTGCCATGGCTGCGTAATCTATCCCTACGTGAATTGGGGCCGCGTACGTGTCCGCATTGGCGAAGAGTTCTGCGGCTGAGGTAGTATAATCTGTGTCCTTGTGCTCTGGCGATGTCACAGCACGAGAGAGGCAGTCTGCTACCACGTTAAGTTTGCCTGCCACATGTCGAATGTCTGTGGCGAACTCTGAAATTGCAGCTAGCTGTCTTTGTTGCCTGCCTGACCATGGTTCTGAAATTTTAGCCATCGCAAAGGTGAGCGGTTTGTGGTCTACAAAAGCCGTGAAACGCCGCCCTTCTAACCAGAACTGGAAGTGGCGGATGGATACATGAAGCGCTAGCAGCTCCCTGTCAAAAGTGCTGTATTTACGCTCGGTTTGGTTTAACGATTTGCTAAAAAATGCTAAAGGTTGCCAGGTCCCGCCAACGTGTTGTTCCACAACTGCCCCTATGGCCAAGTCTGAAGCATCTGTGGTTAGCGCTATGCGGGCCGAGGGATCGGGGTGAACCAACAATGTGGCGTTCGGTAGAGCACTTTTTACTTCCGCGAAGGCGCGTTCGCGCTCCGGGGTCCATTCGACCGCGTTGGAAGGCTTTTGTTTTCTGAGCGCGGCATATAGGGGCTGCATGAGTTGAGCTGCGCGGGGGAGGAAACGGTTGTAAAAATTAACCATTCCCAAAAATTCCTGCAGCGATTTGACCGTTTGTGGTCGTGGAAAATTTTTTACCGCGCGGACTTTGTCTGGCAATGGGACTGCCCCCTTCGGTGAAACTCTGTGTCCCAAAAAATCAATTTGTGACACGCCGAATTTGCATTTGGCTGGATTGATTATTAACCCGTGCTCTTCTAGTCTCTGAAAAACCGTAGAGAGGTGTTGTTCGTGTTCTTCCTCCGACGTGCTGGCTACCAGCATATCGTCGAGGTAGACGAACACGAAGGGGAGGTCACGTAATACCACGTCCATCATCCGCTGAAAGGTTTGAGCAGCGCCTTTGAGGCCAAATGGCATCCGCAAAAATTCAAAAAGACCGAAAGGGGTTATTACAGCCGTTTTAGGAATGTCTTCCACTCGAACGGGGACTTGGTGATAGCCGCGGACCAGGTCTATTTTAGAAAAAATGCACGCACCCGCCAGATGTAGTGAAAAATCTTGGATGTGAGGAATTGGGTAGCGGTCATGCGCTGTCGCGTTGTTTAGTCTGCGGTAATCGCCGCACGGTCTCCAAGAACCGTCGGTTTTCGGGACCATGTGGAGTGGCGATGCCCAGGGGCTTTTCGAGTGTCTGATAATGCCTAATTTTTCCAGGGTGGTAAACTCGTCCCGTGCTATGGCGAGCTTCGTCGCGTCTAAGCGCCGAGCTTTGGCGAATACGGGTGGGCCCGTTGTGGGGATGAAGTGTTCAACCCCGTGTTTAGCTACTGTTGCTGAAAATTTGGGAACTGTGAGTGCTGGAAATTGGGTGAGGAGTTGGTCAAACTTACCTCCTGCTGTTGTGACGTTGGCCTGCACGGATGGTGGAGAAACTCGAGCTGAGCAGGGGATAGAAGCAAATGACAGTGCATTAACCAAGCGTCTATTTGCTAGATCGACTAACAACCCATGTGCACACAAAAAATCAGCGCCCAACAAGTTAAAACTCACCGCCGCTACAATAAATGTCCATCT
Organism: Pholidichthys leucotaenia; assembly: GCA_020510985.1. Lineage (NCBI taxonomy): Eukaryota > Metazoa > Chordata > Actinopteri > Cichliformes > Pholidichthyidae > Pholidichthys > Pholidichthys leucotaenia. The sequence continues at coordinate 194,811,860 of CM035843.1, read as the reverse complement.
ATAGTCGCAGCCGTGAATGCAAAGAGGCAGGCTCCTTTCACCGTAAGTGTCAATGATGGAGCCGTTGGCCACCATCGCCCCATTACCCCGGGGACCCATGGCCCAGTCTGCGTGGGAAGGGGTGATAAAACTCAGTTGAGCTCCGGTGTCAATCAGGAACTGTCTCCCGGTGTGTCCGTCAGTCACATAAAGAAGCTTATTTTTTTCGCCGAGAACCGCAGCCGTTAACGGTTCTCGGCTTGGGCGTTTTCCCGAACTTTTGAACTTGCAGGGGGGAATGCATTTGTACGCCCTCTCGGTGAAACGGTGGTGGTAATAACAGATGTCGTTCCGCCTGCTGCGTCTTGGTCGTGTTGCCGCCATGGTGGGCGGGCTCTGCTCGGTTGTCTGTGGTTCTCCGCTGCTCTGGGCATCCGTGCTGAGATCTGCAGATGCTGCCGTGGCCATCTGTTCGCCGCAGGCGTTGATGAGCCGCTGAGCCTCTCGGGCCAGCGCGCGGAAGTCCTGCTGGGTGTTGCATTGCATGTTGACCAGTGTCCCTCTCGTGTGTGGCGGCAGAGTGCTGAGGAAGATATATCGGAAAAGGAAGTTGTCGTTGTCCTCTTCCTTAAGCTGCAGCATGTCCTCCATGAGGGCCTTGGGTCTGCATCCTCTGTGGCCGTAGATCGCCAGGATCTTCTCTGCTCTCTCCTCGGCTGAGGGGACGAAATTCTCCACGATGGTCGCCTTAAGCTCTCTGTATTTGTCATGGGCGGGCGGCCGTTGGATTATGCTCCGCGCACATCTTGACGTGGCAGCATCGAGTTTGGCGACGATGTGATAAAATTTTGTGTCGTCTGCCATTATGCCCGCCAGTGCAAACTGAGCCTCAGCTTGCTGGAACCACGAGCTCGGGTCTTCTTGCCAGAAGTCTGGCAGCTTGACGGTGACGGCGCTTGTGTGGGCCGTCCCTGATGTGTCCGCCGGGTGAGAGCGTCTTCCTTCGGCTCTCACGGCGGGGCTGGTGCTCGGTTGAGCCCTCTCTGTAGCTTCTGCCATGGGGGAACGTCGTCCATCTGTTCCCCTGTCTGCATGGGCGCCGGCGCTTGCCTGGGTCGCCTCTGATGAGTCAATCGCGGGAGAACGCTCTGTTCCATCCTCGCGTCAGGGTCACCAGTGTAGAGGAGCTTGGAATAACGAGGCGATGTGATTTATAAACCAAAGTTTATTATCAGCTTCGCTCCTCTAACAAGTCTCATCTAGTGCAGAAGCAGAATAAGAGATCGAACACATTCAGACCTTCATACTTATACTTACACACAACAAAAGACATTGCATATCAAAGCTGACATCCCGCATTAACTTAATCCCCCCTCCTTTGTCTTCCGTCTCCTCCACCTGACCCAGAGAGGTCAGGGCGATCGATCTCCTCCATTGTCCTCTGTCTCCTCCACCTGACTCTGGGAAGTCAGGGAGATCGATCTGGTCTCCACCGCTGCGACTCCGTATGCTCTTTGATCTTCGCTGGCGGTCGAGACCTCTTGTCCTGTTCTGAGGCGTGAGGTCATTGCACATATGTAATCACTAAACATTCTAATATGCTTATACATATGTAGGTATGGGATATATGATTAATATAAACCACAATAGGCCCCTTTTAGGAATTTCTGTTTAGTTTTAGTGCATGATTCAGGTTCCAAATTGGGGTGGGTCTCGATGGTATGTGTGTGTTTTGGACCTTTTTTTTGGGGGGGGGGGTTGTTTTGGGTTTAGGGACTGTTGGTATGTGACACAGGTGGTGGCTCCGCCTTTCCGGTTCCGCCACCACCCAGGGTATATGAAGGCAGGGAGAGGAGGGGCAGTCTCTTGTCCCCCTCTCTGCCTGGCGGATGCGGGAGTGTATGGTGAGAAGGCATCGAAACCTGTGTTTAGTTCAACACTCAGTCTGGTCCTTGGCTCCTATTCCCGGCATAACACTATGCTCTCATTTCTCCAGGTTGTTGTGGGGGGTCAATGTCAACCCCCGATTTACGCCTATGAATGGGGATGGGGGATGGCAGATTAACAGGGGGATGATTTTCCTACCAAGGGGGACAGCACCCCCGTCATCCTTACTGGGAATGACCCAGCGAGTTGTCACCAGAATAGAACCGGACCTGGTGGTTCCGTCACCAAACAGCAGGGGGCGCCAATCTGTCGATCCCTGTTTCCCGTCCAGCTGCAGCACTAGCTGATCCTGACATTGCGAAGATGGAGGCTGCTGTGGTTTAGAGCTGCTGGATACACAGACGCGCTCACTGAGGTTCAGAACTCTATTATGACAACATTCCCAGTGGCTCCAGGTAGGAGAAGCAGTCCTCCTGTGTACCGTCACCGCCTCGGTAAACAAGCGACAACCGGCTAATGTCAGGGAGTAGGCTAACGTAGCATAGCTAAGCTAGCGGCGTTGGTTCAGCTACAGTGTTTAGTTTAGGATAATAACTGACAGAATTTTATATTGTTCGTTTTTAGTAACAACAACCTCATAATGTAGTAGGAGACAGCATTGCAGATTATAACCCAGTCCCCCGTTAGCTTCAGATAATGTCATCATTAGCTCAGAAGAGGAAGATGTTTTGATGTCGATGCTAGCAGTGTTAGCAGGATGCTCTTGTACATGGAACCGTTTCCTGGTTTACATTTCTGAGCTTTTTTCACCGAACCAGAGGGCTGGGTGCATGGTTATTTCACAGTGATAAAACGGCTGGTATTAAATGTGTTTATAGCTCTGTCTATGTCAGTCTGAATAGTTATAAGTAGCAGCAGCATTAACAGGAATCTGGACTGTTTACATACACAGGACACCATACTCTTTACACTGGGTGTCAAAGTCAGCCTTTAAAAAAAAAAAACCTTAAATTTGTTTATCGAAAATTAATACTTCATTGTCGTTAAAAAATACAGTTAATCCTTAAATCTACATTTTAGAAGTCTTTAAAAGCTTGATGCCTATGGTTTTCTTGCATTTAGGGGGTATTCGTCATAAATGTGCAACTTTCACATAAATTTGTAACCCTTGTAAATTTGTGACTTCTTTATATAAATTTGTCTCTTTTTTTTGTAAACATACAACATTTTTCTTGTAAACTGAACTTTTTTTAATTCTTATTTTTATATTTTTTATAGTTTAGTCGTCATGTTCTTTGTCTGTGTACATCTGCTCCACATGCCTTGAATTGCCCCAGGGACAAATAAAGTTCTTTGAAATGAGTTGAAAAAAGCTGACAATAAGAAAAAGGATCATAAATGAGATGAGTAGCGATGTGGTTAGCCATCAGAAATAGAATTATATGATGGGTTTGGTAGGAATTAAAAGGGGAAAATAGCATTTAAATAGGATGCAAAATGTAAAATAGAAATAGGAGTAAGGTCTGTAAGAATATAGTGGTATGAATAGTGCAGTGACCATCAGAAATATAATGTGTTGCATACGATAAGAGTTCAGATATGTAATCAGCAAAGTTGAGTTGTGGGGTTGATTGTGTTCAGTTCAACAGCAGAGTCTGTACCAGTGCGCGAGTTGTTATTTTTTTAATATTCACAAACAGGTACAAATGTATAAATGTAAATTAGGTACAAAGGTGCAAAAATGTGATAAAATATGCAAATTTACAATTAAAAAGTCACAAGTTACAGTTCAGTTACATAGCATAAAAACTGAACCAGCATCCAGATGAAAATTGCAAATCTACTTGAAAAAAGTTGCAAATTTACAGGAAAAAAATTTGCAAATTTACTAGGGAAAAGCTACAAATTTTTGAACAAAAATGTGCAACTTTTTTAAAAAAGGTGCACATTTTTTAGGAAAAAGTTGCAAGTTTATGAGAAAAAAGCTGCAAATTTTTGAGAGAAAAAATAGCATATTTTTGAGAAAAAACTTGAAAATTTCTGAGATGAAAGTTGCAAATTTATGAGAAAGAAGTTACAAATTACATGACTAAAGAGTTGCAAATTTTTGAGAAAAGTTGTAAATTTGAGAAAAAGTTGCAAATATTTGAGGAAAAAAGTTGCAGATTTTTGTGAAAAAGGTACACATTTATGAGAAAAAGTTGCACATTTTTGAGAAAATGAGAAATTTATGAGGGAAAAGGTGACATTTTTCAAAAAAAGTCACATTCATTGAAAAAAGTTGCAAATTTATCAGAAAAAGGTCTAGATTTACAAGTAAAAAGCTGTAATCTTTTTGAGAAAAATATGCAAATTTATGAGAAAAAGCTAATATTTAGCAAATATTTAGACAAGTCCTTATCATGTGACCACATATGTTTCTCAAATACAAGGTCTTAAATTACATTATTTGACCCTAAAAGTCTTTAACTTCCTCAGATACCCTGTTACAGGTTTCAGTGCATGTTAAACTGTACATTTTCACATATTTCAGCTGAGTTATTATTATTTGTTAGTTATTTTTGGCGTCTTCAGTGCTCCAGCTTGTTATTTTCCATCTCTTTTTACACCAGAATTCCTTCATAAGGCGATATGAGGACAGACCAGTCAGACCAGTTGAAGCTGATACCACATGAAGGTGGTCAAGATAATCTAAATAAGCATCAGACTGGGTTCAGCTGTGAAATCAGTTGTGCATGTTTTCCTGTTTTGAAGCAGAGTGTTTACAGGCAGTAAACAGCAACTATTTTATGTACATTTACAACATTTTTGTCTTATAAATTTGCAGCTTTTTTCTCATAAATTTACCACTTTAGTTGTTTTTTCCTCACTTTTTCATGTTAAAAGTGCCATTTTTTCCTTATAAGTTTGTAGTTTCTTTCCTTGTAAATTTGCAAGTTTTTACTTGTAAATTTGCTTCTTTTTCCTTAGAAATCTGCAACTTTAAAAGAAAAACATAGCAAATTTGAGGGGAAAAAGTATCAAATTTGAGGGACAAAAGCAGGAAATTTACAGGAAAAAAGTTGCAAATTTATAAGGAAAAATGTCACAAATTTAAGTGGAAAAGGTAGCAAATTTAAGAGAAAAATCTGCTAATTTAAGAGAAAAAAAGCTAAACAGCAAATTTACAGGAAATAAGTTGCAAATTTTCCTGTAAATTTGCTACTTTTTTCTCAAATATGCAACATTTTCCTTGTAAATTTGCAAGTTTTTACTTGTAAATTTGCTTCTTCCTTTCTGGTAAATTTGCTTCTTTTTTCCTTGGAAATGTGCAACTTTAAAAGAAAAATGTTGCAAATTTAAGAGGAAAAAGTATCAAATTTGAGGGACAAAGTAGCAGATTTGAGGGGAAAATGTAGCAAATTTAAAAGACAAAAGTAGCAAATTTATAGGAAAAAAACTGCAAATTTACATGGAAAAATGTCACAAATTTAAGTGGAAAATTTTCAGAGTTAAGAGAAAAAAGTTGCATATTTGCAAGGAAAAAGTCACATTTGAGAAAAAAGTCTCCAAATTAAGAGGAAAAAATTAAATAGCAAATTTACAGGAAAAAAGTTGTAAATTTTCCTGTAACTTTGCTACTTTTTCCTCTTAAATTTGCTACTTTTTTCCTGTAAATTTACTATTTAGTTTTTTTTCCTCTTAAATTGACTACTTTTTTAAAAATTTGGCACTTTTTCCCTCATACATGTGCTATTTTATTTTAACTTACCACTTTTCCTCCCTCACCAAACTGCTGTTTTGTTTTGTTTTTTTCCTGATAAATTAGCCTTTTTTTTTTCTTGCACATGACTCCTCCCAGTAAACTTGTGACTTGCTCCTCCGGTGGCTGCACTAACCATGTTAGCCTCACACTCTACCACATTGTGCGTCTGCAGGCGGAGGCAGGAGGTGTGCGTAGCGTGCAGCAGACGGACGTGGCGTAGCAGCATGTACTCGGAGTGGCGCTCCCTGCAGCTGGTGGTGCAGAGTGACCAGGGCCACCTCAGCGTTCTGCACACATACCCCCCCACCGTGGGCACCGAGGTGGCCAACGCTGTGGTCAAACCTCTCGGCACGGCCGTGAGCCCCGTCGCCACCGAGAACATCCTCAAAACGGACAAAGAGGTGAGGAAGTTCAACACGCCGGTGCACACACTTTTTATGAATTTTAAACTAATAAAATAAGGAAAAATATATTTCATGTGATGAGAATAAGAGAACTGAACTGCAGGACTGCTCACTTCCTGATCAGTGTTTCCACATTTTAAGCAGTAAAATATGAAACTGTATTTATATTTAACGCAGATGGTGTCAGCATTAGGTTGCATGCTTTGGGAGTTGTAGATTTTTTTGTCTATAAGTTACTAAATTAAAATGAAGTTAATATGGCTGCATTATGAGAATAAACTGACCTTTCAACATAAGAAATAGTTGTTTTTGATGGGCATCTTTTTTCAGCACACAATTGTGACAATTTATTTAAATTTACAACATTTTTGCCATAAACTTGACATTTTTCCCATACTGTGGGAATTGGGTTATTATTTTTTTCTTATAAAATTGCAGTTTTAAATCAATTGAGGTTTTTGCCTTTTGTGTTTGCTACTTTTTTCCTATAAATTTGCAACTTTTTTCCCTTAAACTTGCAGCTTTTTTCCACTCTTAAAATAGCAAATTTTTCACTTAAATTTGTGCTTTTTTCATGTAAATTTGTAGTTTCCCCCTTTAAATTTGCTACCTTTTCCTCTTAAAATAGCAAATTTTTCTCTTGAAATTATAAACTTTTCACTTAAATTTGTGACATTTTTCCTTGTAAATTTGCAACGTTTTTCCTGTAAATTTGCTACTTTTTTCTCTAAAACTTACTACTTTTTCCTGTAAATTTACTAGTTTTTTTCTTAAAATTGCTACTCTTTTCTTTTATATTTGCTCATTCTTTTCTTTAAAATTTGCTGTTTTTCCTGTAAATTTGCCACTTTTTTCTTTGAAATTTACTGCTTCTTTCCTCCGAAATTTGCTGCCTTTTTCTTTTAAATTTGTGACATTTTTTCTTTTAAATTTGCAGCTTTTTTTTCCTGTAAATTTGCAACTTTTGTTCTCTAAAATTTACAGTTTTTTCCTGTAAATTTGCTAGTTTTTTTTTCTTAAAATTGCTACTCTTTTCTTGTAAATTTTGAAACTGAGATAGGCGCTGCCCCATACACCACATGGTGTCCCACATGCTGTGGAAGGGATTAACTTAACTTGCCTTTAAATTTGCTGCTTCTTTTATCCTAAATTCTCTACATTTTTCCCTTAATTTTGCAACTTTTTTCCTGTAAATTTTAAACTTTTTTTCTTTTAAATTTGCTGCTTTTTTCCTCTTAAATTTGTGACATTTTCCTTGTAAATTTGCAACTTTTTTCTTTGCTATCTTTTTGTATCCTTTTCCTTTTTTGTCCAAGACACTGATCTCTTCTCTGAACTTTCTGGACAGTTCTCTTTGTCTTAGCCATGTTTCTAACTTACAGTCAAACGTCACGTCAGCAGTCCAGGGACCTCATGTATAAATGGTGTGTATGCACAAAAACACGGCATACACTGATTTTCACGCACACCGTGGGATGTATAAAAACAAATGTGACGTGAGAATCTGCGGGCCGAGCCGCAAAGTTTCCACCTGTCATGAGAAGTTGTGGCTGTCCGCAAAATTCTGTTTGGCTTTATCAGATGGGTCGGTTAAACTACAAAACAGCAGAAACTCACAGAATGTGTTAAAATAACGTTTCCACTTCAGTTAAAATGATTTGTCTATGAATTAGTCTGTGAAAAACATGATTATTATTATGTGATTTATCTCCATAACCCAGTTCACTGAGCGCAGTGAAACCCCTATGAACTGACCTGCCTCACTCATGGACCAGCCAGCGCTGCTGTTAACTGAATCCTGTTTCTATAAATGTGTCATTTTGACCCCAAGACAAAAGGAGAGATCCTCTGGGTTAACGCTGAATAAAGGAGGACCATGAGCAGTTCCGGGCTGCAATTTACCCAGATTTCCAGGGACCCTTAATGGATTTCCCCCTCTGACATTTCGGCCTCCTCAGACCTCGGGAAGTGGGTTGGGGGAAACCGTTATAACACCTGTTGTCTCTGAGTCATTTTGACCTGAAGACAACAGGAGGATCCCCAGCACAATCTGTGCTGTACCTTGGAGGTTAGAATTTGGAAATAAAAGGCCTTTATATTGCGCAGCTCCATGTGTTCCTCCTGGCTGTCGTGCGTAATTTGGATTCTGATGCAGATTTGGTTTGTAACTTGTATAAATTCAGCTGTGAGATTGGAGTGGTGTCAGTGGTGTTTATGTACTCCATTTATTTGTTTGTTTATTTTACTCAGTAACAGCACGTCTGTCTGCGAATTACCGAGGGCTTTCACTGCATTTTTTTTTTCATGTGTCAGCACCCCCCCCCCCCCCCCCCCTTCGGGTAGATGGTGGCTCATCAACCTGGGAAGGTAGCCCATCTAGGGGAAGGTAAACCCTGATTTCAAACCTCCGCTGCCTTGCGGCACACCCGGTCACGGGAAAGGCTTCGGAAGTCAGCCCTGAGATCCGGAGTCGGAGCCCCTAAGGCAGTTCTCTGTTGTGCTCAACATCGTTCTGGCAGCTCCTGCGACGGTGCTGGTGCCAAACTATAGCAGCCCTGCTGTTCTTTTGGATTCATCAGTGACGTGGAGAGGGGGGACATGCTGCATGGGTAACATCTTGTCCTCCATATCTTCCTGCCCAGGCTTGAATCCTACCAACGCCCAACGCTGGAAGGTAGAACACCGGTGCGCATCGGCCTATTCAGCCACAGGCGGTGCTGTTCCAGCAGAGTAGACGTTTAGGATTCTCTTCCATGGTCATCATAGACCGACGGAGGCCAACGAAGCCCCCCCCCCCCCCACACACACACACAGATGTCACCCCAGCAACACTGTCATTGAGTAGCGATCCGTCTATTGACTTTAACTTTAATGCCAGACCATTCTATTTTATTTTATTTCATTCAGAGCCGGGTGCATTAACTGTCATTGTAACACGGTCCACTCGGTAAACTTACTTCTATTGTTGATTCCGGAGGGTCAGAACAAAATAAAATATTTTTTTCTGATCTCCACCTCCGTCATCAACACCTCAGCATCACACTCTATGAAGTTATTTTTTTATGTTGTGCTTTCCTGCAGGGTTGGTGGTCTTTGTTTGACAGAAGGGTGACGGAAGGGGTGTTTTTCTTAATTTTTTTTTTTAGATTTAGAATCCTTTACTAGTCCCACAATGGGGAAATTACAGGGCATCCACATGAGTGGATGAGGCAGCCACTGGTGCGACACCCAACCCTTTCACCATTCACACACACATTCATACCTGGGGCCACTTTGGAGTCTCCAATTAACCTAACTTGCATGTTTTTGGCATGTGGGAGAAAACTGGAGAAATCCCGGAATAAACCCACGCAGACACGGGGAGAACATGCAAACTCCACACAGATCACTGTTGGTCAGGGGCTGGGATCGAACCCAGGATTCCCCGGCCAAGGGTGAGTTGCTGTGCTGCCGCAGTGCTAACCACTCCACCACCACGCTGCCCATTTACAGTCATTAGTGGAAGAACCAAGGCAGAGTAAAGAGATCGTGCACATACGCTGGTTTACACAGTGAGGTGGGATGTAGAAAGAAAAGGAGTGGAGAATCAGGCGTGCGCATAAGTTTATAAATCTAAAAATTTTTGTGCGCACGTACTTTTCCGATTTTGTGAGTCCACCATCTTTCAGTATGAAAGCTGCACAATCCTTTTTACTCAAGGCCCCTGCTATTTGAGGCGTTCTATCTCAAGCACGCCTGATGCAGCTAATGAAGCCCTTGGTTGGTTGCATCAGGTGTGCTGGAGACCACACCTGATTTACAAATGTGTGCTGTGGTGAGCAATTGTATTCAGGGGGTTGAATAATTTTGAGACTGCAGTAGTCATTGAAAGTAGGATTTAGTGTTGAATATGGATAAAATCCTTGTTGTGGAAGATGAAAGAAAATGAGAGCGAGTTGGATGACACTCGAACTTTATTCAGCTTCCAACATTAAACACAAAACTAGAACTCTTGAGTGCCTGAGCGAACTCCTTTATACACTTTTATTCCCGCCTCCGGCACGCAAGGTAAACACATTAACATACAGACTGAAAGACATGTACACACCTTAACATAACATTGACACACATGTCACAGAGCAGGTCTTGCTACAGTACATTCGCACCCCTGCATCCTCAGGTATGAACCTGGCGCGGTGGGGGGGCGAAAGGCACATCTTTGTTTGTTTGGCTCCCCTCACCTTTCTCCATTAGCATCTCTATCTTCTCCCCCACCAACCCTCTTGTCCTGGGTGGAGTGCCATGTGTGTTGTGTCCACCACACAGCCCCCCTTCCCCCCCGAACACCCAGAAGGGGCTCTAACCTTGGGCTTGAGCCGGCACCCGTAACGGCGGTAATGTGGAGTTGCTGGACCGGCCGAAGTGTCTTGCTGTTGAGGTGGGCAGGAGACAAACTCGGTCTCTGGCATGCAGTCCTGTGGAGGGGGAAAGGGTGGGGAGGGGAAAGACCTAGTCTGCTGCCAACAGTTCTCTGCAGAGGGAACACCAACTTATGGAGCCACTGTAGGTGGGTGTCTGTGCCGGGGAGCTTGAGCCAACACCACCTATTCGTCTTCCAACACATAAGCGAGCTTAAGCCTGTCAATACAGACGGTTTCCTTGCCCCCCCCCCCCCAAGTCTACCGCAAAGGGGTTTTCCCCTGTTTCCAGCATTTTGAACGGGCCATCATAGGGTGGATGCAGCAGGGTTCTGTGTGCATTGTGCCTGACAAAAACGAATTTGGCATTCAGCAGGTCAGTCCCGGGTGCGGGGTTTTCCGGTAAAAATTCCCTGGGGATCCGCAGCAGCTGAGAAAAAAATGAGTTCTGCCGGGGAGGCTACTAGATCCTCCTTAGACGCGGAGCGCAACCCTAGCAGGACCCAGGGCAGGCGGTCGACCCAGTTTGCATCTGTGAGTGAAGCTCTGAGCGCTACTTTAAGTGACCTATGAAAACGTTTGCGTAATCTGTTAGCCTGGGGGTTGTACTCAGTGGTGCGGTGGATTTTGACCCCCAGGCTCTGGGCCATTGCAGACCAGAGTTCCGAAATGAATTGCGGACCCCTGTCGGAAGTGATGTCAGTCAGGCACTTAACAATGCCTTTAGATCTGGTGACGCACAGGCCTACAGTTCATCCAGGGCAGATCTGAAGAGGGGCATCAAGAAGTTCAAGCACAGCTACAAGCTGAAGGTGGAGGAACATTTTGGGGACTCTGACCCCCGACGCATGTGGCAGGGCATTCAAGCTATCTCTGATTATAAGCCCAGCAACTCCATACCTATAGCCATGACTGTGTCCTTTCTCAATGAGCTAAATGACTTCTATGCTCATTTTGACAAGGACAATAACGAAAAGAACATCAATTTCCCACCCTCTGACGACCTCCACCACCTCACACTCACTCACACTGATGTCCGTAACGCACTGAGTCATGTCAACGTACGTAAGGCTGCTGGCCCTGACGGCATTCCTGGGCGTGTGCTGACGGCATGCGCTGAGCAGCTGGCAGGGGTCTTCACGGACATCTTCAACCTGTCCCTGTCCCTGGCCCAGGCCGTGGTACCTGCGTGCTTCAAGACCACTTTTATAGTACCAGTGCCGAAACATTCAACACCATCGTGCCTAAATGACTATCGCCCTGTGGCACTGACGTCCGTAGTCATGAAGTGCTTTGAGCGACTGGTCTTAGCACAGCTCAAAAAATGCCTGCCCCCTACACTGGACCCTGACCAGTTTGCCTACCGGAGCAACAGGAGTACAGAGAATGCGGTTTCTACAGCGCTGCACTATGTACTCTCACACCTGGATGACAAGAACACCTATGCAAGAATGCTGTTTGTTGACTTCAGCTCAACATTCAACACAGTTATCCCCTCCAAGTTGATCACTAAACCTGGGAATCAGTACCTCCACCTGCAACTGGATCATGGATTTTCTGACCAACAGTCCCCAGCATATTAGGTCAGGCCCCAACCGTTCTTCCGTCATCACACTCAACACTGGTGTACCACAGGGCTGTGTGCTCAGCCCATTCCTCTACTCCCTCTTCACCCATGACTGCAGGCCTATGTATGGATCCAATTCCATCATAAAGTTCGCAGATGACACCACGGTGATCGGACTCATCAGGGACAACGATGAGTCAGATTACAGGGCAGAGGTTGAGCACTTGGCTACTTGGTGCGCTGACAATAACCTGCTCCTTAACACCAGCAAAACCAAGGAGCTCATAGTGGACTACAGGAAGGAGAGGGGAGAGACACATGACCCCGTCCATATCAATGGCATAGCTGTTGAACGTGTCCCCAGCTTCAAATTCCTGGGGACCCACATCTCGGAGGACCTGTCCTGGTCAGTTAACACCACCAGCCTGATCAAGAAGGCCCATCAGCGCCTCTTCTTCTTGAGGACACTGAAGAAGAACCATCTGTCAACTGACATCCTGGGCAACTTCTACCGCTGCGTGATAGAGAGCACCCTGACCAACTGTGTCACAGTCTGGTATAGGAGCTGCTCTGTCGCTGACCGTAAGGCGCTGCAGCGGGTGGTGAAAACCGCCCAACGCATCACAGGGACTCCACTTCCAGTTATAGAGGACGTCTACAGGAAAAGATGTCTGCGCCGGGCGCGCAGCATTCTTAGGGACTCCAACCATCCTGCTCATGGACTGTTCCAGCTTCTCCCCTCCGGAAGGCGTTTCAGAAGACTTCGGACTAGAACCAGCAGGTTTAGGAACAGTTTCTTTCCAACAGCTGTCACGTTATTGAACTTAGTTCCCCGCTGACTCTCTTACCATCATCTCTTACCATCCTCACCTGTATATAACTGCCCATCTAACTTATTGTACATTATTTGCACATAACAGTACTCTTAACTTTCTGCACTGCTGCATATATTTGCATATATTTGCTTAAATTGCACATACTGTCAATTACTGTATATACTGCACTGCTGTCCTTTGCACTTCTGATTGGATGCTAAACTGTGTTTTGTTACCTTGTATTCATACATGTGTAATTACAATAAAGTTGAATCTAATCAAATCTAATCTAATGTCCCAACGGGGATCCGAACCGTGCAACCCGAGCTGACAAAAAAGTGTGAGCCACTTCCACAGACGTGGTGGAAGCCAGCAGGACCACTTCCTGCTGATTGCTAAGCTAACACTAGTTAGCTTAATGCTACCTGAAGCGATTGCTAAGCTAACACTAGTTAGCTTAATGCTGGCGCCAGTCTCTAAATAACTAACCTACAGCGATCGGATATACCTCCGGTGGATTACCCCTTTGATCGCTTTTATCCGGCCACTGTGAGTAAACTGACCAGCGATTCCAGCGCTTCCTTGTGATTCACTGATGTGCCCTACCTGAAGCGATTGCTAAGCTAACGCTAGTTAGCTTAATGCTGGCGCCAGCCATTCCACCTAACACCAGCCTGAATCAAAGCCCAGCTGCGAGGCCCAGCGGAGATACTACCAGGCAGGCGGCTATTTGTTGACGGGGCTCAGCAGAGATTTCACCCAGGCAGACGGCGGTAGGCGGCCGTGCCCAGCGGAGGACTTACCGTGACTGCAGCGGCGGTGTGCGACGAGACTACCCGAAGCGATTGCTAAGCTAACGCTAGTTAGCTTAATGCTGGCGCCAGTCATTCCACCTTACACCAGCCTGAATCGAAGCCCAGCTGCGAGGCCCAGCGGAGATACTACCAGGCAAGCGGCTATTTGTTGACGGGGCTCAGCAGAGATTTCACCCAGGCAGACGACGGTAGGTGGCGGTGCCTAGCGGAGGACTTACCGTGACCTCAGCGGAGCTCGGTGGCAGCGGCGGTGTGTGACGAGACTCGGTTGGAGGAGCGGGACGGGAGACCAGTTACGGCGACTATGAGCAACGAGACCAGCAACGGAAGGGGCTAGTTGGCTAGCTGAGGCCCAGCTGGATTCGAGGACGATCGGATCAGATTCTGGCGATATAAGCAGAATTTATTTTACTATCCACAGATTTTCTTTTTCCTTCTTTCCAAGAAAGACTGAAGATGGCTGCCACCGGATTAAAAAGTGGGCTGATGGGCACCACTAATAAGCCTTCTCTACTTCCTCTTCGTTTTGTCTTTGTGTGTCTGGACCTGCAACAAGAAGGATTTTCCGACAAACTCAACCAAAGGTGAAGTTAAAAAGTTTTATCTGTATGGATTTGGGCTTGGACATCTCACCCTACACTCTATGTGGTCTTTAAAAGCCCTGAGCAAAAACTTCCAAATTAAGGCAAACATGGCTGTTAAGCAAAAATCACAATATGGCAGAGGATATACAGTTAAAGTTCTGTTAGTTCTGCTACTTCTGGCAGGAGATATTCACCTTAACCCTGGACCTGCCACTATTAAACAGCAGACCACTGGGTTAGCACAAAACCGAGCTGTACAAAAGCAAAAACAACATTTATTTTTCCAAACTGTTAATCATGCACGAGTTCTTTGGGACACCAAGGCTAAACCAAAGGGGATCCTCGGCGGTCATTTAAACATACGGAGCATAATCCCCAAAAGAGATGAGATTTCGGTGTTGCTGTTGGACTCAAATCTGGACTACCTTTGTCTCTCAGAAAGCTGGCTACACAGGAACATAGACACTAATATGATCGATATTGTGGGCTACCAGTGTTTTAGAAAAGACAGGCAGGTAGGGAGGGGAGGAGGTGTTTTAATTTACATCAAAGAGAAATATAAATGTCAACTGGTTGATTTGAATACTTCACTTGAATGTTTAGCTGTTAATGTATGTCTCTCTCCGGTAATGAATTTCAACATTGCAGTAGTGTACAACCCACCGTCACACAACTCTTCCTTTTATAATGAATTAAGTGATCTGGTTAAACAACTTGAGAAGAACAGAGAAACAATAATTCATGGTGACTTTAATATCAACTGGTCTGATAAAAAAGACAAACAAAAACTGAAAAGCCTCATGACTAAATTTAATTACCAGCAAATCATCAAAGGACCCACCAGGATAACCAAACAATCCAGAACACTTATTGACATGGTATTTACTAATAAACCAGAACGAATAACCAGAACCTATAATCTTGTAACTGGTCTCTCAGATCATAACATGGTTCTTGCTGTCAGGAAACTTACTAAAAAGCGACTACAGTATTTTGGGGGAGTCGATATTGACAAATCAAATTTTATTATCCCCAAATCAAAAAATGAGGAGTTTGAACATTACTTAGAGAATCAAAATTGGGAGCAGCTCATGTCAACATGTGAAGTAGATGATTGTTGTAATTTTATAACTGCAACAATCACAAAGTCTATAGAAAAATTTTCAAAGCAAATTAAAAGTAGACAACAGAAGATTAGCCTACCATGGTTAAATAATGAAATAAGAAAACTTATGAAGAGGCGAGACTATGCACTGAAAACATCACTAACCTCCAAACTACAAAATGATCACCTTGTGTACAAAAGTTTAAGAAATAAAGTGGTACATGAGCTGCGAAAATCAAAAATATCTTATTACAATAAACTGATAGATCATGCAAAGGGTAACAACAGTTCCCTATGGAGGCATTTAAATAACTTAACTAATAAAAAAAACGATCAGAAGGGGGTAAAGGAACTTAGAATCAATGGCAAGACCGTCAGTGACAAGGCTACTTTGGCAAATGAATTTAATTCACACTTTGTGGGCTCTGTGGAAGACTTAACAAAAATTTTTGTGCTGCCAAATGTGCTCAACAACACAAATTCCATACTTCCAACAGATACTTTTCACATCAATGAGGTAAATGAGAAGTTAATTGCTGGTATTGTTAAAACACTGTCAAACTCAAAAACTAATGATATCTACAATATGAGCACCTCCTTTCTCAAAATGCACAGCAAAATATTAATCAAACCACTGACTCATCTCATTAATCTCTCCATTAGGTCTAGTACATTTCCATCTGGCTGGAAAAAAGCTGTCGTCATACCAGTTCATAAATCAGGCAGTAAAGACGATATATGCAATTACCGCCCAATCTCTATTTTACCAGTCCTATCTAAGGTTCTTGAAAAAGTTGTAGCTACACAGCTGATAGACTACTTACAAGACAGTCAACTTCTTCATCCACATCAATTTGGTTTTAGACCAGGATACTCAACAGAAACAGCAAATTGTTGCCTTATTGAAAACGTCAAACAGTCCTTGGACAGGGGTAATGTGGTAGGAGCTGTTTTTCTAGATCTCAAAAAGGCTTTCGATACTGTAAACCACAGTTTGCTTTTATCCAAAATGGTATCTTTTAACTTCTCCCCAAATACATTAGAATGGTTTGCATCTTATCTCCAGAATAGAGAACAGTGTGTAAAAGTTCACCAGGATAAATCCTCATTTTTAAACAACCGCATGGGTATCCCACAAGGGTCCATTCTTGGTCCTTTACTTTTCAGCATTTTTATTAATGACTTGCCGTTACACTGCTCAGCTGCAACATGCCAACTTTATGCAGATGATGCAGTTATTTACACAGCTGCCAAGACTCCAGCACAGGCTGCAGATGTACTGTCTACAAGTATGGTTGATGTCCAAGAGTGGCTCCTCAAGAACCATCTATTGCTGAACCTTCAGAAAACAGTCTCAATGTGCTTTTCAATCAAAAAATGTAACCTGCAACATTTTAAAGTTAATATACATGATCATGACATCAGTTTAGCTACAGAATTCAAATACCTTGGCATTGTACTAGATCCTCAACTCAAATTTAATCTTCATATAAAGAAAATTTCAAAAACAGTAAAAAAAAATCTGAACTGCTTTAAATTAATTAGATATTACATACCTTACGAAGCAGCTGCACTGTATATGCATTCTATGGTTTTTTCTCATATATCATACTGTTTGACAGTCTGGGCTCAAGCAGCCCCTTCCACAATAAGACATATAGGTTCATTATATAATCAAACCCTAAAAATCTTGGACAAAAAGCCCATTAGGTGGCATCACTGTAATGTTTTAAAAAAAATACAACCTATTGAGTTTTGAGAGCTTCATTGACCTCTGTCTTCTGAAATTAACGTTCAAATGTTTCCATAAATCAGCACCCGAGCCACTTGCTGGTTTCGTCCAAAGACAGGACAGCAGCAGAGCCACCAGGAGTTCTGTTAACAATAACTGTAAAATATTCCACCGCAGAACCACATTTGGACAAACAGCTTTCTCTATAAAGGGCAGTCACATCTGGAACACAATGCCAAATGAAATTAAAATAATAACGGACTTTAAAACATTCACTAAAAATGTTAAAAACTGGCTGAAAAATAAACAAGAATGTACTCATGTATGAATTAATTGTCTGCAAAGTGAGAGTGAATGAAGGGAAGAAATAAATGTGTTTGTTTATAGTGAGTGACGGAGGGAGGAAGGCCTGAAATAGGCAAATGTGAGTTATGTTATATGTGTTAAATGTGAGTCAGGCTGTTATATTTGTGTATTTATAATATTTATAATATTTATGTTAAATGTGAGTCAGGCTGTTATATTTGTGTATTTATAATATTTATAATATTTATAATTGTGTATTTATAATTTTTCTGCATTGATGTATGTGGTTATTGTGTATATTTTTTATCTTGATTCTTTTTTCTAAAGCCCATCCAGGGACAAGAGTTGCAAATTAGCTAATAGCTATACACTCTATGTGCAACACATCAGATTGATTGTCTTTGATTAATTGTCTATGTTTATTGCACTGTCCCTGTCAAATAAACTAATCTACTACTACTACTTCAGGCCAACGCGTGGTGTGGTCCACGATTGACAAAGGGTGCGTGAAACCTTGCGACAGAGGCAGGAGGCCCACCAAATCCACATGGACGTCGTCGAACCTCCTGGCCGGAATTTGGAACGGCTCAAGGGGGGCTTTGGTGTGCTTGTGCACTTTGGCCCGCTGGCACGCTACGCACGCTGCAGCCCACGCTGTCACGTCCCTGCGTGAGGCCAGACAGATTTCGCCCCCACCAGTTTAACTGAGGTGCTCAGGCCGGGGTGTGAAAGGGAGTGGACTGACTCAAAATTGCAGCGGCACCAAGAGCTTGGAACCCGGTGGAGACGTCGCAGAGCAAGGGGGGCACCCTTCTTGCACCACCCTGCTCTCCAGTTTTAACCCAGTGGGCACGGACTGGAGCACGCAAATGTACGTGTTCCCGGTTTGCTCTGCGGCCATGGCAGGGAACTCTATTCCCATGTAGACTGGGGAGACTAACGTGCGACAGGCAGTCGGCCACGAGATTAAGCTTACCAACTATGTGCTGAATGTTGGTTGTGAACTCCGAGATTGCAGACAAATGTCATTGCTGCCTGGACGACCACGGTTCCGAGACTTTGGTCATTGCATACGTTAGCGGCTTATGATCAATGAACGCGGTGAACTCGCACCCTTCCAGCCAAAACTGGAAGTGGCGTGTCGCCAGGTGGAGGGCCAGCAGCTCTCTGTCAAACGTACTGTATTTGTGTTTGTTGTTGCGTCAAGTACGTTTGAAAAATGCGAGCAGCTGCCATGAACCGGAAACGTACTGCTCCACCACTGCCCCATGGCAACGTCAGATGCGTCAGTGGTGAGTGCTGTCCATGCTGACGGGTCAGGGTGGGCTAGCAAAACGGCATTAGCGAGCGCTGTTTTGGCGTTTGCGAAAGCCTGGTCTCACTCGGGGGTCCAGTCGATGTTTTCTGCGGGCTCCTTTTTTTTTTTTTGAGTATGGCGTACAACGGTTGCAGCAGCTGGACTGCTCAGGGGAGGAAATGGTCGTAAAAGTTGACCATGCCCCACAATTCTTGTAGGGCCCTCACAGTCTGCGGACGTGGAAAATCCGACATGGCACGCACCTTATCAGGCAGCAGAATCGCGCCCTCCGGCGAAATGCGGTAACCCAAAAAATCAATCACTGGCACACCGAACTGGCACTTCACTGGGTTAACGATAAGCCAGTGCGCTTCCAACCTCTGGAAAACTAGTTTGAGATGAGCAAGGTGCTCCTCCTCGGACTTGCTAGCCACCAAAATGTCATCTAAGTAGACAAAAACAAAAGGCAGGTCACGGAGCACTGCATCCATCATTCTTTGGAAGGTTTGCATCGCACCCTTTAACCCAAACAGCATGCATAAAAACTCGAAAAGGCCAAAAAGAGTTATTACCGCTGTTTTGGGAATGTGCTCCACGTGTACCGGGACCTGGTGGTAACCACGGACCAAATCCACTTTGGAAAAAACACACGTCCCAGCTAGATGCACGGAAAAATCCAGGATGTGCGGGATGGAATACCGATCGTGTTCCGTGGCGTTGTTCACGCACCGGAAATCACCACACGATCACCACGACCCATCGGCCTTAGGCACCATGTGTAGTGGGGATGCCCACGGACTGTTGGAGCGCCCAACGATGCCCAGCTGCTCCAAGTTGGTAAACTCCTCACGCATGCTGGCTAGTTTAACCGCGTCCAGGCGCCGAGGTTGGGCGAACACCGGTGGGCCTTTTGTGGTTATGAAATGTTCGACCCCGTGTTTGCTTACTGTAGCAGAAAAAGTTGGAACCATGAGTGCTGGGAACTGTGAAAGTAAATGCTGGTACTTACCCCCGGAGCTATAATGTTAGCCTGTGTTGTTGGCCCAACTCCCCAAGTTGTGCAGGGCAGGGAGGTAAAAGAGACAGCATCCACTAAACGTCTGTTGGCAACATTGACTAACAACCCATAAGCATATAAAAAATCTGCTCCTAAAATGGGGACAGAACATGCAGCTACCACAAAGTCCCACTGGTAATTGCGTCCGTGTAAGCATACGTCAGCGTCCTTTCGACAAACGTCCTGATGTTGGATCCGTTGGCGGCCGTGAGCTCAAGATCGCTGCCTCCTGCCAACCTTTCTGCACTGACCGGCAGAATGAGGCTCTTCTGGGAGCAGGAGTCCACCAAGAAACGTCTCCCCGAACGTGTGTCTGTGATGAAAAGCAGCTTGTTCCTGTTGCCAGCGGTTGCAGCCGCTACTGACTGCTGGCTGTGCCGTTTCCCGGCTTCTTGAGTTGGCACGGCGGCAAACAGTGTTGGGCATTTGACCCGAAACGGTGGTGATAGAAATGTTCCGTTCCTGTGTCTCTTGGCATCTGTCCCAGCCACCACCAATGGCTCCTCGACCTCGCTGGAGTCCTTCATGGATGCCAGTGTCGTTGAGTCCATGCTGAGAGCTCTGGTCATTAGGATGATGCGGTCCGCTTCCTGCGCCAGTGTGCGGTAGTTCTTGGTTTCCAGCAGCGGCGAGTTGGCCAGGATTGCCCTCGCTGTAGCAGGTAGGTTCCTGAGGAAGAGGTGGGCCAACAGGAAGGATTCATCGTTCTTTCCTACCAATGCTAACATGCTCTCCATCAGCTCCACAACTGATCTGTCACCTAACTCTGAGCGTGTTAGGAGTTTCTCTGCTCTCTCACTGTCCGACAGGGTATAACGCTGAAGTAGCATCTGCTTGAGTGCGTCGTATTTCCCCTGGGCCTGTGGCTTCTGGAGCAGGCTCGTCACTTGCTGCGTGGCGTGCACATCCAGCGCAGTGACCACATGGTAATATTTGGTGTCGTCTGTTGTCATCCCGCGGGGTGCGAATTGGGCTTCCACATGTAGAAACCATGTGGTCGGGCTGTGAAGCCAGAAGTCTGGGAGCTTGACTGTGACAGCGCAGACCATGCTGGTGTTCTCCCTCTGGGTTGTCTCCAGGACAGTGCTTGGCTCGTTGTCCATTGCACGTCTTAGGGTCACCAATGTGGAAGATGAAAGCAGACGAGGCAGCAAGCTGGACGGCACACGAACGTTATTCATCTTCCAACATTAAACACAAAAAACTAAAACTCTGTGTCTGAGTGTCTGAGTGAACTCCTTTATACACTTTTATTCCCACCTCCGGCACACAGGGTAAACACATTAACATACAGACTGAAAGACATGTACACACATTAACATGACATTGACGCACATGTCACAGAGCAGGTCTTGCTACAATACATTTGCACCCCTGCGTCCTCAGGTGTGATCCTGGCACGGTGGGGAGCGAAAAGCACATCTTTGTTTGTTTGACTCCCCTCACTTTCTCCATTAGCATCTCTATCTTCTCCCCCACCAACCCCCTTGTTCTGGGTGGAGTGCCATGTGTATTGTGTCCACCACATTGGCTATGTTTACATGGACACAAGTAACCCAAATTAAAAGCCTGATCGGAATAAAAATGCTTCATGTAAACATGGCGATCTGAATATTCTAACCCGATCACGCTCATTCGGATCAAAATTTCATTCCGATTGAGAGGAGTGGGTTATGCCGATTGTTAATCTGAATGGTGCGCATGAAAACACTTATTCCGAACACAGGGCAGAAAATATGTTTACTGCACATGTCTGTACACCAGCCGCACGTCGACGTGACGTATTTCCGCCTTAGCAGCAGCTAGCGGAAAACATAGCGGGAGTAAAACAAAACTGGTCTGTATCGTCCTGCTGTCTCCCTCTGTTCGCCGTATGCACTTGTAGCTTCATTACGGAGACCAGCAGAAGCAAAAGTACAGTCTGAATAACACAATACAGGTCAATTTCGACACAAAGCGGGGCTTGCTAACACCGGAAGTTGCTTCTTCTTCTACTATTTTCGGAATGTCGAAATGTCGACGTGCGCATGTCAAAATGATTTATTCCGTTCAAACATGTGACACATGGAAATGCACGTCCTAATCAGATCAGCTTTTTCAGGATCCATGTAAACAGTAAAATTCTGATCTGAATTGTAATCAGATGGAAGAAATTTTGCCCATGTAACTGTGGCCAATGTAATAAGTGTTATTTAATGATTTAAACTGTTCTTGTGTAATTTACTGCAAACACCTGACAACCTTTACATTTTGACAATAAACCTAAAATGCACTGGGGGTTTCACTGTAAATATCAGCTTATCCTGTAAAGTTTTTTTTTTTTTAAATTTTCTTCCTCAGTAAACTGCATCAGCGTCAATTTTTTTTTTCCAGAAATTTGACTTTTCAATTATGTTTGAGAATTTTGTCCCCTGTAAATGCAAGTAATTTTTCCTATAAAGATGATTTTTTGTACCTTGTAAATTAAAATCTATTGAATTTTTTTTTTAGATATTTGCAGATTTATTCATGTAACTTTGTGATTTTGTATTGTTACATTTGATGGCTTTATAGACTGCTTTTTTCTTGTAAATTGTGAGATTTTTCTCTTAAACTTATAAGGCTTTTTGGTTGGGTTTTTTTTTGTTTTTTTTTTTGTTTTTTTTTTTTAGTAATTTTGTAATTTTTTTACATTTACTAAAATTGGAGCTCCACGATTTGATGATCTGTCCGGTGTTTATCTACCACCTTCCTCCGATGCAGCGTCCTGACAGCTGATCATTCCCTCATGTGCTCGCTCATTTGTCCTCATTTCCAGCTTGTTTATTTATTTGCAGCTTCCTGTCATAGATTGCTCCCCTGCTGCAGCGGGTGGCTGCTCTATTTGAGCAGTTATTGTAGAACGCAAATGCAAATATAAAGATTTTAGCTCAGCCGGCCGGTGTTTCTGTGGTGAGAGGACAGAAATTCTTAATAACTGTTTGACTTGACTGTGAATCAGAATATCCTTTTGCTCCACTCATCATTCCCTTTATCTTAACCAACTTCCTGTTTCCTGTCAAAAATAATGACATTATACAGTGTCACCAGTAGGTGAGTTGTTATTTTTTAAGAAGTGGGATGGGGGTATTCACATTGTTAGCATAAGATATAAATGTAAGTTGGGGACAAATTTGCAAGAATAAAGGTGCAAAAAGATGAGTCACAAGGTACAATGTAATTATACAGCATAAAAATTTAACCAGCATCCAGATGAAAATTTCGGATCTACTAAAAAAAGTTGCTCATTCACAAGAAAAAAAGGTATAAATTTACAAGAAAAAAACCTGCAAAATCACAAGAAAAAAGCCACTAATTTATGAGAAGAGTTGCAGATTTATGAGAAAAAAGTTGCAAATTTATGAAAAACGAGTTGCAAATTTATGAAAAATGAATTGCAAATTTACAAGAAAGGACTTTCAGCTTTTTGAGAAGAGCTGCAAATTTATGAAAAAAAAGCTGCAAATTCATGAAAAAAGTTGCAAGTTTACAAGAAAAAAGTTGCATATTTATGAAAAAAAAGCTACAAATTTATGAGAAAAAAGTTGGGTATTATGAGACAAAAGTTGAAAATTTATAGGAAAAAAGCTGCAAATTCACAAGAGAAAAGCTACAAATTTATGAAAGAGTTGCAAATTTGAGAAAAAGTTGGAAATTTACAAGAAAAAAGTTGTATATTTATGAGAAAAAAGCTACAGATTTATGAGAAAGAAGCTGCATATTTATGAGAAAAAAGTTGAAAATTTATTGGAAAAAAGTTGCAAATTTATGAAAAACGAGTTGCAAATTTACAAGAAAGGAGTTTCAACTTTTTGAAAAGAGCTGCAAATTTATGAGAAAAAAGCTGCAAATTCATGAAAAAAAGTTGCAAATTTACAAGAAAAAAAGTTGCGTACTTATGGAAAAAAAGCTACAAATTTATGAGAAAAAAGTTGAAAATTTATAGGAAAAAAGTTGCAAATTCACAAGAGAAAAGCTACAAATTTATGAAAGAATTGCAAATTTGAGGGAAAAGTTGCAAATTTACAAGAAAAAAGTTGTATATTTATGAGAAAAAAGCTACAAATTTATGAGAAAGAAGTTGCATATTTATGAGAAAAAAGTTGAAAATTTATTGGAAAAAAGTTGCAAATTTATGAAAAACGAGTTGCAAATTTACAAAAAGGAGTTTCAACTTTTTGAAAAGAGCTGTAAATTTATGAGAAAAAAGCTGCAAATTCATGAAAAAAGTTGCAGATTTTTGAAAAAGCTGCAAATTTACAAGAAAAAAGTTGCATATTTATGAAAAAAAGCTACAAATTTATGAGAAAAAAGTTGCATATTGTGAGACAAAAGTTGAAAATTTATTGGAAAAAAGTTGCATATTCACAAGAGGAAAGCTACAAATTTATGAAAGAGTTGCAAATTTATGAGAAAAAATGCAAATTCATGAGAAGAGTTGCAGATTTTTGAAAAAAAAGCTGCAAATTTACAAGAAAAAAGTTGCATATTTATGAGAAAAAAAGCTACAAATTTATGAGAAAAAAATTGAAAATTTACATGACAAAAGTTGCAAATTTATGAGCAAAAAACTACACATTTATGAAAAAAGGGTTGCAAATTTACAAGAAAGGAGTTTCAGCTTTTTGAGAAGAGTTGCAAATTTATGAGAAAAAATCTGCATATTTTTGAAAAAAGTTGCAAATTTACAAGAAAAAAGTTGAAAATTTATAGGAAAAAAGTTGCAAGTTTATGAAAAATGAGTTGCAAATTTAAAAGAAAGGAGTTTCAACTTTTTGAGAAGAGTTGCAAATTTATAAGGAAAAAAACTGCAAATTTATGAGAAAAAAGCTGCAAATTTTTGAAAAAGTTGCAAATTTACAAGAAAAAAGTTTCATATTTACAAGAAAAAAGCTACAAATTTATGAAAAAAGTTGCATATTTATGAGAAAAAAGATGAAAATTTATAGGAAAAAAGTTGCAAGTTTATGAGAAAAAAGTTGCAAATTTATGAAAAACGAGTTGAAAATTTACAAGAAAGGAGTTTCAAGGTTTTGAGAAGAGTTGCAGATTTATGAGCAAAAACCTGCAAATTTGAGAAAAAAGCTGCAAATTTATGAGAAAAAAGTTGCAGATTTTTGAAAAAAGTTGCAAATTTACAAGAAAAAAGTTGCATATTTACTAGATAAAAAAAGCTACAAATTTATGAGAAAAAAGTTGCATATTTATGAGAAAGTTGCAAATTCACAAGAGAAAAGCTGCAAATTTATCAGAGTTGCAAATTTGAGAAAGGTTTTTTTTTTCTCATAAATTTTTATGAGGAAAAAATTTGCAAATTCCTGAGGAAAAAGTAGCAGATTTTTGAAAAAGTTGCTAATTTACAAGAAAAAAGTTGCATATTTCTGACAAAAAAGCTACAAATTTATGAGGAAAAAGTTGCATATGAGAAAAAGTTGCAGATTTTTGAAAACAAACTTGCAAATTTAAAAGAAAATGGAATGAATGAGAAAACGGCTTCAAATTTCTGAGAAAAAAGTTGCAAATTTATGAAAAAAAGAGTTGGAAATTTCCGAGAAAAAAGTTCCAGATTTATGAGAAAAAGTTTGAAATTTATAAAAAAAAAAAAAAAAAGAGTTGGAAATTTTTGAAAAAAGTTGCAAATTTTTGAGAGAACAAAAGTGGCAAATTTACGAGAAAAAAATGGCAAATTTTTCTGATATATTTGGGGGGGGCAGTCCTCTCTTTTTCCCATGTTGGGGGAAATGATGACAAGAGTGTATGTGTGTAGATTTGAACTTTAATAATGACTGACATTTTTAGGGCCTGAGCCACTGATGTCAGTCGGCGAAAGCCCTATTGTAATTGCTCAGCTCAAAGAAATTCTTCCGCCTAAACGAATGAATTTTTCACCTGCTGAACGTTAACCAAAACGCGATTTATTTTTTTTTTGGCAGACCCCTCGGACCCGGTGAAAAATTCGATAAACTGGAAAACATATGTGCCCCCCCACCCCTATTTTTGTGGGTGGAGCCAAACATACAAGGTCTATGGAGACTGGAGACCATAAACTTTGCCGTACAGACATAAAATTTGGGTGAGGTGTGCATCACCTCAAGACATGCAAAAAACATAATTGTGGCCCATACCCACCACCAACAGGAAGGCTGCCATCTTGCCTCAAAGTCGCCCAACCTCCAATTCGGAAAAAAAGCCACGCCTCGCATTTGAACGAACTAGTCCTAGGGTCCTGCTCCGATTGAGCTCATTTTTACATGGCGGCATCTATAGGCATTGGCCATTAAAAATTGTTTAAATTAAGTCAAAATCTCAAAAGGTGTGGCCAGGGCGCCATGGCGAAGTTTGACTCCTCCCCTTACAACTTCAAACAGCTGTCACTCGGGCAAAAATTGTCCGATGTCCCCCAAAATTTCCATGATGGAAAATAGTCCCGCCCCAAACGCGTCAACCTTAAAATACCTGACAAAAGATATAGCGCCACATAGTGGTTAACGAAAGAATTGCTGAAAACTGTTTCATTTATTACTCACGCGTCACTTGCCAGACTGACGTGAAATTTTCTGAGATTAATTACACCACAGGGATGATCATAACTGCACATCAACTTTCTCATGACATCACGAGTGTTACCATGGACACATCCTCCTCACCATTCAATCCTTGATATTTTTTACAGGATTAGGAATGACCTGGAGTCATGAAATCTTGAACATAGGTTGAGGTGACTGTAATATATAGTCCAATATGGGTGGACAACACATAACTGATAGGTAAGTGTTGCCATGGTGACATGGCATGCGCTGACTTTTCGCCATGGAATATCAAAAACTTGCAAATTGGACAAACTTCGTCTGATTTCCACCAAATTTTCGACAATGGATATGACTCCCACCCCGAACGCGTCTATGTAAAAATAATAAACAAAAGTTATAGCGCCACCTTGTGGTTAGAGCAACAGACACTTGTAAATTGGACAAACTATGTACTATTTTCACATAATTTTGCACATTCGATATTAGTTCCACTGTAAACACATGTATATAAAAATAGTAAACACAAGTTATTGAGCCCCTGGTTGGTTAAAGGAAGAATTGCTGAAAACTCTTTTATTTATTACTCACGCGCTGCTGGCCAGAATGACGTGAAATTTTCTGAGATTCATCAGACCAAAGGGATAATCATAACTGCACATCAACTTTAGCCTTACATTTTATCCTTTTATCCTTGAACTTGGTTGCAGGATTAGGAACGACCTGAAGTCATGAAATCTTGAACAATGGTTGAGGTGACTGTCATATATAGTCCTATATGGGTGGACAACACATAACTGAAAGGGAAGTGTTGCCATGGCGACATGGCGAAGGTTGATTTCTCACCATGAAACATCGGAAAGTTGTATCTTGGACAAACTTTGTCTGATTGTCACCAAATTTTCGATAATGGATAATAGTGCCACCCTGAACGCTCCTATATAAAAATAACAGAGGTTAGAGTGCCACCTAGTGGTTACAACATTGGACCCTTGTAAATTGGACAAACTTTGGACGATTTGCACCAAATTTTCTACGATCAATATTCGTCCTGCCCCGAACGTGTCTATATAAAAATAATAAACCGGAGTTTTAGTGTCCCTATTGATTAAAGGAAGAATTGCTGAAAACTGTTTTCTTTCTTTTTCTCTCACCAGCAGAAAAAAATGACATGAAGGAATGATTAGGGCTCATTGACAGTATATGTACATAGTACAGAACTGTTTCCATGGTGACCAGCATGCTTCAATGGCTTCCTCGCAATGCAAAACATGACAGTTACAGCTCAGACAATCCTCGTCTGATTTGGACCAAACTTTGCACAAATCATACTGATCCATTCTGAACACGTTAGTATATCAATATTCACAAAACTGTCACACCAGCACCTACTGCTGACTTGAGGTACTGCACAAAATTGTTTCAAATTTTGCACAACGACCAGTAGTCACAATGACATGACATTTTCAGTGGTTTCTCAGAGTGCATTGGACTATCCTCAGTGGAAGTCACTTTTGTCCTGTGATAAGCACAGCTGCCATGGAATCCCATTCTTTTCCATTCAAGATGTTTTATACATGGTTTACTTTATTATTCCCACAACCCTTGCAGCAACAACGGGAAATTTTCCGAGACAGCAAGGTACAACGGGCGCTGGGTTGCGTGGGTGCGTGGGGGGCGAAGCCCGCTTACACCTGCTTGCAGGTTTAATTTTAACTGCATTTTTTATCAGGAGGGTTTCTCATGCTTTTAAAGTTCCAATGTTCCATTCAGTTATCCAGGCATTTGTTCAGTACAGTTTTATTCAGTTTACCACTTTTTACTCCTGAATGTGCCGATTCTTTTCCTCCCGTGCTAAACCCAGATGCAGTGTTTCCTCTGGCTTAAAGACCTTCGCGCAGTGGCAACATATTTTTCCCCCCGGGGGGGGGGGGGGTTGTAAACATACTGTAATATGTTAATTTTATACTATTTATTTATTTTTAAAATTTTACACAGTAAATGCATATGGACCTTACCATTTGAAGTATTGTACAACTGAGGCTTGAATATTGGCCCAGTTGGGGTCCCACCCAGACATCCTGTGTTTAGACTTTTTAGTGGTGTTGTCCTTCTCTCCTTCCTCTGCCTGAACACTTTCCTCTCCTTGGCTCCTCTCTTCTGTCTCATCTTGTCCTCTCTGATCTCTGTCTAATTCGGGTTCTCTCTCTGTCTATGGTGGTATACAAACAGGTTAGAAAATATCAAGTGTCTTGTTTTGTCCTGCAGGATTTTTTTTGTCATGGTTTACATAAATGACAAAAATGTGTGTATTTTTATTCTAGTGTTTATTTTTTTTTCCATTGAGAGAGTAGAGAAGGGAAAGAAACATTCATAATAGTAATGTACTCGTGCATACTTAAATTATATGATCAGGTGGGTATAGTAACCAGAAATTCTACTCATGTAAAAGCAGTGCTTTGAAATTAATAATTAAAAATTAATAATTAAATAATTAGTTTGTGAGAACCCGGGACTGTGTGTCCAACACGATCATCGGTAGCACGGGGGCCCCCAGGGAACAGTGTTGGCTCCCTTCCTGTTCACTCTTTATACTGCGGACTTCTCACACAACACAACACACTGTCATCTACAGAAGTTCTCTGATGACTCTGCGATCGTTGGTCTCATCTCCAATGGAGATGAAGCTGAGTACAGAGGGCTTATCCAGGACTTTGTGGACTGGTGCCATCGGAACTGCCTCCAGATCAACGCGAGGAAAACTAAGGAGCTGGTGGTGGACTGCCGCAGGCAAGGACAACCCCTCACAGCACCAGTAAATATACAGGGAACAGACATTGAGATGGTGACATCCTACAAGTACCTGGGTGTTCATCTGAACAATAAACTAGACTGGTCACACAATACTGACGCACTCTACAAGAAGGGACAGCGCAGGCTGTTCCTACTGAGGAGACTCAGGTCTTTTGGTGTACAAGGGGCGCTGCTGAAGACATTCTATGACACGGTGGTGGCATCAGCCATCACTTTTGGAGTGGTCTGCTGGGGCAGTGGCATTACCGCAGCCGATAGGAAGAGACTGAACAAACTGATCAAGAAAGCTAGCTCTGTCCTGGGGCAGCGCCTTGACCCGGTGGAGGAGATGGGAGAGAGAAGGACAGTGGCTAAACTGTCATCTCTGCTGGAGTCCGAGTTCCACCCTATGCAGGACATACTGAATGCACTGAGGAGCTCATTTAGCAGCAGACTACATCATCCCAGGTGCACAACAGAGAGGTTTCGCAGGTCCTTCCTACCAACGGCTGTCAGACTGTACAACCTAAGCAGGGCTGCTCGCAGAGATAGCAAAAAGACGTAACAACCTAATAGTTTTGAATGCAAAAGACGCAATAGACTTACACAATGGTCCCCTCCGGCATACAACTAGGAAAATACCGGTCGCTATGGATGGTGAGAATATGTATGGGCACATAATCATACCATGTAGGATAACTAAGTAGACGGTTGTGCTGTTTCATCCCATCTAGCTACAATGCTCTGCACTGGGTGTGTTTATATTTATATATCTATATATTTATTCCATCTAGCTACAATGCTCCGCACTGTGTGTTTATATATCTACATATTATTCCATCTAGCTACAATGCTCCGCACTGTGTGTGTTTATATATTTACATATTTATTCCACCTAGCTGCAATGCTCCGTACTGTGGGTGTTTATATATTTACATATTTATTCCATCTAGCTACAATGCTCTGCACTGTGTGTTCATATATTCATATATTTATTCCATCCAGCTACAATGCTCTGCACTGTGTGTCTGTGTGTGTGTGTATATATATATATTTTATAGTAATACGTACATATGTTTATTAGCTGCTCTTGCTTGCTTGTTTTTTTTTTTTCTTGCCTTCTGATTGTTGCTCTGAGTGTTGCTATCCCTGTGCTGTTGCAATCCTGGAATTTCCCCGTTGTGGGACTAATAAAGGCTTATCTTATCTTATCTTATCTTATCTTATACTGTATGTATATATATAGTAATATGTACATATGTATATTAGCTGCTCTTGCTTTTTTTTTTTTTTTTTTTTTCTTGCCTTCTGATTGTTGCTCTGAGTGTTGCTATCCCTGTGCTGTTGCAATCCTGGAATTTCCCCGTTGTGGGACTAATAAAGGCTTATCTTATCGTAAAAGTAGACAACCAAAAATTTCTAGTTGAGTTAAAGGTACAAAGAGCACCCACTTAAAAACTTGAGTAAGGACTTCAGTCTTGAAGGTTTGAGGTTTTTCTCAAAAATTTATAACAATTTTCTTATAGTTTTCTACTTTTCTCTGTAAATCTAAAGTTGAAACCATGTTCCTCAAATTTGTAATTTCCTCTTGTAAAATTGGCTTTTCTTGTACATTTGAAACTTTATTATAAATTTGTGGATTATTTTATGACTAATTTTTGTCTGTTTTTTAAAATAAAATTACTGTTTTTTTTAGATAAATTTGAAATGGACTGTGGTAATTTTTTTTACATTTTCCTTATAGCAATTTACATTTTTGACCATAATTTTGCAGTCAGAACAGAACAATAATTTAACTCTGATTACAAAGAAAAAATGTTAATAAAATTGTTTTTAATGTAATAAATTAACTTAAATGACCAAGGATGCCGTTATTTCTGTTATAATATTTCTATATATTTATAGTTGTTGTTTTTTTTAGAAATCTCCTCACCACCCAGACAGCAGGAAAAACCTCCCTTATTTTGAAATCAAATGTTGACACGTTTAGTTTGTCTGAAGGCTGCTGACGGATTAAAGTCATTGACTTGGTGAATTTCGGTCATCTTAACCTGCCAGGTACATAAAAGAGAACTGTAGCGGACTCTCAAGACATACTGTAATTCACCACAATATGTGTTCATGTACAGAATGATCTGTTTAGGCAGTTACAGTTGTGCTGTCAGGCTTTCTCATCAGGCACCTCTCTAAGCAGCCGCTGAAGGACCTCAGTTTAGAGCTAGCGTTTTTAGCTGCTTCTTTTTGTCACTGCCACTGGAGAATAAAAATGGCACGCCTGCTCGTGCGAGAAAAGAGAACTTGCCAGTCTCTTCATTCCTGCAATTCCTACAGAACATAATATTGTAGTGGATGGTGAAATATATCCTCAGCAATTCATCAGTCCCCCTTGCCTTTCCCTTCATATGAAGCCGGCTGCATATGAATTCTAACCACATCTCTTAGCTAAGCGACTCTTCCATTATTGCTCCTGTTTCCAGCGAGTTAAAACCATGATAAACACCAGTGCTTGCATACCTCTTATGATTTTTTTTTTCCACGTTTAAAGTGCTTTAATAAACTCATGTTTCTGTCGGACAGTTATGCTTAGCAAGACACTTCTGACCGACTGGAAAACTGGTGTGAGCGGGGCGCTTCTAAACTCCGCGCGGATGACGGCCACACGCGTTGTTGGTGTGCGCACTTGTGGAAAGTCATTGCTTCATATACTGTATTTTTCTTAATAAATTCATATCGCCTTGGGGTGGTGGTAACATTTTTGGCGAGGCAGGCCGCCACGGAGAAATGTTACCAGAGGAAACCCTGAGATGATGCTAACCCCCCACTGTGCTACTGTTTCCCAGGTGAAGTGGACTATGGAGGTTCTGTGTTATGGCCTGACCCTGCCTTTAGAGGGGGACACGGTGAAGCTGTGCGTGGATGTCTACACAGATTGGATGATGGCTCTGGTGTCACCCAGGGACTCCATGCCCCACCCTGTGGTGAAAGAGCCCAACCTGTACGTCCAGACCATCCTCAAACACCTCTACAACGTCTTTGTCCCCAGGTAGGAAAGCTGGTTCTCAGGTGCAACTTTAACCCCAATTTACACATCAGAGCTTTTTCCGAAACAGGCTGAGAAGGTGATCTAACGTTACAGTCTTAATTAATCTTAAAATGACAGTCGGTCCATAAATCTGCCTTTAAAATGTCTTAAAAATGGACTTCCGGTCTGGACACCATGGTGATAGCAGCTTAACGCTGAAGCTCCCAGACCCGATCCAGGAAAATACCTTGAAAATCAGATTTAACGGATTTTTGGAAGAGTGAAAATCAAAAGACAAAGTCATTATGCCTAAAGGAAAACAGAAGAAATCGACATTTACCAGGCCAGGACACGCATCAGCCGGAGAATCTGATCCGGAGGATATCCATTCAGAAGACGAGGAGCTGAATGAAGCTAGCAACAAGGTTAGCTTAAAAATGGTACTTAAAGAATTAAGACAATTTCACCGAGAGTGTTGGGCTGAATTTCGTGAAATCAAAGACGAAATAAAAAGGACAAACAGCAGAGTGGACCAGGCCAAGGACCGAATCATGGAAGCAGAGGAAAGAATAAAAGGGCTGGAAGATACCGTGCTGGAACTACACAAACGACAGTCAAGACTGGAGGCTAAGCTAACCGACCAAGAAGGAAGACTAAGAAGAGACAACATAAGAATTCATGGTCTGAAAGAAGGAGTCGAGGACGGTTTCACCACAATGGCGGCATGCGTGGAATCCTTACTGAGAGAGAAGTTGGGAGATTCCCCAAACCACCGACTTGAAGATAGAAAGGGCGCACCGTACATTAGCCCCTAGGCCGGCGGCGGAAGCGCCACCAAGATCGGTGGTGGTGAAGTTCTCCAACTCCAGAATAAAAGAAGAGGTTGTAAGACTGGCTTGGCAGAAAAAAAGGATTTATGCACCAAGAGAGAAAAGTTTTCGTGGGAGGTTGCGCACAATTTCATAGGGTATAGGCATAAAAAAAAAAAAAAAAATCATTACAAGTTCGGATTGGGATCTGAAATTCACGTTAAAAACATGGGACAACTTACAGGGGTAAGAGAGGGCCCTCAGCACGTAACGGAAGCTGAGGAATTTCCCTCAGAGCCAACACACCATCAAGGCTCTTCTAAGGTCACTAAAAAGACCTCAGCTCAGGAAGATCTTTTGTCAGTTTTTTGTTTTAAAGTTTTATATACTATGTTCTTAATGTTTTTTATGTTCTTAATGTTCTTTCAGTTTGTGAGTAGCATAAAAGAGGACCACCACACTGTTATACTAAATAAGACAACACAATGGAGAAGCAGGGTGTAACCAAAAATAATCTCATATAATGTAAAAGGGATCCTGAATCCAGTTAAAAGATCCAAGATTCTAGGCAAAATGAAAAAAGACAAAGCAGGAATAATATTTTTACAGGAAACCCACCTAACAGACGTGGATCCAGCACACTATACTCAGTAGACAAGGGTTTAAAATGATCTCTTCATCCTCATATAAGTCAGGGAGGAGGAGGGGAGTAGCGACATTGATCTCAACCAAAATTTGAAAAAAAAAAACCCAGAACACAAAGATAAAGAAGGGAGATTCAGTATGGTACTTGGACGACTAGAGGGAGAAGATATCACCCTGCTGAATGTATATGCACCTCCAGGGGCTAACTGGAAATTTTATAAAAATGTATTTGACCTAATGATAACTAAAGCCCAAGGTTTAGTGATATGTGGTGGAGACTTCAATCTAAGACTGAATCCATACTGGGATACATCAGGTAATTCTCCACATCAAAATAACACTCAAAGTAGAAAAACTCGGATGCTACTAAAAGAAATGGGAATCTGTGACATGTGGAGGGAATTCAACCCCAGTGTAAAAGATTATACATTTTACTCAGCACCACATTCATCATACTCAAGGATTGACTATTTTTTTATGTTTAATAGAGACATTGGAAGAGTAAAAACATGTAAAATAGGACTGATGGATCTCCCTGACCACAGTCCGATCTGTATGGACTTAAGTATCCAAAAATACACAAATAATACATTTTCTTGGAGGTTAAATTCAAATGTGCTGAAAGGACCACTGAAAGATGAATTGGAATCAGATATTCTCAGATATTTGGAAGAAAATGATAATGGAGAAGTATCCCCTTTAATACTGTGGGACGCATGCAAAGCTGTAATAAGGGGAAAGATTATCGCAAAAATGGCAATCCAAAAGAAACTGAGACAAGAAAAAGACACAAAGACAACACTCATTCTAATGACTCGCTCAAAATTAAGGAAATTAAAAAACAAATAATTGAGATCTACACAATAGAAATCCAGAAGAAACTTACATTTCTGAAACAAAAATACTATGAAACAGGCAGCAAATTGGCAAAATTACTGGCCTATAAATTGAGGAAACAACAAACGGAAAGAGCAATCTACAAAATCAGAGACCCAGTATCAAAGGAAATAAAATTTAGAATTCAGGATATTCTTAAAAGCTTCGAGAACTACTACAAGAACTTGTACTCCCTCAAAAAACATAAAAACGCATCCGAAGCATTCCTAAACACATTAAACCTTCCCCAGCTTACTGAGTCACAAAATAAAACACTACTATCAGAAATACAACCTAAAGAATTAGAAAAAGCAATTATGAAACTTAAAGCTAACAAATCCCCAGGAGCAGATGGCTATACAGCAGAGTGGTACAAAACCTTTAAACAGCAACTATCTCCTCTCCTTCTGAAAACATTTAACTATATCCTCCACACAGGGGAAATCCCCCCATCCTGGAGAGAAGGGGTCATTGCAGTCATACTTAAACCTGAAAAGGATAAACTAGACTGCTCCAACTACAGACCAATCAGTGTGTTAAATCAGGACTATAAGCTTTTTACCACTATCCTTGCCAAAAGGTTAGAAAATATACTGACAGACTTAATTCATTTAGACCAAACAGGTTTTATAAGACAAAGACAGACACAAGACAACATTAGACGCACTTTACACATAATTCATCATATAAAAAAATATAACTTAAATGCAGCCATATTGGGATTAGATGCTGAAAAAGCATTTGATTCGGTTGACTGGTCTTTCCTATATAGAATCTTATCCAGTTTCAATTTTCATAACAACTTCATTAGAACTATCCAGGGATTATATAAAAAACCAACAGCTAAAATAAGGATTAACGGTAAATTATCATCTTTTGAACTGGAAAGAGGATGTCGTCAGGGCTGCCCCTTCTCTCCACTGCTCTTTGCAATCTTCATAGAACCTCTGAGCCAATGGATAAGACAGAATCAAAAAATTCAAGGTATTACACTTGGTCAGAAGGAACATAAAATAGCACTCTTTGCTGATGACATTTTAATATACCTGGGGCAGCCGGACACCTCTTTTCCAGATCTAATCTCAGTTTTTTCAGAGTATGGAGATTTATCGGGGTACGAATTAAACATGCATAAAACCCAAGTTTTAACATTCAGCTATGACTCAAATCAATATTTACTAAGCAAACTCAAAACTAACTGGGAGATGGAATCTATGAAATATCTGGGGGTCAATATCCCGAAACAACTCAACAAAATTATAACACTAAACTATGATCCACTGATGGCAAAAATAAAATCTGATCTAGCAAGATGGAATATGATACCATTCTTGGGTACTGCACAAAGAATTGAAGCAGTCAAAATGAATATACTTCCACGTCTTCTATACCTTTTCCAAACAATACCGGTAGAACCTCCCAAAAAAACATGGCAAGAACTGGACAGAAGGATCTCAAGATTCATATGGCAGGGCAAGAGACCTAGAAACAGATATAGAACCCTACAGCTAAACAAAGACAAAGGTGGGCTCGCGCTGCCAAATATCAAGGACTATTTTAAAGCCACACAAATTAAAACTTTAGTAGAGATATGTAACCCAGTCTACACTGCACAATAGAAGGAGATGGAATGCCATATAACATGTGATATCCCCCTACAGGCGATAATGGGGAACAATGCCTTACCTAAACTTTTGAATAACACTAACCCGTGGATAGAGACCCCGCTAAAAATTTGGTTTAAGATAGTCAGAGAGAATCAAACTAAAGAATCCTATCGATTACTGCAATGGATTGCCTATGATCAAGACTTTACTCCGAATAAAACAGACACTAGATTTAAAAAGTGGAAAGAGAATGGACTGATAAACTATTACGATTTTTTTAAAGGGCAAATTTTAAGAAGTTTCGAAGATTTGAAAAAACAGGGTCTAATAAATCAAGACCTTTACAGGTTCTTTCAGCTTAGACACCACATAAACAAAATACTTAAAAAGGAGGATTTGGAAAGGGCCCAGACAGGTGTTCTGAAGGTCTTCTTAATGGCATATAAAGGGATCCCAGGGATCAGATACATTTCTAAAATATACCAAGGTCTTCAAGACTTAAAAGGAGACAACACATCATATATAAAAGAGAGATGGGAAAAAGAGGGGAATTTCACTTTACAACTGGAAATATGGGAAAAGCTAAATAAACAACAATGGAAAAATACCTCATCCCTGCAGTGGAGAGAATTTGGATGGAAAAATTTGGTAAGATTTTTCAGAACACCTGCACAAAACAAATTTACTCGTAAGGGGTTGAATTGCTGGCGCTTGTGTGGTGAAGAGACTGCAAATCATTTTCATGTGTTTTGGTCATGCCCAGTTATCCACCAATATTGGACCAATGTACAGACAATATTGGGGAAAATATTCAAAATAACAGTTCCCTTTTCTTTTGTAACTTTGTATTTGGGTTTACTACCGGAATCACTGGAAAGACGAGGAGAAAAATACTTACTCACTGTTTTAATATTGGCAAGTAAAAAAGCTCTAACAAAACTAGAAAAGCACTCGGAGAGCGCAGACCTCCGCCAAGCGGCACAGTTCCCCCCATAGAGTGTTTGTGTGTACGTTTCCAGATTC
Organism: Pholidichthys leucotaenia; assembly: GCA_020510985.1. Lineage (NCBI taxonomy): Eukaryota > Metazoa > Chordata > Actinopteri > Cichliformes > Pholidichthyidae > Pholidichthys > Pholidichthys leucotaenia. The sequence goes on along the minus strand of CM035843.1, from coordinate 194,774,850 downwards.
CCTGAGCATGAAAAGATATGAGTAGCAATTGGATTCACAATGATTATTTGTTTATTTGACATGGACAGTACAATAAACAGACAATTAATGAATGACAATCAATGTGATAGTGACAGGATTAGTGGTTCAGTAGTGTAAAATGGGGCTGTAAGGGACGGCGGGTTAATAAGGGACACTTTTGTGGGAAATGTTTTAAATGTAATTGTGCTTTTTTTATTTTGAGCAGGACGCTGAGTTGTGTTGTTATTGTCAAATATCCATGAATCCTTCATCAAATCTAGGCGGAAGCAAAATTAAAAAAGCAGAATTACATTTAGAAAAGTGTCCCATATTACCCCGCCGTCCCTTATAGCCCCGTTTTACGGTAGTAAAAGCATTGCCTCCTTGGCGGAGGTAATAAACTGAAGTGTTGGTGTGTCCATCTCCTCCACTGACGGAGGAGATTTATATTATATTGGGGTTGCGCTCCGCAGCAAAACAGAATTTAGAGTCTTCCCCGGCAGAGAGGTCGTTTTTACGCAGCGCCTATAGCTGGGCGGGGAAGTTGTGGCAAATAATGGGGCGGCGGACAGGTGGCCGTGTCAGGTTTTGCAGCGTGGCGCAAAAGCAGCCACGCTGGCGTGCCCAGGCCAGCAGTGTTTTCCGCGTGCTTTTGTGCCTAAAACGTTGAAGAACGCGGAGTTTGTGTTGGTCAGACACGACAACCAGCGCAATGTGCGCAGCGCCTATGGCTGGCAGAGGCACGCTGGGGGTCCGAGGCCAGCAGTGTTTTCCGCATGCTTTTGTGGCTAAAACGTTGAAGAAGGCGGAGTTTGTGTTGGTCAGACACGACGCCCAGCGGCGTCCATTGCGCCTGCGCACATGTTGAAAATGGCCCTATGTCACAGTGTGGAAAAATGCTTTAAAAAAATTCCTGTATCCAGACGGTGAACCGGATCACCCCCAAAATTTAATCAGTTCTTCCTTGTACCATTTCCAACAACGCCTGAAAGTTGCATGCAAATCCGTCCAAGACTTTTTGAGTTATCTTGCTAACCAACAGACAGACAGACAAACACACAAACCCTGGCAAAAACATAACCTCCTCCTGGCCTTTTCGGCCTGGCGGAGGTAAAAATGGATGTTGAAGGACTGTCCTACACCTGAAGATTGGATTAACGTGATTCAAGACATTTATTCGATGGAAAAGTTGACATTCGCACTGAGACAGGACATGGATGGGTTCTTGAACTTTTGGCAACCCTGGAACGCATATGTGTCTTCCATTAGATCTAATCTTTGACAAATACCATTTCAATAATGGCACCTCTCTTTGTTCCAACACTACTCAGATACTCTTTCATATTTTTTTTTCTCTTTTGTTTTTGTTTTTTTTTCTCTTTTTTTTGTTTGTTTTTTGTTCTTTCTTTAATTTCTCTTTTTCCTTCACTTAAAAAAAAAGGGTGTTGTAATAATTATTCTTCCAATGTTGTCAAAAAACAAAAAAAAGGGAACGTGATGAAAATGTAAACAATGCAATGCTGTAATGACATGTATACCCTTTACAAAAACTTAAATAAAAAAAAATGTCTTAAAAATACCATAGATATCATAATTGTGGCGTGGAGTAAAAATCCTAGTATTTGGTATTGTGAATTTTTAGTAACTGCCTTTTCGTAATTGCAGTTTGAGATGATGGAAATTGAAATGAGTGAAATAAACATCATTTTAAATCATAAAAATTACAATGTTTTTCAGGTAAATCCTGTTTCTTTTTTATTTTGTGACTTTTTTTTCTCATAAATGTCTTTGTTTCTTGTAAATTTGTGACTTTTTCCCCCTCATAATTTATTTTTAAATGTTTTTCTCCTATATTTGTGACATTTTTTCTGACTTTTTTTTTTTAAATAAATCTTTGACTTTTTTTGGTGTAAATTTGTGATGTTTTTTTTCTCATAATTGAAAAAAAAAAATTCTCATAAGTTTATAACATTTTTTTTCTTGGAAATTTGTGACATTTCTCAAAAATTTCAACCATTTTCTCTTAAAATTATGACCTTTTTCCAAAAGTTGGTGTGTTTTTTTTTCTTGTAAAATTTGTGACTTTTTCTTCTTCAGTTTGTGACTTTTTTCCCTCATGTGTAAATTTGTGACTTTTTGGTTCAAATTTGTAACTTTTTTTTTTTTTTTTTTTTTATGCTCCACCAGTCGAAGAGCCCTTTGGGCAAAGACTGAAGGGGAATTATGTTATTGGTCAGTCTGCCCGCCTGTTTCTGTCCCATTTGTGTGAAATCAACTCCTCCTACAGTTTTGTTCCGATTATTTTGAAACTTGGTACCATGGTTTGATATACTCTGATGATGTGCATATTGCAATTTCAGTCTCATTGGATGACCTAGAGGTCAAAGGTCAGAGGTTTGGTCAAAGGTCAGAGGTCATTTCCCTAAATCTTGTAAACGCAATAACAACTGAAAGAAATGATGTAGGCTTTTCAAATCGAAACAGAAGTTGTGTCTAATACACATCTTGGATGACTTACAGCCTCACCTAACTATGGGTTTGGGATCAAAAGGTCACAGGTCAAAGTTACCATTCCTTATGTCTTATTACTGTACAACGCATAAAGCTCGGGCCATCAAACCTGGTACACATGTTCACCTTGGAACCCTGACCTCTGACTATGGCTTTAGGGTCATCAGGTCAAAGGCCAAGGTTAGCATTCCATTTGCACTATTACTATAAAACGAGTAAAGCTAGGGTCACCAAACCTGGTCCACAGGTTCATCTTGGGATTGTGACTTTAGACTATGGGTTTGGGGTCAGAAGGTCAGAGGTCAAGGTTAACATTCTCTATGCCTTATTACTGTACAAAGAGTAAAGTTAGGGTCACCAAACTTGGTACACAGGTTCACCCTGAAGTGTGACTATGGTTTTGGGATCACAAGGTTAAAGGTCAACATCAAAATGGCTTATAAACTATATCTCAACAACAGAGAAAACTAGGGTCACCAAACTTGCTACACAGGTTCACCTTGGGATCCTGACCTCTGACTACAGGTTTGGGGCCAAAAGGTCCAAGGTCAAGGTTGGCAGTCCCTATGATCTCTTACTGTAGAATGTGTAAAGCTCTCTAGGGTCACCATACTTTGCTACATGGGTTCACCTTGGGATCCTGACCTACAACTATGGGTTGTATACTTTGTTGTATATTTGTGGATGATGGGCTTATCATAAGTTGGTTCTGCTACAGTAATTATATTGAAAAGTTGAAAACTGTTCTCCGTCACTAAGTATTGGGATCTTCAAAGAAAACGGAGGCGGGGGATATTGCACTGCCTCAGAGTGCTCCTGTTTGGTTGTAGAGGAAGGGCCAACACTGATTTGGGGAAGTTCAAATTTAAAATGATCTGGTCTGACAGTCCATAATTTGTTGTCATTTTAGATCTGGTAAATAACTGGACAAAGGTGGACAGCTATGTCTTGGCTTTTATGCAAATGTAAGGTCTTAAATTTGATTAAGTTGCTTTAAAAACTTTGTAAAAAGTCAAAAATTGTACGTCCATTAAGCTGCAGAAACCAATAAAATCTGCTGAGAGGGCCAAACTTTTCCTTAACCACACCACCTTTTTCTGCCCTCAGACCAGAGCAGCACAGTCTGAACCACATCAGGCTCTGCCAGCAGGTCCTGACTGCAGTCCAGAAGCTGGCCCGAGAGTCCGCCTCCATGGCCAGAGAGACCTGGGAGGTGCTACTGCTCTTCCTGCTCCGCATCAACGACACTCTTCTAGCCCCACCTACGATGGGAGGTGAGTCCAGTTCTGTCTGTAGTATCCATCCTTCTCTAATTAATTAGTGTTAGTAGTTAGATAATTATATTTCTCCCCTTTCTTTCAGTGGGGGTAGCAGAGAAACTCGCAGAGAAGCTGATGGCAGTGTTGTTTGAGGTGTGGCTGCTAGCTTGCGCCCGCTGCTTCCCCACACCGCCGTACTGGAAGACAGCGCGGGAGATGCTGGCCAACTGGAGACACCACCCTCCTGTGGTGGAGCAGTGGAGCAGAGTGGCCTGTGCGCTCACCTCCAAGTTAGTTCACTTCATCATGGGCTGTTGGATTTGTAGCGTTGATGCTATAATTATATGAATATAATTACACTGGTCATCACCAAATTTATTGTCTAAGTTTTTTTAGCTGATTTAGGACAATTTTGATGTGCTGAATCCAAAAATCACTTTGGTTTTGCTCAATCAGGTCAACTTTTTTAATTATAGCCACATGTTATTTTATACTGTACGTTTTTGTTTACATGTACGGGTATTTTCACTTTATATGATGCAAAATTCTTTTTTATGTCTTGAAATTCTCTGAATTTTGAACAATGATGACGTAACATTCAATTTACGTGTACTTGCCTTTATATAAAGGTAAGTACATGCACAGTACTAAGTAAGTACAGGTTTTTACTTAGCACCTTATTGAGAGAAATGGATGTCATTTTCGGATTCAGCGGTGCAAAATTGTCTTAAATCAATTGAAATAACACAGACAACTTACAAAAAAATTATTTTTGTAACCCTGTGTTATTAACCTTATGACTGTCTGTGGCGCTTCGTTGTGCCGTCAGCCTGCACCCCCTCTGGTGGTCAAGGTTTTTTCAAGAAAATATTCAGTTCAGATGTCAGATTTCCAAAGCTATAACTTGAAAGTGGTAAGAGATAGTGGCTTACTGTCAATTGGAAAGATGTAGAATATGATCCAAAGTTTGAGATAGAAGTAAATTTACACATCTAATTTGCATAATGTCACTGCAGCCATATCAAATTACATAACTTTCAGTCAAAAGCGGACTTTGGACATATTTACACAAAGGATAGTTTTGTTTTTTGTTGCCGTTTTTTTTCTGGGTTTTTTGTTATCTTGTCTTCAAAGTATATGAGCCAGACAATCAGTACAATGTAAACAAACAAAGAAATCAGTCAGACTTAACGCTGGCCAGGCAGCCTGTTTTCATCCATTTTTGTCGCTATTTTGTCTTCTCGCAGTTATTTTCGCTTTCTCTCCCACATCCAGAAACTCTTAAGATTATTCCACCTCAATTTCGCTTTTATTCCGCCGCTATTTATTTTATATGACGACACGGAACCGGCGCAATTGTTCTTTCCAGTCATCGCGCTGGGGTCGATGGCAGGTGATAACCAGCTTCGGCCACCCTCTGTTATAGCAAAATGTAGATATTTACCTTCATAAGCTAAATAATCTTTTTTTAGAATCATAGTTGGCAAATTTGGGAGCAAATGCCTCCTCCATGTCGCGATGGCAAACATCAGCATTTGCTGACAAACTCTTCTTTTGTGATGTCCAGAAGGGAGGTTTTTGGATGGTTATTTGGGAGACATTAGTCCTTCAAGGCAAGAGCAGTAAGTTATACGTGTCTGCCACCTTGTGAGGTGCAATACTTAGTACAACTGAAGATTTTTTGTGGTTTATGGCCACGTCACATGACAGGCGCAGTACTGTGACACAGACGGTGAGGGCGCTGTCTATGTCCATGAAACCAAGACACAAAAAGGGTTAATTGTTTGATTGCTTATGATGCTCCGTTGTGCCGTCAGCCCCTAGTGGTCAAGATTTTTTTCAAGAAAATATTCAGTTCAGATGTCAGAGATTTCCAAAGCTATAACTTGAAAGCGGTAAGAGATAATGGCTTACTGTCAATTAGAAAGATGTAGAATATGATCCAAAGTTTGAGATAGGAGTAAATTTACGCATCTAATTTGCATAATGCCACAGCAGCCATATCGAATTACATAACTTTCAGTCAAAAGCAGACTTTGGACATATTTACACAAAGGATGGTTTTGGTTTTTTGTCACCATTTGTTGTTCTGGGCATTTTGTTATCTTATCTTTAAAGTATATGAACCAGAAAATCAGTTTCATTGTAAACAAAGAAAGTTGTCACTTACCGCTGGCCATGCGGCTCGCTCGCTTTGTCTTTTTGCGGCATCCTGGTCATTATTTTGGCCTCTCCCGATCAATTTCACTTTCTCGCCTACATCCAGAAACTGTTATGATTATTCCAACTCAATTTCGCTTTTATTCCGCTGCTATTTATTTTATATGACGACACGGAACCAGCGCAATTGTTCTGTCCAGTCACATGGTGCTGGGGTCGATGGCAGGTGAACATCAACCAGCTTCGCCCACCCTCTGTTCTGCACACCCTCAGCTACCCTCAGTTTCTGTACAGTAGAACGAAATTGTGTTTTATCCTATCTACAGTGTTAATCACACACACCCCATGTGTAGAATCAGAAGGGCCGCTGCCATGCAAGGCGCCGCCGCAGATTTCCCTCCTCCATTCCATTATTGCTGAGCACCAAGCTGGACAGCAGGAAGTTCCGCTTTTATATGGTCTTCGGCATGACCCGGTTGGGATTTGAACCCCTGCCTCCCGGGTGTGGGGCAGATGCTCTACCAGCTGAGCCACCACCGGCTCAGATGTTTACCTTCATAAGCTAAATAATCTCTTTTTAGAATCATAGTTGGCAAATTTGGGACCAAATGCCTCCTTCTTCTTGCAATCACGCACATCAACATCTGTTTACAAACTCTTCTTCTGTGATGTCCAGAAGTGAGGTTTTTTTTGGGGGGGGGCGGGGGGTGATTTGGGGGCCACGAGTCCTCCAAGGCAAGAGCAATAAGTTATACGTGTCTGCCACCGTGTGAGATGGAATACTTAGTACAACTGAGGATTTTTATTACATCACATGACACATGACATGACAGACGCAGAACTGCGCCACAGACAGTGGGGGTGCTATCTGTCCATGAAACCAAGGATGTCGAAAGGTTAATAACTGTTCGTGATTATGAAATTACCTTGTTCTAACACAAGGGGGCACCACTTACTTTCTAGAAATATAAGAACTCTGTAAATAAAGAACTGAGCTTAAGAATTTGGTAATTAATAAGCAAAGCTAAACAATCATTTACTCACTCTCTTAATCTTTCCATCAGTTCTTGACACTGAGTGATTCTGAAACCTAGGACTCAGCAAACACACCGTCAGTTCGGTTCTTTCATTAAATTGCTAAAGTGATAACAGACATCTGTGAAGCTTTGTGAAATGAAGAAATAATCACGTGTCATAGTAACAACAGTAATTTTGCGTATGTGAGGAAAGGACAATATTTACAAATTTACAGGTCTGCATGTGTGAAATAATGCTGGTGACCGTTTATCTGACTGGGGAATTAATGAAACCACTGGAGGATAACTGAGTATAGCGCAAGGTTAATGAAAAGGGAACTTTTGGAAAAATGTTTGGAAAGAAGGCAGATTAACTTTATGCTAGACTCAAAAAGGGCAGTTACAAAAAACGTTACGGACAATGTAAGCAGAAGTTTGTCTTTGAAAATACTACCTCAGGCTGTCTTAATTTCATGAAAGTGACAGAGGAGTTCCTCTCCTGTGAGAAGTTACATTCTTAAGAGACTTAGAACCAACCAGGACAAGACAGTTATGCCACACCGTTTGGTAGCAGGCCGAAGCTGTCGCATCTGACCACAGTGGTAGCCTGGTCCGGGGAAGGTCCAGGAGGTTGTGACACAAAGCCTTCTCAGGGGTTAAACAGTCTTAATAACGTTCATGGAGGAAGGGAATCAGAGTTGAAGTGGGCTTGTATCTGCGACAGAGTCATTACCCCCACCAAGGAGCTTACGCTTTGGTTTGCTTTGAAGACAGCAGACATTTCTTGTTCGTTTTTGTTTAAATTAGCCTACAGTGAATGATGACATAATCAGCATTCAGACTGGTCGATAATGAACTTTGCTTTCACTTTTTTAATCCCCTACCATTTGAAGCCCAAAGGGGGATTATGTTATGGGTCAGTCTGTCTGTCCAACCATCTGTTCCACTTCTGTGAAATCAACTCCTCCTACAGTTTTGTTCCGATTATTTTGAATCTTGGTACCATGGTTTGATATACTCTGATGATGTGCATATTGCAATGTCACTCTCATTGGATGACCTTGAGGTCAAAGGTCAGAGGTCATATTTTCCTTAAATCTTGTAAACACAGGAAAGAAATGATGTAGGCTTTTTAAATCGATACAGTAGTTGTATTTAATACACATCTTGGACGATTTACACCCTGACCTGACTATGGGTTTGGGGTCAAGGAATCAAAGGTCAGAGTTCAAAGTTAACATTGCAGTTGCACTATGGTAAATGCTACATTTACTATTACTATAAAACGAGTAAAGTTAGGGTCCCCAAACCTGGTACACAGGTTCACCTTGGGATCCTGACCGATGACTATGGGTTTGGGGTCAAAGGTCCCAAGGGCCGGGAGATGGTCTCCTAGTATCACAGTATCTGGCCGGGAAGCGCCTACAATTCAATTCTTCTTTTTTTTTATTCAATAGTAGAAAATACACACAAATTACAAATATGCTAGTAATACAAGTAAATACCTCCTAATTTGGCTATTAGGTTAAAAAAATGCATATTTATTTATTTTCCATCAGGCACGTCAGGGAGCTCTTTGGGTCCGACAGCTCAGGCACTCGGCAGCTTGGGTGTTTCACACGCATACACATCCACACTTCATTCATTCCCATTAACACGTTTTGGGGTTTTGTTCAATACAGTGCACGAAACCACTCCTGCACGTGGGTTTTTCATTCACTAAGTGGCTCCTGGCCACTTATGCCTGTTTTCCACTAGCCCAGCACACCTCGGTATGGCTCGATTCACTTCAGTACAGCTCGGAACGCTTCTGTCTCCATTAGCACAGTGTTGCGGGGCAGCAGCAGATCCTCAGCGAGGCGGGGCCACACTCCCGTGATGTTATGCACCGGACTGAGTCCTTATTTACACCAGACAAAAAATGGAGGATCCAAGGATTATTTCCTTGCACGCTCTGTGGTTTTATCTCACAATTAATTTTATCTCATAATTAAGCTGCAACAACACAAGTCACTTTTGTTTTGAATTAACTGCCAAATGACCTAGAAATAATGAGCTGAAACTTGTTTTTATTCGTATTAAATAATGAGACGGTGGCACACTGGACTACACCACATCCTAGGGCATTTTGGATGTACTGAATTAAAAAAATTCATGTTTTTCACCTTCAGGTCAACGTTTGGAACAACAGTATTATTATTTTCCGTTTAGATGATGCTACACTCCTTCTAAAGTATTGTAAATCTCTGAATTTGGAATGCCGATAGAACATTCAATTTACATATACTTGTACCTTTGACTTGGTGCTAATTTTTTATGATATTTCAATAAAAAGAACAGAAAGCGTACAAAAAGATTTCTTTTTTGGTCTAGTTAAAAATTACATTACCTTTACAATGGTTGACCCTCAGTATCATTTTGATCAGACTAGGCAATGGAATTTCTATGTAATTATACTGTTTTATAATTCAGTGTTATAACAGACAAACCACACTTTCCAAAACAATTCCATTTTATTATATACAAAATATTAAAATAAAAAAAACCTTTGCAACACAACATGAAGGTTAATCGACATTTTATACACGCCGACCACTGAGTGCTGAGGCTCGGTAGAATTAATCCGTCTCTGCCAGCTGTGGGTCAGGAAGGCTCGGTTGAATAATCCGTGTGGGCTGTCGCGGCGGACGCGTGGGATGATTCTACAAGGAAAATGCACACAATAAAATACAGCACGAAATATATACAGAAAAGACAATAGTTTTTAACAAGAATACATAAGCTTATTTCAGCGTATTGTTCACATGAATAATTACAATAAAAGCTTTAGTCCGCATTGTGCTGCAATAAAGCAGCGATCCATCCACAAATGAACAGCTTTTTTATTGCATAAATAAACTGAGCGTCTTACCGAATATATTTGCGAAAAAACGCACAATAAAAAAAAATTAAAACTCACCGTTAAAGGACTCCGATGTCGAGACCTCCCGGTATATTTTTTCATTCCGGGCGGCTCCATCTGACTCGCGCTGAATACGTTCGTCTGACAATGCAGTGAGCAGACACTGCAGCTCCTTACTGCTCCATGGAACACCCTTATTACGCGAAGCCATTTTTGATAGAGAATAAATGAAAAATAGCACAGCAATACACTGAAAAGGAACCGCCAACAGTGGTTGCGTGCTGAGTAGGTCGTGAAGATTTTTTTTTTTTTTTTTTCAAAAACTTTATTGAGAAGGTCGTGAAGATTTGGTAGAAGAGGAGGAGGAGAGGGGCGGTTACAACCTGACCAATCAGCGCCGGTTACGACCTGACCAATCAGCGGCGACCAGTCTGTTAACGTCACAACACGGCACAGCTCAGCACTGCTGTACCCTGCCCTTCAGCGGGGCTGAGAATCACGGCTGTTAAACCGTGTTGGGGCTTGTGGAAAAGCGTACAAAGCGTGCTGAGCCGTCCCGTGTCGCGCTAAAGCGTGCTAGTGGAAAAGGCCCTATAGTGCAGACATAAATGGCTCTTGGTCGTTTAGCAAAGGCCATTATAGTTATGCGCTCAGGCTTTCTTATCAGACACCTCTCTAGGCAGCCACTGAGGGACCTCAGTTTAGAGCTAGCGTTTTTAGCTGTTGCTTTGTCACTGCTGCTGGAGAATAAAAACGGCCCGCCTGCTCGTGCGACAAAAGAGAGAAATTGCCAGTCTCATAACTTAATATTGTAGGGGCTGGTGAAATATATCCTTAGCAATTCATCAGTCCCCTTGCCTTTCCCTTCATATGAAGCCGGCTGCATATGAATTCTAACCACGTCTCTTAGCTAAGCGACTGTCATGGTCTGAGTGCCGATGTCGTTCGCGCTCAGGCCATACATCATCTCAGCCAGGCTTTTGTTATGACAGCGTCTCAGCGGTGCTTCCGGCTGTCAAAAGCCAGGCACCACGGGTTGGCTGGAGGCCAATTACCATTAATCAGCTGATGAGCTGTCAACCCTTATATAAGGGAGCGGCCCTGTTTGCTCAGGGCTGCGACCTCACGCTTTCCACACGTATCTCTTGTTGTGGATTAGGCTGGAGTCCCTACGTCCGGCTCCAGCCCTCCTCCCTTCCCTCATCGTTATCCGTAAGTGTACCTCTTGTATTATTTGTGTTGCCCCACGAGGCTCTTTTTTCCCTCATCGTTATCCGTAAGTGTACCTCCTGTGTTATTTGTGTTTTGCCCCACGAGGCTCTTTTCCTTTGTTTTTTTTTTTTTGTTTTTTTGTTTTTTTTTTGTTACTTATTTGTACCCGTAGGTAGACTTGGTTTGCAGTCTGGTGACAAGCCACCGGCTGCTGGTCGCTGCGTGCGCGAGCGCCCTAAACCTACATGTTTTTGGTTGTTGCTTTCCTTTATTAATAAACTACGCAAACTCACTGCTTGGCCCTTGGCTCTTATAATGGCTCGCAAGAGCCATTCGTGACAGTAGGTCGCAGCCAGTGAGTTGCCGGTCACTGTGAGTTTTTGCATTAATTGGACTGCTCCTTCCTGTCTGGGTGCCGTGCTGGAAGCATGCCGTCGCGGAGGGTTCACACTCAGAGTCAGAGCGACGATCTGGCGGACACACTCGAGTGCGTCGATGAAATCCTCATCACCGCCTCTCTCCTCGACTTCCACCGCGACGTGCACCGGTACCTGGACCAAGCTGAGGACATCCTTAATCATCTCCCTCGCTTCGCTAACCACCCTGAAGTCAGCGCGAGGAGATATGACATTGCCGCACAGCACGAGATACTCCGTGGGCTGGAGGGAAATCCCGGCAGGAAGCCAAAGAGGAGGAATCATCGCCCCTCGCTTCGGGATCCCTCTCCTGCCTCCGTTCCGGCCCAGGAGTTCGCACCATCCAGGGGTCTTCCCCCACTGAGCATGACGTCAGTCGGGATTCCCCCAGAGAAGTTGCAGCTGACAGCAATTAACATCTGGGACCGAGTGGCTGCTGCTCGCTCCGCTGTTCTTCCTACCGAAATCATTAAGCATGTGATGGCGGCAGTCAGAGTGGTGGAGAGGAATCCCGGGTTAAGTGACTTTCCTGAGTTCGCCGACCTCCTCGCCTCTGTCGCCGCACAGGAGCGGCGATTCCCGGACCTCACCTTCACCTCGCCCTCTGCCAGAAACCGTTGTCACCTCCACAATCAACCTCAGCTTGAATCCCGTCCGGATACAGTTCTGGGTCGCCACAAGGGCTCAATCCCCCACACAGCTGTCACTCCTGCGCCTCGTCAGAGAGGAATCCCCGCAGCCCCCCCCCCCCCCCCCCCCCCGGGGCCATCTTCTCCTGCTGTCCCGTCAGTGCTCCGTGCCCGGCTCGTTTCGGTTGTCTCCCCCTCCTCCTCGACGCCTTTCCTGGCTGCTGTGTGTGCCTGGAGTCCTGTTTCGGCGAGCCCCGTCCCAGAACCCTCTCGAGCGGCTCCCCCTCATCCTTCCAGGGGGCCATCTGTCATCATCCGGCGGGGAAAGGGAGGAGCAACGTCCGCTGCAGCAGACACCATCCTGCCTCCAGGAGACAGGCAAGTCCAAGTTCATTCAAATTCTCATTATTGTGATTTGCCTTGTCAGACTCCTGGGGGTGGAGTTCGGGGTTCGCAGTCCCCCGAGCTCCCACCACCTGCTGTGGCTTTAATTGTTAATCCTGCATCCTCTGTGTCTCCCTCCGCTGAGTGGTCCTCGACGCCAGGCCAACGTCGCCGGATGAGGAGGGGGCCTGCGGTTCTGGAGAGCCTGGTTCCGGTCCCGCAACCACGTCGTGGGTGGAGGAGGAGAGCGGACTGCAGCGTGGAGCCTGCGCCGACGAGGAAGCGTCCCCGGGTCTCCACGGATTTGCGGTTCCGTCCAGCGGGTCGAGGGTCCTCTGCCACCACGCCGTGTAGGCCATCGGCGTGGACGTCGGTGCTGGAGGATCCAGAGGCTGCGGACACCATCATGCCAGCTGCGGAGCCCGACGTAGCTGAGTGGGAGCCTGATGACCACCTCCTGCCGTCTGAACCTGGATCTTCGGAGTCTTGGACGGCGTCAGAACCCGAGATCAGGCAAGTGCTCTGTGTTGTCTTTCATTTTTGCCTGTCACTTGGGGAGGCGAGCCGGGTGCAGCCGCTCGCTGCGTCCGAGCTTGTCTCGCCGGGTTCTGGCGCTGCCAGTGATCCTGATCCCGGTTCTTTTCTCTCTCCCGAGCCTTCTCCCATGGTCGCCGGCGAGGAGCTGATTTCGCCTGCTGTGCCAGAGGTTCCGGGTTCGGGGTTGAAGGTCGGTACTGGTACGGCGCCGACCCAGTGGGTCCGACGTGGGTGCAGCCGTGACCCAATCGGGGTCCATCGCGGGTGCAACCGTGACCCAATCGGGGTCCGACGAGGGTGCAGCGCCAGCAGGATCCAGGTTCGGTGAGGGAGCTGCAGATCCCCTGCCACCGGACACTGGACTGGCTCATCTTCCTCCTCATCTTCATCCTCATTTTCCCCCCAAGCCTTCTCCACCAGGTGCTGCTTGGACCCCTCACTTTTGGCCCGGCTCGCCCTTACTATTCCCCTCTACAAGGAAGCCGTTGCCTTTCTCTCCCCTGCGGTCCTGGCGGCTGAGCGATGCGGGTCGGCCACCAGAAGGACTGCTGCGCCCACTTGGGTCTCTGGGCCGGCCACCCGACCCACTGGACTCTCTATTCGGCGGCCTGGTCCGGCCACCTGAAGCACGGTTTTTCCTGGCCTGGGATTCGGGTAGGCCGCCTGAACTCTTCCCTTCACCCCTGTTAGCGGTTTGGACGCTGGGTGCGGGGAGGCCCCCGGAACTGTGTTATCTCACCTGTCATTCCTGTGCCTTTTGTTCCTTTGTAATTTTGTTAGTGTACGGGTATGATATTATGAATTCATGTAGTCTCATCGCTGTCAGCGTGTTTTTGTGTTTCATGCACCTCATCGCTGTTAGCATGCCTTTGTTTTCTTTCTAGGCCTCCTTCTGTTGTTGCTCCCTTTTTTTTTTAGGGTCTGGTCTATGTATCATCCGCACGTTATGGAGTATTGTGTTGGGGTTTTTTTTCTTCCCCACCGTACTCTGTAATTGCTTCATTTGTTCCCTGTCATCGTCGTGGTTTTTTTTCCCCGTCTCCTTTTCCGGCTCGCTCCCTCCTGGCCTGCGCCCCATCCGCCCACCCTAGGGGGTGTGGGGGTGGGTGGGGGGGGCTTGGGTGTTACTGGCCATTCTGAGCCCGGCCTCGAGGGGGAGGTACTGTCATGGTCTGAGCGCAGATGTCGTCTGCGCTCAGGCCATACATCATCTCAGCCAGGCTTTTGTTATGACAGCGTCTCAGCGGTGCTTCCGGCTGTCAAAAGCCAAGCACCACGGGTCAGCTGGAGGCCAATTACCATTAATCAGCTGATGAGCTGTCAACCCCTGTATAAGGGAGCGGCCCTGTTTGCTCAGGGCTGTGACCTCACGCTATCCACACGTATCTCTCATTGTGGATTAGGCTGAAGTCCCTACGTCCGGCTCCAGCCCTCCTCCCTTCCCTCATCGTTATCCGTAATTGTACCTCTTGTATTATTTGTGTTTTGCCCCACGAGGCTCTTTCTTCCCTCATCGTTATCCGTAAGTGTACCTCCTGTGTTATTTGTGTTTTTCCCCACGAGGCTCTTTTCCTTTGTTGCTTTCCTTTATTAATAAACTACGCATACTAACTGCTTGGCCCTTGGCTCTTATTAATGGCTCGCAAGAGCCATTCGTAACAGCGACTCTTCCATTATGGCTCCCGTTTCCAGCGGGTTAAAACCATGATAAACGCCAGTGCATACATACCTCTTATGATTTTTTTCCACGCTTAGTGAGACACTGCTGACTGACTGGAAAACTTGCGTGAGCGGGGCGCTTCTAAACTCCGCACGGATGACGGCCACGCATGTTGTTCGTGTGCGCGCTTGTGGAAAGTCATTGCTTCATATATTTTTATTAATAAAATCATATCGGCTTGGTGTGGCGGTACAATTTCTGGCGAGGTGGGCCACCACGGAGAAATGCTACCAGAGGAAGCCCTGCAGTGTTTCCTCTGGTTTGTTTCCGGAATATGTTAATTTTATACTATTTTTTTCTTTTTTTAAATTTTGCACAGTAACTTTGCATATGGAACTTACCATATGAAGTATTGTACAACCGAGGCTTGAATATTGGAATATTGGGCCAGTTGGGGTCCCACCCAGACATCTTGTGTTTAGACTTTTTTGTGATGTTATCCTTCTCTCCTTCCTCTGCTCTCACCTCTCCTGGACCCTCTGCCTGAACACTTTCCTCTCCTTGGCTCCTCTCTTCTGTGTCATCTTGCCCTCTCTGAGCTCTGTCTAATTCAGGTTCTCTCTCTGTCTATGGTGGTATACAAACAGGTAAAAAAAAAATATCAAGTGTCTTGTTTTGTCCTGCAAGATTTTTTTGTCATGGTTTACAGAAATGACAAAAATATGTGTATTTTTTTTATTTTTATTCTCGTGTTTCCTTTTTTTTCCATTGAAAGAGTAGAGAAGGGAAAAACATTCATAATAGTAATGTACCAGGGATGGCAATTTTCCACCGATCCGCGGATTTCCGCCGATTTATTTTCAAATTGATCATTTCTGTGAATCGTCTAAATCCGTTGAGAAAATTTTATGGGGGGTAAGGTACCTTATTGTTACCGATTTTAGTGAAAATCAACACGATTACATTCCCCGGAAGTCGTCTCCCGCGATAACCCCGATGTGTTGTGTTCAAGCTACTGCTGTATTGCAGTAGCTTGACAGCCCTGCGATTGGATAGTTGCAAACGATTGGACCAATCAAATGGCTCGTTGTATGCTTTTTCAAAGATTCATGGCGGCATGTTCTCAGGGATGTGATTTTCTGCTAATTCGCCGAATTCTGCTTTATTTTATCTTCCAGGAAGATAAAGTACGTTAAGTACGTTAGCGGCTTGTGGTCCACGAACGCAGTGAAGCTGCGCCCTTTCAGGCAGGACTGGAAGTGACATATGGCCAGGTGGAGAGCCATTAACTCTGTTACTGGCGGTGTACAACGGCTGCGCGGGGGAGGAAACGGTAGTAAAAGTTAACCATCCCCTTTTATGATTCCAAACAGTTTGAAATTGACAGTGCACAGTGGACATTGACTCATAACTTTTGAATATTTCTAAGACTTGGCTACATCAGTGATTGTGCAAAATGAACTACTCAAGTCTCAATGGAGATTGAAACTGGTGATCTGAAATGAATGCTGAAATTATAAAAAGTAATGGTATGTTGGAATTTTATTTCTATTATGGAATAGATAAAATTAACTGATTTTGATTTGATCAAGTGTTAAAGCGTGTGATAGATAATGCTTGTTGGAATATTTTAGGAATGCTATCTTCTTGGAACATAAGTCAATATTATACAGTAATAAGTGGCATTCAGCTGTTTGTTTTATGTCATTTAAGCACAGTTCTGGTACTTAAAAATCATAAAAACCCAGGAGCTTCGGGGGGCTCCCCCCCCCCCCCACAGGGGCTCTGCCCCAGACCTCGCTGGGGGACTGTGTCCCCCAGACCCCCTGCTGAATTTTCAGATAATTTCCCCAACCCCAAATCACATCCCTGGTTCGTGTTGGAATTCTGAGCTTTCGGTATTGTTTTCAGCGGAATTATGAGATTTTTATCAAAGGATCAGGAGTCATCAGTGCTAGAAATAGACAAAAGTGTCAAAAATAAGTTCCAATGGAATTGGCTTGAGAGAAAAGTAACGGTAAAGGTGAAAATTGGCTCAAAGTTTGACGAGGTAACAGAAACACTCGGACAATTTCTGAAGAAACCAGAAAAGGAGATGAAGTTCAAAGCTCAGAGACTGACACAGCTTGCTGCCAAAAGGAAGAAAGTTTCACATTAGAAGTGACTTGGTGACCAGTGTGAATAGTGTAATAAACTCTTATAGAACTGTTAAAGATGTTGGACTAAAGACAGTGAGACAACATTGAAGAAAAAGTAAGTTAACTTTTCATTAAATTTAATGATTTATCTAAGTCTAGTATTTCATTTTTTTTTTTATCATTTTTTTCAGTCTAAATTACTTCTGTTTTACTGAAAACCTCCCAGCTTCAGGGGGACTGCGCCCCCCCGGCCCCCCCATAAGTCAATCCACCAAATTAGATTTCAGCTGAAATCAGAATTTCCTGTTGCCATCCCTGATGTACTCATGCATTCTTAAATTATATGATCAGGTGGGAATAGTAACCAGAAATTCTACTCATGTAAAAGCAGTGCTTTGAAATTAATAATTAAAAGTAGACAACCAAAAATTTCTAGTTGAGTTAAGGGTACAAAGAGCACCCACTTAAAAACTTAAGAAATACTTCAGTCTTGAAGGTTTGAGGTTTTTCTCAAAAATTTATAACAATTTTCTGATAGTTTTCTACTTTTCTCTGTCAATTTATCTAAATTTGAAACCATTTTAAAATTAAAAAAATTAAATTGGACTTCCGGTTATGGCTGCCACGTAGGACGGACGTGTCTCGCTCTGCTCTGCTCCTGGAGAAAAAAAATCGGCAAATAACTCTCTCATTTGGGACAGAACGTATCCCAGCATTTGGGCGAGGATATGTCGGCGAAGCCTAAGGCTGGAAAACCAGGAAAAGGAAAAAGCGAGCCGCCGAAACAGTCCAAATTAACGGACTTTCAGGTCTGTGACGCAGCAAACAAAACTCCATATATGGCGGAGGAGGCTGGCGGCGGTGCGATGTTTGCGGGGAATGGCGCAGATGCGCTGATGGCTGCCATGAGTTCAATGAGAGCGGACTTTTCCTCTAGATTTGATGGGATTATGACAGCGTTGGAAGGAATAAGAAAGGAATTGGGTGACTGTGTAGAACGAACGGCGCAGATGGAGCTCCGTCTCGCTAGTGCTGAAGATGACGTCACCCGTCTTCAATTAAAGGTGCGCACTTTGGAAAAAAAAAAAAATCTCTGGAAGATAATATTTTGGATTTGGAATCTCGGTCGAGACAGAATAATTTGAGGCTGGTGGGTCTTCCAGAGGAATCAGAAGGTCGGGACGTATGTTCCTTTCTGGAAAAGTGGATTCCGGAGGTGCTGGGCAGCGAGGAGTTGCAATCAGCAGTGGTTCTGGAAAAAGCACATCGTATTGGCCCACGGAGAGATAAGGGACCGCCGAGGACCTTAATTATGAAGTTTCTTAGCAACAGAGACAGGATGAAGATCTTCAACGCTGCACGTGCTAAAGGAGAGATTAAACACCAGGACCAGCAGGTGCGGTTCTACCCAGATTTGGCCACAGGAATCCAGCAATTGAGGAAGCAGTTTGATCCCGTACGTAAGGAGCTGCGCAACCTTGGGATTCGTCATGGTGTAATCTATCCTGCGAGACTGCTGACCACGTATGAGGGCAGAACCCACATCTTCAAGACCCCAGAGGAGGCGCAGGAGTTCATCAAGAAGATCAAAGAAGAAGAAGAGACTGGTGGGAGCTAAGCATGAACAAAATATAAGGTAGAATAATTAAGCATTTGCACAGGCATCTGACTGACTTGAAGTAAATAGTAAGTTTACAAAATATAGATTGTATTATATATTAAAAAAACAAAACAAAAACAAAACAAACAAAAAAAAACTATGATGTACAAAGTTGTTAAAAATTTTGGAGTTAAGTTGGAAAACTACAGAGGAGAGTTAATGTTACGTCATTAAAAGCAGTAGAGTTAGGGTGATTGGGAGGATGAAGAAGGAGTGGCTTAGGCTGTTCCCCGTGGGTGTGGAACGGTCGATGGCTATATCGGGAGACAGAATTTTTCTTTTGATTTTGGGGGGTTTGCCACAAGTGTGGGAAGGGGAAATTTGTTTGTGTGTAGTTTGTAGGATGAATGTTCAACCACTCATCTTTTTGCTTCTCTGTATGAGCATGTTTACACTGCAAGGTAATCCTAAACTCTCTATTGATCATGGACCAAAGTGTTAATCTTAATTTAACTTCATGGAATTGCAGAGGTCTACAAAATTTAAAAAAACTTAAACAAGTTATGAATAAAATAAAGGACATGGGTTCAAGAATTGTGTTTTTACAAGAAACTCATCTGATAGAGGAGGATGTTAAAAGAATTAGGAGTAGATGGCAGGGAAGTGTATTCACCTCTTCATTTTCATCCCGAGCCAGGGGAGTTATGACTCTCATACATAAATCAGTTCCTTTTCAGGTGAAAAATGTAATTGGAGACAAATTTGGAAGATATGTAATCATTCAAGGTTCTTTGCTATTAGAAAATATAAATCTTGTGAACTTATATGGTCCCAATATAGATGATCAGAAGTTCTTTGCTAATTTATTTCTCATCTTATCATCACTTACAGGGCAACATATAATAGCAGGGGATTTTAATTGTACATTGAATCCAGGTGTGGATAGATCAACAGGACTGGATTGTACGCACATTGGATGTAGGATGACTATTAATCATTTTATGAAAGAATTGAGATTGTTAGATATATGGAGAGAAATGAAACCACAAGTTAAAGCCTATTCTTGTTATTCCAGTACCTACAAGACATTCTCACGTATTGATTATTTTTTGATTTCCACAGAATTAAGGTCCAAGATTCAAAACTGCTTTTATGATAACATCGTGATCTCTGATCATGCACCCTGTTGTCTAATATATGTAGATAAAAAATTGATAAAGGAATCAGGTAGATGGCAATTTCAGCATAAATGGCTTCAGGATGAGGAATTTGTCAAGTATATAGAAAAACAGATAGACGAGTTCTTTGACATCAATACTACACAAACATCAGCATGTGTAAAGTGGGAGGCTTTCAAAGCTTTTATTAGGGGGCATATTATTAGTTATACAGGATCAAAATCTAAGAAGACTCGAGAGGAGAGAGCTAAATTGGAACATAAAATAAAAAGTCTTCAGGAAAAAGTGTATGCAGGAAGTGACCCAAGGTTGGAGAATGAATTACTGATTTTGAGAGCTGAATACGACAAAAAATCAGCGAATAGAGCTGCCTCGAGTCTTCTAAGATTGAAACAATCTTTTTATGAACAAGGTGAAAAATCAGGAAAATTATTAGCATGGCAGATTAAACAATTGGAAATTAAAACACCAATTACCAGTATTATAAGAAACGGACAGGTAGTTATAGATCCTTTAGAAATTAATAGAGCCTTTAGAGATTACTATGAAAAATTATATGATACCAAAAATGAACCTGATTTAACAAAACTAAATGGGTTTTTGAACGAACTATCTATACCGTGTATTCCAAATGAAAACAGGGAGATATTGGAGTCTAAAATTAGTCAAGAAGAAGTTGGGCTAGCCATTGATAATATGAAATCAGGAAAAAGTGCAGGACCAGATGGTCTTCCAGTTGACCTTTATAAAAAATTTAAGAATAAATTAATAAAACCTTTTTTGGAAATGGTTTTAGAAGCATTTCAAAATAATAATTTACCATCATACATAAATAATGCCTTAATTAT
Source organism: Pholidichthys leucotaenia (assembly GCA_020510985.1). Lineage (NCBI taxonomy): Eukaryota > Metazoa > Chordata > Actinopteri > Cichliformes > Pholidichthyidae > Pholidichthys > Pholidichthys leucotaenia. The sequence goes on along the minus strand of CM035843.1, from coordinate 194,754,400 downwards.
ACTGCTGCCAAAACCAGGTAAGCCCTCTAATAAATGTGAAAATATGAGACCAATAAGCCTATTAAACGCCGACCTTAAGATAATCTGTAAAATTTTAGCAAGACGAATACAAGAAATTTTACCAAATATTATTAATCGAGATCAGAATGGCTTTATAAAGGGTAGACAAGGCTTCCATAATGTAAGAAGACTATTTAATATTATTTATTTTAATAAAGAAGCACCGGATACAGCTCTCCTATCATTGGACGCCGAAAAGGCCTTTGATAGAGTTGAATGGCCCTTTCTTTTTGAAGTCCTACAAAGGTATGGACTTGGAAATAATTTCATAAAATGGGTTCAAATAATATACAATAATGCTACAGCAGAAATCCTAACAAATAACAATATTTCAAAACCAATAAAAATCAATAGAGGATGTCGACAAGGCTGTCCACTTTCACCTTTACTGTTTACTATGGCAATTGAACCTTTAGCGATAGCGATACGTTTACATTCACAAATATATGGAATTAAAGTTGGACCAACAGAACATAAAATCTCCCTGTACGCCGATGACATAATTTTGTTTATGTCGAATCTAAAAAAATCAATTCCAACCTTGTTGAATTTAATAAAGAATTTTGGGGAAATATCAGGATATAAAATAAATAAAACTAAATCTTCAATATTAATGCTAAATGAGACCCAGAGAAATTACCCAGCCCCTGAGGTAAATCAATTCAATGTTGTAAATCAGTTTAAATATTTAGGAATCCAAATTATGCCTAAGCTAGAATCAGTCGCCAGTGTCAACTATGAAGCCTTAATGTCAGATATCAATGAGTTAACTCAGAGATGGATGTCACTACCAATGTCGATGATCGGGAGAATCAATATACTTAAAAGTAATATTTTACCTAAAATACTTTATTTATTTCAATACATTCCCTTATCACCACCTTTAGATCTATTCTCAAGAATAAAAAAAAAGTTAGTGGAATTTATATGGAACAACAGGAGGGCTAGATTACGTTTGTCTTTATTATATTTACCATTTGATCGTGGAGGTCTGAAATGTCCAAATTTTATGTTGTATTATTGGTCGGCACAACTGAGGTCTATGACATATTATTTTTCATCAAATGATCTCCCTCACTGGACTGAAATGGAATCATACAATTTACCTTTACCTCTTCCCATATTCATATACTCGGATTCGGCAAAAAAATTACAAAAACAAGTTAAAAATCCATTTGTAAAGCATATGATCAAAATATGGTGTGAAGCTAAAAACTATTTAAAAGAACCACAGTTATTGTCACAATTTAGTCCAATATGGGGTAATCAATATTTTAAACCAGGGAGAGCGGACGCTGTATTTAAAGTATGGAATTTAAAAGGGATACAAAAGATTCAGGATTTATATTTGCCATGTGCAGACAACATAATGTCTTTTGAAGAGCTGAGGATCAAATTTAATCTCAATAGAACACATTTTTTTAAATATCTTCAACTTAGAAACTTTATTCGATCAAATCAAAATAAAGCTCTCACTCGACCTATTTATTCATCCTTGGAAAAAATGATGATGAAAGATAGTAAAAGAAAGGGTATTATTTCAGAGTTTTATAACTCATTGACACTATCTTCAAGTGAAAATTCACTGAAAAGATTAAACTACTGGAAAGAAGATCTGCAAATTGAAATTTCAGAGGAACAATGGGAATTGGCTTGTACAGAAGCTCAAACCAAATCAATAAATGCACGCCTTAAATTGATACATTTCAAATGGTTAATGCGGATGTCCCCCTCATGGATCGTCACCTTATCGTGGTGGGGGGGTTTGCGTGCCCCAGTGATCCCAGGAGCTATGTTGTCCGGGGCAATTTGCCTCTGATAGGGTCTCCCAAGACAAACTGGTCCTGGGTGAAGGGCCAGACTAAGAACGATCCAACAGACTCTCATGATAAATTGTATATCAAGGATTCAGTGTACCCCGCCCGGTATGGGGTTACCGGGGCCCCACCCTGGAGCCAGGCCTGGGGGAGGGGCTCGAAGGCTAGCGTCTGGTGGCCAGGTTTCCACCCATGGGACCCGGCCGGGCTCAGCCCGAAGGAGTTACATGGGTCCGCCCTCCAGTAGGTTCACCACCTGCAGGAGGGATCATGGAAGTCCGGTGCTATGTGGATTAGGTGGCAGTCAAAGGCGGAGACCTTGGCGGACTGATCCCAAGCTTTCTAAACTGGCTTTTGGTACGTGGAATGTCACCTCTCTGGTGGGGAAGGAGCCTGAGCTGGTGTACGAGATTGAGCGATACCGGCTAGATATAGTCGGCCTCACCTCAACACACAGCTCCGGTTCCGGAACCAGTCTCCTGGAGAGGGGCTGGAGCTTGGCCTTTTCTGGAGTTGCCCCGGGCGAGAGGCGACGAGCAGGGGTAGGTATTCTTGTATCGCCCCACCTTGCTGCCTCTATATTGGAGTTTTCCCCGGTGGATGAAAGGGTTGCTTCCCTGCGCCTTCGGGTTGGGAAACGGGTCCTGACCATCATTTGTGCCTATGCACCAAATGATGTTTCAGAGTACCCACCCTTTTTGGAGTCTGTGACTGGGGTGCTGGAGGGTGCTCCTCCTGGAGACTCCATTGTCCTACTGGGGGACTTCAATGCGCACGTGGGCAACGACAGTGAAACCTGGAGGGGGGTGATTGGGAGGAACGGCCTGCCCGATCTGAACCCGAGTGGTGTTCAGTTATTGGACTTCTGTGCTAACCACAGTCTGTCCATAACGAACACCATGTTCAAGCATAAGGGTGTCCATATGTGCACCTGGCACCAGGACACCCTAGGCCGCAGGTCGATGATCGATTTTGTTATCGTATCATCAGACCTGCGACCGTATGTCTTGGACACCCGAGTAAAGAGAGGTGCAGAGCTGTCAACTGATCACCACCTGGTGGTGAGTTGGATCCGATGGCAGGGGAGGAAGCCATTCAGACCTGGTAGACCCAAACGTATAGTGAGGGTGTGCTGGGAGCGTCTGGCTGAGGCCCCTGTCCGGGAGGTCTTCAACTCCCACCTCCGGAAGAACTTCAACCACATTCCGAGGGAGTCTGGAGACATGGAGTCTGAATGGGCCATGTTCTCCACCTCTGTTGTTGAAGCAGCGGCCCAGAGCTGCGGCCGCAAGGTGGTCGGTGCATCTCGTGGTGGCAACCCCCGAACCAAGTGGTGGACACCAGTGGTGAGGGGGGCCATTAAGCTGAAGAAGGAGTCCTATCAACTTGGTTGGCTTGTGGGACTCCCGAAGCAGCTGAGGTGTACCGGCAGGCCAAGCGGAGTGCAGCTCGGGTGGTTGCTGAAGCAAAAACCCGGGTATGGGAGGAGTTCGGTGAGGCCATGGAACAAGACTTTCGGTCGGCTTCAAAGAGATTCTGGCAAACTGTTCGGCGGCTCAGGAGGGGAAAGCAGCTCCCCGTCCACACTGTGTATGGTGCGGATGGGACACTGTTGACTTCAACTGGGGATATCGTCGGGCGGTGGAAGGAATACTTCGAGGATCTCCTCAATCCCACTGATACGCCTTCCACAGAGGAAGCAGGGTTTGGGGACAAGGGGGATGACTCGCCTATCACAGGGGCTGAGGTCGCCAAGGTGGTTAAAAATCTCCTTGGTGGCCGGGCCCCGGGGGTGGACGAGATTCGCCCCGAGTACCTCAAGGCCCTGGATGTTGTTGGGTTGTCATGGTTGACACGCCTCTGCAACATTGCGTGGAGGTCGGGGGCAGTGCCTTTGGCATGGCAAACCGGGGTGGTGGTTCCTCTCTTCAAAAAAGGGGACCGGAGGGTGTGCTCCAACTTTAGAGGGATCACACTCCTCAGCCTCCCTGGGAAGGTCTATGCCAAGGTACTGGAGAGGAGAGTCTGGCCGTTGGTCGAACCTCGGATTCAGGAGGAGCAATGTGGTTTTCGTCCTGGCCGTGGCACATCGGACCAGCTCTTTACCCTCTCGAGAATTCTTGAGGGTTCGTGGGAGTTTGCCCAACCAGTTCACATGTGTTTTGTGGACTTGGAGAAGGCATTTGACCGCGTCCCTCGTGGATTTTTGTGGGGGGTGCTTCGGGAGTATGGGGTATCGGGCTTGTTGTTACGAGCTATTCGGTCTCTGTACGACCGTTGTGAGAGTTTAGTTCGTATTGCCAACACTCGGTCGGAGTCATTCCCAGTGAGAGTTGGACTCCGCCAGGGCTGCCCTTTGTCACCGGTCCTGTTCATAATTTTTATGGACAGGATTTCTAGGCGCAGCCAGGGAATGGAGGGTGTCATGCTTGGTGACCACAGGATCTCATCTCTGTTGTTTGCAGATGATGTTGTCCTGTTGGCTTCATCCAGCAATGACCTACAGCTCTTGCTGGGACGGTTTGCCGCTGAGTGTGAAGCGGCTGGGATGAGAATCAGCACCTCCAAGTCCGAGTCCATGGTCCTCAGCCGGAAAAAGGTGGATTGTCCTCTCCGGGTTGGGGACAGGCTCCTGCCCCAAGTGGAGGAGTTTAAGTATCTTGGGGTCTTGTTCACGAGTGAGGGGAAAATGGAGCGAGAGATCGACAGACGGATTGGAGCAGCATCTGCAGTGATGCGGACGTTGTACCGGTCTGTTGTGGTGAAGAGGGAGCTTAGTTCTAAGGCAAAGCTGTCGATTTACCAGTCAATCTACGTTCCTACTCTCACCTATGGTCACGAGCTTTGGGTAATGACCGAAAGAACGAGATCGCGGATACAAGCGGCTGAAATGAGCTTTCTCCGTAGGATTGCTGGACTCACCCTCAGAGATAGGGTGAGGAGCTCAGTCATCCGGGAGAGGCTCAGAGTAGAACCGCTGCTCCTCCACATTGAAAGGAGTCAGTTGAGGTGGTATGGGCATCTGATTAGGATGCCTCCTGGACGTCTCCCACTTGAGGTGTTTCAGGCACGTCCCACTGGGAGGAGACCCCGGGGCAGACCCAGGACTCGGTGGAGAGACTATGTCTCCCAGCTAGTCTGGGAACGCCTTGGTATCCCCTCTGAAGAGCTGGAGCAGGTGGCTGGGGAGAGGGAAGTCTGGGCTTCTCTGCTTGAACTGCTGCCTCCGCGACCCGGACCTCCGGAAAAGCGGTAGAAGATGGATGGATGGATGGATGGATAATGCGGATGTATGTTACACCGGAGGAGTTAAATAGATATAACAAAAATATACCAGATACATGCACAAAATGCATGGAAAGTAAAGGAACCCTATTTCATTGTTTATGGGAATGTAGATTAATAAGAATGTTTTGGGAGGAGGTGAGGGTAACAATTGAAAAAATAATCTCAAAACAAATCATATTGAATCCTAAACTGTTTTTGTTGGGTCTGTACCCAGAAAAGCATAATTTCAATAAAAGTGAAAGAACATTCATAGACCTCAGTTTGCTTAATGCCAAAAAATGTATTGCACTATTATGGAAAAAGACTTATAGACCAGATGTGACTCAGTGGTTAAGACAGATGTTAACAAACCTTCCATTAGAAAGAATAACATATATACTGAAATCAAAGGAAATTGTGTTTGAGAATATATGGAGACCTTTTATTGATTATGTAAAAAATTTAAACATAACTCTTGAAGAAGAAGGTGAATGATGTGTGTGGACCTTGTAAATTCCAAACTGGTGAACATAATATGTATACTAATGTATTGGATTGTCTAGACTAAACAGAGGAGCATTGTTGAAGACTTGATTTTGTTGGTGGTTGTTGGTGTTTTTAGGGTATTTTTTTTTTTTTTGTAGTACTTTAGTGTTAGTGTTTGATTGTTTGTATCATGTTTGTTAAAAAAAAAAAAAGGTTCAATAAAGATATTGTGGAGAAAAAAAAAATTAAATTAAAATTTTCTTCAAATTTGTGGTTTCCTCTTGTAAAATTGACTTTTCTTGTACTTTTGAGACTTTATTATCAATTTGTGGATTATTTTATGGCTAATTTTTGTCTGTTTTTTAAAAAATAAAATTACAGGGTTTTTTTTTTTTAAATAAATTTGAAACGGACTGTAGTAATTTTTTTTTACTTTTTCCTTATAATAATTTAAATTTTTAACCATAATTTTGCAGAGCCAGAACAGAGCAATAATTTAATTCTGATTTCAAAGAAAAAATACTAATGAAATTGTATTTAATGAAATAAATTCACTTAAATAACCGAAGAGGCAGTTATTTCTGTTATAATATTACTATGTATTTACAGATTGTTTTTTTTTTTTTTTTAGAAATCTCACCACCCAGACAGCAGGAAAAACCTCCTTATTTTGAAATCCTAATGTTGGCATGTATAGTTTGTCTGAAGACTGCTGACGGATTAAAGTCATTGGCTTTGTGAGTTTCAGCCATCTTAACTTGCCAGGTACATATTAATGAACATAAATTAGTTAATATTAACTCAGGCAAAGGTTAAAAACAGCTCCTTTTCATTCTTGACTGAAATAAGAAAAACAAAAAAACAATCATTAAACAAAATCAACCAACTCGAGCTCTGAACCACACCTGTTAGCTAAGTGACTCTTCCATTGCTGTTCCCGTTACCAGCGGGTTAAAACCATGATAAATGCCTCCAGTGCTTACATACCTCTTATGATTTTTATCTGCATTTAAACTACTTTAATAAGCTCATGTTTCTCTCGGGCAGTCAAGCTAGTAGCGAGACACTCTGCCTGGCTGGTGACTAGAACACACGGGCGAGGCGCTTCTCTCCGTGCGGATGACGGTCACGCGCGTTGTTCGTGTGTGCGCTTGCAGCTCATCATTCCTTCATAAATTTTTCTTAAATTTATATGTCCTGATAGAGCGGTGGAAATTTTTCTGGCGTGGCAGGCCACCACCGGGAAATGTTACCAGAGGAAACCTTGGAGACATACAGTAGCAAATGTCTTACTGTTGGTGTGCCAGTCTTTCTGTGCCAACAGCTGAGGTGGTTATTTTGCAGGTGAGTGCGTTAGGGTCCGGGGTGGGCGGGCGGACAGAGTTCAGGATCCAGATGGCCTAATGAACAAAGCTGTTTAGCAGTCCTGTGGAGCGGGCCCGGAGGCACTAGTACCTTTTCCCCAAGGGCAGGGGGCTGAAGAGGGAGTGTGAGGGGTGGGAGGTATCACCAGCAATGCTGATGGTTCTGCGGGTGAGGTAGATGTCCGAGAGGGGGGGCAAGGGGCACTGATGATCTTGCTGACAGCTTTCACTGTGCGTTGTAGTGTGTTCTGGCAGGAGGCGGTGCAGCTTCCATACCACACCGTGATGCAGCTGGTGAGGATGCTCTCAATGGTGCCCTGGTAGAATGATCACATAATAGGGGGTGGAACTCGTGCTCTCCTCACTTTGCAGAGGAAATGGAGGCGAGTTTGAGCCTTCTTCACCAGTGATGTAGTGTTGTTGGACCAGGAGAGGTCCTCGGAGATGTGCACCCCCAGGAACTTGGTGCTGCTCACCCTCTCCACAGCAGCTCCATTGATGATCAGAGGGGGATGCTGTGTGTGTCCCCTCCTGAAGTCGACCACAATCTCCTTGGTTTTTCCCACATTCAAGAAGAGGTTATTGTCGTTGTACCACTGCACCAGTTGGTTCACCTCATTTCTGTAGTTGGCCTCCTCATTGTTGGTGATGAGGACCACCACCATGGTGTCGTCTGCAAACTTGATGATGTGGTTGGTGTTGTAGGTTGGTACACAGTCATGGATCAGCAGGGTGAAGAGCAGTGGGCTGAGCAGCAGGTGCTCAGCCCACAGGTGCTCAGCAGCTCGCTGAGCACCTGCTCAAGGGGCCCCACAAGGGCCCCTGTGCTCGGTGTGATGGTCTTGGATGTGTTGCTGCAAACCCGCACATTCTGTAGCTTCCCTGTCAGAAAGTCCAGCACCCAGTTACAGAGAGAAGTTTTGAGTCCTAAGTGTCTGAGTTTTTGTATTAGGTGCTGGTGGATGATTGTGTTGAATGCTGACCTGAAGTCCAAGAACAGCATTCGCACGTAGGAATTCTTTGTGTCGAGGTGGGTGAGAACTGGGTGGAGAGCAGCAGCGATGGCATAGTCTGTGAATCTGTTTGACCTGTATGCAAACTGAGATGAGTCGTGGGAGGGAGGGAGGATGGACTTGATGTTCTGCATGACTAGCCGCTCGAAGCACTTCATTATGTTGGGGATGAGTGCTACGGGCCGGTAATCATTGTAGCTGGATGGGACGGGCTTCTTTGGGACTGGTATTATGGTGGCAGTTTTAAAACATGTGGGGACAACAGCTTGAGTCAGAGAGATGTTGAAGATGTCGGCCAGGACATTCTTGATCTCCTCTGCACAGTCCTTTAGAACACAGCCTGGTATGTTGTCTGGTCCAGCTGCCTTGCGTGGGTTGATCCTGCAGAGGGTCCTCTTCACGCTGGCCGGATCCAGACTTATGGCCTGCTAGTCTGAAGGAGGAGTGGTCTTCTGTGCTGATGTGCTGTTTCGCGCTTCAAAGTGGCTGAAGAAGTCATTTAGGTTGTTAAGCAGTGTGATGTCACTTGCACAGGTCTGAGGTGGAGGTTTGTAGTTGGTGAGGGTCTGTATGCCACGCCAAAGGGAACATGCATCTCTGATGTTGCTGAAGTGGCTGGATATTTTCTTGCTGTACTGTTGCTTTGCCTCCTTGATACCACGGGACAGGTTGGCCCTAGCTCTTGTTAGTCCTGCAGTGTCGCCGGCCCTGAAGGCTGTGTCCCGAGCCCTCAGAAGCCTGTGGGCCTCTGCTGTCATCCATGGCTTTTGGTTGGCATGAACAGTGATGGTTTTGCAGTGAATGACATCATCAATGCATTTAGCTATGTATGCTACAACAACCTCAGTGTACTTCTCTATGTTTGTGTGTCCATTGCGAGTGGCTGCGTGCTTGAAAGTGTCCCAGTCTGTAGTGCTGAAACAGTCTTTCAGAGCATGAGAGGCCCCCTCTGGTCACACACGTACCTGCTTTTTTGTTGGTCTGATTATTTTCACTCTGGGTTTGTATGCCAGCCTTAACAAGATAGCGATGTGATCAGAGAGACCCAGGTGGGGAAGGGTGGAGGCTGTGTATGCTTTCTTGTGAGTTGTGTACACCAAGTCTAGCAAATTGTCTCCTCTTGTTGGGAAGTTTTAATGTTGGTGTAGGTTTGGTAGGAGGCCCTTTAAATCTGCACAGTTGAAGTCTCCTGCTGTGATGAGGAATCTGTCTGGATGCGCTATCTGTGTCTCACTAATGGCCTAATAGAGTTCTAGTGCTTCACTTCTCTCACTGATGCCGGTGGATGGGGAGTACACGACAGCTAGTAGTACAGCTGAAAATTCTGTTAAAGGGTCAGCATTTGATGATTATCAACTCCACCAATGGAGAACAGTGTCTATGCACAACGGTTGCATCACGGCACCAAGCATCACTGATGTAAACACAGACGCTGCCCCTACGCGTCTTCCCTCCTTCCATGAACACACTGTCACTATGGTAGCATGTTAGCCCAGCTAACTGAATGGCAGAGTCCGGTATATTGTCATTTAACCACGTTTCCGTAAAGATAAAAACACAACAGTTCCGCACATCATGTTGTAGCTCTCAAGAGCTACGTATATGTGGTCCATTTTGTTGTCAAGTGAGCGTACGTTGGCCAGAATGAGGGAAGGAATCGAGAGTTTGTGTGGGCTAGTGGTTAGCTTCGTTTGGATACCGCCATGTTTACCTCTGTTTTGTCACCACTCACACTGTCTACGGCATCTCCATTTCGGATGAGACACAGCAGTCGACTCCGGGGTTGTGAGACTGGTGGAGAAGACCCAGGTCACAGAGTTCCTTTGTAACGCTCTGATCCAGGATGTAATGTTTGGTCATATTCCTTATCTCCAGGAGGCTGTGGCAACTGTAGCTTGTGCACAACATCATATATGTACATTAAACACATGAATATTCACTTAGGTGTAATATAAACAACACTAAATGGCACAAAACACGAAGAGAGAAGAGCAGCCATTGCGTGTTCACATGCCACCTAGTGGTTACAGATTGATTCAGTGATGGATCGCAATACTTGACACCAACAATGATGCAACGATCCGTAAACACATGATCGATCTTTTATTAATTTTATTTATATATAATATATTTATTCATGTAAGTGTTTTATACTATTGGGTATTAATCAACCAATTGCATTTTCAGTCCGGGTCGCGGAGGCAGCAGTTCAAGCAGAGAAGCCCAGACTTCCCTCTCCCCAGCCACCTGCTCCAGCTCTTTAGAGAGGATACCAAGGCGTTCCCAGGCCAGCTGGGAGACATAGTCTCTCCAGCGAGTCCTGGGTCTGCCCCAGGATCTCCTCCCAGAGGGACGTGCCCGAAACACCTCAAGTGGGAGGCGTCCAGGAGGCATCCTGATCAGATACCCATACCACCTCAACTGGCTACTTTCAATGTAGAGGAGCAGCGATTCTACTCTGAGCCTCTCCCGGATGACTGAGCTCCTCACCCTATCTCTGAGGGTGAGTCCAACAATCCTATGAAGAAAGCTCATTTCAGCCGCTTGTATCCGCAATATCGTTCTTTCGGTCATTACCCAAAGCTCATGACCATAGGTGAGGGTAGGAACGTAGATTGACTGGTAAATCGACAGCTTTGCCTTAGAGCTCAGCTCCCTCTTCACCACAACAGACCGGTACAACGTCCGCATCATCGGTTTGCCATGCAAACCATATCAACCCCGGTTTGCCATGCCAAAGGCACTGCCCCTGACCTCCACACAATGTTGCAGAGGCATGTCAACCATGACAGCCCTACAACATCCAGGGCCTTGAGGTACTCAGGGCGAATCTCGTCCACCCCCAGGGCTTGGCCACCAAAGATATTTTTAACCACTTTGGTAACCTCAGCCCCTGTGATAGGCGAGTCGTCCCCCTCAACCACAAGCCCTGCTTCCTCTGTGGAAGGTGTATCAGTGGGATTGACGAGATCCTTGAAGTATTTCTTCCACCGCCCAACGATATCCCCAGTCGAAGTCAGCAGCGCCCCATCCGCACCATACACAGTATGGACAGCGAGCTGCTTCCCCCTCCTGAGCCGCAGGACAGTTTGCCAGAATCTCTTCGAGGCCAACCGAAAGTCTTGTTCCATGGCCTCACCGAACTCCTCCCATACCCAAGTTTTTGCTTCAGCAACCACCTGAGCCGCACTCCGCTTGGTCTGCCGGTACACCTCAGCTGCTTCGGGAGTCCCACAAGCCAACCAAGCTTGGTAGGACTCCTTCTTCAGCTTAATGGCCCCCCTCACCGCCGGTGTCCACCACTTGGTTCGGGGGTTGGCACCACGAGATGCCCCAACGATCTTGCAGCCACAGCTCTGGGCAGCTGCTTCAACAATGGAGGTGGAGAACATGGCCTGTTCAGACTCCATGTCTCCAGGCTTCCTCGGAATGTGGTTGAAGTTCTTCCGGAGGTGGGAGTTGGAGACCTTCCGGACAGGGGCCTCAGCCAGATGTTCCCAGCACACCCTCACTATACGTTTGGGTCTACCATGTCTGAATGGCATCCTCCCCTGCCATTGGATCCAACTCATCAACCAGGTGGTGATCAGTTGACAGCTCTGCACCTCTCTTTACCCAGATGTCCAAGACATACGGTTGCAGGTCTGAGGACACGATAACAAAACTGATCATCGACCTGCAACGTAGAGTGTCCTGGTGCCAGGTGCACATATGGACACCCTTATGCTTGAACATGGTGTTTGTTATGGACAAACTGTGGTTAGCACAGAAGTCCAATAACTGAAACACCACTCGGGTTCAGATCGGGCAGGCTGTTCTTCCCAATCACCCCCCTCCAGGTTTCACTGTCATTGCCCACATGCGCATTGAAGTCCCCCAGAAGGACAATGGAGTCTCCAAGAGGATCACCCTCCAGCACCCCAGTCAGAGACTCCAAAAAGGGTGGGTACTCTGAACCATCATTTGGTGCATAGGCACAAATGATGGTTCAGAGTACCCAACCGGAAGGCGCAAGGAGACAACCCTTTCGTCCACCGGGGAAAACTCCAATATAGAGGCAGCAAGGTGGGGGAATACAAGAATACCCACCCCTGCTCATCGCCTCTCGCCCGGGGCAACTCCAGAGTAGGACAAGCTCCAGCCCCTCTCCAGGAGACTGGTTTCTGAACCGGAGCTGTGTGTTGAGGTGAGGCCGACTATATCTAGCCAGTATCTCTCAACCTCATGCACCAGCTCAGGCTCCTTCCCCACCAGAGAGGTAATATTCCACATCCCAAAAGCCAGTTTAGGAAGCCTGGGATCAGACTGCCAAGGTCTCCGCCTTTGACCGCCACCTGATCCACACAGCACCGGACCCCCATGGTCTCTCCTGCAGGTGGTGAGCCCACTGGAGGGCTTTGGAGAAGCAGTAGAAGATGGATGGATGGGTGCATTATCAGTCAACTAGATGGCACAAAGCAAGTACCCAGTCAAGTGAAGTCATAGCTTGTCTTAAAAGATTTGCAGCCAGATGGTGCAAAAGCACCCATTGTTGGGGAAAATCATTTTTTGTCTCGCGAGATTTGTAGCCAGTTTTGAAAGTTAGGAAGCAGTGCTGAAAAGTTTGCTCAAATGCCGAGCCTTTTTTGGATTTTATAACAAAGATGGAACGAAAGACCTTGACATGACACACAACCCGCAAGAAGCGCTGCATGAAAAAAAAACCCTAAACACTGGGAACATGCGAGCCAGCACACGTCTCGGAGCAGCATTAGCAACAGCTAAGCTAAAAACACATGGGGCATGGGGCTTGCTTTTTAGCCCAGTGGCGCTGACCAGCTTATTCCTGCCACCTGCCACCATCACCCTCAGAGTAAACCAAGTAAACCACACCGTCCACCACCCTCCCTGTATGCAGAGACACATCGCCACAGAAAATGAAGCCCTGAGAATACATTATTATACGAAAGAGATGTCAGCAGTTTTACTTCGGGACATGATTTGAGGTTGAATAAGGTGAAAAATTTTTACATACAGTGGGGTAAAAAAGTATTTAGTCAGCCACCAATTGTGCAAATTCTCCCACTTAAAAGATGAGAGAGGTCTCCAATTTTCATCATAGGTATACCTCAACTATGAGAGACAAAATGAGAAAAAAAAAATCCAGAAAATCACATTGAAGGATTTTTAATGAATTAATTGGTAAATTCCTCAGTAAAATAAGTATTTGGTCAATAACAAAAGTTCATCTCAATACTTTGTTATATACCCTTTGTTGGCAATGACAGAGGTCAAACGTTTTCTGTAAGCCTTCACAAGGTTTTCACACACTGTTGCTGGTATTTTGGCCCCTTCCTCCATGCAGATCTCCTCTAGAGCAGTCATGTTTTGGGGCTGTTGCTGGGCAACACGGACTTTCAACTCCCTCCAGAGATTTTCGATGGGGTTGAGATCTGGAGACTGGCTAGGCCACTCCAGGACCTTGAAATGCTTCTTACGAAGCCACTCCTTCATTGCCCGGACGGTGTGTTTGGGATCATTGTCATGCTGAAAGACCCAGCCACGTTTCATCTTCAATGCCCTTGCTGATGGAAGGAGGTTTTCACTCAAAATCTCACGATACATGGCTCCATTCATTCTTTCCTTTGCACGGATCAGTCGTCCTGGTCCCTTTGCAGAAAAACAGCCCCAAAGCATGATGTTTCCACCCCCATGCTTCACAGTAGGTATGGTGTTCTTTCTCCTCCAAACACGACAAGTTGAGTTTTTACCAAAAAGTTCTATTTTGGTTTCATCTGACCATATGACATTCTCCCAGTCCTCTTCTGGATCATCCAAATGCTCTCTAGCAAACTTCAGATGGGCCTGGACATGTACTGGCTTAAGCAGGGGGACACGTCTGGCACTGCAGGATTTGAGTCCCTGGCGGCGTCTTGTGTTTCTGATGTAGCCTTTGTTACTTTGGTCCCAGCTCTCTGCAGGTCATTCACTAGGTCCCCCATGTGGTTCTGGGATTTTTGCTCACCGTTCTCGTGATAATTTTGACCCCACGGGTGAGATTTTGCGTGGAGTCCCAGATCGAGGGAGATTATCAGTGGTCTTGTATGTCTTCCATTTTCTAATAATTGCTCCCACAGTTGATTTCTTCACACCAAGCTGCTTACCTATTGCAGATTCAGTCTTCCCAGCCTGGTGCAGGTCTACAATTTTGTTTCTGGTGTCCTTTGACAGCTCTTTGGTCTTGGCCATAGTGGAGTTTGGAGTCTGACTGTTTGAGGTTGTGGACAGGCGTATTTTATACTGATAACGAGTTCAAACAGGTGCCATTAATACAGGTAACGAGTGGAGGACAGCGGAGCTTCTTAAAGAAGTTGTTACAGGTCTGTGAGAGCCAGAAATCTTGCTTGTTTGTAGGTGACCATATTCTTATTTTACTGAGGAATTTACCAATTAATTCATTAAAAATCCTTCAATGTCACTTCCGGTTATGGCTGCCACGTAGGACGGACGTGTCTCGCTCTGCTCTGCTCCTGGAAAAAAAAAAATCGGCAAATAACTCTCTCATTTGGGACAGAACGTATCCCAGCATTTGGGCGAGGATATGTCGGCGAAGCCTAAGGCTGGAAAACCAGGAAAAGGAAAAAGCGAGCCGCCGAAACAGTCCAAATTAACGGACTTTCAGGTCTGTGACGCAGCAAACAAAACTCCATATATGGCGGAGGAGGCTGGCGGCGGTGCGATATTTGCGGGGAATGGCGCAGATGCGCTGATGGCTGCCATGAGTTCAATGAGAGCGGACTTTTCCTCTAGATTTGATGGGATTATGACAGCGTTGGAAGGAATAAGAAAGGAATTGGGTGACTGTGTAGAACGAACGGCGCAGATGGAGCTCCGTCTCGCTAGTGCTGAAGATGACGTCACCCGTCTTCAATTAAAGGTGCGCACTTTGGAAAAAAAAAATAAATCTCTGGAAGATAATATTTTGGATTTGGAATCTCGGTCGAGACAGAATAATTTGAGGCTGGTGGGTCTTCCAGAGGAATCAGAAGGTCGGGACGTATGCTCCTTTCTGGAAAAGTGGATTCCGGAGGTGCTGGGCAGCGAGGAGTTGCAGTCAGCAGTGGTTCTGGAAAAAGCACATCGTATTGGCCCACGGAGAGATAAGGGACCGCCGAGGACCTTAATTATGAAGTTTCTTAGCAACAGAGACAGGATGAAGATCTTCAACGCTGCACGAGCTAAAAAAGGAGAGATTAAACACCAGGACCAGCAGGTGCGGTTCTACCCAGATTTGGCCACAGGAATCCAGCAATTGAGGAAGCAGTTTGATCCCGTACGTAAGGAGCTGCGCAACCTTGGGATTCGTCATGGTGTAATCTATCCTGCGAGACTGCTGACCACGTATGAGGGCAGAACCCACATCTTCAAGACCCCAGAGGAGGCGCAGGAGTTCATCAAGAAGATCAAAGAAGAAGAAGAGACTGGTGGGAGCTAAGCATGAACAAAATATAAGGTAGAATAATTAAGCATTTGCATAGGCATCTGACTGACTTGAAGTAAATAGTAAGTTTACAAAATATAGATTGTATTATATATTAAAAAAACAAAACAAAAACAAAACAAACAAAAAAAAAACTATGATGTACAAAGTTGTTAAAAATTTTGGAGTTAAGTTGGAAAACTACAGAGGAGAGTTAATGTTACGTCATTAAAAGCAGTAGAGTTAGGGTGATTGGGAGGATGAAGAAGGAGTGGCTTAGGCTGTTCCCCGTGGGTGTGGAACGGTCGATGGCTATATCGGGAGACAGAATTTTTCATTTGATTTTGGGGGGTTTGCCACAAGTGTGGGAAGGGGAAATTTGTTTGTGTGTAGTTTGTAGGATGAATGTTCAACCATTCATGTTTTTGCTTCTCTGTATGAGCATGTTTACACTGCAAGGTAATCCCAAACTCTCTATTGATCATGGACCAAAGTGTTAATCTTAATTTAACTTCATGGAATTGCAGAGGTCTACAAAATTTAAAAAAACTTAAACAAGTTATGAATAAAATAAAGGACATGGGTTCAAGAATTGTGTTTTTACAAGAAACTCATCTGATAGAGGAGGATGTTAAAAGAATTAGGAGTAGATGGCAGGGAAGTGTATTCACCTCTTCATTTTCATCCCGAGCCAGGGGAGTTATGACTCTCATACATAAATCAGTTCCTTTTCAAGTGAAAAATGTAATTGGAGACAAATTTGGAAGATATGTAATCATTCAAGGTTCTTTGCTATTAGAAAATATAAATCTTGTGAACTTATATGGTCCCAATATAGATGATCAGAAGTTCTTTGCTAATTTATTTCTCATCTTATCATCACTTACAGGGCAACATATAATAGCAGGGGATTTTAATTGTACATTGAATCCAGGTGTGGATAGATCAACAGGACTGGATTGTACGCACATTGGATGTAGGATGACTATTAATCATTTTATGAAAGAATTGAGATTGTTAGATATATGGAGAGAAATGAAACCACAAGTTAAAGCCTATTCTTGTTATTCCAGTACCTACAAGACATTCTCACGTATTGATTATTTTTTGATTTCCACAGAATTAAGGTCCAAGATTCAAAACTGCTTTTATGATAACATCGTGATCTCTGATCATGCACCCTGTTGTCTAATATATGTAGATAAAAAATTGACAAAGGAATCAGGTAGATGGCAATTTCAGCATAAATGGCTTCAGGATGAGGAATTTGTCAAGTATATAGAAAAACAGATAGACGAGTTCTTTGACATCAATACTACACAAACATCAGCATGTGTAAAGTGGGAGGCTTTCAAAGCTTTTATTAGGGGACATATTATTAGTTATACAGGATCAAAATCTAAGAAGACTCGAGAGGAGAGAGCTAAATTGGAACATAAAATAAAAAGTCTTCAGGAAAAAGTGTATGCAGGAAGTGACCCAAGGTTGGAGAATGAATTACTGATTTTGAGAGCTGAATACGACAAAAAATCAGCGAATAGAGCTGCCTCGAGTCTTCTAAGATTGAAACAATCTTTTTATGAACAAGGTGAAAAATCAGGAAAATTATTAGCATGGCAGATTAAACAATTGGAAATTAAAACACCAATTACCAGTATTATAAGTAATGGACAGGTAGTTATAGATCCTTTAGAAATTAATAGAGCCTTTAGAGATTACTATGAAAAATTATATGATACCAAAAATGAACCTGATTTAACAAAACTAAATGGGTTTTTGAACGAACTATCTATACCGTGTATTCCAAATGAAAACAGGGAGATATTGGAGTCTAAAATTAGTCAAGAAGAAGTTGGGCTAGCCATTGATAATATGAAATCAGGAAAAAGTGCAGGACCAGATGGTCTTCCAGTTGACCTTTATAAAAAATTTAAGAATAAATTAATAAAACCTTTTTAGGAAATGGTTTTAGAAGCATTTCAAAATAATAATTTACCATCATACATAAATAATGCCTTAATTATACTACTGCCAAAACCAGGTAAGCCCTCTAATAAATGTGAAAATATGAGACCAATAAGCCTATTAAACGCCGACCTTAAGATAATCTGTAAAATTTTAGCAAGACGAATACAAGAAATTTTACCAAATATTATTAATCGAGATCAGAATGGCTTTATAAAGGGTAGACAAGGCTTCCATAATGTAAGAAGACTATTTAATATTATTTATTTTAATAAAGAAGCGCCGGATACAGCTCTCCTATCATTGGACGCCGAAAAGGCCTTTGATAGAGTTGAATGGCCCTTTCTTTTTGAAGTCCTACAAAGGTTTGGACTTGGAAATAATTTCATAAAATGGGTTCAAATAATATACAATAATGCTACAGCAGAAATCCTAACAAATAACAATATTTCAAAACCAATAAAAATCAATAGAGGATGTCGACAAGGCTGTCCACTTTCACCTTTACTGTTTACTATGGCAATTGAACCTTTAGCGATAGCGATACGTTTACATTCACAAATATATGGAATTAAAGTTGGACCAACAGAACATAAAATCTCCCTGTACGCCGATGATATAATTTTGTTTATGTCGAATCTAAAAAAATCAATTCCAACCTTGTTGAATTTAATAAAGAATTTTGGGGAAATATCAGGATATAAAATAAATAAAACTAAATCTTCAATATTAATGCTAAATGAGACCCAGAGAAATTACCCAGCCCCTGAGGTAAATCAATTCAATGTTGTAAATCAGTTTAAATATTTAGGAATCCAAATTATGCCTAAGCTAGAATCAGTCGCCAGTGTCAACTATGAAGCCTTAATGTCAGATATCAATGAGTTAACTCAGAGATGGATGTCACTACCAATGTCGATGATCGGGAGAATCAATATACTTAAAAGTAATATTTTACCTAAAATACTTTATTTATTTCAATACATTCCCTTATCACCACCTTTAGATCTATTCTCAAGAATAAAAAAAAAGTTAGTGGAATTTATATGGAACAACAGGAGGGCTAGATTACGTTTGTCTTTATTATATTTACCATTTGATCGTGGAGGTCTGAAATGTCCAAATTTTATGTTGTATTATTGGTCGGCACAACTGAGGTCTATGACATATTATTTTTCATCAAATGATCTCCCTCACTGGACTGAAATGGAATCATACAATTTACCTTTACCTCTTCCCATATTCATATACTCAGATTCGGCAAAAAAATTACAAAAACAAGTTAAAAATCCATTTGTAAAGCATATGATCAAAATATGGTGTGAAGCTAAAAACTATTTAAAAGAACCACAGTTATTGTCACAATTTAGTCCAATATGGGGTAATCAATATTTTAAACCAGGGAGAGCGGACGCTGTATTTAAAGTATGGAATTTAAAAGGGATACAAAAGATTCAGGATTTATATTTGCCATGTGCAGACAACATAATGTCTTTTGAAGAGCTGAGGATCAAATTTAATCTCAATAGAACACATTTTTTTAAATATCTTCAACTTAGAAACTTTATTCGATCAAATCAAAATAAAGCTCTCACTCGACCTATTTATTCATCCTTGGAAAAAATGATGATGAAAGATAGTAAAAGAAAGGGTATTATTTCAGAGTTTTATAACTCATTGACACTATCTTCAAGTGAAAATTCACTGAAAAGATTAAACTACTGGAAAGAAGATCTGCAAATTGAAATTTCAGAGGAACAATGGGAATTGGCTTGTACAGAAGCTCAAACCAAATCAATAAATGTACGCCTTAAATTGATACATTTCAAATGGTTAATGCGGATGTATGTTACACCGGAGGAGTTAAATAGATATAACAAAAATATACCAGATACATGCACAAAATGCATGGAAAGTAAAGGAACCCTATTTCATTGTTTATGGGAATGTAGATTAATAAGAATGTTTTGGGAAGAGGTGAGGGTAACAATTGAAAAAATAATCTCAAAACAAATCATACTGAATCCTAAACTGTTTTTGTTGGGTCTGTACCCAGAAAAGCATAATTTTAATAAAAGTGAAAGAACATTCATAGACCTCAGTTTGCTTAATGCCAAAAAATGTATTGCACTATTATGGAAAAAGACTCATAGACCAGATGTGACTCAGTGGTTAAGACAGATGTTAACAAACCTTCCATTAGAAAGAATAACATATATACTGAAATCAAAGGAAATTGTGTTTGAGAATATATGGAGACCTTTTATTGATTATATAAAAAATTTAAACATAACTCTTGAAGAAGAAGGTGAATGATGTGTGTGGACCTTGTAAATTCCAAACTGGTGAACATAATATGTGTACTTATGTATTGGATTGTCTAGACTAAACAGAGGAGCATTGTTGAAGACTTGATTTTGTTGGTGGTTGTTGGTGTTTTTAGTGCATTTTTTTTTTTTGTAGTACTTTAGTGTTAGTGTTTGATTGCTTGTATCATGTTTGTTAAAAAAAAAAAAAAAGGTTCAATAAAGATATTGTGGAAAAAAAAAATCCTTCAATGTGATTTTCTGGATTTTTTTTCTCCTCATTTTGTCTCTCATAGTTGAGGTATACCTATGATAAAAATTGGAGACCTCTCTCATCTTTTAAGTGGGAGAACTTGCACAATTGGTGGCTGACTAAATACTTATTTGCCCCACTGTATATGGGATTGTGATTCTCAATATCGTGATTTTTGTTGAAGCGTGATAGTATCAAATCGTGATCCAAGTATCGCGATCCAAATTGAATCGCAAAGTCCTTCGTGATTTCCACACCTAGCTAGCAACTCATCAACCTGGGCACTGGTCAGCCTCAGTTTAATCCTGAAGACAACTGTTATCAAGATGCTAATTCTCAGCTCTGGCGGTTATATTTGAGCAAATATAGCAATGCTGATTTTCATTTTGGTCTGTACGCACCATAATAATATGTAAAACTGTGATGAAACCCTTGAGGATGATGTTTTCCCTTTTTCAAAACTTACTTGTTTTTCATGACAGCTTTTCACTGCCTGTATTCTTTACTAGTTTCATTAACCTGTTCATTTGCTCCCTGTGCTCAGACTGCTGCGATTTACCCACGGACCGTCATTCCCACCTTTTAAAGTTCCTGACGAGGATGCCAGTCTGATTCCCTTGGAGATGGACAGTGACTGTGTGGCGCAGACGTGGTACCGCTTCCTCCACATGCTCAGGTACATGACACCTAAAAAAATACTGTTTGTTTTTTCTCCCAAACAAATCCAGTGGCATCCTGCTAGCGTTCCATCCACCTCATTAACCATCAGCAAGCTTGTTAATTTCCATCAGAGTAACACTTTCAGGAAAATTAATGGGCTGCAGCAGCTCATTATTATTACTTACATTTTAGACCTTTAAGCAGCAGAGTTTCTCAAACTTTCCACCTTTGTTTTTGTTTCTGCAGTAACCCGGTGGATCTGAGTAACCCTGCCATAGTGAGCACCACCCCGAAGTTTCAGGAGCAGTTCCTCAACTCCAGCGGTATCCCCCATGAAGTGATACTGCATCCGTGTTTGAAACAGCTGCCCCAGATCTTCTTCAGGGCCATGAGGGGTGTCAGCTGCCTCGTAGATGCCTTCTTGGGTAAGAACACTGACATGGGTCATATTGACGCGTTTTTGTAAAAGTTAGCAATTTCAGGTCATGATTACAATTTAATTATGTTGAAGTTGATCGAGATGGCATATCTTGCAGCCCTGAGTTTTCTACTTTAATGAGGTGTTTGATATCAGCCTAGTTGTGCTGCCGGCTTTGAGGTCCTTACTGTACAACATAGTTCTCATCACATGTAAATATCATGATCGGCTTGGGCCGAGATTTTCTCAGAAGCAACAATTCACACCTCTGACCACTTCGTATCCCTTCAGCTGTCATAAACCGCCCCTCAGGGCAGGACGAAGACCCAAACGCGGGACTGTGAGTTGCAAAAATGTTTAATAACAAAAATACAAAAAAAAACAAGACAAAAACTTACACACGATGGCAGGAATACAGGAAGATGACGGTGTATGGAAACACCAGAGAAACGGGCTAAACGTGGGACGTACGTCTGGAGCCAACGGAACGTGGAACACACGCAGGATACAAAATAAGTATTGATGTGGGACTCACGTCTGAACATAGAGAAAACTGAGAAGGACGCTGCGACGAGTAGCGGTGTAGTGGCCCTTAAATAGCACACAAGGAATCATAACAAGTGATGACAGGTGTGGGTAACAGGAGCGAGGATAATTGACCTAAATACAGACAGCTGTGACAGGCCAGGAACTAGAGCTAAAGGGGAAGTAAATAAAGGGCGCTGTCAAAATAAAAGCACAGGAGAATAGCAAAAAGATAACTGACTATAGATATGAAATGATTATGAAATGAGAACAGACCAGATAATACAACAAGGGAAAATGACCACCAAGGCGAGGATAAGATAAATACAAAACAAGAGCTGCAAATACAGAAAGACTACTAAATCCACATTACAAAAAGAGGACTGAAGGAAAAGGTGAGGGTAGGCTCATGTCAGAATGGACAATATTGTAATACAAACTAAATGGTCATAGACACATGATATAACTAACCGAAGCTGTAAAGGCAAAACCAAGATTATAATAACAGGAGCTCAAATACAAAATCAGAGACAAATGGCAACTCATAAACATAATACATCCAAGACCAACTCAAATACAAAATGAAACTGAGATAAGGAAAATACAGAAAAATAATCTACAATAACTGAAAGCGTGAGCACGGTGCTTCGCTCTGCATCGTGACATCAGCTCCTTCTCCCATTCCCTTGTCACGTCCAGTATAAGTAAGGTGATTTAAATAAAGTATTAAAGTTACTATACAGTGAGAGGAGTCTCTAAATACTAATTATATACAGCATATATCAAATCTAAGCACAGCTCCTTTTGACAAAGTAAATGTGTTTGGCAGAGTAAGGCCATTGGGTATCTGTTCTGCTTGCCAGGTTGCGGGACAGGACAGATAAAAGCAAACTATGATACCCATAATTTCTTTCTTAAATAATTATTTATTTTTCAAGAAAATATAGATTTTCATTTTGCACCGTTCTAAAAGTTCTGTCAATGTATTATTTTTAGAAAATAGTGTTCCTGAAAATATCGTCACTAATTCAACATTCAGAAGTACTAAATCTCATGTTAACAAATGTATTCCTTTGAAATCTTTACCACCTTCTGTAATAGCTGCTCAGTCCTGTTTAAGCTTTCATAGTTGCTGAATGGACTAGAATTTATTATTGTTAGTTATTAACCTGTTGAACTCTGGTCAATTTCCCTAAAAACATACCCAAAGTAAATCAAAAGCTGTTCTTCAACCCTTTGCAGCATCTTCATGGGATTGGTCTCATTTAAAAGAAAACACTCTGAATTTTTTTGCAAATCAGCCATAATCTCTCTAAGTGCTCCTGCCACTGAGTAACAGTCATCTAAACATACTGAATTTGAAGAAAATAAAGTTTGCCTGGGTGTTTTTTAGATACAAATGCTTGCAAATAACACACAGCTGTCAGATACTGGTTGGAAAATGCAACAGAAATGTAGAACCAAGTGTTATCAAGCTGAGGTCAAAATTTTGTAACAATACCACAAAAAATGAATATATTACACAGCTTTTTTGGAAAAACGTCTATAACTTTTGAATGCTTCAACATAGAAGCTTCATCTTGGGCTCTAATGAAAGGTGACACTCAGGGCTGTGTGTGTGTGGTGGGGGTTGTTTGTTCATTCATGAATGAATGAAGGCCCCCCACACACAAAGAAACATGCCACGTAAAAAATGTATGGCCTTTTTTTACAAGAAAAAAATAACCTACAGTGCAATAAAAATTATACTAAAATATCTGCAATGTAGAGGATAACATCTCTCCCCCCCCCCCTCAACAGAGGAGCTCGGCGGACCGTTGTAATTACCGATCAGTCAAAAGTCATTTTTATTACTATTTTCATTGATAAAGAATAATTTAGCTTATAACGCTTACCTGTCCACAACAGCAGTGTCATTGGGGAACATCTGTTCCTCATTGTCAGACGAACATGAAGCTGGTCCGGTTGTTACGAACTCGTGGTTCTGGTCACCCGACCCGGTCAAACCATCTCCGCTTCCATGATTGCGGTTTTTGCGAATGATTTTTCAAAACAAATAAGAACAGTAGTAATAAAAAAAGACTGGCTAATGGCTGAGAGTGGCTAACGCTACCGTTACACACAGGTCTCAATGTGAGTCACCCAGCGGCTTAGGCAAAAAAGATTTTACGCACGGGGACGCACGCGTTTCAATTGTCGAACTTCTCTGCTTCAATTGGCTCGTTGTATTTGCGGTCGTTGATAGGCAGGTCCTTCTTGCTAGGTTTTCAGTCATTGGTTCTTCAAGGTTTCAGAAACCCAATTCAAGGCTCTTACTAGTCGAATGAGAAGTCAATCAAATCTAAACCAATCAAACACTCCTTTGGCTTTCTGTTCGCGGCTGTGTCTGTACTGGAAGAACGGAAGTGCAGCTTTTTTTTTTCAGTGCGCACTGAGACGCACTATGACGCAGAGACGTGACCGCCCGCGGAATCCCGGAGTTCAACAGGTTAATTAAATTCAAAGCCAGATTACAAAAGCTCATTCCTCAGCTTTACTGAATAAAAATATACATTCACCTTGATGTGCATTAGTGTGATTTTCACCATTTCAGTCCAAATCAGGGGTCTGCAACCTGTGGCTCTGGGGCCACATGTGGCTCTTTTGCTGTTAGATAAGTGGCTCCCTGAGGCCTTGATGAAGAAAAAAACTCATAAATTTGCAAGAAAAGAAGCAATAAATTTACTAGGGATGAGCCAGTACCACTTTTTCAAGTCCGATACAGATACCTGGTGAAACTCTCAGGTCAATCGCTCCATCAGAAATATGTTTAATGAGAAAAATGTTGACGTGTTCAATACTTATTTTCCTCACTGTATATTTATGAGAATAGCTGAAAAATTATGCCAAAAATATTCAAGATTTAGGGAAAGCATTTTAATTTTATGAGGGGGAAAACCCACAAATTGGCAAGAAAAAAGTCACAAATTTACCAGAAAAAGCTAGTGTTATTAGAAAACAGTTGCAAATTTATATGAAAAAGGCAGCATTTAGCCTAAAAAAAAAGATAACAATGAGATAAGACAATCTTCTGAGAAAAGTAGACGATTATGCCAACAAAAATATCAAAATTTATGAATGAGCTTAGAACTTTGTTTGGAAGAATGTCACTTTGCAAATAAAAATCTGCCATATTTAGGAAAAAAAAGCAAAACATATTTATGCCAAAAATACAACAAATTTAAAATAACATTACAGTTTGATGAGGAAAACTTACACACAATTTTGCAAGAAAAAGACAAACTTATAGCAAATAATCAAAAATTTACCAGGAAAAGTAGCACTTTTGTGAGAAAAAGGTAACAGATTTACAATTTAAAAAAAGCTGCAAATTTATAAGAAAAAAGCAACTTAATGATGTAAGTCAGGTCAGATTGTAGTTGTAATTCTGCTGTTTTACCTTAATTTTTAGGCTCAGATATTTTATGGCTCCATGCAGATTTTTTTTTAAATACAAAAATCACTCAGTGGCTCTCTGTGTAGTACAGGTTGCCAACCACTGATCAAAAGGAACTTTGAAACAACACAAACTGGAATTTGCAGGATGATAATCCGTTCCTATCTTGTTTATAACTGAAGTCATAGTAACATATTGAGCAGTTTTTTGATTTTATTGAGGAGGCTTTTGTTGCTGCTGTTTAACAGATGGTGAAGCTGCAACTGTTGTGAATTTATGAGACAAAACATATTTTTAAAACTCCATTTTACAGGTTTCATGTGGGTTCTAAAATAAAAAGAAAAACCCAAGAAAAATGAGGTCAGTGTGTCATGCTGGGTTGAAGACCAAGGAGTAAAAATGGGTTTAAGATAAGAACGAAATTTTTCATGTTCTGCTGTGTTCCATCTTCATTCAGGGACAGGAGTTGCAAATTAGCGCTTAATGCTACATACTCTTTCTGCAGAACATCAGATTTTCTATATGACCACTGTATTCACCAATAAATAAATACACACATTTCCTCTGACCCAGTAGCATATTCAGTGATTCATACACTTCTAAAATAATCTCACAAGCGTTACTTTTATTATGATACTAAGATCATACAAATAAACCTTGTGGTTGCTGAGGTATACTTAATTAATTTTGGACATGCTATTTTTGAGCAAGATTTACAAAAACAGGCCTGGGCCTTAACAGGTTTTAACACAGAAGCCTCCACTGATGCTGGGAAAACTTCTGTAAACATGAAAATGAAATCCAGTCACTGCTGAGCCCAGCGCTGTGATAACTGCTGTGGTGTTTTGCACAAGTTGTATGTTCGTCAGTCCTGATTGGCTGAAAACATCACATACAGTGGGGCAAAAAAGTATTTAGTCAGCCACCAATTGTGCAAGTTCTCCCACTTAGAAGATGAGAGAGGTCTCCAATTTTCATCATAGGTATACCTCAACTATGAGAGACAAAATGAGAAAAAAAAAAATCCAGAAAATCACAATGAAGGATTTTTAATGAATTAATTGGTAAATTCCTCGGTAAAATAAGTATTCGGTCAATAACAAAAGTTCATCTCAATACTTTGTTATATACCCTTTGTTGGCAATGACAGAGGTCAAACATTTTCTGTAAGTCTTCACAAGGTTTTCACACACTGTTGCTGGTATTTTGGCCCATTCCTCCATGCAGATCTCCTCTAGAGCAGTGATGTTTTGGGGCTGTCGCTGGACAACACGGACTTTCAACTCCCTCCAAAGATTTTCTATGGGGTTGAGATCTGGAGACTGGCTAGGCCACTCCAGGACCTTGAAATGCTTCTTACAAAGCCACTCCTTCATTGCCCGGGCGGTGTGTTTGGGATCATTGTCATGCTGAAAGACCCAGCCACGTTTCATCTTCAATGCCCTTGCTGATGGAAGGAGGTTTTCACTCAAAATCTCACGATACATGGCCCCATTCATTCTTTCCTTTACACAGATCAGTCGTCCTAGTCCCTTTGCAGAAAAACAGCCCCAAAGTATGATGTTTCCACCCCCATGCTTCACAGTAGGTATGGTGTTCTTTCTCCTCCAAACACGACAAGTTGAGTTTTTACCAAAAAGTTCTATTTTGGTTTCATCTGACCATATGACATTCTCCCAATCCTCTTCTGGATCATCCAAATGCTCTCTAGCAAACTTCAGACTGGCCTGGATGTGTACTGGCTTAAGCAGGGGTCACGTCTGGCACTGCAGGATTTGAGTCCCTGGCGGCGTAGTGTGTTACTGATGGTAGCCTTTGTTACTTTGGTCCCAGCTCTCTGCAGGCCATTCACTAGGTCTCCCCGTGTGGTTCTGGGATTTTTGCTCACCGTTGTCGTGATCATTTTGACCCTACAGGGTGAGATCTTGCGTGGATCCCCAGATCGAGGGAGATTATCAGTGGTCTTGTATGCCTTCCATTTTCTAATAATTGTTCCCACAGTTGATTTCTTCACACCAAGCTGCTTACCTATTGCAGATTCAGTCTTCCCAGCCTGGTGCAGGTCTACAATTTTGTTTCTGGTGTCCTTTGACAGCTCTTTGGTCTTGGCCATAGTGGAGTTTGGAGTCTGACTGTTTGAGGTTGTGGACAGGTGTCTTTTATACTGATAATGAGTTCAAACAGGTGCCATTAATACAGGTAACGAGTGTAGGACAGAGGAGCCTCTTAAAGAAGAAGTTACTTGTCTGTGAGAGCCAGAAATCTTGCTTGTTTGTAGGTGACCAAATACTTATTTTACCAAGGAATTTACCAATTAATTCATTAAAAATCCTTCAATGTGATTTTCTGGATTTTTTTTTTTTCTCATTGTGTCTCTCATAGTTGAGGTATACCTATGATGAAAATTGGAGACCTCTCTCATCTTTTAAGTGAGAGAACTTGCACAATTGGTGGCTGACTAAATACTTTTTTGCCCCACTGTATTTTAGCTTAAGTTACGGTCACAAATACCCTTACGAACGGCTGTGAACACCGCACAAACGATTTTTAGACCATTTCGTATGACCTTCTTAAGGCAGCTGCAGGAGAATCCAGAATTCTTAGACCATTCGTAAGTTCGTGGCTAGGTCGATGGTCTTGTCCAAGATTTCTACGAATGCCCCATGAAAGCCCCTCATCATAGGGCGGCCGTACAAATGCCATCGGAACAATGTAAGAACTATGCAAGATGTTGGCCCTAAGTATGCCTCAAGAACATCTTAAGTTGTTCTTGAGGGCCCCTTACAGCAGTTGTAGGAAACGGCGTACGGGGATTTGTACAACGTGTGTAAAGCGGTAGCGAGGTGCTCATAAGGCGGAAGTACGTCATTCATGCAACATTTGTGCCGGCAAAATGTGCTGAAAGCTGTAATATCTTCCTGCCAATGACTTGAAGAGTGCCATGAGTTGCACAAAAATTTTTGTAACATGGCAGTAAGTATACCGTAGGAAGATCCTAAGGCACCTTTACAAAAACATAAGAACTCTAGGGCCATCATATGACAGAAAAGCACCTCATTTCTCGAGAATGCCTTAAGTTGTTCTTGTGAATTGAACGGCAGTCGTAAGAAACTGCCCCCCTCTACAAATGTCTGTGAACTCCAGAATTCATAGGAACTGGGAGATTGTTTTGAGCCCATCGTTTGTAAGAATCTTTGTGATCGTAGCTTTAACAAAGTAGCACCAGCAGTTGTCCAGCCAGTGAGAATTTGATTCTAGAGACAACAGAAAATTCACATCTTGTCCTTTTGTCTTCTACATGGATGGCAGCCAGTCATAAGACTGTAAACCTCTGAACAGAGCCCTGTGGGTGTGTATGTTTCTCTTCACACTTTTATAGGTGTCTCTTTTGAAAAGAGAGACGTGCGGGACAGGGTGTTGACTTTTCCTTCAGCGCTGCTCTCTCATCATGGTACAGACATCAGCCGATCCACATCATAATGACACAACAATGACACTCTGTGGGCGTGTGATCCTTTTATCAGTGGTGATGAAGTATGGTAGATATTCAGACCCAGCTAAAACATCTCAGGATCTTCTGCAGGCATGGAAACTCAATCAGGATGGAAATCAGTGGTTGATGATTCATATCTAATCTTTGTCTTGCATGTGTGTACCAATGAGTGAATGAACATCATCTATGATCAACTTGCAGACTCCCAGGCCTGTTTATTTTCTCTGTCATAACACCACAAATGGGAGATGTTTTCATGTGATTATATTTACACAAACAAGCACCTGTCTTCTGTGTCAAATCAAACCCTCAATGTGTTTTAGGAGGAATGAGCATTAGCACCCTGTCTTATTTTCCCCTCCTGTCCACAGGTATATCACGGCCCAGGGCTGACAGTGCCCCCCCCACTCCGGTCAACCGAATGAGCATGTCCCCGCCCCCCTCCGTCGCTAACACCACACCCCCTCACAGCCGCAAGCAGCGCCACACGGTGGTCACCAAGACAACAAGCAAGAGTTCAGCGGTAAGTCAGCTGGTACAGAAGCTATGTTTAGTTTTTTCGTCTAACTTACTGTTCAGATGGTCTACAGACGGAACACATTCTGTGTGAGGAAGTCGTGTGTTCTGTGGATTAAATTACAAGATACATGTGCAAAAAGAGGAAAAAGTTGGACATTTAATGAGAAAGGCATTACAAATCTGCAGGAAAATCACCACTTTTTGAGGACAAAACACCCAAAGTTTTCAGGAAAAAATTAAATTTACAACAAAAAAAAACAATCTGTGATAAGAGTCACAAATGAACTGTTTGACTGCCTGTGGCACTCCGTTGCGCCGTTTCCTCCGCTCCCTCTAGTGGTCAAGGTTTTTTCAAGAAAATATTCAGTTCAGGTGTCAAAGATTTCCAAGGCTATAACTTGAAAGTGGTAAGAGATAATGGCTTACTGTCAATTAGAAAGATGTAGAATATGATCCAAAGTTTGAGATAGGACTAAATTTACACATCTAATTTGCATAGTGCCACACCAGCCATATTGAATTATGTAACTTTCAGTCAAAAGCAGACTTTGGACATATTTCCAAAAAGAATGGTTTTGTTTTTGGTCACCGTTTTTTGTTTTGGGCATTTTGTTGTCTTATCTTCAAAGTACATGAACCAGAAAATCAGTACAATGTAAACAAACAAAGAAATTCGTCACTTACCGCTGGCCAGGCGGTTCGCTTCGTCCATTTTTGCCATCCTGGTCGTTGTTTTGTCTTCTCTCTGTCATTTTCGCTTTCTCTCCCACATCCAGAAACTGTTATGAATATTCCACCTCAATTTCGCTTTTATTCCGTCGCTGTTTATCTCATATGACGACTGGGAACCAGTGTGATTATTCTGTCCACTCACATGGCGTTGGGATCGATGGCAAGTGAACATCAACCAGCTTCGCCCACCCTCTGTTATAACAAAATGTAGATATTTACCTTCATAAGCTAAATAATCTATTTTTAGAATCATAGTTGGCAAAGTTGGGAGCAAATGCCTCCTCCATCTTGCGATCGATCAACATTTGTTTACAAACTCTTCTTCTCTGATGTCCCAGAAGTGAGGTTGGGGGGAGGGGTATTTGGGGACCATTAGTCCTCCAAGGCAAGAGCAATAAGATAAGATAAGATAAGCCTTTATTAGTCCCACAATGGGGAAATTCCAGGATTGCAACAGCACAGGGATAGCAACACTCAGAGCAACAATCAGAAGGCAAGAAAAAACATCATCTAGTAAACATATGTCCATATTACTATAAATGTATATATAGAGACACACAGTGTAGAGCATTATGGTTGGTTGGTGAATGTGCAGCAGAAAGTCTAAGCTCTCTCTCCGCGGATGCGGCGGGCCAGCTGGAAGTCGTTGGGCATGATGGTGACCCCCTTAGCGAAGAAGAGACCACCAGGTGGGCCTCGCTGGTCTCCTGCAGAGCCATGACGGCGAAGCTCAGGAAACGCAGGACGGTCTTGAAGTCCTGAGCGATCTCCCTCACCAGGCGCTGGACGGGCAGCTTACGGATGAGCAGCTCCATGGATTTCTGGTAGCGACGGATCTCTCTCAGAGCCACGGGCCTGTGACGGCGAAGCCTCTTCACTCTGCCGGTGGCCGGAGCGCCTCTCCGAGCAGCCCTGGTGGCTAGCTGTCTCCTGGGGGGCTTCTTCCTCCAGTAGATTTTACGGGCGGTCTGCTTGGTTCTTGCCATCGCTCTTTATTATTCTGTCTTATATTTCTTGCACGCCGCCTAAACTCCAGCCCGGCACCCGCGTCGTTTTCGCTACAGCTCCCGGTATGTCGAGTTTCCCATTAGCACCGGGCGGCGGCCAAGTGCTAGCTAGCACTAGCTCCTTCCCGCTGTAACGTCTCCCGCTGCAAACCGTGGCTCCGTCCGCCGACCCGGGAGACCCCCGGGGCGATCCGTGCGTCCGTGATATATATACAGAGTGAAAGGTGTAGAAAGAAGAAGGAAGATAAAAAAAAGGCTGTTGCAACGGGCAGCCTACTCGTGTGGCGCCACCGGTCCAGCGGAACCGGAACCGGAAAATTATACGTGTCTGCCACCTTGTGAGGTGCAATACTTAGTACAACTAGGGATTTATTATGGTTTAAGGCCACGTCACATGACAGGTTCAGGTTCAGGTTACTTTATTTGTACCCGTAGGTAGATTTGTTTTGCAGTTGGTGACATCCATATTTACAAGCCACAATTACATTCAACATAGACACAAACACAGGCACACATCTTACAAAATAGGTAAATATAAAATATGTACAATATAATTTTTATAGCTTGTTCAACTCTTTGACAGCAGCAGGGACAAAGCTGTTTTTGTAGCGCTGGGTTCTACTTTTTGGGACAGCAAACCTCCGTCTGGAGGGAAGAAGCTGAAAGCTGCAGTGCAAAGGGTGGGAGTCATCATTTAAAATCGAGTCGGCCATCCTCTGTACTTGTCTGGTGTACAGGGATGTCAGGCTCAGCTGTGACTCACCAAGCAAACGACTGGACCATCTGACTACCTGATCCAAGGATTTCCTCTGTTTCAGTTTTATCTGACCAAACCATGACATTAAAGAAAAGGATAAAACAGATTCAATAAAAGCCCGATAGAACATAGTCATTATGCTTCGGTCAGTTTGGAAGTGTGCAAGTTTCCTCAAACAATGCAAATTTTGCTGACCCTTTTTGCACACCCTTTCACAGTTCACCTCAAAGTTCAATCCACTATCAATAATCGTCCCAAGATATTTGTACGATTGTACACATTCGGTGGTCTGGCCTTTTAGTATGGTGACTTTGTGCCTGGGAGTTTTCCTCCTAAAGTCAATAATCATATCTTTTGTTTTTGTTGTATTCAGCTGCAGGTAGGAATCCTCACACCAGTGAACAAAGTCATCAACTACTGGGCCGTGGCCACTCTCACCATCCTGGAGGAGACTGACAATGACTGAGTCATCAGCATACTTTATAATGTGTCTGTTGTCATGTCTGCTCCGACACATGTTTGTGTACAGGATGAAGAGTAGTGGTGACAACACACACCCCTGAGGAGAGCCAGTAGAAGAGCACTTTAGGTCAGACAATGTGCCATTGACCCTTACTCTCTGCGTCCTGTTGGTTAAGAAATCCAGAATCCAACCCACCAGATTATTGCTTAAATCAAATTGTTGCAGGAGCCTTTCAACTAAAATATGAGGTTGGATTGTATTAAAGGCAGAAGAAAAGTCCACAAATAAAAGCCTGGCGTGTGTCCCATTAAAATCCAGATGTTTAAAAAGCATGTTAAACAGAGTGACAGTGGCATCCT
Organism: Pholidichthys leucotaenia; assembly: GCA_020510985.1. Lineage (NCBI taxonomy): Eukaryota > Metazoa > Chordata > Actinopteri > Cichliformes > Pholidichthyidae > Pholidichthys > Pholidichthys leucotaenia. The sequence continues at coordinate 194,722,041 of CM035843.1, read as the reverse complement.
CCACTCCTCTGTGAGGCCTATAGGCAAACTGCAGAGGATCCAATGCATGTTCAGTCTGCTTTAGGACCTCACATCTGACCAGTTTTTCAAAAATTTTCATTAAAATTGAAGTCAAAGCAACTGGTCTAAAGTCATTTACCGTTTTAGGACAGCTGGATTTTGGAACGGGAACAACCACGGCATCTTTCCAGATCTTAGGCACATGTTGTGTCTGTAAGGACTTATTGAAAATGTAGTGAAATATAGGACTCAGTTCATGTGCACAGGACTTTACCAGGCGTCCACATATATTATCAGGGCCCTGACTTTTGTTCACTTTTACAGCGCGGAACTCCCTTTCAACATCCTGCATCTCAATATTAAAGTACTGATTGTCTTTGAGTTTCTGTTTCAAATCTTGGATTTCTGTGCTAAAATCAAAGGAGTCAAAATGACCATAAAAACAATTAAGAGCATTAGCCAGCTCTGTGTCTGAACTAAAACCATCTAAAAACACACGATTACTGCGCTCTGTGCTCTGAAGGCCTGCAATTTTTTTCATACTGGCCCAGGCCGAACCAAGTTTATTTGCTGCCATCTTGCTTTCCAATTCTGATTTATAATTCTGTTTTGCTCTTAAAATTTCGGCCTTTAGCTCCTTAGTGGCAACCTGTAGCGCAGAAACAGACCCCTGTTTAAAGGCAAGTACTTTCCTCTGTAAGCAGGATTTAACTGATTTAGTAACCCATGGTTTGTTGTTGGGATGACAGTCGCAGAACTGTGGCACAGACACTCCACAGTGCTACCTGTCCATGAAACCAAGACTGACAAAGGGTTAAGAGAATTAATTAAGATTCTTTCTTACTAAAGCAACATTCTGGTGAGTACTGTTGGCTTCTTTGATTAGCCCCGTTTCCACTACAGGAACCAGGATCCAGTTCTACAGGAGCTTCCCCCATGGTGTGTGTCTCTACTGCAGGAACCTCCTCATAATGGGAAGTTTTCAGGAATTTGTAGGGGCTCAAATAAGTCCCTAGTCTGGAGTTGGTACTTTAATAATAATAATGCATCAGATTTTTATAGCGCTTTTCATAGACACTCAGAGGCGCTTTACAATGGATACATTATCCATTCACTCCACAGACAGACAGTGGTAGTGGTAAGCTACTATTGTAGCCACAGTTGCACTGGGGCAGACTGACGGAAATGTGGCTGCCAATCCACGCTAACGGCCTCTCTGACCACTACTGAACATTTATACACATTCATACCCAGTGTCATGAACACTGGAGGCAAGGTGGGTAAAGTCTCTTGCCCAGGGACACAACAGCAGCATGTCTGAGGAGAGTGGGATTCGAACTGCCAACCCTTCGGTTATTAGATGACCTGCTCTACCTCCTGAGCCACTGCCACCCACATTTCCCTCCTCTGTTCCATTTTTGCTGAGCACCAAGCTGGACGGCAGGGACTTGAACCCCGACCTCCTGGTTGTGGGGCGGATGCTCTACCTCTAAGCCACCACTCCGGTTAGAGCACTGGTTCCCAACCTAGGGTCCCTGCAACGTTCAGGTTTCACTTATTTAATTGGTCCAAAAACAGCAAAAGTGCCAAGTTGGTCTCATGCACTCCACTCAACATCCATTTATATCTATTCTATATTCTCTAATCACTTCTGTGTGATTTCAGCACATTTTAAACACATTTTACTTTGCCTCGCAAATGCCTGAACTGCCACCGCTCAATTAAGGAAATCCTGAATGATAATAAACTGTACACATTCACCCAGTCTGTAATTGGTCTCTGCTTTTTTAAATCAGTTAATCTGTGGTTGATCTTGTGGTGTGGTTTATAAAACAGTGGGTGGGCATTTCTCAGAATTACTTGGGCCTTGGGCTGAAAGTCAGCAGGTTAGAAAACACTAAGCTAAATTAAACCTTGCTTTATCTAGTTATCCCGGATCTCTTTATTCTGCTTCTGTGACATATCCCCCCAAGGAGAATTATCTCTGGTGAATATCCCTCCTCTACCTGAATTTTTATACCATCATCTGATTGCTGAGTGGGCCCACCTATGAACAGTCTACTGGTTGCACAGGTAGAGGAGGAGGTGCCTGAGTCTGTTACAGTGAAGGAATGAAACAGAGTAATATTTCAGCTAACAGGAGACTCAGTGCTAACTAAAAACAACGTCTAAAACACTGTATCAATGAGTTTTACTGGAGCACCTTCAGCACAGAAGTGACATCATTTTAAACCCATTCCTGGACCTTGATAACGTCGTCTCCTTCATCTCACCTCACCCTGCAGGGCAGTGGAAGTCAGCCAAGCAAAGCCTCCCAGCAGCAGCAGCAGCAGCAGCAGACCTCGTCCTCCCCCACCCTGTTGTCCAGCCCCAACCAGAGCGGCTGGGAGTCCCGGCCTCTGCCCGCCCCAACGCGGCCAAAGGTCAACAGCATCCTGAACCTGTTCGGCCAGTGGCTGTTTGACGCTGCTCTGGTTCACTGTAAGCTCCACAGCGGCCTCAGCAGAGACCCCAGCATGACGGGTAAGGACTCGAGCTCTTTTTCATTAATGCATGGGCAGGTGGGTGTTCATTAGTGCGTGTTTACATCAATGTTTCTGTGGTTTTATTTTTAGTTTTTGTTAACGTTTCTTTTCTCACTCTTCTCTCTGAAACTTGCCTCTGCGTTTGGAGGGCTTGGTTAGAAGTGGCCTTGTCTGAGATTTCCATCTGATTCTGATCCATCAGCTTCCACCAACAGTTTAAACCTGACTTTAAAATTACATAGGCTCTCTGTCACAGGTGTCAATATAAGGCCAGGGGGCCAGATATTGTCCAACACAATATTTCCAACTTTTTTTCTTGGATTCATAAGGTTATTTTTTTACCCTGGTTTTGGGGGTTTGACCCCCCCCCCCCCCAAATTCTTTAAAATTTGCAATTTTTCTCTGTCTCTAATTAATTGACTTTTTCAGTCTCGTAACTTTGAGGCTCCCTCCAGTACTTGTAAAATTTGTTTTCACCCAATCTTGTTAATTTGTGACATCTACCCCCTATTCTTGTGAATTTATGAAATTTCCCCCTATGTTATAAGTTTGACTTTTCCCTTTATTCCTTTAGATTTGCAAATTTCCCCAGTCTCAAGATTTCTCAATTTTTTTTGTCTCAAGAGTTTGCACAATCCCCCGCCGCACGCATTCTTGTAGCTTTGCGACTTTAAATTTGCTACTTTCCCCAAGTCTCTAAATTTGCGACTTTCCCCCGTCTTGTAAATTTGCTACTTTCCCCCATCTTGTAAATTTGAGACTTTTACCACATCTTGTAAATTTGTGACTTTTCCCCCGTCTTGTAAATTTGCAACTTTTTCCTCCAGTCTCTAAATTTGTGACTTTTCCCTGTCTTGTAAATTTGCAACTTTCCCCCATCTTGTAAATTTGGGACTTTTCCCCCGTCTTGTAAATTTACGACTTTTCCCCAGGCTCTAAATTTGCAACTTTTCCCTCAGTCTCTAAATTTGCGACTTTTCCCCCGCTCTATCCATTTGTGATTTTTTCCCCCCAGTCTCTAAATTTGTGACTTTTCCCCCTCTTTGTAAATTTGCCACTTCCTCCGTCTTATAAATTTGCCACTTCCTCTGTCTTATAAATGTGCGACTTTCCCCCCAGTCTATAAATTTGCGACTTTTCCCCCGTCTTGTAAATTTGCAACTTTCCTCCGTCTTGTAAATTTCCTACTTTCCCCGTCTCTAAATTTCCAACTTTTCCTCCACTGTATAAATTTGCAACTTTCCCAAGTCTCTAAATTTGCGACTTTTTCCCCACTCTATAAATTTGCGACTTTTCCGCCCACTCTATAAATTTGCGACTTTTCCCCCCAGACTCTAAATTTGCAACTTTTCCCCCGCTCTGTAAATTTGCAGCTTTTCCCTCACTCTATAAATTTGCGATTTTTCCCCCAGTCTCTAAATTTGTGACTTTTCCCCCACTTTGTAAATTTGCCACTTCCTCCGTGTTATAAATTTGTGACTTTTACCCCCAGTCTCTAAATTTGCGACTTTTACCCCAGTCTCTAAATTTGCAACTTTTCCCCCAGTCTCTATATTTGTGACTTTTTCCCCGGTCTCTAAATTTGCAACTTTTTCCCCGGACTCTAAATTTGTGACTTTTCCCCCGGTCTCTAAATTTGTGACTTTTCCCCCATCTTGTAAATTTGCCACTTCCTCCGTCTTATAAATTTGCCACTTCCTCTGTCTTATAAATGTGCGACTTTCCCCCCAGTCTATAAATTTGCGACTTTTCCCCCGTCTTGTAAATTTGCAACTTTCCTCCGTCTTGTAAATTTCCTACTTTCCCCGTCTCTAAATTTCCAACTTTTCCTCCACTGTATAAATTTGCAACTTTCCCAAGTCTCTAAATTTGCGACTTTTCCCCCACTCTATAAATTTGCGACTTTTCCGCCCACTCTATAAATTTGCGACTTTTCCCCCCAGACTCTAAATTTGCAACTTTTCCCCCGCTCTGTAAATTTGCAGCTTTTCCCTCACTCTATAAATTTGCGATTTTTCCCCCAGTCTCTAAATTTGTGACTTTTCCCCCACTTTGTAAATTTGCCACTTCCTCCGTGTTATAAATTTGTGACTTTTACCCCCAGTCTCTAAATTTTGTGACTTTTCCCCAGTCTCTGTATTTGCGATTTTTTTCCCCAGTCTCTAAATTTGCGACTTTTCCCCCGGTCTCTAAATTTGCGACTTTTCCCCCGGTCTCTAAATTTGCAACTTTTCCCCCATCTTGTAAATTTGTGACTTTTTCCCTGGTCTTTTAAATTTGCGGCTTTTCCTCCAGTCTTTTAAATTTGCAACTTTTTTCCCCCCACAGTCTCATTTATTTTGTTTATTTTTTTCCCCTTTTTCTAAATTTTCCACTTTTCCCCCCTGCAGTCTTCTAAATTTTTTTCTCATAGTTTTTAAGATTTTCTACTTTTTGCTTTATACCCCCCCTTTACACAGGGTTGGATAGAGATCTGGTCAATTTTTGATCCATCAAAATTTTTCAGATTTTCAATTAAAGTGGTGATAAAGATGAATGGCCGGCCTGTTATTTTATAAACTGAGTTTGACACCGCTGCTCTTTGCTAGATTTCCAACTACACACCCACAACTCAGTATGGATAAATCTGCCTCATTATTGGCTTTTCTCGTTTTTTGTTTTTTTTCTGGTGTAGTGTCCTGCACGTGTCCACCATGTCTGGTTTAAAACGTTGCACTGGGTCAGTCATGTATTAAAGGAGAGCAAAAAACAATTCATGCCTCTGATATGAATTGATCCTAAAATATTGGATCTGCTTTGATTTCTTTTTATTTTGTCTCTCTCCACTATTTCTGTTATCTTGCAGCCTCTTTTATCCAAATTCTCCTTTCTTATAAATCTTGTAAGTAGGAACGGCAGCTTTTGTCCCCCCCCATCCCCTTTTCTGTCACCTAATTTGCATTTCTTGACAAATTTTCCTGCTTTTTTCAGTTTTGTTCCTCATGATTCATCATCATTATTATCACCATGGTCTTTCTGTTGCCACTCCTTGTCATATGAAAGTTCACCAGCGTTTCTCGGCGTTTCTCCAGAGGTGATGGAATGGGTTTCACCAACTGACCACTCTTGTCTCAACCATAACATTGCCAGTTTGTCCCCACACCACCCTCATTTTTTTCAGTTATCATTATCTTCTTCCTTTGAATCACGCTAATCCTTTTTTTTTATTGTTTAGTTTCAGACCCTCTTAAAGTTGAGCTTTGTTTTTATCAGGGTGTCCGCAGATCGTTGAGAAAAACTCAGATTTGTTAATCTAAAATTAAGGTTTAAATAACCTTAAAATAACAATCTGTAAATCCAAATATCAAAAGGCTTAAAAATACCACAGACCCGATCAACATGATGGCTGTCTTTTTTTTTTTTTTGGTGAATTTACTGTTTTTAACATTTTACCCTTAAGTAAAATGAGAGGAGCAAATGACAAACACTTGTCATAAGTTTGCCACAGTTTCACATTACTTTGTGATTTTTCCTGTAAATTGGCTGCATTTTCATGTAAATTTGCTGGGTTTTTTATTATAATTTAGCCTATTTGTCCAAAATTTGCCTGTTTGTCGATTGGAAATTAACTTATTTTTTCATCAGAAATTAGCCCTTTTTCTGGTTGGAAATTAGTTCCCCCCCCCTTCATAAATTTGCCTTTTTTGTCAGAAATTACCCCCCCCCCCCAAAAAAAAAATAAAAATAAAAATAGGCAATTAGCTCTCTTTTTTTTTCCCCTTGGAAATTAGTCTGTTTTTTCTTCCCCGTCGGAAGTTAGCCCCTTCTGTCTTTTCCCCCGTTGGAAATTTGCCTCCCCCCCACCCCCCGCTGGAAATTAGCCCCTTTTTTCTTTGTTGGAAATTAGCCCCTTTTCTTGTTTTCCCCCGTTGGCAATTAGCTCTTTTTTCCCCAGTTGGAAATTAGCCTTTCATTTTCCCCTAATGTCAGAAATTAGCCTGTTTTTTCTTCCCCGTTGAAAATTAGCCCTGTGGAGAGAGGAAAAACCAGGCCAGGCATTCACAGCAGACGAACTTTATTCACTCTCTCACATCCATCAGAACCAGAAAAAGCATAGGCCTCATGCTGCAGGGTCTCTCCTTTATGTTACTACACTCACTCCCCCTGCTGCCTGAGGTCTTGCATCACAGTACACTTTCGCATCACAATTCCTATTGTCCCCCAGTTGCTTAATCTTGCTGCCTGGGGTCTTGCATCACAGTACATTCTCCCATCACAATTCCTATTGTCCCCCCAGTTGCTTAATCCCCATGCTCTTCTGGCAGAGGAATTTACTGCCTCTCCCTTCCTTCCAGTCTGAGATGAATATCACAGCATGGGTTCCCCATAGCGCCTTCTTTCTTTTCCCCCGTTGGAAACTAACCTTTTTTTCCCCATCAGATATTAGCCTGTTTTTTCTTCATTGGAGATCCCCCCCCCCCCCCGGCCAGAAATTTGCCCCTGCTCCCCTGGAAATTAGCCATTTTTTTTTCCGTCAGAAATTAGCCTGTTTTGTGTTTATTGGAAATTAGCCCCTTTCTTTCTTTGTCAGAAATTAGCCCCTTTGTTCCCAGTTGGAAATTAGCCTTTTATTTTCCCCCCTTTCAGAAATTAGCCCATTTTCTCTTCCCCTTTGGAAATTAGCCTTTTTTTTCCCCATCAGAAATTAGCCTGTTTTGTTTTTGTCAGAAATTAGCCTATTTTTTCTCCGTTGACACCCCCCCCCCCCCCGGTCAGAAATTAGCCTTTTATTCCCCCTCAATTCAGAAATTTGCCCCCATTTTCCACCAAGGTCGGAAATTGGCTCCACCTTTGGAAATTAAGCCACCCCCTAGAAATTAGCCTTTTTTTTTAATCTTTGTCAGAAAATTAGCCTATATTCACATTGTAAGTTTGCCTATTTTGCTCACAAAAATTTGCAACATCTTTGTTGTATTGTTTTTACTTGAATAACTTTTCTAGCGGCCACGTCAATGCTGGGGAAGTTCAAATTTGATGTGAGATGAATTCATGACCCGACCTTTTCATTAATTTCAGTTTCAGTAAATGAACAGACAGTTCTAATTGTAAAGTGGTTGTGGACTTTATGCCATGTCTTCAGTTTAATCAAACAGCCTTAAAAGTTTTGAACATAACCTCCTGATAGCTGCAGATACCCTGTTCCTGTAGTTTGTTTTTGTTGAGTTCTGTTTTTTCTTGGTTTGGTGCCTCGATGCATGAAGTGAATGTTTGGTACATTGGGTGACAGTCACATGACTGCGGTGCAGGGGGAGCTGACACCGCGATTTTGGGCCATCTGGTCGTTGGTGGATCATTTACGGCAAACTCTCTGTGTCAGAGTTCCCTTTTTATTGAATGCTGTAAAAGGACGTGAGTGTGTTTCTCCTCATTTAAATGTTTGCTTTTTGTTGCTTTATGTCTGAATTTTTATCATTTACCTTTTTTGTTCCAGTGTACATATAGTTGCACTTGATATTATTTAGCCTCCATTTGCAATTTTTTTTTAATTTACAAACTTTCGGCTGTTTGCAAAAACCAAAATAAACAGCAACCGGGTGTCTGGAGCTTGTTTCCAAAATTAAGGCCTTAATTGTCCTTAAAAATGACCGTTATTCCCTAAATCCTCCTTTAAATCAGGGGTGTCAAATTCATCCTTACTGCCGACCAACCAGAGAGTAATGAATAAAGCCAGCAGCTGGGCATTCATTTTAATTAACTCTTCTCTAGTTGAAAAAACTAAATTAAAAAATAGCATGCGTGCAGAAAAAAAAGTTTCCAATTTGTAAGAAAATTGGGATTTTTTTCCATTATTTTCTCTTATAAATTTGAGTTTTTTTCACTAACTTACCTTTTCTTCTTGTAAATCTGACACTGTAATTTCGACATGCAGATGAGCAACTTTTGTCTCTGTGTCTAAAACTAACAACTTTAAGCTGCCGTGTTTTTCTGTTAAATTCATGACTGTTTTAGTTGCCTTTTTTTCATCATTTTTATTTATTCTTTTTATTTTTTTGTAAATTGACTAGTTTACCTGCTTTTTGTTAGTAAATTTTACATTTTCCATGTAGTTTTTCACAATTTTTTCTGGCAGTCTTTTTGCCCTAAAATTTTCAACTTTTTCTGTTAAATTATGAATTTTTTGTTGTGATTTATGGATTTATTTTTTCCCCATAAATTTATGACTTCTCACATATTTACCATTTTTTGATGTAAACTTGACATTTTTCTTATACCCGTGCCATGTTTTTCTTGCAAATTTATTTCAGTTTTTTCCCTCCCTGGAAATTAAGATTTTTTTCCTCCTAAACATGTGACTTTTGGAAATATACACCATTTTTTCCCTGTCAAGTAGAAAGTTTTGGTTGTGGGGAAACATGTAATTAGTTCAGATGGTAGAGATATTATTTTCATTATTTTTGTAAACAGCTGAAAACCTCTACTTTTTAAAAATCATCAATAATTTGCTGTGGAGGTTGATAGTTTCCAGTGCAGCTGTGTATCTTCATTAGCCTGTTACAGCTGCATGACTGTTCCTGACAACCCCACCATTCAGGCTCCTTTCATTCTCCGTCTGTCCCTCCCTTTTCTCTCCACAGCCATAGCCACTCAGATGGGGTTGGAGCTGAGGAGGAAGGGCTCACAGATGTCCACCGACTCCATGGTGTCCAACCCCATGTTTGACGCCAACGAGTTCCCGGAGAGCTACGAGGCGGGGCGGGCCGAGGCCTGCGGCACACTGTGTCGAATATTCTGTAGCAAGAAAACTGGAGAGGAGATCCTGCCGGTTTACCTGTCCAGGTAACTACATTAGTCTGACTGAGACTAGTGATGGTTGTCGGGGAGGCGAGATGATGGGAAGCAGTCCTGTAATGGCCAGAAGCACAGTTAAACTTCAGTTCAGGAGTCTGCAACCTGCAGCTCTTTTGCCCAGATATGGTGGCTTCCTGAGGCCTTGAGGGGGAAAAACTGATAAATTTGCAAGAAAAAAGGTTGCACATTCATGAGAAAAATACGCTGAAAATAACAAAATCTGAAAATTTATGCAAAAACTCCTCATAAATTTAGGGAAAACTTTGCAAGAAAAAGTAAAGAAAAAATATTCTGGGTAAGAAATAATCAATTTACTGATAAAAGTTTTATGATTAAAATGTAATAAATTTATATAAGAAATGCTGCAGTTTTATTTATTTTTATTTATTTAAAGATAATAAAGTTAGAAAAATATGGGAATAGCTGAAAATGTATGCCCAAATGGTCAAAATTTAGGGAAAATGTTTTAATTTATGAGGGGAAAAGCCCCACAAATTGGCAAGAAAAAGGTTTCAAATTTACCAGAAAAAGCTACAGTTTTATTAAAAAACACTTGCAGATTTATATGAAAAATGCAGCATTTTTATAAATTTAACAAAAATATCAGAATTTATGGAAAAGCTTAGAACTTTGTTGGGAAAAATGCCACAAATTTACATGGAAACGGTCTTCAATTTAACTCAGTAAAGGTATTAAATTTGCAAAGAAAAATATGCCAAATTTAGGATAAAAGCATAACGTTTATGTCAAAAATACATTTTTTTTTAAGTTACAGTTTAATGAGGAAAACACCCACACAATTTTGCAAGAAAAAGACAGAGTTTTTGCAAATAATCAAACATTTACCAGGAAAAAGTATCAATTTTGTCAGGAAAAGGGAACAAATTTACAATTTAAAAAAACCTGCAAATTTATCAGAAAAAAACCTCTTAATCCTGATGTTGTCAGGCCAGATTGTGACTGTAATTGTGCAGTTTTACCTCAGTTTTTGGGCTCAGATATTTTTGTGGCTCGATGCAGGGTTTTTTTTTTTTATATAAAACTCACTCACAGTGGCTCTTCACGTAGTACAGGTTGCCGACCACTGAGTTAGTTAAACAGTGAGCAAAGTGAAGGAACTGTCTTCACATAACATATAGCGATGCACTGATCAGATATTGGTCCTGATATGATTCAAATCACTGGATCAGGATGAGAAACGGAGCCACTGTTCAAATTCAGCTCTGCTTCATGCTGCTAACAGTGCTAATATTTAGCTGGTGCTGTTACACAAAGCCAGTGACCCCAGTGATGTAGCAATGGAAGGGAAAAAAATACAGCCAGCTCTGAAAACAGGACCTTGGATCCTCCCCTCATTCAGACATAGGGCAGTCAAATCGTTTTCATTCTTCAGTGTTGCTCGCCATGTCTGTTTCGGGTGCCCTCTTTTCCATTTTCCAACCAGGTTCCAATCCAGAAATGACCATATGACCGGTCTTCCGGGTGGCAGCCTTAACACGTCTCCAGCAAAGTTGAGGCGTTTCTTGTGGGCAGATCTTGAGAGGGGTTTCCAGGGTTTCTACTGGTGACATTTCTGCGTGGCAACCCCACCACACCTATAACTCAGCTGCCATGCTAAGAAAATAAATTAAGAAATAAATAAATGACGCTCTGCAAGCGCACACATGAATAATGCAACTGACAGTCTTATCGTGGTTTTAACCCACTGGTAACAGGAACAGTACTGAGCTGCTTAGCAAACAGGTGTGGTTAGGCTTCATATGCAGGCCAGAGCTATCGAAAAATGGCTCTGATGCAGGCTAGTTGAGGGAAAGGCAAGGGTGACCAAATTGGTGAAGATTTTTACTTCACCAACCTGTCATGAGGTGCCTCCGGCAGACAGAGAAGGGCAACTCCTTAAGGCGGGCCAGTTAGAGCACAGAAGCGGCTTGTTAAACAACACAAAACAAGACAGCACGGGAACTGTAAACAGAACAGCAACAGCTTTGCATGGAACCATCATTTGCACAAGAACGGGGGCCGGAGGAACATCCCATGTCTTGAAACAACACAAACACAATGATGCAGCACAGGGCAACTGAAAGTCAGAACTAATATAGGAAATTAATGATGACCTAACACAGAACAGTTGGGACTAATCAGGGGCCAAATGATAACAAACGTGAGAAGCTACAGGTAGGGAAAACAACAGGGGAAATTTTCAAAATAGGATCTGAAGCAAGAAACTAAGGATAAACACAGAATATAGTGATAACAGAACAATAATACTGGTGCAGTGAGTCCAAAAAACAAAGTGTTGACTTTGATCATGATCTCGATCATGTCCAGATCATGACACAACCACTACAATATTGACTAATTTATGTTCATTATTATCCCTCTGATGCATGAATTATGAAAGCCTTGGTCAAGATTTTTTTCTGAAGTGTTTTTATTCTTCTCAGGACATGAAAAAAAAGTTCAACTTTTTTTTTTCGAAAAATGGGATTTTTTCATAAAGTTACAGACATGTCCAATCCAGTGAACTACATGCACCTGAGCACTCAACATAAAACATTGTGATAGCTGTCCACTGTAGTGACCGCTATGCACCAGAGGGTTAAGTACCTGGCAATTTAAAATTACCGAAATTCATAAAGTCAATGGTTAATCTGGCAATATCCTCTAGCCTTCAGAAAAAGTAAACATATTCAGTGGGGCAAAAAAGTATTTAGTCAGCCACCAATTGTACAAGTTCTCCCACTTAAAAGATGAGAGAGGTCTCCAATTTTCATCATAGGTATACCTCAACTATGAGAGACAAAATGAGAAAAAAAAATCCAGAAAATCACATTGAAGGATTTTTAATGAATTAATTGGTAAATTCCTCAGTAAAATAAGTATTTGGTCACCTACAAACAAGGAAGATTTCTGGCTCTCACAGACCTGGAACAACTTCTTTAAGAGGCTCCTCTGTCCTCCACTCGTTACCTGTATTAATGGCACCTGTTTGAACTCGTTATCAGTATAAAAGACACCTGTCCACAACCTCAAACAGTCAGACTCCAAACTCCACTATGGCCAAGACCAAAGAGCTGTCAAAGGACACCAGAAACAAAATTGTAGACCTGCACCAGGCTGGGAAGACTGAATCTGCAATAGGTAAGCAGCTTGGTGTGAAGAAATCAACTGTGGGAGCAATTATTAGAAAATGGAAGACATACAAGACCACTGATAATCTCCCTTGATCTTGCGCTCCACGCAAGATCTCACCCCGTGGGGTCAAAATGATCACGAGAACGGTGAGCAAAAATCTAGTGAATGACCTGCAGAGAGCTGGGACCAAAGTAACAAAGGCTACATCAGAAACACACTACGCCGCCAGGGACTCAGATCCTGCAGTGCCAGACGTGTCCCCCTGCTTAAGCCAGTACATGTCCAGGCCAGTCTGAAGTTTGCTAGAGAGCATTTGGATGATCCAGAAGAGGATTGGGAGAATGTCATATGGTCAGATGAAACCAAAATAGAACTTTTTGGTAAAAACTCAACTTGTCGTGTTTGGAGGAGAAAGAACACCATACCTACTGTGAAGCATGGGGGTGGAAACATCATACTTTGGGGCTGTTTTTCTGCAAAGGGACCAGGACGGCTGATCCGTGTAAAGGAAAGAATGAATGGGGCCATGTATCGTGAGATTTTGAGTGAAAATCTCCTTCCACCAGCAAGGGCATTGAAGATGAAACGTGGCTGGGTCTTTCAGCATGACAATGATCCCAAACACACCGCCCGGGCAACGAAGGAGTGGCTTCGTAAGAAGCATTTCAAGGTCCTGGAGTGGCCTAGCCGGTCTCCAGATCTCAACCCCATCGAAAATCTTTGGAGGGAGTTGAAAGTCCGTGTTGCCCAGTGACAGCCCCAAAACATGACTGCTCTAGAGGAGATCTGCATGGAGGAATGGGCCAAAATACCAGCAACAGTGTGTGAAAACCTTGTGAAAACTTACAGAAAACGTTTGACCTTTGTCATTGCCAACAAAGGGTATATAACAAAGTATTGAGATGAACTTTTGTTATTGACCAAATACTTATTTTACCGAGGAATTTACCAATTAATTCATTAAAAATTCTTCAGTGTGATTTTCTGGATTTTTTTTTCTTATTTTGTCTCTCATAGTTGAGGTACACCTATGATGAAAATTGGAGACCTCTCTCATCTTTTAAGTGGGAGAACTTGCACAATCGGTGGCTGACTAAATACTTTTTTACCCCACTGTGTGTGTGTGTGTGTGTGTGTGTGTGTGTGTGTGTGTGTGTGTGTGTATATACGTATATATATATATAAATTATAATGGAAATAACTGCATCTTTGGTCATTTTGACTTATTTCATTAAATATAATTTTATATAATATAATATATATATAAATAATTATTATATTTGTATAAAATATAATTTTATTAATAATTTCTTTTAAGTCAGAGTTAAATTATTTTGTTCTGGCTCTGCAGTTTAAATTCTCTCTCTCTCCTAAGCGACATAGTACCGCAAACCTGCAGGGTTGGCTGGGCTCTCACGAAGACCTTAGATTCAGGCATATCATGACTGTGACAAGAGTTTTCTGGCCGGATGTCCTTCCTGATGCCAACCACAGTTTCAGCGGTGGGCCTAGCCTTTGGCCAACCAAGACCCCTCACAAGGCAGCAAGTTTCCAACACCTCTAACCCAGGGGCTCGCAGACCATCCCACCAGTCACAGTGTATGTTCATTGGTTTCTGTGTGCATTTTATAGGCGCTAGCTGGGATTAAACAAACGTCACACACGATCTCCCTGCTCTGCCTGGATGCAATTTAATGTCATACCCAGGACATCGCAGTTTAAATTGTATAAGGGAAAAAAAAGTCAAAATTTTACCACAGTCTGTTTCAAATTTATGAAAAAAAAACCCCAAAACAGTAGTTTTATTAAAAAAAAGGCAAAAATTGGACTCAATCCAGGATAACACCTTGAAAATCAAACTTAACGGATTTTTGGAGGAGTGAAAATCAAAAGACAAAATCATCATGTCTAAAGGAAAACAGAAGAAACTGAAATTCTCCAGGCTAGGACACGTATCGGCCGGAGAATCTGAACTGGAAGATCCCCGTTCAGAAGACGAGGAGCTGGTGATAGCTAACAAAAGGGTTAGCCTGAAATCACTATTTGAGGAACTACGACGATTTCGCCGAGATGTTACGGCCGAATTTCGGGAATTCAGAGAAGAATTGAAAAGGACAAACAGCAGAGTGGACCAGGCCGAGAACCGAATCTTGGAAACAGAGGATCGAATAAAAGTGCTCGAAGATTCTGTGCTGGACCTACGCAAAAGACAAGCAGCTATAGAGGCTAAGCTAACCGACCAAGAAGGAAAACAAAGAAGAGACAACATAAGAATTCATGGTCTGATAGAAGGAACCGAAAATGGTTTTAACTCAATGGCAGAATGCGTGGAATCCTTACTAAGAGAGAAATTGGATATTCCACAAACCACCGACTTGAAGATAGAAAAGGCACATCGTTCATTAGCCGCTAGGCCGGCGGCGGAAGCGCCCCCACGTTCGGTGTTGGTAAGATTTTCCAATTTCAAAATAAAACAAGAGGTTGTAAGACTGGCCTGGCAGAAAAAAGGATTTATGCACCAGGAGAGAAAAGTCTACGTGGAACACGATTACGCCCCGGAGGTCCTTAAAAAGCGCAGGGAATACAATGACGCGAAAAAGGTGTTAAGAGAGAAGAAATTGCGCTTTCAGACACCATTTCCTGCGAAGTTAAGGGTCTTCTACGGCGATGAAACGTGTCTCTATAATTCGGCGGAAGAAGCAACAGCTGACATGGCGAGAAGAGGGCTCCCGGTAACGGTGTTTAAACCCGCAGCAGACCCGAGTGAGAAGATCAAAGCGCAAACATGGACAACACAAAGACCCTCAAAATCCACGGGCCAGCAGCGGGAAACCCAGCACCAGAGCGTCGCGGATAAACTATCCGTTTTCAGGTTGGAATAGCGACCTTTTTTTTTTTTTCCCCTTCCTCTTGAATCAATCCGCACATCCAACCCCCCTCATACAAGGTAACAAACATTAAAGGAGATGCATATTCAGCATGTGGTAAAACATTTCATGGAACAATCATATTATTTGAAACAAATAAGTCTTTGTAATAAAAAAAAAAAAAAAACTTGTTAAAATAGAAATGTGACAATAATCCACATGTTCTGCTCATACTAACAAATACTGTTTTTGCGTGAATGTTTGATGTGATGGGGGTGGGAGGGTGCACACAATTTCACAGGGTTTAGGCATAAAAGGAAAAAAAAAAAAAAAATCATTACAAGTTTGGATTGGGTTCTGAAACTCACGTTAAAAGCATGGGACTACTTTCAGTGGTACGAGAGGGCCCTCAACACGTAACAGAGTTTGAGGAATTTCCCTCAGGGCCTTCACTCCATCAAGGCTCCTACAGGGTCTTTAAAAAGACCTCAGCTCAGGAAGTTCTTTTGACAGTTTTTTGTTTTAAAGTTTTTTTACACTATGTTCTTAATGTTTTTCTTGTTTTTAATGTTCTTTCAGTTTCTGAGTAGCACAAAAGAGGGCCACCACACAGTTATACTAAACAAAACAACACAATGGAGAAACAGGGTGTAACCAAAATAATTTCATATAATGTAAAAGGGATCCTGAATCCAGTTAAAAGATCCAAGATTCTAGGCAAAATGAAAAAAGACAAAGCAGGAATAATACTTTTACAAGAAACCCACCTAACAGACGTGGAACACAATAAACTCAGTAGACAAGGGTTTAAAATGATCTCTTCATCTTCATATAAATCAGGGAGGAGGAGGGGAGTAGCGACATTGATATCAACCAAAATTACATTTGAAAAAAAAATCAGAACACAAAGATAAAGAAGGGAGATACAGTTTGGTAACTGGGCGGCTAGAGGGAGAAGATATCACCCTGCTGAATGTGTATGCTCCCCCAGGGGCTAACTGGAAATTTTATAAAAATGTATTCGACCTAATGATAACTAAAGCTCAAGGTTTAGTGATATGTGGTGGGGACTTCAATCTTAGACTGAATCCATACTGGGATGCTTCTGGTAATTCCCCACATCAAAATAACACCCAAAACAGGAAGACTCGGATGCTACTAAAAGAAATGGGAATCTGTGATGTGTGGAGGGAACTCAACCCCAGTGTAAAAGACTATACATTTTACTCAACTCCACATTCATCTTACTCAAGGATTGACTATTTTTTTATGTTTAATAGAGACATTGGTAGAGTAAAAACATGTAAAATAGGACTGATGGATCTCTCCGACCACAGTCCGATCTACATGGACTTAAATATCCAAAAATACACAAATAATACATTTTCTTGGAGGTTAAATTCAAATGTCCTGAAAGGACCATTGAAAGATGAATTGGAGTCAGATATTCTCAGATATTTGGAAGATAACGATAATGGAGAAGTATCCCCTTTAATACTGTGGGATGCATGTAAAGCTGTAATAAGAGGAAAGATTATTGCAAAACTGGCAACCCAAAAGAAACTAAGACAAGAAAAACTATCCACATTAGAGTCAGAACTTAGGAACCTAGAAAAAGAACACAAAGGCAACACTCATTCTACTGACTCGCTCAAGATTAAGGAAATTAAAAACCAAATAAATGAGATCTACACAATAGAAATCCAGAAGAAACTTACATTTCTGAAACAAAAATACTATGAAGCAGGCAGTAAATCGGCAAAATTGCTAGCCTATAAATTGAGGAAACATCAAACAGAAAGAGCAATCTACAAAATCAGAGACCCAGTATCAAAGGAAATAAAATTCAGAATTCAGGATATTCTTAAAAACTTCGAGAATTACTATAAGAACTTATACTCCCACAAAAAACATAAAAACGCATCCGAGGCATTCCTAAACACATTAAACCTTCCCCAACTTACGGAGTCACAAAATAAAACACTACTGTCAGAAATACATTCTAAAGAATTGGAAAAAGCAATTATGAAACTTAAAGCTAACAAATCCCCAGGAGCTGATGGCTATACAGCAGAGTGGTACAAAACCTTTAAACAGCAACTATCTCCTCTCCTCCTGAAAACATTTAATTATGTCCTCCACACAGGGGAAATCCCCCCCTCCTGGAGAGAAGGGGTCATTGCAGTTATACCTAAACCTGAAAAGGATAAACTAGAGTGCTCCAACTACAGACCAATCAGTGTACTAAATCAGGACTATAAGCTTTTTACCATTATCCTTGCCAAAAGGTTAGAGAATATACTGACAGACCTAATTCATTTAGACCAAACAGGTTTTATAAGACAAAGACAGACACAAGACAACATTCGACGCACTTTACACATAATTCATCATATAAAAAAATATAACTTAAATGCAGTCATATTAGGATTAGATGCTGAAAAAGCATTCGATTCGGTTGACTGGTCTTTTCTATACAGAATCTTATCCAGTTTCAATTTTCATAACAACTTCATTAGAACTATACAGGCATTATATAAAAAACCAACAGCTAAAATAAGGATTAACGGTAATTTATCATCATCTTTTGAACTGGAAAGAGGATGTCGTCAGGGCTGCCCCCTGTCTCCACTGCTCTTTGCAATCTTCATAGAACCTCTGAGCCAATGGATAAGACAAAACCAAAAAATTCAAGGTATTACACTTGGTCAGAAGGAACATAAAATAGCACTCTTTGCTGATGACATTTTAATATACCTAGGGCAGCCGGACACTTCTTTACCAGAACTAACCTCAGTTTTTTCAGAGTATGGAGATTTATCGGGGTACAAATTAAATATGCATAAAACCCAAGTTTTAACATTCAACTATGACCCAAATCATTATTCACTAAGCAAACTCAAAACTAACTGGGAGTCGGAATCTATGAAATATCTGGGGGTCAATATCCCGAAACAACTCAACAAAATTATATCACTAAACTATGATCCACTGGTGACAAAAATAAAATCTGACCTAGCAAGATGGAATATGATACCATTCTTGGGTATTGCACAAAGAATTGAAGCAGTCAAAATGAATATACTTCCACGTCTTCTATACCTTTTCCAAACAATACCGGTAGAACCTCCCAAAAAAACATGGCAGGAGCTGGACAGAAGGATCTCAAGATTCATATGGCAGGGCAAGAGACCTAGAATCAGATATAGAACCCTACAGCTAAACAAAGACAAAGGTGGGCTCGCGCTGCCAAATATCAGGGACTACTTTAAAGCCGCACAAATTAAAACTTTAGTAGAGATATGTAACCCAGTCTACTCTGCACAATGGAAGGAGATCGAATGCCAAATAACAAGTGACATCCCCCTACAGGCGATAATAGGGAACAATGTCTTACCTAAGCTTTTGAATAACACTAACCCGTGGATAGAGACCCCGCTAAAAATTTGGTTTAAGATAGTCAGAGAGAATCAAACTAAAGAGCCCTATCGACTTCTGCAATGGATCGCCTATGATCAGGACTTTACTCCTAATAAAACAGACACCAGATTTAAAAAGTGGAAGGAGAAGGGGCTGATAAAATATTACGATTTTTTTAAAGGGCAAATCTTAAGAAGTTTTGAAGATTTGAAAAAACAAGGCCTAATAAATCAAGACCTTTACAGGTTCTTCCAGCTTAGACACCACATAAACAATATACTTAAAAAGGAGGTTTTGGAAAGGGCCCAGTCAGGTGTTCTGAAGGTCTTCTTAATGGCATATAAAGGGATCCCAGGGATCAGATACATTTCTAAAATATACCAAGGTCTTCAAGACTTAAAAGGAGACAACACATCTTATATAAAAGAGAGATGGGAAAAAGAGGGGAATTTCACTTTACATCTGGAAATATGGGAAAAGCTAAATAAACAGCAATGGAAAAGTACCTCATCCCTGCAGTGGAGAGAATTTGGATGGAAAAACTTGGCAAGATTTTTCAGAACACCTGCACAAAACAAATTTACCCATAAGGGATTGAACTGTTGGCGCTTGTGTGGTGAAAAGACTGCAAATCATTTTCATGTGTTTTGGTCATGCCCAGTTATCCACCAATATTGGACCAATGTACAGACAATATTGGGGAAAATATTCAAAATTACAGTTCCCTTTTCTTTTGTAACTTTGTATTTGGGTTTACTACCGGACTCACTGGAAAGACGAGGAGAAAAATACTTATTCAATGTTTTAATATTGGCAAGCAAAAAAGCTCTAACTAAAAAATGGATGTTGAAGGACTGTCCTACACCTGAAGATTGGACTAACGTGATCCAAGACATTTACTCGATGGAAAAGTTGACATTCGCACTGAGACAGGACATGGATGTGTTCATGAACTTTTGGCAACCCTGGACCGCATATGTGTCTTCCATTAGATCTAATCTTTGACAAATACCATTTCAATAATGGTTCTGCTCTTTGTTCCAATGCTACTCAGATGCTCTTTTATCTTTATTTACTTACTTTTTCTTTTTGTTTGTTTTTTACTGGTTTGTTTGGTTTTTTTTTGTTTTTTGTTTTGTTTTTTTTTCTCTTTAATTTCACTTTTTCTTTCACTTTAAAAAAAAAAAAAAATAAGGGGTGTTGTAAGAATTAATCTTCCAATGTTGTCAGATATCAGAAAATAAGGGAACATGTGATGAAAATGTAAACACTGCATTGCTGTAACGACCTGTATACCCTTTACAAAAACTTAAATAAAAAAAAAAAAAAAAAAAAAAAGGCAAAAATTAACCAGAAAGCTTGGGATCAGTCCGCCAAGGTCTCCGCCTTTGACCGCCACCTAATCCACATAGCACCGGACCCCCATGATCCTTCCTGCAGGTGGTGAACCCACTGGAGGGTGGACCCATGTAACTCCTTCGGGCTGAGCCCGGCCGGGTCCCATGGGTGGAAACCCGGCCACCAGACGCTAGCCTTCGAGCCCCTCCCCCAGGCCTGGCTCCAGGGTGGGGCCCCGGTAACCCCATACCGGGCGGGGTACACTGAATCCTTGATATACAATTTATCATGAGAGTCTGTTGGATCGTTCTTAGTCTGGCCCTTCACCCAGGACCAGTTTGTCTTGGGAGACCCTATCAGAGGCAAATTGCCCCCGGACAACATAGCTCCTGCGATCACTGGGACACGCAAACCCCCCCACCACGATAAGGTGACGATCCATGAGGAGGGAGGTCTTCAACTCCCACCTCCGGAAGAACTTCAACCACATTCCGAGGGAGTCTGGAGACATGGAGTCTGAATGGGCCATGTTCTCCACCTCTGTTGTTGAAGCGGCGGCCCAGAGCTGCGGCCGCAAGGTGGTCGGTGCATCTCGTGGTGGCAACCCCCGAACCAAGTGGTGGACACCAGTGGTGAGGGGAGCCATTAAGCTGAAGAAGGAGTCCTATCAAGCTTGGTTGGCTTGTGGCACTCCCGAAGCAGCTGAGGTGTACCGGCAGGCCAAGCGGAGTGCAGCTCGGGTGGTTGCTGAAGCAAAAACCCGGGTATGGGAGGAGTTCGGTGAGGCCATGAAACAAGACTTTCGGTCGGCTTCAAAGAGATTCTGGCAAACTGTTCGGCGGCTCAGGAGGGGAAAGCAGCTCCCCGTCCACACTGTATATGGTGCGGATGGGACACTGTTGACTTCAACTGGGGATATCGTTGGGCGGTGGAAGGAATACTTCGAGGATCTCCTTAATCCCACTGATACGCCTTCCACAGAGGAAGCAGGGTTTGGGGACGAAGGGGCTGACTCGCCTATCACAGGGGCTGAGGTCGCCAAGGTGGTTAAAAATCTCCTTGGTGGCCGGGCCCCGGGGGTGGACGAGATTCGCCCTGAGTACCTCAAGGCCCTGGATGTTGTTGGGTTGTCATGGTTGACACGCCTCTGCAACATTGCGTGGAGGTCGGGGGCAGTGCCTTTGGCATGGCAAACCGGGGTGGTGGTTCCTGTCTTCAAAAAAGGGGACCGGAGGGTGTGCTCCAACTTTAGAGGGATCACACTCCTCAGCCTCCCTGGGAAGGTCTATGCCAAGGTACTGGAGAGGAGAGTCCGGCCGTTGGTCGAACCTCGGATTCAGGAGGAGCAATGTGGTTTTCGTCCTGGCCGTGGGACATTGGACCAGCTCTTTACCTTCTCGAGAATTCTTGAGGGTTCGTGGGAGTTTGCCCAACCAGTTTACATGTGTTTTGTGGACTTGGAGAAGGCATTTGACCGCGTCCCTCGTGGATTTTTGTGGGGGGTGCTTCGGGAGTATGGGGTATCGGGCTTGTTGTTACGAGCTATTCGGTCTCTGTACGAGCGTTGTAAGAGTTTGGTTCGTATTGCCAACGCTCGGTCGGAGTCATTCCCAGTGAGAGTTGGACTCCGCCAGGGCTGCCGTTTGTCACCGATCCTGTTCATAATTTTTATGGACAGGATTTCTAGGCGCAGCCAGGGAATGGAGGGTGTCATGCTTGGTGACCACAGGATCTCATCTCTGTTGTTTGCAGATGATGTTGTCCTGTTGGCTTCATCCAGCAATGACCTACAGCTCTTGCTGGGACGGTTTGCCGCTGAGTGTGAAGCGGCTGGGATGAGAATCAGCACCTCCAAGTCCGAGTCCATGGTCCTCAGCCGGAAAAAGGTGGATTGTCCTCTCCGGGTTGGGGACAGGCTCCTGGCCCAAGTGGAGGAGTTTAAGTATCTTGGGGTCTTGTTCACGAGTGAGGGGAAAATGGAGCGAGAGATCGACAGACGGATTGGAGCAGCATCTGCAGTGATGCGGACGTTGTACCGGTCTGTTGTGGTGAAGAGGGAGCTTAGTTCTAAGGCAAAGCTGTCAATTTACCAGTCAATCTACGTTCCTACTCTCACCTATGGTCACGAGCTTTGGGTAATGACCGAAAGAACGAGATCGCGGATACAAGCGGCTGAAATGAGCTTTCTCCGTAGGATTGCTGGACTCACCCTGAGAGATAGGGTGAGGAGCTCAGTCATCCGGGAGAGGCTCAGAGTAGAACCGCTGCTCCTCCACATTGAAAGGAGTCAGTTGAGGTGGTATGGGCATCTGATTAGGATGCCTCCTGGACGCCTCCCACTTGAGGTGTTTCAGGCACGTCCCACTGGGAGGAGACCCTGGGGCAGACCCAGGACTCGGTGGAGAGACTATGTCTCCCAGCTGGTCTGGGAATGCCTTGGTATCCCCTCTGAAGAGCTGGAGCAGGTGGCTGGGGAGAGGGAAGTCTGGGCTTCTCTGCTTGAACTGCTGCCTCCGCGACCCGGACCTCCGGAAAAGCGGTAGAAGATGGATGGATGGATGGATGAAAAATTAACCATAAAATAATCCACAGATTTATAATAGTCTCAAATGTACAAGAAAAGTCAATTTTACAAGAGGAAATTACAAATTTGAGGAAGATGGTTTCAGATTTAACTAAATTTACAGGGAGAAGTGGAAAACTATAAGAAAATTGTTATAAATTTTGGAGAAAAACCTCAAAACTTCAAGACTGAAGGATGGCACCAGTAAAAAGTCCAAACACAGAACATCTGGATGGGACCACCATTTGACCATTTCATGAAACTGCTTGCAAAGTATTTGAGTACTGATAGTTTTTGCTGGACTAGCAGCACATTCTTGGCAGATAAGGGTATTATCAGTGGCAAGGACAAGCCAAGACAAACTGACTCCAGTATCTGTTGCAGTGACTGACTAGATGATAGGTTTGTTTATCTCTGCTCTTTGTGTAGTGCATGTCACAATGCACCGACTGGCACAGTCCATCACAGACCTTGCGACAGATGTGTTTATCTGCCAGGATGTCCAGTCTCACCCTGTGTAACTGGGAGTGGTCCACCACAGATCTATGGCAGATATTGTTTTTAGTTCTGCCAGGATGCCCTGTTTCACTCTCCACGGCCTCGGAAGGGCGGGGATGCCGGTTGAGTCGCCGACGGCCCGACCCATGAGACAGGTAGTATCGGTTTTCATGGTTATCCGGTAGCAAGCAAGCCAATGCCTGACCTGACACAAAAAAAAAAGGGGGGGGATGTAAGTCTCAGTTAAAAGCTGCCAATTTCTGACCAAAAAAGTGGAATTTTATGGGTAAAAAGCTGCAATTTTAGCGAAAAGACAAAAAAGGTGTAAATTTCGATTTCAAGAGTAAGAAAAGTTCTAAATTCATGAGGAAAAAGCTGCAAAATTATGAATAATAAAAAGCTGTAAATTTTCAAGTAAGAAGCTGCACATTTCTGAGTAAAATGGCTCTAACTCTGCAGGAAAATCCTGCACATTTATGAGAAAAATCCTCACATTTACAAAAGAATGTTTCTAATTTACATGGGAAAAGGATGTGATAAATTGGCGTGTGTTGGCCATTTTTTTAAAAGACAGCCTTGAGGAGGAACTAAAGGAGGTGTAAGGAGGTGTTAAATTCTGCAGATCTGCACTAATCAGCAGGGAAAAGGAGACCCCAGGAGCAGGGGTGGGACCCCAACTGGCCCAATATTCAAGCCTTGGTTGTACAATACTTCAAATGTTAAGTTCCAAATGCAAAGTTACTGTGCAAAATTTAAAAAAAAGAAATAAATAGTATAAAATTAACATATTCCAGTTACAATAGTGTCATGTGTTTTCTGACCACCCCTCCCCTGGAAAAAATATGTTACCACCACGCCAAGGTCTTTAAGTTGGTGGAAACACTGGGCTTCTCTTTTGTTGTGGTTTAGACTTCATCGTTGGTGACGTGATCCCGGTAATTTATCTGCAGGATCCTCCTAAGGCACTTTGCATGGAAACCGTCAATCACCATCTTCTTCTGGCTCCTAGAGAGAGCAGTCGCATTTTTCCTGTCTCCTCCCGTCTGCCTTCCTGACCTATTCCCAGCTTGCAATGTTGCGTTTGTGTCTGTGTTTAGTCGCTCTTCTTCTGCTGAATCTTAATCTAAACGGAAATTATGGCTTTGGAAGCGGCTTAGATGTGCTATTGTCACCACTTTTCAACAAGAACCGGGCCAAGGGGGAGCCCAAGAATTGGAACCTGAGTGTATGATTTGACTGGAGATGCAGAAGACATCTATTGGCTATGATCACAGGATTCTATTTTTGGCTCTGGAGTTTCCTGGTGTTTCAGAAATTGAAGAAGGTGGAGAGCTGTTCAAAATGCGGATCCAGGCAAGCTCCTTCACCAATTCAACCAGTTGGGGAGTGCACAAGGCGGCAAGGTGAACTGAATGGTGATTCAGATGGTGGAATACATCCTTTTTTCTTCTTTTTTTTTTCTTTTTTGTCCTGTCAGGCAGCTAGGCAAACAGAACAGGGATCTGTCACCCTACTGTGCCAAAACAGATTTACTTTGCCAAGAGGAGCCTATACAGTGCCTAACTTTGCACTGTATATTGTTGTAAACTCCTCCTGTAATAACTTTTAATACTTTATTTTAATTGTTTTACCCATGGAAGACCCAACAGGATGGGGAAGAGGGAAAGGAAGTGTGTGAAGGGGGGAAAGAAAAGGGAGGGGAACAGAAAAAAAAAAAGACAACTAAAACAAACAAAAGACAAACTGCTTCTTCCACCGGAGATGTCTCAACACGAGTCTGGTTTCTGCACCTGTTAAAGGAGAGACACTTGTACATGTATGTCTGTGTGCCTATATATGAGAACGCGCGCAAAATAAGTGTGTGCATGTGAGTGGTTTGTCAGGAAACATACGAGCGGAGGGCCGGTCGCAGCAGCCCTCCCCCCGAGGACCCCGAGCAGGCAAGGCAGCGCCACCAACCCCCAGCCCCGAGGTCAGCAAGCCCCAGGAAAGCCAAGTATACATCTTGAAGTCGCCAGTGCTCTCCAGAGAATGTTAAAGTTTAAGCCTGTACATGGAAATTATGAAGCACAGAATTGCACGGGTGAGGAAAATTCTATTCTCTGAGTGCACTGTGCAGATTTGACCTTGTCTTTGGTGCCCTGTTTACATTTACATTCCTCCTCGATGAAGATAAGCGGAAGGAGCGGCTCTGCCTACTAACCCAAACAATCGACACAATTGTTGTTGTTTCAACAGATGGACGCTCAAGGACAGTGCACCATGTGACAACTTACCATCTGCAAGCAAGAGAGAGAGACTCTGGACTGCTTTAGATCACATGACTTTAACATCTATCCACTGCCAGGAGGCGCCCTCTGCTGTTCACTAGCAATTGACACACCTACACTGCTGCATTCAACATTACACCACTGATACAATTACTGATATACTGTATATTTACAATACACTGACTCTCTCAACTACTGCTTTGTCATTGTGTGATCTATTGTCTGCTAATTGTGCATTTGAGAGTTTTTTTTCTTGTAATCAAAATTTTGGTCATAAAATGAGCTCTATTTTGATCAACAATGCTTTTTTCTCTCTGCCTATTGTGTTTTTCCCTACCCTTCCCCCACTCCCCCCTCTTTACCCCCCCCATATGACAGGCGCCTCGTCATGGCTGCCGCGTCATTGGGATGCGCCTTTCGTGCGCGCCCAATGTCAAGTCAAATTCCTCGTATGTTTACTTGTTTACTTGTAAATGTGCTTGGCAATAAATCTGATTCTGATTCTGACCTCGTTTGTCTTTGCTGTGCTTTTCCAAGTCTCTGCTGCATAAATGGCTGTGGGGAGGATGAGTGACTTGTACAATCTGAGAGGCTCTTTTCTCGCCAGATGTTGTTCAAACGTTGAAATGTTGCGATTCTTGTCTTCAGGTCCTTTTCCTTATCTCTGTGAACTGTTCCACTTCTTGCAGTGAAAACCAGTCTGTTACATCTAAGAAATAACAGAGTCAGGAGGAAGCTGGAAGTAACATTCTCTTTATTCCAGACAAGTTCCCTTATATTTATATTCCCAGCCGTAGCCCGCCTGACATAACTCCGCCCCGCCCAGACAAGGCTACGGCAGCCCCTAAGGTACAATTCCACTATGCCACACAGTCCAATCCTGAAAGCAGGACTGGAATAAATGGTGGGGGGAACCTAAGGCTGTGCTCTTAGTGACTCAGACCTTCATCGGTGTACGCTGCCTGGCATTAATTAAAGTTAAAACCTGGGCTTTTATTTTACTGATGAGGAGCTGTGCAGCAGCAAAGAGGGTGTGGGTAGGGCTGAGCATTTTGCCCTTAAAGCTGTATTTATGCACCCGCATCACGTTGACGCCATTACCAACGTCCATCACCAACGCAGTGATCGGAAATTTTTTCTTGTGTGTTCGGTGAAATGCTTTGTTCCGTTGCCAAAAGGGTTTCATGCGTAGAGGGATTTGTGTTTGTGTGTTTTTGTTTATGAAATAGCGACGGACAAAAGCAGACTGTGATGGAGTTGGAGCTAA
Source organism: Pholidichthys leucotaenia (assembly GCA_020510985.1). Classification (NCBI taxonomy): domain Eukaryota; kingdom Metazoa; phylum Chordata; class Actinopteri; order Cichliformes; family Pholidichthyidae; genus Pholidichthys; species Pholidichthys leucotaenia. Next base: position 194,695,330 of record CM035843.1, on the reverse strand, counting down.
TAAATGTTAAGAAAAGCAACTTTTAATACGATCAGTGCACAGTGAAAAAGAGAAAAATCGGAGAAAACGATGTGCGTGGCCGCTGCCATTATTTGACAATGTGTGTAATTACCGGGGTTTATGAGGAGCCACAAAATGTTCTGTATGTGCTTACTTCCTCAAAATTCTTTTGAAAGTGGACCGTTGTTTTAACAGACTCACTTTTGAAGTTGTGCTGCCGTGAACAGGCAGAGCAAAGCAGTGGTGAGAAGAAGGAAATGTGAAGGAAGAGACAAAGTGGACCAATCACAGCTCTTGCGGTCTGTATTGCCAACAGGTGCACGTCGGGCGACGCAATAGGAGTGCACGTCGCAGTTGCATCGCGTCCACGCAGGTACATAACTTGTACTTAAGTCAACATCATAGTTAACTGACCCTTTCATGTCAGTTTCTTTTGGGGGGGGTTTCTCCGTCTTTCTTCTTACTGACCAGGCTCGTAATTCAGCGATATTACACAAAAGCGTGGTGTCATATCAAGGTCGAGGTAAACTTTATTATCCCACAAGTAGGAAATTAATGTGGTCATTCCGCATCACAACAAGGACAAAAACAGACAAAATAAATACTTTAGCATATCAAACAAATAAAATATAGTAAAAATGTTTAACAAGGATAAAAAAAAATGAAAAATATCGTAGATGTTAAAAAGAATAATTGCAGTACCTACAGTGGATATAAAAAGTCTACACACCCCTGTTCAAATGCCAGGTTTTTGTGGTGTATAAAATGAAACCAAGATGAATCATTTCAAAACCTTTCCACCATGAATGTGACCTTTAACCTGTACAACCCAATTGAAAAACAAGCTGAAATCATTTAAGGGGAAAAATAAAAAAAACTTACAATAACCTGGTTGCATAAATATGCACACCCTTAAACTAATACTTTGTTGCAGCACCTTTGGCTTTTATTACAGCACTCAGTCTTTTTGGGTAGGAGTCTTATCAGCGTGGCATGTCTTGATGTGGCAATATTTGCCCACTCTTCTTTGGAAAAATGCTCCAAATCTGTCAGATTGCGAGGGCATCTCCTGTGCACAATCCTCTTCAAGTCACCCCACAGATGTTTGATCGGATTCAGGTCTGGACTCTGGCTGGACCATTCCAAAACCTTAATCTTCTTCTGGTAAAGCAATTCTTTTGTTGATTTGGATGTGTGCTTTGACTCATTGTCGTGCTGAAAGATGAAGTTCCTCTTCATCTTCAACTTTCGAGTAGAAGCCTGACGGTTTTGTGCCAACACTGACTGGTATTTGGAACTGTTCATACCCTCCACCTTGACTAAGGCCCCAGTTCCAGCTGTAGAAAAACTGCCCCAAAGTATGATGGTACCACCACCATGCTTCACTGTAAGTATGGTGTTCTTTTGCTGATGAGCGGTGTTGTGTTTGTGCCAAATATAACTTTTGGAATTATGGCCAAAATGGTCAACCTTGGTTTCATCGGACCATAACACATTTTACCACTTGCATTTGGGAGATTTCAAATGTGTTTTGGCAAAATGTAGCCGGGCTTGGATGTTTTTCTTCGTAAGATAAGGCTTCTGTCTTGCCACCCTACCCCATAGCCCAGACATAAGAAAAAGATGGAGATTGTTGTCACATGTACTAAACAGCCAGTACTTGCCAGAAATTCCTGCAGCTCCTTCATTGTTGCTGTCGGCCTCTCGGCAGCTTCCCTGACCAGTTTTCTTCTCGTCTTTTCATCAATTTTGGAGGGATGTCCAGTGCTTGGTAATGTCACTGTTATGCCATATTTTCTCCACTTGATGATGACTGTCTTCACTGTGTTCCATGGTATATTTAATGCCTTGGCAATTCTTTTGTACCCTTCTCCTGACTGATACCTTTGAACAGTGAGATCCCTCTGATGCTGTGGAAGCTCTTTGTGAACCATGGCTTGTGCTTTAAGGTGCAACTACAAAAATGTCAGGAAAAGCCTACTAGAACAGCTGAACTTTATTTAGAGTTAATCAGAGGCACTTTAAATGGTGGCAGGTGTGTGCTGACTCCCATTTAACATGAGTTTGAATTGTTTCAGAATCAGCTTTATTGGCCAAGTATGCACAACACATACAAGGAATTTGACTTTGGCTAAAAACTTGCTCTCGTTGTTCAGGTGGAGGATTTAAATAAGATTTAAATAAGGATTCAATGACAACAGAGTATGTACAGTAAATTACAGTCTCTCCATGTTTCTATAAAAGGATGCAAATTTATACAGGAATATATGCAGTTATTTACTCAGACTATCCACACTTTGCAGAAATATATGAAAAAATATAGTCATACAGTATTTCAATGTGAACTCAGGTTCAGTGATATAATGTGAATGAAGTAAAAAGCAGTGTGAGAGTTATGTGCAATGTAAGAATGGATGAAAAGTCATGAGTACAGCAACAGGTAGGACTAGGTGAATGTTAGGAGTTCATCAGAGTGATGGCTTGAGGAAAGAAACTGTTCCTGTGATGGGTGGTTTTGACCTTCAGTGATCTGTAACGACGACCAGAAGATAGAAGTTCAAACAGTTTGTGGCCAGGGTGTGACGGGTCAGCACAGATGTTTCCCGCCCGTTTCCTGGTTATGGACCAATATAAGTTCTCAGTGGAGGGTAGGTCGGTACCAATGATCCTCTCCGCAGACTTAATGATCTGCTGCAGTCTGGTCTTGTCCTGTTTAGTGGCAGATCCAAACCAGACAGTGATGGAAAAGCAGAGGACAGATTGGATGATGGCGGTGTAGAAGACAACCAGCAGCTCCTGAGGCAAATCAAACTTCTTGAGCTGACGCAGAAAAAACAACCTCTGCTGGGCCTTTTTCCGGACAGTGTCTATATGGGAGGACCACTTCAGGTTCCGGGAGATTGTGGTACCCAGAAACTTGAAGGAGTCCACAGTGGACACTATGCTGTTGAGGATGGTGAGTGGGGGGAATGAAGGAGGGTGTCGCCTGAAATCCACAGTCATCTCCACCGTTTTGGCTGGGTTAAGTTCAAGATGGTTCTAGCCGCACCAGAGGATCAGCTGCTCCACCTCCCGCCTGTATGCATACTCATCACCATCCCAGATCAAACCGATGACTGTGGTGTCGTCCGCAAACTTCAGGATCTTCACCGAAGGGTCCTCTGAGGTGCAGTCGTTGGAGTAGAGGGAGAAGAGCAGTGGGGAAAGGACACACCCTTGGGGGGCGCCAGTACTAATTTTTCGGGAGCTGGTGCCACCTGTCAGTCAGAAAGCTGGAGATCCACTGGCAGGTGGAGGGGGGCACCTTGAGCTGGAGGAGTTTCTGATGAAGAATGCCTGGGATGATGGTGTTGAACGCCAAGCTGAAGTTGACAAACAGGATCCTGGTGTACGTCCCTGGGGAGTCGAGGTGTTGCAGGATGTAGTGTAGTCCCATATTCACTGCATCATCCACTGACCTGTTTGACCGGTAGGCAAACTGCAGTGGGTCCATCAGGGGGCCTGTGACGACCTTCAGGTGGTTCAGCACCAATCTCTCCAAGGATTTCATGACCACAGAGGTCAAGGCAACAGGTCTGTAGTCGTTTAATCCTGTAACAGAGGGTTTCTTGGGAACTGGAATGATGATGGAGCGTTTGAAGCAGGAAGGCACTTCACACAGCTCCAGTGATCTATTAAAGATCCGGGTGAAGATGGGGGCCAACTCGTTGGAGCAGACTCTCAGGCAGGATGGAGACACACCATCAGGTCCTGCAGCCTTCTTGATCTTTTGTCTCTGAAAGACCCGGCGCACTTCCTCTTCACAGATTGTTAGTGCTGGTGGGAGGTCAGAGTGGAGGAGGGATGGAGTTCCTGGGGCTGCAGATAATCCTTTTGTGTGGGTGGGAGGTGAGAACTGTAGGTTCTTTTCAAACCTACAGTAAAAGCTGTTTAGGTCGTTAGCCAGCTGGAGGTTTTCCACAGGGTGGGGGGATGGTCTCCTGTAGTTGGTGATATTCCGTAGGCCTCTCCAAACAGAAGCAGAGTTGTTGGCTGAGAAGTTTTGTTGTAACTTCTCACTGTAGCTCCTCTTAGCAAGCCTGGTCTCCTTCGTCAGCATGTTTCTGGCCCGCTTGTACAGAGTCCAGTCACCAGTCCTGTAGGCCTCCTCCTTGGTCTGACGTAGCTGCTTGAGTTTAGGAGTGAACCAGGGTTTATTGTTGTTGTATGTGCAGAAGATCTTGGTCTGCACACACATGTCCTCACAGAAACTGATGTATGATGTCACAGTGTCAGTGAGTTCATTTAGGTTAATGGCTGCATCTTCAAAAACACTCCAATCTGTGCAGTCAAAGCAGGCTTGTAACTCCGGCTTTGATTCCTCAGTCCATTTCTTCACAGTCCTTACAACAGACTTGGAAGTTTTTAGTTTCTGACTGTATGTTGGAATAAGATGGAGCAGACAGTGGTCAGAAAAACCCAGAGCTGCACGGGGGACGGCATGATAGGCGTTTCTTAAAACTGTGTAACAGTGGTCGAGTGTATTTGTGTCCCTGGTGGGACATTTAATATGCTGTCTGTATTTAGGAAGCTCATTTGTGAGATTAGCTCTATTGAAATCACCCAGAATGATAAGCAGAGAGTCTGGATGTTTTTCCTCCACCTCTGCTATCTGGTCAGCGAGGTGCTGCAGTGCCTCCGTTGTACAAGCAACAGGCGGGATAGAAATTCCGACCAGAATAAACGAGGAGAACTCTCGCGGTGAATAAAAGGGTTTACAGTTTATGAACAGTGACTCTAGGTTAGGGCTACAAAACTTCTTCAACACTGTGACATCAGTACACCAACCTTCGTTTATGTAGAAGCAGATTCCATCACCTTTAGTCTTTCCAGAGAATTCTCGGCTGCGATCAGCGCGAAACAGTTGGAACCCATCCAGGCGCACCGCGCTGTCCGGGATGTGTTCACTCAGCCAGGACTCCGTGAAACACAGGGCGCCAGATCTGCTAAAATCCGGGTTTTTGTGAGTCAGGAGCAGCAGTTCGTCCATTTTGTTCGCCAAAGAGCGGACATTCGCCAGATGGATCGATGGGAGCGGCGTGCGATATCCTCGTTTCTTCAGCCTGACTAGCGCACCGGCACGTTTACCACGCCGCCTTCGTTTCCGGCCAGTGCCAATAGCCGCTGCTCCCACAGCTAAGATCGACTGAAAAAACTTCAGATCAGCAGCAGAAACTGGCGGAGAAGTTGCATTGGGAGATAGTCTGAGTGAAAGTAGTTTCTCCCTTGAAAAGGTGACTCGGACGGAAGAGCAGAAGTCCAAAAAAACACACAAAATTATCAAAAACATCAGAGAGCAGAAGCCAGTGGCTGCCATCCGCGGCGCCATCTTAGATTCAGTTCAATTCAATTCAATTGTTTATTGTAAGTTGGTTTTTTTTTTCCCCCTTAAAAGATTTGTTTGTTTTTCAGTTGGGTTGTACAGGTTATAGGTCACATTAATGGTGGAAAAAGTTTTGAAATGATTTATCATGGTCTCATTTTTTTACATCACAAAAACCTGGCATTTGAATAGGGGTGTGTAGACTTTTTATATCTACTGTAAGAAACTTTGAGTCTGTTATTGTACAGTCTAATTGCTGTGGGAACAAATGATTTACTGTACCGAGTTGTAATTTTTCTGTTGCAGAATTCTGCCATTCAACCTGATGTTTCTCAAAAATTTCAAATAAAGAGGATTGGTAGGATCGTTAAGAATTTGGTCTGTCTTTTTTATTTCACTGTGGTGTGGTCGTAAATGAGCATAATATAATAAAGAACAGGCGTATTGTCATCTCACACACAAAATAAACATTGTCCAGTGTTTACAGCACACACCTCCTGAGGATTTGTGGGTCACGTGCACGGCGGCTAATTAGCTTGTGAGTTGTGTTGGGGAGTCATGATCGTGTTATCACCACATAGAGATTATGAGTCGCTTATTGGGTTTTTAAATAATAATAATAATAATGCATCAGGTTTTTATAGTGGTTTTCATAGACACTCAAAGAAGCTTTACAGTGGATACATTATTCATTCACTCCACAGACAAAGGTAGTGGTAAGCTACTACTGTAGCCACAGCTGTCCTGGGGCAGACTGACAGAAACATGTCTGCCAATCCACGCCAATGGCCTCCCCAACCACTACTGAACATTTATACACATTCATACCCAGTGTCATGGACACTGGAGGCAAGGTGGGTAAAGTGTTTTGCCCAGGGACAGAACGGCAGGATTGCTGGAGAGAGCGGGATTCGAACCGTCAACCCTCTGGTTATTGGATGACCTGCTCTACCTCCTGAGCCACTACTGCCCACATTTCCCTTCTCCGTTTCATTTCTGCTGAGCACCAAGCTGGATGGCAGGAAGTTCCATTTTTATATGGTCTTTGGCATAACCCGGTGGGGACTTGACCCCCGACCTCTTGGTTGTGGGGCGGATGCTCTACCTCTAATCCACCACTCCGGGGGCTTAGAGGTTTAAATACAGCCTTAGCTTGTCCATTCCCTCTGTAGAACAGTTGAGATGAAGCGGATAGACATCAGAGGCTAACAGCGATTAGCTTCTGCTCCTTTTAGTGTTAGTATCTGCACACGTTGCTCCCTTTTTTTTTTTCGGCAACTCTGGATGAAATAAAGAGTCAGTCATCACATAATATGTAGATGGAGACCCAGTGTTTCCTCAAGGTTTACAGCCCGGGGTGGGGGTGGGGCCTGCAACTAAACAATTATTTTGGTAGTCGACTAATCTAATGACTATTTTTTTGATTAGTTGACTAATCGCAATTATTTCCACCATGTCCACCATCTCTGCTTCCTGTTGGCACGGCTCCTGTTCGGGGCTCCAGGTCATGTTTAACCTCACCTGTTTAAGCCTGCACACCTCTGAAAATCACTTTCTTGTCAGTTTCTGCCTTAGTATAACGTAGCCTATTATAAAAAGTTCCCATAACTAAATAGAACAATGACCCATAAAACAAGTTGGAAATTTGAACTTGACAGTTTAATAAAAAGTGTTTGGAGCAGCACAATTAAATGACAGAAATTAAAATGTAGTCTTTTAACCCAAAAATAAAGTGCAAAAACTCGGCACTTCCAGTTATGGCGGCCACGTAGGAAGACGTGTTTCACACTGCTCTGCTCCTAAAAATAAAAAGTAGGCTAAAACTCTCTCAACTGGAACAAAAACCTATCCCAGCGTTTAGGCGCGGATATGGTAAAGACTAAGGCTGGGAAATTAGGCGGAGGAAAAAGCGATTCATCAAAGCAGTCCAAGCTAACAGACTTCCACGCTCGTGACGAAGCAGGAAAATCTCCAGAGACTATGGCGGAGGAAGCTAGCGGCGGAGCGGTAACTGCTGAAAAGGGGACAAATGCGGTGCTTGCTGCCATCAGCTCCATGAGAGCAGACTTTTCGTCTAAATTTGATGGGATTATAGCAGCGATAGAAGAAATGACAAAAGAAAAAAGCGACTGTATGGAGCGAGTATCGCAGGCGGAGCTCTGAATCACGAGCGCTGAAGATGACGTCACCAGCCTACAATTAAAGATGCAAGCATTGGAATTAAAAAATAAACGTCTGGAAGATAACGTCCTGGACTTAGAATCCCGGTCGCGACGGAATAATTTGAGGCTGGTGGGCCTCCTGGAGGGAGTGGAGGGACGGGATACATGTTCCTTTTTGGAAAAGTGGATTCCAGAAACGCTGAACAACGCGGATCTGCAGTCATCGGTCGTCTTAGAGAGCGCTCACCGAATCGGCCCACCGAGAGATAATAAGACACCACCGAGGACGCTGATTATGAAGTTCCTCAGCTACAGAGACAAGATGACAGTCACCAACGCGGCACGAGCTAAAGGAGAAATTAAATACCAGGATCAACAGGTGCAGTTCTACCCAGATTTGGCCACAGGAATTCAACAACTAAGAAAACAGTTTGACCCCGCCCGTAAAGAGCTGCGCAACCTCGGGATTTGTCACGGAGTGATTCATTCGGCAAGACTGCTGGTCACATATAAAGGGAGAACCCATATCTTCAAGACCCCTCACGAGGCGCAGGAGCTTATCAAGCAGATCCAAGAGGAGACTGGTGGAAGCTAAGCATGAAGCATGAACAAGATATAAAGGTAGAATATTTAAGCATTTGTACAAGCATCTGACTGATCTGAAACATATAGCATGTCTACAAAATATAGATTGTATTATATATAAAAAAAAAGCTATGATGTACAAAGTTGCTATAAAATTTTGGAGTTAGAAAAACTACAGAAGAGAGTTAATGTTATGTCTTTAAAAAGTAGTAGAGTCAGGGTGATTGAGAGGAGAAAAGAGTGAGTGGTTTGACTGATCCTCGTGGGTGTGGATCAGTCACTGGCTATAGCAGGAGACAGAATTTTTTTTTTGATTTTGGGGGGATTACCACGAATGTGGGGAGGGGGAATTTGTTTTTGTGTAATTTGTGGGATGAATGTTCAACCATCCATGTTTTTGCTTCTCTGTATGAGCATGTTTATATTGCAAGGTAATCTCAAACTCCTTATTGATCATAGACCAAAGCGTTAATCTTAATTTAACTTCATGGAATTGCAGAGGTCTACAAAATCTAAAAAAAACTTAAACAAGTTATGAATAAAATAAAAGGCATAGGTTCAAAAACTGTGTTTTTTACAAGAAACTCATCTAATAGAGGAGGATGTAAAAAGAATTAGGAGTAGATGGCAGGGAAATGTGTTCACCTCATCATTTTCATCCCGAGCCAGGGGAGTTATGACTCTCATACATAAAACAGTCCCATTTCAAGTGAAAAATTCAATTCAATTCAATTCAACTTTATTTATGTAGCGCCATTTCACAACAACAGTCATCTCATAGCACTATCAACTGTAGGGGGGACCCCCACAGTTGCAGAAAGACCCCAGCAATCAGGCGATCCCCTGTGAGCAAGCACTTGGCGACGGTGGAGAGGAAAAACTCCCTTTTAACAGGAAGAAACCTCCAGCAGAACCAGGCTCAGGGAGGGGCAGTCATCTGCTGCGACTGGCTGGGGGGTGAGGGGATAGAGAAGAAGAAAAGAACAGACATGTAGAGAGCAAACAGCACGATGGGGACTCAATCTATGGGAGAGAACAAACAAATGTTAATGACCAGCAAAAAAAAATTATTTCATAGAGAGTGAGGAAAGGAGTGAGGCCCAGTGCATTACTGGAGGTCCCCCGGCTGACTAAACCTATTAGCAGCATAACTAAGGGAGGGTTCAGAAACACATGATCCCTCCCTAATTGTAGGCTATATCAAAAAGGTAGGTTTTAGCCCTATTCTTAAAAACAGAGATCGAGTCTGACTCCCGAATCCAGATTGGCAGCTGATTCCACAGGAGAGGAGCTTGATAACTGAAGGCTCTGCCTCCCATTGTACTTTTGGAGATTCTAGGTATTACAAGTAATCCTGCATTTTGGGAGCGTAGTGCTCTGTTAGGATGACACGGTAGTATCAGATCTTTTAAATAAAAAGGAGCCTGATTGTTTAAAGCTTTGTAAGTAAGAAGAAGGATTTTAAACTTAATTCTAAACTCTATGGGAAGCCAATGAAGGGAGGCCAGAACCGGAGAGATATGATCTCTCTTTCTAGTACCTGTTAAAACTCTTGCTGCAGCATTTTGGATCAGCTGAAGACTTTTTAAAGATGTTTTAGGACAGCCTGATAATAAAGAATTACAATAATCTAATCTCGAGCTAACAAAAGCGTGGATCAGCTTCTCAGCATCACTCTGAGACAAGATGCTCCTAATCTTGGCAATATTACACAAATGATAGAAGGCAGTCTTAGAAACAAATTTAATATGTGAATTGAAGGACAAATCCTGATCAAAAATAACTCCAAGGTTCCTCACAGAGCTATTAAGAGAAAGAGTAACTGCATCCAAACTGAAAGTTTGATTTGGAAAGGAATTTCTAAGGTTTTTTGGACCAACAAGAATGACTTCAGTCTTATCTGAATTTAATAGCAGGAAATTACAAGTCATCCAAGCTTTGATTTCCTTAAGACAGGCTTCTAACTTGGCTAATTGATTAGTATCATCTGGCTTCATTGACAGGTATAATTGTGTGTCATCTGCATAACAATGAAAATGTATACAGTGCTTTCTAATAATGTTGCCTAAGGGAAGCATATATAAACTAAAAAGAGTAGGGCCTAGCACAGATCCCTGTGGAACTCCATGACTAAGCTTTGAGCTAAAAGAAAACTCATCATTTACATGAACAAACTGGAACCTATCAGATAAATAAGATCTAAACCACTGCAACGAAGTTCCATTAAGTCCAACATAGTGTTCTAATCTATCAAGTAGAATATTATGATCAATAGTATCAAAAGCTGCACTAAGATCTAAAAGGACAAGTACAGAAACTAGTCCATTATCAGATGCAATGAGGAGGTCGTTAGTGACCTTCGCTAAGGCTGTTTCAGTACTATGATGGATTCTAAACCCAGATTGAAACTCTTCAAGTAAACCATTTCCCTGCAGGTGGTCAAATAATTGCGTAGCAACAACTCTTTCCAAGATTTTTGAAATGAAAGGGAGATTAGAGATTGGTCTATAGTTAGCTAAAGCTCCTGGATCTAGCGTTGGCTTTTTGAGTAAGGGTTTAATTACAGCCGTTTTAAAAGCCTGCGGTACATGGCCTAAAGTTAATGAAGAATTGATTATATGAAGAATAAAGCTACCAATAAGTGGGAAGACTTCTTTAAATAACCTGGTAGGAATAGGGTCTAAAAGACAAGTTGAAGGTTTGGATGAGGAAACTATTTTGTCTAACTCACAAAGGTCGATTGGAGTAAACTCATCAAGACAGACATCAATAGAAGGAGTTGTAATAATTACAGTATTTAAGTTAACTGTGAGAAGAATCTGATTGATTTTATCTCTGATCGATGAAATTTTATTATTGAAAAAGTTCATAAAGTCCTGACTAGTAAGCTCTAAGGGGATGCTAGGATTGACAGAGTCCTGAGTCTTTGTCAACCTGGCTACAGTACTGAAAAGAAACCTGGGATTATTCTTGTTCTCTTCTATTAATGCAGAGTAATAACTCGTTCTAGCTTTTCTGAGAGATTTTTTATAAATTAAAAGATGATTTCTCCAAGCTAAATAGATTTCATCTAAATTAGTAGAGCGCCATTTTCTTTCTAATTGACGAGTCTTCTGTTTTAAGCTACGAGTTTCTGTGTTGAACCAAGGAGTTAAAAATCTCTGATTAGACTTTTTCTTTTTTAAGGGGGCCGCCAAGTCTAGAGCCTGATGCAGAGAAGCTGAAACACTATCCACCATGTTATCAATTACAGAAGGAGCAAGCTGTCTATAGCTTATTTCCGTTGTGTTGACACATGGCATAGAGGAAACAATCTGCATAAATTTGGAAACAGCATCATCTGAGAGGCATCTACTGTGATAATATTTTTCTTTAGGAGCCAAATAGTCAGAAATAGTAAAATCAAAGGTTAACAGACAATGGTCTGACAGTACAGGGTTATGAGGAGACACTACAAGATTTTCTATTTCTATGCCATATGTCAGAACAAGGTCCAATGTATGGTGGAGGTAATGAGTAGAATTTCCTACTTTCTGAGAAAACCCAATCGAGTCTAATATTGAATTAAAAGCCACATTAAGGCAGTCACTATCTACATCCACTTGTATATTAAAGTCCCCTATAATTATTCTATCAGATTTCAGCACTAAATCAGCTAAGAAATCAGCAAATTCGGATAAAAATTCTGAATAGGTTGATGGGGGACGATAAACTATGGCAAATAAAATTGGGTTTAACCTGAAATTGCTAAAGTGCCCAACACTGAGGACCAGGCCCTCAAAGGAATTATAACATGTTTTTTGCTTTACATTAACTAGTAATTTGGAATGGTAAATTGTTGCTACTCCTCCTCCACGACCAGAACTTCTGGGATTTTGACAGTTTAAATAACCAGAGGGAGTTGATTAATTTAAACCAACATAATCCTCTTGCCCTAACCAAGTCTCTGTAAGGGAAATTAAATCAATCTGATGATCAATTAACAGATCATGGACTAACAGAGACTTGGGAGTTAGAGACCTAATATTTAATAAACCACATTTAATTTCTAAATTATGAGGAGGAACAGAGGCCAAATCATTCAATTTAGAGGCTTTATGTTTAATTTGAGTTTTACCAATATTTTGCTTTATCACTTTTGCTTATACATTATATTTTTATTTACTTTGGAGGGAGCAGACAACGATTCTCTGATGGGGAAGACAGGGGCTAAGCTGAGGGGTGGCGGATGAAGAGGAGCTGCAGAGAGGCGTGTAAGACTGCAACTCTGCTTCCTGGTCCCAACTCTGAGTAGTCAGGGTTTTGGAAATTTGGATAAAAAAGATGCCAGATTGTTAGATAAATGAGAAGCACCATCCAAAGTGGGATGAATGCTGTCTCGTCTCATAAGACCAGGTTTTCCCCAAAAAGAGCTCCAATTGTCAATGTAGCCCACGTCATTTTTAGGACACCACACAGACAGCCAGCGGTTCAAGGATGACGAGCGACTAAACATGTCATCACTGGTCAGATTGGGGAGGGGCCCAGAGAATACTACAGTGGCAGACATCGTTTTTGCAAACTCACACACCGATTCTATATTAAGTTTTGTGACTTCCGACTGCCGGAGACGGATGTCATTAATGCCGGCGTGAATAACAATTGTGGAGTATTTACAGTTACTTTTAGCCAGCATTTTCAAATTTGACTCGATGTCGCCTGCTCTGGCCCCAGGAATACATTGGACTATGGCCGCTGGAGTCTCTAGGTTCACGTTTCTGACTACAGAGTCGCCAATGATCAGAGTTTTTTCCTCAGCGGGTGTGTCGCTGAGCGGGGAAAAACGATTAGAAACGTGAACAGGTTGGTGGTGAACCGGGGCTTTGCGACTAGGCTTCCTTCTCACCGTCACCCACCCAGTCTCCTCGCTGCTGAGGAGAGCCGATGGACCGCTGACAGGGGCGCCTAAGCTAGCTAGCTCCGCTGCAGCTAATGGGCGTCCGTCGAGATTAACTGGCGCAGACGGTGTTTCAATGCAGCGGAGCCGGGATTCCAAATCAGACAACCTCGCCTCGAGCGCCTCAAAAAGACAACATTTATTACATTTACCGTTATCACTAAAAGAGGCAGAGGTGTAGCTAAACATCTGACAGAGAGAGCACACCAAAGGAGGAGAGGAAAGAGAGGTAGTAGCCATAGCTAGTGGCTAGCTAGTGGCTGGAGAGCTGGAGAGCAAACCACACAGGCAGACAGCAAAACAGGAAGTGACGATACGTGACCACAAGGAAGTGACGATCCCAACAAGGAAGTGACGATCCAATCGTCCAATCCACGATCCACGATCCACGAAACGATCCAATTTGTCTCCAATTACAAAAATGTAATTGGAGACAAATTAGGAAGATATCTAATCATCCAAGGATCTTTGTTATTAGAAAATATAAATTTGGTGAACTTATACGGTCCCAATACTGATGATCAAAACTTCTTCGCTAATTTATTCCTTACTTTATCATCACTTACAGGGCAACATATAATAGCCGGGGGTTTTAATTGTACATTGAATCCCAGTATAGATAGATCAACAAGACTGGACTGTACGCACAATGGCTGCAGGATGACCATTAATCATTTTATGAAAGAATTGAGATTGCTAGATATATGGAGAGAAATGAAACCACAAGTCAAAGCCTGTTCTTGTTATTCTAATACCTACAAGACATTCTCACGTATTGACTATTTTTTGATCTCCACAGAATTAAGGTCCAAGATTCAAAACTGTTTCTATGATAACATTGTGATCTCTGATCATGCACCCTGCTGTCTAATATATGTAGATAAGAAATTGACAAAGGATCCGGGTAGGTGGCAATTTCAGCATGAATGGCTTCAGGATGAGGAATTTGTTAAGTATATAGAAAAACAGATAGATGAGTTCTTTTGATATCAATACTACACAAACATCAGCATGTATAAAGTGGGAGGCTTTCAAAGCTTTTATTAGGGGGCATATTATTAGTTATACAGGTTCAAAATCTAAGAAGACTCGAGAGGAGAGAGTCCAATTGGAACGTAAAATAAAAATTCTTCAAGAAAAAGTGTATGCAGGAAGTAACCCAAAGTTAGAGAACGAATTACTGATTCTGAGAGGTGAATATGACAAAAAATCAGCGAATACAGCTGCCTTGAGTCTTCTAAGATTGAAGCAAACTTTTTATGAACAAGGAGAAAAATCAGGAAAATTATTGGCATGGCAGATTAAACAATTAGAATTTAAAACACCAATTACCAGTATTATAAGTAACGGACAGGCAGTTGTAGATCCTTTAGAAATTAATAGTGCCTTTAGAGATTATTATGAAAAATTATATGATACAAAAAATGAAACTGACTTAACAAAACTAAATGGGTTTTTGGACGGATTATCTATACCGTGTATTCCAAATGAAAACAGGGAGATACTGGAGTCTAAAATTAGTCAAGAAGAAGTTGGACTAGCCATTGATAATATGAAATCAGGAAAAAGAGCAGGATCAGATGGTCTTCCAGTTGACCTCTATAGAAAATTTAAGAATAAATTAATAAAACCACTTTTGGAAATGGTTTTAGAAGCATTTCAAAATGGTAATTTACCACCATACATGAATAATGCCTTAATTATACTGTTGCCAAAGCCAGGTAAACCCTCTAATAAATGTGAAAACATGAGACCAATAAGCCTCTTAAATGCTGACCTTAAGATAATCTGTAAAATTTTAGCAAGACGAATACAAGAAATATTACCAAATATTATTAACCGAGATCAGAATGGTTTTATAATGGGAAGACAAGGCTTCCATAATGTAAGAAGACTATTTAATATTATTTATTCTAATAAAGAAGCACCGGATACAGCTCTCCTATCATTGGACGCTGAAAAGGCCTTTGATAGGGTCGAATGGCCCTTTCTTTTTGAAGTCCTACAAAGGTTTGGACTTGGAAATAATTTCATAAAATGGGTTCAGATAATATACAATAATGCTACAGCAGAAATCCTAACAAACAGCAATATCTCAAAATCAATAAAAATCAAAAGAGGATGTCGACAAGGCTGTCCACTTTCACCCTTATTGTTTACTATGGCAATTGAACCTTTAGCGATGGCAGTACGTTTACATCCACAAATATATGGAATTAAAGTAGGACCAACAGAACATAAAATCTCCCTGTATGCCGATGACATAATTTTGTTTATGTCGAATTTTAAAAAATCAATTCCGACCTTGTTAAATTTAATAAAGAACTTTGGGGAAATATCAGGATATAAAATAAATAAAACTAAATCTTCAATATTAATGTTAAATGAGACCCAGAGAAATCACCCAGCTCCAGAGGTAAATCAATTTAATGTTGTAAATCAGTTTAAATATTTAGGAATTCAAATTGTGCCTAAGCTAGAATCAGTCGCCAGTGCCAACTATGAAGCCTTAATGACAGATATTAATGAGTTACTTCAGAGATGGATGTCACTACCAATGTCGATGATCGGGAGAATTAATATACTTAAAAGTAATATATTACCCAAAATACTTTATTTATTTCAATAAATTCCTTAACCACCACCTTCAGATCTATTCTCAAGAATTAAAAAAAAGTTAGTGGAATTTATATGGAACAATAGGAAGGCCTAATTACGTCTGTCCTTACTATATTTACCATTTGATCGTGGAGGTCTGAAATGTCCAAACTTTATGTTGTATTACTGGTCAGCACAACTGAGGTTTATGACACACTGGACTGAAATGGAATCATACAATTTACCTTTACCTCTTCCCTTATTCATATACTCAGACTCGGCTAAAAATTTACAGAAACAAGTTAAAAATCCAATTGTAAAGCATATGATCAAAATATGGTGTGAAACCAAAAAATATTTAAAAGAACCACACTTATCGTCACAATTTAGCCCAATATGGGGTAATCAATATTTTACACCAGGGAGAGCGGATGCTGTATTTAAAGTATGGAATTTAAAAGGGATTCAAAAGATTCAAGACTTATATTTGTCACGTTCAGATAACATAATGTCTTTTGAAGAACTGAGGATTAAATTCAATCTTAATAGAACACATTTTTTTAAATATCTTCAGCTTAGGAATTTTATTCGATCAAATCAAAATAATGCTCTCACCCGACCTACTTATTCATCCTTGGAAAAAATTTTGACGAAAGATAGTAAGAGAAAGGGTATTATTTCAGAGTTTTATAACTCATTGACACTATCCTCAAGTGAAAAACTCACAGAAAAGACTGAATTATTGGAAAGAAGACCTGCAAACTGAAATTTCAGAGGAACAATGGGAATTGGCTTGTACAGAAGCTCAAACCAAATCAATAAATGTACGTCTTAAATTGATACATTTTAAATGGTTAATGCGGATGTATGTTACACCGGTGGAGTTAAATAGATATAACAAAAACATACCAGATACATGCACAAAATGTATGGAAAGTAAAGGAACCCTATTTCATTGTTTATGGGAATGTAGAAAAATTTGAATGTTTTGGGAAGAGGTGAGGGTAACAATTGAAACTAGAAAAGCACTCTGAGAGCGCAGACCTCCGCCAAGCGCCACAGTTCCCCCCATACAGTGTTTGTGTGTACGTTTTCAGATTCCTTGACCATGAAAACATATGTCTAGCAATTGGATTGACAATGATAGGATTAGTGGTTCAGTAGTTATTCACGAAAATCGCATTTTCCGTAATGGGGGTTTTCGCCACAGTTCCCTCCATACAGTGTTTGTGTGTACGTTTTCAGATTCCTTGACCATGAAAACATATGACTAGCAATTGGATTCACAATGATAGGATTAGTGGTTCAGTAGTTATTCACGAAAATCGCATTTTCCGTAATGGCGGTTTTCGCCACAGTTCCCCCCATACAGTGTTTGTGTACGTACGTTTTCAGATTCCTTGACCATGAAAACATATGACAAGCAATTGGATTGACAATGATAGGATTAGTGGTTCAGTAGTTATTCACGAAAATGGCATTTTGCATAATGGCGGTTTTCTTGTGGACGGTGATCCGGATCACCACCAAAATCTAATCATCTGTAGGATACCCCATTTCTGACAATCTGTGAAAATTTCATGAAAATCCATCCATAACTTTTTGAGTTATCTTGCTAACAAACAAACAGACAAACAAACGCTGATGATCACATAACCTCCTTGGCAGAGGTAAAAATAATTTCAAAACAATTCACATTGAACCCTAAACTGTTTTTGTTGGGTCTGTATCCAGAAAAGCATAACTTTAATAAGAGTGAAAGAGCATTCATAGACCTCGGTTTGCTTAATGCCAAAAAATGTATTGCACTATTGTGGAAAAAGACTCATAGACCAGATGTGACTCAGTGGTTAAGACAGATGTTAACAAACCTTCCACTAGAAAGAATAACATACATACTGAAATCAAAGGAAAATGTGTTTGAGAATATATGGAGACCTTTCATTGATTATGTAAAGAAATTAAACATAACTTCTGAGGAAGAAGATGAATGATGTGTGTGGACCTTGCAAATTCCAAATTGGTGAATGTATAATATGTATACTTATGTAATAGATTACCTAGACTAAACAGAGGAGCATTGTTGATGACTTGCCTTTGTTAGTGGTTGTTGGTGTTTTTAGTACTTTTTTTTTCTTGTAGTTAGTGTTTTTTTTGTTTTTGTTTATTTTTAAATTACTTTAGTGTTAGTGTTTGATTGTTTGTGTTTGTAAAAAAAAAGGTTCAATAAAAAATATTGTGAAAAAAAAGTGCAAAAACTCAAATAAGCAGCTTCTGCTGCAGCATGGAGGGCTGCTGTAACTCTGCATGTTCAAAACAATCTACAGGAACATTCAAATCCATAAAAGTAAAAAAGAAAACAAACTAGTCCATCTTATTAAATCCTTTCTGGGTCTGGAAGTTTAAAAGTTCAGTTAGGTTTCAGATGAAAATTAAAAGAACTTCCAGTTCAGAATAACAGTTTGCAAATGCTTTAAGATACAGTGCAGGAATGTCAGCCTTCACTACATACAGGGGCATATTTAATTTATTTTTGATGATTATGGTTACAGTTTTTAGAAATTAAATTACAAGTCATGGTATTGTAATTTAATGAGATGCACTAATATTCAGAATGAGGGCTGATATTGCCACAACAAAAAGAAGGAAGAAAAGAGAGTAAGCAGCTCCTGTAATTCACTAATTTAGTGCACTTAACACATTAGCCAGCAGAACTGAAACAGCTCAGCCATCAGAAGTCACCATCGAAGAGAGATGCAACAGGTAAACTAACATAAGCAGCACATGCTAACAGTTTAATCAGTTTTCTAAGGCTGAGACAATCGCTCACTGAAAATAACAAGCGCTAAATTTACTTGCTAACTTTACCATCATGGTGCTCATCACTGGGATGGAGCGCAGCAGAGACACGCTGACAGGCAGCCGAGCCGGCAGACAGAAAGGAGGGGGAGGAGGATGGACACATTGCTGTAGTGCTGATGTGATAATGACAACTCTGCTTGATAGAGTTTGCATTTAACTTTTTTCATTAGTTTATTTTCGGTAAAATGCTCCCATACTTTGTAAAGTTTTGGCCTCTTTTCCGTGATTTTCTCTCTTCTGTGTCGCCATGATGCGCTCCTCTTCTTTATCGCTGGAACAGTTAAACTGAACATTTCCGCAACATGCATATAAAGTTTAAAATGAAATGATTCGTTAACGATAAAAATCTGTGTCGACAAATTTTTATGATTGCCATTGTCTGTGTTTACACACTGCAGAGTTTTGCTCGGCCTCATGATATCAGAGCACAGAAGAGACAGAAATAAGGTGCTGTCATGTAAATGTGATCCGCCATGAGTAAACCAGCAGCAAGTCAGCCTGACGAGATTCCTAAAAAACACAGAAATACCTTTTTTTTTTTTTTTTAATTTGTGATTTTCAGTTTTTTTGCAAAATATGCTCATTGAAATCATGAAGAAGCTACTCCATGCTTCAATAACAGTGTGGGAGATTTTAAAACCGTAAACTTTGTATTTGAAATAGAGTAATTTCAGAGGGAAATATCAGCAAGACAGCTTCCTAGTTTCGGGGGCGTGGATACCACAGCTGATTTACATATTCAGTTTGTTTGGCTATTTGCACGTCTTTGTTATTCATTTCGGCCAATCAGCAGCACGTTCAGGTAGAAGCACATGGCTACTTACAAGGAGAGTTTCCAGAGCTCCTTTTTTTTTTTTCCACAATATCTTTATTGAACCTTTTTTTTTTTTTTTTTTTAACAAACATGATACAAACAATCAAACACTAACACTAAAGTACTACAAAAAAAAAAAAAAATGCACTAAAAACACCAACAACCACCAACAAAATCAAGTCTTCAACAATGCTCCTCTGTTTAGTCTAGACAATCCAATACATAAGTATACATATTATGTTCACCAGTTTGGAATTTACAAGGTCCACACACATCATTCACCTTCTTCTTCAAGAGTTATGTTTAAATTTTTTACATAATCAATAAAAGGTCTCCATATATTCTCAAACACAATTTCCTTTGATTTTAGTATATATGTTATTCTTTCTAATGGAAGGTTTGTTAACATCTGTCTTAACCACTGAGTCACATCTGGTCTATGAGTCTTTTTCCATAATAGTGCAATACATTTTTTGGCATTAAGCAAACTGAGGTCTATGAATGTTCTTTCACTTTTATTAAAATTATGCTTTTCTGGGTACAGACCCAACAAAAACAGTTTAGGATTCAATATGATTTGTTTTGAGATTATTTTTTCAATTGTTACCCTCACCTCTTCCCAAAACATTCTTATTAATCTACATTCCCATAAACAATGAAATAGGGTTCCTTTACTTTCCATGCATTTTGTGCATGTATCTGGTATATTTTTGTTATATCTATTTAACTCCTCCGGTGTAACATACATCCGCATTAACCATTTGAAATGTATCAATTTAAGGCGTGCATTTATTGATTTGGTTTGAGCTTCTGTACAAGCCAATTCCCATTGTTCCTCTGAAATTTCAATTTGCAGATCTTCTTTCCAGTAGTTTAATCTTTTCAGTGAATTTTCACTTGAAGATAGTGTCAGTGAGTTATAAAACTCTGAAATAATACCCTTTCTTTTACTATCTTTCATCATCATTTTTTCCAAGGATGAATAAATAGGTCGAGTGAGAGCTTTATTTTGATTTGATCGAATAAAGTTTCTAAGTTGAAGATATTTAAAAAAAATGTGTTCTATTGAGATTAAATTTGATCCTCAGCTCTTCAAAAGACATTATGTTGTCTGCACATGGCAAATATAAATCCTGAATCTTTTGTATCCCTTTTAAATTCCATACTTTAAATACAGCGTCCGCTCTCCCTGGTTTAAAATATTGATTACCCCATATTGGACTAAATTGTGACAATAACTGTGGTTCTTTTAAATAGTTTTTAGCTTCACACCATATTTTGATCATATGCTTTACAAATGGATTTTTAACTTGTTTTTGTAATTTTTTTGCCGAATCTGAGTATATGAATATGGGAAGAGGTAAAGGTAAATTGTATGATTCCATTTCAGTCCAGTGAGGGAGATCATTTGATGAAAAATAATATGTCATAGACCTCAGTTGTGCCGACCAATAATACAACATAAAATTTGGACATTTCAGACCTCCACGATCAAATGGTAAATATAATAAAGACAAACGTAATCTAGCCCTCCTGTTGTTCCATATAAATTCCACTAACTTTTTTTTTATTCTTGAGAATAGATCTAAAGGTGGTGATAAGGGAATGTATTGAAATAAATAAAGTATTTTAGGTAAAATATTACTTTTAAGTATATTGATTCTCCCGATCATCGACATTGGTAGTGACATCCATCTCTGAGTTAACTCATTGATATCTGACATTAAGGCTTCATAGTTGACACTGGCGACTGATTCTAGCTTAGGCATAATTTGGATTCCTAAATATTTAAACTGATTTACAACATTGAATTGATTTACCTCAGGGGCTGGGTAATTTCTCTGGGTCTCATTTAGCATTAATATTGAAGATTTAGTTTTATTTATTTTATATCCTGATATTTCCCCAAAATTCTTTATTAAATTCAACAAGGTTGGAATTGATTTTTTTAGATTCGACATAAACAAAATTATGTCATCGGCGTACAGGGAGATTTTATGTTCTGTTGGTCCAACTTTAATTCCATATATTTGTGAATGTAAACGTATCGCTATCGCTAAAGGTTCAATTGCCATAGTAAACAGTAAAGGTGAAAGTGGACAGCCTTGTCGACATCCTCTATTGATTTTTATTGGTTTTGAAATATTGTTATTTGTTAGGATTTCTGCTGTAGCATTATTGTATATTATTTGAACCCATTTTATGAAATTATTTCCAAGTCCAAACCTTTGTAGGACTTCAAAAAGAAAGGGCCATTCAACTCTATCAAAGGCCTTTTCGGCGTCCAATGATAGGAGAGCTGTATCCGGTGCTTCTTTATTAAAATAAATAATATTAAATAGTCTTCTTACATTATGGAAGCCTTGTCTACCCTTTATAAAGCCATTCTGATCTCGATTAATAATATTTGGTAAAATTTCTTGTATTCGTCTTGCTAAAATTTTACAGATTATCTTAAGGTCGGCGTTTAATAGGCTTATTGGTCTCATATTTTCACATTTATTAGAGGGCTTACCTGGTTTTGGCAGCAGTATAATTAAGGCATTATTTATGTATGATGGTAAATTATTATTTTGAAATGCTTCTAAAACCATTTCCAAAAAAGGTTTTATTAATTTATTCTTAAATTTTTTATAAAGGTCAACTGGAAGACCATCTGGTCCTGCACTTTTTCCTGATTTCATATTATCAATGGCTAGCCCAACTTCTTCTTGACTAATTTTAGACTCCAATATCTCCCTGTTTTCATTTGGAATACACGGTATAGATAGTTCGTTCAAAAACCCATTTAGTTTTGTTAAATCAGGTTCATTTTTGGTATCATATAATTTTTCATAGTAATCTCTAAAGGCTCTATTAATTTCTAAAGGATCTATAACTACCTGTCCATTACTTATAATACTGGTAATTGGTGTTTTAATTTCCAATTGTTTAATCTGCCATGCTAATAATTTTCCTGATTTTTCACCTTGTTCATTAAAAGATTGTTTCAATCTTAGAAGACTCGAGGCAGCTCTATTCGCTGATTTTTTGTCGTATTCAGCTCTCAAAATCAGTAATTCATTCTCCAACCTTGGGTCACTTCCTGCATACACTTTTTCCTGAAGATTTTTTATTTTATGTTCCAATTTAGCTCTCTCCTCTCGAGTCTTCTTAGATTTTGATCCTGTATAACTAATAATATGTCCCCTAATAAAAGCTTTGAAAGCCTCCCACTTTACACATGCTGATGTTTGTGTAGTATTGATGTCAAAGAACTCGTCTATCTGTTTTTCTATATACTTGACAAATTCCTCATCCTGAAGCCATTTATGCTGAAATTGCCATCTACCTGATTCCTTTATCAATTTTTTATCTACATATATTAGACAACAGGGTGCATGATCAGAGATCACGATGTTATCATAAAAGCAGTTTTGAATCTTGGACCTTAATTCTGTGGAAATCAAAAAATAATCAATACGTGAGAATGTCTTGTAGGTACTGGAATAACAAGAATAGGCTTTAACTTGTGGTTTCATTTCTCTCCATATATCTAACAATCTCAATTCTTTCATAAAATGATTAATAGTCATCCTACATCCAATGTGCGTACAATCCAGTCCTGTTGATCTATCCACACCTGGATTCAATGTACAATTAAAATCCCCTGCTATTATATGTTGCCCTGTAAGTGATGATAAGATGAGAAATAAATTAGCAAAGAACTTCTGGTCATCTATATTGGGACCATATAAGTTCACAAGATTTATATTTTCTAATAGCAAAGAACCTTGAATGATTACATATCTTCCAAATTTGTCTCCAATTACATTTTTCACTTGAAAAGGAACTGATTTATGTATGAGAGTCATAACTCCCCTGGCTCGGGATGAAAATGAAGAGGTGAATACACTTCCCTGCCATCTACTCCTAATTCTTTTAACATCCTCCTCTATCAGATGAGTTTCTTGTAAAAACACAATTCTTGAACCCATGTCCTTTATTTTATTCATAACTTGTTTAAGTTTTTTTAAATTTTGTAGACCTCTGCAATTCCATGAAGTTAAATTAAGATTAACACTTTGGTCCATGATCAATAGAGAGTTTGGGATTACCTTGCAGTGTAAACATGCTCATACAGAGAAGCAAAAACATGAGTGGTTGAACATTCATCCTACAAACTACACACAAACAAATTTCCCCTTCCCACACTTGTGGCAAACCCCCCAAAATCAAAAGAAAAATTCTGTCTCCCGATATAGCCATCGACCGTTCCACACCCACGGGGAACAGCCTAAGCCACTCCTTCTTCATCCTCCCAATCACCCTAACTCTACTGCTTTTAATGACGTAACATTAACTCTCTTCTGTAGTTTTCCAACTTAACTCCAAAATTTTTAACAACTTTGTACATCATAGTTTTTTTTTTTTTTTTTTTGTTTTTTTTTTTGTTGTTTTTTTTAATATATAATACAATCTATATTTTGTAAACTTACTATTTACTTCAAGTCAGTCAGATGCCTGTGCAAATGCTTAATTATTCTACCTTATATTTTGTTCATGCTTAGCTCCCACCAGTCTCTTCTTCTTCTTTGATCTTCTTGATGAACTCCTGCGCCTCCTCTGGGGTCTTGAAGATGTGGGTTCTGCCCTCATACGTGGTCAGCAGTCTCGCAGGATAGATTACACCATGACGAATCCCAAGGTTGCGCAGCTCCTTACGTACGGGATCAAACTGCTTCCTCAATTGCTGGATTCCTGTGGCCAAATCTGGGTAGAACCGCACCTGCTGGTCCTGGTGTTTAATCTCTCCTTTAGCACGTGCAGCGTTGAAGATCTTCATCCTGTCTCTGTTGCTTAGAAACTTCATAATTAAGATCCTCGGCGGTCCCTTATCTCTCCATGGGCCAATACGATGTGCTTTTTCCAGAACCACTGCTGATTGCAACTCCTCGCTGCCCAGCACCTCCGGAATCCACTTTTCCAGAAAGGAACATACGTCCCGACCTTCTGATTCCTCTGGAAGACCCACCAGCCTCAAATTATTCTGTCTCGACCGAGATTCCAAATCCAAAATATTATCTTCCAGAGATTTATTTTTTTTTTCCAAAGTGCGCACCTTTAATTGAAGACGGGTGACGTCATCTTCAGCACTAGCGAGACGGAGCTCCATCTGCGCCGTTCGTTCTACACAGTCACCCAATTCCTTTCTTATTCCTTCCAGCGCTGTCATAATCCCATCAAATCTAGAGGAAAAGTCCGCTCTCATTGAACTCATGGCAGCCATCAGCGCATCTGCGCCATTCCCCGCAGAAATCGCACCGCCGCCAGCCTCCTCCGCCATATATGGAGCCTTGTTTGCTGCGTCACAGACCTGAAAGTCCGTTAATTTGGACTGTTTCGGCGGCTCGCTTTTTCCTTTTCCTGGTTTTCCAGCCTTAGGCTTCGCCGACATATCCTCGCCCAAATGCTGGGATACGTTCTGTCCCAAATGAGAGAGTTATTTGCCGATTTTTTTCTCCAGGAGCAGAGCAGAGCGAGACACGTCCGTCCTACGTGGCAGCCATAACCGGAAGTCCCTCCAGAGCTCCTTTTGATAAGCACTGTAAGGGGGTTGGGTTCATGCTAAAGCCTTATTCATGCTGCATTTCCCCTCTGGTCCGCTTTGGTCCGCATGCGCTTTGGGCAAGCCCGGCACGCAAACGGCGTTGTACATGCTCACTTTTTTCATCTACCAGGCCAAGCAGTTGACGCATGCACACAACTGTTATTTGTAGTTTCGCCCCAGCCCTCTGGGTAGCGCAAATGCACTAACACGCCAGTTTGTTCACCGGCTATAAAACAAGAGAGTGACGCACATTTTTTTTTGTATCAACAACAATGGCGTCATTTCAAGGAAAAGGAGGAATTACTGTTTACCAGTGCTCTTCTCCACTCAAGCTGCTGCTGCTGCAAAAGGATTCATGTATGTTTATTCTTGTCTTCTGCCTCTTCATTGTCTTCCTTGTCTAGTTTATCTTTGTATGCTGTCTTGGTAGCGCCATCTTGTGAGTGGGACGTTCAGTCTTGCGCATGCTCTGTTAACGCGTTCAGATCACGGGCAGGCCTTGTGGTCACAAAATTTGGGCTGCACATGGTCGTCTACAGTAGAGCCCTGCGTACACTAGCGGAGTGGAGATGACGTAAATTTCGTCACACGAGGTTTCCGGTTGAACATGCGCGGACAGTGGAGGTGCAGCATGAATCCAGCTTAAGTCATACAAATGAACAGCTTTTGTTCCCGCCCCTACCTGGCTCCCCTGGAAGATGACAATCCTTGGAAACTTTGAACCTGATTTTCTCAGAAGTAGTTTGAGAGGTGCTAACATTCAAATAAGATAAGCCTTTATTAGTCCCACAATGGGGAAATTCTAGGATTACAGCAGCAAAGGGGTAGCAGCACTCAGAGCAATAGTTAATAAGATAATAAGAACTGGTTAGCCAAAGCAATAGATGAATATACATATGTACACAGTGCAGGAGCATTGCAGCTAGATGGAATAACAGTGTTACGGTTTGTTAAGTTACCCTGCAGAATATGAATATGTACCCAGACAGTATATTTCACATTTGAATCGCAGTGTTGTTGCCACCCTCAATAATGATTGTTATTGTCCTAGTTATGAATTATTGTGCAAGGTTGTCATGTTTAGTACATTCAATACGACTGCTACAAGCAGCCCTGGTTAGCTTATAAAGTTTGACAGCCATAGGTAGGAAGGACCTGTGGAACCTCTCTGTCATGCACCTAGGATGGTACAGCCTACTGCTAAATGAGCTCCTCAGTGCATTCAGTGTGTCCCGCATAGGGTGGGACTTGGACTCCAGCAGAGATGACAGCTTAGCCACCGTCCTCCTCTCTCCTATCTCCTCCACTGGGTTGAGGCAGCACACCAGAACAGAGCTAGCTTTTTTCATCAGTCTGTTCAGTCTCTTCCTGTTGGCTGCCATGATGCCACTGCCCCAGCAGACCACTCCAGACGTGATGGCTGATGCCACCACTGAATCGTAGAAGGTCTTCAGGAGTGCCCCTTGGACTCCTGAAGACCTGAGTCTCCTCAGGAGGAACAGCCTGCGCTGCCCCTTCTTGTAGAGTGCGTTGGTGTTGTGTGACCAGTACAGTATATTGTTCAGGTCAACACCCAGGTACTTGTAGGATGTCACCATCTCAGTGTCTGTTTCCTGGATGTTTACCAGTGCTGTGGAGGGTTGTCCTCACCCACGGCAGCGGCACATGGCAGATGCCAGCGGCAAATGGCCACATCTTCAAATCTTTTCGGATTTCCTTGTGTTAGACATCATTGGAAAGCTTAGATTCCAGACACTTTTAGAATCTGTGACTAGCTCAGAATACCTTTTGGGAGACTTGTTCCTGGTTTTTCCATGGCTGGTCACAAATAAGATAAATAGCATGAGGATATTTAATTTGTTTAATAAAATGACATGGTAAAGACTTGTTCTATAGTGAATGCATCTTACAGTGACTTCTGTTGTGATCTGGCACTATATAAAAAAATAAAATTAATTTGACACTCTAGGGGGACCTAGGGGGAGCGGGGGGTCCCCCTCCCCAATATAATGGTAGGGTAAACACTGGAGACTGCGCCACAAGTTGTCTAATTGTTCCACCCGTGTTCTGCTGCGTCTAAACAGTGCTGCTTGCATGTAGCTCTGCGGGAACGTCTTAAAGGGGCAGTACATGAAAAGCTCTCCCATACAGGCACACAGCAGGGAGAGGGGAGAAACCGGGAAAAAAAACGACATGAGCAGAATTGCGTTGGTTCTACACCCTGAATGTTGGTTCTGGCTTTATTTCGGTTAATCACCCAGCCCTAGGTGTGGGTTCATCATAGCCTCATCCAGGAAACTATGGGCCTCTCCAGAGGTCATCAGAGCAGCTGCATCCAAGTTGAAATTACTTTAACTTCAGCACAGCGTGCATAAACAAGCCTGATGTAGCACGGTGCTGATCCCTTTTGGCGTCATGTAATAGAGCCATGACTGGATACGGAAGCACCATAACCACCACGTCCTGTTGTTAGCACGGTGTGCGGAAGGAGAAAGAGGATGTGGTGATGGCCGGTGTTGGGAGGCGTGGCCAAGCTCCAGTCTTGTTTTGGGTTTAAAATGGATCTCTAGTGTGACATCCTGTGGTGAATAAAAATCCTGAGTGCTTGTTTAAATGTGCTGATAGTCTTTTTCCTTTTGTCTCCCTGCAGGTTCTACATGGTCCTTATTCAGGGTCTCCAGATCTCTGATTTCATCTGTAGACCGGTCCTGGCCTCCATCATCCTGAACTCTTCGTGTCTCTTCTGCACCGACCTGAAGGGCATCAACGTGGTGGTGCCTTACTTCATCGCTGCCCTGGAGACGATCGTTCCAGACAGGTGTCAGACTTGTTGGTTTTTACTGCAATTTCAAATGTGATTTTTGTTACACAGTCCAGTTTTCTTCTTAGGTCAGTTTGGAGGATGTTGCTTTTTATTTATTTTATTAGGGAGCTGTCCAAATTCAAAATTTACGTGAACCCCACCGACCTGAGGAGAGCCTCCATCAACATCCTGCTGGTTATGCTGCCGCTGCCGCACCACTTTGGCAACATCAAGTCAGAGGTGATGGATTTGGAAATTAGTTTTTTGGCTCCATGAAACCCATGAAACAAGTTTTTCCATCAGGTTGAAATTTTTTTCTTTTTTTTTTGGTTCAGGTTCTGTTGGAGGGGAAGTTTAACGAGGAGGATGGCTGGCCTCACGACCAGCCCGTGTCCTTCCTGTCACTGAGGCTACGTCTGGTTAACGTCCTGATCGGTGCGCTGCAGACGGAGACCGACCCCACCAACACGCAGCTCATCCTCGGTATCCTCTCACTGCTTCAATCACTCCCTATTTATGCTGCTGACATGGTGTATATGTAAGCCAGGGGTCTGCAACCTGTGGCTCTTTTGCCTATAGATAGTGGCTCCCTGGGGTCTTGAGGGAAAAAAAATCATGAATTTGCAAGGAAACAAGCAATAAATTTACAAGAAAAAAGGTTGCACATTCATGATAAAAATATCCTAAAAAAAAATCTGGAAATTTATGCAAAAACTCCTCATAAATTTAGGGGGAAATGTTGCAATTTTCTGAGGAATTTGCAAGAAAAGGTAAAAAAAAAAAAAAAAAAATTCTGGAAAAGAAGTCACAAATTTACTGACAAAAGTTTGAGTTTTATGATTAAACTAATAAATTTATGTATGAGATGCTGCAGTTTTATACATGAAAGGTAATAAATTTAGAAAGAAAAATATAGTTGAGAATATGTACTGTACTTTATTTATATAGCGCTTTAAGACAACCCATAGGTGACCAAAGGGCTTTACAGGAAAATTAAACAACACTAGAAACACACACAGCATAATAGAAATACAGAATAGCTGAAAACTTATGCCAAAAATACTCAAAATTTTGGGGAAAATGTAATTTTATGAGGGGGGGAAAAAAACACAAATTGGCCAGAAAAAAGTCACAAATTTACCAGAAAAAGTGACAATTTTATTAGAAAACAGTTGCAAATTTATATGAAAAAGGCAACATTTTTACCCTAAAAAAAGATGACAATCAGGTCAGACAGTCTTCTGAGAAAAGCAGATGATTATGCCAACAAAAATGTCAAAATTTATGAAAAAGTTTAGAACTTTGTTGGAACAATGTCACAGATTTACATGGAAAAAGTCTTCAGTTTTACTCGATAAAGTTATTAAATTTGCAAAGAAAAAAATGCCAAATTTAGGGAAAAAGTCAAACATATTTATGCCAAAAATATAACAGATTTTGAAAAAAAAATTACAGTTTGAGGAAAACACCCACACAATTTTGCAAGGAACAAAAGACCATCTTTTGTAAATAATCAAAAATTTACCAGAAAAAGTAGCAATTTTTTGAGGAAAAATTTACAATTTAAAAAAGCTGCAAATTTATCAGAAAAAAATTCTTCATCCTGACATTGTCAGGTCGGACTGTAGTTGTAATTCTGTTGTTTTACCTCACTTTTTAGGCTCAGATATTTTTGCAGCTTCATGCAGATTTTGTTTTAAATACAAAAATCACTGACAGTGGCTCTTGGTGTAGTACAGGTTGCCGACCCCTAATATAGGCACATATAATGAGTTCATTGTCACTTTCAGGTGCCATGCTCAATATCGTTCAGGACTCAGCACTGTTGGAGTCCATCGGTGCTCAGACTGAAACGGTAAGCCTTGCTTCATTCATATATTGATAAATTCCTAGTTTTATTTACACTATTTATTTATATCTGTTGCTGCTTTTACAGGGCAGCATAGATGGCAGCCACCTGACGACGAGGAGTCAGAGTCACAGCCGATCCAACAGCGGCGTCAGCTACAACAGTGGAGGCAGCACTGAGGCCACGAGTCCAGACTCGGAGCGTCCCGCTCAGGCCCTGCTGCGAGACTATGGTGAGATGAACGCTGATGCTGTCGGGCTTCATTAACACAGCTGAGCTCTGTGATGTAACAGGCTGCTAAAATCTGTCAAATTAACTCGTCTGTTCATAGCTAACGTGGTTAAGGTGGTGTGCAAAGTTAAGAAGCACTGGGTGAAGTGTCTTTGTAGGTGATGAAACGTTTGCTGTGGTGATGTTTGACATCAGTTTGCCATTGAGGTGAACTTCCTGTCTGATTGCAGTTCTCTCTAAAAGACATGTCAGATTTTATTTTTCGCTCCTTTGCAGGGCTGAGTGATGTTTGTAACAAATGCGTCTTGAATTTTGCTTGAAGTGACACTTCAAGCAAAAAATGGAAAATCATTCAAATGATTTCCCTTAACATGTCTATATCATGTTTTTTATGACTTACAAGACACATCAAGAGCTAAATCACTATGATGTCATGTCTGTGTTTTTTTTGCTGTGAAAGTTCAGTTAAAGGGAATACTCACTGAGAATCCTAAAATAAGCATATTATACCTCTACCAAAAGCTGAGAACATAATAAACGTGAATATAGTACTTTTGTAGCCTTAATTTTGTCTCAAAAGAAAAGAAATTTAATTTTTTCCATTCATTCTGTGCACCCACGTCGAGGCTCTGACTTCCGTATTTACCGACTGATTTTGGTGACGTTACAAGTTGAACAAACTAAAAGCCCAGTGGCTCCAGCGGATCCAACCTGCACTCTTGATTATGCATCTAAATTGTAGAAATAAACGAATATTGCAGACAATATATCTTGTGAAGATTTTGCTCGCTCGGTCTCTTGGTGGCAAGATCACTATTCTCACTGTTAGCATGCAACTTGTAAGGAGAGGGTGAAGATATGAAGCAAAAATGATGATCAAGGCTTGTCTAAAAATCATCCTGATCAATAAAGCACACATATTTGAAGAATAAGGTCTATCCTTGCTAAAAACACAATTTGGTATTAAAATAAACACTCCAGTTTCTCTAAAATATGAATAATTTCGGCTGAGCTGCCGATTGCTCTGGGACAACTTTTACACATATTTATTTTTTTTAATTTAGAGAAAAGAGAATCGCAAAGTGGATTTCAAAATTTTGTATAATATAAAAGTAAGACAAGAAACCTCAATAAATACATTTCCACGTACCAGTTCAGTGTTGTTAGGGTGAAGCTGCGACTCGTCTTCACTTCTCTTGGTTCATTACCGAGGTTCAGCCCGGAGGAGGCGCACCGACTTGGGTTGCTCCGCTCTGATCCAGCAGCTCACACGGGACCGAACGGCCACCGCGGGCCTCACATTGCTGGGGCTCAGAGCTGAAGGAGGGACCACCAGTGGACTTGGACACCAGTTTGGTGGAAGTTTAAAAGCCACTTCAGCCACCGACAGGATGATGAGGGAGGAGCAGCCGGGCAGGAGGACTGGCACTAACGGCTAACAGGGAGCAGCTGGACGGTGAAAAAAAACTTCTGGGACAGATTAAAGTAGAATTCACCATCCGGCTGTCATGGAACCAGTTCATGCAGGTGAGGTGCAGGGACTGCAGCCGCAGCGTTAGCACCAACTTGGTTTTCGTCGTTGACTTCAAGGTGAAAATCTCCCAAATCGCTGTCGTCATTATTGCTGTCTGCTAAATCACTCTTCACCTTCGTCTTCCTCTTTGTTGGTATCCATTTCGAAACTCAGATTGAGAATGCTTTCTTCAATTTTCCTCAATATGAATACGATCTCATTGTTTTCAGATTGTAACAAGACTAGTAATTAATTCCTTGTTCAGCTCCTGATGTCACGCATTTCCTGCCGACATTCCCAGCAAATTTCGGTCATCTGAAACCATCACTTTCTCTGACTTTTTCTCTCTCCAAATCACAGTTTATTCCAAAAAATGGTGATATTCAAGGAAATGATATAATTTCCTGCGTAAACATACCAAATTCGGCCTAATTAAAAATCAATAAATTTCCTCTTTAAGCTCCTCCCTTCAGAAAAAAGGCAAGTTTAGACAGTGTGTTTTTGGTGATGTTCTGTAACAGGTCTTTAGTGTTGAGCCAATCAGGACTAAGAACTGACTGTTCATATTCGCCAGCATGCAGACGTCTGTGTCGTGGTGGGTGGGCCTAATTAGATCCTGGCGTTTGAAGGAGGAGAAAAAGGGAAAATTTTTACAAGCAACTGTTAGACGATGAAAAATTTTGTGGGGGAAAAAGGGCATAAAACATCATTTTAGACAATGTAGATTGGTTTTAAGGGGATTTATATCCACTGGAGTACATCTTTAAAAGTAACCCCACAATAATATAACACTTAGGTTGGTGCAGATACTCTGGTAATGTAACCTGTAAAGACATGAATCTGCTTATAACAGATGGATGTAGCTGTAACTGAATCCTCAACAGAAGGGCTGTTCAACCTATATTTTTGACCTAATTCCTGGCTGCAAAAAGAATCTTGCTTTTACAGAACCAAATATAGAACCAGTAACTTTTGAGCACCAAAAACTAGTTCCTTGTTTTGTTTTCTGCATTCAGACCAATAACAATGGCAACCACTTTAGTTCTCAAAACTCTTTCAAGTCCCTTTCAAACTACCCCAGCAATCCAGGCCAACCCAGTGCGATCCGGGTTCCCTCTGTTGTCTGAATAGGGTAACCTGCCCTACTTGACATGGGTCATTGCCAACCTCAGCTCAGCTGAAATTTGAAGAGGACAACACAGATCAACATGCAATAAAGTGTCATCATCACCACCACAGCACAGTGACAGAGTTGCAGCAGTATCAACCAACTTAAGATAATACTTTGAATAAAAATACATTTAAGATAAAAATTAATATTAAAATAAAAATGCATAGTCCATGCAAACAGCATATATAAGATAAGATAAGATAAGATAAGCCTTTATTAGTCCCACAATGGGGAAATTCCAGGATTGCAACAGCACAGGGATAGCAACACTCAGAGCAACAATCAGAAGGCAAGAAAAAAAAAAAAAAAAAAAAAAAAAAAAAAACAATCAGCAAGAGCAGCTAATATACATATGTACATATTACTATAAAATATATATATACACACACACAGACACACAGACACACAGTGCAGAGCATTGTAGCTGGATGGAATAAATATATGAATATATGAACACACAGTGCAGAGCATTGTAGCTAGATGGAATAAATATGTAAATATATAAACACCCACAGTACGGAGCATTGCAGCTAGGTGGAATAAATATGCAAGTATATAAACACACACAGTGCGGAGCAATGTAGCTAGATGGAATAAATATATACATATATAAATATAAACACACCCAGTGCTAAGCATTGTAGCTAGATGGAATAAATATATAGATATATAAATATAAACACACCCAGTGCAGAGCATTGTAGCTAGATGGAATAAATATGTAAATATATAAACACACACAGTGCAGAGCATTGTTGCTAGGTGGGATGAAACAGCATAACCGTCTATTTAGTTATCCTACATGGTATGATTATGTGCCCATACATATTCTCACCCTCCATAGCGA
The DNA here is from genome assembly GCA_020510985.1 of Pholidichthys leucotaenia. Taxonomy (NCBI): domain Eukaryota; kingdom Metazoa; phylum Chordata; class Actinopteri; order Cichliformes; family Pholidichthyidae; genus Pholidichthys; species Pholidichthys leucotaenia. The sequence continues at coordinate 194,662,007 of CM035843.1, read as the reverse complement.
CCGGTATGTTCCTAGTTGTATGCCGGAGAGGACCATTGTGTAAGTCTATTGCATCTTTTGCATTCAAAAAAAACTATTAGTTTGTTACGTCTTTTTGCTATCTCTGCGAGCAGCCCTGCTTAGGTTGTACAGTCTGACAGCCGTTGGTAGGAAGGACCTACGAAACCTCTCGGTTGTGCACCTGGGATGATGTAGTCTGCTGCTAAATGAGCTCCTCAGTGCATCCAGTATGTCCTGCATAGGGTGGAACTCGGACTCCAGCAGAGATGACAGTTTAGCCACCGTCCTTCTCTCTCCTATCTCCTCCATCGGATCAAGGCGTTGCCCCAGGACAGAGCTAGCTTTCTTAATCAGTTTGTTCAGTCTCTTCCTATCGGCTGCAGTAATGCCACTGCCCCAGCAGACCACTCCAAAAGTGATGGCTGATGCCACCACCGTGTCATAGAATGACTTCAGCAGCGCCCCTTGTACACCAAAAGACCTGAGTCTCCTCAGCAGGAACAGCCTGCGCTGTCCCTTCTTGTAGAGTGCGTCAGTATTGTGTGACCAGTCTAGTTTATTGTTCAGATGAATACCCAGGTACTTGTAGGATGTCACCATCTCGATGTCTGTTCCCTGTATATTTACTGGTGCTGTGAGGGGCTGCCCATGCCTGCGGCAGTCCACCACCAGCTCCTTAGTTTTCCTCGCGTTGATCTGGAGGCAGTTCCGATGGCACCAGTCCACAAAGTCCTGGATAAGCCCTCTGTACTCAGCTTCATCTCCGCTGGAGATGAGACCAACGATCGCAGAGTCATCAGAGAACTTCTGTAGATGGCAATGTGTTGTGTTGTGTGAGAAGCCCGCAGTATAAAGAGTGAACAGGAAGGGAGCCAGCACCGTTCCCTGGGGGGCCCCCGTGCTACTGATGATCGTGTCGGAAACACAGTCCCGGGTTCTCACAAACTGAGGCCGGTTCGTGAGGTAGTCCAGGATCCATGATGACAGGTGCTGGTCCACCCCTGCGCGCAGCAGCTTGTCCTTCAGGATCATCGGTTGGATGGTGTTGAAAGCACTGGAGAAGTCAAAGAACATGATCCTCACCATATTCCCGGGCTTCTCCAGGTGGGACAGAGAACGGTGAAGGAGGAAGATCACCGCATCCTCCACCCCAATGCCATGCTGGTAGGCGAACTGAAGTGGATCCATCGCTGGTTCCACCAGGGGGCGGAGATGAGCAAGGAGCAGTCTCTCCAGGGTCTTCATCAAGTGGGACGTCAAGGCCACCGGTCTGAAGCTGTTCAGGTCTTTGGGGTGGGAAGTTTTTGGTACAGGTACCACACAAGATGTTTTCCACAGCTGTGGTACCCTCCCCAGTTTCAGGCTCATGTTGAAGATATACGTCACAATCCCACACAGCTGGTCTGCACAGGACTTGAGGAGCTTTGCGCTGATGCCGTCCGGTCCCGACGCCTTCCTCGCCTTGATCTTCCTCAGCTCCGTCCTCACCTGGGTCTTGGTCAGGGTCAGGATGGGGGGCTGTGTGTTGGGAGTGGGGGGGGTATCGGTGGAGTGGGGAGTGGGTAGCAGGACTTGATTTCTTAGAGGCAGCAGTGGTTGTTGTGCAGACAGGGGGGAGGGCGGTTGGTCAAATCTATTGAAAAACAGATTCAGGTTGTTCGCCCACTCCCTGCCCCCCGTGGCCTGGGGGGAGGTATTCTGGAGCCCCGAGATGGTTTTGAGGTTTCTCCAGACCCCGCTGATGTCGCTCTGTTGCAGCTTGTCCTCCATCTTCTTCCTGAAGCTGTCCTTGCCTTCTCTGATCTTTCTCCTCAGCTCCCTCTGTACGGACTTCAGCATCTCCCTGTTCCCCGACCTGAAGATCCTCTTCTTCTCTCTCAGAAGTGTTTTTATCTCAGGGTTGATCCAGGGTTTGTTGTTTGAGTGACGCCGTATGGTCTTGGTGGGAACGGATTTGTCCACACAGAAGCTGAGGTAGCCCGTGAAGGTGTGAGTGAGGCCATCGATGTCCTCACCATGTGGATCGCAGAGCTGCTTCCAGGCAGTGGCTTCAAAACAGTCCTTTAGAGTGTCCATTGTCTCCTCAGACCATAACTCCACAGTGTGCATGGCCGGAGGTTGTCTGTGCACTAGGGGTTTGTACACCGGTCGGAGATGAACCAAGTTGTGATCCGATCTCCCAAGTGGGGGGAGTTGTGATGAGGTGTACGCCTCCTTAGTGTTTGCGTAGAACAAATCCAGTGTTTTATTGTCTCTAGTGTGGCATGTGACATACTGGGTGAAAGTGGGCAGAATGGGAGACAGTGAAACGTGGTTGAAATCGCCTGAGATGAGGAGAAGAGCATCTGGGTGTTCTGTCTGCAGCCTGCTGGTTACTGAATGGATGACGTCACGCGCTGTCCCAGCGTTCGCCGTCGGATTTGCATAAACAACAATGCAGATCACGTGTGAGTGTTCTCTCGGGAGATATGTAGGCCTCATGCTAACAGCTAGCAACTCAATGTCTTTGCTGCAGTGTCGTTGTTTAACAGTGATATGTCCCGGTCTACACCAGTTGTTGTTAACATACATTATCACTCCACCGCCCCTAGTTTTACCACTCTCTGGTGTTCGGTCAGCTCGTATCATGTGAAAACCCTCCAGCTCAATGTTAGCATCTGCTGCTAGTTCAGTTAGCCACGTCTCAGTAAACAAAAGGAGAGAGCACTCCCGGTAAGTGCTATCATAACGGCAGATAGCCGCTAGCTCATCTAACTTTCCCAGTATCGACCGTACATTTCCCATGACAACAGATGGAAGGGAGGGTCTGTACCTTATATTTTTTGTCCTCCGCCTTACTCCAGCCCGGCAGCCGCGGCGTTTTCGCCTCAGTTCTCTCGGTATGTCGAGTTTTTCCAGTGGGACCGGGTGGCGGTTAAATGCTAGCAGCTCTTCCCTGTTATATCGTATCCTGCTATAAACAGTGGCTCCGTCCACCGGCTCAGGAGACATTTGGGATGATCTGTGTGTCCGTGATGTAAGTGGGGTGAAAAAAAAAAAAAAAAAAAAGTGATCAAAAGAGAGAGGAAGGGAAAAAAAAAAACTCGGAATCGAGCCGCTGTTGCAAAAGGCAGCCGACTGGTGTGGCGCCATTCTAATATATAAATTAGAATGCGCAGTATCTTGTACAGAGAACACTTTTAGTCCTTCCCCCATCCCCAGATAAAATTAAAGAGCCGTATGGCATGGGGAAGGAACTACCTCCTCAGTCTGTCGGTGGAGCAGGACAGTGAAGGCATCCTGTCACTGAAGCTGCTTCTGTTTAGAGATGATGCTGTGCAGTAGATGCTGTGGATTGTCTATAAATAAATCAGAAAGCTGCCTGTCATTATTCTGAAAGATAAATATTAATTTTGAAGCTGCAACAAGACAACTGTGTGTGCCACAATTACACAAATATCACAGCATCGGAGTAAGAGGTTTCTTTTCATAGCATTTTTTCAATCACTCCCACGTAGTCTACAGCTTTGGCCGTCTCAGGCTGCTGTTCAGTGCGGGGCAGTCTCCCTGTTCAGCTCTGTTATGTGCTCGTTCGTGCATCCACGTTCATCCGTCGTTAACGTTCACTCTCTGATCCTGTGCTCCTCTTTTTTCCATGACAGTAATTATATAAAATGTTGGCATTTTGCAATCCAGTCTTTTAAAACAAAGGACTGAGAGCAGCAACCATTCAGTTAGATTGGTGTATTCCAACCAACCACTGAGCTGCACTGATGGTACGTGTCCACTTAGGCGTGCGCTTTCATGCTTCCCATTCATTGTCTATGTATCACGCTCCACATGCACTCTGGTAGCGTGGTGTCAAGAATCTTGAGCCGTTGCTTTGAGGTACCCGCTTCTCCTCCTCCTCCTGAATCCTCACTCTGGTCCATAATACACAAATGAGGAGTAGGCACAAGGAGCCGATCGCTTCCTGGAGCTTGTGCTGAACTTTTAAAATAAAGGTTGTTAGTAAAAAGTAAACGCATATTTGGCAGCTACACATTTATTTCTCGCTTCGACCATTTTCAGAAAAATGTTTCACTTCTTACTTTTGAAGGTAAAGGTGAAAGTTTAACATCCCGAAGCATCGTGAACAGACTAGAACAGTCCACCCACCAGGAGTCGTGGCGACCAATAATGTGCAGGTCGGGAAGAACAGGAAAAGTTCATCAAACTGCACTTTTGTAGCCGAAGGTACTGCTTGAAAACCGGCCGAAGTTCTCTGACCAGGTGGTGATACTCTCTGTGCAGTTTGCAGCTACAGACTGTTGGACTCATGACTCTCGCCTGGTTACATCTCTTCCATGCTCCTGATGGATCCCGATGTGGAGGAGGCACGGGGACATTCGTGAACAGACACTGAGGTGGACATGGGGTGACAAAATTTAAGACCTGTAAAAATGCCGATGACTCACTAATCAGTAGCAGCCGGTGTCCCCAGCTTCCTGGCTGACTGGCACGTTCAAATGATATCATTGATGTGAGGACGTGAAATGGCGCTGTTATCTGTGGGCGATCAGACCTGCAACTCCTTGAAGTTTGGAGAAGCTGTGGAGGGTTGGTGAGGTGTTAATTTATGCTGATGAAACCAGTGACTGCGGCTCGCCAATTGCAGTTTGAAAGCGACTTTAGAGGAACGTTTGACCAGTGTAGGTTGTCTCCTTGGAAACGAGGTGTGATGAAAGTGTACTTCATTAATAAGGGTTTGCCAATGGTGTTGGCTGTGAAAGAATCCTCTAATTATTTATGCAGTGAAAACGATGGCATCGCTCAGCCTGGTCCTTCTGTTTTCTGCTGTCAGTGTGAAGGAGCGATCTCCATAGTTTCCTGTGCATGCTGCAGTTGCAGAGAAATGTCTCCTAACTATCCTGTACAGCTCTGAGGCCTTATGGCTGCTAACCCCATTCTGCTCTGTTCTTTGCGGTGTTTGGTATTTCCGGGTGTTATATGGTCTAGCTCTTGCAGATACAGCGGCGGGCCTGCTGGTGCGCAGCATCCACCTGGTCACGCAGAGGCTCAACTCCCAGTGGAGGCAGGACATGAGCATCTCACTGGCTGCTCTGGAGCTGCTGGCTGGGCTCGCCAAGGTAAAGGAAACACAACTGACAGTGCCAAAGTTGTCAAGGCAACATGATTGTCCAGACATGTCCCCATCATAGACATTTATGCTGGTAGATACTTCTTTTTTGGGGATCCAGAAGTGACTGTGTATTGGCTGGATGGAGGAGACCTCAGTAAGCTGCTGGGCTGGAAGAATTTCCCATCATGCTCTCAAAGAAATGAACTTCTCCCTTCTTGTTCCACTGTGTATTATTGACATGTAAAGTGCAGTCAGAAACATGTCTCTTATGAACTCTCCTGCGTGTTTTTGTTTTTTGTGTCCGTCTGGTTCAGATCAAGGTGGGCGTGGACTCGGCAGACCGTAAACGGGCCGTCAGCTCCATCTGCGGGTACATCGTGTTCCAGTGCAGCCGTCCGGCTCCCCTCCAGTCCAGGGACCTCCACTCCATGATTGTAGCTGCCTTCCAGTTTCTGTGCGTCTGGCTCACGGAGCATCCAGACATGCTGGATGAGAAGGTTGGTCTTTTTAACTTTTCAGCTGCTGCTTATGGGCACATATTTCATGTCACTGTTGGTGGGGAGGGGGACAATAAACAGAACATTGTCTCCAGAGTAAAAATTGAGGAGGACATTATAGATAGTTAGGGTCCTATGCAAATTTAAGGCATTAGATAAAATAAAAATTTAACTGCATTCGTATAAATGTTGCAAATTTAAAGGAAAAAAGTCACAAATTTACAACAAACAAGTTGCAGATTTATGTTGAAAAAATTAGTGAATTTATGAGAGAAAACAGTAAATTCATGTGGAAAAAAGTAGCGAATTTACATGAGAAAAGTCACAATTTGATTTAAAAAAACGAAGTTCAACTTTACAACAAAAAAGCTGCAAATTTGAGGAAAAAAGTTGCAAATTTATGAGAAAAGTAGCAACTTTATGATGTAAAAATTAGGGAGTTTACAAGAAAACAAATTCATGTGAAAAAGTAACGAATTTACAAGAAATCTGATTTAAAAAAAGGTGCAACTTTATAATAAAGTTGCAAATTTAAGAGAAAAAATGCAAATTTATGATGAAAAAATTAGTGAATTTACGAGAAAAAATACCAAATTCATGTAAAAAAGTAGCAAATTTACAAGAAGTCACAATTTGATTAAAAGTTGCAACTTTACAACAAAAAGTAGTACATTTATGATGAAAAAGTTGCAAATTTATGATAAAAAAAATTGTAAATTGATGAGAAAAATGGCAAATTCGTGTGAAAAAGTAGCAAATTTACTAGAAAAGTCACAATTTGATTAAAAAAAAGTTGCAACTTTACAACAATAAAGTAGCAAATTTATGAGGAAAAAAGTTGCAGATTTAAAAGAAAGAAGTTGCAGATTTACAAGAAATGTTCCAAATTTGCAAACCTTTTTTTGCATTTAGCATTTGTGCCACAAAGTCTAATGTAACACATCATCAAAGGTTTGCGATGATATTAGGTTTGGGGCACAATTGTGTTTTTTCTTGTTGATGCTTATTCTTCCAGAATAGGTGAGAAACTTTTTTGTTTGTTTGTTTGTGTGTGTTCAGGATTGCCTGGTGGAGGTGTTGGAGATCGTGGAGCTGGGAATCTCTGGCAGCAAGTCTCGACAGGAACAGGAAGTGCGACATAAAGGAGAGAAGGAGCACAACCCGGCCTCCATGAGGGTGAAGGACGCGGCCGAGGCCACTCTGTCCTGGTGAGAGAAGCTGCAAGTGTACATTTTAAGCAGACGTCCACTGCACTTTTGCACGTGTCGACACAGTTCCCACAGGTCTCACTGAGACGTCTGTGACATACTTTGGTCAGAATGCCTCGGGGTTTGATTGTTGCAGCACCATTTTGACCCGTTTGTTGTTGGTGCCATGCTCCACATACAGTGGGGTAAAAAAGTATTTAGTCAGCCACCAATTGTGCAAGTTCTCCCACTTAAAAGATGAGAGAGGTCTCCAATTTTCATCATAGGTATACCTCAACTATGAGAGACAAAATGAGAAAAAAAAATCCAGAAAATCACATTGAAGGATTTTTAAGGAATTTATTTGCAAATTATGGTGGAAAATAAGTATTTGGTCAATAACAAAAGTTCATCTCAATACTTTGTTATATACCCTTTGTTTGCAATGACAGAGGTCAAACGTTTTCTGTAAGTCTTCACAAGGTTTTCACACACTGTTGCTGGTATTTTGGCCCATTCCTCCATGCACATCTCCTCTAGAGCAGTGATGTTTTGGGGCTGTCACTGGGCAACACAGACTTTCAACTCCCTCCAAAGATTTTCTATGGGGTTGAGATCTGGAGACTGGCTAGGCCACTCCAGGACCTTGAAATGCTTCTTACGAAGCCACTCCTTCGTTGCCCAGGCGGTGTGTTTGGGATCATTGTCATGCTGAAAGACCCAGCCACGTTTCATCTTCAATGCCCTTGCTGATGGAAGGAGGTTTTCACTCAAAATCTCACGATACATGGCCCCATTTATTCTTTCCTTTACACGGATCAGTCGTCCTGGTCCCTTTGCAGAAAAACAGCCCCAAAGCATGATGTTTCCACCCCCATGCTTCACAGTAGGCATGGTATTCTTTGGATGCAACTCAGTGTTCTTTCTCCTCCAAACACGACAAGTTGAGTTTTTACCAAAAAGTTCTATTTTGGTTTCATCTGACCATATGACATTCTCCCAATCCTCTTCTGGATCATCCAAATGCTCTCTAGCAAACTTCAGATGGGCCTGGACATGTACTGGCTTAAGCAGGGGGACACGTCTGGCACCGCAGGATTTGAGTCCCTGGCAGCGTAGTGTGTTACTGATGGTAGCCTTTGTTACTTTGGTCCCAGCTCTCTGCAGGTCATTCACTAGGTCCCCCCGTGTGGTTCTGGGATTTTTGCTCACCGTTCTCGTGATCATTTTGACCCCAGGGGGTGAGATCCTGCGTGGAGCCCCAGATCAAGGGAGATTATCAGTGGTCTTGTATGTCTTCCATTTTCTAATAATTGCTCCCACAGTTGATTTCTTCACACCAAGCTGCTTACCTATTGCAGATTCAGTCTTCCCAGCCTGGTGCAGGTCTACAATTTTGTTTCTGGTGTGCTTTGACAGCTCTTTGGTCTTGGCCATAGTGGAGTTTGGAGTCTGACTGTTTGAGGTTGTGGACAGGTGTCTTTTATACTGATAACGAGTTCAAACAGGTGCCATTAATACAGGTAACGAGTGGAGGACAGAGGAGCCTCTAAAAGAAGAAGTTACAGGTCTGTGAGAGCCAGAAATCTTGCTTGTTTGTAGGTGACCAAATACTTATTTTCCACCATAATTTGCAAATAAATTCCTTAAAAATCCTTCAATGTGATTTTCTGGATTTTTTTTTTCTCATTTTGTCTCTCATAGTTGAGGTATACCTGTGATGAAAATTGGAGACCTCTCTCATCTTTTAAGTGGAAGAACTTGCACAATTGGTGGCTAACTAAATACTTTTTTACCCCACTGTATTAGCAAGCTAGCTTCTTGCTCCGTTAGCAAATGCAGCCTAACCTGCCTTGCCAAAAACTTCCACTGTGAAGAGAGACATTTTAAGCAGTTTTTGTCCAAAATATCTGCATGGAGCCACAGAACGTATTTTAGCCTTAAAAAAGAGCTAAAAAATAAACAACAAAAAAAGGCTAAATAAAATTGCAACATGTTCTCATAAACAGCTTTTTACAATTTGTAATGTTTTTTTCACTTAAATTTGCAGCTTCTCTTATAGAGTTGTCCCCCCCCTGAACTTCTGATTTTTTTTTCCAAAATAGGAAATAAATTTTCAGCCCACTTCCTGAAAACTGACATTTTTTTGTTGTAAATTTGCACCAGTTTTCTCTGAAATTTGCAACTTTTAGTTCTAAATTTGTGGCTTTTTTTTCTCTTGTAAATTTGCAAAGTTTTCTCATTAAAGTTCAACCTTTTTCTTGGAAATGTGCATAAATTTTCTATCAAATTTGTGACTTTCTCCTTTTTTGATTTGCAGCTTTTTAACATTTCTCCACATAAATTTGATACTTTAAATTAATTTCATAATTCTAGTGCTTTTTTCTTGTAAAGGTGTAGTTTAAGTTTGCAACTCTTCATGTGAATTTGGATTTTTTTCTCTTTGAAACTTTTTCTTGCAAATGTACAGTTTTGTTCTTTATAATTAAGCAACATATCCTCATAAATATTTGTCAGTTTTCTCTAATGTTTTAGAGGTTTTTTTCTTCTTTAATTTGCAGCTGCGGCAGCATGGGTGAAGCGGCGTTGTTGGAGGTTTTGAGGAAGTTTTATTATCATACCGCCGTCACAAGCTCCGCTCCCGGCGCCGTGCATGAGCGCCGAGAGCGAGCCCACGGCTCTCAGAGAAGGAGAGGAGGACACAAAGTCTGTGTCCTGCAGCAGAGGTTGAAGTCAGATTGAGAGAGGATGAGAGCATGGTTACAATGCAGTATATATACACCCAACTACAACAATACATCAAAGCATTCACAGCAGTTGGTCTGACCAAAGAGATAACAGGACAGGCATGAGACATTTGCATGAAAGGCAACATTAGCATTACAGAATTGAGCCAGACGAAACGGGGCTGCCTGTAGACATTAATACACATTTCACTGTTCTGTTATTTGCTCTAGCCGAGCGCTGTGTTTGACCAGTCTGTTTGTGGAGATTTACACCAAAGCACATATACATATGTAAGATGCTCAGAAGAAGCACAGTAAGGACAAGATGCATGAACACTTTAACTTCACGGCTGTAAACGCAGCATGCAGCGGAAAAAACCCAGGAGTGCGAGCTGACTGTCTCTGTGTTCTGTCTGTGTGTTGTGGGGGTTTAATCAAACCGCTACACAGCCTTTTTTATATCAGTGAAATTATTCTGTCATAAATTTCTGACCATTTTTCTGTAAATTTGTGAGGATCTGTGGCTTTGGGGCCACATCTGGCTCTTTTGCCCATAGATGGTGGTTCCCTGAGGCCTTGAGGGGAAAAAAATCATAAATTTACAAGAAAAGAAGCAATTAATTTACAACAAAAAAGGTTGCACATTCATGAGAAAAATGTCTTAAAAATTTGAAAATAAGAAAATCTGAAAATTTAGGCAAAAATTCATAAAATTTAGGGAAACATGTTGCAGTTTTCTGAGGAAGACACACCCACAAATTTGCAAGAAAAAGTAAAAAAAATTCTGGAAAAGAAATAAATTTACTGACAAAAGTTGGAGTCTTATGATTGCAATGAAATGTAATAAATTTATATAAGAAATGCTGCAGATTTATTCATAAAAGGCAATAGAGTTAGAAAGAAAATAGATTTATGAGAATAGCTGAAAATTTATGCCAAAAATACTCAAAATTTAGGGAAAACGTTTTAATTTTATAAGGAAAAAACCCACAAATTGGCAAGAAAAGTCACAAATTTACAAGAAAAAGCTACAATTTTATGAGAAAACTGTTTCAGATTTATATGGAAAAAGGTAGCAGTTTTACCTTTTATTAAACTTAGAACTTTGTTGGGGAAAAATGTCACAAATTTACAATGAAAAAGTCTTCAATTTTACTCGATAAAGGGATCCACCTCATTTCTAGCCCCCATGATGCCTTGCGTGAATTATGGGTGCAACTTCCGGTACTAGTTTAGAACATGGAGTTGTCACTGAAACAGGACACTGGTTAAAAAATAATGACTTTGGCATCAAAAGTGCAGGAACACGGCCTTTTGCACCTCAGAGTGTAATGTAATCGTACCACTTCCCATGACTATGGAGGGATGAGAAGATGACCTTAAAAAGTGGCCTGGCAGATAGTAGCTCCATTAGTTAGCTCCGCTGCTAAAATGCTAATGCTGTAAACAAATAAAAGCTCTGAGATACAGTGGTGTGAAAAAGTGTTTGCCCCCTTCCTGATTTCTCATTTTTTGTATGTTTGTCACACTTAAATGTTTCAGATCATCAAACAAATTTTAATATTAGACAAAGATAACACAAGTAAACACAAAATGCAGTTTTTAAATGAAGGTGTTTATTATTAAGGGTAAAAAAAATCCAAACCTAAATGGGTCTGTGTGAAAAAGTGATTGCCCCCCCTTCCCCCGTTAAAACATAAATTAATTGTGGTTTATCACATCTTTGGAAAGCTGAATTCAATTTCCCTAGTCACGTCCAGGCCCGATTACTGTCACACCTGTTCTCAATCAAGAAATCACTTAAATAGGACCTGCCTGATGAAGTAGACCAAAAGATCCTCAAAAGCTAGACATCATGTTGCGATCCAAAGAAATTCAGGAACAAATGAGAAACAAAGTAATTGAGATTTATCAGTTTGGAAAAGGTTATAAAGCCATTTCTAAAGCTTTGGGACTCAAGCGAACCACAGTGAGAGCCATTATCCACAAATGGCGAAAACATGGAACAGTGGTGAACCTTCCCAGGAGTGGCCGGCCGACCAAGATTACCCCAAGAGCGCAGCGACAACTCATCCAAGAGGTCACAAAAGACCCCACAACAACATCCAAAGAACTGCAGGCCTCACTTGCCTCAGTTAAGGTCAGTGTTCATGACTGCACCATAAGAAAAAGGCTGGGCAAAAATGGGCTGCATGGCAGAGTTCCAAGACAAAAACCACGGCTGAGCAAAAAGAACATAAAGGCTCGTCTCAGTTTTGCCAGAAAACATCTTGATGATCCCCAAGACTTTTGGGAAAATAGTCAGTGGACTGATGAGACAAAAGTTGAACTTTTTGGAAGGTGTGTGTCCCATTACATACGGTGTAAAAGTAACACAGGATTTCAGAAAAGGAACATCATACCAAGAGTAAAATATGGTGGTGGTAATGTAATGGTCTGGGGCTGTTTTGCTGCTTCAGGACCTGGAAAACTTGGTGTGGTAAATGGAACCATGAATTCTGCTGTCTACCAAAACATCCTGAAGGAGAATGTCCGGCCATCTGTTTGTGACGTCAAGCCGAAGCTCACTTGGGTTCTGCAACAGGACAATGATCCAAAACACAGCAGCAAGTCCACCTCTGAATGGCTTAAGAAAAACAAAATGAAGACTTTGGAGTGGCGTAGTCGAAGTCCTTGCCTAAATCCGATTAAGATGCTGTGGCATGACCTTAAAAAGGAGGTTCATGCTGGAAAATACTCCAATGTGGCTGAATTCTAACAATTCTGCAAAGATGAGTGGGCCAAAATTCCTCCACAGTGCTGTAAAAGACTCATTGCCAGTTATTGCAAACGCTTGACTGCAGTTGTTGGTGCTAAGGGTGACCCAACCAGTTATTAGGTTTAGGGGGCAATCACTTTTTCACACAGGGTCATGTAGGTTTGGATTTTTTTCCCTTAATAGTAAACACCTTTATTTAAAAACTGCCTTTTGAGTTTACTTGTGTTATCTTTGTCTGGTATTTAAATTTGTTTGATGAGCTGAAACATTTAAATGTGACAAACACAAAAAAAAGAGAAATCAGGAAGGGGGCAAACAGTTTTTCACACCACTGTATATCAATGTCTCCACCGCAATAAAGTCGGATGCATTTTGTTAAAAGATGTTGGACATAATCAAATTTACCTCAGAGCAGACATAGAATCTAGTCAGAGCCACAAAGAACCACAACACCGTGCTTGGGTGTTTTAATATTGGGGTAAAACAGATAGCTGCAGCTGTTTGTTTCACCCCAAAATTAAAATGCTCATGCTGCTGCCATGCCTTGAACGCTTGTTATTTAACTTAACATGTATAAACCTTTTCTGACAGTTGTTCAATATTTTATTGATCTATATTTTGTGATAATTTAAAAATGAAAGCATGCTGAAGCTGCTAATATCAAGTCCATATTGTTCCAATGCAGTGCAACGAATGCAAAAAAACCAACAAAAAACTATTAGATAGCTTTCTTAAATCACTAAGCCTTAGGAAGCATTTACTGTTACTATTATAGCGGTACTATTTTAATATAATAATAATGCATTTTATTTGTATAGCACTTTCCAAGGCAATCAAAGACGTTTTACATTAGAACCCCCACCCCCCTGCACAATTAAAGTTAAATTATTATTTTACTTCATGCAGCCTTGCATCTGATGACATATATAACACATAAACGTCAGATCTGAGACATTTATACAAGTGAAAACATGCCTGCTGTGTCTGTACCACCGGTCACACCAACAGTCCTTTTTAGTTTTCAGTGCATGATCTACACATTGCCATTGAGGCCACAGATTTAGCTGTGCTTGGTTGTGAGGAGCCTCCATTTATACAGTCTATGGCACAATCACAAACACCAGCAACAAGTATCAGAACTATGCCAAAACATTTAAAAAATACAATAACTACAAGTGCTGAAATTAGCTGCCACTTGACTGTGAAACAAGTATAGTGGTGTGAAAAAGTGTTTGCCCCCTTCCTGATTTCTCATTTTTTGTATGTTTGTCATACTTAAATGTTTCAGATCGTCAAACTAATTTAAATATTAGACAAAAATAACACAAGTAAACACAAAATGCAGTTTTTTAAATGAAGGTGTTTATTATTAAGGGTAAAAAAATATCCAAACCTACATGGCCTGTGTGAAAAAGTGATTGTTCCCCCATTAAAACATAAATTAACTGTGGTTTATCACGTCTTTGGAAAGCTGAGTTCAATTTCTCTAGCTACACCCAGGCCTGATTACTGCCACACCTGTTCTCAATCAAGAAATCACTTAAATAGGACCTGCCTGACAAAGTGAAGTAGACCAAAAGATCCTCAAAAGCTAGACATCATGCTGCAATCCAAAGAAATTCAGGAGCAAATGAGAAACAAAGTAATTGAGATCTGTCAGTCTGGAAGAAAGTTATAAAGCCATTTCTAAAGCTTTGGGACTCCAGTGAACCACAGTGAGAGCAATTATCCACAAATCGCAAAAACATGGAACAGTGGTGAACATTCCCAGGAGTGGCCGGCCGACCAAGATTACCCCAAGAGCGCAGCGACGACTCATCCAAGAGGTCACAAAAGACCCCACAACAACATCCAAAGAACTACAGCCCTCACTTGCCTCAGTTAAGGTCAGTGTTCATGACTCCACCATGAGAAAGAGACTAGGCAAAAATGATCTGCATGGCAGAGTTCTAAGAGGAAAACCACGGCTGAGCAAAAAGAACATAAAGGTTCGTCTCAGTTTTGCCAGAAAACATCTTGATGATCCCCAAGACTTTTGGGAAAATACTCTGTGGACTTACAAGACCACAGAGACTGCTGTTCACATGGACCCTTCTCCACTTCAGCCTTCAGAGTTCTCGTTTGAATATTTGCTACTGCCACCAAGATCTGCATCCTTGGTGGCTCCACCTGGGCTCACGTCCTAGGCTTCCATGTGCACTAAGGTGTCCTTCCTACTCGTTGCAGCCTAGCCCTCGCGGCTCTCAGTGCCGGCAATGGCACTATTTTAAATGCCCCACTACTCCACTCTTGCTGACTGATTTAACACTACTTCAGCCAAAACCGGAAGTTACCGCCATAATCGTTTCTACAGCAGCGCCCTCAGGAATAAGGTGGATTAAATTTGCAAAGAAAAATATGCCAAATTTAGGAAAAAAGCAAAACATATTTATGTCAAAAATATAATGAATTTTTTTTTAAAAAATTACAGTTTGAGGAAAACATCCACACAATTTTACAAAAAAAAAGAAACTTTTTGCAAATCAAAAATTTACAAGAAAAAGTAGCAATTTTGTGAGAAACTTTTAAAAAAAGCTACAGATTTATCAGAAAAAAACTCTCAACCCTGATGTTGTCAGGTTAGACTGTAGTTGTAATTCTGCAGTTTTGCCTCAGTTTTTTCAGCTCAGATATTGTTGCGGCTCCATGCAGATCTTTTGGCTTTTGTTGTGGTTCAGGTTGCCGACCCCTGAGTTAGACGGACTCCCAACTGCTTAGCCAAGCTAATGCTAACGGTGAAATGCACAGACTGTCATGGCAAAAATAGAACACACACTTTAACTTGGCCACCACCGGAGTAGTGGCCTAGCTGGTAGAACATCCGCCCCGCACCCGGGAGGCCTGGGTTCAAATCCCAGCCGAGTCATGCCGAAGACCATATAAAAGTGGAACTTCCTTCCATCCTGCTTGGTGCTCAGCAGTAATGGAACGGAGGAGGGAAATTTGTGGCGGCGCCTTGCATGGCAGTGACCCCTCTGATTCTAGATGTGATTAACATTGTAGATAAGAGAAACATAATTTTGTTTGGCTGTATGGATTGAATGACCATAAAGTTGGCTTTACCTTTACCTTTTAACCTTTTCACTGTCCTCATATGACCCAAGAAAGCATTTTAGAATTTTAAAACCCACAAACACACCATGTTGGAGTGCATGGAACCTTTTAAAAAATGTTTGTTCCTTCCTCCTGTGGAACGTCCCCGTGCTTTATCATGCAGTGTCTGACCCACTTCTTCTCCGTGGCGTTCCCCAGCATCATGCAGGTGCTGGGGGCCTTCCCCTCTCCCAGCGGGCCGGCCTCCACCTGCAGTCTGCTGAACGAGGAGACCCTGATCCGCTACGCCAGACTCAGCGCCGCCGGAGCCAGCAACTTCCGCTATTTTGTCCTGGACAACTCCGTCATCCTGGCCATGCTGGAGCAGCCGCTGGGCAACGAGCAGAGTCAGTAGATGACACACACGCCTGTCCTTCAGTTATTTATTGCAGCGTAGATGTTACAGTTCAATTTAAGGCCTTCATTATTCTTTAGTAAAACAGATTGTTTTTATTTAGCATATCATTTGGGATGACACCACATGCACAGTAATCTCAGTTTTAAAACTGATCAGTTTTATCACTAAGACAAAAGGAACCGGTTTGAGATGGTAATCTCAGTTTGATTTAGCTACAGAAACCAGATATTAAGCAGCATTTCGGCGGTCTTATTTCTGTTGTCCCCACAGACCCCAGCCCATCGGTGACCGTTCTGATCCGAGGGACGGCCGGGAGGCACGCCTGGACCATGCAGCTCTTCCATCAACCACGGGGAGCTCGGGCCAATCAGAGGGTGAGGTCACACTGTGGATTCCTGCTGAAGTAAACAATAAAATAAACCTGCAGTTTCACATCTGTCCCTCTGACTCAGATTCACTGTTAGAGGGACAACAGGAGGGTCGTGAATAAGGCACTTATCTTGTTTTTTTTATTGAAAAAGGATTATAGGTTAACCCCTTAGCATTCCAGCCAATTTCCATAAATTTAGCATATGCAAAGAAAATAAAATTCTTCACTAAATGGCAGAAAATTTAACGTCCCCGTGACAGAACACTGGAATTTTAAGAGGTTAAATTTGCAACTTTTCTCCTCAATTTGCAGGGTTGTTTTTTTTTTTCCTTTTAAATTTGCAACTTCTTTCTCAAAAATTTGCAGCGTTGTTCACTCAAAAATTTGCTGCTTTTTTTCTCAAAACCTTACAACTTTTTTCTTGGAAATTTGTAGCTTTTTTCTCAAAATTTCAGCTTTTAAAAAAAAAAATCATTTTTTTTTCTCTAAAATTTGCCGTTTTTTTCCTCAAATTTGCAGGTTTTTTTCTCAAAAATTTCCAGCTTTTTTTCCCTCCTAAATTTGCAGCATTTTCTCCAAAAATTTGCAGCTTTTTCTTGTAAATTTGTAGCTCTTTTTCCTCAAAAAAACTTCAGCTTTTTTTCCTCAAGAATTTGTAGCTTTATTCCTCATAAATTTGCAACTTTTTTAAAAATTGCAGCTTTTTTCTTGTAAATTTGCAGCTTTTTCTCCAAAAATTTCAGCTTTTTTTCCCCAAAAATCTGCAGCCTTGTCTTCAGGAATTTGCATCTTTTTCATGTAAATTTGTAGCTTTTTTCCTCAAAAAATTTAGCTTTTTTTCCTCAAGAATTTGTAGTTTTATTCTTCATAAATTTGCAACTTTTTTTTCCAAAAATTGCAACTTTTCTCTTGTAAATTTGCAGCTTTTTTCCTAAAAAATTGACAGCCTTTTCTTTCAAAAATTTGCAGCCTTTTTTCTCAAAAAATTTGACTTCTTTTTAAAACTACAACTTTTTTTTCATTGTAGACTTTAGCGACAAAAGATGCAAATTTGAGTCTGGCAGGGAAGAAGTTACAAATGTACTAGATTATGGGCAACCAAAGTCGTGTATTTATGAGCAGTCCGGTGAAAATGTTGTGTAGGGCCGTATCGTGACAAACCTCCACCCCGTTTCCTCCTCTCGCAGCAGGTGTTTGTCCCCGAGGGCCGGCCAACGCCCAACAACGGCGTGGGGATCAAGTACAACGTGAAGCAGCGGCCGTTCCCCGAGGAGGTGGACAAGATCCCTCTGGTCAAAGCCGACGTCAGCATCCCTGACCTGGACGACATCGTCAGTAAGGAGGTGAGGGGAGAACTTCCTGTAAGGCGAACTGTATTTGTTCCAGCAGCTCTGACCTGAATTCACTATTGTTTGTCAACTGCACAAACTCAGGTGTGTTGTATGGGCTGGCAGGATGAGTCACTCCCTACTATTGCACAGATGAATAGTTGCCGCCACGTGAGTTTTCTTGGAAAAATGAAACTTCTGTAGGGTGATTAAAAAAACTATCTGGATTTGGTGACGGTTGAAGAGTCTTCACTCCTGTTCACTGGCCTTTCCTTGGCTAGTTTAAAGTCTCGTTTTAATTTGGGAAAAGTAGAAGGATCTGTCACTGTTGAGAATTGTTTGATTGTGTAGGGAACAGTTCAGTGATTCCTGACAAACTCCAATCTGGTGAACTTTCCTGGCTGTGGGACTTCACGTCATTGGGTTTTCCTACTTCTGTGTTTTTATGATGGTCCCCCATCTTCTTCGTTTCCAGCTGGAGGTTCAGCATGAGAAGCTCCATCTGCTGATGACCAAGCAGATCGAGTATGAGAACGCCCTGGAGCGCCACAGCGAGGAGCTCCTGAAGTCCAAACAGTTTCCTGACCCACAGACGGAGTGCAGGCCCTCTCCGCCCTCACAGGAGTTCCAAACGGCACGGCTCTTCCTCTCCCACTTCGGGTTTCTCTCTCTGGAGGCGCTCAAGGTTTGGAAGAAGAACTGCTCCCTGTGATGGTCCTTCATAAAAATGCTGCAGATGGTTGTTCTGTTGCTCAAAGCAGAGGGCTGTTTGTTATTTTGCAACGAGGGATGGGGGGGGGGGGGGGGGGTTGGTATTCATGAATTTAGCATGTGGTACAAATGGATAAATGTTAGGTACAATTAGGTACAAATTTGCAAGAATTAAGGTGCAAAAAGATGCCAATTTAGAAATTGAAAAAGTCACAAATTACAATTTAATTACACTGAATAAAAATTTCACCAGCAGCCAGATGAACGTTGAACATTTACAGGGAAAAAGGTGCAAATTTACACAAAAAAAAAAAGGGTTGAAAATTTTTGAGGAATAAAGTTGAAAATTTCCAGAGGAAAAAGTTGGAAATTTTTGACAAAAGCTGCAAATTTACAAGCAAAAAGTTGCAAATTTACAGAGGAAAAAGATGAAAATTTAGAGGGACAAAGTTGCAAATTTTTGAGGAAAAAAGTTGCAAAATTTTGACAAGTTGCAAATTTACAGGAAAAAAGATGCATTTACAGGGGAAAAAGTAGCAAATCTCTGAGAAAGTTACAAATTTTGGAGACAATTTATGAGAGGTTTTATAGCTACGAGAAAAAATTAGCAAATTTAGAGGAAAAAACTGCAAGTTTTTTGAAAAAGTTGCAAATTTTTGTAAAGTTGCAAATTTACAGGAAGGAAGATGCACTTTTACTTGGGAAAAGTTGCAAATTTGCAGGGGAAAAGTTGCAAATCTTTGAAAAAAAAGTTACAAATTTTGGAGGCAATTTATGAGAGGTTTTATAGCTATGAGAAAAAAATAGCAAATTTAGAGGAAAAACTGCAGATTTTTTGAAAAAGTTAAAAATTTTTGTGAAAAAAGTTGCAGATTTACAGGAAAGAAGTTGCACGTTTACAGGGGGGAAAAGTTGCAAATTTACACGGGAAAAAAGGTTGAAAATTGTTGAGGAAAAAAGTTGAAAATGTAAGGGGAAAAGTTACATATTTTTGTGAAAAAAGTTGCAGATTTAGAGGGAAAAAAGTGCAAATTTATGTGAAAAGGTTTGCAGGTTTGCACATTGGGGCGCTCTGCTTCATGTGCGGGTTAAAACCAGATCACTTAACTGTGATGTGTAACGTCTGGACTCTGTTAACGAATGAAAAACAGCAGATCCTTCTTCAGAACGTTCATGACGCAGACTCCTCCTGACAGGAGCCCAACAACAGCCGTCTACCTCCTCACCTCATTGGCCTGGAGTCGTCTCTGCCGGGGTTTTTCGAGGACATCACCCACTTGGACCTGCTCCCCTGCAGACCGTTCGACACCGTTTTTATCTTCTACATGAGGCCGGGCCAGAAGAGCAGCCACGAGGTCAGGAGATGCTCTGAAACCTCCACATGGGTTTGATTAGTGAAGATACACTCAGGTGGAATAATTTACCTGCTTGTGTTTTCGACATTCAGATCCTGAGGAACGTGGAGTCGTCCGGCAGCGTCCAGCCCCACTTCCTGGAGTTCCTGATGTCCCTGGGCTGGCCCGTGGACGTGGGACGCCACCCTGGATGGACAGGCCACCTGGAGACCAGCTGGTCCCTGAACTCCTGCTCCGACCCCGCTGACGTTCAACCAGCAGGTGAGTGCAGGACTGTTTGCTGTGATGATGCACATCCATCTAGAGTACTGGAACCTTTTTAGTGCAGCTGTCATTAGAGGAACTCTTTCTGGGATTTATGGGATCAAATTAGGCAGATGACAGAGCAGCAGACGACTTTAGGAAAATGGAGGACGGTGAGAATATTTGTAACTTTTGTATTAAAACTTTATTTCTTTAACATGTGCAGCTTTTTTTTTTCTTTTAAATTTGCAACTTTTTCTTGTGAGCTTGAGACTTAAAATTTAAACTTTGGTCAAAAATGTGTGACTCTTCATGCACTTTTCCTTTTTATTTGTAGGGCTCCCGACCTCTGACTCTGGGTTTGGGGTCAAAAGATCAAAGTTAAGATTCCAGTTGTACTATGTAAATGCTAAATTTACTATTACTACAAAACGAGTAAAGCTCGGGTTACCAAACCTGGTACACAGGTCCACTCTGAGACCATGACCTCTGACTACAGGTCTGGGGTCAACAGGTCAAAGGTCAAGGTTGGTACTCCCTATGATCTCTTACTATAGAATGTGTAAAGCTCTCTAGGGCCACCAAACTTGCTACACAGGTTCACCTCTGGATCCTGCCCTACAACTATGAGTTGTCTACTTTGTTGTATATTTGTGAATGATGGTCTTATAATTTGGTTCTGCCACAGTAATTATATTGAAAAGTTGAAAACTGCTCTCTTAAGTATTGGGATCTTCAAAGAAAACAGAGGTGGGGGATATTGTACCGCTTCAGAGTGCTCTTTTAAAAATTTTACTCGTAAACGTGGAACTTTTTTCCTTGTAAATAAAAAAATTTGAAACGTTCTTGTAAATTTGAGACTTTGTCATACATTTGTGACTCTTTTCATGCACATTTGCTATTTCTCTTCCCTATATTTCTGCAACCAAATAGGCCCCCAAGCTACACGTTCACTCTGAATATTTTGTTGGGAGAGAATTAAAATTACCTTCAACTTTTTTCCTCATAATTTGTGACTTTTTTCTGTAAATATGCATCTTTTTTAATCAAATTTGTTAATTTTTCTCATAAATGGAATTTTCTCACTGTGGGACTAATAAAAAGGTTTATCTTATCTTAAATTTGCAGTGTTCATATGGATGCTGGTTAAATTCTTATTCTGTGTAATGGTTTAATTTTTTTCCTCTTCATGTAGACCAGCAGTCACCAACCTCTACTATGAAAAGAGCCATTTATGCAATTATATGTTCAAAAAAATCTTATTTGAGACTTGAAAAAAGGTAAACGCCAAATAAAATTGCAACATTGCACTCTCTTAAACAGCTTTTTAATATTATTTTTATAAATATGCATTTCTTTATTAATTTTCAACTTTTTAAAGATAAATTTGCCATTTTTCCCTTAAATTTGAAACTTATCTCATAAATCTGAGGCTTTTTCCCCTCTGAAATTCAGATTTTTTTCCTCCCAAATATGAAATAAATTTGCAAATCATTTCCTGAAAACTAACATTTTTTTTTTCTATGTAAATTTGCAAATTTTTCTTCAAAAATTTGTGGCTTTTTTCTGTTAAATTTGCAGCATTTTTCTCATAAATTTGCAACTTTTTTCCTTGTAAATGCGCATAATTTTTCTCTCAAATTTGTGACCCTATTTGCAATCCTTTAATTGTAAACTTGCAACATTTTTTCTACATAAATCTGACTTTTTTGTGACTTATCTCATAAATCTGGTCCTTTTTTTCTTGTAAATGTGTACATTTAATTTAGAACTTTTTCTTGTAAACTCATAATTTTGTTCTTTATAAATATGCAACATATTCTCATAAATTTTTGTAATTTTTTCCTCTCATATTTTAGTTTTTTCTTCCTTAATTTGCAGATTTTTTTTTCTTGTACAGTAGTGAATTTATTCCGTCATAAATTTCTGACAAGTTTTCTGCAAATTTCTGACTTTTTTAACCCACAGGGAGCCACTCGATGTCAGTAAAAGAGCCACAGGTTGCAGAGCCCTGATCTAGACAGTCACACAGAGTTATTTATTAATGATTTTTGTTGGGAGGAGAGACAGTTTTGTCCCCCATTTTAAAGGATGTCGACTCTTCCTGTTACAGAATTAGGGACCTTCAGACAGTCTGGCATATTGCCCTCAAAGAGCTAGAAACAGCCCTGAATCCTGGTCTTTTTTGTCTTCTCTCTTGCAGAGGAAGTGGGGACTCCCGAGGACACGGGTGGGTCCATGTTTAACGGAGAGAAGAAGGTGTTGTACTACGCCGATGCTCTGACAGAGATCGCCTTCGTCGTTCCATCACTGTCAGAAAACTCCGGTCAGTCTTTACGTGTCAAACAGGAATTCAGAATGATGAAGCCCAAGTAATGGATTAAGAGTCAAACTGAGGAACCGTGTTGGCTTTTTTCCTTCACAGAGGAGTCGTCGGTCCACAGTGACTCCACTGTGGAGGCCGACGCCTCCACAGACCACGTCCCCGGGATGATCAAACAACCCAATCTGACCCTGGAGCTGTTCCCAAACCACTCGGACAGTCTGGAGTCGGCCAAAAAGGTACTGGCAGGAGGGAAGGTGGTGTTCTTAAACAAGGGGGATGGCAGTGTTCACAAATTTAGCATGAGGACAAATGTATAAATGTAAATTAGGTACAAATTTGCAAGACTAAAGGTACAGAAATAGATAAAAGATGCCAATTTTAAAATTCAAAAAGTTGCAGTTTACAATTCCATTAAAAAAAATGTAACCGGCATCCAGATGAAAATTTCATATGTACAAGAAAAGCTGAAATTTTACAAGAAGCAAGTTGAAAATTTACAAGAAAAAAGTTGCAAATTTATGAGAAAAGGAGCTGCAAATTTATGAGGGAAAAGTTGGACATTTTTGAGGGGAAAGTTGCATATTTTTGACACAAGTCACAAATTTGCAAGAAAAATTTGCAGATTTACAGAAAAAGTTGCAACTTCACAATAAAAAAAAAGCTACAAATTTGCAAGAAAAAAAGTTGAAAATTTACAAGAAAAAAATTACAATTTTTGAGGAAAGGCGTAGCAAATCTATGAGGCTTTATATCTATGAGGTAAAAAAAAAATTGTAAATTTAGAGGAAAAAAGCTGCACATTGTTGAGAAAAAAGTTGCAGATTTACAGAAAAAGTACATTTTTACGTGGAAAAAAATGTACATTAATGAGAAGAAAGCTGCAAATTTATGAGGGGAAAAAATTGTAATTTTTTTTTTTTTTTTTTTTTTTTTAGAGAAAAAAAGCCAAAAAATTTTGAGGGGGAAGCTACAAATGTGTGAGAATAAAGCTGCAAATTCAGGAGAAAAAAGGTGCAATTTTTTTTCCAGGTTTGGGGAAACCTGCCCCCCCCCCCCCCCAATTTCCACCTATGAAGGGGATGGGGGTGTGGCAGGAGGATGATTTGGGGTCATTTTGCTAACATGGGGGGTAGGGATGGGCATTCGGTGAAATTTTCTTCACCGATCGTCGGGAGAATTAATGATTAATAATCGGTTAATCATTAACATTTTTAGGTACGTAACAAGGCAGGTAGACTACATTAGAACATCAGGAATCAGCACGGAGAGCCCTCTCTCTGTTCTCGTGTTGGCTCGGCTCGGGAATCTCGCAAGCTGATTGGCCGAGACGTTTCACCCCGCAAGCTGATTGGCCGAGACGTTTTACCCAGCTTCTGTCCCTGCCGAGCGGCCACCCAACAAACGAAGACCGCATTCATTGCTCTATCGCTCGTGTTACTTAGTCTAGCCGCGCAGAACTTTTTGCTGTTCTCTTGTGCCATTTTGTGCGAAATAGTCTTCCCGTCGAGCCACTACGCCGCCTCCTGCAGCTTCCCTCGACGTGTGTACACCGAATCTTCATGACCTTCTCAATAAAGTTTCTGAAAAAAAAAAAAAGAATCTTCACGACCGCCATTACTCAGCGCGCAACCACTGTTGGCGGTTTCTTCGCATAATAAGGGTGTTCCATGGACCCTGTCGATGAGGTATATTTGTATGCTGCATTGCAGTGATTGCAGTACACCTGGTCATTTTTTAAATTGAAATGGTCCCACGCAACACTTCGCCGTAACCGCTTCATGATTTGGCGATTGCCCTACGGAAGCCCTCATGTATCAACTGAGGCACGCCAGGGTACGGCGATGGTGTAATGTTGCCCCCTGGTGCCCAAATTTTGCCATTGCATTGTTTGAGGACGGCCGTGCACTAGGCCTAATAACGTCGGATTGTTTAAAAAAAAAAACGGTTTGTCGACGAAAATGAACTTCCTCGGTGAAATTCTTAATGATCAATTATCGGTTAATCGGTAAATTATGCCCATCCCTAATGGGGGGTACCATCCCCCCTCAAATCCCCCACTGTATACCAGCACTGTTACAGAGGCAGAAAAATCTTTCTCCTTCCAATAAAAACTAAACTTGTCTCATGACTTCCTACCCAGAAACGTCCGCATCTAACTTGAATCATCTCCGTCCACAGCTGAGTCCTCTGGTCAAAACAAAGCGGTCATCCACAGGAAAGTCGTTCCCACAGCTCGGTCCAGAGACCAAAGTGTTCGTGGTGTGGGTGGAGCGCTTCGACGACATCGGTGAGTTTTTACCTGCATTTTATTATTATTATTATTATTATTATTATGTCTGCCAAGGGAGGGGGTAATGTTTTTGCTGGCGTTGGTTGGTTTGTTTGTTGGTTGGTTTGTCTGTTAGCAACATTACTTCAAAAGTTATGAACAGATTTTGATGAAATTTTCAGGAAAGGTGTGTAATGGCACATGGAACAGATGATTAGATTTTGGTGGTGATCCGGATCACGATCTGGATCCAGGAATTTTTTTAAAAATTATTTTATATATTTTTATTGTGGTTTTCATGTACTGCCCCTTTAAGACATGTTCTCAGAGTTACATGTGTGGCCACATCATAGGGCCATGTATCGCCGCATTTATGTGCATTTTTGAAACAAAGGAGCCTCAAGCTCATTAACGATCTGTAGCCTTATGCTGGAGAAAGTATTTTTAACTGGGAGCATTATCTGATGGGGCGGCGCGGTGGCGGAGTGGTTAGCACTGTGGCAGCCCAGCAACTCACCCTTGGCCGGGGGATCCTGGGTTCAATCCCAGCCCCTGACCAACAGTGATCTGTGTGGAGTTTGCATGTTCTCCCCGTGTCTGCGTGGGTTTACTCCGGGATTTCTCCGGTTTCCTCCCACATGCCAAAAACATGCAAGTTAGGTTAATTGGCATCAAACTGGGGATTCTAAATTGTCCTAAGGTATGACTGAGAGTGAATGGTTGTCTGTCTCTCTGTGTTGGCACTGCGATGGACTGGCAATCTGTCCAGGGTGTACCCTGCCTCTCGCCCAAAGATGCTGGGATAGGCTCCAGCCCCCCCGCGACCCGAAAAGGATTAAGCGGAAGAAGATGAATGAATGAATACTAAGTTAAGTTAAGTTAATCCCTTCCACAGCATGTGGGACACAGTGTGGTGTACAGGGTGGCGCCTATCTCCGTTTCTCTGACCCTTGGCTACACAGCTACTGTGAGTAGTGAAAGCTACAGTGGGGGGTCAGTCCTCTGGTAGCTCTGTGCGTTAACTTTCCTTTTCCCATTCTGTTATGCTGAGCACCAAGCTAGAAGGCGAAAAGTACCATTTTTATATGGTCTTTGGTATGACCCGGCTGGGATTTGAATCCACAACCTCCCGGTTGATGGGGAATACTGGTATATTAAAATGTTCAGAATGTACATGGAGCAATGCCAACTATTCCTTACAGTCTCAGATTGATTTGTGGCTCATACTGCCCTCTTGTGTACAGTTAGTTTCAGGAAAAAGCTTGGAGAGTTTATCTTCCTATATTTGATAAGATAGTTTTACACCACAGCTGCATAGAGCAGAGCACTATTGACCTACTCCCACAAGGTAAAAGTGATTTTCATTTCCCTCTTCCTTTTTAAGCTTCTTGGTTCCAGTCTTCAACTGGTCTTCACATAATATTCTCCACTTTCTGATCACAAATTAATCCCCATAGATTTGATGGAAACGATTCAACAGAAAAATAATTTACGATAAGTAGGTATTGGAAATTAAACAATAAATAAATGAAAGCACCAAGGTGCCGATGCCTTGGTACCAGAGCCTTGGTGGTGGTATGCATTCCTGGATCATCATCAAAATGTTATGGGTTCCTCTCTAGGCCAAGGACCACCTCTGGTAAAAATTTCATCCAAACCTATCCAGTAGTTTTGGAGTACACACATGTGCAGTGAAAATAATCTGCAGTTCACATGCCTGTACTGTCGGTGGCAGCCAAGAGCCACCAACCTGATTTGAACAGCTGCAATCCAAACACAGAAGAAGAGCACGGTGGCAGATGTTTTAAATGGCGGAAACAATGGAGGTACGTGAATACAATAACAATCAAGATGAACAGGCGCCTTTGCTGTTTAGTGGCAGTGGAAGGAAACAGCGGGGCAAAAAGACGGACATTTGTTCACCCAGTATTGGCAGATTGCTGAGTAATAGTGGTGTGTGATACTGTAAAATCTGGTATCGATCTGATGCCAAGTAAGTACAGGGCCAGTATCGCCAACACGATACCGATATGTTTTAATCATTTAGGTGGATGGCATCATCAA
Organism: Pholidichthys leucotaenia; assembly: GCA_020510985.1. Lineage (NCBI taxonomy): Eukaryota > Metazoa > Chordata > Actinopteri > Cichliformes > Pholidichthyidae > Pholidichthys > Pholidichthys leucotaenia. The sequence continues at coordinate 194,635,582 of CM035843.1, read as the reverse complement.
ATTACTAAATCTGGATGAATTTTCATGACCTTTAAGTGTTTTGTGATTTTTCCTTTGGATTATTAATTAGTTAAAACCCAGGACAGAATCTGGGCAAAGTTGAGAGGTAAATACATACAGTATCACTTTCACAGTTAACACAAAAGGGTAATTATAGTCAATCAAATTTGAGCCATATTATATTCAGTATGTTTGTTTTAATTCTAGTAAATGTATTCATTTAAATACAGTGTTTCAGTGGGATAAATGTATTATACCAAGGTCTTAGCGTAATTTATACTTTTTGAGTTGGCTAAAGTAACAAATGACCAGTTGCAGTTTGAAAATTAATATTAACTAATGCCTAAGATGACTAAAATACCTGGATATTCTCTGCTATACTGAAAGGCCTCTGCCGATGATCTCTGCCTCTTTGTCTGGAATTTCCCCATTGTGGGACTAATAAAGACTTATCTTACGTCGGGGTCTGTGTCTGTCGGGGTCTGGGGGTTGGGTATTTCTCTCCTCCTCTCTCTGTTTCTGTAGCTCAGCGTTGTCTTTAACACAATGTATGGTCAGTAATTGTATTGACCATACATTGGGGTGGGCAATTCCACCTTAAATCAGCATCATAATTTATTGAATCTTTCAGGTTGGTTTTCATTTTTTTTTTCCTCCTTTCTTCTCCATTACAGTTTACTGGCAAGGTATTATTACTGGTTTACTGGTAAGGGATTATTAAGCAATATTACACAACAGTACGGTATCATATCACTGTGGTGCGTAGTAAACGAGCAGAATAGAACAGGCCTATTGTGATTTCACAAACAAAAATAATTAAACATTGTCCAGTGTTGAAGTTTACTGTGTTTACATACAGTAGTGTGGGTCATGTGGCTGCAACAACATCCTTGTCTGCACATCGGAGTTACACCCATCTTAAACCACAAACTTTGCTTGCTTTTTCTTGGTGTCTTCAGATGAAATAATGTCAATCATCACATGCTGTGTGGATGGAGACCACACTGAATGAACGAATGAATCTTTATTTCGGATAGATTACATGTAAAGATTAAAAGAAAGGAACAGAATAATATAACAAAGGGGGGGGGAAATCTAACAAGGTCAAATTAAACAGTAACTCCTCGGATTATACAGTTCAACATAAGTTATCCGAAATGGGTGATGGCTGAAGCTGCAGCTTATATTGCCCACCCATGTTCCATCTAAGAATTCAGAAGGAAAATAAAATAAGAGTGATTACAATTCAGAACAAAGCCAAGACAAAACGTGACAAAAAACTAAGCAACAGCACAACACAGACTGGATATGATAATCCTTATGTACATGTCGTTTTGTATATGTATTTGGAGTATTTCTTCGTTTAGTTTTTGTTTAAATTGTCCAAGCGTTGTACATGATTTTAATTCAGGTCCAAAATCGTTCCATAATCTTGACTCCTTGCACTGAAACACAGTGTTGCTTGGTGGTAGTTCTCACTGAAGGTTTTTGAAATATACATGTTCCTCTGAAATGATATTGTTTCTCCCTTATTTGGAACAACTTTTGGATATTTGCGGGCAGTGATAGATTCTTCACTTTAAACATTATTACTGCAGTTTTAAAGTCAACCAGATCCTTCAACTTGAGAGCTTTTAATTTAAGAGAAAGTGGGTTTGTTGGTTCCCTGTAAGCAGCTTTATTTATTATTCTAATAGCTCTCTTCTGAAGCATAAAGATTGGATATATATTTGCTTTATATGTATTTCCCCATACTTCAGTACAATATGTCATGTATGGGAGTATTAATGAATGATACAAAGTATATAGTGTGGGTTGATTCAGCAAATATTTCACTCTGTGTAGTATTGCAATTGATTTGGATATTTTACCTTTAATATAATTAATATGTGACTTCCAACACAGTTTATTATCAATTATTACTCCAAGAAATTTAGTTTCGGATACCCTTTCAGTCTCCACACCATTTACACTGAGTTTAGATACTAAGTTTTGGTTCCAAGCCGTTTCATGCTTTTTCTGCAGTGTTTGGCTTCCAGGTTGCGGCCCTATGGTGTGGCCATGCACGTAACTCAGTGGGCACGTCTTAAAGGGGCAGTACATGAAAAGCGCCATATTAATATATAAATTAATTTTCAAAAAGTTCCTGGATCCAGATCGTGATCTGGATCACCACCAAAATCAAATCTGTTCCCCGTGCCATTACACACCTTTCCTGAAAATTTCATCAAAAGCCATTCATAACTTTTAGAGTAATGTTGCTAACAAACCAATGCCGGCAAAAACATTACCTCCTCCCTTGGCAGAGGTTAAAAGTAGTGAATTAGTCTCTTAAGTTTTTGAAGTTTTTCTCTATAATTTATTATATTTACAGTTACGCCCAGAAATATTTGGACAGTGACACAATCTTCATGATTTGGGCTCTGCATGCCACCACATTGGATTTGAAATGAAACAACTACAACGGAACTGAAGTGCAGACTTTAAGGTTTAATTCAAGGGGTTGAACAAAAATATATGATTAAACATGTAGGAATTGTAGCTATTTTTATACAAACGCTCTTCATTTCAGGGGCTCAAAAGTAATTGGACAAATAAACATAACCCTAAGTAAAATGTTACTTTTCAATATTTTGTTGAGAATCCTTTGCAGGCAATGACTGCCTGAAGTCTGGAACCCATGGACATCACCAAATGCTGGGTTTCCTCCTTTGTGATGCTTTGCCAGGCCTTTACTGCAGCTGTCTTCAGTTGTTGCTTGTTTGTGGGTCTTTCTGCCTTAAGTTTTGTCTTGAACAAGTGAAATGCATGCTCGACTGGGTTGAGATCTGGTGATTGACGCGGCCATTGCAGAATATTCCACTTCTTTGCTTTAAAAAACTCCTGGGTTGCTTTTGCAGTATGTTTTGGATCATTGTCCATCTGGACTGTGAAGCGCCATCCAGTCAACTTTGCTGCATTTGGCTGAATCTGAGCAGAAAGTATATCCCTATACACTTCAGAATTCATCCGTCTGCTTCTGTCTTTTGTCACATTTGGGACGGCAGTGGCTCAGGAGGTAGAGTAGGTTGTCTAATAACCGGATGGTTGGCGGTTCGAATCCTGCTCTCCCCAGATATCCTGCCGTTGTGTCCCTGGGCAAGACACTTCACCCGCATTGCCTCCAGTGTCCATAACACTGGGTATGAATGTGTATAAATGTATAAAATGTTCGGTGGTGGTCGGAAAGGCCGTTGGCGCAGATTGGCTGCCACGTTTCCGTCAGCCTGCCCCAGGGCAGCTGTGGCTGCAGAAGTAGCTTGCCACTACCACTGTCTGTCTGGAGTGAATGAATAATGTACCTATTTGTATAGCGTCTTTGAGTATATATGACAAAGCGCTATATAAAATTGATGCATTATTATTATTATTATTATTACATCATCAATAAACACAAGTGACCCAGTGCCATTGGAAGCCATGCATGCCCATGCCATCACACTGCCTCCACCATGTTTTACAGAAGATGTGCTGTGCTTTGGATCATGAGCTGTTCCAATTCTTCTCCAAACTTTCTTCTTCCCATCATTCTGGTACAGGTTGATCTTGGTCTCATCTGTCCAAAGAATGCTGTTCCAGAACTGGGCTGGCTTCTTCAGGTGTTTTTTGGCAAAGTCAATTCTGGCCTTTCTATTTTTGAGGCTGATTAATGGTTTGCACCTTGTGGTGAATCCTTTGTATTTACTCTCATGAAGTCTTCTCTTTATGGTAGACTTAGATACTGATACACCTACTTCCTGGAGAGTGTTCTTCACTTGAGTGGATGTTGTGAAGGGGATGTTCTTCACCATGGAAAGGATTCTGTGATCATCCACCACGGTTGTCTTCTGTGGATGTCCAGGCCTTTTTGAGTTCCCAAGCTCACCAGTGCACTCTTTTTTTCTCAGAATGTACCAAACTGTTGATTTGGCCACTCCTAACATTTCTGCTATCTCTCTGATGGATTTCTTCTTTTTTTTCAGCCTCAGGATGGTCTGTTTCACCTCCATTGAGAGCTCCTTTGACCACATATTGTGTGTTCATAGCAACAGCTTCCAAATGCAAACGCCACACCTGGAATCAACTCCAGACCTTTTAACTGCTTAATTGATGACAGGTTAACGAGGGAAGAGCCCATGCAGTTATACGTTATTTATTTTTTATTTTTTTTGCAGCCTTCTGAGTCAATTGTCCAATTACTTCTGGTCCCTTGAAAAAGAGGCGGCTACGTATTAAAGAGCTGTAATTCCTAAAGCCTTGCTCCAATTTGGATGTGAATACTCTCAAATTACAGCTGAGAGTCTGCACTTTAAGCCCATATTGATTATATAATTGTATCCTGAATATGTTTTCGTAAACAGCTAAAATAACAAAACTTGTGTCACTGTCCAAATATTTTTGGGCCTAACTGTATATAAATTTGCACTTTTTCTTATAAATTTGATTTTTTTCTTATAAATTTAATACAATTTTATTATAACTTTGGGCCTTTTTCCCTCTTGTGTCTGACATTTTTCTCTTGCTGTTTTACAAATTTACAGTGTGAAGTACAATCATCTGTCTTCTCTCTCCACCTCTGACCAAAGGTGACTGTAATGAAGGCTGAAGTACACGGTGTCATTGGTGTTTGTTTTTCAGAGAACTTCCCGCTGTCTGACCTCTTGGCAGAAACCAGCACGGGTTTGGAGGCCAGCATGAGCAACAGCACTTCCTGCAGGTATGAAGAGAGCGCCGCCACCGCTCTGTGTTCGGACATGTCTGATACACAGGCCAGAACAGGAAGTAAATCAGGAGGCGGGGGATGTCCCTCCTAACCTGGAAAAAACAGAGAATTGCCCCCCCCCCCCCGCAAAAAAAAAATCATCATAACCTTTTTTATATCATGTTCCATAACAGAATAAAATACATCTGAAGCACCAATTTTAATTCTTGTAAAACTGCAACTTTTTTCTTGAAAATCTGCAATTTTTTTAATTTAAGTTTGCACCTTTTTTTCTCATAAATCTGAAACTTTTTCCTTTAATTACAGAACTTTTTTCTTGTAAATCAGCATTTTTTTTTTTTATCCACTGCTAGTCAAAGCCCAAAGGGGTTGAAGACCGAAGGGGGATTATGTTATGGGTCAGTCCGTCCGTCTGTTCACCCGTCGGTCCCATTTTCGTGAAATCAACTCCTCCTACAGTTTTGTTCCAATTGTTTTGAAACTTGGTACCATGGTTTGATATACTCTGATGATGCGCATATTACAATTTCATTCTCATTGGATGACCGTGAGGTCAAAGGTCAGGTCAGATTTTTTCCTACATCTTCTAAACACAGTAACTACTGAAAGAAATGATGTAGGCTTTTCAAATCAATACAGTAGTTGTATCTAATACACATTTTGGACGATTTACACCCTCACCTGACTATGGGTTTGGGTCAAGGGGTCAGAGGTTCAAAGTTAACATTACAGTTGCACTATGGTAAATGCTGCATTTACTATTACTATAAAATGCATAAAGCTAGGGTCACCAAACCTGGTACACAGGTTCACCTTGGGATCCTGACCTCTAATTATGGGTTTGAGGTCCAAAGGTCAACGTTAACATTCCCTATGCATTATTACTGTTCAGCAAGTAAAGTTATGGCCACTAAACTTGGTACACAGGTTCACCCTGTGACCCTAAAGTGTGACTGTGGTTTTGGAATCGCAAGGTCAAAGGTCAACATCAAAATGGCTTATAAAGTACATCTCAACAACAAATAAAGCTAGGGTCACCAAACCTGGTACACAGGTTCACTCTGAGACCGTGACCTGTGACTACAGGTTTGGGGTCAAAAGTCAAGGTTGGCACTCCATATGATCTCTTACTATAGAGCATGTAAAGTTCTTTAGGGTCACCATACTTGCTACACAGGTTCACCTTGGGATCCTGACCTACAACTAGGGGTTGTATACTTTGTTGTATATTTATGGATGATGGTTTATCGTAATTTGGTTCTGTCATAGTGAGTATATTGAAAAGTTGAAAACTGCTCTCTGTCAGTATGTATTGGGATGTTCAAAGAAGACAGAGGCGGGGGATGTTGCGTTCACCTCAGAGTGCTCTTGTCTTGTAAATCTGCAACTCTTTTCTCGTAAATTTGCAACTTTTTCATAAATTTGCAGCTTTTTTCTTGTAAATCTCTAGTTTTTTCTTATAAATCTGCAACTTTTTTCATAAATTTGCAGCTTTATTTTGTAAATCTGCAACTTTTTCTCGTAAATCTGCAACTTTTTTCATAAATTTGCAACTTGTTTATTGTAAATCTGACTTTTTTCATAAATTTGCAACTTGTTTATTGTAAATCTGCAATTTTTTCTCGTAAATTTGCAACTTTTTTCTCGTAAATCTGCAACTTTTTTTTTTTTTTTTTTTACAAATTTGCAGCTTTTTTCTTGTAACTCTGAGACTTTTTTCCTTCTAAATGTGCAACATTCATATGGATGCTGGCTTAATTTTTATTCTGTGTAATTGATTAAATTTTCTTTGTCCATCTAGACAATGGCTCAGGTTTTCCTGTTTTTAAAGGTTTGATCTCTTCTCTATTTCAAATATAGGAGGCCCTAAACACAATCTTGCATAGGGCCAAGACTACAGTAACACCAATAGTGTCCCCCTCAGTTTTTACTCTTGAGAAGATGTTCTGTTTGTCCCCTCCAGCAGTGACATGAAATATCCACCCATGACAGGAAGTAGTACTTTAAGTGTTTTCAGAAGCAGTGTAAAGTGTTTTACTTCACTTTTTTAGGTGCAGCATCTTTGTGGCAACTGAACAGTTAGAAATGTAACAGCCTTACATTTCATAAGGAAAAGATTTACAAAATTAGCTGAGAACTTCTCAGTTTACAGTAGAGAGGTACACATTTACATGAATAAACTTACATTTAAGAAAGAAAATTCAGGGGGAAAAGGACAAAAAGTCACAACTTTGCCAGAGAAACTGAGCAAATTTACAGGTGAAAGTCTAATTTACAAGAAAAAAATGCATATTTACAAAAAATTTAAAAATTAGGTGAGAAATTGAAAATTTATAAGCAAAAAAGAAAAGTTTACAAGAACGTCTCACATTTCTAAAAAAAAAAAAAAAGTAGGAAACCTTAACGGAAAAAAGTCATAAATTTTCATGCAGAATGTGCAGATTTACAAGAAAAGCCTCCCAATTTACAAGGGAAAAAGATAAATGTATATTTAAAAACTATCATCCAGCTTTGCAGCTTACTCAGTTAATTAACTGGCAAGACAAAGGAGATGATAGTGGACATGAGGAAGAGGAGGAGGAGACCCCATCGGCCGCTGTTCATCTGGAAGCTTGAGGTGGAGAGGGTGAGCAGCTTTAAATACCTGGGCATCCACATTAGCAAGGACCTTAAGTGGACACACACCACAGAGCTGGTTAAGAGAGGTCAGCAGCGGCTGTACTTTCTGAGGAGGCGGAAGAAGTTTGGCATGTCCTCCAGGATCCTCAACAATTTCTACAGCTGCATCATCGAGAGCATCCTGGCCAACTGCATCACTGTGTGGTACGGCAGACCACTGCCCTGGAGCGCAAATGCCTGCAGAGAGTGGTGAAGACAGTGGAGAAGATCATCAGGACTCCAATCTCCTCTCCGCAGAGCATCTACCACCGCAGAATCCAAAAGAGTGCTGACGCCATCCTCCGGGACCCCAGCCACCCCCAGCACAGACTGTTCACGCTTCTACCCTCAGGCTGGAAGTACAGAAGTGTGAAATGCAGGACAACCAGACTGAAAAACTCCTTCTTTCCCACTGCCATCAGACTCCTGAACAGATTACAACTCCCAAAACTCTGTAACACATCTTTGCATATAGGAACACACACACCGACTGCTAAATTTACACACTGCTCACCTGTACAGTAGATATAGTCTCACCCGTCTGATGTCCATATCATCTCTGCTGCTACTTATCATGCACAGTCTACTGGTACTACACTTACAGAAATTAGCACCGATGCTAATTTGTAATTATGCACTGCTTGTTGTACAATGCTCATTTGCACACTGTACATAGGTTTATTCCATCTCAGGTTCACATCATCTCTGATATCAATATACCACTATCACTTCAGTTATCCAGTGAATTTTCAGTTTCATTCCTCTTGTGTGTGTTTTAGCATCCATTAGTATTAGGATTGAGTTACTGTGTTAGTGTATCATGACCTATTAAAAGTGATGTTTCTGTACCTTTTAACTTGGCATTCGTTCGGAGAGCAAAGTAGGAATTTCATTGCTCAGGAAATGTAGCATTTCTTAACTGTGCACATGATGATAAAGCCTTTGAATCTTGAATTAAATTATCTCCTGGTGTCCTGTAAGTTTATTCTGAGCTGGGCTGCAAACCCCAAATTTAAAGCATTTTCAAAATATTCAGACAGAACTCTTTATAATCCCGGCAGTTTTTGCAGTTTCCTGACTGTACAGGGTTAAATTTGGTAAAGTAGCCTAAAAAAAAAGTCTTGATTTGAACTGTACTGTAGCTGCAGATTGTTGCACAGCTAAATGTGTTGCTGTTGCTGCAGGTCGGGTTTAGTAGAAAAAGACGTCCCTCTGATCTTCATCCACCCTCTGAAGACGGGGCTCTTCAGGATCCGCCTGCACGGAGCCGTGGGGAAATTCGGGATGGTGATCCCCCTGGTGGACGGCATGGTGGTCAGCCGCAGAGCTCTGGGTAACGTCCTCTGTCATCACACTTCCAGATCAGCTTAATGCATCACTAGAAATGATGTATCCAGTCCTCACATTAATGTTTCATGCTCGCCGCTGTTGAGGAAATGGTTTCCACTGGTAGCCATGCTGTCATTTCTAATGTCTGTAATAACAGGCCCTCTGATGTATGGCAGGTACACCACACATACTACAGGTCCCAGGATGCAACAGCCATGGCCAGTCCAGGCCACTAGTTTCCTTATGCTCAATAAACAGTCGTCAGTCAGGAATAAAAAGATGAACAGGAAAACATTAAACCATCGCCTAGAAGAAGAATAAAAATGTAACCAGCGTCCATATGAATGTTGCAGATTTACAAGAAAAGGTGGCAAAGTTATGAAAAAAATACCAGATTTGTAAAGAGCAAATTTACAGAGTCACAATTTTGAAAAGTGCCAATTTGTGGTGGGAAAAGTTGCACATTTATGGGGGGGGCAGATTTCTGAGGGAAAAAGTTTCAGATTTATGAGGGAGAAAAGTTGCAGATTTATGGGGAGAAAAATTGCAGATTTGAGGAGAAAATTTGCAGATTTATGGGGGCAAAGTTGCAGATTTTGGGGGGAGAAAAGTTGCAGATTTATGGAGGAGAGAGTTGCACATTTATGGGGAGAAAAGTTGCAGATTTATGGAGTGGAGAGTTGCACATTTATGGGGGAGAAAAGTTGCATATTTATGGGGGCAAAGTTGCAGATTTTGGGGGGAGAAAAGTTGCAGATTTATGGAGGAGAGAGTTGCACATTTATGGGGGAGAAAAGTTGCAGATTTATGGGGGCAAAGTTGCAGATTTATGAGAGAGAAAAGTTGCAGATTTATAGAGGAGAAAATTTGCAGATTTATGGGGGCAAAGATGCAGATTTTGGGGGGGAGAAAAATTGCAGATTTATGAGAGAAAAGTTGCAGATTTATGGGGGAGAAAATTTGCAGATTTATGAGATTGCAAATTTTTGAGAAAAAAGTTTGTAGATTCATGGGGAAAAGTTGCAGATTTACAAGTGGAAAAAGTCACTTTTATGGGAAAAGTTTGAAAATCTTCAAGATAAAAGTCTCTAATATGTAAGAAAAAAGTTGTAAAATTCATGAAAATATAAGAGAAAGTTGCAAATTTACTATTTAAGAAAATGTGTGTGTTTGGGGGCGGGGCTTGTGTTTTGGGGGTCCCCTAGTAGCTGAGGAGGGCTGTAGCATATGCAGACTCTGCTTTATTGACAGAAACGACTCTGCATGTTGACTTTTTAATGAACATCATTTAGATAAAATTGGTTTCTGCATTAAAAACACTGATTACCCCCTTCCCCCCCCCGCCAGGGTTCCTCGTGCGTCAGACAGTGATCAACGTGTGCCGACGGAAGCGCCTGGAGAGCGACCTGTACAACCCGCCGCATGTGAGGCGGAAGCAGAAGATAACCGAGATTGTGCAGCGTTACCGCAACAAGCAGCTGGAGCCCGAGTTTTACACCTCGCTCTTCCATGAGGTGGGGGAGGGGCGGCCTCATCTCTAACGCCCACCCCCCACCCAAAAAAAAAACAACAACACACTCAAACACACACTGTTCTGTCCTAACACTGGCCCACAAACACCACACACACACACACACACACACACACACACACACACACACGCTAAATCTTTATATTTATACTGTATCATTTTGTTATTTATACGACTACATTTATCAACACTGTTTGCCTTTGATGACCAGATCAAAGTGTCCAAAACCACGCCAAGAAAAAGAGGAAAAAAAAGACTAAAAATGTCAGCGTTGCAGCCGCTCACTGAAGATCTGAAGTCCAACAGCGACTGCCTCTCCTCTTCTAGGTTCACGCTTCGAGACAAACGCTGTCTCTGCTTGTCTTTAACTGCAATACTACAGCTGCACTGTTGGCCTTTATCGACTGTACAGACGTCTGTCCTTCAAGCTCATGGCATGAGTGACTCTGACCATGTTTAGTAATACAGAGTTGTGTCCAGAGTCCAGACATGCACATCTGTTTTTTTTATTTTTTGTTACAGGTAGGGAGGGTTGGAGTCTTGCCAAGGAGATGCATAGAGGGGAATAAGTGTTGAACACTGAGTGTACAGAATATTTCCACAGAGGCTACTGATGTGAAATTTTCACCAGACTTTGGTATTAACTCAAGAATTCCACACACAAAATCCATAAAGTAGAATGAGACTGGAAAATTAACAAACACGATAACTGGAATATTTTTTACACTTCCTGTATGAAGAAACCAATCTCCCACAGTGCTCTGGTGGGGAGCATGTGTTTGGGATCATTGTCCTGCTGGAAGCTCCGCCCCCATCCCATCCTCATCGTCCTGGTGGATGGCAGCAGATTATTTTAGAATGCTCTGGTACATGGCTCCATTCATTGTTCCTTTATTTTTATATATATATAGTCTGCCAGTACCATGACGTGAGAAGCAACCCCACATCATGATGCTTCCACCTCCAAACTTTCCTATATTTTGAAAGTATTTGACTTTTCCAAATGCTCTTTAGCCAACTGTAAACAAGCTTGAAACCTTCCTTTTTTTAAGCAGTCTTGTGAGGTGGGAATTCACGGAGGTCATTAGGATTGTTTTCTCTGTCAAGAAGAGTCTTTCTGGAGCTCTTTCCCAGTTGTCCTCGTCTCTCGGGTTAATAATCTTCTGACTGTCCTGACTCCCTGGTCAGCTGTCTTGTGAGGAGCTCCTGTGCGTGGCCAGTTGACAGTAGAGTGATGTTCTTTCCACTCGTGGTTGATGACCCCCAATGGTGCTGACCAGAAGATTCAGAAGTCTTGACACACATCTGTAACCAAATCCATCAGTGTGTTGTTCTACAACAATCAAGAGAGCTCTTGGCTTTTACCCACTATGAGATGTTTCTTGTATGACACCTGGGTAACGAGCCTTTTTATCGCCTCTCATGGAGAATTTTAGTTGATTCCATGCCTTGGCGTTCTGCTTTTTCTGGTTACTCATAACTTTATTTATTAATTTAAATGTCTGATTTCTTTCTGTGTGTGGATTTCCAAAGTTTGATGAAAATTTCATGCGAGTAGCTTCAGTGGACATGTATGTACTGGAAAAAAAAAATGTTTGGCGCTTACTTCCTGTCACTATAAATGCATCATTAACACGTTTGGTCGCAGCGTACACTGACACACACCCCAGTCTGCTGTAGTCTTCCTCGTGCAAACGCTCACCAGGCTATCGCAACAGCTGACTGAGCACGCTCAGTCTGGTCTTTAGTTTTGGTTTGGAGGCCCCTAAAAAAAACAAACGACTGCTATCCGTCTTTAAAGCGGAATATTCCACTGTGGCGTCATTTTCAGACTGATTGAACTGAAACTTTAAATTCATCAATAATAAAAGTATCGACCTTAAAGACCCGTTCATTTTGGTCCTTTCTACTTATTACTTTTCTTGATTTATGCGAGGAGTTTACTGGCTACTTTTTTGTGTAATTATTTTTTATTTTTTTTTTGCCTAAATTTGCAGGGTTTTTTTTTCAGGTGTGGGGGGGAAATGAATATGTGAAAATTGAGTAAATCTTATCTGAATATTCAGTTTTGCACCTCCTTTGTTTTTGTTTGCTTGTTTTTAATTTGATATAATTTCCTTGGAAATTTACAGCAATTTCCTCCTCTTAATTTGCAGTTATTTCCTCACAAATTTGCATATTACTAGAAATGTTCATTTTTTTCCATATAAATTTCTAGGGACTTTTTTCTTAGAAATTTACATTTTCCCCACATTAATGTGCCACTGTATTCTTGTAAATTTGCTCTAATTGCCTTGGATTTTTGCAACAGTTTCTCCTTAATTTGCAATAACTTTCTACCAAATTAGATTTTCTTTTAATTTGCCATTTTTTCCATTATAAATTTACTAGGATTCTCTCATAAATTTACATTTTTTTTAACCTGCAAAACAATTTTTTTCACAGTATTTTAATGTACTGAGATGCACATCTATGTACATTTGTGACCTTTTTTGAAAAATTTTATGACCTTATCAAGCTGTTTTTTGTGAATTTTGAGATTTTTCTCTTAAATTTGTTAAAATCAAGCCGATTTGATGAAAAAATGAATATCTAAATACCACCTGTGAACTCAGTCCTGTGGGAAATCGACTACATTCCAGTGACCGTCCGTAATCGTTCTGCAGATGTTGCCACTAAAACATTTTTGCTGCACAATTCAGTGGAGCCACCAGGTTAGGATCAGTTTATTATTAAAGGTGCTATATGTACTTTTTTAAATGCTTGTTTATGCAAAAGAAGATTTAGATTTCAGAATTAACCTCAAAACTTAATTTACGTTAAGCACCAACTGCAGCATAAGGTTTCTAAGGGTTCCTGATGTGTCTCAACACCAGGTGAAAACGTATAAGAAATAATGGCAAATTAGAAAATAATTGCCTGTAGCCAGCAGGTGATTTATTTTTAACAGGGTAGATGGTGGCAGGGGTATTCACAAATTTAGTGTAAACTATGTATAAATGTAAATTAGTACAAATTTGCAGTAATAGGTGCAAAAATATGTAAAAAAAAAAAAAAATGCTAATTTACCATCTAAAAGTCATATTTATGAAAAAAGTTAAAAATTTATGAAAAGGAAGAAGAACAAGTCCCAAATTGATGGGAAAAAGTTTAAATTTTATGAGTAAAAAAGTCAAATTTAGAAGAAAGCAGCTGCAAATTTATAATAAGAGCTTTGCAGGTTTACTTGAAAATGGTTACAAATTCATATGGCAAAAGTTGAAAATTTTCAAGGAAAAATGTGGCAAATTTACAAGAAAATAACTGCAAATTCCCACAAAAAAGCAGCAAATTTATGGGGGGAAAAGTTGTAAAATTATAAGGAAAAAGTAAAACAAGAAAAAAGGACAAATGAATATATTTATAATTGACTTACTTATGAGAGTCACAATTTTACAAGAAAAAGAGCAAATATGCAACGAAAAATGTAGCAAAATTGTCAGGCGGAAGGTGTAAATTTGTGAGGAAAAAGTTGCAAAAGTGTCAAATTTAAGAGAAAAGGTTGCAAATGTATAAGCAAGTGGCAAAATTACATGAAAAAAGGCAAATTTATGAGGAAAAAAGTAGTGAAATTATTAGGGAAAAACTAACTAATTATGAGGAAATAAAACAAGATTGTAAGAAAAAAGGTACAAATTTACAAAGGAAAAAGGCAGCAAATCAGAAAATTGAGGATTTTCTTGCAACTTTATAACTTTTTGCTGGCAAATTTGACTTATATTTAAGGTGGTACTTTTTTTTTTTTTTTTATATGTCACTTTTGTGATGAATTTACCCCCCCCCCCCCCCCCCACACACACACAAATTTCCCATACAGATTTCCGGTTTCAAGGTTACTGATTTATGTGACATTACGTTTGTGGGCTGATGGCTGCAGTTCACTTTTTGTCCACAGGTGTCGCCAAAAACAAACCAGAGATCTATAAAGTTTCTGCTAACACCAAACAGAATCACACAGGTTTAGTGATTTTTTTTTTCCCTTAAAATTTTTTTACTTTTTCTCCATAAATTTGCAGTGATTTTCTTAAATTTATAGGAAACAAGAACAGAAATTTATGCATTTTTTAAATAACATTTGCAACATTTTTCTTATAAATTTGTAACATTTTCCTGATACATTTAACTTTTTTCCATAAATTTGCTACATTTTTCTCTATAAATTTCCCCATTTTCCCCATAGATTTGCAGCTATTTTGTTATTAATTCTGACTCTTCTCCCCCCCACCACCACCACCATAAATTTTCAAATTAAGCTTTGTTCTGAGCCTGAAAACGAAGTCACAAATCTGAGCAAAAAGTAGCACTCTTGTTTAAAAAAAAAAAAAAAAAATCACAAATGTAGGACAATTAGTTTTCTGTGAATGAGCCTGGGAATTAAAGTTGCAGATATGCAGTTTCAGAAAGTTCAGGTATGAATATTTGTGGCCTGAGGACTGCAGTGCACCTTTTGTCCACAGGTGTCGCCAAAAACAAACCACAGATCTTCAGGAACGCAGAAAGTTCCTGCTAACATCAAACAGGACCGGATCACAGTTTTAGTGTCAAACTAATAAACTTTATCACAGCTTTACCAGCCAAAACACTTAGTGTAGCTAACAGTTTCTATTTTAGTTTTGTCTGCAATATTAAGGTTTTGTTTTTATTAAGATTAAAAGTACAGGAGGAGAAACTAACCAGACAGTTTGAATTACAGAAAGGTGCACTTTTGCCTTTGAAAATGTTTTGTACCCCTTGTTTTCAGTTTTAATAGAAGTTTTCCGTCTGCTTGTAAAAATGTGAATTTCTGTATCACAAACAGGGCAAACACCTTATTTTTAGTTTTGTTAGTGGAGTCTTAAATGCACTGAGCACGTTTTATTATTTTCTCTTTGGTTTACTTTGTCTTTATTTTTTAGTATTTTTTTTTAACAAACCAACCCTGCTGAAGGAGTTTTTTTTCCTTGAGTTTTTTTTTTTTAATTAATCATGTCTCACTTCTTACTTTTGAAGGAACGTTCGTTAACTCGGCTCTGAAGAAACTCGGCCCATTTAGCCGCCACTGTTTCCCCGTTACTCCTCTGACATCTGGTCGTATTTAAGGATTTTTCCATGTACAGAAGTGGAGGCTGATGTGTAAATATGTGATGATTTAAGATGTTTACGCAGCAGAAGATGTGTGTTTGTACGTTTCATTTCTGTGTGGGAGGAAAGCTGTGGCTACCGAATGTAACATGCATCAATTAAAGCTATTATTGACATTTTAAACGTCTTGTCCATTTTTCTGCACTGCATGAGATTAAATTATGTTGTCTAAACTGTCAATGTTACAAATATAAGAATTTCACCTTGTTTAAATTTACAGCTTATTTTCCCCTAATAATTTTACATACTGTATGTATTCAAAGAAATCTTATTTTTGCATAAATTTACTTTTTTCCCTGTGAACTTGAACTAGTTTTACTGTACAAAATTAAATTTCCATCACTTTCTACTTGTATTTGCTCAATTTTTTTTTTTAAATTTGCTACTTTTTGGATTATTTCCTCACAAATTAGCAAGTTTTTTCTTGTAAATTTTATACTTCATTCCCTGTAACCATGTAATAGTTTTCTCAGAATTTTGCATTCTTTTTTAAACCTACAAATTTTCATCAGTTTTCTATTTGGTTTGGAAATTTGCAGCACATTTTCTCATAGTTTAGCAGTTATATTCTTACACATTTGGACCTTTGTCCACATAAATTTGATAGTTTTTGTTGTAAACTTGCAGTGTTTTTTGAATAAACTTGTTACTTTTTTTAAAAAATTACTTGTACATATTTGCATTTTTTTCTTGTCAATTTGCAATTTTTCCTACTATATTTCCATAAATTTGCAATTATTTCCTTGGAAATTTGAAACAGATTTTCTCCTTTATTTCCAATTATCACAAAGCGTCGTTTTCTTTCCACATAAATGTTTGTTTTCCTGTAAATTTTCAATATTTCTCATATATATGTATAGAGTATATATGTAGAGTTTGGATCAAACTAAATGGAACACCTGAGGAAGCAAAGAGTATAATGATCAGGGATGTTACTGACAAATAAATACAGATGAACACTGATTAAGAAAATTAAGAGACAATGATAATCCATATCCACATACACTGCAAGAATAGTTCTTTTGACATAGCATGTCATGTACTTTAAAAAATTCAATTCAATTTTATTTATATAGCGCCATTTCACAACAACAGTCATCTCATAGCACTATCAACTGTAGGGGGAACCCCCACAGTTGCAGAAAGACCCCAGCAATCAGGCGAGCCCCTGTGAGCAAGCACTTGGCGGCGGTGGAGAGGAAAAACTCCCTTTTAACAGGAAGAAACCTCCAGCAGAACCAGGCTCAGGGAGGGGCAGTCATCTGCTGCGACTGGCTGGGGGGTGAGGGGATAGAGAAGAAGAAAAGAACAGACATGTAGAGAGCAAACAGCACGATGGGGACTCAATCTATGGGAGAGAACAAACAAATGTTAATGACCAGCAAAAAAAATATTTCATTGAGAGTGAGAAAAGGAGTGAGGCCCAGTGCATTACTGGAGGTCCCCCGGCTGACTAAACCTATTAGCAGCATAACTAAGGGAGGGTTCAGAAACACATGATCCCTCCCTAATTGTAGGCTATGCGGCGGATGATAAAATAAGGCAGCGATGCTGTGGTTTTATATCATACCGCCGTCACGAGCTCCTCTCCCGGCGCCGTGCATGCGCGCCGGGAGCGAGCCCACAACTCTCAGAGAAGGAGAGGAGGACACAAAGTCTGTGCCCAGCAGCAGCCGCTGTAGAAGTGAGAGTGAGAGGTTGAACATGAAATTCAGACAGCTTATATACTCAGCTACAACAATACATCAAAGCATTCACATGGGTCGATAAGAGCATTTGCATATGAGAGGCACAGACAGGATGCATGAACACAATGCATGGATGGCACATTAACCTCACAGCAGTGAAATGCATAAATGGCAGATTAGATCACAGCATGCAGCGGAAAAAACCCAGGAGTAGCGAGCTGTCTGTCCCTGTGTGTTGTGGGGGTTCTCCCAAACCGCCACAGCTCCCCCCCAGAGGGCTCGGCAGATGGCCGAGACCTCGATAGTGCAGCTTGGGCAGCGAGCAGGGAAAAGCTCTGTGCAGGAGGGGGTGGAGGGGGGTGGGGGGTAGTAAAAGCCGGCTGGAGACGATGAAAACGTCTGGGCCGCGCAAAAATTGCTTGTGGGTCCGCGATGTCGAAGGGCTGTCCCGTCCACAAGAAGAAAAATTAGTCACTGGCTCCTCCCGCGATTAAGTCCTGCAAGGATTAATAGCGGCCATGAAGAAAAGACGAGGCTGCGTGGCGGCTGTGGTGAGGGCAGAGGGACTGGCGTGTTGGCTTTAGGTGCGGGTACAACCTTAAAGCTCTCGGGAACCGCAAACCGCTGAATTTCCCTTGTGTGCCGTGGCTAAGACCATAAAATCCAGTGAGCAAGCTGCGTGCCTCAGGTGAACGAGCAAGCCTGAAGGGCCAGTGTGCAGTAGAAGGAAGGCGGTCAGAAAAGCCGTATTTGTCCCGTGCGTGGTGCGCCGTCCTCGTAACTCCCCGGTGCGTGTGCGGGGGCTCCGTGCGTGTGTGGGCCAGCTGGAGAGGAGAACCAGGGTCAGGGAGCTTAATCATCCCTGTTCAGTGTGTTGGGAGCGGTGAAGGGAAGTAGACGCTCTGTCACTCGCTCGGTCATGGTGCGTTCAGGTCCACGTGTGCTCCGTCGGCCATGGGGATCGCCGTCGTGGAGAGGGGACGAGGTGCATGCGCTCTCGTGTGGAGGAGCTGTGAGCGCGGCCGGTCCAGCGTTGATGTGCCGATCTAGGCGTGCAGGTCTCACCATGAAACGTTGCTCAGCTTTCCCGGTCGTGGGTGTTCTCCGGGGAGTTTCGCCTGGAAACTCCGCGTTGAGGTCTCCCTGAAGCAAAAGGGAGGGCAGATCAGTCAGGCTGCCGCGTTCGCTTGTCGTCGGAGAATCACCGCCGGGTGTTGCGTTCGCTGGCAGCGTGTTCGTTTCAGCGTCGGGTCACCAGTGCGGCGGATGATAAAATAAGGCAGCGATGCTGTGGTTTTAAGGAAGTTTATTATATCATACCGTCGTCACGAGCTCCTCTCCCGGCGCCGTGCATGCGCGCCGGGAGCGAGCCCACGGCTCTCAGAGAAGGAGAGGAGGACACAAAGTCTGTGTCCAGCAGCAGCCGTTGTAGAAGTGAGAGTGAGAGGTTGAACATGAAATTCAGACAGCTTATATACTCAGCTACAACAATACATCAAAGCATTCACATGGGTCGATATGAGCATTTGCATATGAGAGGCACAGACAGGATGCATGAACACAATGCATGGATGGCACATTAACCTCACAGCAGTGAAATGCATAAATGGCAGATTAGATCACAGCATGAAGCGGAAAAAACCCAGGAGTAGCGAGCTGTCTGTCCCTGTGTGTTGTGGGGGTTTTCCCAAACCGCCACAGGCTATATCAAAAAGGTAGGTTTTAGCCCTATTCTTAAAAACAGAGATCGAGTCTGACTCCCAAATCCAGATTGGCAGCTGATTCCACAGGAGAGGAGCTTGATAACTGAAGGCTCTGCCTCCCATTGTACTTTTGGAGATTCTAGGTATTACAAGTAATCCTGCATTTTGGGAGCGTAGTGCTCTGTTAGGATAATACGGTAGTATCAGATCTTTTAAATAAAAAGGAGCCTGATTGTTTAGAGCTTTGTAAGTAAGAAGAAGGATTTTAAACTTAATTCTAAACTCTATTTTAAAAAAAATAAAACAAAAAAACTTATGACTGACTTGAGTAGACATCAATTATCCCCAGTTGGAGGAAGTCATTTGACACCGAGTGAGGAAATTCAAACTCAGAAAATATGCCATTATGCTGAACATAAACTACAAGAGATGGAGAATGATATTGATCCTGATAACCACTTTTTCAATAATATTCATAACCATTGTGAATATTACACTGAAAAGCAATTCAAAAGTCAAGTGCAACTAGATGGTAAACTATCAATAATACACTTCAACAGCAGAAGTCTTAACAAAAACTTTCCACAGATTCAGGACTATTTAAAACAGCTAGACAGAAAATTTACAGCTATCGCAGTCTCTGAAACTTGGCTTAATGAAGAGCAGGCTCCCCTGATGGCAATAGAGGGATATCAGATGTTTCATATTAACAGATCTCAAAAAAAGGGTGGTGGTGTTGCACTGTATATTGATGACCTTGTAGGAGTCAAGAATTGAGGAGACTGGATGATTTTTCCAGTAACTGCTTTAATTCCCCATTCATCCTACGTCCTCTCTCGATCGGAGTGAAAAGAGGCAGGACGCAGTCACACACATACATTTATACATTCATCTTCTAACAATACATCACACACAAAAGTCACAATACTCAGCTACATCCTTTCATCTCTAATAGAACACCCAGAGTCCTTCTGTTCTCCTTTCCGACCCCCAAAGGTCAGGCCGGGTAATCTTCTCATCTCTCCTGAGTCCCCAGGGGGTGCAAACATGTCTTCCTCCTGAGGTGTGAAGTCAATACACATGGCTAGCTCAAAGTCTCTCTTGGCTGAATTCAGCCAGCCACATGTAAGTTACATAGGTTATAACTATGGGCTCCACATCACTCCCCCCTTCCACGCGAAAGTCTGGGCACCCACATACAGTCATACAGCAGTCATACAGCACGTCACCCCCCCCAACAGAATCTCACAGCAACCCAAACAACCTGACCAAAAAAAAACAAAAAAAACCCAAAACACATCATTCTGCATGCAGCTTAGGTTTCAATCTTCTCCCGAATCTGCTGTATGCAGGTCTCCTGCTCTGTGTTGGGCCGTCCTGCTGTGCATCTGTGGAGTGAGGGGGAGAAGGGTTATTTGCCCCCCCGTGGGGGTCCCGGGGCTGCCCCTTTGGAGGCCTGCCGCGTCGAGGCACGCCCGCCGGCCGTACAGACTCGTTATGCAACACAAAAGCAGGCTTTAATCTATCGATACCGATCGTCTCCCTCCTGCCCCCCAAATCTAGCACACAATATTTCTCCCCGGTTTCCAGCACTCGAAATGGACCGTCGTAAGGTGGGCGGACACTATGCCGCTGAGCATCGTGCCTGACAAAAACAAACTCTGCGTCTCGTAAAGCCTGGGGCACAAACACGCGGGAAAGAGTGATGAGCGGGGCCCGGGAGCATTTCTGCTCCCGTGTTACTCAGAGACCCCCGGATCGGGGGGGGCCCTGGTGCCGTGTGGTCGGGTAAAAACTCGCCTGGCAGCCTGAGCGGTTGTGCGAAGACCAATTCTGCTGGTGAGGCATCTAGATCCTCTTTGGGTGCCGAACGCAACCCCAATAAAACCCATGGTAGTTTGTTTACCCAATCTGTGTCCGTCAGTGACACTCTGAGGGCTGCCTTCAAAGACCTGTGAAAACGCTCGCATAAACCGTTGGCCTGGGGATGGTAAGCGGTCGTGCGATGTACCGCCGCTCCTAAGCCGCTGGCCACTGCTGACCACAGTTCCGACGCAAATTGAGGTCCCCTATCAGACGTAATATCTGACGGGACCCCGAACCGCGCTACCCAGGCTGTTAAAAAAGCGTGTGCCACCTCTGCCGCTGTGGTCGATGTTAATGGGACCACTTCCGGCCAACGAGTGGTTTGGTCTACCATTGTCAAGAGATGCGTGAACCCTTGTGAAGTGGGCAGGGGGCCCACGAGGTCCACGTGCACATGATCGAATCTTTTAGCCGGAATGTGGAACGGTTCTAAGGGCGCCTTAGTGTGCCTGTGAATCTTAGCGCGCTGGCAAGCCATGCAGGTTTTAGCCCACTCCTTCACGTGCTTACGCACTCTCGGCCAAACAAACTTCTCCGCCACCATTTTCACCGAAGTGCGCACCCCTGGGTGCGCTAGGGAGTGCACGGCGTCAAAAACGCAGCTGGCACCACCGGGCGCGGTCGCCCCGTGGATACATCGCAAATAAGCGGGGGGAAACCGGTTTGTAGATTTCTGCGTTCCAGCCTTAACCCTGTTGGTCTAGACAGGAGCACGCGCGCGTCCGCGTCCTCGCTCTGCTCCGCCGCCATGGCTGCATAATCTATTCCCACGTGGACCGGAGCCGCGCGCGTGTCCGCGCTGTTACCGCGCTGTTACCGCGCTCTGGGTAAGCGGCCGCGCAATCCGTTTCCGTGCGGACGGGTGCTGTTACCGCGCGTGACAGACAGTCTGCAACCACATTGATTTTACCAGTTACGTGCTGAATATCGGTGGTAAATTCAGAAATTGCGGCCAGCTGTCTCTGTTGCCGCCCCGACCACGGTTCTGAAGTTTTGGACATCGCAAAAGTGAGCGGTTTGTGGTCGACAAACGCGGTGAAACGCCGCCCTTCCAACCAGAACTGGAAATGGCGAATAGCCAAGTGGAGCGCCAGCAGCTCCCTGTCAAACGCGCTGTATTTTCGCTCAGCCTCGCGTAGGGATCTGCTGAAGAATGCGAGTGGTTGCCAAACCCCGGCAACCTGCTGCTCCACTTTGGCCCCTATGGCCACATCTGACGCGTCCGTGGTTAGCGCTATGCGGGCTGCCGGGTCTGCGTGGGCCAACAGTGCCGCATTTGCCAGTGCCCGTTTAACCTCTGTGAATGCGCGCTCCCGCTCCGGGGACCATTCAATCACATGGGAGGGCTTCTGCTTTTTGAGCGCGGTGTACAAGGGCTGCATAAGCTGCGCTGCGTGGGGTATGAAACGGTTATAAAAATTCACCATCCCCCAAAATTCTTGCAACGCTTTTACCGTTCGAGGCTGGGGAAAATCTGCCACTGCGCGTACTTTGGCCGGCAGAGGAACTGCTCCCTCCGAGGAAACGTGGTGCCCTAAAAAGTCGATTTGTGCCACGCCAAAATGGCACTTGGCCGGGTTGATTATCAACCCATGCTCTCCCAACCTCTGAAAAACTGTCGTGAGGTGTTTTGCGTGCTCCTCCTCGGAGGTGCTGGCTACCAAAATGTCGCGCAACACTGCATCCATCATCCGTTGGAAGGTTTGTGCGGCGCCTTTAAGGCCAAAAGGCATTTGTAAAAACTCAAAAAGCCCGAACGGGGTTATTACGGCTGTTTTGGGGATGTCCTCTGTTCGGACCGGGACTTGGTGATAACCGCGGACCAGGTCTATTTTAGAAAAAAATTTGCGCCTTTGCCAAATGCACTGAAAAGTCCTGGATATGCGGAATCGGGTACCGGTCCTGCGCTGTGGCATTGTTCAACCTGCGGTAATCGCCACAAGGTCTCCATGAGCCGTCAGCTTTAGGTACCATGTGGAGGGGGGAAGCCCAAGCGGACTTCAAGCGGCGAATTATGCCCAACCTTTCCAGGTTGGCGAACTCCTCGCGCGCAATAGAGAGCTTAGCTGCATCCAAGCGCCGAGCCTTCGCAAAAACCGGTGGGCCACTCGTGGTTATGAAGTGCTCCACCCCCTGCTTCGCCACCTTAGCTGAAAAAGTAGGAACTGTGAGTGCTGGGAACTGGTGGAGAAGGCTGTGGAACTTACCACCTGCTGTGGCGACGTTGGTCTGAACTGGTGGCGGGCACACCCGAGCTGCACAAGGGATAGAACAGAAAGAGAGTGCATTTACTAGTCGTTTGTTGGCCAGATCAACTAACAAACCATGTGAACACAGAAAACCAGCACCTAACATATTGAAGCTCACTGCCGCCACGATGAAATTCCACTCATAGGCGCGGCCGTGGAAGGACAGAGACAAGGTTCTCTCTCCGTACGTCTTGATGCTGGAGCTGTTGGCCGCTGTCGCTCCGTCTTCGCGGGGTCCCGCGACCCGATCAGCATAGGTGGCAGTGATGAAGCTCCTCTGGGCTCCGGTGTCCACCAGGAATTGCCACCCGGAGCCCGCATCTGTCAGATAAAGCAGCTTGTTCCGTTCGCCGAGAGTGGAAGCTGCTAACGACTCCCGGCCCGGTCGTTTCCCTGCTTTTTGAACTTGCAGGGCGGGATGCATTTGTGCGCCTTCCCAGCGAAACGTCGATGGTAAAAACCGAGGCCGTCATCTCCTCTGCCACGGAATCTCGCCGCTGCTGTCGCCACTGGGGTGGTCACTGCCGTCTCTGGCTCCACACTGCCCCCGGCCGCCGCGCCAAGGTCTGCCGCTGCCACGGAAGCCTCTGGTTCCTCGCAGGCGTTGAGGAGCCGCTCCGCCTCTTGGGCCAGGTCGCGGAAGTCCTGCTGGGTCAAACATCTCCTGCTGGACAGGGAACCTCTCGTGTGCGCTGGGAGGGTTCTCAGGAAAATATGTTTGAAAAGGAACGCGTCGTTGTCCGTCCCAATCATTTGCAGCATGTCCTCCATGAGGACAGTCGGCCTGCGTCCACCTCTGTCGCACAGGTCCAGCAGCTGCCTGGCTCTTGCCTCAGACGACGGTACGAAGCTCCTGATGAGGGTGGCTTTCAGCGCGTCGTATTTGCCGACGGCAGGTGGTTGCTGCACCAGGCTCCGCACACACCGAGCTGTGCGGCTGTCGAGCATCGCGATGACATTATGGAATTTAATGTCATCCGCTGAAACTCCCCCGAGCAGGAACCGCGACTCCACATGCTGGAACCACGAGTGCGGGTCGCTTTGCCAGAACTCGGGGAGCTTAATCAGTCTTGTGCCCCTGCTGGCATTCCCCGGTGAATCCGGGTCTGAGCGGCTGTCTCCCAGCTCTTCCATATCAATCACGAGGCTGTCCTCCAGCCTCGGCGTGCTCAGATTCATGCGTAGGTCACCAATTGTAGGAGTCAAGAATTGAGGAGACCGGATGATCTTTCCAGTAACTGCTTTAATTCCCCATTCATCCTACGTCCTCTCTCGATCGGAGTGAAAAGAGACAGGACGCAGTCACACACATACATTTATACATTCATCTTCTAACAATACATCACACACAAAAGTCACAATACTCAGCTACATCCTTTCATCTCTAATAGAACACCCAGAGTCCTTCTGTTCTCCTTTCCGACCCCCAAAGGTCAGGCCGGGTAATCTTCTCATCTCTCCTGAGTCCCCAGGGGGTGCAAACATGTCTTCCTCCTGAGGTGTGAAGTCAATACACATGGCTAGCTCAAAGTCTCTCTTGGTTGAATTCAGCCAGCCACATGTGAGTTACATAGGTTATAACTATGGGCTCCACAACCTGTATAGGTGTAAGCTTGTAAATGGAATGTCCTTTGCACTACCAGGGATTTTGGAATGTGTTACTGTTGAGATTGACCAAGATAAAACAAAAAATCTAATTATAAGTTGTATATATAGAACGCCGGGAACTTGCATTGAGACATTCAGAGATAAATTAGTCGAGCTGTACAATAATATTACTAGTAAGAAAATGGTAGTAATTTGTGGAGATTTTAATATTGATTTACTAAATCCATATCAACAAAATGTAATTACAGAGTTCATGAATTCTATGTACAGCATGAGTCTATATGTGTTTCCGACACGATCATCAGTAGCACGGGGGCCCCCCAGGGAACGGTGCTGGCTCCCTTCCTGTTCACTCTTTATACTGCGGACTTCTCACACAACACAACACATTGCCATCTACAGAAGTTCTCTGATGACTCTGCGATCGTTGGTCTCATCTCCAACGGAGATGAAGCTGAGTACAGAGGGCTTATCCAGGACTTTGTGGACTGGTGCCATCGGAACTGCCTCCAGATCAACGCGAGGAAAACTAAGGAGCTGGTGGTGGACTGCCGCAGGCATGGGCAGCCCCTCACAGCACCAGTAAATATACAGGGAACAGACATTGAGATGGTGACATCCTATAAGTACCTGGGTATTCATCTGAACAATAAACTAGACTGGTCACACAATACTGACGCACTCTACAAGAAGGGACAGCGCAGGCTGTTCCTGCTGAGGAGACTCAGGTCTTTTGGTGTACAAGGGGCGCTGCTGAAGTCATTCTATGACACGGTGGTGGCATCAGCCATCACTTTTGGAGTGGTCTGCTGGGACAGTGGCATTACTGCAGCCGATAGGAAGAGACTGAACAAACTGATTAAGAAAGCTAGCTCTGTCCTGGGGCAGCGCCTTGATCCAATGGAGGAGATAGGAGAGAGAAGGACGGTGGCTAAACTGTCATCTCTGCTGGAGTCCGAGTTCCACCCTATGCAGGACATACTGGATGCACTGAGGAGCTCATTTAGCAGCAGACTACATCATCCCAGGTGCACAACCGAGAGGTTTCGTAGGTCCTTCCTACCAACGGCTGTCAGACTGTACAACCTAAGCAGGGCTGCTCGCAGAGATAGCAAAAAGACGTAACAAACTAATAGTTTTTTTGAATGCAAAAGATGCAATAGACTTACACAATGGTCCCCTCCGGCATACAACTAGGAAAATACCGGTAGCTACGGAGGGTGAGAATATGTATGGGTGCATAATCATACCATGTAGGATAACTAAGTAGAGGGTTATGCTGTTTCATCCCACCTAGTAACAATGCTCTGCACTGTGTGTGTTTATATATTTACATATTTATTCCATCTAGCTACAATGCTCAGCACTGGGTGTGTTTATATTTATATATCTATATATTTATTCCATCTAGCTACAATGCTCCGCACTGTGTTTTTATATATCTACATATTATTCCATCTAGCTACATTGCTCCGCACTGTGGGTGTTTATATATTTACATATTTATTCCATCTAGCTACAATGCTCTGCACTGTGTGTTCATATATTCATATATTTATTCCATCCAGCTACAATGCTCTGCACTGTGTGTCTGTGTGTGTGTGTGTGTGTATATATATATTTTATAGTAATATGTACATATGTATATTAGCTGCTCTTGCTTGCTTGTTTTTTTTTTCTTGCCTTCTGATTGTTGCTCTGAGTGTTGCTATCCCTGTGCTGTTGCAATCCTGGAATTTCCCCGTTGTGGGACTAATAAAGGCTTATCTTATCTTATCTTATCTTATCTTATCTTATCTTATATCCCACAATAACACATCCCAGTAGAATCACAGTTCACACTGCTACACTTATTGACAACCTGTTTGTTAATATTATTGATAAGAAAATAGAAAGCGGATTATTGATAAATGATATAAGTGACCACTTGCCAACCTTTGCACTTATCCATGGCCACACGGGGGCCAATACAGAAAAAATTTTAAAATCGTCCAGATACAAATCACAAAATGCAATCAGTTATTTTAAAGAGGACTTGCTGAAGCAAGACTGGACAGAAGTCTATTTATCAGATGTAACTGAAGCCTATGACACATTTATAAACATTGTAACCACTCTTTATGAAAAAAATTGTCCATTAGTAAAGAAAAAGCTTAAACATAAATTTGCCGATAAGCCATGGTTAACGAAAGGATTAAAAAAGGCATGTAAAAAGAAAAATGTATTATATAAAGCTTTCCTAAAGAAAAGGACAAAAGAAGCAGAGCAGCGGTATAAAACATACAAAAATAAGTTACCATATATAATGAGATGTAGTAAAAGAGACTATTACAGTAAAGAACTGGAGAAAAACAGAGACAATATTAAAAATACATGGACAATACTTAACAGTATTCTTGGAAATAAAAACAGGAATACAAGCTACCCAACCGATTTTTCAAAAAATAATAAAACAACTCAGAGTGTGAATGGAGCTTCACCTGCAGATGAATTTAATAACTTTTTTGTTAACATTGGTCCTAATTTGGCTCGAGAAATACCCACTACGGTGCCTACAGGTGATACAATAAGCAAAAACACTGCTATAAAAGACTCCATTTTCATAAAGAACACAGACAAGAGAGAGGTCATTGAAATTGTTAAATCGTTTTAAAGAAACATCTACGGAATGTGATGGTATTGACATGGACGCGTATTGCGCTGTTCCCCGCGCTGCGCTTGGACTATCTGATCACGTGATGGTCCACCTCATTCCCACATACAGACAGAGACTAAAGCTCACTAAACCTGTTGTGAGCACTACGAGAAAACTGACCAGTGAAGCTGGGGTGAAGCTGAGCACGTGCATGGAAATAACTGACTGGGGCATGTTTAAAGGAGCCACTGTAGGAACCAAGAAATGAAGAGACTGAATGATTTCTCAGTATTGGTTTATTTCATCTCACGTCCTACAGCTCCTCTCTCAGTCAGGGAATGAAGAGGGCGAGCTGCGGTAAACCACATACCTTTATACTTTCACATCAAACACGAATCACATTCACATCAAACACAGAATTACATTCACATTTAATCCTCCTATTGTCCTCTCGGCTTCTCTGTCTGACCCCAGGAGGTCAGACAGTCCCTTCAGGTCCACTCCCAGATCTTCTCACTTCTTCCCCAGTCCGCAGGGGGTCCAGACTCAATGTCCGTTTGAGGCGTGACGTCAATACACACTGCAAGCTCAAAGTTCTCTCATGTCTGGGTCTCTGCCAAGGAATATGTGAGCTACATAATGTTACGCCACATCACTCCCCCCGAAACACCCAAGAACGGACATACACCAACATTACTCCAACCGTTATACACCTTATGTCAATAATGGACAGTCATACACATTATACCCTTACATCACCCCCCCCCTTTGCAGGATCTACAGCACAATTTACACGGGTTGATCAAAATACACATCACTCTGCCCGTTGCTTAGGCTTCAATCTCCTCCCGAATCTGCTGAACGCAGGCTTCCCAGCCTGTGTTGCGCCGTCCTGCGGTGCACCTGTGGAATGAGGGGGAGAAGAGTTATTTGCCCCCGGCTGGGGAACCAGGGGCTGTTTCCTGGGAGGTCTGCCGCGTCGAGGCGCCCCCGCCGGCCGTACAGGTTCGTCACGTAACACAAAAGCAAGCTTTAATCTGTCAACACTGATTGTTTCTTTCCTGCCCCCCAAGTCCAGCACAAAATATTTCTCCCCGGTTTCCAGCACTCAAAACGGACCATCATAAGGTGGGCGGAGGGTGTGACGCTGGGCGTCGTGCCTGACAAAAACAAACTCTGCGTTTTGCAAAGCCTTGGGAACAAAAACTCGCGGAAAAGTGTGATGAGCGGGGCCCGGGAGCATTTCTGCTCCCGTGCCACTTAGAGGTCCCCGCACCGGGGGGCGCTCCAGTGCTGCATGGGCTGGCAGGAATTCTCCTGGCAGCCTGAGAAGTTGAGTAAAAACTAATTCAGCAGGTGAGGCATCTAAATCCTCTTTGGGTGCCGAACGCAACCCCAATAAAACCCATGGTAGTTTGTTTACCCAATCTGTATCCGTGAGCGACGCTCTGAGGGCTGCCTTCAATGATTTGTGAAAACGCTCGCATAAACCGTTGGCCTGTGGGTGATAAGCGGTGGTGCGATGGGCTGTTGCCCCTAAGCCGCTGGCCATGGCTGACCACAGCTCTGACACGAACTGCGGACCCCTATCGGACGTAATGTCCGACGGGACTCCGAACCGCGCTACCCAGGCTGTTAAAAAAACGCAAGTTACCTCTGCTGCTGTGGTAGACTGCAATAGGACTACTTCCGGCCAACGCGTGGTCCGGTCCACCATTGTCAGGAGATGTGTGAACCCTTGCGAGGGCGGCAGGGGTCCCACTAGATCTACGTGCACATGATCAAACCTCTTAGCCGGAATGTGGAAAGGTTCTAAAGGAGCTTTTGGGTGCTTGTGAACTTTGGCCCGCTGGCAAGACATGCAGGCTCTCGCCCACTCCTTCACGTGTTTGCACAGGCTCGGCCAAACAAACTTCTCCGCTACCATTTTCACCGAAGCGCGTACTCCCGGGTGTGCTAGGGAGTGCACCGCATCAAAAACGCGACGGCGCCACGTGGCCGGTACCACTGGGTGAGGTCGCCCGGTGGACACATCGCAAATTAGCGGGGGTGAACCGGTTTGTAAACTTATGTTCTCCAGCCTTAACCCTGTTGGTCCAGACAGGAGCGCGCGCACGTCTGTGTCTTCGCCCTGCTCTGCTGCCATGGCCGCGTAATCTATCCCTACGTGCATCGGAGCCGCGTGCGCGTCCGCCCTGTTACCGCGCTCCGCGTCTGCGGCGTTACAGCCCCCACCCGCGCGGACAGGCGCTGTTACCGCTCGCGAGAGGCAGTCTGCCACCACATTAAATTTACCGGCTATGTGCTGTATATCGGTGGTGAATTCTGAAATTGCGGCCAGCTGCCTCTGCTGTCGGCCTGACCATGGTTCTGAGATTTTGGACATTGCAAA
Source organism: Pholidichthys leucotaenia (assembly GCA_020510985.1). Lineage (NCBI taxonomy): Eukaryota > Metazoa > Chordata > Actinopteri > Cichliformes > Pholidichthyidae > Pholidichthys > Pholidichthys leucotaenia. Next base: position 194,606,022 of record CM035843.1, on the reverse strand, counting down.
GGTGAGCGGTTTGTGGTCGACAAACGCGGTGAAACGCCGCCCTTCCAACCAGAACTGAAAATGGCGAATGGCCAGGTGGAGCGCTAGCAGTTCCCTGTCAAACGCACTATATTTTCGCTCCGCATCGCGTAGGGATCTGCTGAAAAAAGCGAGTGGCTGCCAAGCCCCGGCGACTTGCTGTTCTACCACAGCTCCTATGGCCACATCTGATGCATCTGTGGTTAGCGCTATTCGGGCTGCTGGGTCTGGGTGAGCCAGCAGTGCTGCATCTGCTAGTGCTTTCTTAACCTCAGTGAATGCGTGCTCCCGCTCTGGGGACCACTCAATCGCATTGGAGGGCTTCTGTTTTTTTAGCGCGGCGTACAACGGTTGCATGAGCTGCGCCGCGTGAGGTATGAAACGGTTGTAAAAATTTACCATACCTAAAAATTCTTGCAACGCTTTTACCGTTTGTGGCTGGGGAAACTCAGCCACTGCGCGTACTTTGGAGGGCAGCGGAACTGCACCCTCTGGGGAGACACGGTGCCCTAAAAAATCGATCTGCGCTGCACCAAAATGGCACTTGGCTGGGTTGATTATCAACCCATGCGCTCCCAACCTCTGAAAAACAGTTCTGAGGTGACTTTCGTGTTCCTCCTCAGAGGCGCTGGCAACCAAAATATCATCTAAGTAGACAAAAACAAAAGAGAGGTCGCGCAAAACGGCATCCATCATGTGTTGGAAGGTTTGCGCAGTGCCTTTAAGGCCAAAAGGCATGTGTAAAAATTCAAAAAGCCCGAAAGGGGTTATTACCGCTGTCTTGGGAATGTCCTCTGGTCGGACCGGGACCTGATGATAACCGCGGACCAGGTCTATTTTACAAAAAATGCGCGCCTTGGCCAAATGCACCGAAAAATCTTGGATATGCGGAATTGGGTAGCGGTCCTGCGCTGTGGCATTGTTTAACCTGCGATAATCGCCACACGGTCTCCACGAGCCGTCTGCCTTTGGGACCATGTGGAGGGGGGAAGCCCAAGCGGACTTCGAGCGGCGAATTATGCCCAACCTTTCCAGGTTGGCGAACTCCTCACGCGCAATGGAGAGCTTAGCTGCATCCAAGCGCCGAGCCTTAGCAAAAACTGGTGGGCCACTTGTGGTTATAAAGTGCTCCACCCCATGCTTCACCACCTTAGCTGAAAACGTGGGAACTGTGAGTGCTGGGAACTGGTTTAGGAGAGTGTGGAACTTACCTCCTGCTGCGGCGGCGTTGGCCTGTACTGACGGCGGGGACACTCGCGCTGCACAGGGGATAGAACAAAAAGAGAGTGCATTAACCAAGCGTCTATTAGCCAGATCTACCAACAAGCCATGTGAGCACAAAAAGTTGGCGCCTAACATGTTGAAACTCACCGCCGCTACTATGAAGGTCCATTCATAGATGCGGCCATGCAAGGACAGGCGCAGAGTCCTTTCGCCAAAAGTCTTGATCGACGAGCCGTTTGCGGCTGTTGCCCCATCTCCGCGGGGACCGGCCACCCGGTCTGCGCAGGTTGCAGTGATGAAACTCCTCTGTGCCCCGGTGTCAACGAGGAATTGCCGTCCGGAGTTCGCGTCTGTCAGGTACAGCAGCTTGTTCCGTTCACTGAGGGTCGAAGCTGCTAACGACCCCCGGCTCTTGCGTTTCCCTGCTTCTTGAAGTTGCATGGTGGGATGCATCTGTGTGCCTTGTGCGCGAAGCGTCGATGGTAGAAACACAGCTCGTCCCCTCCTCTGCTTCGGGTCCGCACCGCCGCTGTTGTCGCTGGGGTCAGTTCTGCTGCCACTGGTTCTCCATCGCCCCCAACCGCCGCGCCGAGGTCTGCTGCTGCCGCTGACGTCTCCTGCTCGCTGCATGCATCCAGGAGCCGCTCCGCTTCCATGGCCAGCGCGCGGAAGTCCTGCTGGTCCACACACCTCATGCTGGACAGGGAGCCTCTCATGTGCGCTGGAAGAGTCCTTAAGAAGATGTGTTAAAATAAAAACGCATCGTTGTCTGCCTCGATCATCTGCAGCATGTCTTCCATGATGACGGTCAGCCTGCGTCCTCCTCTGTCGCGCAGGTCCAGAAGTGTTCTGGCCCTCACCTCGGCTGATGGCACAAAACTCCGAATGAGGGCGGCTTTCAGGGCGTCGTATCTGCCAGCAGCGGGCGGCTGCTGCACCAGGCTCCGCACACACCGGGCTGTGCGGCTGTCGAGTCTTGCGATGACATTATGGAACTTAATGTCATCTGCTGATACCCCGTTGAGCACGAATCGCGACTCCACGTGTTGGAACCATGAGTGCGGGTCCTCTTGCCAGAACTCGGGGAGTTTAATTGAGTTTACGCCGGTGCGGGCGGTCTCCGGTGAATCAGGTTCGGAGAGACGATCTCCAAGCCTTTCCATATTTCTCACGTGTGGGTCACCAATGTAGGAACCAAGAAATGAAGAGACTGAATGATTTCTCAGTATTGGTTTATTTCATCTCCCGTCCTACAGCTCCTCTCTCAGTCAGGAAATGAAGAGGGCGAGCTGCGGTAAACCACATACCTTTATACTCTCACATCCAACACAAATCACATTCACATCAAACACAGAATTACATTCACATTTAATCCTCCCATTGTCCTCTCGGCTTCTCTGTCTGACCCCAGGAGGTCAGACAGTCCCTTCAGGTCCACTCCCAGATCTTCTCACTTCTTCCCCAGTCCGCAGGGGGTCCAGACTCAATGTCCGTTTGAGGCGTGATGTCAATACACACTGCGAGCTCAAAGTTCCCTCATGTCTGGGTCTCTGCCAAGGAATATGTGAGCTACATAATGTTACGCCACACCACGAATGATCTGGATGAGTACACGGACACTGTGAACTCATATATCCACTTTTGTGAGGAGAGCATTCTTCCATCGCGCACCAGGGTGAGGTACTCAAATGACAAGCCCTGATTCACTGCTAAGCTCAGACAGATCAGGAAGGAGAAGGAAGCAGCGTTGAAAAGTGGAGACAGGGACTGCTACAGGGAGGTCAAATATCGGTTTAGCAGAGAGCTGAGGAGAGCTAAATCTGTGTATTCTGAGAGACTCCAGCAGCAATTCACTGCTAACGACTCTGCTTCTGTGTGGAGAGGACTGAGGCAAATCACCAACTATCAGCCTCAGGCTTCTAAAGGTCAGGATGACAAAGCCCTTTATCAAAGACTGTCCCAACACTATGCCCGTTTTGACACCTCGTCAGCTGTGTCCATCTCCCCCCCTCCCCCCAGTGCCACTGCCTCCACGGTCCCCACTTCATCAAAGGCAGCCCCCCCTCCTCCCCCCCTGCCCTTGTCATCAGTGAGCAGGACGTGCACAGACAGTTCTCCAGACTGAACCCGCGCAAGGCCCCCGGTCCGGACGGCGTGTCTCCCTCCACCCTGAGACACTGTACGGATGAGCTGACTCCTGTCTTCACAGACATTTTTAACACCTCCCTGAAGTTATGCCACGTGCCGACCTGCCTCAAAACCTCCACCATCATCCCTGTCCCCAAGAAGTCACGGATCACTGGACCTAACGACTACAGACCTGTAGCGCTCACCTCTGTAGTCATGAAGTCCTTTGAGCACCTAGTCCTGCCCCACCTCAAGTCCATCACCACTCCCCTCCTGGACCCGCTGCAGTTTGCCTACCGAGCCAACTGGTCTGTGGACGATGCAGTCAACCTGGCCCTCCACTCCATCCTGCAGCACCTGGACTCTCCGGGAACCTACGCCAGGATCCTGTTTGTGGACTTCAGCTCTGCATTCAACACCATCCGCCCCGCTCTGCTCCGGGACAAGCTGTCCCTGCTCAACGTGCCTGACTCCCTCTGCAGGTGGATCACCGATTTCCTGACGGACCGGAGGCAGCATGTGTGGCTGGGAAAGACTGTCTCTGACTCTGTTAGCATCAGCACCGGATCACCCCAGGGCTATGTACTTTCCCTCCTACTCTTCTCCCTTTATACCAACTCCTGCACCTCCAGCCACCAGTCTGTCAAGCTGATCAAGTTTGCGGACGACACCACCCTCATCGGGCTCATCTCCAACGGCGACGAGTCCGTCTACAGGAAAGAGGTAGCCCAGCTGGCGTCCTGGTGCAGCCACAACAACCTGCAGCTGAACGCACTGAAGACAGTGGAGATGATCGTGGACTTCAGGAAAGTCACAACCCCTCTGCCCCCCCTCACCCTCACAGGCTCTCCCATCACCACTGCAGATTCCTTCCGCTTCCTGGGCACCACCATCACCTGGGACCTCAAGTGGGAACCGACCATCAGCTCCCTCATCAAAAAGGCCCAGCAGAGGATATTCTTCCTGCGGCAGCTGAGGAAGTTCAAGCTACCCACCAAGATGTTGGTGCAGTTCTACACGGCCATCATCGAGTCCATCCTCACCACCTCCATAACCGTGTGGTACGCAGGAGCCACTGCCAGGGACAGACTAAGGCTGCAGCGCGTCGTGCACACTGCTGAGAAAGTGATCGGCTGCAAGCTCCCATCCCTCCAGGATCTGTACATCTCCAGGACCCGGAGGCGTGCAGGCCGGATCATAGCCGATCCTTCACACCCTGGTCACGTACTGTTTGCCCCTCTCCCCTCAGGTAGAAGACTTTGGTCCATTCAGACTAAAACCTCCCGTCACATGAACAGCTTCTTCCCCTCTGCCATCAGACTGCTGAACACTAAGTGACTTATTAGACTCTCGTGCACTACGTACAGCAGCACAACCAGACTCATGTCAATCATCGCTGTTTTCTTTTCGCATTACCGACTGCACTGTGGGGTACTCCACAATATCTGCTGCTCGCTAATATATTTAAAAATTGCTTTGTCTAGTATTACTCATTCATATTCTACATTTTATTGCATGTATAGTTTTTTATTTCTATCTTTTATTTTTATCATGTTTAATGTTGCAGCATTGCACCGAGACAAATTCCTAGTTTGTGTACTACATGAACAATGGCAATAAATCTGATTCTGATTCTGATTCTGACATGCTCTTAGTCAAAACTATTATTGAATGCTTAGTGAAACCACTGACGTATATTTGTAACCTGTCTCTCCAAACAGGTATATTTCCCAATGCAATGAAAATAGCTAAAGTAATTCCGATATACAAGATGGGTGACAGAGGGGAATTCTCAAACTATAGACCAATTTCACTATTGCCGCAATTTTCCAAGATACTTGAAAAAATATTCTATGAGAGAATTGACAACTTCATACTGAAGAATAATTTATTGTGTGAGCAGCAATATGGGTTCAGACACAAGAGGACAACTGCATTTGCTCTAATGGAATTTAAAGAAAAAATATCAACTGCCGTTGAAAATAAAGAGTATTCAGCTGGGGTATTCCTGGATCTTAAAAAAGCATTTGATACAGTGGATCATAATTTATTATTAAAGAAACTACAAAATTGTGGTATTAGGGGGGTAGCACTGTCCTGGTTATGTAGTTACTTAAAGAATAGATTGTGGAGTGTGTGAAATAAGAGGCTGACTCATGGCAGACGGTTTATTACACACTTCACATCTCTCAAGCACAGAACAAACCGACACATTTCAGCAGGCACTCTCTTTTTACCCAAATCTCTCCTCACAAGTTTCATGGCATTTCTCCACACACAACATGACATTTGCATTACACTGCATTCAACCCCCTACGTCCTTGACTCCTTCCTGCTATCTCGCCAGGAACCTCCTGAGCATTGTTCTCCCATGCTTATCCACCGTCTCTTGTCTGAGATGCTAAATAATCTGACTCCCCCAAGGTGCTACAAGATATCAGTATGTATGTGTTGGTAACAAAAACTCACAGTTACTGAAGGTCACTTGTGGAGTCCCACAGGGTTCAGTTTTGGGGCCATTGTTATTCAATATGTTTGAATGCATCCCTCCCTGCATCACACGACCCGCTCCAGTTTGCATATCGTTCAAACCGCTCCACGGAGGATGCTATAGTCACCACCCTACACTCTGTCATCACCCACCTGGACCAGAAAGACACCTACGCCAGACTCCTGTACATTGATTTCAGTTCAGCATTCAACACCATTATTCCCCAGAGACTGATAGAGAAATTACTCCTTCTCGGTCTGAACACTGCCACATGTCTCTGGATCCTGGATTTCCTGACTGAGAGACCTCAGTCTGTCCGGGTTGGAAACAACATCTCCAACTCTGTCACGCTGAGTACCGGAACCCCTCAAGGCTGTGTACTCAGTCCACTGTTGTTTACACTTCTAATACATGACTGTGTATCCAAACACGAGGGGAACCAGATTATTAAGTTTGCAGATGACACCACGGTGGTGGGACTTATTCAGAGGGATGAGGAATCAATGTACAGGGAAGAAGTGAGAGACCTGGAGGGCTGGTGCAGGGAGAACAATCTGGTGCTCAACGTGGACAAAACGAAGGAGATGATTATCGACTTCCGGCGGTCACAGCCTGAGCACGTCCCCCTCAGCATCGGCGGCCGTTTAGTGGAGAGAGTAGAGAACATCAAGTTCCTCGGAGTGCAGATCTCGCAGGACCTGACCTGGAGCAAGAATTCCTTGGAGATCAGGAAGCGAGCTCAGCAGAGACTACACTTCTTGAGGAAACTCAAACAGGCCTCTCTCCCCATCTGCATCCTCAGGACCTTCTACAGAGGTGTGGTGGAGAGTGTTCTGACGTACTGCATTGCTACATGGTACTCCAGCTGCAGTATGTCAGACAAAAAAGCCCTGCAGAGGATAGTCAAGGGGGCGGAAAGGGTAATTGGAGTCTCCCTCCCCTCTGTCCAAGAACTTTTTCAGAACCGTTGTAGGAGCAGGGCACTGAACATTGTCAAGGACCGTTCTCACCCTCTGCATAAACACTTTGAACTTCTTCCATCTGGTAAACTATTCCGGAGCATCAGAGGCAGAACCACCAGACTGATCAACAGCTTCCTCCCACAAGCTGTCAGGATGCTGAACAGCTGACCCGGATTCTCACATACACACTACTGCACCTATGGACATTTTGTATATTATAGTTAGTTATTCTTTTTCCCCAAGTATGTCTCAGGGATGTGTGAATGGATGGGGGGTGGGGGTGGGGTGGGGGGTGGAGCTATGTGGGAGTGTGTCTAATCATGCTGCTTCTTATATGGATGCCGAGAGAAACGCAATTTCATCTTGCCTGCACTACAGTTGTGTGTACAGCAATATGACAATAAAGTTTGATTTGATTTGATTTGATATGTACACTACCGTTCAAAAGTTTGGGGTCACCCAGACAATTATTTTGTGTTTTCCATGAAAAGTCACACTTATTTACCACCATGAGTTGTAAAATGAATAGAAAATATAGTCAAGACATTGACAAGGTTAGAAATAATGATTTGTATTTGAAATAATAATTTTTTCCTTCAAACTTTGCTTTCGTCAAAGAATCCTCCATTTGCAGCAATTACAGCATTGCAGACCTAACATGATTGCACAAGGGTTTTCTAATCATCCATTAGCCTTCTGACTCAATGAACAAACACATTGTACCATTAGAACACTGGAGTGATAGTTGCTGGAAATGGGCCTCTATACACCTATGTAGATATTGCACCAAAAACCAGACATTTGCAGCTAGAATAGTCATTTACCACATTAGCAATGTATATTAGATATTAGAGTGTATTTCTGATTAGTTTAAAGTTATCTTCATTGAAAAAAAGTGCTTTTCTTTCAAAAATAAGGAAATTTCTAAGTGATCCCAAACTTTTGAACGGTAGTGTATGTTGAACTGTATAATCAGAGGAGTTATTGTCTAATTTGACCTTGTTGGATTTTCTTTCCCCCTTTGTTATATTATTCTGTTTCTTTAATCTGTACTTTTAATCTATCCGAAATAAAGATTCATTCATTCATTCATTCATATATGCATCTATATTTACATCATAAATGTAACTCACCATGAGTAAACCAGCAACAAGTCGGCCCAATGTGATTCCTAAAAAAACAAATACGTTTGTTGAAAAATTTGTAATTTTCAATTTTTTTTGCAAAATATGCTAGTTGAAATCATGAAGAAGCTACTCCATGCTTCAAATAACAGTGTGGGAGATTTTAAAACCATGAACTTTGTATTTGAAATGGAATAATTTCAGAGTGAAATATCAGCAAGACCGCTTCCTAGTTACAGGGGGCGTGGATACCACAGCTGACTTACATATCCAGTTTGTTTGGCTATTCACACATCTCTGTTACACATGAATTTCTTAGTTTCCTGTAAATTTAAAATGTTTTGTTGTAAATTTGCACATTTTTACCTGAAACTTTGCAATATTCTTCCTCAAATCTCTGAAAATTTTAAATGTTGATCAGTATTTTATACATTTACCATATTTTTCCTTTGAAATTTGCAAGTGTTTGTCCTTTTCTCTCAAATTTACAATTTTCTTGTGAATTTGCTGCTTTTTGTCCTGTAAGTTTGCAGTACTTTTCCTCATTAACGCGTCACTTCTTAGCTCTAAATTTTCCATCAGTTTCCCATGAATGCAATGTATTTTTCCTCTGAAATCTGAGTTTTTCTCCTAAATTTGCAAGTCACCAGGAGCCTTTTTGAATCATCTTTAGCAACCTTCCTCAGAACGGCTCGATTCAGTGCATGTCTCTTTAAATCCCCAAGAGCTGCAGTTAACGCCGCCCTCCCTCTTACATCACTATTGCTAATGTTAGCTGACTAGCTCCTAGCTTGGATAAGGAGCCTGAGCTAACTGATGTCAATTTATCTTAAAGAATAAAGGAAATAAAGCATCACTGGTGGACAGGAGTGTGCGTTAGCTAGTTAGCATTAGCTAGCTGCCTTGGATCTCGGTTAAAGAAAAAACAATAGTAAACTAAGCTCAAGTAACATCTAAGAATGACAATTATGGTCAAATGTTGGCAGATGAACAAAGATTCCAGTGAAGATGAAGAGAATGTATAGAAAATAGCAGTCAAAACCAGCTGGATCAACAGTTGAGCACAACAGTCTGTCATCCCCTCCCTGCTCAGATGAGCTCTAATGGTGCATTCAGACCAAATGCAAATGGGCAAATTTTTTGCTAGCTAGCTAACTCCACACCCCGTGGAGACAACGTGAACATTGTGGGCCCCGAAGGTTGGTCAGGACCGCAGCATGTAGTGAAGCTACATGGCGTAAGTGAGCCTATGTTGGTGGCCACCGCCGCCACGTGGTCCATAGAAAACAAGGCCACGGTTAGGAGGCTCACCCCCCCGGCGACCTGATGTGACCTCAGAACCACTGGAGGACGAGTGCTCCATGACCCATGACTGGCAGGAACGTCTTCTTCACAGTGCAGTACGACAAAAGGGAGATTCCAGCATTCTGGGTCCAGGTGACATGCCAGGGTGATAACGTTATGGGGTGGGATTTGTTCTGCGAGCTGGGTTTTACTCTCACGATCGCTGGGCAGACGGTCAATGGTCCAGGCCCATCATATCCAGGCTTCGCGGACGTAGGTGCAGCTGAAGAGCACAGCTCGGACAGCGAATGTCAATAGAGAGTGGATACGGCAATAGTGCCAATAGAGAGTGGATACGGCACGGACGGTGAAAACGACATGGAGAAAGAACAGTGACCAGACTCGCCTCCGTTCCTCGCCCAGCCGGAGCTGCAGGAGAGCCCGTGTCTATCAAGAATGATGCTGACGAGAAAATCCAGGGTGGCACCAACAGCAAACCATCCACCCCATGCACTGAGGGGGAGAGCTGCTCAGGAGGGGGGCAGCAGCCGGAGTCGCCTCCATTCCTCGCCCAGCCAGAGCTGCAGGAGAGGGAGCCCGTGCACACAGAACACCTCGAGGCACAACAACAACTGGGCACAGACATTGCTCATGACGTGGCACAATAAAGCACATCAGGCGGGAGAGAGGAGGAACTGGACTGCTTCTGTACCCCCGCTCAACATCAGTCTACGATGGAGTGCGTGGGTAAATAACTCCGACACTCCAATTCAGCTGCAGAACTTCCGGTCCATCTGTCTGCAGGCGAGTGTCAGTCTCATTTTAAAACTAGTTTACTCTCGATGTTGATACTTTTACTCCGGTGACGGTGTAGGTAGCAGATCTGCTCGAGTTCCTGTGCCTGCTTATGATGTGATAATGTAGTGTATTCTGATTGGTCCGTCTGAGAGTTTGTGGGTTTTTTCCTACCAAATTTTATTAATACAATTTACAAACTCCCTTGCACATACAATTAATTTTTTTCATAAAACAAGAAAATAAAAACTTGAACAACACAAATGAAAGAAGAAAGAAGGAGATTAAATATTCTCCAATAAGACTATGGTGTGGGCACCCAGCACAATGCAGACTGATAATATTCACGCTCAGCAGGGATTGCATACGAACAGAGAGCCCCTAGGGGGACAACCAGAACAATGACTATTGTTATACATCCCCGCATTAAGGAGAGGAAGTCCGGCGCCAGTTAATCACGTGATTGATATGTATTGACTGATATGTATATCAATATGTAAATGTGCCATGCATTCTCTCTTGTTTGTATAAAAGAGCTGACTTTACATGCCTCACGAGAGCACACACACACACACACACACAGCCACAGTGCACAGCGCTACAGTGTGTCTCATGATGATGGAGGAATAAAACTTTGAAACCTTCCAGCTCATAGCGTCTTGCCTGAACTTATTTTTACCTCCACACTGGTGACCCTTGACGAAGAATGGAACACGAGGCGAACATCCCGGAGATGACCCCGACCGGGAAAGCCCCAGAACACGTCATGGTGCGACCCTCGCCTGATCTCTTCCCTCCACACTGGTGACCTGACAAGGGAGAATGACCGTCTGCTCCCTCTCACCGCGCTGTGGACACAGAGGACCAGAGAACGCCTGCAACCTCTTCATCCTCACCGGAGCGCAGCGCTGGGACCAAAACACACCATGATCAACACAAGCAAACGAAAGAAGCAGCCTGAACGGGGACAATCATCGACGCAGACTGCGCTGATTTCCACCAAGCTCCCCGACTCTTACTAAATTCCGGACAGCGGACCTCCCGTGCACTGAAGCTCCGCACACTCCGCAGGATTACGAGGACAGCGCAACTGCCAGCTATGTGGTCACTGCGCCAGGCACCAGGGACAAACCGGCTCCACAGACTGATACAGCGTCCTCCGCCGCTGCACATGCCCAAGAAAAACGGCCGATCGCCACCCTCGGAACCTTCAGGGCTGCTCGCGCACCTCGAGCGGGCGTGCAGCCCACACACAGGACTTTGTATGGGTTTCTCAGCCGCGGTGCGCAACGAGAATTTAGCCGATTGCTTTCCCCGATGACTTTAGGGCTGCTTCCCGCACCTAAAAGCCAAACCGCCTCACACCCTCACACAGCTGCAGTTGTTTCACAGCCACTACGCATCCTCGGGGAATTTGGCCGCTCGCTTTCCCCACATCCTTGTTGGACCGAGCCGCGGGAGGAGTCAGACAAATTTTTTTTTTTTTTCACAGCCGCTGTGGGTCTCCGCCAGGATTAACGGGAAAGTCCCTCACCATTGCGGATCCACACCCAATTTTTGCGCGGCCCAGACACCTTTGACGTCCCGGGCCGGCACTCGCTTACTCCCACCCCCTCCCCCTCCTCCTGCACAGAGCTTTTCCCGCACCTCACTCCCTAAGCCGGCCGATCGCCGTCTAGTTCCACTACGCACGACTGCTCACCGGCCCGTGCGCCCACGATCCACGGCCATTCAACGTGCTGGAACTCAGAGCTGAGCACACTGCCCTTTTCACCCCTCCCCCGTACCCTCCACGGACTGACATGCCCTCCGACAGTTCTACCGGAGCTGGAGCCAAACGACGGGTGGGGGGGGTGGGGGTCACAGCCCCTTCTGACCGTTCTGGGGGGAGCCATGTGGGCACCCAGCATAATGCAGACTGATAATATTCACGCTCAGCAGGGATTACATACAAACAGAGAGCCCCTAGGGGGACAACCAGAACAATGACTATAGTTATACATCCCCGGATTAAGGAGAGGAAGTCCGGCGCCAGTTAATCACGTGATTGATATGTATTGACTGATATGTATATCAATATGTAAATGTGCCATGCATTCTCTCTTGTCTGTATAAAAGAGCTGACTTTACATGCCTCACGAGAGCACACACACACACACACACACACACACACACACACACACACACACACACACACACACACAGAGCACTCACACGCACACACACACAGCCACAGTGCACAGCGCTACAGTGTGTCTCATGATGATGGAGGAATAAAACTTTGAAACCTTCCAGCTCGTAGCGTCTCGCCTGAACTTATTTTGTTCCTCCACAATGGTATAAATCAGAACAAAAGATATTTATTTAATGTATCAAATAAATCCATGATGGAGTGATTTTCCTGTGTTAAGATTTTTTAAGAAATATCACTTTTTCAGAACCGTTGTAGGAGCAGGGCACTGAACATTGTCAAGGACCGTTCTCACCCTCTGCATAAACATTTTGAACTGCTGCCATCTGGCAAACGATTCCGGAGCATCAGAGGCAGAACCACCAGACTGATTAACAGCTTCCTTCCACAAGCTGTTAGGATGCTGAACAGTTGATCCGGAATCTCTCATACATACTACTGCACCTTATGGATATTATGTATATTATTTGTATATTATAGTTCTGGTTAGTTTTCAAGTTTGTCTCAGGGATGTGTGAATGGCTGTGTTGGTGTGGGGGGGGGTGTGAGTGTGTCTTAAATTATGTTCTTTTTTTACTTGTATGGATGCTGAGAGAAACATATCCAAAACAACAATGCTGTTCTTATTTGGGATATTATATAGATTTAAGAGATAGATAGTTTGAACTAATACCATTCAGATTGAATCTGCTTGGGGCCCCGCTTGTGACGTTGCAGTCAAAGTTTGTCTTTTTAAATTATACTGTTAAAAATTCACCAGCTTTAACATAATATAACTTATTGAGATTCACTAGTATGTGCAAACATGTAAAAAGTCCTGTTCAACAAAAGAGAAACTCCATTTATCCAGTCCATGTAGGAGTCTCTGAAATCTTCACCCTGAAAGGAGTTTTTAAAAAGTCCTTTTTAGTCCCTGAAAACAGTGTTTTGTGTGTGGATAAATGGTGAAACCCACGTACAAAAAGCAATGTTTAAAAAACTATACCTGTGTACTGTATGTCTGGCTATAGATGGCGAGATATTTTATTTGTAAATGATGAAAATAACACAAAAGTTCTGATCCTTGTAGAAATTAAAGAAAAATATTTAAAATGAAAGACATATTTTTTAAACTACAAAACACGGTCCAATCACAATGCGCCGCATCATCAAACAACTGTTCAGCCAATCATATTCTGCAATATCATAAGTAGGCACAGGCCCTATCCCTCAGACACGAACGTGTGAATGCACGTATTCATGTGTCTTCCTCATGTTTATGTTAACTTTACATGTATTTGCGCTGTGCTTGGTCTGAACACCTTAATGCAGTTACACTGACTGCCTTTGACTGCCTAGCCAATTTAATGATAATGGATCAATGTAAAATCACTGCAAGAACATAAAATAAGTCAGAATGACGTGGCATGCTGGGGATCAGTGAACCAGGAAACAGGGATGTCGAGGGTGACTGAATTTTGGGGCTCAAGTTGCCAAAAACATGCAAGTTAGGTTAATTGGCATGAAACTGGGGATTCTAAATTGTCCTTAGGTATGAATGTGAGAGTGAATGGTTGTCTGTGTCTCTGTGTTGGCCCTGCGATGGACTGGCGATCTGTCCAGGGTGTACCCTGCCTCTCGCCCAAAGATGCTGGGATAGGCTCCAGCCCCCCCGTGACCCAAAAAGGATTAAGCGGAAAAAGATGGATGGATGGATGGATGGATGGATGGATGGATGGAAGTTGTCGACCTCCAAGTGGTGAGCCCTGGTAACTGACCCAGTCAGGCGAACAACAACATCTCGAGATTACTACAGCAGCAGTAGCAGCAGCAACAACCCTCTTGTGACTCATGCATTCTCAACAACTCCAGCCTGATGTCAATCCGGAACACATACCCTCATCAGGGCAGGCAACAAATGATGTCACATAGGACGGCATTACTGTGCTGCATCTGAATGTGGAAGGCCTCACCAAGGCCAAGATCAATGTGCTTGAACATCTTCTCTAAACACACAAAGCTACGGCAGTCCTCCTCCAAGAGACTCACTCAGCAGACAGCTCCCATTTGAAGATACATGGTTACACCTTGGCTGCACATACTGAGAGTGATACCCTTGGGATAGTCTCATTTGTGAAAAACACGGCTAAATGGAAAGTGATTGCCACCTCCCCCGCAGACTCCAGTATTGAATAGGCCATTGTTGAAGTTGAGGATGTTAATGTCAGTGTCTACAAACTTCCTAGACCCAGGCTTGATGCTGATTCCATTTCCATCTACAACTGACCATGCATCTACACGGGTGACTTTAACTGCCACAGTACTACCTGGGGCTACAGATGCACATGCCCAAATGGCCATGCCCTTGAGGACTGGGCCTCAGCGGCCAGGGTACAACTTCTCTTTGATCCAAAACAGCCCGACAGTTTCCACTCAGGCAGATGGAACACTACCTCAAACCCTGATCTGCCCTTTGTTAATCTGAATGACCCCTCTCCTCAGCGTGTCATCCTGGATCACTTCCCAAAATCCCAGCACAGGCCATTCATCATTATCCCGGCCAACCCAATAGAATCAGTAACCAAGCCTGTAAAGAGATGGAACTTCTGCAAAGCTGATTGGAAACAGTATACAGCAGGGCTATTCAATTACAAAATCAGTTGGGCCACAATTTGAAATCAAGACATGTAACTGGGCCGCATATGTTCAGCAATCCGTTGAATATGACAAATTTCAAACCAACACAGATCAGTATGATGAAAAATATGCACTTTTTATTCATTGTCTTGGTTTTAAGTGGCACATGACAAAGGCATATCAAACGTGCATAAAAACGCAATAACATTGCTGAGGTTGAGCAGAACTTGAAGTAGTAGAAATATTTTTTTCTCTTGAACAGCAAAAAAATAGAATGGGGGGAATTCTGTAAATGACCATTTTGGTCACATCTTGCTCAGGCATATCTCAAAGCGCATAAAAATTCAATGTGCACTGTTAGTAGCATTAACATTTGTTTCCCTTTAGAAATAAAATATATTACATCCTGGTCATAACTGATCTTGGCACATCACAAAGTGCATTTATCTGAATTAAAAAAAAATGAACTGTCAAACACTTCAGTGCACAAACCCACCAAGAAAAGACTGATAACATTAGCAAACATTGCACAGCCTCTAATTGTGATTTGTTTTGTTTTAAATCACCACGTGTGAGTAGGCACCTCTTTTTATAACTACACACATTACACACACATATCAGTCAACCAAAAATTTCTAGTAGTTATGGATGCAAAAAGCACTTGAATAATGACATCAGTCTTGAAGGTTTAAGGTTTTTCTTCAAAATTTATAACAATTTTCTTATAGTTTTCCATTTTTCTCTGTAAATTCATCTAAATTTTAAAGCATTTTCCTCAAATTTGTAATTTACTCTTGTAAAATTGACTTTTCTTGTACATTTGAGACTTTATTTGACATGATTATCAGACCCAGTAGACAGACTCAGACTCGGGAATAGATACAATTATCTTTTATTATGTAAAAATGTGTGTGTGTGTGTGTGTGTGTGTGTGTGTGTGTGTGTGCGATGATGTGGCAGCTGGGGGTGAGCAGAGCACCGTGCAACCTGGCAACCCTATGGATAGAGCAGAGACAGCTGATGTTAGTGAAGCCCCAGAGGGAATGTACGAGAATGTCAAAGGCTTACTGTTTGTGGAGATGGTGACGTGCTCAGGTTGGCCTGAAACGAAGGTTGGCTCTGGTTTGCCGGCTAAGGCTGGGAGTTCTATGAAGAGAGGTGAAGACGAGAAAAGGTCTCATTCGAGCCCAGGACATCAGACGGCTCCACGCAGATCTGAAGGCTGAGCGGACTAAATAGTCTGAGAGTGATGGAGAGCAGGTTTGCGCGCAGCTGCAGATAATCAGCCAGAGCGAACCATCACAGTACCCCCCCCCCCCACCGAGGAGCGCCTCCCAGTGCCCGATCCAGCCTACCTGGGTGTGTCCGGTGAAAGTTCCTGATCAGCTGATCATCCAGCACAAAGGACGGATGCACCCAGGACCTCCATTCCAGGCCATACCCCTCCCAGTCCACCAGGTACTGCAGGCCGCGAACCCGACGGCGGACGTCCAGGATGGCGTCGACTCTCCACGCCGGGTCGCCGTCGATGGCCACTGGTGGAGGTGGAGACCTGAGAGGGGGACACAGAGGGCTGGAAAAAAAAAGGCTTGATTTGGGAGACATGAAAAGTTGGACAAATGCGGAGGGGGGGGGAGCAATGCGCACAGCTACAGGGTTGATAATACGGGCTATGGTGAAGGGACCAATAAACCATTGTGACAATTTCTTTGTCTCTGCCTTGAGGTTAATGTGTTTAGAAGAGAGCCAAACCTGCTGACCCATCCGGTAGGAAGGGGCTGGAGTCCTACGGCGATTAGTGGTCGTGGTGTTGCGCTCTGCCATGCGACGAAGTGCAGTCCAGGTCGCTCTCCACAGCCGATGACAGCGCCTCAGGTGGGCTCGAACAGACAGCACAGCAATGTCCCTTTCCTCCTCGGGGGACAGCAGGGGATTGTATCCCAGGGAGGCCTCAAAAGGAGACATGCCGATCGCCGAGGTGGTATTGTGAGCATACTCGATCCAAGGGAGATGGGCGCTCCAAGATGCTGGGTTCATGGTGGCGACGCACCGTAGCGCAGCCTCCAACTCTTGATTCGCCCATTCGCACTGCCCGTTGCTCTGCGGGTGATAGCCAGAAGACAGACTCACCATGGCCCCCAGGGCATTGCAGAACGACCTCCACACCCGGGACACAAACTGAGGACCCCGATTGGAGACGATGTCTGCGGGAATGCCATGCAACCTCACGATGTGCTGGATGAGCAGATCAGCCGTCTCCCTTGCCATAGGCAGCCCCTGCAGGAGAACAAAGTGGGCAGCCTTAGAGAATCTGTCCACAATTGTGAGGATGATGGTGTGATGATTGGAAGGTGGAAGACTGGTAATGAAGTCCAAGGCGACGTTGGACTAGGGTCTGCTGGGAGTGGGAAGAGGATGGAGCAAACCAGCCGGAGGAGAGGAAGATGTTTTACCAGTGGCGCACTGGGGACAGGCGCGGATGTACTCAGCGACATCTCTCCAGAGCGATGGCCACCAAAATGTCCTCTGGAGGAGCTCCACCATGCGAGCTCCACCGTGCGAGCCCTCCCCGGATGGCACGAGAGTCTAGAGGAGTGGGCCCAATGAATCACTTTGCCTCGGACAGAAGAAGGGACAAACAACCTCCCCGCTGGCCCCCCGCCCGGGTCCGGTTCGGCCTCCTGCGCTCTCAAGACCCTCTCTTTGATGCCCCATGAGAGGGCGCCCACGATGCACGATGGGGAAATAATAGGATGCTCCGCAGCCTCCGAGGTGAACTGCCTGGACAGCGCATCCAGCTTAGTATTCTTGGCCCCGGGGCGGTAGGTGATAGTGAAGTTAAAACGTCCAAAAAATAGGGACCAGCGGGCCTGGCGAGTGTTCATGCGTTTGGCCATCCTCAGATACTCCAGATTCTTATGGTTCGTCCAGACGATGAATGGCTGAGCGGCCCCCTCCAACCAGTGACACCACTCCTCCAGTGCGAGCTTGACCGCCAGGAGCTCCCTGTCACCGATGTCATAATTTCTTTCTGCCGGGGACAGACGGTGGGAAAAGAACGCACAAGGGCAGATCTCACCATTAACCGGAGAGCGCTGGGACAGCACGGCTCCATCCCCCGAGTCCGAGGCGTCCACCTCTACCAGGCATTGAAGGGCGGGGTCCACCTGTGTCAAAATAGGAGAAGATGAAAATTGAGACTTCATCCTGGTGAACGCCGCCTCAGCCTCCTCCGACCAATGGAAGGCCACCTTGGGAGAAGTGAGGCTGGTCAGAGGGAGAGCAATGATGCTGTAGTTCTGGACAAAGCGGCGGTAGAAATTGGCGAACCCCAGGAACTGTTGGAGCTGCTTCCTAGAGGTGGGGGTGGGCCAATCTACCACCGCTCTTACCTTGCCGGGGTCAGGGATGATCTGGTTGTGGGAGATGATGAATCCAAGAAACGACATTTTGGAGACGTGAAACTCGCACTTCTCGGCCTTCACAAAGAGCTTATTCTCCAGGAGCCACTGCAGAACTCACCTCACGTGCACCCGATGCTCGTCTAAGGACTGCGAAAAAATCAGGATGTCATCCAGGTACACAAAGACGAACGAGCCCAGGAAATCCCTTAAAACGTCATTAATTAGATGCTGGAAGACGGCAGGGGCGTTGGTCAGCCCAAACGGCATCACCAAGTACCCGAAATGCCCGCTAGAGGTCCGAAAGCCAGTCTTCCACTCGTCACCCTCCTTGATCCGCACCAGATGATACGCATTGCGGAGGTCCAGCTTGGTAAACCAGGAGGCCCCCTGGAGCGAGTTGAACGCCGTGTCCATCAGGGGGAGGGTATACTTGTCCTTGATGGTGATGTCATTCAGGGCACGGAAGTCAATACACGGCCTGAGAGAACCGTCCTTCTTCCCAACAAAAAAAAATCCTGCCCCCACCGCTGAAGACAAGGGACGGATGATGCCAGAGTTGAGCGACTCCTTTATGTAGGACTCCCTTGCCTCCTGCTCCAGAGCAGACAGGCTATAAAGGCGTCTCGACGGCAGCGGGGCTCCAGCCCGAAGATTAATGGCACAGTCATACAGGCGGGGGGGGGGGGAGACAGTGCTTGGGACTTACTGAAGGGGGCCCCTAGGTCATGATACTCCGGGGGAACCCTGGACAGATCGGGAGGAGGAGTGACGGGGGAAGTCAGGGGCACGGACGGCAAGCAGGCAGCAGATTGCAGGCAGGCACTAAGACAAAAAGAGCTCCACGAAACCACACTCCCAGTGCTCCAGTCAATCGTAGGATTATGAAGTCGAAGCCAGGGGTAGCCCAGGATAGTCGGAGAGGTGGAAACCGGTAACACGAACAACCTGAGCTCCTCCCGATGGTTCCCAGAAATGATGACCGACCCCGGGGCGGTCTGCTTGGATACCACTGCCAGGGGGGTCTTAGACAGGGCGATGAGTTTGAGGGGGGTCTTCAAAGGGTGACAAGGGAGCCCCAATCGGGTTGTCAGTTCCCCCGAGATGAAACTCTGCTCAGCCCCCGAATCAATCAATGCCTGTGTGACTATTTCTGTCTGGTTGTGAATGAATCTAATGGACAGGAAGAATCTAGACAGGGGGTTAGACTGAGGTGAGTCCGTGAGTCCCCCTACTGCGAAGCACGGACTCCCTCTTTTGGCCGAATGGGACAGGACACTACCTCATGCTCCTCGCCACCACAGTAGAGGCATAATCCTAACTCCCGGCAGCGCTGCTTCTCCGCTAATGGCAGCATAGACTGCCCCACTACCATAGGCTCCGGTGCATCCAGTGGAATCTAAGGGAGGCAGGACCAATAGAGAGGACTGTAGGAAGCGATGAAACTGGGTGCCCAAGCGACCGGAAGTCCTGCGCTCACCTGCCTGCTCCCTCAGCCTGTTATCGAGGCTTATGGCTAAGGAAATTAGCTCAGTTAACTTATCTGGTTTTTCTAAGTGGGCCAGCTCATCCCGCAGGCTTGAGCTAAGACTCTTAACGAATATGCCGCACAACGAGGCGTCCTCCCATCCCACCTCCGCAGCCACTACCCGGAAATCTACGGCATAATCCGCTACAGACCTGCTCCCCTGTCTTAAGTTCAATAACTGGGTGGTAAGCACACTGTTGCGGTCAGAGTGATCAAACACCTCGTTGAATTCACTGACGAACTGACTATACGTTAGGCTAGCATAGCTTGCCCTAGCCATCACAGCATAAGCCCAGGCTAATGCTCGCCCTTCCAGTAGGTTAGCTATGTAGCCTATACGGCTGTGATCTGTGGGAAAATCCCCGGGCACACGCTGGAACACTACCTCACACTGAAGCACGAAACCCCTAGCCTCCCCTAGCTTACCGCTAAAGCGAGTGGGAGTGGGGACTGGTGTTAGCCGGGGAGTGGAAACCTGACTGGGTGCTGAGCTAGCGGGAGCAGAAGTGCTACTTGGGACCGGTGGAGGGGCTTGTGGACCTGCCAGACGATCCAACCGACCATTAATTTGGACCAACTGGGAAAGGATAACCTGTTGCTGGTAAGCTAACTGATCTACCCGAGCCTCTAAGTTATTAACTTTGGCGCGCTAGCGCACTGTCTGCTGGGTCACTTTGGCGGAGCCGTACTGACATGATTCTCAGACCCAGTAGAAAGACTCAGACTCGGGAATAGATACAATTATCTTTTATTATGTAAATGTGTGTGTGTGTGTGTGTGTGTGTGTGTGTGTGTGTGTGTGTGTGTGTGTGTGTGTGTGTGAGTGATGACGTGGCA
The DNA here is from genome assembly GCA_020510985.1 of Pholidichthys leucotaenia. Taxonomy (NCBI): domain Eukaryota; kingdom Metazoa; phylum Chordata; class Actinopteri; order Cichliformes; family Pholidichthyidae; genus Pholidichthys; species Pholidichthys leucotaenia. The sequence continues at coordinate 194,585,424 of CM035843.1, read as the reverse complement.
GCTGGGGGTGAGCAGAGCGCCGTGCATCCTGGCAACCCTATGGATGGCGCAGAGACAGCTGACGTTAGTGAAGCCCCAGAGGGAATGTACGAGAATGTCAAAGGCTTGCTGTCTGCTGAGATGGTGACGTGCTCAGGTTGGCCCATAGGCTCCAACCAGGAGGACAGCGCCTGTTGTCGCAGCACAGCTGAGGAAGGAGGTGTTGCTCGGTCCGCCGCAAGGGGAGAGAGGAGTCCACTGCCATGGAACTCCGCCTGTGCACAGGGGATGAGCGCAGAGAAGGTGAGTAGAAGTAGGCTTACTTGGATAGGGAGTGATGCTCCTTCCAGAAGGTTTAGGCAGGAAACGAAGGTTGGCTCTGGTTTGCCGGCTAAGGCTGGGAATTCTCTGAAGAGAGGCGAAGACGAGAAAAGGTCTCATTCAAGCCCAGGAGATCAGACGGCTCTGCGCAAATCTGAAGGCTGAGTGGACTAAATAGTCTGAAAGTGATGGAGAGCAGGTGTGCACGCAGCTGCAGATAATAATCAGCCAGAGCGAACCATCACATTATTATACATTTGTGGATTTTTTTATGGCTAATTTATGTCTATTTTTTTTGATAAAAAATACTGTTTTTTAAAAAATTTGAAACAGATTGTGGTAAAAATATGACTTTTTTCCTTATACAATTTATACTTTTGACCATAATTTTGCAGAGCCAGAACAGAACAATAATTTAACTCTGATTTCAAAGAAAAAATATTAATAAAATTGCATTTAATGAAATAAATGAACTTTAATGACCAAAGGTGCAGTTATTTCAGTTAAAATATTTCTATATATTTATAGTTTTTTAGAACTCTCCTCTCCACCCAGACAGCAGAAAAAACCTCCCTTATTTTGAAATCCAAATGTTGGCCCGTTTGTCTGAAGGCTGCTGATGGATTAAAGTCATTGATTTCATGAATTTCGATCATCTTAACTTGCTAGGTACATAATAATGGACATAAATTATTGTAATGGCTGGTGAAGTAAATCCTCAGCAATTCAGTCACTCTTTTCCCTGCATATGAAACCTAATCATACCTGTTTGGCCAGCAACTTTTATTGTTCCCGTTGCCAGTGGGTTAACCTCTTGCACTCCGATGTACCGCGGGCGGGCACGTCTCTGCATCCTAGAGCGCACAAGGGCGCACGAGGGCACACGAGGGTGCACGAGGGCGCACGAGGGCGCTGCGTCCTAGAGCGCACTGAAAAAAAAAGCTGCATTTCCGTTCTTCCACTACAGACACAGCCGTGAACAGAAAGCCAAAGGAGTGCTTTGATTGGTTTAGATGTGATTGACCTCTCATTCGACTAATAAGAGCCTTGAATTGGGTTTCTGAAACCTTGAAGAACCAATGACTGAAAACCTAGCAAGAAGGACCCGCCTACCAACGGCTGCGAATACAACCAGCCAATTGAAGCACAGAAGTTCGAAAGCTGTTTTGTGTAAGGCTGGGTGACACCCAGGCGTTCGACAGTCTTTTTTTCTTACTACTGTTTTTATTTGTTTTGAAAAATCGTTCGTCAAAAACGCAATCATGGAAGCGCAAAACCGCAATAATGGAATTATGGTTTGACCGGGTCACGTGACCAGAACCACGAGTCCGTAATAAGCGGACCAGCTTCATGTTCGTCTGACAATGAGGAAGAGAAGTTCGCCAGCTAGGCTGCTGTTGTGGACAGGTAAGTGTTATAAGCTAAATTATTATTTATTCCTGAAAATTGTAATCCAAATGACTTTTGACCGATCGGTAAATTACAACTGTGCGGTCCGGGTCGGTCATGTTGCGAACGGCCCCCCCGTCATGTTGTGAACGCCCCTCCCCCCCCTACTCTTCTGTAGCGGATTGCAGATATATTACAGATATTTTAGTCCAACTGTGCGTATTAGACCGCGGCGCACCGTCACCGCTTTCCATCATGTAGCGATGGGCGATGTCCGTCCTCTGTAGCGGGGGGGGTGGTGGTGGTGGGAGTTGTTATCTTCTACATTACAAATATTCTAGTATAATTTTTAGTGCACTGTAGGTTATTTTTTCTTGTAAAAAAAAAAGCCACACATTTTTTACGTGGCATGCTTCTTTGTGTGTGGGGGCTTGTTATTCATGAATGAATAAACAACCCCCCCACACACACACACACACACACACAGCCCTTCACCTTTCATTAGAGCCCAAGATGAAGCTTCTATATTGAATCATTCGGAAGTTACAGACGTTTTTCCAAACTGTGCCATTTGGCACAATTTGGCGTAGTTCAAAAACGCCTGGGAACAACCTAAGAAAAAAGCTGTGTAATATATTCATTTTTTGTGGTATTGTTACAAAATTTTGACCTCAGCTGGATAACACTTGGTTCTACATTTCTGTTGCATTTTCCAGCCCGGATCTGAAGCTGTGTGTTATTTGCAAGCATTTGTATCCAAAAAAACACCCAGGTGAAATTTATTTTCTTCAAGTTCAGTATGTTTAGATGACTGTTATTCACTGGCAGGAGCACTTAGAGAGATTATGACTGTTTTGCCAAAAAATTCAAAGTGTTTTCTTTTAAATGAGACCAACCCCATGAAGATGCTGCAAAGGGTTGAAGAACAGCTTTTGATTTACTTTGGGTATGTTATTTTTTGGTGTTTTTAGGGAAATTGACCAGAGTGCAAGGGGTTGAAATCACCATAAATGTCTCACTGCTTACATACCTCTTCTGATTTTTTTCAGCATTTAAAGTACTTTAATAAGCACATGCTTCTCTCGGACAATGACGCTAGTGAAGCACTCTCCCTGGAAGGTTTGCTCTGCCTCTGACTAGAACTGTCACGTGGGCAGGGCGCTTCTGAGCTCCGCGCGGATGACGGTCACACGCGTTGTTTGTGTGCGTGCTTGTGGACATCATTCCTTGATATTTCTTTCTTAAATTTATATTTTCTTGGTGTGGCCTGGGCCCGCGGGCCACTTGGAGGTTGCTTCTGGCCTGCATGTGGCCCATGGGCCGCTAATTGAATAGGCCTGGTATACAGAAACACTGGACATGGAAGTATCCAATCTGCTCACCCCAACCCCCCACAACCTGAATGCTGTCTATTCAGATTTCTGTAAGCTCCTCATCAGGACTGCGGAAAAAACAAAAACATCCCATTGCAGCGGCATGAAAAAAATAAGCAGCAATGCTGTGGTTTTAAGGAAGTTTATTGAATCATACCGCCGTCACGAGCTCCGCTCCCGGCGCCGTGCATGCGCGCTGGGAGCAAGCCCAAGCGGCTCTCAGAGAAGGAGGACACAAAGTCTGTGTCCAGCAGCAGCAGTTGAGGAAGTGGAATTGAGAGAGCGAGTTACAGAACCTGTGCAGTATTTATACCCAACTCAGACAATACATCAAAGCAGATTCACAGCAGTTGGTATGATCAAAGGGACTGCAGAACAGGCATGAGACATTTGCATTTGTAAGACCTACATAACAATAGGCAGATGCAGTCCTCTGCTCCAGCTTGCAGGACAAAGAGGTTACAAGGCACATCTACATATTGATCTGTCTCTAGGTCACAGTAAGGACAGGACGCCTGAACACTATACATGAATGGCACATTGCATCACAATACATGCATGGCACATTGCATCACAATACATGCATGGCACATTGCATCACAATACATGAATGGCACATTACATCTCAGTAGTGCAGCGGGAAAAACCGAGAGAAGAGAGCTGACTGTCCTTAATCTGTTGTGGGGGTTAACCGAACCGCCCACACGCTCCCCCCCAGAGGGCACGGCAGGGGGTCAAGACCTCGATAATCCCTCTATGGGAGCGAGCTGTGGGAGAAGCTCGCTGCAGGCGGAGGGGGAGGGAGGGGAGGGGTAGTAAGTGCCGGCAGGGGCGGTGAAATCGTCCAAGCCGCGCAAAAATTGCTTGCTGCTCCGCGACGTCGAGGGGCTGTCCCGTTGCGCGTGCGGAGATCACAAGAAGAAAAATTTGTCTCTGACTCGTGGCCATGAAGAAAAGCAGGAGCGGCTGTAAGAAAAAAATAAAAGCAGAGGGACTGGTGTGTTGACTTTAGGGCAGGCGCACCCCTAAAGCCTCGGGAACCGCAGACAGCTGAATTCCCCTTGTGTGCCGTGGCTAAGACCATAAAATCCAGTGAGCAAGCTGCGGGCCTCAGGTGTACAAGCAAGCCTGAGGGGCCAGTGTGCAGCAGAAGGAAGGTGGTCAGAAGAGCCGTATTTGTCCCGTGCATGATGCGCCATCCTCGTAACTCCCCGGTGCGTGCGCCGGGGCTCGTGCGTGGGTGGGCCAGCTGGAGAGGCGAGTCAGGGTACAGAATCTTGGTGGAGGTCGGCGCAGACGGCACCATTAAACATCTATGATGGGCTGTGGCTGCAGATTAGTCATGGTGCGTTGGAGCGTTGAGGGGAGATAGACGATCTTTGTTCCTCAGGCTCGGGTAGATGAGTAGGATCGCTGAGAGGGAGGAGTAGCGGTGAGAGGGAGAAAACGCTCTGTGTCCCTCGGCCGGTCCAGCGTGGACATCCCGATCTCAGGCGAGGGTCGCGCCATGACGTTTTCTGCAGTTTTCCCGGTCGTGGGTGATGCCGGGAGAGTAGCTCGCCTGTGTTAGCTCCGCGTCAAGGTCTCCCTGAAGCAGAAGGGAGGGCGGATCATTTGCGTCAGGCTGCTGTGTTCGCTGGTGGCGTGTTTTTTTCAGCGTTGAGTCGCCAGCGTGGCCGTCCAGACCAGAAGGTTGCGTCGCACAAAGCGTGTGCGTCTGCGGGGTCACCAGTGCGGCGGATGATAAAATAAAGGCGATGCTGTGGTTTTAAACAGGTTTTATTAAATCATACCGCCGTCACGAGCTCCGCTCCTGGCGCCGTGCATGCGCGCCGGGAGCGAGCCCAAGCGGCTCTCCAGAGAAGGAGGACACAAAGTCTGTGTCCAGCAGCAGCAGTTGAGGAAGTGGAATTGAGAGAGCGAGTTACAGAACCTGTGCAGTATTTATACCCAACTCAGATAATACATCAAAGCAGATTCACAGCAGTTGGTACGATCAAAGGGACTGCAGAACAGGCATGAGACATTTGCATTTGTAAGACCTACATAACAATAGGCAGATGCAGTCCTCTGCTCCAGCTTGCAGGACAAAGAGGTTACAAGGCACATCTACATATTGATCTGTCTCTAGGTCACAGTAAGGACAGGACGCCTGAACACTATACATGAATGGCACATTACATCACAATACATGAATGGCACATTGCATCACAATACATGCATGGCGCATTGCATCACAATACATGCATGGCACATTGCATCACAATTATTTATTTGCCCGCCCCAAAGACTGGAAGAAGGATTACACACCCTCCATACAGCAAACCAGGAGGCAACTGCTTGGCTTAAGGACTTTGCATTCGCTAAATAAATAAATGGCACATTACATCTCAGTAGTGCAGCGGGAAAAACCGAGAGAAGAGAGCTGACTGTCCTTAATCTGTTGTGGGGGTTAACCGAACCGCCCACACCATGTGTTTTCCGCCAGCACTACATTCCTGCTTGGGATGAGCAATGTGACACGCACTACAAAGAATTGCTGCAAGCTGATCCTGGCGATGAGGTCACCTCCTGGTATCAGACTTAACATCCTGCCTTAACAAGAAGCACAGAGCACTTTGGGAGGAAACAGTGCAAGGAATAGACTTTACCCACTCAAGTAGAAAGGCATGGAAGACATTAAATTGTCTCACTGGCAGAACCTCTAAACAAACTCGGTGCCCTGTTACTGCCAATGCCATTGCCAAACAACTCCTTGCTAACGGACGCTTCAAAGATGCAGACAAAGATCAAGCACGCCTTTTCAAACAGGAAACAACTAAGTTGTGGCATTCCCCTGGAGCCGACGGCCTCCTGACAGCTCCTTTTTCATCTGAAGAGCTCTCCTCTGCAATCCACAAGCTGAAGAGTGGAAAAGCACAGGGCCCCTGACAACATTCCTCCAAAGTTCTTGATACATTGCAGACCAAGTTGCCAAGCCTGGCTCTAGCATTTTTACTCATGTTGCCTCACCAACCAAGTCATACCTAAAATCTGGAGGAGGGCAACAATCATTGCTTTACCAAAGCTGAACAAACCTATTGACAACCCGAAGAGCTATTGCTCCACCTCTCTCCTCTGTGTCCCCTTCAAGCTTCTCGAGCGCTTTCTCCTTGCACGACTAAAGCCAGTCGTTGACCCTCAGCTGCCTAACTCACAAGCTAGATTCCACCATGGTCGTAGCATCGTCCAACAGATTGTGAAGCTGACGAATGACATAAAGGTTTCTTTCAAGAGTGGACATAAAGCAGGTGTCATGCTTGTGGATCTAACAGCAGTTTATGACACCGTATGGCACCAGGGCCTGACCCTAAATCTCCTAAGAACCATCTCTGATCATCAACTTGTCCAATTAATCAGTAACATCATCCCCAACCACAGCTCTATCCTTAAGACAAGCAACAGAGAATCCAGCAAACCACATTGCCTTAGGTACGGAGTCCCCCAGGGCTCAGTAGTATCCCCAGTGCTTTTCAACCTGTACATCAGCGATTTACCATCCATAACATCTCAGCAGTATGGCTACACTGATGACCTTGCCCTGCTTTTTTCTGACCGAAGCTAAGCAAAAATAGAGGATACACTGACTGCGGATATGGCACAATTAGCAGAGTACCTCGAGACTTGGCGGCTAAAGCTAAGCATGGCAAAAACCACATCAACTGTCTTCCATCTCAACACCAAGGATGCGTGCCAATGTTACGTTCCGCTCCTTTTCTGGAGTGGGGCCTCTCTGTGTTTTTTTTTCTTGTGTTGTAGGTGGAGCTGCAAAGGACCGCTCCTGGGTGAGAGGTGCCTATATAAGCCATCTCTCTGTACCTGTCAGCAGCGCTCTGCTTCCGCTGGAGGCTGGTCACCTTCTGTGTTCATGCTCTGCCTATAGCTGTTTGTCACTTGGTCGGGGTTGTGCTGGCGACTCCAGTTTTGCCTGTTGTTTGCAGCCTGTGGGCTTTCTGGCTTTGGGCTGGCCGCTGGGCATAGTTAAAGCCCCTGACAGAGGCGTATGGTCACTGGGTTGGCTAGTGACTTGTTGGGTTTTTTTGCTTGTTACACCCCTCTAATACTCACACTCACCACTGACTTTTACAGACACCTTTTCTTTTTGTTTTGTTTTTTTAAACAATAAACTTGTGTTTAAATTGGTACCTCCATGTGGTCTCCCATTCTTTGTCTAAGCTAGTAAACCAGGCTTGTAACACCGAAGCTGGGCAAAAATAGAGGATACACTGACTGCAGACATGGCACAGATAGCAGAGTACCTCGTGACTTGGTGGCTAAAGCTAAGCATGGCAAAAACCACATCAACTGCCTTCCATTTCAACACCAAGGAGGTGTGCCATCAGCTTAATGTCCACCTTGATGGGACACCACTGTCCTACAACCCAACTCCAACATACCTTGGTGTCAAACTCGACCAGCAGCTGACATACAGGCAACATATAGAATCCCTATGTGCCAAGGTCTCTTCAAGGAACAACCTACTATGTTGACTGGCAGGCTCATCATGGGGTGCTTCTACATCCACTCTATGCACCAGTTCCCTTGCCTTGGTGTACAGCGCTGCAGAATACGCCTCCCTGGCATGGTGTCCAAGCTCACACACCAAGAAGTTGGACACAATCATTAATGAAGCCATGAGACTAGTCACTGGCTGCCTTCATGCTACCCCAACAGAATTCCTGCCAGTGCTGTCAGGTATTGCAGCTGCAGCCCTGCAAAGGAAACCTCACACATACAGATTAGCTACCAAGGCTCTCTAGGACACTGGACACCCATTGCACAACACTGTTCAGGAGTCACAGCCACTTGGACGACAGAGGTTAACATCTCGCCGGCCTTTTTCTCGTCAAGCAGCCACCCTATTGGGTCTCAATTTTGATGCACTGCAAAGATGGAGAAGAGGCTGGCAGCGCCCCCCCCCCCCCCCCAGACCAGCTCAATTTGATGTGACAACTCAGATGAAGCTACTACCAGGGGCAGAGCTACCTAGGAGAGAGTGGGTCACTCTCAACCGACTGCACTCTGGAATAGGCCGCTTCAATGTCAATATGTTTCACTGGGGACTGCGCCCATCTCCAGTTTGCACATGTGATGCAGCGCAACAAACAGCCTGACATATCATCCACGACTGTCCTGTCTTCAGCCCATCTGGGCATGTAGACTTAAACAAACCTAACCCTACCACTAGAAGATGGCTCTAACTGCTGCACAACACTGCTTAGTGTCTCATACGCAAGAAGAAGACTGAAATTTAAAGAAAATAACAAATTTAAGCCACGCTTGGTGAGCTAACTCCCTTGTACCACTGTTAGCTCGGGTGCACAGTACTTCTGTGACATTTATCATCATCATCGTCACAGCAGTCTGTCTTGGGCGACAATGACTGTTTCATTTAGGTCTGATCAGATTCCTCCACATAGCTCTGTCCTTAGCCTTCCACTGCTAGGAACTCCTATGTTCAACTTCTTCAAGTTTCTTTTTACAGTGTCTTTAAATCTGAGCCTTGGTCTACCCTGATTGCGTTTACCCTCGCATAACTGTGAGTAGAGTAACTGCCGAGGGAGACGCTGGTGGTCCATCCTCTCAACATGTCCGAGCCATCTCAGGTTCATCTGTATTAGCATGTCCTCCATTGATGGTAGACCAGCTCATTTCAACACTTCTATGTTGGTTATCTTGTCTTTCCATGAGATGTTCATTATGGCTCGAAGGTGTCTCATCATGTGCGCGTGGAGTTTCTTCACCTGCACTCTGTAGACAGTCCAAGTTTCAGCACCATACAATAGAGCAGCCTGTACTGTCGCTCTGTACACTTTGCATTTCACACAGATGTATTAGACTGGCCAATAATAAAGCAGTAGGCGAGTATCCAGGCTGGGCTTAAAGTGACACTGTTGTGGTGGCATTTGTTGTGAGGTGCGGTGTGGTGACACCTTCCTGTTGCACCACCACACCACCCTATATTAAGGGGCAGCCGCCATAGGCACTTCCTCTTGGCCCGGATGACTCCGCTGGGTGCATTCCATGTACTGTGTTCCTGATACTTAATAAAGCCACATTCAGTGCTACATCTCTTTTGGCTTCGTTCATCACCAGGTTTGTGAACATAACAGACACGCCGCCAAAAATCGAGGTTTTTTTCCTTGTTAGCATGTCTGTAACATGTTTTTTAGGACTTACAAGACATCAAGAGCGAAATCACTCAAATGTCTCCTATCTGTTTATTTGCTATAAAGTTTCACTTCAGCCTCACCCCCTAAGGTGAGTTGAGACAAGTGTTTGGTGATGTAACTATACATGAAGCTGGCAGTAATGGGTAGTGTTGAGCAAATCAGGACTCTGGCCAAAATAAAGTTATCCTCCAGGCTAGCTAGCATTTTTTAACAAACTGATTTGAAAACTTGACCCAAACTAAGATGGGTTTTACCATTAAACTGTTTTTAAGGACTGATGTAGTTTCAGTCATTGTCCTGGGCCACCGTGCATAGAAGTGGGCATGTCCTTCAACCGCTAAGTCTTTTTATCACAGGATTTATTCTGATAATTGTAGCATCATCTCCCTTGGCTGATCTGTAAAATTGACTCTTCGCCTTAAAGAAATTGCTTCACCCAAGAAGGCTGGTCAAGAATTGTTTACTTCATCTCAGGACCACAGTGGAAATGCATTCCATGGTTAAAGGCACAAGAGATAAGAATCCCATCTCATGCAAGGAATGGATTAGTTTGACCATAAATAAATGGAACTTCCTCCCAAACAAGACAGTTTTATGATTTAACAATGGTTTGAAACTTTCCAGACTTCCTGAGAGCATCTTACGGTCAATAAGATAAGATAAGATAAGATAAGATAAGATAAGATAAGCCTTTATTAGTCCCACAATGGGGAAATTCCAGGATTGCAACAGCATAGGGATAGCAACATCCAGAGCAACAATCAGAAGGCAAGAAAAAACAACATCTAGTAAACATATGTCCATATTACTATAAATGTATATATATAGACACACAGTGCAGAGCATTATGGCTGGTGAATGTGCAGCAGAAAGTCTAAGCTCTCTCTCCGCGGATGCAGCGGGCCAGCTGGAAGTCTTTGGGCATGATGGTGACCCCCTTAGCGAAGAAGAGACCCACCAGGTGGGCCTCGCTGGTCTCCTGCAGAGCCATGACGGCGAAGCTCAGGAAACGCAGGACGGTCTTGAAGTCCTGAGCGATAGGAATTATCTACAGCTCAACACTACCCCCTGGTGGACATATCTGGAATATGTTCACTTTTGACTGTACAAACTGAACTGAAGTTAACGACTGAAATGACTTCCTTTGTTAAAAAACCCTCAATTCTCAGATTATTTTCTTTTTCAGGACACCCTGGAAAATCAAGTGGAACTATGACATACCATCCTAAGTGGGGCAATGATGGATTTGAAGAATTTCAATAATCTTTGAACTTTAAATGAGTGCATGTTTTTAAAAAAATGCATAAATGAAACCTTATTCTGCTGCATGTTAATTATATAATTACAAGTTTATAAAAGTGCATGAATCACTGAAGTAGCTTAGACTTTATACATAAGTATATTCATGAATTTTCAGTGTATTAAGATATGTTCTATTCTGTGAGGAAAGTTTCCTCAAGACATCTGACTGGTATCAGCCAATCACCAGGCTGTCTCTGCTTAGCAACGGTTCTCTCATTTTTATTGGTTAGTTACAGACAAAGAACTGTTTCATTATTGGCCCAGAACTGGTTCAAACCCTCCCATGATGGAAGACAATTGGTTCTCTTTCATGTCAGTCACATTTCACCTGGGAAAGTTGACTCAGATTTAAGGAAGAACGGCCATACTTGTGTAGTTAAGAGGACACAGAGAGAGGAGAGTGGTTGTCTTGTGAAAGTCTGTGTGTGTACTTTTCTCTAAACATCTGGGAATTAATTTTTCCTTCTTTGAGCTCAAACCTTCTCTTTTATGGAGTCAAACTCCTGTTCACAGGCGTTTTTCCTATTTTTATCCTGTTAAGCTTTCTTTAAATCCACCATGTGTTTTAAAGGGACTGACTGACTGATCGTTCGTTTCATCACACTGGAAGCCATTTTTGCCAAACTCACAACGTCAGAAGAACTCAGATTTCGTGGCTTGAATTTTTATTAATCTTGTCTCTGATCCTGTAATTCTGATCAGACTGAACTATCCCCAATTTAATTGGACCCGAAGCCACTGAACCACAAAGACCCTCTCGTGTTGTCTGCCTGGCGTACTATATTACGCGGCCAAAGAAGAAGACAAAGGAGCCTCACTGTCACAATAAAATGTCAGCTTGTGACCGCTGGACTTTTGGCAGGATATCTGCAGGCAGATATTCTGATATCCTCTTCAGACCAAGCTTCAGCTAAGGATTCAGTGAAGCAGACCTCCCGTAAATCTACTGGAGGAAAAGCCTAGGAAGCAGCTAGCCACCCAGGCTGCCCGGGAAAGCGCTCCGGCCCCTGACGGCTGGAAGGAAGACCCAATGCACGAACAGTTCACGTGAGCGAAATCCCTTTGTTTCATCTGCTGAGTGATGTCCATCGCCTTAAATGTATGCCATAATTTGTCTCATGTTTAAAACTAGTTCATACTCTGATTGGAGCTATAGGATTAGAGAGAATTAATATTCCTCTTTTAATTGAAGTTCAGTTTTATTTTTAGAATAATTCAGAATCTAACTTCCATGTAATTAGTTATAATTTTCTTCGTAAATTGGCATCCAATTTTCTAAATATTTTTGGTTGCAGTTATTTCACAGTCTTCCATTGCATTACAGTTACAAATTCATACTAAAGTTTCTGGGTTCCACAAATGTGATTACACTCTGTTGCTCAGTAATCAGTTATAAAATAAAATGTGATGTTTAACACTTGGTCAATTCATTCTATCAACAGATCGTTTAAATGTAATGTCATTTACCCTGAATCTGATTAATAAAACTGTTAACGGTAGAGAGAAGTTTCCATTGAATTTCTTTCCTGTGTCATGTTTCTAAAGTCACCCACTAGAATTCATGAGTATTTTGAGACTGATTGATTGAAGGTTCATTCATTCATACATTCATCTTCTTCTGCTTAATCCGTTTCGGGTCGCGGGGGGCTGGAGCCTATCCCAGCACCTTTTGGGCGAGAGGCAGGGTACACCCTGGACAGATCGCCAGTCCATCGCAGGGCCAACACAGAGAGACAGACAACCATTCACTCTCACAGTCATACCTAAGGACAATTTAGAATCCCCAGTTTGATGCCAATTGACCTAACTTGCATGTTTTTGGCATGTGGGAGAAAACCGGAGAAATCCCGGAGTAAACCCACGCAGACACGGGGAGAACATGCAAACTCCACACAGATCACTGTTGGTCGGGGGCTGGGATCGAACCCAGGATCCCCCGGCCAAGGGTGAGTTGCTGTGCTGCCGCAGTGCTAACCACTCCGCCACCGTGCTGCCCTGATTGAAGGTATAAAGATTAATTATTAATAAATTGTCCAGATCGGACTGGTGCCCTGTTACGAGTGTTATCTATTGTTTTATATTGTGTGCGTGGACTCGGAAGCAAACCTCTGTCCCACACACACACCCACTTTTGAGTCTAAATTAAATAATTTTTTTACCTTATAATTAAATTTAAAATTAAATATCGCAACATAATGTAGCCACTGTTAGCCTTGTGGAATGTGGGTTGGGTCTAGTCACAATAGAGAGCCTAAGTCACGCCCCCTCTACTTCTGCATATGGGACCTAAAATTAATTCAATTTCAGTTCAGTTCAATTCAACTTTATTTATATAACGCCATTTCACAACAACAGTCATCTCATAGCACTTTCAACTGTAGGGGAAACCCTCACAATTGCAGAAAGACCCCAGCAATCAGGCGGTCCCCTGTGAGCAAGCGCTTGACAACGGTGGAGAGGAAAAACTCCCTTTTAGCAGGAAGAAACCTCCAGCAGAACCAGGCTCAGGGAGGGGCAGTCATCTGCTGTGACCGGCTGAGGGTGAGGGGATACAGAAGAAGAAGAAAAGAACAGACATGTAGAGAGCAAACAGCACGATGGGTACTCAATCTATGGGAGAGAACAAACAGATGTTAATGACCAGCAAAAATATTTCATTGTGAGTGAAGAAAGGGGTGAAGCCCAGTGCATTGTTGGAGGTCCCCTGGCTGTCTAAACCTAGTAGCAGCATAACTAAGGGAGGGTTCAGGGGCACATGTTCCCTCCCTAATTATAGGCGATATCAAAAAGGAAGGTTTTAACCCTATTCTGTCATGAATCTGGGTTTGGCCCCCAAACCCAGTTCTACTTATTGTTATGTTTTGCTCTATTTTCCACCTGGTGCTTCAGGGAGCTATTGGACCTCTGCTCCCTGAGAGCTTGGGCACACCCCCTCCTCCTGTCAAGTGCTATCAGCTGTACTGTCAAGGGTGTTCACACACACACACATGCACATGCTCCATTCATTCCCATTCACACGCTCGTACACGCCTTCTCACACACCAGGTTCCAGTCAAGTTCAGCCCACACTTTCTCGCACCGGCAATCTCTTTCCTCAGTAGCTTCAGGAGTATTTGTTCGCTGCAATTGTGGAAAGAGATTGTCGGAGCATTCATCTCCATACGTGGCAGCTAGCTCTCCACGTATGAGTTCTCATCTCCTGCTAAGTATTCATCCTGCATTTGAAGTTCAGTTAATCCCTTGGTGTTATCGGCTGACCCTGCTTCCCCTCTTCATCCTCCAGACTGCACGGATCACCCCGGGATTGCTCCAGCCCTGTAAGTTTCATGATCGCCTTTCTCTTTGTGCTGACAGCACTAGGCTTTCCCCTTGACCGGGCTGTAGAGCATCCGGCAGGCGCCCTGTATGTCTGGTGGCCTTAATTTCATCATTTGCATATTCCTGTATTTTTGTGGTCTGCTGTACTTGTTACCTTGTGGTGATATTTAATAAAATGGCACTTTCTACTTCCACGATTGGGTTTTCCATTCTCTCCCTCATGCGCCATACAATGGCGTACGGGGGTTTGTGACAGAATGCTCCGACCAGACAGAAAACACCCAGCGGAGTAGAAGTATGTTTTTATCTTTTTTCCTCTCTACACTTTTTTCTCTTCCTCCCAGACTGTCAATATGATGGTTCAGACAGAGAGGGAGTTGGAGCGGGAGCTGTGCTCTTTGTATTTCTTGGAGGAGATTTTTTCATTAACGTAGAAGGCCTGTTCCTCCCTGGCTGTTCGACAGGCTCAGGACACCGCGAGGAGGGTGATGGAGTGAGACAACCTCTGAGATCATCTGGAGGCAATGGAGATCCTCCAGGACATCTTTGCCGCACCATGTGAGGAATCGGCTGAGGATCTCCCAGTGCTCGAACTCCTCGCGGCCACTTCGCTCTTTTCTCCTGAGGATGCGGGGCCCCTCTGCATGGGTGACCCGCTGCCCGGCACGGTGCTCCGAGTTCCGGATTATCTCATTCCCGAGTCGCCCAGGAGGAGGAGAAGGAAGAATCCCCGCCGCAAGAAGCGTCCAGCCCCACTTATGACAGCACCGCCTCCCCACTCCAAGCCATGCTCATCTCCGTCACGGGAGGAAATGGAGGAACACAGGTGGGCTCTTTTGACAGAGACGGACCTCATCTTGGAGGTGAAGCCGTGGCTCCTCCCGGAGATGGCCGAAAGGCTAAAAGAACTTTCCCTGAGGGAGGAGGATCCGCAACCTGATGAGGAATGCCAGGAGAGGAGAGAGGACACTTCGGAGACTGTTGGGGACCTCCAGTGCCAGGAGAACAGGCAAGTTTCTTCTCATTTAATTTTCACGATCAATGATCAATTTTGCCTGCCTCCTGGCAAGGAGACTCAAGATGTGCAGTCCCCTGAGTGCTCCGCCCCAGCGGCATATAGTATTCTTGTACATGGTCTCACCAACTCCGTTCTGTGTACCCCTACGAGCCCATTGGTCCTGGATCCAGGTCGCTCAGGGGAGGAGGAGCCAGAGGGCTGGGAGGGTCCAGCCCATGGGCCAGTGGATGGGTCATCCACAGCTGCCACGCCAGAGGAACTTGGAGACGTGGAGGACGGCGCCCGACAGCACCACAACTGCAACCGCCATCACGCCTGCTGCGGGGGCCGCCACAGTGGAGTCATCCCCCTGACCAGACCTCCAGCCAATGAGACCCAGCGTATTGTCATTGGAGTCCTGGACGGCGATAGAGCTTAAGCACATGCAAGTAATCTCTGAACAGTATTTAAAGGACCAATGGCTTGCCGTCGTAAACTGCTCCTGTTTTTGTTTTTTTTTGTTTTTTTAATTTAAGTGCGGGGATCTCAGCGATGTCAGGAAGTGTTGGTCTTCAGGGAGCGAAAAGGGACAAGGTGGAGTCGAGCTAGCTATAATCAGGAGTTTGGATGGCGGAAGCTAAAATCAAACTATAAGATAAATTATTAATATATTAATGCTAGTGGAGAGTTTTTAGCACATTTTTTAAAATTGACTTTTGTGTTGTTTGTTGAAAGAAGTGCACCGATTGGTCCATTCAGTGTTAGCAGAAGAAAAGTGTACTGTAACAAAAAGAGACTGTAGCATCAGTTTACTCTATTTTTTTTGTGTACATACAGATGTTAACGGCGTCAACAGATGGGAGATGAGATTCATTTTACATTATTGCTATAAATTAAATCTTATTTTTTATGGGAATAATATAGATTATAAAGTGGGGTTTTTGCAATTGTGCATTTGAAGAGAAGCTGTGTAACCTCACTGACGACACGTTGACAACTGTTAAAGATGGCTGACATTGAGGAAGCGTGGTCTGGTTTGAACTGAGCGGCGTCGCTCTGCTGTAGCATGACTAGCTTACGACAGACGTCCAGTTTAATTATCGTTTCAGTGTAAATTCACTAGGCCTCTAAGGATAATTAATATATCAACTTATCATATGAAAATTATTTTTTACACTTGTACAAAATGAGGAGGAAGAATATGAAGGCAGCTCATTTCAGTGTAAACAGCATTATATCATAAGTTCATTTTTTAAAATTATACTTAACACACTGATTTATCGAGGTAATTTTTATAACGTTTGTATACCACTGTTAATAGTCTCTCGGCGCCACACCAGTTGGCTGCCTTTTGCAACAGCGGCTCGATTCCGAGTTTTTTTTCCCCTTCCTCTCTCTTTTGATGCTCTGAGTGTTGCTATCCCTGTGCTGTTGCAATCCTGGAATTTCCCCATTGTGGGACTAATAAAGGCTTATCTTATCTTATCTTAGTTCATTTGTTGATGGTGGAGGGATCTTGTCTGGCTTTTGGGGAGGGGTGTCAGGTGCGGCTGTCAGCTGCATCTGGACCTCCCTCGCCGAGCTCTGCCGCTGTCGGCGACCCAAACTGTTCTTCCTCTCCTATCCCCTTCGAGCTCCATCCTAGGGTCACCGGAGAGGAGCTGCCACCACCTGGGCCACCCACAGATGACAAGGCGGGTCCAGTTTTCTCGGAGGAGGCCGGCGGGGGTGAAGCACCTGACAGACCGGGGGAACCCGTGCACCCTAAATCGCCGGAGTCCTGGACGGTGGTGGAGCCAGAGTTCAGGCAAGTGTGCTCCATTATGCCAGTAATGTCAGTGTTAAGGTTACACTGCCCAACTCATGGTGAGGTGGACCCGGGGCAGCTCACAGTAGCCCTCGGGACCGCCACACTGGGCTCTGCCGCTGCCAGCAACCCTGACCCAGTTTCTCTTTTTCTCCCTTTGGGCTCAAAGCCCCCAGCCGGGGTTGCTGGAGAGCTGCTGGTCTCATCGGAGGCCACCGTGGATCGGGGTCCAGCATCAGGCGACGTGAGGAGCATCACCTCCCTCGCTGGGGAGGCCACCGCGGGAGCAATGAGGCCCCTGATGGGTTCACCGCAGGTGCAATGGTGCTCCAACTGGAGCCCACTGCGGGTGCAGCAGAGCCCCAGCTGGGGTCTACCATGAGTGCAGCAGAGCCCCAGCTGGGGTCCACCGTGGGTGCAGCAGAGCCCCAGCCGGAGTCCACTGCCAGTGCAGCAGAGCTCCAGCTGCAGTCCACCGCCAGTGCAGCAGAGCTCTAGCTGGCAAGGTCAGCTGGGTGCTACGATTCCCCTGCCCCAAGCCTCGAACGGCAGGAGGGCTCCTGTTCCTTGGTTTGGCCGCCGATGTTCCCAAGTATGGAAGTTGCCTCTCCGCCTTCCCCTCCAGTTCTGGTGGTTCCACCATGCTGGGTGGCCCCACCACGCTGGGCGGCCACCCGAAGGGCTTGGCTTATGGGTTGGGTGATCCATTGGCCTGGTCAGGCCGCCGGACACTATCCCGCGGGCCACCTGCTGGACTTGGAACTTGGGCAGGCCAACCGATCTGTCACTCCCCACCATGCTGGGGGCCTGGGACTCTGGTCGACCCCCTGAACTTTGGACTTCTGTGGAGGGGGGTTAGTGTTCCAGGTTTGGGGTCGTTAGGAGGGGTTTGCTCGTTATTTTGTTTTTTACTGATTGTGTTTTCACCGGTTGCTTCCCCCTTAACGGGTTTTCCCCCACCTCCCACCCTGGGTTAGTGTTTGTTGCCAGGGGGAGGGGTTCCCTTGAGGGGTGTTGTTTCTTTTCTTTTTTTGGCTGATGGTACTGGGGTGTCTGGTATACACCCCTGGGGGGGGGGACTGTTATGATCTGGGTTTGGCCCCCAAACCCAGTTCTATTTATTGTTATGTTTTGCCCTATTTTCCACTTGGCGCTTCAGAGCGCTATTGGGCCTCTGCTCCCTGACAGCTTGGGCACGCCCCCTCCTCCTGTCAAGTGCCATCACCTGTACTGTCAAGGGTGTTCACACACACACACACACACACACACACACACACACATATGCACATGCTCCATTCATTCCCATTCACACGCTCATACACGCCCTCTCACACACCAGGTTCCAATCAAGTTCAGCCCACGCTTTCTCACACCAGTAATCTCGTTCCTTGTTAGCTTCAGGAGTATTTGTTTGCTGCAATTGTAGAAAGAGATTGTCAGAGCATTCATCTCCATACGCAGCAGCTAGCTCTCCATGTATGAATTCTTATCTCCTGCTAAGTATTCAGCCTGCACTTGAAGTTCGGTTAATCCCTTGGTGTAATTGGTTGACCCCGATTCCCCTCTTCATCCTCCAGACTGCACGGATCGCCCCGGGATTGCTCCAGCCCTGTAAGTTTCATGATCGCTTTTCTCTTCGTGCTGACAGCACTAGGCTTTCCCCTTGACCGGGCTGTAAAGCATCCGGTAGGCACCCTGTATATCTGGTGGCCTTAATTTCATATTCCTGTATTTTTGTGGTCTGCTGGACTTGTTACCTTATGGTGATATTTAATAAAATGGCGCATTCTACTTCCGTGATTGGGTTTTCCATTCTTTCCCTCGTGCGCTGTACAATGGCGCACGGGGGTTTGTGACATATTCTTAAAAACCGTGATCGAGTCTGACTCCCAATCCAGATTGGCAGCTGGGTCCACAGGAGAGGAGCTTGATAACTGAAGGCTCTGCCTCCCGTTGTACTTTTGGAGATTCTAGGTATTACAAGTAATCCTGCATTTTGGGAGCATAATGCTTCTGTTAGGATAATAGGGTAGTATCAGATCTTTTCAATAAAAAGGGGCCCGATTATTTAGAGCTTTGTAAGTGAGAAGAAGGATTTTAAACTAAATTCTAAACTCTATGGGAAGCCAATGAAGGGAGGCCAGAACTGGAGAGATATGATCTGTCTTTCTAGTACCTGTTAAAACTCTTGCTGCAGCATTTTGGATCAACTGAAGAGTTTTTAAAGATGTTTTAGGACAACCTGATAATAAAGAGTTACAATAATCTAATCTAGAGCTAACAAAAGTGTGGATTAGTTTCTCAGCATCACTCTGAGACAAGATGTTCCTAATCTTGGCCATATTATGCAAATGACAGAAGGCAGTCTTGGAAACAAATTTAATATGTGAATTAAAAAACAGATCTTGATCAAAAATGACTCCAAGGTTCCTCACAGAACTATTAAGAGAAAGAGTAACCACATCCAAACTAAGAGTTTGATTTGGAAAGGTATTTCTAAGGTTTTTTGCACCAACTAGAATGACTTCAGTCTTATCTGAATTTAATAGTAAGAAATTACAAGTCATTAAAGCTTTGATTTCCTTAAGACAGGCCTCTAACTTGGCTAATTGATTACTATCATCTGGCTTCACTGACAGGTGTAATTGTGTGTCATCTGCATAACAATGAAAATGTATACAGTGCTTTCTAATAATGTTGCCTAATGGAAACATATATAAACTAAAAAGAGTAGGGCCTAGCACAGATCCCTGTGGAACTCCATGACTGAGCTTTGAGTTGAAAGAAAACTCATTATTGACATGAACAAACTGGAACCTATCAGATAAATAAGATCTAAACCACTGTAACAAAGTTCCATTAAGTCCAACATGGTGTTCTAATCTATCAAGTAGAATATTATGATCGATAGTATCAAAAGCTGTACTAAGGTTTAAAAGGACAAGTACAGAAAGAAGTCCATTATCAGGTGCGATAAGGAGGTCATTAGTGACCTTCACTAAAGCCGTTTCAGTACTATGATGGATTCTAAACCCAGATTGAAACTCTTCAAATAAACCATTTCCCTGCAGGTGGTCAAATAATTGCGTAGCAACAACTCTTTCTAAGATTTTTTTGAAATGAAAGGCAGATTAGAGATTGGTCTATAGTTAGCTAAAACTCCTGGATCGAGTGTTGGCTTTTTGAGTAAGGGTTTAATTACAGCAGTTTTAAAAGCCTGCAATATATGGCCTAATGTTAATGAAAAAATGATTGTTTGAAATATAGACCTACCAATAAATGGGGAGACTTCTTTAAATAACCTGGTAGGAATAGGGTCTAAAAGACAAGTTGAAGGCTTGGATGAGGAAATTATTTTATCTAACTCTAAAAGGTCAATTGGAGTAAACTCATCCAAACGGATATCAGTTGAAGGAGTTGTAGTAGTTACTGTATTTAAGTTAACGGTGGGAAGAATCTGACTGATTTTATCTCTGATACAGTGAGGTAAAAAAGTATTTAGTCAGCCACCAGTTGTGCAAGTTCTCCCACTTAAAAGATGAGAGAGGTCTCCAATTTTCGTCATAGGTATGCCTCAACTATGAGAGACAAAATGAGAAAAAAAAATCCAGAAAATCACATTGTCTGATTTTTAAAGAATTTATTTGCAAATTATGGTGGAAAATAAGTATTTGGTCACCTACAAACAAGCAAGATTTCTGGCTCTCACAGACCTGTAACTTCTTCTTTAAGAGGCTCCTCTGTCCTCCACTCGTTACCTGTATTAATGGCACCTGTTTGAACTCGTTATCAGTATAAAAGACACCTGTCCACAACCTCAAACAGTCAGACTCCAAACTCCACTATGGCCAAGACCATAACTAAGAGACGATGGAGCCTCGGCTGTCCACCAGGTCCCTGAAGTCGGGTATTCAAATGACTGACAAAGTCAGACCGTGCACGGATTTTCACCTGGGGAAGCGTCCTCTCCAGCGACCCCTAGCTGTTATCCATCCGGCTTGAAGGACCACGTATGTCAAGAATCTGAAACCTTAAAAGACTGTATATTAGTTCGTTACCTCAATAAAGATTCAAGACAGAGAATATTCTTTCATGAGTTTTACTTGCCGCAAGGAGCACAGGCAATGGTTAACATTCAGCCATGCACTGAGGCAGTCTCAGTGCTTGAGCATTTTTATACACTCTTGATCAAACATCTGTTATACACTCAAACTTACTCCCTGTGCATTTTTGCAAAGATCAAAACAAGTCAAGCAATCATTATTTTCTTCAGTCACAGAAGAACTTTTCCATCATGAAGGTGAATATTTGCACGTACACAGTTTCATAACAGTGACATATACACTTTGTTGAATAAAATGATAAAACTTATATACAAAATACACAAAATCTCCAACAGGCCCTCCCAAATTTAGATCTGACTCATGCACTAATAGCACTTATGCACAAAATATATATACACATTCACACAACATAAACTAGAGTGGGCCAGGTAGACTGCCAACCCACCTCGACACGGCTAGACGAGTTATTCTGCCGTCTTTGAAATAAAATGAGTCCACAAAGCAAAATGGTTGTGTTCCTAAAATTAAAACAATCCCTGAACATACTGTATCTATAAACACAAACAGAACTCAACAATTAATATGTACATTCCAAATTTGTTGCCAGCCCTCACCCCAACACACCCACCCAACAACCTGGATGATTCACATGTGGCGTGACCTTGAGTTCCAATTTATAAAAATCATTCTATGCAGAAGGAAAATTGTTTCAACTCAAAGATCTGGCCATGAACTGCTTCTCTCACCTAAGAACTAGAGCTATAACCCTATCCATTGGTCATAAAGTGGAAGCTAATCCCTTTCTCCAAGACTCTTTGGCAAAGGAATGTTCGAATTGACAGTTTTATGATTGACATGATCCAGACATGGCAAGTCAAGATTCTCCAGTAAGCAACCACAGTTTTGCAGTGCCCTCTGGTGGATGAATCAGGAATATTTAACTTTTTCCCTTGGTAGTGGGATTTATGCTTTTTGGACAATGAACTAATTCATATTTTTCTTCCTCAAGAAAGGATGTGCAACTGAAGACATGGTTGAACTCTGGGGATGGACAATGCGTGTTTCAAATGATTTTATTGATATGATTTTGATACGTGCTGCTTATTTTCAGGAAGAAATTAATGTTTGCATGCTTACTATCACAAATTAGTCTCACAGTTACAATGTAGAGATCTTGTATGTTCCCTTATTATCAAGTAGAATACCTTAGTCACTAAAGTTTAAGGAATTTATGCTTTATTCAGCAACATGTGTCTTAAGGAAGGTCTCACTCTTCATATCAAATGTCTGTCTCTGCTCTGTGGGGAAGACCCCCCACCATAGCTGCATTTTAACTGACCAATAGAACTCCAGGCTTTACTTTTGTTGAACAAAGCTCAAATATAATTGGGCCAGCTCAGGTTTCATGAAGTTTTGGACCATCCTGCAACACTAGAGAAAACTTGATCTTTACTGCCCTTTGTTTCAGTCTGAGATTGGACAGTGGCCAAGTTGTAAGAAGCCTTTTCTGCTCCTCCAATTTCTCTCCTATTTTTTTTTTTTTTTGTCTCTCTTCCAAGAAGGCCCAGAGTCTTCCAGGCTCTGCGAAAAATCCTGTTTCTTTTCTTTAAAATTCATTTTTCTTATGTTAATATTTTCTTCTTTAAATCACCATGCAAGAAGATTTTGTTTGATTTTTTTCTAAGCTTAAACCAACTCATTCAAGCCACATACATCGGAAGAAACGGGTCTGTGGTGTGTTTTGTCCCAATCTGAATTTCTGATGGAACTTTGCACAATAAACTAATTCCTTCCTCAGTGCATCAGAGGAGACCTCACCCAGCATGGTGGAACAGCCTTTGTGATCCCGGGAGTAGGCCATAACAGTGGTAAGGAGTCTGTCTGCCAGCTTCCCAACAGAACCTACGCTGGTCCAGTTGAAACAGAATCCAGTGGACCCGGCTGCTACCCACGGGGACACAAAGTTTTGCGGCTGACGGTCTATTGTTAATTTACCTTAATGCTTCAGAATATTCCTGGTATAAGCTCTTTTAACTTAATTTCATGGAAACCCCCATCAGAATTTCAAAATGCATGTTGTCCTTTCATTAATCTCAGTTCTTTTTCACAGTAAAACAAATTTTCCACTTTTCTAAATAGTTAACTATCATTTTCTTCATAAAATTGCATCCACTTTTCTTAACCAATGCTATTTTATCGTTTTCCAGTTTGGGAGGTGAGCCACAGCCTGTCCTGATGGTGGATAGCTAGCTGCTGGAGCCACAGCTTGCTCTGTTGGTAGATAGCAAGCTATTGGAGCCTCAGTCTAGCCTGCTGAAGCCTTGGCCTGGTCTGGGTAGGTGGCTAGCTGCTGGAGCCACAGCCTGCTCTGTTGGTAGATGGCAAGCTATTAGAGCCTCAGCCTAGCCTGCTGAAGCCTTGGCCTGGTCTGGTGGTAGATGGCTAGCTGCTGGAACTACAGCCCGCTCTGTTGGTAGATGGCAAGCTATTAGAGCCTCAGTCTAGCCTGCCGAAGCCTTGGCCTGGTCTGGTGGTAGGTGAGTAGCTGCTGGAGCCACAGCCTGCTCTGATGGTAGATGGCTAACTGCTGGAGCCACAGCCTGGTCTGGTGGTAGGTGGCTAGCTGCTGGAGCCACAGCCTGCTTTGGTGTTAGATAGCAAGCTACTGGAGCCTCAGCCTACCCTGCTGAAGCCTTGGCCTGGTCTGGGTAGGTGGCTAGCTGCTGGAGCCACAGCCTGCTCTGTTGGTAGATGGCAAGCTATTAGAGCCTCAGCCTAGCCTGCTGAAGCCTTGGCCTGGTCTGGTGGTAGATGGCTAGCTGCTGGAACTACAGCCCGCTCTGTTGGTAGATGGCAAGCTATTAGAGCCTCAGTCTAGCCTGCCGAAGCCTTGGCCTGGTCTGGTGGTAGGTGGGTAGCTGCTGGAGCCACAGCCTGCTCTGATGGTAGATGGCTAACTGCTGGAGCCACAGCCTGGTCTGGTGGTAGGTGGCTAGCTGCTGGAGCCACAGCCTGCTTTGGTGTTAGATAGCAAGCTACTGGAGCCTCAGCCTACCCTGCTGAAGCCTTGGCCTGGTCTGGGGTAGGTGGCTAGCTGCTGGAGCCACAGCCTGCTCTGTTGGTAGATGGCAAGCTATTAGAGCCTCAGCCTAGCCTGCCGAAGCTTTGGCCTGGTCTGGTGGTAGGTGGGTAGCTGCTGGTGCCACAGCTTGCTCTGATGGTAGATGGCTAGCTGCTGGAGCCACAGCCTGCTCTGGTGGTAGATGGCAAGCTGCTGGAGCCACGGCCTGTCCTGATGGTGGCTAGCTAGCTGCTGGAGCCACAGCCTGCTCTGGTGGTAGAGAGCAAGCTATTGGAGCCTCAGCCTACCCTGCTGAAGCCTTGGCCTGGTCTGGGGTAGGTGGCTCAATATTGAGCAAAATTTGGCAAAATTTGATTCCAATCAAATCAAATTTTGCCACAAGTTAAACCTATGATGTTTGTCAATTTAAAAGATAAATTTCCACGTAAATAACGGTGTATGTTGTTGTCTAACTGTTAAGGTATGAGTTCATGAAAATACGTAAATTAAAAAACTACAAACACAAATGGATGGAGCTTATGTCATCTTTTCAAAGTCTGCCCAGGGTGAAGTTACTAGCAGTCATCTGGATCAGCTGCAGCTCTCAAAATACGTAAACAATACTTTTGTGTTGTTTTTCTCTTCTTTGGATCCTTCTTTCATCGGTCAGGAAACAAGAGGTTGTTACGTATGAGGAATCAGAATCAGAATCAGATTTATTGCCATTGTTCATGTAGTACACAAACTAGGAATTTGTCTCGGTGCCATGCTGCAACATTAAAAACATGAAGGGATAAAGAGATAAACTAAAAAACTAAAAGACTAAAAACATGCAATAAGTGTAGAATAATAAGTAATAATAATAATAATAATAATAATGAGTAATACTAGTCAAGGCAGATTTAAATAAATTAGCAAGTAGCAGATAATATGGGGTACCACAGTGCAGTCGATAATGCAACAGAAAAACAGTGATGAACGACATGAGCTGCTGTATATAGTGCACAAGAGTCAATAAGTCACTTAATGTTCAGCAGTCTGATGGCAGAGGGAAAAAAGCTGTTCATGTGCCGGGAGGTTTTAGTCTGAACGGACCGAAGTCTTCTACCTGAGGGGAGGGGGGCAAACAGTACGTGACCAGGGTGTGAAGGATCGGCTATGATCCGGCCTGCACGCCTCCGGGTCCTGGAGATGTACAGGTCCTGGAGAGATGGGAGCTTGCAGCCGATCACCTTCCATCCAAAGGAGTCGGAGTCTCTCTTCATGCACGAACCAACAACCAGCAACTACCCTTTATTATGAATACTGATCTATATATACAAATGGCTGCGCCCTCCTGACGTCACACCAGGGGCGGGTACAGCAATACACACACACTCCACACAACATTCTCCTCCCCCTTACAAAAGTGTAAGACCACACACACAATCAAGACCCTCCCCAATTTAGGACCCGAATCACGCACTAAGGAACCAACGGGGAACAGTGAACAATAATGACCTAACACACTCATCCAAAAAAAAAAACAACTAAAATTGGACCATGTCTCTGAAAATATAAAAAATAATCCCATATCATACATACTCACATGTACATCAACAGGATATACAGTGGGGCAAAAAAGTATTTAGTCAGCCACTCCCACTGTCATCTCTGCTGGAGTCCGAGTTCCACCCTATGCAGGACATACTGAATGCACTGAGGAGCTCATTTAGCAGCAGACTACATCATCCCAGGTGCACAACCGAGAGGTTTCGCAGGTCCTTCCTACCAACGGCTGTCAGACTGTACAACCTAAGCAGGGCTGCTCGCAGAGATAGCAAAAAAGACGTAACAACCTAATAGTTTTTTGAATGCAAAGATGCAATAGACTTACACAATGGTCCCCTCCGGCATACAACTAGGAAAATACCGGTAGCTATGGAGGGTGAGAATATGTATGGGCACATAATCATACCATGTAGGATAACTAAGTAGACGGTTGTGCTGTTTCATCCCATCTAGCAACAATGCTCTGCACTGTGTGTGTTTATATATTTACATATTTATTCCATCTAGCTACAATGCTCCGCACTGGGTGTTTATATATCTACATATTATTCCATCTAGCTACATTGCTGCGCACTGTGTGTGTTTATATATTTATATATTTATTCCACCTAGCTGCAATGCTCCGTACTGTGGGTGTTTATATATCTATGTAGGAACCATGAAATGAAGAGACTGAATGATTTCTCAGTATTGGTTTATTTCATCTCACGTCCTACAGCTCCTCTCTCAGTCAGGGAATGAAGAGGGCGAGCTGCGGTAAACCACATACCTTTATACTTTCACATCAAACACGAATCACATTCACATCAAACACAGAATTAGATTCACATTTAATCCTCCCATTGTCCTCTCGGCTTCTCTGTCTGACCCCAGGAGGTCAGACAGTCCCCTCAGGTCCACTCCCAGATCTTCTCACTTCTTCCCCAGTCCGCAGGGGGTCCAGACTCAATGTCCGTTTGAGGCGTGATGTCAATACACACTGCGAGCTCAAAGTTCTCTCATGTCTGGGTCTCTGCCAAGGAATATGTGAGCTACAGAATGTTACGCCACATCACTCCCCCCGAAACGCCCAAGAACGGACATACACCAACATTACTCTAACCGTTAAACACCTTATGTCAATAATGGACAGTCATACACATTATGTCAAGAATGGACACACACACCAACTTCATGTCAATAATGGACAGTCATACACATTATACCCTTTCATCACCCCCCCCCCCCTTTGCAGGATCTACAGCACAATTTACACGGGTTGATCAAAATACACATCACTCTGCCCGTTGCTTAGGCTTCAATCTCCTCCCGAATCTGCTGAACGCAGGCTTCCCAGCCTGTGTTGTGGCATCCTGCGGTGCGCCTGTGGAATGAGGGGGAGAAGGGTTATTTGCCCCCTGCTGGGGAACCAGGGGCTGTTCCCTGGGAGGTCTGCCGCGTCGAGGCGCCCCCGCCGGCCGTACAGGTTCGTCACGTAACACAAAAGCAGGCTTTAATCTGTCAACACTGATTGTTTCTTTCCTGCTCCCCAAGTCCAGCACAAAATATTTCTCCCCGGTTTCCAGCACTCGAAACGGACCGTCGTAAGGTGGGCGGAGGCTGTGACACTGGGCGTCATGCCTGACATAAACAAACTCTGCGTTTTGCAAAGCCTTGGGAACAAAAACTCGCGGAAGAGTGTGATGAGTGGGGCCCGGGAGCATTTCTGCTCCCGTGCCACTTAGAGGTCCCCGCACCGGGGGGGCGCTCTGGTGCTGCATGGGCTAGCAGGAATTCTCCTGGCAGCCTGAGAGGTTGAGTAAAAACTAATTCAGCAGGTGAGGCATCTAAATCCTCTTTGGGTGCCGAACGCAACCCCAATAAAACCCATCATAGTTTGTTTACCCAATCTGTATCCGTGAGCAATGCTCTGAGGGATGCCTTCAACGATCTGTGAAAACGCTCGCATAAACCGTTGGCCTGTGGGTGATAAGCAGTGGTGCGATGGGCTGTTACCCCTAAGCCGCTGGCCATTGCTGACCACAGCTCTGACACAAACTGCGGACCCCTATCGGACGTAATGTCCGACGGGACTCCGAACCGTGCTACCCAGGCTGTTAAAAAAACACGAGTCACCTCTGCTACTGTGGTAGACTGCAATGGAACTACTTCCGGCCAACGCGTGGTCCGGTCCACCATTGTCAGGAGATGTGTGAACCCTTGCGAGGGCGGCAGGGGTCCCACTAGATCTACGTGCACATGATCAAACCTCTTAGCCGGAATGTGGAAAGGTTCTAAAGGGGCTTTTGTGTGCCTGTGAACTTTGGCCCGCTGGCAAGACATGCAGGCTCTCGCCCACTCCTTCACGTGCTTGCGCAGGCTCGGCCAAACAAACTTCTCCGCTACCATTTTCACCGAAGCGCGTACTCCCGGGTGTGCTAGGGAGTGCACCGCGTCAAAAACGCGACGGCGCCACGTGGCCGGTACCACTGGGCGAGGTTGATCGGTGGATACATCGCAAATTAGCGGGGGTGAACCGGTTTGTAAACTTATGTTCTCCAGCCTTAACCCTGTTGGTCCAGACAGGAGCGCGCGCACGTCTGTGTCTTCGCCCTGCTCCGCTGCCATGGCCGTGTAATCTATCCCTACATGCACCGGAGCCGCGTGCGCGTCTGCGCTGTTACCGCGCTCCGCGTCTGCGGCGTTACAGCCCCCATCCGCGCGGACAGGCGCTGTTACCGCTCGCGAGAGGCAGTCTGCCACCACATTAAATTTACCGGCTACGTGCTGTATATCGGTGGTGAATTCTGAAATTGCGGCCAGCTGCCTCTGCTGTCGGCCTGACCATGGTTCTGAGATTTTGGACATTGCAAAGGTGAGCGGTTTGTGGTCGACAAACGCGGTGAAACGCCGCCCTTCCAACCAGAACTGAAAATGGCGAATGGCCAGGTGGAGCGCTAGCAGTTCCCTGTCAAACGCGTTATATTTTCGCTCCGCATCGCGTAGGGATCTGCTGAAAAAAGCAAGTGGCTGCCAAGCCCCGGCAACTTGCTGTTCCACCACGGCTCCTACGGCCACATCTGACGCGTCTGTGGTTAGCGCTATTCGGGCTGCTGGGTCTGGGTGAGCCAGCAGTGCTGCATCTGCTAGTGTTTTCTTAACCTCAGTGAATGCGTGCTCCCGCTCCGGGGATCACTCAATCGCATTGGAGGGCTTCTGTTGTTTTAGCGCGGCGTACAACGGTTGCATGAGCTGCGCCGCGTGAGGTATGAAACGGTTGTAAAAATTTACCATACCTAAAAATTCTTGCAACGCTTTTACCGTTTGTGGCTGGGGAAACTCAGCCACTGCGCGTACTTTGGAGGGCAGCGGGACTGCACCCTCTGGGGAGACGCGGTGTCCAAAAAAATTGATCTGCGCTGTGCCAAAATGGCACTTGGCTGGGTTGATTATCAACCCATGCGCTCCCAACCTCTGAAAAACAGTTCTGAGGTGACTTTCGTGTTCCTCCTCAGAGGCGCTGGTGACCTAAATATCATCTAAGTAGACAAAAACAAAAGAGAGGTCGCGCAACACGGTATCCATCATGCGTTGGAAGGTTTGCGCAGTGCCTTTAAGGCCAAAAGGCATGCGTAAAAATTCAAAAAGCCCGAAAGGAGTTATTACCGCTGTCTTGGGAATGTCCTCTGGTCGGACCGGGACCTGATGATAACCGCGGACCAGGTCTATTTTAGAAAAAATGCGTGCCTTGGCCAAATGCACCGAAAAATCTTGGATATGCGGAATTGGGTAGCGGTCCTGCGCTGTGGCATTGTTTAACCTGCGATAATCGCCGCACGGTCTCCACGAGCCGTCCGCCTTAGGGACCATATGGAGGGGGGAAGCCCAAGCGGACTTCGAGCGGCGAATTATGCCCAACCTTTCCAGGTTGGCGAACTCTTCACGCACAATGGAGAGCTTAGCTGCATCCAAGCGCCGAGCCTTAGCAAAAACTGGTGGGCCGCTTGTGGTTATAAAGTGCTCCACCCCGTGCTTCGCCACCTTAGCCGAAAACGTGGGAACTGTGAGTGCTGGGAACTGGTTTAGGAGAGCGTGGAACTTACCTCCTGCTGCAGCGGCATTGGTCTGTACTGACGGCGGGGACACTCGCGCTGCACAGGGGATAGAACAAAAAGAGAGTGCATTAACCAAGCGTCTATTAGCCAGATCTACCAACAAGCCATGTGAGCACAAAAAGTCGGCGCCTAACATGTTGAAACTCACCGCCGCTACTATGAAGGTCCATTCATAGACACGGCCATGCAAGGACAGGCGCAGAGTCCTTTCGCCAGAAGTCTTGATCGACGAGCCGTTTGTGGCTGTTGCTCCATCCCCGCGGGGACCGGCCACCCGGTCCGCGTAGGTTGCGGTGATGAAACTCCTCTGTGCCCCGGTGTCAACGAGGAATTGCCGTCCGGAGTTCGCGTCTGTCAGGTACAGCAGCTTGTTCCGTTCACCGAGGGTCGAAGCTGCTAACGACCCCCGGCTCTTGCGTTTCCCTGCTTCTTGAAGTTGCATGGTGGGATGCATCTGTGTGCCTTGTGCGTGAAGCGTCGATGGTAGAAACACAGCTCGTCCCCTCCTCTGCTTCGGGACCGCGACGCCGCTGTTGTCGCTGGGGTCAGTTCTGCTGCCACTGGTTCTCCATCGCCCCCGGCCGCCGCGCCGAGGTCTGCTGCTGCCGCTAACGTCTCCTGCTCGCCGCATGCGTCCAGGAGCCGCTCCGCTTCCACGGTCAGCGTGCGGAAGTCCTGCTGGTCCACACACCTCATGCTGGACAGGGAGCCTCTCATGTGCGCTGGCAGAGTCCTTAAGAAGATGTGTTTAAATAGAAACGCATCGTTGTCTGCCCCGATCATCTGCAGCATGTCCTCCATGAGGACGGTCGGCCTGCGTCCTCCTCTGTTGCGCAGGTCCAGAAGTGTTCTGGCCCTCACCTCGGCTGATGGCACAAAACTCCGAATGAGGGCGGCTTTCAGGGTGTCGTATCTGCCAGCAGCGGGCGGCTGCTGCACCAGGCTCTGCACACACCGGGCTGTGCGGCTGTCAAGTCTTGCGATGACATTATGGAACTTAATGTCATCTGCTGATACCCCGTTGAGCACGAACCGCGACTCCACGTGTTGGAACCATGAGTGCGTGTCCTCTTGCCAGAACTCGGGGAGTTTAATTGAGTTTACGCCGGTGTGGGCGGTCTCCGGTGAATCAGGTTCGGAGAGACGATCTCCAAGCCTTTCCATATTTCTCACGTGTGGGTCACCAATGTAGGAACCATGAAATGAAGAGACTGAATGATTTCTCAGTATTGGTTTATTTCATCTCACGTCCTACAGCTCCTCTCTCAGTCAGGGAATGAAGAGGGTGAGCTGCGGTAAACCACATACCTTTATACTTTCACATCAAACACGAATCACATTCACATCAAACACAGAATTAGATTCACATTTAATTCTCCCATTGTCCTCTCGGCTTCTCTGTCTGACCCCAGGAGGTCAGACAGTCCCCTCAGGTCCACTCCCAGATCTTCTCACTTCTTCCCCAGTCCGCAGGAGGTCCAGACTCAATGTCCGTTTGAGGCGTGATGTCAATACACACTGCGAGCTCAAAGTTCTCATGTCTGGGTCTCTGCCAAGGAATATGTGAGCTACAGAATGTTACGCCACATCTACATATTTATTCCATCTAGCTACAATGCTCTGCACTGTGTGTTTATATACTCATATATTTATTCCATCCAGCTACAATGCTCTGCACTGTGTGTCTGTGTATATATATATATTTATAGTAATATGTACCTATGTATATTAACTGCTCTTGCTTTTTTTTCTTGCCTTCTGATTGTTGCTCTGAGTGTTGCTATCCCTGTGCTGTTGCAATCCTGGAATTTCCCCGTTGTGGGACTAATAAAGACTTATCTTATCTTATCTTATCTTATCTTAAAAGATGAGAGAGGTCTCCAATTTTCATCATAGGTATACCACAACTATGAGAGACAAAATGAGAAAAAAAAAATCCAGAAAATCACATTGAAGGATTTTTAATGAATTAATTGGTAAATTCCTCAGTAAAATAAGTATTTGGGACTTCCGGTTATGGCTGCCACGTAGGACGGACGTGTCTCGCTCTGCTCTGCTCCTGGAGAAAAAAAATCGGCAAATAACTCTCTCATTTGGGACAGAACGTATCCCAGCATTTGGGCGAGGATATGTCGGCGAAGCCTAAGGCTGGAAAACCAGGAAAAGGAAAAAGCGAGCCGCCGAAACAGTCCAAATTAACGGACTTTCAGGTCTGTGACGCAGCAAACAAGGCTCCATGTATGGCGGAGGAGGCTGGCGGCGGTGCGATTTCTGCGGGGAATGGCGCAGATGCGCTGATGGCTGCCATGAGTTCAATGAGAGCGGACTTTTCCTCTAGATTTGATGGGATTATGACAGCGTTGGAAGGAATAAGAAAGGAATTGGGTGACTGTGTAGAACGAACGGCGCAGATGGAGCTCCGTCTCGCTAGTGCTGAAGATGACGTCACCCGTCTTCAATTAAAGCTGCGCACTTTGGAAAAAAAAAATAAATCTCTGGAAGATAATATTTTGGATTTGGAATCTCGGTCGAGACAGAATAATTTGAGGCTGGTGGGTCTTCCAGAGGAATCAGAAGGTCGGGACGTATGTTCCTTTCTGGAAAAGTGGATTCCGGAGGTGCTGGGCAGCGAGGAGTTGCAATCAGCAGTGGTTCTGGAAAAAGCACATCGTATTGGCCCACGGAGAGATAAGGGACCGCCGAGGACCTTAATTATGAAGTTTCTTAGCAACAGAGACAGGATGAAGATCTTCAACGCTGCACGTGCTAAAGGAGAGATTAAACACCAGGACCAGCAGGTGCGGTTCTACCCAGATTTGGCCACAGGAATCCAGCAATTGAGGAAGCAGTTTGATCCCGTACGTAAGGAGCTGCGCAACCTTGGGATTCGTCATGGTGTAATCTATCCTGCGAGACTGCTGACCACGTATGAGGGCAGAACCCACATCTTCAAGACCCCAGAGGAGGCGCAGGAGTTCATCAAGAAGATCAAAGAAGAAGAAGAGACTGGTGGGAGCTAAGCATGAACAAAATATAAGGTAGAATAATTAAGCATTTGCACAGGCATCTGACTGACTTGAAGTAAATAGTAAGTTTACAAAATATAGATTGTATTATATATTAAAAAAACAAAACAAAAACAAAACAAACACAAAAAAAAAAAACTATGATGTACAAAGTTGTTAAAAATTTTGGAGTTAAGTTGGAAAACTACAGAGGAGAGTTAATGTTACGTCATTAAAAGCAGTAGAGTTAGGGTGATTGGGAGGATGAAGAAGGAGTGGCTTAGGCTGTTCCCCGTGGGTGTGGAACGGTCGATGGCTATATCGGGAGACAGAATTTTTCTTTTGATTTTGGGGGGTTTGCCACAAGTGTGGGAAGGGGAAATTTGTTTGTGTGTAGTTTGTAGGATGAATGTTCAACCACTCATGTTTTTGCTTCTCTGTATGAGCATGTTTACACTGCAAGGTAATCCCAAACTCTCTATTGATCATGGACCAAAGTGTTAACCTTAATTTAACTTCATGGAATTGCAGAGGTCTACAAAATTTAAAAAAACTTAAACAAGTTATGAATAAAATAAAGGACATGGGTTCAAGAATTGTGTTTTTACAAGAAACTCATCTGATAGAGGAGGATGTTAAAAGAATTAGGAGTAGATGGCAGGGAAGTGTATTCACCTCTTCATTTTCATCCCGAGCCAGGGGAGTTATGACTCTCATACATAAATCAGTTCCTTTTCAAGTGAAAAATGTAATTGGAGACAAATTTGGAAGATATGTAATCATTCAAGGTTCTTTGCTATTAGAAAATATAAATCTTGTGAACTTATATGGTCCCAATATAGATGATCAGAAGTTCTTTGCTAATTTATTTCTCATCTTATCATCACTTACAGGGCAACATATAATAGCAGGGGATTTTAATTGTACATTGAATCCAGGTGTGGATAGATCAACAGGACTGGATTGTACGCACATTGGATGTAGGATGACTATTAATCATTTTATGAAAGAATTGAGATTGTTAGATATATGGAGAGAAATGAAACCACAAGTTAAAGCCTATTCTTGTTATTCCAGTACCTACAAGACATTCTCACGTATTGATTATTTTTTGATTTCCACAGAATTAAGGTCCAAGATTCAAAACTGCTTTTATGATAACATCGTGATCTCTGATCATGCACCCTGTTGTCTAATATATGTAGATAAAAAATTGACAAAGGAATCAGGTAGATGGCAATTTCAGCATAAATGGCTTCAGGATGAGGAATTTGTCAAGTATATAGAAAAACAGATAGACGAGTTCTTTGACATCAATACTACACAAACATCAGCATGTGTAAAGTGGGAGGCTTTCAAAGCTTTTATTAGGGGACATATTATTAGTTATACAGGATCAAAATCTAAGAAGACTCGAGAGGAGAGAGCTAAATTGGAACATAAAATAAAAAATCTTCAGGAAAAAGTGTATGCAGGAAGTGACCCAAGGTTGGAGAATGAATTACTGATTTTGAGAGCTGAATACGACAAAAAATCAGCGAATAGAGCTGCCTCGAGTCTTCTAAGATTGAAACAATCTTTTTATGAACAAGGTGAAAAATCGGGAAAATTATTAGCATGGCAGATTAAACAATTGGAAATTAAAACACCAATTACCAGTATTATAAGTAATGGACAGGTAGTTATAGATCCTTTAGAAATTAATAGAGCCTTTAGAGATTACTATGAA
Source organism: Pholidichthys leucotaenia (assembly GCA_020510985.1). Lineage (NCBI taxonomy): Eukaryota > Metazoa > Chordata > Actinopteri > Cichliformes > Pholidichthyidae > Pholidichthys > Pholidichthys leucotaenia. The sequence continues at coordinate 194,551,222 of CM035843.1, read as the reverse complement.
AAATTATATGATACCAAAAATGAACCTGATTTAACAAAACTAAATGGGTTTTTGAACGAACTATCTATACCGTGTATTCCAAATGAAAACAGGGAGATATTGGATTCTAAAATTAGTCAAGAAGAAGTTGGGCTAGCCATTGATAATATGAAATCAGGAAAAAGTGCAGGACCAGATGGTCTTCCAGTTGACCTTTATAAAAAATTTAAGAATAAATTAATAAAACCTTTTTTGGAAATGGTTTTAGAAGCATTTCAAAATAATAATTTACCATCATACATAAATAATGCCTTAATTATACTGCTGCCAAAACCAGGTAAGCCCTCTAATAAATGTGAAAATATGAGACCAATAAGCCTATTAAACGCCGACCTTAAGATAATCTGTAAAATTTTAGCAAGATGAATACAAGAAATTTTACCAAATATTATTAATCGAGATCAGAATGGCTTTATAAAGGGTAGACAAGGCTTCCATAATGTAAGAAGACTATTTAATATTATTTATTTTAATAAAGAAGCACCGGATACAGCTCTCCTATCATTGGACGCCGAAAAGGCCTTTGATAGAGTTGAATGGCCCTTTCTTTTTGAAGTCCTACAAAGGTTTGGACTTGGAAATAATTTCATAAAATGGGTTCAAATAATATACAATAATGCTACAGCAGAAATCCTAACAAATAACAATATTTCAAAACCAATAAAAATCAATAGAGGATGTCGACAAGGCTGTCCACTTTCACCTTTACTGTTTACTATGGCAATTGAACCTTTAGCGATAGCGATACGTTTACATTCACAAATATATGGAATTAAAGTTGGACCAACAGAACATAAAATCTCCCTGTACGCCGATGACATAATTTTGTTTATGTCGAATCTAAAAAAATCAATTCCAACCTTGTTGAATTTAATAAAGAATTTTGGGGAAATATCAGGATATAAAATAAATAAAACTAAATCTTCAATATTAATGCTAAATGAGACCCAGAGAAATTACCCAGCCCCTGAGGTAAATCAATTCAATGTTGTAAATCAGTTTAAATATTTAGGAATCCAAATTATGCCTAAGCTAGAATCAGTCGCCAGTGTCAACTATGAAGCCTTAATGTCAGATATCAATGAGTTAACTCAGAGATGGATGTCACTACCAATGTCGATGATCGGGAGAATCAATATACTTAAAAGTAATATTTTACCTAAAATACTTTATTTATTTCAATACATTCCCTTATCACCACCTTTAGATCTATTCTCAAGAATAAAAAAAAAGTTAGTGGAATTTATATGGAACAACAGGAGGGCTAGATTACGTTTGTCTTTATTATATTTACCATTTGATCGTGGAGGTCTGAAATGTCCAAATTTTATGTTGTATTATTGGTCGGCACAACTGAGGTCTATGACATATTATTTTTCATCAAATGATCTCCCTCACTGGACTGAAATGGAATCATACAATTTACCTTTACCTCTTCCCATATTCATATACTCAGATTCGGCAAAAAAATTACAAAAACAAGTTAAAAATCCATTTGTAAAGCATATGATCAAAATATGGTGTGAAGCTAAAAACTATTTAAAAGAACCACAGTTATTGTCACAATTTAGTCCAATATGGGGTAATCAATATTTTAAACCAGGGAGAGCGGACGCTGTATTTAAAGTATGGAATTTAAAAGGGATACAAAAGATTCAGGATTTATATTTGCCATGTGCAGACAACATAATGTCTTTTGAAGAGCTGAGGATCAAATTTAATCTCAATAGAACACATTTTTTTAAATATCTTCAACTTAGAAACTTTATTCGATCAAATCAAAATAAAGCTCTCACTCGACCTATTTATTCATCCTTGGAAAAAATGATGATGAAAGATAGTAAAAGAAAGGGTATTATTTCAGAGTTTTATAACTCACTGACACTATCTTCAAGTGAAAATTCACTGAAAAGATTAAACTACTGGAAAGAAGATCTGCAAATTGAAATTTCAGAGGAACAATGGGAATTGGCTTGTACAGAAGCTCAAACCAAATCAATAAATGCACGCCTTAAATTGATACATTTCAAATGGTTAATGCGGATGTATGTTACACCGGAGGAGTTAAATAGATATAACAAAAATATACCAGATACATGCACAAAATGCATGGAAAGTAAAGGAACCCTATTTCATTGTTTATGGGAATGTAGATTAATAAGAATGTTTTGGGAAGAGGTGAGGGTAACAATTGAAAAAATAATCTCAAAACAAATCATATTGAATCCTAAACTGTTTTTGTTGGGTCTGTACCCAGAAAAGCATAATTTTAATAAAAGTGAAAGAACATTCATAGACCTCAGTTTGCTTAATGCCAAAAAATGTATTGCACTATTATGGAAAAAGACTCATAGACCAGATGTGACTCAGTGGTTAAGACAGATGTTAACAAACCTTCCATTAGAAAGAATAACATATATACTAAAATCAAAGGAAATTGTGTTTGAGAATATATGGAGACCTTTTATTGATTATGTAAAAAATTTAAACATAACTCTTGAAGAAGAAGGTGAATGATGTGTGTGGACCTTGTAAATTCCAAACTGGTGAACATAATATGTATACTTATGTATTGGATTGTCTAGACTAAACAGAGGAGCATTGTTGAAGATTTGATTTTGTTGGTGGTTGTTGGTGTTTTTAGTGCATTTTTTTTTTTTTTGTAGTACTTTAGTGTTAGTGTTTGATTGTTTGTATCATGTTTGTTAAAAAAAAAAAAAAAAGGTTCAATAAAGATATTGTGGAAAAAAAAAATAAGTATTTGGTCACCTACAAACAAGCAAGATTTCTGGCTCTCACAGACCTGTAACTTCTTCTTCAAGAGGCTCCTCTGTCCTCCACTTGTTACCTGTATTAATGGCACCTGTTTGAACTCGTTATCAGTATAAAAGACACCTGTCCACAACCTCAAACAGTCACCAAAGAGCTGTCAAAGGACACCAGAAACAAAATTGTAGACCTGCACCAGGCTGGGAAGACTGAATCTGCAATAGGTAAGCAGCTTGGTGTGAAGAAATCAACTGTGGGAGCAATTATTAAAAAATGGAAGACATACAAGACCACTGATAATCTCCCTCGATCTGGGGCTCCACGCAAGATCTCACCCCGTGGGGTCAAAATGATCACGAGAACGGTGAGCAAAAATCCCAGAACCACACAGGGGGACCTAGTGAATGACCTGCAGAGAGCTGGGACCAAAGTAACAAAGGCTACCATCAGTAACACACTACGCCGCCATGGACTCAAATCCTGCAGTGCCAGATGTGTCCCCCTGCTTAAGCCAGTACATGTCCAGGCCTGTCTGAAGTTTGCTAGAGAGCATTTGGATGATCCAGAAGAGGATTAGAAGAATGTCATATGGTCAGATGAAACCAAAATAGAACTTTATTGTAAAAACTCAATTTGTCGTGTTTGGAGGAGAAAGAACACCATATCTACTGTGAAGCATGGGGGTGGAAACATCATGCTTTGGGGCTGTTTTTCTGCAAAGGGACCAGGACGGCTGATCCGTGTAAAGGAAAGAATGAATGGGGCCGTGTATTGTGAGATTTTGAGTGAAAACCTCCTTCCATCAGCAAGGGCATTGAAGATGAAACGTGGCTGGGTCTTTCAGCATGACAATGATCCCAAACCCACTGCACGGGCAACGAAGGAGTAGCTTTGTAAGAAGCATTTCAAGGTCCTGGAGTGGCCTAGCCAGTCTCCAGATCTCAACCCCACAGAAAATCTTTGGAGGGAGTTGAAAGTCTGTGTTGCCCAGCGACAGCCCCAAAACATCACTGCTCTAGAGGAGATCTGCATGGAGGAATGTACTAAAATACCAGCAACAGTGTGTGAAAACCTTGTGAAGACTTACAGAAAATGTTTGACCTCTGTCATTGCCAACAAAGGGTAGATAACAAAGTATTGAGATGAACTTTTGTTATTGACCAAATACTTATTTTACTGAGGAACTTACCAAATAATTCATTAAAAATCCTTCAATGTGATTTTCTGGATTTCTTTTTCCTCATTTTGTCTCTCATAGTTGAGGTATACCTATGATGAAAATTGGAGACCTCTCTCATCTTTTTTAAGTGGGAGAACTTGCACAATTGGTGGCTGACTAAATACTTTTTTGCCCCACTGTATATATATTTACATCAAAATTGTTTAAGTCACATATCCACCGGCAGCCACGGGTAAAATCGGCCCAGGGCTCCAGGGCAGCCCCAAAGCATCCATGCCCTTGGCCACCAAAGATAAGACAGGCTCGGAGGCCCCGGGCGGCCCCATGACGTGTGCGCCCTGGCCGCTGTCTGCCTCCGAGATCAAAAATAATCTTTCCTGCGAAAGTGTCCCTCTCCACCATCACCTGCTTCTTTCCTCGGGACCCCCAGTACTGCTGTCTGGCACGCTGTTCCCCCGTGCTCGCCGGTCCACCCTCGACCTCTTTCAACACCACCGCTGTGGCTCCAAACACTCCGGTGCCCTGTGGCCGAACTCCGGGGAGACCCAAAGCCTGCTTGTCGGCGCCGCTCACTGTCTCGGGCACCTCAAACTCAGCGGCGCTACAGTCCCGTACCATGCTGAGCAACTTGACAGGCCTGCCATCTCCAGTGACCGGGAACTCCACCACTCACGGCCCCAGTCCCACCTCGATGCCTATCTGGAAGCCTGGAACTTGCTTTTGGTGTGCAGTTAGCTTTGTGGCTAACTTGCCCATAGACAATGAGTGGGCTGTTAGCTTCTCCAAGCTAACTAGCCTAGCTCCACTTGGCACCAACACTCCCACCACCCACAGCCTCATGGTTCTTGTCTGCTCGGCGAAGTACTCGGCGAGCCGCTCGACAGCATCCTCATAACACTCCATTTCACCCAACGCACTGAGAATTCTTCGGCCTTCCGTGCCGAGATGGTGGACCAGAAGTGCTCATCTTTGTCTCCCGTCGAGTCTACTTAGGCCCAGCGCCCGGATGTAATCCTCAAACATGGCCAGACACTTCGGCCACAGGATCACTGGCTCTCCCATGTACTCCAGAAATGGTAGCAGCATTGGAGGTAGCCCATACGCTCCCATAATTTTTCTTCTTGTCACCAAAATGTTATGTATGAGGAAAGGAGTCGGAGTCTCTCTTCACGCAGTGAACCAACAACCAGCAACCAGCCTTTATTATGAACACCAAACCATAAGTGGCCGCGCCCACCTGACGTCACGCCAGGGGCGGGTATGGCAACACACACACACACTCCACACAGCAGAGGTGAGGTTTTAGTCATCTCCTGCTGTGATCGTGTTTGGTGATGTGGGATGATGGAAGATGCTGTCCGCTAATTGGTTAAACAAAAACTAAATATTGTGACGTTTGCGGGATTCACACAAAGAAGAGGAGCAAGATGGTTGTGATGAACATGCTTTATTTACACACCACCAACCCCAACTACTGCTGAGCACAGAGAGGAGGGGAGGTCATTCTCCCAGACCTCAGTTTTAATCATGGTTACACACACATGATACATCTTGCCCTAATCCTGCTAAACACTGCTGGGTCATTATAACGCAGTTATAATGACACAGCAGTATAATAACTCAGTAATAGCACATTTAATACACACACACACACACACACACACACACACACACACAGTAACGTTTCAACTGGCAAAGCATGCTGGGAAATCCCTGCCCCCCTTAACATGGCCCCGACGTTACACTGCCCTCCCCTGGACTGGTTTCTGTCCCCAGAAAATTCAAAGTCCACTTTCAGAAATCCAACGCGAGTCAGCCCGGTGCCGGGGTGGCACGCACGGACCATCCAGTGTCCATCTGAGTCTCGGTCGGAGTATCTGGCTGGGGTAGGGTTCTGGTTTGGCCACCAGCGGGCGGATGAACACATCTGACAGCCTCTGTAGGACCACGCACAGTCCCTTCCCTGGCAGCGGGAGTCCCATGCCCGCTCCGGCCGACTCCTACCGCTGCCAGGTCTCCCAGGCGGCCGCTGGCCTGCGTCCATGCGTCCAGCCCTTGCCGCGCCTGGAAAATGGCCGGATCTTCGTCCTGCTCGCTCCGCTGCTGCGCCGAGGGCCTCCGTGACGTCACCGAAAGGGGAAGCATCTGCGGGTGGCGGTAGGACTACGCACAGTTCCTCCTCTGGCAGCGGGAGTCCCATGCCCGCTCCGGCCGACTCCCACCACTGCCAGGTCTCCCAGGCGGCCGCTGGCCCGCGTCCATGCGTCCAGCCCTTGCCGCGCCTGGGAAATGGCCGCATCTTCGTCCTGCTCACTCCGCTACTGCTGCACTCCGAAGGCCTCTGTGACGTCACTGCCGGGGAAGCATCCGCAGGAGGCGGCCTTTACCCGTCCATACCACTTCGCTCTAATTTAACGTTGGCGAGGGGCCAGTTTGTCGTGCGCTGCGTGCGGTGCAGTAACCGTGTGAAGTACCCTGGCTCTGTGCAGCGGAAGCCCCCCTTCCTCGCTTCGCCGTGGCTGTCTCTTCCGCGGTCTGCCGTAGCTACTCCTCCCACTCCCTCTCAGCACGGTGGTTTCCTCCGATGACCAGTCGTTCAGCACGGCAGCCAACTCAACCTGGGTCAGGTGGTCATCCAACAGGTTCTCACCGTTGTAGCGGGGAATCTTGGCCCACTGCTGGACGGATGGGACGGTCACCTCCCAGTCGATCGCCGCTCCTAATCGCTCTGGAATCGCCAGCCTGTCCTGCCCTGAAAAGGGCGGGAAACGGGGCTGGTTTGCTCTGCTCAGTCCCGTCAGGTCCGCTGCTCCGTCCATCGTGGCGAGCCTCTCCGGGGGGGGGGGGGGGGGCGTCTCAGCTCTACGCTCCGTTCCCAGCCGAGCGATGAACCGCTCCGGCCGCTGGACCTCCGCCTGGATCCTCATCTTGCTCCATCCCCACTCCTGACACCAGTGTGACGTTTGCGGGATTCACACAAAGAAGAGGAGCAAGATGGTTGTGACGAACAGGCTTTATTTACACACCACCAGCCCCAACTACTGCTGAGCACAGAGAGGAGGGGAGGTCATTCTCCCAGACCTCAGTTTCAATCATGGTTACACACACATGATACATCTTGCCCTAATCCTGCTAAACACTGCTGGGTCATTATAACGCAGTTATAATGACCCAGCAGTTATAATGACACGGCATACTGCTGTGTCATTATAACGCAGTTATAATGACCCAGCAGTATAATAACTCAGTAATAGCACATTTAATACACACACACAGTAACGTTTCAACTAGCAAAGCATGCTGGGAAATCCCTGCCCCCCTTAACATGGCCTCAACGTTACACTATTACTCTGTTATTATACAACAGCCGACAACTTTAATTACGTGGAAAATTATTGTAACGTTGGGGCCATGTTAAGTGAATTTCCCAGCATGCTTTGCCAGATGAAAACGTTATGTGTGTGTAACCGTGATGTAAACAGAGGTCTGGGAGAATGACCTCCCCTCCTGCCTGTGCTCAGTGTGTGTGAAAAATAAATCCGGTTGATCACAGCCATCTGCTCCATTTTCTTTGTGTGAACCTTGCAAACGTCACACTGGTGTCAGGAGTGGGATGGAACAAATGGAAGCTAGGATCAGAATGGAGATCCAGCAGCTGGAGCAGGCCATTGCTCAGCTGATGATGGACGATGAGACCGAGACACCACCACCGGGAGCCCGGAGCTGGGACAAACGAAGCGGCGGACCTGACGGGGCCAGCGCACCCCGCCTCCTGTCTTTTTCAAGACAGAGCGGGCAGAACAGAGCAAACGTTCCACCCTTCTCAGGACAGCACGGGCTGGCGACCCCACGGCGATCAAGGGTGGCGATCGATCAGGAAACGACCACCCCACCTGTTCGACAGCGGGCCAAGATTCCCCGTTTCAACGGCGAAGCCACATTGGATGACTACCTGACACAGGTCGAGCTGACTGCGGCGCTGAACGGCTGGTCGCCAGAGGAAACCGCCGTACAGGTCGCGCTGGCCTTGGAAGGGAAAGCCCTCTGCACGCTCTCTGATCTCCGGCCCGAGGAGCACCACAGCTGGCCAGCACTACAAGGGGCGCTCCAGAGACGATTTGGGAGAATAGTGGATGCTGAGCACGCCCAAGAACAACTGACCCGCCGCCGCCGGAACCACCAGGAAAAACTAGGAGCCTATGCTGCAGACATATGGCTGTTAACCCAGCGCAGCTACCCAGATTTCGCCCGGAGGCAGTAGAGAAGCTTGCCCTCCGGAGTTTCATCCAAGGTTTCCGCCCGGCCCAGCTCCAGAGCCACGTACGGCTCCACGCCGCGAGCGACTGGAGGACTGCAGTGGCAGAAGCAGAGCGGGCAGAGCCGCTAATAAATCGCACCGCTGAAGCAGCAACGCACAGCCGAAGAACCTACCAGGCTACGATGGAGAGCGAGGGGGAGGAGGAGGAATTACGGCAGACCACGGCGGCGCGTCCACGGAGAAGATGGCCTCGGCGGCGCGAGGAAGGGTGCTTCCGCTGCGGAGAGATGGGACACATCGCGCGATACTGCCCCGCACCCACCCCACGACAAACCGGCCCCTCGCCGGTGTTAACTAGAGCGAGGTGGCGTGAATGGGGACAGGCCACCTCCAGCAGATGTTTCCCCCGAGGAGCCGGCACCACGCGTGGGCCGAGTTGGACTCTCCCCAGGGATCTATCTACAGTGCAGCTTGGGGAAGACGTCGATCCGGGCCCTGATTGACACCGGCTCTACAATCTCCTTGGTTCAACCCGGTGTGCTGCCGGGCACGAGCAAGACGGCTTCGCGGGAATGGGAACCCACCGAGCGCTGCGTCACCACAGCTACCGGTGAGCGCGCCCGACTGAAGGGGCGGAGAGTGCTGGTGGTGGGGGTGGCCGGTCAGAACATAAGACACCCGTTCTGGCTGGCTGACATCCAAGACCCCTGTATTATTGGACTAGACCTGCTCACAGCCTGGCGTGCCAAGATCGACACCGCTGGACCTTCCCTCCAGCTGGGAAACCGGACCATCACGCTCCACAGCAGAACCCAGGGAAGGGACACGGGGGCACGCACAATCGAGGGATCGCCAAGACAGACCGGACCAGGCAGGCCACCGCGAGGACTGGACACGATGACGTCACCAGCGCGGACAGAGGGAGCACGAGCACACACAGGGACAGCAAGGGGAGGGGGTCAACGTGTCAGCAGAGAAGCAGCAGGCGGTGGAGGAATTATTTCAGCGGAGCTGCAGCGGGCTGGACCCGGAACAGAGACGCCAGCTGCGGGAGCTATTGGACTATTACGTGGGTGTTTTCGCCGCGAAGGATGAGGAATGTGGCCGGACCGGGTTGGTGCAGCACGAGATCGACACTGGTGAGGCCAGGCCGATTCGACTCCACCCACGCCGGCTGCCCTTTTCAAGGCGGGCAGCGGCGGAACAAAAAGTGTGAGAAATGCTGGAGGCAGATGTTATTGAGCCCTCCAGCAGCCCCTGGGCGGCGCCTGTGGTGCTGGTCAAGAAGAAGGACAGGTCGTGGCGGTTCTGTGTGGATTACCGACGCCTGAACGACGCCACCAGGAAAGATTCCTACCCCCTGCCCCGCATCGATGACGCACTGGACCACATCGCCGGCTCCAGCTGGTTCAGCTCGCTGGATCTATGCAGCGGCTATTGGCAGGTAGAGCTGTCACCTGAGGCCCGCCAAAAAACAGCCTTCTCCATCGGGCAGGGACTGTACCAGTTTAAAGTGATACCGTTTGGACTCTGCAACGCTCCGGCCACCTTTGAGCGCTTGATGGAGCGAGTGCTGGCTCACGTGCCCCGGAGTCGCTGCGTTGTTTACCTAGATGACCTGCTGGTGCATGCAGCTGATTTTGACAGCGCCCTGTCAAATCTCCAAGAGGTGCTGGGAGCCATCCAGCAGGCGGGGCTACGGTTACACCCTAAGAAATGCCACCTGTTCCGGCGAAAGACCACCTTTTTGGGCCACGTCGTCAGCGCAGCGGGGGTCGCCACCGACCCGGAAAAAGTGGCAACAGTGAGAGACTGGCCAGTGCTGCGGAACGTTGGAGAACTGAGGAGTTTTCTTGGATTGGCCTCTTATTATAGGAGGTTTGTGAAAGACTTCGCCACCATCGCCAGCCCGCTGCATCAGCTGACGCAGAAAGGACGCACGTTCCAGTGGAGTGACAGCTGTGCTGCTGCTTTCTCCCAGCTTCGCGCAGCGCTCATCAGAGCCCCCGTCCTGCAATATCCCAACCCGAACCGCCCTTTCATTGTGGACACGGACGCCAGCAACCAGGGCATCGGGGCGGTGCTATCCCAGGAGGGAGAACACGGAGAGCAGGCAGTCGCTTACTTCAGCCGCACTCTCAGCAGAGCCGAGAGAAATTACTGTGTGACTCGCAGAGAGCTGCTGGCTGTCATTCAAGGACTGCGTCACTTCCGTCCGTATGTGTACGGGGGGAGGTTCCAGCTCAGGACGGACCACGCTTCCCTGACCTGGTTGTTAAACTTCAAAGAACCGGATGGACAGTTGGCGAGGTGGCTGGAGGCACTGCAGGATTATAATTTCCAGATTGTGCATCGGGCAGGCTGCCTCCATGCCAACGCTGACGCGCTGTCTCGGCGCCCCTGCGCGACAAAGGAGTGTCGTCACTGTCAACGGGCTGAAGATCGGGACCAAACCGCCCCACGGGCTGCTGCTCTCCGAGCCGCTGTGAGCAGGAATAACGCAGTGACGCACAGCCCCTCCTCAGATGATCAGGCAGTTCTCCCCAGCGATGATGTCACAGAGGTTCTTGGCACGCAGCAGCTGCAGAGCGAGCAGGACAGAGACCCGGTCATTTCGTGGGTTCGGCAGTGGCTGGACGCAGGACAGCAGCCCGCCTGGGAGGTTGTGTCACCGCTGGACCCAGAGACTAAGGCCCTGCACTCCCAGTGGGCCAACCTCCGCTGCTACGAGGGCGTGGTGTATAGACAGTGGCAGACTCCAGCTGGGCAGCGGCACGTCTGGCAGCTGTTGGTTCCTCGTCGACTCTGGCCCAAAGTACTCCAGCTGGTTCATGGGGCGGTAGGAGCGGGCCACTTCGGAGTGACAAAGATGCTGCAGCGCCTTCGGGCCCGGTTCTACTGGCCCGGTTGTCATCAGGACGTGGAGCTCCACATTCATCGCTGCGACACATGCACAGCTCAGAAGGGACCAACTCAGCGATCCCACGCTCCCCTGCAGCAGTACTGGGTGGGAGCACCGATGGAGCGAGTGGGAGTGGACATCCTGGGCCCTTTCCCGACCACGGACCGGGGGAACCGCTACGTGCTGGTCGCGATGGATTATTTCACTAAGTGGCCAGAGGCGTACGCGGTCCCGGATCAGAGCGCTGCTACGACGGCATCAAAGCTGGTGGATGAAATGTTCTGTCGGTTTGGCGCACCGGAGGAGCTGCACAGCGATCAGGGTCGGAACTTTGAGGCGGAGGTCTTCGGAGAGGTCTGCAAACGGCTGGGCATCCGGAAGACCCGGACCACCCCACTGCATCCACAGAGCGACGGCCTGGTCAAACGATTCAACCGGACCCTCACCACCCAGCTCGCTATCCTAGTGGACCAGCAACAGCGAGACTGGGACCTGCATCTGCCTTTTGTTTTGTGGGCGTACTGGACGGCAGCTCAGGAATCTACCCGGTGCACCCCTGGAGCGCTCATGTTTGGATGCGAGCTGCGCACACCGGTGGATTTGGTATTCGGTTGCCCCCCTGAGCCGGAGGTGGAGGGAAAACCCAGATTGGATTATTTTTTTTGTTTGAAAGAACGTCTCCACACGGTGCACGAGCTGGCTCGAGAGGCCCTGGCAGCGGCAGGGGGTCGGCAGAAGTGAGCGTACGACTCCCGCTGCCAGGGGAGGGACTTTGCACCGGGAGATCGAGTCTGGGTTTTCTGCCCTGAGAGGAAGAGAGGACGATCACCGAAGCTGGCGAGCCAGTGGTCGGGGCCATGCGTGGTCCTGGAGAGACTGTCAGATGTGGTGTACAGGGTGAGGCTTAGAAAAAGGGACCGGGTTGTGGTCCTTCATCGTGACCGTCTCGCCCCGTATCGGCCATCTGCACCGCTGGTGGACGAACCGGAGCTTCCATCCCGGCCCAATACCCCGACCGAGACCCAGATGGACACTAGGGGGCCTGTACGTGTTGGCTGCCGGCGCAGAAGACCGCCCCGACACCTGGATGAGTTTGTATTGGACTTTTAAATTGGACTTTAATTTTTCTGGGGACAGAAACCAGTCCGGGGGGGGGGGGGGGTAGTGTAATGTTGGGGCCATGTTAAGTGAATGTCATTATCTTTTAAACTGACCCATATGTGTAACTCGTGGCAAAATTTGATCGGGATCAAAAGATAATCTCGTTCTTGCCATTCATTTCAATGGAGAATTTTTTTGATTTAAGGTCCCATTTGCGGAAGTAGAGGGGGCGTGACTTAGGGTCTCTATTCTGGCATTTGAGGGAGGGGGATTTCGACTAGAACCTATAAGACAATGAAAGTCTTTTTTTTGTAGAAAACAGGGCATAAGATAGCATTTTAGAAAATGTAGATTTGTTTTTATAGGGGATTTATAGCCACCGAAGTGCGTCTTTAACTTTTCATGACATACTTGAGCAAACCTGGAAGAGTTAAAACAGCTCATCAGAGACCGAAACGACATAAAATCTTTGTTTTTTTTAAGAGAAGTGAGTTTTGTTTTGTTTTTGTTTTTTTACATATAATCACGTGACCAATAGACGCGTTTCAGAACCTAATTAAAAAAACTTCGTGAATTTGATCTTTAAAACCTGAGGCCTCCGTTGTGCAGAAGCTGTACTTCTCACTCTGTCCACCAGTAGGCGCCATTGTCTAAAACTTCGCTTATTCAGAGTCGTGACTCATCTGTAGGTGAAATACTCGATATTTTTAGTTATTTTAGAAAATTTAAATGTGAGTTTCGTTTGAATAACTTTTTTAATCAGAACAATTTTTTAGGTTTTCCCCTCACTCATGTTACTTGTGTAATATATGCACTATTACATAAACTAATAACTTTTTCCTCAGAGGTTTCCTTTTTTCATAAATTTGCAAGGTTTTGTGGCATTTTTCCTAATAAATTTGGAAGTTTTTCACTTTTCTGTATTGAGTTGCAACTTTTTTTTTTTCATTTGTGACTTTCTGTTGAATCTTCAGTTTTTATCCTAACAGATTTGGGTTGTTTTGTTTTTCTCCTCACAGATGTATTACTTCTTTCCTGTGAATTTGCAGTTCTTAAATAAATAAATGGACAATTTTCCTCTCTATCTGTGCACATTTGTAAGTGTTTTAAAAGCATTTCCACGTGCAGACTCATCATTGTGCGCATGGAGCAGAAGTGCGCCACTGCCGCTCCTCCTCCTTCCCCTCTCAGCTGGTCTCATCCACTCCTCTCTCTTCGCACCCGGTCAGTCGGGCAGGAGCTGCTTCAGCCGTTCACCTCCTCTCTGGCCTCTTCTCCCCAACTTTCCCCGGACTCTCCGGTGCGTAAATTTCCGTGGAAACCTTCTGCGCCATGGACTGACTCAGAGATCCCGACAGCAGCGTGGATTCTCTTTCTCTTGGATTACCTTTGTTAATTTTCTCCGTGGGGAGCCGAGTCCCCCACTCACCCCCCCACCCCCAGCATGGAGGAGGAGGACGGAGTTCACGAGACCCGCGGCGCCGTGAAGGACTCGGAGCGACAGCAGCGGCTCCGGCTCTGCGTCCTAAATGAGATCCTGAACACGGAGCGGGACTACGTCCGGACTCTGCTGTTCCTGCAGTCCGTAAGTTGGTGCTGGTTTCCTCTGATCTGCAGCCTGAAGTCTGCACCGTTTACCGTGTTTTGGTTTTTTCTTTTTATGTGCACACCTGGCGTGGAGCTCTAAATGTGATCAGACGCTCAGGTTGCAGCTTTAATTGCTCACATGTGCGTTAGATTGAAGTTGCAGATGTTGGTAGAAAAAATTAGATGAACTGATGCGTGAGCACGGTTGGTTTACGCGTGGATTTACACTTTAAATGTGATTTAATGTCTGAACAGGGGATGGGGATCACTTCTGACCGTTAGTATGTTTGAGCCTTAAAATGAAGGGAAAACAGCTGAATTTTAAGAATAAACCCACCTGTCAACTAAGTCTTTCTAAAATATGCCACAAACGGTCCTTCAGTTTGCAGCCTCTGGCTTTGCACTTTTGTAGCAAATAATTTCTTTCTTTGTTTTAATTTTGCTCACTGAATTAATTGAATCTATTGTGATAATGCTGCCCAGCATCGTGGCCACACAGTAGCTGTAACACAGCTGCTCTGCAGTAGCGCACTGTGTAACTGTCACGTTTTCTTCCTCTGATGCGTGGACATTACACGCACTTTTCCTCCCTTCACTTTTCTCACCTATTGTACCATGTCAATGGTACAATAGGTGAGAAATAGGTTTCTCACCTATTGTACCATGTCAAATGCAGTGAGCCCCATGATGACATGGGGGGGGGGGGGGGTGCTGAGGCTCATTTTAGAAACCACTCGAGCTACTTTTATGCTTTGCATGCCTATGTGACATGAATTTCGTCATCCTCTCCAGTCTGCTAGGCTTTGCACAGTCCCTCTGCTGCTGTACGCATGTGGCCGAAATTTTGTGACTGCGTCGACTGTGTGCAGTGCCAACGCATGCTCAAGATCCAACCTCCCGTTAACTGTGGCAGACGAAGGGAAAGAAAAAGAAGAAGAATTAAAAAGGGGTGTGCAGTCGCAATTGTTGTTAAAATGTGTGTGGCCCAGGGACGGTTCTAGGATCAGAGCTTTAGGGGTGCTGAGCACCCAGTGAGCCCCCCCCCCCCCGCACACACACACTATTTTGTTAGAGTTATCATTTTTCATACATGTCCTCCCCGGCTTCTAGTTAGCGAACATGGTACGCGATGATGCATAAAAGCAGTGACCACTTGGATTTAATATTTTGCTGATACCAAAACGACAACAGCTTCTTTCTCTCAAATTCAAACGGTGCACAGTGGTTGCTTGACAATGCAACCATGAAAGAAAAACATCTGCTACTAGCTGTCTTAGCAGGGCTGGGCTGGGACAAAAAAATCAGCCCAGGCATTTTTGGTCCAATTTGTTAAGTAGCAACATTCAACAGCACCCTTAATGGTCTAACAAAGGTCAGCATTATCCCACTTTTGCCCTTAACAAGTGAATCCCTGTGGTTTTGAGGAAAGAAAGAAACATTATCTATTTTACAAAAATATTGTCATAATTTTAAAGTCTCCAAATTTTCCAGCAGTGCAAAACTTTGAGAAAAAGCTACACAATTACAATGAAAAAAACATCTCAAACATATTTACAATAAAAGCTTCAAATTTACTAGAATCTTCTTCTTCTTTCAGCTGCTCCCTTCAGGAGTCTCCACAGCAGATCATCTGTCTCCATCTCACCCTATACCTTCATCTTCCTCTGTAACACCAACCCTCTCCATGTCCTCCTTCACTACATCCATGAATCTTCTCTGTGGTCTTCCTCTTCTCCTCCTGCCTGGCAGCTTCATCTTCAACATCCTTTGTCCAATATCTCCGCTATCCCTCCTCTGCACATGTCCAAACCATCTCAGCCTTGCCTCTCTTACTTTGTCTCCAAACTGCTCAACCTGAGCTGTCCCTCTGATATACTCATTTCTAGTCTTGTCCCTCCTAGTCACTCCCAATGAAAATCTTAGCATCTTCAACTTGCCACCTCCAGCTCCACCTCCTGTCTTTTTATCAGCACCACCGTCTCCAAACCATACATCATAGCAGGTCTCACTACCGTCTTGTAAATCTTTCCTTTCACTCTTGCTGCTACCCTTCTGTTACATATCACTTCTGACACTTGTCTCCACCCACTCCACCCTCCCTACACTCTCTTCTTCACCTCTCTTGTGTATTTTCCATTGCTTTGGATGGTTGACCCCAGGTATTTAAACTCATCTACTTTCACTACCACTACACCTTCCAGCTTCACCATTGTACCTGCCTCCCTCTCATTCACACTCATGTATTCTGTCTTGCTTCTACTGACTTTCATCCCTCTTCTATTCAGATGATGGATAATTATTGAAGCAAAAATACAAAGATGGAAGAAAAAAGATGCCAGTTTATGATGCAGAAGTCACAAATTCAAGAAAAAATGCCAATCCATGATCCAAACATTTTTCACGAAGTTTCAAATTTCATGAAGTTTCTTAAAAAGTCTATAATTTAAAAAGAATAAAAATAATCGTAAGAAAAAGTAGGTAATTTATGAGAACTCTGCAAATTCACACAAAAATGTCCACATTTTCAATTAAAAAAATCTCTGATTTAGGTGGTAGTGTAGCCTGAAACTGTACACAAGTAAAGGTAGGTTATCTCTGTATATTATCACTCACATTTACAGTACATGAGGAGTTACCCCAAATAGTTAAGAAGTTACTGAGATGTGACTTTAGTCGGGACAGTTTGAGGTTTTTCTCCTAAATTTATGGCAGCTTTATTCTAAATTTACTACTTTTTCCTTGTAAATTTGAAAGATTCTTTTCCCACTTGTAAATCAACTTTTTTCTCATAATTTGTGTTTATTGCTAATTTAGGGCTTTTTTTTTCTTGTACATTTGAAACTTTACTCTCATAAATTTGTGAGGTTTTCTTTATAAATTAGAAATCAGAAATAAAATGAGCAAAGATACAGTATTTTCTGTTATATTATAGGATATTTATAGCCTATTTTCCAACCCCCAGCCCAGGTGAAAACCTCACGTACTTTGAAACCTAAATGTTTTCAGGTATGCATCATACTCTTACTGAATAAATTCAGACAGACCCCAAAACTATTCATAACGTTGCAGAATATTCCAGCTGAGGCTGGCATCATGCATCATTGAGTGTGTTACCTGTAGAAGAGCTGGAGCAGCCTCCTGCTGCTGGGATAAGGAGGGACCTCTCTGTAGCTACGTTCCGATCCACAGTGCACTTCAACTGTACAGTGATCCCTCGCTACTTCGCGCTTCACCTTTCGCGCCCTCAGTGCATCACGGATTTTTCAAAAATATTCATCAAAAATTCAAAATTGAGAAATAATGGGCGGGCGCTAGCAGAAGGCAGGGAGACTACATTAGAACATCAGGTATCAACACGGAGAGCCCGCACAACTCAAAATCCACCTCTCTGTTCGCTGTTCTCGTGTTGGCTCGGCTCGGGAATCTCGCAAGCTGATTGGCCGAGACGTTTCACCCCGCAAGCTGATTGGCCGAGACGTTTCACCCAGCTTCTCTCCCTGCCGAGCGCCCACCCAGCGAAGGAAGACCGCATTCATTGCTCTTTATCGCTCGTGTTGCTTAGTCTCGCCGCGTGGAACTTTTTGCTGTTCTCTTGTGCCATTTTGTACGAAATAGTCTTCCCGTCGAGCCACTACGCCGCCTCCTGCAGCTTCTCCAGCTCTATCGGAAGCTGCCCTCGACGATCCTGCGCCTCTAGCACCTGACGATGAGGCGTCACCTGAGGAGCAGTAAAGCTCTCATTAACCTGTGCAGTAAATCATCTTCATCTTGAGTTACGTATCTTGTTATAAGAATAAAAGAGTTCTAAAGACATATTTATGTACACTTTATTTACATCTACATATGTATGTACACTTACACACACACACACACGTATCATATGAGAGAGAGAGTGAGAGAATGAACGTACGTATTATTTATGGGTGACGTCATTAGGGGTGACGCTACTTCGCGGTTTTTTACTTTTCGCGGTCGGTTCTGGAACCCATTAACCGCGATAAGTGAGGGATCACTGTATTCCCTACTCCCTGCTCCGTTCTCAGGGAATATCAGTTAACTGCCCTTCACAAAATTTCTCTGTTTGAAACACCCTGTAACTGTCGGCTCCCTCCTCCATGCGTTACCACGGTAACCATAGACACGTACTGATACTACGGTGGATAATTTATATTTCTTAAATAAAATATTAATACAAATGTTTTTATTACAATCAGTTGTTATAAAGATCCTGTTTTCAAGATCCTGCCAAAGATAGGATGCCCACCAAAGTTGCAAAGCCTCATCGAATCGTTTCACACCAACATGCAGGGGATAGTGCAGCACGATGGCAACGTCTCAGAGCCATTCAACATGCGCAGCGGAGTGAAACAGGGCTGTGTACTTGCGCCAACCCTCTTTGGGATTTTCTTTGCTATGCTCCTGAGGCATGCCTTCAGCACAGCAACAGAGGGAATCTACCTGCACACAAGATTTGACGGCAGGCTTTTCAACCTCGCCCGCCTGAAAGCCAGAACCAAAGTACGCGAGGATCTAATCAGAGACATGCTGTTCGCAGACGACGCTGCAGTCGCAACCCACACACAGCAGGAGCTTCAGACCCTGATGGACCGCTTCTCCCAGGCATGCAAGGACTTCGGGCTTACCATCAGCCTGAAGAAGACTAACGTCTTGGCGCAAGGCACGGAAGCACCACCAACCATCACCATTGATGACTACAAGCTGGAGGTCGTGAATCAGTTCACGTACCTGGGGTCCACGATCAGCAACAACCTCTCCCTTGATACAGAGATCAACAAGAGGATTGGAAAATCAGCCTTCACACTCGCTCGCCTCACCACACGAGTGTGGGAGAATCCCAAACTCTCTGTCAAGACGAAGATGGCAGTGTACAACGCCTGCGTCATCAGCACACTGCTCTATGGGAGTGAGACGTGGACAACATACGCCCGGCAGGAAAAGAGACTGAACTCCTTCCACTTGCGCTACATTCGCCACATCCTGGACATATCCTGGCAGGACAAAGTGTCCAACACAGAAGTTCTGTCCCGCGCCGGCCTTCCCTCCATGTTCACTCTACTCAGGCAGCGCAGGCTCCGCTGGCTAGGCCACGTTCACCGTATGGAGGATGGCAGAATCCCCAAAGACGTCCTCTATGGAGAACTGGCAACTGGCAGGAGAGACGTTGGCCGCCCACAGCTGCGCTTTAGAGACGTCTGCAAGAGAGACATGAAGGCCCTGGATATCAACACAGAGCACTGGGAGGACCTTGCAACGGACCGCTCCAAATGGAGAGGCACCCTGACCAGACAGCTAAAGGCGGGTGAAGAGAGACTGACTGCTGCAGCAGATGAAAAAAGGACCCGCGGGAAGAACCGCCACAGACCCAGCAGCACGGAGACCACCCACAAGTGCGACCTGTGTGACAGGGACTGTCATTCGCGCATCGGCCTGTTCAGCCACAGGTGGTGCTGTTCCAGCAGAGTAGACGTTTAGGATTCTCTTCCATGGTCATCATAGACCGACGGAGGCCGACAAAACGATGTTATAAACAATAACCCACATCAATTTAACTTGTTAATAACGTTAGCAACAATAGTTTGTTTTACTTGTAAAACAAACTATTGTTTGAGGTGCAATGGCTTATGGATAATCTTCTTGTCAACTTCAGGTGAAGTAATGTACGGTTGTTCACTTCTTCCCTGCTCAGTTCTCAGTTCCCTTTGAACTGAAGACCATTCACTCCCTTCCATTTAGAATCTCAGCTAATATGGCGGAATACCCTGTGCAGTCCACTTTGGAGTACACTGTTGGGCGATCAGAATGCACCCTATGTGTGTGCGCCAGAGCTGCAGCACATGCAGGTACAGGGGAGAGAATGTGTGTGAGAGAAGGGATCATACCATTTGCGTGGCTGGGGCTGTTTTCATTTTTAAAAAGTTTAAACGACAAACTACTGAATCTGTTTTGGATGTTATTTCAGCTTGTCAAAGACAAACTAAAATTTTATAATCACAGCTTTTCTTACTCCAATTTTTAGGGGGTTAATGAAATGTTAAAATGTTATGTATGAGGAATGAAGGACTTGAGTCTCTTCTGTCATGCAGCGAACTCTCCTTTATTAACAGAGCTCAGAACTATATACAAGTGACTGTGCCCACCTGATGTCACACTGTGGGCGGGTACGGCACCACACACACTCCACACAACATTCCCTCCCCCTTATAAAAGTGTAAGACCACACACACAATCAAGACCCTCCCCAATTTAGGACCCGAATCATACACTAAGGAAATAATGGGGAACAGTGAACAAAAATAACCTAGCACACTCATAAAAAAAAAAAATACCAAAATACCAAAAATACCTTGACCATGTCTTTGAAAATATAAAAAAAAAAATCCCATATCATACAGTATATATACTCACATGCACACCAGCAAAGTATATACATATTTACGTACATCAACAACAGTCAAGTAACACCTATGTGCACTGGCAATCAGAAGTAAAACCGGCCCGGGGCCCAGGGCAGCCCCAAAGCATGCACGCCCCTGGCCACCGAAGATGAGACCGTCTCGGAGGCCCCGGGCAGCCCCACGACATGTACACCCCTGGCCGCTGTCTGCCTCCAGGATCAAAACTGACCTCTCCTGCGAAAATGTCTCTTTTCACCATCGACTGCCTCACTCCTCGGGACCCGCAGTGTTGCTGTCCAATACGCCGTCCCTCCGTGCCCATCGGTCCACTCCTAACCGCTTTCCCCACCACTGCAGCTGCCATCGTTGCCCCAAACACCCTGGCCCCCTGTGACCGCACTCCGGGGAAGACCAAAGCTTGCTCGTCGATGCCGCTCACTGCCTTGGGTGCCTCGCCGTAACGCCCAGCACCCTCGTCCAGGGCGTGTTGAGCTCCGGCGCTGAGGCCCTGCCCGACCTCCGTGGCGCCGGCTGTCATTGCTCTCTCCTGTGGCTCCCAGCATCACTCCTGCCCGCGTCACTCACCGACCCAGGCACCTCGCCGCCACTCCCAGCACCCTCGTCCCAGGTGCTCCGCTGCACTGTTCCCGTGCCCAGCTGTCACTGCTTTCTCTCGGGGCTCTCAGTGTCACTCTTGTCGGCATCACTCTCCGACCCAGGTGCTTCTTGGCAGCTCTCAGCACTCTCGTCCCAGACGCTCCGCTGCATCGTCTCCATGTCTGGCTGTCGCTGCGCTCTCCCGGGGTCCTCAGCTTACATACTCCCGCTCTCTTGCTGCCCAGGCTCCAGCTGCGGGGAAAGCTTCTGTCACTGCTCTCGCTCTCCGCTGTTGTTGCTCACTGTGCCGTCAACCTCACCAGCGCTATGGTCCCGTACCGTGCTGAGCTCCTCGGCTGGATCGCCGTCCACTGTGACCAGGGACTTCTCCACACGTGGCCCCTGTCTCACCCTGAAGTCTTGTTGATAGCCAGTAGCTTGCTTTTGGCACCAAGCTAGCTTCGTGGCTAACTTTTCCATTGAAACCGGTTGAGCCATTAGCTCTTCCCAGCTAACTAGCCTAGCTCCTAACTCCAACACTCTTGTTACCCACAGCTTCGTGGTCCTCGTCTGCTTGGCAAAATACTTGGCCAGCCGCTCGACAGCATCCACATGACACTCCGTTCCACCCAACATACCGAGAATTCTTCAGCCTTCTGCACCGAGATGGTGGGCTGGAAGTGCTCATCTTCATCTCCTGTCAAGTCTACTTAGGCCCAGCGCCGTGATATAACCCTCAAACATGGCCAGCCACTTTGGCCACAGGATCGCTGGCTCTCCCGGGTACTCCAGAAACGGTAGCAGGGATGGAGGCAGCCCTTACGCTTCCATAATTTCTCTCTCGTCGCCAAAATGCATAAGTATGAGGGATGAGGAACTGGAGTCTCTTCTGTCATGCAGCGAATTCTCCTTTATTAACAGAGCTCAGAACTATATACAAGTGACCGTGCCCGCCTGGCATCACACTGTGGGCGGGTACGGCAGCACACACACACACACACACACACACACACACACACACACACACACACACACACACACCACACAACACTGAGTTTAAATTTAAGGGTGCTACAGCACCCCTAAAAAAGGCCTAACACCGCCCATGGTGTGGCCCTTGCTTTTCATTTTCTTTAAGTGGTGATCACACTGGTGCATCGGTGCATTTGCGGTACCTGTCCGGCTGGGGTGAAACTGTAGTTGATGGTTATGCGCATGCATCAAGCACTTGGGTGAACAGTAGATGTAAATGAAGCAGCTGCGTTGCCACTCGCCTTGTCCACAGCATCAGTGCATCTTAAGCCCAATTCATGGTGGCAAAAACGCCTTGGTATGCAAACGAGCGCAGAGGACACATTCGTGCGCAAATCCTACGCAGAGGGTGAGTGCTTATCGAGTGCATGCAGTCGTGAACGCACATGCAAGAACGCAGTGGTTGCAGTGAACTGTGCATGTGCCAGGAAACTCCCACCATCCTGGAGGGGGAAGTATTGAGCAACCTGACAAATGTGGGAGGAGAAGAAGAAGAAGAAGACAAAGACCAACAATAACAACAAAAACTCCTGTCCATCCTCATTGTCATCATAATATTCACTTACCTCCATCGTCTCCGCCATTTTCTAAAAAAAATGTCCACCACCATGCTCTTCTGTTGAGGTTGGATTGCAGTTGTTCAAATGTTTGGTGGGTCTTGGTTGCCGCAGACAGTACGGACATGTGAACTGTAGATTATTTACACTGCGCTTGTGAAAAACATGGCTGCTGCGCAGTAGCTGCAGTGGCTCAAAAACAACTCTGAATAATGCCGTGTACACAAATGCAGTCTACAGAAGGCGAACATTTTCCCCTCGGAGGGCCTCTGAACCGCCCTTTAGATGTGTAAAGCAGAAATCAGATTTATAAGTTTGCCATTACGAGGTGCTGTTTCCATAACTTTACACTGGATACTTTCTTTGACTGCATTTATTTTCACAACTACTAGAAGGTGCTGTTTGCACTGCTTTACTCACCCATAGAAAATGTGTAATACACACAGAAAAAGCCACTTTATTGTGTATATTACACATTTTCTAAGGGTGGATAAATGTTCAACTTTTATGCATTTTTGTGAGACTGGGTTGATTTATTTGTATTTTATTCATTTTTATTATTTTTTCATACATATTTATGAGGGCTGCCCTGAATACGTTTTGTGGTTTTGAATAATTGGATGCAGAGTCCAAGCAAACAGCTGAATATTTAGTACAGTCTTTGGTGAACTGCATCAGGGATTTTCTTTATAAATCTGGAACCTTTTTTAAATAAATTTGGAGCTTTTCTGACAAATAAGAGACCTTTTAACTCATAAATTTACCTTTGAAAATGTAAAACTATATTGTTGTAAATTAGACTTTTTTTCCCACCTAATTTTGCAGCTCATGAATTTGTAATTTTGTTGTGTAAAGTTGATTGATTTTTTTTTTTTATATGGAAGTTTGTGACTTTTTAGTAAATTTTGACATTTTACCATCAAGTTGTTTTTTTCTGAGGTTGTTGGTAAATGTGTAATTTACTTTTATGAACTTGAGCAATTTTTTGGGGAAAAGTAGAATATTCAAGTACCAAATTTTAAAATTGAGTTCCAGCATAAGGAAAGAATATCTGGATAATTGAATATTTGGATACTGCCCTAATATTGATTGTTATATTTTAGAGGATTTTCTCAAGCCCCATCATTATTATTATCTTTTTTGAGTTTATCTATTGCCCTTTAAATCAAAATCACCCTGCAAATGAAAAATAAAAGGCATATTTAGTTTGATGCCAGGATTATTTGAAACTCTTGTTTCTTGCATGTGGGACGGGATCACTGATAACTGAAATATTATCAACTAGAAAAGCACTCATAGAGCGCATACCTCCACCAAGGCTCCTTCCGTTTCTCATGGATCACCTCCAAAATGTAATGGGTTTGTGTGTAGGCCTATAGCCACTTGTGGTGAAAATTGCTTCAAAGTCTGTCCATCAGTTTTGGAGTATTGTTGCTAACACACTGTGAGAAGATAAGAGCCTTGGCTGAGGTATGCATTCTCAGGTCATCACCAAAATATAATGGGTTCCACTGTAGCCCAAGAACCACCTCTGGTGAAAATTTAATCCAAATCCATCCAGTAGTTTTTGTGTAATCCTGCTGCACAAATACAAACAAAGCCCTTGGTGGAGGTATGCACTTTCAGATCATCACCAAAATCTAATCATCTGTTCCCTGTGCCATTACACACCTTTCCTGAAAATTTCATCAAAATCCGTTCATAACTTTTTGAGTTATGTTGGTAACAGACAGACAAACAAACAAACCCCAGCAAAAACATAACCTCTTTGGCAGAGGTAATAATTGTAATCGGTGCTCTGTTGTGTCTGTCACTGCTTCAAAAACAAAATCTGTCATTTCTCAGGAAGCATAAGAGAGAAACTTCTGTTTCTGGCCAAAACTGTTAAATTTCATGTCCTCTGAAGCACTGATTCATCAGACTCTAATCAGTGCTCCAGACCCACACAGTCTGTATAATATGAAGCTTTAATGTAGACATGTAATGACATGACATGTAATGACAATGACATTACAATGACATGTAATGACATTTAATGTCTTAAGATTCTGCTGTTCCACCGGTGGGAATGTTTCAGATTTTCTAGTGCCACTCAGTGAAGAAAGAATTTGAGTTTCTTTGCATATTGTGAATTTAGGGAAACTGGCTGGAATGCTCAGGGGTCGAAAGTTTCACATCTACAAGAAAAAGTAGCAAATTTACAGGAAATAAAGTTGCAAATTTTTGAGGAAAAAGGTTAAAAATTTACAAGAAAAAAGTTGCAAATTTTTGTGAAAAAGTTGCAAATTTACAAGAAAGAAGTGGCAGATTTTCAATAATAAGTTGCAGATTTTCAGTTTTTTTTAAATGTATGAGAAAAAAGTTGCAAATTTATGATAAAGTTGTAAATTTGCACGAAAAAAGTTGTAAATTTAGGTTTAAAAAAGCTGCAGATTTACTACAAGAAAAGCTGTAAATTTCCAATAAAAAGCTGCAAATTTATGAAAAAAGCTGCAAATTTGAGGAAAAAAGATGCAAATTTAGAGAAAAATCCATCCACCCGTGGAGGATGGAATCAGACAAGGCAGCAAGCTGAACAGCACAGAACTTTATTCACTTCCAACAAACAGAACAGAATGCCCGAGGTCTCTAGGCAATCACTCTTGTACATTTTTATTCCCTCCTCAGAGACCCAGGGAATGAGACATTAACATACAAGACACAAAGCCTACACCCACATCAACATACAGTACACAAAGCATTACTTATTACCATACTATCACACCCCAGCGAACTCCGGTGTGAATCCTGTCACAGCGGGGGTGACGGCTCCTCTTTGTTTCATCTAAAACCCCCCAGCACTATGGTGCTCTTCCTGTCTCCGCTTCCCTCTTGGCCATTCATTTCTCATATCCTCCCCCAACCTCCAGTCCTGGGTGGAGTGCCACCTATTATGTGTCACCACACAGCCCTTTCCCCCCCCCCCCCGGAACACCCAGAAAGGGCCCTACCCCTCTGGTCCTTTGGGCTTGAGCAAGTGCCCGTAGTGGCTGTAGCGGGGCACCGCTGGTCCAGTCGAATCGCATCCTGGCGAGGGGTGTGGAAGGACACGCTAGTCTGTGGAGGGGAAAGGGGTGGGGAAGGAACAGGGTTAGTTTCGTGAGCACAGGTCTCTGCAGGGGGAACACCAAACTGCGGAGCCACCATAGGTGGGCGTCCGTGTCAGGGAGCTTGAGCCACCACCACCTGTTCGTCTGCCAACACATAAGCGGGCTTAAGTCTGTCAATGCAGACGGTTTCCTTACGCCCCCCACCCCCCCAAGTCTAACACAAAGTGTTTTGCCTCTGTTTCCAGCACTCTGAACGGGCCATCGTACGGTGGATGCAGCGGCGTTTTGTGTGCATCGTGCCTGACAAAAACGAACTTGGCACTCTCTAAGCTCTTTGAAACGAAGGTGCCACTGTGTTTTTTGCCACTGTATACATTTGTCCACAGAGCAACTACACGGTACTGCTAAACAAACTCCATGACGTCATCAGCGCAGTAGAGACGAAACATCCCGATGCTGTTTTTATTGTTGCTGGCGACTTGAACCAGTGCAATTTACGGACTGTACTCCCCAAATATTACCAGCATGTGGACATTCCCACCTGTGATAAAAGCACATTGGATCATGTTTATTCCAATATTCGTAACGCCTACAGAGTGGCACCCCACCCCACTTCGGACAGTCAGATCACATCTCACTGTTTATGTACCCAGCCTACAGACAAAAGCTGAAACAAACAAACCCTGTTATTAAGCAAATTAAGCACTGGACTCCAGAGACTGAGAACATCCTGCAAGACTGTTTTGCCTGTATATACTAGGATGTGTTTAAAGCTGCAGCCACCCAAGAAGACTCTTCTGTAAACATACAGGACTATACTGAATATGTGCCTGGGTACATCATCACGTGCGTTGATACCATCGTACCCACCATACAGGTCAGGAAGTTCCCCAAGCAGAAGCCCTGGATCAACAGTCAGGTACGTCAGATGCTGCATGCTCACTCTCATGCATTTAAATCAGGCTGTGAGGTCAAGTAGAAAGCTGAGAAGTATTGACTGAGAAAGGCTATAACAACAGCCAAGAGGCAGTACAGAGAAAAGCTGGACAGCCTCTACTCTACTCCTGACCCAGGGCGCATATGGCAAGGCCTGCAACACATCACAGACTACAAGAGGATCAACAGCAGCACCACTAGCTTCACAGACGGCCTGCCAGACGATCTCAACATCTTTTACATCTGCTTCGAGACCACCAGCTGCAGTACAGAGAAGAGATGCACACTCATGCCCCCCCCCCCCTTCCCCACTAAGAGTCTCACCAGGCCAGGTAAGCAAAGCACTGAGGAACATCAACCCCTGCAAGGCAGCAGGACCATACAACATACCTGGGTGGGCCCTTAGAGCATGTGCTGCCGAGCTGATCGATGTTCTCACATCAATCTTCAACCTCTCCCTCAACCAGAACATAGTCCCCTCCTGCTTCAAAACGACAACCATCATCCCTCTCCCCAAAAGGAGCCCGCCGACCTATCTGAATGATTACAGACTGATAGCACTCACTCCAATCATCATGAAGTGCTTCGAGAGAGTGGTACTGCCTCTCATTCAGGACAGTGTACCGGGCACCCTGGACCCCCTGCAGTACGCCTACCAGGCCAACAGGTCTGCCTCAGGTGCCATTGCTGCAGCACTCCATTATTCTCTCTTCCACCTGGAAGATAAAGACTCCTACATTAGGATGCTCTTTGTCGACTACAGCTCCGCCTTCAACACGGTCATCCCCCACAAACTCACCGCCAAACTGTCTTCACTTGGCCTGTACCCCACCCTCTGTGACTGGCTACTGGACTTTCTAACTGGCAGGCCCCAGTCTGTCAGGATGGGTAACAAGACCTCAGCCAGCATCATCACGAACACAGGTGTCCCACAGGGTTGTGTTCTCAGCCCCATCCTCTACAGCCTCTTCACCCATGACTGTGTTTCCTCCCACAAGGACAATATCATCCTAAAGTTCGCGGATGACACAGCAATGATAGGATGCATCACTGGTGATGACGAAGCATCGTACAGGAGGGAGGTGGCCAACCTGGTGTCATGGTGTGAGGACAAGAACCTCACCCTCAACACGGACAAGACAAAGGAGATGATAGTGGACATGAGGAAAGGGAGGAGGAGACCCCATCGGCTGCTGTTCATCCGGAAGATTGAGGTGGAGAGGGTGAGCAGCTTTAAATACCTGGGCATTCACATCAGCAAGGACCTTACGTGGACACAAAACACCACAGAGCTGGTTAAGAGAGCTCAACAGCAGCTGCACTTTCTGAGAAGGCTGAAGAAGTTTGGCATATCCTCCAGGATCCTCAACAATTTCTACAGCTGCATCATCAAGAGCATCCTTACCAACTGCATCACTGTGTGGTGTGGCAGCACTACTGCCCTGGACCCCAAATGCCTGCAGAGAGTGGTGAAGACAGCCCAGAAGATCATCAGGATTCCACTCCCCTCTCTGCAGACTGTTCACACTTCCACCCTCAGGCTGGAGGTACAGAAGTGTGAAATGCAGGACAACCAGACTAAAAAAACTCGTCCTTTCCCACTGCCATCAGACTCCTGAACAAATAAGAACTCCCACACTCCGCAACAAAGCTTTCCATATAGGAACTCACACACCAGCTGCTAAATTTACACATTGCTCTCCTGTACAGTAGATATAGTCTCACCCGTCTGATGTCCATATCATCTCTGCTGCTAATTATCATCTCTGCTGCTATTACCATGCACAGTCTACTGGTACTACCAGTACAGAGAAATTAGTACCGGGTGCTCATTTGTAATTTGTAATTATACACTGCTCGTTGCACAATGCTCATTTGCACACTGTACATAGGTTTATTCCATCTCAGGTTCACATCATCTCTGATATCAGTATACCACTATCACTTTAGTCATCCAATGAATTTTCAATTTCATTCCTCTTGTCTGACTGCTTTAACTGTCCAAACTGCATAGTGTGTGTTATTAGTACTCATTAGTTTTAGTATTTAGTATCAAAGTGTGCTTAAGGAGTCCTAATTGCCTAACTCTGTGTTGGCATGTGTGTGTTATTAGCATCCATTAGTATTAGGATTGAGTTACTGTGTTAGTGTGTCATTACCTTATTAGAATTGTTGTTTTTGTACCTATTACCTTGCTGTTCATTCAGAGAGCAAAGTAAGAATTTCATTGCTCAGGAAATGTAGCATTTCTTAACTGTGCACATGATAATAAAGCCTTTGAATCTTGAAAAAATTTGCTAATATTTGAGAAAAAAAATTATGTTTACAAGAAAAAGTAAGTTTTTGTGAAAAAAGTAGTAAAATTGTAACCAAGTTGCAGATTTATGATAAAAAAGTTGCAAATTTTTTTGAGAAAAAAGTTGCTAATTTTCAAGAAGAAAATTAATCTTCAGTGACGAGACAAAATCAGGGGACCCATGAATGTTCGTACTGATGCTTTCCTTCCCTCGGACTCAAACGGCAGAGTTGGCCCCCTCATTCTTCTTGCTCATCACAGGAGTCAGAGACTGGAGTCATTGAGAGCTTCTAATCATTTAAAGTGACTCCAACAACTGCAACTGCTTTTATCACGATGGTTATTATTATAATGCATTACTTGTTGCTCTGTAGGGTGGTGTCTGCTGTGAAGAGGCACTGTTTTTTTAAATAAATTTGTAGGTTGTTGAACTGTGTTTTTAAAGCCCCAGTAGATCATGTTTTTGTCAGATGTGTAGAAATTCTCGTCACATTGCTACGGTTTCTCCTCGCTCTCTTACAGTAATCACATAGTTCCCATTTTTCGATAACTGTCTGCTGCTCTGGTTGATTTTGATGATTCGGTGTATTTTCACCTGGCGGATGTTTGAATGCCGTCACGGTTCCCTCTTTCCTCTGGACGGTCACGTGCTGAGAAACTTCCTCAAACTTCTAACTGCTCGTGTGCGGAGCCGGCTCATGCAGGGGAGTGGTGTCATGTTGTGTTTGCTTCCTAATGGTGTATAATCAGGGATGAATAAGAGTGCACACCTCCACCGAGATCTGTGTTCTTACAGCTCCCAGAGGTGTTGATGAAGTGTCCGGGACATGATTTGGCCCCAACACCTCAGAGTTTAGTTATTACAGCACCATTTTACACACGGGGAGGGAGCTCTTCTCCATCTGGGCTGTTTTACAGTTTACTGAAAGAGTGAATGGCTAACTCTGCTAATGGCAGCTAACTACTGCTAACTGAGGAGGTGTCCAGAGTCTAGGAGATTTTTTTTTTTTTTTTGAGGGGGGTTATCCCCTTGTTTAGCTGCCACCCCCCATCCTCATCCCCATAAAGGATAGGATAATAATGAGCAATGTTTAAATACATGTTCTCAAGTAGCTATTGATTTTTTTTTTTTTTTTTAATACTTGCTGCTTTTTCCCTGTTTCATAAATTTGGAGATTTTTTCACCCGTTTTTTTTTTTTTTTTTCCTAATTTGTGACTTTTTCCCTATTTCCTAAATTTGGAGATTTTTTTCCCCCAGTCTTTTAAATTTGTGACTTTTGTCCGTATTTCATCAATATGCGACTTTTGTCCCCAGTTTTTAAATTTGAGACTTTTCTCCCAGTTTTTTTAAATTTGCGGCTTTTGTCTCCAATTTATAAATTTGCAGCTTTTGTCCCCAGTTTTTTAAATTTGTGACTTTTGTTCCCTTTTCGTAAATTTGCGACTTTTGTCCCCAGTTTTTTTAAATTTGCAACTTTTGTCTCGATTTCATTAATTTGCAACTTTTGTCCCCAGTTTTGTAAATTTGTGACTTTTCCCCATTTCGTAAATTTTGAGATTTCTTTCCCCAGTTTTTTAAATTTGTGACTTTTGTTTGCATTTCATTAATTTGCGACCTTTGTCCCCACTTTTGTAAATTTACAATTTTTCCCCCCCAGTTTCAGATATGTCAAATGTGCGGTTCCCCTCCTCTCCAATTTTAGAAATTTACAAGATGGGGAAAGTTTAACTTTTTTTTTTTTTTTTTTTACTAAATTTGATAATAAAATAGACTAAATATTTACCTTGAGGAAATTTATGACTTTTTAAAATTGTTAAGTTAGCATCTTTTATCATATTTTGCACCTTTGTTCTCTAATTATGATCTCCACTGTAATTTGAAAGAATAAAGTATTTATACTTGATTTATTCTAACATATGTTATTCTTCATTGTTTAGAATTTTACAGAATATCAGCTGTGCCTGTGCCACTGCTGTACTAGTATGTTTTCTTTCTTTTTTAAAATAATCAAGGCACTTGAACACAAACATTTATTTTGTAATAAAACAAACAACTGACCAAAATTAGAGAACAGTGACCACTGTGTCAGAAGAGAAGATTTAAACAATTTTTTTTTGTTGTTGTTTTTAGGGCTGTATGATTCAGAAATTAATAGGAAGTTTTGAATGACTTCAGCACATCTGCACCCACAGGACATCACTAGTTTCTCACACATTGTTTAAATCTTTTCTTGGACACAGTGGTCACTGTTCTCTAATTTTGCTCAGGTTTTTTTTTTTTCCAAAATAAATGTTTGTGCTGAAGTGCCTTGGTTATTTAAAAAAAAAACGAAACAAAACATGCTAGCATAGCAGTGGTATAGCCATAGCTGATATTCTGTCAAATTCTGAACAATGAAGAATAACAGAATAAATGAAGTATTAATGCATTGTTCTCTAATCTTGATCTCCACTGTATTCCTAATTTACATTGATAGTTCCTTACACTAACCATGTGTATATCCCCGAGAACCACCACCATCTCCCTTGTCAAAAAATAACAAATCACCTGCTGATAATAAACAATAGTACAGTAACACCTGTGAATGAAATATATGGTCACGTGGGACAGGGTTGGTTTTAAACTGACAAAGCTCAGACAGTTTAAGGTGGTTTTTAAGGTGCCATGGAAACGTGAACTGTACCCATGACTAAAAACGAGAGGTGGTTTGTGGTTGGGACGTTTTCGTAGTCGGCGGATGCCACCATCCTGTTGTTTGTTCTGAATGTCAGTGGAGCTCATCGCCAGGTTTCTGAGATCAGTCTGAATTCACCTCTGAGGGTTGAAGTTCAGTTAATTACCCAGGAAGGACGTTCATGTCACCGACAGGTGCACAAGAAAAAGGAATAGACACAAAAATAATCAAAATCCTCCCAAAATATGTGGGTTTACAGTAGGTTTCTATGGCTATATGCCACAGCATGTTTATTGATGATAAAGAATAAGCTTCAGTTATTATTTACAAGTTAAGGAGTTAAGTGCTTTGAGGGATCATTGACATTAGAATAAGACTTTGTCATTGCAAAACACAATTGTACAGTGCAACAAAATTTGTTTTGCTTTGTAAGATGCTCAGATAAAAGGTAAACTGAACATTTGTTGAGCTGCTGCATCTGAACGCGCCGCCATCTTACATCTTGCTATATACAGACGTGCTCAAATTTGTTGGTACTCTTCCATAAAACAAAACCAAAAACCCCCCAAACCACCGGCCCGCTCAGCTTCAGCTCGAACGGTAAGGTCATTTCAAGTTACTTTACAAGTTCAGCCTGATTTTAATTAAAATTAACAGCTGAACATTAATCCTTGCAGTGATGATGGTGATTGTTGGAAAAAATTGTGGCAAGAACGAAGGATTTTCCAGACCAGTTCAGATCTTTGGATCGCAAAATGAATGGGGCCATTTCTAAGTTTTTTGGGGGCTTCTATTTTAACATTGTGTTTTGGGGGGGCACGGTCAAACCCTTTAACATGTGGGTCATTGTCTAGATCAGTGTTCTTCAACCTTTGTTGAGCCACGAAACCCTTTTTACATCGGTGGATGGCTGCAGGTTTTTTCAGACGGACACATTGTAGCCTATTACGTCATATCTAATCACAATTTACTCTTGTAATTTGTTTATACTCTGTGTGGAACACAGTGTGATTCCATACAAAGTCAACAGAAATGTGAGTGCACGTGCATTTGCTCCGGGCAATGCAAGCCTGTGCAGGCTAGGAATTATCGCGATGCTTCGTCATGACAGCCGCTTGACATTGGTGTTCCTGTTGTTGCTGCCAGGAGAGTGAATTAGTCTGAAAATGAGACAGCTACCTAGACAACCCTCAGCAGAGGTGCTGTGTGCCGGCAGGAAAAGCAGGCAAGTGGTTGCGACCCCAAGCCAGAAGGCGGGGGGGGGGGGGGGGGGTTGCTGACCAACTTTGAATCACTACAGTAGTGACAATGTGGACAGTTTGCAAAGACAGTGGTAGGCTGGCGCAGAACTCCCTAAAGGGGCCACAACCCCACCTCTGACTCTGGCTAGTACTGGTGCGTGTTTTATGTAAACTAACAAGTGAGAGTGGCTGAATCAAAATGAAGTGAAGTTATCTGTCTAGCAGTGACAAAAGCAAGAAGGGAGTTTTTGTCATGGCAGACACGCTTTTTTTCGGCACAACATTGGCGGTTTTCCGTGACGGGTGTATCCACCGCTTGTTTGGTGCTGGGAGCAGCCGACGTCGGGGTTGAGCCCCCGCAGGAGGAGGTGGTGACATCCTCCCATCCAGACAGTGCTCTCGGCCCAGACACGACGGTGTCTTTTCTGGGTCTCCGTGGCAGATGCAGGGTGGCTGCAGGGGTTGTGAAGGTGGGGCCAGTTTTCCATTAAGAAGAGGAAGAAGAGGAGAGGGATTGTGTTGGTGCTGCCATCCGTTGACATGAAGGAGCCACTGCAGGCTCCAATGCACGATGACAACAGGTTGTTTGTAATTTTTTGGACCAATTAAGAAAGTGGCTAATTTATGAGGAAGAAAGTAGTAAATCTGCAAGGAAAAAAGTGACGAATTCCATGGTGAAAAGTGGAGAATTTGCAGGGAAAAAAAGTGGAAAATTCTTTGGGGGGGAAAAAAAGTGAAGCATTTCATGGGAAAAAAGTGGAATATTTGAGGAAAAAAAAGGTGAATTCTATGGAAAGAGTGTAGAATTTATGAGGAAAAAAGTGGAAAATTTTGTGAAAAAAGGGGAGAATTAACAAGAAAAAGGGCTGAATTCTGGAAAACGGTGGGGAATTTATGAGGAAAACAGGGAATTTCTCAGGGGAAAAAAGTGGAGAATTAAAAGTTTTCAACTTTTTTTTGTCACAGGAAAAAATAAGCTGTAAATGTGTGATGGAAAAAATTTGAAGGTAATTTTAATTCTCCCCATAAAAAGTTTGCAGGTGATGTTGTAGTTTGAGGTCCCCTAGTGGCTGAGAGGTGCAGTTACATTTGTGATTCATATTCAGGGGCCAGGGGTCAAATATGTGGGAGCCGCCCAAACATTTCTGCTGTTCCGTCATATTTCAGTGTTTCTGTGTCTTATCAGGGTCATCTCTTCCTCGTTGATTTTCTCCGTCACGCTCATGGTTAAACCTGAATATCAGCTGATGGACCGCTGCCTTCTCACCGTTTATCCTCCACCTCCCTTTGTGCTCCTCTTAAAATGCTGGCTCAGCCACAATGATTATAACGACACATAAAAACCAGAGACGTTATCAGGGTTTGGTGTCCCGGCTCCTTATGGATGTCACTCGTCTCCTGACAATTACGGCACCGATGCGCTTGTCCAGTGAGCTGCAGGGGTGAGGTGGGGTGTGTGTGTGTGTGTGTGTGTGTGTGAAGAGACAGATTAGAGGATTGGTTCTGCTTGCCGTGATTGCCGTGAATCTCTAAATCTGCTAACTCTGGGCTGAGTGGAGGCAGAACCAGAACTGAAATCACTGCAAATTTAGGGTCATCAGGAAAATTGACATTAAAAAATCAGACTTCCTGTGAGCAGTGTTGACACGGAATCATTTGGGTATTTAAGTAAAACGCATGAAAGTAGTCTCTACCAGCAAAATCAAGTATTGTCCCTCTTATAAATAAATTAAACTTAAACTTACAAAGAAAGAAGGGGTAAATCCCATGGAAAAAGTGAATTCCATAGAAAAAAAGTGAATTAATGAGGAAAAAAGTGAAGAATTTATGAAGAAAAAAGATGTGAATTCTGTGGGGGGAAAAAAGATGAATTCCATGGAACAAATGGAGAATTTTAAGAAAATAAAGTGGAAAATTCTGTGGAAAAAAAAGAGGAGAATTAAAAAGAAAAAGGGGTGAGTTCTAGAAAAAAAAGTGGTGAATTTATGAGAAAATAAGTGGTAAATCTGCAAGAAAAAAGTGACAAATTCCATGGGAAAAAAGTGGAAAATTTATGAGGAAAAAGATGTGAATTTCCAAGGAAAAAAGTTAGTTTAAAAGAAAAAAATCTTTCCTATAAAATGAGTGTTTACTTTCCTGTTAACTTGGTCCAGACGACGGACTTTCCCAGACATGATCCAGCAGATTGGTGTCAGGAATATCGTCAGTCATTTCCCTGTAAAACCATGAACTGTTGGGTGTTTTCCAGCTGCACTGACTGGGCGTTTTCTGAGTGATCTGGAGCTTCTCCAGTCTGACCTCCTCCTCAACTGTGAGGACGGACGGACGGATGGGGTCAGGTGGTCAGGAGGGTTTCTGGGGTGATGGGAAACATCTGGGATTACTCTGGGGGCCTCACCCACAGACACATCCAACACTATCCGTGGACCGCCACCTTGTAGTCGTGGAGGGGTGGAGGGGTTTGAGTGCCCTCATGATCCCAGGAGCTATGATGTCCGGGGGGGGGGGGTCTCCCAAAACAGTTTGTTCCTGGGTCAAGGGCCAGACCGAGAGCGGTCCAGTGGATGCCTGTGAAGAAGTTACAGCAAGGACTCAGAGTACACAAAGGAGCCACATGGTCTGCCCTGGCTTTTTTGTTCTTGTTTATTTGCATTTTTTCATGTAAACTAGTATCTTTTTTTTCCCCTCATAAATTTGGGCATTTTTTTTCATAAATTAGCGACTTTTTTCTCTTAAACTTGCAACTTTTTTTTGTAAATTTGTGCCTCTTTTATGGGAAATGTTCAACTTTTTTCTCACAAGTTTGTCTTGTAAGTTTGTGACTTTTTTTCATAAATTTTATACTTTTCATTGAAATGTGGAACCTTTTTCTCATGATTTTGTAACTTTTTTCTCAAATTTTTTTACTTTTGGAAATTTGGAACCAAATTTTTCTTGTGATTTTGTGACTTTTTGTCTCATAAATTTGTGACTTTTTTCTCAGTTTTTTTTTTACTTAGAAATCTGGACCCTTTTTCTCGTGATTTTATGACTTTTTTCTAATAAATTGTGCAACTTTTTCTTGTAAATTTTCACCTTTTTTCCTCGTAAATTTGTGACTTTTTTTTTTCTTGGAAATTTTTAACTTTTCCTCACAAATTTTCAACTTTTTTTCTTATAAATCTGTGACTTTTTTTTCCTCATGTTTTTTAGTATTTTTTTAATTCATAAATGTAATACTTGAAAATTTGAAACATTTTTGTTGTGACTGTGACCTTTTTTCTCATACATTTGC
This sequence comes from Pholidichthys leucotaenia, assembly GCA_020510985.1. NCBI lineage: Eukaryota > Metazoa > Chordata > Actinopteri > Cichliformes > Pholidichthyidae > Pholidichthys > Pholidichthys leucotaenia. The sequence continues at coordinate 194,515,272 of CM035843.1, read as the reverse complement.
AACATCCATCCATCTTCTACCGCTTAATCCTTTACGGGTCGCGGGGGGGCTGGAGCCTATCCCAGCATCTTTGGGCGAAAGGCAGGGCATACCCTGGACAGATCGCCAGCCCATCGCAGGGCCAACACAGAGAGACAGACAACCATTCACTCTCACAGTCATACCTAAGGACAATTTAGAATCCCCAGTTTGATGCCAATTAACCTCACCTGCATGTCTTTGGCCTGTGGGAGGAAACCGGAGTACCCGGAGTAAACCCACGCAGACACGGGGAGAACATGCAAACTCCACACAGAAGGGTCACCGATGGTCTGGGGGTGGGATCAAATCCACGATGGTCAAGGGTGGAATCGATCCCATGACCTTCTTGCTGTGCTGTCACTGTGCTAACCACTACATTTGCAACATTTTTTTGACATTTGCAACATTTTTCTTGTAAATCTTCACCCTTTTTCATCATTTTTTTCCTTGTAAATCTGACTTTTTTCTTGGAAATTTTCAACTTTTTGCCTCATAAGTGGCTTTTTTTCCCCTCATAAATTTAATACTTTTCTGGGAAATTTAAAACATTTTTCTCATGATTGTGACCCTTTTTCTTGTAAATCTGCAACTTTTATTTTATTAGAAATGTTCTACTTTTTTTCTCACAAATTTTCAACTTGTAAATTTCTCTTAAATTTTTAACTTTTTTCTTGGAAATCTGACACATTCATGTGGATGACAAATGATGGTTTTTAACATTTTTGTTTGGAGAAAATTTAAAGCTTTGAAATCTCTCCCCCCAACATAATCTTGCATAGCCCAAAATCGTCAATTTTTTTTTTATTTTTTTTTTTTTTTTGCCAATTTGCATGAAGACATCACAGAATTAAGATAAAATGTAAAAACTTCACTGGACAGAGTAAAGTCATTTATCACGACTCGAGTAACTTCTTTATTCAATACTTCTCGTAAATTTGCAGCTTTTTCCTCGTAAATTTGCAGCTTTTTCCTTGTAAATTTGTAGCTTTTTTCTTGTAAATTTGTAGCTTTTTCATCATAAATTTGTAGCTTTTTCTTCATAAATTTGTTGCTTTTACGTCATAAATTTGTATCTTTTTTGTTGTAATTTCTAGCCTTTTTGTCGGAAATTTGCAACATTTTCCTCATACATTTGCAACATTTTCCTAAAATTTGTAGCTTTTACGTGATAAATTGTAGCTTTTTCATTTTTAAATTTGTAGCTTTTATGTTGAAAATTTGTAGCTTCTTTCTTGTAAATTTGCAGGTTTTTTTTTTTTTTTTTATAAATTTGTAGCTTTTTTGTCCTAAATTTGCAACCTTTTTCTTGTACATTTGCAACTTTTTTCTCATAAACTTGCAACTTTTTTTCTCATAAATTTGTGACTTTTTGTCTTAAGATTGTGGCTTTTTCATTGTAAATTTGTAGCTTTTTTTGGCTTAAATTTGCAGCTTTTTTCTCGTAAATTTGCAGCTTTCTTCTGGTAAATTTGCAACTTTTTTCTTGTAAATTTGCAAGTTCATCATAAATATGTAGCTTTTTCAACATAAATTTGCAGGGTTTTTTTGTATATTTACAGCTTTTTTTTTCTTGTAAATTTGCAATTTTCATCTGGATGCTGGTTACATTTTTATGCTGTGTAATTAAATTGTAACTTTTAAATTGTAAAGTAAAATCTTTTATCATATTTTTGCACCTTTTTATTACAAATGTGTACCTAATTTACATTAATACATTTGTACTGTCTCCCTTTTACTTGACTCTGGCTGCCCTCCCCCCAACCTCCCCCCCCAAAAAATGATGCCTTTTTACACTCATTACGCAACAACTGTGCAGTGAACCCGTTGTTCAGCTTCCGCTACAAGCTTCAGCCTGCTTCTACCTTTTCTATTTTTCTCTTTTCTTCCCCTGTGCCATCTCTCCAGCTCCCCCATCCTTCCCCCAGCATCAAATTACTCACAGCTTAAGAGCGTATAAATATCCTGAAGATTCTAAACCTTCTTCATCTTGGTTGCAGCGCTGGTGGTTCCCCCCACTGAGAAGCACGTCACATGTAGGGAGAGGGATCGGGGAGTTTTAACAGTCATGTGTGTGTGTGGGGGGGGGGGGGGCAGTTAATGTGGCGACTGCTGGGGGTTTGTGAGGGGTTTTATTGTTAATGGACTTTAAACTATTTTTATACCCATAGCAGCAACCTGCTAGTCAGTCAAACCTGAGGAGGAGAATAGAAAATGAGGAAGATGTCAGTTGATTTAACAGCAAATGAAAGCATGAATAATATTTAGATAGAGGTGGAATGCCACTGTGAGGCTTGACGTTGCCTTCTTGATGTTGCTCATCTGCATCCACAGTAGGGCTGGGAAACATTAATTTTCACAATTGATTTGATTCTGATTCTTGAGGTTCTGAATCGATGGAATTTCAATTCGATCCCGATTCAATCAGGGAAATTATCATTTTAATAGCTGTTTTACAGTGCATCCAGAAAGTATTCACAGCACTTCACTTTTTCCATGTTATGTTCCAGCCTTATTCCAGAATGGATTGAATTCATTTTTTTTCCCCTCAAAATTCTAGGGGATTTTGAGGAAATCTACAGATAATTCTAGAGGAATTGTCTGTAGACCTCCGAGGCAGGATTGTCTCGAGGCACAAATCTGTGGAAAGGTACAGAAAAATTTCTGCTGCTTTGAATGTACCAGTGAGCACAGTGGCCTCCATCATCCGTAAATGGAAGAAGCTCGGAACAACCAGGACTCTTCCTAGAGCTGGCCGGCCGTCTAAATTGAGTGATCGGGGGAGAAGAGCCTTAGTCAGGGAGGTGACCAAGAACCCGATGGTCACTCTGACAGAGCTCCAGCGTTCCTCTGTGGAGAGAGGATAACCCTACAGAAGGACAACCATCTCTGCAGCAATTCACCAATCAGGCCTGTATGGTAGAGTGGCCATACGGAAGCCACTCCTTAGTAAAAGGCACATGGCAGCCCATCTGGAGTTTGCCAAAAGGCACCTGAAGGACTCTGACCTTGAGAAATAAAATTCTCTGGTCTGATGAGACAAAGATTGAACTCTTTGGCATGAATGCCAGATGTACATGTTTGGAGGAAACCAGGCACCACTCATAACCAGGCCAATACCATCCCTGCAGTGAAGCATGGTGGTGGCAGCATCATGCTGTGGGGATGTTTTTCAGTGGCAGGAACTAGGAAACTAGTCAGGATAGAGGGAAAGATGAATGCAGCAATGTACAGAGACATCCTGGATGAAAACCTGCTAGCGCTCTTGACCTCAGACTGGGGTGACAGTTCAGCTTTCAGCAGGACAACAACCCTAAGCACACAGCCAAGATATCGAAGGAGTGGCGTCAGGACAACTCTGTAAATGTCCTTGAGTGGCCCAGCCAGAGCCCAGACTTGAATCCAATTGAACATCTCGTGAGAGATCTGAAAATGGCTGTGCACCGACACTTCCCATCCAACCTGATGGAGCTTGAGAGGTGCTGCAAAGAGTAATGGGCCAAACTGCCCAAAGATAGGTGTGCTAAGCTTGTGGACTCGTATTCAAAAAGACTTGAGGCTGTAACTGCTGCCAAAGGTGCATCAATAAAGTATTGAGCAAAGGCTGTGAATACTTATGTACATGCGATTTTTTTTTTAAAGTTTTTTTAGTTTTAATAAATTGTCAAACATTTAAAAAATGTTTTTTCACGTTGTCATTGTAGGGTATCGTGTGTAGAATTTTGAGGAAAAAATGAATTTATTCCATTTTGGAATAAGGCTGTAACAAAACAAAATGTGGAAAAAGTGAAGCAGTGTGAATACTTTCTGGATGCACTGTAACATGCCAGGGAAAAAAGTCTTAGAGACCTAATGCTGCAAATTGTAGCAGGAATCCTCCAACTTTGTTAATACATAAATTATTAGAAAAAGAACTGACCCCCAAATCAGTTACAATAATGCCCTTTTCATTATTTAACTTATGATTTCACGAAGTGCCAACAAGTGCTTTCTTTAGTGCAAAGGGTGTGTAGTAGAGTTGCCAACTGTCCAGTTTTTCCGGAATGTCCCATTTATTGGGCAAAATATGTTTGTCCTGAGTGGGACGTGCATTGTCCCGCATATTTAAGGCCACCTTAATGACCGGGCTAGGCTGGGCTGAAGCCCAGGGACCTACCAAGATCAGAGCCTATCATGAGCCAATGAAAAAGATCACGTTGTTGTTAATTGGTCAAATTCTATGTCCATCACTTGATATTCATGTGTGGCTGCCAATTGGTGTAATTTACAAGCGCCTCACATGGGTACCAGAAACAATAGCTTATCAAAGGAATTGTTCTGACATGTGACTATGCAAGCAACAGTGAGAGAAAGAAGTAATTAGCTGGGTCAAAATGTCCAGAAAAAGTTTGAAAGTGGTGCTCATAAAATTGAGAGGAAAAGGAAGTGCTCAAAAAATCCCAAAGTGTAAAGGATTTTTCTAAGCTGGAGCATCAAGTGGAGGAGCTGCCAATTACTGCAGAGTAGACAGGTGGGTCGTTAACCTGTGCAGGTTCCATTGCTGCTGTTGTGCTTGTTTGAATCAGGAATACTTCACTGATGTAATTTTATGCCAAAGGCAGCATCTGTCACTGTAAAAATGGAAATCTCAGTGAGATAAAATATCCTAAATCAAGGCTTTATGCTTGTTTTTCCTCTCACAATATAATTTTGACAAGACAAGAATTTGTTTTTGTTGTGCAGTTTTCTGGAAGATTTTACTTGCTTTACCAAAGTTTTTACATGTTTTAAGAAATTTAATCTTACTTTGTTGGCAGATTTTTTTTTTCAAATTTTAACTAGAATTATCTATTGCCAGAATTTTTTTAAGTAAAATTATCTGCCAACAGAGCAAGAAAATTTGACTTACCAAATTGCTTCAAACAAGTTAAAACTATCTGAAAGCATGTAAAATTTTCTTACACATAAACTGCACAGTAAGAATAAATACCTTGTCACACAAAAACAAGCATAAGCACCCTTAATTTATTTCACTTTACTTATATTTGACTTCTTGCAGTGTAGTGTTTTCTAGCTCACAGTTGCATTATTTCTCCAAGAGAAAGAAAAATGAGGTCATGGTGGCTCAGGAGGTAGAGCAGGTTGTCCAATAACTGGAAGGTTGGTGGTTCGAATCCCACTCCCCCCACCTTGCTGTTGTGTCCTTGGGCAAGACACTTTACCCACCTTGCCTCCAGTGTGTTCATGGTTCATGACACTGATGTATGAATGTGAGTAAATGTTCGGTGGTGGTCAGAGAGGCTGTTGGCATGGATTGGCAGCCATGTTTCTGTCAGTCTGCCCCAGGGCAGCTGTGGCTACAGAGGTAGCTTACCACCATCATTGTCCGTGGAGTGATTGAATAATGGACTCATTGTAAAGTGTTTTTGGGTGTCGTGAAAAGTGCTATATAACTGCAATCCATTATTTAAAACAGCTATTACACATTTTTAAACTGAGATTCTGTGTTTTGTAAAATCTAAAATTTCTAGGTATACAGTGAGATATTTCTTTTCCTTGTAGTATTAAACATGCTATTGAATATCCATATTTTTTTAAGGTATTATCAGGGTAAAAAAATATCCAAGTATTATGACAACACTAATGTCCACAACATTGTGGCACTGAGCAACAGTTAAAACCCTCTGTCCCTTATTTTTCTGTGAGGAAGTTGGCAACCCTAGTGTGTAGTGTCAACCCAGAGTAAGTAAACAAATTCAAACTGGCTTTTAAACAACCAAAACTGTACCCATAACTAGTGGTTGCTCTGCGGCATATGCATATACAGTGGTGTGTGTGAAGTGTTTGCCCCTTCCTGATTTCTCGTTTTTTTGTGTTTGTCACACTTAAATGTTTCAGATCATCAAACAAATTTGAATATTAAACAAAGATAACACAAGTAAACACACAATGCAGTTTTTAAATGAAGGTGTTTATTATTAAGGGTAAAAAAAAATCCAAACCTACATGGTCCTGTGTGAAAAAGTGATACCCCCCCCCCATTAAAATTCAATTCAACTTTATTTATATAGCGCCATTTCACAACAACAGTCATCTCATAGCACTTTCAACAGTAGGGAAAACCCCCACAATTGCAGAAAGACCCCAGCAATCAGGCGATCCCCTGTGAGCAAGCGCTTGGCGACGGTGGAGAGGAAAAACTCCCTTTTAACAGGAAGAAACCTCCAGCAGAACCAGGCTCAAGGAGGGGCAGTCATCTGCTGCAACTGGCTGGGGGGTGAGGGGATAGAGAAGAAGAATAAAAGAACAGACATGTAGAGAGCAAACAGCATGATGGGGACTCAATCTGTGGAAGAGAATAAACAGATGTTAATGACCAGCAAAAAACCCCAAAACATTTAATTGAGAGTGAAGAAAGGAGTGAAGCCCAGTGCAATTATTGGAGGTCCCCCGGCTGTCTAAACCTATTAGCAGCCTAACGAAGGGAGGGTTCAGAGACACATGATCCCTCCCTAATTGTAGGCTATATCAGAAAGGAAGGTTTTAACCCTATTCTTAAAAACAGAGATTGAGTCTGACTCCCGAATCCAGATTGGCAGCTGGTTCCACAAGAGAGGAGCTTGATAACAGAGGGCTCTGCCCCCCATTGTACTTTTGGAGATTCTAGGTATTACAAGTAATCCAGCATTTTGGGAGTGTAGTGCTCTGTTAGGATAATAGGGTAATATCAGCTCTTTTAAATAAAAAGGGGCCTGATTGTTTAGAACTTTGAAAGTGAGAAGAAGGATTTTAAACTTAATTCTAAACTCTATGGGAAGCCAATGAAGGGAGGCCAGAACCGGAGAGATATGATCTCTCTTTCTAGTGCCTGTTAAAACTCTTGCTGCAGCATTTTGGATCAACTGAAGACGTTTTAGAGACGTTTTAGGACAACCTGATAATAAAGAGTTAAAATAATTAATCTAGAGCTAATAAAAGGCATGGATCAGTTTCTCAGCATCACTCTGAGACAAGATGCTCCTATTCTTGGCAATATTATGCAAATAATAGAAGGCAGTCTTGGAAACAAATTTAATATGTGAATTGAAAAACAGATCTTGATCAAAAATAACTCCAAGGTTCCTCACAGAGCTATTAAGAGAAAGAGTAACTGCATCCAAACTAAAAGTTTGATTTGGAAAGGTATTTCTAAGGTTTTCTGGACCAACAAGAATGACTTCAGTCTTATCTGAATTTAATAGCAGGAAATTACAAGTCATCCAAGCTTTGATTTCCTTAAGACAGGCTTCTAACTTGGCTAATTGATTACTATCATCTGGCTTCATTGACAGGTATAATTGTGTGTCATCTGCATAACAATGAAAATGTATACAGTGCTTTCGAATAATGTTGCCTAACAGAAGCATATATAAACTAAAAAGAGTAGGGCCTAGCACAGATCCCTGTGGAACTCCATGACTGAGCTTTGAGTTGAAAGAAAACTCATTATTGACATGAACAAACTGGAACCTATCAGATAAATAAGATCTAAACCACTGCAACGAAGTTCCATTAAGTCCAACATAGTGTTCTAATCTATCAAGTAGAATATTATGATCGATAGTATCAAAAGCTGCACTAAAGTCTAAAAGGACAAGTACAGAAACAAGTCCATTATCAGATGTGATCAGGAGGTCATTAGTGACCTTCACTAAGGCTGTTTCAGTACTATGATAGATTCTAAACCCAGATTGAAACTCTCCAAATAGACCATTTCCCTGCAAGTGGTCAAATAATTGCATAGCAACAACTCTTTCTAAGATTTTTGAAATGAAAGGGAGATTAGAGATTGGTCTATAGTTAGCTAAAACTCCTGGATCCAGCGTTGGCTTTTTGAGTAAGGGTTTAATTACAGCAGTTTTAAAAGCCTGCAGTACATGGCCTAAAGTTAATGAAGAATTGATTATTTGAAGAATAAAGCTACCAATAAATGGGAAGACTTCTTTAAATAACATGGTATGAATAGGGTCTAAAAGACAGGTTGAAGGCTTGGATGAGGGAACTGTTTTGTCTAACTCTAAAAGGTCAATTGGAGTAAACTCATCCAAACAGATGTCAGTTGAAGGAGTTGTAGTAGTTACTGTATTTAAGTTAACGGTGGAAAGAATCTGACTGATTTTATCTCTGCTAGATGAAATTTTATTATTGGAAAAAGTTCATAAAGTCCTGACTAGTAAGCTCTAAGGGAATGCTAGGATTGACAGAGTCCTGACTCTTTGTCAGCCTGGCTACAGTGCTGAAAAGAAACCTGGGATTATTCTTGTTCTCGTCTATTAATGCAGAATAATAACTTGTTCGAGCTTTTCTCAGAGATTTTTTATAACTTAGAAGATGATTTCTCCAAGCTAAATAGATTTCATCTAAATTAGTGGAGCACCATTTTCTTTCTCATTGACGAGTCTTCTGTTTTAAGCTATGAGTTTCTGTGTTGAACCAAGGAGTTAGAAATCTCTGATTAGACTTTTTCTTTTTTAAAGGGGCCACCATGTCTGATGCAGAGAAGCTGTAACACTATCTACCATGCTATCAATTACAGAAGGAGCAAGCTGTCTATAGCTTATTTCCGCTGTGTTGACACATGGCATAGAGGAAACAATCTGCATAAATTTGGTAACAGCATCATCTGAGAGGCATCTACTGTAGTAATATTTTTCCTTAGGAGACAAATAGTCAGAAATAGTAAAATCAAAAGTTAACAGACAATGGTCTGACAGTACAGGGTTATGAGGAGACACTACCAGATTTTCTATTTCTGTGCCATATGTCAGAACAAGGTCCAATGTATGGTGGAGATAATGGGTAGAATTTCCTACTTTACTAAACATAAATTAAATGTGGTTTATCACATCTTTGGAAAGCTGAGTTCAATTTTTCTTGCCACATCCAGACCTGATTACTGCCACACCTGTTCTCAATCAAGAAATCAATTAAATAGGTCCTGCCTATCAAAGTGAAGTAGACCAAAAGATTCTCAAAAGCCAGACATCATGCTATAATCCAAATAAATTCAGGAACAAATGAGAAACAGAGTAATTGAGATCTGTCAGTCTGGACGAAGGTTATAAAGCCATTTTTAAAGCTTTAGGACTCCAGTGAACCACAGTGAGATCCATCCATCCATCCATCTTCTACCGCTTTTCCGGAGGTCCGGGTCGCGGAGGCAGCAGTTCAAGCAGAGAAGCCCAGACTTCCCTCTCCCCAGCCACCTGCTCCAGCTCTTCAGAGAGGACCTTAGAGAGGAGACCAGCTGGGAGACATAGTCTCTCCAGTGAGTCTTGGGTCTGCCCTCGTGGTCTCCTCCCAGTGGGATGTGCCCGAAACACCTCAAGTGGGAGGCGTCCAGGAGGCATCCTGATCAGATACCCATACCACCTCAACTGGCTCCTTTCAATGTGGAGGAGCAGCGGTTCTACTCTGAGTCTCTCCCAGATGACTGAGCTCCTCACATGTCTCTGAGGGTGAGTCCAGCGATCCTACGGAGAAAGCTTATTTCAGCCGCTTGTATCCGCGATCTCGTTATTTCGGTCATTACCCAAAGCTCGTGACCGTAGGTGAGAGTAGGAATGCAGATTGACTGGTAAATCAACAGCTTTGCCTTAGAACTCAGCTCCCTCTTCACCACAACAGACCGGTACAACGTCCGCATCACTGCAGATGCTGCTCCGATCCATCTGTCAACCTCTCGCTCCATTCTCCCCTCACTCATGAATGAGACCCCAAGATACTTAAACTCCTCCACCTGGGGCAGGAGCCTGTCCCCAACCCAGAGAGGACAATCCATCTTTTTCTGGCTGAGGACCATGCACTCGGACTTGGAGGTTCTGATTCTCATTCCAGCAGCTTCACACTTGATGGCAAACCGTCCCAGCAAGAACTGTAGGTCATTGCTGGATGAAGCCAGCAGGACAACATCATCTGCAAACAACAGAGATGAGATCCTGTGGTCACCAAGCATGACACCCTCTATTCCCTGGCTGCGCATAGAAATCCTGCCCATAAAAATTATGAACAGGATCGGTGACAAAGGGCAGCCCTGGCGGAGTCCGACTCTCACTGGGAATGAATCCGATCGAGTGTTGGCAATACGAACCAAACTCTCACAACGGTCGTACAGAGACTGAATAGCTCGTAACAACAAGCCTGATACCCCATGCTCCCGAAGCACCCCCCACAAAAAACCACGAGGGATGTGGTCGAATGCCTTCTCCAAGTCCACAAAACATGTAAACTGGTTGGGCAAACTCCCACGAACTCTCGAGGATTCTCGAGAGGATAAAGAGCTGGTCCGATGTGCCACGGCCAGGACGAAAACCACATTGCTCCTCCTGAATCCGAGGTTCGACCAACGGCCGGACTCTCCCCTCCAGTACCTTGGCATAGACCTTCCCAGGGAGGCTGAGGAGTGTGATCCCTCTAAAGTTGGAGCACACCCTCTGGTCCCCTTTTGTGAAGAGAGGAACCACCACTCCGGTTTGCCATGCCGAAGGCACTGTCCCCAACCTCCACGCAATGTTGCAGAGGCGTGTCAACCATGACAGCCCTACAACATCCAGGGCCTTGAGGTACTCAGGGCGAATCTCATCCACCCCTGTGGCCCGCCCACCAAAGATATTTTTAACTACCTTGGTGACCTCAGCCCCTGTGATAGGTGAGTCGTCCCCCTCGTCCACAAGCCCTGCTTCGTCTGTGGAAGGCGTATCAGTGGGATTGAGGAGATCCTCAAAGTATTCCTTCCACTGCCCGACGATATCCCCAGTCAAAGTCAACAGCGCCCCATCTGCACCATACACAGTGGGGACAAGGAGCTGCTTCCCCCTTCTGAGGCGCTGAACAGTTTGCCAGAATCTCCTCGAGGCCGACTGAAAGTCTTCTTCCATGGCCTCACCGAATTCCTCCCATACCAGAGTTTTTGCTTCAGCAACCACCCGAGCTGCGCTCCATTTTTCCTGCCGGTACACCTCAGCTGCTTCAGGAGTCCCACAAACCAACCAAGCTTGATAGGACTCCTTCTTCAGCTTAATGGCCCCCTCGCCACTGGTGTCCACCACTTGGTTCGGGGGTTGCCACCCCAAGATGCCCCGATGATCTTGTGGCCATAGCTCTGGGCTGCCGCTTCAACAATGGAGGTGGAGAACAAGGCCCATTCAGACTCCATGTCTCCAGACTCCCTCGGAATGTGGTTGAAGTTCTTCCGGAGGTGGGAGTTGAAGACCTCCCGGACAGGGGCCTCAACCAGACGTTCGCAGCACACCCTCACTATACGCTTGGGTCTACCAGGTTTGAATGGCATCCTCCCCTGCCATCGGATCCAACTCATCACCAGGTGGTGATCAGTTGACAGCTCTGCACCTCTCTTTACCCAAGTGTCCAAGACATACGATTGCAGGTCTGAGGACACGATAACAAAATCGATCATTGACCTGCGACCTACGGTTTCCTGGTGCCAGGTGCACATATGGACACCCTTATGCTCGAACATGGTTATGGACAAACTGTGGTTAGCACAGAAGTCCAATAACTGAACACCACTCAGGTTCAGATCAGGCAGACCGTTCCTCCCGATCACCCCCTTCCAGGTTTCACAGCTCCCAGAGGTGTTGAAGAAGTGTCCGGGACATGATTTGGCCCCAACACCTCAGGGTTTAGTTATTACAGCACCATTTTACACACGGGGAGGGGGGTCTCCTCCATCTGGGCTGTTTTATAGTTTACTGAAAGAGTGAATGGCTAACTCTGCTAATGGCAGCTAACTACTGCTAACTGAGGAGGTGTCCAGAGTCTGGGAGATTTTTTTTTTTTGGGGGGGGGGGTATCCCCTTGTTTAGCTGCCACCCCCCATCCTCATCCCCATAAAGGATAGGATAATAATGAGCAATGTTTAAATACATGTTCTCAAGTAGCTATTGATTTTTATTTTTTTTTATTTTTTTTACAAAATTTATACTTGCAGCTTTTTCCCTGTTTCATAAATTTGGAGATTTTTTCCCCCGGTTTTTTTTTTGGGTGGTGAGCCCACTGGAGGGCGGACCCATGTAACTCCTTTGGGCTAAGCCCGGCCAGGTCCCATGGACAGAAACCCAGCCACCAGACGCTAGCCATCAAGCACCTCCCACAGGCCTGGCTCCAGGGTGGGGCCCCAGTGACCCCATACCAGGCGGTGTATACTGAATCTTTGTTCTAGTATTTATCATGAGAGTCTGTTGGATTGTTCTTAGTCTGGCCCTTCACCCAGGACCAGTTTGTGTTGGGTGACCCTACCAGAGGCAAATTGCCCCGGACAACATAGCTCCTGGGATCACTGGGGCATGCAAACCCCCCACCACAAAAAGGTGATGATCCATGAGGGGCACAGTGAGATCCATTATCCACAAATGGCGAAAACATGGAACAGTGGTGAACCTTCCCAGGAGTGGCTGGCCAACCAACATTACCCCAAGAGTGCAGTGATGACTCATCCAAGAGGTCACAAAAGACCCCAAAACAACATCCAAAGAACTGCAGACCTCACTTGCCTCAGTTAAGGTCAGTGTTCATGACTCCACCATAAGAAAGTGACTGGGCAAAAATGGCCTGCATGGCAGAGTTCTAAGACGAAAACCATGGCTGAGCAAAATGAGCATAAAGGCTCTTCTCAGTTTTGCCAGAAAACATCTTGATGATCCCCAACACTTTTGGGAAAATACTGTGTGGACTGACGAGACAAAAGTTGAACTTTTTGGAAGGTGTGTGTCCCATTCCATCTGGCGTAAAAGTAACACAGCATTTCAGAAAAGGAACACCATACCAACAGTAAAATATGGTGGTGGTATTGTGATGGTCTGGGGCTGTTTTGCTGCTTCAGGACCTGGAAGACTTGCTGTGGTAAATGGAAGCATGAATTCTGCTGTCTACCAAAAAATCCTGAAGGAGAATGTCCGGCCAATCCTGTTTGTGACGTCAAGCTGAACCACACTTGGGTTCTGCAGCAGGACAATGATCCAAAACACACCAGCAAGTCCGCCTCTGAATGGCTTAAGAAAAACAAAATCAAGACTTTGGAGTGGCCTCGTCAAACTCCTGACCTGAATCCGATTGAGATGCTGTGGCATGACCTTAAAAAGGCGGTTCATGCTGGAAAACCCTCCAGTGTGGCTTAATTACAACAATTCTGGAAAGATGAGTGGGCCAAAATTCCTCCACAGTGCTGTAAAAGACTCAATGCCAGTTATCGCAAACACTTGACTGCAGTTGTTGCTGCTAAGGGTGACCCAACCAGTTATTAGGTTTAGGGGGCAATCACTTTTTCACACAGGACCATGTAGGTTTGGATTTTTTCCCCCTTAATAATAAACACCTTCATTTAAAAACTGCATTTTGTGTTTACTTGTGTTATCTTTGTCTAATATTTAAATTTGTTTGATGATCTGAAACATTTAAATGTGACAAACACAGAAAAAAAATGAGAAATCAGGAAGGGGGCAAACACTTTTTCTCACCACTGTATATTTATATGTGCCTGTACATCACACACATATGCCCCACCTCTTGTTTGTTGTTGCTGTGAGGTGCTTGGGTGCCTGTGTCTGTGTCCCCGCATACACAGCATTTCACTCGTGTGACATTTGAATGTTTTGTTTTGCAGCACCTTATCTATTGCACTTTTGCATATCCACTTTGTACAGTTTCATTGCAGATGTTCTTCTTGTGTATGATTGATTGTCTGTTTTTGTGACCCACCCGGGGACAGCAGATGCAAATTAGCAGTACTGCTAAATCTGGCATACTTAGATTTGTGTTAATGTTCATCAGTATGTAATGTCCCTTTCAAATAAACATTAAACTAATACATGAAGCATGTGTACATAATCTAACTGTATTTCAGTCTCTCCAGGATTTCACTAGCTGTTTTTGTGATTGTTGCGGCCCAAAAAGCCTGAATTTGCAGGAGCTTTTTCAAAAAGTTGCGCTCAAAGTTACGACATTTTTAAGAGTTTTTTTGCACTGAAAGTTGTGTGAGGAAGTACAGATTTTAAAGTAGCTGCTTTTTCCATAGTTTACAGTGATGCTATTCTATGTAACACCACAAGAAAAGCACAGGATTGCCGAAGATTTCCTGTTAAACAGTGATTTATGTAGAATTAAATGCTTATTTAAAGTTGTCAGAAAAATGACCAACATTGCATTCTTGTTGAGAACTGAATTAAAAAAGATAAATAAAAGAATTAGCCATGAAAACAGCTAAATTGCATTGAATGCCTGTTAGAGTATGGAGAAAATTATGGCAGCACCTTCTTGAATCCTGAATTTAAAAACTAAGACCCTGAAAAACTTGAGGTCTTCTTCTGTGCTGAAATCACATGAAGCAGGGATGGTCCTCCACTGACAACCTCTTCCCTTCACAAGGTCTCAGTGCAGGATGGACCTAGGAGTGGAAACCTAGTCTTCACACATCTGAAGAGAGATGGAAAGGAGAAGCGATTTCAAAATAAAATTAACCACACCACAGTAGAGTTTAATAATTTAGGTTCTTTTATTTTTTGTTGTTTATATTTTAACTACAAATTAACTTTCAATTTTTGAAAAGGATTTCAGTTCATTTCCTGGAAGATTTGGTCATTTCAGTTTAGTTCTATTGAATAAAACTGGCTCGTTGTGCTGCAGCCTTTATTCATGGATGAATTATTAATGTACAACACAAATGTTAAAACAATGATATTTTACTTACCTGGAGCAGCTGCAACAGTCTCCCTCTCTGGCCTGTTGTCGTTCTTCGTGTGTTTTCCATTTGAAAATTGTTTCAGTCATTGACTTTTATGTTACAACACAGTGCTCCACGTAGTACAAAACTGTTTATCCCCACTTTATGAAAAATATTCGGGAGCTGTTGAGGACAGTCTTTAGCCGTGACTTTTGTTTATAAATTAACGTTGGCAAGTCCGCTCTGTGGCTGCCTGCCAAATGGAAACACAGAAGTAATGTGAGTGTGTGGCGCATGGAACTCTGGCGCGATTGTTCATCACGTGAGAGTTCAGCTGGCTGCTTGGGTTTTGTGTTTCACTGACTGTAAAATTATAATATTAAAAGATCGATCTGCGGATTTTGTGGATCGATATCGGCTCAGTCAAACGTGGATCGATTTAAATCGTTGGATCAATCTTTTGAACCCACCCCTAATCCACAGAAAGTCTGAGCTCAAATTCCAGAACAAGCTTCAGAAAAAAATGTTTGCTTAAATGCTGAATTAGCTTCATCTTGAAAAAATGCTAGCACAAAAGCAGAAATGGTTTAAACAGGGTTGACAAGTCTCACGCTCTTGGCAGGAGATACCCAAAGTAAATTTGCAATGTTTTTCTCAAAAATTTGCAACTTTTTTCTCATAAATTTGTAGCTTTTTCCTCGTAAATTTGCATCTTTTTCTCAAACGTTTGCAACTTTCCTGTCATATTATTCTTCATATTTTCCTCGTAAATTTGCAGCTTTTTCCTTGTAAATTTGCACAAAAAGACAAGACTTGAGTTTTTATTTTGTTGGTCTTGTGTACAGCCTCCAGCTGCTGTGGTCAGTTGGTACCTCGCCCTGATTACAATGCAGCGGAATGAATGTCATTCCCAAATTAATCTCTCCTCTCTTTAAGTCTTGTGTGTTGATGAGCCATTACTGGGAGGCGTAAGGCTGCAGCAGGAATTTTAAGTATTCACGTTAGCAAGTCTAAACTGCTGAAACAGCCACAGGCAACATGTTTAAAACAGGAAAAAAAAAAACCCACTGGCTCCTTTTCCTGTGTGTTACTACAGCTGTGAACAATCACAGAAATTAAACGATACTTTCACAGAATTTGGACGTCTTCTGTCTTTTTTTTATGCTTTTGTTTCCCTCTGTTAAATCTGAACTCATTTTTCTGAATTTTCTTTGACTTTTTTCCCTTGTGAATTTACAGTTTTTCTTCTAAATTTACCACTTCTTCACAAATTCGCATTTTGTTTGACTAATATTTTTTATGTTTTTAATTGTATTTATTTATTTTGCTTGTGGGGAGGGAAGAGTTGCAGCCTTAAATTTGTAACTTTTTTTGAGCAAATATGATTTTCTTTTTTTTAAATTTGCATTATTTGGTCAAATTTTAGACTTGTGTTTTTTTCATGCAAAAATCCCAAATTTACACCCATTTGCATCTTATTGTCAGATTTCTAAACTCTTTTAAATTAGCAAGTTTTTTCTTGCAGAAATATGACTTCTTATACACTACTCACAAAATGTTAGGAATATTCGGCTTTCGGGTGAAATTTCAGGATGCACTTAAAATGTACTATAACCTTTCCAGGTGAACTTAATTTGTCCTTCTCTAACCTTTTGAATGCACTTGTCCAGCTGTTAAGTGTTTCAGTACTTTTTGCATAACTGGCTGTTCTCTAACAAGGTGCTTAACAGCAAAATTCATAACAGGTGTTTGATCCATGAATCGACCAATAAATTTTCTGGTTCAATTAGAATTGGTATTTAAACAGTCCTCTTCATCATGCTGTTTACATTTTGACATCATGAGACCAAGATGACACCTAACAATTGATCAACAGTACCTCACCTTTGCGAGGCTTCAAACAGGATGTTCTCAGAGGGAAGTGGCCACTGAGCTTAGAGTGTTAGAGTGTCATCAGCAGGTTGCAACAGAGATACAGAGAGACTGGAAGAGTCACAGAAAGGCATAGAAGTGGACGTCCTTTGGCCACATCCCACGCTGATGACTGCTTCATTGTGAACAGTGCCCTGTGGAACAGGATGATGAATGCTACTCAAATCCAGGCACATTTAAGGGAGGTAAGAAGCGCCCAAGTGTCACGTCAGACCATTTGAAACCATTTACATCAGCGTGGTCTGCGTGCTAGATGACCTGCAAGGGTACCTGATCACACCACCAGGCACAGGTGTCATATGGCCCTTTTCCACTAGCACCTACACAGCTCGACTCGCCTCGACTCTACTTGCCCCGACACGGTTTCAGTTGTTCTCCATTACAGCTGAGTACCACCTCAACATGGGTGGGTTCATTATAGCAAGGCAGCCCTTTATGTTGTTGACATGCTGACGTTTTGCTGTCAGAAGTGAATACTTGAGAGATGGCAAGCGCAAAATACAAGCAAAGCACAGAGTTAGCGTTGATGGCTAACTAGCTAGCTCATTGTCTGCATACAGGAGACAACAGCGATATCCTTGTTTGTTCAAAGTGAGCTTGCCACCAATGGGATAAATAACGTAAAAGATGCTTAAAATCACAAAACACTCATCACCCTCTATCATGGTTTCCAACAATGCCGTGGCCGAGTCGAGGCCACTCTCCCTCCCATTGCTCGCCGGTTGGTGCCTGTAATGGTTGAACCGCTTCCAGCCTTTTGTGTTCGACCCACTTTGGCTTTGTGGTCCTTGTTGGTATGGTAATAAGCTTTTAATGTCTGGTGGTACCCATGAGCAGCCATCAGCTCGGAGACCTCCTGGTATAAGTTTTCATTTCGGGTCGCTCCATCTAGCTCCCTCTGGATTCTCTCGTCAGCCACCAAGCACAGAAAAGTCTGAACCTCGTCTTTGGACCATGGTGTTGATTTGTGTGTAGCCATTTATCTCGATGATTATCACAGAAATAATAAAAACTCAATTATTATTGCCAAATTTATAAATGGCGGGTTTGATTCTTGTGAAGACCTAGCTCTCATGAATCATCCTGTGACGTTATGCCCTGGCCAATCAGTGGCCTGCAGTCTGTTGACGTCACATTTTCAGCTTGACTCGGCTCGTTTGGAACCCCGGCTGAATAGATACTCAAAAACACCTAGTACCAGGTACTAGATAATAATGGAAGACCCTAAAAACCGAGTAGAGCTGAGGTGAATCAGGCTGAGTAGGTGCTAGTGGAAAAGGGGCAATAGTCTTGCATGGGCCAGGAAGCATTTACGCTGGACAAGGGACCAGTGGGCCTCAGTGCTGTTCTCTGATGAAAGTCAATTCACATTGAGCAGAAATGATGGCCGGCAACGATGTTGGAGACATCAAGGAGAGCACTATGCATCAGCCACTGTTGTCACCTGACGAGCCTTTGGTGGTGGTGGTGTTACAGTTTGGGCAGGTGTGTTTAGTCAATACAGAACTACCCTACACCTTGTGAATGGTACAGTGACAAGCCGATAGTACCTGAATAACATAATTAATCTGGTCATTGTGCCCCTGCATAAACAACACAGGCCTACACCGTAGTCCACATTATTATGCAAATGATAATTGTCTCTGATTTTCCTAAATCGTTGATGCAAATGACAGTCATTATAATTTTCAAGTCATCAACCCTTAGAGCATAATTCAAATTTTATTGAATAAACCTCCCAATGATAACTATTTTTTTGCTAAAATAAAAAAACTAAACATGCACTGTTCCAAATTATTATGCACAACAGAGTTTCAAAACATTTTATTGGTTGTAAAGAACTGAAAATGGTCACTTGTTGAATTTGCAGCATTAGGAGGTCATATTTACTGAAATCAAAAGCTATTTTAATCAAAAACATCTTAACAGGCCAAGTTACATGTGAACATATAACCTTCACAATTTTTGCATCCATTGCACTTGAGTTTTGGGAGAGTTTCTGCTTGAATTTCTTTGCAAGATGTCAGAATAGCCTCCCACAGCTGCTGTTTTGATGTGAACTGCCTCCCACCCTCATAGATCCTTTGCTTGAGGATGCTCCAAATGTTCTCAATAGTGTTGAGGTCAGGGGAGGATGGGGGCCACACCATGACTTTCCCTCCTTTTATGCCCATAGCAGCCAATGACACAGAGGTATTTTTTGCAGCATGAGATGGTGCATTGTCATGCATGAAGATAATTTTGCTAAGGAAGGCATGGTTCTTCTTTTTGTGCCATGGAAGAAAGTGGTCAGTCAGAAACCCTATATACTTTGCCAAGGTCATTTTCGCACCTTCAGGGACCCTAAAGGGGCCTACCAGCTTTCTCCCCATGAGTCTGGCTCAAAACATGACTCTGCCACCTCCTGGCTGATGTTGCAGCCTTGTTGGGATATGGTGGCCATCCACCAACCATCCACTTCTCCATTCATCTAACCATCCAGGGTTGCACGGCACTTATTTGAAATTAGTCTTCATGTATTTCTGGGCCCACTGCAACCGTTTCTACTTGTGAGCATTGGTGAGGGGTGGCTGAATGTGGTGGTTTATGCACCACTGCAAGCCTCTGGAGTATCCTACACCTTGAGGTTTGTGGGTCTCCAGAGGCACCAGCAGTTTCAAATACCTGTTTGCTGCTTGGTAATGGCATTTTAGCAGCTGCTCTCTTAATCTGATGAATTGTCTGGCAGAAACCTTCTTCATTCTGCCTTTATTTGCACAAACCCGTCTATGCTCTGAATCAGCCACAAATTTCTTCACAGTACGATGATCACTCTTGTTTTCATACCTTGTCCAAGACATTGCACTATTTGACGCCTCTCGGCAGCAGAGAGATCCTTTTCTTTCCCATATTGCTTGAAACCTGTGGCATGCTTAATAATGTGGAACATCCTTCTTACGTAGTTTTCCTTTAATTGGGCTCACCTGGCAGACTAATTATGACAGGTGTCTGAGATTGATTTCAGTGATCCAAAGAGCCCTGAAACACAATACCATCCATGAGTTTAAGTGGAAAAACAAAATATTGAATGTCTGACACTAAAATCATTTGGAACATGGTGTAATTTCATCTTCATGGATAACAATGCTCCAGCTCATCGGGGTTGCATCATTAGGGAACGGCTGCTGGAGGCTGGGGTACCTCAAATGGAGTGGCCTGCACTTTCTCCTGACCTCAATCCCATAGAAAACCTATGGGATCAGCTGAGTTGCCGTGTAGAGGCTCATAACCCTCCACCCCACAACATCAATGACCTGAGGGCCACCCTTCAAGAAGGGTTGAATGCCATGCCTCAGCAGACAATAAGTCGACTTGTGAACAGCATGAGACGTTGTTGTCAAGCTGTAATTGATGCCCAAGGGCACATGACAAGTTATTGAGAAATATTTTTTGTTGTGGTATACCCACCACTGTTATTGGCTTTTTTTTTTTTTCAACAAATTGTTTGAGTTGAGGAAATCACCAATGCATACTTATACTTAAATGCCCTACTTTCACGATATTATATCACTGTAGTGTGAACTTTTTACATTTTCCATAAATTTCACCCAAAAACCAAATATCCCCAACTTTTTGTGAGTAGTGTACATTAGTATTTTGTTTTTGCAGATTTGCAATTCTTTAAATTTTCGTGCAAATTTGTATTTTTCCAGTCAAATTGGTACTTATTTTTAACTTTACTAAGAAATGTACAACCTTTTTTCTTGTGAATGTACAACTCCTTTATAAATTAGCATTTTGTTTGAACAAATTTTCAGCTGTTCCACTGAATTTTGTTGCCTTTTTATGTGGGGAAAAAAAAAATCATCACAATTTTCCTTATCAATTTGCATTTTTTTTTTTCTGAGAAACTTACCACTTTTTCTTGTATAAATACCCCCCCCCCCCCCGAGAGTGATAAATCTGACAATTGCTTCTTTAAAATTGGTGTACAGATGTGTCAGACATCAGATCACAGGACAGGCAGTGGAACAACTATGCAAATTAGTGGACAGCCGTGTGAACGCTCTGTGAAGGACCTTTCATCACTCTGATATACGATCCAGCGGAGGAATGAGGATTGAAGTGTAAAAGCTGGGGAACATGAGAACACCGGTGTCCCCTTAGACTGGGTGACCTGGACAGATTTGAGATTTGAGATTGAGATTCAACTTTATTGTCATTACACATGTATGAATACAAGGTAACGAAATGTGACTTGGCATTTGCACACGCTCTGCAGAGCGCATCCAAGGCCGGGGCAGCCGCTAGGCACCAGTCATAAAGAAGAAAGGAAAAAAAGAAAAAGAGAATGGATATGACACAGTAGGCGAGAGAAAAAAACATGTTTTATCAGAATGACGCTCGGCAAGTGAGCGAAATTTTGATTTGGGTGTGGGACGTGGAGGCTATTTTTTTTGCGACCTGGTGGACGTCTGCGGAATGGCTCAGTTCAGGCTAACCCTGGAGGGTTGTGTTTGGAGTCGGCAGCCTTTTACAGTGTTTGTTTGCTTTGTCAAATACAACCAGATGTGTGGGGTCTTTAAGGGGTTAGAGGTCTTTAAATATGCCTGATAGAAAAATGCCAGCCTGTCAAACTACCACGTGACATTTCTTTGTAAATGTACTGCTTTTTCCTTGCAAATTTGTGACTATTTTCTTATACTTGATTCTCATAAGTTTATGCTTTTTCTAATACATTTCAAACTTTTTCTTATTATTTATTACTTATTTTTCATAAATGTGGATTTTTTTACTCATAAATTTGTTTATTTTACAATAAATTATGATAAATTTTTCACCTTTTTGCATATACTTTACTCATAAATTTGCTAAGCCAGAATAGAACAACAATTTCAGTTCTGATTTCAAAGAAATCTTCTTTCAGCTGCTCGCTTTAGGGGTCACCACAGTGGATCATCTGCCTCTATCTCACCCTATCCCTTGCATCTTCCTCTGTAACACCAACCCTCTCCATGTCCTCCTTCACTACATCCATGAATCTTGTCTTTGGTCTTCCTCTTTTCCTCCTGCCTGGCAGCTCCATCTTCAACATCCTTTGTCCAATATATCCACTATCTCTCATCGGCACATATCCAAACCATCTCAGCCTTGCCTCTCTTACTTTGTCTCCAAACTACTCAACCTGAGCTGTCCCTCTGATATACTCATTTCTAATCTTGTCCCTCCCAGTCACTCCCAATGAAAATCTTAGCATCTTCAACTTGCCACCTCCAGCTCCACCTTCTGTCTTTTTATCAGCGCCACCATCTCCAAACCATACATCATAGCAGGTCTCACTGCCGTCTTGTACATTTTCCCTTTCACTCTTGCTGCTACCCTTCTCTCACAAATCACCCCTGACACTCATCTCCACCCACTCCACCCTGCCTGCACTCTCTTCTTCACCTCTCTTGTGTATTTTCCATTACTTTGGATGGTTGACCCCAGGTGTTTAAACTCATCTACTTTCACTACCTCTACTCGTTGCATCTTCACGGTTACATCTGCCTCCGTCTCATTCACACTCATGTATTCTGTCTTGCTTTTACTGACTTTCATTCCTCTTCTCTCCAGAGCATACCGCCACCTCTCCAGGTTCTCTTCCACCTGCTCCCTACTCTAGGGATGTGATTTTTCCACTAATCCGCGGAATTCTGCTTTTTTTTTTTATCTTCCAGGAAGATAAAGTACGTTAAGTACGTTAGCGGCTTGTGGTCCACGAACGCAGTGAAGGTGCGCCCTTTCAGGCAGAACTGGAAGTGGCGTATGGTCAGGTGGAGAGCCATTAACTCTCTGTCGAACACGCTGTATTTACGCTCACTGTCGTGCAAAGACCTGCTAAAAAAGGTGAGCTGCTGCAAAGAACAGGCAACGCATTGCTCCACGACGGCCGCTATGCCCATGTCCGAGGCATTGGTAGTGAGCGCTATCCGAGCCGCCGGGTCTGGGTGCGCCAGTAGTGCAGCGTTCGCCAGAGCTGTTTTAACCTCAGAACGCCTGCTCCCGCTCAGGAGTCCAGTCGACTCTGTCCGCCGGTTTCCATTTCTAGAGTGCGGCGTACAGTGGCTGTATGAGCTGGGCTGCGCGGGGGAGGAAACAGTTATAAAAGTTAACCATCCCCCAAAACTCCTGCAGTGCCCTGACATTGATGTTGAGGAGAAAAAAATAGCAAAACAATTTAGTTACATTACTTTCATGATTCCAAACAGTTTGAAATTGACAGTGCACAGTGGACATTGACGCATAACTTTTGAATATTTCTAAGACTTGGCTATATCAGTGATTGTGCAAAATGAACTGCTCAAGACTCAATGGAGATTGAAACTGGTGATCTGAAATGAATGCTGAAATTATAAAAAGTAATGGTATGAATGAATTTTATTTCTATTATGGAATAGATAAAATTAACTGATTTTGATTTAATCAAGTGTTAAAGCATGTGATGGATAATGCTTGTTGGAATATTTTAGGAATGCTATCTTCTTGGAACATAAGTCAATATTATACAGTAATAAGTGGCATTCAGCTGTTTGTTTTATGTCATTTAAGCACAGTTCTGGTACTTAAAAATCATAAAAACCCAGGAGCTTTGGGGGGCTTCGCCCCCTTTGCCACCCCCACCGGGGCTCTGCCCCGGACCCCGCTGGGGAACTGCGTCCCCCAGACCCCCTGCTGAATTTTCAGATAATTTCCCCAACCCCAAATCACATCCATACTATTCTCACTTCAGATCACAGTGTCATCTGCAAACATCATGGTCCACAGAGACTCCTGCCTGACCTAGTCTGTCAGCTTGTCCATCACCGTGGCAGACAAGAAGGGGCTCAGAGCTGATCCCTGATGTAATCCCACTCCCACCTTGAATCCATCTGTCACTCTTCCAGCACACCTTACCACTGTCTCTCTGTCCTCATACATGTCCTGCACCACCCTCACATACTTCTCTGCCACGCCTGACATTCTCATACAGTACCACACTTCCGCTCTTGGCACCCTATCATCTGCTTTCTCTATACTTCTCCATCAACACTCTTAAAGCAAACATTGCATCTGTAGTACTGTTTCTTGGCATGAAACCATACTGCTGCTCACTGATTGTCACCTCTCCTTTTAACCTGGCTTCAACAACTTTTTCCCGTATCTTCATAGTGTGGCTGATCAATGTTATGCCTCTGTAGTTACTACAGCTCTGAGCATCACCTTTGTTCTTGAAAATTGGTACCAAAACACTTCCTCGCCACTCCTCAGGCATCCTCTTACTCTCCAAGATTGCGTTAAACAATCTGGTTAAAAAGTCCACTGCCATCTCTCCTAAACATCTCCATACCTCCACAGGTATGTCATCTGGACCAACCGCCTTTCTATTCTTTATCCTCTTCAAAGCTGCCCTCACTACCACCTTGCTAATCCTTGGGACTTCCTTGTTCAACATCTTTCCTTCATCCATCGTCCTCTCTCTCTCATTTTCTTTATTCATCAGCTCTTCAAAGTACTCATCTCACCTTCTCAACACACTCTCGTCATTTGTTAGTACATTACCATTTCTGTACTTAAGCAACCTAACCTGTTGTACATCCTTTCCAGCTCGATCTCTCTGTCTAGCCAGTCGATACAAGTCCTTTTCTCCTTCCTTAGTGTTTAGCCTCTCATACAACTCACTATATGTCTTTTCCTTTGCCACCTCTCTCTTTGCCATGCGCCTAGATTCCAAATACTCCTGTCTACTTTCTTCATCTCCCTGACAATCCCACTTTTTCTTTGCTAACCCCTTCCTTTGGATACTTTCCTGTACCATCTATCATTCCACCACCAAGTCTCCTTGTGTTCCTTCCTCTGGCCACTGGATACACCACATACCTTTCTACCCATTTCCCTCAATACCTTTGCTGTACTTTCCCAGTCATCTGATAATTCTTCTCTACCACCCAGAGCCTGTATCAACTCCTTCCTGAACTCTGTTCGACCTTCTTCCTTCTGTACCTTTCCCCACTTAATCTTTGGCTCTGCCTTCACTCTTCCTCTTCTTGCTTTGCAAAGTCATCCTACAGACTGCCATCCAATGCTGTCTGGCTACATTCTCCCCTGCCACCACCTTTCAGTCTTCTATTGCTTTCAGATAAAATAAAGTTCATTAAAATTACTAAAGATGCAATCATTTCTGTTTATTGCAGTATTATAATTTCCAACCAGTTTTTAAGTCAAAACTAAAGTATTTTTATTGAAAGCAAAACTCAAATAAGAGTAAAAAGTAGTAGGCTATACCCCAGCAGATCAGGTTGATAGCACCAGCAAGCGCTCCATCGTTGCAGCAGCAGGAAACATTGCCAGGACAATAGATCGTTCAGTTTTCCAAGATGTCTAGCCAAGATATTGGCTAGACATTGGCGTAATGTTGACATCTAGCCAATGTCTTGCCAATATGCAAATGACCTCTACAAAATGTATTCCCAATGCAGGCTGGACCACAAGCTAGCAGGATTGCTAGCTTTCCATACAGAACATTATGGATCAATGGAATGTGTAAGTAAAACACTTGAGACTGCTAGTTAGCAGGACCGCTAGTGTTCGGTTAGGAATGTTCCGTATCTAATGTTTCGTACTTAAGGCACTTGGGAATGTCAGGAGGCTGGGCTTCTAACTAGCAGGACCTAAGAACATGCACGGAACACGGATGGAACATGGGTGGAATGCGTATGGAATGTTTCGTACTAGCCGTTCCATATTTTAGTAATCTCTGAGATCGATGGGGTGAACTGGGGCTCATTAGCATTTAAGGCATAATCAACAAAAACAGCCTGTTGTGAAGATGGCTCCTTCAGCTAGTTGCAAAATAGAACTGCAGTATTTAAACTCTGAGGTGTTCTGAACAAATCATGCCACAGACATTTCACTAACACCTCTGTGTTAACATGTGGAGAACAGAGCATGACACGGGCACTACTATTATTTTATGTGCTTTTCCTGACTCTTTGAAAAACCCCAATCAGTTTATGCAGTTTTTGGCATATGTATGCATGCAAAATATTGCTGACATTTTCTATGAGCTTCTCTAGATGTTTGTGTCATTGATGCAGTTTTCCAAAGGAAAAATAAATCCCTAAATTTGACGTTTGTACACTGAATTAAAACACCCTCTGTGGCAACT
The DNA here is from genome assembly GCA_020510985.1 of Pholidichthys leucotaenia. NCBI lineage: Eukaryota > Metazoa > Chordata > Actinopteri > Cichliformes > Pholidichthyidae > Pholidichthys > Pholidichthys leucotaenia. The sequence goes on along the minus strand of CM035843.1, from coordinate 194,489,461 downwards.
TTTTTTTTACTCTGAGATTTTTATGACTGGCTTGTCACTTTGTAAGTTGGGTTGAGGCAAATGGTTTTCCCTACCACACATTTGTGAAGATTTTAGGCTGTTTGTTTCTGTCATTTGTCACTGACTGCCGGTTTAACCGTTGGTGGCAGCTGCTGACAGAGTGTTAGTCCTGGATGCTTGAAGGCCTTTAACTTGGCATTTGAAAGCTGTGATGACATTTTGCCAACTAACAGGACACAATTACAGGCTTCAGTCATACATACTGGAGATGTCAGTATGTGTTTGATTGCTGCCCCCGATTCTGAAAGGAAACATTTTAGGAAATTATGCTGTGTGGCTGCCAAAGTTTAACATTTCCTGAAGAAAATGCAGGATGAATGCTGTGACCTGAAATGCTAACAAAACAAAAGCTCAAAGTTGTCGGTTAATATCAAAGTTGAATGATCATCTTAAAATCCTAAATAGCTTAAAGCTGGTTTGAGTTTGGATCGGAGCAACATCTGCAGTAATGCGGATGTTGTACCAGTCTGTTGTGGTGAAGAGGGACCTAAGCTCTAAGGCAAATCTGTCGATTTACCGGTCAATCTATGTTCCTACCCTCACCTATGGTCATGAGCTTTGGGTAATGACCAAAAGAATGAGATTGTCGATACAAGCGGCTGAAATGAGCTTTCTCCGTAGGATTGCTGGACTCACCCTCAGAGACAGGGTGAGGAGCTAAGTCATCTGGGAGAGGCTCAGAGTAGAATCGCTGCGCCTCCACATTGAAAGGCGCCAGTTGAGGTGGTATGGGCATCTGATCAGGATGCCTCCTGGACGCCTCCCACTTAAGGTGTTTCGAGCACGTCCCACTGGGAGGAGACCCCGGGGCAGACCCAGGACTCGCTGGAGCGACTACGTCTCCCAGCTGGTCTGGGAACGCCTTGGTATCTGTTGTGTTGTTCTAAGAGCACATTATAGTGTAACATGGGTGGTGACGTCACCCAGAGTATGAGAGGGCTGTGTGGTAAAGGGGCGGTCTCTTGACCACCTCTCAGCCTGACGGTAGCGTCTCTGTAGTGACAGTGAGTTCTATAATAAAGTCCTGTTCAGTTTACCACTCGTCTCATTATTGTGCCACGTTTTACGGACGTAACATTTGGCGACGAGGATGAAGTATGGATGTGGGCATGTCGTCTATTCGGCCGTTTTCGGAGACTCCAGGGGAGCCTCCAGTGCCTCGGATGAGGTGGTTTGCCGCGTTTCAGAACTACCTGGTGGCACTAAACATTGGCGAACTGAAGAAGGTACGAGCATGGGCGATTTTAGTCCACAATTTAGGTATGGAAGGACAATGTATCCTTTCTGCCTTGGGAGCTAGCGATAGCTTCGATGACATGGTTGAGCTAATGGCGCGACATTTTCGCCCGCCTGCAAACATCATTGTCAGGAGGATCCAGTTTCGGCAGCGCCTCCAGCAGACTGGCGAGTCGGTGCAGCACTATGTTGTGGACCTGCGGCAGCTGTCTGGAGACTGTCAGTTTGGTGACTTAGAGGAAGAAATGGTCCGTGACCAGCTGGCGGAGCACACGCTGTGTTCGTCAGCATGGTCGAGATTGCTTACACACTCTAGTGAATTAACTTTAGCCACGGCTGTGGAGATAGCCCAACAGTGTGAAGTGGCGGGCAAGTTTTCACACAACCTCGGTGAGAGAGCTACACTACGCCACCATGACTCACAATCAATGACACAGGCTGTGGATCCGGACAGCGAAGACAGCAAGCAAGAGGAATGCGCTGCAGCTGTAAAGATGAGGTCCGCCTCGGGAACACCCAAATGTTCGGGTTGTGGGTCCACTAAGCACCGGTACAAAGCTAGAGATTGTCCAGCGAGAGGTAAACACTGTGCCAAGTATGGACACCCGCATCATTTTGCCAGGGCCTGTAATAGGTTCAAGCGAGGGGAATGGCGACACAAAGCGTATACCCCTGCTCCAACTCCTACAGTGGGTCACACTGTCTCCCCGAGCACAGAGGGCTGTACATACTGTATGCTGAAGTTGTACGGCGAGGAGGTGCCATTACTGGTGGATACAGGCATGGTGAGGTCCGTGCTGAACTGGCCTACGGTGAGGAGTTTTTTCCCATATCACAGAGTGAGAGGTCTTTCAACGCCATTTTGTGGATATGGTGGAAATAGATTGCCCATTGTGTGTTCGCTGGAACTGATGGCTAGATACAAGGCAGCGGAGGTAGCCAATCTGCACTTTGTGGTGACCGCCAGTGGAGCGAATGTGATGGGCTGCAGCCTTTTCTACGGAGTTGGCTTCACGATCACTTGTGATAGTGGAGAGGAGTGGTCGGGCTGTGGCTCGCGGGACCAGCCGGTTCCGCGAGTGTTAGCCGACGCAATATGGGATGAACCTTGGCCTAGTATTCTGGGAGATGAGCAGGACCAACCCCATCCAGGGCCAATGCGGGAGGGTGCCTGTGCCCAGGTCCAAGTTACCCTAGCTGAGGAAACTGGGCGGTGCTGTGGGATGCCCGTGACAGCGGATGGAGCCGAGTGGCTGGCCCAACCTGCCTCGGGAGTTCGGCTGGGAGGTACTGAGAAGCAGGGAGTCACAACAGCTTCGCCAGCATCTGAAATGAAAGCGAGCGGGGCAGGACCGGCTGGCACGGTAAAGCGATGTGTCACACAGGAACACTGGAGGCCGAGTCGGGCTCCTCTGGGGGTCGCTGATGTGGTCCGGCCCAGGGAGAGGGCCCAGTTGAGAGGGGTTTGCAGAAAGAGAAAATGGCAGGGGGACCAGGGGCGGCTGCAGGTGGTGGCAGGACAGCTACCTTCAGCTGTCTGATGGTACACGGAGACATCGCAACGGGCTGCGGCATGCCAGTGAAGAGGGAGAGGTGTCTCGGCGTTGATGTGGGTCACCTCCGGGCGCCAAAAGAAGAAGCTGCTTGGGTTGGGACCTGCCTGATGGGTCTCAGGGGGGTGGGCTCTCCATGATGTCTGACTGGTAATTTTGGGGGGGCAATGTGTTTAATATGTGTTATTATTAATTATCCAAGTTAATGTGTTCTGCATGATGTTACCATGTGAGTTGCTGAAATATTAATGTGTGCATTGTTCTGGTTATGTAGGCAGTATGTCAATATGGTTAACCCAGTGACCGCCACAGGTGCACCGTTGAGCCATAAGCCCCTAGTGGTCAAGGTTTTTTTCAAGAAAATACTCAGTTCAGATGTCAGAGATTTCCAAAGCTATAACTTGAAAGCGATAAGAGATAATTGCTTACTGTCAATTAGAAAGATGTAGAATATGATCCAGAGTTTGAGATGGGAGTAAATTTATGCACCTAATTTGCATAATGCCAAGACAGCCATATCGAATTACATAACTTTCAGTCAAAAGTGGACTTTGGACATATTTACACAAAGAATGGTTTTGCTTTTTTGTCACCGTTTGTTGTTTTGGGCATTTTGTTATCTTATCTTCAAAGTATATGAACCAGAAAATTGGTACAATGTAAATAAACAAATTCGCCACTTACCGCTGGCCGGGCGGCTCGCTTGCTTTGTCCTTTTGCGGTATCCTGGTCGTTATTTTCTCTTCTGTCAGTCATTTGATTTTTCCCCCTCACATCCAGAAACTGTTATGATTATTCCACCTCAATTTTGCTTTTATTCAACCGCTATTATCGTATATGATGACATGGAACCGGCACGATTGTTCTACCCAGTCACATGGCGATGGTGTCCATAGCAGGTGAACATCAACCAGCTTCGCCCACCCTCTGTTATAACAAAATGTAGATATTTACCTTCATAAGCTAAATAATCTCTTTTTAGTATCATAGTTGGCAAATTCGGGAGCAAATTCTTCCTCAGTGTTGCGATCGAGTAAGATCTAGATTTGTTTACAAACTCTTCTTCTCTGGTGAGGTTTCAGGATGGTTCTATGTCCGCCATAAGTCCTCCAAGGCAAGAGCAGTAAGTTATATGTGTCTGCCACCTTGTGAGGTGGAATCCCTTGTACAGCTTAAATCAACTGGGGAGTTTTTGGCCACGTCATATAATGTAATGTAATGTACTTTATTTACTGTATATAGCCCTTTAAAAAAAACCGTAGGTGACCAAAGTGCTTTACAGAAAATTAAACAGCATTAAAACACACACAGCATTAAAAACAAATAACATAAACAAAGAAATAAGAATAAATACCTAAAAATGAGAATAAAATAAAAACAAATGCCGAGACAAATATCACCACTACTGGGTATTAAAAGCCATCCTAAACAAATATGTTAAGTTCTGATTTAAAAAGGGCCAGGTTAGAGATAGCACATAGACCAGGGGAGAGATTATTCCAGAGCCTGGGGGCGACAACAGAAAAGGCTCAGTCACCCCAATGTTTATTTTATATCTTGACCTGGGCACATCCAGCAAAAGCTGATTGGATGACCTCAAAGTCCTGCCTTGGTCACGGACAGTCAAAATCTCAGACATATAAACCGGAGCAAGGCCATTAAGAGCTTTAAAAACAAAAAGCAAAAGTTTAAAATTAATTCTAAAATGGACTGGAAGCCAGTGAAGTGAAAAAAGGATTGGAGTAATGTGCTCTCGCTTAGTGTGTTGGTCAAAAGACGAGAGAAGACTGGGAGATGCCAACATAAAGTGCATTGCAGTAATCAAGTCGAGACGTGATTAAAGCATGGATGGCTATCTCAAGATCATGATGGCTGAGGAAAGATTTGGCTTTGGATAACAGATGTAATTGATAAAAGCTCATCTTGACTACATTGTCAATCTGTTTATCAAATTTTAAATGGCTGTCAAAAATCACCCCCACATTTCTGACAGCTGAACTGAGCCTTAAAGAGAGGGTACCAAAGCCAGCCGTTACAGTATCCCCAAACGCAATACATTCTGTTTTTTCTTCATTTAAGTGGAGAAAATTTTGGCTTAACCACAACTTAATGTCAGTGATGCAGTCCAATAGAACACTTTGTGAGTTAGTTTGTTCTGGGTTCAAAGGTAAATAAAGCTGCAAATCGTCCGCATAGCAGTGGAAAGACATATTGTGCCTGGCTATTATTGACTTGAGTGGCAGCATGTATAATGAAAACAGAATAGGGCCAAGGATGGAGCCCTGTGGGACCCCACAGGAGAGAGAGGCACTAGACGAAGACATGTCACCAATCATTACAGGAAAAAGTTCTATTAGATAGGTAGAATTCAAACCACTTAAGTGCAGTGCCATGGATGCCAACATGGTGATTCAGGCGTGACAAAAGGATAGTATGGTCCACAGTGTCAAAGGCTGCTGTAAGATCTAGCAGCACTAAGACCACAGGGCATTTGGCATCAACAGACATCATAATATCATTGTGCACCTTAAGAAGGGCAGACTCAGTGCTATGACGAGATCTAAACCCAGATTGAAACTTCTCAAAAATAGAATTGTCTTCTAAAAAAGATTGCAACTGTATAAAAACAGCTTTTTCTAAAACCTTAGATAAAAAGGGCAAATGAGAAATGGGTATAAAATTAGATAAAACTGAAGGGTCAAGGTGAGGTTTTTTAAGAAGGGGCCTAACCACAGCATGTTTAAAAGCAGGTGGGACAAATCCTGAACTAAGGCAGGAATTAATAAAAACCAAAAGATCAAGCCCTACAGTATTAAAAACCCTTTTCAGGATTCCAGCGGGAACAACATCCAGTGAGCAGTTTGTTGGCATCAGAAACTTCACTATATCAGCAAGTGATGATAAAGAAACCAACTCAAACTGTTCAAACACAGCAGAGTAACCCGGGACAACGGACAAGCTCCCATTAAAACTGTTATTAATAACTCGTCTGACAGAGTCCACTTTATCAACAAAAAAGTGATGAAAAGTCTCACATGTTGTAAACGAATCATCTATAACAGTCAGAGTGCGTGGGTTTATAAAAGAGTTAATTGTGTTTAATAGCACTCTAGGACAGTGACTGCTGCTGGAAATAATATCAGAGAGATACTGAAATTTTGCCTTTTGCACGGTCCTCTGGTAATCAGCAAGACAACCCCTAAAAAATTTCCAGAGACACATGTAATTTGTCCTTTTTCTATCTCCGTTCAGCCTGCCTGACCCGCTGTCTAATGGCACGGGTAGTGTCGTTTAGCCAGGGATCTGTTTTCGGTTTAGCCGATTTAAGCCAAAATGGGGCAATAGAGTCCAAAATCCCAGAGCAGCTGGTATGAAAGGAGGAAAGAATATTACCCGGATGGGAAGGGGAAATGAGTCCATTCAAGGCAAAAAACTGAATCCCTAAAAGCAGCAGAAAACTCCTCTGGTGTTGAACAAGTGATGACGTGACGCCAGCATGATTGAGCCACAGGCTTGCTGGGTGATGAAGGGGTCAACAATTCAAAAATGATGGGGAAATGATCTGAGATGACAGACTCAGAAATTTCTTTGAGAGAGATTGAGAGCCCAAAAGAGATAACAAGTTCCAGAGTGTGACCAAGACGGTGTGTTGGTTTGTCTGCTAAAATATTTAAATTAAATGTCGCCAACAGTCTTTTAAAATCAGATGCCAGCTGATCAGATGGACAACAGACATGAATATTAAAGTCCCCACAGATCAAAAATTTATCATATTTTGGCATAACATCTGCCAAAAATTCAGAAAACTCATTAATGAAGTCCTTATTATATTTTGGAGGATGATAGACAACAGCAAATAACACAGGACTTGTGAGATCCACCTCAAATAGTTGCAGCTCAAAGCAGGAATAAGCATTTGTGGAAAGAAGGCGACATTTAAAACTGTCATTAAAAACAGAAGCCAGACCCCCACCCCGACCAGATGCTTGCGGGGTGCTGAAGAAAGAACAGCCGGGAGGGAGGAGCTCAGATAAGGTGGCGGTCTCACCTGGTTTAACCCATGTTTCTGTCATCAGAAGAAAATCCAAGGAATGTGAAGTAAAAAAGTAATTTAGAATAAAAGTCTTATTTGCAATGGATCTGGTGTCAATCAGAGCCATGCGAATCAAACATTGATCAGCCTGCTGGGAAGCACGACTGATCGGGTGAAGATTTTCTGGTGCACAGCCCCTTCTGCGAATCCAAATGGGCCGGTGTCAGGGAAGTGGGTATCCAGCCTCTGGGACAGTCGGCGACAGCCATCGGTAGCGAAAATCCATGGATTGTCGTACGTCAAAACCAATACGCTTCCTGGAGAGCTCAGTCAGCAGTTGACGAGGGTTGAGAGTTGAAGAAGAGGCCAGGTAAGCCCTCAGTCTGCATGACACTCCACCTCTCCGACCTCTTCTTTTGCGGCGTCTTTTGTGGCGTTGTTTCGAAACAGTCCACTGGGTGCACATCTCAGATGGGGTGGTATAGACGCCAACAGAGGTGGAGGAGGCTGACCGTTAAATTCATAGGTCGAGAATTTGACAACAGAATTGCGAATATTTAGAAGAGTCAGGCGATCATAAACCAGTAGCGATGACACGTTCTGAGCTAGAAACAACAAGAAGACAACTAAACACATAAGACATAGCACAGGCAGACGTCCGGCCACACACAACGGCGCCATCTTGCCTGTTCTTCCAACCTTTCAGTTAACATCACATGACAGACGCAGCACTCTGCCTGTGACAGTGGGGGCGCTATCTGTCCATGAAATCTTGCCACAAAAAGGGTTAATATACAAAATTGCTATGTGAATTGTCCAGGCTCCATAGTGTGGATATCAGTGTGTTTAGTAAATGCAGTTGCTATATGAGCTGCCCATGGTGCTGAGTGATTGTCCTGATGTGTTAGCACATGAAGTTGTTGTGTGGGCTGCCCAGGTTATGGGGTTGATGTGCATATTGACATATTCGATGATTAAGTTGTTTATTGAATTCATGTTCGAGGGTATAACCTGTATGAATGTATGTATATATGTTTGTGGGATTGTTTTATGTTTATAGTAGGAACATGGCAGTTGTTTGTTTTTCTTTAATTTCATGTACTGGATAATAACAAAGACGACAGAATAATCCGTCTGGCCATGTGGAGGTGGGACAGTAGTCCACGTGTCCCCCTCTAGTTTTAGTTGTTTGTGTGTGCGTGGATAGGCCTAATTACCTTGTTTACTATTAGTGATTTGGGCACTAAATTCAGGAGGGTCTAACTGGTGTGCATGCGTTTTGTACTTTTTTGAAGGGGGGGGGGGTGTTGTGGTGTTCTTGGAGCACATTATAGTGTAACACGGGTGGTGACGTCACCCAGAGTATAAGAGGGCTGTGTGGTAGCGGGGCGGTCTTTTGACCACCTCTCAGGCTGAGGGGAGAGTCTCTGTACTGGCAGTGAGTTTTATAATGAAGTCGTGTTCAGTTCACCACTCGCCTCATTATTGTGCCACGTTTTATGGGCATAACAGTATCCTGTCTGAAGAGCTGGAGCAGGTGGCTGGGGAGAGGGAAGTCTGGACTTCTCTGCTTGAACTGCTGTCTCTGCGACCTGGATCTCCGGAAGAGAGGTAGAAGATGGATAGATGGATGCATGGATGGTTTGAGTTAACTTAAGAGGAAATGGCTGAAAATTGCAGTTGACTTAAAACACCATTACCTTAAAACTGAAGAAAATTAATATTTTTAGCATATTTAGTTTGACACTGATAAATGCTAGCTTAAAAGTTGAAATTGTATAAATCTACCCAACATTTGCATCCACCTTGTTCCTAGCCCCCATGATGCCTTGCGTGAATTATGGACGCAACTTCCAGTACTAGTTTAGAATGTGGGGTTGTCACTGAAACAGGACACTTTTCCTTGTTAAAAAACAATGACTTCGGCATCAGAAATGCAGGAGCATGGCCTTTTGCACCTCAAAAACAGTAATATAATCATACCACTTCATACGACTGTGGAGGGATGGGAAGATGACCTTAAAAAGTGGCCTCGCAGACAGTAGCTCCGTTTGTTAGTGCTGTTGCTAAGATGCTAACGCTGTAAACAAATCAGAGCTCTGAGATATATCAATGTCTCCACCACAGTAGAGTCGGATGCATTTTGTTAACCACTTGCGCTCCGTTGTTCCGCGGGCGGGCAAGTCTCTGCGTCCTATGACGCACGAGGGCGCGCGAGAGCGCGCTCGTGCGCGCTCGTGCGCCCTCGTGCGCATGACGCATGATGGTGGTGATGGTGATGTAGTAGCGTCCAAGCGCCACTCAAAAAAAAACTGCAGAGACAGCCGCGAACAGATTAGTTCATCTGATTGACCTCTCATTTGACTAATAAGAGCCTTGAATTGGGTTTCTGAAACCTTGAAGAACCAATGAATGAAAATCTAGGAAGGAGGACCCGCCTACTGTGAACGCAGGAGCCAATTGAAGCACAGAAATTCTGGCTGGGTGAAGCAATATTTACTGCTGCAGAAGGACTCTGTACGAATCTACTACAGACCCAGGCTCACCCAGCAGCATGGAGAACACCCACAAGTGGGACCTGCACTCATTCCAGCAGAATAGACGGAGGCCGACGACAAAAGTCGTAAATCATTCGCCAAAACGGCAATAATGGAATTATGTTGATCGGGATCCACGAGCGGAGCAGCGTCGCATTCGTCTGACGCGTGGGAAGAGCTGTTCGCCACGACTCTGCTGCTTTGAAGAGGTAAGGTGTTATAAGCTAAATTATTATTTATCCCTGAAAACTGTAATCCAAAAATGACTTTTGACGATCGGTAAATTACAACTGTACTGCGCACGAAATACGAAGTGCGTGCGCCACGATAAACGGTTCATTTGCCATGTTCGGACCGTGAAGGCCCCCCCCCCCCCCCGCTGCAGAAGAGGAGCGTGGGGGGGGCACGGTCCGAACGCTCCCCGGTCCGCGGGGGGGAAGCATATCAGTCTATTCCATCATGTAGCGATGGCCCTCTTCTGTAGCGAGGGGGGGGGCGTTCACGGTCCGTTCACGGTTCCCCCCCCCACACACACACACAGTAGCGAGGGGGGGGGGCCGCTGTGAAAACATGCAAGGAAAAAAAAAAAAAGAGTGTATTCCGTCATGTAGCGAGGGCCGAATTTGGTCCTTGGTAGCGGGGGGGGGGGGGAACGACCCCCCCGCCCACTCACACACACACAGACACAGCCCTGAGTGTGACCTTTCATTAGAGCCTAAAATGAAGATTCTACATTGAATTATTCAAAAGTTACAGACGTTTTTCCAAACTGTGCCATTTGGCACAATTTGGCACAGTTCCATAACGCCTGGGAACAGCCTGAGAACAAAGCTGTGTAAAATATTCATTTTTGGTGGTATTGTTACCAAATTTGGATCTCAGCTGGATAACACTTGGTTCTACATTTCTGTTGCATTTTCCAGCCGGATCGGACAGCTGTGTGTTATTTACAAGCATTTGTATCCAAAAAAACACTGTGTCCAATTTTTTTTTCTTCAAGTTCAGTATGTTTAGATGACTGTAACTCAGTGGCCGGAGCACGTAGAGAGATTATGTTTTTTTTGCCAAAAAATTCAAAGTGTTTTCTTTTAAATGAGACCAACCCCATGAAGATGCTGCAAAGGGTTGAGTAACAGCTTTCGATTTACTTTGGGCACGTTATTTTTGGGCATTTTTAGGAAAATTGCCCAGAGTGCAAGTGGTTAAAAGATCCATCCATCCATCCATCCATCCATCCATCTTCTACCGCTTTTCCGGAGGTCCGGGTCGCGGAGGCAGCAGTTCAAGCAGAGAAGCCCAGACTTCCCTCTCCCCAGCCACCTGCTCCAGCTCTTCAGAGGGGATACCAAGGCGTTCCCAGACTAGCTGGGAGACATAGTCTCTCCACCGAGTCCTGGGTCTGCCCCGGGGTCTCCTCCCAGTGGGACGTGCCTGAAACACCTCAAGTGGGAGGCGTCCAGGAGGCATCCTAATCAGATGCCCATACCACCTCAACTGACTCCTTTCAATGTGGAGGAGCAGCGGTTCTACTCTGAGCCTCTCCCGGATGACTGAGCTCCTCACCCTATCTCTGAGGGTGAGTCCAGCAATCCTACGGAGAAAGCTCATTTCAGCCGCTTGTATCCGCGATCTCGTTCTTTCGGTCATTACCCAAAGCTCGTGACCATAGGTGAGAGTAGGAACGTAGATTGACTGGTAAATCGACAGCTTTGCCTTAGAACTAAGCTCCCTCTTCACCACAACAGACCGGTACAACGTCCGCATCACTGCAGATGCTGCTCCAATCCGTCTGTCGATCTCTCGCTCCATTTTCCCCTCACTCGTGAACAAGACCCCAAGATACTTAAACTCCTCCACTTGGGGCAGGAGCCTGTCCCCAACCCGGAGAGGACAATCCACCTTTTTCCGGCTGAGGACCATGGACTCGGACTTGGAGGTGCTGATTCTCATCCCAGCTGCTTCACACTCAGCGGCAAACCGTCCCAGCAAGAGCTGTAGGTCATTGCTGGATGAAGCCAACAGGACAACATCATCTGCAAACAACAGAGATGAGATCCTGTGGTCACCAAGCATGACACCCTCCATTCCCTGGCTGCGCCTAGAAATCCTGTCCATAAAAATTATGAACAGGACCGGTGACAAAGGGCAGCCCTGGCGGAGTCCAACTCTCACTGGGAATGACTCCGACCGAGTGTTGGCAATGCGAACTAAACTCTCACAACGGTCGTACAGAGACCGAATAGCTCGTAACAACAAGCCCGATACCCCATACTCCCGAAGCACCCCCCACAAAAATCCACGAGGGACGCGGTCAAATGCCTTCTCCAAGTCCACAAAACACATGTAAACTGGTTGGGCAAACTCCCACGAACCCTCAAGAATTCTCGAGAGGGTAAAGAGCTGGTCCGATGTGCCACGGCCAGGACGAAAACCACATTGCTCCTCCTGAATCCGAGGTTCGACCAACGGCCGGACTCTCCTCTCCAGTACCTTGGCATAGACCTTCCCAGATGTTGGACATAATCAAATTTCCCTCAGAGCAGACATAGAATCTAGTCAGAGCCACAAAGAACCACAACACCATGCTTGGGTGTTTTAATGTTGGGGTAAAACAGACAGCTGCAGCTGTTTGTTTTACCCCAACATTAAAATGCTCATGCTGCTGTCATGTCATGAATGCTTGTTATTTAACTTAACATATACAGACCTTTTCTGACAATTGTTCAAAATTTTATTGGCCCACTGTATATTTTGTGATAATTTAAAAATTAATGCGTGCTGAAGCATGCTGAAGTCCACATCGTTCCAAGGCAGTGCAACGAATGCACAACACGTATGTGGCCTATACATTAAAATGAATTTGAAAATCTGAAAAACTTTTAAAAATGCTATTTTAAATGCTCCTGCTACTCCACTCTTGCTGACTGATTTAACACGACTTCAGCCGAAACCGGTAGCTCCACTCATAATCATTCCTACAGCGGCACCCCCAGGAATAAGGTGGATAAAAGTAGAAACGGCTTATGTTGAAGATAGTTGGTTTTAAAGATGCTAGCTTAAAAGCTGAACTAGCTTAAACAGTGTTGAAATAGAAGCTGACATGGCTTTAAAGTTGAACAAAATTAGCATAAAAATGATGACAAATAAAACCTCCCAAGCTCAAAAAATGCTAGCTTAAAAGCCAAAATATCATATCTTTACACAGTTTTAACATACAGTAAAAGTGAAATGGTTTAAAGCTGAAGAAAATTTGCTTAAAAGCTAAACTGGTATAAAATTATACAGTGTTGGTGTAAAAGTTGCCAAATGCTAAATAACACCTTAAAGTTGAAAAATGCTAGGTTAAAAGTTAAAATAGCACCCATTTTTTTCAACATTAGAATAAATCTGTTAATGGCTTGTGTTGAAAGTTAGCTTGAAAATGCTATCTTAAAATTAAATTAAATCACCCTTTGTCATTCAGCTGTACAACCAATCATGTACAGTAGAACGAGATTGTGTTTTACCTGTCTACTGTGTTAATCACACACACCCCAAGTGTAGAATCAGAGGGCCGCTGCCATGCCAGGCGCCGCCACAAATTTCCCTCCTCCATTCCATTATTGCTGACCACCAAGCTGGACGGCAGGAAGTTCCACTTTTATATGGTCTTCGGCATGACCCAGCCGGGATTTGAACCCCTGCCTCCCGGGTGTGGGGTGGATGCTCTACCAACTGAGCCACCACTCCGGTAAAAGCTAAACTGGCTGAAAGTTTTATGTTAACGCAAAAGCAGACATGGCTTTAAGTTGAATAAAGTTAGCTTAGAAGTGCTAAATATAACCTTAACAGTCAAAAGATGCAAACTTAAAAGCTAAAATGGCTTAACTTTGCCCAGTGTTTGAAGCTGAAGAAAATTAGCCTAAAAGCTAAAATGCCTCCCCTCTTTTCGTCAGTACCACTGTCTCCCAACCATACATCATAGCAGGTCCCACTCCAGTCTTGTAAATCTTCCCTTTCACTCTAGCTGCTATTCTTCTGTCACAGATCACCCCTGACACTAGTCTCCACCCTGCCTGCACTCTCTTCTTCACCTCTCTTGTGCATTTTCCACTCCTTTGGATGGTTGACCCCAGGTATTTAAACTCACCATCCTTCACTAACTCCTTGCATCTATTGGGCAGTAAACTACTTGAGTTAATGTGATTTTTTTTTTTTTAATAACCCAGTAATAGCTTTTAGCTGATGACTACTTGAATAATCAGATAACTCCAATTATAATTGATTTATTTGTGTTCATGTAAACATGGTCACTGATCACATGACTGCACATGATTCTTTTTTTTTTCTTGCACTTGGATGCAACTATTATGAATCAGATCCTGGAAGTATCACATTTCTTAGAGCTGAAAATCATCACTGGTGTTGGTTGCATTAGCGGCTGCTGAAACAGGAAGCTGAAGAAAAAAAAGTAGGTCATTTGCACCAGTGTTTTCAGTTCTCACATTTTTAAAATCCATTAAGTTCTCCAGCAGGTTGCTAAATTCAGTTTCAGTCAGACACGGTGGATGATCTCTGTGATCTTCCCCAGTTTGTGCCCAGTGACCATTACTGTGCAGTGTAAGGCTCTAATTTGGCTCCTTTGCCACATACTGTTTAATCTCCTCCCTGTTTGTACCAATGACAGTTTACGTCCTCCCAGCTGAGGGTTGGGTGTGCCTTTCTGGGTTTGGTGATGTCTTTATGCAGAAGAGTTCTTGGAGTCAAGTATGCAGGTGTTATAGAATAATGTGGACTTCATATTCTGTCATAAATACTGTTATTATGATGTTAAATCTGCTCAAATCTATGTTTAATTTTTACAAGTCAAAACTTCAGTCTTTATTATGGTGTCACTGAACAAAGTTATTCCTTATATAGTTGTAGCAGGTCATTGAACAGCCACAGCCAGTCGGTGATTTGCAATTTTTCACCAATTTAACATGAGGTACAAACATATAAATCTAAATTAGGTACAAATTTGCAAGAATAAAGGAGCAGAGATATGATAAAAAGGTGCCAATTTAGACATTTAAAAAGTTACAAATAACATTTATTTAGAAAGAATAAAAAAATGTAACCAGCATCCAGATGAATGTTGCAGATTTACGGGAAAAAAGTTGCAAATTTATTTAAAAAAAAAAAAAAAGGATCCAAATTTACAAGAAAGTTACAATCTATGGGGAAAAAAATGGCAAATTTGAGGAAAATTTTGAAAATTGATGAGGGAAAAAAAATCTGATTTTTGAGGAAAAAGATTCAAATCCACGAGAAAAAGTTGCAAATTCTCAGGGAAAAAAAATGGAAATTTACAAAGAAAAAATGCAAATTTATGAAAAAAAAGTTGCAAAATTTTGAGAAAAAATTCAAAAATTTGAGGAAAAAAGTCGGAAATTGTTGAGGAAAAAGTCAAACTTTTGAGGAAAAAAGTTGAAAATCAATGAGAAAAAAATGTGTAAATTTTTAAGGAAAAAACTTAAAATTGATGAGAAAAAAAGTCAGATTTTTGAGGGAAAAGATTCAAATCCATGAGAAAAAAATTGGAAAGTTACAATTTTTTTGGGCAAATTTATGAGAAAGTTGCAAAATTTTGAGAGAGCTCAAAAATGTATGAGGGGAAAAAAGTTGAAAATTGTTGAGAATAAAAGTCAGAAACTTGAAAAAAAAATCTTGCAGATTTATGAGAAAAAATTGCAAAGTAATGAGAAAAAAGTTGAAAATTTACAGGAAACAAGTTGCAAATTTATGAGAAAAAAAATCACATTTTTGGAAAAGTTGCACAAGTGCAGAAGTCCCTCCTCTGGAGTCTGAGAGCACCAGTGTGACGACCCCCCATCTGAGCTGAGAACGGCCACATCGGGGTCCTTTCTCAGTGACTCCCAGGGCCACATCTTTCTCCGTGTTCCCTCTTTTGTCCGCCACAGATCTGACGGCTCACTCTGGGGTCCGTATGTCTGTCGACACCAAAACCTGCTCATCCAAATGTCCAGATGGCCCCAGCAGTCTGCTCCATGATGTTATCAGCAGATCGCCACATGTCGCTCCTCAACAGGAGGCAACTGAGAAGAAAAGACCCTCAGATGAACCTGCTGTAACGGTGTAATGTCAGGCTGTCTGTAGACTCTTTAATGAGGATTGCTCATCCTAATCCTGAATCTGAAGTTTGACGCTGGAGATTTAATTACACGGAATAAAAAAATTTAACCAGCATCCAGATGAATGTTGCAAATTTATGAGAAAAAAGTTGCAAATTTATTTTAAAAAAAGTGAAAATTTATGAGGAAAAAATTGAAAATTGATAAGAAAAAAAGTCACAGATTTTTGAGGAAAAAGATTCAAATCCACAAGGAAAAGTTGGAAATTTCCAGGGGAAAAAAAATGGAAATTTACAAGGAAAAAAACTGCAGATTTATGAGAAAGTTGCAAAATTCTGAAAAAGCAATTACAAATTTATGAAGAGGAAAAAAGTTGTAAATTGGTGAGAAAAAAGTCAGAAATTTTTGAGAAAAACCTTTCAGATTAATGAGAAAAAGGGCAAATTTATGAAAAAAGTTGCAAATTTGAGAAAAAATTGAAAATTGATGAGAAAAAAGTCAGATTTTTGAGGAGCAAGATTCAAATCCAGGAAAAAAGTAGCAAATTTACAGGAAAAAATTGGAAATATACAAGGGAAAAAAATCTGCAAATTTATGAGAAAGTTGCAAAATGAGGGAAAAAAGTCAAATTTATGAGGAAAAAGGCTGCAAATTTACAAGGAGAAAATGCAAATTTATGAATAAAAATGTTGCAAAATTTTGAGAAAGAATTCAAAAATTTTTGAGGAAAAAATTGGAAATTGTTGAGGAAAAAAGTCACTTTTGAGAAAAAACTTGGAGATTTGTGAGAAAAGTTTCAAATTAATCAGAAAAGAAGTCAAATTTATAAGGGGAAAAAGTTGTAAATTGGTGAAAAAGTCTGAAATTTTTAAGAACAGTTGCAAATTTACAAGAAAAAGCAGCAAAATTTTGAGAAAATTCATAAATTTGTGAGGAAACAAGTTGTAAATTTATAAGAAAAAAGGGTGCAAATTTATGAGGAAAAAATAAATTTTTGATGAGAAAAAAAGTCACAAATCTTTTAGGAAAAAATAGCAAATTTATGAGGAAAAAGTTTCAAAATTTTGAGAAAATTCAAAAATTTATGAGGAAAAAAGTTGCAAATTGTTGAGGAAAAAAGTTAGAAACTTCTGTGAAAAAACCTACAAATGTTTGTGTTTTATATATTTATCGTGCGTGTCATCCATTCACTGGTGCTGACGGGGTTTGGCGAGTAGGCGGTCTGTCCTGTCACTGAGACACCGTCTCATCATCCTGTCCCTTTGAGTTTCCGCCCATGTGAGCAGTTCAAAGAGCTGGAAGTTTAAAATCCGTCAAATGCGGAAGTGAGAAAAAAAAAAACTGGACGATGCTCAAAGGAGACTTTGTGTTTTGGTGATGGCTCTGCCAGTGAAGGGCTTCTCCTGGAAGACGGCGAGGGTGAAGGAGGGGAGCTGAGAGGGAGTTTTTGGAGGGTTGGGGAGGGGCATGAGTTACGGCGTCCTGCTACGGTTTGTCGGGGTCCCTTATTGTGGCAGCACCGCGGGCCGTTCCCTGGCTCTGCTGTGCCTGGGCCACAAAGAGGGGATTTCTTCATTTAATTATTCACTTTCATGCCATGTCGACCCCTAAACGGCCCTGTCCCCGCTCCTGAAACTGTGGCTGGCCACCCCGATCCTCTTCGCAGAAAGAGAGACCCTTAATGGACATATTGTCCTGAGCTTGTTGTTGTTGTTTTCTCCGTGTCTCTGCGGCTCTGTTTGGAGGGTGGTTTCAGTAAAGTGTGGGAACCGCGGCGAATTGAAAAAGAGGCTCGCTGGAGAAACCCTGACAAGTGTTGGAGCTTGTCCTTGATATACGGGGTCTGGTGTGGGACATGTGAACCGAGTGAGATGGACAGCAGTGGTGGTGAATGCTGATGCAGCCTCGGGCAAAAAACAAACAGAATGTCCCAGTTCTGCTTCGGTTAACCCCTCCATCAGCTGTGTCAGAGAGTTGCTGGGAGAGGGGAAGCAAGATGATTATGGAGATGAAACCAGTGATGGAGGGAGGGAGGGAGGTGGGTTCTGATGGCAGGGCTGATGCTGCTAAAAGGCTTCGATACGCTCCATGTGTAACCATTACACCCGCCATTATCCATTTCTCTTATGTTACTGTGAAAGTTGATGGGAAGGATTTATCAAGTTGGCTGAGCTTTAAAGGGACAGACAGTGTGTAAAATTTTTGGTGTAACCTCAGTAGGTGATGTTAGTTTTTAACAACGAGGAGGGGGGTTGTTCAACAACTTAGCAGCAGGTACAAATGGATCAATGCAAATTACAGACGTGGACAAAATTGTTGGTACCCCTCTGTTAATGAAAGAAAAACCCACAGTGGTCACAGAAATAACTTGAATCTGACAAAAGTGGTAATAAATAAAAATTCTGTGAAAATTAACCAATGAAAATCAGACAATGCTTTTGAATTGTGGTTCAACAGAATTATTTTAAAAAACAAACTCATGAAACGGGCTTGGACAAAAATGATGGTACCCCTAGAAAAGATTGAAAATAATGTGACCATAGGGACATGTTCAACCAAGATGTGTCCTCTAATTAACATCACAGGTGTCTACAAACTTGTAATCAGTCAGTCGGCCTATTTAAAGGGTGACAAGTAGTCACTGTGCTGTTTGTTGACATGGTGTGTACCACACTAAACATGGACCAGAGGAAGCAAAGGAGAGAGTTGTCTCAGGAGATTAGAAAGAAAATTATAGACAAGCATGTTAAAGGTAAAGGCTATAAGACCATCTCCAAGCAACTTGATGTTCCTGTGACTACAGTTGCATATATTATTCAGAAATTTAAGATCCACGAGACTGTAGCCAACCTCCCTGGACGTGGCCGCAGGAGGAGACGGATAATACGAATGGTAGCAAAAGAGCCCAGAACTAACCTCTAAACACATTCATGGTGAACTCCAAGGTCAAAGTACATCAGTGTCAGATCGCACCATCCGTCATTGTTTGAGCCAAAGTGGACTTCGTGGAAGACAACCAAGGAGGACACCACTGTTGAAAACAAATCATAAAAAAGCCAGACTGGAATTTGTCAAAATTGCATGTTGACAAGCCACAAAGCTTCTGGGAGAATGTCCTATGGACAGATGAGACAAAACTGGAACTTTTTGGCAAGGCACATCAGCTCTGTGTTCACAGATGCTAAAATTAAGCATACCATGAAAAGAACACTGTCCCTACTGTGAAACATGGAGGAGGTTCCGTTATGTTCTGGGGCTGCTTTGCTGCATCTGGCACAGGGTGTCTTGAATCTGTGCAGGGTACAATGAAATCTCAAGACTATCAAGGTATTCTAGAGAGAAATGTGCTGCCCAGTATCAGACAGCTTGGTCTCAGTCGCAGGTCATGGGTCTTGCAACAGGATAATGACCCAAAACACACAGCTAAAAACACCCAAGAATGGCTAAGAGCAAAACATTGGACTATTCTAAAGTGGCATTCTATGAGCCCTGATCTAAATCCTATTGAACATCTGTGGAAGGAGCTGAAACATGCCGTTTGGAGAAGGCACCCTTCAAACCTGAGACAACTGGAGCAGATTGCTCATGAGGAGTGGGCCAAAATACCTGCTGAGAGGTGCAGAAGTCTCATTGACAGTTACAGAAATCGTTTGATTGCAGTGATTGCCTCAAAAGGTTGTGCAACAAAATATTAACTTAAAGGTACCATCATTTTTGTCCAGGCCCGTTTCATGAGTCTGTTTTTTAAAGTAATTCTGTTGAACCACAATTCAAAAGCATTGTCTGATTTTCATTGGATAATTTTCATAGAATTTTTATTTATTACCACTTTTGTCAGATTCAAGTTATTTCTGTGACCACTGTGGGTTTTTCTTTCATTAACAGAGGGGTACCAACAATTTTGTCCACGTCTGTAGGTACAATTTTGCAAGAATTAAGGTGTAAAGACATGATAAAAGATGCCGGTTTAAAAACATTTTCAAAAGTCGCAAATTGCAATTTAATTACACAGAATAAAAATTTAACTAGCATGCAGATGAGCGTTGAAAATTTACAAGAAAAAAGATGAAAATTTACAGGAAAAAAATTGCAAATTTTTGAGAAAAAAGTTGCAATTTTACTAGAAAAATATTGCAAATTTATGAGGAAAAAGGTCACATTTTTGAGGAAGAAGTTGTCAATCTATGAGGAACAAAGCTGAAAATTTACATGGAAAAAAATGCAAATTTACAAGAGAAAAATGCAAATTTATGATAAAAAGTCCCAAATTTATGAGAACGCCAGCATTTTAAAAGGTTAAATTTGCAACTTTTTTCTCCTGTTTTCAATTTTTTTCTCAAAAATTTGCAGCTTTTTTCCTGTAAATTTGCAACTTTTTTCTTCTCAATTTTCATTTTTTTTTTCTTGTAAATTTGCAAATTTTTTCCTGTAATTTGCAACTTTTTTTCTCCTCAATTTTCAGTTTTTTTTTCTTGTAAATTTGCAACTTTTTTTCTTGCAAATCTGCAACTTTGACCAGATTGGCGGCGTAGTGGTAGAGCATCCGCCCCACAGCCAGGAGGTTGTAGGTTCAAGCCCCGGCCATGCCATACCAAAGACCTTATAAAAATGGTACGTTCTGCCTTCTAGCTTGGTGCTTAGCATAATAGAATGGGGGAAGGAGAAGTTGTTTGTGGCGGCGCCTTGCATGGCAGCGACGCCTCTGATTCTAGAAGTGATTAACATTGTAAATAGGAGAAATGTAATTTTGTTCTACTGTGGATGATTGGCTGTACGGACTGAATTTTTATCTTTTCATTTATTTTTCATTTATTTATCAGGGACAATGTAGTGAAACATAGTGGCCATATAGAACATCTGATATTCTGCACAAAGAGTATATAGCATTAAGCTATTTTGCAACTCCTGTCCCCGGTTGGACTTTTCAAGAAGAAATCAAGTAAAAAGTAAAAATACTAGTAAAAAGCAACAATAGGCAGTATAAAGAAGCAGCATAAGAACCTAATACACATCACACAACACAACACAAACACCAAACAACACATTAAAAGTCTGACCTTGCTAGCAACACAAGTCCTAAGTGTGGGTACGTTCTTGTTTTGCCTTCAGCCAGTTCTTGACCTTTACTGTGAATGTTTACAAATCTGTCATTAGTTTAATATGACAATAAAGTTTGCTTCTTCTTCTTCTTTTTTCTTGCAAATCTGCAACTTTTTCTTGCAATTTTGCAAAGTTTTTCTCAAAATTTTACAACTTTTTTGCTGTAAATTTGCAACTTTTTCCCCCTCAATGCTCAATTTTTTTTCTTGTAAATTTGCAACTTCCATCCATCCATCCATCTCTTAACGCTTAATCCTTTTTTTTTGGGGGGGGGGGGCTGGAGCCTATCCCAGCATCTTTGGGAGAGAGACAGGGTACACCATGGACAAATCGCTTCTCTTTTAAAATAAGATAAGATAAGCCTTTATTAGTCCCACAATGGGGAAATTCCAGGATTGCAACAGCACAGGGATAGCAACACTCAGAGCAACAATCAGAAGACAAGAAAAATAAGAGCAGCGAATATACATACAGTATTTACATATAAATATATAAACACACAGTGCGGAGCATTGTAGCTAGATGGAATAAATATATAAATATATATACACACAGTGCGGAGCATTGTAGCGAGATGGAATAAACAGCATAACCGTCTACTTAGTTATCCTACATAGTATGAATATGTACCCATACATATTGTCACCCTCCGTAGCGACCAATATTGTCCTAGTTGTATACTGAAGGGGACCATTGTGTAAGTCTATTGCGTCTTTTGCATTCAATACTATTAGGTCGTCACGTTTTTTTGCTACCTCTGCGAGCAGCCCTGCTTAGGTTATACAGTCTGACAGCCGTAGGTAGGAAGGACCTGCGAAACCTTTCGGTTGCGCACCTAGGATGATGTAGTCTGCTGCTAAATGAGCTCCTCAGTGCGTTCAGTATGTCCTGCATAGGGTGGGACTCGGACTCCAGCAGAGATGACAGTTTAGCCACCATCCTTCTCTCTCCTATCTCCTCCACTGGGTCAAGGCGCTGCCCCAGGACAGAGCTAGCTTTCTTGATCAGTTTGTTCAGTCTCTTCCTATCGGATGCTGTAATGCCACTGCCCCAGCAGACCACTCCAAAAGTGATGGCTGATGCCACCATCGTGTCATAGAATGTCTTCAACAGCGCCCCTTGTACACCAAAAGATCGGTATTGTGTGACCAGTCTAGTTTATTGTTCAGATGAACACCCAGATACTTGTAGGATGTCACCATCTCAATGTTTGTTCCCTGTATGTTTACTGGTGCTGTGAGGGGTTGTCCTTGCCTGCGGCAGCCCACCACCAGCTCCTTAGCTTTCCTTGCGTTGATCTGAAGGCAGTTCCGATGGCAGCAGTCCACGAAGTCCTGGATAAGTCCTCTGTACTCAGCTTCATCTCCGTTGCAGATGAGGCCGACGATCGCAGAGTCGTCAGAGAACTTCTGTAGATGGCAGTGTGTTGTGTTGTGTGAGAAGTCCGCAGTATAAAGGGTGAACAGGAAGGGAACGGTCTTAACCCCTCAGCATTCCAGCCAACATCCCTAAATTTAGCATAAAGAAACTCAAAACTGTGTTACGCACAGTTTCTTTACTACCTGCTAGAGATGGCAGTGATGGACTTAACAGAGTATTAATTCACTGGGTCATGAGGTTGAAGGTGGGATGGGTGGCTAAAATAAATGGTGATCTTGGTGTTTTGGTGAGTTGACTTTTAAAGCTAACTGTGGAAGCTGGTTCAGTTGGACTGGATGAGGGAATATTCAGCTGAAGAAGGGCAGAGAATGGTTTTCTTCCCCCTCATGTGTCCTCCAGCTGTTTTTGGATGTTACATTCATGTCTTCTGGAGTTATTCCTGGAAGGAGGGTCAGGAGTTATTCTCATTTTTATGGTCTTGTTCAGGAGTCGCTGACTTCTGCTATGTAAAGAGACATTGTGAGCGTTTTTTTGGTGAAAATAAAATTAGCATGGGTGTTTGAAATAAAGCAGAGTTATACACAAGTTGGCCTGTTAGTGTTACATGCGAAATGTCTCGTAAATTTACCTGTATTTCTTTATAAATTTGTGAGTTTTTGTTATCCCCCGCCAGTCGAAGCCCAAAAGGGTCAAAGAGCCCTTTGGGTGAAGTCGAAGGGGGATAATGTTATGGGTCTGCCCATCCGCACGTCCATCCCTCTGTCCCACTTATGTGAAATCAGCTCCTCCTACAGTTATGTTCCAATTGTTCTGAAACTTCACACCATGGTTTGATATACACTGATGATGTGCATATTGCAATTGGACTCTTATTGGATGACCTTGAGGTTAAAGGTCAGAGGTCAAATTTTCCCTATCTCTCTATAAATGCAGCATATCTGTGTGTGTGTCTGTGTGTGTGTCTGTCTGTGTGTTCCTCACATATCTCCCAAATCATTTGTCAGACTGGCCTCAGATTTTATGTGTTTGCTGAGGTTATGAGGGTGTGCATCCCCAAGTATGGAGTTGTTCAGTCAAAATATGTAACTTTTATCAATGAAAGTTTAGTCATCGCTCTCTCCTCATACTCTGGCTTCTAGAAGTGTGGGCGGGGTTTTGGATTGACTCTGTACTGATTGAATAATACACAGCATCACGGCATCAGTAACCACAGCGTTCCATGAGCGTTTCAACTACTCTCTTTACACCCCTCAGTATCCAGGGTCAGGCTATTGCACAAGTTCAAGTTTTTAAATACTTTGGAATAGAGATGGACTGTAACCTGTCTTTTGCACACCATGTTGACTCTGTTTATAAAAAAGCACAACAACGCCTCCACCTGTTGAGGAAACTGAAGACTTTTAAAGGCGTCGGCCGGACGAAAATTCAATATCGCTAAATCATATCTTAAATTTTTGTGTGAGACGAGCTAATTTGAACCGCACATGTTTTGGTGTCAACAAATGTCGCATAAGGTGACAATGCGCTCTTGAAGTACGCTGTCCTTGAGAGCTGTCTGACTCAGCCAAGGGATCAGCGGCTAAGATGGCCACTGACTGTGTGACATCATCACAGGGAGAGACACGCACACGCTTGGCGGACATTGTTTGTTGTTTACGTTTTAAAATCGGCGAATACGGATATTTCTCGGAGTACTTGTGGATTACAAATAGATTATTTATTAAGATTAGGATTTCAGGAATTGAATTAATTATGGTTTGGCGTTGTGTTGTCTACGGGTGCGACGTTATACCAGCGGAGCATGCGGTGAGTGTTTTTGAATTTGCCGTCCTTGGGAAAATCAGAACGGCATGGGTGAAATTCGTTCAGAAAACGCGAAAAAATTGGAATGATGTCGGTAACTCACCCAACATGTGCAGTAGACATTTCGTTGACAGCGATTTTGAGAATAAGATGCAATTTGTGTCACGACTCGCCGCTCATCAGCGGCTTCAGCTGCGCGCACACCTGCGTAGTACAAATACAAAGATGCGAGCACTACATACAATCCCCCAGCTCCTGAGAGACTGCAACCTAACACAAAAAACAGTTTCACACAATGAAACAACAGTGCATGTATTATATATATATAAAAATTATTATCCCATTGATTTTCATCATTTTTGGTCACATATCTCACACCTACAATTTATTTATTTCAGGGACAAAGGGCTGTGAAAAAGTTGTTGATATGATCAACAAAACACGGGCCCTCCAAAAAAGGCGGATATACACTGCAAGCAAAGAAAGTTAATCCAACTTTCGGGGAGTATAAGAAATATTAGTATCATTTTCTAGGCTTGTATATGATATTTACAGTGGGTGGAGGGTTGGTCTTCATTCAACTTTCACATTTCATAGCTTTTATCAAATTATGTTAATTTGGGTCAAATTTGTATTTCATACTGTAGTCAAATGGATGTCTAATTTTTATTGAATATATATTTTTTTCAGAATATGTGGATGATCTGATGAATACTCTGTTCAACAAAACCTTGGTTGATCCAACCCACTTATGGGAGCAGTGGCACTCTGTACAAGCCAGAGTTCCCACCACATTGAGTGCTGAATTGAACCCGAATTTTATACCATAAAATGGTAGAAAAATTATTCAAATGTATATGACATGCAACTTTGATGAATGCTGAAATATTAGAATTAAAAAATTGACATGAACATTAATAAACTCAATATATGATTTTACAAAACTTTATTTAAATATCATTTTTCACAAATCTAATCTTGATAGGCAAAATCCCTTGTAGTGATCCGATGGGAATGTTTCTCTGATGAGGCTCACAGCACAGGCAGGCAATATCACCCTCACTTCTTCCTGAGCTGACGTCACTGCTGCCTGCCCCTATCGACAGATGGCGGTACTGCAGCATCACTAAGTGAAAGATGGGCTATTACCAAATAAAGTCATTTATGGAGGCTGGTGACACATATTAAATCACGGGAATGGCCAGAATGGAATATTTTCATACAATCAGTTTATTGGTTCAATAAAAAAATGTCACCGTCCGAGGACTTTAATGTCAGTAGACACATTTTAACTCTGGTTTACACTTCATTGATTGAATCCATCCTTTCTTTTAATATTTCATCCTGGTACAACTCCCTCTTCATTAAGCACAAAACAATGCTTTCCCGTATAGTTAATCAGGCTAGCAAAATCATTGGCTCACCATAGACACCATTGTCTGAACTGTATCAGCGCTCTGTGATCAGGAAAGCCACCCTGATCACAGAGGACCCATCTCACCCCCTCCATCACTCGTTTCAGTTACTGCCATCAGGCAGATGATATAAAGATCCATTGGCCCATAAAAACATTTACAAGAAATCATTTATTCCTTCTGCAGTAACAATCCTAAACAAAATCAAATAGTTATCATAGCTATCAATGTTATCAATATTAGTTATCAGCATTTATCTATTAATCACTATTAATTTTTAATAGTTATTAATATCTTCTGCCACGATTTTATTTGCTGTTTCCTTTTTAACCATGTTTACTTTTTTAAACTGTTTTTATCCTGTGAGTTTGAACATGTTTTTGAGAGTGTTGAATGTGTTATGTTGTTGTAGCCGTGTCGAAGAAGAATTTCTGTCACTGAGTGGGACAGACAATAAAGTTATCTATCTATCTATCTATGAGCAAAACAAGGAAGCGAAAAGCGACAGATTTGACCAGAAAAAGATAATACTGAAGATTTAATGCCTAAAAAATGATACCATAAAGTTGCCATGATTGTGTAGGTCTAAAGGGTAATTCAGTATAGTATATGTGGAGAACACAAGGCGTGTCAGCAGGGACCCGGGTCTGACAAAGGACACCGGTGTATCCAACACAGGACACGCCAGGAGAAGCAGCGGCCCGACCGGGCAGACCGCAGTCCTTCGCAGGGAAGCACACCCAGCCTGCCCAGTCAGTGGTAGATGGGAGTCCTGACTGCTGCTTCACCCGTGTGGTACCACTGTACTATGCAGGACCGCGAGTCCCCCCTCCCACATGAGTATCTAAAAATTAAAAACATAATAAAAATACCGCCATGATTGTGGAGCAGAATGGCCAGATAGGACACAAAAATGCCCAAATAACAAAATAAATCATTTTTAGTAAAATATTTACTGACAAACGGGTGGCACCAATGCAACGGTTGCAGTCCTTCTGCTGTGTATAATAATATTGGGTGTTTTGTAGTTAATTCAATTGATTACAGTTTTAAAAACCTTTTAATAACAAAATATTGCTTAAATATAAAATGATGCACTACAATGGGTCTCAAATATTTGTAAACGTGTCCTGTTATAGTACTGCATGAGTTCATTGACCATACACAATAAACTACACATATAAGCTAAAACAATTATGTTGACCGAACAACTCCCATTCCCCAAACTACAAGAATCTAAGTTATAAAAGATCACACAAATAAATCTGAACAAACAAATAAACAATGGTTCTTAAATAGTCACTAATATTGCATGTCGCATTCATTTTCAAGAATTCTGTAATGAATATTCACACAAATACATTTAAGTGTTCGGTCCCCTTTATATTTGTCAAAGTCTAACATGTGATTGCCTACATGTAGGCTACACCTCTGTATTCCACGTTCAAACACAGCCTACGTTTGGGCCTGGAAAGCCTACCTGGGATACCCGTTTGAGACCAGAATACTTGCTTTCTACGGGCAATGCATTAGCATCTTCTAAACACAATAACTACTGAAAGAAATGATGTAGGCTTTTTAAATCAATACAATAGTTGTATCTAAGATGCATCTTTGACAGTTTACACCCTGACCTGACAATGGGTTTGGGGTCAAAAGGTCAAAGTTAAGTTTCCATTTGCACTATAGTAAATGGTAAATGCTAGATTTACTATAAAATGAGTAAAGCTAGGGCCACCAAACCTGGTACACAAGTTCATCTTGGGGTCCTGATCTCTGACTATGGGTTTGGGGTCAAAAGGTCAAGGTTAACATTCCCTATGCCTTATTACTGTACAACAAGTAAAGCTAGGATCACCAAACTTGCAACACAGGTTCACCTCTGGATCCTGCCTTACAGCTATGGGTTGTATACTTTGTTGTATATTCGTGGATGATGGTTTATCATAATTTGGTTCTGCCACAGTCATTATATTGAAAAGTTGAAAACTGCTCTCTGTCAGTAAGTTTTGGAATCTTCAAAGAAAACTGAGGCGGGGGATATTGCACTGCCTCAGAGTGCTCTTGTTATCTCCACCAAGGAGGTAATGTAATCAGGGTGGTTTGTCTGTCTGTCTGTTTGTCTGTCTGATTGTTAGTAGGATTACACAAAAACAACTGGACAGATTTTGATGAACTTTTCACCAGAGGTAGCCCTTGGACCAAGGATGAGCCCAGTAAATTTTGGTGATGATCTGAGACTGCATACCTCCACCAAGGACCTTGCAGCAGCTTTGGCAGAGGTATGCACTCTCTGAGTGCTTTTCTAGTTGTAAATGTAATTGTAATGCATTTTTTTCCTCAAAATTGTAATATTTTTCCTTGTATATTAATTTTTTCCCTGAAAAATATAGCTTCTTATCATAAAATAGTTTTTTCCATGTACATTTGCAACTTAATTCCCATAAATCTGTGACCTTTTTCTTTTAAAATTTAGAGTAGGTTTTTTTTTTGTAACTACATTTTTTCTTAAAATTTGTAAGGGATTTCTCTTAAATTAGCTTTTTATCTCAGATAAATTTAAGTCAATTTACATGTCTGTTTTGGTCAGAATGTTTGACTTTTTTGCCTGTAAATTATTTTTCCTTAAATTATCTAATTTTTTTCCTCTTGATTTGCAGCTTTTCTCATAAATCTGTAAATGCTAAATTTACTATTACTATAAAACGAGTAAAGCTAGGGCCACCAAACCTGGTATACAGGTTCACCTTGGGATCCTGACGTCAGACTATGGGTTGTATACTTTGTCGTATATTTGTGGATGATGGTTTATCATAATTTGTTTCTGCCACAGTAATTATATTGAAAAGTTGAAAACTGCTCTGTGTCAGTAAGTATTGGGATCTTCAAAGAAAACAGAGGTGGAGAATATTGCACTTGCCTGAAAGTGCTCTTGTCAATTAATTTTATGGGGTTTTCGTGTAAATTTGGGACTTTTTTAACCTCTTATAATTCTGGTGTTCTACTGGCAGGACGTTTCAAATGTTCTGCTGCCACTCAGTGAAGAAAGACTTAGATTTTCTTTGCATATGCTAAATTTGGGCATTTTTAAGAAAATTGGCTGGAATGATAAGGCGTTAATAGCACATCATGTGCTAAAAATGAGAGCCTTTCTTGAACCTTAAGTTATTTCGTCTGTTTTTAAATTCAAAAGGCTGTTCTGACACGTCTTGTTTTTCTGCATAAAAACACCAGTAATGCCTTCCACTGTAAGACCTGCCCGCACAGCCCCACCACAGCTTGTAAAAATCACATTTGAGCCGTCCACACAGACACTCGTCTCCTCACCGGCGTACAGTGCATTTTTACTGATGGACCTTCCCAGAAGCTAAATTACACAAATCAAAAGGATCCTCCACACCCGACTGTAAGTGAATCTTAGACGGACTTTCTTTGGGGGTGGGTCCCCATGTGCATGATTGTACGTCTGACCCAGTTTGACGATTATTACATTGCACTGCTTCTCCACTTATTTTCCCAGTGGTTTCTGCTGTTGCAATTAAGAGACAGTATAAGGCAAGAAACACTCCAGAGAGTTATATAACTTGAATGAACTCTACTGCGGCACCAAAGTGGAGGCTTTGTGTTTAAATTGTTGAGTTGTGTGGTACAGGTTGATAGCAGAGAAGGCAGACGTGAAGGCAGCAGGCCTTTTTACTGTCCGGTGGAGCGAATGTGAAGCCCACACCAGCATATGGTCTGTCTGCATCTTCACACTTTTCTGTCTGGCCCCTCCTCACCCTGATGAGCTTCATTTAGCAAAAGCACTCCCCCCCCCCCCCCCCCCATCCAAACCTACTGACACTAGGGCCATCAGTCATACTCGGGCCTTCTTTGCTGTTTGTTTGATTGCACTGTTATAGTCGGGCTGCATGGTGGCGCAGTGGTTAGCACTGTGGCAGCACAGTTTACCCTCGGCCGGGGGATTGCGGGGCTCGTGAGATCGTGGGTTCGATCCCTGCCCCCGACCAACAGTGATCTGTGTGGAGTTTGCATGTTCTCCCCGTGTTGCGTGGGTTTACTCCAGGATTTCTCCGGTTTCCTCCCACATGCCAAAAACATGCAGGTTAGGATACGGGGCGCTTGCGCACGCAGCGACCGGCAGCTGGTGGCTTGTCACCAGACTGCAAAACAAATCTACTTACGGGTACAAAACAAGTAACAAAAAAAAAAAAAATATGAAACAACGTTAATGTGACATTTGAAAACCGCAACAAAAAAAAGCAGAAGTTGGCGGGAATCTGAAGTGTTTGACTTGTGCAATATTGTGTTGTTTGACAGTGTCCAAATAGTGCAAGAGGGGGAGAAAGATGACCATCTTTCTGTTCAGCTTTTGTTCATGGGCAGAGGGGGATACCGTGTGTGTCCCCTCCTGAAGTTGACCACCATCTCCTTGGTTTTTCCCACGTTGAGGAAGAGTTTATTGTCTTTACATCACTGGACCATTTGGCCCTCCTCATTTTTTTTGATGAGGCCCACCACTGTCATGTTGTCCGCAAACTTGATGATGTGGTTGGTGCTGTAGGTGGGTACACAGTCATGGCTCAGCAGGGTGAAGAACAGCGGGCTGAGCACGCACCCTTGTGGGGCCTCTGTGCCCAGTGTGATAGTCTTGGAGGTGTTGCTGCCGACCCGCACGTTCTGTGGCCTCCCTATGAGAAAGTCCAGCACCCAGTTACAAAGAGAGGTTTTAAGGCCCAAGTGTCTGAGTTTTTGTGTTAGGTGCTGGGGGATGATTGTGTTGAATGAATGCTGAACTGAAGTCTAAGAACAGCATTCGTGCATAGGAGTTCTTTGTTTCCAGGTGGGTGAGGGCTGGATGGAGAGCAACAGCAATGGCATCTTATGTGGATCTGTTTGACCTGTATGTGAACTTAGATGGGTCGTGGGAGGGAGGGAGGGTGGACTTGATGTTCTGCATGACCAGCCGCTCAAAGCACTTCATTATGATGGGGGGGGTCAGCGCTATGGGCCGGTAATCGTTGTAGCTGGATGGGACAGGCTTCTTTAGGTAAAAGGTAAAAACAGGGAAAAGGGCTTTTGTCTGTTCTGCCCCAATTACATGGGACATGCAGCAGAATAACTAGAAAATGACAGAATTGATTTCACTGAGTGCATTTAAATCCAAATTGAAAGTATTTGAGGCTGATTCCATTATTTACACTTGTTTTTAGTAATCCACTCTCACTTTGTAATTATACCTTGTCATGGTTTTTATTTATTTAATTTTTTAAAATTGTGTAACCTTGTGTTTTTATGTAATGCTGGCATTCTTGGCCAGCTGTCCCTTGGAAAAGAGAGTTTTAATCTCAGTGGGATTTTTACCTGGTTAAATAAAGGTGAAATAAAAAAAAAAAAATGCACTCCTGTGAGTTGTGTACACCAAGTCCTGCAAGCTGTCTCCTCTTGTTGGAAAGTCCACATGTTGGTGTAATTTTGGTAGAAAGGCATTTAAGACTTCCGGTTATGGCGGCCGCCTAGAAGGACACGTATCACTCTGCTCTGCCCCTGGAAATAAAAATTTGGCAAATAACTCTCTCATTTGGAACAGAACTTTTCCCAGCGTTTGGGTGAGGATATGCCGGTGAAGACTAAGGCTGGGAAATCAGGAGGGGGAAAAATTGAATCGCCGAAGCAGTCCAAATTAACGGACTTTAAAGTTTGTGGCGCAGTAGAAAAAGCTGCGGATATGGCGGATGAAACTAGCGGTGGTGCGGTAACTGCTGCTGCTGACGATGGCGGCACAGGTGCAGTGCTGGCTGCCATTAGCTCAATGAGAGCAGACTTTTCCGCTAAACTTGATGGGATTATGGCAGCGTTGGATGCAATGAGAAAGGAGTTGGGTGACTGCGTGGAGCGAGTGACGCAGGCGGAGCTTCGTGTTTCAAGTGCGGAGGATGAAATCAGTGGACTTCAAATAAAGGTGCGCACTTTGGAAAAAAAAAATAAAGATCTGGAAAATAGCGTTCTGGACTTGGAATCTCGGTCCAGAAGGAACAACCTGAGGCTGGTGGGTTTACCGGAGGGAGCCGAAGGTCGTGATTCATGCTCCTTTTTGGAGGGGTGGATCCCGGAGGCGCTGAACAACGCGGAGCTAAAATCATCAGTCGTCTTGGAAAGCTCCCACCGAATTGGCCCACCGAGAGGTAACAAGGCAGCACCGAGGACGCTAATTATGAAGTTTCTCAGCTACAGAGACAGGATGACGATCTCCAACGCGGTGCGGGCCAAAGGAGAAATTAAATACCAAGATCAGCAGGTGCGGTTCTACCCAGATCTGGCCTCAGGAATCCAACAATTAAGGAAGCAGTTTGACCCCATCCGCAAAGAACTGCGCAACCTTGAGATTCGTCATGGAGTGATTCACCCTGCAAGACTTCTGGTCACATATGAGGGCAGAACACGCATCTTCAAGACCCCCGAGGAGGCGCAGGAGCTCATCAAGAAGATCCAGGAAGAGACTGGTGGGAGCTAAGCATGAACAGAATATAGGGTAGAATATTTGAGCATTTAACTGATTAGAAGCATATAACAAGATTACAAAATATAGAATGTATTACATATTAAAAAAAAAAAAGTACAAAATTGCTAAAAAAATTTTGGAGTTAAATTGGAAAATTACAGAAGAGAGTTAATGTTACGTTATTAAAAACAGTAGAGTTAGGGTGATTGGGAGGATGAAGAAGGAGTGGCTTTGGCTGATCCTCGTGGGTGTGGAATGGTCGATGGCTATATCGGGAGACGGAATTTTTCTTTTGCTTTTGGGGGGATTGCCACAAATGTGGGAAGGGGGAATTTGTTTGTGTGTAGTTTGTAGGGTGAATGTTCAACCACTCATTTTTTTGCTTTTCTGTTTGAGCATGTTTACACTGCAAGGTAATCCCAAACTCCCTATTGATTATAAATCAAAGCGTTAATCTTAATTTAACTTCATGGAATTGCAGAGGTCTACAAAATTTAAAAAAACTTAAACAAGTTATGAATAAAATAAAAGACATGGGTTCAAAAATTGTGTTTTTACAAGAAACTCATCTAATAGAGCAAGATGTAAAAAGAATTAGGAGTAGATGGCAAGGAAATGTTTTCACCTCATCATTTTCATCCCGAGCCAGGGGAGTTATGACTCTCATACATAAATCAGTCCCATTTCAAGTGAAAAATGTAATTGGAGACAAATTTGGAAGATATGTAATCATTCAAGGATCTTTGCTATTAGAAAACATAAATTTGGTGAACTTATATGGTCCCAATATAGATGATCAAAAGTTCTTTGCCAATTTATTTCTTATCTTATCATCACTTACAGGGCAACATATAATAGCAGGGGATTTTAATTGTACATTGAATCCCAGTATAGATAGATCAACAGGACTGGACTGTACGCACAATGGATGTAGGATGACCATTAATCATTTTATGAAAGAATTGAAATTGATAGATATATGGAGAGAAATGAAACCACAAGTTAAAGCATACTCTTGTTATTCCAATACCTACAAGACATTCTCACGTATAGATTATTTTTTGATCTCCACAGAATTAAGGTCCAAGATTCAAAACTGTTTTTATGATAACATCATGATGTCTGATCATGCACCCTGCTGTCTAATGTATGTAGATAAGAAATTGACAAAGGAACCAGGTAGATGGCAATTTCAGCATAAATGGCTTCAGGATGAGGAATTTGTTAAGTATATAGAAAAACAGATGAGTTCTTTGATATCAATACTACACAAACATCAGCATGTGTAAAGTGGGAGGCTTTCAAAGCTTTTATTAGGGGACATATTATTAGTTATACAGGTTCAAAATCTAAGAAGACTCGAGAGGAGAGAGTCCAATTGGAACATAAAATAAAAATTCTTCAAGAAAGAGTATATGCAGGAAGAGATCCAAGGTTGGAGAATGAATTACTGATTTTGAGAGCTGAATATGACAAAAAATCAGCGAATAGAGCTGCCTCGAGTCTTCTAAGATTGAAACAATCTTTTTATGAACAAGGTGAAAAATCAGGAAAGTTATTGGCATGGCAGATTAAACAATTAGAATCTAAAACACCAATTACCAGTATTATAAGTAACGGACAGGTAGTTATAGATCCTTCAGAAATTAATAGAGCCTTTAGAGATTACTATGAAAAATTATATGATACCAAAAATGAATCTGACTTAACAAAACTACATGGGTTTTTGAATGAACTATTTATACCGTGTATTCCAAATGAAAATAGGGAGATACTGGAGTCTAAAATTAGTCAAGAAGAAGTTGGACTAGCCATTGATAATATGAAATCAGGAAAAAGTGCAGGACCAGATGGTCTTCCAGTTGACCTTTATAAAAAATTTAAGAATAAATTAACAAAACCTTTTTTGGAAATGGTTTTAGAAGCATTTCAAAATAGTAATTTACCATCATATATGAATAATGCCTTAATTATACTGTTGCCAAAACCAGGTAAGCCCTCTAATAAATGTGAAAATATGAGACCAATAAGCCTATTAAATGCCGACCTTAAGATAATTTGTAAAATTTTTGCAAGACGAATACAAGAAATTTTACCAAATATTATTAATCGAGATCAGAATGGCTTTATAAAGGGAAGACAAGGCTTCCATAATGTAAGAAGACTATTTAATATTATTTATTCTAATAAAGAAGCACCGGATACAGCTCTCTTATCACTGGATGCCGAAAAAGCCTTTGATAGAGTTGAATGGCCCTTTCTTTTTGAAGTCTTACAAAGGTTTGGACTTGGAAATAATTTCATAAAATGGGTTCAGATAATATATAATAATGCTACTGCAGAAATTCTAACAAATAACAATATTTCAAAATCAATAAAAATCAATAGAGGATGTCGACAAGGCTGTCCACTTTCACCTTTACTGTTTACTATGGCAATTGAACCTTTAGCGATGGCGATACGTCTACAGTCACAAATATATGGAATTAAAGTTGGACCAACAGAACATAAAATCTCCCTGTATGCCGATGACATAATTTTGTTTATGTCGAATCTTAAAAAAATCAATTCCGACCTTGTTGAATTTAATAAAGAATTTCGGGGAAATATCAGGATATAAAATAAATAAAACTAAATCTTCAATATTAATGCTAAATGAGACCCAGAGAAATTACCCAGCCCCTGAGGTAAATCAATTCAATGTTGTAAATCAGTTCAAATATTTAGGAATCCAAATTGTGCCTAAGCTAGAATCAGTCGCCAGTGTCAATTGTGAAGCCTTAATGACAGATATTGATGAGTTACTTCAGAGATGGATGTCACTACCAATGTCGATGATCGGGAGAATTAATATACTTAAAAGTAATATCTTACCTAAAATACTTTATTTATTTCAATACATTCCCTTACCACCACCTTTAGATTTATTCTCAAGAATTAAAAAAAAGTTAGTGGAATTTATATGGAACAACAGGAGGGCTAGATTACGTCTGTCTTTATTATATTTACCATTTGATCGTGGAGGTCTGAAATGTCCAAATTTTATGTTGTATTATTGGTCGGCACAACTGAGGTCTATGACATATTATTTTTCATCAAATGATCTCCCTCACTGGACTGAAATGGAATCATACAATTTACCTTTACCTCTTCCCATATTCATATACTCAGATTCGGCAAAAAAATTACAAAAACAAGTTAAAAATCCATTTGTAAAGCATATGATCAAAATATGGTGTGAAGCTAAAAACTATTTAAAAGAACCACAGTTATTGTCACAATTTAGTCCAATATGGGGTAATCAATATTTTAAACCAGGGAGAGCGGACGCTGTATTTAAAGTATGGAATTTAAAAGGGATACAAAAGATTCAGGATTTATATTTGCCATGTGCAGAAAACATAATGTCTTTTGAAGAGTTGAGGATCAAATTTAATCTCAATAGAACACATTTTTTTAAATATCTTCAACTTAGAAACTTTATTCGATCAAATCAAAATAAAGCTCTCACTCGACCTATCTATTCATCCTTGGAAAAAATGTTGATGAAAACTAGTAAAAGAAAGGGTATTATTTCAGAGTTTTATAACTCATTGACACTATTTTCAAGTGAAAATTCACTGAAAAGATTAAACTACTGGAAAGAAGATCTGCAAACTGAAATTTCAGAGGAACAATGGGAATTGGCTTGTACAGAAGCTCAAACCAAATCAATAAATGTACGCCTTAAATTGATACATTTCAAATGGTTAATGCGGATGTATGTTACACCGGAGGAGTTAAATAGATATAACAAAAATATACCAGATACATGCACAAAATGTATGGAAAGTAAAGGAACTCTATTTCATTGTGTATGGGAATGTAGATTAATAAGAATGTTTTGGGAAGAGGTGAGGGTAACAATTGAAAAAATAATCTCAAAACAAATCATATTGAATCCTAAACTGTTTTTGTTGGGTCTGTACCCAGAAAAGCATAATTTTAATAAAAATGAAAGAACATTCATAGACCTCAGTTTGCTTAATGCCAAAAAATGTATTGCACTATTATGGAAAAAGACTCATAGACCAGATGTGACTCAGTGGTTAAGACAGATGTTAACAAACCTTCCATTAGAAAGAATAACATATATACTGAAATCAAAGGAAATTGTGTTTGAGAATATATGGAGACCTTTTATTGATTATGTAAAAAATTTAAACATAACTCTTGAAGAAGAAGGTGAATGATATGTGTGGACCTTGTAAATTCCAAACTGGTGAACATAATATGTATACTTATGTGTTGGATTGTCTAGACTAAACAGAGGAGCATTGTTGAAGACTTGATTTTGTTGGTGGTTGTTGGTGTTTTTTAGTGCATTTTTTTTTTTTTTTTGTAGTACTTTAGTGTTAGTGTTTGATTGTTTGTATCATGTTTGTTTAAAAAAAAAAAAGGTTCAATAAAGATATTGTGGAAAAAAAAAAGAAAGGCATTTAAATCTGTGTGGTTGAAGTCTCCAGCTGTGATGAAGAATCTCTCTGGATGCGCTGGTTGTGTCTCACTGATGGCCTGATAGAGTTCATATATAGTGAACATAGTGCTTTGCTCTTCTCGCCGATGGCAGTAGGCAGGACATACACGGCGACTAGCAGGATAGATGTAATTTCTCTTGGTAAGTAGAACGGTCGGCACTTGATAATAAATTCCACCAACGGAGAACAGTGGTTGTGTACAACGGTTGCATCTCTGCACCAAGCGTCACTGGTGTTAACACACACACCTCCTCCACGGGTCTTCCCTCCTTCCATGAACACCCGATCAACATGATAGCATGTTAGCCCTGCTAACTGAATAGCAGAGTCTGGCATATTGTCATTGATCCACGTTTCCGTAAAGATAAAAACACAGCAGTTCCATGCATCACATTGTGTAGATCTCCGGAGCTGTATGTGGTCTGTTTTGTTGTTTTGTGAGTGTATGTTGGCCAAGAGGGGGGAAGGACTCGGAAGTCTGTGTGGGCTAGTGGCTAGCGGCTAGCTTCGTTGGGTTACCTCCATGGTTACCTCTTTTTCGTCTTTGCTCACACCGTCTGCAGCATCTCCATTTGGGATGGGACACAGCAGTCGAGTCCGGGGGTGTGGAGGTCTGGTGGAGAAGTCCTAGGCCACGGAGTTCCTCTGTAACGCTGTGGTCCAAGACGTAATGTTAGGTCCTATTTCTTACCTCCAGAAGGCTGTGGCGACTGTAACTTGTGTGCAACATCATATGTGGACATTAAACATATGAATATACAATGGTGTGAAAAAGTGTTTGCCCCCTTCCCAAGTTCTCATTTTTTTGTATGTTTGTCACACTTAAAAGTTTTCAGATCATCAAACAAATTTAAATATTAGACAAAGATAACACAAGTAAACACAAAATGCAGTTTTTAAATGAAGGCATTTATGTTTAAGGGTAAAAAAAATCCTAACCTACATGGCTCTGTGGGGAAAAAGTCATTGCCTTCCCCTGTTAAAACATAAATTAACTGGTTTATCACATTTTTGGAAAGCCGAGTTCAATTTCTTGAGCCACACCCAGGCCTGATTATTGCCACACCTGTTCTCACTCAAGATATCATTTAAATAGGACCTGCCTGACAAAGTGAAGTAGACCAAAAGATCCTCAAAAGCTAGACATCATGCTGCGATCCAAAGAAATTGAGGAACAAATGAGAAACAAAGTAATTGAGATCTATGTCAGGTTATAAAGCCATTTCTAAAGCTTTGGGACTCCAATGAACCACAGTGAGAGCAATTATCCACAAATCGCGAAAACATGGAACAGTGGTGAACCTTCCTAGGAATGGCTGGCCGACCAAAATTACCCCAAGAGCGCAGCGACGACTCATTCAAGAGGTCACAAAAGACCCCACAACAACATCCAAAGAACTGCAGGCCTCTCTTGCCTCAGTTAAGGTCAGTGTTCATGACTCCACCATAAGAAAGAGACTGGGCAAAAATGTCCTGCATGACAGAGTTCCAAGATGAAAACCACTGCTGAGCAAAAAAAGAACACAAAGGCTTGTCTCAGTTTTGCCAGAAAACATCTTGATGATCCCCAAGACTTTTGGGAAAATACTCTGTGGACTGACAAGACAAAAGTTGAACTTTTTGGAAGGTGGATGTCCCATTACATTTGGCATAAAAGTAACACAGCCTTTCAGAAAAGGAACATCATACCAACAGTAAAATATGGTGGTGTTAGTGATGGTCTGGGGCTGTTTTGCTGCTTCAGGACCTGGAAGACTTGCTGTGGTAAATGGAAGCATGAATTCTGCTGTCTACCAAAACATCCTGGAGGAGAATATCCGGCCATCTGTTCATGACCTCAAGCTGAAGCGCACTTGGTTTCTGCAGCAGGACAATGATCCAAAGGACACCAGCAAGTCCACCTCTGAATGGCTTGAGAAAAACAAAATGAAGATTTTGGAGTGGCCTAGTAAAAGTCCTCACCTGAATCCGATTGAGATGCTGTGGCATGACCTTAAAAAGGCGATTCATGCTGGAAAACCCTCTAGTGTGGCTTAATTACAACAATTCTGCAAAGATGAGTGGGCCAAAATTCCACCACAGCGCAATAAAAGACTCATTGCCAGTTATTGCAAATGCTTGACTGCAGTTGTTGGTGCTAAGGGTGGCCCAACCAGTCATTAGGTTTAGGGGCAATCACTTTTTCACACAGGGCCATGTAGGTTTGGATTTTTACCTGATAATAAACACCTTGATTTAAAAACTGCATTCTGTGTTTACTTGTGTTATCTTTGTCTAATATTTAAATTTGTTTGATGATCTCAAACATTTGATGATCTCAAACATTTAAGTGTGACAAACAAGCAAAAAAATGAGAGATCAGGAAGGGGGCAAACACTTTTTCACACCACTGTACACAGGCGTAATTTAAACAACACTTCTTCTTTTGGCTACTCCCTTTAGGGGTCTCCACAGTGGATCATCTGCTTCCATCTCATCCTATCCCTTGCATTTTCCTCTGTAACACCAACCCCCTCCATGTCCTTCTTCACTACATCCATGAATCTTCTCTGTGGTCTTCTTCTTTTCCTCCTGCCTGGCAGCCCCATCTTCAACATCCTTTGTCCAATATCTCCACTATCCCTTCTCTGCACATGTCCAAACCATCTCAGCCTTGCCTCTCTTACTTTGTCTCCAAACTGCTCAACCTGAGCTTTCCCTCTCATATACTCATTTCTAATCTTGATCCTCTTAGTCACTCCCAATCAAAATCTTCAACTCTTGCTACCTCCAGCTCCACCTCCTGTCTTTTTGTCAGTACCACCATCACCAAACCATACATCATCGCAGGTCTCACTACCATCTTTTAAATCTTCCCTTTCACTCTTGTTGCTACGCTTCTGTCACAAATCACTCCTGACACTCGTCTCCACCCACTCCACCCTGCTTGCACTCTCTTTTTCACCTTTCTTATGCATTTTCCATTGCTTTGGATGGTTGACCCCAGGTATTTAAACTCATCTACTTTCACTACCTCTACTCCTTCCATCTTCACTGTTACACCTGTCTCCCTTTCATTCACACTCATGTATTCTGTCTTGCTTCTTCTGACTTTCATTCCTCTTCTCTCCAGAGCATACCTCCACCTCTCCACGTTCTCTTCCATCTGCTCCCTACACTCACTACAGATCACAATGTTGTCTGCAAACATCGTGGTCCATGGAGACTCCTGCCTGACCTCATCTGTCAGCCTGTCCATCACCATGGCAAACAAGAAGGGGCTCAGAGCCAATCCCTGATGTAATTTAAACACTAAACGGCACAAAACACGAAGTGAGAAGGGAGGCTGCTGTGTGTTCACGCACCACCAAGTGTTGAGTCATAATTTTTTTTTAACTCACTAGCCAAGAAAGAAGAGCAGTTTTGTACATTCATAAAGTAACGTTAGCGTTATTAGCTTATCCTGCATTGTTTACGTCATCTTTGTCACATTTAGGTTTTTTTTACTCACTATACAAGTGTTCATGTGTTCAGCTTTTGTTATTAGCTCATTTAATATAGCCCAACTGCTATGTCCACAAACCTGGCAATGACGACCGACGAGGATGTTGTCGATGGACTTTCTTACGAGAACTGTAATAGTACAAAGCACGTGTGGCAGTAGTCTCACTTTAACTGGCTCCCAGCTCACAACCACACTCCAACTCTAGCCAACTCTCCAACTCCCAGTGAGATGGCGGGCCGCCCAATATATAGTGACGTGGTGACGTCAGCCGCAGGCTGCGTACCACTCCCAATATCCCCACATTCATACACTACATTTCCCCCCCTTGCAAAAATTCAGAATACCATGTAACATTAGCAGATCAGCCCTCCCTTATTTAGCATATCAAATTCCCCTTAATAATAACACATATTATCACACATTTCTTAACGTATTTGCATATACCAAACATTTAATATTATTGTTCAGGTTAACACAAACAATTATTTGTTTTTATTTCAAACAAATTATTTGTTTTATTACAAACTAATAGTTTTTTGAATGCAAAAGATGCAATAGACTTACACAATGGTCCTCTCCGGCATACAACTAGGAACATACCGGTCGCTATGGAGGGTGAGAATATGTATGGGCACATAATCATACCATGTAGGATAACTAAGTAGACGGTTATGCTGTTTCATTCCATCTAGCAACAATGCTCTGCACTGTGTGTGTTTATATATTTGCATATTTATTCCATCTAGCTACAATGCTCCGTACTGTGGGTGTTTATATATTTATATATCTACATATTATTCCATCTAGCTACATTGCTCCGCACTGTGTGTGTTTATATACTTGCATATTTATTCCACCTAGCTGCAATGCTCCGTACTGTGGGTGTTTATATATTTACATATTTATTCCATCTAGCTACAATGCTCTGCACTGTGTGTTCATATATTCATATATTTATTCCATCCAGCTACAATGCTCTGCACTGTGTGTCTGTGTGTGTGTGTATATATATATATTTTATAGTAATACGTACATATGTTTATTAGCTGCTCTTGCTTGCTTGTTTTTTTTCTTGCCTTCTGATTGTTGCTCTGAGTGTTGCTATCCCTGTGCTGTTGCAATCCTGGAATTTCCCCGTTGTGGGACTAATAAAGGCTTATCTTATCTTATCTTATCTTAAAGAACACTCTTCTTTTTTTATATCTATGTTTTAAAGAACACACTTCTTTTATTTAAACAACTCTTCTTTTCTTTATAAAGAACACGCTTTTTTTTTTTTATATATATAGAGAACACCAAACCAAACCTAAGGGCTAGGGCCTACAGGTGGACCACCGCTGGACCCAACGCGTCTGGATGGGTTAATCTGCCACCGTCTCAGCCGCGATCCTACCTAAACAGTCTTTTTTTTTTTCAAACACTCTTCCACGGGGAAAGCAGTTCTGCCTGAAGGGCTTTGTAGTGGGCCCGTGGTGGACGCATCCCTGGAGCTGTCAGACCCCTGGGGCCAGGGCCAATCTTCATGACGCTGGGGCCTGGGTCCCAAACTGTGGCAGCTGACTCCTGCGAAGCCTTGCTGTCTGGAGCCGCCACCTGGACACACCGTAGTTGGTTTGCATGCTGAACCAAACCGTCTGTCAGCCGAAAGCACGCTGATGACAGTTTCGTCACGATCCTCAGCGGCACCCGTTGTCTCGCTGGCTGTGGCCCAGTCAGTCGCCATCCTGGTCTCTTGCCGGTGCGAACCCAAACCCAGTCCAAAACTTGGAGCGGCGCCTTGCTCGGTTTCATGTGTTGTTGTGATCCCGGTTGCTCTGAGTACTGGTCTGGTTTGGGACTTCGTCGTGCTGTGGTGGTTCCGTTGTCAAGGTGTTCGTTGTGGACCCTTCACCCGTTTTCTCCGTCATCATTGCCATAGCCTGAAGCTCATTGTGGATACGGAAGGTGTCCAGTGTCTCTCCGGTGTTGCTCGTTGAAGCAGACTCTTCACCTGTTAGCTCGGTCGTAACCTCTATAGCTTGTTGAGCATGGGTACGGAAGGTGTCCGGTGTCTGTCCGGTGTCACTCATTGAAGCAGACTCTTCACCCGTCAGCTCGGTCGTAACCTCCATAGCTTGTTGAGCATGGGCACGGAATCAGTCTGGTTCCTCCTGTCTCCCATCTGAAGTGCTTTGCTGCGCCGCGTCGTGAGCTGTGTTTGTGCCCGGTTGTTGTTGCTGTGCTCTGGGGCTGTCCGTGTGCTTGGGCTCCTTCTCCTGCAGCCCCGGCTCCGACTGAGCGGGGGATGGAGATGAGTCCGGTTGCTGCCCCCCTCCCGGGCAGCTCTCCTTCTGAGTGCACAGGGTGGATGGTTTGTTGCCAGTGCTGTTCTGAATTACCTTGTCAGTGTTGTTCTCGATAGACCTGGGCTCCCTCTCCTTCAGTTCTGGTCGGGTGGGGAACGGAAGCAAGTCCGGTCGCTGTTCTTTCGCCATTTCTTCTTCACCGTCTGTGCTGCATCCACTCTCTGCGTTACATTCGCTGTCCGAGCTGTGCTCGTCCTTCATGCTGTGGTCACTTTCTGTGCTGTATCCACTCATTAGCTTGACACTGACTAGCTCGTCTCTTAAGGGCCCGAAGGCACACATGCTCACTAGGAATTGGACCTCCAATACATAACATTGAGTTGACTCACCTGCCATTTTTTCGTGCCCAAAGAAAGTGAACCTCCGGGCTGTAACATTGTTCCACCCATAGTAATGTCTCTATTAGAATCACACATTCGCCAAATGAGTTTGCTTGACCCAGAGTATGGAGCACGTACCGCCCCACCTTGCCTAGACCAAGAACTAGCATGATCTTTAGCTTCCCATCGTTGGTGCCGTCCAGGCCAGCCGTGTCGACACATTCCTTAAACGTGTTGAACCAGCGGTGCCACGAGATGGCCGGCTCACCTGGGTTTTCCAGAAACGATCGAAGTGACCCCAAGCACGCTTCCATGGTTCGTAATTCTCGTCGCCAAAGGTTATGTCTACAAACCTGGCAATGATGACCGATGAGGATGTTGTCATTGGATTCAGCTTTATTACAAGAACTGTAATAGTACAAAGCACGTGTGGCAGTAGTCTCACTGTAACCGGCTCACAACCACACTCCAACTCTAACCAACTCTCCATCTCCCAGTGAGATGGCGGGCCGCCCAATGTATAGTGGCTTGGTGACGTCAGCCGCAGGATGCGTACCACTCCCAATATCCCCACATTCATACACTACACTAACAACCACATTTACTTAATCTTTTATCACTCTTTTTTTATTCACTCTATCTGGCCTCATTTATAGTGAGTTTATCAAAGACGAGCAGTTTTATAGATTACTAAAAATGGTGATCAGCCATGTTTGGCTTTTGTCTTAATAGAACCATAAGCTGTGTTAGCCTAGCAGCTTTGTTTACTTCATCTTTGATCAAATTTACCTAATTGTTTTTTTTTCTTTTTACTCATTATTATATATGGGTTCATGTACAGTGAGTATACAAGGATAAGCAGCTTTAAAAAAAATTGTCACCAGCCATGTGTTCAGTTTTTATCCTGGTCCAGCTGTTAGCTCTGTTAACTTAGTCTAGCAGCTGCATTGTTCCTCTTTGATCACATTCAGTTTGTTTTCAGCTCTCTGCACATGAGACCAAAAGGTGCTGAAACATATTCCACAACATTCTCCAGTGTAAGGGTTTTTCCCCCCATGTTCCCTGTAGACTACTACTCGCATAGCATCAATAACGATAACATGAAACACAATTGGAACCAATCTGCAGTACAGTAATGCAGCAGGGCATTGATTCTCTTTGTAGTACAAATTATTATACCCATCACTCACTTATGTTCCCTCACATGGACATACTTTTATAGGTTTATCAGATCGGGGCCAGTACCTACGAAAGTTGGCATTAGCGTACAACTTTGTGCAGAACTGCAAATTTTTTAGAAAAGTTAGGAATGGGATTTGGAGGGATTGAGAAGTTGTGAGGTAAATTCATCCTCTGGATAAGACAAGCTTAGCTAACATTATACATTACATACCTGCCAACTACTCCGGTTTTGCTGTAATGGTTACGGTTTTCAAGACCCCATTCCGGGTTACGGCTTTATTAATCAAAATTACGGTTTTTCACTAAAAATTCAGTCAAAAATTTTAAATCGTAAAAAAAACACGAAAGCAATTCCAAACACCAGATCGCGAGGAATCCTATCTAAATTTAGAACATAGCAACACGTGATGGCGGCCGGGATGGTCACACTTTTTCAGTGCTGAGACAAAGTTGCTGACTTTGCCACTAAAATAACTAACCAGCAGCGAATATCGGATCAACATGTGTGACGCACACGCACAGGCTGAATTTCCACCTCGGTTGAACCAGCTTTTGAAGTAGAAATACCCCTTTATTCACCTTTCACCGGGCTCTGTGAGTAAACTGAGTAGCGTTTCTTTTCGTGGTTCGCTGCTTTGCTTTACCTGAAGCGTTTGCTAAGCTAATGCTATCGCTATTGAGGGTATTGAGGTTTCTATTCTCGCGCGAAATCCCGGAGAGGCGTGCGTGCATCGCGAGATGTAAACACGATGTAAACTGCTGCAGACGTTCACACGACTGCACTTCAACCCTGGCAAATGGACCATGGATTCGACATCTAAAGGGAGAATACATTTTAAATAATGCCTAAGATTCTGAAGAACATGTGCTGTGTAATTGCAAGCCTTGTCATGCTTGGTGTTTCATGTAAACACAAAATATCAGAGCAATTTTGCCGTCATTTACACACATGTCTGTTATACAGTGCTAGTATACCCTGCTGATATTTCTAGTCTTCTAGTATTCACAATACATCACATCTGGCCTATTCGAAGTTCTATGCAGAGTTAAGATAGTCTTTTGAATACAA
Organism: Pholidichthys leucotaenia; assembly: GCA_020510985.1. NCBI lineage: Eukaryota > Metazoa > Chordata > Actinopteri > Cichliformes > Pholidichthyidae > Pholidichthys > Pholidichthys leucotaenia. The sequence continues at coordinate 194,444,812 of CM035843.1, read as the reverse complement.
ATTTAATGACAAGATAGTCGATTGCAATCCATGGCATACAGGCCGTCACTTAATTGTAATTGACTAACACAATACATTCACTCTGTGAAATTGTTTTTGCTGGCTGTTATTTGTGAAATTACAATTTTACTAGTTTTGGAGAGGGTTCAACTTCAACATCAGACTGATTGGGGACAAAACTAAGTTATGCTTAGAACTCTCTATATCGCATTCAGCTGTATGAAATCCAAGAAAGTACAGCTATAATATTAATTTACATATTTAAATAGCTGATTATACCAGGAATATGCATATGCATATATATATATATATATATATATATATATATTTTAAACATGAAATCAACACATTGCAGTACACATGTATTGTCTATTGACACTGTTGTCTGATACCCGATTGTAATCAGGTGGATAGCAAGCTTGCAGAAATAAATTTTACACTTAAATATTGCAGCTGATATGCTTAGAACACTGATAAAACTTTGGACAACAATATACTGTGAATTTGTAGCAATGGGATAGAGTTATGATATCACAAATTAAGCCTACTTACCAGTTTGTTTGGTGGGTTCTCCTTGTTGTTTTGATATCTTCGCCTATCTGATGCGCAAGGGATTATAAGATAAGATAAGCCTTTATTAGTCCCACAATGGGGAAATTCCAGGATTGCAACAGCACAGGGATAGCAACACTCAGAGCAACAATCAGAAGGCAAGAGAAAAAAAACAAGAGCAGCTGTGGCTTAGGCAGGTTTCTTTCACCAAAAGTGTCGATGATCGAGCCGTTAGCTGCCATCGCTCCGTTTCCACGGGGTCCTGTTGCCCGGTCTGCGTAGGACGGGGTGATGAAGCTCACCTGAGCTCCGGTGTCAATGAGGAACTGTCTCCCGGAGCGTCCGTCAGTCACGTAGAGCAGCTTGTTTGTCTCGCCGAGAGCCCTAGCTGCTAACGGTTCCCGGCTTTGAAGTTTCCCGAGCTCTTGAAACTGCAGGGGGGCACGCATTTGTATGCCCTCTCGGTGAAACGTCGATGGTAGTAGCAGAGGTCATCCCGTTTGCTGCGCCTTGGTCGCGTCGCTGCCATGCTGGGCGGGTTCGTTGCCTGTGGGGGTTCACACACCTTTTAACAATGGTAGACCGGACCACACGCTGGCCAGAAGCGGTCCCGCTGGCGTCAACCACGGCTGCGGAAGTCGCTCGCGTTTTTTTAACAACCTGGGTGGCGCGTTTCGGCGTCCCATCGGACATCACGTCCGATAGGGGGCCTCAATTTGTCTCAGAGCTATGGTCAGCCATGGCCAGCAGCTTAGGAGCGACAATTCATCGCACCACCGCGTATCACCCTCAGGCTAACGGGTTATGCGAGCGTTTTCATAGGTCTTTAAAGGCCGCCCTCAGGGCCTCACTGATGGATACAGACTGGGTAAATAAACTTCCCTGGGTTTTATTAGGGTTGCGTTCTGCGCCTAAGGAGGATCTAGACGCCTCCCCGGCAGAATTAGTTTTCGCACAACCTCTCAGGCTCCCGGGTGAGTTCTTACCAGAACATCCAGAGCCCGGGCGCCTCCCAGCCCTGAGGCCCCTAAGCAGCACGGGACCGGACACGCTCCCCGGACCCGTACATCACTCTTTTCCGCGGGTTTTTGTTCCCCAAGCTTTGAAAAATGCTGAGTTCGTTTTTGTTAGGCACGAAGCTTTAAAACCAACCCTCCGCCCACCATATGATGGACCATATAGAGTGCTGGAACCTGGTGATAAGCATTTTGTGCTTGATTTAGGGGACAGAAAAGAAACAGTCAGTATTGACAGACTTCAGCCTGCTTTCATGTTGAGCGACGAACCTGCACGGGTGGCGAGAGCACCTCGACGGGGTAGACCCCCCAAGAGACACACCTCAACCCCCCCCGCAGGGACCAAATAACCACTCTCCTCCCCAAGCTGCAGATTCCTTTCAGGACGACCCCGCCAGGACGCCAAAGCGGGCCTACAGCAGATTTGGGAGAAGATTGAAACCCAGACGACACATAGACTGATGTAAAATTGACTAGGGGTTGTAAGCTATGCTGTCGAATTTTGCCGTTGCAGAGTTAGGGCTGACATATGACATAGACTATACTGTTGTTGTTACCACTGAATTTTTAACATAAACATGCTGTATAGCTTGAAGGTTAGCATGGCTGCTGAGGATATTTTTCCCTTTTTCCTGTTGATGTGAATAACGGTATAATATGTCATGGATGTTACCTTAAGCTGTGAACTTAATTTTATTGTCCTTTTCTTAGACGTTTGGTGGGGGGGGGGGCTGTGGCTTATATTATTCATATATCCATACCTACATATGTATAGACACAAGAGGAATGTTTAGAGATTGCATATGTGGAATGACCTCACGTCTCAGAGCAGGACAATAGGTCTCGACCACCGGCGAAGATCAACGAGCAGACGGAGACTCAGCGGTGGAGACCTGAATGGACTTCCTGACCCCCCAGGGCCAGGTGGAGGAGAGAGAGGACAATAGAAGGAGATAACGCGGATGTGTGATGTCGGCTTTTGTTATGTGATGTCTTTTGTTATGTGATGTATAAGTACGAAGGTCTGACTGCGCTCAGCCTCTTTTCTGCTTCTGCATTGAGATGAGACATGTTGGAGATTGGAAGCCGACAATAAACCTGATTTATAAAATCACTTCGCTTCCTTATTTCAAGCTCCCTACAGCAGCAAGTATACATATGTACATATATAGACACACAGTGCGGCGCATTGTAGCTAGATGGGATAGATATATAAATATATAAACACAGTGCGGAGCATTGTAGCTAGATGAGATAAATATATAAATATATAAACACAGTGCGGAGCATTGTAGCTGGATGGAATAAATATATGAGTATATAAACACACAGTGCGGAGCATTGTAGCTAGATGGAATAAATATGTAAATATATAAGCACACACAGTGTGGAGCATTGTTGCTAGATAGAGTAAATATATATATAAACACACACAGTGCGGAGCATTGTAGCTAGATGGAATAAATATGTAAATATATAAACACACACAGTGCTTATGGGATATTATGGGATACATCAATACCCCGAATAGCTAACGCCATAGCTAGTCGTAGCACCTAACACCGACACAAAGAAGCGACTCTGTCCCCGGTGATTGGGGCTCGCCGGAGGAACTAACCGAGGCAACAGTTGGACAGGATCCGGATCAGAGTTAAAGTACAGCGGCGGTAGGAGACGGGGACCAGTGGAGGACCACCGGGGCCCCAGCCGGATAAGAGCCGGAATCGGAGCCCAGTTACAGTGGCGGGGCTCGGCAGAGTCGCGAAGGAATTAGGTATACGTTTTCATTTTTTATACGTTTTTTTATTGTATACGTTTTCATCATGGAATCTGCTGGAGAAAAATCACAAATGAGTGTGAAACCCAAACGAAAATTACAGTCTTTTCGTGAGGAATACTCCAAAGCATTTACAGGAATTATTATTCGCTCAAGAAAGGGTGAAAATTTCACATTTGCTGAGGGAAAAGGTCAAGAGAAATGTCATTTGTCAACATTTGTTAAATGCATGATTATGTACGAAGAGAATATTACCATAGAGTTTGTCCTTGATCTTTTCCATCAGCATATCTGCATTGACAATTTAAGGAAAATATAAACATGACTGTTGAAGAAATATGGGGTTGTTAGCCACATTTTAACTTGAGTTAATGCTAATATTTGTTTGGCGTCGGGGGGCTTTGCCCCCCTGAACCCCCCACCAGGACTTTGTCCTGGACCTGCTGGGGCCTGCGGCCCCTGGACCCTGGCTAGCTACTAGGCTTTTCAGGTTTTAAAAGTTGGCAGGTATGACATTATAAACTATGTCAGATAACCATTTTAGACACTGTAGCGCTTCTGATGGTGGATGGTAGCCAGATTGTGTCCACAGTTTAAATAATTTCATGTGTTTAAAGTAATGTGTGAGCTAATGTTTGGTGCGGCGTGGTTGCACACTTGTGTAGAACTGAGCTGATTTAGTGGTCATCAGACATGTCATTCTCTTCCTTCTCATAAAGCCACATTTCCTGTCCAGAGGCCACATCTGCTGCTTTTGTGTTCTAAAGCTGTCAGCTTGTTTATTTCCCGACTGCTGAGTTGAACTGCTGCCTGTCTGATTGCAAAGAAGCTAAATAGCTGCGCCTGATTTGAGTATCTTCAAAAGGGGGAAAAAAAAAAAACATGCTGGCTTTTGTTGAGTGCTCCGTTTTCACTTCCTGCTTGCATGCCACACAGCCGCACAAACAGAGGCGTGCATGTGCTCTTCTTCTGTTGCAGTTCTGGAGTTTTCTTGTCTTGGTGTTTTTCTTTCTTGCCCATACTTCTTGAAAATAAAGAAAATACAGACTTTAGCTTAGTGGGATTGCCCAAATTTACTTAACCCTTCTGACCGTGTCAGAGATGAGATGAGCTTCATTGTTACTGAGGGCAAGTTTGTCTTGGGCCACTGTGTTGTGTTGGAGTTTGGATGCTTATTTGTGTGACACAGGGGGTGGCTCCACATTTCCAGTTCCACCACCACCCAGGGTATAAGAGAGCAGTGACGGGAGGGGTGGTCTCTTGGCCACCTCTCTGCCTGGTGGGTACGCTTGTATACTGTGGAGTGTCTACTAATAAACGTGTGTGCAGTTCAACACTTATCCTTGTCCTTGGCTCCTACTACCGACATAACATTTGGCGAAGAGGATTAAAGGTATGGACGCGTGTGTGACATCTGCAGCAGTTTCTGGAGCTTTCCAGTGAGCCGCCCATCCCTTGGGCGAGATGGTTCGCCGCGTTTCAGACATACATGCTGAACCTTGGGAGGCTGGAGAAGTTGAGGGCACATGCGCTGTTGGTTCATAATTTGGGAATGGAGGGACAGCGTATTGTGAGTACTTTGGGCGAATGTGATAGCTTTGAAGAAGTGGTGGAGCTAATGGCGAGACATTTTCGCGCCCCGGAAAACGTCATCGTCTGCAGGATTCAGTTTCGACACCGCCGTCAGTGGGTTGGCGAGTCAGTGCAGCAGTTTGTGGCAGACCTGAGACAACTGGCCAGGGACTGTCAGTTTGGACCATTGGAGGAGGAGATGGTTCGTGACCAGCTGGCGGAACATACTATCTGCCCTGCTATAAGGTCAAAGCTACTTACGTTCTCGGGCAAACTGAAGCTATCCACGACCATCGATTTAGCTCAGCAGTTGGAGGCGGCAGACAAGTTATCAAGGGAGCTCAGTGAGAGTGTATTACACCAACAGCCTGAACCACAGTTGATGCCGTAAGAGGTGGAACCGGACAGCGACGATGGCGTGGAGGGTGATGGAAGTTACACCAATGCTGAAAAAATGAAGTCTGCCCCGGGAACGCCCATGTGTTTGGGTTGTGGATCCACGAAGCACCGCTATAAGGCCACGGAGTGTCCGGCGAGAGGGAAGCGCTGCAGCAAGTGTGGACTCTTGCACCATTTTGCCAGGACATGCCACAAGTTTGGGCGAGGGAGTCCAAGACACAAGGAGGACTCTCCCACTCCCACGGTTGTTCACGCTGTGTCCCCAAGTACCAGCAGGCGTTCCTACTGTATGGTGGAGCTGGACGGGGTGACAATGCCATTGCTAACTGACATGGGAGTGATGGGCTCTGTGTTGAATTGGGCAACCGTAAGGAATTTTTTCCTACATTATAGGATTGGAAATGATTCAGCGCTGCTTTGTGATTATGATGGCGGGAGATTGGTCACAGTGGGAATGGTGAGACTGACTGCTCGGTACAAGTCGGCGGAGGTGTGTAACCTGAAGTTCACCGTGACTGCTCGTGGAGAGAATATAATGGGATGTGATTTGTTTTATGGCCTGGGCTTCATCATCAAGAGTGGTACTGGAGAAGAGTGGTCAGGCTGCGGCTTGTGGGACCGGCTGGTCCCAAGAACGGTGGACGGAGCTGTGTGGGATGAGAACTTGCTTGGTACTTTGGAGCATGAGCGGAACCAACCCCACCCAGGGCCATCACAGGAGGGCTCCTGTGCCAGAGCCCAAGCACCCCTGAATGAGGGAACTGGGTGGCACGGCAGGACACTTGTGACGACGGGTGGCGCCGAGTGGCTGGCTCCATCTTTTCCCGGATTTCGGCTAGAAGGGACCGGAGAGCATGGAGTCACAACGCCAAGGGCGGCAGCGGAGACAAAAGTGGTCGGGGCAGGACTGGCTGGCACGGCAAAATGACGTGTCAAACAGAAACACTGTAAGCTGAGTAGGGCCCCTCTGGGGGTCGTGGATGTGGTCCAGGCCTGGGAGGAGACATGGTCATGGAGAATTCAGGCCAAGCGTCAGACGGAAGAGCACCAGGGCCGGCTACAGGTGGTGGCTGTACGGGAGGATTCCCATCTCCAGCTGTTAGATGGCTCATGGAGGCATACAAATGAGCATTGGCACCCGGGAGGAGATTGGTGGGCTTGGGCATGAACAAGGGACGTCCCCGGTGGTGGTGAAGAAGAGGCGCACCGGAGTTGGATCAGCCAGCAGTGACCCAGGGGGTGGTTCTTTCCCTGGGGTGGACTGATGGTTGGACAGTTCGTTTGGGGGGGGGGGGGGGGAAGAAGGGGGGCCATGGGCATATTCTTATTGTTTGATTCATTTGTGATATTCTAACATGTTTATAACTCTTAAATCTACTGGTCGTCTATGTTCATGGGGATTAAGTTAATGTGATTTTTAGGCTAAGACATGGCGGTATTTTGTGCTGAATTGTTTATTGTGGAATATAAGAGGTAGAATAATCCGCTTCGCCATGTGGGGTGAGATGGCAGTCTACCCATCTCCCGTAGTGTAGTCCTTTTAGTATGACTGTGTTAGGCCACTTATATTATGTTACTACTCCTCTGGGTTCCAAACTGGGGTGAGTTTGAATTGTGTGTGTGGCCTTACGGCTTTCTGTGAGGGGGGGAATGCTGTGTTTGAGTTTGGACCCTTATTTGTGTGACATGGGTGGTGGCTTCACCTTTCCAGTTCCGCCACCACCCTGGGTATAAGAGAGCAGTGAGCGGGAGGGGCGGTCTCTTGGTCACCTCTCTGCCTGGCGGGTACGCTTGTATACTGTGGAATGTCTACTAATAAACGTGTGTCCAGTTCAACACCTGGCCTCATCCTTGGCTCCTACTACCGACATAACATGCTGTGCAAATACAACAATAAATAAACAACGGCACGCAATGGAGAGCATACAGATGTATACGGCATATACGTAGAGCAGTGAGGTTACATGAATGAGGCGTACAGCTGTTAGGCATTTTTTTTTTTTTTTCAATAAGAGGGATGACGGTGTTCACAAATTTACCACAAGGTATAAATGGGTAAATATAAAGTAGGTACACATATGCAAAAATATCATAAAAGATGCCAATTTAAAAATTAAAAAAGCCACAAATTACAATTTAATTACACTGAATAAAAATTTAACCAGCATCCAGATCAGTGTTGCAAATTTTCAAGAAAAGAGATAACAATTTAAGAGAAAAATCACAAATTTACAGAAAAAAAATCTCAAAACTACATGAAAAAAGTTGCAAATTTATACAAAAAATTAATTTTTTTTTTTAGAAAAGGTTGCAAATTTACAAGAAAACAGTTGAAAATTTACAATGAAAAAAGGTGAAAATTTACAGGAAGAAAATTGCAAATTTTGTAGGAAAAAGTGACAAATTTACAAGAAAGCTGCAAATTTACAAGAAAAAAGCTGAAAATTTACAAGAAAAAATATCTCATTCAGGGATCGGCTCTGAGCCTCTTCTTGTTTGCCATAGTGATGGACAGGCTGACAGACGAGGTCAAGCAGGAGTCTCCGTGGACTATGATGTTTGCAGATGACTTTGTGATCTATAGTGAGAGTGGGGAGCAGGTGGAAGAGAACCTGGAGAGGTGGAGGTATGCTCTGGAGAGAAGAGAGTCAGTAGAAGCAAGACAGAATACATGAGTGTGAATGAGAGGGGGGCAGGTGTAATGGTGAAGATGGAAGGCGTAGAGGTAGTGAAAGTAGATGAGTTTAAATACCTGGGGTCAACCATCCAAAGCTATGAAAATGCACAGGAGAGGTGAAGAAGAGAGTGCAAGCAGGGTGGAGTGGGTGGAGACGAGTGTCAGGGGTGATTTGTGACAGAAGGATGGCAGCTAGAGTGAAAAGGAAACTTTAAAAGACAGTAGTGAGACCTGCTATGATGTATGGTTTGGAGATGGTGGCACTGACAAAAAGACAGGAGGCAGAGCTGGAGGTGGCGGAGTCGAAGATGCTAAGATTTTCATTGGGAGTGACTAGGAGGGACAGGATTAGAACTGAGTATATCAGAGGAACAGCTCAGGTTGAGCGGTTTGGAGACGAAGTAAGAGAGGCAAGGCTGAGATGGTTTGGACATGTGCAGAGGAGGGATAGTGGAGATATTGGACAAAGGATGTTGAAGGTGGAGCTGCCAGGCAGGAGGAAAAGAGGAAGACCACAGGGAAGATTCATGGATGTACTGAAGGAGGACATGGAGAGGGTTGGTGTTACAGAGGAAGATGAAGGGATAGGGTGAGATGGAGGCAGATGATCTGCTGTGGAAACCCCTGAAGGGAGCAGCTAGAAGAAGATTTGTCAAAGTTGAAAATTTACAACAAAAAAAGTTGAAAATTTATAGAAAACAAAGGAGAAAGCTAACTTGTTGTAATGCAGTCTGTACAGCAATGTAACAACACAAAATCAGATTTTTCTACAGTGCTTTTGTGTAATTTGGGAGGAAAAGTGATGTCATTCCTGTGGCTAGATATTGCAGTGTGATGGACCTGTATACGCTGTTTTTGTCACAATCATTGTTTTTTAAAATTATTATAGGGCACCGGGGGCCAGCTGCTGCCCACCACAAGAAAATTTGGGACTCTGCAACTTTTCCCCCCAGTCTCCCAGATTTGACTTTCTTCCAATATTGAAAATTTGTGACTTTTCCCCCCCCACAGTCTCATAAATTTGCGACCCTTCTCAGTCACTGCACTTTTCCCACATGTTAACAGCTCTCAAAAATGTTGGACATATTTTGGTCAAATTGCTGATAACCCCTTAGCTTTCCAGCTAATTTCCAGCCAATATGAAACATTCCATGGGTGGAACACTGGAATTTTAAGAGTTAAATACTTAATTATTGCAGTATCATTGTGAATCATCTTTTGCAGCCTACCTCTGAACAGCTCGTTTCACTGTGTGTCTCTTTAAATTTCTAAGAGCCAGATTTAACTCCACCCTCCCTCGTATGTCACCGTTGCTAATCTTAGCTGGCTAGCTCCTCGCTCGGGTAGCAAGCCTGAGCCAACTAACGTAAATTATAGTAATACAAGAATATGCAAGAATACAACAAAAATAAGCTAAAATAATGTGTAAAAACAGCACTTATTGATGTCAAACTAAACATGCTAAAAGTTGAACCCAACAGCACACATACGCTGGGCCAATGTCAGCAAATTTGCATTGGAAATAAATCTATTCACTTGTGCGCCAGATGTCTCTTGTCGTCTCGGCATAAGTGGCAAGGGAGCATTAGGCTTATAGAGGTTGTTTGCACATTGGCAAGACATTGGCTAGACATCGGCATTGGATGTATTCTCGATGCAAACTTTGTACATTGAGCAGATGTAGGCCCAATTTTGTTCAGCTTTAAGCTATTTTAGCTTTTAAGCCAACTGCACTTTTCAGCCATTTCCTCTTTTAAGCTAACTGAAACTAGCTTTAAGCTACCTTATTCATTACCCTGTCATTGGGCCTCAGTAAGACTGAATGTGAAAGCCCTGATGAGGCTTACTCATGCCAGGTTGTTCCGTTTCTGCCACAGAAATTTCAGGCACGTCTTAAGCTGAACCTGATTTTGACAGTTCAGTTTCACTCTCAGTAAGCTGACAGAAGTCTTGGACCGCAGTCCTCGTGGTCCACGGAAAACCTGCTGTTGGTTAAAGAGTGAAAACACCCCCATTCATCAGTTTAAGAAAGGACAGAGGAAGGGGTGTGGCTGTCAAAACGCAAACAAAAGATGGTGTGCTTTATGAAGAGAAGGTTTCTGGGTACTCCGTGTTATTGCTGAGGTTTAAAGTAAGATTAGAAAATCTGTCATTTGTGTGAACACAGTTCACTGTTGTTGTTGGAGTTGGCCATTTTTAAAGGCCTCATTGACTGAAAAATGGTGTGTTTGTAGGTTTTAACTGTCTGAAATGAGTCTACTGGTCACATAATTATCAAAAAATTTTCAAAACAGTCAATTCTCTTAAAGTTTTCTTCTCTCCCAGAGAGAATTCTCTTATAGTTTTTTCTCTCCCAGAAACAACAGAAACATTTTGAGTCTTCCAGGTAAATCGTATACATCACCATTAGAAAAAGCCAACCCACTGCTGTCCAAAAGACCCACCCACTGCTCTATTATTGGCCCGCCTAGCTGTCCGTCATGTAGATGGAAGGAGGGGCTAAAGGTAGCCTATTAGCCCCTGAGCTAATAATGGTAGGCTCGCTGTAAGCGCGGCTTATATTCTTTTCTTCTGATCTTAGTCACCCTAATAACTATCCCTGTTACCACCTGGTTTGCCAGTCCACAGTCAGCGGTGTGCCTTGCGTCACTCTGGCCCATTTCTCAGTGGTTTCATTGTGATTTCCCTGGCGGATCGCCAGCACCGGTCGCTGCAAACAACCTGGCCCAGGACTGGAGGCTGCTGGCTCTCATGGCCAGGTCCCCCACAGTCCTCTGGGGCTTCATGCGACTCTGCTCTTGCGGGCAGCGTAGGGCAGCCGGCTTGTGAGGGGGTGTCCCCCGGCTGGCCAAGGGAGCAGGACACCACCCTTTGAGACCCCGTGGCTCGGCAGCTCGTCAAGCTTCGCCTCAGCTTGGCCTCCAGCCGGCAGCCTCAGATCCCAGGCCAGGTGGTTTGAAGCAACCGGGGGGCCGCCCGGTGCGTGGTTCTGGAGATTTGCTGTGGAGTCATGGCAAGGTTGTTGGGGGGTGGACCAAGGTGGCGTGTGCTGCGCTGTCAACTGTGGATTATTGAACCAATGCTGCTCACCTGAACTAGAAGAAAGCTTCTGGCTAACTGATGTAAGAGGGAGGACGGAGGTCTTCTTCTTCTTCCCTCGGTTACTGGCGGATAGCAAACAACTGAAAGGTGCATACCGCCACCTACTGTACAAGAGTGTGTAGCATTATGTCATCTGAGCCTGACCCCTAAATTCTATGACTTAATCCTGTGTTATTTAAAAAAGAGAAAAGAGCCTTTCTCGTGATTCTTATTGCCTCTCCATCTGTTCCCAGAATCCCACTTAAATCCCATTCCCTACTGGCCTCTCGAACTTCATTTTCCATTCTGTCTTTCATTTCCGTATGTGTGACAGTGTAATAAGATGTGCTTGACATTTTCTTTTACTCCACATTCTCCACATTTGTCACTTTAGCTTTTCCCCATGGTGAATAAAGTGCTGTTTAAACCTGTATGATCCAGTCTGAGTCTTGCCATAATGATGTTTTCCCTCCTTTTGGTTGTTATGAAATTCTTTATTGCAATAGATTTTTGTGTTTTGTAATATGATCTACCTTTATGATCTTCATCCCATCTTTTTTGCCATAGCTCAGTTCCTTTTTTCTTAATTACTGCTTTCCCTCCACCTTTTCCAAGAGACAATGGTATAGTTATCTCTTTTCCAAGAGCACTTGTTGCTAATTTGTCTGCACAATCATTCCCTTTCAACCCTTCATGTGCAGGAACCCAACAAAACTGAACTTCTCCACCACCCCTGTGTACCCCAAATAAACTGTGATATGGCTCAGTCACCAAGTCTTCCCTTGTAGATTTTAGTGTCTGTATGGTTTTTAGCGCTGCAAGTGAGCCCGTGCACATCACCACCCGGTCCGGTCTGACCTCCTCCACCCACTGCAAAGCAATAATTATTGCCACCATCTCTGCTGTAAACACGGGTGTATTGGAGAGTCTTTTTGCGATGGTCACTTTAAATTCTGGGATGCATACTCCAACTCCAATAGAGCCCTCTTTGTTCTTTGAACCGTCATTATAGAGCTGTAAAAAGTTATAGTAATTGTTCCTGAGGTAAATGCTTGTTTTAACACCAACTTCACTCATATGCCAATCCTTTTTCCTCATTAGCAGACTAGCGTCTACTTCTGTTCCCGGAAATAGCCAAGTGGGAACATTACTCACTGGACTGGTGTTGGCTATATCAATAGTGTGCAGCCCATACATTCTGGTCCTTCTTTCAATTGTCCACCCAAACCCATGTCCCTGGAAATTAGAATATTCCCAGCAGTCTCGTAGTGTTGTTTTTGAAATATTTACTTCATCACTTAAGATAAGATAAGCCTTTATTAGTCCCACAACGGGGAAATTCCAGGATTGCAACAGCACAGGGATAGCAACACTCAGAGCAACAATCAGAAGGCAAGAAAAGAAAAAAAGCAAGCAAGCAAGAGCAGCTAATGTACATATGTACATATTACTATAAATATATATATACACACAGACACACAGTGTAGAGCATTGTAACTGGATGGGATAAATATATGAGTATATAAACACACAGTACGGAGCATTGCAGCTAGATGGAATAAATATGTAAATATATAAACACACAGTGCGGAGCAATGTAGCTAGATGGAATAATATGTAGATATATAAACACAGTACGGAGCATTGCAGCTAGGTGGAAAAAATATGTAAATATATAAACAGTGCGGAGCAATGTAGCTAGATGGAATAATATGTAGATATATAAACACACAGTGCGGAGCATTGTAGCTAGATGGAATGAATATATAGATATATAAATATAAACATAAACATAAACACACCCAGTGCGGAGCATTGTAGCTAGATGGAATAAATATGTAAATGTATAAACACACACAGTGCAGAGCATTGTTGCTAGATGGGATGAAACAGCACAACCGTCTACTTAGTTATCCTACATGGTATGATTATGCACCCATACATATTCTCACCCTCCGTAGCTACCGGTATTTTCCTAGTTGTATGCCGGAGGGGACCATTGTGTAAGTCTATTACATCTTTTGCATTCAAAAAACTATTAGGTTGTTACGTCTTTTTGCTATCTCTGCGAGCAGCCCTGCTTAGGTTGTACAGTCTGACAGCCGTTGGTAGGAAGGACCTGCGAAACCTCTCGGTTGTGCACCTGGGATGATGTAGTCTGCTGCTAAATGAGCTCCTCAGTGCATTCAGTATGTCCTGCATAGGGTGGAACTCGGACTCCAGCAGAGATGACAGTTTAGCCACCATCCTTTTCTCTCCTATCTCCTCCACCGGATCAAGGCGCTGCCCCAGGACGGAGCTAGCTTTCTTGATCAGTTTGTTCAGTCTCTTCCTATCGGCTGCAGTAATGCCTCTGCCCCAGCAGACCACTCCAAAAGTGATGGCTGATGCCACCACCGTGTCATAGAATGTCTTCAGCAGCGCCCCTTGTACACCAAAAGACCTGAGTCTCCTCAGTAGGAACAGCCTGCGCTGTCCCTTCTTGTAGAGTGCGTCAGTATTGTGTGACCAGTCTAGTTTATTGTTCAGATGAACACCCAGGTACTTGTAGGATGTCACCATCTCAATGTCTGTTTCCTGTATATTTACTGGTGCTGTGAGGGGTTGTCCTTGCCTGCGGCAGTCCACCACCAGCTCCTTAGTTTTCCTCGCGTTGATCTGGAGGCAGTTCCGATGGCACCAGTCCACGAAGTCCTGGATAAGCCCTCTGTACTCAGCTTCATCTCCATTGGAGATGAGGCCAACGATCACAGAGTCATCAGAGAACTTCTGTAGATGGCAGTGTGTTGTGTTGTGTGAGAAGTCCGCAGTATAAAGAGTGAACAGGAAGGGAGCCAACACCGTTCCCTGGGGGGCCCCCGTGCTACTGATGATCGTGTCAGACACACAGTCCCGGGTTCTCACAAACTGAGGCCGGTTCGTGAGGTAGTCCAGGATCCATGATGACAGGTGCTGGTCCACCCCTGCGCGCAGCAGGGGTGGACCAGAACTTCCAGAACTTCCAGAACTTCCTTTCAGCTTGACCCAGTATGATAATGTGAGTTTATCTCATCTCAAATCCATTGGCATTTATCCTGCTTCTATTAAACCTGGTGTTGTTTTGACGGTTCCAATGCACAGGCGAAGCGCTCTATGCTGCATTGTCTATTTTTTCTAGAGTCGTCTTTGCCGCTGCTCCATAAATCATGCATCCATCTATTGTCGATCGCATTAGTGCTCTGTAAATGTCAATTAATGGCTGTTTATCTGCACCCCATTTGTGTCCAGCTACAGCTTTTATGAGATTGACTTTTTTTGCATTTTGTCTCCAAATTTTCAACATGAACTCTCCATGTGTATGCACTATCAAACCACAATCCTAGATATTTGAACTCACAGACTTTCTCTATTGGTTGATTATATAATGTTAAATGGTTCTGTACCAGTACTGCATTTTTTTGTGAAAGTCATGTAGCAGGTTTTCTGTTTGAAAATTTAAATCCCCAGTCATATGACCACTTTTCCACTTTCTCCATTGCTTTCCTGATGTTTTTGAACACAGATTTCTCATTTCTTCCCCTTGTCCATATGGCTCCATCATCTGCATATAGTGCTGTTTTGATGGATCCCTCTTGATCCTCAAACATGTCATTAATCATTATATTGAATAAAACGGGGCTTATCACACTCCCCTGAGGAACACCATTTTCTGTTTCAAAGTCATTAGAAACTTCTGATCCTACTTTAACCCTAATTGTCCTGTGTGTTAAAAAAAATCCACTATCCAATTATACATCCTACCACCAATGTCCATTTTATTCAATTTCATAAGAAGACCGTCCCTCCACAGTGAGTCATAAGCCTTTTCAGTATCCAGATAAACTATAACCATTACTTCTTTCATTTTGAGAGTCTTTTCAATATCATTACTTACCCTAACTAGAGCATCCACTGTGGATCTTCCTCTTCTAAAACCATTCTGATAGTCGTTTATTAATCGTTTTTGCTCTAGTACATATGAGAGTCTGTAAACCAACACCTTCTCCATCTATTTCCCTAAATGTGACATTAATGCTATTGGCCTGTAGTTGCCTGGATGAGCTGGATATTTCCCTGGCTTATTAAATGGTAAAATTACAGCCTTTTTCCACCCACTTGGGAAAACCCCCTCCTTCCATATCCTGTTAAACAGTTTCAGCACCAGTTGCATTGATTGCATAGGCAACTTCCAGAACATAGCATAGCTTAACTGAACATATCTTGGAGCTGTGTATCCACTATCTTGCAAAGCTGTCTTAAGTTCTGACATTGTGAGCTCGAGGTCTAACACAGTGATGTTCTCTTTCTCTTCATTTTTTAAGTTTGCATTTTCTCTGAGTTTATGCTGCCTTTGCTGTCTATGACTCTCACCAAGATGGTCTCCTCTATGCACTGCTGCAAATGCTCTACCTAGGACTTCTGCCTTTTCTTTGTCTGATACAGCCATCTTGTCCCCATCCACTAAAACTGGAATTTTAACTGATACCCTTTTCCCACTCATTTTTTTAAACATACCCCAGACATCACCTAGTTCTGTTTTCCTACCAAGGATGGAACAAAATTCTCTCCATGTTAACCTTTTTCTGTTTTTAATAATCCTTCGAGCTACTGCCCTTTAATTTTCATACTCTATTAAGTTTTCACTAGTCATATTCTTCCCCAGCTCTCTGAATGCCTTGTTTCGCTCTTTTATTGCAATACTACATTTGTCATTCCACCAGGGTACACCCTTCTTCCTACTCTGTGTTGTTTTCTTAGGTATATTTGCTATTGCAGCATTCAGAATATGATTGGTTACGTGACTTGAACACTCTTCTATGCCACCTTCTAATGTTACCAAATGACACGATTGAACACAGTATTGCCTAAATTTTCCCCAATCTGCCTTGCCAAAACACCATCTTGTAAAACATCTTCTCTCTTGTATATGTACTTCACTTTTAATGACTGTAAGTATTTGGAAGTAATCACTTCCCATAGTTGTCCTGTTCATAACCGTCCATTCACAGGTGCTCACTAAAGAATCAGATACCAGTCAGGTCAATACATGATAATGTGCCCCTATGCACATCCACCCTGGTACCTTCACCACTGTTTAGACAAATTAACAGTCTTTCATCTAACATCTCTTCCACAACATTTCCATTGTTATCTGTATGTGTGCTTCCCCACAAGCTATTGTAGGCATTAAAGTCTCCACACCATACCTCTTTCATATGCCCTTCCCCTGCCATAACACTGAAAATATCTGCTGTTAACTTCCTACATGGGTTGTAATAATTAATCAACTTAATATTTCCTAGTCCATTTGGCCTACATATTTCAATAATATTACACACTATATCCTCAGGGGAGGGAATCACCCTATACGCCAGGCCATCTTTAATGAAAGTGGCACATCCTCCTCCATTTAGTGTTAATTCTATCCTGTCTGATTGAACTGTATCCTGGAATAACAAAATTTTTTGAAAAACTGGTCAGATGTGAGGTCCTAAAGCAGACTGAGCATGCATTGGATCCTCTGCAGTTTGCCTATAGGCCTCACAGAGGAGTGGAGGATGCTACTGTCACTCTGTTTAACATGCTTTTTAAACATCTGGATTTTAATGGGACACATGCTAGGCTTTTATTTGTGGACTTTTCCTCTGCCTTTAATACAATCCAACCTCATATTTTAGTTGAAAGGCTCCTGCAACAATTTGATTTGAGCAATAATCTGGTGGGTATATCCTGATTTCTTAACCAACAGGACGCACAGAGTAAGGGTCAATGGTACATTGTCTGACCTAAATTGCTCTTCTACTGGCTCTCTGCAGGGGTGTGTGTTGTCACCACTACTCTTCATCCTGTACACAAACATGTGTCGGAGCAGACATGACAACAGACACATTATAAAGTATGCTGATGACTCAGTTATTGTCAGTCTCCTCCAGGATGGTGAGAGTGGCCACGGCCCAGTAGTTGATGATTTTGTTCACTGGTGTGAGGATTCCTACCTGCAGCTGAATATGATAAAAACTAAAGACATGATTATTGACTTTAGGAGGAAAACTCCCAGGCACAAAGTCACCGTACTAAAAGGCCAGACCACCGAATGTGTACAATCCTACAAATATCTTGGGACGATTATTAATAGTAATTTAAACTTTGAAGAGAACTGTGAAAGGGTGTGCAAAAAGGGTCAGCAACATTTGCATTGCTTGAGAAAACTTGCACGCTTCCAAATGGACCAAACCTTAATGACAATGTTTTATCGGGCTTTTATTGAATCTGTTTTATCCTTTTCTTTAGTGTCATGGTTTGGTCAGATAAAACTGAAACAGAGGAAATCCTTGGATCAGGTAGTTAGATGGTCCAGTCGTTTGCTTGGTGAGTCACAGCTGAGCCTGACATCCCTGTACACCAGACAAGTACAGAGGATGGCTACCTCCATTTTAAATGATGACTCCTGTGGTATATATTACTCATATATTCCATACCTGCATACGTTAGAGCATGTGGAAATGTTTGGAGCAACATATGCAAAGGAACTTCACACCTCCGAAAGGACAAAGGAATCTCACCGCCGTGTGAAGACCAACGACATCACAGGACGCGGCGGCGACAGACTTGACACCTTCACCCCCTAAGGCGAGGAGAGGTTTTCCCATCACCTCCCAAGACGAAGGGAGGAGTTAACAGGACAATGGGGGGATTAAGATACGGGGGATGTCGGCTTGTGTTTTGCATGTCTTTGATGTGTGCCTGTATTTAACCAGCGAGCTGGGCAGAAATCTCTCTCTTTTGCCTTCTGCCAAGCTCTGCACCAGATGAGACAAGATAGAAGAGTTGTTCATTAAAGACTCTGTTTTTGATACAAAACCGCCTCATCATTTCCAGCTCTTCTACACTGGTGACCTTGACGCGAGTATGGACCGGAGGCGTTCTTCAAGCGACTCATCCGTGACGACTCTGGCATACGCCACCGACAACGCAGACGAGGGAACAAGCGGACAGCTGTTTCCCCCGGCAGAGGGCACCGAGAGAGCTCAACCGAGCTCCAGCACCGCCGTGAGAGCCGAGGCAACGCACTCTCACCCGGCGGGCACAACAGTGATGATGTGTGCGAACGCCGTCGCTGTCAAACTGCCAGATTTCTGGCGAGAAGACCCGGCCTCTTGGTTTCATCAAGCTGAAGCCCAGTTCATACTGGCGGGCATCACGGCAGACGATACTAAATTCTACCATATCGTCTCCAAACTCGACTCCGCCACTTCGAGGTGTGTGCGGAGCTTGATCCAGCGACCACCGGCCCGGGACAAGTATGAGACACTCAAGGCGACCATCGTGGCGAATTATGTCCCATCAGCGGAGGAAAGAGCCGAAAAGATCCTGGCGGTCTACGGCCACAGAGGGGGCAATCCAAAGACCCTCATGGAGGATTTGCTGCAGCTCAAGGAGGAGGATAATGATAATTTCCTCTTCCAATTTATTTTTCTCAGCACGCTACCACCACACACGAGAGGGACACTCGCCAGTATGAAGTGCAACAATCATCAGGACTTCCGCACACTGGCCAACGAGGCTTATCGGCTCGTCAACGCCTGCAGAGAACTGACACCCACAGCGGCATCCGCAGACCTCAAGACTGACGCCCCGAGCCTTGGAGAGCCACAACCCACGGAGCAGACTCAACCCACGGTGACAGCGGCACGGCCCAAGCGCAACAAACAGAATGACGTCTGTTATTATCACCACCGCTTCGCCGAGAAAGCCCGAAAATGTGTTCCTCCCTGCAAGTTTACGATGTCGGGAAACGCCAAAGCCGAGGGCCGTTAACGGCAGCGGTTCTCGGCGAGAAAAACAAGCTGTTATACGTGACGGATGGACACACAGGCAAGCAGTTCCTCATCGACACGGGAGCTCAGCTGAGTTTAATCATGCCCTCCCACGCAGATCGAGCCATGGGCACCCGGGGCAATGGAGCAGTGGCAGCCAACGGTTCTGACATCGACACGTTCGGGGAAAAGAGCCTGCACCTCCTCATTCACGGCCGCAGCTACAGTTGGACATTTGTTGTAGCGGCGGTGAGTTTTAACTTGTTAGGCACTGATTTTCTATGTGCACATGGGTTATTAGTTGATCTAGCAAATAGGCGCCTGGTTAATGCACTATCTTTTGCTTCTATTCCATGCTCAGCTCGAGTCTCTCCACCACCTGTGCAGGCCAACGTCACCACGGCAGGAGGTAAGTTTGAGCAACTCCTCACCCAATTTCCAGCACTCACAACCCCCAAATTTTCAGCCACTGTAGCCAAACACGGGGTTAAACACTTCATTCCAACAACGGGACCTCCCGTTTTTGCCAAAGCTCGCCGCTTAGACGCGGCCAAGCTCAACATAGCAAGGGACGAGTTTGCAGCTCTCGAAAAATTGGGCATTGTTAGACGCTCGAAGAGCCCTTGGGCTTCGCCGCTTCACATGGTTCCGAAATCCGACGGTTCTTGGAGACCGTGCGGAGATTACCGCAGATTAAACAACGCTACAGCGCATGACCGCTACCCCATCCCTCACATACAGGACTTTTCACTACATTTAGCGGGTGCGCGCATTTTTTCAAAAATAGACTTAGTCCGCGGTTATCACCAAGTCTCAGTCCGAGCTGAAGACATTCCTAAAACAGCGGTTATAACCCCTTTCGGCCTTTTTGAATTCCTGCGAATGCCTTTCGGCCTCAAAGGCGCTGCTCAGACTTTTCAACGTATGATGGACGCAGTCTTACGCGACCTCCCCTTTGTTTTCGTCTACCTCGACGACATGCTGGTAGCCAGCTCATCGGAGGAAGAGCACAAGCAGCATCTCACTACCGTTTTTCGGAGGCTAGAAGAGCACGGATTAATAATTAATCCAGCCAAATGCAAATTCGGCGTATCGCAAATTGATTTTTTGGGACATAGAGTCTCCCCGAAAGGGGCAGTTCCGCTTCCAGACAAAATTCATGCGATAGAAGGTTTTCCACGGCCCCAAACGGTCAAATCGCTACAGGAATTTTTGGGGATGGTTAATTTTTACAACCGTTTCCTCCCTCATGCAGCTCAGCTCATGCAGCCCCTGTATGACGCGCTCAAAAAAAAGAAAGCTTCCAACGCGGTCGAATGGACCCCGGAACGCGAACGCGCTTTTGCAGAAGTTAAAAACGCCCTAGCTAACGCCACAATGTTAGTCCACCCAGATCCCTCGGCCCGCATTGCTCTCACCACAGATGCTTCAGACTTGGCCATAGGGGCAGTTGTAGAACAACTTGTCAAGGGGGTCTGGCAACCTTTAGCATTCTTTAGCAAATCGCTAAACCCGACGGAACGCAAATACAGCACTTTTGACAGGGAGCTGCTGGCGCTCCATTTGTCCATCCGCCACTTCCAGTTTTGGTTAGAAGGGCGGAGTTTCACGGCTTTTGTGGACCATAAACCGCTCACTTTTGCTATGGCTAAAATTTCAGAACCTTGGTCGGGCAGACAACAAAGACAGCTAGCTGCGATTTCAGAGTTCACCACAGACATTCGACATGTAGCGGGCAAACTTAACGTAGTAGCGGACTGTCTCTCTCGCGCTGTGGCACCGCCAGAGCACGAGGAGACAGATTACACTGCCTCAGCAGCTGAGCTTTTCTCTAACGCAAACACATATGCAGCACCTATCCATGAAGGGATAGATTATGCAGCCATGGTGGAAGAACAAGGCAGTGATGCGGACGTGCACGCGCTCCTGTCTGGACCAACAGGGTTAAGGCTGGAGAAAAAAGGGTTGCGCGACGGCGTGCCCCCCCTAATATGCGATGTTTCAACTGGCCGACCTCGCCCGTTAGTACCAGCTGCTTGGCGCCGCCGTATTTTCGACGCAATTCACTCCCTCGCGCACCCAGGTGTGCGCGCCTCGGTCAAAATGGTTGCCGAAAAGTTTGTGTGGCCAGGCCTGCGCAAAAACGTAAAAGAATGGGCAAAAACTTGCATTCCTTGTCAGCGCGCCAAAGTACACAGACACACAGAAGCCCCTCTGGAGCCTTTTCCCATCCCTGCTAGAAGGTTCGACCACATTCATGTCAACCTCGTGGGGCCACTGCCTTCCTCCCAGGGTTTCACACACCTGCTAACAATGATAGACCGCACCACGCGCTGGCCAGAGGCAGTCCCTCTAGCGGCAACTACAGCGGAGGAAGTCGCTCGCGTTTTTCTAACAAATTGGGTGGCACGTTTCGGCGTCCCATCAGACATCACGTCAGATAGGGGGCCTCAATTTGTCTCAGAGCTCTGGTCAGCCATGTCCAACAGTTTAGGGGCAACAATTCACCGTACCACCGCTTATCACCCTCAGGCTAATGGGTTATGCGAGCGTTTTCACAGGTCCTTAAAGGCCGCCCTCAGAGC
This sequence comes from Pholidichthys leucotaenia, assembly GCA_020510985.1. Lineage (NCBI taxonomy): Eukaryota > Metazoa > Chordata > Actinopteri > Cichliformes > Pholidichthyidae > Pholidichthys > Pholidichthys leucotaenia. The sequence goes on along the minus strand of CM035843.1, from coordinate 194,423,318 downwards.
CTCATTAACGGACACAAATTGGGTAAATAAACTTCCCTGGGTTTTATTGGGGTTGCGTGCGGCACCTAAAGAGGATTTAGACGCTTCCCCTGCAGAATTAGTCTTTGCTCAGCCTATCAGACTACCAGGTGAATTTTTACCAGAAAACCCGGAACCAGGGCACCTCCCAGTCCCAAGATTTTTAGGCAGTAACGGACCGGACTCTCTCCACGGTCCAGCTCATCACTCCTTTCCACGAGTTTTTGTTCCTCAAACTTTAAAAAACGCCGAGTTTGTTTTTGTTAAGCATGAAGCCCTAAAACCAACGTTACGCCCAGTATACGATGGCCCGTTCAGAGTGCTGGAAAATGGTGACAAACACTTTGTGCTTGATTATGGGGATAGAAATGAAACGGTCAGCATTGACAGACTCAAACCTGCCTTCTTGTTGAGAGACGAACCTGCACAGTTGGCGTGAGCACCTCGGCGAGGCAGACCCCCCAAGGAAAAAGTCTCAGCCCCCAGGCAGGGAACAAATAATCTCTCTCCTTCCCACACTGCAGATTCCTCACAACAAGGTCCCAGCAGGACGCCTAAACCAACCTACAGCAGCTTTGGGAGAAGGTTAAAACCCAGACTGCACAGGGACTGATTACACCACTCTGCAATTTTTCGCTATTGTGCCGCAACAGTTTAGGACTGACTTATGATTATACTATGCTGTTATGTTTTCACTGCACTCTCTTAGGAGCATGGCTGCTTGAAAGTTTCTTCTGTGGCAACAGCTGTAACACGTAGTATGTCTTAGTAATTACCCTAGACTGTGAATCTTTCTGTGTCCTTTCCTAGTTGTTTGGGGGGCCTGTGGTTTATATTACTCATATATTCCATACCTGCATACGTTAGAGCATGTGGAAATGTTTGGAGCAACATATGCAAAGGAACTTCACACCTCCGAAAGGACAAAGGAATCTCACCGCCGTGTGAAGACCACCGGCGGCGACAGACTTGACACCTTCACCCCCTAAGGCGAGGAGAGGTTTTCCCATCACCTCCCAAGACGAAGGGAGGAGTTAACAGGACAATGGGGGGATTAAGATACGGGGGATGTCGGCTTGTGTTTTGCATGTCTTTGATGTGTGCCTGTATTTAACCAGCGAGCTGGGCAGAAATCTCTCTTTTGCCTTCTGCCAAGCTCTGCACCAGATGAGACAAGATAGAAGAGTTGTTCATTAAAGACTCTGTTTTTGATACAAAACCGCCTCATCATTTCCAGCTCTTCTACAACTCCCACCCTTTGCACTGCAACTTTCAGCTTCTTCCCTCAAGACGGAGGTTTGCTGTCCCAAAAAGTAAAACCCAGCGCTACAAAAACAGCTTTGTTCCTGCTGCTGTCAAAGAGTTGAACAAGTTGTAACAATATATTGCACATAATTTAGGTACCTATTTATTAACTCCATTTTATATTTACTTATTTTTGTAGGATGTTATTTGGGTTCTAAATATTTTATTGGGTTTTAGACCTTTGAGTTTTTAACCTCTTTGACTAGTTTTTAACTTTTTAATATGACGCTTCTCTCTTACCTCTGGTTTTTCTCTCATCTCTTTGTCTTTATACCCTGATTGATGGAGCCTTGAGTATTTTTATCATGTTTATAGTCAGCTTCATGTGTGCCTGTGTTTGTGTCTATGTTGAATGTAATTTGTGGCTTGTAAATATGGATGTCACCAGACTGCAAAACAAATCTACCTATGGGTACAAATAAAGTAACTTGAACCTGAATCTAAGTGAGGTTGAAGCCATGTCTCCTGTACACACACTACCTGTGGAACAACTTCTAGTTTGTAAAGATACTTCTTGAGTTCTTGTCTGTGACATAATTTCTGGACCCAGGGGACAGAAGACAGACTCGAGGGAATACAGTTATCCTTTTATTGTCAGCGATCGACAATGGTCAGGATCATCGTGAAATGATTGGATGGTGGGAGGCCCGCCACGAAATCCAGAGCGATGTGTGACCAGGGACGACTAGGAACCGGTAGGGGGTGGAGCAGTCCGGTTGGGGGGAGGAAGACTTCCCGGTGGCGCACTGAGCGCAGGCCCAGATGTAGGCATTGACGTCCTTCCGTAGCCCCGGCCACCAAAACAACCTCTGGAGAAGCTCAATTGTGCAAGACACCCCAGGGTGGCACGCCAACTTCGAGGCGTGAGCCCACTGAATGACCTCACCTCGGACTGGCGTAGGAACAAACAACCGCTCCGGGGGGCCGCCTCCCGGATCGGGCTCAGCGTCCTGTGCCTTCACAACCTCCTCCCTGATGTCCCACAAGAGGGCGCCCACGACGCAGGATGGAGGAAGGATAGTCTGTTCCTGGTCCTTGGATGCCTCCGCCGAGAACTGCCTGGAGAGGGCATCTGGCTTAGCGTTCTTGTCCCCGGGGCGGTAGGTGATCGTGAAGTCGAACCGACCGAAGAACGGGGACCAGCAGGCCTGACGGGAGTTCAACCACTTAACAGTCCTCAGATATTCCAAGTTCTTATGGTCGGTCCAAACTGCAAAAGGCTGGGCAGCTCCCTCCAACCAGTGGCGCCACTCCTCCAATGTGAGCTTAACCGCCAACAGCTCCCTATCGCCGATGCTGTAATTCTTCTCTGCTGGAGACAGGCGGTGCGAGAAGAAGGCACAGGGGCGGATCACCCCGTCTGTCGGAGAGCGCTGGGAGAGTACTGCCCCCACCCCGGAGTCCGAAGCGTCCACCTCGACCAAGCATTGGAGAGCCGGGTCCACCTGCGTAACAATGCGGGACGACGAGAACTCCCTCTTGAGTGTGCCGAACGCTGCTGCAGCCTCCGCCGTCCAGTGGAAGGGGACCTTCGGGGATGTGAGACAGGTCAGCGGGCGGGCCACCATGCTATACCTGGGCACAAAGCGGCGGTAAAAATTGGCAAACCCCAGGAACTGCTGGAGCTGCTTCCTGGACGGGGGGGGGGGGGGGCGGCAGTCCACCACCGCCTTGACCTTGGCCAGGTCAGGGAGAACCTGGTTATGGGAAATCATAAAGCCGAGAAACAACGTTTTCTCAGCGTGGAACTCGCATTTCTCGGCCTTCACGAACAGTTGGTTCTCCAGGAGACGTTGGAGGACCCGTCTCACGTGCACCCGGTGCTCCTCAAGCGATCGGGAGAAGATGAGGATGTCATCCAGGTAGACAAAGACGAAGGTACCCAGGAAATCCCAGAGAACGTCATTGATCAGGCGTTGGAAGACGGCCGGAGCGTTAGTCAGCCCAAACGGCATCGCCAGGTATTCGAAGTGGCCGCTTGGGGTCCGAAAACCAGTCTTCCACTCATCTCCCTCCTTGATCTGCATGAGATGGTACGCGTTGCGGAGGTCGAGTTTGGTGAACCAGGAGGCCCCCTGGAGGGAATCAAACGCCGTGTCCATGAGGGGCAGGGTGTATTTATCCTTCACTGTAATATCATTGAGACCCCTGTAGTCGATACATGGCCGCAGGGAGCCGTCCTTCTTGCCAACGAAGAAGAATCCTGCTCCCACCATCAAAGAAGACGGGCGGATGATCCCCGAGCTGAGCGACTCCTTTATATATGTATCCATCGCCTCCCGTTCCGGAGCAGACAGGCTGTACAGACGGCTCGACGGCAACGGGGCACCAGCCCAGAGATTAATAGCGCAGTCATAAGGGCGGTGGGGAGGAAGGGACAGCGCCCGTGACTTACTGAAAACCGCCCCCAGATCGTGGTATTCAGGTGGCACCTTGGACAGAACTGGAGGGGGGGACGTGCATGGGGCCACAGACACCGACGGGGCGCATGCCGCGGACTGCAGGCACGCGCTGAGGCAGAACGGACTCCAGGATGAGATGTTTCCTCTCTGCCAGTCGAAGGAAGGATTATGCAGCCGCAGCCAGGGGTAGCCCAGGATGACCGGAGAAGTGGAGGAGGGCAGCACCAGAAAGCGTAGATCCTCTCGGTGGTTCCCAGAAACGATCACCGACACTGGGGCGGTCTGCTGAGAAATAGTCGTTAGCGGGGCTCTGGATAGGGCTATCAACTTGAGCAGTGGCTGGAGAGTTTGACAGGTGAGCCCTAACCGGGTTGCCAGGTCTCCTGATATGAAACTCTGCTCAGCCCCGGAGTCGATCAGTGCATGGGTGGAGTATTCAGTGTGTTTATGGATGAATCGGATGGGCATGAGGCAGCAGGTGAGGGGTTTTGATTGGGACGCGTCCATGAGTCCCCCTACTGTGACCCACGGACCTCCTCTTTTAACCGACTCGTACAGTTCTCCAATTCATGTGCACTGCTACCACAATAAAGACACAGCCCTAACTCCCTATGGCGCTGTTTCTCAGCAGGTGGAATTTTGGAGTGCCCGATTACCATATCCTCCTGCCCCGGAAGTCCTTCCGGAGAGGGCAGAGCCAATTGAGATGACTGTGAGGAACGAAAAAACTGCACGCTCGAGTGGCTAGAAGCTCTTCGCTCGACTGCTCGTTCCCTCAGCCTGTTATCCAAGCTAATGGTAAGTGAGATTAGCTCGTTTAGTCGTTCTGGCTTATCCAACCTAGCTAGCTCGTCTCTTAGGCTAGGGCTTAGGCTATGGATAAAGATGCTACACAACGAGGCGTCCTCCCACCCGACTTCAGCGGCTACCACCCGGAAATCGACCGCGTAGTCCGCAGCGGACCTACCGCCCTGCCAAAGGTTTAACAACCAGGTGGTGAGCACGGTGTCCCGGTCGGAGTGGTCAAACACCTCATGGAAATTGCCAGAAACTGCTGGTATGTTAAGTTAGCATAACTGGGCTTAGCCATAACGACATAGGCCCAGGCTAGCGCCCTACCTTCTAGCAGGTTAGCAATGTAGCCTATCCTGCTATGATCCGTAGGAAAGTCCCCTGGTACTCGCTGGAAAACTGTCTCACATTGCAGGATGAACCCCCGGGCTTCCCCGAGCTTCCCACTGAAGCGTGTGGGTGTGGGCATCGGTGTGAGGTGGGCCGAAGGGACCTGACTAGCCTGACTAGGCGGGGAGCTAGCGGGGCCCGGTGGAGCCCCGGAAGCCGGTGGGAATGTCCGCTGTGCATCCAGACGATCCAACTGGCTGTTAATTTGGGTTAACTGGATGAGGATAACATTCTGTTGATAAGCTAATTGTTCTACTCGAGCGTCTAAGGTGTTTAAACGGCATGCTAGCACGCTGTCCGCTGGGTCGCCCTGACGGAGCCGTACTGACATAATTTCTGGACCCAGGGGACAGAAGACAGACTCGAGGGAATACAATTATCCTTTTATTGTCAACCCGTGTCTTGTGTGTGGGTGCGTGTATGTACAATGTGGTGTGAAGTGCAGGTCTCGTGCTGGGACTGAGCAGGACGCCGTTCAGCCTGGCAACCTTTGCAGGTGGTGATGCTGTGCTCCGGTTTGCCCTGTGGATGACAGCCAGGGAGAGAGCGTCTAGCTCTGTGCCGGGAAGGGGGGAAGTTACCCTGATGCTGGTGTGGAGCTGAGCTGCCGCCGGGGAGGGAGAATCCGCCGCCAGGGAGGTCCACCTGTGCACAGGGGAAATGAACTCGACAAGGTGAGTGGGGGTTAAGCTTACGTGCTTCGACGTGTTGCTCGTGGTCAGAGGTTGAGCCAAGTCGTGGCTGGAGACAAGAGACGTGTCTTTGTGACCTTGACAGATGGCTCCGTGCTGAGTCGCTGGCAGGCCTGGCTCTTAAAGCCCGCTGACGATTGGCAACAGGTGTGCACGCAGCTGAAACTGGTGATGGCCCTACGGGCGCCATGACAGTCTGTTTGCTATAAGACTCCTCGCATTCCACTGTAGTATGTGTAGTACCATAATTAAGGTCTTGTTTCAGCATGTGCAGTCTCCCCAGTTTCAGCTTTCAATAAAGCATGAATCTGGTCAGCTGTGATATCTTTCACATCTAGGAAGCTTTCTGCTGCTTCCACACTGGTTTTGATTCTGTCACTTTTCTTCTGTAGCTGTGCAGCAACATTCATGGTGTGGCAGATAAAAGCTATAAAGTTTGTCCTCTTAACTATCAATGTGCCATCATCCATTTTGCATTTGTGAACACAAACATTCCTTGCAGCTGCACAATCCTGTGCTTGCGTGGGACCCGTTGATTGCTGGGCTTCCATTTGAACTGAACTTCTTTGAGGAAGGCCTGCTGTTTCTATTTCTGCCTCTCTAACTGTCTTTAGAACTTCTGCATATGAGATTTTCTTAGTTATTCTGATTTCCTGGACTTGTCTAGCTTCCCTCTGCGCAACACATCCTCCATATGCAGCACTGTGCTTACCCCCAGAGTTGCAACACTTTACTTTGGCGTCCTTGTCACATTTACCATATTCATGCTCCCCTCCACATCTTAGCTTTCCCTTACATTGCTGAGCAGTGTGACCCATCCTTTGACATTTGTAGCACCTGAGTGGCTTTGGGACGTATTCTCTGGCACTGTAATACATGTATCCTATTAGGACTGATTTAGGGAGTGTTTCCTCAAACTGAATCATGACAGACTGTGTGTCCTTCAGCAAACCTTCTTTTTTACTCTGTAGCCTTTTCACATCCTTCACCTTTCCTCCTTGGATCTCGTTTTTCACTTCTTCCATAGACATGCACAAAGGAACACCTGATATAACTCCCCTCAAGTTAGCTGTCATGCCAGGAACATGCGCCTTCATTTGTTCTCCGTTTAGACATGCCATTGTCAGTATTTTCTGTTGCTGTTGTTTACTTGTGGCATGAATTAACAGCCGGTTATTCTTCAAGAACTTTGCAAACTTAGCTCTCCCAATTTCTTTCTCAATTGCTTTTGTTAGCTTAACCGGGTGATAGTGCCCCCCACCCTGACTGAACTCAGTGACAACCTTGCAGTCATTCCCTACATTCTCAAATTGCCATCCATTTTGGCCAGTTCGTGTTTTCTTCGTATTGTTACTTCCTCCCGCATCACTCTCATCTGACCTGTTTCTAAGTCTTGGTGCCCCCCTAGCTGCTCTTTGCCGGCCCCCAGGCCTAGATATTGTCCAGCCCACCACATCTTTATCGTACCCGTCAGAGCTAGATGCCATCATGTTACAGACAGCGTACAGTTTTTGCTATCCGCCACAAACAAATCAATCCTACCGCCAGCCGACCACAGACGTAAATGCGGTCCCAATCTTCTTCTTCTCTTCGATGCCTTCCAGTCCTCCCGGTAGTGTCCAAAGTCTCACTTCTTCCTTGTATACTGTCAGCAGTTCCAACAGGTGCGTCTAATCTCCAAGGTGTGTTTATTAAAGTGGGTGAAGGATGTTTCTTAAAGTGACAGGCTTTAAATCAGAGCATTTCAAGAAAACCAGGGAAAATACAAAACAAATGTGCTTCAATGATTAAAAAAATAAGAAAATGTGAACAAAATATGTCCCAAAGATTTTATTAAGACATGTGTGAGCTGTTAAAATGTGGAAAAAGCACAGTCAGTGACCCTTTAATGTTCTTCTGTACATTTTTGGCCACTATCTTGCAGACTTGATGCCAGAAACTCCATTTTTGTATAATTCTGTTGGAGTTTTTCAGAGCGTTTATGCTTCTACTTTTCTACTTTATAACTTCCATACTTTATATAATATTTCAACTTTTTTTTAGCTAAAAATAATTGAAGTAAGTGGAGAAATTCTTCAGACTCCAAGTTAGCTACTATCCTTGAACATACTAAACTAGTTAAGCTTTTATGATAACATTGTTTGACCTTAAGCCATTTTGGTTTGTAAGCTAGCACTTTAAATCTAATTTTCTTCAGTTTAAGCTGTTCTGCTTTTATGCAAACACTGTCCATATTTTAGGCCAGTTTAGCTTTTCTTATCAGTGTCAAACTTATCGTTATAAATTTGCCATTTATTTCTTGTAAATTTTCATTTTTTTTCTTATAAAACTAACTTTTTTTCTTGAATTTGATTATTTTCTGAAAAATTTGTGACTTTAAAATTTTTGACTTTTTAATCATAAATTTGCCATTTTGTCTTGGTTTCTCAAGTCTGCAACTTTTTCTCAAATTTGTGACTTTTCTTTAAAATTTGTGATTTTTCACTCATAAATTTGCTTTTTTTTCCTTGTAAATTTTGATTTGTTTTCTCATAAATCTGCATCTTTTTTCTCAAATTTGTGACTTTTCCTCAAAAATGTGTAACCTTTTTCTCAAAAATTTGCAACTTTTTCACTTGTAAATTTGCATTTTCTTCCCCTGTAAATTTTCAGCTTTTTTCCTTTAAATTTGCAACACTCATCTGGATGCTGGTTAGTTTTTTTTTTTTTTATCCTTTTATCACATCTGTGTACCTTTTATTCTTGCAAATTTGCGTCTCATTTATATTTATTCATTTGACTTCCCTCTCCCCGTTGTTAAAAAATAACATCTTCTGCTGCCTTTGACGTTCTCTGATAAGTCAGTGATGGATCTGAATACTGTGCCTCTGTAGGCTCCTCTGTTCTGAATGCGTGTGAAAACTGCCGTCTGTGTGGGCCAATGGGGAGAAAACATGAGGCAATTCTTGAGTAATAATAAAAACTTGAAGAAAATAGTGAACCATGCTGCAATCGTTGCACAACACCCCATCTACAGCGGCAGATGGGCTCGCTTTTTTAACGGGTCGGTCTGTTTGTGTTCCAGCTGCTCCCCACATGAAGGATGCTGCTCCTTCCTGGGTTTACCAGAGTGAAATATAAGCAGTGTAATGTGGTGTTAATGCTGCACTCTGCAGCTACTCTGTGGTGTACAGAGGAGCTGCGTGGTTCTGTTAGCTGTCTCCTGTGGGATTGCATCATGTACCCCCCCCCCCCCCCCACACACACACACACCTCACGGCAGGAGAATGATGTGTAATGTCTCTGTTGTGCTCCGTGCTGCTGCAGCTGAGACCCTCCTGAGCCAGCCTGACTCATCCTCACGAGTGTTACGAGGGTTTTTAAAAATGGACGCCCGTCCCATCTGACCCGCTATTATTAACACATTGACTGATGTGGCGCTATTTTTAGGCACCGGAGAAAAGAGGTGGATGGAGTATCCAGGAATTGTACTCAAGGAAAAGTAGCATTGCCTTTAAAAACTAATGGCGTGGTGGCCTAGAGATAGAACATCCACCTCACAACCCGCAGGTTGTGGGTTCAAATCCCAGTTGGATCATACCAAAGACCATATAAAAATGGTACTTCCTGCCTTCTAGCTTGGTGCTCAGCAAAAATGGAATGGAGGAGGGAAAAGTTGGTTACCAAGCCACAGGGGTACACAAGCCAGTGTGTGTCGGTCCCAGGCTCGGGTAAATGGGCAGGGTTGCGTCAGGAAAAGCATCCGGTGTAAAAAATCCTCGCCAAATCACCATGCGGATCATCACGATATACAGTCATGTGAAAAAATTAGGACACCCCATTAAATATTCAGTTCTTTATTAAGAAATGCTCACATATCTATGTCTAGCCTTGTTTTTGTTTTTATTTGCATTTTTTAACATTTATTTTAGCCATTGTAAGTAGGGATGAATGTGGGGGTGTCTAAAAAAGATGGGGGTGTCCTAATTTATTCCTCACTATTTGTTAAGAATTACATTTTACAGAAAATTTGAAAAAAGTTTTTAATTCATTTTTAGTTGTTTAGCTGTATTACATCAATCTCCCAGGATTTTTAACAGTGACATTAAACATCCATATGTCCAAATATGTTTAAAAAACCCACACAGGCTTATACAGGTTGTCCTAATTTTCACACAACTGTAAGGTGATGATATGCTGTGGTGACCCTGAAAGGGAGCAGCCGAAAGACAAAAAAAGTAAGGGTGAAAAAAATAAAAGCTGCATGTTTACTTTGAGATAATCACAGATTTACAAGGAAAAGAATCACCAATTTGTGAGAGGAAAAAGCTAAAAGTCACAAATATGGAAAAAAGTTCCTAATTTACAGGAAAAATTTGAAGTTTTTCCTCACAAATTTGATAGTTTTCCTCACATAAGTTGCAACTTTTTCTTATAAATTTGTATTTTTCTCTCGTAAATTTGAGGCTTTTTTCTGATAAATTTGCCACATCTTTTTCTAATGCAAATTTGCAACCTTTTTCTAGTACATTTGCACCTTTTTTCATAAATTTGCAACTTTTTCCCTCATAATTTGACTTTTTTTCTTGTGAATTTGACACATCTTGTTAAAAGTTTGTAACTTTTTCCCTCAAATGTTCTAATTTTTTTGTAAAACTGTTAATTTTTTTTGTAATTTTGCAACTTTTTTCTCATAAATTTTTGGCTTTTTTTCTTGTAGATTTGCATTTTTTTTAAAATTGCAGCGTTCATATGGATGCGGGTTAAATTTTATTCCATGTAATGGTTTATTTTTAAATGTTTTTGTTGGGAGGGGCGAGATTTAAGGGGATGAACTCTTCCCCATTACAGAAACGGCGTCACCGGACACAGCCTTGCATAAGGCCCCCATAAAGGTAGAAACAGCCCTGTATATACTCTAATAAATGTAACCAATGAGCCTTATGTATGTGATGTACGTAGGTTTGAGGTCCAGCCATCAAATTAGCTTCACTGTGGGTCTGAAAAACAAACATATCAGTTTGAAGCGGTTATCGTTATCGGTTATCATTGTTACTCATCGCTCATGCAGATATTATTCATCAATATCTGATCCTCCACTCATCATGATTACACACACACAGACGATGACGCACTGATGTCAGAGCAGAGGCGGCGAGGGTCACCTGAGACAGAGACATCAGCGTAAACAAAGACCGTCAGCCGCGTCCCGCCACCTCTCTGCACAGTGATTAAGTAGCAGCGAGCTCCACAGCAGTTGGAGTAGAGTTGCAGCATCCATGTTGTGACAGAAGTTTTCCAATAACAACAGACTTAATTGCACATGGTGGAAACGGCGGTGTGTTTAATATCAATGTCTTGATTCGGATCTTAATTCTGGCGTCGATGTGTGAGCGTGGCATTCTGCGTTATTGGGCTCTGGAGGTCGTCTGAGGCTGCGGTCTCATCTTCTTTTGTGAGGGAAATATTTGATTTTTTTTTTTTTTAAAGCCATTGTGTTTTGATCATGTTGTCCAGTTAACAGATTAATTATGACACTCAGCAGGTGATATGAGGGGGGATGCTGTCCCCCTTGTTAACCTGCCATCCCCCATCCCACACATGGGTGTAATAAATAAAGTGGGGGACAGGGAACATTGCCTCTCTCTACCTGGGAAAAGAGAATTGTTCCCCTAGTATTATCATAAACCTTTCTATATCATATTACAGAAATGAATAACATGATGTTGAACAACCAGTTCTATGTAGAAATTACAAATTTTCAATTTTACTCAAATTTGCATTTTTTTTTTTCTTCAAAACTTGGATTTCTCTCAAATTTGCATTTTTTTTCCAGTAAATTTTCAACTTTCTCCAATTTGTGACATCTTAAAAATTTGCAACTTTTTTCCTCTTGTACATTTGGAGCTTTTTTCTGAAATCTTTAACTTTTTCTCATAAATTTGTAACTTTCTTCCTGTAAATTTTCGCCATTTTCTCAAAAAATTGGAACTTTTTTTTTTTTTTGCAAAAATTTGCCATTTTTTCCCCAGCAAATTTTCAACTTTTTCTTGTAAATTTACAACTGGCATGTTTCCACTAATGGCTGGCTCAAAAGCAGACAGAAACAAGGTAGTTCAAGTGCAAACAAGTTTGGTTTATTGAATAGATTCAAAGATTTTTATTTGTCGATACTTCTATATATACAGGACATACAGGAGACTTGCAATGCCATTTTTCTCTGTGGTGTGCGCAATATATAAGAAGGAGTAAGGATGAAAAACAACAACAGCAGACTATGTACAGTAATGCTACCTGTAGTGCAAATCATATTATAATTTAAGAAATTGTGTGTGCGTGTGTGTGTGTGTCTGTTCTGCTCGTATCTCCCGAACCGTTTGTCAGACTGGCCTCAGATTTTACACGTGCTTTGCTGAGGTTACGAGGGTGTGCATCCCCGAATTTCAGCCTCCCCGAATATGCGAAAGTTTAGGAGGGGAAATCTTTAATGAACGTCCTTAGGGGAGCTATGAGCGTTCATAACTATGACCTCATCGATGCACAGATGTTGCCATGGTTACTGTTGCCAGGCAGACACACCATCAAAGATCAAAGACAGGCATCACTGAACGAGTGGTGATGTCAAAGAGCAAAGGCAGGTTTCATCATGGTTACTGTTGCCATGGTAACCATGTCAAAGATCAAAGGCAGGCATCATGGTAACAGTAACTTTCTACGGTCATGCAGAAATATTTGCTTATACTTGGTTTCTACAGGCATGCACAGGTATGCACTAGTAAAGATAAAAGATAAAACCCAGCAATCCTATATACAGAAAAAGTGGAGCCGTAAAATACCTGTAATTGCAAGTTCAATGTGATAGTGTAGGTGCAGACAGTGACTGATTAAGACTGCAGATAATCAGTATTTCAATAACAGACAGCAGCAGATGTATTACTGTTGGTGTGTGCCAAGTCTTTCTATGCAAACAGCTGAGGTCGTTGTTCTGTGGGTGAGTGTGTTACGGTCCGGTGGTGGAGAGTGCAGAGGTCCTGATGGCCTGGTGAACAAAGCTGTTTAGCAGTCTTGTGGAGCAGGCCCGGAGGCTGCAGTACCTTCAACCCAAGGGCAGGGGGCTGAAGAGGGAGTGTGAGGAGTGGGAGGTGTCGCCTGCAATGTTGAGGCCTCTGCAGGTGAGACGCGTGTGGTAGATGTCTGGGGCGAGGGCAGAGGGGCACCGATGATCTTGCTGGCTGCTTTCACTGTAAGTTGTGGTGTATTCTGGCAGGAGGCGGTGCAGCTTCCGTACCACACCGTGATGCAGCTGGTGAAGATGCTCTCAATGCTGCCCCGGTAGAATGAGTACATTCAGTGGTGTGTGTGTGCGCGTGCGCGCACGTGTGTGTGTGTGTGTGTGTGTGTGTAGAAAGACAACCTCGCAGCCCTGTGGAGACGGGGGCAGAGGAGAATGAGTCTATGGCAATTATGAGTTGTAGTGAACTTGCAAAGATAGTAATTCTTACTACTGGGGTTGAGGAGATGAACAGGGAGTTTCTCCAAATAGCTGCCAGTTGTCTTCAGGTAGTGATGAAGCAGTGCAGTTGGGCTGGTGAGATGAAGTCCTCTGCCCTGGTGCCGGGGACTTTGTAGTTAATGGGTTGATAAGTGCACTTACTTTGGGGGAGCTGAGAGTCCAGTTCCGCCTGGAGAGAATATCCAAACCACCAAGTAGGAGAGAGGATCTTGAGTTGATGAGAGGCGAAGGTTAGAAGAGAATTGTACACGGGTGAAGTGCTCGAGCAGAACCGAGGCTGTGAAGGTCTGACACTCCCGTGAAGTGAAGGAGTCCTAGAGCTGTGTTTAAAGTCTGGAATAATTGCCTGCAGGTGGAGCAGTCAGGGCAGGTGAAACTACTCAGAGCAATAGAATAGAATAGGCTTTATTGTCATTGTACGGTAGCACAGTACAACGAAAATGTGTGTGCTCCACCAGGCTACTGCACAATTAAGTGTGAGAGAAGGATTAGATAAAACACGGTTACAGAACACAGGATTAAACACACGACTGAAACAAAAATAAAACTAGAAAAGCACTCGGAGAGCGCAGACCTCCGCCAAGTGCCACAGTTCCCCCCATACAGTGTTTGTGTGTACGTTGTCAGATTCCTTGACCATGAAAACATCTGAGTAGCAATTGGATTCACAATGATAGGATTAGTGGTTCAGTAGTAAAAGCATTACCTCCTTGGCGGAGGTAATAAACTGAAGTGTTGCTGTTGTGTCCATGTCCTGCATCTGCAAACTCCCAGGCTGGGGGTGTTGCAATTGAATGAATGAATGAATTAATCTTTATTTCGAATAGATTAAGAGTACAGGTTAAAAGAAAGTGAATAATATAACAAAGGGGGTAATAAAATCCAACAAGGTCAAATTAGACAATAGCTCCTCTGATTATACAGTTCAACATAAGTTATCCGAAATATGTGATGGCTGAATCCGCAGCTTATATTGCCCACCCATGTTCCATCCAAGAATTCAAAAGAAAAAACAAAAGAAGTCATGACACAACTGCGTACAACCCACAGGCCAATGGGTTATGTGAGCGTTTTAGATCACTGAAAGCAGCACTGAGGGCTTCACTGACGGATGCCAATTAGGTAGACGGGTTGGCGTGGGTTTTATTCAAAATTCAAATGTTTATTTCAAACTCAGGGTTCATATTAAATGCAGAACTAAAAGGAGTAGAAAATAAATAAATAAATAAAAGTATATACAGATCAGCAGACAGTCGGCGGTCTTGTAACAACAATAACATACAATATTGGACTCAGTATAAAATGGAACGCCACCACTTCCAAATGCTGGAGTGAAGTGTGAGTGACGAGTTGACAATTGCTGATATAAGATGATTGTTACATGGCAGCAACCTTCTCATCAAACTGTAAACATTGTTACGTATCAACTCGCCAAAAGACAGAATGTTCACAGACACAAACATCTTGCTTGCACTCGACCTTCGTGGTACATCTAATCTTTATCTTTATTGGGGTTGCGCTCCGCGGCCAAAGATGATTTGGAAACTTCCCCGGCAGAGAGCTTCTTTTTGCGGAGCTACTATGGCTGACCAGGGAATTTCTGCCAAATAATCCAGCGGCAGACAGCTGCCCGTCTGAGCTCTGAGCTTTTGCAGCGTTGCGCAAACACAGGCACACAGCACGCTGCCGAGCAGCTCGTTTTTGCGCAGCGCCTATGGCTGACCGGGGAATTTCTGCCAAATAATCCGGCGGCGGACAGCTGCCCGTCTCAGCTTTTGCAGCGTCGCGCAAACACAGGCACGGTGGCGGGCCCAGCCCACCAGTGTTTTCCGCGTGCTTTTGTGGCTAAAACGTTGAAGAACGCGGAGTTTATGTTGGTCAGACACGATGACCAGCGCCCTCCATTGCGCCTGCGCACATGTTGAAAATAGCCGTATGTCACAGTGTTTAAGAATGCTTTAAAAAAATCCTGTATCCAGACGGTGATCTGGATCATCCCCAAAATTTAATCAGTTCTTCCTTGTACCATTTCCAACAACGCCTGAAAGTTTCATGGAAATCCGTCCAAGACTTTTTGAGTTATCTTGCTAACCAACAGACAGACAGACAGACAGACAGACAAACAGACAAACACACAGACAAACCCCGGCAAAAACATTACCTCCTCCTGGCCTTTTCGGCCTGGCGGAGGTAATAAGAATAAAAATGGCCCAGGATTAGGGAAATGTACATGGGTATGGTAGTGGCTACGCGGGTGGAACTACAGAGAGCCTAACCCAGGATTTACACTGACTCCAGATGCAGTCTGTTGCAGATGCAGTATGGATGGACCCTTACATCTGTCCCAACCAACTCCTTTTGTGTTTTGCAGCAGCATGGATAAGACCAGAGTTCTAAATACAAGATTGAGTGAGAATTATACAAAATAACACAAGATCTCAAGAAAGACCCGAGAGTGACCGAGATGAATCGATTGCAATCACATGATAACAAGGAAGTGTGATGTCGCGGCTCTCCACCTGAATTTTTGAGCTCTAAATAAAACTTAAGTAGCCCGTTAACTTTAATTCTAAGATAAGATAAGATAAGATAAGCCTTTATTAGTCCCACAACGGGGAAATTCCAGGACTGCAACAGCACAGGGATAGCAACACTCAGAGCAACAATCAGAAGGCAAGAAAAAACAAGCAAGCAAGAGCAGCTAATATACATATGTACATATTACTATAAAATATATATATACACACACACACACACACAGACACACAGTGCAGAGCATTGTAGCTGGATGGAATAAATATATGAATATATGAACACACAGTGCAGAGCATTGTAGCTAGATGGAATAAATATGTAAATATATAAACACCCACAGTATGGAGCATTGCAGCTAGGTGGAATAAATATGCAAGTATATAAACACACACAGTGCGGAGCAATGTAGCTAGATGGAATAATATGTAGATATATAAAAACACAGTGCGGAGCATTGTAGCTAGATGGAATAAATATATAGATATATAAATATAAACACACCCAGTGCAGAGCATTGTAGCTAGATGGAATAAATATGTAAATATATAAACACACACAGTGCAGAGCATTGTTGCTAGGTGGGATGAAACAGCATAACCGTCTATTTAGTTATCCTACATGGTATGATTATGTGCCCATACATATTCTCACCCTCCATAGCGACCGGTATGTTCCTAGTTGTATGCCGGAGAGGACCATTGTGTAAGTCTATTGCAGGGGTGTCCAACCATGTGCCATGGAGAGCCAAGACCCTGCAGGTTTTACCTCCAACCAGTGTCTTCAACAGCAGATTTCTGTGAACTTCTTCCCACTGATTGCTGATAAGTGAAAACACCTGCTGAAGAGACTGGGTAGAAGAGAAAACCTGCAGGGTCTTGGCTCTCCATGGCACATGGTTGGACACCCCTGGTCTATTGCATCTTTTGCATTCAAAAAAAAAAAAAAAACTATTAGTTTGTTACGTCTTTTTGCTATCTCTGCGAGCAGCCCTGCTTAGGTTGTACAGTCTGACAGCCGTTGGTAGGAAGGACCTACGAAACCTCTCGGTTGTGCACCTGGGATGATGTAGTCTGCTGCTAAATGAGCTCCTCAGTGCATCCAGTATGTCCTGCATAGGGTGGAACTCGGACTCCAGCAGAGATGACAGTTTAGCCACCGTCCTTCTCTCTCCTATCTCCTCCATCGGATCAAGACGCTGCCCCAGGACAGAGCTAGCTTTCTTAATCAGTTTGTTCAGTCTCTTCCTATCGGCTGCAGTAATGCCACTGCCCCAGCAGACCACTCCAAAAGTGATGGCTGATGCCACCACCGTGTCATAGAATGACTTCAGCAGCGCCCCTTGTACACCAAAAGACCTGAGTCTCCTCAGCAGGAACAGCCTGCGCTGTCCCTTCTTGTAGAGTGCGTCAGTATTGTGTGACCAGTCTAGTTTATTGTTCAGATGAATACCCAGGTACTTGTAGGATGTCACCATCTCGATGTCTGTTCCCTGTATATTTACTGGTGCTGTGAGGGGCTGCCCATGCCTGCGGCAGTCCACCACCAGCTCCTTAGTTTTCCTCGCGTTGATCTGGAGGCAGTTCCGATGGCACCAGTCCACAAAGTCCTGGATAAGCCCTCTGTACTCAGCTTCATCTCCGCTGGAGATGAGACCAACGATCGCAGAGTCATCAGAGAACTTCTGTAGATGGCAATGTGTTGTGTTGTGTGAGAAGTCCGCAGTATAAAGAGTGAACAAGAAGGGAGCCAGCACCGTTCCCTGGGGGGCCCCCGTGCTACTGATGATCGTGTCGGAAACACAGTCCCGGGTTCTCACAAACTGAGGCCGGTTCGTGAGGTAGTCCAGGATCCATGATGACAGGTGCTGGTCCACCCCTGCGCGCAGCAGCTTGTCCTTCAGGATCATCGGTTGGATGGTGTTGAAAGCACTGGAGAAGTCAAAGAACATGATCCTCACCATATTCCCGGGCTTCTCCAGGTGGGACAGAGAACGGTGAAGGAGGAAGATCACCGCATCCTCCACCCCAATGCCATGCTGGTAGGCGAACTGGAGTGGATCCATCGCTGGTTCCACCAGGGGGCGGAGATGAGCAAGGAGCAGTCTCTCCAGGGTCTTCATCAAGTGGGACGTCAAGGCCACCGGTCTGAAGCTGTTCAGGTCTTTGGGGTGGGAAGTTTTTGGTACAGGTACCACACAAGATGTTTTCCACAGCTGTGGTACCCTCCCCAGTTTCAGGCTCATGTTGAAGATATACGTCACAATCCCACACAGCTGGTCTGCACAGGACTTGAGGAGCTTTGCGCTGATGCCGTCTGGTCCCGACGCCTTCCTCGCCTTGATCTTCCTCAGCTCCGTCCTCACCTGGGTCTTGGTCAGGGTCAGGATGGGGGGCTGTGTGTTGGGAGTGGGGGGGGTGTCGGTGGAGTGGGGAGTGGGTAGCAGGACTTGATTTCTTAGAGGCAGCAGTGGTTGTTGTGCAGACAGGGGGGAGGGCGGTTGGTCAAATCTATTGAAAAACAGATTCAGGTTGTTCGCCCACTCCCTATGAAGTGTATGAAGAATTCTATGAAGTGTTTGCCTGTTAAGTCAAGTTTTTAACCTTCTCTGACACAGTGGTGGAGGGGTAGACCTCAGAAAATAACGGACAATCCTTAAATCATTTCTAATGAACAAATGGCTATTAAATACCGCGAGATACTGTGGCATTTTCTTGTGGATTGAATCTGGCATCTGTCAAAAATAGACTTGTTGCATTTCATTAGCAAACTGAATTTGACGAGCCAGATTTGTTCCTCAGTTGTCTGGACCAGGTGGAGATTAGAAAGTTGACAAGTATGAGGACTATTTGCTGTGGAGACCAGATTGCATCCGTAACAGACTACATCCAGAGTCAGCGTAAATCCAAGGTAAGTCACGCCTCCTCTACTTCCACATATGGGACCTTAAATCGGAAAAAATCTCCATTGAAATGAATGGCAAGAGTGACATTATCTTTTGATCCCGATCACATTTTGCCACGAGTTACACGTATGATGTTTGTCAATTTAAAATATAATTTTCCATGTAAATTACACTGTAGGTTGTTGTCTAACTGCTCAGGTATAAGGTTGTGAAAATACAGAAATTAAAAGTCTACGATAGAATAGATTAGGCTTTATAGTCATTATACAGTTGTACAGTACAGTGAAATTGTGGGTGCTCCACCAGGCTACTGCGCAAGAAAGTAAGAGATAGATAAAACACGGTTACAGAACACATGACTAAACACACGACTGAAATAAAAATAAAAATAGCTCACAGGTATATACACAGGTACGGTAGTGGCTTCACGGATGGAACTATGTACATAAGTGCAGAACACACGACTGAATAAAATGGCCCAAGGATTATGGAAAATATACACAGGGAATGGTAGTGGTTTCATGGATGGGTCAGTGTACATGAAAGTGTGGAGTGCAAAGACAGGTGAGCTATAGTGATAATTAAAAGGTCCTCAGTTCTGTGCGTGTGAGAGTTCAGAGGGAGGGGGTGGGGGCCTCTGATTGTTTGCAGTCCAGATGGTCCAGGGGAAGGAACTGTTTGTCAATCTGAAGGTGTGGGACCTGATTGATCTGAACCGTTGTCCAGAGGGAAGCAGGTCAAACAGGTGGTGGGTGGGATGTGAGGAGTCTCTTGTGATGGCCTTGATCCTTCTGAGACAGGAGGCTCTGGAGATGTCTTCCAGGGAGGGCAGAGGACCGCCAATGATTTTTTTTGGGCGGTGTTGATGACCCTCTGCACAGCCTTCCTGTTCTCGGCTGTGGAGCTGGCGTACCACACACCCAGACAGTAGGTGAGCACGCTCACCTCCACTGAGCAGTGATAGAAGGCCAGCAGCAGCTTCTGGTCCAGGTTGCTCTTCCTCAGGAAACAGAGGAAGTGCAGCCACTGCTGGGCTTTCTTCACCAGGGTCTTGGTGTTAACAGTCCAAGAGAGGTCAGAGGAGATGTGGGTGCCCAGGAACCTGAAGGCAGGGACGGTTTCCACGCGGTCACCATTTATGAGGAAGGGGGGTAGTCCTGTCTGTTGTTCCTGAAGTCCAGTATGAGTTCTTGGTTTTTTGGACATTCAGTTTCAAGTTGTTTGCTTGGCACCACAGCAGCAGATTCTCTACCTCCGCCCTGTATGCCTTCTCGTTGTCGTCGGTGGTGCACCCAACCAAAGTGGTGTCGTCCGTGACAAACAGTCACGTACCTTATGTCGGTCATCGTTTTAAAAGAGCGCCCAGGGTGACATAACTAACAGTCCTCTGAATCAGCTGCAGCTCTCACAATACAAAACAATACATTTTTGTTTTTCTCCTCTTTGGATCCTTTTTTCATTGGTCAGAAAACAAGCGGTGAGCTTTGAGAGTGGACCCGTCATAATTGTGTTTGATGATGGGGGATGTAGTCCACTAAGTGTTTACACAAAAACTAAATCTTACTTTTTTTCTCATACACCAACCAACAACTTTAATTATGTGGAAAATTATCTTTTAAATTGACAAACATCATATATGCAACTCGTGGCAAAATTTGATCCGAATCAAAAGATAATTTCTCTCTTGCCATTCATTTCAATGGAGATTATTTTCTGACTTAAGGTCCCATATACTGAAGGAGAGGGGGCATGACTTAGGCCTGAAATGCCACAGCAATGCTCATCTGGATGCTGGTTAAACCTTTCATCCATCCATCCATCTTCTTCCGCTTAATCCTTTTCGGGTCGCGGGGGTGCTGGAGCCTATCCCAGCATCTTTGGGCGAGAGGCAGGGTACACCCTGGACAGATCGCCAATCCATCGCAGGGCCAACACAGAGAGACAGACAACCAATCACTCTCACAGTCATACCTAAGGACAAATTAGAATCCCCAGTTGATGCCAATTAACCTAACTTGCATGTTTTTGGCATGTGGGAGGAAACCGGAGAAATCCCGGAGTAAACCCACGCAGAGACGGGGAGAACATGCAAACTCCACACAGATCACTGTTGGTCAGGGGCTGGGATTGAACCCAGGATTCCCCGGCCAAGGGTTAAACCTTTACTCTGTGTAATTAAATTGTAATTTTTTTTTTATTTATTTATTTATTTTTTTTGTTACTTATTTGTACCCGTAGGTAGATTTGGTTTGCAGTCTGGTGACAAGCCACCGGCTGCTGGTCGCTGCGTGCGCGAGCGCCCTAAACCTACATGTTTTTGGTATGCGGGAGGAAACCGGAGAAATCCCGGAGTAAACCCGCGCAACACGGGGAGAACATGCAAACTCCACACAGCTCACTGTTGGTCGGGGGCTGGGATCGAACCCACGATCTCATGATCCCCGCGATCCCCCGGCCGAGGGTAAAACTGTGCTGCCACAGTGCTAAACCACTGCGCCACCATGCAGCCCTAATTTGGGACTTTTTTAATTTTAAAATTGGCATCTTTTATCTTATCTTTGCATTTTTATTCTTGCAAATTTGTACCTAATTTAAATTTATAGGTTTATACCTCATGCTAAATTTTTGACACCCCCTTGTCCCCCTTGTTAAAAAATAACAAATCACCTACCGATGACACGTTATTCTTCTTATTTCAATTAAAATCAACTAGTGTGTACCCGTGCATGCCCGTAGAAACCAAGTATAAGCAAATATTTCTGCATGCCTGTAGAAAGTTACTGTTACCATGGCAACGGTAACCTTGGCAATGCCTGCCTTTGATTTTTGACATGGTTACCATGGCAACAGTAGCCATGATGAAATCTGCCTTTGATCTTTGATGTCACCACTCGTTCAGTGATGCCTGCCTTTGATCTTTAATGATGTGTCTGCCGGGCAACAGTAACCATGGCAACATCTGTGTGTCTATGATGTCATAGCTAGGAACGCTCATAGCTCCCCTGAGGACGTTCATTAAAGATTTCCCTTCCTAAACTTCTGCATATCCGGGGAGGCTGAAATTCGGGGATGCACACCCTCGTAACCTCAGCGCAGCACGTTTAAAATCTGAGGCCAGTCTGACAAACGGTTCGGGAGATATGCGCGGAACAGACACACAGACAGAGATTTCTTAAATTATAATATGATATCCAAGTCTTTTATTTAGGCTTCTACGCTACTCTTTTGATTTGTGTAATTTATACCACTTGTGCCTTCTGTTTGCTAAGCTGAGCCAATCAGAAGTGAGATGGGTTTAAATGTGTTTAATTATCTAAAATGGCTGGTTTCAGTCACAGAATGAACTGTTGATCAGCACCAAAAGGTCACGTTGACCATTAAACCTTGGCTAACTGTGAGCGCTTAGCCTCCCAGCTCGCTGCTAATTATGTATGATTACTGCATGGACATTCACTTTTAATAACCAAACATGATAAAATTTCAGTTTTTCCAGTGCTTTTGTGCATGAATTTGTGTATCTGGAGTGGCTACCAGTACAAAAACGCCTAAACCTGTCACTTTGTTAGCTTAGCAAGTTAGCGCACGGCATAACCGCAGTTTTTATACTCCATTTGCCTCTGTGTGACTAAAAACTGGAGCTCATTGGAATGATCCTGCCACCCCCACCCTATCGTTATCTCCACCCATTTTAATGATGATGGAAGTAAACTTGCACCACACACTAGCTGCACAGCTAGCATAGTTAGCCTACCAGAGCTACTGCAGTTTTTTATGGCTACTCTCTATATATCCTCACTCCACAGCTGGTTCATTAATCCACACTCATGATATATCACTTCCAGATGTAATTCTTCCCTATTTTGTTGTATTTTTTTGGCGGGGATGGCCCTGTGTTCACGACTGTAGATATGCTAGCCAAGTTAACCTAGCTTAGCTACACTTGTTGACTCCCCTGGACATCACTTAACCCACCCCATCCAGCAGCCATAATCCCAGCCAGATTATCTACCAACAGCTGACCATATATCTCATTCAAAATATGTTAGCTTATTTTACTCTAGCCAGGACAGCTCCTCCGTTAGCAGCAGTTAGCTGCAGCAAGCAGAGCAGCTCGTTGACTTATCAGGAGTCGTTTCTGTCCTATCCTGCTGACCACTCAAACCACACAAACATGTCCCCGATGATGCTTTTCAAGGCTTTTATCCTCTCACATTCAGCCAGTGTACATTAGTTTACTCAAGCTGTGTCTGACAATCAGGGCTAACCAGCTAGCCAACCATAGCCTCAACCACAGATTTCAGAAATGATGAAAGAGGGTGGGTGAGGTGAACTGTGGCTTATTGGGCTTTAAACAGGCACTGAAATGGCAGCTCTCACTTGTTTGTTTACACAAGATGTGCGCTGGTACTTGCCAGGCTGCACTGGTCTACCACCATCATTGCAAACTCTGCACATTGTTACTGCTGCAGTGATTCAAAGTTGGTTAGCCCTCGGGGTGGGTGGGGGGGGTGCCCCCTTCTGGCCTGAGACCCCAACAGCACACATACGTTAGGCCAATATCAGCAAGTTTACATCGTGAATACATCTTATAAAGATCGTTTGCACATTGGCAAGACATTGGCTAGACGTCGGCATTAGCATCTAGCCAATGTCTTGCCAATGTGCAAACGACCTCTATAAGATGCATTCCCAATACAAACTTTGTACATTGGGCAGATGTAAGCCCACACGTATGTGTGCTGTTGGGGGAGCGTCTGCCTGCCACCATGCAGAGCCTCTGACTGTGAAGAAGGGTGTTTAATCTGGGTGTAAAATGTTGCTTTAGCATTTAATCTCTGAGTTGTTTTGACCAAAGTACGTTGCAGACATTTTATTAAGACCTGTGGAAGCTGCATTAACTTGTGGAAAAATGGCATAATTGGGGCACCATAATTTACTCAGAAAAATAATCATTTTCTGTTCAGTCTTGTACAAAATGATTTATGGTTGGAAGAAAACAATAGCTCAAAACTTTCAGCAACACAGGTAGAAATTTAACAAAGTGGGAGGTGAAAAGGACCATCATAGATCCACTTAAAAATCAGACTGACTTACACACGGCTGCCGAGTATCGGTGAGCTGTCATGCGATTTAGATTGTGGAGGAAGTCAAAACGAGACTCCAACTTCTGCCACGTTTGACTGGCTCATCTGTTTTCTTGGCAGGAAGTTGCCCTCTCTGTTGGTCATTACTGTAAAGGCTGGCGAGAAAAAGAAAAACGCTGAATATGAAAATCAATTCACCCAGTTATGATTCTTGGTTTTCCACACACAGCGAACGGCTGTCTGTCAGATGTCAGCATCTTTCCAATTATACCCATAATACCCTTCAGCCTGGCCAGATTTTGTTGATTCGTATTACTGCACAGACTGCAGAAATTCACAGTTTGAGTAAACTTTGGTGTTTTTAGGCGTGCCGCTCAGTTCGTATCATCTGCTGAAAATTTATGAGGAAAAAGATGAAAATTTACAAGAAAAAAGTTGCAGAACTATGAAAAAAATTGCAACTTTACAAGAAAAGGTAAAAAATTTATAAGAAAAAAATACAAATTTAAGAAAAGAGATGAAAATTTACAAGAAAAAATTGCAACATTATGAAAAAACGTTGGAAATTTGCAAGAAAAAGGTTAGAAATTTGAGAAAAAAAATGAAAATTTACAAAAAAAGTTAAAAATTTAAGACAAAAATGAAAATTTGAGGGAAAAGGTGAAAATTGGCAAGAAAAAAAATTGCAAAATTATAAACAAAAAATTGCAAATTTGCAAGAAAAAAGTTGCAAAATTGCAAATTTTCATACCCGTCCATGCCTGTAGAAACCAAGTATAAGCAAGTATTTCTACATGCCCGGTGCTGAAGGGTCTCGTCCTGTCTCAGACGGCTGTGTTGTTCACAGGCATGCCTGCGGTGTACTGCTGGAACTTAAGGTGTTTCATCTTCACAGCATCTTTTCTGACGTGCAGCAGTTCTCCTCACTCTGGTGGGTCTTCTTCTTCATCTTCTTCTCTTCCTCTACTTCTCCTTCCTTCTACTTCTTCCTTCTTCTTCTTCTTCTTCTTCTTCTTCTTCTTCTTCTTCTTCTTCTTCTTCTTCTTCGTTCAGACCACTGGTTGAGGGGATAGGTGCGTCGTAATTCCAGTTCATGGACAAGATCACGAAAATTGATCTGAGCAAAAAGTGGCTTTCGACCCTGGTCGGGAAGACCTGTGCATATCCATAGAAACCAAGAAACCGGAGCACCCGGAGAAAATCAGCGCTTTGCTTGGCATTTTACACATTTGTAGTGTAGACTGCCATTCTTCAAGGTTACACATTTTTACTGTGTCAGCACCTCTTTAAAAACAACATTGCTCAGAAAGCGATGCTTTTGCTTAGTTTCGTCATCTTGAGCAAGAATATGAAGACTGCTTGATCTGCCAACTCTGCTCGCGGCAACGTAGAATTGGCCATAGCTGAAGAAATCTCTTGTGCAGAAAACACCAATGCGCTGTAAAGACTGGCCCTGTGACTTATTGACAGTCATGTCAAATTTGTGTTACTTGAAACTGTTTACGTGGCAAGGTGAATGGAAACATGTTGTCAGATGGTGTGAGTGAGATTCATGGAATCAGGAGAGTGCGTCCAGCATTGACGCCAATCACAGATGTTGCAACCAACAGGTGAGGCTGTATTTATTCAGTGATGTATCTTGAGCCATTGCAATGTCCATTTTGTTGGTCAAATGTACTGCTTTGAATGGGTGTGGTTTAACGTAGTGTGTCCTCATGTTAATCGGGTGATGAGTAAGATTTCCAGATTTACTGCTTTGAATGGGTGTGGTTTGAAGTGCTGTGTCCTATTCTTCTTCTTCTCTTCTCTCGGTTACTGGCAGATAGCAAACAACTGAAAGGTTAGGGATACGGGGCGCTTGCGCACGCAGCGACCGGCAGCTGGTGGCTTGTCACCAGACTGCAAAACAAATCTACCTACAGGTACAAAATAAGTAAAAAAAAAAAAAAAAAGGTGCATACCACCACCTACTGTACAAGAGAATGTAACATGATGTCATCTGAGCCTGACACCTAAAGTCTATGACTTAAACCTGTGTTATCGGGTGATGAGTATCGCTTCTTTGTTGAGTGACGGTCTATATGACATCATAAAGACATCAAGGCAGGCATCACAGGACATCATACCTACATCATAGGTAGACAGTCCTATTGTCTATATGACGGCATGGCGAGTTTTATGTTGGCTGATATGATAGGATCATCATAGGACATCATACAGACACCATAGACTGTCCTCTGATGTCCTATGATCGTGGCACACAGACACGCACACAAACTGACAGAGATTTCTTGAGTTTATAGAGTGATTCTGTCTTGCATATTTATTTCTTCATTGGTCTTCCTCTTTGTTTATCATCATTATTATTATTATTATCGTCCTTATCATTCTCATTATTGCCTTGGTCTTGTCTCCTCATGACATCGTGACAGACAGAGATTTCTTGAATTATAGAGTGATGATGATATTCCTTGTCTCCAGGGCATGGGTCCCAGCCCATATTATTATCGTCATCATCATCATCATCATTATTGCCTTGGTCTTGTCTGCCCTCTGGTCCCCTGTGTGTGATTATCTGTGCAGCCCTGGCCATGCTGTTTTCTGTAACCATGCCCTGCCATCTCTGTTTGCCCCTGCTTGTATGACTGTGAGAGTGAATGGTTGTCTGTCTCTCTGTGTTGGCCCTGCGATGGACTGGCGATGTGTCCAGGGTGTACCCTGCTTCTCGCCCAAAGATGCTGGGATAGGCTCCAGCCCCCCCACGACCCGAAAAGGATTAAGCGGAAGAAGATGGATGGTTGGATGGATGTTACTGTTCTGTGTTATGTTGCTTACCTGTGTCTATGTGTATGTCTTTTAGCGAGTCCTGCGGTCTGTATGACTTCATATAGGCATCCTTCTGAGATCATAGGAACAGCAGCCTTACGGTTTATGTGATGTCATATAGACATCATGTAGACGGTCCTATGATTGCCGACATCATAGGAACATCACAGAACATCAGGCAGACATCATAGGCTGTCCTATGATGTCCTATAATCGTGACAGACACACAGAGATTTCTTGGATTTATAGAGTGATGATTCCATCCATCATAGTCCAAACACAGCGCTCGCTCTTCCCATTCTGAGAGAGAGTTCATCCTCCAGCCTAGCATTCTCTGAAACAGTACTCCCTAGATACTTGAAAGTCTTGCACTTGACTAGTGGCTCTGTACCAATGCTGATCTCTTCTGGTGATTATAAATCTCTTGATGTAAAACACTCTGAGTTGCCTTTGTGCTGAAATGTGCTGCACAAATAAACTTGCCTGCCCTCCTGACACGTTCTGCTGAGTGGTGGACAGTCACCGGCATGCTTCTGCTCTTCTTCTCTGTGATGGAACAGTGAAGACAGCCAACACAGTCCTGAGATGGAGAAGAACTCTTTGTTCCACCTTCACACCGTCCAGTCGCCACATCTGTGCGGCACATTAAAGAGCGTCTGGATGAAACTGTCAGACAGTGGTGTCACATTCAGTTTCAGTGAGGGCCAATAAGAGGATAATAAATAGAACCAGGGGCCTTGCATTCAATTTTTACTTCTGTAAATTGAAAAGATGTTTTATAGCTACAGTAAGTGTGTTCACACTAAAGCTGGATTTATGGCGAAACAGTGGTGACTCAATACTCTGCTGGACTGCCTGACGCGCACCTTTCCAGAGAAGGAGAGGTGCATGTTGGTGAGTTGTGATTGGCCTGCTTTGTTTGTTCCTCCATATTTCCTGGTTCTAGTTTCTCCTCCGCTCTGCTCATTCACCGTGTCACCCAGTAGGCAATTTATTTTTAACAAAGAGTTGGGGGTGTATTCATCAATTTAGCATGAGGTACAAATGTACCAATGTAGATTATGTACACAGAATAAACATTTAAAGGGCCTATATCATACTATTTTAAGCCTTTCAGAGTAAACTATATGCATGTATGTGATAGTATATTACCTTTGGTACACTGGAGAATGAATTTCTTATGAAATATGAGTTATTTTCGCGAACCCGGAAGTAAGATGCCTCGATCTTTGAGGCTCTGCCTCTCCTTCTTGTGGCTGCCGCCCCTTTCATGACGTAACCCCTGAGCCGGCTGCTGCAGCGTGTCGCTGGATTCCGCCCACGAAAACAAGGAAGGCTGAACAAACTCCTAAATCTCTCACAGCCAAAGACACATTTACGCCACTTAGAAGACATTGTCTTGCGTAAAAAAGCAAACAGTTGTTGTCACTGAGCAGATTAGGTGCGAGAGGAACTACTTCTTCACAGCGTCAATGCTAAAGTGAAAGAGTTTTGTCGATCACCGCTCCGTTAGCTGCGCGGAGAAAGTGGGTGTGTGCGTTAGCCTGGGGGCGGTGCTGGCAGCACAGGCACTTCCTGGAGTGGGTGGCTCACCCACATTCATAAGTATGAACGTGGGGACCCAATCATTATCAGGGACAGGGCGGAGCAGCAGCTCAGAGAGCAGGGTTGAGGAGGAATACTCAGAGATGCATGAATGGAGCAAAATACCACTTTGGGGGTGTTTTTGGTGAGGAATTAACATTATAACATGCTTAAAAAGCTCAAAAAAGTCGATTTTGCATGATATAGGCCCTTTAACCAGCATTGAGTTAAGCAATGCAAATTTACAAGAAAAAGCTGAAAATTTACAAGAAAAAAAGTTGCAAATTTATGAGGAAAAAGATGAAAATTTCCAAGAAAAAAATTGCAAAATTATGAAAAAAGTTGCAAATTTGCATAATTATGGTAAAATGGTAAATGGTATTCACTTATGTAGTGCATTTTGCTCATCTCTGAATGACCAAAGCGCTTTACAGATCCTGCTATCCACTCATTCACACACACATTCACACACTGATGGCGGCAGAGCTGCCATGCACAGGCACTGGCCTGACCCACCAGGAGCAACTGGGGGTTCAGTGTCTTGCTCAAGGACACTTCGACATGCAGACTGCAGACAGAGCGGGAATCAAACCCCTGACCGTCCGATCAGTAGTCGGCCACACTACACCTGCGCCACAGCCACAGGTGTAATTATGAAAAAAGATGAAAATTTACAGGAAAAAAAGTCACA
The DNA here is from genome assembly GCA_020510985.1 of Pholidichthys leucotaenia. Taxonomy (NCBI): domain Eukaryota; kingdom Metazoa; phylum Chordata; class Actinopteri; order Cichliformes; family Pholidichthyidae; genus Pholidichthys; species Pholidichthys leucotaenia. Next base: position 194,394,605 of record CM035843.1, on the reverse strand, counting down.
AATTTGAGAAAAATTTGCAAATTTATGAGGAAACGTTGCAAATTTACAGGAAAAAATTTGCAACTTTATGAATAAAGTAGTTATCAGGAAAAACGTTGCAAATTTGTGAGAGAGTTGAAAATTTAGAGGAAAAAATTACAAATTTACAAGAAAAGCAAATTTGAGAAAACAATAGTTGAAAATTTACCGGGGGAAAAAGTTGTAAATTTTTGAGGAAAAAGTTGCAAATTTATGAAGAGAAAGTTAAAAATTTACCAAAAAGAAAAGTGGAAATTTACTGGGGAAACAATGGTGCAAATTTTTGAGAAAAAAGTCACAAATTTTTTGAGAAAAAAGTTGCAAATTTACAAGAAAAAAATGCATATTTGAGGAAAAAATCCAAATTTACAAGAAAAAAGTTGCAAATTTGATCAAGTTGCAAATTGGAGAAAAAAGTTACAAATCTATGAGAAGTTGCAGATCTATGGGGGAGAAAAGATATAAATTTATGGGGAAAAATTGAAAATCAGCAAGATTCGCTGTTGGAGTTGTTTGCAAATTTATAAAACTGGGAGAAGAAGTTGTGAAGTTCTCAGCGGGCTACTCAGAATGTTCTGGAAGGCCATATCTGGTAATTTGCCCCTCATCCATTTTTCCTCAGGTTGTTCGTGTCCATCTGAAGTCGTCTCAGGGAAAGCCCCATTTCCTGCCCCCTCAGCTGGGGACCGAGCTCTCACTTGAGTGGCTCCTCCATGGACGCGGTATGAACTGCCATATGGCAGATTTAATTAGCGCACGCCTCGGGTCCAATCGGCTCCCTCCCAAACCCAGTCAAAAACACGGCAACCACCGCTCGCCTCTAACATCGGCCTTAATTAGCCAGGTTGCAGCCTCACTTTCTATTTTGGTGCATCCTCCGCAGATGAACTGAGTCCTTCCTTAAACCGTCGGGTCTCTGAGGAAACGCTCAAAACATCGCCTGGTTGCCCGGCTGCTATATTTGGAGCAGATGTGTGATTACAAGTGTCAGTCTGTCATTACAGGCCAGGGACTTACTGTAATGTTGTGTGTTATTGCACATGGCATGCAAATGGTTTCTATAATTGTCCCAAACTGAACCAAATAATACAGACAACGTTTTACACTCTTCCCACGATGCACTGCACACACTTGAAGGGTCTTTCTCAAAAATTTGCAACTTCTTTCTTGTAAATTTGCAACTTTTTTTTTAAGTTTTTTTTTTTTTCTTATTTCAGACAGAATAAAAAGATGTTTTTTACCTTTACATGTTTCGACTGGCGACTGAAACATGTAAATGTCAAAAAACATCTTTTTTGTTCGTCTGAAATAAGAAAAAAACAAAAAACTAATAATTGAAAAAGAAGACAAACTGAACCTACTTGAGTTGCAACTTTTTTCTCAAAAATATGCAACTTTTTTCTTGTAAATTTGCAAGTTTTTACCTGTAATCTTGAATGTTTTTCTCATAAATTTGTGATTTTTCTCTTGTAAATTAGCATTTTTTCTCATAAATGAGAGACTTTTTTCTCACAAATTTGTTATTTTTTCTCAAAAAATTTGCAACTTTTTTCCAAAAAATTTAAACTTTTCTCAAAATTTTGCAGCTTTCTTTGCAACTTCTTGTAAATTTGCAACTTTTTTCGTGTAAAGTTGCGACCTTTTCTCAAAAATGTGCAAGTTTTTACCTGGAGTCTTGAAACATTTTCTCATGAATGTGATTTTTCTCTTGAAAATTTGCATCTTTTTTCTTGTAAATTTGAGACTTTTCTCTCACAAATTTGACCTTTTCTCAAAAATTTGCAGCTTTCTTTGCAACTTCTTGTAAATTTGCAATTTTCTTCTCAAAAATTTACATTTTTCTGTCATATTTACAAGTTGCTTTTTTACCTGTAATTTTGAAACTTTTTTCTGATAAATTTGGAATTTTTCTCTTGTAAATTTGCATCTTTTTTTCTTGTAAACTTGAGACTTTTTTTCTCACAAATTTGAGACTTTTTCTCACAAATTTGACTTTTTTCTAAAAAATTGCAACTTTTTTCAAATTTGCAACTTTCTTTGCAACTTCTTGTAAATTGGCAACTTTTTCTTGTAAATTTGCAGCAACTTTTTTTCTCAAAAATTTGCATCTTAAAAATTTGCAACTTTGTTCATGCAAACTTGCAAATTTTGACCTGTAAATGTTCAACTTTTTTCTCATAAATTTGCAATGCTCATCTGGCTGCTGGCTAAATTTTTATTCAATGTAATTGAATTGTAATTTGTGACTTTTTGAATTTGTGGTGCTGTTTCCTGACACCTCAAGGTTCACCTCCACTACCAGCTCAGAGCGAGTGGGGGATTCCTGTTTGGCTCAGAGGCTCTGGATCATGGGGTTGGGGGTTTAAATCCCAGCCTGGGATATAGGTGTCAGTCTGCCTTACCTTAGAGTGACAAAGACTTTGTCAATGTGAGTCTGCCTTGTCTACAGGTGGAAAAGACTATAGGTTTGTCCACCTTGATGACAGCGGGTTGAAATGGACTAGAGATCGTGGGTAAATGGGCAGTTCTGGCCCTAACGGTGTGATGTGATGGCGCAATGGTTAGGGCCTTTACTGGATGACAGGAAGTGTCTTTAGCAGTCTTAAACAGAAGGCTACATTCCCAGTCATACATAAAGTTATTTTTCCTCAGAATCTTTGCCCACATTTTCATGACTATTGACCCTGTTAACCATTATCCGTTCATCCATCATGGAGCCCGGCGCTGCTCTGTTCTAACCTTCATCTACATGGCAGACTATCAGTTTTCAGACCTGAGGCACAGAAATTCAGACAGACCCAGCAGCAGCAGCCTGATGGATGAATGGAGGCTTCAGGAGTCGGTTTTCTGAGCTGGTCTGAGGATGCGTATCTCCTTTCCTCTACCCTCCCCCCCCCCAAGTTTTTTTTCTTTTGGGAGACGTGTCGGCATCTGGAGAGGAGGCCAGCAGTCAGACGGAGGCAGGTTAAGCCTCTCAGACGCAGGGTGATAGACAGAAATGGGGAAGAGAGAAGAAAAGGAGCTGCTTGCAGATTCACTTCCCTTCTCTCTGTCGTTCTTTTTCTCCACCGGTCAGGGTTGTGATTGGCCGGCGTGAATGCAAGCACACAAGCTGGATGTGAGCCTATTATGGCTGTTCTATGTTAGACGCTGCAACAATGAGGCAGTTTAATGACTGATGGCTCACAGCTGAATGCTCAGGTGCACCAATTTTCTTTTCCACACAATCCGTCCAGTCGGGCTTAATTTTCACAGAATGGTGAGGGGAAAAAAAGATGTATTCTGCTGCACCAAACAAACAATATTGAAAATGAATGGGACATCCAATATTAGCCACTGTTTCAGATCCCTTGTTTATTTGTTTGTCAGATCACTTATTTGTGTGATTTTTTTTTTATCACTTACAGAGCATCCAGAAAGTATTCACTGTGCTTCACTTTTTTCCACATTTTATGTTACAGCCTTATTCCAAAAGGGATTAAATTCTTTTTTTCCCCTCAAAATTCTACACACAATACCCCATAATGGAAAAAAAAAGTTTTGTTGCAATTTTTGCAAATTTATTAAAAACTAGAAAAGCACTCAGAGAGCGCATACCTCCTCCAAGGCTCCTTCAGTCTCTCATGGATCACCTCCAAAATGTAATGGGTTTGTGTGTAGGCCTATAGCAACTTGTGGTGAAAATTGCATCAAAGTCTGTCCATCAGTTTTGGAGTATTATTGCTGATGCACTGTGAGAAGAGGCTTGGCTGAGGTGTGCATTCCCATATCATCACCAAAATGTAATGGGTTCCTCTCTAGGCCAAGAACCACCTCTGGTGAAAATTTCATCCAAATCCATCCAGTAGTTTTTATGTAATCCTGCTGCACATATACAAACAAAGCCCTTGGTGGAGGTATGCACTCTCAGATCATCACCAAAATCTAATTATCTGTTCCCTGTGCCATTACACACCTTTCCTGAAAATTTTATCAAAATCCGTTCATAACTTTTTGAGTTATGTTGATAACAGACAAAAAAGCAGACAAACCCCGGTAAAAACATTACCTCCTTGGCGGAGGTAATAAAAAACTAAGAACTCACATGTACATAAGTATTCACAGCCTTTGCTCAGTACTTTGTTGATGCACCTTTGGCAGCAATTACAGCCTCAAGTCTTTTTGAATATGATGCCACAAGCTTGGCACACCTATCTTTGGACAGTTTCACCCATTCCTCTTTGCAGCACCTCTCAAGCTCCATCAGGTTGGATGGGAAGCGTCGGTGCACAGACATTTTCAGATCTCCCCAGAGATGTTCAATTGGATTCACGTCTGGGCTCTGGCTGGGCCACTCAAGGACATTCACAGAGTTGTCCTGAAGCCAGTCCTTTGATATCTTGGCTGTGTGCTTAAGGTTGTTGTCCTGCTGAAAGATGAACCGTCACCCCAGTCTGAGGTCAAGAGCGCTCTTGAGCAGGTTTTCATCCAGGATGTCTCTGTACATTGCTGCAGTCATCTTGCCCTCTATCCTGACTAGTCTCCCAGTTCCTGCCACTTAAAAACATCCCCACAGCATGATGCTGCAACCACCATTGGCATGGTTATGAGCAGTGCCTGGTTTCCTCCAAACATGATGCCTGGTATTTATGCCAAAAAGTTCAATCTTTGTCTCATTAGACCAGAGAATTTTGTTTCTCATGGTCCAAGAGTCCTTCAGGTGCCTTTTGGCAAACTCCAGGCAGGCTGCTGTGTGCCTTTTACTAAGGAGTGGCTTCCATCTGGCCACTCTACTATACAGGCCTGATTGGTGGATTGCTGCAGAGATGGTTGTCCTTCTGGAAGGTTCTCCTCTCTCCATAGAGCAATGCTGGAGCTCTGACAGAGTGACCATCGGGTTCTTGGTCACCTCCCTGAGTAAGGCCCTTCTCCCCCAATTGCTCAGTTTAGACGGCCGGCCAGCTCTAGGAAGAGTCCTGATGGTTCCGAACTTCTTCCATTTACAGATGATGGAGGCCACTGTGCTCATTGGGACCTTCAAAGCAGCAGAAATTTTTCTGTAAGCTTACCCAGATTTGTGCCTCGAGACAATCCTGTCTCGGACGTCTACAGACAATTCCTTTGACTTCATGCTTGGTTTGTGCTCTGACATGCACTGTCAACTGTGGGACCTTCTATAGACAGGTGTGTGCCTTTCCAAATAATGTCCAATCAACTGAATTTATCACAGGTGGACTCCAGTTAAGCTGTAGAAACATCTCAAGGATGATGAGTGGAAACAGGAGGCACCTGAGCTCAATTTTGAGCTTCATAGCAAAGGCTGTGAATACTTATGTACATGTGATTTCTTAGCTTTTTTATTTTTAATAAATTTGAAAAAACCTCAATAAAAACTTTGTTCCACGCTGTCATTATGGGGTATTGTGTGTAGAATTTTGAAGAAAAAATGAATTTAATCCCTTTTGGAATGAGGCTGTAGCATAAAATGTGGAAAAAGTGAAACGCTGTGAATACTTTCTGGATGCACTGCATATTCAAAATAATAGTGTATCTTCACTTTGGGGAACGAGAGTTGTTCAGTCATCATTATAATTATTTTATTTTAGTTTATATGACTGTTCAGTGATGGAGTGAAGTGTAATATTGAATTTCTTTTGTGTGTCGTCAATAAACTCATGCAGTATTATAACAGGACATGTTTACAAATATTTGAGACCCATTGGCTGCTGCTTTACCCATGTGCCTGCGAAGGACTGCGAACCACTGGGTCAGCTGCCCCCCCGCCCACCTCGTGTTCTTCATCCATTAGACCTACGCAATCACAGCAACTTTATGGTATAATTTTTTAAGCATTAAACCTTAAATCTATCTTTTGTCACTATTTGCGCTACAGGTAGCATTATTGTACGTGGACTGCTGTTGTTGTTTTTCCAGCCTTATTCCTTTTCTTTTTTATATTGCGCACGCCACTGAAGAGAGAGAGAAACGCCATTTCAATTCTCCTGTATGTCCTGCACATGTATCAGCTGTTCTGATATTTATGCCAAAATGTCAGAACACTGGATCCAATCAGCTGATCGCTCAAACCACAGAGCTCAGCTGTTTTCCATGATAAATCAGCCTCAGGGCAAAAGCACACTCCATCTCCAGGACCCGGAGGCGTGCTGGCCGGATCATAGCCGATCCCTCACACCCTGGTCACGTACTGTTTGCCCCCCTCCCCTCTGGTAGAAGACTTCGGTCCATCCAGACTAAAACCTCCCGTCACATGAACAGCTTCTTCCCCTCTGCCATTAGACTGCTGAACACTAAGTGACTTATTGACTCTCGTGCACCATGTACAGCACCTCAACCAGACTCATGTCAATCATCACTGTTTTCTTCCTGCATTACCGACTGCACTATATAGTTCTCCACTGTATCTGCTGCTGGCTAATATATATTTTAACTGTTGACCAGTATCACTTAATCTTATCCTACACTTTATTACATGTATAGTTTATTTCTCTTATCTTATCATGTTTAATGTTGCAGCATTGTACCGAGACAAATTCCTAGTTTGTGTACTACATGAACAATGGCAATAAACCTGATTCTGATTCTGATTCTGATTCTGCATTATCTTTTTTTCACTTTATTGAAAATAACTTTTTTTTTTTTTTTTAATCACCATCAGTTAGCGTGCCTTTGAGCCAGGTCTGAGCGCTGCTTCTCCTGGCATGTTCTGTGTTGATTTGTCAGACCCGGTCCTTGCTGACGCTTTGCCCAGTCTGCTCACGCATCTCATTCTCCACATATGGCGAATTATCCTTTAGACCTACGCAGTCATGGCAGCTTGGGGTATAATTTTTTTAAGCATGAAATTTTCAGTATTACCTTTTTCTATCTTTCTAATTTTCATTTCCTTGTTTTGTCCCGGGAACACTGTGGTGACTGACAGGTTGTGATGCTGTGTGTTATCCAAACAGCATGGTTGTGATGCCGCGTATTATCCAATAAGCATAGCGGTGATGCCGCGTGTTGTCCAATCAGCACGGAGTCAATCTGAAACCCTGCCCACACTTGTTGAAGCCAGCTCGTGAAGAGACAGAGAGCGGTGGCTAAAACTTTTATTGATAAAAATTACATATTTTGACTGAGCAACTCCATATTCGGGGATGCACACCCTCATAACGTCAGGAAACCACGTTTAAAATCTGAGGCCAGTCTGACAAACGGTTCGAGAGATATGCAGACAGACAACCACACACACAGACACATTTCTTTATAGAGAGATAGCTAACAGCAAACAACTAATCACGCATCTACAGTATGTGGTCCATCACTTTATTTTGTCCCCTAGAGTCACTTCCCGTTCGTTTCTCCAAAATGCAAGCAAGTAGGGCTGGGCGGTACTCCGAATATCCTCAATGCAGTGGTGCATTTGTCTACATGCAACACATAAAACGCCTATATCATGCCTATTGGATATAATTTGCTATGTTAGAATGTAACCCAATGACGTGATTCAGCTTACTTCTCTCTCTCTCTCTCTCTCTCTCTCTCTCTCTCTCTCTCTCTCTCTCTCTACTGCCACTGCAATGTGGAATAGGTGGACTGCAGGGAATACTTTGTGTTGTGTGGGGGGGGGATGACTTATGTTTGCACTTTTCCAATGTGAGACACTTGGTGGAATGATATTGGTGCTCTTACATTTTTTGAATTGTGCAATAAAGGCATTTTTTTAAAACTCTCTCTCTCTCTCTCTCTCTCTCTCTCTCTCTCTCTCTCTCTCTGGAAGAAATAAATGCTTTTCTGGATGATACCTATAACAAGGCCATTAAAGTCACTGACTACTTCAGTGACACTGATAAATTCATCAAGTCTGTTAATGTGCTAAGAAGGCAGGTTGGTCTTGACCTCCTGGATGAAAGGAAAAGTTTTTGCCTCAAAAAACACCTGACGGCCCTGCGTAAAGCAGCAGGGGGAACAGGGGTCAAGCGCGCCCGACAGAAGGAATAAATGCCGGTCGTTCCTCTGCCTGTTTTACGCATTTTGGGGATATTGTTCGATCAGACTTTTATGACGTTTCTAATTGACTGTAATTGACTGTCACAGAACTGGATCTTTACCAGTCTCCTGCCGGCGCGCAGCACCATCTTTGCTGCCCGAGGACGGGGACTTGGCCTGGCTTAAAAACGGGAGGCCTGTGGCTCTTCTTTGCACGGACTACAAGGTCACGGTTTACTCGCCTGCAGGGCATGGATGCCCCAACGTTTTCTTTCTACAATCTGGACGAGCCTGCTGCAAAGATGACTTGCTTAAAAATCCCGCATGGTCTAAGGACTACAATCCATCTGAGATGAGGAAAATGTCTCTGGGACATACAACGGAACTGGCTGCGGGCGCGCAGCGCTATCTCTGCTGCCGGAGGAAAGGATCTTGGCCTTGCTTAAGAACTGGAGGCCTGTGGCTTGTCTTTGCACGGACTACAAGGAAGACTTGGACTACTGCCACTGGCAATGTGGAATAGGTGGACTGCAGGGAATACTTTGTGTTGTGTGTGGGGGGGATGACTTATGTTTGCACTTTTCCAATGTGAGAGACTTGGTGGAATGATATTGGTGCTCTTACATTTTTTGAATTGTGCAATAAAGGCATTTTTTAAAACTCAAACTCTCTCTCTCTCTCTCTCTCTCTCTCTCTCTCTCTCTCTCTCTCTCTCTCTCTCTCTCTCTCTCTCTCCCCCCGGCCATTCCAGCCAGAAAAAAGCTTGGGTGCATTTTAATTACTTTTTTAAATTATTCACACATTCACGCTTTCAAGTATTTAATGTTAGAAGCACTTAATGACACGGACTCGCGAGGCAGAGGTTGGACTGTCCTGCACCCGCCCCCAATCACCCTAACTTCTGTTTGTACGGAAGTCCATCCTGTTCAAAAATGCACAATCCAATACACCCATTAAAAACAAAAATAAGTGACAGATTATACTTCTGCGCTCATAATTGGGCCACCAAGTGTTAACGATGTGTGGTGAAAGGAAATGGTTCAATCTGTGTGGATAAACTTGATTACTGATAATGTGAGTTTTTTAAGGGAAAAAAGACACGTAGGCTACTTGTACATGCACTGAATATGATTATATGAATTTTGATTCTCTCTTCATATAAAATATAAGTAAAACCAAATTTTAAGACATTCAGTGCATGCAATATATATTGCGATATGTATCGTGTATCACAATATAGAGGAATTGTATTGATATATATATATTAGGGCTGTGCGATATGACCAAAATTTCATATCATGATATTAGTAATCTTATTTGATGATAACTATATATACACTATATTGCCCACAGGGTTTGACATTAACTTTTTTGCTCACCAGCCACTGTGGCTAGTGATTTTCCAAAGTCACTAGCCATTCATCCTTTTCACTAGCCACAATTTTGTGGTTGGAAAATTGTGTTTAATATGATCAAAATGGACTATGGCATGCTAAAATTTACTTGAACTAAATTTACAGCCTTTTTCAATGTAAATTACCCTTATACATACATTAAAAAAAAAATAGCAAGAGAAACACTGTCTGTTTAATTATTTATGTAGAGCAGTAAATACTGTAAAATGGTAGAGAAAAATATTTGCAATATGAGAGTGAAGTGCAGGTAGATTTGGGTCCATCCCAATTCTCATTTGTACCCCTTGGCCTACGCCTTTGAACTGGTACACCCCCTCATGGCCGCACGACGTCATTAGTAGTTGCTGATGGAGTTGACCTAAATGGACACTACCTGTTTTCACCAGAAAAAATTCAATTCAATTCAATTCAGCTTTATTTATATAGCGCCATTTCACAACAACAGTCATCTCATAGCACTATCAACTGTAGGGGGAACCCCCACAGTTGCAGAAAGACCCCAGCAATCAGGCGATCCCCTGTGAGCAAGCACTTGGCGACGGTGGAGAGGAAGAAGAAGAGAAAGAAAAAGAAAACTGATCAGAAAAAGCACAGTACTTATGGGAGTTGTAGTTTCGTAGTCTCACATTGCAATAGGTTTATTATTTTTGATGCTGTTTGAGAAAACTCCAACTGGCCAAAGTGGTTAGTGGATGTGGCTGTCTTACTGGCCACTGCCGAAATCCACCAGTCACTGGCCAATTGGCCGGTGTTAATTTCAAGTCCTGATTGCCCAGCCCTACAAGAAAGTTTTAAATCAGCACTGTTGTCTTCCTGTTTCTGATGGGGACACTGAAAAGATTAGAACTAGCATGTTATTATGGCTTGAGTCCCGATGGGGCATTTTGTTAGTTGGTGGCTAAAGTCATGCCCTGTGATTGGCTAACGGAACTCAGGCTGTAAAATGTGCCAGTTGTAGTCCTTTCAGAGTTCCTACTAGGAAAATTGCATTGTGCTGATTTAAAGCCTTCTTGTAGGGCTGGGTGATATAGTGTTAAAAAAATATAGTGATACACTTAACTCTATATCGCGATACACGATACATATCGCAATATATATTACATGCACTGAATGTCTTTTAAAATTTGGTTTTACTTATATTTTAGATAAATACACACAAACTGGAGGGATAAAATAAAATGGAAGCCCACCTCAGAGGAAGTTCTACACGGTGATATGGAACCAATACAAGTGTTCCTACCAGAAACGGGAGAGGCCCACAGTGTTGTTACAGCCCCAACAGCACACACATGTTGGGCCAGTGTCAGCAAGCTTGCATCGGGAATACATCTTATAGAGGTCGTTTGCACATTGGCTAGCTGTTGGCATAATGCCAACATCTAGCCAATGTCTTGCCAATGTGCAAATGACCTCTATAAGATGTATTCTTGATGCAAACTTTGTACATTGAGCAGACGGCGGTGATGTGGACCATTCAGACTGTGGTGAAAGTGACGTTCTCCTGGTCAAAGGTTGAGGCACCATCAGAACATAATGTTGCTTAAAGGACAAGGGATAAGAATCTGTACTTACTGTATATAGTGCTTTTTCTAGTCTCAAAGACCACTCAAAGCACTTCACTAGTACTAACCTTCTATTCTAAGGCCCTATAGGAGACAGATATCTAGGGACAATTTAGAACAACCAATTAACCTAACATGCATGTCTTTGGATTGTGGGAGGAAACTGGAGCCCCCGGAGTAAACCCACGCAGCACAGGGAGAAAGTGGTTATTCCACACGGTTGTTGTGAAGTGAGAACAGAGCTTTGGTTTTAGTTCCTATGGTGGTCATGTGACAGAAGAGGACGTGAGGGATAGGTTCAGATGGAGGCAGATGAGCCTCTGTGGAGACGGAACATTTTCATTGATGAATTTGGTCATTTTAACATGGGAGTCTATGAGGATTGACTCACTTTTGGAGTCGCGTTCCAGTGGCCGTTTGAGGAACTGCACTTTTTGGGTGATTTTATTTTATCCCAGAAGATCCTGCTCAGTCCTGCTCAGTCCTGCTCCTGTGAAAACTGGACTTCCACTGCCTGGATCACTCTTACATGAATAAAATATTGGTTGTGATTTCAAAAATGTGTCTTTTCATCTTTTTTTTTTGTCTGATGATAAACCTTTCATTCTGCTGCCAATGTTCTCGAAGCTCGGAGCCTATTTTTAACCTGTTTTGTTCCCGTCTCTTCCTCAGGCATTCTTGCATCGGATCAGACAAACCGCTGATGACCAACAGTGTCTCTCACCCGAGCACGTCAAGGTGAGTCTGGTTTGGTTTGTTCTGCCAATTCTGCAGATCAAGAAAAAAAAAGGTGAAAACTCTCCACCTTCCCTTTGTTTTTTTAATAGATTCTCTTCTCAAACATCGAGGACATCCTGGAGCTGCACAGAGAGGTTCTGTCTACGGTGGAGGGCGCTCTGCAGCCTGAACCCCAACCCCATCATGCACTGGGACACGTCTTCCTCCAGTTTGTAAGTACACGGAAAAAAAAAAGTGCTTAAAACAGCAGATGTCATATGCTCACATGGCACATGGACACACACGGGGGAATGTCTGCACGGATAAACACCAACTGCTTTCATGGGCCACCCCCGGGGGTCAGAATCCTCTGGAAAGAGTTGTTCTAAGCATTTTTGGCCCAAAAAATATTACATGGAGCTGCAGGATGTTTTTGACCTTTAAATTGAAGGTAACTCATATGTCAAGATGAATAAGAGGTGAGTAAGGAGAGAGTTTTTTCTTTTTAAAAAAATATATATTCTGAGAAATGTGACTTTTTCTAAAATGAAAATTTACAGGAAAAAAATAGGAAATTTAGGAGAAAGTCACAAATTTATGACAGTTACAGATTTATTCATTCATTCATTCATCTTCTTCCGCTTAATCCTTTTCGGGTCGCGGGGGGCTGGAGCCTATCCCAGCATCTTTGGGCGAGAGGCAGGGTCCACCCTGGACAGATCGCCAGTCCATCGCAGGGCCAACACAGAGAGACAGACAACCATTCACTCTCACAGTCACACCTAAGGACAATTTAGAATCCCCAGTTTTGATGCCAATTAACCTAACTTGCATGTTTTTGGCATGTGGGAGGAAACCGGAGAAATCCCGGAGTAAACCCACGCAGACACGGGGAGAACATGCAAACTCCACACAGATCAATGTTGGTCGGGGGCTGGAATCGAACCCAGGATCCCCCCACCGCAGTGCTAACCACTCCGCCACCGCGCCGCCCAGTTGCAGATTTATAAAAAAGAAATTGCAGATTTATGAGAAAAAGGCTGAAAATTTACAAGAAAAATCTCAAATTTATGAGAAAAGTTGCAGATTTTCAAGAAAAGTTACAGATTTATGAGGAAAAAAAGATGAAAATTTATGGGAAAGTAGTCACAAATTTATGAAAAAAGTTGAAAATTTAAAAGAAAAAAGTTGCCATTTTATGAGGAAAAAGATGAAAATTTATGGGGAAAAGTCACAAATTTGCAAGAAAAGGCTGAAAATTTACAGGAAAAAATTGAAAATTTATGAGAAAAAAATTGAAAATTTAAAAGAAAAAATTGCAGATTTGCAGGAAAAAGTTGCAGATTTGAGAAAAAAGTTTTTTTTTTTTTTTTGTTACTTATTTGTACCCGTAGGTAGACTTGGTTTGCAGTCTGGTGACAAGCCACCGGCTGCTGGTCGCTGCGTGCACGAGCGCCCTAAACCTACATGTTTTTGGTATGCGGGAGGAAACCGGAGAAATCCCGGAGTAAACCCACGCAACACGGGGAGAACATGCAAACTCCACACAGCTCACTGTTGGTCGGGGGCTGGGATCGAACCCACGATCTCATAATCCCCGCGATCCCCCGGCCGAGGGTAAAACTGTGCTGCCACAGTGCTAAACCACTGCGCCACCGTGCAGCCCAAAGTTGCCGATCTATGGAAAAAAAAGGTTGAAAATTTATGAGAAAAAAGTTTAAAAAAAGAACCAGATTTATGAGAGAAGCGTCACAAATCTACAAGAAAAAGTTGACTATTTATTTTTTCATTTCTAGTTAGAATCGGTGCTTCAATCATATTATTCAGTTCTGTAACATGATATAAAAGGTTTATGACAATACTGGAGGACAGTATCAGTATGATGATACCGGAGTGGTGGCTTAGCTGATGGAGCATCCACCCCACAACCGGGAGGTTGGGGGTTCAAGTCCTGGCTGGGTCACACCAAAGACCATATAAAAATGGTACTTCCTGCCTCCTAGCTTGGTGATCAGTATAATGGAATGGGAGAAGGAGAAGTTGTTTGTGGCGGCGCCTTGCATGGCAGCGACCCCTCTTATTCTACATGTGATTAACATTGTAGACAAAAGAAATGTAAATTTGTTCTACTGTACATGATTGGCTGAATGACAACAAAGACGGCTTCTTCTTCTTCTCTCATTTTTCCAGGTCGGGAGGGGCAATGCCCCCTCCCATCATCCCCCGATTCACACCTATGAATGGTGATAGGGGGTGGCAGGTTAAACAAAGGGGATGAATGGGAGTCATTTTGCTTACAAGGGGTTGCCTGCCCCCCCCCCACCCCCACCCCCAGCTGTCCACAGATGATTTGAAACCAAACCAACCTGCAACCCCCCCATCATTAACACCCTCCCTCCCTCCTGTGGAGCTGATCCATCCTGTCAACCAGAGCTTCTCTCTTCCTTCCACACTGCCATCTTTCTACCCCCCCCCACCCCCCCCCCCACCCGCTGCAGAGATTCCTCTCTGTTCTGAAGCTCCAGCTCCCACTGCCCCGCTCCCCTCTGTTTGAACTCATTTGGCCCCGGGGGGAACAAACAAAGACGGGTCTGTGTCCGGGGAGGAAGAGACGGACTGTCCCTCGGCCAAGGGACGATTCTTGTGCTGGAAGGCTTAAGGATAAGGATAAGCCATCTTTATTGTCATTCAAATCCATACAGCCAATCATGTACAGTAGAACAAAATTATGTTTCTCTTATCTATAATGTTAATCACACACAGTCGCTGCCATGCAGGGTGCCGCCACAAATTTCTCTCCTCCGTTCCATTATTGCTGAGCACCAAGCTGGACAGCAGGAAGTTCCACTTTTATATGGTTGTCGGCATGACCCAGCCAGGATGTGAACCCCGGCCTCCCGGCTGTGGGGCGGATGCTCTACCATCTGAGCCACCACTCCGGTAATCTAAGGTAATCTTAATCTGAGGATCCTCCTTTAGTCCTCTGCTGATAAACGCTCATCAGTTTACAGGAAGTGAGATGCTGAATTCATCAGTGAGGTGTTCCACTCTGTGTCTCCACCATCGGCTAACAGCTCTGAAGGTTCATCACATTAATACTGCAGTTTAAATTCAGTCTTAAAGAGCCCCTCTGCTGCTTTTTGTGAGGAGTTCTCCTCTCCCACAGGATCTGGGACTACAGAGCTGTTTTGTCACTTTTTTCCTGTAAATTTTCAACGTTTTTCTCATAAATCTGCAACTTTTTGCTCAAAAATTTGTAACGTTCTCATATTGTGACTTTTTACCTCCACCAAGGGAGGAGGTAATGTTTTTGGAAGCGTTAGTTTGTTTGTCTGTCTGTCTGCCTGTTAGCAACATTTCTCATGAAATTCTGAATGGATTTTGATGAAATTTTCAGGAAAGGTGTGTAATGGCACGGGGAACAGATGATTAGATTTTGGTGGTGATCTGGATCACGATCTGGATCCAGGAATTTTTTGAAAACGGTTTATATATTAATATGGCAGTTTTCATATACTGCCCCTTTAAGATGTGTCCACTGAGTTACATGCGTCACCACGCCATAGGCTCACGCACGTCTGCAGCCTAGAAGTTGTGCACGTGCGTGGTATGTGATGATTGACATTATTTTTTTCATCTGAAGATGCCAAGAAAAAGCAAGACAGGGTGCCCTGGCAGCACAGCGAGTTATCAACAAACAATGATTTCAATGCATTTCTATGGAAATGTCAGCTAAAATGCCAAAATGGTGCACAACTGGCTCATGTAGCCATCACCATCTGATGAAAGATGGTGATAACAATCAGAAATACAAGTTTTTTAGATTCACATCTGCCAGCAGAGATTACCGAAGGAGTATGTTGTGGGCTGCCTTTTCATAATGGGATGAGAACTGTGTCAGCTCTGTAGGAATATGCATTCCAATTTGAGCTGCTAATCAACCTCAGAGTACAGTAAATAGATCAACACTGCAATTAAACTAGTTTAAAAATAAGACTGACACTCACCTGCTGACAAATGGACCAAAGCTCTGTAGAGCTGAAACGAGGTGTCGGGCTTAATGAGGGATAGCGAGTGTAAACAAACATCGTCTCCCGTACAGGAGACGGGAGGTTGTTTTTCCTGTGATCTCCAGTGGATAAATTTTAACTACTGGATGGATTTTGGTGAAATTTTTACCACAGGTAGCCCTTGGGCCAAGGATGAACCCATTAAATTTTGGTGATGATCTGAGAGTGCATACCTCCACCAAGGACCTTGTTTGTACGTGTGCAGCAGGATTACGCAAAAACTACTGCATGGATTTGGACGAAATTTTCACCAGAGGTGGTCCTTGGGCTAGAGGGGAACCCATAACATTTTGGTGATGATCCTAAGAATGCATACCTCCACCAAGGCTCTTATCTTTTTACAGTGTGTTAGCAAGAATACTCCAAAACAGTACTGGACAGACTTTGATGCAATTTTCACCAGAACTGGCTCGTGGCCTACACACAAACCCATTACATTTTGGAGGTGATGAATGAGGGACGGAAGGAGACTTGGCGGAGGTATGTGCTCTGAGTGCTTTTCT
The DNA here is from genome assembly GCA_020510985.1 of Pholidichthys leucotaenia. Classification (NCBI taxonomy): domain Eukaryota; kingdom Metazoa; phylum Chordata; class Actinopteri; order Cichliformes; family Pholidichthyidae; genus Pholidichthys; species Pholidichthys leucotaenia. Next base: position 194,378,352 of record CM035843.1, on the reverse strand, counting down.
AGTTTTCTCACAAATTGGCAAATTTTTCATAACATTGCATTTTTTTCTTGTAAATTTGCATTTTTTTCCTGTAAATTTTCAACTATTTTTCTCATAAATCTACAACTTTTTTCTCATAAATTTTCTTTTTTTCCACAGATTTGGCACTTTTTCCTGTAAATTTTAATTTTTTTCTCGGAAATTTGCAATTTCTTTCTCAAAAAGTTGTAAATTTTTTTCTTCATTAATTTATAATTTTTTTCTTGTAAATTTTCAACTTTTTCCTCAAATCTGTGACTTTTTCCCTCATAAATCTATTTTTTTCATAGATTTGGAATTTTTTTCCTCTATATTTTCATATTTTTTTCTCATAAATTTGCAACTTTTTTCTCAAAAATTTGCAGTTTCTTCCAGTAAATTTTGTATTAAATTAATTTTTTTAAAATCATAGATTTGCAACATCATCTTCAAAAATTTGACTTGTTTCTCATAAATTTGTAACTTTTTTCCTTGTAAATTTTCAACTTCTATGCCATGCTCATCAAATTATTATTGTGTAATAAATTGAAATTTTCCTGTAAATTTTTGCCTTTTTTCTAATGGATTTGTATTTTTTTCCTCAAAAATTGGCATTTTTTCCTCAGAAATGTGAATTTTTTCCCCTCATAGATTTACCATTTTCCCCTGTAAATTTTCAGCTTTTTTTTCCTCAAAAATTTGCAATTTTTTTCCAGTAAATTTTCTACCTTTTTTTCTTTTTTTGCCATGCTCGTATGGATGCTGGTTAAATTTTTATTCTGTGTAATAAATTGTATTTTGTGACTTTTTAAATTTTTTAATTGTCACCCTTACACCTTTGTTCTTGCAAATTTGTACCTAATTTACATTTATATTTTTGTACCTCACAATAAATTAGTGAATACTCCCCATCTCCCTTGTAAAAAGGTAACAATTTGGCTACAGGGCTGCCTACGCTTACATCACCAATCGCTGTGAACAAGCCCTAGTGGGAGAGCGAGGTATAAACAAATGACGTTCTCAATGTATTTTTTCAATGGAGATATTAGCTAAATTTTAACAAAGAAAATGCCGAAATGGTACGCAGTTGGCTTCTGTAGGCATCACCAGCTTATGAAAGATGGTGATAGCAATCAGAAGTTCAAGTTTTTATCCTCCACTGGTCGAAACACAAAGAGGTCGAAGAGCCCATTGGGTGAAGACCAAAGGGGGATTATGTTATGGGTCAGTCCGTCCGTCCGTCTGTCTGTTCCACTTTTGTGAAATCAACTCCTCCTACAGTTTTGTTCCGATTGTTTTGAAACTTGGTACAATGGTTTGATATACTCTTGATGATGTGCATATTGCAATTTCACTCTCATCAGATGACCTTGAGGTCAAAGGTCAGGTCAGATTTTGTCCTAAATCTTCTAAACACATTAACTACTGAAAGAAATGATGTAGGCTTTTCAAATCAATGCAGTAGTTGTATCTAATACACATCTTGAATGACTTACACCCTCACCTGACTATGGGTTTGGAGTCAAAAGTTCAAAGTTAACATTGCAGTTGCACAATGGTAAATGCTACATTTACTGTTACTATAAAACAAGTAAGGTTAGGACCACTAAACCTGGTACACAGGTTCACCTTGGAATCCTGACCTCTGACTATGAGTTTGGGGTGAAAAGGTCAAGGTTAACATTTGTTATGCCTTTTTACTGTACAATAGTACAGCATAATGCTAGGGTCACCAAACTTGCTACACAGCTTCATCTCAGGATCCTGACCTGTGACTATGGGTTTGGGGTTAAAAGGTCAAGGGTAACATTCCTTATGCCTTATTACTGTATAACAAGTAAAGTTAGGGTCACCAAACTTGCTACACAGGTTCACCTCGGGATCTTGACCTACAACTATGCGTTGTATACTTTGTTGTATATTCATGGATGATGGTCTTATCATAATTTGGTTCTGCTACAGTACTTAAATTGACAAGATGAAAACTGCTCTCTGTCAGTAAGTATTGGAATCTTCAAAGAAAACGGAGGCGGGGGATGTTGCACTCGCCTCAGAGTGCTCTTGTTTAGATTCTCATTGGCCAGCAGAGATTACTGAAGGGGGATATTGTTAGCTACTGTCTGCCGAAGGAGAATGCCTTTTCATAATGGGAAGTGGAGGCTGAGGGATGATATGACCCACGTCTCTGACCACTTTATAACAGGTATGTCTGTTTACCAAAACTATAGACTCTTATTTATCATTAAAAGTAATTTGCCTATGCGTGAAGTTAATGCGAACATGCGAAAACACCCAAACTTGCATCCAAGGGTGTTATATAAGCCAGAATAGCATTAGCATAGAATCAACACTGCAGTTAAACTAGTTTAAAAATAAGACTGACACTCACCTGCAGGCAAATGGACTGAAGCTCTGTCGAGCTGAAACGAAGTGTCAGGATTAAGAAGGGCTAACAAGCGTAAACAAACAGCGTCTCCTGTACAGCAGACCGGAGGTTCTTTGTCCTGTGAGCTCTGGTGGATAAATTTTGCTAACCTAAACATGACGGCAGAGCTGGAGTGGGACCAGTTTTCAGCCCGGGAGTTTCATGCCCAAGACCGCCCCACCCCCTTTTTTTCTGGGGGGGGGGGGGGGGTGAGAAATAAAAGCAAAGTTCAATTTCTCTCCTGTAGTTTTTATTAATTCAATTCAAATCAACTTTATTTATATAGCACCATTTCACAACAACAGTCATCTCATAGCACTTTCAACTGTAGGGGGAACCCCCCCAGTTGCAGAAAGACCCCAGCAATCAGGCGATCCCCTGTGAGCAAGCACTTGGCGACGGTGGAGAGGAAAAACTCCCTTTTAACAGGAAGAAACCTCCAGCAGAACCAGGCTCAGGGAGGGGCAGTCATCTGCTGCAACTGGCTGGGGGTGAGGGGATAGAGAAGATGAAAAGAACAACATGTAGAGAGCAAACAGCACGATGGGGACTCAATCTATGGGAGAGAACAAACAGATGTTAATGACCAGCAAAAGAAAAAAATATTTCATTGAGAGTGAAGAAAGGAGTGAAGCCCAGTGCATTATTGGAGGTCCCCCAGCTGACTAAACCTGTTAGCAGCATAACTAAGGGAGGGTTCAGAAATACATGATCCCTCCCTAATTGTAGGCTATATCAAAAAGGAAGGTTTTAACCCTATTCTTAAAAACAGAGATCGAGTCTGACTCCCGAATCCAGATTGGCAGCTGGTTCCACAGGAGAGGAGCTTGGTAACTGAAGGCTCTGCCTCCCATTGTACTTTTGGAGATTCTAGGTATTACAAGTAATCCTGCATTTTGGGAGCGTAGTGCTCTGTTAAGATAATACGGTAGTATCATATCTTTTAAATAAAAAGGAGCCTGATTGTTTAGAGCTTTGTAAGTAAGAAGAAGGATTTTAAACTTAATTCTAAACTCTATGGGAAGCCAATGAAGGGAGGCCAGAACCGGAGAGATATGATCTCTCTTTCTAGTACCTGTTAAAACTCTTGCTGCAGCATTTTGGATCAGCTGAAGACTTTTTAAAGATGTTTTAGGACAGCCTGATAATAAAGAATTACAATAATCTAATCTCGAGCTAACAAAAGCGTGGATCAGTTTGTCAGCATCACTCTGAGACAAGATGCTCCTAATCTTGGCAATATTACGCAAATGATAGAAGGCAGTCTTAGAAACAAATTTAATATGTGAATTGAAGGACAGATCTTGATCAAAAATAACTCCAAGGTTCCTCACAGAGCTATTAAGAGAAAGAGTAACCGCATCCAAACTGAAAGTTTGATTTGGAAAGGTATTTCTGAGGTTTTTTGGACCAACAAGAATGACTTCAGTCTTATCTGAATTTAATAGCAGGAAATTACAAGTCATCCAAGCTTTGATTTCCTTAAGACAGGCTTCCAACTTGGCTAATTGATTACTATCATCTGGCTTCATTGACAGGTATAATTGTGTGTCATCTGCATAACAATGAAAATGTATAAAGTGCTTTCTAATAATGTTGCCTAATGGAAGCATATATAAACTAAAAAGAGTAGGGCCTAGCACAGATCCCTGTGGAACTCCATGACTGAGCTTTGAGTTGAAAGAAGACTCATTATTGACATGAACAAACTGGAACCTATCAGATAAATAAGATCTAAACCACTGCAACGAAGTTCCATTAAGTCCAACATAGTGTTCTAATCTATCAAGTAGAATATTATGATCGATAGTATCAAAAGCTGCACTAAGGTCTAAAAGGACAAGTGCAGAAACCAGTCCATTATCAGATGCGATGAGGAGGTCATTAGTGACCTTCGCTAAGGCTGTTTCAGTACTATGATGGATTCTAAACCCAGATTGAAACTCTTCAAGTAAACCATTTTCCTGCAGGTGGTCAAATAATTGCGTAGCAACAACTCTTTCTAAGATTTTTGAAATGAAAGGGAGATTAAAGATTGGTCTATAGTTAGCTAAAGCTCCTGGATCTAGCGTTGGCTTTTTGAGTAAGGGTTTAATTACAGCTGTTTTAAAAGCCTGCGGTACATGGCCTAAAGTTAATGAAGAATTGATTATATGAAGAATAAAGCTACCAATAAGTGGGAAGCCTTCTTTAAATAACCTGGTAGGAATAGGGTCTAAAAGACAAGTTGAAGGTTTGGATGAGGAAACTATTTTGTGTAACTCACAAAGGTCAATTGGAGTAAACTCGTCAAGACAGACATCAATTGAAGGAGTTGTAGTAGTTACTGTATTTAAGTTAATGGTGGGAAGAATCTGATTGATTTTATCTCTGATGGATGAAATTTTATTATTGAAAAAGTTCATAAAGTCATGACTAGTAAGCTCTAAGGGAACACTAGGATTGACAGAGTCCTGACTCTTTGTCAACCTGGCTACAGTGCTGAAAAGAAACCTGGGATTATTCTTGTTCTCTTCTATTAATGCAGAATAATAACTCGTTCTAGCTTTTCTAAGAGATTTTTTATAAATTAAAAGATGATTTCTCCAAGCTAAATAGACTTCATCTAAGTTAGTGGAGCACCATTTTCTTTCTAATTGACGAGTCTTCTGTTTTAAGCAATGAGTTTCTGTGTTGAACCAAGGAGTTAGAAATCTCTGATTAGACTTTTTCTTTTTTAAGGGGGCCACCAAGTCTAGAGTCTGATGCAAAGAAGCTGTAACACTATCTACCATGCTATCAATTACAGAAGGAGCAAGCTGTCTATAGCTTATTTCCGTTGTGTTGACACATGGCATAGAGGAAACGATCTGCATAAATTTGGTAACAGCATCATCTGAGAGGCATCTACTGTAGTAATATTTTTCTTTAGGAGCCAGATAGTCAGAAATAGTAAAATCAAAGGTTAACAGACAATGGTCTGACAGTACAGGGTTATGAGGAGACACTACCAGATTTTCTATTTCTATGCCATATGTTAGAACAAGGTCCAACGTATGGTGGAGATAATGAGTAGAATTTCCTACTTTCTGAGAAAACCCAGTCGAGTCTAATATTGAAATACTGTAAATGCCACATTAAGGCAGTCACTATCTACATCTACATGTAGTATATTAAAGTCCCCTACTATAATTATTCTATCTGATTTCAGCACTAAATCAGCTAAGAATTCAGCAAATTAGGATAAAAATTCTGAGTAGGTTGATGGAGGACAATAAACTATGGCAAATAAAATTGGGTTTAGCCTAAAATTGCTAAAGTGCCCAATACTGAGGACCAGGCCCTCAAAGGAATTATAACATGTTTTTTGCTTTACATTAACTAGTAATTTGGAATGATAAATTGTTGCTACTCCTCCTCCATGACCAGAACTTATGGGATTTTGACAGTTTAAATAACCAGAGGGAGTTGATTCATTTCAAGCAACATAATCTTCTTGTCCTAACCAAGTCTCTGTAAGGGATATTAAATCAATCTGATGACCAATTAACAGATCATGGACTAACAGAGACTTGGGAGTTAGAGACCTAATATTTAACAAACCGCATTTAATTTTTAAATTATGAGGAGGAACAGAGGCCAAATCATTCAGTTTAGAGGCTTCATGTTTAATTTGAGTTTTACCAACTTTTTGTTTAATCACTTTGGGATGCTTATACATTATATTTTTATTTACTTTGGAGGGAGCAGACAATGATTCTCTGATGGGGAAGACGGGATAAGTTGAGGGGTGGTGGATGAAGAGGAGCTGCAGAGAGGCGTGTAAGACTTGCGACTCTGCTTCCTGGTCCCAACCCTGAGTTGTCAAGTTTTTGGAAATTTGGATAAAAATGATGCCAGATTGTTAGATAAATGAGACGCACCATCCAAAGTGGGATGGACGCTGTCCCGTCCCATAAGACTAGGTTTTCCCCCAAATGAGTTCCAATTGTCTATGTAGCCCACGTTGTTTGCAGGACAACACACAGACAGCCAGCGGTTGAAGGATGACAAGCGGCTAAACATGTCATCACTGGTCAGATTGGGGAGGGGCCCAGAGAATACTACAGAGGCAGACATTGTTTTGGCAAAGTCGCACACCGATTCTACATTAAGTTTTGTGACTTCCGACTGCCGGAGACGAACGTCATTAATGCCGGCGTGGATAAACTTGTGGCATGGATATACTTTTAGCCAGCATTTTCAAATTTGTCTCTGACGCCTGCTCTGGCCCCAGGAATGCATTTGACTATGGCTGCTGGAGTCTCTAGGTTCACGTTTCTGACTACAGAGTCGCCAATGATCAGAGTTCTTTCCTCAGCGGGTGTGTCGCTGAGCGGGGAAAAACAATTAGAAACGTGAACAGGTTGGTGGTGTACCGGGGCTTTGCGACTAGGCTTCCTTCTCACCGTCACCCACCCAGTCTCCTTGCTGCTGAGGAGGGCCGGAGGACCGCTAACGGGGCCTATGCTAGCCAAGCTCCGCTGCAGCTAGGGGACGTCCTTTGAGAGTAACTGGCGCAGACGGTGTTTCAATGCAGCGGAGCTGGGATTCCAAATCAGACAACCTCGCCTCGAGCGCCTCAAAAAGACAACATTTATTACATTTACCGTTATCACTAAAAGAGGCAGAGGTGTAGCTAAACATCTGACAGAGAGAGCACACCAGAGGAGGAGAGGAAGGAGAACTAGTAGCCATAGCTAGTGGCTAACCCGAAGCTAACAAAAACATCGATGAAAGGTGAACAGAAGGCTGAAGAGGGTGATTAGGTGACATGGAGTGCGCACACAGGTGCAAGAGGCTTGAAAAACAGAAATGAGAACTAACGGTAGATGGAAAAAAGTGGTTAAAATACAATTAAAAGCAAAAACCTCAGGAGAGTGAGGAGAGCAAACCACACGGACAGACAGCAATACAGGAAGTGACGATACGTTACCACAAGTATAATATTAAGACATGTTTAATATAGCGCTTAAATATTCCTCTTTATTAAACCATAACTCAATACAGTGATCCCTCACTTATCGCGGTTAATGGGTTCCAGAACCGACCGCGAAAAGTGAAAAACCGCGAAGTAGCGTCACTCCTAATGACGTCACCCATAAATAATACGTACGTTCATTCTCTCACTCTCTCTCTCATATGATATGTGTGTGTGTGTGTGTAAGTATACATACATACGTAGATGTAAATAAAGTGTACATAAATATGTTTTTAGAACACTTTTATTCTTATCACAAGATACGTAACTCAAGATGAAGATGATTTACTGCACAGGTTAATGAGAGCTTTACTGCTCCTCAGGTGACGCCTCATCGTCAGGTGCTAGAGGCGCAGGATCGTCGAGGGCAGCTTCCGATAGAGCTGGAGAAGCTGCAGGAGGCGGCGTAGTGGCTCGACGGGAAGACTATTTTGCACATAAAGGCACAAGAGAACAGCGAACAATGAATGCGGTCTTCCTTCGCTGGGTATGGGCGCTCTGCAGGGAGAGAAGCTGGGTAAAACGTCTCGGCCAATCAGCTTGCGAGGTAAAACGTCTCGGCCAATCAGCTTGCGAGATTCCCGAGCGGTGAAGAGGTGGGCGGAGAGGAGTGGAGCGGTGGTCAGAGAGGTGGATTTTGAGTTGTGCTGCTCTCCGTGTTGATACCTGATGTTCTAATGTAGTCTCCCTGCCTTCTGCTAGCGTCCGCCCAATTTTTCTCAATTTTGAATTTTTGATGAATATTTTTGAAAAATCCGCGATGCACTGAGGGCACGAAAGGTGAAGCGCGAAGTAGCGAGGGATCACTGTAAAGACAAATTGGAAGAAAATTGACAAACTGAAAAAAAAACAAAATCCCCCTTCACTCTGCACTGAAAATGGTTAAAGGTATGTAAGATTTTTACCTTAAAATAATGTTTTCAAAATTATGTTGATGGTTTTGATTGGGTGAATGTGACTTCTCCACAGCCTGAGTGGGCCACAATGCCTGTCTTAGTCTGCTCTTAGTAGGAACACTGAAAAGACTACAACTATGGCGACTATCATCTCGGTCATAACTGCCAATCACAGGGTGCTTTGTTGTTTTTGTACTGCTGAGGTGCTACTTTAAGGCTTCCAGCATCAGCTGTGGCCTCAGCAGTGACCTGGTTTCTGCTACTTTGTTGGTCACCGTCTCATCGTCTGTAGACATGAGAATTTCAGTGTTCATAAGCAAGAAAGCCTTCAAATGCTCCCGAGTCTGTCAGCTTCTCAGCCTGCTCTTAACAAACTTCAGAGAAGAACTTCGCTCACATGCGACTTCTTATATATTTACATAACTTTTATTCCAAATATGCAACTCTTCCTTGTAAATTTAGTTTTCCATTAATTTTGGTGCATTTCTTGTAAATTTTATGATTTTTTTTTCTCAAATTTGTAAGGTCTTGGGTAGCTTTCATCTTTTTGTAAATTTAGTCATGTAAGTTTGTGACCATTTAAGCAAAATTTGGACTTTATCATCAAGTTGCTATTTTTTTTTTCTTGTAGATTTGTGAAGCTTTTCTCCTAAATTTGTATTTTTGTAAATTTGGTCTTAAAACCAGAAATTCTTTGGGGGGAAGTACATATTTGCATACTGCATTTGAACCCTAAATACCAGTTTTGAAGGAATATACAGATAATCAGATATTTGGTACAGCCCTAACTGATAGACTTTTATTTTCATATTAATCCACAATGTAAACAATATTCTACTGCATTTCAAAACATGAGAATATCCATCCATCCATCTACTTCCGCTTAATCCTTTTCAGGTTGCGGGGGTGCTGGAGCCTATCCCAGCATCTTTGGGCGAGAGGCAGGGTACAGCCTGGACAGATCGCCCGTCCATCGCAGGGTCAACACAGAGAGACAGACAACCATTCATTCTCTCAGTCATACCTAAGGACAATTTAGAATCCCCAGTTTGATGCCAATTAACCTAACTTGCATGTTTTTGGCGTGTGGGAGGAAACCGGAGAAATCCCGGAGTAAACCCACGCAGACATGGGGAGAACATGCAAACTCCACACAGATCACTGTTGGTCGGGGGCTGGGATCGAACCCAGGATCCCCCGGCCAAAGGTGAGTTGCTGTGCTGCCGCAGTGCTAACCACTCTGCCACCGCGCTGCCCCATGAGAATATCATGATTCATAAATTGATTCAAAGAATTAAGTCATAATAATCACACTTTAAAATAAATGCTTCAAATAGCTATATTTGCATAACTATAGGACATTATAGTTTAACTTTTTAAACAGAATTATTAAAATATATAACTGTTTCACAGTATTTTATTCTTAAGATGTGCTAGTATAGTTCACAACATCTGGTTTTTATGTACAGTAGAACATCTATCACTTTGTCGGTTTTCTACTGCAACAATACTTTAATTACTGAGGTATTACTGTAAACTACTTTGCTTTAATTAACAAAGCCTATATAATTGATGCTGTATGTTCTCTACCTGTCCTCTCTGTCCAGCGGCCTCCTCCTGGTCCTGGCTAATTGCTGGTTACCAGGGCTTGGGTTTTTTGCTGCTCCGATGCTACAAAAACATTTAGTAAAGCTGTTATTTGACTGCAAACAGAGGCATAAATTAACATTTTCTCAGTAAAATTCTGTGATATGTTTTAGTGGGCCAAATATTATTTCATTTCACTTGGCATTTTTCTTGGTAATAACTGGCCACATGATAATTAGATCTACACCTTCATCATCCATCCTCTGTCTTTACCTTTAGTCGCCACCTCCGTGCCTTTTAAAAATAAACTGTTAGTTTAGCACATTTTACAGCGTCATTATCCAAGCCCTCGGTTTTTTTTTTTGCTTTGTTTCTTTAAATTCTGGCCTTTTCTGCTCCTCTGGGTATTTTTTTTCCCTTCCATGTTTATCAGTTCACACAAGACAGGAGCTACAGCGCTGCTGCTGAACTGAAGGGACCGACTGTGGTAGGGAGGGAGGGAACATCCATTTCCATGCATCCAGAGACTGTGGTGCAGTTATAGACTGTGAAACATCATATGTACTTTTACCACACATTAGTGGATTAAATTGATAGTTGCCTTTTTTCCTCACTGGAACACTGGTCCAGTGGTGGACCGGCCCACCGGGAATCCTCCTGACTCTCCCTATGGGCCACTCCGGGCCTGCATGATGACTTTTTGGGGATTTCCACAGCAGGTACAGTTTATTTTCTGTTATTAGAGTGTTCCACCAATGCACAAGTATCAATAAATGTTGTTTCTGGCCTCTCCATTGGATCATTCTTCCACATAGAGGCTGACAGACAGTAGGAACACTTTTTAAGATCATAAATGTAAAGTTTTTTGATCATATCTGATCCAATCTTGTGGTGAAAACTCATCATAATATTGGTATGCCAGAATGTTTCAATGATAAACTGCTGTTTTTTTGACCTCCCTGCTCTCGTGGTTTGCGTTTTCCTGTGCAAGTACCCACATGTGTAGACAGCCCTGTAGAGAGCCTAACACCCCCTCTATTTCCACACATGGCACCTTAAATTGGAAAAAATCTCCTTTGAAATGAATGGCAAGAGCTAAATTATCTTTTGATCCTGATCAAATTTTGCCACGAGTTACACGTATGTTTGTCAATTCAGAAGATAATTTTCCACATAATTAACAGTGTAGGTTGTTGTCTAACTGTTAAGGTATAAGGTTGTGAAAATATGTAAATTAAAAAGCTCCAAAGACATGTTAAAGTATGTCACGTTTTCAAAGAGCGCTCAGGGTGATGTAACTAACAGTCGTCTGGAGCAGCTGCAGCTCTCACAGAACAAAACAAAACCTTTGTGTTGTTTTTCTCCTCTTTGGATCCTTCTTTCATTAGTCAGGGAACAGGAGGGGAGGTTTCAGTAATTTCCCACCATGATCGTGTTTGGTGATGTGGAATGATGGGAGTTGTTGTCTGCTAATTGTTGAAACAAAAACTAAATATTACTCTGTTATTATACGATAGCTGACAACTTTAATGATGTGGAAAATTATCTTTTAACTTCACAAACATTGTATGTGTAACGTGGCAAAATTTGATCGGGATCAAAAGATAATTTTGCTCTTGCCATTCATTTCAGTGGAGAATTTTTTAGATTTAAGGTCCCATATGTGGAAATAGAGGGGGTGTGACTTAGACTCTCTATACCCCCACCCCCCTTATAAAACGGTAACAAATCGCCTGCTGGCTACAGTGTCATTGGCTTACCAAGCTAGGGTTTTAGAACGCTTCTGTCAGTTCTAGTCGCCCCACTAGACAGTGGTCACTCCAGCTCATTCATTAATCCACAGTCGATGAGATATCTTATGTCATTCTGACCTGTTCTGCTATATTTTCCCAGCACAACACAGGTACCAGGGCTGTTCGCATGGCTAGCTTAGTGACAGAATCAGTGCAACCAGTGATGGGTTTTTTTAACTAGACGAATTTTAAGAGAAAAATTTCTGATATAGTTTCATATGTAAAGGCAACCTGGTTTAGTTGACATGTTTTATCTAAAAAATTAACTAAAGAATCTACAAAAAAAAAGAGGGGGGAAAAACATCAGTGCTTTCCACCGTCGTCGTGATCTCTGGCGGCCTGCTTGACATTTAATTAGCTGTGAAGTGAGCAGCTGAAGGAAGCCTGACATGTGGAGCCGTGACGGTCATCCTGTCAGCCAGGCCACTTGTCCCAGCGGAGAATCGGTTAGGAGCTCTGTGGAAATGAAGAGAAGCAGCAGGATGAGGTGGAGAGAGGCTGCAGGTGACCTGGTGGCCCATTTATTAAAGACTTGGTATTATCATTTACAGATGGGGGGTGGGGGTGACTGAGGGCCAAGCCAACATGAGGGTAATAATGAAAGAAATTTGTGACTTCATTCTTGCAAATTTGGAATTACGTATTTCTTCATGAAAATGTGCCCCCACCCCCACCCCGCTGCATTCAGGAGTTTTTTTTCTCACAGATTTATTTTCTTTCTCATAAATTTGCAAAATTTTTAATTGCACATTTGTATCTTTTGGCATATTTTTTTGCACTTTTATTCTTGCAAATTTATACTTAATTTACATTTATGGGCTTATGCCATCTTATGCTAAAATTTGCACTGACCCCCCACCTGTAAAAAAAGAGAACTGTGCCCCCAGTGTCATCATAAACCTTTCTATATCATGCTACGTAACTGAATAACATGACTTTGAATGACCAATTTTAAGCAGAAATGCAAATAATTTTCAACTTTTTTCTTCATAAATTTGTGATTTTTTTCCTCAAAAAATTGCAAAATTTTTCTCAAATTTTCTAATTTTATTCTAGTAAATTTGCATTTTTTTCTTATAAATTTGCATTTTTTTGTAAGTTTGTGACTTTTTCCTCATAAGATTGCAGCTTTTTTCTCTCAAAAACTTCAATTTTTTCACAAAAAAATTTGCAATTTTTTCCCTGTACATTTTCAACTTTTTTCTTGTAAATTTGCACCTTGTTTGTAAGTCGTGACTCTTTAGAATAGAGCAGCTTTATTGTCATTGCACAGTACACTAGCACAATGAAATTAAGGTGCATCTCCAGTCTCTAGTTAATGACATTCACACTCAGATCCATCACGCACATCATCATCATCATCATAGCAGTCTGTCGGGTGCGTCAATGACTGTTAGGTCTGATCAGATTCCTCCATGCAACGCTGTCCTTCGCCTTCCGCTGCCAGGAACTCCTGACCTTGTTTACCCGGGCGATGTCTGAGCCGGTATGAGTTGCTCTCTGACTGACCATTTCATGAAACTGCTTGCAAAGTATTTGAGTACCGCTAGCTTTTGCTGGACTAGCGGCACATTCTTGGCAGATAGAGGTATTATCAGTGGCAAGGACAGGCCAAGACAAACTGACTCCAGTATTTGTTGCAGTGACTGACCAGATGATAGGTTTGTTTATCTCTGCTCTTTGTGCAGTGCATGTCATGATGCACCGACTGGCAGAAGTCCACCACAGACCTTGCGACAGATATGCTTATCTGCCAGGATGTCCAGTGTCACCCCGTGTAACTGGGAGTGGTCCACCACAGACCGTGTGGAGAAGCTGACATTCATGCTAAATAGATAAAAATAACACAACATAACAAAAATTATTTTTTTGCAACTTGTCTGTGTTTTTTCAACAGATTTAAGACAATTTTGCACCGCTGAATCCGAAAATGACATCCGTTTTTCTCGATCAGGTCAGGTTTTTATGCTAAGTTGTAAGCAGTTGTACAGCAGTTGTACAGTTGTACTGTAAATTGAATAGTAGACATTGATAAAGGTAAGTTCATGTAAATTGAATGTTACATCATCATTGTTCAAAATTCTGAGAATTTCAAGAAATAAAAAAGAATTTTGCATCATATAAAGCGAAAATACCCGTACATGTAAACAAAAACGTAAAAAACAACATGTGGCCATAGTTCAAAAAATTGACCTGATTGAGCAAAACCAATGTGATTTTTGGATTCAGCACATCAGAATTGTCCTAAATCAGCTAAAAAAAACCTTAGACAATAAATTTGGTGGTGACCAGTGTAATAAATGTAGTCAAAATACTGAATAAATATGCAATAAAATAAGGCAGCAGTAGAATAATAACCCAGGTTACGTATGTTTACACTGTAAATAAAATATACAGTAAAAAGGGCAGCAGTGAAACAACGCCCAGGTTATTTACATCGGTGTAATATTGCACTAAAAGTAATTACAGTAAGTACAGAATTTTACCAGAAAGTCATTGCAGTTTATGCATATTCAGTGTTCTAATGGCCCAGGGGAAAAAAAGCTATTTGACATCCTAGCTGTGCGGGCTTTGACCGACCTATGTCATCTACCAGAGGGGAACAGGTGGAACAGGTGGTGGGCTGGATGGAAGGGGTCGGACAGGATGGCTTTGGCTCTTCTGAGGCAACAGGAGGTGGCGATTTCCTCCAGCTGGGGGAGGGGGCAGCCAGTGATTGTGTGCTGTGCTGATCACCCGCCGGAGAGCCTTCCTATCTGCAGCTGAACTGCCCACAAACCACACTGTAATACAGTGCGTGAGTACGCTCTCGATGGTCTTGCGGTAGGACGACACCAGTAGCTTGTTCAGCCAGTTCTTTCTCAGGATCCTTAGGAAATGAAGTTGCTGCTGGGCCGCCTTTGAATCCTCTGGTATTGGTGGAGCAGGTAAGCCGCTCTGAGATGACGACACCCAAGAAGCTGAAGGATGTCACTCTCTCCACCTGCTCTCCATTCATAAGGAGGGGAGCATAGCCCCCCCATTCCTCCTGAAGTCGATTATGGCCTCGTCAGTCTTTGTGGCGTTCAGGAGCAGCTTGTTGGCCTTGCACCACTCTGCCAGAAGCTGGACCTCCTCCCTGTAGGCAGCCTCATCACCTCCTGATAGTTCTCATAAGAGTGCAACTTTTTTCACCATAAATTGCAATTTGTTCCCCTGTACATTTTCAACTTTTTTCTTGTAAATTTGCAGGTTTTTTTTTTTGTTTTTTTTTTACAAGTTTGTGACTTTTTCTCACAAGATTGCAACTTTTTTCCTTTTAAATCTGTAGGGGTTTTTTCTAGTAAATTTGCAACTTTTTCTAGTATATCTGCAATTTTTTTCTCATAAATTTGCAACTTTTTTCCTTTCAAATCTGCAAGTTTTTCTCATAAATTTGCTATTTTTTTCCTGTAAATTTGCAACCTTTTTCTCAAAATCGGTGACCTTTTTCTTGTATATTTGCAAGTTTTTCTCGTAAGTTTGCAACTTTTTTTTAGTAGATTTGCAAATTTTTTCTTGTAAATTTGCAACGCTCACCTAGCTGCTGGTTAGATTTTTATTCTGTGTAATTAATTTGCAGCTTTTTTCATTGTTAAGATGGCATCTTTTAACACATCTTTGCGTCTTTATTCTTGCAAATCCGTAGAAAATTTACATTTATCCTTTTGTGCCTCATGCTAAATTGGTGAACACCCTCATCCCCCTTGTTAAAAAATAAGCCATTTATGCTAATGTTAATTTGTCATTCAGTTTATTAATGTTTGCATCTGTTTACACTAAGAAATGCAGCAGGGTTTTGTTTTTTTACCCTATACTGAAGCATTGAGCTTCCCACACACCAACCTTTTTTCTTTCTTTTTTATAAAACCACATATCCACCCATGACCTTTAACCCCTGGAGCCCTGACACCTCTCAGCCAATCCGCTGGCCCCGCATGACGCCCTCCAGCCGTGGCTCTTGACCCTGAGTGGAGGTTGACACCATGACTGTGATTTTATTAACCTCCAGCTTTGTTCCACTGAACCGTCTGACACACAACAGTTTAGGGTGAAAAATGGACACCTTCATTATTATTCATGGTCACAAAATGACAAAATTAACTTATTTCTGCTTCAGATATTTATATTAACTTAGAATAGTGAATATTTTAGTTAAAAAAGGATTATCAGTCTCTTTCCGTGGCTCAGTGGTCAGCAACCTCAGCTGTTTAGAGACAGTTTGATGTTTTTATTCCAAAAATGAAAATAAAACAATCAAGTTATTCATGTGAATACAGCTGTCAGCAGTGGTGACAGGAGAGGTTTTCTTTGGCTTGAATTTCTAACTTTATTCCTGTAGATTTATTAGGGCTGCCAATTTGAAAATTAAAAAAGTTGCAGTTTACAATTTAATGACACAGAATAAGAATTTCACCAGCATCCAGGTGCGCGTTGCAGATTTATGAGCAAAAAAAAAGTTGAAAATTCACAGTAAAAAAGTTGAAAATTTATGACAAAAAATCACAAATTTATGAGAAAAAAAAGTTAAAAAAAAATTTCGGGGAAAAAACCCTGCAAATTGACAGGAAAAAAATACCAAATTTATGAGAAAGTTGCAGATTTATTCAAAAAAAGCTGATCATTTACGGGAAAAAAAAATGGTGCAAATTTATGAGAAAAGTCACAAATTGTTGAGGAAAAAAATTGAACATAAATGGGGGGGGGAAAATGCAAATTTGCAAGAAAGAAATCATATATTTCACAGAAACATTTATGATGATATTGTGACTTTTGTTAACATAAATTTGTGACTTTTTTCTTGTAAATTAATTTTTTTTTCCTCATAAATTTGTTCCGTAAATTGGAAGAGCCACATGTGGCTGTGGAGCCGCGAGTTGGACACCCCTGCTTTGACCAAACACTTGGGTCCAGTTGAGGTCACAGTAACGATTAAATGATGAAACGGCTCTCCAGAGGTGAATGAGTGAGTCACGCCGACATCAATATTTGCTCTGCTGTGTGTGTGTTTATGAGGAGGAGTGTTGGGCAGGAAACAGGCGGGTCGTTGTGAGCCTTCGGACCTCTCTGAACTCCACCCGTTATGCTGCCACCTGATGGGATTTCTGTGTTTGTGTGTGACCACCTTCTCATCCAGCCTCCAGAGTAACATTCCCGCTGCTGAGAATTCAGACCGACTCGTGTTTATCAAAGGAACAGCCAGAGTCTTTGAGCTATTCTGGGCACGGCTCGTGTCTTTACGCAGTGATTAAAGGGGTCGTGTTTTGACCCGGGTTTGTCACATGATCATCCATTAGCTCCTGAATTGACGCTGCAGTTGAAGTCCGATGTATGACCTGCCTGAACGGAAACGCCAGCAGAAATGTGTTGGGTTTTGTTTGGAAGCAGAAGGCTTCAGGACTGTAGGAAGTTTGTATTTTTTAACAGGGATGGGGGTTTTCACCAATTTAGCACGAGGTACAAATATATAAATGCAAAAAATTAGGTACAAATGTGCAAGAATAAAGATGCAAAGGTATGATAAAAGATGCCAGTTTAAAAATTCAAAAAGTTACAAATTACATAATTATACAAAATAAAAATTTAACCAACATCCAGATGAGCGTTACAAATTTACAAGAAAAAAATCAGCAAATCTTCAAAAAAAAAAAAAGTTGCAAATTTATGAGAAAAAAGTGCAAATATACAAGAAAAAAGTCAAATTTTGTGAAAAAAAAGTTGCAAATTTATGAGGGAAAAGTTTAGGATTACAAAAAAGTTTCAAATTTACAAGAAAAAAAAACTACAGATTTAAAGGGAAAAAATTGCAAACCTATGAGGAAAAAAAATCACAAATTTTGAAAAAAAAGTTGCAAATTTACTGGAAACAAATTCCTAATTTATGAGAAAAAGTTACAGATTTAAAGGGAAAAGGTTGCAAATTTATGAAAAGGGAGTTTCAAATTTTTGGAAAGAAGTTGCAAATCTCTAAGAAAATAGTTGAAAATTTCAGAAAAAAAAGTTAGCCAAAAATTTATGTCAAATTACAGATTTAAAAGAAAAAAGTTCAAAATTTTCAACAAAAACTGCAAATTTACTAGAAAATGCAGATTTAACATGAAAAAAAAATAGAAAAAAGTTGCAAATTTATTAGAAAAAAATTAATGAGAAAAAGACACAAAGTTTGAGAAAAAAGTGGCAAATTTACAAGAAAAAAAATTGCAAATTTATGAGAAAAAGTTACAGATTTAAAAGGGGAAAAGTACCAAATTTACCAAGGAAAAAATGAAGATTTTAAAGGAAAAAGTTGCAAATTTATGAGAAAAGAGTTGCAAATTTTGAGACAAAAGTTGTAAATTTATGAGAAAATAGTTGAAAATTTCAGAAAAAAGTTGCAAAATGATGGAGAAAAAAGTTGCAAATATATGAGAAAAAAGTCCAGTTTTGAGAAAAAAGTTGAACATTTACAGGAAAAAGTTTAAAATTACGAGGAAAAAACCCACAAATTTATGACAAGTTACAGATTTAGGCAGGCAAGTTTACTTGTACAGCACATTTTGTGTACAAGACAATTCCAAGTGCTTTACATAAAACATTACAGCAAGTTGCAAAAGGAATACAAAAGAATTTAAACAAACTAAAAGAATACATTAAAGAGAATCAGAAACAAGCTAAAATAGAATAAGACAAGAAATAAAACTTGCAGTGCAATGTAGGAGTTTAACGATTATTATACTGACAAGCAGCGGCAAATGGGAAAGTTTTTAGCCTGGATTTAAAGCAGCTGAGAGTTTCAGCAGCCCTGATGCTTTCTGGGAGTTTGTTCCACATGTGAGGAGCATCAAAACTGAATGCTGCCTCACCATGTTTGGTTCTAACTCTGGGCACAGACAGTAGGCCTGACCACCTGAGGGCTCTGGGTGGTTCATAATGGACCAGCAGATCTGAAATGTATCTTTGCCCTACACCATTCAGAGCTTTATAAGCCAACAGCAGTATTTTGAAATAAAAGAACAAAGTTCAGGATTTTCAAGAAAAAACTACAAATTTACTAGAAAAAAAACCTGCAGATTTAAAAGGAAAAAAGTTGCAAATTTCAGAATAAAAAGTTAAAACGCTAATGTTAGCCTCATACATGGTATGGCCATCAAAAGACAAATCTGAGAGAAACGATGTCAGAGGGAGGGTGGAGTGACTTGGGGCTCATTAGCATGTAAAGCAACATGCTATTGACCATTTGCCAGTGACGTCCCGCGTCACGTGATTTTTGTTGATTCCGCCATATCGGACGGCAAGTCGGGAGCTGTGTGAGTGCGTTTCAACATGGCGTCCGCTGTCAGATGTGACGGCTTTGTCCGATGTAGCGCAACTACTAGATAAAAAACATCATGACCGGTACACGGAAAAGATCCGTTTTATCGGCGTGGACCCTTACAACTTGTCGCTTTAAAAATTCACCAGTTTCATTGATTTTTGCCCCAAACCTGACGTACGGACATCTACAACTACCTAGTCAACACACCGTCTAGGTACACTGGAGAGTCTCTGAAAGCCTACAAAACTTTGTGTGATATCAGTTATGTGCTGATATCCCCAGTCATCACTTCAATGGTCCACTATGTCGTGAAGGCCCTACTGTATAGATTTGTCATGTTGTTTAGAATCTATTAAGTGATAAATTATTAAAATTTAATAAAATATTCAATTATTGTTATTATTAGCAGCATATATCTCAATGAAATTAATTAAATTAATTAAAAACTAATTAAATTTTTTATAGATCTATATATATTCTGTAAAAGGATTTATAAATATTTGTCGTATCAATAGAATACTGGATAAACACAAAGACTCATAGACCAGATGTGACTCAGTGGTTAAGACAGATGTTAAACCTTCCACTAGAAAGAATAACATACATACTGAAATCAAAGGAAATTGTGTTTGAGAATATATGGAGACCTTTCATTGATTGTGTAAAGAATTTAAACATAACTTTTGAAGAAGAAGGTGACTGAGTTTGTGGACCTTGTAAATTGCAAAGTGTTTGATTGTTTGTGTTTTGTTTTTAAAAAAGGTTCAATAAAAAATTTTGTGGAAACAAGAATACTGGATAAACAACTCCCAACACTATTAGATATATTACAAATTTTATTGTCCAAGAAAGAATTATATCCAGATAAAAAGTCATCAAACCCACATATTAATTTTAAGAATATTTATCCACTACAGGTACATCACTCCCAGAAGCTGTCGGACCCCCCACTGAAACCCTGGGTGATCATGAAGCAATATGGTGTCATATTCTCTTCACACTTTCTGTTTTGACCAAAAATTAAACGCCAAATCAGTTTAATCGAAAGGCACAACAGAATCATTTACATTTATCAATGCACAACAAACTCTTACTACTTTGTCGAGACAAGTTAAGTTAGTGGTTTTATCAAGTTCCAGCATTGTGATAGGTAAAGTGCCCTGCAAGATACTATAGCGGTTCTTCACAATCCCAATCACCCGTTCTACGTGAATACGAACACTAGCCAAATTTCGTGTGGACTCGATTTCTTTGGAATCCAACTGCTTCTTTCCTTTGGTGAAAGCTGGTATTTCAATGCGTGCACCATAGTATGCAAGGGACTCCTGTATGTTGAACCCTCTATCAGCAAGGACAAGGTCTCCAGGATTAAGGTTGTTCAGGTAGCCACAGTTTTCAGTTATGTGCTTGTCACTAACACGGCCACCCCATCCACGGGATATGAAGTTGACAGTACCTTGAGGTGTTATGGAAATAAGGTACTTGGCTGTGTTGTGGCTCTTGTAGGAGGAGTACGTCTGGGCTCTGGCCTTCAAATCGGAGGGACGTTCGATGAACACTTCAAAACAATCAATTGTTGAAACACATTTTGAATAATGTTTTCTAAAACAAGCTGGCAATGTTGAACGTAACAGTTCTCTTTCTGGCCAGAAAACTAAACTGGGAAAAAGAAAAGCACTACAAATGGAAATGATATTCTGAAAAATCCTGGAAGCAGTTGACGCATGAATTCCAAATCTGTAGGCGAGGTCTTGGAAAGTCAGGTTCAAGTGCAGCCTCATCAAGGTCAACAGAAACTGCTGAAATTTTGATACTACTTTCACATCACATATATGTCTTTCAATATGGAAAAATAGTTCTTGCAGCAGTTGAAAAGACTGCAGTCCTGTATAAAATTTCACTTTTTCATCATTTCCAGTCAGTGATTCTTCAGTGTCAGACTGCGACTTGACCTGGGCACGTAAAGCATAAACTTCTTCTTGTAGTGATTGGCACTGCTTCTTTAATGCATCACACTCAGCTTTACATGAACAAGAAGTCCCTGCAGATGATACCAAACTCTCAGTGACCTTGGCTGGCTCTGATGCAATATCCACCTTGACACACATACCAGGCTGCTCCTCTTTCACCTCCATTGTCTCTTCCTTTTCACACACAGTACCTCCAGAAGACAGTTCTAAGAGTACACTGGCAGCAAGTGAGCGATCAAAGTTCTCTCTCTCTTTTTTTCCTTGCTTGTGTTTTAATGTACCGATGGAGGCTGGCGTTGTTTCTGTCTTTCGTTGGAGTAGACGTGAAGGTGAAGAGTGATGGTATGTAATCTGGGGAAAGAGGGTTAATGCTCTTCTCACCTGGAATATGGAGTAGTTAGAATATATAGTTTATACAGTTTGAGAAGCAATATAACGATTTATCATGTTTATATCATTGTTTTAATCCATGTAGACCTATTTATGTGGTACATTGAAGTACAAAGTAATAAACAATGGTGGGAGGTTTAACTGTATCGTTGAATGTGAATTATTGTAAAAATACTCCTTATTTTTGTAAATGTAATAAATTTTTTATTCATTGTAAAATAAACTCAGCCATATTGATCAACACATTAAATTTCAAACAGGAGCATGCATTCATGATCATTATCTTGTCATCTAGCAGTTGGCTAGTGCTAGGTCACAGATGGTAGGCCTTGGTGGGGCACACAGGGAGGGACATACCCATTTACAAGTGTTTACAATGATATAACATTACATCTATAGACACTGATACATCATACATACCAGATATAAAATGTTGATTGCATAGCCGCGAGTAAGGCGACGGGGACCAATCTTTCCTCTTCAGCGCTGCTACCCACCTCCTGCGCCTGTCTTTGTCAGCTGGGAGCCGGTAAAACTTCAAGTTTGATCCCTTTTTCTGGCGATTTGTACACCCAAAGGCAGAGCAGTGAAACACCATAGTGTAATCAATGCCAACATTAAATAAAACAAAGATGTAGTTTTAAATCAGGTAAATATATCGCGAGCTGGTACACCGCTGAACAGCTGCTGAATGCGCCGTCCGCTCGCTTCGGACGTCCAATATGGCGGCGTAAACAAAAGGATGTGACGTCACAGCAAATGGTCTATAGAAACGGCCTACTTTGAAGAGGCTCCTTCAGCTGGGTGTAAAATGATGCTGCAGTAATTAAACCCTGAGGCGTTTTGACCAGATCATGTTGCGGACACTTCATTAACAACTCTAGGAGCTGAGTCAGGCCCCTGCTTTAGCCGTTTATTGTTCTCAGTCAGTTTGACACTTCTTTTTTTTGTGTGTGTGTGTGTGGAGGGGGTCCACGCCATATCCCACCTCTGCAGCCAAAAACAGAGTGGGTTTGGGTGTGTCTGTGGTCCTGCCTGCTTGGTTAACACTGGCCCCCTTTACTCTGTTGTTGTTGTTACAAATGGCCTTCATCCCCCCTCCCCCCCAACCCCATGAAGGAAGTCAGATGGACTAGAAAGTGAGAGTTCTATAAAAAGAGCCGTTTGTTTGTTTGGCCGCTGCTGGTTTTCATCTAAAGCAGACTCGTCCACACACAACTCTGATGTGCAGTTTGGCAGCTTTTCTCATTTCTCTTTTTATTCTTTTCACCCTGTTTTTTCTCACAGTTTATGAGGGTGTTCTTGTAAACTTGTGGCAATGTTTTTGCAGATGAGTGCCTTTTTGTCTTTATCAATTGGTAACTTAGGATTTTCTGTACTTTTTCATGTATTTTTCCCCACACAATTTACAACGTTTTAATCAAGTTAATTTTTTTTCTTATAAAAGTGCAATGGTTTTCTTGAAAGTTTTAAACTGCTTTTTCCTCATAAATTTCCTACTTTTTTCTTGTAAAACTTTTTTTGACTTTTATATTTGTAACTTTTTCTTGAAAGTTTTTTTTTCATAAATTTGGCTTAAATTTGCTACTTTTGCTTTTAAATTTGCTACTTTTTCATGAAAATTTTTTTTCATGGAAATTTGCTACTTTTCCCCCCAAATTTCCTATTTTTTCATGTAAATGTCTTTTTTCTCATAAATTTGTTACTTTTTTATAAATTTGCAATTTTTCACATAAATTTGAGACTTTAACACAAATTCACTACTTTTTTCTCATAAATTTGCTACTTTTGCTTTTAAATTTGCTACTTTTTTCCATGCAGATTTGTTACTTTTTGGTGTAAATTTGCTACTTTTTTCTAATAAATTTCCAACTTTTTTCCCTCATAGATTTGCTATTTTTTTCTCATAAATTTGCTACTTTTTCATTTAAATTTCCTACATTTTTTCCACAGAAATTTGATACTTTTTTCCATTTAAATTTGCTATTTTTCCCATAGATTTCCCATTTTTTTCCTGTAAATTTGCGTATTTTTTCTCATAAATTTTTGACTTTTTTCTTGTAATTTACTGACAAATTTTCACATTTTTTCTCATAAATCAGTAGTTTTTGTAGATGTGCAACAATATTTCTTAATTCAGCTTCTTTTTTTCTTGTAAATTTGCTACTTTTTCCCACAAATTTCCTAGTTTTTTCCACATAAATTTGTCTTTTTTTTTTCCTCATAGATTTGTAACTTTTTTCATTTAAATTTTCTAATTTTTTCATAAATTTCCTCTTTTTTTCCACGTAAAGTTGCATCTTTTTTCTCATAAATTTGTGACTTTTTTTCAAATCAAATCAAACTTTATTGTCATATTGCTGTACATACAACTGTAGTGCAGGCAAGATGAAATTGCGTTTCTCTCGGCATCCATATAAGAAGCAGCATGATTAGACACACTCCCACATAGCTCCACCCCCCACCCCACCCCCACCCCCCATCCATTCACACATCCCTGAGACATACTTGGGGAAAAAGAATAACTAACTATACTATACAAAATGTCCATAGGTGCAGTAGTGTGTATGAGAGATTCCGGGTCAGCTGTTCAGCATCCTGACAGCTTGTGGGAGGAAGCTGTTGATCATTCTGGTGGTTCTGCCTCTGATGCTCCGGAATCGTTTACCAGATGGAAGAAGTTCAAAGTGTTTATGCAGAGGGTGAGAACGGTCCTTGACAATGTTCAGTGCCCTGCTCCTACAACGGTTCTGAAAAAGTTCTTGGACAGAGGGGAGGGAGACTCCAATTACCCTCTCCGCCCCCTTGACTATCCTCTGCAGGGCTTTTTTGTCTGACATACTGCAGCTGGAGTACCATGTAGCAATGCAGTACGTCAGAACACTCTCCACCACACCTCTGTAGAAGGTCCTGAGGATGCAGATGGGGAGAGAGGCCTGTTTGAGTTTCCTCAAGAAGTGTAGTCTCTGCTGAGCTCGCTTCCTGATCTCCAAGGAATTCTTGCTCCAGGTCAGGTCCTGTGAGATCTGCACTCCGAGGAACTTGATGTTCTCTATTCTCTCCACTAAACGGCCGCCGATGCTGAGGGGGACGTGCTCAGGCTGTGACCACCAGAAGTCGATAATCATCTCCTTCGTTTTGTCCACGTTGAGCACCAGATTGTTCTCCCTGCACCAGCCCTCCAGGTCTCTCACTTCTTCCCTGTACATTGATTCCTCATCCCTCTGAATAAGTCCCACCACCGTGGTGTCATCTGCAAACTTAATAATCATGTTCCCCTCGTGTTTGGATACACAGTCATGTGTTAGAAGTGTAAACAACAGTGGACTGAGTACACAGCCTTGAGGGGTTCCGGTACTCAGCGTGACAGAGTTGGAGATGTTGTTTCCAACCCGGACAGACTGAGGTCTCTCAGTCAGAAAATCCAGGATCCAGAGACATGTGGCGGTGTTCAGACCGAGAAGGAGTAATTTCTCTATCAGTCTTTGGGGAATAATGGTGTTGAATGCTGAACTGAAATCAATGTACAGGAGTCTGGCGTAGGTGTCTTTCTGGCCCAGGTGGGTGATGACAGAGTGTAGGGTGGTGACTATAGCATCCTCCGTGGAGCGGTTTGAACGATATGCAAACTGGAGCGGGTCATGTGATGCAGGGAGGCAGGCTGTGATGTGTGGTTTGACAAGCCGTTCGAAACACTTCATCACAATTGGTGTAAGTGCAACAGGACGATAGTCATTCAAACAGGACACCACTGGTTTCTTTGCCACCGGTACAATGATAGAGGTCTTGAAGCATCTGGGAACGATGGCCTGACTCAGGGAGATGTTATAAATGTCAGTCAGGACATCCGCCAACTCGCTCGCGCAGTCTCGGAGCACACGTCCCGGAATGTTGTCTGGACCTGCAGCTTTGCGTGGGTTGATTCTGGATAGGGTCCTCCGTGTGTCCGCTGTGTTAATGGTAAAAGCTGGTCCGACCGATGGTGGGAGTGGGCCGGCCCTCCCTCTGATTGTCGAGTTTGATGCTTCAAAATGTGCAAAGAAGTCGTTAAGCCTGTCTGGAAGCGAAGCGTCGTCATCATCGACCCCCTGCCTAGACTTAAAGCCCGTCAGTGTCCGAACTCCCTGCCACACCTGCTTGGTGTTCCTAGTGTCACAGAGGTGTCCCTGGATTTTCTCCGCATAGGTGTGCTTTGCCGCCTTAATTCCCTTTGAAAGCGCAGACCTGGCTGAGCGGAGGGCAATCCTGTCCTTCGCTCTGAACGCTGCATCTCTGGCTGTAAGCAGCGAGCGCACCTCTGCAGTCATCCAGGGCTTATGATTACCCCGCATAGTGATGGTCTTCACTGTAGTGAAATCCTCTGTGCACTTCGCGATGTAGCTGGTGACCGAATCAGCATACTCCTCCACATCTGTCCTGTCTTCCTGGGAGGCTGCTATTTTGAAGATCTTCCAGTCTGTGTGCTGAAAACAGTCTTGCAGTGCAGAGGTTGCACTCTCTGGCAAAATCCTGATTTGTTTCACTGCTGGCCTGCTGCGCTTCAATAAAGGTTTGTAGGCAGGAACCAGCATCACGAACATGTGATCAGAACGGCCGAGATGGGGGCGGGGTATCGCTTTATATGCATCTGTGTTTGTGTACACTAAGTCCAACATATTCTCTCCTCTGGTCTTAAAGTCTACACATTGTTTAAACTTGGGGAGCACAGTCTTTAAGCTGGTGTGGTTAAAATCCCCCGCAACCACCACAAAACTGTCCGGGTGTGACGTTTGGATTTCACTGATCGCATTGTGCAGTACCCCGAGTGCCTTCTTAGCATTAGCTTTAGCGTTAGTGCTCGGCGCTATGTAAACACCAACTACAAACACGTTGCTGAATTCCCTCGGCAGATAAAAAGGCTGACAATTAACAATAAGGAACTCCGCCAACGGAGAGCAGTGTTTAGACACTAACGTGGCATTAACGCACCAGTTCTTGTTAACATAGATGCATAGCCCACCCACCCCCGGCTCTTACCGGAGCTCGCCGTTTCCCTGTCGGCACGGAACATCGCCATATCTTCCAGCTGAATGGCCTCGTCAGGAATGTTGTCGTGGAGCCATGTCTCGGTGAAAACAAACACACAGCAGTCCCTCCATTCTCTCCGGGTTTCTTTCAGCAAACGCAGCTCGTCTACCTTGTTGTCGAGGGCGCGGACGTTTGATAGAAGAAGCGACGGTACCGCTGGTCTGGAGGGGTTAGCCTTTAGCCTAGCATGGATCCCGGCCCTTTTTCCTCGCTTTTGCTTGCGTTCGCTCCGCTTCCGCTTCCTCCTCTCCTGGGTAGCTTCCAGCGGGGACTCCGCCAAAATTCCATGCTGGCGTAGAATGTCCAAATCACAACCGATCGCCGCGATTCTTGCAGCGTGCAGTACCTTGATGTTTAATAAGGTCTCACGGTTGTAAGTTTTACAGAATGTACGTCTGGGATGATTAAAACTCTCACACTCGCTGATGCCAAGAGTGGCCGCTGCGTCTAGGTGCGCCGCCATCTTTTTTTTTTTTTTCTTGTAAATTGGCAACTTTTTCCTCATAATTTTGAAATTTTTTTTCCTCATAAATGTTCAAATTTTTTCTCATAAATTAGTGACTTTTTTTCTTGTAGATGTGCAACAAGTAAGTAATATTATTCTTGAAAGGTATAGACTTGAGGAAGGGAATTTATTTTATTTATTTGTTTATTTGACAGGGACAGTGTAATAAACATAGACAATTAATCAAATGACAATCAATCTAATGTGTTGCACAAAGAGTGTATAGCTATTAGCTAATTTGCAACTCTTGTCCCTGGATGGGCTTTAGAAAGAAGAAACGGGTAAAAAGAAAGAAAGATAAGGAAAAGAAAAAATGAAAACAGAATAAACAATAACCACATACATCAATGCAAACAAGATTATAAATACACAATATAAAAACCTGCTACTTCCGGTCTGGACGCCATGGCGACTGCAGCTTAACACTGAAGCTCTCAGACCCAATCCAGGATAACACCTTGAAAATCAAACTTAACGGATTTTTGGAGGAGTGAAAATCAAAAGACAAAATCATCATGTCTAAAGGAAAACAGAAGAAACTGAAATTCTCCAGGCCAGGACACGTATCGGCCGGAGAATCTGAACTGGAAGATCTCCGTTCAGAAGACGAGGAACTGGTGATAGCTAACAAAAGGGTTAGCCTGAAATCACTATTTGAGGAGCTACGACGATTTCGCCGAGATGTTACGGCCGAATTTCGGGAATTCAGAGAAGAATTGAAAAGGACAAACAGCAGAGTGGACCAGGCCGAGAACCGAATCTTGGAAACAGAGGATCGAATAAAAGTGCTCGAAGATTCTGTGCTAGACCTACGCAAAAGACAAGCAGCTATAGAGGCTAAGCTAACCGACCAAGAAGGAAAACAAAGAAGAGACAACATAAGAATTCATGGTCTGATAGAAGGAACCGAAAATGGTTTTAACTCAATGGCAGAATGCGTGGAATCCTTACTAAGAGAGAAATTGGATATTCCACAAACCACCGACTTGAAGATAGAAAAGGCACATCGTTCATTAGCCGCTAGGCCGGCGGCGGAAGCGCCCCCACGTTCGGTGTTGGTAAGATTTTCCAATTTCAAAATAAAACAAGAGGTTGTAAGACTGGCCTGGCAGAAAAAAGGATTTATGCACCAGGAGAGAAAAGTCTACGTGGAACACGATTACGCCCCGGAGGTCCTTAAAAAGCGCAGGGAATACAATGACGCGAAAAAGGTGTTAAGAGAGAAGAAATTGCGCTTTCAGACACCATTTCCTGCGAAGTTAAGGGTCTTCTACGGCGATGAAACGTGTCTCTATAATTCGGCGGAAGAAGCAACAGCTGACATGGCGAAAAGAGGGCTCCCGGTAACGGTATTTAAACCCGCAGCAGACCCGAGTGAGAAGATCAAAGCGCAAACATGGACAACACAAAGACCCTCAAAATCCACGGACCAGCAGCGGGAAACCCAGCACCAGAGCGTCGCGGATAAACTATCCGTTTTCAGGTTGGAATAGCGACCTTTTTTTTTTTTTTTTTTTTCTTTTCTCTTGAATCAATCCGCACATCCAACCCCCCTCATACAAGGTAACAAACATTAAAGGAGATGCATATTCAGCATGTGGTAAAACATTTCATGGAACAATCATATTATTTGAAACAAATAAGTCTTTGTAATAAAAAAAAAAAAAACTTGTTAAAATAGAAATGTGACAATAATCCACATGTTCTCCTCATACTAACAAATACTGTTTTTGCGTGAATGTTTGATGTGATGGGGGTGGGAGGGTGCACACAATTTCACAGGGTTTAGGCATAAAAGGAAAAAAAAAAATCATTACAAGTTTGGATTGGGTTCTGAAACTCACATTAAAAGCATGGGACTACTTTCAGTGGTAAGAGAGGGCCCTCAACACGTAACAGAGTTTGAGGAATTTCCCTCAGAGCCTTCACTCCATCAAGGCTCTTACAGGGTCTTTAAAAAGACCTCAGCTCAGGAAGTTCTTATGACAGCTTTTTGTTTTAAAGTTTTTTACACTATGTTCTTAATGTTTTTCTTGTTTTTAATGTTCTTTCAGTTTCTGAGTAGCACAAAAGAGGGCCACCACACAGTTATACTAAACAAAACAACACAATGGAGAAACAGGGTGTAACCAAAATAATTTCATATAATGTAAAAGGAATCCTGAATCCAGTTAAAAGATTCAAGATTCTAGGCAAAATGAAAAAAGACAAAGCAGGAATAATACTTTTACAAGAAACCCACCTAACAGACGTGGAACACAATAAACTCAGTAGACAAGGGTTTAAAATGATCTCTTCATCTTCATATAAATCAGGGAGGAGGAGGGGAGTAGCGACATTGATATCAACCAAAATTACATTTGAAAAAAAATCAGAACACAAAGATAAAGAAGGGAGATACAGTTTGGTAACTGGGCGGCTAGAGGGAGAAGATATCACCCTGCTGAATGTGTATGCTCCCCCAGGGGCTAACTGGAAATTTTATAAAAATGTATTCGACCTAATGATAACTAAAGCTCAAGGTTTAGTGATATGTGGTGGGGACTTCAATCTTAGACTGAATCCATACTGGGATGCTTCTGGTAATTCCCCACATCAAAATAACACCCAAAACAGGAAGACTCGGATGCTACTAAAAGAATTGGGAATCTGTGACGTGTGGAGGGAACTCAACCCCAGTGTAAAAGACTATACATTTTACTCAACTCCACATTCATCTTACTCAAGGATTGACTATTTTTTTATGTTTAATAGAGACATTGGAAGAGTAAAAACATGTAAAATAGGACTGATGGATCTCTCCGACCACAGTCCGATCTACATGGACTTAAATATCCAAAAATACACAAATAATACATTTTCTTGGAGGTTAAATTCAAATGTCCTGAAAGGACCATTGAAAGATGAATTGGAATCAGATATTCTCAGATATTTGGAAGATAACGATAATGGAGAAGTATCCCCTTTAATACTGTGGGATGCATGTAAAGCTGTAATAAGAGGAAAGATTATTGCAAAACTGGCAACCCAAAAGAAACTAAGACAAGAAAAACTATCCACATTAGAGTCAGAACTTAGGAACCTAGAAAAAGAACACAAAGGCAACACTCATTCTACTGACTCGCTCAAGATTAAGGAAATTAAAAACCAAATAAATGAGATCTACACAATAGAAATCCAGAAGAAACTTACATTTCTGAAACAAAAATACTATGAAGCAGGCAGTAAATCGGCAAAATTGCTAGCCTATAAATTGAGGAAACATCAAACAGAAAGAGCAATCTACAAAATCAGAGACCCAGTATCAAAGGAAATAAAATTCAGAATTCAGGATATTCTTAAAAACTTCGAGAATTACTATAAGAACTTATACTCCCACAAAAAACATA
This sequence comes from Pholidichthys leucotaenia, assembly GCA_020510985.1. Classification (NCBI taxonomy): domain Eukaryota; kingdom Metazoa; phylum Chordata; class Actinopteri; order Cichliformes; family Pholidichthyidae; genus Pholidichthys; species Pholidichthys leucotaenia. Next base: position 194,348,022 of record CM035843.1, on the reverse strand, counting down.
AAAACGCATCCGAGGCATTCCTAAACACATTAAACCTTCCCCAACTTACGGAGTCACAAAATAAAACACTACTGTCAGAAATACATCCTAAAGAATTGGAAAAAGCAATTATGAAACTTAAAGCTAACAAATCCCCAGGAGCTGATGGCTATACAGCAGAGTGGTACAAAACCTTTAAACAGCAACTATCTCCTCTCCTCCTGAAAACATTTAATTATGTCCTCCACACAGGGGAAATCCCCCCCTCCTGGAGAGAAGGGGTCATTGCAGTTATACCTAAACCTGAAAAGGATAAACTAGAGTGCTCCAACTACAGACCAATCAGTGTACTAAATCAGGACTATAAGCTTTTTACCATTATCCTTGCCAAAAGGTTAGAAAATATACTGACAGACCTAATTCATTTAGACCAAACAGGTTTTATAAGACAAAGACAGACACAAGACAACATTCGACGCACTTTACACATAATTCATCATATAAAAAAATATAACTTAAATGCAGTCATATTGGGATTAGATGCTGAAAAAGCATTCGATTCGGTTGACTGGTCTTTTCTATATAGAATCTTATCCAGTTTCAATTTTCATAACAACTTCATTAGAACTATACAGGCATTATATAAAAAACCAACAGCTAAAATAAGGATTAACGGTAATTTATCATCATCTTTTGAACTGGAAAGAGGATGTCGTCAGGGCTGCCCCCTGTCTCCGCTGCTCTTTGCAATCTTCATAGAACCTCTGAGCCAATGGATAAGACAAAACCAAAAAATTCAAGGTATTACACTTGGTCAGAAGGAACATAAAATAGCACTCTTTGCTGATGACATTTTAATATACCTAGGGCAGCCGGACACTTCTTTACCAGAACTAACCTCAGTTTTTTCAGAGTATGGAGATTTATCGGGGTACAAATTAAATATGCATAAAACCCAAGTTTTAACATTCAACTATGACCCAAATCATTATTCACTAAGCAAACTCAAAACTAACTGGGAGTCGGAATCTATGAAATATCTGGGGGTCAATATCCCGAAACAACTCAACAAAATTATATCACTAAACTATGATCCACTGGTGACAAAAATAAAATCTGACCTAGCAAGATGGAATATGATACCATTCTTGGGTACTGCACAAAGAATTGAAGCAGTCAAAATGAATATACTTCCACGTCTTCTATACCTTTTCCAAACAATACTGGTAGAACCTCCCAAAAAAACATGGCAGGAGCTGGACAGAAGGATCTCAAGATTCATATGGCAGGGCAAGAGACCTAGAATCAGATATAGAACCCTACAGCTAAACAAAGACAAAGGTGGGCTCGCGCTGCCAAATATCAGGGACTACTTTAAAGCCGCACAAATTAAAACTTTAGTAGAGATATGTAACCCAGTCTACACTGCACAATGGAAGGAGATCGAATGCCAAATAACAAGTGACATCCCCCTACAGGCGATAATAGGGAACAATGCCTTACCTAAGCTTTTGAATAACACTAACCCGTGGATAGAGACCCCGCTAAAAATTTGGTTTAAGATAGTCAGAGAGAATCAAACTAAAGAGCCCTATCGACTTCTGCAATGGATCGCCTATGATCAGGACTTTACTCCTAATAAAACAGACACCAGATTTAAAAAGTGGAAGGAGAAAGGGCTGATAAAATATTACGATTTTTTTAAAGGGCAAATCTTAAGAAGTTTTGAAGATTTGAAAAAACAAGGCCTAATAAATCAAGACCTTTACAGGTTCTTCCAGCTTAGACACCACATAAACAATATACTTAAAAAGGAGGTTTTGGAAAGGGCCCAGTCAGGTGTTCTGAAGGTCTTCTTAATGGCATATAAAGGGATCCCAGGGATCAGATACATTTCTAAAATATACCAAGGTCTTCAAGACTTAAAAGGAGACAACACATCTTATATAAAAGAGAGATGGGAAAAAGAGGGGAATTTCACTTTACAACTGGAAATATGGGAAAAGCTAAATAAACAGCAATGGAAAAGTACCTCATCCCTGCAGTGGAGAGAATTTGGATGGAAAAACTTGGCAAGATTTTTCAGAACACCTGCACAAAACAAATTTACCCATAAGGGATTGAACTGTTGGCGCTTGTGTGGTGAAAAGACTGCAAATCATTTTCATGGGTTTTGGTCATGCCCAGTTATCCACCAATATTGGACCAAGGTACAGACAATATTGGGGAAAATATTCAAAATTACAGTTCCCTTTTCTTTTGTAACTTTGTATTTGGGTTTACTACCGGACTCACTGGAAAGACGAGGAGAAAAATACTTATTCAGTGTTTTAATATTGGCAAGCAAAAAAGCTCTAACTAAAAAATGGATGTTGAAGGACTGTCCTACACCTGAAGATTGGACTAACGTGATCCAAGACATTTACTCGATGGAAAAGTTGACATTCGCACTGAGACAGGACATGGATGGGTTCATGAACTTTTGGCAACCCTGGACCGCATATGTGTCTTCCATTAGATCTAATCTTTGACAAATACCATTTCAATAATGGTTCCACTCTTTGTTCCAACACTACTCAGATGCTCTTTTATCTTTATTTACTTACTTTTTCTTTTTGTTTGTTTTTTACTGGTTTGTTTTTTTTTGTTATTTGTTTTTTGTTTTTTTTTTCTCTTTAATTTCACTTTTTCTTTCACTTTAAAAAAAAAAAAACAAAAAGGGGTGTTGTAAGAATTAATCTTCCAATGTTGACAGATATCAGAAAATAAGGGAACATGTGATGAAAATGTAAACACTGCATTGCTGTAACGACCTGTATACCCTTTACAAAAACTTAAATAAAAAAAAAAAAAAAAAACCTCAATAGATTGTATTTTTTTTTAAATATAACAGTGATGCCACCTAATGGGCTTTTTATCCAAGATTTTTAGAGTTTGATTATATAATGAACCTATATGTTTTATTGTAGAAGGAGCTGCTTGAGCCCAGACTGTCAAACAGTATGATGTATGAGAAAAAACCATAGAATGCATATACAGTACAGCTGCTTGGTATGGTGTGTAATATCTAATTAATTTAAAGCAGTTCAATTGTTTTGCTCCCTAATAGGAAAGGAATAATGATATACATTGGGCTTCATGTGTTTTTATTGTTTGTTTGTTTTTTTCTCATTCTGGACTGGTCTGTATACTGTAGGTGGCAGCTTGTTTTCATTTAAGTATTAAGTACTTACAATAGTGAGGGATAGGACTTGAAAAGCTTTTGCTTCTTCCTACTCTTTTTCAGGCACCCAAGGAAAGGGTTTTGTCACAGAGTCAGGACTCTGTCAATCCTAGCATCCCCTTAGAGCTTACTAGTCAGGACTTTATGAACTTTTTCAATAATAAAATTTCATCCATCAGAGATAAAATCAATCAGATTCTTCCCACAGTTAACTTAAATACTGTAACTACTACAACTCCTTCTATTGATGTCTGTCTTGATGAGTTTACTCCAATCGACCTTTGTGAGTTAGACAAAATAGTTTCCTCATCCAAACCTTCAACTTGTCTTTTAGACCCTATTCCTACCAGGTTATTTAAAGAAGTCTTCCCACTTATTGGTAGCTTTATTCTTCATATAATCAATTCTTCATTAACTTTAGGCCATGTACCGCAGGCTTTTAAAACGGCTGTAATTAAACCCTTACTCAAAAAGCCAACGCTAGATCCAGGAGCTTTAGCTAACTATAGACCAATCTCTAATCTCCCTTTCATTTCAAAAATCTTAGAAAGAGTTGTTGCTACGCAATTATTTGACCACCTGCAGGGAAATGGTTTATTTGAGGAGTTTCAATCTGGGTTTAGAATCCATCATAGCACTGAAACAGCCTTAGCGAAGGTCACTAACAACCTCCTCATTGCATCTGATAATGGACTAGTTTCTGTACTTGTCCTTTTAGATCTTAGTGCAGCTTTTGATACTATTGATCATAATATTCTACTTGATAGATTAGAACACTATGTTGGACTTAATGGAACTTCGTTGCAGTGGTTTAGATCTTATTTATCTGATAGGTTCCAGTTTGTTCATGTAAATGATGAGTTTTCTCTCAGCTCAAAGCTTAGTCATGGAGTTCCACAGGGATCTGTGCTAGGCCCTACTCTTTTTAGTTTATATATGCTTCCGTTAGGCAACATTATTAGAAAGCACTGTATACATTTTCACTGTTATGCAGATGACACACAATTATACCTGTCAATGAAGCCAGATGATACTAATCAATTAGCCAAGTTAGAAGCCTGTCTTAAGGAAATCAAAGCTTGGATGACTTGTAATTTCCTGCTATTAAATTCAGATAAGACTGAAGTCATTCTTGTTGGTCCAAAAAACCTTAGAAATTCCTTTCCAAATCAAACTTTCAGTTTGGATGCAGTTACTCTTTCTCTTAATAGCTCTGTGAGGAACCTTGGAGTTATTTTTGATCAGGATTTGTCCTTCAATTCACATATTAAATTTGTTTCTAAGACTGCCTTCTATCATTTGCGTAATATTGCCAAGATTAGGAGCATCTTGTCTCAGAGTGATGCTGAGAAGCTGATCCACGCTTTTGTTAGCTCGAGATTAGATTATTGTAATTCTTTATTATCAGGCTGTCCTAAAACATCTTTAAAAAGTCTTCAGCTGATCCAAAATGCTGCAGCAAGAGTTTTAACAGGTACTAGAAAGAGAGATCATATCTCTCCGGTTCTGGCCTCCCTTCATTGGCTTCCCATAGAGTTTAGAATTAAGTTTAAAATCCTTCTTCTTACTTACAAAGCTCTAAACAATCAGGCTCCTTTTTATTTAAAAGATCTGATACTACCGTATCATCCTAACAGAGCACTACGCTCCCAAAATGCAGGTTTACTTGTAATACCTAGAATCTCCAAAAGTACAATGGGAGGCAGAGCCTTCAGTTATCAAGCTCCTCTCCTGTGGAATCAGCTGCCAATCTGGATTCGGGAGTCAGACTCGATCTCTGTTTTTAAGAATAGGGCTAAAACCTACCTTTTTGATATAGCCTACAATTAGGGAGGGATCATGTGTTTCTGAACCCTCCCTTAGTTATGCTGCTAATAGGTTTAGTCAGCCGGGGGACCTCCAGTAATGCACTGGGCCTCACTCCTTTCCTCACTCTCTATGAAATATTTTTTTTTTGCCGGTCATTAACATTTGTTTGTTCTCTCCCATAGATTGAGTCCCCATCGTGCTGTTTGCTCTCTACATGTCTGTTCTTTTCTTCTTCTCTGTCCCCTCACCCCCCAGCCAGTCGAAGCAGATGACTGCCCCTCCCTGAGCCTGGTTCTGCTGGAGGTTTCTTCCTGTTAAAAGGGAGTTTTTCCTCTCCACCTTCGCCAAGTGCTTGCTCACAGGGGATCGCCTGATTGCTGGGGTCTTTCTGCAACTGTGGGGGTCCTCCCTACAGTTGATAGTGCTATGAGATGACTGTTGTTGTGAAATGGCGCTATATAAATAAAGTTGAATTGAATTGAATTGAACTTTGCATTATTGTTTTGTATCGTTTGGTGTATTTGTTGGATGTTCTTTTTTGTTTCCTTTTGTCCAAAATAAATAAATAAATGAATATTACATGAGAGGGAGTACGATATCAATGAATATAGTAACTCATACACGTCGAGCATTAGCCATATCAAACCCACAGTTACTATATTCATTGATACTGTACAACCTCGAGTGTAATATTGCTTTTATACAACAGTTCTGCAAGCACAGTTTATTAAATGACAGCAATACTGGACAAAATATTATGATTTGTTTGTTTAACCAGTTATTTTGCACAGCTGAGAAAAAAATAGTCCCTTCTAAATGTAGCCAGTAACTGTTGCTTAACATCTCAATCAGCATGAAAACATCTATTGTCATTTCACACACGTAAACAAATAAAATATTGTCAATTGCAAAAGTGTTTATAAAACATACTGGTCACCTGTTGAGTCAGTACCACAGAAGGGCCTCTATCAAAACGCGACCAATGCCGGTGGCTAGTTAGCATGGTAGCGATTTGGCTTCAGCACACTTGGCTCGCTTTTTCTTAGCATTTTCCGATGAAACAAAGAGTCCATCACCACAAGGGTATTGTGGTTTGTTAATCGAGACAATAAATCCAACTCTAGCACTGCTTATTTTTTTTAAACAGACGTGAAATAGCGTAACGATGTTTATACAAGGGCAGACTTTGTAAACTGATTAAAGTTTTTTTTCAAAAGGGTGGGACTTCCAGGTCAGGAAAGAACTCTTTTCAAACAGTGCCTCACTATGGAAACTAAGGTATCCAACACAGTACTGCAGTTCTCACTGAGAGTTGACAGTAAATTACTGCTAGTAATTAACGGTTACATGAACACCTTTGAAGCGGAGTGATACATATCCAGAGAAACCTTGGCGTGCAATGGACCTCTTGTACAATGTAGAGTGACGTACTTCTGCATTCCAGTCTACCCGTAGTTCCAGTTCCACTTCCATTATATTTGCCCATTCCCTGGTGCTTTCTGATCAGTAAATCAATTTGATCACTTTTACTTATTGTACATACTGGAATTAATGTGTGGGCAGATCATTTTTTTCTTTATAAAGTTTGTGCTTCACATTTTGATCATTTTTGTAACTATACTGAGCCATTTAATAGTCCCCCAGTTAGCTTAGCAGCTATCATGTTTATTCATGTGTGTGCCATTCCAAAACACCACTGCATGGGCTGTAATAGACTTGTGAAACTCACTGAAACATATGTCCGACTCCCAGTTGTTACCCGACTTCTTTTAATATTACTTTGTATATGCAGAATCCCTCGGTTATTGATGTTACCATTACTGTTATGGATAATAACTTAGCTTCCTGTTGCTAGTGTGTTATTTATTCTAGTAATGAACTTGTGACTCACTCCTAGTAACATTGCATGGACTCAAATGAACGTGAATGAGTTCGTGTTAAGATTTTGCACAATACACAGTCATGTTTAATGACAGAGGTAGGAGCTGATGTTGGGGGCTACTCACCGCTCGGACAACAGGTGATCAGGATCGGTAACTTGTCCCAATGATCTGATCACTGAGAGCGGGGACAGGTGTGTTCTGCCAGCTGATGTCTGTTCATCCACGGCATGTTCACTTTGGAGCTAGTCTGAAGAAACGGAAACGGAGTCTGGCTCTGCTCTGGGCTCGATATGAGAAGTTGCCACCACCCATTTCTTCCCACCAGGTTGCAGTGTGAACTGGAGCAGGACAGGAGACCGACCTGCGGAGCAGACTATCTGTGGCTTTACAGGGGTCCAGGTGACAGCGGACCAATGAGCACACACTGTGTGCAGATAGGGCTTCTGGGAGTTGTAGTTTCGTAGTCTCACATTACAGATAGGTTTTATTTTAGATGCCGTTTAAGGAAACTATAACCCGCCAAGCCCTGCATGTCAGAGTCTCCCAAACATCAGAAAAGTCTCTTATAACACCAGAAAAAGTTGCTAGAGTTGTCGCTAGTTACTTTTGACAAAAAAAGGTACCAAGAGGGTTTGAAAAGTCACCAGATTTAGCGAGAAAGTTGCCAACTTGGCAACACTGGGTGGACTGGAATGCAGAAGTACGTTACTTTACATTGTGCAAGAGGTCCATTATCGTGGAATATAGTAACTCCTGGAATCCCTATTGTCCCAATCAGATTGCTTGGTCAGAACTAGCTGTTGTATAATATTTCTTAATTCAGCTTCTTTTTTCTTTTGTAACATTGATGAACAGTAAACGCTGGTTAAAATTTTACTCTATGTAATGATTTAATTTTTCCTGTTCATCTGGACAGTGACGCAGTTCTAATTTTTAAAATATTTTTGTTGTTTCTGTGTGATGATTGAACCCTGACAGGTTTATTGTCATCTCTGTGAACCTCTTCATTTTTCTGCTTTTTCCTGCCATGGTCAGATTCAAACACAGCCTTTGGGCCACCGGAGTTTCAGTTGAGGTTGAAACTGGTGTTTGGGCACCTGCAGTTTTGGATTTCACTTGCAAGGCCGTTTCAGGTGACTGTTTGAGTTTCTCGGCCCCCTCCCAACATCAGGCCCCTGCCGCTCTCGTGGTTTCACCTCCCAGTTACGCCGCCCAGTTAAAAACCTAACATGCTCGTCCATAAGCTACAGGGCATAGCCGTGATGCTGCGTGGACATCATCGTCTACAACATGCTGCATGAATAATGCAGGTCAAGCTTCCCCATGTTCCCGGGCCCCAGTGTTGTGTTACATGCTGCATAAAGAGACTAAATGGCAGCCCGGTGAAAGCTTCTGTCTCGCTGCAGTTGCACCTCAGCAAAAAAAAGAGGAAATGTTTATTTATTTCTACTGTGACGTAGACGACTTTGAAAAAGGGAAGTGTGACAGAGGATGTCAGTGAGTGGCAGAAAAAAAACAATCACACAGGAAGTCAGCATCTCTTTAGGTGTCGTTGTCATAGTTAAACTTTTGGATGATCAGATGTTGATTAAAAAAACAAAAACAAAGGAAAAGTACTGCAGTGTAGAAGTGAGCTCTCCTCAAACTAGACAGTTCATTTGCAGCTGTCTGTAGTTTAGATATAAGAGGTGTTTTTTGGTTTTGTTTATTAGCTCATAATGCCTTAAAACTGGAGCCTCGCAGAGCTCAGTTTACCAACCAGAGCAGACTTTTTTTTAGAGCAGACTAGCTTACCATGCAGCACTGATGCTTTTAAACATCCCATTCACATGTTGACAGCTCCCACAGGTCTTAATGGAATGTTTGTGACATACTTTGACTGAATTTCCTTTGATTAAAGAAAAAGTTGCAAATTTATGAGAAAACAGTTGCAAATTTACAGGGGAAAAATAGCAAATTGCTAAGATAAGATAAGCCTTTGTTAGTCCCACAATGGGGAAATTCCAGGATTACAGCAGCAAAGTGATGGCAGCAAAGTTGTAAAATTATGAGAAACGGGTTGCAAATTGACAAGAGAAAAAAAATCACAAATTTTTGAGAATAAAGTTGCAAATTTACAGGAAATTTTTTTTTTTTGCAAATTTGAGGAAAAAAGTCAAAAATTTAAAGGAAAAAAGTCACATTTATGAGAAAAAAGTTGCAAATTTTTAAATTAAAAAAAATCATTTTTTTATGAGAAAAATTCCCCTCTGTGGATTGCCACCTTATCGTGGTGGAGGGGTTTGAGTGCCCGAATGATCCAAGGAGCTATGTTGTCAGAGGCAACTTGCCCCAGGTAGGGTCTCCTAAGGCAGACTGGTCCTGGGTGAAGGGTCAGACTAAGAGTGGTCCAGTGGATCTCCATGAAAAACGTTACATTAAGGACCTGGTGTACCCAAAGGAGGCACATCACCTGCAGGAGGGATCCAGGGGATCCATTGTGCTATGTGAACTGGGTGGAAGTCTGGGCTTCTCTGCCAGGACTGATACCCCATAATCCAGATCCCTGGATAAGCAGTAGAAGATGGATGGATGGAAGTTTCAAATTTACAAGAAAAATCATACATTTATGAGGAAAAGTTGCAAAATACACTACTCAGAAAGTTAGGGATATTTGGCTTTGGGGTGAAATTTATGGAAAATGTAAAAAGTTCACACGACAGTGATATAATATCATGAAAGTAGGGCTTTTAAGTAGAAGCATGCAATGGTGATTTCCTCATGTCAGTTTATTGAAACAAAAGCCAACAACAGTGGTGGGTATACCACAACAAAAAATGTCAGTGTCTCAATAGCTTTTCATGTACCCTTGAGCATCAATTGCAGCTTGACAACAACATCTCATGCTGTTCACAAGTCGACTTATTGTCTGCTGAGGCATGGCATTCCACTCTTCATGAAGGGCGGCCCTCAGGTCATTGAGGTTGTGGGGTGCAGGGTCACGAGCCTCTACACGGCAACTCCATTGATCCCATAGGTTTTCTATGGGATTGAGGTCTGGAGAAAGTGCAGGCCACTCCATTTGAGGTACCCCAGCCTCCAGCAGCCATTCCCTAATGATGTGACCTTGATGAGCTGGAGCATTGTCGTCCATGAAAACGAAATTAGGCCTGTGTTGTTCATGCAGCGGCACAATGACTGAATTAATGATATTATTCAGGTAGTATTGGCTTGTCACTATACCATTCACAAGGTGTAGGGCAGTTCTGTATGGACTAGACACACCTGCCCAGACTGTAACACCACCACCACCAAAGGCTTGTCTGGTAACAACAGTGGCTGATGAACAGCGCTCTCCTTGAGGTCTCCAACATTGTTGGCGGCCATCATTTCTGCTCAACATGAATCGACTTTCATCAGAGAACAGCACTGAGGCCCACTGCTCCCTTGTCCAGCATAAATGCTCCCTGGCCCATGCAAGACAATGACACCTGTGCCTGGTGGTGTGGTCAGGTACCCTTGCAGGTCATCTAGCACGCAGACCACACTGATGTAAACCGTTTTGAATGGTCTGACATGACACTTGGGTGCCTCTCACCTCCCTTAAATGTGCCTGGAGTTGAGTGGCATTCATTATCTGGTTCTGCAGGGCACTGTTCACAATGAAGCGGTCATCAGTGTGGGATGTGGCCAAAGGACGTCCACTTCTATGCCTTTCTGTGACTCTTTGAGTCTCTCTGTATCTCTGCTGCAACCTGCTGATGACACTGTAAGCTTAGTGGCCACTTCCCTCTGAGAACATCCTGTTTGAAGCCTCGCAATGGCAAGGTACTGCTGATCAATTGTTAGGTGTCGTCTTGGTCTCATGATGTCAAAATGTGAACAGCATGATGAAGAGGACTGTTTAACCCTCAAGCGACCGAGTGGGGTCATTTACGACCCCAACCATATAATTTAATGTGCCGTCTCTTTATTTTTTATCCAAATTTTCTTTCCTAGCATGAATTTGTCAGTCTACTAATCCTACACACTTTCATAGTTTTTTGCAGGGATCAACCAATTGGTGTGGCGTAGACATCGCAAACTCTTGTGGGGTCATTTATGACCCCAAAGAGAAGCACTGGTTTTATAAATTTTATTCAAATGTTCCACTTCTAATAGTTAGTTAGTTAATCCCTTCACACCTGAAGGTGTATATGGGCGGCCCCATCTCCGTTTCTCTGACCCTAGGCCACACAGCTACTGTAAGTAGTGAAAGCTACAGCGGGGGGTCAGTCCTCTGGTAGCTCTGTGTGTAACTTTACTTTCCCCATTCCATTATGCGGAGCACCACGCTAGAAGGCAGAAAGCACCATTTTTATATGGTCTTTGGTATGACCCGGCCGGGATTTGAACCCCTGCCTCCCGGGTGTGGGGCGGATGCTCTACCAACTGAGCCACCACTCCGGTTTCCACTTCTAATCAGTACTTTATATTGTATTGCAGTGAACCATGGCTAACAGACCTAGGATAGCAAGATTTACATTTGTCTGTTTGTCTGGATTTGTCTGTTTGTCTGTCTGTTTGTCTGTTTGTTTGTCTGTTTGTTAGCAAGATAACTCAAAAAGTTATGGACGGATTTTCATGAAATTTTCACAGATTGTCAGAAATGGGGTATCCTACAGATGATTAGATTTTGGTGGTGACCCGGATCACCGTCCACAAGAAAACCGCCATTACGCAAAATGCCATAATGGGTATCATGATCATCATCGTAACTACAATAATAGGTATCATCATCATTGTGATGATGATATGATGACTATGATGACTATGATGATGATGTTCCAAGAGTGAACTGACAAGGACTGTCTAAATAAATGTAATGTTGTTCTTACAGTCTGCGTTTTGGTTATTTCTTGCAATAAAAGTATTATTAGCAAACACATTTTACATTAGATCATTATAAAATACCTGTCTTAAATACAGGGAGTAGTTTTGGTATGATAAACCTCCAACCAGCCATTTATAATAAGGATCCCTGTACAGAGCACAATGGGGTCATTGGTCATTTCAGTCCGTAAAATAGCTTGGTTGCTTGAGGGTTAAATACCAATTCTAATTGAACCAGAAAATTTATTGGTTGATTCATGGATCAAACACCTGTTATGAATTTTGCCATTAAGCACCTTGTTAGAGAACAGCCAGTTATGCAAAAAGTACTGAAACACTGAACAGCTGGACATGTGCATTTAAAAGGTTAGAGAAGGACAAATTAAGTTCACCTGGAAAGGTTATAGTGCATTTTAGGTGCATCCTGAAATTTCACCAGAAGGCCAGATATCCCTAACTTTTTGTGAGTCGTGTATGTGAGAAAAGTTGCAAGTCTTTGAGAGAAAACTTGCAAATTTATGAGGAAAAATATTTTTTAATGCTTTTCTGCTTAGAATTAGTGTTTCAAATTAATTTTCTCCACTTGTGTAACATGATATAGAAGGATTATGATGATATTGGTGAGACATTTCTCTCTTTTTTTCCAGGTTGGAGGGGTAATGTCCCCCTGTACCTCTGAAAAGGAATGACAACACCCCCCCCCCCCGATCAGCTACTGATTGTAATCTGTGTTGTCTTTTTTTGTTGCAGAAGGACAGTTTCTCCGTCTATGGCGAGTACTGTAGTAACCACGAGAAGGCTTTGCGGCTCCTCATGGAGCTGAACAAGATCCCCCACATCAGGACCTTCCTGCTGGTGAGCCCCTCCCCCCAATAAAATAATCTCCATGTTTGCATTATTTTGTCTCTTGAGCTTTACACATATCCTCTGCATGTCCGCTCACTGATCTCTTTTCCTGCTGTCTTCCTCTGCCCTACTTCTCTTTCACCCCATGAGCCCCCCTCTTCACTTGCGTGCGTCTTCATTCATAACACCTCCATTTCCATGCCTGCTCCTGAGTGTATGTGTTGCGGGGGGGGGGGGGGGGGGGTTCTTCCTTCCTACCACAGGATGCAACCCACCATCAAGGTCGCTTTAATGCATTGTTGCTCTTGTAAGCGTTTCCACTGCCAGCTGTTTCCGTGTTTTGACACGTTGGCCCCTCGGACCGCGGGACAATGAGCTGAAGAATGGCTCCGGGGACCCACCCCCGCCTCCCAGACCAATTCAGTGAAATCATCTGAGGTTTCTAGGTCGGCCCAGCTGTGGAGCGTTGGCAGCCTGGTCAGGATTGGCCGGGAGATCTAAGGTTGCTCGTTTGTCACCGCCGGATGGTTGGCGTTGCTCACGGGCAGTCGTGGTGGGTGTATGGCGGTTTTGGCTGTTTTTGGCTCCACCTGACCCAGTTGTGCCGCGGGGGCTGAACCGGTCGGGTCTAATGTGGCACCGATGGCTCCAGAATCAGATCACAGCAGAACATCTGGTGGTGTTTTTTTTTTTTTTTGTAACTTAAGATTTTTATTCATTTTTCATTATATATATTGCATTCAGATCACAGTCTACATTTAAAAAAAAAACAAAGGGGCTAGAGTAAAAAAGAAAAAGGAGAAAAAAAAAAAAAAAAGGGGGGGGGGACAAATGTTGGAGCATCAAGTTTTTAGTTTCCATCTCTTAATTCTTCTGGTTTTTCCAGCGTCTTTGGTTATTCTTTCAATATCTGTCTCGTTGTTGCACTTTGTAGTGTGTCCATTTCCGCCATTTTTTTTCCCATAGTCCTTCTTGCATTCTTTGTCGATATGTTAGTTTTTCCATCATACGTATGTCCTCAATAATGTCAGTCCATTGCTCTTGGTCAGGAAGAACTTCTGATCGCCATTTTTTTGTGATTGTTTTTTTACATGCAATCAACAAGATTTTAACTAGATATCTGTCCTCAGCCTGTATAACATTGTCTCTTTTAAGATCACATAGGTACATCAAGTTACAGTTCATTGGTATATTATATCCTAATATCCTCTGTATTGTCACATGTATAGATTTCCAGAATGATGAGATTTTGCTGCATTTCCAAAACATATGCGAGTGGTCTGCATTTTGAGCCCCACATCCCCTCCAGCATAAAGATTGGGTATTTGTATACTTTCCTTGAATCTGTGGTGTAATGAAAAAGCGAATCAGGTTTTTCCATCCAAATTCCCTCCATGTTCTTGAATTTGTTGACGTGTGTTGTGTTTTCCATATTTCCTGCCAGCTTTCTTCTGTTATGTTTAAATTGAGCTCTTTCTCCCATTTCTCCTTTATATAGTTACTTGAATGATTGTTTGCCATAAGTTTCTGATATAGCTTTGAAATAATTCTTGTTTTATTTCCTGTATATGAGCTTAAAATGAATTGTATAATCTCGCTCACATCTGTTTGGAGGTTATGCCTAATCTTCTTCATATAATAGTCTCTCATCTGCAGATATCTGAAGAATTCCGATCTTTCTAGTTTAAATTTTCTCCTGATGTTTACAAAGCTCCCGAGATCTTTTTTTCCGATATTGCCCCATGCTGTGATTCCCTTGTTCACCAGATTTTTGTATCCCCTATCTTGTTTTGCCGGTTCAAACTGACTGTCAAATGCTACCCATTTCAATAGTTTTATGTCTTCCTTTATATTATACTTTTGTACTATTTTATACCACAGTTCTAAAGTAAATTTAGTGATTGGGTCTATTTGTTTGATTTGCTTATATGCATCTTTATCTCCTATTATGCTTTGTACTGGGAGTCCCTCAATTTCCTTTTCCATTTCTTTCCATTTTGCCTCATATCCCTCGTCGCACCAACATATGATATATCTTATTTGTGCTGAGTAGTAATATTCCTTTAGACTCGGTAGGCCCATGCCTCCTTTCTCTTTTGGTAACTGGAGAGTTTTATATTTCACTCTTGGTTTTTTACCTCCCCAAACAAATCTCGATATCATCCTGTCCCACTTTGAGAATTGGGCATCTGGAATCTCTGTTGGTATAGCCTGGAAGAGGTAAAGTAATCTAGGTTGTATGCTGATTTTGACTGTCTCAATTTTTGAATTCAGATCCATATTTAAGATTGACCATCTATCAATATCTTTTTTTATTTCTTGTTCCAACCTATCATAGTTTGCTTTATAGATTTTGCTCAGATCTTTAGGTATGTTCACTCCAAGGTATTTTATTTCTTTTTGTTTCCAGTTTAGTTTGATCTTATCAGTTATCTGGTTTAGAGGGTTATAGTGGAATGTCAGTATTTGTGTTTTTGTTATGTTTATCTTGTATCCTGATAATTTTCCAAAATTTTCTATCAAGTTCATCATTTCCATTATTGATTCATCTGGTTGTTCAAGGTAAACTATAATATCGTCTGCAAATAGCCCAATCTTGTGTTCCGCCCCCTTTATTGTTACATCTTTTAATTTCTTATTTTGTCGTATCACTTGAGCCAGTGGCTCTATGAACAGAGCAAACAAGGTGGGCGATAAGCAGCATCCCTGCCTAGTTGATCTTTGTATATTTACTTTGTCTGTTAAGCTACCGTTTATCTTGATTCTTGCCACAGGTTCTTGATACAGCGTCCTTATGCATTGTACTGATTTTTCGTTAAATCCAAAGCGTTCCAGCACACTATATAGGAATTTCCAGTTAACCCTGTCAAATGCTTTTTCTGCGTCTAAACTCATTATTACTGTGCTTTTCTTTTCTTTATGTATTTGATTAATTATATGTATTGTTCTTCTGATATTGTCATGTGTTTGGCGTCCCTCTATGAAACCAGTTTGATCATCTTCTATCAATTCCGTCAAGAATGTCTTTATTCGTTTACATATAATTGTTGTATATATTTTATAATCCACATTTAATAAAGAGATTGGCCTATAGTTTCCGCATTGTTCTCTATCTTTCCCTGGCTTTAAAATGACTGAAATAATGGCTTCGTTCCATGATGGAGGTATTTTGTTGTTGTTCAACGTCCAATTAAATGACTTTAGAAGCTGTGGCGTGAGTTCTTCTATAAACAGTTTATAAAACTCAGATGGGTATCCATCACTACCTGGTGATTTACCGTTTTTAAGTGACTTAATCACATCTCTAATCTCTTGTATTGTTATTTCTGCTGTTAGCTTTTCATTTTGTTGATTTCCTATTGATGGCAAGTCCAATGTGCATAGAAATTTTTTAATATCTTTAGTATTTGTTTCTTCAGGTTGTGAGTATAGTTCTTGGTAGAAATTATGGAATATTTCTTCGATGTTTTCTGGGTTAACTGTGGTTTTATTTGTGGTGGGGTCTTTAATCTTATATACATTATTCATTGTTTGTTGTTTTCTTAACCGTTTTGCCAGCAGTTTTGTGGCTTTTGGTCCCGTTTCATAATATTTTTGCTTTAGATATCTATTTTTCCTTTCAATTTCATCCATTTGTGTTTCTTTTATCTTTATTTTTTCTTCTTTAATTTCTTGATATATTTTTGGGTCATTTGTGCTTTGATGTTTATGTTCTAATTCCCTCAGTCTCTCACATCTTTGTTCATATGCTTCCAGTTTAGTCTTATTTGCTTTTCCTGTTTCAACAATTAATTTACCTCTTAACACGGCTTTTAGTGCATCCCATAGTATTGTTGGGTCCACTTCTTCATTGTCATTCTCTTGGATATATTCATTTATGTTTACTTTTATTCTTTCTTTCATTTTATCATCATTTAACAGTCCTACATTAAGTTTCCATGTTGTTTGTCGTTTTCTATTGTTTAAATTTATTTCCATGTATATAGGATTATGATCTGATATTTCTGCCCCTCCAATCCAACAATTTCTCACCCTGTGTCTGTCATCTTCATTCATAAGGAAGTAATCTATTCTAGAGTGTACTTTATGGACTGCTGAATAATGTGTATAGTCTTTTTCGAGTGGGTGTAGGTCCCTCCAAATGTCTACCATACCCATTTCTGCCAGTGAGGTTCTTATGAATTTTGTTACATGTTTTTTTGTCTTCTTAACACTTGTTGTATCAATTTCATGATCCATGACAGCATTTAAGTCTCCTCCACAAATTAGGACTCCTTCACTGTGTGTTGCTATGAGATCAAACAGATGTTGAAAAAAAACCTTGTCACTTTCTGGTGGGGCATAGATGTTCACTAATGTGATCTGCATTCCATCTATGCTACCCTTTATTATTACATACCTGCCTTCTTTATCCTGGATTTCCTGTTCACATTCAAATTGTATTTTATTTGAGATTAGTATCATAACCCCCCTTTTAGTTCCTCCCTTAAATGAACTGTAGTAGGAGTTCTTATAGCCAAATCTCTTTAGTTTCACATGTTCTGTCTTGCTCAAATGTGTCTCTTGCATAAATATAATTTCGGCTTTTTCTTTCTTGAATTTTCTTATTATTCTTTCCCTTTTAACAGGTGAGTTCAGACCATTCACGTTTAGTGTTATTATCTTAAGATTTTTACCCATAATCATGTTTTTCCATTTTTTTAACTTGTGCTCCTAGCCCCTTTAACAACAAAAATAACACATATTTATATAAAAACACATTAAAAAATCTCGACCTCCGTACTTTGGGCCTTTCTTCTGCCCACTGGTCCCTGTTGGTGGGTGGAGGGATTGTCCTCACCGAGTGAGGGGCCCTCCCTAGACCTGTATTTACTATCCAAGAAATAGTCATTAGTCTAGAAATGTCCAACAAATATCACTTAAACCTCTCCTAGCCGTCTGTTTCTCTTTTACCTTGTCTTCTTGGCCTTCATTTCTTCTGTGTCTTTCTTAATCTTTGTTATAATCTAGGCTTTCAGTTGAAAGCCTTGTAGTCTTTCCTGGGCCCGCTGCGCCACGTCTCCCCCCGTCTTTTGCCGTTCACTCGCCTCCACTTCGGCTGTCGTGATGCGTTCAGGGCCTCCGCTGCTCCTACCGTTTCCTCCGGCACGTACACCTCAAGGCCCCGCTCCATCATGTCCTGCGCTGCCTCTCTGGCTGTGTTGTAGGTTCTTACGCCGTTCTCCCAATGAATCCTCATCTTCGTTAGCGGCGTTTGGAATCTAATTTTTTTTTCTTTCAGCGTTTTTTTAATGTTGGCATATTTCTTCCGCTGCTGCACAATTTCTGACGGGTAGTCATGATCAAAGAATATCTGCTTGTCGCCGATTCGTATCTTTTTTTTTCCACGCTCGTGTCAGGATTCTTTCCTTTACATCATATTTCAGAAAGTTTACCACAACTGACCTGGGTGTAGAGCGTGGGTTCGGGTTCTGTGCCGAGGCTCTGTGCGCTCGTTGAATCTGCAGATCCGCTTCGCTGGGCAGTTCCAGCTCTTTTTTTAAGAACTGATCCATGAATTTCGTCATCGAGTTGCCTTCAATGCCCTCCGGGATCCCGAAGATGCGTATATTGCCCCGTCTGGACCTGCTCTCCAAGTCGGTTACTTTCTCCTGCATCCTCTGCATTTGTGCCGTCAGGGTCTGCAGCTGTTCGCTTGCCTCGCTATTCCAATCTTCCAGCTCTGATATTCGGGCCTGCGCTTCTGTCATACACGCCCGCTGGGAGCGCAGCTCCTCCATGTTTTCTGCTAGCTTGCGCTCCATTTCTCTTCGGAGGCCCATAATTTCTTCCTTAATCTCTTTTTTCAGCTCCTCCTTAAGAGCCGCTAAATCCTGTTGTAGCTGCCGTTTGAAGTCTCTCAACTCTTTACCCAAACTGGCGATGCCAGTGTTCATGGTATCGAGTTTTGTGTCTTCCATTTTCTCTGCTGCGGTCACCTCGTTTTTTTGGGCCCCGTGTTCAGCGGTTTCTCCTGCGTTGTTGAAGAGGAATTCTTTAATTTTACTCTGCTTTTGTCCTTGTGCCCGGCTCCTTCGTGTTTTCATCCCTTAGTTTATTGATCCGCTTATGTCGAGTTGGCCATTTACCGATGATTTTTAATCCGGCTAGGGAGAGCTCTCTGTTTAAGCGTTATGTCTCTCCGCCATCTTCCCGGAAGTCCCCCCTGGTGGTGTTTTTTAAAGCAGCTGGAAGAGCTGCTGGGTGAGCTCAGATGTTGGCTGAAGGTTTGTGAAGCAACGACTGGAAAAATAGAAATGACACGGACTCACTGGATGATTTGGTCAGGGAAGGGGGGGATGTTAGCAAAATGACCCAAAATCATCCCCCATGTTAACCTGTCACCCCACCACCACCACCCATACCCATTCAAAGGGAGAAATCGGTGGGGGGGGAGCATTTCCCCTTCAATCCCCGATACCACCATAACCCTTCCTTTATCACGCTGAATTTGAAGCACTAATTTTCTGCAGAAATGCAAAAAAGTGAAATTTGCAGTTTTTTTGTCAATGCACCGAGGAGCTCATTTAGCAGCAGGTTGTACCATCTTAGGTGCACGAAGGAGAGGTTCCACTGGTCCTTCCTACTTATGGCTGTCAGACTTTATAACCTAACCAGGGCTGCTCGTAGAGGTTGTATTGAATGTACTAAACGTAACAACCTTGCACAATAAATCGTCCCCTCCATTATGCAACTAGGACAATATCAATCATTACTGAGGGTGACAACAACACTGTTGATTCAAATACGAAATATACTGTCTGGGTACATATTCATATTCTGCAGGATAACTTAAACTGTAGTGCTGTTTATTCCATCTAGCTGCAATGCTCTTGCACCGTGTATATATCTGTGTACATATGTATATTCATTTACTGCTTTTGGCTAACCAGTTCTTATTATCTTATTAACTATTGCTCTGAGTGTTGCTATCCCTGTGCTGCTGCAATCCTGGGATTTCCCCATTGTGGGACTAATAAAGGCTTATCTTATCTTATAAATTTGTACATTTTTTTTCTCTTAGATGTGAAAGTTTTTCTCATAAATTTGCACATTTTTTTCTCATAAATTTACAACTTTTTTTTATCCCCTGCCCAGGACCACCTTAACTTGCCCTTAGGCCCTTGGGCTGAGAGGTTTTGTTGCCCCCCCACAACAGAATCTCAGTTTAAAAATGTGTAATAGCTGTTTTTAATAATGGATTGCAGTTATATAGCACTTTTCACGACACCCAAAGATACTTTACAATGAGTCCGTTATTCAATCACTCCACAGACAATGATAGCAGTAAGCTACCTCTGTAGCCACAGCTGCCCTGGGGCAGACTGACAGAAACATGGCTGCCAATCCATGCCAACAGCCTCTCCGACCACTACCGAACATTTACTCACATTCATACATCAGTGTCATGAACCATGAACACACTGGAGGCAAGGTGGGTAAAGTGTCTTGCCCAAGGACACAACAGCAAGGTGGGGGGAGTGGGATTTGAACCACCAACCTTCCAGTTATTGGGCGACCTGCTCCTACCTCCTGAGCCACCACGGCCTTATTTTCTTTCTCTTTGAGAAATAATGCAACTGTGGGCTAGATAACACTACACTGCAAAAAGTCAAATATAAGTAAAGTGAAATAAATTAAGGGTGCTTATGCTTGTTTTTGTCTGACAAGATATTTATTCTTACTGTGCAGTTTATGTGTAAGAAAATTTTGCATGCTTTCAGATAGTTTTAACTTGTTTGAAGCAATTTGATAAGTCAAATTTTCTTGCTCTGTTGGCAGATAATTTTACTTAAGATAAGCAAAAAAGAAAAAAAAATCTGCCAACAAAGTAAGATTAAATTGTTTAAAACAAGTAAAAACTTTTGTAAAGCAAGCAAAATTTTATAGAAAACTGCACAGCAAAAAGAAATTCTTGCCTTGTCAAAACTATCTTGTGAGAGAAAAACAAGCATAAAGCCTTGATTTAAGATATTTTATCTTACCGAGATTTCCATTTTTGCAGTGTGACAGATACTGCCTTCAGCATAAAATTACGTCAGTGAAGTATTCCTGTTTCAAACAAACACAACAGCAGCAATGAAAAACCTGCACAGGTGGCTGGAAAGCTGAAAATAGCATGTTACCTTTTTTTAGAAGTGCTTTCTTCTGGCCTTCTTTAAAGAAAAATCCTTCATTATGTCCTTTGTCCAGCTCACGAATATTGTCATACTCTATTGATGCATGCTTGATCCAGTCTACTTTTTACCAAGTTCGGAGTCCACTCTCCCACGCGCAGCTGTCTGATGTAAGCAATCATGCCCTTTCTTTGCCCTTCTCCTTCAGGTGAAAGCTTTAACGGCCCACCTGTCTCCTCCGCAGTAATCAGCAGCCTCCTCCACTCCATGCTCCAGCTTAGAAAAATCCTTTACACTTGGGTATTTTTTGTGCAATTCATTTTCTCTAAGCTCTTTTCCTCTCAATAATTTTATGAGCACCACTTTCAAACTTTTTTCCGGACATTTTGACCAAGCTAATTACTTCTTACTCACTGCCATTTGCATAGTCACATGTCAAAACAATTCCTCTGATAAGCTATTGTTACTGATATCCACGTGAGACACTTGTAAATTAGACCAATCAGCAGCCACACATGAATATCAAGTGATGGACATAGAATCTGACCAATTAACAACAACGTGATCTTTTTCATTGGCTCATGATAGGCCCCTGATTTTCATAGGCCCCTGGGCTTCAGCCCAGCCTAGCCCGTTCATTAAGGCGGCCTTTCCCCAGCCGTTCGAAGCCCAATGGAGTCGATGAGGCCTAAATCTTCTAAACCGTGCACCTACACATTCTAAACACAATAACTACTGAAAGAAATGATGTAGGCTTTTCAATTCGATACAGTAGTTGTATCTAATACACATCTTTGACGATTTACACCCTGACCTAACTATGGGTTTGGGGTCAAGGGGTCAAAGGTCAAAGTTAACATTGCTGTTGCACTATGGTAAATGGTAAATGCTACATTTACTATTATTATAAAATGAGTAACGCTAGGGCCACCAAACCTGGTTCACAGGTTCACCTCAGGATCCTGACCTCTGACTGTGGGTTTGGGGTCAAAAGGTCAAAGGTTAATACTAACATTCCCTATGCCTTATTACTGTACAATAGATAAAGCTAGGGCTACTAAACTTGGTACAGAGGTTCAACCTGTGACCCTGAAGTGTGACTCTGGTTTTGGGATTGCAAGGTCAAAGGTCAATATCAAAATGCCTTATAAACTATACCTCAACAACAAAGAAAGCTAGGGTCACCAAACCTGGTACACAGGTCCACTCTGAGACCATGACCTCTAACTACAGATTTGGGGTCAAAAGGTCAAAGGTCAAGGTTGGCAGTCCCTATGATCTCTTACTGTAGAACATGTAAAGCTCTCTTGGGCCACCAAACTTGCTACACAGGTTCACCTTGGGATCCTGACCTACAACTAGGGGTTGTATACTTTGTTGTATATTCTTGGATGATGGGCTTATCATAATTTGGTTATGCCATAGTAATTATATTGAAAACTTGAAAACTGATCTGTCAGTAAGTATTGGGATCTTCAAAGAAAATGGAGGCGGGGGACATTGCACTGCCTCAGAGTGCTCTTATTTTTCGTTTCTCATAAATTTGCATTTTTTTTCTTGGAGATGTGAAAGTTTTTGTCATAAATTTCAAATGTTTTCTCATTAATTTGAATGTTTTTCATGAAGCTGTACATTTTTCTCATGAATTTTCACATTTTTTCCTCATAAATTTGCAAATTTTTTCCACATGAATTTGCACATTTTCCTCATGAATTTGCAGCCTTTTTCCTCATAAATCTGTGAATTTTCTGTTGTAAATTTTCTACTTTTTCTGTAAACTTGCAATGATCATGTGCATGCTGCTTAAATTTTTATTCAATGTAATTCAATTGTAATTTTCAACTTTTTTTTAAAATTGACATCTTTTATCATATTTTTGCATCTTTATTCTTGCAAATTTGTATCTCATTTACATTTAACCATTTGTATCTTATGTTAAATTGGTGACACCTATTTTTCAGTGGGGGGGTCACCCCCCCCATTGAAAAATAATAAATCTCCCACTGGATGGACTCGCTAAAATTTGAAAAAACTTTACCCAAAACAAAAAAATATGAATCCAAAATGATGTAAATGTTTCTCCTCTTGAACTGCCATCCTCATAATTAACGGCAGTGTAGTCCTCACCCCTCCTGGCCTTTTTCTCCTTTGTGTTTAATCCCTTTGGAATGCACATTACTGGATTAAATGGCTTCCACACTAATTGAATCTCAGACTGAAGGAAGCTTCTGAAATTGTGCAGAGAAATGATGAAGTGTTAACTGAAGAGTGGAAGTGCACGGGGGGAAAAAAGGAGGTTGGAGTGAATTCGGGCCTGAAGCCTAAAATGGAAAATTAAAAACAAGTGGGAGATGAAAGGAAAGGGAAACGGCAAACTATTTGGCTAGATATGAGAATGTGATAGAAATGGTGAAAGAAAAATACATTTCTACTGTGTTTCATACAGCATTTGTCCCCCCCAAAATTTGGACTTTAGCAGTGTCATTTCATTGAGTTCATTCAGTGACAGCTGTCATGGATTTTCTTGATATTAATAAATGTCCCTTGCAGAGTCAAAGATGCATTTTCTGGGTTTTTATTCTTGATCAAGTGGAAGATTTCGTGAAGTAGTTCAGCAGAAATGTTCGCAGTCGTAGATTTGAAAGGGTATTTTTTCATAAATCTGCACTTTTTTCTCATAAATTTCTAAGATTTTGCTCCTAGATTTCAAAGTTTTTCTCATAAATGTGTAACTTTTTTCTCGTAGATTTGAAAGTTTTACTCAAAAATTTCCATTTTGTTTCTCATAAATTTGCACATTTATGTGTCAATGACCATGTTGTGGATTTTCTTTATATTAATAAATGTCCCTTGTTGATCTGTTGATCTGGTTAATGTATAAAAGTTCAGAGTCAAAGATGCCTTTTCTGGGTTTTTATTCTTGATCAAGAGGAAGATTTCATGTATCAGTTCAGCAGATATGATCACAGCCAAAATGATGTGGGCAAATTTTATACCTTGGAACAAACAAAGATAATATGTTATGAGAACATTCTGTAGGGGTACGACGCCTAGTGTTGTATAGTTCAAGATGCTGTTATTTGTGAAGTACGGTGTAGTGGCACCCACTTCCGTTTCCGCCACTACACCATGCCTATAAATAGCAGCAGGCAGGGAAGGCAGGTCTCTTTGCCAACGCCCCTGCCTGGCAATTGTAATGTGGAGTTTGGGACTACAATAAAGCTAAGTTCAGTTGTGCACCTGGCCTCATTATTTGTAGCCTATTTACAGACATAACATTTTGGCGACGAGGAGAAACTATGGAAGTGTGTGTGTCTCCAATTCGGCCCTTCCTGGAGCTTCCGGGCAAGCCACCTGTCCTCTGGCCGAGATAGTATGCTGCCTTCGAGATATACTGTACATCGTGGCGCTAAATCTGGGCAAGATGGACAAGCTGAGTGCACGTGCTCTACTGGTGCACAATTTGGGAATTGAAGGCCAGCGGATACTGAGCACACTTGGTGATTCTTGGTGATTCACTTGGTGGTTAGCATCAGCATCGGATCACCCCAGGGCTGTGTACTTTCCCCCCTACTCTTCTCCCTTTATACCAACTCCTGCACCTCCTCCCACCAGTCTTTTAAGCTGATCAAGTTTGCGGACGACACCACCCTCATCGGGCTCATCTCCAACGGCGACGAGTCCGTCTACAGGAAAGAGGTGGCCCAGCTGGCGTCCTGGTGCAGCCACAACAACCTGCAGCTGATCGCTCTGAAGACAGCGGAGATGATTGTGGACTTCAGGAAAGTCACAACCCCCCTTCCCCCCCTCACCATCACAGGCTCTCCCATCACCATTGCAGATTCCTTCCGCTTCTTGGGCACCACCATCACCCGGGACCTCAAATGGGAGCCAATCATCAGCTCCCTCATCAAAAAGGCCCAGCAGAGGATGTTCTTTCTGCGGCAGCTGAGGAAGCTCAAGCTACCCACCAAGATGTTAGTGCAGTTCTACACGGCCATCATCGAGTCCATCCTCACCTCCTCCATAACCGTGTGGTACGCAGGAGCCACTGCCAGGGACAGACTAAGGCTGCAGCGCGTCGTGCGCACTGCTGAGAAGGTGATCGGCTGCAAGCTCCCATCTCTCCAGGACCTGTACATCTCCAGGACCCGGAGGCGTGCAGGCCGGATCATAGCCGATCCTTCACACCCTAGACACGCACTGTTTGCCCCCCTCCCCTCAGGTAGAAGACTTTGGTCCATTCAGACTAAAACCTCCCGGCACATGAACAGCTTTTTCCCCTCTGCCATCAGACTGCTGAACATTAAGTGACTTATTGACTCTCGTGCACTATATACAGCAGCTCATGTCATTCATCACTGTTTTTCTGTTGCATTATCGACTGCACTGTGGTACCCCATATTATCTGCTACTTGCTAATTTATTTAAAACTGCCTTGACTAGTATTACTCATTATTATTATTATTATTATTACTTATTATTCTACACCTATTGCATGTTTTTAGTCTTTTAGTTTTTTAGTTTATCTCTTTATCTCATCATGTTTTTAATGTTGCAGCATGGCACCGAGACAAATTCCTAGTTTGTGTACTACATGAACAATGGCAATAAATCTGATTCTGATTCGGACAAGTTCGAGGACGTGGTCAAGCTGATGGGCGCCATTTTTGCGCCCCAGACAGCGTCATTGTCCGGAGGATCAAGTTTCGACAGCGCATAGGTGGGCGAGCCTATCCAGCGGTTCGTCGCTGACCTGAAACTACTGGCTAGTGAGTGTCGTTTTGGGCCACTGGAGGAGGAGATGGTTTGTGACCAGCTGGTGGAGCACACCAACAACGCTGTGATGTGGACGAAGTTGCTCACAGTACCAGGTGACTTGACGCTAGCTAGGGCAATTGCGTTAGCTCTCCAGTTAGAGACAGCGGACAAGCTAGCTCTAGAGCTGAGTGAGCTTCTGTCATGACGTCAGCTGGAGTTTCTCGCCGCGACACAAGTAACAGACCCAGACAGCAATGACAGCGTAGAGGATGACGCTGCGGAGACCAACACTGCAAAATTTAGGTCTGCCCCGGGGAAACCCATGTGTTTGGGTTGTGGGTCCGTGAAACACCGCTTCAAGGCCAGGGACTGCCTGGCGAGAGGGAAGCGCTGCAGCAAGTGTGGACGCTTGAACCACTATGCTAGGGTGTGCCGTAGGTCCGAGCAAGAGAGCCCACAAAGGAAATCCCCCCCCCCCCGCCCTGACAATCGTCCACGCAGTGTCTCGGAGTTCCAAAGGGCGCACGTTTTGCACAGTCAAGCTGGATGGTGTGGAGGTTCCACTGCTGATCAACACGGGGTCAGAGGGTTCTCTGCTGAATTGGGCTACAGTGAGAACATTCTTTCCCCACTATAGAATTGCAGGAGACCTGGCGCCGCTCTATGGTTACAGAGGTGGACGGCTGTGCACAGTTGAAACGCTGGTGCTGACGGTGCGGTACAAGTCGGCAGAGATGGCTGACCTCAGGTTCATCGTGACAGCCCGAGGCGACAACATCATGGGCTGTGACCTATTTTATGGTCTGAGGTTCGCTATTAAGAGTGGTGTTGGGGAGGAGTGGTCTGGTTGTGGACTGTGGAACCGGCTGGTTCTGAGAGTGGAGGACGATGCCGTGTGGGATGAGGAGTTACCAAGCACCCTGGAGGTTGAGCAGGACCAGCCTCACTCAGGGTTGTCACAGGAGGGTCTCAGTGCCGGAGCTCAAGTTGCCCTGGACGAGGGTACTGGGCGTGATGGCAAGGCGCCTGCACCGTTGAGCGACGCCGAGAAGCTAGCTCCAGTTGTTCCCGGAGCTAGGCTAAAGTGGGCTGGTGAATCTGGGGCTACAACAGTGACAGCTGCAGCAGATTTGAAAGAGGTTGGGGCCAGACCGTCAGGCACGGAGAAACCGCGTGCCAAGCAGTGACACTGCAAGCTGCGCAAGGCTTCTCTGGGAATCGCGGATCTGGTTCGGGCTTGTGAAGAGGGACAACCACAGCAAGTATGGACCAAGCGACAGTCTGAAGATCACCAGGGGCAGCTGCACATCGTGGCTAAACAAGGCACTGCCTATTTTTGACTGTTGGGACGGTTCGTGGAGGCACGCTAATGAGCTTCGGTGTGCCCGGGAAGAGACTCCGGATGGTGGAGCCGGACGAGAGGGATGCCCATCGGCGAGGAAGAGGAGACGCATCCTTGTTTATATGATCAGCTGCAGCCCAGTAGGCATGCTGCCTCCAGGGGCGGACTTACGGAGAGACGGTCCGGGGGCCCCACAGGCCAGTTCCTACCATACCTAGCCTTGTGAACTGTGAGTCTGTATATATACTGTATATGACTGAATGAGAAGAGTTATAATAGTGTGTTTTGTTTTGTTTTCTGATAAGGGGTTTGAGGTGACACAGAAATAGTAATAATGGGAAAACCGGAGTTCTAATGTTGTGATATTAGTGGGTTTGCAATTGTTTTAAAGCAATGTTCATATGTGTGCATGTGTTTAAAAAAAAAAGTGTTGTGTATGCAACTGTATAAAGCCAACTTTACTGTCATTCTATCGATATAGCCAATCACATGCAGTAGAACGAAATTACGTTTCTCTTATCTACAATGTCAATCACATCTAGAATCAGAGGGGTTGCTGCTATTCAAGGCGCCCCACAAATTTCCCTCCTCCGTTCCATTATTGCTGAACACCAAACTGGACGGCAGGAAGTTCCACTTTTATCTGGTCTTTGGCATGACCCGGCCGGGATTCGAACCCCAGCCTCCCGGGTGTGGGGCGGATGCTCTACCAACTAGGCCACCACTCCTGTTCTGTACCACTGTATGTAGTTTTGTCGATGATTTTATGTGTTTTGTTTAGTTTAGGAAACATGGCAGTGATTTTGTGTTATTATTGGACTATAATTACACTGATCAACACCAAATTTATTGTCTAAGTTTTTTTTAGCTGATTTAGGACAATTTTGATGTGCTGAATCCAAAAATCACATTGGTTTTGCTCAATCAGGTCAACTTTTTGAATTATGGCCGCATGGTTTTTTTTATGTTTTTGTTTACATGTACGGGTATTTTCTTTTTATATGATGCAAAATTCTTTTTTATTTCTTGAAATTCTCTGAATTTTGAACAATGATGACGTAACATTCAATTTACATGTACTTACCTTTATCAGTGTCTACTATTCAATTTACAGTACAACTGCTTATAACTTAGCATAAAAACCTGACCTGATCGAGAGAAACGGATGTCATTTTCGGATTCAGCGGTGCAAAATTGTCTTAAATCAGTTGAAAAAACACAGACAACTTAGAAAAAAATATTTTTGTTATGTTGTGATTATTTATTTTAAAGGTGGCAGAAAAATCCACCTCGCCATGTGGGGGCCGGACGGTAGTTGACCCGTCCCCCCAAGTTTTAGTTTGTTGTATGAATGTGACAGGCCCTTTAGTTATTACAGTTTATCTTTAGGGCGTGATTCGGGTCCTAAATTGGGGAGGGTCTCAATTATGTGTGTTTTGGACTTTTCTACAGGGGGGGAAATGTTGTACAGTTCAAGATGCTGTTATTTGTGAAGTACAGTGTAGTGGTGCCCACTTCCGTTCCCGCCACTACACTGTGCCTATAAATAGCAGCAGGCAGGGAAGGCGGGTCTCTTTGCCAACACGCCTGCTGGTCCCAGTGTGGAGTTTGGGACTACAATAAAGCTACGTTCAGTTGTGCACCTGGCCTCATTCATAGCCTGTTTACAGACATAACACCTAGCTGTCTCCCAAACTGACTCTCTTGTTGGTCATTCATAAAGTACTAACCAGCTTCTGTATCTGAACATGTTAGTGTTTTTATATGCAAATTACCCTGTGGGACTGCTGTTGTTTGGGGGTTTTTTTTCAGTGGGCATTGCTAGCATTGGCTAATCGCTAACTGGCTAGAGCAGACCGATTCTGTCAGCTGTATGTACAGTGAAACAAAAGAAAAACTAATGCGACGTGCAAACTGTAACTTAAAACTCAGTTAAAGTCCTTTTAAACTGGGTTTGAGCAGACAAATGCAGTTTAATTTTTCCTGAAAACATTACTTTTTTTCCTGAAGAAAATTGTGTGAATACTGTAATCTGAAAATGCTTTCCTGAAGCCTTAAAAAAAAAAGAATAGTTTAAAGCTGAATAATTAGCTGAAATAATTAGCTTGAAACCTGAAATGGCTTAAAGCTAACCAGTGTTACCTTAGAAAAGGAAATAACTGGAAGTTGGATACTGTTGGTATAAAATCTGAAAAAAGCTAAAGTTGAAGAAAATTAACTTAAAAATACCAAATTAAAGTTTTACACTAATAAGTACTGTCATAGATAAAATTAAATATGTATAATCTTAGCATAAAAGACAAACTAGCGTAAGTCGAAGAAAGTTAGCTGAAGATGCTAGCTTAAAAGCTAAAATAGGTTTAAAGCTACACAGTGTTGGCGTAAAAGCTGACATGACATGAAACAGTTGTAACTTAAAAATGTCTAAAGTTTAAAGATGAAAAATATAAATTTAAAAGTTAGAAGAAATTTACACAATGTTAGCTTAAATATGGAAATATCTTAAAAATGGAGAGTTTAAAGTAGCTTTATTCAGCTACTTAAGGATATTTATACTTCCATTTTTCTACTTCATAACTTTTGTACTTTTTACAATATTTACTCTTTTAAGACACTTATCTCTTTAAGCTCCACCAGCTTTGAAAACTAAAAACCTCAGCATATCTGTTGTGTTTGGAAATAATGGATGCAAACACGTCCATGTGTTGAGGTTAGCTTTTATTGAACGTTAGCTGCAACAAGCTAGGAGGGGCACTCAGTGCAGGTGACTGGAAGGTGGTACCAAAGGATGAAGGGCGAGAGCGAGGCTAGCCCTGGGTAGCCGGCTAATATAATCTGAGGTGTGATGTCACGCGTATGTACGTGCCTCCGCAGCGTGATGCGTCGTGCCATTTCCCATATATCACAGTTACCCCCATCTTAAAAAGCTTAGAGCTGTATCCGCATTTAGCCTTAGCAAGGGCAGCACGTAAGCATCAAACAGAACTGGCATATCTGCTGATGTACATTTTAAACACCTACATGATGTGGCCAAATGGACTGATATGACCATTAGCATATTGCCCAATGTAAAACAAGTTATACTTAACTGGACCACTGTGAAAACCACCTAAAGCATATTTCCAAATCATAACGTCAGAATTTTTTTTTTTTTTTTATTTAAGTTTTTGTAAAGGGTATACAGGTCGTTACAGCAATGCAGTGTTTACATTTTCATCACATGTTCCCTTATTTTCTGATATCTGACAACATTGGAAGATTAATTCTTACAACACCCCTTTTTGTTTTGTTTTTTTAAAGTGAAAGAAAAAGTGAAATTAAAGAGAAAAAAAAAACAAAAAACAAATAAAAAAAACCAAACAAACCAGTAAAAAACAAACAAAAAGAAAAAGTAAGTAAATAAAGATAAAAGAGCATCTGAGTAGCATTGGAACAAAGAGCGGAACCATTATTGAAATGGTATTTGTCAAAGATTAGATCTAATGGAAGACACATATGCGGTCCAGGGTTGCCAAAAGTTCATGAACCCATCCATGTCCTGTCTCAGTGCGAATGTCAACTTTTCCATCGAGTAAATGTCTTGGATCACGTTAGTCCAATCTTCAGGTGTAGGACAGTCCTTCAACATCCATTTTTTAGTTAGAGCTTTTTTGCTTGCCAATATTAAAACATTGAATAAGTATTTTTCTCCTCGTCTTTCCAGTGAGTCCGGTAGTAAACCCAAATACAAAGTTACAAAAGAAAAGGGAACTGTAATTTTGAATATTTTCCCCAATATTGTCTGTACCTTGGTCCAATATTGGTGGATAACTGGGCATGACCAAAACACATGAAAATGATTTGCAGTCTTTTCACCACACAAGCGCCAACAGTTCAATCCCTTATGGGTAAATTTGTTTTGTGCAGGTGTTCTGAAAAATCTTGCCAAGTTTTTCCATCCAAATTCTCTCCACTGCAGGGATGAGGTACTTTTCCATTGCTGTTTATTTAGCTTTTCCCATATTTCCAGTTGTAAAGTGAAATTCCCCTCTTTTTCCCATCTCTCTTTTATATAAGATGTGTTGTCTCCTTTTAAGTCTTGAAGACCTTGGTATATTTTAGAAATGTATCTGATCCCTGGGATCCCTTTATATGCCATTAAGAAGACCTTCAGAACACCTGACTGGGCCCTTTCCAAAACCTCCTTTTTAAGTATATTGTTTATGTGGTGTCTAAGCTGGAAGAACCTGTAAAGGTCTTGATTTATTAGGCCTTGTTTTTTCAAATCTTCAAAACTTCTTAAGATTTGCCCTTTAAAAAAATCGTAATATTTTATCAGCCCTTTCTCCTTCCACTTTTTAAATCTGGTGTCTGTTTTATTAGGAGTAAAGTCCTGATCATAGGCGATCCATTGCAGAAGTCGATAGGGCTCTTTAGTTTGATTCTCTCTGACTATCTTAAACCAAATTTTTAGCGGGGTCTCTATCCACGGGTTAGTGTTATTCAAAAGCTTAGGTAAGGCATTGTTCCCTATTATCGCCTGTAGGGGGATGTCACTTGTTATTTGGCATTCGATCTCCTTCCATTGTGCAGTGTAGACTGGGTTACATATCTCTACTAAAGTTTTAATTTGTGCGGCTTTAAAGTAGTCCCTGATATTTGGCAGCGCGAGCCCACCTTTGTCTTTGTTTAGCTGTAGGGTTCTATATCTGATTCTAGGTCTCTTGCCCTGCCATATGAATCTTGAGATCCTTCTGTCCAGCTCCTGCCATGTTTTTTTGGGAGGTTCTACCGGTATTGTTTGGAAAAGGTATAGAAGACGTGGAAGTATATTCATTTTGACTGCTTCAATTCTTTGTGCAGTACCCAAGAATGGTATCATATTCCATCTTGCTAGGTCAGATTTTATTTTTGTCACCAGTGGATCATAGTTTAGTGATATAATTTTGTTGAGTTGTTTCGGGATATTGACCCCCAGATATTTCATAGATTCCGACTCCCAGTTAGTTTTGAGTTTGCTTAGTGAATAATGATTTGGGTCATAGTTGAATGTTAAAACTTGGGTTTTATGCATATTTAATTTGTACCCCGATAAATCTCCATACTCTGAAAAAACTGAGGTTAGTTCTGGTAAAGAAGTGTCCGGCTGCCCTAGGTATATTAAAATGTCATCAGCAAAGAGTGCTATTTTATGTTCCTTCTGACCAAGTGTAATACCTTGAATTTTTTGGTTTTGTCTTATCCATTAGCTCAGAGGTTCTATGAAGATTGCAAAGAGCAGTGGAGACAGGGGGCAGCCCTGACGACATCCTCTTTCCAGTTCAAAAGATGATGATAAATTACCGTTAATCCTTATTTTAGCTGTTGGTTTTTTATATAATGCCTGTATAGTTCTAATGAAGTTGTTATGAAAATTGAAACTGGATAAGATTCTATATAGAAAAGACCAGTCAACCGAATCGAATGCTTTTTCAGCATCTAATCCCAATATGACTGCATTTAAGTTATATTTTTTTATATGATGAATTATGTGTAAAGTGCGTCGAATGTTGTCTTGTGTCTGTCTTTGTCTTATAAAACCTGTTTGGTCTAAATGAATTAGGTCTGTCAGTATATTTTCTAACCTTTTGGCAAGGATAATGGTAAAAAGCTTATAGTCCTGATTTAGTACACTGATTGGTCTGTAGTTGGAGCACTCTAGTTTATCCTTTTCAGGTTTAGGTATAACTGCAATGACCCCTTCTCTCCAGGAGGGGGGGATTTCCCCTGTGTGGAGGACATAATTAAATGTTTTCAGGAGGAGAGGAGATAGTTGCTGTTTAAAGGTTTTGTACCACTCTGCTGTATAGCCATCAGCTCCTGGGGATTTGTTAGCTTTAAGTTTCATAATTGCTTTTTCCAATTCTTTAGGATGTATTTCTGACAGTAGTGTTTTATTTTGTGACTCCGTAAGTTGGGGAAGGTTTAATGTGTTTAGGAATGCCTCGGATGCGTTTTTATGTTTTTTGTGGGAGTATAAGTTCTTATAGTAATTCTCGAAGTTTTTAAGAATATCCTGAATTCTGAATTTTATTTCCTTTGATACTGGGTCTCTGATTTTGTAGATTGCTCTTTCTGTTTGATGTTTCCTCAATTTATAGGCTAGCAATTTTGCCGATTTACTGCCTGCTTCATAGTATTTTTGTTTCAGAAATGTAAGTTTCTTCTGGATTTCTATTGTGTAGATCTCATTTATTTGGTTTTTAATTTCCTTAATCTTGAGCGAGTCAGTAGAATGAGTGTTGCCTTTGTGTTCTTTTTCTAGGTTCCTAAGTTCTGACTCTAATGTGGATAGTTTTTCTTGTCTTAGTTTCTTTTGGGTTGCCAGTTTTGCAATAATCTTTCCTCTTATTACAGCTTTACATGCATCCCACAGTATTAAAGGGGGTACTTCTCCATTATCGTTATCTTCCAAATATCTGAGAATATCTGATTCCAATTCATCTTTCAATGGTCCTTTCAGGACATTTGAATTTAACCTCCAAGAAAATGTATTATTTGTGTATTTTTGGATATTTAAGTCCATGTAGATCGGACTGTGGTCGGAGAGATCCATCAGTCCTATTTTACATGTTTTTACTCTTCCAATGTCTCTATTAAACATAAAAAAATAGTCAATCCTTGAGTAAGATGAATGTGGAGTTGAGTAAAATGTATAGTCTTTTACACTGGGGTTGAGTTCCCTCCACACGTCACAGATTCCCAATTCTTTTAGTAGCATCCGAGTCTTCCTGTTTTGGGTGTTATTTTGATGTGGGGAATTACCAGAAGCATCCCAGTATGGATTCAGTCTAAGATTGAAGTCCCCACCACATATCACTAAACCTTGAGCTTTAGTTATCATTAGGTCGAATACATTTTTATAAAATTTCCAGTTAGCCCCTGGGGGAGCATACACATTCAGCAGGGTGATATCTTCTCCCTCTAGCCGCCCAGTTACCAAACTGTATCTCCCTTCTTTATCTTTGTGTTCTGATTTTTTTTCAAATGTAATTTTGGTTGATATCAATGTCGCTACTCCCCTCCTCCTCCCTGATTTATATGAAGATGAAGAGATCATTTTAAACCCTTGTCTACTGAGTTTATTGTGTTCCACGTCTGTTAGGTGGGTTTCTTGTAAAAGTATTATTCCTGCTTTGTCTTTTTTCATTTTGCCTAGAATCTTGGATCTTTTAACTGGATTCAGGATTCCTTTTACATTATATGAAATTATTTTGGTTACACCCTGTTTCTCCATTGTGTTGTTTTGTTTAGTATAACTGTGTGGTGGCCCTCTTTTGTGCTACTCAGAAACTGAAAGAACATTAAAAACAAGAAAAACATTAAGAACATAGTGTAAAAAACTTTAAAACAAAAAGCTGTCATAAGAACTTCCTGAGCTGAGGTCTTTTTAAAGACCCTGTAAGAGCCTTGATGGAGTGAAGGCTCTGAGGGAAATTCCTCAAACTCTGTTACGTGTTGAGGGCCCTCTCTTACCACTGAAAGTAGTCCCATGCTTTTAATGTGAGTTTCAGAACCCAATCCAAACTTGTAATGATTTTTTTTTTTCCTTTTATGCCTAAACCCTGTGAAATTGTGTGCACCCTCCCACCCCCATCACATCAAACATTCACGCAAAAACAGTATTTGTTAGTATGAGGAGAACATGTGGATTATTGTCACATTTCTATTTTAACAAGTTTTTTTTTTTTTTTATTACAAAGACTTATTTGTTTCAAATAATATGATTGTTCCATGAAATGTTTTACCACATGCTGAATATGCATCTCCTTTAATGTTTGTTACCTTGTATGAGGGGGGTTGGATGTGCGGATTGATTCAAGAGAAAAGAAAAAAAAAAAAAAAAAAAAGGTCGCTATTCCAACCTGAAAACGGATAGTTTATCCGCGACGCTCTGGTGCTGGGTTTCCCGCTGCTGGTCCGTGGATTTTGAGGGTCTTTGTGTTGTCCATGTTTGTGCTTTGATCTTCTCACTCGGGTCTGCTGCGGGTTTAAATACCGTTACCGGGAGCCCTCTTTTCGCCATGTCAGCTGTTGCTTCTTCCGCCGAATTATAGAGACACGTTTCATCGCCGTAGAAGACCCTTAACTTCGCAGGAAATGGTGTCTGAAAGCGCAATTTCTTCTCTCTTAACACCTTTTTCGCGTCATTGTATTCCCTGCACTTTTTAAGGACCTCCGGGGCGTAATCGTGTTCCACGTAGACTTTTCTCTCCTGGTGCATAAATCCTTTTTTCTGCCAGGCCAGTCTTACAACCTCTTGTTTTATTTTGAAATTGGAAAGTCTTACCAACACCGAACGTGGGGGCGCTTCCGCCGCCGGCCTAGCTGCTAATGAACGATGTGCCTTTTCTATCTTCAAGTCGGTGGTTTGTGGAATATCCAATTTCTCTCTTAGTAAGGATTCCACGCATTCTGCCATTGAGTTAAAACCATTTTCGGTTCCTTCTATCAGACCATGAATTCTTATGTTGTCTCTTCTTTGTTTTCCTTCTTGGTCGGTTAGCTTAGCCTCTATAGCTGCTTGTCTTTTGCGTAGGTCTAGCACAGAATCTTCGAGCACTTTTATTCGATCCTCTGTTTCCAAGATTCGGTTCTCGGCCTGGTCCACTCTGCTGTTTGTCCTTTTCAATTCTTCTCTGAATTCCCGAAATTCGGCCGTAACATCTCGGCGAAATCGTCGTAGCTCCTCAAATAGTGATTTCAGGCTAACCCTTTTGTTAGCTATCACCAGTTCCTCGTCTTCTGAACGGAGATCTTCCAGTTCAGATTCTCCGGCCGATACGTGTCCTGGCCTGGAGAATTTCAGTTTCTTCTGTTTTCCTTTAGACATGATGATTTTGTCTTTTGATTTTCACTCCTCCAAAAATCTGTTAAGTTTGATTTTCAAGGTGTTATCCTGGATTGGGTCTGAGAGCTTCAGTGTTAAGCTGCAGTCGCCATGGCGTCCAGACCGGAAGTCATAACGTCAGAATTTTTAAAAATATTTGTTACAACCTGGGTAAACGGGTAGACTGCCGGTGTAACCCGCTTGGTCGTGTGGGTTATTCTGCCACTTTGAGCGGACCATGCACTGACTGAACATGTAATTAAGAACTGGCGGAGTGGTTAGCACTGCGGCAGCACAGCAACTAACCCTTGGCCGGGGGATCCTGGGTTCAATTCCAGCCCCCGACCAACAGTGATCTGTGTGGAGTTTGCATGTTCTCCCCGTGTCTGCGTGGGTTTACTCAGGGATTTCTCCGGTTTCCTCCCACATGCCAAAAACATGCAAGTTAGGTTAATTGGCATCAAACTGGGGATTCTAAATTGTCCTTAGGTATGACTGTGAGAGTGAATGGTTGTCTGTCTCTCTGTGTTGGCCCTGCGATGGACTGGCGATCTGTCCAGGGTGTACCCTGCCTCTCGCCCAAAGATGCTGGGATAGGCTCCAGCCCCCCCGCGACCCGAAAAGGATTAAGCAGAAGAAGATGAATGAATGAATGAATGAATGAATAAAGTCAGTGACAGTTCAGAGCTCAGCAAGGCCTCTGTTAAGCCCGTGGTGGGTGTGTCCCTGGCAGCGCTGGCTCAGGCGAATCTGGGGGCCACCTCGCTGGAATTGTGGCTGGCTCATCAGCAAAGTCCCAGTCCAGATCCCACACTGGCTGTGTCGTCTCGGTTGCTGTTTCTTGGTCTGGGGCAGGTGGTGGTGTTCCCTTTCGCAGACGGCTGGCATGCCATCGAGACCCATCAGCCATCTGGAAGGTGGCTGGTCCAAGTTGAGTGGCGATCTGCATCGGCAGTGACTGGAACATCTGCAGCTGGTGCGGGCAGTTGGATCAGTGGATCCAGACCCAGTCGAACACCGTGAGTGATGGTTGTTTCCGCTTCACGATGTGCTGCTGCTTTCTCGTCCCATGTGTGGTGAAAGGCGTTGTTGCTGGAGCGCTGTCTAACGGAGGATGTGGATGGGTTGTTAGTGGTCGTGGAGGTGAGCTGGTCTTGTCGTTGACCGAGTGGGCCCTACGTTCCTCAGGATCTTGCGTTAACACAGACTGGAACTCCTTTGGCGGGGCGGTGGCTCGGGGAGGCTTAGGCCATGTGAGGATCAGTCTCCAGTCTTCTGTGCTCTGCTCAACTTGTGTTGTGTAGTAAGGAGCGGCTATGCCTATGTCTAGGCAAAGAGGACTCGGGCCGTCAGCGGTCAAACAGAATCCCATGTGATCTGTGATGGAAAAGCCCAGCTCATGGAAAAGATCACATTCCAGGATGTTGTCACCAAGGCACGTCACTTGAAACGTGAAAGCTGGGAGGACTCTTGACCCGTAGTGAACCGGCAGAGTGATGGTTCCTACCACACTGATTTTTACGTGTCCATACCGAACAGTTCCACCGCGTCTGGCTCGATTGGATGCAGGGGAAGGAAAGTCTTCATGGTGGCCTCGTTCATCAGGGACCTCGTGGCAGCAGTGTCCAGCAGTAGCAGTAGACTGACGCCATCCAATTCTTTTTTTCCCCTTGTCCTGTCAAGCAGCTAGGTGAGCAGAACAGAAATCTGCTCTCCTTAATGTGCCAAACAGATTTACTTTGCAAAAGGAGCTTTATACAGTACATATCTATATACTGTATATTATTTATAGATTCGTCTTGTAATAACTTAATACTTTATTTAAATTGCTTTACCCATGATAGATCCGACGGGGGGGAGGGGTGGGGGGGAAAAGAGAGGAACAAATGGGGGAAAAAGCAAATTGACACAACTGAAACAGAAGACAAACCGCCTCTTCCTCTGACAAGGTCTCATCACAAGTCTAATATCTGCACCTGCAAAAGAACATGTGTATGTGCATGCACGTGTATGAGAGCGCACAAAGTGAATGTGTGTGCGTGTGAGTGGTTTGCCAGAAAACCTACAAAGAGGGCAGCAGGTCGTAGCAACACCCCCCCTCGGAAACTTCAAGCAAGCAAAACAGCGCCACCAACCCCCACAGAGCACAAATGCCCTGAAGCCAGCAAGCCCCAGGACAGCCATGCAACTGCCCCAGGAGGGACAGCTGAAGGAGGCTGGGTGGTGAAGCGGCTTGCACGGTGCCCCCCCCCCCCCCCCCGCAGCGGGGCCAACGCCAGCCCCCGGGCCCCAGGCAGCGGAGGCCCCCCCCTGGGCTGGAACCGGCCTCCGGCACTGGCCTCCGAACACCCTTTCACCACCACAGCGAGCCCATGCCCACCGCAGCACCCCTGACTCATGGCACGGGAGCCTCCAGGCCCCCACACCCAGGGAAGGTGGAAGAAAGGTGCGGGGAGTCCCATGGGGGAGCCAGCCCCCCCCAGTCCAAGGGAGCCTGCGCAGCCAGGAGGTACCAGTAGGCGCCATCCCCTCAGTTCAGCACCCCACACCAGCACATACACTTGAAATGTGAATGGGAGGAGTCTTAGCCCGTAGCGAACCAGCAGAGTGATGGTTGCTGCCATGCTAATTTTTACTTGTCCATACCCAAACAGTTCCACTGTGTCTGGCTCGATTGGATGCAGGGGAAAGAAAGTCTTCATTGTGGCCTCGTCCATCAGGGACTTTGTGGCAGCCGTATCCAGCAGTAGTGGTAGACTGACGCCATCCAATTCTACTGTGCACCACTTGTATGGCATGTTACTGGAGTCCCTTGAATGTATGGTGGTTGAACTGGGCCATCTCAGTGAGTTAGACAGCAGGTTTGCTGGGGCTGAGCAGCACACTTTGGCGAAATGGTTCAGCTTACCGCAGTGATGGCACTTCTGTCCTTTGGCGGGGCAGGCGGGTGCATGTGTCTGGTGCAAGGGAGAGCCACAGTTACCGCACGGTTGGCATGCTGTACTGTCCTGTCGTTCCTCAATGTTACCTTCAGGGTCCTCCTGGGAGGATGTGGGGTCGGCGGGTTCAGCAGCCAGGGTAACAGCCTGTGCTAGTGGAGCAAAGTGTGGAGATCGCGGGCTGGAGGTTCCTAGCTGGATTACTAGCTGAGCCATTGCCTCTAGCTGGGACGCCAGCTCCACCGCCCTGGACAGCGGCAGGTCGTTCGAGGCCATTAGCAGCTTCTCCTGCAGCTTCGGGTTGGTGGTGTGCGCCGCTAACTGGTCCCGCAACATCTTGTCTTCCAGTTGTGCAAACCTACACATGCTGGCCAAGCAGCAGAGGTCGTGACATATTGCTGGACTGACTCACCCACACGCTGTTGGTGCTGGCAAAACCTAATCCTCCTGACCAACACGCTCTCAGGGGTGGCGAAATGTCCAACTAACAAAGTGACACACTCAACGTAGCTATCCACAGGTCCGAGCGGCCTAAAGAAATGCTGTCCCTCGCTGCTGAGGCAGTGAATTAATATGGCGCAGCCTTAGCTTGCTAGCTGTAGCTAGGTCCATGGCAGACCCAAACGTTTCAAATGACTTGTGCCAGCGTGTCCAAGGAATGAGTGGCTTACTGGGTGAAGTGAGGAACAGTGGTAGAGGTGTCAGCAGTGTTTCCATATTGTCGTTGTCCAAGTTTCTCC
This sequence comes from Pholidichthys leucotaenia, assembly GCA_020510985.1. Classification (NCBI taxonomy): domain Eukaryota; kingdom Metazoa; phylum Chordata; class Actinopteri; order Cichliformes; family Pholidichthyidae; genus Pholidichthys; species Pholidichthys leucotaenia. The sequence continues at coordinate 194,308,645 of CM035843.1, read as the reverse complement.
TTGTTGCCAATTGTTGTGTTTGGAAATAATGGATGCGGACACGTCCATGTGTTGAGGTTGGCTTTTATTGAACGTTAGCTGGAACAAGATAGGAGGGGCACTCAGTGCAGGTGACTGGAAGGTGGTACCAAAGGATGGAGGGCAAGAGCGAGGCTAGCCCTGGGTAGCTGGCTACCCTACGGCGTGATGACGTCACGTGTGCGTATGTGCCCCTGCAGCGTGGTGCAGCATGCCGTTTCCTATATGTCACAATATCTTCAGCTTCTGTGCTAGCATTGCTCAGCTTTAAGTCATTTTAGCGTTTACGCTGGCATCTTTAACCTTTAAGCTTTTGTTGGGCATTTAAGAAACTTTTCAACTTTGAACTGTTGCTGCCATGCCAACATTGTACAAAGTTTAGCACATTTTCGCTTACATTTAACTTTCTTCTAGCTGCAAGGTTTTATCTAGCATTTTAAGCTAACTTTTGAGCTTTAACCCATATCAGCTTTTATGCTAACACTATTCAGCTTTAAGCCAGTTTAGATTTTAAGCTAGCATTTTAAAGTTAATTTTCATCAAGATAAGCTATTTCCACTTTTATGAAAATCTCAAGGTTTAAGTTATTAAACTTTCATCTATTTCATGTGTTAGACAGTGTTTAGTTTTATGCTATTTCCTCTTTTGAGTTAACGCAAATCAACTATTAAAGATTTTAAGCTAACCAGTTTTAAGCTACAACTTTCAGCTTATTGACGCTGCAATTTGTTCAGGGAATGTAAACATTTCTAGTTCTTTTTACACTTTTTTCTTTTTACTTTTTAAACAAGTGTTATTTTTTCTGTCTTTTAAAGCACTGTATGCTACTGGGAGGGAAGAAGAGCACAGATATTCCCCTGGAGGGCTACCTGCTCACACCCATCCAGAGGATCTGCAAGTATCCGCTGCTGCTGAAGGTAAAGATCAGGGATCTGCAGTGATATGGCCAGAGCTGCCTCTGACCATGCCGGCAGCGCTCGGTTACCTGGATAGCAGTGAATCATTTATTATTTGGCCATTATTTAGAAAGATTTAAAAGAAATAATTGTACGAGATAAAAGTAATAAATTTGAGGAAAGTGACGATGCTTCACATCCTCTGCCCATCGTCCAGGAGCTGCTGAAGAGGACTCCTCAGAAGCACACGGACCACGCGGCGGTGGAGGCGGCTCTGCAGGCCATGAAGGCCGTCTGCTCCAACATCAACGAGACCAAGAGGCAGATGGAGAAGCTGGAGGCCCTGGAGCAGCTGCAGTCCCACATCGAGGGCTGGGAGGTCAGTCTCTAAAACCGGGGGCTATCGCTCTGATTTTTAGGGGGTCAAACCACGAAGGAGAAAAATCACAGCACAGACAAGTTTCCAACCAGGCCACATGTGTAGTCGGAAAAAGCAGCAAAATTACAAGGAAAAAAATGCCACAAATGTGGGATAAAAACTTTGCAAAATTACAAGGACCTAAACACAACTTTGGGAGAGTAAGGTTTAAAATTTACTAGAAAAAAGCTACAAATTTAAGACAAAAAAGTTGTAAAAATGTGGCTCAGGAGGGAGAGCGGGTCATCTAATAACCAAAGGGTTGGCGGTTTGAGTCCCGCTCTCCCCAGACATGCTACTGTTGTGTCCCTGGGCAAAACACTTTACCCACCTTGCCCCCAGTGTCCATAACACTGGGCATGAATGTGTATAAATGTTCAGCAGTGGTCAGAGAGGCCGTTGGAGCGGACTGGCAGCCAGACTTCAGTCAGTCTACCCCAGAGCAGCTGTGGCTACAGCAGTAGCTTACCTCTATCAATGTCTAAGTGAATGAATAATGTATCCATTGTAAAGTGTCCATGAGAAGCACTACGTAAATCTGATGCATTATAAAAATACAAGAAAAAAGCCACATATTTTGCAGACATAAAAATGCTAATTTACGAGAGAAAAGTCACAAATTTGCAAGTAAAAAGCTGCAAATTTATTTGGGAACCAATTTATAAATTTAAAAGGTAAAGGCTGGAAAATTACAAGTAAAAAAGGAACAATTTTGGGTGGAAAATGTTGAAAATTGCAAGAAGGAAAACACAGAATTGGGGGAAAAGTAGAAAATTTTGAAGAAAAAACTTGAGAAAGGAAAAAAAATGCAAAATTACAAGGTCAAAAACAAAAATTTGGGAAAATAAAGTTGAAAATTTTACTAGAAAAAAGCTACAAATTTAAGATAAAAAAAAGTTGCAAAAATACAAGAAAAAAGACACGGATTTGCAGAAATAAAAATGCTAATTTACGAGAGAAAAGTCACAAATTTGCCAGAAAAAAGCTGCAAATTTATTGTGAAGAAACCCACAAATTTAAAAGATAATGGTTAGAAAATTAAAGATACAAAAGTCAAACTTAGAAAAAAAATACAAGTTAAAAAAAGGAACAAGTTTGAGTAAAATGCTGAAAAATTGCAAGAAGAAAAACACAAATTTGGGAAAACACACATTTACAAGAAAAAAAAAAGCAGCAAATTTAGTAGCACAAGAGTCGGAAAATTACAAAAAAGGGGCCACAAAGGAGAAAAATCTCAGCACAGACGACAGTTTCCAACCAGGCCACACGCTTATTAGGAAAAAGTAGCAAAATTACAAGAAAAAATGCCACAAATGTGGGAGAATAAGGCTGAAAATTTACTAGAAAAAAGCTACAAATTTAAGACAAAAAAGTTGTAAAAATGTGGCTCAGGAGGGAGAGCGGGTCATCTAATAACCAAAGGGTTGGCGGTTTGAGTCCCGCTCTCCCCAGACATGCTACTGTTGTGTCCCTGGGCAAAACACTTTACCCACCTTGCCCCCAGTGTCCATAACACTGGGCATGAATGTGTATAAATGTTCAGCAGTGGTCAGAGAGGCCGTTGGAGCGGACTGGCAGCCAGACTTCAGTCAGTCTACCCCAGAGCAGCTGTGGCTACAGCAGTAGCTTACCTCTATCAATGTCTAAGTGAATGAATAATGTATCCATTGTAAAGTGTCCATGAGAAGCACTACGTAAATCTGATGCATTATAAAAATACAAGAAAAAAGCCACATATTTTGCAGACATAAAAATGCTAATTTACGAGAGAAAAGTCACAAATTTGCAAGTAAAAAGCTGCAAATTTATTTGGGAACCAATTTATAAATTTAAAAGGTAAAGGCTGGAAAATTACAAGTAAAAAAGGAACAATTTTGGGTGGAAAATGTTGAAAATTGCAAGAAGGAAAACACAGAATTGGGGGAAAAGTAGAAAATTTTGAAGAAAAAACTTGAGAAAGGAAAAAAAAATGCAAAATTACAAGGTCAAAAACAAAAATTTGGGAAAATAAAGTTGAAAATTTTACTAGAAAAAAGCTACAAATTTAAGATAAAAAAAAGTTGCAAAAATACAAGAAAAAAGACACGGATTTGCAGAAATAAAAATGCTAATTTACGAGAGAAAAGTCACAAATTTGCCAGAAAAAAGCTGCAAATTTATTGTGAAGAAACCCACAAATTTAAAAGATAATGGTTAGAAAATTACAGATACAAAAGTCAAACTTAGAAAAAAAATACAAGTTAAAAAAAGGAACAAGTTTGAGTAAAATGCTGAAAAATTGCAAGAAGAAAAACACAAATTTGGGAAAACACACATTTACAAGAAAAAAAAAAGCAGCAAATTTAGTAGCACAAGAGTCGGAAAATTACAAAAAAGGGGCCACAAAGGAGAAAAATCTCAGCACAGACGACAGTTTCCAACCAGGCCACACGCTTATTAGGAAAAAGTAGCAAAATTACAAGAAAAAATGCCACAAATGTGGGAGAATAAGGCTGAAAATTTACTAGAAAAAAGCTACAAATTTAAGACAAAAAAGTTGTAAAAATGTGGCTCAGGAGGGAGAGCGGGTCATCTAATAACCAAAGGGTTGGCGGTTTGAGTCCCGCTCTCCCCAGACATGCTACTGTTGTGTCCCTGGGCAAAACACTTTACCCACCTTGCCCCCAGTGTCCATAACACTGGGCATGAATGTGTATAAATGTTCAGCAGTGGTCAGAGAGGCCGTTGGAGCGGACTGGCAGCCAGACTTCAGTCAGTCTACCCCAGAGCAGCTGTGGCTACAGCAGTAGCTTACCTCTATCAATGTCTAAGTGAATGAATAATGTATCCATTGTAAAGTGTCCATGAGAAGCACTACGTAAATCTGATGCATTATAAAAATACAAGAAAAAAGCCACATATTTTGCAGACATAAAAATGCTAATTTACGAGAGAAAAGTCACAAATTTGCAAGTAAAAAGCTGCAAATTTATTTGGGAACCAATTTATAAATTTAAAAGGTAAAGGCTGGAAAATTACAAGTAAAAAAGGAACAATTTTGGGAGGAAAATGTTGAAAATTGCAAGAAGGAAAACACAGAATTGGGGGAAAAGTAGAAAATTTTGAAGAAAAAACTTGAGAAAGGAAAAAAAATGCAAAATTACAAGGTCAAAAACAAAAATTTGGGAAAATAAAGTTGAAAATTTTACTAGAAAAAAGCTACAAATTTAAGATAAAAAAAAGTTGCAAAAATACAAGAAAAAAGACACGGATTTGCAGAAATAAAAATGCTAATTTACGAGAGAAAAGTCACAAATTTGCCAGAAAAAAGCTGCAAATTTATTGTGAAGAAACCCACAAATTTAAAAGATAATGGTTAGAAAATTACAGATACAAAAGTCAAACTTAGAAAAAAAATACAAGTTAAAAAAAGGAACAAGTTTGAGTAAAATGCTGAAAAATTGCAAGAAGAAAAACACAAATTTGGGAAAACACACATTTACAAGAAAAAAAAAAGCAGCAAATTTAGTAGCACAAGAGTCGGAAAATTACAAAAAAGGGGCCACAAAGGAGAAAAATCTCAGCACAGACGACAGTTTCCAACCAGGCCACACGCTTATTAGGAAAAAGTAGCAAAATTACAAGAAAAAATGCCACAAATGTGGGAGAATAAGGCTGAAAATTTACTAGAAAAAAGCTACAAATTTAAGACAAAAAAGTTGTAAAAATGTGGCTCAGGAGGGAGAGCGGGTCATCTAATAACCAAAGGGTTGGCGGTTTGAGTCCCGCTTTCCCCAGACATGCTACTGTTGTGTCCCTGGGCAAAACACTTTACCCACCTTGCCCCCAGTGTCCATAACACTGGGCATGAATGTGTATAAATGTTCAGCAGTGGTCAGAGAGGCCGTTGGAGCGGACTGGCAGCCAGACTTCAGTCAGTCTACCCCAGAGCAGCTGTGGCTACAGCAGTAGCTTACCTCTATCAATGTCTAAGTGAATGAATAATGTATCCATTGTAAAGTGTCCATGAGAAGCACTACGTAAATCTGATGCATTATAAAAATACAAGAAAAAAGCCACATATTTTGCAGACATAAAAATGCTAATTTACGAGAGAAAAGTCACAAATTTGCAAGTAAAAAGCTGCAAATTTATTTGGGAACCAATTTATAAATTTAAAAGGTAAAGGCTGGAAAATTACAAGTAAAAAAGGAACAATTTTGGGAGGAAAATGTTGAAAATTGCAAGAAGGAAAACACAGAATTGGGGGAAAAGTAGAAAATTTTGAAGAAAAAACTTGAGAAAGGAAAAAAAATGCAAAATTACAAGGTCAAAAACAAAAATTTGGGAAAATAAAGTTGAAAATTTTACTAGAAAAAAGCTACAAATTTAAGATAAAAAAAAGTTGCAAAAATACAAGAAAAAAGACACGGATTTGCAGAAATAAAAATGCTAATTTACGAGAGAAAAGTCACAAATTTGCCAGAAAAAAGCTGCAAATTTATTGTGAAGAAACCCACAAATTTAAAAGATAATGGTTAGAAAATTACAGATACAAAAGTCAAACTTAGAAAAAAAATACAAGTTAAAAAAAGGAACAAGTTTGAGTAAAATGCTGAAAAATTGCAAGAAGAAAAACACAAATTTGGGAAAACACACATTTACAAGAAAAAAAAAAGCAGCAAATTTAGTAGCACAAGAGTCGGAAAATTACAAAAAAGGGGCCACAAAGGAGAAAAATCTCAGCACAGACAACAGTTTCCAACCAGGCCACACGCTTATTAGGAAAAAGTAGCAAAATTACAAGAAAAAATGCCACAAATGTGGGAGAATAAGGCTGAAAATTTACTAGAAAAAAGCTACAAATTTAAGACAAAAAAGTTGTAAAAATGTGGCTCAGGAGGGAGAGCGGGTCATCTAATAACCAAAGGGTTGGCGGTTTGAGTCCCGCTCTCCCCAGACATGCTACTGTTGTGTCCCTGGGCAAAACACTTTACCCACCTTGCCCCCAGTGTCCATAACACTGGGCATGAATGTGTATAAATGTTCAGCAGTGGTCAGAGAGGCCGTTGGAGCGGACTGGCAGCCAGACTTCAGTCAGTCTACCCCAGAGCAGCTGTGGCTACAGCAGTAGCTTACCTCTATCAATGTCTAAGTGAATGAATAATGTATCCATTGTAAAGTGTCCATGAGAAGCACTACGTAAATCTGATGCATTATAAAAATACAAGAAAAAAGCCACATATTTTGCAGACATAAAAATGCTAATTTACGAGAGAAAAGTCACAAATTTGCAAGTAAAAAGCTGCAAATTTATTTGGGAACCAATTTATAAATTTAAAAGGTAAAGGCTGGAAAATTACAAGTAAAAAAGGAACAATTTTGGGAGGAAAATGTTGAAAATTGCAAGAAGGAAAACACAGAATTGGGGGAAAAGTAGAAAATTTTGAAGAAAAAACTTGAGAAAGGAAAAAAAATGCAAAATTACAAGGTCAAAAACAAAAATTTGGGAAAATAAAGTTGAAAATTTTACTAGAAAAAAGCTACAAATTTAAGATAAAAAAAAGTTGCAAAAATACAAGAAAAAAGACACGGATTTGCAGAAATAAAAATGCTAATTTACGAGAGAAAAGTCACAAATTTGCCAGAAAAAAGCTGCAAATTTATTGTGAAGAAACCCACAAATTTAAAAGATAATGGTTAGAAAATTACAGATACAAAAGTCAAACTTAGAAAAAAAATACAAGTTAAAAAAAGGAACAAGTTTGAGTAAAATGCTGAAAAATTGCAAGAAGAAAAACACAAATTTGGGAAAACACACATTTACAAGAAAAAAAAAAGCAGCAAATTTAGTAGCACAAGAGTCGGAAAATTACAAAAAAGGGGCCACAAAGGAGAAAAATCTCAGCACAGACGACAGTTTCCAACCAGGCCACACGCTTATTAGGAAAAAGTAGCAAAATTACAAGAAAAAATGCCACAAATGTGGGAGAATAAGGCTGAAAATTTACTAGAAAAAAGCTACAAATTTAAGACAAAAAAGTTGTAAAAATGTGGCTCAGGAGGGAGAGCGGGTCATCTAATAACCAAAGGGTTGGCGGTTTGAGTCCCGCTCTCCCCAGACATGCTACTGTTGTGTCCCTGGGCAAAACACTTTACCCACCTTGCCCCCAGTGTCCATAACACTGGGCATGAATGTGTATAAATGTTCAGCAGTGGTCAGAGAGGCCGTTGGAGCGGACTGGCAGCCAGACTTCAGTCAGTCTACCCCAGAGCAGCTGTGGCTACAGCAGTAGCTTACCTCTATCAATGTCTAAGTGAATGAATAATGTATCCATTGTAAAGTGTCCATGAGAAGCACTACGTAAATCTGATGCATTATAAAAATACAAGAAAAAAGCCACATATTTTGCAGACATAAAAATGCTAATTTACGAGAGAAAAGTCACAAATTTGCAAGTAAAAAGCTGCAAATTTATTTGGGAACCAATTTATAAATTTAAAAGGTAAAGGCTGGAAAATTACAAGTAAAAAAGGAACAATTTTGGGAGGAAAATGTTGAAAATTGCAAGAAGGAAAACACAGAATTGGGGGAAAAGTAGAAAATTTTGAAGAAAAAACTTGAGAAAGGAAAAAAAATGCAAAATTACAAGGTCAAAAACAAAAATTTGGGAAAATAAAGTTGAAAATTTTACTAGAAAAAAGCTACAAATTTAAGATAAAAAAAAGTTGCAAAAATACAAGAAAAAAGACACGGATTTGCAGAAATAAAAATGCTAATTTACGAGAGAAAAGTCACAAATTTGCCAGAAAAAAGCTGCAAATTTATTGTGAAGAAACCCACAAATTTAAAAGATAATGGTTAGAAAATTACAGATACAAAAGTCAAACTTAGAAAAAAAATACAAGTTAAAAAAAGGAACAAGTTTGAGTAAAATGCTGAAAAATTGCAAGAAGAAAAACACAAATTTGGGAAAACACACATTTACAAGAAAAAAAAAAGCAGCAAATTTAGTAGCACAAGAGTCGGAAAATTACAAAAAAGGGGCCACAAAGGAGAAAAATCTCAGCACAGACAACAGTTTCCAACCAGGCCACACGCTTATTAGGAAAAAGTAGCAAAATTACAAGAAAAAATGCCACAAATGTGGGAGAATAAGGCTGAAAATTTACTAGAAAAAAGCTACAAATTTAAGACAAAAAAGTTGTAAAAATGTGGCTCAGGAGGGAGAGCGGGTCATCTAATAACCAAAGGGTTGGCGGTTTGAGTCCCGCTTTCCCCAGACATGCTACTGTTGTGTCCCTGGGCAAAACACTTTACCCACCTTGCCCCCAGTGTCCATAACACTGGGCATGAATGTGTATAAATGTTCAGCAGTGGTCAGAGAGGCCGTTGGAGCGGACTGGCAGCCAGACTTCAGTCAGTCTACCCCAGAGCAGCTGTGGCTACAGCAGTAGCTTACCTCTATCAATGTCTAAGTGAATGAATAATGTATCCATTGTAAAGTGTCCATGAGAAGCACTACGTAAATCTGATGCATTATAAAAATACAAGAAAAAAGCCACATATTTTGCAGACATAAAAATGCTAATTTACGAGAGAAAAGTCACAAATTTGCAAGTAAAAAGCTGCAAATTTATTTGGGAACCAATTTATAAATTTAAAAGGTAAAGGCTGGAAAATTACAAGTAAAAAAGGAACAATTTTGGGAGGAAAATGTTGAAAATTGCAAGAAGGAAAACACAGAATTGGGGGAAAAGTAGAAAATTTTGAAGAAAAAACTTGAGAAAGGAAAAAAAATGCAAAATTACAAGGTCAAAAACAAAAATTTGGGAAAATAAAGTTGAAAATTTTACTAGAAAAAAGCTACAAATTTAAGATAAAAAAAAGTTGCAAAAATACAAGAAAAAAGACACGGATTTGCAGAAATAAAAATGCTAATTTACGAGAGAAAAGTCACAAATTTGCCAGAAAAAAGCTGCAAATTTATTGTGAAGAAACCCACAAATTTAAAAGATAATGGTTAGAAAATTACAGATACAAAAGTCAAACTTAGAAAAAAAATACAAGTTAAAAAAAGGAACAAGTTTGAGTAAAATGCTGAAAAATTGCAAGAAGAAAAACACAAATTTGGGAAAACACACATTTACAAGAAAAAAAAAAGCAGCAAATTTAGTAGCACAAGAGTCGGAAAATTACAAAAAAGGGGCCACAAAGGAGAAAAATCTCAGCACAGACAACAGTTTCCAACCAGGCCACACGCTTATTAGGAAAAAGTAGCAAAATTACAAGAAAAAATGCCACAAATGTGGGAGAATAAGGCTGAAAATTTACTAGAAAAAAGCCATACATTTAAGAGAAAAAAGTTGTGAAAATGCAAAAAAAAGGATGCAAATTTAGGAGGAAAATTGTCTAGAAATTACAACAGGAACCCCCCCCCCCCCCCACACACACACACACACACAAATTTAGGAGAAAAAGATGGCAAAATTACAAGCGAAAAAACACAAATTTGCAAGAAAAAAAGTTGCAAAATTAGAAATAAAAAGAACAATTTTGAGAGAAAAATCCTGAAAAATTGCAAGAAGAAAAAAGATTTTTTGGGGAAAAAAAGTTGCCAATTTTGAAGAAAAAAAAATAGAAGGAAAAAAATTACAAAAATAAAATGCTCAAACTTTGGAGCAAATAGCTGTAAAATCACCAAACATTTTATTAGAAAAAGCATCAAAATTGCACAAACAAAAGCCACAAATGTGAGAGAAAAATGCTGCAAAATTACAAGAAGAAAAAACACAAATTTGGGAGAATAAAGTTGCAAATTTGCAAGAAAAAAGACGCTAATCTAAAAGGAGAAAATTAGGAGAGAAAAGCTGCAAAAATGCAAGAAAAAAGCCACAAAGTTGGGAGAAAATGGTTGTAAAATTACCAGGCGAAAAAAGTCACAAAATTAAAAGTGGGGGGAAAAAATGCAAGGAATAAATGTAAACTCAGCGTAAAAAAAAAACGTGTTTCTATGCAAATAATTTTTGGCCAGAATGTGTTTCTGACCCCGGAGCCTCACAGTTAAACTCTGCAGCAGCCAAATCTCTGCTCTGGGGCTCAGGGGGCCACAGACGGGGCTTGGGAGCCGAGCTGAAGGGTCCGCTGCATTTTTCACGCCTCCGTCACCCACCACAACGGAGGCCTTGTCTAAGTGGGCAATGATGGGACAATCCACTCTCTCAGGACGCCCGGGGTGGGGGGGGGGGGGGGATGCCAGCCAACGGGCTCACTGCCCAGTCAGAGGAAGCCCAGAGCTGCAGTCTCACATGGACTGGAGGGACGGTTTCAGAGGGGACAGGACGGAGAATTAAAGGATGGGACTGCAGAGGGGGGGCTCCCACTGTCAGCTCCCACACTGCTAAACCTTTTACTGCCTCACTCAGGGATCAGTGGCTCACATAATTTTCCTACAAATCACATTAAATGGTGATTTATGACAAATGTTTTTTTTAAAATAATCAGTAATCAGTTAATCTGGATTAATCACATTATTGCCCAGAGGCAACTTGGGATTAATTGCAGATCAATTATTATCAGTTATCAATGAAACGTTTGACATATTTTGACCAAATTGTCTTTAATTGTTGCAAAATTGCAAGTATGAAAGTCACAAATTTGGAAGAAAAATGCTGCAAAATTACAAGAAGAAAAACACAAATTTGGGAGAATAAAGTTGCAGATTTACAAGAAAAAACCACTAATTTAAAAGAAAAAAGTTGCAGGTCTATGAGAAAAATGTTGAAAATTTTGAGAAAAAGGTTTCAGATTTATGAGGAAAAAAGTTACAAATTTTCAGGACAAAACTTGCAAATTTGTGAGGGAAAAATCCACAAATTTTTAATGAAAAAGTTGTAAATGTGAGAGAAAAAAGTTGTAAATTTACAGGAAAAATTAGCATTTGTGTCATTTTGCGAAGCAAGGAGCTAGCCGTCCCTCTCAGATCACCCACCGACCCCCCCCCCCCCCCCATTACATGAGAGAAATGTGAGTCTGCTGTGGAATCCAGACTAAAGCCAAACTTTCCTCTACAGGAACCTTTGAGCTGCATCCATCATGCACCAGTGCTCATGTCAGTCAGTGGGAGTGGGTGGTCACCGTTGGGGGGGTGGGGTGGGGGGTCCGTGTCAGAAACATCAAAGTCAGAAAGTGAAACTCAAATCTGATGTGAGGGCATGCAGCGGGGGCCCATGGAGGAGGACGAGGCGGTCCTGATCCACACATGTGTGTACTTAGTTCCAGATGATTTGGAGAGGACTGATCTGTTTAATGGGGACTAAAGAGTTCTTTTAATTTAATCTGCTGCTAGCCTTGTTTTGACAGCTTTGTGACCACAGGCTGAAACTTATCTGGGTTAGGCTGAGACTAGCGGGGGATTTGAAGGGGGGGGGGCGGATACCATCCCTCCATCCCCATTCATGGGTGTAAATCAAGGGGGGATCAGGGGGGACATTGCCCCCCGGACCTGGACAAAAAGATGATTGTCGCCCCAGTACCATCATAAACCTTTCTATATTGTGTTATAGAACTGAATAAAATGACTTTGAAGCATCAATTCTAAGCAAAAAAAAATAAAATTCTTATGCCTTTGTCGTGTTTTTCTCATAAATTTTCAACTTTTCCTCATAAATGTGCAACTTTTTTCCTATACATTTGCAACTTTTTTCTTGTAAATTAGCAACTTTTTCTTGTAATTTTGCAACTTTTTTGCATAAATTTGCAACTTTTTTTTAATAAATTTTCAACTTTTTCCTCGTGAATTTGCTTTTTTCTTATACATTTGCAACTTTTTTCTTGTAATTTTGCATATTTCCTCCTGATAAATTTTCAACTTTTTTCTCAAAAATTTTCTACTTTTTCCTCATAAATTTGCAACTTTTTTCTGATACATTTGCAACTTTTTTCTTGTAAATTAGCAACTTTTTTGTAATTTTGCAACTTTTTTCCTGATAAATTTTCAACTTTTTTCCTGATAAATTTTCAACTTTTTCCTCATAAATTTTCAACTTTTTTCTTGTAAATTGGCACCTTTTTTTGTTGTAATTTTGTAACTTTTTTTGCATAAATTTTCAACTTTTTCCTCATAAATTTGCAACTTTTTTCACATAAATTTGCAGCCTTTTTCTCATAAATTCTTTTTTGCATAAATTTGCTAATTCTTTTCTAGTAAATTTGCAACTTTTTCCACATAAATTTGCAACTTTTTTCCTGATAAATTTGCAATTTTTTTTCTCATACATTTGGAACTTTTTTCTTGCAAGTTTGCACTTTTTCTCATAAATTCGCAACATTCATCTGGATGCTGGTTAGATTTTTTTTATTCTATGTACTGAAATTTCAGTTTTATTTTTGCACCTCTATTCTTGCAAATTTGTACCCAGCTTACATTTATACATTTGTATACTAAATTTGTGAACACCCCATCCCCCTTGTTGGGGGGGGGGGGGGGATACCAAACGGCCTACTGGCTAAAGCAGGATTTATGCACGGCATCACTTTGGCGCCTTTACCAGCGTCCATCCCAGACACAGTGATTGGTAATTTCTTCTTGTGTGTTGGGTGAAATGCGTTGTTCCGTTGTCAAAATGGGTTTCAGATGATGTGTGTAGTGATTTGTGTTCCTCATGTGTTTTTGTTTAAGTAACGACAGACGAGTGCAGACTGTGATGAAGTTGGAGCTAAAAAAATGTTAAGAAAAAGCAACTTTTAATACGATCGTTGCACAGAGAGAAAGAGAAGAAGTTGGAGGAAACAGTGCATGTGACCACTGCTGCTAGCATTATTTGACAGTCTGTGTAATTACTGGGGTTATGACGAGCTACAAAATGTTCTGCATGTGCTCACTTCCTCAGTATTCTTGTGGATTTTGACCGCTGTTTAACCAACTCACTTTGGAAGTTGTGCCTCCATGAACAGGCAGAGCGAAGCAGCGCCGACAACCAGGAAATGTGAAGGAGGAGACAAAGCGGACCAATCACAGCTCTTGCGGCCTGCGTTGCCAACGTGCACCTCTCCAGAGAAGGAGAGATGCACGTAGGACAATGCAATAGGAGGGCATGTTGCTGCTGTGTCGATGCGGGTGCATAACTTGCACTTAAGACGTTTAACACGAGACATTAGGAAACCGTTAGGCTGTCATTCACAAGTCAGGCAGGAACGTCCGACCAGCCGGTGTTCATGCATGTACTGCCGTCTGTGTGAAATCAGCGCCTTTTCCCCAGCTAAAAACGTGAAAATGATTTTCTAAAAATAGTGAAGCCTAAATAATGTTGAGCCATTCCTGTGAAACACAAGTGGTCAGTCAGCAGAGATGTTCTCAGGCTGATCTCAGCACGCTGATCAAAAGGAAAATCATAAAGGGTGAATCATGTGTTTTCTGTTGCAAAATTCAGGACAGCATTATTGTAGCTGCTGGTTTCTTTTGGCTGCTCCCTTTATGGGTCTCCACAGCGGATCATCTGCCTCCATCTCACCGTGCCCCCTCCATCCTCCTCTGCTGGCACCATCATTCTCATAAATTTGCAACAGAGCCAGGGTGCCACTCCTCCTGACCTTCTCCAGCACTCTTAAAGCAAACATTGTATCATAGCATAGAATTCTCTTCCCCGATGCTCAGAATGTGACGGAGAAGTTGCTTGTAACCTCACTGCTGCAGCAGGAATGATCCCACTGTCCTGACAGAGAACTGCGGTAGTCACTCAATATTTGTGTATGTTTTGGGTGGGGACGGCTGAGTTTGTCTTTCCTATCATTGATGAGGGAATGAAAACAGACCGTTCTCCGTGTCAAAGTTGAACCTCCACCGAGGCTGTGAACTCTTCAAGTTTTTGAAACAGATGAGTGTGTTTTCTCTCTGGTTCATGCAGACAATGCTAACAGGAGTTCCTCGCTCTGTTCTGCTCACATAAACGGTGGCTGCTGCTGACATGACGCCGTCTACTCAGGACGCCATTTCTTTTTCTTCTTTTTTTTTTTTTAACACGGACATATTTAGCACAAGGTACAAATGTATAAACTTGTATTAGGGGCACATTTTTAAGAATAAAGGTGCAAAAATATTATAAAAGTTGTCAAATTAAAAATTTAAAAAAATTGCAAATTACAATTTAACTACGTAGAAGAAAAATTTAACCAGCATCCTGATGAACGTTGCAAATTTATAAGAAAAAAAAATTGAGTTTCCAAGAGAAAAATCACAAATTTACAAGAAAAAAGTTGAAAATTTATGAGAAAAAGTTGCAGTTTTACAAAAAACTAATCCAATGCAAATTTACAGCAAAAAAATTTTGAAATTTATGAGAAAAAAGTTGGAGTTTAGCAAAAAAAATCATTAATCTGAGAAAAAGGTCACAAATTTATGAGAAAAAGCTGTAAATTTACAAGAGAAAAATCACAAATTTACAAGAAAAAAGTTGAAAATTTATGAGAAAAAGTTGCAGTTTTACAAAAAACTAATCTAATGCAAATTTACAGCAAAAAAATTTTGAAATTTATGAGAAAAAAGTTGGAGTTTAGCAAAAAAAATCATTAATCTGAGAAAAAGGTCACAAATTTATGAGAAAAAGCTGTAAATTTACAAGAGAAAAATCACAAATTTATGAGAAAAAAGTTGCAAATTTGAGAATTTTCAAATTTACAGGACAAAAGTTGGAAATGAATGAGAAAGTAGCAAATTTATGAGGAAAAATACTGCAAATTTACAAGAAAAGAAACTGCAAATTTATGAGAAAAAAGCTGCTATTTGGCAAAAACAAAATGAAATCTGAGAAAAAAGTCAGAAATTTATGAGAGAAAGATTGCAGATTTACAAGAGAAAAATCACAAATTTACAAGAAAAAAAGTTTCAAATTTACATGAAAAAAGTGACAAATCTATGACAAAAGTCACAAGTTTGAGGAAAAAGTTTCAGATCCCCCGGGTCCACAGTTTCAGAATGTTTTCTCCTCCCGTCTTCAGGGCACCAACCTGACGGACATCTGCACGGACCTGCTGCTTCACGGCAACCTGCTGAAGATTTCAGCGGGAAACATCCAGGAGCGTGTCTTCTTCCTGTTCGACAACCTGCTGGTCTACTGCAAGAGGAAGTCCAGGTGAGAGCGGCCGCCGGCGGCACCCCAACAGCCGGGCGTCTTTTTACCGCCACACTAACGGGAGGCAAACGTCCACGCTGCTCTCGCTGCACACAAACTTATCACGAGGATGCAGGAAAAAGCAAGCACCTCCACCTGTCTGCATGTCTGTAAATGAGTGGCCTTTGTTCACATTTTCACCCGTTTTCTCATAAAATTACTGCCGTTTTGTTTACTGAAACTGTGAAATTCTCTTCTTGTAAAATTGTGATTTTTTTTTTTTTCCTGGCAAATTGACATTTTACTTGTAAAATTGTAACTTTTTTCTTGAAAAATTGTGACAATTTCTCATAAAATTGGTGCATTTTTCTTGTAAAATTGAAACCTTTTTCCTCATAAAACTGTAACCATTTTTCATAATATTTCAATGTTTCTGTTTGTAAAATTATGGCTTTTTTCTTGAAAAACAGTCACTTTTTTCTCATAAAAATTGATTTTTTTTTTCCCTCATAAAAATTGTGGCTCTTTTCCCTCATAAAATGTGACTTTTTTTTCTCATAAAATTGAGTCTCATAAAAATTTATTTTTTTCTCATAAAATTGATTTTTTTTTTTCACAAAATTGTGACTTTTTGCTGGTAAATTCTGAGTTTTGGCTCATAAAATGTAATTTTCTCATAAAATTGGTTGATTTTTCTTTTAAAATTAAAATCTTTTTCCTCATAAAACTGCAACCTTTTTTTTCATATATTTCAATGTTTCCTCTCATAAAATTGTGGCTTTTTTCCTTTTAAAGCTGTGCCCTTTTTAATCATAAAATTGCTATTTTTTCCATAAAATTGTAACTTTGAGACTGTACCTCTGCAGAAGTAATGTGAACGTTCCACTTTCTTTGTTGTAAATTTTCAGCCTGCATGTCCTCCCAGCTGTGAGTAACGGCGCCATTGTCCCCCTTTTCTCAGGGTTTCAGGAAAGAAGTCGACCAAGAGGACCAAGTCCATCAACGGGCCCCAGTACGTGTTCAGGGGCCGCATTAACACGGAGGTGATGGAGGTGGAGAACGTGGAGGACGGAACAGGTTGGTGTTTGTTCTGCAGTGGGTTGGAGCGTCAGGGTCTGCAGCTTCTGCTGAGGAACGATCTGGTTATGGACAAAGAGTCGGTGTCCTATTCGAGCCTTGAGATGAAGGGAAAACAGTGGAGTCAGAAGAATAAACTCATCTGTCTGCACTGGGGATCAGAAAGTTTACAACTGTTAATTTTTAGCTTTTCTTCTTGTAAGTTGATCATTTTTTTTTAAACAAAATGTGCAACTATTTTCCTGTAATTGTGACTTTTTAATCATAAAATTGTGACTTTTTGTGCTAAAGTTGTGACTTTTTCCCCTCAAAATTTTTTTTTCATAAGTGAAATTTTTCTAGTAAATGTGCAACTTTTTTCTCAGAAAATTACAACTTTTTTTTACAAACATGAAACTTTTTCTCGAGTAATTCACTACCTTGTAAAATTGCAACTTTTTTCCTAGTAAAACTGCAACTTTTTTCTAGTAAAATTGTGACTATTTTCCTAATAAAATTGCATTTTTTTTCCTAGTAAAATTGCAACCTTTTTCTAGTAAAATTATGAATATTTTCCTAGTAAAATTGCAACTTTTTTCCCAGTAAAATTGCAATGTTTCTCTAGTAAAACTGCAACTTTTTTCTAATAAAATTGACTATTTTCCTAGTAGAATTGCAACTTTTTTCTCGTAAAAATGTGACTATTTTCCTAGTAAATTTGCAAATTTTCCTAGTAAAATTGCAACTTTTTTCTCGTAAAATTGCATTGTTTTTCTCGTAAAACTGCAACTCTTTCTCGTAAGTTATGACTAGTTTCCTAATAAAATTGCAGCTTTTTTCTTCGTAAAATTGCAACTTTTTTCCTAATAAAATTGCAGCTTTTTTCCTAGTTAAACTTCAACCCTTTTCTAGTAAAATTGCAACTTTTTTGTTGTAAAATTGCAACTTTTTTTCTAGTAAAATTGTGACTATTTTCCTCGTAAAATTGCAACCTTTTTCCTAGTAAAATTGCTGTGCTTTTCTAGTAAAACTGCAACTTTTTTCTAATAAAATTACGATTATTTTCCTCGTAAAATTGCAGCTTTTTTTCTAGTAAAATTGTGAATATTTTCTTAGTAAAATTGCAACTTTTTCTAGTAAAATTGTGACTATTGTCCTAGTAAAATTGCAACTTTTTTCCTAATAGAATTAGAACTTTGTTCCTAGTTAAACTGCAACTTTTTTGTAGTAAAATTGCAAATTTTTGTAGTAAAATTGCAACTTTTTTCTAGTAAAATTACGACTATTTTCCTAATAAAATTGCAGTTTTTCTCATATTGTAAAAGTGCACCTTTTCCCCCTCATATTGCACTTTCTTCCTCAAAGTTGCATCTTTTTTTCATAAAGTTACAACCCTTTTCTTCTAACATTGAGACTGGGTTATACACGTGTATATTTGCAACTTTTTACAAATAAAAAAGTAACGTAAATGTGCAACTTTGCTCTTCTAAAGTTCAGACATTGTTCTTGTAAATTTCCATTTTTTCCCTTTGAATTTGCAGCTTTTTATGCGCATAGATTTCTGGAGCACAGGTTGCAGACCCCTGGTTGCTCTTTCATCTCTCGTTCTGCTGTTTTCAAGGCAGTTTGTTGGACATGAATTTACAGTTTGGGTGGAGTGTCCTATATGTGCTGCAGTTTCAAACAGGATGTAGCTTGCATCCTCATGCACCACCTTTCTGATATCAACGCCTCAGTGTTGGGCTTAGGTGTTGATATAAAGCTAAAGTGCACAAACAGGTTGTGATATTTGTGCCAGAGTTGACGTCTGATCTGTGCTCTTGTGGTTTGTTGCCAGGCACTGCACTGAGCTCGATGTGCACCGTCCGCTGGGTCCTTCCTCTCTCACATTTCATTTGTTTTGTCTCTTCCCTCCCCTGTACCTTTTTTCAAGTTTGCATTACCTTTCTTTTTAAGTTTATCAAAAGGGAAACCACAGAGAAAAACCTCCCCGATTAGCAGAAAGTGTACCTCATGTTTTATCTGACTATCTGATGAGCTTGAAACAGAAGGTGAGCGTGAAAGGAAGCTGAGAAGGATGGATGACAACCTTAAATCACATTAAACAGCCCAGAGTTGCTGTATAATAAGGCAGGGCCATTTGTTGGCAACATTGTGTTTGGGGGGCCAAAAAGAGAAAGAAAAAATTGTCTTTTCCCTCCTCACAGAAATATTAAAAATAAACTTGAGTCATTGTTTAGATCAGGGGTCTCCAGTCATGTGCCATGGAGGGCCAAGACCCTGCAGGTTTTCTTCTACCCAATCTCTTCAGCAGGTGTTTTCACTTATTAGCAATCGGTGGGAAGAAATTTAGTGAAGTCTGCTGTTGAAGACACTGGTTGGAGGCAAAGCCTGCAGGGTCTCCATGGCACATGGTTGGACACCCCTGAGCAGAAAAAAATGAAACCATTACATCAAATAAAAATTTAGCCCACATTGATATGAATGCTTCAAATTTATGAGAAAGTCAAATTTACAATGAGGGGGAAAAAGGAAAAACGTGTGAGAAGTTGCACATTCCCGAGAAAAAAAGTTGCAAATTTACGAGAAAATGTTTCAAATTTACCAGGAAAAAAGTTTCAAATTTCTGAGAAAAAAATTGCAAATTCAATAGAAAAAGGTGCAAATCTACGTGAAAAAAGGTGCAAATATATGGGGAAAATTGCACATTTATGGTAAAAAGTTGCAAATTTCCAAGGAAAAAAGTAGCAAAATTACAAGTATAAAGTTGCAAATTTACTAGAAAAAGGTGCAAATTTAGAAGATAAGATAAGATAAGCCTTTATTAGTCCCACAATGGGGAAATTCCAGGATTGCAACAGCACAGGGATAGCAACACTCAGAGCAACAATCAGAAGACAAGAAAAAACAAGAGCAGCTAGTATACATATGTACATATTACTATAAATATATATATATATATATATATATATATATATATATATATATATATATAGACACAGTGCGGAGCATTGTGGTTGGTGGATGTGCAGCAGAAAGTCTAAGCTCTCTCTCCGCGGATGCGGCGGGCCAGCTGGATGTCTTTGGCCATGATGGTGACCCTCTTGGCGTGGATGGCGCACAGGTTGGTGTCCTCGAAGAGACCCACCAGGTAGGCCTCGCTGGCCTCCTGCAGAGCCATGATGGCGGAGCTCTGGAAGCGCAGGTCGGTCTTGAAGTCCTGAGCGATCCCCCTCACCAGGCGCTGGAAGGGCAGCTTACGGATGAGCAGCTCCGTGGATTTCTGGTAGCGACGGATCTCTCTCAGAGCCACGGTACCGGGCCTGTAACGGTGAGGCTTCTTCACTCCGCCGGTGGCCGGAGCGCTTTTTCGAGCAGCCTTGGTGGCTAGCTGCTTCCTGGGGGCTTTTCCTCCAGTAGATTTACGGGCGGTCTGCTTGGTTCTTGTCATCGCTCTTTATTATTCTGTCTTATATTTCTTGCACGCCGCCTAAACTCCAGCCCGGCACCCGTGTCGTTTTCGCTACAGTTCCCGGTATGTCAAGTTTCACCGTTAGCACCGGGTGGTGGTTGAGTGCTAGCTAGCTCTTCCCTGCTGTATCGTCTCCTGCTGTAAACAGTGGCTCCGTCCGCCGACTCGGGAGACCTTTGGGGCGATCTGTGTGTCCGTGATGTATATATAGAGTGAAAGGTGTAGAAAGAAGAAAGGAAGATATATATATAAAAAAAAAAAAAGGCAGTTGCAAAAGGCAGCCAACTTGTGTGGCGCCGGAACCGGAAGGAAAAAATAGGAAAAATTATTAAATTAAATTATTAAATTATTGGAAAAATTGCATATTTATGGGAAAAAGTTGCAAGTTTACAGGGAAGATGTGCAGATTTACAAAAAAATTGCAAATTTATGAGAAGTGTTTGCAAATCTACAAATAAAAAGTTGCAAGTTTACAAGGATGTGCAGATTTACGAAAAAAAAATTGCAAATTTACAGTAAAAAAGTTGCAAATTTATAAGAGAAGTGTTTGCAAATCTACAAATAAAAAGTTGCAAATTTGCAAGAAAAAAAGTTAAAAATTTGCAAGAAAAATGTTGCAAATTTATGAGAAAAGGGTGCAGATTTGTTTAGAAAAAGTTGCAAAGTTCTGAGAAGAAAAAGTTGAAGATAATTTCATTTCTGTTGAGGGTGAACTTGAAGCTTTGGGGACCTCCAGCGGTTGTTTCGTACTCTGCTGTATAGCCAGAAACAGTTGCAGTTAAGACTATTAATGGGAAGGCCATTATAATGCAACAGTGATATTTTTAACACGACTCAACGAGTAATGCTAATAAGCTAAGGATTAAAACAGTTACTCAAGCTAGGTCAGCCTACTGACCACAGAGTCAACAACAGTAAGTCAGAACCACAGATGGAACAACAGTATCTGGAGCAGCCTTAATATTTCGTGGGACAGGAAGTAACCTTTCAGAGAAAATTTCCTGCTAAGCAGCCATGTTGGGTCCTTTCTGAGATCAGCCCGCCCATCGCTGATTTAGTGTAACTTCCTGAAGGTCTGCCTGCCGAGCTTCAGGTGTGGGGAAGCAGTCCACATTTTCTGGTTAAAATCAAACCTCCACTGTAGTAATAGCAGGACCTACTCCCTGTGATCTCAGCTACTGGGGCTATTTTTACGACCTCTGAGAGTGAGACTAATGTGGCCCCATTAGCGGCAGCCATTCATTATTCAGCAGCTGCTCACCTGCAGCTAAATGGACGATAGAAATTAGGAATGGGCATGAGGAGGGAGTTTGTCAAGTCAGTGAGAAGATGGGCTTTTACCACTCTTAGGGTGAATCCTGTTTATCTCTGTAATGGGCTTATAAATCACCCCCCGAGTCGTAAAATCTCCTCAGAGTTGACTTATGTTCACAAATGCAGTGTCTTAACAAGCGTGATGTTGTGGAGATGTGTTGAAGGACGAGACTGAGTTTATTCCTCAGGTTCAGCTTTATTCACAATCACATACTCCAACATTCCAAAGCAGAAAAAAAGGATGAATCTTCTCACATCTGTCCTTTTATACCCAGGACATCAAACCTACAGTCACATGGTGTTTAATCAAACATACAGTCACATGGTACTTAATCCCAGTCACAATGTAACTTCCCCCGATCTTAACACCATCCACCCCCTAGTCTCCAGTGGTCAGGAAATCTCTCAAGGCCCTCTCCTTGAAACAAAAGGCCAAATCTCACACCCTCCTGTTACCTCTAGGAGGCTCAGTCCCTTTGTTCCCCTGAGATGTGAAGCACACAATAAACATACAGTAATATATATCTATGGGGCATATGAAACCAACATATGTGCCCCACATGACCCCCCCCCCCCCCCAAACGTCTAAGATGGAACAATCATAACTAAAGATGCATGTCATAATAAAATCACTACATATCAGTCCACATGCCGCTTAGGCTTTAGTCTTCTGCCGTATTTGCTGTAAGCCAGCTTTACTGCCTCCGCAGTGTCCTCCTGCTGTGGGGCTACTGCCTGTGGGTTAGAACTGTTAGTCAATCTCTGTGGGTGTTCTGGGGAATGCCCTCTAGGGGGTCTGCCGCACCGGGGGGCCCTCGCCAACTGCACAGCTTCGTCAGCCATCACAAAAGCGGGTTTGAGCCTGTTTATGCCAATCACTTCCTTCCTGCCTCCCAAATCTAGCAAAAAATGCTTCTTTCCTGTTTCCAGCACTCTAAATGGTCCATCATAAGGTGGTTGCAAGTTTGGGCGATGGGCATCATGTCTGACAAAAACAAACTCCGCATTTTTTAAAGCTTTAGGCACAAAAACACGCGGGAAGCTGTGATGAACTGGGCCAGGAAGTGTGCTCGATCCCGTGTCGCTCTGCAACCGCTGAGCGGGGGGGCACTCTGGTGCAGGATTATCCGGGAGAAACTCCCCAGGCAGCCGGAGTGGCTGCGCAAAAACTAACTCAGCTGGGGAGGCTTTTAAATCCTCTTTAGGTGCAGAACGCAACCCCAATAAAACCCATGGTAGCCTGTCCACCCAATTTACATTCGTAAGCGACGCTCTGAGAGCTGCTTTCAATGATCTATGGAAACGTTCGCCTAAACCATTAGCCTGCGGGTTGTACGCGGTAGTGCGGTGGATCGTTACCCCCAGGCTGCGGGCCATCGCTGATCAGAGCTCGGAAACAAATTGAGGGCCTCTGTCGGACGTAATGTCCGACGGAACTCCAAAACGCGCTACCCATGCTGTTAAAAACGCACGCGCCACCTCCTCGGCTGTGGTTGATGCCAATGGGACCACTTCCGGCCAGCGCGTGGTGCGGTCCACCATTGTCAAAAGGTGTGTGCACCCTTGTGACGGCGGAAGGGGGCCTACGAGGTCGACATGCACATGATCGAACCGCTTAGCCGGGATGTGAAAAGGCTCCAAGGGAGCTCTAGTGTGTTTGTGTATTTTGGCTCGCTGACAAGCCACGCAGGCTGCTGCCCACTCCTTGACTTGCTTGCGCAGGCACAGCCATACAAATTTCTCTCCTACCATTTTGACCGACGCGCGCGCCCTAGGGTGCGCCAGAGAATGGATCGAGTCAAAAACGCGGTGGCGCCACGCGGCTGGTACAACCGGACGCGGTCGTCCAGTGGAGACATCACAGATTAGGGGGGCATACCGTCTTGCAGCACCCTGTTCTCCAGCCTTAACCCTGTTGGTCCAGACTGGAGCGCGCGCACATCTGCGTCGCTAACCTGCTCTGCGGCCATGGCTGCATAATCTATCCCTACGCAGACCGGGGCCGCGCGTGCTTCCACGTCGCTACCCTGGTCCAAGGCCATGGCTGCAAAGTCTGCAGCCACCACAGCACGTGAGAGGCAGTCTGCTACTACATTATATTTACCCGCCACATGCTGGATATCGGTAGTAAACTCCGATATCGCGGCCAGCTGTCTCTGCTGCCGGCCCGACCAAGGTTCCGAAATCTTGGCCATCGCGAAAGTCAGCGGTTTGTGGTCCACGAACACGATGAAACGGCGTCATTCCAGCCAGAACTGGAAATGGCGGATGGCCAAGTGTAGAGCTAGCAACTCCCTGTCGAACGCGCTGTATTTTCGCTCGCTATCGCGCAAGGTTTTGCTGAAAAACGCGAGCGGTTGCCAAGCCCCAGACACGTACTGTTCAACGACCGCCCCTATGGCCACATCTGACGCGTCAGTAGTGAGCGCCATGCGGGCCGTTGGGACTGGGTGTGCCAACAACACAGCGTTTGCCAGGGCTGATTTGACTTGAGAGAATGCGCGCTCCCGCTCAGGAGACCATTCGATTTTATTTGTGGGTTTTTGTTTTTTTAGTGCAGCATACAATGGTTGCATGAGCTGCACTGCGCGGGGGAGGAAACGGTTGTAAAAATTAACCATTCCCAAAAACTCGTGTAACGCTTTGACCGTTTGTGGTTGGGGAAAATTTGTTATTGCGCGCACCTTATCGGGCAGAGGGACTGCTCCTTCTGGTGAAACGCGATGCCCCAAAAAATCAATCTGCGCCACCCCGAACTGACACTTCGCTGGGTTGATTATTAACCCGTGCTCTGCCAACCTCTGGAAAACTGCTGTGAGGTGGCTTTCGTGTTCGTCTTCGGATGCGCTGGCTACCAAAATGTCGTCCAGGTAGACAAACACGAAAGGGAGATCGTGCAGGACCGCGTCCATCATGCGTTGGAACGTCTGCGCCGCTCCCTTAAGCCCAAACGGCATGCGCAAAAACTCAAAAAGCCCGAAAGGAGTTATTACCACTGTTTTGGGTATGTCCTCAGCGTGCACTGGAACCTGGTGGTAACCGCGTACCAAGTCTATTTTAGAAAAAATGCGCGCCCCTGCCAAATGAACCGAAAAATCTTGGATGTGCGGGATCGGGTAGCGGTCGTGCGCTGTGGTGTTATTCAACCTGCGGAAATCACCGCAAGGTTGCCACGAGCCATCAGCCTTTGGGACCATGTGCAGCGGTGAAGCCCATGGGCTCTTCGAACGCCTGATGATGCCCAGTCTTTCCAGGTTGGCGAACTCCTCGCACGCTATGGTCAGTTTAGCTGAGTCCAAGTGCCAAGCTTTTGCAAAAACAGGTGGGCCGGTGGTAGTAATAAAATGTTCCACCCCATGTTTAGCCACTGTCGCCGAAAACGTTGGGACCGTGAGTGCTGGGAACTGAGTGAGGAGTGTGTGGAACTTACCACCTGCAGCTGTGACGTTGGCTTGTGCAGTTGGCGGGGCCACTCGAGCTCTGCAGGGGATAGAGTGAAAGGAGAGTGCATTAACCAGACGTCTGTTAACAAGATCAACCAATAAACCATGTGAGCACAAAAAATCAGCCCCTAACATGTTGAAATTGACTGCCGCTACAACAAAAGTCCACTCAAATGCACGGCCCTGCAAAGACAGAAGCTCTCACCGAAGGTCTTAATCGCTGAGCCGTTCGCTGCTGACACCTGGGGACCACTGGAAGGCGCCAGCCGGTCCGCGTAGGAAGGCATGATGAAGCTCAGCTGGGAGCCTGTGTCCACGAGGAAATGCCTCCCCAAGTGTGCGTCCTTCAGGTAGAGCAGCTTGTTCTCCTCCCCGAGGGCCGCAGCTGCTACCGACCCCCGGTCTTGGCGTTTCCCGAGCGCTTGAAATGGCACGGTGGAATGCACTTGCGCGCCCTCTCTGCAAAGCGGCGATGGTAGAAACAAAGGACGTCGTCCGCTTCGTGTCGCCTGGCCCTCGCTGCTGCCGTCGTCGGTGAGTCTGGTGCTGCAGCCTCTGGCCCCATGCCGTCTCTGGACGTTGTGCCTAGCTCTGCTGCCGCGGCCGAAGCCGCGCTCCGTTTGTGGGCGTCGATGAGTCGTTGCGCCTCCTGGCTCAGCTCGTGGTAGTCTCGTCGGGCCAACAGAGGTGAACCGGCCAGGGTCACTCTCACCGCTGGCGGTAGGGTCCTGAGGAAAAGGTGGGTGAAGATAAAGCTGTCATCTTCGGAGTCTCTTAACCTCAGCATTTTCCCCATCAGGTCTGTGGGTCTGTTGTTCTCAAACTCCGTCAACGCCAGGAGCCCCTCTGCTCGCTGTTGCACCGAGGGGGTGAAGTGGCTGATAAGCGCAGCCTTCAATGCGCTGTACTTGTCGCTGTCCGGTGGGTGGTTGACCAGTTTCTCCACCCTCTGGACTGTGTGGTTGTCCAGCTTCGCCACCACATGGTAGAACTTTGTGTTGTCTCTTGAGATTCTCCGGAGGTTGAATTGCGCCTCGACCGCGCTAAACCAGGAGTGCGGACTATTCTGCCAGAAGTCCGGCAGCTGGAACGTGGCGGCATTCGTCAGGCTGGCTTCTGACGAGTCCGGCTCGGGAGAATTACTTCTGCTCATGCTTCGTCGTAAGGTCACCAGTGTGGAGATGTGTTGAAGGACGAGACTGAGTTTATTCCTCAGGTTCAGCTTTATTCACAATCACATACTCCAGCATTCCAAAGCAGAAAAAAAGGATGAATCTTCTCACATCTGTCCTTTTATACCCAGGACATCAAACCTACAGTCACATGGTGTTTAATCAAACATACAGTCACATGGTACTTAATCCCAGTCACAATGTAACTTCCCCCGATCTTAACACCATCCACCCCCTAGTCTCCAGTGGTCAGGAAATCTCTCAAGGCCCTCTCCTTGAAACAAAAGGCCAAATCTCACACCCTCCTGTTACCTCTAGGAGGCTCAGTCCCTTTGTTCCCCTGAGATGTGAAGCACACAATAAACATACAGTAATATATATCTATGGGGCATATGAAACCAACATATGTGCCCCACAATGTGATCATACTGCTGTAACCGGCTTTACTTAATGTTCAGGTGAGTTTGCCTCAGAGATTAAATACACCGCGTTTCAAATATTACGCAAATGGTGTTTGTCTCTGATTTAGATAGATAGATGGATAGATAGATGTACTTTATTGATCCCAAGCTGGGAAATTACAGTGTAACAGCAGCATGACGGTTGACAACCAAACGACAGAAACGCACGCATGACAGACAAAGGGATTACCCATGGAAAGTAAAACTAACTCTACTATAAAAACCTATATACATCATAGCTGAATATATGGTGATCCATATAAACACATGAATCATACCTGCTGCACAATGCAGGACTATCAGGGGCAGAGTGAAATGTGAGGCACCAGTTAGACTGTAAGGTGCAGTGTGGCAGCATAGTTATGACCAGAATACAACATCATAGTGAGTTATTGTACAGTGAAATGGCATGTGGCAGGAAAGATTTCCTGTACCTGGCCGTTCAACAGCGAAGCTGTAGTAGTCAACTGGAGAAAGTGCTCCACTGTCTGTCCAGTGTATGGTGGAGGGGGTGATCAGAATTGTCTACGATGGATCGCAGTTTATTTAGTGTTCTCCTCTCCACCACTGTCTCAAAGGCCTCAGGCCTGAGACCAATTACAGAGCCAGCCCTCTTGATAACCTTGTCAAGTCTGTTGGTTTCACTGGCTCTGATACTGCTACCCCTACAGACAGCAGCAAAGAAGATGGCGCTGGCGACAGCGCCATCTAAATATTTTATTTTCCTAAATAACCAATGCAAATGACAGTGAGTATAATTTTCAAGTCATCAACCGTTATAGCATAATTCAAATTTTACTGAACAAACCTCCCAATGGTAACTACTTTTTCGCAAAAATAAAAAGCTCCAAGTGCACTGTTCCAAATTATTATGCACAACAGACTTTCAAAACATTTTATTCGTTGTAAAGAAATGAAAATGGTCATTTGTGGAATTTGCAGCATTAGGAGGTCATATTTAATAAAATCAAAAGCTATTTCAATCAAAAACATCTTAACAGGCCAAGTTACATGTTAACATAGGACCCCTTCTTTGATATAACCTTCACAATTCTTGCATCCATTGAACTTGTGAGTTTTTGGAGAGTTTCTGCTTGAATTTCTTTGCAAGATGTCAGAATAGCCTCCCACAGCTGCTGTTTTGATGTGATCTGCCTCCCACCCCCATAGATCTTTTGCTTGAGGATGCTCCAAAGGTTCTCAATAGGGTTGAGGTCTGGGGAGGATGGGGGCTACACCATGAGTTTCTCTCCTTTTATGTCCATAGCAGCCAATGACACAGAGGTATTCTTGGCATCATGAGATGGAGCATTGTCATGCATGAAGATAATTTTGCTACGGAAGGCACAGTTCTTCTTTTTGTACCATGGAAGAAAGTGGTCAGTCAGAAACTCTATATACTTTGCTGAGATCATTTTCACACCTTTAGGGACCCTAAAGGGGCCTACCAGCTCTGTCCTCATGATTTCAGCCCAAAACATGACTCCGCCACCTCCTCACTGACGTGGCAGCCTTGTTGGGACATGGTGGCCATCCACCAACCATCCACTGCTCATTCATCTGGACCATCCAGGGTTGCACGGCACTCATCAGTAAACAAGACTGAAAATTAGTCTTCATGTATTTCTGGGCCCACTGGAACCATTTCTGCTTGTGACCATTGGTTAGGGGAGCCGAATAGTAGGTTTACGCACAACTGCAAGTTTCTGGAGGATCCTACACCTTGAGGTTCATGGGACTCCAGAGGCACCAGCAGCTTCAAATACCTGTTTGCTGCTTTGTAATTAGCAGCTGCTCTCTTAATCCGATGAATTCGTCTGACAGAAACCTTCCTCATTATTTTTTTTGTCTGTACAAACCCATCTGTGCTCTGAATCAGCCACAAATTTCTTCACAGTACTATGATCACGCTTTTTCTTTCCCATATTGCTTGAAACCTGTGGCATGTTTAATAATGTGGAACATCCTTCTTAAGCAGTTTTCCTTTAATTGGGCTCACCTGGCAGACTAATTACGACAGATGTCTGAGATTGATATTAGTGATCCAAAGAGCCCTGAGACACAAAACCATCCACGAGTTTAATTGAAAAAGAAAAAATTCAATGTTTGACACTAAAATCCTGTTTGCATAATAATTTGGAACACAGTGTACTGCAGCACCATTTCATTTACAGTAACCTTCTTCAGTGCATGTTTCTTTCAATCAGGGGTGTCCACTCATGTGCCATGGAGGGCCAAGACCCTGCAGGCTTTACCTCGAACCAGTGTCTTCAACAGCAGATTTCACTGAATTTCTTCCCACTGATTGCTGATAAGTGAAAACACCTGCTGAAGAGACTGGGTAGAAGAGAAAATCTGCAGGGTCTTGGCCCTCCATGGCACATGATTGGACACCCCTGCGCTAAATGCTAGTAAGCTCCAGTTCACCCCATCCTTCCTGTGCTGTCGTTTCTGAGATCTGTGCTTGAGGCTAACGTTAGCTGGACAGAGCCTGAGCTGCTAATATAAAATTGGCTGAATGTGAGTGGGTTAAAGCCCACATAAAGCATCACTGGGAACAGGTGTGTGGTCAGTGGAACAGGAATAGGCCCTGTGGTATAATTGGCACAGAAATTAGCCGAAATGAGTGAATTGCTGGCCCTGCTAGCTGTGGCTAGCCACCACTAGTGGAGGAGCCCTATCAGCTAGAATATAGAATATATATATATATGTATGTATATGTAAATCATCTAGAATGAAATATATGATCAAGATGATTTGGCTGGAATCACGAATATTGGATATGGTGGGTGACATTTGTTAAGAAGAGTTACAACTGCTAGCTAAACTAGCCTAAGTTGGCTAGTCAGTCCGCCAGTGATTACCGATCCATCCTGGCCAAAATATGACAAAACAAGCCAGAATAAAGCCTGGAAATGAGCTATATGAGCCAGCTAGAAACAGTGATGCCTAGTGGGGTGAGTAGAATATATTCATTAGCCATAACAGCCGTGGCTGCTAAGCTAGGCTAACGTCATGATTTCTTGACCATCCTGCAAAAAAATACAACACAATAAGCCATAATAAGGCCTTGAAGTGAGATGTATGATGGAGTATCGATTAACTGACTGCCTGGGAACACAGATGGGGTGAGTAGAATTTATTGAAAATATCCATAAATATAAAACATGGT
This sequence comes from Pholidichthys leucotaenia, assembly GCA_020510985.1. Classification (NCBI taxonomy): domain Eukaryota; kingdom Metazoa; phylum Chordata; class Actinopteri; order Cichliformes; family Pholidichthyidae; genus Pholidichthys; species Pholidichthys leucotaenia. The sequence continues at coordinate 194,279,135 of CM035843.1, read as the reverse complement.
TTCTAAGCTAGGCTAGCTGTGGCTCTCCAGATACCCAAATTCATGCACAAAAGTCAAAATTTCATCATTAATCCCTTTTTAATGAATGAAAATGTAAAACAGAGGATGAATAAGAAGCCTAAATCCATTATAAAATATCGTTAATAACCCCAAATAGCAACAATGACGGCTTTTTCTGTTAATAATCTGCTGGATGGCATCACCTTATTTTAGATTTTCTTCTTTTTTGGTTCTGTCAGCTGACTATCACAGTAACAACTACACAGTGACCAACGGCTGGAAGATCCACAACACGGCCAAAAACAAGTGGTTCGTCTGCATGGCGAAAAACACTGAGGACAAGCAGAAGTGGCTGGATGCCATCCTGAGAGAACGGGAGCAGAGAGAGAGTAAGCACTGCTTATTATTGGGGTTTGTTTTTGTGATTAGGGCTGCAGCTATCGATTAATTGATGAATCGGGTAAGCTTTTTCTGTCTTTTTCTCTTTTGAGTGAAGACCATTTGACCAAAATCTTGCTGTTTATGTGTTAAGCAAACTTGTACTGTCCAATCTGTGCTGAACCTTCTTCCCTAAAGAGTGGTATCAGGGCCACAAAAGGCTTATCCGATTCATCGATTGATTGATACCTGCAGCCCCATTTGTGATCTTGCTTAAAAATGTATATCGGCACTAAACACAATTCACTTGTACTGTATGTTGTCTATGAATAATTGATATACTGCAGCCTCTGACTCTACGAATGGAAACCAGAGTCGTTTCTGGCTATAAAGCAGTGTGTGCACCTGCCACAGGCCCCCTCGGCCACAAGGGGGTGCCCAACCTACAAGTGCACCCTCAACATTTTGAGGGAGAATAAATTTCTTTAACTTTTTTCTTTGTAGATTTGCAACTTTTTTCTTCTAAATTTCATTTTTTCTTGTGAATCTGCAACTTTTCTTGGAATCTTGCAACCCTGGTATATTTTGCAACTTTTATCATCATAAATTTGCACCTGTTTTCTTCTAAATTTGCATCTTTTTTCCCCACAAATTTCCAGCTTCCTTCTTGTAAATTTGCAATGTTTTCCTCATAAACTTGCAACTTTTTTCTTAATAATTTACATCTTTTTTCCCAAAATTTGTAACTTTTTCATTACTGGTTTGCAACCTCTTTTTGCTATAAATTTGCAACTTTTTTCTCATAAATTTGCGACTTTCTTGTCGAGAATTTGCAACTTATTCTCACAAATTTGCAACTTTTTCCTCATAGGTTTGCAACTTTTTTAAAATATGTCTAACTTTTTTCTCGTAAATTTGCAACTTTTGCTCCATAGATTTGCAACCTTTTTTTTCTTGTCCATTTGCAACTTTTTTCCTCGTAAATCTGCAGCTTTTTTAAATAAATTTGCAAATTTACAATGTTTTTCTTTTAAATTTTCTAGCTTTTTTCTTTAAAGTTGCACATTTTTTCTCTTGTAAAGTTGCAACTTTTTCTCGTAATGTGGAGCTTTTCCCTTGTAAACTTGCAACCCATTTTCTCAAAAAGGCCAAGGTCATCCTAACACTTTGATGTCTCTGTTTGGATGCAGAATATTTCTAGATGCCAGTTTTGTCCTTTGTAGCACTGATTTTCAGCTTTTGTGCTGCTGCTGTTGTCCTTCCTTGATAGTGTCACCTTACATGTACAAACTGTTGTAGCCAAAGTAATGAGTGTGGATGTCTGTGATCCTGAGGCGGTGTTTGCCGCCTGCAGCCACATCCCACCTTCACCAGGCTGTCTGACTGTGTTTATGAAACAGAGGCTTAGGTGACGTGACATTTGGGAGCTTCACCTCAGAGGTGGCCTGTGGAAAAAGAAGGCGGCTGAAACCGTGTGTTTCAAAATTTAAAAGCTTTTTAGTTGCAGAAGGTATATGGTTATTCAGAGCAATGCCTTTGATCTGCAGTGTCTTTGGAATTAACAGAAAAGAAGCTAAAGATCTGTTAAATTTCACCCATCCACTTTGTTCAATCGCACAACAATTCAGTCGTTAATTTTAAAAGTCTAAAAAATCCACAGGTGATAAAACTTGCTCTCTCGTTTGTGGTTAATTTGCTTAAAATGAGTTTTACCAAAGTTTGTGCTTATGGTATTCCTTTAATCATGTGCTATCGTTAGAGGCAATTTGCTTTTTGCCAACATTGTTATTATTAACATCGAACCCCGACACACTCCTGATTTTCTGCAGCATGTAAACAGAGGGCCAGTAGAGGTGCAGGAGTATGGTTTCCCTCCATTTAACTTCAACATTTTTTACATTTTTTTAATTATGCTTGACCATGATTTGAGTTTCAGTTTTTTGAACCAGACTGCTAAAAGACATCTTTGTTAAAATTTCTGTTAATCTAATCAATTTAATCACTTTTGAGTTTTAAAATGTGTTTGCTAAGCACCCCTTTACACAGCACGGAGATTGTGGAGAGATTGAGCCAGTTTTTGATCTTTGGGATCATTTGGGGAGGTCCTTGTGTGTTTTAGACTGATTCTATGATGAGACCGTGGCAACTGTGGAGATCACCGGTGGATCAAAAATTAGCCAGATCTCTCAACGATCTCTGTGATTTCCACCCCTGTGTAAAGGGGGTGAAACATAAACATGATGCAAGACTAACATGAGCAAAGTTCAACCCAAATGCCACAAAAAGATAAGAACTGAAGAAAATTCTGTTGTCTCACACTGCCAGGATGCAGAAATGTGGTGCAGCAGTACAGAAAATTTGCTGTGATGTCATATGTGATGCTAATGCTAACTGTTAGCGCCTTTCTGTACCAACATATCACACTTCTAAGTGAGCATCAGCTACGTGCTGCCATAGTAGCGCAGCTTCTTGCTGATTTGAGCCACATGTTGTCCTTGAACCATGGTGTTTATCCTGTAAAACTGGATGTTTCTTTTCTCCTCCGGTCTGCACTTCACTTAATGAAGTCATGGGTTGCTAATTTTTAACCTTTTGAGCTCATTCCAGTGAAACCAAAAGGAGCTAATGCACTAGTGCTGCATCTGTAGTCCATCCGTCCACACTTCACAGAAATCACTGTGCGATTTCCCCAGTACTCACCAGACTCACACACAACGATCATCAGGTGGGTCTGCAGCAGGAATCTAGTCAAGGTCAAAGGTCAGGAAACGTGGGCGCTCTCGTGGTAGTTTCATCAGGTCGGTGTGAAAATCTGTTCTGGTAAATTTTCAGTTACTTATCTGACTAAGCAGGATCATTTGAAGTTTTGATTGGAGGAAAGGTAGAGCCAAAAGTAAACGTATAGAAGATGTTCTGTGCATGTTTGTGAGGTGGTGGTTTTGGTGTTACACCGGGTATTATGTTGTCATATAAACTTGTTCATCATGAACAGTTTTAGAGGCCGACTGATGTGAGATCAGTCATGTAAGCTGATATTCTTAATGCTCCTTCACTCGTTTTTCTTTCAGCTTCCTCCTTTTTTCCTTTAAGCATGTCTGCACCTGTTCAGGACCCGCCATCTGTCTTTGTGTGGGTTTTTTTGTGTGTGTGTTCGTTGGACAGTGTGGAGGGCTTTGACCGGATTTGCAGCGGTACACAACAGGCCACCTGATGGCATTAATATGGAGAAATTAGCACATGCTGAACATTTCTGCCATATTTAGCTCAATTTATTTAATAATCAATAGAGGTACATAAGTGAACAACAAGATGTAGCCACACACACAAAAAAGTGAACACCACGGTTGTTGCAGTTGCTCGTTGTCCTTCGCGGTAGGTTTATCCATAGCGTGGTACTACATAATTGTGGTTATCGTGACAGCCCTAGTGGTGGGTATACCACAACAAAAAATGTTAATGTCTCAATAACTTGTCATGTGCCCTTGAGCATCAAGTCGACTTATTGTCTGCTGAGGCATGACATTCCACTCTTCTTGAAGGATGGCCCTCAGGTCATTGAGGTTGTGGGCTCCAGGGTCACGAGCCTCTACACAGCGACTCAGCTGATGTCATAGGTTTTCTATGGGATTGAGGTCTGGAGAAAGTGCAGGCCACTCCATTTAAGGTACCCCAGCCTCCAGCAGCCATTCCCTAATGATACGACCTCAATGAGCTGGAGCATTGTTGTCCATGAAGATGAAATTAGGCCTGTGTTGTTCATGCAGGGGCACAATGACTGGATTAATGATGTTATTCAGGTAGTATTGGCTTGTCACCGTACCATTCACAAGGTGTGGGGCAGTTCTGTATGGACTAGACACACCTGCCCAGACTGTAACACCACCACCACCAAAGGCTCATCTGGTGACAACAGTGGCTGATGCATAGCGCTCTCCTTGACATCTCCAACATCGTTGGCGGCCATCATTTGAATTGACTTTCATCAGAACAGCACTGAGGCCCACTTGTCCCTTGTCCAGCGTAAATGCACCCTGGCCCATGCAAGACGATTACACCTACTGTATACCTGATGGTGTGGTCAGGTACCCTTGCAAGTTGTCTAGCATGCAGACCACACTGATGTAAACAGTTTTGAATGGTCTGATGTGACACTTGGGTGCCTCTCACCTCTCTTAAATGTGCCTGGAGTTGAGTGGCATTCACCATCCGGTTCCGCAGGGCACTGTTCACAATGAAGTGGTCATCAGCGTGGGATGAGGCCAAAGGATGTCCACTTCTATGCCTTTCTGTAACTCTTCCAGTCTCTCTGTATCTCTGTTGCAACCTGCTGATGACACTCTGTGACACTCTAAGCTCAGTGGCCACTTCCCTCTGAGAACATCCTGTTTGAAACCTTGCAGTGACGAGGTACTGTTGATCAGTTGTTGGGTGTCGTCTTGGTCTCATGATGTCAAAATGTAAACAGCCTGATGAAGAGGACTGTTTAAATAACAATTGTAATTGAACCAGAAAATTTATTGGTCGATTCATGGATCAAACGCCTGTTGTGAATTTTGCCATTAAGCAGCTTGTTAGAGAACAGCAAGTTGTGCAAGAAGTACTGAAACACTGAACAGCTGGACATGTGCATTTAAAAGGTTAGAGAAGGTCAAATTAAGTTCCCCTGTAAAGGTCATAGTGCATTTTAGGTGCATCCTGAAATTTCACCCGGAGCCAAATATCCCTACCTTTTTGTGAGTAGTGTACATACGCGCGCGCACGCGCGCGCGCACACACACACACACACACAGAGGGTAGGGAAAATAAGTATTGAACACGTCAACATTTTTCTCATTAAACATATTTCTGATGGAGACATTGACCTGAGATTTCACCAGATATCAGTAACAACCCAGTAATCCATACATACAAAGAAATCAAGGCAACTGTGTTCACAAACAAGTTATATTTAATAAAGTAGAATGTCACAGGGAATAAGTATTGAACACATGAAGAAAAAGAGGCTCAAAATGGCATAGAAAGCCAAGAAACCAGTTGAAATGCATCAGAATTTAGGAAGCCATCCCATCTCCCATCAGTGCAAATTAATTTAAGCTGGTTAAGTCCTGACTGATAGCCTTTAAAAAGGTCTTTGAATATCAGTCACACCAGAAATGACTCATAATGGGTAGAATCAAAGCGCACTCTCTGGACATTTGTAAACAATACAGATTTAAGATGGAAAAAGTTACAGATTTATGATTAAAAAAGTAGCAAATTTAGAGGAAAAAGTTACATGTCTATGAGGAAACAATTGAAAATTTACAAGAAAAAAAATTTTTAAATTTACAAAAAAAAATTGGAGATTTAAGATGCAAAAAGTAGCAAATTTACGAGAAAAAAGTAGCCAATTTACAGGAAAAAAAATTAAGTTTATGAGAAAAAAATTATAAATTTGTAAGAAAAAATATATATTTGAGGAAAAAATTACAAATTTACCAGGAGAAAACTGCAGATTTAAGTTGCAAAAAGTAGCAAATTTACAGGAAAAAAGCAGCAAATTTACAAGAAAAAAATAGCAAATTTTGAGAAAATTTTCATACGTAAGATGCAAAACGTAATTGATTTTCAAGGAAAAAAGTAGCAAATTGGTTGGGGGCGACATGGCCCCCACCCCCTCAGATTTACACATATGACATGCTGAAAAAAATCTGCATCATCAGAGAAACGGAGTGAACAACTTGGCAAGAAAAAGCACGTTGGTTTGAGTTGATGGGAGAAAGCTCTGTAAGCCGCAACATTGCACTAAACCTGGGAACAGCGTGATGAGACAATTTTATGTCCTCACCTCAGGGTTTTGTGGATTGTGCCGCTCTGCTGTTCAACATGTTGGCTTGGTGATGGACTTTAGCAGAGTGACTGGGCGACGAGTGCACCTGCTGCGCGTGACGAGCGCAGACGCTTACATCAGAATCAGAATCAGAATAGATTTATTGCCAAGTACATTAACAGATCACTGATAACATATGAGAGAATTTGACTTGACACAGAAAATGAACCTGCATTTCCAGTGACATACAAGCACACACACACACACACACACAAATCTTGTACCAATCTTGTCCCACGGCGGTCAGGTGTCCATGTTTGGAGTGGCACAGCAAAGCACACATAACTTGGCACGACACATTGAGCAGCTTTTTTTCCTCGTAAAGTTTTGACTTAATTTCTTGTAAATTTAAAATATTTTTTCTTATAAATTTGCAGCATTGTTCTCATAAATTATTTTTTTCATAAAATGTGATTTTTTTTTTCTCAGAATTTTGTGACTTTTTTCTAAGTTTACAACATTTTCCCATGTAAATATGCAACACTTTCCTCATACATTTGCAGCTCTTTTGTAAATTCACTCATTTTTTCTTGTTAATTTGCAACTTTTTTCCTTGTAAATTTTTCAACTTTTTCTCATTTTTTTTTTGTAAATTTAAAACCTTTTATTCTTGTAAATTTGCGGCATTTTACCTCATAAATTTACATATTTTAGTAAATTTAGATTTTTTTTTCCCCTCATAATTTTGTGACTTTTTGTAAATTTGCTACTTGCTAGTGATCAGGCAGCCATGTTTAGAATGGCACAGCAAAGCACACGTAACTCAGTGTGACGCACGTTCAGATCCAGACTGATTTGTGATTGGGGGTCTGGGTACGTATAGGGATCCAGAGTTTGAGAAGCTCTGTCTTAAATTGTTAATGTTAAATCTAAATGTTAAAATAGTTGCATGTGACTTCCGGTTATGGCTGCCACGTAGGACGGACGTGTCTCGCTCTGCTCTGCTCCTGGAGAAAAAAAATCGGCAAATAACTCTCTCATTTGGGACAGAACGTATCCCAGCATTTGGCCGAGGATATGTCGGCGAAGCCTAAGGCTGGAAAACCAGGAAAAGGAAAAAGCGAGCCGCCGAAACAGTCCAAATTAACGGACTTTCAGGTCTGTGACGCAGCAAACAAGGCTCCATATATGGCGGAGGAGGCTGGCGGCGGTGCGATTTCTGCGGGGAATGGCGCAGATGCGCTGATGGCTGCCATGAGTTCAATGAGAGCGGACTTTTCCTCTAGATTTGATGGGATTATGACAGCGCTGGAAGGAATAAGAAAGGAATTGGGTGACTGTGTAGAACGAACGGCGCAGATGGAGCTCCGTCTCGCTAGTGCTGAAGATGACGTCACCCGTCTTCAATTAAAGGTGCGCACTTTGGAAAAAAAAAATAAATCTCTGGAAGATAATATTTTGGATTTGGAATCTCGGTCGAGACAGAATAATTTGAGGCTGGTGGGTCTTCCAGAGGAATCAGAAGGTCGGGACGTATGTTCCTTTCTGGAAAAGTGGATTCCGGAGGTGCTGGGCAGCGAGGAGTTGCAATCAGCAGTGGTTCTGGAAAAAGCACATCGTATTGGCCCACGGAGAGATAAGGGACCGCCGAGGACCTTAATTATGAAGTTTCTAAGCAACAGAGACAGGATGAAGATCTTCAACGCTGCACGTGCTAAAGGAGAGATTAAACACCAGGACCAGCAGGTGCGGTTCTACCCAGATTTGGCCACAGGAATCCAGCAATTGAGGAAGCAGTTTGATCCCGTACGTAAGGAGCTGCGCAACCTTGGGATTCGTCATGGTGTAATCTATCCTGCGAGACTGCTGACCACGTATGAGGGCAGAACCCACATCTTCAAGACCCCAGAGGAGGCGCAGGAGTTCATCAAGAAGATCAAAGAAGAAGAAGAGACTGGTGGGAGCTAAGCATGAACAAAATATAAGGTAGAATAATTAAGCATTTGCACAGGCATCTGACTGACTTGAAGTAAATAGTAAGTTTACAAAATATAGATTGTATTATATATTAAAAAAAAAAAAAAAAAAAAAACAAACAAACAAACAAAAAAAAACTATGATGTACAAAGTTGTTAAAAATTTTGGAGTTAAGTTGGAAAACTACAGAGGAGAGTTAATGTTACGTCATTAAAAGCAGTAGAGTTAGGGTGATTGGGAGGATGAAGAAGGAGTGGCTTAGGCTGTTCCCCGTGGGTGTGGAACGGTCGATGGCTATATCGGGAGACAGAATTTTTCTTTTGATTTTGGGGGGTTTGCCACAAGTGTGGGAAGGGGAAATTTGTTTGTGTGTAGTTTGTAGGATGAATGTTCAACCACTCATGTTTTTGCTTCTCTGTATGAGCATGTTTACACTGCAAGGTAATCCCAAACTCTCTATTGATCATGGACCAAAGTGTTAATCTTAATTTAACTTCATGGAATTGCAGAGGTCTACAAAATTTAAAAAAACTTAAACAAGTTATGAATAAAATAAAGGACATGGGTTCAAGAATTGTGTTTTTACAAGAAACTCATCTGATAGAGGAGGATGTTAAAAGAATTAGGAGTAGATGGCAGGGAAGTGTATTCACCTCTTCATTTTCATCCCGAGCCAGGGGAGTTATGACTCTCATACATAAATCAGTTCCTTTTCAAGTGAAAAATGTAATTGGAGACAAATTTGGAAGATATGTAATCATTCAAGGTTCTTTGCTATTAGAAAATATAAATCTTGTGAACTTATATGGTCCCAATATAGATGACCAGAAGTTCTTTGCTAATTTATTTCTCATCTTATCATCACTTACAGGGCAACATATAATAGCAGGGGATTTTAATTGTACATTGAATCCAGGTGTGGATAGATCAACAGGACTGGATTGTACGCACATTGGATGTAGGATGACTATTAATCATTTTATGAAAGAATTGAGATTGTTAGATATATGGAGAGAAATGAAACCACAAGTTAAAGCCTATTCTTGTTATTCCAGTACCTACAAGACATTCTCACGTATTGATTATTTTTTGATTTCCACAGAATTAAGGTCCAAGATTCAAAACTGCTTTTATGATAACATCGTGATCTCTGATCATGCACCCTGTTGTCTAATATATGTAGATAAAAAATTGATAAAGGAATCAGGTAGATGGCAATTTCAGCATAAATGGCTTCAGGATGAGGAATTTGTCAAGTATATAGAAAAACAGATAGACGAGTTCTTTGACATCAATACTACACAAACATCAGCATGTGTAAAGTGGGAGGCTTTCAAAGCTTTTATTAGGGGACATATTATTAGTTATACAGGATCAAAATCTAAGAAGACTCGAGAGGAGAGAGCTAAATTGGAACATAAAATAAAAAATCTTCAGGAAAAAGTGTATGCAGGAAGTGACCCAAGGTTGGAGAATGAATTACTGATTTTGAGAGCTGAATACGACAAAAAATCAGCGAATAGAGCTGCCTCGAGTCTTCTAAGATTGAAACAATCTTTTTATGAACAAGGTGAAAAATCAGGAAAATTATTAGCATGGCAGATTAAACAATTGGAAATTAAAACACCAATTACCAGTATTATAAGTAAGGGACAGGTAGTTATAGATCCTTTAGAAATTAATAGAGCCTTTAGAGATTACTATGAAAAATTATATGATACCAAAAATGAACCTGATTTAACAAAACTAAATGGGTTTTTGAACGAACTATCTATACCGTGTATTCCAAATGAAAACAGGGAGATATTGGAGTCTAAAATTAGTCAAGAAGAAGTTGGGCTAGCCATTGATAATATGAAATCAGGAAAAAGTGCAGGACCAGATGGTCTTCCAGTTGACCTTTATAAAAAATTTAAGAATAAATTAATAAAACCTTTTTTGGAAATGGTTTTAGAAGCATTTCAAAATAATAATTTACCATCATACATAAATAATGCCTTAATTATACTGCTGCCAAAACCAGGTAAGCCCTCTAATAAATGTGAAAATATGAGACCAATAAGCCTATTAAACGCCGACCTTAAGATAATCTGTAAAATTTTAGCAAGACGAATACAAGAAATTTTACCAAATATTATTAATCGAGATCAGAATGGCTTTATAAAGGGTAGACAAGGCTTCCATAATGTAAGAAGACTATTTAATATTATTTATTTTAATAAAGAAGCACCGGATACAGCTCTCCTATCATTGGACGCCGAAAAGGCCTTTGATAGAGTTGAATGGCCCTTTCTTTTTGAAGTCCTACAAAGGTTTGGACTTGGAAATAATTTCATAAAATGGGTTCAAATAATATACAATAATGCTACAGCAGAAATCCTAACAAATAACAATATTTCAAAACCAATAAAAATCAATAGAGGATGTCGACAAGGCTGTCCACTTTCACCTTTACTGTTTACTATGGCAATTGAACCTTTAGCGATAGCGATACGTTTACATTCACAAATATATGGAATTAAAGTTGGACCAACAGAACATAAAATCTCCCTGTACGCCGATGACATAATTTTGTTTATGTCGAATCTAAAAAAATCAATTCCAACCTTGTTGAATTTAATAAAGAATTTTGGGGAAATATCAGGATATAAAATAAATAAAACTAAATCTTCAATATTAATGCTAAATGAGACCCAGAGAAATTACCCAGCCCCTGAGGTAAATCAATTCAATGTTGTAAATCAGTTTAAATATTTAGGAATCCAAATTATGCCTAAGCTAGAATCAGTCGCCAGTGTCAACTATGAAGCCTTAATGTCAGATATCAATGAGTTAACTCAGAGATGGATGTCACTACCAATGTCGATGATCGGGAGAATCAATATACTTAAAAGTAATATTTTACCTAAAATACTTTATTTATTTCAATACATTCCCTTATCACCACCTTTAGATCTATTCTCAAGAATAAAAAAAAAGTTAGTGGAATTTATATGGAACAACAGGAGGGCTAGATTACGTTTGTCTTTATTATATTTACCATTTGATCGTGGAGGTCTGAAATGTCCAAATTTTATGTTGTATTATTGGTCGGCACAACTGAGGTCTATGACATATTATTTTTCATCAAATGATCTCCCTCACTGGACTGAAATGGAATCATACAATTTACCTTTACCTCTTCCCATATTCATATACTCAGATTCGGCAAAAAAATTACAAAAACAAGTTAAAAATCCATTTGTAAAGCATATGATCAAAATATGGTGTGAAGCTAAAAACTATTTAAAAGAACCACAGTTATTGTCACAATTTAGTCCAATATGGGGTAATCAATATTTTAAACCAGGGAGAGCGGACGCTGTATTTAAAGTATGGAATTTAAAAGGGATACAAAAGATTCAGGATTTATATTTGCCATGTGCAGACAACATAATGTCTTTTGAAGAGCTGAGGATCAAATTTAATCTCAATAGAACACATTTTTTTAAATATCTTCAACTTAGAAACTTTATTCGATCAAATCAAAATAAAGCTCTCACTCGACCTATTTATTCATCCTTGGAAAAAATGATGATGAAAGATAGTAAAAGAAAGGGTATTATTTCAGAGTTTTATAACTCACTGACACTATCTTCAAGTGAAAATTCACTGAAAAGATTAAACTACTGGAAAGAAGATCTGCAAATTGAAATTTCAGAGGAACAATGGGAATTGGCTTGTACAGAAGCTCAAACCAAATCAATAAATGCACGCCTTAAATTGATACATTTCAAATGGTTAATGCGGATGTATGTTACACCGGAGGAGTTAAATAGATATAACAAAAATATACCAGATACATGCACAAAATGCATGGAAAGTAAAGGAACCCTATTTCATTGTTTATGGGAATGTAGATTAATAAGAATGTTTTGGGAAGAGGTGAGGGTAACAATTGAAAAAATAATCTCAAAACAAATCATATTGAATCCTAAACTGTTTTTGTTGGGTCTGTACCCAGAAAAGCATAATTTTAATAAAAGTGAAAGAACATTCATAGACCTCAGTTTGCTTAATGCCAAAAAATGTATTGCACTATTATGGAAAAAGACTCATAGACCAGATGTGACTCAGTGGTTAAGACAGATGTTAACAAACCTTCCATTAGAAAGAATAACATATATACTAAAATCAAAGGAAATTGTGTTTGAGAATATATGGAGACCTTTTATTGATTATGTAAAAAATTTAAACATAACTCTTGAAGAAGAAGGTGAATGATGTGTGTGGACCTTGTAAATTCCAAACTGGTGAACATAATATGTATACTTATGTATTGGATTGTCTAGACTAAACAGAGGAGCATTGTTGAAGACTTGATTTTGTTGGTGGTTGTTGGTGTTTTTAGTGCATTTTTTTTTTTTTTGTAGTACTTTAGTGTTAGTGTTTGATTGTTTGTATCATGTTTAAAAAAAAAAAAAGGTTCAATAAAGATATTGTGGAAAAAAAAAATAGTTGCATGTAGATGCTAAATATTTAGCTAACATGTTTGAATTTTCATATTAAATATTTGCTCTTTTCTTAACGATTAGAGCCCTAATTTTTAGCTTGTAAGAGTTTGTCTCCATCAGCATCTAATCCTGTGATGAGATGGTTTCAGAGTCGGGGTAAGTACTGAGGGAGCATGCGGTGTCGAGTGTCTCGCCGGCAGAAAATCGACCTGAGGCTAACAGATGCCAGATCAGTCATGCTGCCTACTTTCCCCGGCACTCTCTCCACTTCCATCGCCCCTCTGCAACAGACGTTCCCCCAGCCTCGTCTAGACTGTAGCACGTTTTCCTCCAGAATAATTCATAGAAATGAGCTTTTCACTCCTCGCCCTTCACGTGTTACTACATCAACTGACACGCCTTATTTAGTGTTGCCTTGTTCTATGTTCCGCCCCCTCCAAAAAGATTTTAATTGTTCAACAACTTTCAGCTGGTGGTGTCATCTTATCACAGTTTTTTTAGAAGTTTAACAGGCAGGGGTGGTGGAGGGTTTTATCTCGTGCCAGCGGGGGAAGGAAGACGGGCTCCAACAGCTGGACCAGGAGCTGTTGAGTATGGGTGGGGGGTCTCCGTCTGTGGTTCAATGACTCTCATTGTTGAAGTGGAGTCCAGCTGCTGCCAAATGTAATCCAACTCCACCTCCATCATGGGCTGCCAGCGGAGGACTCAAAGGGGGAAATTAGATTGAAGAATAAGCCATGTAACTTTTTACTTCATTAGTTCCACCCGCTCTGACATCATTGCCCAACTTTCTGCCTTTTAAAGGTTTAAGGGCATGCTCACACTACGAAGTTTTCCTGAGTTGAAGCCCAAAGTGTGCTTTTAATCCCCCACCAGTAGAAGCCCATAGGGGGTGAAGAGCGCTTTGGGCTTTGACCGAAGGGGGATTATGTTATGGGTCAGTCCGTCCGTCCGTCCATCTGTCTGTCCATCCATGAAATCAACTCCTCCTACAGTTTTGTTCTGATTGTTTTGAGTCTTAGTTACCATGGTTTGATATACTCTGATGATGTGCATATTGCAATCTCACTCTTATTGGATGATCTTGAGGTCAGTTTTTCTGTAAGTCTTCTAAACACAATAACTACTGAAATAAATGATGTAGGCTTTTCAAATCCATACAGTAGTTGTACCTGATACACATCTTTGATGATTTACACCCTGACCTGACTATAGGTTTGGGGTCAGAAGGTCAAACGTCAAAGTTAACATTCCAGTTGCACTATGGTAAATGGTAAATTCTAAATTTACTGTTACTATAAAACCAGTAAAGTCAGGGTCACCAAACTTGGTACACAGATTCACCCTGTGACCTTAAAGGGGACTATGGTTTTGGGATTTCAAGGTCAATATCAAAATGGCTTATAAACTATATCTCAGCAACAAAGAAAGTTAGGGTCACCAAACCTGGTACACAGGTTCACTTTGAGACCATGACCTGTGACTACAGGTTTGGGGTCAAAAGGTCAAAAGTCAAGGTTCACACTTCCTATGTTCTCTTATTATAGAACATGTAAAGCTCTCTAGGGTCACCAAACTTGCTCCCCAGGTTCATCTTGGGATCCTGCCCTACGACTATGAGTTGTATACTTAGCTGTTTTCGTGGATGATGGGTTTATCATAATTTGGTTCTGCCACAATAATTATATTGAAAAGTTTAAACCTGCTCTCCGTCAGTAAGTACTGGGATCATCAAAGAAAACGAAGGTGGGGATACTGCACTGCCTCAGAGTGCTCTTGTTTTTAGAGTGTAGTATAATCACAGTGTCGTGTTACCTTATGTGCCCACAGCATTGATGCCAATTGAATATGGCATGCAGTATTTAATGGTGGTGGTACTACAATAGCAACCAAGTTTTGTCCACATACATACAGACATACACCAGTGACACAATGCATTTGACATTCATTAAGCATGATGATACAGGAAGAGCAATAGCAAGGTTATCCAAGAGAAACTTGCTGCACCAATGAACATTTTAGACATCTGCTGAAATGTTAAGTGGCTAATTTGTCCTCACTCACTTCAGTCATTCCCATCTTAATCAGTTACTGTGCAGAACAGTCCATAGGATCCCATGAAATGATTTTTCTATGGTTGAATCAGTAATTGTATAATATTGTGTTTTGAGAAAGGTCAAGTAAAAAAATAACTAAAGCTGGGAATTGTGGCATTTATAAATTATAATACAACCCATCATAATAACAGTAGGTCAAAACAAAGGGAAAATTACATAAAATAGCAATAAAATATTAACAGTAAAGTGTATCTGGAAAGTATTCACAGCGCTTCACTTTTTCCACATTTTATGTGACAGCCTTATTCCAAAATGAAATAAATTCATTTCTTTCCTCAAAATTCTACACACAATACCCCGTAATGACAACGTGAAACTTTTTTTTTTCTTTGAAATTTTTGCAAATTTATTACAAATTTAAAAAAAAACAACTAAGAAATCACATGTACATACAGTAAGTATTCACAGCCTTTGCCATGAAGCTCAAAATTGAGCTCAGGTGCCTCCTGTTTTCACCGATCCTCCTTGAGATGTTTCTACAGCTTAATTGGAGTCGACCTGTGGTAAATTCAGTTGATTGGACATGATTTGGAAAGGCACACACCTTTCTATATACAGTTAGGCCCAAAAATATTTGGACAGTGACACAAGTTTTGTTATTTTAGCTGTTTACGAAAACATATTCAGGATACAATTATATAATCAATATGGGCTTAAAATGCAGACTCTCAGCTGTAATTTGAGAGTATTCACATCCAAATTGGAACAAGGGTTTAGGAATTACAGCTCTTTAATACGTAGCCGCCTCTTTTTCAAGGGACCAAAAATAATTGGACAATTGACTCAGAAGGCTGCAAAAAAAAAATAACAAGGCTGCATGGGCTCTTCCCTCGTTAACCTGTCATCAGTTAAGCATTTAAAAGGTCTGGAGTTGATTCCAGGTGTGGCGCTTGCATTTGGAAGCTGCTGCTGTGAACACACAACATGCGGTCAAAGGAGCTCTCAATGGAGGTGAAACAGACCATCCTGAGGAAGAAGAAATCCATCAGAGAGCGATCGAAGAAGAAGAAGAAGAAGAAGAAGAAGAAGAAAACCAGGAAGTAGGTGTATCAGTATCTAAGTCTACCATAGACAGAAGAGTTCATGAGAGTAAATACAAAGGATTCATCACAAGGTGCAAACCATGAATCAATCATTTTGGATTACAAAATAACGATAATCTTTTTATCAGCAACCTACGTCTCATCCCTGAGCTCCGGAGAACACCCCACGCTAGGCAAGCTACCTGGCCGACCTGAAGTGCTCGCAGGTGGCGTAGAGACCGTAAACAAAGGCGGGGGAAGCACGGAGGGCTAAGAGCTAAGCTAAAGCTAACACCGCACCGGCTTTCTCTACCCAGTATTTTCCTCGCTAATGTACGGTCACTGGCGAACAAAATGGATGAGCTACGGCTTCGGATCACCAACAATAAGAGACTTATGAACTGCAATATCATGATTTTCACGGAAACATGGTTACACAGTGGAATACCCGACAATGCTATCGAGCTAGCCGGCCTACACACTCTCCAGGCAGACAGAGCAGCTGATGACTCCGGTAAGACCAGAGGTGGGGGAGTGTGCATTTATATTAACAAGGCTTGGTGCACAAACTCTGTCACTGTTGGAAGACATTGCTCAGCTAACCTGGAGTTTCTCATGGTTAAATGTAGACCTTTCTATCTGCCACGCGAGTTCACTTGTACCATCATAACAGCTGCTTATATCTCTCTGGATGCTAATGCTAAGCTTGCTATAAAAGAACTGCATGCAGCTATTAGCAAACAACAAGCTGCACACCCAGAGGCAGCATTTATTGTGGCGGGTGATTTTAACCACTCTAACCTCAAGACGGTGCTTCCTAAATTCTACCAGCATGTCTCCTGTCACACAAGAGGGGACAAAACATTGGACCACGTTTACACCAATATTGTGGGAGCCTACACAGCAACTCCCCTCCCCCACCTAGGTTAGTCTGATCACTTATCTTTGTTTCTTACCCCCAAGTATGTACCGCTCATCAACCGGGTAAAGCCATCAGTGAGGACCATCAAAGTGTGGCCAGAGGGGGTTGACTCTGTACTCCAAGAAAATTTTAGGAACACAGACTGGAGTATGTTCACCTCTCAGGCTACCTGTGGCTCCCACATAAACATCGACTCTTACACCCAGTCAGTCCTGGACCATATCAACACCACTATTGACAGTGTCACCACGGAAAAACAGATCACCACGTACCCAAATCAGAAGCCGTGGATGAACAGAGAAGTGCGGCTTCTGCTAAAGGCACGTAACAATGCCTTTAGATCTGGTGACGCACAGGCCTACAGTTCATCCAGGGCAGCTCTGAAGAGGGGCATCAAGAAGGCCAAGCACAGCTACAAACTGAAGGTGGAGGAACATTTTGGGGACTCTGACCCCCAACGCATGTGGCAGGGCATTCAAGCTATCTCTGATTATAAGCCCAGCAACTCCATACCTATAGCCATGACTGTGTCCTTTCTCAATGAGCTAAATGACTTCTATGCTCGTTTTGACAAGGACAATAACGAAAAGAATATCAATTTCCCACCCTCTGACGACCTCCACCACCTCACACTCACCCACACCGACGTCCGTAACGCACTGAGTCATATCAACGTACATAAGGCTGCTGGCCCTGACGGCATTCCTGGGCATGTGCTGAAGGCATGCACTGAGCAGCTGGCAGGGGTCTTCACGGACATCTTCAACCTGTCCCTGGCCCAGGCGGTGGTACCAGCGTGCTTCAAGACCACTTCTATAGTACCAGTGCCGAAACATTCAACACCATCGTGCCTAAATGACTATCGCCCTGTGGCACTGACCCCCATAGTCATGAAGTGCTTTGAGCGACTGGTCTTGGCACAGCTCAAAAAATGCCTGCCCCCTACACTGGACCCTCACCAGTTTGCCTACCGGAGCAACAGGAGTACAGAGGATGCGGTTTCTACAGCTCTGCACTGTGTACTCTCACATCTGGATGACAAGAACACCTAAGCAAGAATGCTGTTTGTTGACTTCAGCTCAGCATTCAACACAGTTATCCCCTCCAAGTTGATCACTAAACTTGGGGACCTGGGAATCAGTACCTCCACCTGCAATTGGATCATGGATTTTCTGACCAACAGACCCCAGCATGTTAGGTCAGGCCCCAACCGTTCTTCCATCATCACACTCAACACTGGTGTACCACAGGGCTGTGTGCTCAGCCCATTCCTCTACTCCCTCTTCACCCATGACTGCAGGCCTATATATGGATCCAATTCCATCAAAAAGTTCACAGATGACACCACGGTGATCAGACTCATCAGGGACAACGATGAGTCAGATTACAGTGCAGAGGTTGAGCACTTGGCTTCTTGGTGCGCTGACAATAACCTGCTCCTTAACACCAGCAAAACCAAGGAGCTCATAGTGGACTACAGGAAGGAGAGGGGAGAGACACATGACCCCATCCATATCAATGGCATAGCTGTTGAACGTGTCCCCAGCTTCAAATTCCTGGGGACCCACATCTCGGAGGACCTGTCCTGGTCAGTTAACACCACCAGCCTGATCAAGAAGGCCCATCAGCGCCTCTTCTTCTTGAGGACACTGAAGAAGAACCATCTGTCAACTGACATCCTGGGCAACTTCCACCGCTGCGTGATAGAGAGCACCCTGACCAACTGTGTCACAGTCTGGTATGGGAACTGCTCTGTCGCTGACCGTAAGGCGCTGCAGCGGGTGGTGAAAAACGCCCAACGCATCACAGGGACTCCACTTCCAGTTATAGAGGACCTCTACAGGAAAAAATGTCTGCGCCAGGCACGCAGCATTCTTAGGGACTCCAACCATCCTGCTCATGGACTGTTCCAGCTTCTCCCCTCCGGAAGGTGTTTCAGAAGCCTTCGGACTAGAACCAGCAGGTTTAGGAACAGTTTCTTTCCAACAGCTGTTATGTTATTGAACTTAGTTCCCCGCTGACTCTCTTACCATCATCTCTTACCATCCTCACCTGTACATAACTGCCCACCTAACTTATTGCACATTATTTGCACATAACAGTACCCTTAACTTTCTGCACTGTTGCATATATTTGCTTAAATTGCACATACTGTCAATTACTGCATATACTGCACTGCTGTCCTTTGCACTTCTGATTGGATGCTAAACTGTGTTTCGTTACCTTGTATTCATACATGTGTAATGACAATAAAGTTGAATCTAATCTAATCTAATCTAATCTAAATGAATCGGCCTCAAAAATAGAAAGGCCAGAATTGACTTTGCCAAAAAAACACCTGAAGAAGCCAGCCCAGTTCTGGAACAGCATTCTTTGGACAGATGAGACTAAGATCAACCTGTACCAGAATGATGGGAAGAAGAAAGTTTGGAGAAGAATTGGAACAGCTCATGATCCAAAGCACTACATCTTCTGTAAAACATGGTGGAGGCAGTGTGATGGCATGGGCATGCATGGCTTCCAATGGCACTGGGTCACTTGTGTTTATTGATGATGTGACAAAAGACAGAAGCAGCCGGATGAATTCTGAAGTGTATAGGGATATACTTTCTGCTCAGATTCAGCCAAATGCAGCAAAGTTGATTGGACGGCACATCACCAATGATCCAAAACATACTGCAAAAGCAACCCAGGAGTCTTTTAAAGCAACGAAGTGGAATATTCTGCAATGGCCGCGTCAATCACCAGATCTCAACCCAATCGAGCATGCATTTCACTTGCTCAAGACAAAACTTAAGGCAGAAAGACCCACAAACAAGCAACAACTGAAGACAGCTGCAGTAAAGGCCTGGCAAAGCATCACAAAGGAGGAAACCCAGCGTTTGGTGATGTCCATGGGTTCCAGACTTCAAGCAGTCATTGCCTGCAAAGGATTCTCAACAAAATATTGAAAAGTAACATTTTACTTAGGGTTATGTTTATTTGTCCAATTACTTTTGAGCCCCTGAAATGAGGAGCATTTGTATAAAAATAGCTACAATTCCTACATGTTTATTAATCATATATTTTTGTTCAACCCCTTGAATTAAACCTTAAAGTCTGCACTTCAATTCCGTTGTAGTTGTTTCATTTCAAATCCAATGTGGTGGCATGCAGAGCCCAAATCATGAAGATTGTGTCACTGTCCAAATATTTCTGAGCCTAACTGTAAGGTCCCGCAGTTGACAGTGCATATCAGAGCACAAACCAGCCGTGAAGTCAAAGGAATTGTCTGTAGACCTCAGAGACAGGATTGTCTTGAGGCACAAATCTGGGGAAGGGTACAGAAAAATTTTCTGCTGCTTGGAAAGTCCCAGTGAGCACAGTGGCCTCCATCATCCATAAATGGAAGAAGTTCAGAACCTCCGGGACTCTTCCTAGAGCTGGCCGGCCATTTAAACTGGGTGATCGGGGGAGAAGGGCCTTAGTCAGAAACCAAGAATCCGATGGTCACTCTGTCAGAGCTCCAGTGTTCCTATGTGGAGAGAGTGGAACCTTCCAGAAGGACAACCATCTCTGCAGCAATCCACCAATCAGGCCTGTATGGTAGAGTGACCAGATGGAGGCCACTCCTTAGTAAAAGGTGCATGGCAGCCCGCCTGGAGTTTGCCAAACGGCACCTGAAGGACTCTCAGACCATGAGGAACAAAATTCTCTGGTCTGATGAGACAAAGATTGAATTCTTTGGTGTGAATGCCAGGTGTCATGTTTGGAGGAAACCAGGCCCCGCTCATCACCAGGCCAATACCATCCCTACAGTGAAGCATGGTGGTGGCAGCATCATGCTGTGGGGATGTTTTTCAGTGGCAAGAACTGGGAGACTAGTCAGGATAGAGGTAAAGATAAATGCAGCAATGTACACAGAGACATCCTGGATGAAAACCTGCTCCAGAGTGGTCTTGACCTCAGACTGGGGCGATGGTTCATCTTTCAGCAGGACAACGACCCTAAGCACACAGCCAAGATATCAAAGGAGTGGCTTCAGGACAACTCTGTGAATGTCCTTGAGTGGCCCAGCCAGAGCCCAGACTTGAATCCAATTGAACATCTCTGGAGAGATCTGAAAATGCCTGTGCACTGACACTTCCCATCCAACCTGATGGAGCTTGAGAGGTGCTGCAAAGAGGAATGGGCCAAACTGCCCAAAGATAGGTGTGCCAAGCTTGTGGCATCATATTCAAAAAGACTTGAGGCTGTAATTGCTGCCAAAGGTGCATCAACAAAGTATTGAGCAAAGGCTTATGAATACTTATGTACATGTCATCAATCAATCAAATTTTATTCCAGACTCGTGGTCCATCAAAATAAAAATAAATAAAACAAGACAATTAAAACGGTTAATAAAAACAAGACAATTAAAAAAAAGTTTTAAAAAAAATTAATTATTTTTAATAAATTTGCAAAAATCTTGACAAAACTTTTTTCACATTGTCAGTATGGGGTATTGTGTGTAGAATTTTGAGGAAAAAAATGAATTTATTCCAATTTGGAATAAGGCTGTAACAGCAAAATGTGGAAAAAGTGAAGCGCTGTGAATACTTTCTGGATGCACTGTATGTTAGTATATGCATGGTATTCCCATTTACAGCTGTGTTGGACGAGCAGTTTAGACAGCCCATTTGCAAAAAAGAAGAAAAAAAGGGAGAAAAAAGAAAAATGTAAATAAAGAGCAGGTTTTGAGTAGTTTGCATTGAAAATGTTAAGAAACCTGTAGTTGACAGGGGATTGAAGCTAAAGCTTCGCCCTGGGCAAACACCCCAGGTGTTCAGAATGGTGGTTGGGGTTCAACCCCCTCTTCCCCCCACAAATTCCTGGCTACACTACTGAATATGCTCCTGTGAACACAGGGAGCATAAGCTCCTCAGAGGGGCTTAAATCAGGCTTTACCTGCAGTCCACCTGGCCGCTGTCTGGTCGGGGTGCATGCCATTATTCCAGCACCATACACCTCAGTTTCCCTGTCCAGTGACACTCCACAGCGAATGTATTATGGAGAGTGAGCAGTGCAGTCTGTCTCTGTTACCCCGTCTGACGACACTCTAGCAGGGGTGTGGGGAGAGAGCAGCAGGGTGCACAAGATTGGATCCAGGGTGCGCTTGATTCCTTCCCTGGTGTACACTTCTAGAGGGTTATATGAGTGGATTAAATTTAAGAAAAGTGAGTATAGGTAAATATAAATACGGTTTCGGTGTCCCAGCAATATCCAGCAGTATCCTGTACTATCATCTTGCCGTCAGTCCACAATGCCTGTATTGTGGAGAAAGACCTGCGCTTCCTAAACTCCGCCGACTGTATCAGGTGCGCTTGATTCCTCCTCAAGCGTACACCTCCACCAGTAAAGGTCGGTTAAAAAAAGTTTACTTTTGCCCACTTTTATGGTCAAATGGTCAGTGAAACCATGTCAGGCGCACTCTTTGAGTATTGTAGAATCACCATGCAAGAGAAGAGAGGCTGTGATGAAGTGGCCTCTGAGTTAACAGGGGGACAAAGTTTCTGCCACATTCATACATACATACCCACACCACCAAATCCTTTTTATAAATATAGATAACATAATGACAGTCTGTACAGTCGACACTTTTAAACAAACACACAAATCCTGTTGAGCCTCTTCTTTGGAGGCTGACTGACTTTTGTTCTGTTTTGTCAAGATTGATCCCACATTTTAAAGTGGATTCATCACTCCATCAGACCTGGTGCCACTGATTTTCAGTTTTCAGCTCATTCTGATGAATCCAAAAGGAGCTGGTGCAATAGTGTGGCGTCCATCATCCGTCTGTCCGTGTCTGAACTATTGCTAAATATGAGTTAAAAGGAACTCCGATTATATTGGCATGTTAGCTCTATATGCTTTATTTTTATGTTAGTAACATAACTATAATATAATTTTTTTGAAAATAATTCCCAGTTTTATATATTTTTAAAAAACTTTATTACGATGTAAATCGCCATTTTTGTTTACGTCGCAGTGCATTCTGGGTAGTGACATAGAATGGTTGCAGCCGTTTTTTTCTGTCTTATACAAGCCAAGAAGCGAAGCTACGAACTACTGCCATTTGTCAGTGAAAATGCCACATTGCGCGGCTTTTGGATGTAATTTCCAATCAAAGGGAAGTAAAGAGAGCGGGGTGAGCCTCCATAGCTTTCCTAAAGAGGGAAAGTGGAGGAAAAAATGGGGCGGCAGCGGCTCAGCAGGTAGAGCAGGTCGTCTAATAACCCGATGGTTGGCGGTTCGCATCACGCTCTCCCCAGATATCCTGCCGTTGTGTCCCTGGGCAAGACACTTCACCCGCATTGCCTCCAGTGCCCATAACACTGGGTATGAATGTGTATAAATGTTTAAATGCTCGGTGGTGGCCAGAGAGGCCGTTGGTGTGGATTGGCAGCCACATTTCCCTCACTCTGAGTGTCTGTGATCACGCGCTATAGCGCACGCTTGATAAAGCTGACATATATATTAATCACGCTGTGATAATGGCACTATATCGCTTAAAGCGCGCGCATGAGACATGTCTGTGATCGCACGCTTGATAAAGCTGACATATGTATTAATCACGCTATGATAAAGCACAATATCGCTCAAAACGCGCGCATGAGACATGTCTGTGATCGCACGCTTGTGTTGACCGTTCCTGCCTTTCGTCTCCTAACCGTGGTTGGGGGACGCAGGGGAGATCTATCTTCTCCAGGGCTGGAGGAGCACAGAAGCACAGGCCGTTTTGCTGAAGCGTTGGGGCTTTATTTATATACCGCACTGTTGTCAGCAACAAATTCTACCTGCTCCGGTCGCCTCGCTCTCTTTCTACTCATCCGCACCAAATCACACACACCGTTCGCTCTCGGGGTCATTCCACACACACCGGAGGGGGGGGGGGCCTCGGCTGCGCGCACGCTCCCACTCACTCACGTCCACGCACCGAGCTGCCCCATCCAAACACACGCACCAGACACATCCCACAACACTTGATAAAGCTGACCTATGTATTAATCACGCTATGATATCGCTCAAAGCGCACGCTTGGCTAGACATGTCAAAGATCTGTCTGGCAATCATTTGGATCGACTGTGGAGCACTGCTTATGGACGTTCAACCCGCAGTCTGAGAAAGCAACAGAGAAATTGCTTTATGTTGCTGAGAGTCCATGTTTATCAGTTCAGTGCCCATTATTCTTGTAGGCAATTTTTTGTGTTTGAGCATTCTAATGTAAGTAAATCAACAATATATAAGTTTCACCTTAAAATAATGCTTCCTTAAGTGCACGCTTGAGACACTCAAAGTGGAGAGACACTCGCTGAGCAGAGAGACACTCGAGCGCACGCTATATCGCTCATTTGAGCGAAATAGAGCTTTATCATAGTGTGATAAACATATATATATCAGCTTTATCAAGCGTGCGCTTGATAAAAATTTGAACCGTGACAAAATTCGAACCATGATTCGCTTGAGCGTGCGCAAAGCGCACGCTCGTGCGCTTTAAGCGATATTGTGCTTTATCATAGCGTGATTAATACATATGTCAGCTTTATCAAGCGTGCGCTATAGCGCGTGATCACAGACACTCAGAGTGAGGGAAATGTGGCTGCCAATCCACACCAACGGCCTCTCTGGCCACCACCGAGCATTTAAACATTTCTACACATTCATACCCAGTGTTATGGGCACTGGAGGCAATGCCGGTGAAGTGTCTTGCCCAGGGACACAACGGCAGGATATCTGGGGAGAGTGTGATGCGAACCGCCAACCATCGGGTTATTAGACGACCTGCTCTACCTGCTGAGCCGCTGCCGCCCCACTTTTTCCTCAACGTTCCCTCTTTAGGAAAGCTATGGAGGCTCACCCCGCTCTCTTTATTTCCCTTTGATTGGAAATTACATCCAAAAGCCGCGCAATGTGGCATTTTCACTGACAAATGGCAGTAGTTCGTAGCTTCGCTTCTTGGCTTGTATAAGACAGAAAAAACGGCTGCAACCATTCTATGTCCCTACCCAGAATGCATTGCGACTTAAACAAAAATGGCGATTTACATCGTAATAAAGTTTTTTAAAAATATATAAAACTGGGAATTATTTTCAAAAAAATTATATTATAGTTATGTTACTAACATAAAAATAAAGCATATAGAGCTAACATGCCAATATAATCGGAGTTCCTTTTAATAGTTATAAGAAAGTCTGGCTCCTTAAAAGAAAAAATAGGAACTGAGGGCTGACTCCAGACTGTTGCTAACTTGTATATAATGTCTTTGTAATTGGCCTCATTTTGCCTTTTAGACCAGGGTACTTCCTTGCAGAGTTCGCCAGTTTGATTCCTCTCAGCAGAATTAAGCAGATTAGGGAGTCACAGAGCAGCAGAGCTGAGTCAGAAAGCTTCAGCGAGAAGTTCAGAAGTTCATCAAACCCTCGGTGAGGTCCAGCAGATCACACAGAAGACTGGGCATTAACAATGGGCCCAGTCACATGTTCTGCTGCACAATGTAGGAATGATCCAGATGGAGCTCATGCGCCACTCTAAAAACAGCTGGTCTGCTGCAGATTAACATCTGGAGGCCTGTGGCAGAAGCAGAACCAGAACACAGACCCACGGTCCAGGCAAAGGCCTGTTTGTGTCTTCTAACTGCACCGTGACGCGTTTCTGCTCTGATGGATGTGGAGCCACGTGGAAACGGCTTCACTCATGTTTTTATTCTCTTCAGCAGATTCCCCTGCTCTGAATGCAGAGCTGTTCCTGGCTACACCACAAATGCTATGGGCCCCCTCGGCCACTAGGGGGCCCTCCAGATACAAGTTCATCCTCAGCAGTTTTGGGGGAGAATTGAAATTATCATCAACTTTTTTTCATAGTCAACTGGCACTTTTTATTAAAAAAAATACACAGCTTTTTTTCTTGTAAATTCACTACTTTTTTCTTCATAAATTTGTGACTTTTTTCTTTTTTTTTTGTAAATCTACTTTTTTCTTAAATTTAAAATCTTTTTTTTTCTTGTAAATTTGCAACATTTTACCTTATAAATTTAGTTGTTTCTTAAATTTTTTCCTCATAATTTTGTAACTTGTAAATTTTGCATATTTCCTCTCTTGGAAATGTGCAACATTTTCCTCTAAGTTGGCAGCTTTTTTTTTTTGTTTTATAAATTTGCTAAGTTTTTCTCATAAATTACCAGAGTGGTGGCTCAGTTGGTAGAGCATCTGCCCCACACCCGGGAGGCAGGGGTTCAAATCCCGGCCGGGTCATACCAAAGACCATATAAAAATGGTGCTTTCTGCCTTCTAGCGTGGTGCTCCGCATAATGGAATGGGGAAAGTAAAGTTACACACAGAGCTACCAGAGGACTGATCCCCCACTGTAGCTTTCACTACTTACAGTAGCTGTGTGGCCTAGGGTCAGAGAAATGGAGATAGGCGCCTCCCATATACACCTTCAGGTGTGAAGGGATTAACTAACTAACTAACTAACTTTCTCATAAATTTGCAACTTTTTTCCTAGCAGCTTTTTTTTGGTCAGATTTGACTTTTTTTCTTGTAAATTTAAAACCTTTTTTTTTTCTTATAAATTTGCAACATTTTCTCGTAAATTTGTAGCTTTTTTCCTCACAGATTTGTGACTTTTTTTTCTGAAAAATTCTGAACTTTTTCTCCTTTTAAACTTTTCTCGTAAATGTGGAGCTTTTTTTTCTCATAAATGTGACCAATCCTCTTCCTCCTGTTGTCCTCAGGTCTGAAGCTGGGAATGGAGCGGGACGCCTACATGATGATTGCAGAGAAGGGCGAGAAGCTCTACCACATGATGATGACCAAGAGCCGCCACCTGATCAAGGACCGGCGCAGGAAGCTGAGCATCGTGCCCAAGTGCTTCATGGGAAAGTGAGTTTCTTTGCCTCCGCCCTCTGTGTGTGATGCCTTCAGGTTCTGGGAATTTGGCCATGACTCTGTGCCGTTCACACAGGGAGCTTTACACGCCACTGTTATGTAACATCAGCAGGCTTTCAGAGGGAGCTGGCAGGGAGCCCAGACGATTGTATCCCAGCATCCTCTTGTCCGTAATGAGCCCCCTCTCAACAGGGGCGAGTTGATCACGTAGCACGCTAAGACTTAAACAGTCTCTTCCCGCTTCTGTCCCTGTTATTCTCCCAGTGCAGTGAATAGAAAATGATACTGGAATATTCAGTAGGTGATTTGTTATTTTTTATCGGTGGGGTGGGGGGGGGGGGTTATAGTGTGGCCAGGTATTCACAAATTTAGCACAAGGTACAAACAGCTGAATGTAAATTAGGTAAACATTTGAAAGATAAAAGGTGCAAAAATATGAAAAAAAAAATGCTGATTTAACAATTGGAAAAAGTCATAAATTTACCACAACTCTCAAATTTATGAAAAAAGATACAACCTTACAAGATGAGAAAAGGTTGCAAGTTTACAAAACTGGGGTGGGGGGGAGTCGCAGATTTACAATACTGGGGAAAAATTGCAAGTTTATGAAACTGGGGGGAAAAGTCGTGTTTATGAGATGGGGAAAAGTCACAAATTTACAAAACTGAGGGAAAAGTTGCAAGTTTATATAACTGGGGGAAAAAGTTGCAAGTGTACGAAACTGTGGGAACGTCTCGAATTTACCGTACTGGGGGAAAAGTTGCAAGTTTACAAAACCAGGGGGAAAAGTGGCAAGTTTATGAAACTGAGGGAAAAGTTGCAAATTTACAAAACAGGGAAAAGTCACACATTTACAAAACTGGGGGGGAAGTTGCAAGTTTACAAAACTGGGGGAAAAAGTCACAAGTGTACGAAACTGGGGGAAAAGTAGCAAATTTACAAAACTGGGGGAAAAGTCAGAAATTTAAGACAAGATAAGACCTTTAAATAAAACTGTTACACATCTGACAGATAAATTTACAGGATTCTTCACAGTATTAAGCCAATAACAATCATAAGCTAAACAGCTCACGATAACAGCTGTGTGGTTAATTTGTGGCTGGTTACCGTTAGATCTCCTGATCCTCCTCTACTCCTGGTCTCCATGGTGCCAAGAAAACCTGACTGACTCAACTCTGCTGGAATGTTAATACTAATTCACTTCATAATAGCATATCCTTTCATAATTTTTGAACTTTTTCCCAGACTGTTCGTCCACTTTCTGCTGAGCATCTACATTTTCAGGAACAGTTGTTTTTAACCACAGAGGGGAAGTCGTCCTTTCATCTCTACGTACATGTAGGTCAGAGTTCAAAAGTAGCTGCGGGGCTCGTTGAAATTCAACTGTTTTGACAGTGATTTCTCCTTTTTAAGCCTCATCTAAATGCCATCAGTTTCTGTTACAGCACCGCTGTCCCTTCTGTCTCTGCTCTGAATCACAAACGCATTTCCTGCCCGTTAGCGTAACCTGCATTAGACTCCGCACTTGTCTCTCAGATCACATTAGCGACAAGCATCGTTTGAGAGCTCATCACATTAAACGGAGACGCTGACTACCGGTCTGATAGCAGCCCGGTTTCATACAAGTGGTGCTGTCCAGGGTGGAAAAAATGCACAAAGTCAATGTGCTGTTTTCTTACTGGGTACTTTACAGTGGTACCAGATCATCATGAAGGCCTTTAAGTTTTAGCAGCTCTGAAATTTAAAGGTAAAATGTAAAGCAATTTGTTTACCCATAACTAAGGCCTTAGTTATATTTAAATCCTTAAATCTGCCTCTCAGATGTCTTAATGCCACAAATTTGTAAACACGACAGCTGTTTCTTTGGTCTGCAGGGTAAACCCTCACATTCTGCATACTGTAGTTGGTGTTTACATTGTAGCATGATATAAGGAGAAATGAACAAGAATTTGTTATAAATTTGCAACCTTTCCATGGAGATTTGCAACTTTTTTTTACCATCTCAGATTTGCAAATTTTCTTTCTTTTTCCCCAGAAAGATTTGCAAATGTTTTTAGGGCTGTGCATCGTTTGTACGTTTTGCTATAATTCACTGTGATTATCGATTTAAAGCACCACTGTCCAAGTTTGTTATCTTAATGACTCACTTTTGGCCCTTTTCCACTAGCACCTACTCAGCCCGACTCGCCTCGGTTTGTAGGGTCTTCCATTAGTACGTAGTACCAGGTACTTTTTAGTATCTACTCAGCCGGGGTTCCAAGTGAGCTGAGTCGAGCTGAAAATGTGACATCAACACACTGCAGGTCACTGATTGGCCCGGGCGTAATGTCACTGGATGAGTCATGAGAGCTATGTTTTCACAAGAATCAAACCCGCCATTTGTAAATTTGGCAACAGCCACCATGAGTTTTTATTATTTCTGTGATAATCAACAAGATAAATGACTACACACGAATCAACACCATGGTCCAACGACAAGGTGCGGACTCTTCTTTGCTTGGTGGCTGATGAGAGAATCCAGAAGGAGCTAGACGGAGCGACCCGAAATGAAAACCTGTACCAGGAGGTCTCCTAGCTGATGGCCGCTCATGGGTACCACCAGACATTAAAAGCTTATTACCGGCCCATCTAGGACCACAACGGCTGAAGTGGATCGAACAGAAAAGGCTGGAAGTGGTTCAACCATTACAGGCACCAGCCAGCGAGCAATGAGAGGGAGAGTGGCCTCGACTTGGCCGCAGCATCATTGAAAACCTCGACCACAGCATTGTTGAAAACCGTGATAGAGGATGGTGAGTGTTTTGTGATTTTAAGCATCTTTTACATTATTTATCCGTTTGGTGGCAAGCTCACTTTGAACAAACAAGGATATCGCCATTGTCTCCTGTATGGAATGAGCTAGCTAGTTAGCAATGCTAACTCTGTGCTTTGCTTGTATTTTGCGCTTGCTGTCTCTTAAGTATTCGCTTCTGACAGCAAAACGTCAGCATGTCAACAATATAACTGGCTGCCTCGCTATAATGAACCCACCCACGTTGAGGTGGTACTCAGTTGTTGTCCCGAACGGCCCTTTCAGGGCCGGAATTGAGACACCAAGCGCAAGCTGTAAGTTTTGCACATTTAATCAAAAACACAAGAACACACTAACGCGTACAGAGAACGGGAACAGAGACAGAGACGTGGCATGAACATGGAATGTGATTTCATTAAGACTGCAGCAAAGACACAGTCTTCCCCACAGCCTTAAATAATCCCCCACAAATGAAAACAGCTGTGGATATCATGAGTGCGCGAAATTACCAGATTGGAAGCAGTTGTGAGAGCCTGTGAGCAGAACTTGACACCCGGAAATGACACACGAGTTGTCACAGCGCCTCCAAGGCTGGGAGACAAAATAAAGACAGTTTTCTGTATGCCAATGTCAGAGATGCATATAGTGCCACAGCTCTACCCCCCATTGGCAAATCGGATCACTGCGTGGTCATGTTAACACCCAAGTATGTTCCCCTTGTGCAAAGGCAGCCTGCTTATACACGAACTGTGAGGAGGTGGACACTGGAGGCTGCTAATGCACTGCAGGACTCCTTTGAGACGACACACCGGGTTGGACATAGACAATATGACTGACTGCATCACAGAATACATCAGATCCTGTGAAGACACGACCATGCCAGTTCAGACTGTACATTGCTTCTTCAACAACAGACCATCTGTCACCAGTGACCTAAAAGCACTTCTGAACAAAAAGAAGAGAGCTTTTAGGTCCAGAGACAAGGAGAGGCTGAGGGGAGTGCAGCATGAGCCGAGAGAGATGGACAATTATAGGAGGAAGCTGCAGAATAAACTCAGGCAAAACAACACTAAAGATGTGTGGGTGGGAATGAAACAAATAACTGGGTGCAAGGGGAGAGTCAAGCAGACATCTGGGAGCCAGGACAGAGATGGTGAACTGAATCTGTTTTTTAATAGGTTCAACTCACAATCTGTCACCACAACAACACAGCCAGACCCCCCACCCCACCCCCCACCCTCGTGTGCAGCATCTCTCTCCATCTCCCCTCTCACCCCCTCCCCCTCCTCGGGGGACACCAGGCCCCTCCATCACATCACTATGACTACAGACCAGGTTAAACAGCTGGAGAGACTCCATCAGCGGAAGGCTGTGGGCCCTGATGGCATCTCCGCCAGGATCCTGAGGAGCTGTGCCAACCAGTTAGCTGTGGTACTGAAACACCTGTACAACCTGAGCCTGAGTCTGGAGAGAGTACTGGTGCTGTGGAAGACATCCTGCCTGGTTCCTGTCTCCAAGAAGTCATCTCCATCGGACCTGAATGACTATCGACCAGTTGCCCTTCACATCTCATGTGATGAAGGTCCTGGAGAGACTGGTCTTAGCCCACCTGAGGCTGCAGATTAAGAAGTGGCTGGACCCTCTGCAGTTTGCATATCAGCCCCATTTAGGAGTTGAAGATGCTATCATCTATCTGCTGCAATGATCCCATCTGTACCTGGATGGTGGAGGAGACACTGTGAAAATCACATTTTTTGATTTCTCCGGTGCCTTTAACACCATCCAGCCACTGCTGCTGGGTGAGAAGCTGCGAGTGATGGGGGTTGACAGCTATCTGATCTCCTGGATTACTGACTACCTGACAGGCAGGCCACAGTTTGTCTGGCTGGGCAGTGTCTTGTCTGGCGTGGTGTGTAGTGATACGGGAGCTCCACAGGGGACTGTGCTCTCGCTCCTTTTCTCTTCACCTTATACACCACTGACTTTCAGTACAACACTAAGTCATGCCATCTGCAGAAATTCTCTGACGACTCAGCTGTTGTGGGTTGTATAAGAGGGGGAGAGGAGGGGGAGTACAGGGCGCTGGTAGACAGATTTGTGGAGTGGACAGAACAGAATCACCTGAGGCTGAATGTCAGGAAGACCAGAGAGATGGTGATTGACTTCAGGAAGAAGAGGACGCCTTCTCAGCCATTGCAGATTAGGGGGGAGGATGTGGGAGAGGTTGAGGACTACAAATATCTGGGTATCAGGATCAGCAACGGGCTGGACTGGAGATCCAACACCGATGCTGCGCACAAGAAGGGGATGAGCAGACTCTATTTCCTGAGGAAGCTGAGATCTTTCAACGTTTGCAGCAGGATGCTGGAGCTTTTCTACCAGACCATTGTCGCCAACGCCATCTTCTTTGGTGCTGTCTGATGGGGTAGCAGTATTAGGGCCAGCGACACCAATACACTTGACAAGGTTATCAAGAGGGCTGGCTCTGTTATTGGTCTCAGGCCAGAGACCTTTGAGACAGTGGTGGAGAGGAGAACACTAAATAAACTGCGATCCATCATGGACAATCCTGATCACCCCCTCCACCACACACTGGACAGACAGCGGAGCACTTTCTCCAGTAGACTACTACAGCTTTGCTGTCGAATGGTCAGGTACAGGAAATCTTTCCTGGCGCATGCCATTTCACTGTACGATAACTCACTATGATGTTGTATTCTGGTCATAACTATGCTACCATACTGCACCTTACAGTCTAACTGGTACCTCACATTTCACTCTGCCCCTGATAGTCCTGCATTGTGCAGCGGGTATGATTCATGTGTTTATATGGGTCACCATATATTCAGCTTTCTGTCAGGTCAGGCATTGGTTTGCTTGCTACCGGATAACCATGAAAACCGGTACTACCTGTCTCATGGGTCGGGCCGTCGGTGACTCAACCGGCAACCCTGCCCTTCTAAGGGCGTGGAGGGTGAAACTGGGCATCCTGGCAGAACTAAAAACAATATCTGTCACAGGTCTGTGGTGGACCACTCCCAGTTACACGGGGTGAGACTAGACATCCTGGCAGATAAGCACATCTGTCGCAAGGTCTGTGGTGGGCTTTTGCCAGTTGGTGCATCGTGACATGCACTACACAAAGAGCAGAGATAAACAAACCTATCATCTGGTCAGTCACTGCAACAGATACTGGAGTCAGTTTGTCTTGGCCTGTCCTTGCTACTGATAATACCTCTATCTGCCAAGAATGTGCCGCTAGTCCAGCAAAAGCTAGTGGTACTCAAATACTTTGAAAGCAGTTTCATGAAATGGTCGGTCAGAGGGCAGCTCATGCCGGCTCGGACGTTGCCCGGGTTTGCAGGGTCGGGAGTTCCTGGCAGTGGAGGGCGGGGGATGGAGCTGCATAGAGGAATCTGATCAGACCTAAATGAAACAGTCATTGTCGCCCGCGACATACTGCTATGATGATGATGATGATGATGATATATTCAGCTATGATGTATGTAGGTTTTTATAGTAGTGTTAGTTTTACTTTCCATGAATAATCCCTTTGTCTGTCATGCGTGTGTTTCTATCGTTGGATTGTCTACTGTCATGCTGCTGTTACACCGTAATTTCCCAGTTTGGGATCAATAAAGTACATCTATCTATCTAAAGATACAAATGAGAGGGGAAATAAACAGAAAAAGACTAATCTAAAACAGTGAACTGGTGCGGCCCCCGACTGTGCCAAGGATCATGACAGTTGTAATATAAAACGACAACCGTGTCGGGGCGAGTAGATTCAAGGCAAATCGGACTGAGTAGGTGCTAATGGAAAAGGGCCATTTGAGTACTGCGCTGAAATAAGGTCGTCTGTCTGTTGGGAAGACCCAGCTGTCTCAGCAGTGGCGCCTGGGTGTTTTGCTGTCAGGTGATTCGGCCTTGTATAAACTTTTTTGTCCAACGAGCTGTCTGGTAACCTTTTGAAGGGGAACATTCCATCTTTGATCATCAGCACTTAATGTAGCCACAGCAAGCAAAACTTGTGACCAGAAGCCAGCTTCGAGATGCATTAGCGCCACAAACTAGGCTGGAGTGTGGACAGGAGATGATTAGGGCTGAAACGATTAGTTGACGTTGTTGATAACGTCGACAATAAAAATTTGTCAACAAATATTTTTATTGTCGACAAATTGTTTAATTATAAAGTTTATATGCATGCTACGGTAATGTACTTCAGCTGTAACTAAAATGTACAACCAGAACTGCAGTGAACGACCGGAACTGCTGAGGACAGTAGCGCCTCTGTTGTTTCCAGTGAAGAAGAACAGTAGCTCTGTGTATGGTAAATGTCTAAATTGATTAAAAAAAAAAAAAAGCAGACCCAAACTTTCTGTTGTTTGGGAACATTTTAAGGTGTGTTCACACCAAACGCGAACGGGCGGCGCGAATCCATGCAAGGTGGATGGAAAGAGGCGAGTACACGTGAAATTGTGCATTCGCGCCCAAGCCTAGCTAGCTAGCTGCTAGCTTTGAGATTCTGCCGTCACTGGAGTAAAAGTATCACCATTGCAGAGTAAACTAGTTTGAAAATGAAACTTACTCACCTGGAGATAGGCGGACCTAGAGCTCTTCAGCTGAATCGGGATTTTGGAGTTATTTACCCACGGTTTCCTGCCATAAACATGCTGCTGACGAGGCTAGCAACAAAACACCCAATGGAGGCTGAGATATTTTCAGGTGAGCCCCCCCGTCGGATAATGTAAACCTAAGCCTGACGTTATTTTGGGAATTTCCACAGCAGGTTGAACACAGCTGCAGAAGTTTTAAAGGCAGAAAAATGGCAATACTGTTAGTACGTGCTGTTATTGTTAGCTTACCTGTTTGACAATAAGCTCTCTGGTTACTGAGGGTTGAGCTGTCATGGCTAACGTGTTGAATGCAATAAATAACTGAATTACAGGAGTCACCATCTCTTTCATCTTCATTAATATTAGCCCTCATTCTGAATATTAGTTATACTGTGTCCAGCTGAGACGAAATGCATTTAAATGCCTCCCGCCCACGGGAGACAGGACGTTAAGAGGTATTAAACAGCGGCTGAGTTAAAATATGCACTAGACTAGAGCCCCAACAAGAAGCAGAGATGATGGACATGAGAAAAATAAACATGATTAGTCGACTAGTTGAAAAAAAATAGTTGTTAGATTAGTCAACTACTAAAATAATCTTTAGTTGCAGTCCTAGAGATGATGCAGGAAAATAATGGGAAGTGACATGAGGGCGATGTTTTTAAAATGTGTTTATTGGACTATATTAATCGAAAACATTAACGTTTTGATATTCCCAGCCCTAGTGTTTCTTCTTTTTCTTTTTTTTTTTTTTTTTGGAGATTCCTGACTTTTTTTTTTTCTTCTGAGATTTGCAGCATTTTTAGCTCATTCTGGTGAGGTAAAAAGGAGCTGATGCAGCTCTTTGGCTGTAGAGCCACCTGTAGCCAACAAGTGAACTGCAGCACATTGCCCTTAAAACTCAAAATATTTCCTTTTTACCTCCCACACAATGTACAATTTGTCAGGATTAGAAAGAAGAGAAGAAAGTCAGCACAAGCTTTTCAAATCATAACAAAATCAGTGGGCCCAAAGTTACCCCCACAGGTCCTGAATTATGCGACCCCGTGTTCAGTCATGCTCCTGGCAGGCCACAGTGAAGCTCTTAAAAATGATAGAATAATGTTAGTTTCCTTCAGGCGGACAGGAAAAAAAACCTCTGGCAGACGGGTTAATACGATCATACATTACACACTCACACTGAGCTCCCATCATCATGTGGGGATGTGATTTCACTGAGCAGTGTGGAGGGCCGAGGAGGGGGAGAATGTAATTTTCCTCCTCAAACATTTGTTCTGAACTCTGGGAATGAAGCTGGAGAGGCTCTACGTACCCTATCTGTGGGTGTTTGTGGGAGAAGTTCTGCTTGTGTCTACAGCACCTTTGGCTCAAATAAACAATCGTTATGATTGTGATGGGGTGAAGGATGCACACCACACTACAGTCTCATTAGGTGACATATTTAAATATTATTATAACAGGTCTGCAGGGGAAAAAAACACATTTAACCTTGTTTCAAATTTTCTACTGCCACTGAGTGAAGAAAGAATTTGATTTTCTTTCCATAAGCTAAATTTAGGGAAGTCGGATGGAATGCTTAAAGGGCTAAGAGAAAAGTTTCAAATTTACAAGAAAAAAGCTGGAAATCTGCATGAAAAAGTAGCAAATTTTTGAGAAAAAAGCTGAAAATTTACAAGAAAACAATAGCTAATTTTTTCAGAGAAGTTAAAAATTTACACGAAAAAAGTAAATATTTGAGAAAAAAGTTTAAAAAATTACAAAAAAAATACAAATTTTGAGAAAAAGATTGCAAATTTATAGAAAAAAGATGCAAATATTAAAGAAAAAAAGTTAAAAATTTACAAGAAAAATTGCAAATTTTTGAGTAAAAAGTTGCAAAATTGCACGAAAAACTGCAAATTTACAGGGAAAAAAACTTGCAAATCGAGGAGAAAAAAAATCGCAAATTTAACCTCTTTAATTTCCGGTGTTCTGCTGGGGGGACGCTTCAAATTTTCAACTGATTTTCTTTGTGTATGCTAAATTTAGGAAAACTGGCTGGAATGCTAAGGGGTTCAGCATGTAAATATGGTTGAACATCCATCCATAAAGAAGATGCATGTGTGTTTTATTTTCCGTCCTCAGTGAGTTTGTGTCGTGGCTGTTGGATTGCGGAGAGATCAGCAAACCCGACGAAGGCGTCAACCTGGGCCAGGCTTTACTGGAGAACGGCATCATCCACCACGGTGAGACCAACACTTGTTTCTGTTTTACACATTTATCATTCAGCTTATCAGTCATGCTTCATGTTATCCCTTTGTTTTACGGTCAAACCTGCCATGAACCAAAATCTCTCTGTGGTAGTATCTGGGAATCACACAGCAAGGTTAAATTTAAGACATAATGAGAAATAAAATGGAGATGCTAGAATATCAGAAACTGAATTATGTTTGTGGAAGGATGTCACTTCTTACAAAAGGAAACTCATCATATTTATATGCAGTAAGCAGTTAGTTATTTTTGTAGCAAGGGGGGGGTGGGGGTATTCACCAATTTAGCATGAGGTACAGATGTAGAAGTATAAATTAGGTACAAATTTGCAAGAATAAAGGTGCAATGATATGATAAAAGATGCCAATTTAAAAATTGAAAAAGTTGCAAATTACAGTTTAATTACACAGAATAAACATTTAACCAGCATCCAGAAGAGCACTGCAAATTTAGGAGAAAAAAAGATTAAAATATACAGGAAAATTTGCAAATTTATAAGAAAAAAGTTGCAAATTTACAAGAAAAAAAGTTGCACATTTTTGAGGAAAAGAGTCACAGATTTATTGAGAAAAAGGTTGAAAATTTCCAGGAGAAAATTTCAAATTTACAAGAAAAAAAAGCTGCAAATTCATGAGAAAAAAGTTGAAAAATTAAAGGAAAAAAGTCATAATTTTTTGAGAAAAAAGTCAAAACAATTTTGAGAAAAGGTTGCAAATCTACAGGAACAACCTTTCAAATGTACAAGAAAAAACTTGAAAATTTATGAGAAAAAAGTTTAAAATTTACTGGGAAAAAGTCAAAAAATTTTGAGGAAAAAAAAAGTCAAATTTTTGAAACAAAAGTCACAAATGTTTGAGAAAAAAGTTGCAATTTTAAAAAAGTAGCAAACTTACAGGAGAAATATTAGCAATAAGAATTATGTAAATGAATTAACACAAGTTATCGAATCCAATATTTATTCTCTCCATCCATCCATCCATCCATCCATCCATCCATCCATCTTCTACCACTTCTCTGGAGATCCGGGTTGCAGAGGCAGCAGTTCAAGCAGAGAAGCCCAGACTTCCCTCTCCCCAGCCACCTGCTCCAGCTCTTCAGAGGGGATACTAAGGCGTTCCAAGACCAGCTGGGAGACGTAGTCTCTCCAGCGAGTCCTGGGTCTGCCCTGGGGTCTCCTCCCAGTGGGACGTGCCTGAAACACCTCAAGTGGGAGGCGTCCAGGAGGCATTCTGATCAGATGCCCATACCACCTCAACTGACTCCTTTCAATGTGGAGGAGCAGCGGTTCTATTCTGAGCCTCTCACGAATGACTGAGCTCCTCACCCTATCTCTGAGGGTGAGTCCAGCAATCCTACGGAGAAAGCTCATTTCAGCCGCTTATATCCGCGATCTCATTCTTTCGGTCATTAACCAAAGCTCGTGACCATAGGTGAGGGTAGGAACGTAGATTGACCAGTAAATCAACAGCTTTGCCTGAAAGCTCAGCTCCCTCTTCACCACAACAGAGTGGTACAACGTCCGCATCGCTGCAGATGCTGCTCCGATCCGTCTGTCAATCTCTCGCTCCATTCTCCCCTCATTTGTGAATAAGACCCCAAGATACTTGAACTCCTTCACTTGGGGTAGGAGCTTGTCTGCGACCTGGAGAGGACAATCCACCTTTTTCTGGCTGAGGACCATGGACTTGGACTTGGAGATGCTGATTCTCATCCCAGCCGCTTCACACTTAGTAGCAAACTGTCCCAGTAAGCTCTGTAGGCTATTGCTGGATGAAGCCAACAGGACAACATCATCTGCAAACAACAGAGATGAGATCCTGTGGTCACCAAGAATGACACCCTCCATTCCCTGGCTGCGCCTAGAAATCCTGTCCATAAAAATTATGAACATGATTGGTGACAAAGGGCAGCCCTGGTGGAGTCCAACTCTTACTGGAAATGAGTCCGACCAAGTGTTGGCACTACGAACCAAACTCTCACAACGGTCGTATACAGACCGGATAGCTTGTAATAACAAGCCCGATACCTCATACTCTTGAAGCACCCCCCACAAAAAACCACGAGGGATGCGGTTGAATGCCTTCTCCAAGTCCACAAAACACATGTAAATTGGTTGAGCAAACTCCCACAAACCCTCGAGGATTCTCAAGAGGGTAAAGAGTTCGTCCAATGTGTCACGGCCCAAACGAATAAAACATTGCTCCTCTTGAATCTGAGGTTTAACCAACGCCCAGACTCTCTTCTCCAGTATCTTGGCATAGACCTTCCCAGGGAGGCTGAGGAGTGTGATCCCTCTAAAGTTGGAGCACACCCTCCGGTCTTCTTTCTTAAAGACGGGAACCACCACCCCATTTTGTCAAGACAAAGACACTGTC
Organism: Pholidichthys leucotaenia; assembly: GCA_020510985.1. Taxonomy (NCBI): domain Eukaryota; kingdom Metazoa; phylum Chordata; class Actinopteri; order Cichliformes; family Pholidichthyidae; genus Pholidichthys; species Pholidichthys leucotaenia. Next base: position 194,240,480 of record CM035843.1, on the reverse strand, counting down.
CCCAACCTCCATGCAATGTTGCAGAGGCATGTCAACCATGACAGCCCTACAACATCCAGGGCCTTGAGGTACTCAGGGTGAATCTCATCCACCCCCGGGGCCCGGCCACTAGGGAGCTTTTTAACCACCTTGGCAACCTCAGCCCCTGTGATGGGTGAGTCGTCCCCCTTGTCCACAAGCCCTGCTTCCTCCATGGAAGGCGTGTCAGTGGGATTGAGGAGATCCTCGAAGTATTCCTTCCACCACCTGACAATATACCCAGTTGAAGTCAGCAGCACCCCATCCGCACCATACACAGTGTGGACAGGGAGCTGCTTCCCTCTTCTGAGCCACCGGACAGTTTGCCAGAATCTCTTCGAGGCCGACCGGAAGTCTTGTTCCAGGGCCTCACTGAACTCCTCCCACACCCAAGTTTTTGCTTCAGCAACTACCCGAGCTGCACTTTGCTTTGCCTGCCGGTACACCACAGCTGCTTCAGGAGTCCCACAAGCCAACCAAGCTTGATAGGACTCCTTCTTCAGCTTAATGGCCCTCCTCACCACTGGTGTCCACCACTTGGTCCGGGGGTTGCCACCCTGAGATGCACCGACGACCTTGCGGCCACAGCTCTGAGCAGCTGCTTAAACAATGGAGGTAGAGAACATGGCCAAATCAGACTGCATGTCTCCAGACTCCCTCGGAATGTGGTCGAAGTTCTTCCAGAGGTGGGAGTTGAAGTCCCAGACAGGGGCCTCAGCCAGACGTTCCCAGCACACCCTCACTATACGTTGGCATCCTCCCCTGCCATCAGATCCAACTCACCACCAGGTGGTAATCAGTTGACAGCTCTGCACCTCTCTTTACCTGAGTGTCCAAGACATACGGTCGCAGGTTTGATGACACGATAACAAAATCAATCATCGACCTGCGACCTAGGGTGTCCTGGTGCCAGGTGCACATATGGACACCCTTATGCTTGAACATGGTGTTCGTTATGGACAAACTGTGGTTAGCACAGAAGTCCAATACTGAACACCACTCGGGTTCAGATCAGGCAGGCCATTCCTGCCAGTCACACCCCTCCAGGTTTCACTGTCATTGCCCACATGCGCATTGAAGTCCCCCAGTAGGACAATGGAGTCTCCTAGAGGCGCACCCTCCAGCACCTAAGTCAGAGACTTCAAAAAGGGTGGGTACTCTGAACCATCACTTGATGCATAGGCACAAATGATGGTCAGGACCCGTTTCCCAACCCGAAGGTGCAGGGAATATACCCTTTCATCCACCAGGGAAAAGTCCAATATAGAGGCAGCAAGATGCGGGGATACAAGAATATCCACCCCTGCTCGTCGCCTCTCGCCCGGGGAAACTCCAGAGTAGGCCAAGTTCCAGCCCCTCTCCAGGAGACTGGTTCCGGAACCGGATCTGTGTGCTGAGGTGAGGCTGACTATATCTAGCCGGTATCTCTCAACTTCATGCACCAGCTCATGCTCCTTCCCCACCAGAAAAGTAACATTCCATGTCCCAAAAGCCAGTGTAGGAAGCCTGGGATCAGACCACCAAGGTCTCTGCTTCAACCGCCACTTGATCCACATAGCACCGGACCCCCGTGGTCCCTCCTGCAGGTGGTGAGCCCACTGGAAGGCGGACCCATGTAACTCCTTCAGACTGAGCCCAGCTGGGTCCCATAGGCAGAAACCCGGCCACCAGGTGCTAGCCATCGAGCCCCTCCCCCAGACCTGGCTCCAGGGTGGGGCCCCGGTAATCCCATACCGAGCGGGGTACACTGAATCCTTGTTCAAGAGTTTTCCCATATCGATTTACCAGTCAATCTACGTTCCTACCCTCACTTATGGTCATGAGCTTTGGGTAATGACCAAAAGAACGAGATTGCGGATACAAGCGGCTGAAATGAGCTTTCTCCGTAGGATTGCTGGACTCACCCTTAGAGACAGGGTGAGGAGCTCAGTCATCCAGGAGAGGCTCAGAGTAGAACCGCTGCTCCTCCACATTGAAAGGAGCTAGTTGAGGTGGTTTGGGCATCTGATCAGGAGGCCTCCTGGACATCTCCCTCTTGAGGTGTTTTGGGCATGTCCCTCTGGAAGGAGAACCCGAGGCAGACCCACGGCTTACTGGCGAGATTACGTCTCCCAGCTGATCTGGGAACGCCTTAGTATCCTCTCTGAAGAGCTGGAGCAGGTGGCTGGGGAGAGGGAAGTCTGGACTTCTCTGCTTGAACAGCTGCCCGCGACCTGGACCTCTGGAAAAATGGTATAAGATGGATGGATGGATGGATGGAGTTTGAAAATATGATTGAAGAGAAACAATTATTTTTCATAACTCAAAAATAAGAACAAATGTTAAATATCACTGTTTTTATGTCAATTTTTAAATAATCTTATTGCTAATTTGACGTTGCATATCACTCTTACTAATTTTAATAACATTGTAATTGATGATTGATTCATGGAGAATATTACTAGATTGCTTCTCTGCCTCTGCTTCGTACAAACCGAAAATTTATCGCCACAGATTTGACTCGTTGTATCTCCCCTTCTGTGATTTTAGTTTTCAGGGGGACACTCAGACCTTCACCAACCTGAATAATGCAATGAGACATAAAACCAACACACAGGAACCAGCAGCCATAAATAATAAATGACACGTTTGTCCAGGTTGTTTCCTTGCGGCGATCTTCTGTGTACCAACACACTTTCTAACAAACCACACAGGGCTGTTCAGGTGAAATTCGCTGACTCCCGTCAGCCTAAATACCTGTAGAAAATCCCCACAAATCCTCTACAGTCACAGAGGGGATAGACTGGAAACATGCAGGGATCTGTGGGCTGACAACTGAGGTTCTGTGGGCAAACTGGACGAGGTTGGGAAAATGTAGGTGTTACAGTGAAGTTGTTGGGAGGAAACCTGAGCAACAAACACACAACCAGTGGCTCCCTGTATGAGGATGAGAGAAAAGGAACAAAACTGTGAGGAGAAAACGTTGCAAAAATTGCAGCAGGGGAAAAAATATGGGAAAATTATGATGGGAAAAAAAGCAAAATTACAAGGGAGAGGAGGGGTGGAATCCTAAAAAGAAAACTTGCAAGAACAATCACAGATTTACTAGTAGAACATTCACGAAGAAAGAAGCTGCAAAATTGTAAGTGGGGGAAAAAATAGCAAAATGAAACACACGTATTGCGTACCAGGGTATCAAAGCTGATGGGAAAACGTGGCAAAGTTGCAAGGAAAAAAGCTGTCATATTGTACTTGGGGGGGATAAAAGGTGTGAAACTGTGAGGATATCGGCTGCAAAATTTCAAGTGGAAAGAACTCACAAAATGGCAAAGTTGTGACAGGGGAAAAAAGCTTCAAAACTGTGAGGAGAAAAGGGTAAAAATTGCATGGGGGTTGCTGCAAAAATTTTGAGGGTGAAAGAATTTGCAAAATTGCAAGGAGGGGAGTGGAAAAAGTTGACTGAAAAAAATAGGTGATGATTCTGAGTGAGAGAAAAAAGTGGAGAAAAGGCAAGAAAACTGACAAATTTACAATGTCGTCAGATTTAGAAGTCAAAAAGTCACCCCCAAAATTTAAAAAGTTGCAAATTACAGTTTAATTACACGGAATAAACATTTAACTAGCATCCAGATGAGCGCTGCAAATGTATGAGAAAAAAGATTAAACTTTACAGGAAAAATTGCAGATTTACAAGAAAAAAGCTAAAGATTTATGAGAAAAAAGTTGCAAATTTTTGAGAAAAACGTCACATATTTATGGGAAAATAGTTGAATTTTTCCAGGAGAAATTTGCAAATTTACAAGAAAAAAGTTGCAAATCTGCAAGAAAACAGTTGAAACTTTATACTTTTGGAATTTTTTTTGCATTTCTGCTTAGAAATGGCCTTTGAAAGTCACGTTATTCAGTTCTGTAACATGACATCAAGGTTTATGATGATATTGGAGGACAGTTCTATTTTTTTCCACGTTGGAGGGAAATGCCCCCTCTGTCGCCCCCCTCCTTGATTTACACCTATGAAATTACAAATTTGCAAATTTATAAGAAAAAAAAAAGCATATTTGAGGAAAAACTGCAAATGTAGAAGGAAAAAAGCCATATTTATCAGAAAACTTCAACATATTTAATTTATGAGAGACAAAAGTAAGTTATTGCTCTTACTAATGTTGCTGGGCATCTATATGCTTATAACTTGGCTGTTTTAAGATAAGATAAGATAAGATAAGATAAGCCTTTATTAGTCCCACAACGGGGAAATTCCAGGATTGCAACAGCACAGGGATAGCAACACTCAGAGCAACAATCAGAAGGCAAGAAAAAAAACAAGCAAGCAAGAGCAGCTAATAAACATATGTACGTATTACTATAAAATATATATATATACACACACACACAGACACACAGTGCAGAGCATTGTAGCTGGATGGAATAAATATATGAATATATGAACACACAGTGCAGAGCATTGTAGCTAGATGGAATAAATATGTAAATATATAAACACCCACAGTACGGAGCATTGCAGCTAGGTGGAATAAATATGCAAGTATATAAACACACACAGTGCGGAGCAATGTAGCTAGATGGAATAATATGTAGATATATAAATATATAAACACCCACAGTACGGAGCATTGTAGCTAGATGGAATAAATATGCAAATATATAAACACACACAGTGCAGAGCATTGTTGCTAGATGGAATGAAACAGCATAACCGTCTACTTAGTTATCCTACATGGTATGATTATGTGCCCATACATATTCTCACCCTCCATAGCGACCGGTATGTTCCTAGTTGTATGCCGGAGAGGACCATTGTGTAAGTCTATTGCATCTTTTGCATTCAAAAAACTATTAGTTTGTTACGTCTTTTTGCTATCTCTGCGAGCAGCCCTGCTTAGGTTGTACAGTCTGACAGCCGTTGGTAGGAAGGACCTACGAAACCTCTCGGTTGTGCACCTGGGATGATGTAGTCTGCTGCTAAATGAGCTCCTCAGTGCATTCAGTATGTCCTGCATAGGGTGGAACTCGGACTCCAGCAGAGATGACAGTTTAGCCACCGTCCTTCTCTCTCCTATCTCCTCCATCGGATCAAGGCGCTGCCCCAGGACAGAGCTAGCTTTCTTAATCAGTTTGTTCAGTCTCTTCCTATCGGCTGCAGTAATGCCACTGCCCCAGCAGACCACTCCAAAAGTGATGGCTGATGCCACCACCGTGTCATAGAATGACTTCAGCAGCGCCCCTTGTACACCAAAAGACCTGAGTCTCCTCAGCAGGAACAGCCTGCGCTGTCCCTTCTTGTAGAGTGCATCAGTATTGTGTGACCAGTCTAGTTTATTGTTCAGATGAATACCCAGGTACTTATAGGATGTCACCATCTCGATGTCTGTTCCCTGTATATTTACTGGTACTGTGAGGGGCTGCCCATGCCTGCGGCAGTCCACCACCAGCTCCTTAGTTTTCCTCGCGTTGATCTGGAGGCAGTTCCGATGGCACCAGTCCACGAAGTCCTGGATAAGCCCTCTGTACTCAGCTTCATCTCCATTGGAGATGAGGCCAACGATCGCAGAGTCATCAGAGAACTTCTGTAGATGGCAGTGTGTTGTGTTGTGTGAGAAGTCCGCAGTATAAAGAGTGAACAGGAAGGGAGCCAGCACCGCATTTTACTGTCATTTTAGAGCGTTAATGTCTCGGAATTCCTTTTTGTTTATTGTTCAAAAAATCACTTTAACCCAGCGGTTTTTAATTAGAACTTTAGAATTTTTAAAACTATCGGTCACTCCCACAGCGATCCCTCTTTGATCCTCTGAAGTGTAAATCCCACTCCACTCTTCAGTTGGCTGCATTCTTTGGGTTTTTATGAGGGACTTTTTAAGTCTAGACTAAGGAAAAGGAAACAGCAGCTTGTTTGAGTCGATGCCAGCTTGTTGTGGTGAAACCAAACTGCTGTTTTGGCAGATCTCACCACCAACTCCCCCAGTCTTCACCATTATTAAGGCGTGTTCCGTGTTGGATCCTGTTAGAGGAATATTTTTGGGAAGTTTTGGCGTTTATTAGCGTAAGTCAGGAGGCTTCATGGCAGTTGGCAGCCGTCTGTCTTGAATATTTGAATGTCATTGCTCTCCCAACAGAGACGTACATTTACGACCCAACACTTGGCTCTTCTGTGCTGTAGTTCCCCCACAGCCCTGAATGTGTTGAAGGTTGTTGTGAAATATGTAAAACTGTCAAAGCAGCGCTCACATCCGTTCAAAACATGGTTCAGATTTTCTCTCCAGTGGGAACATATCCACCGGGGACTCAGTCCTGGGTCAGATGACTCTGGAATGGAACACAGATCTGCTGTAGCGGTAACCAAGGAACAACCAGTCCACATACAGCAGCATGAGGTTCCAGCTTTATTCTAGTGTCTTCTGTAGGATTTCTGTGACACTATCTGGTCTGTAAAGTCAAACAGGTCAAAGTCCTCCTGCACAGGAGTTCTCCTCTCCCACAGAATCTAGGACTACGGAGCTGTCTGAAATGCCTTGTTTGGATTGGCTGTTCTCCTCTGTGAAGTCATCTTGTCTTGATTCCTGGATAGTCTGATACACCAGCTCCTCAGAGGAGAACATCTCTGTAAACCTGTGCTTGATTAAGAATAACTTCTTCATTTTTTAAAATTAATTTAATTTTTTTTATTTATCACATAATTTATCACTTATTTTAATAATTTTTATCAGTAATTTTACTATCAATATTATGTTGTTTAAATATTATGTTCATTTTTATTGGCTTTATCTTGTTTTTATTTTTGTTTTGTTTTCTAATTGTCATTTTTATTTCTTTACTATATTTTGATACTGAATGTATTGTTAGGCGGTGCGGTGGTGCAGTGGTTAGTACTGCGGCAGCACAGCAACTCACCCTTGGCCATGGGATCCCTGGTTCAATCCCAGCCCCTGACCAACAGTGATCTATGTGGAGTTTGCATGTTCTCCCCGTGTCTGCCTGGGTTTACTCTGGGAGTTCTCCGGTTTCCTCCCACAGGCCAAAAACATGCAGGTTAGGTTAATTAGAGACTCTAAAGTGGCCCTAGGTGTGAATGGTAAAGGGATAGCGCCGTACTGTGGCTGCTTCATCCATCCAGGTGGATGCCCTCAGTTTCCCCTCTGGGGATCAATAAAGTATACAAAATCAAAAAAAAATTAAAAAAAATTGTCATTTTACTCAATTTCCTTCACATACTCTATTTTTCTGTTACTTTTTCAGTCATCTGTGAAGCATTTTGAATTGCATTAACTTGTACGAAAGGTGATACACAATTAAAATTTGATTGACTTAACCGGAAGCTTCCCACTGATCCTCAGGGCTCATATAATGTAGCTACAGTGCAGCTAGCTTTGCTAGCAGCCTGACCATGAGTTTTAGAGCTCTTTTCTGTAAATTCTAGTCACTCCACACACATCCGTGGTCCCAGTCATTCACTAATTGAATTTCATAATAGGGCTGTGCAATATGACCAGAATTTCATATCACAATATAAGTAATCTTATTTGACGATAACGATATTATTATGTCTGGAAAAACATGGCATGACCAACAGAGAGTGGAGTTTGCTGGGAACAGGAACTTTATTACAAAAAACTTAATGATGGTTTTTAGTATATATATTTATTTATTTATTTTTAATCACTTTAGTGTTAGTGTTTGATCGTTTGTGTTATGTTTGTAAAAAAGGTTCAATAAAAAATATTGTGGGAAAAAAAAAAACTTGATGGTACAGAGTGTCGTTGGTTGGGAGGCCGAGTGCCAAAGACGAGAAGAGAGTGCAAAATGGCCGTCCCTTGCATTTATATGTTCAGCATGATAATGTCACCGAGTGGCCGCGTCATCACGCCGACATTGACCAAATCTGTGGTTTTTATATACCACATTCACCCATGTGTGCTTGGCCTACTGGTCCCACACCATTTCGTCCTCCAACAAACCGAATATGTCACATGCTAGCTAGGTGGCGAAGGTCTGTGACGAATTGTTGTCATCTCTCCCGTCTTCTGTTGACGTTGGCGGAACCTGATGCACCGCACCAACACATTGTCAGGTGTGGTGACGTAGCTAGCTAGTAGCTCGACTGACTCAGCAAACGTTTCTATTGGTCCTAGCGTGTAGAAAATACATTGGCCTTCTATGCCCAGATTGTGAACCTTCCAAACAGCGCTAAAAGGACTGCTTCTGCACACATAACTCCGCCGGCACATCTGTAAAGATAGTGGAAAAAGTCCAGTGCACAACTCAAATTTTTATACCGGCAAGCCAACAATGTTTCTTTTGAAACAAAAAAATTACTGGTCTCAGCCCTTATACAATACCACTATGACTACGCTTCCACGGTGTGCTACTCTGGACTGACTAAAAGGTACAAGCAATGATTACAAGTCTCCCAGAGAAAAGTGATTCATTTCATTCTGAATGCACTGGCCAGAACACATACAGGTGCTGACACATTCAAGCAGGTTAATATGTTGCCCATAGACAAAAGAATCATTCAACTCGAGCTGAACTTAATGTTTAAAATTCTACATGGTCAGGCTCCAAATTATCTTTCAGGCCAGTTCAGCTCCATTCAAAACTCTAGTCAAATAACCACAAGATCTTGCTCTGCTTCACTTCAGATACCTCACGCTGATTCATTTGGTGCTTCATCGTTTATGCATACGAGTACCTAGGCTTGGAATAGCCTGCCTAGTCAAATTAAATTAATCAATAATTTTTAAAGTTTTAAATCTGCTGTTAGGAAAGCATCTGTTTAACGAAATAGTTATCGAGGATTCTGACATTTTTATGTATTATTAGCTCATAAGGTGCTTGTTGCCTACTTCTTTCTTCAGCTATTAATCCATTATTATCTAGAAAAAAAATTTCTGTTCGTATTTTTGTCATGCAATAGAAAGGACCACATTGGAAATAAGTATTTTCACTTTTATGTGTATCCTGGATTTGTATGATGTTTAATGTTTATTTGAAAGGGACATTACGTACTAATGAACATTAATACAAATGTAAGCATGCCAGATTTAGCAGTACTGCTAATTTGCAAATGTAGTCCCCTGGTGGATCACAAAAACACACAAACAAACAATCATACACAAGAAGAACAACTGCAATAAAACTGTACAAAGTGGATATGCTAAAGTGCAAGATTTAAGGTGTTACAAAACAAGACATTCAAATGGCAATGGTGTTCACTTAAATGGTGTTCACTTATATAGTGCTTTTTTTTTTCTAGATGACCAAAGCGCTTGACAGATCCTGCTATGTATCCACCCATTCACACACACATTCGCACACTGATGGCGGCAGAGCAGCCATGCACCGGCGCTAGCCTGACCCACCAGGAGCAACTGGGGGTTCAGTGTCTTGCTCAAGGACACTTCAACATGCAGACTGCAGACAGAGCAGTAATCAAACCCCTGACCCTCTGATCAGTAGTCGGCCACACTACACCTGTGCCACAGCCGCCCCCGAGTGCGATGTCACATGAGTGAAGTACTGCATGCGTATATTTACATTCTTTATGTTTGTATACTAGGTTCAGGGTCATTCTTATCCAAATAAATAAATAAACTAAATTAAACTAAAGGGGTAGTGCATGAAAAGCTGTCTATACACGTGTACACAACAGGGAGAGGGGAAAAACCAACACGAGCAAGATTATGTTGATTTGGTTGACAGCTGCGTCTGACACTCATCGCGTCAGAGTACTTTTTTCTCCGTTTTTGTTTGTTTTTATTGATTGTTTTTATTGATTTTATTTATTTATTTATTTTTATCCGTGTTTGTTGTTCCATCCATCCATCCATCCATCTTCTACCGCTTTTCCGGAGGTCCGGGTCGCGGAGGCAGCAGTTCAAGCAGAGAAGCCCAGACTTCCCTCTCCCCAGCCACCTGCTCCAGCTCTTCAGAGGGGATACCAAGGCGTTCCCAGACCAGCTGGGAGACATAGTCTCTCCACCGAGTCCTGGGTCTGCCCCGGGGTCTCCTCCCAGTGGGACGTGCCTGAAACACCTCAAGTGGGAGGCGTCCAGGAGGCATCCTAATCAGATGCCCATACCACCTCAACTGACTCCTTTCAATGTGGAGGAGCAGCGGTTCTACTCTGAGCCTCTCCCGGATAACTGAGTTCCTCACCCTATCTCTGAGGGTGAGTCCAGCAATCCTACGGAGAAAGCTCATTTCAGCCGCTTGTATCCGTGATCTCGTTCTTTCGGTCATTACCCAAAGCTCGTGACCATAGGTAAGAGTAGGAACGTAGATTGACTGGTAAATCGACAGCTTTGCCTTAGAACTAAGCTCCCTCTTCAACACAACAGACCGGTACAACGTCCGCATCACTGCAGATGCTGCTCCAATCCGTCTGTCGATCTCTCGCTCCATTTTCCCCTCACTCGTGAACAAGACCCCAAGATACTTAAACTCCTCCACTTGGGGCAGGAGCCTGTCCCCAACCCGGAGAGGACAATCCACCTTTTTCCGGCTGAGGACCATGGACTCGGACTTGGAGGTGCTGATTCTCATCCCAGCCGCTTCACACTCAGCGGCAAACCGTCCCAGCAAGAGCTGTAGGTCATTGCTGGATGAAGCCAACAGGACAACATCATCTGCAAACAACAGAGATGAGATCCTGTGGTCACCAAGCATGACACCCTCCATTCCCTGGCTGCGCCTAGAAATCCTGTCCATAAAAATTATGAACAGGACCGGTGACAAAGGGCAGCCCTGGCGGAGTCCAACTCTCACTGGGAATGACTCCGACCGAGTGTTGGCAATACGAACCAAACTCTCACAACGGTCGTACAGAGACCGAATAGCTCGTAACAACAAGCCCGATACCCCATACTCCCGAAGCACCCCCCACAAAAATCCACGAGGGACGCGGTCAAATGCCTTCTCCAAGTCCACAAAACACATGTAAACTGGTTGGGCAAACTCCCACGAACCCTCAAGAATTCTCGAGAGGGTAAAGAGCTGGTCCGATGTGCCACGGCCAGGACGAAAACCACATTGCTCCTCCTGAATCCGAGGTTCGACCAACGGCCGGACTCTCCTCTCCAGTACCTTGGCATAGACCTTCCCAGGGAGGCTGAGGAGTGTGATCCCTCTAAAGTTGGAGCACACCCTCCGGTCCCCTTTTTTGAAGTCAGGAACCACCACCCCGGTTTGCCATGCCAAAGGCACTGCCCCCGACCTCCACGCAATGTTGCAGAGGCGTGTCAACCATGACAACCCAACAACATCCAGGGCCTTGAGGTACTCGGGGCGAATCTCGTCCACCCCCGGGGCCCGGCCACCAAGGAGATTTTTAACCACCTTGGCGACCTCAGCCCCTGTGATAGGCGAGTCATCCCCCTCGTCCCCAAACCCTGCTTCCTCTGTGGAAGGCGTATCAGTGGGATTGAGGAGATCCTCGAAGTATTCCTTCCACCGCCCGACGATATCCCCAGTTGAAGTCAACAGTGTCCCATCCGCACCATACACAGTGTGGACGGGGAGCTGCTTTCCCCTCCTGAGCCGCCGAACAGTTTGCCAGAATCTCTTTGAAGCCGACCGAAAGTCTTGTTCCATGGCCTCACCGAACTCCTCCCATACCCGGGTTTTTGCTTCAGCAACCACCCGAGCTGCACTCCGCTTGGCCTGCCGGTACACCTCAGCTGCTTCGGGAGTCCCACAAGCCAACCAAGCTTGATAGGACTCCTTCTTCAGCTTAATGGCCCCCCTCACCACTGGTGTCCACCACTTGGTTAGGGGGTTGCCACCACGAGATGCACCGACCACCTTGCGGCCGCAGCTCTGGGCCGCCGCTTCAACAACAGAGGTGGAGAACATGGCCCATTCAGACTCCATGTCTCCAGACTCCCTCGGAATGTGGTTGAAGTTCTTCCGGAGGTGGGAGTTGAAGACCTCCCTGACAGGGGCCTCAGCCAGACGCTCCCAGCACACCCTCACTATACGTTTGGGTCTACCAGGTCTGAATGGCTTCCTTCCCTGCCATCGGATCCAACTCACCACCAGGTGGTGATCAGTTGACAGCTCTGCACCTCTCTTTACTCGGGTGTCCAAGACATACGGTCGCAGGTCTGATGATACGATAACAAAATCGATCATCGACCTGCGGCCTAGGGTGTCCTGGTGCCAGGTGCACATATGGACACCCTTATGCTTGAACATGGTGTTCGTTATGGACAGACTGTGGTTAGCACAGAAGTCCAATAACTGAACACCACTCGGGTTCAGATCGGGCAGGCCGTTCCTCCCAATCACCCCCCCTCCAGGTTTCACTGTCGTTGCCCACGTGCGCATTGAAGTCCCCCAGTAGGACAATGGAGTCTCCAGGAGGAGCACCCTCCAGCACCCCAGTCACAGACTCCAAAAAGGGTGGGTACTCTGAAACATCATTTGGTGCATAGGCACAAATGATGGTCAGGACCCGTTTCCCAACCCAAAGGCGCAGGGAAGCAACCCTTTCGTCCACCGGGGAAAACTCCAATATAGAGGCAGCAAGGTGGGGCGATACAAGAATACCTACCCCTGCTCGTCGCCTCTCGCCCGGGGCAACTCCAGAAAAGGCCAAGCTCCAGTCCCTCTCCAGGAGACTGGTTCCGGAACCGGAGCTGTGTGTTGAGGTGAGGCCGACTATATCTAGCCGGTATCGCTCAATCTCGTACACCAGCTCAGGCTCCTTCCCCACCAGAGAGGTGACATTCCACGTACCAAAAGCCAGTTTAGAAAGCTTGGGATCAGTCCGCCAAGGTCTCCGTCTTTGACTGCCACCTAATCCACATAGCACCGGACCTCCATGATCCCTCCTGCAGGTGGTGAACCTACTGGAGGGCGGACACATGTAACTCCTTCGGGCTGAGCCCGGCCGGGTCCCATGGGTGGAAACCCGGCCACCAGACGCTAGCCTTCGAGCCCCTCCCCCAGGCCTGGCTCCAGGGTGGGGCCCCGGTAACCCCATACCGGGCGGGGTACACTGAATCCTTGATATACAATTTATCATGAGAGTCTGTTGGATCGTTCTTAGTCTGGCCCTTCACCCAGGACCAGTTTGTCTTGGGAGACCCTATCAGAGGCAAATTGCCCCGGACAACATAGCTCCTGGGATCACTGGGGCACGCAAACCCCCCCACCACAATAAGGTGACGATCCATGAGGGGGGTGTTTGTTGTTGTTAGTTTTTATTTACTGTTACCTCTGTATTGGCCTCGCCTAAAAGTCTGTCCGGACGCACGAGTAGCTGTTTTTGGCTAGCTGCGGGCTACCCATCTCAGCGCCTGGAACGCCATGGCTCCTTCTCTGTCATGTACCCGCTGTTTATCGCTCCTCAATAAGGTCTCTGAGCTTGAAACGAGGCTCTCCAATCTTTACAAGATTCGGGAGGCCGAAGACCACATCGACACCATCATTCTCGGACGATCATCGGCTCCGGCCACTGCCTCACAGCTGGCGGAAACTGCTACTTATTTGGGTGAGCTCAGCACGTCTCCACCTACCTCTGCTCCACCTGCTCCAGCCTGCGCAGATGTCCATAACCTCAGCAACAAACACTGGTTTCGTCTCGGGGTTAAACCCAAAGCTTCGCTTGGTCCCTCTCATCCTCCATCTGCGCCCTGGACCTTGGTTCGACCAGCTAATGGCCATCGTCGTTTGACCGGAATGGGCCGCGCCTCTTCTCTTCCTGTGTCCTTGGAAAATAGATTTGATATCCTTTCCCTGGAGGATTTTCCCCACCTGGACGCTGGCTGCCCACCCGTGGACGCCCTTCATCCTCCCTCCTCTCCTTCAGCGGCGGCTCATGTCCGCAAACCCCGGATAAAGACCACCCAGGATGTGTCAAATTACACACCTGCTCCTGATAGAAGAAAAGAGCGCATCTCCTTGCCTTTGCAACAACAACATCATCCTCTTCACACATCAGAATCCACCGACAACCCCCCCCCCCCCTCCCAGACGACACTGGTAATTGGTGACTCGATCATGAGGAACGTCAGAATCAGGTACTGTGTGACTCGATTTTTTTTCCTGGGGCTAGAGTCTCAGATATTGAGGCTCTTATCCCTGACCTGCTGAATGAATTCCCTCACATTCATACTGTCGTTGTGCATGTGGGATGCAATAACATCCCAGATGAAGCATCTGAGATTTTAAAAAGTGACTTCAGGAGCCTTCTGTCCACGCAATCTTGGCTTGAACCCAGTTCTCTTTGCCATAGTTTATCGTCCTCCCACAGCCTATTCAGAGTTTCTATCGGAATTTGCCGAGTTTTTAGCTGATTTAGTGCTGAAAACCGGTAAAATAATTATTGTAGGGGACTTTAATATACATGTTGATGTTGAGAGTGACTGTCTTAATAAGGCTTTCAATTCAATTTTAGACTCAATGGGGTTTTCCCAAAAAGTAAAAAATTCTACCCATTATTTCCATCATACATTGGACCTTGTTTTGACTTATGGTATAGATATCGAAAATCTGGTAGTATCTTCTCATAATCCTGTACTGTCAGACCATTGTCTGTTAATTTTTGATTTCATTATCCCTGATCACTTATTTCCTAAAGAAAAATACTACTACAGCAGATGTCTTTCTGATGACGTTGTTGCTAAATTTTTGCAGATTGTCTCCTCTATGCCATGGGTCAACACAACAGAAACACTTGAAATAAGTGATGGAGAGTCTGCTCCATTCGTGATTGATAGCATGGTTGATGGTGTTACTGCCTCTCTGCATCGGGCTCTAGATTTGGTAGCCCCTTTAAAAAAGAAAAAGTCTAACCAGAGATTTCTTACCCCTTGGTTTAACTCAGAAACTCGTGGCTTAAAACAGAAAACTCATCAATTGGAAAGAAAATGGCATTCAACTAATTCAGATGAATTCTACTTGGCGTGGAGAAATCATCTCTTAATTTATAAAAAATCTCTTAGAAAAGCTAGATCAAGCTATTATTCTGCATTAATAGAAGCAAACAAGAATAACCCCAGGTTTCTCTTCAACACTATAGCCAGGCTTACAAAGAGCCATGACTTGGTCAATCCTCGCATCCCCCTGAGCTTTCTAGTCAGGACTTTCTGAACTATTTCAATCTTAAAATTTTATCTATTAGAGATGAAATCAGTCAGATTCTTCCTACCGTAAACTCTAGTGCATTAACTACTGCAACTCCCTCAACTGATATCTGCTTAGATAAGTTTACTCCAATCGACCTCTTAGAGTTGGATAAAATAATTTCCTCTTCTAAGCCTTCATCTTGCCTTCTGGACCCTCTTCCTTCCAGGTTATTTAAAATTATGTTCCCAATTATTGGTAGCCGTATTCTTCTTATCGTTAATTCTTCTTTAACTCTGGGTTATGTTCCACTGGCTTTTAAAACTGCTGTAATTAAACCTTTATTTAAAAAACCAACGCTCGATCCTGGAGTTTTGGCCAATTATCGACCAATCTCTAATTTGCCTTTCATTTCAAAAATCTTAGAAAGAGTTGTTGCTGTGCTATTATCTGACCATTTGCAGGGAGTTGGTTTGTTTGAGGTGTTTCAATCTGGGTTCAGAGCTCATCACAGCACTGAAACTGCCTTAGCGAAGGTCTCTAAAGACCTCCTGACTGCATCTGATAATGGACTTGTCTCTGTTCTTGTTCTTTTAGATCTCAGTGCAGCCTTTGACACCATCGATCATGCCATTCTAGTTGATAGATTGGAACACTTTGTTGGACTCATTGGAACTCCATTGCAGTGGTTTAGATCTTATTTGTCTGATAGATTTCAGTTTGTTCATGTCAATGATGGATTTTCTTCCAGCTCTAAGCTCAGTCACGGAGTTCCACAGGGATCTGTGTTGGGCCCTACTCTTTTTAGTCTATATATGCTCCCGTTGGGCAATATCATCAGAAAGCACTGTATACATTTTCACTGTTACACAGATGACGCACAACTATACCTGTCAATGAAGCCCGATGATTGTGATCAGCTGGCCAAGTTAGATGACTGTCTTAAGGACATCAAAGCTTGGATGACTTGTAATTTTTTTACTATTGAACTCTGATAAGACTGAAGTAATTATTGTTGGCCCAAAACATCTTGGAAATTCCTTTTCAGATTATGCCCTTAAAGGGCCTATATCATGCAAAATCAACTTTTTTGAGCTTTTAAGCATGTTATAATGTTAATTCCTCACCAAAAACACCCCCAAAGTGGTATTTTGCTCCATTCACGCATCTCTGAGTATTCCTCCTCAACCCTGCTCTCTGAGCTGCTGCTCCGCCCTGTCCCTGATAATGACTGGGTCCCTATGTTCATACGTATGAACGTGGGTGAGCCGCCCACTCCAGGAAGTGCCTGTGCTTCCAACACCGCCCCCAGGCTAATGCACACACCCACTTTCTCCGCGCAGCTAATGGAGCAGTGATCGGCAAAACTCTTTCACTTTAGCATTGACGCTGTGAAGAAGCAGTTCCTCTCGCACCTAATCTGCTCAGTGACAACAACTGTTTGCTTTTTTTACGTAAGACAGTGTCTTCTAAGTGGCATAAATGTGTCTTTGGCTGTGAGAGATTTAGGAGTTTGTTCAGCCTTCCTTGTTTTCGTGGGCGGAACCCAGCGACACGCTGCAGCAGCCGGCTCAGGGGTTACGTCATGAAATGGGCGGCAGCCACAAGAAGGAGAGGCAGAGCCTCAGAGAATGAGGCATCTTACTTCCAGGCTCGCGAAAATAACTCATATTTCATAAGAAATTCATTCTCCAGTGTGCCAAAGGTAATATACTATCACATACATGCATATAGTTTACTCTGAAAGGCTTAAAATAGCATGATATAGGCCCTTTAATTTAGATGCGGCCACTCTGAACAGTTGTGTGAGGAACCTTGGAGTGATTTTTGACCAGGATTTGTCCTTTAACCCCTTGCGCTCTTGTCAATTTCCTTAAAAACGCCTAAAAATAGCGTACCCAAAGTAAATCAAAAGCTGTTCTTTAACCCTTTGCAGCATCTTCATGGGGTTGGTCTCATTTAAAAGAAAACACTTTGAATTTTGTGGCAAAATAGTCATAATCTCTCTAAGTGCTCCTGCCACTGAGTAACAGTCATCTAAACATACTGAACTTGAAGAAAATAAATTTCGCTTGGGTGGTTTTTTTTTATACAAATGCTTGCAAATAACACACAGCTGTCAGATCCGGGCTGGAAAATGCAACAGAAATGTAGAACCAAGTGTTATCCAGCTGAGGTCAAAATTTTGTAACAATACCACAAAAAATGAATATATTACACAGCTTTTTACTCAGGTTGTTTCCAGGCGTTTTTGAACTGTGCCAAATTGTGCCAAATGGCACAGTTTGGAAAAACGTCTGTAACTTTTGAATGATTCAATATAGAAGCTTCATCTTGGGCTCTAATGAAAGGTGAAGGGCTGTGTGTGTGTGTGGGGGGGGGGTTGTTTATTCCTTCATGAATGAATGAATGAATGAACAAACAAGCCCCCACACACAAAGAAGCATGCCACGTAAAAAATGTGTGGCTTTTTATTTTACAAGAAAAAATAACCTACAGTGCACTAAAAATTATACTAAAATATCTGTAATGTAGAAGATAACAACTCCCACCCCCCACCCCACCCCGCTACAGAGGACGGACATCGCCCATCGCTACATGACGGACCGTAGGGACAGTGCGCCGTGGTCTACTACGCACAGTTGTACTAAAATATCTGCAATAATATCTGCAATCCGCTACAGAAGAGTAGCGGGGGGGGGGGGGGCGTTCATGGTCCAGACGCGGCGCACGGACCGTGTCCAGTCCGTGCGCCGCGGTCCATCATGTTGCGATGACAGTTGTAATTTACCAATCGGTCAAAAGTCATTTTGATTACAATTTTCAGGGATAAAGAATAATTTAGCTTATAACACTTACCTGTCCACAACAGCAGTGTCGCTGGCAAACTTCTTTTCCTCATTGTCAGACGAACATGACGCTGGTCCGCTTGTTACGGACTCGTGGTTCTGGTCACGCGATCCGGTCAAACCATGATTCCATTATTGCGGTTTTGCGCTTCCATGATTGCAGTTTTGGCGAACGATTTTTCAAAACAAATAAGAACAGTAGTAAGAAAAAAAGACTGGCGAACGCGTGTGTGTCACCCAGCGGCTTACACAAAACAGATTTTACACACAGGACGTACGCTTTCAGTTGTCGAAGTTCTCTGCTTCAATTGGCTGGCTGTATTCGCAGCCGTTGGTAGGCGGGTCCTTCTTGCTAGGTTTCAGTCATTGGCTCTTCAAGGTTTCAGAAACCCAATTCAAGGCTCTTATTAGTTGAATGAGAGGTCAATCAAATCTAAACCAATCAAAGCACTCCTTTGGCTTTCTGTTCGCGGCTGTGTCTGCAGCTTTTTTTTTTTTCAGTGCGCCCTAGGACGCAGAGACGTGACCGCCCGCGGTATCCCAGAGTGCAAGAGGTTAATTCACATATTAATACTGTTTCTAGGACCGCCTTATATCATCTGCGCAATATTGCCAAGATCAGGAGCATCTTGTCTCTGGGTGATGCTGAGAAACTGATTCACGCCTTTGTCAGTTCGCGATTAGATTATTGTAATTTGCTATTATCTGGTTGTCCTAAAGTATCTTTAAAAAATCTTCAGTTGATTCAAAATGCTGCTGCTAGAGTTTTAACTGGTTCTAGAAAAAGAGATCATATTTCCCCAGTTCTGTCCTCCCTCCAGTGGCTTCCCATTGAATTCAGAATCAAGTTTAAAATCCTTCTTCTTACTTTCAAAGCTCTTAACAGTCTGGCCCCCCAGTATATAAAAGATCTGATATTACCTTACCATCCTAATAGAGCATTACACTCCCAAAATGCTGGCTTACTTGTGGTGCCCAGAATCTCCAAAAGTATGGTGGGAGGCAGAGCCTTCTGCTACCAAGCTCCTTCTCTCTGGAACCAGTTACCACTCTGGGTCCGGGAGTCAGACTCAGTCTCTGTTTTTAAGAACAGGGTAAAATCCTTCCTTTTTAATATAGCTTTCGTTTAAGGAGGGTTTTTGTGTCTTTTAACCCCACTCTTGTTCTATTGTTATCTGATCCATAATGCTGGTTGACCTCTAATATTGTACTTGGCATCTTACTGCTATGTTCTTTATGTCTGTCCTTTCCATCCTCCCTATCCCCTCATCCCCAGCCAGTCACAGCAGACGACTGCCCCTCCCTGAGCCTGGTTCTGCTAGAGATTTCTTCCTTCCAAATGGGAGTTTTTCCTCGCCACTTTCGCTTAGTGCTTGCTCATAGGGGATCGTCTGAGTGCTGGGTCTTTCTGTGACTGTGTGTTTTTTTTCTGCACTGTGGCACCACTTTTGTTGTGATGTGGCGCATTATAAATAAAGCTGAATTGAATTGAATTGAATTACGTTGGTTTTACACCCTGAATATCTGTTTCGGTTTTATTTCAGTTTATCGCCCAGCCGTACGCTAAGCATGTTGTAGCTACAGTAGTCTGCTTTATCTGGACAATGTCAAAGGAAATATTTTACTTTGCTTTGATTTTAAATGTGCAAACTATTATGTTGGCCTTGTGATGGACTGGCGATCTGTCCAGGGTGTCCCCCGCCTCCAAAGACAGTGGGATAGGCTCCAGCTTAAATGGTTAAGAAAATGGTTGGATGGAAACTCCTATTTTGACCCTGAATAAGTCAAACTGAAGCCCTTCCCCCTCTGAGGTGTTTTATCTCCTCCTGTGTGTGTTTCAGTGTCGGACAAACACCAATTCAAGAACGAGCAGGTGTTGTACCGCTTCCGCTACGACGACGGCACCTACAAGGCCCGCAGCGAGATGGAGGACATCATGTCGAAGGTAACGGTCACTCTACTTCTAGATAGCGGTGATGGTGAATGGTGTCGCCATGATGTCTGACTTCATGGGGCGTGGCATTAGACTACTTACAGAGCATAAATGGGAAAATCCCACCTGAGAAAACTCCTGGAATGGGATATTAGTACCAGCTTCTACCTTAGGAACTGCATTTTTTTTTTACACTGGCTTCATAACACAGCTTAGTGGTGCCAGCAGAGTAACAGACCAGTAGAAAAAAATTATTCTATATTTGCAATGCTTTTCTCATGAGTGAGCAACTTTTTTCTCATAATTTTTCAACTTTTTTTCTGGTGAATATTTTTTTTTAAATAAATTTTCAAGTTTTTTGCCAATTTGCAACTTGTTTCCTGTAAATTTTCAACTTTTTTCTTGGAAATATTCAACTTTTTTCTTATAGATTTTCAACTGTTTTCCTGTAATTTTGCAATGTTTTTCTCAAATTTTTTGTGATTAATATAATTTTTTTTTAATTTTTCTCATAATTTTGCAACTTTTTCTGATAAATTTTCAACCTTTGTAAGTTAGGAACATTTGTTCTTGGAAATTTTCAACTTTTTTCCTCATAATTTTTCAACTTTTTTCCTGTAAATTAAAAAAAAAATTCTGATAATTTTTCAACTTTTTTCCTCATAAGTTTGCAACTTTTTTCTGGTAGATGAGAGATGAGAAATGAGAATAGATGAGAACGCACTATAGAAGTGACTGCCATTTACCATAAACATATTTTTTTCTGATAAATTAGCAAATTTTTTCTTGTAAAATTTCAACTTTTTTCTTGTCAGTTTGCAGTTTTTTCCTGTAAATTTTCAACTTTTTTCTTGGAAATTTTCAACCTTTTTCTCATAATTCTTCAACTTTTTTCATGTAAATTAAAAAAAAAAATTCTGATAAATTTTCAACTTTTTTTCTCATAATTTTACAACTTTTTTCTGATAAACATTATCTTTTATTTCTAATAAATTTGCAACTTGTTTTCTGTAAATTTTCAACTTTTCTTTTTGGAGATATTCAACCTTTTTGTTAAAATTTTTCAACTTTTTCCCCTGTAAATATTAGTTGTTGTTTTTTTTCAGCAAATTTGCAGTGTTTTTTCTCATAAATGTTGCAACTATTTTTCTGATAAATTTTCCATTTTTTTTGTAAATTTACCATTTTCTTCTGATGAATTTGCAGCTTTTTTGTCATAGATTTTCAACTTTTTTCTTGCAAACTTCCACCTAATTTGCATTTATACGTTTGTACCTTATACTAAACTTGTGAATTCCCCCATCCCCCTTGTTGAAAAAAATAGCAACTGGCCTCCTGGTTACAGTGCATTTGTGACCAACAAAAAGCACATTGTTACTCGCTATTTAAGCAGCTTGTACCTGCCTGTCAGAGGTGAGGCGATGAGCCATTCTGATTTCCTCTGAATAATTGTCTGAACAATGTACTAATTCACAATTATTCCATTACTCACATCTGTTACTGTCATTGCAAGATGTGGAAGAAGCTTAAAACCAAATTTAACAGAGCAGAAGTTATATGCACACAGCAGATTTGTTATCAAGTTTACACGTCTCTGTACTTTTCTCTGCATAAAGTACCCTAACTTTTAAGTAATAAGCCTACAGTTTATGCAGATATTGAAATCCAGTCTCTGAAGGTACTGTAATCCCGTCCCACAGAAATGAAGCCGGAAGCTAAATTCCACAAAGGACATAAAGGTTAGAAATATAATTCAGAACGATTATGACGGCCTCCATTTGATCGCAGACCCCAATTACAGCGTCTGAAATAAAAGCGTGGCCCCGGGGGAGCTCTTCTGATGCTCTGTGGCAGTTAAATCTGTGTCTCTGTTCCTGTTTGCTGAAGGAGGGTGTGCCGTCCATGACTCATGTTTCTGCTCTTTCAGGGCGTCAGGCTGTACTGCCGCCTCCACAGCCTCTACATGCCTGTCGTCAAGTGAGTACCTGCCCTTCTCCCCCCCCCCGCCCCGTATGCTAATGCTGTTGCCCTCCAGGTGCTTTCATGCATATTCATCACTGCTTCATGGTCACCCCATGCCGCCATCATCTCTAATGACTGAACAAACGCAGACGTGACAACATCTCAGTTTTCTCCAACGTCAAATCTGGGGTGTCTGCAGGTTCTTAGAAAGTCTGAAGACCGCAAATATCCTGAAAAGATGCCAGTTAATCCTTAAATTCCGTTGTCAAGATTGCTTAGGTTTTTTGTTTTATGCATTGAAGTATTTGTGTGAAATTTTACTGCAATGTGAAGCTTTTTTCTTGAACAAAAGTTCACTTTTTCTTGGGAATCTGGGGGTGTTTTTCTTGGAAATTTGCTAATTTTATCAGAAAGTCTTAATTTTTTTCATGTGTATTTAAGATAAGCCTTTATTAGTCCCACAATGGGAAAATTCCAGGATTGCAGCAGCACAGGGATAGCAGCACTGAGAGCAATAGTTAATGTAGTGTTATTTATCATTTATATTTATGATCAGGTATACAGTTTAGTTAATTTAGACTTGGAAGTGTAGGTGTATGTGGACAGATGTTTGATCTGTCACCACAAACACTTATAAATAGAGAGTAGCGCACTCGTTGGGACACCAGTTCACTTTTGGTGAACAATTATTAATAATTTGTTTTTATACCTGAATTAATCAATTAGTCTCAAAATATGCATGAGTTCTACTGGGGACTTAGAACATTCACAGAAATAGAAATACTCAACTACTTCTCTCATTAAAGTCTAACAATTTATTAATGAAGTTATGATTAAATGGCCTTACATTCAAATAACTTGTGAGCAGGTGAAATGATCAACATTGAGTATCACATTCAAATTGTAGCCTATAACTGATTATTAATCAGCAGAGTATGACCACATTTGCAGAACCAGGGTGAAAATGTGAGCCTGAATTAACTGGGATGAGGATATGAATAAATTGGATGCAAATTTTATGAAGAAAATTATAACTAATTATATGAAAAATTCTGAATTATTCCAAGGAAGTAAAAATGGAATTTTAATGAAAAGGTGAAATATTAATTCTCTTTAATTCTGTAGCTCTGATCAGAATGGGCTAAATTTAAACATGAAACAAATTGTGGCATACTTCTAAGGCTGCAGACATCATATTCATCATTGATCAGCAGATGAAACAGAAGGAAGAGGGCTCACGTGAACGTTGGTTTTCGATGACTCCTTCCTCAGCTGTTGACGCCGGGTGAAGGTTTATTTCAGGTGATAATGAATGAATGAATGAATGAATGAATGAATGAATTTATTTCGGATAATACAGTACAGGTTAAAAGAAACTGTATAATATAACAACAAGGTCAAATTAGACAAAGACTCCTTCTACTAAACAATTCCACGTGAGTTATCCGAAATGGGTGATGGCTGAAGCCGCAGCTTATATTGCCCACCCATATTCCATCCAAGAATTCAAAGAAAAAAGAGTAAACAAGACAAGAGTGATTACAATTTAGAACAAAGCTAAGACAAAGTGTGACTGAGAGAAAAAAAAAAAAAGAAAACTAAGCTAAGCTAAGTTAAGCGGTTACTATTCAAGACAAATCTAAGACAGAATGTCACAGAGAGAAAAAAAAAAAAAAAAACTAAGCTACAACACAACACAGGCTGGATATGTCAATCCTTATGTGAGTTTACATGTCATCTTGTAAATATGTTTGGAGTATTTCTTCCTTTAGTTTTTGTTTAAATTGTCCAAGCGTTGTACATGATTTTAATTCAGGTCCATAATCGTTCCATAATCTGACTCCTTGCACTGAAATACAGTGTTGCTTGGTGGTTGTTCTCACTGTAGGCTTTTGAAATATACATGTTCCTCTGAAGTGATATCGTTTCTCCCTTGTTTGGAACAACTTTTGGATATTTGCGGGCAGTGATAAATTCTTCACTTTGAACATTATTATTGCGGTTTTAAAGTCAACCAGATCTTTCAACTTGAGAGTTTTTTGTTTGAGAAAAAGTGGGTTTGTTGGTTCCCTGTAAGCTGCTTTGTTTATTATTCTAATAGCTCTCTTTTGAAGCATAAAGAGTGGATATATGTTTGTTTTGTATGTATTTCCCCATACTTCATTACAATATGTCATGTATGGGAGTATTAATGAATGATACAAGGTGTATAGTGTGGGTTGATTCAGCAAATATTTCACTCTGTGTAATATTGCAATTGATTTGGAAACTTTTCCTTTGATATAATTAATATGTGACTTCCAACACAGTTTGTTATCAATTATTACTCCAAGGAATTTGGTTTCAGATACCCTTTCAATCTCTACACCATTTACACTGAGTTTGGGTACTGGATTGTTGTGATGGTTGTTAAAGACTATAAATTTTGTCTTATTTAAATTGAGCGTTAATTTGTTTGAATCAAACCACAGTTTAAGCTTTCCTAATTCCTTCCCGAGTGTATCCAGAAGTTGTTCCAAATTGTTTCCACTGCATAGCAGATTAGTGTCATCGGCAAACAATATTAAGTCCATTTTTTCTGAGACTTTACATATATCGTTTATATACATATTGAATAATAATGGTCCCAAAACTGAACCCTGTGGGACTCCACAGGTGACCTTCAGCATATAATGGTATATATCTGCCAGCAGATACATCTTACAAAGTCCACAGTCACAAAAGCTGAGGTTTGACTGTGATGATGAGGCTTCTTCACTCCACCAGTGGGGAGCTCTTGTCCGGGGAGCTTCCAAGTCCAGCAGTCACAAAAGCTGAGGTTTGACCGCGACAAACAGTTGGAGCTTAGGTCAGGCGACGGGAGGCTGCACTACCAGGGATTCTGGAATGTGTTACTGTTGAGCTTGACCAAGATAAAACAAAAAATCTAATTATAAGTTGTATATATAGAATGCCGGGAACTTGCATTGAGACATTCAGAGATAAATTGGTTGAGCTGTACAATAATATTACTAGTAAGAAAATGGTTGTAATTTGTGGAGATTTCAATATTGATTTACTAAATCCATTTCAACAAAATGTAATTACAGAGTTCATGAATTCTGTGTACAGTATGAGTCTATATCCCACAATAACACATCCCAGTAAATCACAGTTTACAGTGCAACACATTGATAACCTGTTTGTTAATATTATTGATAAGAAAATAGAAAGTGGATTATTGATAAATGATATAAGTGACCATTTGCCAGTCTTTGCACTTATCCATGGCCACACGGGGGCCAATACAGAAAAAACTTTAAAATCTTTCAGATACAAATCACAAAATGCAATCAGTTCTTTTAAAGAAGACTTGCTGAAGCAAGACTGGACAAAAGTGTATGTTAAAGAAGCCTATGACACATTTATGAACATTGTAACCACTCTTTATGAAAAAAATTGTCCATTAGTAAAGAAAAAGTTTAAACAGAAATTTGTTGGCAACCCATGGTTAACCAAAGGATTACAAAAGGCGTGTAAAAAGAAAAATTCATTATATAAAGCTTTTCTAAAGAAAAGGACAAAAGAAGCAGAGAAGCGGTATAAAACCTACAAAAATAAATTAACAAATATAATGAGATGTAGTAAAAGAGACTATTACAGTAAAGAACTGGAGAAAAACAGAGACAAAATTAAAAATAGATGGACAATACTTAACAATATTCTTGGAAATAAAAACAGAAATACAAGCTACCCAACCAATCTTTCAAAAAAAATAAAAAAATAAAACGACAGAGTGTGAATGCAGTCTCACCTGCAGATGAATTTAATAACTTTTTTGTTAACATTGGTCCTAATTTGGCTCGAGAAATACCCATTACGGCACCTACAAGTGATACAATAAGCAAAAACATTGCTATAAAAGACTCCATTTTCATAAAGAACACAGACGAGAGAGAGGTCATTGAAATTGTTAAATCGTTTAAAAGTAAAGCATCTACGGATTGTGATCGTATTGATATTCTCTTAGTCAAATCTATCATTGAATGCTTAGTGAAGCCTCTGACTTATATTTGTAACCTGTCTCTCCAAACAGGTATATTTCCCAATGCAATTATAACACAGTACACCACTATGTACCACTCAGGGTACAGTACTACTGGGGGGTATAATATCACTGGGTAATTGGGTATAACAGGGTCCACTAACACCTGCGCTCGCCAGGTTTTTGTGTGTAACCCTTACTAACACCCACTCACCCTACTCACTTTAGGTGTAGTACCCTTTTTGGTAGTACTGTATTATGGCAATGTAGTTACCTTAACTTTTCTACCTAACTAACTAACTAACCTGCACTTATATAGCGCTTTTCTAGTCACAAAGACCACTCAAAGCGCTTTCATTAATACTAACCCTCTATTCTAAGGGCCTATAGGAAACAGATATCTAGGGACAATTTAGAACAGCCAGTTAACCTAACATGCATGTTTTTGGCATGTGGGAGGAAACCGGAGAAATCCCGGAGTAAACCCACGCAACACGGGGAGAACATGCAAACTCCACACAGATCACTGTTGGTCGGGGGCTGGGATCGAACCCACGATCCCACGATCCCCACAATCCCCCGGCCAAGGGTAAACTGTGCTGCCGCAGTGCTAACCACTGGAAAAGGGATAATTGGGCCAGGTCAGACCGACTCTGGGTTCATAGGAGCCTGGGAAGTGCAACAACAGATGACACATACACAGCCGTATATGGAACTTGCAACTATGTATATTATTTACAAATATGTACATATAAATAAATACACAGCGCGATACAATAGAAAAAATAAAAACAAAATACTCCAAATATATTTACAGAATTCACAGTCCTGTTTTGTCCTTTCCAGGTGACTAGTGGAGTCACCTTTAGCAGTTTCTAGGACTCAGGCTTCGGCTCGCCATCCAGATCTGGAGATCCACGCTCTGGTCAAACCAGTCCAAAGAAAAAAAAAAAAAAAAAAAAAGAAAGAACCTGACCATACCAAGTGGCTCGTGTGTCATTGGGGTTCCCGCGCTCAACGGCGCCGACAGCCCCCGGATCCCAATCAACTTCAAGGGTTTTTATCCAGGTAAAGGCTGCTACCAGCACGCTAGTGTCGCCATATCACCAAGGACCGTCTCTCTCTCTGGTCTGTGTCTTTCGTCATCTGGTGTGACTGAGCCAAAAATGCAAGTCATCCCAGACCCAGGGAGAGAGCGCTTAACCCATTGGGTGGCGTGACCCAGCAATGGCACAGCCATTGGTTACTCAAAATATCTACACACAACACTAGGAACTTTATCAGAACCTTCTAGAAAATGTTCCTAACTATTTATGAATATATATTTATTTAAATATTCATATTCAAATTATGTATTCCCATTGTAAAATGGGTGTTTTTCTTTTTAAAAGTGGTATCAATATTTCTAATTTAATTCACGTTAAACTATCTACTCCCATTGTGAAATGAATGTCCCCCCTTCTTCTTAAAGCGGTATCGACATTCATATTTTTAATCACGTTTTTAACACTGGGTTACACTATCCCCCCTTAGAATCATGCAAGTCCCTTTGCATGGGATTAGCTAAATGGTACTGACGGGAGAACTAATGTTCATGGGAATAATCCTAAGATCTGACTCTGTTAAGGCTCTGGTAAAAGCCAGGTTTAATCCTTGAAACAGGGACTGGGCAACAGTTAGGAGAGGGTTTCCCAACTGACTGTACTGTAGTCTTTCTGGCTGGGAGGTTGTCCTCTCGGAGCGTCTCACAGTCTGTGGGACTTCTTTTTCAGGTTCTTTTCCTTCCACAGGTTCATCACAGGTACTTTTATCAGGCAAGTTGGTTTCACTTCCAGTTCCATTCTCATTGTTCAATGGTTCCACATTTGTTTCAGTTTCCTCCAGGTTTCCATCATTCGGTAAGTTGTCACATCCAGGTGAATTGACATTTCCAGCCAAGTTGTCACGTCCAGGTGAAGTGACATTTTCTATTTGGTTGTCATTCTCAGGTGAGTGAGTTTCAGCAGGAATGTCTCCTTTAAAGGATGTCTTTGGATGGGGAATTTCATAAACTCGAGTGAGCTTTATGGGCATTTGGATTGGTTCTTCTCTGTACCAATAGACATCTTCATTTTCCGGTTCTGAATTCTCACATTCCTCACTTTGTTCAGATGATTGTCTTGTCTTAGGTTGGCGGACACGTTTTGGTTGGACAGGTTTTTCTTCAACAGGGGCAAGAAAACTACAGGGAAGCAAGAGGTCGCGGTGAACGATGCGAACAGGACCATCTTTTGTCTCAGGTTTTATAGTGTAAACAGGCAAGTCACCTGCTTGGCTCACCACAATGTGAATTTCAGCTTCCCACCTGTCTGCTAGTTTGTGCTTGCCTCTGAGGCGGACTGCACGTACCAAAACTCTGTCGCCTGGTTCTAGTTTTGAGGGTTTCACTTGCATATCAAATCTTGTTTTGTTTCTTTCAGCCATCTTGTTAGCATTTTCTGTTGCTAGTTTGTAGCTTTCTTGTAGAGTTGTCTTCAGTTTTTCAATGTACTGGGAATGTGACTTGAAACTTTTGTTGTGAAACGGGAGCCCAAATGCAAGGTCGATGGGCAATCTCGGCTGACGACCGAACATTAACTCATATGGGGCAAAACCAGTAGTGTCATTTTTTGTACAATTGTACACATGTTCAAGTGGTTTCACATAGTTGTGCCAATGAGTTTTGTTCTTTTCCTCCAGAGTACCCAGCATGCTCAATAACGTTCTATTGAAACATTCTACCAGGTTACCTCTGGGATGATAGGGTGTCGTCCGGATTTTGTGAATGCCCATGATTTTGCAAAGTTCTTTTATAATATGGGACTCAAAATCGGGACCCTGATCACTATGTAATCGTTCGGGTATCCCGTAGTAGACGATAAAGTTGTCCCAAAGTGCCTTTGCAACGGTCTGAGCTTTCTGATTGCTGGTAGGGATGGCTATAGCGTATTTCGTGAAAGGATCAGTTAACACAAGCACATCCTTTGTGTTGCTTTGATCGGGCTCAATGGACAGGAAATCCATACAGACAAGTTCAAGCAGTCGGGTGGACTTGATGTTGACAAGCGGAGCAGCTCGCTCTGGAGCGGTTTTACGTCTTACGCAGTGATTACATGTCTTGATCTTCTTTTCAATATCTGCCACCATGCGAGGCCAATAGAACCTTGTTCTGGCGAGATCCAAAGTACGCTCTGTGCCTAAATGGCCCATGTCACAGTGGAGGCTTTGAAGGACTGAATCGCGGAGTTGTTCAGGTAAGACGAGCTGGCAAGTAACATTTCCTCCGTCTTGACGAGTGCGGCAGAGGATGTTATTGCACATTTCAAGTCGACCGAGCTCTCGGAGTAACAAGTTGATGTCAGGAAGTTCAGTTCGTACAGTTGGTGGAACTTTTAGTCCAGTTTCAATTTGCGCAATCACTTCCCTAAAACAGGGGTCAGTTCTTTGTTCGTTTTTGATCTGTTCAGGAGTCATGTGGGGTACAACTGGAAGACCACCACAGCCATCTTCATCGGCATAGCCATCTGGAATGGCGGCTACAGAGATGGCTAACGAGTGAACCAAAGGGAAGGTGTTGTCTGGAGAGCTACAGACAAGGTGTTTTTCCACATATAGCAGACACTACCTCGGAACTTAAACTGTTCTCAGGAAGAGACAAGTGAGTTTGAGTGAACTGCTGTATGCAGTCGAGCTCCTTTTGGGACACTGCGTCATTAAGTAACTCACCATGTGGCCATCTAGAGAGGCCATCTGCATCTGAGTTAAGTTTGCCTGCTCTGTATTGGAGCTTAAAGTTAAATGTCGACAGAGCAGCTAGCCACCTATAACTCATGGCATCCATCTTAGCAGTAGTCAAAATGTACATCAGGGGGTTACTGTCTGTCACGACAGTAAAATGATTGCCATATAAATAGTCTGCAAACTTCTCCATTACTGCCCACTTTAGAGCTAAAAATTCTAATTTATGGGCGGGGTAACGGGACTCACTTCTAGACAACCCCTGGCTTGCATAAGCTATGACCCTAGTCTGGCCCTCCTGCTCTTGATAGAGGGCGGCGCCAAGCCCTGTAGTGCTGGCGTCAGTATGGAGTGTATATGGCAACTGAGGGTCAGTGAAACCCAGGACAAGCACAGTACTGAGCTTTTCAATGATGGTTTTGAATGCAAGATCACAGGAAGAAGTCCATCGCTCGCCAAACGGTGTCTTTGGGTCGTGGTATTGGGCAGGCTTAGCTTTGGGCTTTGTGCTTTTGTGCAAAGGAGGGTAGCGTGCTGTTAAGTCAGCGAGGGGCTTAACGATGCTGGAATAGTTCTTAATGAACCGCCTGTAGTACCCTGAAAAGCCTAAGAACGAGCGGAGCTGTTTGAGATCACGGGACACAGGCCAGGTACTTAGGGCTTTCACTTTTTCGGGGTCGGTCTCAACTCCTTTACTGGACACAATGTGACCAAGGTATCTGACAGAAGTTTGAAAAAATCTGCATTTCTCAGGAGAGAGTTTAAGCCCGTACTCTTTTAGGCAATTAAGAACTTTCATTAAGCGAGCCTCATGTTCTTCGGGCGTCTTGGAGAATACAATGATGTCATCGAGGAAGACAATCACCTCATGCAGATTCATGTCGCCCATGCATTTCTTCATGAAGCGCTGGAACGTGCTGGGGGCGTTTGTAATGCCTTGGGGCATTCTATTGAATTCCCAAAAGCCCATGGGACACATGAACGCCGTCTTTGGTTTGTCCAGCTCCTCTACCTCAATTTGGTAGTACCCCGACTTTAAATTGAGGACGGAGAACCACTGCGAACCAGTCAAGGTGGAAAACGTTTCCTCCAAGTTGGGGAGGGCGTAAGCATCTTTTACAGTCTGCATGTTAAGCTTCCTGTAATCAATACAAAGGCAGACATCGCCATTTTCTTTCGCACCACTACAATAGGCGAAGAAAATGGGGAAGTGGACTCTCTTATCACGCCTGCTTGTTGGAGTTCTTTGAGATGCTTACGGACCGCTTCCAGGTCATTTGGATGTATGGGACGTGCTCTGTGTTTGAACGGTGTTTCATCTGATAATTTGATTGTGTGTTTCACTTGATCTGTTTTGCCAAAGTCAAGATCGTTTTGTGCAAATACTTCAGGCATTTGACTGAGTCTTTCTGTTAGGCACACTTTCCATTCAGCGCTAATGGGAGAAGAGTCAAAGTTGAACTTCAGAGTGGACTTTTGTTCAGTTTTGGACTTTGTAACTTTCACGGAGTGTTCTTGTGATAGGACTCGTTGATATGCACAAATTTCTCCAGTGAGACACTTCTGAGGGATTGTCACGTCATGTTCCGATTCATTGGTGAGTATAACTGGAACAAGGTAAGGTGCTCTTTCAGGTAAGTCTATGAGACATGGTTTTATGAGAATACCACCAGGTAAGGCTGACATTACCGGTTGTTCAAACAAGACAGATTTTTCACTGTTGCCGGCTGACACAGCTACAGCGCCATCTAGAACAACTGTTTGGCCTGCAGGAACTAACTGTGGCTCTTTGTGGCGCATGGTCACTAAACCAAGGCTAGTGTCTTTGGACTGTCTGTGTCGTAGTTCAAGGACTTTTAACACTGCCTTATAACCAAGTGACATGGTTGGCTGCAGTTCAGAACATGCATCAGAGTACAGCTCGTACAGTACATCTAATGTTTGTCCCTATTAACACTAAGGACTGATCAGCTGCACGTACATCGGAAACCACTAAGGCAAGTGTTGGCACTTCGGCTTCAATACCGAGAAAGTCTTTTGGGAAAGTGACATGCATTTCAATGTAGCCTAAGTAAGGTACACTCTGACCGTTAGCTCCGTCCACTTCTAACAGCTCAAAAAGTGGCTTAATCTCATGGTTGGATAAGTACTGTCTGTAATAGGACTCAGAGACAGTAGTCACCTGGGAGCCTGTATCTAACAAACAGTTCACAGTACAGCCATTCACTTTCACTTGTGCTGTACTTTTGGTACCAATTAGACCATTAGGAAAGTTAAAGGGGTCTGTTTTGTAATGTGACTTCAGTTTAGCATGTGTCTTTAATGGAGCTTTTGGTTTGGGACGGGTCATCTCTGAACTAGCCTCTGTTTGTCCCGCAACAGGGGTAGACTTCAGTTGTAAAGAAGATTGGGGGTTCTGACTGTCCCAAATCTGTCTTTTTACTCTTAGTTCTTTGCGTTTTGCAGCTACAAGTGCAGGGTTTGGCTCTGACTCACAAGTGGCTACAATATGCCCATCTTCGCCACAGCGGAAGCAATACCATGGATTGGGCATAGTACTGGGACGGCTGAACGAAGGTAAGTTTTCAGGTTTGGCATGGT
This sequence comes from Pholidichthys leucotaenia, assembly GCA_020510985.1. Taxonomy (NCBI): domain Eukaryota; kingdom Metazoa; phylum Chordata; class Actinopteri; order Cichliformes; family Pholidichthyidae; genus Pholidichthys; species Pholidichthys leucotaenia. The sequence continues at coordinate 194,208,277 of CM035843.1, read as the reverse complement.
CAGGTTTTTTATTTCCAGATTTCTTAGTTGGGTTTTTCTTCGGTGGTGCTTGTTCCTTTTGTTTCATGACAGCAGCTAATTGGCTTTTTAGATCAGTGACTTGCTTTTTTCAGTTCTTTCAGACTGTCAGACTCTACTTCACTATTTGTACTTGTTTCGGTGACTGTTTGTTCGTAGGAGGCTGCTTTTGGTTTTGTGGCGCCCAAGTGTTTTTTCATGCGTGTGTTTTTAACTTCTTGTCTGTTTTCAACAGTGCGAAGGTGAAGCAATAATTCTGCATACTCAGGTGGATGTTTATCTTTCAGTTCCAGCTGTAGCTCTTTTAGCAGATTATCATCCCAACAGCCTCTGTTAAACTGCTTGAGAAGCTGTTTGTCCACTTCCTGTGGCTCTCGACCGCCTCTACGCACTGTGAGATTGAGCGCCACCTGCAAACGATGCAGATATGCAGACGGTTTTTCTCCATAATCTTGGAAAGTGTTCATGAATTGTACAAGCAGTTCTTCACCGTCTTCAACAGTCCCGAAAGCTGAGTCCAAAAGCTTGAGCTAGTCGGCAGAGGTGGCTTCAGGCCCAAGAGAGCGATTAACAACAGACGCAGGAGCAAAAAGACTTTCAAGGATCCTGCGAGATTTTTCCAAGTCAGACAAAGAAGTATCTTCCATCATCAAGTCAACATGTGAATGCCATGTTTCATAATCAGCTTCAGTATACGGTCTTGGCGTTTTGCAAGAGAAAACTCTGATTCTCCAAGAGGAATGGGCGTTTGACGGCTTCTCTGCATTTTTAATGACATGCTCGACTACGATTTTCTGAACCTCAGGGGTGGTTAACTTGAATCAGACAAAAGTGGTAATAAATAAAAATTCAATGAAAATTAACCAATGAAAATCAGACAATGTTTTTGAATTGTGGTTCAACAGAATTATTTTAAAAAACAAACTCATGAAACAGACCTGGACAAAAATGATGGTACCCTTAACTTAATATTTTGTTGCACAACCTTTTGAGGCAATCACTGCAATCAAAATATTTCTGTAACTGTCAATGAGACTCCTGCACCTCTCAGCAGGTATTTTGGCCCACTCCTCATGAGCAAACTACTCCAGTTGTCTCAGGTTTGAAGGGTGCCTTCTTCAGACGGCATGTTTCAGCTCCTTCCACAGATATTAAATAGGATTTAGATCAGGGCTCGTAGAAGGCCACTTTAGAATAGTCCAATGTTTGGCTCTTAACCATTCTTGGGTGTTTTTAGCTGTGTGTTTTTGGTCATTATCCTGTTGCAAGACCCATGACCTGCGACTGAGACCAAGCTGTCTGACACTGGGCAGCACATTTCTCTCTAGAATACCTTGATAGTCTTGAGATTTCATTGTACCCTGCACAGATTCAAGACACCCTGTGCCAGATGCAGCAAAGCAGCCCCAGAACATAACAGAACCTCCTCCATGTTTCACAGTAGGGACAGTGTTCTTTTCTTGGTATGCTTCATTTTTGCGTCTGTGAACATAGAGCTGATGTGCCTTGAAAAAAAGTTCCAGTTTTGTCTCGTTTGTCCATAGAACATTCTCCCAGAAGCTTTGTGGCTTGTCAAAGTGCAGTTTGGCAAATTTCAGTCTGGCTTTTTTATGATTTGTTTTCAACAGTGGTGTCCTCCTTGGTCATCTCCCATGAAGTCCACTTTGGCTCAAACAACGACGAATGGTGCGATCTGACACTGATGTACCTTGACCTTGGAGTTCACCATGAATGTGTTTAGAGGTTGTTCTGGGGTCTTTTGTTACCATTCGTATTATCCGTCTCCTCCTGCGGCCACGTCCAGGGAGGTCGGCTACAGTCCCGTGGATCTTAAATTTCTGAATAATATGTGCAGCTGTAGTCACAGGAACATCACGCTGCTTGGAGATGGTCTTACAGCTTTTACCTTTAACATGCTTGTCTATAATTTTCTTTCTAAATCTCCTGAGACAACTCTCTCCTTTGCTTCATCTGGTCCATGTTTAGTATGGTACACGCCATGTCAACAAACAGCACAGTGACTACTTGTCACCCTTTAAATAGGCCGACTGACTGATTACAAGTTTGTAGACACCTGCGATGTTAATTAGAGGACACATCTTGGTTGAACATGTCCCTATGGTCACATTATTTTCAATCTTTTCTAGGGGTACCATCATTTTTGTCCAGGCCTGTTTCATGAGTTTGTTTTTTAAAATAATTCTGTTGAACCACAATTCAAAAGCATTGTCTGATTTTCATTGGTTAATTTTCATAGAATTTTTATTTATTACCATTTTTGTCTATTCAAGTTATTTCTGTGACCATTGTGGGTTTTTCTTTCATTAACAGAGGGGTACCAACAATTTTGTCCATGTCTGTAAGTATTCTCCTGGTCCTCAGTTTATTTAGTAGTGTTTATGATATTATTCTTTGTCCATATTTAGATTTTAGGTTTGCTCTTATTTTGAAGTCATTCCTGTTCCATTTCGTGTTCATGTAGCCTTGCACCCTCTGGGATTAATAAAGTATACAAAATACCCCCAAAAATAATTGCTATTTATGTTTCTGTCACCTACCTCTCCTCCACTGTACTCCCTGAAAGGTACGCTCCAGTCTGGTTTTTACTTTGTTTTTTTTTGTTTGTTTTTTTTAGGTTTCACTTTTAGCGCTCAGCCTCCTGAGCTGGAAAAGCAGCGGCTGCTGCTGCAGAACACACATCTTTCTGCTCTGTTCTTGACGCAATTCAGCATAATCCTTTGCCGTGATATTTTTGCAAGTGTTTTATCAAGTTAGTGGTGTAAAATTGTAAATGCTGCTTCCACACAGCAACATACTGAGGCGAGTCTCACAGACTCCAGTGATGTGACACTCGTTGCCTCTGATTATAAAAGTTGTGCGCAGCGCGGCTGAGAGCAGGATTGCACCTTCATATTAATATTATTAATGTATCGGATCGGTAAATTACTTTTATTCCTTGTCCCTGATTTGCCAGAAGGTGGCAGTGTCAAGCTGTGGATAATCCTAGGGCTTTATGAAAGACAGTCAAATTTTATGGGAGGCAGTCTGGTAAATGTCAGATGGCTGATAACCAGTAAAACCGTCTTAGTTGGAGGAAGTTTCCAGTTTATTTATGATGTAAGTTAATCCGTTGAAAGCATTCCTTATGGCTTGCTTAACAAAGGAATGTTGTGTTCCACAGTGGTTCTGGGGTGAAGAAACAGTCCTGAGATCAGACTTTCCTGGGTGAAACAATGTCTTTAACATGGAGGATAATTTTATAGATTTAGCCAAAGCCAGATGATGCTACATTAATAAGATACTAAGATAAGAATTGGTTAGCCAAAGCAGTAAATAAATATACATATGTACACAGTTGGTGTACATGCACAGGTGGTTTGGGCATCTGATCAGGATACCTCCTGGACACCTCCCACTTGAGGTGTTTTGGGCACGTCCAACTGGGAGGAGACCCTGGGGCAGACCCAGGACATGCTGGAGAGTCTGTCTCCCAGCTGCTCTGGGAACATCTTGGTATCCTCCCTGAAGAGCTGGAGCAGGTGGCCGGGGAGAGGGAAGTCTGGGCTTCTCTGCTTGAGCTGCTTCCCTCGTGACCTGGACCTCTGGAAAAGTGGTAGAAGATGATGGATGGATGTACACAGTTATATACACAGTGCAGGAGCATTGCAGCTAGATGGTATCAACAGGATTACAGTTAAATTACCCGACAAAATACTGCTTCTTAAATAATAAATTTGCAATTTTTTTTCACATAAATCTGCATAAATTTGTGACTTCTTTCTTAAAAATTTTCTTTTTCCTCATAAATTTGGAATTTTTTTCCTGTAAATTTTTTACTTTTTTTTTTCTTGTAGATTTGGAACTTTTTTCCTTATCAATCAACTGTTTTCTTAAAAATGACATTTTTTTCTTAGAAATTTGCAACTTCTCATAAATTTGTCTTTTCCTCATAAATTTGCAATTTTTTCCCCAAAATTTGTAAAAAATTTTTATCAGAGATTTGCTACTTTTTTCTGAAAATTTTGCAACTTTTTTTGTAAAAATTAGATTCTTTTCTCATAAATTTGCAATTTTTTTCTTGTAGATTTGCAGCTTTTTTCTTCAAAATGTGACTTTTTTCTTAGAAATTTGCAACTTCTCAAAAAAAAAAAAATTCCGTCAGAAATTTGCAACTTTTTCTGAAAAATATTTTTTTGGAAATTTTTGACTTTTTTCTCCAAAATTTGTGATTTTTCTCATTAATTTGCCTTTTTTAGTAGATTTGCAACTTTCTTCTCATCAATTTGCAACTTTATCTTAAAAATTTGACTTTTTTCTTAGAAATTTGCAACTTTTTTCTGAAAAAATGTGACTTAGAAATTTGCAACTTCTCAAAAAAAAATTTCCCTCAGAAATTTGCAACTTTTTCTGAAAAATTGTATTTTTTTTTCTTTTGAAATTGTTGACTTTTTTCTCCAAAATTTGTGGGGGGGTTTTCCTCATGAATTTGCCTTTTTTCTAGTAGATTTTCAACTTTTTTCTCATCAATTTGCAACTTTTTTCTGAAAAATTTGACTTTTTCCTTAGAAATTTAGAAATTTGCAACTTTTCAAAAAATTTGCCTTTTTTCTTAGAAATTTGCAGCTTCTCAAAAATTTGGCCTTTTTCTTAGAAATTTGCAACTTTTTTCTGAAAAATGTTATTTTTTTCCTCATAAATTTGCGTTTTTTTTCCTTGTAGATTTGCAACTTTTTTCTCATAAATCTGTATCTTTTTTCTTGTAAATTTGCAGCGCTCATCTGGATGCTGCCATTTCTATATCTTGTGATTTATATTTGAAATCTTTTCCATGATAAATTTGTTTGTTTTGTTTCTTTTTGTCCCAAACTCTTCTTCCTGAAAATCTGTGACTTTTTCCACATTTCTTCATATAGATCTTCCTTGCAACGTTGCAGCGTTTTTCTTGAAACGTTGCTATTTTTAGTCATACGGGGGGGGGGGGGGGGCTGAAAAGTTCATAGTGGTCAAATGTGACCAAATGTGGTTTATTTTTCAACAGTCTCCCGTTCGGTCCACACACTTCTTCCATCGGTGTTGCAGCGCTTGGATCTCTGCGGTTGAAAAATAAACCACATTTGGTCAAATTTGACCACTATGAACTTTTCAGTCACTTATAGATATATGAGAGGCTGTTTTCAGTGTTTCTGTCAAACCCACAGGGACCTGATGGTTATGGGCAGAAAAAAAGAGCCACAGGTTGCAGAACGCTGACCTAGAATATGGTCACTCTTTACTAACTAACTAACTAACCTGCACTTATATAGCGCTTTTCTAGTCACAAAGACCACTCAAAGCGCTTTCATTAATACTAACCCTCTATTCTAAGGGCCTATAGGAAACAGATATCTAGGGACAATTTAGAACAGCCAATTAACCTAACATGCATGTTTTTGGCATGTGGGAGGAAACCGGAGAAATCCCGGAGTAAACCCACGCAACACGGGGAGAACATGCAAACTCCACACAGATCACTGTTGGTCGGGGGCTGGGATCGAACCCACGATCCCCACAATCCCCCGGCCAAGGGTAAACTGTGCTGCCGCAGTGCTAACCACTGCGCCACCGTGCAGCCCTTTATTATGATATTGTGCAGATATACAGGCTGAAATGTGACGATTGCTGTAAAGAAAACCTCGCTTGTCGCTGCAGATCCCCCTGGGTTAGGTAGAGCTGCGGCGGGCTCAGGTTGTGCAGGATTTACTCTTGGGTGTGATGAGTGCAGGTTTATAGCAGAAAGCTCTTAAGGGATCCGGGGGGGGGGGGGTGCACTTACTGGGAGCATTTGTCTCTTAATCTGTGCAGCCATGTGGACTGTTAGAATATACAGATGTAAATGTATTTAGGTAAAACTGAGTTCAAGTGACACCTACAGCAAAACCCATCTTTTAATTTCTCCTTTTAAGGCCTTTTTGTCTTTGACATGCAGGCACATCCACTGGCTTTCTTGATTGATAATCACACCAGCTCCTATTTGCACTATAACACACAGGCTGTATGTTTTCCTTGATTTTTCTTTCATTATTTTCTGTTTACTTTAAAGAAGACTAACGTTATCATTTTTGTTTATTTAATGACTTTGGTGTAAAAAATGTGTTAACACAAACAAGAAGCAGTGACCCTTTTTCCTCGATGTTCTCCATCACTCTCTATGGTGGTTTTGTTTAGCTGGCTTTGGTCACTTTGATCACTTCTGGCCTTCCAGAGGAAAGAAAAAAAAAGGCAGCTTTTGGATTTGAACGACAGGACATGTGTGGCTGATATTGTTAGAAAATTAAGTCCTTTTAGATTATAAATTTCTTTTTTTTTCCTGATAAATTTGTAACTTTTTTCTTATAGGTTTGCACCTTTTTTCTTCTAAATTTGCAGATTTTTTATTAAACTTATGACTTTTTTCCCCTAAATTAGAAAACTTTTTCTTGTATGTAGATTTGCAACTTTTTTTTCCTGTAAAATTTCAACTTTTTTCTCATAAATGTGCAATTTTTTCACATAAATCTGCAACTTTTTTCCTGTAAATTGTCAACTTTTTTTCTTGTAGGCTCGTAACTTTTTCTCCAAAATTTGACTTTTTTTTTTTATCAGAAATTTGCAATTTTTTTCCCTGAAGATTTTGCAACTTTTTTCTTAAAAATGTGATTTTTTTTCTTTTGCAACTTTTTTCTGGAAGTGATTTCTTTTTCATAAATTTGCAATTTTTTCTTGTAGATTTGCAACTTTTTCCTCATGAATTTGCAATTTTTTTTCCTGTAAATTTTCAACTTTTTTTCTCGTAGACGTGCAACTTTTTTTCTCCAAAAATTGTCTTTTTCAGAAATTTGCAGCTTTTTTCTTAAAAAGTGACTTTTTTTTCTTGAAATTTGCAACTTTTTTGCTCATAAATTAGCAATTATTCCTTTAAAAACTGACTTTTTTCTCATAAAGTTGCAATTGTTTTGTGTAAATTTTCAATCTTTTTCATAAATTTGTGACTTTTTTTAAAAAAAAATTCAGCTTTTTTCCTTATAAATGCATTTTTTTTTCACTATATCTACACCTTTTTTCCTATAAATTTTCAACTTTTTTCTTGTAGACTTGTAATTTCTTCTCTAAAATTTGAAACTTTTTCTATCAGAAATTTGCAGTTTTTATGAAGATTTTGCAACTTTTTTCCTTAGAAATTTGTGATTTTTTTCTCAAAAATTTTTTATTTTTTTCTTAGAAATTTTCAATTTTTTTTCTTGTAGATTTGCAGCTTTTCCTCAAAAATTTGCAATTTTGTACCTGTAAATTTTCAACTTTTTTTCTCATAGACTTGCAACTTTTTTCTCCCGAATTTGTGACGTTATCAGAAATGTGCAACTTTTTTCCTAGAAATCTGGTACTTTTTTTTTTCATAAATTAGCAATTTTTACTCAAAAAATTGACTTTTTTTCTTATTTAAAAGAGAAGTCAATTTAATATTCAACAGTTTTACTAACTTTTAATAATTCAATAATTTAGAATAGAATAATTTTCAATATTCTATTCTATAAAGTGGCAATTTTTTGTGTAAATTTTCAACCTTTTTCATAAATTTGTGACTTTTTTCCTAGAAATTTTCATCTTTTATGTCAAATATGAGCTTTTTCCCCCTGTAAATTTTCATCTTTTTTTCTTGTAAATTTGCAACACTCATCCGGATGCTGGTTAAATGTTTATTCTGTATAATTAATTGTAATTTGCAACTTTTAAAAATGTTTAAATTGACATCTTTTTATCACATCTTTGCACCTTTATTCTTGCAAATTTGCACCTAATTTACATTTATACATTTGTACCCCATGCTGAATTGGTGAATACCCCCCCATTCCCCTTGTTTAAAAAAACAAACCCAAAATAAATCGCCTCCAGAATATACATATAATTATTAATAAAAGGTTGACTTGTGTGTTTAGGGATCGTTGCATCACCATGAGTGCTGTTCTTTTGTCCCATCCCTATAGATTAGGATTTTGAACTGAATCAGGCATGGCTACTGTAGCAGATTAACGTAATCCCAACATGGGTTTTACATGAAGATTATGAAGTTCTACCTGAGCGTAATCAGTAATTTAAACCCAGGTGTAAAGTGGATTAGAATAAACGCACGTCACAAAAATGTTTTCTGTGTAAAAAGTCAAATTTATCCAGTAGCACCAAACACACACACGTACACACCTTCATCTCTTTATCTTCCCCTCCATCACTCCCCAGCTGATTGATGTGCTGCCGCCACCATCGGTACAAACAAAGAGCCTTTGGTCCGAGGACGAATCCTATTAACATGCAGAGGTGTCCCTCCGCCCAGCAGCCGATTATTATGTAACGTGGCCTCACTTTTTTAACCATCTCTAAATTGGAATCGTTAAGTGTTGACCGTGAAATACGGTCTGTCTGTGTGAGTGATGGAGCCCATTTATTAATCATAAACAGCCATAACTCCAGCCTTTGTTTTAATGCTGGAGGTCAATAAACCTGATTATATTGGTGCTGAGTATTGATACTGCAGATGATCAAGACTCTGATACACAAAATCAACAGTCCAGTGATATTTTGTCCACGTTTGTGTTTAACACATAACAGTGTTTGGGAATTTTGGAGCTAAATTATTGATAAATTTTAATCTCTAATTGGCTAGAATGCTAAGGAGTTAAAAGAAAAGTTTTAGGTCTACAAGAAAAAAGTTGCAAATTTACAAAAAAAAGTTGCAAAATTTTGAGGAAAAAGGTTGCCTATATTTGGAAAGGTTAAAAAAATTACAAGAAAAAAGTTGCAAAATTGCCAGAAAAAGTTCCAGATTTACAAGAAAAAAGTTACAAATTTACAACAAAAAAACCTGCAAATTGAGGAGGAAAAAAGTTAGAAATTAAACCTCTTAAAATTCTGGTGTTCCACCTTCAGGACATTTCAAATTTTCTATTGCCACACATAAGTGAAGAAAGAATTAGATTTTCTTTCTGTTTGCTAAATTTAGGGAAATTGGCTAGAATGCTAAGAAAAGTTTCAACTCTGCAAGAAAAAAAAAGTTAAAAATTTACAAGAAGAAAGTTGCAAATGTTTGAGAAAAAAGTTGCAAATTTACAAGAAAAAAAATTGCAAATTGAGGAGGAAAAAAAGTTGGAAGTTTAACCTCTTAAAATTCCGGTGTTCCACCTTCAGGACATTTAAAATTTTCTACTGCCACCCAGTGAAGAAATAATTTGATTTTTATCTATCTATCTATGAATGACAAAAAAGTCAGTTACAGTATTTAAAAAAGAAAACAAAAAAGAATATTTAGCAAATATTTCAAACACTATAAAATAACAATGTAAGGTGCTGTAATTTCCTTTTTTGGTGTCTGAACAAGAGTAGGAAGAAGCAAAAGCTTTTCAAGTCCTCCCTTCAATCTTGGACTTAATACTTAAGTGAAAACGAGCTGCCAACTGTCCAGACCAATCCAAAATGTTCTTTGTCTTTGCTAAATTTAGGGGAAATTGGCTGGCATGCTAAGGGTTAATTCATTTGTGTTTTTTCCTCACATTTGCAGGAGCACGGCCATGTTCATTCTTGCCTCTCTGTGTGTTTTATAATAAATCATCTGTTGAAATGGTTTTCTTTATAAAGCCTATATTGTTAGAATAATTAAGCAGTATCACGAGGGTTAATGAGTTTAGCACCTCAGTCATTCAGTCGTAAAGACAAAAATGTGACTTTTCCTGTAAATTTGCATCTTTTTGTGCAAATTTGACATTTAAAAAAAAAAATCTTTTCCCTCATAAATTTGCCACATTTTCTTATTTAATAGGATTTTTTTTCTTTGTAAATGAAAAATTTTCCCTAAATTTGCAGCTTGTCTTGTAAATTTGAAATCTTTTTTCTGATAAATTTTTCCACATTTTTGTATTGAATTTTCTTAACTTGTAATTTATTTTTTTTTAATTTAGGGATTGTAAATTTGCAGCTTTTTTTTTTTTTTGAAAATGTAGCATCTTTTTTTCTCATAAATTTACTGCATTTTTGCATTATTTTTCCATTGTAAATAAAAAAAAATATCCCTACATTTGCAGCTTTTCTTGTAAATTGATAATTCAAATTCTCACATTTGATGAATAAGCTATTTAATGAAAAATGGAAAAACAAACCATAAGAATGAAACTGACTTTATGCTTTGTGCATTTGTGCTGCACCTACATTTCAGACGAGGCTGATGTTAGGGTTAGTGTGGGGCAGTTTGACCTTAAATCAGCATCACAGTTGATTAACCCTTTCATGCACAAATGCGGTCACAAAATTTCAGCTGCACACACACACACACACACACACACACACACACACACACACCTACAGAGGGACTCCACGGAGCCTCGCAGACAAGAGGCAATGACAAAATTTACACCACATAAACCTTGCACTGAAGCAGACACACAAAGCATGAATCCAGTTTGAGGGTTAAACTAAGCCTGAATTAGGGTGTTTGCTTGAAAAGTCCTAAATCCAGTTCAGCTAATAAAAAGCTGAGAATGTGTTCCGTTATCCTCCATTAATGTTGGATTGCCTGTTTTTGTCACAAAACTGGGAATTTTCATCACACTTTGTTTTTTGCAAATATTGGGGACTAACAAAGGCTTATTTTATCTTAAATAATTAAATGATGATTAAATTGTAAAATTTGTGTACTGATGATTGCTATAACTTCTTAATGCAGCAGGTAGTCATTATTAATTTAACTGGACATTTTGTTGCTCTTTCAGGGACAGAGACCACCACCTGAAAACCTTTAAATCTGTGGTTCCTGCCAGCAAACTAGTGGACTGGCTCCTGTCACAGGTAAAGTCTGAATCTGTGGCTCCATTTTGGGTCTAACATGTACCAGTATAGATGGGGATTTACTGAAACGGCCTTGTAACCTCTGATATAGCTGTTATTAACGTGTGCTGGTCAAAGATGTCCGTGTTAAACCCCCCTGCAGCAGCATTCTGTTTTAATAAAAAGGTGTAAATGGTTTGTGGCTGACCGACTGTGTGCGTCACTGGTTTGGTTTCCCAGGGTGACTGCTCCACCAGAGAGGATGCCGTGATGCTGGGAGTGGGTCTGTGTAACAACGGCTTCATGCACCACGGTCAGTAATGCACACAGGTTGGATAAACTGTTTTTAAATGGTTTCTCACGAAAAGGCAACCAGGTTATTTGACTGGTGTGGGTGCAAAGTTACACAGATTAAACATTTAGCCAGCATCCAGATGAGTGTTGCAAATTTGAGAGGAAAAAGTTGAAAATTTACAGGATTTTTTTTTTTTTTTTTTTTTAGAAAATGTTGCAGATTTACAAGAAAAACGTTGCAAATTTACGATCAAAAAGTTGCAAATAGTCAAGGAAAAGGTTGAAAATTTACAAGAAAAGTTGCAAAGTTTTGAGAAAAATTTTAAAAGTTTACAGAAAAAAAATGCAAATTTATGAGGAAAGAAGTCAGTTTTTTGAGGAAAAAAGTCACAAGTTTTGGGGAAGAAATTGCAAATTCACAAGAAAAAAGTTGCAATTTTTTGAGGAAAAAATATTGAAAATTTACAGGAAAAATTGCAAACTTACAACAAAAGATGCAAATTTATATGAAAAAGTCGTTTTTGAGAAAAAGTTGCAAATCTTTGAGAAAAAAGTTGCAATTTTTTCAAAAAAATTTAAAAAACTTACTGAAAAAAAATTACAAATTTTTGAGGAAAAAAGGTCACAAATTTTTGAGAAAAAGATGCAAATCTATGAGAAAAAAGTTCAAAATTTTTAAGGAAAAACACTGAAAATTTACAAGTTGGATAGCATCCCCCTGCAAATCACCTACTCAGCATTTCCCCTAGGTTTTTCAGCCTTGAAGGGGTGGCTGGGGGGGCGTGAAGGTTGACAGTGACAAACTCTTAAAGGAATCATGGTGTTCTGGCACTATATAGAAAAATAAATATAGAAAAATTACAGAATATCCAATTATCGAAAACGAATGGGACATCCAATATTAGCAACTGTTTTGGAACCCTTGTTTATTTGTTTGTCAGATCACTTATTTGTGTGGTCTTTTATGACTTGCGTATATTCATAATAGTGTATCTTGAACTTTTGCGAATGGGTCCTAGCATTTTTGGCATTTTTCCTTATGAGGACCAGGCCAAATCTCCTGACAAGGAAAAATGTCCTCACTTAAAAGGTGTTTTGTCAAGGGGTGGGCCACACAAGAATAGAAAGCCAGGAGCGTGTACGCGCACACACACACACTGGTTTTCTTGTTTCATGGGGACCAATTTTCTGATCATCACTTATGGGGACTACCCTTTCTACAGAGATTCCTTGCATTTAGATCAATAGAAGATTACTTCTGCTGCTGCCCTTATTTTCCTCCAGTCACCCCAACATCAGCTCATGCGTCTCCTCCTCCCTGCTGTCATCATTGGTAAACAATCTCAGACGTCTCTGACCACGCGGTGGCTCCAGCCCAGCGTGTTGAACATAAACAGCTTTAGCGGCATTCCCTCACCAGACATGTTTGGCTTTGCTACATGCCCGTCTGAGTCAGAGAAACTGAACCGCGACCACCGGTTAAAACCCAGACCAGAGTGGGCCATCTTTACCGGCCATTGTGTGTAAAAAAAAAAAAAAATTAAAAAAAATGAGCGTTTAAATATAATGTATTTAATATCCAGTTTTTCTCATAAATACACAGTTTTTTTTCTTTGAAATTTGTGAGATTTTGAGGCAGACCTTTCCTTTAAACACAAGGATGTGATGCTTGTTTCCTCCTTTAATCTCAAGCCCTCAGCTCCCACCTACTCCTCCTCCTCTCCCTACCATCTGCTGGGTGCCGTCACCCGTTCTCCTTCCTCCGTTCAGGGTGGTGACCTCCGTCTCCTCCTGTCTGGGCTCCCTCCTCTCCCCAGATAACTCCTCTTAGTTCTGAGTCAGCACAGTCAGCACATCTGCTGCTCCTCACCTGGTTCCCCTCAAATGTCGTCGTCTTCTCTTTCTTCTCCTCCTCTGCCCTTGTCTCCATCTCTGACTCTTATCATCTCTGATCTGAATTATAATGAGGTTATAAGGCTCACTGTTTGAAGGATAATAAAGTCAAATTTATTTTAAAAAAAACAACCTCAAATATACAAGAAAAATGGCAATTAAGACACTGCAGAAAGTAAGATGAAATATCTTAAATCAGAGCTACAGATGATTGTTTTACAAGACTCTTTCACTTGCATCAAGATCATTTTTACTTGTTTTAAGCAGTTTTGATAAGTTAGATTCACTCAAAATCAGCAAAAAAAAAAAAAAAATCCTACGTAATAGCTCAAGTAGGTTCATTTTGTCTTCTTTTAATTAGAAGACAAAAGGTAAATTTAAAAAAATCCTGAAAATTTTGGATTTTTTTGCAACTTTTTCTTAAAAATTTGAATTTTTTCCTCAAAAATGTGAAACTTTTTTTCTGAGAATTTTTTACCCTTTTTCCAGCATATTTCCAGGTTTTTCTTACAGTTTTGTAAACTAGAAAATGTTATGCAGCTTCTGAAAAACTGAAGCTTTCTTTCTCAAAAATTGTTTTTTAATTGCAACTTTTTTCTTTTTTTGTAAAATGTACAGCTTTTTTGTCTAGTAAATTTGCTGCAGTTTTTATTAGCTTGTTTTTGTGAAGCTGACAGGAGCTAATGCAAGGGTGCAGTTCATCATCCATCCTTCCATCTGTCCACCTTTCATGGGAATTGCTACTCCTTTTGGGCCTCCTATGCCCCGATGTTCACCAAACTCACTCACAGTGATCCTCAGGTAGATCTGCATCCATGTTGAGCTCAAGGCCATTGTCAGAGATCAGGAGATCTGAGCATTAAGGTTTTCAGAATGCTAGGAGACAGGGCAAGACATCTTTAAAGTCTTCATTGACTACCAAAAGGGCTTTAACAAAGTCCATCATATCAAACAAATCAAGATGTTAGCCAAAATTCAAGTGGACAACAAAGACTTGCATATTGTCAGATCAGTCTACTACAATCAGTTCACCACAGTTCATCTCAAACTGGTTCACAATCAAACGTGGAGTCCACCAAGTGTCACGCGCGGCTCTAGGGAGCCACGCAATAAGAGCCAAGGGCGAGCCAGTGAGTCGTGATGTTTTATTAAAGGAAGGGGGTGAGGGATGAGGAAAGCACAGATACTCGTACAGAGGTTCACTCACAAGTTGCGCAGCGCAGGAGCAGGGAGCTCGTACCGGACATAGGGGTAACAAGACATACATACTCACAGCGGGTTACAATCACAGGAATGCTGTAAGGGGAGTAGAGGCTGACACCAGACGAAGGGGCTTCAGCCTAGCAGTGCTTATGTCGCAGCCCCGAGTCATCGAGGCTGCTCCTATTTATTCTCATTGGCAGCGCCCCAGCTGATGAGGACTAATTGGCCCCAGCCGTCCGTAATGCTGCCAGCTGGGAGCCTGCTGAGACGCTGCTCAATGAGAAGCAGGGATGAAGGGAAACATGGGCTGAGCGCTGAGACGGCATCTCATCCCATGGTGACACCAAGGATGTGTTATGCCAACCTTGGTGGACTCCAAAGGTTTATGATGATATGGGGGGACAGGTCTCTTATTTTTCCAGGTTGGGGGGGTGGGGCCATGTCCCCCTGCCCCCTTGATTTATGCCTATGTACTGAATGCTCTAAAACAGTGGTCCCCAACCTTTTTTGCCTCATGGACAAGTTACATGTAAAAACTTGGTTTTGCAGATGGGCGGGGGGTTAAATGGTGAATGGCGTTCACTTATATAGGGCTTTTTTCCATCTCTAGATGACCCACGCGAGCTTTCCAGTCAGTCAGTAGGTAGTGTCTCGCTAGTGGCAGCAGCATCTTCGTGGAAAAGGAGTGAAAACCGGGAAGTCAAACAGTAGAAATGTACTTTATTTGAAGAGAAACTTTGTGAAGAAGCCTGCTGTTTCTTTGTTGGTGAAAATTCTGGCCCGTCAGTGCCTTGGCGCTACCTGTTGGGTGGGAGTGAAACTACAAATGATGGTTATATGCATGCGTTAACCGCTCGGCCTGGGTAGATGAAAAAAGTGAGCATGTACAGTGCCACATGCGTGCCAGGCTCGTCCAAAGCATATGTGGACCAAGGCGGACTAGAGGGGAAATGCAGCATGAATAAGGCTTGACTGTCCAACAGAAACATGAGTTTAATAAAGTACTTTAAATGCGGAAAAAAAATCAGTAGAGGTATGTAAGCACTGGAGGCATTTATCATAGTTTTAACCCGCTGGAAACGGGAACAGTAACGGAAGAGTCGCTTAACTAAGAGATGTGGTTAGAATTCAGATGCAGCCGGCTTCATATGAAGGGAAAGGCAAGGGGGACTACTGAATTGCTGAGGATATATTTCACCAGCCACTACAATATTAAGTTATGTTCCCAATTATGTACCTGGCAAGTTAAGATGACCGAAATTCACAGTCATTGACTTTAGTCCGTCAGCAACCTTCAAACAAACTAAACATGCCAGCATTTGGATTTCAAAATAAGGGAGGTTTTTCTTGGCGGTGAGGAGATTTCTAAAAGAAAAAACTATAAATATATAGAAATATTATAACCGAAATAACGGCATCCTTGGTCATTTAAGTTAATTTAAATCATTAAATACAATTTTATTAATATTTTTTCATTATAATGAGAGTTAAATTATTGTTCTGTTCTGACTGCAAAGTTATGGTCAAAAATATAAATTGTTATAAGGAAAAAGTAAAAAAAAAATACCACAGTCTGTTTCAAATTTATTTAAAAAAACAGTAATTTTATTTAAAACAAAACAAAACAAAACAAAGGTAAGCCATAAAATAATCCACAAATTTATAATAAAGTTTCAAATGTACAAGAAAAGTCAATTTTACAAGTGGAAATTACAAATTTGAGGAAAATGGTTTCAAATTTAGATAAATTTACAGAGAAAAGTAGAAAACTATAAGAAAATTGTTATAAATTTTTGAGCAAAACCTCAAACCTTCAAGACTGAAGTCATTACTCAAGTTTTAAGTGGGTGCTCTTTGTACCCTTAACTAGAAATTTTTGATTGTCTCCTTTAATTTACATGGCACTTGATATTTTCTAACCAGTTTGTATACCACCATAGACAGAGAGAGAAGCTGAATTTGACAGAGCTCAGAGAGGGCAAGATGAGACAGAAAAGAGGAGCCAAGGAGAGGAAAGTGTTCAGGCAGAGGGTCCAGGAGAGGTGAGAGCAGAGGGAGGAGAGAAGGATGACACCAGTAAAAAGTCCAAATACAGGACGTCTGGGTGGGACCCCAAATGGCCCAGTATTCCAACGTTCAAACCTTGGTTGTACAGTACTTCAAATTGTAAGTTCCATATGCACGGCAGTGGCTCAGCAGGTAGAGTGGGTCGTCCAATAACCAGATGGTTGGCGGTTCGAATCTCCCCAGATATCCTGCCATTGTGTCCCTGGGCAACACTTTATCCACCTTGCCTCCAGTGTCCATAACACTGGGTATGAATGTGTATAAATGTTCGGTGGTGGCCGGAGAGGCCGTTGGCCCGGATTAGCAGCCACATTCCCGTCAGCCTGCCCCAGGGTAGCTGTGGCTACAGTAGTAGCTTACCAATACCATTGTCTGTCTGGAGTGAATGAATCATCATCATCATCATAGCAGTCTGTCAGGGGTGACAATGACCGTTTCATTTAGGTCTGATCAGATTCCACCACGTAGTTCTGTCCTTCAGCGGAAGGTGAAGCAGATATTGTTTCTAGTTCTGCCAGGATTTGTAAAAAGTGTCTTTGAGTGTCTGTGATAAAGCGCTATATAAATCTGATGCATTATTATATGCAAAGCTACTGTGCAAAATTAAAGAAAAGAAATAAATAGTATAAAACTAACATATTCATACGTATGCCCCACCCCCCCCGAAAAAATATGTTGCCACCACACCAAGGTCTTAAAGCCAGAGGAAACACTGTTGTTGTATTAAATTCAAAAGATCCCAGAGAAAGTTTAAAAAAAAAAAAAAGTTAAAGCTAACCCATGACTGTTTGTATATCTTGTAACCAGTTTAATTAGTGATATCATGTTGTGTTTTGAGCTTAGCACTTACAACATCAATTTTACATCAAAAGAATGTGAACCTGGGGCAATCGGAGCTCCTTAGTTTGCAAGAAAAGTTGCACCTTTACTAGAAAAAATTGATAAATTGACAAGGAAAACATTGCACCTTTAAAGAGGAAAACTGCAAACATTGATGCACACGTTGATGCAGTTGAACACAGTTACTGTGAGAGAGGACTTCTCACTGAATAAACTGTGGTTACTGTGGTGTGTTTGGGTAAATTCTGTGATGGCAGAAGCATCCCAGATGGACCCCTCACCTGCCTGACGTGCCCCATGTGTTAAAACGAGCCACGGCCCAACTGTGGGACTTCCAGACGTTCACAGCTGCTCTGTTGTGTCCTCTGAAGGGTCTCCTCACTTTATCCCAGAAGTGGAGTTGATCCAGATGTTGCTACTAGCATCGTCACCTAATTCCGTGAAGAGTGTTAAGCATCCTCTGATTCTGCTGACACTTTTAAATCTTTCACGGTAAAAAAAAAGTAGTGTCACTTCATCCATTTTCAGCTGATTGATGTTGTTTTTAATTTCTTCCTCAGTGCTGGAGAAGAGTGAGTTTAAAGATGAGTCCCAGTTCTTCCGCTTTTACGCAGACGAGGAAACGGAGGGAACGGGGACCAAAACCAAACAACTGCAGAGGAACGACTTCAAACTCATCGAGAACATCTTGGCCAAGTCTCTGGTGGTGAGCTGAAATGCATGTTAAACACGTTTTATATTTTCCTACATGATTTCATTTGTAGGTGTCGATACATATCATGAAATTCAGGTACAGATACTTGCCTCGCACTGTAGATAATGTGATGATAAAAAAGGAAGTGAAAAATGAGGTAATTAAAAGGTTTCTGCCTGCTTAGGCTGAGGAAAGAAAATATTTAGCTATAGGATCTGTTTTAAAGCTTATTTCTTTGACTTAGTAGTTTTAGTCTTGTTTTATGAGAGATCCCAGACAATCCCCCAAATTATTGTTAGGCGTCAGATATGGGTCTTGAGAATTTGTAACATTTTTCTTGAAATTTGCAACTTTCTAACTAGAAAATTTGCTTTTGTTTGGGGAAAAAATGCAACTTATTTCAGACTTCCTACCATACTTTTTTTAAAAAAAATTGCAACGTTTGTCCCTAAAAAAAAGCAACCCCCCCCCCCAAAAAAGTGGATTTTTTAAAAAAAATTGCATTTTTAATGTCAAATTTGCAGCATTTTTTTCTTTAAAATTTTGCAACTTAACTAGTTTTAATCTTGTTTTTTTAGAGATCCTAGATAACCACCCAAATTGTTACGTTAGCCCTAATACCGGTCTTGAAAATTTGAAAAATTGTTCCCAAAATTTGCAACTTTTTTATTTAAACTAGAAAATTTGCTTTTGTTTGGAATTAAAAAAAAATGTGATTTATTTCAAACTGCCCACCCTACCATTTTTTTCCAAACTGCAACTTTTGTCCCTAAAAAAAAAAAAAAAATCCAACGTTTTTCCTCAAAAATGCAAAATTTTCTTAAAATGTGCATTTTTCTGTCAAATTTACAATTTTTTTTCTTTAAAAATTTGCGGCTGTTTCTTTTTTTTTTCTCTCACATTTTCAACTATTTATCTCAGGGTGGATTTACACCTGAAAGTCCACACCAAGGTCTGGACCAAGGTTTATATTTCTGTTACATCGTCTGCATTTGGTCGGTTAGGTTTGGTTTCACACTGCTCCTTTCGAAAGCGAATGAAACAGTTTTACGTGATATGGTGCCTCCTTCTTGTTGTCATAACAATGCTTGTATTGTTAGCACAGACTGGTAGTTGGCAAACGTGCTACTCACTCTTCAAGGTGTATGCAGCTCTGGACACATCAGTAACCGTGTCATGATTCACTAACACAAGCCCATGTGCAAAGTGCTACACCAGAGAACACACACAACACCGAGAAGCAAAGTTTAACCCCTTGAACTCTGTGAATTCCACGGGCGGTCACGTCTCTGCATCTTAGTGCATCTCAGTGCGCACTGAAAAAAAAGCTGTATTTCCGGTCTTCCAGTACAGACACAGCCTTGTTACAACCTGGGAAAAAAACTGTGTAATATATTCATTTTTTGTGGTATTTTTACAAAATTTTGACCTGAGCTTGAAAACACTTGGTTCTACATTTCTGTTGTGTTTTCCAGCCAGTATCTGACAGCTGTATGTTATTTGCAAGCATTTGTATCTAAAAAAACACCCAGGCGAACTTTCTTGTTACTCAGTGGCCGGAGCACTTAGAGAGATTATGACTGTTTTGCCAAAACATTCAGAGTGTTTTCTTTTAAATGAGACTAACCCCATGAAGATGCTGCAAAGGGTTGAAGAACAGCTTTTGATTTACTTTGGGCATGTTATTTTTAGGCGTTTTTAGGGAAGTTGAACAGAGTTCAACAGGTTAAACACAATTTTATTGAAAAGGAATGCAGCAAACATGGCGGAAAAAACCTCACTCGCAGGAAGAGCACCCAGCCTGTAAAGGGAGAAATGACAGTGGATTAGAGCGAGGAGGGAGATGGATAATAATGATTTTTGGGAATGCTTACGAGTGGGAGCAGAGAGCCTGACGAAGAACCCAGGATGACTATGATGAATGGGAACAGGTGCTACAGAAGAGACAGGTAGGTGGAAGTCTGACCGGGTGGAGTAGGCGAACAGGGATGAAGCCGATGAAGATAATGGAGCAGGTGAGCGCACAACAAAACCCCCGGGAACACACCGCAGAGATAGCAGCCACCCAACGAGCCAGCGCTGGAACATTCACAGACTGGGCCTTTTAAGTGCTGGCAGGTGTCTTGATTACCTGTGGAGTCGGGGACCCTCCCACAGGACGGGAGGGGGAGTGCGCTCACCCGAACATAAGTGCCCCCCCCCCCCCACCAAGGGATGCCTCCTGGCGGCCCACCGGGCTTGTTGGGATGGGGCCAGTGATAGGTCTGGACCATCCCCTTGTCATGGAAATATGACTTGCTAAAGACCTCCCCAAGGTCATGATAGACCTCGGGTATGAGGCTGAGATCCAGCGGCTCCACTAGAGGAGAGGAGACAGAAAGGGATGGAGAACACTCGGCCGAGCAGAGGCAGGATGCTAAACAAAAAGGGCTCCAGGAAGAGATGGAATTTTGTGCCCAATTAATAATAGTATTATGCTTCCGGAGCCATGGATACCCCAGAACCACCAGGGAGGATGAACTAGGGAGAATAAGGAATGAAATGGTCTCCCGGTAGTTCCTGGACAGAAGGACGGAGACCAGCGCCGTGCACTCACTAATAGACACCACACAACTCCCAGAAAGTGCTGCAACGTTTAGCAAAGCCAGCAACTGAGTTGTGGAAATACCAATTTCCCGCACGAGCCGCTGAGAGATGAAATTTTGCTCCACCCCTGAGTCAATTAACCCTTTTAACTGCCTGGAAAAAATGGCAGGAAAACACAGAGTTTGACCTCAAAATTTCAAATGATTATAGCTTCACAATGGTGAAAGTTAGAGGATAACTGTCAATTGGAAAAATGTTGCAGATGACCCAAAGGTCATGACTGGCCAGTTTGCACCCATGCATCTTGCATAATTTGACCTAATTTGCATATGACAACAATGAAATGTTCATAAGTTCATAAGTGTGTGAGTGTGTGTGAGTGTGTCTTAAATTATGTTCTTTTTTTTTCTTATATGGATGCCGAGAGAAAAGCTATTTTCATCTTGCTTGCACTACAGTTGTATGTACAGCAATATGACAATAAAGGTTGATTTGATTTGATAAGACAATTCCTTCTAAATGGTAAAAGGTAGACACACAGTGCCAATTGGAAAAATATTGCGGATGACCCAAAGGTCATGACTGGCCATTTTGCACCCATGCATTTTGCATAATTTGACCTAATTTGAAAATGGTACAAAGCACCTGAGGGGGGGAAAATACTAATGGTCTTTGAGTTACACCCCCCTCCTTTGTTGTTGCGCAGACATTGCAATGTAAACACAGACACACACACCAATGTGAATACACTAATATGCACCTACCTATGCACTGAATATGCACCTACATGCTACAACTACATTCATTGTGAGACATAGAAAAATAAAGTGAATAACACACAGTTTACGCCATCTCAGAATGGAGGGGACGTCATTTATGGTCATGGTAACATGATTTGGCACATATATGGAACCAACGCTATCATATAACACAGTTATAGTGGGCACACACAGCAATAACACTAACAACATATGGATAATGTGGATTATTCACTGTATTTTCTATATTGTGATGTTGTAAGGTTCACAAAGTAAGGAGGCGGCTGTGGCGAAAAGGCTCGTTGTTTTACGCACACACAACACAGAACTGAGGGAAGGTCATGAAAAAAACAGCAGAAACTCCGCAGTTTTTGTTTCCCCACAATATGCACCTACATGCTACAACTACATTCATAGGGATGTGATTTTTCCACTAATTTGCGGAATTTCGCTTTTTTTATCTTCCAAAATAAAAAAAAAAAATTCTCTTAGTAATCCCCTAACGGCGCGCCTGACTTGATGCTGATCGTCCTTAAAAAAAAAGATTAAAAAAAAAAAAATAAAAAATTCACGGCGCGCCTGATTTGATGCTGATCGTCCTTAAAAAAAAAAAGAAAAAAGTCCCTTAGTAATCCCCTAACGACGCGCCTGATTGGCTGATGCTGATCGTCCTTGCAGTGACCAGTGAATGCGGCTGTTTCTTATCTTAATCCTATTTTATTCTTAATCCTTTGTTTTCCTTGTTCTCCCATAGTGGACTTGCATTGCAGTGATGTCGGTGGTTAAACGTAAAGATGCTCAGAGAGTCAAAGAAATTGACAAGATCGTGAAAAACAAATTTCGTTGGGATTGGCTAGAAAAGGAGATTGCAACGGATGTTGGTAAGACAACTGTGACAAATTTATTTAGCGCATACGGAAAATCGACCGTGCTGGGAAGGCGATATGCACGTGGTGTAACGACACCATTGACTATGGTGGAAGAGGATTTAGTCTCTCGAGAGTCATGCTAAGAGCAGAAAACATGCACAACAGGTGAAATCGAGGTCCACTAATTATTCAATTGCTGGAACTTTCGGTGTTCAGAAAAAAACATCGAAACCATACGGCCTCCACCCTTTGTTAACGACACGATCGGACCCGGAAATCGAAAGGAAGGATCCACCCCAACAACCAGTGCCAGTTGCGGATAGAGTAGTGAATTTTGAGGTATGTGAAGATATATTTTTGTATACATGTCATCTAGTTAATATTTTCTTCATCTTGCCTGCTGAAGATGTTTTGGACTTTATTTAATAAATATTTTTAACACCACACGTACTGAGAATTACGTTTATGTTTGTGCTTTTCTGTCTTCCCTAATTAATATCACATATATCAGATATGGATTGATGTTGAGGAGAAAAAAATAGCAAAACAATTTAGTTAGATTACTTTTATGATTCCAAACAGTTTGAAATTGACAGTGCACAGTGGACATTGACTAATAACTTATGAATATTTCTAAGACTTAGATA
Organism: Pholidichthys leucotaenia; assembly: GCA_020510985.1. Classification (NCBI taxonomy): domain Eukaryota; kingdom Metazoa; phylum Chordata; class Actinopteri; order Cichliformes; family Pholidichthyidae; genus Pholidichthys; species Pholidichthys leucotaenia. Next base: position 194,185,584 of record CM035843.1, on the reverse strand, counting down.
CATCAGTGATTATGCAAAATCAACTGCTCAAGACTCAATGGAGATTGAAACTGATGATTTGAAATAAATGCTGAAATTATAAAAAGTTTGAAATTATAAAAAGTTTGAAATTATAAAATTATAAAATTTTGAAAAGTTTTTATAATTTTTTTTTATAAAATTATAAAAAGTTTGAAATTATAAAAAGATTGTCCTCTCCGGGTTGGGGACAGGCTACTGCCCCAAGTGGAGGAGTTTAAGTATCTTGGGGTCTTGTTCACGAGTGAGGGGAAAATGGAGCGAGAGATCGACAGACGGATTGGAGCAGCATCTGCAGTGATGCGGACGTTGTACCGGTCTGTTGTGGTGAAGAGGGAGCTTAGTTCTAAGGCAAAGCTGTCGATTTACCAGTCAATCTATGTTCCTACTCTCACCTATGGTCACGAGCTTTGGGTAATGACCGAAAGAACGAGATCGCGGATACAAGCGGCTGAAATGAGCTTTCTCCGTAGGATTGCTGGACTCACCCTCAGAGATAGGGTGAGGAGCTCAGTTATCCGGGAGAGGCTCAGAGTAGAACCGCTGCTCCTCCACATTGAAAGGAGTCAGTTGAGGTGGTATGGGCATCTGATTAGGATGCCTCCTGGACGCCTCCCACTTGAGGTGTTTCAGGCACGTCCCACTGGGAGGAGACCCCGGGGCAGACCCAGGACTCGGTGGAGAGACTATGTCTCCCAGCTGGTCTGGGAACGCCTTGGTATCCCCTCTGAAGAGCTGGAGCAGGTGGCTGGGGAGAGGGAAGTCTAGGCTTCTCTGCTTGAACTGCTGCCTCCGCGACCCGGACCTCCGGAAAAGCGGTAGAAGATGGATGGATGGATGGATTATAAAAAGTAATGGTATGTTGGAATTTTATTTCTATTATGGAATAGATAAAATTAACTGATTTTGATTTGATCAAGTGTTAAAGCATGTGATGGATAATGTTTGTTGGAATATTTACCTCCGCCAAGGAGGTTATGTTTTCATCGGCGTTGGTTTGTCTGTCTGTTTGTTTGTTTGTTAGCAAGATAACTCAAAAAGTTATGGACGGATTTTCATGAAATTTTCAGAGATTATCAGAAATGGGGTATCCTACAGATGATTATATTTTGGTGGTGATCCGGATCACCGCCCACAAGAAAACCGCCATTACGGAAAATGTGATTTTCGTGAATAACTACTGAACCACTAATCCTATCATTGTGAATCCAATTGGTAGTCATATGTTTTCATGGTCAAGGAACCTGAAAACGTACACACAAACACTGTATGGGGGGAACTGTGGCGAAAACCGCCATTATGGAAAATGCGATTTTCGTGAATAACTACTGAACCACTAATCCTATCATTGTGAATCCAAATGTTAGTCATATGTTTTCATGGTCAAGGAATCTGAAAACGTACACACAAACACTGTATGGGGGGAACTGTGGCGCTTGGCGGAGGTCTGCGCTCTCCGAGTGCTTTTCTAGTTTAGGAATGCTATCTTCTTGGAACATAAGTCAATATTATACAGTAATAAGTGGCATTCAGCTGTTTGTTTTATGTCATTTAAGCACAGTTCTGGTACTTAAAAATCATGAAAACCCAAGAGCTTGCCCCCCGAAGCCCCCCCATCGGGGCTCTGCCCCGAATCACATCACTACATTCATTGTGAGAAATAGAAAAATAAAATGAATAACACACAGTTTACGCAAGAATATTTACCTGTTTGTTTCAACGGTGATCAGCCTCCAGAAGTCGTCAGTCCAAAACATCCATCCATCCATCCATCTTCTACCGCTTTTCCGGAGGTCCGGGTCGCGGAGGCAGCAGTTCAAGCAGAGAAGCCCAGACTTCCCTCTCCCCAGTCACCTGCTCCAGCTCTTCAGAAAGGATACCAAGGCGTTCCCAGACCAGCTGGGAGACATAGTCTCTCCACCGAGTCCTGGGTCTGCCCCGGGGTCTCCTCCCAGTGGGACGTGCCTGAAACACCTCAAGTGGGAGGCGTCCAGGAGGCATCCTAATCAGATGCCCATACCACCTCAACTGACTCCTTTCAATGTGGAGGAGCAGCGGTTCTACTCTGAGCCTCTCCCGGATAACTGAGCTCCTCACCCTATCTCTGAGGGTGAGTCCAGCAATCCTACGGAGAAAGCTCATTTCAGCCGCTTGTATCCGCGATCTCGTTCTTTCGGTCATTACCCAAAGCTCGTGACCATAGGTGAGAGTAGGAACATAGATTGACTGGTAAATCGACAGCTTTGCCTTAGAACTAAGCTCCCTCTTCACCACAACAGACCGGTACAACGTCCGCATCACTGCAGATGCTGCTCCAATCCGTCTGTCGATCTCTCGCTCCATTTTCCCCTCACTCGTGAACAAGACCCCAAGATACTTAAACTCCTCCACTTGGGGCAGTAGCCTGTCCCCAACCCGGAGAGGACAATCCACCTTTTTCCAGCTGAGGACCATGGACTCGGACTTGGAGGTGCTGATTCTCATTCCAGCCGCTTCACACTCAGCGGCAAACCGTCCCAGCAAGAGCTGTAGGTCATTGCTGGATGAAGCCAACAGGACAACATCATCTGCAAACAACAGAGATGAGATCCTGTGGTCACCAAGCATGACACCCTCCATTCCCTGGCTGCGCCTAGAAATCCTGTCCATAAAAATTATGAACAGGATCGGTGACAAAGGGCAGCCCTGGCGGAGTCCAACTCTCACTGGGAATGACTCCGACCGAGAGTTGGCAATACGAACCAAACTCTCACAACGGTCGTACAGAGACCGAATAGCTCGTAACAACAAGCCCGATACCCCATACTCCCGAAGCACCCCCCACAAAAATCCACGAGGGACGCGGTCAAACGCCTTCTCCAAGTCCACAAAACACATGTAAACTGGTTGGGCAAACTCCCACGAACCCTCAAGAATTCTCGAGAGGGTAAAGAGCTGGTCCGATGTGCCACTTCCAGGACGAAAACTACATTGCTCCTCTTGAATCCGAGGTTCGACCAACGGCTGGACTCTCCTCTCCAGTACCTTGGCATAGACCTTCCCAGGGAGGCTGAGGAGTGTGATCCCCAGTCCAAAACAAATTCAGAAAATCGATGGGGCATGCCAAATTCATATCGCCGTCCCCACGATATCCACATGGCTCTTGAAATGGTTTGAGCCACGGCTGATATGTTTCTTCATCCGTAAGGAGCTCCCAGGCATCATTGTCCAAACCCTCAGTAGGATTTCTACTGCTGGTTGTTGCTTTTCGTCCCTGCCGTGTGCTACGCGTGGCGCACAATGGAACACACCGGGTTCTGAGCGGCCCAGTCCACCCAGACTTTGTCCACGAAATGTTCTGGGCCTTTTTGCCCCGGGGCCACGGTTCAGCAAAGCAGAACAATCTTTAGAACAAGCCCCTGTGCCATTTTTGGTGCGACTCGACACAGGAAAAAAACCCTCCGGTCTCGCGCGCAGGACTGCCGTTTTCCTCACTTTCACCGGACTCACTTGGCACATAATCTGAGCTGCAGTCTTCATCAGATGAAGAGCTGTGGCTTGGCTCTTCCTCCGACCCGGGAGCAGCCCACAGCATCGCTAAAGCATCTTCAAGACCGAGCGTTCTTCTCGCCATCCTGTCTCGTCCGTGTCAAACCACAGAATGAGCTCAGTCCGTCTTCAATGCGAAATTTGAACAAGAAGTTGCATTGCATCATATCCGGTTTTTGTGGGAAGCGAAAAGCTCTACCTGTATAACGTCTTATAGTGTTAAAAGGAAGGAAGAGGTCCCGAACGAGACATGTGGCTCAGGTGTTCTGTGACCATGCTCAATTGCTGTGTAATAGTCTGCAGCTGTTCAGTTAGCATGGCCACCTGCCTCTCGGTAGCATCGAGGCGAAAAAGGGTGGAGTGTTCCGCTGCTGTAGCACCTGCTGGGCATAATTCTTGGCTGGCTCGTTCTGTCATGATTTACTAACACAATCAGCCCACGTGCAAAGTGCTACACAAGAGAACACACGCAACACCGAGAAGCAAAGTTTAAACACAATTTTATTGAAAAGGAATGCAGCAAACGTAGCGGAAAAAACGTCACTCGCCAGAAGAGCGCCCAGCCTGTAATGGGAGAAATGAGAGCGGATTAGACCGAGATGGATAATAATGATTTTTGGGAATGCTTACGAGTGGGAGCAGAGAGTCCAACGAGGAACCCAGGACGGCTACGATGAATAGTAACAGGTGCTACAGAAGAGACAGGCAGGTGGAAGTCTGACCGGGTGGAGTAGGCGAACAGGGATGAAGCCGATGAAGATGATGGAGCAGGTGAACGCACAACAAAACCCCCGGGGACACACCGCAGAGATACCAGCAATCCAACGAGCCAGCACTGGAGCGTTCACAGAGAGAAAGAGATGGTCTTTTTTATTGGTTATCATATACGTATAAGCTATAGAATCTACAGAAAATGTATATCGTGATATGGCTTATCGTCAAATAAGATTACTTAGTCATGTGAAAAAATTAGGACACCCCATTAAATCGTCATCATCATAGCAGTCTGTCGTGGGCGACAATGACTGTTTCATTTAGGTCTGATCAGATTCCTCCACACAGCTCTGTCCTTAGCCTTCTGCTGCCAGGAACTCCTGTCTATGCCCAACTTCTTCAAGTTTCTTTTTACAGTGTCTTTAAATCTGAGCCTTGGTCTATCCTGATTGTGTTTGCCCTTGCGTAACTGTGAGTTGAGTAACTGCCAAGGGAGATGCTGGTGATCCATCCTCTCAACATGTCCGAGCCATCTCAGGTTCATCTGTATTAGCATGTCCTCCATTGATGGTAGACCAGCTTGTTTCAACACTTCTATGTTGGTTATCTTGTCTTTCCATGAGATGTTCATTATGGCTCGAAGGTGTCTCATCATGTACGCATGGAGTTTCTTCACCTGCACTCTGTAGACAGTCCCAAGTTTCAGCACAGTACAATAGAGTAGCCAGTACTCTCGCCCTGTACACTTTGCATTTCACACGGATTGACACATGTCGATTGTTCCACAGTCTCTCCCTCAAATTTCCAAACACAGCGCTCGCTCTTCCCATTCTGAGAGATAGTTATCCTCCAGCCTAGCATTCTCTGAAACAGTACTCCCTAGGTACTTGAAAGTCTTGCACTTGACTAGTGGCTCTGTACCAATGCTGATCTCTTCTGGTAGTGATGTTGATAATTGGAACTTTGGTGCTTGATCAAGGCACTCTGTCTTCTTGATGTTGATTTGGAGGCTGAATTGGCTAGCTGCTCTTGCAAATTTCTCCACTGAAGATTGCATATCTTCTACGCTGTGTGCAACTAGAGCACTGTTGTCGGCAAAGAGCATTTCTCTTACTATCTTTATCGATGTCTTACTCTTGGCTTTAAACTGTGCCACATTGAACAAGTCTGCTTCTTTCCTGGTTTGAATGTATACTCCTTCTGAAGTGTCTTTGAAGGACACCTCAAGCAGCATGGCTGCCAGATATAGCGAGAAGAGTGTAGGTGCCAGCACACACCCTTGTTTCACCCCATTGCTTACTGAAAAGTCTTTAGATACTGAACCACTCATTGCCACGTTTGCTTGCATACCTGTATGGAGTGCCTCGATCAAGCTGACAAACTTCTCTGTACAACCATATTTCTTTAGTATCTGCCAAAGTCCTTGTCGCGAAACAGTATCGAAGGCTTTACTGAAGTCTATGAAGACTACATAAAGCGGCATGTTCTGTTCGATACACTTTTCTTGAACCTGTTTCAAGCAGAAAATCATGTCCATTGTGCTTCTTCCACTTCTAAAGTCGCACTGGGTTTCCGGTAGTACATTCTGCGAGATGTGTTCACTGAGTCTGTTAAGTAGTACACGTGAGTGAATCTTACCAACAGTGGCTAGTAGTGATATACCTCGGTAATTTCCACAATCCTTCCTGTCACCTTTCTTGAACAAAGGCACAATACTTGCATCTTTCCAGTCTTGAGGTACTTTCTGGGCATCCTATATCTCTTGGATGAGCTTGTGCAGGCAGTTGGTCAGCTGAACACCACCAAATTTCCACACTTCTGCTGGAATTCCATCCCTTCCTGGAGCTTTACCATCCTGTGTTGTCCTGATAGCTGCCATTAGTTCATCAAAATTTGGTGGTTCATCCAGACTTGATACAGCTGGTCACTGCACTAGAGCTTCTTTAGCCTCTTCAGTGAGATCTCCAGGGTTTTTTAGTAGTTGGTCAAAGTGGTCTGCAAATCTGTCCAGGATCTTGTCTTTCTCCTGCAAAACCGTTTCACCATCCATAGCCTTTAGTTGGATCAATCCTCTTGGTTTAGAGCCGTAGATTTCTCTCAAACCTGTGAAGAATGTTTTCATGTCCTTCCTGTCTGCTGCAGTTTGAAGTTTCTTCGCTTTTTCATCCCACCAGTTGGACTTCATCTCTCTGATGTACTTCTGTAGCTCACTCTGAGCCTTTGAGTATTTCATCTTCTTCGACCTTGTGTTACACTGTAGGTTTTCTTGCCTAGCTGTATTCCTTGCTTCTAGTAGTTTCTTCAGGTGTTCATCATGCTCATCAAACCAATCTTGATGTTTCCTCTCAGGGTAGCCTAATATATCACTTGCAGTCTGATACACCGTATCCTTCAGTGTTGCCCATTTCTCTTCTAGGTCATTCTTTGAGTTGTTGCTGTCCCAGTCTTTCAAGTTTTCATCCATTTCCTGTGTAAGTTCTTCCTGCTTCTTTTGGCCTTTCAGTGCACTAGTGTTTAGCTTCTGTGGTGGCTTCACACCCGTCCTGCAGTGCTGTTTTCGTCTGCAAATCCTTAATCTAGATCTCAGCATAACATGATCAGTGCCATGGTCCGCCCCTCTCTTTGCTCTGGTATCCAATACATCCCTTCTGTCTCTCTGCCTGACTATGATGTAGTCTAATAAGTGCCAGTGCTTGGATCTTGGGTGAATCCATGTCTTCTTGTGTGTGTTCTTGTGCTTAAATAGAGTGCTGGTTATCACAAGGTTGTACTCTGAACATAGTGCAAGTAGAAGTTCTCCATTAGCATTGCACTTGCCTACTCCATAACTATTTATCTTTTGTTCATATAAAAGACAAAAAATAAAATAGAAAGATGTCTTTACCTTCTTTACATGTTTCAACTGCACTGCAGCCTTCGTCAGAAGGCTGACGAAGGCTGCAGTGCAGTTGAAACATGTAAAGAAGGTAAAGACATCTTTCTATTTTTTGTCTTTTATATGAACAAAAGATAAATAATTAAAAGAAGACAAAATGAACCCATTTGACGTACTACTCCATAACTGCCTAGCACTCCTTTCCATTTCTCGGTGTCTGAACCAACTCTGGCATTAAAATCTCCAACAAGTATCAGCCTGTCATCAGTCGGTACATGCCTGATAGTCTCACGTAAATCACTGTAGAACTCTTCCTTCACCTCCTCTGTGTTGGTCATTGTTGGGGCATATACACTGATGAGTGTGGCATACATCTTCCGCTGTAGTGGGAGTCTCATAGTCATTATCCTGTCATTGATTGGCACCGGTTCCTCATCAAGCATTGCTGCTATCTCCTTTCTAACTGCAAAGCCCACTCCTGCTTCTCTCCTTTCTTGAGTTGATCTCCCACTCCTAAAGAAGATGTACCCATGGTCTTCCAAGCTGTCATATCCAGGAAATCTTGTTTCACTAAGTGCAGCTACTGTATGTCTACATTGTACCTGTTCATTTCCAGGGCCACAAGCGCGATCTGTCTTTCTGGGTGCTGTAATGTTGTTCTGTCCAACAGAGTGCGTACATTCCATTCTGCTACACACAAGGTTGCTGTTTTCCTCTTCTTTTGTCTTCCTGCTCCTAGCTTACTTTTCGCTGCCTGTCAGAGTGTGAACAGATCAGCGCGGACCTTGTAAGCCCGGATGGCGTCCAAGCCGGTATGAGTTGCTTTCTTATTGACCATTTCATGAAACTGCTTGCAAAGTATTTGAGTACTGCTAGCTTTTGCTGGACTAGCAGCACATTCTTGGCAGATAAAGGTATTATCAGTGGCAAGGACAGGCCAAGACAAACTGACTCCAGTATCTGTTGCAGTGACTGACCAGATGATAGGTTTGTTTATCTCTGCTCTTTGTGTAGTGCATGTCACAATGCACCAACTGGCACAGTCCACCACAGACCTTGTGACAGATGTGTTTATCTGCCAGGATGTTCAGTCTCACCCTGTGTAACTGGGAGTGGTCCACCACAGACCTGTGACAGATATTGTTTTTAGTTCTACCAGGATGCCCTGTTTCACCCTCCATATTTAATGTTTCCCATTAAATATTCAGTTCTTTATTAATAAATGTTCACATGTTTAACCTTATTTTTGTTTTTATTTGCATTTTTTAACATTTATTTTAGCCATTGTAAGTGGGAATGAATGTGGGGGTGTCCTAAAAAAGATGGGGGGTGTCCTAATTTATTCCTCACTATTTGTTCAGAATTACATTTTACAGAAAATTTGCAAAAAGTCTTTAATTCATTTTAAATTGTTTAGTTGTATTACATGAATCTCCCAGTATTTTTAACATTGATATTAAATATCCATATGTCCAAATAGGTTAAAAAAAAACATGCACAGGCTTATACAAGGTATCCTAATTTTTTCACGACTATATCCTGATATGAAATTTTGGTCATATCACACAGCCCTATCAACAAAGCTAACAACAAAGTATTGAGCAAAGACTGTGAATACTTATGTACATGTGATTTCTTAGGTTTTTATTTTTAATGAATTTGCAAAAAAATCTCAAAAACAACTTTTTTCATGTTATCATTATGGGGTATTGTGTGTAGAATTTTGATGAAAAAAATGAATTTATTCCGTTTTGGAATAAGGCTGTAACATCAAACTGTGGAAAAGGTGAAGCGCTGTGAATACTTTCCGGATGCACTGTAACTAGTGCAGTGCCCAGTCACATGACCATATAGGGAGTTGTTCACTTCCTGCTGAACTAAACAACACCTTATAAGGAGTTGCTCATTCATTCATTCATCTTCTTCCGCTTAATCTTTTTCGGGTCGCGGCGGGGCTGGAGCCTATACCTGCATCTTTTGGGCGAGAGGCAGGGTACACCCTGGACAGATCGCCAGTCCATCACAGGGCCAACACAGAGAGACAGACAACCACTCACTCTCACAGTCATACCTAAGGACAATTCAGAATCCCCAGTTTGATGCCAATTAACCTAACTTGCATGTTTTTGGCATGTGGGAGGAAACCGGAGAAATCCCGGAGTAAACCCATGCAGACACGGGGAGAACATGCAAACTCCACACAGATCACTGTTGGTCGGGGGCTGGGATCGAACCCAGGATCCCCCAGCCAAGGGTGAGTTGCTGTGCTGCCGCAGTGCTAACCGCTCCGCCACCGTGCCGCCCAGGAGTTGTTCAGAATTTCTTATAAGAACTCCTTGTAAGGAGGCTGATGTCAAGAGTTCAGATCAGGCCCAAATTTTTATCATTTTGTCCCACCGGCCTCCAAAGCCGGCACTGTGAATTTCAGCCCCCAACTCCCAGCAGTTATACCTTTTCCACCTCTGTGTTCGTTTAATAGATCCCCTATGGACATTCAATAAAGATTTCCCCTCCTAAACTTCCACATATCCAGGGAGGCTGAAATTTGGGGATGCACATCCTTGTAATCTCAGCAAAGCACATATAAAGTCTGAAGTCAGTCTGACAAACAGTTTGAGAGATATGCGAGGGAAAGACAGACAGACAGACAGAGATTCCTTGCATTTATAGATGAATCATTTATTGTCTGGGATGAAGAAGTTCCTGTTGTGGTGCCGCTGATGAAAGATAAAACTATCAGAGGTGAAAAAATTCAATGAATAAGCCTGAAATCATGACGTGCTGCTGCAGAGAGCCAAAGTGGGTACAAATAAATATCAATGAGAGTATATTTGAGTGAGTTTTGTTGATTTTTTTCATAGAAGAAGTAATAGAAGTTTATTCATAGAGCAATAGAGCACCTTCCACAGACAGAAGGTGCCTTCACCCAAAGCAAGGTAACGAGTGGAAGCAAAAACAATAAAAGTGAATCGTCAACAACAACAACAAAAAAAACAACAGATATGATGTTTGCTTCAAGAGTACTGATGAAGAAGCACAGAGAAGGTCAGAAGGAGTTGCTCTGTGTCTTTGTGGATCTAGAGGCAGCATATGATAGGGTGCCAAGAGAGGAAGTGTGGTATTGCGTGATTAAGTATGTGAGGGTGGTACAGGACACGTATGAGGATAGTGAGACGGTGGCGAGGTGTGCTGCTGGTGTGACGGATGGAATCAAGGCGGGGGTGGAGAGGCCGGCAGGGAGTCTCTGTGGACCATGATGTTGGCCGACGACATTGTGATCTGCAGTGAGAGTAGGGAGCAGGTGAAAGAGAAAGTGGAGAGGTGGAGGTACGCTCTGAAAGTCAGTAGAAGCAAAACAGAATCCACATGTGTGTAAATGGAAGGGAGGCAGGTGTAATGGTGAAGATGCAAGGAGTAGAGGTAGTGAAGGTAATACCAGGGGTCAACCATCCAAAACAATGGAAAATGCACAAGAGAGGTGAAGAAGAGTGCAGGCAGGGTGGAGAAGTGAAGTTCTAACTTGTAATCCAGAATATACGAGAATATGAAGTGTGTAATTTATACGTTTGTAGACTCCCAAGCAAACGGAGCATAGTAGAGAACACATATCTGATATCTAGGTTACACCAAGCACAACACAATACAGGAAATGTTTAATGACTCTCTGCTCAGTGGATTAAAGCCTCCTCCCAAAAGACAACCCTCCACCATCCCCACTTTTTTGTTTTCTCTGTGGAGTCCTGTTTAGGCTCAGCTAAAAAAAACTCATCTATTTTCTGGTTTCTAATCCATGCCTACGGTGTTGTAATCTGAGTGCACAGATTTCTAAACAACTTCCTTGTGCGTGGGACTGGATTTAAAGGATCAGTCATCTGTACGGCACTCATTCTGTATTGTGTTCAGTGTTGAATGTCACCGAGCTGTCTGTGTATGACGTTTTGTTGTCATTTTCACTCTGAAGCCAAATCTGTTCGCTCCGAGTCATTCTGCTGAAAGGAGGGATTTGTGGGAGGTAGGGCTGGGCGATATGAAAAAATTCTAGTCACGATAAACTTTTCCCATATTGATGGATATTGATATATAAATATATATATGTGTGTGTGTGTGTGTGTGTGTGTGTGTGTGTGTATAATATATGTCATCATCATAGCAGTGTGTCTGGGGCAACAATGACTGTTTCATTTAGGTCAGATCAGATTCCTCCACACAGCTCTGTCGTTCGCCTTCCACTGCCAGGAACTCCTGACCTTGTTAACCCGGGTGACATCCAAGCCGGTATGAGTTGCTTTCTGACTGACCATTTCATGAAACTGCTTGCAAAGTATTTGAGTACCGCTAGCTTTTGCTGGACTAGCGGCACATTCTTGGCGGACAGAGGTATTATCAGTGGCAAGGACAGGTCAAGACAAACTGACTCCAGTATCTGTTGCAGTGACTGACCAGATGATAGGTTTGTTTATCTCTGCTCTTTGTGTAGTGCATGTCACAATGCACCAACACATAACACATCAAAAAATGCATGCACTGTGGGAAGTGTACTTTAACGTATATGTAGTTTATCCTAGAGCTTGTAGACCGTCAGGTGTTCTTACATATAATATATGTATGTATGTATGTATGTATGTATATATAGTGATATGAATGAAATCACTGTTTCTGTCAAGCTTAAAGGTTCCTTTTTACTCCTGAGATGTGAAGCTGTAACAAGAATAATTTTAAATATTTATTTTCTGTCAGAAGTTGAACTTGACAGATGTAGTGTAGAACATTATACAACAGTATTTCAAATAATCATAAAACATAAAATATAAATATTTTATAATATTCTGCTCATCAACTTACTGATAGTTGAGTGACGTACATGCCCAAATGTAGCAGCTGTTACAGTCCAGCTGTCATCCATGTGAAATTATAAGTGTGGAGAAGGATGGTTGCAGCCATACAACATTGGTTAGTATTTGGATTAAACAATGAATGTGTCTGAACGGGACACAGAACACTGAAATTATTAAATTAAATTTCAAGGAATGTATTACAATGGGTCTGGAATATTTGTTAACGTGTCTGTTAGTTGACTTGATGTCACTTGGTCCCATTAGATATAATTTAACACACTATTTAATGTGCAATGCCTGCCAGCACTGACTCTCTCCCTTAAATGGGACTTGAAATTGTACTCTTAAATTGTTTTTATGTGTGCTGTCGCTCTTATCTTTTTACCTTTTAAACTTACTCCCTGCTTGTTTCAGGGTCAACAGATTCTGAAACCCGACATGAATTGCTTTCTGTATGTGCTGTTTTTCTTTTAATACTTTCCTGCCTGCCTCAGGGACTACAGATGGAAATTAGTGAGAATGCTATAATCTGGTAGAGAGCATCTTTACCCTGTGTTTAATGTTTTTTCTGTACATGATCCCTGACAAATAAACCAATAAACTAAACTATTTGGGCATTTTGTGTAACGCTAGTTACTACAAGAATGGCTATTTGTTATTAAATATTAGAATTAAAATGATTCAATTGATTTTTGGGGTGTTTGGTGTCCCATAAAAATGATTTCATTTTGGATGTTTTCTAGGGGGTTGGGGTCACGGGAGTCCCGTTCGCTGTTTAGTACGACCCTGCTCAACAAGATGGCACTGCTTCAGATGGTAAAAAAATATTTGTAGTGTTACCTGATTTTGTGGGAACGTGCTTGACAGTTTGCCGTGCACGCTAAGTTGCTTCTTGTCAGACTTTAAATAGCCAAAATATCTCCACATTACTGAATTTCTCGGACCATTTTTTTTTCAACAGTCTTCTTGTCTATTGAGCATTAGGTGGTGTCCATTTTGGTGTCTTCTTTGGTAATGCTGTCACTGGACTTTTCATTAATGTTTTCTGTCATCTCCTACACAGCTGTGCTAGCCCAAACATTAGCAGGTGTGCTAGGCTCAGCCCCGGCTATGTGCTGGTCGTATGTACCTACGCATGCTGTTGTGTGCTTCAATCGAACGTGACTTCCAGCCACATGATTGATTCGGTGTGATGTATTTTCATTTTCATTGACTTTTCATGCTGTCTGTCAAAACACGAAACGAATGAGTTTTATTGAAAATGTTTTGTGTCTCTATCGAGGAAAAGTTATTTCGCGATAATTATCGTTATCTTTTTATCGCCCAGCCCTAGTGGGAGGAAGGAGTTACTCGCAGCTCTGGGGCATTTAACCACTTGCACTCCGGGCAATTTTCCTAAAAATGCCCAAAAATAACGTGCCCAAAGTAAATCGAAAGCTGTTATTCAACCCTTTGCAGCATCTTCATGGGGTTGGTCTCATTTAAAAGAAAACACTTTGAATTTTTTGGCAAAAAAAACATAATCTCTCTACGTGCTCCGGCCACTGAGTTACAGTCATCTAAACATACTGAGCTTGAAGAAAAAAAAATTGGACACAGTGTTTTTTTGGATACAAATGCTTGTAAATAACACACAGCTGTCCGATCCGGCTGGAAAATGCAACAGAAATGTAGAACCAAGTGTTATCCAGCTGAGATCCAAATTTGGTAACAATACCACCAAAAATGAATATTTTACACAGCTTTGTTCTCAGGCTGTTCCCAGGCGTTATGGAACTGTGCCAAATTGTGCCAAATGGCACAGTTTGGAAAAACGTCTGTAACTTTTGAATAATTCAATGTAGAATCTTCATTTTAGGCTCTAATGAAAGGTCACACTCAGGGCTGTGTGTGTGTGTGGGCGGGGGGGTCGTTTCCCCCCCCCGCTACCAAGGACCAAATTCGGCCCTCGCTACATGACGGAATACACTCTTTTTTTTTTTTTTTCCTTGCATGTTTTCACAGCGCCCCCCCCCCCCTCGCTACTGTGTGTGTGTGTGTGGGGGGGAACCGTGAACGGACCGTGAACACCCCCCCCCCTCGCTACAGAAGAGGGCCATCGCTACATGATGGAATAGACTGATATGCTTCCCCCCCGCGGACCGGGGAGCGTTCGGACCGTGCCCCCCCACCCCCCCCCGCTCCTCTTCTGCAGCGGGGGGGGGGGGGGGCGTTCACGGTCCGAACACGGCAAATGAACCGTTTATCGCGGCGCACGCACTTCGTATTTCGTGCGCAGTACAGTTGTAATTTACCGATCGGTCAAAAGTCATTTTTGGATTACAGTTTTCAGGGATAAATAATAATTTAGCTTATAACACCTTACCTCTTCAAAGCAGCAGAGTCGTGGCGAACATCTCTTCCCACGCGTCAGACGAACGCGACGCTGCTCCGCTCGTGGATCCCGATCAAAATAATTCCATTATTGCCGTTTTGGCGAATGATTTACGACTTTTGTCGTCGGCCTCCATCTATTCTGCTGGAATGAGTGCAGGTCCCACTTGTGGGTGTTCTCCATGCTGCTGGGTGAGCCTGGGTCTGTAGGAGATTCGTACAGAGTCCTTCTGCAGCAGTAAATATCGCTTCACCCAGCCAGAATTTCTGTGCTTCAATTGGCTCCTGCGTTCACAGTAGGCGGGTCCTCCTTCCTAGATTTTCATTCATTGGTTCTTCAAGGTTTCAGAAACCCAATTCAAGGCTCTTATTAGTCGAATGAGAGGTCAATCAGATGAACTAATCCGTTCGCGGCTGTCTCTGCAGTTTTTTTTTGAGTGGCGCTTGGACGCTACTACATCACCATCACCACCATCATGCGTCATGCGCACGAGGGCGCACGAGCGCGCTCTCGCGCGCCCTCGTGCGTCATAGGACGCAGAGACTTGCCCGCCCGCGGAACAACGGAGCGCAAGTGGTTAAAGAGATGTGTGCCGAAACAAGCCATTCTGAGGAAGGCTGCAAAAGATTATTCGCAATGATGCTGCACTAATTAAATAGACAAAATTTTACCAAAATATGTCATTTTTTTTCATCTATTTGAATTCATGAACTTTGTCAAACAAATTTAAAATTTTAATCATACATTTGCAATTTATTGTAAAAAAAAAAAAAAAAAAAATCTGACTTTTTTTTTTTTTTTAAATAAAATTGTGACTTTTTTTTTAGTATATTGTCAACCACTTTCTTGTAAATTTGCAGCTTTAAATCAAAATAGCCAGAACAGGAAAAAAAAAAAAGATTTCAAAGCTGATGGAAAGAAAATCACAACACTTATTCGGTTTAAATAATTGAAACAAAAATTATTTTAAAGAATACAACCAAATTATTAACGTACGTCTGTGTGCTCTGGATGGTGGACCTCCTCTTTGTTATGGCGGCTCGATAGCTGAGTAGGTAGGCCCTGTCACATGGGTGCCAGTGTTCTTGTGGTGGCTGGTGCTTCGATCCCTTTGTTGTTACTTGAACTTCTAAACTGAATCATTTTTCTTATAAAACAAGAGCAAAAAGACAATTTTTCCCATTTATTATTAGGCTTGTTAAAAAATGGGGTCTGTTTTAACAGTGGTTTTCAGAAACAGAAAGTGAGCTGTACATCTGAGACTCTTTACTCTTCACTGAAACCCAGAAGAGTTGTGGCAGTGTGAAGTGTGTACGTCATGTGGTGGGAATGGCTTTCTTCCCCTCCTCATTAGCAGAACTAATCCTCCTCGATGCCTGTTATTATCAAAGTGAAGAGCAGGATCTGCTCTGATGCAGCAGCAGAGATGCTATCTTATCAGGGCCTGCAGCAGGAAGACAATGATGCCCTGGCAGCTTTAATGGAAGCTGCTAATGTGTTTGGTGGTGGCCTCACCTCATGGGGGAATATGGGAATTGGAGGACGTCTCCCATCAGGGTTGGACACCTCACATGTGATGAAAATCACAAATAATAACTGTGAATATACTTGGATGAGACAACCCAGAAAGAGTGAAGTAAAAACATGTTTCTTCTTCTTTTGGCTGCTCCCTTCAGGGGTCTGCACAGTGGATAATCTGCCTCCATCTCACCCTATCCCTTGCATCTTCCCATGTATCACCAACTCTATCCATGCCCTCCTTCACTACATCCATGAATCTTCACTGTGGTCTTCCTCTTTTCCTCCTGCCTGGCAGCTCCATCTTCAACAGTGAAAAAAGTAAAAACATGTTTATTGAGCTTAAATGACAACTGGAAAAGATTAATTCATTGGTGGGATTTCGATGATGGCCTCTGGCTAAGGATGACATCATTTTCTAAGCACCTCTATTCTGCTTTGTGAGGTTTTCCCTTTTGTGTTCTGTAGGATTTCTGTGACATTATATGATCTGCAAAGTGAAACAGGTCAAAGTCATCCTCCTCTCTCACAGAATCTTAGGACCTTACCTTATCATGCCTCAGTGCAACGGAGGCATACGGTAATCACTCAGTGTGTCTGTGTGTGGTTGTGTGTGTGTGTGTGTGGGTCTGTCTGTTACCAGCTTTTCAGCATGCCTGGTCAAAATCAAGTGCAACTAAAGGCTTGTATCATTGTATCGCCATATTTTCGCGACTTTTAATTTGCCAGAATTTTGAGACAAGCCTTTGTTTTCAAAATAAACACAAATTTAACTCACCATTATACCCTCAATGGAGCCGTGAAAAAAAGGTATTGTAATATCTAGGCCGGGCCAGTAGAGGCCACACCGAGGCAGCTGCACCTTGGTGCTTTCAATTGGATTGGCTGTTCTCTTCTGTGAGGTTGTCACGTCATTACCTGATACAGAGCTGCCTTCTGGATAGTCTGGTACACCCTCTTCTTGGAGGAGAACAGGAGTTTCCCACTGAGAAATTTAAATGGAGAAAAAATGAAAATATACAAAAACTACCTGTGCATTTTCCAGAAAAAAAAGTCTCAAATTAAAGAGAAAATTTACAGTTAAGCACCACTGTTTAAGTGCAAAAGTGACACAATTTACAGAGCAAGAAATAACATGAATATGTGCTGTTAAAACGGTTATTAAGCTGGTCGATATATGGGTGGAAGACCTTTGACAGTCTGCAGGGTAGACATGGGAATAATTACGCTTTTTTTCTGTGTCAGATTCACCCCGAGGAGGACGACTACGGCTTTGAGATCGAGGAGAAGAACAAGGCCATTGTGGTGAAGTCTGTTACCAGGGGCTCACACGCTGAGGTAATGACACACACACATTGTTAAACTCTCCCGTCACATGGTGTTAGCTCCTATAGGTAACGGCTGTCTCCTGTTTGGACGTCTGCTGTCAGTCTGAGTCTGAAATGATTACTCACGTCACCTTCACATAAACACACACACACATCCAGAGTAAATTCAACACACTCACTGTACAGTTTAAAGTGTAAATAGTGTCTAAATATATGCTGACTTTGGAGCTCTGATCCTGTTCAGCATCTATAATGTACTTTGATGTGACGTCAAACATGGTGTGTTCGCAGGTTTTAACCTTCCATAATGCTTTCTTTGGTCATGTGACTACAGTAAAAGTACTATAAATGTCTCTTCACTTACAAACAGTTCAATTTTTACATTTCAGCTAAGGCAGAAGCTGGTATAGTTGTGGCTGCCACATCGGTTCCAGGAACAAGATCGGTACCACACACAAACTATGTCACATTGGCGGAAGGGTGTGATGTATTTTACATACGTGTTTTAATTATTTTTACAGGATATTGAGTTGGCAAAGATAATTTTATGTAACCGAGGGTTATTTTTTGCTTGAAATTAGGAACAAAACTTGAATGCCCACAAGCCATTTGTTATTTCTACCCCTCACAATAAATGCTCTGGACATGTACAAGAATTTAACAAGAATTAAATTAAAGCAATTTGCTAAAGGCCCTGTCACACCTTGATGATTTAGGTAGCATTTGCCAAACGTATAAAAATTGGTCTAAAACGCTGGCATATGCCAAAATTTTCACTTTTGGCCATATGCATTGCATATCCATGAGTTTGACATATACATAACATATTAGTAACTTATCTAGAACATTTCAATAACTTGTAAATAAGTTAAACCAACGAATGCTTAGCGTGTTGCCGGCGTTCACAACTTATGCCCAACCATAGTCTAACTTAGGCATAACTTCTGCATAGCTTATCCTAACTTTTGCATAACGCGGTCATGCCAAACTGCCGTAGTCTCACGATCTATGAATCCTAGGTGTGTGAGACATCATCTCTGTTCAACCGAGATGATTCTCCCCTCCAAACACCACACAGATGTGTCAAATCTGTCAGGTCAGTCACGTCTAAAACAGCTGATGTGACACGTCACAAACATCAGATGACCGTTATCACAACCTGGCTCAAAGGCATGCGAACTGATGGCGATAAAAAAAAATTATTTTCAATAAAGTGGAAAAAAAACAAGCTAATGCATGGAGTGTCCTTTTGCCGGTGTGGACCTTAAAACATCAGGGAGCAGCAGCCAAGGGAGCGCAGAGTGTGATTTATCAAGGAAAACAGCTGAGCTCTGTGCTTCTGGCAATCAGCTGATTGGATCCTCCTCCTCTGGTGTTCTGACATTTTGGCATATCTATCAGAATAGCACTGGACAGCTGATGGTACAGCCTGCAGTCAAAGGTAAAAACATGACAAGGAGGGCTAAACAGCGATTTGGAGCTTCATAATATATAACATAGCTTGAAAGTGTTACTTCAGTTGGCTCTGACAGTCCCCGACAGGTCCCGTTATACGAACAAGTATGTGTGTGTAGCTGTGTGTGTGTGTGTGTGTGTGTGCGTGCGTGCGTGCGTGCGCACGCGCGCACTGCAGGCACCAGCTGAGCTGATCAGAACAGAGAACAGGTGGCTCAAGTCAGCTCTTAATTAGTAAAGGTGTCACCTAGTCTACAGAGACCATCACACTTTGGAAACATGTCAAGGGAGGAAACATCTCTTTACTTTGTCTGAAAAGAAGCACAAGACCAGTTTATCTGGTTCCTCTTGTGACCCAACGCTGACAATACGCCATTATACTGTAGCTTTAAGTTAGAAACCTGTTCATTAAGTTACACATAGGTTCAAAGAGCGTTACTCATCTGTTAGAGATAAGTTTTGGGTACGCTAGACATTTATCTTGACGTGTTTCAACTTATGAGTTGCTTACAAGTAACGTGTGTGAATGAATGCATAACTTCCCTACAACTTATGCTCCGCATATGTGGGACGTTTCAACCACATGCTGGATACATCGGAAATTTTTCAGCATGCTGAAAATTTTCAGAGGAGTTTGGCGTGCAATGCCATATACCAGCGTGCTTCAGCACGCTCTTAACTTATACAAACTTACCCATAACTGATTTGACGTATACCAGCGTATTCTCCAAGTTTTTCATACGTTTGGCAAATGCTGCCTAAATAGTCTAGGTGTGACAAGGCCTTAATAAAAGTGGCTATGTAAGCATAATACATACACTAGAAAAAAGGTCATCTGGGTATCAATTCAGTTCAATTCAAGCTTTTTTCGGACTCATGGTCCACACAAAAAAAGAAACAAAACACTAAAAACACTACAGTGCAGATTTAATGTTTTTTAAAAAAAGAAATCTAACCCCTATCTAGACTGCATAACTTGAAGTCAGTCCCAAGTGTCATGAATAAATTCATCAAAACAGATGAGAATAATAATATACCAACACTGTACAGTCCCTCCAGGATTTCGCTGGATGTTTTTATGATTGTTGTGGCCCAAAAAGCCTGAATTCGCAGGAACTTTTTTGAAAAGTTGCAATAAAAGTTGTGATGTTTTGAGAGTTTTTTTTGCATAAGCTGTGGGAAGAATTACAAATTTTAAAGCAGATGGTTTTTTCCATAGTTTACTGCAATGATATTTGCTCTGTATTGTCTATCAGAGTCTGTGTTTTTCTGAAAAAAAAATGACTGAATATTCTCTCTCTTTCCGTGCCTGACTCCTACCTGTCTGTCTATCTGTCTGCACGTCTTGACCCACACCTGTCTCATTAGATACTCATCTTTCTTTTACCGGGAGTCATACCAGGAGGAGGGACTGTCTTTGGGGGATTGGGGAAGGGGGTGCGTTGGTCTGTGTCCAGACCAGAGATTCACAGCTTTAAAGCTCATTGACCAGATGCAGTAGTGATTTTACCTCTAAAGATTTATAAAATGTTCAAACACTGTTAGTGTTAGATTTGCTTGTTTGTTTATGGTTTTATGGCATCTCTCCTCACTCGCGCTCCGGTGAAGGGGTGCTTTTCAGGCAGGCGGACTTTATTCAACACAAACCCGGGACTTCATACACGCGGTCAGGACAGACACAGGGGGAAATGTCTACTGGCAGGCTGGGGAAGACTGAGGAAGGGACGGTGTGGGAAAACTCACAGGTGTGGGTTTTTTTTAAAATCACACACTCTGTTTTTTTGCTGATGTGTTCTGTTAATACTCACTGTGAGCATGGTGCAGTGATGCATTTGATTGGTTAGACTGAACAAACAAGAACAAAGGTGATGCTTAGAGCTGTAGTAACTACAGAGGCATAAAGCTGATCAGCCACACTATGAAGATATGGGAAAGAGTTGTTGAAGCCAGGTTAAGAGGACAGGAGACAGTCATTGAGCAGCAGTACGGTTTCATGACAAGAAAGAGTACTACAGATGCAATGTTTGCTCTAAGAGTGCTGATGGAGAAGTATAGAGAAGGTCAGAAGGAGTTGCACTGTGTCTGTGTGGATCTAGAGAAAACATATGATAGGGTGCCAAGAGAGGAAGTGTGGTATTGTATGAGAAAGTCAGGAGTGGCAGAGAAGTATGTGAGGGTGGTGCAGGACATGTATGAGGACAGCAAGATGGCGGTGAGGTGTACTGGAGGAGTGACATATGGGTTCAAGGTGGGGGTGGAATTACATCAGGGATTGACTCTGAGCCAATTCTCATTTACCATGGTGATGGACAGGCTGACAGATGAGGTCAGGCAGGAGTCTCCATGGACCATGATGTTTGCAGATGACATTGTGATCTGAAGTGAAAGGAGGGAGCAGGTGGAAAAGAACCTGGAGAGGTGGAGGTATGCTCTGGAGAGAAGAGGAATGAAAGTCAGTAGAAGCAAGACAGAATAAATGAGTGTGAATGAGAGGGAGGCAGGTGCAACTGTGAAGATGGAAGGAGTAGCGGTAGTGAAAGATGAGTTTAAATAACTGGGGTCAACCATCCAAAGCAATGGAAATGCACAAGAGAGGTGAAGAAGAGAGTGTAGGCAGGGTGGAGTAGGTGGAGATGAGTGTTGGGTGATTTGTGACAGAAGGGTAGCAGCAAGGGTGAAAGGGAAGATTTACAAGAGGGTAGTGAGACCTGCTATGATGTATGGTTTGGAGACAGTGGCGCTGACAAAAAGACAGGCGATGGCGCTGGAGGTGGCAGAGTTGAAGATGCTAAGATTTTCATTGGGAGTGACTAGGAGGGAGGGACAGTACATCAAAGGGACAGCTCAGCTTGAGTGGTTTGGAGACGAAGTAAGAGAGGCAAGGCTGAGATGGTTTGGACATGTGCAGAGGAGGGATAGTGGAGATACTGGACAAAGGATGTTGAAGATGGAGCTGCCAGGCAGGAGAAAAAGAGAAAGACCACAGAGAAGATTCATGGATGTAATGAAGGACGACATGGAGAGGGTTGGTGTTACAGAGGAGGATGAAGGGATAGGGTGAGATGGAGGCAGATGATCTGCTGTGGAGACCCCTAAAGGGAGCAAGAAGAAGAAGACTGAGTATTTGAGCACTACTTGGGGACAAGTTTGATTGGCGAAATTGACGGAAGTTGACAATTAGCCAAAATTGCAAGAAAGTTGCAGTGATTGGACAAAGTTGCAAGGTCTAGCAAAAGATGCGGCCAATCAGTGATTTTGTGTGAATTCGTTTCATTGCAACATCTCAAAATCCTGGAGGGACTGACTGAATACAATTTACAGCTGTCAGTCTATAGTTTGTGAATTCATTATTCATTTATTTTAGGCTTAGTTAAAAAAAAAACTAAAGAACTTTATTGCACTAACTCATAATACAACATAAAGTGAGCTATACCAGCTGAGGATTAAAGAAAATAATTGGAGGAAAATTCGAAGTTGTAGATGTACTGTATCTAAAGTCCTTAAGAGTTTTTTTTTCTAGTATTCCAGTCCAAACAATATAAATCCTCAACAAAGACATGTTCTGAACTATCAAAACTATTTTCATTTTTTTTTCTTCTGTTTTGGTCCATTAAAACAACCAAGAGGTTTCAATGTGTCACAGCCTGCATAACATTAAAGAATTTTTTTTTTTAAATTGAATCAGTTATTTTATAAATACATTTTATTAGGTGTACACACAGAAAATAATGTTTTGGTTGTCCATCCATAATAATTACACTGTGTGTTGTTGCTTTCTGTTGTTCTGGAGCTTCTTCCAGATATTCCTTCTAAATGGAGATGCAGAAGATCTAATTTGGCAATGAAACAGAAGCAGTGGAGAGATAAACCTTTGCTCTTGATAGTATACTAAACCATATGACGTTAAATGTAACTGATCACTTTCTCAGTGTAAATACTTACAGTGGATATAAAAAGTCTACACACTACTGTTCAGATGCCAGGTTTATATGATGTAAAAAAAAATGAGACCAAGATAAATCATTTCAAAACTTTTCCCACCATCAATGTGACCTATAACCTGTACAACCCAATTGAAAAACAAACTGAAATCTTTTAAGGGGAAAAATAAAAAACTTCCAATAACGTGGTTGCATAAATATCCCCCTTGTTAGCAAAATGACCCAAAATCATTCCCATTTTTCTCATAAATTTGCAGCTTTTTCCTCAAAAAGTCTTTTTTTTTCTCAAAAATTTGATGTTTTTCTCAAAAATTTTGCTATTTTTTCCCCTCAAAAATGCATGATTTTTTTCTCATTAAAAATTCACAAATTTACAAATTTTTCCTCAAAAATTTGTGATTTCTCATCATTCTACATGTTGAAGTGTCCTTGAGCAAGACACTGAGCCCCCAATTGCTCCTGGTGGGTCAGGCCAGCACCGGTGCATGGCAGCTCTGCTGCCATCAGTGTGTGAAAGGGTAGATAGCAGGATCTGTAAAACGCTTTGGTCATCTAGAGATGAGAAAAAACGCTATATAAGTGAATACCATTTACCATAAATACCAGTTGAAGGTTTGAGGTTTTTCGCCATAATTTATAACTTTCTTATAGTTTTCTACTTTTTTCTGTAAATTTATCTAAATTTGAAACCATTTTCCTCAGATTTGTAATTTCTTTTTGTAAAATTGACTTTTCTTGTACATTTGAGACTTTATTATACATTTGTAGATTATTTTATGGCTAGTTTTTGTCTCTTTTTTTAAAATAAAATTACTGAAGATGGCGGAGAGACATAACACTTAAACAAAGAGCTCTCCCTAGCCGGATTAAAAATCATCGGTAAATGGCCAATTCGACATAAACGAATCAATAAACTAAGGGATGAAAACACGAAGGAACCGGGCACAAGGACAAAAACAGGGTAAAATTGAAGAATTCCTCTCCAACAACGCAGGAAAAACCGCTGTACGCAAAGCCCAAAAAAACGAGATGTCCACAGCAGAGAAAATGGAGGACACCAGACTCGACAACATGAACGCTGGCATCGCCAGTTTGGGTGAAGAGTTGAGAGAATTCAAGCGACAGCTACAACAGGATTTAGCGGCTCTTAAGGAGGAACTGAAAAAAGAAATTAAGGAGGAAATCATGGACCTCCGAAGAGAAATGGAGCGTAAATTAACGGAAAACATGGAGGAGCTGCGCTCCCAGCGGGCGTGTATGACAGAAGCGCAGACCCGAATTTCGGAACTAGAAGATTGGAAAAGCGAGGCAAACGAACAACTACAGACCCTGACGACGCAAACGCAGAGGATGCAGGAGAAAATAAACGACTTGGAGAGCAGATCCCGACGAAGCAATATGCGCATCTTTGGAATTCCGGCGGGCATTGAAGGCAACTCGATGACAAAATTCATGGATCAGTTCTTAAAAAAAGAACTGGAAATACCCGGAGAAACGGATCTGCAGATTCAACGGGCGCACAGAACACCGGCACAGAACCCGAAAACAAACTCTCCACCCAGGTCAGTTGTGGTAAACTTTGTGAAATATGACATAAAGGAAAGAATCCTGACGCAAGCATGGAAAAAAAAGATACGAATCGGCGACAAACAGGTATTTTTTGACCATGACTACCCGACAGAAATCGTGCAGCAGCGGAAGAAATATGCCAATATTAAAAAAACGCTGAAAGAGAAAAAAATTAGATTCCAAACGCCGCTAACGAAAATGAGGATTCATTGGGAGGAAGGCACAAGAACCTACAACACGGCCGAAGAGGCAGCGCGGGATATGATGGAGCGGGGCCTTGAGGTGAGCGTGCCGAAGGAGACGGCTGGAGCAGCGGCGGCCCTGAACGCACCACGACAGACGGAGTGGAGACGAGTGAACGGCGGAAGAAGGGGGAGAGACGTAGAGCAGCGGGCCCAGGACAAACTACAAGGCTTTCAACTGAAAGCCTAGATCATAACAAAGATTAAGAAAGGCACAGAAGAAATGAAGGCCAAGAAGACAAGGTAAAAGAGAAACAGACGGCTAGGAGAGGTTTAAGTGATATTTGTTGGACATTTCTAGACTTATGACTATTACTTTGATAGTAATTAGAAGTCTAGGGAGGGCCCTTCACTCTGTGAAGACAAACCCCCCACCCACCAACAGGGACCAGTGGGCAGAAGAAAGGCCCAAAGTACGGAGGTCGAGATTTTTTAATGTGTTTTTATATAAATATGTGTTATTTTTGTTGTTAAAGGGGCTAGGAGCACAAGTTAAAAAAATGGAAAAACATGAATATGGGTAAAAATCTTAAGATAATGACACTAAACGTGAATGGTCTGAACTCACCTGTTAAAAGGGAAAGAATAATAAGAAAATTCAAGAAGGAAAAAGCTGAAATTATATTTATGCAAGAGACACATTTGAGCAAGGCAGAACATGTGAAACTAAAGAGATTTGGCTATAAGAACTCCTACTACAGTTCATTTAAGGGAGGAGCAAAAAGGGGGGTTATGATACTAATCTCAAACAAAATACAATTTGAAAGTGAACAGGAAATCCAGGATAAAGAAGGCAGGTATGTAATAATAAAGGGAAGAATAGATGGTATGCAGATCACATTAGTGAACATCTATGCCCCACCAGAAAGTGACAAGGGTTTTTTTCAACATCTGTTTGATCTCATAGCAACACACAGTGAAGGAGTCCTAATTTGTGGAGGAGACTTAAATGCTGTCATGGATCATGAAGTTGACACAAGTGTTAAGAAGACAAAAAAACATGTAACAAAGTTCATAAGAACCTCACTGGCAGAAATGGGTATGGTAGACATATGGAGGGACCTACACCCACTCGAAAAAGACTATACACATTATTCAGCAGCCCATAAAGTACACTCTAGAATAGATTACTTCCTTATGAATGAAGGTGACAGACACAGGGTGAGAAATTGTTGGATTGGAGGGGCAGAAATATCAGATCATAATCCTATATACATGGAAATATATTTAAACAATAGAAAACGACAAACAACATGGAAACTTAACGTAGGACTGTTAAATGATGAGAAAATGAAAGAAAGAATAAAAATAAACATAAACGAATATATCCAAGAGAATGACAATGAAGAAGTGGACCCAACAATACTATGGGACGCACTAAAAGCCGTGTTAAGGGGTAAATTAATTGTTGAAACAGGAAAAGCAAATAAGACTAAACTGGAAGCGTATGAACAAAGATGTGAGAGACTGAGGGAATTAGAACGTAAACATCAAAGCACAAATGATCCAAAAATATATCAAGAAATTAAAGAAGAAAAAACAAAGATAAAAGAAACACAAATGGATGAAATTGAAAGGAAAAATAGATATCTAAAGCAAAAATATTATGAAATGGGGCCAAAAGCCACAAAACTGCTGGCAAAACGGTTAAGAAAACAACAAACAATGAATAATGTATACAAGATTAAAAACCCCACCACAAATAAAACCACAGTTAACCCAGAAAACATCGAAGAAATTTTCCATAATTTCTACCAAGAACTATACTCGCAACCTGAAGAAACAAATACTAAAGATATCAAAAAATTTCTAGACACATTGGACTTGCCATCAATAGGAAATCAACAAAATGAAAAACTAACAGCAGAAATAACAACACAAGAGATCAGAGATGTGATTAAGTCACTTAAAAACGGTAAATCACCAGGTAGTGATGGATACCCATCTGAGTTTTATAAACTGTTTATAGAAGAACTCACGCCACAACTCCTAAAGTCATTTAATTGGACGCTGAACAACAACGAAATACCTCCAACATGGAACGAAGCAATCATTTCAGTTATTTTAAAACCAGGGAAAGATAAAGAACAATGCGGAAACTATAGACCAATCTCTTTATTAAATGTAGATTATAAAATATACACAACAATTATATGTAAATGAATAAAGACATTCTTGACGGAATTGATAGAAGATGATCAAACTGGATTCATAGAGGGACGCCAAACACATGACAATATCAGGAGAACAATACATATAATTAACCAAATACATAAAGAAAAGAAAAGCGCAGTAATAATGAGTTTAGACGCAGAAAAAGCATTTGACAGGGTTAACTGGAAATTCCTATATAGTGTACTGGAGCGCTTTGGATTTAACGAAAAATCAGTACAATGCATAAGGACGCTATATCAAGAACCTGTGGCAAGAATCAAGATAAACGGTAGCTTAACAGACAAAGTAAATATACAAAGATCAACTAGGCAGGGATGCTGCTTATCGCCCACCTTGTTTGCTCTGTTCATAGAACCATTGGCTCAAGCAATACGACAAAATAAGAAATTAAAAGGTGTAACAATAAAGGGGGTGGAACACAAGATTGGGCTATTTGCAGACGATATTATAGTTTACCTTGAACAACCAGATAAATCAATAATGGAAATGATGAACTTGATAGAAAATTTTGGAAAATTATCAGGATACAAGATAAACATAACAAAAACACAAATACTGACATTCCACTATAACCCTCTAAACCAGATAACTGATAAGATCAAACTAAACTGGAAGCAAAAAGAAATAAAATACCTTGGAGTGAACATACCTAAAGACCTAAGCAAAATATATAAAGCAAACTATGATAGGTTGGAACAAGAAATAAAAAAAGATATTGATAGATGGTCAATCTTAAATATGGATCTGAATTCAAAAATTGAGACAGTCAAAATCAGCATACAACCTAGATTACTTTACCTCTTCCAGGCTATACCAACAGAGATTCCAGATGCCCAATTCTCAAAGTGGGACAGGATGATATCGAGATTTGTTTGGGGAGGTAAAAAACCAAGAGTGAAATATAAAACCCTCCAATTACCAAAAGAGAAAGGAGGCATGGGCCTACCGAGTCTAAAGGAATATTACTACTCAGCACAAATAAGATATATCATATGTTGGTGCGACGAGGGATATGAGGCAAAATGGAAAGAAATGGAAAAGGAAATTGAGGGACTCCCAGTACAAAGCATAATAGGGGATAAAGATGCATATAAGCAAATCAAACAAATAGACCCAATCACTAAATTTACTTTAGAACTGTGGTATAAAATAGTACAAAAATATAATATAAGGGAAGACATAAAACTATTGAAATGGGTAGCATTTGACAGTCAGTTTGAACCGGCAAAACAAGATAGGGGATACAAAAATCTGGTGAACAAGGGAATCACAGCATGGGGCAATATCGGAAAAAAAGATCTCGGGAGCTTTGTAAATATCAGGAGAAAATTTAAATTAGAAAGATCGGAATTTTTCAGATATCTGCAGATGAGAGATTACTATATGAAGAAGATTAGGCATAACCTCCAAACAGATGTGAACGAGATTATACAACTTATTTTAAGCTCATATGCAGGAAATAAAATAAGAATTATTTCAAAACTATATCAGAAACTTATGACAAACAATCATACAAGTAACTATATAAAGGAGAAATGGGAGAAAGAGCTCAATTTAAACATAACAGAAGAAAGCTGGCAGGAAATATGGAAAACACAACACACATCAACAAATTCAAGGGCATGGAGGGAATTTGGATGGAAAAACCTGATTCGCTTTTTCATTACACCACAGATTCAAGGAAAATATTCAAATACCCAATCTATATGCTGGAGGGGATGTGGGGCTCAAAATGCAGACCACTCACATATGTTTTGGAAATGCTACAAAATATCATCATTTTGGAAATCTATGCATGTGACAATACAGAGGATATTAGGATATAATATACCAATGAACTGTAACCTGATGTACTTATGTGATCTTAAAAAAGACAGTGTTATACAGGCTGAGGACAGATATCTAGTTAAAATCTTGTTGATTGCATGTAAAAAAACTATCACAAAAAAATGGCGATCAGAAGTTCTTCCTGACCAAGAACAATGGACTGACATTGTTGAGGACATACGTATGATGGAAAAACTAACATATCGACAAAGAATGCAAGAAGGAATATGGGAGAAAAAATGGCGGAAATGGACACACTACAAAGTGCAACAACGAGGCAGAAATTGAAAGAATAACCAAAGACACTGAAAAAACCAGAAGAATTAAGAGATGGAAACTAAAAACTTGATGCTCCAACATTTGCCCCCCCCCCCCTTTTATTTTTTATTTTTTATTTTTATTTTGTTTATTTTTTTTTATTTTTCCCTACCCTAACCCCTTTGTTTTTTAAATGTAGAATGTGATCTGAATGCATTATATATGATGAAAAATGAATAAAAATCTAAGTTACAAAAAAATAAAATTACTGTTTTTTTAATAAATTTGAAACAGATTGTGGTAAAGCTTTGACCTTTTTTATACACTTGACACTTTTGACCATAATTTTGCAGAGCCAGAACAGAACAATAATTTAACTCTGATTTCAAAGAAAAAAAATTAATAAAATTATATTTAATTAAATAAATTAACTGAAATGACCAAAGATGCAGTTATTTCTGTTAAAATAATTCTATATATTTATAGTTTTTTAGAAATCTCCTCACCAACCAGACAGCAGGAAAAGCCTCTCTTATTTTGAAATCCAAATGTTTGCATGTTTAGTTTGTCTGAAGGCAGCTTACGAATTAAAGTCATCGACTTAGTGAATTTTGGTCATCTTAACTTGCCAGGTACATAATAATGAACATAAATTATTGTATTGGATGGTGAAGTGAATCCTCAGCGATTCAGTCACTCTTGTCTTCTCCTCAATTAGCCTGCATATGAAGCCTAACCACACCTGTTTTCTAAGCTACTCTTCATTATTGATCTCGTTACTAGCAGGTTAAAATCACCATAAATGCCTCCACTGCTTACATACTTCTGCTTTTTTTTCCTCGTTTAAAGTACTTTAATAAGCTCATGCTTCTCTCAGACAGTGATGCTAGAGAGATACTCTGCCTGCCGACTGGAGCAGTCACACGGGCAGGGCGCTTCTGAACTCCACGCGGATGACGGTCATGTGCGTTGTTCATGTGCGCGCTTGCGGACCATCATTCCTTCGTATTTTTTCTTAAATTTATATTTCCTTGGCGTGGCCTGGGCCACTTGGAGGTTGGTACTGGGCCACTCATTGAATAGGCTTGTTATATGGCTTAACCTGGGGAAACAAATTGCCCAGTCATATAAGGGGGTCAGGAATGTGAATGAGTTGATTAAAAAAACAGAATCTTTGAACATGAGAGATGAAATAATGAGCCATAAAATGGCACAGAAAGGGTTGTTGTGCAAATGAATGATTTTGATTAAAATCTCACAGTGTCACGCCTGTTTCTGACTCATTACTACATCTGAAAATGTCAAAAAGAAGGCAGCAATGAGAACAATCAAAATCTGTGGCTTCATCCAGGAAACCTGAGCCTGTTTTCCACTAGCCCAGCACACCTCGGTACGGCTCGATTCACTTCAGTACGGCTCGGAATGCTTCTGTCTCCATTAGCACGGTGTTGTGCTTGTGCTGTGATGGTTTGTTTTAGGAGGTTTTAGAAGCGGGGCAGCAGCAGATTCTCAGCGAGGCGGGGCCACACTCCCATGACATTACACCGGACTGAGTCCTTATTTACACGAGACAAAAAATGGAGGATCCAAGGATTATTGCCTTGCTCGCTCTGTGGTTTTATCTCACAATTAATTTTATCTCATAATTAAACTGCAAAAAAACAAGTCACTTTTGTTTTGAATTAACTGCCAAATGACCTAGAAATAATGAGCTGAAACTTGTTTTTATTCGTATTAAATAATGAGACGGTGGCACACTGTCCAACACCAAATTGTATTATTTTTTATATCCTAGGGCATTTTGGATGTACTGAATTAAAAAAATTCATGTTTTTCACCTTCAGGTCAACGTTTGGAACAACAGTATTATTATTTTCCGTTTAGCTGATGCTACACTCCTTCTAAAGTATTGTAAATCTCTGAATTTGGAATGCCGATAGAACATTCAATTTACATATACTTGTACCTACTTTGCCCCCTCATGGATCGTCACCTTATCGTGGTGGGGGGGTTTGCGTGCCCCAGTGATCCCAGGAGCTATGTTGTCCGGGGCAATTTGCCTCTGATAGGGTCTCCCAAGACAAACTGGTCCTGGGTGAAGGGCCAGACGAAGAACGATCCAACAGACTCTCATGATAAATTGTATATCAAGGATTCAGTGTACCCCGCCCGGTATGGGGTTACCAGGGCCCCACCCTGGAGCCAGGCCTGGGGGAGGGGCTCGAAGGCTAGCGTCTGGTGGCCGGGTTTCCACCCATGGGACCCGGCCGGGCTCAGCCCGAAGGAGTTACATGGGTCCGCCCTCCAGTAGGTTCACCACCTGCAGGAGGGATCATGGAAGTCCGGTGCTATGTGGATTAGGTGGCAGTCAAAGGCGGAGACCTTGGCGGACTGATCCCAAGCTTTCTAAACTGGCTTTTGGTACATGGAATGTCACCTCTCTGGTGGGGAAGGAGCCTGAGCTGGTGTACGAGATTGAGCGATACCGGCTAGATATAGTTGGCCTCACCTCAACACACAGCTCCGGTTCCGGAACCAGTCTCCTGGAGAGGGGCTGGAGCTTGGCCTTTTCTGGAGTTGCCCCGGGCGAGAGGCGACGAGCAGGGGTAGGTATTCTTGTATCGCCCCACCTTGCTGCCTCTATATTGGAGTTTTCCCCGGTGGACGAAAGGGTTGCTTCCCTGCGCCTTTGGGTTGGGAAACGGGTCCTGACCATCATTTGTGCCTATGCACCAAATGATGTTTCAGAGTACCCACCCTTTTTGGAGTCTGTGACTGGGGTGCTGGAGGGTGCTCCTCCTGGAGACTCCATTGTCCTACTGGGGGACTTCAATGCGCACGTGGGCAACGACAGTGAAACCTGGAGGGGGGTGATTGGGAGGAACGGCCTGCCCGATCTGAACCCGAGTGGTGTTCAGTTATTGGACTTCTGTGCTAACCACAGTCTGTCTATAACGAACACCATGTTCAAGCATAAGGGTGTCCATATGTGCACCTGGCACCAGGACACCCTAGGCCGCAGGTCGATGATCGATTTTGTTATCGTATCATCAGACCTGCGACCGTATGTCTTGGACACCCGAGTAAAGAGAGGTGCAGAGCTGTCAACTGATCACCACCTGGTGGTGAGTTGGATCCGATGGCAGGGGAGGAAGCCATTCAGACCTGGTAGACCCAAACGTATAGTGAGGGTGTGCTGGGAGCGTCTGGCTGAGGCCCCTGTCCGGGAGGTCTTCAACTCCCACCTCCGGAAGAACTTCAACCACATTCCGAGGGAGTCTGGAGACATGGAGTCTGAATGGGCCATGTTCTCCACCTCTGTTGTTGAAGCGGCAGCCCAGAGCTGCGGCCGCAAGGTGGTCGGTGCATCTCGTGGTGGCAACCCCCGAACCAAGTGGTGGACACCAGTGGTGAGGGGGGCCATTAAGCTGAAGAAGGAGTCCTATCAAGCTTGGTTGGCTTGTGGGACTCCCGAAGCAGCTGAGGTGTACCGGCAGGCCAAGCGGAGTGCAGCTCGGGTGGTTGCTGAAGCAAAAACCCGGGTATGGGAGGAGTTCGGTGAGGCCATGGAACAAGACTTTCGGTCGGCTTCAAAGAGATTCTGGCAAACTGTTCGGCGGCTCAGGAGGGGAAAGCAGCTCCCCGTCCACACTGTGTATGGTGCGGATGGGACACTGTTGACTTCAACTGGGGATATCGTCGGGCGGTGGAAGGAATACTTCGAGGATCTCCTCAATCCCACTGATACGCCTTCCACAGAGGAAGCAGGGTTTGGGGACGAGGGGGATGACTCGCCTATCACAGGGGCTGAGGTCGCCAAGGTGGTTAAAAATCTCCTTGGTGGCCGGGCCCCGGGGGTGGACGAGATTCGCCCCGAGTACCTCAAGGCCCTGGATGTTGTTGGGTTGTCATGGTTGACACGCCTCTGCAACATTGCGTGGAGGTCGGGGGCAGTGCCTTTGGCATGGCAAACCGGGGTGGTGGTTCCTCTCTTCAAAAAAGGGGACCGGAGGGTGTGCTCCAACTTTAGAGGGATCACACTCCTCAGCCTCCCTGGGAAGGTCTATGCCAAGGTATTGGAGAGGAGAGTCCGGCCGTTGGTCGAACCTCGGATTCAGGAGGAGCAATGTGGTTTTCGTCCTGGCCGTGGCACATCGGACCAGCTCTTTACCCTCTCGAGAATTCTTGAGGGTTCGTGGGAGTTTGCCCAACCAGTTTACATGTGTTTTGTGGACTTGGAGAAGGCATTTGACCGCGTCCCTCGTGGATTTTTGTGGGGGGTGCTTCGGGAGTATGGAGTATCGGGCTTGTTGTTACGAGCTATTCGGTCTCTGTACGACCGTTGTGAGAGTTTAGTTCGCATTGCCAACACTCGGTCGGAGTCATTCCCAGTGAGAGTTGGACTCCGCCAGGGCTGCCCTTTGTCACCGGTCCTGTTCATAATTTTTATGGACAGGATTTCTAGGCGCAGCCAGGGAATGGAGGGTGTCATGCTTGGTGACCACAGGATCTCATCTCTGTTGTTTGCAGATGATGTTGTCCTGTTGGCTTCATCCAGCAATGACCTACAGCTCTTGCTGGGACGGTTTGCCGCTGAGTGTGAAGCGGCTGGGATGAGAATCAGCACCTCCAAGTCCGAGTCCATGGTCCTCAGCCGGAAAAAGGTGGATTGTCCTCTCCGGGTTGGGGACAGGCTCCTGCCCCAAGTGGAGGAGTTTAAGTATCTTGGGGTCTTGTTCACGAGTGAGGGGAAAATGGAGCGAGAGATCGACAGACGGATTGGAGCAGCATCTGCAGTGATGCGGACGTTGTACCGGTCTGTTGTGGTGAAGAGGGAGCTTAGTTCTAAGGCAAAGCTGTCGATTTACCAGTCAATCTACGTTCCTACTCTCACCTATGGTCACGAGCTTTGGGTAATGACCGAAAGAACGAGATCGCGGATACAAGCGGCTGAAATGAGCTTTCTCCGTAGGATTGCTGGACTCACCCTCAGAGATAGGGTGAGGAGCTCAGTCATCCGGGAGAGGCTCAGAGTAGAACCGCTGCTCCTCCACATTGAAAGGAGTCAGTTGAGGTGGTATGGGCATCTGATTAGGATGCCTCCTGGACGCCTCCCACTTGAGGTGTTTCAGGCACGTCCCACTGGGAGGAGACCCCGGGGCAGACCCAGGACTCGGTGGAGAGACTATGTCTCCCAGCTAGTCTGGGAACGCCTTGGTATCCTCTCTGAAGAGCTGGAGCAGGTGGCTGGGGAGAGGGAAGTCTGGGCTTCTCTGCTTGAACTGCTGCCTCCGCGACCCGGACCTCCGGAAAAGCGGTAGAAGATGGATGGATGGATGGATGTACCTACTTTGACTTGGTGCTAATTTTTTATGATATTTCAATAAAAAGAACAGAAAGCTTACAAAAAGATTTCTTTTTTGGTCTAGTTAAAAATTACATTACCTTTACAATGGTTGACCCTGACAGGATGATCAGCATCATTTTGATCAGACTAGGCAATGGAATTTCTATGTAATTATACTGTTTTATAATTCAGTGTTAGACAAACCACACTTTCCAAAACAATTCCATTTTATTATATACAAAATATTAAAATAAAAAAAAACTTTGCAACACAACATGAAGGTTAATCGACATTTTATACACGCCGACCACTGAGTGCTGAGACTCGGTTGAATTAATCCGTCTCTGCCAGCTGTGGGTCAGGAAGGCTCGGTTGAATAATCCGGGCGGGCTGTCGTGGCGGACGCGTGGGATGATTCTACAAGGAAAATGCACACAATAAAATACAGCACGAAAGTGCAATATATACAGAAAAGACAATAGTTTTTAACAAGAATACATAAGCTTATTTCAGCGTATTGTTCACATGAATAATTAAAATAAAAGCTTTAGTCCGCAGTGTGCTGCAATAAAGCAGCGATCATCATCCACAAATGAACAGCTTTTTTATTGCATAAATAAACTGAGCGTCTTACCGAATATATTTGCGAAAAAACGCACAATAAAAAAAAATTAAAACTCACCGTTAAAGGACTCCGATGTCGAGACCTCCCGGTATATTTTTTCATTCCGGGCGGCTCCGTCTAACTCGCGCTGAATACGTTCGTCTGACAATGCAGTGAGCAGACACTGCACCTCCTTATTGGTCCATGGAACACCCTTATTACGCGAAGCCATTTTTGATAGAGAATAAATGAAAATAGCACAGCAATACACTGAAAAGAAACCGCCAACAGTGGTTGCGTGCTGAGTAAAGGCGGTCGTGAAGATTCTTTTTTTTTTTTTTTTTTCAAAAACTTTATTGAGAAGGTCGTGAAGATTTGGAAGATGAGGAGGAGGAGAGGGGCGGTTACAACCTGACCAATCAGCGTCGGTTACGACCTGACCAATCAGCGGCGACCAGTCTGTTAACGTCACAACACGGCACAGCTCAGCACTGCTGTACCCTGCCCTGGAGCGGGGTTGAGAATCGCGGCTGTTAAACCGTGTTGGGGCTTGTGGAAAAGCGTACAAAGCGTGCTGAGCCGTCCCGTGTCGCGCTAAAGCGTGCTAGTGGAAAAGGCCCTCTGAACACAGCCACCGAGAGCTAGCTAGCTAGCTAGCTAGCACAGCGCATGACCAAAGCGACTGCAGTGAAGACATGTAGTATATAAACAATGACTGGTAGACAATAGCACATACACAATTTGATGACAGATTAAATTCTGTAATTAAGTCAAAGTGCGAGTTTAAGGGTGTGCACACTTATGCAGCTGTCTTACAGCTGCATAAGTAAGCTGCATATAAGACAGCTGTGTTTTATATTAAACTATTTTCCTTCTTGCAATACTCTTAACTTTAGTGTGTGTTTTAAACTTGCTCGTTTGCAATAACTCGAGCCATCCATTTCAGAGTGAAATGCCGGTTCCACGTTGTCGAAGCCATGCAAGGTTTAAATGACATTAACAGCCGGTTTAACTTCTGGATTATCTTAACAACTTTGCGCCTTTTGTGGTATACTAACGTGGCCGTTTTATACAAAGGTGGACTCTCCAGCACTTGAGACCTTTAACTGGAACAGCAACCCCTTAAAGATGAATCCAAAGCAAAATTTTTAACATTTTGTATGGAATCTGGTCCATCTCATGAGTGGTAATTGGAATGTTTGAGTGCAGGTAATCTGCAGGCAGAACTTCATTAAGGAATCCAAAGATTTTTATTCTTAAACGCTCCCAGTTGTTTTCAGATTGATTGTTTTTGTTCAAGTCTTAAGTTGGTTGCAAATACTCTGCTTGTTTGAATTAAGATCTAAATGCGATCAGATGAAATTGTATGTTAAATGGCAAATTGTATGATCTAGTGTAGTAAGAAATGTACTTTAAGTCAGTTAACATTATTCTTAAAATGATGTTTTAAAAACTCAAAGCAATCAGAAAGTGGCCATAAGGACTGGAAGAGAAGCGGGGGGGGGGGGGGAGTGTCATGGGTTTAAGTTTCCCCTGAAGTTTGTTTCCTGAAATTGTAACTTAGATTAACCATTATAATTCAATAAATGACTCAGTGAAACACTCATGGCTGCTCTGTTCATTCACAGACCAGAAAATTCATGCTGTTATCCTGTTAAATCAAAGGGAATCTTTGTTCTTTTGCATGTCCTTTTGTTGTTAAAATTGTGTTAACAGGTCTGAGGAGTTGTTAGTTCCTGGCCAGCTGGTCAGTTGGGGTGGGGGTGGGGATCAGTGCTGCTGATAAAGCCACGTCATCCTTTAACCCTTTGGTTTCCATCTCAACAGCAGCTCTGTTTGAATTGTCCTCAGAAGGGAATATGTAAATCGACAGAGGTGTGAAGTTTGGCCCAGCTGTTCCCACTGATGTCATGGGGGGGTGATCTGTTGGGTGTCATGGGGTGTCATGTGTTTACTCATCCTGGGTTAACTGGATTATTTCTGCTGCTGGGGATCACCTATTCCTCCTCTTCTCCTTTTCCCTGCTGATTAATGCAGATCTGCAGGATTTAACACCTCCGAACAACACATGCCAATTTATCACATCCTTTTTCCATGTAAATTCGAAACATTCTTTTGTAAATGTGAGGAGTTTTTCATAAATTTGCAGGATTTTCCTGCAGAGTTAGAGCCATTCTACTCAGAAATGTGCAGCTTCTTACTTGGAAATTTGCAGCTTTTTATTATTCATAATTTTGCAGCTTTTACCTCGTGAATTTAGAACTTTTCTTACTCTTGAATTTGCAGTTTAAAAAAAAGCTTAAACTTGCAGCGTTTTACTCAAATCTTATATCTGCAGCGTTTTAGGTTGTAAACAGTTAGAAATTTACACTTTCTTTTGTCTTTTTGCTAAAGTTGCAACTTCTTAACCTTCCACTTTTTTGGTCAGAAATTGGCAGCTTTTAACTGAGACTTACATCCCTTTTTTTGTGTGTGTGTGTCAGGTCAGGCATTGGCTTGCTTGCTACCGGATAACCATGAAAACCGGTACTACCTGTCTCATGGGTTGGGCCGTCGGCGACTCAGCCGGCATCCCCGCCCTTCCGAGGATGTGGAGGGTGAAACAGGGCATCCTGGCAGAACTAAAAACAATATCTGCCACAGGTCTGTGGTGGACCGCGCCCAGTTACACAGGGTGAGACTGGACATCCTGGCAGATAAATAAACACATCTGTCGCAAGGTCTGTGGTGGACTGTGCCAGTCGGTGCATTGTGACATGCACTACACAAAGAGTAGAGATAAACAAACCGATCATCTGGTCAGTCACTGCAACAGATACTGAAGTCAGTTTGTCTTGGCTTGTCCTTGCCACTGGTAATACCTTTATCTGCCAAGAAAGTGCTGCTAGTCCAGCAAAAGCTAGCAGTACTCAAATACTTTTTTTTTTTTTTTTGTTACTTATTTGTACCCGTAGGTAGATTTGGTTTGCAGTCTGGTGACAAGCCACCGGCTGCCGGTCGCTGCATGCGCGAGCGCCCTAAACCTACATGTTTTTGGTATGTGGGAGGAAACCGGAGAAATCCCGGAGTAAACCCACGCAACACGGGAAGAACATGCAAACTCCACACAGCTCACTGTTGGTCGGGGGCTGGGATC
Organism: Pholidichthys leucotaenia; assembly: GCA_020510985.1. Lineage (NCBI taxonomy): Eukaryota > Metazoa > Chordata > Actinopteri > Cichliformes > Pholidichthyidae > Pholidichthys > Pholidichthys leucotaenia. The sequence continues at coordinate 194,147,840 of CM035843.1, read as the reverse complement.
GAACCCACGATCTCATGATCCCCGCGATCCCCCGGCCGAGGGTAAAACTGTGCTGCCACAGTGCTAAACCACTGCGCCACCGTGCAGCACTTTGCAAGCAGTTTCATGAAATGGTCAATCAGAAAGCAACTCATACCGGCTCAGATGCCACCCGGGCTTACAAGGTCCGCGCTGATCTGTTCACACTCCGACAGGCAGCAAAATGTAAGCTAGGAACAGGAAGACAAAAGGAGAGGAAAACAGCAACTTTGTGTGTAGCAGAATGAAATGTACACACTCTGTTGGACAGAACAACATTACAGCACCCAGAAAGACAGACCACGCTTGTGGCCCTGGAAATGAACAGGTACAATGTAAACATAGCTGCACTTAGTGAAACAAGATTGCCTGGATATGACAGCTTGGAAGACCATGGGTACATCTTCTTTTGGAGTGGGAGATCAACTCAAGAAAGGAGAGAAGCAGGAGTGGGCTTTGCAGTTAGAAAGGAGATAGCAGCAATGCTTGATGAGGAACCGGTGCCAATCAACGACAGGATAATGACTGAGACTCCCACTACAGCGGAAGATGTATGCCACACTCATCAGTGTATATGCCCCAACAATGACCAACACAGAGGAGGTGAAGGAAGGGTTCTACAGTGATTTACATGAGACTATCAGGCGTGTACCGACTGATGACAGGCTGATACTCGTTGGAGATTTTAATGCCAGAGTTGGTTCGGACACTGAGAATTGGAAAGGAGTGCTAGGCAGTCATGGAGTAGGCAAGTACAATGCTAATGGAGAACTTCTACTTGCACTATGTTCAGAGTACAACCTTGTGATAACCAACACTCTATTTAAGCACAAGGACACACACAAGAAGACATGGATGCACCCAAGATCCAAGCACTGGCACTTATTAGACTACATCATAGTCAGGCAGAGAGACATAAGGGATGTATTGGATACCAGAGCAATGAGAGGCGCAGACTGTGGTACTGATCATGTTATGCTGAGATCCAGATTAAGGATTTGCAGACGAAAACAGCACTGCAGGACAGGTGTAAAGCCACCACGGAAGCTAAACACTAGTGCACTGAAAGGCCAAAAGAAGCAGGAAGAACTTACACAGAAAATGGATGAAAACTTGAAAGACTGGGACAGCAACAACTCAGAGAATGACATAGAAGAGAAATGGGCAACACTGAAGGATACGGTGTATCAGACTGCGAGTGATGTATTAGGCTACCCTGAGAGGAAACATCAAGATTGGTTTGATGAGCATGATGAACACCTGAAGAAACTACTAGAAGCAAGGAATACAGCTAGGCAGGAAAACCTACAGTGTAGCACAAGGTCGAAGAAGAAGAAATACTCAGAGTGAGCTCAGAGTGAGCTCAGAGTACTCTGTAGCTCAGAGTGAGCTACAGAAGTACACCAGAGAGATGAAGTCCAACTGGTGGGATGAAAAAGCGGAGAAACTTCAAACTGCAGCAGACAGGAAGGACATGAAAACATTCTTCACAGGTTTGAGAGAAAGCTACGGCTCTAAACCAAGAGGAGTGATCCAACTAAAGGCTATGGATGGTGAAACGGTTTTGCAGGGGAAAGACAAGATCCTGGACAGATTGCAGACCACTTTGACCAACTACTAAACAACCCTGGAGATCTCACTGAAGAGGCTAAAGGAGCTCTAGTCCAGCGACCAGCTGTATCAAGTCTGGATGAACCACCAAATTTTGATGAACTAATGGCAGTTATCAGGACAACACAAGATGGTAAAGCTCCAGGAAGGGATGGAATTCCAGCAGAAGTGTGGAAATTTGGTGGTGTTCAGCTGACCAACTGCCTGCACAAGCTCATCCAAGAGATGTGGGATGCCCAGAAAGTACCTCAGGACTGGAAGGATGCAAGTATTGTACCATTGTTCAAGAAAGGTGACAGGAAAGATTGTGGAAATTACTGAGGTATATCACTGCTAGCCACTGTTGGTAAGATTCTCTCACGTGTACTACTAAACAGACTCAGTGAACACATCTCGCAGAATGTACTACCGGAAACCCAGTGCGGCTTTAAAAGTGGAAGAAGCACAATGGACATGATTTCCTGCTTGAAACAGGTTCAAGAAAAGTGTATTGAACAGAACATGCCACTTTATGTAGTCTTCATAGACTTCAGTAAAGCCTTTGATACTGTTTCGCGACAAGGACTTTGGCAGGTACCCAAGAAATATGGTTATACAGAGAAGTTTGTCAGCCTGATCGAGGCACTCCATACAGGTATGCAAGCAAACGTGGCAATGAGTGGTTCAGTATCTAAAGACTTTTCAGTAAGCAACGGGGTGAAACAAGGGTGTGTGCTGGCACCTACACTCTTCTCGCTATATCTGGCAGCCATGCTTGAGATGGCCTTTAAAGACACTTCAGAAGGAGTATACATTCAAACAAGGAAAGAAGCAGACTTGTTTAATGTGGCACAGTTTAAAGCCAAGAGTAAGACATTGATAAAGGTAGTAAGAGAAATGCTCTTTGCCGACGACAGTGCTCTAGTTGCACACAGCGTGGAAGATATACAATCTTTAGTGGAGAAATTTGCAAGAGCAGCTAGCCAGTTCAGCCTCCAAATCAGCATCAAGAAGACAGAGTGCCTTGATCAAGCACCAAAGTTCCAATTATCAACATCACTACCAGAAGAGATCAGCATTGGTACAGAGCCACTAGTCAAGTGCAAGACTTTCAAGTACCTAGGGAGTACTGTTTCAGAGAATGCTAGGCTGGAGGATAACTATCTCTCAGAATGGGAAGAGCGAGCGCTGTGTTTGGAAATTTGAGGGAGAGACTGTGGAACAATCGACATGTGTCAATCCGTGTGAAATGTAAAGTGTACAGGGCAAGAGTACTGGCCACTCTATTGTACTGTGCTGAAACTTGGGACTGTCTACAGAGTGCAGGTGAAGAAACTCCATGCGTACATGATGAGACACCTTCGAGCCATAATGAACATCTCATGGAAAGACAAGATAACCAACACAGAAGTGTTGAAACAAGCTGGTCTACCATCAATGGAGGACATGCTAATACAGATGAACCTGAGATGGCTCGGACATGTTGAGAGGATGGACCACCAGCGTCTCCCTCGGCAGTTACTCTACTCACAGTTATGCAAGGGCAAATGCAATCAGGGTAGACCAAGGCTAAGATTTAAAGACACTGTAAAAAGAAACTTGAAGAAGTTGGACATAGACAGGAGTTCCTGGCAGCGGAAGGCTAAGGACAGAGCTATGTGGAGAAATCTGATCAGACCTAAATGAAACAGTCATTGTCGCCCACGACAGACTGCTATGACGATGACACTTATGCAACCAACTTATTGTATTTTTTTTTGTTGATTTTTCATGTTTTTCCCCTAACAAATGTATTGTTTTCAGTTGATCTGTACACATTTTACAGTAGGTCACATTAGAGGTGGAGAAAGTTTGATCTATGATTTATGGTGAGCCTGGTAGTTTGTCAGTGGTGTGTGACACTTTTTTCTGTTTGATTGAAGTGATGAGAAACCTTCACACATAAAAACCTGCTCCTCTCTCTGTTACGTAATCATCTCTATCAAAGGCCTTTACTCTTCTGTGTCCCTGCCTCACCTCTCCTCATGGTCTCCTCTCCACATTCTCTGCCTCTTTCTTTCTTAACCCCCCCCCCCCCCCCCCCGTCCTCCATTCCTCACAGGATTCCTCGCTGTGGCTCGGCCCGTGTGCCAGCATGGTGAATGAAGCTCAGCTGATTCCCATGAGGCTCTGAAGGGGCCCAGAGAGAGAGAGACTGGGCTCTTTCGCTCTATGATACTATTATAGCAGGTCACGTGTAGACTGGCACCCATGCTGTGTAATGTCTGACACCCCTCCCCACACACACACCCATCATTCAGTTGGCTGGGACTCCTCCCACTTGTTCCGGTGTTCAACCCACCCCCCACCCCTGTCCCCCGGATCTGTGCCCAGAGAATGGCTAATTTACAGGAAAAAAGTTGCAAATTTATGAGGAAAAAAGTTAGTTTTTTGTTTAAAAATATTCAAATTTACCAGAAAAGGGTTGCAGATGTATGATGGCAGAAAGTTGCTATTTTTTTAGAAAAAGTTGGCAAATCTACAAGAAAAAAGTTGAAAATTTACAGGAAAAAAAAGTTGCAAATTTATGAGAAAAAAAAAAGTTGCAATTTTTTGGTTTAAAAAATTGCAAATTTACAAGAAAAAAGGTGCAGATTTACGAGGGAGAAAATTACAAATTTGAGAAAAAGTCTAAATTTTTGAGAAAAAAGTCAAATTTATGAAAAAGTTGCAAGTTTTTGACAAAAAAAGTCCCTAATTTGTTAAAAAATGTGTAGATTTATGAGAAAAAAGTTACACATTCATGATAAAACGTCAGAATTTTAAGAAAAAAGTTGTAAATCTGCAAGAAAAAGTTGAACATTTATAAGATTATTTTTCATTTCTGCTTAGAATTGTTTTTTCAAATTTGTTATTTAGTTATGATACATTTAAATCTGTGACCCGTCACCTTCTAACTTCATCCGCTTCATAATGATTTCAAATGTCAAAATAAGAGTCATCAGGTGCTCTGTCCTCCTCCCTCTTTAGACACAGCTGTTGGGATTTTTCCACCACACACATGCAGATAATGTGCCACGTCACCATATTCTGATGGGTCACAGATTTCTGGTCAAAACTGCTAACTTATATAATTACTTTTCTTGTTCTTGCCTCCAAACGTTCACATAAAGAGGATGTTCTCATGTCATTCTAGCAACGTGTTTTGGTGCACTGGGAGTTTAATAATACCAGTTAAGATTCACTCTGTTTAAATGTCACCTAATCAGGGGTAGGACTGAATAACCAGTCTGTTCCCCCATCTGTCCCTCCAGATGGCCGGGCTGCAGGTGGGCAGGAAGATCTTTACCATCAACGAGGACCTGCTGTTCCTCAGGCCGCTCTCCGAGGTCCAGACCATAATCAGCCAGGCCTTCTGCGCCCGGCGCTCACTGAGGCTGCTGGTGGCCACGAAGGCTAAAGAGTGAGGAAGCGTGAAAACGATGTGAGCACACATCCAGACTCAGCAGGTTGGTCTGATGCCTCCTTTTTTTTCTTCTTCTTTAAGGATCGTGAAGATCCCCGACAACCCAGACAGCCTCTCCTTCAGACTGTGTGGCTCTGCCCCGCCTCACGTCCATGCCACCAGGAAAGGTGAGTGCAACGCCTGGCCAAGGTCCGCCTACTTTGACCAGCGTCATCAGCCTTTAAGCAGCAGGCAATTTGAAGGGGGATGAGGGGGGAATGCCACCCCCCAACCCCCTTGTTAACCTGCTATCCTCCCATCCCCATTCATAGGCATAAATCAAGGAGGGAGGGATTTCCACCCAACCTGGACAAAAGAGATCTGTCCCTCCATTAAAATGACTTTGACTCGCCAGTTCTAGGTAGAAATATATGTAAAAAATAGAAAGCACTCAGTGAGCACAGACCTCCACCAAGGCTCCTTCTGTCCCTCATGGATCACCTCCAGAATGTAATGGGTTTGTGTGTAGGCCTAGAGCCACTTCTGGTGAAAACTGCATCAAAGTCTGTCCATTAGTTTTGGAGAATTGTTGCTAACACACTGTGAGAAGATAAGATCCTTGGCTGAGGTATGCATTCTCAGATCATCACCAAAATCGAATCATGTGTTCAGTGTGCCATTACACACCTTTGCTGAAGATTTGAATGAAAGGCACTATATAAATGCAATCCATTATTATTATTAAGTGGAAGAAGATGGATGGATGGATGGACAGAGAAATGACAGCAAAAACAATATGACTACATAATACTAAAAATAATAATATAGCAAGACTGTCATAATTGTATTGACCATACATTGGGGCTGGCAATTCCATCTTAAATCAGCATCATGGTTTATTGAATCTTTCAGGTTGGTTTTCGTTTTTTTTCCTCCTCTCTTCTCCATTACAGTTTACTGACAAGGTTCATAATTATTAAGCAATGTTTCACAACAGTGCGGTATCTTACCATTTTTTTTGCAGTTATCAACTACAAATTCACATAGTATCTGTATTATCTACCACAGCAAACTTGTAAGAAATATGACCATGACAAAGGCACAAATGCTCACCTGGCATGCCGACAGATGCGGACATGTTCCTCCAAACGGTTGCTTTCAAATTTTGGTCATGATATCCTTTTAGTGTCAGATCAAAGAGTACCGGGTTGTTTGATGCAGCAAAGTTCAGCCTCCACCTCCTCCACCGTCACCTCCCATTTTCGTCTTCCTGTACCGGCGTCCTATGTCCTGCCCTTCCTTAATTCTGACTGGCTGCTTTGAAAGGTCTGACATTGACAAGTGCAGCTGTACAGTAGTCTGAAAAGTTTAACTTTTTTCAGCCCTGACCATCGCCACAAAAAGCTGCCACCGCTCAAAGCGTTTCAGCGCCGAGGGCACTCAGCGCTGTAAACTACACAGACTACATAGAGAATGAATAGAAAATAGTCAACCACAACAGAAAAAACAAGTTTAGTGGACATGCCCCCTAATACTTTTTTCTGCAGTGTTTGGCTTCCAGGTTCCCGAGGCGCGTGGACAGCAACTCCCATCATCCCACATCAATAAACACGATTACAGTTTAGTGATATGGGATGATGGGAGATGTAGTCCACTAGTCATTTAAACAAAAACTAAATATTACTCTGTTATTATACGACAACCCACAACTTTAATTGCGTGGACATTTATGTTTTAAACTGGCAAATAGCATATTTGTCATTTGTGGCCAAATTTGATTGGGATCAAAAGATAATTTCGTTCTTGCCATTCATTTTAATGGAGATTGTTTTTGATTTAAGGTCCCATATATGTAAGTAGAGGGGGCGCGACTTAGGTTCTCTATAGGGCCACGCATGTGACTCAGTGGACACGTCTTAAAGGGCAGTGCATAAAAAGCGCCATATTAATATATAAAAGTAATATTCAAAAAATTCCTGCATCCAGATTGTGATCTGAATCACCACCAAAATCTAATCATCTGTTCCCCGTGCCATTCCACACCTTTCCTGAAAATTTCATCAAAATCCGTTCATAACTTTTAGAGTTATGTTGCTAACAGCCAAACCAACCAACCAACAGACAAACCGCCACTAAAAATATTACCTCCGTCCTCCCTTGGGGGAGGTAAAAATTCTGATAAATTTACACTCATTTAACGTAAGTTTGCAACTTTTTTCTTGTAAATTTGCAACTTTTTCTTGTAGTTTTGCAACTTTTTTCTCAAAGGTTTGCAACTTTTTCTCACAAATTTGTGATTTTTCTCTTGTATATTTGCAGCTTTTTTCCTGTCATTTTTTAACATTTTCCTTTATAAATTTGCAACTTTTTTCCTGCAAAATTTTGAACTTTTTTCTTGTAAATGTGCAACATTTTTCTTGTATTTTTGCAACTTTTTTTTCCTCAAAGGTTTGCAACTTTTTTCTTGCAAATTTGTGATTTTTCTCTTGTATATTTGCTGCTTTTTTCCTGTCATTTTTTAACATTTTCCTTTATAAATTTGCAACTTTTTTCCTGCAAAATTTTGAACTTTTTTCTTGTAAATGTGCAACATTTTTCTTGTATTTTTGCAACTTTTTTTTCCTCAAAGGTTTGCAACTTTTTTCTTGCAAATTTGTGATTTTTCTCTTGCAAATTTGCAGCTTTTTCTGTCATTTTTCAACCTTTTCTTTATAAATTTGCATCTTTATTCTTCTAAATTTTCAACTTTTTTCTTATATTTTTTTGACCTTTTCTCATAGATTTGCAGCTTTTTTCAAAAATTTGTCATTTTTCTCATGTAAATTTCCAACTTTTTTCTCGTGAATTTTCATCTTTTTTTCCCTCTAAATTGTCAATTTTTTTCCTGTAGATTTGCAATTTTTTTTTCTTAAATTTGCAAGTTTTTTCCAGAAATCTGTGATTTTTCTCTTGTAAATTTACAACTTTTTTCAAAAATTTGCAACGTCTTTTCTCATAAAGTTATGATTTTTCTCTTGTGTATTTGTGACTTTTTTCCCTGTAAATCTTCGTTTTTTTCATGTGAATTTAAAACGTTCATCTGGATGCTGGTTCCATTTTTTTTAATGCACTTTGCGACTTTTTAAATGTTTAATTAGGCAATGTTAATCCTATTCTTGTGAATCTCTTCCTAATTCACATTTTTACTTCTTTGGCTGCCCCCTGTGTGGTGTTGCTACAGCGGATTACCTGCCTCCATCTCACAGTGTGGAAGTCTCATTTGTGATGATCCACTTATTGATTTTCTTTTGAAGGCTGGATGCCTGCTGGTTTTAATTGTCCGGTAACACACAGGAAAACTGTATTTAGTCAGCCAGTTTTTACTTTTATCTGTGACCTGTGAGCAGATCTGACAGATTTAAACCTGGTCACTGGTGCGTCGTGCGGGTAAACGTTTTAAAAGTGTTTGTGGTGTCAGGAAGACAGAATATTTGACCATGAACTCGGTGGATAGACGCTGTAACTGGAGCCTCCAGCCACCTGTTACCTTCTGCTCTTACTGGGTCTCAGTTTGGTTTTTCTGGCCACCAGACAGTCCCGGGTCAGAGTTCACGTTCTACTTTTAAAACGCACACACTTTCTTCTCCAGTTCCTCGTTCCTTCTGCAGCCTTTTTTTTCCAGATGTTTGCATCACCTCGGCTGGTTTAGAATAGGAGATTGTAACAGTTTAGGATGCATAAAAGAAGAGAAGAAACACTGGAAGAAGAGATGAAATATTAGTGCTTCGTTTTGATTTGAAGGCATAGGCGTACATCAGGGGGAGGATGGGGAAACATGCTCCCTCAACCTGGGGGGGGGGGGGGGGTACATAAAGATAATCATAAACCTTTTTTTGTATCATGTTACATAACAGAATAAAATATCTGAAGCGCCAATTTTAAATCTGCAACTTTTTTCTTGTAAAGTTGCAACTTTTTTATTTTAAATCGACAACTGTTTTCTTGTAAGTTTGCTTCTTTTTTCTTGTAAATCTGATTTTTTTTCCTCATAAACTTGCAACTTTTTCCTTGTAAATTTGCAACTTTTTTTCTCATAATTGAAAAACTTTTCATGATAAATTTGCAACTTTTTATCCCTCGCCAGTCGAAGCCCAAAGGGTCAGTCTATACGTCCGTCCGTCCGTCTGTCTGTCCCACTTTTGTGAAATCAGCTCCTCCTACAGTTTTGGTCCAGTTGTTTTGAAACTTGGTACCATGGTTTGATATACACTGAGGATGCACATATAGAGGGCCTAAGTCACACCCCCTCTACTTCTGCATATGGGACCTTAAATCAGAAAAATTCTCCATTGAAATGTGGACTTTCAACTTGTAGACTTTCCAAAAAGAGGAGACAATTTGCTGGACCTGGTGTATACAACTCACAAGAAGAGCCTCTCCCCTTCCCCACCTGGATCTCTCTGATCACATCACCATCTTGTTAAGGCCAGCATACAGACCCAGAGTGAAAGCCATCAGACTAAAAAAAAAAAAAAAAAAGCAGGTGCATGTGTGGCCAGAGGGGGCCTCTGATGCTCTGAAAGACTGCTTCAGCACTACAGTATGGGACACTTTCAAGCATGCAGTCACTCACAATGGACACACAAACCGAGAGGAGTACACTGAGGTTGTTGTAGCATACACAGCTAAATGCATTGATGATGTCACTCACTGTAAAACCATCACTGTTGGTGCCAACCAAACGCCATGGATGACAGCAGAGGTCCATAGGGTCCTGAGGGCTCAGGACACAGCCTTCAGGGCCGGCGACAGTGCAGGCGTAACAACCACTAGGGCCAACCTGTCCCATGGTATCAAGGAGGCAAAACAACAGTACAGCAAGAAAATATCCAGCCACTTCAGCAACACCAGAGATGCACGTTCTCTCTGGCGTGGCATACAGACCCTTACCAACTACAAACCTCCACCTCAGACCTGCGCAAGTGACATCACACTGCTCAACAACTTAAACGACTTCTTTGGCTGCTTTGAAGCATGAAACAGCACATCAGCACAGAAGACCACTCCTCCCCCAGACAAGCAAGCCATAAGTCTGGATCTGGCTAGCGTGAAGAGGACCCTCTCCAGGATCAACCCACGCAAGGCAGCTGGACCAAACAACATACCAGGTCGCGTTCTGAAGGACTGTGCAGAGGAGCTCAGGAATGTCCTGGCCAACATCTTCAACATCTCCGTGAGTCAAGCTGTTGTCTCCATGTGTTTCAAAACTGTCACCATAATGCCAATCCCAAAGAAGCCCATCCCATCCAGCTACAATGATTACTGGCCTGTAGCACTGACCTCCATCATAATGAAGTGCTTCAAGTGGCTGGTCATGCAGAACATCAAGTCCACCCTGCCTCCCTTCCATGACCCATCTCAGTTTGCATACAGGTCAAACAGATCCACAGAGGATGCCATCACTGCTGCTCTCCACCCAGCTCTCACACACCTGGACTCAAAGAACTCCTACGTGCAAATGCTGTTCTTGGACTTCAGTTCAGCATTCAACACAATCATCCGCCAGCACCTAATACAAAATCTCAGACACTTGGGACTCAAAACCTCTCTCTGTAACTGGGTGCTGGACTTTCTCACAGGGAGGCCATAGAATGTGCAGGTCGGCAGCAACAACTCCAAGACAATTCCACTGAGCACAGGGGCCCCACAAGGGTGTGTGCTCAGCCCGCTGCTCTTCACCGTGCTGACCCATGACTGTGTACCAGCCTACAAAACCAGCCACATCATCAAGTTTGCGGATGACACAATGGTAGTGGGCTTCATCACCAACAATGAGGAGGCCAACTACAGAAATGAGGTGAGCCAACTGGTCCAGTGGTGTAAAGACAATAATCTCTTCCTTAACATGGGAAAAACCAAGGAGATTATGGTCAACTTCAGGAGGGGACACACACAGCATCCCCTTCTGATCATCGATGGAGCAGTTGTGGAGAGGGTGAGCAGCACCAAGTTCCTGGGGGTCCACATCTCCGATGACCTCTCTTGGTCCAACAACACTACATCACTGACCAAGAAGGCTCAAACTTGCCTCCATTTCCTCCGCAAACTGAGAAGACGAGTCCCACCCCCCGTTATGTGCTCATTCTACTGGGGCACCGTTGAGAGCATCCCCACCAGCTGCATCACGGTGTGGTACGGAAGCTGCACTGCCCCCTGCCGGAAGACACTACAATGCACAGTGAAAGCTGCCAGTGAGATCATCGTTGCCCCTCTGCCCCCTCCCCCCGGACATCTACCACAGCCGCCTCACCCACAGAGCCATCAATATTGCAGGTGACACCTCCCTCCCCTGCTCTTGGGGAAAAGGTACCGGAGCCTCTGGGCCCACTCCACAAGACTGCTAAAGAGCTTTGTTCACCAGGCCATCAAGATCCTGAACTCTGTCCACTCCCCCCCCCGGACCGTAACGCACTCACCCTCACAGTAACTACCTCAGCTGTTTGCACAGAAAGACTGGCACACCAACAGTAATACATCTGCTGCTATATGTCTCTGCACCTTACTACAACCATTTGCACAAATGTCATATCTGCTGGTGTCTGTTATTGCAATACTGATCATGTGCAGTCCAATCTGTTTGCTGTCTGCACCTACATTACCGCATCGAACTTGCAATTACGAGTATTGCTGCTCTACTTTTTTCTGTATATAGGATTGCTGGGTTTTCTTGTTTACCTTTATTTGCACTACGGGTAGCATTATTGTACATAGACTGTTGTTGTTTTTCCAGCCTTATTCTTTTTTTTAATATTGCGCACACCACTAGATAACACATCTAGATAACTGCTCACGTTTTCATAATGTTTTTGTTTTTAAGGGTTTGAACTCTTCTCTATTACAAATATAGGAGCCCCTAAACACAATCTTGCATCAAGCCCCCTTTATTGTTATCTGACATATCTGAAATAAAAATACATTTATTAAAGAAGGGAGTGTCCAGAGCCTGCTTCAGTCTTCCTTTAATTGCTCTCCCTGTGAGTTCTACATGAACAGGTTGAGTTTCCCCACTGTTTAATAATTGCTGCCCCCCCCCCCCCCAACCCTGGGGCAGAAGTGATGCAGGCGATTGTATTTTTAGATGGAGAGGAAGGTGATGGAAGTGTTGATTGAACTTCCAGGCCAAAGAGTCGTTAGCGGCTGTAAACGGTGTGTCACGGTGCTGAACAGAATGATTTCCTGTGGAGCCGCAGGAACAAAAACCATCAGATTGTGGGGGGGGGGGGGGGGGTGTCCGTGCAGGAGGCGCTCGTTCACGTTGATGTCATCTTATTATCTCTGACAAGGTCATGTTTTCTCTGGCTCTTTTTTCCCTGGTGTATTTGCAACTTCTTTTTCCATAATCTTCCTACTTTATTCCAAACCTGATTTAATTTATTTACTTGTTATTTGTGTTTTTTTCCTTGTAATTTAGCATCTTTTGCCTCATAGATTTTCAGTTTTCTTCTTGGAAATTTTCAGCTTTATTTTCTTTAATTTGCAATTTTTTCCTCTTGAATTTGCAACTTTATTCTTACAGATTTTCCTCATAAATTATCAGTTTTCTTCTTGGAATTTTTCAGCTTTATTTTCAATAAATTTGTAACTTTTTTCTTTAAAGTTTGCATTTTTTTCACTTGAATTTGCAGCTTTATTTCTTGTAAATTTGCAGCTTTTTTCTCTTAAATTTGGAATTTTTTTCTCTTGAATTTGCAACTTTAAAAAAAAAGCAGCATTTTTTTCTGTTAAATTTGCAGCTTTTTCCTCTTAAATTTGTAATTTTTTCCTGAAAGTTGGCTGCTTTTTTCTTGTAAATTTGCAGCTTTTTTCCTCTTAAATTTGCAGCTTTTTATCTTATATTTGCAGCTGTTTTCTCTTAAATTTGCAGCTTTTTTCCTCTTAAATTTGTAATTTTTTCCTGAAAGTTGGCTGCTTTTTTCTTGTAAATTTGCAGCTTTTTTCTCTTAAATTTACAGCTTTTATCTCTTAAGTTTGCAGCTGTTTTCTCTTAAATTTGCAGCTTTTTTTTCTTTTTGCACCTTTGAGAGTAGCCTCACCAGCTGCATCACTGTGTGGTATGGAAGCTGCACCGCCTCCTGCCAGAAGACTCTACACAGTGAAACTGTGCTAGCTGCACAGTGAAAGCAGCCAGCAAGATCATTGGTGCCCCTCTGCCCCCCCCTCTCGGACATCTACCACACTTACCTCACCCGCAGAACCATCAACATTGTAGGGGACACCTCTCACCCCTCACACTCCCTCTTCAGCCCCCTGCCCTTGGAGAGAAAGTACCGGAGCCTTCGGGCCTGCGCCGCAAGAGTGTTAAACAACTTTGTTCACCAGGCCATCAGGACCCAGAACTCTGTCCACCCCCGGACCATAACACACTCACCCGCACAATAGCTACCTCAGCTGTTTGCACAGAAAGACTGGCACACCAACAGTAATACATGTGCTGCTATATGTCTCTGCACCTTACTGCAACTATTTGCACAAATGTCATTCCTGCTGCTGTCTGTCATTGCAATACTGATCATGTGCAGTCCAATCTGTCACTGTCTGCACCTACACTACCACATTGAACTTGCAATTACGGGTATTGCAGCTCTTTTTTTCTGTACATAGGATTACTGTGTTTATCTTTTATCTTTATTTGTACTACAGGTAGCATTACTGTACATAGACTGCTGTTATTGTTTTCATTCTTATTCCTTCTTTTCTTATATATTGTGCACACCACTAAGAGAGAAATGGCATTTCATTTTTCATGTATGTCCCTTACATATAGAAGTATTAACAAATAAAATCTTTGAATCTTGAATCTTTAAATCTTAAATTTGCAGCTTTTTTCTTTTAAAATTTCAGATTTTTTCCTTATATATTTCCAACTTTTTTTATGTAATTTTACAAATTCTTTCTCATAAATGTACTTTTTACCGGGGTGGTGGCCTAGTTGATAGAGCATCCGCCCCACAACTGGCAGGTCATGGGTTCAAGTCCCATCTGAGTCATACCAAAGACCATATAACAATGGTACTTCCCACCTTCTAGCTTGGTGCTCAGCATAATAGAATGGGGGAAGGAAAAGCTGTTTGTGGCGGTGCCTTGCATGGCAGTGACCTCTCTGATTCTAGATGTGATTAACATTGTAGACAGGAGAAACATAATTTTGTTCTACTGTACATGATTGGCTGTATGGACTGAATGACAGTAAAGTTGGCGTCTTCTTTTTTTGTGTTAATTTTACAACTTTATTCTTACAGATTTTCTGTTTCTTTCTTGTAATTTTGCAGCATTTTTCTGATTCATTTGAAGCTTCTATGACATTTGAAGCTTTTTCCAAATTTTTTTTTTTATAAATTTGCAGCTTTTTTCTCATACTAGATCTGCAATTTTCTTCTTGGAAATTTGCAATAGCTGTGCTGGATTTTTCCATTTACCATTAAAAACCCATTTATGTGGTGAATAAAGAAGCTGTGATCCCAGAGATCCATTTTAGTGATTTATTTTCTATAAAGTAGGATAGACGCATAAGATACATTTCAGCAGGGCAGATGGAAGTGCTTCTTCTTGAGTCTGTGAGGGAGTCTTCTTTAATACAGCCAGCTGTGAGTTAACCATGGGTCCAGCAAGCAACACAAATGAGCCTTTTCTGTGTGTGTGTGGGGGGGGGGGGGGGCGCAGTGGATAGATAAGGGTAGAACACTGTCTGTCAATCAGCCTGTGTCCTGGCATATCTGAGACAAAGTATAATTTTAAAATATGCAATAAAAAATTCTTTCACATAACCTTCTTTCCTCCTAAATTTGCCACTTTTGTTCTGATAAACTGGTGACTACAGCTTCATAAGTTATGTTACATCATAGAAAATTAGAAGTGTATCTGAGCTGTCATATCTGTCCAAGGACCTGCAGAGAGGCTCTTGTTTCTCATTTCAGTTGTAAATTTGTATCTTTTTTTGGTCTAAATGTGAGAGTTTCCTGAACAAGAATAAGAGTAAGCAGTCCACTGTGGTGAAGGTATTTATGATGAGACTCTTGTTCTAAAGGATTCGTCTGTATTTCTGCCTCCCTGTGAACTCTGACCTCTTTCCTCCTGAATGACCTCAGGCTGGGAGGCAGCGGCAGCGGGTCTTCAGCCCGGTCAGGTAATCCTGAAGGTGAACGGCAGCAACGTCAACCATGGCGACTACGAGGAGGTCCTGGAGCACTTCACTGCGCACCACACCCATCAGGAGCCTCTGAAAGTGGTGAGAAGACACCGAGAAACACAAACGTTGACTGTTTCAATCTTTACAGCCAGGTCTGAGCCCATTTCAGCAGTAAACAAATGCATATAAATAAATAACACTGGCCCATCAGCGGTCATAAAAGAAGAGGGTTTTGTGTCATATTTTCTTTGTTTTTCTAAAATTTCATTGTAAATATTTTACATCTTTTTCCTAACAAATTTTACACTTTTCTTGTATTTTTCCAATTTTTTCTATCAATTTTTTGTTACATTTTTCATCTTTTTCCTCTCAAATTTGATATTTTTTCTTGTATTTTTGAAAAAGTTTCCTGTCAAATTTTTTGTTATTCTTGTAAATTTTTAAAGCTTTTTTCTATCAACTTTTTTGTAAATATTTTGACTTTTTTCATAACCAATTTTATTTTTTTCTTGCATTTTTTTCAACTCTATCAATTTTTTTGATAAATTTTTGTATGTTTTTCCTAAAAAATTTGACATTTTTTTCTTGTATTTTTGCAACTTTTTCTTAGCAATTGTTGGGAAAAAAAATCCTCACACATTTGATTTTTTTCTTGTGTTTTTTTTAAATGTTTCCTTTCGATTTTTTTTGTTGTTCTTGTAAATTTCTACTGCTTTTATCTAACAAATTAAGTATTTTTTCCTCATAATTTTTAAAAAAAAATTTTCTCAGTTTCAGACCTTTTCTTTGAAATGTGCAACATATTCAGATAAATTTTAGCAATCTTATTCTTGAGTTTAATTTTCTTGTAAACTTGCAAATAAGTCACCTTTTTTCATGTAAATGTGATTTTTTTTCCCTTATAAATTTGTGATTCATTCTAATGCATTTGTGACAATTTATTCCTAAATTTGTAAAGTTTAACTTCTTAATCTGCAAAGAGATTTTCCTCATAAATTTGCATTTTTTCTTATTAATATTACAGCTACTTGTCTCTGTATTTTTGTGTCTGAGCTACAGAAAATCAGTAGTTAGCCCAAAGGGGTTTGCAGGTTGCAGAGCATTTCTTCAGATGAGACATTCCTGTGATGGTCCATAAAGCAGAGCTAACTAAAGCTTCATTATTGCCCTTATTTCCCCACATTCTTGTCTTCAGCTGTAGGTTGGGTAGTGATCTCCTCTACAATTCTCTCTCTGCTGCTGGAGCCCTCAAACATGCAGGCTTAGACATTTTTTCACTGAACTTGTAGAAGTCAGGAGGAACAGCAGAAGCTTGACTGTAAACATCAGAGACAGTGAGGCTGTCCGAAACTCACAGAAGTGCCATCACCAGGCGTTTATTTTATAAAAACTGTCCAGCAAAGAGAGTGCAAACAATCAGCGAGCACCTGATGACAGTAGGAAGGACAAAACCACCAAATAAACAGACTCAGGATTTGAGTTAAAAAGTCACAAATGGACAAAAAAGTAGTGAATTTGGAAGAAAAGTTGTGGGTTGTTTTTTTTTTGGGGAGGAGGGGTGTGCAAACTTACAAGAAAAAGTAGCAAATTTACAAGAAAAAGAATTGAAAATTTACAAGAAAAAAAATGTGAAAATTTATGAGGAAAAAATAGCAAATTTACAAGAAAAACTGACAAATTTACAAAAAAAAAATGAAAATTTACAGGAAAAATCAAAAATATACAAGAAAAAAACACAAATTTCTGAGAAAAAATTTGCAAAATTACAGAAAAACTGATGCAAATTTACAAGAAAAAAAGACACAAATTTATGAGGAAAAAAAGTTGCAAATTTACAAGGAAAAAAGACAAATTTACAAGAAAAAACTTGCAAATTGTCTGAGGCAGTTTTACATTCCTGCAGCAGTGGCTTTCATCTCCAGGAGGATTTCACAAGGCCAACACTGAATGGCTCCTGTGGAGAACTCAGCTCTTTGTTTGGTTTTGTTAAGCCAAGTCTCCTCTTCTGACACACTCCGTCAGCTCAAACGGCGTGACCACAGTCAGCTGGGCCGTCTGGTTCAGGACCCGTTCCACTGAATCTTTTCTGGGTCATTTTAAATGTGGTACAAATGTGCAGGTTTGCCTTTTTTTATCCACTGTTATCATTTTACAGATTTTTCCCCAGTCTTGTAAATTTTCAGCTCCTCCGATAAGTTTGCAATTTTTCCCCATCTTGTAAATTTGTAAATTTTCCCTCCAATTTCTCAAACCTGCAGCTTCCCTTCTGGTAAATTTACAACTTTTTCCCGTGTGATAAATTTAGAACTTTTCCCATATACTCGCTACTTTCCCAGTGTTGTAAATTTGCAACTTTTTCCTCATCTTGTAAATTTCTGACTTTTCCCACTAATTTTGTAAAATTTAGTTGTTTTTTTTATCTCATAAATTTGTGACTTTCCCAATAATCTGTCAACTCTTTCCCTATCTTGCAAATTGCCAGCTTTTCTCCTAGTTTAGTAAATTTCCAACGTTTTCCCCAGTTTTGTAAATTTCTGACATTTCCCCTGGCTTTGTAAATGTTCAACGTTTTCTGTCGTTTTGTAAATTTTCAATGTTTTTTCCCCTGGTTTCATAAATTTCTGAGTTTTTAACCAATTTTTGTAAATTTCTGACCATTTCCCCAGTTTTGTAATTTGTGACATTTTTCCCAGTTTCCTAAATTTCAGATGTTTTCTCTAGTTTTGTAATTTTCCGACATTTTCTGTGGTTTTGTAAATCTCCAGTGTTTCCCCCAGTTTCCAAAATTTCTGACATTTTCCCCTAGTTTTTCTGAATTACTGACGTTTTTCCCAGTTTTGTAAATTTCAAACTTTTTCCCCACACGGTTTTGTAAATTTCTGACGTTTTCTCCAGTTTTTATCCACTGGCAGTCGAAGCCCAAAGGGGATCATGTCATGGGTCAGTCTGTCCGACCGTCTATCCCACTTTTGTGAAATCAACTCCTCCTACAATTTTGCTCCAATTGTTTTGAAACTTGGTTCCATGGTTTGATGATGTGCATATTGGAATTTGACTCTCATTGGATGACCTTGAGGTCAAAGGTCAGATTTTCCCTAAATCTTTTAAACACAGTAACTACTGAAAGAAATGATGTAGGCTTTTCAAATCAATACAGTAGTTGTATCTAAGATGTATCTTGGACAATTTACACTCTGACCTAACTATGGGTTTGGGGTCAAAAGGACAAAGGTCAAGGTTAACATTCCCTATGCCTTATTAATTCAATTCACCTTTATTTAGTGCCATTTCACAACAACAGTCATGTCATAGCACTGTCAAACTGTAGGGGAAAACCCCACAATTTCAGAAAGACTCAACGGTGGAGAGGAAAAACTCTGGATCCTGACCTACAACTATGGGTTGTATACTTTGTTGCATATTTGTGGATGATGGGCTTATTGTAATTTGGTTCTGCCACAGTAATTATATTGAAAAATTGAAAAGTGCTCTCTGTCAGTAAGTATTGGGATCGTCAAAGAAAACAGAGGCGGGGGATGTTGCACTCCCCTCAGAGTGCTCTTTTGTAAATTTGCGACATTTTAACCAGTTTTGTAAATGTCCAAGATTTTCCCGTTTTGCAAATTTGCAATTTTTCCCCCAGTTCCATAAATTTCTGACTTTTTCCCCCAGTTTTATAAATTTCTGACATTTCCTCCAGTTTCATAAATTTGCTATTGTTTCCCCAGTTTTGTAATTTGTGACGTTTGCTCCTGTTTCATAAATTTCCGATGTTTTGCCCAGTTTTGTAAATTTGCGACCATTTTCTCCAGTTTTTGTGAATTTGCGACTTCTTCACAAAGTTTTGTACATTGGCTGTTTTTTCTTCTTTCATAAATTTGCGTTCCACCCCACCATACAATAATTAAACTCAAAGGTGCTTCAGCAGTTTAGTTTAAGGGTGTGCAGACTTATGCAATCAGCTGATTGTAGGATCATTTCTATTTGACATATTTTAGTTTTTTCAGCTGAATAACGCAGTTTCTCTGTGAACTACAAAGAAGACTGAAGCGGTCCTGAGATGTTTTCTATAAATTCACACATCAGCCAGAAGG
The DNA here is from genome assembly GCA_020510985.1 of Pholidichthys leucotaenia. NCBI lineage: Eukaryota > Metazoa > Chordata > Actinopteri > Cichliformes > Pholidichthyidae > Pholidichthys > Pholidichthys leucotaenia. The sequence continues at coordinate 194,128,549 of CM035843.1, read as the reverse complement.
AGCTGATTAGTCTGGGTTCGGATGGTGGAGCATCAGCTGACTCTGAGCTTTACTCTCCTTCCCGCAGTGTCACTGGGTGTACCGGGCCTTTGAGGACGTGGAAGAGCGATGGAGAGGAGGAGGAGAGAAGGAGGAGGAGCAGGAGGAGGAGAGCCCATTCAAATGTCATCCAGTGGAGAATGGCTCTGAACACGAGGAGGAGAACAGCACCAACGGAAGAGGTGAAGCTACATCACTGAAGGCATTTACTGTGTCTTATTATTATTGAGTTTATGGTATGAAAATATTCTGATGATTTAAAAGTTAAAGAAAACAGTCACATTTAGTAGAAGGTCACAAAAATCTTCACGAAAAAAGATGCAGACCTTCAAGAAAAAAGTTGCAAATTTACAAAAAAAAGTTAAATTTACGAGGGAAAAAAGTTGCAAATTTACAAGAAGTTGCAAATTTTGGAGAAAAAAGGTTTTTGTTTTTTTGTTTTTTTTTTAGGAAAAAATTGCAAATTTATGAGAAGAAAGTTGCAAGTCTTCAAGAAAAAAATTTGTAAATTTATGAGAAAGTTACAAATTTACTAAAAATATTTGCAAATTTTTGAAAAAAAACTCTTTATACAGAAAAAAGTTGCAGATTTAAAACTGAAAATTTCCAGGAAAAAGTGGCACATTTATGAGGGGAAAGAAGTCACAAATTTCTAAGGAAAAAGTAGCAAATGTACATAAATGGTAAAAAAAATCTTCACATATAACAAGAAAAATGTCAAGTGGCGATTAAATGTCTGCATGTGACTGGCTGGACAAATAAAGCTGCAGCAGACCCACTTTTCCATCTGTCCCTTTTATATCTCCTCCTGAATTTTCCTGCTTTTTTGCCGACTAAAGACCTCTGTGATCCTCAGACTACGAGCTGGGCCACCTCTCCCTCTCTGACGACCTACCTCTGGTCAGCCTGACGGTGGACAACGTCCAGCTGGAGCACGCCGTCGTCTACGAGTACGTCAGCACCGCTGGCATCAAGAGTCATGTCCTGGAGAAGATCGTGGAGCCCAAAAGCTGCTTCAGCCTCTCTGCTAAGGTGGGAGGGTCGGAGGGTTCGTTGGCATGCTAACAATACTGAATCAGCTTTTATTTTTGTACCTTTTAGCCTTATAAAATACAGCCTATCAATGTTAAAAAGCTCATGTCACAAAAATTATACGCTACCTTTGTTTGTTAAATGCCTGGATTTTACTTCCTGGTTTTTATGATGTCACAAACCAACAAACCTGTCGTGTTTTTCCGGTGTGACTAAAGTAATTCACATCTCTGACCCTCCACCGTCCCATTCCTTCTCCCGTTTAGATCCTGGAGGCGTTCTGTGCAGACGACAGCCTCTTTGTCCAGAACTGCAGCCTCCTGATTTCCCAGAGCGACCGCGTGGTCACCATGCCTCAGCTGGAGTTCAGACAGATCTGTGACGCCAAGCTGGAGAGCATCAGACGCCGCATTAGCAGCTACCAGCAGGTATGGCCACAGAATCGCCGGTTACATTATGACATGTATGTCTCCGTCTAGAACGGTTTTAATTACAGGAACTATGGGGAGACTTACAGGACAGGAACTGTGATGAGGGATGTCCCTGGGTCTGGTCCTCTCAGCCATCTTGTCTCCACTGTGGGGGGGTAGGGACCATCAGTCAAAAGTATAAATGTAAATTAGGTACAAATTTGCAAGAATAAAGGTGCAAAGATAGGATAAAAGATGCCAATTAAAAAAAATTTAAAAGCTGCAAATTACAGTTTAAGCAAGCAAGCAGAATTTATTTATATAGCACCTTTCACAGGCAGAAATCATAAAGTGCTTCACACATAAAGATAAAAACATCAAAGTAAAAATGATGTTAAAACAGATAACATAAAAGAATTAAAAACAGACGTATATCCTGAGTCTAACTAAAAGCCTGTTCGAAAAGCAGAGTCTTCAGCTGTTTTTTAAAAGAATTGACACAATTTAAACAGCATAAAGAAAGTGGGAGTTGATTCCACAGTCTTGGTGCAACAGATTGAAATGATTGGTCACCTCTGGCTTTAAAATGTGTGTGTGGAACCTTCAGGAGCATCAGATTTGATGACCTGAGGTTTTCTGCAGGGATCTGAGGAACGATCAGATCACAGATGTATGAGGGAGCTTGACTGTGTAAGGCTCTGAAAGTAAGAACTAAGATTTTAAAATTAACTGAACTGGCAACCAGTGAAGAGAAGATAAAACCAGAGTAATGTGTGCTCTTCTACTGGTGTGAGTTAAAAGCCTTGCAGCAGAGTTTTGAACAACCTGGAGATGGTCAAGCTCTCTTTTATTTAATAAAATAAAGACTGTTGCAGTAGTCCAAACATGTTGCAATAAAAGCATGAATAATCATTTTTATATCATTCTTAGAGACAACTGATTTAAGGTTGGAAATGTTTCTCAGATGATAATACCAGCTTTTAATAAGTTTCTGGCAGTGAGTCTTCAGTGACATGAACGTATCCAGGACCACACCCAAGTTTCTGAGACTCGACTGCACAGAAGAGGAAAGAACACCAATCTTTTGTCTGATCTGTGGGATAATATTGTCAGGTGCAATAATTAGGGTTTCAGCTTTTTCTGAATTTAGGGACAAATAGTTGTCACCTTAACCACTGCTTTATGGCAGTTAGGCAGTGTGTTAACCCCTTGCACTCTGGTCAATTTCCCTAAAAACGCCTAAAAATAACGTACCCAAAGTAAATCAAAAGCTGTTCTTCAGCCCTTTGCAGCATCTTCATGGGGTTGGTCTCATTTAAAAGAAAACACTTTGAATTTTTTGGCAAAACAGTCATAATCTCTCTAAGTGCTCCGGCCACTGAGTAACAGTCATCTAAACATACTGAACTTGAAGAAAATAAATTTCGCCTGGGTGTTTTTTTTGGATACAGATGCTTGCAAATAACACACAGCTGTCAGATCCGGGCTGGAAAATGCAACAGAAATGTAGAACCAAGTGTTATCCAGCTGAGGTCAAAATTTTGTAACAATACATACCACAAAAAATGAATATATTCCACAGCTTTTTTCTTAGGTTGTTCCCAGGCGTTTTTGAACTGTGCCAAATTGTGCCAAATGGCACAGTTTGGAAAAACGTTTGTAACTTTCGAATGATTCAATATAGAAGCTTGATGTTGGGCTCTAATGAAAGGTGACACTCAGGGCTCTGTGTGTGTGTGTGTGTGTGGGGGGGGGGGGGGGTTATTCATTCATTCATGAATGAATGAACAAACAAGCCCCCACACACAAAGAAGCATGCCACGTAAAAAATGTGTGGCTTTTTTTTTTTTTTTACAAGAAAAAATAACCTACAGTGCACTAAAAATTATACTAAAATATCTGTAATGTAGAGGATAACAACTCCCACCCCCACCCCCGCTACAGAGGACGGACATCGTCCATCGCCACATGACGGACTGCGGCTCATGCCGCGGTGTACTACGCACAGTTGTATTAAAATATCTGCAATAATATCTGCAATCCGCTACAGAAGAGTAGCGGGGGGGGGGGGGGGGGGGGCGTTCACAGTCCAGACGCGGCACACGAACCGTGTCCAGTCCGTGCGCCGCGGTAAATGGTACGTGCGCCGCGGTCTACTACGCACAGTTGTACTAAAATATCTGCAATAATATCTGCAATCCGCTACAGAAGAATAGCGGGGGGGGGGGGGGGGTCGTTCACGGTCCGGACGCGGTGCACGGACTGGACCCATGCGCCGCGGTCTTCTTGTTGCGATGACGCACAGTTGTAATTTACCGATCGGTCAAAAGTCATTTTGATTACAATTTTCAGGGATAAAGAATAATTTAGCTTATAACACTTACCTGTCCACAACAGCAGTGTCGCTGGCGAACTTCTCTTCCTCGTTGTCAGACGAACATGACGCTGGTCCGCTTGTTACGGACTCGTGGTTCTGGTCACGCAACCCGGTCAAACCATAATTCCATTATTGCGGTTTTGCGCTTCCATGATTGCGGTTTTGGCGAACGCGTGTGTGTCACCCAGCGGCTAAAACAAAACAGATTTTGCAAGGGAGGCACGCTTTCGAACTACTGTGCTTCAATTGGCTCGCTGTATTCGCAGCCGTTGGTAGGCGGGTCCTTCTTGCTAGGTTTTCAGTCATTGGTTCTTCAAGGTTTCAGAAACCCAATTCAAGGCTCTTATTAGTCGAATGAGAGGTCAATCACATCTAAACCAATCAAAGCACTCCTTTGGCTTTCTGTTCCCGGCTGTGTCTGTAGTGGAAGAACGGAAATGCAGGGGTTTTTTTTCTCAGTGCGCACTAGGACGCACAGTGTGCGTCCTAGTGCACCCTTGTGCACTCTAGGACGCAGAGACATGTCCGCCCGCGGTACACCGGAGTGCAAGAGGTTAAGGAAGTGAGCTTATGGAGCTCAGTGGCCTTAAAAGAGCAGTATAGCTGGATATCGTCAGCATAGAAATGATACCATACATCATTGAACTGTCTAATTCTGTCCTAAAGAGAACATGTGTAAAAGGAACAGAATAAGCCCTAAAACAAAACTCTGAGGAACCCCACATGACACCTCTGCAGTTTCAGACATGATGTGATTTGTAAAAACACCAAAAGTTGTGTGTTTAAATACACACAATAAAAATGTAACCAGCATCCAGATGAGCATTGCAAATTTACCAGAAGTTGAAAATTTGTAGAAAAAAATTAACATTTTTGAGAAAAAAGTTCAAATTTATAAGAAAAGCAGCTAATTTGAAAGAAAAAACTCACACATTTATGAGAAAAAAGTTGCAAATTTATGAAAGTCAAATTTTTGATGAAGAAGTCACAAATTTATGAGAAAAAAGTCAAGAATGTCTGAGATAAAGTTGCAAATTTGTGAGGAAAAAAGCTGCAAATTTACAGAATTTTTTTTTAACATTTTTGAGAAAATAAATGCAAATTAATAAGAAAAAAGTTGCTAATTTACAAGAAAAAAATCAAATTTATGAGAGAAAAGCTGCAAATTTCTGAGAAAGTTGCAGATTTACAGGGAAAAAATAGTAAATTTACAAGAAAAAAGTACATTTTTTTTAGAAAAAAATTCACAAATGCATGAGAAAAAGTTGAAAATTTACACAAAAATTTTGCAGATTTATGAGAAAAAAGTTGCAAATCTATGAGAAAGTTTACATTTTTTATATATACATATTGTGTATTTCTGTTTGAAATTAGTGGCTCAAAGTAATTTTATTCAGTTCTGTAACATGATATAAAAGGTTTATGATGATATTGGAGGGAGGATTCTCTCTTTTTCTCCAGGTTAGGAGGGGTAGTCTCCCCCTCCCCCCCCCCCCCCCCCCCCCCCCAGATTTACACCTATGACTGGGGATGGGAGGATGGCAGTAACATGTAACAAGTAACCTATTAATAAGGGGGAGATTCTGAGTCATTTTGCTAATAGGGGGATAGCATCCTCCCTCATATCACCTCCTGCTTGTACCTATCCAGCATTAAAACCATCATTATCCCTGAACTAAAACTCTAAATTCCTATCTCTTCCTTGCTTTTTGTTTTGTTAACCCAGTTTTCTGAGGAGCTGAGAAACAAGGTGTGTCCCTCCTTCAGACAGGCTGGTGGCAGCCCCCACCCTCTGGGCTGCATGGACTTCGTTCCCACCAACTGTCACGTCAACCTGATGCAGGTCTCCTACCCCAAAAGCACCACATCTGCCGGCAGGACATTCAGCATCCGCTTTGGCCGTAAAAACTCAATCATCGGTCTGGACCCCGACCAAGGTAGGAGCTTTAGAACAGTCTGGACCCAGAGTTCTAATGTAAGCATTAAGGACATGTCTGAAAAACATTGAAGCTGATGCAGATGACTGAGGGAGCAGAACAACTCTACACAATATGTAGATATTCTCTCTGAATTTCTCCCAAATATTCAGAGCTCCAAAACCTTTATTTAGGACATCCCTACTGTCAGTGGGTGATTTGTTATTATTTAACACGGGGGATGAGGGGGATTCACCAATTCAGCATGAGGTACAAATGTATAATGTAAATTAAGTACAAATTTGCAAGAATAAAGGTGCAAAGATATGATAAAAGATGACAATTTAATTTACTGGGAAAAGAATGCAAATTTTTGAGGAAAAAGTTGCAAATTTATAAGAAAAAAGTTGCAGGAAAAATTGCAAGTTTTTGATAAAAAGAATCGCAAATTTATAAGAAAAAAGTTGAAAATTTACAGGAAAAAATGCAATTTTTTTGAGGAGAAAGTTGCAAATTTATAAGAAAGTTTTATATTTACATGAAAATCCATCCATCCATCCATCTTCTACCGCTTTTCCGGAGGTCCGGGTCGCGGAGGCAGCAGTTCAAGCAGAGAAGCCCAGACTTCCCTCTCCCCAGCCACCTGCTCCAGCTCTTCAGAGGGGATACCAAGGCGTTCCCAGACTAGCTGGGAGACATAGTCTCTCCACCGAGTCCTGGGTCTGCCCCGGGGTCTCCTCCCAGTGGGACGTGCCTGAAACACCTCAAGTGGGAGGCGTCCATTTACATGAAAATGTCACAAATTTATGAAAATGAAAATTTACAGGAAAAAGTTGCATATTTACAAGACAAAAATTACTTATTTAGGAGAAAAAAGTTGCATATTTTTGAGAAAAAGTCACATATGTTTCAGAAAAAAGTTGCAAATTTACAAGAAAAAAATGTAAGTTTATGAAAAAGTCACAAATTTCTGAGCAAAGTTGCAAATTTACAGAGAAAAATGCAAATCTATGTGGAAAAAGTCAAATTTATTAAGAGAAAGTTGAAAAAGTTTTAAATTTACATTAAAAAATTCACAAATTTATGAAAAGTTAAACATTTTTGAGAAAAAAAAAAGTCCCAAGTTTATGAGGAAAAAAACTGCAGATTTTTGAGGAAAAAAGTGAAAATTTACAGGGAAAAAATGCAAATTTATGAAAAAAAAAGTCACAAACTTAAGAAAAAACTGAGGAAAAGTCAAATTTTCAAGAAAAAAGTTGCTGACTGATGACAGAGTTGAAAATTTACAGGGAAAAAAAATCACAAATCTACAAGAAAAAAAATTGCATATTTATGAGAAAAAAGTCACATTTTTCAGAAAAACGTTCCAAAATTTAGTAGAAAAATAGTGACAAATTTTTGAAAAAGTTGCAGATTTCTTAACAGATCGTCCCACCTGCCAAAGCGGCTGTAGTTGTGCCTGAGCTCCAGAAAAATGTTAAATTTCAGCATTATTTGTCTGGTGGGCTAACAGCGCAAACGTCAATCCTCTCCATGCTAACGGAGTGATCATTCTGACTAATTACAGCCATTTCTTCCCTCTGCACAGACAATGAAACGTGACCCCGGCTCCCCCAGTAACCGCAGGGCCTGAACCAGGGTTCCCATAGTAAATTAGATGAGTGGTTTGCCATTAAGGCTCCATTAGCCCCGGGCCATATTTAGGTTATTGACAGTGAGTGAAAAGTGAATGGGCGATGTCAGCGGAGAGCACATCTGCAGGCAGCACAGGAATGTCAGCTGTTCAGCTGCTGCTGCAGGGAGGGAATAAAAGGCTCCAGAAAACCCTTTAAACAAGTAGAAAATGTGCATTTCCACTAGGATATGCCTTATGAATGCTGGAAGATGAAAATGCTTTCCTCAGATAAATAAATAAATAGGCTGGCTAAAACGCTAGAACAACTTACAGCCAAAGGTTGTAGCTTAAAGAGCCCCTGTTCTGCTTTTAGAGATTTCCTTGTAAAGTCAAACAGGCCAAAGTCCCCCTCCACAGGAGTTCTCCTCTCCCACAGAATCTAGGACTACAAAGCTGTCTGAAATGCCTCGTTTGGACTGGCTGTTCTCTTCTGTGACATACAAGCATATAAATGTAAATTAGGTACAAATTTTGAAGAATAAAGGTGTAAAAATATGATAGATACCAATTTAAAAAATTGTGAAAAAGTCACAAATTACAATTTAAATACACAGAACAAAAATTTAACCAGTGTCCAGACGAATGTTGCAAATTTACAAGAGAAAAATCACAAATTTATGAGGAAAAAGTTGCAAATTAGTGAGGAAAAAATGTGCAAATTTATGAGAATGAAGTTGCATGTTTTTTGAGAAAATAGTTGCAGATTTTCAAGAGGAAAATCTTAAATTTATGAGAAAAATGTTGAAAATTTACAGGATTTTTTTTTGCAGATTTATGAGGGAAAAAGTTGCAACTTTACAAGAGTAAAATCCCAGATTCATGTGTAAAAAGTTGCAAATTTGTGAAAAAAATATGCAGATTTATGAGAATGAAGCTGCAAATTTACAAGAGAAAAATCACAAATTTTTGAGAATAAAGTTGCATCTTTATGAGAAAATAGTTGCAGATTTCGAAGAGGAAAATCTTAAAGGGCCTATATCATGCAAAATTGACTTTTTTTTTTTATTTAAGTTTTTGTAAAGGGTATACAGGGTATACCCTGTATATTAGGGTGAGGAGCTCAGTCATCCGGGAGAGGCTCAGAGTAGAACCGCTGCTCCTCCACATTGAAAGGAGTCAGTTGAGGTGGTATGGGCATCTGATTAGGATGCCTCCTGGACGCCTCCCACTTGAGGTGTTTCAGGCACGTCCCACTGGGAGGAGACCCCGGGGCAGACCCAGGACTCGGTGGAGAGACTATGTCTCCCAGCTGGTCTGGGAACGCCTTGGTATCCCCTCTGAAGAGCTGGAGCAGGTGGCTGGGGAGAGGGAAGTCTGGGCTTCTCTGCTTGAACTGCTGCCTCCGCGACCCGGACCTCCGGAAAAGCGGTAGAAGATGGATGGATGGATGGATGTATACAGGTCATTACAGCATTGCATTGTTTACATTTTCATCACATGTTCCCTTATTTTTTGCTATTTGACAACATTGGTAGGATAGTTATTACAACAACCCCCCCTTTTTTTTTTAAAGTGAAAGAAAAAGTGAAGTTAAGGAGAATTAAATAAAAAACAAACAAACAAACGAATAAAATAAACAAACAAACAGAACAGCAAAAAACAAACAGAAAATTAAGTAATTAAAAGTAAAAGAGCAACTGAGTAGCACTGGAACAAAGAGCGGGACCATTATTGAAATGGTATTTGTCAAAGATTAGTTCTAATGGAAGACACATATGTGATCCAGGGTTGCCAAAAGTTCATGAACCCATCCATGTCCTGTCTCAGTGCGAATGTCAACTTTTCCATCGAGTAAATGTCTTGAATCACGTTAATCCAATCTTCAGGTGTAGGACAGTCCTTCAGCATCCATTTTTTAGTTAGGGCTTTTTTACTTGCCAATATTAAAACATTGAATAAGTATTTATCTCCTCGTCTTTCCAGTGAGTCCGGTAATAAACCCAAATACAAAGTTACAAAAGAAAAGGGAACTGTTATTTTGAATATTTTCCCCAATATTGTCTGTACATTGGTCCAATATTGGTGGATAACTGGGCATGACCAAAACACATGAAAATGATTTGCAGTCTTTTCACCACACAAGCGCCAACAGTTCAATCCCTTATGGGTAAATTTGTTTTGTGCAGGTGTTCTGAAAAATCTTACCAAGTTTTTCCATCCAAATTCTCTCCACTGCAGGGATGAGGTACTTTTCCATTGCTGTTTATTTAGCTTTTCCCATATTTCCAATTGTAAAGTGAAATTCCCCTCTTTTTCCCATCTCTCTTTTATATACGATGTGTTGTCTCCTTTTAAGTCTTGAAGACCTTGGTATATTTTAGAAATGTATCTGATCCCTGGGATCCCTTTATATGCCATTAAGAAGACCTTCAGAACACCTGACTGGGCCCTTTCCAAATCCTCCTTTTTAAGTATATTGTTTATGTGGTGTCTAAGCTGAAAGAACCTGTATAGATCTTGATTTGTTAGACCTTGTTTTTTCAAATCTTCAAAACTTCTTAAAGTTTGCCCCTTAAAAAAATCGTAATATTTTATCAGCCCTTTCTCTTTCCACTCTTTAAATCTAGTGTCTGTTTTATTGGGGGTAAAGTCTTGATCATAGGCAATCCATTGCAGAAGTCGATAGGGCTCTTTAGCTTGATTCTCTCTGACTATCTTAAACCAAATTTTTAGCGGGGTCTCTATCCACGGGTTAGTGTTATTCAGGAGTTTAGTTAAGGCATTGTTCCCTATTATCGCCTGTAGGGGGATGTCACTTGTTATTTGGCATTCCATCTCCTTCCATTGTGCAGTGTAGACTGGGTTACATATCTCTACTAAAGTTTTAATTTGTGCAGCTATAAAATAGTCCCTGATATTTGGCAGTGCGAGCCCACCTTTGTCTTTGTTTAGCTGTAGGGTTCTATATCTGATTCTAGGTCTCTTACCCTGCCATATGAATCTTGAGATCCTTCTGTCCAGTTCCTGCCATGTTTTTTTGGGAGGTTCTACCGGTATTGTTTGGAAAAGGTATAGAAGACGTGGAAGTATATTCATTTTGACTGCTTCAATTCTTTGTGCGGTACCTAAGAATGGTATCATATTCCATCTTGCTAGGTCAGATTTTATTTTTGTCACCAGTGGATCATAGTTTAGTGTTATAATTTTGTCGAGTTGTTTCGGGATATTGACCCCCAGATATTTCATAGAATCCAACTCTCAGTTAGTTTTGAGTTCATTTAGTGAAAAATGATTTGGGTCATAGTTGAATGTTAAAGCTTGGGTTTTATGCATGTTTAATTTGTACCCTGATAAATCTCCATAGTCTGAAAAAACTGAGATTAGTTCTGGTAGAGAAGTGTCTGGCTGCCCTAGGTATATTAAAATGTCATCAGCAAAGAGTGCTATTTTATGTTCTTTCTGACCAAGTGTAATACCTTGAATTTCTTGATTTTGTCTTATCCATTGGCTCAGAGGTTCTATGAAGATTGCAAAGAGCAGTGGAGACAGGGGGCAGCCTTGACGACATCCTCTTTCCAGCTCAAAAGATGATGATAAATTACCGTTAATCCTTATTTTAGCTGTTGGTTTTTTATATAATGCCTGTATAGTTCTAATGAAGTTGTTATGAAAATTGAAACTGGATAAGATTTTATAGAGGAAAGACCAGTCAACCGAATCGAATGCTTTTTCAGCATCTAATCCCAATATGACTGCATTTAAGTTATATTTTTTTATATGATGAATTATGTGTAAAGTGCGTCGAATGTTGTCTTGTGTCTGTCTTTGTCTTATAAAACCTGTTTGGTCTAAGTGAATTAAGTCTGTCAGTATGTTTTCTAACCTTTTGGCAAGGATAGTGGTAAAAAGCTTATAGTCCTGATTTAATACACTGATTGGTCTGTAGTTGGAGCAATCTAGTTTATCCTTTTCAGGTTTAGGTATGACTGCAATGACCCCTTCTCTCCAGGAGGGGGGGGATTTCCCCTGTGTGGAGGACGTAGTTAAATGTTTTCAGGAGGAGAGGAGATAGTTGCTGTTTAAAGGTTTTGTACCATTCTGCTGTATAGCCATCTGCTCCTGGGGATTTGTTAGCTTTAAGTTTCATAATTGCTTTTTCCAATTCTTTAGGTTGTATTTCTGACAGTAGGGTTTTAGTTTGTGATTCCGTAAGTTGGGGAAGGTTTAATGTGTTTAGGAATGTCTCGGATGCGTTTTTATGTTTTTTGTGGGAGTATAAGTTCTTGTAGTAATTCTCGAAGCTTTTAAGAATATCCTGAATTCTGAATTTTATTTCCTTTGATACTGGGTCTCTGATTTTGTAGATTGCTCTTTCCGTTTGTTGTTTCCTCAATTTATAGGCTAGTAATTTTGCCGATTTACTGCCTGCTTCATAGTGTTTTTGTTTCAGAAATGTAAGTTTCTTCTGGATTTCTATTGTGTAGATCTCATTTATTTGATTTTTAATTTCTTTGATCTTGAGCGAGCCATTAGAATGAGTGTTATCTTTGTGTTCTTTTTCTAGGTTCTTGAGCTCTGACTCTAGTGTGGTTAGTTTTTCTTGTCTCAGTTTCTTTTGGGTTGCCAGTTTTGCAATAATTTTTCCCCTTATTACAGCTTTGCACGCATCCCACAGTATTAAAGGGGATACTTCTCCATTATCGTTTTCTTCCAAATATCTGAGAATATCTGATTCCAATTCATCTTTCAGTGGCCCTTTGAGGACACTTGAATTCAACCTCCAGGAAAATGTATTATTTGTGTATTTTTGGATGTTTAAATCCATATAGATCGGATTGTGGTCGGAGAGATCCATCAGTCCTATTTTACATGTTTTTACTCTTCCAATGTCTCTACTAAACATAAAAAAGTAATCAATCCTTGAGTAAGATGAATGTGGCGTTGAATAAAAAGTATAATCTTTTACATTGGGGTTGAATTCCCTCCATACGTCACAGATTCCCATTTCTTTTAGTAGCATCCGAGTATTCCTATTTTGGGTGTTATTTTGATGTGAAGAATTACCTGTTGCATCCCAGTATGGATTCAGTCTTAGATTGAAGTCTCCACCACATATCACTAAACCTTGGGCTTTAGTTATCATTAGGTCGAATACATTTTTATAAAATTTCCATTTAGCCCCTGGTGGGGCATATATATTCAGCAGGGTGATATCTTCTCCCTCTAGCTGCCCAGTTACCAAACTGTACCTCCCTTCTTTATCTTTGTGTTCTGATTTTTTTTCAAATGTAATTTTGGTTGATATCAATGTCGCTACTCCCCTCCTCCTCCCTGATTTATATGAAGATGAAGAGATCATTTTAAACCCTTGTCTACTGAGTTTAGTGTGTTCCACGTCTGTTAGGTGGGTTTCTTGTAAAAATACTATTTCTGCTTTGTCTTTTTTCATTTTGCGTAGAATCTTGGATCTTTTAACTGGATTCAGGATCCCTTTCACATTATATGAGGCTATTTTGGTTACACCCTGTTTCTCCATTGTATTTTCTTATTTAGTATAACAGTGTGGTGGCCCTCTTTTTTGCTACTCAGAAACTGAAAGATCATTAAGAACATAAAAAACATTAAGTACATAATGAACGAAACTTTAAAACAAAAAACTGTCAAAAAAACTTCCTGAGCTGGGGTCTCTTTAAAGACCCTGTAAGAGCCCTGATGGAGTATGGGCTCTGAGGGAAATTCCTCAAACTCTGTTACGTGCTGAGGGCCCTCTCTTACCCCTGTAAGTTGTCCCATGTTTTTAACGTGAATTTCAGATCCCAATCCGAATTTGTAATGATTTTTTTTTTTTTTTTTTTTTTATGCCTATACTCTATGAGCTTGTGTGCACCCTCCCACCCCCATCACAGCAAACATTCACTCTAATACAGTATTTGTTAGTGTGGGGAGAACATGTGGGTCATTGTTACATTTCTATTTTAACATGATTTTTTTTTTCCCCTTTAAATTAAGAAGACATTTGTTTCTAATGCTAAAACTGCTCCATGAAAGGTTTTACCACATGCTGATTCTGCATCTTCTTTAATGTTTGTTACCTTGTAGGAGGGGGGATGGAAGTGCAGAGTGACTGTAGAGAGAAAGAAAAAAAAAAAAACCCAAAAAGGTCGCTATTCCTTTCTGGTACTGGAAAGCTTATCTTTGTAGCTCTGGGGCTGGGTGTTCCCGCTGCTGGCCCGCGGATTTTGAAGGTCTCTGAGTGGACCACGTTTGAGCTCTGATTTTCACGCTCAGATCCGCTGCGTGTTTAAACACCGTTACCGGGAGTCCTCTTCTTGCCATGTCAGATGTTGCTTCTTCCGCTGAATTGTAGAGACATGACTCTTCCCCGTAAAAGACCCTTAGCTTCGCCGGAAATGGCGTCTGAAAGCGTAGATTCTTTTCCCGTAAAACCTTTTTGGCGTCGTTATATTCCCGTCGCTTTTTAAGAACTTCAGGGGCGTAATCGTGTTCCACGAAGACTTTTCTTTCTTGATGCATAAATCCTTTCTTCTGCCAAGCCCGTCTTACAACTTCTTGTTTTATTTTGAAGTCGGAGAATCTTACCAACACTGAACGTGGGGGCGCTTCCGGGGCTGGCTTTGCGGCTAATGTGCGATGTGCCTTTTCTATCTTCAAATCGGTGGATTGTGGAATATCCAACTTCTCTCTCAATAAGGATTCCACGCATTCTGCCACTGTGTTGAAACCATCTTCAGCTCCTTCTTTCAGACCGTGAATTCTGATGTTGTCCCGTCTCTGTCTTCCTTCTTGGTCGGCTAGCTTAGCCTCCAGCCTTGACTGTTTTCTGTGTAAATCCAGTACAGAATCTTCAAGCACTTTTATTCTGTCTTCAGCTTCCAAGATTCGGTTTTCGGCCTGGTCCAATCTGCTGTTCGCCTTTTTTAGATCCTCTCTGAATTCAAGAAATTCGGCCCAAAATCGTCGTAATTCGTCAAATAGCGATTTCAAGCTAATCCTTTTGTTAGCTAGGCCCAGGCACTCGTCTTCTGAACGGAGGTCTTCTGGTTCCGATTCTGCGGCTGCTGTGCGTCCTGATCTGGGGAATGTCAGTTTCCTCTGCTTTTGGTTAGGCATGGTGTTATTGTCTTTTGAATTTTAATCTTCCAAAAATCCGTTAGGTCTGATTTTGAGGAGGTTTTCCTTGGATTGAGTCTGGGAGTTTCACCGTTAGGTTGCTATCACCATGGCGTCCAGACCGGAAGTCTGCAAAATTGACTTTTTTGAGCTTTTAAGCATGTTATAATGTTAATTCCTCACCAAAAACACCCCCAAAGTGGTATTTTGCTCCATTCACGCATCTCTGAGTATTCCTCCTCAACCCTGCTCTCTGAGCTGCTGCTCCGCCCTGTCCCTGATAATGACTGGGTCCTCACGTTCATACGTATGAACGTGGGTGAGCCGCCCACTCCAGGAAGTGCCTGTGCTGCCAGCATCGCCCCCAGGCTAACGCACACACCCACTTTCTCCGTGCAGCTAACGGAGCGGTGATCAGCAAAACTCTTTCACTTTAGCATTGACGCTGTGAAGAAGTAGTTCCTCTCGCACCTAATCTGCTCAGTGACAACAACTGTTTGCTTTTTTACGTAAGACAATGTCTTCTAAGTTTTCGTGGGTGGAACCCAGCGACACGCTGCAGCAGTCGGCTCAGAGGTTACGTCATGAAATGGGCGTCAGCCACAAGAAGGAGAGGCGGAGCCTCAGAGGTCAAGGCATCTTACTTACGGGTTGGAAAAGTAACTTGCGAAAATAACTCATATTTCATAAGAAATTCATTCTCCAGTGTACCAAAGGTAATATACTATCACATACATGCATATAGTTTACTCTGAAAGGCTTAAAATAGCATGATATAGGCCCTTTAAATTTATGAGAAAAATGTTGAAAATTTACAGGATTTTTTTTTGCAGATTTATGAGGGAAAAAGTTGCAACTTTACAAGAGTGAAATCCCAGATTCATGTGTAAAAAGTTGCAAATTTGTGAAAAAATATGCAAATTTATGAGAATGAAGTTGTAAATTTACAAGAGAAAAATCACAAATTTTTGAGAATAAAGTTGCATCTTTATGAGAAAACAGTTGCAAATTTTCACAAGAAAAATCCTAAATTTATGAGAAAAAGTACAGGAAATTTTTGTTTGCAAATTTATGAGGGAAAAAGTTGAAAATTTACAGGAAAAAAATGCAAATTAGGATAAAAATTACTAAATTATTAAGAAAAAAGTATGTATTTCTGCCTAGAATTAGTGGTTCAAAGTCATTTTATCCAGTTCTGTAACATTCTTTATTTTGTTCTCTTGATCATTGGTGTATTTTATTTTTTCCAGCATGACACGACTACCAGAATGGTTAGCATGACTCACCATAGTAGAGCAGTTCCTTCATTAATCTAGTCAGTTATACAGTGGTGTGAAAAAGTGTTTGCCCCTTCCTGATTTCTCATTTTTTTTTGTATGTTTGTCACACTTAAATGTTTCACATCATCAAACAAATTTAAATATTAGACAAAGACAACACAATTAAACACAAAATGCAGTTTTTAAATGAAGGTGTTTATTGCAAACTCATGTCATGCCATTCTTTTTTGTTGTATTTTGGCTGTAATAGCTGGGTGGATTTGGTTGCTCATGTTAGCTGGTCTGAACAGGCACCGCCAGGATTTCTGACCTGTGGGGTACAAACTGAGGAGTTCACTAGCCTAGGTTCAGGTTCAGGTTCCTTTATTTGTACCCGTAGGTAGATTTGTTTTGCAGTCTGGTGACATCCATATTTACAAGCCACAATTACATTCAACATAAACACAAACACAGGCACACATGAAGCTGACTATAAACATGATAAAAATACTCAGGGCTCCATCAATCAGGGTATAAAGACAAAGAGATGAGAGAAAAACCAGAGATAAGAGAGAAGGGTCATATTAAAAAGTTAAAGACTAGTCAAAGAGGTTAAAAACTCAAAGGTCTAAAAGCCAATAAAAGATTTAGAACCCAAATAAAATCCTACAAAAATAAGTAAATATAAGATGGGGTTAATAAATAGGTACCTATATTATGTGCAATATATTGTTACAACTTGTTCAACTCTTTGACAGCAGCAGGAACAAAGCTGTTTTTGTAGCACTGAGTTTTGCTTTTTGGGACAGCAAACCTCCGTCTTGAGGGAAGAAGCTGAAAGTTGCAGTGCAAAGGGTGGGAGTCGTCATTTAAAATGGAGGTAGCCATCCTCTGTACTTGTCTGGTGTACAGGGATGTCAGGCTCAGCTGTGACTCACCAAGCAAACGACTGGACCATCTAACTACCTGATCCAAGGATTTCCTCTGTTTCAGTTTTATCTGACCAAACCATGACACTAAAGAAAAGGATAAAACAGATTCAATAAAAGCCCGATAAAACATTGTCATTATGGTTCTGTCAATTTGGAAGTGTGCAAGTTTCCTCAAGCAATGCAAATGTTGCTGACCCTTTTTGCACACCCTTTCATAGTTCTCTTCAAAGTTTAAATTACTATCAATAATCGTCCCAAGATATTTGTAGGATTGTACACATTCAGTGGTCTGACCTTTTAGTACGGTGACTTTGTGCCTGGGAGTTTTCCTCCTAAAGTCAATAATCATATCTTTAGTTTTTGTCGTATTCAGCTGCAGGTAGGAATCCTCACACCAGTGAACAAAATCATCAACTACTGGGCCGTGGCCACTCTCACCATCCTGGAGGAGACTGACAATAACTGAATCATCAGCATACTTTATAATGTGTCTGTTGTCATGTCTGCTCCGACACGTTTGTGTACAGGATGAAGAGTAGTGGTGACAACACACACATCTGAGGAGAGCCAGTAGAAGAACACTTTAGGTCAGACAATGTACCATTGACCCTTACTCTCTGCGTCCTGTTGGTTAAGAAATCCAGAATCCAACCCACCAGATTATTGCTCAAATCAAATTGTTGCAGGAGCCTTTCAACTAAAATATGAGGTTGGATTGTATTAAAGGCGGAGGAAAAGTCCACAAATAAAAGCCTGGCGTGTGTCCCATTAAAATCCAGATGTTTAAAAAGCATGTTAAGCAGAGTGACAGTGGCGTCCTCCACTCCTCTGTGAGGCCTATAGGCAAACTGCAGAGGATCCAATGCATGTTCAGTCTGCTTTAGGACCTCACATCTGACCAGTTTTTCAAAAATTTTCATTAAAATTGAAGTCAAAGCAACTGGTCTAAAGTCGTTTACCATTTTAGGACAGCTGGATTTTGGAACGGGAACAACCACGGCATCTTTCCAGATCTTGGGCACATGTTGTGTCTGTAGGGACTTATTGAAAATGTAATGAAATACAGGACTCAGTTCATGTGCACATGACTTTACCAAGCGCCCACATACTGTATATTATCAGGGCCCTGACTTTTGTTCACTTTCACAGCGCAGAACTCCCTTTTAATATCCTGCACCTCAATATTAAAGTGCTGATTGTCTTTGAGTTTCTGTTTCAAATCTTGGGTTTCAGTGCTAAAATCAAAGGAGTCAAAATGACCATAAAAACAATTAAGAGCATTAGCCAGCTCTGTGTCTGAATTAAAACCATCTAAAAACACACGATTACTGCGCTCTGTGCTCTGAAGGCCTGCAATAGTTTTCATACTGGCCCAGGCTGGACCAAGTTTCTTTGTTGCCATCTTACTTTCCAATTCTGATTTATTATTCTGTTTTGCTCTTAAAATTTTGGACTTCAGCTCTTTTGTGGCAACCTGTAGCTCAGAAACAGACCCCTGTTTAAAGGCAAGTGCCTTTCCTCTGTAAGCAGGATTTAACTGATTTTGTAACCCATGGCTTGTTGTTGGGATATATTTTGACACGTTTACGTGGAACGATCATATTTTTACAGAAAGCCATGTATGAGCATGTGACATCTACCAAAGAGTCCAAATCATCCCCACAGGACAGTGTGAAAACCTCCCAGTCCGTACAGTTAAAGCATTCCTGGAGGCAGTGCACTGAATCCTCTGTCCACACCTCTGTGTCTCTGGTCTCCACCTTGCCTCTTCTGAGAGCAGTTTTATATGTGGGCAGCAAATGTACACAGTTGTGATCTGAGGATCCTAAAGGAGGAAGGGGGAGTGATTTATAGGCCCTCTCTAAGGATCCATAGCACAGGTCCAATGTCTTTTTTCACCTGGTTGGGCAGGAGACATACTGATAAAAGTTTTTAAGTGTCTTCTTTAAAGAAACATGGTTAAAATCCCCAAGAATAAAGTTTGGCGCCTCTGGAGAAATTGACTGCAGCCGCTGCACCACATCAAAGACGGTGCTGGAGGCAGAGTCAGCATCTGCCCTCGGGTGAATGTACACAGTTGTTATGAAAAGTTGGGGGAACTCGCGAGGCAGATAAAAGGGGCGTAGCGATACGGACAGAAGCTCCACATCGGGTGTACAGATGCGCTCTCTGACCGTGACAGATGTGCAGTGCTGTTTATTAATATATAAACATACGCCGCCCCCCTGACGTTTCCCCGTTACCTCTTCCTGCCGATCCGAGCGGAGTGGGGCTCCAAAGCCGTCAATGCACAGATCCGTGTCCCGGTCATGCGCATTAAGCCAAGTCTCGGTGTAAGCCATGACACAGCAGTTCTTGAAGTCCTTCTGGTAGCGTACATTCCCTTGAATTTCATCCACCTTGTTCCTCAGAGATTGTACGTTCCCCAAGATCATGGAAGGAAGAGGAATGCTTTTAAACTGACGTCTCCTCAGGCTTAATTTCACGCCTCCACGCTTTCTGCGTTTCCTCCTCTTGTCTCTCTTTTCATCGCTGTGTCCATGAATGTCTCTCAAAATAAAGTCCGGCAGTTGCGGCATAGACTCAATCACAGACGCTGCATCATCCATGTTTAAATGCAGCAACATGTCCCTGGAATATTGTATTCTCCCCGGCATGATCACAATCGTGCTTACCTCATAGACACAGAGCCGTTGTGAAGAAGCAGCAGTGCAAAAATGGGGAGGATATCCATATTGATGGAACCAGGGAGCTCTTCACCATACAGTCCACAAACATTCCAGGACAAAAACGACACAGAGAATTTCGTTAAAAACACATTAAAGTGTGTAAAAACAGACACACAGACGACAGACTTTTTTCACCAGCTGCCGGTCGCTGCGTGCGCATGCACCCTTTAGCCACTATATTTCTCATTTTTGCCTTTTTTCTATAAATTCTATCCATCACCTGTTTACCCAGCCAAATAATCTACCAACCCCTGACCATATATTTAATTCATAGATGTTATTTTAGCTTTTTAAAAATAATTATAGTTTATTATACTTTGTACTGGTCACCTCCTTCATTAGCAGTGATTAGCTGCTGTTTGCAGAGTTAGCCATAACCCAATATTTGTTAGCATGTTACATAGCCTGACAAGTGACAACCAAGACTAAAAGCATTTGTTAATTCATGCTTTTGCAATCTGAGGGGGAAAAATGTTATTCAACTATTTTTTTCAACAAGATAATTTTCAAACAAAAAACTTAACCCTTAGACTTCAGAAAGTGAATTAAAACCTTTAACAGCACGACAGACTTTGCTCTCAGCTGACATGAAAATGTGACACAGCTGTCCAGACAGCAGACAGTTAGCATTGCTGACGTTCTTCCATGAGATCCTGGTCGTCATCAACTTTGATCTGAGCAGCAGCTGTCCGACATCTGCCTTCCAGTCTTTGGTGCTAATATGTTCATGATAGCATGGCTGTGAATGTCAATAAAAAGTCTGAAGTCCTCATAAGTTAATTTGGCATTGGAGATGTTAGATGTTTTGGATGCACTTTGGCTATTTTTAGGTCTTCAAAAAACTTTTCAAGGCACTCGCTTTTAAAAAAAATAGTTAAAAAGGTCACAGTCTAATTGGGGACTTTTCCAGTATGGTCGTAACATTGGGTGCGAATTTAATTTACAACAAAAAATTGCAGATTTATGAGAAAAAATTTGCAAATTTACAGGAAAAAAGTCACAATTTTATGAAAAAAGTTGCTAAATGTTTGAGGAAAAAAGTTAAAAATTTACAGGAAAAAAGTTGCAAATTTACATGAAAAAGTCAAATTTATTTAAATAAAGTTTCCAGTTTTCCAGAAAAAAAAAAACTAATTTATGAGAAAAAAGTTGAAAATTTGAGAACAAAAAAAAAAGTCAAATTTATTAGAAAAAAGTAGAAAATTTACAATAGAATAGAATAGGCTTTATTGTCATTGTACAGTACAATAAAATTGTGGGTGCTCCACCAGGCTACTGTGCAATAAGGTAAGAGAGAAGGATTTGATAAAACACGGTTACAGAACACATGATTAAACATACACCTGAAATAAAAATGGCCCACAGGTATATACACAGGTACGGTAGTGGCTTCATGGATGGAACTATGTACATTAGAGTGCAGAACACATAATTGAATAACATGGCCCAAGGATTCTGGAAAATATACACAGGAATGGTAGTTGTTTCATGGATGGGTCAGTGAACATGAAGGTGATGAGTGCAAAGACAGGTGAGTTTTGGTGATAATTAAAAGGTCCTCAGTTCTGTGCGTGTGAGCGTTTGGAGGGTGGGGCCTCTGACTGTTTGCAGTTCGAATGGCCCAGGGGAAGAAACTGTTTGTCTGTCTGGAGGTGTGGGACCTGATCAATCTGAACCGCTGTCCAGAGGGAAGCATTTCGAACAGGTGGTGGGTGGGATGTGAAGGGTCTCCTGTGATGGCCTTGATCCTTCTGAGACAGGAGGCTCTGGAGATGTCTTCCAGGGAGGGCAGAGGTCCACCGATGATTTTTTGGGCGGTGCTGATGACCCTCTGCACTGCCTTCCTGTTCTCGGCCGTGGAGCTGGCATCCCACACACCCAGGCAGGAGGTGAGCACGCTCTCCACTGAGCAGTGATCGAAGGCCAGCAGCAGCTTCTGGTCCAGGTTGGTCCACAGACTGTTTTAAAAGAGGACTTCAAACCTTTTTTACAGGACATTTGATTGAGTTGCTGTTTTAACCTCTTCTCTTTATTTTTGGTTTTATCTTCTTATCCCCTTTTTTCCTTTTATGAATTTGAGTTTTATGCTTTTCACATGTAGCACTTTGAGATTTTTTTATATAAAGTACATTACAAATAAAATATATTATTATTATTATTATTGTTCTTCCTCGGGACACGGAGGAAGTACAGCCACTGCTGGGCTTTCTTTTCCTAGGAGAAAAAAGTCATAAACTTTTAAGAAAAAGCTTGGAAATTTATGAGGAAAAAGTCACAAATTTTTGAGATAAAAAGTTGCAGATTTATGAGCAAAAAGTTGCAGATTTGAGGGGGAAAAAGTTGTAAAATTACAGGAAAAAGTTGCGAAGTTACAAGAAAAAAATTGCTAATTTATGAGAAAAAAGTTGACATTTTGAGCAAAGGTGAAATTTTGCAAGAAAAAAATACAAATTTATGAGAAAGTCTCAATCTTTTGAGAAAAACTTAGAAATTTATGAGGAAAAAGCCACAAATTTTGGAGAAAAAGTTGCAGATTTATGAGGGGGGAAAGTTGTAAATTTACTGGAAAAAGTTGCAAATTTATATGAAAAAATTGCATATTTATACCGCATTCCAAATTATTATGCAAATGATATTTGTCTCTGATCTTCCTAAATAATCGATGCAAATGACAGTCAGTATAATTTAAGTCATCAACCGTTGGAGCATAATTCAAATTTTACTGAACAATCCTTCCAATGATAACTACTTTTTTGCAAAAAGAAAAAAAAACTCCAAATGCACTGTTACGAATTATTATGCACAACTGTGTTTCAAAACATTTTATTGGTTGTAAAGAACTGAAAATGGTCATTTGTTGAATTTGCAGCGTTAGGAGGTCATATTTACTGAAATCAAAAGCTATTTCAATCAAAAACATCTTAACAGGCCAAGTTACATTTTAACATTGGACCCCTTCTTTGATATAACCTTCACAATTCTTCATTCCTTTGAACTTGTGAGTTTTTGGAGAGTTTCTGCTTGAATTTCTTTGCAAGATGTCAGAATAGCCTCCCACAGCTGCTGTTTTGATGTGAACTGCCTCCCACCCTCATAGATCTTTTGCTTGAGGATGCTCCAAAGGTTCTCAATAGGGTTGAGGTCTGGGGAGAATGGGGGCCCCACACCATGAGTTTCTCTCCTTTTATGCCCATAGCAGCCAATGACACAGAGGTATTCTTGGCAGCATGAGATGGAGCATTGTCATGCATGAAGATAATTTTGCTACGGAAGGCACAGTTCTTCTTTTTGTATCATGGAAGAAAGTGGTCAGTCAGAAACTCTATATACTTTGCTGAGATCATTTTCACACCTTTAGGGATCCTAAAGGGGCCTACCAGCTCTGTCCTCATGATTTCAGCCCAAAACATGACTCCGCCACCTCCTCACTGATGTGGCAGCCTTGTTGGGACATGGTGGCCATCCACCAACCATCCACTGCTCATTCATCTGGACCATCCAGGGTTGCACGGCACTCATCAGTAAACAAGACTGTTTGAAGACTAGTCTTCATGTATTTCTGGGTCCACTGCAACCGTTTCTACTTGTGAGCATTGGTTAGGGGTGGCCAAATAGTAGGTTTATGCACAACTGCAAGTCTCTGGAGGATCCTACACCTTGAGGTTTGTGGGACTTCAGAGGCACCAGCAGCTTCAAATACCTGTTTGCTGCTTTGTAATGGCATTTTAGCAGCTGCTCTCTTAATCTAATTTAAATGAATTTCTGGCAGAAACCTTCCTCATTATGCCTTTATCTGCACAAACCCATCTGTGCTCTGAATCAGCCACAAATTTCTTCACAGTACGATGATCACGCTTAAGTTTTTGTGAAATATCTAATGTTTTCATACGTTGTCCAAGGCATTACACTATTTGATGCTTTTTGGCAGCAGAGAGATCCTTTTTCTTTCCCATATTGCTTGAAACCTGTGGCATGCTTAATAATGTGGAACATCCTTCTTAAATTTTAAAATCTTTCAGATACAAATCACAAAATGCAATCAGTTCTTTTAACAAAGACCTGCTGAAGCAAGACTGGACAAAAGTCTATGTATCAGTTGTAAATGAAGCCTATGACACATTCATGAACATTGTAACCACTCTTTATGAAAAAAAAATGTCTATTAGTAAAGAAAAAGCTTAAACAGAAATTTGTCGACAAGCCATGGTTAACCAAAGGATTACAAAAAGCGTGTAAAAAGAAAAATTCATTATATAAAGCTTTTCTAAAGGAAAGGACAGAAGAAGCAGAGCAGCAGTATAAAACACACAAAAATAAGTTAATACATATAATGAGATGTAGTAAAAGAGACTATTACAGTAAAGAACTGGAGAAAAACAGATAATATTAAAAATACATGGACAATACTTAACAATATTCTTGGAAATAAAAACAGAAATACAAGCTACCCAACCAATCTTTCAAAAAAAAACAAACAAAAAAAACAACTCAGTGTGAATGCAGTCTCACCTGCAGATGAATTTAATAAATTTTTTGTTAACATTAGTCCTAATTTGGCTCAAGAAATACCCATTACAGCATCTACAGGTGATACAATAAGCAAAAACATTGCTATAAAAGACTCCATTTTCATAAAGAACACAGACGAGAGAGAGGTCATTGAAATTGTTAAATCATTTAAAAGTAAAACATCTGTGGATCGTGATGGTATTGACATGCTTTTAGTCAAAACTATCAGTGAATGCTTAGTGAAGCCACTGACGTATATTTGTAACCTGTCTCTCCAAACAGGTATATTTCCCAATGCAATGAAAATAGCTAAAGTACTTCCGATATACAAGACGGGTGACAGAGGGGAATTTTCAAACTATAAACCTATATTGTGGAGTGTGTGAAATAAGAGGCTGATTCATGGCAGACGGTTTATTACACACTTCACATCTCTCAAGCACAGAACAGACTGACACATTTCAGCAGGCACTCTTCTTCTACCCAAATCTCTCCTCACAAGTTTCATGGCATTTTCCCACACACAACATGACATTTGCATTACACTGCATTCAAGCCCACACCCCGGAGAGCACGGTGGCGCAGTGGTTAGCACAGTGGCAGCACAGCAAGAAGGTCATGGGATCGATTCCACCCTTGACCATCGTGGGTTCGATCCCACCCCCAGACCATCGGTGACCCTTCTGTGTGGAGTTTGCATGTTCTCCCCGTGTCTGCGTGGGTTTACTCCGGGTACTCCGGTTTCCTCCCACATGCCAAAAACATGCAAGTTAGGTTAATTGGCATCAAAACTGGGGATTCTAAATTGTCCTTAGGTATGGATGTGAGAGTGAATGGTTGTTTGTCTCTCTGTGTTGGCCCTGCGATGGACTGGCGATCTGTCCAGGGTGTACCCTGCCTCTCGCCCAAAGATGCTGGGATAGGCTCCAGGCCCCCCCCCGCGACCCGAAAGGATTAAGCGGTAGAAGATGGATGGATGGATGGATGCATTCAACCCCCTACGTCCTTGACTCCTTCCTGCTATCTTGCCAGGAACCTCCTGAGCATTGTTCTCCCATGCTTATCCACTGTCTGTTGTCTGAGATGCTAAACTAGAAAAGCACTCGGAGAGCGCAGACCTCCGCCAAGTGCCACAGTTCCCCCCATACAGTGTTTGTGTATATGTTTTCAGATTCCTTGACCATGAAAACATATGACTAGCAATTGGATTCACAATGATAGGATTAGTGGTTCAGTAGTTATTGACAGAAATGGCATTTTCCGTAATGGCGGTTTAGCGCCACAGTTCCCCCCATACAGTGTTTGTGTGTACGTTTTCCGATTCCTTGACCATGAAAACATATGACAAGCAATTGGATTGACAATGATAGGATTAGTGGTTTAGTAGTTATTCACGAAAATGGCATTTTGCGTAATGGCGGTTTTCTTGTGGACGGTGATCCAGATCACCACCAAAATCTAATCATCTGTAGGATACCACATTTCTGACAATCTGTGAAAATTTCATGAAAATCCGTCCATAACTTTTTGAGTTATCGTGCTAACAAACAAACAGACAGACAAACAAACAAACAAACCAACGCCGATGATCACATAACCCCCCCCCCCCCCCCTTTGGCGGAGGTAATAATCTGACTCCCCCAAGGTGCTACACTCCCCCCCCCCCCCGCATCTTAGATAGAACAATGGAACATCAGTCCACACGCCGTTTGGGCTTCCGTCTCCTCCCGTATCTGCTGTAACTGGGGTTTACTGCCTCCGTGGCGCTGCTGTGCCGGTGGGGGGCTGCTGGGAGTGTGTCTGACGGCGGGGGGGGGGGCACTTCGGTCTGTCCGTATGGCTGCTCTGGTGAATCGTTTCCCTGGGAAGCTCTCCGTGGGGGTCTTCCACGCCGAGGGGCCCTAGCCAACAGCACTTGCTTGTCTGCCACAATGAAAGCGGGTTTGAGTCTGTCTATGCCAATTTTTTCCCGCCTACCCCCCCAAGTCTAGCAAAAAATGCTTATCCCCTGTTTCCAACACTCTGAACGGTCCATCATAGGGTGGGTGCAATGGAGGGTGGTGGGCGTCGTGGCTGACGAACACGAACTCCGCACTCTTCAAAGTTTTAGGCACGAAAACATGTGGAAAACAGTGGTGGGCAGGGCCCGGCAGCGTGCCTGTGTTTGCGCTACGCTGCAAAAGCTGAGACGGGCAGCTGTCCGACGCGGGATTATCTGGTAGAAATTCCCCGGGCAGCCGTAGGGGCTGCGCAAAAACCAGCTCTGCCGGGGAAGCTTCCAGATCCTCTTTTGGCGCGGAGCGCAACCCCAATAAAACCCACGGCAGCCTGTCTACCCAATTTGCATCCGTCAGCGAAGCCCTGAGCGCTGCTTTCAGTGATCTATGAAAACGCTTGCATAAACCATTGGCCTTTGAGTTGTACGCGGTTGTGCGGTGAATTGTAACACCCAGGCTGCGGGCCATCGTGGACCAGAGTTCGGAAACAAATTGAGGGCCCCGACGGGACTCCAAAACGTGCCACCCATGCTGTTGAAAAAGCGCGTGCTACGTCTGCGGACGTGGTTGCCGCCAGCGGGACTGCTTCTGGCCAGCGCGTGGTGCGGTCCACCACTGTCAGGAGGTGTGTGCACCCCTGTAATGGCGGGAGGGGGCCCACGAGTTCCACGTGAACATGGTCGAACCTCTTAGCCGGTACCCGAAACGGCTCCAAGGGAGCCTTCGTGTGTCTGTGTACCTTGGCTCGTTGGCACGCCACGCAGGCTGCAGATTAGGGGGGGGGGTGCTGCCATCTTGCAGCACCCTGCTCTCCAGCCTTAACCCTGTTGGTCCAGACTGGAGCGCGCGCACGTCTGCATCGCTAATCTGCTCTGCGGCGTAATCTATCCCCACGTAGACCGGGGCCACCATGGCGCGCGAGAGGTAGTCCGCCACCACATTCAGTTTACCTGACACATGCTTTAATATCGGTAGTAAACTCTGAGATCGCGGCCAGCTGTCTCTGCTGCCGGCCCAACCACGGTTCTGAAACCTTGGCCATTGTGAATGTTAACGACTTGTGGTCCACGAACGTGGTGAAGCTGCGCCCTTCCAGCCAGAAGTGGAAGTGGCGTATGGCCAGGTGGAGAACCAGCAACTCCCTGTCAAACGCGCTGTATTTACGTTCGCTGTTGCGCAAAGTTCTGCTGAAAAAGGCGAGTGGCTGCCAAGCCCCGGTGACGCGCTGCTCTACGACAGCCCCTATGGCCACTTCTGAAGCGTCGGTGGTGAGCGCTATCCGGGCTGCCGGGTCCGGATGCGCCAGCAGTGCGGCGTTTGCCAGGGCTGCTTTAACTTCCAAGAATGCCCGCTCTCGCTCCGGGGTCCATTCGACTCCATCCGCGGGTTTCTGTTTCTTGAGCGCGGCGTTCAATGGTTGCATGAACTGTGCCGCGCGGGGAAGGAAACAGTTATAAAAGTTCACCATCCCCCAAAATTCCTGCAGTGCTCTGACCGTCTGAGGCCAGGGAAAATCCGCCACGGCGCGCACTTTGTCGGGCAGCGGGATCGCTCCTTCCGGAGAGACGTGGTGCCCCAAAAAATCAATCTCCGTCACGCCGAACTGGCATTTCGCCGGGTTGATTATTAACCCGTGCTCCTTCAACCTCTGGAAAACCGTCGTGAGGTGGGTTTCGTGTTTGTCTTTGGATGCACTGGCTACCAGGATATCGTCCAGGTAGACGAACACGAACGGGAGATCGCGCAGCACTGCATCCATCATGCGCTGGAATGTCTGTGCCGCTCCTTTTAACCTGAATGGCATGCGCAGGAACTCGAATAGACCGAACAGAGTTATTACCACTGTTTTGGGTTCGTCCTCCGCGCGCACTAGGACTTGGTGGTAACCGCGGACCAGGTCTATTTTGGAAAAAATGCGTGCTACGGTGAGGTGAACGGAAAAATCCTGTATGTGGGGAATTGGGTAGCAGTCGTGCGCTGTGGCGTTGTTCAACCTGCGGAAATCACCGCACGGTTGCCACAATCCCTCAGCCTTAGGGACCATGTGTAGCGGGGATGCCCATGGGCTGTTAGATCGCCTGATGATGCCCAACCTTTCCAGGTTGGCGAACTCCTCGCGCGCTATGGCCAGTTTAGCTGCGTCCAAGCGCCGAGGTCTTGAAAAAACGGGCGGCCTGGTGGTGGTGATAAAGTGCTCCACCCCGTGTTTAGCGATGGCCGCTGAAAACGTCGGGACCGTGAGTGCTGGAAACTGAGTGAGCAGTGTGTGGAACTTACCGCCTGTAGCTGTGACGTTGGCTTGTGCTGTTGGCCGGGTCACTCGAGCTATACAGGGGAGAGAGTCAAAGGACAGTGCATTAACCCCTTGCACTCCGGTCAATTTCCCTAAAAACGCCAAAAAATAACGTGCCCAAATTAAATCCAAAGCTGTTCTTCAACCCTTTGCAGCATCTTCATGGGGTTGGTCTCATTTAAAAGAAAACACTTTGAATTTTTTGGCAAAACAGTCATAATCTCTCTAAGTGCTCCGGCCACTGAGTTACAGTCATCTAAACATAGTGAACTTGAAGAAAATAAATTTGGCCTGGGTGTTTTTTTGGATACAAATGCTTGCAAATAACACACAGCTTCAGATCCGGGCTGGAAAATGCAACAGAAATGTAGAACCAAGTGTTATCCAGCTGAGGTCCAAATTTTGTAACAATACCACAAAAAATGAATATATTACACAGCTTTTTCCTCAGGTAGTTCCCAGGCGTTTTTGAACTGTGCCAAATTGTGCAAAATGGCACAGTTTGGAAAAACGTCTGTAACTTTTGAATGATTCAATATAGAAGCTTCCTCTTGGGCTCTAATGAAAGGTGACATTCAGGGCTGTGTGTGTGTGTGTGGGGGGGGGGGTTGTCCCCCCCCTCGCTACAGAGGACGGAGATCGGCCATCGCTACATGACGGATTACACTCATGTGGCGGTGTCGCGACCGCGGCGCAGTCACCATGGCTCCCCCCCCCTCGCTACAGAATAGTAGCGGGGGGGGCGCATTCACGGTCCGGACGCGACGAACGACCCGTGTACCGCGGCGCACGCACTTCGGACATCGTGCGCCGCACAGTTGTAATTTACCGATCGGTCCAAAGTCATTTTTGATTACAATTTTCAGGGATAAAGAATAATTTAGCTTATAACACCTTACCTCTTCACAGCATTGTCCTGGCGAACTTCTCTTCCTCATTGTCAGATGAACGCGACGCTGGTCCGCTCGTGGTTCTGGTCTCGCGACCCGGTCAAAACATAATTCCATGATTGCGGGTTTGGCGAATGATTTACGACCTTCGTCGTCGGCCTCCGTCGGTCTATGATGACCATAAGAGAATCCTAAACACTCTGCTGGAATTAAAAAATTCTCTCTTCACCCAGCCTTTGTAGACAAAACAGCTCAGCGAACTTCTGTGCTTCAATTGGCTCGCTGCGTTGGTAGGCAGGTCCTTCTTGCTAGGTTTTCAGTCATTGGTTCTTCAAGGTTTCAGAAACCTTATTAGTTGAATGAGAGGTCAATCAGATGAACTAATCTGTTCGCGGCTGTGTCTGCAGCTTTTATTTTCAGTGCGCGCTTGGACGCATCTCCATAGCCATCTCCATCTCCATCATCAGCATCTCCATCATGCGTCTCCATCAGCATCTCCATCATGCGTCCTAGAGCGCACGAGGGCGTGCGCTCTGGGACGCAGAGACTTGCCCGCCCAGAACCGCTCTCGCCACTGTTGGAAGGTTCCGGAGGAAGAGGTGGGCAAACAGAAAGTGCCCATCGTCCGTAGCCATTAACGCCAGCATCTTCTCAATCAGGTCTACGGCCGAACCATCTCCTAACTCGGCCCGCGTCAGGAGCCTCTCCGCTCTCTCACAGTCCGAGAGCGTGTAGTGCAGGGTCAGCGCAGCCTTGAGCGCCTCGTATTTGTTGCTGGCTGGAGGCTGATCGAGCAGGCTCGCTACCTGCTGAGCTGTGCGGGCGTCCAGCGCTGCTACCACATGGTAGAATCTGGTGTCATCTGCCGTTACTCCCCGGAGGGCGAACTGGGCCTCGGTGTGGTGGAACCAAGAGCGCGGGTTGTGCTGCCAGAAATCCGTTAGCTTGACTGAAACCGCACACGCGTGGCTGGGGGTTCCAGTCCAGGCTGTCTGTGGGATGGCTGCCGCCTCGCTGGAGCTTCCTGACCGGGCCGGCTCCGGGGTTCTTGCCTCGTCTTCCATAATACATCTTGGGTCACCAGTGTGGAGTGTGTGAAATAAGAGGCTGATTCATGGCAGATGGTTTATTACACACTTCACATCTCTCAAGCACAGAACAGACTGACACATTTCAGCAGGCACTCTTCTTCTACCCAAATCTCTCTTCACAAGTTTCATGGCATTTTCCCACACACAACATGACATTTGCATTACACTGCATTCAACCCCCTACGTCCTTGACTCCTTCCTGCTATCTCACCAGGAACCTCCTGACCATTGTTCTCCCATGCTTATCCACTGTCTGTTGTCTGAGATGCTAAATAATCTGACTCCCCCAAGGTGCTACAATATCACTATTGCTGCAGTTTTCCAAGATACTTGAAAAAATATTCTGTGAGAGAATTGACAACTTCATAATGTAGAATAATTTATTGTGTGAGCAGCAATATGGGTTCAGACACAAGAGGACAACTGCATTTGCTCTAATGGAATTTATAGAAAAAATTCAGTTGGGGTATTCCTGGATCTTAAAAAGCATTTGATACAGTGGATCATAATTTATTATTAAAGAAACTACAAAATTATGGTATTAGGAGGGTAGCACTGTCCTGGTTATATAGTTACATAAAGAACAGATATCCGTATGTATTTGTTGGTCGCAAAAACTCACAGTTACTGAAGGTTACTTGTGGAGTCCCACAGGGTTCAGTTTTGGGGCCATTGTTATTCAATATGTATATAAATGATATATGTAAAGTTTCGGAAAAAATGGATTTAATATTGTTTGCAGATGACACTAATTTATTATGCAGTGGAAGCAATTTGAAACAACTTTTGAATACACTCGCAAAGGAATTAGGAAAGCTTAAACTGTGGTTTGATTCAAACAAATAACGCTCAATTTAAGTAAGACAAAATTTAGAATTTTTAACAACCATCACAACAACTTAGTATTTAAACTCAGTGTAAATGGTGTAGAGATCGAAAGGGTATCTGACATTAAATTTCTTGGAGTGATAATTGATAATAAACTGTGTTGGAAGTCGCATATTAATTATATTAAAGGTAAAATATCCAAATCAATTGCAGTACTACACAGAATGAAATATTTGCTGAATCAATTTACTGAAGTATGGGGAAATACATATAAAACAAACATTTATCCAATCTTTATGCTTCAGAAGAGAGCTATTAGAATAATAAATAAAGCTGTTTACAGGGACCCAACAAACCCACTTTTTCTTAAATTAAAAGCTCTCAAGTTAAAAGATCTGGTTGACTTTAAAACTGTAGTAATAATGTTTAAAGTGAAGAATCTATCACTGCCCGCAAATATCCAAAAGTTGTTCCAAATAAGGGAGAAACAATATCATTTCAGAGGAACATGTATATTTCAAAAATCTTCAGTGAGAACTGCTACCAGGCAACACTGTGTCTCAGTGCAAGGAGTCAGATTGTGGAACGCTTTTGGACCTGAATTAAAATCATGTACAACGCTTGGACAATTTAAACAAAAACTAAAGGAAGAAATACTCCAAACATATATACAAGATGACATGTAAAATCACATAAGAATTATCATATTCAGTCTGTCTTGTGTTGTTGCTTAGTTTTTTGGGGGGTTTTTTTTGGGGGGGGGGGTTGTCACATTTTGTCTTAGCTTTGTTCTGAATTGTAATCACTCTTGTTTTGTTTTTCTTATGAATTCTTGGATGGAATATGGGTGGGCAATATAAGCTGCGGCTTCAGCCATCACCCATTTCGGATAACTTATGTTGAACTATATAATCAGAGGAGTTATTGTTTAATTTGACCTTGTAAGATTTTTTCCCCTTTGTTATATTATTCTGTTCCTTTCTTTAATCTTTACTTTTAAATCTATCCGAAATAAAGATTCATTCATTTCATTTAAGTAGTTTTCCTTTAATTGGGCTCACCTGGCAAACTAATTATGACAGGGGTCTGAGATTGATATCAGTGATCCAAAGAGGCCTGAGACACAATACCATCCATGAGTTTAATTGAAAAACAAAAAATTGAATGTTTATAACACTAAAATCCTATTTGCATAATAATTTGGAAAGTGGTGTACAAGAAAAAAAATCACAGAATTTTAAGAAAAAAGTTGCAAATTTGGCAGAAAACAAGTGACAAATGTTTGAAAAAAATGTTGCAAATCTACAAGAAAAAGTTGCCAAGGCACTCTTTTAAAAATGATTAAAAAAAAGTCATAAGTTGATTGGGTCTTGTCCGGGGTGACCGGAACATTGGCCTGGCTTGTTCTTTTTCATTGTTTGTCATTTGGGTCACTTTTGATTTGCTCACAGAAGTTCCTTATAAAGTCTCAACGTCTTAAAGATATGTTTACAAGAAAAACGGGGCCTCACATTATATAAGATTATCTTAATTCAAATTTAAAATAACTTTATAATATATTTTAGTTTTCCTCTCCACCGTCACCAAGTGCTGCTCACAGGAGGATCGCCTGATTGCTGCATCTTTCTGCAACTGTGGGGTTCTCTCCAACAGTTTGAAAGCACTGAGATGACTGTGAAATAATGCTATATAAATAAAGTTGAATTGAATTTATACCAGCTGTTAAAACCAATGACGTTTTTTTTTCTCCTGTTTCAGCCCAGCTCAACCCCATGTCACACACTCAGCACTGCATGACCAGCATGGGCGCCCCGTCCTGGAGGTGTTCGGGCCTGGAGGGAGACGAGTCCGACAGTGGGGACATGACGTCAGACGGGGGCCAGGGCATGATGAACGGCCGCCGGACTTGCCATGGCGACAGCGGTCTGAGTTTCCTGCTCAAACAGGAGGACACAGAGACGCAGGATGCCTACGTTTACCTGTACAGCCGCCTGGACGTTGCCGTGAGGGAAATGAGGCAGTACGTCGCCCAGATAGACGTGTGAGTACGACAAAAATGGTCACACACTGTTTAAACCCTTAACAGTCCTGCCAATTTCCCTGAATTTAGCTGCCAAACTCGATTATACAGAATTATACTATAACATTATACATTTAAATAAAAAAAATCATTAAATGATTTCATAAATTATTTTATCAGTCTGTGATATGTGGTCCCCCATAGCTGATAGCACACATTATCCATCCATCTTCTTCCGCTTAATCCTTTTCGGGTGGCGGGGGGGCTGGAGCCGATCCCAGCACACATTAGGTATGTTTAAAAGCACTAAACTATGGAGGAACAAAGCTGCCAAAACTGATGCTGTAGGATTAAACAAAATTATATCTTTGTATTAAAAAATCAAATTAGTAGATTTTTTACTGTTTTTGTGATATGTGTTCCCCCATAGATCCTAGCACTAATATATGGAGGAACAGAACTGCCAAAATTGATTATGCAGAATTAGATTAAATTCTAAATTTATGTTTTTTAAAAAATCTAATTATTTAGTAACTTATTTTATAATTTTGTGATATGCTTTCCCCATATATAATAGTATCAATCTATGGAGGAACAAAGTAGCCAAAATTGATTATATAGAATTAAATAAGATTATGCTATTTTATCAGCCAAAAGTTATTAAGTTGTAATTTTTTGATAGGCTGTATTAATTCCACTTTTCATTTAATTTATTTAATTTCTTAATTAATTTCCCCCTTTTTATTTCTTTATCCTGATTAATTTTCCATTTAACCTAAATATTTCTTGAGTTTTGTTTTTTAAATTTCTTTGTTATTCAGTTGTAAAAGGGACAACTACATTTGTAGTTTCAATTTAATTTAGAATTTCTGTAGCTGTAAACAAGTATATCCACAATACAAACAGTGTTTCAGGTAATATCTAAAAGTGTAAATTAAATGGAAATCACAATTTTATATGTGAATTTTACAAATTAAAAATACAGAAATAGAAAACAAAAATAAAGAAATATTCAGTTAAAATGTAGAACTGATATCAATGACGAGACAAGAAGGGAAAAATTAAATGAAAAGTAACTAATACAGCATATCAGAAAATTATAAAATAACTTAATAAATTCCCTTTGATAATAGGATTTAATATTGAAGAATGTTCAAAATTCTTCATTGTAAATTCTACACTACATTATTACGGCCCGAGCCACTGACAACGTCAGTGGGCGAGAGCCCTATTGTAATGGTTAGAATTTTTTTTAGGGCCCGAGCCACTGACATCAGTGGGCGAGAGCACTACTGTAATTAGGGCCTGAGCCACTGACAACGTCAGTGGGCGAGAGCCCTATTGTATTTGTTAGGGCCCGAGCCACTGACAAAGTCAGTGGACGAGAGCTGTATTGTAATTGTTAGAATTTTTTTTTTTCTTCATCTTTTCCATTTAAGATCTCATTTTTGGGGTAGTGAACGTGCATGAAAACTCACCATTTTTTGCAGGGACTTCAAGACTGGCAAAAAATTGAATATTTTGGAGGAAATATGAATGACCCCACAAAAATTGCTCTACAGCGCCACCTAACATGTGAAGTCAGTTGGGAGTGGCACATGCTTACTTTTACGTAGAAAGATGAAAATCGGGTGAGATGTTTATCATGTCAAGATGTGCAAAAAATTCCATAGAAGTGATGGTCTACACCCAATAGGAAGTCAGCCATTTTGGCAGGAAGTGGCGGTGACCAAATTTCCACCTCACACATTTGATCGAACTTGTCCTAGGGTTTTAGTCCGATTGAGCTCATTTGTGGTGACAATCATCTATACCCATGTGCCATTAACCGTTTGAGTGTGACTGTCGCCAAACTGCGACATAACCCCTAGTGGTCAACAGTGGTAAAGATTTTTTTTCAAGAAACTAGTCGGATCAGATGTCAGAACTTTCCAAGGCTATAACTTTAAAGTAGTAAGAGATAATGGTTTACTGTCAATTAGAAAGATGTAAAATATGATCCAAAGTTTCAGATAGGAGTGAATTTACTAATTTGCATAATGCCACAGCAGCGATATTGAATTACATAACTCAGTCAAAAGCGGACTTTGGGACTTCCGGTTATGGCTGCCACGTAGGACGGACGTGTCTCGCTCTGCTCTGCTCCTGGAAAAAAAAAATCGGCAAATAACTCTCTCATTTGGGACAGAACGTATCCCAGCATTTGGGCGAGGATATGTCGGCGAAGCCTAAGGCTGGAAAACCAGGTAAAGGAAAAAGCGAGCCGCCGAAACAGTCCAAATTAACGGACTTTCAGGTCTGTGACGCAGCAAACAAAACTCCATATATGGCGGAGGAGGCTGGCAACGCTGCGATTTCTGCGGGGAATGGCGCAGATGCGCTGATGGCAGCCATGAGTTCAATGAGAGCGGACTTTTCCTCTAGATTTGATGGGATTATGACAGCGTTGGAAGGAATAAGAAAAGAATTGGGTGACTGTGTAGAACGAACGGCGCAGATGGAGCTCCGTCTCGCTAGTGCTGAAGATGACGTCACCCGTCTTCAATTAAAGGTGCGCACTTTGGAAAAAAAAAATAAATCTCTGGAAGATAATATTTTGGATTTGGAATCTCGGTCGAGACAGAATAATTTGAGGCTGGTGGGTCTTCCAGAGGAATCAGAAGGTCGGGACGTATGTTCCTTTCTGGAAAAGTGGATTCCGGAGGTGCTGGGCAGCGAGGAGTTGCAATCAGCAGTGGTTCTGGAAAAAGCACATCGTATTGGCCCACGGAGAGATAAGGGACCGCCGAGGACCTTAATTATGAAGTTTCTTAGCAACAGAGACAGGATGAAGATCTTCAACGCTGCACGTGCTAAAGGAGAGATTAAACACCAGGACCAGCAGGTGCGGTTCTACCCAGATTTGGCCACAGGAATCCAGCAATTGAGGAAGCAGTTTGATCCTGTACGTAAGGAGCTGCGCAACCTTGGGATTCGTCATGGTGTAATCTATCCTGCGAGACTGCTGACCACGTATGAGGGCAGAACCCACATCTTCAAGACCCCAGAGGAGGCGCAGGAGTTCATCAAGAAGATCAAAGAAGAAGAAGAGACTGGTGGGAGCTAAGCATGAACAAAATATAAGGTAGAATAATTAAGCATTTGCATAGGCATCTGACTGACTTGAAGTAAATAGTAAGTTTACAAAATATAGATTGTATTATATATTAAAAAAACAAAACAAAAACAAAACAAACAAACAAAAAAAAAACTATGATGTACAAAGTTGTTAAAAATTTTGGAGTTAAGTTGGAAAACTACAGAGGAGAGTTAATGTTACGTCATTAAAAGCAGTAGAGTTAGGGTGATTGGGAGGATGAAGAAGGAGTGGCTTAGGCTGATCCTCGTGGGTGTGGAACGGTCGATGGCTATATCGGGAGACAGAATTTTTCTTTTGATTTTGGGGGGTTTGCCACAAGTGTGGGATGGGGAAATTTGTTTGTGTGTAGTTTGTAGGATGAATTTTCAACCACTCATGTTTTTGCTTCTCTGTATGAGCATGTTTACACTGCAAGGTAATCCCAAACTCTCTATTGATCATGGACCAAAGTGTTAATCTTAATTTAACTTCATGGAATTGCAGAGGTCTACAAAATTTAAAAAAACTTAAACAAGTTATGAATAAAATAAAGGACATGGGTTCAAGAATTGTGTTTTTACAAGAAACTCATCTGATAGAGGAGGATGTTAAAAGAATTAGGAGTAGATGGCAGGGAAGTGTATTCACCTCTTCATTTTCATCCCGAGCCAGGGGAGTTATGACTCTCATACATAAATCAGTTCCTTTTCAAGTGAAAAATGTAATTGGAGACAAATTTGGAAGATATGTAATCATTCAAGGTTCTTTGCTATTAGAAAATATAAATCTTGTGAACTTATATGGTCCCAATATAGATGATCAGAAGTTCTTTGCTAATTTATTTCTCATCTTATCATCACTTACAGGGCAACATATAATAGCAGGGGATTTTAATTGTACATTGAATCCAGGTGTGGATAGATCAACAGGACTGGATTGTACGCACATTGGATGTAGGATGACTATTAATCATTTTATGAAAGAATTGAGATTGTTAGATATATGGAGAGAAATGAAACCACAAGTTAAAGCCTATTCTTGTTATTCCAGTACCTACAAGACATTCTCACGTATTGATTATTTTTTGATTTCCACAGAATTAAGGTCCAAGATTCAAAACTGCTTTTATGATAACATCGTGATCTCTGATCATGCACCCTGTTGTCTAATATATGTAGATAAAAAATTGACAAAGGAATCAGGTAGATGGCAATTTCAGCATAAATGGCTTCAGGATGAGGAATTTGTCAAGTATATAGAAAAACAGATAGACGAGTTCTTTGACATCAATACTACACAAACATCAGCATGTGTAAAGTGGGAGGCTTTCAAAGCTTTTATTAGGGGACATATTATTAGTTATACAGGATCAAAATCTAAGAAGACTCGAGAGGAGAGAGCTAAATTGGAACATAAAATAAAAAATCTTCAGGAAAAAGTGTATGCAGGAAGTGACCCAAGGTTGGAGAATGAATTACTGATTTTGAGAGCTGAATACGACAAAAAATCAGCGAATAGAGCTGCCTCGAGTCTTCTAAGATTGAAACAATCTTTTTATGAACAAGGTGAAAAATCAGGAAAATTATTAGCATGGCAGATTAAACAATTGGAAATTAAAACACCAATTACCAGTATTATAAGTAATGGACAGGTAGTTATAGATCCTTTAGAAATTAATAGAGCCTTTAGAGATTACTATGAAAAATTATATGATACCAAAAATGAACCTGATTTAACAAAACTAAATGGGTTTTTGAACGAACTATCTATACCGTGTATTCCAAATGAAAACAGGGAGATATTGGAGTCTAAAATTAGTCAAGAAGAAGTTGGGCTAGCCATTGATAATATGAAATCAGGAAAAAGTGCAGGACCAGATGGTCTTCCAGTTGACCTTTATAAAAAATTTAAGAATAAATTAATAAAACCTTTTTTGGAAATGGTTTTAGAAGCATTTCAAAATAATAATTTACCATCATACATAAATAATGCCTTAATTATACTGCTGCCAAAACCAGGTAAGCCCTCTAATAAATGTGAAAATATGAGACCAATAAGCCTATTAAACGCCGACCTTAAGATAATCTGTAAAATTTTAGCAAGACGAATACAAGAAATTTTACCAAATATTATTAATCGAGATCAGAATGGCTTTATAAAGGGTAGACAAGGCTTCCATAATGTAAGAAGACTATTTAATATTATTTATTTTAATAAAGAAGCACCGGATACAGCTCTCCTATCATTGGACGCCGAAAAGGCCTTTGATAGAGTTGAATGGCCCTTTCTTTTTGAAGTCCTACAAAGGTTTGGACTTGGAAATAATTTCATAAAATGGGTTCAAATAATATACAATAATGCTACAGCAGAAATCCTAACAAATAACAATATTTCAAAACCAATAAAAATCAATAGAGGATGTCGACAAGGCTGTCCACTTTCACCTTTACTGTTTACTATGGCAATTGAACCTTTAGCGATAGCGATACGTTTACATTCACAAATATATGGAATTAAAGTTGGACCAACAGAACATAAAATCTCCCTGTACGCCGATGATATAATTTTGTTTATGTCGAATCTAAAAAAATCAATTCCAACCCTGTTGAATTTAATAAAGAATTTTGGGGAAATATCAGGATATAAAATAAATAAAACTAAATCTTCAATATTAATGCTAAATGAGACCCAGAGAAATCACCCAGCCCCTGAGGTAAATCAATTCAATGTTGTAAATCAGTTTAAATATTTAGGAATCCAAATTATGCCTAAGCTAGAATCAGTCGCCAGCGTCAACTATGAAGCCTTAATGTCAGATATCAATGAGTTAACTCAGAGATGGATGTCACTACCAATGTCGATGATCGGGAGAATCAATATACTTAAAAGTAATATTTTACCTAAAATACTTTATTTATTTCAATACATTCCCTTATCACCACCTTTAGATCTATTCTCAAGAATAAAAAAAAGTTAGTGGAATTTATATGGAACAACAGGAGGGCTAGATTACGTTTGTCTTTATTATATTTACCATTTGATCGTGGAGGTCTGAAATGTCCAAATTTTATGTTGTATTATTGGTCGGCACAACTGAGGTCTATGACATATTATTTTTCATCAAATGATCTCCCTCACTGGACTGAAATGGAATCATACAATTTACCTTTACCTCTTCCCATATTCATATACTCAGATTCGGCAAAAAAATTACAAAAACAAGTTAAAAATCCATTTGTAAAGCATATGATCAAAATATGGTGTGAAGCTAAAAACTATTTAAAAGAACCACAGTTATTGTCACAATTTAGTCCAATATGGGGTAATCAATATTTTAAACCAGGGAGAGCGGACGCTGTATTTAAAGTATGGAATTTAAAAGGGATACAAAAGATTCAGGATTTATATTTGCCATGTGCAGACAACATAATGTCTTTTGAAGAGCTGAGGATCAAATTTAATCTCAATAGAACACATTTTTTTAAATATCTTCAACTTAGAAACTTTATTCGATCAAATCAAAATAAAGCTCTCACTCGACCTATTTATTCATCCTTGGAAAAAATGATGATGAAAGATAGTAAAAGAAAGGGTATTATTTCAGAGTTTTATAACTCATTGACACTATCTTCAAGTGAAAATTCACTGAAAAGATTAAACTACTGGAAAGAAGATCTGCAAATTGAAATTTCAGAGGAACAATGGGAATTGGCTTGTACAGAAGCTCAAACCAAATCAATAAATGCACGCCTTAAATTGATACATTTCAAATGGTTAATGCGGATGTATGTTACACCTGAGGAGTTAAATAGATATAACAAAAATATACCAGATACATGCACAAAATGCATGGAAAGTAAAGGAACCCTATTTCATTGTTTATGGGAATGTAGATTAATAAGAATGTTTTGGGAAGAGGTGAGGGTAACAATTGAAAAAATAATCTCAAAACAAATCATATTGAATCCTAAACTGTTTTTGTTGGGTCTGTACCCAGAAAAGCATAATTTTAATAAAAGTGAAAGAACATTCATAGACCTCAGTTTGCTTAATGCCAAAAAATGTATTGCACTATTATGGAAAAAGACTCATAGACCAGATGTGACTCAGTGGTTAAGACAGATGTTAACAAACCTTCCATTAGAAAGAATAACATATATACTAAAATCAAAGGAAATTGTGTTTGAGAATATATGGAGACCTTTTATTGATTATGTAAAAAATTTAAACATAACTCTTGAAGAAGAAGGTGAATGATGTGTGTGGACCTAGTAAATTCCAAACTGGTGAACATAATATGTATACTTATGTATTGGATTGTCTAGACTAAACAGAGGAGCATTGTTGAAGATTTGATTTTGTTGGTGGTTGTTGGTGTTTTTAGTGCATTTTTTTTTTTTTTTTTGTAGTACTTTAGTGTTAGTGTTTGATTGTTTGTATCATGTTTGTTAAAAAAAAAAAAAAAGGTTCAATAAAGATATTGTGGAAAAAAAAAAAGCGGACTTTGGACGTATTTACACAAAGAATGGTTCAGTCTTTTGACACCATTTTTTGTACAAGGGTACGTTGTCATCTTCAAAGTATATGAACAAGAAAATCAGTACAATGTAAAGAAACAAAGAAATGCGTCACTTACCGGCGGAGAAGGGGACTCGCTCTCTGGCGTGGTTGGTCCATTTTCGTCCATCGTGGTCGTTATTTTCTGTTCTGATGGCCATTTGCACTCTCTCCCACATCTAGACACTCTTATGATTATCCCACGTCAATTTGGTTTGTATTCCCCGGCAATTTTTCGAGTATGAATCAGTTTTATGTGACGGTACATGACGGTGCATGACGGCCATATTTGCTTTCTGGGCTCAAAGAAGGAAAACAGGAAAAGGAAATAAGGATTTCTTCTTCTTGGGTGTATTACGTGTCATTCATGAGTCCTCCCAACGCGTGCCTGCCACCTTCTCAACTGGCACCATCAGTACAAGTCGTCAGTACAGCTGGGGAGTTAAAGGGATGTCAGAATCAGTTGACAGGCGCAGCACCGTGCTCTGCCACTAGGGGCACGCAAAATCTCACACTCAAAGGGTTAAAAGTTATTGAAAACTTTTCCAAAAGTTCGACGGTTTGGCCATAGGGGCGTGGCAAAGTTTGATGCCTCACCATGATCATTCTATAACCATTCTGACAGCAATAACTCTGGTATGCATTGTCGGATTTCAACCAAATTCAATATTATGGATATCAGTCCAATTCCAAACAGTTTTATAGAACAATATTCATAGAAATCTACAGCGCCACCTAGTGGTTAAAGGAAGACTTGCTGAAAACTGTTTTATTTATTACTCACACGCCACTTGCCAGAATGACGTGAAATTTTGTGATTCATCAGACCACAGGGATGATCATAACTACACATCCACTTTACCATGATGTCACACTTGTTACCATGGACACGCCCTCCTCGCCATTCAATCCGTGATCTTGTGGAGAGGGTTGGGAAGGTCCTGGAGTCATGAAATTTGGAGCATAGGTAGAAGTCACTGTTATCTGTAGTCCTATATGGGTCAGCAACACATAACTGATAGGTGTTACCAAGGGGACATGGCAAAGGTTGACTCCTCGCCATGGAACATCGGAAAGTTGTAATTTGGACAACCTTTGTCTGATTTTCAGCAAATTTTCTATGATGGATATTAGTCCCACCCCACACGCTTGTACGTAAAAATGATTGACAAAAGTTATAGCACCACCTACTGCTCAAAGGAAGTACTGTACCAAACTGTTTATGATTCAGGCAACGCTTGCCGCAACAACGGAAAATTTTCTGAGCCAGCTAGGTACAACGGGCGCCAGGGTTCGCGGTTACGCGGGGGGTGAGGGTCCGCTTACAGCTGCTTGCAGCTTTAAGTAGAATTTTGTCTTCTACTCCATCTAAGATCTCATTTTTGGGGTAGTGAACGTGCATGAAAACTCACCATTTTTTGCAGGGACCTCAAGACTGGCAAAAAATTTATTTTGGAGGAAACATAAATGACCCCACAAAAATGGCTCTACAGCGCCACCTAACACATGAAGTCAATGGGGAGTGGCACACGCTTACTTTCGCGTAGAAAGATGAAAATCGGGTGAGATGTTTATCATGTCAAGACATGCAAAAAACTTTATAGAAGTGATGGTCGGCCATTTTGGCGGAAGTGGCAGTGACTATATTTCCACCTCGCGCAGTTGACGTGCATTTGATCAAACTAGTTCTAGGGTTTTTGTCCGATTGAGCTCATTTGTGGTGACAATCATCTATACCCATGTGCCATTAAAAGTTATTGAAAACTTTTCCAAAAGCTTGATGGTTTGGCCGTAGGGGTGTGGCAAATTTTGATGCCTTGCCATGATCATTCTGTGATCATTCTGACGGCAATAACTCTGGTATGCATTGTTGGATTTCAACCAAATTCAGTGTTTTGGGTATCAGTCCAATTCCAAACAGTTCTGTAGAACAATATTCATAGAAATCTACAGCACAACCTATAGGAGGCAGAACATTTTGCATCAGAAAGTTTGCATCATGTTGTTTTTTTAATACCTTGGGAATGGAATGTCGGATTGGCACCAAGATGGGTATGATGTACTGTATATGGGTATGCCTTTGAACAATTACAACTATGAATATTCATGGTAGCAGTAGCGCCCTCTCTTGGAGACATGAAGGTTACACCGAAGGTTTTCTTCAATATCTCTGAAATGAATAGTCTGATTGGTACAATTTTTGGTGACAATCATCTATACCCATGTGCCATTAAAAGCTGTTGAAAACTTTTCCAAATGACCGACGGTTTGGTGGAAGGGACGTGGCCAATTTTGCAGTATCACCATCACCCTTCCAATGGCTTTTACTCTGGCATACATTGACTGATTTCAACCAAATTTTGTATGGTGAATAGGTAGCCAGTACTGATAATTTCTATAATAAAGAATGATACATAGCGACAGCGCCCCCTCCCGTCAATGGACAGGAAGTTGCCATAACTCACATGCCATACTCACGTGCCGCTTGCCAGAATGAAGTGGTTGATCATAACTGCACATCAGCTTTAGCATGGCATCACTGCTGTTACCATGGACACGCCCTCCTCGCCATTCAATCTGCGATCTCTTTTGGAGGGTTCGGAATGACCTGGAGTCATGAAATCTGGAACATAGGTTGAGGTGACTGTCATATGTAGTCCTGTATGTGTGGGCAACACATAACTGACAGGGAAGTGTTGCCATGGCGACATGGCGAAGGTTGACTCCTTGCTGTGGAATATCAGAAAGTTGTAACTTGGACAAACTTTGTCTGATTTTCACCAAATTTTCTAAAATGGATATTATTCCTGCTCCACATGCTCCTACCTGAAAATAATTAACAAATGTTAAAGCGCCACCTAGTGGTTAGACCATCGGATACGGTTAACTTAGACAAACTTTATCTGATTTTCACCAAATTTCTACAATGGATATCAGTTCCACCCTGCACACTCCTCTATAAAAATAATTCACAAAAGTTATAGCTCCACCTAGTGGTCAGACCAATGGTCACTCGTAACTCGGACAAACTTTGTCCAATTCTCACCAAATTTTCTATGATGGATATTAGTCCCACCCTGCATGCTCCTATGTACAAATAATTTACAAAAGTTATAGCACCACCTTGTTGTTAGAACAACGGACACTTGTAACTTGGACAAACTTTGTACAATTTTCACCAAAATTTGTATGATCGATATTAGTCCCGCCACGAACACGTCTATTTAAAAATAATTAACAAAAGTTATTGCGCCCCCTAGTGATTAAAGGAAGAATTGCTGAAAGCTGGTTTTTGTTTTTATTTTTCCTCTCACCAGATGCAAAAATGAAATGAAGGAATGACTAGGACTCATCGACAGCACATGTACATAGTACGGAACTGTTTCCATGGTGACCGGCATGCTTCAATGGCTTCCTCGCCATGCAAAACATGAGAGTTCCAGCTCAGACAATCCTTGTCTGATTTGGACCAAACTTTGCACAAATCATACTAATCCCACTCTGAACATGTCTGTATTTAAATATTCACAAAATTGTCACAGCACCACCTAGTACTGACATGAGGTACTGCACAAAATTATATCAACTTTCGCACAAAGACCAGTAGTCAGAATGACATGACATTTTCAGAGGTTTCTCAGAGCGCATTGGATTACCCTCAGTGGAAGTCACTTTTGTCCTGCAATCATCACAGTTGCCATGGAAACTCACTCCTCGCCATTCAGTACGTTTTTTACTTTGGAACATTGGGAAAGTCTGAGCATCACGAAATGGGAAACGTAAGTCAAGGTGACTCTCTTCTGTAGTCCTATATGGGTCTGCAACATATACCTAACATATAAGCGCTGCCACGGCCACATGCTGAAGTTTCCCTCTTGGCAATATGTCAGACAGCTGTAACTTAGACAAACTTTGTCCAATTTACCCCATAATTGCAATGATGGATCTTAGGCCTGACCCGCACTCTCCTACATAAAAAT
Organism: Pholidichthys leucotaenia; assembly: GCA_020510985.1. Lineage (NCBI taxonomy): Eukaryota > Metazoa > Chordata > Actinopteri > Cichliformes > Pholidichthyidae > Pholidichthys > Pholidichthys leucotaenia. Next base: position 194,083,826 of record CM035843.1, on the reverse strand, counting down.
GATTGACAAAAGTTATTGCGCCACCTACTGCTCACAAGAAAGTACTTCGCCAAGCAGTTTTCTTTATTATTAATGCAGCGATGACGGGAAAGTTGTTGGGTCCGATGGGCACCAGGGTCTGCAGGCGCGCGGGGGGCGAAGGCCCGCTTACAGCTGCTTGCAGCTTTAATATTATAATGAATGAATGAATGAATTTATTTCGGATAGTACAGTACAGGTTAAAAGAAACTGTATAATATAACAACAAGGTCAAATTAGACAAAGACTGCTTCTTCTATACAATTCCACGTGAGTTATCCGAAATGGGTGATGGCTGAAGCCGCAGCTTATATTGCCCACCCATATTCCATCCAAGAATTCAAAAGAGAAAAAAGAGAAAACAAGACAAGAGCGATTACAATTTAAAACAAAGCTAAGACAAAATGTGACTGAGAGAAAAAAAAATGAAAACTAAGCTAAGTTAAGCGGTTACTATTCAAAACAAATCTAAAACAAAATGTCACAGAGAAAAAAAGAAAACAAAAAACAAAAAACAAAAAAAAACTAAGCTACAACACAATACAGGCTGGATATGTCAATCCTTATGTGAGTTTACATGTCGTCTTGTAAATATGTTTGGAGTATTTTTTCCTTTAGTTTTTGTTTAAATTGTCCAAGCGTTGTACATGATTTTAATTCAGGTCCAAAATCGTTCCATAATCTGACTCCTTGCACTGAAATACAGTGTTGCTTGGTGGTTGTTCTCACTGTAGGCTTTTGAAATATACATGTTCCTCTGAAGTGATATCGTTTCTCCCTTGTTTGGAACAACTTTTGGATATTTGCGGGCAGTGATAAATTCTTCACTTTGAACATTATTATTGCGGTTTTAAAGTCAACCAGATCTTTCAACTTGAGAGTTTTTTGTTTGAGAAAAAGTGGGTTTGTTGGTTCCCTGTAAGCTGCTTTGTTTATTATTCTAATAGCTCTCTTTTGAAGCATAAAGAGTGGATATATGTTTGTTTTATATGTATTTTCCCATACTTCATTACAATATGTCATGTATGGGAGTATTAATGAATGATACAAGGTGTATAGTGTGGGTTGATTCAGCAAATATTTCACTCTGTGTAATATTGCAATTGATTTGGATACTTTACCTTTAATATAATTAATATGTGACTTCCAACACAGTTTGTTATCAATTATTACTCCAAGGAATTTAGTTTCAGATACCCTTTCAATCTCTACACCATTTACATTGAGTTTCATTTGTTTCATTTGTTTCATTTGTTTGATCAGTGTTTAGTTGCACATTTGTTTTTGGTTTTTTTAGCATTTTCTTTGTTTTAATTTTTTTTAATCTATTATATCAAAACTTTATTACAATATGAATATAGGAATTTTCTTTTGAAGGCTGTTCTCTTGTCTCTAGTCCCAGTTGTCATCTGCAAATATAAAGAGTTTACTCACATCCATCAGAAATACTCTCAGCTTTAACCGCTCAGGCCTTTATTGTGGGTTTGTCTATTTTTGTAGCCTGTATGGTGACATTTACAGATCTCTGCACAGGAGGAAAAAAATAGACTTGCCTCCCTGTTTTTGTCTGTCTGCCCTTTGCCTCATTTAAAGCTGAGGAGTTAGGAAAGGAACATTCTTCCGTCCCAAAATATTTATGAGGCAGCAGAGGAACAGGGAGAGAAGCCAGGATAACATCCAGTTAATGGGACACTGATTGTTGTCATCTGAATGAATGGACCTGTATTTTTAGTTGTGGGGTTGCAAAATGACACATTGTAGCCTATCACAGAATATCTAATTAGGCCTGTAACAATAACAAATTTTGGAAGACAGTAAATTTTTAATAGTAAGTCATTGTCATGTTTATATCTGCATTGTTGGTTAAAGGCTCCTTTATACTAGACTGCGGGGAAATGGAGGCTCTGCATGTCTAAGAGCAGTTTTGTTCCCACTTGGAAAAATTGAGTGAGATGGTTCTGTTTTAATGTTTTTTTTTTTCAGTTTTTGTTAGAATTGTTTTCAATTATTGGCCACATACCGGCTCGCTGACATTACTGGGCTCTTCTGGCTCATTTGACTTCAGTCCAAGATGCTCCCATACCGGAGCTTTGGAATTCAGTTTTCTTCTATTTATTCTTCCAAAGTTTCTGGAATTGTGCAGTTGTCAGGAAACTCAGCCAGGAGCAGTCCTGCTGCGCTCACATTGTAATTTGTTTGTACTGTTGTTACATCCCTAAGTCTAGGGGGGTTATGGAAGCAACATAAAAATAGGGGAAGCCAGCTTAAATATTTCAAATAGGTTTATTGATTAAATTAACACAAAAAATGCAACAAAGAAAAATAAAGGTCCCGAACAAAGAGTGAGCATCTTCAAATGGAAATGCTGATCTGCCAATAAAACAAAAACAGGTTAATTCCAATGCACAGCCAATACTAACAGATATTTCAAAGAACACTACCAGCACAGAAACAGTCCCGCCACTGGTAAACCAGACACAAAAGGGGTGCAGCACCCTCCTCAGCTCTCCTCCAGTCTTGAAGAACCTCCAGACTAATTGGAAAGGCAGTACACCTGTGTGATTACTGATGGATTCAGAAAATGCCTGGAGCGAGAGGGAAGAGCAGAATACACACCCATACACACACACACACCTACACAACAGGGCCGTAAAAAGAAGCACTTATGTTCCAGGCCGTAACAACTATATTCTGCTGTTATGAGGAGAATAAATTAGTGTGAAAATGAGATTCAGCGGGGTGGATGGACGGACGGGCTGGTGGAGCTTCGTGACAGTTTTCTGCTTGTTTGCTGCTGACAGCTGACATGGGGTGATCAGACGTGTGTTTCCTTAAAGTTTGAAAACGCCATGAAGAGTTGTTGAGGTGCTAATTTATGCTAATGGACCCGTGCCTGCAGCTTGCCAATTGTAATTTGAAAGCAGCATTAGATAATTTCCCACAGCATCCCAAGCAGTCTCTCACAGCACCCCGGTTGAAAAACACTGTGGTGCTCCCTCTCCTCGGAGGAGAACAGGAAGTTTCCCTACAGTGCAGCTAGCTTACCTAGCAGCTTGACTGTGGTTATTAGAGCTCTTTATAAAGTCTAGTCATGGGCTCTGTAGTCCCAGCTACATTGTCAGTGATATACTGTATCTCATGTCATCCTGGCCTATTTTATTTATTTGGCCAGCATGACGTGGGTACTGGAACTGTTCCATGTGCAAAGTGGTACTGCAGTAAATAAACCCTGAGGTATTTTGACCAAAGCATTGACAGACCTCTGGGAGAGGTGTGAACATGTGGAAAAAAAGATTAGGCTAGGGACTCTTTAAAACTTTATTATACACTAAAAATTGTCATTGTATTCCCCCCCCCCCTCCCCCAGGCTACTGTCCTCCATCACTGAGCCTACACAGCTGCAGGGGGGCGGAAAGCCGCCGGTCGATGAGGAGAACCCGTCGCCTTCGATGGCGTCCTGCGAGGACGGATGTGACCAGGACAAGGCGGAGCAGGGCGGCATCAAGAGAGTCTGCTTCAAAGTGACTGAGGAGGACCAGGAGGACTCGGGCCACGACACCATGAGCTACAGAGACTCCTACAGGTGAGGCTTGCAAAGAAATCAGATTGTTTAGCTAAACTCAGGTGTGACTGTAGTGACTGTAGCTACAGGTGTAGTTAGGGACAGGTTGATGTTAAATAGGTAAATAAAAATAGGTAAACAGTTTGGCCTTCAGAGGCTAGAATTTTTTGTTTTCTGTCATTTTGCCAGGCGGGGTTGTATAAATTCTGTCATAGTATGTTTGTTATCGGTCACTTTTATTGGTTTAACCTGTCAAAATGATAGACAGCTGTCATGGCTGGGGAAAAAAATCTGTCAGTGAAGGACAGTTTTCAGTTACCACAATCTCTGGTACAATTATAGACATTTAGTGCTTCAGGATTTACATTAATGGCAGAAGTGGTGTTTCTACAGTGCATCCGGAAAGTATTCACAGCGCTTCAGTTTTTCCACATTTTGTTATGTTACAGCCTTATTCCAAAAGGGATTACATTCATTTTTTCCTCAAAATTCTACACACAATACCCCATAATGACAACATGAAAAGTTTTTTTTTTTTTGAGATTTTTGCAAATTTATTAAAAATTTAAAAAAAACTAAGAAATCTCATGTACATAAGTATTCACAGCCTTTGCCATGAAGCTCAAAATTGAGCTCAGGTGCCTCCTGTTTCCACTGATCATCCTTGAGATGTTTCTGCAGTTTAACTGGAGTCCACCTGTGATAAATTCAGTTGATTGGACATGATTTGGAAAGGCACACACCTGTCTATAGAAGGTCCCACAGTTGACAGTGCATGTCAGAGCATAAACCAAGCATGAAGTCAAAGGAATTGTCTGTAGACCTCCGAGACAGGATTGTCTCGAGGCACAAATCTGGGGAAGGGTACAGAAAAATTTCTGTTGCTTTGAAGGTCCCAATGAGCACAGTGGCCTCCATCATCTGTAAATGGAAGAAGTTCGGAACCACCAGGACTCTTCCTAGAGCTGGCCGGCTGTCTAAACTGAGTGATAGGGGAAGAAGGGCCTTATTCAGGGAGGTGACCAAGAACCCGATGGTCACTCTGTCAGAGCTCCAGCGTTGCTCTGTGAAGACAGGAGAACCTTCCAGAAAGACAACCACCTCTGCAGCAATCCACCAATCAGGCCTGTATGGTAGAGTGGCCAGATGGAAGCCACTCCTTAGTAAAAGGCAAATGGCAGCCTGCCTGGAGTTTGCCAAAAGGTACTTGAAGGACTCCCAGACCATGAGAAACCAAATTCTCTGGTCTGATGAGACAAAGATTAAGTTCTTTGGCGTGAATGCCAGGCGCCATGTTTGGAGGAAACCAGGCACCGCTCATAATCATGCCAATGGTGGTGGCAGGATCATGCTGTGGGGATGTTTTTCAGCGACAGGAACTGGGAGACTAGTCAGGATAGAGGGAAAGATGAATGCAGCAATGTCCAGAGACATCCTGGATGAAAACCTGCTCCAGAGCGCTCTTGACTTCAGACTGGGGCGACAGTTCATCTTTCAGTAGGACAATGACCCTAAGCACACAGCCAAGATATCAAAGGAGTGGCTTCAGGACAACTCTGTGAATGTCCTTGAGTGGCCCAGCTAGAGCCCAGACGTGAATCCAATTGAACATCTCTGGGGAGATCTGAAAATGTCTGTGCACCGACTCTTCCCATCCAACCTGATGGAGCTTGAGAGGTGCTGCAAAGAGGAATGGGTGAAACTGCCCAAAAATAGGTGTGCCAAGCTTGTGGCATCATATTCAAAAAGACTTGAGGCTGTAGTTGCTGTCAAAGGTGCATCAACAAAGTATTGAGCAACAGCTGTGAATACTTATGTACATGTGAGTTCTTAGTTTTTTGTTTTTAATAAATTTGCAAAAATTGCAACAAAACTTTTTTCACGTTGTCATTATGGGGTATTATGTGTAGAATTTTGAAGAAAAAAAAGAATTTAACCCTTTTGGAATAAGGCTGTAACATAACGAAATGTGGAAAAAGTGAGGCAATGTGAATACTTTCCAGATGCACTATACAGACGTGTATGCGTGTATGGGAACATATAGACAAGTATGCATATTCATCTTTATCTACTGGCAACTTTTTTTGGGGGGGGGGGTTAAAACAAATTTTTCTTTTAAATTTTCAACTTTATTCCTCATAGTTCTGACTTCTTTCCTTGTAAATTTGCAACTTCTTTCTTGCTTATTTGTGACTTTTTATCTTTTAATTTTTCAACTTTTTCCTCATAAATTCATTCTTTGTTCGTCAAAGTTGCAACCTTTTTCTTGTAAAACTGACTTTTAACCTCTTTAAATTTACATTTTGTGTAAATTCACTACTTTTCCCCTCATAAAGTTGCAACATTTTTCTTGTAAAATTGGAACTTTTAACCTCTTTAAATTTGCAACATTTTGTATAAATTTGCTAATTTTCTCATTGTAAATTGGCACCTTTTTTCTTGTAAATTTCTGACTTTTTACCTCTTTAATTTCACAACTTTTTTCTTCTAAATTCACTACTTGTCTCATCATGAAGTTGCAACTTTTTTCTTGTATTTTTCTGACTTTTTATCTTTTTAATTTTACAACTTTGCTCTTGTAAATTCACTATTTTTCTCATCTTAAAGTTGCAACCTTTTTCTTGTATATTTGCAACATTCAAACAGTTGCTGCTTATTTTTTTTTCTGACCCAGGTTTATTGTTTTATGTTTTGGTTTTTGTTTGTTACAAAAATAGGGGCCCCTAAACACATGGCCTTGCACATGGTCCCCAAAAATCTAGAAGTGCTCCTGAGTTGGTTACATCTTATCCCTTAATAACCCATAAACACCATCCAAACTCTCCTCACTCTACAAACCCTTAAAATGCATCTCATTTCCCCCCTTAAGAGACTCTGATCCAGTCCAGATGTTGGTGTTTCAGAGATTTTGGTGACTTGATCTGGTTATGTCATTTGGTTTGTTGTGTGATGGGTTCACCGGACAGAGTGCCACCCTCCACCACCCACTAAGAAATAGTTACTGGTGATGGGTGTGGCGGGCTGGTGTGTAATAGAGGCAAATGTTTGGGGCACCCCCCCACCCCACCCCCAGCCCGCTCTGTCATTACGGCCCAGCCACGCCATGTGAATGAGGCTGCCTCATGGTAATAAAAGGTAAAGTAAATCGTAGGCTGTGTGATATATTTACTGTGAGTTTTACAGCCCAGTGGAAGGAAAAGTTCTCTGTTTAAGTTAATGGTGTAACACTCCTTAGTAAATCTGTCTCTATAATGATGATTGTGGCAGTGGGCTCTGTGTGCGTCTGTCCAGAGCAGTAATTCTAGGCTGTTTTGTGTTTCCACTTTATTTTAGTGCATTATATAGGATTTTTGTGACAAAGGGTGCATCCCAATTCACCCCTTAAAGGGGTAGGGCGAAGGAGTGAATTGGAACGCATCCAGAGTCCTCCTGCACAGAAGTTCTCTCCCACAGAATCTAGGACTACAGAGCTGTCTGAAATGCCACATTTGGATTGGCTGTTCCTGTCTGTGAGGTCATCACGCCACTACTTAACTTGCCTCCTGGATAGTCTGGTACACCCTCTCCTCAGAGGAGAACAGGAACAGAGCTCACATGGCTACAGTAGAGCTAGAACTAGTGGCACCCCTCCCCCCGACACACACACGCACACACACACACACACTCGTCAATCTGTAACGTCTCCCATTTGATAATTTCCCAGCCTACTTGTCAATTTGCAACTTTGCCTGCTGACACCCTCTCCTCAGAGGAGAACAGGACACATAACACATAAGCTACATTCTGATCCACAGTGTACTTCAGCTGTATTCCCTGCGATGTTCACAGGGAATATCAGTTAAGTTAACTGCCCTTCACAAAATTTCTCCATTTGAAACACCCTGTAACCGTCAGCTCCCTCCTCCGTGTGTTACCACGGTAACCATAGACACGTATTGATACTACAGTGGAGAATTTATATTTCTTAAATAAAATATTAATACAAATATATTTGTATTACTATCAGTTGATATTGGGGAGAAAGGAGGCAGGCGAGGCAACGAGCTAGACTACACAGAAACTTTATCCTTTCTCTGACATAACTTACAGCCAAAAAACGATCCCAGGTCTCTGTGCATTCCTCTTTTATATCATTAATACCATGCATCGAGACCCGCAACGTCGGACCATCATACATTATGTTTAGAACAAAGCCTGTGTGGCACACTAACATGACATAACGCTGGCGCCGCTCTCACACCCTTCTTCTTCCAGCGGCTCTGGCATTTACTCGTCTCCCTAGAGGGCGCATAGTCCTTACTGTCCCGTTTGATACCCCACGGTGACACCTCCTCTTTTGGTCCATTGTTCCCTGAGTGGAGAAGTCCAACACCATGCCCCCCCCCTCGCCCCCGAACATCCAGAAAGGGCACTAACCCGACTTGAGCCAGTGCCCAGAGCGGCTGACAAAAACCAAACTGGCATTCTGCAAGCTTTTTGGGACGAAGGTGCGGGGAAAACAATGGTGGGCCGGGCCCGGTCTGTTAAAAGCCTCCGTACTGTGCAAAAATTGCACGGGCGGATCAGCCTTGGGTGCGGGGTTTTCTGGTAAAAACTCTCCGGCGATCCGCAGCGGCTGAGGAAAAAACGAGTTCTGCCGAGGAGGCTGCCAAATCCTCCTTAGATGCAGAGTGCAACCCTAAAAGAACCCAAGGCAGGCGGTCGACCCAATTTGCATCCGTGAGCAAAGCTCTGAGCACTGCTTTAAGCGACCTATGAAAACGCTCGCATAACCTGTTAGCCTGGGGTTTGTACACGGTGGTGCGGTGAATTTTGCCCCCCAGGCTCTGGGCCATCGCGGACCAGAGTTCCGAAACGGATTGTGGACCCCTGTCGGAAGTGATGTCCAACGGGGATCCAACCCGTGCTACCCAAGCTGACAAAAAAGCATGAGCCACTTCTCCAGATGTGGTAGAAGCCAGCAGGACCACTTCAGGCCAGCGCGTGGTGCGGTCCATGATTGTTAAGAGGTGCATAAAACCTTGCAACGGCGGGAGGGGTCCCACCAAATCCACGTGGACATGGTCGAACCTCCTGGCCGGGTTTTGGAACGGCTCGAGGGGGACTCTGGTGTGCTTGTGCACTTTGGCCTGCTGGCACGCAATGCAAGCTGCAGCCCACGCTTTCACGTCCTTGCACAAGTGCAGCCAGATGAATTTCGCCCCCACTAGCTTCACCGAAGCTTGTACTCCCTTATGCGAAAGGGAGTGGACTGACTCAAAAACGTGACGTGCCAAGAGCTCGCCCACGTCCGGTGGAGACGTCACAGAGCAAGGGACAGCACCCTTCTTGCACCACCCTGCTCTCCAGCCTTAACCCAGTAGGCGCAGACTGGAGCGCGCAAATGTCGACATCCCTGGTTTGCTCCGCAGCTATCGTGGGGAAATCTATTCCCATGTAGACCGGTGAGACTAACGCACACAACAGACAATCGGCTATGACGCTGAGCTTACCGGCAACATATTGAATGTCAGTAGTAAACTTTGAAATTGCGGCTAAATGCCATTGCTGCCGGGCTGACCACGGTTCCGAAACCTTGGCCATTGTGTATGTCAGTGGCTTATGGTCCATGAACGTGGCGAACTCGCACTCCTTTAACCAAAACTGGAAACGGCGCATCGCCAGGTAGAGAGCCAGCAATTCTCTATCGAACGTGCTGTATTTGCATTTGTTGTCGTGCAAAGTTCGGCTGAAAAATGCAAGCGGCGCATTTCAAATAAACCATTTCCCTGCAAGTGGTCAAATAATTGCGTAGCAACAACTCTTTCTAAGATTTTTGAAATGAAAGGGAGATTAGAGATTGGTCTATAGTTAGCTAAAACTCCTGGATCCAGCGTTGGCTTTTTGAGTAAGGGTTTAATTACAGCAGTTTTAAAAGCCTACGGTATATGGCCTAATGTTAATGAAGAATTGATTATTTGAAGAATAGAGCTACCAATAAATGGGAAGACTTCTTTAAATAAACTGGTAGGAATAGGGTCTACAAGACAAGTTGAAGGCTTGGATGAGGAAATTATTTTATCTAACTCTAAAGGTCAATTGGAGTAAACTCATCCAAACAGATAGCAATTGAAGGAGTTGTAGTAGTTACTGTATTTAAGTTAACGGTGGGAAGAATCTAACTGATTTTATCTCTGATAGATGAAATTTTATTATTGAAAAAGTTCATAAAGTCCTGACTAGTAAGCTGTAAGGGAATGCTAGGATTGACAGAGTCCTGACTCTTTGTCAGCCTGGCTACAGTGCTGAAAATAAACCTGGGATTATACTTGTTCTCTTTTATTAATGCGGAATAATAACTTGTTCTAGCTTTCCTAAGATTTTTTATAAATTAGAAGTTGATTTCTCCAAGCTAAATAGATTCCATCTAATTTCGTGGAGCACCATTTTCTTTCTAATTGACGAGTCTTCTGTTGTAAGCTACGAGTTTCTGTGATGAACCAAGGAGTTAGAAATCTCTGATTAGACTTTTTCTTTTTTAAAGGGGCCACCAAGTCTAGAGTCTGATGCAGAGAAGCTGTAACACTATCTACCATGCTATCAATTACAGAAGGAGCAAGCTCTCCATAGCTTACCTCTGTTGTGTTGACACATGGCATAGAGGAAACAATCTGCATAAATTTGGTAACGGCATCATCTGAGAGACATCTACTGTAGTAATATTTTTCTTTAGGAGCCAAATAGTCAGAAATAGTAAAATCAAAGGTTAACAGACAATGGTCTGACAGTACAGGGTTATGAGGAGACACTACCAGATTTTCTATTACTATGCCATATGTTAGAACAAGGTCCAATGTGTGGTGGAGATAATGGATAGAGTTTCCTACTTTTCTGAAAAAAAAAACAAAAAACAAAAAAAAACATTGAGTCTAATATTGAATTAAATGCCTTATTAAGGCAATCACTATCTACATCTACATGTATATTAAAGTCCCCTACTATAATTATTCTATCTGATTTCAGCACTAAATCTGCTAAGAACTCTGCAAATTCGGATAAAAACTCTGAGTAGGCTGAGGGAGGACGATAAACTATGGCAAATAAAATTGGGTTTAACTTAAAATTGCTAACATGCCCAATACTGAGGACCAGGCCCTCAAAGGAATTATAACGTGTTTTTTGCTTTACATTAACTAGTAATTTGGAATGGTAAATTGTCGCTACTCCTCCTCCACGACCAGAACTTCTGGGATTTTGACAGTTTAAATAACCAGAGAGAGTTGATTCATTTAAACCAGCATAATTCCCTTGCCCTAACCAAGTCTCTGTAAGGACTATTAAATCAATCTGATGATCAATTAACGGATCATGGACTAGCAGAGACTTGGGAGTTAGAGACCTAATATTTAACAAACCGCATTTAATTTTTAAATTATGAGGAGGAACAGATGCCAACTCATTAAATTCAGAGGCTTCATGTTTAATCTCTTACACTCCGGGATACCGCGGGTGGTCACGTCTCTGCATCCTAGTGCGTCTCAGTGTGCACTGAAAAAAAAAAAAGCTGCATTAACGTTCTTCCAGTACAGACACAGCCGCGAACAGAAAGCCAAAGGAGTGTTTTGATTGGTTTAGATTTGATTGGCCTGTCATTCGACTAATAAGAGCCTTGAATTGGGTTTCTGAAACTTTGAAGAACCAAAGACTGAAAACCTAGCAAGAAGGACCTGCCTACCAACGACTGCGAATACAACGAGCCAATTGAAGCAGAGAAGTTTGACAATTGAAACGCGTGCGTCCTGTGCGTAAAATCTGTTTTGTGTAAGCCGCTGTGTGTAACGGTAGCGTTCGCCAGTCTTTTTTTATTACTACTGTTCTTATTTGTTTTGAAAAATCGTTCGCCAAAACCGCAATCATGGAAGCGCAACACCGCAATGATGGAATCATGGTTTGACCGGGTCGCGTGACCAGAACCACGAGTCGTAACAAGTGGACCAGCTTCATGTTCATCTGACAATGAGGAACAGATGTTCACCAACGGCACTGCTGTTGTGGACAGGTAAGTGTTATAAGCTAAATTATTCTTTATCACTGAAAATAGTAATAAAAATGACTTTTGACCGATCGGTAATTACAATGGTGCGTCATCGCCACATGACGGACCATTGACGGACCATTTTTTGTGCGCCGAGCTCCTCTGTAGCGGGGGGGTGGGGGTGGGGGAGTTGTTATGCTCTACATTGCAGATATTTTAGTATAATTTTTATTGCACTGTAGGTTATTTTTTCTTGTAAAAAAAGGCCACACATTTTTTTACATGGCATGCTTCTTTGTGTGTGGGGGGCTTGTTTGTTCATTCATTCATGAATGAATAAACACCCCCCCCTTCTATGTTGAATCATTCAAAAGTTATAGACGTTTTTCCAAACTGTGCCATTTGGCACAATTTGGCACAGTTCAAAAATGCCTGGGAACAACCTGAGAAAAAAGCTGTATAATATATTCATTTTTTGTGGTATTGTTACAAAATTTTGACCTCAGCTTGATAACACTTGGTTCTACATTTCTGTTGCATTTTCCAGCCAGTATCTGACAGCTGTGTGTTATTTGCAAGCATTTGTATCTAAAAAAAAACACCCAGGCAAACTTTATTTTCTTCAAGTTCAGTATGTTTAGATGACTGTTACTCAGCGGCAGGAGCACTTAGAGAGATTATGACTGTTTTGCCAAAAAATTCAAAGTGTTTTCTTTTAAATGAGACCAACCCCATGAAGTTGCTGCAAAGGGTTGAAGAACAGCTTTTGATTTACTGTGGGTATGTTATTTTTAGGCGTTTTTAGGGAAATTGACCAGAGTGCAAGGGGTTAATTTGAGTTTTACCAACTTTTCGTTTAATCACTTTGGGATGCTTATACATTATATTTTTTTTTTTCCACAATATCTTTATTGAACCTTTTTTTTTTTTTAACAAACATGATACAAACAATCAAACACTAACACTAAAGTACTACAAAAAGAAAAAAAAAAAAAAAAAGGATGCACTAAAAACACCAACAACCACCAGCAAAATCAAATCTTCAACAATGCTCCTCTGTTTAGTCTAGACAATCCAATACATAAGTATACATATTATGTTCACCAGTTTGGAATTTACAAGGTCCACACACATCATTCACCTTCTTCTTCAAAAGTTGTTTAAATTTTTTACATAATCAATAAAAGGTCTCCATATATTCTCAAACACAATTTCCTTTGATTTCAGTATATATGTTATTCTTTCTAATGGAAGGTTTGTTAACATCTGTCTTAACCACTGAGTCACATCTGGTCTATGAGTCTTTTTCCATAATAGTGCAATACATTTTTTGGCATTAAGCAAACTGAGGTCTATGAATGTTCTTTCACTTTTATTAAAATTATGCTTTTCTGGGTACAGACCCAACAAAAACAATTTAGGATTCAATGTGATTTGTTTTGAGATTATTTTTTCAATTGTTACCCTCACCTCTTCCCAAAACATTCTTATTAATCTACATTCCCATACACAATGAAATAGAGTTCCTTTACTTTCCATGCATTTTGTGCATGTATCTGGTATATTTTTGTTATATTTATTTAACTCCTCCGGTGTAACATACATCCGCATTAACCATTTGAAATGTATCAATTTAAGGCGTACATTTATTGATTTGGTTTGAGCTTCTGTACAAGCCAATTCCCATTGTTCCTCTGAAATTTCAGTTTGCAGATCTTCTTTCCAGTAGTTTAATCTTTTCAGTGAATTTTCACTTGAAGATAGTGTCAATGAGTTATAAAACTCTGAAATAATACCCTTTCTTTTACTATCTTTCATCATCATTTTTTCCAAGGATGAATAAATAGGTCGAGTGAGAGCTTTATTTTGATTTGATCGAATAAAGTTTCTAAGTTGAAGATATTTAAAAAAATGTGTTCTATTGAGATTAAATTTGATCCTCAGCTCTTCAAAAGACATTATGTTATCTGCAGATGGCAAATATAAATCCTGAATCTTTTGTATCCCTTTTAAATTCCATACTTTAAATACAGCGTCCGCTCTCCCTGGTTTAAAATATTGATTACCCCATATTGGACTAAATTGTGACAGTAACTGTGGTTCTTTTAAATAGTTTTTAGCTTCACACCATATTTTGATCATATGCTTTACAAATGGATTTTTAACTTGTTTTTGTAATTTTTTTGCCGAATCTGAGTATATGAATATGGGAAGAGGTAAAGGTAAATTGTATGATTCCATTTCAGTCCAGTGAGGGAGATCATTTGATGAAAAATAATATGTCATAGACCTCAGTTGTGCCAACCAATAATACAACATAAAATTTGGACATTTCAGACCTCCACGATCAAATGGTAAATATAATAAAGACAGACGTAATCTAGCCCTCCTGTTGTTCCATATAAATTCCACTAACTTTTTTTTTATTCTTGAGAATAAATCTAAAGGTGGTGATAAGGGAATGTATTGAAATAAATAAAGTATTTTAGGTAAAATATTACTTTTAAGTATATTGATTCTCCCAATCATCGACATTGGTAGTGACATCCATCTCTGAAGTAACTCATTAATATCTGTCATTAAGGCTTCATAGTTGACACTGGCGACTGATTCTAGCTTAGGCACAATTTGGATTCCTAAATATTTAAACTGATTTACAACATTGAATTGATTTACCTCAGGGGCTGGGTAATTTCTCTGGGTCTCATTTAGCATTAATATTGAAGATTTAGTTTTATTTATTTTATATCCTGATATTTCCCCAAAATTCTTTATTAAATTCAACAAGGTTGGAATTGATTTTTTTAGATTCGACATAAACAAAATTATGTCATCGGCGTACAGGGAGATTTTATGTTCTGTTGGTCCAACTTTAATTCCATATATTTGTGAATGTAAACGTATCGCTATCGCTAAAGGTTCAATTGCCATAGTAAACAGTAAAGGTGAAAGTGGACAGCCTTGTCGACATCCTCTATTGATTTTTATTGGTTTTGAAATATTGTTATTTGTTAGGATTTCTGCTGTAGCATTATTGTATATTATTTGAACCCATTTTATGAAATTATTTCCAAGTCCAAACCTTTGTAGGACTTCAAAAAGAAAGGGCCATTCAACTCTATCAAAGGCCTTTTCGGCGTCCAGTGATAGGAGAGCTGTATCCGGTGCTTCTTTATTAAAATAAATAATATTAAATAGTCTTCTTACATTATGGAAGCCTTGTCTTCCCTTTATAAAGCCATTCTGATCTCGATTAATAATATTTGGTAAAATTTCTTGTATTCGTCTTGCTAAAATTTTACAGATTATCTTAAGGTCGGCGTTTAATAGGCTTATTGGTCTCATATTTTCACATTTATTAGAGGGCTTACCTGGTTTTGGCAGCAGTATAATTAAGGCATTATTTATGTATGATGGTAAATTATTATTTTGAAATGCTTCTAAAACCATTTCCAAAAAAGGTTTTATTAATTTATTCTTAAATTTCTTATAAAGGTCAACTGGAAGACCATCTGGTCCTGCACTTTTTCCTGATTTCATATTATCAATGGCTAGCCCAACTTCTTCTTGACTAATTTTAGACTCCAATATCTCCCTGTTTTCATTTGGAATACACGGTATAGATAGTTCGTTCAAAAAACCATTTAGTTTTGTTAAATCAAATTCATTTTTAGTATCATATAATTTTTCATAGTAATCTCTAAAGGCTCTGTTAATTTCTAAAGGATCTATAACTACCTGTCCTTTACTTATAATACTAGTAATTGGTGTTTTAATTTCTAATTGTTTAATCTGCCATGCCAATAATTTTCCTGATTTTTCACCTTGTTCATAAAAAGATTGTTTCAATCTTAGAAGACTCGAGGCAGCTCTATTCGCTGATTTTTTGTCGTATTCAGCTCTCAAAATCAGTAATTCATTCTCCAACCTTGGATCACTTCCTGCATACACTTTTTCCTGAAGACTTTTCATTTTATGTTCCAATTTAGCTCTCTCCTCTCGAGTCTTCTTAGATTTTGATCCTGTATAACTAATAATATGTCCCCTAATAAAAGCTTTGAAAGCTTCCCACTTTACACATGCTGATGTTTGTGTAGTATTGATGTCAAAGTACTCGTCTATCTGTTTTTCTATATACTTGACAAATTCCTCATCCTGAAGCCATTTATGCTGAAATTGCCATCTACCTGATTCCTTTGTCAATTTTTTATCTACATATATTAGACAACAGGGTGCATGATCAGAGATCACGATGTTATCATAAAAGCAGTTTTGAATCTTGGATCTTAATTCTGTGGAAATCAAAAAATAATCAATACGTGAGAATGTCTTGTAGGTACTGGAATAACAAGAATAGGCTTTAACTTGTGGTTTCATTTCTCTCCATATATCTAACAATCTCAATTCTTTCATAAAATGATTAATAGTCATCCTACATCCATTATGCGTACAATCCAGTCCTGTTGATCTATCTATACCTGGATTCAATGTACAATTAAAATCCCCTGCTATTATATGTTGCCCTGTAAGTGATGATAAAATAAGAAATAAATTAGCAAAGAACTTTTGATCATCTATATTGGGACCATATAAGTTCACAAGATTTATATTTTCTAATAGCAAAGAACCTTGAATGATTACATATCTTCCAAGTTTGTCTCCAATTACATTTTTCACTTGAAAAGGGACTGATTTATGTATGAGAGTCATAACTCCCCTGGCCCGGGATGAAAATGATGAGGTGAATACACTTCCTTGCCATCTACTCCTAATTCTTTTTATATCCTCCTCTATTAGATGAGTTTCTTGTAAAAACACAATTTTTGAACCCATGTCTTTTATTTTATTCATAACTTGTTTAAGTTTTTTTAAATTTTGTAGACCTCTGCAATTCCATGAAGTTAAATTAAGATTAACACTTTGGTTTATGATCAATAGAGAGTTTGGGATTACCTTGCAGTGTAAACATGCTCATACAGAGAAGCAAAAACATGAGTGGTTGAACATTCATCCTACAAACTACACACAAACAAATTCCCCCTTCCCACACTTGTGGCGAACCCCCCAAAATCAAAAGAAAAATTCCGTCTCCCGATATAGCCATCGACCGTTCCACACCCACGGGGAACAGCCTAAGCCACTCCTTCTTCATTCTCCCAATCACCCTAACTCTACTGCTTTTAATGACGTAACATTAACTCTCCTCTGTAGTTTTCCAACTTAACTCCAAAATTTTTAACAACTTTGTACATCATAGTTTTTTTTTGTTTGTTTTGTTTTTGGTTTTTTTTTAATATATAATACAATCTATATTTTGTAAACTTGCTGTTTACTTCAAGTCAGTCAGATGCCTGTGCAAATGCTTAATTATTCTACCTTATATTTTGTTCATGCTTAGCTCCCACCAGTCTCTTCTTCTTCTTTGATCTCCTTGATGAACTCCTGCGCCTCCTCTGGGGTCTTGAAGATGTGGGTTCTGCCCTCATACGTGGTCAGCAGTCTCGCAGGATAGATTACACCATGACGAATCCCAAGGTTGCGCAGCTCCTTACGTATGGGATCAAACTGCTTCCTCAATTGTTAGATTCCTGTGGCCAAATCTGGGTAGAACCGCACCTGCTGATCCTGGTGTTTAATCTCTCCTTTAGCTCGTGCAGCGTTGAAGATCTTCATCCTGTCTCTGTTGCTAAGAAACTTCATAATTAAGGTCCTCGGCGGTCCCTTATCTCTCCGTGGGCCAATACGATGTGCTTTTTCCAGAACCACTGCTGATTGCAACTCCTCGCTGCTCAGCACCTCCGGAATCCACTTTTCCAGAAAGGAATATACGTCCCGACCTTCTGATTCCTCTGGAAGACCCACCAGCCTCAAGTTATTCTGTCTCGACCGAGATTCCAAATCCAAAATATTATCTTCTAGACATTTATTTTTTTTTTCCAAAGTGCGCACCTTTAATTGAAGACGGGTGACGTCATCTTCAGCACTAGCGAGACGGAGCTCCATCTGCGCCGTTCGTTCTACACAGTCACCCAATTCCTTTCTTATTCCTTCCAACGCTGTCATAATCCCATCAAATCTAGAGGAAAAGTCCGCTCTCATTGAACTCATGGCAGCCATCAGCGCATCTGCGCCGCTCCCCGCAGATATCGCACCGTTGCCAGCCTCCTCCGCCATATATGGAGTTTTGTTTGCTGCGTCACAGACCTGAAAGTCCGTTAATTTGGACTGTTTCGGCGGCTTGCTTTTTCCTTTACCTGGTTTTCCAGCCTTAGGCTTCGCCGACATATCCTCGCCCAAACGCTGGGATACGTTCTGTCCCAAATGAGAGAGTTATTTGCCGATTTTTTTCTCCAGGAGCAGAGCAGAGTGAAACACGTCCGTCTTACGTGGCAGCCATAACCGGAAGTCCATACATTATATTTTTATTTACTTTGGAGAGAGCAGACAATGATTCTCTGATGGGGAAGACAGGGGCTAAGTTGAGGGGTAGTGGATGACGAGGAGCTGCAGAGAGGCATGTAAGACTGTGACTCTACTTCCTGGTCCCAACTCTGAGTTGTCAAGGTTTTGGAAATTTGGTTCAAAATAATGCCAGATTGTTCGATAAAAGAGACGCACCATACAAAGTGGGATGGATGCCGTCTCATCTAATAAGACCAAGTTTTCCCCAAAATGAGTTCCAATTGAATCCTTGATATAGAAGGAAAGGCCAGGGCTGCCCTTTGTCACCGATCCTGTTCATGATTTTTATGGACAGGATTTCTAGGCAGAGCCAGGGAATGGAGGGTGTCATGCTTGGTGACCACAGGATCTCATCTCTGTTGTTTGCAGATGATGTTGTCCTGTTGCCTTCATCCAGCAATGACCTACAGCTTTTGATGGGACGGTTTGCCGCTGAGTGTGAAGCGGCTGGGATGAGAATCAGCACCTCCAAGTCCGAGTCCATGGTCCTCAGCTGGAAAAAGGTGGATTGTCCTCTCTCGGTTGGGGACAGGCTCCTGTCCCAAGTGGAGGAGTTTAAGTATCTTGAGGTCTTGTTCATGAGTGAGGGGAAAATGGAGCGAGAGATTGACAGATGGATTGGAGCAGCATCTGCAGTGATGCGGACGTTGTACCGGTCTGTTGTGGTGAAGAGGGAGCTGAGTTCTAAGGCAGAGCTGTCGATTCACCAGTCAATCTACGTTCCTACTCTCAGCTATGGTCACGAGCTTTGGGTAATCACCGAAAGAACAAGATCACGGATACAAGCGGCTGAATGAGCTTTCTCCGTAGGATTGCTGGACTCACCCTCAGAGATAGGGTGAGGAACTCAGTCATCCGGGAGAGGCTCCGAGTAGAACCGCTGCTCCTCCACATTGAAAGGAGTCAGTTGAGGTGATATGGGCATCTGATTAGGATGCCTCCTGGACGCCTCCCACTTGAGGTGTTTCGGGCACATCCCACTGGGAGGAGACCCTGGGGCAGACCCAGGACTCGGTGAAGAGACTATGTCTCCCAGCTGGTCTGGGAACGCCTTGGTATCATCTCTGAAGAGCTGGAGCAGGTGGCTGGGGAGAGGGAAGTCTGGGCTTCTCTGGTTGAACTGCTGCCTCCGTGACCCGGACCTCCAGAAAAGCGGTAGAAGATGGAGGGATGGATGGATGGATGGAGTTCCAATTGTCTATGTAGCACACATCATTTGCAGGACACCACACAGACAGCCAGCGGTTGAAGGACGACACGCGACTAAACATGTTGTCACTGGTCAGATTGGGGAGGGGCCCAGAGAATACTACAGAGGCCGACATCGTTTTGGCAAAGTTACACACGATTCCACACTAAATTTAGTGACTTCCGACTGCCGGAGTCGGATATCGTTAATGCCAGCATGGATTACAATTGTGAAGTATTTACAGTTACTTTTAGCCAGCGGTGTGGTGGCGCAGTGGTTAGCACTGTGGCAGCACAGCAACTCACCCTTGGCCATGGGATCCCGGGTTTGACCCCAGTCCCTTACCAACAGTGATCTGTGTGGAGTTTGTATGTTCTCCCCGTGTCTGCGTGGGTTTACTCCGGGATTTCTCCGGTTTCCTTCCACAGGCCAAAAACATGCAGGTTAGGTTAATTGGAAACTCTAAAGTGGCCCTAGGTGTGAATGGTGAAGGGATAGCGCCGTGCCACGGCTGCTTCATCCATCCAGGTGGATGCCCTGAATTTCCCCTCTGGAGATCTATAAAGTACACACAAAAAAAAAAAATCCAAAAAAATTTTCAAATTTGACTCGATGTTGCTTGTTCTGGCCCGGGGAATGCTTTTGACTATGGCCGCTGGAGTCTCTAGGCTCACATTTTTGACTATAGAGTTACAAATGATCAGAGTTTTTTCCTCAGCGGGTGTGAAAGCGGTTAGAAACATGAACTGACTGGTGGTGAACCAGGGGCTTGCGACTGTGCTTCCTTCTCACGTCACCAACCCATTCTCTCCTGGCTGCTCAGGAGAAGTGGAAGCCGGCTAACAGGCCCTATGCTAGGGATGCTCCGCTGCAGCTAAGGGGAGTCCGTCATTATTAACTGGCGCTGACGGTGTTTCATTGCAGTAGGGCCGGGATTCCAAATCACACAATCTCGCCTCGAGCGCCTCAAAAAAGACATTTATTACATTTACCATTAACACTAAAAGAGGCAGAGGTGTAGCTAAACATCTAACACAGAGAGCACACCAGAGGAGAAGGGGAAGGAGAGCTAGTACCTGTAGCTAGTGGCTAACCCGAAGCTAACACAAACACAGATGAAAGGTGAACAGAAGGCTAAAAAGGGTGATTTAGTGACACTGAGTGCACACAAAGGTGCAAGAGGCTTGTTAAACAGAAGTGAGAGGTGACGGTTGATCGGGAAAAAAGCAATTAAAATACAATTAAAGGCAATAATCCTCAGAAGAGTGAGGAGCGCTAACCACAGAGCAAACCACACCTACAGCCAGCAACACAGGAAGTGACGATACGTTACCATAGTGAATATGTTATCGCAGTGGATTAGCATGGCATGCAGCCTTAACTTTCTAGCTTTATCTAGGCCCATGGCGGACACAGACATTTCAAACAACTTGTGCCAACGTGACCAAGGAATGTGCGGCTTACTGGGCAAAGTCAGGAACAGTGAAAGGTGTCAGCAGTGTTTTCATATCATCGTTGTCCAAGTTTCTCCTCATTGCCAATTGTTGTGTTTGGAAATAATGGATGCATCCATGTGTTGAGGTTAGCTTTTATTGAACATTAGCTGGAACAAGCTAGGA
Source organism: Pholidichthys leucotaenia (assembly GCA_020510985.1). NCBI lineage: Eukaryota > Metazoa > Chordata > Actinopteri > Cichliformes > Pholidichthyidae > Pholidichthys > Pholidichthys leucotaenia. Next base: position 194,062,962 of record CM035843.1, on the reverse strand, counting down.
GGGGCACTCAGTGCATGTGACTGGAAGGTGGTACCAGATGATGGAGGGCAAGAGAGAGGTTAGCCCTGGGCAGCCGGCTAATATACCCTACAGTGGTATGATGTCATGCATGCGTACGTGCCACCACAGTGTGGTGCGCCATGCCATTTCCCATATATCATATTCATCTCCTCACTTTGGAGCAGCTGTCTAAGCTAGCAGAGTTAGCCATTCATTCAATCCATTCATGGTTGTTTCTGTGCTTTTGACATCACTCAAACCACACAGCCCTGCCTCTTATAAGGCATTTGGCCTTTTACAATCTAACATTCAGACAGTCTTTGTCACTTTGATAAATTAGTCCGTTAATCGAAGCTAAAAGCTAGCGTTAGCAACAAACATAGCGGTAGTGAGGATGAATTATCCCTCTTGTATAGTTTTTTTTTTTAGACATGAAAAGTGTTGCAGTGGTGGTGTTTTCATGGTTTTGTCTTGATAAAAGAACGAGACATGAAAGCCTGAGATGGTGACAGAACTGAGCAGCTGGAGGTCAGCGGGTGAAAAAATGATTGTGTGAGGAGACCAGTGCTGTTTTCACATGTTTGGCTTAAAAATCCTCCCCAAACATATGTGAGCCTTAATGTTATGTGTAAAAATCTATAACAACTATACATTAGTTTATCAACATTTAATGTACACGTGTCTATTTGAAGGCCCAGGGCTAGATACAATGGTGCAGTATTTTTTCAACAGCCTGTGAATTAACTGGTAAGTTCCTTTTGTCATTTTCAGAATTTTTCCCTCTCTTGTTCAATTGGGACTTTTCTCCAACCCTTGTCAATTTGTGACTTTTCCCACCCACTCCTAAATTTTCAACTTTTCATCCCAACTCCTAAATTTACGACTTTCCCCACTAACTCCTAAATTTACAACTTTTTCCACCTTCTAGTTAATTTATAACTTTTCCCACCCACTCCTAAATTTGTGACTTTTCCCGCCCCCTCACACAGGAATTATGTATTTCTCATCTGATAAATTTGTGACTTTTTCCTCTTGAAAATTTGCAGCATGCTAGGTAATTTCAGTTTAAGTTGTAATACTTTAATTAAACAGTACAATAATAAAAATGAATGCCTGGCTTTACTAGTTAGCTTTACTCCTGTTGGCCCTCAGTGAGACTGAATTTGAAACCCCGTTTCAGTGTTTGGTACTTTGTATTTTCATTGCAGTAACATCGTGTTTTTCCACCCATTCCGTAGATTTGACTAATCCTGCCAACAGTCTCAAAACAGACACAGGGGATCTCATAACCTCCTCGGAGGAAGTAATAAACTTCAGCTGGACACGGAGCTGTGGATGTTTCATCTTGTGCTTATGTCGGTGTGTACATGCGTGTGTTTGGTTCAGGCCTGATCCATCGCTACAGGCAGGATAAGTGTCACAGCGGAGCTCACACTTTTGGCTGAAGTTGTGCGAAGCTAAATTTGGAAATCACCTGTGTGTGTGTGTGTGTGTGTGTGTGTGTGAATTCAGCGAGGAAATACAAGTACCCTGCTGCTGGAACAATATCCAGGACAGGGATGATTCGGGACACTCTGCGTGTGTTTGCCATCAAGTAAATAAAACCAAAAATAGGAACACGAGAGGATTTACTCCAGGCTTTCATTCATACATGCACGCATCTAAAATACACACATGCACACACACATCTGAGTGTCTGCAGGTCATTATTAAAGAGCCTCTATTCTGCTCTTTTTTAGGGTTTTCTCTTTATTCTAGTGCGTTCTGTAGGTCTTTTGTGACATTATCTGCTCTGCAAAGTCAAACTGACCAAAGCCCTCCTCCACAGGAGTTCTCTTCTCCCACATGATCTAGGACTACAGAGCTGTCTGAAATGCCTCGTTTGGATTGGCTATTCTCTTCTGCGAGATCATTACTGAACATACCTGATACAGACCTGTCTCCTGCATAGTCTGGTACATATTCTGATCTGAGAACAGGAAGTTTCTCACTCAGCCTCAGAGTTCAGGTAGCTGCTTAGTTTAGCTAGCAGCCTGCCCATGGTTTTTAGAGCTCTTTCCGTCATCCTTGCCTGTTTTATTTTTTTTCCCGGCATAACAAGGTACTGGAACTGATAGCATGGTTTGCTTGGTGAATCAATCATGGGATTTTTTTGACTAAATTTTTGCTAATTTTAGTACTAGAACTGCTAGTTCATTAATCCAGTCAGCTGGAGATCTCGTATCATTCTGGCTGTATTTTGTAATATTTTCGCTGGTGACTGGGTAGATTTGGCTGCTAACATTAGCTAGTATTACTAACCACTGCCAGGATTTCTGACCAACTCCAAGGGTGAGTCCACTAGCCTAGCAAGTAGATGTCTGTTTTTGTCAGTTTTCTTTATGTTCTCTCCATCCCCACTAGACACCTGTTTTCCCAGCCAGATCACAATCTGACAGATGACAATACATTTCATTCACAGACTTCAGTTTAGCTTATTTTATTATAGTAGTTTATTATACTCTCGTCAGGACATCTTGATTAGCAATGGTTAGCTGCCGTTAGCAGAGTTAGCCATTCACTCTTTTATGGTTGTTTCTGGGGTTTTTTTTACACCACCGGAACCGGTCATATGCTATCAGCCACTCAAACCACACACCCTGTCTCTGATAATGCTTTATTTGGGCTTTTACACTCAAACATTCAGCCAATGTTTGTTAACCCAATGACTGCCACAGGCGCTCCATTGCGCCATAAGCCCCTAGTGGTCAAGATTTTTTTCAAGAAAATATTCAGTTCAGATGTCAGAGATTTCCAAGGCTATGACTTGAAAGTGGTAAGAGATAATGGCTTACTGTCAATTAGAAAGATGTAGAATATGATCCAAAGTTTGAGATGGGAGTAAATTTACGCATCTAATTTCCATAATGTGACACAGCCATAACAAATTACATAACTTTTGGTCAAAAATGGACTTTTGGGCATATTTATACAAAGGATGGTTTTGTTTTCTTGTCACCGGTTTTGTTTTGTTTTTTTTGTTTTTTTGTTATCTTCTCTTCAAAGTATATGAACCAGAACATTAGTAGAATGTCAACAAACAAAGAAATTCGTCAGACTTACTGCTGGCCAGGTGGCTCTCGCTTTGTCCATTTTCGTCCATCCTGGTCCTTATTTGCCTTCTGTCGGTCATTTGGCTTTCTCTCCCACATCCAGAAACTCTTATGATTATCCCATCTCAATTTTGCTTATATTCCTGCCGCAGTTTGTCTGATATGGCAACATGGAACTGGCACAATTGTTGTCTAGTCACATGGCGCTGGGGGTGGCAGCAGGTGAACATCAACCAGCTTCGCCCACCCTCTGTTATAACAATATGTAAACATTTACCTTCATAAGCTAAATAATCTCTTTTTAGAATCATAGTTGGCAAATTTGGGAGCAAATGGCTCCTCTGTCTGCGATCGAGTACGTCCACAGCGATCGGTAATGTCCACATTTGTTTGTCTAAAAATTTCTTCTTCTCTGGTGTCCAGAAGGATGCTTCTATGTCCGCCATAAGTCCTCCAAGGCAAGAGCAGTAAGTTATATGTGTCTGCCACCTTGTGAGGTGGAATCCTTTGTACATTTTAAATCAACTGGGGAGTTTTTGGCCACGTCATATAACATCACATGACAGGCGCAGCGCTGCACCTGTGGCAGTGGGGGCGCTATCTGTCCATGAAACCTTGCCACAGTAAGGGTTAAGTATATTACAGAGTCCAACAGCTGAAGCTAAACGCTAATTTTAGGGTCAAACATGAGGCACTTTTCCACTAGTATCGCCTTAGCTTTACTTACTTCTACTCTATTCACTTTCTCGCTCTTTCCACAGTACCCAGCTCGCTTTAACTGACACTATTTTTGTGCCAGTTAAGGGGCAGGGGATAAACGAGAGAAAGCGAGGTGTGATGTGACGTCAGTAGACTGCTAGCCGCTGATTGGTCAGGGCATAACGTCACAAAAGCGGCCGTCTTCATTGAAATCTTTACGACCGCCATTTGCAATCACGGACTAACTCAGTCACGGAGTAAATACGATATTAATACAGACAGCGTTGTAGGTTTTGCGGAAATCTACACCGTGGTTCAACGAAGAGGTGCGGAGTTTTCTCTGCTTGCTGGCAGATACACAGTCAGAGGAGTGACCCGGACCCTACAGATGACTGCACAGAATAGAACCGTACTACTGACAAGCTGAAGACGAACGTGAGAGAACCATCGATGGTGAGTGATTTGTAATATTGTGCATCTGTTCGCTTATTTATCCTGATGGTGGTAAGCTCACTTTTGAGCCGTACAGCCCTGTTCTGTGCTGGCTAACTCGTTTTAGCTAATGAATTTTGGCTAGTAGCTAGCTAATACCAACTGCTGATTCGCACATGTTTTCTCCTAAATATTCGCTTGTGAGAGCAAAACGATGAAATATATCAATCCTGGTTATAGTTCTGGTTTTTGTTTTGTATTGCACTTTAGTGCTGCACATTAAATTGTGTGCAATTTAATGCTAGAATGTGTTTCCACATGCCAGGGTTTAGCCTCCCTGTTTATATTGGATACTGGTGAGACCACAGGAGCCGAAATCTCAATAATATAAAAGTGCTTTTTCAAACCAGTGATTTATAAAGTCATTCATATAATTTTCTAAAGCGTCAGAAAGAGAAATCCATATTTTATATCGATTCATTACACAGACAGTGATATATTTCAAGCATTTATTTATTTTAATTTGGATGATTATGGCTTACAGCCCCTGAAAACCCCAAATTCAATTTGGCAAAAAATTAGAATATTACATAAACTTTAAAAAATAGTTTTTAAATAGAAATGTTGGCCGCTGAGGTGTTGGTTAATATGGGCTGTAGCCATAATCATCAATATTAAAATAAACACTTTAAATATATCACTGTCCCTGTAATGAATCTATATATGGGTTTCACTTTCTGAAATGAGTGACAAAAATATTTAACTTTTTCATGATATTCTAATTTTTGAGATGTGCCTGTATAAGTGTTGAACTTGCTTGAAAAAACTAACCACCATCCATTTCTGTCATTTGTCTAGGGAGGAGGGAATCAGCCGCTCAACAACGGACATCGCCACTGTGGAAAGTACTGAAATCCTTTGCTTTTATAGGTAGCGTCAAAACCAAATTAGCACAATTTCCACTTAATATAAAAGGGACTGAACTGAGATTTATTTGATTGTGTGAGTATTAATTACAGAATAATTGAAAAAGACTGGCGCATCAACTGTAAAATAAACCACTTGTTAATGTATTTATTTTTTTTTGTCAGATCACTTGTGTGATCCTTTGTGAGTTATGTTCATAACTGTATCTTTTGGGGAATGGCAGTTGTTCAGTCATCAATATAATTTACTTTATATGTGTAGTTTATAGTCTATCATCAATAAACTCATGCAGTAACAGGCCACATTACAAATATTTGAGACCCATTGTAGTGCATCCTTTTATATTTTAGCAATAAAAGTACAAAACACCACCCACACTTGAAGCCAGGGCAAGAAGAGACACTTTTACATTCAAGACAAACTTTTATTGATAAAAACTCCATATTTTGACTGAGCGACTCCATACTCAGTGATGCACACCCTCAGTTAAAGTACTATATTCCATTCAAGTGAATGTATTAATTCATTCTGATTGCTGAGGCCACAGTAAAAGCAGATGATTTTAAATGTAACCCAGCGCTTGTAAAATCAACTTTACATCAGTGCAGCTACATGAAAATTGTGGTTAAATACAACAACGAAGGACTTTATTGTCACATTGGAATTGGAATCGCTCCTGTTTTGTTTTTCTTTTGAATTCTTGGATGGAATATGGGTGGGCAATATAAGCTGCAGCTTCAGCCATCACCCATTTCAGATAACCTATGTTGAACTGTGTAATCAGAGGAGTTATTGTTTAATTCGACCTTATTAGATTTTTTTATCCCCTTTGTTATATTATTCTATTTTCTTTTAATCTATCCGAAATAAAAATTCATTCATTCACATTCCACCACTGGCTTTTAGCAACAAGTGTATTTCCCAAATATGTTTTAAACTTCCTTTATTTAACCACCACCCATTTCTGTCTTTTGTCTAGGCAAGAGGGAAACGATTGATCCACCCCAAACTGGACCTTGCGTCACTATTTACAGCATAGGTGTCAAACTCATTCCACGGAGGGCCAAGACCCTGCAGGTTTTACCTCCACCCAGTGTCTTCAATAGGTGATTTTGCTGAATTTCTTCCCACTGATTGCTGATCAGTGAAAACACCTGCTGAAGACACTGGATGGAAGTAAAACATGCAGGGTCTTGGCCCTCCATGGAATGAGTTTGACACCCCTGATTTACAGAGATGCAGGCCTAAGATCTGCTGATCTGACACCAGTGTGAGCTGCACATCCCAGCTGCTGAGTGACCCAGTCAGTTACAGTTTGAGTTTTGCACATTCTGAATAATCTGGAATTTGCTGCTGATTGTAATAAACAATTTAGTGACTTATGTGTTTGCATCATGATTTCTATTTTTGTCTGTTAATACACTGGTTGGAAAAGAGTCAATAGTACAAACCATTAATGGGTGACCTTGAAAATAATGGCTCATTTTTAAGAAATTTATGTCACATGGTGTTAACCTTCACATATAAAAAAGAGATGTCTGCAAAAACTTCAGAGGTTTATTGTCAGTGCAATACTACATGAATGCATGTATAGTACATTGTTGATGCAGAGAATATACTGTATATTTCTACAGTATATGTATCTAGTAAATCAAGCATTTTCCATGTAACCTTGTGACTGCATTATTTTAATTGCTTTTAATCCTAGATCAAGTTTGTTTTGGCCTAAAATGCATCATAACTGTCAAATATATCTTATTATACCTAACTCAGTACTGTTTACTTTTGAATATACATTTTGTGGCTAATATAGTTATTAACCTGGTGATCAAGTTGTGTCAGCTGATCATTTTTTGCTATGACAACATCTCAGACTCAGTGCAGCTGAAGCAGGTATTTCCATGATGTCTCAACAGTCCATGATTTTCACACAAATCAGAGCAATTTTTTTTCCCGCAATATTTTTATTGAACCTTTTTTTTTTTTTTTACAAACGGCACACACCATCAGACACTAACACAAAAGTAATTTAAAAACTAAAAAGAACAATAACAAAATAACAAAAAAGGGTAATAAAAACAACAACCATTCACAAAAACAAGTAACAACAATGCTCCTCTGTTTAGTCTAGGTAATCTATTACATACGAAAACATAATATACATTCACCAGCTTGGAATTTGCAAGGTCCACACATATCATTCACCTTCTTCTTCAGACGTTATGTTTAATTTCTTTACATAATCAATGAAAGGTCTCCATATATTCTCAAACACATTTTCCTTTGATTTCAGTATGTAGGTTATTCTTTCTAGTGGAAGGTTGTTAACATCTGTCTTAACCACTGAGTCACATCTGGTCTATGAGTTTTTCCACAGTAATGCAATACATTTTTTGGCATTAAGCAAACTGAGGTCTGTGAATGTTGTTTCACTCTTATTAAAGTTATGTTTTTCTGGATACAGACCCAACAAAAATAGTTTAGGGTTCAATGTGATTTGTTTTGAAATTACTTTTTCAATTGTTAACCTCACTTCTTCCCAAAACATTCTGATTTTTCTACATTCCCATAAACAGTGAAATAGGGTTCCTTTACTTAGATCACAGCAATTTTTTGCACAGGAAATAAACCAGGTATTCTTAAGCTCTACAACCACTGATCGTTTGTGAAGCTGTGCTGACATCAGTGACAGGCTGTATTGACATCAGTTGACAGGCTGTATTGCGTGTTTTACGTCACTGGAGTGTGGCACCGCCTTGCTGTAAAAAAATCCCACCCACCCCAGGTGTACCCAGCTGTAATGGAAACAGAACTGAACCAAGTAGAGTAGAGTAGAGTAAGGCCGACTGGGTACTAGTGGAAAAGTGCCTATGGTGTCACCATCTGAATGGAATGAGAAATGAAAAAGGGAGGGTGAGGAGAACTGGGGCTCATTAGTATCTAAAGCAGTATGCTGCTCTGTGTGTGTGTGGGGGGGCTCCTTCCCCATGTGTAAAATGGTGCTGCAGTAATTAAACCCTGAGGCGTTCTGACCAAATCCTGTCACAGATATTCTATTAACATCTCTGGAAGCTGTGTCAACATCTCTAAATTTAACTTAAAAAAATAGGTGCAGATGTTGTGTATACATCCGCCCACCTCTACAAGTAAGTGCAGCATGTTTTCAGGAGTGTGTTTGTGGGAGAATCCAGGCCAAGAAGTTTTGATTCTCCCCACATAATTGTGGCTGCTGCATTTTACAAACCCACCACCCTGCCAGCTCAAATTCAAGCTCACACACTCATATTTAAACACACAAGCAATCAAAACTACTGAATAACCCAGCAGGTGATTTCCAGCCCCGATTTCCCAAACCATCCCCCTAACCAGGACGGTGGGAAGGAAGACAAAGCTGTTGTCGTCATTTCACCATGATTTGCCCCGTGAGTCTCTCGGAGCTCCTCTGAGGGGAATTCAAACTTAAACATGTATAATTTGAGCCTCGTAAATCTTCTCCCATGGTTCCCGGTGATCATGTTGAATCACATAAATACCAGACTGACTGCAGCGCAGAGAGGAAAGTATCTGTTACCACGAGGAGCTCCATTTCAGCGTTTAACATGTGTGTTATTAGTCAAGTATTTGTGAATCTGATACAGCTCCGGTTTGTGAACGCCACAGCCATCGTCGTCAGTGTTATGAGAAACATTCAATTAATGCCGGGTTTTACGTACTGTAATTCAGAAAAGCCATTTACAATCAGTGGGATTATTTGACGCTGCTTTCCAAATCCTCTGTGTGGTTTGGGAGCAAAATGAACCCTTGTTTTTTTTGTTTTTATATTGCACTTTAACTGGGTCCCATTGGCGCATATGTTGATTAATTTGCAAGCTAACTATATGTTATGTGTGTTTTCTTTTGCAGTGAGTGTAACAGCAACAGAGACTCGGTCCTGTCCTGTACGAGTGTGAGGAGTAACAGCTCCTACCTGGGCAGTGATGAGATGGGGTCAGGTGAGGAAGTTTGGCTTCTTTTCATCTTTAAATCATGAAGCAGTATTACAGGATCAGTGAATACAGCACTGCAGTCATTCAGCCAGACATCCATGATACAGCAAGACCTCAACTGTAGTATTGCTCTTATACAGGAGTTTCACAAATACAGTTTATAAGTTGACAGTAGTAAGTGACAACAAATTATGATTTTTGTTTATTTACTATTATGCTGTTCATTGGCAAAGACTAGTATCACCAGTGGGCAGTTTATTACTTTTCAACAAGTGGAATGGGGGTATTGACACATGTAGCATAAGGTACAAACATATAAATGTAAATTAGATATAAATTTGCAACAGTAAAGGTGCAAAAATATGATTAAAAATGCCAGTTTAAAAATTCAAAAATCACAAATGACAATTTAATTCCATAGATTGAAATTTTATCCAGCATCCAGATGAGCGCTGCAAATTTGAGAAAAATGTTAAAAATTTACAGGAGAATAATCAAAAATATATGAGGAAAAAAATGCTAATTTACATTTTAAAAAAGTTGCAAATTTTTTAGGAAGAAGTTTAAATTTTCTGTCAGGAATTGCTCTTCAGGGCAGGCAGACGACACCACACGCAGGAACTGTGAGTTGCTGACATTTATTTAAGACACACACAAAATTACAGACACACACACTTCCAGGTAGGATAACGGGGAACACCCGGAAAACTCTACCAGACGGGGAATCTGTCCGGGAGTCAGGAGAAACATAGAAATAGCGTCTGGATGACAGTAGACCGCTACGAGGACTGAACTACGCTGCACGGTTTAAATAAGGGTGAAACAATAATCAACAGGTGTGGAATCATGAGAGAGGAAATAATCAACCTGACTGGTGACAGCTGTCAAAGCCCACGGACAGGTCTTGACAGCGAGAAGTGTGCACAGACAGCTGTCACACTGAGAGAAACGACAACAACTAATGAACCTGAGACAAAGACCAGAAAACCGTAAATGACCAGACTACTAAATGTACAACGAAAGGAAACTAAAGTGAGGACAAAATAACAGATGACAAAGTAAATACATGGCAACTCATAAATAAACAAAAACAAATAACCCAGAGACAAAATGCAACAATGCATGAAAACCCCAAACTAAGATAACTATAATCAATACAAAATAAACAGATGCACAATACAGAAAATAACATAGCTAGGAGACTGAGCACAACTCCCTACCTGTGCTCAGAATCATGACATTTTACAGGAAAAAAGTTGAAATTTTACAGGGAAAAGTTGCAAATTTACAGGAAAACAGCTGCAAATTTATGAGGGAAAAAAATGCAAATTGACACAGAAAAAGATGCAAATTTGCAGGCAAATAGCTGTAAATCTATGAGAAAAGAGATGCAAATTTGCAGAAAAAAGTTGCAAATTTACATGAAAAGTTGCAAATTTTTGACAAAAAAACTGCAAATTTACAGGAACAATCTTGCAAATTTATGAGAAAAATGTTTCAGATTTGCAAGAAAGATGTTGCAAACTTACAGGAAAAAAGATGCAAATTTATGAAAAAGTTTCAAATTTACAGTGAAAAAGTTGCAAATTTACAGGAAAAAAAAGGTTGCAAATTTGAGAAAGATGGGAAAAGTTCTGGAAATCATGAGGAAAAAGTTGCAAATCTAGAATAAAGTTGCAAATTTATAAGATTTTTTTCATTTTCTGCTCAGAATCAGTGCTTTAAATATTGGGGGGGGGGCAGTTCTCTCCTTTTTCAGGTTGGGAGGCATCACATCCCCCCTCACTCCCCTTCAGATCACCTACTGAGTATCACTGTGAAAACAAGTATCTGCTAACTGCTACCTATGAATGTTGCCAATACAAACTCCAACCATAAATCAGAATCTAATAGCTTTTTTTTGTCATTTCACACACATGTTCAACAAAATTTGCCATTGTCCACTAGTCACCAACTTTCAGACATCCATGGGTCTGGTCTCTTTAGTTGAGCAGCTAACTAGCTAGTTAGCTAGCACTCCACTGGTATCCCCGCTTTTGTTTAAGTTATTGGCTTCTTCAGATGAAGTAGAGAGTCAGAAGCAGGGATTATCTTGTGAGGCTTCAGTAGAAACTGTACGCTGTGAGATTTTAACCTAATCTTCAGGGTAGCTGATTTTAAAAGTAAGCTACACCTAACTAGTAGGGCTAGGGTTGCCACCCGTCCTGCAAAATACAGTATTGTCCTGGTTTTTACACTAAAATAATGCGTCTTGTATTGAATCCAGGAGGTGGTTTGTCCTATATTTACTGTCTTAAATGCGGCATCATCTCATCTGCATTCTGCCTGTTGCCCTCCTACTCAGTCGTTGTTGATTGATTTGTTTACACACCGCATGTGAAATCATCACTCGACAGTGATTGGGTGAGAGATAGCCAGACGGACTCAGCAGCCGCAGTGCCTTGCCAGCTTCTCACTCACAGACCAACATGTCTACAACTTCACTGTTTACTTTTCTGCACTGAAGGTGGCAACCCTAGTAGGGCTAACTATTAGCATGAGCCCAGAACACAATGACACAATTTCCAGGTTGTCTGAACATTTCTGAAAATAGCTTTCAGACTCTAAACGGACCAGGCCAAGGTTCAGTTTGATCTGTGAAGGGTGTGAAAGCACCCTTAAGGTGCATTCACACCAAACGCGAACAGGTGGTGCGAATCCATACAAAGTCAATGGAAAGATGCGAGCACATGTGAAATTGCGCATTCACACGTTCGTGTCCGAAGGCTAACTAGCTAGCTTTGAGATTCTGCTGTCACCGGAGTAAAAGTATCACCATTGCAGAGTAAACTAGTTTGAAAATGAGACTCACTCACCTGGAGACAGGAGGACTGGGAGCTCTTCAGCTGAATCGGGATTTCAGAGTTATTTACCCACGGTTTCCTGCCACGGACATGCTAGCAAGCTAGCAACGTAAATACCAATCATCTTGTGAAGTTTTGGAGGCTGAGACATTTTCAGGTGAGCCCCCCATTGACGTTATTTTGGGATTTTGCACAGCAGGTTGAACACAGCTGCAGAAGTTATAAAGGCAACTTCGCCTGTCTGCATCTCACTCAGATGGGGAATTAATGTCTGTTCGTGTGTTTACATTGAGTTATAATGTAATCGTGCCATGCAAAAAATTTGCCCATTCGTGTTTGGTGTGAATTCACCTTTAGTCTGGTTCTGAGGGGAGGAATGACCCGGAGGTATGGACCCAAGCTATAGGTAGCAGATGGATAAAGCCAACTAAAAAATTAGTGAAAAAATGAATTTTAATAGTGAGCGATCCACCCCTTTAATCCACACTAGACTCATCTGTGGAGCCACATATTTTCCTTCGGCTTTGACTTTCCACTGACAACAGTCGTCTTATTAAATCGCGCCAGAGTGAAGAGCCGGCCAGAAAGTGACACTATCCAGACGTGATTACCCACACTTTGGAAAATCACGCTCATGTTTATTACTCTAAATGTTTGCATGTGCATGAAGGTGGAGCTGCCAGCTCCTGACTGCTCTTTACTGTGTGACCATGCCGACTCACACGTGGAGAGGAGCTCAGTAAATATTTGTCAGGGTGTAACTGTGGCCGAATGTTTAGGAAACCACATTTCAGCCACATTTAGGACCAGTGAGCCAAGTCTGAGTCCTCTGCTTTTATCACTTTGGTTTTATCAACTTTAACTGAAGCTTTGAGGCTTTTAAAATGATTTATTAGCCCCATTTAGTGCTTCAGGATTTACATTAATGTCAGAAGTGGTGTTTCTGCTGTAATTAGCGTTCCCTTCTGGCTTGGAAAATATTTATTTATATAACCTTTACATGATTTGGATTATATTAGAATGTACATATAGACACTTTATATATTATTTTTGAACACATTTAAGAAAATATGAGTAAAAATTCAAATTTACAAGAAAAAAGTTGGAAATTTACATGAAAAAGTCTAATTTGTCACACACAAAGTGGAAAATTTATAATTAAAATCTAATAAGTTTATGAGAAAAAAGTTGGAAATTTTGTATTACATTTTTTTTAAAATCCAAAAAAGGGACACTTTTTAAGAAAAAAGTTAAACATTTACAAGAAAGTGTCTAAAATTTTTGAGGAAAAAATCTCAAATTCAGCGGGGTCTGGAGAAACCTTAAAACCATCTCTGGGCTCCAGAATACCTCCCCCCAGGCCACGGGGGGCAGGGAGTGGGCGAACAATCTGAATCTGTTTTTCAATAGGTTTGACCAACCGCCCTCCCCCCTGACTGCACAACAACCACTGCTGCCTCTAAAGACATCAAGTCCTGCTGCCCACTCCCCACTCCACCAACCCCCCCCCACTCCCAACACACAGCCCCTCAACCTGACCCTCACTAAGACCCAGGTGAGGACGGAGCTGAGGAAGATCAAGGCGAGGAAGGCGTCGGGACCGGACGGCATCAGCACAAAGCTCTTCAAGTCCTGTGCAGACCAGCTCTGTGGGATTGTGGAGTACATCTTCAACCTGAGCCTGAAGCTGGGGAGGGTACCACAGCTGTGGAAAACATCTTGTGTGGTACCTGTACCAAAGACTTCCCACCCCAAAGATCTGAACAGCTACAGACCAGTGGCCCTGACGTCCCACATGATGAAGACCCTGGAGAGACTGCTCCTTGCTCACCTCCGCCCCCTGGTGGGACCAGCGATGGATCCACTCCAGTTCGCCTACCAGCATGGTATTGGGGTGGAGGATACGGTGATCTTCCTCCTTCACCGTTCTCTGTCCCACCTGGAGAAGCCTGGGAATGCGGTGAGGATCATGTTCTTTGACTTCTCCAGTGCTTTCAACACCATCCAACCGATGATCCTGAAAGACAAGCTGCTGTGCGCAGGGGTGGACCAGCACCTGTCATCATGGATCCTGGACTACCTCACAAACCGGCCTCAGTTTGTGAGAACCCGGGACTGTGTGTCCGACACGATCATCGGTAGCACGGGGGGCCCCCAGGGAACGGTTTTGGCTCCCTTCCTGTTCACCCTTTATACTGCGGACTTCTCACACAACACAACACACTGCCATCTACAGAAGTTCTCTGACGACTCTGCGATCGTTGGCCTCATCTCCAACAGAGATGAAGCTGAGTACAGAGGGCTTATCCAGGACTTTGTGGACTGGTGCCATCGGAACTGCCTCCAGATCCGCGAGGAAAACTAAGGAGCTGGTGGTGGACTGCCGCAGGCAAGGACAACCCCTCACAGCACCAGTAAATATACAGGGAACAGACATCGAGATGGTGACATCCTATAAGTACTTGGGTGTTCATCTGAACAATAAACTAGACTGGTCACACAATACTGACGCACTCTACAAGAAGGGACAGCGCAGGCTGTTCCTACTGAGGAGACTCAGGTCTTTTGGTGTACAAGGGGCGCTGCTGAAGACATTCTATGACACGGTGGTGGCATCAGCCATCACTTTTGGAGTGGTCTGCTGGGGCAGTGGCATTACAGCAGCCGATAGGAAGAGACTGAACAAACTGATCAAGAAAGCTAGCTCTGTCCTGGGGCAGCGCCTTGACCCAGTGGAGGAGATGGGAGAGAGAAGGATGGTGGCTAAACTGTCATCTCTGCTGTAGTCCGAGTTCCACCCTATGCAGGACATACTGAACGCACTGAGGAGCTCATTTAGCAGCAGACTACATCATCCTAGGTGCACAGCCGAGAGGTTTCGCAGGTCCTTCCTACCTACAGCTGTCAGACTGTACAACCTAAGCAGGGCTGCTCCTAGAGATAGCAAAAAGATGTGACAACCTAATAGTATTGAATGCAAAAGACGCAATAGACTTACACAATGGTCCCCTCCGGTATACAACTAGGAGAATACCGGTCGCTATGGAGGGTGAGAATTTGTATGGGTGCATAATCATACCATGTAGGATAACTAAGTAGACAGTTGTGCTGTTTCATTCCATCTAGCAACAATGCTCCACACTTTGTGTGTTTATATATTTACATATTTATTCCATCTAGCTACAATGCTCCGCACTGGGTGTGTTTATATATCTATATATTTATTCCATCTAGCTACAATGCTCCGCACTGTGTGTGTTTATATATTTATATATTTATTTCATCTAGCAACAATGCTCCACACTGTGTGTGTTTATATATCTACATATTTATTCCATCTAGCTACAATACTCCGCACTGTGTGTTTATATACTCATATATTTATTCCATCCAGCTACAATGCTCCACACTGTGTTTATATATTTATATATCTATTCCATCTAGCTACAATGCTCCGCACTGTGTGTCTGTATATACAGTGGGGTAAAAAAGTATTTAGTCAGCCACCAATTGTGCAAGTTCTCCCACTTAAAAAATGAGAGAGGTCTCCAATTTTCATCATAGGTATACCTCAACTATGAGAGACAAAATAAGAAAAAAAAAAATCCAGAAAATCACATTGAAGGATTTTTAATGAATTAATTGGTAAATTCCTCGGTAAAATAAGTATTTGGTCAATAACAAAAGTTCATCTCAATACTTTGTTATATACCCTTTGTTGGCAATGACAGAGGTCAAAGGTTTTCTTGTAGTTTTCACAAGGTTTTCACACACTGGAGCAGTGATGTTTTGGGGCTGTCGCTGGGCAACACAGACTTTCATCTCCCTCCAAAGATTTTCTATGGGGTTGAGATCTGGAGACTGGCTAGGCCACTCCAGGACCTTGAAATGCTTCTTACGAAGCCACTCCTTCGTTGCCCGGGCGGTGTGTTTGGGATCATTGTCATGCTGAAAGACCCAGCCACGTTTCATTTTCAATGCCCTTGCTGGTGGAAGGAGGTTTTCACTCAAAATCTCACGATACATGGCCCCATTCATTTTTTCCTTTACACGGATCAGTCGTCCTGGTCCCTTTGCAGAAAAACAGCCCCAAAGCATGATGTTTCCACCCCCATGCTTCATAGTAGGTATGGTGTTCTTTCTCCTCCAAACACGACAAGTTGAGTTTTTACAATAGAATTTTTTTTGGTTTCATCTGACCCTATGACATTCTCTCAACCCTCTTCTGGATCATCCAAATGCTCTCTAGCAAATTTCAGACGGGCCTGGACATGTACTGGCTTAAGCAGGGGGACACGTCTGGCACTGCAGGATTTGAGTCCCTGGCGGCGTAGTGTGTTACTGATGGTAGCCTTTGTTACTTTGGTCCCAGCTCTCTGCAGGTCATTTACTAGGTCCCCCCGTGTGGTTCTGGGATTTTTGCTCACCATTCTCGTGATCATTTTGACCCCACGGGGTGAGATCTTGCATGGAGCCCCAGATCGAGGGAGATTATCAGTGGTCTTGTATGTCTTCCATTTTCTAATAATTGCTCCCACAGTTGATTTCTTCACACCAAGCTGCTTACCTATTGCAGATTCAGTCTTCCCAGCCTGGTGCAGGTCTACAATTTTGTTTCTGGTGTCCTTTGACAGCTCTTTGGTCTTGGCCATAGTGGAGTTTGGAGTCTGACTGTTTGAGGTTGTGGACAGGTGTCTTTTATACTGTTAACGAGTTCAAACAGGTGCCATTAATACAGGTAACGAGTGGAGGACAGAGGAGCCTCTTAAAGAAGAAGTTACAGGTCTGTGAGAGCCAGAAATCTTGCTTGTTTGTAGGTGACCAAATACTTATTTTACTGAGGAATTTAACAGTTAATTCATTAAAAATCCTTCAATGTGATTTTCTGGATTTTTTTTTCCTCATTTTGTCTCTCATAGCTGAGGTATACTTATGATGAAAATTGAAGACCTCTCTCATCTTTTAAGTGGGAGAACTTGCACAATTGGTGGCTGACTAAATACTTTTTTGCCCCACTGTATATATATTTATATTTATATGTACATATGTATACTCGCTGCACTTGTTTTTCTCTTGCCTTCTGATTGTTGCTCTGAGTGTTGCTATCCCTGTGCTGTTGCAATCCTGGAATTTCCCCATTGTGGGACCAATAAAGGCTAATCTTATCTTATCTTAAATATACTAGAAAAAAATTACATATTCATGAGGGGGGAAAAGCTAATTCATGGATAAAAAAAGTTGAAAATCTTAGATGAAAAAGACAAATTTATCACAAAAGTTGCAAATTTAGAAGAAAAAAAATTGCAAATATGCATTTAAAAAGTTTCACCGAAGTTTTATGAGAACTTTCAAATTTATGATTGAAATCCCACAAGTTTATGAGGGAAAAAGTCTTAAATGTACAAGAAAAGATATGAAATTTGAGGAAAAAAATAGTTGCAAATTTTACCTGGAAAAAAGCACAGTTATTACAAAAGTTCAAAAGTTGCAAATTTATAGGAAAAAAGTTGTGCATTTACAAGAAAAATGTATCAAATTTACAAGGAAAAAATTAAAATTTTAGCTGTTTTTAGCTGTTGCTTTGTCACTGCCGCTGGAGAATAAAAACGGTACGCCTGCTCGTGCGAAAAAGAGAGAAATTGCCAGTCTCATAACTTAATATTGTAGTGGCTGGTGAAGCAATTCATCAGTCCCCTCACACTCCTGGAGAACAAAGGGATTTCTCCCACGCGTTTTCTTTTCTACGATCACAATCAACATACATCGTCCGGGATCATGGGTCCCAAGAAAGCTCAGCAGACTGAGGAGGTGGACGATATTAAAAGATCGCTCGACTTCTTGGCTGAAGAGATTTCTGCTGTTAAGCTGCAGCAAAAAAACATCCTGGGCCTGCTTGAGGAGATGAAAGCGCTGCGGATCCAGAACGCCGAGAAGGACAAGAGGCTGGCGTATCTGGAGAGCAGAGTGTCGGACCTGGAGCAGAACACTTGGGTGAACGATGTGATCATCACAGGGCTCCACATTAAACCTCGATCGTACGCTCGGGCGGGGGCCGCAGACAGCGGAGGGAGGCTTGACACGCTGGAAGACAAATCCACGGAGCAACAAGTGGCGGCCTTCCTGCAGTCCAAAGGAATCCAGCTGGACTGTGACACCATTGAGGCCTGCCACCCTCTGCCCAGGAAAAATGGTGACAAACTGGCTGTGATCATGAGGTTTGTGAATAGAAAACACCAGACTGCGCTGCTAAAACAAGGTAGGAAACTGAAAGGAACGAACATTTACATAAACGAGCACCTTACAAAGGAAAACGCAGAAATAGCCAGAAAAGCAAGATACCTGAGAAAGCAGAAAAAGATTCAAAACACCTGGACATCAAACTGTAAAATATACATAAAATTAAATGGATCACCTGAAGAAGCCAAGGTCATTAACATCCGAAATATTATGGAACTGGACAAATATCAACGAACATTATGAACTGGAGTCAACAGCAACAAGAGACAATTGTAGGACACTGAAGGGATATACTCATCTGCATCAGGACATTTAACAACATGAAACAAAAGATTAACAAACAGGAACAACAGGAACTGAAAGTTTTTGAATATATGGATCACAACCCACAGGACGTAGAATATAACATAGACCCTGATAATAATTTATTTAGCTCCATCAATAATAACTGTAGTTACTACGTGGATGAACAGTTTAACACAATGGTCACATCTGATTTCAATATTTCTATGATCCGCTTCAACAGCAGAAGTCTCTATGCCAACTTTAAAAACATTAAAGATTATTTACATCAGCTGTCGTCGTTACAGATCACTGAAGGTCAAAACCACCCGTCACAGGAACAGTTTCTTTCCTCAAGCCATCACTCTGATGAACTCCTAACATTCACCTAGTCCTACCTGTTGCTGTACTCATGACTTTTCATCCATTCTTACATTGCACATAACTCTCACACTGCTTTTTACTTCATTCACATTATATCACTGAATCTGAGTTCACATTGAAATACTGTGTGACTGTATATTTTTTCATATATTTCTGCAAAGTGTGGATAGTCTGAGTAAATAAGCTGCATATATTCCTGTATATATTTGCATCCTTTTATAGAAATGTGGAGAGACTGTAATTTACTGTACATACTCTGTTGTCATTGAATTCTTATTTAAATCTTACTTAAATCCTCCACCTGAACAACGAGAGCAAGTTTTTAGCCAAAGTCAAATTCCTTGTATGTGTTGTGCATACTTGGCCAATAAAGCTGATTCTGATTCTTAAAGAGCCATTCAATATTGTGGCAATATCAGAGACGTGGCTCAGTGAAGAGAAAGGAGTGGATTTTACCATGGATGGCTATGAATTAAATTATATAAATAGAAAAGTGAAAAAAGGAGGAGGAGTTGCAATTTATGTTGACAAGAGCTTGCAATACAAGGTTGTTGGAAATCTGTCAGTAACTGTGGATGATTTATTTGAATGTATTACAATAGAAATCTGTCTGGACAATGTGAAGAATATGGTCGTGAGCTGTGTATATAGAACACCTAGATCAAACATTGACTTATTTAAGGACTGGATAGAAAAAATGTATGCAAAACTAACTCATAAAGTGATGTTCATCTGTGGGGATTTCAATATAGATCTGATGAATTCAAAACAACATAGTTTGACAGAAGAATTTATCAACACAATGTACAGTATGGGCTTACATCCAACAATTACCGGACTTAGCAGAATCACGTCACACAGTGTCACACTAATAGATAACATATTCACAAACATTATGGAAAATAATATCAGGAGTGGGCTTTTATTGAATGATATCAGTGACCACCTGCCGATTTGTGTTGTCTATCAATGTGATTATAGGAAGAAAAAGTATACCAAAAATATTAACTATAAAAGAATAAGAACCGAAGAATCTATGTATTTACTGACAAAGGAATTATTAATAGAAGACTGGAAGATACTTTATGATGAAAATGATATAAATAAAGCATATGATAAATTTTTACAAATATTTCAATCATTGTACAATAAAAACTGTCCTATAAAACAATACAGTAACGGACAACAAAAGAAAAATATTCCTTGGGTCACCAAGTGTCACGCCGCGCCACTCATCAGCGGCGTCAGCTGCACGCACACCTGCACATCATCAGCGGCGAAGGATTTAAGCCGCCTCGCCCTGGGCTTCGGCCTGAAGCCGTCAGACTTCGCTACGGATTGCTGTGAGTTCCCTCTCATTCTCAGCAAACATTGCGGTAAGAAGATCTTACCTTTTTCTTCTCCAAGTCTGCTCCCCTGTGCACAGGTGGATTTCCCGCCGGCGGACTATTCCTCTCCATCGCCTGTTCCTCGCTGCTGCACCGGACTCTCCACGTGGCTGTCTACCGGACCTCGTTCCTTGCTGTGCCAGTCATCCGCCCTTTCCAAGTAAGCTCCTTCCCCACTTGTATATCTCCTGTGTTGGTGTGTGCCCGTCACCCTTCTCCCTGTGCTTTTCCCATAGGGTTGTCCGGCTGTACGGTCTCCTGCCTCTGTGCCCGAAGCAGACGCCGCCACCAACACATTCACATTTCGCAGACACACATTCATACACCCTTGTTGTCAATAAAGCTATTTGAGCTACTCTGAGCCTGTGTGTGTGCGTCTCCTGAGCCGTGCATTATGTCAGTACGGCTTCAGCAGAGCGGCTCGGCAGACGGCGGGCTCGCACACCGGCTTACCACTCTCGAGGCTCGAGTGGACCAAATAGCTTATCAGCAACAGGTGATACTCAATCAATTGATAACTATAACTAACCGACTGGACCGCTTGGACCCCCAACAGCCGTTCCCCCCGGCTCGTCAGGGTGGCGCGGCTCCTGCTGCTCCAGCGACCGTCCAGCAGGCTCTGGGAGCACCGACTCGGCTCACGCCCATTCCAACCCCCGCCCGCTTTAGCGGTAAGCTCGGCGGAGCGCGGGGGTTCATAATGCAGTGTGAGTCCGTGTTCCACCGTGTGCCCGGAGACTTTCCCTCAGATCATAGCCGAATTGGTTATATCGGGAATCTCCTAGAGGGGCGAGCATTAACCTGGACTTACGCCGTAATGGCGAGGCCCAGTTATGCCACCCTCACGTATGACCAATTCGTGAGACGCTTCCTGGAGGTCTTTGACCACTCTCGTACCGAGACGGTCCAGGTCGATCGGCTTCTCAGCCTCCAGCAGGGAAGCCGGTTGGCAGCGGACTATGCGGTCGACTTCCGGGTAGCGGCGGAGGAATTGGGCTGGGAGGAACGCTCCCTCTGTGGCCTTTTCCTCCTTAGTCTCAACGATGATCTGAGGGATGAACTGGCTGGACGGGATATCCCGGAGACTCTAGTGGAGCTAACGTCTCTTGCCATCAGTTTGGATAACAGGCTGCGCGAGCGCTCCTCGGGGCGGAAGTCGTCTTCTTCTCGCCCTCGTGGAGCCTCGTCGCGCCCGTTCCAAGCTCGCCCCCTGGCGACGCCGCCACCATCGCGCCCCGAGGAGTCGGAGCCGATGGTGACGGGCTGGACAAAGCTCTCCCCGGCGGAGAGACAACGCCGCCGTGAGTTGAATCTCTGCATGTATTGCGGAGATAATCAACACACGGTAGAGCTTTGTCCACAGAAGCCAAACGGCGGGGTCCGCAAGTCACTGTAGGGGGCCTCGCGGACGTCAATCGGTTAAGTCCCCTCACCCAATTGAAGCTGCCCGTCCGATTTTGTCACAACTCCACTGGGCATCTCACTCACGCACTGGTGGATTCGGGCGCGGAGGGCAGTTTTATTTCACAAAGCCTGGCAACCCAATTGGGCATCCACTGCCAGGCATTAAAAACCCCTATCTCCCTGGTCAACCTCTCCCGTGTCTCCCTGGGGAGAGTAACACACCAGATCGTCCCCATTCCGGTTATCATCTCTGGAAACCACCGGGAGGAGATAACCTTCTACGTCCTGCCCAACTCTGTGTCGCCCATCATCCTGGGGTATCCCTGGCTACGCCTCCACAACCCCGTTTTGGATTGGAAGTCCGCCGGGGTGTCGGCATGGAGCACATTCTGCATGAGCACCTGTCTACAGTCCGCTGCCTGCTCTCTGTCCTCTCCTCCTACACCTACGGACGCAGCGCCCCCGGACCTGTCCCTGGTGCCATTGGAATTTCACGACCTGGGTATGGTATTCAGCAAGTCCAAGGCGATGTCTCTTCCTCCTCATAGGCCCTATGACTGCGCAATTAACCTCCGCCAGGGGGCACCCTTACCCTCTGGGCGACTCTACAGCCTGTCAGCGCCGGAGAAGGAGACCATGAACGCTTACCTCAAGGAGTCGCTGAGTGCTGGGATAATCCGCCCATCGTCATCACCTGTGGGGGCAGGATTCTTCTTCGTGGGTAAGAAGGACGGGTCCCTCCGTCCTTGCATCGACTATCGCGCCCTAAACGACATTACGGAGAAGGATCGCTACACCCTGCCCCTCATGGACACCACCTTCCACTCCCTCCAGGGGGCGACTTGGTTCACCAAGCTGGATCTACGCAGCGCATACCACCTCGTCCAGATCCGGGAGGGAGATGAGTGGAAGACAGCCTTCCGTACCCCGAACGGCCACTTCGAGTACCTGGTGATGCCGTTCGGGTTGACCAACGCTTCAGCCGTCTTTCAGCGCCTTATCAACGACGTCCTCCGGGATTTCATTGGCCTTTTTGTGTTCGTCTACCTGGATGACATTCTCATCTTCTCCAAATCCAGGGACGAGCACCGGGTCCACGTGAGGCGGGTCCTCCAAAGACTGCTGGAGAACCGGTTGTATGTGAAGGCCGAAAAGTGCGAGTTTTACGCGAAGACAACATCCTTCCTCGGGTTCATCATCTCCCACGACCAGGTGCTTCCGGACCCAGAGAAGGTGAAGGCGGTGGTGGAATGGCCCACACCTGCATCAAGAAAACAGGTGCAGCAGTTCGTCGGGTTTGCAAATTTCTACCGCCGCTTTGTCCCAAATTTTGGCACCATCGTCGGCCCGCTGACCCGCCTCACGTCCCCTAAGGTCCCGTTCCGGTGGACCGAAGAGGCCGCGGCTGCCTTTCAGGCGCTGAAGGCGGAGTTCTCCTCCTCCCGGGTCCTTAGCCAAGTCAACCCTGCGCTGCAGTGCATCGTGGAAGTGGACGCTTCGGACACAGGAGTGGGGGCGGTTCTATCCCAGCGGTCGCCAGATGACGGAACCAAGCGGCCCTGCGCCTTCTTCTCCCGGCGCTTGTCCCCGGCGGAACGGAATTACGACGTGGGGGACAGAGAGCTCCTCGCCATCAAGCTCGCGCTACAGGAGTGGCGTCACTGGCTAGAGGGGGCGAACCTGCCGTTCGTGGTCCTGACGGACCACAAGAACTTGGAGTACCCAAGATCTGCCAAGCGCCTGAACGCCCGCCAGGCGCGCTGGTCCTTGTTCTTTGCCAGGTTCCAATTCACCATCACCTTCAGGCCTGGCTCCAAGAACGGCCTGCCCGACGCCCTCTCTAGGCAATTCGCCCCTGAGGAGTCGGAGGACACGGTCCACACCATCCTACCCAGGTCGTGCGTCGTGGGAGCCGTCACCTGGGACATAGAAAGCAAGATCCGGAAGGCGCAGGAAGTGGAACCTGACCCTGGCGGCGGACCGGAGGGGAGGCTGTTCGTGCCATCCACGGTTCGGGGGGAGGTAATCCACTGGTTGCACACATCCAAGCTCACCTGCCACCCTGGCTCCTCCCGGATGATTGACCTCCTCCAGCGGTCCTTCTGGTGGCCGGGCCTGCGGAGGGACGCTGCCCGCTATGCCCGGGCCTGCCCAGTGTGTGCCACCAGCAAATCAGGTAATGCCCCTCCAGCGGGTTTGCTCCAGCCTCTGCCCGTCCCTGGCAGGCCCTGGTCGCATATCGCCCTGGATTTCGTCACCGGACTCCCAGTCTCTAACACCTACGACACCGTCCTGACCATCGTGGACCGCTTCTCCAAGGCGGCACACTTCGTCCCCCTACGAGGTCTCCCAACTGCCCTGGAGACGGCGGACCTCCTAATCCAGCACGTGGTCAGGCTGCATGGGATTCCGGTGGACGTGGTTTCGGACCGGGGGCCCCAATTTTCTTCAGAGGTTTGGAGGTCGTTCTGCAACGCCCTGGGAGCCAAGGTGAGCCTCTCCTCCGGCCATCACCCCCAAACCAACGGGCAGTGTGAGCGGACCAACCAGGAGCTGGAGGCTGCACTCCGCTGCGTCACGGCGTCCAAACCAACGTCCTGGAGTAACCACCTCGCCTGGGTTGAATACGCCCACAACACTGCTCGCTCTTCTGCTACAGGGATGTCCCCCTTTAAGGCGTCCCTGGGTTACGACCCCCCGCTGTTCCCGGCGCAGGAGAGTGAGGTAACTGTCCCCTCAGTACGGGCGCATCTCAGGCAGTTCCGCTCCATCTGGGCGTCAGCGCGCAATGCGCTTTTACGCACGGCGGAGCGCAACAGAGCCGTGGCGGACCGGCACAGAAGACCTGCCCCGGCGTACAGAGTTGGTCAGCAAGTCTACGTGTCGACCCAGGACGTGATTTTAAAGGGCGAGAGGAGGAAGCTGGCACAGCGTTTTATGGGCCCATACCCCATCACCAGGATCATCAACCCGGTGGCTGTGCGTGTAGCTATTCCCCCCTCCCTCCGCATCCACCCCACCTTCCACGTGTCCAAGGTGAAGTTGGCAGTCTCCGACCCCCTTTGCCCCCCTCCTGCTGTGCAACCCGCGCCCCGGATGATTGATGGCCATCCGGCCTGGCCTGTCTCCTCCATCCTGGACTCCCGGCGCCGGGGTCGTGGGTTGCAGTACTTGGTGGACTGGGAGGGCTATGGGCCTGAACATCGGCAGTGGGTACCCTCGTCATTTGTGTTAGACCCATCGCTCATCGCTGAATTCCACCGAGCGCACCCAGAGAAGCCATCGCCAGGAGGCGCTGCTAGAGGGGGGAGTACTGTCACGCCGCGCCGCTCATCAGCGGCGTCAGCTGCACGCACACCTGCACATCATCAGCGGCGAGGGATTTAAGCCGCCTCGCCCTGGGCTTCGGCCTGAAGCCGTCAGACTTCACTACGGATTGCTGTGAGTTCCCTCTCATTCTCAGCAAACATTGCGGTAAGAAGATCTTACCTTTTTCTTCTCCAAGTCTGCTCCCCTGTGCACAGGTGGATTTCCCGGCGGCAGACTATTCCTCTCCATCGCCTGTTCCTCGCTGCTGCACCGGACTCTCCAGGTGGCTGTCTACCGGACCTCGTTCCTTGCTGTGCCAGTCATCCGCCCTTTCCAAGTAAGCTCCTTCCCCACTTGTATATCTCTTGTGTTGGTGTGTGCCCGTCACCCTTCTCCCTGTGGTTTTCCCATAGGGTTGTCCGGCTGTACGGTCTCCTGCCTCTGTGCCCGAAGCAGACGCCGCCACCAACACATTCACATCTCGCAGACACACATTCATACACCCTTGTTGTCAATAAAGCTATTTGAGCTACTCTGAGCCTGTGTGTGTGCGTCTCCTGAGCCGTGCATTATGTCACCAAGGGGTTAATAAATGCATGTAAAAAGAAGAATACATTATATAAGTGCAGAACGGTGGAGGCTGAGATCAAATATAAAAGATATAAAAATAAGCTTACTAATATAATGAGGACTTGTAAGAAAGAATACTACAACAGAATATTAGAGGATAATAAAAATAACTTAAGAGGAATATGGCAAGTACTCAATGGGATTATTAGTAATCGACCTAAGAATGCTAATTATCCAGAATATTTTATTGAAAATGGAAATTTGATAAATAATATGGAGGATGTGGTCAGTGGTTTCAATAAATTTTTTGTAAACGTTGGTCCTGAATTTGCAAAATCAATAGTGACAACAGAAACAAACAACAGTGGTTCTGTAAATGAAATGGAAGATAGAAATCCAAACACAGTCTTTTTGGGTGCAGTTACTGAAAAGGAAATTATCGAGACTGTGAGTAAATTTAAGAACAAAAAAATCAACTGACTGGAATGAAATTGACATGACAATAGTGATAAAAGTAATTGAAGGAATTGTTAAGCCACTCACCCACATCTGTAACCTGTCATTTCAAACTGGTAAATTTCCAAACAAAATGAAAATAGCAAAAGTAATACCTCTATACAAAACAGGAGACAGTCATTGTTTCACAAATTACAGGCCAGTCTCTTTACTCTCACAATTCTCCAAAATACTTGAAAAAATCTTCACTAAGAGACTGGATGATTTCATTGAAAAACACACCCTCCTTACAGACAGCCAGTATGGTTTTAGAGCAGATAAATCTACATCTTTGGCACTGATCAAACTTATTGAAGAAATTACTAGTTGTATAGATTTAAAAAAAAAAAAGGTTGCTGTAGGAGTATTTATAGATTTAAAGAACGCTTTTGACACCATTGACCACAGAATACTACTAAGGAAACTGGGAAGGTATGGGATAAGAGGGGTCGGACTGAGTTGGGTGGAAAGTTATTTAAGTAACAGACAACAATCTGTACAAATTGATGAGCACAAATCACCCTTCATGGACATCACTTGTGGTGTGCCCCAGGGGTCAGTTTTGATTTTGTATATAAATGACATATGCCAAGTATCAAAAATTCTGAAATTTATTTTGTTTGCGGATGACACAAATATCCTTTGCACTGGTGAGAATTTGCAGCAGGTTTTAGAGGTGGTCACAACTGAAATGAAAAGGTTAACACAGTGGTTCAACAAAAATAAATTATCTCTAAATCTGAAAAAAAAAACAAAGATTATGTTGTTTGGAAATTTTAAAATAAATCATGAAATAATGGTAACGATAGATGATACCAGAATAGAAACAATACAGGAAAATAAGTTTCTGGGGGTGACGCTAAACAATAAAATCTGCTGGAAACCTCACATCAGTCACATCCAGGCCAAGTTGGCAAAATGTATAGGGATACTGGGGAAGACGAGACACATCTTGGACTATAAATCATTGTTCTTACTGTACAATTCACTGTTTCTACCTTATCTTAACTACTGTGTAGAAGTCTGGGGAAATACCTACAAGACCAACCTACAGTCAATATGCACATTACAAAAAAGAGCTATAAGGATAATAAATAATGTAGGATATAGAGACCATACCAAGTCGTTGTTTTTAAAGTCACATTTTTTATTTTTTTTTGTACTTATTTTGTACCCGTAGGTAGATTTGTTTTGCAGTCTGGTGACAAGCCACCAGCTGCCGGTTGCTGCGTGCACAAGCGCCTCTTATCCGTAACCTGCATGTTTTTGGCATGTGGGAGGAAACCGGAGAAATCCCGGAGTAAACCCACACTACACGGGGAGAACATGCAAACTCCACATAGATCACTGTTGGCCGGGGGCAGGGATCGAACCCACGATCTCATGATCTCCGCGATCCCCCGGCCGAGGGTAAACTGTGCTGCCGCAGTGCTAACCACTGCGCCACCGTGCAGCCCAGTTGTCATAAAGTTCATCGATTTGGTTAAATTTAAGACGACACAAGTCATGTACAGGGCAATTAATAATCAACTCCCAACTAATATACAAAAAATATTTAAAAAAGAGACAATGGGACTTCCGGTCTGGACACCATGGTGATAGCAGCTTAACGCTGAAGCTCCCAGACCCGATCCGTGAAAATACCTTGAAAATCAGATTTAACAGATTTTTGGAAGAGTGAAAATCAAAAGACAAAGTCATTATGCCTAAAGGAAAACAGAAGAGATCGACATTTACCAGGCCAAGACACGCATCGGCTGGAGAATCGGACCTGGAGGACATCCACTCGGAAGCAGAGGAGCTGAATGAAGCCAGCAACACGGTTAGCTTAAAAATGGTACTTCAAGAATTAAGACAATTTTGCCGAGAGTGTTTGGCCGAACTTCGTGAAATTAAAGATGAAATAAAAAGGACAAACAGCAGAGTGGACCAGGCTGAGGACCGAATCATGGAAGCAGAGGAAAGAATAAAAGGGCTGGAAGAAACCGTGCTGGAACTACACAAACGACAGTCAAGACTGGAGGCTAAGCTAACTGACCAAGAAGGAAGACTAAGAAGAGACAACATAAGAATTCATGGTCTGAAAGAAGGAGTCGAGGACGGTTTCACCACAATGGCTGCATGCGTGGAATCCATACTGAGAGAAAAGTTGGAAATTCCCCAATCCACCGACTTGAAGATAGAAAGGGTGCACCATACATTAGCCCCAAGGCCGTCGGTGGAAGCGCCACCAAGATCGGTGGTGGTGAAGTTCTCCAACTCCAGAATAAAAGAAGAGGTTGTGAGACTGGCTTGGTAGAAAAAAGGATTTATGCACCAAGAAAGAAAAGTTTTTGTGGAGCACGACTACGCCCCGGAGGTCCTTAAAAAGCGTCGGGAATACAACGACGCTAAAAAGGTACTACGAGAGAAGAAACTGCGCTTTCAAACTCCATTTCCGGCGAAGCTGCGGGTTTTTTTACGGGGATGAGACGTGTCTCTACAACTCGGCGGAAGAAGCAACCACGGATATGACGAGAAGAGGGCTCCCGGTAACGGTGTATAAACCCACAGCAGACCCGATCGAAAGAATCAAGGCTCAAACGTGGTGCACACAGAGACCCTCAAAATCCACGGGCCAGCAGCGGGAAACCAAGCTCCAGGGCTCTAAGGAAAAACTGAGCGTTTACAGGAGGGAATAACGATATTTTTAGTCAATCTGTGCATCCAACCCTCCTCCTACAAGGTAACAAACATTAAAGAAGATGCAGAATCAACAAGTATCAAGTGGTAAAACATTTCATGGAACAGACATAATATTAGAAACAAATAAGTCTTTAAAAAAAAAAACTTGTTAAAATAGAAATGTGACAATGAACCACATGATCTCTCCACACTAACAAATACTGTATTAACGTGACTGTTTGCTGTGATGGTGGTGGGAGGTTGTGCACAATTTCATAGAGTATAGGCATAAAAAAAAAAAATAAAGTCATTACAAGTTCAGATTGGGATCTGAAATTCACGTTAAAAACATGGGACAACTTACAGGGGCAAGAGAGGGCCCTCAACACATAACAGAGTTTGAGGAATTTCCCTCAGAGCCAACACACCATCAAGGCTCTTCTAAAGTCACTAAAAAGACCTCAGCTCAGGAAGATCTTTTGTCAGTTTTTTGTTTTAAAGTTTTATATACTATGTTCTTAATGTTTTTTATGTTCTTAATGTTCTTTCAGTTTGTGAGTAGCATAAAAGAGGGCCACCACACTGTTAAACTAAATAAGACAACACAATGGAGAAACAGAGTGTAACCAAAATAATCTCATATAATGTAAAAGGGATCCTGAATCCAGTTAAAAGGTCCAAGATTCTAGGCAAAATGAAAAAAGACAAAGCAGGAATAATATTTTTACAGGAAACCCACCTAACAGACGTGGAGCACACTAAACTTAATAGACAAGGGTTTAAAATGATCTCTTCATCTTCATATAAGTCAGGGAGGAGGAGGGGGGTAGCGACATTGATCTCAACCAAAATTATATTTGAAAAAAAAAATCAGAACACAAAGATAAAGAAGGGAGGTTTAGCATGGTACTTGGTCGGCTAGAGGGAGAAGATATCACCCTGCTGAATGTATATGCACCTCCAGGGGCTAACTGGAAATTTTATAAAAATGTATTTGACCTAATGATAACTAAAGCCCAAGGTTTAGTGATATGTGGTGGAGACTTCACTCCAAGACTGAATCCATACTGGGATACATTAGGTAATTCTCCACATCAAAATAACACTCAAAGTAGAAAAACCTGGATGCTACTAAAAGAAATGGGAATCTGTGACGTGTGGAGGGAATTCAACCCCAGTGTAAAAGATTATACATTTTGCTCAGCACCACATTCATCATACTCGAGGATTGACTATTTTTTTTTATGTTTAATAGAGACATTGGAAGAGTAAAAACATGTAAAATAGGACTGATGGATCTCTCTGACCACAGTCTGATCTATATGGACTTAAGTATCCAAAAATACACAAATAATACATTTTCTTGGAGGTTAAATTCAAATGTGCTGAAAGGACCACTGAAAGATGAATTGGAATCAGATATTCTCAGATATTTGGAAGAAAATGATAATGGAGAAGTATCCCCTTTAATACTGTGGGACGCATGCAAAGCTGTAATAAGGGGAAAGATTATTGCAAAACTGGCAATCCAAAAGAAACTGAGACAAGAAAAACTAATCACATTAGAGTCAGAACTTAAGAAACTAGAAAAAGAGCACAAAGACAACACTCATTCTAATGACTCACTCAAAATTAAGGAAATTAAAAAACAAATAAACGAGATCTACACAATAGAAATCCAGAAGAAACTTACATTTCTGAAACAAAAATACTATGAAACAGGTTGCAAATCGGCCAAATTACTAGCCTATAAATTGAGGAAACAACAAATGGAGAGAGCATTCTACAAAATCAGAGACCCAGTATCAAAGGAAATAAAATTTAGAATTCAGGAAATTCTTAAAAGCTTCGAGCGGTGGCGCAGTGGTTAACACTGCGCCAGCACAGCAACTCACCCTTGGCCATGGGATCCCTGGTTCGATCCCAGCCCCTGACCAACAGTGATCTGTGTGGAGTTTGCATGTTCTTCCCGTATCTGCGTGGGTTTACTCCGGGATTTCTCCGGTTTCCTCCCACAGGCCAAAAACATGCAGGTTAGGTTAATTGGAGACTCTAAAGTGGCCCTAGGTGTGAATGTGTGTGTGGTTAAGGGATAGCGCCGTACCATGGCTGCTTCATCCATCCAGGTGGATGCCCTCAATTTCCCCTCTGGGGATTAATAAAGTATACAAAATAAAAAATAAAAAAACTACTACAAGAACTTGTACTCCCTCAAAAAAACATAAAAACGCATCCGAAGCCTTCCTAAATACATTAAACCTTCCCCAACTTACTGAGTCACAAAATAAAACACTATTGTCAGAAATACAACCTAAAGAATTAGAAAAAGCAGTTATGAAACTTAAAGCTAACAAATCCCCAGGAGCAGATGGCTATACAGCAGAGTGGTACAAAACCTTTAAACAACAACTATCTCCTCTCCTCCTGAAAACATTTAACTATGTCCTCCACACAGGGGAAATTCCCCCCTCCTGGAGAGAAGGGGCCATTGCAGTCATACCTAAACCTGAAAAGGATAAACTAGACTGCTCCAACGACAGACCAATCTTTGTGTTAAATCAGGACTATAAACTTTTTACCGCTATCCTTGCCAAAAGGTTAGAAAATATACTGACAGACTTAATTGAATCGGTGAATTCAAAAAGGGCCCAAGTCCACACTTTTTCAGTGGGGACTTGGGCCCTTTTTGAATTCACCGATTCAATTCATTTAGACCAAAGAGGTTTTATAAGACAAAGACAGACACAAGATAACATAAGACGCACTTTACACATAATTCATCATATAAAAAAATATAATGTAAATGCAGCCGTATTGAAATTAGATGCTGAAAAAGCATTTGATTCGGTTGACTGGTTTTTCCTATATAGAATCTTATCCAGTTTCAATTTTCATAACAACTTCATTAGAACTATCCAGGCATTATATAAAAAACCAACAGCTAAAATAAGGATTAACGGTAAATTATCATCATCTTTTGAACAGGAAAGAGGATGTCGTCAGGGCTGCCCCTTGTCTCCACTGCTCTTTGCAATCTTCATAGAACCTCTGAGCCAATGGATAAGACAGAATCAAAAAATTCAAGGTATTACACTTGGTCAGAAGGAACATAAAATAGCACTCTTTGCTGATGACATTTTAATATACCTGGGGCATCCGGACACCTCTTTTCCAGAACTAATCAGTTTTTTCAGAGTATGGAGATTTATCGGGGTACGAATTAAACATGCATAAAACCCAAATTTTAACATTCAACTATGACCCAAATCAATATTTACTAAGCAAACTCAAAACTAACTGGGAGATGGAATCTATAAAATATCTGGGGGTCAATATCCCGAAACAACTCAACAAAATTATAACACTAAACTATGATCCACTGATGGCAAAAATAAAATCTGATCTAGCAAGATGGAATATGATACCATTCATGGGTACTGCACAAAGAATTGAAGCAGTCAAAATGAATATACTTCCACGTCTTCTATACCTTTTCCAAACAATACCGGTAGAACTTCCCAAAAAAACATGGCAAGAACTGGACAGAAGGATCTCAAGATTCATATGGCATGGCAAGAGACCTAGAATCAGATATAGAACCCTACAGCTAAACAAAGGCAAAGGTGGGCTCACGCTGCCAAATATCAGGGACTATTTTAAAGCCGCACAAATTAAATCTTTAGTAGTAGAGATATGTAACCCATTCTACACTGCACAATGGAAGGAGATGGAATGCCAAATAACAAGTGACATTCCCCTACAGGCGATAATAGGGAGCAATGAC
This sequence comes from Pholidichthys leucotaenia, assembly GCA_020510985.1. NCBI lineage: Eukaryota > Metazoa > Chordata > Actinopteri > Cichliformes > Pholidichthyidae > Pholidichthys > Pholidichthys leucotaenia. The sequence continues at coordinate 194,030,466 of CM035843.1, read as the reverse complement.
TTACCTAAACTTTTGAATAACACTATCCATGGATAGAGACCCCGCTAAAAATTTGGTTTAAGATAGTCAGAGAGAATCAAACTAAAGAACCCTATAAGAAGTTTTGAAGATCTGAAAAAACAAGGTCTAATAAATCAAGACCTTTACAGGTTCCTTCAGCTTAGACACCACATAAACAAAATACTTAAAAAGGAGGATTTGGAAAGGGCCCAGTCAGGTGTTCTGAAGGTCTTCTTAATGGCATATAAAGGGATCCCAGGGATCAGATACATTTCTAAAATATACCTTGGTCTTCAAGACTTAAAAGGAGACAACACATCATATATAAAAGAGAGATGGGAAAAAGAGGGGAATTTCACTTTACAACTGGAAGTATGGGAAAAGCTAAATAAACAACAATGGAAAAGTACCTCATCCCTGCAGTGGAGAGAATTTGGATGGAAAAATTTGGTAAGATTTTTCAGAACACCTGCACAAAAAAAAAATTAACTCGTAAGGGGTTGAATTGTTGGCGCTTGTGTGGTGAAGAGACTGCAAATCATTTTCATGTGTTTTGGTCATGCCCAGTTATCCACCAATATTGGACCAATGTACAGACAATATTGGGGAAAATATTCAAAATAACAGTTCCCTTTTCTTTTGTAACTTTGTATTTGGGTTTACTACCGGAATCACTGGAAAGACGAGGAGAAAAATACTTATTCACTGTTTTAATATTGGCAAGTAAAAAAGCTCTAACAAAAAAATGGATGTTGAAGGACTGTCCTACACCTGAAGATTGGATTAACGTGATTCAGGACATTTATTCAATGGAAAAGTTGACATTCGCACTGAGACAGGACATGGATGGGTTCTTGAACTTTTGGCAACCCTGGAACGCATATGTGTCTTCCATTAGATCTAATCTTTGACAAATACCATTTCAATAATGGCACCTCTCTTTGTTCCAACACTACAATTTTTTTTTTTGCTCTTTTGTTGTTTTTTTTGTTGTTTTTTTTTCTTGTTTTGTTTTTTTTGTTCTTTTTTTAATTTCTCTTTTTTTTTTCACTTAAAAAAGGGTGTTGTAATAATTATTTTTCCAATGTTGTCAAAAAACAAAAAAAAGGGAACATGTGATGAAAATGTAAACAATGCAATGCTGTAATGACATGTATACCCTTTACAAAAACTTTAAAAAAAAAAAAAAAGAGACAATGATCATAATTTGAGAGGAGACTTAAACTTTACAAAACCCAAGATACGAACAACCAAGTATGTGCATATCTGTTTGTGGGGTGGATTTGTGGAACAGTCTGGAGCCGGAACTGAAACTATGTACAAACAGAAATCAATTCAAAAAGAGGTATAAACATTATTTTCTGAAAGGATATATGTTAGAAGGGTAGTATTTATATGTATGATTCACTATGCTCACTCTGGGACACTATGGAATGGTGGGTGGGACAGTACTGTGTATATCTGTGTTGTTTGAGGCTGGTTTTGATGTATGGACATCAATGTACAGTATGTTAGGATGGATGGGTGTTAATGTTGATATGTACAAAATACAGTTAATTGTTTACTTGGGGTCTTAAATGTGGTAATTTGTATATAATTCACATGGGTGTATTTATGGAAAAGAGGAGTTGGAATTAATAAGTATTCACTTCTTCCTTCTCCCTTTCAAACAATGTATACTGTTACTTTATTGCATTTGTCCTTTGTTTTGTTTTTGTTTTACTTTTTTGTTCGAAATAAAGTATGTATCTATCTATCTAAAATATGCAAGGAAAAATGAGAAATTCACAAGAGGAAAAACGATAATTTATGGGAGAGAAAAGTTGAAAGACTATCACAAAAAAATTGCAAATTTAGAAGAAAAAAGTTGCATGTTTATACAAAATATGTCTCAAATTTATGAGCAAAAATGATCAGGAAAAAAATGGAAATTAAAGGGGGTGGGGGTGGGGCAAATTTTCCGTTGAAGGAGTAAAAATGTGCAAAAAAAAGTTTTAAATTTAAGAGGAAAAAATGAACAGGAAAAAGTTACAAATTTAGGAAACAAAGCTCATAAATTAGTGAAAGTAAAATAATTATGACGAATGCAACCTTTTTATTATTTTTATTAACCTGAAGGTCAAATATGAATATGATAAAATGTAACACCATGTGTCCCGTCTGTCGGCGTTTCTGTGTTTCCAGGAGACGAGCTGCCGTGTGACATGAGGATCTCCTCAGACAAACAGGACAAACTCCACGGCTGCCTGGAGCACCTTTTCAACCAGGTCAGAGCCAGTCTGGACTCCACACTTTTGTCTGCTTTTTTCCCCATACATTTGTGACTTTTTTTCTAATAAATGCCATTTTTTTTCTCCACAATATTTTTTATTGAACCTTTTTTTTTACAAACATAAAACAAACAATCAGACACTAACACTAAAGTAATTTAAAAATTAAAAAAAACACTAACAACAACAAAAAAAATGTACTAAAAACAACAACAACCATTAACAAAAGTAAGTCAACAACAATGCTCCTCTGTTTAGTCTAGGTAATCTATTACATAAGAATACATAATATACATTCACCAGTTTGGAATTTGCAAGGTCCACACATATCATTCACCTTCTAATTTCTTTACATAATCAATGAAAGGTCTCCATATATTCTCAAACACATTTTCCTTTAATTTCAGTATATATGTTATTCTTTCTAGTGGAAGGTTTGTTAACATCTGTCTTAACCACTGAGTCACATCTGGTCTATGAGTCTTTTTCCACAGTAGTGCAATACATTTTTTGGCATTAAGCAAACCGAGGTCTATGAATGCTCTTTCACTCTTATTAAAGTTATGTTTTTCTGGAAACAGACCCAACAAATACAGTATAGGGTTCAATGTGAATTGTTTTGAAATTATTTTTTCAATTGTTACCCTCACCTCTTCCCAAAATATTCTGATTTTTCTACATTCCCATAAACAGTGAAATAGGGTTCCTTTACTTTCCATACATTTTGTGCATGTATCTGGTATGTTTTTGTTATATCTATTTAATTCCACTGGTGTAACATACATCCGCATTAACCATTTAAAATGTATCAATTTAAGACGTACATTTATTGATTTGGGTTGAGCTCCTGCACAAGCCATTTCCCAATGTTCCTCTGAAATTTCAATTTGCAGGTCTTCTTTCCAATAATTCAGTCTTTGCTGTGAGTTTTCACTTGAGAATAGTGTCAATAAGTTATAAAACTCTGAAATAATACCCTTTCTCTTATTATCTTTCTTCAAAATTTTTTCCTAGGATGAATAAGTAGGTCGGGTGAGAGCATTATTTTGATTTGATCGAATAAAATTTCTAAGCTGAAGATATTTAAAAAAAAATATGTTCTATTAAGATTGAATTTAATCCTCAGTTTTTCAAAAGACATTGTTATCTGAGCGTGACAAATATAAGTCTTGAATCTTTTGAATCCCTTTTAAATTCCATACTTTAAATACAGCGTCCGCTCTCCCTGGTGTAAAATATTGATTACCCCATATTAGGCTAAATTGTGACAGTAAGTGTGGTTCTTTTAAATATTTTTTGGTTTCACGCCATATTTTGATCATGTGCTTTACAATTGGATTTTTAACTTGTTTCTGTAATTTTTTAGCCGAGTCTGAATATATGAATAAGGGAAGAGGTAAAGGTAAATTGTATGATTCCATTTCAGTCCAGTGAGGGAGATCATTTGATGAAAAATAATATGTCATAGACCTCAGTTGTGCTGACCAGTAATACAACATAAAGTTTGGACATTTCAGACCTCCACGATCAAATGGTAAATATAGTAAGGACAAACGTAATCTAGCCTTCCTATTGTTCCATATAAATTCCACTAACTTTTTTTTTATTCTTGAGAATAGATCTGAAGGTGGTGGTAAAGGAATGTTTTGAAATAAATAAAGTATTTTTGGTAAGATATTACTTTTAAGTATATTAATTCTCCCGATCATCAACATTGGTAGTGACATCCATCTCTGAAGTAACTCATTAATATCTCTCATTAAGGCTTCATAGTTGGCACTGGCGACTGATTCTAGCTTAGGCAAAATTTGAATTCCTAAATATTTAAACTGATTTACAACATTGAATTGATTTACCTCAGGAGCTGGGTGATTTCTCTGGGTCTCATTTAGCATTAATATTGAAGATTTTGTTTTATTTATTTTATATCCTGATATATCCCCAAAGTTCTTTATTAAATTTAACAAGGTCGGAATTGATTTTTTAAAAATTCGACATAAACAAAATTATGTCATCGGCATACAGGGAGATTTTATGTTCTGTTGGTCCTACTTTAATTCCATATATTTGTGAATGTAAACGTATCGCTATCGCTAAAGGTTCAATTGCCATAGTAAACAGTAAAGGTGAAAGTGGACAGCCTTGTCGACATCCTCTATTGATTTTTATTGATTTTGAGATATTGCTGTTTGTTGGGATTTCTGCTGTAGCATTATTGTATATTATCTGGACCCATTTTATGAAATTATTTCCAATTCCAAACCTTTGTAGGACTTCAAAAAGAAAGGGCCATTCGACCCTATCAAAGGCCTTTTCGGCGTCCAATGATAGGAGAGCTGTATCCGGTGCTTCTTTATTGGAATAAATAATATTAAATAGTCTTCTTACATTATGGAAGCCTTGTCTTCCCATTATAAAGCCATTCTGATCTCGGTTAATAATATTTGGTAATATTTCTTGTAGTCGTTTTGCTAAAATTTTACAGATTATCTTAAGATCAGCATTTAATAGGCTTATTGGTCTCATGTTTTCACATTTACTAGGGGGTTTACCTGGTTTTGGCAACAGTATAATTAAGGCATTATTCATGTATGGTGGTAAATTACCATTTTGAAATGCTTCTAAAACCATTTCCAAAAGTGGTTTTATTAATTTATTCTTAAATTTTTTATAGAGGTCAACTGGAAGACCATCTGGTCCTGCTCTTTTTCCTGATTTCATATTATCAATGGCTGGCCCAACTTCTTCTTGACTAATTTTAGACTCCAGTATCTCCCTGTTTTCATTTGGAATACAAGGTATAGATAATTCGTCCAAAAACCCATTTAGTTTTGTTAAGTCAGTTTCATTTTTTGTATCATATAGTTTTTCATAATAATCTCTAAAGGCACTGTTAAAGGTGACGGACAGAGGAAAACTCAAAATCGCTAAATCATATCTCAAATTGTTGTCTGAGACGAGCTAATTGGAACCCCACATGTTTTGGTGTCAACGTATGTCGCATAAGGTGACAATGCGCTCTTGAAGTACGCTGTTGTGGAGAGCTGTCTGACCCAGCCAAGATCAGCAGCTAAAATGGCCGCTGACTGTGTGACGTCAGTTCGGTGTGTCACACAGTCAGCGGACATTGCTTTTTTTAAACTTTTTTTACATTTTAAAATCGGCGATTACGGATATTTCTCGGAATACTTTTGGATTACAAATAGATTATTTATTAACATTAGGATTTCAGGAATCGAATTAATTATGGTTTGTCGTTGTGTTGTGTACGGGTGCGACGTTATACCAGAGGAGCATGCTGTGAGTGTTTTTGAATGTCCCGTCCCTGTGAATATCAGAACGGCCTGGGTGAAATTCGTTCAGAAAACGTAAAAAAAAAAAAGGACTTATGTCGGTAAAACACCAAAAATGTGCAGTATAGATTTCGTTGACAGCGATTTCGAGAATAAGATGCAATTTGTGTCACAACTCGCCGCTCCTCAGCGGCGTCAGCTGGGCGCACACCTGCCCCTCGTCAGCACATCCATTCACACACACCTGCTTGTTGAATAAAGCTGCTAAATCTATCCTGAGCCTGCGTGCGTGTTTCCTGGGCCAGACATGTCAATTTGAAATGAAATTTGCCAAAAGATTGCTGATAAAGAAAACTGCTATTCCAACTATATATGCCTCAATTTCCAAGTGTGACTCTGAGAACGGGGTCAGTGACAGTTGCGATCAACTGTCAGAACACTTAAAGGAAACAGGGTAATTTTTTTATTTTTAATATTCACTGCGAATGTTTACTAAACATCTTAAATGAATTCCAAGCCATGGTTTGCATTGCCTTACCAACTTATCAAATATTAGCATATTAGGGTGTTCATACTCATCGAATATGAAGTATTCAGTGCTGTATAGGGAGGTGGTTGTGCCTGTTTGATCAATTTATATTTCTATGTATGTAATCCAATTTGAGACCTCTGGGATAAAATTATGATCTACTTTTTTTGCAGATTTTATCAACTGTCACTCAATGTTGATGTTTCTGACCAAGCAGAGGAACCTGATGAACATGACTTTTATGTAAATCCAAATTTATACCATAAAATGGTAGAAAAATTATTGAAATGTATATGACATGCGACTTTGATGAATGCTGAGCTATGAGAACTATAACACTGACATGAACATTAAGAAACTCAATATATGATTTTACAAAACTTTATTTAAATAACATTGTTCACAAATCTAATCTTGGTAGGCAAAATCCCTTGTAGTGATGAGATGGGAAGGTTTCTCTGATGAGGCTCGCCGCACAGGCAGGCATCACCCTCACTTCTTCTCCAAAAAAATCCCCAACACTATGAATCTGTATCGCCTGAAAAATATGGGGTTGGCATTGATTATTCCGTTTGCATTGATTATTGAATGTATTGAATGGTTTCTTCATAATTCATCTGGGAAATTAAATCAAATGAATAAATATTGTTTATAAACTCACTCGTGTGGACGATGACGGCCGCTCATCTGTCTCATCAGCTCCAGCTGCGCACAGACCAGCAGGTGCTAATCAGCGGCTGAGAAGATGACATGTCATCAGGCAGCGAGTGACCAATGGGTAGTTTTATTTTTTTTTTTTCCACAGTATCTTTATTGAACCTTTTTTTTTTTTTTAACAAACATGATACAAACAATCAAACACTAACACTAAAGTACTACAAAAAAAAAAAAAAAAAAATGCACTAAAAACACCAACAACCACCAACAAAATCAAGTCTTCAACAATGCTCCTCTGTTTAGTCTAGACAATCCAATACATAAGTATACATATTATGTTCACCAGTTTGGAATTTACAAGGTCCACACACATCATTCACCTTCTTCTTCAAGAGTTATGTTTAAATTTTTTACATAATCAATAAAAGGTCTCCATATATTCTCAAACACAATTTCCTTTGATTTCAGTATATATGTTATTCTTTCTAATGGAAGGTTTGTTAACATCTGTCTTAACCACTGAGTCACATCTGGTCTATGAGTCTTTTTCCATAATAGTGCAATACATTTTTTGGCATTAAGCAAACTGAGGTCTATGAATGTTCTTTCACTTTTATTAAAATTATGCTTTTCTGGGTACAGACCCAACAAAAACAGTTTAGGATTCAATATGATTTGTTTTGAGATTATTTTTTCAATTGTTACCCTCACCTCTTCCCAAAACATTCTTATTAATCTACATTCCCATAAACAATGAAATAGGGTTCCTTTACTTTCCATGCATTTTGTGCATGTATCTGGTATATTTTTGTTATATCTATTTAACTCCTCCGGTGTAACATACATCCGCATTAACCATTTGAAATGTATCAATTTAAGGCGTGCATTTATTGATTTGGTTTGAGCTTCTGTACAAGCCAATTCCCATTGTTCCTCTGAAATTTCAATTTGCAGATCTTCTTTCCAGTAGTTTAATCTTTTCAGTGAATTTTCACTTGAAGATAGTGTCAATGAGTTATAAAACTCTGAAATAATACCCTTTCTTTTACTATCTTTCATCATCATTTTTTCCAAGGATGAATAAATAGGTCGAGTGAGAGCTTTATTTTGATTTGATCGAATAAAGTTTCTAAGTTGAAGATATTTAAAAAAATGTGTTCTTTTGAGATTAAATTTGATCCTCAGCTCTTCAAAAGACATTATGTTGTCTGCACATGGCAAATATAAATCCTGAATCTTTTGTATCCCTTTTAAATTCCATACTTTAAATACAGCGTCCACTCTCCCTGGTTTAAAATATTGATTACCCCATATTGGACTAAATTGTGACAATAACTGTGGTTCTTTTAAATAGTTTTTAGCTTCACACCATATTTTGATCATATGCTTTACAAATGGATTTTTAACTTGTTTTTGTAATTTTTTTGCCGAATCTGAGTATATGAATATGGGAAGAGGTAAAGGTAAATTGTATGATTCCATTTCAGTCCAGTGGGGGAGATCATTTGATGAAAAATAATATGTCATAGACCTCAGTTGTGCCGACCAATAATACAACATAAAATTTGGACATTTCAGACCTCCACGATCAAATGGTAAATATAATAAAGACAAACGTAATCTAGCCCTCCTGTTGTTCCATATAAATTCCACTAACTTTTTTTTTTATTCTTGAGAATAGATCTAAAGGTGGTGATAAGGGAATGTATTGAAATAAATAAAGTATTTTAGGTAAAATATTACTTTTAAGTATATTGATTCTCCCGATCATCGACATTGGTAGTGACATCCATCTCTGAGTTAACTCATTGATATCTGACATTAAGGCTTCATAGTTGACACTGGCGACTGATTCTAGCTTAGGCATAATTTGGATTCCTAAATATTTAAACTGATTTACAACATTGAATTGATTTACCTCAGGGGCTGGGTAATTTCTCTGGGTCTCATTTAGCATTAATATTGAAGATTTAGTTTTATTTATTTTATATCCTGATATTTCCCCAAAATTCTTTATTAAATTCAACAAGGTTGGAATTGATTTTTTTAGATTCGACATAAACAAAATTATATCATCGGCGTACAGGGAGATTTTATGTTCTGTTGGTCCAACTTTAATTCCATATATTTGTGAATGTAAACGTATCGCTATCGCTAAAGGTTCAATTGCCATAGTAAACAGTAAAGGTGAAAGTGGACAGCCTTGTCGACATCCTCTATTGATTTTTATTGGTTTCGAAATATTGTTATTTGTTAGGATTTCTGCTGTAGCATTATTGTATATTATTTGAACCCATTTTATGAAATTATTTCCAAGTCCAAACCTTTGTAGGACTTCAAAAAGAAAGGGCCATTCAACTCTATCAAAAGGCCTTTTCGGCGTCCAGTGATAGGAGAGCTGTATCCGGTGCTTCTTTATTAAAATAAATAATATTAAATAGTCTTCTTACATTATGGAAGCCTTGTCTTCCCTTTATAAAGCCATTCTGATCTCGATTAATATTATTTGGTAAAATTTCTTGTATTCGTCTTGCTAAAATTTTACAGATTATCTTAAGGTCAGCGTTTAATAGGCTTATTGGTCTCATATTTTCACATTTATTAGAGGGCTTACCTGGTTTTGGCAGCAGTATAATTAAGGCATTATTTATGTATGATGGTAAATTATTATTTTGAAATGCTTCTAAAACCATTTCCAAAAAAGGTTTTATTAATTTATTCTTAAATTTTTTATAAAGGTCAACTGGAAGACCATCTGGTCCTGCACTTTTTCCTGATTTCATATTATCAATGGCTAGCCCAACTTCTTCTTGACTAATTTTAGACTCCAATATCTCCCTGTTTTCATTTGGTATACACGGTATAGATAGTTCGTTCAAAAACCCATTTAGTTTTGTTAAATCAGGTTCATTTTTGGTATCATATAATTTTTCATAGTAATCTCTAAAGGCTCTATTAATTTCTAAAGGATCTATAACTACCTGTCCCTTACTTATAATACTGGTAATTGGTGTTTTAATTTCCAATTGTTTAATCTGCCATGCTAATAATTTTCCTGATTTTTCACCTTGTTCATAAAAAGATTGTTTCAATCTTAGAAGACTCGAGGCAGCTCTATTCGCTGATTTTTTGTCGTATTCAGCTCTCAAAATCAGTAATTCATTCTCCAACCTTGGGTCATTTCCTGCATACACTTTTTCCTGAAGACTTTTTATTTTATGTTCCAATTTAGCTCTCTCCTCTCGAGTCTTCTTAGATTTTGATCCTGTATAACTAATAATATGTCCCCTAATAAAAGCTTTGAAAGCCTCCCACTTTACACATGCTGATGTTTGTGTAGTATTGATGTCAAAGAACTCGTCTATCTGTTTTTCTATATACTTGACAAATTCCTCATCCTGAAGCCATTTATGCTGAAATTGCCATCTACCTGATTCCTTTGTCAATTTTTTATCTACATATATTAGACAACAGGGTGCATGATCAGAGATCACGATGTTATCATAAAAGCAGTTTTGAATCTTGGACCTTAATTCTGTGGAAATCAAAAAATAATCAATACGTGAGAATGTCTTGTAGGTACTGGAATAACAAGAATAGGCTTTAACTTGTGGTTTCATTTCTCTCCATATATCTAACAATCTCAATTCTTTCATAAAATGATTAATAGTCATCCTACATCCAATGTGCGTACAATCCAGTCCTGTTGATCTATCCACACCTGGATTCAATGTACAATTAAAATCCCCTGCTATTATATGTTGCCCTGTAAGTGATGATAAGATGAGAAATAAATTAGCAAAGAACTTCTGATCATCTATATTGGGACCATATAAGTTCACAAGATTTATATTTTCTAATAGCAAAGAACCTTGAATGATTACATATCTTCCAAATTTGTCTCCAATTACATTTTTCACTTGAAAAGGAACTGATTTATGTATGAGAGTCATAACTCCCCTGGCTCGGGATGAAAATGAAGAGGTGAATACACTTCCCTGCCATCTACTCCTAATTCTTTTAACATCCTCCTCTATCAGATGAGTTTCTTGTAAAAACACAATTCTTGAACCCATGTCCTTTATTTTATTCATAACTTGTTTAAGTTTTTTTAAATTTTGTAGACCTCTGCAATTCCATGAAGTTAAATTAAGATTAACACTTTGGTCCATGATCAATAGAGAGTTTGGGATTACCTTGCAGTGTAAACATGCTCATACAGAGAAGCAAAAACATGAGTGGTTGAACATTCATCCTACAAACTACACACAAACAAATTTCCCCTTCCCACACTTGTGGCAAACCCCCCAAAATCAAAAGAAAAATTCTGTCTCCCGATATAGCCATCGACCGTTCCACACCCACGGGGAACAGCCAAAGCCACTCCTTCTTCATCCTCCCAATCACCCTAACTCTACTGCTTTTAATGACGTAACATTAACTCTCCTCTGTAGTTTTCCAACTTAACTCCAAAATTTTTAACAACTTTGTACATCATAGTTTTTTTTTTTTGTTTGTTTTGTTTTTGTTTTGTTTTTTTAATATATAATACAATCTATATTTTGTAAACTTACTATTTACTTCAAGTCAGTCAGATGCCTGTGCAAATGCTTAATTATTCTACCTTATATTTTGTTCATGCTTAGCTCCCACCAGTCTCTTCTTCTTCTTTGATCTCCTTGATGAACTCCTGCGCCTCCTCTGGGGTCTTGAAGATGTGGGTTCTGCCCTCATACGTGGTCAGCAGTCTCGCAGGATAGATTACACCATGACGAATCCCAAGGTTGCGCAGCTCCTTACGTACGGGATCAAACTGCTTCCTCAATTGCTGGATTCCTGTGGCCAAATCTGGGTAGAACCGTACCTGCTGGTCCTGGTGTTTAATCTCTCCTTTTTTAGCTCGTGCAGCGTTGAAGATCTTCATCCTGTCTCTGTTGCTAAGAAACTTCATAATTAAGGTCCTCGGCGGTCCCTTATCTCTCCGTGGGCCAATACGATGTGCTTTTTCCAGAATCACTGCTGATTGCAACTCCTCGCTGCCCAGCACCTCCGGAATCCACTTTTCCAGAAAGGAACATACGTCCCGACCTTCTGATTCCTCTGGAAGACCCACCAGCCTCAAATTATTCTGTCTCGACCGAGATTCCAAATCCAAAATATTATCTTCCAGAGATTTATTTTTTTTTTCCAAAGTGCGCACCTTTAATTGAAGACGGGTGACGTCATCTTCAGCACTAGCGAGACGGAGCTCCATCTGCGCCGTTCGTTCTACACAGTCACCCAATTCCTTTCTTATTCCTTCCAACGCTGTCATAATCCCATCAAATCTAGAGGAAAAGTCCGCTCTCATTGAACTCATGGCAGCCATCAGCGCATCTGCGCCATTCCCCGCAGATATCGCACCGTTGCCAGCCTCCTCCGCCATATATGGAGTTTTGTTTGCTGCGTCACAGACCTGAAAGTCCGTTAATTTGGACTGTTTCGGCGGCTCGCTTTTTCCTTTTCCTGGTTTTCCAGCCTTAGGCTTCGCCGACATATCCTCGCCCAAATGCTGGGATACGTTCTGTCCCAAATGAGAGAGTTATTTGCCGATTTTTTTTTTCCAGGAGCAGAGCAGAGCGAGACACGTCCGTCCTACGTGGCAGCCATAACCGGAAGTCCCCGGGTAGTTTTATTTTTAAAATTAAGTGTGTGACCATGCATGTCGCCAAAGAAAAATATTTGTAAGCATCTTTTACCTAGAAATATCTTACAGCTGATCGTAAACGTGTTCTTTTCCCGTCCGTGTTGCGTCTCTCCTCTCCCTCTGCCTCGAACAAATAAGGCTGACAGGCCACACACCACCCAAAACGTCTTCATTGTCAATGTAATCATTTGTAATCATTTATATTGAGGTCGTCAAAGTCCAGCTGCGCACAGACCAGCAGGTGCTAATCAGCGGCTGAGAAGATGTAGCGAGTGACCAATGGGTAGTTTGATTTTTAAAATTAAGTGTGTGACCATGCATGTCGCCAAAGAAAAATATTTGTAAGCATTTTTTACCCAGAAATATCTTACAGCCGATCGTAAACGTGTTCTTTTCCCGTCCGTGTTGCGTCTTTCTCCTCTCCCTCTGCCTCGAACAAATAAGGCTGAATACCCCTCTCAGCACCACCCAAAACTACTTCATCTTCAGATTCTTCGTTGTCAATGTCATCATTTATATTGTGGTCGTCAAAGTCGAGAAAGTAATCGCTGTCGGAATCACTTTGCTCTTGTTCAGCCATTTTCTCGGCCAAACCGAACTGACGTCACGACTGCCCGCACCTATCGGGAGATGGCGGTACTGCAGCATCACTGAGTGAAAAATGGGCTATGACCATTTATTGTCATTTATGGAGGATGGTGACACATATTAAATCAGGGGAATGGGCTGAATGTAATATTTTCATACAATCATTTGATTTGTTCAATAAAAAAATGTCACTGTCCGTCACCTTTAATTTCTAAAGGATCTACAACTGCCTGTCCGTTACTTATAATACTGGTAATTGGTGTTTTAAATTCCAATTGTTTAATCTGCCATGCCAATAATTTCCCTGATTTTTCACCTTGTTCATAAAAAGGTGGCTTCAATCTTAGAAGACTCGAGGCAGCTCTATTCGCTGATTTTTTGTCATATTCAGCTCTCAGAATCAGTAATTCGTTCTCTAACTTTGGGTCACTTCCTGCATACACTTTTTCTTGAAGAATTTTTATTTTATGTTCCAATTGGACTCTCTCCTCTTCGAGTCTTCTTAGATTTTGAACCTGTATAACTAATAATATGCCCCCTAATAAAAGCATTGAAAGCCTCCCACTTTATACATGCTGATGTTTGTGTAGTATTGATATCAAAGAACTCATCTATCTGTTTTTCTATGTACTTAACAAATTCCTCGTCCTGAAGCCATTTATGCTGAAATTGCCACCTACCTGGTTCCTTTGTCAATTTCTTATCTACATATATTAGACAGCAGGGTGCATGATCAGATATCACAATGTAAGTCTGTTAATTTGGACTGTTTCGGCGGTTCACTTTTTCCTCCACCTGATTTCCCAGCCTTAGGCTTTACCGGCATATCCTCGCCCAAACGCTGGGATAGTTTTGTTCCAATTGAGAGAGTTATTTGTCAATTTTTTTTATTTTTAGGAGCAGAGTAGAGGGAAGCACGTCCTCCTACATGGCGGCCATGACCGGAAGTCATAGTCCAGTGTTTTTAATAAAAAAAATCTTCTTGAAAGTTTATCTGACACCTGGATATTTTAAAATGAACTCACATAGACTGATTGCTGAGCAATTTGGCGAGGATAGCCTGAAACTGCTGCGGGGATATGAAAAAACAGCAAGGAAGGTGGCAGACTACAGAAATCATGTACGCTTCAACCTGAGATGTTGACATCATGGGATCATCCCTAAAAGTCTACGTCTAAGGTCATCTTTGAGAGGACATAAAGCCACCAACATTTTGAAGAGAGCACAGAAACAGCTACAAAATGAAAGGATACGACAGGTCCATTTTACCTTGGATGTTTTGCAAGAGAAAGAAAGACTACATCAGAAAATGGCTGTCAAGCTATCAAAAGGAACCTTACAAAAGGTAATAGACTTTGTGGAATATGCGCATTTGGCTCAACACACGAAGAGTAAAGAACGCCAAATGAACAAGTTTAATGCTTCCCTATCTCATAAGGAGCTCACCAAACCAGAGTGGAGCATTTTGGCTAAAAGTTTAAACTTTGTTGTAAGTCCTGACAATATTCCAGTGGTAGACATGATCACTGCTACAGAATCTGCCATTCACAATAATATTTCTGAGGATGAAGCTGAACGTATTAGTGCTCAAGTATCCATCTCTCTTTTGAATGCCAAGCCCCCACCCTCCAACTTTAACAAACAGGAGAAGAGGGCCTTAACCTCCCTCTGCAAGGATAAGAGTATTAGCATCCTGCCTGCTGACAAAGGAAGACGCACAGTAGTATTGAAGACTGAGGACTATCACCACAAAGTAAGGTTTAGGGCGCTCGCGCACGCAGCGACCAGCAGCCGGTGGCTTGTCACCAGACTGCAAACCATGTCTACCTACGGGTACAAATAAGTAACAAAAAAAAAAAAAAAAAAAAAAAAAAAAAGTAATTACGTTGTTGAGTGATAGTAGTACATATGAAATTTTGAGGAGAGATCCTACCAATAAATATAAAACCCAGGTGATCAGCATCTTACAGTCCCTGGAAAAACGAGAAGTTATAGATCGAAATTTATACTACCGTCTTTACCCTGGAGAAACCACACTTTGAATATACTGTATGGACTTCCAGAAATTCACAAAAACAATAATCCACTTAGACCAATTGTCAGCAGTATAAATTCTGTTACATATAATGTTGCCAAATACCTGGCCATCATTTTAGTTCCTCTAGTTGGCAACACTGAACATCATATAGTGAATTCCAAGGATTTTATCCACAAGATTCAATGACTCTCCCTGGAGGCAGATGAGGCCATTGTGTCATATGATGTCACATCCTTGTTCACCTGTGTGCCAACGGAGTTAGCAGTTGAAGTGGTGAGAAGACGACTGTCCCAGGATCAAACTTTAGGTGACAGAACAAAATTAAATCCGGATCAGGTGTGCTCTCTGTTGGAGTTGTGTCTGAATACCACCTATTTTAAATACCAGGATGTGATTTACCGGCAGAAACATGACTGTGCCATGGGCTCTCCAGTTTCCCCCATTGTTGCTAACCTCTACATGGAAGAGGTGGAAAGAAGGGCGCTGGACACCAATAAGGGAGTTCCTCCTACTCACTGGTTCAGATATGTGGACGACACCTGGGTGAAAATGAAGACCCAGGAAATCAACCCCTTCATAGAGCACATTAATTCAGTGGACAATCACATCAAGTTCACCTGGGAAGATATGAAGGACAACAAACTCCCGTTTCTGGACTGTGGGATAAAGGTTGGTGAACAGGGTGAACTTCATGATGAGGTGTACCGAAAACCTACCAACACTGATCAGTATCTCATGTTTGATTCACACCACCCACTTGAGCACAAACTGGGAGTGATTTGTACATTACAACATCGTGCAGAAACTATACCCACAGATTCAGAAGCTAAAGAAAAGGAGCATGTCAATAAAAAACAAGCTTTAAAACAGTGTGGTTATCCAGATTGGACTTTCATTAAAGCTCACAGGAAATGTAAAAAGAATTCTAGGCCTCTAGGAGAAATGGAGTGTAAAATGAGGAGAAAGCATATAGTCATTCCATATGTGGCTGGGCTGTCTGAGAAGTTTCGTAGGATTTTCTCCAAATACAGCATACCTGTGTATTTTAAACCCAGGAACATTCTGCAACATTGGTTGGTTCATCCCAAAGACCAGATAGCAAAACATAAAAAGAGCAACCTGGTATATGCTATCAAATGTAGTGAGGGGTGTGACAATCTTTATATCGGGGAAACAAAACAGCAGCTCTGCAAACGTATGTTACAACATAGGAGAGAAAATTCGTCTGGACAAAATTCAGCCGTCTATACTCACCTGCAACAAAAACAGCACACCTTTCGAGACCAAGATGTGCACATTTTGGACAGAGAAGAGGGGGGGTTTGAAAGAAATGTTAAGGAACTCATCTATGTTAAAGTGGAATGGCCCTCCCTTAACAGAGGAGGGGGACTAAGGTATCATCTGTCCTCCGCTTACAATGCCGTGTTAAAAAACATTCCTCAACACTTTATGGACAAATGAACTTGCTCCGAGTCTCAGGTTTAAAGGAGGAGCACTGTTTTTTGGGGTTTTTTTTCCTTCTCCTTTTCTCCTCCTTGGTCACATACCATGGACTACATTCTTTTCTTTTCTTTTTTTTTTTTAACTACATTTCTCACAAGTCGTGACTTCCTTGCAGGTTATTTATTGGCCAGAGACACTTCCTGCTACAGTCTGACAACTGATGATGGTGTTCGGATGAACACTGAAACGTCTTGTATTTTAGTTTTTAGTGCAGTGTTTTTAATAAAAAAAATCTTTTTGAAAGCTCATAAATATGACTTTGTCCTGTAAATTTTCAACCTTTTTCTTGTAAGTGTGCAACTTTTGTCCTCATAAATTTACTTTTTTTTTTCTTGTAAATGTGTTACATTCTACTTGTAAATGTACAATTTTTTCCTCATGAATTTCTTACTTTTTTGATAAAGTTCCAGTTTTTTTCTTGTAAATTTACTTTTTTATCAGAATGTTTTGGCTTTTGTTCCTCTTAATCTTTGTGACATTTTTCCTTGTTACAGTGCATCCGGAAAGTATTCACAGCGCTTCACTTTTTCCACATTTTGTTATGTTACAGCCTTATTCCAAAAGGGATTAAATTCATTTTTTTCCTCAAAATTCTACACACAATACCTATAATGACGAGGTGAAAAAAGTTTTTTTGAGATTTTTGCAAATTTATTAAAAATAAAAAGCTAAGAAATCACATGTACATAAGTGTTCACAGCTGTTGCTCCTTTGATGCACCTTTGACAGCAATTACAGCCTCAAGTCTTTTTGAATATGGTGCCACAAGCGTGGCACACCCATCTTTGGGCAGTTTCACCCATTCCTCTTTGCAGCACCCCTCAAGCTCCATGAAGTTGGATGGAAAGCGTCGGTGCACAGTCATTTTCAGATCTCTCCAGAGACGTTCAATTGGATTCAAGTCTGGACTCTGGCTGGGCGACTCAAGGACATTCAAAGAGTTGTCCCAAAGCCACTCTTTGATATCTTGGCTGTATGCTTAGGGTCGTTATCCTGCTGAAAGATGAACCGTTGCCCCAGTCTGAGGTCAAGAGCACTCTGCAGCAGGTTTTCATCCAGGATGTCTCTGGACATTGCTGCATTCATCTTTCCCTCTATCCTGACTAGTCTCCCAGTTCCTGTCGGTGAAAAACATCCCCACAGCATGATGCTAGCACCACCATTGGCATGGTTATGAGCAGTGTCTGGTTTCCTCCAAACATGATGCCTGGTATTCATGCCAAAGAGTTCAATCTTTGTCTCATCAGACCAGAGAATTTTGCTTCTCATGATCTGAGAGTCCTTCAGGTGCCTTTTGGCAAACTCCAGGTGGGCTTCCGTGTGCCTTTTACTAAAGAGTGGCTTCCATCTGGCCACTCTACGATACAGGCCTGATTGTTGGATTGCTGCAGAGATTGTTGTCCTTCTGGAAGGTTCTCCTCTCTTCACAGAGGAACACTGAAGCTCTGACAGAGTGATCATCAGGTTCTTGGTCACCTCCCTGACTAAGGCCCTTCTCCCTGATCGCTCAGTTTAGACAGCCGGCCAGCTCTAGGAAGAGTCCTGGTGGTTCCGAACTTCTTCCATTTACGGATGATGGAGGCCACTGTGCTCATTGGGACCTTCAAAACAGCAGAAATTTTTCAGTACCCTTCCCCAGATTTGTGCCTCGAGACAATCCTGTCTCGGAGGTCTACAGACAATTCCTTTGACTTCATGCTTGGTTTGTGCTCTGACATGCACTGTCGACTGTGGGACCTTCTATAGACAGGTGAGTACCTTTCCAAATCATGTCCAATCAACTGAATTTACTACAGGTGGACTCTTTTTTGAATGAATGAATGAATGAATCTTTATTTCGGATAGATTAAAAGTAAAGATTATAAAAAAGGAACAGAATAATATAACAAAGGGGAAAAAAAATCTTACAAGGTCAAATTAAACAATAACTCCTGTGATTATACAGTTCAACATAAGTTATCTGAAATGGGTGATGGCTGAAGCCGCAACTTATACTGCCCACCCATATTTCATCCAAGAATTAAAAAACAGACAAACAAAAAAACGAGCGATTACAATTCAGAACAAAGCTAAGACAAAATGTGACAAAAAAAAAACTAAGCAACAACACAGACTGAATATGATAATTCTTATGTGATTTTACATGTCATCTTGTATATATGTTTGGAGTATTTCTTCCTTTAGTTTTTGTTTCAATTGTCCAAGTGTTGTACATGATTTTAATTCAGATCCAAAAGCGTTCCACAATCTGACTCCTTGCACTGAGACACAGTGTTGCTTGGTGGTAGTTCTCACTGAAGGTTATGTTCCTCTGAAATGATAGTTTCTCCCTTATTTGGAACAACTTTTGGATATTTGCGGGCAGTGATAGATTCTTCACTTTAAACATTATTACTGCAGTTTTAAAGTCAACCAGATCTTTCAACTTGAGAGCTTTTAATTTAAGAAAAAGTGGGTTTGTTGGTTCCCTGTAAGCGGCTTTATTTATTATTCTAATAGCTCTCTTGTGAAGCATAAAGATTGGATATATGTTTGTTTTATATGTATTTCCCCATACTTCAGGACAATACAGTATCTCATGTATGGGAGTATTAATGAATGATACAAAGTCTATAGTGTGGATTGATTCAGCAAATATTTCACTCTGTGTAGTATTGCAATTGATTTGGATATTTTACCTTTAATATAATTAATATGTGACTTCCAACACAGTTTATTATCAATTATTACTCTTAAGAAATTTAATTTCGTCGCTACACCATTTACACTGAGTTTAGATACTAAGTTGTTGTGATGGTTGTTAAAAATTATAAATTTTGTCTTACTTAAGTTGAGCGTTAATTTGTTTGAATCAAACCACAGTTTAAGCTTTCCTAATTCCTTTCCGAGTGTATCCAAAAGTTGTTCCAAATTGCTTCCACTGCATAATAAATTGGTGTAATCTGCAAACAATATTAAATCCATTTTTTCCGAAACTTTACATATATCATTTATATACATATTGAATAGCACTGGCCCCAAAACTGAACCCTGTGGGACTCCACAAGTAACCTTCAGTAACTGTGAGTTTTTGCTACCAACACATACATACTGATATCTGTTCTTTAAGTAACTATATAACCAGGACAGTGCTACCCCCCTAATACCATAATTTTGTAGTGTGGCGATGTTAAAATAAGACACGGCGTCTGGAGTTTTAATGAAGTTTATTGACCAAATCATCGCCATCACGGAGCTCACCCCAGCTGCTGTATAAGCAGGAAATGCATTCAGGCATGTGACATTTGTACCACAATGCGAGCAGGAAGCATGAATGTTTGCATTTGCGTCATACATATCCACAGGATGCTGGTGCCTGAACTAAGCACAGGGAGGCTGCCTATTGATCTCAACACACACATCTCACTGTCCTGTTAATTGCTCTAGTCGAGCGCTGTGTTTGTCCGTGGCTGTTGTGGGGGTTACCCCATAGTAGTTTCTTTAATAATAAATTATGATCCACTGTATCAAATGCTTTTTTAAGATCCAGGAATACCCCAGTTGAATACTCTTTATTTTCAACGGCAGTTGATATTTTTTCTATAAATTCCATTAGAGCAAATGCAGTTGTCCTCTTGTGTCTGAACCCATATTGCTGCTCACACAATAAATTATTCTTCATTATGAAGTTGTCAGTTCTTTCACAGAATATTTTTTCAAGTATCTTGGAAAATTGCGGCAATAGTGAAATAGGTCTATAGTTTGAAAATTCCCCTCTGTCACCTGTCTTGTATATCGGAATTACTTTAGCTATTTTTATTGCATTGGGAAATATACCTGTTTGGAGAGACAGGTTACAAATACAGTATACGTCAGTGGCTTCACTAAGCATTCAATGATAGTTTTGACTAAAAGCATGTCAATACCATCACAATCCATAGATGTTTTACTTTTAAACGATTTAACAATTTCAATGACCTCTCTCTCGTCTGTGTTCTTTATGAAAATGGAGTCTTTTATAGCAATGTTTTTGCTTATTGTATCACCTGTAGATGCCGTAATGGGTATTTCTCGAGCCAAATTAGGACCAATGTTAACAAAAAATGCATTAAATTCATCTGCAGGTGAAACTGCATTCACACTGAGTCGGGTTTTTTTTTTGAAAGATTGGTTGGGGAGTTTGTATTTCTGTTTTTATTTCCAAGAATATTGTTAAGTATTGTCCATGTATTTTTAATATAATCTTCATTTTTCTCCAGTTCTTTACTGTAATAGTCTCTTTTACCACGTCTCGTATTAACTTATTTTTGTATGTTTTATATCGCTGCTCTGCTTCTTTTGTCCTTTTCTTTAGAAAAGCTTTATATAGTGAATTTTTCTTTTTACACGCTTTTTGTAATCCTTTGGTTAACCATGGCTTGTTGACAAATTTCTGTTTAAGCTTTTTCTTTACTAATGGACAGTTTTTTTTCATAAAGAGTGGTTACAATTTTTTTTTTTGACTTATTTTGTACCCGTAGGTAGATTTGTTCTGCAGTCTGGTGACAAGCCACCAGCTGCCAGTCGCTGCGTGCGCAAGCGCCCCTTAACTCCCTAACCTGCATGTTTTTGGCATGTGGGAGGAAACCGGAGAAATCCCGGAGTAAACCCACGCAAACACGGGGAGAACATGCAAACTCCACACAGATCACTGTTGGCCGGGGGCAGGGATCAAACCCACGATCTCATGATCCCCGCGATCCCCCCGCCGAGGGTAAACTGTGATGCCGCAGTGCTAACCACTGCGCCACCATGCAGCCCTTCAGAGTGGTTACAATGTTCATGAATGTGTCATAGGCTTCATTTACATCTGATACATAGACTTTTGTCCGGTCTTGCTTGACTCTAGTTAAGCTGTAGAAACATCTCAAGGATGATCAGTGGGAACAGGAGGCACCTGAGCTCAATTTTGAGCTTCATGGCAAGGCTGTGAATACTTACGTACATGTGATTTCTTAGTTTTTTATTTTTTTTTCCACAATATTTTTTATTGAACCTTTTTTTTTACAAACATAGCACAAACAATCAAACACTAACACTAAAGTAATTTAAAAATAAATTAAAAAAAAACACCAACTACAAAAAAAAAGAAAATGTACTAAAAACACCAACAACCATTAACAAAGGCAAGTCATCAACAATGCTCCTCTGTTTAGTCTAGGTAATCTATTACATAAGTATACATATTATACATTCACCAATTTGGAATTTGCAAGGTCCACACACATCATTCACCTTCTTCTTCAGAAGTTATGTTTAATTTCTTTACATAATCAATGAAAGGTCTCCATATATTCTCAAACACATTTTCCTTTGATTTCAGTATATATGTTATTCTTTCTAGTGGAAGGTTTGTTAACATCTGTCTTAACCACTGAGTCACATCTGGTCTATGAATCTTTTTCCACAGTAGTGCAATACATTTTTTGGCATTAAGCAAACTGAGGTCTATGACTGCTGTTTCACTCTTACTAAAGTTACGCTTTTCTGGATACAGACCCAACAAAAACAGTTTAGGGTTCAATGTGAATTGTTTTGAAATTATTTTTTCAATTGTTACCCTCACCTCTTCCCAAAACATTCTGATTTTTCTACATTCCCATAAACAGTGAAATAGGGTTCCTTTACTTTCCATACATTTTGTGCATGTATCTGGTATGTTTTTGTTATATCTATTTAACTCCACTGGTGTAACATACATCCGCATTAACCATTTAAAATGTATCAATTTAAGACGTACATTTATTGATTTGATTTGAGCTTCTGCACAAGCCAATTCCCATTGTTCCTCTGAAATTTCAATTTGCAGGTCTTCTTTCCAATAATTCAGTCTTTGCTGTGAGTTTTCACTTGAGAATAGTGTCAATGAGTTATAAAACTCTGAAATAATACCCTTTCTCTTACTATCTTTCGTCAAAATTTTTTCCAAGGGTGAATAAGTAGGTCGGGTGAGAGCATTATTTTGATTTGATCGAATAAAATTCCTAAGCTGAAGATATTTAAAAAAATGTGTTCCATTAAGATTGAATTTAATCCTCAGTTCTTCAAAAGACATTATGTTATCTGAACGTGACAAATATAAGTCTTGAATCTTTTGAATCCCTTTTAAATTCCATACTTTAAATACAGCATCCACTCTCCCTGGTATAAAATATTGATTACCCCATATTGGGCTAAATTGTGACAATAAGTGTGGTTCTTTTAAATATTTTTTGGTTTCACACCATATTTTGATCATGTGCTTTACAATTGGATTTTTAACTTGTTTCTGTAATTTTTTAGCCGAGTCTGAGTATATAAATAAGGGAAGAGGTAAAGGTAAATTGTATGATTCCATTTCAGTCCAGTGAGGAAGATCATTTGATGAAAAATAATATGTCATAGACCTCATTTGTTCTGACCAGTAATACAACATAAAGTTTGGACATTTCAGACCTCCACGATCAAATGGTAAATATAGTAAGGACAAACGTAATCTAGCCTTCCTATTGTTCCATATAAATTCCACTAACTTTTTTTTAATTCTTGAGAATAGATCTGAAGGTGGTGGTAAAGGAATGTATTGAAATAAATAAAGTATTTTTGGTAAGATATTACTTTTAAGTATATTAATTCTCCCGATCATCGACATTGGTAGTGACATCTATCTCTGAAGTAACTCATTAATATCTCTCATTAAGGCTTCACAGTTGGCACTGGCGACTGATTCTAGCTTAGGCAAAATTTGAATTCCTAAATATTTAAACTGATTTACAACATTGAATTGATTTACCTCAGGAGCTGGGTGATTTCTCTGGGTCTCATTTAGCATTAATATTGAAGATTTTGTTTTATTTATTTTATATCCTGATATTTCCCCAAAGTTCTTTATTAAATTTAACAAGGTCGGAATTGATTTTTTAAAATTCGACATAAACAAAATTATGTCATCGGCATACAGGGAGATTTTATGTTCTGTTGGTCCTACTTTAATTCCATATATTAGTAAACAATAAGGGTGAAAGTGGACAGCCTTGTCGACATCCTCTATTGATTTTTATTGATTTTGAGATATTGCTGTTTGTTAGCATTTCTGCTGCAGCATTATTGTATATTATCTGGACCCATTTTATGAAATTATTTCCAAGTCCAAACCTTTGTAGGACTTCAAAAAGATAGGGCCATTCGACCCTATCAAAGGCCTTTTCGGCGTCCAATGATAGGAGAGCTGTATCCGGTGCTTCTTTATTGGAATAAAAAATATTAACTAGTCTTCTTACATTATGGAAGCCTTGTCTTCCCATTATAAAGCCATTCTGATCTCGGTTAATAATATTTGGTAATATTTCTTGTAGTCGTCTTGCTAAAATTTTACAGATTATCTTAAGGTCAGCATTTAATAGGCTTATTGGTCTCATGTTTTCACATTTATTAGGGGATTTACCTGGTTTTGGCAACAGTATAATTAAGGCATTATTCATGTATGGTGGTAAATTACTATTTTGAAATGCTTCTAAAACCATTTCCAAAAGTGGTTTTATTAATTTATTCTTAAATTTTTTATAGAGGTCAACTGGAAGACCATCTGGTCCTGCACTTTTTCCTGATTTCATATTATCTATGGCTTGCCCAACTTCTTGACTAATTTTAGACTCCAGTATCTCCCTGTTTTCATTTGGAGTACACGGTATAGATCGTCGGCCTCCGTCGGTCTATGATGACCATGGAAGAGAATCCTAAACGTCTACTCTGCTGGAACAGCACCGCCTGTGGCTGAACAGGCCGATGCGCGAATGGCAGTCCCTGTCACACAGGTCGCACTTGTGGGTGGTCTCCGTGCTGCTGGGTCTGTGGTGGTTCTTCCTGCGGGTCCTTTTTTCATCTGCTGCAGCAGTCATTCTCTCTTCACCCACCTTGAGCTGTCTGGTCAGGGTGCCTCTCCATTTGGAGCGCTCCGTTGCAAGGTCCCCCCAGCGCTCTGTGTTGATCTCTAGGGCCTTCATGTCTCTCTTGCAGACGTCTCTAAAGCGCAGCTGTGGGCGGCCAACGTCTCTCCTGCCAGTTGCCAGTTCTCCGTAGAGGACGTCTTTGGGGATTCTGCCATCCTCCATACGGTGAACGTGGCCTAGCCAGCGGAGCCTGCGCTGCCTGAGTAGAGTGAACATGGAGGGAAGGCCGGCGCGGGACAGAACTTCTGTGTTGGGCACTTTGTCCTGCCAAGATATGTCCAGGATGTGGCGAATGCAGCGCAAGTGGAAGGAGTTCAGTCTCTTTTCCTGCCGGGCGTATGTTGTCCACATCTCACTCCCATAGAGCAGTGTGCTGATGACGCAGGCGTTGTACACTGCCATCTTCGTCTTGACAGAGAGTTTGGGATTCTCCCACACTCGTGTGGTGAGGCGAGCGAGTGTGAAGGCTGATTTTCCAATCCTCTTGTTGATCTCTGTATCAAGGGAGAGGTTGTTGCTGATCGTGGACCCCAGGTACGTGAACTGATTCACGACCTCCAGCTCGTAGTCGTCGATGGTGATGGTTGGTGGTGCTTCCGTGCCTTGCGCCAAGATGTTAGTCTTCTTCAGGCTGATGGTAAGCCCGAAGTCCTTGCATGCCTGGGAGAAGCGGTCCATCAGGGTCTGAAGCTCCTGCTGTGTGTGGGTTGCGACTGCAGCGTTGTCTGCGAACAGCATGTCTCTGATTAGAGCCTCGCGTACTTTGGTTCTGGCTTTCAGGCGGGCGAGGTTGAAAAGCCTGCCGTCAGATCTTGTGTGCAGGTAGATTCCCTCTGTTGCTGTGCTGAAGGCATGCCTCAGGAGCATAGCAAAGAAAATCCTAAAGAGGGTTGGTGCAAGTACACAGCCCTGTTTCACTCCGCTGCGTATGTTGAATGGCTCTGAGACGTTGCCGTCGTGCTGCACTATCCCCTGCATGTTGGTGTGAAACGATTCAATGAGGCTTTGCAACTTTGGTGGGCATCCTATCTTTGGCAGGATCTTGAAAAGGCCCTCTCTGCTGACCAGATCGAACGCTTTGGTGAGGTCAATGAAGGTGACGTACAGGGGCATGTTCTGTTCTCTGCATTTCTCCTGGAGTTGGCGGATGGAGAATATCATGTCTACTGTCGATCGCTCAGCGCGGAAGCCACACTGAGACTCGGGGTAGACACGCTCGGCAAGCTTCTGTAGACGAACGAGAACAACTCGTGCGTAGACTTTGCCAACAACGCTGAGGAGGGAGATGCCCCTGTAGTTGTTGCAGTCGCTTCTCTCCCCTTTGTTTTTGTAGAGGGTGATGATCTTGGCGTCCCTCATGTCCTGTGGTACGGCACCTTCCTTCCAACACTGGCAGAGGACGTCATGCAATGGCAGCAGTAGGGCGGTCTTGCAGTGCTTGATCAGGTCAGGGGGTATGCCGTCGTTGCCGGGTGCCTTGCCAGCGGCCAAGCTATCAATGGCCTTGCTGAGTTCGTCGATGGTTGGCTCGGCGTCATGTTTGTCCATGGATGGCAGGCAGTCGATGGCATCAAGGGCTGACGGTGTCACGGTGTTCTGTCTGGAGCAGAGGTCGGAGTAGTGTTCCACCCATCTCTCCATCTGCTTGTTCTTTTCTGTGATCATCTCCCTAGTGGAGGATTTGAGGGGGGCCGTCTTGCTCTGAGCCGGACCAAGTGCTTTCTTGATGCCATCGTACATACCACGGATGTTCCCTGTTATGGCAGCGGTTTGAATGTCTTGGCTGAGCTGAGTCCAGTACTCGTTGGCACAGCGCCGAGCAGTCTGCTGAACTTTGCTTCTTGCAGCCCTGAGAATCTGGAGATTCTTCTCGTTTGGGTACTTCTTGTACTCAGCAAGTGCTGAGCGCTTGGCTTCAATGACGGGGGTCATCTCGGTCAACTTGGCATCAAACCAGTCCTGTGACTTCGAGGTCTTCCTCCCAAAGGTAGCCAGGGCTGTGCGGTGGATGGTGTTTCGCAGCTCTTCCCACTTCTGCTTTGCAGATTCTCCTTCTTGTGGTACACCAAGTTCCTTCTCAAAGGTGGAGGCAAACTGCTCAACAAGTTCTGGTTGAGCCATCTTGCTGGTGTCAATCCGTGCCTTTCCAGGTTGTCTAGCACGATGGAATTTCTTCAGCTGCAGCTTGACCTTGCAACACACCAATGAATGGTCTGTGTCGCAATCTGCACTCTGGAATGAACGGGTGATTAGCACGTTCTTCAGTGAGGTGCGCCTGGCCAGGATCAGGTCCACCCAAAAGTCCACCCAAAAACACATTTAGTTTTGTTAAGTCAGTTTCATTTTTTGTATCATATAGTTTTTCATAATAATCTCTAAAGGCACTATTAATTTCTAAATGATCTATAACTGCCTGTCCGTTACTTATAATAGTTTTTTATTTTTTTTTTTTGTAACTTAGATTTTTATTCATTTTTCATCATATATAATGCATTCAGATCACATTCTACATTTAAAAAACAAAGGGGTTAGGGTAGGGAAAAATAAAAAAAAATAAACAAAATAAAAATAAAAAATAAAAAAAAAATAAAAAATAAAAGGGGGGGGGACAAATGTTGGAGCATCAAGTTTTTAGTTTCCATCTCTTAATTCTTCTGGTTTTTTCAGTGTCTTTGGTTATTCTTTCAATTTCTGCCTCGTTGTTGCACTTTGTAGTGTGTCCATTTCCGCCATTTTTTCTCCCATATTCCTTCTTGCATTCTTCGTCGATATGTTAGTTTTTCCATCATACGTATGTCCTCAACAATGTCAGTCCATTGTTCTTGGTCAGGAAGAACTTCTGATCGCCATTTTTTTGTGATAGTTTTTTTACATGCAATCAACAAGATTTTAACTAGATATCTGTCCTCAGCCTGTATAACACTGTCTTTTTTAAGATCACATAAGTACATCAGGTTACAGTTCATTGGTATATTATATCCTAATATCCTCTGTATTGTCACATGCATAGATTTCCAAAATGATGATATTTTGTAGCATTTCCAAAACATATGTGAGTGGTCTGCATTTTGAGTCCCACATCCCCTCCAGCATAAAGATTGGGTATTTGTATATTTTCCTTGAATCTGTGGTGTAATGAAAAAGCGAATCAGGTTTTTCCATCCAAATTCCCTCCATGCCCTTGAATTTGTTGATGTGTGTTGTGTTTTCCATATTTCCTGCCAGCTTTCTTCTGTTATGTTTAAATTGAGCTCTTTCTCCCATTTCTCCTTTATATAGTTACTTGTATGATTGTTTGTCATAAGTTTCTGATATAGTTTTGAAATAATTCTTATTTTATTTCCTGCATATGAGCTTAAAATAAGTTGTATAATCTCGTTCACATCTGTTTGGAGGTTATGCCTAATCTTCTTCATATAGTAATCTCTCATCTGCAGATATCTGAAAAATTCCGATCTTTCTAATTTAAATTTTCTCCTGATATTTACAAAGCTCCCGAGATCTTTTTTTCCGATATTGCCCCATGCTGTGATTCCCTTGTTCACCAGATTTTTGTATCCCCTATCTTGTTTTGCCGGTTCAAACTGACTGTCAAATGCTACCCATTTCAATAGTTTTATGTCTTCCCTTATATTATATTTTTGTACTATTTTATACCACAGTTCTAAAGTAAATTTAGTGATTGGGTCTATTTGTTTGATTTGCTTATATGCATCTTTATCCCCTATTATGCTTTGTACTGGGAGTCCCTCAATTTCCTTTTCCATTTCTTTCCATTTTGCCTCATATCCCTCGTCGCACCAACATATGATATATCTTATTTGTGCTGAGTAGTAATATTCCTTTAGACTCGGTAGGCCCATGCCTCCTTTCTCTTTTGGTAATTGGAGGGTTTTATATTTCACTCTTGGTTTTTTACCTCCCCAAACAAATCTCGATATCATCCTGTCCCACTTTGAGAATTGGGCATCTGGAATCTCTGTTGGTATAGCCTGGAAGAGGTAAAGTAATCTAGGTTGTATGCTGATTTTGACTGTCTCAATTTTTGAATTCAGATCCATATTTAAGATTGACCATCTATCAATATCTTTTTTTATTTCTTGTTCCAACCTATCATAGTTTGCTTTATATATTTTGCTTAGGTCTTTAGGTATGTTCACTCCAAGGTATTTTATTTCTTTTTGCTTCCAGTTTAGTTTGATCTTATCAGTTATCTGGTTTAGAGGGTTATAGTGGAATGTCAGTACTTGTGTTTTTGTTATGTTTATCTTGTATCCTGATAATTTTCCAAAATTTTCTATCAAGTTCATCATTTCCATTATTGATTTATCTGGTTGTTCAAGGTAAACTATAATATCGTCTGCAAATAGCCCAATCTTGTGTTCCGCCCCCTTTATTGTTACACCTTTTAATTTCTTATTTTGTCATATCGCTTGAGCCAGTGGTTCTATGAACAGAGCAAACAAGGTGGGCGATAAGCAGCATCCCTGCCTAGTTGATCTTTGTATATTTACTTTGTCTGTTAAGCTACCGTTTATCTTGATTCTTGCCACAGGTTCTTGATATAGCGTCCTTATGCATTGTACTGATTTTTCGTTAAATCCAAAGCGCTCCAGTACACTATATAGGAATTTCCAGTTAACCCTGTCAAATGCTTTTTCTGCGTCTAAACTCATTATTACTGCGCTTTTCTTTTCTTTATGTATTTGGTTAATTATATGTATTGTTCTCCTGATATTGTCATGTGTTTGGCGTCCCTCTATGAATCCAGTTTGATCATCTTCTATCAATTCCGTCAAGAATGTCTTTATTCGTTTACATATAATTGTTGTGTATATTTTATAATCTACATTTAATAAAGAGATTGGTCTATAGTTTCCGCATTGTTCTTTATCTTTCCCTGGTTTTAAAATAACTGAAATGATTGCTTCGTTCCATGTTGGAGGTATTTTGTTGTTGTTCAGCGTCCAATTAAATGACTTTAGGAGTTGTGGCATGAGTTCTTCTATAAACAGTTTATAAAACTCAGATGGGTATCCATCACTACCTGGTGATTTACCATTTTTAAGTGACTTAATCACATCTCTGATCTCTTGTGTTGTTATTTCTGCTGTTAGTTTTTCATTTTGTTGATTTCCTATTGATGGCAAGTCCAATGTGTCTAGAAATTTTTTGATATCTTTAGTATTTGTTTCTTCAGGTTGCGAGTATAGTTCTTGGTAGAAATTATGGAAAATTTCTTCGATGTTTTCTGGGTTAACTGTGGT
Organism: Pholidichthys leucotaenia; assembly: GCA_020510985.1. Taxonomy (NCBI): domain Eukaryota; kingdom Metazoa; phylum Chordata; class Actinopteri; order Cichliformes; family Pholidichthyidae; genus Pholidichthys; species Pholidichthys leucotaenia. The sequence continues at coordinate 194,000,689 of CM035843.1, read as the reverse complement.
TTTATTTGTGGTGGGGTCTTTAATCTTGTATACATTATTCATTGTTTGTTGTTTTCTTAACCGTTTTGCCAGCAGTTTTGTGGCTTTTGGCCCCATTTCATAATATTTTTGCTTTAGATATCTATTTTTCCTTTCAATTTCATCCATTTGTGTTTCTTTTATCTTTGTTTTTTCTTCTTTAATTTCTTGATATATTTTTGGATCATTTGTGCTTTGATGTTTACGTTCTAATTCCCTTAGTCTCTCACATCTTTGTTCATATGCTTCCAGCTTAGTCTTATTTGCTTTTCCTGTTTCAACAATTAATTTACCCCTTAACACGGCTTTTAGTGCGTCCCATAGTATTGTTGGGTCCACTTCTTCATTGTCATTCTCTTGGATATATTCGTTTATGTTTATTTTTATTCTTTCTTTATAGTTTTTTATTTTTAATAAATTTGCAAAAATCTCCCAAAAAAATTTTCACATTGTCATTATGGGGTTTTGTGTGTAGAATTTTGAGGGAAAAAATGAATGTAATCCCTTTTGGAATAAGGCTGTAACGTTACGAAATGTGGAAAAAGTGAAGTGCTGTGAATACTTTCCGGATGCACTGTAAATTTTTCTTTATGTAGCGTTAAATTTTTCTGTTCAGTTAGACAAAAACCCACAATTATTTTTATTTGTTTAAGTTTTTGTTGGGAGGGGAGAGATTTTTTCCCTTTTTAAATGGTGTGAAATTTTCCCCATTGATGGAGAAAAAATAAACAGACATGTCAGCATCAACATTTCAGAACTGATCAGTGTTTAAAGTTTGGAGTTGGATTGACTTTGACTGTCCTGCTGGGTGTTTTTAATTGACTTCTGCAGGTGGACTCCATCAACAGCCTCCTGAAAGGAACCGTCATGACCAAAGCCTGTGAGGAGACCAAACACTTCTACTCCGACCACGGGCAGCCAGGTACACATCATAACCACTTTACATGGGGGGATCATTGAGAGAGTGTCAATCTGCAACTTTTTTCTCATAAGTTTGCAACTTTTTTCTTTTAAATCTGCAACTTGTTTTCTTGTAAATCTTCAGCTTTTTTCTCATAAATTTTCAACTTTTTTTTAAAAAAATCTGTGACTTTTTTCTTGAAAATTTGCTACTTCTCAAATTTGTGGCTTTTTCTTGTAAATCTGCAACTTTTTTCTTGTAGATCTTGAAGTTTTTCTCATAAATTTGCAACTTTTTTCTTTTAAATCCGCAACTTTTTCTTGTAAATCTTCAACTTTTTTCTTTTAAATCTGCAACTCTTCTCAGAAATTTACTACTTTTTTGTTGTAAAGTTGCAACTTTTTTTTAAATCAAATTGTGACACTTCTTGTAAATCTGCCATTTTTTCTCATAAATCTGCAACTTTTTTCTCCTAAATTTGCCACTTTTTCTTTTAAATCTGCAGCTTTCTTCTCATTAATTTGCAACTTTTTTCTTTTAAATTTGCAACTTTTTCCCCCATAAATATGTGTTAGGGTTGCAACTTTTTTAAATCAAATTGTGAAACTTTTCTTGTAAATTTGCTACTTTTTTCACGTGAATTTGTCATTTGGAAAAAAAAATCTAATTATCACACAAAAAGTTGAAAATTTATGGAAGTAAAGAAAGTTGTACATCTCCTACATCTTGTAAATCTTACAAATTTATAATTAAAATCTCAGAAGTTTATGAGGGGAAAAAAGTCAGAAATATACAAGAAAAAAAAAACAAGAAATTTGAGGAAAAAATGATTAATAGGTATATGAAAATACCAATAAAAGGCTCACATTTTTAGAGCTTGTTGAGAGATCTGGCCCATTTTTGATCTGTCGGTGATGTCCACAGTTGCCACGGTCTCCTCAAAGTTTTGACTCACTCCAAAACAGAGAAGGATCTCCCAAACATTAAAAAACTAGCTCGATCAGATTTTTTTGTTCGTAACTCCCTGTTGTGTAATTGTTGCGTAGCTGTACGGTGTTTGCAGCTCCACACAATGATGGCCCATGTGGTTTAACCTCAACAGAGTTCAGGCAGACAGAGGACTGGACGGTCCGCGGTCGATGCGTCATCCACAAGAACATCCAGGAGGACCCGTGGAACCTTCCCACCTCCATCAAAACTCTGGTGGACAGCCTGCAGAGATTTGTGGATGGTTAGTGGAGCCCGCTATGCTCTTGACTGTGAATACATGTGACGATGCAGCAGGAAATGACGTGTCTGTGTTTGCTCCTGTTACAGACGGGAAGAACCAGCTGCTTCTGGCTCTGCTCAAGTGTACAGGTAACAACATGGGTTTTATTAAAAAAAAAAAATAAGAGTTCGATTACCGACCTCTGTGTGATTGCTCAGCACAACTGGAGAACAGTCTCCTAATTCTCAAGTCAAGTCAAAATTTATTTATTTTTTTCTCTTTTTTTCTTTTTTTTCGTTTTTCGTTTTTTCTTTTTTTTCTCGTCAAAATTTATTTCTGTAGCACATTTAAAATGACCTCAGCTGACCAACGTGCTGCACAAATTGTACAAATAAAATAAAAAAAACTAACCAGTTTACATTAAATTCACACTAAAATATAAAAATGTCATCCATCCATCCATAGCACCCCAGTAGAAGAATGACTGCTTGTTTTTATGGGCAGATATGTTTGTAAATCATCTGCAAAGTAATGAAAGGAAATGTATTTTTTTTTTTTTTTATGAATTGAGCCTAAGGGGAGAATATGTAATGAAAAAAGAGTTGGTCCCAGTATGGAACCCTGTGGTACTCCACAACTAAAGCTGGATTCCCACTGACTCTAGAAGTGGTCTGTTGTGGATGCAGTGTGGACAGAGCCTTGCGTGCATCCCAACTAGCTCCATTTGCGTTTTGAAGCGGTATCAATAAGAACAGGGTTCAAAATATAAGATCACGCGAGAATTACATAAAATGACGTGAGATCTTGAGAAGGATCCGTGCGAGACCGAGGAGGACTGATTGCGATCACGTGATAACAATGAAGAAGTGTGATGTACTGGCTCCCCACCTAGATTTTTCTGCTCTAATAATATGTAAGTAGCCCATTAATTTTAATTCTATGAAGTGTTAGTGTGTTGTGTCAAAGATTTTACCTTCTCTAACACAGTGGTGGGGGAGTGGACCTCAGAAAATAACGGCCCATCCTTAAATAGTTTTTAATGAAGAAACACTTATTAAACAAAGTAGATTCTGGGGCTTTTCCTTGCCGACTGGATCCAGCATTCGTCAAAAATGGGACTCCTTGCGTATTTTTAGTGAACCAAATCCAACGAGCCGGATTCATTCGACTGTAGTCTGGACCAGGTGGGGAGTAGAACATTAATTACGATAGGAAGTATTTGCTGTGGAAACCAGATCGCAGCCATAATGGACCGCATCTGAAGGGGAACAAATGTAATGAAAAAAGAATTGGTCCCAATATGGAACCCTGTGGTGTTCCACAACTAAGTGGGGACACGGTTGAGGAGTTTTGGTCTAAATGGACAGAAAAACTTCTAATTCTGATTCTGATCGGAGCATATTCCAGTTATATTTGAGATCGTCCATCATAATAAACACCAGCCACATGTATGTCGGGTTATCCCGGGTCAGAAAAGTTAACGGTACAATCCTTCTGTTCTGAATTAAAATAAAATGACAAATTTACAATGAAATGTTACTCATTTTTGCTAAAATGTTGCAAATTTACGTAAAAAATTGTGCAGATTTATAAGAAAAAAGTTGCAAATTCACATGGAAAAAGTAGCCATTTTTTCCAAGAAAAAGTCACAATTCAAAGAACACCATACCTACTGTGAAGCATGGGTGTGGAAACATCATACTTTGGGGCTATTTTTCTGCAAAGGGACCAGGACGACTGATCCGTGTAAAGGAAAGAATGAATGGGGCCATGTATCGTGAGATTGTGAGTGAAAACCTCCTTCCACCAGCAAGGGCACTGAAGATGAAACGTGGCTGGGCCTTTCAGCATGACAGTGATCCCAAACACACCACCCGGGCAACGAAGGAGTGGCTTCGTAAGAAGCATTTCAAGGTTCTGGAGTGGCCTAGTCAGTCTCCAGATCTCAACCCCATAGAAAATCTTTGGAGGGAGTTGAAAGTCTGTGTTGCCCAGCGACAGCCCCAAAACATCACTGCTCTAGAGGAGATCTGCATGGAGGAATGTGCCAAAATACCAGCAACAGTGTGTGAAAACCTTGTGAAAACTTACAGAAAATGTTTGACCTCCATCATTGCCAACAAAGGGTATATAACAAAGTATTGAGATGAACTTTTGTTATTGACCAAATACTTATTTTCCACCATAATTTGCAAATAAATTCTTTAAAAATCAGACAATGTGATTTTCTGGATTTTTTTTTTCTTATTTTGTCTCTCATAGTTGAGGTATACCTATGATGAAAATTGGAGCCCTCTGTCATCTTTTAAGTGGGAGAACTTGCACAATTGGTTGCTGACTAAATACTTTTTTACCCCACTGTATCCAAAATTAGGTCATTGGTTTCCTACAGTGAGTTAGAAATCATTATTCATGCCTTTGTTTCTTCACGTTTGGACTACTGTAATGCCCTTTTCACATGTCTTAGCAAATCCTCTTTACACCGCCTACAGTTAGTCCAGAACGCTGCTGCAAGATTACTAACTAGGTCCATTAGATTCTGTCATATCACTCCTGTTTTGGCCTCTTTGCATTGGCTTCCTGTAAATTATAGAATTGATTTTAAAGTTCTTGTTCTTACTTACAAAGCCATTCATGAAGAGGCGCCTTTTTATATTGGTGATCTGCTCTCTCTACACCAGCCCAGCAGGTCTCTCAGGTCTTCTCATCAGAATCTATTGGTAGTCCCTAGCTCTAGGCTCAGAACCAAAGGCGATAGAGCCTTTGCTGCTGTTGCTCCCAGACTGTGGAACTCCTTGCCTTTTGAACTTAGATCTGCACCTTCCATTAGTGTTTTTAAGAAGCAACTAAAGACCCACCTTTTTAGCCTGGCTTTTTAATTAACTATGTGCTGATTGTATTTTTATGTGCTTTTACTGTCTACTTTGTTGGGGGTTTTTTTACTGTTTTATGTGCCTGTGTTTTTATTTTGTTTTTTACCATGTTGAGCACTTTGTGACTCTGTCTGTGAAAAGTGCTCTATAAATAAACTTATTATTATTATTATTATTATTATTATTATTTAGTATAACAGTATAGTGGCCCTCTTTTATGCTACTCAAAAACTGAAAGAACATTAAGAACATAAACATTAAGAACATAGTATATAAAACTTTAAAATAAAAAACTGTCGAAAGATCTTCCTGAACTGAGGTCTTTTTAGCGACCTTAGAAGAGCCTTGATGATGTGTTGGCTCTGAGGGAAATTCCTCAAACTTTGTTATGTATTGAGGGCCCTCTCTTACCCCTGTAAGTTGTCCCATGTTTTTAACGTGATTTTCAGATCTCAATCCGAACTTGTATTGATTTTTTTTTTTTTTATGCCTATATCCTATGAAATTGTGCGCCACCTCCCACCACCATCACAGCAATCACGTTAATACAGTATTTGTTAGTGTGGAGAGTTCATGTGGTTCATTGTCACATTTCTGTTTTAACAAGATTTTTTTTTTTTTAAAGACTTATTTGTTTCTAATATTATGGTTGTTCCATGAAATGTTTTACCACTTCATATTTGCTGACTCTGCATCTCCTTTAATGTTTGTTACCTTATAGGAGGAGGGTTGGATGCGCTGATTGACTAAAAATATTGTTATTCCCTCCTGAAAGCGTCCAGTTTTTCCTTATAGCCCTGGCGCTGGGTTTCCCGCTGCTGGCCTGTGAATTTTGAGGGTCTCTGTGTGCACCACGTTTGAGCCTTGATTCTTTCGATCGGGCCTGCTACGGGTTTATACACTGTTACCGGGAGCCCTCTTCTCGCCATGTCCCTGGTTGCTTCTTCCGCCGAGTTGTAGAGACACGTCTTTTCCCCGTAAAAAACCCTCAGCTTCGCCGGAAATGGAGTTTGAAAGTGCAGTTTCTTCTCTCTTAGTACGTTTTTAGCATCATTGTATTCCCAACGTTTTTTTAAGGACCTCCGTGGCGTAGTCATGCTCCACAAAAACTTTTCTTTCTTGGTGCACAAATCCTTTTTTCTGCCAAGCCAGTCTCAAAACCTCTTCTTTTGTTCTGAAGTTGGAAAACTTCACCACCACCGATCGCGGGGGAGCTTCCGCCGACGGCCTTGGGGCTAATGAACGGTGTGCCCTTTCTATCTTCAAGTCGGTGGATTGGGTAATTTCCAACTTTTCTCTCAGTATGGTTTCCACGCATGCAGCCATTGTGGTGAAACCATCCTCGACTCCTTCTTTCAGACCATGAATTCTTATGTTGACCCTTCTTAGTCTTCCTTCCAGGTCGGTTAGCTTAGCCTCCAGTCTTGTCTGTCGTTTGAGTAATTCCAGCGTGGTTTCTTCCAGCCCCTTTATTCTTTCCTCTGCTTTCATGATTCGGTCCTCAGCCTGGTCCACTCTGTTGTTTGTCCTTTTTATTTCGTCTTTAAATTCACGAAATTCAGCCCAACACTCTCAGTAAAATTCTCTTTATTCTCGAAGTATCGTTTTTAAGCTAGCCTTGTTGATAGCCTCATTTTGCTCCTCTATTTCCGAGTGGTTATTGTCATCGAGGTCAGTTTCTCCGGCCAGTGCGTGTCTTGGCCTGGTAAATGTTGATCTCTTCTGTTTTCCTTTAGGCATAATGTCTTTGTCTTTTGATTTTCACTCTTCCATAAATCCGTTAAATCTGATTTTCATGATATTTTCACGGATGGGATCTTGGAGCTGCAGCGTTAAGCTGCTACCACCATGGTGTCCAGACCAGAAGCAGTAAATACTTGTTTTAACACCAACTCAACTCATATGCCAATCTTTTTTTCCTCATTAACAGACTTAATGTCTACTTCTTTTCCCGGAAACAGCCAAGGGGGAGCATTACTCACTGGAGTGGTGTTAGCAATATCAATAGAGTGTAGTCCATACATTCTGGCTTTTCTTTCAATTGTCCATCCAAACCCGTGTCCCTGGAAGTTAGAATATTCCCAGCAGTCTTGTAGTGTTGTTTTTGAAATATTCGCTTCCTCACTTCCTTTCAGCTTGACCCAGTATGATAATGCGAGTTTTTCTCTTCTCAAACTCAGTGGCATTTCTCCTGCTTCTATTAAAACTGCATTGTTTGATGTTGTTTTGATGGCTCCAATGCACAGGTGAAGCGCTCTATGCTGCGTTCTATTTTTTTCCAGAGTCGTCTTTGCTGCTGCTCCATAATTCATGCATCCATAGTCTGTTGTCGATATCATTAGTGCTCTGTAAATGTCATTTAATGCCTGTTTATCTGCACCCCATTTGTGTCCAGTTCCAGCTTTTATGAGATTAATGACTTTTTTGCACTTTGTCTCCAGATTTTCAACATGAACTCTCCATGTGTATCCACTATCAAACCACAATCCTAGATATTTGAAATCACTCACTTTCTCTATTGTTTGATTATATGGTTCTGTACCAGTTCTGCATTTTTTTGTGAAAATCATATAGCAGGTTTTAATGTTTGAAAATTTAAATCCCCACTCATATGACCAATTTATCACTTTTTACATTGGTTTCCTGATATTTTTGAACACAAATTTCTCATTTCTTCCCCTCGTCCATATGGCTCCATCATCTGCGTGTAGTGCTGTTTTGATGGATCCCTCTTGATCCTCAAACATGTCATTAATCATTATGTTGAATAAAACTGGGCTTATCACACTCCCCTGAGGAACACCATTTTCTATTTCAAAGTCATTAGAAACTTCTGATCCTACTTTAACCCTAATTGTCCTGTGTGTTAAAAAATCCATGATCCAGTTATACATCCTACCACCAATGCCCATTTTATTCAGTTTGATAAGAAGTCCATCCCTCCACAGTGAGTCATAAGCCTTTTCAGTATCCAGATAAACTATAACCATTACTTCTTTCATTTTGAGAGTCTTTTCAATATCATTACTTACCCTAACTAGAGCATCCACTGTGGATCTTCCTCTTCTAAAACCATTCTGATAGTTACTTATTAATCGTCTTTGCTCGAGTACATATGAGAGTCTGTAAACAAACACCTTCTCCATCCATTTCCCTAAGTGTGATGTTAATGCTATTGGCCTGTAGTTGCCTGGATGAGCTGGATCTTTTCCTGGCTTATTAAATGGTAAAATTACAGCCTTCTTCCACTCACTTGGGATAACCCCCTCCTTCCGTATTCTGTTAAACAATTTCAGCACCAGTTCCATTGATTGCATAAGCAACTTCCGGAACATAGCATAGCTTAACTGATCGTATCCTGGAGCTGTGCATCCACTGTCATGCAAAGCTCTCTTAAGCTCCGACATTGTGAGCTCGAGGTTGATGCCTTTGATCTTTGATGATGGCATAGTGAGTCCTATGATCGTGACAGACATACAGACAGACAGATTTCTTGAATCATGAGCGATACCTGCCTTTGGTCTTTGATGATGTCATAGCGAGTCCTTTGATCATACAGACACCATATGCGCATCATAGGCGAATCCTATGATCTTTTAACGAGTCCTATGGTTGTGACAGACAGACACATGGCGTCTATATGATGAAATATAGACATCATACAAACATCATAGGCATATCATAGGCGAATCCTATGATCTTTTAGCGAGTCCTATGGTCGTCTATATGACGCCATATAGACATCATATAGACATCATAGGCATATCATAGGTGAATCCTATGATCTTCTAGTGAGTCCTGTGGTCATGACAGACAGACACACAGACAGAGATTTCTTGAATTATATATAGAGTGAAGTGATAGAACTATATAAATAGGCTCCTGATCGCCAGCTGGCCGGCTGGCTGGCACAGCTATTGACGCCGCCGAGGACACAGTCCAAGGACGGATAATTTTTTCACACATAGGGAGTTGTTCAGAACTCCTGATACAAAGGTATACAGTGATGAAATAGAGTGAAGTATGTGGCGGTAATGCACCTGTAAGCTGGTTGCCAACCGCCAATCAAATCTAAAAGAAGAAGAACTATATAAATAGAGCGGGGGTGTCCAACCATGTGCCATGGAGAGCCAAGACCCTGCAGGTTTTACCTCCAACCAGTGTCTTCAACAGCAGATTTCAGTGAACTTCTTCCCACTGATTGCTGATAAGTGAAAACACCTGCTGAAGAGACTGGGTAGAAGAGAAAACCTGCAGGGTCTTGGCTCTCCATGGCACATGGTTGGACACCCCTGAAATAGAGTGATAGAACTATATAAGAGTACGTGATAGACCAGCCTGGGTGGCCGACATCTTGGCTGTGGATGTGTAAAGTGATGATATAGAGTGAAGTGATGATATAGAGTAAAGTACGAGGAGACTAAGAAGAGTGATGTCTGAAGATAGAGTTGAGGTTCGATTGGACACAGCAATGATGATAGGAGGACTACAGCTCCTGACCAGATAGAGCAGGGGTGTCAAACTCATTCCTTGGAGGGCCAAGACCCTGCAGGTTTTACCTCCACCCAGTGCTTTCAACAGGTGATTTCACTAAATGTCTTCCCACTGATTGTTGATCAGTGATAACACCTGCTGAAGATACTGGGTGGAAGTAAAACATGCAGGGTCTTGGCTCTTTGTGGAATGAGTTTGACACCTCTGAGATAGAGTGATGATATAGAGTGAAGTACGTTGCGGTAATGCACCTGTAAGCTGGTTGCCAACCGCCAATCAAATCTAAAAGAAGAAGAACTATATAAGAACTCCTAAGCTGCGATAGAGTCCGGGGCACCTGAGACACAGTCCAAGGACGGATAATTTTTTCCACACATAAGGAGTTATTTAAAAACTCATTATACAAAGATATAGAGTCATGATAATCAAGTCAGTGGTGGTAATGCCCCTGTGGGCTGGTTGCCAACCGCCAATCAAATCTAAAAGAAGAAGAAGATAGAGTCCGGGGCACGGGCATGCAGAAATGCACAGTCCAGGGGCGGATAGTTTTTTCGCACATAGGGAGTTGTTCAGGGCTCTTTGTGGGAGCTCTTTGCGCAAGGATGTAGAGTGATGATATAGAGTGAAGTACGTGGCGGTAATGCACCTGTGGGCTGGTTGCCAACCACCAATCAAATCTAAAAGAAGAAGAAGAGTGCCGCACCTCGGACACAGTCCAAGGACGGATAATTTTTTCATACATAAGGAGTTGTTCAGAACTCCTTATACAAAGATATAGAGTGATGATGGTTGGGTCAGTGGCGGTGATGTGCCTGTGGGCTGGTTGCCAACTGCCAATCATATCTAGAAGAAGAAGAAATAGGACACTGGAAATGGAGTGATAATGGCCAAGATATAGAGTGATATATAGAGTAGGTGGTGGTAATGCACCTGTAAACTGGTTGCCAACCGCCAATCAAATCTAGAAGAAGAAGAAATAGGACACTGATAGTCAAGGCCATGATAATCAAGTCAGTGGCAGTAATGCACCTGTAAGCTGGTTGCCAACCGCCAATCAAATCTAAAAGAAGAAGAAATTGGGGCTCCTTGTGGGAGCTCCTTATGCAGGGATGTAGAGTGATGATAATCAAGTCAGTGGCGGTAATGCACCTGTAAGCTGGTTGCCAACTGCCAATCAAATCTAAAAGAAGAAGAAATAGGACACTGTTAAATAGAGGAGACACCGCTGAGAGGACACAGTCCAAGGATGGATAATTTTTTTCACACGAGTTGTTCAGAACTCCTTATAAGAACTCCTTATACAAAGATATAGAGTGATGATAATCAAGTCAGTGGCAGTAATGCACCTGTAAGCTGGTTGCCAACCGCCAATCAAATCTAAAAGAAGAAGAAGAAAAAGGTGCCAGTTAAAAAAGTGAGAGTGGACTCTTAACAGGGAAAATGTGCAGGCTTGCAGTGCATGCAGTAGAATTAAGGAAGATACTCTGGTTTTGAAGGAAAATAATTTTCTTATTTGTGGTAGTTGTGATAAACTGCACTGCGCAAACTTCCTACTGTCAGGCAATCGTCAGGAAAACCATTTAAACAGCTGAGCGTTTATTATGGAGACAGTATTGTAATACTATAGGAAGAGAAACACAGCTATCAGATATTTGGGGAATGATTAAGAAAAATGAGTGGTATTAGAAGAGAGTACAAAATACCAGTGTTAGACAGTAATGGGGAAATAGTCCTAGAAACTGCTAAAGGTGACTCTACTAGTCACCTGGAAAGGACAAAAAAAGGGCTGTGAATTTTGTAAATATAAGTTTGAGTTTATGGATTTTTTTTTATTTTATTGCACTGTGTATTTATTTATGTGTACATAATTGTAAATAATATACATAGTTGCAAGTTCCATATATGGCTGTGTATGTGTCATCTGTTGCTGCACCTCCCAGGCTCCTACGAACCCAGAGTCGGTCTGACCTGGCCCAATTATCCCTTTTCCCTCAGGTAGAAAAGTTAAGGTAAATACATTGCCATAACACACCACTACCAAAAAGGGTACTACACCTAAAGTGAGTAGGGTGAGTGGGTGTTAGTAAGGGTTACACACAAAAATCTGGCAAGCGCAGGTGTTAGTGGACCCCGTTATACCCAGTGATATTATACCCCCAATTACCCATTGTATTACAGTGGTATATTGTTACAAAATTTGGCGAGACAAGTAAGTGTCACAGAGACACAGGGTTACACAAACTTTATTAAATAGCTTTAATATTGTTAGAAGTGCACACTCCTAATATAGACAAAGTAGAACTTTTGGCGCAAACTTTAGTGAAGAGTCATAGTTCAGAAAACCTACCAAACACAATTAGACAAAGCAGAGAAAGCACTTTATTCAAACACCCACATATAAACATAAGGAAGAATACTTCAAGGGACACGGTAGATTTGCCATTCACACTGTCGGAATTGAAAAGGGCTATTCTGAAATTGAAGCAGTCTTCACCAGGGAAGGATGGCGTACAGTATGTTATAGGATGTTGTCGCACATGGAGGAGTGTGCACTTCTAACAATATTAAAGCTATTTAATAAAGTTTGTGTAACCCTGTGTCTCTGTGACACTTACTTGTCTCGCCAAATTTTGTAACAATATACCACTGTAATACAATGGGTAATTGGGGGTATAATATCACTGGGTATAACGGGGTCCACTAACACCTGCGCTTGCCAGATTTTTGTGTGTAACCCTTACTAACACCCACTCACCCTACTCACTTTAGGTGTAGTACCCTTTTTGGTAGCGGTGTGTTATGGCAATGTATTTACCTTAACTTTTCTACCTGAGGGAAAAGGGATAATTGGGCCAGGTCAGACCGACTCTGGGTTCGTAGGAGCCTGGGAGGTGCAGCAACAGACGACACATACACAGCCATATATGGAACTTGCAACTATGTATATTATTTACAATTATGTACACATAAATAAATACACAGTGCAATAAAATTAAAAAAAAATCCATAAACTCAAACTTATATTTACAAAATTCACAGCCCTTTTTTTGTCCTTTCCAGGTGACTAGTGGAGTCACCTTTAGCAGTTTCTAGGACTCGGGCTTCGGCTCACCATCCAGATCTGGAGAATCCACGCTCTGGTCAAACCAGTCCAAAGAGGAAAAAAAAAAACAAGAACAAAAGAACCTGACCATGCCAAGTGGCTCGTGCTTCAATGGAGTTCCCGCGCTCAACGGCGTCGACAACCTTTGGATCCCAATCAATTTCAAGGATTTTATCCAGGCAAAGGCTCTACAAGCACGCTAGCGTCACCATATCACCAAGGACCGTCTCTCTCTCTCTGGTCTGTGCCTTTCGTCGTCTGGCGTGACTGAGCCAAAAATGCAAGTCATCCCAGACCCAGGGAGACAGCGCTTAACCCATTGGGTGGCGTGACCCAGCAATGGCGCAGCCATTGGTTACTCAAAATATCAACACACAATACTAGGAACTTTATCAGAACCTTCTAGAAAATGTTCCTAACTATTTATGAATATATATTTATTTAAATATTCATATTCAAATTGTGTATTCCCATTGTGAAATGGGTGTTTTTCTTTTCTAAAAGCGGCATCAATATTTATAATTTAATCCACGTTAAACTATCTACTCCCATTGTGAAATGAATGTCCCCCTTTCTTCTTAAAGCAGTATCGACATTTATAGTTCCATCCACGTTTTTAACACTGGGTTACACTATCCCCCCTTAGAATCATGCAAGTCCCTTTGCATGGGATTAGCTAAATGGTATTGACGGGAGAACTAGTGTTCATGGGAATAATCTTATGACCTGACTCTGTTAAGGCTCTGGTAAAAGCCAGGTTTGAATAATCTTAGGATCTGTCTCTGTTAAGGCTCTGGTAAAAGCCAGGTTTAATCCTTGAAACAGGGACTGGGCAACAGTTAGAGGATTTCCCAACTGACTATACTGTAGTCTTTCTAGCTGGGAGGTTGTCCTCTCGGAGCGTCTCACAGTCTGTGGGACTTCTTTTTCAGGTTCTTTTTCTTCCACAGGTTCATCACAGGTACTTTTATCAGGCAAGTTGCTTTCACTTCCAGTTCCATTCTCATTGTTTGATGGTTCCACATTTGTTTCAGTTTCCTCCAGGTTTCCATCATTCGGTAAGTTGTCACATCCAAGTGAAGTGACATTTTCCATTTGGTTGTCTTTCTCAGGTAAGTGAGTTTCAGCAGGAATGTCTCCTTTAAAGAATGTCTTTGGATGGGGAATTTCATAAACTCGAGTGAGCTTTATGGGCGTTTGGATTGGTTCTTCTCTGTACCAATAGACATCTTCATTTTCCGGTTCTGAATTCTTACATTCATCACTGTGTTCAGGTGATTGTCTTGTCTTAGGTTTGCGGTCACATTTTGGTTGGACAGGTTCGTCTTCAACAGGGGCAAGAAAACCACAGGGAAGCAAGAGGTCGCGGTGAACGGTGCGAACAGGACCATCTTTTGTCTCAGGTCTTATAGTGTAAACAGGCAAGTCACCTGCTTGGCTCACCACAATGTGAATTTCAGCTTCCCACTTGTCTGCTAGTTTGTGCTTGCCTCTGAGGCGGACTGCACGTACCAAAACTCTGTCGCCTGGTTCGAGTTTTGAGGGTTTCACTCGCATATCAAATCTTGTTTTGTTTCTTTCAGCCATCTTGTTAGCATTTTCTGTTGCTAGTTTGTAGCTTTCTTGTAGAGTTGTCTTCAGTTTTTCAATGTACTGGGAATGTGACTTGAAACTTTTGTTGCGAAACGGGAGCCCAAATGCAAGGTCGATGGGCAATCTCGGCTGACGACCGAACATTAACTCATATGGGGCAAAACCAGTAGTGTCATTCTTCGTACAATTGTACACATGTACAAGTGGTTTCACATAGTTGTGCCAATGAGTTTTGTTCTTTTCCTCCAGAGTACCCAGCATGCTCAATAACGTTCTATTGAAACGTTCTACCGGGTTACCTCTGGGATGATAGGGTGTCGTCTGGATTTTGCGAATGCCCATGATTTTGCAAAGTTCTTTTATAATATGGGACTCAAAATCGGGACCCTGATCACTATGTAACCGTTCGGGTATCCCGTAGTGGACTATAAAGTTGTCCCAAAGTGCCTTTGCAACGGTCTGAGCTTTCTGATTGCTGGTAGGGATGGCTATAGCGGATTTCGTGAAATGATCAGTTAACACGAGCGCATCCTTTGTGTTGCTTTGATCGGGCTCAATGGACAGGAAATCCATAAAGACAAGTTCGAGCGGTCGGGTGGATTTGATATTGACAAGCGGAGCAGCTCGCTCTGGAGCAGTTTTACGTCTTACGCAGCGATTACATGTCTTGATCTTCTTTTCAATATCTGCCGCCATGCGAGGCCAATAGAACCTGGTTCTGGCAAGATCCACAGTACGCTCTGTGCCTAAATGGCCCATGTCACAGTGGAGGCTTTGAAAGACTGAATCGCGGAGCTTTTCAGGTAAGACAAGCTGGTAAGTAACATTTCCTCCATCTTGAAGAGTGCGGTAGAGGATGTTATAGCACATTTCAAGTCGACTGAGCTCTCGGAGTAACAAGTTGATGTCAGGAAGTTCAGTTCGTACCGTTGGTGGAACTTGTAGCCGAGTTTCAATTTGTGCAATCACTTCCCTTAAACAGGGGTCAGTTCTTTGTTCGGTTTTGATCTGTTCAGGAGTCATGTGGGATACAACTGGAAGACCACCACAGCCATCTTCATCGGCGTAGTCATCTGGAATGGCGGCTACAGAGAGGGTTAATGAGTGAACCAAAGGGAAGGTGTTGTCTGGAGAGCTACAGACAAGGTGTTTTTCACATATAGCAGACACTACCTCGGAACTTAAACTGCTTTCAGGAAGAGACAAGTGAGTTTGAGTGAACTGCTGTATGCGGTCAAACTCCTTTTGGGACACTGCGTCATTAAGTAACTTGCCATGTGGCCGTCTAGAGAGGCCATCTGCATCTGAGTTAAGCTTGCCTGCTCTGTATTGGAGCTTAAAGTTAAACGTCGACAGAGCAGCTAGCCACCTATAACTCATGGCATCCATCTTAGCAGTAGTCAGAATGTACGTCAAGGGGTTACTGTCTGTCACGACAGTAAAATGATTGCCATATAAATAGTCTGCAAACTTCTCCGTTACTGCCCACTTTAGAACCAAAAATTCCAATTTATGGGCGGGGTAACGGGACTCACTTCTAGACAACCCCCGGCTTGCATAAGCTATGACCCTAGTCTGGCCCTCCTGCTCTTGATAGAGGGCGGCGCCAAGCCCTGTAGTGCTGGCGTCAGTATGAAGTGTATATGGCAACTGAGGGTCAGCGAAACCCAGGACAGGCACAGTACTGAGCTTTTCAATGATGGTTTTGAATGCAAGATCACAGGAAGAAGTCCATCGCTCGCCAAACGGTGTATTTGGGTCGTGGTACTGGGCAGGCTTAGCTTTGGGCTTTGTGCTTTTTCGCAAAGGAGGGTAGCCTGATGTTAAGTCAGTGAGGGGCTTAACGATGCTGGAATAGTTCTTAATGAACCGCCTATAGTACCCTGAAAAGCCTAAGAATGAGTGGAGCTGTTTGAGATCACGGGGCACAGGCCAGGTACTTAGGGCTTTCACTTTTTCGGGGTTGGTCTCAACTCCTTTACTGGACACAATGTGACCGAGGTATCTGACAGAAGTTTGAAAAAATCTGCATTTCTCAGGGGAGAGTTTAAGCCCGTACTCTTTAAGGCGATTAAGAACTTTCATTTAGCGAGCCTCATGTTCTTCGGGCGTCTTGGAGAATACAATGATGTCATCGAGGAACACAGTCACCTCATGCAGATTCATGTCACCCATGCATTTCTCCATGAGGCGCTGGAACATGCTGGGGGCGTTTGTAATGCCTTGGGGCATTCTATTGAATTCCCAAAAGCCCATGGGACATATGAACGCCGTCTTTGGTTTGTCCAGCTCCTCTACCTCAATTTGGTAGTACCCCGACTTTAAATCGAGGACGGAGAACCACTGCGAACCGGTCAATGTGGAAAACGTTTCCTCCAAGTTGGGGAGGGCGTAAGCATCTTTTACAGTCTGCATGTTAAGCTTCCTGTAATCAATACAAAGGCGGACATCGCCATTCTTCTTTTGCACCACTACAATAGGCAAAGAAAATGGAGAAGTAGACTCTCTTATCACGCCTGCTTGTTGGAGTTCTTTGAGATGCTTACGGACCGCTTCCAGGTCATTTGGATGTATGGGACGTGCTCTGTGTTTGAATGGTGTTTCATCTGATAATTTGATTGTGTGTTTCACTTGATCCGTTTTGCCAAAGTCGAGATCGTTTTGTGCAAATACTTCGGGCATTTGACTGAGTCTTTCTGTTAGGCACTCTTTCCATTCAGCGCTAATGGGGGAAGAGTCAAAGTTGAACTTCAGAGTGGACTTTGGTTCAGTCTTGGACTTTGTAACTTTCACGGAGTGTTCTTGCGATAGGACTCATTGATATGCACAAATTTCTCCAATGACACACTTCTGAGGGATTGTCACGTCATGTTCCGATTCATTGGTGAGTATAACTGGAACGAGGTAAGGTGCTCTTTCAGGTAAGTCTATGAGACATGGTTTTACCAGGATACCACCAGGTAAGGCTGACATTAACGGTTGTTCTAACAAGACAGATTTTTCACTGTTGCCGGCTGACACAGCTACAGCGCCATCTAGAACAACTGTTTGGCCTGCAGGAACTAACTGTGGCTCTTTGTTGCGCATGGTCACTAAACCAAGGCTAGTGTCTTTGGACTGTCTGTGCCGTAGCTCAAGGACTTTTAACACTGCCTTATAACCAAGTGACATGGTTGGCTGCAGTTCAGAACATGCATCAGAGTACAGCTCGTAAAGTACATCTAATGTGTTTGTCCCTATTAACACTAAGGACTGATCAGCTGCACGTACATCGGGAACCACTAAGGCAAGTGTTGGCACTTCGGGTTCAATACCGAGAAAGTCTTTTGGGAAAGTGACATGCATTTCAATGTAGCCTAAATAAGGTACACTCTGACCGTTAGCTCCGTCC
Organism: Pholidichthys leucotaenia; assembly: GCA_020510985.1. Classification (NCBI taxonomy): domain Eukaryota; kingdom Metazoa; phylum Chordata; class Actinopteri; order Cichliformes; family Pholidichthyidae; genus Pholidichthys; species Pholidichthys leucotaenia. The sequence goes on along the minus strand of CM035843.1, from coordinate 193,983,106 downwards.
ACTTCTAACAGCTCAAAAAGTGGCTTAATCTCATGGTTGGATAAGTACTGTCTGTAATAGGACTCAGGGACAGTAGTCACCTGGGAGCCTGTATCTAACAAACAGCTCACAGTACAGCCATTCACTTTCACTTGTGCTGTATTTTTTGTACCAATTAGACCATTAGGAAAGTTAAAGGGGTCTGTTTTGTAGTGTGACTTCAGTTTAGCACGTGTCTTGAATGGAGCTTTTGGTTTGGGACGGGTCATCTCTGAACTAACCTCTGTTTGTCCCGCAACAGGGGTAGACTTCAGTTTTAAAGAAGATGTGGGGTTCTGACTGTCCCAAATCTGTCTTTTTACTCTTAGTTCTTTGCGTTTTGCAGCCACAAGCGCAGGGTTTGGCTCTGACTCACAAGTGGCTACAATATGCCCATCTTCGCCACAGCGGAAGCAATACCATGGTTTGGGCCTAGTATTGGGATGGCTGGACGAAGGTAAGTTTTCAGGGTTGGCATGGTCAGATTTTTTATTTCCAGATTTCTTAGTTGGGTCTTTCTTTGGTGGTGCTTGCTTCTTTTGTTTCACGACAGCAGCTAATTGGCTTTTTAGATCAGCAACTTGCTTTTTCAGTTCTTTCAGACTATCAGACTCTACTTCACTATTTGTACTTGTTTCGGTGACTGTTTGTCCTTAGGAGGCTGCTTTTGGTTTTGTGGCACCCTAGTGTTTTTTCATGCGTGTGTTTTTAACTTCTTGTCTGTTTTCAACAGTGCGAAGGTGAAGCAATAACTCTGCATACTCAGGTGGATGTTTATCTTTGAGTTCCGGCTGTAGCTCTTTTAGCAGATTGTCATCCCAGCAGCCTCTGTTAAACTGCTTGAGAAGCTGTTTGTTCGCTTCCTGGGGCTCCAGACCGCCTCTACGCACTGTGAGATTGAGCGCCACCTGCAAATGATGCAGATATGCAGAGGGTTTTTCTCCATAATCTTGGAAAGTGTTCATGAATCACACAAGCAGTTTCTCACCGTCTTCAGCAGTCCCAAAAGCTGAATCCAACAGCTTAAGATAGTCGGCAGAGGTGGCTTCAGACCCAAGAGAGCGAATAACATCAGACGCAGGAGCAAGAAGACTTTCAAGGATCTTGCGAGATTTTTCCAAGTCAGACAAAGAAGTATCTTCCATCATCAGGTCAACATGTGAACGCCATGTTTCATAATCAGCTTCAGTATACGGTCTTGGCGTTTTGCCAGAGAAAGCTCTGATTCTCCAGAAGGAATGGGGGTTTGACGGCTTCTCTGCATTTTTAATGACATGCTCGACTACGATTTTCTGAACCTCGGGTGGGTTAAAATCGGCTGGACTCAACATCTGAGGTGTTAAGTTTGGTCTAAGAGGGCTTTGGAAGAGTGCTTGAGTGGTTTTAGGGGTGCGAGGCACTTCAACTTGGAGTGGAGGAGAGACTCCACTTTGTGTGGGTTCTACAGTAAGGGAAGCAGGATCAATGTCAGCAGAGACCGTTTCAGCTGTCTCAGCAGCTTCAATAGACTTCCCTGTTTTGGACATGACCTCCCGCAGCACCTCTTCAAAACCTTTTCCACTTAGCTTAGCTAAACCCCTCAGGTTGCTAAGATAAGCCTCAGTAACACTGCCCCCTACAGTTTTAGTGTAGACATCGGTTAGAGTTTGAATGCAGTACTTAACCTCAGGATTGTCAGTGGATGGAAAGGAGCACGGCAATGTAGGTACTAATGCTTCAATGGTTAATCCAGACTCGAACTCTACAATATGACTTTTGTCAAAGTCAGATGAGTTATCATTAATGGTAAGCACCCTACGAATAGTGCCATGTTGCTCTAGAAATTCAAAAATGTCTGTGTCTTTCTCTTTATCAACGACACCACTGACAATGACTGCATTAGGGATTTTAACACCATGTTTTTCCACAAAATCTATTTTGATAGTATTTAACTATTTAGTCAGGGGTCAAAACAGAATCCTCATCTGTTGTGCAACGCTCCAGGCTCCTGGCTGGTTCGCCAAATTTTTTGTAACCCTGTGTCCCTGTGACACTTACTTGTCTCGCCAAATTTTGTAACAATATGCCACTGTAATACAATGGGTAATTGGTGGTATAATATCACTGGGTATAACAGGGTCCACTAACACCTGCGCTCGCCAGATTTTTGTGTGTAACCCTTACTAACACCCACTCACCCTACTCACTTTAGGTGTAGTACCCTTTTTGGTAGTGGTGTGTTATGGCAATGTATTTACCTTAACTTTTCTACCTGAGGGAAAAGGGATAATTGGGCCAGGTCAGACCGACTCTGGGTTCCTTTACCTTTACTAACACCCACTCACCCTACTCACTTTAGGTGTAGTACCCTCAGACCCAGGGAGAGAGCGCTTAACCCGTTGGGTGGTGTGACCCAGCAATGGCGCAGCCATTGGTTACTCAAAATATCAGCACACAATACTAGGAACTTTATCAGAACCTTCTAGAAAATGTTCCTAACTATTTATGAATATATATTTATTTAAATATTCATATTCAAATTATGTATTCCCATTGTGAAATGGGTGTTTTTCTTTTCTAAAAGCGGCATCAATATTTATAATTTAATCCACGTTAAAGTGTCTACTCCCATTGTGAAATGAATGTCCCCCCTTCTTCTTAAAGCGGTATCGACATTTATAGTTCCATCCACGTTTTTAACACTGGGTTACATTTGGGAAACAGAAGATTCCAAGGGCATGGAAACAATCAGTTATAGTACCAGGGAAAGATTCATCAGATTCCAATATTTATAGGCCGATAGCTCTTACCTCACAGTTAGGGAAAATAATGGAACGAATGGTGACTGAAAGGCTGAATTACATTTTGGAAGCGAGGGAATGTCTTTCTCCTTTTCAAAATGGATTTTGAAAAGGGAGAAATACTATGGGTTCCATTTTGCACCTAGAATCTGAAATTAGGAAAGCCCAGGTAAATAGGGAAAATGTGATAGCTGTCTTTTTTGATGTAGAAAAAGCGTATGACATGCTGTGGAAGGAAGGGTTGCTGATTAAATTAAATCAACTTGGTACTGAAGGTAATTTGTACAGTTGGGTATTAGATTTTCTGTATGATAGAACAATTGAGGTAAGAATTGGTACAGAGTACTCCAAAATATATCAAGTTGAAAATGTTACCCCCCAAGGCAGCGTGTGTAGCCCTGTTTTGTTTAATATTATGATTAATGATATTTTTGAAGGAATCAATAGTGGAATAGGGAAGGCCTTGTATGCAGATGATAGGGCTTTCTGGATAAGGGGACGTAATCTTGTGTACATTCAGGGGAAAATGCAGGCAGCAATAGACCAGGTTGAACAATGTGCAAGCTGGTGGGCTTTTATTGGTCTCAAAGACACAAATAATTTGCTACTCTAAAAGTAACAAAGAAATTTCTTTAAATCTTTGTGGCCAAAAGTTAGAGCAAGTAAGTAAGTAGTTCAGTATCTAGGTGTGTTATTTGATGAAAAACTAACTTGGAAGCAGCGTATTGAAAAAACTAAAGGAAAATGTAAGAAAATAAATAATATGTTGAGATGTCTGGCAGGACGGAACTGGAGGGCCTGTAGGGCCTCTCTGCGGAGGGTGTATCGAGGACTAGGGATACTAGGGACTAGGGCTGCTGATTGTCACCTGAACCAACTGGACATAGAGCAGACAAAGGGTCTTAGGATATGTTGTGGTGCATTTAAAACCTCCAGTATCAGCGATCCAAGTAGAGACGGGTAAAATGCCCTTAAGATTAAGAAGGACCAAATTAATGCTGGCGTACTGGATCAACTTGAAGGGGCATAAGAGGTCACATCCTGCAAAAGCTGTTCCTAATGATTGCTGGGAACACAATGAGTCCAACATTGGTAGCTTTGGATGAATAAGTGATGCCATTGCTGAGCAGGCAGGATTAAAATACATAGATTTTAACCCAACGGTCTTGTGGTCTGTTATTCCTCCATGGCTGTTTAAGATGCCAGTGGTAGATTTTGAAATACAACAACTGAGGAGGCAACATAAGCAATCAGCAACAGATTATATAGTGCATAAATATACTGAACAAAACTTCAGAAACAGGCTGATAGCATTTACCGATGGTTCCAAGGATCCTACAACTGGTCGTAGTGGAGCTGTGGTATACATTCCTCTGTCTAAAATGTCTATCAATAAAAGAACCAGTAATCACTTATCAGTATACACAGTGGAGCTAGTTGCCATTATATTAGCTTTACAGTGGTTGGAGATAAATTATAGGAATAATGCAGTCATTGCTTCAGATAGTTGGGCAGCTTTCAAGAGTGTTCAGTCACTGTAGTCGTGTAGGCAGGATCTAAGTGTAGAAATGTACTCCTTAATTTACAGCCTCTACAGTAAAAGTCAGTCAATAAACTTTGTTTGGGTTCCAGCCCACGTTGGAATAGAGGGTAATGAGGATGTGGATTTATTGGCAAAACAATCATTAAAATTCGAAGCAATAAATCTGGAAGTCTCACTCAGTAAGGCAGAAGGCAAATCAATAATTAAAAATGATATAGTGGAAAAGTGGCAAGAATATTGGGACTCAATAGATACAGGAAGACATCTTTATGACATTCAAAAGTGAGTGGACTCTGGAATGGGAGTTGGCAGAAACAGGAAAGAGGAGATACTCATCACCCGATTAAGAATAGGACATACTACTTTGAACCAGACGCTACATAGAAGAGGTGAACACCCAACTGGCAGCTGTGCACATTGTGGTTCTCCGGAAACAGTTCAGCATGTTTTGTTGGAATGTCAGGGATACCAGGAACAAAGGAAACATCTGATTGCAGTAATGGAAAGGGCTAATTTAAGTTTTGTTTTGGAAAACATCAGAATCAGAATCAGAATCAGAATCAGGTTTATTGCCATTGTTCATGTAGTACACAAACTAGGAATTTGTCTCGGTACAATGCTGCAACATTAAACATGATAAGATAAGAGAAATAAACTATACATGTAATAAAGTGTAGGATAAGATTAAGTGATACTGGTCAACAGTTAAAATATATATTAGCCAGCAGCAGATACTGTGGAGAACTATATAGTGCAGTCGGTAATGCAGGAAGAAAACAGTGATGATTGACATGAGTCTGGTTGAGCTGCTGTACATGGTGCACGAGAGTCACTTAGTGTTCAGCAGTCTAATGGCAGAGGGGAAGAAGCTGTTCATGTGACGGGAGGTTTTAGTCTGGATGGACCGAAGTCTTCTACCAGAGGGGAGGGGGGCAAACAGTACATGACCAGGGTGTGAGGGATCGGCTATGATCCGGCCAGCACGCCTCCGGGTCCTGGAGATGTACAGATCCTGGAGAGATGGGAGCTTGCAGCCGATCACCTTCTCAGCAGTGCGCACGACGCGCTGCAGCCTTAGTCTGTCCCTGGCAGTGGCTCCTGCGTACCACACGGTTATGGAGGTGGTGAGGATGGACTCGATGATGGCTGTGTAGAACTGCACTAACATCTTGGTGGGTAGCTTGAGCTTCCTCAGCTGCCGCAGGAAGAACATCCTCTGCTGGGCTTTTTTGATGAGTGAGCTGATGGTCAGCTCCCATTTGAGGTCCCTGGTGATTGTAGTGCCTAGGAAGCGGAAGGAATCAGCAGTGGTGATGGGAGAGCCTGAGAGGGTGAGGGGGGGCAGAGGAGTAGTGACTTTCCTGAAGTCTACAATCATCTCCACTGTCTTCAGAGCGTTCAGCTGCAGGTTGTTATTGCTGCACCAGGACGCCAGCTGGGCCACCTCTCTCCTGTAGGCGGACTCGTCGCCGTTGGAGATGAGCCCGATGAGGGTGGTGTCGTCCGCAAACTTGATCAACTTGACAGACTGGTGGCTGGAGGTGCAGGAGTTGGTGTAAAGGGAGAAGAGTAGGGGGGAAAGTACACAGCCCTGGGGTGATCCGGTGCTGATGCTAGTATAGTCTGAGACAGTCTTTCCCAGCCGCACATGCTGCCTCCGGTCCGTCAGGAAGTCGATGATCCACCTGCAGAGGGAGTCAGGCACGTTGAGCAGGGACAGCTTGTCCCGGAGCAGAGCGGGGCGGATGGTGTTGAATGCGGAGCTGAAGTCCACAAACAGGATCCTGGCGTAGGTTCCCGGGGAGTCCAGGTGCTGCAGGATGGAGTGGAGGGCCAGGTTGACTGCATCGTCTACAGACCTGTTGGCTCGGTAGGCAAACTGCAGCGGGTCCAGGAGAGGGGTGGTGATGGACTTGAGGTGGGACAGGACCAGGCGCTCAAAGGACTTCATGACTACAGAGGCGAGCGCTACAGGTCTGTAGTCATTAAGTCCAGTGATCCGTGGCTTCTTGGGGACAGGGATGATGGTGGAGGATTTGAGGCAGGATGGCACGTGGCATAACTTAAGGGAGGTGTTAAAAATGTCTGTGAATACAGGAGCCAGCTGTTTCGCACAGAGTCTCAGGGTGGAGGGAGACACGCCGTCTGGGCCGGGGGCCTTGCGCGGGTTCAGTCTGGAGAACTGTTTGAGCACATCCTGCTCACTGATGATAAGGGGAGGGGGGGAGGTGGGGGGGGGTGCCTTAAATGAAGTAGGGAATGTGGAGGCTGTGGAGCTGGAGGGAGGGGGGGAGTTGGACACAGATGACGAGGTGTCAAAACGGGCATAGTGTTGGGACAGTCTCTGACAAAGGGCTTTGTCATCCTGACCTTTAGGAGCCTTAGGTCGATAGTTGGTGATTTGCCTCAGTCCTCTCCACACGGAAGCCGAATCATTAGCAGTGAACTGCTGCTGGAGTCTCTCTGAGTACACAGATTTAGCCCTCTTCAGCTCTCTGTTAAACCGATATTTAACCTCCCTGTAGCAGTCCCTGTCTCCACTTTTCAGCGCTGCTTCCTTCTCCTTCCTGATCTGTCTGAGCTTAGCTGTGAACCAGGGTTTGTCATTAGAGTAACTCACCCTGGTGCGTGATGGAAGAATGTTCTCTTCACAAAAGTGGATATATGAGTTCACAGTGTCCGTGTACTCATCCAGATCATGCGTGGCTCCTTTAAGCATGCCCCAGTCAGATATTTCCATGCACGTTTCCAGCTTCTCCTCAGCATCACTGGTCCGTATCTTCGTAGTGCTCACAACAGGTTTAGTGAGCTTCAATCTCTGTCTGTATGTGGGAATGAGGTGAACCATCACGTGATCAGATAATCCCAGCGCAGCTCGAGGGACAGCGCGATATGCGTCTTTCACTGTGGTGTAACAGTGATCCAGTGTGTTTAATCCTCTGGTGGGGCATTTAATAAACTGTTTGTAGCGGGGGAGATCGTGGCTCAGATTGCACTGATTAAAGTCGCCAGCCACAATAATCAGCGAGTCTGGAAAACTCCGCTCTGTGTGTTGAATGTGATCCGCGAGCACGCGCTGAGCTTCGCGCGTGTCCGCGTCGGGAGGGGCGTACACAGCGATCAGTATAAAAGAAGCAAACTCCCGTGGGGAATAAAAAGGCTTGCAGTTGATAACAAGAAATTCCAAGGCAGGAGAACAGTGTTTGGAAATTTCCGTTACATCAGAGCACCAGCTACAGTTGATGTAGAAGCAGACACCGCCTCCTGTGGTCTTGCCGGAAAGCTCTGTGTCACGATCAGCACGGAAGAGCTGGAAGCCGTCGAGGCGCAGCGCGCTGTCCGGTATATTTTCCCGGAGCCAGGTCTCAGTAAAGCAGAGGACAGCTGAGGAGGCGAGGTCCTTAAAACGCATCAGCAGTCTCAGTTCATCCACCTTGTTAGAGAGAGAGTTGGTATTGGACAGAAATATGCCAGGCAGCGCCGTTCGCGAGCCTCTCCTGCGAAGTCGTACGAGAGCACCCGCTCGTCTTCCTCTCTTCCGCCGTCTCACTTTCCGAGCCAAACAATAAACCAGATCGGCGGCAGGGGCTAGAAAAACTGGGAGGAGGTCCGTGGGGGTCAAAGTCCTGATATTTAAAAGTTTTTCACGGGTATAAGTGCAAGCAGACACACAATTGACAAACAAAAACAAACAAAGAGCGCAGCGAAGCACCATGTCGACCGCTGTGGGCGCCATCTTGGATTTGGAAACATGTTAGGAACTTCAGTCAAAGAAGTATATGTAGGTCTATTTAGATATTTAAGTGCAACTGGATAAAATTAAAAGAATTGTTTTTATTTTCCCTGCCATTCTCTTGTCCACACTCAACCCGGTGGGTGGCGGTGATGCACCTGTGAGCTGGTTGCCAGCTGGCAATCAGATCTTGAAGAAGAAGAAGAAGAAGAGTGATATAAAGTGAAGTATGTGGTGGCAATCAAATCTAAAAGAAGAAGTTGATTTGTAGGGAAAGTGGATATATAGAGTGATATTGAGCCATGGCAGTGATACAACATAGTCCGGTAGGTGGCGGTAATGCACCTTTAAGCTGGTTGCCAACTGCCAATCAAATCTAAAAGAAGAAGAAGATATAGAGTGATTCAGACCCTCCAGGATTTTGCAAAGTTGTGATTCTACCAATTCCCGCGACTTCAGTAGGTCCTGCATAGTCTGAATTTTGTCCAGTCACCGCAACTTTACCACAATTTTGGCCAATTGTGGTCAACTTCCGCCAATTTCACCAATCAGATTTGTCTCTCAGTAGCGCGCAGATGTGTACGTCATCAGTCTGACCAATCAAATGTGGTGCTGCACCACATTTACTTCTGTGTTTACAGTGAGAATATACCGAACACATCAGCAAAAAACAGTGTGTGATTTTAAAAAAAACACACTCACCTGCGAGTTTTCCCGCATCGTTCCTTCATCCATCTCCCCTGGCACACCGGTGAATGTCTCCTCGAGGTTCCATAATGACCGCGTGTATGAAGTTCCGGGTTTGTGCTGAAAAATGTCCGCCTGCCTGAAAGCACCTCCGTCTCGGGAGCGCGTGCACCCAGACACGCCGTAAAACCACACAAACAAGTGAATCTAATATTACAGCAAGAGTTGTAATGGGCAGCGCGGTGGCGGAGTGGTTAGCACTGCGGCAGCACAGCAACTCACCTTTGGCCGGGGGTCCTGGGTTCGATCCCACCCCCCGACCAACAGTGATTTGTGTGGAGTTTGCATGTTCTCCCCGTGTCTGCGTGGGTTTACTCAGGGATTTCTCCAGTTTCCTCCCACATGCCAAAAACAAGCAAGTTAGGTTAATTGGCCTCAAACTGGGGATTCTAAATTGTCCTTAGGTATGACTGTGAGAGTGAATGGTTGTCTGTCTCTCTGTGTTGGCCCTGCAATGGACTGGCGATCTGTCCAGGGTGTACCCTGCCTCTCGCCCAAAGATGCTGGGATAGGCTCCAGCCCCCCCGAGACCCGAAAAGGATTAAGCGGAAGAAAATGGATGGATGGATGGAGTTGTAACAGTTTATACGTCTTTAGAGGTAAAAGTCACTACTACATCTTGTCAGTGAGTTTTGAAGTTGGGACTCTCCAGGCTGGACATGAGCCAATACACGATTCAGGCAATCCTCAAGGAGTGCCCCACAACTTACCGCAACAGTAGAAAAAAAAAAAATCCTGCGAAATCCTGGAGGGACTGGATGATAATCGCGTCAGTGGCAGTAATGCACCTGTAAGCTGGTTGCCAACCGCCAATCACACAGACACACAGAGATTTCTTGAATTATATATGGAGTGATTTGCCAGATGTGTCCAGATAGTGATGATACAGAGTGAAGTATGTGGCGGTAATGCACCTGTAAGCTGGTTGCCAACCGCCAATCAAATCTAAAAGAAGAAGAAGAGGAGAGTATATAGCTCCTGACTAGATAGAGTGATGATATAGAGTGAAGTACGTGGTGGTAATGCACCTGTAAGCTGGTTGCCAACCGCCAATCAAATCTAGAAGAAGAAGAGTGAAGTACGTGGCAGTGATGCACCTGTAAGCTGGTTGCCAACTGCCAATTAAATCTAAAAGAAGAAGAAGAAGAGAAAACTTGGAGTGAAAAATGGGAAGATCAAGTTTCTGTGTCCTGCAGCTCTTTTGTTCACATGAGTTAATGAAAAAAGGTAATTTATTATTTTAAAAACGTGTTAATCTGTGAGGAAAAATTCTGCAAATTTAGTCAATGTCTAATTGTTCCATACCGGTAAATAAAGTGATGCGTTTCCTTCTTTTTTTTTTTTTTTTTTTTTTTTTTTTTTTTAAGTGAAACACAGATCCATTCAGATCCAGTAATAGATGATTAAAGCTTTATGTTGCTGGCAAAGCTCAGAACTGTTCCCGTCCTCTGAACTGGGTCCAGTAACACCTGCTTCTGGTTACTGGGAGACGTCCTGTCAGTGGGATCAGGCTGATCAGATAAACGAGGAGTGTTGGAGTTGATTAATGACATCTGGAATAATGAGGAAAGTGAGAGTGAATGGTTGTCTGTCTCTCTGTGTTGGCCCTGCGATGGACTGGCGATCTGTCCAGGGTGTACCCTGCCTCTCGCCCAAAGATGCTGGGATAGGCTCCGGCCCCCCGTGACCCGAAAAGGATTAAACGGAAGATGATGGATGGATGGATGGAAACATGAACAGTGAAGCATAGGCAGAAACAAAGGGGGGGGGCATGCCCCCCCAACCTGGAAAAAACATAGAACCCCCACCCATCATCATCATCATAAACCTTTAATATCATGTTACATAAGACTTTGAAGCACCAATACTAAATGCAAAAAAAAAAATGCAAATTTGGAAGATTTCTTGTAAATTGCAAATTTACAAGAAATTGCACATCATAGGATTGCCTATGATGTGCCTATGATGTCATATAGACACCATAGTATAGAGTGATTCAAGAAAATCTGTGTGTGTCTGTGTGTGATCAAAGGCAGGCATCACGCATGATCATAGGACATCAAAGATCAAAGGTAGGCATCACTCACGATCATAGGACTCGCTATAACAGCATCAAAGATCAAAGGCAGGCATCACTGAACGAGTGGTGACATCAAAGATCAAAGGCAGGTTTCTCCAGGGTTACTGTTGCCATGGTAACCATGTCAAAGATCAAAGGCAGAAATGCAGAAATGCTTGCTTACACTTGCTGGTTTTTACGGGCATGTACAAGTATGCACTAGTTTTTTAAATTTTAAATCAAATTGTGACTTTTTCTTGAAAAATTTGCTAACCTTTTTCTTCTAAATCTGCAACTTTTTTCTCATAAATTTGCAGCTTTTTTCTTTTAAATCCACAACTTTTTTATTTTAAATCTGCAACTTTTTTCTCATAAATTTGCTACTTTTTTGTTGTGAAGTTGCCACTTTTTTAAATCATATTGTGACTTTTTCTTTTAAATTTGCAACTTTTTTCTCATAAATTTGCTACTTTTTTGTTGAGAAGTTGCAACTTTTTTCTCATAAATTTCCAACTTTTTTCATTTAAATCTGCAACTTTTTTCTTTTAAATCTGCAACTTTTTTCTTTTAAATTTGCAACTTTTTTCCACATGAATTTGCCATGACTCATGTTGGTTTTTACAAAGTTTTTTGTTTTAAAGTCGTTGGACTCTTCTCTATTATGAAGATAGGGGTCCCTAAACACAATCTTGCATCAGGCCCTGACTACCTATAGTGGCCGCCTCAGTCTTTGCTCTGAAGAAAATTGTCAGTTTATTCCCCCCCCCCCCTCCCAACAGTGACATGAAATAACCGCCCATGCAGTGAAGCACCTGCTGCCCGTTACCTCCCGCCCCTGCCCCCCAACATCACCATCTCTTCTTTTTCTTCCCTTAAAAAAAAACCCAGACACGTCCCTTCAGCTGCGGCGGGATGTGATTTTCTGCCAGGCAGCGACAGGCGCCCTGTGCACACTGGCCGAGCAGCTGCTGATGGCGCTGAGGTCGCGCTTCAACAACGCCGGTGAGTACCAGGAGGACAGCAGGGAGACGAGCCGCAAGTGGTTGGAGCAGATCTCTGTTATCGGGGTTCTGATGCACTTTCAGTCCACGCTGGCGCCACATGTGGTGAGGATGGATTTGTTTTTTATGTTTCTGTTTAAAAAAGTCAAAAAGTGGAAACATCTTGATGCTGTTTTAAAGGGGACACATGATGCACAGTTTACCATCTGTGGTTGTGGATAAGGTTTGCTGTGGTTGTTGGACGCAGCCTGAGCTAGCTAATATAAAACTGACGTGAGTTAAAAAGCCCAAATGAAGCATCAGTGGAGATGGAGAGATGGTATCATTCCTGTGAACTCTAGTTCTCAAAATCAAAACTGGAGGCAAATCTGATCCATTTACTGACTGAGACCTAATGAGACAGACTGTCCCCAGCAGACCGATGGGGTTGTTCTGAGTTTTTCTGTTGGTAGACATTCCTAACACCTAAAAATCATGTGCAAGAGCACTGAAGAAGTGAAAATGTCATCATATGTTCCCTTTAAACACCAACATGTCCTGCTTTATTTACGTTTATGAGATCAAACGCTCTGATCTCTGCAGCTGCTTCGTCCTGGTGAGACCTCTGAGCTTTTTTTTTATCTTCTTCTTCTTTTCTCTTCCCCCGGCAGAAGGAGGAGCGCACCATGCTGGAGGACACCAAGGCTGCCCTGTTGGACCTGGACAAAGTCACTGTGTTCTTCAGGCAACTGGATGACGAGTATCTAGTGGCAAGTAAGGGACGCCGTGGACAAAGACGGACTGTCAGACCGTCGGACCATGCTGCCACTAATGAGCAGCTGTGGGTCTGAATGAAGTCCTGTTATGGCTGCTTCTGAGCCCATTATGTCCGTGCAGATTTCATTTTCTTTTCAGTGGAGTGCTGCTGAATAGGATCTAAAACAATTCTGTAAAGACTCCATAAATCTTCTGGAACATGGGCAGAGTCATTCAGAGTCCTCCTTGTTCTCGTCTAGGAGATCCACGTCTGCTCCAGACAGGCTGAGAATGGCCATTAAATCACCACTAGATAGATTTCAGAATAATTTCCTCCTTTAATGTGACCTAAAACCTTTACGTTTTGAAGGAAAACATGAAATCTTTTATGGGGAGAAAAATGTACAAAAATCCAGTTACATAAATATTCACATCCTTAAACTAATAATTATGAAGACATCTTTTGATTTTGAAATTGAAAATGTCATTTATGAGACAAAAGAAAGTATACAAGAAAACATAGCTAAAGGTCATTTTAATTCTCCTTCAAAATTGTTTGGGGTGAACGTGTAGCTTGGTGGCCTCGTAGTGCCTGTAGCATTTGTGTTCTTTGCTTTATTGCCTGAAACAACTATTAAACAGATGGATTTATAAACTGCTTTATCTATCTGTCTAGCTATCTAGCCAACTGGCTATCAAGCTCTCTAGCTAGCCTCTGTGGCCTCCCTGTGAGAAAGTCCAACACCCAGTTACAGAGAGAGGCTTTGAGTCCCATGTGTCTGAGTTTTTGTATTAGGTGCTGGGAGATGATTGTGTTGAATGCTGAACTGAAGTCCGAGAACAGCTTTCGCACGCAGGAGTTCTTTGAGTCCAGGTGGGTGAGGGCTGGATGGAGAGCAGAAGAGATGGTGTCTTCTGTGTATCTGTTTGACCTGTATACAAACTGAGATAGGTCGTGGGAGGGAGGGAGGATGGACTTGGACTTGTCCTGCATGACCAGCCGTTTGAAGCACTTCATTGTGATGGAGGTCATTGCTACAGGCCGGTAATCATTATAGCTAGATGGGACGGGCTTCTTTGGGACTGGTATCATGGTAGAAGTTTTGAAACACGTAGGGACAACAGCTTGACTCGAGGAGACGCTGAAGATGTTAGCCAGGACATTCTTAAGCTCTTCCGCACAGTCCTTCAGAACGTGACCTGGTATGTTGTCTGGTCCACCTGCCTTGCGTGGGTTGATCCTGGAGAGGGTCTGCTTCATACTGACTGGATCAAGACTTTTTGTTTTTTATTTTGTGGAATTTATTGATCCCCAGAGGGGAAATTCAGGGCATCCACCTAGGTGGATGAAGCAACCACGGTACAGCGCTATCCCTTCACCGTTCACACATACATTCACACCTAGGGCCACTTTAGAGTCTCCAGTTAGCCTCACCTGCATGTTTTTGGCCTGTGGGAGGAAACCAGAGAAATCCCGGAGTAAACCCACGCAGACACAGGGAGAACATGCAAACTCCACGGGATCCCATGGCCAAGGGTGAGCTGCTGTGCTGCCACAGTGCTAACCACTGCTCCACCACACCGCCCAGACTTATAGCCTGCTTGTCTGCCAGTGTGACAATTTATGGGTTCACGCCATAATGAGAGAGTATTTGGAACGTAGCAGGCATTTATTTCTTAAGATAAGATAAGCCTTTATTAGTCCCACAACGGGGAAATTCCAGGATTGCAACAGCACAGGGATAGCAACATTCAGAGCAACAATCAGAAGGCAAGAAAAAAAGCAAGCAAGCAAGAGCAGCTAATATACATATGTACATATTACTATAAATATATATATATACACACAGACACACAGTGCAGAGCATTGTAGCTGGATGGAATAAATATATGAGTATATAAACACCCACAGTACGGAGCATTGCAGCTAGGTGGAATAAATATGTAAATATATAAACACACACAGTGCAGAGCAATGTAGCTAGATGGAATAATATGTAGATATATAAACACACCCAGTGCGGAGCATTGTAGCTAGATGAAATAAATATGTAAATATATAAACACACACAGTGCAGAGCATTGTTGCTAGATGGGATGAAACAGCACAACCGTCTACTTAGTTATCCTACATGGTATGATTATGTGCCCATACATATTCTCACCCTCCATAGCGACCGGTATTTTCCTAGTTGTATGCCGGAGGGGACCATTGTGTAAGTCTATTGCATCTTTTGCATTCAAAAAACTATTAGGTTGTTACGTCTTTTTGCTATCTCTGCGAGCAGCCCTGCTTAGGTTGTACAGTCTGACAGCCGTTGGTAGGAAGGACCTGCGAAACCTCTCAGTTGTGCACCTGGGATGATGTAGTCTGCTGCTAAATGAGCTCCTCAGTGCATTCAGTATGTCCTGCATAGGGTGGAACTCAGACTCCAGCAGAGATGACAGTTTAGCCACCGTCCTTCTCTCTCCTATCTCCTCCACCGGATCAAGGCGCTGCCCCAGGACAGAGCTAGCTTTCTTGATCAGTTTGTTCAGTCTCTTCCTATCGGCTGCAGTAATGCCACTGCCCCAGCAGACCACTCCAAAAGTGGTGGCTGATGCCACCATCGTGTCATAGAATGTCTTCAGCAGCGCCCCTTGTACACCAAAAGACCTGAGTCTCCTCAGTAGGAACAGCCTGCGCTGTCCCTTCTTGTAGAGTGCGTCAGTATTGTGTGACCAGTCTAGTTTATTGTTCAGATGAACACCCAGGTACTTGTAGGATGTCACCATCTCAATGTCTGTTCCCTGTATATTTACTGGTGCTGTGAGGGGTTGTCCATGCCTGCGGCAGTCCACCACCAGCTCCTTAGTTTTCCTCGCGTTGATCTGGAGGCAGTTCCGATGGCACCAGTCCACGAAGTCCTGGATAAGCCCTCTGTACTCAGCTTCATCTCCATTGGAGATGAGGCCAACGATCGCCGAGTCATCAGAGAACTTCTGTAGATGGCAGTGTGTTGTGTTGTGTGAGAAGTCCGCAGTATAAAGAGTGAACAGAAAGGGAGCTAACACCGTTCCCTGGGGGGCCCCCGTGCTACTGATGATCGTGTCGGACACACAGTCCCGGGTTCTCACAAACTGAGGCCGGTTTGTGAGGTAGTCCAGGATCCATGATGACAGGTGCTGGTCCACCCCTGCGCGCAGCAGCTTGTCCTTCAGGATCATCGGTTGGATGGTGTTGAAAGCACTGGAGAAGTCAAAGAACATGATCCTCGCCACATTCCCGGGCTTCTCCAGGTGGGACGGAGAACGATGAAGGAGGAAGATCACCGCATCCTCCACCCCAATGCCATGCTGGTAGGCGAACTGGAGTGGATCCATCGCTGGTTCCACCAGGGGGCGGAGGTGAGCAAGGAGCAGTCTCTCCAGGGTCTTCATCAAGTGGGACGTCAAGGCCACCGGTCTGTAGCTGTTCAGGTCTTTGGGGTGGGAAGTTTTTGGTACAGGTACCATACAAGATGTTTTCCACAGCTGTGGTACCCTCCCCAGCTTCAGGCTCAGGTTGAAGATGTACGTCACAATCCCACACAGCTGGTCTGCACAGGACTTGAGGAGCTTTGTGCTGATGCCGTCCGGTCCCGACGCCTTCCTCGCCTTGATCTTCCTCAGCTCCATCCTCACCTGGGTCCTGGTCAGGGTCAGGATGGGGGGCTGTGTGTTGGGAGTGGGGGGTGTTGGTGGAGTGGGGAGTGGGCAGCAGGACTTGATGTCTTCAGAGGCAGCAGTGGTTGTTGTGCAGTCAGGGGGGAGGGCGGTTGGTCAAACCTATTGAAAAACAGATTCAGATTGTTCGCCCACTCCCTGCCCCCCGTGGCCTGGGGGGAGGTATTCTGGAGCCCAGAGATGGTTTTGAGGTTTCTCCAGACCCCGCTGATGTCGCTGTGTTGCAGCTTGTCCTCCATCTTCTTCCTGAAGCTGTCCTTGCCTTCTCTGATCTTTCTCCTCAGCTCCCTCTGTACGGACTTCAGCATCTCCCTATTCCCCGACCTGAAGATCCTCTTCTTCTCTCTCAGAAGTGTTTTTATCTCAGGGTTGATCCAGGGTTTGTTGTTTGAGCAACACCGTATGGTCTTGGTGGGAACGGATTTGTCCACACAGAAGCTGAAGTAGCCCGTGAAGGTGTGAGTGAGGCCATCGATGTCCTCACCATGTGGATCGCAGAGCTGCTTCCAGGCGGTGGCTTCAAAACAGCCCTTTAGAGTGTCCATTGCCTCCTCAGACCATAACTTCACTGTGCGCATGGCCGGAGGTTGTCTGTGCACTACGGGTTTGTACACCGGCCGGAGATGAACCAAGTTGTGATCCGATCTCCCAAGTGGGGGGAGTTGTGATGAGGTGTACGCCTCCTTAGTGTTTGCGTAGAATAAGTCCAGTGTTTTATTGTCTCTAGTGTGGCATGTGACATACTGGGTAAACGTGGGTAGAATGGGAGATAGTGAAACATGGTTGAAATCGCCTGAGATGAGGAGAAGAGCATCCATTCTTCACTACCAAATTACACAGAACAGGGGGAAGGTGATTCACACACTTTACTCAGGGTGACACAGACATGCAATCTCTCACATGCAGGGAAACAACACTATCACAGTCAGACTTATAACACAACTACACACTAACAACAATAACACTCAGAACACAAGAATTATAACCATCTATGAATCCCCTGCCACGCAAAGCATGCAGCAAGAATCATCACAGCCCCGGCATTACACTGTCCCCCCCAGACTAGTTTCTGTCCCCAGAACAACAAGTCCAACTCAAAAGTCCAATACAAACCTGTCCAGATGTTGGGGCATGTGGTGGCTGGCACGCACAGGCCCATTAGTGTCCATTCGGGCTTCGACTGGGGTCTCCGGTCGGGTTGGGGCAGCTGGCTAGTACAGGGCGAGGCGGTCGCAGTGAAATACCACCACCTGATTCCTTTTCTGCAGCCTCACCCTGTAGACTACATCCGACAGTCTCTGTAGGACCACACATGGTCCTGACCAGTGGGTCGCCAGCTTTAGTTACAGCCCCATTTTCCGCTCCGGGCAGAAAACCCAGATTTGTGCTCCAGGTGCAAAGTCCCTCCCCTGGCAACGGGAGTTGTACGCTCGCTTCTGTCAACCCACTGCTACCAGGGCCTCCTGAGCCAGTTTGTTTACTGTGTGAAGACGCTCTCTTAAGCAAAACAAATAATCCAACCCTGGTTTGCCCTCCAGCTCCAGGGTAGGGCAAAAACACCAAGTCCACCAGGGTGCGCAGCTCACGTCCAAACATCAGCGCTGACAGGGTGCATTGGGTGGATTCTTGAACTGCTGTCCAACATCCCCACAGGACCAGGGGCAGGTGCAGATCCCAGTCTCACTGCTGCTGGTCCACTAGGACGGTGAGCTGGGTGGTCGGGGTCTGGTTAAAGCGTTCAATCAGGCGGTCGCTCTGTGGATGCAGCGGGGTGGTCTGGGTCTTCCGGACGCCCAGCCACCTGCAGACCTCCCTGAAGACTTCTGCCTCAAAATTCCACCCCTAGTCACTGTGCAGCAACTATGGGGCGCCGAACCGGCATAGCATCTCTCTGACCAAAGCACAATACAGATCCTGCTATCCACACATTCACACACTGACAGCGGCAGAGCCACCATGCAAGGCACTGACCTGACCCACCAGGAGCAACTGGGGGTTCAGTGTCATGCTCAAGGACACTTTGACATGCAGACTGCCGAGAGAGTGAGAATCGAACCACTGACCCTCCAGTAGTCAGCCACACTACACATGTGCCACAGCCACCCATAAAAGCTACCTATTGATGTTAAAAGTGAGCCATTGATGCTAAAGGCTAGCTATCAGCTATGCTAAAACCTATCTTTCTATCTATGCTCAAAGCTATCTGTGCTAAAAGCTATCGATCTATTCAAAAAGCTATATTTCTACCCATGCTAAAAGTTATCTGTCTATGCTAAAAGATATCTATGCTAAAAGCTATCTATCTGTGCTAAAAAGCTATCTATGCTAAAAGCTATCTATCTATGTTAAAAGTTATCTGTCTATGCTAAAAGCTATGTATGCTCAAAGCTAGCTATCTACAGTATATCTGCTCAAAGCTGTCAATCTATGCTAAAATATAGATGCTAAAAGCTATCTGTCTATGCTAAAAGCTATCTTTCTATTTATGTTAAAAGTTATCTATAATAAAAGCTATCTAAAATATTTTTGGTTATTTTTCTACATATTATACAAAAATAAAACTTATCCACTTTATTCCTAGCCCCCAGGATGCCTTGCTTGAATTATGGGCGCAACTTACAGTACTAGTTTAGAACGTGGAGTTGTCACTGAAACGGGACACTTTTCCATGTTAAAAATCAATGACTTTGGTATCAAAAATGCAGGAACACAGCCTTTTGCACCTCAGAAACAGTAATATAATCATACCACTTCCCACCACTATCGAGGGATAGGAAGATGACCTTCAAAAGTAACCTTGCAGACAGTAGCTCCGTTAGTTAGCTCCACTGCTAAAATGCTAACATTGTAAACAAAAGCTCCAAGATATATCAGTGTCTTCACTGCAATAAAGTCGGTTGCGTTTTGTTAAGATGTTGGACATAATCAAATTTACCTCAGAGCAGACGTAGAATCTAGTCAGAGCCACAAAGCACCACAACACCATGCTTGGGTGTTTTAATTTCGGGATAAAACAGACAGCTGCAGCTGTTTGTTTCACCCTGACATTAAAATGTGCATGCTGCTGTCATGCCGTGAATGCTTGTTATTTAACTTAACACGTACAGACATTTTCTGACAGTTGTTCAAAAAGTTATTGATCTATATTTTAATTTAAAAATTAATGCATGCTGAAGCTGTGACTATCAAGTCCACATCGTTCCAAGGAAGTGCAATGAATGCAAAAAAACCCAAAACTTTTTGATATCTTTCTTAAATTAAGCCTTAGGAAGCAAACTGTTACTATTTTTATTTATTATTTTACAGGTACATCTCAAAAAATTAGAATATTGAAATTGAAATATTGAAATTGTTAAATCGTTCAAAAGTAAAACATCTACTGACTGTGATGGTATTGACATGCTACTAGTCAAAACTGTTATCGAATGCATAGTAAAACCACTGACGTATATCTGTAACCTGTCTCTCCAATCAGGTATATTTCCCAATGCAATGAAAATAGCTAAAGTAATTCCGATATACAAGACGGGCGACAGAGGGGAACTCTCAAACTACAGACCAATTTCACTATTACCGCAATTTTCCAAGATACTTGAAAAAATATTCTATGAGAGAATTGACAACTTCATACTGAAGAATGATTTATTATGTGAGCAGCAATATGGGTTCAGACACAAGAGGACAACTGCATATGCCCTAATGGAATTTACAGAAAAAATATCAACAGCCATTGAAAATAAAGAGTATTCAGTTGGAGTATTCCTAGATCTTAAAAAAGCATTTGATACAGTAGATCATAATTTATTATTAAAGAAACTACAAAATTATGGTATTAGAGGGGTAGCACTATCCTGGTTAAGTAGTTACTTAAAGAATAGATATCAGTATGTATGTGTTAGCAACAAAAACTCAGAGTTGCTGAAGGTCACCTGTGGAGTCCCACAGGGTTCAGTTTTGGGACCATTATTATTCAATATGTATATAAACGATATATGTAAAGTTTCAGAAAAAATGGACTTAATATTGTTTGCCGATGACACTAATCTGCTATGCAGTGGAAACAATTTGGAACAACTTCTGGATACACTCGGAAAGGAATTAGGAAAGCTTAAACTGTGGTTTGATTCAAACAAATTAACGCTCAATTTAAGTAAGACAAAATTTATAGTCTTTAACAACCATCACAACAACCCAGTACCCAAACTCAGTGTAAATGGTGTAGAGATTGAAAGGGTATCTGAAACTAAATTCCTTGGAGTAATAATTGATAACAAACTGTGTTGGAAGTCACATATTAATTATATTAAAGGTAAAGTATCCAAATCAATTGCAATATTACACAGAGTGAAATATTTGCTGAATCAACCCACACTATACACCTTGTATCATTCATTAATACTCCCATACATGACATATTGTAATGAAGTATGGGAAAATACATATAAAACAAACATATATCCACTCTTTATGCTTCAAAAGAGAGCTATTAGAATAATAAACAAAGCAGCTTACAGGGAACCAACAAACCCACTTTTTCTCAAACAAAAAACTCTCAAGTTGAAAGATCTGGTTGACTTTAAAACCGCAATAATAATGTTCAAAGTGAAGAATTTATCACTGCCCGCAAATATCCAAAAGTTGTTCCAAACAAGGGAGAAACGATATCACTTCAGAGGAACATGTATATTTCAAAAGCCTACAGTGAGAACAACCACCAAGCAACACTGTATTTCAGTGCAAGGAGTCAGATTATGGAACGATTTTGGACCTGAATTAAAATCATGTACAACGCTTGGACAATTTAAACAAAAACTAAAGGAAGAAATACTCCAAACATATTTACAAGACGACATGTAAACTCACATAAGGATTGACATATCCAGCCTGTATTGTGTTGTAGCTTAGTTTTTTTTTTTTTCTTTTTTTCTTTGTGACATTTTGTCTTAGATTTGTTTTGAATAGTAACCGCTTAACTTAGCTTAGTTTTCTTTTTTTTTTTCTCTCAGTCACATTTTGTCTTAGCTTTGTTTTATATTGTAATCGCTCTTGTCTTGTTTTCTCTTTTTTCTCTTTTGAATTCTTGGATGGAATATGGGTGGGCAATATAAGCTGCGGCTTCAGCCATCACCCATTTCGGATAACTCACGTGGAATTGTATAGAAGAAGGAGTCTTTGTCTAATTTGACCTTGTTGTTATACAGTTTCTTTTAACCTGTACTGTACTATCCGAAATAAATTCATTCATTCATTCATTCAATATCATGAAAAAGTTCAATATTTTTTGCCACTTACTTCAAAAAGTGAAACCCATATATTATATAGATTCATTACACAGAGAGTGATATATTTCAAGTGTTTATTTATTTTAATTTTAATTGATTATGGCTTTCAGCCCATGAAAACCCCAAATTCAGTTTCTCAAAAAATTAGAATATTAATTTTTCAATTCAATTTCAATTCAACTTTATAGCACCATTTCACAACAACAGTCATCTCATAGCACTTTCAACTGTAGGGGGAACCCCCACAGTTGCAGAAAGACCCCAGTAATCAGGCGATCCCCTGTGAACAAGCACTTGGCAGCAGTGGAGAGGAAAAACTCCCTTTTAACAGGAAGAAACCTCCAACAGAACCAGGCTCAGGGAGGGGCAGTCATCTGCTGCGACTGGCTGGGGGGTGAGGGGACAGAGAAGATGAAAAGAACAGACATGTAGGGAGCAAACAGCACGATGGGGACTCAATCTATGGGAGAGAACGAACAGATGTTAATAACCAGCAAAAAAAAAAAATATTTCATTGAGAGTGAAGAAAGGAGTGAGGCCCACTGCATTATTGGAGGTCCCCCCGCTGACTAAACCTATTAGCAGCATAACTAAGGGAGGGTTCAGAAACACATGATCCCTCCCTTGAAGTGCTAATCACACTGAGCAGAAAAAAATGAAATTATAACATAAGTAGTAATATTAATAATGATGTCATAATTGGATGTAGAGAAGAAGGGTCCGTGTTACCACCCATGCTCTCCGGATGGAAACTTTTTCTCTTCACCTTTTCCAGGAACGAGATGGAAGAGTGACGGATGCTGCATGCACCCAAATTGAAGTTTTAACAGAGCAGGGTTGTCACGATCCCCGAATGTCCAAAATGATACAGACACCTGGGAAGATATCTGAGAATTGATCAGTGACAACAATGTTTTAAATGTACAAGAAATGTCACAAATTTACGAGACAAAGATGATCACTTGTGACTAGGGACGACACAGGGAATCATGAAGTGCTCTAAAATTTCCTGGTAGACGACTGCACTGACTTTGGTCTTGATAAAACACAGCAGACAAACACCAGCAGATGACATCTGTTCAGATAAAAGTAAATTTTGCATTTCATTTGGAAATAAAAGTCCCAGAGTCTGGAGAAAGAGTGGAGAGGCACAGAATCTAAGTTGCTTGAGGTTTAGTGTGAAGTTTCCACAGTCAGTGATGATTTGAGGAACGATGTCATCTGCTGGTGTTTGTCCACTGTGTTTTATCAAGACCAAAGTCAGCGCAGTCAGCTACCAGGAAATTTTAGAGCACTTCATGATTCCCTGTGCTGACAAGCTTTATGGAGAAGCTGATTTCATTTTCCAGCAGGACTTGGCACCCCCCACACTGCCAAAAGTATCGAAACCTGGTTTAATGACCATGGCATCACTGTGTTTGATTGGCCAGCAAACTCTCCTGACCTAAACCCCATAGAGAATCTATGGAATATTGTCAAGAGGAAGATGAGAGACACCAGACCCAACAATACAGACGAGCTGAAGGTCACTATCAAAGCAACCTGGACCTTCATAACACTGCTGAGGTGTTATGAAGGTGTTATTGAAAACAATGAGAACACAAACATATGACAAGTATAAAGTACACTACCGTTCAAAAGTTTGGGGTCACTTAGAAATTTCCTTATTTTTGAAAGAAAAGCACTTTTTTTCAATGAAGATCACTTTAAACTAATTCAGAAATACACTCTATACATTGCTAATGTGGTAAATGACTATTCTAGCTGCAAATGTCTGGTTTTTGGTGCAATATCTAGATAGGTGTATAGAGGCCCATTCCCAGCAACTATCACTCCAGTGTTCTAATGGTACAATGTGTTTGCTCATTGCGTCAGAAGGCTAATGGATGATTAGAAAACCCTTGTGCAATCATGTTAGGTCTGCAATGCTGTAATTGCTGCAAATGGAGGATTCTTTGACGAAAGCAAAGTTTGAAGGAAAAAATTATTATTTCAAATACAAATCATTATTTCTAACCTTGTCAATGTCTTGACTATATTTTCTATTCATTTTACAACTCTTGGTGGTAAATAAGTGTGACTTTTCATGAAAAACACAAAATAATTGTCTGGGTGACCCCAAACTTTTGAACGGTAGTGTATATGCACATATAAATACAAATATATGTGGCACCTCCATGCCACACCACATTGATACAGTAATTAATGCAAAAGGAGTCCCGACCAAGTACTGAGTGTGTACATGGACATGCTTTTCAGTCGGCCAACATTTCTATTTAAAAACTATTTTTTAAAATTAATTTTATGTAATATTCTAATTTTTTGAGAAACTGAATTTGGGGTTTTCATGGGCTGTAAGCCATAATCATCAAAATTAAAATAAATAAACATTTGAAATATATCACACTCTGTGTAATGAATCTATATAATATATGGGTTTCACTTTCTGAAATGAGTGACAAAAAAGATTGAACTTTTTCATGATATTCTAATTTTTGAGATGTACCTGTACTTCATGCAGCCTTGCATCTGGAGACATTTATGACGCATAAACGTCAGATCTGTGACATTCATGCAAGTGAAATCATACCTGGTGCTCTTGTGTCTGTACCACCGATCACACCAACAGTCCTTCTTAGTTTTCAGTGCCTGATCTACGCATTGCTGTTGAAGCCACAGATTTAGCTGTGCTTGTTTGTGAGAAGCCTCCATTTATACAGTGTATGGCACAAACACCAACAACAAGTACCAGAACTACGCCAAAACATTCAAAAAATACAAAAACTACAAGTGCTGAAATTAGCTGCCACTTGACTGCAATAATGTGGAATATACATTAAAACAAATTTGAAACACTTTTAAAACGCTGTTTTAAATGCCCCATTACTCCACTGTTGCTGACTGATTTAACACTACTTCAGCTCAAAACCGGAAGTTGCCCCCATAATTGTTTCTACAGCAGCACCCTGAGGAATAGACTTAGACTTAGACTAACTTTATTAATCCCTTTGGGATGACTCCCTCTGGGAAATTTAAAATTTCTGTCACGCCGCGCCGCTCATCAGCGGCGCCACCTGCACGCACACCTGCACATCATCAGCGGCGAGGGATTTAAGCCGCCTCGCCCTGGGCTTCGGCCTGAAGCCGTCAGACTTCCCTACGCATCGCTGTGAGTTTCCCTTTCATTCTCAGCTGAACATTCCGGTAAGAAGATCTTACCTTTTTTCTCCTCCAAGTCTGCTCCCCTGTGCACAGGTGGATTTCCCGGCAGCGGACTACTCCTCTCCATCGCCTGTTCCTCGCTGCTGCACCGGGCCTTCCGGGTGGCTGTCTTCCGGACCTCGTCCCTTGTTGTGCCAGTCATCCGTCCTGTCCAAGGTTGTCCGGCTGTACGGTCTCCTGCCTCTGTGCCCGAAGCAGACGCCGCCACCAACACATTCACATCCCGCAGACACACATTCATACACTCCTGTTGTTAATAAAGCTATTTGAGCTACTCTGAGCCTGTGTGTGTGCGTCTCCTGAGCCGTGCGTTATGTCAGTACGGCTTCAGCAGAGCGGCTCGGCAGACGGCGGGCTCGCACACCGGCTTACCACTCTCGAGGCTCGAGTGGACCAAGTAGCTTTTCAGCAACAGGTGATTTTTAATCAGTTGATTATTATAAATAACCGATTGGACCGCTTGGACCCCCAACAGCCGTTCCCCCCGGCTTGTCAGGGTGGCGCGGCTCCTGCTGCTCCAGCGACCGTCCAGCAGGCTCCGGATGCACCGGCTCGGCTCACGCCCATTCCAACCCCCGCCCGCTTTAGCGGTAAGCTCGGCGGAGCGCGGGGGTTCATAATGCAGTGTGAGTCCGTGTTCCACCGTGTGCCCGGAGACTTTCCCTCAGATCATAGCCGAATTGGTTATATCGGGAATCTCCTAGAGGGGCGAGCATTAACTTAGACCTACGCCGTTATGGCGAGGCCCAGTTATGCCACCCTCACGTATGACCAATTCGTGAGACGCTTCCTGGAGGTCTTTGACCACTCTCTTACCGAGACGGTCCAGGTCGATCGGCTTCTCAGCCTCCAGCAGGGAAGCCGATTGGCAGCGGACTATGCGGTCGACTTCCGGGTAGCGGCGGAGGAATTGGGCTGGGAGGAATGCTCCCTCTGTGGCCTTTTCCTCCGCAGTCTCAACGATGATCTGAGGGATGAACTGGCTGGGCGGGATTTTTTTTTTTTTTTTTTGTTTTTTTTTTGTTACTTATTTGTACCCGTAGGTAGACTTGGTTTGCAGTCTGGTGACAAGCCACCGGCTGCTGGTCGCTGCGTGCGCGAGCGCCCTAAACCTACATGTTTTTGGTGTGCGGGAGGAAACCGGAGAAATCCCGGAGTAAACCCGCGCAACATGGGGAGAACATGCAAACTCCACACAGCTCACTGTTGGTCGGGGGCTGGGATCGAACCCACGATCTCATGATCCCCGCGATCCCCCAGCTGAGGGTAAAACTGTGCTGCCACAGTGCTAAACCACTGCGCCACCGTGCAGCCCAATATCCCGGAGACTCTAGCGGAGCTAACATCCCTAGCGATCAGTTTGGACAACAGGCTGCGCGAGCGCTCCTCGGGGCGGAAGTCGTCTTCTTCTCGCCCTCGTGGAGTCTCGCCGCGCCTGTTCCAAGCTCGCCCCCTGGCGACACCGCCACCATCGTGCCCCGAGGAGTCGGAGCCGATGGTGACGGGTTGGACAAAGCTTTCCCCGGCGGAGAGACAACGCCGCCGTGAGTTGGATCTCTGCATGTATTGCGGAGATGACCAACACACGGTGAAGCTTTGCCCACGGGAAGCCAGTCGGCGGGGTCCGCGAGTCATTGTAGGGGGCCTCGCGGATGTCAATCGGTTAAGTCCCCTCACACAATTGAAACTGCCCATCCGTTTTTGTCACAACTCCACTGGGCATCTCACCCACGCACTGGTGGATTCGGGCGCGGAGGGCAGTTTTATTTCACAAAGCCTGGCAACCCGATTGGGCATCCGCTGTCAGGCACTAAGGAACCCTATCTCCCTGGTCAACCTCTCTCGTGCCTCCCTGGGGAGAGTAACACACCAGACCATCCCCGTCCCGGTTATTATCTCTGGAAACCACTGGGAGGAGATAACCTTTTACGTCCTGCCCAACTCTGTGTCGCCCATCATCCTGGGGTATCCCTGGCTACGCCTCCACAACCCCGTTTTGGATTGGAAGTCTGCCGGGGTGTCGGCATGGAGCACGTTCTGCATGAGCACCTGTCTACAGTCCGCTGCCTGCTCTCCGTCCGCTTCTCCTTCACCTACGGACGCTGCGCCCCCGGACCTGTCCCTGGTGCCATTGGAATTTCACGACCTGGGTATGGTATTCAGCAAGTCCAAGGCGATGTCTCTCCCTCCTCATAGGCCCTATGACTGTGCAATCAACCTCCGCCAGGGGGCACCCTTACCCTCTGGGCGACTCTACAGTCTGTCGGCGCCGGAGAAGGAGACCATGAACTCTTACCTCAAGGAGTCGCTGAGTGCTGGGATAATCCGCCCATTGTCATCACCTGTGGGGGCAGGATTCTTCTTCGTCGGTAAGAAGGACGGATCCCTCCGTCCTTGCATTGACTATCGTGCCCTTAACGACATTACGGAGAAGGATCGCTACACCCTGCCCCTCATGGACACCGCTTTCCACTCCCTCCAAGGGGCGACTTGGTTCACCAAGCTGGATCTGCGCAGCGCATACCACCTCGTCCGGATCCGGGAGGGAGATGAGTGGAAGACAGCCTTCCGTACCCCGAACGGCCACTTCGAATACCTGGTGATGCCGTTCGGGTTGACCAACGCTCCAGCCGTCTTTCAGCGCCTCATCAATGACGTCCTCCGGGATTTCATTGGCCTTTTTGTGTTCGTCTACCTGGATGACATTCTTATCTTCTCCAAGTCCAGGGACGAGCACCAGGTCCACGTGAGGCGGGTCCTCCAAAGACTGCTGGAAAACCGGTTGTACGTGAAGGCCGAGAAGTGCGAGTTTTACGCGAAGACAACATCCTTCCTCGGGTTCATCATCTCCCACGACCAGGTGCTTCCGGACCCAGAGAAGGTGAAGGCGGTGGTGGAATGGCCCACACCTGCATCAAGAAAGCAGGTGCAGCAGTTCGTTGGGTTTGCGAACTTCTACCGCCGCTTCGTCCCAAATTTTGGCACCATCGTCGGCCCGCTGATCCGCCTCACGTCCCCTAAGGTCCCGTTCCGGTGGACCGAAGAGGCCGCGGCTGCCTTTCAGGCGCTGAAGGTGGAGTTCTCCTCCTCCCGGGTCCTTAGCCAAGTCAACCCTGCGCTGCAGTGCATCGTGGAAGTGGACGCTTCGGACACAGGAGTGGGGGCGGTGCTATCCCAGCGGTCGCCAGATGACGGAGTCAAACGGCCCTGCGCCTTCTTCTCCCGGCGCTTGTCCCCGGCGGAGCGGAATTACGACGTGGGGGACAGAGAGCTCCTCGCCATCAAGCTCGCGCTACAGGAGTGGCGTCACTGGCTAGAGGGGGCGGGCCTACCGTTCGTGGTCCTGACGGACCACAAGAACTTGGAGTACCTTAGATCTGCCAAGCGCCTGAACGCCCGCCAGGCGCGCTGGTCCTTGTTCTTTGCCAGGTTCCAATTTAACATCACCTTCAGGCCTGGCTCCAAGAACGGCCTGCCCAACGCCCTCTCTAGGCAATTCGCCCCTGAGGAGTCGGAGGACACGGTCCACACCATCCTACCCAGGTCGTGCGTCGTGGGAGCCGTCACCTGGGACATTGAGAGCAAGATCCGTAAGGCGCAGGAAGTGGAACCTGACCCTGGCGGCGGACCGGAGGGGAGGCTGTTCGTGCCATCCACGGTTCGGGGGGAGGTCATCCACTGGTTGCACACATCCAAGCTCACCTGTCACCCTGGCTCCTCCCGGATGATTGACCCCCTCCAGCGGTCCTTCTGGTGGCCGGGCCTGCGGAGGGACGCTGCCCGCTACGCCCGGGCCTGTCCAGTGTGTGCCACCAACAAGTCGGGTAATGCCCCTCCAGCGGGTTGCTCCAGCCTCTGCCCGTCCCTGGCAGGCCCTGGTCGCATATCGCCCTGGATTTTGTCACCGGACTCCCAGTCTCTAACACCTACGACACCGTCCTGACCATCGTGGACCGCTTCTCCAAGGCGGCACACTTCGTCCCCCTACGAGGTCTGCCCTGGAGACGGCGGACCTCCTAATCCAGCACGTGGTCAGGCTGCATGGGATTCCGGTGGACGTGGTCTCGGACCGGGGGCCCCAATTTGCTTCAGAAGTTTGGAAGTCGTTTTGCAACGCGCTAGGAGCCAAGGTGAGCCTCTCCTCCGGCCATCACCCCCAAACCAACGGGCAGTGTGAGCGGACCAACCAGGAGCTGGAGGCTGCGCTCCGCTGCGTGACGGCGTCCAAACCAACGTCCTGGAGTAACCACCTCGCCTGGGTTGAATATGCCCACAACACCGCTCGCTCTTCTGCTACAGGGATGTCTCCCTTTAAGGCGTCCCTGGGTTACGACCCCCCGCTGTTCCCGGCGCAGGAGAGTGAGGTAACTGTCCCCTCAGTACGGGCGCATCTCAGGCAGTTCCGCTCCATCTGGGCGTCAGCGCGCAATGCGCTTTTACGCACGGCGGAGCGCAACAGAGCCGTGGCGGACCGGCACAGAAGACCTGCCCCGGCGTACAGAGTTGGTCAGCAAGTCTACGTGTCGACCCAGGATGTGATTTTAAAGGGCGAGAGGAGGAAGCTGGCACAGCGCTTTATGGGCCCATACCCCATCACCAGGATCATCAACCCGGTGGCTGTGCGTGTAGCTATTCCCCCCTCCCTCCGCATCCACCCCACCTTCCACGTGTCCAAGGTGAAGCTGGCAGTCTCCGACCCCCTTTACCCTCCTCCTGCTGCGCAACCCGCGCCCCGGATGATTGATGGCCATCCGGCCTGGCCCGTCTCCTCCATCCTGGACTCCCGGCGCCGGGGTCGTGGGTTGCAGTACTTGGTGGACTGGGAGGGCTATGGGCCTGAACATCGGCAGTGGGTACCCTCGTCGTTTGTGTTAGACCCATCGCTCATCGCTGATTTCCACCGTGCGCACCCAGAGAAGCCATCGCCAGGAGGCGCTGCTAGAGGGGGGAGTACTGTCACGCCGCGCCGCTCATCAGCGGCGCCACCTGCACGCACACCTGCACATCATCAGCGGCGAGGGATTTAAGCCGCCTCGCCCTGGGCTTCGGCCTGAAGCCATCAGACTTCCCTACGCATCGCTGTGAGTTTCCCTTTCATTCTCAGCTGAACATTCCGGTAAGAAGATCTTACCTTTTTTCTCCTCCAAGTCTGCTCCCCTGTGCACAGGTGGATTTCCCGGCGGCGGACTACTCCTCTCCATCGCCTGTTCCTCGCTGCTGCACCGGGCCTTCCGGGTGGCTGTCTTCCGGACCTTGTCCCTTGTTGTGCCAGTCATCCGTCCTGTCCAAGGTTGTCCGGCTGTACGGTCTCCTGCCTCTGTGCCCGAAGCAGACGCCGCCACCAACACATTCACATCCCGCAGACACACATTCATACACTCCTGTTGTTAATAAAGCTATTTGAGCTACTCTGAGCCTGTGTGTGTGCGTCTCCTGAGCCGTGCGTTATGTCAATTTCCAGCAGCACATAAAAGGAGCATACAGATCAGAGAAGCAAAAAAGAAAAAAAATAAACACTTAATAAACACTTAACATAATATACACAGTATAAATATAAGGCTAAATATGGCGGTGGATAAATTAATTAGGTGGATAAATATGTGAGATATTTAAGATGCAGGCTAACACATGAATGTGTATGCAGTTTATATGTCAGATTAAAGGATTTATCTGGGTTTCAACTTTTAAAAAGTGGAGGGATGGCAGTTAAACTATTTTTAGGGCCCGAGCCACTGACGTCAGTGGGCGAGAGCCCTGTTGTAATTGTTAGAATTTTTTTTTTCTTCTTCTCCATTTAAGATCTCATTTTTGGGGTAGTGAACATGAATGAAAACTCACCATTGTTTGCAGGGACCTCAAAACTGGCGAAAAATTGAATATTTTGGAGGAAATATGAATGACCCCACAAAAATGTCTCTACAGCACCACCTAACACGTGAAGTCAATGGGGAGTGGCACACGCTTACTTTCACATAGAAAGATGAAAATCGGGTGAGATGTTTATCATGTCGAGACATGCAAAAAATTCCATAGAAGTGATGGTCTACAAAAAAAAGTTTTCAATAACTTTTAATGGCACATGGGTATAGATGAAATGCGTGTCAATTGCGCGAGGTGAAAATCAGGTCACTGCCACTTCCTGCCAAAATGGCTGACTTCCTGTTGGGTGTAGACCATCACTTCTATGGAGTTTTTTGCATGTCTTGACATGATAAACATCTCACCTAATTTTCATCTTGCTACGCGAAGGTAAGCATGGGCCACTCCCCATTGACTTCACATGTTAGGTGGCGCTGTAGAGCCATTTTTGTAGGGTCATTCATATTTCCTCCAAAATATTCAATTTTTCGCCAGTCTTGAGGTCCCTGCAAAAAATGGTGAGTTTTCATGCACATTCACGACCCCAAAAATGAGATCTTAGATGGAGAAGAAGAAGAAAAAAAAAATTAAAGCTGTGAGCAGCTGTAAGTGGGCTCTCGCCCCCTGCGCAACTGCGGACCCCGGTGCCCGTCGTACCTAGCTGGCTCAGAAAATTTCCAGTCACTGCGGCAAGTGCTGCGTGATTCATAAAGTAAACAGTTTGGCGCAGTACTTCCTTTGAGCAGTAGGTGGCGCTATAACGTCTGTCAATCATTTTTATGTAGCAGCGTGTGGGGCGGTACTCATATCCATCGTAGAAAATTTGCTGAAAATCAGACAAAGTTTGTCCAAGTTCCAACTTTCCGATGTTCCATAGCGAGGAGTCAACCGTCGCCATGTTTCCATGGCAACACCTCCCTGTCAGTAATGTGTTGCCCACCCACATAGGGCTACATATGACAGTCACCTCAACCTATGTTCCAGATTTCATGATTCTAGGTTGTTCCCAACCATCCCAACAAGATCACGGATTGAATGGCGATGAGGGTGTGTCCATGGTAACAGCAGTGACGAAATGCTAAAGCTTATGTGCAATTATGATCAACCATGTTGTTTGATAAGCCTCAGAAAATTTCACGTTATTCTGGCAAGTGGCACGTGACTAATAAATAAAACAGTTTTCAGGACTTCTTCCTTTAACCACTAGGTGGCGCTATATCTTTTGGCAGGTATTTTTATACAGACGCGTTTGGGGCGGGATTATTTTCCATCATGGAAACTTTGGTGAACATCGGGCAAGTTTTGCTTGAGTTACAGCTGTTTGATGATGTCAGCGGAGGAGACAAACTTCGTCATGATGTTGTGGCCCCGCCTTTTGAGACTGCGACTGACATTTGACAACTTTTTATGGCCAATGCCTATAGATGCCACCATGTGAAAATAAGTTCAATGGGAGAAGGCCCCCAGGAGGAGTTCGTTCAAATGCGAGTGGCGCAGTACTTCCCATGTGCAGTAGGTGGTGCTGTGAGTTTTGTCAACCATTTTTATGCAGGAGCGTGCAGGGTCGGACTAATATCCATTGTAGAAAATTTGGTGAAAATCGGATGAAATTTGTCCAAGTGGCAACTTTTTGAGGTTCCATGGCGAGGAGTCAACCTTCGCCATGTCACCATGGCAACACTTCCCTATCAGTTATGTGATGCTGACCCATATAGCACTATAGATGACAGTCACCTCTACCCATGCTCCAAATTTCATGACTCCAGGATCTTCCAAACCCTCCCCACAAGATCACGGATTGAATGGCGAGGAGAGCATGTTCATGGTAACAAGTGTGACGCCATGGTAAAGTTGATGTGCAGTTATGAGCTTCCCTGTGGTCTGATGAATCTCAGAAAATTTCACGTCATTCTGGCACAGGGCGCGTGAGTAATAAAGAAAACCGTTTTCAACAATTCTTCCTTTAACCATTAGGTGGCGCTGTAGATTTCTATGAATATTGTTGTATAGAACTGTTTGGAATTGGACTGATATGCATAATGTCAAATTTGGTTGAAATCCAGCAATGGATACCAGAGTTATTGCCGTCAGAATGGTCATAGAATGATCATGTGGTGGTAAAGAATTATATGTAGCGAACTGATGGTTTTAAATAGGTTTATTTAATCATACCGCCATCATAGGAACTCGCTCCAGCCCTTGTGCAGGCAGGCTGGAGCGGGTCCTCAGGCTCTCAGCAGCAGTAGTCAGAAGCAGTGGTAAGAGTGAGAGAGTGAGCTACAGAGCAATGCAGCTTTTATACCCAACTACAGACAATACATGAAAGGCATGGGACATTTACATCACAGTAAGAGCAGGAA
Source organism: Pholidichthys leucotaenia (assembly GCA_020510985.1). Classification (NCBI taxonomy): domain Eukaryota; kingdom Metazoa; phylum Chordata; class Actinopteri; order Cichliformes; family Pholidichthyidae; genus Pholidichthys; species Pholidichthys leucotaenia. Next base: position 193,950,062 of record CM035843.1, on the reverse strand, counting down.
GCATGAACACAATGCATGAATGGCACATTAACATCACAGTACTGAGCAGGAAAAAGCTAGACGAAGCGAGGCTGCCTGTTGACATTAATACACACATTTCACTGTAATGTTAATCGCTCCAGATGCGCGCTCTGATTGTCCCAGTCTGTTGTGGGGGTTATCCACAGATCATGGCGAGGCATCAAACTTTGCCACGCCCCTACGGCCAAACCGTTGAGGTTTAAGAAAAGTTTTCAATAACTTTTAGTGGCACATGGGTATAGATGATTGTCACCACAAATGACCTCAATCAGACAAAAACCCTAGGACGAGTTTGATCAAATATGAGTCAATTGCGCAAGGTGGAAATCAGGTCACTGCCACTTTGTGCCAAAATGGCTGACTTCCTGTTGGGTGTAGACCATCACTTCTAGGAGTTTTTTGCATGTCTCGACATGATAAACATCTCATCTGATTTTCATCTTTCTACGTGAAAGTAAGCGTGTGCCACTCCCCATTGACTTCACGTGTTAGGTGGTGCTGTAGAGACATTTTTGTGGGGTCATTCATATTTCCTCCAAAATATTCAATTTTTCGCCAGTCTTGAGGTCCCTGCAAAAAATGGTGAGTTTTCATGCATGTTCACTACCCCAAAAATGAGATCTTAGATGGAGAAGAAGAAAAAAAAATTCTACTGCCACTACTATGCTTCACTGTAGGGATGGTATTGACCTGGTGATGAGCGGTGCCTGGTTTCCTCCAAACATGACGCCTGGCATTCATGCCAAAGAGCTCAATCTTTGTCTCATCAGACCAGAGAATTTTATTTCTTATGGTCTGAGAGTCCTTTGGGTGCCTTATGGAAAACTCCAGGTGGGCTGCCATGTGGCTTTTTTCACACCACTGTATGTAACCTCAAATGCCTTTTATTATTATTAGACAAACAAATATTTGAGTGGCAAGCAGTTGGATAACATTAAGATGAACAATAAAAGGCTAAACACTGAACAACATGACAGATAATAGAGAATATTTTGATTAATCATGCAAAGCTTAAATGAAAAAAAACAGTAAAATTTAGTACATCTGTTCCCCATTTCCAGTTGTTCCAGATATTTTTAAATACCCTTCAAATGAAAACGTTATAGAAATGAAAAACAGGTCAGTGACATTTTCTAGCATTGCAGTAATGATTCATAAATGTGAAACAGACATGTGCTGACAGCTGCTAACATTTCCCAGCAGTTGTCAGAAAATGGAAAAAATGACCTTTACTGGTCGACCTCCGGGGTCAGGGCTGCTTCCTAAAGGAACCCAGTGGTTCTGATCCTGTTATTGGCTCTGAGGTTTCAGGCTGAGCTGGTGGGTGGTATTGGTGGAGGGTTGGGGCTCAGACGGGGCTCAGACGACGACGATGGCGAATCAATATGGTCCGACGGACTGAGAGACGCCACACAGCAGCTGTCTGAGCTGAGCTGCAGCTTCAGCATCTAAAACATCACAGACTGGGTCATCTCCAGTCTGCTCAGACATGATTCATCTGCATGTCCCACGGTGAAGGTGTCCCACTCAGTAGGCCTTTTAATTTTTTAACAAGGGGGGTGGGGGGTTACCAGTTTGTACGAATGTGAATTAGGTACAAATTTGCAAGAACAAAGGTGCAAAGATAAAAGTTGTAACTAAGTAAGTTTTATTTATATGGCACCTTTCACAGATATAAAATATATATATAATAATAATATATATAATATATATATATTTCACAGATATAAAAATCATGAAGTGCTTCACACTTTACATAAAATACAGACAGGGCAGATTAAAAAAACACAATAAATAAAAACCTTATCTAACTAAAAGCCTGTTTAAAAAGAAAAGTCTTTAGCTGCTTTTTAAATAAATCAGCAGTGTCTAGGCAACAAAGGGAATAGGGAAGTGCATTCTACAGCCTAGGTGCAACTACTTTAAAAGAGTGATCGCCTCGTGTCTTGAAATGATTTTTTGGGACCACAAGTAATATCTGGCCTGCTGACCTCAGACTGTGGGTTGGGGTATAGAGCTGTAGCAGATCCGAGATATCAGGAGTAGCTTGACCCATTGTAATAGTCTTTTTGCTTGTTTAATTAAGGAGCTTGACCACATTCAGGTCGGTCAGAACTCTGCTGCAAGGCTGTGAAAGTTAAGGTCAAGATTTTAAAATGTATTCTAAAATTCACTGGTAACCAATGCAGGGAGGCTAAAGCAGGCATAATATGGACCCGTTTGTGTGTTTCAGTTAAAAGCCTTGCAGCAGAGTTCTGACCAACCTGAATGTGGTCAAGCTCCTTCTTATTTAAAGGCCTGATGACACAATTTTGACTTTATCTAATTTTGCAACACATTATTTCAATATGACGAAATAGGTTGGTCTGTGCAGTTCTAAGTCAAACAGGCTTTTTTTCACTCGAATATCCGACGTTTTCATGAGCGCCACGTCACAAATTGCATCAGTGGCTGGAAACCCCCCCCCCCCCGGCCATGTTGTGACGTCAGCGACAGAATACAGCGCTTGGCTGCCCATTGTACACGCAGGATGGAAGCGGTAGAAAACATCGACGATGGTTCAAGCACATGTGGTCTGGAATTGATTTGTGTTGTCCAATCTTCAGATGATTATAGTTCAGAAGAATTGGATGACAATGAAGAATCTGGGGGCATCAGACCTTATAGGTTTGAGCTGTGCCAAGCGGGCATCGTGCCTAGCGAGTCAGACTCAGAGAGTGACGGTGGTGAGGCACACATACCCGCCACAAATATAAATATTTTTTTTTTAGTAAATTAGAGCATACTCATGGCCATAACTTATCATTTTAAAGTTCAATTATCTGTAAAATCCTTTTAGAAATTAAAATTATTCTCTGTGTTACTGATGGCAATATCCTTAAAAATAATGTATTCCCTATTATTTATGTCTCATTAAAAATGCAGTTTTGTTTATCATTGTTTATTAACTGCTTTTGTCTTGTATCAACTGGCATGTGATTTTCAACAATAATAAGAAAATAGAAGCAACTGATAGTCCTCATTTTTTCAAGAGTTTGGTCACAAGAAAAACAATACTTATAACTGGTGTAGCACACATGTACTATAACTATCAAAAATATTAAATTAATTATTATAACAGGAAAAAGTCCAAATTAGTGGCAATGAATACAATATAGTCAGTTGGTGTCACGAACTGAGCCCGTGTGGTGGGCGCTGTCTTCGCCGGTCCGACCACACGCCCTCTCTCGTTGACAGTCAGCTGTTCATGTGTTGTGTGTGTCATCTGCCATGTTGTCAGCCAGCCAATATTGCCAACACTATCACAACGTGTTAGCCACTCCACACAGCCATGGTTCTGTTACGCCCCTTGAAGCGATGTCGGCCCTGGGGCACAGCTGTGGTTAACATGTCTCCGATCTATGTTCGCTGGGCGATGTCGGCCCCGAACACCAACTGTAACTATCCATCCATCTTCTTCTGCTTAATCCTTTTCGGGTTGCGGGGGCGCTGGAGCCTATCCCAGCATCTTTGGGCGAGAGGCAGGGTACACCCTGGACAGATCGCCAGTCCATCGCAGGGCCAACACAGAGAGACACAGACACCCATTCACTCTCACATTCATACCTAAGGACAATTTAGAATCCCCAGTTTTGATGCCAATTAACCTAACTTGCATGTTTTTGGCATGTGGGAGGAAACTGGAGAAATCCCGGAGTAAACCCACGCAGACACGGGGAGAACGTGCAAACTCCACACAGATCACTGTTGGTCGGGGGCTGGGATCGAACCCAGGATCCCCCAGCCAAAGGTGAGTTGCTGTGCTGCCGCAGTGCTAACCACTCCGCCACCGCGCTGCCGCCAACTGTAACTGTTTCTGTTTATTTCTGTAAGTCTTCAACTTTCTGGGAACTGTTGTCATCAATCTTATGTTCAATACATATGCTGTGGCGAATCCTGTGAGTAAATCCATTCATCCTTCCCCTCCTCCGTGTGATGCATAAAAGCGCACGAGGAGCACACGACGAGGCTTATGACAGTTGGAGCTGAAGCATGTGATGTGGTCTTTCACAGCCTGCTGTTTATCTAAGCCTGCAACACAACGTGAAATTAAAACAAGAAACCAGAGAAACTGTGAGCTACAAAAGCTGCTGGCATTCCAGTCAACAACGTCGGCGTCTGTTCTGTCGCTTACGTCATTTCCGACTCCTTCTTCATTCGGTGGGCAGCACCACAGTCCAGTCAGCGGCTGTGGTTTTTGATGATAACTATGTTACGCAGGCGTGGTTGTAAATATTATATTGATCATCGACAATGACTTTTGGGTTTACACAACATGCTAAAAAATGTCAAAATCGTGTCATCAGACCTTTAAACAAGTAAAAAGACTATTACAATGGTCCAAATACGAGGATATAAAAGCGTATATAATCATCTTCAATTCAACCTTGGACACAAGGGATTTCAATTTGAAAATTTTGCAGAGATGGAAAAAAAACAGCTCTTTATTAACTGATTAGAATTATGCTCCAGAGACATTGCTGAATCAAAAATAACACCTAGGTTACGACCATAGGACTGGACAGAAGATGTTAAAGGACCTATGTGCTGTTTTATTAAAGGAATGACACTGTCAGGGGCAACAATTAGTTTCTGTTTTCTCAGAGTTCAGTTGTAAGTAGCTATTGCTTAACCACTGGTTGATGTTGGACAAGTTAGTCCCATACCAGTGGCGTAGGGCGGCACCTATCTCTTTTTCAGTGACCCTAGGCCACACAGCTACTGTAAGTAGTGAAAGCTAAAGTTGGGGGTCGGTCCTCTGGAAGCTCTGTGTGTTGGACAAGCAGCTAGTTAAGGAAGTTAATTTGTGGAACTCAGTGGGTTTAAAAGAACAGTACAGCTGGATATCATCAGCAAAAAGGAGGTAAGACACATCACTGTACTTGCTAATTATCTGTTTTAAATTCAATTCAATTCAGCTTTATTTATAATGCGCCACATCACAACAAAAGCCGTCTCGTGGTGCCACAGTACAGAAAAAAACCCCACACAGTCACAGAAAGACCCAGCAATCAGACGATCCCCTATGAGCAAGCGCTAAGCGACAGTGGAGAGGAAAAACTCCCATTTGGAAGGAAGAAACCTCTAGCAGAACCAGGCTCAGGGAGGGGCATTCGTCTGCTGCGACTGGCTGGGGATGAGGGAATAAGGAGAATGTAAAGGACAGACATAAAGAACATAGCAGTAAATGCCAAGTACAGTATTGGAGGTCAACCAGCAGTATGGATCACATAACGATAGAACAAGAGTGGGGTTAAAAGACACAAAAACCCTCCTTAAACGAAAGCTATATTAAAAAGGAAGGATTTTACCCTGTTCTTAAAAACAGGGATCGAGTCTGACTCCCAGACCCAGAGTGGTAACTGGTTCCAGAGAGAAGGAGCTTGGTAGCAGAAGGCTCTGCCTCCCACCGTACTTTTGGAGATTCTGGGCACCACAAGTAAGCCAGCATTTTGGGAGCGTAATGCTCTATTAGGATGGTAAGGTAATATCAGATCTTTTGTATATTGGGGGGCCAGATTGTTTTTTTCCACAATATTTTTTATTGAACCTTTTTTTTACAAACATGACACACACAATCAAACACTAACACTAAAGTAATTAAAAAAAAAAAACCAACACTAACTACAAGAAAAGAAAAAGAAAAAAAATGTACTAAAAACGCCAACAACCACTAACAAAGGCAAGTCATCAACAATGCTCCTCTGTTTAGTCTAGGCAATCCATTACATGAGTATACATATTATACATTCACCAATTTGGAATTTACAAGGTCCACACACATCATTCACCTTCCTCTTCAGAAGTTATGTTTAATTTCTTTACATAATCAATGAAAGGTCTCCATATATTCTCAAACACATTTTCCTTTGATTTCAGTATGTATGTTATTCTTTCTAGTGGGAGGTTTGTTAACATCTGTCTTAACCACTGAATCACATCTGGTCTATGAGTCTTTTTCCACAGTAATGCAATACATTTTTTGGCATTAAGCAAACTGAGGTCTATGAATGCTCTTTCACTCTTATTAAAGTTATGCTTTTCTGGATACAGACCCAACAAAAACAGTTTAGGGTTCAATGTGAATTGTTTTGAAATTATTTTTTCAATTGTTACCTTCACCTCTTCCCAAAACATTCTAATTTTTCTACATTCCCATAAACAATGGGGGGGCCAGATTGTTAAGAGCTTTGAAAGTAAGAAGAAGGATTTTAAACTTGATTCTGAATTCAATGGGAAGCCAATGGAGGGAGAACAGAACCGGGGAAATATGATCTCTTTTTCTAGAACCAGTTAAAACTCTAGCAGCAGCATTTTGAATCAACTGAAGATTTTTCAAAGATACTTCAGGACAACCAGATAATAGCGAATTACAATAATCTAATCGCGAACTGACAAAGGTGTGAATCAGTTTCTCAGCATCACCCAGAGACAAGATGCTCCTGATCTTGGCAGTATTGCGCAGATGATATACGGCGGTCCTAGAAACAGTTTTAATATGTGAATTAAAGGACAAATCCTGGTCAAAAATCACTCCAAGGTTCCTCACACAACTGTTCAGAGTGAGAGTGGCCGCATCTAAATTAAGGGCATAGTCTGAAAAGGAATTTCTAAGATGTTTTGGGCCAACAACAAAGGAAGCAGATATAAAAGAAATGGCTTTTAAAGGAAGCAGATATAAAAGAAAAAGTGCTGGACCCAAGACAGAACCCTGAGGTACCCCACAGATAAGGTGTGTCGATTCAGACAGAAACTGATTAATAAAAACACTAAATCTTCAGTCAGAGAGGTATGAGGAGAACCATTCTAAAACCATTCCTGAAAGCTGAACCACATCTTGAAGTGTATTAATCAGAATCTTATGATCGACAGTGTCAAAAGCAGCTGAGAGATCCAATAAAACCACATCTGTGTATTGTCCAGAGTCGGCTGCCATTATAATGTCATTTAAGACCCTAAGTAAGTTAGTTTCTGTTGAATGCAGTTTACGAAAACCTGACTGACATTTGTCAAAAATGTGGTGTTTCTCTAAAAAAAAAAGAAGTGAGCTGCTCTGCTACAGTTTTCTCCAAAATTTTTGACAGAAATGGATGTTTTGTTATTGGCCTGAAGTTCTTTGAGACTGTTGGATCAAGGCTAGGCTTTTTAAGAATTGGTTCAACAACAACTGTTTTAAATGAGCTGGGAACCACACCCATCAGTAGTGATGTGTTAAAGATATCTATAACACATGGTGCAATAATATCAAATACTTCTTTAAGCAGTGCTGTGGGGAGAACATCATTAGGACAGGACGAAACTTTCAGATTGTCAAGTACAACAGTCACTTCATACAATGTCACAGGTGTGAATGTTGTCCATATTTGAGGAGGAGAAATGTCAGTCACACAGATTTGAAGGAGAAATGTTTGCCCTGACATCTCTGATCTTATCAACAAAGAAATTAAGAAAGGCATTACTGTCAGCCTTAGAAAACACTGGAATTTGTGGGTCAGCCGGACAAACAATCGAACTGATGGTGTCAAACGGGACTTTAAAGGTAAAGATAAAGCCAAATTTATTGTCATTCAACCCATACAGCCAATCATATACAGTAGAACGAAATTACGTTTCTCTTATCTACAATATTAATCACATCTAGAATCAGAGGGGTCACTGCCATGCAAGGCACCGCCACAAATTTCCCTCCGTTTCATTATTGCCGAGCACCAAGCTAGACGGCAGGAAGTTCCGCTTTTATATGGTCTTTGGCATGACCCGGCCGGGATTTGAACCCCGGCCTCCCCGGTGTGGGGTGGATGCTCTACCAACTGAGCCATTTTAGGATTTTTCTTGTTTGACGATATGAGCTGTGAAAAATATTCAGTTCTAGAATTCCTCATGACATCATGTAGGGAAGTTATCAGTTTCTTTAAAAGAAGCCTATGTACCTCCAGTTTTGTTGATTTCCAAAGACGTTCCACTTTACGACTGTCTCTTCTTAAAGTCATGATATGATTGTTCATCCAAGGGAGAGATTTTTTTGAGAGGTGACATTTTTAATAGGTGCAGCTTTATCCAGGATATTTAAACAGCGGTTATTAAATGACTGAGCAAAAGCATCAGCATCATCACTCCTCACTGCTGCAAATGTGTCAAATAAGGCAGAAAACCTATCAATAGCATCTTGACTGACTATTCGTGTTTGTGCCCTAATTTTCAAGAGTGGAGGTTCTGAGGAGAAAGTTAGGTTGAGCAATATGCAGTGGTGATCACTCACAAGTATATCCTCAATGTGCACGTTAGAAACATCTAAGCCTAGTAAAAATACCAAGTCCAAAGTATGGCCTTTATTGTGTGTAGGTCCCAAAATATGCCATATAAGGCCAAAAGCTTCTGTAACAGATACAAAATCCACAGCCATATCACATGAGGCATCATCCACATGAATGTTAAAATCCCCAATAATTAAAACCTTCTCCAGTTTAATAATAGAGGATTAAAAAATCTGAAAAATCAATGATAAAATCACCTTTAGGACTAGGAGGATGATAAATTAACACACAGTAAAATAAATCATTAGAGCCCACCTTAATCATCTGAGACTCAAATGAGGGAAACTTTCAGAGATCCTTTTGCATGTTAATGTGTCCTGATACACAGCAGCGAGTCCTCCCCCTCAGCGGCCCAGTCGAGGCGTCTCAATGACGGAGCAACCAGCAGGACAAAGTTCGTTCACATGAACAAACTCATGTTTTCTCTGCCACGTTTCTGTCAAGAACATAAAATAATTTTCTGACTGGTCAAAAAAGTCTTTCAAAAACAGCGACTTATTTGAAATAGAACAAGCTTTAAGTAGAGAAATCTGAACTGGCAGTGCACGGGCATTCTGGTCAGCTGGCTGCAGCAGCACTGACAGCAAACACCTGCCGCGGCCCCAGAGCAGCAGCAGCAGAGCAGCCATACACAGGCGCCATCTTGCCACCCCAAATTAATTTAAAAAGTCACAAATTACAATTTAATTACGTGGCATGAAAATTTAATCAGTATTCAGATGAATGATACAAATCTACAAGAAAAAAGTTGAAAATCTGCAGAAAAACAAAGGCTGAAAATTTATCAGAAAAAATTTAATATTTATTAGAAAAAAGTTGCAAAATTATGTGGAAAAAGTAGAAAATTAATAAGAAAAAAGTTGAAAATTTTTCAGGGAAAAAGTTGCAAAATTTATGAGGAAAAGTTACAAATTTACAAAAAAAAAAGGTTAAAAATTTATGAGAAAAAGATGAACATTTACAAGAAAAAAGTTGACAGATTTATGAGGAAAAAATGTGTAAATTTACAGCAAAAAAATTGAAAATTTACAGGAAAAAAGTTGAAAAATTATGAGAAAAAAGTTGCAAATTGACAGGAAAAAAAGTTTAAAATTATGAGGAGGAAAAGTTACAAATTTACAAGAAGAAGTTTGAAAATTTACAAGGAAAAAATTGACAAATTTATGAGGGGAAAAAAATTAGGAAATTTACAAGAAAAAAAATGAGCATTTATAGGAAAAAAGTTGCAAATTTATGAGAAAAATGGTGAAAGTTTATAAGAAAAAGTTGAAAATTTATGAGAAAAAAGTTGAAAAATTAAGAGAAAAAGTTGCTAACAGGAGAAAGCATTGCAAATTTTCACATTTCTGCTTAGAATTTGTGCTTCAGTCATTTTCTTCAGCTCTGTAGCATGCTGTAAAAGGTTTATGATGATAATGTAGAGGAAAATTCTCCTTTTTCCAGGTTTGCCCCCCCGATTTACACCCATGAATGGGGATGGGGGGTGACAGGTTAACTGGTCCCTCTGGACCGTACATTTCTGGGCCGTTTGCAGGAAAAGCTCCTGAAATGGGAAGCGCACACCGCGCTTCTCCTTTGAGCTCCAGTCTCCGTTGGCCACATTGAGGCGGCTGAAAAGAGCCCCGACTTGGGCCGCTCTAGTCTTTTGTGTGTTTGGGCTGCGAGGTTTCCAGTAACCCCGGGACAGCAGCGCTGAATGCAGATACGGACGTTGTTCCACACACAAAGAGGACAGGCCTGCCCGGTTATGTAAAGACTCTGCAGACGGTGTTAAATCTGCTGCAGAACCAGAGAGGATCTCTCCAACACAGCAACGTTAATTTTCTGATAAATAAGGCTTTGTCAATAAATCCCCTCTGCTGGAATATTGGATTACAGCTCGCAAAACCATCCTGAAGTGTCTGTTACTCTCCTCTTCTGTTAGAAATAAAGTTTCAGCTGAAGGTGTTTGCAGCTTGTGGCCCCTGAGCCTCCTTCACACCAAAATGACATTTTTACAAGATGAAAAAATGCACATTTTAGAGTAACTGGACAAATTTACAGTAGAGAATAGCAAATTTACAAGTAAAAAAAATCCCCAAATTTAGGAAAAATAATTGGAGAAATAACTTACTAATCTGCTCCAAAAAGCCTCAAATGCATGAGGAAAAAAAAGCACATTTACATGAAAAAAACCCCAAATTTCGGGAAAATATCTCATATTTTGAGAAGATGGTCGCTAATTTATGAGAAAATAAGTTGAAACTTTATCAGAAAATATTTGTATATTTTGCCATAGAAAGCCCATAAAGAACAGTAAAAATTAATTTTAAAAAATGTGCAAAATCTATAAGAAAATAGTTGCCAATTTATTTTTTGACATGGACATCCCATAAAGAGCAGTCTAGAATTTATAAAAATTGTGCCACATTTATGAGAAAACGGTTAACTAATTATTAGAAAAATTGTTTCTAATTTATAAGAATATAGTCACTAATTTATGAGAAAATATGTTGCTAATTTATGGGAGAGTGTGCATTTTTTTGACAAAAACCTCCCATAAAGAACAGTCAGAAATTGAGGATAATAGTGCCAAATTTGACAAAATAAGCTGAAAATTTATAAGAAAATTTTTACATTTTTGGCATAGAATTTCCATGGAAAACAAAATTTTAGGAAAACTGTACCAAATTTATGGGAAAATATTTACGTTTATTAACATAAAATTTCCTAAAGAACAGTCAAAAATTGAGGATCATTGTGCCAAATTTATGAGAAAGTAAGTAGAAAATTTATGGGAAAATATTTAAATTTTTTGACATAGAATTCCCCTAAAAAACAGTCAAAAACTGAGGAAAATTGTGCCAATTTATGACAAAATAACCTGAAAATTTGTAGGAAAATATTTCTATTTTTGGCATAGAATTTCCATGAAAAAGTGAAAAAGTTAGGAAAATTGTGCCAAATTTGTGAGAAAATAACTTGAAAATTTAGAAGAAAAGAAGGCATGTCTGTTGTCATTCAGCCCATCAGTCATGTACAGTACGTGCACGTTTCTCCTATCTACAGTGTTGATCACATGGAGAATCAGAGAGGCGTCGCCACAAACCACTTCTCCTTCCCCCGTTCTATTATGCCAAGCACCAAGCTAGAAGGCAGGAAATGCCATTTGGTCTTTGGTGTTTATGGGAAAATATTTACAATTATTGACATAGAACTCTCATTAAAAACAGTCAAAAAATTATGAAAATTGTACCCAATTTATAGGAAAACATTTACATTTTTTACCATAGAATTCCTGTAAAGAGCAGTCAAAAAGTGATGAGACTTTCCATCCAACAGCCTCAAACATGACCCCCCCCCCCCCCCGGCCTCTAACATGTGTGTTATGTGTGTGTGCTGTTTCCTGCAGACACGCCGGTGTGGTACCAGGTGGAAGGCAGCAGACACGCCCTGAGGGTCACCCTGTTCCTGGACAGCTGTCACTTCAGCGAGCTGCCCAGCAGGCTGCAGAATGGAGGAAGTCTGAAGATCCACACCGTCCTCTTCACCAGAGGTAGGCAGAAAAGTTCGTGTGTGTGTGTGTGTGTGGGGGGGGGATGTAGAGCTGGGTGGTGTTGAGAGTTTTATGCTGAATAAATCCATCAGGGATGTTTTAGCTGCAGAAACGCTCTCATCACACGCCTACATTTCCTGTTGGCTTCATGTGCTTCTATTAGGTTAAACCACTTATTGAGCGTTGACACAATCGCTCTCACACGCTCACTTCACTTCTCCATCAGCCTCTGTTGGCATGAAAAAAAAACTTTGTGCATCAAGCCAAATAACCTCTAATATCGCATTAACGAATGCAGCTGCTGCTGATGGAGTTGAGAGCAGCAGAGGGCAGCTGCAGGTAAACACCACCACCTGCTGGTCAACATCCACAACTGCAGACAGATCACTGTTAGAGCATGAACTCTGGTTAATTCGCTAATTAGCACTAGGTGATAATGGAGGGGGGGGGGAAGAGAAAATTGTCCCCCCAATATCACCTTTTTATATCATGTTACATAACTAAATAAAATAAAATGACTTTGGACCACCAGCTGCAAGCAGAATTTTTTTTTTTTTAAATCTCTTGACCTTTTTTTTTGTAGATTTCAAGATAAGATAAGATAAGATAAGCCTTTATTAGTCCCACAATGGGGAAATTCCAGGATTGCAACAGCACAGGGATAGCAACACTCAGAGCAACAATCAGAAGGCAAGAGAAAAAAAGAAACAAGAGCAGCAAGTATACATATGTACATATACAGTATATACACTGTATATATATATATATATATATACAGTATATATATATATATATATATATATATATATATACACACACACACACACAGTGCGGAGCATTGTAGCTGGATGGAATAAATATGTAGATATATAAACACACATAGTGCGGAGCATTGTTGCTAGATGGGATGAAACAGCACAACCGTCTACTTAGTTATCCTACATGGTATGATTATGTGCCCATACATATTGTCACCCTCCATAGCGACCGGTATTTTCCTAGTTGTATACCTATTATAGTATGTATTTCCTACTTATTCTTAAAAATTTGTGACTTTTTTCTCATAAATTTGTTACTTTTCCTCATAAATATTCAACTTTTTCCCTGTAAATTTGATTTTTTTCCCCTGAAATTTGCAACTTTTTTCCCTCAGAAATTTGTAGCATTTTCCTTTTAAATGTGCAGGTTTTTTTCTTGTAAATTTGCAACTTTTTCTTTTAAATCTGCAGATTTTTTCTCTCAAATTTGCAACTTTTTCTCATAAATTTGCAACTGATTTCCTGAAAATTACCAACTTTTTTTCTTTTAAATCTGCAACTTTTTCTCATAAATTTGCTACTTTTCCTCATAAATTTGAAAAAAAAAATTTCCCTGTAAATTTGAAACTTTTTTTAAATTTGTAACTTTTTTCTCAAAATTTGGAACTTTTTAGGTAAAGCTGCAACTTTTTTCCCTCAAATTTGTAGCATTTTCCTTTTAAATCTGCAGGTTTTTTATTGTAAATTTGGAACTTTTTTCTTTTAAATCTGCATTTTTTTTCTCTCAAATTTGCAACTTCTTCTCATAAATTTGCAACTTTTTCCTATTAAATCTGCAGGAGTTTTTGTAAATTTGCAGTTTTTACTTGTAAATTTTGAACTTTTTTCTTTTAAATCTGCAACTTTTTACACAATTCACAGTTTTATGTAAAAAAAAAAAAGTTGCAAACTTACAAGAGGAAAAAGTAGGAAAATGACATGAAAAAAGTGACGAATTTATGAGAATGATGATGCACATTTATGAGGAAAAAAAGCTGAAGCTAATTTTAATTCTCTGCAGGGTGATCTTGTAGCATGGTGGCCGTTACATTTGCATACTCTGCTTTACATCCAGAAACGGCTCTGGTGCTCTCTGACGTGTGGATCTTTTTCCCTCCCAGCTCTGGAGCGTCCAGACGGCGTCTGTCCTCAGGACCTGTCCTCCATGGAGGAGTTCCAGCAGCGCACCAACGCCGTGTCCCTGGAGAAGGTGAAGGTGTACTACCGCAGACTCAGGTGAGCTGCTGAGCTGCATCACCACCTCCAGACTGTCCACCGGGGAGCCTGCAGCATTGCAGAAGCACAACTATCATCTCCGAGGCTGTTTTTCCTTTATTAAAGCAACACTCTGTAGGATGTGAAGGAGAAACAACCGTCCCTCATCTCTGTCTGTGTCTGAAACTTTATTCATACATTTGAGCCATTTTTTTTCCTCATTTTCTTGTTAGTTTAGTACCTTTTTCATATTATTTTTTTTTTAAATTTTTGTATACTTTATTGATCTCCAGAGGGGAAATTGAGGGCATCCACCTGGATGGATGAAGCAGCCACAGCACGGCGCTATCCCTTAACCCAGGGGTGTCCAACCATGTGCCATGGAGAGCCAAGACCCTGCAGGTTTTCTCTTCTACCCAGTCTCTTCCGCAGGTGTTTTCACTTATCAGCAATCAGTGGGAAGAAGTTCACAGAAATCTGCTGTTGAAGACACTGGTTGGAGGTAAAACCTGCAGGGTCTTGGCTCTCCATGGCACATGGTTGGACACCCCTGCCTTAACCATTCACACACACATTCACACCTGGGGCCACTTTAGAGTCTCCAGTTAACCTAATCTGCATGTTTTTGGCCTGTAGGAGGAAACCGGAGAAATCCCGGAGTAAACCCACGCAGACACGGGGAGAACATGCAAACTCCACACAGATCACTGTTGGTCAGGGGCTGGGATCGAACCAGGGATCCCATGGCCAAGAGTGAATTGCTGTGCTGCCACAGTGCTAACCACTGCGCCACATATTTTTTCTTTTGATTTGCATGGTTACATCTCTTTAATTTAAGATGTTTTTATTTTATATTTGAGACTATATTTCTCATAAATTTGGAGAGGGTTCTTGTAAATAAGTATTTTTTTCTCATAAAAATTAAGATTTTTTGTGTGTATTTGAAATATTTTGTCTGATAAAATTTATACCTTTTCATCATATAAAATTTAAGACATTTTTTCATGAAAAATTTGAGGTTTTTATTCATGAATTTGAGACACTTTTTTCTTTAAATTTGAAATGTTTTTCCTTGCAAATCTGAGACATTTTCCCCTGTAAATTTGACTTTTCTTATAAAATGTGAGACTTTTTTCTTGTTAAATTTGAGACTTTTTCTTCTTAAATTCAAGTTATTTTTGTTCATTAATTGACCACAAGTGTCATAAAAAATGAGCGGTTTTTCAGAGTTGGTGACTTTAAGATGGATTATATTACTTGTTAAAAAAATAACAAATTTACGAGAAAAAAACTGCAAAATTAGGGGGAAAAATCCAAATTTATATGAAAATTTTGCAAACTTGAACAGTTGTGTATTTTAAAGAAGAAAGTTGCAAATCTGAGGGAAGAAGCTGAAGGTGATTTTAATTTTCCCATCCATAAATGTTGAGGGAGAATGTGTATGTTGCCCCCCGTGGCTGAGGAGGCCTGTTGTGTTTGGGTACTCTGCAGTGTAGCCTGGACCGGTTCTGAGTCTGGTTCTTTCATGTCTCCGTGACTCAGCTCTGTGACCCGCTGACTCAGCATTTACTGAGTGGTAGCGTGCTTGTTTCTCCACAGGGCCTTCTACCTGGAGAAGTCCAACCTCCCCACTGACTCCAACACCACGGCCATGAAGATAGACCAGGTAAGGATACTGTGATGCTCCTGTACTTCTACTGCAGTTCTCTCCTCTGCTGTATTCTTGTAACGTGAGTCCGTTTTTCTGTATAATGTCGTGACTGAATATAAATGCAAGCACAGATACTGGGCCTCGAAGTTAGAGACCTTCAGCCAAGCATTTCAAAAGTAAGAGATGAACTGGTGTGAGCTGGTGTCTCCCCCCCCCCCCCTACCCTCGAACCGGACCCTCTCCCATTAACCTCCACTAACCCCGACAGTAGAAGCAGCTTCATACAGCCTCAGATGTTCTAGAGTCCCAAACTGACCGTAGATGATCTAGAGATGAGCGATGAGTAGAAAAGAGTTTTATCCTCAGAAGGAAAAT
The DNA here is from genome assembly GCA_020510985.1 of Pholidichthys leucotaenia. Classification (NCBI taxonomy): domain Eukaryota; kingdom Metazoa; phylum Chordata; class Actinopteri; order Cichliformes; family Pholidichthyidae; genus Pholidichthys; species Pholidichthys leucotaenia. The sequence goes on along the minus strand of CM035843.1, from coordinate 193,934,114 downwards.
CTGCATCAACAGTCCCATTGACCCCCCCAACCCTCTTTTCTTCCCTCCCTCCCTCCCAGCTGCTGCGTCCTCTCAACACTCTGGACGACCTGTGCAGACTGATGCAGTCCTATGTCAACGTCCGCCCCGCTGCCCAGGGCCACCCATCGGGCGTCAGCGTGCTGTGTGTGTCCTCGGAGCTGTGCAATCGCCTGGGGGCCTGCCACGTCACCCTGTGTGGCACCGGCATGCAGAGGTCAGTGGGGCAGGGAGAGGCCGTAAATGCTGGTCCCCGTGTCCTAAAATGATCAGAAATGTGTGAGGAAAATGTCTCAAATTAGCCAGAAAACCTGTGAGGCTTCCAGACTTATGAGGGGGGGGGAATTTCTGAGAAGAAGTCAGTTCATAAGGAGAAAAAAATGCTATACAATAATATCACAAATATATGCAAGTAAAGTTGAAGATTACAGAATATTGCGAAATTATGAGGAAAAAAGTTGCTTATTTATGAGGGAAAAAGTTGTTCAGTAAAAAAGGTACTAATTTATGAGGAAATAGTTGCATATTTGAGAAAAAATGTTGCTAATTTATGAGGAAACCAGTTAATTTCTGAGGAAAAAAGTTGCTTATTTACTGTATGAGGAAAAAGTTAATTGAAAAGAAAAAAGTTGCTAATTTATGAGGGGAAAAAGTCCATCCATCCATCCATCTTCTACCGCTTTTCCGGAGGTCCGGGTTGCGGAGGCAGCAGTTCAAGCAGAGAAGGCCAGACTTCTCTCTCCCCAGCCACCTGCTCCAGCTCTTCAGAGAGGATACCAAGACGCTCCCAGGCCAGCTGGGAGACACAGTCTCTCCAGTGAGTCCTGAGTCTGTCCCGGGGTCTCCTCCCAGTGGGACGTGCCCGAAACACCTCAAGTGAGAGGCGTCCAGGAGCAATCCTGATCAGATGCCCAAACCACCTCAACTGACTCCTTTCAATGTGGAGGAGCAGCGGTTCCACTCTGAGCCTCTCCTGGATGACTGAGCTCTTCACCCTATCTCTGAGGGTGAGTCCAGCAATCCTACAGAGAAAGCTCATTTCAGCCACTTGTATCCGCGATCTTGTTCTTTCGGTCATTACCCAAAGCTCATGACCATAGGTGAGAGTAGGAACGTAGATTGACTGGTAAATCGACAGCTTTGCCTTAGAGCTTAGCTCCCTCTTCACCACAACAGACCAGTACAGCATCCGCATCACTGCAGATGCTGCTCCGATCCGTCTGTCAATCTCTCGCTCCATTCTCCCTCACCCGTGAATGAGACTTCGAGATACTTAAACTCCTCCACTTGGGGCAGGAGCTTGTCCCCAACCCGGAGAGAACAATCCACCTTTTTCCAGCTGAGGATCACGGACTCGGACTTGGAGGTGCTGATTCTCATCCCAGCCGCTTCACACTCAGCAGCAAACCGTCCCAGTAAGGCCTGTAGGTCATTGCTGGATGAAGCCCACAGGACAACATCATCTGCAAACAGTAGAGATGAGATCCTGTGGTCACCAAGCATGACACCCTCTGTTCCCTGGCTGCACCTAGAAATCCTGTCCATAAAAACTATGAACAGGATCGATGACAAAGGGCAGCCCTGGCGGAGTCCAACTCTCATTGGGAATGAGTCTGAGTGTTGGCAGTATGAACCAAACTCTCACAACGGTTGTATACAGACTGGATAGCTCATAACAACAAGCCCAATACCCCATACTCCTGAAGCACCCCCCACAAGAGACCATGAGGGACGCGGTCAAATTCCTTCAAGTCCATAATACACATGTAAACTGGTTGAACAAACTCACACAAACCCTCGAGGATTCTTGAGAGGGTAAATAGTTGGTCCGATGTGCCATGGCCAGGATGAAAACCACATTGCTCCTCCCCAATCCGAGGTTCGACCAGCAGCCCGACTCTCCTCTCCAGTACCTTGGCATAGACCTTCTCAGGGAGGCTGAGGAGTGTGATCCCCCTAAAGTTGGAGCACACCCTCCAGTCCCCCTTCTTGAAGAGAGGAACCACCACTCCAGTTTGCCATGCCAAAGGCACTGTCCCCAATCTCCATGCAATGTTGCAGAGGCGTGTCAACCATGACAGCCCTACAACATCCATGGCCTTGAGGTACTCAGGGCGAATCTCGTCCACCCCCGGGGCCCGGCCACCAAAGAGTTTTTTAACCACCTTGGCAACCTCAGCCCCTGTGATGGGCGAGTTGTCCCCCTCGTCCACAAGCCCTGCTTCCTCTGTGGAAGGAGTGTCAGTGGGATTGAGGAGATCCTTGAAGTATTCCTTCCACCGCCTGACGATGTCTCCAGTCGAAGTCAGCAGTGCCCCATCTGCACCATACACAGTGTGGACAGGGAGCTGCTTCCCCCTCCTGAGCCGCCGGACAGTTTGCCAGAATCTCTTTGAGGCCGACAGAAAGTCTTGTTCCATGGCCTCACCGAACTCCTCCCACTCCCGAGTTTTTGCTTCAGCAACCACCCAAGCCGCACTCCGCTTGGCCTGCCGGTACACCTCAGCTGCTTCAGGAGTCCCACAAGCCAACCAAGCTCGATAAGACTCCTTCAGCTTAATGACCCCCCTCACTACTGGTGTCCACCACTTGGTTCAGGGTTGCCACCACGAGATGCACCAACAACCTTGCGGCCACAGCTTTGGGCAACCGCTTCAACAATGGAGGTAGAGATCATGGCCCATTCAGACTCCATGTCTCCAGACTCCCTCGGAATGTGGTTGAAGTTCTTCCGGAGGTGGGAGTTGAAGACCTCCCGGACAGGGGCCTCAGCCAGATGTTCCCAGCACACCCTCACTATACGTTTGGGTCTACCAGGTCTGAATGGCATCCTCCCCTCCCATCGAATCCAACCCACCTCACCATCAGATGGTAATCAGTTGACAGCTCTGCACCTCTCTTTACCTGAATGTCCAAGACATACGGTTGCAGGTCTGATGACACGATAACAAAATCGATCACTGACCTGTGACCAAGGGTGTCCTGGTGCCAGGTGCACATATGGACACCCTTACGCTTGAACATGGTGTTTATGGACAAACTGGTTAGCACAGAAGTCCAATAACTGAACACCACTCCAGATTTCACTGTTGTTGCCCACGTGTGCATTGAAGTCCCCCAGTAGGACAATGGAGTCTCCAAGAGGAGCACTCTCCAGCACCCCAGTCAGAGACTCCAAAAAGGGTGAGTACTCTGAACCATCATTTGGTGCATAGGCACAAATGATGGTCAGGACCCGTTTCCCAACCTGAAGGCGCAGGGAAACAACCCTTTCATCCACCAGGGAAAACTCCAATATAGAGGCAGCAAGGTGGGGGGATACAAGAATATCCACCCCTGCTTGTTGCCTCTCGCCCGAGGCAACTCCAGAGTAGGCCAAGCTCCAGCCCCTCTCCAGGAGACTGGTTCCAGAACCAGAGCTGTGTGTTTAGGTGAGGCCGACTGTATCTAGCCGGTATCTCTCAACCTCATGAAACAGCTCAGGCTCCTTCCCCACCAGAGAGGTGACATTCCATGTCCCAAAAGCCAGAGTAGGAAGCCTGGGATCAGACCGCCAAGGTCTCTGCCTTTGACTGCCACCTGATCCACATAGCACCGAACCTCCATGGGGGCTCACCATCCTGCAGGTGGTGACCCCCCTGGAGGGCGGACCCATGTCACTCCTTCGGGCTGAGCCCGGCTGGGTCCCATGGGCAGAAACCCGGCTACCAGGCACTAGCCATCGAGCCCCTCCCCTAGGCTTGGCTCCAGGGTGGGGCCCCAGTAACCCCATACCAGGTGGGGTACACTGAGACCTTGTTCTAACATTCATCGAAGGAAAAGTTGTTCATTTATAAGAAAAAAGTTACTAATTTATGAGGAAATAATAAATTTATGAGGAAAAAAGTTTCTAATTTATGAGGAAAATAGTTAATTTCTGAGGCAAAAAGTTTTAATTTATGAAGAAAAAGTTGCTAATTTATGAGGGGAAAAGTTGTTGAGGAAAAAATTTAATATATGAGTAAAAAAGTTGCTAATTTATGAGAAAAAGTTGCATGTTTGAGGAAAAAAGGTGCTAATTTGTGATAGAGTTAATTTCTGAGGAAAAAAGTTGTTAATTTATAAGAAAAAAGTTGCTAATTTTTGAGGAAATAGTTGTAAATTAATGATGAAAAAGTTGCATATTTGAGGAAAAAGTTGCTATTTATTACAAGAGGGGTGAAAAGTTACAAATTAGTGTTAAAGGTTGCAAATGCATCAGCAGGCTGGTCAAAATGTGGTGCAGGGCCGTATCCGGCGCCTGGACGTTCATTTGACGTTGACAGATGAACGTGCTAACCTGCAGCGTTTCTGCTGCTGTCCAGGTGTACCTTGACCGTGACCCTGGAGCAGGCCATGATCCTGGCCCGGAACCATGGCTTGATGCCACGCTGCATCATGCAGACCATGGACATCATGAGGAAACAGGTAAAAAAAATTGTGGAACTAATAAAGGCTTATCTTAAAAACACGGTCGGGGGATGTAAAGACCAGGAAGTGGAGACACACTTTACAGCATGTGTCTTCCTCTTCTACAGGGAGCACGGGTGGAGCTCTCTGCCAAGAACCTGAAGGTGATGGACCAGATGCCTTCAGCAGCTCCAAGGTACTGTACGGATCCACTTCCTGTTCCCCCCGCCCCGACTTACACTGTCATTACAGATTTGTAGCCGTAAATGGGACGAATGTCCTCACGCAGAGCTTCTGTCCTCCACCAGGCTCTACAAGCTGTGTCTGCCGCCTTCAGATGGAGACCTGTAGGAGCGCTGGGGGAGGGTGGAGCAACAGACACCACCATTAACAACCCAAGGATCATTCCAGCATGGACGCCGCGAGAGTCTTCGCCATGACTGAAACTGATACGACTTCTGACGACCAGTGCAGAGTATCTGATGATGGAGGAGAAGGAATTGTAGAGATGTTACTGCTCGTGTTATTAACTGGAATTAACCAAACTACCTGTAACCCAGATCATTTCGCCTTGGACTGCAAGCTCTGCCTCAGCATGGGATGGCATCCCCCAGGGCTCCATGCTGGGAACCCCTTGGTTTTAGCTGCAGGGAAGTCCCAGAACAGACTTTGGAAATTTGATTTTGGAAATAGGAAGTGACGGGAATGATAAAGATGGCAGCGGGGGGGGGGGGGGGGGGGCAGTTGCATGTGCAATTACTGTAGGTGTAGTGTGAGTACTGTATTACTGCACTATATGAAGGATAGCTATTTATTGTGTCCAGAAGGAGTTTTTATTCTTGTTTGTATTTTTTAATGGCTCACTTACTCGTATCAGGTATTAGAGTCTAAAAACATTCCAGTACTGAACAGTATTTAAAGGACCAATGGCTTGCCGTCGTAAACTGCTCCTGTTTTTGTTTTTTTTTGTTTTTTTAATTTAAGTGCGGGGATCTCAGCGATGTCAGGAAGTGTTGGTCTTCAGGGAGCGAAAAGGGACAAGGTGGAGTCGAGCTAGCTATAATCAGGAGTTTGGATGGCGGAAGCTAAAATCAAACTATAAGATAAATTATTAATATATTAATGCTAGTGGAGAGTTTTTAGCACATTTTTTAAAATTGACTTTTGTGTTGTTTGTTGAAAGAAGTGCACCGATTGGTCCATTCAGTGTTAGCAGAAGAAAAGTGTACTGTAACAAAAAGAGACTGTAGCATCAGTTTACTCTATTTTTTTTGTGTACATACAGATGTTAACGGCGTCAACAGATGGGAGATGAGATTCATTTTACATTATTGCTATAAATTAAGTCTTATTTTTTATGGGAATAATATAGATTATAAAGTGGGGTTTTTGCAATTGTGCATTTGAAGAGAAGCTGTGTAACCTCACTGACGACACGTTGACAACTGTTAAAGATGGCTGACATTGAGGAAGCGTGGTCTGGTTTGAACTGAGCGGCGTCGCTCTGCTGTAGCATGACTAGCTTACGACAGACGTCCAGTTTAATTATCGTTTCAGTGTAAATTCACTAGGCCTCTAAGGATAATTAATATATCAACTTATCATATGAAAATTATTTTTTACACTTGTACAAAATGAGGAGGAAGAATATGAAGGCAGCTCATTTCAGTGTAAACAGCATTATATCATAAGTTCATTTTTTAAAATTATACTTAACACACTGATTTATCGAGGTAATTTTTATAACGTTTGTATACCACTGTTAATAGTCTCTCGGCGCCACACCAGTCGGCTGCCTTTTGCAACAGCGGCTCGATTCCGAGTTTTTTTTCCCCTTCCTCTCTCTTTTGATGCTCTGAGTGTTGCTATCCCTGTGCTGTTGCAATCCTGGAATTTCCCCGTTGTGGGACTAATAAAGGCTTATCTTATCTTATCTTATAGGGGAATGAGTTGCCTTCTTGTTCTTCCTCCTCATTTTGTATACGTATAAAAATTAACTCAATAAATCATTTTTATACTACTCAAATAAAATTATTTATCAAGTTAATTTTTCTACTTATTGTGCATTATCTTTTATCAGAGGAATGAGCTGTCTTCATGTTCTTCCTCCTCATTTTGTATAAGTATGAAAATTAACTAAGTATTTTTTGTACTTCAGAAATAAAATAATTTATCGAGTTAATTTTTCTACCCATCGTTTATCGTTTATGGGGAAATGAGCTGCCTTCATATTCTTCCTCCTCATTTTGTTTAATTCTAAGGGGCATTAATAACAAAACATTTCAATGCTCTTTGAAAAAATGTCCATGGATTATTATCGTTATATCAGTGGCATAAAGTAATATTGTTTATCGGTTCATTTCTGCTCCAACAAAATTTATGGTTCCAGGCCTCGTCTTCACTGGTTTTACCCATTTGATTTAGCCAACAATGATTGCACCATGTTTGTGCAGCTGGACAAACTGATCCCACCTTTATTTACATTATTCTAATGTTTCATAATTATTGTATATACTTTATCTGCAATTTTATGTTGCTTGAAAATAACTGTACAAAGGATTTTTCTGTTGAATCTTTCTAAAATGATCATTGTATATGGACTCTTAACAAGCTAGTGAATAAAATGTTCTCAGTATGATGACGTTGACGTGAAGCGTCGTTTGTCAACTTCACAAAAACGGAGACAGTCATGTTCAGAATCAGAATCAGAGTCAGCTTTATTGGCCAAGTATACACAACACATACAAGGAATTTGACTTTGGCTAAAAACTTGCTCTCGTTGTTCAGGTGGAGGATTTAAATAAGATCTAAATAAGGATTGTTTATATGAAACTAAAATTTTACTTGCATGAGTCATTTTATTACAGGATTTTTTTTTTCCACAATATTTTTTATTGAACCTTTTTTTTTTACAAACATGGCACAAACAATCAAACACTAACACAAAAGTAATTTAAAAATTAAAAAGAACAATAAAAAAAATTGTGTAATAAAAACAACAACAACCATTAACAAATACCTCAACAACAATGCTCCTCTGTTTAGTCTAGGTAATCTATTACATAAGAATACATAATATACATTCAACAGCTTGGAATTTGCAAGGTCCACACATATCATTCACCTTCTTCAGACGTTATGTTTAAATTCTTTACATAATCAATGAAAGGTCTCCATATATTCTCAAACACATTTTCCTTTGATTTCAGTATATATGTTATTCTTTCTAGTGGAAGGTTTGTTAACATTTGTCTTAACCACTGAGTCACATCTGGTCTATGAATCTTTTTCCACAGTAGTGCAATACATTTTTTGGCATTAAGCAAACTGAGGTCTATGAATGCTCTTTCACTCTTATTAAAGTTATGCTTTTCTGGATACAGACCCAACAAAAACAGTTTAGGGTTCAATGTGATTTGTTTTGAAATTATTTTTTCAATTGTTACCCTCACCTCTTCCCAAAACATTCTGATTTTTCTACATTCCCATAAACAGTGAAATAGGGTTCCTTTACTTTCCATACATTTTGTGCATGTATCTGGTATGTTTTTGTTATATCTATTTAATTCCACTGGTGTAACATTAACCATTTAAAGTGTATCAGTTTAAGACGTACATTTATTGATTTGGTTTGAGCTCTTGCACAAGCCATTTCCCATTGTTCCTCTGAAATTTCAATTTGCAGGTCCTCTTTCCAGTAATTCAGTCTTTTCTGTGAGTTTTCACTTGAGAATAGTGTCAATGAGTTATAAAACTCTGAAATAATACCCTTTCTCTTACTATCTTTCATCAAAATTTTTTCCAAAAATGAATAAGTAGGTCGGGTGAGAGCATTATTTTGATTTGATCGAATAAAATTTCTAAGCTGAAGATATTTAAAAAAGTGTGTTCTATTAAGATTGAATTTAATCCTCAGTTCTTTAAAAGACATTGTTATCTGAGCGTGACAAATATAAGTCTTGAATCTTTTGAATCCCTTTTAAATTCCATATTTTAAATACAGTATCCGCTCTCCCTGGTGTAAAATATTGATTACCCCATATTGGGCTAAATTGTGACAGTGAGTGTGGTTCTTTTAAATATTTTTTGGTTTCACACCATATTTTGATCATGTGCTTTACAATTGGATTTTTAACTTGTTTCTGTAGTTTTTTTAGCCGAGTCTGAGTATATGAATAAGGGAAGAGGTAAAGGTAAATTGTATGTTTCCATTTCAGTCCAGTGAGGAAGATCATTTGATGAAAAATAATATGTCATAGACCTCAGTTGTGCTGACTAGTAATACAACATAAAGTTTGGACATTTCAGACCTCCACAATCAAATGGTAAATATAGTAAGGACAAACGTAATCTAACCTTCCTATTGTTCCATATAAATTCCACTAACTTTTTTTTAATTCTTGAGAATAGATCTGAAGGTGGTGGTAAAGGAATGTTTTGAAATAAATAAAGTATTTTTGGTAAGATATTCGGTCGTCGGCCTCCGTCGGTCTATGATGACCATGGAAGAGAATCCTAAACATCTACTCTGCTGGAACAGCACCGCCTGTGGCTGAACAGGCCGATGCGCGAATGGCAGACCCTGTCACACAGGTCGCACTTGTGGGTGGTCTCCATGCTGCTGGGTCTGTGGCGGTTCTTCCTACGGGTCCTTTTTTCATCTGCTGCAGCAGTCAGTCTCTCTTCACCCGCCTTGAGCTGTCTGGTCAGGGTGCCTCTCCATTTGGAGCGGTCCGTTGCAAGGTCCTCCCAGCGCTCTGTGTTGATCTCCAGGGCCTTCATGTCTCTCTTGCAGACGTCTCTAAAGCGCAGCGGTGGGCAGCCAACGTCTCTCCTGCCAGTTGCCAGTTCTCCGTAGAGGACGTCTTTGGGGATTCTGCCATCCTCCATACGGTGAACGTGGCCTAGCCAGCGGAGCCTGCGCTGCCTGAGTAGAGTGAACATGGAGGGAAGGCTGGCGCAGGACAGAACTTCTGTGTTGGGCACTTTGTCCTGCCAGGATATGTCCAGGATGTGGCGAATGTAGCGCAAGTGGAAGGAGTTCAGTCTCTTTTCCTGCCGGGCGTATGTTGTCCACGTCTCACTCCCATAGAGCAGTGTGCTGATGACGCAGGCGTTGTACACTGCCATCTTCGTCTTGACAGAGAGTTTGGGATTCTCCCACACTCGTGTGGTGAGGCGAGCGAGTGTGAAGGCTGATTTTCCAATCCTCTTGTTGATCTCTGTATCAAGGGAGAGGTTGTTGCTGATCGTGGACCCCAGGTACGTGAACTGATTCACGACCTCCAGCTCGTAGTCGTCGATGATGATGGTTGGTGGTGCTTCCGTGCCTTGCGCCAAGACGTTAGTCTTCTTCAGGCTGATGGTAAGCCCGAAGTCCTTGCATGCTTGGGAGAAGCGGTCCATCAGGGTCTGAAGCTCCTGCTGTGTGTGGGTTGCGACTGCAGCGTCATCTGCAAACAGCATGTCTCTGATTAGAGCCTCACGTACTTTGGTTCTGGCTTTCAGGCGAGCGAGGTTGAAAAGCCTGCCGTCAGATCTTGTGTGCAGGTAGATTCCCTCTGTTGCTGTGCTGAAGGCATGCCTCAGGAGCATAGCAAAGAAAATCCCAAAGAGGGTTGGCGCAAGTACACAGCCCTGTTTCACTCCGCTGCGTATGTTGAATGGCTCTGAGACGTTGCCATCGTGCTGCACTATCCCCTGCATGTTGGTGTGAAACGATTCGATGAGGCTTTGCAACTTTGGTGGGCATCCTATCTTTGGCAGGATCTTGAAAAGGCCCTCTCTGCTGATCAGATCGATCGCTTTGGTGAGGTCGATGAAGGCGACGTACAGGGGCATGTTCTGTTCTCTGCATTTCTCCTGGAGTTGGCGGATGGAGAATATAATGTCTACCGTCAATCGCTCAGCGCGGAAGCCACACTGAGACTCGGGGTAGACACGTTCGGCAAGCTTCTGTAGACGAATGAGAACAACTCGTGCGTAGACTTTGCCAACAACGCTGAGGAAGGAGATGCCCCTGTAGTTGTTGCAGTCGCTTCTCTCCCCTTTGTTTTTGTAGAGGGTGATGATCTTTGCGTCCCTCATGTCCTGTGGTACGGCATCTTCCTTCCAGCACTGGCAGAGGACGTCATGCAATGGCAGCAGTAGGGCGGTCTTGCAGTGCTTGATCAGGTCAGGGGGTATGCCGTCGTTGCCGGGTGCCTTGCCAGCGGCCAAGCTATCAATGGCCTTGCTGAGTTCGTCGATGGTTGGCTCGGCATCAAGTTCGTCCATGGATGGCAGGCAGTTGATGGCATCAAGGACTGACGGTGTCATGGTGTTCTGTCTGGAGTAGAGGTCGGAGTAGTGTTCCACCCATCTCTCCATCTGCTTGTTCTTTTCTGTGATCATCTCCCCAGTGGAGGATTTGAGGGGGACTGTCTTGCTCTGAGCCGGACCAAGTGCTTTCTTGATGCCATCGTACATACCACGGATGTTCCCTGTTATGGCAGCGGTTTGAATGTCTTGGCTGAGCTGAGTCCAGTACTCGTTGGCACAGCGCCGAGCAGTCTGCTGAACTTTGCTTCTCGCAGCCCTGAGAATCTGGAGATTCTTCTCGTTTGGGTACTTCTTGTACTCAGCAAGTGCTGAGCACTTGGCTTCAATGACGGGGGTCATCTCGGTCAACTTGGCATCAAACCAGTCCTGTGACTTCGAGGTCTTCCTCCCAAAGGTAGCCAGGGCTGTGCGGTGGATGGTGTTTCACAGCTCTTCCCACTTCTGCTTTGCAGATTCTCCTTCTTGTGGTACACCAAGTTCCTTCTCAAAGGTGGAGGCAAACTGCTCAACAAGTTCTGGTTGAGCCATCTTGCTGGTGTCAATCCGTGCCTTTCCAGGCTGTCTAGCACGATGGAATTTCTTCAGCTGCAGCTTGACCTTGCAACACGCCAATGAATGGTCTGTGTCACAATCTGCACTCTGGAACAAACAGGTGATTAGCACGTTCTTCAGTCAGGTGCGCCTGGTCAGGATCAAGTCTAGCTGGTGCCAGTGCTTTGAGCGCGGATGTTGCCAGGAAACCTTGTGTTGGGGCTTGGTCTTGAAGAACGAGTTTGTGATGCACAGATCTTGATATGTGCAGAAGTCGAGCAGCCGCTGTCTGTTGTCGTTCATTCTGCCCACGCCAAAAGGTCCAAGACAGGAGGGCCAGGAGTCGTGGTCAGCACCCACTCTGGCATTGAAGTCTCCAAGGAGAATGAGTTGTTCAGAGTTGGGGATGATCCTGACAGTTGTTGCAAGATTCTCGTAGAACTCGTCTTTTGCCTCTGGTGTGGCTGTCAGTGTTGGGGCATACACACTGACGAGGGTGACTGGGCCTTGAGTGGTGTTCAGGCGGAGGGTGAGGAGTCGTGCAGAGCCAGTGCTGCCCGGTTCCACCATCTTCAGCAAGGTGTTCTTCACTGCGAAGCCCACTCCGTGTTCCCTGTGTTCGTCACTGCCCTTTCCCTGCCAGTAGAACGTGTAGTCCTTCTTTCTCAGTGTGCCTGCGTCAGCCAACCGTGTTTCCTGGAGAGTGGCGATATCCACTCCCAGTCTCTTCAGCTCATTATTGATGATGGCAGTCTTCCTGGTGTTGTTGATGCCCTTGAGGTTAGCAGCGAGTCCTGTCATCATAGTGCGGACGTTCCAAGTTCCCAGTTTTAGAGTTGGTCTCTTTTGTTTTATTGTCTTGCCTGGTGCGAAGGTTCTTAGCCTGCTGTTCGTACTTCTCCTCATCCCCATGCACCCAATGAGGAAAGCAAGCTGTGGCGGGACAATACCTTATTGGCTGGGGGCTGCCCAGCTTGAGGCGGGCGGTAGCTGTCCAGTGAGATCCGATGATCCCTCCCACCGTCGGGAACAACCCCTGGCGCCGCGCTCTACCCCAATTGAGCGGTGTCTTATAACTGGTAACTGTCATTCCCCGTGTTTTGTCTACGCCAAAGGCGAAGCTGGAATGTCCTTTCCAGTGATCCGGTGTTCTACCTTCCAGCGTTGGGCATTGGTAGGATTCAAGCCTGGGCAGGAAGATATGGAGGACAAGATGTTGCCCATGCAGCATGTCCCCCCTCTCCACGTCACTGATGAATCCAAAGGAACAGCAGGGCTGCTACAGTTTGGCACCAGCGCCGTTGCAGGAGCTGCCAGAACGATGTTGAGCACAACATAGAACTGCCTTAGGGGCTCCGACTCCGGATTTTTCCTCAGGGTTGACTCGCGAAGCCTTTCCCATGACCGGGTATGCCGCAAGGCAGCGGAGGTTTGAAATCAGGGTTTACCTTCCCCTAGATGGGCTACCTTCCCAGGTTGACGAGCCACCATCTACCCGAAGCATCTGGTTTTAAGGCGCCAGAGATCCACCCTCGCCCCTTCTCCTATTAGTAAAAGCAGTTCCGCCGGGCTTAGAGACTAAACCACACGGGCAGGCTAGGAGTTGGACTTAGTTGTCAGAGGCTTTTCGAGACGCACGCCATAAGGAGCATTTTATGAGCACTGGGAGCTTAACCCCAGTGCCGCTCCTGGCTATGACAACCTTGGAACCGGTAAGATATTACTTTTTAGTATATTAATTCTCCCGATCATCGACATTGGTAGTAGCATCCATCTCTGAAGTAACTCATTAATATCTGTCATTAAGGCTTCATAGTTGGCACTGACGACTGATTCTAGCTTAGGCAAAATTCTAAATATTTAAACTGATTTACAACATTGAATTGGTTTACCTTAGGAGCTGGATGATTTCTCTGGGTCTCATTTAGCATTAATATTGAAGATTTTGTTTTGTTTATTTTATATCCTGATATTTCCCCAAAGTTCTTTATTAAATTTAACAAGGTCGGAATTGATTTTTTTAAAATTCGACATAAATAAAATTATGTCATCGGCATACAGGGAGATTTTATGTTCTGTTGGTCCTACTTTAATTCCATATGTTTGTGGATGTAAACGTACTGCCATCGCTAAAGGTTCAATTGCCATAGTAAACAGTAAAGGTGAAAGTGGACAGCCTTGTTGACATCCTCTATTGATTTTTATTGATTTTGAGATATTGCTGTTTGTTAGGATTTCTGCTGTAGCATTATTGTATATTATCTGGACCCATTTTATGAAATTATTTCCAAGTCCAAACCTTTGTAGGACTTCAAAAAGATAGGGTCGAATGGCCCTATCAAAGGCCTTTTCGGCGTCCAATGATAGGAGAGCTGTATCCGGTGCTTCTTTATTGGAATAAATAATATTAAATAGTCTTCTTACATTATGGAAGCCTTTTCTTCCCATTATAAAGCCATTCTGATCTCGGTTAATAATATTTGGTAATATTTCTTGTAGTCGTTTTGCTAAAATTTTACAGATTCTTTTAAGATCAGCATTTAATAGGCTTATTGGTCTCATGTTTTCACATTTATTAGGGGGTTTACCTGATTTTGGCAACAGTATAATTAAGGCATTATTCATGTATGGTGGTAAATTACCATTTTGAAATGCTTCTAAAACCATTTCCAAAAAAGGTTTTATTAATTTAGTCTTAAATTTTTTTATAGAGGTCGACTGGAAGACCATCTGGTCCTGCTCTTTTCCTTGATTTCATATTATCAATGGCTTGCCCAACTTCCTCTTGACTAATTTTAGACTCCAGTATCTCCCTGTTTTCATTTGGAATACATGGTATAGATAAACCACCCAAAAACCCATTTAGTTTTGTTAAGTCAGTTTTATTTTTTGTATCATATAGTTTTCCATAATAATCTCTAAAGGCACTATTAATTTCTAAAGGATCTATAACTACCTGTCCATTACTTATAATACTGGTAATTGGTGTTTTAGATTCTAATTGTTTAATCTGCCATGCCAATAATTTTCCTGATTTTTCACCTTGTTCATAAAAAGTTTGCTTCAATCTTAGAAGACTCGAGGCAGCTCTATTCACTGATTTTTTTGTCATATTCAGCTCTCAGAATCAGTAATTCGTTCTCTAACTGTGGGTTACTTCCTGCATACACCTTTTCTTGAAGAATTTTTATTTTACGTTCCAATTGGACTCTCTCCTTTCGGGTCTTCTTAGATTTTGAACCTGTATAACTAATAATATGCCCCCTAATAAAAGCTTTGAAAGCCTCCCACTTTATACATGCCATTGTTTGTGTAGTATTGATATCAAAGAACTCATCTATCTGTTTTTCTATGTACTTAACAAATTCCTCATCCTGAAGCCATTTATGTTGAAAATGCCACCTAACTGGGCTCTTTGTCAATTTCTTATCTACATATACTAGACAGCAGGGTGCATGATCAGAGATCACAATATTATCATAGAAACAGTTTTGAATCTTGGACCTTAATTCTGTAGAGATCAAAAAATAGTCAATAGGTGAAAATGTCTTATAGGTATTAGAATAACAAGAATAGGCTTTGACTTGTGGTTTCATTTCTCTCCATATATCTAGCAATCTCAATTCTTTCATAAAATGATTAATGGTCATCCTACATCCATTGTGCGTACAGTCCAGTCCTGTTGATCTATCTATACTGGGATTCAATGTACAATTAAAATCCCCTGCTATTATATGTTGCCCTGTAAGTGATGATAAAGTGAGGAATAAATTAACAAAGAAGTTTTGATCATCAATATTGGGGCCGTATAAGTTCACCAGATTTATATTTTCTAATAACAAAGATCCTTGGATAATTAGATATCTTCCAAATTTGTCTCTAATTACATTTTTCATTTGAAATGGGACTGTTTTATGTATGAGAATCATAACTCCCCTAGCTCGGGATGAAAATGATGAGGTGAACATGTTACCTTGCCATCTTCTCCTAACTCTTTTTACATCCTCCTCTAATAGATAAGTTTCTTGTAAAAATACAATTTTTGAATCTATGTCTTTTATTTTATTCATAACTTGTTTAAGTTTTTTAAGATTTTGTAGACCTCTGCAATTCCATGAAGTTAAATTAAGATTAACGCTTTGATCTATGATCAATAAGGAGTTTGAGATTACCTTGCAATATGAACATACTCTTACAGAGAAGCAAAAACATGGATGATGGAACATTCAACCTACAAACTAGACAAAAACAAATTCCCTTTCCACACATTCGTGGTAATCCCCCCAAAATCAAAAAATTCCATCTCCCGTTATAGCTAGTGACTGTTCCACACCTGCGAGGATCAGTCAAACCACTCTCTCTTTCTCCTCTCAATCACCCTGACTCTACTACTATTTTTATGACATTAACTCTCTTCTGTAGTTTTTTCCAACATAACTTCAAAGTTTTATAGCAACTTTGTACATCATAGCTTTTTTTTTTTTAATACAGTCTGTATTTTGTAGACATGTTATATGTTTCAGATCAATCAGATGTCTGTACAAATGCTTAAATGTTCTACCTTTGTCATGTTCAAGCTTAGCTCCCACCAGTCTCCTTTTGGATTTGCTTGATGAGCTCCTGCACCTCTTGAGGGGTCTTGAAGGTGTGGGTTCTCCCCTTATATGTGACCAGCAGTCTTGCCGGATGAATCACTACGTGACGAATCCCAAGGTTGCGCAGCTCTTTGCGGGCGGGGTCGAACTGCCTCCTTAATTGTTGTATTCCTGTGGCGAAGTCTGGATAGAACCGCACCTGTTGATCCTGGTATTTAATTTCCCCTTTAGCTCGCGCCGCATTGGTGACTGTCATCTTGTCTCTGTAGTTGAGGAACTTCATAATCAGCGTCCTCGGTGGTGTCTTATTATCTCTCGGTGGGCCGATTCTGTGAGCTCTCTCTAAAACAACCGATGACTGCAGATCCCCGTTGTTCAGCGCTTCTGGAATCCACTTTTCCAAAAAGGAACATGGGTCCCATCCCGCCGCTCCCTCCGGGAGGCCCACCAGCCTCAAATTATTCCGTCGCGAGTGGGATTCCAAGTCCAGGACGTTATCTTCCAGACGTTTCCATTTTAATTCCAATATTTGCAGATTAGTTTGTAGGCTGGTGACGTCATCCTCAGCGCTTGAAATTCGGAGCTCCACCTGCGATACTCGCTCCATACAGTCGCTTATTTCCTTTCTCATTCCTTCTGTCGCTGCTATAATCCCATCAAATTTAGACGAAAAGTCTGTTCTCATGGAGTTGATGGCAGTGAGCACTGCGTTTGTCCCCTCTTCAGCAGTTCCCGCTCCGCCGCTGGCACCATCCTCCACCATTGTCTCTGGAGTTTTCCCTGCTTCGCCTCGAGTGTGGAAATCCGTTAATTTGGGTTGTTTTGTCAAGTTGCCTTTTCCTCCACCTAATTTCCCAACCTTGGTCTTTACCATATCCACGCAACGACGCTGGGATGGGTTTTTGTTCCAATTAAGAGAGTTTTATTAAACTTTTTGTTTTTAGGAGCAGAGCAGTGTGAAACACGTCTTCCTACGTGGCCGCCATAACCGGAAGTCATTGCAGGATATTTTTACTCTTATTTGAGTACCTTTACCAAGAAAAACCTGTAGTTTTAGTCAAGTTTGGTTATGTTTTTTGACAGGATTTCATTGATTTGAAAACTGGCTAGTAATTAGCTTGTTAATACTGAATAATTATTTTTACCAGAAATGACTCCATCTTTATTGTGAATTTTATTATTTTATTTCTAGCTCAGTTCCAAAAAAGAAGGAAAAAAGTTGCATATTTATGAGGGAAAAGTTGTTAATTTATGAGGAAAAAAGTTGCTAATATGTGTGGGAAAAGTTGCTAATTTATAAGAAAAAAGTTGTATATTTGATGAAAAAAGTTTCAAATTTAGTATGAGAAAAAAGTTGCTAATTTATGAGGGAAAAAAGCTGAAAAGATAGCAGGAAAAAACGGAAAATTTCAGAGGATGAAAGTTGCAAATTTACAAGATTGGGGAGAAAGTAGAAAATTTAGAGGAAAAAGTCATAAATTTACAAAACTGGAAAAAACATCCAAGTTTATTAGATCGAGGAAAGTTGCAAATTTTTGAGACGGCATAAAAAGTAGAAAATTTTGAGAAAGTTTCCCAGACTGGGAAAAAGTTGCTTATTTACGTTTTAAATATGTAAAAATATCTCACAGTTATGAGGAAAAAATGTAATATTTATTATCTCAAATATGTTTAAAAAAACTACATTTACAAGACAAGAACTGACATTTGAGGAATTAGTTCTCTTATTGTAAAAAATGTTAAATTATGTATTAAGTACAGTTGTAAATTATTTACATAAATTGTACATTTCTGCTAAAAAGTTTAAAATGCACAAGGAAAAATCCTAAATTTATGAGCAATAAATTGTAATAATAAAATGCATCTTTGGTCATTTTAGGAACTTTATAATCTTATTTTACTGACATTATCAGAATCAGAATCAGAATCAGGTTTATTGCCATTGTTCATGTAGTACACAAACTAGGAATTTGTCTGGGTACAATGCTGCAACATTAAACATGATAAGATAAGAGAAATAAACTATACATGTAATAAAGTGTAGGATAAGGACACTTATTGTATTGTACAGTTATTGTACAGTTATTGTATTTGGGCTTAGTCACAATTATGAGGAAAATTTATGATAAAAAAAGTAATAAATTTAAAAGCAAAATTTCCTACATTTGTTTGAAAGAAATCGTAAAAATTTTGTGAATAAAGTCACAGTTGTAAAAGGAAAAAACAGCAAATTTGAGTAGAATAAAATGTGGAAAAGCATTTGAGAAAAAGTAGCAATTTTATTTAAAAAATGCAAATTTAGGGGTACGCTCAACATTTACATAAAAAAAAAATAAATGTTGCCAATTGAGAATGAAGGTGCAAATTTAAAAAAAAAAAAGTTGGAAAATATACAAAAAGGAAAAAGCTGGACATAATTTTTATTTAATTTTAATTTACATGAAAGAATCACAAATTTACAAGAGAATGAGAATTTACAAGAAAAAAGTTGGAAAGTTATTTGTAAAACTAACAATTTTATTAAAAAAACAGGTTATTAAAAAAGAAAGTTTTAAATATGTAAAAAAAATCTAAAATTCATTGTCTCAAAGACACAAAATCAAATTTATAAGACAAAAATTGACATTTAAAAAATTAGTTTAAAATGTAATTTTTGCATCTGAAACTTCATCTTCGATCATTAAATCTAAAATTTTAATTTTATTGAAATTAGTATTGATATCAGTTCTCCCATTGGGACTCAATTAATGAGAAAAACATGACAAACTTATGAGGAAAAAAGCAATAAATTTAAAAGGGAATTTGGGGAAAAAAAATACATATGTGAATAAAATCAGAAATGTAAAAGAAAAATCAGCAGATTTGAGTATATATTATTTTAGAGGAAAAAGTTGTAATTTTATTTTTAAAAAAATGCAATTGTAAGCTCAAAATTTACATAAAAAAAAGATAAAAATGTCACCAGTTGAGAAAAAAGATGCATTTTTTTTTTAAAGTTGGTAAATATACCACAAGAAAAAGCTGAAGACGATTTTAATTAATCAATCAACCTTTATTGTCATGATGCTACGCATACAACTGTAGTGTAAGCAACATGAAATTGCGTTTCTCTAGGCATCCGTATTGTAAAAAGAGCATAATTTAAAAACACACACACACACCCTCATCCCCCACCCCGACAGCCATTCACACATCCCTGAGACACATTTGGATTTTACAGTAATGTTAACTTATTACAGTTGCAGTTAAAATGATAACTGCCTATGTATATATAAAACAATTAAAATGGCTAAGTGAATCGAAGTAGCTAAGAGAAATAAATACTTAAAACTGACTAAAACTATAATATACATATAATATACTGTACATAATGTCCATAAAGTGCAGTAATACTGTATGTATAAAAGATTCCGGATCAACTGTTCAGCATCCTAACAGCTTGTGGAAGGAAGCTGTTGATCAGTCTGGTGGTTCTGCCTCTGATGCTCCGGAATCGTTTGCCAGATGGCAGCAGTTCAAAGTGTTTGTGCAGAGGGTGAGAGTGGTCCTTAACAATGTTCAATGCCCTGCTCCTACAACGGCTCTGAAAAAGTTCTTGAACAGAGGGGAGGGAAACTCCAATTACCTTCTCAGCTCCCTTAACAATCCTTTGCAGAGCTTTTTTGTCTGACATACTGCAACTGGAGTACCATGTTGCAATGCAGTATGTCAGAACACTGTCCACCACACTTCTGTAGAAGGTCCTGAGGATGCGGATGGGGAGAGAGGCCTGTTTGAGTTTCCTCCAGAAGTGCAGTCTCTGCTGGGCCCGCTTCCTGATCCCCAAGGAATTCTTGCTCCAGGTCAGGGCTTGCGAGATCTGCACTCCGAGGAACTTGATGTTCTCCACTCTCTCCACCGAACGGCCACTGATGCAGAGAGGGACGTGTTCAGGCCATGACCGCCGGAAGTCGATAATCATCTCCTTCGTTTTGTCCACGTTGAGCACCAGATTGTTCTCCCTGCACCAGCCCTCCAGGTCTCTGACTTCTTCCCTGTACATTGATTCCTCATCCCTCTGAATAAGTCCCACCACTGTGGTGTCATCCGCAAACTTAATAATCTGGTTCCCCTCACGTCTGGACACACAGTCATATGTTAAAAGTGTAAATGTAACACCCACTAACACCTACTCACTTTAGGTGTAGTACCCTTTTTGGTTCTACCTGGGCAAAAGGGATAATTGGGCCAGATCAGACCAATTACAGGTTCATAGTAGCCTGGAGGGTGCAACAACAGAAAACTCACACACACGGTGTATGGAACTTGCAACTATGTATATTATTTTACAGATATGTACACATACATAAAATCACAGCGCTTACAACAATAATAATACAAAAAAAAATTAACAATAAAGTAATCCGGGACTTCCGGTTATGGCGGCTACGTAGGAGGACACGTCTCACTCTGCTCTGCTCCTAGAGATAAAAAGTCGGCAAATAACTCTCTCATTTGGAACAGAACCTATCCCAGCGTTTGGGCGAGGATATGCCGGTGAAGCCTAAGGCTGGGAAATCAGGTGGAGGAAAAATTGAACCGCCGAAACAGTCCAAATTAACGGACTTTCGCGTCCGTGACGAGGCAGAAAGGGCTCCAGATATGGCGGAGGAAGCTAGCGGTGGTGCGGTGACTGCTGGCGATGGCACAGGTGTGGTGCTCGCTGCCATTAGTTCGATGAGAGCAGACTTTTCCGCTAAATTTGATGGGATTATAGCAGCGATAGAAAGAATGAGAAAGGAATTAAGTGACTGTATGGAACGAGTAACGCAGGTGGAGCTTCGAATTTCCAGTGCTGAGGATGACGTCACCAGCCTTCAATTAAAGGTGCGCACTTTGGAATTAAACAATAAACGTCTGGAAGATAATGTCCTGGACTTGGAGTCCCGGTCGAGACGGAACAACCTGAGGCTGGTGGGTCTACCGGAGGGAACTGAGGGTCGGGACCCATGTTCCTTTTTGGAAAAGTGGATTCCAGAAGCGCTGAACAACGCGGAGCTGCAATCATCAGTCGTTTTAGAAAGCGCCCACCGAATTGGTCCACCGAGAGCTAATAAGGCATCACCGAGGACGCTGATGATGAAGTTCCTCAGCTACAGAGACAGGATGACGATCTCCAATGCGGCGCGAGCCAAAGGAGAAATTAAATACCAGGATCAACAGGTGCGGTTCTACCCAGATTTGGCCACAGGAATCCAACAATTAAGGAAACAGTTTGACCCCGTCCGTAAAGAGCTACGCAACCTTGGGATTCGTCATGGAGTGATTCACCCTGCAAGACTGCTGGTCACGTATAAGGGCAGAACACACATCTTCAAGACCCCTGAGGAGGCGCAGGAGCTCATAAAGCAGATCCAAGAAGAGACTGGTGGGAGCTAAGCATGAACAAAATATAAGGTAGAATATTTAAGCATTTGCACAGGCATCTAACTGATCTGAAGCATATTGCAAGTTTACAAAATATAGATTGTATTATATATTAAAAAAAAACAAAACCTATGATGTACAAAGTTGCTATAAAATTGTGGAGTTAAGTTGGAAAACTACAGAAGAGAGTTAATGTTACGTCATTAAAAGCAGTAGAGTTAGGGTGATTGGGAGGACGAAGAAGGAGTGGCTTTGGCTGGTCCTCGTGGGTGTGGAGCGGTCGATGGCTATAGCGGGAGACAGAATTTTTTTTTGATTTGGGGGGGATTACCACGAATGTGGGAAGGGGGAATTTGTTTGTGTGTAGTTTGTAGGATGAATGTTCAACCACTCATGTTTTTGCTTCTCTGTATGAGCATGTTTACACTGCGAGGTAATCCCAAACTCCCTATTGATCATAGACCAAAGCGTTAATCTTAATTTAACTTCATGGAATTGCAGAGGTGTACAAAAGTTAAAAAAAACTTAAACAAGTTATGAATAAAATAAAAGACATAGGTTCAAAAATTGTGTTTTTACAAGAAACTCATCTAATAGAGGAGGATGTAAAAAGAATTTGGAGTAGATGGCAAGGAAGTGTATTCACCTCATCATTTTCATCCCGAGCCAGGGGAGTTATGACTCTCATACATAAATCAATCCCATTTCAAGTGAAAAATGTAATTGGAGACAAATTTGGAAGATATCTAATCATTCAAGGATCTTTGTTATTAGAAAATATAAATCTGGTGAACTTATATGGTCCCAATATAGATGATCAAAAGTTCTTTGCTAATTTATTTCTTATTTTATCATCACTTACAGGGCAACATATAATAGCAGGGGATTTTAATTGTACATTGAATCCCTGTATAGATAGATCAACAGGACTGGACTGTACGCACAATGGATGCAGGATGATCATTAAGCATTTTATGAAAGAATTGAGATTGCTAGATGTATGGAGAGAAATGAAACCACAAGTTAAAGCATACTCTTGTTATTCTAATACCTACAAGACATTCTCACGTATTGACTATTTTTTGATCTCCACAGAATTAAGGTCCAAGATTCAAAACTGCTTTTATGATAATATTGTGATCTCTGATCATGCACCCTGTTGTCTCATATATGTAGATAAGAAATTGACAAAGGAACCAGGTAGGTGGCAATTTCAGCATAAATGGCTTCAGGATGAGGAATTTGTTAAGTACATAGAAAAACAGATAGATGAGTTCTTTGATATCAATACTACACAAACATCAGCATGTATAAAGTGGGAGGCTTTCAAAGCTTTTATTAGGGGGCATATTATTAGTTATACTGGTTCAAAATCTAAGAAGACTCGAGAGGAGAGAGTCCAATTGGAACATAAAATAAAAATTCTTCAAGAAAAAGTGTATGCAGGAAGTAACCCAAAGTTAGAGAATGAATTACTGATTCTGAGAGCTGAATATGACAAAAAATCAGCAAATAGAGCTGCCTCGAGTCTTCTAAGATTGAAGCAATCTTTTTATGAACAAGGTGAAAAATCAGGAAAATTATTGGCATGGCAGATTAAACAATTAGAATTTAAAACACCAATTACCAGTATTATAAGTAACAGACAGGTAGTTGTAGATCCTTTAGAAATTAATAGAGCCTTTAGAGATTACTATGAAAAATTATATGATCCAAAAAATGAAACTGACTTAACAAAACTAAATGGGTTTTTGGACGGATTATCTATACCGTGTATTCCAAATGAAAACAGGGAGATACTGGAGTCTAAAATTAGTCAAGAAGAAGTTGGGCTAGCCATTGATAATATGAAATCAGGAAAAAGTGCAGGACCAGATGGTCTTCCAGTTGACCTTTATAAAAAATTTAAGAATAAATTAATAAAACCTTTTTTGGAAATGGTTTTAGAAGCATTTCAAAATAGTAATTTACCACCATACATGAATAATGCCTTAATTATACTCTTGCCAAAACCAGGTAAACCCTCTAATAAATGTGAAAATATGAGACCAATAAGCCTATTAAATGCTGACCTTAAGATAATCTGTAAAATTTTAGCAAGGCGAATACAAGAAATTTTACCAAATATTATTAACCGAGATCAGAATGGCTTTATAAAGGGAAGACAAGGCTTCCATAATGTAAGAAGACTATTTAATATTATTTATTCTAATAAAGAAGCACCGGATACAGCTCTCCTATCATTGGACGCCGAAAAGGCCTTTGATAGGGTCGAATGGCCCTTTCTTTTTGAAGTCTTACAAAGGTTTGGACTTGGAAATAATTTCATAAAATGGGTTCAGATAATATATAATAATGCTACAGCAGAAATCCTAACAAACAGCAATATCTCAAAATCAATAAAAATCAATAGAGGATGTGGACAAGGCTGTCCACTTTCACCTTTACTGTTTACTATGGCAATTGAACCTTTAGCGATGGCAGTACATTTACATCCACAAATATATGGAATTAAAGTTGGACCAACAGAACATAAAATCTCCCTGTATGCCGATGACATAATTTTGTTTATGTCGAATCTTAAAAAATCAATTCTGACCTTGTTGAATTTAATAAAGAATTTTGGGGTAATATCAGGATATAAAATAAATAAAACTAAAGCTTCAATATTAATGCTAAATGAGACCCAGAGAAATCACCCAGCTCCTGAGGTAAATCAATTCAATGTTGTAAATCAGTTTAAATATTTAGGAATTCAAATTGTGCCTAAGCTAGAATTAGTCACCAGTGCCAACTATGAAGCCTTAATGACAGACATTAATGAGTTACTTCAGAGATGGATGTCACTACCAATGTCGATGATAGGGAGAATCAATATACTTAAAAGTAATATCTTACCTAAAATACTTTATTTATTTCAATACATTCCTTTACCACCACCTTCAGATCTATTCTCAAGAATTAAAAAAAAGTTAGTGGAATTTATATGGAACAATAGGAAGGCTAGATTACGTCTGTCCTTACTATATTTACCATTTGATTGTGGAGGTCTGAAATGTCCAAACTTTATGTTGTATTACTGGTCAGCACAACTGAGGTCTATGACATATTATTTTTCATCAAATGATCTTCCTCACTGGACTGAAATGGAATCATACAATTTACCTTTACCTCTTCCCATATTCATATACTCAGACTCGGCAAAAAAATTACAGAAACAAGTTAAAAATCCATTTGTAAAGCATATGATCAAAATATGGTGTGAAACCAAAAAATATTTAAAAGAACCACACTTATTGTCACAATTTAGCCCAATATGGGGTAATCAATATTTTAAACGAGGGAGAGCGGATGCTGTATTTAAAGTATGGAATTTAAAAGGGATTCAAAAGATTCAAGATTTATATCTGTCATGTTCAGATAACATAATGTCTTTTGAAGAGCTGAGGATCAAATTTAATCTTGATAGAACACATTTTTTTAAATATCTTCAGCTTAGGAACTTTATTCGATCAAATCAAAATAATGCTCTCACTCGACCTATTTATTAATCCTTGGAAAAAATTTTGACGAAAGATAGTAAGAGAAAGGGTATTATTTCAGAGTTTTATAACTCATTGACACTATCCTCAAGTGAAAACTCATAGAAAAGATTGAATTATTGGAAAGAAGACCTGCAAACTGAAATTTCAGAGGAACAATGGGAATTGGCTTGTACAGGAGCTCAAACCAAATCAATAAATGTACGTTTTAAATTGATACATTTTAAATGGTTAATGTGGATGTATGTTACACGGGTGGAATGAAATAGATATAACAAAAACATACCAGATACGTGCACAAAATGTATGGAAAGTAAAGGAACCTTATTTCATTGTGTATGGGAATGTAGAAAAATTAGAATGTTTTGGGAAGAGGTGAGGGTAACAATTGAAAAAATAATTTCAAAACAAATCATATTGAATCCTAAACTGTTTTTGTTGGGTCTGCATCCAGAAAAGCATAACTTTAATAAAAGTGAAAGAGCATTCATAGACCTCAGTTTGCTTAACAGATGTTAACAAACCTTCCACTAGAAAGAATAACATACATACTGAAATCAAAGGAAATTGTGTTTGAGAATATATGGAGACCTTTCATTGATTATGAAAAGAATTTAAACATAACTTTTGAAGAAGAAGGTGAATGATGTGTGTGGACCTTGTAAATTCCAAACTGGTGAAGGTATAATATGTATACTTATGTAATGGATTGCCTAGACTAAACAGAGGAGCATTGTTGAAGACCTGTTCTTGTTAGTGGTTGTCGATGTTTTTAGTACATTTTTTTTTATTACTTTAGTGTTAGTGTTTGATTGTTTGTGTTATGTTTGTAAAAAAAGGTTCAATAAAAAATATTGTGGAAAAAAACAATAAAGTAATCCAAAATATAGTCCAGATATATTTATAATATATACAGTCCTTTGGTACCAGCTCCAAGTGACCAGTTGGGTCACTTTTACCAGTTCATAGGGTTCGGGCTTCGGCTCGCCATCCAGATCTGGAGTTTCATGTTCTGGTCAAACCAGTCCAAAGAAAAAAATCCTGACCAAGCTAAGTGACGCGTGCGTCAATGGGATTCCCGCGCTCAACGGCGTCAACAGCCTTTGTATCCCAATCAATGTCAAAGTTTGTCCAAGGCAAAGACTGCTATCAGCACGCTAGCTCACCGTCTCCGTAGCGAAACGCGTTCTCTCGGTCGATGTCTGCTGCCACTCACAGCGCTCTGCGGACTACACACAGACCGAGGGAGAGAGTGCGTGACTCCATTGGCTGGCGGGACCCCATTGGCTGTTGCTGCCCAACAAACGACGCAGCCATTTGTCGCTCAAAATGCCAAATAAAAACATTGGGAACTTTATCAGAACTTTCTAGAAAATGTTCCTAACTATTTATGAAGATATATTATGAACTTATGTTGTATTTATATACCCATCTTCATAGTACCCATTCCCATTGTGAAATGAGTGTCCCCCCTTCCTCTTAAAGCGGTATCGACACTCATAATTCCATCACGTTTTTTTTCTTTTTTTCCACAATATTTTTTATTGAACCTTTTTTTTTTTTTTACAAACATGGCACAAACAATCAAACACTAACACTAAAGTAATTTTTTTTAAAAATGTACTAAAAACACTAACAACCACTAACAAAGGCAAGTCATCAACAATGCTCCTCTGTTTAGTCTAGGTAATCTATTACATAAGTATACATATTATACATTCACCAATTTGGAATTTGCAAGGTCCACACACATCATTCACCTTCTTCTTCAGAAGTGATGTTTAATTTCTTTACATAATTAATGAAAGGTCTCCATATATTCTCAAACACATTTTCTTTTGATTTCAGTATGTATGTTATTCTTTCTAGTGGAAGGTTTGTTAACATCTGTCTTAACCACTGAGTCACATCTGGTCTATGAATCTTTTTCCACAGTAGTGCAATACATTTTTTGGCATTAAGCAAACTGAGGTCTATGAATGCTCTTTCACTCTTATTAAAGTTATGTTTTTCTGGATACAGACCCAACAAAAACAGTTTAGGGTTCAATGTGAATTGTTTTGAAATTATTTTTTCAATTGTTACCCTCACCTCTTCCCAAAACATTCTGATTTTTCGACATTCCCATAAACAGTGAAATAGGGTTCCTTTACTTTCCATACATTTTGTGCATGTATCTGGTATGATTTTGTTATATCTATTTAACTCCACTGGTGTAACATACATCCACATTAACCATTTAAAATGCATCAATTTAAGACGTACATTTATTGATTTGGTTTGAGCTTCTGTACAAGCCAATTCCCATTGTTCCTCTGAAATTTCAATTTGCAGGTCTTCTTTCCAATAATTCAGTCTTTTCTGTGAGTTTTCACTTGAGAATAGTGTCAATGAGTTATAAAACTCTGAAATAATACCCTTTCTCTTACTATCTTTCGTCAAAATTTTTTCCAAGGATGAATAAGTAGGTCGGGTGAGAGCATTATTTTGAATTGATCGAATAAAATTCCTAAGCTGAAGATATTTAAAAAAAAATGTGTTCTATTAAGATTGAATTTGATCCTCAGTTCTTCAAAAGACATTATGTTATCTGAATGTGACAAATATAAGTCTTGAATCTTTTGAATCCCTTTTAAATTCCATACTTTAAATACAGCATCCGCTCTCCCTGGTGTAAAATATTGATTACCCCATATTGGGCTAACTTGTGACAATAAGTGTGGTTCTTTTAAATATTTTTTGGTTTCACACCATATTTTGATCATGTGCTTTACAAATGGATTTTTAACTTGTTTCTGTAGTTTTTTTAGCCGAGTCTGAGTATATGAATAAGGGAAGAGGTAAAGGTAAATTGTATGTTTCCATTTCAGTCCAGTGAGGAAGATCATTTGATGAAAAATAATATGTCATAGACCTCAGTTGTGCTGACCAGTAATACAACATAAAGTTTGGACATTTCAGACCTCCACGATCAAATGGTAAATATAGTAAGGACAAACGTAATCTAGCCTTCCTATTGTTCCATATAAATTCCACTAACTTTTTTTTTAATTCTTGAGAATAGATCTGAAGGTGGTGGTAAAGGAATGTATTGAAATAAATAAAATATTTTTGGTAAGATATTACTTTTAAGTATATTAATTCTCCCGATCATCAACATTGGTAGTGACATCCCTCTCTGAAGTAACTCATTAATATCTGTCATTAAGGCTTCGTAGTTGGCACTGGCGACTGATTCTAGCTTAGGCAAAATTTGAATTCTGTGTGGCAATTAACTAGCCACACAGAACTAGTCTTATTATAACTAACTAGTCTTATTATAACATCGCCACACCAGTGTGGCGATGTTATAATAAGACACGGCGTCTGGAGTTTTAATGAAGTTTATTGATCAAATCATCGCCATCACGGAGCTCACCCCAGCTGCTGTATAAGCATGCTGGGGATCGCTCTCAGGCTCTCATGAGCTGTAGTCAGAAGCAGTCAGAAGAAGAACAGAGGGTGAACATATGAATTCAGCCACTTAAATACCCAGCAACGGACAATACATCAAAGGCATTTTATCATCAAAGGAAATGCATTCAGACATGTGACATTTGTACCACAATGCGAGCAGGAAGCATGAATGTTTGCATTTGCGTCATACATATCCACAGGATGCTGGTGCCTGAACTAAGCACAGGAAGGCTGCCTATTGATCTCAACACACACATCTCACTGTCCTGTTAATTGCTCTAGTCGAGCGCTGTGTTTGTCCGTGGCTGCTGTGGGGGGGGTACCCCATACACTCCCCCCCAGAGGGCTTAGCGGGGAGCTGAGACCTCGGTAGTCCCGCTTTGGTGGCGAGCTGCGGGGAAAGTCTGTGCCGGGGAAGGGAGGAGGGTGGGGGTAGCAAGTGGCGGGGGATGTCCATGGCTGTGGGAAGAAAAGTTAGTCTCTGATTCCTCTCGCGATTCAGTCCGGCAATGAAGAAAAACAGGAGCTGAAGCTATGTGAGGGACTTGGCGTTTAGGCTTTAGGTGCGTTCGCGGCCCTAAAGCCCTCGGGGACAGCTGACGGCTGGATTCCCGTCGTGCGCCGTGGCTGAGACTTACACCAAATCCTGTGTGCGGGCTGCGTGTGTGCTTCAGGTGTGTGAGCAGTCCTGAAGAGCCGTGTGCAGCGGCGGAGGATGATGTATAAGTCTGTCGAGCCAGCTTGTCTCTGGTGCGTGGCACGCGCTGCGGCCACGTGCCTTCCAGCTGCGCTGTTCTGATGCAAGGCTTCTGTGCATGGCCGGTCCGCTGTCGCGAGGCGAATCAGGGTCAGGGGGCTTGATGGAGATCTGCGCAGTCGGCGCCGATTGTCTCCCCTGTTCGGGCTGTTGGTCGTCGCTCGTGCCGGGTCATGGTGCGTTCAGGTCCACGCGTTCTCCGTCGGCCATGGGCCGCCGTCGTGGAGAGAGGGCAAGGTGTGTGCGCTCTCGTATGGAGACACAGAATCGTGTGTCAGGAGCCGTGAGAGCGGCCGGTCCAGCGTGGATGTGCCGATCTAGGCGTGCAGACCTCACCATGAAATTTCCTCAGCTTTCCCGGTCGTGGGTGGTCTCCGAAGAGCGTCAAAGTCTCCCTGAAGCAGAAAGGAAGGGCAGATCAGTCGGGCTGCCGCGTTCGCTCGTCGTCGGAGAATCACTGCCGGGTGCTGCGTTTGCTGGCAGCGTGTTCTTTTCAGCATCGGGTCGCCAGCGTGGTTGTCCAGACCAGAAGGTTGCGTCGCACAAAGCGTGTGCGTCTGCGGGGTCACCAGAAAAAAAAAATTTGAATTGAATAAATATTTAAACTGATTTACAACATTGAATTGATTTACTTCGTGAGCTGGGTGATTTCTCTGGGTCTCATTTAGCATTAATATTGAAGATTTAGTTTTATTTATTTTATATCCTGATATTTCCCCAAAGTTTTTTATTAAATTTAACAAGGTCGGAATTGATTTTTTAAAATTCGACATAAATAAAATTAAGTCATCGGCATACAGGGAAATTTTATGTTCTGTTGGTCCTACTTTAATTCCATATATTTGTGGATGTAAACGTACTGCCATCGCTAAAGGTTCAATTGCCATAGTAAACAATAAGGGTGAAAGTGGACAGCCTTGTCGACATCCTCTATTGATTTTTATTGATTTTGAGATATTGCTGTTTGTTAGGATTTCTGCTGTAGCATTATTGTATATTATCTGGACCCATTTTATGAAATTATTTCCAAGTCCAAACCTTTGTAGGACTTCAAAAAGATAGGGCCATTCGACCCTATCAAAGGCCTTTTCGGCGTCCAATGATAGGAGAGCTGTATCCGGTGCTTCTTTATTGGAATAAATAATATTAAATAGTCTTCTTACATTATGGAAGCCTTGTCTTCCCATTATAAAGCCATTCTGATCTCGGTTAATAATATTTGGTAGTATTTCTTGTAGTCGTCTTGCTAAAATTTTACAGATTATCTTAAGGTCAGTATTTAATAGTCTAATTGGTCTCATGTTTTCACATTTATTAGGGGGTTTACCTGGTTTTGGCAACAGTATAATTAAGGCATTATTCATGTATAGTGGTAAATTATTATTTTGAAATGCTTCTAAAACCATTTCCAAAAGTGGTTTTTCTTAAATTTTTTATAGAGGTCAACTGGAAGACCATCTGGTCCTGCTGTTTTTCCTGATTTCATATTATCAATGGCTTGCCCAACTTCTTCTTGACTAATTTTAGACTCCAGTATCTCCCTGTTTTCATTTGGAATACATGGTATAGATAATCCACCCAAAAACCCATTTAGTTTTGTTAAGTCAGTTTAATTTTTTGTATCATATAATTTTTCATAATAATCTCTAAAGGCACTATTAATTTCTAAAGGATCTATAACTGCCTGTCCGTTAATTATAATACTGGTAATTGGTGTTTTAGATTCTAATTGTTTAATCTGCCATGCCAATAGTTTTCCTGATTTTTCACCTTGTTCATAAAAAGTTTGCTTCAATCTTAGAAGACTCGAGGCAGAGCTATTTGCTGATTTTTTTGTCATATTCAACTCTCAGAATCAGTAATTCATTCTCTAACTGTGGGTTACTTCCTGCATACACTTTTTCTTGAAGAATTTTTATTTTACGTTCCAATTGGACTCTCTCCTCTCGAGTCTTCTTAGATTTTGAACCTGTATAACTAATAATATGCCCCCTAAAAAAGTTTTGAAAGCCTCCCACTTTATACATGCTGTTGTTTGTGTAGTATTAATATCAAAGAACTCATCTATCTGTTTTTCTATGTACTTAACAAATTCCTCATCCTGAAGCCATTTATGCTGAAAATGCCACCTACCTGGATCTTTTGTCAATTTCTTATCTACATATATTAGACAGCAGGGTGCATGATCAGAGATCACAGTGTTATCATAGAAACAGTTTTGAATCTTGGACCTTAATTCTGTGGAGATCAAAAAGTAGTCAATACGTGAGAATGTCTTATAGGTATTAGAATAACAAGAATAGGCTTTGACTTGTGGTTTCATTTCTCTCCATATATCTAGCAATCTCAATTCTTTCATAAAATGATTAATGGTCATCCTGCATCTATTGTGCGTACAGTCCAGTCCTGTTGATCTAGCTATACTGGGATTCAATGTACAATTAAAATCCCCTGCTATTATATGTTGCCCTGTAAGTGATGATAAATTAAGGAATAAATTAACGAAGAAGTTTTGATCATCAGTATTGGGACCGTATAAGTTCACCAGATTTATATTTTCTAATAACAAAGATCCTTGGATGATTAGATATCTTCCAAATTTGTCTCCAATTACATTTTTCACTTGAAATGGGACTGTTTTATGTATGAGAGTCATAACTCCCCTGGCTCGGGATGAAAATGATGAGGTGAACACATTTCCTTGCCATCTTCTCCTAATTCTTTTTACATCCTCCTCTATTAGATGAGTTTCTTGTAAAAATACAATTTTTGAATCTATGTCTTTTATTTTATTCATAACTTGTTTAAGTTTGTTTTAGATTTTGTAGACCTCTGCAATTCCATGAAGTTAAATTAACGCTTTGATCTATGATCAATAAGGAGTTTAAGATTACCTTGCAATATGAACATGCTCATACAGAGAAGCAAAAACATGGCTGGTTGAACATTCATCCTACAAACTACACAAAAACAAATTCCCCTTCCCCACATTCGTGGTAATCCCCCCAAAATCAAAAAAATTCCATCTCCCGTTATAGCTAGTGACTGTTCCACACCTGCGAGGATCAGTCAAACCACTCTCTCTTTCTCCTCTCATTCACCCTGACCCTACTACTATTTTTAATGACACTAACTCTCTTCTGTAGTTTTTTCAACATAACTTCAAAGTTTTATTGCAACTTTGTACATCATAGCTTTTTTTTTTTTTTTAATAATACAATCTGTATTTTGTAGACATGTTATATGTTTCAGATCAATCAGATGTCTGTACAAATGCTTAAATGTTCTACCTTTATCATGTTCATGCTTAGCTCCCACCAGTCTCCTTTTGGATCTGCTTAATGAGCTCCTGTGCCTCTTGAGGGGTCTTGAAAGTGTGGGTTCTCCCTTTATATGTGACCAGGAGTCTTGCTGGATGAATCACTCCGTGATGAATCCCGAGGCTGCGCAGCTCTTTGCGGGCGGAGTCGAACTGCCTCCTTAATTGTTGAATTCCTGTGGCCAAATCTGGGTAGAACTGCACCTGTTGATCCTGGTATTTAATTTCCCCTTTAGCTCACGCTGCGTTGGTGACCGTCATCTTGTCTCTGTAGTTGAGGAACTTCATAATCAGCATCCTTGGTGGTGTCTTATTATCTCTTGGTGGGCCAATTCGGTGAGCGCTCTCTAAGACGACCAATGACTGCAGGTCCGCGTTGTTCAGCGCTTCTGGAATCCACTTTTCCAAAAAGGAACATGGGTCCCGTCCCTCCGCTCCCTCCGGGAGGCCCACCAGCCTCAAATTATTCCGTCGCGAGCGGGATTCTAAGTCCAGGACATTATCTTCCAGACGTTTACATTTTAATTCCAGTGTTTGCAACTTTGATTGTAGGCTGGTGACGTCATCTTCAGTGCTTGAAGTTCGGAGCTCCACCTGCGATACTCGTTCCATACAGTCGCTTATTTCCTTTCTCATTCCTTCAATCGCTGCTATAATCCCATCAAATTTAGACAAAAAGTCTGCTCTCATAGAGTTGATGGCAGCGAGCACCGCACTCGTCCCCTCCTCAGCAGTTACCACTCTGCCGCTAGCTCCATCCTCCGCCATACTCTCTGGAGATTTTTCTGCTTCGTCACGAGCATGGAAGTCTGTTAGCTTGGATTGTTTTGTCGAATTACTTTTTCCTCCGCCTAATTTCCCAGCCTTGGTGTTTACCATATCCTCGCCTAAACGCTGGGATAGGTTTTTGTTCCAATTAAAAGAGTTTTAGCCTACTTTTTATTTTTAGGAGCAGAGCAGTGTGAAACATGTCTTCCTACGTGGCTGCCATAACCAGAAGTCCTTCCATCACGTTTTTAACACTGGGTTACATAAACAACAGTGGACTGAGTACACAGCCTTCAGGGGATCCAGTGTTCAGTGTGATGGAGTTGGAGATGTTGTTTCCAACCCGGACAGACTGAGGTCTCTCGGTCAGGAAATCCAGGATCCAGAAACATGTGGTGGTGTGCAGACTGAGAAGGAGTAATTTCCCCATCAGTCTCTGGGGAATAATGGTGTTAAATGCTGAAATGAAATCAATGTACAGGAGCCTGGCATAGGTGTCTTTCTGATCCAGGTGGGTAATGACAGAGTGCAGGGTGGTGACTATAGCGTCCTCTGTGGAGCAATTTGAATGATGCGCGAACTGGAGCAGGTCATGTGATGCAGGGAGGCAGGCTGTGATGTGTGGTTTAACAAGCCGTTCAAAACACTTCATCACAATTGGTGTCAGTGCGACAGGACGATAGTCATTCAGACAGGACACAACCGCTTTCTTTGCCACCGGTGCTATGATATTGGTCTTAAAGCATCTAGGGACGATGACCTGACTCAGGGAAATGTTATATATGTCAGTCAGGACATTCGCCAACTCACTCGTGCAGACTGAACACATGTCCCGGGATGTTGTCCGGACCTGCAGTTTTACGTGGGTTGAACCTGATTAGGGTCCTCCATGTGTCCACTGCGTTGATGGTGATAGCTGGCCCCACAGATGGTGAAGATGGGCCAGCCCTCCCTCTGATTGTCGGGTTTGATGCTTCAAAACGTGCAAAGAAGTTATTGAGCCTGTCTGGAAGCGAAGCGTCGTCATCATTGAGCCCCTGCCTAGACTTATAATCCGTCAACGCCCGTACTCCCTGCCACATCCGTTTGGTGTTCCCTGTGTCACAGAAATGTCCCTGGATTTTCTCCGCGTAGGCGCGTTTCACCGTCTTAATTCCCTTTGTGAGCGCAGACCTGGCTGAGCAGAGGGTAATCCTGTCCTTCGCTCTAATTTACCTTTTTTTAGGAGGGGAGGGTCACAAATTTACAAGAAAAAATTGCATATTTACAAAAAAAATCAAAATTATGGGGAAAAAGTTGAAAATTTACAAAGAAAAAAGATGAAGATAATTTTAATTCCCCCAAAACAATGTTGATAGTGAACTTGAAGCTTTGGCATCCCCTAGTGGCTGAGTGGGGCTGTAGCATTTGTGTTTTATAGGCAGAAACGGCTCTGTGCTTGATCTGAAATAGGCTCAATATTCACTAAATATTTTACATTTTGTTAATGTAGCAATGAAATGGAGCATTTCAAGATCTCGGCAGGTGTCTTGCAAGGCGACACATTGGCTCCAGACAGTTTCATCATTGTTCTGGACTATATCATGCGCCAAGCACTTTCTTCTACATATGAAGACACAGGTATAGTCCTTGGGCCTAGAAGGAGCAGCAGACACCTGGAGGTTCGTCTTCATGACCTGGACTTTGCTGACGACATTGCCCAACTTGCCACATCAGTAGAGAAAGCAGAATCTCTCCTTCATAGTGTTGAGTCTGCTTCAAATGCAGTTGGCCTTCATCTAAACGAAGGAAAAAACAAGGCTCTTCTGCTCAACATCGACCCAACAAATAACATTAAAACCAAGAAAGGGGTCACACTGGAGAATGCTCCAAATTTCAAACATCTTAGATCACTTGTGCCTGACTCGTTTCTTGATTTCAAATCAAGGAAAGCTCAAGCCTGGAAGGCATGTAACAAGCTGGAGAAAATTTGGAAATCCAGTCTTGATCAGCAACTTAAGATCAACATATTCAGATCCTGCATAGAATCCATCCTCTTGTATGGGTCAGAAACATGGACCATCACAAGAGAACTAGAGGCACGTATAGATGGACATTATACACAACTATTTTGGAGCGCATTGGAGATAAGTTGGAAGGACCATATTCCTAACAGGGTTGTGTATGGAAAATTACCCATCATAATAACGACAATAAAAGTGAGACGTCTACGGTTTGCTGGGCACTGCCTACGCGCAGTGGACCAGCCTGTTTCCCAGTTGGTCTTCTGGACTCCAGTCAGTGGTCGCACTAGCTGTGGCAGACAAAGACTCAGTTATCCCGACACAATCAAAAGGGACATGGTGCTTGAGGAGCAGGAGGTGTCAAGGCTGGTGAAGGACAGGGAACTTTGGGCCCAACATGTTACTGTGGCTTCTTTTGTGCCATTCACGGGCGACAGATGATGGTGATTGATGATGATGAATGTACCAACCATTTAAACTTTGTAAGCAGAAATTACTGGTTATAATTCACAATCTGTTACTCGTCGGTGTTTAGGGCACAATTCTGTGCAGTTGCGCTTAAATGACGACACTCAATAGGTGATTTGGGGGGAAGGGGGGGGCTATCCCCCTTGTTAACAAAATGACCCAAAATCATTCCCCTTGTTAACCTGCCATCCCTCCATCCCTATTCATAGGTGTAAGGGGGGGGGGGGCAGAGAGGACATTGCTCCCCAACCTAGAAAAAAGAGAGAATTGATAACATGACTTTAAACCAATTCTAAGCAGAAATGCAAAAAAAAAATATATATATAAATGTTCTACTTTTTGCTTTCCCATAAATTTGACTTTTTCCTTGTAAATTTGCAATTTTGTTTCTTGTAAATTTGCAATTTTTCATGTAAATTTTCAACTTTTTTCTCATAAATTTGCAATTTTGTCTTGTAAATCTGCAACTCATTTTCTTATAAATTTGTGACTTTTACAGGAAAACTTACAAGAAATAAAATTGCAAATTCATGAGAAATTTTCAATTTTTTTCTTGTAAATGTGCAACTTTGGGGCAGCTTGGTGGCACAGTGGTTAGTTAGCACTGTGGCAGCACAGTAAGAAGGTCACGGATCGATTCCTCCCCTGACCATCATTCTGTGTGGAGTTTGCATGTTCTTCCCTTGTCTGTGTAGGTTTATTCCGGGTACTCTGGTTTCCTCCCACAGGCCAAAAACATGCAGGTTCGGTTAACTGGAGACTCAGAGTGGTCCTAGATGTGAATGTGTGTGTGTGAATGGAGAAGGGATTGGTGTTGCACTGTGGCTGCCTCATCCAGGTGGATGCCCTGTAATTTCCCCATTGTGGGACTAATAATGTCAGGACGTGGGTTGGACCCACAGCCTTGCTTTGAGTTATTTTGTATTTTCTGCATTTATTATTATTTGTTGGATTGTTGATTCTGTTTTCAGTTCCGATTATTATTATGATATTAATTCAGTCCAGTCATTGTTGTTTTGGTCATGTTTCCCCGATTCCCTGTCTGTGTCTTCCTCGGTGTGTGTGTTCAGCCCTGCCCTCCTGTCACTGCCAGCTGCCTCATGTGTCAACTGTCAGTGATTAGTCTCCCCATCTGTCTCATGTTGTCCTGATTGCTTCCCTGTCTATATGTACTAGTGTTCAATCTGTGTTGAGTGTGGCATCATCAGTGTTTCTGCTCTGTGTCTCCTGTGATTCCCTTTGCCAGTCAAGCTCATGAGTTGTTTATGTTCCAGTAAGTTCTGTTTAGTTCACTTTATGTTCTGTTTGTTCAGCCCATGTGCTGCCATTTCTTTGTGTTTTTGAGTCAGTTGAATAAATCATTGTTTTGCACCATATCCTGGCTGCACCTAGGTCCTCTCCTCCACTCACCTTTTTGACAGAATGACGCCACCAGTGTTGGACTCAGCAGGTAGAGATTTTGGGAGCCTGGGACTGGATGACAAACAGGCTAATACAGCCAGCCTCCTCTAGTACTTTGTCTTGAGCTCCCGCAAGTGTCACTCGCTACAGGGAGTCCAGGAATATCTGGGGGCTGCACTGGATCTGGCAAAGGTGTACCCTCATCTTTGGGATGGCCCCGAGTTGGCCGAGCTGGCAGATTCAATCACCCACCTCTATCATATGCACCAGGAGGGGGTGGGAGGCATCCCTGACATGCCTACCACCCCAGACCAACAACCCTTGCACAGACAGGAGGAGAGCTCTCCAGCTGAGATGAAGCCTGTGTCGACAACAGAGTGTCCCCTGGTCTAGGCATTATGGGACCCAGTGCCTTCCGTGAGCTGCCTCCTGGCACCATTACGCATGCCTCCTCCGCCATCACTGCCCGAGGACCCCGCTGTGTGCCAGATCGGGGTTATGGCAACTGTGCCCTCCTGTGTGGCAGAGGAGGATGAGCTGGGGGAGTGCAGGCAGGTTTTGTTTTCCCAGACTGAAATTATGCTGGACTATAAACCCTGGTTACTCCTGGAATATGTCTCTCAGCTGGGCATGGATTGGCTGGCCACCAAAGGCTCTGCTAGGAAGCGAGCATCGGTAAAGCGCCATATGGCACAGTGGTCCAAACAATCCCCTCCGATCTCCCCAGCTCCTTCTCAGCTGTTTTCAGAGTATTTGCTGATTCTGAGTGGGAACAGTCTGATTATGAAGGTGACTACAATTTCCAAAGTTCCTGTTTCAGTTCCAGCTTCCTCCTCTGTTCGTACACCTGTGCACGCTCCACCAGCTTCTCCAGTGAAAAAGCCTGCAGCTCGGCCTGTGAAAAAGCAGACAAAAGTGTTGTCCCATGAAGAAATATAATAAAATATTTACAAAAATGTGAGGGGTGTACTCACTTTTGTGAGATACTGTACTTTCATTTCCTGAGCTTACAAGTTTTTTTCCCCCTCTAAGGTTGAAGTTTTTGAGAGTGGGGTTTTCGTGTCACCTTCCCCTGAGTATTATGCTCCTGTGTTAGCTTTCGAGCAGAGAGCCCCTGTGTTAGCTTTCGAGCAGAGAGCTTCTGTGTTAGCTTTCGAGCAGAGTGCTCCTGTGTTGGCTTCAGAGCGAGGAGCTTCTGTGTCAGCTTTAGAGCAGAGAGCTCCTTTGTTAGTTTTAGAGCAGGAAGCTCCTGCATTGCTTTCTGAGCTTAAAGCTCCTGTGTTTCCTTCTGAGATAAGAGCATCAATGACGTCTCTTGAGTTTGAAGTTTTGGTGTTGTCACCTTCCAAGGTTGATATGTCTGTGTTATCACCTCCTGAGTTTAAAGGGTCCATGTTATCATCTTCTGAGTTTAAAGGGTCTATGCTATCATCTTCTGAGTTTAAAGGGTCTGTGTTATCATGTGAGTTTAAAGAGTCTATGTCAGGGGTCACCAACTGGTGGACTCCGGTCTGGATCTGGACCCTGAAGCCTTTTGATACAATTTCAGAAAAAGGGAGACTGTTTTGTTTTGATGGGGGAAAAAAGCGGAAAAAAGTGGAACTGAACTGCTGTATTGGGGACGGACCGGACAGATTATGACACGAGCCCTTGGGCGCTGTCCTGCTGCAAACTACCCCATTTGCAGTCCCACGAATGGCACTCTCATTCTCACTCTGCGGCTCCAACCACTCCAGAATATATGCAGCAGGTCGCAAAATCATGGCTCACTGCCCCCCCCCCCCCGACACAAGGCCGAGAGCCAGGACATCCACCCCAGACAGACATGCTTCGTTTAAGGTCTGTATCCATGAAATAAAGCGCTGTTGTGAAATTGAATGTATTTACCGGGGTACCCCTTCCTCTATTTTGCCCAGAGTAGTCCATGCTGGGATGCAAGAGGTGAGATCACTGGTTATGGAGGCCCTTTTCATAGCCTTCAATAGCGTATAAAAACTCAGTAAAAGCTCCGTGTGTTACTGAACATGAAAAGTTCCACCTCCCCTTTGCCTGTAATCATGGAGTTACAGCGCCATCCATGCTGACATGTGCTGAAAACACAGTTTACTGTTGAGATTTAAAAAAAAGACATTTTGGAGGAATTCTGTAGTACAGAATTATATTTTGAGTCCATTTTTTTTTTCTTAGTTTGAAACAGTTTTTTTTCTACATTGAAAATATTGTTTAGAGGCGGACTTTTTCTGAAATTTTGTTTTTTTAAATACTAGTGCATACCTGTGTATGCCCGTAGAGACCAAGTATAAGCATTTATGCATGGCCATACAAAGCAGGTGTAAGCAAGGGTGTAAGCAAGCACGTCGGCACTTGTTCAGTGTTGCCTGCCTTTGATCTTTGATGGTGTTGTAGCGAGTCCTATGATCTTGGATGATGTCATAGCGAGTCTTATGATCATGAGTGATGACTGCCTTTGATCTTTGATGATGTCATAGCAAGTCCTATGATCCTTGATGATGTCATAGGGAGTCCTATGATCATGAGTGATGCCTGTGTTTGATCTCTGATGATGTCATAGCGAGTCCTATGATCATGAGTGATGCCTGCCTTTGATCTTTGATGTCCTATGATCATGAGTGAGAGTGAGTGATGCCGGCCTTTGATCTTTGATGATGTCATAGTGAGTCCTATGATCGTGATGCCTGCCTTTGATCACACACACACACACACACAGAGATTTTCTTGAATCACTCTATACTATGGTGTCTATATGACATCATATACAGTTAGGCCCAAAAATATTTGGACAGTGACACAAGTTTTGTTATTTTAGCTGTTTACGAAAGCATATTCAGGATACAATTATATAATCAATATGGGCTTAAAGTGCAGACTCTCAGCTGTAATTTGAGAGTATTCACATCCAAATTGGAGCAAGGGTTTAGGAATTACAGCTCTTTAATACGTAGCCGCCTCTTTTTCAAGGGACCAAAAGTAATTGGACAATTGACTCAGAAGGCTGCCAAAAAAAAACAAAACAACAAGGCTGCATGGGCTCTTCCCTTGTTAACCTGTCATCAATTAAGCAGTTAAAAGGTCTGGAGTTGATTCCAGGTATGGCGTTTGCATTTGGAAGCTGTTGCTGTGAACACACAACATGCGATCAAAGGAGCTCTCAATGGAGGTGAAACAGACCATCCTGAGGCTGAAAAAAAGAAGAAATCCATCAGAGAGATAGCAGAAATGTTAGGAGTGGCCAAATCAACAGTTTGGTACATTCTGAGAAAAAAAGAGTGCACTGGTGAGCTTGGGAACTCAAAAAGGCCTGGACTATGGCTGTGTAGTGGTGCATGTACATGTTGGACATAAGATGTGATTTAGCTAGTGGTACGTGTATATGTGGGACACATGCATATTTGAATTAACCTCACGATGAAGGAGAGCCGGAGCCCCTGTGGAGGACATAGAGAGAAGACATTGGTGTGGACAGAAGACTTCCTGACCTCTGAGGCTCGAACACAGGTGTGAACAGAAGGCTTCCTGACCTCTGAGGCTCGAGAGAAGAGAAGAGAAGGGGGGAGTTATGTAAATAAAAGGTTGATGTAGGTGAATAAAGGGAGATTCTTTGATGTGAGAGTGACCTCCCCTGCGAGGGAGATTCTTTGATGTGAGAATGTTTAAAGGTGAGGACTTTGGTGTGTGTCCTTCTCTTTGTTCTCTGCTCAAGAATGAGAGCAGACTGTGGGAATGATTGCTTGAAATAAACTTGAATTAAATGCAATTCAGTTTCGTTATTCAAGGCTCCCCACATTGGTGACTAACGACGTTGAGAATGACCGGAGAAGGTCTCAGGGTCCCGGACTCACAGAGTTCAGAGCGGGCGAACGCAGTGGCCGTCAAGCTGCCGGATTTCTGGCAGGATAACCCATGGTTGTGGTTCCTGCAAGCGGAGTCGCAGTTCGCCCTCGCAGGAGTAACGGTGGATGACACTAAATTCCACCATGTCATCGCTAAACTGGATAACAGCACAGCTCGGTGTGTGTAGAGTTTGGTGGAGCAGCCACCCGCGACCGGCAGGTACGACAAGCTGAAATCCACCCTCATTAAGTTTTTCACCCCCTCGGCCGAAGTGAGGGCGAGGAGGATCCTGTCTTTGCTAGACCAGGGAGGACACAGGCCGAGCGCCCTGATGGAGGAGATGATACAGCTGAGAGGGTTGGACAACAATGATTTCCTTTTCCAGTTCATCTTCCTCTCCACCCTCCCGACGCATGCGAGAAGCACGCTGGCCGGCAAGAAGTGTCACACCCTGGAGGAGTTCCGGGAGCTGGCCCAGGAAGCAGATGGGATTTTGGACGCCTGCGGCGGGCAAGCAACCACAGCGGCAACCCACGACAGCGGGGAGCCAGAGGCGCAGACCCAGGCTGGCCGACAACGGCGGCAGCACGGCCGCAATGAGGTGGAGCCATTGGTCCGGTGGCAGAGGCGCGGCCCCGACACAGCGGAGGAGAGGATCTCTACTTTTACCATCGGAGATTCGCCGAGAGGGCACACAGGTGTGTGCCGCCCTGCAACTTCAGGAGTTTGGGAAACGGCAAGACCGGGGGTCGCTAGCAGCTTCGACTCTCGGTGAAGGCAACAAGCTGCTCTACATCACAGATGCGCGCTCCGGACGAGAGTTCCTCATAGACACCGGAGCCCAAGTGAGCTTCATCACCCCAACATACGCGGACCGGGTGGCTGGACCCCACGGTAGCAGAGCTACGGCGGCAAATGGCTCGAGCATCAACACCTACGGGAAAAGGACCTTGCCTTTGTGCTTACATGGCTGCACATATGAATGGACTTTTGTAATAGCGGCGGTGAGTTTCAACATGTTGGGCGCGGATTTCTTGTGCTCACACAATTTGTTAGTGGATCTTGCTAATAGACGGCTGGTAAATGCACTCTCTTTTTACTCTCTCCCCTGTTCAGCTCGAGTGTCCCCGCCACCAGTACAGACCCACGTCGCTACAGCAGGTGGTAAGTTTCACACACTCCTCACCCAATTTCCAGCGCTCACTGTGCCCACTTTTTCAGCGACAGTCGCGAAGCACGGGGTGAAACACTTTATCCCCACATCTGGTCCTCCTGTGTTTGCAAAAGCTCGGCGCTTGGATGCAGTTAAGCTCGCCATTGCGCGCGAGGAGTTCGCCAGCCTAGAGAGGCTGGGCATCGTTCGTAGGTCAAAAAGCCCGTGGGCTTCGCCGCTGCACATGGTCCCGAAAGCCGATGGCTCCTGGAGACCGTGTGGTGATTACCGCAGGTTAAACAATGCTACGGCGCACGATCGTTATCCCATCCCGCACATTCAGGATTTTTCGGTGCACCTGGCGGGGGCGCGCATTTTTTCAAAGATTGATCTGGTTCGCGGCTATCACCAAGTCCCAGTCCAACCGGAGGACATTCCTAAAACAGCAGTAATAACCCCATTCGGACTTTTCGAATTTTTACGCATACCGTTTGGTCTCAAAGGGGCGGCGCAAACGTTTCAGCGGATGATGGATGCCGTGTTACGCGATCTCCCTTTCGTGTTTGTGTACCTCGACGACATTTTGGTCGCGAGTACTTTGGAGGACGAACACGAAACGCACCTCACAGCAGTTTTTAGGAGGCTGGGAGAGCACGGCTTAATAGTGAACCCAGCCAAGTGTCAGTTTGGCGTCGAGCGGATCGATTTTTTGGGTCACCGCGTCTCCCCAGAGGGAGCGGTTCCGTTACCAGATAAAGTAAGCGCGGTAGCGGATTTTCCCCGGCCACAAACGGTCAAATCACTGCAGGAATTTTTGGGGATGGTGAATTTTTATAACCGATTCC
The DNA here is from genome assembly GCA_020510985.1 of Pholidichthys leucotaenia. Lineage (NCBI taxonomy): Eukaryota > Metazoa > Chordata > Actinopteri > Cichliformes > Pholidichthyidae > Pholidichthys > Pholidichthys leucotaenia. The sequence goes on along the minus strand of CM035843.1, from coordinate 193,891,251 downwards.
TGCCCCACGCAGCTCAAATCATGCAACCGTTATATGCCGCGCTCAAAAAGCAAAAACCAACCCAGGCGGTCGAATGGTCCCCGGAGCGGGAGCGCGCGTTCACAGAGGTTAAAAAAGCCTTGGCTGACGCTGCGCTCCTGGCCCACCCAGACCCGGCAGCACGTATCGCGCTGACGACAGACGCTTCAGATTTAGCCATAGGGACCGTTATTGAGCAACAGGTCGCCGGGGTTTGGCGGCCGTTGGCTTTCTTTAGCAAATCCTTAAGCGCGGCTGAGCGAAAATACAGCACGTTCGACAGAGAACCTTTGGCGCTGCATTTGGCTATTCGTCATTTCCAGTTCTGGCTGGAAGGACGGTGCTTCACCGCTTATGTGGACCACAAGCCGCTCACATACGCCATGGCCAAAATTTCAGATCTGTGGTCAGGCAGGCAGCAGAGGCAGCTGGCCGCGATCTCGGAATTTACCACTGACATTAGGCACGTTGCGGGCAAATTCAATGTAGTAGCAGATTGTCTCTCGCGCGCGTTCACGACTCCACCATGCGCAGAGGCAGAACGGGCCACTGTGACCGCGCCGCAGGGGAGCGGCACGGTGGCGCGCGCAGCCCCGGTGCACGTGGGTATAGATTACGCAGCCATGGCAGCGGACCAGGAGGCGGACGAGGACGTGCGCGCGCTCCAGTCTGGACCAACAGGGTTAAGGCTGGAGAGCAAGTGTTTACAAACCGGTATGCCCCCCCTGATCTGTGACGTGTCGACGGGGCGCTCGCGTCCGGTGGTTCCGGCCACGTGGCGCCGCCGTGTTTTTGACTCGGTCCACTCACTGGCGCACCCGGGGGTGCGCGCGTCGGTGAAAATGGTAGCGGAAAAGTTTGTTTGGCCGTGCCTGCGCAAGCACGTGAAGGAATGGGCAAAAGCCTGCATTTCCTGTCAACGGGCCAAAATTCACAAGCACACAAGAGCCCCGTTGGAACCGTTTCGCATTCCAGCCAGAAGGTTCGACCATGTGCACGTCGATCTTGTGGGCCCCCTACCGGCATCACAGGGGTTCACGCATCTTTTGACAATGGTGGACCGGACCACACGTTGGCCGGAAGTGGTCCCGCTTGCGATGACCACGGCTGCGGAGGTGGCTCGCGTTTTTTTAACGGCTTGGGTGGCGCGCTTCGGGGTTCCGTCGGACATTACGTCCGATAGAGGACCTCATTTCATCTCTGAGCTGTGGTCAGCGATGGCCAACGGCTTGGGAGCCAAAATTCACCGCACTACGGCTTACCACCCTCAGGCTAATGGTTTATGCGAGTGTTTTCATAGGTCTTTAAAGGCAGCACTCAGAGCGTCGCTCACGGATGCAGATTGGGTAAATAAACTACCATGGGTTTTATTGGGGTTGCGTTCTGCACCCAAAGAGGACTTAGACGCCTCCCCAGCGGAGCTGGTATTCGCACAAACTCTTAGGCTGCCAGGCGAGTTTTTACCAGAGCACCCGGAGCCTCCACCTCTCTCTGCTCTTGGACCGTTAGTTGGCACGGGAGCAGACACGCTTCCGGGTCCGGTTCATCATGCTTTTCCACGAGTTTTCGTCCCCAAGGCTTTGAAAAATGCCGATTTCGTTTTTGTCAGGCGCGAAGCCCTAAAAGCAACACTCAAACCACCTTACGAAGGGCCATTTCGAGTGCTGGAGGCGGGTGATAAGCAATTTGTGCTAGATTTTGGAGACAGAAAAGAGACAGTCAGTATTGACAGACTAAAACCTGCTTTTGTCATGAAGGACGGGTCTGTGCCGGTCGCTGTGGCGCCTCGACGAGGCAGACCCCCGCAGGGGGCAAATAATCACTCTCTCCCTCAGTCAACAGAGCCGGAGCAGAAAGGCGCCCCAGGCAAGGCGGGGCCAGCTCACAGCAGATTCGGCAGACGGTTGAAGCCAAGGCAGCGCACAGACTGAATGTTGGTGTTGATTATACAGTAGTCAGTAAGATGTTATTGAATTTTAGGGAATAGTCCGTTCTTCATCGTTTGGGGGGGGGGGGGTTATATGGCTGTGTAGTGGTGCATGTACATGTTGGACATAAGATGTGATTTAGCTAGTGGTACGTGTATATGTGGGACACATGCATATTTGAATTAACCTCACGATGAAGGAGAGCCGGAGCCCCTGTGGAGGACAGAGAGAGAAGACATTGGTGTGGACAGAAGACTTCCTGACCTCTGAGGCTCGAACATAGGTGTGAACAGAAGGCTTCCTGACCTCTGAGGCTCGAGAGGAGAGAGGGGGGGGAGTTATGTAAATAAAAGGTTGATGTAGGTGAATAAAGGGAGATTCTTTGATGTGAGAATGTTTAAAGGTGAGGACTTTGGTGTGTGTCCTTCTCTTTGTTCTCTGCTCAAGAATGAGAGCAGACTGTGGGAATGATTGCTTGAAATAAACTTGAATTAAATGCAATTCAGTTTCGTTATTCAAGGCTCCCCACATGGACGCCACGGAAGACAACAGTGGTAGATGATCACAGAATCCTTTCCATGGTGAAGAACAACCCTTCACAACATCCACTCAAGTGAAGAACACTCTCCAGGAAGTAGGTGCATCAGTATCTAAGTCTACCATAAAGAAAAGACTTCATGAGAGTAAATACAAAGGATTCACCACAAGGTGCAAACCATGAATCAGCCTCAAAAATAGAAAGGCCAGAATTGACTTTGCCATAAAACACCTGAAGAAGCCAGCCCAGTTCTGGAACAGCATTCTTTGGACAGATGAGACTAAGATCAACCTGTACCAGAACGATGGGAAGAAGAAAGTTTGGAGAAGAATTGGAACAGCTCATGATCCAAAGCACTACATTTTCTGTAAAACATGGTGGAGGCAGTGTGATGGCATGGGCATGCATGGCTTCCAATGGCACTGGGTCACTTGTGTTTATTGATGATGTGACAAAAGACAGAAGCAGCCGGATGAATTCTGAAGTGTATAGGGATATACTTTCTGCTCAGATTCAGCCAAATGCAACGAAGTTGATTGGACAGCGTTTCACCAATGATCCAAAACATACTGCAAAAGAAACCCAGGAGTTTTTTAAAGCAACAAAGTGGAATATTCTGCAATGGCCGAGTCAATCACCAGAACTCAACCCAATCGAGCATGGATTTCACTTGCTCAAGACAAAACTTAAGGCAGAAAGACCCACAAACAAGCAACAACTGAAGACAGCTGCAGTAAAGGCCTGGCAAAGCATCACAAAGGAGGAAACCCAGTGTTTGGTGATGTCCATGGGTTCCAGACTTCAGGCAGTCATTGCCTGCAAAGGATTCTCAACAAAATATTGAAAAGTAACATTTTACTTGGGTAATTTGTCCAATTACTTTTGAGCCCCTGAAATGAGGAGCGTTTGTATAAAAATAGCTACAATTCCTACATGTTTAATCATATATTTTTGTTCAACCCCTTGAATTAAACCTTAAAGTCTGCACTTCAATTCCATTGTAGTTGTTTAATTTCAAATCCAATGTGGTGGCATGCAGAGCTCAAATCATGAAGATTGTGTCACTGTCCAAATATTTCTGGGCCTAACTGTAGACATCATGTAGAGATCATAGGTACATCATAGGCAATTCTATGATCTTTTACCGGTAGCGAGTCCTATGGTCGTGAAAGACACACAGAGACTTCTTGAATTACTAGTGCATACCTGCGTATGCCCATGCATACACGTGCATGTCCGTAGAAACCAAGTATAAGCAAGTATTTCTGCATTCCCGTAGAAAGCAGGTGTAAGTAAGCACGCCACCACTCGTTCAGTGATGCCTGCCTTTGATCTTTGATGATGTCATAGCGAGTCCTATGATCTTTGATGATGTCATAGCAAGTCCAGTGATCATGAGTGATGCCTGCCTTTGATCTTTGAAGATGTCATAGTAAGTACTTTGAGCTTTGATGATGTCATAGCGAGTCCAATGATCGTGAGTAATGCCTGCCTTTGATCTTTGATGATCTCATAGCAAGTCCTATGATCTTTCAGCGAGTCCTATGGTTTGTGACAGACACATGGTGTCTATATGACATCATATAGACATCATGTAGAGATCATAGGTACATCATAGGCAATTCTATGATCTTTTAGTGAGTCCTATGGTCATGACAGACACACAGAGACTTCTTGAATTACTAGTGCATGCCTGCGCACGCCCATGCATACCCGTGCATGTCCGTAGAAACCAAGTATAAGCAAATATTTCTGCATGCCTGTAGAAAGCAGGTGTAAGTAAGCACGTCACCACTCGTTCAGTGATGTCTGCCTTTGATCTTTGATGATGTCATAGCGAGTCCTATGATCTTCGATGACATCATAGCAAGTCCTATAATCTTTGATGATGTCATAGCGAGTCCTGTGATCGTGAGTGATGCCTGCCTTTGATCTTTGAAGATGTCATAACGAGTACTTTGATCTTTGATGATGTCATAGCGAGTCCGATGATCGTAATGCCTGCCTTTGATCTTTGATGATCTCATAGCAAGTCCTATGATCTTTCAGCGAGTCCTATGGTTGTGACAGACAGACACATGGTGTCTATATGACATCATATAGACATCATAGACACATCATAGGTGAATCCTATGATCTTTTAGCGAGTCCTATGGTCGTGACAGACGGAGATTTCTTGAATTATATAGAGTGGCATATAGAGTGAGTAATCTTTTTTTAAATGTGATACAGTTTAGCTTGTGTTCTTTTGGAAAACATTTTTAGGATTTTAATTGTGGATTTTGATCTTTGATGTTGTATGATCGTGAGTGATAAGATAAGATAAGATAAGATAAGCCTTTATTAGTCCCACAACGGGGAAATTCCAGGATTGCAACAGCACAGGGATAGCAACACTCAGAGCAACAATCAGAAGGCAAGAAAAAAAACAAGCAAGCAAGAGCAGCTAATATACATATGTACATATTACTATAAAATATATATATACACACACACACACAGACACACAGTGCAGAGCATTGTAGCTGGATGGAATAAATATATGAATATATGAACACACAGTGCAGAGCATTGTAGCTAGATGGAATAAATATGTAAATATATAAACACCCACAGTACGGAGCATTGCAGCTAGGTGGAATAAATATGCAAGTATATAAACACACACAGTGCGGAGCAATGTAGCTAGATGGAATAATATGTAGATATATGAAAACACAGTGCGGAGCATTGTAGCTAGATGGAATAAATATATAGATATATAAATATAAACACACCCAGTGCTGAGCATTGTAGCTAGATGGAATAAATATGTAAATATATAAACACACACAGTGCAGAACATTGTTGCTAGGTGGGATGAAACAGCATAACCGTCTATTTAGTTATCCTACATGGTATGATTATGTGCCCATACATTATTCTCACCCTCCATAGCGACCGGTATGTTCCTAGTTGTATGCCGGAGAGGACCATTGTGTAAGTCTATTGCATCTTTTGCATTCAAAAAAACTATTAGTTTGTTACGTCTTTTTGCTATCTCTGCGAGCAGCCCTGCTTAGGTTGTACAGTCTGACAGCCGTTGGTAGGAAGGACCTACGAAACCTCTCGGTTGTGCACCTGGGATGATGTAGTCTGCTGCTAAATGAGCTCCTCAGTGCATCCAGTATGTCCTGCATAGGGTGGAACTCGGACTCCAGCAGAGATGACAGTTTAGCCACCGTCCTTCTCTCTCCTATCTCCTCCATCGGATCAAGGCGCTGCCCCAGGACAGAGCTAGCTTTCTTAATCAGTTTGTTCAGTCTCTTCCTATCGGCTGCAGTAATGCCACTGCCCCAGCAGACCACTCCAAAAGTGATGGCTGATGCCACCACCGTGTCATAGAATGACTTCAGCAGCGCCCCTTGTACACCAAAAGACCTGAGTCTCCTCAGCAGGAACAGCCTGCGCTGTCCCTTCTTGTAGAGTGCGTCAGTATTGTGTGACCAGTCTAGTTTATTGTTCAGATGAATACCCAGGTACTTATAGGATGTCACCATCTCGATGTCTGTTCCCTGTATATTTACTGGTGCTGTGAGGGGCTGCCCATGCCTGCGGCAGTCCACCACCAGCTCCTTAGTTTTCCTCGCGTTGATCTGGAGGCAGTTCCGATGGCACCAGTCCACAAAGTCCTGGATAAGCCCTCTGTGTGTGGCGATGTTAAAATAAGGCACGGCGTCTGGAGTTTTAATGAAGTTTATTGATCAAATCATCGCCATCACGGAGCTCACCCCAGCTGCTGCATAAGCATGCTGGAGCGAAGCTCTCAGGCTCTCATGAGCTGTAGTCAGAAGCAGAAAGAAGAAGAACAGAGAGTGAACATATGAATTCAGCCACTTAAATACCCAGCAACGGACAATACATCAAAGACATTTTATCATCAAAGGAAATGCATTCAGACATGTGACATTTGTACCACAATGCGAGCAGGAAGCATGAATGTTTACATTTGCGTCATACATATCCACAGGATGCTGGTGCCTGAACTAAGCACAGGAAGGCTGCCTATTGATCTCAACACACACATCTCACTGTCCTGTTAATTGCTCTAGTCGAGCGCTGTGTTTGTCCGTGGCTGCTGTGGGGGGGTACCCCATACACTCCCCCCCCAGAGGGCTTAGCGGGGAGCTGAGACCTCGGTAGTCCCGCTTTGGTGGCGAGCTGCGGGGAAAGTCTGTGCCGGGGAAGGGAGGAGGGTGGGGGTAGCAATGAGGGCTGCCCTTTGATCACACACAGACACACACACAGATTTTCTTGTATCACTCTATATTATGGTGTCTATATGACGTCATATAGACATCATGTAGAGATCATAGGAACATCATTGTCGCCTATTGCCACTTGTTCAGTGATGCCTGCCTTTGATCTTTGATGGTGTCATAGCGAGTCCTATGATCGTGAGTGATGCCTGCCTTTGATCTTTGATGTCCTATGATCATGAGTGAGCGTGAGTAATGCCTGCCTTTGATCTTTGATGTCCTATGATCATGAGTGATGCCTGCCTTGGATCACACACAGATTTTCTTCTTCTTTTAGATTTGATTGGCAGTTGGCAACCAGCTTACAGGTGCATTACCGCCACTGACTTGATTATCCATCCATCCATCCATCTTCTACTGCTTTTCCGGAGGCCCGGGTCGCGGAGGCAGCAGTTCAAGCAGAGAAGCCCAGACTTCCCTCTCCCCAGCCACCTGCTCCAGCTCTTCAGAGAGGATACCAAGGCGTTCCCAGACCAGCTGGGAGACATAGTCTCTCCACCGAGTCCTGGGTCTGCCCTGGGGTCTCCTCCCAGTGGGACGTGCCTGAAACACCTCAAGTGGGAGGCGTCCAGGAGGCATCCTAATCAGATGCCCATACCACCTCACTTGATTATCATCGCTCTATATCTCTGTATAAGGAGTTCCTATAAGGAGTTCTGAACAACTCCTTATGTGTGAAAAAATTATCCGTCCTTGGACTGCCTAGGAGCTCAGATCTTCTTCTTCTTCCTTCTTTTAGATTTGATTGGTGGTTGGCAACCAGCTTACAGGTGCATTACCGCTACGTACTTCACTCTGTAGCATCACTCTATCTGGTCAGGAGCTGTAGTCCTTCTATCATCATTGCTGTGTCCAATCGAACCTGAACTCTATCTTCAGACATCACTCTTCTTCGTCTCCTCGTACTTCACTCTATATCATCACTCTATCTGGTCAGGAGCTGTAGTCCTTCCCTCATCATTGCTATGTCCAATCAGACCTCAACTCTATCTTCAAACATCACTCTTCTTCATCTCCTCATACTTTACTCTATATTATCACTCTACACATCTTGGCCACGGCAACTGCCATGTCCAAGATGTCGGCCACCCAGGCCGGTCTATCCAGGAGCTCAGATCAGAGGAGCCTCTAATTCAAGAAATCTCTGTCTGTGTACCATAGAGACATCAAAGAACTCACAGATTTTCTTGAATCACGCTATACTATGGTGTCTATATGACGTCATATAGACATCATGTAGACATCATAGGCGATCCTATGATCTTTTAGCAAGTCCTATGGTCGTGACAGACACACAGACAGATTTCTTGAATTACCAGTTGATCTTTGAAGGTGTCATAGCGAGTCCTATGATCGTGACGTGAGCGTGTCTATGACTATGGTGTCTATATGATGTCTTATAGACATCATAGGCACATCATAGACACATCATAGGCAAATCCTATAATCTTTTAGATGACATCATATAGACACCATAGGCACATCATAGGCAAATCTTATGATCTTTTGGCGAGTCCTCTGGTCATGACAGACACACGCACAGACACACAAGAGATTTCTTGAACTATATATGGAGTGATATCGTCACTCTATGTATAATTCAAAAAATATCTGTGTCTGTCTGTGTGTCTGTCACGACCATATGACTCACCAAAAGATCATAGGATTGCCTATGATGTGCCTATGGTGTCTATATGACATCATATAGACACCATAGTATAGAGTGATTCAAGAAAATCTGTGTGTGTCTGTGTGTGATCAAAGGCAGGCATCACTCATTATCATAGGACATCAAAGATCAACGGCAGGCATCTCTCATGATCATAGAACTCACTATGACATCATCAAAGATCAAAGGCAGGCATCACTCACGCTCACTCATGATCATAGGACATCAAAGATCAAAAGCAGGCATCATTCACGATCATGGGACTCGCTATGACATCATCAAAGATCATAGGACTCGCTATAACATCATCAAAGATTATAGGACTCACTATGACATCAGAGATCAAAAGCAGTCTTCTTCTTCTTTTAGATTTGATTGGCAGTTGGCAACCAGCTTACAGGTGCATTACCGCCATGTACTTCAATCTATATCATCACTCTATCTGGTCAGGAGTTCTTATAAGGAGTTCTGAACAATCTTCTTCAAACAGTGAGATTTCCATGTCTACATGATGTCTGTAACGCTATCTGGTCATTACTCCATAAGGAGTTCTTATAAGGAGTTCTGAAAATTCTTCTTCTTCTTCTTCTTCTTCTTCTTCTTCTTCTTCTTCTTCTTCTATTACTGGCCACATATTCAGTTTTTGTTTTTTTGGGGTGAGGATGGCGACCTTGGAAACGCCATCTCCGTCTATCCGCCAGGGGGTGCGGATCGTTCCCCCGGACAGCAGCGTTACTGTGGAGGAGGTCCTTCTGGCTGTGGGCGAGCAGGTGGGCCATGATGCGATCTGCTTTGCATCCCAAATGAATAGAGCTGTAGTTGTGTTTCTGGCTGCTGAAGAGGATGCCCACACTCTGATTGGGAGCGGTGTTGTTATCGGGGATACGTATGTACAGGTGTCCCCCTTATCTGTCCCATCAACGCGTATCACCGTCTCAGGTGTTCCCCCTTTCATCACTGACGAGCAGTTGGAGACGGAGCTCCGCAGATTTGGGAAGTTTGCGGGCCCATTTAGAACTGTGACTTTGGGGTGCAAGGATGCCAAGTTAAAACATGTGAAATCACTCAGGCGACAGGTGTTCATGTTTTTGGACTCGCCAACTCAAACTCTGGAAGTGTCCTTCCGGGTCAAACACAGGGACGGCTCCTATGTGAGCTCAGGACAGATGAAGTGTTTTGAATGTGGAGACGTGGGCCATAAACGGTTCGCCTGTCCGCACAGGCAGTGGGCGGGGGGCTCTGATGGAGCCGCGGCTGGAGCCGGCGGTGCGGCCTCCGCTCACGCCGCTACTATGGACGACGTTGCGGGGCCTTCCAACGGTCCTGCTTCGGAGCCTGCCGCTGTGTCTGTGGACAGCCCGGCTGTGGCGCCCGCAGCCCAGCTTACGACTGGGAGCGTCACTGGTGATGGCGCCCAAGAAGTCACTGATGATGCGTCAGAATCTCGCTGTGTGACATCAGCGGCTGTGGCTGTGCTTCCAGTGGCTGCTAACGTTTCAGAGCAGCAGACGGAACACCACCAGTCAGCTGCTGTAGGTGGCGTCCAGGAAAATGTGGCTCATGATGAATCATTTACTCGCCTGCAGGACATGGATGCCCCAACGTCTTTTTTTGACAATCTAGACAAGCCTGCTGCAGAGATGACCTGCTTAAAACTCCCACATGGTCAAAGGACTACAAATCCATCTGAGATGAGGAGCCATACAGATGCAGTGGATTTTTACGGGGCCCTGTTTGGTACAGAACCATGTTGCATAGACTCTCAACACCAACTCTTTGAAGGTCTTCCCAGGCTCAGCCCAGAGGACAGGCCTGTTCTGGACTGTGAACTGACTTTGGATGAGTCAACTGTAGCAGTTAATCAAATGTCTCTGGGACGTGCACCTGGACTTGCCGGTCTTTCGTCTGACTTTTTTAAGCACTTTTGGGAGGTTATTGGATCAGACTTTTATGGCGTTCTAGTTGACTGTTAAGGAACTGGCTGCGAGCGCGCAGTGCTGTCTCTGCTGCCGACGGAAGGGGACTTGGCTTTGCTTAACAACTGGAGGCCTGTGGCTCTTCTTTGCACGGACTACATGGAAGAATCTTTGTTTTCCTTACTATAAAATGGTGGACTATTTGGAAGCATTCACCAATAGATGGACTGTAGGATGAGTTATGTTTGCACTTTTGACATGTAAGACACTTGGTGGATTGATATTGGTGCACTTACATTTTTGAATTGTGCAATAAAGGGATTTTTTTAAAACTCAAACTCTTCTTCTTCTTCTTCTTCTTCTTCTTCTTCTTCTTCTTCTTCTTCTTCTTCTTCTTCTTCTTCTTCTTCTTCTTCATCATCATGTCTATAACACTCTTTCTTGTCCCACTCTATATTCTTCAGGTGATCACTCTATCGTCAGGAGCTCCATTTACTGCATATCAGTCTATTGTGGGGAGTCAGGTTATTTAGCATCTCAGGCAGAGACAGTGAATAAACATGGGAGAACAATGCCCATCGGGTTCCTGGGGATATAGCAGGAAGGAGTCAGGGACATAGGGGGTTGAATGCAGTGTAATGTAAATGTCATGCTGTGTGATGAGAAATGCCATGAAACGTGTGAAGAGTGAGTTGGGGAAAAAGAGGAGAGCTTGCTGAAATGATTCAGTCTGTTTTGTGCTTGTGAGATGTGAAGTGTGTAATAAACCGCCTGTCCATGGATCTGCCTCTTTATTCACACACTCCACACTGGTGACCCTAGATGAATTATGGAACACGAGGCAAGAACCCCGGAGCCAACCCAGTCGGGAAACCCCAGCGACGCAGCAGCCATCCCACAGACAGCCCGGACTAGAACCCCCAGCAACGCGTGCGCGGTTTCAGGCAAGCTACCGGACTTTTGGCAGCACAACCCGCGCTCTTGGTTCCACCACACCGAGGCCCAGTTTGCCCTCCGGGGAGTAACGGCAGACGACACCAAGTTCTACCATGTGGTAGCAGCGCTGGACGCTCGCACAGCCCGGCAGGTAGCGAGCCTGCTCGATCAACCTCCAGCCCGCAACAAATACGAGGTGCTCAAGGCTGCGCTGACCCGGTGCTACACGCTCTCGGAATGTGAGAGAGCAGAGAGGCTCCTGGGGCGGACCAAGTTAGGAGATGGTTCGGCCGTTGACCTGATGGAGAAGATGCTGGCGTTAATGAGCACGGACGATGGGCACTTTCTGTTTGCCCACCTTTTCCTCCGGAACCTTCCAACAGAGGCGAGAGCGGCTCTTGCCAATTCGCCGTTGCTGGCCGCACGTGACTATCGTGCGCTAGCCCAGGAGGCAGACTGGATCATCCTCACCACCAGGGCGATCACAGTCAACGCGGTGGCGGCAGAGCCCAGCGAGACGACCAGAGGAGGCGAGGAGCCACCGACGGTAGCAGCAGCGGGGCCCAAGGAGCGCCAGAGAGACACGCTCTGCTTCTACCACCACTGCTTTGGAGAGAACACGCACAGATGTGCACCACTGTGCCAGTTCAAGCGCTCGGGAAATGCCAAGGCCGGCAGTCGGTAGCAGTTGCGACCGCCGGTGAAGAGAACAAGCTGCTCTATGTGACGGACTCACGCTCGGGGAGACGCTTCCTCCTCGACACCGGAGCCCAGAAGAGTGTCATCCTGCCGTCCTACACTGACCGGCTGGCAGGACCTAGCCCGACTTGTGGCAGTAAACGGCTCGGAGATTAAGACGTTCGGTGAGAGAACACTGGCCTTATCTCTACATGGCCGCTCGTATGAGTGGACTTTTATCATAGCAGCACTGTGTTGCCCGATCCTGGGCGCTGATTTTCTGTGTGCGCATGGTTTACTGGTTGATGTTGCTAACAGACGCCTGGTTAATGCACTGTCCTTTGAATCTCTCCCCTGTATAGCTCGAGGGACCCGGCCAACAGCACAAGCCAACGTCACAGCTCCAGGCGGTAAGTTCCACGCACTGCTCACTCAGTTCCCAGCACTTCCGATCCTGACTTTTTCAGCGGCCATCGCTAAGCACGGGGTGGAGCACTTTATCACCACCACCAGGCCACCCGTTTTCGCAAGACCTCGGCGCTTGGACGCAGCTACACTGGCCATAGCGTGCGAGGAGTTCGCCAACCTGGAAAGGTTGGGCATCATCAGGCGTTCGAACAACCCATGGGCATCTCTGCTACACATGGTCCCTAAGGCTGAGGGGTCGTGGCGACCGTGCGGTGATTTCCGCAGACTGAACAACGCCACAGCACACGACCGCTACCCGATTCCCCACATACAGGATTTTTCCGTTCACCTCGCCGGAGCACGCATTTTTTCCAAAATAGACCTGGTCCACGCTTACCACCAGGTCCCAGTGCGCGTGGAGGACGTACCCAAAACAGCGGTAATAACTCCGTTCGGTTTATTCGAGTTCCTGCGCATGCCATTCGGGTTAAAAGGCGTGGCACAGACGTTCCAGCGCATGATGGATGCAGTGCTGCGTGATCTCCCGTTCGTGTTCGTCTACCTGGACGATATCCTGGTAGCCAGTGTGTCCGAAGACGAACACGAAACCCACCTCAGGACAGTTTTCCAGAGGTTGGAGGAGCACGGGTTAATAATCAGCCCGGCGAAATGCCAGTTCGGCGTGACGGAGATTGATTTTTTGGGGCACCGCGTCTCTCCGGAAGGAGCGATCCCGTTGCCTGACAAAGTGCACGCCGTGGCGGATTTTCCCCGGCCTCAGACAGTCAGGGCGCTGCAAGAATTTTTGGGGATGGTGAACTTTTATAACCGTTTCCTTCCCCACGTGGCGTAGCTCATGCAACCATTGTACGCCGCGCTCAAGAGACAGAAACCCATGGATGGGGTCGAATGGACCCCGGAGCGAGAGCGGGCATTCTCAGAGGTTAAAGCAGCCTTGGCAAACGCCGCACTGCTGGCGCATCCGGACCTAGCAGCCCACATAGCGCTCACCACCGACGCTTCAGACGTGGCCATAGGGGCTGTCGTGGAGCAGCGCGTCGCCGGGGCTTGGCAGCCGCTCGCCTTTTTCAGCAGAATTTTGCACGACAGTGAACGTAAATACAGCGCGTTCAACAGGGAGTTGCTGGCCCTCCACCTGGCCATACGCCACTTCCAGTTCTGGCTGGAAGGGCGCAGCTTCACCGCGTTCGTGGACCACAAGCCACTAACGTTCGCGATGGCCAGGGTTTCAGAACCGTGGTCGGGCCGGCAGCTGAGACAGCTGGCCACGATCTCAGAGTTTACTACTGATATTCAGCATGGGTCGGGTAAACTAAATGTGGTGGCGGACTGCCTCTCAAGGGCCGTGGTGGCCCCGGTCTACATGGGGATAGATTACGCAGCCATGGCCACGAAGCAGATTAGCGATGCAGACGTGCTCGCGCTCCAGTCTGGACCAACAGGGTTAAGGCTGGAGAGCAGGGTGCTGCAAGACGGCATGCCTCCCCTTATCTGTGAGGCGTCCCGTGGTCCCGGTTGCGTGGCGCCGCCGCGTGTTTGAGTCGTTCGCACTCTGGCGCACCCAGGAGTGCGCGCGTCGGTCAAAATGGTGGGAGAGAAGTTTGTGTGGCTGAGTCTACGCAAACAAGTAAAAGATGGGGCTGCAGCCTGCGTGGTGTGCCAACAAGCCAAGGTACACAGACACACTAAGGCTCCTTTGGAGCCGTTTCGGGTACTGGCTAAGAGGTTCGACCATGTTCACGTGGACCTCGTGGGCCCCCTCCTGCTATCACAGGGGTGCACGCACCTCCTGACAGTGGTGGACCGCACCATGCGCTGGCCAGAAGCAGTCCCGCTGGCGGCAACCACGTCCGCGGACGTGGCACGCGCTTTTTTAACAGCATGGGTGGCGTGTTTTGGAGTCCTGTCGGACATTACGTCCGGTCTGACAGGGGCCTTCAATTTGTTTCCGACCTCTGGTCCGCGATGGCCCGCAGCCTGGGTGTTGCAATTCATCGCACAACCGCGTACAACCCACAGGCCAATGGGTTATGCGAGTGTTTTCATAGATCACTGAAAGCAGCACTCAGGGCTTCACTGACGGATGCAAATTGGGTAGACAGGTTGCCATGGGTTTTATTGTGGTTGCGCTCCGCGCCAAAAGAGGATTTGGAAGCTTACCTGGCAGAGCTTGTTTTTGCGCAGCCCCTATGGCTGCCCGGGGAATTTCTGCCAGGTAATCCTGCGCCGGACAGCTGCCCGTCTCAGCTTTTGCAGCGTAGCGCAAACACAGGCACGCTGCCGGGCCCAGCCCACCACTGTTTTCCGCGTGCTTTTGTGCCTAAAACTTTGAAGAACACGGAGTTCGTGTTCGTCAGACACGACGCCCACCGCCCTCCATTGCGCCCACCCTATGATGGACCGTTCAGAGTGTTGGAAACAGAGGATAAGCATTTTTTGCTAGACTTGGGGGGTCGGCGGGAGAAAATTGGCATAGACAGACTCAAACTCGCCTTTGTAGTGGCGGACAAGCAAGTGCTGTTGGCTAGGGCCCCTCGGCGTGGAAGACCCCCACGGAGAGCTCCCCAGGGAAATGATTCACCAGGGCAGCCACACGGGCAGAGCGAAGTCCCCCCCCTCGTCAAAGCCCACCCGCAGTCAGACACACTCCCTGCAGCCCCCCACCGGCACAGCAGCGCCACGGAGGCGGTAAACCCCAGTTACAGCAGATATGGGAGGAGACTGAAGCCAAAAGAGCGTGTGGACTGATGTTCTATCTAAGATGCTGGGGGGGCGGTGTGGGGAGTCAGGTTATGTAGCATCTCAGGCAGAGACAGTGAATAAACATGGGAGAACAATGCCCATCGGGTTCCTGGGGATATAGCAGGAAGGAGTCAGGGACATAGGGGGTTGAATGCAGTGTGATGTAAATGTCATGCTGTGTGATGAGAAATACCATGAAACGTGTGAAGAGTGAGTTGGGGAAAAAGAGGAGAGCTTGCTGAAATGATTCAGTCTGTTCTGTGCTTGTGAGATGTGAAGTGTGTAATAAACCGTCTGTCCATGAATCTGCCTCTTTATTCACACACTCCACACTATACATAATTCAAGAAATCTGTGTCTGTCACGATCATAAAGGCAGTCATCACTCACGATCATAGAACTTGCTATGACACCATCAAAGATCAAAGGCAGGCATCACTGAACGAGTGCTGATGTGCTTTCTTACACTCTTGCTTACACCTGCTTTCTACAGGCATGCAGAAATACTTGGTTTCTACGGGCATGCACAGGTATGCACTAGTATAGAGTGATGTTGGAAGTAAAATCATGGGTCATTGCAAATACTTTGCTTTAAAAGAACCAAGTCTTCACACAGTGGGAGGGAAAAATCCTGAATAGAAAAACAAATGCATCAAGATGCGTTGAGAATGAGTTTTAGAATCAAATTGGAGTTCTGAATCATAATCAAATCATGAGGTGCCAAAAGATTCCAGCACCGATCTCGGACCTCAGCTGGGGAGGAGGACCTACTTATCGGACCTCTTGCATTTTTATTTGGTGACCCCTGGTCTATGTTATCATCTTCTGAGTTTAAAGGGTCTGTGTTATCATTTTCTGAGTTTAAAGGGTCTTTGTTATCATTTTGTGAGTTTAGATAGATAGAAAGATAGATGTGCTTTATTGACCCCAAACTGGGAAATGACAGTGTAACAGCAGCATGACACAGACAACCCAACCAACCGAAAAACACAGCATAATAGAAAAGGAATTACCCTGGGAAGTAAAGTAAAAATGCTTAGATAACTTTATATACAACGTAGGCTACTACTAGGTTAAATAGATAATGATTCTTATGAGTCTATGGATAGTACTGACTGTACAGAGAAGGATTATAAGGCACAGGGTGAAATACAAGGTACCCATTATACTGTAAGGTGCAGCATTGTTATGACCAAATACAACATCAGAGTGAGTTATTGTACAGTGAAATGGCATGTGGCAGAAAAGATTTCCTGTACCTGACTGTTTGGCAGCGAAGCTGTAGCAGTCTGCTGGAGAAAATGCTCCGCTGACTGTCCAGTGTGTGGTGGAGGGGGTGATCAGGATTGTCTATGATTGTTCAGTGTCCTCCTCTCCACCACAGATTCAAAGGTCTCAAGCCTGATACCAATTACAGAGCCAGCTCTCTTGATAATCTTGTCAAGTCTGTTGGGTCGCTGGCTCTGATACTGCTACCCCAACAGACAGCAGCAAAGGAGATGGCGTTGGCAACAACGGCCTGGAAGAAAAGCTCCAACATCTTGTTGCACACGAAGGATCTCAACTTCCTCAGAAAGTAGTCTGCTTATCCCCTTCTTGTGCGCAGCATCGGTATTGGATCTCCAGTCCAGCCCGTTGCTGATCATGACACCCAGGTATTTGTAGTCCTCCACTACCCCCACAACCTCCCCCCAATCCGCAGTGGCTGTGAAGGCGTCCTCTTCTTCCTGAAGTCAATCACCATCTCTCTGGTCTTGCTGACATTCAGTCTCAGGTGATTCTGCTCAGTCCAGTCCACAAATCTGTCTATAAGTGCCCTGTACTCCCCCTCCTCTCCCCCTCTTATACACCCAACAACAGCCGAGTCATCAGAGAATTTCTGCAGATGGCATGACTCTGTGTTGTACTGAAAGTCGGTGGTGCATAAGGTGAAGAGAAAAGGAGAAAGCACAGTCCCCTGTTGAGCTTCCATATCACTAACCACCACATCAGACAAACCACTGCCCAGTCGGACAAACTGTGGCCTGCCTGTCAGGTAGTCAGTAATCCAGGAGATCACAGAGCTGTCAACCCCCATCATCCAGCAGCAGCAGCTGGATGGTGTTAAGTGCACTGGAATAATCAAAGAATGTGATTCTCAGTGTCTCTTCTGCCATCCAGGTGCAAATGGGTTTGTTGCAGCAGGTAGGTGACAGCGTCTTTAACTCCTAAATGGGGCTGATATGCAAACTATAGAGGGTCCAGCCACGTCTTCGCCTGCGGCCTCAGGTGGGCTAAGACCAGTCTCTCCAGGACCTTCATCACATGTGGTGTGAGGGCAACTGGTCGATAGTTATTCAAGTCCAAAGGCAACAGAGTGGGCTGAGGGGAAAGGGAGGTGCTGCACAGGGGAGTGAGGGGGGAGGGGTGTGTGTGGGGGGGTCTGGCTGTGTTGTGGGAGTGACCAACAGTGAGTTGAACCTATTAAAAAAAAACAGATTCAACTCATTAGATCTCTCATGGCTCCCCGCTGCCTGTCTGTCCCTCCCCTTACACCCAGTGATGTTTTTCATTCCAGACCACACCTCTCTCATATTCTTCTGCTGTAGTTTATCCTCCAACTTCCTCCTATAATTGTTTTTACACCTCCTCAGCATCTCTCTCAGTTCACGCTGCACTCTCCTGAATTCCTCCCTGTCTCTAGACCTAAAAGCTGTCTTCTTCTTGTTAAGAAATGCTTTCAGGTCACTGGTGATCCATGGTTTGTTGTTGGGGAAACAGCACACGGTGTGAGCTGGCATGGCTGTGTTTTCACAGAATTTGATGTATTCATTCATTCAGTCATGTTGTCTGTGTCCTCCTTGTGTGGCCCACAGAGTACATCCCAGTCCGTTGTCTCGAAGCAGCCCTGAAGTGCATCAGCAGCCACCTCCTGTGTCCACCTCCTCACAGTCCGTGTATGAGCAGGTTGCCTTTGCACAAGGGGAATGTACATAGGTGATAACAGAACATGTTAAAGGGTCTATGTTATCATCTTTTGAGTTTAAAGGGTCTATGCTATCATTTTCTGAGTTTTAAGGTGGCTATGCTATCACTTTCTGAGTTTTAAGGTGGCTATGTTGTCATTTTCTGAGTTTAAAGGGTCTATGTTATAATTTTCTGAATTTTAAGGTGGCTATGTTATCTTCTGAGTTTAAGGGGTCCATGTTATCATCTTCTGAGTTTAAAGAGTCTGTGTTATCTTTTGAGTTTAAAGGGTCTATGTTATCATTTTCTGAGTTTTAAGGTGGCTTTGTTATCATCTTCTACATTTGAAATTTTTGTGTTGACTGCTCCAGGGCAAGAAGTCCCTATGTTGTTTTCTTTCGAACAAAGAGTTTTGGTGTTATTATCAGGGCAAAAGACTTGTTTGTTTTCTCCCATCTGGTAGCTCATGGACTTTGGTAGGCCTCCGGATGCATCATGTTCACCCCTCAGGTGACATGTTTCAGGACCCAGGAGACAGACGCTGACACGAGCAGATATGGACAATTATTCTTTATTGAATAGTGAGTGAGTGTAGTGCGTGTGTGAGTGCAAATATAGATGTCTGGTCACTGGAGCTGAGCAGTTCTGATGGCGACCTGGCAACCCTGGAACACACAAGCAGAAACAATTACAGCTGTTCAGCGGTAGCGGGTAATTGCAGATGGTGAAGCTTACTTGAATGTGCCACAGGTTGTGTTCTGCTGGCTCTGAGTGCCCATGCGACGTGGTGGTGATGGTGCCCGTAGTTGCGGGGGTGAGGAGGAACTCCGTGAGGGAGGAGGCGATGCCCCGTTAGCTGGGGAGGCTGGTCCGCCGCCAGGGAGGTCCACCTGTGCACAGGGGAAAAGGCTAGGGGATGATGAATGCAGAGATCTCTTATGTGAGCGATCCTGACGTGATGTTCTTGGCTTGGCGAGAGGTCGTGGTCTTGGCTCATTACCAGGCAGAGTAGACAGACGACTCCGTGCCGAGCCGTCAGTGACACTGGCTTTTAAAGGCCGCTGATTAGCACCTGCCGGTGCATGCGCAGCTGGAGATGATGAGGCAGATGACGGCCCAGCGGCCGTCATGACATCAGGGGGTTTATGGATTTGGGTAGGCCCCCGATCCTCCTTGCTCTCCAGTCCAGTGGCCCTGGGACTCTGGAAGACCACCCGACCCACCTAGCTCTTTGGTCTGGTGGTCCTGGGACTTTGGTATGCCATCGGGCCTGTTTTTGTTTTTGGTTTGGGGCTGTGGACTTTGGTTATACCCCACAAACTATGTTGTTTGGTGCGGTGTTTTGCCCCAAATGGCCTGGTACACCCACTGCTCACCCTGAGAGGGTTTTTTTTCTTGTTGTTTTTGTTTTGGTGTAATCTTTGGGGCATCTGGGGGCCGCCCCTTCAGAGGGGGTAATGTCAGGACGTTGGTTGGACCCACGGCCGCGCTTTGAGTTATTTTGTATTTTCTACATTTATTATTATTTGTTGGATTCTTGATTCTGTTTTCAGTTCCGATTATTATTATGATATGTGACAGTCTGCTGGCAAAATGAGTCACTTTGAGGAAATCATCAAAACTCAGGTAACATTTTTTTTTTTCCACATTCTGTATTGTAAGACCTTCAAAATGATATTTAATTTGCAGGAAGTTCGCAAAAATGGACCCAGAAAAAGCCAATTTGTTTATATTTTGGCTAGGTTTAAAACTTGTGTTCGATCGGTCGGGAGTTATGTCTTCCACCAAAACATATGTATTTTTAGAAAGTATGATTTCTAAGCTTTACAATGATACCAGGCACTCACGGTGGTTTTCCCGGGCTTTGCTGCTAGCAAACAAAGAAAGAGTCATGATTTATGACTTCTTGTGCCTGTATCTCATAATGACGTGGTGCACATTCCGACTCATTTTGCCAGCACGGGTCACATAACACACAGCCTCCCAACCTGACCCTCACTAAGACCCAGGTGAGGACGGAGCTGAGGAAGATCAAGTCGAGGAAGGCGTCGGGACCGGACGGCATCAGCGCAAAGCTCCTCAAGTCCTGTGCAGACCAGCTGTGTGGGATTGTGGAGTACATCTTCAATCTGAGCCTGAAGCTGGGGAGGGTACCACAGCTGTGGAAAACATCTTGTGTGGTACCTGTACCAAAGACTTCCCACCCCAAAGATCTGAACAGCTACAGACCAGTGGCCTTGACGTCCCACTTGATGAAGACCCTAGAGAGACTGCTCCTTGCTCACCTCCGCCCCCTGGTGGGACCAGCGATGGATCCACTCCAGTTCACCTACCAGCATGGCATTGGGGTGGAGGATGTGGTGATCTTTCTCCTTCACCGTTCTCTGTCCCACCTGGAGAAGCCCGGGAATGCGGTGAGGATCATGTTCTTTGACTTCTCCAGTGCTTTCAACACCATCCAACCGATGATCCTGAAGGACAAGCTGCTGTGCACAGGGGTGGACCAGCACCTGTCATCACGGATCCTGGACTACCTCACAAACCGGCCTCAGTTTGTGAGAACCCGGGACTGTGTGTCCAACACAATCATCGGTAGCACGGGGGCCCCCCAGGGAATGGTTTTGGCTCCCTTCCTGTTCACCCTTTATACTGCGGACTTCTCACACAACACAACACACTGCCATCTACAGAAGTTCTCTGACGACTCTGTGATCGTTGGCCTCATCTCCAACGGAGATGAAGCTGAGTACAGAGGGCTTATCCAGGACTTCGTGGACTGGTGCCATCGGAACTGCCTCCAGATCAACGCGAGGAAAACTAAGGAGCTGGTGGTGGACTGCCGCAGGCAAGGACAACCCCTCACAGCACCAGTAAATATACAGGGAACAGACATCGAGATGGTGACATCCTATAAGTACCTGGGTGTTCATCTGAACAATAAACTAGACTGGTCACACAATACTGACGCACTCTACAAGAAGGGACAGCGCAGGCTGTTCCTACTGAGGAGACTCAGGTCTTTTGGTGTACAAGGGGTGCTGCTGAAGACATTCTATGACACGGTGGTGGCATCAGCCATCACTTTTGGAGTGGTCTGCTGGGGCAGTGGCATTACAGCAGCCGCTAGGAAGAGACTGAACAAACTGATCAAGAAAGCTAGCTCTGTCCTGGGGCAGCGCCTTGACCCAGTGGAGGAGATGGGAGAGAGAAGGATGGTGGCTAAACTGTCATCTCTGCTGGATTCCGAGTTCCACCCTATGCAGGACATACTGAATGCACTGAGGAGCTCATTTAGCAGCAGACTACATCATCCTAGGTGCACAACCGAGAGGTTTCACAGGTCCTTCCTACCTACGGCTGTCAGACTGTACAACCTAAGCAGGGCTGCTCACAGAGATAGCAAAAAGACGTGACAACCTAATAGTATTGAATGCAAAAGACGCAATAGACTTACACAATGGTCCCCTCCGGTATACAACTAGGAAAATACCAGTAGCTATGGAGGGTGACAATATGTATGGGTGCATAATCATACCATGTAGGATAACTAAGTAGACGGTTGTGCTGTTTCATTCCATCTAGCTACAATGCTCCGCACTGTGTGTGTTTATATATTTATATATTTATTCCATCTAGCTACAATGCTCCGCGCTGTGTGTGTTTATATATATATTTATATATTTATTCCATCTAGCAACAATGCTCCACACTGTGTGTTTATATAGTTACATATTTTTTCCATCTAGCTACAATGCTCCGCACTGTGTGTGTTTATATAGTTACATATTTATTCCATCTAGCTACAATGCTCCGCACTGTGAGTGTTTATATATTTACATATTTATTCCATCTAGCTACAATACTCCGCACTGTGTATTTATATACTCATATATTTATTCCATCCAGCTACAATGCTCCGCACTGTTTATATATTTATATATCTATCCCATCTAGCTACAATGCTCCGCACTGTCTGTATATATATATATATATATATATTTATATTTATATGTACATATGTATACTCGCTGCTCTTGTTTTTTCTCTTGCCTTCTGATTGTTGCTCTGAGTGTTGCTATCCCTGTGCTGTTGCAATCCTGGAATTTCCCCATTGTGGGACTAATAAAGGCTTATCTTATCTTATCTTATATTATATTAGTTCAGACCAGTCATTGTTGTTTTGGTCATGTCTCCCAGATTCCTTGTCTGTGTCTTCCTCACTGTGTATGTGTTCAGCCCTGCCCTTCTGTCACTGCCAGCTGCCTCATGTGTCAGCTGTCAGTGATTAGTCTCCTCATCTGTCTCATGTTGTTCTGATTGCTCCCCTTTCTATATGTACTGGTGTTCAGTCTCTGTCGAATATGGCATCATTAATGTTTCTGCTCTGTGTCTCCCGTGATTTCCTTTGCCAGTCCAGCCCGTGAGTTGTTTATGTTCCAGTAAGTTCTATTTAGTTCAGTTTATGTTCTGTTTGTTCAGCCCATGTGCTGCCATTTCTTTGTGTTTTTGAGTCAGTTGAATAAATCATTGTTTTGCACCATATCCTGCCTGCTCCTGGGTCATCTCCTTCACTCACCTTTTTGACAAAGGATTATAAAATAAATTTTTAAAAAAATACAACTTTTTTCCTCATAAATTTGCAACTCTTTTCTTAAAAATTTGTGACTTTTTTGCTCATAAATCTGCAGTTTCGTATCTTGTAAATTTGCAATTTTTATTTACATTTTCAACTTTTTTTCTCATAAATTTGTGACTTTTCTCGCAAAAATTTGCAACTTTTTTCTGATAAATTTGCATTTTTTTCTTTGTAAATTTTCAGCTTTTTCTCATAGATTTGTAACTTTTTTCTCAAAAAAATTTGTAACTTTCTCATTAATGTGCAACTTTTTCCTCAAAAAATTTCAACTTTTTTTCCTGTAAATTTGCAACCCTCATCTAGATGCTGGTTACATGTTTATTCTGTGTAATTAAATTGTAATTAGTGACTTTTTAAATGTTTAAATTGCCATCTTTTTGTCATATCTTTGCACGTTTACTCTTGCAAATGTGTACCTAATTTATATTTATACATTTGTACCTCATGCTGAATTGGTGAATACCTCTTCCCGGTTGTTGAAAGATAATAACAACCTCCTGATGACACCATTACCTGGGGACGGTCTTATTTATCCACCTGTAACAGGCTGAGTCAGAATCCTTAGAACTTTACTGTAATCCATAGGCTGTATTTGAAATGTTCCTGTTATGAAAGCCTGTTTTCCATAAATGAGTCAGCAGATGATGATTTCACCTCTGTGTCTGTAAACCTTCATCAGCAGAGGGGGAGGAAGAGCTGCCGGGGGTGAAGAACACCACTTACTGGATGACTCCTTTGGTCTGTGCTGGACTGCAAACATCTGTGCCCTTCAAACCTTGGCTACTCACATGAAATTTTCACCACACTTCAAAAAATCCACACAGAGGAAAAAAAAAATGAAAACATTTAAGTTCATAAATAAAGTTCTGTTTAATAAAGTGGAATAAAACGGGAAAAAGCATTGAACACTTGCTACTTTCTACAGCTGATTCTTGACCTCATTAAGTCTGGTGTACTGGTTTTACTAATATGTTCAATACTTTTTCCCTGAGTCATTTCACTCTCTTACACACAACTTTTTCTCTTTTTAAATTTCTCTAAATGTGTGTTGTTGTTTTTTTTTTTTGTTTGTTTTTTCCAGCTAATACCAAAGTCCGGTGAAATTTTATTGTCAGTAGCCTCATTGGAAATACATGTACTGACAAAATGTTGACTGTTCAATACTTCTTTCCTCCACTGTACCCATGAATATTGTCTGACCAAGCATCATCCATCCCAATTCATAGCTGTAAATCAAGGGTGGGATGGGGGGTGGGGAATCATGGTACATAACTGAATAAAATGAATCTGAGGCAACAATTCTAATCAGAAATGAAAAAAGTTATAAATTTCCAACTTTTATTCATAAATTAATACCTTTTCCTCTAAATTTTAAACTTTTTTCTCAATTTTTTTCCCTGTAAAACCTGCAAGTTTCTCAAAAATTTGCAACTTTTTTCTTGTAAATTTTAAAACTTTTTCTTGTAAATTTGCAACTTCTCAAAGATTTTCAACTTTTTTCTTGTGGATTTTTTACTTATGATTTTGCAACTTTTTTCTTTTGCTACTTTTTTCCTATAAATTTTGAACTTTTTTCTTATAAATTTTCAGCGCTTATCTGGATGCTGGTTAAAAATTTTTATCTACTGTAATTAAACTGTAATTTGCGACTTTCTGAACTTTTAAATTGGCATCTTTCTTCGCATTTTTGCACCTTTTCTCTTGCAAATTTGTACAAAATTTGCATTTTTCCATTTGTACCTCATCCTAAATGTGTGAACACCTCTCCATCCCACTGGAACAACATGGATGCAGAATCAACCAGACAGATGCACTGGGAAAATTTCCATTAAACATATGTTTTGTTTTGGGTTTTTTTCCCCATTAAACAGATGTGGGTTTTTTTTTCCATTAAACAGATGGTTTTTTTTTCATTAAACAGGTTTTTCCATCAAACAGATAATTTTTCCCCAATAAACACATACATATACGTATATTTTCCTATTAAACAGTTTTTTTCCATTTTATATATATATATACGTATATATATATATATATATATATATATATATATATATATATATATATATATATATATACAGTATATATATATATATATATATATATATATATATATATATATATTCCCATTAAACAGATGTTTTTTTTTTCATTAAACAGGTTTTTCCATCAAACAGAATCTTTCCCCAATAAACACATACATATATATTTTTCTATTAAACAGTTTTTTCATTAAACATGTATATGTATACAGTATACACTACCGTTCAAAAGTTTGGGGTCACCCAGACAATTATTTTGTGTTTTCCATGAAAAGTCACACTTATTTACCACCATGAGTTGTAAAATGAATAGAAAGTATAGTCAAGACATTGACAACGTTAGAAATAATGATTTGTATTTGAAATAATAATTTTTTTCCTTCAAACTTTACTTTCGTCAAAGAATCCTCCATTTGCAGCGATTACAGCATTGCAGACCTAACATGATTGCACAAGGGTTTTCTAATCATCCATTAGCCTTCTGATGCAATGAGCAAACACATTGTACCATTAGAACACTGGAGTGATAGTTGCTGGAAATGGGCCTCTATACACCTATGTAGATATTGCACCAAAAAACAGACATTTGCAGCTAGAATAGTCATTTACCACATTAGCAATGTATAGAGTGTATTTCTGATTAGTTTAAAGTTATCTTCATTGAAAAAAAGTGCTTTTCTTTCAAAAATAAGGAAATTTCTAAGTGACCCCAAACTTTTGAACGGTAGTGTATATATACTATATATGTGTGTGTGTGTGTGTGTATATATATATATATATATATATATATATATATATATATATATATATATATATATATAATATATATAATATATTCCCATTAAACAGATGTTTTTTTATTAAACAGATATTTTTTCCCATTAAACAGATGCTTTTTTTCATTAACCATGTTTTTTTCCATTAAACAGATGGTTTTTTCCCCCATTAATAATATATATATACTGTATATATACTGTATATATACTGTATATTCCCATTAAACAGATGGGAATATATATATTCCCATCTGTATATATATATATAATATATTCCCATTAAACAGATGTTTTGCCATTAAACAGATGTGCTGTGGTTTCCTTCCTTGCTGTGTGCCAGACGGC
This sequence comes from Pholidichthys leucotaenia, assembly GCA_020510985.1. Classification (NCBI taxonomy): domain Eukaryota; kingdom Metazoa; phylum Chordata; class Actinopteri; order Cichliformes; family Pholidichthyidae; genus Pholidichthys; species Pholidichthys leucotaenia. Next base: position 193,865,354 of record CM035843.1, on the reverse strand, counting down.
CGGAGGGAGGCTGAAGGAACCAACCCTCCTCTGTGCGGTTGTGGAGGTTGCACCCACCGGTTTTCCAGAGGGACCCACTCTGACTGCATCCAGCAGCAGCAGCACTCACACGCACGCACGCACGCGCCACAGCAGCTCCGGTGATGCATCCCCGCGGCAAGGGCACGGACAGCTCGCGCTCAGAGTGGTCCGGACTTTAGGATGGTGCAGAAATCTCTCAACGGCGGGGTCTACCCAACTCAGGCCGGAGAGAAGAAGCACAAGGTCGGCTTCGTGGGCTTGGAGCCGGGCGCCCCGGAATCCAGCCGGGATGGGGCGCTGCTCATCGCCGCCTCGGAGCGCAGCGGCATCCTCTGCAGACCCCGGTCCAGCATCTCGACGGGCAGACCGAGACCGAACAAGAAGAACGCCAGCTACCGGAAACTCCAGAATTTCCTCTACAATGCTCTGGAGAGACCCCGGGGATGGGCGTTCATCTACCACGCTTACGTGTGAGTGGATTCAATCCAGCTTTATTTGTTCAACTTTGGGGGCAGGGGAGTTTCTGCAGTGAAATGAATGTGGCCGTTAAGGGTTAAACCGCCGAGTTTCACCTGAATTTAACTCTGATCAAACTCTGCAACTCATGCTGACGTCAGACAGACAGACGTGGGTCGGTCCATCCGGTAAATTCGGTCCGGATCCCACACGTGTGCCCGTTCACATTCACGCACACGGACACGATAACAGGCGGGTTTTTGGTGGGAGTTGGAGTAGATGTTGCGGCAGGTTTCAGCACCACGGTCAGCGGACGGCTCCCGGAACGCTGATTAATGATGCAGGCGGAGCGGGCGCGTGCGCGCGCGCGCGCGCGGCCAACAAACCTGAGAATAGCCCAGGAGGGACTTTGTCCGGTAAATAAGCTCAAAACAGGCGAGTTTAGTCTGGGGGACATAAAACAGGATCTCTAAAATGGTCAGTTTAATGATTTTATTTGTTTTAATGGAAAAAAACCCCATCAAGCTCAAAACAAACACCGTGATAATTAAACAGCAGTGTAGAAATGTGAGCATATGGTGAATAAACAATACAATAGGAATAGTACTAGTATACAGTTAGACTCATGGGACCAAAAGAAATTTGAGTGCACTGACTGACAGGAAGTGAGAACGTCTGAGAACTTTGACGAATCTTGGACAGTTTTGGGGCGGCAGTGGCTCAGGAGGTTGAGCGGGTCGTCTAATAACCGGATGGGTTGGCGGTTCGAATCCCGCTCTCCCCAGATATCCTGCCGTTGTGTCCCTGGGCAAGACACTTCACCCGCATTGCCTCCAGTGTCCATAACAATGTGTATAAATGTATATAAATATTCGGTGGTGGCCGGAGAGGCCGTTGGCGCAGATTGGCTGCCACGTTTCCGTCAGCCTGCCCCAGGGCAGCTGTGGCTGCAGAAGTAGCTTGCCACTACCATTGTCTGTCTGGAGTGAATGAATAATGTACCTATTTGTAAAAGCGTCTTTGAGTATACAGTATATGATAAAGCGCTATATAAAATCGATGCATTATTATTAGTTTTACAGCTTTTTTTTTTTTTAAGAAAGTCCAAAGGAACAATCATATGATGTAACACACAGCTCATCCCCAACAGCACACATACATCTGCCCTACGTCTGCCCAGTGTGCAAAGTTTGCATCGGGAATAAATCGTATACAGGTCGTTTTCACACTAGCAAGACATTGGCTATATAAGATGTATTCCCAATGCAAACTTGCTGACATTGGCCCAACCTATGTGTGCTGCTGGGGATGTATCTACTCATTTTTACCGTAGACTATATAAAAAAAACCCATCAACTTCCTCCTGGAATGCATGTGGAACACTTCAGGAGAATGGTTTGTCCAGCCTGTTCTTTTCAGCTGGTCTCTTGTCCCATCCATCGGTTGTAAAGTCTCTTCATCCTACTGTAGGTAAGATAAAATAAGATAAGATCAGCCTTTATTAGTCCCACAATGGGGAAATTACAGGATTGCAGCAGCAAAGGGATAGCAGCACTCAGAGCAATAATTAATAAGATACTAAGATAAGAACTGGTTAACCAAAGCAGTAAATAAATCTACATACAGTATGTACACAGTTATATACACAGTGCAGGAACATTGGCGCTAGATGGTATCAACAGCATTACAGTTAAATTACCTTGGCAAAATATAAATATGTACCCAGACAGTATATTTCACATTTGAATGAACGGTGTTATTGCCACCCTCGATAATAATTGTAATTGTCTTAGTTGTGTATTGGAGGGGACGACCTCTATTGTGCAAAACTGTGACATTTAATACAGCCTCTGTGAGCAGTGTTTAGATTATAAAGGCTGACAGCTGTAGGTAGGAAGGACCTGTGGAACCTCTCCCTCGAGTACTTAGGATGGCACAGCCTACCACTAAATGAGCTCCTCAGTACATTCAACGTGTCCTGCATGGGGTGGGACTTGGACTCCAGCAGAGATGACAGCTTAGCCACCATCCTCCTATCACCTATCTCCTCCACTGGGTCAAGGTGTTTCCCCAGAACAGAGCTAGCTTTTTTGATCAGCCTGTTCAGTCTCTTCCTGTTGGCTGCCATGATGCCGCTGCCCCAGCAGAACACTCCATACATAATGGCTGATGCCACCACCAAATTGTAGAAGGTCTTCAGGGGTGCTCCCCGCACTCCAAAAGACCTGAGTCTCCTCAGGAGGAACAGTCTGCGCTGCTCCTTGTAGAGCACAATGGTGTTGTGTGACCAGTCCAGTTTATTGTTCAGGTGAACACCCAGGTACTTATAAGATGTCACCATCTCAGTGTCTGTTCCCTGAAAGCTTACCAGTGCTTTGGGGGTTGTCCACACATGTGGCAGTCCGCCACCAGTTCCTTGGTTTTCCTCGCATTGATCTGGAGGCAGTTCCGCAGGCACCAGTCCACAAAGTCCTGGATAAGTCCTCTGTACTCCACATCATCCCCATCAGAGATGAGGCCGACAATCGCAGAGTCATCAGAGAACTTCTGTAAATGACAGTGTGGTGTGTTGTGTGTGAAGTCAGCAGTATAGGGGGTGAACAGAAATGGAGCCAAAACTGTTCCCTGGGAACCCCCGTACTGCAGATGATGGTGTCAGACATGCAGTCCTGGGTCCTCACAAACTGTGGTCGGTCTGTGAGGTAGTCCAGGATCCATGATGACAGGTGCTGGTCCACCCCTGCACACAGCGGCTTGTTCCTCAGGATCTCTGGTTGACTGGTGTTGAAAGCACTGGAGAAATCAAAAAACATGATCCTCACAGTGCTCCCAGGCTTCTCCAGGTGTGACAGGGAACAATGTAGGAGGAAAATCACTACACCCCGATGCCATGCTGGTAGGCAAACTGAAATGGGTCCATCACTGGTCCAACGAGGGGGCAGAGGTGACTGTAAAGTCCCTCCATCCTACTGTAGGTGGGACTGTAAAGTCCTTTCATCCTTCTGTAGGTAGGACTGTAAAGTCCCTCCATCCTGCTGTAGGTGTTAGTGTAAAGTCCCTTCATCTTACTGTAGGTGGGATTGTAACGTTCCTCTATTCTACTGTAGGTGTGACTGTAAAGTCCTTTCATCTTACTGTAGGTGGGACTGTAAAGTCCTTTCATCCTACTGTAGGTGTGACGGTCTATTCACACTCCGACGGGCAGCGAAAAGTAAGCTAGGAGCAGGAAGACAAAAGAAGAGGAAAACAGCAACCTTGTGTGTAGCAGAATGGAATGTATGCACTCTGTTGGACAGAACAACATCACAGCGCCCAGGAAGACAGACCACCCTTGTGGCCCTGGAAATGAACAGGTACAAAGTAGACATAGCTGCACTTAGTGAAACAAGATTGCCTGGATATGACAGCTAGGAAGACCATGGGTACATCTTCTTTTGGAGTGGGAAATCAACTCAAGAAAGGAGAGAAGCAGGAGTGGGCTTTGCAGTTAGAAAGGAGATAGCAGCAATGCTTGATGAGGAACCGGTGCCAATCAACGACAGGATAATGACTATGAGACTGCCATTACAGTGGAAGATGTATGCCACACTCATCAGTGTATATGCCCCAACAATGACCAACACAGAGGAGGCGAAGGAAGAGTTCTACAGTGATTTACGTGAGACTATCAGGCGTGTACCGACTGATGACGGGCTGGACTCATTGGAAATTTTAATGCCAGGGTTGGTTCAGACACTGAGAAATGGAAAGGAGTGCTAGGCAGTCATGGAGTAGGCAAGTGCAATGCTAATGGAGAACTTCTTCTTGCACTATGTTCAGAGTACAACCTTGTGATAACCAACACTCTATTTAAGCACAAGGACACACACAAGAAGACATGGATGCACCCAAGATCCAAGCACTGGCACTTGTTAGACTACATCATAGTAAGGCAGAGAGACATATGGGATGTATTGGACACCAGAGCAATGAGAGGCGCGGACTGTGGTACCGATCATGTTATGCTGAGATCTTGATTAAGGATTTGGAGACAAAAACAGCACTGCAGGGCAGGTGCAAAGCCACCATGAAAGCTAAACACTAGTGCACTGAAAGGCCAAAAGAAGCAGGAAGAACTTACACAGGAAATGGATGAAAACCTGAAAGACTGGGACAGCAACAACTCAGAGAATGACATAGAAAAGAAATGGGCAATACTGAAGGGTATGGTGTATCAGACTGTGAGTGATGTATTAGGCCACCCTGAGAGGAAACATCAAGATTGGTTTGATGAGCATGATGAACATCTGAAGAAACTACTAGAAGCGAGGAATACAGCTAGGCAGGAAAACCTACAGTGTAACACAAGGTCGAAGAAGAAGAAATACTCAAAGGCTCAGAGTGAGCTACAGAAGTACACCAGAGAAATGAAGTCCAACTGGTGGAATGAAAAAGCGGAGGAACTTCAAACTGCAGCAGACAGGAAAGACATGAAAACATTCTTCACAGGTGTGAGAGAAATCTATGGCCCTAAACCAAGAGGATTGATTCAACTAAAAGCTATGGATGGTGAAACGGTTTTGCAGGAGAAAGACAAGATCCTGGACAGATTTGCAGACCACTTTGACCAACTACTAAACAACCCTGGAGATCTCACTGAAGAGGCTAAAGAAGCTCTAGTGCAGCAACCAGCTGTATCAAGTCTGGCTGAACCACCAAATCTTGATGAACTAATGGCAGCTATCAGGACAACACAGGATGGTAAAGCTCCAGGAAGGGATGGAATTCCAGCAGAAGTGTGGAAATTTGGTGGTGTTCAGCTGACCAACTGCCTGCACAAGCTCATCCAAGAGATATGGGATGCCCAGAAAGTACCTCAAGACTGGAAGGATGCAAATATTGTGCCTTTGTTCAAGAAAGGTGACAGGAAAGATTGTGGAAATTACCAAGGTATATCACTGCTAGCCACTGTTGGTAAGATTCTCTCACGTGTACTACTGGACAGACTCAATGAACACATCTCGTAGAATGTACTACCAGAAACCCAGTGCGGCTTTAGAAGTGGAAGAAGCCCAATGGACATGATTTTCTGCTTGAAACAGGTTCAAGAAAAGTGCATCGAACAGAACATGCCGCTTTATGTAGTCTTCATTGACTTCAATAAAGCCTTCGATACTGTTTCGTGACAAGGACTTTGGCAGGTACTCAAGAAATATGGCTGTACAGAGAAGTTTGTCAGCCTGATCGAGGCACTCCATACGGGTATGCAAGCAAACGTGGCAATGAGTGGTTCAGTATCTAAAGACTTTTCAGTAAGCAACGGGGTGAAACAAGGTTGTGTGCTGGCACCTACACTCTTCTCGTTATGTCTGGAAGCCATGTTTGAGGTGGCCTTCAAAGACACTTCAGAAGGAGTATACATTCAAACAAGGAAAGAAGCAGACTTGTTCAATGTGGCACAGTTTAAAGCTAAGAGGAAGACATCGATAAAGGTAGTAAGAGGAATGCTCTTTGCCAACTACAGTGTTCTAGTTGCACACAGTGCGGAAGATATGCAATCTTTATTGGAGAAATTTGCAAGAGCAGCTAGCCAATTCAGCCTCCAAATCAACATCAAGAAGACAGAGTGCCTTTATCAACCACCAAAGTTCCAATTATCAACATCACTACCAGAAGAGATCAGCATTGGTACAGAGCCACTAGTCAAGTGCAAGACTTTCAAGTATCTAGAGAGTACTGTTTCAGAGAATGCTAGGCTGGAGGATGAACTATCTCTCAGAATGGGAAGATCAAGCACTGTGTTTGGAAACTTGAGGGAGAGACTGTGGAACAATCAACATGTGTCTGTCCGTGTGAAATGCAAAGTGTACAGAGCGACAGTACTGGCTACTCTATTGTATGGTGCTGAAACTTAGACTGTCTACAGAGTGCAGGTAAAGAAACTCCACACGTACATGATGAGACACCTTCAAGCCATAATAAACATCTCATGGAAAGACAAGATAACCAAAATAGAAGTGTTGTTTACTTGTAAGTATACTTGGCAATAAAGCTGATTCTGATTCTGAAACGAACTGGTCTACCATCAATGGAGGACATGCTAATACAGACAAACCTGAGATGACTTGGACATGTTGAGAGGATGGACCACCAGCGTCTCCCTTGACAGTTACTCTACTCACAGTTATGCGAGGGCAAACACAATCAGGGTAGACCAAGGCTCAGATTTAAAGACACTGTAAAAAGAAACTTGAAGAAGCTGGATATAGACAGGAATTCCTGGCAGTGGAAGGCTAAGGACAGAGCTGCATGGAGGAATCTGATCAGACCTAAATGAACCAGTTATTGTTGCCCACGACAGACTGCTATGATGATGATGATGAGGTGTGACTGTAAAGTCCCTCCATCCCACTGTAGGTGTGACAGTAAAGTTCCCTCCATCCCTCTGTAGGTGTGACTGTAAAGTCCCCCCATCCTACTTCAGGTGTGACTGTAAAGTCCCTTCATCTTACTGTAGGTGGGACTGTAAAGTCCCTCCATCCTCCTGTAGGTGTGACTGTAAAGTCCCTCCATCCTACTTCAGGTGTGATCTGACTGTAAAGTCCCTCCATCCTACTGTAGGTGTGACTGTAAAGTCCCTCGATCCTATTGTAGGTGTGAGTGTAAAGTCCCTCCATCCTACTTCAGGTGTGACTGTAAAGTCCCTCCATCCTACTGTAGGTGTGACTGTAAAGTCCCTTCATCTTACTGTAGGTGGGACTGTAAAGTCCTTTCATCATCCTGTAGGTGTGACTGCTAAGTCCCTCCATCCTACTTCAGGTGTGACAGTAAAGTCTCTCCATCCTCCTGTAGGTGTGACTGTAAAGTCCCCCCATCCTACTTCAGGTGTGACTGTAAAGTCATCCATCCTACTGTAGGTATGACTGTAAAATCCCTCCATCCTACTTCAGGTATGACTGTAAAGTCCCTCCATCCTACTGTAGGTGTGACTGTACAGTCCCTCCATCCTCCTGTAGGTGTGACTGTAAAGTCCTTCCGTCTTACTTCAGGTGTGACTGTAAAGTCCCTTCATCCTACTGTAGGTGGGACTGTAAAGAACTTCCATCCTGCTGTAGGTGTGAATGTAAAGTCCCTCCGTCTTACTTCAGGTGTGACTGTAAAGTCCTTTCATCCTACTGTAGGTGGGACTGAAAAGTCCTTTCATCCTGCTATAGGTGTGACTGTAAAGTCCCTTCATCCTACTGTAGGTGTGACTGTAAAGTCCTTCCATCCTGCTGTAGGTGTGAATGTAAAGTCCCTCCATTCCTCTGTAGGTGGGACTGTAAAGTCCCTCCATCCTCCTGTAAGTGTGACTGTAAAGTCCCTCCATCCTACTTCAGGTGTGAATGTAAAGTCCCTCCATCCTACTGTAGGTAGGACTAAAGTCCCTCCATCCTCCTGTAGGTGTGACTGTAAAGTCCCTCCATCCTACTGTAGGTGGGACTGTAAAGTCCCTCCATCCTACTGTACTTCAGGTGTGACTGTAAAGTCCCTCCATCCTACTTTAGGTGTGATTGTAAAGTCCCTCCATCCTACTGTAGGTGTGACTGTAAAGTCCCTCCATCCTCCCGTAGGTGTGACTGTAAAGTCCCTCCATCCTCCCGTAGATGTGACTCTAAAGTCCCTCCATCCTACTGTAGGTGTGACTGTAAAGTCCCTCCACCTTCCCATAGATGTGACTCTAAAGTCCCTCCATCCTACTGTAGGTGTGACTCTAAAGTCCCTCCATCCTCCTGTAGGTATGACTGTAAAGTCCCTCCATCCTACTGTAGGTGTGACTGTAAAGTCCCTCCATCCTCCTGTAGATGTGACTCTAAAGTCCCTCCATCCTACTGTAGGTGTGACTGTAAAGTCCCTCCATCCTCCTGTAGATGTGACTCTAAAGTCCCTCCATCCTACTGTAGGTGAGACTGTAAAGTCCCTCCACCTTCCCTTAGATGCGACTCTAAAGTCCCTCCATCCTCCTGGAGATGTGACTCTAAAGTCCCTCCATCCTCCTGTAGGTGTGACTGTAAAGTCCCTCCATCCTCCCGGAGATGTGACTCTAAAGTCCCTCTATCCTACTGTAGATGGGACTGTAAAGTCCCTCCATCCTACTGTACTTCAGGTGTGACTGTAAAGTCCCTCCATCCTCCTGTAGGTGCGACTGTAAAGTCCCTCCATCCTCCCGTAGATGTGACTGTAAAGTCCCTCCATCCTACTGTAGGTGTGACTGTAAAGTCCCTCCATCCTCCTGTAGATGTGACTGTAAAGTCCCTCCATCCTCCTGTAGGTGTGACTGTAAAGTTCCTCCATCCTACTGTAGGTGTGACTGTAAAGTCCGTCCATCCTCCCGTAGATGTGACTCTAAAATCCCTCCATCCTACTGTAGGTGCGACTGTAAAGTCCCTCCATCCTCCTGTAGATGTGACTCTAAAGTTCCTCCATCCTACCGTACTTCAGGTGTGACTGTAAAGTCCCTCCATCCTACTGTAGGTGCGACTGTAAAGTCCCTCCATCCTCCTGTAGATGTGACTCTAAAGTCCCTCCATCCTACCGTACTTCAGGTGGGACTGTAAAGTCCCTCCATCCTACTGTAGGTGTGACTGAAAAGTCCCTCCATCCTCCCATAGATGTGACTCTAAAGTCCCTCCATCCTACTGTAGGTGTGACTGTAAAGTCCCTCCATCCTCCTGTAGGTGTGACTCTAAAGTCCCTCCATCCTACTGTAGGTGTGACTGTAAAGTCCCTCCATCCTACTGTAGGTGTGACTGTAAAGTCCTTTCATCTTACTGTAGGTGGGACTATAAAGTCCTTTCATCCTGCCTGACGTGTGACTGTAAAGTCCTTTCCTTCTACTGTAGGTCTTTTGAGCCATTTCTCCTGCTGACATATTTGTGCTCCACAGTCTTTCTTTATAAATGACTGTCCACACCAAGCACGATAACTATAAAATTATAGCTTTAAAAATCATTCTAACTCAAGTGGATGGCAGAGTCCACACTACAAGACTAGCTGGTTCTTTAATCCACAGTTGAATATACGTATCTCTGGCGCCAGTCTGGCCTCTTTGCTTATATTTTGGCTGTAACAGCCAAATAGTTTAGCTGCTCTAAGTGGCCACAGTTGGGATTTCTGACAGACTTCACGGTTGACCTGCCATGTACAAACAGAGAGACCAGTCTGGTAGCCTTCTACTCTGACTCAGCTTTTGTTTTTATCTATTTTCTACATATTCTGTCCATCCCAGTTACACACCCATTTCCCATCTGGATCATCTACCAATCCTTGACCATATACAGCGGGGAAAAAAGCATTGATCACCTCAACATTTTTCTCCTCAAACATATTTCTGATGGAGCCATTAACCTGAGATTTTCACCAGATATCAGTAACAACCCAAGTAATCCATACATACAAAGAAATCAAGGCAACTGTGTTCACAAGTTATATTTAATAAAGTGGAATTACACAGGGAATAAGTGTTGTACACATGAAAAAGAGGTGCAAAAACCCATAGAAAGCCAAGAAACCAGCTGAAATCCATTACAATTTAGGAAACCATCCCATCCCCCATCGGTGCAAATTAATTTAAGCTGGATACGTCCTGATTGATCACCTTTAAAAAGGTCTGTGAATATCAGATTGTCACACCACAAGGAACTCATGATGGGTTGAAGCAAAGAGCTCTCTCTAGACCTTGGCAATCTTATTGTTGCAAAACATAATGATGGCATTGGTTACAGGCACATTTATAAACTGCTGAATGTTCCAGTGAGCACCACTGGAGCTATCACTCGGAAGTGGAAAGAACATCATTTTACCATAAACCGGCCATGATCAGGAGCTCCTTGCAAGATTTCTGACAAAGGAGTCAAAAGAATTATCAGAAGAGTTATCCAAAAGCCACAGACCACTCGTGGAGAGCTCCAGAAAGACCTGGAGTTAGCAGGTACTGTTGTTTTAAAGAAAACAATAAGTAGCCCACTCACCCCACTCACTTCACAAGACTCCATTGCTGAAGAAAAAAACATGTTGAAGCTTGTTTAAAGTTTGCTACACCACATTTGGGCAAGCTAGTAAAATACTGGGAGAATATAGTCTGGTCAGATGAGACCAAAGTTGAACTTTTTGGATGCCATAACACACAGCATGTTTGGAGGAGAAATGGCACTGCACATCAGCCCCAAAACACCATACCAACAGTGAAGTTTGGAGGTGGGAGCATCATGGTGTGGGGGTGTTTTTCAACACATGGTGCAGGCAGACTTCATATAATTAAAGGAAAGATGAATGGACAAATGTACAAAGACATCCTTGATAAGAACCTGTTGCCACCTGCCAAGATGCTGAAGATGAAATGAGGGTGGACATTTCAGCAAGACAATGATCCCAAACATACAGCCAAGGGGACTCTCAACTGGCTCCAGAGAAGAAAAATAAAAATGCTAGAATGACCCAGTCATTCACCTAACCAGAATCCAATTGAACATTTATGGAACGAACTGAAGATCAGTGTTCATAGAAGACACCCATGGAACCTTCAAGAGTTGAAGACAGTTTGCGTGGAAGAATGGGCTGAAATCATTCCTAAGCAATGCCTGCGCCTAGTTTCTCCATACAGGAGGCATCTGGAAGCTGTTATTGCCAACAAAGGCTTTTCTACTAAATATTAAATGAATTCCACCAAACGTGTTCAATACTTATTCCCCGTGTCATTCCATTTTATTAAATATAACTTGTTTTGTGAACACAGTTGCTTTGATTTCTTTGCATGTATGGATTACTTGGATTGTCACTGATATCTGGTGAAAATCTCAGGTCAATGGCTCCATCAGAAATATGTTTGAGAAAAATGTTGATGTTGTAGGAACCATGAAATGAAGAGACTGAATGATTTCTCAGTATTGGTTTATTTCATCTCACGTCCTACAGCTCCTCTCTCAGTCAGGGAATGAAGAGATCGAGCTGCGGTAAACCACATACCTTTATACTCTCACATCCAACACAAATCACATTCACATCAAACACAGAATTACATTCACATTTAATCCTCCCATTGTCCTCTCGGCTTCTCTGTCTGACCCCAGGAGTCAGACAGTCCCTTCAGGTCCACTCCCAGATCTTCTCACTTCTTCTCCAGTCCGCAGGGGGTCCAGACTCAATGTCCGTTTGAGGCGTGATGTCAATACACACTGCGAGCTCAAAGTTCCCTCATGTCTGGGTCTCTGCCAAGGAATATGTGAGCTACATAATGTTACGCCACATCACTCCCCCCGAAACGCCCAAGAACGGACATACACCAACATTACTCTAACCGTTATACACCCTATGTCAATAATGGACAGTCATACACATTATACCCTTACATCACCCCCCCCTTTGCAGGATCTACAGCACAATTTACACGGGTTGATCAAAATACACATCACTCTGCCCGTTGCTTAGGCTTCAATCTCCTCCCGAATCTGCTGAACGCAGGCTTCGCAGCCTGTGTTGCGCCGTCCTGCGGTGTGCCTGTGGAATGAGGGGGAGAAGGGTTATTTACCCCCTGCTGGGGAACTAGGGACTGTTCCCTGGGAGGCCTGCCGCGTCGAGGCGCCCCCGCCGGCCGTACAGGTTCGTCACGTAACACAAAAGCAGGCTTTAATCTGTCAACACTGATTGTTTCTTTCCTGCCCACCAAGTCCAGCACAAAATATTTCTCCCCGGTTTCCAGCACTCGAAACGGACCGTCGTAAGGTGGGCGGAGACTGTGACGCTGGGCGTCGTGTCTGACAAAAACAAACTCTGCGTTTTGCAAAGCCTTGGGAACAAAAACCCGCGGAAAAGTGTGATGAGCGGGGCCTGGGAGCATTTCTGCCCCCGTGCCATGTAGAGGTCCCCGTACCGGGGGGCGCTCGGGTGCTGCATGGGCTGGCAGGAATTCTCCTGGCAGCCTGAGAGGTTGAAAAAAAACTAATTCAGCAGGTGAGGCATCTAAATCCTCTTTGGGTGCCGAACGCAACCCCAATAAAACCCATGGTAGTTTGTTTATCCAATCTGTATCCGTGAGCGACGCTCTGAGGGATGCCTTCAACGATCTGTGAAAATGCTTGCATAAACCGTTGGCCTGTGGGTGATAAGCGGTGGTGCGATGGGCTGTTGCCCCTAAGCCGCTGGCCATGGCTGACCACAGCTCTGAAACGAACTGCGGACCCCTATCGGGCGTAATGTCCGACGGGACTCCGAACCGCGCTACCCAGGCTGTTAAAAAAACACGAGTCACCTCTGCTGCTGTGGTAGACTGCAATGGGACTACTTCCGGCCAACGCGTGGTCCGGTCCACCATTGTCAGGAGATGTGTGAACCCCTGCGAGGGCGGCAGGGGTCCCACTAGATCTACGTGCACATGATCAAACCTCTTAGCCGGAATGTGGAAAGGTTCTAAAGGAGCTTTTGTGTGCCTGTGAACTTTGGCCCGCTGGCAGGACATGCAGGCTCTCGCCCACTCCTTCACGTGCTTGCGCAGGCTCGGCCAAACAAACTTCTCCGCTACCATTTTCACCGAAGCGCGTACTCCCGGGTGTGCTAGGGAGTGCACCGCATCAAAAACGCGACGGCGCCACGTGGCCGGTACCACCGGGCGAGGTCATCCGGTGGATACATCGCAAATAAGCGGGGGTGAACCGGTTTGTAAACTTATGTTCTCCAGCCTTAACCCTGTTGGTCCAGACAGGAGCGCACGCACGTCTGTGTCTTCGCCCTGCTCTGCTGCCATGGCCGCGTAATCTATCCCTACGTGTATCGGAGCTGCGTGCGTGTCCGCGCTTTTACCGCGCTCCGCGTCTGCGGCGTTACAGCCCCCATCCGCGCGGACAGGCGCTGTTACCGCTCGAGAGAGGCAGTCTGCCACCACATTAAATTTACCGGCTACATGCTGTATATCGGTGGTGAATTCTGAAATTGCGGCCAGCTGCCTCTGCTGTCGGCCTGACCATGGTTCTGAGATTTTGGACATTGCAAAGGTTAGCGGTTTGTAGTAGTAGTAGTAGATTAGTTGTGGTCGACAAACGTGGTGAAACGCCTCCCTTCCAACCAGAACTGAAAATGGCGAATGGCCAGGTGGAGCGCTAGCAGTTCCCTGTCAAACGCGCTATATTTTCGCTCAGCATCGCATAGGGATCTGCTAAAAAAAGCGAGTGGCTGCCAAGCCCCGGCGACTTGCTGTTCCACCACAGCTCCTATGGCCACATCTGACGCATCTGTGGTTAGCGCTATTCGGGCTGCCGGGTCTGGGTGAGCCAGCAGTGCTGCATCTGCTAGTGCTTTCTTAACCTCAGTGAATGCGTGCTCCTGCTCCGGGGATCACTCAATCGCATTGGAGGGCTTCTGTTTTTTTAGCGCGGCGTACAACGGTTGCATGAGCTGCGCCGCGTGAGGTATGAAACGGTTGTAAAAATTTACCATACCTAAAAATTCTTGCAACGCTTTTACCGTTTGTGGCTGGGGAAACTCAGCCACTGCGCGTACTTTGGAGGGCAGCGGAACTGCACCCTCTGGGGAGACGCGGTGCCCTAAAAAATCGATCTGTGCTACGCCAAAATGGCACTTGGCTGGGTTGATTATCAACCCATGTGCTCCCAACCTCTGAAAAACAGTTCTGAGGTGACTTTCTTGTTCCTCCTCAGAGGCGCTGGCGACCAAAATATCATCTAAGTAGACAAAAACAAAAGAGAGGTTGCGCAAAACGGCATCCATCATGCGTTGGAAGGTTTGCGCAGCGCCTTTAAGGCCAAAAGGCATGCGTAAAAATTCCAAAAGCCTGAAAGGGGTTATTACCGCTCTCTTGGGAATGTCCTCTGGTCGGACCGGGACCTGATGATAACCGCGGACCAGGTCTATTTTAGAAAAAATGCGCGCCTTGGCCAAATGCACCGAAAAATCTTGGCTATGCGGAATTGGGTAGCGGTCCTGCGCTGTGGCATTGTTTAACCTGCGATAATCGCCGCACGGTCTCCACGAGCCGTCCGCCTTAGGGACCATGTGGAGGGGGGAAGCCCAAGCGGACTTCGAGCGGCGAATTATGCCCAACCTTTCCAGGTTGGCAAACTCCTCACGCGCAATGGAGAGCTTAGCTGCATCCAAGCGCCGAGCCTTGGCAAAAACTGGTGGGCCACTTGTGGTTATAAAGTGCTCCACCCCATGCTTCACCACCTTAGCTGAAAACGTGGGAACTGTGAGTGCTGGGAACTGGTTTAGGAGAGTGTGGAACTTACCTCCTGCTGCGGCGGCGTTGGCCTGTACTGACGGCGGGGACACTCGCGCTGCACAGGGAATAGAACAAAAAGAGAGTGCATTAACCAAGCGTCTATTAGCCAGATCTACCAACAAGCCATGTGAGAACAAAAAGTCGGCGCCTAACATGTTGAAACTCACCGCCGCTACTATGAAGGTCCATTCATAGATGCGGCCGTGTAAGGACAGGCGCAAAGTTCTTTCACCAAAAGTCTTGATCGACGAGCCGTTTGCGGCTGTTGCCCCATCTCCGCGGGGACCGGCCACCCGGTCCGCGTAGGTTGCGGTGATGAAACTCCTCTGTGCCCCGGTATCAACGAGGAATTGCCGTCCGGAACTCGCGTCTGTCAGGTACAGCAGCTTGTTCCGTTCACCGAGGGTCGAAGCTGCTAACGACCCCCGGTTCTTGCGTTTCCCTGCTTCTTGAAGTTGCATGGTGGGATGCATCTGTGTGCCTTGTGCGCGAAGCGCCGATGGTAGAAACACAGCTCGTCCCCTCCTCTGCTTCGGGACCGCGCTGCTGCTGTTGTCGCTGGGGTCGGTTCTGCTGCCACCGGTTCTCCATCGCCCCGGGCCGCTGCGCCGAGGTCTGCTGCTGCCGCTGCCGTCTCCTGCTCGCCGCATGCGTCCAGGAGCCGCTCCGCTTCCAAGGCCAGCGTGCGGAAGTCCTGCTGGTCCACACA
This sequence comes from Pholidichthys leucotaenia, assembly GCA_020510985.1. NCBI lineage: Eukaryota > Metazoa > Chordata > Actinopteri > Cichliformes > Pholidichthyidae > Pholidichthys > Pholidichthys leucotaenia. Next base: position 193,849,920 of record CM035843.1, on the reverse strand, counting down.
CCTCATGCTGGACAGGGAGCCTCTCATGTGCGCTGGAAGAGTCCTTAAGAAGATGTGTTTAAATAAAAACGCATCGTTGTCTGCCCCGATCATCTGCAGCATGTCCTCCATGAGGACGGTCGGCCTGCGTCCTCCTCTGTCGCGCAGGTCCAGAAGTGTTCTGGCCCTCACCTCGGCTGATGGCACAAAACTCCGAATGAGGGCGGCTTTCAGGGCGTCGTATCTGCCAGCAGCGGGCGGCTGCTGCACCAGGCTCCACACACACCGGGCTGTGCGGCTGTCGAGTCTTGCGATGACATTGTGGAACTTAATGTCATCTGCTGATACCCCGTTGAGCACGAACCGCGACTCCACGTATTGGAACCATGAGTGCGGGTCCTCTTGCCAGAACTCGGGGAGTTTAATTGAGTTTATGCCGGTGCGGGCGGTCTCCGGTGAATCAGGTTCGGAGTCGGAGAGACGATCTCCAAGCCTTTCCATATTTCTCACGTGTGGGTCACCAATGTAGGAACCATGAAATGAAGAGACTGAATGATTTCTCAGTATTGGTTTATTTCATCTCACGTTCTACAGCTCCTCTCTCAGTCAGGGAATGAAGAGATCGAGCTGCGGTAAACCACATACCTTTATACTCTCACATCCAACACAAATCACATTTCCATCAAACACAGAATTACATTCACATTTAATCCTCCCATTGTCCTCTCGGCTTCTCTGTCTGACCCCAGGAGTCAGACAGTCCCTTCAGGTCCACTCCCAGATCTTCTCACTTCTTCTCCAGTCCGCAGGAGGTCCAGACTCAATGTCCGTTTGAGGCGTGATGTCAATACACACTGCGAGCTCAAAGTTCCCTCATGTCTGGGTCTCTGCCAAGGAATATGTGAGCTACATAATGTTACGCCACAATGTGTTCAATACTTATTTTCACTGCTGTATTCCATCCAGAGACATTATTTTAGTCTATTTTGTTATAGTTTATCATAATCTGGACTGGACAGCTTCTTGATTAGCAGTGATTAGCTGTCATACGCAGAGTTTGCAATTCACCCATCACCACCACTCAAACTGTATTTGGGCTTTTAAACTCTTACACTGACCCTGGTCACATGGTGAAAATAAACTGATTACTGGGAATAAACCGACAATGGCAATAATCAGTTTTGTCATGTTTACATGCACTGAATAAACAGATTATTGGAGGGTAAACCACTTGAGTTAATGACCCCGGTTATATAGCCTTTATTGGATTATTCCGTATACTACATGGCCATTTGAATAATCAGATTACTCTAGAAATCCAATCATAATCAGTTTATTCATGCACATAGAAATGTGATCAGTGACTCAACATTTGTTAGCATGTTAGTTCGTCTAACAACCAAAGCTGAAGGCTAAGTTAGCCTCAAACATGGCACAGATCTTAGAGAAGTGATGACAAAGTGGTGTGTGGGGTGACCTAGCACTTATTAGCATTTTAAAGCAACAAGTCATAAAACAGCTCACTATGAGAAGAGGTCCTTCCCCATGTGCAAAATGATTCTGCTGTGGAGGAATGATGTCACGAGACATGAGAGCTGCCAGTTTAGAACTTTATTCAACTCCAGCAACAAGACTGACTCCCTGGCGCCAAGGCACATACATTTATATCTCTTGCCTCCTCCCCCTACTCCCCAAGTCACTGGGTGAGAGTGGAACCTCCTGGTGGTCCACCACACAGCCCCACACCCCAAACACCCAGAAAGGGCCTTAACAGTCCAGTACCTTGGGCTTGAGCAATCACCCGTAACGGCTGTAACATGGAGCAGCTGGGCCGACTGAGGCACCTTCCGGTCAAGGTGAGGAAGGAGAAGACTCGGTCTCCAGTGAACAGTTCTCTCAAGGGGGAAAACCAACCTGTGAACCCACCACCGGCGGGTGTTTACGCCAGGGAGCCTGGGCCAGCACCACCTGCTCATCTGCAAACACATAAGCGGGCTTAAGTCTGTCTATTCCAATGTTTTCCCTGCATCCTCCAAAATCCAACACAAAATGTTTCACCCCCATTTCCAAAACTCTGAAAGGGCTGTTGTAAAGCAGACACAGCAAGGTTCTGTGGGCATCATGACTGACAAAAACAAACTCGGCATTCTCCAATCGCTTTGGAACAAAAGTGCGGGAAAAACAATTTTGCACTGGCCCCTGAACGTTACTTGCCTCTGCCCTAAGAAAAAGACACGGATGAGTCGGTACCAGGTGCGGGACCTTCCGGCAAAAATTCCCCCGGGATCCACAATGGCTGACCAAAAACGAGCTCAGCCGGGGAAGCTGCCAGATCCTCTGGGCATGGAGTGCAATTCCAGTAGGACTCAAGGCAGGCAGTCGACCCAATTCACGTTGGTCAATAAGGCTCTGAACGCGGCTTTAAGCAGCCTGTGGAACCTCTTGCACAACCCATTAGCCTGCGGGTTGTATGCGGTGGTACGGCGAACTTTGACCCCCAGGCTCTCGGCCACAGCAGACCAGAGTTCCGAAACAAACTGGGGACCCCTGTCGGAGGTGATGTCCAACGGGGAACCAAAATGTATGACCCAGGATGCCAAAAACGCGTGGGCAACGTCGGCAGATGTGGTGGAAGCCAGTGGAACTGCCTCTGGCCAACGCGCGGTGCAGTCCACTATCGTCAAAAGATGCGTGAAATCCTGTGACAGCGGAAGGGGGCCCACTGAGTCCATGTGGATGTGGTCAAACCTCCTGCTTGGAATCGGGAAAGGTTCAAGGGGGCCCTTTGTGTGCCTCTGAACCTCAGCCCGCTGGCACGCAGTGCAGGCAGCAGCCCACTCCTTCACATCCTTGCGTAAGCAGGGCCAGACGAATTTAGACCCCACCAGCTTAACCGAAGCCCATACACTAGGGTGTGAGAGAGAGTGCACGGACTCAAAAACATGGCAGCGTCAAGAGCCCGGAACAACCGGGTGGGGACAGCTGGTGGAGATGTTGTAAAGCAGGGGGCCAACCCTCTTGTACCACCCTGCTCTCCAGTTTAAGGCCCATACCCACGGAACAGAACGTACAAATGTCCGCATCCCTGTAAAATCAATACCCAAGTAGACTGGAGACCAGCATGCATGATAAACAGTCGGCCACAACATTGAGCTTACTGGCCACATGTTGAATGTTGGTCATGAACTCTGATATTGTGGCTAGGTGACGTTACTGCTGCGGTGACCACGGTTATGAGATTTTGGACATTGCGTAGGTTAAAGACTTGTGGTTGACAAACGCGGTAAATGTGCGACCCTCGAGCCAAAACTGGAAGTGACATGTGGCCAGGTAGAGGGCTAACAACTCTCTGTTGAAGGTGCTATACTTACACTCGTTATTGCAGAGTATGGCTGAAAAAGGTGAGAGGTTGCCACGAACCAGAGACATATTGTTCCACCACTGCTCCTACCGCAACATCAGACTCATCTGTAGTAAGCACGATCCATGCCGATGGGGATGGGTGGGCCAGCAAAGCCGCATTGGCCACATTGGGTCCAGTCGATGTTGTCCGTGGGTTTCTTCTTGAGCGCACCGTACAGCGGTTGTAGCAGCTGGGCTGCCCGGGAAAGGAAACGGTTGTAAAAATTGACCATTCCCAAAAATTCCTGCAGTGCCCTCACGGTCTGCAGATGAGGGAAATCTGACACCACCCGTACTTTAATCTGGCAGCGGAATCACGCCCTCAGACGAGATGCGGTGGCCCAAGAAATTGATCACCGGCAACCCAAACTGACACTTGGACAGATTAACTGGCCAGATTAGGTCTGTGTGCTTCCAGCCAACAGAAAAAACTTGTTTCAGATGGGAGAGGTGCTCCTCCTCAGATGCGCTAGCCACCAGAATGTCATCTAGGTAGATGAACACAAATGGCAAGTCGCAGAACACTGTGTCCATCATCCTCTGAAAAGTCTGAGCTGCGCCCTTCAGCCTGAATGGCATGCAAAGAAACTTGAAAAGGCCAAAAGGTGTTATCACTGCTTTCTTTGGGACATCTTCAGCACGAACCGGAACCTGGTGGTAGCCGTGGGCCAGATCCACCTTAGAAACATGCACATTCCGGCCAGGTGCACTGAAAAATCTTGAATGTGCTGGATGGGGTAACGGTCGTGCTCAGTGATGTTGTTCAAGCAACGGAAATCACCGCACGGCCGCCACATACCATTGTACTTGGACACCATGTGCAGCGGGGATACCCAAGGGCTATTGGAGTGCCTAAGAATCTCAAATAATGGTCCCAAGATATTGCGATATATATCGTGCATCGCGATAAAATCCTAAATGTATCGTGATACATGTTAAGAGCAATATCGCCCAGCCCTAATATAAACCATCTACAAATGGATGAGAGGAAATATTCTACAAATAACAAAAAGTAAAAAGTAGGTTACAAACATTTCTGGTCTGGTCTGATGCTGCATGCTTCAGCAGTGAGGAGCGTAGAGGAATTCACCGTGCACTGCACATCAACTCCCCCGAGACGGCCCGTGCCCCGAAATGCTTTAATGTGAAACACACACACACACACACACACACACACACACACACACACACACACACACCCACAGAGCCCTCTGGTGCTGCTGAAATATTAACTGAATACTACAGCACCAGAGCAAGGCTCCGTCTCAGCCATCTGTTCTGCTTTTATGTGAGAACTTCATTGACCAGAAGAACCGTTACACAGGAGCTGCTGTAGTTCCTGCTCTACCATTCACTTCATGATGTGGTTTCTTTTTTTTTTACATTCAATGAATTATTTGTAACCCAGTTACAGAACGGAAATCCGATTGGATGAAAGTGAAAGAACATGTGGCTGTGATGGCAGAGGAATCTCCACACAGACTCTGCCTTCATTCTGTTCATCTGCTCCGTATATTATTCATAGTTGCCACACTTCATTTAATCCTCAGAGCTGTGGCTCCGCCCCTCTGATTTATAAGACTGTCATGGGCCAACGTCTCTCCCAGACTGCTGATCTCTAAAAAACTAAATAAATAAATGAACCGCATAAAGCTGTGGTGTCTCTGGAGATGTTTGGCAGCTCTTTCGTTCCGGTTCCTTGTTTGTAACACGTGTGAAAGATCGATGTGAAGAACATGAGCTGTGTAGGTCCGGAGTAGTCTCTGTGTTGCTGCTTCAGGGTGGCTTTGTTATGTCTGGCGTCTCAGCAGGGCAGGCAGAGACAGGATGGACCTAAACACAGGTATGAGTTCAGCAATTTATTGACAAACAAACGGCATAGCTCAAGGGCTGGAAGACATGGGCTAAATGCCAATACAAAACAATAAAGATATGAAGCAGACAGGGGCATGATGAAAAACAGAGGAGTAACGATCATAGCATGAGTCTATCTCTCAGTGGGGAACAGAGGGATGAGGGGAGCTAAATACAAGCACTAATGAGGGAAGATAAACAGTTGATGCAGGTAATGTAATGAAACCTAAACAACAAATCATGATGTGAACTGGAAGGACGACAACAATAAAACTACAGGAAATAAAATGGAAATTAATTCAAAATAAAATCAAGCACAGGAATTAGAAATAACTAAGTAGAAAGAGTAATAATAATCATCATAATAACAATGATGATAATAAAGATTATAATAATAACCGGAATGGTGGCTAGTGGTAGAGCACCCGCCTCTCAGCCAGGAGGTTATAGGTTCAACCACCGGCTGGGTCATACCAAAGACCATATTAAAATGGTACTTCCTGCCCTCTAGCTTGGCGCTCAGCACAATAGAATGGGGAAAGGAAAAATTGTAACCCATGGACAACAGATGGAAATTAGCCACTGGCTACAGTCTGGCAAGTTTATATTGATTGATATCAATGTTCATCAACTTGCACTGTCCTTAAAAACAGCAATTATCCCTTCTCTGGGGACACTAGCACCAGCACCCCCCCCCCCCCCACATCACTGTGACTACAGACCAGGTTAAGAAACAGCTGGAGAGACTCCATCAGCGGAAGGCGGAAGGCCCTGATGGCATCTCTGTCAGGATCCTGAGGAGCTGTGGCAACCAGCTAGCTCTGGTACTGAAACACCTATACAACCTGAGCCTGAGTCTGGAGAGGGTTCTGGTGCTGTGGAAGACGTCCTGCCTGGTTCCTGTCCCCAAGAAGTTGTCTCCATCTGACCTGAATGACTATTGACCAGTTGCCCTCACATTCCATGTGATTAAGGTCCTGGAGAGACTGATGTTAGCCCAACTGAGGCCGCAGGTGAAGACGTGGCTGGACCCTCTGCAGTTTGCATATCAGCCCCATTTAGGAGTTGAAGACGCTGTCATCTATTTGCTGCAACGAGCTCATCTGCACCTGAATGGCGGAGGAGACACTGTGAGAATCACATTCTTAGATTTCTCCAGTGTCTTTAACACCATCCAGCCACCGCTGCTGGGTGAGAAGCTGCGGGTGATGGGGGTCGACAGCTCTGTGATCTCCTGGATTACTGACTACCTGACAGGCAGGCCACAGTGTGTCCGGCTGGGCAGTGTCTTGTCTGATGTGGTGGTTAGTGATACGGGAGCTCCACAGGGGACTGTGCTTTCTCCTTTTCTCTTCACTTTATACACCACTGACTTTCAGTACAACACTGAGTCATGCCACCTGTAGAAATTCTCTGATGACTCAGCTGTTGTTGGGTGTATAAGATGGGGAGAGGAGGGGGAGTATAGGGCACTGGTAGACAGATTTGTGGAGCGGACCGAGCAGAATCACCTGATTCTGAACACCAGCAAGACCAGAGAGATGGTGATTAACTTCAGGAAGAAGAGGACGCCTTCACAGCCATTGTAGATTAGGAGGGAGGATGCGGAGGTAGTGGAGGACTACAAATACCTGGGTGTCAGGATCAGCAGCAGATTGGACTGGAAATCCAACACTGATGCTGCATACAAGAAGGAGATGAGCAGACTCTACTTTCTGAGGAAGCTGAGATCTTTCAACATGTGCAGCAGGATGCTGGAGCTTTTCTGCCAGACCATTGTCACCAGCGCCATCTTCTTTGGTGCTGTCTGTTGGGGTAGCAGTATCAGGGCCAGCAACACCAACAGACTTGACAAGATTATCAAGAGGCCTGGCTCTGTAATTGGTCTCAGGCCAGCCTTTCTCCAGCAGACTGCTACAGTTTCGCTGCTGAATGGTCAGATACAGGAAATCTTTCCAACCACATACAATTTCACTGTACAATAACTCACTATGATGTATTCTGGTTATAACTATGCTGTCATGCTGCACCTTACAGTTTAACTGGTACCTCACATTTCACCGTACACCTGATGGTCCTGCATTATACAGCAGGTATGATTGATGTATCTATATGGGTAATCATGTATTCATTTATGATGGATATAAGTTATTTAGCAGTTTTACTTTCCATGGGTAATATCTTTGTCTATTATGCTATGTGTGCTTCTGTCGTTTTGGTCGTCTACTGTCATGCTGCTGTTACACTGTCATTTCCCAGTTTGGGATCAATGAAGTCTACCTACCTACCTACCTATCTACCTATCTATCAATCACAGCAACAACCATCACCTTCAAACCTGCTGCTTTCCTTATCTTTCATATTCAATTCAATTCAACTTTATTTATATAGAGCCATTTCACAACAACAGTCATCTCATAGCACTTTCAACTGTAGGGGAAACCCCCACAATTGCAGAAAGACCCCAGCAATCAGGCGATCCCCTATGAGCAAGCACTTGGCGACGGTGGAGAGGAAAAACTCCCTTTTAACAGGAAGAAACCTCCAGCAGAACCAGGCTTAGGGAGGGGCAATCATGTGCTGTGACTGGCGGGGGGGGGGGGGGGGTTGAGGGGATAGAGAAGAAGAAGAAAAGAACGGACATGTAGAGAGCAAACAGCACGACGGGGACTCAATCTATGGGAGAGAACGAACAGATGTTCATTCATTCATTCGTTCATCTTCTTCCGCTTAATCCTTTTTGGGTCGCGGGGGGGCTGAAGTCTATCCCAGCATTTTTGGGCGAGAGGCAGGGTACACCCTGGACAGATCGTCAGTCCATCGCAGGGCCAACACAGAGAGACAGACAACCATTCACTCTCACAATCATACCTAAGGACAATTTAGAATCCCCAGTTTGATGCCAATTAACCTAACTTGCATGTTTTTGGCATGTGGGAGGAAACCGGAGAAATCCCATAGTAAACCCACGCAGACACGGGGAGAACATGCAAACTCCACACAGATCACTGTTGGTCGGGGGCTGGGATAGAACCCAGGATCCCCCAGCCAAGGGTGAGTTGCTGTGCTGCCGCAGTGCTAACCACTCCGCCACCGACCAGCAAAAATATTTCATTGAGAGTGAAGAAAGGAGTGAAGCCCATTGCATTGCTGGAGGTCCCCCGGCTGTCTACACTTATTAGCAGCATAACTAAGGGAGTTTTCAGGAGCACCTGATCTCACCCTAATTATAGGCTATGTCAAAAAGGAAGGTTTTAACCCATCCATCCATCTTCTACCGCTTTTCCGGAGGTCCGGTTCGCGGAGGCAGCAGTTCAAGCAGAGAAGCCTAGACTTCCCTCTCCCCAGCCACCTGCTCCAGCTCTTCAGAAAGGATACCAAGGCGTTCCCAGACCAGCTGGGAGACATAGTCTCTCCACCGAGTCCTGGGTCTGCCCCAGGGTCTCCTCCCAGTGGGACGTGCCCGAAACACCTCAAGTGGGAGGCGTCCAGGAGGCATCCTAATCAGATGCCCATACCACCTCAACTGACTCCTTTCAATGTGGAGGAGCAGCGGTTCTACTCTGAGCCTCTCCCGGATGACTGAGCTCCTCACCCTATCTCTGAGGGTGAGTCCAGCAATCCTACGGAGAAAGCTCATTTCAGCTGCTTGTATCCGCGATCTCATTCTTTCGGTCATTACCCAAAGATCGTGACCATAGGTGAGAGTAGGAACGTAGATTGACTGGCAAATCAACAGCTTTGTCTTAGAACTCAGCTCCCTCTTCACCACAACAGACCGGTACAACGTCCGCATCACTGCAGATGCTGCTCCAGTCCGTCTGTCAATCTCTCGCTCCATTTTCCCCTCACTCGTGAATAAGACCCCAAGATACTTAAACTCCTCCACTTGGGGCAGGAGCCTGTCCCCAACCCAGAGAGGACAATCCACCTTTTTCCGGCTGAGGACCATGGACTCGGACTTGGAGGTGCTGATTCTCATTCTCAGGTTTTAACCCTATTCTTAAAAACATAGCTCGAGTCTGACTCCTGAATCCAGATTGGCAGCTGGTTCCGAAGGAGAGGAGCCTGATAACTGAAAGCTTTGCCTCCCACTGTACTTTTGGAGATTCTAGGTATTACAAGTCACCCTGCATTTTGGGAGCATAGTGCTCTGTTAGGATGATAGGGTAGTTTTAGATCTTTTAAATAAAAAGGGGCCTGATTATTTAGAGCTTTGTAAGTGAGAAGAAGGATTTTAAACTTAATTCTAAATTCTATGGGAAGCTAATGAAGGGAGGCCAGAACCGGAGAGATATGATCTCTCTTTCTAGTACCTGTTAAAACTCTAGCAGCAGCATTTTGGATCAGCTGAAGACTTTTTAAAGATGTTATAGGGCAGCTTGATAATAAAGAGTTACAATAATCTAATCTGGAGCTAACAAAAGCGTTGATCAGTTTCTCAGCATCACTCTGAGACAAGATGCTCCTAATCTTGGCAATATTATAAAATGATAAAAGGCAGTCTTAGAAACAAGTTTAATACGTGAATTAAAAAACAGATCTTGATCAAAAATAACTCCAAGGTTCCTCACAGAACTATTAAGAGAAAGAGTAACCACATCCAAACTAACAGTTTGATTTGGAAAGGTATTTCTGAGGTTTTCTGGACCAACTAGAATAACTTCAGTCATATCTGAATGTAATAGCAAGAAATTGCAAGTCATCCAAGCTCTGATTTCCTCAAGACAAGCCTCTATTTTTTCTAAATTTTCAACTTTTTACTAATAAACTGCCATCTTGTTTCTTGTATATGTACAACTTTGGGGCAGCTTAGTGGTGCAGTGGTTAGCACTGTGGCAGCACAGCAAGAAGGTCACAGGATCGATCCCACCCCTGACTATTGTGGGATCGATCCCACCCCCTGACCATTGGTGACCCTTCTGTGTGGAGTTTGCATGTTCTTCCCGTGTCTGCGTGGGTTTACCTCAGGTACTCTGGTTTTCTCCCACAGGCCAAAAACATGCAGGTTAGGTTAAATGGAGACTCTAAAGTGGCCCTTGGTGTGAATGTGTGTGTGAATGGTGAAGGGATTGGCACCATACCATGGCCATCTCATCCATCCAGGTGGATGCCCTGGATTTCCCTCTGGGGATTAAAAACCCCTTAGCATTCCTGCCAGTTTCCAGCCAATGTGAAACGTTCTGTGGGTGGAAAACTAGAATTTTAAGAGGCTAAGAAAGAAGATCTTTCATTATTCACTATTACACATTGTTGTCTGTCACACAGATAAGACAAAAACATTGCATGGCCAGATTAGAAAAATTTGTCTAAATATTTTTTTTGTAACTAAAATGAAATGATTCACTGCATCAAAAGTTTTTTTTTTTTAGGTCCAGTAAAACAGCTCCCACAACCTGACCTTGATCTATTGACTTTTTTGTTTTTAATTTGTTCAGTCAAGTAGGAGTTAGCACTCTCAGCTGAATAATTTGGTCAGAAGCCATAGAGAGGATGTAAGTAATTATTAGACTCCATATACTCCAATAATTGTGTAGCAACAGTTTTTGGAGAAAATTGGTAATATACTAACAGCACATACCTGATTTACAGCTCTAGATTTAAATCCCTCACCATTTTAGCCAGTATCCAGCCAATGGAAGACGTTCCATGGGTGGAACACCAGAATGGTAAGAGGCTGCTAAAGTATACTAAAAAAAAAAAAATTAAATAAATTAAAAATAAAACTCCTGGATCCAGCATTGGCTTTTTGAATAAGGATTTAATTAGAGCAGTTTTAAAAGCCTGTGGTACATGGCCTAGTATTAATGAAGAATTGATTATTTGAAGAGCAGAGCTACCAATAAAAGGGAAGACTTCTTTAAATAACCTGGTAGGAATAGGGTCTAAAAGACAAGTTGAAGGCTTGGATGAGGAAATTATTTTATCTAACTCTAAAAGGTCAATTGGAGTAAACTCATTCAAACAGATATCAGTTGAAGGAGTTGTAGTAGTTACTGTATTTAAGTTAATGGTGAGAAGAATCTGACTGATTTTATCTCTGATAGACGAAATTTTATTATTGAAGAAGTTCTTAAAGTCCTGACTAGTAAGCTCTAAGGAAATGTTAGGATTGACAGAGTCCTGACTCTTTGTCAGCCTGGCTGTATGACTAAAGAATGACTGTAATTTCCCAGTTTGGGATCAATAAAGTACATCTATCTATCTATCTATCTATCTATCTATCTATCTATCTATCTATCTATCTATCTATCTATCTATCTATCTATCTATCTATCTATCTATCTATCATGCTGAAAAGAAACCTGGGATTACTCTTGTTCTCTTCTATTAATGCAGAATAATAACTTGTTGTAGCTTTCCTGAGAGATTTTTTTTATAAATTAGAAGATGATTTCTCCAAGCTTAATAGATTTCACCTAATTTAGTGGAGTGCCATTTTCTTTCTAATTGACAAGTCTTCTGTTTTAAGCTACAACTTTCTGTGTTGAACCAAGGAGTTAGAAATCTCTGATTAGACTTTTTCTTTTTTTAAAGGGGCCACCATGTCTAGAGTCTGATGCAGAAAAGATGTAACACTATCTACCATGCTATCAATTACAAAAGGGGCAAGCTCTCCATAGCTTATCTCCATTGTGTTGACACATGGCATAGAGGAAACAATCTGCATAAATTTGGTAACAGCATCGCCTGAGAGGTATCTACTGTAGTAATATTTTTCTTTAGGAGCCAAATAGTCAGAAATAGTAAAATCAAAGGTTAACAGACAATAGTCTGACAGTACAGGGTTATGAGGAGACACTACCAGATTTTTTATTTCTATGCCATATGTCAGAACAAGGTCCAACGTGTAGTGGAGATAATGGGTAGAATTTCCTACTTTCTGAAAAAACCCCATCGAGTCTAATATTGAGTTAAATGCCATATTAAGGCAATCACTATCTACATCTACATGTATATTAAAGTCCCCTACCATTATTATTCTATCTGATTTCAGAACTAAATCTGCTAAGAATTTGGCAAATTTGGATAACAACTCTGAGTAGGCTGAGGGAGGATGATAAACTATGGCAAATAAAATTGGGTTTAACCTAAAATTGCTAACATGCCCAATACTGAGGACCAGGCCCTCAAAGGAATTATAACATGTTTTTTTGCTTTACATTAACTAGTAATTTGGAATGGTAAATTGTTGCTACTCCTCCTCCACGACCAGAACTTCTGGGATTTTGACAGTTTAAATAACCAGAAGGATTTGATTCATTTAAACCAACATAATCATCTTGCCCTAACCAAGTCTCTGTAAGGGATATTAAATCAATCTGATGATCAATTAACAGATCATGGACTAGCAGAGACTTGGGAGTTAGAGACCTAATATTTAACAAACCGCATTTAATTTTTAAATTATGAGGAGGAACAGAGGCCAACTTATTAGATTTAGAGGCTTCATGTTTACTTTGAGTTTTACCAACTTTTTGTTTAATCACTTCGGGATGCTTATACATTATATTTTTATTTACTTTGGAGGGAGCAGACAATGATTCTCTGATGGGGAAGACAGGGGCTAAGTTGAGGGGTGGCGGATGAAGAGGAGCTGCAGAGAGGCATGTAAGACTGCAACTCTGCTTCCTGGTCCCAACTCTGAGTTGTCAAGGCTCTGCAACTTTGGATAAAAATGATGCCAGATTGTTAGATAAATGAGATGCACTATCCAAAGTGGGATGGCTGTCGTCTCACCTAACAAGATCAGGTTTTCCCCAAAATGAGCTCCAGTTGTCTATGTAGCCCACATCGTTTGCAGGACACCACACAGAATGACATAAGGCTAAACATGTCATCACTGGTCAGATTGGGGAGGGGCCCAGAGAATACTACAGAGGCAGGAATCATTTTGGCAAAGCTACACACGATTCCACACAAAGTTTTGTGACTTCCGATTGCCAGAGTTGGATGTCGTTAATGCTGGTGTGGATAACAATTGTGGAGTATTTACAGTTACTTTTAGTCAGCATTTTCAAATTTGACTCAATGTCTCCTGCTCTGGCCCTGGGAATGCATTTGACTATGGCCGCTGGAGTCTCTAGGTTCACGTTTCTGACTACAGAGTCGCCAATGATCAGAGTTTTTTCCTCAGTGGGTGTGTCGCTGAGCGGGGAATAGCGATTAGAAACACGAACAGGTTGGTGGTGAACCAGGAGATTGCGACTGTGCTTCCTTCTCACGGTCACCCGCCCATTCTCTCCTGGCTGCTCAGGAGAGGTGGATGCCGGGGGACAGCTAGCAGGACCTATGCTACGATGCGCTACTGCAGCTGATGGGAATCCATTATTATTAACTGGCATTAATGGTGTTTCAATGCAGCGGAGGCAGGATTCCAGATCACACAACCTTGCCTCAAGCGCCTCAAAAAGACAACATTTATTACATTTACCATTATCACTAAAACAGGCAGAGGTGTAGCTAAACATCTGACAGAGAGCACACCAGGGGAGAAGGGGAAGGAGAGCTAGTAGCCATAGCTAGTGGCTAACCCAAAGCTAACACAAACACCGATGAAAGGTGAACAGAAGGCTAAAGAGGGTGATTAGGTGACACTGAGTGCCACACGGGTGCAAGAGGCTTGTTAAACAGCAGTGAGAGGTGACAGTAGATGAAAAAAGTCGATTAAAATGCAATTAAAAGCAATAATCCTCAGGAGAAGGAGAGCTAAGCGTAGCAGGCACACGGACAGACAGCAAAAGAGGAGGTGATGATATGTTACCACATGAAGTGGCGATTTAAGCATTATAACACAGGAGGGAGTGTTGTATCATTGTATAAAGCACTGTGGGGATTCGGTCTTATAGGCCCAACATGCAGGTGTGTTTGTGTTAGAATTCATACAGATACTAGAAGTGCTTTCTTAATTTTTCCTATAGCTGTCAGAGCTTTGTCATTTTACACGTACAGCATGTTAAGTGAAATTTGCTGTTGTCCACCAGTCTGTAGAGTGGGTTACAGCCTGGTGAGGGACTTCTGAGTTTACTATTCTGAACTTTTTATTACTATGATCCAGTCTGTTCTAGTTTCTGCTGTTGTTGTAATATTCCTTGTGGATTGTAATCCGTGTTCTCCTCATGGTTTTCTTGTCTCATTTTGATATTAGGTTTATTTTGAGGACGAGCTCCTGACCAGATAGAGTGATGATATAGAGTAAAGTACGTGGCGGTAATGCACCTGTAAGCTGGTTGCCAAGCGCCATCAAATCTAAAAGAAGAAGAAGAAGAAGGTTTATTATGAAAGTACTTCCTGTTTTGACTTTGTTTAGTTTTACTTTGGGGGGATTTCTTGAATTATATATAGAGTGATGTCTGAAGATAGAGTAGGTGGCGGTAATGCACCTGTAAGCTGGTTGCCAACTGCCAATCAAAACTAAAAGAATAATAATAATAAGAAATTTTACTTTGGTAGTCTCTTCCTGTTTGTCCTTAGTTATGAACCTCTGCTTTATCTTTTGTGGTTATGGAACCTCTTAGTCTTGCCTTGCCCCTCCTCGCAGCAACATAGTTCCTGTTATGGCATTTTCCTCCCATATCTACGTGGATTATCCTGTTTAAGTTTAGTTCTGTTTCTTTGCAGCTCCCATGCTGCCATTTGTTTTCAGTTTAATCAGTGTTTAGTTTGGCTCGTTGTTTTTCGTCTCTTCCCACAGCCTTTGTTTGCAAGTAATAAGTCATTTTGCCTGCATTTGGGTCCTTCTTCCCAAGCTCCAAAATATAACAGTTATTGTTTATACTCATGCCTTACCAGAGTCAACTGGTCCAGTCTCTTTAGTCAAATAGAATGCTAGCTAGTGACCTAGCATCCGCTTTTGTTTATCTTCACTTCACCATCCCTTTAAGCTGCTTTCAAACTACAATTGACGAGCCATGGGCGTGGGTTCTGTTAACACCTCAACGACCCTCCATGCCCTTCCATGCCTTTTTTCAGACTTCAAGAGGAGACGTAGGTCTCATCTCCTGCAGGTAATGGCACGTTTCTCCAGGATATCAAGTTTCATGTCCTCACATCACTGGTGTCACATAAACACGCTGGTCAACCTGGAAGCTGCTGATGCCGGCCGCTACTGAGAGTCACCGGTGTTTTTACAGGTCTTTTAATTTTACTGCCCTGTGTCAAACTCAGCGTAGATCAGTGATGGATACTGATCTGTGTAGTTCAATGGTTGCTGCACTTTGTCCTCCATTACAACAGGGAGGATTGCAAAATGCACTCAAAATTTTACAGAATTACCATCATTTTTTTTTTCATATCGGCACTGAATAGGTTTCATACTTACAGGAAGAGACACTGTGTTTGTGTGCACACTTTTATTTAGTGGAAATGTGTATTTGTGTGCTGCATTTAGTGTTGCTTTTGAGATGAAATATTTTGTGCAAGATTGTTATTTTTATTTGACATTCAAGAAGTTTTCCTTCAGAAAGTTTTGACACAAATCTAACTCCATATAGAGTCACTGCCAGTGCCAAAAACACACTTAACATCATGCTACAGTAGTGCAAGAGGTCCATCTTTAGTTCTACTCTGACGGAACTCAGGATCTTCTCCATCAGGAGCCAGATCCCCGTGTTTCCTTTTGCAGAAAGCACCAGCTGTGCATGGCGGCTCAGAAAGGTCCGCACAGCTCTAACGTGACAAAACATGTCGGTTCTGCACCAAAGTGGAACAGATGAGTGTTATTAACAAGAGACACTGAAGAGAAGAGAGGAAACAAAAGGGTTTGGAGCGGGTGATCAATCAGTGGCAGCAAACTAAATGTGCCATTAAGACGCTCGAGGAGACAGATTGAGGACGTGGTCCAGTTATTCACTGTTTTGCTGAGCTGGCCCTGCTGAAGACAAACTCAGGGAGAAATAAGGCAAGGACAGAGGCAGACAGATGCTGAGGGGTGGTGGAGCGAGGCCAGTGGAGGATGAGAGGTGTCTGAGGGGAAGGAGTCTCACCTGGACTGTGTTGGGAGGCAAACTGGGTGTTGTGTGGATGTTCTGCACGTGCTGACCTTACTGACTCGTTAAAATGTTAAGAACAGCTCCATTCACTTAGTTCAGTTCTGATGACTGAAGGTCAGATTCCTGCCAAAGTAGGCACGTCTAGAACCTGCTTCAGAGTTTAATTAACTATAATATATATTTATGAGAAAAACTGAAATTTTACTTGAAAGAGGTAGAAAATTTTTAAAGAAAAAGTAGCAAATCTATAAGAAAAAAACTTGAAAATATACAGGAAAAAATTGCAAATATGCAGGAAAAAAGTTTCAAATTCATGCAAAAAAGTCACCAATTTCTGAGAAAAAAAGTTGAATTTTACATGGAAAAAGTTGTAAATTTTTGCAGAAAGTTGCAAAATTATGAGAAAAAAAATTGAAAATTGACATAAAAAATGCAAATTTACAAGAAAAAGTTGCAAATTTTGGAAAAAAATTTACAGTAAAAAAAGTTGCAAATTTTTGAGAAAAAGTAGCAAATCTACACAGAAACAATTGAAAATTTACAGGAAGAAAATGCAAATTTACAAGAAAAATAGTTGCAAGTTTATGAGAAAAAAGTTGAAAATTTACAGGAAAAAATAGCAATTATCTACCTTATTCCTAGCCTCCATGATGCCTTGTGTGAATTATGGACGCAACTTCCAGTACTAGCTTAGAACGTGTAGTTTTCACGAAAACGGGACACTTTTCCTTGTTAAAAACAATGACTGTGGCATCAAAAATGCGGGAACATGGCCTTTTGCACCTCAAAAACAGTAATATAATCATACCACTTCCCACCACTATGGAAGGCATGAGAAGATGACCTTATCAAGTGGCCTCACAGACAGTAGCTCCGTTTGTTAGCTCCGCTGCTAAGATGCTAACACTATAAACAAATAAAAGCTCTGAGATATATCAATATTTCCACTGCAATAAAGTCAGATGCATTTTGTTAAAAGCTGGTAAATGGCATTCACTTATATAGCGCTTTTATTCTCATTTTTTGATGATCAAAGCGCTTTACAGATCCTGCTATCCACCCATTCACGGTGGCATGCTGCCTAACGTGGCACTTCCAGACCCACCAGGAGCAACTGGGGGTGAAGTGTCTTGCCCAGGGACACAATGGCAGTATATCTGGGGAGAGCGGGATTCGAACCACCAACCATGCGGTTATTGGACAACCTGCTCTACCTCCTGAACCACTGCCATCCCCAGACAGCTGCAGCTGTTTGTTTTACCCCAACATTAAAATGCTCATGCTGCTGTCATGCCATGAATGCTTGTTATTTAACTTAACACGTAGACATTCTCTGACAATTGTTCAGAATTTTATTGATCTATATTTTGTGATAATTAAAATTAATGCATGCTGAAGCTGCTAATATGAAGTCCATATTGTTCCAAGGCAGTGCAATGAATGCAACCCCCCCCCAACTACTTGATATCTTTCTTGAATAGTTAAGCCTTAGGAAGTAAACTGTTACTATTTTTTATTTATCTTCATGCAGCCTTGCTTCTGGTGACACATATAAACGTCAGATCTGTGACATTCATACAAGTGAAAACATACCTGGTGCTCTTGTGTCTGTACCACCGGTCACACCAACAGTCCTTAGTTTTCAGTGCATGATCTATGCATTGCTGTTGAAGCCACAGATTTAGCTGTGCTTGTTTGTGAGAAGCCTCCATTTATACAGTCTATGGCAAAACCACAAACACCAACAACAAGTACCAGAACTATGCCAAAACATTAAAAAAAAATACAAAAACGACAAGTACTGAAATTAGCTGCCACTTGACTGCAAAACACGTATGTGGAATATACATTAAAATGAATTTGAAAAACTTTTAAAAACAGTATTTTTAATGCCACACTACTCCAGTGTTGCTGCCTGATTTAACACTACTTCAGCTGAAACCGGAAGTTGCCCCCATAATAGTTTCTACAGCAGCACCCTCAGGAATAAGGTGGATACAGGAAAAAAGTTGCAAACTCCTACGAATAAAGTCACAAATTTCTGAGAAAAAAGTTAAAATTTTACAGGAAAAAAGTCATAAATTTTTGAGAAAAATCTGCAAGTTTATGGGAAAAAAAAAAACCTTGAAAATTTACAGGAAAAAGTTGCAAATTTTGGGAAAAGAGAACAATTACAGTTTAAAAAAGTCACAAATTTTTGAGAAAAAGTTGAAATTTTACAGGAAAAAAATCGTAATTTTTTGAGAAAAAGTTGCAAATCTATGAGAAGAACTTTGAAAATTTCATGGAAAAAACTGCAAATTTACAAGAAAAAGTTACAAATTTTGAAAAAAAACCACAAAAATTTACAGTAAAAAAAGTTGCAAATTTAGAAGAAAAGGTTGCAAATTTCTTAGAAAAAAGTTGAAATTTTACATTAAATTTTATTTTTATCTTATGTTTATATTGGTTTGATTAAGCAGAATATACATAAGGAATGTATAGCAAGCTATTCTAATTTTTGGAGTCGTGTATAGAGAAGATATGATAAAATCATGACAACCTGTGTGTCAGGGTTTGTTTTTATAATGATGTTCTTAATTTAATTTGTTTTGTTCTAGTTTCTCGCCTCTTTTTATACATCTTAGATATCTTTGATTGTTTATAAATGTACATTAACTTGCACTGTCCTTTAAATAAATAAAACCCCAACCGCACACATACGTCTGCCCTACATCTGTCCAATGTACAAAGTTTGTATTGGGAATACGTTTTATAGAGATTGTTTGCACATTGGCTAGACATCGGCACAATGCCGACATCTAGCCAATGTGCATAAATAATATGCCCCGGTTCCGGTTCCGCCGGACCGGCGGCGCCACACGAGTCGGCTGCCTGTTGTTGCAACAGCCTTTTTTTTTATCTTCCTTCTTCTTTCTACACCTTTCACTCTGTATATATATCACGGACGCACGGATCGCCCCGGGGGTCTCCCGGGTTGGCGGACGGAGCCACGGTTTGCAGCGGGAGACGTTACAGCGGGGAGGAGCTAGTGCTAGCTAGCACTTGGCCGCCGCCCGGTGCTAATGGGAAACTCGACATACCGGGAGCTGTAGCGAAAAGGACGCGGGTGCCGGGCTGGAGTTTAGGCGGCGTGAAAGAAATAAAAGACAGAATAATAAAGAGCGATGGCAAGAACCAAGCAGACCGCCCGTAAAATCTACTGGAGGAAGAAGCCCCCCAGGAGACAGCTAGCCACCAGGGCTGCTCGGAGAGGCGCTCTGGCCACCGGCAGAGTGAAGAGGCCTCGCCGTCACAGGCCCGTGGCTCTGAGAGAGATCCGTCGCTACCAGAAATCCACGGAGCTGCTCATCCGTAAGCTGCCCGTCCAGCGCCTGGTGAGGGAGATCGCTCAGGACTTCAAGACCATCCTGCGTTTCCTGAGCTTCGCCGTCATGGCTCTGCAGGAGACCAGCGAGGCCCACCTGGTGGGTCTCTTCTTCGCTAAGGGGGTCACCATCATGGCCAAAGACTTCCAGCTGGCCCGCTGCATCCGCGGAGAGAGAGCTTAGACTTTCTGCTGCACATTCACCAGCCATAATGCTCTGCACTGTGTGTCTATATATATACATTTATAGTAATATGGACATATGTTTACTAGATGTTGTTTTTTCTTGCCTTCTGATTGTTGCTCTGAGTGTTGCTATCCCTATGCTGTTGCAATCCTGGAATTTCCCCATTGTGGGACTAATAAAGGCTTATCTTATCTCATCTTAAAAACAGCCTGTTTTGAGGAGGGCTCCTTCCCTGTGTGTAAAATGCTGCTGCAGTAATTAAACCCTGATGTGTTCTGACTAAATCATGTCACAGACATTTCATCAACACCTCTGGGATCTGTGTCAACATGTGGAAAAACTAGCAGAACTTAATGAAAAGAACCAAACAGAAAACACTTGTAAGCCAGTAGTAGTTTCTGCTGAGTGCTGAATGTGCAGCAAGCTCCCCCGTAGTCATAATTAACACCATGACAGCAGGTGCCTTCTCTCTCAGGGTCACTCGGGCATTTATTTTCACATGGCGAGCGCCCTAGAAAGTCATCCCCCCACAAACAAACCCCGACCACTCCAGAGAGCCAGCGCTGCAGTGCTGGCACACAGCGTCCACAGGCCCTGTACTCGCCCAGTGAAGAATCTTCTCCTCTTTATTTGCTCTCCTTGAGTTTGTCGAGTCTAAATTTAGCGTGATGAGGATGTCTGGGTAAGGCAGCGTTGTGCTGAGCGGCGCAAATCAATGTCCCTTTATCTGCAGCTCAGGAGGAAACACAGCCTTTTGCTTCCTCCAACAGCCCGTCATCACGATTGATCAACGGTCACGTTCACACTGAAGCCGTCTGCAGCGTGCCGCGTTGGCAACAAGTGGATGTGTGTGTGTGTGTGTGTGTGTGTGTGTGTGAGCTCTTACTGAGTTTTTATTGGGACCTGAGGAGAGAACATCTGCAAACATCTGTCGTCATGTATGCAGCAGCTGTGGAGCGGACAGGGTCAGAATATAGATCATCACTGATTTAGATGATTATTGATGCAGAACTGGTCATACTGGTCTGCTGAGCCAACCATTGCTCCCTTCGGACAGGAAGACATTTATGGGCCACTTATACCCAGCCAGCATGTCCATGTGGGCCCCACAATAGGTTAAACCTGGGCTATCCTATGGGTACCATGTGGGTTTGTACACAGGTTCCACGTTAGCCCCATCTGTGTTTGCCCACATGGACTTTACCTGTGGTACAGGTAAGCAAGTGATTTCTTCACCCACTTTAAACCAAGCTGGGCCCCACTGGGTTTAATGTGGGTGAGCAGCTTTCAGTCATACTTGTGTCATAGGTGAAATTAAGAGAAAAAAAGTCACAAATTTACAAAAGAATTAGCAAATGTAGGAGGAAATAAGTCACAAACTTGAGAAAAAATGTGAAAAATGAGGAAAAAAGTCAAAAATTTACAAAAAAGAAAAAAGTTATAAATTTATGAGACAAAATGTGAAAATTTATTTATTTTTTTTGTATATTTTATTGATCCCCAGAGGGGAAATTGAGGGCATCCACCTGGATGGATGAAGCAGCCACGGTACGGCGCTATCCCTTTACCATTCACATACACATTCACACCTAGGGCCACTTTAGAGTCTCCAGTTGATCTAATCTGCATGTTTTTGGCCTGTGGGAGGAAACTGGAGAAATCCCGGAGTAAACTCACGCAGATACGGGGAGAAACATGCAAACTCCACACAGATCACTGTTGATCAGGGGCTGGGATCGAACCAGGGATCCCATGGCCAAGGGTGAGTTGCTGTGCTGGTGCAGTGCTAACCACTGCCCCACCATACCGCCAACTTTTTTAGGAGAAAAAAGTTGCAAATTTACAACAAAAAAAGTACTTGAAAAAAGTCAGAAACTTACAAGAAAAAAATAGCAAATTTTAAAGAAAAAAGTTTGAGGAAAAAATAAGAAAAGGTTCCAAATTAACAAAAAAGCAGCAAATATGAGTAAATAAATTAAACATTTACAAGAAAAAAGTTACAAATTTATGAGAAGAAAAGTAAAAAATTTATAAGAAAAAATTACAAGTTTACAGTAAAAAAAAGTTGCAAATTGAGGAAAAAGTTTCAAATTTTCTAGAAAATGTATCAGATTTGTGGGAAAATCACAGATTTATAAGAAAATACCTTGAAAAGTTATTTTTTGACAAGGGGGATCGGGGGTATGGGTATTCACCAATTTAACGTGAGGTACAAAGGTATAAATGTAGATTAGGTACAAATTTACAAGAATAAAGATGCAAAGGTATGATAAAAGATGCCAATTTAAAAATTAAAAAAGTTGCAAATTGAAGTTCATTTACACAGAATAAACAGTTAACTGGCATCCAGATGAACATTGCAAATTTGCGAGAAAAAAGGTGAAAATTAACTGGAAAAAAATTGCAAATTTATGGGAAAAAAGCTGCAGATTCAGAAGGAAAAAGCCACAAATTTATGAGAGAACAGCTGAAAATTTACAGGAAGAAAATGCAAATTTATAAGAAAAAAGTTGCAAATTACAGGTTAAACTACAAAAGCACTCAGAGAACACATACCTGTACCTCCGCCAAGGCTCCTTCTGTCTGTCATGGATCACCTCCAAAATGTAATGGGTTCGTGTGCAGGCCACGAGGCAGTTCTGGTGAAAATTGCAGCAAAGTCTGTTTAGTAGTTTTGGAGGATTCTTGTGAACACTGTGAGAAGATAAGAGCCTTGGTGGAGGTATGCATTCTCGGATCAACACCAAAATATTATTGGTTCCTTTCTAGCCCAAGCCCAAAAATTTCTTCCAAATCCATCCAGTAGTTTTTGCAAATCCTGCTAACAAACAGACGGACGGACAAACAGACAGACAGACAAACCACCCCGATTATGTTACCTCCTTGGCAGAGGTAATAAGTGGCAAATTTCTGAGAAAAAAAAATTGTAAATTTATGAGAAAAAAGTTGAAAAATTTTTAGAATAAAGTCACAAATTTTTGAGGGAAAAAAAGTTACAAATCTAGGAGAATTAAGTTGAAAATATATATATTTTTTCATTTCTGCTTAGAATTGCTCTTTGGTTCATATAAAATAACTAGCTTTACAGTCATTGCTTTATCCCAAAATAGAACTGAAAATGAAAATAATACGTCTTTATTAGCTCAACAAAGTGTAACGACAGTAATCACAGAGTGGCCTTTTGAAATGTCCCTGCATGGCCTCATACATGTGACCGGGCCCCACTGCTGAACTCAGAACTGTGACCTACCTGCTGTATCTCCACACGCATCACAATGGCTTCACTTTGCTCCTGTTCAGTGATGGATATGCCAGTATCTGTGGAGGCTAATTGTTTGACTGCTTCAGGAGGCAGCTTCTGTGCCCTCCCTTTATCAGCCAGTTTCCTCATTAGAAGGTGCTGATGAGCTTGGCAAGGTCGAGTCTGGACAGTTGCATAAACTGATCTCTAATTAGGCTAGCAGCTGCGTGGTCATTTTTTTTTTTTTTTTTGGCCCTAACGTGTAATTTCCATTTGATTATGAAGCTGTAGGATGACTTATGTAAGGATGGTGCAGTGGGATCAGTGGAGGCTTTTTTCTATGTTGTTCTGATTGTTAAGCGTTGTTTGCATTGTTAAAGCAGTGGTGGAGGCTTGCTGACGCTTTCCCCCTGACCTTTATTGTACTCATCATCATCATCATCATAGCAGTCTGTCGGGGGCGACAATGACTATTTCATTTAGGTCTGATCAGATTCCTCCACGCAGTGCTGTCCTTCGCCTTCTGCTGCCAGGAACTCCTGACCTTGTTTACCCGGGCGACGTCTGAGCCGGTATGACTTGCTCTCTGACTGACCATTTCATGAAACTGCTTGCAAAGTATTTGAGTACCACTAGCTTTTGCTGGACTAGCGGCACGTTCTTGGCAGATAGAGGTATTATCAGTCGCAAGGACAGGCCAAGACAAACTGACTCCCAGTATCTGTTGCAGTGACTGACCAGATGATAGGTTTGTTTATCTCTGCTTGTTCTGTAGTGTATGTCACAATGCACCGACTGGCAAAAGTCAACCAGAGACCTTACGACAGATGTGCTTATCTGCCAGGATGTCCAGTCTCACCCCATGTAACTGGGAGTGGTCCACCACAGACATGTGACAGATATTGCCAGGATGCCCAGTTTCACCCTCCACGCCCTCAGAAGGGCAGGGTTGCCGGCTGAGTTGCCGACGACCCGACCCATGAGACCGGTAGTATCAGTTTTCATGGTTATCTGATAGCAAGCAAACCAATGCCTGACCTGACATTAAGGCTTTATGATTTAAAAAAGATATCAAATAGTTTTGGGGTTTTTTTGCATTTGTTGCACTGCATTGGAACAATATGGACTTGATGTTAGCAGCTTCAGCATGCATTCATTTTTAAATGATCACAAAATATAGATCAGTAAAATTTTGAACAATTGTCAGAAAAGGTCTGTATGTGTTAAGTTAAATAACAAGCATCCGTGGCATGACAGCAGCATGAGCATTTTAATTTTGGGGTAAAACAAACAGCTGCAGCTGTCTGTATTTGCCCTGACATTAAAAGACCCAAGCACGGTGTTGTGGTTCTTTGTAGCTCTGACTAGATTCTGCATCTGCTCTGAGGTAAATTTAATTATGTCCAACATTCATTCAGAATCAGAATCAGGTTTATTGCCATTGTTCATGTGATACACAAACTAGGAATTTGTCTCGGTGCCATGCTGCAACATTAAAAACATAATGAGAAAAAGGGATAAACTAAAAAACTAAAGGACTAGAAACGTGCAATAAGTGTAGAAAAATAAGTAATAATAATAATAATACTAGTAATAATGAGTAGTACTAGTCAAGGCAGTTTAAAAAATTAGCATGTAGCAGATAATGTGAAGTACCACATAGTGCAGTCAATAATGCAACAGAAAAACAGTGATGAATGACATGAATCTGGTTGAGCTGCTGTACATAGTGCACGAGAGTCAAAAGTCACTTAGTGTTCAGCAGTCTGATGGCAGAGGGGAAAAAGCTGTTCATGTGCCGGGAGGTTTTAGTCCGAATGGACTGAAGCCTTCTACCTGAGGGGAGGGGGGCAAACTGCACGTGACCAGGATGTGAAGGATCGGCTATGATCCGGCCAGCACGCCTCCGGGTCCTGGAGATGTACAGGTCCTGGAGAGATGGGAGCTTGCAGCCTATCACCTTCTCAGCAGTGCGCACGACGCGCACTGCTGAGAAGGTGAAGTCTGAGAAGGTGCGAGAAGAGAAGGTGCGCATTCATTCATCTTCTTCCACTTAATTCTTTTCGGATCGCAGGGGGGCTGGAGCCAATCCCTGCATCTCTGGGCGAGAGGCAGGGTACACCCTGGACAGATCGCCAGTCCATCACAGGGCCAACACAGAGAGACAGACAACCATTCACTCTCACAGTCATACCTAAGGACAATTTAGAATCCCCAGTTTGATGCCAATTAACCTAACTTGCATGTTTTTGGCATGTGAGAGGAAACCATATTTTAACAAAATTCAACCAACTTTATTGCGGTGGAGACATTGATATATCTCAGAGCTTTTATTTGTTTACACATTAGCATTTTAGCAGCAGAGCTAACTAACAAAGCTACTGTCTACAATGTCACATAAATGCTATTATGCTGTTTATCACTCTCAAAGACATTAAGATGTGGGGTGTGGAATTTACTTCCCTCAGTTTTTAAGGTGCTGACCTGTGTTTTGTGTGTCTTATAGCAGTTTAATTCAACTTTATTTGTACAGTGTCATCTTGAGGGATTTGAAATTGTAAGACTGGAGTTGTAAGAATTCATCAGTGTTGTTTGGTTTAACTGATAAACATAACAGGGTGCCATCTGTATAGCAATGCAGGGTTTTTTTTTGTCATTGTATTACCCAAGGGAAGCATACTGTATAAGACAAAAAAGCACTGTACCTAGCACAAGAGCCCTGTGGAGCTCCATGGTTGAGTTTTGTTCACATGAACAATTTTGAATGCATCAATAACAAAAAAATTAGCATTTCCTGAAGAAAATGCAGCGTGAACGAAACCTAAAAATGTTTTCCTGAAATATGAAGAAAAAGTAGCTTTAAGTTGAATAATTACAGTAGTGTGAAAAAGTGTTTGCCCCTTCCTGATTTCTCATTTTTTTTGTATGTTTGTCATACTTAAATGTTTCAGATCATCAAACAAATTTAAATATTAGACAAAGATAACACAAGTAAACACAAAATGCAGTTTTTAAATGAAGGTGTTTATTATTAAGGGTTAAAAAAAAATCCAAACCTACATGGCCCTGTGTGAAAAAGTGATCCCCCCCCCCCGTTAAAACATAAATTAACTGTGGTTTATCACATCTTTGAAAAGCTGATTTCAATTTCTCTAGCCACACCCAGGCCTGATTACTGCCACACTTGTTCCCAATCAAGAAGTCACTTAAAAAGGACCTGCCTGACAAAGTGAAGTAGATCAAAAGATCCTCAAAAGCAAGACATCATGTTGCAGTCCAAAGAAATTCAGGAACAAATGAAAAAAAAGTACTATTTGAGATCTCGTCGGCCTCCGTCGGTCTATGATGACCATGGAAGAGAATCCTAAATGTCTACTCTGCTGGAACAGCACCGCCTGAGGCTGAACAGGCCGATGCGCGAATGACAGTCCCTGTCACACAGGTCACACTTGTGGGTGGTCTCCGTGCTGCTGGGTCTGTGGCGGTTCTTCCTGCGGGTCCTTTTTTCATCTGCTGCAGCAGTCAGTCTCTCTTCACCCGCCTTGAGCTGTCTGGTCAGGGTGCCTCTCCATTTGGAGCGGTCCGTTGCAAGGTCCTCCCAGCGCTCTGTGTTGATATCCAGGGCCTTCATGTCTCTCTTGCAGACGTCTCTAAAGCGCAGCTGTGGGCGGCCAACGTCTCTCCTGCCAGTTGCCAGTTCTCCATAGAGGACGTCTTTGGGGATTCTGCCATCCTCCATACGGTGAACGTGGCCTAGCCAGCGGAGCCTGCGCTGCCTGAGTAGAGTGAACATGGAGGGAAGGCCAGCGCGGGACAGAACTTCTGTGTTGGGCACTTTGTCCTGCCAGGATATGTCCAGGATGTGGCGAATGCAGCGCAAGTGGAAGGAGTTCAGTCTCTTTTCCTGCCGGGCGTATGTCGTCCACGTCTCACTCCCATAGAGCAGTGTGCTGATGACGCAGGCGTTGTACACTGCCATCTTCGTCTTGACAGAGAGTTTGGGATTCTCCCACACTCGTGTGGTGAGGCGAGCGAGTGTGAAGGCTGATTTTCCAATCCTCTTGTTGATCTCTGTATCAAGGGAGAGGTTGTTGCTGATCGTGGACCCCAGGTACGTGAACTGATTCACAACCTCCAGCTTGTAGTCATCAATGGTGATGGTTGGTGGTGCTTCCGTGCCTTGCGCCAAGACGTTAGTCTTCTTCAGGCTGATGGTAAGCCCGAAGTCCTTGCATGCCTGGGAGAAGCGGTCCATCAGGGTCTGAAGCTCCTGCTGTGTGTGGGTTGCGACTGCAGCGTCGTCTGCGAACAGCATGTCTCTGATTAGATCCTCGCGTACTTTGGTTCTGGCTTTCAGGCGGGCGAGGTTGAAAAGCCTGCCGTCAAATCTTGTGTGCAGGTAGATTCCCTCTGTTGCTGTGCTGAAGGCATGCCTCAGGAGCATAGCAAAGAAAATCCCAAAGAGGGTTGGCGCAAGTACACAGCCCTGTTTCACTCCGCTGCGTATGTTGAATGGCTCTGAGACGTTGCCATCATGCTGCACTATCCCCTGCATGTTGGTGTGAAACGATTCGATGAGGCTTTGCAACTTTGGTGGGCATCCTATCTTTGGCAGGATCTTGAAAAGGCCCTCTCTGCTGACCAGATCGAACGCTTTGGTGAGGTCGATGAAGGCAACGTACAGAGGCATGTTCTGTTCTCTGCATTTCTCCTGGAGTTGGCGGATGGAGAATATCATGTCTACCATCGATCGCTCAGCGCGGAAGCCACACTGAGACTCGGGGTAGACACGTTCGGCAAGCTTCTGTAGACGAACGAGAACAACTCGTGCGTAGACTTTGCCAACAACGCTGAGGAGGGAAATGCCCCTGTAGTTGTTGCAGTCGCTTCTCTCCCCTTTGTTTTTGTAGAGGGTGATGATCTTGGCGTCCCTCATGTCCTGTGGTACTGCACCTTCCTTCCAGCACTGGCAGAGGACGTCATGCAATGGCAGCAGTAGGGCGGTCTTGCAGTGCTTGATCAGGTCAGGGGGTATGCCGTCGTTGCCGGGTGCCTTGCCAGCGGCCAAGCTATCAATGGCCTTACTGAGTTCGTCGATGGTTGGCTCGGCGTCAAGTTCGTCCATGGATGGCAGGCAGTCGATGGCATCAAGGGCTGACGGTGTCACGGTGTTCTGTCTAGAGTAGAGGTCGGAGTAGTGTTCCACCCATCTCTCCATCTGCTTGTTCTTCTCTGTGATCATCTCCCCAGTGGAAGATTTGAGGGGGGCCGTCTTGCTCTGAGCCGGACCAAGTGCTTTCTTGATGCCATCGTACATACCACGGATGTTCCCTGTTATGGCAGCGGTTTGAATGTCTTGGCTGAGCTGAGTCCAGTACTCGTTGGCACAGCGCCGAGCAGTCTGCTGAACTTTGCTTCTCGCAGCCCTGAGAATCTGGAGATTCTTCTCGTTTGGGTACTTCTTGTACTCAGCAAGTGCTGAGCGCTTGGCTTCAATGACGGGGGTCATCTCGGTCAACTTGGCATCAAACCAGTCCTGTGACTTCGAGGTCTTCCTCCCAAAGGTAGCCAAGGCTGTGCGGTAGATGGTGTTTCACAGCTCTTCCCACTTCTGCTTTGCAGATTCTCCTCCTTGTGGTACACCAAGTTCCTTCTCAAAGGTGGAGGCAAACTGCTCAACAAGTTCTGGTTGGGCCATCTTGCCGGTGTCAATCCGTGCCTTTCCAGGTTGTCTAGCACGATGGAATTTCTTCAGCTGTAGCTTGACCTTGCAACACACCAATGAATGGTCTGTGTCGCAATCTGCACTCTGGAACGAACGGGTGATTAGCACGTTCTTCAGTTAGGTGCGCCTGATCAGGATCAAGTCTAGCTGGTGCCAGTGCTTTGAGCGCGGATGTTGCCAGGAAACCTTGTGTTGGGGCTTGGTCTTGAAGAACGAGTTTGTGATGCACAGATCGTGATATGTGCAGAACTCGAGCAGCCGCTGTCCATTGTCGTTCATTCTGCCCACGCCAAAAGGTCCAAGACAGGAGGGCCAGGAGTCGTGGTCAGCACCCACTCTGGCATTGAAGTCTCCAAGGAGAATGAGTTGTTCAGAGTTGGGGATGATCCTGACAGTTGTTGTGAGATTCTCGTAGAACTCGTCTTTTGCCTCTGGTGTGGCTGTCTGTGTTGGGGCATACACACTGACGAGAGTGACTGGGCCTTGAGTGGTGTTCAGGCGGAGGGTGAGGAGTCGTGCAGAGCCAGTGCTGCCTGGTTCCACCATCTTCAGCAAAGTGTTCTTCACTGCGAAGCCCACTCCGTGTTCCCTGTGTTCGTCACTGCCCTTTCCCTGCCAGAAGAACGTGTAGTCCTTCTCTCTCAGTGTGCCTGCATCAGCTAACCGTGTTTCCTGGAGAGTGGCGATATCCACTCCCAGTCTCTTCAGCTCATTATTGATGATGGCAGTCTTCCTGGTGTCGTTGATGTCCTTGAGGTTAGCAGCGAGTCCTGTCATCATAGTGCGAACGTTCCAAGTTCCCAGTTTTAGAGTTGGTCTCTTTTGTTTTATTGTCTTGCCTGGTGCGAAGGTTCTCAGCCTGCTGTTTGGATTTCTCCTTATCCCCATGCACCCAATGAGGAAAGCAAGCTGTGGCGGGACAACACCTTATTGGCTGGGGGCTGCCCAGCTTGAGACGGGCGGTAGCTGTCCAGTGAGATCTGATGATCCCTCCCACCGTCGGGAACAACCCCTGGCGCCACGCTCTACGCCAATTGAGCAGTGGCTTATAACCGGTAACTGTCATTCCCCGTGTTTTGTCTACGCCAAAGGCGAAGCTGGAGTGTCCTCTCCAGTGATCCCGTGTTCTACCTTCCAGCGTTGGGCGTTGGTAGGATTCAAGCCTGGGCAGGAAGATATGGAGGACAAGATGTTGCCCATGCAGCATGTCCCCCCTCTCCACGTCACTGATGAATCCAAAGGAACAGCAGGGCTGCTACAGTTTGGCACCAGCGCCGTTGCAGGAGCTGCCAGAACGATGTTGAGCACAACATAGAACTGCCTTAGGGGCTCCGACTCCGGATTTTTCCTCAGGGTTGACTCCCGAAGCCTTTCCCGTGACCGGGTATGCCGCAAGGCAGCAGAGGTTTGAAATCAGGGTTTACCTTCCCCTAGATGGGCTACCTTCCCAGGTTGACGAGCCACCATCTACCCGAAGCATCTGGTTTTAAGGCGCCAGAGATCCGCCCTCGCCCCTTCTCCTATTAGTAAAAGCAGTTCCGCCAGGCTTAGAGACTAAACCACACGGGCAGGCTAGGAGTTGGACTTAGTTGCCAGAGGCTTTTCGAGACGCACGCCATAAGGAGCATTTTATGGGCACTGGGAGCTTAACCCCAGTGCCGCTCCTGGCTATGACAACCTTGGAACCTATTTGAGATCTATCAGTCTGGAAAAGGTAATAAAGCCATTTCTAAAGCTTTGGGACTCCAGCGAACCACAGTGAGAGCCATTATTCACAAATGGCGAAAACATAGAACAGTGGTGAACCTTCCCAGGAGTGGCTAGTCGACCAAAATTACCCCAAGAGCGCAGTGACGACTCATCCAAGAGGTCACAAAAGACCCCACAACAACATCCAAAGAACTGCAGGCCTCACCTACCTCAGTTAACGTCAGTGTTCATGACTCCACCATAAGAAAGAGACTGGGCAAAAATGGCCTGCATGGCCGAGTTCCAAGACGAAAGCCACTGCTGAGCAACAAGAACATAAAGGCTCGTCTCAGTTTTGCCAGAAAACATCTTGATGATGCCTAAGACTTTTGCGAAAATACTCTGTGGACTGACAAGACAAAAGTTGAACTTTTTGGAAGGTGTGTGTCCCATTATATCTGGCATAAAAATAACACAGCATTTCAGAAAAGGAACATCATACCAACAGTAAAATATGGTGGTGGTAGTATAATGGTCTGGGGCTGTTTTGCTGCTTCAGGACCTGGAAGACTTGCTGTGGTAAATGGAACCGTGAATTCTGCTGTTAAGACAAACAAAATAAAGACTTTGGAGTGGACTAGTTAAAGTCCTGACCTGAATTTGATTGAGATGCTGTGGCATGACCTTAAAAAGGCGGCTCATGCTTGAAAACCTTCCAGTGTGGCTGATTTACAACAATTCTGCAAAGATGAGTAGGCCAAAATTCCTCCACAGCGCTGTAAAAGACTCATTGCCAGTTTTCGCAAATGCTTGATGGCAGTTGTTGCTGCTAAGGGTGGCCCAACCAGTTATTAGGTTTAGGGGGCAATCACTTTTTCACACAGGGCCATGTAGGTTTGGATTTTTTACCCCTTAATAATAAACACATTTATTTAAAAACTGCATTTTTTGTTTACTTGTGTTATCTTTGTCTAATATTTAAATTTGTTTGATGATCTGAAACTTTTAAGTGTGACAAACATACACAAAAATGAGAAATCAGGAAGGGGGCAAACACTTTTTCACACCACTGTAGCTTAAAATCTTAACTGTCTTGAAGCTATGTTAGCTTAAAAGAGGAGATGGCTGAAAATCGACCAAAGTTAGCCAAAAATCTAAAATAGTTTAAAGCTGAACATTGTTAAACAGAATGAGGGCCAGAATGAGAACTCTACAGCATGGGTCCCCCCCACCGCCCCCCACCCCCCAGAGTCTCAGACTGGGTGTTAACTCTCCCGTCCTCGCGGCTTCAGTCTCCGCCCATAGCTGCTGTAACGGGGGGTCCTCGGCTCCGCGACGCTGCTGTGTCGGTAGGGGGTTCCTGGGGATGCGTCCGTCTGTGGGGGGACAATGGAGGGAGGGAAGAAACATTCAGCATGCTCGTGTGACTTCTGTGATGAATCATTTACCTGGGGAGCTCTCAGTGGGGGTCTTCCTCGCCGAGGAGCTCGAGCCAACTGCAGCTGCTCATCTGCCACAACAAAGGCGGGTTTAAGCCTGTCTATACAGATTCTCTCTCGGCGACCCTCCAGGTCTAACACAAAATGTTTGTCCCCGGTTTCCAGCACTCTGAACGGGCCATCATAGGGTGGGCGCAATGGGGTCCAGTGGGCATCGTGCCTGACAAACACGAACGCCGCGTCCTTCAAGGTTTTTGGCACAAACTCGTGGGGAAAACAGTGGTGGGCCGGGCCAGGGAGCGTCTGCGCTATGCTGCGAACGCGGGGATGGATGGGTGTTTGGCGCGGGGTTATCTGGTAAAAACTCCCCGGGGAGCCGCAGGGGCTGTGTAAAAACCAGCTCTGCTGGGGAAGCCACTAAATCCTCCTTCGGTGCGGAACGCAACCCTAATAGAACCCACGGCAACCGGTCCACCCAATTTGTATCTGTAAGCGAAGCCCTGAGCGCTGCCTTCAGTGGCCTATGGAAACGCTCGCATAACCCATTGGCCTGTGGGTTGTACGCGGTCGTGCAATGAGTTGAGATGCCCAGGCTCTGGGCCATCGTGGACCAGAGGTCGGAAACAAACTGAGGGCCCCGATCGGACGTGATGTCCGAAGGGGTGCCAAAACGTGCCACCCATGTTGTTAAAAAGGCGCGTGCCACGTCTGCAGACGCGGTGGAAGCTAGTAGGACTGCTTCAGGCCACCGCATGGTGCGGTCCACCACTGTCAGGAGGTGCGTGAACCCCTGCGATGGCGGGAGGGGGCCGATGAGGTCCACGTGAACGTGGGTAAACCTCTTAGCCGGGATATGGAACGGCTCAAGGGGGGCCTTTGTGTGCACTTTGGCTCGTTGGCACGCTACACAGGCTGCAGCCCACTCTTTCACCTGTTTGCGCAGGCTCGGCCAGACAAACTTTGCTGCCACCATTTTGACTGACGCACAAACGCCTGGGTGCGCCAGGGAGTGAACAGACTCAAAAATGCAGCGTCGCCAAGTGCGTGGTACCACTGGGCGTGGGCGGCCCGTGGAGACGTCACAGATTGGGGGGGGGCCCGTCTTACATAACTCTGCTCTCCAGCTTTAACCCTGTTGGTCCAGACTGGAGTGTGCACACATCCGCATCGCCGATCTGCTCCGCGGCCATGGCTGTGTAGTCTATCCCTACATAGACTGGGGCCACTAATACGCGCGAGAGGCAGTCCGCCACCCCGTTGAGTTTACTGGCCACATGCTGATTGTCGGTCGTAAACTCCAAGATCGCGGCCAACTGTCTCTGCTGCCAGCCCGACCATGGTTCCGAAACCTTGGCCATCGCGTATGTTAGCGGCTTGTGGTCCATGAATGCAGTGAAGGCACGTCCTTCCAGCCAAAACTGGAAGTGGCGTATGGCCAGGTGGAGAGCCAGCAACTCCCTGTCGAACACGCTGTATTTACGCTCATTGTCGCGCAAAGACCTGCTAAAAAAGGCGAGCAGCTGCCAAGAACCGGCGACACACTGCTCCATGACGGCCCCTACGGCCACGTCTGATGCATCTGTAGTGAGCGCAATCTGAGCTGCCGGGTCTGGGTGCGCCAGCAGTGCAGCATTCACCAGAGCTGTTTTAACCTCGGAAAATGCTTGCTCCCGCTTAGGAGTCCAGTCAACTCTGTCCGCCGGCTTCCATTTCTTAAGCGCGGCGTACAATGGCTGCATGAGCTGGGCTGCGCGGGGGAGGAAACGATTGTAGAAGTTCACCATCCCCAAAAACTCCTGCAGCGACCTGACTGTCTGAGGCCGGGGAAAATTTGCAACTGCGCGCACCTTGTCTGGCAACGGTATCGCTCCCTCCGGTGAGATGCGGTGTCCCAAAAATCAATCCCCGCCACGCCGAACTGGCATTTCGCCGGGTTGATTATTAACCTGTGCTCCTCCAACCTCCAGAAAACCATCCTGAGGTGGGCTAC
Source organism: Pholidichthys leucotaenia (assembly GCA_020510985.1). Taxonomy (NCBI): domain Eukaryota; kingdom Metazoa; phylum Chordata; class Actinopteri; order Cichliformes; family Pholidichthyidae; genus Pholidichthys; species Pholidichthys leucotaenia. The sequence goes on along the minus strand of CM035843.1, from coordinate 193,816,056 downwards.
GTGTTCGTCCTCGGACGCGCTGGCCACCAGGATGTCATCCAGGTAGACAAACACAAACGGCAGATCACGCAACACTGCATCCATCATGCGTTGGAATGTCTGTGCCGCGCCTTTTAACCCGAAAGGCATGCGTAAAAACTCAAAAAGACCAAACAGGGTTATTACTGCCATTTTAGGTATGTCCTCCGCGCGCACTGGGACCTGGTGGTAACCACGGACCAGGTCTATCTTAGAAAAAATACATGCCCCGGCGAGGTGAACAGAAAAATCCTGAATATGGGGGATCGGGTAGCGGTCGTGCGCTGTGGCGTTGTTTAATCTGTGGAAATCTCCGCAAGGTCTCCACGATCCCTTGGCCTTAGGGACCATATGTGGTGGTGATGCCCATGGGCTGTTTGATCGTCTGATGATGCCCAGCCTTTCTAAGTTGGCAAACTCCTCGCGCGCTATGGCCAGTTTAGCTGTGTCCAGGCGCCGAGGTCGTGCAAAAACGGGCAGCCCGGTGGTGGTAATAAAGTGCTCCACCCCGTGCTTAGTGATGGCCACCGAAAATGTCGGGACCGTGAGTGCTGGGAACTGGGTGAGCAGTGTGTGGAACTTACCACCTGGAGCTGTGATGTTGGCTAGCGTTGTTGGCCAAGCTCCTCGAGCTGTACAGGGGGAAGAATCAAAAGACATTGCATTAATCAGGCGTCTGTTAGCAACATCGACTAGTAGTCCACGTGCACACAAAAAATCAGCGCCTAAGATTGGGAAACTGCATGCCACTATGACGAATGTCCACTGGTACGTATGGCCATGCAGGGATACAGTCCGTGTCCTCTCACCAAAAGTCTTAATGTCTGAGCTGTTTGCGGCTGTCAGCTCGGGGCCGCTAGTTCCCGCTAGCCGGTTGGCGTAGGATGGCAGGATGAGGCTCTTTTGGGAGCCAGAGTCCACGAGGAATCGTTTCCCCGAGCGTGAGTCTGTCATGTAGAGCAGCTTGCTTTCTTCACCGGCAGTCGCAGCTGCTATCGACTGCTGGTCCTGGCGTTTCCCGAATGCTTGAATTGGCACGGTGGCACACATCGGCGTGTGTCCTCTCCAAAACGGCGGTGGTAGGAGCAGAGTGTGTCTCTCTGGTGCTTCCTGCCCCCCGCTGCCACTACCATCGCTGGCTCCTCGCTTCCGCTGGCCGTCTTGCTGAGTTCTGATGCCGCTGCGTTCACTGTGAGGGCTCTGGTGGTACGGATGATCCGATCTGCCTCCTGGGCTAGCGCACGGTAGTCACGCGCGGCCAGCAGCAGCGAGTTGGCAAGGACCGCTCTGGCCACCGTTGGGAGGTTCCGGAGGAAACGGTGGGCAAATAGAAAATGCCCATCGTCTGTGCCCATCAACGCCAACATCTTCTCCATCCGTTCGACCGCCGACCCGTCTCTCAACTTGGAGCGCGCCAGGAGTCTCTCCGCTCTTTGTGTAGCGCCGGGTCAGCGTGGCTTTGAGAGCCCCATATTTGTTGTGGGCTGGGGGTTGTTGGAGCAGGCTCACTGCTTGCTGAGTAGTGCAAGCGTCCAGCGCTGCGACCACATAGTAATACCTGGTGTCATCTGCCGTGATTCCCCGGAGCGCGAACTGGGCCTCGGTGTGGAGGAACCAAGACTTCGGGTCGTGCAGCCAAAACTCCGGTAGTTTGAACGAAACGGTGCATGCCTTGTTGGGGTTTCCCGTTTGGGTCGTCTCCGGGGTGTTCACCTTGTGTTCCATTCTGCGTCAAGGGTCACCAGTGTGGAGATGAAATAACCAGACCGACTTTCCGAGCAGACAAACTTTATTTCACTCTCACATCCTCCAGAATAAGAACATTGAACATTAAACATTTGTAGCAGGGACTCTCTCTTTTATATCCCCAAACTCACACCTCCCTGCTACCTGAGATCCTGCATTCATCATTCACTCCCCCAAGACCATTCCCCTTACCCCCCAGCCCTTTGATCTCCATGCTCTCAGTCTGAGAGGAAAACTGCTGAACTCTACAGCATGGGTCCCCCACAGTTTCTGACTTCTAGCTAGGTGCTCAGTGTATAGAAGGAATGTTAACACAGAGAACTACCAGAGGACTGACCCGATACACGACATGGTATGCTGTGGAAGATGACTTAACTTATTCTGAAACATTGTTAGCTTAAAATAGAAAATAGCTTAAAACTGAAGAAAGTCAGCCTTTTATTTAGCATGTTTAACACTGATAAATGCTAGCTTAAAAGCAAAAAGGGTGTAAATGTGAGCAATGTCAGAATAAAGATAGTTAGCTTTTAAACGCTAGCTTGAAATCTAAATTGCCTTGAATCTGCATGCTTCATTGTCCGATAGCACCTGCTAGAGGGCAACAGATGGAACAGGTGATGGACAGGGCCTGTAGAGTCTTCCATGATGTTTCTGGCTCTCCTGTGGCAGCATGAGGAAACAATGTCCTCCAATGAAGGCAGGGAGCAGCCAGTGAAAGATATTCATTTACATTTTTTAAAAATCTCAAATTTATGGAAAAAAAGGCTACAAATCCATGAGAAAAAAACACTCAAGAATAAAGTCATAAATTTTACAAGAAAAAAAACCAAACAAATTTACAAGAACAAAAGCTGCACATTTGTATAAATTTGAGAGTTTTTTCCTCATAAATTTCTCATTTTCTTGGCAGTCAGTTTGTGAGATTTTTGAGGAAACTTCTAACATTCTTGGAAATTCATAGCTTTTTTTCTCTATTAAATTTGCAACTTTTCTTTAGCAAATTTGTGATTTTTCTGATAAATTCAATAATTGTTTTCTTTAATACAGTATGCAAAAATGAAAAAATAACTGTGCATTCACACATGTCAGGTTGTGCTGAAAAAAATGACGCCAAACAAGGCAAGGTAAACAGTTTTTAATGTGAAATATAAAGGTAAAATCAAAAGTAGTAAATAACGCTCAATTACACAATGGACCCACAAGGGTTAAAATTGCCACTTTTTTTATAAATTTGTTTTTTTTTTCATGCAAATTTACAAAGATGTACTTATAAATTTGGTACTGTAGAGAATGCGTTCAAGGATGAGGCTGAGTTTATTTCTCAGAGTCAACTTTATTGAGTGAACACATGTTCTATCAATCTCTATGCAGGAAAAGAGGCTGAGCAATCGAATACCACGTTCTTATACTCTGCTGGGGCCACAACCCACAGTCACATGTTACATAAGCAAACATATAATTACATGGCACATAGTCTCAGTCACAATGCACTCCTTCATGTTTCACTATTGTCTCTTGTTCTATAGTGTTCCGGGAATCTCCCTGGGACATCCTCTCAGAGACAAAGGTCAAGGCTCACACCTACTCGTCATCTCCTGTAGATCCCTGTAGGTCCAGACCTCCTTTGTCCCACCAGATGTGGAGTCACCAATACACACACAGTCATGCATTTGTGGGGAGATATGAACTCAATATCTGCTCCACATAACCCCCCCCCCCCAAACGTCTATTTAGGGACAAAAAGTAATCAGAGTTGTATGGCAGAAATATTATCACATAACATCCATCAATCGCCTGGGTTTAAACCTCCTGCCAAATCTGCTGTGAGTCGGCTGGGCTCCTTCTGCCGCGGCTCCCTGCCTCTGTGAATCAGACTTATTAGCACGTCTCTGTGATGTCAACGAACAATGCCTTTTCAGCGGCCTGCCACGGCGGGGGGCCCTGGCCACTTGCACGTGCTCATCAGCCAGAACAAAAGCGGGTTTGAGTCTGCTAATGCAAATCAACTCTTTTCTGTCACCCAAATCAAGCAAAAATTGCTTTTCTCTTGTTTCCAACACTCTAAAAGGCCCGTCATAAGGGGGTCGCAAACCTGGTCTTTGGGCATCATGTCTAACAAAAACAAACTCCGCATTCTTTAAAGCTTTTGGCACAAAAACGCGTGGAAAACTGTGATGCACCGGACCGGGGAGGGTGTCTGATCCTGTGCCGCTCAGCTGTTGCAGAGCGGGGGGGGGGGGGGCAATTTGGCGCGGGGTTGTCAGGGAGGAAATCCCCCGGCAAACGGAGGGGTTGAGCAAAAACTAACTCAGCCGGGGAGGCTTGCAAATCCTCCTTAGGTGCAGAACGCAACCCCAATAAAACCCATGGAAGTCTATCCACCCAATTTGTATCCGTGAGAGACGCTCTGAGGGCTGCTTTCAATGATCTATGAAAGCGTTCGCACAAACCGTTAGCCTGAGGGTTATACGTGGTAGTGCGGTGGATTTTCACCCCCAGGCTGTGAGCCATGGATGACCAGAATTCAGAAACGAATTGGGGACCTTTGTCGGACGTTACGTCCGACGGGACTCCAAAACGCGCGACCCAAGCCGTTAAAAACGCGCGTGCAACATCTGCTGCCATAGTTGACGCTAGCGGAACCACTTCTGGCCAACGCGTGGTGCGATCTACCATCGTCAAAAGGTGTGTGCACCCCTGCGACAACGGGAGGGGGCCCACCAAGTCGACATGCACATGATCAAAACGCTTAGCCGGGATGTGAAAAGGTTCTAAAGGAGCCCTAGTGTGTTGGTGTATTTTGGCTCGTTGGCACGCTATGCAAGCCGCTGCCCATTCTTTGACCTGTTTACGCAACCCCGGCCAAACAAATTTTTCTCCCACCATTTTAATCGACGCGCGCACCCCTGGGTGTGCCAGAGAGTGGATTGAATCGAAAACGCGGCGGCGCCATGCAGCTGGAACTACGGGACAAGGCTGCCCGGTGGAGACATCGCAGATTAAAGGGGGCATACCTATCTGCAACACCCTGTGCTCCAGCCTTAACCCTGTTGGTCCAGACTGGAGCGCGCGCACATCCGCATCGTCAGCCTGCTCCGCGGCCATGGCTGCATAATCTAAACCAACGTGGACCGGGGCTGCGAGTGCTTCTGCGCCGCAGACTTGGCCCACGGCCATGGTTGCCGAGCCTGCCCCCCTGGGGCTTGGTGCTGCTACTGCACGCGAAAGACAGTCTGCCACCACATTATGTTTGCCTGCGACATGCTGAATATCGGTGGTGAACTCTGATATCGCGGCCAACTGTCTCTGCTGCCGGCCTGACCAAGGCTCTGAAATCTTGGCCATCGCAAAAGTTAATGGCTTATGGTCCACAAACGCGGTAAAATGGCGCCCTTCTAGCCAGAACTGGAAATGGCGGGTGGCCAAATGTAGGGCCAAAAGCTCCCTATCGAACGCGCTGTACTTCCGCTCGTTCTCGCGCAGGGTTTTACTGAAAAACGCGAGGGGTTGCCAGCTCCCCGCCACAAACTGTTCCACGAGCGCCCCCACCGCTAAATCAGAGGCGTCCGTGGTGAGTGCCATCCGTGCTGTTGGCACCGGGTGTGCTAACAAAACGGCGTTCGCCAGGGCTGCTTTGACCTGGGAGAATGCGCGCTCCCGCTCCGGGGACCAGTCGATCTTATTCGTGGGTTTTTGCTTTTTAAGCGCTGCGTACAGAGGTTGCATGAGCTGCGCTGCGCCTGGGAGGAAACGGTTGTAAAAATTGACCATTCCCAAGAATTCTTGCAATGCTTTGACCGTCTGAGGTTTGGGAAAATCCGTTATTGTGCGTACTTTATCGGGCAGAGGGACCGCTCCTTCTGGTGAAACGCGATGCCCCAAAAAATCGATCTGCGCGACCCCAAACTGGCACCTCGCTGGGTTAATTATTAACCCGTGCTCTGCCAGCCTCTGAAAAACCGCTGTGAAGTGGCTTTCATGTTCGTCCTCGGACGTGCTGGCTACCAAAATATCATCCAAGTAGACGAACACGAAAGGGAGGTCACGTAGGACTGCGTCCATCATGCGCTGGAACGTCTGCGCAGCCCCTTTGAGTCCAAACGGCATGCGCAAAAACTCGAAAAGTCCAAAAGGAGTTATTACCGCTGTTTTGGGTATGTCCTGAGCGCGGACTGGGACTTGGTGGTACCTGTGCACCAAATCTATTTTAGAAAAAATACACGCCCCCGCCAAATGTACCGAAAAATCTTGGATGTGCGGGATTGGGTAGCGGTCGTGAGCTGAAACGTTATTCAACCTGCGGAAATCACCGCAAGGCTGCCACGAGCCATCGGTCTTGGGGACCATATGTAGTGGCGATGCCCAGGGGCTGTTAGAGCGTCTAATGATGCCCAGTTTTTCGAGGTTGGCGAATTCCTTGCGCGCTATGGCGAGTTTAGCTGGATCCAAGCGCCGAGCTTTTGCAAAAACGGGGGGACCGGTAGTAGTTATAAAGTGCTCCACCCCATGTTTGGCGACTGACGCTGAAAACGTCGGGACTGTGAGTGCTGGGAACTGAGTGAGCAATGCTTGAAACTTACCACCCGCAGCTGTGACGTTGGCCTGTGCAGTGGGCGGGACCACCCGGGCTGTGCAGGAGATGCTGTAAAAAGATTAACCAGACGTCTATTAGCAAGATCAACCAATAAACCATTCGAGCACAAAAAATCAGCACCTAACATGTTATGACTGACTGCTGCCACGACGAAGGTCCACTCAAATGATCGACCGTGGAAAGACAGGGGGAGGGTCTTCTCCCCGTAGGTCTTGCTCGTCGAACCGTTCGCAGCCAACACCAGGGGTCCGCTGGAAGGCGCCAACCGATCAGCGTGGAGGGGTGTGATGAAACTCAGCTGGGAGCCCGTGTCCACCAGGAACTGCCTCCCCGATTTTCCGTCCGTGAGGTAGAGCAGCTTAGTCTTCGCGCCGAGAGCAGCAGCTGCTACCGACTCTTGGGCTTGGCGTTTCCCGTGCGCTTGAACTGGCAGGGGGGAATGCATCTGCGTGCCCTCTCGGTGAAGCGTCGATGGTAGAAGCAGAGGGCGTCGTGCGCCCCGCGTCTCCTGGTCTCCGCCGCTGCTGACGTCAGTGCATCTGGAGTCGCAGCCTCTGGCCCCTTGCTGTCTCCGGGTTTTGCGCTCAGCTCTGCTGCCGCCGTCGTGGTCGCGTGCCGTCTATGGACGTCGACGAGTCGCTGTGCCTCCTGGCCCAGCTCGTGGTACTCTCGGTTGGTCAGCAATTGCGAGCTGGCCAGGGTGACTCTCACCGCTGACGGTAGTGTCCTGAGGAAGAGATGGGCGAAGATAAAGCCGTTGTCATCCTCGCCTCTCAGGTTCAGCATCCTCGCCATCAGGTCAGCGGGCCTGTCTGCTTCGCTTTCGGTCAACATCAGGAGCCTCTCTGCCCGCTCTCCCAGCGAGGGAGTGAAGGCACGGATGAGCGCGGTCTTTAATGTGCCGTACTTGTCGACCTCTGGTGGGTGGTTAGTCAGGCTCTCCACCCGCTGTGCTGTGAGGCTGTCCAGCTTTGCTACCACGTAGAAGAATTTCGTTGAATCTGCTGAAATTCCCTGAAGGTGAAACTGCGCCTCGACTGTGTTGAACCAGGCACGTGGGCTGTGCTGCCAGAATTTGGGCAGCTGGACTGCAGTAGCTGCGCTGGCCTGGTTGTCTCCTGATGAGTCTGCTGTATGAAGTTCGTCCATACTTAGTCATAGGGTCACCAGTGTAGAGAATGCGTTCAAGGATGAGGCTGAGTTTATTTCTCAGAGTCAACTTTATTGAGTGAACACATGCTCTATCAATCTCTATGCAGGAAAAGAGGCTGAGCAATCGAATACCACGTTCTTATACTCTGCTGGGGCCACAACCCACAGTCACATGTTACATAAGCAAACATATAATTACATGGCACATAGTCTCAGTCACAATGCACTCCTTCATGTTTCACTATTGTCTCTTGTTCTATAGTGTTCCGGGAATCTCCCTGGGACATCCTCTCAGAGACAAAGGTCAAGACTCACACCTACTCGTCATCTCCTGTAGATCCCTGTAGGTCCAGACCTCCTTTGTCCCACCAGACGTGGAGTCACCAATACACACACAGTCATGCATTTGTGGGGAGATATGAACTCAGTATCTGATCCACAGTACTTTATTAAATTTGCAGCTTCTTATAAATTTTCAGAAATGTTGTTGTATATTTGTAGCTGTACTCACCAATTTTGGGCCAATTTTTTGAGTCATTTTGATAACAAGCCCCCCCCCCAAAAAAAAATCACCTCCTGGCTGTTTTGACCTTGAGCGACTGTTATCTAAACATAAGTGCAGCTTTTCATCATATACTGCAGACACTGCAGTGAAACTAAGATGTCCTAACTCTAACGTGCACAGGTATGGGCTGTTGTTGCCCGGGCAACAGCACATTTCCCATCTTTGTCAGAGCTGCACCCGAGGAGGAGAAAAAAACCCCAAAAACAAACCTAAAAAATAATGGTTGTGACTTTTTCTGTAAAGGTGTCACTTTACACTGATAAATTTGCTGTTTTTCTTGCTTCTCTCATTTTTTCCATATAACTGAGACTTTATTCTTATATTTCTACTTCATAAATCAACATTTTTTATTATACATTTCTGATTTTTTTTTTGTCCCTGAAATTTACTTTTATTTTGGGTGATTTTTTTTCCTTGAAAATTTTGAATTTTTATATGTGACTTTTGGAACAATCTCATAAATTGGTTATTTTTTTTTTTTGTCACATTTCAGCTTATTTTCTTTCTTCACTTTCTTCTAACAACTTTTTCCACAAAATTCCAAGACTTCCTGAACATTTAAGATTTTTTTGGCTCATGAATTTAAAATTTTTTTCTTGAATTTGTAACCTTCGTGTCATAAATTCATATTCTTTTTCTTCCAAGTTTGTGATGTTCATCATTTTTCTTCATTATATTTTTCCATTGATATTTTTTTTTATCAAAAATAGATTTTTTTATTTTAAATGTTACTTTTATCTTGTAAGTTTTGTTTTCTCAAAAAAAATTATAACTTCTTTCCTGACAAATTTAGTCTATCTTGTGATGCATTTTGTTTTATTTTACATTTCCAGTGATTGTTATTGTATACATGTGACTCTTCTTCATAAATTTGCAACTTTTCATATTAATTTGTCTTTTGTCTTATAAAGTCACTTTTTTCTTGTAGCTTTGTCCTTTTTTCAGGCTAGAATATCAGCCTCTCAAAATTTCTGTGCATGAATGTCCCTGATGAACCCAACAACTGTACCAACCAGATAGAAAAGTTTCAGTATCAATAATCAGACAAACTGATAGAATGTAACTGGTGAGTTGGAGAGAAGAGTGTCCCAGCCAGCATATCCATATGGGCCCCACCAGCAATTAACCCCTTGACGCCTGTTGTCGCGAATTCGCATCAAACCGCTTCCGCTCCAAACGCAACCAAAATACCGTCTGTATTCCTTCACTTCCCATTGGAGCACTTCCAACACATACCTAGGAACCTTTTGCAAGCATTAGTTTCTCGTAGGAACGGTCAGAGATGGAGCACCATCCATTTCCTGATTGCTAGGGTTAGGGTTTGGGTTAGGGTTAGGGTTATAGTTTGGCAGTCATGAGAGTTGAAAATACTGAAAATAACTTTGTTGCATAAATAAAAGATTCTTCATACTTGAGATGGGAACAGGTGCTTTTTTTACCATTTTTTTTTTACCATAGATGCCTGTTTATGACTAGCGCCTAGCGGCTGCCCCAGCCTTGGTTGCGCTCTGCAGAGCGTGCCCAAATGCCAAGTCACGTTTCGTTACCTTGTATTCATACATGTGTAATGACAATAAAGTTGAATCTCAATCTCAATCTCAATCTGTTTTCGCCAATTTGCATCATACCTAAAATTATATCTATTTTATGTGCTATAGTCAAATTAACTTTCTCAACTTAATTTAGCATCTACTTGAAAGCAAAAACACAAGTGATTTTTTTTTTTTTCATAATTGGAAATAAATTCAGGCGTTAAGGGGTTAAACTGGGCTGTCTTATGGGTCCCATGTGGGTTTGTCTGCAGGTTCCATGTTGGCCCCATCTGTGCTTGCCCACATGGACTGTAGTTGTGGTGCAGGTGATGCGTTTACTGCTTTACACCCCACTGGGCCTCACGGGGCTTTAATGCAAGTGAGCAGCTTTCAGTAACACTTGTGCCAAAATTATGCAAAACAGTCACAAATTCATGAGGAAAAAATGTGAAAATTTATAAGAAAAAAGTGACAAATTTACAAAAAATTTGTAGCAAATTTCTGAGAAAAAAATGAAAATTTAGCAGAAAAAAATTGCAGATTTACAAGAAAAAAATTGTAAAATTAGTTGAAAAGAGTTACAAACTTACAAGAAAAATTTAGCAAGTTTACATGAAAAAAGTCACAAATTTATGAGAAAAAACAGAAGTTGCAAATTAACAAAAAAGTAGCAAATATGAGTAAATAAATTGAAAATTTACAAGAAAAAGTCCCAAATTTATGAGAAAAAGTTGCAAGTTTACAGTAAAGTTGAACAACTTTGAGAGTCACAGATTTACAACAGAAAAAATAAATTTATGAAAAAAGTTGCAAGATTTCATATTAAGTAAAAAAGTGGCAAATTTATAAGAAAGTTCTAAATTTACAAGAAAAAGTTAGAATATTTGCTAGAAAAAAGTCCCAATTTTTCAAGAAAAACTAACAAATTTATGAACAAATAAGTTGAAAACAGGTAAACAGGTAAAGTCCATGTGGGCACACACAGATGGGACCAACATGGAACCCGTGGGCAAACCCACATGGACCCATAAGAGAGCCCATTTAACCTTTGGCGGGGCCCACATGGACATGCTGGCTGGGGAGCTCCTAAAGTTGAGAGGTGACAATCTGTGTTTGTGATCATGTGACTAATTTTTCTTTCCTCTTTTACATTCTGTTCTTTAGTTTTGCGTGTCCTTCTCAGCTTTCCCATTGCTCTGGGGAGCAGAACAACACGTGCACATATTTAACTGGACCGTCTGTGTGAATGTTGTTTGACTGATCATGGTGAACCAGAAATGCCAGGGCTGAATTCCTGTCCCAGTCCGGCCCTGGTGACAGCATTCGTTGACACCTTTATGACTTCAGCCTGGCTAAGACTTTCCTTTACTTGCAGCAGCAGCTCCCATCTGTGATGTAAGGATAACCAGCGCGACAGAAATCTAGCAGCATCTCGACCCAGCTTGCTCCATTCTCACCCCAGTAACTCAAGACTCTCGTGACTCGCACTTGACGCGTTCCCACCTCTGGTCTGTTGCACCAGTGAGAAAGTTTGGATGTGCCATTCGCACCTTCGCTCTTGCAGAAGGAGGCGATGGCGGCATGTGTCAGAGCATCAGATGACTGCTAAAAGGAAGAGAGAAGGGGACCTTTTATTATTCACTTCACACATAAATTATTTATTACCACAACTAAAACAAGAGCGACCCTGTCAAGCAAAAAGACTGAGTAGAATACTAAAAAAAGGCATTTCAAAGAGGCAAAATCAATGTGGGTTGTAACCCCAACATTCCAGAACAGCCTTTCAACATCTGACAGATTTAATAAACCAAACAGGAAGCTTTCACCACGCGTGGAGAGTTCGCTTTTACCAGGCGAGGCATGACCGCTGCAGCCATCAATAATGTATAAGAGACACACGTTTACTGTAGATGTCTGCAGTAGGCCAGAGGGGGGTGGGGGGCATTCACCAATTCAGCATGAGGCACAGACATTTACATGGAAATTAGGTGCAAATCTGCAAGAGTAAAGGCGCAACGATATGATAAAAGATGCCAGCTTAGAAATTAAAAAGCTGCATGTTGTTGCATGTTTAAAAATCCGCAAATTTTTGACAAAAAAATTGCAACTACAGTGGTGTGAAAAAGTGTTTGCCCCCTTCCTGATTTCTCATTTCTTCGTATGTTTGTCACACTTAAATGTTTCAGATCATCAAACAAATTTAAATATTAGACAAAGATAACACAAGTAAACACAAAATGCAGTTTTTAATTGAAGGTGTTTATTATTAAGGGTAAAAAAAATCCAAACCTACATGGCCCTGTGTGAAAAAGTGATTGCCCCCTGTTAAAACATAAATTAACTGTGGTTTATCACATCTTTGGAAAGCTGAGTTAAATTTTCTAGCCATTTCTAAAGCTTTAGACTCCAGCGAACCACAGTGAGAGCCATTATCCACAAATGACAAAAACATGGAACAGTGGTGAACCTTCCCAGGAGTGGCCGGCCGACCAAAATTACCCCAAAAGTGCAGTGATGACTCATACAAGAGGTCACAAAAGACCCCACAACAACATCCAAAGAACTGCAGGCCTTACTTGCCTCAGTTAAGGTCAGTGTTCATGACTCAACCATAAGAATGAGACTGGGCAAAAATGGCCTGCATGGCAGAGTTCCAAGACGAAAACCACTGCTGAGCAAAAAGAACATAAAGGCTCGTCTCAGTTTTGCCAGAAAACATCTTGATGATCCCCAAGACTTTTGGGAAAATACTCTGTGGATTGACGAGACAAAAGTTGAACTTTGTGGAAGGTGTGTGTCCCCTTACATCGGGTGTAAAAGTAACACAGCATTTCAGAAAAGGAACATCATACCAACAGTAAAATATGGTGGTGGTAGTGTGATGGTCAGGGGCTGTTTTTCTGCTTCAGGACCTGGAAGACTTGCTGTGGTAAATAGAACCAAGAATTCTGTTGTCTACCAAAAAATCCTGAAGGAGATTGTCCGGCTATCTGTTCGTGACCTCAAGCTGAAGCTCACTTGGGTTCTGCAGCAGGACGATGATTGAAAACACACCAGCAAGTCCACCTCTGAATAGCTTAAGAAAAACAAAATGAAGACTTTGGAGTGGCCTAGTCAAAGTCTTGACCTGAATCTGATTGAAATGCTATGACATGACCTTAAAAAGGCGGTTCATGCTGGAAAACTTTCCAGTGTGGCTGAATTACAATTCTGCAAAGATGAGTGGGCCAAAATTCCTCCACAGCACTGTAAAAGACTCATTGCCAGTGATCGCAAACGCTTGACTGCAGTTGTTGGTGCTAAGGGTGACCCAACCAGTTATTGGGTTTTGGGGGCAATCACTTTTTCACACAGGGCCATGTAGGTTTGGATTTTTTTCCCCTTAATAATAAACACCTTCATTTAAAAACTGCATTTTGTGTTTGCTTGTGTTATCTTTGTCTAACATTTAAATTTGTTTGATGATCTGAAACATTTAAGTGTGACAAACATACAAAAAAATGAGAAATTAGGAAGGAGGCAAACACTTTTTCACACCACTGTATATGGCAAAAAAAAAGTTGAAAATTTATGAGGAAAAAGTTGAATATTTACAAGAAAAATTAAAAAAAAAATCCAAAAAAGTAGCACATTTACATGAACAAAGGCTGCAAATTTATGAGGAAAAAATATGCAAATTTGTGAGAAAAACCCAAATCTATGAAAAAAAGTAGCAATTTTACAAGAAGAAAAGTTGCAGATTGATGAGAAAAAATTAAAATTTTTTGAGGAAAAGTCAAAATTATTAAATAATAATATAATAATAATAATAATAATAATAATAATAATAATAATAATTAAAAATTTAAAAGAATTTTTTTAAAAAAAAGGATGCAAATTTATGACAAAAAACAAAGTTTTGAGAAAGTTGCAAATTTATGAGCAAAAAGTTGCAGATTTTTGAAGAACAAAATCTTTGTGAATTTATGAGAAAAAAGTAAAATATTTTTGATAAAAAAAGGCTCAAATCTGTGGCAAAAAAGCTGAAAAATTTGAGAAAAAAGCTGAATACAAGAAAAAAAGTCAGAAATTTATGAGAAAAATGCCAAAAAAAAATTCCAAAGCTCCAAAAAAGTAGCAAATTTACAAAGAAAAAGTTGCATATTTAGGAGAAAGAAAAATTAGTTTATTGAAGTTGCAAATTTAGGACAAAAAGTCACAAATTTTTGAGAAAAAAGTTGCAAATTTATGAGAAAAAAATTAGAATTTTTTGGAAAAAAAAAAAAAAAGGGTTGCGGGGGGGGGGGGGGGGGCTGGAGCCTATCCCAGCATCTTTGGACGAGAGGCAGGGTCCACCCTGGACAAATCACCAGTCCATCGCAGGGCCAACACAGAGAGACAGACAACCATTCACTCTCACAGTCATACCTAAGGACAATTTAGAATCCCCAGTTTGATGCCAATTAAAAAAAATTGGAAGAAAATGTTGCAAATTTATGACAAAAAAGTCACAGAATTTTGAGGAAAAAAAACTTGCAAATTTATGAGCAAATAGTTGCAGATTTTTGAAGAAAAAATCTTTGCAAATTTATGAGAAAAAAGTAACAAATGTTTGAGAAAAAAGTTTCAAATCTGTGGCAAAAAAGTTGAAAATGTATAAGAAAAAATTTCACAAAAAAATCTCAAAGCTCCAAAAAAGTAATAAATTTACAAGAAAAAAGTTGCAGATTTATGAGAAAAAAAATACTATTTTTGAAGATAAAGTTGCATATTTATGACAAAAAAGTAACATATTTGAGCAAAAAAGTTACAAATATATGAGAAAAAAATTAAAAATTTTCGAAAAAATGATTTTGGATCATGGTAACGGGCTGCAGCGTGATGGAAACTGGTCTGAGCCTGGTTAAAGACACGTTTTCATCTTTGTTTTACCATCTTCTAATCTGACTAATAAAGAAAACTGGGGCAATTAAGTGAACAAAGAAGAGCTCATTCATGGACTGTCCATACATCAGCGATGGCTGAGGCTTCTGAGTGGCTGAGAGCCAACAGACACTGCCAAGACTTGGATGATGACGCGACCAAACAGAAACTGCAGCAGGAGGAGAGGGAAGAGCTGTGGTTGGAGAATACTGCGTCTGATGAGGATCTGTGAGCAGCCGGGGGCGGAAAATAAAAGCTCAGATGAACTTCAGCATCGACTTAGTCAGAGGATTAAAAACAAAAGTCCCGCTCCTCTAAAACACATGCAGGTGTGAGCAGAGAAAAATACTAGAAGTTTGGTGATGTGGAACATACGTGTTGTTAGGACATCAGTGTGTGTGTGTGTGTGTGTGTGTGTGTGTGTGTGTGTGTGTGTGTGTGTTAGCGGTACCAAATGAAAACTTGCCACCATTTCTGAGCTGCAGAATCAATATTTGTGTAATATTGTATGAAATGTGTCAAAGTGAGGCCATGTTTGTAGTTCCCAACCTCACCATGTTTATCAGCTGATTCAGTGTCTTTATTCTCTCAGTCACAGTCGGTACAAATTTGCAAGAATACAGATGCTTTGTGACTTTGTGACTAGAAAAGCGCTATATAAGTGCAGGTTAGTTAGTAGTTAGTAGTTAGATGCAAAGATATGATAACAGATGACAATTTAAAAATTTTAAAAGTCACAAATTGCAATTTACACAGAATAAAAATTTAAAGAATTTGATGAGGAAAAAAGTTGCAAATGTTCTAAAAGAAGATACAAATTTACAAGAAAAAGTTGCAAATTTAGGAGAAAAAGATGAAAGTCTACAGGAAAAAAATTCACAAATCTATGAGCAAAAAGTTCAAAATTTTAGAAAAAAATTGCAGATTTAAACGAAAGAAGTTCCAAATTTATCAGAAAAAGATGTAGATTCAGAAGGAAAAAAGTTGCATATTCACAGGAAAAAAATTGAAAATTTGCAAGAAATAAAATTTGCAAATCTGTGAGAAAAAAGTTGAACATTTATAAGGAGAAAGTTTTAAATTTAAAAAATGTGAAAAATGAAAAAAATGGACTTCCGGTTATGGCTGCCACGTAGGACGGACGTGTCTCGCTCTGCTCTGCTCCTGGAGAAAAAAATCGGCAAATAACTCTCTCATTTGGGACAGAACGTATCCCAGCATTTGGGCGAGGATATGTCGGCGAAGCCTAAGGCTGGAAAACCAGGAAAAGGAAAAAGCGAGCCGCCGAAACAGTCCAAATTAACGGACTTTCAGGTCTGTGACGCAGCAAACAAGGCTCCATATATGGCGGAGGAGGCTGGCGGCGGTGCGATTTCTGCGGGGAATGGCGCAGATGCGCTGATGGCTGCCATGAGTTCAATGAGAGCGGACTTTTCCTCTAGATTTGATGGGATTATGACAGCGCTGGAAGGAATAAGAAAGGAATTGGGTGACTGTGTAGAACGAACGGCGCAGATGGAGCTCCGTCTCGCTAGTGCTGAAGATGACGTCACCCGTCTTCAATTAAAGGTGCGCACTTTGGAAAAAAAAAATAAATCTCTGGAAGATAATATTTTGGATTTGGAATCTCGGTCGAGACAGAATAATTTGAGGCTGGTGGGTCTTCCAGAGGAATCAGAAGGTCGGGACGTATGTTCCTTTCTGGAAAAGTGGATTCCGGAGGTGCTGGGCAGCGAGGAGTTGCAATCAGCAGTGGTTCTGGAAAAAGCACATCGTATTGGCCCACGGAGAGATAAGGGACCGCCGAGGACCTTAATTATGAAGTTTCTAAGCAACAGAGACAGGATGAAGATCTTCAACGCTGCACGTGCTACAGGAGAGATTAAACACCAGGACCAGCAGGTGCGGTTCTACCCAGATTTGGCCACAGGAATCCAGCAATTGAGGAAGCAGTTTGATCCCGTACGTAAGGAGCTGCGCAACCTTGGGATTCGTCATGGTGTAATCTATCCTGCGAGACTGCTGACCACGTATGAGGGCAGAACCCACATCTTCAAGACCCCAGAGGAGGCGCAGGAGTTCATCAAGAAGATCAAAGAAGAAGAAGAGACTGGTGGGAGCTAAGCATGAACAAAATATAAGGTAGAATAATTAAGCATTTGCACAGGCATCTGACTGACTTGAAGTAAATAGTAAGTTTACAAAATATAGATTGTATTATATATTAAAAAAAACAAAACAAAAACAAAACAAACAAACAAAAAAAAAACTATGATGTACAAAGTTGTTAAAAATTTTGGAGTTAAGTTGGAAAACTACAGAGGAGAGTTAATGTTACGTCATTAAAAGCAGTAGAGTTAGGGTGATTGGGAGGATGAAGAAGGAGTGGCTTAGGCTGATCCTCGTGGGTGTGGAACGGTCGATGGCTATATCGGGAGACAGAATTTTTCTTTTGATTTTGGGGGGTTTGCCACAAGTGTGGGAAGGGGAAATTTGTTTGTGTGTAGTTTGTAGGATGAATGTTCAACCACTCATGTTTTCGCTTCTCTGTATGAGCATGTTTACACTGCAAGGTAATCCCAAACCCTCTATTGATCATGGACCAAAGTGTTAATCTTAATTTAACTTCATGGAATTGCAGAGGTCTACAAAATTTAAAAAAACTTAAACAAGTTATGAATAAAATAAAGGACATGGGTTCAAGAATTGTGTTTTTACAAGAAACTCATCTGATAGAGGAGGATGTTAAAAGAATTAGGAGTAGATGGCAGGGAAGTGTATTCACCTCTTCATTTTCATCCCGAGCCAGGGGAGTTATGACTCTCATACATAAATCAGTTCCTTTTCAAGTGAAAAATGTAATTGGAGACAAATTTGGAAGATATGTAATCATTCAAGGTTCTTTGCTATTAGAAAATATAAATCTTGTGAACTTATATGGTCCCAATATAGATGACCAGAAGTTCTTTGCTAATTTATTTCTCATCTTATCATCACTTACAGGGCAACATATAATAGCAGGGGATTTTAATTGTACATTGAATCCAGGTGTGGATAGATCAACAGGACTGGATTGTACGCACATTGGATGTAGGATGACTATTAATCATTTTATGAAAGAATTGAGATTGTTAGATATATGGAGAGAAATGAAACCACAAGTTAAAGCCTATTCTTGTTATTCCAGTACCTACAAGACATTCTCACGTATTGATTATTTTTTGATTTCCACAGAATTAAGGTCCAAGATTCAAAACTGCTTTTATGATAACATCGTGATCTCTGATCATGCACCCTGTTGTCTAATATATGTAGATAAAAAATTGATAAAGGAATCAGGTAGATGGCAATTTCAGCATAAATGGCTTCAGGATGAGGAATTTGTCAAGTATATAGAAAAACAGATAGACGAGTTCTTTGACATCAATACTACACAAACATCAGCATGTGTAAAGTGGGAGGCTTTCAAAGCTTTTATTAGGGGACATATTATTAGTTATACAGGATCACAATCTAAGAAGACTCGAGAGGAGAGAGCTAAATTGGAACATAAAATAAAAAATCTTCAGGAAAAAGTGTATGCAGGAAGTGACCCAAGGTTGGAGAATGAATTACTGATTTTGAGAGCTGAATACGACAAAAAATCAGCGAATAGAGCTGCCTCGAGTCTTCTAAGATTGAAACAATCTTTTTATGAACAAGGTGAAAAATCAGGAAAATTATTAGCATGGCAGATTAAACAATTGGAAATTAAAACACCAATTACCAGTATTATAAGTAATGGACAGGTAGTTATAGATCCTTTAGAAATTAATAGAGCCTTTAGAGATTACTATGAAAAATTATATGATACCAAAAATGAACCTGATTTAACAAAACTAAATGGGTTTTTGTACGAACTAGCTATACCGTGTATTCCAAATGAAAACAGGGAGATATTGGAGTCTAAAATTAGTCAAGAAGAAGTTGGGCTAGCCATTGATAATATGAAATCAGGAAAAAGTGCAGGACCAGATGGTCTTCCAGTTGACCTTTATAAAAAATTTAAGAATAAATTAATAAAACCTTTTTTGGAAATGGTTTTAGAAGCATTTCAAAATAATAATTTACCATCATACATAAATAATGCCTTAATTATACTGCTGCCAAAACCAGGTAAGCCCTCTAATAAATGTGAAAATATGAGACCAATAAGCCTATTAAACGCCGACCTTAAGATAATCTGTAAAATTTTAGCAAGACGAATACAAGAAATTTTACCAAATATTATTAATCGAGATCAGAATGGCTTTATAAAGGGTAGACAAGGCTTCCATAATGTAAGAAGACTATTTAATATTATTTATTTTAATAAAGAAGCACCGGATACAGCTCTCCTATCATTGGACGCCGAAAAGGCCTTTGATAGAGTTGAATGGCCCTTTCTTTTTGAAGTCCTACAAAGGTTTGGACTTGGAAATAATTTCATAAAATGGGTTCAAATAATATACAATAATGCTACAGCAGAAATCCTAACAAATAACAATATTTCAAAACCAATAAAAATCAATAGAGGATGTCGACAAGGCTGTCCACTTTCACCTTTACTGTTTACTATGGCAATTGAACCTTTAGCGATAGCGATACGTTTACATTCACAAATATATGGAATTAAAGTTGGACCAACAGAACATAAAATCTCCCTGTACGCCGATGACATAATTTTGTTTATGTCGAATCTAAAAAAATCAATTCCAACCTTGTTGAATTTAATAAAGAATTTTGGGGAAATATCAGGATATAAAATAAATAAAACTAAATCTTCAATATTAATGCTAAATGAGACCCAGAGAAATTACCCAGCCCCTGAGGTAAATCAATTCAATGTTGTAAATCAGTTTAAATATTTAGGAATCCAAATTATGCCTAAGCTAGAATCAGTCGCCAGTGTCAACTATGAAGCCTTAATGTCAGATATCAATGAGTTAACTCAGAGATGGATGTCACTACCAATGTCGATGATCGGGAGAATCAATATACTTAAAAGTAATATTTTACCTAAAATACTTTATTTATTTCAATACATTCCCTTATCACCACCTTTAGATCTATTCTCAAGAATAAAAAAAAAGTTAGTGGAATTTATATGGAACAACAGGAGGGCTAGATTACGTTTGTCTTTATTATATTTACCATTTGATCGTGGAGGTCTGAAATGTCCAAATTTTATGTTGTATTATTGGTCGGCACAACTGAGGTCTATGACATATTATTTTTCATCAAATGATCTCCCTCACTGGACTGAAATGGAATCATACAATTTACCTTTACCTCTTCCCATATTCATATACTCAGATTCGGCAAAAAAATTACAAAAACAAGTTAAAAATCCATTTGTAAAGCATATGATCAAAATATGGTGTGAAGCTAAAAACTATTTAAAAGAACCACAGTTATTGTCACAATTTAGTCCAATATGGGGTAATCAATATTTTAAACCAGGGAGAGCGGACGCTGTATTTAAAGTATGGAATTTAAAAGGGATACAAAAGATTCAGGATTTATATTTGCCATGTGCAGACAACATAATGTCTTTTGAAGAGCTGAGGATCAAATTTAATCTCAATAGAACACATTTTTTTAAATATCTTCAACTTAGAAACTTTATTCGATCAAATCAAAATAAAGCTCTCACTCGACCTATTTATTCATCCTTGGAAAAAATGATGATGAAAGATAGTAAAAGAAAGGGTATTATTTCAGAGTTTTATAACTCACTGACACTATCTTCAAGTGAAAATTCACTGAAAAGATTAAACTACTGGAAAGAAGATCTGCAAATTGAAATTTCAGAGGAACAATGGGAATTGGCTTGTACAGAAGCTCAAACCAAATCAATAAATGCACGCCTTAAATTGATACATTTCAAATGGTTAATGCGGATGTATGTTACACCGGAGGAGTTAAATAGATATAACAAAAATATACCAGATACATGCACAAAATGCATGGAAAGTAAAGGAACCCTATTTCATTGTTTATGGGAATGTAGATTAATAAGAATGTTTTGGGAAGAGGTGAGGGTAACAATTGAAAAAATAATCTCAAAACAAATCATATTGAATCCTAAACTGTTTTTGTTGGGTCTGTACCCAGAAAAGCATAATTTTAATAAAAGTGAAAGAACATTCATAGACCTCAGTTTGCTTAATGCCAAAAAATGTATTGCACTATTATGGAAAAAGACTCATAGACCAGATGTGACTCAGTGGTTAAGACAGATGTTAACAAACCTTCCATTAGAAAGAATAACATATATACTAAAATCAAAGGAAATTGTGTTTGAGAATATATGGAGACCTTTTATTGATTATGTAAAAAATTTAAACATAACTCTTGAAGAAGAAGGTGAATGATGTGTGTGGACCTTGTAAATTCCAAACTGGTGAACATAATATGTATACTTATGTACTGGATTGTCTAGACTAAACAGAGGAGCATTGTTGAAGACTTGATTTTGTTGGTGGTTGTTGGTGTTTTTAGTGCATTTTTTTTTTTTTGTAGTACTTTAGTGTTAGTGTTTGATTGTTTGTATCATGTTTGTTAAAAAAAAAAAAAAAAAAAAGGTTCAATAAAGATATTGTGGAAAAAAAAAAATGAAAAAAATATGCAATTTTATGTAGAAGAAAATTTCTGAAAAAAAAGTTGCAAATTTATCTGAAATTTATGAGAAAAAGCAGATTTAAAGAAAAAAGTTCCAAATTTACCAGAAAAAAGACAGATTCAAAAGGGAAAAAGTTGCAGATTTGAGAAAAAAGTCACAGATGTTGAGAAAAAAGTTGTAAATCTACAAGAAAGAAGTTACAAATTTACATAAAAAAGTTGCATAGTCACAGGAAAAAAACTGAAAATTTACAAGAAAAATCTTGCAATTTCATGAGGAAGAAAGTTTAAAAAAAAAAGTTGAAAATTTCAGAAAAAAGTTGCAAATTTATGAGATACATAAATATGAGATACTTTGAGATAAAGTTGCAGATTTAAAGGAAAAAAGTTCTAAATCTACCAGAAAAAAACTGCAGATTTAAAAGTTAAAAAAAGATGCAAATTCATGAGAAAAAAGTTGCAGATTAACGAGAAAAAGTCACAAATGTTGAGAAAAAAGTTGTAAATCTACAAGAAAGAAGTTACAAATTTATGTGAAAAAAGTTGCATAGTCACAGGAAAAAAACTGAAAATTTACAAGAAATAAAATTTGCAAATTTATGATGAAGTTGAAAATTTACAGGAAAAAAGTTGCAAATTTACAGGAAAAAAATAAAAATTTGCAGGAAAAAAGTTACAATTTTATGAGAGAAGTGTCACAAATTTTGAGAAAAAAGTTGCAAAACTACAAGAGTTCCATATGAATTATTGTCTCATTTCATTTAATGTTTGGATAGAGGAGCCTTTGAAGATGCAGTTCCCCTCTTTCCCCTCCCTTTAGTATCTGTGTGGTTTCCAAACACCAAGTATCTCAGAACTTTGTCGTGCTCTCATAATGAGCTCGCTCTCATGCAAATCTGCTTTCCAAACCATTTATTTAATCTTAATTCCTTGTGGTGCACTCAGGAAACAGTACTCACTGTCTCCTATCTCACTGCCATGATTAATGTGGCTTGCAGCTGCTCCTTTTGAATTCCTGCATGATCTCAGTATTGGATTTCATCAGGCACTCTCCATTAGCACCACCTTGGATTTCTTCCAGAAGTTCTTTCAATGAAGAAAGTTCCTGAGGTCAGGCCTCTTTCTCTCCTAGTCACGTGTTATTATTATCCAATCAGTGATGGGCTCATCTGATGTCGTAGCTTTTTACCTGATTTACTTCCAAGCTTTATTCAGCAGATCTCTTTTGTCAGTTTTTCCCCAAATCGTCACTTTTTCACGTAATTAAAGTAGAGTAATTCAGGAAGTGAAAGCATTATCATGCTAATGACATCTGCAGGAGTAAAGCACTGAAAGCGCTTTGAGTGGTCTTTGTGACTAGAAAAGCGCTATATAAGTGTAGGTTAGTTAGTTAGTAGTTAGTGATTGGTGGTGAGGAAGCACTCCCACCCATTCTGTCTAAGCACACAGTTGATGCTTCCTGTGTTACACTCACAGTTTAAATATCTCATTTAGTGTCTTTTCCTGGGATTAAATGTAGCTTTTGACACACATAGTAACATATCAGCAACAGGCAATTTGTTTTTCCAACAAGTGGGATGGTTGGTATTGTTATAATAAATAAATAGTGAAGATTAGTTAATTAGATATTACGCAAAGTGCTTGCATACACATATCTTTTAGACCCACACATGCACCATTCACACATACATATCAGTTGCCTACACACATACGCACATACACTACCGTTCAAAAGTTTGGGGTCACTTAGAAATTTCCTTTATTTTTGAAAGAAAAGCACTTTTTTCAATGAAGATAACTTTAAACTAATCAAAAATACACTCTATACATTGTTAATGTGGTAAATGACTATTCTAGCTGCAAATGTCTGGATTTTGGTGCAATATCTACATAGGTGTATAGAGGCCCATTTCCAGCAACTATCACTCCAGTGTTCTAATGGTACAATGTGTTTGCTCATTGCGTCAGAAGGCTAATGGATGATTAGAAAACCCTTGTGCAATCATGTTAGGTCTGCAATGCTGTAATTGCTGCAAATGGAAGATTCTTTGACGAAAGTAAAGTTTGAAGGAAAAAATTATTATTTCAAATACAAATCATTATTTCTAACCTTGTCAATGTCTTGACTATATTTTCTATTCACTTTACAACTCATGGTGGTAAATAAGTGTGACTTTTCATGGAAAACACAAAATAATTGTCTGGGTGACCCCAAACTTTTGAACGGTAGTGTACATATAAGCTCCACAGGAAAGTCTCTGTTCCTGTTTCCATATATGGGCATGGGGAAAGAGAAGACATCTGGAGACAGGAACCAACATAAAAGTGAGGAGACCCTGGGAGCCATCTGGACACCAAGAGGACAGTTTGGACAATGGACATGTATTGCTGGAAAGTTACTAGGAAACGCCCAGTAACTTGCCTATATGTAGCTGTGAATTCCTTTGTGCTGGGTCTTTTCCAGGAGAGGGAGCTGGAGGAGACCTGCGGTCGTGTTCACTGACTCCCTGCATGGTTCAATAAAAGCTAAGCTGAGAAATAGTATTTCTTCTGTGATTATTGGTTGGTTAACTAAAAAGATTCTGCTAGCTGTCCAAAATTATTTTTTTACAGTATTCACAAATTTAGCATGAGGTACAAATGGATAAATTTAAATTAGGTACAAATTTGCTAAAGTAAAGTGTTGTGTCTGAAAGATGAGCGGACATGACCACATGTTGAAGTTAGCTTTATTGAGGGTTTCACAGCAAACAGTACACAGTGCAGGGTGTGGCTGGAAACAGGTAGATGTAGGAAGAGGGCGACTGGCCCTGGGCAGTGGCCTAATATGTCCTGAGGCGCACTGACGTCACCCATGTGTGCTCCCGCAGTGTAGTGCGTCGCGCTGTTTCAGATACACCACATTTACTCCCCCCCGAGAAGCTCAGAACATTTACTCACACCGTAGGCATAGCAGGAACAGGCTAGCATAAACATACTTGTTAGCGTATTGGCTAATGTAAAGCTGAACATATATATGACTAAATGGGCCGGTATAAAGAACCATTTTTTTTTAGCACCTCAACCACAACATTGCTAACTGGGCAACCGGGTAGACTGCTGGTGTGCCAGCATGGTCATGTGGGTTATTCTGCCACTGAACAGACCATGCCCTGACTAAACATGTACTTATGAATTTAGAGTCAGTAACATAGTTCAGAACTCCACGGGGCCTCTGTTGGGCCCATGCTGGGCGCTGCCCTGGATGCGCTGGCTCAGTGACTCTGGAGGGTGCCCTGCTGGAGTTGCGGTCTGCTCATCGGCAAAGTTCCAGTCTGGATCCCACACTGGCTGGGCCGGTTTGGTTGTGGTCTCTTGATCCGGAGCGGGAGGTGGTGTTATCTTTCTGAGATGGCTGGCATGCCATCGTGACCCATCGGCCAACATGAAGGTGGTTGGCCCAAGCTGAGCGGTGATCTGCATCGGTGTTGACTGGAAACAACTGCAGCTTGTGCGAATGGCTGGGTTGCCGGATCCAGACCCAGTCGAGCACTGTGGCAAGTTCCGTTTCATGGTGTGCTGCTCTTCCTTCATCCTGCTGCCGGAGAAGGGCACCATTGCTGGGGCATCATCTGGTGGAGGATGTGAGCGGTCTGGGGAAGAACGTAAAGGCAGGCCAGTCTTGCCGCTGGCAGGATATCGGTAGGCCCAATCTTCTTCCGGGTCCTGCATGAGTGTGGACCGGAGCTCCTGCAGTGAGGCGGCAGCTTGAGGAGGCTCACGCTCCATAAGGATCAGCTCCCGTTTTCCAGTGTCCTGGTCGTTGTGCAGTGTGAAGCAGGGAGTGGCCGCGTCCATGTCTGAGCGTGGTGGTCTTGGGCTGTTGGCGGTCAAACAGAATACCCTGTGGTCTGTGATGGAGAAGCCCAATTCATGGAACAAATCACACTCCAGGATGTCACTGTGGTGTGTCACTTGAAATGTGAATGCTGGGAAGATTATTGACCCGTAGCGAACCAAAAAGACCTTGGGTGAAGCTTCCTTTCAATATTATGGTCCTCGTCTGTGGAACACCCTGCCAGAGAACCTCAGGGCCGCAGATTCAATAGATTTTTTTAAGAACAGGCTCAAGACCCACCTTTTTAATTTGGCTTTTAATAAACCTGTTTAACTATTACTGAAATAGTCATTTATGTTCCATTGTTCTATGTTCTTCTTGACACCATTTGTTCTTAGATTTTCTCATCTTATTGATGTGTTTAGTTCAGTTTTTAAGTATGGGTTTTTAGTTTCTGTTTTTATGTGTTCTTAGTTTCTTTTTGTACCTTTATAAATTTTGGCTTTTACAAACCGTTTAACTATTATTGAAGTAGTCATTTATGTTCCATTGTTTTACATTCTTCTTAGCTCCATTTGCTTTTAGATTTTCTTATTCTGATGTGTTCTTAGCACAGTTTGTAAGTATGGGTCTTTAGTTCCCTTTGTTCTTTGCTTAGTTTTAGCTCGTATTTTATGTGTTTTAGCTCCAGTATTTCCTCAGTGGGGCCCCTCATGCCAGATGCTGCCTGGCCCATCTACAGGGGTGTTGGTCTTGTGGGTTGCTCTAGCTTGGGTGGGTGGGGGCTTTATGCCACTGCCTACAGCTGTGGTGCGGGCCCTGGCCTGTCCTGGTTGGGGCGGCCTGTGTGGTGCCCTCTGTGGTTATGGGCTGTGTGGTCTCCCGGCGTGGGGGGCTCCACAGCATGGTTGCTCCTTCACGTGGTGCTTCGGTGCCAAGCAATGTCCCTTTTATTTTATATGTGTGTAAGAGAGGTAGGGGGTGATGTATGTGCCTGTGTGTGTGTGTCTGTGTGTTTGTGGGTATGTTTATGGGAGGGTTGGAAGGGGTGGGGATGTATCATGTAAAATATGTAACTAAATGTGTCTACTGTTTTTATCTATGAAAAGCACTTTGTACAGCATCTAATGTTTAAAAAGTGCTATACAAATAAAGTTTGATTGATTGATTAATTGATTGATTGATTGATTGAAAAAGGTAACAGTTCCTACCATGCCGATCTTCGTGTGTCCATAGCCGAACAGACTGCGTCTGGCTCAACTGGTCCGGGGGAAAAACCTAACTGTGGCTTCATTCATCAGGGACCTCATAGCAGCAGTGTCCAGCAGCAGCGGTAGACTGACAATTCTACTGTGCACCATTTATATGGCATGTTACTGGAGTCCACAGAATGAATGGTGGTCAAACTGGGCCAACTGGGCGAGTAAGACGGTGGGCTTGCAGGAACCGAGTGACACACTCTGGCGAAGTGGTTTAGCTTACTGCAGCTTTGGCCCCTCTGTCTGACTGGTCAGACAGGTGTATGTGTGTGGTGCAAGGAAGAGCCATAGTTACCACATGGTCATCATGCTGTAGTACCGTGTCGCCCCGCGCTGTTCACTTCGGGGTCCTTGTGAGAAGACGTGTGGTCGGCGGCCTGAGCAGCCAGGGTAACGGCCTGTGCCAGTGGAGCTGAAAGTGGTGGCTGTGGGCTGGAGGCCCCTAGTTGTGTTGCTAACTGGGCAGCTGCCTCTAGCTGGGATGCCATTTCCGCTGTCCTGGCCAGTGGCAAGTCGTACGGTGCCATTAGCAGCTTCTCCCACAGCTTCAGATTGGTGGTGTGCACCGCCAACTGGTCTCACACCATCTCGTCTTCCAGGTGTCCAAACCTGCACATAGTAGCCAAGCAGCGGAGGTCAGTGATGTATTGGTGGACCGATTCACCCATACACTGTCGGTGCTGGTGAAACTTAATTCTTTGGATTATAACGCTCTGCAGAGCGGCGGAATGTCTGGTAAGTAAAGCTAAACATTCATCATAGGTGGGTGCAGACCCAAGCGTCTGAAAAACACGTTGTCCCTCACTGCCAAGGCTATGAATTAGCATAGCTCATAGCCTAGCTTTGCTAGCCTTAGCTAGGTCGATGGCAGACACGAACATTTCAAATGACTCATACCAGTGGGACCAAGGAATAGGTGGCTCACCAGGAAGAGCGAGGAGCAGTGGTAGTGGTGTCAGCAAAGTCTTCATTATCCTTGTCGCCAATGTTGCGTCTGAAAGATGGGCGGACACGACCACGTGTTGAGGTTAGCTTTATTGAGGGTTTCATGGCAAACAGTACACAGTGCAGGGTGTGGCTGGAAACAGGTAGATGAAGGAAGAGAGCAACTGGCCCTGGGCAGTCGCCTAATATACCCTGAGGTGCACTGACATCGCCTGTGCGTGCGTGCTCCCGCAGCACAGTGCATTGCGCTGTTTCACATACACCTCATAAAGGTGCAAAAATATGCCAATTTAAAAAAAAATTAAATTTGCAAATTAGAGTTTAATTACACTGAATAAAAATTTAATCAGCATCCAGATGAGCGTTCCAAATTTAGAAAGAAAAAAAAAATCACAATTGTTTGAGAAAAAGAGTTGCAAATCCACAAGAAAAAAGTTGGTAATTTATAGGAAAAATGAAAATTTACAAGAAAAAAGTTGCAAATTTATGAGAAAAATGTGCAAATTTTTTAGAAAAAAGTTGCAAACTTATAATTAAAAAAAGTTGAAAATGGACTTCCGGTTATGGCGGCCATGTAGGAAGACGTGTTTCACACTGCTCTGCTCCTAAAAATAAAAAGTTTACTAAAACTCTCTCAATTGGAACAAAAACCCATCCCAGCGTTTAGGCGCGGATATGGTAAAGACCAAGGCTGGGAAATTAGGTGGAGTAAAAAGCAATTCGACAAAACAACCCAAGCTAACAGACTTCCACGCTCGAGGCGAAACAGAAAAAAATCCAGAGACTATGGCGGAGGAGGGAGCCAACGGCGGAGCGGGAACTGCTGAAGAGGGGACAAACGCAGTGCTCACTGCCATCAACTCCATGAGAACAGAGTTTTCATCTAAATTTGATGGAATTATAGCAGTGATAGAAGGAATGAGAAAGGAAATAAGCGACTGTATGGAACGAGTGTTGCAGGCGGAGCTCCGAATTTCAAGTGCTGAAGATGACGTCACCAGCCTACAATCAAAGTTGCAAACACTGGAATTAAAATGGAAACGTCTGGAAGATAACGTCCTGGACTTGGAATCCCGCTTGCGATGGAATAATTTGAGGCTGGTGGGCCTCCTGGAGGGAGCGGAGGGACGGGACCCATGTTCCTTTTTGGAAAAGTGGATTCCAGAAGCGCTGAACAACGTGGAGCTGCAGTCATTGGTCGTCTTAGAGAGCGCTCACCGAATGGGCCCACCGAGAGATAATAAGACACCACCGAGGACGCTGATTATGAAGTTCCTCAACTACAGAGACAAGATGACGGTCACCAACGCGGCGCGAGCTAAAGGGGAAATTAAATACCAGGATCAACAGGTGCGGTTCTACCCAGACTTCGCCACAGGAATTCAACAATTAAGGAGGCAGTTCGACCCCGCCCGCAAAGAGCTGCGCAACCTCAGGATTCGTCATGGAGTGATTCATCCGGCAAGACTGCTGGTCACATATAAAGGGAGAACCCACATCTTCAAGACCCCTCAAGAGGCGCAGGAGCTCATTAAGCAGATCCTAAAGGAGACTAGTGGGAGCTAAGCAAGAACATGACAAAGGTAGAACATTTAAGCATTTGTACAGGCATCTGATTGATCTGAAACATATAATAAGTCTACAAAATACAGACTGTATTTAAAAAAAAAGAGCTATGATGTACAAAGTTGCTATAAAACTTTGAAGTTATGTTGAAAAAACTACAGAAGAGAGTTAATGTCATGTCATAAAAATAGTAGAGTCAGGGTGATTGAGAGGAGAAAGAGAGAGTGGTTTGACTGATCCTCACAGGTGTGGACAAGTCACTAGCTATAACGGGAGACGGAATTTTTTTTGATTTTGGGGGGATAACCACGAATGTGGGGAAAGGGAATTTGTTTTTGTTTAGTTCGTAGGATGAATGTTCTATCATCCATGTTTTTGCTTCTCTGTATGAGCATGTTCATATTGCAAGGTAATCTCAAACTCCTTTTTGATCATAGATCAAAGCGTTAATTTAACTTCATGGAATTGCAGAGGTCTACAAAATCTAAAAAAACTTAAACAAGTTATTAATAAAAGACATAGATTCAAAAATTGTATTTTTACAAGAAACTCATCTAATAGAGGAGGATGTAAAAAGAATTAGGAGAAGATGGCAAGGTAACGTGTTCACCTCATCATTTTCATCCCGAGCTAGGGGAGTTATGATTCTCATACACAAAACAGTCCCATTTCAAGTGAAAAATGTAATTGGAGACAAATTTGGAAGGTATCTAATCATCATCATCATCAATAATGAGCTGAAGAGACTGGGAGTGGATATCGCCACTCTCCAGGAAACACGGTTGGCTGACGCAGGCACACTGAGAGAGAAGGACTACACGTTCTACTGGCAGGGAAAGGGCAGTGACGAACACAGGGAACACGGAGTGGGCTTCGCAGTGAAGAACACCTTGCTGAAGATGGTGGAACCAGGCAGCAATGGCTTTGCACGACACCTCACCCTCCGCCTCAACACCACTCAAGGCCCAGTCACCCTCGTCAGTGTGTATGCCCCAACACTGACAGCCACACCAGAGGCAAAAGACGAGTTCTATGAGAATCTCGCAACAACTGTCAGGACCATCCCCAACTCTGAACAACTCATTCTCCTTGGAGACTTCAATGCCAGAGTGGGTGCTGACCACGACTCCTGGCCCTCCTGTCTTGGACCATTTGGCGTGGGCAGAATGAACGACAACGGACAGCGGCTGCTCGAGTTCTGCACATATCACGATCTGTGCATCACAAACTCGTTCTTCAAGACCAAGCCCCAACACAAGGTTTCCTGGTGATATCCGCACTCAAAGCACTGGCACCAGCTGGACTTGATCCTGACCAGGCGCACCTCACTGAAGAACGTGCTAATCACCCATTCGTTCCAGAGTGCAGATTGCGACACAGACCATTCATTGGTGTGTTGCAAGGTCAAGCTGCAGCTGAAGAAATTCCATCATGCTAGACAGCCTGGAAAGGCACGGATTGACACCAGCAAGATGGCTCAACCAGAACTTGTTAAGCAGTTTGCCTCCACCTTTGAGAAGGAACTTGGTGTACCACAAGAAGGAGAATCTGCAAAGCAGAAGTGGGAAGAGCTGCGAAACACCATCCACCGCACAGCCTTGGCTACCTTTGGGAGGAAGACCTCGAAGTCACAGGACTGGTTTGATGCCAAGTTGACCGAGATGACCCCCGTCATTGAAGCCAAGTGCTCAGCACTTGCTGAGTACAAGAAGTACCCAAACGAGAAGAATCTCCAGATTCTCAGGGCTGCGAGAAGCAAAGTTCAGCAGACTGCTCGGTGCGGTGCCAACGAGTACTGGACTCAGCTCAGCCAAGACATTCAAACCACTGCCATAACAGGGAACATCCGTGGTATGTACGATGGCATCAAGAAAGCACTTGGTCTGGCTCAGAGCAAGACGGCCCCCCTCAAATCCTCCACTGGGGATATGATCACAGAAAAGAACAAGCAGATGGAGAGATGGGTGAAACTCTACTCTAGACAGAACACCGTGACACCGTCAGCCCTTGATGCCATCGACTGCCTGCCATCCGTGGACGAACTTGACGCCGAGCCAACCATCGACGAACTCAGCAAGGCCATCAACGACATGATATTCTCCATCCGCCAACTCCAGGAGAAATGCAGAGAACAAAACATGCCCCTGTACGTCACCTTCATCGATCTCACCAAAGCGTTCGATCTGGTCAGCAGAGAGGGCCTTTTCAAGATCCTGCCAAAGATAGGATGCCCACCAAAGTTGCAAAGCCTCATTGAATCGTTTCACACCAACATGCAGAGGATAGTGCAGCACGACGGCAACGTCTCAGAGCCATTCAACATACGCAGCGGAGTGAAACAGGGCTGTGTACTTGTGCCAACCCTCTTTGGGATTTTCTTTGCTATGCTCCTGAGGCATGCCTTCAGCACAGCAACAGAGGGAATCTACCTGCACACAAGATCTGACGGCAGGCTTTTCAACCTCGCCCGCCTGAAAGCCAGAACCAAAGTACGCGAGGCTCTAATCAGAGACATGCTGTTCGCAGACGACGCTGCAGTCGCAACCCACACACAGCAGGAGCTTCAGACCCCGATGGACCGCTTCTCCCAGGCATGCAAGGACTTCGGGCTTACCATCAGCCTGAAGAAGACTAATGTCTTGGTGCAAGGCATGGAAGCACCGCCAACCATCACCATTGACAACTATGAGCTGGAGGTCGTGAATCAGTTCATGTACCTGGGGTCCACGATCAGCAACAACCTCTCCCTTGATACAGAGATCGACAAGAGGATTGGAAAATCAGCCTTCACACTCGCTCGCCTCACCACACGAGTGTGGGAGAATCCCAAACTCTCTGTCAAGACGAAGATGGCAGTGTACAACGCCTGTGTCATCAGCACACTGCTCTATGGGAGTGAGACATGGACAACATACGCCCGGCAGGAAAAGAGACTGAACTCCTTCCACTTGCGCTGCATTCGCCACATCCTGGACATATCCTGGCAGGACAAAGTGCCCAACACGGAAGTTCTGTCTCGCGCCGGCCTTCCCTCCATGTTCACTCTACTCAGGCAGCGCAGGCTCCGCTGGCTAGACCACGTTCACCGTATGGAGGATGGCAGAATCCCCAAAGACGTCCTCTACGGAGAACTGGCGACTGGCAGGAGAGACGTTGGCCTCCCACAGCTGCGCTTTAGAGACGTCTGCAAGAGAGACATGAAGGCCCTAGAGATCAACACAGAGCGCTGGGAGGACCTTGCAATGGACCGCTCCAAATGGAGAGGCACCCTGACCAGACAGCTCAAGGCGGGTGAAGAGAGACTGACTGCTGCAGCAGATGAAAAAAGGACCCGCAGGAAGAACCGCCACAGACACAGCAGCACGGAGACCACCCACAAGTGCGACCTGTGTGACAGGGACTGCCATTCGCGCATCGGCCTGTTCAGCCGCAGGCGGTGCTGTTCCAGCAGAGTAGACGTTTAGGATTCTCTTCCATGGTCATCATAGACCGACGAAGGCCGACGATTTTTACAAG
Organism: Pholidichthys leucotaenia; assembly: GCA_020510985.1. Lineage (NCBI taxonomy): Eukaryota > Metazoa > Chordata > Actinopteri > Cichliformes > Pholidichthyidae > Pholidichthys > Pholidichthys leucotaenia. Next base: position 193,783,802 of record CM035843.1, on the reverse strand, counting down.
AAACTCATCTAATAGAGGAGGATGTAAAAAGAATTAGGAGAAGATGGCAAGGTAACGTGTTCACCTCATCATTTTCATCCCGAGCCAGGGGAGTTATGATTCTCATACACAAAACAGTCCCATTTCAAGTGAAAAATGTAATTGGAGACAAATTTGGAAGATATCTAATCATCCAAGGATCTTTGTTATTAGAAAATATAAATCTGGTGAACTTATATGGCCCCAATACTGATGATCAAAACTTCTTTGTTAATTTATTCCTTACTTTATCATCACTTACAGGGCAACATATAATAGCAGGGGATTTTAATTGTACATTGAATCCCAGTATAGACAGATCAACAGGACTGGACTGTACACACAATGGATGTAGGATGACTATTAATCATTTTATGAAAGAATTGAGATTGCTAGATATATGGAGAGAAATGAAACCACAAGTCAAAGCCTATTCTTGTTATTCTAATACCTACAGTGTAGTAAAAAAGTATTTAGTCAGCCACCAATTGTGCAAGTTCTCCCACTTAAAAGATGAGAGAGGTCTCCAATTTTCATCATAGGTATACCTCAACTATGAGAGACAAAATGAGAAAAAAAAAAATCCAGAAAATCACAATGAAGGATTTTTAATGAATTAATTGGTAAATTCCTCGGTAAAATAAGTATTTGGTCAATAACAAAAGTTCATCTCAATACTTTGTTATATACCCTTTGTTGGCAATGACAGAGGTCAAATGTTTTCTGTCAGTCTTCACAAGGTTTTCACACACTGTTGCTGGTGTTTTGGCCCATTCCTCCATGCAGATCTCCTCTAGAGCAGTGATGTTTTGGGGCTATCGCTGGGCAACACGGACTTTCAACTCCCTCCAAAGATTTTCTGTGGGGTTGAGATCTGGAGACTGGCTAGGCCACTCCAGGACCTTGAAATGCTTCTTACAAAGCCACTCCTTCATTGCCCAGGCGGTGTGTTTGGGATCATTGTCATGCTGAAAGACCCAGCCATGTTTCATCTTCAATGCCCTTGCTGATGGAAGGAGGTTTTCACTCAAAGTCTCACGATACATGGCCCCATTCATTCTTTCCTTTACACGGATCAGTCGTCTTGGTCCCTTTGCAGAAAAACAGCCCCAAAGCATGATGTTTCCACCCCCATGCTTCACAGTAGGTATGGTGTTCTTTCTCCTCCAAACACGACAAGTTGAGTTTTTACCAAAAAGTTCTATTTTGGTTTCATCTGACCATATGACATTCTCCCAGTCCTCTTCTGGATCATCCAAATGCTCTCTAGCAAATTTCAGACAGGCCTGGACGTGTACTGGCTTAAGTAGGGGGACACGTCTGGCACTGCAGGATTTGAGTCCCTGGCGGCGTAGTGTGTTACTGATGGTAGCCTTTGTTACTTTGGTCCCAGCTCTCTGCAGGTCATTCACTAGGTTCCCCCGTGTGGTTCTGGGATTTTTGCTCATCGTTCTCGTGATCATTTTGACCCTACAGGGTGAGATCTTGCGTGGAGTCCCAGAACGAGGGAGATTATCAGTGGTCTTGTATGTCTTCCATTTTCTAATAATTGCTCCCACAGTTGATTTCTTCACACCAAGCTGCTTACCTATTGCAGATTCAGTCTTCCCAGCCTGGTGCAGGTCTACAATTTTGTTTCTGGTGTCCTTTGACAGCTCTTTGGTCTTGGCCATAGTGGAGTTTGGAGTCTGACTGTTTGAGGTTGTGGACAGGTGTCTTTTATACTGATAACGAATTCAAACAGGTGCCATTAATACAGGTAACGAGTGGAGGACAGAGGAGCCTCTTAAAGAAGAAGTTACATGTCTGTGAGAGCCAGAAATCTTGCTTGTTTGTAGGTGACCAAATACTTTTTTTACCGAGGAATTTACCAATTAATTCATTAAAAATCCTTCAATGTGATTTTCTGGATTTTTTTTTTCTCATTTTGTCTCTCATAGTTGAGGTATACCTTTGATGAAAATTGGAGACTTCTCTCATCTTTTAAGTGGGAGAACTTGCACAATTGGTGGCTGACTAAATACTTTTTTGCCCCACTGTATAAGACATTCTCACGTATTGACTACTTTTTGATCTCTACAGAATTAAGGTCCAAGATTCAAAATTGTTTCTATGATAACATTGTGATCTCTGATCATGCACCTTGCTGTCTAATATATGTAGACAAGAAATTGACAAAGGATCCAGGTAGGTGGCATTTTCAGCATAAATGGCTTCAGGATGAGGAATTTGTTAAGTACATAGAAAAACAGATAGATGAGTTCTTTGATATTAATACTACACAAACAACGGCATGTATAAAGTGGGAGGCTTTCAAAGCTTTTATTAGGGGCATATTATTAGTTATACAGGTTCAAAATCTAAGAAGACCCGAGAGGAGAGAGTCCAGTTGGAACGTAAAATAAAAATTCTTCAAGAAAAGGTGTATGCAGGAAGTAACCCACAGTTTGAGAACGAATTACTGATTCTGAGAGCTGAATATGATAAAAAAAAAAAATAAGCGAATAGAGCTGCCTCGAGTCTTCTAAGATTGAAGCAAACTTTTTATGAACAAAAACAGGTTTTTGGGTGGATTATCTATACTGTGTATTCCAAATGAAAACAGGGAGATACTGGAGTCTAAAATTAGTCAAGAAGAAGTTGGGCAAGCCATTGATAATATGAAATCAGGAAAAACAGCAGGACCAGATGGTCTTCCAGTTGACCTCTATAAAAAATTTAAGAATAAATTAATAAAACCACTTTTGGAAATGGTTTTAGTGTGGCACACATATTTTGGATGCTTAGACTGCATATGTATAGCACAGTGATTGAGATGCTTAAGACTGCATATGTATTTTGTAACCTCACGTCTTAGAAGGAACAATAAGTCTGGACCTCCTGGGGATAACAGTAGGAGGTGGAAGTACCTTTAGAAATGACTCTGAAAGGACTTCCTGACCTTCTGGGGTCAGGTGGAGGACGAAGAGGCCTGGGGGAGAGAGATTGTCGATGGGGGATTTGATGACAATATGATTCTGTACTTTGATGTCCCAGGTATAAAAGTGGGGGATTGGAGTAGTTCGTTCTCTTTTCTGTTGAGAGATTGTTAGAGATGTGAGATGATGAATAAACCTGAATTGAGAAATAAATTCAGCCTCTTCATTTCACGCTCTCCACATTGGTGACCTTAAGACGTACAATAACCAGAGACAGTTCCCCCAAGCCAGACTCGCCAGGGACCGCTGGAGCAAGCGCGGTTTCAGTCAAGCTACCAGAATTCTGGCAGGACAACCCAGACTCGTGGTTCCTCCTGGCCGAAGCCCAGTTCGCGCTCGGGGGAATAACAGCAGATGACACAAAATTCTACCACGTCATCGCCAAACTCGACAACCGCACAGCCCGACACGTGCGGAGCCTGGTGCAGCACCCGCCCGCTGGCGACAAATACAGCGGGTTGAAAGCTGCCCTCATCCAGCGTTTCACGCCCTCAGCCGAAGAGAGAGCTAGGAAGCTCCCAGCTCTGCACGACTTGGGAGGACGCACGCCTGTTGACCTGATGGAAGACATGCTGCAGCTGAGAGGCTCAGACAATGACGATTTCCTCTTCACGCAGATCTTCCTGAGAACCCTACCATCGCAGACGAGGGCGACCCTGGCAGGCACTCATTTTGTGACCCAGCAGGACTTTCGCGTGCTGGCCCAGGAGGCGCAGCGGATCCTCAACTCCAGCGAGGAGCACACAGCCACCGCAGCAGCGGCAGATCTCGGCGCGGCAACCGGGAGCAGCGGTGGGCCAGAGGCGACGGAGGCGATCCCACCAACAATGGCGGCAGCGAAGTCCCGACGCAGTGGAGGAGACGACTTCTGTTTTTACCATCGTCGTTTCGCAGAGAGGGCGCGCAAGTGTGTACCACCGTGCCAGTTCAAGAGCTCGGGAAACGCCAGGACTGGGAGTCGCTAGCAGCGGCGGCCCTCGGCGAACGGAACAAGCTGCTCTACCTGACGGATGCGCACTCTGGGAAGCATTTCCTCGTGGACACGGGCGCCCAAGTGAGTTTCATCACTCCAACCTACACTGACAGGCTGGCAGGCCCCCGTGGTGACGGAGCAACAGCGGCGAACGGCTCGAGCATTAAGACCTTCGGTGAAAGGACTCTGCTTCTGTCCTTGCACGGCCGCACATATGAATGGACTTTTATTATAGCGGCAGTGAGTTTCAACATGTTAGGTGCTGATTTTCTGTGTTCACATGGGTTGTTAGTTGATCTTTCCAATAGACGCCTAGTTAATGCACTCTCCTTTTACTCTATTCCTTGTGCAGCTCGAGTGTCCCCGCCACCAGCACAGACCAACGTCGCCACAGCAGGCGGTAAGTTTCACACACTCCTCACTCAGTTTCCAGCACTCACAGTTCCCACTTTTTCGGCAACAGTTGCGAAACACGGGGTGGAGCACTTTATCACTACCACTGGCTCCCCCGTCTTTGCGAAAGCTCGGCGCTTGGATGCAGCTAAACTGTCCATAGCGTGCGAGGAGTTCGCCAACCTGGAAAGGTTGGGCATCATCCGGCGTTCAAAGAGCCCATGGGCCTCCCCACTGCATATGGTCCCTAAAGCTGACGGCTCGTGGAGACCTTGCGGTGATTTCCGCAGGTTAAACAACGCCACAGCGCATGACCGCTACCCAATCCCACATATTCAGGATTTTTCGCTGCATCTAGCGGGGGCGCGCATTTTTTCTAAAATAGACTTGGTCCGCGGTTATCATCAAGTCCCAGTGCGCGCCGAGGATATTCCCAAAACAGCGGTGATAACTCCGTTTGGACTTTTTGAGTTTTTACGCATGCCGTTTGGGCTTAAAGGTGCCGCGCAAACCTTCCAGCGCATGATGGATGCGGTGTTGCGCGATCTCCCTTTTGTGTTCGTCTACCTGGACGACATTTTGGTAGCCAGCGCGTCTGAAGTGGAACAAGAAAAACACCTCACGGAAGTTTTCTGGAGGTTGGGAGAGCACGGGTTAATAATCAACCCAGCTAAGTGCCAGTTCGGGGTGGCGCAGATCGACTTTTTGGGGCACCGCGTCTCCCCAGAGGGGGCAGTTCCGCTACTGGACAAAGTGCGCGCAGTGGCAGATTTTCCCCAGCCACAAACGGTCAAAGCACTACAGGAGTTTTTGGGAATGGTGAATTTTTATAACCGTTTCCTGCCCCACGCAGCGCAGCTCATGCAACCATTATATGCCGCACTTAAAAAGCAAAAACCCTCCAATGCGATCGAGTGGTCCCCGGAGCGGGAGCGCGCATTCGCGGGGGTAAAAAAAGCCCTTGCAGACGCTGCGTTGTTGGCTCATCCAGACTCAACGGCCCGCATAGCGCTCACCACTGATGCGTCAGATTTGGCCATAGGGGCGGTAGTGGAGCAGCACGTGGCCAGGGTTTGGCAGCCGCTGGCCATTTTCAGCAGGTCCTTGCGCGAGGCCGAGCGAAAATACAGCGCGTTTGACAGGGAGCTGTTAGCGCTCCACTTAGCCATTCGCCACTTCCAATTCTGGCTAGACAGTCGGCGTTTCACCGCATTTGTTGACCACAAACCGCTCACTTTTGCGATGGCCAAAATTTCGGAACCATGGTCGGGCCGGCAGCAGAGGCAGCTGGCCGCAATTTCGGAGTTTACTACTGATATTCAACACGTAGCGGGTAAACTCAATGTAGTGGCAGACTGCCTCTCTCGTGCGGTAACCGCACCAGTCCGCGCAGAGGTAGATTATACTACCGCAGCCGCAGAGCAAAATAACAGCGCGGAAGCGCACGCGGCCCCAGTTCATGTGGGGATAGATTATGCAGCCATGGCAGCGGATCAGGGTAGCGATGCAGACGTGTGCACGCTCCAGTCTGGACCAACAGGGTTAAGGCTGGAGAACAGGAGGCTGAAAAATGGTATGCCCCTCCCAATCTGCGATGTCTCTACTGGACGACTGCGTCCAGTAGTGCTGGCCGCATGGCGCCGCCGCGTTTTTGACTTGATTCACTCCCTGGCGCACCCAGGGGTGCGCGCGTCTGTGAAAATGGTAGCAGAAAAGTTTGTTTGACCGAGCCTGCGCAAGCACTTTAAAGAGTGGGCACGAGCCTGTATGGCTTGCCAGCGGGCCAAAATACACAAGCACACAAAAGCCCCCTTAGAGCCGTTTCACATCCCGGCCAAGAGGTTTGATTATGTGCATGTCGACCTCGTAGGCCCCCTACCGTCGTCGCAGGGGTACACACATCTTTTGACAATGGTGGACCGAACCACGCGTTGGCCGGAAGTGGTCCCACTGGCATCAACCACAGCTGCAGAGGTGGCCCGCGTGTTTTTAATGGCTTGGATAGCGCGTTTCGGGGTTCCGTCGGATATTACGTCCGACAGGGGACCTCAATTTGTGTCTGAGCTTTGGCCAGCAATGGCCCACAGCTTAGGTGTGACAATTCACCACACTACCGCTTACCACCCCCAGGCTAATGGTTTATGCGAGCGTTTTCATAGATCATTGAAGGCAGCCCTCAGAGCGTCGCTTACGGATGCAAATTGAGTAAACAGACTACCATGGGTTTTATTAGGGTTGCGTTCTGCACCTAAAGAGGACTTAAAAGCCTCCCCAGCTGAGTTGGTTTTTGCGCAACGTCTCCGGCAGCCAGGAGAGTTTCTGCCAGATAATCCGGCGCCAGGGCGTCCCCCTGCTCAGTGGTCACTGAACGACACGGGAGCGGACATGCTTCCGGGCCCCGTTCACCACACTTTTCCGCGTGTTTTTGTGCCCAAATCTTTAAAAAATGCCGAGTTTGTTTTTGTCAGGCACGAGGCTCAGTGCCCAGCCCTGCGTCCACCTTACGATGGCCCATATAGAGTGCTGGAAACAGGTGATAAGCATTTTGTGCTAGATTTGGGGGACAGGAGGGAAACAATTAGTATAGACAGACTAAAACCTGCTTTTGTGATGGCTGACGAGACTGTGCGAGTAGCGAAGGCTCCTCGACGCGGCAGACTCCCCAGGGAGCATGCCCCAGAGCCCCCGCAGGGATCGACTAACAGTTCTCATCCTCAGATAGCAGATTCACTGCAAGATGGCGCCGCAGGAGCTGCGAAGCCCGCCTACAGCAAGTTTGGAAGACGGTTGAAGCCCAGACAGCATATGGACTGATGTCGTGGTTTTATCATGTTGTGTGGACTATGTTGTATTGTTTCATCTTCGACGTTTGGGGGGGTTATGTGGCACACATATTTTGGATGCTTAGACTGCATATGTATAGCACAGTGATTGAGATGCTTAAGACTGCATATGTATTTTGTAACCTCACGTCTTAGAAGGAACAATAAGTCTGGACCTCCTGGGGATAACAGTAGGAGGTGGAAGTACCTTTAGAAATGACTCTGAAAGGACTTCCTGACCTCCTGGGGTCAGGTGGAGGACGAAGAGGCCTGGGGGAGAGAGATTGTTGATGGGGGGTTTGATGACAATGTGATTCTGTACTTTGATGTCCCAGGTATAAAACTGGGGGATTGGAGTAGTTTGTTCTCTTTTCTGTTGAGAGATTGTTAGAGATGTGAGATGATGAATAAACCTGAATTGAGAAATAAATTCAGCCTCTTCATTTCACGCTGTCCACATTAGAAGCATTTCAAAATGGTAATTTACCACCATACATGAATAATGCCTTAATTATACTGTTGCCAAAACCAGGTAAACCCCCTAATAAATGTGAAAACATGAGACCAATAAGCCTATTAAATGCTGATCTTAAAATAATCTGTAAACTTTTAGCAAAATGACTACAAGAAATATTACCAAATATTATTAACAGAGATCAGAATGGCTTTATAATGGGAAGACAAGGCTTCCATAATGTAAGAAGACTATTTAATATTATTTATTCCAATAAAGAAGCACCGGATACAGCTCTCCTATCATTGGATGCCGAAAAGGCCTTTGATAGGGTCGAATGGCCCTATCTTTTTGAAGTCCTACAAAGGTTTGGACTTGGAAATAATTTCATAAAATGGGTCCAGATAATATACAATAATACTGCAGCAGAAATCCTAACAAACAGCAATATCTCAAAATCAATAAAAATCAATAGAGGATGTCGACAAGGCTGTCCACTTTCACCTTTACTGTTTACTATGGCAATTGAACCTTTAGCGATGGCAGTACGATTACATCCACAAATATATGGAATTAAAGTAGGACCAACAGAACATAAAATCTCCCCGTATGCCGATGATATAATTTTGTTTATGTCGAATTTTAAAAAATCAATTCCGACCTTGTTAAATTTAATAAAGAACTTTGGGGAAATATCAGGATATAAAATAAATAAAACTAAATCTTCAATATTAATGCTAAATGAGACCCAGAGAAATCACCCAGCTCCTGAGGTAAATCAATTCAATGTTGTAAATCAGTTTAAATATTTAAGAATTCAAATTTTGACTAAGCTAGAATCAGTGGCCAATGCCAACTATGAAGCCTTAATGACAGATATTAATGAGTTACTTCAGAGATGGATGTCACTACCAATGTCGATGATCGGGAGAATTAATATACTTAAAAGTATTATCTTACCAAAAATACTTTATTTATTTCAAAACATTCCTTTACCACCACCTTCAGATCTATTCTCAAAAATTAAAAAAAAGTTAGTGGTGTGGGCGACACACATTGTGGGCTCACGTTTCCACAGAGACAGGACTGCATGTGTATTGAGGGTGTCACGTCTGCAAGGACAGAGGACTCGAATCTGCAGAAGATAACAAGGAGGTGTGAGATTTGTCTCTTTGTCCCACAGAAGATGCCCCGGAGAGATTTCCGGTCCATCAGGAAATGAGAGACAATGGTGAAGATTCAAAGGGATGCTTTGTGACTGTATGTTTACTGAAAACACCCTGTGACTTGAATTCTGATGCTGGAAACATATAAAAGGGTGATGAGATATGATTCTTTCTCTTTCCTGCTTTGAGAATGCTAGAAGCTGTGTTCTGTCAATAAAGCTGGTTTACGACTAAACTCAGCCTCATCATTTGAGCACATCTTCTACACTGGTGACCTACGACGAGAAATGAACAGACAGAATTCTCCCGAGCGGGGCTCGGCGGAAGCCAGCCTGATGGCCACCTCCACGATCCGGCTGCCCGATTTCTGGCAGCACAGCCCGCGCTCATGGTTTAGCGCAGTCGAGGCGCAGTTCAACCTCCGGAGAATCTCCAACGACGACACAAGATTCTACCACGTGGTAGCGAAGCTGGACAACAACACGGTCCAGAGAGTGGAGGATCTGGTTAATCATCCACCAGACAGCGACAAGTACAGCGCATTGAAGGACGCGCTGATCAGCCATTTCACCCCTTCAGTCCAACAACGAGCAGAGGGACTCCTGACGTTGACGGAGTCAGAAAACGATAGACCTGCGGACCTGATGGTGAAGATGCTGAAGCTCAAAGACTCTGAGGATGGCGAATTCATTTTCGCCCACCTTTTCCTTCGAACCCTGCCGCCAGCAGTGAGAGTGGCCCTGGCAGAGTTGCCCCGATTGGCCAGGCGAGACTACCATGGGTTGAGCAAAGAGGCGCAGCGGTTGGTCGACGCCCACAAGCGGAACGCGGTTTCGGCCGCGGCGGCTAGCCCGGGAACGGCGTCCGGAGACAACGCAGGTCCAGCGGCCGCGGCGCCAGACGCACCAACGACGGCGGCGACGGGAGCCAGACGACGCAGAGCGGAGGACGGCCCGTGCTTCTACCACCGCCGTTTTGCAGAGAGAGCGCACAGGTGCATCCCACCGTGCAACTTTAAGCGCCAGGGAAACGCCAAGACCGAGGGCCGGTAGCAGCTGCGACCCTCGGCAACGAGAACAGGCTGCTTTACCTGACGGATGCACGCTCGGGGAAACAGTTCCTCGTGGACACGGGCTCTCAGCTGAGTTTCGTCACACCCACCTACGCGGAAAGGCTGATGCCTTCTAAAGCTCCCTGGGTGTCAGTGTCAGCAGCGAACGGCTCCACGATTAAAACGTTTGGTGAGAGGACCATGCTTCTGTCCTTACAGGGCCGTTCATTTGAGTGGACATTTATTGTAGCAGCAGTCAGTTTCAACATGTTAGGGGCTGATTTTTTGTGCTCACATGGTTTATTGGTTGACCTTGCTAATAGACGTCTGATTAATGCACTGTCCTTTCATTCTATTCCCTGCACAGCTCGGGTGGCCCCGCCGACTGCACATGCCAGCGTCTCAGCTGCAGGTGGTAAGTTTCACACATTGCTCGCTCAGTTCCCAGCACTCACAGTCCCCACATTTTCGGCAACGGTGGCTAAACATGGGGTGGAGCATTTCATAACAACCACCGGCCCTCCCGTTTTTGCAAAAGCTCGGCGCTTGGACCCAGCTAAACTGGCCATCACGCGCGAGGAGTTCACTAATCTGGAAAAACTGGGCATTGTTAGACGCTCCAAGAGCTCTTGGGCTTCGCCGTTACACATGGTCCCAAAGGCTGACGGCTCGTGGCGACCTTGCGGCGATTTCCGCAGGTTGAACAAAGTTTCAGCTCATGACCGCTACCCGATTCCGCACATTCAGGATTTTTCTGTTCATTTGGCGGGGGCGCACACTTTTTCTAAAATAGACTTGGTGCGCGGTTACCACCAGGTTCCAGTGCGCGCGCAAGATGTACCCAAAACAGCGGTCATAACTCCTTTCGGCCTTTTTGAGTTTTTGCGCATGCCTTTTGGCCTCAAGGGGGCCGCGCAGACTTTCCAACGCATGATGGATGCAGTTTTACGCGACCTTCCTTTCGTGTTCGTTTATTTGGACGATATTTTGGTAGCCAGCGCGTCCGAGGGCGAGCACGAAAAACACCTCACAGCAGTTTTTCGGAGGCTGGCAGAGCACGGGTTAATAGTTAACCCAGCGAAGTGCCAGTTTGGGGTGGCGCAGATTGATTTTTTGGGACATCACGTTTCGGCAGAAGGAGCGGTTCCTCTTCCAAATAAAGTGCGTGCCATAACGGATTTTCCGCAACCTCAAACGGTCAAGGCGCTTCAGGAGTTTCTAGGGATGGTTAATTTTTACAACCGGTTCCTCCCAAGCGCAGCACGGCTCATGCAGCCATTGTACACCGCGTTAAAAAAACAAAAGCCCGCAAATAAAGTTGAATGGTCTCCGGAGCGGGAGCGCGCTTTTGCCCAGGTCAAATCAGCCCTGGCAAACGCAGTTTTGTTAGCGCACCCAGTTCCAACGGCCCGCATGGTGCTCACCACTGACGCTTCCGATGTAGCGGTGGGGGCGGTAGTTGAACAGTTTGTGGCAGGTACCTGGCAACCCCTCGCGTTTTTCAGCAGGACTTTGCGCGATAGTGAGCGTAAATACAGTGTGTTTGACAGGGAGCTTTTGGCCCTACACTTGGCCATCCGTCATTTTCAGTTCTGGTTAGAGGGGCGACGTTTCACTGCGTTTGTGGATCATAAACCGCTAACGTTTGCGATGGCCAAAATTTCAGAACCCTGGTCAGGCCGGCAACAAAGGCAACTAGCTGCAATATCGGAGTTCACTACTGATATTCAGCATGTCGCGGGTAAACACAATGTTGTGGCAGACTGCCTCTCGCGCGCGGTAGCACCACCAAGCCCCATAGGGGCAGACTCTGTAGCCGTGGCCGCGGGCCCGGGCAGCGACGCGGGAGCGCGCGCAGCCCCGGTCTGTGTTGGGTTAGATTATGCAGCCATGGCTGCGGAGCAGGTTAACGACGCGGACGTGCGCGCGCTCCAGTCTGGACCAACAGGGTTAAGGCTGGAGCACAGGGAGCAACAAAGTGGTATGCCCCCACTAATCTGCGATGTCTCCATGGGACGGCCCCGCCCCGTGGTGCCAGCCGCGTGGCGTCGCCGCGTTTTTGACTCGGTCCATTCTCTCGCGCACCCGGGGGTGCGCGCATCGATTAAGTTGGTGGGGGAGAAATTTGTTTGGCCCGGGTTGCGCAAACAGGTCAAGGAATGGGCGGCAGCCTGCGTAGCGTGTCAGCGAGCCAAAATACACAGACACACTAAGGCCCCGTTGGAACCTTTTCACATCCCCGCTAAGCATTTTGATCACGTGCATGTTGACTTGGTGGGCCCGCTCCCATTATCACACGGGCACACACATCTTTTGACGATGGTGGATCGCACCACGCGCTGGCCAGAGGCGATTTCTCTGACATCAACCACAGCGGAAGAAGTTGCGCGAGCATTTTTAGCAGCGTGGGTTGCGCGTTTCGGTGTACCGTCGGACATAACGTCCGACAGGGGTCCCCAATTTATTTCCGAACTATGGTCATCGATGGCCCGCAGCTTGGGGGTGAAGATTCATCGCACTACCGCGTATAACCCTCAGGCTAATGGTTTATGCGAACACTTTCACAGGTCATTAAAAGCAGCCCTCAGAGTGTCGCTGACGGATACAAATTGGGTGGACAAACTTCCATGGGTTTTATTGGGGTTGCGTTCTGCACCTAAGGAAGATTTGCATGCTTCCCCGGCTGAATTAGTTTTTGCACAACCTCTCCGTTTGCCGGGGGAATTTCTCCCCGATAATCCCGCACCAAATGGCCCCCCTGCTCAGCCGTGGCAGAGCGACTCGGGAGCAAACACGCTCCCTGGCCCGGTCCATCACAGTTTACCACACATTTTTGTGCCAAAGGCTTTAAAAAATGCAGAGTTTGTTTTTGTTAAACATGATGCTCAGCGTCCAAGTTTGCGGCCGTTTTATGACGGACCGTTCCGAGTGCTGGAGACCAGGCAGAAGCATTTTCTGCTAGATTTAGGGGGCAGAAGGGAGTTGATTTGCATAAACAGGCTCAAACCCGCCTTTGTTTTGGCTGACGAGGAAGTGCAGCTCGCGAGGCCCCCCCCGCCGTGGCATGCCGCCGAGAGGACATTCTCCAAAATCTTCACAGAAAGGTGCTAACAGCTTTAATCCACAGGTGCAGAGAGATGTTGCAGGTGCAGCCAAGCCAGGTTGCAGCAGATTCGGCAGAAAGTTAAAACCTAGGCAGTTGGTGGATTGATTAGCGATGTATGGAGTGTTTTGTGTTTTTCTTTTTTTTTTATGCCATGCAGGTTTTGCCTTACTAGACGTTTGGGGGGGGGTAGTGTGGGCGACACACATTGTGGGCTCACGTTTCCACAGAGACAGGACTGCATGTGTATTGAGGGTGTCACGTCTGCAAGGACAGAGGACTCGAATCTGCAGAAGATAACAAGGAGGTGTGAGATTTGTCTCTTTGTCCCACAGAAGATGCCCCGGAGAGATTTCCGGTCCATCAGGAAATGAGAGACAATGGTGAAGATTCAAAGGGATGCTTTGTGACTGTATGTTTACTGAAAACACCCTGTGACTTGAATTCTGATGCTGGAAACATATAAAAGGGTGATGAGATATGATTCTTTCTCTTTCCTGCTTTGAGAATGCTAGAAGCTGTGTTCTGTCAATAAAGCTGGTTTACGACTAAACTCAGCCTCATCATTTGAGCACATCTTCTACAGTGGAATTTATATGGAACAATAGGAAGGCTAGATTACGTCTGTCCTTACTATATTTACCATTTGATCGCGGAGGTCTGAAATGTCCAAACTTTATGTTGTATTACTGGTCAGCACAACTGAGGTCCATCCATCCATCCATCTTCTACCGCTTTTCCGGAGGTCCGGGTCGCGGAGGCAGCAGTTCAAGCAGAGAAGCCCAGACTTCCCTCTCCCCAGCCACCTGCTCCAGCTCTTCAGAGGGGATACCAAGGCGTTCCCAGACCAGCTGGGAGACAACTGAGGTCTATGACATATTATTTTTCATCAAATGATCCTCCTCACTGGACTGAAATGGAATCATACAATTTACCTTTACCTCTTCCCTTATTCATATACTCAGACTCGGCTAAAAAATTACAGAAACAAGTTAAAAATCCAATTGTAAAGCACATGATCAAAATATGGTGTGAAACCAAAAAATATTTAAAAGAACCACACTTACTGTCACAATTTAGCCCAATATGGGGTAATCAATATTTTACACCAGGGAGAGCCGATGCTGTATTTAAAGTATGGAATTTAAACGGGATTCAAAAGATTCAAGACTTATATTTGTCACGTTCAGATAACATAATGTCTTTTGAAGAACTGAGGATTAAATTCAATCTTAATAGAACACATTTTTTTAAATATCTTCAGCTTAGAAATTTTATTCGATCAAATCAAAATAATGCTCTCACCCGACCTACTTATTCATCCTTGGAAAAAATTTTGATGAAAGATAGTAAGAGAAAGGGTATTATTTCAGAGTTTTATAACTCATTGACACTATTCTCAAGTGAAAACTCACAGAAAAGACTGAATTATTGGAAAGAAGACCTGCAAATTGAAATTTCAGAGGAACAATGGGAAATGGCTTGTGCAAGAGCTCAAACCAAATCAATAAATGTACGTCTTAAACTGATACATTTTAAATGGTTAATGTGGATGTATGTTACACCAGTGGAGTTAAATAGATATAACAAAAACATACCAGATACATGCACAAAATGTATGGAAAGTAAAGGAACTCTATTTCACTGTTTATGGGAATGTAGAAAAATCAGAATGTTTTGGGAAGAGGTGAGGGTAACAATTGAAAAAATAATTTCAAAACAATTCACATTGAACCCTAAACTGTTTTTGTTGGGTCTGTATCCAGAAAAACATAACTTTAATAAGAGTGAAAAAGCATTCATAGACCTCGGTTTGCTTAATGCCAAAAAATGTATTGCACTACTGTGGAAAAAGACTCATAGACCAGATGTGACTCAGTGGTTAAGACAGATGTTAACAAACCTTCCACTAGAAAGAATAACATATATCCTGAAATTAAAGGAAGGTGTGTTTGAGAATATATGGAGACCTTTCATTGATTATGTAAAGAAATTAAACATAACTTTATGGGAAAAATGCAATTTTTTTTTAGAAAAAAGTTGCAAATTTATATGAAAAAAAAAATAGAACATTTACAAGAAAAAAGTTGCAAATTTTAATGTACCGGAGTGGTGGCCTAGTGATAGAGCATCCACCCTACAACTGGGAGGTTGTAGGTTCAAGCCCCGACTGGGTCATACCAGGGACCGTATAAAAATGGTACTTCCTGCCTTCTAGCTTGGTGTTCAGCATAATAGAATGGGGGCAGGAGAAGTCGTTAGTGGCAGCGCCTTGCATGGCAGCGGCCCCTCTGATTCTAGATGTGATTAACATTGTAGACAGGAGAAACTTAATTTTGTTCTACTGTACACGACTGGCTGTATGGACTGAGTGACAAAGTTAGTTTCTTCTTCTAAATTTATGAGAAAATAATTTTAAATCTACAAGAAAAAAAGTGGCAAATTTATGAGAAAAAGTCGCATATTTACAGGAAATAAGTTGCAAATTTATAACTTTTTTTTTGCATTTCTGCTTAGACTTAGTGCTTCAAATTAATTTTATTATGTAACATGATTTTTAAAAAATTGTTTTTTCCCCACATTGGGGGGGGGGGGGGTGTCCCCCTGTTGCCCCATGATTTAAGCGTATGAATGGGGAAATGGGGAGGGGGGGTGACAGGTTCACAAGGGGGATGATTTGGGGTCATTTTGCCCCACATCCCCCTTCAAATCATCTACTGGCAATGGGCATGGAACATGTCACCAAGGTGTTATACAAGTTTAGTTTAGTTTAATGTTTATTTGAAAGGGACATTACATGCTAATGAACATTAATACAAATGTAAGTATGCCAGATTTAGCAATACTGACAATTTGCATCTGTAGTCCCCCAGCGGGTCACAAAAACACACAAACACGAGCAGAACAACTACAATGAAACTGTACAAAGTGCAGACTTAAGGTGTTACAAACAAAATATTCAAATGTCACACCCGTGAAGTGCTTTGTATTCGTACACACACATGCACCCAAGCACCTCACAGCAACAGCAGACAGCAACAAACAAGAGGTGGGGCATATGTGTGTGACGCATGGGCAAATCTGTCTATCTATCTGTCTATATATACAGTATATGCATATGCTGCAGAGCAACCACTAGTTATGGGTACAGTTTTGGTTGTTTAAAAGCCAACTTTTACAATACATCTTAAAAGTGTTTAGTGTGGCGTGTTCTCTGATTGCAGGTGGTATGTTATTCCAGATTGTGGTGCCCCTCACCGATAGCACAGATTGAACAAATGTGGTGCATCTGTGGGGGACCTCACAGTCTCTAGTGATTGCTCTGGTGTTTGTATGGGTGACAGTTCTCAGTTTAACATATTCTCCCCGGGGTGGTGGTGGTGCATAGCCATTTAATATTTTATAGATTGAACAGGCAAATTTGAGAGTTTTATAATTTTCAAAAGACAGAAGATTGTATTTCTTTTAAATGTGACAGCAATGACATGTGGGATCTTTCTTGTCAAGGATTTTTATGGCTTTTTTGTATAAAGATTCAATGGGTTTGATTATGGTTACACCAGTGAGTGACCAGTTGGTAAAACAGTAATTGATGTGTGAGATCATTGCATGCAGAAACATTTTGGCTGCATTAACTGTCAGCGATGGTCTAATTTGTTTAAAATTCCTTGGATTGAATTTGATTATGTTTGAGACTTTTTTGATGTGTTTTTTGAAGGTTAATGAGTAAAATTAAAATTACGCCGAGGTACTTAAATTCCTCGATTAGATGCAGCTCCTCCCCTGTACTGTATTTGATCGTTGTTTGGTGAACATCATGCAAACAGTTTTTTTAGTGTTTAGTAGGAGACGCAAATTATTCAGCCAGTCATGGATTTGGGTCATCACTGTTCTAAGAATACAAGCAGCTTCTTGTGTGTTTTTTGCAGGTGTGAATATTACCGTGTCTTCTGCATACATTTGTATATGAATATTTCTGCATGCATTTGGTAAATCATTTATGTATAGGGAGAATAGTATTGGTCCAAGTATGGAGCCTTGTGGGACACCCATTTGACATTTCAAATATGGTGATTTGGCACTGTTGACCATTACACATTGCTGTCTGTTGGTTAAATAGGATTTCATCCATTACAAGAAACATCTCATGGTGGGTAAAAGCCAAGGACACACACTTCCTGGAAAATATGGTAGTAAATAAATCAAATTTACTACAGAATACCTGAGTAGTGTCCAGGGGGGTTTTGGGCTCACATCCCAGCCAAGTCATACCAATGACCATATAAAAAAAATGGTACCTTCTGTAGGGAGCTTGGAATGAAGAAGCGATGTGATTTTATAAATCAAGATTTATTATCAGCTTCACCTCCCAAACATGTCTCATCTCGATGCAGAAGCAGAATCAACAGGTCGAGCGCAGTCAGACCTTCATACTTATACCCACACTCAACAAAAGACATTGCATATCAAAGCTGACATCCCACATTAACATAATCCCCCTCCATTGTCCTCCATCTCCTCCACCTGACCCTGGGTGGTCAGGAAGTTCGATCCGGTCTCCACCGCTGCGACTCGGTCTGTTCTTTGATCCTCGCCGGTGGTTGAGACCTCTTGTCCTGTTCTGAGGCGTGAGGTCATTCCACATATGTAATCACTAAACATTCTAATATATCTATACATATGTAGGTATGGAATATGTGATTAATATAAGCCACAGCCCCCCCAAACGACTAAGAAAAGGACAATCAAATTAAGTTTACAGTTTAAGATAATCTCTATGACATATTATACTGTTAAACGTCTTGACGGGGAAAACAAGGAAAAAATCTTTCCAGCAGTCATGATCC
Organism: Pholidichthys leucotaenia; assembly: GCA_020510985.1. Lineage (NCBI taxonomy): Eukaryota > Metazoa > Chordata > Actinopteri > Cichliformes > Pholidichthyidae > Pholidichthys > Pholidichthys leucotaenia. The sequence goes on along the minus strand of CM035843.1, from coordinate 193,765,997 downwards.
TGTAGAAAATTCAGTGGTAACAACAACAGTATAGTAATGTCACAAATCAGCCTTAAAACTGTCACGGCACAATCTGATAACATAGTTAACAACTCTTTGTCAATTTTGCATCAGTCCCTGTGCCGTCTGGGTTTTAATCTTCTCCCGAATCTGCTGTAGGTCCGCTTTGGCGTCCTGGTGGGACCATCCTGTAAGGAATCTGCAGCTTGGGGAGGAGAGTGGTTATTTGTTCCCTGCAGGGGGGCTGAGTTTTTTCTCTTGGGGGGTCTACCCTGCCGAGGTGCTCTCGCCACCTGTGCAGGCTCGTCGCTCAACAAGAAGGCAGGTTTAAGTCTGTCAATGCTGACTGTTTCTTTTCTCTCCCCTAAATCAAGCACAAAATGCTAATCACCAGGTTCCAGCACTCTGAATGGTCCGTCGTATGGTGGACGGAGGGTTGATTTTAAAGCTTCGTGTCTAACAAAAACGAACTCGGCGTTTTTTAAAGCTTGGGGGACAAAAACCCGTGGAAAAGAGTGATGTGCCGGTCCGGGGAGCGTGTCCGGTCCGGTGCTGCTTAAGGGCCTCAGGGCTGGAAGATGCCCAGGCTCTGGATGCTCTGGTAAGAACTCACCTGGGAGTCTGAGAGGTTGTGCAAAAACTAATTCTGCTGGGGAGGCATCTAGATCCTCTTTAGGCGCAGAACGCAACCCTAATAAAACCCAGGGAAGTTTATTCACCCAATCTGTATCCGTTAGTGAGGCCCTGAGGGCGGCCTTTAAAGATCTGTGAAAACGCTCGCATAACCCATTAGCCTGAGGGTGATACGCGGTGGTGCGGTGAATTATCGCTCCTAAGCTGCTGGCCATGGCTGACCACAGTTCTGAGACAAATTGAGGCCCCCTATCGGACGTGATGTCCGATGGGACGCCGAAACGCGCCACCCAGTTTGTTAAAAAAACGCGAGCGACTTCCGCGGCTGTGGTTGATGCCAAAGGGACCGCCTCCGGCCAGCGCGTAGTACGGTCTATCATTGTTAACAGGTGTGTGAAACCTTGAGACGAAGGTAGTGGTCCCACGAGGTCGACATGAACGTGGCCAAACCTCCTGGCTGGGATTCGAAAAGGCTCTAGAGGAGCTTTTGTGTGTTTGTGTATTTTGGCGCGTTGGCAAGACATGCAAGTCTTTGCCCATTCCTTTACATTTTTGCGCAGGCCCGGCCAAACAAACTTTTCCGCGACCATTTTAACTGAGGCGCGCACCCCTGGGTGCGCGAGGGAGTGAACCGAGTCAAAAATGCGGCGGCGCCATGCAGCTGGAACTACCGGGCGAGGTTGGCCGGTTGACACGTCGCAGATTGGGGGGGTACACCATCACGTAAACCCCTTTCCTCCAGTCTTAACCCTGTTGGTCCAGACAGGAGCGCGCGTACGTCCGCGTCACTGCTTTGTTCCTCTGCCATGGCTGCGTAATCTATCCCTACGTGAATTGGGGCCGCGTACGCGTCCGCGTTGGCGAAGAGTTCTGCGGCTGAGGTAGTATAATCTGTCTCCTCGTGCTCTGGCGATGTCACAGCGCGAGAGAGGCAGTCTGCTACTACGTTAAGTTTGCCTGCCACATGTCGAATGTCTGTGGTGAACTCTGAAATTGCAGCTAGCTGTCTTTGTTGCCTGCCTGACCATAGTTCTGAAATTTTAGCCATCGCAAAAGTGAGTGGTTTATGGTCTACAAAAGCTGTGAAACGCCGCCCTTCCAGCCAGAACTGGAAGTGGCGGATGGATGAATGAAGTGCTAGCAGCTCCCTGTCAAAAGTGCTGTATTTGCGCTCGGTTTGGTTTAAAGATTTGCTAAAGAATGCTAACGGTTGCCAGGTTCCGCCAACATGTTGTTCCACGACTGCCCCTATGGCCAGGTCTGAAGCGTCTGTGGTTAGCGCTATGCGGGCCGAGGGATCAGGGTGGACCAACAATGTGGCAACAATGTGGCATTCGCTAGAGCACTCTAGCGGAGAGCTTTCGCGCTCCGGGGTCCATTCGACCGCGTTGGAAGGCTTTTGTTTTCTGAGCGCGGCATACAGGGGCTGCATGAGTTGAGCTGCGCGGGGGAGGAAACGGTTGTAAAAAATTCACCATTCCCAAAAATTCTTGCAGCGATCTAACCGTTTGTGGTCGTGGAAAATTTTTTACCGCGCAGACTTTGTCTGGCAATGGGACTGCCCCCTTTGGCGAAACTCTGTGTCCCAAAAAATCAATTTGTGACACGCCGAATCGGCATTTGGCTGGGTTGATTATTAACCCGTGCTCTTCTAGTCTCTGAAAAACTGTAGTGAGGTGTTGTTCGTGTTCTTCCTCTGACGGGCTGGCTACCAGCATATCGTCGAGGTAGACGAACACGAAGCGGAGGTCGCGTAATACCGCGTCCATCATACACTGAAAGGTTTGAGCAGTGCCTTTGAGGCCGAACGGCATTCGCAAAAATTCAAAAAGACCAAAAGGGGTTATTACAGCCGTTTTAGGAATGTCTTCCGCTCGAACGGGGACTTGGTGATAGCTGCGGACCAGGTCTATTTTTGAAAAAATGCACGCACCTGCCAGATGTAGTGAAAAATCTTGGATGTGAGGAATTGGGTAGCGGTCATGTGCTGTCGCATTGTTTAATCTGCGGTAATCGCCGCAAGGTCTCCAAGAACCGTCGGTTTTCGGGACCATGTGTAGTGGTGATGCCCAAGGGCTTTTTGAGCGCCTAATAATGCCTAATTTTTCCAGGCTGGCAAACTCGTCACGTGCTATGGCGAGCTTGGTCGCGTCTAAGCGCTGAGCTTTGGCGAACACGGGTGGGCCTGTTGTGGGGATGAAGTGTTCAACCCCGTGTTTCGCTACTGCTGCTGAAAATTTTGGAACTGTGAGTGCTGGAAATTGGGTGAGGAGTTGGTCAAACTTACCTCCTGCTGCGGTGACGCTGGCCTGCACGGGTGGTGGAGAAACTCGAGCTGAGCAGGGGATAGAAGAAAATGACAGTGCATTAACCAAGCGTCTATTTGCAAGATCGACTAACAACCCATGTGCACACAAAAAAATCAGCGCTCAACAAGTTAAAACTCACCGCCGCTATAATAAATGTCCATCTATAGTTGCGGCCGTGAATGCAAAGAGGCAGGTTCCTTTCACCGAAAGTGTCGATGGTCGAGCCGTTGGCTGCCATCGCTCCGTTTCCCCGGGGTCCCATGGCCCGGTCTGCATTGGAAGGGGTGATGAAGCTCACCTGAGCTCCGGTGTTGATGAGGAACTGTCTCCCGGTGTGTCCGTCAGTCACATAAAGCAGCTTATTCGTCTCGCCGAGAGCCGCAGCTGTTAATCGGTTCCCGGCTTTGGCGTTTCCCAAGTTTTTGAAATTGCAGGGGGGCACGCATTTGTACGCCCTCTCGGCGAAACGATGGTGATAATAGCAGAGGTCGTTCCGCCTGCTGTGCCTTGGTCGTGTCGCTGCTGTGGTGGGCGGGCTCTGCTCCGTTGTCTGCGGTTCTCCGCTGCTCTGGGCTTCCGCGCTGAGATCTGCAGATGCTGCTGTGGCCATCTGTTCGCCGCAGGCGTTGATGAGCCGCTGCGCTTCTCGGGCCAGCGCGCGGAAGTCCTGCTGGGTGTTGCACCGCATGTTGGCCAGTGTCCCTCTCATGTGTGGCGGCAGAGTGCTGAGGAAGATATGTTGGAAAAGGAAGTTGTCGTTGTCCTCTTCCTTAAGCTGCAGCATGTCCTCCATGAGGGCCTTTGGTCTGCATCCTCTGTGGCCGTAGATCGCCAGAATCTTCTCTGCTCTCTCCTCAGCTGAGGGGACAAAGTTCTCAATGATGGTCGCCTTTAGTTCTCTGTATTTGTTGTGGGCGGGCGGTTGTTGAATTACGCTCCGCGCGCATCTTGACGTGGCGGCGTCGAGTTTGGCGACGATGTGGTAAAATTTCGTCTCATCCGCCGTTATTCCCGCCAGTGCAAACTGAGCCTCAGCTTGCTGGAACCACGAGCTCGGGTCGTTTTGCCAGAACTCTGGCAGCTTGACGGTGATGGCGCTTGTGTGGGCCGTCTCTGATGTGTCAGCCGGGTGAGAACGCCTTTCTTCTGTCCTCAAGGCGGAGCTGGGGATGGTGCTCGGTTGAGCCCTCTCTGTGGATTCTGCCGTGGGGGAACGTCTTCCATCCGTTCCCCTGTCTGCATGGGTGACGGCGCTTGTGTGGGCCGTCTCTGATGTGTCAGCCGGGTGAGAATGCCTTTCTTCTGTCCTCACGGCGGTGCTGGGGATGGTGCTCGGTTGAGCCCTCTCTGTGGATTCTGCCGTGGGGGAACGTCTTCCATCCGTTCCCCTGTCTGCATGGGTGACGGCGTTTGCCTGGGTCGCCTCCGATGAGTTCGTCGCGGGAGAACGTCTCTGTTCCATCCTCACGTCTGGTCACCAGTGTAGGGAGCTTGGAATGAAGAAGCGATGTGATTTTATAAATCAAGATTTATTATCAGCTTCACCTCCCAAACATGTCTCATCTCGATGCAGAAGCAGAATCAACAGGTCGAGCGCAGTCAGACCTTCATACTTATACCCACACTCAACAAAAGACATTGCATATCAAAGCTGACATCCCGCATTAACATAATCCCCCTCCATTGTCCTCCATCTCCTCCACCTGACCCTGGGTGGTCAGGAAGTTCGATCCGGTCTCCACCGCTGCGACTCGGTCTGTTCTTTGATCCTCGCCGGTGGTTGAGACCTCTTGTCCTGTTCTGAGGCGTGAGGTCATTCCACATATGTAATCACTAAACATTCTAATATGTCTATACATATGTAGGTATGGAATATGTGATTAATATAAGCCACACCTTCCTCCTTCTAGCTTGTTGCTCAGCATAATAGAATGGGGGGAAAGGCAAAGTTAATAGCCATGGCTGCAAAATGGGATGTCTACACCTCTTTTTTGTGACCATTTGATCACTTTTAAGGTGCTAATTTATTGTTGTAACTTTGTAGATAAGTTAGAAAAGAGCCCTGCAACTGCTTCACTCTCCCTGTATCTCCTCCAGCTTCCTATTGGTCTTCTCCTGCCTCATCCTGTCAGTCTTTGCCACCATCAAAGAGTTCAAAAGCAGCTCAGAGAGTGCCTTGTACATATTGGTGGGTATGCCTTTACGTGTTTTAATCCGGATCACATATGTGTGACGTGATTAACTCATCTTGGTCTGGCTCCTCAGGAAATTGTGACCATCGTGGTGTTTGGAGTGGAGTACATCGTGAGGATATGGGCTGCCGGCTGCTGCTGTCGATACCGAGGGTGGAGGGGGAGGCTGAAGTTTGCCAGGAAGCCTTTCTGTGTCATAGGTGAGAAAACATGCCGACTCGCACCCAGAAGAACACCAAACAGGTGCCTTACTCTGTTCTTCCACCTCTTTCTAATAAAGGTGCAAAGATATGGTAAAAGATGCCAATTTATAAATTATAAAAGCCGCAAATTAGAGTTTAATTACACAGAATAAATATTTAATCAGCATCCCGATTAATGCTGCAAATTTGTGAGAAAAAAAGTTGAAAAATTTACAGGAAAATATGGCAAATTTCTGAGAAAAAAGCTACAAATTTTTGTGAATAGAGTTGAAAACTTATGAGGAAAAAGTCACAGATTTATGAGGAAAAAGTTGTAAATCTATGAGGAAAAAGTTTAAAACTTTAAGGAAAAAACTGCAAATTTCTGAGAAAAAATCTGCAATTTTTTGTGAAAAGAGTTGCAAACATGAGGAAAAAGTCACAAATTTATGAGGAAAAAGTTGCAAAACTATGAGAAAAAAGTTGAAAACTAAGAAAAAAGAATTGCAAATTTCTGAGAAAAAAGTTGAATATGTACAGGAAAAAAAATCGCAAATATCTGAAAAAAAAAATCTGCAAATTTTTGTGAAGAGTTGCAAACATGAGGAAAAGGTCACAAATTGATGAGAAAAAAACTGCAAATATGTGAGAAAAAAGTTGAAAATTTATGAAAAAAGTCACAAATTTGAGAAAAAGTTGCAAATCTATGAGAAAAAAGATGAAAATTTATACAATTTTTTTCCATTTCTGCTTAGAATTGGTCATTCTAAAATTTACAGAAAAAAAACTGACGTTCTGAGAAAAAAGGTGAATATGTACAGAGGAAAAAATTACACATTTCTGAGAGAAAAAAGCTGCAAATATTTGTGAAAAGAGTTGCAAACTTATGAGGGAAAAGTCACAAATTTATGAGTAAAAAAGTTGAATCTGTATGGGAAAGAAATATGAATTTCTGAAAAAAAAAAAAAAAGCTGCAAATTTTTGTGGAAAGAGCTGCAAACTTATGAGCGGGCATGGAGGCCTTGGGGAAAAGGTACCGGAGCCCCCGTGCCTGCTCCTGTCATGGTCTGTGTGCTGACTCTGTCTGCGCTCGGGATGTGCGGTAGTTTCCCGTTCTCTCTTCTGGTGCACCTCTTGGCCTCCAGGCTTTTATTATGACAGCGTCTCGGCGGTGCTTCCGGCTGTCAGAAGCCAAGCTCCGCGGGACGGCTGGATTCCTATCAGCTGATGACCTTTCATCAGCTGATCAGTCTGTCAGCCCTATTTTTAAGGGAGCAGCTCTGTTTGCTCGGGGCTGCGACCTTCGCTTTTGTCAGTCTGGTTTCCCTACGCCCGAGGCCAGTTCTTTCCAGCGTTCGGTTTTATCCTCGCTAAATTGTAAGTGTTGTGTCTCACCTTTATTTGTGTTTTGCCCCACGAGGCTCATTACTTTGTCATTTATGTCCTTATTTAATAAATGTGCAAACTCATCGGCTGGCCTATAGCATCTCATTAGTGGTCCGCAAGGACTGCACCATAACAGCTCCACAAGACTGCTAAACAGCTTTGTTCATCAGGCCATCAGGACCATGAACTCTGCCCACTTCCTCCTCCCCCCACCCCTCTGGACCGTAACATACTCACCCACGCAATAACAACCTTAGCTGTTGGTACAGAAAGACTGGCATACCAACAGTAATACATTTGCTGCTGTATGTTTCTGCACTTTACTGCAGCTATTTGCACAAATGCCATATCTGCTGCTGTCTGTCATTGCAATACTGATCATGTGCAGTCCTATCTGTCACTGTCTGCACCTACACTACCACATTGAACTTGCAACTATGGGCATTACTGCTCTACTTTTTTGGATATAGGATTGCTGGGTTTCATCATTTATTTGTATTTGCACTATGGGATGTCTGGGTCTATCTTTTGTCACCACTTGCACTACGGGTTGCATTACTGTATAGACTGCTGTTGTTGTTTTTCCAGCGTTATTCCTTTTCCTTTTTTTTATATTGTGCACACCGCTGAAGAGAAATGCCATTTCAATTCTCCTGTATGTCCTGTACATATAGCAGTATTGACAAATAAAATCTTTAAATCTTGAATCTTGAAAAATTTATGAGAAAAAACATTGTAAATCTATGAGGAAAAAAGGTGAAAATTTTCAGGGAAAAAAATTGCAAATTTCTGAGAAAAAAGTTGAATATGTACAGGAAAAAAATTACATATTTCTGAGAAGAAAAGCTGCAGACTTTTGTGAAAAGGGTTACAGACTTATGAGGAAAAAGTCACACATTTAAGAGGAAAAAAATTGTAAATCTATGAGAAAAAAGTTGAAACTTTATAGGAAAAAACCTGCAAATTTCTGAGAAAAAAGTAGAATATGTACAGGGAAAAAAAAATACAAATTTCTGAGGGAGAAAAAGCCGCAAATTTTTGTGAAAAGAGTTGCAAACTTATCAGGAAAAAGTCACATTTTTGAGGAAAAAAGTTGCAAATCTATGAGAAAAATGCTGAAAATTTGCAGGAAAAAAAAGCAAATTTCTGAGAAAAAACTGCAAATTTTTGTGTAGTGTTGCAAACTTATGAGGAAAAAGTCACATTTATGAGAAAAATGTTTGAAAATCTATGAGAAAAAAGTTGAAAATTTATGAGAAAGGTCACAAATTTATGAGAAAAAAGTTGCAAATCTACGAGAAAAAAGATGAAAATTTATACAATTTTTTTGCATTTCTACTTAGAATTGGTCATTTTAAAATTTACAGAAAAACAGTCACAAATTGGTAAGAAAAAAGTTTGAAATTTTCAGGGAAAAAATTGCAGGTGTACAAGAAAAAATGCAAATTTATGAAAAAAGCTGTACATTTAAAAAAGGCAAATTTGGTGAAAAAAGTTACAGATTTTTTAGAAAAAAGTCACAGATTTACGTATGAGGAAAAAACGTTGCAAATTTATGAGAAAATAGTTGCAAATTTATGAGAAAAATGTCACAAATTTTTGAGGAAAAAAGCTGCAAATTTATGAAAAACAAGTTGTAAATGTATGAGAAAAATGTCACAAATTTTTAAGAAAAAAGTTGCAAATCCATGAGAAAAAAAGTTGTTTTTTTTGCATTTCTGCTTAGAATTGGTGGTTCTAAAATTTACAGGAAAAACTGCAAATGTACAAGAAAAAAAGTTGCAAATTTTTGAGAAAAAATTTGCAGATTTTCTCAATAAAAGTCACAAATTTATGTGAAAAAAGCTGCAATTTTTTGAGAACCCCCCCATCCCCCCCCACACACACACCATTTTTTGGGGGGGGAAGCTATAAATCTACAAGAAAAATCAGAAAATTTATAGAAAAGAAAATTGCAAATTTATTAGAAAAAAGTTGCAAATTTATGAGTAAAAAGGTACAGATTTTTGAGGAAAAAAGTTGCAAATTTATGAGAAAAATGTCACAAATTTTTGAGGGAAAAAAGCTACAAATTTATGAGAAAAATGTCACAAAAATCTAAGAATTTTTTTTTTTTTTTTGCATTTCTGCTTAGAATTCATGGTTCTAAAATTTACAGGAAAAACTGCAAGTGTACAAGCGAAAAGTTGCAAATTTTTGAGAAAAAAGAAATTTTTGAGAGAAAAGGTAAAACTTTACAGTAATAAAATCGCAAATTTATGAGAAAAAAGTCACAAATTTTGAAGAAAAAGTTGCAAACTGATCCCCTCTCAAATCAGCTGTGGTTATCTCACCAGAAAATCGATCCTCATCCTTCACAGTAAAGTGTCGTTAACTCAATCAGATTCAATCAGCGATACACTCCCTCTGGCTCTCTCATGCGCTGCTCCACATGTGTTGCCTTCCATTAAGCTGTTCTTCTTCTCTGCAGACATCATGGTGCTGATCGCCTCAGTGTCAGTCCTAGCGGCTGGATCTCAGGGCAACGTCTTCGCCACCTCGGCCATCAGGAGTCTGAGGTTCCTGCAGATCCTGCGAATGCTGCGCATGGATCGTCGTGGAGGCACCTGGAAGCTGCTTGGATCTGTCGTCTACGCCCACAGCAAGGTGATGCACATGTAACCTGGCCACTGAAGGTCAATTCTAAGCAGAAATGCAAAAACAAAAAAAAAAACCAGAACAAAAACAAAAAAAACACCTTAGGCATTTTCAACTTTGTGTCTCAAAAATTTGCAACTTTTTTCTTAAAAGTTGCTTTTTTTTTCTCTTAAACTTGTGGCATTTTATTCTCGTAAATTTGCAATTTCTTTCATGTCAATTTTCACTTTTCTCTCATAAACCTGGAACTTTTTTCCTCAAATTTGCATTTTTTTCTTGTAAATTTGCATTTTTTTCCTTTAAAATTTCAACTTTTTTCTTGTAGATGTGCAACTTTTTTCTTTTTTAATTGTGAATATTTTCTTTTAAATTTGCAATTCTTTCTTGTAAATTTTAGACTTTTTCCTGTAAATTTTAGACCTTTTTCATAAGTTAACATTTTCTCATAAATTTGTGACTTTCTCAGAAACTTTTTTTCCTCATAAAATTTTCAAATTATTCCCTTTGTAAATTTTTTCCTGTAATTTTTAAGAACTTTTTCCTATAAATTTTCATCTTTTTGTCATAAATTTGCAATGTTTTTCTTGGAAACTTGCAATGCTTATCTGAATGCTGATTACATGTTTTTATTCTGTGTAATTACATTATTATAATTTGCATTTTTTTTTAATTTTTAAATTGCCATCTTTCATCATATCTTTGCGCTTTTATTCTTGCAAATTTCTACCTTAGATGCCAAGCCCAAATAAAGCATGATCAGGGATAGGGGTGTTTGGTTTGAATGGCTGATAGGACAGGAACAGTCCCTTTCACAACAACAGTCATCTCATAGCACTATCAACCGTAGGGTTGATAGTGCAGAAAGTTGCACAGTTGCAGAAAGACCCCAGCAATCAGGCGATCCCCTGTGAGCAAGCACTTGGCGACGGTGGAGAGGAAAAACTCCCTTTTAACAGGAAGAAACCTCCAGCAGAACCAGGCTCAGGGAGGGGCAGTCATCTGCTGCGACTGGCTGGGGGGTGAGGGGATAGAGAAGAAGAAAAGAACAGACATGTAGAGAGCAAACAGCACGATGGGGACTCAATCTATGGGAGAGAACAAACAAATGTATTTCTAGGATGAGATATACAGTGATCCCTCACTTATCGCGGTTAATGGGTTCCAGAACCGACCGCGAAAAGTGAAAAACCGCGAAGTAGCGTCACCCCTAATGACGTCATCCATAAATAATACGTACGTTCATTCTCTCACTCTCTCTCTCTATGATACGTGTGTGTGTGTGTGTACGTGTACATACATACGTAGATGTAAATAAAGTGTACATAAATATGTTTTTAGAACTCTTTTATTCTTATAACAAGATACGTAACTCAAGATGAAGATGATTTACTTCACAGGTTAATGAGAGCTTTACTGCTCCTCAGGTGACGCCTCATCGTCAGGTGCTAGAAGCGCTGGATCATCGAGGGCAGCTTCCGATAGAGCTGGAGAAGCTGCAGGAGGCAGCGTAGTGGCTCGACGGGAAGACTATTTCGCACAAAATGGCACAAGAGAACAGCGAAAAGTTCCACGCGGCGAGACTACGTAACACGAGCGATAAAGAGCAATGAATGCGGTCTTTCTTCCCTTCATGGGCGCTCGGCAGGGAGAGGAGGTGGGTGAAACGTCTCGGCCAATCAGCTTGCGGGGTGAAACGTCTCGGCCAATCAGCTTGCGAGATTTCCGAGCTGAGCCAACACGAGAACAGCGAACAGAGAGGTGGATTTTTTGAGTTGTGCGGCTCTCCATGTTGATACCTGATGGTCTAATGTAGTCTCCCTGCCTTCTGCTAGCGCCCGCCCATTATTTCTCAATTTTGAATTTTTGATGAATATTTTTGAAAAATCCGCGATGCACTGAGGGCGCGAAAGGTGAAGCGCGAAGTAGCGAGGGATCACTGTATAGTCAAGAGTTGGATGAGTTGGATGTTGGATGGGGTGAGTCAGAGGTGGTAGCGAAGCTAGGTTAACCCTGCTAGCATGTCTGCCAGTGTGATTAAAGGGCCGTCCCACCTAAAACATAACAAAATAAGTCAGATAAAACCTTGAAATGAGATATATGATTTTGTGTGGAGTAATAAACCAGCTGGGAACATGGATGTCTAGTGTGAGCAGAATATATAGAGTAGTCAAAACACCCCACAGTAGGTAAGCTAGGCTAACTTGGCTAGTTGTGCGGCTGGTGTATGGCTTCAGAAGCTCACAGGGTCTTAAAAGTGTCAGGGTTGTGTTTTTCCAGAGTTTTTGCATTTGTAGCTGGTCCAGGCAACCATAGGTGCATTCCGATCACCCAGTAGTTTACTCTGAAGTGGACTGCACAGGGTATTCCAACATATAACATTCCAACATCCAGCTTAATTGCTGGCGCCAGTCATTCCACCTAACACCAGCCTGAATCGAAGCCCAGCTGCGAGGCCCAGCGGAGATACTACCAGGCAGGCGGCTATTTGTTGACGGGGCTCAGCAGAGATTTCACCCAGGCAGACGGCGGTAGGTGGCGGTGTCTAGCGGAGGACTTACCGTGACCTCAGCGGAGCTCGGTGGCAGCGGCGGCGTGCGACGAGACTTGGTTGGAGGAGCGGGACGGGAGACCAGTTACGGCGGCTATGAGCAACGAGACCAGCAACGGAAGGGGCTAGTTGGCTAGCTGAGGCCCAGCTGGATTCGAGGACGATTGGATCGGATTCTGGCGACATAAGCAGAATTTATTTTACTATCCACAGATTTTTCTTTTTCCTTCTTTCCAAGAAAGACTGAAGATGGCTGCCACCGGATTAAAAAGTGGGCTGATGGGCACCACTAATAAGCCTTCTCTACTTATCTACTTCCTCTTCGTTTTGTCTTTGTGTGTCTGGACCTGCAACAAGAAGGATTTTCCGACAAACTCAACTAAAGGTGAAGTTAAAAAGTTTTATTTGTATGGATTTGGGCATGGACATCTCACCCTACACTCTATGTGGTCTTTAAAAGCCCTGAGCAAAAACTTCCAAAATAAGGCAAACATGGCTGTTAAGCAAAAATCACAATATGGCAGAGGATATACAATTAAAGTTCTGTTAGTTCTGCTACTTCTGGCAGGAGATATTCACCTTAACCCTGGACCTGCCACTATTAAACAGCAGACCACTGGGTTAGCACAAAACCGAGCTGTACAAAAGCAAAAACAACATTTATTTTTCCAAACTGTTAATCATGCACGAGTTCTTTGGGACACCAAGGCTAAACCAAAGGGGATCCTCGGCGGTCATTTAAACATACGGAGCATAATCCCCAAAAGAGATGAGATTTCGGTGTTGCTGTTGGACTCAAATCTGGACTACCTTTGTCTCTCAGAAAGCTGGCTACACAGGAACATAGACACTAATATGATCGATATTGTGGGCTACCTGTGTTTTAGAAAAGACAGGCAGGTAGGGAGGGGAGGAGGTGTTTTAATTTACATCAAAGAGAAATATAAATGTCAACTGGTTGATTTGAATACTTCACTTGAATGTTTAGCTGTTAATGTATGTCTCTCTCCGGTAATGAATTTCAACATTGCAGTAGTGTACAACCCACCGTCACACAACTCTTCCTTTTATAATGAATTAAGTGATCTGGTTAAACAACTTGAGAAGAACAGAGAAACAATAATTCATGGTGACTTTAATATCAACTGGTCTGATAAAAAAGACAAACAGAAACTGAAAAGCCTCATGACTAAATTTAATTACCAACAAATGATCAAAGGACCCACCAGGATAACCAAACAATCCAGAACACTTATTGACATGGTATTTACTAATAAACCAGAACGAATAACCAGAACCTATAATCTTGTAACTGGTCTCTCAGATCATAACATGGTTCTTGCTGTCAGGAAACTTACTAAAAAGCGACTACAGTATTTTGGGGGAGTCGATATTGACAAATCAAATTTTATTATTCCCAAATCAAAAAATGAGGAGTTTGAACATTACTTAGAGATTCAAAATTGGGAGCAGCTCATGTCAACATGTGAAGTAGATGATTGTTGTAATTTTATAACTGCAACAATCACAAAATCTATAGAAAAATTTTCAAAGCAAATTAAAAGTAGACAACAGAAGATTAGCCTACCATGGTTAAATAATGAAATAAGAAAACTTATGAAGAGGCGAGACTATGCATTGAAAACATCACTAACCTCCAAACTACAAAATGATCACCTTGTGTACAAAAGTTTAAGAAATAAAGTGGTACATGAGCTGCGAAAATCAAAAATATCTTATTACAATAAACTGATAGATCATGCAAAGGGTAACAACAGTTCCCTATGGAGGCATTTAAATAACTTAACTAATAAAAAAAACGATCAGAAGGGGGTAAAGGAACTTAGAATCAATGGCAAGACCGTCAGTGACAAGGCTACTTTGGCAAATGAATTTAATTCATACTTTGTGGGCTCTGTGGAAGACTTAACAAAAATTTTTGTGCTGCCAAATGTGCTCAACAACACAAATTCCATACTTCCAACAGATACTTTTCACATCGATGAGGTAAATGAGAAGTTAATTGCTGGTATTGTTAAAACACTGTCAAACTCAAAAACTAATGATATCTACAATATGAGCATCTCCTTTCTCAAAATGCACAGCAAAATATTAATCAAACCACTGACTCATCTCATTAATCTCTCCATTAGGTCTAGTACATTTCCATCTGGCTGGAAAAAAGCTGTCGTCATACCAGTTCATAAATCAGGCAGTAAAGACGATATATGCAATTACCGCCCAATCTCTATTTTACCAGTCCTATCTAAGGTTCTTGAAAAAGTTGTAGCTACACAGCTGATAGACTACTTACAAGACAGTCAACTTCTTCATCCACATCAATTTGGTTTTAGACCAGGATACTCAACAGAAACAGCAAATTGTTGCCTTATTGAAAACGTCAAACAGTCCTTGGACAGGGGTAATGTGGTAGGAGCTGTTTTTCTAGATCTCAAAAAGGCTTTCGATACTGTAAACCACAGTTTGCTTTTATCCAAAATGGTATCTTTTAACTTCTCCCCAAATACATTAGAATGGTTTGCATCTTATCTCCAGAATAGAGAACAGTGTGTAAAAGTTCACCAGGATAAATCGTCATTTTTAAACAACCGCATGGGTATCCCACAAGGGTCCATTCTTGGTCCTTTACTTTTCAGCATTTTTATTAATGACTTGCCGTTACACTGCTCAGCTGCAACATGCCAACTTTATGCAGATGATGCAGTTATTTACACAGCTGCCAAGACTCCAGCACAGGCTGCAGATGTACTGTCTACAAGTATGGTTGATGTCCAAGAGTGGCTCCTCAAGAACCATCTATTGCTGAACCTTCAGAAAACAGTCTCAATGTGCTTTTCAATCAAAAAATATAACCTGCAACATTTTAAAGTTAATATACATGATCATGACATCAGTTTAGCTACAGAATTCAAATACCTTGGCATTGTACTAGATCCTCAACTCAAATTTAATCTTCATATAAAGAAAATTTCAAAAACAGTAAAAAAAAATCTGAACTGCTTTAAATTAATTAGATATTACATACCTTACGAAGCAGCTGCACTGTATATGCATTCTATGGTTTTTTCTCATATATCATACTGTTTGACAGTCTGGGCTCAAGCAGCCCCTTCCACAATAAGACATATAGGTTCATTATATAATCAAACCCTAAAAATCTTGGACAAAAAGCCCATTAGGTGGCATCACTGTAATGTTTTAAAAAAATACAACCTATTGAGTTTTGAGAGCTTCATTGACCTCTGTTTTCTGAAATTAACGTTCAAATGTTTCCATAAATCAGCACCCGAGCCACTTGCTGGTTTCGTCCAAAGACAGGACAGCAGCAGAGCCACCAGGAGTTCTGTTAACAATAACTGTAAAATATTCCACCGCAGAACCACATTTGGACAAACAGCTTTCTCTATAAAGGGCAGTCACATCTGGAACACAATGCCAAATGTAATTAAAATAATAACGGACTTTAAAACATTCACTAAAAAGGTTAAAAACTGGCTGAAAAATAAACAAGAATGTACTCATGTATGAATTAATTGTCTGCAAAGTGAGAGTGAATGAAGGGAAGGAATAAATGTGTTTGTTTATAGTGAGTGACGAAGGGAGGGAGGCCTGAAATAGGCAAACGTGAGTCAGGCTGTTATATTTGTGTATTTATAATATTTATAATATTTATGTTAAATGTGAGTCTGGCTGTTATATTTGTGTGAGAGTGAATGAAGGGAATGAAGGAAGGAATAAATGTGTTTATATTTGTGTATTTATAATATTTATAATATTTATAATTGTGTATTTATAATCTTTCTGCATTGATGTATGTGGTTATTGTGTATTTTTTTTTTCATCTTTTACTTGATTCTTTTTTTTAAAGCCCATCCAGGAACAAGAGTTGCAAATTAGCTAATAGCTATACACTCTATGTGCAACACATCAGATTGATTGTCTTTGATTAATTGTCTATGTTTATTGCACTGTCCCTGTCAAATATTAAGTGAGATTCCAAACCGAAGGGAGTGACATCATCATCATAGCAGTCTGTCGTGGTCAACAATGACTGTTTCATTTAGGTCTGATCAGATTTCTCCACACAGCTCTGTCCTTCGCCATCCGCTGCCAAGAACTCCTGTCTGTATCCAACTTCTTCAGGTTTCTTTTTACAGTGTCTTTAAATCTGAGCCTTGGTCTACCCTGATTGCGTTTGCCTTCACATAGCTCTGAGTAGTAACTGCCGAGGAAGACGCTGGTGATCCATCCTCTCAACATGTCAGAGCCAACTCAGGTTCATCTGTATTAGCATGCCCTCCATTGATGGTAGACCAGCTCGTTTCAGCACTTCTATGTTGGTTATCTTGTCTTTCCATGAGATGTTCATTATGGCTCGAAGGTGTCTCATCATGTATGCATGGAGTTTCTTTACCTGCACCCTGTAGATAGTCCAAGTTTCAGCACCGTACAATAGAGTAGCCAGTACTGTCGCTCTGTACACTTTGCATTTCACATGGATAGACATTTTTTTTTTTTTTTTTTTTTTTTTGTTACTTATTTGTACCCGTAGGTAGACTTGGTTTGCAGTCTGTTGATAAGCCACCGCTGCTGGTCGCTGCGTGCGCGAGCGCCCTAACATGACGATTGTTCCACAGTCTCTCCTTCAAGTTTCCAAATACAGCACTCGCTCTTCCCATTCTGAGAGATAGTTCATCCTCCAGCCTAGCATTCTCTGAAACAGTACTCCCGAGATACTTGAAAGTCTTACACTTGCCTAGTGGCTCTGTACCAATGCTGATCTCTTCTGGTAATGATGATGATAACTGGAACTTTGGTGGTTGATAAAGGCACTCTCTTCTTGATGCTGATTTTTTTTTTTTTAATTTAAGTTTTTGGAAAGAGTATACATGTCATTACAGCATTGCATTGTTTACATTTTCATCATGTTCCCTTTTTTTTGACAACATTGGAAAAATTATTACAACACCCTTTTTTTAAGTGAAAGAAAAAGAGAAATTAAAGAAAGAACAAAAAACAAACAAAAACGACAAGAAAAACAAAAAACAAAACAAAACAAAAGAGCAAAAAAAAAATAAAAGAGTATCTGAGTAGCTTTGGAACAAAGAGAGGTGCCATTATTGAAATGGTATTTGTCAAAGATTAGATCTAATGGAAGACACATATGCGTTCCAGGGTTGCCAAAAGTTGAAGAACCCATCCATGTCCTGTCTCAGTGCGAATGTCAACTTTTCCATAGAATAAATGTCCTGAATCACGTTAATCCAATCTTCAGGTGTAGGACAGTCCTTCAACATCCATTTTTTTGTTAGAGCTTTTTTACTTGCCAATATTAAAACAGTGAATAAGTATTTTTCTCCTCGTCTTTCCAGTGATTCCAGTAATAAACCCAAATACAAAGTTACAAAAGAAAAGGGAACTGTTATTTTGAATATTTTCCCCAATATTGTCTGTACATTGGTCCAATATTGGTGGATAACTGGGCATAACCAAAACACAAGAAAATGATTTGCAGTCGCTTCACCACACTAGCGCCAACAATTCAACCCCTTACGAGTAAATTTGTTTTGTGCAGGTGTTCTGAAAAATCTTACCAAATTTTTCCATCCAAATTCTCTCCACTGCAGGGATGAGGTACTTTTCCCATTGTTGTTTATTTAGCTTTTCCCATATTTCCAGTTGTAAAGTGAAATTCAACTCTTTTCCCCATCTCTCTTTTATATATGATGTGTTGTCTCCTTTTAAGTCTTGAAGACCTTGGTATATTTTAGAAATGTATCTGATCCCTGGGATCCCTTTATATGCCATTAAGAAGACCTTCAGAACACCTGACTGGGCCCTTTCCAAATCCTCCTTTTTAAGTATTTTGTTTATGTGGTGTCTAAGCTGAAAGAACCTGTAAAGGTCTTGATTTATTAGACCTTGTTTTTTCAAATCTTCAAAACTTCTTAAAGTTTGCCCTTTAAAAAAAACATAATATTTTATCAGTCCGTTATGGTGCATATTTAAGGCACATATATGGCATGCTTGTATGGTACGCATTCTCCCCCACATGCACCCAGTAGGCATGACGGTGCAGACCCTACAGAGCAAACGTCCAAAGGAACAATGCCCCAGCAGGGACCTCGGCTAGGAGGTGGGTGCTGGGGAAGATGGAGGTCAGAGACAATGTCCCAACGGGAGCCCCCGAGGTGGAGAAGGGAACAGAGGCGCCAGCAAGTCTCGGAGGCTATATGTGACTGTGGGTTCATGTGTTTACTGAACTTCTGTGGGGTGAAGGTGTGAGATACTTGATGTGGGGGTTTAGTATCTCTGGAGTATAAAAGCTGTGAGGAAAGTTGGTTCTGTCTCTTTTCTGCTGAGAACTTTGATGATAGAAGATGTGACTTCAATAAAGCTTTCCTGAGAAATAAACTCAGTCTCGTTTGTAAGGCATCTTCTACACTGGTGACCTACGACTACCTATGGCCGGTGACGGCGAGCTTTCCGCACCAGACTCTTCAGGAGCCAACCGGGTTAACGCAGCTACCATGCTACAGCTGCCCGACTTCTGGCAACATAACCCGCGCTCCTGGTTTACCACTGTGAAGGCGCAATTCCACCTTCGGGGAATCTCAGCGGATGCAACGAGGTTCTACCATGTCGTCGCGAAGCTGGACAGCCTCACAGTGCAACGGGTGGAGAGCCTGACCAACCACCCGCCCCAAGACAACAAGTATGGCACACTGAAAGCTGCCCTCATCCGAGCCTTCACTCCCTCGTGGGAAGAGCGAGCAAAGAAGCTCCTGGCGCTGACAGAGGGAGAAGCAGACAGGCCAGCGGGTCTGATGGCAAAGATGATGAGCCTGAGAGGCGAGGATGACGACAGTTTTATCTTCGCCCACCTCTTCCTCAGAACGCTCCCGCCAGCAGTGAGAGTCACCCTGGCCAGCTTGCAGCCGCTCGTCAACCGCGACTACCACGAGCTGGGACAGGTGGCGCAATGGCTCGTCGACTCCCATAGACGGCGCGCAGCCACGACGGCAGCAGCAGAGATGACCACCCCTTCGCGAGAAGGAGGGAGACCAGAGGCTGCGGCATCGGATCCACTGACGGCAGCAGCGGCGGAGACCAGGAGAAGCGGAGCTGACAACGTCCTCTGCTTCTACCATTGACGTTTTGCCGAGAAAGCCCACAGATGCGTCCCACCGTGCCGGTACCAGCGCCAGGGAAACGCCAAGACCGGGAGCCGGTAGCAGCTGCGACTCTCGGCACGAAGAACAAGCTGCTTTTCGTGACGGACGCGAATTCTGGGAAAGAATTCCTGGTGGACACGGGCTCCCAGCTGTTTTTTGTCAAGCCTACCTACGCGGACACACTGGCGCCGACCAGCGGCCCCCTGGTGTTAGCGGCGAACGGCTCCACGATCAAAACCTATGGGGAGAAGACGCTCCGCCTGTCCCTCCACGGGCGCACCTTCGAGTGGACCTTCGTTGTTGCTACAGTTAACAACAACATGCTAGGTGCTGACTTTTTGTGCTCAAACAGTTTGTTAGTTGACCTTGCTAATAGACGTATTGTAAATGCACTGTCTTTCTACTCTATCTCCTGCACAGCTCGGGTGGCCCTGCCTTCTGCACATTCCAATGTCACAGCTGCGGGTGGTAAGTTTCATGCATTACTCAACCAGTTTCCAGCACTCACGGTCCCAACATTTTCAGCGTCAGTTGCCAAACACGGGGTCGAGCATTTCATAAGTACTTCGGGCCCCCCTGTTTTTGCAAAAGCTCGGCGGTTGGACCCAGCTAAACTGGCCATCACACGCGAGGAATTTGCCAACTTGGAAAAACTGGGCATAGTCCGGCGTTCGAACAGCGCCTGGTCGTCACCCCTGCACATGGTACCCAAAGCTGACGGCTCGTGGCGCCCTTGCGGTGATTTCCGCAGATTAAATAATGCTTCAGCCCACGACCGCTATCCGATTCCGCACATCCAGGATTTTTCGGCGCATTTAGCGGGGGCGCGCATCTTTTCCAAAATAGATTTGGTGCGTGGTTATCACCAAGTTCCAGTCCGTGCGCAGGACATACCCAAAACGGCAGTTATAACCCCTTTTGGGCTTTTCGAGTTTTTGTGCATGCCTTTCGGCCTCAAGGGCGCCGCGCAGACGTTCCAACGCATGATGGATGCAGTGCTGCGCGACCTCCCTTTCGTATTCGCTTATTTGGATGATATTTTGGTAGCCAGCGCGTCCGAAGCCGAGCACGAAAACCACCTCACAGCCATTTTTCAGAGGCTCACAGAACACGGGCTGATCATTAACCCAGCGAAGTGCCAATTCGGGGTAGCGAAAATTGATTTTTTGGGACACCGCGTGTCGCCAGAAGGCGCGGTCCCGCTGCCGGATAAAGTGCGCGCGATAACGGATTTCCCCCAACCGCAGACAGTTAAGACGCTGCAGGAATTTTTGGGGATGGTCAATTTTTATAACCGTTTCCTCCCAAACGCGGCACGGCTCATGCACCCATTGTACGCGGCATTAAAGAAGCAAAAACCTGCATCTAAGGTCGAGTGGTCCCCGGATCGGGAGCGCGCTTTTTCACAGGTCAAATCAGCCCTCGCGAACGCTGCGTTATTGGCACACCCGGTGCCGGCAGCTCACATGGCGCTAACCACAGACGCCTCTGACGTGGCAGTGGGAGCGGTTATCGAGCAACTGGTGGCAGGATGCTGGCAACCACTCGCGTTTTTCAGCAAAACGTTGCGCGATAGAGAGCGTAAATACAGCGCGTTTGACAGGGAGCTTTTGGCCCTGCATTTGGCCATCCACCACTTCCAGTTCTGGTTGGAAGGGCGCCGTTTTACCGCGTTCGTGGACCATAAACCCTTAACTTTTGCAATGGCTAAGGTTTCAGAGCCTTGGTCGGGCCGACAACAGATGCAGCTGGCTGCAATTTCGGAGTTTACCACTGACATTCAACACGTGGCGGGTAAACACAATGTAGTGGCTGATTGCCTCTCGCGTGCAGTTGCAGCGACAGGCCCCCAGGGGGCAGATTCGGCGGCTGCAGACCTAGGTCAGGCTTGCGGCACGGAAGCGCTCACAGCTCCGGTCTGCGTCGGGTTAGATTATGCAGCCATGGCCGCTGAACAGGTTGGCGACGCGGACGTGCGCGCGCTCCAGTCTGTGCCAACAGGGCTAAGGCTGGAGCACAGGGTGCTTCAAAGAGGCATGCCCTCCCTAATCTGCGATACCTCCATGGGGCGTCCCCGTCCCGTGGTCCCGGCTGCGTGGCGTCGCCGTGTTTTTGACTTAATACATTCACTGGCACACCCGGGCATCCGCGCGTCTATCAAAATGGTAGGAGAGAAGTTTGTTTGGCCGGGGCTGCGTAAACAAGTCAAAGAGTGGGCTGCAGCCTGCGCTGCGTGTCAAAGAGCAAAGGTACACAAACACACATGAGCCCCTCTAGAACCTTTTCACATCCCAGCCAAACGCTTTGATCATGTGCATATCGACTTAGTAGGACCTCTTCCGCTGTCCCAGGGGTTCACACACCTTTTAACCATGGTGGACCGCACCACGCGCTGGCCAGAGGCGGTCCCTCTGGCGGCAACCACAGTGGCAGATGTTGCACGTGCCTTTTTAACAGCTTGGGTCGCACGTTTTGGTATCCCGTCAGACATAACGTCTGACAGAGGACCCCAGTTTGTTTCCGAGCTCTGGTTGTCCATGGCACTCAGCCTGGGGGTGAAAATTCATCGCACGACCGCGTATAACCCCCAGGCCAACGGTTTGTGCGAGCGCTTCCATCGGTCATTGAAAGCAGCCCTCAGAGCGGCTCTCACGGACACAAATTGGGTTGATAAGCTCCCATGGGTTTTATTAGGGTTGCGTTCAGCACCTAAAGAGGATTTGCAAGCCTCTCCGGCCGAACTCGTCTTCGCCCAACCCCTCCGGTTACCGGGAGATTTCCTCCCTGAGAACCCTGCTCCGGAGCACCTCCCCGCTCAGCTGCTGCAGAGCGACGCGGGGTCACACACCCTCCCCGGTCCCGTTCATCACAGTTTTCCACGTGTTTTTGTGCCCAAAGCCTTAAAGAATGCAGAATTTGTCTTTGTTAGACACGACGCACAGAGGTTAGGTTTAAGGCCACCTTACGATGGACCGTTCAGAGTGTTAGAAACCGGGGATAAGCATTTTTTGCTCGATTTGGGAGACAGGAGGGACTTAGTCTGCATTAACAGACTCAAACCCACTTTTGTGTTAGCTGACGACCCAGTACAGTTGGCCAGAGCCCCCCGCCGCGGCAGGCCACCCGGGAGACGCTCTGCTAAGCTTTCACGACGATGTGTTAATGATTCTACTTCACAGATGCAGCAGACAGCCACAGGCAGAGCGAGACCTGCTCACAGCAGATATGGCAGAGAGTTGAAGCCCAAGCAGTGGGAAATGTGATCTGTTGTGCCAAGTTTTTTTCTCTCTTGTTCTGTGTGGGGGTGTCATGATTCTATGCATTTGAAGTGTAACTTGTCCTTATTTGAACGTTTGGGGGGGGGTTATATGGTGCATATTTAAGGCACATATATGGCATGCTTGTATGGTACGCATTCTCCCCCACATGCATCCAGTAGGCATGACGGTGCAGACCCTACAGAGCAAACGTCCAAAGGAACAATGCCCCAGCAGGGACCTCGGCTAGGAGGTGGGTGCTGGGGAAGACGGAGGTCAGAGACAATGTCCCAACGGGAGCCCCCGAGGTGGAGAAGGGAACAGAGGCGCCAGCAAGTCTCGGAGGCTATATGTGACTGTGGGTTCATGTGTTTACTGAACTTCTGTGGGGTGAAGGTGTGAGATACTTGATGTGGGGGTTTAGTATCTCTGGAGTATAAAAGCTGTGAGGAAAGTTAGTTCTGTCTCTTTTCTGCTGAGAACTTTGATGATAGAAGATGTGACTTCAATAAAGCTTTCCTGAGAAATAAACTCAGTCTCGTTTGTAAGGCATCTTCTACACTGTTCTCTTTCCACTTTTTAAATCTAGTGTCTGTTTTATTAGGAGTAAAGTCTTGATCATAGGCAGAATCAGAATCAGAATCAGATTTATTGCCATTGTTCATGTAGTACACAAACTAGGAATTTGTCTCGGTGCAATGCTGCAACATTAAACATGATAAAATAAAAGAAATAAACTATACATGCAATAAAGTGTAGAATAAGAGAGTAATACTGGTCAGCAGTTAAAATATATTAGCGAGCAGCAGATAATGTGGAGAACCATATAGTGCAGTCGGTAATGCAGGAAGAAAACAGTGATGATTGACATGAGTCTGGTTGAGCTGCTGTACATAGTGCACGAGAGTCAATAAGTCACTTAGTGTTCAGCAGTCTGATGGCAGAGGGGAAGAAGCTGTTCATGTGACGGGAGGTTTTAGTCTGGATGGACCGAAGTCTTCTACCTGAGGGGAGGGGGGCAAACAGTACGTGACCAGGGTGTGAGGGATCGGCTATGATCCGGCCAGCACGCCTCCGGGTCCTGGAGATGTACAGATCCTGGAGAGATGGGAGCTTGCAGCCGATCACCTTCTCAGCAGTGCGCACGAAGCGCTGCAGCCTTAGTCTGTCCCTGGCAGTGGCTCCTGCGTACCACACGGTTATGGAGGTGGTGAGGATGGACTCGATGATGGCTGTGTAGAACTGCACTAACATCTTGGTGGGTAGCTTGAGCTTCCTCAGCTGCCGCAGGAAGAACATCCTCTGCTGGGCCTTTTTGATGAGGGAGCTGATGGTCGGCTCCCACTTGAGGTCCCTGGTGATGGTGGTGCCTAGGAAGCAGAAGGAATCAGCAGTGGTGATGGGAGAGCCTGTGAGGGTGGGGGGGGGGGCAGAGGGGTTGTGACTTTCCTGAAGTCCACAATCATCTCCACTGTCTTCAGAGCGTTCAGCTGCAGGTTGTTGTTGTTGCACCAGGACGCCAGCTGGGCCACCTCTCTCCTGTAGGCGGACTCGTCGCCGTTGGAGATGAGCCCGATGAGGGTGGTGTCGTCCGCAAACTTGATCAACTTGACAGACTGGTGGCTGGAGGTGCAGGAGTTGGTATAAAGGGAGAAGAGTAGGGGGGAAAGTACACAGCCCTGGGGTAGTAGTAGTAGTAGATTAGTTTATTTGACAGGGACAGTGCAATAAACATAGACAATTAATCAAAGACAATCAATCTGATGTGTTGCACATAGAGTGTATAGCTATTAGCTAATTTGCAACTCTTGTCCCTGGATGGGCTTTAGAAAAAAGAATCAAGATAAAAAATATACACAATAACCGGGTGATCCGGTGCTGATGCTAGCAGAGTCTGAGACAGTCTTTCCCAGCCGCACATGCTGCCTCCGGTCCGTCAGGAAGTCGGTGATCCACCTGCAGAGGGAGTCAGGCACATTGAGCAGGGACAGCTTGTCACGGAGCAGAGCGGGGCGGATGGTGTTGAATGCGGAGCTGAAGTCCACAAACAGGATCCTGTTGTAGGTTCCCGGGGAGTCCAGGTGCTGCAGGATGGAGTGGAGGGCCAGGTTGACTGCGTCGTCTACAGACCTGTTGGCTCGGTAGGCAAACTGCAGCGGGTCCAGGAGGGGAGTGGTGATGGACTTGAGGTGGGGCAGGACCAGGCGCTCAAAGGACTTCATGACTACAGAGGTGAGCGCTACAGGTCTGTAGTCGTTAAGTCCAGTGATCCGTGGCTTCTTGGGGACAGGGATGATGGTGGAGGATTTGAGGCAGGACGGCACGTGGCATAGCTTAAGGGAGGTGTTAAAAATGTCTGTGAAGACAGGAGCCAGCTCTTTCGCACAGTGTCTCAGGGTGGAGGGAGACACGCCGTCCGGACCGGGGGCCTTGCGCGGGTTCAGTCTGGAGAACTGTTTGAGCACGTCCTGCTCACTGATGACAAGGGCAGGGGGGAGGAGGGGGCGCCTTTGATGAAGTAGGGATCGTGGAGGCTGTGGAGCTGGAGGGAGGGGGGGAGTTGGACACAGATGACGGGGTGTCAAAACGGGCATAGTGTTGGGACAGTCTTTGACAAAGGGCTTTGTCATCCTGACCTTTAGGAGCCTGAGGCCGATAATTGGTGATTTGCCTCAGTCCTCTCCACACAGAAGCCGAGTCATTAGCAGTGAACTGCTGCTGGAGTCTCTCAGAATACACAGATTTAGCTCTCCTCAGCTCTCTGTTAAACCGATATTTAACCTCCCTGTAGCAGCCCCTGTCTCCACTTTTCAACGCTGCTTCCTTCTCCTTCCTGATCTGTCTGAGCTTAGCTGTGAACCAGGGCTTGTCATTTGAGTACCTCACCCTGGTGCGCGATGGAAGAATGCTCTCCTCACAAAAGTGGATATATGAGTTCACAGTGTCCGTGTACTCATCCAGATCATGCGTGGCTCCTTTAAACATGCCCCAATCAGTTATTTCCATGCACGTTTCCAGCTTCTCCTCAGCTTCACTGGTCCATGAACAAGGACAAGGCAATCCATTGCAGTAATCGATAGGGTTCTTTAGTTTGATTCTCTCTGACTATCTTAAACCAAATTTTTAGCGGGGTCTCTATCCACGGGTTAGTGTTATTCAAAAGTTTAGGTAAGGCATTGTTCCCTATTATAGCCTGTAGGGGAATGTCACTTGTTATTTGGCATTCCATCTCCTTCCATTGTGCAGTGTAGACTGGGTTACATATCTCTACTAAAGTTTTAATTTGTGCGGCTTTAAAATAGTCCCTGATATTTGGCAGCGCGAGCCCACCTTTGTCTTTGTTTAGCTGTAGGGTTCTATATCTGATTCTAGGTCTCTTGCCCTGCCATATGAATCTTGAGATCCTTCTGTCCAGTTCTTGCCATGTTTTTTTGGGAGGTTCTACCGGTATTGTTTGGAAAAGGTATAGAAGACGTGGAAGTATATTCATTTTGACTGCTTCAATTCTTTGTGCAGTACCCAAGAATGGTATCATATTCCATCTTGCTAGATCAGATTTTATTTTTGCCATCAGTGGATCATAGTTTAGTGTTATAATTTTGTTGAGTTGTTTCGGGATATTGACCCCCAGATATTTCATAGATTCCATCTCCCAGTTAGTTTTGAGTTTGCTTAGTAAATATTGATTTGGGTCATAGTTGAATGTTAAAATTTGGGTTTTATGCATGTTTAATTCGTACCCCGATAAATCTCCATACTCTGAAAAAAACTGAGATTAGTTCTGGAAAAGAGGTGTCCAGCTGCCTCAGGTATATTAAAATGTCATCAGCAGAGAGTGCTTGATTCTGTCTTATCCATTGGCTCAGAGGTTCTATGAAGATTGCAAAGCACAGTGGAGACAAGGGGCAGCCCTGACGACATCCTCTTTCCGGTTCAAAACATGATAATTTACCGTTAATCCTTATTTTAGCTGTTGGTTTTTTATATAATGCCTGGATCGTTCTAATGAAGTTGTTATGAAAATTGAAACTGGATAAGATTCTATATAGGAAAGACCAGTCAACCGAATCAAATGCTTTTTCAGCATCTAATCCCAATATGGCTGCATTTAAATTATATTTTTTTTATATGATGAATTATGTGTAAAGTGCGTCTAATGTTATCTTGTGTCTGTCTTTGTCTTATAAAACCTGTTTGGTCTAAATGAATTAAGTCTGTCAGTATATTTTCTAACCTTTTGGCAAGGATAGTGGTAAAAAGCTTATAGTCCTGATTTAACACACTGATTGGTCTGTAGTTGGAGCACTCTAGTTTATCCTTTTCAGGTTTAGGTATGACTGCAATGACCCCTTCTCTCCAGGAGGGGGGGATTTCCCCTGTGTGGAGGACATAGTTAAATGTTTTCAGGAGGAGAGGAGATAGTTGCTGTTTAAAGGTTTTGTACCACTCTGCTGTATAGCCATCTGCTCCTGGGGATTTGTTAGCTTTAAGTTTCATAATTGCTTTTTCTAATTCTTTAGGTTGTATTTCTGACAATAGTGTTTTATTTTGTGACTCAGTAAGTTGGGGAAGGTTTAATATATTTAGGAAGGCTTCGGATGCGTTTTTTATGTTTTTTTGAGGGAGTACAAGTTCTTGTAGTAGTTCTCGAAGCTTTTAAGAATTTCCTGAATTCTAAATTTTATTTCCTTTGATACTGGGTCTCTGATTTTGTAGATTGCTCTCTCCGTTTGTTGTTTCCTCAATTTATAGGCTAGTAATTTTGTCGATTTACTACCTGTTTCATAGTATTTTTGTTTCAGAAATGTAAGTTTCTTCTGGATTTCTATTGTGTAGATCTCATTTATTTGTTTTTTAATTTCCTTAATTTTGAGCGAGTCATTAGAATGAGTGTTGTCTTTGTGCTCTTTTTCTAGTTTCTTAAGTTCTGACTCTAATGTGATTAGTTTTTCTTGTCTCAGTTTCTTTTGGATTGCCAGTTTTGCGATAATCTTTCCCCTTATTACAGCTTTGCATGTGTCCCACAGTATTAAAGGGGATACTTCTCCATTATCATTTTCTTCCAAATATCTGAGAATATCTGATTCCAATTCATCTTTCAGTGGTCCTTTCAGCACATTTGAATTTAACCTCCAAGAAAATGTATTATTTGTGTATTTTTGGATACTTAAGTCCATATAGATCGGACTGTGGTCAGAGAGATCCATCAGTCCTATTTTACATGTTTTTACTCTTCCAATGTCTCTATTAAACATAAAAAAATAGTCAGTCCTTGAGTATGATGAATGTGGTGCTGAGTAAAATGTATAATCTTTTACACTGGGGTTGAATTCCCTCCACACATCACAGATTCCCATTTCTTTTAGTAGCATCCCGAGTTTTTCTACTTTGAGTGTTATTTTGATGTGGAGAATTACCTGATGCATCCCAGTATGGATTCAGTCTTAGATTGAAGTCTCCACCACATATCACTAAACCTTGGGCTTTAGTTATCATTAGGTCAAATACATTTTTATAAAATTTCCAGTTAGCCCCTGGAGGTGCATATACATTCAGAATCAGAATCAGATTTATTGCCATTGTTCATGTAGTACACAAACTAGGAATTTGTCTCGGTGCAATGCTGCAACATTAAACATGATAAGATAAAAGAATAAAAAACTATACATGCAATAAGTGTAGAATAAGAATGAGTAATACTAGTCAAAGCAGTTTTTAAATATATTAGCGAGCAGCAGATATTGTGGAGTACCACATAGTGCAGTCGGTAGTGCAAAAGAGAACAGTGATAATTGTAATGAGACCGGTTGAGCTGCTGTACGTAGTGCACGAGAGTCAATAAGTCACTTAGTGTTCAGCAGTCTGATGGCAGAGGGGAAGAAGCTGTTTATGTGCCGGGAGGTTTTAGTCTGAATGGACCGAAGTCTTCTACCTGAGGGGAGGGGGGCAAACAGTACGTGACCAGGGTGTGAAGGATCGGCTATGATCCGGCCAGCACGCCTCCGGGTCCTGGAGATGTACAGGTCCTGGAGAGATGGGAGCTTGCAGCCGATCACCTTCTCAGCAGTGCGCACGACGCGCTGCAGCCTTAGTCTGTCCCTGGCAGTGGCTCCTGCGTACCACACGGTTATGGAGGTGGTGAGGATGGACTCGATGATGGCTGTGTAGAACTGCACTAACATCTTGGTGGGTAGCTTGAGCTTCCTCAGCTGCCGCAGGAAGAACATCCTCTGCTGGGCCTTTTTGATGAGGGAGCTGATGGTTGGCTCCCATTTGAGGTCCTGGGTGATGGTGGTGCCCAAGAAGCGGAAGGAATCTGCAGTGGTGATGGGAGAGCCTGTGAGGGTGGGGGGGGGCAGAGGGGTTGTGACTTTCCTGAAGTCCACAATCATCTCCACTGTCTTCAGAGCGTTCAGCTGCAGGTTGTTGTGGCTGCACCAGGACACCAGCTGGGCCACCTCTCTCCTGTAGACGGACTTGTCGCCGTTGGAGATGAGCCCGATGAGGGTGGTGTCGTCCGCAAACTTGATCAGCTTAACAGACTGGTGGCTGGAGGTGCAGGAGTTGGTATAAAGGGAGAAGAGTAGGGGGGAAAGTACACAGCCCTGGGGTGATCCGGTGCTGATGCTGACAGAGTCTGAGACAGTCTTCCCCAGCCGCACATGCTGCCTCCGGTCCGTCAGGAAGTCGGTGATCCACCTGCAGAGGGAGTCAGGCACGCCGAGCAGGGACAGCTTGTTCTGGAGCAGAGCGGGGCGGATGGTGTTGAATGCAGAGCTGAAGTCCACAAACAGGATCCTGGCGTAGGTTCCCGGGGAGTCCAGGTGCTGCAGGATGGAGTGGAGGGCCAGGTTGACTGCGTCGTCTACAGACCTGTTGGCTCGGTAGGCAAACTGCAGCGGGTCCAGGAGAGGGGTGGTGATGGACTTGAGGTGGGACAGGACCAGGCGCTCAAAGGACTTCATGACTACAGAGGTGAGCGCTACAGGTCTGTAGTCATTAAGTCCAGTGATCTGTGGCTTCTTGGGGACAGGGATGATGGTGGAGGATTTGAGGCAGGTCGGCACGTGGCATAGCTTAAGGGAGGTGTTAAAAATGTCTGTGAAGACAGGAGCCAGCTCTTTCGCACAGTGTCTCAGGGTGGAGGGAGACACGCTGTCCGGACCGGGGGCCTTGCGCGGGTTCAGTCTGGAGAATTGTCTGTGCACATCCTGCTCACTGATGACAAGGGCAGGGGGGGAGGAGGGGGGGACCGCTTTTTTTTTTGTTTTTTTTTTTTGTTACTTATTTGTACCCGTAGGTAGATTTGGTTTGCAGTCTGGTGACAAGCCACCGGCTGCTGGTCGCTGCGTGCGCGAGCACCCTAAACCTACATGTTTTTGGTATGCGGGAGGAAACCGGAGAAATCCCGGAGTAAACCCACGCAACACGGGGAGAACATGCAAAATCCACACAGCTCACTGTTGGTCGGGGGCTGGGATCGAACCCACGATCTCATGATCCCCGCGATCCCCCGGCCGAGGGTAAAACTGTGCTGCCACAGTGCTAAACCACTGCGCCACCGTGCAGCCCTTTTGATGAAGTAAGGACCGAGGAGGCAGTGGAGCTGGGGGGAGGGGGGGAGTTGGACACAGCTGACGAGGTGTCAAAACGGGCGTAATCTTGGCACAGTCTTTGACAAAGGGCTTTGTCATCCTGACCTTTAGAAGCCTGAGGCCGATAGTTGGTGATTTGCCTCAGTCCTCTCCACACAGAAGCCGAGTCGTTAGCAGTGAACTGCTGCTGGAGTCTCTCAGAATACACAGATTTAGCTCTCCTCAGCTCTCTGTTAAACCGATATTTAACCTCCCTGTAGCAGTCCCTGTCTCCACTTTTCAATGCTGCTTCCTTCTCCTTCCTGATCTGTCTGAGCTTAGCAGTGAACCAGGACTTATCATTAGAGTAACTCACCCTGGTGCGCGATGGAAGAATGCTCTCCTCACAAAAGTGGATATATGAGTTCACAGTGTCCGTGTACTCATCCAGATCATGCGTGGCTCCTTTAAACATGCCCCAGTCAGTTATTTCCATGCACGTTTCCAGCTTCTCCTCAGCTTCACTGGTCCATTTCTTCGTAGTGGTCACAACAGGTTTAGTGAGCTTCAGTCTCTGTCTGTATGTGGGAATGAGGTGGACCATCACGTGATCAGATAGTCCGAGCGCAGCGCGGGGAACAGCGCGATACGCGTCCTTCACTGTAGTGTAACAGTGATCCAGCGTGTTTTTTCCTCTGGTTGGGCATTTAATCAACTGTTTGTATCGGGGGAGATCGTGGCTCAGTTTGCACTGGTTAAAGTCGCTAACCACAATAACCAGAGAGTCCGGGAAAGTCCGGTCCGTATGTTGGATGTGATCCGCGAGCGCGCGCTGAGCCTCGCGCGCGTCCGCGTCGGGCGGGACGTAGACAGCGGCCAGGATGAATGAGGCGAACTCCCGCGGGGAATAAAATGGCTTGCAGTTGATGAATAAAAATTCCAGAGCAGGAGAACAGTGTTGGGAAATCACCGTTACATCAGAGCACCAGCTGCTGTTGATGTAAAAGCAGATTCCTCCTCCCGAGGACTTACCGGAGAGCTCTGTGACGCGATCAGCACGAAACAACTGAAATCCCTCTAGGTGAAGCGCGCTGTCCGGTATATTCCCCCTGAGCCAGGTCTCAGAGAAACAGAGAGCAGATGAGGAAGCGAGGTCCTTAAATCGCATCAGCAGTCTCAATTCATCTACCTTGTTTGAGAGAGAGTTGGCATTGGAGAGAAATATGCCAGGCAAAGGCGTGCGCGTGCCTCTCCTGCGGAGCCGGACAAGAGCGCCCGCTCGCCTACCTCTTTTTCGCTGTCTCACTTTTTGAGCTAAACAGTGAATCAGATCGGCGGCAGGAGCTAAAAAAACTGGGAGTAGGTCCGTGGGAGTGAAAGTCCTGATATTTAGTAGCTCTTCACGGGTGTAAGAGCAGGCAGACACAAAATTGACGAACAAAAACAAATAAAGAAAAGCGCAGCGAAGCACCATGGCGACCACTGTGGGCGCCATCTTGGAAAAAGATTCAGCAGGGTGATATCTTCTCCCTCTAGCCGCCCAAGTACCAAACTGTATCTTCCTTCTTTATCTTTGTGTTCTGATTTTTTTTTCAAATATAATTTTGGTTGAGATCAATGTCGCTACCCCCCTCCTCCTCCCTGACTTATATGAAGATGAAGAGATCATTTTAAACCCTAGTCTATTGAGTTTAGTGTGCTCCACGTCTGTTTGGTGGGTTTCTTGTAAAAATATAATTCCTGCTTTGTCTTTTTTTCATTTTGCCTAGAATCTTGGATCTTTTAACTGGATTCAGGATCCCTTTTACATTATATGAGATTATTTTGGTTACACCCTGTTTCTCCATTGTGTTGTCTTATTTAGTATAACAGTGTGGTGGCCCTCTTTTATGCTACTCAGAAACTGAAAGAACATTAAGAACATAAAAAACATTAAGAACATAGTGTATAAAACTTTAAAACAAAAAACTGACAAAAGAACTTCCTGAGCTGAGGTCTTTTTAGTGACCCTAGAAGAGCCATGATGGTGTGTTGGCTCTGAGGGAAATTCCTCAGATTTCGTTAAGTGCTGAGGGCCCTCTCTTACCCCTGTAAGTTGTCCCATGTTTTTAACGTGAATTTCAGATCCCAATCCGAACTTGTAAGGATTTTTTTTTTCATATGCCTATACCCTATGAAATTGTGTGCACCCTCCCACCACCATCACAGCAAACATTCACGTTAATACAGTATTTGTTAGTGTGGAGAGAACAAGTAGTTCATTGTCACATTTCTATTTTAACAAGTTTTTTTTTTTAAAAAGACTTATTTGTTTCTAATATTATGACTGTTCAATGAAATGTTTTACCACTTGCAGATTCTGCATCTCCTTTAATGTTTGTTACCTTGTAGGAGGAGGGTTGGATGTGCAGATTGACTAAAAATATCGTTATTCCCTCCTGTAAACGGCCAGTTTTTCCTTGTAGCTCTGGCGCTGGGTTTCCCGCTACTGGCCCGTGGATTTTGAGGGCCTCTGTGTGGACCACGTTTGAGCCTTGATTCTTTCGATCGGGTCTGCTGCGGGTTTATATACCATTACCGGGAGCCCTCTTCTCGCCATATCCGTGGTTGCTTCTTCGGCCGAGTTGTAGAGACACGTCTCATCGCCGTAGAAAACCCGCAGCTTCGCCGGAAATGGTGTCTGGAAGCGCAGTTTTTTCTCTCGTAATACCTTTTTAGCGTCGTTGTATTCCCGACGCTTTTTAAGGACCTCCAGGGCGTAGTCGTGTTCCACGAAAACTTTTCTCTCGGTGCATAAATCATTTTTTCTGCCAAGCCAGTCTTACAACCTCTTCTTTTATTTTGGAGTTGGAAAACTTCACCACCACCGATCGTGGAGGCGCTTCCGCCGCCGGCCTAGGGGCTAATGTACGGTGCGCCCTTTCTATCTTCAAGTCGGTGGTTTGGGGAATATCCAACTTTTCTCTCAATAAGGATTCCACGCATGTCGCCACTGTGGTGAAACCATCCTCGACTCCTCCTTTCAGACCATGAATTCTTATGTTGTCTCTTCTTAGTCTGCCTTCTTGGTCGGTTAGATTAGCCTCCAGTCTTGACTGTCTATTGTGTAGATCCAGCACGGTATCTTCCAGCCCTTTTATTCTTTCCTCTGCTTCCAAGATTCGGTCCTCGGCCTGGTCCACTCTGCTGTTTGTCCTTTTTATTTCTTCTTTGATTTCACAAAATTCGGCCCAACACTCTCGGCGAAATCATCTTAATTCTTTAAATACCATTTTTAAGCTAACCTTTTTGCTAGCTTCATTCAGCTCCTCGTCTTCTGAATGGAAATCCTCCGGATCAGATTCTCCGGCCGATGCGTGTCCTGGCCTGGTAAATGTCGATTTCTTCTGTTTTCCTTTAGGCATGATGACTTTGTCTCTTGATTTTCACTCTTCCAAAAATCCGTTAAATCTGATTTTCAAGGTATTTTCCTGGATTGGGTCTGGGAGCTTCAGCGTTAAGCTGCTATCACCATGGTGTCCAGACCGGAAGTCTCAGTTGTCCCATGTTTTTAACGTGAATTTCAGATCCCAATCCGAACTTGTAATGATTTTTTTTTTTATGCCTATACCCTATGAAATTGTGCGCAACCTCCCACCACCATCACAGCAAACAATCATGTTAATACAGTATTTGTTAGTGTGGAGAGATCATGTGGTTCATTGTCACATTTCTATTTTAACAAGTTTATTTAAAAAAAAAAAAAAGACTTATTTGTTTCTAATATTATGTCTGTTCCATGAAATGTTTTACCACTTGATACTTGCTGATTCTGCATCTCCTTTAATGTTTGTTACCTTGTAGGAGGAGGGTTGGATGCGCAGATTGATTAAAAATATCATTATTCCCTCCTGTAAACGCTCAGTTTTTCCTTATAGCCCTGGAGCTGGGTTTCCCGCTGCTGGCTCGTGGATTTTGAGGGTCTCTGTGTGCACCACGTTTGAGCCTTGATTCTTTCGATCGGGTCTGCTGCGGGTTTATACACCGTATAAACCCGCAGCAACCCGTGTGGTCGCTTCTTCCGCCGAGTTGTAGAGACACGTCTCATCCCCGTAAAAAACCCGCAGCTTCACCGGAAATGTAGTTTGAAAGCGCAGTTTCTTCTCTCGTAGTACCTTTTTAGCGTCGTTGTATTCCCGACGCTTTTTAAGGACCTCCGGGGCGTAGTCGTGCTCCACAAAAACCTGTCTCTCTTGGTGCATAAATCCTTTTTTCTGCCAAGCCAGTCTCACAACCTCTTCTTTTATTCTGGAGTTGGAGAACTTCACCACCACCGATCTTGGTGGCGCTTCCGCCGACGGCCTTGGGGCTAATGTACAGTGCGCCCTTTCTATCTTCAAGTTGGTGGATTGGGGAATTTCCAACTTCTCTCTCAGTATGGATTCCACGCATGCAGCCATTGTGGTGAAACCGTCCTCGACTCCTTCTTTCAGACCATGAATTCTTATGTTGTCTCTTCTTAGTCTTCCTTCTTGGTGGGTTAGCTTAGACTCCAGTCTTGACTGTCGTTTGAGTAGTTCCAGCACGGTTTCTTCCAGCCCTTTTATTCTTTCCTCTGCTTCCATGATTCGGTCCTCAGCCTGGTCCACTCTGCTGTTTGTCCTTTTCATTTCGTCTTTAATTTCACGAAATTCGGCCCAACACCTCGGCGAAATTGTCTTAATTCTTGAAGTACTATTTTTAAGCTAACCGTGTTGCTAGCTTCATTCAGCTCCTCTGCTTCTAAGTGGATGCCCTCCAGGTCAGATTCTCCGGCCGATGCATGTCTTGGCCTGGTAAATGTCGATCTCTTCTGTTTTCCTTTAGGCATTAAGACTTTGTCTTTTGATTTTCACTCTTCCAAAAATCCGTTAAATCTGATTTTCAAGGTATTTTCACGGATCGGGTCTGGGAGCTTCAGTGTTAAGCTGCTATCACCATGGTGTCCAGACCGGAAGTTCTTGATGCTGATTTTGAGGCTGAATTGGCTAGCTGCACTTGCAAATTTCTCCACTAAAGATTGCATATCTTCTGCACTGTGTGCAACTAGAGCACTGTCGTTGGGAAAGAGCATTTCTCTTACGACCTTTATTGATGTCTTCCTCTTGGCTTTAAACTGTGCCACATTAAACAAGTCTGCTTCTTTCCTTGCTTGAATGTATACTCCTTCTGAAGTGTCTTAGAAGGCCACCTCAAGCATGGCTGCCAGATATAGCGAGAAGAGTGTAGGTGCCAGCACACACCCTTGTTTCACCCCGTTGCTTACTGAGAAGTCTTTAGACACTGAATCACTCATTGCCAAGTTTGCTTGCATATCTGTATGGAGTGCCTCGATCAGGTTGACAAACTTTTCTGTACAGCCATATTTCTTAAGTACCTGCCAAAGTCCTTGTCGCGATACAGTATCGAAGGCTTTACTGAAGTCAATGAAGACTACATAAAGCAACATGTTCTGTTCGATACACTTTTCTTGAACCTGTTTCAAGTAGAAAATCATGTCCTTTGTACTTCTTCCACTTTTAATGCCGCACTGGGTTTCCGGTAGTACATTCTGCGAGATGTGTTCATTGAGTCTGTTTAGTAGTACACGTGAGAGAATCTTACCAACAGTGGTTAGCAGTGATATACCTCGGTAATTTCCACAATCTTTCCAGTCACCTTTCTTGAACAAAGGCACAATACTTGCATCCTTCCAGTCTTGAGGTACTTTCTGGGCATCCCATATCTCTTGGATGAGCTTATGCAGGTAGCTGGTCAGCTGAACACCACCAAATTTCCACACTTCTGCTGGAATTCCATCCCTTCCTGGAGCTTTACCATCCTGTGTTGTCCTCATAGCTGCCATTAGTTCATCAAGATTTGGTGGATCATCCAGACTTGATACAACTCATCGATGCACTAGAGCAGGGGTGTCCAACCAGGTGCCATGGAGAGCCAAGACCCTGCAGGTTTTCTCTTCTACCCAGTCTCTTCAGCAGGTGTTTTCACTTATCAGCAATCAGTGGGAAGAAGTTCACAGAAATCTGCTGTTGAAGACACTGGTTGGAGGTAAAACCTGCAGGGTCTTGGCTCTCCATGGCACATGGTTGGACACCCCTGCACTAGAGCTTCTTTAACCTCTTCAGTGAGATCTCCAGGGTTGTTTAGTAGTTGGTCAAAGTGGGCTGCAAATCTGTCCAGGATCTTGTCTTTCTCCTGCAAAACAGTTTCACCATCCATAGCCTTTAGTTGGATCAATCCTCTTGGTTTAGGGCCGTAGATTTCTCTCAGACCTGTGAAGAATGTTTTCATGTCCTTCATGTCTGCTGCAGTTTCTGACTGACCATTTCATGAAATTGCTTGCAAAGTATTTGAGTACCGCTAGCTTTTGCTGAACTAGCAGCACATTCTTGGCAGATAGAGGTATTACCAGTGGCAAGGACAAGCCAAGACAAACTGATTCCAGTATCTGTTGCAGTGACTGACCAGATGATAGGCTTGTTTATCTCTGCTCTTTGTGTAGTGCATGTCACGATGCACCGACTGGCACAGTCCACCACAGACCTTGCGACAAATGTGTTTATCTGCCAGGATGTCCAGTCTCACCCCATGTAATGGGAGGGGTCCACCACAGACCTGTGGCAGATATTGTTTTTAGTTCTGCCAGGATACCCGGTTTCACCCTCCACACTCTCGGAAGGGTAGGGATGCCGGTTGAGTCGCCGACGGCCCGACCCATGAGACAGGTAGTACCGGTTTTCATGGTTATCCAGTAGCAAGCAAGCCAATGCCTGACCTGACTGACTCTGAAGTGGACTGCACAGGGTATTCCACCATATTAAGTGAGATTCCAAACCGAAGGGAGTGAACAGTCTTCAGTTTAAAGGCAACTGGGAACTGAGCAGGGAAGAAGTGAACAACGGTACATCACTTCACTGGAAGTTGACAAGAAGATTACCAATAAGTCATTGCACCTCAAATACGAGTAAAACAAACTATCGTTGCTAATGTTATTAATAAGCTAAATTGATGTTGGTTATTGTTTATATCAACTGATAGTAATAAAAATGTATTTGCATTAATATTTTATATAAGAAATATAAATTTAAATTAAAGCTGCAGGCAGCTGTAAGTGGGCCCTCGCCCCCCTCGCACCCGCGGACCCCACTGCCCATTGGACCCATTATGTTCATAACTGGGTAGACAATGAGCAGGCTGGAAGTGCAGTAGAACGTAGCTTTATTAGATGAACCAACAGTATAACAGGCGCTCCGTACAGGCCAATGGGTCAATGGTGAAAGAGAGTACGTCCCTTCCTTCCTGGCCTTTTATACCCCAGGTGATGCTACCACCGGGAAGGTGGGCCGTCACCTCCCACTACACCCAGGGTGCCACGGCCACCATCTTACTACACTACATTTCTCCCCCTGTAGAAAAATCCAAGCATACCAATGAGGCCCTCCCAAATCTGTAACCCGACTCATGTGCTAAAACACAGAATATACAATATATACAATTCTATCTATGCACACAAAATAACTAAACTAGACGGGCCAGGCGGACTGCTGGCTCACCTCTACACGGCCAGGCGGATAATTCTGCCGCCTTAATTACCATAGTCCGAAAGAAAAAAATAGCCGTGTTCCTAAAACAAAATCAATCCCAGCACAATATACTGTATATGTACATACAGTACAATCAAACATTTGTAACACAACAAACTATAACAGGTAACATACACATTCACTCTCTTATTAGCGCCCCCCCACCACCACCACCACCACCACCAACCCAACACATCCACCCTATAACTCGGGCACATCACAGCAATTAGAAACAAACAGTGTTGGGTACTTTATTTTTTTTTTAAACACAGGGCAAACACACAATAAGTAAAGTGAAACATATTAACTCAATGACTTTGGGTCATAAAACCAAAACACACAATAACAAAGTAAACCCCAGTCATTTTTTTTCCACAATATTTTTTATTGAACCTTTTTTTAACAAACATGACACAAACAATCAAACACTAACACTAAAGTGATTAAAAAAAAAGTACTAAAAACACCAACAACCACTAACAAAGGCAAGTCATCAACAGTGCTCCTCTGTTTAGCCTAGGTAATCCATTACATAAGTATACATATTATACATTCACCAATTTGGAATTTACAAGGTCCACACACATCATTCACCTTCTTCTTCAGAAGTTATGTTTAATTTCTTTACATAATCAATGAAAGGTCTCCATTTATTCTCAAACACATTTTCCTTTGATTTCAGTATGTATGTTATTCTTTCTAGTGGAAGGTTTGTTAACATCTATCTTAACCACTGAGTCACATCTGGTCTGCGAGTCTTTTTCCACAGTAGTGCAATACATTTTTTGACATTAAGCAAACTGAAGTCTATGAATGCTCTTTCACTCTTATTAAAGTTATGCTTTTCTGGATACAGACCCAACAAAAACAGTTTAGAGTTCAATATGAATTGTTTTGAAATTATTTTTTCAATTGTTACCCTCACCTCTTCCCAAAACATTCTGATTTTTCTACATTCCCATGAACAATGAAATAGGGTTCCTTTACTTTCCATACATTTTGTGCACGTACCTGGTATGTTTTTGTTATATCTATTTAACTCCACCGGTGTAACATACATCCGCATTAACCATTTAAAATGTATCAATTTAAGACGTACATTTATTGATTTGGTTTGAGCTTCTGTACAAGCCAATTCCCATTGTTCCTCTGAAATTTCAGTTTGCAGGTCTTCTTTCCAATAATTCAGTCTTTTCTGTGAGTTTTCACTTGAGGATAGTGTCAATGAGTTATAAAACTCTGAAATAATACCCTTTCTCTTATCATCTTTCGTCAAAATTTTTTCCAAGTATGAATAAGTAGGTCGGGTGAGAGCATTATTTTGATTTGATCGAATAAAATTCCTAAGCTGAAGATATTTTAAAAAATGTGTTCTATTAAGATTAAATTTGATCCTCAGTTCTTCAAAAGACATTATGTTATCTGAACGTGACAAATATAAGTATTGAATCTTTTGAATCCCTTTTAAATTCCATACTTTAAATACAGCATCCGCTCTCCCTGGTGTAAAATATTGATTACCCCATATTGGGCTAAATTGTGACAATAAGTGTGGTTCTTTTAAATATTTTTTGGTTTCACACCATATTTTGATCATATGCTTTACAATTGGATTTTTAACTTGTTTCTGTAATTTTTTAGCCGAGTCTGAGTATATGAATAAGGGAAGAGGTAAAGGTAAATTGTATGATTCCATTTCAATCCAGTGAGGGAGATCATTTGATGAAAAATAATATGTCATAGACCTCAGTTGTGCTGACCAGTAATACAACATAAAGTTTGGACATTTCAGACCTCCACAATCAAATGGTAAATATAGTAAGGACAGACGTAATCTAGCCTTCCTATTGTTCCATATAAATTCCACTAACTTTTTTTAAATTCTTGAGAATAGATCTGAAGGTGGTGGTAAAGGAATGTATTGAAATAAATAAAGTATTTTGGGTCAGATATTACTTTTAAGTATATTAATTCTCCCGATCGACATTGGTAGTGAAATCCATCTCTGAAGCAACTCATTAATATCTGTCATTAAGGCTTCATAGTTGGCACTGGCGACTGATTCTAGCTTAGGCACAATTTGAATTCCTAAATATTTAAACTGATTTACAACATTGAATTGATTTACCTCAGGAGCTGGGTGATTTCTCTGGGTCTCATTTAGCATTAATATTGAAGATTTAGTTTTATTTATTTTATATCCTGATATTTCCCCAAAGTTCTTTATTAAATTTAACAAGGTCGGAATTGATTTTTTAAGATTCGACATAAACAAAATTATGTCATCGGCATACAGGGAGATTTTATGTTCTGTTGGTCCTACTTTAATTCCATATATTTGTGGATGTAAATGTACTGCCATCGCTAAAGGTTCAATTGCCATAGTAAACAGTAAAGGTGAAAGTGGACAGCGTTGTCGACATCCTCTATTGATTTTTATTGATTTTGAGATATTGCTGTTTGTTAGGATTTCTGCTGTAGCATTATTGTATATTATCTGAACTCATGTTATGAAATTATTTCCAAGTCCAAACCTTTGTAGGACTTCAATAAGAAAGGGCCATTCGACCCTATCAAAGGCCTTTTCAGCGTCCAATGATAGGAGAGCTGTATCCGGTGCTTCTTTATTAGAATAAATAATATTAAATAGTCTTCTTACATTATGGAAGCCTTGTCTTCCCATTATAAAGCCATTCTGATCTCGGTTAATAATATTTGGTAATATTTCTTGCAGTCGTCTTGCTAAAATTTTACAGATTATCTTAAGGTCTGCATTTAATAGGCTTATTGGTCTCATGTTTTCACATTTATTAGAGGGTTTACCTGGTTTTGGCAACAGTATAATTAAGGCATTATTCATGTATAGTGGTAAATTACTATTTTGAAATGCTTCTAAAACCATTTCCAAAAATGGTTTTATTAATTTATTCTTAAATTTTTTATAGAGGTCAACTGGAAGACCATCTGGTCCCGCACTTTTTCCTGATTTCATATTATCAATGGCTTGCCCAACTTCTTCTTGACTAATTTTTGACTCCAGTATCTCCCTATTTTCATTTGGAATACACGGTATAGATAATCCATCCAAAAACCCATTTAGTTTTGTTAAGTCAGTTTCATTTTTTGTATCATATAGTTTTTCATAATAATCTCTAAAGGCACTATTAATTTCTAAATGATCTATAACTACCTGTCCATTACTTATAATACTGGTAATTGGTGTTTTAAATTCTAATATATATATATATTCCCCATTGTGGGACTAATAAAGGCTTATCTTATCTTATCTTATCTTAATAGTTTAATCTGTCATGCCAATAATTTCCCTGATTTTTCACCTTGTTCATAAAAAGTTTGCTTCAATCTTAGAAGACTCGAGGCAGCTCTATTCGCTGACTTTTTGTCATATTCAGCTCTCAGAATCAGTAATTTGTTCTCTAACTTTGGATTACTTCCTGCATACACTTTTTCTTGAAGAATTTTTATTTTACGTTCCAATTGGACTCTCTCCTCTCGAGTCTTCTTAGATTTTGAACCTGTATAACTAACAATATGCCCCCTAATAAAAGCTTTGAAAGCCTTCCACTTTATACATGCTGATGTTTGTGTAGTATTGATATCAAAGAACTCATCTATCTGTTTTTCTATATACTTAACAAATTCCTCATCCTGAAGCAATTCATGCTGAAATTGCCACCTACCTGGAACCTTTGTCAATTTCTTATCTACATATATTAGACAGCAGGGTGCATGATCAGATATCACGATGTTATCATAGAAACAGTTTTGAATCTTGGACCTTAATTCTGTGGAGATCAAAAAATAGTCAATACGTGAGAATGTCTTGTAGGTATTAGAATAACAAGAATAGACTTTGACTTGTGGTTTCATTTCTCTCCATATATCTAGCAATCTCAATTCTTTCATAAAATGATTCATGGTCATCCTACATCCATTGTGCTGTGGTGAACACTCAATGGACCTGTTGGACCGGTTCTGTGACTCGTATTTCAGGTCAGAACAAAGGCAGGAAGCTTAGCCTTGTTATGCAAGGC
Source organism: Pholidichthys leucotaenia (assembly GCA_020510985.1). Lineage (NCBI taxonomy): Eukaryota > Metazoa > Chordata > Actinopteri > Cichliformes > Pholidichthyidae > Pholidichthys > Pholidichthys leucotaenia. Next base: position 193,724,427 of record CM035843.1, on the reverse strand, counting down.
TGGAGACTGTGGGGGGTCGATTAAAGGATGCATGGGAGACAGTGGAAGTGATATCATGGAGGGAAATGCATTGTGACTGTCTTTATTATGCAAGGTGGTGAAATGCATTGTGACTGTCTTTATTATGTAAGGTGGTCTGTGGGACATGTGATCTATGAGGTATGAAGTCCCTGATATAAAATGACGAGAGTTGACTGTTTCATTCACTCTTTTTTCTGCTTTTAAATGATGGAGATGTGAATAAAGCTGACTCTGAGAAAGAACGCTGCATCGTCATTTTCACATCTTCCACACTGGTGACCCCGAGACGTATCATGGAAGAAAGAAATTCCCCCGGGCCAGCCGCGTCAGGAGCCCCCAGCCAAGCGAACACCGCTACAGTCCAGCTACTGGACTTCTGGCAGAACAATCCGCGCTCCTGGTTCAACGCAGTTGAGGCGCAGTTCAACCTCCGGGGGATATCGGTAGATGTCACGAAATTCTACCACGTAGTCGCAAAGCTGGACAACAACACGGCCCAGCATGTGGAGAGCCTGATCGACCAGCTGCCGGAGAGCGACAAATACGGCGCGTTGAAGGCTGCACTCATCCAGCAACTCACCCCCTCGGCGGAGGAGCGAGCAGAGAGGCTCCTGGCGCTGACGGATGGGGAAAACGACATGCCCACGAGCCTGATGGAGAAGTTGTTGAGGTTGAAAGACTCTGACGATGATCACTTCATTTTCACCCACCTCTTCCTCAGGACTCTACTGTCAGCAGCGAGAGTGGTTCTGGCCAGTTCGCCACTGTTGGCCCCACGGGACTACTGCGCGCTGGGCCGAGAGGCGCAGCGGATTGTCAACGCCACCAAGCGGCGCGCAGCCATGGCCGCTGCAGCGGAAATCGGCGCGATGACCGCAGACGACAGGAGGCCAGAGACAGCGGTGCCAGACTCACCGACGACGGCGGCGGCAAGGGCCAGGGAGCGTGGACCTGACGTCTTTTGTTTCTACCATCGCCGCTTCGCAGAGAGGGCACGCAAGTGTGTACCGCCGTGCCAGTTCGGGCGTTTGGGAAACGCCAAGACTGGGGGTTGGTAGCAGCCGCGGCCCTCGGGGAGGAGAACAAGCTGCTCTACTTGTCAGATGCACGCTCCGGGAGGCAGTTCCTCATCGACACAGGCTCCCAGTTGAGTTTCATCACTCCTTCCTACGCGGACAGACTGGCGGGTTCTGGAGGTCCCCTGGTGACAGCGGCGAATGGCTCGGAGATTAAGACCTTTGGTGAGAAGAATCTGCTTCTGTCTCTACACGGCCGTGCATATGAGTGGACTTTTGTTGTAGCAACAGTAAATTTCAATATGCTGGGGGCTGATTTTTTGTGCTCACATGGGTTGTTGGTTGATCTCGCTAACAGGTGCCTGGTTAATGCATTTTCTTTTGATTCTGTCCCCTGTGCAGCGCGAGTGGCCCCGCCTACAGCACAAGTCAACGTCACTACAGCAGGCGGTAAGTTCCACACACTGCTCACTCAGTTCCCAGCACTCACGGTCTCCACATTTTCGGCAACAGTCGCTAAGCACAGGGTGGAGCATTTTATTACCACTACCGGACCGCCCGTTTTTGCAAAATCTCGGCGCTTGGACGCAGTTAAACTAGCCATAGCGCGCGAGGAGTTTCGCCAACCTGGAGAAATTGGGCATTATCCGACGTTCAAACAGTCTGTGGGCTTCCCCCCTACATATGGTCCCGAAAGCTGATGGATCATGGCGCCCTTGCGGGGATTTTCGCAGGTTAAACAACGCTACAGCGCACGACCACTACCCAATCCCACATATCCAAGATTTCTCGGTTCATTTGGCAGGGGCACGCATTTTTTCTAAAATAGACTTGGTCCGCGGTTACCACCAAGTTCCAGTGCATGCTGAGGACATATCCAAAACAGCGGTAATAACTCCGTTTGGTTTATTCGAGTTTTTACGCATGCCATTTGGACTTAAAGGGGCTGCTCAGACGTTCCAACGCATGATGGACGCGGTGCTTCGCGATCTCCCTTTCGTGTTCGTCTACCTGGACGATATTTTAGTAGCCAGCGCGTCCGAAGACGAACACGAAAAACACCTGGCCACAGTTTTCCGAAGGTTGGGAGATCACGGGTTAATAATCAACCCAGCGAAGTGTCAGTTTGGGGCGGCGCAGATCGATTTTTTTCGGACACCGCGTCTCCCCCAAAGGAGCAGTCCCGCTGCCTGACAAAGTGCGCGCTGTGGCAGATTTTCCCCGGCCGCAGACATTCAGGGCGTTGCAGGAGTTTTTGGGAATGGTGGGAATGCTGTTGCAGAGTAACCGTTTTCTCCCCCGCGCGGCGCAGCTCATGCAGCCGCTGTATGCAGAGCTCAAAAAAAAGAAACCCGCGGATAAGATCAAGTGGTCCCCGGAGCGGGACCAAGCATTCTCGGAGGTGAAAGCAGCCTTGGCAATGGCTGTGTTGTTGGCACACCCAGACCCAATGGCCCGCATAGCGCTCACTACTGACGCGTCAGATGTGGCCATAGGGGCGGTTGTGGAGCAACACGTAGCCGGGGTTTGGCAGCCCCTCGCCTTTTTCAGCAGGACCTTGCGCGATAGCGAACGTAAATACAACGCGTTCGACAGGGAGCTGCTCGCTCTCCATTTGGCCATCCGCCACTTTCAGTTCTGGCTGGAAGGACGCGCTTTCACCGCGTTCGTTGATCACAAACTGCTAACATTCGCGATGGCCAAGGTCTCGGAACCGTGGTCAGGCCGGCAGCAGAGACAGCTGGCCGTGATATCAGAGTTTACCACTGATATTCAGCATGTGGCGGGCAAACTCAATGTAGTGGCAGATTGCCTCTCGCGCGCTGTGGCGGCCCCAGTCAGCGTAGGGTTAGATTATGCAGCCATGGCTGCAGAGCAGGTTAATGACGCGGACGTGCGCGCGCTCCAGTCTGGACCAACAGGGTTAAGGCTGGAGAGCAGGGTGCTGCAAGACGGTATGCCCCCCCTAATCTGCGATGTCTCCACTGGACGGCCGCGTCCAGTAGTACCAGCCGCGTGGTGCCGCCGCGTTTTTGACTCGGTTCATTCTTTGGCGCACCCTGGAGTGCGCGCATCGGTCAAAATGGTGGGAGAGAAATTTGTTTGGCCGAGCCTCCGCAAACAGGTTAAAGCGTGGGCAGCAGCCTGCACGGCGTGTCAACGAGCCAAAGTACACAGGCACACGAGAACTCCTTTGGAACCGTTTCACATTCCGGCCAAGAGGTTCGATCACGTTCATGGGTGCACACATCTTCTGACAATGGTGGACCGCACCACGCGCTGGCCTGAAGTGGTCCCGCTGGCATCAACCACGGCCGAGGAAGTGACGCGCGCGTTTTTAACAGCTCGGGTGGTGCGCTTCGGCGTTCCGTCGGACATTACGTCCGACAGAGGCCCTCAATTTGTTTCCGATCTTTGGTCGACAATGGCCCGCAGCCTGGGTGTCACAATTCACCGCACAACCGCGTACAATCCACAGGCTAACGGGTTATGCGAACGTTTTCATAGGTCATTGAAAGCGGCTCTCAGAGCGTCACTGACCGATAAAAATTGGGTTGACAAGTTACCATGGGTGTTATTGGGGTTGCGTTCTGCACCTAAAGAGGATCTAGAAGCCTCCCCAGCGGAGCTCGTGTTTGCGCAGCCACTCCGGCTGCCTGGGGAGTTTCTCCCGGATAACCCTGCGCCAAACGCCTCCCCGTCTCAGCTGTTGCGGAGTAACACAGAATCAAGCACGCTGCCCGGCCCCGCGCACCACAGTTTTCCACGCGTTTTTGTGCCTAAAACTTTGAAGAACGCAGAGTTTGTTTTTGTTAGACACGATGCGCATTGAACCCCGCTGCGACCGCCTTATGACGGACCATTCAGAGTGCTAGAAACAGGGGACAAGCAGTTTTTGCTAGATTTGGGGGGTAGGAAAGAGAAAATTGGCATAGACAGACTTAAACCCGCTTTTGTGGTGGCAGAGGAGGAAGTGCTGTTGGCAAAGGCCCCGCGGCAAGGTAGACCACCACGGAGGGTTTCACACAGTAATGTTTCCCACAGTAATGTTTCCCCAGAACACCCGCAGAGACTGACAAAGGGTTTCCGCCCCCAGACGGCAAATCCCCAGTGGGACAGCGCCGCAGAGACGGTGAACCCCAGCTACAGCAGATTCGGCAGGAGGCTGAAGCCTATCCAGCATGTGGACTGATGTGTATTGATGCTATCACGGCATGCATGTGGTTATTTTCTTGTTGTTCTGTTTTTCTAAAATGCTGGGGGGGCCTGTGTGGTGAACACTCAATGGACCTGTTGGACCGGTTCTGTGACTCACATTTCAGGTCAGAACAAAGGCAGGAAGCTTAGCCTTGTTATGCAAGGCTGGAGACTGTGGGGGGTCGATTAAAGGATGCATGGGAGACAGTGGAAGTGATATCATGGAGGGAAATGCATTGTGACTGTCTTTATTATGCAAGGTGGTCTGTGGGACATGTGATCTATGAGGTGTGAAGTCCCTGATATAAAATGACGAGAGTTGACTGTTTCATTCACTCTTTTTTCTGCTTTTAAATGATGGAGGTGTGAATAAAGCTGACTCTGAGAAAGAACGCTGCATCGTCATTTTCACATCTTCCACAGTGCGTACAATCCAGTCCTCTTGATCTATCTATACTGGGATCCAATGTACAATTAAAATCCCCTGCTATTATATGTTGCCCTGTGAGTGATGCTAAAGTAAGAAATAAATTAACGAAGAAGTTTTGATCATCTATATTGGGACCGTATAAGTTCACCAGATTTATATTTTCTAATAACAAAGATCCTTGGATAATTAGATATCTTCCTAATTTATCTCCAATTACATTTTTCACTTGAAATGAGACTGTTTTATGTATGAGAGTCATAACTCCCCTAGCTCGGGATGAAAAGGATGAGGTGAACACATTTCCCTGCCATCTTCTCCTAATTCTTTTTACATCCTCCTCTATTAGAGGAGTTTCTTGTAAAAACACAATTTTTGAACCTATGTCTTTTATTTTATTCATAACTTGTTTAAGTTTTTTTTAGATTTTGTAGACCTCTGCAATTCCATGAAGTTAAATTAAGATTAACGCTTTGGTCTATGATCAATAAGGAGTTTGAGATCACCTTGCAAAATAAACATGCTCATACAGAGAAGCAAAAACATGGATGGATGAATATTCATCCTACAAACTACACACAAACAAATTCCCCCTCCCCACATTCGTGGTAATCCCCCCAAAATCAAAAAAAAAAATTCCGTCTCCCGCTATAGCCAGTGACTGCTCCACACCCGCGAGGATCAGTCAAACCACTCACTCTTTTCTCCTCTCAATCACCCTGACTCTACTACTTTTAATGACATGACATTAACTCTCTTCTGTAGTTTTTCCAACTTAACTCCAAAATTTTATAGCAACTTTGTACATCATAGTTTTTTTTTTATATAATACAATCTATATTTTGTAGACATGCTATATGTTTCAGATCAGTCCGATACTTGTACAAATGCTTAAATATTCTACCTTTATATCTTGTTCTTGCTTCATTCTTAGCTCCCACCAGTCTCTACTTGGATCTGCTTGATAAGCTCCTGTGCCTCCTGAGGGGTCTTGAAGGTATGGGTTCTCCCTTTATATGTGACCAGCAGTCTTGCCGAATGAATCACTTCGTGATGAATCCCGAGGTTACGCAGCTCTTTACGGGCGGGGTCAAACTGTTTCCTTAATTGTTGAATTCCTGTGGCCAAATCTGGGTAGAACCGCACCTGTTGATCCTGGTATTTAATTTCTCCTTTAGCTCGCGCCGCGTTGGTGACCGTCATCTTGTCCCTGAAGTTGAGGAACTTCATAATCAGCGTCCTCGGTGGTGTCTCTCGGTGGGCCGATTCGGTGAGCGCTCTCTAAGACGACCGATGACTGCAGATCCGCATTGTTCAGCGCTTCTGGAATCCACTTTTCCAAAAAGGAACATGTATCCCGTCCCTCCGTTCCCTCCGGGAGGCCCACCAGCCTTAAATTATTCCGTCGCGACCGGGATTCTAAGTCCAGGACGTTATCTTCCAGACGTTTATTTTTTAATTCCAATGTTTGCACCTTTAATTGTAGGCTGGTGACGTCATCTTCAGCGCTGGAGATTCGGAGCGCCGCCTGCGATACTCGTTCCATACAGTCGCTTATTTCTTTTCTCATTCCTTCTATCGCTGCTATAATCCCATCAAAGTTAGACGAAAAATCTGCTCTCATGGAGCTGATGGCAGCAAGTACCGCATTCGTGCCCTCCTCGGCAGTCACCGCTCCGCCGCTAGCTCCCTCCTCCGCCATTGTCCCTGGAGATTTTTCTGCTTCGTCACGAGCATGGAAGTCTGTTAACTTGGATTGTTTCGACGAATCACTTTTTCCTCCGCCTGATTTCCCAGCTTTGGTTTTTACCATATCCCCGCCTAAACGCTGGGATAGGTTTTTGTTCCAGTTGAGAGAGTTTTTGTCACCATGGGTTGAGATGCCGTCTCAGCACTCAGCCCATGTTTTCCCTCATCCCTGCTTCCCATTGAGCAGCGTCTCAGCAGGCTCCCAGCTGGCAGCATTACGGACGGCTGGGGCCAATTAGTCCTCATCAGCTGGGGCGCTGCCAATGTGAATAAATAGGAGCAGCCTCGATGACTCGGGGCTGCGACATAAGCACTGCTAGGCTGGAGCCCCTTCGTCTGGTGCCAGCCCCTGCCTCATCTTCAGCACAACTCGTAAGTGTTTCCCGTAAGGAGTTTGTGCCTTGGTACCCCCATGTCCGGTGCTAACCCGCTACTTGCCTTACTGTATCACTTGGGAGTACCACCTTGTAAGAGTGATCTGTGTATTGGAGTCCTTTGCCCAGTGCCAGCTCTCTATTCTTCTGGCTGCTTAACCCGTGAGTGTTACCTGCTGTGAGCCCTCTTGTTGTGTACCCCTACGCCCGGTGCCAACGGTGTTCTCTGTCGCTGTACTGCTCATGAGTGTTATTGTGTTGAGTATCTGTGCTTCCCTCATCCCTCACCCTTACCTTCAATAAAACATCACGACTCACTGGCTCGCCCTTGGCTCTTATTGCGCGGCTCCCTAGAGCCGTGTGTGACAGTATGTCGCAGACAGACGAGTTACCGGCGGCCGTGAGTCGCCGTGGAATTGTACCTTTCTGTCCGGGTGTCAGCGCTGCTAGCATGCTGTTTCCCAGGAGTCACTTCCGGCGCCAGGGCGACGAGCTGAGGTCCATCTCGGAGGCTGTCGACGGGACGCTCTTCACCCTGCACGACGCCTCCAACGCGAGACGCTGGCATCCGGGCTGTGCTGAGGAACTCCTGGACTGTTACCGTCATTCTGTGTTCCATCTCGAGGACAGTGCCAGGATAGACGCCACAGGTACGCAGCGAGAGAAGCTCCGCGGGTTGGATGGAAATCCCGGCAGGAAGCCGAAGTGGGCAACGTTTCCCCCCGCTTCGGGATCCCGTTCCTGCCGCCATTCCAGTCCGGGAGTTCGCGCCAACCAGAGGGCTTCCCCCGACCTGCGCCACGTCACTCGGGATTCCCTTCAAGGAGCCGCAGCTGACAGCAGTTATGTCTGGGGTCGAGTGGCTGTCGCAAGCTCCACTGTGTTTCCTGTCACCATCTTCAGGCATGTGGCGGCGGCAGTGAGATTGATGGAGAGGACTCCAGGGCTACGAAGCTTTCCCGTGCTCGACGCCTTCCTCGCCTCGATCTCCGATCTGGAGCGGCGATTCCTGGGTTCCCCCCTCGCTTCGTCCCCTGGGAATAGCCGTCATCACATCGCCGAGTCACCTCTGCACGAACCTTGTCCGGATCCAGTTCTGGGCCGCCATCAGGACCGTTCCTCCCACGCAGCTGTCACCTCTTCGCCTCGTCAGTGTGGAGCTTTCACAGCCTCGTTCCCTGAGCCTCATTTCCCCGCTGTCATCCCTGGACATTCGGGCTGGCTCACCCCGGCTGTTTCCCCCTCCTCCTCGACGCGCTTCCTGACTGCTGTGTGTGCCTGGAATTCCGGCCTGGTGAGCTCTCTGCTGGAGACAACGCGAGCGATCCTCAGACGATTTCCCGGGGGGTCACCCGTTATCGCCGGGCGGGGAGAGGAAGAAGCAGTATCCACCACAGCAGGCGAAACTCAACCTCCAGGAGGCAGGCAAGTCATAGTTTTTTCACATCTGCTTAATGATTTGCTCTGTCACATTCCTGGAGGAGGAGTTCAGGGTTCGCAGCTCCCTGAACTCCCCCCACCTGCTGTAACCTGTGTTCCTAATCCCGCATCCTCTGTGTCTCTCTCCGCTGAGCGATCCCCGGCTCCGGGTCAACGTGGTGGGATAAGGAGAGGGCCTGTGGTTCCGCAGCTACGTTGCGGACGGAGGAGGGGGACTGACTGCTGCGTGGAGTCTGCACCGACGACTGAGCGTCCCCGGGTCTCCACGGAGGAGCGGTTTGGTCCAGCGGGACGAGATTCTTCTGGCTTCACGCCGAGTGGATCGTCGGCGGGGTTACCGGAGCTGGAGGAATCTCAAGCTGCGCTGACCATCGTGCTGGCTGCGGGGCCCGACGCGGCTGGATGGGAGCCTGACAACGACCTCCTGACGACGGATCCCGGATCTTCGCAGTCCTGGACGGCGTCAGAACCCGAGATCAGGCGAGTGCTCTCCTTTCTTTTCTCCCTTTTTATCTTTGAGCACTTCAGCCTGTCTCTAGGGGAGACGAGCCGGGTGCAGCCGCCCGCTGCGTCTGAGCTCGTCTCGCCGGGTTCTGGCGCTGCCGGTGATCCTGATCCCGGTTCTGTTTTCTCTTCTGAGCCTTCTTTCAGGGTCACCGGCGAGGAGTTGCTGTTCCTCGTGGTGCTGGAGGGTCCAGGTTCAACGTTGGAGGTCGGTTCTGATGCAGTGTCCAATGTGGGTTCGCCCGAGACCCAATCGGGGTCCAACGTGGGTTCGCCTAAGGCCCGATCGGGGTCCGACATGGGTGCTGCCCCAGTGTTGTCCAGGTCCGGTGAGGAGGTGGCCGTTTCCCTGCGGCCTGACGCTCGTCGCCCTCGTCATCGGCTCTCCCCTGAGCCTCTTCCACCGGGACCCGCTCTGACCCTTCGTCCGTCTCAACGGTCCTGGTGGTTGAGTGATGCGGGTCGACGACCCGACCCACAAAACTTTCGGTTCGGTGATCTGGTTCCCCCCGCTGGTCTGTGTTTGCCTTTGGGTGGCCTGGTTCGGCTGCCGGTGGACTGGATTCCTGGGATCTGGGTCCGGAGTTCGCCGTCCAAACATTTCCCTTTCCCTGGTTCGCCAACTGGACAATGGGCGGGGAGATCTCCGGAGCCATCTCGGCCATTTTTGGACTCTGCCTGCCATATTCTTCGGGTGTCACTTTTTCTTTTATCATTATTAAGGTCACTCGGGTGTAACATTTTGTCCTGTTGGTGGATGTGTTTTCATAGTGCTGTGTGTTTTCCATTCCTCGTACTCAGCATTTTACTTTTTGTACCATGTTTTTAGCCTCGTCCTTGCATTGTAGAGTTATGTTTTGTTTCCTATCAGACCATACTCTGCAGCTGTCCGTTCGTTCCAGTCACTTTCACTTCTTTAGGTGACTGTGGGTATTTCTATATCCGTAGTGCTGTGGGTTTTCCTTTGCCCGTACTCAGCATTTCCTTTTTCTTTAGGTGACTGTGGGTATTTCTATATCCGTAGTGCTGTGGGTTTTCCTTTACCCGTACTCAGCGTTTTTTTTTTTCTTTGTGTCACTCTTGTCCTGTTCTTAGTTTTGTTTGCATTATGGAGTAGTGTTTGTTCTGTTGTCCACACTCCGTAATTGCTTTATCCGTTTTTTGTTTTTTTTTTGTCATTTTTTTTTTGGTGCAATGTAGAGTACTGTGTTTGGGTTTTTTTTTTTTTTTTTGCCCTGTTACCCTACATTGGCCTGTTGGTGTTTCCCTTTACTTCATCCCCTCCGGCCCTGCCTCCCTTCCTCCCACCCTAGGTGGTGGTGGGGGGGGGGGGGCTGGGGTGTTTTTGGTCGTTCAGGAGCCCGACCTTGAGGGGGAGGCTCTGTCACCATGGGTTGAGATGCCGTCTCAGCACTCAGCCCATGTTTTCCCTCATCCCTGCTTCCCATTGAGCAGCGTCTCAGCAGGCTCCCAGCTGGCAGCATTACGGACGGCTGGGGCCAATTAGTCCTCATCAGCTGGGGCGCTGCCAATGTGAATAAATAGAAGCAGCCTCGATGACTCGGGGCTGCGACATAAGCACTGCTAGGCTGGAGCCCCTTCGTCTGGTGCCAGCCCCTGCCTCATCTTCAGCACAACTCGTAAGTGTTTCCCGTAAGGAGTTTGTGCCTTGGTACCCCCATGTCCGGTGCTAACCCGCTACTTGCCTTACTGTATCACTTGGGAGTACCACCTTGTAAGAGTGATCTGTGTATTGGAGTCCTTTGCCCAGTGCCAGCTCTCTATTCTTCTGGCTGCTTAACCCGTGAGTGTTACCTGCTGTGAGCCCTCTTGTTGTGTACCCCTACGCCTGGTGCCAATGGTGTTCTCTGTCGCTGTACTGCTCATGAGTGTTATTGTATTGAGTATCTGTGCTTCCCTCATCCCTCACCCTTACCTTCAATAAAACATCACGACTCACTGGCTCGCCCTTGGCTCTTATTGCGCGGCTCCCTAGAGCCGTGTGTGACAGTTTTAGCCTACTTTTTATTTTTAGGAGCAGAGCAGAGTGAAACACGTCTTCCTACGTGGCTGCCATAACCGGAAGTCAACCCCAGTCATTTTACTGACCCGGTGGAAGGGCCACCCCTGGATTTCCATCTGGTGGATCCTGCCCAGAACGCCTCTGCTTCATGGCCTCCAAGGATGAACTGCGCCAGCGTCCCCTCTTCTCCACGAGCTACAGCTCGATGGGGTGTCTCCACGAGTCATCAGACAGCTTTAGATAGCCATCTTCCTGGGCAACCATCACTCAACTGCCCCTGTCCATCACGTCGTTTTCTTTTCTCATGGGCCCCCTTCAGCCTCTCCTCTCCTCTGGGCCTCTCCTCGTCCGTGACCCATAGTGGAGCGTGACTTGGCTTCAAATGCCCCCGACGTCTAATCTGGACTTCTTCTCTGAGTCGCACTGTTCCTACGACCCGGTCCAAAGCTCCCGCTGGCCCCCATTGTTGCTGGGAGGCACGTTGTACAACCACGCCGACTGGTCCTGCCCCACTCTCTTTCATTTGGTGCACTGGCAAAGCCACTGTAGCTCCTTGCTTCTCGTGATCCTCAGGATGCACTACGGAAGCAGAGGGGGCTAGCGATTCGGCTCCATCTGTCGTCGCTGGCGTCCCACCATGCTGTCCAGTTCCCACACCAAGGGCAACGTGGACACTGGCACCGGAACCCTCCCGCGACGATCCATGGCGGGTCTCATCCTGATCCTTTCCCAGACTACTAGGCCAGTCAGTGTCCCAAACCGCATCATCGTCCATGTATGGGGCAGGACGGTCCCACAGGCCACAGCCCGACCACTCCTCTTCGACGCCGCTGGTGATCTTAAAACCCAGGCCATAGAACATATCACACCCCATGATGTTCAACCCTCTAGCTGTCGCCACGAAGTGGATGTCTGTCATCATTGCCGACTTGTACTGGGCTGTTTACTCCAGCGAACCCACGATGGTAAGTTTGTTCCAACCATAGCTGCTGTACGGCGTCGACAGTTCTCTCATGCGGTAGTGCAGGAACAGACTCCTCATAGTGGGCTGGCTCAACACCGAAGCTACCGCTCCCGTGTCCACTAACAACAGCACCTCCACACCGTCCAGCAACACGTTACAATAAATGTGCCCATCTGTGCTCGGAGAGACAGTATGAACAACGGTAGGAGTCACGGTGGAGGAATCCACTCCATGTCTTCGGTCCTCCCGCTCAAAATTCCTGCAGGCCCTGGTGAAGTGATGCAGGAGACTACATTTGCCACAGCGCTTGCCTTTCGCCGGACACTCTCTTGCCTTGTACCGGTACCTCGTGGATCCACAGCCATAACATCTTGGTGAACCTGGGGCGGAACCTAATTCTTATAGCAGCAGCGTACCCTTTTTCATCCTCACAGTCCTCGCTATCTGGGTCCACAGCCAGCGCCTTCATCCGTGGTTCCGTGTGCCCCAGTGAACTTCTCTCTCCCAAATACTTCAATAGCTTCTCCGCAGCCTCGAACTGTTGGGCTATCTTGACAGCCGTGGCTAATGTCATCTCACCCGTGTGTGTCAGGAGCCTTGATCATGCTGCTGAACAGAGGACGTGCTCCGCCAATTGGTCATGGATCATTTCATCCTCCAATGCTCCAAAATGGCACTCCACTGCCAGCTGAAGCAGATCTGCGACGAATCGCTGTACCAACTGTCCCGTCAAAATTCTTTTTACTGTGACATTTTCTGGGGTGCAAAAGTAGTGCGCCATCAGCCCCACCACATCATCAAAGCTATCACTAGCACCCAGTGTGCTGAGAATCCGCTGACCCTCCATTCAGGTTCAGGTTACTTTATTTGTACCCGTAGGTAGATTTGTTTTGCAGTCTGGTGACATCCATATTTACAAGCCACAAATTACATTCAACACAGACACAAACACAGGCACACATGAAGCTGACTATAAACATGATAAAAATACTCAAGGCTCCATCAATCAGGGTATAAAAAGACAAAGAGATGGGAGAAAAACCAGAGGTAAGAGAGAAGGGTCATATTAAAAAGTTAAAAACTAGTCAAAGAGATTAAAAACTCAAAGGTTTAAAACCCAATAAAATATTTAGAACCTAAATAACATCCTACAAAAATAACTAAATATAAAATTGAGTTAATAAATAGGTACCTAAATTATGTGCAATATATTGTTACAACTTGTTCAACTCTTTGACAGCAGCAGGAACAAAGCTGTTTTTGTAGCGCTGGGTTTTACTTTTTGGGACAGCAAACCTCCGTCTTGAGGGAAGAAGCTGAAAGTGGCAGTGCAAAGGGTGGGAGTCATCATTTAAAATGGAGGTAGCCATCCTCTGTACTTGTCTGGTGTACAGGGATGTCAGGCTCAGCTCTGACTCACCAAGCAAACGACTGGACCATCTAACTACCTGATCCAAGGATTTCCTCTGTTTCAGTTTTATCTGACCAAACCATGACACTAAAAAAAAGGATAAAACAGATTCAACTAGAAAAGCACTCGGACAGCGCAGACCTCCGCCAAGCGCCACAATTCCCCCCATACAGTGTTTGTGTGTACGTTTTCAGATTCCTTGAGCATGTAAACATATGACTAGCAATTGGATTCACAATGATTATTTGTTTATTTGACAGGGACAGTGCAATAAACACACAATTAATCAATGACAATCAATCTGATAGTGATAGGATTAGTGGTTCAGTAGTAAAAGCATTGCCTCCTTGGCGGAGGTAATAAACTGAAGTGTTGCGTCCATCTCCTCCACTGACGGATGCAAATTGACAGGTTGCCGTGGGTTTTATATTTTATTGTAACGTGCTGCTCGACATGGCGACGTCCCACTGGGAGGTTCGAACTCACGCCTCCCGCTCCGGAGTCCCGCACTCTACCTGTGTCGCCAATAGGGTCAACCCACTTGGCAAGCCAAGTAGGGTGCTCATATTGAGTTCGCTACAATATTATTTTTTGGGGGGTTGCGCTCCGCGGCAAACGAGAATTTAGAAGCTTCGCCGGCAGAGAGCTCGTTTTTGCGCAGCGCCTATGGCTGGCCGGTGAATTTCTGCCAAATGCGCAGCTCCTATGGCTGGCCGGGGAATTTCTGGCAAAGAATCTGTCGGCGGACAGCTGCCCGTGTGAGGTTTTGCAGTTGCGCGCAAACACAGGCACGCTGGCGGGCCCAGGCCAGCAGTGTTTTCTGCGTCCTTTTGTGCCTAAAACGTTGAAGAACGCAGAGTTTGTGTTGCAGACACGACGACCAGCGCCCTCCATTGCGCCTGCGCACATGTTGAAAATGGCTGTATGTCACAGTGTTGAATGAAAAATGCTTTAAAAAATTCCTGTATCCAGACGGTGAACCGGATCACCCCCAAAATTTAATCAGTTCTTCCTTGTACCATTTCCAACAACGCCTGAAAGTTTCATGGAAATCCGTCCAAGATTTTTTGAGTTATCTTGCTAACCAACAGACAAACAGACAGACAGACAGACAGACAAACACACAGACAAACCCCGGCAAAAACATAACCTCCTCCTGGCCTTTTCGGCCTGGCGGAGGTAATAAAAGCCCGATAAAACATTGTCATTATGGTTCGGTCAGTTTGGAAGCGTGCAAGTTTTCTCAAGCAATGCAAATGTTGCTGACCCTTTTTGCACACCCTTTCACAGTTCTCTTCAAAGTTTAAACTAGAAAAGCACTCGGAGAGCGCAGACCTCCGCCAAGCGCCACAATTCCCCCCATACAGTGTTTGTGTGTACGTTTTCAGATTCCTTGAGCATGTAAACATATGACTAGCAATTGGATTCACAATGATTATTTGTTTATTTGACAGGGACAGTGCAATAAACACACAATTAATCAATGACAATCAATCTGATAGTGATAGGATTAGTGGTTCAGTAGTAAAAGCATTGCCTCCTTGGCGGAGGTAATAAACTGAAGTGTTGCGTCCATCTCCTCCACTGACGGATGCAAATTGGGTAGACAGGTTGCCGTGGGTTTTATATTATATTGTAACGTGCTGCTCGACATGGCAACGTCCCACCGGGAGGTTCGAACTCACACCTCCCACTCCGGAGTCCCGCACTCTACCTGTGTCGCCAATAGGGTCAACCCACTTGGCAAGCCAAGTAGGGTGCTCATATTGAGTTCGCTACAATATTATTTTTTGGGGGGTTGCGCTCCGCGGCAAACGAGAATTTAGAAGCTTCGCCGGCAGAGAGCTCATTTTTGCACAGCGCCTATGGCTGGCCGGGGAATTTCTGCCAAAGAATCCGTCGGCGGACAGCTGCCCGTGTGAGGTTTTGCAGTTGCGCGCAAACACAGGCACGCTGGCGGGCCCAGGCCAGCAGTGTTTTCCGTGTCCTTTTGTGCCTAAAACGTTGAAGAACGCAGAGTTTGTGTTGCAGACACGACGACCAGCGCCCTCCATTGCGCCTGCGCACATGTTGAAAATGGCTGTATGTCACAGTGTTGAATGAAAAATGCTTTAAAAAATTCCTGTATCCAGACGGTGAACCGGATCACCCCCAAAATTTAATCAATTCTTCCTTGTACCATTTCCAACAACGCCTGAAAGTTTCATGGAAATCCGTCCAAGATTTTTTGAGTTATCTTGCTAACCAACAGACAAACAGACAGACAGACAGACAGACAAACACACAGACAAACCCCGGCAAAAACATAACCTCCTCCTGGCCTTTTCGGCCTGGCGGAGGTAAATACTATCAATAATCGTCCCAAGATATTTGTAGGATTGTACACATTCGGTGGTCTGGCCTTTTAGTACGGTGACTTTGTGCCTGGGAGTTTTCCTCCTAAAGTCAATAATCATGTCTTTAGTTTTTGTCGTATTCAGCTGCAGGTAGGAATCCTCACACCAGTGAACAAAATCATCAACTACTGTGCTGTGGCCACTCTCACCATCCTGGAGAAGATTGACAATAATTGAGTCATCAGCATACTTTATAATGTGTCTGTTGTCATGTCTGCTCCGACACATGTTTGTGTACAGGATGAAGAGTAGTGGTGACAACACACACCCCTGAGGAGAGCCAGTAGAAGAGCACTTTAGGTCAGACAATGTACCATTGACCCTTACTCTCTGCGTCCTGTTGGTTAAGAAATCCAGGATCCAACCCACCAGATTATTGCTCTCAAATCAAATTGTTGCAGGAGCCTTTCAACTAAGATATGAGGTTGGATTGTATTAAAGGCGGAGGAAAAGTCCACAAATAAAAGCCTGGTGTGTGTCCCATTAAAATCCAGATGTTTAAAAAGCATGTTAAACAGAGTGACAGTGGCATCCTCCACTCCTCTGTGAGGCCTATAGGCAAACTGCAGAGGATCCAATGCATGCTCAGTCTGCTTTAGGACCTCACATCTGACCAGTTTTTCAAAAATTTTCATTAAAATTGAAGTCAAAGCAACTGGTCTAAAGTCGTTTACCGTTTTAGGACAGCTGGATTTTGGAACGGGAACAACCACGGCTTCTTTCCAGATCTTAGGCACATGTTGTGTTTGTAAGGACTTATTGAAAATGTAATGAAATACAGGACTCAGTTCATGTGCACAGGACTTTACCAAGCGCCCACATATATTATCAGGGCCCTGACTTTTGTTCACTTTTACAGCACAGAACTCCCTTTTAACATCCTGCACCTCAATATTAAAGTGCTGATTGTCTTTGAGTTTCTGTTTCAAATCTTGGGTTTCTGTGCTAAGATCAAAGGAGTCAAAATAACCATAAAAACAATTAAGAGCATTAGCCAGCTCTGTGTCTGAATTAAAACCATCTAAAAACACACGATTACTGCGCTCTGTGCTCTGAAGGCCTGCAATAGTTTTCATACTGGCCCAGGCTGAGCCAAGTTTCTTTGTTGCCATCTTGCTCTCCAATTCTGATTTACAATTCTGTTTTGCTCTTAAAATTTCGGACTTCAGCTCTTTTGTGGCAACCTGTAGCTCAGAAACAGACCCCTGTTTAAAGGCAAGTGCTTTCAGAGGAAACTCTGTAAGCAGGATTTAACTGATTTTGTAACCCATGGCTTGTTGTTGGGATATATTTTGACACGTTTACATGGAACGATCTTATTTTTACAGAAAGCCATGTATGAGCATGTGACGTCCACCAAAGAGTCCAAATCATCCCCGCAGGACAGTGTGAACATCTCCCAGTCTGCACAGTTAAAGCATTCCTGGAGGCTGTGCACTGAATCCTCTGTCCACACATCAATGTCTCTGGTCTCCACCTTGCCTCTTCTGAGAGCAGTTTTATATGTGGGCAGCAAATGTACACAGTTGTGATCTGAGGATCCTAAAGGAGGAAGGGGAAGTGATTTATAGGCCCTCTCTATGGATCCATAGCACAGGTCCAATGTCTTTTTTCGCCTGGTTGGGCAGAAGACATACTGATAAAAGTTTTTAAGTGTCTTCTTTAAAGAAACATGGTTAAAATCCCCAAGAATGAAGTTTGGCACCTCTGGAGAAATTGACTGCAGCCGCTGTACCACATCAAAGATGGTGCTGGAGGCGGAGTCAGCGTCTGCCCTCGGGTGGATGTACACAGTCATGATGAAAAGTTGGGGGAACTCACGAGGCAAATAAAAGGGGCGTAGCGATACGGACAGTAGCTCCACATCGGGTGTACAGATGCGCTCTCTGACCGTGACAGATGTGCAGTACTGCTTATTAATATATAAACATACGCTGCCCCCCTGACGTTTCCCCGTTACCTCTTCCTGCCGATCAGAGCGGAGTGGGGCTCCAAAGCCATCAATCCACAGGTCTGCGTCTCGGTCATGTGCAGTAAGCCAAGACTCTGTGAAAGCCATGACACAGCAAGATTACTCCATGCCAAGATTATGAACCAAAATGGCTCTCGCACACAGTTTTTCCAACTCACCAAGGTCCAGGGCCACCAGATAGTTTTGGAAGGCCACATACCACCTCTTCCAAGGAACAGGCGACTTGCCTGGGACCTCCAGAAACGGCCGCAAGCCAGAAAAACCTCTCCCCATACCTTTTACCTCGTCGCACAATGAGCTGGCTGGAAGTGCAGTAGAACGTAGCTTTATTAGATGAACCAACAGTATAACAGGTGCTCCGTTCAGGCCAATGGGTCAATGGCGAAAGAGGGCATGTCCCTTCCGCCCTGGCCCTTTATACCTGTATCGTCACTTCCTGTTTTGCTGTATTGTCACTTCCTGTTTTGCTGTCTGCCTGTGTGGTTGCTCTCCAGCTATTAGCTATGGCTACTAGCTCTCTTTCCTCTCCTCTGGTGTGCTCTCTCTGTCAGATGTTTAGCTACACCTCTGCCTCTTTTAGCGATAACGGTAAATGTAATAAATGTTGTCTTTTTGAGGCGCTCGAGGCGAGGTTGTCTGATTTGGAATCCCGGCTCTGCTGCATTGAAACACCGTCTGCGCCAGTTAATCTCGACGGACGCCCATTAGCTGCAGCGGAGCTAGCTAGCTTAGGCCCCCCGTCAGCGGTTCCCCGGCTCTCCTCAGCAGCGAGGAGACTGGGTGGGTGACGGTGAGAAGAAAGCCTAGTCGCAAAGCCCCGGTTCACCACCAACCTGTTCACGTTTCTAATCGTTTTTCCCCGCTCAGCGACACACCCGCTGAGGAAAAAACTCTGATCATTGGCGACTCTGTAGTCAGAAACGTGAACCTAGAGACTCCAGCGGTCATAGTCAAATGCATTCCTGGGGCCAGAGCAGGCGACATCGAGTCAAATCTGAAAATGCTGGCTAAAAGTAACTGTAAATACTCCACAATTGTTATTCACGCCGGCATTAATGACATCCGTCTCCGGCAGTCGGAAGTCACCAAACTTGATGTAGAATCGGTGTGTGACTTTGCAAAAACGATGTCTGCCACTGTAGTATTCTCTGGGCCCCTCCCCAATCTGACCAGTGATGACATGTTTAGTCGCTCGTCATCCTTGAACCGCTGGCTGTCTGTGTGGTGTCCTAAAAATGACGTGGGCTACATTGACAATTGGAGCTCTTTTTGGGGAAAACCTGGTCTTATGAGACGAGACAGCATTCATCCCACTTTGGATGGTGCTTCTCATTTATCTAACAATCTGGCATCTTTTTTATCCAAATTTCCAAAACCATGACTACTCAGAGTTGGGACCAGGAAGCAGAGTCGCAGTCTTACACGCCTCTCTGCAGCTCCTCTTCATCCGCCACCCCTCAGCTTAGCCCCTGTCTTCCCCATCAGAGAATCGTTGTCTGCTCCCTCCAAAGTAAATAAAAATATCATGCATAAGCATCCCAAAGTGATAAAGCAAAACATTGGTAAAACTCAAATTAAACATAAAGCCTCTAAATTGAATGATTTGGCCTCTGTTCCTCCTCATAATTTAAAAATTAAATGTGGTTTACTAAATATTAGGTCTCTAACTCCCAAGTCTCTGTTAGTCCATGATCTGTTAATTGATCATCAGATTGATTTAATTTCCCTTACAGAGACTTGGTTAGGGCAAGAGGATTATGTTGGTTTAAATGAATCAACTCCCTCTGGTTATTTAAACTGTCAAAATCCCAGAAGTTCTGGTCGTGGAGGAGGAGTAGCAACAATTTACCATTCCAAATTACTAGTTAATGTAAAGCAAAAAACATGTTATAATTCCTTTGAGGGCCTGGTCCTCAGTATTGGGCACTTTAGCAATTTTAGGTTAAACCCAATTTTATTTGCCATAGTTTATCATCCCCCATCAACCTACTCAGAATTTTTATCCGAATTTGCTGATTTCTTAGCTGATTTAGTGCTGAAATCTGATAGAATAATTATAGTAGGGGACTTTAATATACATGTGGATGTAGATAGTGACTGCCTTAATGTGGCATTTAATTCAATATTAGACTCGATTGGGTTTTCTCAGAAAGTAGGAAATTCTACTCATTACCTCCACCATACATTGGACCTTGTTCTGACATATGGCATAGAAATAGAAAATCTTGTAGTGTCTCCTCATAACCCTGTACTGTCAGACCATTGTCTGTTAACCTTTGATTTTACCATTTCTGACTATTTGGCTCCTAAAGAAAAATATTATTACAGTAGATGCCTCTCAGATGATGCTGTTTCCAAATTTATGCAGATTGTTTCCTCTATGCCATGTGTCAACACAACGGAAATAAGCTGTAGACAGCTTGCTCCTTCTGTAATTGATAACATGGTGGATAGTGTTTCAGCTTCTCTGCATCAGGCTCTAGACTTGGTGGCCCCCTTAAAAAAGAAAAGGTCTAATCAGAGATTTCTAACTCCTTGGTTCAACACAGAAACTCGTAGCTTAAAACAGAAGACTCGTCAATTAGAAAGAAAATGGCGCTCTACTAATTTAGATGAAATCTATTTAGCTTGGAGAAATCATCTTTTAATTTATAAAAAATCTCTTAGAAAAGCTAGAACAAGTTATTACTCTGCATTAATAGAAGAGAACAAGAATAATCCCAGGTTTCTTTTCAGTACTGTAGCCAGGTTGACAAAGAGTCAGGACTCTGTCAATCCTAGCATTCCCTTAGAGCTTACTAGTCAGGACTTTATGAACTTTTTCAATAATAAAATTTCATCCATCAGAGATAAAATCAATCAGATTCTTCCCACAGTTAACTTAAATACTGTAACTACTACAACTCCTTCTTTTGATGTCTGTCTTGATGAGTTTACTCCAATCGACCTTTGTGAGTTAGACAAAATAGTTTCCTCATCCAAACCTTCAACTTGTCTTTTAGACCCTATTCCTACCAGGTTATTTAAAGAAGTCTTCCCACTTATTGGTAGCTTTATTCTTCATATAATCAATTCTTCATTAACTTTAGGCCATGTACCGCAGGCTTTTAAAACAGCTGTAATTAAACCCTTACTCAAAAAGCCAACGCTAGATCCAGGAGCTTTAGCTAACTATAGACCAATCTCTAATCTCCCTTTCATTTCAAAAATCTTAGAAAGAGTTGTTGCTACGCAATTATTCGACCACCTGCAGGGAAATGGTTTACTTGAAGAGTTTCAATCTGGGTTTAGAATCCATCATAGTACTGAAACAGCCTTAGCGAAGGTCACTAACGACCTCCTCATTGCATCTGATAATGGACTAGTTTCTGTACTTGTCCTTTTAGACCTTAGTGCAGCTTTTGATACTATCGATCATAATATTCTACTTGATAGATTAGAACACTATGTTGGACTTAATGGAACTTCGTTGCAGTGGTTTAGATCTTATTTATCTGATAGGTTCCAGTTTGTTCATGTAAATAATGAGTTTTCTTTCAACTCAAAACTTAGTCATGGAGTTCCACAGGGATCTGTGCTAGGCCCTACTCTTTTTAGTTTATATATGCTTCTGTTAGGCAACATTATTAGAAAGCACTGTATACATTTTCATTGTTATGCAGATGACACACAATTATACCTGTCAATGAAGCCAGATGATAGTAATCAATTAGCCAAGTTAGAAGCCTGTCTTAAGGAAATCAAAGCTTGGATGACTTGTAATTTCCTGCTATTAAATTCAGATAAGACTGAAGTCATTCTTGTTGGTCCAAAAAACCTTAGAAATTCCTTTCCAAATCAAACTTTCAGTTTGGATGCAGTTACTCTTTCTCTTAATAGCTCTGTGAGGAACCTTGGAGTTATTTTTGATCAGGATTTGTCCTTCAATTCACATATTAAATTTGTTTCTAAGACTGCCTTCTATCATTTGCGTAATATTGCCAAGATTAGGAGCATCTTGTCTCAGAGTGATGCTGAGAAACTGATCCACGCTTTTGTTAGCTCGAGGTTAGATTATTGTAATTCTTTATTATCAGGTTGTCCTAAAACATCTTTAAAAAGTCTTCAGCTGATCCAAAATGCTGCAGCAAGAGTTTTAACAGGTACTAGAAAGAGAGATCATATCTCTCCGGTTCTGGCCTCCCTTCATTGGCTTCCCATAGAGTTTAGAATTAAGTTTAAAATCCTTCTTCTTACTTACAAAGCTCTAAACAATCAGGCTCCTTTTTATTTAAAAGATCTGATACTACCGTATTATCCTAACAGAGCACTACGCTCCCAAAATGCAGGACTACTTGTAATACCTAGAATCTCCAAAAGTACAATGGGAGGCAGAGCCTTCAGTTATCAAGCTCCTCTCCTGTGGAATCAGCTGCCAATCTGGATTCGGGAGTCAGACTCGATCTCTGTTTTTAAGATTAGGGTTAAAACCTACCTTTTTGATATAGCCTACAATTAGGGAGGGATCATGTGTTTCTGAACCCTCCCTTAGTTATGCTGCTAATAGGTTTAGTCAGCCGGGGGACCTCCAGTAATGCACTGGGCCTCACTCCTTTCCTCACTCTCTATGAAGTATTTTTTTTTTGCTGGTCATTAACATTTGTTTGTTCTCTCCCATAGATTGAGTCCCCATCGTGCTGTTTGCTCTCTACATGTCTGTTCTTTTCATCTTCTCTGTCCCCTCACCCCCCAGCCAGTCGCAGCAGATGACTGCCCCTCCCTGAGCCTGGTTCTGCTGGAGGTTTCTTCCTGTTAAAAGGGAGTTTTTCCTCTCCACCGTCGCCAAGTGCTTGCTCACAGGGGATCACCTGATTGCTGGGGTCTTTCTGCAACTGTGGGGGTTCCCCCCTACAGTTGATAGTGCTATGAGATGACTGTTGTTGTGAAATGGCGCTATATAAATAAAGTTGAATTGAATTGAATTGAATTATACCCCAGGTGACGCCACCACCGGGAAGGTGGGCTGTCACCTCCCACTACACCCAGGGTGCCACAGCCGCCATCTTACTAGACTACAGCACCCAGCAAATTTCCTGTTGTTGCGGCAAACGCTATGTTAATAATAAAGAAAACTGTTTGGCGAAGTACTTTCTTGTGAGCCGTCGGTGGCGCTATAACTTTTGTCAATCATTTTTATGTAGGAGCATGCGGGATGGGCCTAAGATCCATCGTTGCAATTATGGGGTAAATTGGACAAAGTTTGTCCAGGTTACAGCTGTCCGACGTATTGCCAGGAGGGAAACTTCAGCATGTGGCCGTGGCAGCACTTATATGTTAGGTATGTGTTGCAGACTTATATAGGATTCCAGAAGAGAGTCACCTTGACTTATGTTCCCCATTTCATGACGCTCGGACTTTCCCAACCTTCCAAAGTCAAAAAAAAACAAAAAACGTACTGAATGGTGAGGAGTGGGTTTCCATGGCAACTGTGAAGATCGCAGGACAAAAGTGACTTTCACTGAGGGTAACCCAATGCGCTCTGAGAAACCGCTGAAAATGTCATGTCATTCTGACTACTGGTCTTTGTGATACAATTGTACAAAGTTGATACAATTTTGTGCAGTACCTCATGTCATCACTAGGTGGTGCTGTGACAATTTTGTGACTATTGAAATACAAACATGTTCAGAGTGGGATTAGTATGATTTGTGCAAAGTTTGGTCCAAATCAGACAAGGATTACCTGAGCTGTAACTCTCATATTTTACATGGCGAAGAAGCCATTGAAGCATGTCGGTCGCCATGGAAACAGTTCTGTACTATGTACATGTGCTGTCAATGAGTCCTAGTCATTCCTTCATTTCATTTTTGCATCTGGTGAGAGAAAAAAAACAAAACAGCTTTCAGCAATTGTTTCTTTAATCACTAGGTGGCGCTATAACTTTCGTTAATTATTTTTACTAGTACACACCCGTGCATACCTGTCCATGCCTGTAGAAACCAAGTATAAGCAAGTATTTCTGCATGCCCGTTGCTGAAGGGTCTCCTGTCTCAGACGGCTGTATTATTCACAGTCATGCCTGCGGCGTACTGCTGGAACCTGAGGTGTTTCATGTTCACAGCATCTTTTCTGACATGCAGCAGTTCTCCTCATTCTATTGCTCTCCATCTGGTGGGTCTTCTTCTTCTTCGTTCAGACCACTGGTTGAGGGATAGGTGCGTCGTAATTCCAGTTCATGGGCAGGATCCTGAAAATAGATCTGAGCAAAAAGTGGCTTTCGACCCTGTTCAGGAAGGCCCGTGCATGCCCGTAGAAACCAAGAAACCGGAGCACCTGGAGAAAATCAGCGCTTTGCTTGGCATTTTACACATTTGTAGTGTAGACTGGCATTTCAAGGTTACACATTTTTACTGTGTCAGCACCGCTTTAAAAACAACATTACTGAGAAAGCGACGCTTTTGCTTAGTTTCTTCATTTCTTCATACGAAGACTGCTTGATCTGGCAACTCTGCTCGCGGCAACGTAGAATTGGCCATGGCTGCAGAAATCTGTTGTGCAGAAAACATGAACGCGCTGTAAAGACTGGCCCTGTGACTTATTCACCTTACCAATTTTGAGCCATATGACATCATAAAGATACATTAGTCTAGGCATCGTGAGTGATGGTCTATATGACATCATCAAGACATATTTGTCTATGAGCCGTCATATAGACATATCTCTATGATGGCATCGTGAATATCTTTATGACAGCATCGCGAGCCCTACAATGCCTGAGTTGGTCTATATGACATCATAAAGACACATTTGTCTATGTGCCATCATATAGACATATGAGCATGTGGGCAGCACGGTGGTGCAGTGGTTAGCACTGTTGCCTAACAGCTAGAAGGTTCCAGGTCCTAATCCCCAGGTTGGCAGGGGTAGGAACCTTTCTGTGTGGAGTTTGCATACTCTCCCTGTGCTGCGTGGGTTTACTCTGGGGGCTCCGGTTTCGTCCCACAATCCAAAGTCATGCATGTTAGGTTAATTGGTTGTTCTAAATTGTCCCTAGATATCTGTCTTCTATAGGCCCTTAGAATAGAGGGTTAGTACTAGTGAAGTGCTTTGAGTGGTCTTTGAGACTAGAAAAGTGCTATATAAGTACAGGTCCTTATCCCCTTATCCTTACATATCTTTATGATAGCATCGCGAGTCCTACGATGCCTGAGTCCATAGGACATCCTATGATGATTAAGCAGAGATCATAGGCCGTCCTATGATGTCCTATAAACGTGACAGACACACAGACAGCGATTTCTTGCTTTAATAGAGTGATGAAGTCTTACCTCCCCCCCGGAGATCTACAAAAAGTGATTCATGCTTTTATTACCTTATGATTGGACTACTGTAATTCACTCTATTTTGGAGTAGAACAATCCTCTGTGCAGATATAGTTCACCAGTAAATCTGGAAATCTCACTCAACATCATGTGAAGCAGTAAATCTGGAAATCTCACTCAGTAAGTTAGAAGGCAAATCAATAATTAAAAACTTATATAGTGGAAAAGTGGCAAGAATATTGGCACTCAGTAGATACAGGAAGACATCTTTATGACATCCAGAGTTTACTTGACATAAAAGCAGGTAAACTCTGGAATGGGAGTTGGCAGAAACAGGAATGCAGACACTCATCACCCGATTAAGAAGAGGACACACTCATTTAAACCAGATACTACAACTGCTGCACGTCAGGAAGAAATCTCTGTGTGTCTGTCATGTTTATAGGACATCCTATGATGATTAGGCAGAGATCATAGGCCATCCTATGATGTCCTATAAATGTGACAGACACACAGACAGATTTCTTGCTTTAATAGAGTGATAGAGTGATATATAGACGTGCTCGCGGCGTGACCAATATCGATAGTAGAAATTTTGGTGAAAACCGTACAAAGTTTGTCCAAGTTACAAGTGTCCGTTGTTCTAACCACAAGGTGGCACTATAACTTTTGTAAATTATTTGTACATAGGAGCGTGCAGAGTGGGACTAATATCCATCATAGAAAATTTGGTGAAAATCGGACAAAGTTTGAGTTACAAGTGTCCATTGGTTTGACCACTAGGTGGCGCTATAACTTTTGTTCATTATTTTTTATAGAGGAGCGTGCAGGGTGGGACTGATATCCATTGTAGAAAATTTGGTGAAAATCGGATAAAGTTTTTTAAGTTACAAGTGTCTGATGGTATAACCACTAAGTGGCACTTTAACTTTTGCTAATTGTTTTTATATAGGAGCATTCAGGGTGGGACTAATATCCATTGTAGAAAATTTGGTGAAAATCAGACAAAGTTTGTCCAAGTTACAACTTTCCGATGTTCCATGGCGAGGAGTCAACCTTCGCCATGTTGCCATGGCAACACTCAACCTATGTTCCAGATTTCATGACTCCAGGTTGTTCCCAACCCTCCCAAAGAGATCATGGATTGAATGGCGAGGAGGGCGTGTCCATGGTAACAGCAGTGACACCATGCTAAAGGTGATGTGCATTTATGATCATCCAGGTGGTCTGAAAAACCTGAGAAAATTGCGCGTCATTCTGGCAAGTGGCGCGTGAGTAATAAATAAAACAGTTTTCAGCAATTCTTCCTTTAACCAGTAGGTGGCGCTATATCTTTTGACAGGTATTTTTATATCATTCGGGGCAGGACTATTGCCCATCATGGAAACCTTTGTGGACATTAGACAAGTTTTGCTCGAGTTACAGCTGTTTGATGTTGTAAGGGGCGGAGTCAAAATTCACCATGACGCCCTGGCCACACCTCTGAGCTTTCTACTGTGAAAGGAGGAAGCTTTAATGGCCCATGCCTATAGATGCTGCCATGCGAAAATGAGCTCAATCGGAGTAGGCCCCTAGGAGGAGTTTGTCCAAATGCCAGGGGCGGGCTTTGGCCAAATTGGAGGTGGGGCAGCTTTAGGGCAAGATGGTGGACTTCCTGTTGGCTCTGGGTAAGGGCCATAATTATGTTTTTTGCATGTCTTGAGGTGATGCACACCTCACCCGAATTTCTTGTTTGTATGGCAAACTTTATGGTCACCGGTCTCCATAGACCTTGTATGTTTGGCCCTGCCCCCAAAAATTGGGGGTGGGGGGGCACATATGTTTTCCAGTTTATCGAATTTTTCACCGGGTCTAAGGTGTGTGCAAAAAAAAAAATAATTGCGTTTTGGTTAAGGTTTAGAGGGTCAAAAATGCGAATGTTTAGGCATAAAAATAATAAACGCAGCGGATACAATAGGGCTCTCGCCCACTGACGTTGTCAGTGGCTCGGGCCCTAATGATAAATTCCTCTTTTTAAAAAGGGGGACCAGAGGGTGTGTTCCAACTTTAGAGGGATCACACTCCTCAGACTCCCCTAGGAAGGTCTATGCCAGGGTACTGGAGAGGAGAGTCTGACTGCTGGTCGAACCTCAGATCCAGAAGGAGCAACGTGGATTTCTTCTTGGCCATGGCACATCGGACCAACTCTTTACCCTCTCGAGAATCCTCGAGGGTTTGTGGGAGTTTGTCCAACCAGTCCACATGTGTTTTGTGGACTTGGAGAAGGTATTCAACCGCGTCCCTTCTGGTCTCTTGTGGGAGGTTCTGCGAGAGTATGGGGTATCGGGCTTGTTGTTACGAGCTATCCAGTCCCTTTACGACCGTTGCAAGAGTTTGGTTCGTATTGCCAACACCCAGTCAAACTCATTTCCAGTGAGAGTTGGACTCCACCAGGGCTGCCCTTTGTTGTCGATCCTGTTCATAACTTTTATGGACAGGATTTCTAGGCGCAGCCAAGGATCGGAGGGTGTCATGCTCGGTGACCACAGGATCTCATCTCTGCTGTTTGCAGATGATGTTGTCCTATTGGCTTCATCGACCAATGACCTACAGGCCTTACTGGCATGGTTTATTACTGAGTGTGAAATGGCTGGGATGAGAATTAGCACCTCCAAGTCCGAGTCCATGGTCCTCAGCCGGAAAAAGGTGGATTGTCCTCTCCGGGTTGGGGACAAGCTCCTGCCCCAAGTGGAGGAGTTTAAGTACCTCAGGGTCTCATTCATTCATGAGTGGAGAATGGAGCGAGAGTTTGACAGATGGCTCGGGGTAGCCTTTGCAGTGATGTGGACGTTGTACCGGTCTGTTATGGTGAAAAGGGAGCTGTGCTCTAAATCAAAGCTGTTGATTTACTGGTCAATCTACGTTCCTTCCCTCACCTATGGTCATGAGCTTTGGGTAATGACCGAAAGAATGAGATTGCGAATACAAGCGGCTGAAACGATCTTTCTCTGTAGGATTGCTGGACTCATCTTCTGAGACAGAGTGAGGAGCTCAGTCATCCAGGAGAGGTTCAGAATAGAACTGCTGTTCCTCCACATTGAAAGGAGCCAGTTAAGGTGGTTTGGGCATCTGATCAGGATGCCTCCTGGATTCCTCCCACTTGAGGTGTTTTGGGCATGTCCCACTAGAAGGAGACCCCAGGGCAGACCCAGGACACGCTGGGGAGACTACGTCTCCCACCTGGCCTGGGAATGTTTTGGTATCCTTTCTGAAGAGCTGGAGCAAGTGGCCGGGGAGAGGGAAGTCTGGGCTTCTCTGCTTGAGCTGCTGCCTCCTCGACCCGGACCACCGGAAATACGGTAGAAGATGGATGGATGGATGTTTCTCAGCTGTCAATAGCAGACTGATCAGTATTCTTCCAGTATTAAGTTAGTGGAAAAAGTTGTGTTTGAACAAATACAGAACTATTTTTCATTTAATGATTTAAATTCTCATTTTCAGCATTCATATAAAGCAGATCACTCCACATGCACAGCTTTGACAGAGATGATAGATAAATGGTTGGCATGTATTGATAATAGGATGATGGTTGGAACAGTCTTACTTGACTTAAGTGCTGCATTTGATATTGTAGATCATTGGTTACTGTTTACTAAGTTAACATCATATGGGTTTAGTCCATCATCAATTAATTGGATGAATATTTTTTTTATCTAAGAGAAAGCAGCATGTGTACATTAATGGTAGTTTTTCTCATCTTAAATATACACAGTGTGGTGTTCCTCAAGGAAGTTGCCTTGGCCCATTATTATTTTCTATATTCATAAACAACTTACTCTATGTTTTGATTAACTATAGTGTTGTTCAATATGTTGATGATGAAACTATTTATTTGGCATCATGGAGTATGAATGAATTGCAGAATACACTTCAATCTGAGCTCCAGTTGGTGGTGGAGTGGATTTGTGACAATAAACTTGCATTGAATGTGACAAAAACCAACAGCATTTTGTTTAAGTTTAGACAAGTTAGTGATTGCCAGCTTTGTCTGTCACTTGAAGGCTCACATATTGAGCAGGTTCAAGAAGTTAAACTGCTTGGTGTCACACTTGATGGGCAACTGACATGGGAAAACCATATTGATAATATTGTTAAGAGAATGGGTCAAGGGAAATCTTGTATCAGAAGATGTTCCCCATTTCCTACTTTTAGTACTAGAGTGCTGGTAACACAAGCTCTAGTGCTCACCAGTTGGGTCAGATGCAGCTAAGAAATATATTTCTGAACTCCAAATAACACAAAATAAAGCTGCAAGAGTTGTCCTGGCTTGCCCATCTAGCAAGAGACTAAGTATAGAACATATGCTGCACGATTGTCATGGCTGAGGGTGGACAAAAGGTTGGCATGTAATAAATCAAATCAAAATCTCAACCAGCTGCTCTCAAAGTTGCGTCATTGAATCCACATGATTCCACACAGTGAAATAACCTGATATAAATATTAATTCGTTATGAGTCATAAAGTCATACAGAACTTGACATCCCCCACATCCTCCAGATTTGCATTTTCTTTGTGTTGCTTCAGTGACTCTCTAATTTCAGTAGGAACATCACAGTATTTTATGTAAATTACCTCTGAAATGTTTATTTTCTTAATCTTACGGAGCAGAAAGCTCACCGCCTGTGTTTCTACGTGTGGCTGTGAGAAGCAGAGACTGTGTTGTGTGAGGAGCTGAGGGAAATAAAGTTGTTTATGAAACAGTTGGTTTGACATGGAGGCCACGGCGCTCATTTAATCATGTCTGATGTTATTACAGAACACATTTTTTCCCCCTTTACGGAGCCCAGAAAAGTTCCCGTCAGCACAGGATTTTTTATGGGTGATACATGTTTTGTTTTGTTTTTTTTCTTTATCACATTGTCCTGAGATGCAGAGCTGATTGATGCTAAAACTGCAAATTTATGAGGAAAAAAGCCACAAATTTATGAGGAAAAAAAATTGCAAATCAATAAGTAAACAGTTTTGGTTTTTTTTAATTCTGCTTAGAATTGGTTGTTCTAAAATTTACAGGGGAAAAAATGCAAATGTACAAGAAAAAAAGTTGCAAATTTATGAGAAAAAAGTTGCAGATTTTTGAGAAAAAAGTTGCAAATTTACAGGGAAAAACAGCAAATCTACAAGAAAAGAAGTTGCAGATTTATGACAAAAAATGACAAATTTATGAGAAAAAAGTCACAAGTTGTTGAGAGAAAAGATGAAATTTATAGGAAAAAATGCAAATTTATGAGAAAAAAGTTTAAAATTTACGGGAAAAAATTGCAAATGTATGAGGAAAAAATAGTAATCTTATGACAATAAACTGCAATTTTTGGAGGAAAAAAAGTCACAAATTTTTGAGAAAAAGTTCCAAATCTACAAGAAAAAAGTAGAAAATTTATAGGAAAAAATCGCAAATTTATGGCAAAAAAAGTTGGAAATTTATTAGAAAAAAGTTTTATTTTTACATTTTTGCTTAGAATTTGTCGTTCTAAAATTTACAAGAAAAAAAATTTCAAATGTACAAGAAAAAAGTTGCACATTTTTGAGAAAAAAGTTGCAAATTAAAAATTTCCAAATTTACAAGAAAAATGTGCAAATTGAAGATAAGATAAGCCTTTATTACACTGGTATATGTTCATCTATAAAGCTCTGCTGGGTAAACTCCCAGAATACTTTAATACTCTTCTCTCTGACAGCTCAACTAGTTACCATCTCCGCACCTCCAAGTGGTTGCTCTTGAATGTTCCCCGGGCTTTGACAGATTTTGGCAAAACAGCGTTTTCCTACCATGCACCACGGTCATGGAATAATCTCCAAAACGTTCTTAAATTAAAAACATTCATATCTATTAATGACTTCAAGAGCATCATAAAGAATGCAGTACATGAGGAATGTCATTGTTTTTCTTGAGAGATTACTGTGCTTGAATAGCTGTCGCTCTGTTTTATTATTGGTTTGTGTATTACTTATGTAAGTGTTTCACTTGGTTTTGATTCTGTAAGGCTGCTACACTGGCCAGGTCTCTCTTGCAAAAGAGATCTCTGATCTCAATGGGACCTCCTGGTTAAATAAAGGTAAAATAAAAATAAAATAGAATATTAGTCCCACAATGGGGAAATTCCAGAATTGCAGCAGCAAAGGGATAGTAGCACTAAGAGCAATAGCAAATAAGATAAGAACTGGTTAGCCAAAGCAGTAAATAAATATACATGTGTACACAGTTATATACACAGTGCAGGAGTATTGCAGCTAGATGGTATCAACAGCATTACAGTGAGTTAAATTACCCAGCAGACTATAAATATGGACCCAAACAGTACATTTCACATTTGAATCGACAGTCCCAGCCCCCAACCAACAGTGATCTGTGTGGAGTTTGCATGTTCTCCCCATGTCTGCGTGGGTTTACTTCGGGATTTCTCCGGTTTCCTCCCACATGCCAAAAAAAAACATGCACATTAGGTTAATTGGCATCAAACTGGGGATTCTAAATTGTCCTTGGGTATGACTGTGAGAGTGAATGGTTGTCTGTCTCTCTGTGTTGGCCCTGCGATGGACTGGCGATCTGTCCAGGCTGTACCCTGCCTCTCGCCCAAAGATGCTGGGATAGGCTCCAGCCCCCCCGCGGCCCAAAAAGGATTAAGCGGAAGAAGATGGATGGATGGATGGATGGATGAATCAACAGTGTTGTTGCCACCCTCAATAATAATTGTAATTGTCTTAGTTGTGTATTGGAGGGGACAATCTCTATTAAGATAAGATAAGATAAGCCTTTATTAGTCCCACAACGGGGAAATTCCAGGATTGCAACAGCACAGGGATAGCAACACTCAGAGCAACAATCAGAAGGCAAGAAAAAAAAGCAAGCAAGCAAGAGCAGCTAATATACATATGTACATATTACTATAAATATATATATATATATATACACACACACACAGACACAGTGCAGAGCATTGTAGCTGGATGGAATAAATATATGAGTATATAAACACACAGTGCGGAGCATTGTAGCTAGATGGAATAAATATGTAGATATATAAACACCCACAGTACGGAGCATTGCAGCTAGGTGGAATAAATATGTAAATATATAAACACACACAGTGCGGAGCAATGTAGCTAGATGGAATAATATGTAGATATATAAACACACAGCGCGGAGCATTGTAGCTAGATGGAATAAATATATAGATATATAAATATAAACACACCCAGTGCGGAGCATTGTAGCTAGATGGAATAAATATGTAAATATATAAACACACACAGTGCAGAGCATTGTTGCTAGATGGGATGAAACAGCACAGCCGTCTACTTAGTTATCCTACATGGTATGATTATGTGCCCATACATATTCTCACCCTCCATAGCGACCGGTATTTTCCTAGTTGTATGCCGGAGGGGACCATTGTGTAAGTCTATTGCATCTTTTGCATTCAAAAAACTATTAGGTTGTTACGTCTTTTTGCTATCTCTGCGAGCAGCCCTGCTTAGGTTGTACAGTCTGACAGCCGTTGGTAGGAAGGACCTACGAAACCTCTCGGTTGTGCACCTGGGATGATGTAGTCTGCTGCTAAATGAGCTCCTCAGTGCATTCAGTATGTCCTGCATAGGGTGGAACTCGGACTCCAGCAGAGATGACAGTTTAGCCACCGTCCTTCTCTCTCCTATCTCCTCCACCGGATCAAGGCGCTGCCCCAGGACAGAGCTAGCTTTCTTGATCAGTTTGTTCAGTCTCTTCCTATCGGCTGCAGTAATGCCACTGTCCCAGCAGACCACTCCAAAAGTGATGGCTGATGCCACCACCGTGTCATAGAATGTCTTCAGCAGCGCCCCTTGTACACCAAAAGACCTGAGTCTCCTCAGCAGGAACAGCCTGCGCTGTCCCTTCTTGTAGAGTGCGTCAGTATTGTGTGACCAGTCTAGTTTATTGTTCAGATGGACACCCAGGTACTTGTAGGACGTCACCATCTCAATGTCTGTTCCCTGTATATTTACTGGTGCTGTGAGGGGTTGTCCATGCCTGCGGCAGTCCACCACCAGCTCCTTAGTTTTCCTCGCGTTGATCTGGAGGCAGTTCCGATGGCACCAGTCCACGAAGTCCTGGATAAGCCCTCTGTACTCAGCTTCATCTCCATTGGAGATGAGGCCAACGATCGCAGAGTCATCAGAGAACTTCTGTAGATGGCAGTGTGTTGTGTTGTGTGAGAAGTCCGCAGTATAAAGAGTGAACAGGAAGGGAGCCAACACCATTCCCTGGGGGGCCCCCGTGCTACCAATGATCGTGTCTGTCACCATGGGTTGAGATGCCGTCTCGGCACTCAGCCCATGTTTTCCCTCATCCCTGCTTCCCATTGAGCAGCGTCTCAGCAGGCCCCCAGCTGGCAGCATTATGGACGGCTGGGGCCAATTAGTCTTCATCAGCTGGGGCGCTGCCAATGAGGATAAATAGGAGCAGCCTCGATGACTCGGGGCTGCGACATAAGCACTGCTAGGCTGAAGGCCCTTCGTCTGGTGTCAGCCTCTACTCCCCTTGCAGCATTCCTGTGTTTGTATCCCGCTGTGAGTATGCACGTCTTGTTACCCCCATGTCCGGTACGAGCTACCTACCCCTGCGCTGTGCAGCCTGAGAATGTACGTCTGTATGAGTGTCTGTGCTCTCCTCATCCCTTATCCTTTACCCAAAATAAAACATCTCGACTCACTGGCTTGTCCCTGGCTCTGATTGCCCGGCTCCCTAGAGCCGGGTATGACAGTATGTCGCAGCCAGAAGAGTTACCGGCGGCCGTGAGTCGCCGTGGAACTGTACCTTTCTGTCCGGGTGTCAGCGCTGCTAGCATGCCGTTTCCCAGGAGTCACTTCCGGCGCCAGGGCGATGAGCTGAGGTCCATCTCGGAGGCTGTCGACGGGACGCTCTTCACCCTGCACGACGCCTCCAACGCGAGACGCTGGCATCCGGGCCGTGCTGAGGAACTCCTGGACTGTCACCCTCATTTTGTGTACCATCTGGAGGACAGTGCCAGGATAGACGCTGCAGGTACACAGCAAGAGAAGCTCCACGGGGTGGATGGAAGTCCCGGCAGGAAATCGAAGTGGGTGACGTCTTTCCCCGCTTCGGAGTCCCATTCCTGCCGCCATTCCAGTCCGGGAGTTCGCGCCCACCAGAGGACTTCCCCCGACCTGCACCACGTCACTCGGGATTCCCTTCAAGGAGCCGCAGCTGACAGCAGTTATGTCTGGGGTCGAGTGGCTGTCGCGAGCTCTACTGTGTTTCCTGCCACCACCTTCAGGCATGTGGCGGCGGCAGTGAGGTTGATGGAGAGGACTTCAGGGCTACGAAGCTTTCCCGTGCTCGACGCCTTCCTTGCCTCGATCTCCGATCTGGAGCGGCGAATCCTGGGTTTCCCCCTCGCTTCGTCCCCTGGGAATAGCCGTCATCACATCGCCGAGTCACCTCTGCACGAACCTTGTCCGGATCCAGTTCTGAGTCATCGTCAGGACCGTTCCTCCCACGCAGCTGTCACCTCTTCGCCTCGTCAGTGTGGAGATTCTACAGCCTCGTTCCCTGAGCCTCGTTTCCCCGCTGTCATTCCTGGACATTCGGGCTGGCTCACCCCGGCTGTTTCCCCCTCCTCCTCGACGCGCTTCCTGATCGCTGTGTGTGCCTGGAATTCCGGCCTGGTGAGCTCTCTGCTGGAGACAACGCGAGTGATCCTCAGACGAATTCCCGGGGGGTCCTCCGTTATCGCCGGGCGGGGAGAGGAAGAAGCAGAATCCACTACAGCAGGCGTTACTCAACCTCCAGGGGGCAGGCAAGTCATTGTTTTTTCACACCTGCTTAATGATTTGCTCTGTCACATCCCTGGAGGAGAAGTTCAGGGTTCGCAGCTCCCTGAACTCTCTCCGCCGAGCGGTCCCCGGCTCCGGGTCAACGTGGTGGGATATGGAGAGGGCCTGTGGTTCCGCAGCTACATTGCGGACGGAGGAGGGGGACTGACTGCTGCGTGGAGTCTACGCCGACGACTGAGCGTCCCCGGGTCTCCACGGAGGAGCGGTTCGGTCCAGCGGGACGAGATTCTTCTGGCTTCACGCCGAGTGGATCGTCGGCGGGGTTACCTGAGCTGGAGGGATCTCAAGCTGCGCTGACCATCGTGCTGGCTGCGGGGCCCGACGCGGCTAGATGGGAGCCTGACAACGACCTCCTGATGACGGATCCTGGATCTTCGCAGTCCTGGACGGCGTCAGAACCCGAGATCAGGCGAGTGCTCTCCTTTCTCTTCTCTCTTTTTATCTTTGAGCACTTCAGCCTATCTCCAGGGGAGACGAGCAGGGTGCAGCCGCCCGCTGCGTCTGAGCTTGTCTCGCCGGGTTCTGGCGCTGCCGGTGATCCTGATCCCAGTTCTGTTTTCTCTTTTGAGCCTTCTTTCAGGGTCACCGGCGAGGAGTTGCTGTTCCTCGTGGTGCTGGAGGGTCCGGGTTCAACGTTGGAGGTAGGTTCTGGTGCAGTATCCAACGTGGATTCGCCCGAGACCCAATCGGGGTCCAACGTGGGTTCGCCTGAGGCCCGATCGGGGTCCGACGTGGGTGCTGCCCCAGTGTTGTCCAGGTCCGGTGAGGAGGTGGCCGTTTTCCTGCGGCCTGACGCCTGTCGCCCTCATCATCGGCTCTCCCCTGAGCTTCTTCCACCGGGATCCGCTCTGACCCTTCGTCCGTCTCAACGGTCCTGGTGGTTGAGTGATGCGGGTCGACAACCGACCCACAAGACTTTCGGTTCGGTGATCTGGTTCCCCCCACTGGTCTGTGTTTGCCTCTGGGCGGCCTGGTTCGGCTGCCGGTGGACTGGATTCCTGGGATTTGGGTCCGGAGTTTGCCGTCCGAACATTTCTCTTTCCCTGATTCGCCAACGGGACGATGGGCGGGGAGATCTCCGGAGCCATCTCGGCTATTTGTGGACTCTGCCTGCCATGTTCCTCGGGTGTCACTTTTTCTTTTATCTTTGTGAAGGTCACTCGGGTGTAATATTTTGTCCTGTTGGTGGATTCGTTTTTATAGTGCTGTGTGTTTTCCATCGCTCATGCTCAGCATTTTACTTTTTGTGCCATGTTTTTAGCCTCGTTTTTTCATTGTAGAGTTATGTTTTGTTTCCTTTCAGACCATGCTCTGCAGTTATCCATTTATTCCAGTCACTTTCATTTCTTTAGGTGACTGTGGGTATTTATATATTCGTGTGTGGGGGGTTTTCTTTGCCTGCACTCAGCATTTCTTTTTTATGCCCTGTTGGTTCATTATAGTCATGTGCCTTGTTTTCTGTAACACCATGCTCTGTAATTGTCCATTTGTTCCAGTCACCTTCACTTTTCTTGGTGACTGTGTGCATGTACTTATATTGGTGCTGTGTATTGTGTTTCCCCTTTATTTGACCATACTCAGCATTTTTGCCCTGTACCTTTTTGGTGGTTTTGTTTTCCTTGCTCTGGGTCACGCATGGTTGGTACTCTCTGGGTAGTGTGTAACCGGCGTGCTGACCCAGTTCTTCTCCCCATCTGTACCTGGGTTAATTATTCTCTGTTTTGTCAGTATTGTATTTGGGGTTTTTTTCCCGCTACCCTACATTGCCCCATTGGTGTTGTCCTTCCCTTGGCTTCTTCCTCTCCGGTCCTGCCTCCCTTCCTCCCACCCTAGGTGTGTGTGGGGGGGCGGGGCTGGGACGTTCCTGGTCGTTCAGGAGCCCGACCTTGAGGGGGGGGGCTCTGTCACCATGGGTTGAGATGCCGTCTTGGCACTCAGCCCATGTTTTCCCTCATCCCTGCTTCCCATTGAGCAGCGTCTCAGCAGGCCCCCAGCTGGCAGCATTATGGACGGCTGGGGCCAATTAGTCTTCATCAGCTGGGGCGCTGCCAATGAGGATAAATAGGAGCAGCCTCGATGACTCGGGGCTGCGACATAAGCACTGCTAGGTTGAAGCCCCTTCGTCTGGTGTCAGCCTCTACTCCCCTTGCAGCATTCCTGTGTTTGTATCCCACTGTGAGTATGCACGTCTTGTTACCCCCATGTCCGGTACGAGCTACCTACCCCTGCGCTGTGCAGCCTGAGAATGTACGTCTGTATGAGTGTCTGTGCTCTCCTCATCCCTTATCCTTTACCCAAAATAAAACATCTCGACTCACTGGCTTGTCCCTGGCTCTGATTGCCCGGCTCCCTAGAGCCGAGTATGACAGTGTCGGACACACAGTCCGGGTTCTCACAAACTGAGGCCAGTTTGTGAGGTAGTCCAGGATCCATGATGACAGGTGCTGGTCCACCCCTGCGCGCAGCAGCTTGTCCTTCAGGATTATCGGTTGGATGGTGTTGAAAGCACTGGAGAAGTCAAAGAACATGATCCTCACCACATTCCCGGGCTTCTCCAGGTGGGACAGAGAACGGTGAAGGAGGAAGATCACCGCATCCTCCACCCCAATGCCATGCTGGTAGGCAAACTGGAGTGGATCCATCGCTGGTTCCACCAGGGGGCAGAGGTGAGCAAGGAGCAGTCTCTCCAGGGTCTTCATCAAGTGGGACGTCAAGGCCACCGGTCTGTAGCTGTTCAGTTCAGGTCTTTTGGGTGGGAAGTTTTTGGTACAGGTACCACACAAGATGTTTTCCACAGCTGTGGTACCCTCCCCAGCTTCAGGCTCAGGTTGAAGATGTACGTCACAATCCCACACAGCTGGTCTGCACAGGACTTGAGGAGCTTTGCGCTGATGCCGTCCGGTTCCGACGCCTTCCTCGCCTTGATCTTCCTCAGCTCCGTCCTCACCTGGGTCCTGGTCAGGGTCAGGATGGGGGGCTGTGTGTTAGGAGTGGGGGGGTGTTGGTGGAGTGGGGAGTGGGCAGCAGGACTTGATGTCTTTAGAGGCAGCAGTGGTTGTTGTGCAGTCAGGGGGGAGGGTGGTTGGTCAAACCTATTGAAAAACAGATTCAGATTGTTCGCCCACTCCCTGCCCCCCCGTGGCCTGGGGGGAGGTATTCTGGAGCCCAGAGATGGTTTTGAGGTTTCTCCAGACCCTGCTGATGTCACTCTGTTGCAGCTTGTCCTCCATCTTCCTCCTGAAGCTGTCCTTGCCTTCTCTGATCTTTCTCCTCAGCTCCCTCTGTACGGACTTCAGCATCTCCCTATTCCCCGACCTGAAGATCCTCTTCTTCTCTCTCAGAAGTGTTTTTTTCTCAGGGTTGATCCAGGGTTTGTTGTTTGAGCAACACCGTATGGTCTTGGTGGGAACGGATTTGTCCACACAGAAGCTGAGGTAGCCCGTGAAGGTGTGAGTGAGGCCATCGATGTCCTCACCATGTGGATCATAGAGCTGCTTCCAGGCGGTGGCTTCAAAACAGCTCTTTAGAGTGTCCATTGCCTCCTCAGACCATAACTTCACTGTGCGCATGGCCGGAGGTTGTCTGTGCACTAGGGGTTTGTACACCGGCCGGAGATGAACCAAGTTGTGATCCGATCTCCCGAGTGGGGGGAGTTGTGATGAGGTGTACACCTCCTTAGTGTTTGCGTAGAATAAGTCCGGTGTTTTATTGTCTCTAGTGTGGCATGTGACGTACTGGGTAAACGTGGGTAGAATGGGAGATAGTGAAACATGGGTGAAATCGCCTGAGATGAGGAGAAGAGCATCTGGGTGTTCTGTCTGCAGCCTGCTGGTTACTGAATGGATGACGTCACGCACTGTCCCAGCGTTCGCCATCGGATTTGCATAAACAACAATGCAGATCACGTGTGAGTGTTCTCTCGGGAGATATGTAGGCCGCATGCTAACAGCTAGCAACTCAATGTCTTTGCTGCAGTGTCGTTGTTTAACAGTGATATGTCCCGGTCTGCACCAGTTGTTGTTAACATACATTATCACTCCACCGCCCCTTGCTTTGCCACTGTCTGGTGTTCGGTCTGCCCGTATCATGTGGAAGCCCTCCAGCTCAATGTTAGCATCTGCTGCTAGTTCAGTTAGCCACGTCTCAGAAAACAAAAGGAGAGAGCACTCCCGGTATGTGCTATCGTAATGGCAGATAGCCGCTAGCTCATCTACCTTTCCCAGTAACGACCGTACATTTCCCATGACAATAGATGGAAGGGAGGGTCTGTACCTTATATTTTTTGTCTTCCGCCTTACTCCAGCCCGGCAGCCGCGGCGTTATTGTGCAAAGTTCTGATGTTTAGTACGTTTAATACGACCTCTACGAGCAGCCCTGGTTAGATTATAAAGGCTGGCAGCCGTAGGTAGGAAGGGCCTGCGGACCCTCTCCCTCGAGCACTTAGGATGACATAGCCTACTGCTAAATAAGCTCCTCAGCACATTCAGTGTGTCCTGCATGGGGTGGTGTGGTGTTGGGATTTGATGCAGCATGCAGCGTGATGACGCAGCCTACGGGTGATGTCATCATGCCACCATATATACGGGAAAGCCTGCCATCTCTTGGGGAGTTGGCGCTAGGGATACAGAGAAGAACAACTGTGTAGTCATGCATGTAATGTAATATTAATGCCTTGTAATAAAGTTTGAGTTCGAGCACAGCATCCTCGTCCATCGTCATTACTAGGTTTGTGGACGTAACAGGTGGGACTAGGACTCCAGCAGAGATGACAGCTTAGCCACCATCCTCCTCTCTCCTATCTCCTCCACTGGGCCAAGGCGTTGCCCCAGAACAGAGCTAGCTTTTTTGATCAGCCTGTTCATTCTCTTCCTGTTGGCTGCCGTGATGCCGCTGCCCCAGCAGACCATTCAAAATATGATGGCTGATGCCACCACTGAATCCTAGAAGGTCTTCAGGAGTGCCCATTGCACTCCTGAAGACCCTAGTCTCCTCAGGAGGAACAGCCTGTGCTGCCCCTTCTTGTAGAGCGTGTTGGTGTTGTGTGACCAGTCCAGTTTATTGTTTATTATTGTTCAGGTGAACACTCAGGTACTTGTAAGATGTCACCATTACAATGCCTGTTCCCTGGATGTTTATCTGTGTTGTGTGTGTGTGTGTGTGTGTGTGTGTGGGGGGGGGGTTGTCCACACCTGTGGCAGTCCACCACCAGTTCCTTGGTTTTCCTCGCATTGATCTGGAGGCAGTTCTGTAGGCACCAGTCCATGAAATCCTGGATAAGTCCTCTGTACTCCACGTCATCCCTAACAGCAGAGATGAGGCCGACAATCGCAGAGTCATCAGAGAACTTCTGTAGATGGCAGTGTGGTGTGTTGTGTGAGAAGTCAGCAGAGTAGAGGGTGGGAGCCAGAACTGTTCCCTGGGGTCCCCCGTACTGCAGATGATGGTGTCAGACATACAGTCCTGGGTTCTTACAAACTGTGGTTGGTTCGTGAGGTAGTCCAGGATCCATGATGACAGGTACTGGTCCACCCCTGCACACAACACCTTGTCCCCCAGGATCTCTGGTTGGATGGTGTTGAAAGCACTGGAGAAATCAAAAAACACGATCCTCACAGTGCTCCCAGGCTTCTCCAGGTGGGACAGGGAACGATGTAGGAGGAAGATCACTGCATCCTCCACCCTGATGCCATGCTGGTAGGAAAACTGAAGTGGGTCCATCACTGGTCCCACCAGGGGGCAGAGATGGGCAAGGAGCACCCTCTCCAGGGTCTTTTTCATCAGGTGTGATGTGAGGGCTACTGCTCTGCAGCTGTTCAGGTCCTTGGGGTGTGGAGTCTTCGGTAGGGGTACCACACAGGATGTTTTCCACAGTTGTGGTACCCTCCCCAGCTTCAGGCTCAGGCTGAAGACATGCTCCGCAATCCTGCACAGCTGGTCTGCACAGGACTTGAGGAGCCTCGAGCTGAGAACAAAGTTACAAATTTATGAGAAAAAGTCACAAATTTTTAGAGAAAAGGTGAAATTTACAGGGGAAAAAAATGCAAATTTATGAGAAAAAAGTCACAAATTTATAAGAAAAAAAGTTTAGAATTTACAGGAAAAATTGCAAATGTATGAAAAAATAACCAATTTATTTTATATTGCAAATGTACAAGAAAAAATTGCAAATATGTAAGAAAAACTCACAAATTTTTGAGAAAAAGTTGCAAATTTACTGAAAAAAATAGTAAATCTACAATTAAAAATGTTGCAAATTAATGACAAAAAGTTGCCAATTTATAAGAAAAAAGTCAAATTTTTGAGAGAAAAGGTGAAATTTACAGGAAAAAATGCAATTTTATGAGAGAAAAGTCAAAAATTCTATAAGAAAATTTTTTTAAAATTTACAGGAAAAATTTGCAAATGTATGAGAAAAAAATGAAAATTTTTGAGAAAAAAGTCACAAATCTACAAGAAAAAAGTTGAAAATTTTATAGGAAAAACTAGAGCGCATACCTCCAGCAAGTCTCCTCCCGTCCCTCATGGATCATCTCCAAAATGTAGTAGGTTTGTGTGTAGGCCTAGAGCCACTTCTGGTGAAAATTGTATCAAAGTCTGTCTAGTTTTGGAGTACTGTTGCTAACACATAAGAGCCTTGGCAGAGGTATGCATTCTCGGATCATCACCAAAATGTAATAGGTTTGTCTCTAGACCAAGAACCAACTGTGGTGAAAATTTAATCCAAATCCATCCAGCAGTTTTTGTGTAATCCTGCTGCACAAATACAAAGCCCTTGGTGGAGGTATGCACTCTCAGATCATCACCAAAATCTAATCATCTGTTTCCCATGCCGTTACACACCTTTCCTGAAAATTTAATCAAAATCCGTTCATAACTTTTTGAGTTATGTTGCTAACAGACAGACAAAGCAACAAACAAACCAACAAACCAACCAACGCCAGCAAAAACATTACCTCCTCCTCTTGGCGGAGGTAAAAATGACAAATTTATGAGAAAAAAGTTGGAAATTTATGTGGTAAAAAGTCACAAATTTATAAGGAAAAAAAGGGGGGATTGCATTTCTGCTTAGAATTGGTTGTTCTAAAATTTACAGACAGTCATTTAATCACATCTGATATTACAGAACAGGCACCCTCCCTCTCCCTCCCTGTTTATGGAGTGTTCTACCAGTAAACTTTTCTTATCTGTTTACAACTTTTTTGTCATGAATCTGCACATTTTCATCCCCTGCTAGTCGAAGCCCAAATGGGTGGAAGAACCCTTTGGATGAAGCTGAAGGTGGATTATGTTATGGGTTTGTCTGTCCTTCCATCTGTCCCACTTCTGTGAAATCAACTCCTTCTACAGTTTTGTTAGATTGTTCTGAAACTTGGTACTATGATTTGATATACACTGATGATGCACATATTTCAATTTCACTCTCATCGGATGACCTTGAGGTCAAAGGTCAGAGGTTAGATTTTCCCTGAACCTTCTAATCACAATAACTACTGAAAGAAATGATGCAGTCTTTTCAAATTGATACAGTAGTTGTATCTACCTTGGTACTATAGAACATGTAAAGCTGTCTAGGGTCACCAAACTTGCTACACAGGTTCACCTCTGGATCCTGACCTACAACTGTGGTTGTATACTTTGTTGTATATTCCTGGATGATGGGCTTATCATAATTTGGTTCTGCCATAGTAATTATATTGAAAAGTTGAAAACTGCTCTGTGTCAGTAAGTATTGGGATCCTCAAAGAAAACAGAGGCGGGGGACATTGCACTCACCTCAGAGTGCTCTTGCTGACTTTATGCTTGTAATTTTCCTCTTATCATTTTTTAAAATTTTTTCCCTTATTGATTTTAATAGTTTTTGAATCAGAATTTTGTCCATTTTTTTCTTGAAATTGTGACTTTTTCATTAGTGTTCAACTTTTTTTCATAAATTTGTGAATTTTATAAAACTCAAATTTAAACCTCTCTTGTCAGAATTTTAAGACTTTTTCTTGTTTATTTGTAGCTTTTCCCCCAATAATTTGCAACTTTTTGTCAGAAATTTTCCCATAAATTGATATTTATCTTATAAATTTTTGACTTTCTTTTGCATATTTGCACCTTTTTAACTCACTTTTTTTTCCACTTAAACCTGCATCTTCTCCAGGTAAACTGGCATCATTTTGGAACCCCCTTTACTGACTGTGGCAGTTTGGTTTCTAGGAGCTGATCACGGCGTGGTACATCGGCTTCCTCTGCCTCATCCTGGCCTCCTTCCTTGTCTACTCTGTGGAGAAGGACTCCAACGACGAGTTTGATACGTATGCCGATGCTCTCTGGTGGGGTCTGGTAAGAAAACGGAGAATTTTATTCATGTTATTTAAACATTTAAAGTTCATTTTTAGATTGTGTAGATGCACACACACTGTGATTGAGTTTTGGATAGACAATAAAAAAAGTGATTTATTGACATTTTTGTTAATTTATCTACTGTGTATTATAGTTCATCAACAATCACGTTTTTGTGTCTGTTTTGTTTCTTCTTCACCAGATCACTCTGACTACTATCGGTTATGGTGATAAAGTTCCAAAAACC
The DNA here is from genome assembly GCA_020510985.1 of Pholidichthys leucotaenia. NCBI lineage: Eukaryota > Metazoa > Chordata > Actinopteri > Cichliformes > Pholidichthyidae > Pholidichthys > Pholidichthys leucotaenia. The sequence continues at coordinate 193,681,186 of CM035843.1, read as the reverse complement.
TGGAACGGACGCCTGCTGGCGGCCACGTTTAGTATGATTGGAGTGGCCTTCTTTGCACTTCCTGCTGTAAGTATGTTGGACCATTTAGACCAGGGTTACCATGTATCCAGGGGGTCCTGGGTCATGGGGGCAATGTCCAAGCACAGAAGCCCAGACTGTTGTATAATGCTCGCTATGTGCCTTTTCCTTTACTACCTCACTCTTTCCCATACACTGGGACTCCAAGTACTCCTGTTGACTTTCTTCACCTCCCTGATTATCCCACTTTTTCTTTTGCCAATCTCTTGGAAATGACGGCATTATGTCGACGTCTAGCCAATGTCTTGCCAAACGACCTCTATAAGATGCATTCCTGATGCAGACTTGCTGACGTTGGCCCAACATATGTGTGCCGTTTTTAATGAGTGTATTTTTAAAATATTCCTTTATATCCGTACGTTGTGTGTTCCAAAACATGGTGGAATCACTCACTCTGACATATCCGCCGACTACTGTTAAACATTTGCTGTTCACCTGAGATTTAAAGATGTCAGACTCAGCAGTGAGCTGCCTGCAAACACGAGTCCTGTCCATCACAGCTTTAAAAGAAAAATGTCTATTCCTGTATCAGCAAACAGGAACCAGTCACTACTTTTTTCACCAGGTTTAACCATCAACACCTTTCTCTCACATCACTGTGTGGGCGTGTGAGTGTTGGTCATGTTGGTTTTTCAGTAGATGTTTTCCTCACTCCAGTCAGAACTGTTTTGAAAGCGTGTTCTTTGGTTAATTTATTAACCCTGTAGACTGCTGAATGGTGATTGATTTATTCTCTGTTCCCATCTGTTCCATAGGGTATCCTGGGTTCTGGGTTTGCCCTCAAAGTGCAGGAGCAGCACAGGCAGAAACATTTCGAGAAGCGACGTAACCCCGCAGCCGGCCTCATCCAGGTACGTCCCACAAAAACCTGCATGCTGGGTAAAACTGTTAGTCACGTTAAACTAAAATATCAACAACCTTGCAGATAGCTTAGCTAGCAGCCCGACCCTGGTCTTTAGAGTTCTTTTCTGTAAATTCTAGTCACCCCAGTAGACATCTGTGATCCCAGCTTGTTTATTAATCCCTCCATATAGCCATCCATCCTTCTTCTAATGTTTTTCCGGAGGTCCAAGTTGCGGAGGCAGCAGTTCAAGCAGAGAAGCCCAGATTTCCCTCTCCCCGGCCACCTGCTCCAGCTCTTCAGAGAGAGGATACCAAGGCATTCCCAGACCAGCTGGGAGACATAGTCTCTCCAGTGAGTCCTGGGTCTGCCTCGGGGTCTCCTCTCAGTGGGACGTACCCAAAACACCTCAAGTGGGAGGCGTCCAGGAGGCATCCTGATCAGATGCCCATACTACCTCAACTGATTCCTTTCAATGTGGAGGAGCAGTGGTTCTACTCTGAGCCTCTCCTGGATGACTTAGCTCCTCACCCTATCTCTAAGGGTGAGCCCAGCGATCCTACAGAGAAAGATCATTTCAGCCACTTGTATCCGAGATCTCATTCTTTCGGTCATTACCCAAAGCTCAGGGTGAGGGAAAGTACGTAGACTGACCGGTAAATTGACAGCTTTGCCTTAGAGCTCAGCTCCCTCTTCACCACGACAGACCGGTACAACATACACATCACTGCAGATGCTGCTCCAATCTGTCTGTCAATCACTCACTCCATTCTCTCCTCACTCACGAATAACACCCTGAGATACCTAAACTCCTCCACTTGGGGCAGGAGCTTGTCCCTAACCCGGAGAGGACAATCCACCTTTTTCCAACTGAGAACCATGGACTCAGACTTGGAGGTTCTGATTCTCATCCCAGCCGCTTCACACTCAGCAGCAAACCATCCCAGTAAGACCTGTAGGTCGTTGTTGGATGAAGCCAACAGGACAACATCATCTGCAGACAGCAGAGATGAGATCCTGTGGTCACTGACCATGACACCCTCCGATCCTTGGCTACGCCTAGAAATCCTGTCCATAAAAGGTATGAACAGGATTGGTGACAAAGGGCAGCCCTGGTAGAGTCCAACTCTCACTGGGAATGAATCTGACCGAGTGTTGGCAATATGAACCAAACTCTCACAACAGAGTATTTATTAACTCACAGTTGATAATATAGCTCACATCATTCTGGCCAGTTTTGTTACTTTTCTTTCTCATCATGACACGTACTGCGACACTGGCACTAGGAGATTACTAAAACATGAAACGAACGGTATGGTATGGAACGTTCCGTACAGAGCATTCCATACATGTTCTGTACACTGCAATTTCCAAGTGCCATAAATACAAAACCCTAGTGGTCCTGCTATCCCAACAACACACATACTGTACCATACTTTGGACCAATGTCTGTAAGTCTGCATCGGGAAAAAAATGTTATAGAGGTCGTTTTGCTCATTGGCAAGACATTGACGAGATGTTGGTGTAATGCCGACGTCTAGCCAATGTCTTGTCAATGTGCAAATGACCTCTATAAGATGTATTCCTGATGCAGACTTTGTACATTTGGCAGATGTAGGCCAGATGTAGTATGTGTGCTGTTGGGGTAGCTAGCGGTCTTACTAGCTAGCAGTCTCAAGTGTTTTACGAACATGTACATGTAACGTTAGATACGGATCGCTCCGTATGGAACACTAGCTAGTCCTGATAGTTCAAGTGTTTTACTAACACGTAAATAATAACGTTACTTACATATACATGTTCTATTGTTATGTTCTGTAGCATTTCTGCTAGTTAATGATCCGTACATGTTCCGTAGATACTGAATATTCCGTACCAAAAGCTAGAAAAACATAGGCATTCCTTAATGTTCCTGGATTTTTTTTTGCATGTGTTTATTTATTGATAATTGCAATTGCATTTATTTGCAGCCATCAGGGGTGGAACATACTGTATGTGGTATATGTATGGAACATGCTAAGTGCTAAGTGCGGACTGCGGCTCATGACAAAGGCACATTAACATAGAACTGACAGCAGGCAGGACTGGCAGACATGTTCAGAACGTACTGTATTGTTTGTTCTGTGTTTTAGTAGGCATCCTGGCATTGCTATTTTTGTAGTGAATACCAGGGATTTTATATATCTAGCACCATTCTAGCTTATTTTGTTATATTTTAGCTGTGATAGCTGGGTAGATTTGGCTGCTAATGTTAACTGGTCTGAGCCACAGACATACAATAGGCTAGAGTGCTCATCACTAGCCACCAGGCTAGTTTTACGTGGCTAAATGCATATGCCATATTGATGCTGATAAGAAACACCAACAAGCTGTAAAGCCACACAGGCATGTACTGCATTTTCTTTATTTTGGCTGAAGAAGTTGAATATTATATGAAACTCGTTGTCAGGTACAATGCCTGATCATGGTAGAAAATTAAGGAAAATAAAAGGTTTTTGGTTTTAAAAACATTATTAATTGATTTAAACACTGATGTGACTGTTTTCAGCACCCAAGTATCCGACATTTCAAGACTGTCTACTGTGTATGCAACCTCTACTAAACAAAGAGCCATTCTGAGAGATTTTTTGACCAGCAAAATCCACATGGAAAATAACAGTCTCTTTCCACATTAATTTGTGACATTTTTTTCTCTTAAAATCCAAATGTTTCCTATAAATTAGTAAATTTTTCTAGAAAATTTGTCATCTTTTTTCTTGCAAATTTGCAGTTTTTCTCATGAGATTGCAACTTTTCCCCCTAAATTTGTCATATTTTTGTTATAAATTTTCTGCTTTTCTAACAAATTTGGGCGGTGCGGTGGTGCAGTGGTTAGCACTGCACCAGCACAGCAACTCACCCTTGGCCATGGGATCCCTGGTTCGATCCCAGCCCCTGACCAACAGTGATCTGTGTGGAGTTTGCATGTTCTCCCCGTATCTGCGTGGGTTTACTCCGGGATTTCTCCGGTTTCCTCCCACAGGCCAAAAGCATGCAGGTTAGGTTAACTGGAGACTCTAAAGTGGCCCTAGGTGTGAATGTGTGTGTGAATGGTTAAGGGATAGCGCCGTACCGTGGCTGCTTCATCTATCCAGGTGGATGCCCTCAATTTCCCCTCTGGGGATCAATAAAGTATACAAAATCAAAAAAAAAAAAAAAATTTGCTCTTTTCTCTCTTGTGATTTTGTTGCTTTTTTGTGTGAATTTGCAGCATGTTATGTATGGAATTACCTCCCAAATGATGAGGCCAGGTGCACAGTAGAACTCAGCTTTATTTAGGGTTGGCAACACAGTACACAGCCACCAGGCAGGGCATCGGCAAAAGAGGGCGGAACAAGATGCCTGCGGGTATTTATAGGGTGGTGCAGTGGCGGAAGAAGAAGTGACCGCCACTACACCGTACATTACAATAAAACCTCACATCACATTCTGCCCCCCCACCCCCGTAGAAAGTACAAAACTATGCATACAATTGAGACCCTCCCCAATTTAGGACCCGAATCACACATTTAAACTTGAACTGAAACACTAAGGGCCTATCACATTCACACAACAAACCTAAGCTGGGGGGACGGTTGGACTACCGTCCAACCCCACACAGCAAGGTGTATTATTCTGCCACCTGTAATTAACTAAAAGTCCATTAATAGCTGAAAAAAACCCTGCTGTGTTCCTAACTAATAAAACACCCCAAACCATAACATATTAGTCCCTCTTTTTTTTTTTTTTTTTTTAAACACATGCAAACACACGGACATTATAACATTTTTTATCATTATTTTTTTCACAAACTCACATTACTGTCTATTTGATAGAAAAGGGTAAAACTGGCTTGTGGGGGGCCGAGGGCAGCCCCTCAGTAGAGCCACCCCTGGAAGCGGCATGCCTCCAGGATCGCAGCTGACCTCACAGACGAGAGCACCTCTTCTCTTCGCCATCGACCACCTCTCTTGTCCGGACCCGCCATCTGAAGCCTCCTCCCGAGCACGCTGAAGCTCATTGGCGTGTCTCCACGAGCCGTCCGACAGCTGGAAGTAGGCTGCGCCCCGCTTAGCCATGATGCGCAGCCACTCCTGGTGACCCTCTGACTGTCGTTTGGCCCAGATCTGCCGTGGACATCCCTCCCCATGAACTTGGACCAGGTCCGTAACTCTCAGAGGAGCTCTGCTTGGCCTACAGCGTTACTGAAGGTCCCTAAGTGCCTGTCGGTCTGGCCCTGACTCCTTGTAAAGCTGCTGCAGCGGTCACCATTGTAGCTCCAGATCCTCTAGCCCACTGTGGCCAAGCTCCAGAGGAAACTGAGGCTCGCTCGTCGGCGTCATTCGTCGACGCAGGCGCCTCACCGCCACGCTCAGTTCCTTCTCCTACCATACCCAGAGTGCCTTCGCTGAAATCCTCCTGTGTCAAACCTGAGTGAGGCTGGTCCTGCTTGACTGCTATGGTGTCCAATAAATCTTGTCCCCACACCGCGTCGTCCTCTACCACCAGAACCGGGCAGTTCCACTGGCCACAACCAGTCCACACTTCCCCAGCGTCATCTCCAATGGTGAACCCCAGTCCATAAAACAGGTCACAGCCCATGATGTTGTCGCCTTGGGCCGTCACGTGGAACATGCAGTCAGCCATCACCGCTGACTTGTACTGAGCTGTTAACGCCAATGTTCCAACCGTGCGCAGTCTGCCACCTCCATAACCGTAGAGCGGCGCTGGGTTATCTCTTATTTTGTAGTGGGGGAAAAATTTCCTCACCGTGGCCCAATTCAGTAACAATCCCTCTGCCCCCATGTCGATCAGCAGTGGCACCTCCTCACCATCCAGCATCACCTCGCAGAACTTGAACCTGTTGGTACTCGGGGACACTGCATGGACAGTTGTCGGGGCGGGTGAAGTTGTTTTTCTCCGTGGGCTCTCTAGCTCAGACATACAACACACCCTGGCATAATGGTTCAAGTGACCACACTTGCCACAGCACTTACCTCCAGCCAGGCATTTCCTAGCCTTGTATTGGTGCTTCGCGGACCCACAACCCATACACAAGGGTTTTCTAGGGGCAGACCTAGGTTGATAGCGTTGGTTTCCGCATTCTCGCCAGTCGCGCTAACCTTGCTGTCAGGGTCCACTACTATTGCTGAAGCAGTAGGCTCCAGCTGCCGTTGTGACTGGCGCCACTTTAGCTCTGAAGCTAGTTTGTCTGCGGTCTCCACTTAGAGGGCTAGCTCGACAGCCTTGGCTAACGTCAGGTCACTCGGTGCCGAGAGCAGCCTAGCTCATAAAACATTGCTGGTTGTGTGCTCTGCTGGCTGGTCACGTACCATTCCCTCCTCCAATGGCCCGAAACAACACTCGCTGGCCAGCTGCCGCAGGTCAGTGACAAACTGGCGGACAGGCTCACCCACTTGGTGGCGTCATTGTTGAAACCAAATCCTCCGGACAGTGACGTTGTTCGGGGTGTGGAAATGGCGCGCTAGCAACTTGACCACATCCTCATACAAGTTGATAACCTTCATACCCCAAATTATGCACCAGAAGCACACATGCCCTCAGTTTATCTAGCTTACCCAGGTCGAGCGCCGCAATATAGTCCTGAAAGATGGCAAACTATCTCGGCTAGGGCACAGGTGACTCATCCGGGAGCTCCAGGTAGGGCCGAAGCGGTGAAACACATGCCTCCATTTTTTATTCTCGTCGCCAAAATGTTATATATTGGATTACCTCCCAAATGACAAGGCCAGGTGAACAGTAGAACTCAGCTTTATTTAGGGTTGGCAACACAATACACACAGTATCACACAGCACTTCTCTACGGTGGCCCAGAGAGCTCACAAAAATGCAAAAGCCTCAACACAAATACAAAAGTATGCTAAAATTAGCATCAATGCTAATGTTTTTGCTAACATTAGCATACCAGCATCAGTGACAATGATAAGATTGGCCCAATGCTAACAATAGCATGCTAATATTACTATACAGCCATTTCATAAGTTATGCATGCTTTTGTGTTGAGACGTTTGCATTTTGGTGAGTTCTGTGGGCCACCGTACTTTTCCCATAAATTATAATATTCTCAAAAAATTGCAACTTTTCAAGTAGATTTGTTTTTTGTTTCCTCAGTTAGTCTGTGACAATTTCTTGATTTTTTGTGAGTATTTTTGGCATAAATTTCCAGCTTTGCTTATAAATTTGTTATTTTTCTAGGGAATTTAAAATTTTTTCCTCACAAATCTGTGTCCTCTTTTTATTACTGAAAGTTTTAAATTTGTTGTCAAGGCAACCCTTTGAGCGTGTAGAATTTTTGTCAGGAAAACGCAGAGTTTGACCTCAAATTTTCAAATGACAATAGCTTCAGAACGGTAATAGTTAGAGGCAAAGTCCCAATTACAAAAATGTTGCAGAGGAACCCAAGTGTCTGCCAGGAGAACTTGCATCCATGCATCATGCATAATTGGACCTAATTTGCATATTGCGACAATCCAAATTTTACAACACTACAGCTCCAGAAAGGTAATGGTTACAGTAGATGCAAAGTCCCAATTACAGAAATGTTGCAGAGGAACTCAATTGTCTGCCAAGTGAACTTGCATCCATGCATTGTGCATAATTGGACCCAATTTGCATAATGCAACAATCCAAATTTTATTATAACACTATAGCTTCAGAATTACAGTTAGATGCAAAGTCCCAATTATAAAAGTGTTGCAGAGGTACCAAAGTGTCTGCCAGGTGAACTTGCATCCATGCATTGTGCATAATTGGACCTAATTACTGCTTGGGAAAAGTGGTAGAAGATGGATGGATGGACAATTTTTGTTGCACACACTGTCACCACATAGTCCTTTTGTCCCATCATTGACAAAATTACTAAAAATCATTCAAAACAAAAACAATTTTGGTGTCACAATGTCACCACACGGCCTTCTGTCCCTTCATTTGCCGCTTATCTTCTACCGCTCTGGAAAAGTGGTAGAAGATGGATGGATGGACAAGTTTTGTTTCACACTTTGTCAACACATGGCACTTTTGTCCCTTCATTTGTTCCTTCATCTTCTACCGGTGGATGGATGGATGGACAATTTTTGTTTCATGCACTCCCCACATGGCCTTTTGTCCCATCATTGACAAAGTTACTAAAAATCATTACAAAAAACACAAATCTCATGGCACATTTGTTTCACACTAAGCTAAAATGAAGCAAATGAAACACAGTTTATGCAACAAATATGTACCTGTTTGTTTCGTTGGTCACAAGTATCCAGAATTCTGGAGTCCAAAAAAAGCGACACAAAATCAGTGGCGGGAGCAGATGACAGCTCCTTCTCTCCATGATATCCAACTGGCTGTTCAAATGCTTTCAGCCACAGCTGATAAACATCTTCATCTCTAAGAAGCTCCCAGCCGTCAATGTCCAAACCTCCCACCGCATCGCCACTACCGATAGTCCTGCCACCGCGCACACGTGGCACATGTCGATGCGCACCGGCAGTGCGCTCTTGCGCAGCCAAATGTCACCCATGGCCTGCTCTGGACCTTTTCGCTCCGCGACCACAGTTTGGCAAAGCAGAGCAATCTGCAGACGAGGCTCCTGTGCCATTTTGGGCACGGCTGGACACAGAAAACGTAGCTGCAGCGTTGCACGCAAGATGTCCGTCTCCACTTTTGCAAGAATGCTTGCACCATTGTCCAAAGGCACATAATCAGAGCTGGACTCTAACTCAGATGACGAACTAGGGCTAAGCTCTTCCTCTAACCCAGGAGCGGTGAATACCAGTCCTAATACCTCTTCAGCTGAGAGCATTTTTTTCGCCATCCTGTTTCCTCCTGTCAAGCAGCAGCATGAAAGGGGGTGGGCTTCAAAAGCTGATTTGACCTACTTATTGCATTGGACCATTTCCAATTCTCATGGTAAATGAACAGCCACACCTCTCCCACCAAGTGGTGTTAAAAGGTTTGTACATTTCACACTCTATTCAGCTGTACAGGCTTTGTTTAGACTGATCAGCTGACAGGCGCAGAAGTGCGCCATACACACTCAAAGGGTTAAGAAGCCACTGGCTATGGAAAAAGAGCCACATGTGGCTCCAGAACCACAGGCTGTAGACCCTTGCACTAGAGGGACTGCCTATATGCTATTGACCACTCAAACCACACACCCCCATCTGCAGTACGTATGTTACTTAATCTGACAACTGAAGCTAAAAGCTAATGTTAGCCTCAAACATGGCATCACCACTTGGACAGATCTCAGATGACAAAAGAGGGGTGAGCTAGGGCTCGTTAGCGTTTAAAACATTATGCCACAGAACAGCTTGTTTATAGGATAGCTTCCCCGTGCGTAAAATGGTGCTACAGTAAATAAACCCTGAGGTATTTTGACCAAATAATGTAGCAGGCAATTCATTAACACCTCTGGGAGCTGTTTCAACATGCTCTTTGATAACACCTGTGATGATTACATCAAAATAAGTCTCACATTTAACCACCTTAGCTACCACGTTCATATATCATTTCTACTTTCTGCATTTACTGTATATAAAAACATCAAACTCTTGCATCTCCTCTTTCAGGCAGCCTGGAGGTTCTATGCCACCAATCTTTCCCGCACAGACCTGCTGTGCACCTGGGATTTCTACGAGCAGACCGTATCCGTCCCCATGTACAGGTAACTCATCCTGTATCACATTCTGCCATTTCTCTTACAAACAGAAAACCGAGCCGACAGAATATCCTCCACTTTATTGTGTCCTGGACCGGTTTGTGGGATCAGATGCTACACGCTGCTGTGGCTCTTCTTTTTTCTGCTTTGATAAGGCTTTTTTTTTTAAAAAAAGATGATACTGGAGTCTTGGCAGTGACGAGCTTTGAAATGTGGGCCAGCCTGAAGAATTAATCACATATTTCTTGCTGTGTAGCCAAATGATTCAGCAACTGAGGACGCACAATGTTTCTATAGCAGGGGTTTTCAACTTCTACTACCCAGCCAGCATGTCCATGTGGGCCCCACCTAAGGTTAAAAGCTGGGCTGTCTTATGGGTCCCATATGGGTTTTCCCAATGGTTCCACATTGGCCCCATCTGTGTTTGCCCACATGGACTTTACCTGTGGTACAGGTGAGCAGGTAATCTGTTCACCCCCTTTAAAAACATCTGGGACCCACAAGGGTTATAATGGGTGAACAGGTTTCAGCAACACTTGTGCCAGAGGCAACATTAGGCAAAAAAGTCATACATTTTCATTTTTTTCACATAAATTCGTAAAAAAAAAATAAATCACAAATTTACTAGAAAAAAGTCATAAATTTATGGGAAAAAAGGTGAAAATTTAGGAGAAAAAACTTGCAAATTTACAAGAAAAAAAATCTAAAATTACTTGAAAAGAGTTAGAAACTTACAAGAGAAATTTAGCAAATTTACAAGAAAGCAGTCACAAATTTATGAGGGAAAAAATTTTAAAAAGTTGCAAATTAACAAATAAAGTAACAAATATACGTATGTGTAAATAAATTGTGCCCTTCAGAGGTAAAGTGGGCTATCCCACAAAACCATTATTTTGAGAAAATGAGCTCTAAAGTTGAAATATTCTCAAAAAATCAGTGTGCCTATATCATTAAAAAGTTACCCCCTATAATTACCTTCAAGGTGTGACTTAAATATGAAAATATATTTAAATCACATAAACTTTAGAGCTCATTTTCTCAAAATAATGGTTTTGTGGGATAGCCCACTTTACCTCTGAAGGGCACAATTGAAAATGTATGAGAAAAAAGTCTCAAATTTATGAGGAAAAAGTTGCAAGATTACAGTTAAAAAATGGCAAATTTATAAGAAAGTTCCAAAATTAGAGTAGAAGAGTACAATAGGCTTTATTGTCATTGGACAGTTGTGCAGCTCAGTGAAAGTGTGGGTGCTCCACCAGGCTACTGCACAATAAAGTAAGCGAGAAGAATTTGAAATAAAAACAGTTACAGAGCACACGGTTAATCATACGACTGAAGCAGAAATAAAAAGTAAAAATAACAAATAGCCCACAAGTATATACAGTGGTGTGAAAAAGTGTTTGCCCCCTTCCTGATTTTTCATTTTTTTGTTTGCCACACTCAAATGTTTCAGATCATCAAACAAATTTAAATATTAGACAAAGACAACACAAGTAAACACAAAATACAGTTTTTAAATGAAGGTGTTTATTATTAAGGGAAGCAAAAATCCAAACCTACATGGCCCTGTGTGAAAAAGTGATTGCCCCCTAAACTTAATAACTGGTTGGGCCACCCTTAGCAGCAACAACTGCAATCAAGGTTTGCGATAACTGGCAATGAGTCTTTTACAGTGCTGTGGAGGAATTCTGGCCCACTCATCTTTGTACAAGTGTTGTAATTCAGTCACAATGGAGGGTTTTCGAGCATGAACTGCCTTTTTAAGGTCATGCCACAGCATCTCAACCGGATTCAGGTCAGGACTTTGACTAGGCTACTCCAAAGTCTTCATTTTGTTTTTTCTTAAGCCATTCAGAGGTGGACTTGCTGGTTTGTTTTGGATCATTGTCCTGCTGCAGAACCCAAGTGCACTTCAGCTTGAGGTCATGAACAGAAGGCCGGACATTCTCCTTCAGGATTTTTTGGTAGACAGCAGGATTCATGGTTCCATTTATCACAGCAGGTCTTCCACGTCCTGAAGCAACAAAACAGCTCCAGACCATCACACTACCACCACCATATTTTACTGTTGGTATGATGTTCCTTTTCTGAAATGCTGTGGTACTTTTATGCCAGATGTAATGGGACACACACCTTCCAAAAAGTACAACTTTTGTCTCGTCAGTCCAGAGTTTTTCCCAAAAGTCTTGGGGATCATCAAGATGTTTTCTGGCAAAACTGAGACAAGTCTTTATGTTCTTTTTGCTCAGCAGGGGTTTTTGTCTTGGAACTCTGCCATGCACATCATTTTTGCCCAGTCTCTTTCTTATGGTGGAGTCATGAACATTGACCTTAACTGAGGCAAGTGAGGCCTGCAGTTCTTTGGATGTTGTTTTGGGGTCTTTTGTGACCTCTAGGATTAGTCGCCTCTGCGCTCTTGGGGTAATTTTGATCGGCCAGCCACTCCTGGGAAGGTTCACCACTGTTCCATGTTTTTGCCATTTGTGGATAATGGCTCTCACTGTGGTTGCTGGAGTCCCAAAGCTTTAGAAATGGCTTTAAAATCTTTTGCAGACTGATAGAGCTCAATTTGTTTCTCATTTGTTCCTGAATTTCTTTGGATCACAGCATAATGTCTAGCTTTTGAGGATCTTTTGGTCTACTTCACTTTGTCAGGCAGGTCGTATTTAAGTGATTTCTTGATTGAGAACAGGTGTGGCAGTAATCATGCCTGGGTGTGGCTACAGAAATTGAACTCAGCATTCCAAAGATGTGATAAACCACAGTTAATTTATGTTTTAACAGGAAGGGGGCAATCACTTTTTCACACAGGACCATGTAGGTTTGAATTTTTTTTACCCTTAATAATAAACACCTTCATTTAAAAACTGCATTTTGTGTTTACTTGTGTTATCGTTGTCTAATATTTAAATTTGTTTTATGGTCTGAAACATTTAAGTGTGAACATACAAAAAAATGAGAAATCATTAAGGGGGAAAACACTTTTTCACACCACTGTACACAGGTGCGGTAGTGGCTTTGCAGGTGGAACTATGTACACAAGAGTGTGGTGTGCAGAACACACAATAGAGTAAAATGGCCCAAGGATTATGGAAAATATGTACAGTAGTGATTTCATGGATGGGTCAATATACATGAAAGTGAGGAGTGCAAAGACAGGTGAGTTATAGTGATAATTAAAAGGTCCTCAGTTCTGTGCATGTGAGTGTTCAGAGGGAGGGGGTGGGGCCTCTGATTGTTTGCAGTTTGGATGGCCCAGGGTAAGAAACTGTTTGTCAGTCTGGAGGTGTGGGACCTGATCGATCTGAACTGTTGTCCAGAGGGAAGCAGGTCAAACAGGTGGTGGGTGGGATGAGAGAGACCTTCTGTGATGGCCTTGATCCTTCTGAGACAGGAGGATCTGGAGATGTCTTCCAGGAAGGGCAGAGGGCTGCCAATAATTTTTTTGGGTGGTATTGATGATCCTCTGCACAGCCTCCCTGTTCTCGGCTGTGGAGCAAGCGTACCACACACCCAGACAGTAGGTGAGCACGCTCTCCACTGAGCAGCGGTAGAAGGCCAGCATCAGCTTCTGGTCCAGGTTGTTCTTCCTCACGACACAGAGAAAGTGCAGCCACTGCTGGGCTTACTTCACCAGGGCCTTGGTATTGACAGTCCAGGAGAGGTCAAAGGAGATGTGGGTGCCCAGGAACGTGAAGGCAGGGACATTTTCCATGCAGTCGCCATTTGTGGGGGAAGGTTGGGGGGGGGGGGGTCCTGTCTGTTCTTCCTGAAGTCCAGTATGAGTTCTTTGGTTTTTTTGGACATTCAGTTTCAGGTTGTTTGCTTGGCACCACAGCAGCAGATTCACTACCTCCACCCTGTACTCCTTCCCATCGTCATCGGTGATGAGCCCAACCAAGGTGGTGTCGTCTGCATATTTCACAATGACGGTGGTTGGGTGGGTTGGAATACAGTCAAAGGTGTACAGGGAGTACAGCAGAGGGCTTAGCACGCAGCCCTGAGGGGAATCAGTGCTGACAGACAGTGTGGAGGAGTGGTGGGGGCCAAGTCTGACTGTTTGTGGGCAGTTGGTGAGAAAATTCTTTATCCAGGAGCAGGTGGGGGGATGGATCTGGAGGAGGTGCAGTTTGTTGATCAGGATGTCCGGGATGATGGTATTAAAAGCTGAGCTGTGAAAATTACAAGAAAAAGTTCCCCAATTTGCAAAAGAAAAGACAATTTTAAAGAAAAACTAACAAATTTATATGGGGAAAAAGTAGCAAATTTACAAGAAAAAAAAATTGCAAATTTATGAAAAAAAGTTGCAAATTTACAGTAAAAAAAGTTGCAAATTTATGAGAAAGTTTCAAATTTTCAAAAAAAATTTATCAAATCAGGGGGAAAGTCACAAATTTACAAGAAAGTTTATAAGTTGAAAACAAGTAAACAGGTAAAGTCCATGTGGGCAAACACAGATGGGGCCAACATGGAACCTGTGGATAAACCCACATGGACCCATAAGACAGTCCAGATTTAACTTTTGGTGGGTCCCACATGGACATGCTGGCTGGGATATGGACAGTTTTGGCTGTAAAAAAATACATTGAGCTACAACATATGTTTCCTGTTCCCTGCTTGATTTACACCTATTCTTGGAAGTCATGGGCTGCTGTTGGTTTTCTTCTGTTTGAAACTGACTTCCTTCGCAGTCTCATTCCAGTCGTAATTTGACTTGAAAAGGTTATGACCAACAGAACAGAGAGCTGCCAGACTAAATGCAATTATGCTTTAAAAGGCCCAAAGGTGAGTTCTAACCTCAGGAAACAGATTTATGGTTCGTCTCTTTGCAGATTGATCCCACCCCTCAATCAGCTGGACCTACTGAGGAATCTGAAGGGAAGGTCATTCAGGTATGAGAACGACATCAGAGTGACCATGTGGTGATGGTAACGATGCCCATATACTCAGTAGGCTATTTGTTGCTTTTTAACAACTAGTGCATGCCTGTAGAACGCAAGTATTCCTGTCTGAAACAGGTATCCCAATCAGGCTTTACAGGCCCAAATATAGGCTGTGTTTGACAGTGGAATACAAAGAGGTGTAGGCTATACGTATGTAGGCAATCACATGTTAGACTTTGACAATTATAAAAAGGGGTAAATGGCACTAAGATTTATTTGATTGTGTGAATATTAATTACAGAATACCTAAATATTGAAAATGAATGGGACATCCAGTATTAGAGACCATTTCAAATCCCTTGTTTATTTGTTTGTCAGATCACTTATTTGTGTGATCTTTTATCACTTACTGTATATTCATAATAGTGTATCTTGCACTTTGGGGAATGGGAGTTGTTCAGTCACCATTATAATTATTAATTATTTTAGTTTAAGTCACTGTTCAGTGATGGAGTTCAGTGTAATATTGAATTTCTTCTGTGTATCGTCAATAAACTCATGCAGTACTATAACAGGACATGTTTACAAATATTTGAGACCCATTGTAGTGCATCAGTTTATATTTTAGCAATATTTTGTTATTAAAAGGTTTATTAAAACTTTAATGCAAACACTGAGGCGGTGCTTATATCGTCGCGCTGGGGTGATACTGACGCCATATGATCTGAACCTTGAGGGCGTGACTGGCAAAGACTGAGCGCCGTCACTCTATTGTAAGGGTTTGTTTTTTATTGATGTGAGAAGATTATTTATTATTATTATGATGATTATTATTATTCTGCCTAAACTATTGCATTTTTGACCATCTAAACGTTAACCAAAACGCATTTTTTCACACACACCTCAGACCCGGTGAAAAATTTTGTAAACTGGAAAAAATATGTGCCCTATGATGAAAATTTATCCAGCGTGTGGTTGATACATCCTGCATTCATGGAGCAAAAATTGTAGGGCCTTCCCCCCATGTTTTTTTTTTTTTACCTTTGGTAATAAAAAAAAAACGGTGGATCCAATCAGCTGATCACTGGAACCACATGATAAATAAGCCTCAGGGAAAAAGCCATGCATTAACATTTTTTTTTTCACTTTATTGAAAATAACTTTTTTTAATCACCATCAGTTAGCATGCTTTTGAGCCAGGTCATGTCTGGCTGCGTAAGCTGTGTTTGAAAGTTGAATACAGAGGTGTAGCCTATGTGTAGGCAATCACACATGCTAGACTTTGACAAATATGAAAGGGACTGAACTGAGATTTATTTGTGTGAATATTAATTACAGAATAATTGAAAATGAATGGGACAGCCAATATTAGCCACTGTTTAAGAACAGTTTTATTTTATTTTTTTTGTCAGATCACTTATTTGTGTTGCGGCGGATGATAAAATAGGCAGCGTTGTGAAGTTTTAAGTTGAGTTAATTATAACATACCTCCGTCACGAGCTCCGCTCCCGGCGGCGTGCATGCGCGCCGGGAGCAAGCTCAGCGGCTCTCGGAGAAGGAGGACACAAAGTCTGTGTCCAGCAGCAGCAGTTGCAGAAGTGAGATTGAGAGAGCGAGTTACAGAACCTGTGCAGTATTTATACCCAACTCAGACAATACATCAAAGTGGATTCACAGCAGTTGGTACGATCAAAGGGACTGCAGAACAGGCATGAGACATTTGCATTTGTAAGACCTACATAACCATAGGCAGATTTGCTAGCCTCTGCTCCAGGTGCAGGACAAAGAGGTTACAAGGCACATCTACATATTGATCTGTCTCTAGGTCACAGTAAGGACAGGACGCATGAACACTATACATGAATGGCACATTACATCACAATACATGAATGGCACATTGCATCACAATACATGCATGGCACATTGCATCACAATACATGAATGGCACATTACATCTCAGTAGTGCAGCGGGAAAAACCGAGAGAAGAGAGCTGAGTGTCCTTAATCTGTTGTGGGGGTTAACCGAACCGCCCACACGCTCCCCCCCAGAGGGCACGGCAGGGGGCCGAGACCTCGATAATCCCTCTATGGGAGCAAGCTGTGGGAGAAGCTCGCTGCAGGCGGAGGGGGAGGGAGGAGAGGGGTAGTAAATGCCGGCAGGGGGACAGTGAACTCGTCCGAGCCGCGCAAAAATTGCTTGTGGGTCCGCGATGTCGAAGGGCTGTCCCGTTGAACGTGCAGAGGTCCGCAAGAAGAAAAATGAGTCTCTGGCTCCTCTCGTGGCCATGAAGAAAACAGGAGCGGCGAGACTGCGTAGCGGCTGTAAGAAAAAAAAAAAAGGAAGAAGCAGAGGGACATGGCTTGTTGGCTTTAGGTGCGGGCGCAGCCCTAAAGCCCCCCGGGAACAGCTGACGGCTGAAATCCCTTATGTGCCGTGGCTGAGACCATTAGAAATTCCAGTGGCGAGCTGCGTGCTTGCTTCAGGTGAATGAGCAGCCCTGAAGGTTCTGTGAGCAGTGGCAGAGGACGATAGCGGTCTCTGGAGCCATTATTTGTCCCGTGCGTGATGCGCCGTCCTCGTAACTCCCCGGTGCTTGCGCCGGGGCTCGTGCGTGGGTGGGCCAGCTGGAGAGGTGAGTCAGGGTGCAGAATCTTGATGGAGATCGGCGCAGACGGCGCCGATAAAATCCAGGTTTGAGCTGTGGCTGCAGCTTGGCCATGGTGCGTTGGAGCGGTGGGAGGAAATAGATGATCTTTTGTCCCTCTCGGCCATGGTACGTTCAGGTCCACGCACTGCGTCCTCCGCCGGCCCTGGAGGTTGCCGTCGTGGAGAAGGGACGAGGTGCCTGCGCTCTCGTGTGGAGGAGCTGCGAGCGCGGCCGGTCCAGCGTGGATGAGCAGATCTCAGACGTGCAGATCTCATCATGAAGAACGGGTCACCAGTGCAGCTGTCCAGATCAGAAGGTTGCTTTGCACAAACATGTGCATGATCGGGGTCGCCAGTGAAGCGTTCACTGGCAGTGTGTTCCTTTCTGCCTTCAGGTCATGGTGCGTTGGGGCGGCGAGAGGGAGGAGACGTCTTGTGTCCCTCGGCCGGTTCAGCGTGGATGTCCAGACTAGAATGTTGCATCGCACAAAGCGTGTGCGTCTTCGGGGTCACCAGTGCGGCGGCATGAAAAAATAAGCAGCGATGCTGTGGTTTTAACAGGTTTTATTAATCATACCGCCGTCACGAGCTCCGCTCCCCTGGTGACGTGCATGCGCGCCGGGAGCAAGCTCAGCGGCTCTCGGAGAAGGAGGACACAAAGTCTGTGTCCAGCAGCAGCAGTTGCAGAAGTGAGATTGAGTGAGCGAGTTACAGAACCTGTGCAGTATTTATACCCAACTCAGACAATACATCAAAGTGGATTCACAGCAGTTGGTACGATCAAAGGGACTGCAGAACAGGCATGAGACATTTGCATTTGTAAGACCTACATAACAATAGGCAGATTTGCTAGCCTCTGCTCCAGGTGCAGGACAAAGAGGTTACAAGGCACATCTACATATTGATCTGTCTCTAGGTCACAGTAAGGACAGGACGCATGAACACTATACATGAATGGCACATTACATCACAATACATGAATGGCACATTGCATCACAATACATGAATGGCACATTACATCTCAGTAGTGCAGCGGGAAAAACCGAGAGAAGAGAGCTGAGTGTCCTTAATCTGTTGTGGGGGTTAACCGAACCGCCCACAGTGTGATCTTTTATGAGTTATTGAGCATTTTTGTGTCCAGTTTGGTGACGGTTGTTGTTCAGTCAAACCGTGCATGTGGCCGCGTATGATACGCAGTTGATCTGGGCATTCTGCTCCGCAATTATGAACTTTTAATAATTAACTTTTAATAATTGTGTGAGCACACCAAGAGGAGTGCTATTGTGCCCATAGAAAGCAAGTATTCCTGTCTGAAACAGGTATCCCAATCAGGCTGCAAAGGGACTCCCATGTACCACTGACTGGGGCAGGCTGGGCATGCCTCCCCGCGAACGATCATGCAGCGGCTAGTCGGACACCGGTGGGAGAAGCAGCAGCTGAACCGGTGGATTGCAGTGCTTTGCAGGGAGCCAAGCTCAGCCTGCCCAGTTAATGGGAGTCTTAGCTGTTGCTTTACCCATGGTCCCAGCAGTTCAGCTGCTGCCCCCCCCCCCCTTGTGTTCTCCATGCCAAGTTATCCATTAGGCCTATGCAATCACAGTAACTTTATGGTATAATTTTTTTTAAGCATTAAATCTTAAGTATTATCTTTTTCTAGTCAAATTTGTCGCGTTTCACTTCCTTGTTTTGCATACGGAGCACTGTGGTTACTGATGCCATAATGCGTGTATTAGCCAATCAGTAAGAGTCAATACGAAACCAAACCCCGCTAACACTTCTTAGAAGCCTGGGCATGAGACATATCGGTGGCTTAACTTTTATTTATAAAAATGACACATTTTGACTGAGCGACTCCACATTTGGGGATGCACATCCTCGTAACCTCGAGAAACCATGTTTAAAATCTGAGGCCAGTCTGACAAACGGTTCAAGAGATATGTGTAGAAGAGACAGACAAACACACACAGACAGAGATTTGCTGCATTTATAGATACAGTAGATGATCAGGATGGGGGTATTCACCAGTTTAGCAGGAGGTACAAATGTTTAAATGTTAACAAATTAGCAAACAAAAATAAAGATGCAAAGATATGATAAAAGATGCCAATTTTAAAAAAGTCATAAATTACAATTTAATTACACAGAATAAAAAGTTAACTAGCATCCAGATGAGTGTTGCAAATTTTTGAGAAAAAAAAAACAAGAAAATGTATGGCAAAAAGTTGCAAATCTATTAAAAAAGTTGCAAAATTACAAGAAAAAAGTTGCAAATCTATGGGAAAAAGTCATTTTTTTAAAGAAAAAGTTGCAAATCTGTAAGACAAAGATTTTTTTTTAAATTTCTGCTTAGAATTAGTGGTTCAAAGTCATTTATTCATTTATGTAACATGATATAGAAATGTTTATGATGAGGGGGACAATTCTCTCTTTTTTTGTAGGTTGGGTGTGGGCAATGTCCCCCTTGATTTACACCTATGAATGGAGATGGTGATGGGGGATGGCAAGTTAACAAGGGGGATGCTTTTGGGTCATTTTGCTAACAAGGGGGATATTATGCCCCCTCATCCCCACCCCAAATCACCTATTGTATATACTGATGGATATCATCATTGTTGTATTCTCTTGGTTATTGTTATGTGGCTTCAGTACTCTCTAGCCTCTTGATATAGAGTGGGTTTCACTTATGGTGATACTATAAATCAATACACACAGAAACCAGACAAAGGTTATGACTGCTCTTTAGGAGAAGCCCCGCACACCAACAACAGACATCAGTAATCAAATTCTGATTATCATAGACTAACATAGCAGAGCACCAAGTGCTCGTACAGAATATACCACATCCCCCCTTTCCAAAACTGGGCTATATACTACAAATCATTTTCAGCAAGTATCACTTGCTGATGAAACACTTTCAAAAACACTTCTGATTTATGTATCTCAGTAACTCTTTCAGTAAACTCTAGCATGCTATTTTTCAATATAACATTTATAAACACTAAACATTTCCTTCAAGACACTCTTGTTCTTTTATTCTTCTCTCATCCGCTCTTTTCTTTAGAGAACACTAACTTAATAATGTAATTACTTATAATCCTCATACTTGGCAGGGTGCCTAACTTCTCTGCCACTTATAGTGAGTGCTAAGTGCAGGAGAATCTTCAGTCGTCTTTACAGGAGGATCGTGTGGATGCCCGTCGGATGACGTTGTCTGAGAAGGTATCTCTTCTGATGACTTGTCAGGATCAGTGTCTTTGTAGAGAGTGGGGTGTATCCTCCTCAGGTGACGCCCGTTCTTCCTGAAAGTCTTCCCTCCTGGGGTGTGCACTGTGTAGGAGGATGGCTCATCTCTTTGGTGTACCACTACAGCAGGCTCCCAGCCATGCCATGTCTGCATGTGTACGGTGGAACTTGGGGTAGTGCTGGTAGTGTCTTAGCACCTTGGATGTAATAGTGCTATTGACGAGACTGCAGATCCTGTAGCCTGTTGTGCACATCCTGTGCAGCTGACTGCTGTAACACAAAACTGGAACATGGGAGTGTACTCCACAGGACTCTTCCCATTAATAAGTGTGCTGGCGACAGATCTAGACCCGTTACTGGTATGTTTCTTAGTCAGAGTAGGGCAAGATTTGTTTTTATGGTTCTCTCGGCAAGCCCATTCGATTGTGGATATTCTGGGCTGTAGTGTACAAGTTTGAACTCCCAAGATGCAGCAAACAACTTCATTTCATAACTGGCAAATGGTAACTGGTCACATACCACCTTGTTGGGGATACCATGCCTAATAAAGATGGTCTTCATCTTCTGTGTGTCATAATTTGGTGTTTGAGGAGGCTTAAGAGCAGGGCAAACCACTTCAGAAGAATATGCAGACTTAGATGAAAAGTTTCACCATTTTAATGAAAGCCCAAAACCTAATACAAACATGTTGACTTAAAGAATAAATACACACACCACAATTCCCCACAGCTCTATACAAGCATGCTATTTTACAGAATAAATACACACACCATAATTAAGGAAACCCGCAACCAAAATGCCAAACTACATACAAGAAAAACAGTTGCACATTGGAGCCACATGCAGCCTAGGAGGAAAGAGAGAAGAGGAGAGGAATGATTAATGATGAGTGTAACACACTGGGAAATAACTACTGAAGAAATGGATCTTGAGGTATTGGCAGAGAGCCCGGCAGTGAACTCCAGCTTGGGGAAAAGTGAAGGGGATCTGGAGACTGCAGAAAAGGAGGAGGAATGACTGGAGGACCTGGGTGGAGAAGTCGTAGTCTTGGAGAGGATTGGTTCAGGTAAGTGAGCACACACAGCCCCAGAGACACACCGCTGGAGATGGCAGCAAACCTGAGAGAGGAGAGGACAAAAGGTAAGATTACTTGAGACAAAAGATGTTTGCCAAGCAACAAGAACTGTAGTTGATAGGTGGCACAAACCCAACGATCCAGCGGAGAGCTCTTCACACACTGGCCCTTAAATATGCTGGTGAATTAGGAAGCAGCAGGTGTGTAATCACGCAGGTGCGCTGATGAGCTTTGGAGCCTTGGAAACAGAAGCAAGAAGGGGGGGAGGCACTATCGCCTGATCATGACAGTGCCTCCCCCCCCCAAGGGGTGCCTCCTGGCGACCCCCCAGGCTTCTGTGGATTGACAAGGTGAAATGCCCGAACCATACCCTTGTTATGGAAGTAGGATTGTGGGATCCATGATCTCTCCTTCGAACTATAACCCTTCCATTGTACCAAATACTGCAGACCCCGGCCTTGACGGTGCACGTCCAGAATCCGCTGGATGGTATAGGTGGTCTGTCCATCGATGATCCGGGAAGGGGGGGGGGGGTTCCGGAGGAGGGCACAAGGGAGTGATGGAGAGAGGTTCAATTTGTGAAACATGAAAGGTAGGATGGATGGGGAGGGATGGAGGCAACTTCAGCTGGATAGTGACGTCATTGATGATCCGGGATATCGAGAACAGACCCAGAAAGCAAGGGGACAGCTTCCGAGAGTCCGTCTTCACTGGCACCCTCTCAGCGGATGGCCAGACCTTCTGGCCCAGAGTATTTTGGCGCTGCCACACGCTTGCGGTTGGCATATAGGTGATTCTGCTTGGACGATCACTGAAGAGCAGCCTGAGTGGACTTCCAGAGGAGGTGACAGCAGCAGGTGTGGGCTTCCACTGAAGGTACCATGATCTCCCTCTCCATCATGGGCAGAAGCGGTGGCGCATATCCCATGGCGGCTTCAAAAGGTGTCAGCCCCATAGGGGAAGAGATGGCAGAGTTGAGTGCACACTCCACCCAGGTCAGGTGGGAGCTCCAAGTTGATGGGTTGCAGGATGCTACACACCTCCGGGTGGCCTCCAAGGACTGGTTTGCATGCTCGGCCTGACCGTTACTCTGAGGATGGTATCTCGATGTGAGGCTGACGGAGGTGCCCAGGGATCGATAAAACGCTCTCCACACCCGAGAAGTAAACTGTGGTCCTCGACCAGAGACAATGTCTATGGGGATGCCATGTAACCAGATGACGTGGATTGACAGGAGATTGGCCATCTCGGCAGCAGAAGGGAGACCAGGAAGAGGGACCAAGTGGACGGCCTTGGAGAAGTGGTCAGTGACAGTGAAAATGACAGTGTTACCTTGCGATGGAGGGAGACCCGAGACAAAGTCAATGGCGATATGGGACTACGGACAGGAAGGGATGGGGAGTGGATGGAGGAGACTGGCTTGGGGTGAAGAGTCTGATTTATTGGAGATGCATGTATGGCAGGCCTTAACATAGTCTTTGATGTCCTTCCTGAGGGAAGGCCACTAAAACACACACTGAATGAGTTCCATGGTGCAGGTGATACCGGGATGACAGGCAAAAAAAAGTTGTGTGCCCCCACTGAATAACACCACTGCGTAGAGGGGAGGGCACATACAGTCTGTTGGTTGGGCCTCCCTCGGGAACCGGTTCCACCGACTGGGCCTGCCGGACCCTCTGTTCAATATCCCAAGTGAGGGCTCCCAGAATTCAGGAGGAGGGCAGGGTGGTGTCCAGGAGGGGGGCAGCGGCTGCGGGAGGGAAGCTGGAGGAGGAGTCGGAGGAGAACTGGCATGAGAGAGTGTCAGGTTTCACATTATAGGACCCTGGGCGGTATGTAATAGAGAGGTTGAATCTGAGAAAAAACAGGGCCCACTGAGCCTGCTGGGCATTCAATCGCCTGGCAGATCTAAGATATTCTAAATTTTTGTCATCTGTCCAGACCATCACCGGCTGATTGGCTCCCTCCAACCAGTGCCTCCACTCTTCCAGTGCCAATTTAATGGCCAGCAGTTCAAGGTCCATACCTGTCAAGGCATACCTCATGCCTCCCTTATTGGGGGGGCTTTCACACCTGTACTGAGTACTTAAAAACTGTATTTATCGGCAGATGAAAGAAAACTGAAGCAAAAAAAAAACCAAACAAAAACCAACCAAACAACAACAATTGCAACATGAACTATTTCAAACATATTTATTCAAATGTACACTTATATGGACACAATCTTGAGCCATAACTTTTTGGTAATGTGAAAATAATAAGTCAAGTAGCACAGAAAACAAATAAATAAAAAAATAAAAAATAAATAAATTTAAAAAAATAAATGATAATATTAATAATAAATAAATAAAAATAAATAAAAAAACAATATTTTTCAAATTTACTTTAGCACAAGGTAGATTGCTTAATTTGAAAGTACACAATAAGAATAATTCTGAATATAGTTCTCAATTGTCAGCTAGATATATACACTTGGAATTAAAGAGTTTTTAATTGTCAGCTTTGTTACACTAATGCACTTGGATGAACTTGAAACAAGAAAATGTTCACTGATGGTGCTTGTTATAGTTCCAAGTAGCAGCCTTTGCTGACTCTAGCATTTCTTTTGAAGGCTTGACCTTGAAGCATGGAGTGTCACAATTCATTTTCACTTGCATGAAAGAAGTCAGAGTTTCTGGGAGCATACTTTTTCTGAAGTCGGTGTGAATTTTCCTGACCATGCTGAAAGCCCTCTCACTGTCAGCATTGCTGTGAGGAAGGCAAAGCAGTGCTGAGTACACTTTGAGGAGCTGGGGGAAGCATCAAGGGCTGTCTTCAAGGCCATCACCTGACCCCAGTAGACATCAACACGGACAGGCTTGCCATCCTTGTCTTGTAGAGGCACTGTGTTTTCTGGCAGCAGTTGCAGGTCCTCCCATTCTTCTTTCAGCTCTTCTGTATCAACAGTGGGGCAAAATGCAGCAGCAAGCTCTACAATGGGGCCATAGGTCAGGGACTCTGTTTTCCTGGGGTCAAGGACAGAGAGGTGTGGCAGAATTTTGTCGTCAAAGGGGAAATTGTTGAGCATCTTTCTCACTACAGCTTCATAGAAGCCTCTTACTGCTTCAAAGAACTTCTGCTCTGTGCCTGGGTCAAGTTCATGGGTTTGTAGGGCTTCTCTGGTTTCCAGTCCAATGGCGATAAACTCATCAGAGTGCTGCAGGTCACTGTCCAGGAAATCCAGCCTTCTTAGGTCATTGGTCGCCTTTACATACTTCATTTGAACAAATTTGACCAATAGTTTTCTCAAGAGATGATCCATTTCAGGGAGGAGACTGCCTATCTTGCTCTCGTCTGCTTGAAAGATGGTGTTGAAATTGTTGATGATAGGCAGGATGAACTTGAGAAGCAGGAACAAGTCACATACTGTCAGGCTCTTTTGGCCATGTACCAAAAAAAAAACAAGACGACTTCTTTGAGAGACTAATCACATAGAATGAAACATACGTCCATCCCTATGATACAGAAACTAAAGCCCAGTTGAAGCAATGGAAGCGTTATGACTCACCACCTCTGAAGAAGGCACATGTCCAACCCTTGGCAGGCAAAGTCATGCTCATGGTCTTTTGGGACCAGCATGGAGTAGTGATGATGGATTGCCTGGTAAAGGGTACCACAATTACCGGGACTTACTACACTTCACTGCTGCAGAAATTGCAGAAGGTCATCAAAAGCAATCATCATGCTGACCAAAGGTGTCCGCTTCCTGCAAGATAATGCCGGGTTCACAACTTACACATTGCCCAGAGGGAAGCACAGTCCTGCGGCTATTTAATCCTACCTCACCCCACTTCCCCTCCCTACCTTACACCATTGACTTCCACCTTTTTCCAACAATGAAGTCATTTTTGAAGGGCAAGCCCTTCCAAGACAATGAAATGCTGATTTCCATGGTCAAGTTGTGGCTTCTGGCACAGCCTGCAGACTTCTACAGGTGAGGTCTCCGCAGCTGCATAAAGCGATAGGAGAAATGTGTAACCCTTGGTGGTAACTACAGTGGGGCAAAAAAGTATTTAGTCAGCCACCAATTGTGCAAGTTCTCCCACTTAAAAGATGAGAGAGGTCTCCAATTTTCATCACAGGTATACCTCAACTATGAGAGACAAAATAAGAAAAAAAAAAATCCAGAAAATCACATTGAAGGATTTTTAATGAATTAATTGGTAAATTCCTGAGTAAAATAAGTATTTGGTCACCTACAAACAAGCAAGATTTCTGGCTCTCACAGACCTGTAACTTCTTTTTTAAGAGGCTCCTCTGTCCTCCACTCGTTACCTGTATTAATGGCACCTGTTTGAACTCATTATCAGTATAAAAGACACCTGTCCACAACCTCAAACAGTCAGACTCCAAACTCCACTATGGCCAAGACCAAAGAGCTGTCAAAGGACACCAGAAACAAAATTGTAGACCTGCACCAGGCTGGGAAGACTGAATCTGCAATAGGTAAGCAGCTTGGTGTGAAGAAATCAACTGTGGGAGCAATTATTAGAAAATGGAAGACATACAAGACCACTGATAATCTCCCTCGATCTGGGGCTCCATGCAAGATCTCACCCCGTGGGGTCAAAATTATCATGAGAACGATGAGCAAAAATCCCAGAACCACATGAGGGACCTAGTGAATGACCTGCAGAGAGCTGGGACCAAAGTAACAAAGGCTACATCAGTAACACACTACGCCGCCAGGGACTCAAATCTTGTAGTGCCAGACGTGTCCCCCTGCTTAAGCCAGTACATGTCCAGGCCCGTCTGAAGTTTGCTAGAGAGCATTTGGATGATCCAGAAGAGGATTGGGAGAATGTCATATGGTCAGATGAAACCAAAATAGAACTTTTTGGTAATAACTCAACTTGTCGTGTTTGGAGGAGAAAGAACACCATACCTACTGTGAAACATGGGGGTGGAAACATCATACTTTGGGGCTGTTTTTCTGCAAAGGGACCAGGACGACTGATCCGTGTAAAGGAAAGAATGAATGGGGCCATGTATCGTGAGATTTTGAGTGAAAACCTCCTTCCACCAGCAAGGGCATTGAAGATGAAACGTGGCTGGGTCTTTCAGCATGACAATGATCCCAAACACACTGCCCGGGCAATGAAGGAGTGGCTTCGTAAGAAGCATTTCAAGGTCCTGGAGTGGCCTAGCCAGTCTCCAGATCTCAACCCCATAGAAAATCTTTGGAGGGAGTTGAAAGTCTGTGTTGCCCAGCGACAGTCCCAAAACATCACTGCTCTAGAGGAGATCTGCATGGAGGAATGGGCCAAATTACCAGCAACAGTGTGTGAAAACCTTGTGAAAACTTACAGAAAACATTTGACCTCTGTCATTGCCAACAAAGGGTATATAACAATCAATCAATCAATCAATCAATCAATCAATTAAGGTTTATTGTCAATACTACCGTACGTGCAAGACATACAGGAGAATTGAAATTTGACTTGACATTGGGCGCGCTCTATAAGCACATCCCAGCGCCGCGGCAGCCTTGAGGCGCCAGTCATACAGTAGGGGTAAAGAGGGAAGGGGTAGGGAATGACACAGTAGGCAAGAGAAAAAAACATAGTTATCAGAATAGCGCTCAGTGAGCGAGATTATGATTACAAGAAAAAAAAAACTCAATGCACATTTAGCAGTCAAACAATACACACGTTGACAAAGAGCGATGAGAGACCAGTGTATGTATAATCAGCATATATAATCAGTGTGAGTGCAGTGTTGAATGTATCATTTGTTGATGTACAACAGAGGGGGGCGCCTCCTGGCAACGTATAGTTGTTATAATCATGTTTTCAAAACACAGATAAGCATGTCCAGTGTCTCTCTCTCTTCGTGCATGCCAGATGGCAAAGTTCTGTATTAGACACATGATAGCGCTGTCCTTGAAGAGTCCAGTCTGCTGAACAACAGCAATTGATGTTAATTGTTTGGGTTAAGAGAAGCCAAACTCTTCTGTTTTGTCTTCATCCAGGAGGAGAGGGCGCCGAATCAAGGTCAAGGCACAGTTCACTCAGAGCATACAATTTCCATCTCTCTTGCGATTCTGTGCTTCATAATTTCCATATACAGTCTTTAAAATCATTCCCTGGAGAGCACCAGCGACTCCAGATGTATACCATCTCCTGAATCAGCCATCATTCAGTTCACCATTGCCGCTATCAGTGCACTCCCCGACTGGTCGAATTTGTTGTTGAAGGAGCATTGCCGGGTCCGCTTTGATCAGCTCTCCCAACTTCTTAATTTCTGATACATCAGGAACTCCAGAGCCAAAATAGAAATCCTGTGATTAAGCCAAACAAATAGAGATGTCTTCCGCATCTCAGTCGAATCACACAGACACATGAATTCCCAATTGTCCATGAGTCCTGGGCTCCCCCTAGCCCGATCTTCTTTTGATGAGGTGTCAATCGCATATGAAGCCCACCAAATCCATAATTTTCCATTTGGAATAAGATTCAGCCAGAATAAGAGCGACACAGACAGAGACAGGACACAGCAAGCTGGGATAGTGAAGAGGGGAACATCTCAAAGTATTGAGATGAACTTTTGTTATTGACCAAATACTTATTTTACCAAGGAATTTACCAATTAATTCATTAAAAATTGTTCAATGTGATTTTCTGGATTTTTTTTTCTCATTTTGTCTCTCATAGTTAAGGTATACCTATGACGAAAATTGGAGACCTCTCTCATCTTCTAAGTGGGAGAACTTGCACAATTGGTGGCTGACTAAATACTTTTTTACCCCACTGTATGCAGAGAAAGACTAATAAATGTGCCAAGGTTGAGTCTTCTCAGTCCATGGAAGATGACTCAGGGGAAATCTCTTATGAACAGCCCTCGTAAATGTGTAACATTTCTATATTTTAGATAAATTATATAAAATTGAAAAGCCTGTTTTTTAGTGCCATAGCTATCATGGAGCAGCATATGCCCTGCTGAATCTGAACAGCGCTGTCAGTCAAAGATGGTGTTTCCCTATTCTCACCTACTGTAAATCATCACCTTTGTTGGGTTTGATCTACTGAAAGCTGAAGTTTGGTACTTTATATCCAGTGTGTCTAGGAAGCATGAAGGACTAAAAAGGCGCCGACCTGCAGTGTGGGTCTGGCTGTCAGGTACGATCTGATGCAGATGAGCGTATTTTTCCTTCTCGAAGCTCGGACTCTCCCATTCTTTTCGGTGACGTCCAGTCCCTTGATTTCCCTTTTCTTCAAGCTTTGTTTTCTTCGCCGGCGGCACGCTGCATGAAGCCATTTTGAAAATCACAAAAAGACTGCTTAGGTGCGTTCAATTTCGCCAGGCATCGAATTACTGTTCAGTTGATTTTAGGTTCTCTCAATAATTTTTTTTTTCGCTGTATATTTTTCTTTTTGGCGTACAGAAATGGCAATACGCCCGTATTTGCTAAAATTGCATTTTCCCCATATTAAAATACGGCGAAACTGTATCACTTGACGGGTATGAAGGTTCCCTACGTCATAATTTTTCTCAGCTAGGGTCAGCCGTCAAGAAAAAATGCGCACGGGTGGAACTTCTGATCGGAGCCGGGATTCTGTGAGAGCACAGCGCCCACCCCTGAATCAGAAGCATCCACCTCAACCACGAACTGGGCTTGGGGGTCAACCTGCACCAAAATGGGCACACTGGTAAACTTCTCCTTCAATGTAGCAAAAGCCTGGACCACTTACAGCAAATGGGCTCTTGGTAGAAGTAAGCTGGGTAAGGGGCAGAGCAGTTTTGCTATAGTCATGGATAAACTAGCGGTAGAAGTTGGCAAACCCCCAGAAAGTGTTGAAGCTCCTTCCTTAGTTTGGGGAGTGGGCCAGTCTGCTACCGCCTGAATTTTTACTGGGTCGGCCTTTAACATGCCCCTGCCCACAGTAAACCCCAAGAAAGAAGTGGGGCAGGTGGAGAACTCACACTTTTCAGCTTTCACAAAAAGCTGATTCTCAAGCAGCCGCTGCAGGACAGTCCGAACATGAACCACATGTTCCTTCAGTGTGCGAGAAAAAATCAATATGTCATCATAGTAAACAAAAATGAAGTTGTTCACCATGTCTTGGAGGACGTCATTGATTAATCGCTGGAAGACGGCGGGAGCGTTGGTCAGGCCAAAGGGGATGACCAGATATTCAAAATGACTCAAATGCATTTTAAACGCCACCTTCCATTCATCCCCCTCGTGGATACATACCAAATGATACGCATTCCGGAGATCGAGCTTCGTGTATACCCACGCCTGTTGGAGGAGTTCAAAGGCTGAATTGATGAGCGGCAACGGGTATTTATCCTTAAAGGCGATGGCATTAAGCTCGCGATAATCAATGCATGTCCGCAGGGACCCATCCTTTTTACCTACAAAAAAGAACTCCGCGCCGAGAAGAGCGAACAAAGGGTGAATAAGGCCAGCGCTAAGGCAGTCTTTAATGTAGCTCTCCATCGCCTCTCTCTCCAGCTCAGATAAGCTATAAAGCCGGCTGAATGGCAGCCGTGCACCCGGAAGGAGGTCAATAGCACAGTCATAGGACCGATGAAGTGGCAACGATAGGGCCCTTGACTTGCTAAAAACCTCCCCTAAGTCATGGTAGACCTGGGGCATGTGGCTGAGATCCATCAGCTCAGCTGAAGGAGAGTATAGAGGGAGAGAGGGTGAGCAGGCAGCAGAACAGAGACATGATGACAAACAAAACGAGCTCCAGGAGGAGACAGATCCTTGGGCCCAGTTAATTATTAGATTATAAGATAAGATAAGCCTTTATTAGTCCCACAATGGGGAAATTCCAGGATTGCAACAGCACAGGGATAGCAACACTCAGAGTAACAATCAGAAGGTAAGAGAAAAAAAAAAAAAAAAAAAAAAAAAACAAGAGCAGCAAGTATACATATGTACATATAAATAAATATATATATATATATACACACACAGTGCGGAGCATTGTAGCTAGATGGGATAGATATATAAATATATAAACACAGTGCGGAGCATTGTAGCTGGATGGAATAAATATATGAGTATATAAACACACAGTGTGGAGCATTGTAGTTAGATGGAATAAATATGTAAATATATAAACACACAGTGCGGAGCATTGTAGCTAGATGGAATAAATATGTAAATATATAAGCACACACAGTGTGGAGCATTGTTGCTAGATGGAATGAAACAGCACAACCGTCTACTTAGTTATCCTACATGGTATGATTATGTACCCATACATATTCTCACCCTCCATAGTGACCGGTATTTTCCTAGTTGTATACCGGAGGGGACCATTGTGTAAGTCTATTGCGTCTTTTGCACTCAAAACTATTAGGTTGTCACGTCTTTTTGCTATCTCTGCGAGCAGCCCTGCTTAGGTTGTACAGTCTGACAGCCGTAGGTAGGAAGGACCTGCGAAACCTCTCAGTTGTGCACCTAAGATGATGTAGTCTGCTGCTAAATGAGCTCCTCAGTGCATTCAGTATGTCCTGCATAGGGTGGAACTCAGACTCCAGCAGAGATGACAGTTTGGCCACCATCCTTCTCTCTCCTATCTCCTCCACTGGGTCAGGGCGCTGCCCCAGGACTGAGCTAGCTTTCTTGATCAGTTTGTTCAGTCTCTTCCTATCGGCTGCCGTAATGCCACTGCCCCTGCAGACCACTCCAAAAGTGATGGCTGATGCCTCCACCGTGTCATAGAATGTCTTCAGCAGCGCCCCTTGTACACCAAAAGACCTGAGTCTCCTCAGTAGGAACAGCCTGTGCTGTCCCTTCTTGTAGAGGGCGTCAGGATTGTGTGACCAGTCTAGTTTATTGTTCAGATGGACACCCAGGTACTTATAGGATGTCACCATCTCGATGTCTGTTCCCTGTATATTTACTGGTGCTGTGAGGGGTTGTCCTTGCCTGCGGCAGTCCACCACCAGCTCCTTAGTCTTCCTCGCGTTGATCTGGAGGCAGTTCCGATGGCACCAGTCCACGAAGTCCTGGATAAGCCCTCTGTACTCAGCTTCATCTCCGTTGGAGATGAGGCCAACGATCGCAGAGTCATCAGAGAACTTCTGTAGATGGCAGTGTGTTGTGTTGTGTGAGAAGTCCACAGTATAAAGGGTGAACAGGAAGGGAGCCAAAACCGTTCCCTGGGGGGCCCCCGTACTACCGATGATCGTGTCGGACACGCTGTCCCGGGTTCTCACAAACTGAGGCCGTTTGTGAGGTAGTCCAGGATCCATGATGACAGGTGCTGGTCCACCCCTGCGCACAGCAGCTTGTTCTTCAGGATCATCGGTTGGATGGTGTTGAAAGCACTGAAGAAGTCAAAGAACATGATCCTCACCACATTCCCGGGCTTCTCCAGGTGGGACAGAGAACGGTGAAGGAGGAAGATCACCGCATCCTCCACCCCAATGCCATGCTGGTAGGCAAACTGGAGTGGATCCATCGCTGGTCCCACCAGGGGGCAGAGGTGAGCAAGGAGCAGTCTTTCCAGGGTCTTCATCATGTGGGACGTCAAGGCCACTGGTCTGTAGCTGTTCAGATCTTTGGGGTGGGAAGTCTTTGGTACAGGTATCACACAAGATGTTTTCCACAGCTGTGGTACCCTCCCCAGCTTCAGGCTCAGATTGAAGATGTACTCCACAATCCCACACAGCTGGTCTGCACAGGACTTGAGGAGCTTTGCGCTGATGCCGTCCGGTCAGTTATGTTTGTGAAGCCACGGATACCCCTAAATCATGGAGGAGGAAGATTGTGGCAGCACAAAAAACTGGATTGTCTCACGATGGTTACCGGACAAAATGATCAAAATGGGCACTGTTTGCCAGGTCACCACCATGAGACTACAACCAGATATGGAGGAGACATTAACAGGTGTTGGGAGGTTCCTGGTGGGGATCTGAAATTTCTGAATCAGTTCCTGATGAATGAAATTTTGCTCCGCCCCGAAATCCACCAGAGCGGAGGTTTTACACTTGGCTCCTGGTAATTACATAAGAGCTGGAAGTGTAAAACAGCTGGGGGGATTTCGAGAAGAACCTCCCACGGTTACTGATGGGCCGGTTATTTTTGGCTGAATTGGGCATTTAGAGATGGCATGATCAGTAGCCTCGCAATACATGCACGCCCCCGCCTTTTCCCAGCACTCCTCCGGAGTCAGATGAGGCCTAGCCAGGATCATCGGCTCCAAAGGCGGCACCGTGGATGCAGTGCGCGGGGGGGGGGGGGGGGGGGCGAGGAAACCAGCCCTGGATCAGGCAAGGGAGTGGTGGTCCTTCGCTCTCTAGCGCGCTCCTGGAACTGGTTATCAAGGGCCACTGCCTGCGTGATCAACTCATCCAGAGAGGAGGGGTTCACCTGAATAGCCAGTTCATCGTGGAGGTTGGCATTCAGACTACAGAGGAAGACGCTACGTAGCGCAACGTCATTCCACCCAGAGTTCGCCGTGGCGACCTGAAACTCGACTGAGAAGTCAGCAACTGATCGACTCCCATGCCGGAGCCCTAGCATATGGCAAGCAATGTTCTCCTCACTCTCAGTGTGATCAAATGCCCGGCTGAATTCCTGAACGAAACGATCGAAGGTAAAGTAGTGTGAAAAAGTGTTTGCTCCCATCCTTATTTCTCATTTTTTTGTATGTTTGTCACACTTAAATGTTTCAGATCATCAAACAAATTTAAATGTTAGACAAAGATAACACAAGTAAACACAAAAGGCAGTGTTTAAATGAAGGTGTTGTATGATTAAGGGGAAAAAAAAATCCAAACCTACATGGCCCTGTGTGAAAAGTGATTGCCCCCTAAACCTAATAACTGGTTGGACCACCCTTAGCAGCAACAACTGCAATCAAGTGTTTGCGATAACTGGCAATGAGTCTTTTACCGCGCTGTGGAGGAATTCT
This sequence comes from Pholidichthys leucotaenia, assembly GCA_020510985.1. NCBI lineage: Eukaryota > Metazoa > Chordata > Actinopteri > Cichliformes > Pholidichthyidae > Pholidichthys > Pholidichthys leucotaenia. The sequence continues at coordinate 193,647,812 of CM035843.1, read as the reverse complement.
GGCCCACTCATCTTTGCAGAATTGTTGTAATTCAGCCACATTGGAGGGTTTTCCAGCATGAAACACATTTTTAAGGTCATGCCACAGCATCTCAATTGGAAGGGGGCAAACACTTTTTCACACCACTGTATATTGGGCCCCTTCCGGACCACTCAAGACGGACTGAGCCCACTTGAGTGCCCGGTCGCAGAGTAAAAGGGTGAGGAACTAAATCTTAGCCGAATCATCCCTGTATTCCCCGTCCACCTGCTGGAAATCCATCCGACAGTGTAACAGGAACCCCTTACATCCCCTCCCATAGGGGGCAGGCATGGGGATGGAGATGGTCCTGCGGGAAACCGGAGCTGCTGGGACAGCAGGTGCAGGAGGGGGAGCGGCTGCACCAAGAAGTCGACATGAATGCTCCGTAACCGTGGTCAGTTGTTGGGTAATTGTTTGGAGCTGCTCCGACAAAAACAGGAGAGGAGTGATTAATGATGAGTGTAACACACTGGGAAATAACTACTGAAGAAATGGATCTTACGGTATTGGCAGAGAGCCCGGCAGTGAACTCCTGTCATGGGCTGGGTTGGACGTCTCCAACCCCGTCCATGATTTGTATACATGTTGTATTTTCCCTGGTTGTTGTTTTCTTAATTTTCAGTTGGCAGTTTTTAGGAGCCTCTGGGTCCTGGGCTCCCTGCCAGCCTACAGCCACGCCTCCCTCTCTCTGCTGGCATCCACCAGCTGACATTACCATTTATCCACTCCCCTGTTCTCATGTACACTCTTTCATACATGCACACACACACACACATTTATTCTTACTCACATACTCTGACACTCACTCACGCACCGGCTGCCGCCACACACCTGCATCCACTTGTCACTCATTAGTACATGGACTATTTATGTGTGACAGTGTGAGTACTCAGTGTGGTGGCGTAAGTCAATGTTTGATATTCAGGCTCACTCCTTGTTGGTTTCTCTTATTTTCTGGACTTCGGGCAGTGTTGTTTTTCCAGAGCCAGCTGCGCTCCAATAACCTCATGTAAGTCTTTCGCCTCTTTATATTTGCCCTTCCTCTCCGCTGCCCAGTTCTGCCTGGGAGCGCGTGGGGCTCATCTCTCCTCCAGCCAACGGAGTTTGTAGCCAGTGCATCTTAATCATTACTCATCTTGGACTGTTTTCATGGACAGTTTTGTATGCTGATTTTCTGTTAATCAACACGTTCACTTCACCTGCGATTGGGCTTGTATCCTTTTCACCTGTGCGCTGCGGCGCACATACTGTACATGACAGTACGCTGCCACCATTAGAGCCCAGTGGTGAAGTAGCGTGTTGTTTTTTCGCCTTTTTGTGTGTGTTTTTCTTACCTGTTTGGAGCTGGCCATGTCTCCGGGTCGTTGACCTCACCCAAGGAGGGGAGGGTTGGCACCAGGTAGACCCAGTTTGGAGGAAGAATGGGCGACGGACTTCATTCAGAGCTATGTGGACGAGGCTCTAGAAGCCCGGGGTCCCAACCAGGTATGGGAGTGTCTGCATGGCGCTATGAGAATCCTGAAGGCACATTCTGGACTCAGGAATTATCCATAGTTTGCAGGACTGTTTTCCTCGGTCCACGCACTCCAGCAAATGTTTCCCGACCTGAGGTTCGAAGCGTTTCCTGCTGCGCTGAAGCGGAGGCGCACTCCCCGACAGCCGTCATCCTCTTCTCCCGCTCCACCATTGTTACCTCCAGCTCCAGCAGGCATAAAACCGGTTCCGGCGAGGGCATGCCCAGCCTTGCGGTGGAACAGTCGTCCAGCCCTGGATCAGCAGAGAGGCACCATCTCCTCCTCGCCAGCAGCCCTGTCTTAATCCTATGAGACTTAACCCATGGCAGTTCTCTCTTCCAGTTTTTCTTAGCCAGCTGTCCCGTCAGCCAACTTTTCCTCTCCAGCTGCCACACAATCTGTCTCCTCGATGGCTCCTCCTGCTGCTCAGAGGCTCTCCGTGTCATCTCCAGTAGTTCCCATCTCCATGACTCCAAGGGCGGTCCCTACTCCTTCCACAGTGGGGTCCAAGCTCTCCAGAGCAAGGAAGATGGAATTCTCCCAGATTTGGAATGATCCAAATCCGGGAGAACAGGCAAGTGTTCCACTTTTATTAATGATGAAATGTCTTGCCTGATTCCTGTTAGGGAAACTCAGGGAAAGCAGTCCCCTGAGTTCTCCCCACCTGCTGCTACTATGAACTGCTCACCAGCCCTCTCCATGATCTCTCCTGTCATTCCTGAATGTAAGCCAGCGCCAGAGCTTAACCGCTGGGACCAGGAGGAGCCAGGGGTCCAGGAGGATCCTTCCCCCACAGGAATGGTGAGCCAGACCCCAGCCGTCTCACCAGAGGAACTTCTTGCGTGGAGCATAGAAAAGCGCTATATAAGTGCAGGTTAGTTAGTTAGTTAGTTAGCATGCTGACTGGGGCCAATGAGACTGCAGTGACCATCACGCCTGCTGCGGATGCCACCGTAGCAGAGTCAGCGCCAAAGCTGAACATCCAGGAGGCCGAGCCTGTGAGAATATCGCCCAGATCATCGGAGTCCTGGATGGCAGTGGAGCTCGAGCTAAGACAAGTGCTCTCTTTTGTTTTTCTTCTCCCAGTTTTAGAGCATTTTTGCCTAGCTCTAGGTGAGGAGAGCTAGGTGCACCCACACGCTGCACCTGAGCTCGTCTCGCCGGGCTCCACCGCTGCCGGTGACCCTGACCCCTCTTGCTCTCTGTCTAAGTCCTCTTCAGGGTCGCCGGAGAGAGTCCTATGCTGCCGGACAAGTCCAAGGATCCAGGCTCGCTGCTGGAGGCCACTGGGGGTCTTGCTTCCCCTGCTGAGGGGTTCGTCATGGGTGCTCAGCTCCAGCCCAGGGTGCCTGTGATTGATCGCCTTCTGGCTCAGGTGCTCATGTAGGTCAGCTGGCCCACGGTTAAGGTGGCATTGGGGTCAGCAGTGGCTCAGCCAGGTCCCACCAAGGGTGCAGCAGTGGCCCAACCGGGTTCCACCGTGGGTGCAACCATGGCCCGGTCGGGGTCCTCCGTGGGTGCAACACAGGCCCAGTCGGGGACCACTGCTGGTGCAACTCTGTCCCGGGCCAGGACCACCGCGGGTGCAGCCATGGCCCAGCCCGGGTCCACCACGGGTGCAGCCGAGCTCCAGTCCCAAGCCGGGACCACCGAGGGTGCTGCCGGCCAGTCTGAGGACACCAAGGTCTCCTCTTCCCTTCCAGAGGCCTTCTGGGTGTTCCTTCCTCTTCTACTGGGCACCATCACGGCCCATCTTCCTCTGCCACCAGAAACCGCAGGGGTTCCCCTTCCCCTGTCCGGCCACCCACCTCTTAGCCTTCCGGTGGGTAGACCACCGCCTCGTCTACCCCTCTGGTCCTGGTGGCTCAACTATGCAGGCTGGCCACTCGAAGGACTGGGTTTCCGTGTCGGGTGGCCCATTCGCCCTGGCAGGCCACCTGACACTGTTCTACGGGCTGCCTGCTGGGCCAAGGACTCTAGTCAGCCCCCTGAACTTTGAGACTCTTGGGTCTTGGGGGGGGGGGCTTAGCCTTTGGAGTTTGGGTGATATTGTTTTCCCGTGTTGTACTGTACTATTAATTTTATTCGTTAATTCCCTCCTGACCTGTTCCCCCCCACCTTCCGCGCTGGTTTGTGTGACAGTTTTCTGGGTGGGGGGGCAAGTTTTTCTTTTTGTTTTCTTTTGATGGGTCGGTGGGTGTCTGGCTTCCACCCCTTGGGGGGGGGGGGCTCTGTCATGGGCTGGGTTGGACGCCTCCAACCCCGTCCATGATTTGTGGCTGTATTTTCCCTGGTTGTTGTTGTTTACTTAATTTTCAGCTGGCAGTTTTTAGGAGCCTCTGGGTCCTGGGCTCCCTGCCAGCCTACAGCCATGCCTCCCTTTCGCTGTCGGCATCCACCAGCTGACTGTCATTACCATTTGTCCACTCCCCTGTTCTCATGCACACTCTTTCATGCACACACACACACACACACACACACACACACACACACACACACACACACACACACACACACACACACACATTCTTACTCACATACTCTGACACTCACTCACGCACCGGCTGCCGCCGCACACCTGCATCCACTTGTCACTCAGTAAATGGAGTATTTAAATGTGACAGTATGAGCACTCAGTGTGGCGGAGTAAGTCAACGTTTGATGTTCAGGCTCACTCCTTGTTGGTTTCTCTTATTTTCTGGACTTCGGGCGGTGTTGTTTTTCCAGAGCCAGCTGCGCTCTGATACCCTCATGTAAGTCTTTCTTCTCTTTATATTTGCCCTTCCTCTCCACTGCCCAGTTCCGCCTGGGAGCACGTGGGGCTCATCTCTCCTCCAGCCAACAGAGTTTGTAGCCAGTGCATCTTAATCATTACTCATCTTGGACTGTTTTCATGGACAGCTTTGTTTGTTGATTTTCTGTTAATCAACACGTTCACTTCACCTGCGATTGGGCTCATATCCTTTTCACCTGTGCGCTGCGGCGCACGTACATGACAACTCCAGCTCGGAGAAAAGTGAAGGGGATCTGGAGACTGCAGGAAAGGAGGAGGAATGACTGGGGGACCTGGGTGGAGAAATCATATTCTTGAAGAGGATTGGTTCAGGCGAGCGAGCACACACGGCCCCGGAGACACACCCCTGGAGGTGGCAGCAAACCTGAGAGAGGAGAGGACAAAGGTAAGATTACTTGAGACAAAAAATAAGTTTGCCAAGCAACAAGAACTGTAGTTGATCGGCGGCACAAACCCAACGATCCATTGGCGAGCTCTTCAAACACTGGCCCTTAAATACACTGATGAATTAGGAAGCAACAGGTCTGTAATCATGCAGGTGCGCTGATGAGCTCCGGAGCCGGGAAAAGAAGCGGGGGTGGGGGGGCACGCTCACTTGATCATGACACTGTGTGACTGTGTGAGCTGTCTTTATCAGGCAAATGTAGTACTTCAGGGTGCTTGGACAAGTGGTCTACGAGTAAGAGGTTTGACTAACCTCTAAGCTTGAAAATGTCTGCTCCAATTTTTATCCGTGGTATTTCTAGGATTTCATGTGTGATGAGTGGCTCTTTCTGTTGCTGTGGTTGCAGTTGTTGGCACTGTTTGCACTTTTCCACCAACGTCACAATATCACATGACATTCCAGGCCAATAGGACTTTCCTTGCTCTGGCCTTTGTGTGCTGAACACCTTGATAAACTAGATGCAGTTTTTCTAGGATGAATTTTGTGAAACTTTGTGGTATGGTAATTTTGTCTCAAACTATTACAATGTCATTTAGCAGGCTGATATTATGTCTCATAGGCCAATAGCTGTGTAGATTCCTGCCCACACTTCCTCTTCTTGCTGGCCATCCAGTCATGTGTTTCTCATATAAAGCTTGTAGCACGCTGTCTGTTGCAGTTGCTGCTTGTAGTCAAGTGAGTGTGTCCTCACTCAGTGCATCTGTAGCTTCTATTACATACACCACTTTTTCCTCTGAGGTGTTTTCATCTTCATCTGCTTTGCCTGATGTTGCTTGTGATAGTGTGTCAGCAATGTACATTTGTTTGCCTGGTGTGTATGTAATTTTCAAGTCGTATTTTTGTAGTTGAAGCAACATTCCTTGTAGTCATGCTGGTGCCTTACTCAGTAGCTTCTGCAAAATGTTCTCTAAAGGCTTGTGATCAGTATACACTGTTACTGTCCAGCCATAAACATACTGGCAGTATTGGCACTATTTTTGCAGTACCGTGCTGTGTAATGAAATTACTGTTTAAAAATTCAGTAGTGCATTACAGTTACTGAAATTTGATCAGATGCGTTACTCACATTACTCGTTTTATTAATATGGATAGATATTTTAGTGCAAACAGACAATCATACAACTTGCAGTTGCTAGATACCCTCCTCCTCAGCTGCCAACTGGGGATGAATGCACAGTTTCGGTGGCTATTGGTGGGACAATTGCCATCCCCAGCACCGCCAGCGGCCTCAAGCCACTGGAGGTTGTCATGCCAAAGGCAAAGGTAAGCAAATAAATATAAACTGACCCTATCGTAACTGACGCAGCCATCACACAGTCTTCTCCGCGGGTCTGTTTCCTGCCCTGCCCCAGTTCACATCACAACCCTGTGGGAAGAAATGCCGTGGTGGTGGTGACTTCTCATATCGAGCCCTGATCACCTGTTGTTCGAGCGGTAAGTAGCCCCTAACAGTTCCTACCTCTGTGGTTAAAGATGAGTATTTTTTGAGCAAGAAGCTCGCATTTAATGTCCGCATTAAATGCGTTTAAAAGTTTTCTTATGCACAGAGAAAAAGTAACTGATTAGTTGCAGTAAAGAACAGTTTCTTCTAAGCGGTGAGCTTTCATTTATCTGTGCTTTCTATTTTATTTTATCTCATTCATTTACATGCGGTTGTGATATGCAACTCTTTCATGGAAGTAAATCCTCTAAATATACATTTTTAATGTGCTGGTCCAGGGGTGTCAAACATATGGCTCGTGGGCCAAAAATGGCCCACCAGGGGGTCCAAAGTTTTCTCTGTGAATTCACAGCTTTATTTCTAGTAAATTTCTGACTTTCTACTGATTACAATAGTTTATGTAAATCTGAGACATTTTTTCTCTATAAGATGACTTTTTTTCTCATCAGTTTTTCTTTTTTTCTGATGAAAACAAGGGGCCCTTGATCTTGCTGTGTGTGCAAGATGATTTAAGTATGTATTTAAAAGTAATGTGAAAGTTACTTTTCCAAGTAACTAGTTACTTTAATCATACAGTAACTCAAAAGTAACTCAGTTACTTTTGAAAATAAGTAACTAGTAACTGTAACTAGTTACTATTTTTTAGTAACTTGCCCAACACTGCATAGTGGTGAAATCTTTTGGAAGCAAAGACTATGGAGAGAAGCTTCTTCTCCATTTGAGCATATCTCCATTCTGTTTCTGTGAGTGCACATGAGGCATAACATATGGGATGGCCTGCCTGTAGAAGACATGCACCAAGTCCATCTTTTGAGGAGTCTGCTTGAAGTGTGAGAGGCTTCTTGTGATCAAAGAATTTCAGTACTGGTGCTTGCTTTAATGTGACTTTCAAATTTGCCAGTGCTGTACTGTGCTGTGGGGTCCACTGCCACATGACGGCTTTTTTCAGGAGCTGTCTCAGAGGTGCTGTAAGTGAAGCCTCACTTGGAATGTACTGTGTTAACAACTTTGTCATTCCCAACAAACATTTTAGGGCTTATTTGTTGGTCAGGGTGGCATGTCAATTATTACCTTTACCTTTGTCTCATCAGCTCTTTGTCCTTCTGCTGTAATAATGTGTTAATCCCCTTCCACAGCATGTGGGACACCATGCGGTGTATAGGGGCGGCGTCTATCTCTGTTTCTCTAACCCTAGGCCACACAGCTACTGTAAGTAGTGAAAGCTACAGTGGGGGGGTCAGTCCTCTAGTAGCTCTGTGCGTTAACGTTCCTTTCCCCATTCTATTATGCTGAGCACCAAGCTAGAAGGCAGAAATAGTCTTTGGTATGACCCGGCTGGGATTTGAACCCACCACCTCCCGGTTGTGGGATGGATGCTGTACCAACTAGGCCACCACTCCAGTTGTAATAATGTGCCCCATACACTTTACTGTGTTGACTTTGAACTGGATCTTGTCCTTGTTGAATTTTACATTTGCTGTTTTTGCTCTCTCCATTACATTCTGTAGGATCTCATTGTGCTCTTGCTCTGATGAAGCTGCGATGATCATATCATCTGCAATGATATGTACCCCTTGTATGTCACCAAGGCTCTCACAGTTCTTTTGCTGGAACACTTCACTTGCAGATTTTATCCCGAAGGGGAGTCTGAGGAAGCAGAATCAGCCCCATGGTGTGTTGAAGGTACATAGTTTTGATGATGCCTCATCCAGTTTAATGTGCCAATATCCATCTTTTTCTTTAAGGATGGAAAAAATGGATTTTCCGGACAGTTTGTTATGCACATCTTCAGGGGTGGGAATGGAGTAGTGCTGGCGTTTGACTGCCTTATTCAGGTCACCAGGGTCCAAGCACACCCTAAGAGAACCATTTCTCTTCTTTGTGACTGCAAGACTGTTCACCCATTCCGTCTGTTCAGTGATGGGAGTTATGACTTCTTTCCTCTCAAGGTCACGTAGTGTGTCCTTTAGTTTGTCCATAATTGACAGGGGAATGTTCTTGCAGCCACGCACTACTGGTACAATATTTGGGTCCACATGTACAGTTAGACCCAAAAAGATTTGGACAGTGACACAAGTTTTGTTATTTTAGCTGTTTATGAAAACATATTCAGGATACAATTATATAATCAATGTGGGCTTAAAGTGCAGACTCTCAGCTGTAATTTGAGAGTATTCACATCCAAATTGGAGCAAGGGTTTAGGAATTACAACTCTTTAATATGTAGCCGCCTCTTTTTCAAGGGACCAAAAGTAATTGGACAATTGACTCAGAAGGCTGCAAAAAAAAAAATAAATAAATAACGAGGCTGCATGGGCTCTTCCCTCGTTAACCTGTCATCAATTAAGCAGTTAAAAGGTCTGGAGTTGATTCCAGGTGTGGCGTTTGCATTTGGAAGCGGTTGCTGTGAACACACAACATGCAGTCAAAGGAGCTCTCAATGGAGGTGAAACAGACCATCCTGAAGCTGAAAAAAAAGAAGAAATCCATCAGAGAGATAGCAGAAATGTTAGGAGTGGCCAAATCAACAGTTTGGTACATTCTGAGAAAAAAAAAGAGTGCACTGGTGAGCTTGGGAACTCAAAAAGGCCTGGATGTCCACGGAAGACAACAGTGGTGGATGATCACAGAATCCTTTCCATGATGAAGAACAACCCCTTCACAACATCCACTCAAGTGAAGAACACTCTCCAGGAAGTAGGTGTATCAGTATCTAAGTCTACCATAAAGAGGAGACTTCATGAGAGTAAATACAAAGGATTCACCACAAGGTGCAAACCATGAATCAGCCTCAAAAATAGAAAGGCCAGAATTGACTTTTCCAAAAAACACCTGAAGAAGCCAGCCCAGTTCTGGAACAGCATTCTTTGGACAGATGAGACTAAGATCAACTTGTACCAGAATGATGGGAAGAAGAAAGTTTGGAGAAGAATTGGAACAGCTCATGATCCAAAGCACTACATCTTCTGTAAAACATAGTGGAGGCAGTGTGATGGCATGGGCATGCATGGCTTCCAATGGCACTGGGTCACTTGTGTTTATTGATGATGTGACAAAAGACAGAAGCAGCCGGATGAATTCTGAAGTGTATAGGGATATACTTTCTGCTCAGATTCAGCCAAATGCAGCAAAGTTGATTGGACGGCGCTTCACCAATGATCCAAAACATACTGCAAAAGCAACCCAGGAAGTGGAATATTCTGCAATGGCCGCGTCAATCACCAGATCTCAACCCAATCGAGCATGCATTTCACTTGCTCAAGACAAAACTTAAGGCAGAAAGACCCACAAACAAGCAACAACTGAAGACAGCTGCAGTAAAGGCCTGGCAAAGCATCACAAAGGAGGAAACCCAGCGTTTGGTGATGTCCATGGGTTCCAGACTTCAGGCAGTCATTGCCTGCAAAGGATTCTCAACAAAATATTGAAAAGTAACATTTTACTTAGGGTTATGTTCATTTGTCCAATTACTTTTGAGCCCCTAAAATGAGGAGCGTTTGTATAAAAATAGCTACAATTCCTACATGTTTAATCATATATTTTTGTTCAACCCCTTGAATTAAACCTTAAAGTCTGCACTTCAATTCAGCTGTAGTTGTTTCATTTCAAATCCAATGTGGTGGCATGCAGAGCCCAAATCATGAAGATTGTGTCACTGTCCAAATATTTGTGGGCCTAACTGTATGTGATGAACTCCAGCCCTGTAAAAACTGTTGGATACATCTTAAGCAGTTCTTCTTTAGTAGCTGGAGGTTTTTGTGACTGAAGTGGAGTTGTGAGCGTCTCTACACTTTTGATCAGCTGTAAATCTACACATGCTGCACCACCAAGGACTGATGTGTCAGCTTGGCTTGTCACATAGAACTTCAGTGTGGCTGTATATTTGGTTGTTTTGCAGTTAAGAGATACAACACCTTCTGGGGGCAGACAAGCTCCTCTGAAGCCAACTAACACTGTCTTTGTAGGCTGTAGTTGAAGGGGACCTGGCAGCTTCTGAAAAATGGACAGGGGTAGCACATTTGCATCTATGCCTGTATCTAGTTTGAATTTAATGTCCATGCCTCTGATGTTGGCCATTGTGTGCCATGCATCGTGTTTCTTTTGCTCTGCGTGGCCTCCTAGCTGCCCAGTGTATAGAAAATCAACTTCACTCTCGATGCAGTTCACAGCTTTTGTTTTATTGTTGTTGCTGGTGTTGATTGCTCTACACACCTTTGAGAAGTGGTTGTTCTTGCCACATTTATGACAGTTATTGGTTGTATGTTTCCTGGTGCTTTTGTTCTGAACACCTGCTCTCTTTTTCTGTTGCTCTTTCAATAGTGTCCACTGGCATCTCCTGTCTGACAGGTGCAGTCTACATGGCTTGGATCTGTGTTCTAGCTACTTCTGTTGCTCTGCATATTTCTATGGCTCTGTGCAGCATCAGGCCATTTTCATGTTACAGTCTTTCTCTTAGGTGAGAATAAATAATACTGAACACTAATTTGTCCCCGAGCATGTCATGTTCACTTGTGCCTCACTCACTGTGGCGCAGCTCTGTAATGAATCTATCCACAGACGTGACTTTGGTCATCGGATGTGACCAGAATTGATGCCGCTCAAAAACAACATTTTTCTGGGGGCTGCAGTAACCCTTGAAAGCTGTTAGAACATCGTCCATTGTCAAGCTCTCACCCGATTGGGTCACCATGAGTGTGTTGTACACTTCTAAGGTCTCTTCACTAATTGAGTGTAGAAGGATTGCTATTTTAACATCTTCCTCCTTTTTACATGCACCTGAGGCGACAACATACAGCCAAAAACGTTGTTCCCACCTCCTCCAATTTTCAGAGAGGTTGCCAGTGAGCGTCAGTGGGGATGGCGGTCTGAATTGCTCCATATTAGCATTTGTTAGTTGCTGCCAACGTTAGCTTCTGGCTAGCTGACTTAGCACACCGTACCTCACCTGCGTTCCTCCATGACGCCGTCTTCTGACACCATGTTGTATTCTCTTGGTTATTGTTATGTGGCTTCAATACTCTCTAGCCTCTTGATATAGAGTGGGTTTCACTTACAGTGACATTATAAATCAGTACACACAGAGATCAGGCCAAGGTTATGACTGTGCTCTTTAGTAGAAGGCCCGTGCACCAACAACAGACATCAGTAATCAAACTCTGGTCATCACAGACTAATATAGCAGAGCATCGAGTGCTCGTACAGAATATACCACAATCATAATACATCAGTCAATCATCAGATTGTCCAGTGCAGAAGTCTGTGTGTGTTTACATACCGTTTGTGGTTCACGTGACTCACAATGGTGGCCTTAGCTTGTCTGTTTTGTTCTCCATCCTGGCAGGAATAGCGGTTGAGATGATGCCAATAGCCATCAGAGGCTAATGGCAACTTGGCTTCAGGTGTCTGCGTCTTAATTTCCGTGCACTTCGCTTGCTTTTTCTTGGCATCGTCAGATGAAATAAAGTCAATCATCACATACTATGTGGACAGAGACTGCATTTCTTGTCATTACAAGCCGTTTCGCTGAACAGCGCTGTTTCTGGGGTACAGCACAAGCACATCTTAAAGGGGCAGTACATTAAAAGCTCTCTATACATACACACACAATAGGGAGAGAAAAAAAAACCTGACACATGCTAGATTACATTGGTTTTTCACCCTGAACGTTAATTTCAGTTTTATTTGGGTTAATTGCCCAGCCCTAGTTAGCTGTTAGCTGTTGCGCTCCCTTTTATGTAATGTATACTCTTGACAGTTCTGTTTCCTTGTTTTCCCTCCACCACGGTGCTAACTAATCTCAAACTTCGCAACATAAAGTGATGCTGGTTATTACATGCACTATAATATATGTCTGATGTGCACTGTGTGACATATTTTGCATGTTTTCTTCTCCACAGGAAGGAGTCTCAGACAGAAACCTCTCCCAGGTCTGATTTTTTTTCTACATGTGCTTCTTTCCCCCTTTTGGCTTCTCTTCAATTCTGCTCTTAGCTGCTGCTGTTGAGGTGCTCTTCTTGGGGGAGTGTGTTTATGGTCTGTCTGTGAGTGAGCATGGGCTTTTGTGTGTGTGTGTATGTGAGTACTTATAATTCTTAAGTTGTGGGGACTATGTTACAATCACACACTTATGGGGACAAATAAAAAATCACTTCTACATTAATTTTTATGCTTGGAAAAAATGAATTGATTTTAATGGAGGAGTTGGAGAGAGGTGTGATTTTTAGGGGTGTTGTCTAGGGATGGGAATTGACAACCAGTTCCCAACAAGAATCGGTTCTCAATATTTCGATGCCCTGGGATCGTACGTCTCTAATATTATCAATTCCTCTTATCAATGCTGCGGGTTTAAACACGCTTGTGGTTTAAAAAAAAATTACAGCATACGTCCAACATGAATGCCCCTTTCAGGATATTAATGAGGCACCAGAAGCCAGCAGTAAGTTTGTCTGTTTATTTAACAAAAGAATAAAGTAAAGAGCCACGTGGGGCAAAACACATACATAAACTAGAACATAAAATAATAAACGCTGACATCAAACGTGAAGGAGTAGCGAGGACGGAACCTACGCAGTAAAACATACACTTACAAGAGTCGAAGCAAAGATGAATCCAAACAGAGGGAAGACTGGAGTTGGGGTTAGGAACTCCAGTCCAGGAACACGAATGTAGGTCGCAGCGAGGAGTGAGCCTCAGCTGCTCCCTTAAATACTGAACACAAAAGTAACAGAACCAAACAGGAAAGGGGGAGCATAATAACTGAAATAAAGAACAGCTGTGACAACGCCAGCTCGGCTTTGACAGCTGGAAGTTTGGCTGCGGAGCTGTCACAATAAAAGCCCTGGAAAGGCACTAATAACAAACCTGACATAATATGGGAGAGAAAAGGGAAAATACTGAGTAACCCAAGTGCGGATGGGATCAGCGCTCGGATTACCACAGTAACCCCCCCCCCCCCCGTTCAAAGGGCGCATTTCAGGTGTCTAACATAACATCCAAAGAGCCGCCCCCCAACCCAGAAGGCTACCAGGACCGACCTAGGGAGGGCAGAGGGGAAAACAGGCTAGGAGGGAGAGAAACAAAAACTCCAAAAATGTCTAAAGTGACACACACCGAGAGAGAGGGGAGGAAAAAAAACCCCCACCAAGAACGAATAACAACATGGGACAAATATAAAATGGTGTGGCTTAAACACAGAAATGTCCAAAACTGGATACACACTTCAACCAGAAAAACACTCAAGTACAATAGAATAAATAAACAAAAAATATATGTAAAGTGCTAACCGGTAAGAAAAACAAGAGAAAACCAAAATACAGGTACACTTCAAAATACATAAGTACCACATAAACACTTCAACTAGAAAAAAAAGAAATCCTCAAGTACTACAGAATAAGCAAACAAAAAATATATGCATAGTACACACGGTAATCCAGGCAAAGAAAAACCCCTTCAATACATATGGGGAAAAAAAAAAAACACAACTACAGGGACGCCGGCAGGTAGAGAGCAGAGAAAAAAAAAGGCAGCTCGGGCAGTCTACCTGCATCCAGATTCTACATAACAAAAAGAAAGAAAAAAAAAAAAAAGCATTTCGGGTGGCCTATCCAAGTCCCAGACCTGGGGAAACAGTACCTCAGGCAGCCGGCTCAGGTCGCCGAACCAACGAAGCAGTCCTTTGGGCGGCCGACCCAGGACGCAGAACCGGCAAAACAGTCTCTCAGGCAGCCGACCCGCATCCTTAGACCACCAGGACCGGAGGGGGGAGCTCGGAGGCGGCTTCCCTACCGAGAGGCACAGTGAGGGGAAGCCAACCCGAGTAAAGGGGACCCCAGTGGCGTCCGGTGGAGGAGAGTAGGGGGGAGGACGAGGAACCAGTCCGGTGTCAGGCAGAAGGGGATCTGCAGCTCCCTCACCGACCTTGAACTGAACTGGCGCAGCACCCTCGATGGACCCGGACCGGGCCTGTGCAGCACCCACGATGGACCTGGATTGGGCCAGCGCAGCACCCACGATGGACCCGGATTGGGCCAGCGCAGCACCTGGGGTGACCAAACATGAACCCGGAGCCTCGATGACCACGACCGGAGCCAACTCCTCTCCGGTGACCCTGGAAGAAGGCTCGGACAGACAGGGAGAACAGGGGTCAGGATCACTGGCAGCGGCAGAGCCCAGCGAGACGAGCTCGGATGCAGCGGTTGGCTGCACCTGGCTCTTCTACCTGAGAGACAAGCAAGAATTATCCAGAACAGAAAGCAAGAAGACAAAATGGAGCACTTGCCTGATCTCGGGCTCTACCACCGTCCAGGACTCCGACGAGCCAAGCTCGATGATCTGGAGGTCCGTTCCTGGTTCCGACTCGACTGCGGTGGGATCCACAGCTGGCATGATGATCTTCACAGTCCGGGAACCCCCTGACGCTGAAACCCACGCCAATGGCCCACACAGCATGGTGGCAGGGGATCTGTAGCCTGCTGGGGCCAACTGCTGCTCCATGGAGACCTGGGGATGCTTAATCGTCGGTGCAGGCTTCAAATGACGGTCAGCCCTCCTCCTCTGTCCGTGACGCGGCTGCAGGGCCGGAACCAGGCTCTCCAGGCCCGCAGGCTCCTCCTCCGTCCGACGGTCTACTCCTGGCACCGGGGAACGCTCGGAGAGAAGGGGAGGAAACACAGAGGTAGCAGGTTCAATGTTTATGGCTGCAGCAGATGGTGGGAGCTCAGAGGACTGTGAACCCTGTGCTCCACCCCCAGGAATCAGACAAGGCAATTCATTATACTGAGATTTAGAATGAAACAACACTTGCCTGTTCTCCCGGGGAATGATGGTGGCTGCTGCAGTGGGCTAAGTTCTCCCCTTTGCCCTAAGGATGGTGACGGAGGGCCCCCCAGGAAGACGAGAAGGAGCCGCTCCCACAAGATCAATGATAGTCACAGCCAGAGCAGGACTCGCAGGGCTCACAGCAGCTGAAGGGAGTGCCAAGGAGGAGGGAGGAGCAGCTGAGGCAGTCCGGGGACGAGGAGCTGACAGAACAGCGGGAAGAGGTGACCCGGAGGCTGGGGCTGCTGTCTCAACCTTCTGCCGTGGCATAGGGGAAACAGCTGGCTGGGAGGCGGAGTCCTGGGCCGCCGACAGGATCTGGACGGGGATCTCGCAGAGGTTGATCACAGGCAGGGTGGCGGCGTCTTCTGGCAGAGGGCGAGGCTAGATTCAAGTCTGGAAAGTGCCGCTGCTGCGCAGAAACTGAGGCCAGCAGCTCGGCATACTCAGGATAATTACTGAGTTAGGGATTAGCCTCAACCAGTCTAACTGCTGCCACCACATTCCTTAGAATTCTGCTGGGTTGGGAGGAAGAGTGTGCTTCAGCCACACGGCCCCTGATGAGCTCAGCTGCCCACTGTCCCTCTTCACAGGGGGCCCTGGCTGCTCTCTTACTCTGCTGCGTATGGAGACGGCCCTTCGGTGACGCAGAACTTAGGGCTGGATGTGTAGCAGGAACCTGATCCCGAGGCGAGGAGCGGAGATGCCTCACCGTTGGCTCCGACTTCAGCTTCCTGCTGGGACTCTTCACCAGCCCACGGTTCCTCTGCTGAATTGCCGCAAGTTCGGCCATCCTCTCCATGCCCTTGACGTGCTCGGCCAGGTGAGGATGGTGCTTTACAGCAGCCTCTGCGAGGTCCAGGTACCATTGCACGTTTACAGAGGTGGTGAACATACGGGCGTTGGACAGGAGACTGTCTATTTCCATCAGAGCCTGAATTAGCTCAAACCCCAGGCTCATCGAATATCTGGTCCTAGATGCCACCAGAACTCCAATCACATAGGTACCCGGAAAAGAGAAAAAACTCAAGCCAGACTGAGGCTGGCACCTCCCTTGGCTGCAACCTACTGACATGAATGTCCCTTTCAGGGCATTAATGAGGCGCCAGAAGCCAGCAGTAAGTTTGTCTGTTTATTTAACAAAAGAATAAAGTAAAGAGCCACGAGGGGCAAAATGCATACATAAACTAGAACACAAAATAATAAACGCTGACATCAAACGTGAAGGAGTAGCGAGGACGGAACCTACACAGTAAAACATACACTTACAAGAGTCGAAGCAAAGATGAATCCAAACACAGAGGGAAGACTGGAGTCGGGGTTAGGAACTCCAGTCCAGGAACACGAATGTAGGTCACAGCGAGGAGTGAGCCTCAGCTGCTCCCTTAAATACTGAACACAAAAGTAACAGAACCAAACAGGAAAGGGGGAGCGTAATAGCCAAAATAAAGAACAGCTGTGACAACACCAGCTCGGCTTTGACAGCCAGAAGTTCGGCCACGGCACTGTCACAATAAAAGCCCTGGAAAGGCACTAATAACAAACCCGACATAATATGGGAGAGAAAAGGGAAAATACTGAGTAACCGCGCTCGGATCACCACAGCGTCATGACGTCACACGTTGCTATTACCAAGCAACGCTATGATGCCCTAGCTACCGTGGGATAATGGCAGAAGCATATGGTAAGATTGCAAATTTGCAAATGAGGAAAAAGCCATAAATTTATGAGAGAAAAAGACACAAATTTATGAGGAAAAAGACACAAATTTATGAGGAAAAAGATACAAATTTAAGAGAAAAAAGTTGCAAATTTATGAGAAAAAGTTGCAAATTTTTGAGGAACACATTGCAAATTTCTGATCAAAACTTGACAGTTTATGTGAAAGATTTACACATTTACAAGATTTTTTTTGTAAATTTATGAGGAAAAAGGTTGCAAATTTATGGGGAAAAAAAGTCAAATTTATAAGAAAAAGTCTCAGATTCATGAGAAAAAAGTCAGTTTTCTGAGAAAAAAAGTCAAATTTCTGAGAAAAAAGTTGACAGTTTATGGGAAAACTTTCAACATTTACAATGATTTTTTTTTTTTTTTGTAAATTTATGACAATGTAAACACTGACTAAGTGTGCGGATGTCTGTTTCTATTTGTAAATTTATGAGAAAAAGTTGCAATTTTTTTTAGAAAAATGTCAAATTATTGAGAAAAAGTCAAATTTATAAGAAAAAAGTTGCAAATCTACAAAAAAAGCTGAAAGATTTTTTTGTTTTACATTTTGGCTTAGTACATTATTCATTTAAATAACATGATATAGAAAGGTTTACTATGATATTGGGGGCACAGTTGTCTTTTTTCTAGGTTGGGAGGAAATGCCCCCCTGTGCCCCTCTTGATTTACACCTGTAAATGGGGATGGAGGGATGACAGGTTAACATTATCCCTTGAATTATTTTAACTTGTTACTGACCTGTGAGGGGAAAAATGTTGGGGACCACTGGTGTAGACGGTCTCTTACCCTGGTCATGTTTTGAGCTCAAGAACCCACAAGAAACTGGTGTCCCCAACAGTCACAGATGCATTGTGGAGTCCTCACAACTCTAGTTTTGCAAGTATTTGTGTGTGTGAGCACTGAGAGCCTCCTTCAAGAATTGTCATGCTGCATTTGCTCACCAGGTGCTCAAAGATCAGCTCACTTTGGCGTCACTCCCAACATGGCAGCCGTGTTACTGAACCTCCACCAATAAGCTGCTCTTTGATACCTCTAAATAAAGTGATTTATTTTATATAACACTTTGATAGCTTTGCTTGATGTCACTCTGTTTTTCACAAAGGAAACAAGTGTAATGTCTGTGGCGATGTAGCAGTAACACTTTATCGAGATGTTTGCATGCTTTCTTTGAATTTCATCTGCAAAAATCTGAAAAAAATGTATGTATATATTCAAGCATTTCTGAATCCAGTGAGGGTAAAGTGTTACTCGTCATGGCACACACTGCTTTTCTGGTGACTGTACCCACTGCCATTTTATCTTTTTTTTGTGTCTCCTCTCCTGCACACCCCTTCCAGTTTCGAACACGCACACAAAGACAGACTTTGCGGGTGCTGTCCGAGAACTATTAGGTATATATTCACTGAAACACAGGAACTACCAGCTGCACTGCAAGTCTATGTGTCTTCTTCTACTGCTACCTGTTTCTTTCACATTCATTTTAAAGTGGAGGTGGAGGAGTCACAGAATAAACAAGGTCACTGATGAAAAATGAACTTTGAGGGATGTCATCCACACATTTTTACGTTGTTTTTATTTCCCACAGAAGACGCAGATGCACATCCTTCTTTTCCTGCCCTGTCATGGTTGATTTATGGCTTCTGTTTAGCGACGTCTTTATACACTTGATTTGCTTGCTGCCTCTTTTTCTCTTTTGCTGAATCAGCCCAGTTCAGCGAGCGAGGTGCACACTGCTGATTACCTAACAGTTATAACAGGCCAAGCATCCAATGGTATGTATCAGGGGTCGGCAACCTGTACTTCACAAAGAGTTGCTTTAAGGGATTTTTGTCTAAAAAAAAGTCTGCATGGAGCCACAAAAATAAACAGTTACAACTACAGTCTAGCCTAACAACATTGGTATTGTGACGTTTTAAGGGTTCACTCAAGAATGAGAGAGGATTTGGAACGTAGCAGGCATTGCGATAGATAATGAATTACACAGAACAGGGGCAAGGTCATTCACACACACACACTCACTTCACTCAGGGTGATACAGACATACAATTTCTGCCGCACAGGGAAGCAACATTATTACAGTCAGACTTATAACACATTTACACACTACAACAGCAATAACGCTCAGACACAAGAATTATAAATGTCTATGAATCCCCTGCAGTGCAAAGTATGCCGGGAGGACCCCCACCACCACCTTATCACAGCCCCGGCGTTACTCTGCACCGCCCCCCCTTCCGGACAGGTTTCTGTACCCAGAACAATAAGTCCAACTCAAAAGTCCCATGTGAACCCATCCGATGTTGGGGCACACACTGGCGGTGGCAGCTGACACACATGGGCCCATTATGACAAGGTTTGCTGGATTAGACCCAAGAGCAACAAGGATGGTTGTCAAGCTGGTTGTCAGTGGTGAGAATGCAGAGGTGCTGCAGAGAAGTGCTGGTGACAGGCTGGTCAGGCCTGAGTGCAGAGGAGGTGCAGGGAGTTGTGATACTGTATATACACAGTGGTAAGTCGAGCTACTTGTGGGGAGTGATGATGTGCACAAATCCAAGAATGTCCAAATTCACATCCATGATCCAAAGTCCAAGAGCAGGCAGGGGTCAAAACACAGCTGTAGGGTAATAGGCGAGCAGAGGCACAGAGGCAGACGGCAGGTGGAAGGGTCTAGGGCAAACAGAGGTCAGACATGACAGACAAGACAGAGTTCAATTATGTCTAGCAGAGCAAGGATACAGACGGGTGCAGAGTCTGAGGCAACCATGCAGAACAGTGGGAAAGTCTCCCTTATAAAGGCTCCGCTAATTAGCAACAAGTGATGGTCAGGGCTACAGGGAGAGTGCTAATCAGCAAGGAGCGAGGGAGACAGACACAACAGTGGAGACAGGGATCCTTACACATTAGTGTCCATTCGGGCCTCGACCGGGGTCTCCGGTTGGGGTGGGGCCTCTGACTCGGTCACTTGCTGGGAAGTTGGCGGGTACAGGGCGAGGCGGTTGTGGTGAAGCACCACCACCCGGTTGCTTTTCTCCAGCCTCACCCTGTAGACTATGTTTGACAGTCTCTGTAGGACCACACATGGTCCTGACCAGTGGCTTGCCAGCTTTTGTGACAGCCCCTTTTTCCACTCTGGGCAGAAAACCCAGACTTGGGCCCCAGGTGCAAAGTCTCTCCCCTGGCAGCGGGAGTCGTATGCTCGCTTCTGTCGACTCCCCGCTGCTACCAGGGCCCCCCAAACCAGTTCTTGCACTGTGTGAAAATGCTTTCTGAAGCAAAACAAATAATCCAACCCCGGTTTGCCCTCCACCTCTGGCTCCAGGGAAGGCCGAACACCAAGTTCACCGGGGTGCACAGCTCGCATCTAAACATCAGCGCTGCTGGGGTGCACTGGGTGGATTCTTGAACTGCCGTCCATTATGCCCACAGGACCAGGGGCAGGTGTAGAGCCCAGTCTTGCAGCCGCTGGTCCACTAGGATGGTGAGCTGGGTGGTCAGGGTTCGGTTAAGCGTTCAACCAGGCTATCACTCTGTAGATGCAGTGGGGTGGTCTGGGTCTTCTGGATGCCAGGTGGACTGAAGACCTCCCCAAAGACTTCTGCCTCAAAATTCCACCCCTGGTTGCTGTACAGCTTCTCTGGGGCACAGAACCTGCAAAACATCTCATCCACCAGCTTTGATGCAGTGGTGGCG
Organism: Pholidichthys leucotaenia; assembly: GCA_020510985.1. Lineage (NCBI taxonomy): Eukaryota > Metazoa > Chordata > Actinopteri > Cichliformes > Pholidichthyidae > Pholidichthys > Pholidichthys leucotaenia. Next base: position 193,627,362 of record CM035843.1, on the reverse strand, counting down.
GCGCTCTGATCAGGGACCGCGTACGCCTCTGGCCACTTGGTGAAGTAGTCCATTGTGACAAGAACATAGCAGTTCCCCCAATCCGTGGGTGGGAAAAGGCCCAGAATGTCCACCCCCACATGGTCCATGGATGCCCCCACTTCGTACTGCTGCAAGGGGACGTGGGAGTGCTGAGTCGGACCTTTCTAAGCCATGCAGGTGTCACAGCAGTATACATGGAGTTCCATGTCCTGATGACACCCTGGCCAGTAGAACTGGGCCGGAAGATGCTGCAGAGTCTTCATTGCGCCAAAGTGGCCCACCCCCATGACCCATGGACTAACTGAAGCACCTTGGAGCAGAGCCATCAGGGGACCAGCAGCTGCCAGAAGTGATGCTGCCCATCTGGAGATTGACACTGCCGGTAGACAACACCCTCATGATAGCAGAGGTTGGACCACTGAGAATGCCGGGCCTTGGCCTCTGGGTCTAGCACAGACACAACCTCTCAGGTGAGCCACTGGTCCATGCCCAGCCACTGCCAGACCCGGGAGATGACAGGGTCTCTATCCTGCTTGACCCGAAGCTGCTGCGCACTGAGGTCCTCTGTGCCATCATCGCTGGGGAGAGCTGGCTGCCTATCTGAAGAAGAGCTGTGAGCCGCTGCACTATCCCCGGTTGCAGCGGTCTGGAAAGCAGCTGCCCATGAGACTGCTGGGTCATAATCCTTGGCCCGCTGGCAGTGCCGACAGTCCTCCACAGCACAGGAGCGCAGGGACAGCGTGTCAGTGTTGGTATGGAGGTGGTCTGCTCGATGGAAAATCTGAAAGTCATAATCCTGCAGTACTTCCAATCATCGCACTAACTGTCCATCTGGTTCTTTCACCAGTTCTTTAACCACCACCAAAGTGGTGGTCTAGTTGATAGAGCATCCACTCCACAACTGGGAGGTTGGGGGTTCAAGTCCTGGCCGGGTCATACCAAAGACCATATTAAAATGGTACTTTCCACCTTCTTGCTTGGTGCTCAGCATAATAGAATAGGGGAAGGAGAAGTTGTTTGTGGCGGCGCCTTGCATGGCAGTGACCCCTCTGATTCTAGATGTGAGTAGCACTGTAGATAGGAGAAATGTAATTTCGTTCTACTGTACATGACTGGCTGTATGGACTGAATGACAATAGAGTTGGCTTCTTCTTCTCTGAAGTTCAGTAATCAGGTCAGGGAAGCATGGTTCGTCCAGAGCTGAAACCTCCCCCTGTATAGGTATGGGCGGAAATGGCGGAGCCCTTGGATGACTGCCAGCAGCTCTCGGTGGGTAATGCAATAATTCCTTTCGGCTCTGCTGAGAGTGTGGCTGAAGAAGTCAGCGGCCTGCTCTCCGTGCTCTCCCTCCTGAGATAGCACCGCGCCGATGCCCTTGTTGCTAGCATCTGTGTTCGACGATGAAGGGGTGGTTCAGGTTGGGATACCGCAGCACGGGGCTCTGATGAGCGCTGAGCGGAGCTGGGAAAAATCAGCAGCACAGTCCTCACATCACTAACGTTCGGCCCTTCTGCCCTTCTGTGTCATCTGATGCAGTGGACTGGTGATGGTGGCGAAATCCTTCATAAGCCTCCTATAATAGGATGCCAGTCCAAGGAATGGTAAATGGCGTTCACTTATATAGCGCTTTTTTCTCATCTCTAGATGACCAAAGCGCTTTACAGATCCTGCTATCCACGCATTCACACACTGATGGCAGCGGAGCTGCCATACACAGGCGCTTGCCTGACCCACCAGGAGCAACTGGGGGTTCAGTGTCTTGCTCAAGGACACTTCGACATGCAGACTACAGACAGAGCGGGAATCAAACCCCTGACCCTCTGATCAGTAGTTGGCCACATTACATCTGTGCCGCAGTTCCCCTATGTCCAGCGGGACCAGCCAGTTCCTCACCACTGTCACCTTTTTTGGGTCGGTGGCGACTCCCGCAGTGCTAACGACGTGGCCCAGGAAGGTGGTTTCTCACCGAAACAGGTGGCATTTCCGAGGGTGGAGCCCCAGCCTGGCAGATGGCATCCTGCACCTCCCGGACGTTGGACAGGACACTACCAAAATCCGCTGCGTGAACCAGCAGGTCGTCGAGCTAAATGATGCAGTGGCTCCAGGGGATGTGGGCCAGCACTCGCTCCATCAGGCGCTTGAAGGTGGCCGGGGCATTGCAAAGTCTAAATGGCATCACCTTGAACTGTCACGGTCCCTGCCTGATGGAGAAAGCAGTTTTCTGGCAGACTCTGGTGACAGCTCCACCTGCTAGTAACCGCTGCGGAGGTTGATCAAGGCGCCAGTTGTCCACACAGAACCACCATGAACCGTCTTTCTTCTTGACCAGAACTACCAGCACAACCCAGGGGCTGCTGGAGGTTCAATGACCTCTGCCTCCAGCATCTCCTGAATCTTTTGCTCTGCTGCTGCCCACCTTGAAAAAGTAGACGGTGGGGGCGGAGCCAGATCAGACTGGTCTCACTGGTGTTGATCTAGTGCTGCACCAGGCTGGTTTGAGTGCACTCTTCGTTCCTGGCAGCAAAGATGTCGACATAGCGGTCCAGCAGCTCCTGCAGCTGGCATCTCTGCCCCAACTCTAACCCCCTGCAGCTCCACTGGAACAGCTCCTCAACTGCCTGCTGGGTTTTGGATGACGTGGCGATCCGTTCTGCTGGCAGGCCCCTCGCTGCTGTCTGTGGCGGCGATGACGATCCCTCTGCTTGTGCTGGTGGTGCTGCAGCAGTTGGCTCCGGCGGCAATCCACTTGGCCTGGCTTGTGCTGATGCTCCTTGGCCTGCCTTGAAAAAGGCGGAACACGGGATGCACTCGCGCCGTCCGGTTTATTTCCCTATTCTTTGCGGTGAGTGGCTCTGGAGACTGACATGTATGCTCAGCTGTTGGTTCTCATCTGGGCATTGAGCTGCTCGAGCTGTCGAATCTCTGCCTCAATTCTTGCTTCCATCCCTCAATAATCCCACTTCTGACACCCGTGTAACGTTTTAAGGGTTCACTCAAGAATGAGAGAGGATTTAGAATGTAGCAGGCATTTATTTCTTCACTACTGAATTACACAGAACAGGGGGAAGGTCATTCACACACACACACACACACACTCATTTAACTCAGGGTGGTACAGACATGCAATCTCTCATGCACAGGGAAGCAACATTATTACAATCAGACTTATAACACAACTACACACTACAACAACAATAACGCTCAGACACAAGAATTATAAACGTCTATGAATCCCCCACGGCACAAAGCATGCCGGGAAGATCCGGTACAAATGTATTCTGCTTTTTTCATAAATTTGGCATATTTTTCTTTGCAAATTTGATACCTTTATCAAGTAAAATTGAAATGTTTTTATGTAAATTTGTATCATTTTCCTCCAATAAAATTACAACTTTTTTCCATTGACTGCTCTCATAAAAAGGTTAAAAAAAATTAAGCCTTTTTCATATAAATGCGTCACAGTTTTCTAACAAAAACTGTAGCTTTTTCTGTTCATTTTGTTCAGCTTTTTTCTTGCAAATTTGTGTTTTTTTCCATAAATTTTGAATTTATTTTTTTTTTGCCTTTCACAAGTAAAACGGCAGCATTTTTAACATTAAATTGCTACATTTTTCTCATAAAACTCCAACTTTTTCCAGTAAATTTCCAATGTTTTTCAGAAATTTTGTAACTTTTTTCTTGTAAATTGGGGTATGTTTTCCTTAGAAAACTGCATTTTCTCTAAATTTGCAGCATTTTTTGCATAAAATTTTAGGTTTTCTCATTTTCTGTTTTTTTTAAATATATTTTTCTCATGAACGTGCAACCAGTCTTCTAAAAAAGTTGGCATATTTTTCTCTGTAAGTTTGATACCTTTGTCAAGTAAATTGAGGCATTTTTATGTAAATTTGTTTCCTCATGAATGTGCAGCCACTTTTCCTAAAAATCTGTTGCTTCTTCTCTTGGAAATTTAGTTTTTTTTTTTTCTCAAGGCCTCAGGGAGCCACTGGCTATAGGTTCCAGATCCACAGGTTGCAGACCCCTGGTATATACAACATATTTTTGTTGTTGCATGTTTTTTTTTCTTTTTGCTCACAGCTCTTAATTTTGAGCTCACTCTGCTTCCTGCACACGCCTGCTTGTTGCGCTCTGCTGTTTGTCTGACCCACTGAATGCTCCACTGTGTTCGTATGTGGACATGGCTCCTTCTGCTGTTGGACACTGCCCATTTTTGCATTGCCACCGAGGTAAGATTTATAATCACATCAGCAAATAGACTGGAGACAGTTTTAGTCACACATGGATGATCTGATGATTCAGCCAATTGTCTGAGCAAAAGCATGATGCTGAATTGGTTAAATTTCCATTGTTGTCCATAGCCGTAAGGCCAGCCTGAAGGACAAGGTGTTTCCCAGTCCTTCCAAGACCCCCGTGGTCAAGGGGAAGCCACAGTCCCCGGGGGCGGAGGACGCCGCTGAGGCCAGTCCCGGGAAGGTCACCAAGAGCTGGAGCTTCACTGAGAAGAACAGAGGGGCCAAGAATGCCTTCAAGGCTCGGGGCAGCACCTCACGCCAAAACTCAGAGGGTGAGGGGGTGGGGGGGGTGCTGCATGCAATGTGATGAACCGATTAGTTATGGTAAAAAAAAGAAAACATGTTACTGCATTATCTACTCAGAAAACTTGTAGTTTTACTGACTGGGAATTAACACTAGTGATTAGCTGAGGGTTAGCCTGCTGAATGTGTGCTTCCAAGGGTGTGATTTGTGGGCACTAAAAAACAGGCAAAGTACAAAGCAAAAGCAAATGTCAGAGCGAAATGATTCACTATGGCTGAAAAAAGAGGATAACATACTTCAAATGAGCAAAGTAGCACCTATTGTGTACCTTTTCGTTATGAGAAAAAAAACGGGACATTTTTGCTCATGCAGAAAAATAATGGGTGGAGACGATGTAAATACGTTCAAACAGTACTTGCGGATTGTTTTTGCATCATTTTCAAAAGCATGTGCAATCTGCTTCATACAGAGCAGAGTTTAATCCTGTTATTCTGGTAAGGAAGAGTAGGAATTAATTTGCAACTTTTTTCTCTCCAATTAACAATTTTTTTTTCTTGTAAATTTGCAACATTTTTCTCAAAAATTTGCAATTTTTTCTTGCAAATCTGCAATTTTTTCTCAAAAATTTACAATTTTTTCTTGCAAATCTGCAACATTTTCTTGGAATTTTGCAACATTTTCTTGCAGTTTTGAAATTTTTTTCTCAAAAATTTGCAACGTTTTTCTTGCTAATTTTTTTTACTTTTTTTCTGAAATATTTGCAATTTTTCCTATAAATTTGCAACCATTTTCTCAAAAATTTGCAACTTTTTTCTTGTAAATTTGTAGCTTTTTCTTTGTAGATTTGAAACTTTTCTGTTACAAGAAAAGTTTTTTAGCATTGATTGATTGATTGATTCTATTTATTTTGAACGAGAAAACATAAAAACAAGAATAAAAACAAAAAATCCAAATGTTGTCCGAAAAGGAACAGGATTGAAGCCAACAGCTTATCTAGTCGTGTCCCATCCTTAACTAATTAATATACCTATATACAGTACCTGCTTGCTCATATACACATACATACATACTGTACATACATACATACATACATTGCCATAACAAATGAAAACTTAATGAGCAAGGATGTGAAGAAACAAATCTCTACATGCATTTCAAGATTTTATCCATCCATCCATCTTCCATCTTCTACTGCTTTTCCGGAGGTCCAGGTCACGGAGGCAGCAGTTCAAGCAGAGAAGCCCAGACTTCCCTCTCCCCAGCCACCTGCTCCAGCTCTTCAGAGAGGATACCAAGGCGTTCCCAGACCAGCTGGGAGACATAGTCTCTCCACTGAGTCCTGGGTCTGCCCCGGGGTCTCCTCCCAGTGGGACATGCCTGAAACACCTCAAGTGGGAGGCGTCCACTTGATGTCCACTGGACGCCTCCCTCAAGATTTTATTACTTATTAAAATAATAGAAATTCAAAAATGAAAACACAACGAATAAACAACTTCCCACTGATCATACAATCTACGAGTGACTTTTATAGACTTTCACCCAACCATCTCTAGTGATTAACAGAACCATCTTCTTCCCTGTATTTATCTAATTTCTCATTTTTGTACTTTTTTTTACTACAACAAAATGTTTGGACATTGTTTTAACTCCATGTTTAATCCATTCCATAATTTAACCCCACAGAGGTGGAGGGGCCGATCAGGACTGTCCATGAGGTTTGTTCAGTGTCCTCCTCTCCACCACAGTCTCAAAAGTCTCTGGCCTGAGACCAATTACAGAGCCAGCCCTCTTGATAATCTTGTCAAGTCTGTTGGTGTCGCTGGCTCTGATACTGCTACCCCAACAGACAGCAGCAAAGAAGATGGTGCTGGCGACAACGGCCTGGTAGAAAAGCTCCAGCATTCCGTTGCACACACTGAAGGCTCTCAACTTCCTCAGAAAGTAGTCTGCTCATCCCCTTCTTGTACATAGCATCGGTGTTAGATTTCCAGTCTAGTCAGTTGCTGATCATGACACCCAGGTATTTGTAGTCCTCCATTACCTCCACATCCTCCTGATCTAATCTGCAATGGCTGTGAAGGCGTCCTCTTCTTCCTGAAGTCAATCACCATCTCTCTGGTCTTGCTGACGTTCAGCCTCAGGTGATTCTGCTCAGTCCACTCCACAAATCTGTCTACCAGTGCCCTGTACTCCCCCTCTGCTCCCCCTCTTATACATCCAACAACAGCTGAGCCATCAGAGAATTTCTGCAGGTGGCATGACTCGGTGTTGTACTGAAAGTCAGTGGTGTATAAGGTGAAGAGAAAAGGAGAAGGCACAGTCCCCTGTGGAGCTGCCGTATCACTACACACCACCACATCAGACAAGACACTGCCCAGCTGGACAAACTGTGGCCTGCCTGTCAGGTAGTCAGTAATCCAGGAGATCACAGAGCTGTCGATCCCCATCCCCCACAGCTTCTCACCCAGCAGCAGTGGCTGGATGGTGTTAAACGCACTGGAGAAATCAAAGAACGTGATTCTCACAGTGTCTCCTCCGCCATCCAGGTACAAATGGGCTTATTAGCCTTTTGTTCTTATTAAAGACAAAGATAGAAAGGAGATTTTTTTACCTTCTTTTCTTTACATGTTTCGTCTATTCACTGCAGTCTTCATCAGAAGTGTCAGCTGATTGCTGCGAGGTATCATTTATCAGCTGACTTTCGTAGGCGGGGTCAGCCCAGCAGAACTGTCAGATCCACCACGCCGGCCCTGCTTTCTGCCATCCGATGGTCTCTGGAGAATGAGGTCCCAGGTGTGGGAAAGCATAAATGCCCCCTCATCCCAATTCATGCTGTCTTTTCCCGGCTTCCTGATTTCTATGGCCTCCTTGATCCAGCATTTGTGTCTGTTACTCTCCAATCTGATAAAGAAAAGAAGGTAAAAACATCTTCTATCTTTGTCTTTAATAAGAACAAAAGGCTAATAATTAAAAGAAGACAAAATGAACCTACTCGAGCTACTACGTGGAAGTTATTTTTTTTTTTTTTTTGTTACTTATTTGTACCCGTAGGTAGACTTGGTTTGCAGTCTGGTGACAAGCCACCGGCTGCTGGTCGCTGCGTGCGCGAGCGCCCTAAACCTACATGTTTTGGTATGCGGGAGGAAACCGGAGAAATCCCGGAGTAAACCCGCGCAACACGGGGAGAACATGCAAACTCCACACAGCTCACTGTTGGTCGGGGGCTGGGATCGAACCCACGATCTCATGATCCCCGCGGTCCCCCGGCCGAGGGTAAAACTGTGCTGCCACAGTGCTAAACCACTGCGCCACCGTGCAGCCCGGTTATGGACAAAATTGTATCAAAGATTTCCACTGGCTGGAGAAATTGGAGAAAACACAGGCACGCTACAGAGGGCCAGCTTGGATCTGACAGTTCTGCTGGGCTGGCCCCGCCTATGAAAGTCAGCTGATAAATGATACCTCGCAGCAATCAGCTGACACTTCTGATGAAGACTGCAGTGAACAGTCGAAACATGTAAAGAAAATAAAAGGTAAAAACATCTCCTTTCTATCTTTGTCTTTAATAAGAACAAAAGACTAATAATTAAAAGAAGACAAAATGAACCTACTCGAGCTGCAAATGGGCTTCTTGCAGTAGGTAGATGACACCGTCTTCAACTCCTAAATGGGGCTGATATGCAAACTGCAGGGGGTCCAGCTACATCTTCACCTGTGACCTCAAGTGGGCTAAGACCAGTCTCTCCAGTTGCCTTCACATCTCATGTGAGGGCAAAGATACTTCCTCCGCTGACTAGGTTGTTGAACATACAGTACAAACATCTGTAAAAAGTTCTCCATTTTCATTTGCTTGGCCGAGTCTTTCCCTTCCCATGATTCACTCCTTTCCCAGACTGTTGCTTACGATTTTGGCATTCAGATCGCCCATGACAATAACAAATGTCTCGTTTCTTCCTTTCATTGATGGTTCTCTGAAGGTCATCATAAAAGATGTGTTTTATTTCCTCTTCTGCATCATTTTTAGGTGCATAACATTGAATAACGGTGACATTCTTGGTCTTACTTCGGAACCTTGCGGTGATGATGCATGATAAGATGGAATTCCATTCCATAAGAGTGGCTTTAGTTGCTCCTTTTAGGAGCAGTCCGACTCCTTCCGTGTGTGGAGCGTTGTCTTCTTCATGACCCGAATAGAGGAAGAGCTTGCTGGATGATGGCGACGTCTGTCCTGACTTGATCCATCTTGTCTCTGATAGGCCAAGCAGGGACAGCTGGTACTTCTTCATTTCACTTGCTGCTTGTACCACTCTTGACGTTTCTGAAAGTGTGGGGACATTCCAGGTGCCCAATCGAAAGGTTGTTCTGGTTGAGAGAAGTTTTGTCGACGTGGCTTTCTTGTGGCTTTCACCATTACGCATCATTCGCAGCTGAAAACTGCCATCTCTTCCCAGAAAATTTGAAGGTGAAAAGTCTCTGGTATTTGTTTCTGTAGCAGTGTCTTCTTTCACAGGGCGAGGTTGTTAACCTCACGCCCAACCCCCTAAACTGGAAGACCGTGGACTGCCCTTTCGTCTGAGCTCTACCCTTTGACCTGCCCGGCAAGGCTGGACCTGCCAGGGGACGAGCCCCTGTCAGTATAGCTCTCAGGGTCAAAGAGATACGCAAGGTCCCCACCACAGCAAGGTGGCAATCTGGGGGGAGGGGGGAACTCCCCCCTTAAATTATATCCCTTTTGTCTTTCAAGGAACATGTTTTGGATGTTAACTGGCTGTAAATTGTTCCTTTGTACATTATAAGGACAGTTTTATATTCTACCAGATCAAAGAATTTCAGACTTTTAGACTGTAAAATAAACCATTTGTGTGATCACTGAAACCAGCACCATGAATGATTCTTGTTGCTCTTTTTTGTAAAATAACAAGTGGCTGTAATGAATTTTTACATTTATTTCCCCAAACTTCTGAACAATAATTTAAATATGGTGATGACACAAGTCACATTTCAGTGATGGTAATCTGTCTTTAAGGGCTGCAGATTGACTTCTTTGTTTCCATAGCTGTAGAAGAGCTTGGAATAACGAGGCGATGTGATTTATAAACCAAAGTTTATTATCAGCTTCGCTCCTCTAACAAGTATCATCTCAGTGCAGAAGCAGAATAAGAGGTCGAACACATTCAGACCTACATACTTATACCTACACATCACAAAAGACATTGCACATCAAAGCTGACATCCCGCATTAGCTTAATCCCCCCTCCTTTGTCTTCCTACTCCTCCACCTGACCCGGGGTGGTCAGGGCGATCGATCTCCTCCATTGTCCTCTCTCTCTTCCACCTGGCCCTGGGAAGTCAGGGCGATCGATCTGGTCTCCACCGCTGCGCCTCGGATGCTCTTTGATCTTTGCTGGCGGTTGAGACCTCTTGTCCTGTTCTGAGGCGTGAGGTCGTTGTACATATGTAATCACTAAACATTCTAACATGCTTATACATATGTAGGTTATGGGATATATGATTAATATAAACCACAATAATAATATAATATAATAATAATAATAATAATATACAAATAATATACAAAATGTCCGTAGGTGCAGTAGTGTGTATGAGAGATTCCGGGTCAACTGTTCAGCATCCTGACAGCTTGTGGAAGGAAGCTGTTGATCAGTCTGGTGGTTCTGCCTCTGATGCTCCGGAATCGTTTACCAGATGGAAGAAGTTCAAAGTGTTTATGCAGAGGGTGAGAACGGTCCTTGACAATGTTCAGTGCCTTGCTCCTACAACGGTTCTGAAAAAGTTCTTGGACAGAGGGGAGGGAGACTCCAATTACCCTCTCAGCCCCCTTGACTATCCTCTGCAGGGCTTTTTTGTCTGACATACTGCAACTGGAGTACCATGTAGCAATGCAGTACGTCAGAACACTCTCCACCACACCTCTGTAGAAGGTCCTGAGGATGCAGATGGGGAGAGAGGCCTGTTTGAGTTTCCTCAAGAAGTGCAGTCTCTGCTGAGCCCGCTTCTTGATCTCCAAGGAATTCTTGCTCCAGGTCAGGTCCTGCGAGATCTGCACTCCGAGGAACTTGATGTTCTCTACTCTCTCCACTAAACGGCCGCCGATGCTGAGGGGGACGTGCTCAGGCTGTGACCGCCGGAAGTCGATAATCATCTCCTTCGTTTTGTCCACGTTGAGCACCAGATTGTTCTCCCTGCACCAGCCCTCCAGGTCTCTCACTTCTTCCCTGTACATTGATTCCTCATCCCTCTGAATAAGTCCCACCACCGTGGTGTCGTCTGCAAACTTAAAAATCTGGTTCCCCTCGTGTCTGGATACACAGTCACGTGTTAGAAGTGTAAACAACATTGGACTGAGTACACAGCCTTAAGGGGATCCGGTGCTCAGCGTGACAGAGTTGGAGATGTTGTTTCCAACCCGGACAGACTGAGGTCTCTCAGTCAGGAAATCCAGGATCCAGAGACATGTGGCGGTGTTCAGACCGAGAAGGAGTAATTTCTCCATCAGTGTCTGGGGAATAATGGTGTTGAATGCTGAACTGAAATCAATGTACAGGAGTCTGGCGTAGGTGTCTTTCTGGTCCAGGTGGATGATGACAGAGTGTAGGGTGGTGACTACAGCATCCTCCGTGGAGCGGTTTGAACGATATGCAAACTGGAGCGGGTCATGTGATGCAGGGAGGCAGGCTGTAATGTGTGGTTTGACAAGCCGTTCAAAACACTTCATCACAATTGGTGTCAGTGCAACAGGACGATAGTCATTCAAATAGGACACAACTGGTTTCTTTGCCACCGGTACAATCATAGAGGTCTTGAAGCATCTAGGAACGATGGCCTGACTCAGGGAGATGTTATAAATGTCAGTCAGGACATCCGCCAACTCGCTCGCGCAGTCTCGGAGCACACGTCCCGGAATGTTGTCCGGACCTGCAGCTTTGCGTGGGTTGACTCTGGTTAGGGTCCTCCGTGTGTCCGCTGTGTTGATGGTAAAAGCTGGTCCGACCGATGGTGGGGGTGGGCCGGCCCTCCCTCTGATTGTCGAGTTTGATGTTTCAAAACGTGCAAAGAAGTCGTTAAGCCTGTCTGGAAGTGAAGCGTCGTCATCATCGACCCCCTGCCTAGACTTATAGCCCGTCAGTGTCCGAACTCCCTGCCACATCTGCTTGGTGTTCCTAGTGTCACAGAGGTGTCCCTGGATTTTCTCCGCATAGGCGCACTTTGCCGCCTTAATTCCCTTTGAGAGCGCAGACCTGGCTGAACGGAGGGCGATCCTGTCCTTCGCTCTGAAGGCTGCATCTCTGGCTGTAAGCAGCGAGCGCACCTCTGCAGTCATCCAGGGCTTATGATTACCCCGCATAGTGATGGTCTTCACTGTAGTGACATCCTCTGTGCACTTCGCGATGTAGCTGGTGACTGTATCAGCATACTCCTCCACATCCGTCTTGTCTTCCGGGGAGGCTGCTATTTTGAAGACCTCCCAGTCTGTGTGCAGAAAACAGTCTTTCAGTGCAGAGGTTGCACTCTCTGGCCAAATCCTGATTTGTTTCACTGCTGGCCTGCTGCGCTTCAATAAAGGTTTGTAGGCAAGCAGCAGCATCACGGACATGTGATCAGAACGGCCGAGATGGGGGCGGGGTATCGCCTTATATGCATCTGTGTTCGTGTACACTAAGTCCAATATATTCTCTCCTCTGGTCTTAAAGTCTACACATTGTTTTTTATATATATATATATATATATATATATATATATATATATATACAGTATATATATATATATATATATATATATATATATATATATACACACACACACACACACACACACATATCACAAACACTTAATAAATACAATGCATACTCTCACATCTGCTTTTTTTTTTTTTTTTTGATTTTGTATACTTTATTGATCCCCAGAGGGGAAATTGAGGGCATCCATCTGGATGGATGAAGCAGCCACGGTACGGCGCTATCCCTTAACCATTCACACACACATTCACACCTAGGGCCACTTTAGAGTCTCCAATTAACCTAACCTGCATGTTTTTGGCCTGTGGGAGGAAACCGGAGAAATCCCGGAGTAAACCCACACAGATACGGGGAGAACATGCAAACTCCACACAGATCATTGTTGGTCAGGGGCTGGGATCGAACCAGGGATCCCATGGCCAAGGGTGAGTTGCTGTGCTGGCACAGTGCAAAATAAAATAAATAACTACCAGGCAGTACACTAATTTCATACAGAAACATTCAAACAGATTCCAATATTCACAAGATAGGGCCCCAGGATTCCTCCCACTTGTATTGATCTTTGTGAGTATTTGGTCTTTGCTTTTCCATATGAATGACTGAAATAAGCTCCTGCAACCAGTTTTTCAAGCTCAGGACATTTGATGACTTCCAGTTTTTAAGAATTAGTTTTTTTGCAAGAACCATGCCCATCGATAGGGCCGTCTGGATATGTGATGGTAGCTGTAAGAAGTCCAGTGAACAACCAAGTATAGCGAGGTCTCTATCCAGTGTGAAAGTCCTGCAATATGCTTCAGAAAAAAAAGAAAAATATTTGACCAAAAAGAAAAAATAAATGGACAATCCCAAAATAAGTGCAACAATGTACCATCATTTGATTTACATTTGTCACAGATTGGAGACACTGAAGGATAAAATTTATGTAACATGACCTTAGAATAGTGAAAGCGGTGTAATACTTTAAACTGAATTAACCTATGCCTACTATTTATTGAACATCTATGAATCCAGGGAAGTACAGTCTTCCATACCTTATCAGACAATATAGTATTCATTTCTCTCTCCCACTCTTTCTTAATACAGACAGCAGGTGCAGAGTCATCAAAAAAAGACTTAAATTTATTTATAAATTTCTTATTTTCCGGCAAAATAGAAAATAATTCCAACAACTCATGCCCCTCACAAGAGGACTCAAACTGTGGAATATTTCCTCTCACAAAATGCCTCAGTTGCATATGAAAAAAGTTAGAATGGGGTAGATTATATTTTGAGCTTAACTGGTCAAAAGAAGAAAACTTATCATCAATGTAAAAATCCTTAATGCACTTCAGCCCTTTAACATACTATCCATCCCATCCATCTTCTTCAGCTTAATCCTTTTCGGGTCGCGGGGGCGCTGGAGCCTATCCCAGCATCTTTGGGCGAGAGGCAGGGTACACCCTGGACAGATTGCCAGTCCATCGCAGGGCCAACACAGAGAGACAGACAACCATTCACTCTCACATTCATACCTAAGGACAATTTAGAATCCCCAGTTTGATGCCAATTAACCTAACTTGTATGTTTTGGGCATGTGGGAGGAAACCGGAGAAATCCCGGAGTAAACCCACGCAGACACGGGGAGAACATGCAAACTCCACACAGATCACTGTTGGTCGAGGGCTGGGATCGAACCCAGGATGCCCTGGCCAAGGGTGAGTTGCTGTGTTGACGCAGTGCTAACCACTCCGCTACCGCGCTGCCCCCATGAAACAATAGTACTGTGCACCAATGCCAGGACAAAGGCATGATTATGGCAAAATGGTGTATATATTGAAATATTCAGAACATTATATTTTTGTTTAAGTTGCCTGAGAATCTTCAATGACTTTCTAACAACAAGACTGTGACTTACAGCTTTTAAAGCAATAGCAGAATTTGTAAAAAGTAAAGAAGAAAGTGAGGCATATGGTTTCACTAATGACATAAGTTCCATCTTTAGCCAAAGGGGAGCAGAATTCAACATTTCAAGATCTAGAGAACCCCATTGCCAATATATCAGTGTCCTAGCATTAGCTGCCCAATAATAAGGTTTAAATATTGGAAGACCCAAACCACCCTCCTGAATAGGCTGACAAAGATGTTTCTTTGACAGTCTGTTTTTTATAACCCCAGAAAAATTCTAAAATAATTGACTCTAACCTCTTAAAAAGTTCAGCAGGAATCAGTACAAGCAGATTTTGAAAAAGGTATAAAAACTTGGGTAACGATACCATCTTAATGGCATTCACTCTGTCTATCATGGATAATGGCAGAGTCCTCCAATATTCAATATTACGTTTTAATTTGTGAATACCCTCTAACAAGTTTACTTTAAACAGCAGTTCTGGATTTTGAGTAATTTTAAGTCCCAAATATGTAATATGATTCTGAACAATATTCACTGGGCAATTTTTCAAAATTAAATTAGTTCCTGTAAAAATAAGTTCACTTTTAGACCAGTTTATTGTATAGCCAGAAATTTTGCCAAAAGCATTTAAATACTGTAAAAGGTTAGGAATACCCTCTTCAGGATCGATTATGGTTAGGATCGGTTATGGTAACAAGTAGATTGTCAGCGTACAAAGTCACAAGACACTCTGATGTACCCACTGGACCCCCCTTAATATTAGGATGACTACGAATACCAATTGCCATTGGTTCGAGTGCTATATTAAATAACAAAGGGGACAGAATCTCCTTGCCTCACATCACGATACAAACTAAATGATTTTGATAAAGTACCATTTGTTATAACAGAGGCTTTAGGAGAGCAATAAATCATTTGGATCCAATCCACAAAAGTCTTACCAAATCCAAACCTTCTCAGCGCTTCAAATAAATAAGGCCATTCAATTGAATCAAAGGCTTTTAAATGTTTAAAGCCCGGCTGTTGTGCCCCAAAATTCTCTGCGTGCACGGGCTCCCTCTCCTGCAACTCTGCAGCGGCCTCCATAGTCTCAAGCTGGGCGAGGATCTGAGGCGAGTCTGGCTGCTCCCCCCACATCTGGGCAGCTCTCCTCCTGTGCACTTGGGACGGTTGGTTTCTCATTGGCATTGCCCTTTACACTCTCGTCCCGTACCACATCATTATCATCAATGCCCGTTTTGCCCCAATTACCGTAGCCTGACAAGTTCAGCCCATCGCTGTCGTGGATGGTGAAGCCCAGTCGACAGAAGAGGTTACATCCCATAATGTTTTCACCATGTGTAGTCACTTGAAACTCAAAGTCACAAACAATCCTCGACTTGTAGCAGACTGTTAGCATGACAGTCCCTACGTTGCTAACTCTATGACCACTGTATCCATACAGCGCTGCTGGGTTCTTTGTTATCAGGTGGTTGGGGGAATCGAGCATCGACCTCACCGCAGCGGTGTCGAGCAGCAGGGGTATAGCAAGATTGTCCAACTCAACCATGCTGTATACATATGCCGTGATTTCAGGGCTTACCGCGTGGATGGTGGCTGTGGGCGGGTGGCTTTGCTTGCTTGGCGGGTCCTATGGTCTCGGCGACCAGCATATTTTGGCGAAATGATTGAACCTCCCACACGTTACATCGTTGTCCTCTTGCGGGGCAAAAATCTGCTCTCTCAATGGTGCGTCGGGGAACCACAGTTACCACATGCAGGGCCTCTTGGAGTGGTCCTCCATTAAACTGCGTTCGTCTCAAATTCCACTGCCGTGTCTTCATGCTCCTCCACCACATTGGCCAACGTTGTCTGTCCTGGTTGTCTCTGTTGTTGGCGCACACCTAGCTCCGATGCTAACCGGTCCGCTGACTCCAGTCAGAGCGCTAGCTCGATGGTCTTAGCTAGCGTTATGTTGTTTGCCACCGTTAGCATCCTAGCCTTAAGCCTCGAGTTGTTTGTATGCTCAGCCAATTGGTCCCGCACCATTTCATCTTTCAATAAACCAAACTTGCACGTGCTAGCTAGGTGACGAAGGTCTGCGACAAATTGCCGTGTTGTTTCACCAATTTTCTGTCGCCGTTGGAGGACTATTATACGCCGTGCCAACATGTTGTCAGGCTTAGCAAAGTAACTAGCTAGCAGTTCTACAGCATCAGCGAACAAGTCCATTGGTCCTAGCATGCAGAAAATATGTTGGCCTTCCATGCAAAGATAGTGAATTAACAGAGCTCACTTCCGAACCTCATCTAGCTCGTCCAAGCCCAGCACTGACATGTAGGTGGCGAAAACATAAAATCAACACTGCCACGGAACGGGCGGGTCTCCGGGGTTTTCCAGAAATGGTTGTGGTGGCCTCACGCACGCCTCCACGGTTTAACTCTTGTCGCCAAATGTTATGTCTGGAAACCTGGGATTAACCAACCCAGAGG
This sequence comes from Pholidichthys leucotaenia, assembly GCA_020510985.1. Classification (NCBI taxonomy): domain Eukaryota; kingdom Metazoa; phylum Chordata; class Actinopteri; order Cichliformes; family Pholidichthyidae; genus Pholidichthys; species Pholidichthys leucotaenia. The sequence goes on along the minus strand of CM035843.1, from coordinate 193,610,689 downwards.
AGAGCTGCGCTGGAACTCGAACTTTATTACATGATGCAATAATAGTACATTACAGGTTCATTGTAGACTGACCCCCTAGGTGGCTATGAGTCGAGAGAGCCCTGAGATGGCTGATCCTCTCCCTATATTGGCTGGCGTGATGAAGTTACCAGCTGGCTGCATCATCACACTGCTGTCTGTCGTTAACCCCTTCATAACATGTATGACAAATATATTCATAAATTGGTTAAAAAATATATATAAATAAAAAATGGTTGCAATTTTATGAGGAAAACACCATGACAAATTTGTAAGAAACAGTCAAAACATTTCTGAGAAAAAATACAAATTAACTAGAAAAGTTGCATTTTTTTAAAAAAAATAGTGTAACAAATTTATGTGAAACATGTTGCGAATTTACCTGAAAAATGTACAAAATTTACAGGGGAGAATAGAAAAAATGTATTAGGAAAGCAGATTTATGCCAAAAATATGACAAATTTTGGGGAAAAACTCACAAAAAATCACAAATTTTTTGAAAAAAATCACAAACATTCTGAAAACATTACACTTTTATGAGAAAAAAATGTCACCAGTTTATGTGGAAAGAGGCTGAAATTTTAGCCAGAAAAAGTAGCAAATTTTCAAAAGAAAAATATGACGACTTTATTAGAAAACTAGAAAATTTATGCCAAAAATCTGTCAAATTTTGGAAAAAAGTTGGAATTTTATGAACGAAAAACCTCTTAATGTTGATGGTGTCAGGCCAGTTTGTACTGGTAATGTTGCTGTTTTATGTCAGTTTTCAAGATCAGATATTTTTGTGGCTCCATGTAGATATTGCATGTCAAAAATCTCTCAAAATGGCCCTTTCCATAATAGAGGATACATTTTCACTTTCCTGTAAAATTTTTTCTCATAAATTTGCAATTTTTTTAAAAATTTGCAACTTTTCTCATAAATTTTCACATTTTTTCCCTGTAAAATTTCATCTTTGTTCCTCTAAATTTAGAGGAGGTTTTCATGTAAATTTGCATCTTTCTCATAAATTTTCACATTTTTTCCCTGTAAAATTTCATCTTTGTTCCTCTAAATTTAGAGGTTTTCATGTAAATTTGCATCTTTCTCATAAATTTTCAGTTTTTTTTTTACTGTAAATTATCATGTTGATTTCTGTAAATTTTCATCATTTTTCCTTTATATTTGCAACTTTTTTCTCATAAATTTGCAACTTTTTGGAAAAAAAAATTGGAATTTTACAAGGAAAAACCTCTTAACATCGATGGTGTTGGGCCACTTTCTACTGGTAATGTTGCTGTTTTCTGTCAGTTTTCAGGCTCGGATATTTTTGTGGCCTTTTGCGTAGTCAAGGATGCCGACCCCTGGTCTAAACAGTCATTTATTAATGCTATCCTCTCAAAAAATCTAAACTGCTCACTAATGTCATTTTAATTTTTACCTATTTTCCAGTTGCTAAGTGAGTCTTTACAGTTATAATGTTAGCTTATTAGGAAGGACACACAGGGCTCATTTCCACCAAAATAAGAGCCAGTGCTAGTTTGGTTCTGGGGCTGGTGTCAGTGCTTAACCAGTTCAACAGTGGAGCTGCCTGCAGCTCCACGCCATCTGAATTACTTGATTCGTACAGGTAAAAATGATGGTGTGACACCTAAATTCAAACCTCTTTAAGATGCTATCAGTGTGCAGACTGCAGCAGTTTTCATGCAGGTAACATGCATAGTTTCTTCTTCATGTGTGAGGAAGAAAGGGTCATTTACATTTTGTTTGCTCACTAAAGCAACCAACAAATATTTCTCTTCTCTATAGCCATTTCTTTGGACTTTTTGTTGAAACATTTTAAACCAGTTCTCATTAGTTTTTTCTCTTTTTTTTCTTTCACTTCATGGCATGTTAAAGTGCTGATTGAAATGCAGGACGAAGACTTCGGACTGAAGAGTTCTCCAGGTTAGACAAGTCACCATGACATGTCTTCAATTTAGACTCTTTTAATAACAGCCTGTAACGTCTAGCTGCAGTGTCCAAAATTAACACCAGCCAAATGCACATTTTCCTTCTGGCTGGTAAAGCTTCACAGGGTACTCACAGGCATATTTTGAGGCTAGGCTTTGTGAGTTGTATTTAAATAGAATTAAATTATCATCTGGAAGCACGTGTCGATATCAAGAGCGATGCAGATGGTGCTGTGATCCATCTGTTGATCTCCTTCATCATTCTCCCCTCACTCGAGAATAAGACCCCGAAATACTTGAACTCCTTCAATTGGGGTAGGAGCTCATTCCCAACCCAGAACGGACAATGCACCTTTTTCTGGCTGAGGACCATGGACTTGGAGGTTCTGATTCTCATCCCGGCCACTTCACACTCATTAACAAACCACTCCAGAAAGAGCTGTAGATCATTGCTCAAAGAAGCCAACAGGACCACATCATCTGCAAACAGCAGAGATGAGTTCTTGCACCCATCAAATATGACACCCTCTGTTCCTTGGTTGCACCTAGAAATCCTGTCCATAAATAATTTGAACAGGATCAGTGACAAAGGGCAGCCCTGGTTGAGTCCAATACCCCATACTCCCCGAGCACCACACACAAGAAACCCCAAGCTATGTGGTTGAATGCCTTTTCCAAGTCCACAAAAGGCATGTAGACTGGTTGGGCAAACTCCCACAAACCCTCAAGGATCCTTGAGAGGATCAGGACAAAACCATGTTGTTCCTCCTGCATCTGTAGTTCGACCAGCAGCTGGACTCTCCTCTCCATTAACTTGGCATAGATCTTCCCAGGGAAGCTGAGAAGTGTGATCCCTCTAAAGGTGGAACACACCCTCTTCTTAAAGAGGGGAACCACCACCCTAGTTTGCCATGCCAAAGGCACTGCTCCCTAATTCCATGCAATGTTGCAGAGACGTGTCAACCCTGACAGCCCTACAACATCTAGAGCATTGAGGTACTTGGGGGAGAAATCTCATCCACCCCTGAGGCTCTGCCATTGAAGAGGTTTTTTTTTTTTTAACAACTTCAGCAACCTTGGTCCCAATGATTGGCAAGTCATCCCCCTCATCCTCAGGCTCTGCTTCCTCTATGGAAGGCATGTCAGTAGGAATGAGAAGATCCTCAAAGTATTTCTTCCACCACCTGACAATATCCCCAGTCAAAGTTAGCAGCGCTCCATCCCCATCATACACAATATGACTGGGAGCTGCCTTCCCCTTTGCCAGAATCTCTTCAAGGCAAACTGAAAGTCTTGTTCCATGGCGTCACCGATCGCCTCCCACACCTGTGTTTTTGCTTCGGCAGCTGCCCTAGCTGCATTCCGCTTGTCTTGCCAATATTCCTCAGCTGCTTCAGGAGTCCCACAAGCCAGCCAAGCTTACAAGGACTCCTTCAGCATGATAGTAATCCTCACCTCTAGCGTCCACCATTTTGTTCAGGGGTTGCCACCACAAGACACACCAACAACCAGACGGCCACAGCTCTGCACAAATGCTTCAGCAATGGAGGTGGACAATATGGCCCATTCAGAGTCCATGTCTCCAGCCTCCCTCAGAAAGTGGTTGAAATTCTTCTGGAGGTGGGAGTTGAAGATCTCTCAGACAGGGGCCTCAGCTAGATGTTCTCAGCGCACCCTGACTATGCATTTGGGTTTGCCAGGTCTGGATGGCATCCTCTCCCACTATCGGATCCAACTCACCACCAGTCAGTGGTCGGATGACAGCTCTGCACCTCTCTTCACCCGAGTGTCCAAGACATACGGTCATAGGTCTGATGACATGGTAACAAAATCGATCATCAACCTGCAGCCTAGGGTGTCCTGGTGCCAAGTACACATATGAGGACCCTCACTCATTATGGACAAACTGTGATTAGCACAGAAGTCCAACAACTAAATACCACTTGGGTTCAGATTGGACAGGTCGTTCCTCCCAGTCACACCACTGCAGGTTTTACTGTCATTGCCCATGTGCAAGTTGAAGTCCCCCAGTAGGTCAATGGCGTCTCCAAGAGGAGCACTTCCCAGTACACCAGTCAGAGACTACAAAAAATGTGGATACACTTAACCATCATTTGGTGCACAGGCACAAATGATGGTCAGGATCTGTTTCCCAACCCGAAGGTGCAGGGAAAGAACCCTTTCATTCACTGGGGAGAACCCCAGTATAGAGGCAGCCAGGTGAGGAGATACAAGAATACCATAAACAATACCATAAATGGAAGGCTGAATTTGCCATTCAGAATGGCCTTTTCTTTGTCCATTTCAGTGTGCTCCACTGTTTACTGATTTCCCAAACTGTGGTGTGGGTGGAGGGCCTTAAATATGGAGGCCGTCAGAGTCAAAAACATGCACTTACAAACGGTGGCATCAAACAAGGTGGTGCATTAACTTATTATCATATCATCTTTGACAGCACTAATATTTATGTTTTTTATAATTATTTTCTCATCCTTGATTTCATAATTAAAGAGTTGACATGGAAATTTGCTTTAAAATTAATCATCTAGTCTCTTTCGTAAAGGCTGTATGTAACCTTGTAATTCCTTCGCTTTTAATGAAACCTGTGGCAAATAGGTAAACTGCAGCCTGTTCTGCATATTTGAGCCCAGTCTCACTCCTATTTTGTTGCCATTTAGTCAGAGACCTTGGCTTCACTTTGTAAAAAACTGGACTGACAGGATTGCTCTTGTCAAACCCATTATTTTTTCCTTACCCTAATCAAGTATTTTTAGTGCCCATACCTGATAAAGTATTAGTTTAGACCTTAATGCCAACCAGCAAATGAAATTTAAAACAGAATCTCTTCAGAGAGAGAAAAAAAGCAGATAACAGCAAACAACACTGAGCACAAACTTACGTTTCCTTGCATGATACATCACTAATTTACGCCACCAACTTCCTTATGAGAGCACAGTGGCTCTTTTAAAAGCTTAGGTAGCCCATCTCATTACCGTCACAGGCCTTGTCTGATGCTAATATTCATGTTATATTAACTAACTACAACTAATTATGGTCCTTGTCATCATTACTGACAACAGGGGACCCTTTCAGTCCTTGCTTTTCTTCTGTACCCTCTTTCCACAGCTCTTTTGATTAGTTTCTGTTCACATAGGCATTTCCCATTATAGCATTTGGAATGCGGGTTTGAATGGTCCGATGCATCCTGGTGCCAGGATTCATTGTTGAGGCTGAAGATGTGCAGATCCTCTTTTACACAGTCTTTCCATCGCTTATAGCGTCTACCCCTTGAGCACTTGCAATGTTTAAGCTCTCCAAACAGTAGCTGTTTTGGGATTCTCCAGTCATCCATCCTAGTGACATGTCCGAGCCAGTGGAGTCTGTTGCTGTGAACAATGGATTTGATAGTGGTTGATTTTGATTTTAGGACTTATTGATTGGTCACATGTTGCCACCATTTAACATTTAAGATCTGTCTGAGAGGTCTCTGGTGGAAAACTTCAAGACAGCAAAAATGGTGTGGTAAAGTTGACCATGTTTACGACCCATAGAGAAGAGAGGGTAGAACTCTGACCTTGTATACCATCAGCTAATACCTCTCCAGTCAATGCACCTAGATCTCAATGCATTGAAGGTTGCCGCTCCATGGGACACACTGTACTGAATTTCTGAGTCGAGAGTTGCAGCCTCACTCGGGTTACCTCCAAGGTATGCGAGTGTTTGAGCATGCTTCAGCTCAGCATTAACAATTATGATAACTGGTAGATGGTAACACTGCATGTGTATTACCTCTGTCTTCGGTTTGCTGATCATCAGTCCCCAGTTACTGCAGGAGTTGTGCAATACTGTGACACCTTCTTGTAGGGACTGACAAGTCAAGGTAACCAATGCTGCATCATCCGAGTGTAGGAGATTGAGTTTTGCAGATGACAGTGACTTTGTTTCGAGCCTCTGTAGGTTAAAAAACCTGCCATCAAGTTTGTACTTGATTTCCATGCCAAACTCTGAGATTGAATTGTGGGCATGGTAAGCATAGGAGCTAGAATGCATCCTTGGTGTAAACCATTAGAAACTTCAAAAGTTAATGCTAATATTAATGTTGTAGTCAAGAGCTCGTCAAGACCAGAGTGTCCCAAGATCAAGACAAGACCATCCAAGACCAAGCCCAAGTTGAGACCAAGTCAAGACCTAGACCTACATACACAGTGGTCTTGGTCTCAATTTGGTCTCTTCCAGGATTAGTCTTCGTCTTGACTTGGTCTCGACTCTTCAAAGTCTTGATCTTTCTACACTCTGGTCTTGAGTACAACACTAGTTATTAATATTGATGTGGTGGGTTTGCAATTGAGTCTTCCAAACCTAGAGCATCACAGGTCCTGTAGTGACGGACTCTCTTCACTCATGCCCATGACACCACCAACTCCAACTAAATGGCAATATTCTATACATGTGGAATGAAAGTGGGTTGGTTTTTAGTCTAAAAGTTAATTTTGGGCACTGACTAGATGTGTAGTGTGTCAAATATGTTACATAAAGCTTTTTTTTTTAATTTTATGAACTCGGTAGGCATAAATTAAAGACAAGAGAGATCAGACCTTTCAAACATGAACAAGAAACCATTCAGTGGGCTTCACAAGTTTCCATGTTTGGAATTGATTTGTCTGCCATTGTCATCCTGCTAGAATCCATAACAAATCTCTCCATGTCTCTCCTCTCTTTCTCTTTGCAGCAATTGAAGGTTTAATAAGTAAGACCTTGGGATATTTTGCTTCTTCTTAGGGGAAATTGACAAAAGTCTTCCTTTTTTTTACCTGGTCTGAGAAACCTGCATGCTGATATCTTCTGAGATATGTTCACTTGACATGAACCTTTGGTTTTCTTTTCTTATGTTCTTTCCCCATTGTGATGATGAAGGTTCTGATAGTGTTGTAGTCAAGACCTCATCAAGACCAGAGTCTCCCAAGACCAAGACAAGACCAGACCAGACCAAAATAAGAGGTGAAGACCAAGTCTAAACAAAGTCGAGACCAAGACCTACTTATACAGTGTTTGGTCTCGACTTGGTTTTGACTTGATCTCGACCCTTTAAAGTCTTGGTCTTTCTACACTCTGGTCTCAGTCTGGTCTTGGCCACAACACTAGGTTCTGAAGCATGAGATTAGTTGAGAACAAGCATGAACTGGTTTAATTATTTTGTATTTACTTTGATTTTTAGATATTCACAGGAAAGATAGGTCAAGTCAATGAAGGGTTCAAGTCAAGTGGTGCTAAAATGACCCAAAACTGACCCAGAGACATAATGCCCCCAAACCCTGCTTTGATTTGCATGAAGAGGCCTCACTTTCCCTACCAGATTCTCATCTTACTGCTGACCAACAGTAACTAGCCTTGATGCCCATAAGCAGTATACATAAAAATCCACAATCAAACCATCTGGCTAACCTAAACATGCTAGTCACAATGCTAATCTGTGACTGGTGGTGGGAAGAGAGAACTTGTCATTACAGTTTTCAGTAAAGCTCTATCACATCAGTTCTAGCCTTCAATTCTGCACTATGTCTTTTTGTTTTTGTTGTTGGTGTTGTTCCACAATGCTCCCTGGCTAAGTGGTTTGAAACCAACTTGATGATAGACTTCTACATATTTTCAAACCTGAAGGCAGCAGGTCTGCTTTGCTTCTGCTGCTGATGCTGGCTGTAGAGAACCGCGTGAAATATTCTCTAAGGAGTGTGGTCTTTCCTTTCCAGAGGCGAGCCTACCAGGGGAAGAAATTGGTGATGATAAGAGCTGCCACTGCGAGTTTCTCACCCAAGAATTACCACCAGGTCTGAAGGTTACAATCAGGGCAATCTGGTAAGGATTCACTATGTTTTGCATTTTAATGGCTAAGCATTGTGCACAGTGATAAAGAAATATCATGGTCTCTACCTATCTTCAACCATCTATCTGGGGGGTCTGGGTCACCGGCGAAATTGTCTAGGTATATACTCTCATAAGTCTCCGGAAAGGAGCTCTGGTTCCTTTGAGAACTGAGTTTGTGGTTTGCAATCTTGCGGTAGGTTTCTGTAACATGTATCTGTTTTATGTGAGTGGGGCGTCAACCCATTTCACAACCTCCAACCTGGAGGACCACATTGCACCATTTCGTCTGATCTCTATCCTGCAAAGGGCTGTTCTACATGGTTGGACCTGCCAGGAGCACAAGGCTTCAACTGACATTGCTCTGGGGGTCATTGAGGCACGCAAGCTGTCCCGCTACAACAAGGCAGATGCACCATCAGGACAGAAAGTCATTAAAACCAGCTCCAACAGGATACAGACCTTCACCAACAAGTGTCTCCAACAGATCCTCCACCTCCAGTAGTTCAACAGAGTGCCAAATCCAGACCTGTGGAAGAAGGTGAACCAGGATCCTATGGAAGTCGAGGTCAGGAAAATAAAGTGGCAATGGGTCAGACACACCTTACGGAAGAACCAGTCAAATGTCACTCGACAGTTGTTAGACTTGAACCCCCAAGGAAAGTGAAGAAGAGGACGTCTCAAGCAGACATGGAGGCAAAGTCTCGTGGATGAGCTGAAAGCTGCTAGCCTAACCTGGGAGATGCCCAAAATAACAGTCAGAGACAGCAGGAAATGGAGACAAACTGTCAAAGCCCTATACTCCTCAAGGAGTAAAGATGATTAAAAAGGATACTCTCAGACTTCCCTACCTGCTGCCACTATCTAGAGAATCTTCAGGGTAGATATAGAAGTGTTCCAAAGTCCACAAAGATGCATAATCTCTTTAGCATGTCCTCAATCTTCCCCAGGGGTGTCCTCCCACAGACAATACCCCAAACAACCCAAAAGGCATCCAGAAGGTAGTGCGTCAATTCTTAATCAATCCCAGAGAGCTGAGCTCCACACCCATGTCTAAATCTTTGCCCAGACACCCTGAGGACAATGTGTATTGCATTGCTCTGAATAGACTCTATACAGTATTTGATCCATGAACAGACCATGGATCAAACAATAGCCCACAACACAACCCCACTTTTCCAGGCCAGAGGCACTGCCCTCAACCAGTAAAGACATCACTTCTAAGATAGCCCACCAACATCAAGAACAGTGATGACCTCATCAAACGCAGGGGCCCTGCTACTGATCAAATTACTGATTATGCAAGTGACCTCAGCCCCGCTGATGATTTGGTCATCCCTAGACTCAGCTTCCTCTGTGACTGATCATTGATATACTCCATCCATTGCTTGACTGTTTTTCCATGGTTGATGTCAGCAATACTCCAGAATTGGCTGATTATTTCCCTGGAGTGCTTTGAGACTGACCAAAAGTTCATGCCCTAACTAAACTCCTCCCACTCCAGGGTTTTGCTTCAAGGCCACTAGATCTGCACTCTACTCTATGGCTTAAAGTGCTGATGATACGTTTTTGACCTTTTTTAGCATGTTGAGTAAGCCCAAAAGTCATTGTCAATGATCAATATGATATTTACAGCCACGCCTGCATAAACTAGTCATCATCAAAAAACAGCAGCCGCTGACTGGACTGTGGAGCCGCCCACCGAATTAAGGGTGGCACCCCCATGATGTAATCGACAGAATGGACTCCAGTGTTGTTGACTGGAATGACAGCAGCTTTGTGGCTCACAGTTTCTCTGGTTTCTTGTTTTAATTTTACGGCTATGCCTTTGCATTGTGTCACAAGCTTAGATAAAGCGTGTGATGTGTGAAAGACCACATCACATGCTTCAGCTCCAACTGTCTGAGCCTGCACTCCTCCTGCACTTTTATGCAGGAGGAACGCAAGGAGGGGAAGGATTAATGGATTTATGCACAGCTTTGACCTACAGTACTTTCTCTGATCACACGCCGGTCGGGGCACATCATCTCTCTCATTATCAACAGCTGATTCAAACTCCCGCTGATCATGTTTCCCAGTCCTCGCCCAGGTGCTTGTCACCACACCATCACCAGCAGTGCGTTAATGGCAAACGGCCGCCAAAATGTACATGCTCTGCTGGTCAATAGTATTGTCATCTGTGCTGTTAGTCTGCCAGTATTTTCAGCACTCTCATGACATGTTAGCCACTTCACACAGCTGTGGTTCTCGTGCATCCCTCCTTGAAGCGATGTTAGCTCTGGGGTGCAACCATGGTTAACACGATTCTTCTCCATGTTTGCTGGGGGATGTCGGCCTCAAACGCCTACTGTTTGTGTTTCTGTATATTATTTGTAAGTCTTCACCTTTTTGGGAATTGTCTGTCATTCTATATTAAATGTGCTGTGGTGAATCCTGTGCTTAAATCCTCGTTATTTCATGCGCCCTCTCCCTGCCCTGCGTAAGAGCGCACGGAGAGGGATGATTTACACGTAAATAACAAGGATTTACACGAGGATTTAAGCGCAGGATTCACCACAGCACATTTAATATAGAACGACAGACAATTCTCAAAAAGGTGAAGACTTACAAATAATAAACACAAACACAAACAGTACGCGTTCGGGGCCGACATCGCCCAGTGAACATGGAGAGGAAACGTGTTAACCATGGTTGCACCCCAGAGCTGACATTGCTACAAGGGGCGCAACAGAACCACGGCTGTGTGGAGTAGCTAACACATTGTGATAGTGTTGGCAATATTGGCTGGCTGACAACACGGCAGATGATGCCCACAAAACATGAACAGCTGAGTGTCACTGAGTCTGACTCACTAGGCACGATGCCCGCTTGGCACGGCTCAAACCTATACAGTTTGATGCCCCCAGATTCTTCAATGTCATCCCATTCTTTGGAACTATAATCATCTGAAACTTGGACAACACAAACCAATTCCAGACTACATGTGCTGGAACCATGGTCGATGTTTTCAACCGCTTCCATCCTGTGTGTACAAAGGGCAGCCAAGCGCTGTGTTCTGTCGGTGACGTTACAACATGGCTGGGGGGGGTTTCGAGCCACTGACACAATGGGTGACGCGCTCATGAAAACGTTGGATGTTCACGTGAAAAAAAGCCTGTTTGACTTAGAATTGCACAGACCAACCTATTTTGTAATACTGTATCATGTGTTGAAAAATTAGAGGAAGTCAAGAACATGTCATCAGCACTTTAAGGTAGCAGCTTGCACAGCAGTGTGTCAGGCATGCCAGTAGCTGCCTCTGGATTCCAGAGTCCCATAAACTGGCCTAACTCAATAACAGTCACCCATCAAGGTATGGAATCATCCATTTAGCTATGGCAGACCCTTATGGCCAGTGTTTTATAGAGTTGTCTCCACTGAGCATGGCCCATTCAGGCTCCATGTCATGAGCCTCACTTAGAATGCTCTTCTGAAGATTCTAAAATGGAAGCTTCTTTCAGATGCCCTGACATTTTGAAATACCAGGTTTGTCTAGCATCCCTTTGTATCATCTGATCCAAATCACTATCAGTGGTGAGCAGTTAACAGTTAAGGTCCTTTCTTCACCATAATGTCCAAGGCACAAGTTTGCAGCGCTGATGATCAATTCCATTAGTGTATGAGGGTGTCCTCAGGCTATGTGCATTTACTGTAGAACAGCAAAGAACTTCTCTAAGAGAGTAACTCTGGGTCACATCAGACTCTCTGTTCCTCCTAATCAAACCCCTTTAGATTTCACAATCATTGCCCATGCAAACCTCCCCTTAGTAGAGTGTCCTTAGGAGTGCCTTCCAGTCCCTCACCAATGACTCTAAAAAGGCTAAGCCCAAACAGGGCCCTTGGATTTAATTTCCACAAAGGTGGGGGAGCTGTAGGGTTCTGAATCTTGGAAAGGTTATTTGGATAAAATATCAGTATGGGTCTAGCATATCGCCCATGACCAATTGGTCATAGGAGACCTTATCACCGGAAAATTGCCTTCATCTCACAGAGACAACACAGTTAGCACACAAACCCTTTTGCCTCATTTAGGTAGCAAGTTACATATTGACCCCTAACTTCTTCTATAGAATATTGTTGGAGAGCTCGTTCTCTGCTGCAGTGGACAGCATAAACAGGTCCAACAAGTTATACTGTTAACTGTTAGGGATTCAATTGCCACGATAATTTGCCTTGAAGAACATTTTGTACTGTTGTAAATATTGTTAGCATATCTTTCTACCTGTTTTTAATATGAAAGTTAATTTAATTTTTACAGTGTAATTTTTGTACAGAGAAGTATTTTTGATAAGAAGCTGTTGAGATTGTTGTCACGTTCTGAGCATGGGGGGAATTCCACTGGGCTCAGGTTGTCTGCCTTTTTTTCATATTTGTACTGTATTGTCATTTTGAGTTGTCACGTATCCTATATCGTTTCTCAGTATGATTTATTTTCCCATTTACGTTCATTATAGTTTGTTTATTGTATTTTTGAGTTTGCCTGTCTCCATTTTTTTGCCTTATCATTATATTTGTATTCTGTTATATTCTTTCTCTCGGGGTTGACAGCTGTTAACGGCTTTATGGGGTTTTGCTCTGCGTGGGCGTGGCCCTGTCAGCTGTCAGCTCTGATGGCTCCCTCATTATTCCCAGCTGGTCCGAATTGTATATTTTCTCCTGCCCGCTCAGATTGCCCACACCTCTTGCTACTTGTTTTATTTTGCTTGTAGCCTTATTTAAGAGGCTGTGCACCATTGTCGGGCACAGCACCCTAATATCGACTGACAAACTTAAGTGTCTCTTGAATTGTATTCTGTATTCTTCCTAGCGTGCGTTTCATGGCTAGTTTCCACAGGTTTAGCTGGCGACTCTGGTTGCCTTAGCCTTTACTATTTTTGGCTTCTCCTGTGTCTCTTTATTTCTACTAGTTTTTGGTTAGGTCTTGTTTGTTCTTTTGTGCATTTTCACCATTAAAATTTGCAAACTCACGGCTGGCGTTTGCAGCCTTTATTCTGCCCTGACAAGGGAGTTTATGACCGAAGGGTGCTGCCAGTGTGGGCACCAGCAGCTGTGAGTTTGCTTTTTTGTCCCCCCCCCCCCATCCAGAGGTTTTGGGTGAAATTGCCACCATGGACTTTCGGGTCTTTGGACTGAGTGAGGAGGAGTGTGCAGTGGTGGAACTTGTTGTGAATTTTGTCTCAAAAGCTCAAGCCACCCACACTCCCCAGATCATTCTGGGGTTTGTGGACAGCGCAGCCTGTTTGATTGAGGTGTGCCCCAATCTCTGGAGCTACCTAGGTCTGACTGCTCTACTCACCATGGTGGTCGAGTCTCATCAACAACTTGGTGAGCTGGTGAAGGATTTTCCCTCAGTGCAACCTGAACCGACGAAAAAATGTTCCTTGGAGCAGAAGGCTTGCCACTCTCGCCTGAAGCCCGTGTCATCATCCTCCTGCCAGATGGCCCTTGGAGTTTCCGGAGGGACAGAGTCAGACCCCAGAACAACAGCTAATTCCATCACGCCCCAGGAATTCAGGCAAGTTCTCATTCATTCTCTCTCTCGCTCTCTACTGAAACCGCTTGCCTAATTCCTGGTGGTGAGACTCAGTTATCACAGACCACTGGGTTCTCACCATCAACTGCTGTTGCCACCTCTTCACCCCCTTCTCCTGTCTCCCCAAAATGTCCACCAGTCCTGGGAGGGAACCACCAGATGACAGAAAGGTCTGTGAATTCTGGGACCCTTGGTTCGGCGCCACCATCCCACCCAGCGAGGGAGAGGAGCGCCCGCTGTGTCCCAAAGCCAGTGTCAACGAGTGAACATTCCCTAGTTTTGGCATTGCAGGATCCAGCACCTTCAGTGAGGCATTCCCTGGTTCCTCTCCTCAGGGCTAGGGGCCCATCTATGTCGAAGTCGGTGCCAACGACCAAGCGCCCCCTGACTCCGGCACTTCACCCACTTTGCCAGAAGCCCATGTCTTCCCCTGTCATTGTGCCTGCAGGCGCGGCGCCTCCATGTTCTTCTGGGGGACCCACAATTGCTGCAGCCACTGAGAAGGACGACCCTGGGCCTGCTGCAGCCAAGACCATCATGCCTTGGGAATACAGGCAAGTGAATTCTTGTTCTCCATTACCTAAAAATGAATTGTCTTGCCTGGGTCCCGGCGGTGAAACTCAGCCCCTGCAGTCCACTGAGTTTCCACTACCTGCTGCAGACTTTTGTCCCACACCTGCTACCCTTGTGTCTCCTCCTAATTCCCTTGAGTGTCTGCCGGCCCCGGGATTGTGCCACCGGACAAGGGAGGAGCCTGCAATCCTGGACGACCTGGTCCCAGTCCCGCAGCCACGGGTTGGACGAGGGGAGATCACTACCAGTGACCTGAAGCCTGCGCCAACGACTGGGCGCCCCTGGCTTCAGCTGCGCAGGATTTGGAACCAGCACTGAGACGACCTCCAGCTACCATGCCCAACAAGCCATCTGCGCCAGGTGTTTCGCTTGGAGGCCCAGGGACCGCAACCACCATCACGCCAGTGGCTGAGGTCACCACAGCAGGTTTGCTGGAGTCCTGGATGGCGGCGGAGCTCGAGTTCAGGCAAGTACCCTGTTCTGTTCCTTCTTCTGCAGATTCAGGAAAATCTTGTCTGACTCGGGGCGGGGGGAGTCAGGTGCAGAAGCCCTCTACTCCTGAGATCTCCTCACTGAGCTTTGCTGCTGTCAGTGATTCTTCTCTGGCATCGTCTTTGTGTTTTTCTCTCAAGGTGACCACGCTGAGACTGAACGCCCAGAAGGATGGACTCGAGTCGCCCCCGCCTGGGTCGCCAGAGTCCTGGACAGCAGTGGAGTCCAAGACAAGGCAAGTGCTCTGTTCTGTTGTTACCTCATCCGGCCTAGAGATTTCTTGTCCTTCTCGGGGTGGGGACAGCCAGTTGCAGCGGGCAACTGACTCTGGTCTCTCTCCATCGGGCTCCACTGCTGACGGTAGTAACAACCCGGCGTGTGTTTTCTTTCTCTTGCCCAAGTCCTCATCTGGGTTCGCGGTTGGTCATCCACCAACTCCTCCCGAGACCATCGTGGATTCCTCTCCTCCACCCGAGGCTGTCGTGGATCCCATTTTCTTCCCGAGGGTGCAGCATCGGCCCAGTCCAGGCCCACCATGGGTGCAGCACTGGCCCAGCCCGGGGCCATTGCGGGTGCTACATTGCTCCAGCCTGGGGTCTTCATGGGGGCTCCTCCCCCTCCGATAGAGGTCGTCGCAGGCACTCTGTCCCAGCCTGGGGCCTCTGAAGGGGTAACTCCGTCCCAGCCCAGGGCCTCCAAGAGTGCAGCTCTGCTCCAGCCCAGAGCCACTGAGGGTGCAGCTCCGCTCCAGCCGAGCCACCGTATGAGCTGTTATGCTCCAGCCTGGAGCCACCGCGGGTGCTGCTTTGCTCCAGCCTGGAGCCACCGCGGGTGCAACCTTGCTCCAGTCTGGAACCACCGAGGGTGCAACTATGTCCCAGTCCAGGACCTCTGAGGGTGCTGCTGGCCAGTCCGCGGGCATCATGGTCCCCTCTCCCTTGCCAGACACTGTCATGGTTCCCCCTCCTTTGCCAGATGCCGCCGTGTTCCCCATCCTCTGCCTGGCGCCATCATGGTTCTCCTTGCTCTGCCAGTCGTCATCGTGGTGCCTTGCCCTCTGCCTGACATTGTCAGGGCTCGCTCTACTCTTCTTCCTTCCTCATCTCTGGTTATCCCGGTTGGGCAGCTGCCCCCTGGACCACCATCTCTGTAGTGGTGGCTAAAGAACTCCGGCTGACCGCCTGACAGGTATTGCCATTGGGTTGGGTGGCTCACATTCTCCGGCAGACCACCTGACTCTTACCAGCTTGCCATCTGTCAGGCCTGGGACTTTGGCCGACCACCAGAACTGAATTGTTCTTTGGTCTAGGGGGGCCTAGGTCCCTAGTTCTGTGTGGGTCCTGAGCGGGATTTTGTTTTTATTGTTTCCCTTCAGCCTGGGCCTTGCTGGGAAGCTATCCTGAGGGGGTTTTTTTTTATTCCTTTTGGTTTAGTTCAGTCCCTCCGTGCCTGGGTCCCCCTCCTCCCACCCGGGGTGGGGCTGTTTTCTTGTTGGGGTGGGATCTCTGTGTGTGTTTGGGGGTGGGGCTCTGTCACCTTCTGAACACGGGGGGATTCCACTGGGCTCAGGTTGTCTGCCTTTTTTTTCATATTTGTACTGTATTGTCATTTTGAGTTGTCACATATTCTATATTGATATATCTATATATATAAATATATAAATATATATATATATATATATATATATATATATATATGTATGTATATATATATATAGATAGATATAAAGATATATATATATATATATATATATATATATATATATATATATATATATATATATATATAAAGATGATATATGCAATTACCGCCCAATCTCTATCTTACCAGTCCTATCTAAGGTTCTTGAAAAAGTTGTAGCTACACAGCTGATAGACTACTTACAAGACAGTCAACTTCTTCATCCACATCAATTTGGTTTTAGACCAGGATACTCAACAGAAACAGCAAATTGTTGCCTTATTGAAAACGTCAAACAGTCCTTGGACAGGGGTAATGTGGTAGGAGCTGTTTTTCTAGATCTCAAAAAGGCTTTCGATACTGTAAACCACAGTTTGCTTTTATCCAAAATGGTATCTTTTAACTTCTCCCCAAATACATTAGAATGGTTTGCATCTTATCTCCAGAATAGCGAACAGTGTGTAAAAGTTCACCAGGATAAATCCTCATTTTTAAACAACCGCATGGGTATCCCACAAGGGTCCATTCTTGGTCCTTTACTTTTCAGCATTTTTATTAATGACTTGCCGTTACACTGCTCAGCTGCAACATGCCAACTTTATGCAGATGATTTATTATTTATTATTTACACAGCTGCCAAGACTCCAGCACAGGCTGCTGCAGATGTACTGTCTACAAGTATGGTTGATGTCCAAGAGTGGCTCCTCAAGAACCATCTATTGCTGAACCTTCAGAAAACAGTCTCAATGTGCTTTTCAATCAAAAAATGTAACCTGCAACATTTTAAAGTTAATATACATGATCATGACATCAGTTTAGCTACAGAATTCAAATACCTTGGCATTACCTGCAACATTTTAAAGTTAATATACATGATCATGACATCAGTTTAGCGACAGAATTCAAATACCTTGGCATTGTACTAGATCCTCAACTCAAATTTAATCTTCATATAAAGAAAATTTCAAAAACAGTAAAAAAAAATCTGAACTGCTTTAAATTAATTAGATATTACATACCTTACGAAGCAGCTGCACTGTATATGCATTCTATGGTTTTTTCTCATATATCATACTGTTTGACAGTCTGGGCTCAAGCAGCCCCTTCCACAATAAGACATATAGGTTCATTATATAATCAAACCCTAAAAATCTTGGACAAAAAGCCCATTAGGTGGCATCACTGTAATGTTTAAAAAAAATACAACCTATTGAGTTTTGAGAGCTTCATTGACCTCTGTCTTCTGAAATTAACGTTCAAATGTTTCCATAAATCAGCACCCGAGCCACTTGCTGGTTTCGTCCAAAGACAGGACAGCAGCAGAGCCACCAGGAGTTCTGTTAACAATAACTGTAAAATATTCCACCGCAGAACCACATTTGGACAAACAGCTTTCTCTATAAAGGGCAGTCACATCTGGAACACAATGCCAAATGAAATTAAAATAATAACGGACTTTAAAACATTCACTAAAAAGGTTAAAAACTGGCTGAAAAATAAACAAGAATGTACTCATGTATGAATTAATTGTCTGCAAAGTGAGAGTGAATGAAGGGAAGGAATAAATGTGTTTGTTTATAGTGAGTGACGGAGGGAGGAAGGCCTGAAATAGGCAAATGTGAGTTATGTTATATGTGTTAAATGTGAGTCAGGCTGTTATATTTGTGTATTTATAATATTTATAATATTTATGTTAAATGTGAGTCAGGCTGTTATATTTGTGTATTTATAATATTTATAATTGTGTATTTATAATTTTTCTGCATTGATGTATGTGGTTATTGTGTATATTTTTTATTTTTTTTTTCCCATCTTTACTTGATTCTTTTTTCTAAAGCCCATCCAGGGACAAGAGTTGCAAATTAGCTAACAGCTATACACTCTATGTGCAACACATCAGATTGATTGTCTTTGATTAATTGTCTATGTTTATTGCACTGTCCCTGTCAAATAAACTAATCTACTACTATTGTTTCTCAGTATGGTTTATGTTCCCATTTACGTTCATTATAGTTTGCTTATTGTATTTTTGAGTTTGCCTGTCTCCATTTTTTGCCTTATCGTTATATTTGTATTCTGTTATGTTCTTTCTCTCAGGGTTGACAGCTGTCAACGGCTTTATGGGTTTTGCTCTGCGTGGGCATGGCCCTGTCAGCTCCAATGGCTCCCTCATTATTCCCAGCTGGTCCGAATTGTATCTTTATTTTCTCCTGCCCGCTCAGATTGCCCACACCTCTTGCTACTTGTTTTATTTTGTTTGTAGCCTTATTTAAGAGGCTGTGCACCATTGTTGGGCACAGCACCCTACTATCGACTGACAAACGTGCTTCTTGAATTGTATTCTGTATTCTTCTTAGCGTGCGCTCCACGGCTAGTTTCCACAGGTTTAGCGGGCAACTCCGGTCGCCTTAGATTTTGCTATTTTTGGCTTCTTCTGTGTCTCTATTTCTACTAGTTTTTGGTTTGGTCTTGTTTGTTCTTTTGTGCATTTTCACAATTAAAATTTGCAAACTCACGGCCGGTGTTTGGAGCCTTTATTCTGCCCTGACACGGGAGTTTATGACAATTGTGATCATTCTTAGGACAAAATTTGTATTTAATCTCTTCTACACAATATGCAACAACAATGAAAGGTTTTTTCATCTTATTCATGGTATTTTTTTCTTACATTTTTAATGATTACCACTAAAATGGTAAAAATGGTAAATGGCATTCACTTATATAGCGCTTTTTATTCTCATCTCTTGATGACCAAAGAGCTTTACAGATCCTGCTATCCACCCATTCACACACACATTCACACTAAGTACTGTTAAATATGGTGAATTAACATTCACCATATTTAACAAGCTAAAGATTTTGGAACTCCAAATTCATATTCATATTCATATAATTCATCCAAATTCTCCATTCATTTCTAAGAAAGACTGGAGAGAATTAAAAGGAGGAACTGGGTTTCCAGTTTGCAGCACTTAAAGGGGTCACTGACTGGAATAGTGGTGTGTTTGTAGGTTTTAATTATCTGAAATGTGTCTATTGGTCACGTAATAATCAAAAAAATTTTAAAACAGCTGATTCTCTTAAAAAACCCCACACAGCTTTTATCTCATTTTTCTCTCCCAGAAATGCCAGAAATATTTTTAACTCTTGCGCGTAAATCGATTATGTCAAGATTTGACAAAGCCAACCCACCAACATCCTTGAGACCCGTACACTGCTCTGTTATCGGCCCACCTAGCTGTCTGTCATGTAGATGAAAGGGGAGCTAAAGGTAGCCTATTAGCCCCTAAGCTAACACTGGTACGGGGAGACTCACACCAAGCACAGCTTATCTTGTTATTTTCCTCAGATCTTAGTCACCCTAATAGTCATTCCCATTACCACCTGGTTCACCAGCCCACAGTCCCCAATATAGCTTGTGTCACTCTGGCCCATCTACCAATAATTTTGCTGTGATTCCACAGCAACTCGCCAGCACCGGCATGCCAGTCGCTGCAACCAACCTGGCCCAGGACCCGAGGCTGCTGGCTGTCATGGCCAGCTCCCCCACCATCCTCCAGTGGTCCATGCGACTCTGTTCTGCTCTTGCGGGCAGCATAGGAGAGCCACCTCATGATGGGGCATTCCCCAGCTGGCCGTGGGACCGGAGCAGAGTCTCGCAGAGTGAGACACTGCCCTTTGAAATCCTGTGGCTTGGCAGCTGGGCTCAGCAGGACCATTGGCTCCACCTCGTCGCGGCCGTGCTGCCGCCATCATCGGCCAGCCTGGGTCTGCCGCCACTGGCTCCCCGCTGACTTGGGTCGCCGCTGTGGTTGCCTGCCCGCCACAGGTGTCCAGAATCCCGTCTGCTTCCTGGGCCAGCTCCCGGAACTCCTCCGGGGTGTGGCACTTCTTGCCGGCCAGCGTGCTTCTCACGTGCGTCGGGAGGTTGGAGAGGAAGATGAACTGGAAGAGGAAATCATCGTTGTCTGACCCTCTCAGCTGTATCATATCCTCCATCAGGGCGCTCGGCCTGTGTCCTCCTTGGTCTAGCAAAGACAGGATCCTCCTCGCCCTCACTTCGGCCGAGGGGGTGAAAAACTTAACGAGGGTGGATTTTAGTTTGTCGTACCTGCCGGTAGCGGGTGGCTGCTCCACCAAGCTCTGCACGCCCCGAGCTGTGCGGTTATCCAGTTTAGCGATGACATGGTGGAACTTAGTGTCATCCACCGTTACTCCTGCGAGTGCGAACTGCGACTCCGCTTGCAGGAACCACGACCGTGGGTTATCCTGCCAGAAATCAGGCAGTTTGACGGCCACTGCGCTCGCCAGAACCGAACTCTGTGAGTCCGGGACCCTGAGACCTTCTCCGGTCATTCTCAACGTCGTCGGTCACCAATTGTGGGGAGCCTTGAATAACAAAACTGAATTGCATTTAATTCAAGTTTATTTCAAGCAGCCATTCCCACAGTCTGCTCTCATTCTTGAGCAGCGAACAAAGAGGAGGAAACACACCAAAGTTTTCACCTTTATCCATTCTCACATCAAGAAATCTCCCTTGGAGGGGAGGTCACACATCTCCATCATAATCCCTTTATTTACATTACTCCCCCCCTCTCCTCTCGAGCCTCAGAGGTTAGGGAGTCTTCTGTCCACATCCATTGGCTTGTCTCGCTGTCCTCCACAGGTGTCCCAGACTCTCCGTCTCCTTCATCGTGAGGTTAAATCACATATGTGCTGTCAGCATATCTCTCATATGTCCAACATGTGCATGCACAACTACACAGCCATAGGCTGTATGAATTGAATGCCAATGAAGTTGGCTTTACCTTTACCTAAAGTGATGGGCTTTAAATCTGAGTGTTTCAAGAAAGCCAGGGAAAATACAAATTTGTTTCAGTAATTAAAAAACTAAAGAAAATGTGAACAAAATATGTCACAAGCACTTCAATAAGACACGTGTTCATCTATCTGGTGTGTGGAGATTTTTCCACCCCTCAGAATGAGATTATTCTTTCCACTCGCACATACATAATGTCTATACCCGCACTGACTATTTCCTCGTGGACTCTAAATTAATACCTCATATTGATAACCCTGGTTATGGTGATATCTTGATCTTAGATCATAGCCCTCTTACATTTAAGCTCAAACTAAATGGCCTGCAAGCCTCTTGGCCCTTATGGAAGATGGACCCTCAGCTAGTTAACAATCCTAAATTCTGTGATTATCATCGGACACAAATGAAAATATTTTTTGAAGCCAATCATATTCCAGAGACCTCCCTATGTTTACTGTGGGAGACCCTTAAAGGCATATCTAAGGGGTTACATAATCTCCTACTTGGGGCATAGAAACAAACTAAATAGGGCACAGCTTTTAAGGTTGGAGGAACAAATCAATAAATTAGATAAAAAGAACTCATGCAACCCCTCTATAGAGATGTACAAGCAAATTATAGAGTTGAGAATTCAGTATAATAGGACTGTTTCAGCCAAGATCTCTAAATCTTTTTTTTTTTTTTTTTTTTTAAAGCAGAAGCACTTTGAATTTGGTGAAAGGCCACAGAGGTTGCTGCAAGACAACTACGCAAATTGGAAAATGATCATACCATACATAAAGTTAAGTCCAAACAGGGAGCGTGCTTTACTTTGGTCAAGAATATTAACTGTTTTAAAGAATTCTATGAATCTCTTTATTCCTCCAAAACAAATGCAGGACCCCATGGAAAACATGCTATGGAAAACTTTTTGAGAAATATCAATCTTCCTTCTTTGAAACCTGAGGATTGCACCTTTCTAAATAAAGACATTACCCTGAAGGAGTTAAAGGATACTATAAACACTTTAAATAGTGGCAAAACACCTGGCCCTGACGGGCTTCCTGCCGAGCTGTACAAGTCATTTGCTGAATTGCTTACACCCTATATGCTTACTATGCTCACCTGTGCCTTCCAAAATAATTCACTACCACAAACACTCAGTGAGGCTGTTATAACTCTTATTCCAAAAAAGGGCAGGGACCCAGAGGAGATGGGAGGTTATAGGCCCATTTACCTCCTTAATGTGGATCAGAAAATACTAGCCAAAGTTTTTGCAAACAGGCTCAGTAAATATATGGACAGACTTGTCCATCCAGATCAAACTGGATTTATCTTCAGCAGACACTCTGCCTCCAATCTTAGACACCTCTTTAATATAATGTATCATTGCAAGTCCAGCCTGAATGGCCTTGTTGTAGTCTCTTTTGATGCTGAAAAGGCATTTGATCAAGTAGAATGGTGCTACTCATTTGCTGTTCTCAATAAGTTTAATCTGGGTGATGAATTTATTGCCTGGATAAAACTCTTGTATAAATGCCCCAGAGCTCAGATACTAACAAATGGAATGCTATCCTCCCCACTTCAATCTGTTTAGGGGTACAAGGCAGGGCTGCCCCCTCTCACCCCTCCTGTTCGCATTGACCATTGAGCCTCTCGCTGAGTCTGTTCACACAGATCCAAATGTACAAGGTTTCAATGTTCTGGACACCTCTGAAAAGATTTCCCTTTACACAGACGATGTCCTGTTGTTTATTACTAAACCTCAGTCCAGTCTTCCTGCTATTATTGACAAGGTAAACATGTTTGGAACCTTCTCTGGTTCAGAATCAGAATCAGGTTTATTGCCATTGTTCATGTAGTACACAAACTAGGAATTTGTCTCGGTACAATGCTGCAACATTAAACATGATAAGATAAGAGAAATAAACTATACATGTAATAAAGTGTAGGATAAGATTAAGTGATACTGGTCAACAGTTAAAATATATATTAGCCAGCAGCAGATACTGTGGAGAACTATATAGTGCAGTCGGTAATGCAGGAAGAAAACAGTGATGATTGACATGAGTCTGGTTGAGCTGCTGTACATGGTGCACGAGAGTCAATAAGTCACTTAGTGTTCAGCAGTCTAATGGCAGAGGGGAAGAAGCTGTTCATGTGACGGGAGGTTTTAGTCTGGATGGACCGAAGTCTTCTACCAGAGGGGAGGGGGGCAAACAGTACGTGACCAGGGTGTGAGGGATCGGCTATGATCCAGCCAGCACGCCTCCGGGTCCTGGAGATGTACAGATCCTGGAGAGATGGGAGCTTGCAGCCGATCACCTTCTCAGCAGTGCGCACGACGCGCTGCAGCCTTAGTCTGTCCCTGGCAGTGGCTCCTGCGTACCACACGGTTATGGAGGAGGTGAGGATGGACTCGATGATGGCTGTGTAGAACTGCACTAACATCTTGGTTACAGAATTAACTGGACTAAGAGTGAGTTGATGCCTGTTGGATTGGAGAATCTATCCTTAATTCAACATCTACCATTCAAGATTTCTTCTCAGACATTCACCTATCTTGGGATTCAGATAACAAAAGAATTTTTTTCACTTTTCAAAGCTAACTACCCCCCTCTTTTGGCCAAATTGCAGACTTATATTGAATTTTGGAGAGCTCTCCCAATTTCATTGATTGTGAGGATTAATACAATTAAAATGATATTTCTTTCTCAGTTACTGTATCTCTTCCAGTGCCTACCTGTGTTTTTACCTAAATCATTTTTTAAAAAGCTAGACTGTCATTTTACCCTTCATTTGGAATTACAAAAACCATAGGATTAAAAAGGTTCACCTTTCTAAACCCAAACAATTTGGTGGACTTGTGCTCCCTGACTTTTGTCTTTATTACTGAGCTCTCGATATTAAAACAATTTCAAGATGGTTGGATAACTCAACTGAACCCTCTCGCTGGCTGCAGCTGGAGCGGGAGCAATGCCACCCATATAGTTTGGGGGGCAGTGATCCTGTCTCCTGTAGCCTTAGATAAGTTTATTTATGGTGAAAGTGTTGTTATACATAGTATGATGAGGATATGGAAACAAATTAAGATGCATTTCAGGATTAATTCATGTTCCTTTTTGCTCCCTATTGCTGGGAATCCATCATTCCCACCATCTCAGTTTGAGAATGGATTTTTACAACGGAGAGATTTGGGTATTTACACTATTGGTGATCTTTACCTGAATGGTACCTTAGCCTCATTTGAGCAGCTATAACAAATGTATGAGGACTAATTTTTTCTGGTTTCTACACAAACATTCTCTGGGATCTCTACACTAACACCACATGCAAGGTATTCGCCGAGGGTGACTTGTCAGACCCTTTTGTCACCACCTCTGGGGTCTGGCAGGGATGAATCGCTGCGCCAAACCTCTTCAATGTTGCGGTTGACTACTGGGTCAAGAACGCAACAGAGCGCTGCCCCAATCTCAGCGTTGACTTCCACTCCCACTTCACAGACCTGTGCTATGTGGACAACGTGGTGCTTTTCACCACGCATATAGACATAATCGCTGAGGCACTGGAGCTGCTTGCAGAGGAAGCATCGCCCCTGGGCCTCACCATCAGCTGGGCAAAGACAAAGATCCAATCACTGTCAGACTTCTTGCCACCACCACAAGTCACCTCCATCAAAAACGAGCTGGTTGAGACTGTCAACAACTTTGTCTACCTCGGATCTAAAATCATCAGCTCCTGCTCATCAGACCCAGAGATTATTTGCCGCCTGCAGCTGTCTCGCAGTGCTTTCGGCCACCTCCAGAGAGTCTGGCGCAGCGGGAAGATCTGCATGACCTCAAAGTTGTGAATCTTTAACACCTGTGTGATCCCTGTCCTTTATGGGTCCGAAATCTGAACTCTCTCCACCACAATATATTTACATATTTATTCCATCTAGCTACAGTGCTCTGCACTGTGTGTTCATATATTCATATATTTATTCCATCCAGCTACAATGCTCTGCACTGTGTGTCTGTGTGTGTGTGTGTGTATATATATATTTTATAGTAATATGTACATATGTATATTAGCTGCTCTTGCTTGCTTGTTTTTTTTTTTTCTTGCCTTCTGATTGTTGCTCTGAGTGTTGCTATCCCTGTGCTGTTGCAATCCTGGAATTTCCCCGTTGTGGGACTAATAAAGGCTTATCTTATCTTATCTTACAACCACCCACCATCTCTGTACATTCCATCGGACCTGCCTCTGTAACATCCTCTGTATCTGATGGTTCCATCACACCACAAACGATGAGGTCTACAGGAGGGCTGGCTGTCCTATCCCCATCTCCACCGTCATCAGAAGAGGAAGGCTGCGGCTCCTCGGCCACGTGGCCAGGCTGGAAGACAGGACACCAGCCAAGTAGGTCCTCTACGGCAGTGCCCCCCCCCCCCCAAGGCCTGGCACTGCCCCCGAGGTCAGCCCAGACTGTCCTGTATGACCCAGGTTACAATGATAAGACCTCTGGCTGACCTCATCGCCCTCGCCCAAGTTTGCCCAGCCTTCAGACAATTGGCCGCAATGGTCACTGAAGTGGCCAGGTGAGGATTAATTTAAAAAAAAATCAAACTATAAATCAGAAATTATGTGCGCATCCACATATCTTCTTCTGAAAATGCTTCATCTTCAGTTCTAGATAAGTGTCTGCTCCAAAACCCAGGCTCTGATCAAAATGTGTCACATTTTTATGACTCCCTACAATCTATCAGTCCTCCCTCAATGTCTAATATCAAAAATAACTGGGAAAGTGAGCTGGAGACACAAATCGCTGATCTAACCTGGGATAAGAGTCTTGAAGACATTGGTACTTGCTCTAGAAGTGCTAGGCACTGCTTGATTCAATTTCGGGTCCTTCATAGATTACACTATTCTAAATCTAAGCTTCACAAAATTTTCCCAGATGTTTCTTCACAATGTGATAAATGTTCTGCAGTAGACGTGAATCTTCTCCACTGGTTTGTTCTCTGCCCCAAATTAACAAGTTACTGGACAAATATTTTTGACACTTTATCTAAAATTCTCCATATTAGCACTGAACCAGATCCAGTCTTAATCATACTTGGAGTATGTGATACCTACGTTACAGAAAACACAGCACCAACTCCTCTCGTATAGCTTGATTACAGCTAAAAAAAAAAATTGATTCTGATGTTCTGGAAAAAGGAAGCTCCTACTTTTAAACTTTGGCTTAAGGCATTAAGCCAAAGTTTAATGCCTTGAAAAAAAAAAAAGATCTCTAAAGATAAAGAGATGCAGTTTGACAAAATCTGGCTACCCCTCATCTGTTACCTCAAAAGGAACCCTGAACTTATTCATCCTACTGTCTATGCAATGTAACTGACATGCTGATTGTCCTGTTTGCTCTATAATTGTCCAATACAACAACTGTCATAATTATTTATTTCTATTTTTATACTTGCAGAATGGGGGGGGGGGGTGTTGGGAGCCCTTGTTGTATTGTTGTTGGGGTTTTTTTTGTTTATTTTAAGTTATTTTTCACTTTTGGAAAAAAAACAATATGTACTTTATTATGCAATGCATTGTACAACATCTGCTTAATAAAATGTATTTGACAAAAAAGACGTGTGAGCTGTTAAAATGTAGAAAAAGTGCAGTCAATGACCCCTTTAATGATGAAACGCTGTCACTACAACTTGTATTTCCTAAAGTTTCATGCAGTTTTCTTAATGAGCTTGTTGACTCAATTTACAGCCGTTGAAATCTCACAGTCTTAACTTTAAACCATGTTTTCCTTCTAAATAACACCTGTACTTTTGCTAAAGGCCAACACTTCATTAGTATAATCTTTTCTTAATTCTATAGTTAATACTCAAATGTAAACCATGCATCTTTCCCCGCAGTGTCATGAAGTTCCTGGTGTCAAAGAGGAAGTTCAAAGAGAGCCTGCGGCCTTATGATGTCATGGACGTGATCGAACAGTACTCCGCGGGCCACCTGGACATGCTGTCTCGCATTAAGAACCTACAGTCCAGGCAAGCACATCTTTTTTTTTTTTTTTTTTGCTATTTGACATGGTTTAAAATCCAAAGAGCAACACAGCAATTACCTTCAAATGAATACAAATGCAGAGGTGTCACCTACTAACATGAAGTTTTCGGTGTCACTGGATACACACATGTTGCAGCGCACCAGCCATTTATTTGCCTGTTTCATTTGTTCAACTACATGTGTTGTATTCAGACCAGTTATACCAGTAACGCTGATCTGTGTATTACAATACAGCTCACTCTTTCTCTAGAGAACGTAGTGTTGTAATCAAGACCAGACCGAGACCACAGTATAGAAAGATCCAGACTTTAAAGAGTCAAGATGAAGTCAAGACCAAGATCACTATGTATGAAGATCTTGGTCTTGGGAGACTCTGGTCTTGACTACAATACTAAGAGGATGCACCACAAACTCATTTTAAATGTGACACTGATGTCTAATTCCCATTGTTCTCTACCTCAGTACCCCATTCCCCCAAAGGTCTAACATGTAGAAGAAATATATTCCAACAGTGATAAACATACACTTTTCATCCACAAAGCAAATCAGACTCACCATATGCCTTGTGTTTGTGTGTGTGGAATATATTGAAACCTGTTCTCCATAGTTGATGTGATTTCCCACATTGCTTCACTTTTCATTGCACTCATATCATCTCTGTGTGCCTCGCCAGGATAGATATGATTGTGGGGCCCCCTCCCCCAACAACACCTCGCCATAAGAAGTCCACTGAAGGTCCTAGGTTAGGCTACCACTGAGTGCATTTTTTTTAGAATGATTGTTTTTTTTTTTTTTTAATTTTGTCAGCATTATTTTCTTTATGGGCCATATTATGACGATCTGTTATCTGTGGTGGAGAGCACTTTTATGGGTGCATCCAAGTCCATTTCGCTATTACAGCAGCGCAAAAACAAATTTTGGACCCAGTGAAAAGCCCAAAGAGGTTGCCCTAATGCTCTTAATTAGTCAGAGGTTGGTTTGTCTAATAAACCAATCGCTGTCTTTGCTCTCATTCCCTTTAATAAACAGGAGCACAAGATCTAAGGTGTAGTACTAATACGACGCTGTTTAAATTTGAGGACAAATCCATTTTGTGTTGGGGACAACTAAGTGAAAATGCATTTAAGGACTGTCCACACCTCTGACCTGATTTACTATGATCCCAAACAGTGGGTACTGACCAGAAAATTGTGTGTCTAGTGAGCATTTTATAGGTGCTTTACTGAGGAAAAATTTAATCTTTAACCACAGGTGCAAGCTTGAGGAGTGATTTTCTGTCTCACTTCTGTTTTTGCCTTCAGAGTTCAAAAACTAACTCACAAATACAAGAGAAAAATAATAGATCAGGGGAAATAATGGTGTTATTGGAACCAGCAAATATTCATGAATGAAAATGAGTGAATGAATGATCCCTCGTAACCACACACCATTCTTTCTCTCATGGGAATCCAGGTTTATTCTGTGCGAAGCACAGTGGCGTAGACTACGGACTCGCAGATCAGAAGCGTTTTGGAAGAAAATGTACCATAACATGAGCACGCCAAACTTTGTGCCAAGCCTCACCCACTTTAAATCAGTCCCCTCTTATGAGCGCACGTCACACACACAGTCAGCTGCAAGTTACGTGGCGAGAACACACAGCAGAAAAAACAGACAATGCGCAAACAAACTAAAGAAAGCACCAGCGCAAGGTACATAGCGTGGCACAAATGTGCACTTTAGATTGTCATAATAGAGCCCTATATTCTCATAGTCCAACTATCAAAACAATTAGATGCCTATTCTGATTGATGGAACCCCTTTTGAGTTCAGGCCACATGATCTCCTTGTGGCACATGGAACTAGATTCACAAACGCCAATAAAATTATTGAGCTTTTTACTGTATATTGCTCTTTTTCAGGATGTTCCACCTAAAGTGAGTTAGGCCAAATTATTCTGGCTCCTGTTAGCTGAAAGACCACAGAAAGACATTCTGCGGCTGACTCGCTGAATGTTAATGTGGCGTATCACGGTCTTGCTCAACAGGGGTTTGAACTGCTAGATGCTTGCTCTCATAGTGGAGAGACAGCAGGACAGCTCCCCCCAGTAGGATGCAATGGAAATGAAGCATGATGCACCACAAGAGCATGACAAGTGATGCATTTTGGCCCGAGATGAAATGTCCCTTCATTCCCAAGTGTGATACTGTGAAAGACCTGCTTGATCTCATCATGCATGCATCCACACCATCCACCTCAAACCAGCACCCTCTCACAGAATGGTCAGTTTTTTGGCCATGTTGTCATTCACACACATTTATTTGTAGCCTGGCAAACATCATCAACATAAATTATTTCATTACTGTGGAACAGCGTTGTAGTCGAGACCAGAGTGGACCTTGGTGGACTTTGAGGTGTGCATGGGCTCATTGTTCCGTTGGAAGGTCAAATGACGCCAAAACTTCAGCTTCCTCACAGACGGCATAATATTTTCTCCCAGGATTTCCTGATACTTGATTGAATCCATCTCACCCGACACATGCTGCAGGTTTCCACTGCCAGAGGAAGCAAAGCAGCCCCAGAGCATCGCTGAGCCACTGCCATGTTCCACTGTAGGCAGGGTGTTCTTTTCAGACATACCACTGATCCATAGGCCTCAAAACTTCCAGTTTTGTTACACAGAAACAGATAGACCTTGCTAATTCTTGAGTGATGTGTACAAGCTGCTTACATTGCAATGGCAGACAACTGAATACATGCATTGTTAACAAATCTTGTTCCACGTGCCCCTTTTTTGAAATTTGAGCCCCTGCTCCTCAAATGGTCTCTGCACGGCACTGTGGGAGACTCTGGTCTTGACGACAACACTACTGTGGAAGACTGGCATTTTGAGCGATTCACTTATAATCGGGGGAAAAATGTGGCAGACCCAAATTGTTGTTCTTTTTTTAAATGATAGAGTTGACCAGATCGTTGGCAAAGGCCCAAAAGCTGAAGGAGACTCTGCAGATGACCAGAGCATGATGGGACGTTTGGTCAAAGTGGAAAAACAGGTAGGAATCAAAACTATTGTAGAGAATGCGTTCAAGGATGAGGCTGAGTTTATTTCTCAGGTTCAGCTTTATTATGAGAACACATACTCTAGCAATCTCTAAACAAGAAAAGAGACTGAGCAATGAAATACCACACTCTTATACTGCTGGAGCCACGAAACCTAAGTCACATGGTGCTTTAGCAAACATACAATCACATGGTACTTAATCCCAGTCACAATGCAACTCTTTGATGTTTCACTATTGTCTCTTATCCCTCGATGATCCGGGAATCCTACTGGGGCATCCTCTCTGAGACAAAGGCCAAAACTCACACTTCCTCGTCATCTCCTGTAGACCTCTGCAGACCCAGACCTTCTTTGTCCCGCGAGACGTGAAGCACCCAATAAACATACAGCCATACATTTGTGGGAAACATGAACCCAATATATGTGCCACATAACCCCCCCCCAAACGTCTACTAAGGGACAAAACATAATCAGACATGCATGACAGAAAACATCACTACATATCACAAATCAATCCACCAATTGCTTGGGTTTTAACCTCCTGCCATATCTGCTGTAAGCCGGCTTTGTTCCTTCTGCAGTGACTTCCTGCATCTGTGGATCAGAATTGTTAGCGCATCTCTGTGGTGGCTCCGAAGAATGTCTTTCCAGCGGCCTGCCACGGCGGGGGGCCCTGGCCAACTGCACGTGTTCATCAGCCAGAACAAAGGCGGGTTTGAGTCTGTTAATGCAAATCAACGCTTTTCTGCCTCCTAAATCAAGCAAAAAATGTTTCTCCCCTGTTTCCAACACTCTGAAAGGCCCGTCGTAAGGCGGTCGCAAACCTGGGTGTTGAGCATCATGTCTAACAAAAACAAACTCCGCATTTTTTAAAGCCTTCGGCACGAAAACGCATGGAAGACTGTGATGAACTGGGCCAGGAAGGGTGTTTGATCCTGTGCTGCTCTGCAACAGCTGAGCGGGGGGGCAATTTGGCGCAGGGTTGTCGGGAAGGAATTCCCCTGGCAAATGGAGGGGTTGTGCAAAAACTAATTCAGCCGGAGAGGCCTGCAAATCCTCCTTAGGTGCGGAACGCAACCCCAATAACACCCATGGAAGTTCATCCACCCAATTTGTATCCGTGAGAGACGCTCTGAGGGCTGCTTTCAATGACCTATGAAAGCGTTCGCACAAACCATTAGCCTGGGGGTTATACACGGTAGTGCGGTGAATCTTCACCTCTAGGCTGTGGGCCATCGATGACCAAAGTTTGGAAATAAATTGGGGACCCCTGTCGGACGTTATGTCCGACGGAACTCCAAAACGCGCGACC
The DNA here is from genome assembly GCA_020510985.1 of Pholidichthys leucotaenia. Taxonomy (NCBI): domain Eukaryota; kingdom Metazoa; phylum Chordata; class Actinopteri; order Cichliformes; family Pholidichthyidae; genus Pholidichthys; species Pholidichthys leucotaenia. The sequence goes on along the minus strand of CM035843.1, from coordinate 193,579,366 downwards.
CAAGCTGTTAAAAACGCGCGTGAAACGTCTGCTGCTGTAGTTGACGCCAGAGGAACCACTTCTGGCCAACGCGTGGTGCAATCTACCATCATCAAAAGGTGTGTACACCCCTGCGACAACGGAAGGGGGCCCACCAAGTCAACATGCACATGATCAAAACGCTTAGCCGGGATGTGAAAAGGCTCCAAAGGGGCTCTAGTGTGCTTGTGTATTTTGGCTCGCTGACACGCTACGCAGGCTGCTGCCCATTCCTTGACCTGTTTACGTAACCCGGGCCATAAATTTCTCCCCCACCATCTTAATCGATGCGCGCACCCCCGGGTGCGCCAGAGAATGGATTGAGTCAAAAACGCGGCGGCGCCACGCAGCTGGAACCACAGGGCGAGGCCGCCCCGTGGAGACATCGCAGATTAGAGGGGGCATACCTATTTGCTGCACCCTGTGCTCCAGCCTTAACCCTGTTGGTCCAGACTGGAGCACGCGCACATCTGCGTCGCTGACCTGCTCCGCGGCCATGGCTGCATAATCTAAACCTACGCGGACCGGGGCTGCGAGCGCTTCCGCACCACAACCCTGGCCCGCAGCCATGGCTGCCGAGTCTGCCCCCACGGGGCCTGGTGCTGCTACCGCACGCGAAAGACAATCTGCCACTACATTATGTTTGCCCGCGACATGCTGAATATCGGTGGTGAACTCCGATATCGCGGCCAGCTGTCTTTGCTGCCGGCCTGACCAAGGCTCTGAAATCTTGGCCATCGCAAACGTTAGCGGCTTGTGGTCCACAAACGCGGTGAAACGGCGCCCCTCCAGCCAGAACTGGAAATGGCGGATGGCCAAATGCAGGGCCAGCAGCTCCCTGTCGAACGCGCTGTATTTCCGCTCGTTATTGCGCAAGGTTCTGCTGAAAAACGTGAGCGGCTGCCAGCTCCCTGCCACAAACTGTTCAACGACCGCCCCCACTGCTAAATCGGAAGCGTCCGTGGTGAGCGCCATGCGGGCCGTTGGCACCGGGTGTGCCAACAAAACGGCGTTCGCCAGGGCTGATTTGACTTGGGAGAATGCGCGCTCCCGCTCCGGGGACCATTCGATCTTATTTGCAGATTTTTGTTTTTTAAGTGCCTCGTACAATGGTTGCATGAGTTGTGCTGCGCTTGGGAGGAAACGGTTATAAAAATTAACCATTCCTCAAAATTCCTGCAATGCTTTGACCGTCTGAGGTTGGGGAAAATTTGTTATTGCGCGTACTTTATCGGGCAGAGGGACCGCTCCTTCTGGTGAAACGCGGTGCCCCAAAAAATCAATTTGCGCCACCCCAAACTGGCACTTCGCTGGGTTAATTATTAACCCGTGCTCTGCCAGCCTCCGAAAAACCGCTGTGAGGTGGCTTTCATGTTCATCTTCGGACATGCTGGCTACCAAAATATCATCCAAGTAGACGAACACGAAAGGGAGGCCACGTAAAACTGCATCCATCATGCGCTGGAAAGTCTGCGCAGCACCCTTGAGTCCAAACGGCATACGCAAAAACTCGAAAAGCCCAAAAGGAGTTATAACCGCTGTTTTGGGTATGTCCTGAGCGCGGACTGGGACTTGATGGTACCCGCGCACCAAATCTATTTTAGAAAAAATGCGCGCCCCCACTAAATGCACCGAAAAATCTTGGATGTGTGGAATCGGGTAGCGGTCGTGTGCTGAAGCGTTATTCAACCTGCGGAAATCGCCGCAAGGCCGCCACGAGCCATCAGCCTTGGGGACCATATGCAGCGGTGAAGCCCAGGGGCTGTTAGAGCGTCTAATGATGCCCAGCTTTTCCAGGTTGGCGAATTCCTCGCGCGCTATGGCTAGTTTAGCTGAGTCCAAGCGCCGAGCTTTTGCAAAAACGGGGGGCCCAGTGGTAGTTATAAAATGTTCCACCCCATGTTTAGCCACTGACGCCGAAAACGTTGGGACTGTGAGTGCTGGAAACTGAGTGAGTAGTGCTTGGAACTTACCACCCGCAGCTGTGACGTTGGACTGTGCAGTAGGCGGGACCACCCGGGCTGTGCAGGAAATAGAGTGGAAAGACAGTGCATTAACCAGACGTCTATTAGCAAGATCAACCAATAAACCATTCGAGCACAAAAAATCAGCACCTAACATGTTATGACTGACTGCCGCTACGACGAAAGTCCACTCGAATGTCCGACCGTGAAAAGACAGGGGGAGGGTCTTCTCCCCGAAGGTCTTGATCGTCGAGCCGTTCGCCGCCAACACCAGGGGTCCGCTGGAAGGCGCCAGCCGGTCAGCGTAGGAAGGTGTGATGAAACTCAGCTGGGAGCCTGTGTCCACCAAGAACTGCCTCCCTGATTTCGCGTCCGTAAGGTAGAGCAGCTTGTTCTTCACGCCGAGAGCCGCAGCTGCTACCGACTCCCGGTCCTGGCGTTTCCCGAGCGCTTGAACTGGCACGGTGGAATGCACTTGCGTGCCCTCTCGGCGAAACGTCGATGATAAAAGCAGAGGATGTCGCCCGCTCCGTGTCTCCTGGCCTCCGCCGCTGCTGACGTCAGCGAATCCGGTGCTGCAGCCTCTGGCCCCCTGCCGTCTCCGGGCGTTGCGCTCAGCTCCGCTGCCGCCGTCGTGGCTGTGTGCCGTCTATGGGCGTCGACGAGTCGCTGTGCCTCCTGGCCCAGCTCGTGGTAATCTCGGTTGGTCAGCAGCTGTGAACCGGCCAGGGTAACTCTCACCGCTGACGGTAGTGTCCTGAGGAAAAGATGGGCGAAGATAAAGCCGTCATCATCATCGCCTCTCAGACTCAGCATCCTCACCATCAGGTCCGCAGGCCTGTCTGCCTCGCCTTCAGTCAACACCAGAAGCTTCTCTGCTCGTTCTCCCAGCGAGGGGGTGAAAGCACGGATGAGAGCGGCTTTCAATGCGCTGTACTTGTCGTCGTCTGGCGGGTGGTTAGTCAGGCTCTCCACCCGCTGGGCTGTGAGGTTGTCCAGCTTTGCGACTACATGGTAGAATTTCGTTGCATCCGCCGAAATTCCCCGAAGATGGAACTGCACCTCGACAGTGTTAAACCAGGAGCGCGGGCTATGCTGCCAGAAATCAGGTAGCTGGACTGCGGTAGCTGCGTTAGCCTGGCTGGCTCCTGATGAGTCCGGTGCGGGAAGGTCGTCCCCGGCCATAATTTGTCGTAGGGTCACCAGTGTAGAGAATGCGTTCAAGGATGAGGCTGAGTTTATTTCTCAGGTTCAGCTTTATTATGGGAACACATACTCTAGCAATCTCTAAACAAGAAAAGACACTAAGCAATGATATACCACACTCTTATACTGCTGGAGCCACGAAACCTAAGTCACATGGTGCTTTAGCAAACATACAATCACATGGTACTTAATCCCAGTCACAATGCAACTCTTTGATGTTTCACTATTGTCTCTTATCCCTCGATGATCCGGGAATCCTACTGGGGCATCCTCTCTGAGACAAAGGCCAAAACTCACACCTCCTCGTCATCTCCTGTAGACCTCTGCAGACCCAGACCTTCTTTGTCCCGCGAGACGTGAAGCACCCAATAAACATACAGCCATACATTTGTGGGAAATATGAACCCAATATATGTGCCACACTATCACGAAAAAATTCCCAAAGGAAGTTTTGGTAGCGTGCCAATGCAGCTGCTGCCTGGTGAGCTATCATAATGAGAAGATGCTGGTTCCACTCTGCCAGTCAGGAAGGCTCACTCTAAAAAGTTAGATTGTGTAAAAAATTAAAAAATCAGGTCACAAGTCCAGCCGCAAGTGACAAACCTGACAATATCGAGAAACACCAATGATGTGTAGTGAAAGCTAAAAGGATTTCCTACATTTTGGAACAAAAACTAAATTTCCACGACAAAGTAAGCCAAGATAGAAGTTCTGGGAATATTTTGGTATTTTAAAGTTTGTCACTAAAAATCCCCATTCATTTGACGGGAGAAAAAATGTTGATATAAGTGAAAAATCAAAAATTGGAATAGATGCAGCTTAATCCAGATCGAAGTGAATGTTTTAATGTAACTTTTGTTGGGGTTTTTCTCTAAGCTGCAGGAGGGGAAACAGACAAATTTTGGTAGTGTACTGATGCTGCTACTGCCCGGTGATGTTGCCTTTAAAGGGCCTATATCATGCAAAATCGACTTTTTGGAGCTTTTAAGCATGTTATAATGTTAATTCCTCAACAAAAACACCCCCAAAGTGGTATTTTGCTCCATTCACGCATCTCTGAGTATTCCTCCTCAACCCTGCTCTCTGAGCTGCTGCTCCGCCCTGTCCCTGATAATGACTGGGTCACCACGTTCATACGTATGAACGTGGGTGAGCCGCCCACTCCAGGAAGTGCCTGTGCTGCCAGCACCGCCCCCAGGCTAACGCACACACACACTTTCTCCGCGCAGCTAACGGAGCGGTGATCGGCAAAACTCTTTCACTTTAGCATTGACGCTGTGAAGAAGTAGTTCCTCTCGCACCTAATCTGCTCAGTGACACCAACTGTTTGCTTTTTTACATAAGACAATGTCTTCTAAGTTTTCGTGGGCGGAACCCAGCGACACGCTGCAGCAGCCGGCTCAGGGGTTACGTCATGAAATGGGCGGCAGCCACAAGAAGGAGAGGCAGAGCCTCAGAGATCGAGGCATCTTACTTACGGGTTGGAAAAGTAGCTCGCGAAAATAACTCATTTCATAAGAAATTCATTCTCCAGTGTACCAAAGGTAATATACTATCACATACATGCATATAGTTTACTCTGAAAGGCTTAAAATAGCATGATATAGGCCCTCTAAGTTGAATCGGGAGGCACTAACTCCTCTCTACCAGAGAGGAATTTTCACTCCAGAAAGTTAGGTTTTGTCAAAAACATAAGGAAAGAAAAAAAAAAAAAAAAAAACAGGTCAGAAAGCTGACAACATGTGACAAACTTGTCAGTATAAAAAATGTAACGAAATGTAACGAAAGCTAAATGAATTTCCTACAATTTGAAATCTGAAATTGTGGGTATTTTTAAGCTTTCCAATGAAAATCTCCATTCATTTAATGGTCAAAAATGTCATTGTTTTGAGAAAATATTTGGTAAATTGAGCAAAAAAAATGTAAAATCTGAAGAGAGCCACCTTAATCCAGAGTGAGACGAAAATGCTGGAGACCCCTCCAAAATTTCCAACTAGAATGACTTAGTCTGTTGCCTTTAAAGGGACTGAGTCATAAAAGTATCCAAAATATAACCTGCTTTATCCAATAGAATGTGAAACTACCATAATTACGGTCGTTGGGAGCTGCTCTATGGTCACATGTGGAATCCCTTTTGCACCAACATGTGCTGCCATCTGCTGGGCTTCATCTAGAATAGCAGGTTTAAATCACGACGTGATGTCAGAAATAGGAAACTGTCTGCGTCAATCTCTTATCTACAGTCTCATATATTAACAGTCTACATCATGGCTGGCCAGTTTGATTATGAAATGTATTCTAGTGGCGCAGTATTGTTTCTTCAGGTTTTCTTTCTGTCTGCAGGTGTTCTGCATGGACAGGAAGCTTGATTTCCTGGTCAACGTGTACGTGCAGCGCATGGGCATCCCTCGCTCGGAAACAGAGGCCTTCTTCAACTCCAGAGAGCCGTACCCGGCCCCCCCTTACCACAGCCCCGACGAGAAGGAAGGAAAAGAGGAAGTGAAGGAGGAGAAGGAGGTGAAGACGTGCTCAGCGGCAGACGTCCCATGCTCAGATGGGTCTTTGGAAAAGAAAGATCCGTTACTCGGTTGTTCCATAGCCAGATCGGTGGGTACTCCCTCTGGCAGCATCAGCCGTCCCTCTACCTCCTGGCAGCACCAGCTGCAGCACCCCCTCAGCCAGCCTGCCTGGAACAGCAGCGTGGCCAATACGCCTTCGCCGGTTGGCGGCAGCGGCGATCACTCCCCTACACCCTTTCGGCTCCCCCCTCCCCCGGTCCACGACCGATTCTGCTCCGGTCCTGGCGGGAGCGGCAGAGAGAGCGGCTCCAACAGCAGGAGGCGCAACAGGAGGCAGCGGTGCCAACAGGATGCCACCGCCGTGGAGAGCGACACGTCCCTCTCCATCCCGTCAGTTGACCACGAGGAGTTGGAGCGCTCCTTCAGCGGCTTCAGCATCTCCCAGGCCAAGGAGGACTTTTTCGGGCCGTCTTTCTTCGCGGGTTCGTGCGGAGGAGGCGGCGGCGGAGGTGGGTCTGAACCTGGAGTGGGACCTTCTCTCTGCGCCAGAGTCAGACCCTTCATAGCTGAGGGGGAATCAGACACGGACTCTGACCTGTACGCTCCCTCGCCTCTGTCCTTCACTGGAGAAGTGTCATGTGGAGAGAAGGGGTGGCCTGGACTGAAGTAGCAGGTCAGGGAGGACTGTCAGTTCAGTAAAGACATCAGTGTTTTAGTTGCCAACGGGAACGCATATCACGACACCTTATGGCCAATGGGTAACTGTTGAGCCTGTTACTGGCCAGTTTAGGTGAAGTGGCTGGGACTGGTAACTGATGATAACGTCTTTAATTAGCGATGCATCACTTCACTAATGCTTGATTACAGTTTCTTTACATTCAACAAGATCTTGAGTCAATAGAGAAACAACTCAATGTTTCTGTTAATGTTTCCCTTACTTTAATTCGTTAGTGATAATAAAGGACCCTCCAACCAGTCACATGTGGGCTACAGGTTGCGTTTGACTTTCTAGGTCACACATGTGACAAACGGTCTGCCAGCTGCAGTCAAGTTATACTGATGAGTGTCCCGTTCCTTTCAAACACGTAACAACCTTTTGATGTAGGCAGACTTGGCAAAATCCCCTTTACACCGCACGGAGATCGTTGAGTGACCATTGAGAGATCAACCAGACCATCACTGACAGAGTAGCTCACTCTGGCCAGACGAAATCACCGCAGGAGTGCTCAGAGCTCCTGACCGCTGACCTTGACCCCAAGTACAGCCTAGATACAGACCCATCTAGGACGTGCTTAAAGTCAAGGTCACTGTCCAAAGAAGAGTATTGTTTTTCGTGAAATCATAAATGCCCAGCTCTCCTGATCTGGGCATCCAAATCGTGTCCTGAGCACAACTTGGATGCAGACCCACCTGAGGATCACTGTGAGTCAGTTTGGTGAGTATCAGGGCAAAAGCCTAACACAGGGGTCAGCAACCTGCACTACACAAAGAGCCACTGTGAGTGATTTTTTTGTATAAAAAAATCTGCATGGAGCTACAAAAATATCTAGCCTAAAAATTTAGGTAAAACAGCAGAATTACTACCTAACTATTGAAAACTTTTTCCATGTAAATTTTTGACATTTTTTTCCTAATAAAGTTCCATGAATTTTGATATTTTTGCCATAATCTCCTGCTTTTCTCATCAGATTGCCTTATCTGATTGCTAACTTTTTCAGGTAAAAATGCACCTTTTCCATATAAATTTGCAACTGGTTTCTCATAAACTGTAGCTTTTCCTGGTAAATTTGTGATTTTTTTCTTGTTAATTTGTGTTTTTCCACTTATAAAATTGCAACATTTTCCTTAAATTTTGAGAATATTTTTTCACTGATTTTTAACTAAATTAATAAATTTATTATATTTTTCTGTATTAGCTTTCATGGGCAAAACTGCAGCAATTCTTACATAAATTTATTGCAATTTTGTGACTTTTTTTCTTCCAAATTTGCGGGTATGTTTTCCTCAGAAAATTGCAAAATTTCTCCCTTTAAGTTTCCAGATTGTGTGTGTAACAGATTTTCTGTTACACGCACACACACACACACACACACACACACACACACACACACACCCCTGGCCTAGGAGGAGTAGCGATTCCTGTGAAATGTGGATGAACGACGGATGCCATGTCATCGCTATGGCTACTTTTAGCTTTGCTGGTGTCACACCTGTATGAGCTAAAAGTTGGCCCCATCTGTCAACGATCTCCCGAAGCCTCCAAAAATCCATTTCTGTGTAAATGTTTGGGAGATCCTTGTGCACTTCTTGTGTGATCAAAAATTCAATTTCTAGTTCATTCCAGTGAATCCAGAAGGATTTAATGTGATGACGTGGCCTCCGTATATCCATCACAGGAATCGTTACTCCTCCTAGGTACTTGCCCCGATGCTCACCAAGCTCACTCACAGTAATCCTCAGGTGGGTCTGCATCCAAGCTGAGGTCAAGGTCATTGTCAAAGGTCAGAAAAAAAGATCTGGGCATTCATGATTTCACGAAAAAGTAACTTCTCCTTGGCCACTGACCTTGACTTTAAGCACATCTAGGCTGTGCTAAAGGTCAACGGTCAGGAGATCTGAACACTACCAGGGTGATTTTGTCAGGCTGGAATGAGCTACTCTGTCACTGACAGTCTGGTTTCATCTCTCAATGATCACCACCCCTGTGTAATGGGGTGTAAGATCTGGATTAACTCCTGCAGCATTCAAACACTGACCACCATCCTCTAGGGTGTATGGTGATTGAGGCGATTCTGTACGGCAAATCAAAAAGGCCAAAAAAGACGGTGGGAGACCCCTGTAGTAACAGGTGCAGATGTGTGGACATGTTGAACTTCTGTGCCAATTTTAAATTTGACATTAATTTGTTTCAAATCTTTAACTTGCCTGTGCACTTTAGTCTTTCTTCTGTTCAACACAGATCACTTTAAACTTAAAAAAGACGGTAAGAGTTTGCAAAATAAGACTGTTAAAATCTCATCTTGTGGTTTGTAGCGTAGTTTCTCGATGACGCCTGTACCTTTGAATGATTTACTACGATGCCAAAACCTTAGCTAGGATTATCAGTTAGATTCTTGCAGAATAAAAATAAGTAAAAAACAATTTGAAAAAAAAAAAAAAATCAGCCTGTGTTTTTTATGGGATAGTGCAGAAAAACCTCCTGCATGGCATGTTAAATGTTTGGTTTGAGGACTGGGTCAACAGGAAACCAAACCAAACAGTGACAAGAAGGAAAATAAACAAGTCAACTGTTTTTTCTTCTGTACAGGAAGACAGAGGGGTGAATAAAGCATAAAAACTGTGCATGCATGACTGGTTTACAAGCTTTCATTTTTCTGAGGGGCTTTGCTTGAATTCCACTCATGCCGACGCAGCCCGAGCGTGCTGATATCAGTGGTTCCTCTTTAGCTTCATACATGTGGAAATGCAAAGGCTGATTTCTGATGCTGCAGTGATACAGGCTGAAATGGATGTCTGATCGTAGAATTTTAAAGTTAGACCATGTGTCCATCTTGACCACTTACAGGATGGTATTTATGCATTAATGCATTGTTCTTTCCAGATCGGTTTCTGTTTTAGAGGGGCCCAAAACAATACTGTGTTGGCGGGAGCTATTTTGTAATGGGGAAGAGTTCAAAACCTTTAAAATGAAAGAAAAAAAAATCTAGTCAATCTAAACATCAAAATTTTACAAAAAAAAACAAGTTTAAAATGTATTAGAAAAAAAGTTGCCAGTTTACAAGAAAAAAAAAATCTGTTTATGAGAAAAAAAATTACAAATTATTGGGGGAAAAACCCCACAAATTCATGAGGGAAAAAGTGCAAATTTACAATAAATCAGAAAAGCAGATATTTATGAGAAAAAGTTGCAAAATTTACAAAAAAAAGTTGCAAAATTACAGGAAAAAAATCACAAATTTCTGTGGAAAAAAATTGGAAATTTAAAAGAAGAAAGCTAAAAAATTTACAAGAAAAAAGTTGCAAAATTAGAGGGAAAAGATGACTAATTTCTGAGAAAAAAGTTGGAAATTTAAACAAAAAAAGTTGCAAATTTACAAGAAAAACATTGTTACAGAAAAAAATCACAAATTTCTGAGAAAAAAGTGGCAATTTAAAAAAGTTTCAAATTTACAAGAAAAAAGTTGCAAAATTACAGGAAAAAAGTCACATTTCTGAGAAAAAAAAGCTTCTTTCAGTAGAAAAAAGTATGAAATTTAAGTGAAAACATTGAAAATTCAAAAGAAAAAAGTTGTAAATTTACAAAAAAACATTGCAAACCTATGTGGAAAATTTTTTTGCAAGTTTAAGAAAGAAAAGTTGAAGTTATTTTAATTCTCCCAAAAATATGTTGAGATGAACTTGTCTCTTGGAGGCCCCCTAGTGGCCCATTATATTTGCATACCCTGCTTTATTGGCAGAAACTGCCCTAGTTCTTTCCTTTGTGGTCTTTTATATCAGTCCTGCACTGATTTAAGGACATGCAATAAAAAGCAAGCAAGGCAATCAAGAACTGTCCTCTTATTTATCCATTTTACACAAATTGACCCTTTCATTTGTTTCATTTCATAGGAAATACGCCCACAGTGCAAGTACATTTATATAAGAGGTTCTGTGGCCTGAGAGCAAATGTTCTAGGCTACACATCTGAACATTAATAGTGCTAACAACTGAAGCATGAACAGTTAAAACTAACATGAATCAAAAATAATATTGAAACCAGGAGTCGATCACAATGGGAAATGTCATGTAGTAAAGACTGTTACCACACTATCTGTATTTTCAGCAAAAACAAAAAGGAAATGAGCTTCCGGCATGTTTTGTACAACCCACTGAAAAGACCTGTCTGGTTTTACATGACACAGTAGATCCTAGTTCAGCACCATTGGGTAATGGTACCTTCAGCTTCTTGAATAATAAAACTTTGTACATCACTGAACATGGCTTTGATGTATTTTCTTCTTTTTTTAAGGCTAACACTTTTAGGCTGTTTGTCCACAAAGAGTGCCCCCTCCTCAAACATCGGCAAGATCGTTCATGTCTGTTAAAAAAAGAAAATAGACAAGCTAGAGTTGGATTTATTTATCTCAATTAGCAAACCACAATACTGTTGTGGTGATGAACTCTTTATTTCATCTGAAAATGCCAAGAAAAAGCAAGCCAAGTGTGCTGAAGCCAAATTGCTAGCATGCTAACTAGCCACCAACACAATGACAGGATGACCGCAAACCTACTCACGGGGATTAAAGTTGTGGTGCGGTGTGTGGCACGATGTTTGATAGTGGTGCAGTGTTTGATACACAGGGCAGTGTGATGCGCAAGTGCTGTAGCATAGTATAGTGTAGACTGGTGCTTTACCTTTCTTACTTGCAGCTGCAGTCATTGGCTAGGCCAGAAGGCTGAAAAGAGGGCCGAGTGCGTAAGTCCCTCCTGCCAGTACATAGCATCTTCTCTGTCAAGACTCCTGCTTTTCCTCTTTGTGGTTCACCACAGATACTGGGCACCTTGTGGTCCCTGGCAAAAATACAGGGGATCTCAGAGCAGGTTGTAGCCCCAGAGATGTAGTGTACATGGCCCACCAGTGTGTGGACATGCCCTTGCACTCATCAATCCAACCCCCAGTTATGCATCAAATAACTGGAGTTGGCGATGCCCCATAGGTTGGAAGAAATGCCTTGATGCACTCAATGGCCAACCTCTCCCAGTGGCGAATGCTACCACTGTTAGGGCGGACGAGACTCTTTGCAGTCCATCGACCAACGATCCCAATGCAAAGGGAGACCATCTTGGGAGATGGTCTGCACACAGAAAATAACCTTTACCTCAGCACTCAAGGACAGTGGTCAGTAGACTAGATGCTGTCCTAGTGAAAGGTTTTCCTTCGTGGTGTGTGTAGTACTTCACAAAAGGGTTAGCACCCCTACCCCACTTAAGCTACAGAACGAACTACTAAGAATAACTGGACAGAACAAACAGAATCTGACTTTGAACAAGTCACTGCACAAAGAGACAGAAAACTGGAAATATCCTGTAGTGTGGGAAAAGTTGCCTCACTGTAGTCCAATTCAGCAGGTAACCCTTCGCCCCGTGTCGATTAGCAACGGCACTTCCTCTCCATCCAACTCTACCCATTGGTGTTCGGGGACACAGTGTGGATCACCATTGGGGCAGGAGGGGTTGAATTCTTCTGCGGGCTCCCTTGCTCGACCAAATGGCACACCCTCGCATAATGATGTAAGCAGCCACACCTGCTGCAGCAATTCCCTCTTGCCGAACAATCTCTGGCTTTATAGTGGTGCTTCGTGGACCCACAGCCCATACACCTGGGCTTCCCTGGGGCAGACCTCAACACCACAGTGCTGGCACCTTCCGCGTTGCCCTCAATGCTCCCATCACTGTCTGGGTCCACTACTTGTGTAGCCATGGGGGATCCTAACGCTCTCCTGCTTTAGTCCTCATTGCCAAATGTTATGTCAGAGGTTGGAGCCAAAGGACAAGGCCAAGTGCTGAACTGAACTCACGTTTATTAATATAACTGTGCAACCAAACCACATCTAACCGCTAGGCAGAGGAGATGGCCAAGAGGCCACCCCTCCTGCCTGCAGCCTTTTTATGGACACAGGTGGTGGCGGAACCGGAACCCAGAGCCACCACACCGTGCCTCACAAATAAAAGCACATATAACATGAACCATATAAATAACTACATAACACAGCCCAGTCCCAATAGCAAGCAAACACACAGAAAACCCTGTAGTTCTTGGGAGCACATGTCTCTGAAAACTTGCAAAATACATTCATAAAGTTTACCCGGGAATGACAAAACTGCACTTGCATAGAATCAAAGCTAACATTGACCATGTATTTGCACATTATCATGTTTTCATGGCTTAAAGAAACAAAATACATTGCTAACTAACCTAGAGAAAAACAGTACATACCTCCTCTCAGATGGTGTGGTACAGATTGAGAGGAGAGCTGGGACGCCAACACAGACTTAGTGGATTTCTTAAAGTGGCAGTACAAGTATTCCTATGCAAGGTTACATTCAACAGTAAATTCAGCTCAAAATGCAAAACAAAAGAAATCACACCTGGGCATAAACCAACATTGAAGGATTTGGTGAAATATACCTTAAAATAAAAATATAATGTCTCAACCCGTTTACAACTGCATCAAAAAAAAAAAAAATCATTCCTAACCCATCCCCACTGTGGGACTAATAAAGACTTATCTTATCTTAACAAGATCAAAAAATTACTCATGTAGGTTGATATAAACAAGGCAACAGGTTCTGACTCCATTCCAGCCAAAGTCTTACAACAACGTGCCCCAGAACTTACAAAACCATTGCCAAGATTATTCCAGATATGCTTCAAGAATGAGTGCATGCCATGACAATGGAAAATAACCCATGTGATCCCTTGCTGTAAGAAAAAAGACAAGCATGACCCCAACATCAACCATCCAGTCTCCCTCCTCAGTATCACGATCAAAATCATGGAAATGGTGAACTGCAAGGCTCTATGGAAATTCATCCATAAACACCACCTAATCTCAGACAAACAGTTTGGATTCAGAGCTAACCATTCCATCACAGATGCATTAACATACATCACACAGCAGTGGCGGACCATGTATTTTACAACTAGGCCTTCAGTGGTGATCTACCCGATTCAAGGTGTATGGAGTGATCTACCCGATTTGGGGTGTATGGAGTGTCAGGGAGTGATAGTACCTCTGACGGGGCAACAGTCGCGACTCCGGGTGGTCAGTCCGCTTTGGTTCCCACTTGGCACCCAACTCTCACTTGTGGCTCAAAGCAGCTGTTTGCATGCAACAGTGGCTACACCCCGGTAAACCGTTTCAACTGGTGGGTGAAACCAGGTCAGGGTAGGTGATGGGCTTGAAACCCTTGGTGAGGTAGGGCTTGTCTACCTATGCATGTGTAAACTGGACCTGACGGACTGCACGGAGGAAACCACCAGACTGGCTCAACGGGCAGGAAGGCAGACCCAGCAAAGCATTGTGGAGCACAACTAGGGCACAGTGAAACACGTAGGACACTGCTGGCCATCCACTGCATCCTAACCTACCTCCAGCCGCCTTGACTACGTCTTGCCACTGGATCCAGATAGACTGGGACAAAAGAGTGAGGCTGACGACCCTGCACAACTCTCCCTCACTTAAATCAAATTCACACATAAGTCACGACATCATCCCCCTCCCCTCAATTTCCTTATCATTCTCCACCCGCTCCCTCCAAGTCCTGTGGCGATGGGCAAGTGACGAAGCAGCAAGTGCGGATACACTGGAAGCTGTAGCCACATTCCCACACACAGGCAACCCAGGGCATAGGGTTGCTCTCTACTGGACCGAAGCAGTAGTGGAGTTCGGCAGCCCCCTGGGTGTCTGAGCAGACTGTTGTGTTGTTATTTGTGGTACAATGTTAGAGTTGTATGCTTTATTGGTGAGGCACAGGGTGGTGGTTCCGCCTTCCGGTTCCGCCACCACCCACATCTATAAAAGGGCAGCAGGCAGGAAGGGCGGTCTCTTTCACCAGCCTTCTGCCTGACGGCTGCATGTGTGGTGTTCTGTGTGCCATCAATAAACGTGTGTTTGGTTCGACACCTGGCCTCGTCCTTGGCTCCTTATCCTGACATAATATTTGGCAACAAGGATAAATGAAGGTATGGAAGGGTGTGTTCCTCCTGTTTGGCCGCTTTTGGAGCTCCCGGACGAGCCACCTGTTCCCTGGCCAAGGTACGTGGCCACTTTTCGGACGTACATGGTTGTGCTGAACCTTGGCAAGTTGGAGAAGTTGAGGGCACGTGTGTTATTGGTGCACAACCTAGGAATGGAGGGACAACAGATTCTGAGCCACCTGGGTAACTGTGACAGCTTTGATGAAGTGGTCAAGCTAATGGCGTGCCATTTTCGCACCCCGGACAACATCATAGTTTGGAGGATTAAGTTTTAGCAGCACCGCCAACAGGTGGGTGAGTCCATTCAGCGGTTTGTGGCAGACTTGAGGATGCTAGCTAGCAAGTGTCGGTTCAAACTGTTGGAAGAGGATATTGTTCGCGACCAGTTGGTGGAGTATACGACTATGACTGGCGCCTAGCGGCTGCCCCGGCCTTGGCTGCGCTCTGCAGAGCGTGCCCAAATGCCAAGTCACGTTTCGTTACCTTGTTCATACATGTGTAATGACAATAAAGTTGAATCTCATCTCATACCAACTGCACTGAAATCAAGTCGAGGCTGCTCACTTTTTCGGGTGAACTGACGCTATCCACGGCTATCGAGTTAGCTCTTCAGCTGGAAGCTGCGGATATAATGTCACAGGAATTGAGTGAGCGCTTGTCACACTGACAGCTGGGATCCCCTCCGATCGCACAAGTAGTGGACCCGGACAGCGATTGAAGCGTCGAAGACAACGTGGACAGTGCCAACGCTGTAGATTTGAAGTCTGCCCCAGGGAAGCGCAAGTGTATGGGTTGTGGGTCCACGAAGCACTATTTCAAGGCCAGAAATTGTTCGGCAAGAGGAAAGCGCTGTGGCAAGTGTGGCCACTTGCGTCATTTCGCCAGGGTATGCAGCATGTTCGAGTGAGGAAGTCCGCGATATAAATTGGACCCTCCCACCCCAATGGTTGTCCACACTGTGTCCCCGAGCAGCAACGGATACACGTTCTGCACAGTGGAGTTAGACGATGTGGAGGTGCCACTGCTGATCGACACGGGTGCGGAGGGTTCCCTCCTGAATTGGGCTACTGTGAGACATTTTTTTCCCCCTGCACTATAGGATTGGAGGTGACCCAGCACCACTTTGTGGATATGGAGGAGAATGGCTGGCTACGGTGGGAACGCTGAGACTGACGGCCTGGTACAAATCGGTGGAGATGTCTGACCTGGAGTTTACTGTGACGGCCCGTGGTGGCAACATAATAGGCTGTGACCTCCTTTATGGTCTGGGCTTCGCCATAAAAAGCAGTGCTGGGGAGGAGCGGTTGGGCTGTGGACTGTGGGACCGACTGATTCCAGGAGTGGTGGAAGATGCAGTGTGGGATGAAGAACTGTCCAGCACCCTGGAAAGTGAGCAAGACCAATATCACCCAGGGTCATTGCAGGAGGGTCCCTGTGCCAGAGCCCAAGTCGCCCTGGACGAGGGTACTGGATGGCACGGCGGGACACCTGTGACGATGGGCGACGTTGAGGGGCTGGTTCCAACTGTTCCCAGAGCTCGGCTGAAGTGGGCTGGTGAACAGTGAGCCACAACGGTGATGGCTGTGGTGGATTCAGAAGAGGTCGGGGTCAGACCGTTAGGCACGGTGAAGCAATGTGCCAAGCAGAGACCCTGCAAACCGAGCAAAGCCCCTCTGGGAGTCGTGGACTTGGTCCGGGCTAGGGAGAAGGCGCGACCAAGGTGGGTACGGGCCAAACGACAGTTGGGAGAGCACCAGGGGTGGCTGCGTGCGGTGGCCAGACAAGAGGATGCTTATCTCCAGCTGTCGGATGGCTCGTGGAGGCACCCAAACGAGCTGCGGTGTGCCCAGGAGGAGACTGAGGGACGTGGGCCTGGACAAGCGGACCATCTGGTGGTGAGAAAGAGGAGGTGCACCAGTGCTGAGACATCCTGCTGCGGCCCGGGAGGCAGGCTGCCTCCAGGGGTGGACTCATGACAGGATGGTCCAGGGGGCCCTTGTTTTCTCCAGCCATATGTAAGTAAGTTGATTGTTATGCTTGTGTTTGGAATGATTTGTTGTTTGTGTATGTAGTTCTGAGGGATGATTTTGTGTGTTTTATTTTAGTTTAGGAACATGGTGGTCATTTTAATTTGTAGATGGACTTTTATTTTTGTACAAGTGGCAGAATAATCCGCTTTGCTGTGTGGAGTGGGACGGCAGTCCACCTGTCCCCCCTAGTTTTATTTGTTTTGGTACGAATGGGTTAGGCTACTTATGCTTTATTGTTTTGTCATTTTAGTGTGTGATTTGGGTCCTAAATTGGGGTGGGTCTGAATTATGTGTGTGATTTGGACTTTTGTGAAGGGGGGGAATGTTGTGTAGTTATCTGTGGTATAATGTTATAGTTGTATGCTTTATTGGTGAGGCACGGGGTGGTGGCTCCGCCTTCCAGTTCTGCCACCACCCACATCTATAAAAGGGCAGTAGACAGGAGGGGCAGTCTCTTTCACCATTCTTCTACTTGATGGCTGCATGTGTGGTGTTCTGTGTGCCATCAATAAACATGTGTTTGCTTCGACACCTGGCCTCGTCCTTGGCTCCTTATCCCGACATAACACAGCCCTCTATAGGATTCGTTCTGCTCACATCCATGGCCTGAGGAAGGGGCTAGCAAAGGTGCCCTAAACTTAGCCTGCTTTGCTACACCCTGGCCAGCAAGCCGCGGCTGGCGGGGATCCCACCCTAGCGGTCGAAATTCTCAGAAGAAATCAACTAAGGTGACATCACTCACCATTGGCACTTGGAATGTGCAAACGCTCATGGACAGCTCCAACGTGGACAGACCTCAGAGATGGACAGCACTTGTTGCAAGAGAACTCAGCAGGTACAATATCCACATCGCAGCTCTGAATGAGATCAGGTTTGCAGACGAAGGTCAGCTGACAGAAGTCAAAGCCGGCTACACCTTTTTCTGGAGCGGCCAAGGCAGCGAAGAACGCCGTGAAGCAGGAGTGAGTTTTGCAATCAGATCCAATCTGATCAGCAAGCTTACAAGCCTCCCCAAAGGAACCAACAACCACCTCATGACCCTGAGGCCCCCCCTCCGAGAAAAACGCCATGCCACATTCATCGGTGCATATGCCCCCACCATGATAAACCCAGATGAGATCAAAGACAAGTTTTACGAATACTTAGAGACTCTCACTGAAGGTGTACCGAAGGAGGACAAACTCATTGTCCTTGCAGACTTTAACACCAGAGTTGGTACAGACTACCAGACATGGGAGGGAGTCCTTGGGAGAAATGGAGTTGGAAAGTGCAACAGCAACAGTCTTCTCCTGTTGAAGATGTGCGCCTCTCATGACCTTCTGATCACCAATAGCGTCTACCGCTTGCAAAATTGTACCAAGACCTCCTGGATGCATCCACGTAGCAAGCATTGGCATCTGATCGATTACATCATTGTGAGAAAGACAGACAGGATGTTAGCGTGATGAAGGTGATGTGTGGCACAGACTGTTGGACGGACCACAGACTCATTTTCTCAAAGCTCAACATGTACATCCAGCCCAAACGGCGTCCACAGGGGAAAAAGGCAAACAAATGACTCAATGTCAGCGAGCTACAACAGCACTCTGTGCAACAGAACCTCAGTGAGGACCTGGACAGCAAGCTTAGTCAGCTCCACCTTGGGGCGTACGGAGCAGAAGAAGACTGGGCAGCTTTCAGAGACATGGTGTACAACACCTCACTCAGTCATCTGGGCCTGAACACGCATAAACACCAAGACTGGTTTGATGAAAATGATGAAGACATCCAAAAGCTGCTTGATGAGAAGCGGGAAGCCCACAGAGCATACCAGCAAGACAGCAGATCTGTCTGTAAGAAGGCAACCTTCAACTCCATCAAAGGAAAGGTGCAAACAAAGCTCAGAAAGATTGCAGGACTTCTGGCTTAGCAAAAAGGCAGATGAAATACAGCAGTACGCTGACAGCAACAACTCCAAATGCTTCTATGATGCCCTTAAGTCCATCTATGGGCCTCAGTCTTCTGGAACATCACCACTGCTCAGTGCTGACGGGTCCACTGTTCTCACCGACAAGAACGCAATCCTGGAAAGATGGGCAGAACATTTCAACAGTGTCCTGAACAGACCTTCGTCCATCAATGTAGAAGCCATCACTCGCATGCCCCAAGTAGAAATGAACACATCTCTGGCAGAACCTCCAACGGAATCAGAAGTCCAAAAAGTGATCAAATTCCTTTCGAACAGCAAAGCACCAGGCTCTGACTCCATCCCAGCTGAAATCTGCAAGGCAGGAGGACCAGTTCTAATATAGAAACTCGCCGAGCTCTTTCAGACCATGTGGCACCAGGAAGTTATCCCCCAGGAGCCCAAGGACGCCTCCGTAATCCATCTCTACAAGAAAAAAGGAAACAGGCAGTCCTGTGACAACCATAGTGGGATCTCTCTCCTCGCCATTGCCGGCAAGATCCTCGCAAGAGTCCTTCTCAACCGCCTCATTCAGCACTTGGAAGGCCGTCACCTGCCAGAGAGCCAGTATGGCTTCAGAGAGGGTTGTGGAACTGCTGACATGATCTTCGCCGCACACCAACTTCAGGAGAAGTGTCAAGGGCAGAACAGGGACCTCTACACAACATTTGTAGCTCTGACCAAGGCTTTTGATACCGTCAGTCGTGAAGGGCTGCGGAAGATCAAGGCGAAGTTCGGCTGCCTGGACAAGTTCATCAGCATGGTGCACCAGTTCCACAACAGCATTCTTGCTCGAGCACTGGACGATGGAGACTCCTCTGAAGCTTTCCCAGTCACCAACAGGGTCAAGCAGGGCTGTGTACTCGTGCCCACACTTTTCAGCATGATGTTCACAGCCATGCTGTCTGATGCCTTCTGCGATGATGAAGAAAGTGCCATCGGGATCAGATACAGGATGGACGGCAGGCTCTTCAACCTGCGGAGGGTCCAAGCCAAAACCAAGGTGGAAGGGGACTCAGGGCGTGACTTCCTGTTTGCAGACGACTGCACACTCAACGCCGGTACAGAGGCCCAGATACAGCAGAGCGTGAACTGCCTCTCCACTGCTTGCGACAACTTTGGACTCACAATCAGTACGAAGAAAACCAAGGTCCTGCACCAACCTGCACCGCAGAAGACTTACAGTATCTCACAAAAGTGAGTACACCCCTCACATTTTTGTAAATATTTTATTATATCTTTTCATGGGACAACACTGAAGATATGACACTGATACAGTGTAGTCAGTGTACAGCTTGTATAACAATGTAAATTTGCTGTCCCCTCAAAATAACTCAACACACAGCCATTAATGTCTAAACCACTGGCAGCAAAAGTGAGTACACCCCAAAGTGAAAATGTCCAAATTATGCCCAAAGTGTCAATATCTTTTGTGGCCACCATTATTTTCCAGCACTGCCTTAACTCTCTTGGGTATGGAGTTCACTAGAGCTTCACAGGTTGCCACTGGAATCCTCTTTCACTCCTCCATGACGACATCACAGAGCTGGTGGATGTTACAGACCTTGCGCTCCTCCACCTTCCGTTTGAGGATGCCCACAGATGCTCAATAGGGTTTAGGTCTGGAGACATGCTTGGCCAGTCCATCACCTTTACCCTCAGTTTCTTTAGCAGGCAGTGGTCATCTTGGAGGTGTGTTTGGGGTCGTTATCATGTTGGAATACTGCCCTGTGGCCCAGTTTCTGAAGGAAGGGGATCATGTTCTGCTTCAGTATGTCACAGTACATGTTGGCATTTATGGCTCCCTCAATGAACTGTAGCTCCCCAGTGCCGGCAGCACTCAAGCAGCCCAAAACCATGACACTTCCACCACCATGCTTGACTGTAGACAAGACACACTTGTCTTTGTACTCCTCACCTGGTTGCTGCCACACACGCTTGACACCATCTGGACCAAATAAGTTTATGTTGGTCTCATCAGACCACAGGACATGGTTCCAGTAATCCATGTCCTTAGTCTGCTTGTCTTCAGCAAACTGTTTGCGGGCTTTCTTGTGCGTCATCTTTAAAAGGGGCTTCCTTCTGAGATGACAGCCATGCAGACCAATTTGATGCAGTGTGCGGTGTATGGTCTGAGCACTGACAGGCTGACCCCCCCACCCCTTCAACCTCTGCAGCAATGCTGGCAGCACTTATACGTCTGTTTTCAAAAGACAACCTCTGGATATGACGCTGAGCACGTGCACTCAACTTCTATGGTCGACCATGGCGAGGTCTGTTCTGAGTGGAACCTGTCCTGTTAAACCGCTGTATGGTCTTGGCCACCGTGCTGCAGCTCAGTTTCAGGGTATTGGCAATCTTATAGCCTAGGCCATCTTTATGTAGAGCAACAATTCTTTTTTTTTTTTTTTTCAGATCCTCAGAGAGTTCTTTGCCATGAGGTGCCATGTTGGACTTCCAGTGACCAGTATGAGAGAGTGTAAGAGTGATAACAGCAAATTTAACACACCTGCCCCCCATTCACACCTGAGACCTTGTAACACCAACGAGTTACGTGACACTGGGGAGGGAAAATGGCTAATTGGGCACAATTTGGACATTTTCACTTAGGGGTGTACTCACTTTTGTTGCCAGCAGTTTAGACATGAATAGCTGTGTGTTGAGTTATTTTGAGGGGACAGCAAATTTACGCTGTTATATAAGCTGTACACTGACTACATTATATCAAAGTGTGATATCTTCAGTGTTGTCCCAGGAAAAGATGTAATAAAATATTTACAAAAATGTGAGGTGTGTGCCCACTTCTGTGAGATACTGTATGAGGAACCAGCCATCACCGTCAACGGGGAGACCCTCAAGGCTGTCGACAAAGTCACGTACCTTGGCAGCATACTCTCCAGGTCTGTCAACATCGACGACAAGGTCAATTTGCATATTGCCAAGGCAAGCTCAGCATTCGGACAGCTACGTGCAACAGTGTGGAAAAGGAGAGGCATCAGGCTGACCACAAAACTGAAGGTGTACAAGGCAGTTGTCCTGCCTTCCCTGAGGAGGCAGCATCTCCCTTCAGCATCTCCCTTCTTGCTGAGGAGATGCTGAGTGATGCTGAGGAGAAGCTGGAAACGTGCATGGAAATATCTGACTGGGGCATGCTTAAAGGAGCCACGCATGATCTGGATGAGTACACGGACACTGTGAACTCATATATCCACTTTTGTGAAGAGAACATTCTTCCATCACGCACCAGGGTGAGTTACTCTAATGACAAACCCTGGTTCACAGCTAAGCTCAGACAGATCAGGAAGGAGAAGGAAGCAGCGCTGAAAAGTGGAGACAGGGACTGCTACAGGGAGGTTAAATACCGGTTTAACAGAGAGCTGAAGAGGGCTAAATCTGTGTACTCAGAGAGACTCCAGCAGCAGTTCACTGCTAATGATTCGGCTTCCGTGTGGAGAGGACTGAGGCAGATCACCAACTATCGGCCTCAGGCTCCTAAAGGTCAGGATGACAAAGCCCTTTGTCAGAGACTGTCCCAACACTATGCCCGTTTTGACACCTCGTCATCTGTGTCCAACTCCCCCCCTCCCTCCAGCTCCACAGCCTCCACATTCCCTACTTCATTTAAGGCACCCCCCCCTCCTCCCCCCCTCCCCTTATCATCAGTGAGCAGGATGTGCTCAAACAGTTCTCCAGACTGAACCCGCGCAAGGCCCCCGGCCCAGACGGCGTGTCTCCCTCCACCCTGAGACTCTGTGCGAAACAGCTGGCTCCTGTATTCACAGACATTTTTAACACCTCCCTTAAGTTATGCCACGTGCCATCCTGCCTCAAATCCTCCACCATCATCCCTGTCCCCAAGAAGCCACGGATCACTGGACTTAATGACTACAGACCTGTAGCGCTCACCTCTGTAGTCATGAAGTCCTTTGAGCGCCTGGTCCTGTCCCACCTCAAGTCCATCACCACCCCTCTCCTGGACCCGCTGCAGTTTGCCTACCGAGCCAACAGGTCTGTAGACGATGCAGTCAACCTGGCCCTCCACTCCATCCTGCAGCACCTGGACTCCCCGGGAACCTACGCCAGGATCCTGTTTGTGGACTTCAGCTCCGCATTCAACACCATCCGCCCCGCTCTGCTCCGGGACAAGCTGTCCCTGCTCAACGTGCCTGACTCCCTCTGCAGGTGGATCATCGACTTCCTGACGGACCGGAGGCAGCATGTGCGGCTGGGAAAGACTGTCTCAGACTATACTAGCATCAGCACCGGATCACCCCAGGGCTGTGTACTTTCCCCCCTACTCTTCTCCCTTTACACCAACTCCTGCACCTCCAGCCACCAGTCTGTCAAGTTGATCAAGTTTGCGGACGACACCACCCTCATCGGGCTCATCTCCAACGGCGACGAGTCCGCCTACAGGAGAGAGGTGGCCCAGCTGGCGTCCTGGTGCAGCAATAACAACCTGCAGCTGAACGCTCTGAAGACAGTGGAGATGATTGTAGACTTCAGGAAAGTCACTACTCCTCTGCCCCCCCTCACCCTCTCAGGCTCTCCCATCACCACTGCTGATTCCTTCCGCTTCCTAGGCACTACCATCACCAGGGACCTCAAATGGGAGCTGACCATCAGCTCACTCATCAAAAAAGCCCAGCAGAGGATGTTCTTCCTGCGGCAGCTGAGGAAGCTCAAGCTACCCACCAAGATGTTAGTGCAGTTCTACACAGCCATCATCGAGTCCATCCTCACCACCTCCATAACCGTGTGGTACGCAGGAGCCACTGCCAGGGACAGACTAAGGCTGCAGCGCGTCGTGCGCACTGCTGAGAAGGTGATCGGCTGCAAGCTCCCATCTCTCCAGGATCTGTACATCTCCAGGACCCGGAGGCGTGCTGGCCGGATCATAGCCGATCCCTCACACCCTGGTCACGTACTGTTTGCCCCCCTCCCCTCTGGTAGAAGACTTCGGTCCATCCAGACTAAAACCTCCCGTCACATGAACAGCTTCTTCCCCTCTGCCATTAGACTGCTGAACACTAAGTGACTCTCGTGCACCATGTACAGCAGCTCAACCAGACTCATGTCAATCATCACTGTTTTCTTCCTGCATTACCGACTGCACTATATAGTTCTCCACAGTATCTGCTGCTGGCTAATATATATTTTAACTGTTGACCAGTATCACTTAATCTTATCCTACACTTTATTACATGTATAGTTTATTTCTCTTATCTTATCATGTTTAATGTTACAGCATTGTACCGAGACAAATTCCTAGTTTGTGTACTACATGAACAATGGCAATAAACCTGATTCTGATTCTGATTCTGATTCTGATTCCCTACTGTACACCTGAGACCTGGACAGTCTACGAGCGCCATGCCAGAAAGCTAAACTGCTTCCACCTGAACTGCCTCAGAAAGCTCCTGAAGATCACCAAACAGGACAAAATCACTGACACAGAGGTCCTCTCCCGAGCTGAGCTGCCTAGCATCCACACCCTGCTCAAGAGAGCAGAGATTGGGTGGGCTGGCCACCTTGTTCGTATGCCTGACTCATGCCTACCAAAGAGACTGTTCTACGGTGAACTAGCAGAGGGCAAACGCTCACAAGGTGGTCAGCAGGAGCGCTACAAAGACACTCTTAAGGCCTCCCTGAAGAGCTCTGACAACAGTCCTGACACCTGGGAGACCCTAGTGCTAGGCTGACCAGACTGGCGTAGCCGTACCAGCAAAGGTGCTGCCTCCTTTGAACTGAACAGGATTGCCAAGGCCAAGAAAAAATGTGAACTTTGCAAGTCCAGAGCCACCCCTATATCTTCTGCCCACGCAGACCACCTGTGCCCGACCTGTGGCAGAGCTTTCCGTACCCACATTGGACTGATCAGCCACAGCCGGACACACCACAGCCAGTCCTCTTCTCTGTGATCTCCTTGGTCATCATCGAGAACGACAGACGAAAAACAACAACAACTCGATTTAAGTGCCATTCATACCAAACACCGTAAAAATAGCCTATAGGGCCATCCACACAAGGCATGTTAAAGATAACTTTAACTATAAAATTATAGTTTTAAAAATCTTTACCTTTTCTTTATGGCGCTCCATTTCCCTGCACACTTGTTCATTGAGCTGCAGATACCACTCTTGTTTCCCCAAAGGTTTAAAAGTACTGTTGTTTATAAGTGTCCGGCTGGCAGCTGTGCTTTGCTGTCTAGCTGCTGCTATGGTCAAGGCCCTGTCACACCTAGACGATTTAGGCAGCCAGAACATTTGAAAAATTTGGAGAATATGCTGGCGTACATCGAATCAGTTATGGCTAAATTTTGTTTAAGTTAAGAGCACACTGAAGAATACTGAAGCACACTACAGCGTAGTTCGCCAAATTCCTCTGAAAATTAATTTTCAGCATGCGGAAAATTTTTCAACGTATCCAGAGTATGGCTGATATGTCCTGTATTCGTGGAGCAAATGGCATATTTGCAGCATTGGTTCACAGGAAAAACCCGTATAGAGCTCTCTGCCTGCAGTGCATACACACACACACACACACACACACACATATTTGTTCGTATAATGGGACCTGTCGGGGTTTTTCCATTTAACTGAAGTGTGTACCATCAGCTGTCCAGTGTTGTTCTGATAAATATGCCAAAATGTCATAACACCGGAGGAGGTGGATCCAATCAGCTGATCACCTGAAGCGCAGAGCGCAGCTGTTTTCTGTGATAAATCACACTTTGTTGTTAGCTGCACCTCCTAGCGAAAGCACACTCCATGCATTATCTTGTTTTTTTTCTTTATTGAAAATAAACTTTTTTATTGCCATCAGTTCGCATGCCTTTGAGCCAGGTTGTGACAACTGTCATCTGATGTTCCTGACGTGTCACATCAGCTGTTTTAGGCGTGACTGTCCTGACAGATTTGACAGCGCTTCCAGGTCGGTAACGGACCCACCTGGTCTTTGGAGGGGAGAATCATCTAGGTTGAACAGAGATAATCTCTCACACCCCTAGGATTCATGGATTGGGAGGCAACAGCAGTCTGGCATGACTGTGCTATGCAGAAGTCAGACTATTGTTGTGCATAAGTTGTGAATCTCGGCAACACGCTAATCATTAGTTACTCTAAGTTACTTATAAGTTATGGAAATATTCTATAGAAGTTACTAATACGTTATGTATATGTCCAAGTTGTTATGGATACGCGATGCATACGGCCAAAAATGAAAATTTCGGCATATCCCATTGTTTTAGACCAATTTTTATATGTTTGGCGAACGCTGCCTAAATTGTCATGGTGTGACAGTAGACAGCTCAAGTTTGCAAACCCTGTCTGGCTCCAAGTATCTACTTGATCAGTTGCAAACAACAGGCATTCCCAGCAAGATAATTTGCAGCACTCCTCGAGCCTGTAATCCAAGGATACCGCTCGTTGTTAATATGGAAGTGATGGACAAAGCCTTTCCTGGCCAAGACAGGCATGCTTGCTTGAGGGTTGGCCGACCTCTCTTCGCAATGACCAGCTTTTCTTGAAAAGGCCGTCTGGAAAATTGATTTTTTTTTTTTTTTATATTAGCAACCAAATAATTTTTCTCTTCCCTGTCAGCCATTGTGGGTGGAAAACAGCTTTTATATTTTAACAGATACAGTATATTGTAGCTGCTTAAGCAAGTCCTTGCACTGGCGTTTTGCTAGCTAGGACCCTCTGCATTGTGGGTGGAGGAGTCCAACTATCCAATCAAAAGACATGAAAATGCCGACGTTCTCGGATGCCTTCTATGCGTACCCTTGGATGTACAGAAGACATCTGACTGGTTAAAGCAACAGGATAAGTTTAACAGTTAATTTAACCTACAGAGTGCACTGTTAATTCCTGAAGGCCCAAGGCAGATTTGCTTGACCCTGGCAACACAGATGGCTGAAATATGAGTGGACAAAAAAACTCTAACATGCATTACACTACGGGAAGGAATGCAACCAAGAGAAAAGCTAAAAAAATAAAGACAATAGACTATTGGGAATAATTTAATACATCCTCATGGAACAAATATAAGAATGTAGGCTGTAAATGTAATTCTGATACTGTTTAGGCCAGCAGAGAAGGCTTTGCTGGTCCTGAGGGTCCACCACTGGACTCTCCACGATGAGACAATCAGCAGGAAGGATGCCTCATATGCCTAGATATCAGCCGTGCTTTTGACTGGGTGTGAAACCCAGGTCTTCTTGCTAAGCTAGAAGCAATAGGGCACAGTGGAACACTCCTGAAGTGGATGGAAAGCTAATGGTCTGGCAGGGTATTAAAGGTCACTATCAATGGAGTCACATCTAGTGCCAAAGACATCAATGCAGAGGTGCCTCAGAGATCAATCCTGGGCCCTCTACTCTTCATCATCTTCACTGATGATCTTCTGGAGAAGCTGCAAAATCCAGCAATACTGTACGCGGATGACTCCTCAGTCCTCAGCATAATCAGAGACAGAAAACTGAGGGTGACAGCTGCCAACTGTTTAAATGATGACCTTGAAGAAATAGACAATGGGGTGAAGAAGTGGAATGTTCTCTTCAGTGCTGCCAAGTGCAAATCCATCACAATCTCTTGGTTAAAAGATGCCAGCAACAGTCATCCACAACTGTCCTTCATGAACTCTGTCTTATCACAGGTTGATGAAGTGGAGTTGCTCGGGAGAACTATCAAAAAAGAAAACATATCTGCCAGCAAAGTAAGATTAAATTGTTTAAAACGAGTAAAAACTTTTGTAAAGCAAGTAAAATCTTATAGAAAACTGCACAACAAAAAGAAATTCTTGTCAATATTATCTTGGAGAGAAAAACAAGCATAAAGCCTTGATTTAAGATATTTTATCTTACTGAGATTTCAATTTTTGCAGTGTGACAGATACTGCCTTCAGCATAAAATTACATCAGTGAAGTATTCCTGTTTCAAACTATGCACAACAGCAGCAATGAAAAACCTGCACGGGTGGCTGGAAAGCTGAAAACAGCATGTCTTACCTTTTTCAGAAGTGCTTTCTTCTGGCCTTCTTTAAAGGAAAATCCTTCATTATTGTAGAAGAGCTCGGAATGACGAGGCGATATGACTTATAAACCAAAGTTTATTGTCAGCTTTGCTCCTCTAACAAGTCTCATCTAGTGCAGCAGCAGAAGAAGTAAGAGAGCGAACACATTCGGCTCTGTGTACTTATACTCACACACAACAAAAGACATGCATACAAAGTTGACATCCCCCATTAACTTAATTATCCTCCTTTGTCTCCGTACCCCTCCACCTGGCCCTGGGAGGTCAGGGCGACCTATCTGGTCTCCACCGCAGTGCCTCGGATGCTCTTTGATCTTCACTGGCGGTTGAGACCCTTTGTCCTGTTCTGAGGTGTGAAGTCGCTTTACATATGTAATCACCAAACATTCTCACATGCTTATACATATGTAGGTTATGGGATATATGATTAATATAGACCACAATTATGTCCTTTAAGTCCAGCTCACGAATATTGTCATACTGTATAGATGCATGCTTGATCCAGTCTACTTTTTACTAAGTTCGGAGTCCACTGTCCCACGCACAGCTGTCTGATGTAAGCAATCATGGCCTTTCTTCTCCCTTCTCCTCCAGGTGAAAGCTTTAATGGCCCACCTGTCTCCTCCGTGCGTAATCAGCAGCCTCCTCCACTCCATGCTCCAGCTTAGAAAAATCCTTTATGCTTCGGGGTTGTTGTTTTTTTAGCAATTCATTTTCCCTAAGCTCTTTTCCTCTCAATAACTTTATGAGTGCCACTTTCAAACTTTTTTCCGGACATTTTGACCAAGCTAATTACTTCTTACTCTCACTGGTGCTTGCATAGTCACATGTCAAAACAATTTCTCTGATAGGCTATTGCTACTGGTACCTGTTACATATAGGAATTGTACTTTGGGGCTTGCCGTAGCTCAGCCAGGGTTGGAGGGGGTGAGTGACGTCAGGCAGGCTGCGGCTGGGGTATATATTGGAATGTGAAGTTCAATAAAGCAGTTCAGTGTTCAGCAGAGAGAGTTCTCCGTCCTCCATTATTCCGACATAACATTTGGCGACGAGGAAAAATGGGCGCGTGCGTCAGGGAGCCACCTCCATTCCTTCAGTATTAGGGCACACCAGATATACCGTGGATTCGCTGGAGGAACATGTTCGAGGTGTATATGACAGCGACTGGACTCGATAGCATCAATGAGGAGAGACGGAGGAGTCTGCTAGTGCATTACCTCGGCACTGAAGGACAACATGTCTTTTTCAGGCTGTGTGGCGATGGCTCGCTGGAATATGGGCTGGCGCTTATGGACAATATCTTCGGTGACCGGTCTACCATCACCGAAAAAAGGTTTGGTTTCTTTGACCAAAGGCAGTGAGCGGGTGAGTCCACGCAGGCGTTTATCATGGAGCTACACAGCTTAGCAAGGGAGTGCGCCTTTGGGCCTTTGGCAGAGGAGCTAGTAAGAGAAAAGCTAGCTCACAGCACCACTGACTTGGGGCTGGGATGCATACTAAGGCTAACTCGGAAACCTCTGTCACTGGAAGGCGTGTTGGACTTAGTGAAGCAGAGGGAATCTGCTATACTACAGAAGCTATTATCACCAGCTAGTGAGGAGCCGACTGCTGGTGGCTTTCCACCGAATGCTACAGTTAGCATGCTATCTAGGCCTCGTAGACATGCTAAGAAGAAGAAGTGGAAGATGAAGGCGTGTAGCAGAGCAAACTCTTGGTCTCCTAGCCTAATGATAGCGGAGCCCAGAGACACTGGACGGGTGTGTGTAGCACGCATGGGAAAAGGACCACTGAAGTGGTATGTGATCCAGCTCAACGGGGTCGACGACACGTGCCCCTTATGGTGGATTCGGGGGCCGGTAGATCCATCTTGTGTTTGGCTACACTGAAGAAACTGTTCCTTAAGAAAGCTATCAGCGCGGGAGCGGTGAAGATGTTTGGGTATGGACATGTGGAGATTGAGATGGTGGGCACAGTGGAGTTCTCGGTGACATGTGGGTTGAGGACGGTGCCCAAATTCATGTTCCAGGTGGCACACCAGGGGGCGGGCTTACTGGGAATCGACCTGCTGGGGGAGCTGGGCTTCTCCATAAGGGACCCGGAGGGCTTGACCGTGCTGACAGTAGAGCCCGATTGGCACCTCCGCTGGCCAGCCTTGTTTAGGAGCCTGGGTCGTATAGACACTTTCTTCTATTGCCCTCTCATTGATAAAACCGTGATACCAAAAATTCAGCCATTGCAGCAACTTCCCCTTGCACTGTGGGATGAGGTTTCAGTGGAGCTGTCCAAGCTGCTGGAGTCCGGCATCATTGAGAAAGTGGACGCTTTGCTGGATATCCAACCTAGTGGTGGCCAAAAAGAAAAGGGGGAGGGGGTCATCCAGCCATGCATAGATCTCCGGATGGTGAACAAGGCGGTCATTCCGGACAGGTACCCTCTCCCGACCATGAAGGAGCTTACGGCGACGTTCAGTGGGTCCCAGTTCTTCACAAAGCTGAATCTCCGCCAGGGCTACCTGCAGGTGCCACTCCATCCAGATAGCAGAAATTTGATGGCATTTGTGACCCACATGGGGGTTTTCAGGTATACCTAGATGCCATTCGGCCTGAGCTCGGCACCTAGTTGTTTCCAGAAGGTGATGTCAACGATGCTAACCAGTCTCAAGGGCGTGGGGGTATACTTAGACGACATTGTGGTACACGGTGCGTCGCGGGAAGAACACGACGGGAAGCTGGAGAGGATCCTGGCAACATTCCAAGACCACTGGGTTACTCTAACTGGCAAGAAGAGTATCTTCGCGGTGGACGCTGTGGAGTTCGTGGGGTTTCGGCTGATGGGAAGGGGGCTCCAACCGCTACTTTCTAACATGGAGGCGGTCCTGAGCATCCAGGATCCCTCAACGCCCACTCATATTTTGTCATTTCTGGGCATGGTTAACTTCTACGGATGGTTCATCCCCCACTATTCGGAGATGATCGAGCTCCTCCGAGCTCTGTTGAAGCAGGATGTGCCGTGGGTGTGGACCCCTGCATGCTCGGCGGCGGTCATCAAGTTGAAGCAGCAACTAACCTCCCCACCAGTGTTGGCCCATTTTGACCCCAACCAGGAGACCATTGTGACCTGCGATGCGTCCGGTTCAGCGTTGGGGGAGGTTATGCCCCAAGTTTAGAATGGCACGGAACGCCCGGTGGCATTTGCATCGAGGGCCGTCTCGGCAGCTAAACAGAAGTATGCTGTGGGTGACAGGGAGGCGCTGGCCTGTATTTGGGCGTGTGAGTGGGAGCATATTTACCTCTAAGGGCATCATTTCACCCTGAGAATGGACCACCAGGCACTCACAACTTTGCTGGAGATGTAGGGCACAGACTGCTGAAAATCCATAGGTGGTCTGAGAGGTTGAGAGCCTATAACTTCACCACCAAGTTCACCCCGGGCAAAGAGAACATCATGGCGGACCTCCTGTCTCGCGCCATGGTTAATTCCTCCCTGCCGGAAGACAGTGACGATGACCCAGCCGAGGCAGACCTGATCCATGCACTACATGTGTAACGGATGCCAACTAGTACTGTTCGGCGTAGAACGTTAGTAAAAACCTCCCTCCCAAAGCCTCATACAGTATCGGTAGCGCTGAGCTATCGGTCGGACCTTTAGCTCAGCGCGATCGTGCTGTGTCTCCCATGCTCGAACTGTGTAGTTGACTGAGAGGTCGCGGGTTCGTGTCCCGTGTGGGGCGAACTGCGCAGGATGATCTCTGTCACACTGGTGCCGTGACCCGGATGGGAGTGAGGTTTAAGGGGGAGAGTGTAACGGATGCCAACTAGTACTGTTCGGCGTAGAACGTTAGTAAAAACCTCCCTCCCAAAGCCTCATACAGTATCGGTAGCGCTGAGCTATCGGTCGGACCTTTAGCTCAGCGCGATCGTGCTGTGTCTCCCATGCTCGAACTGTGTAGTTGACTGAGAGGTCGCGGGTTCGTGTCCCGTGTGGGGCGAACTGCGCAGGATGATCTCTGTCACACATGGAACCCTCCAAAAAATAGTATCCCCTCAGGAACTCAGGGAGGAGTCGGAATGGGATCCGATGCTGGCAGAATTGTGCTCGGCGATCAGAGAGGGTTGGCCAGTGAGGGTGCAGGGCGAGTTGGCGCCTTATCACCGTTTCAAGGATGAGCTGAGCTGCTGGAACGAGGTGTGCGTGGCTAGAGGGCAATGCGCTCTGATCCCATCATCCCTGAGGGCTTGGGTCCTGGTGATGCTGCACAAGGGGCACTTGGGGGTGGTCAAGGTGAAGCAACGCAGTAGGGGCGCTGTTTGGTCACCAGGTATTGACAAGAACATTGAGGCCATGGTGAAGCACTGCGTTCCATGCTTGGAGAGCAGCAAGACGGGCGGACCACCTCCCCCACCACTACGGCCAGTGCCGTACCCCGAAGGACCTTGGAAACACATCAAATTGAACATCTGTGGCGAACTGCATGCGGCGCCTATGAATAGCCGGTTCCTGCTCGTGGCCTATGACGTGTTCTCAAAGTGGCCGGAGGTACTTGCAACCAACTCGGTCACAACGGAAGTGGTCACGGGGTTCCTACCGTCTCTGTTTGCTAGGTGGGGGACCCCAAGCACAGTTACGACGGACAATGCCCCACAATTTATCTCTGGAGCGTTTGAGGAGTTTCTGAGCAGCAGGGGCGTGGAACATGTAAAGATAGCGTTCTACCATCCCCAGGCCAATGGAGGCATAGAGTGGTTTAATAAAACATTGAAGAATGGACTGAGAGCCCACCTGGTGGATGGCTTTGCATTCTCGGACACCCTTCATAACATGTTGCTGCATTCTAGAGCGTCAGTCCATGCCATGACGGGCTGTTCGCTGGTGTCTCTCATGCTGGGGCGGGAGTTGCCCTTGCCGGTGAGCCGGCTGGGACCACCAACGACAGGTGCTTTGGAGGGAATGGAGGCAGAGCAGAGCCGGGTCACCGGGCAGCAACACAGAATGAAACGGAGGTTTGACAGGAAGCACAGGACGAGAGACCATGGTTTGAGGGAAGCAGACCAGATGTGGATCAAGCACCCGGTTCGCTCCCACAGCAGATCGTGAGGCAGCAGGGCCTGGACACGTTTGAGCTGGAGGACGGGTATCAGTGGCACGCCAGCAGGCTGAGAAGATCACCGCCGCTGCAGAGGACTGGAACTACAGCTGGACATTTCAGTGAGAACTGGGACGGGGGGGGGGGGGGGGTCCTGTCTCACGTGGACCCACAGGCTAGGCCAGAGGTGCCAGGTGCTGGGTCCCCTCTGAGGGGATGCCAGGCTAGAATTCATTGGAGGCCTAGGTACCTGGAGGACTTTGTGGCAAAGACTGTTTGGGTTGGCGCCAGTTGGGACTAGTGGCAGAATAATCCGCTCCAACCAGGCGGGGCATTCTGGCAGTCTGCCCAGACGCCCAGGTGAGGGTTCATCTGTTTATAGTTTTCATGTTTTGTGTTTGTTGGGTTATTGAACGGGGGCCTGGAACTTTGTAGGGGAAGGGGGGGGAGGATGTTACATATGGGAATTGTACTTTGGGGCTTGAAGTAGCTCAGCCAGGGTTGGAGTGGGTGAGTGACATCAGGTGGGCTACGGCTGGGATATATATTGGAATGTGAAGTTCAATAAAGCAGTTCAGTGTTCAGCAGAAAGAGTTCTCCATCCTCCATTATTCCGACATAACAGTACCCACGTGAGGCATTTGTAAATTAGACCAATCAGCAGCCAGCCACACACAAATATCAAGTGATGGACATATAATTTGACCAATTAACAACGTGATCTTTTTCAGTGGCTCATGATAGGCCCCTCATTTTCATAGGCCCCTGGGTTTCAGCCCATCCTAGGCCATTCATTAAGGAGGCCGTGGTTGCCCTCACCATCAGTGGTGAGAAACAAAACTTGCAAGAGTACAAATTTCCAAAGTGCAGCTCTGGAAGAACCTCTGCCTAGCACATCAGGCCATAAGCGGACATTCCTCCCTGCTACCATCCAGCTGTGAAACAGCTTGCCGGAGATGATAGCTCTAAATGAAGATAGACAGAGGTTCAAACGTGAAATACATGCCTTCCTCGGTGCTTCTTGCCAGCGTCACGCCCACCAGCAGGGACTGCTGCTAAACCAAGGAAATTTATCAACATAGAATAAAAAGTTCTTCGTTGCTGCTGCTGATATCCTTCAATGGACCTCTTGCACAATACATACTTCCGCGTTCCCTTCTCTGAGCAGCTCCATTTCCTGTTTGACTATATTTTTCCATTCCCTGGTGCTTTCTCATCAATAAATTAATTTTGTGGGGCACATATGTTGGTTTCATATGCTCCACAGATATATTACTGTATGTTTATTGTGTGCTTCACGTCTCAGGGGAACAAAGGGACTGAGCCTCCTAGAGGTAACAGGAGGGTGTGAGATTTGGCCTTTTGTTTCAAGGAGATGGCCTTGAGAGATTTCCTGACCACCGGAGACTAGGGGGTGGATGGTGTTAAGATCGGGGGAAGTTACATTGTGACTGGGATTAAGTACCATGTGACTGTATGTTTGATTAAACACCGTGTGACTGTAGGTTTGATGTCCTGGGTATAAAAGGACAGATGTGAGAATATTCATCCTCTTTTTTCTGCTTTGGAATGTTGGAGTATGTGGTTGTGAATAAAGCTGAACCTGAGGAATAAACTCATTCTCGTCCTTCAACACATCTCCACAATTTTATCATTTTAACATATCATTGTACATACTGGAAATAGTGTGCAGGCAGATTGTTTTTTCTTTATAAAGTTCATGTTTCACAGTTTGATCGTTTTTGTAACCATACTGAGCCATTTAATAGTTTGCCCAGCTACCTTAGCATAGCACAGCTATCGTTTCTGTCTCTGCAATTCCAAACACCACTGCATGGGCTGTAATAGATCTGTGAAATTCACTGAAACATATGTCCGACTCCCAGTTGTTACCTGACTTCTTTTAATATTACTCTATGTATGCAGAATCCCTCGGCTATTGATGTTATCATTACTGAAGCCTACTTAGCTTCCAGTTGCTAGTGTTTTATTTATTCTCATAATAAACTTTGACTCACTTCTAATAACATTGCATGGACTCAAATGAACGCGAATGAGCTTGTGTAAAGACTTTGCACGACATGTCCATTATACAGGTCTATTACATCCCATGCAGTGGGATTTGGAATAGAGAGTCTAAGTTACACCCCCTCTGTCCCACATATGGGCCTTAAATCAGAAAAAATCTCCATTGAAATGAATGGTAAGAGCGAAATTATCTTTTAATCCTGATCAAATGTAGCTACAAGTTACACATATGACATTTGTCAATTTAAAAGAGGTTGTTATCCAGCTGTTAAGGTATAAGGTTGTGGAAAATATGTAAATAAAAAACTACAAACACAGACATCTTAAAATATGTTACATTTTCAAAGCGCACCCAGGATAAAGTAACTAACAGTCCTCTGGATCAGCTGCAGCTCTCAAAATACAAAACTATGGAAGTCAGGTTGTTTCGCACCTCAGACAGAGACAATGAATACACATGGGAGAACAATGCCCAAGAGGGTGAGAGGGGGTTGAATGAAGTGTAGTGTAAATATCATGCTGTGTATGAGGAAGTGCCTTGAAGCTTGTGAAGGTGACTTGTTATATAGAGAGGAGTGCTTGCTGTAACCAGTCAGTCTGTTCTGTGCTTGTGAGATGTGAGTGTGTAATAAATCGTCTGACATGAAGCTGCCTCTTCATTTACACA
Source organism: Pholidichthys leucotaenia (assembly GCA_020510985.1). Lineage (NCBI taxonomy): Eukaryota > Metazoa > Chordata > Actinopteri > Cichliformes > Pholidichthyidae > Pholidichthys > Pholidichthys leucotaenia. The sequence goes on along the minus strand of CM035843.1, from coordinate 193,544,134 downwards.
CTCCACACTGGTGACCCAAGACGTATTATGGAACACGAGGCGAGAACCCCGGAGCCGGCCTGGTCGGGAAGCCCCAGAGACGCAGCAGCCATTCCACAGACAGCCAGGACTGGAACCCGCAGCAACGCGTGTGCAGTTTCAGTCAAGCTACCGGATTTCTGGCAGCACAACCCGCGCTCTTGGTTCCACCACACCGAGGCCCAGTTCGCCCTCCGGGGAGTAACGGCAGACGACACCAAGTTCTACCATGTGGTAGCAGCGCTGGACTCCCGCACAGCCCAGCAGGTAGCGAGCCTGCTCGATCAGCCACCAGCCAGCAACAAATATGAGGCGCTCAAGGCTGCGCTCACCCGGCGCTACACGCTCTTGGAATGTGAGAGAGCGGAGAGGCTCCTGACGTGGACCGAGTTAGGAGATGGGTCGGCCGTAGACCTGATGGAGAAGATGCTGGCATTAATGGGCACGGACGACGGGCACTTTCTGTTTGCCCACCTTTTCCTCTGGAACCTTCCAACAGTGGCGAGAGCGGTTCTGGCCAATTCGCCATTGCTGGCCGCGCGTGACTACCGTGCGCTAGCCCAGGAGGCAGACAGGATCATCCTCACCACCAGGGCGATCACAGTCAACGTGGCAGCGGCGGAGCCCAGCGAGACGACCAGAGGAGGCGAGGAGCCACCGACGGTAGTAGCAGCGGGGGCCAAGGAGTGCCAGAGAGACACACTTTGTTTCTACCACTGCCGCTTCGGAGAGAACGCACGCAGATGTGCGCCACCGTGCCAATTCAAGCGCTCGGGAAAACGCCGAGGCCGGCAGTCGGTAGCAGCTGCGACCCTCGGTGAAGAGAACAAGCTGCTCTACTTGATGAACGCGCGCTCGGGGAGGCGTTTCCTCGTGGACACCGGAGCCCAGAAGAGCTTCATCCTGCCGACCTACGCCGGCCGGCTGGCAGGACCTAGCGGCCCCGTGATGTTGGCAGCAAGCGGCTCGGAAATTAAGACCTTTGGTGACAGGACACTGATCTTATCTCTACACGGCCGTACATATGAGTGGACTTTTGTCGTAGCAGCACTGAATTACCATATCCTGGGGGCTGATTTTCTGTGTGCACATGGTTTACTGGTTGATGTTGCTAACAGGCGCCTGGTTAATGCACTGTCCTTTGACTCTCTCCCCTGTATAGCTCGAGTGACCCAGCCAACAGCACAAGCCAACATCACAGCTCCAGGCGGTAAGTTCCACGCACTGCTCACTCAGTTCCCAGCACTCAAGGTCCCGACGTTTTCGGCAGCCATCGCTAAACACGGGGTGGAGCACTTTATCACCACCACCGGGCTGCCCGTTTTTGCAACACCTCGGCGCTTGGACACAGCTAAACTGGCCATAGCGCGCGAGGAGTTCGCCAACCTGGAAAGGTTGGGCATCATCAGGCGTTCGAACAGCCCATGGGCATCCCCGCTACACATGGTCCCTAAGGCTGAGGGATCATGGCGACCGTGCGGTGATTTCCGCAGGTTGAACAACGCCACAGCACACGACCGCTACCCGATTCCCCACATACAGGATTTTTCCGTCCACCTTGCCGGAGCACGCATTTTTTCCAAAATAGACATGGTCCGCGGTTACCATCCAAAGATCCTCTTCAGCACAATAGACAGTTTAGTTAATCCTGTCATTTCTGCTCCCCCTGTTTATTCAGTTAATGACTGTAACAAGTTTCTTTCCTTTTTTGTTGACAAGGTCACTGCTGTTAGGGCTGGTTTTATTCATTCCTTTCCCCTAATCATCTGTACACCCGATGTGGAGCTGCTGTCTGTGTCACTACGCCCCTTTTATTTGCCTCGAGAGTTTCCCCAACTTTTCATCACAGTTGTGTACATTCATCCAAGGGCAGACGCTGACTCCGCCTCCAGCACCATCTCTGATGTGGTGCAGCGGCTGCAGTCAATTTCTCCAGAGGCGCCAAACTTCATTCTTGGGGATTTTAACCATGTTTCTTTAAAGAAGACACTTAAAAACTTTCATCAGTATGTCTCCTGCCCAACCAGGCGAAAAAAGACATTGGACCTGTGCTATGGATCCATAGAGAGGGCCTATAAATCCCTCCCCCTTCCTCCTTTAGGATCATCAGATCACAACTGTGTTCATTTGCTGCCCACATATAAAACTGCTCTCAGAAGAGGCAAAGTGGAGACCAGAGACATTGATGTGTGGACAGAAGATTCAGAGCACAGCCTCCAGGAATGCTTTGACTGTACAGACTGGAAGATGTTCATAATGGCCTGCGGGGATGATTTGGACTCTCTGGCTGAGCTCACATGCTCATACATGGCTCACTGTCAAAATAAGTTTGTTCCACGTAAACGTGTCAAAATATACCCCAACAACAAACCATGGGTTACTAAATCAGTTAAATCCTGCTTACAGAGGAAAGCTCTTGCCTTTAAACAAGGGTCTGTTTCTGCGCTACAGGTTGCCACCAAGGAGCTGAAGGCCGAAATTTTAAGAGCAAAACAGAATTATAAATCAGAGTTGGAAAGCAAGATGGCAGCAAATAAACTTGGTTCGGCCTGGGCCAGTATGAAAACTATTGCAGGCCTTCAGAGCACAGAGCGCAGTAATCGTGTGTTTTTAGATGGTTTTAGTTCAGACACAGAGCTGGCTAATGCTCTTAATTGTTTTTATGGTCGTTTTGACTCCTTTGATTTTAGCACAGAAATCCAAGATTTGAAACAGAAACTCAAAGACAATCAGCACTTTAATATTGAGATGCAGGATGTTAAAAGGGAGTTCCGCGCTGTAAAAGTGAACAAAAGTCAGGGCCCTGATAATATATGTGGACGCCTGGTAAAGTCCTGTGCACATGAACTGAGTCCTATATTTCATTATATTTTCAATAAGTCCTTACAGACACAACATGTGCCTAAGATCTGGAAAGATGCCATGGTTGTTCCCGTTCCAAAATCCAGCTGTCCTAAAACGGTAAACGACTTTAGACCAGTTGCTTTGACTTCAATTTTAATGAAAATTTTTGAAAAACTGGTCAGACGTGAGGTCCTAAGGCAGACTGAACATGCATTGGATCCTCTGCAGTTTGCCTATAGGCCTCACAGAGGAGTGGAGGATGCCACTGTCACTCTGTTTGACATGCTTTTCAAACATCTGGATTTTAATGGGACACACGCCAGGCTTTTATTTGTGGACTTTTCTTCTGCCTTTAATACAATCCAACCTCATATCTTAGTTGAAAGGCTCCTGCAACAATTTGATTTAAGCAATAATCTGGTGGGTTGGATTCTGGATTTCTTAACCAACAGGACGCAGAGAGTAAGGGTCAATGGCACATTGTCTGACCTAAAGTGCTCTTCTACTGGCTCTCCTCAGGGGTGTGTGTTGTCACCACTACTCTTCATCCTGTACACAAACATGTGTCGGAGCAGACATGACAACAGACACATTATAAAGTATGCTGATGACTCAGTCATTGTCAGTCTCCTCCAGGATGGTGAGAGTGGCCACGGCCCAGTAGTTGATGACTTTGTTCACTGGTGTGAGGATTCCTACCTGCAGCTGAATACAACAAAAACGAAAGATATGATTATTGACTTTAGGAGGAAAACTCCCAGGCACAAAGTCACCATACTAAAAGGCCAGACCACCGAATGTGTACAATCGTACAAATATCTTGGGACGATTATTGATAGTGGATTGAACTTTGAGGTGAACTGTGAAAGGGTGTGCAAAAAGGGTCAGCAAAATTTGCATTGTTTGAGGAAACTTGCACGCTTCCAAATTGACCGAACCATAATGACTATGTTTTATCGGGCTTTTATTGAATCTGTTTTATCCTTTTCTTTAATGTCATGGTTTGGTCAGATAAAACTGAAACAGAGGAAATCCTTGGATCAGGTAGTCAGATGGTCCAGTCGTTTGCTTGGTGAGTCACAGCTGAGCCTGACATCCCTGTACACCAGACAAGTACAGAGGATGGCCGACTCGATTTTAAATGATGACTCCCACCCTTTGCACTGCAACTTTCAGCTTCTTCCCTCCAGACGGAGGTTTGCTGTCCCAAAAAGTAGAACCCAGCGCTACAAAAACAGCTTTGTCCCTGCTGCTGTCAAAGAGTTGAACAAGCTATAAAAATTATATTGTACATATTTTATATTTACCTATTTTGTAAGCTGTGTGCCTGTGTTTGTGTCTATGTTGAATGTAATTAGTGGCTTGTAAATATGGATGTCACCAACTGCCAAACAAATCTACCTACGGGTACAAATAAAGTAACCTGAACCTGAACCTGAACCTAATCCTTGATTGTCCTAACAGACAGGCCTTTTTAAATGATTTTACCCCAATTTCTTTTGAGGATTTGTTAGTGTTGGTGAGTTCCATGAAATCCTCCTCCTGCGCTTTAGATATTTTGCCTTCCTCAATGTTGAAAGAGGTAATTGGCTCAGTGGGTACGTCTTTGGTTAAAGCGTACCTGTGGTGGTCGTGAAGACGCATTTAACTTGAAAACATTAGGAAAAGGTATTTGTTATTTGGGTAAATAATTGTTGCCAGCCATATACCACCTGAGATATATTGAAATAGGACCGCGGGCATGGCCAGCCAATGAAAACTATGGGCGCCGCCATGACATATGCGGAAGTGATGTCATACCGTTGCTACTGAAAAGACAATAGTCAGCATTTCACCGTGACTACGGTGCTGTTGTCTGTTGTTTTTGTTCTATTATGGCTGAATTTTCTGACTCTGAGGAAGAATTCGTCCAACATGGCTACAGGTTTGAGCCAGAAAGGTCTTCTGAGGGTTAAAGTGACGAAGTGATCCTCACACACAACGCAATTTCGTCTGAAAGGATTCGTCTGTGCCCTGTTCCTGTCACTTTTCCGCTATGATCTTCTGACAAGGTGAGCTGGGTTTGGGTACACAAAAGAAGTGTTTATCTTTGTTTTTTCGCTTATTATTGAGACATCCAAAGGCTTTACATTCCGCCATGTTGCGATATCCATATCGCATTGTATGTTTTTGTTTTTACAAGAGCGCCAAGTGTCTGCCACTCTGTATATAGTTTTAGAATCATCTTCCGTGTTGCGGCAGTTACGAGCTCAGATCAGACGAGACAAGCCGCTGAATTTAAGCATTTATTTATTTATTTTCTACTCGTTTCAGTTCTGCATTTAATATGAATCCTGAGTTTGAAATAAACGTTTGAATTTGAATTTGAATATCCCGAAAGCCACTGCACATCCGGGTACTCCAGGCTCAGCCAATATTAATCCAGATCGCATAGTTTTAGAATCATCGGCTGTTACGAGCTCAGATCAGACGAGACGGCCCGCTAAATTTAAGCATTTATTTATTTATTTTCTACTCGTTTCAGTTCTGCATTTAATATGAACCCTGAGTTTGAAATAAACGTTTGAATTTGAATTTGAATATCCCGAAAGCCACTGCACATCCGGGTACTCCAGGCTCAGCCAATATTGATCCAGATCGCATAGTTTTAGAATCATCGGTCCTTACGAGCTCGGATCAGACGAGACGGCCCGCTGAATTTAAGCATTTATTTATTTATTTTCTACTCGTTTTAGTTCTGCATTTAATATGAACCCTGAGTTTGAAATAAACGTTTGAATTTGAATTTGAATATCCCGAAAGCCACTGCTCATCCGGGCACTCCGGGCTCAGCCAATACTGATCCAGATCGCGGTGCCCACCTTATTACGTCACAGGAAGCGTCCTGGAAGGCCATGTAGCCGCTAGTATGGCTGCACCCATGTTTTGCTGACATAGCTGAACCAGCACATCAGCAATGGATTTATATCAAATTGCTTTGAACATGAATTTCAACTTAAACTTGAACTAGAACGTGAGACAGGGGCTCAATATAATATCTTTTTTTTCACGACCACCACAGGTACCCTTTAACATCATTAATAGTTCACTTGAATCTGGTTGTGTACCCTCGTATTTTAAACATGCATTTGTGCAGCCACTTTTTAAAAAACCTAACCTTGATCCATCTGTTTTTAAAAACTTCAGGCCAATTTCTAAGCTTCCTTTTATTTCTAAGCTTTTAGAAAAAGTTGTTGCCAAGCAGCTCACTGACTTTCTGATTGAACACAATATTTTTGACAAATTTCAGTCAGGTTTTCGTCAGAAACACTCAACAGAGACCGCTCTTCTCAGGGTGTCAAATGATATTTTAATATCATCAGACTCTGGCAAATGCTCTGTTTTAGTGTTATTAGATCTTACTGCAGAATTTGATACTATTGATCATTTTATTTTGTTACAAAGGCTTAGAGATTGGGTAGGTATTTCTGGGAAAGCTCTGGATTGGTTTTTCTCCTACCTTCCTGGTAGGAGTTTTTCCGTGGCTGTTGGCTCTTATTCGTCTGACTCTGCTCCTTTAACCTGTGGGGTGCCTCAGGGTTCTATTCTGGGTCCACTTTTATTTGCCCTATATATGCTACCACTTAGTTCTATTATCAGCAAATTTAAAGGTGTGTCTTATCACTGCTATGCTGATGATTTACAGCTACTTTTCTCTTTTAAGCGTGACCATGTTGACAATTTAAAAATTATTCATGATTGTCTGTCTGCAATTAAGGACTGGATGTCTAGTAACTTTTTGCAACTTAATGCTGATAAAACTGAAGTCCTTATTGTAGCACCTGATAATCTAATTCCTAAGTTGGTTAATAGCATTGGTTCATTAAGCTCTAACGTACGGTCTAAACTAAAAAATCTTGGTGTCATTTTCGATCAATCGATGAGTTTTGATCAGCATGCCAAATCCCTGACCCGGAGTTGTTTTTTCCACCTTAGGAATATATCTAAACTTAGGTCATTGCTTTCCTACACTCAGTTAGAAATCATTATTCATGCCTTTGTTTCTTCACGTTTGGACTACTGTAATGCTCTTTTTACATGTCTTAGCAAATCCTCTTTACACTGCCTACAGTTAGTCCAGAACGCTGCTGCAAGATTACTAACTAGGTCCAGTAGATTCTGTCATATCACTCCTGTTTTGGCCTCCTTGCATTGGCTTGCTGTAAATTATAGAATTGATTTTAAAGTTCTTGTTCTTACTTACAAAGCCATTCATGAAGAGGCACCTTTTTATATTAGTGACCTGCTCTCACTATACCAGCCCTGCAGGTCTCTCAGGTCTTCTCATCAGAATCTATTGGTAGTCCCTAGTACTAGGCTCAGAACCAAAGGCAATAGAGCCTTTGCTGCTGTTGCTCCCAGACTGTGGAACTCCTTGCCTTTTGAACTTAGATTTGCACCTTCCATTGGTGTATTTAAGAAGCAACTAAAGACCCACCTTTTTAGCCTGGCTTTTTAACTATGTGCCGATTGTATTTTTATGTGCTTTTACTGTCTACTTTTTTTTTTTACTGTTTTATACGCCTGTTTTTATTTTGTTTTGTACCATGTTAATCACTTTGTGACTGTCTGTGAAAGGTGCTCTATAAATAAACTTATTATTATTATTATTATTGTTATTATTATTACCATCAAGTCCCAGTGCGCGCTGAGGACATACCCAAAACAGCGGCAATAACTCCGTTCGGTTTATTCGAGTTCTTGCGCATGCCATTTGAGTTAAAAGGCGCGGCACAGACGTTCCAGCGCATGATGGATGCAGTGCTGCGCGATCTCCCATTCGTGTTCATCTACCTGGACGATATCCTGGTAGCCAGTGCGTCCGAAGACGAAGACGAAACCCACCTCAGGACGGTTTTCCGAAGGTTGGAGGAGCACGGGATAATAATCAACCCGGCGAAATGCCAGTTCGGCGTTACGGAGATTGATTTTTTGGGGCACAGCGTCTCTCCGGAAGGAGCGATCCCGCTGCCTGACAAAGTGCGCGCCGTGGCGGATTTTCCCCGGCCTCAGACGGTCAGGGCTCTGCAGGAATTTTTGGGGATGGTGAACTTTTATAACTGTTTCCTTCCCCGCGCGGCGCAGCTCATGCAACCATTGTACGCCGCGCTCAAGAGACAGAAACCCACGGATAGGGTCGAATGGACCCCGGAGCGAGAGCGGGCGTTCTCGGAGGTTAAAGCAGCCCTGGCAAACGCCGCACTGCTGGTGCATCCGGACCCGGCGGCCCGGATAGCGCTCACCACCGACGCTTCAGACATGGCCATAGGGGCTGTTGTAGAGCAGCGCGTCGCTGGGGCTTGGCAGCCGCTCGCTTTTTTCAGCAGAACTTTGCACGACAGCGAACGTAAATACAGTGCGTTCAACAGGGAGTTGCTGGCTCTCCACCTGGCCATACGCCACTTTCAGTTCTGGCTGGAAGGGCGCAGCTTCACCGTGTTCGTGGATCACAAGCCACTAACGTTCGCGATGGCCAAGGTTTCAGAACCGCGGTAGGGCCGGCAGCAGAGACAGCTGGCCGCGATCTCAGAGTTTACTACCGATATTCAGCATGTGTCGGGTAAACTGAATGTGGTGGCGGACTGCCTCTCGCGCGCCGTGGTGGCCCCGGTCTATGTGGGGATAGATTACGCAGCCATGGCCGCGGAGCAGATTAGCAATGCAGACGTGCGTGCGCTCCAGTCTGGACCAATAGGGTTAAAGCTGGAAAGCAGGGTGCTGCAAGACGGCACGTCCCCCCTAATCTACGATGTCTCCATGGGGCGCCCGCGTCCGGTGGTCCCGGTCGCGTGGCGCCGCCCCGTGTTTGAGTCGGTTCACACTCTGGCGCACCCAGGAGTGCGCGCGTCGGTCAAAATGGTGGGAGAGAAATTTGTGTGGCCGAGCCTACGCAAACAAGTAAAAGAGTGGGCTGCAGCCTGCTTGGCGTACCAACGAGCCAAGGTACACAGACACACGAAGGCTCCCTTGGAGCCGTTTCGGGTACCGGCTAAGAGGTTCGACCATGTTCACGTAGACCTTGTGGGCCCCCTCCCGCCATCACAGGGGTGCAAGCACCTCCTGACAGTGATGGACTCCACCACACGCTGGCCAGAAGCAGTCCCACTGGCGGCAACCACGTCCGCGGACGTAGCATGCGCTTTTTTAACAGCATGGGTGGCGCGTTTTGGAGTCCCGTCGGACATTACGTCTGACAGGGGCCCTCAAAACAGTTTCAGAACAGAAAACAGTTTCAATGTGCTTTTCAATCAAAAAATGTAACCTGCAGCGTTTTAAAGTTAATATACATGATCAAGACATCAGTTTAGTTACAGAATTCAAATACCTTGGCATTGTACTAGATCCTCAATTCAAATTTAATCTTCATATAAAGAAAATTTCTAAAACAGTAAAAAAAAAATCTGAACTGCTTTAAATTAATTAGATATTACATACCATACCAAGCAGCTGTACTGTATATGCATTCTATGGTTTTTTTCTCATATATCATACTGTTTGACAGTCTGGGCTCAAGCAGCCCCTTCCACAATAAAACATATAGGTTCATTATATAATCAAACTCTAAAAATCTTGGATAAAAAGCTCATTAGGTGGCATCACTGTTATATTTTTAAAAAAAAATACAATCTATTGAGTTTTGAGAGTTTCATTGACCTCTGTTTTCTGAAATTAATTTTCAAATGTTTCCATAAATCAGCGCCTGAGCCACTTACTGGTTTCATCCAAAGACAGGACAGCAGCAGAGCCACCAGGAGTTCTGTTAACAATAACTGTAAAATATTCCACCGCAGAACCACATATGGACAAACAGCTTTCTCTATAAAGGGCAGTCATATCTGGAACACAATGCCAAACGAAATTAAAATAATAACGGACTTTAAAACATACACTACAAAGGTTAAAAACTGGCTGAAAAATAAACAAGAATGTACCCATGTATGAAATGATTGTCTGCAGGGTGAGAGTGAATGAAGGGAAGGAATGAATGTGTTTGTTTATAGTGAGTGACGAAGGGAGGGAGGCCTGAAATAGGCAAATGTGAATCAGGTTTTTATATTGTGTATTTATAATCTTTTTTGCATTGATGTATGTGGTTATTGTTTATTCTGTTTTCATTTTTTCTTTTCCTTATCCTTCTTTCTTTTTACTTGTTTCTTCTTTCTAAAGCCCATCCAGGGACAAGAGTTGCAAATTAGCTAATAGCTATACAGTCTTTGTGCAACACATTAGATTGATTGTCATTTGATTAATTGTCTATGTTTATTGCATTGTCCCTGTCAAATAAAAACTATCCAATCCAATCAATTTGTTTCCAAACTCTGGTCCGCGATGGCCCGCAGCCTGGGTGTTACAATTCATCGCACAACCGCATACAACCCACAGGCCAATGGGTTATGCGAGCGCTTTCATAGATCACTGAAAGCAGCACTCAGGGCTTCACTGACGGATGCAAATTGGGTGGACAGGTTGCCGTGGGTGTTATTGGGGTTGCGCTCCGTGCCAAAAGAGGATCTGGAAGCTTCCCCGGCAGAGCTTGTTTTTGTGCAGCCCCTACGGCTGCCTGGGGAATTTCTGCCAGATAATCCCGCGCCGGACAGCTGCCCATCTCAGCTTTTGCAGCGTAGCGCAAACACAGGCACGCTGCCGGGCCCGGCCCACCACTGTTTTCCGCGTGTTTTCGTGCCTAAAACTTTGAAGAACGCGCAGTTCGTGTTCGTCAAACACAACGCCCACCGCCCTCCATTGCGCCCACCCTATGATGGACCGTTCAGAGTGTTGGAAACAGGGGATAAGCATTTTGTGCTAGACTTGGGGGGTAGACGGGAGAAAATTGGCATAGACAGACTCAAACCCGCCTTTGTAGTGGCGGATGAGCAAGTGCTGTTGGCGAGGGCCCCTCGGCGTGGAAGACCCCGACGGAGAACTCCCCAGGGGAACGATTCATCAGAGCAGCCACACGGACAGAGCAAACCTCCCCCCCCACCACAGCTCACCCGCAGTCGGACACACTCCCAGCAGCCCCCCACCGGCACAGCAGCGCCACGGAGGCAGTAAACCCCAGTTACAGCAGATATGGGAGGAGACTGAAGCCGAAACAGCATGTGGACTGATATTCTATTGTGCTATCTAAGATGCTGGGGGGGCGGTATGGAAGTCAGGTTATTTCGCACCTCAGACAGAGACAATGAATACACATGGGAGAACAATGCCCAAGAGGGTGAGAGGGGGTTGATCGAAGTGTAGTGTAAATATCATGCTGTGTATGAGGAAGTGCCTTGAAGCTTGTGAAGGTGACTTGTTATATAGAGAGGAGTGCTTGCTGTAACCAGTCAGTCTGTTCTGTGCTTGTGAGATGTGAGTGTGTAATAAATTGTCTGACATGAAGCTGCCTCTTCATTTACACACTCCACAAAACAATACTTTTGTGTTGTTTTTCTCCCCCTTTGGATCCTTCTTTCATTGGTCAGTAAACAGGAGGTGAGGTTTTAGAAATCTCCCACCATGATCGTGTAACAATATGTACCACACAGTAATACACAGGGTATAATACCACTGGGATTAGGTATAACAGGGTAACTGGGGGTAACCCTTACTAACACCCACTCACCCTACTCACTTTAGGTGTAGTACCCTTTTTGGTAGTGGTGTGTTATGGCAATGTATTTACCTTAACTTTACTACCTGAGGCAGAGGGATAATTGGGCCAGGTCAGGCCGACTCTGGGTTCGTAGGAGCCTGGGAGGTGCAACAACAGATGACACACACACCCACAGTGTATGGAACTTGGAACTATATATATTATTTCACAGATATGCACATATGAACAAAAACACAGCGCTTGTCACAAAGGAAAAAAAATTAAAAATAAAATACCCCAAATTATATTTACAATATTCACAGTTCTTGTTTGTCCTTTCCAGGTGACCAGTTGGGTCACCTCTAGCAGTTTCTAGGACTCGGGCTTCGGCTCGCCATCCAGATTTGGAGAATCCATGCTCTGGTCAAACCAGTCCAAAGGAAGAAAAAAAAAAAAGAAGAAGAACCTGACCATGCTAAGTGGCTCGTGCGTCAATGGGGTTCCCGCGCTCAATGGCGTCGGCAGCCTTTGGATCCCAATCAATTTCAAGGGTTTTATCCAGGCAAAGGCTGCTACCAGCACGCTAGCGTCGCCATATCACCAAGGACCGTCTCTCTCTCTGGTCTGTGTCTTTCGTCGTCTGGCGTGACTGAGCCAAAAATGCAAGTCATCCCAGACCCAGGGAGAGAGCGCTTAACCCATTGGGTGGCGTGACCCAGCAACGGCACAGCCATTGGTTACTCAAAATATCAACACACGACACTAGGAACTTTATCAGAACCTTCTAGAAAATGTTACTATTTATGAATATATATTTATTTAAATATTCATATTCAAATTATGCATTCCCATTGTGAAATGAATGTCCCCCCTTCTTCTTAAAGCGGTATCGACATTCATAATTCCATCCACATCTCCAACACTGGGTTACACTATCCCCCCTTAGAATCATGCAAGTCCCTTTGCATGGGATTAGCTAAATGGTACTGACGGGAGAACTAGTGTTCATGGGAATAATCTTAGGATCTGACTCTGTTAAGGCTCTGGTAAAAGCCAGGTTTGAATAATCTTAGGATCTGTCTCTGTTAAGGCTCTGGTAAAAGCCAGGTTTAATCCTTGAAACAGGGACTGGGCAACAGTTAGGAGAGGGTTTCCCAACTGACTATACTGTAGTCTTTCTGGCTGGGAGGTTGTCCTCTCAGAGCGTCTCACAGTCTATGGGACTTCTTTTTCAGGTTCTCTGTCTTCCGCAGGTTCATCACAGGTACTTTTATCAGGTGAGTTGGTTTCACTTTCAGTTCCATTGTCATTGTTTGATGGTTCCACATTTGTTTCAGTTTCCTCCAGGTTTCCATCATTCGGTAAGTTGTCACATCCAGGTGAATTGACATTTTCTATTTGGTTGTCATTCTCAGGTAAGTGAGTTTCAGCAGGAATGTCTCCTTTAAAGAATGTCTTTGGATGGGGAATTTCATAAACTTGAGTGAGCCTTATGGGTGTTTGGATTGGTTCTTCTCTGTACCAATAGACATCTTCATTTTCCGGTTCTGAATTCTCACATTCATCACTTTGTTCAAGTGATTGTCTTGTCTTAGGTTTGCGGACACGTTTTGGTTGGACAGGTTCGTCTTCAACAGGGGCAAGAAAACCACAGGGAAGCAAGAGGTCGCGGTGAACGGTGGGAACAGGACCATCTTTTGTCTCAGGTTTTATAGTGTAAACAGGCAAGTCACCTGCTTGGCTCACCACAATGTGAATTTCAGCTTCCCATCTGTCTGCTAGTTTGTGCTTTCCTCTGAGGCGGACTGCACGTACCAAAACTCTGTCACCTGGTTCTAGTTTTGAGGGTTTCACTCGCATATCAAATCTTGTTTTGTTTCTTTCAGCCATCTTGTTAGCATTTTCTGTTGCTAGTTTGTAGCTTTCTTGTAGAGTTGTCTTCAGTTTTTCAATGTACTGGGAATGTGACTTGAAACTTTTGTTATGTAACGGGAGCCCAAATGCAAGGTCGATGGGCAATCTTGGCTGACGACCGAACATTAACTCATACGGGGCAAAACCAGTATTCTCATTCTTCGTACAATTGTACGCGTGTACAAGTGGTTTTACATAGTTGTGCCAATGAGTTTTGTTCTTTTCCTCTAGAGTACCCAGCATGTTCAATAACGTTCTATTGAAACGTTCTACTGGGTTACCTCTGGGATGATAGGGTGTCGTCCAGATTTTGCGAAAGCCCATGATTTTGCAAAGTTCTTTTATGATATGTGACTCAAAATCGGGACCCTGATCACTATGTAATCGTTCAGGTATCCCGTAGTGGACTATAAAGTTGTCCCAAAGTGCCTTTGCAACGGTTTGAGCTTTCTGATTGCTGGTAGGGATGGCTATAGCGTATTCTGTGAAATGATCAGTTAGCACAAGCACATCCTTCGTGTTACTTTGATCGGGCTCAATGGACAGGAAATCCATACAGACAAGTTCAAGCGGTCGGGTGGACTTGATGTTGACCAGCGGAGCAGCTCGTTCTGGAGCGGTTTTACGTCTTACGCAGCGATTACATGTCTTGATCTTCTTTTCAATATCTGCCGCCATGCGAGGCCAATAGAACCTTGTTCTGGCGAGATCCAAAGTACGCTCTGTGCCTAAATGGCTCATGTCACAGTGGAAGCTTTGAAAGACTGAATCGCAGAGCTGTTCAGGTAAGACAAGCTGGTAAGTAACATTTCCTCCGTCTTGACGAGTGCGGTAAAGGATGTTATTGCACATTTCAAGTCGACTGAGCTCTCAGAGTAACAAGTTGATGTCAGGAAGCTCAGTTCGTACAGTTGGTGGAACTTTTAGTCCAGTTTCAATTTGTGCAGTCACTTTCCTTAAACAGGGATCAGTTCTTTGTTCGTTTTTGATCTGTTCAGGAGTCATGTGGGGTACAACTGGAAGACCACCACAGCCATCTTCATTGGCGTAGTCATCTGGAATGGCGGCTACAGAGATGGCTAACGAGTGAACCAAAGGGAAGGTGTTGTCTGGAGAGCTATAGACAAGGTGTTTTTCATATATAGCAGACACTACCTCGGAACTTAAACTGTTCTCAGGAAGAGACAAGTGAGTTTGAGTGAACTGCTGTATGCGGTCAAACTCCTTTTGGGACACTGCGTCATCAAGTAACTCGCCATGTGGCCGTGTAGAGAGGCCATCTGCATCTGAGTTAAGCTTGCCTGCTCTGTATTGGAGCTTAAAGTTAAACGTCGACAGAGCAGCTAGCCACCTATAACTCATGGCATCCATCTTAGCAGCAGTCAAAATGTACGTCAAGGGGTTACTGTCTGTCACGACAGTAAAATGATTGCCATATAAATAGTCTGCGAACTTCTCCATTACTGCCCACTTTAGAGCCAAAAATTCCAATTTATGGGCGGGGTAACGGGACTCACTTCTAGACAACCCCCGGCTTGCATAAGCTATGACCCTAGTCTGGCCCTCCTGCTCTTGATAGAGGGCGGCGCCAAGCCCTGTAGTGCTGGCGTCAGTATGGAGGGTATATGGCAACTGAGGGTCAGCGAAACCCAGGACAGGTGCAGTACTGAGCTTTTCAATGATGGTTTTGAATGCAAGATCACAGGAAGAAGTCCATCGCTCGCCAAACGGTGTCTTTGGGTCATGGTACTGGGCTGGCTTAGCTTTGGGCTTTGTGCTTTTTCGCAAAGGAGGGTAGCCTGCTGTTAAGTCAGTGAGGGGCTTAACGATGCTGGAATAGTTCTTAATGAACCGCCTGTAGTACCCTGAAAAGCCTAAGAACGAGTGGAGCTGTTTGAGATCACGAGGCACAGGCCAGGTACTTAGGGCTTTCACTTTTTCGGGGTCGGTCTCAACTCCTTTACTGGACACAATGTGACCGAGGTATCTGACAGAAGTTTGAAAAAATCTGCATTTCTCAGGGGAGAGTTTAAGCCCGTACTCTTTTAGGCGATTAACTTTCATAAGCGAGCCTCATGTTCTTCGGGCGTCTTGGAGAATACAATGATGTCATTGAGGAACACAATCACCTCATGCAGATTCATGTCGCCCATGCATTTCTCCATGAGGCGCTGGAACGTGCTGGGGGCGTTTGTAATGCCTTGGGGCATTCTATTGAATTCCCAAAAGCCCATGGGACATACGAACGCCGTCTTTGGTTTGTCCAGCTCCTCTACCTCAATTTGGCAGCACCCCGACTTTAAATCGAGGACGGAGAACCACTGCGAACCGGTCAAGGTGGAAAACGTTTCCTCCAAGTTGGGGAGAGCGTAAGCATCTTTTACAGTCTGCATGTTAAGCTTCCTGTAATCAATACAAAGGCGGACATCGCCATTTTTCTTTCGCACCACTACAATAGGCGAAGAAAATGGGGAAGTAGACTCTCTTATCACGCCTGCTTGTTGGAGTTCTTTGAGATGCTTACGGACCGCTTCCAGGTCATTTGGATGTATGGGACGTGCTCTGTGTTTGAACGGTGTTTCATCTGATAATTTGATTGTGTGTTTCACTTGATCCGTTTTGCCAAAGTCAAGATCATTTTGTGCAAATACTTCGGGCATTTGACTGAGTTTTTCTGTTAGGCGCTCTTTCCATTCAGCGCTAATGGGGGAAGAGTCAAAGTTGAACTTCAGAGTGGACTTTGGTTCAGTTTTGGACTTTGTAACTTTCACGGAGTGTTCTTGTGATAGGACTAGTTGATATGCACAAATTTCTCCAATGACACACTTCTGAGGGATTGTCATGTCATGTTCCGATTCATTGGTGAGTATAACTGGAACAAGGTAAGGTGCTCTTTCAGGTAAGTCTATGAGACATGGTTTTACCAGGATACCACCAGGTAAAGCTGACATTAACGGGTGTTCTAACAAGACAGATTTTTCACTGTTGCCGGCTGACACAGCTACAGCGCCATCTAGAATAACTGTTTGGCCTGCTGGAACTAACTGTGGCTCTTTGTGGCGCATGGTCACTAAACCAAGGCTAGTGTCTTTGGACTGTCTGTGCCGTAGCTCAAGGACTTTTAACACTGCCTTATAACCAAGTGACATGGTTGGCTGCAGTTCAGAACATGCATCGGAGTACAGCTCGTAAAGTACATCCAATGTGTTTGTCCCTATTAACACTAAGGTCTGATCAGCTGGACGTACATCTGGAACCACTAAGGCAAGTGTTGGCACTTCGGCTTCAATACCGAAAAAGTCTTTTGGGAAAGTGACATGCATTTCAATGTAGCTTAAGTAAGGTACACTCTGACCATTAGCTCCCTCCACTTCTAACAGCTCAAAAAGTGGCTTAATCTCATGGTTGGATAAGTACCGTCTGTAATAGGACTCAGGGACAGTAGTCACCTGGGAACCTGTATCTAACAAACAGCTCACAGTACAGCCATTCACTTTCACTTGGGCTGTACTTTTGGTACCAATTAGACCATTAGGAAAGTTAAAGGGGTCTGTTTTGTAGTGCGACTTCAGTTTAGCACGTGTCTTGAATGGAGCTTTTGGTTTGGGACGGGTCATCTCTGAACTAGCCTCTGTTTGTCCCGCAACAGGGGTAGACTTCAGTTGTAAAGAAGATTGGGGGTTCTGACTGTCCCAAATCTGTCTTTTTACTCTTAGTTCTTTGCTTTTTGCAGCTACAAGCGCAGGGTTTGGCTCTGACTCAAAAGTGGCTACAATATGGCCATCTTCGCCACAGCAGAAGCAATACCATGGTTTGGGCCTAGTACTGGGACGGCTGGACGAAGGTAAGTTTTCAGGTTTGGCATGGTCAGGTTTTTTATTTCCAGATTTCTTAGTTGGGTCTTTCTTCGGTGGTACTTGCTTCTTTTGTTTCACGACAGCAGCTAATTGGCTTTTTAGATCAGCGACTTGCTTTTTCAGTTCTTTCAGACTGTCCGACTCCACTTCACTATTTGTACCTGTTTCGGTGACTGTTTGTTTGTAGGAGGCTGCTTTTGGTTTTGTGGCGCCCAAGTGTTTTTTCATGCGGGTGTTTTTAACTTCTTGTCTGTTTTCAACAGTGCGAAGGTGAAGCAATAATTCTGCATACTCAGGTGGATATTTATCTTTTAGTTCCAGCTGTAGCTCTCTTAGCAGATTATCATCCCAACAGCCTCTGTTAAACTGCTTGAGAAGCTGTTTGTTCACTTCTTGTGGCTCTAGACCGCCTCTACGCACTGTCAGATTGAGCGCCACCTGCAAACGATGCAGATATGCAGAGGGTTTTTCTCCATAATCTTGGAAAGTGTTCATGAATTGCACAAGCAGTTCCTCACCGTCTTCAACAGTCCCAAAAGCTGAATCCAACAGCTTAAGATAGTCGGCAGAGGTGGCTTCAGGCCCAAGAGAGCGAATAACATCAGACGCAGGAGCAAGAAGACTTTCCAGGATCTTGCGAGATTTTTCCAAGTCAGACAAAGAAGTATCTTCCATCATCAGGTCAACATGTGAAAGCCATGTTTCATAATCAGCTTCAGTATACGGTCTTGGCGTTTTTCCAGAGAAAGCTCTGATTCTCAAGGAGGAATGGGGGTTTGACGGCTTCTCTGCATTTTTAATGACATGCTCGACTACGATTTTCTGAACCTCAGGTGGGTTAAGATCAGCTGGGCTCAACCTTTGAGGTGTTAAGTTTGGTCTAAGAGGGCTTTGAAAGAGTGCTTGAGTGGTTTTAAGGGTGCGAGGCACTCCAACTTGGAGTGGAGGAGAGACTCCACTTTGTGTGGGTTCTACAGTAAGGGAAGCAGAATCAATGTCAGCAGAGACCGTTTCAGCTGTCTCAGCAGCTTCAATAGACTTCCCTATTGTGGACATAACCTCCTGCAACACCTCTTCAAAACCTTTTCCACTTAGCTTTGCTAAACCCCTCAGGTTGTTAAGATAAGCCTCAGTAACACTGCCTCCAACAGTTTTAGTGTAGACATCAGTTAGAGCTTGAATGCAGTACTTAACCTCAGGATTGTCAGTGGATGGAAAGGAGCATGGCAACGTAGGTGCTAATGCTTCAATGGTTAATCCAGACTCGAACTCTGCTGCGCTCGGATCGGCAGGAAGAGGTAACTGGGAAGCGTCAGGGGGGCGGAGTATGTTTATACATTAATAAGCAGTACTGCACATCTGTCACGGTCAGAGAGCGCATCTGTACACCCCATGTGGAGCTGCTGTCTGTGTCACTACGCCCCTTTTATTTGCCTCGAGAGTTTCCCCAACTTTTCATCACAACTGTGTACATTCATCCGAGGGCAGACGCTGACTCCGCCTCCAGCACCATCTCTGATGTGGTGCAGCGGCTGCAGTCAATTTCTCCAGAGGCGCCAAACTTCATTCTTGGGGATTTTAACCATGTTTCTTTAAAGAAGACACTTAAAAACTTTCATCAGTATGTCTCCTGCCCAACCAGGCGAAAAAAGACATTGGACCTGTGCTATGGATCCATAGAGAGGGCCTATAAATCACTCCCCCTTCCTCCTTTAGGATCATCAGATCACAACTGTGTTCATTTGCTGCCCACATATAAAACTGCTCTCAGAAGAGGCAAAGTGGAGACCAGAGACATTGATGTGTGGACAGAAGATTCAGAGCACAGCCTCCAGGAATGCTTTGACTGTACAGACTGGAAGATGTTCATAATGGCCTGCGGGGATGATTTGGACTCTCTGGCTGAGCTCACATGCTCATACATGGCTCACTGTCAAAATAAGTTTGTTCCACGTAAACGTGTCAAAATATACCCCAACAACAAACCATGGGTTACTAAATCAGTTAAATCCTGCTTACAGAGGAAATCTCTTGCCTTTAAACAAGGGTCTGTTTCTGCGCTACAGGTTGCCACCAAGGAGCTGAAGGCCGAAATTTTAAGAGCAAAACAGAATTATAAATCAGAGTTGGAAAGCAAGATGGCAGCAAATAAACTTGGTTCGGCCTGGGCCAGTATGAAAACTATTGCAGGCCTTCAGAGCACAGAGCGCAGTAATCGTGTGTTTTTAGATGGTTTTAGTTCAGACACAGAGCTGGCTAATGCTCTTAATTGTTTTTATGGTCGTTTTGACTCCTTTGATTTTAGCACAGAAATCCAAGATTTGAAACAGAAACTCAAAGACAATCAGCACTTTAATATTGAGATGCAGGATGTTAAAAGGGAGTTCCGCGCTGTAAAAGTGAACAAAAGTCAGGGCCCTGATAATATATGTGGACGCCTGGTAAAGTCCTGTGCACATGAACTGAGTCCTATATTTCATTATATTTTCAATAAGTCCTTACAGACACAACATGTGCCTAAGATCTGGAAAGATGCCGTGGTTGTTCCCGTTCCAAAATCCAGCTGTCCTAAAATGGTAAACGACTTTAGACCAGTTGCTTTGACTTCAATTTTAATGAAAATTTTTGAAAAACTGGTCAGACGTGAGGTCCTAAGGCAGACTGAACATGCATTGGATCCTCTGCAGTTTGCCTATAGGCCTCACAGAGGAGTGGAGGATGCCACTGTCACTCTGTTTAACATGCTTTTTAAACATCTGGATTTTAATGGGACACACGCCAGGCTTTTATTTGTGGACTTTTCTTCTGCCTTTAATACAATCCAACCTCATATTTTAGTTGAAAGGCTCCTGCAACAATTTGATTTAAGCAATAATCTGGTGGGTTGGATTCTGGATTTCTTAACCAACAGGACGCAGAGAGTAAGGGTCAATGGCACATTGTCTGACCTAAAGTGCTCTTCTACTGGCTCTCCTCAGGGGTGTGTGTTGTCACCACTACTCTTCATCCTGTACACAAACATGTGTCGGAGCAGACATGACAACAGACACATTATAAAGTATGCTGATGACTCAGTCATTGTCAGTCTCCTCCAGGATGGTGAGAGTGGCCACGGCCCAGTAGTTGATGACTTTGTTCACTGGTGTGAGGATTCCTACCTGCAGCTGAATACAACAAAAACTAAAGATATGATTATTGACTTTAGGAGGAAAACTCCCAGGCACAAAGTCACCATACTAAAAGGCCAGACCACCGAATGTGTACAATCGTACAAATATCTTGGGACAATTATTGATAGTGGATTGAACTTTGAGGTGAACTGTGAAAGGGTGTGCAAAAAGGGTCAGCAAAATTTGCATTGTTTGAGGAAACTTGCACGCTTCCAAATTGACCGAACCATAATGACAATGTTCTATCGGGCTTTTATTGAATCTGTTTTATCCTTTTCTTTAATGTCATGGTTTGGTCAGATAAAACTGAAACAGAGGAAATCCTTGGATCAGGTAGTCAGATGGTCCAGTCGTTTGCTTGGTGAGTCACAGCTGAGCCTGACATCCCTGTACACCAGACAAGTACAGAGGATGGCCGACTCGATTTTAAATGATGACTCCCACCCTTTGCACTGCAACTTTCAGCTTCTTCCCTCCAGACGGAGGTTTGCTGTCCCAAAAAGTAGAACCCAGCGCTACAAAAACAGCTTTGTCCCTGCTGCTGTCAAAGAGTTGAACAAGCTATAAAAATTATATTGTACATATTTTATATTTACCTATTTTGTAAGATGTGTGCCTGTGTTTGTGTCTATGTTGAATGTAATTAGTGGCTTGTAAATATGGATGTCACCAACTGCAAAACAAATCTACCTACGGGTACAAATAAAGTAACCTGAACCTGAACCTGAACTCTACAATATGACTTTTGTCAAAGTTAGATGAGTTATCATTAATGCTAAGCACCCTACGAATAGTGCCATGTTGCTCTAGAAACTCAAAAATGTCTGTGTCTTTCTCTTTATCAACAACACCACTGACAATGACTGCATTTGGAATTTTAACACCATGTTTTTCCACAAAATCCATTTTGGCCATATATCTACTGTTTGGTCAGGGGTCAAAACAGAATCCACATCTGTTGCGCAATGCTCCAGGCTCCTGGCTGTGCTTGCCAAATTTTGTAAACCAATATACCAGTACAACACTCAGGGTATAATACCACTGGGATTGGGTATAACCCTTACTAACACCCACTCACCCTACTCACTTTAGGTGTAGTACCCTTTTTGGTAGTGGTGTGTTATGGCAATGTATTTACCTTAACTTTACTACCTGAGGCAGAGGGATAATTGGGCCAGGTCAGGCCGACTCTGGGTTCGTAGGAGCCTGGGAGGTGCAACAACAGATGACACACACACCCACGGTGTATGGAACTTGGAACTATATATATTATTTCACAGATATGTACATATGAACAAAAACACAGTGCTTGTCACAAAGGAAAAAAAATTAAAAAATAAAATACCCCAAATTATATTTACAATATTCACAGTTCTTGTTTGTCCTTTCCAGGTGACCAGTTGGGTCACCTCTAGCAGTTTCTAGGACTCGGGCTTCGGCTCGCCATCCAGATTTGGAGAATCCACGCTCTGGTCAAACCAGTCCAAAGGAAGAGTAGTCTGCTAATCTGCTAATAAAAGAGTAGTCTGCTAATGAGGAAAAAGGATTGGCATATGGGTGAAGTTGGTGTTAAAACAAGCATTTACCTCAGGAACAATTACTATAACTTCTAACAGCTCTATACTGACGGTTCAAAGAACAAAGATGGCTCTTTTGGAGTTGGAGTGTACATTCCAGAGTTTAAAATGACCATCTCAAAAAGACTCTCCAACAATACATCCGTGTTTACAGCAGAGATGGTGGCAATAATTATTGGTTTGCAGTGGGTGGAGGAGGTCAGACCGGACCGGGTGGTGGTGTGCACAGATTAACTTGCAGCATTAAAAACCATACAGACACTAAAATCTACAAGGGAAGACTTGGTGATTGAGCTATATCACAGTTTATTTAGGGTACACATGGGTGGTGGAGAAGTTCAGTTTTGTTGGGTTCCTGCACACAAAGGGTTGAAAGGGAATGACAAATTAGCAAAAAGTGCTCTTGGGAAAGAAATATCTATACCATTGTCTCTTGGAAAAGGTGAAGGGAAAGCAGTAATCAAGAAAAAAGGAATTGAGCTATGGCAAAAAAGATGGGATGAAGATCATAAAGGTAGATAGATAGATAGTTTATTTCGAACACAAAAATATAACAAAAAACAAGCAAATGGCAAATGCAATAAAGTAACAGTATACACTGTTCGAAAGGGAGAAGGAAGAAGTGAACACTTATTAATTCCATCTCCTCTTTTCCATAGATACACCCATGTGAATTTTAAACAAATTACCACCTTTAAGACCCCAAGTAAACAATTTACTGTATTTTTTTACAAATCAACATTAACACCCATCCATTCTAACATACAATGAAGTCCATACATCAAAACCAGCCTCAAACAACACAGATATACACAGTGCTGTCCCACCCACCATTCCATAGTGTCCCATAATGTCGCAGAGTGAACATAACTGACATAATGCACGGCTCAGGAGACACGCACGCAGGCTCAGGGTAGATTCAATAGCTTTATTAACAAACAAGTGTGTGTGTGTGTGTGTGCGTGTATGTGAGATGGCAATGTATTGGTGGTGGCGTCTGCGTCAGGCACGGGGACAGGAAACCGTACAGCCGGACAACCCTATGGGAGAAGCAGAGGGAGAAGGGTAACGGGCACCACACCAACACAGGAGATGAGATAATGGCTACAAGCTTACTTGGTTAAGCCGGGGAACTGGCGTTGCAAGGACGTAGCCCGGTAGACAGCAACCCGGAGCGCCTGAAGCAGCAGCGAGAAGGAGATGGCTGGGGAGTGTAGTCCGCCGCCGGGAAATCCACCTGTGCACAGGGGAGGATAACTGGAAGAAGAAGGTAAGGGTGCTTACTTGCAATCTTGCTTGGAGAAGGGGATTCCTTGCAGCAAGAATAGCCGATGAGAACAGACGGCTTCAGGCTGAAGCCCAGGGCGAGGCAGCTTAAATCCCTCGCCGCTGACGAGGCGCAGGTGTGCGTGCAGCTGGCGCCGCTGATGAGCGGCGAGATGTGACAATAATGAATCGTACATATAAATACTACCCTTCTAACATATATTCTTTCAGCAAATGGTGCTTATACCTCTTTTTGAATTGATTTCTGTTTGTACATAGTTTCAGTTCCGGCTCCAGACTGTTCCACAAATCCACCCCACAGACAGATATGCACATACTTTTCTTGGTTGTACGTATCTTGGGTTTTGTAAAGTTTAAGTCTCCTCTCAAATTATGATCATTGTCTCTTTTTTTAAAATATTTTTTGTATATTAGTTGGGAGTTGATTATTAATTGCCCTGTACATTACTTGTGCTGTCTTAAATTTAACTAAATCGATGAACTTTATGACATGTGACTTTAAGAACAACGAATTGGTATGGTCTCTATATCCTGCATTGTTTATTATCCTTATAGCTCTTTTTTGTAATGTGCATATTGACTGTAGGTTGGTCTTGTAGGTGTTTCCCCAGACTTCTACACAGTAGTTAAGATAAGGTAGAAACAGTGAATTGTACAATAAGTGATCCTATTACAAAATACAAAAATCTATTGCAATAAAGAATTACATAACCACCAAAAGAAGGGAAGACATTATTATGGCAAGACTCAGACTGGATCATACAGGTTTAAACGGCACTTTATTCACCACGGGGAAAAGTGAAAGTGACAAATGTAGAGAATGTGGAGTAAAAGAATATGGGTCATTCCAGAATTGGAGGACATTTGGGCTTCAAAATTCTTGAAAAATAAACCTTCACTTTTCTGATTTTCTGCTACATATTCATCAATAATAGGTAACAAAACTATCAAAGGCTTGATTAGCTCAGCTTACAGATCAATGGAACAATTTTTATTACATGATTTATTTGGTGTTTACAATACTTGGTGCAACCCACAGCAACAGGGTTGCAGGTAATAGGGTTGCAAATCCAGACGAATGTTAGCTTTCTCTCAGGAGTAGAAGCTAGCTGTTTAGCTAGCTGTTACTGCTGACCACGAGGACAAACTTACTTATGTAAATAAGTCAATAAAAAATAAAAAAAATAATTGTCTTATTCTGATCATATGCATAACAGGGTTGCATGAGGTAGCGTGAGACATTCAATCAAGGCTAACTATGTTATAAAAATATGAAAAATAGAAGAGAGGACATACCTTTGCTCTACCCATTCTTTTGGAAAACTGTTTGATGATGTCAAATCCAGCGTATCATGTGATTCACTGCTTTCTTTTTCTTCTACCATGCTAAAAAGGCTATGGTAACAGGGTTGCGTGCATGTTGTGGGACACACGTTCCATGAATAATAATTATTATTTGAAATATTATGTTTATTAAAACAAATGTTCCCACAGTTACAAGGGACAGCAATGAAACAAATAATACCAAAAAAATGAAATTTAAATTTCATTTTAACTGTTTTATTTGAGATTCAATTTGGTCATTAGGGGGGTGGGACAAGAGAAAAATGGCATTTTAGGGGGTACTCCAGACTTATTTGGTATTTTTAAAACTATTTTCAAGCATTCTTTTCTCTTAGTTTTTTTAGATTTGGTCTCAGAACAAGTAAATTTACTCAGAAACTGCATGTTTTAGTATTTTGTATGTGGATTATTTAAAATTGATGGGTGGGACGTAAAATGTCCTCCATTTCTGGAATGACTCATATGTCGAGCACATCTTATTACACTGTCACAAGTATGGAAATGAAAGACAGATAATGAAAAATTAAGTTTGAGAGGCCGGTAGGGAATGGGATTTAAGTGGGATTCTGGGAACAGATGGCGATGGAGAGGCAATAACAATCATGAGAAGGGCTCTTTTCTCTTTTTTTAAATAACAGGGGCAGCACGGTGGCGCAGTGGTTAGCACAGTGGCAGCACAGCAAGAAGGTCATGGGATCGATTCCACCCTTGACCATCGTGGGTTCGATCCCACCCCCAGACCATCGGTGACCCTTCTGTGTGGAGTTTGCATGTTCTCCCCGTGTCTGCGTGGGTTTACTCCGGGCACTCCGGTTTCCTCCCACATGCCAAAAACATGCAAGTTAGGTTAATTGGCATCAAAACTGGGGATTCTAAATTGTCCTTAGGTATGGATGTAGAAGTGAATGGTTGTCTGTCTCTCTGTGTTGGCCCTGTGATGGACTGGCGATCTGTCCAGGGTGTACCCTGCCTCTCGCCCAAAGATGCTGGGATAGGCTCCAGCCCCCCCGCGACCCGAAAGGATTAAGCGGTAGAAGATGGATGGATGGATGGATAAATAACACAGGATTAAGTCATAGAATTTAGGGGTCGGCTCAAATGACATAATGTTGCACACTGTTGTACAGTGGGTGGCGGTATGTGCCTTTCAGTTGTTTGCTATCCACCAGTAACCGAGAGAAGAAGAAGAAGAAGGAGGAGGAGGAGGAAGCGCTATTTCCGGTGGGTTAGCTATTCACCGCTAAATCAACAGACTCAGAAATACATCTTATTGGGAATTTTTTAAAATGGCCGGGACGGCTTCTGTAGCTGGTGAAGTGTTTGTCGATGCTTTGCCGTATTTTGACCAAGGTTACGATGCAACAGGAGTCAGAGAAGCGGTGAGTAAACAGATTTTTATTATTATTTTATAATTAACCAGAATCGCAGCGTGTTAGCTAACCATGCTACACATCGGTAAATACAAACAGCGTGGACATTAGCAGCGATGAACTACTGCAACTTTTTATGATTCAGGTTTAGATTATTCATTCATTCATTTTTTTCCGCTTAATCCTTTTTGGGTCGCGGGGGGGCTGGAGCCTATCCCAGCATCTTTGGGCGAGAGGCAGGGTACACCCTGGACAGATCGCCAGTCCATCGCAGGGCCAACACAGAGAGACAGACAACCATTCACTCTCACAGTCATACCCAAGGACAATTTAGAATCCCCAGTTTGATGCCAATTAACCTAACTTGCATGTTTTTGGCAATGTTTAGCGAATTATGTAGACAGACATTTTATTAGACGTTAGAGAGTGTTCGCGATAAACTATGTATCTTGTAAATAGACGTGCTAAACTTGGAGCACCAAAAGGCTGGCATTTATATGAAGGTTTTTTTTTTCCACCTGTAGAAGGAAGTAAATATTTGCTTCAGTGAAACAGGCCTTAGTTCGTCTTAATGAATAATTTTAGTTGTAGCTGGGCAAACTTAAGCTTGTCCGGAGATCAAATCTATAGTTTTAGAAGCAAAAATAGTTTGTTTTTCTGACGGAGTGCATTAAACTATTTTTTTAAACGAGGTGATGGTATTTACTGAGACATGATTGATCTCAAAACATGAACAAGTCAATACAACCCAGCCCTGTGACCTGCAAAACTTAAAGGAATCGCCACTAATAAAAACATATGCAACTAGAGTAGGTGATTTTTTTATTTTATTTTATTTTATTTTTTATTTTTTTTAGCAAGGGATGGGGGAGTGTCACAAAATTGGCATAATGTATAAATGTAAATTGGGTACAAATTTGGGCAGCTCGGTGGTCCAGTGGTTAGCACTGCGGCAGCACAGTAAGGCTACAGTCACACTGCAGGTCTTATTGCTAAATTCCGATTTTTTTACTGAGATCTGATTTTTTTTGTGTGTGTGGGCCTTCACATTATAATTTAAATGTGACTCCCATCAGACTGGCGTATGAACGGTCTCCAGCTATGAAGTGACCCGCCTGCACAGAAGAAAACGTAATGTCAGAAATATCAGCCCTGAACGATTGGGGTGGGGACAGAACTTCTTCACCTTGATGCAGCGTGGCAAAATAAATGTTAAAAACATTCAGAAATGTTTATGCACAAAATAAATGAGACCAGCTTCATTCCTCTACATGCCAGATGACCGCTGTGATCAGCTCTGCTTTAACAGAACTGATCAATTAAACAGCTGTCTTGAAAATGAGACCCCGTGTCTCAATGGGATTACCTGTATAAAGAAGGTTAATAATAAATAATCCTAGCGATTACAATAGGACATGGATCATAACAGCAGCGTAACACCAGTCCTGCACAGGAGCCGCCAGAGACTCCCCCTCCCGGACTGTGTTTTTGTATGCCCCTATTTGGCCATTCCGCTCCAGTCATTTACACACGTGCACAAAATTGTTGGTACCCCTCTTTTAATGAAAGAAAAACCCACAATGGTCACAGAAATAACTTGAATCTGACAAAAGTGGTAATAAATAAAAATTCTTTCAAAATTAACCAATGAAAATCAGACAGTGCTTTTGAATTGTGGTTCAACAGAATTATTTTAAAAAACAAACTCATGAAACAGGCCTGGACAAAAATGATGGTACCCTTAACTTAATATTTTGTTGCATAACCTTTTGAGGCAATCACTGCAATCAAACGATTTCTGTAACTGTAAGTGAGACTTCTGCACCTCTTAGCAGGTATTTTGGGCCACTCCTCATGAGCAAACTGCTCCAGTTGTCTCAGGTTTGAAGGGTGCCTTCTCCAGACGGCATGTTTCAGCTCCTTCCACAGATGTTCAATAGGATTTAGATCAGGGCTCATAGAAGGCCACTTGAGAATAGTCCAATGTTTCACTCTTAGCCATTCTTGGGTGGTTTTAGCTGTGTGTTTTGGTCATTATCCTGTTGCAAGACCCATGACCTGTGACTGAGACCAAGCTGTCTGACACTGGGCAGCACATTTCTCTCTAGAATACCTTGATAGTCTTGAGATTTCATTGTACCCTGCACAAATTCAAGACACCCTGTGCCAGATGCAGCAAAGCAGCCCCAGAACATAACAGAACCTCCTCTATGTTTCACAGTAGGAACAGTGTTCTTTTCTTGGTATGCTTCATTTTTGCGTCTGTGAACATAGAGCTGATATGCCTTGCCAAAAAGTTCCAGTTTTGTCTCGTCTGTCCATAAGACATTCTCCCAGAAGCTTTGTGGCTTGTCAACATGCAGTTTGGCAAATTTCCAGTCTTGCTTTTTTATGATTTGTTTTCAACAGTGGTGTCCTCCTTGGTCGTCTCCCATGAAGTCCACTTTGGTGCAAACAATGACGGATGGTGCGATCTGACACTGATGTACCTTGACCTTGGAGTTCACCATGAATGTGTTTAGAGGTTGTTCTGGGCTCTTTTGTTACCATTCGTATTATCCGTCTCTTCCATTTTTCATCAAGTTTCCTCCTGCGGCCACGTCCAGGGAGGTTGGCTACAGTCCCGTGGATCTTAAGTTTCTGAATAATATGTGCAACTGTAGTCACAGGAACATCAAGCTGCTTGGAGATGGTCTTATAGCCTTTATCTTTAACATGCTTGTCTATAATTTTCTTTCTAATCTCCTGAGACAACTCTCTCCTTTGCTTCCTCTGGTCCATGTTTAGTGTGGTACACACCATGTCACCAAACAGCACAGTGATTACTTGTCACCCTTTAAATAGGCCGACTGACTGATTACAAGTTTGTAGACACCTGTGATGTTAATTAGAGGACACATCTTGGTTGAACATGTCCCTATGGTTATATTATTTTCAGTCTTTTCTAGGGGTACCATCATTTTTGTCCAGCCCTGTTTCATGAGTTTGTTTTTTATAGTAATTCTGTTGAACCACAATTCAAAAGCATTGTCTGATTTTCATTGGTTAATTTTCATAGAATTTTTATTTATTACCACTTTTGTCAGATTCAAGTTATTTCTGTGACCATTGTGGGTTTTTCTTTAACAGAGGGGTACCGACAATTTTGTTCACGTGTGTACATACACTACCGTTCAAAAGTTTGGGGTCACTTAAGCCTCTTTTCCACTAGCCCAGCACACCTCGGTACGGCTCAATTCACTTCAGTACGGCTCGGCATGCTTCTGTCTCCATTAGCACGGTGTTTGGCATGGGTGTTGTGCTGGGGTGGGTGGGTTTATAACAGCGAGGCGGTGCCACACTCCCGTGACGTAACGCACGCGACCCAAGCAAAACATTTTTTTCCAAAACTTTATTGAGAAGACCCAAGCAAAACATAACACATACACTACCGTTCAAAAGTTTGGGGTCACTTAGAAATTTCCTTATTTTTGAAAGAAAAGCACTTTTTTTCAATGAAGGTAACTTTAAACTAATCAGAAATACACTCTATACATTGCTAATGTGGTAAATGACTATTCTAGCTGCAAATGTCTGGTTTTTGGTGCAATATCTACATAGGTGTATAGAGGCCCATTTCCAGCAACTATCACTCCAGTGTTCTAATGGTACAGTGTGTTTGCTCATTGCATCAGAAGGCTAATGGATGATTAGAAAACCCTTGTGCAATCATGTTAGGTCTGCAATGCTGTAATTGCTGCAAATGGAGGATTCTTTGACGAAAGCAAAGTTTGAAGGAAAAAATTATTATTTCAAATACACATCATTATTTCTAACCTTGTCAATGTCTTGACTATATTTTCTATTCATTTTACAACTCATGGTGGTAAATAAGTGTGACTTTTCATGGAAAACACAAAATAATTGTCTGGGTGACCCCAAACTTTTGAACGGTAGTGTAGCTGTACAAGGCCACTCCTTGGTCTGTGGCTTTTTTCACCGTAAACGCCAAAAAGGACCGCCAGAC
Source organism: Pholidichthys leucotaenia (assembly GCA_020510985.1). Taxonomy (NCBI): domain Eukaryota; kingdom Metazoa; phylum Chordata; class Actinopteri; order Cichliformes; family Pholidichthyidae; genus Pholidichthys; species Pholidichthys leucotaenia. Next base: position 193,514,130 of record CM035843.1, on the reverse strand, counting down.
AAGGGTACAGGCAGCGAGATGAAATATGAACGTGTGAATATTCATAAAAAGCACACACATGAAAGGTAGCACCACAAGCAGTGGGTCACAGCGGTTTTAGGCTACAGCAACACAATTGTGTATCCTTTGCCAATCTGTCTGCTGTTATTTAATGTTTAACAGTTAAGGGACGGATGATTATATGCTCCAAAACTGGAGAAACTCTCTGATAAAAAAAGCTGCAACAACACAAGTCACTTTTGTTTTGAATTAACTGCCAAATGACCTAGAAATAATGAGCTGAAACTTGTTTTTATTCGTATTAAATAATGAGACAGTGGCACACTGGCCAACACCAATTTGTATTATTTTTTACATCCTAGGACATTTTGGATGTACTGAATAAAAAAAATTCATGTTTTTCACCTTCAGGTCAACGTTTGGAACAACAGTATTATTATTTTCCGTTTAGATGATGCTACACTCCTTCTAAAGTATTGTAATTCTCTGAATTTGGAATGCCGATAGAACATTCAATTTACATATACTTACTTTTTGACTTGTAAGCTTGATCAGTCTCTCCTGCTGCATTTTAAAGTCCAACAGTGCAACTTCTTATAAGTTAACATAAAAAAATTTACCCAAAGTTTAGAACTGTATCATGTGGTGCTAATTTTTTATGATATTTCAATAAAAAGAACAGAAAGCTTACAAAAACATTTGTTTTTTGGTCTAGTTAAAAATTACATTACCTTTACAATGGTTGACCCCTGACAGGATGATCAGCATCATTTTCATCAGACTAGGCAATGGAATTTCTATGCAATTATACTGTTTTATAATTCAGTGTTATAACAGACAAACCACACTGTTTTATGAAAATATTTAGACAGGTTCGTGAGGAGTTGGCACACAGGAAAGGAATTCACACTGAGACAGACTGCTAGAATAAACTGTATCTTTTATTCCCCACAGAACACATCTCCTCTACACACAGAGAAATCATTGCATGTCACACATCTCCTTCACACAAGGATTAATGCATTTCATGTCATTTCATCAGCCCTTACCGGTGATACAGGGACTGGAGAGCCGGCAGTCTAGGAAGAGCGTCGATTTCTCAGCTGGACGTTTTGCGCAAAAAACTCACAGCAGACTCTGCCGTATTGAGGGAAAACCCCTGTTTTTAAAGGAAAGGCTATGTGCAGGACAGAGTGGCCATCTCTGTTCCGAGTAAGCCTCCCTCCCACATTCTCAGAGTTGCATGGGGAGCGGGGAGGGCCAGTCCCAGCCCCCAGACAACTCCTTGCCCGGCTCCCAAAACATACACGAACACCTGCTCCATTTCACACACACATATACACATGAGGAATAAAGGCGCTTTTGTTTCATAAGCATAGTTGGAAGGAGTAACAGCTGTAAGGAGTAACAGTTTCTTAGGTCATACTGCCCAGGTCATTGTGTACCTTAAGATAAATCCATCATGGGAAGAGAACTGGATTGTTAAAACATATTAAAAACAACTGAGAAACAAATCAGGGCACACATTAAAAATACATTTATATTACACACACTTTCCAAAACAATTCCATTTTATTATATACAAAATATTAAAATAAAAAAAAAACTTTGCAACACAACATGAAGGTTAATCGACATTTTATACACGCCGACCACTGAGTGCCTCTCCCAGCTTCCCAAACTGGGTCAGGAAGGCTCGGTTGAATGAAGCCGTCTCTGCCAGGTCCAGGGATACCCTCGCGTTTTCTGCAACCTCATTTAAATGTTGCAAATATTTATCATTGAATACATTTTGCGCCTGGTGGCGGGACAGATTCACATTGGAGAATCCGGGCGGGCTGGCGCAGCGGACGCGTGGGATGATTCTACAAGGAAAATGCACACAATAAAATACAGCATGAAAGTGCAAGATATACAGAAAAGACAATAGTTTTTAACAAGATTACATAAGCTTATTTCAGCGTATTGTTCACATGAATAATTAAAAGAAAAGCGAGTCCGCAGTGTGCTGCGATAAAGCAGCGATCATCATCCACAAATGAACAGCTTTTTTATTGCATAAATAAACTGAGCGTCTTACCGAATATATTTGCGAAAAAACGCACAATAAAAAAAAAATTAAAACTCACCGTTAAAGGACTCCGATGTCGAGACCTCCCGGTATATTTTTTCATTCCGGGTGGCTCCGTCTAACTCGCGCTGGATACGTTCGTCTGACAATGCAGTGAGCAGACACTGCAGCTCCTTATTGGTCCATGGAACACCCTTATTACGTGAAGCCATTTTTGATAGAGAATAAATGAAAATAGCACAGCAATACACTGAAAATAAACTGCCGACAGTGGTTGCGCGCTGAGAAATGGCGGTCGTCTAGATTCTTTTTTTTTTTTTTCAAAAACTTTATTGAGAAGGTCATGAAGATTTGGTAGAAGAGGAGGAGGAGAGGGGCGGTTACAACCTGACCAATCAGCGCCGGTTATGACCTGACCAATCAGCGGCGACCAGTCTGTTAACGTCACAACACGGCCCAACTCAGCACTGCTGTACCCTGCCCTTCAGCGGGGCTGAGAATCGCGGCTGTTAAACCGTGTTGGGGCTTGTGGAAAAGCGTACAAAGCGTGCTGAGCCGTCCCATGTCGCGCTAAAGCGTGCTAGTGGAAAAGGCCCTTTAGAAATTTCCTTATTTTTGAAAGAAAAGCACTTTTTTTCAATGAAGGTAACTTTAAACTAATTAGAAATACACTCTATACATTGCTAATGTGGTAAATGACTATTCTAGCTGCAAATGTCTGGTTTTTGGTGCAATATCTACATAGGTGTATAGAGGCCCATTTCCAGCAACTATCACTCCAGTGTTCTAATGGTACAATGTGTTTGCTCATTGCGTCAGAAGGCTAATGGATGATTAGAAAACCCTTGTGCAATCATGTTAGGTCTGCAATGCTGTAATTGCTGCAAATGGAGGATTCTTTGACGAAAGCAAAGTTTGAAGGAAAAAATTATTATTTCAAATACAAATCATTATTTCTAACCTTGTCAATGTCTTGACTATATTTTCTATTCATTTTACAACTCATGGTGGTAAATAAGTGTGACTTTTCATGGAAAACACAAAATAATTGTCTGGGTGACCCCAAACTTTTGAACGGTAGTGTATTACAGCAGCCAGGATTGTGCTGTTTAAAACGTCCAGTAAATGTGCCGTTACTTTTTAAAAAAAAATGTGTTGTTACTGTGTACCTGTAATGTCTGACGATTTCAGCCCCGAACTGCACCCCCTCAGCCTGCAATTTTGAAGTTGTTGTGCTGTGGGAGCCAACAAAATTATGATCCGGTGATAAAGGGAAGAATATTGATTTAAAAAAAGAGAGTACAGCTCTGCTGTCTGCCATGCCTGCGGCATCCTCCACAGCAGAATTGTAGTATCTGTCTCATTTCAATGAGGAAAAGTCGGATGACATGCGACATGACCGTTCAGACTGAGGTCGCTTTGGAAAATATCAGATACGTATTGGAATTAGGACTACATATGAAAGTGGCCAGGGTCTGGTCTGAAAAAATCGAATATGTGCCATTCAAACTGTCATTAAAAAATCAGATATGGGTCACATTTGTGCAAAAAAAATCGGAATTGCGCATTAAAACCTGCAGTGTGACCGTAACCTAAGAAGGTCACGGAATCGATTCCACCCCTGACCATCCTGGGTTCGATCCCACCCCCTGACCATCGGTGACCCTTCTGTGTGGAGTTTGCATGTTTTCCCAGTGTCTGCATTAGTGATGGTGAAACTGAGGCCTTATGGAACAATGAACAACTTTGAGACAGTTGCTTCATGATCGACAGATGAAGCATTTAACCCCTTGCACTCTGGTCAATTTCCCTAAAAACGCCAAAAAATAACGTACCCAAAGTAAATCAAAAGCTGTTCGTCAACCCTTTGCAGCATCTTCATGGGGTTGGTCTCATTTAAAAGAAAACACTTTGAATTTTTTGGCAAAACAGTCATAATCTCTCTAAGTGCTCCTGCCACTGAGTAACAGTCATCTAAACATACTGAACTTGAAGAAAATAAATTTCGCCTGGGTGTTTTTTTTGGATACAAATGCTTGCAAATAACACACAGCTGTCATATCCGGACTGGAAAATGCAACAGAAATGTAGAACCAAGTGTTATCCAGCTGAGGTCAAAATTTTGTAACAATACCACAAAAAATGAATATATTACACAACTTTTTTCTTAGGTTGTTCCCAGGCGTTTTTGAACTGTGCCAAATTGTGCCAAATGGCACAGTTTGGAAAAACGTCTGTAACTTTTGAATGATTCAATATAGAAGCTTCATCTTGGGCTCTAATGAAAGGTGAAGGGCTGTGTGTGTGTGTGTGTGTGGGGGGGGGGTATTCATGAATGAATGAATGAATGAATGAACAAACAAGCCCCCACACACAAAGAAGCATGCCACGTAAAAAATGTGTGGCTTTTTTTTTACAAGAAAAAAATAACCTACAGTGCAATGAAAATTATACTAAAATATCTGTAATGTAGAAGATAACAACTCCCACCCCCCCACCCCACCCCCCGCTACAGAGGACGGACATCGTCTATCAACACATGACGGTCTACTACGTACAGTTGTACTAAAATATCTGTAATGTAGAAGATAACAACTCACCCACCCACCCCCGCTACAGAGGACGGACATTGTCCATCGACACATGACAAACCGCGGCCATGCGCCGCGGTCTACTACGCACGGTTGTACTAAAATATCTGCAATAATATCTGCAATCCGCTACAGAAGAGTAGCGGGGGGGCAGGGCGTTCACGGTCCGGACGCAGCGCACGGACCGTGTCCAGTCCGTGCGCCGCGTCATGTTGCGATGACGCACAGTTGTAATTTACCGATCGGTCAAAAGTCATTTTGATTACAATTTTCAGGGATAAAGAATAATTTAGCTTATAACACTTACCTGTCCACAACAGCAGTGTCGCTGGCGAACTTCTCTTCTTCATTGTCAGACGAACATGACGCTTGTCCGCTTGTTACGGACTCGTGGTTCTGGTCACGCGACCCGGTCAAACCATAATTCCATTATTGCGGTTTTGCGCTTCCATGATTGCGGTTTTGGCGAACGATTTTTCAAAACAAATAAGAACAGTAGTAAGAAAAAAAGACTGGCAAACGCGTGTGTGTCACCCAGCGGCTTACACAAAACAGATTTTAGGCAAGGGACGCACGCTTTCGAACTTCTGTGCTTCAATTGGCTCGCTGTATTTGCAGCTGTTGGTAGGCTGGTCCGTCTTGCTAGGTTTTCAGTCATTGGTTCTTCAAGGTTTCAGAAACCCAATTCAAGGCTCTTATTAGTCGAATGAGAGGTCAATCACATCTAAACCAATCAAAGCACTCCTTTGGCTTTCTGTTCGCGGCTGTGTCTGTAGTGGAAGAATGGAAATGCAGCTTTTTTTTTCAGTGCGCACTAGGATGCAGAGACGTGACCGCCCGCGGTACACCGGAGTGCAAGAGGTTAATAAAGAGTGTCATCTGCTGACTGAGTGTCAGAACTGCATCTGAGTGGAAGACCTGAAAAAGTCTCAATACTCTGAGGCTGCACTACACTTTTTTGTTGTCATTTTCTCAGACAGGCTTGTAAAGATTCTGTCGATCTGTTATCTATCATTTTCATTGACTTTAATTAAATCACCTTCTGTGTAATCTGTCAAATGATAGACAGCTTTCAGAATTTTTAGTCATTGCTGGAAAAATTCTGTCGGACAATTTTCAGTGAACGAAACCTCTGGGTGTGTGTGTGTGTGTGTGCATATTTTCAAAGATTTTATTTGTCAATACTACTATACAGTGGTGTGAAAAAGTGTTTGCCCCCTTCCCGATTTCTCATTTTTTTGTGTTTATCACACTTAAATGTTTCAGATCCATCCATCCATCTTCTTCCGCTTAATCCTTTTCTGGTCGCGGGGGGGCTGGAGCCTATCCCAGTATCTTCGGGCGAGAGGCAGGGTACACCCTGGACAGATCGCCAGTCCATCGCAGGGCCAACACAGAGAGATAGACAACCATTCACTCTCACAGTCATACCTAAGGACAATTTAGAATCCCCAGTTGATGCCAATTAACCTAACTTGCATGTTTTTGGCATGTGGGAGGAAACTGGAGTAAAGCCACACAGACACGGGGAGAACATGCAAACTTCACACAGATCACTGTTGGTCAGGGGCTGGGATCGAACCCAGGATCCCCCGGCCAAGGGTGAGTTGCTGTGTTGTTTCAGATCATCAAACAAATTTAAATATTAGACAAAGATAACACAAGTAAACACAAAATGTAGTTTTTAAATGAAGATGTTTATTATTAAGGGTTAAAAAAAAATGCAAACCTACATGGCCTTGTGTGGAAAAAGTTGTTAAAACATAAATTAACTGTGGTTTATCACATCTTTGGAAAGTCGAGTTCAGTTTCTCTAGCCACACCCAGGCCTGATTACTGCCACACCTGTTCTGAATCAAGAAAACATGGACCAGTGGTGAACATTCCCAGGAGTGGCCGGCCGACCAAGATTACCCCAAGAGCACAGCGACGACTCATCCAAGAGGTCACAAAAGACCCCACAACAACATCCAAAGAACTGCAGGCCTCACTTGCCTCAGTTAAGGTCAATGTTCATGACTCCACCGTAAGAAAGGGACTGGGCAAAAATGATGTGCATAGCAGAGTTCCAAGATGAAACCCACTGCTGAGCAAAAAGAACATAAAGGCTCATTTTAGTTTTGCCAGAAAATATCTTGATGATCCCAAAGACCTTTGGAAAATACTCTGTGGAATGATGAGACAAAAGTTGAACTTTTTGGAAGGTGTGTGTCCCATTGCATCTGGTGTAAAAGTAGCCATTTCAGAAAAGGAACATCATACCAACAGTAAAATATGGTGGTGGTAGTGTGATGGTCTGGGGCTATTTTGCTGCTTCAGGACCTGGAAGACTTGCTGTGGTAAATAGAACCATGAATTTGCTGTCTACCAAAACATCCTGAAGGAGAATATCCGGCCATCTGTTCATGACCTCAGGACAATGAGCCAAAACACACCAGCAAGTCCACCTCTGAAGGGCTTAAGAAAAAACAAAATGAAGACTTTGGAGTGGACTAGTCAAAGTCCTGACCTGAATCTGATTGAGATGCTGTGGCATAACCTTAACCACTTGCACTCCGGGCAATTTTCCTAAAAATGCCAAAAAAAAACGTGCCCAAAGTAAATCGAAAGCTGTTATTCAACCCTTTGCAGCATCTTCATGGGGTTGGTCTCATTTAAAAGAAAACACTTTGAATTTTTTGGCAAAAAAAACATAATCTCTCTACGTGCTCCGGCCACTGAGTTACAGTCATCTAAACATACTGAACTTGAAGAAAAAAAATTTGGACACAGTGTTTTTTTGGATACAAATGCTTGTAAATAACACACAGCTGTCCGATCCGGCTGGAAAATGCAACAGAAATGTAGAACCAAGTGTTATCCAGCTGAGATCCAAATTTGGTAACAATACCACAAAAAGTGAATATTTTACACAGCTTTGTTCTCAGGTAGTTCCCAGGCGTTATGGAACTGTGCCAAATTGTGCCAAATGGCACAGTTTGGAAAAACGTCTGTAACTTTTGAATAATTCAATGTAGAATCTTCATTTTAGGCTCTAATGAAAGGTCACACTCAGGGCTGTGTCTGTGTGTGTGTGTGTGGGCGGGGGGTCGTTCCCCCCCCCCCCCCCCCCCCCGCTACCAAGGACCAAATTCGGCCCTCGCTACAAGACGGAATACACTCTTTTTTTTTTTTTTCCCTTGCATGTTTTCACAGCGGCCCCCCCCCCCCTCGCTACTGTGTGTGTGTGTGGGGGGGGGAACCGTGAACGGACCGTGAACGCCCCCCCCCCCCCCTCGGTACAGAAGAGGGCCATCGCTACATGATGGAATAGACTGATATGCTTCCTCCCGCCGACCGAGGAGCGTTCGGACCATGCCCCCCCCCTCTCCTCTTCTACAGCGGGTGGGGGGGGGGCGTTCACGGTCCAAACACGGCAAATGAACCGTTTATCGCGGCGCACGCACTTCGTATTTCGTGCGCAGTACAGTTGTAAATTACCGATCGGTCAAAAGTCATTTTTGGATTACAGTTTTCAGGGATAAATAATAATTTAGCTTATAACACCTTACCTCTTCAAAGCAGCAGAGTCATGGCGAACAGCTCTTCCTACGCGTCAGACGAACGCGACGCTGCTCCGCTCGTGGATCCCGATCAACATAATTCCATTACATATTGCCGTTTTGGCGAATGATTTACGACTTTTGTCGTCGGCCTCCGTCTATTCTGCTGGAATGAGTGCAGGTCCCACTTGTGGGTGTTCTCCATGCTGCTGGGTGAGCCTGGGTCTGTAGGAGATTTGTCCAGCGTCCTTTGTTTTCATCTGTGGCAGCAGTAAATATCACTTCACCCAGCCAGAATTTCTGTGCTTCAATTGGCTCCTGCGTTCACAGTAGGCGGGTCCTCCTTCCTAGATTTTCATTCATTGGTTCTTCAAGGTTTCAGAAACCCAATTCAAGGCTCTTATTAGTCGAATGAGAGGTCAATCAGATGAACTAATCTGTTCGCGGCTGTCTCTGCAGTTTTTTTTTGAGTGGCGCTTGGACGCTACTACATCACCATCACCACCATCATGCGTCATAGGACGCAGAGACTTGCCCGCCCGCGGAACAACGGAGCGCAAGTGGTTAAAAAGGCGGTTCATAAGATAAGATAAGATAAGCCTTTATTAGTCCCACAACGGGGAAATTCCAGGATTGCAACAGCACAGGGATAGCAACACTCAGAGCAACAATCAGAAGGCAAGAAAAAAAAGCAAGAGCAGCTAATATACATATGTACATATTACTATAAATATATATATATACACACAGACACACAGTGCAGAGCATTGTAGCTGGATGGAATAAATATATGAGTATATAAACACACAGTGCGGAGCATTGTAGCTAGATGGAATAAATATGTAGATATATAAACACCCACAGTACGGAGCATTGCAGCTAGGTGGAATAAATATGTAAATATATAAACACACACAGTGCGGAGCAACGTAGCTAAATGGAATAATATGTAGATATATAAACACACAGTGCGGAGCATTGTAGCTAGATGGAATAAATATGTAGATATATAAATATAAACACACCCAGTGCGGAGCATTGTAGCTAGATGGAATAAATATGTAAATATATAAACACACACAGTGTAGAGCATTGTTGCTAGATGGGATGAAACAGCACAACCGTCTACTTAGTTATCCTACATGGTATGATTATGTGCCCATACATATTCTCACCCTCCATAGCGACCGGTATTTTCCTAGTTGTATGCCGGAGGGGACCATTGTGTAAGTCTATTGCATCTTTTGCATTCAAAAAACTATTAGGTTGTTACGTCTTTTTGCTATCTCTGCGAGCAGCCCTGCTTAGGTTGTACAGTCTGACAGCCGTTGGTAGGAAGGACCTGCGAAACCTCTCGGTTGTGCACCTGGGATGATGTAGTCTGCTGCTAAATGAGCTCCTCAGTGCATTCAGTATGTCCTGCATAGGGTGGAACTCGGACTCCAGCAGAGATGACAGTTTAGCCACCGTCCTTCTCTCTCCTATCTCCTCCACCGGATCAAGGTGCTGCCCCAGGACAGAGCTAGCTTTCTTGATCAGTTTGTTCAGTCTCTTCCTATCGGCTGCAGTAATGCCACTGTCCCAGCAGACCACTCCAAAAGTGATGGCTGATGCCACCACCGTGTCATAGAATGTCTTCAGCAGCGCCCCTTGTACACCAAAAGACCTGAGTCTCCTCAGTAGGAACAGCCTGCGCTGTCCCTTCTTGTAGAGTGCGTCAGTATTGTGTGACCAGTCTAGTTTATTGTTCAGATGAACACCCAGGTACTTGTAGGATGTCACCATCTCGATGTCTGTTCCCTGTATATTTACTGGTGCTGTGAGGGGTTGTCCTTGCCTGCGGCAGTCCACCACCAGCTCCTTAGTTCTCCTCGCGTTGATCTGGAGGCAGTTCCGATGGCACCAGTCCACGAAGTCCTGGATAAGCCCTCTGTACTCAGCTTCATCTCCATTGGAGATGAAGCCAACGATCGCAGAGTCATCAGAGAACTTCTGTAGATGGCAGTGTGTTGTGTTGTGTGAGAAGTCCGCAGTATAAAGAGTGAACAGGAAGGGAGCCAACACCGTTCCCTGGGGGGCCCCCGTGCTACCAATGATCGTGTCGGACACACAGTCCCGGGTTCTCACAAACTGATGCCGGTTCGTGACCAATGTGGCTGAATTACAACAATTCTGCAAAGATGAGTGGGCCAGAATTCCTCCACAGCACTGTAAAAGACTCATTGTCAGTTATCGCAAATGCTTGATTGCAGTTGTTGGTGCTAAGGGTGGCCCAACCAGTTATTAGGTTTAGGGGGCAATCACTTTTTCACAAAGGGCCATGTAGGTTTGGATTTTTTTCCCCTTAATAATACAGGTGCATCTCAATAAATTAGAATGTCATCGAAAAGTTGATTTATTTCAATAATTTAATTCAAAAAGTGAAACTCATGTATTATATAGATTCATTACACACAAAGTGATATATTTCAAGTATTTATTTCTTTTAATTTTGATAATTATGGCCTTCAGCAAATAAAAACCCCAAATTCAGTTTTTCAAAAAAATTAGAATATTATATAAAGTTAATTTAAAAAAAGATTTTTAATAGAAATGTTGGCCAACTGAAAAGTATGCCCATGTACACACTCAATACTTGGTCGGGGCTCCTTTTGCATAATTACTGCATTAATGCAGCATGGCATGGAGGTGATCGGCCTGTGTTATTGCTGAGGTGTTATGGAAGCCCAGGTTGCTGTGATAGCGGCCTTCAGCTCATCTGCATTATTGGGTCTGGTGTATTTAATCTTCCTGTTGACAATACACCATAGATTCTCTATGGGATTTAGGTCAGGAGAGTTTGCTGGCTAATCAATCACAGTGATACCGTTGTCATTAAACCAGGTGTTTGTATTTATGGCAGTGTGGGCAGATGCCATGTCCTGCTGGAAAATGAAAAGCATCTCCATAAAGCTTGTCAGCAGAGGGAAGCATGAAGTGCTCTAAAATTTCCTGTTAGATGGCTGCACTGACATCGGACTTGATTAAACTCAGTGGAAAAACACCAGCAGATGACATAGCTCCACATATCATCACTGACTGTGGAGACTTCACACTGGACCTCAAGCAACTTGGATTCTGTGCCTGTTGACTCTTCCTCCAGACTCTGGGACCTTGGTTTCCAAATGACAGGACTTGGCACCTGATTTGGGGAGCCATGTCATCTTCTGGTGTTAATCCACTGTGTTTTATCAAGTCCAAAGTCAATGCAGCTGTCTACCAGGACATTTTAGAGCACTTCATGCTTCCCTCTGCTGACAAGGTTTATGAAGATGCTGATTTCATTTTCCAGCAGGACTTGGCACCTGCCCACACTGCTGCCAAACGTACCAAAGCCTGGTTTAATGACCATGGTATTACCATATTTTACTGGCCAGCAAACTCTCCTGACCTAAACCTCATACAGAATCTATGAAGTATCATCAACAGGGAGATGAGAGACACCAGACCCAACAATGCAGATGAGCTGAAGGCTGCTATCAAAGCAACCTGGGCCTTCATAACACCTCAGCAGTAACACAGGCTGATCACCTTCATGCCATGCCACAGTGATGCAGTATTAATTCATGCAAAAGTTGCCCTGACCAAGTATTGCGTGTGTGCATGGAAATACTTTGAGTCGGCCAACATTTCTTTAAAAAAAAAAAAAAAAAAAAAAAAAACATTTTTTTTTAAAATTGATCTTATGTAATATTCTAATTTTTTGAGAACCTGATTTTTGGGTTTTCATGGGCTGCAAGCCATTACCATCGAAATTAAAAGAAATAAACACTTGAAATATATCACTCTGTCTGTAATGAATCTATATAAAACATGAGTTTCATTTTATGAATTGAAATACTGAAATAAATCAACTTTTTGATGATATTCTAATTTAGTGAGATGTTCCTGTAAACACCTTCATTTTTGTGTTTACTTGTGTTATCTTTGTCTAATATTTAAATGTGTTTGATCTGAAACATTTAAGTGTAACAAACATGCAAAAAACATGAGAAATCAGGAAGCGGGCAAATTTTTTTTTACACCACTGTAACAATGTACAGTGCATCCGGAAAGTAGTCACAGCGCTTCACTTTTTCCACATTTTTTTATGTTACAACCTTATTCCAAACTGGATTAAATAATTTTTTTCCTCAAAATTCTACACACAATACCCCATAATGACAATGTGAAAAAAAACTTTTTTTTTTTTTTAGATTTTTGCAAATTTATTAAAAATAAAAAACTAAGAAATCACATGTACGTACTGTAAGTATTCACAGCCTTTGCCATAAAGCTTAAAATTGAGCTCAGGTGCATCTTGTTTCCACTGATCATCCTTGAGATGTTTCTACAGCTTAATTGGACTCCACCTGTGGTTAATTCAGTTGATTTGACATGATCTGGAAAGGCACACACCTGTCTGTATAAGGTCCCACAGTTGACATTGCATGTCAGAGCACAAACCAAGCATGAAGTCAAAGGAATTGTCTGTAGACCTCTGAAAAAGCATACCTGCCAACTACTCCGGTTTTGCCGTAATGGTTCCGGTTTTCAAGACCCCGTTCTGGGTTCCGGTTTTATTATTCACAATTACGGTTTTTCACTAAAAAATTCAGTCAAAAATTTTAAATTGTAAAAAAAACACGGAAAACACGAAAGCAATTCCAAACACGCTGTCGCTCGGAATCGTATCTAAATTCAGAGCAAAGGCAATTGGCACTGCTTCATGTAGGTGTATTGCACATGTGCGAGAGGTCTGAGCCAATTTTCCATGTGCAATCGCGAGGCAATCGGGTAAGAATTATACATTTTCATCATGGAGTCTGCCAGAGAAAAATCACTAACGAGCGTGAAACACAAACGAAAATTACAGTCTTTTCGTGAGGAATACAGCAAAGCATTTCCGGGAGTTATTATTCGCTGAAGAAGGGGTGAAAATTACGCAAATTGCACTTTGTGTAGACAAGACTTTTTGATTGGACATGGCGGAATCAGCGAGCGATGTGAAAGACCACGTAAGAACGAAAAAACACAAGGCCAGTGCCAGTGACGCTAGCGGCAAACTTGAAGAACATGTGCTGTGTAATTGCAAGCCTTGTCATGCTTGGTGTATCATGTAAACACATAAAATATCAGAGCGATTTTGCCGTCATTTACGCACGTGTCATACAGTGCTAGTATACCCTGCTGATATTGCTAGTCTTCTAGTTACCTCCGCCAAGGAGGTTATGTGATCATCAGCGTTGGTTTGTCTGTTTCTTTGTTAGCAAGATAACTCAAAAAGTTATGGACGGATTTTCATGAAGTTTTCACAGATTGTCAGAAATGGGGTATCCTACAGATGATTAGATTTTGGTGGTGATCCGGATCACCGTCTGGATCCAGGAATTTTTTAAAGGATTCTTTTTTTTTTTTTTTTTTTTAACATTGCGAGATAGGGCCATTTTCAATATTTTGTTTATGATGTTAAACACTGTATGGGGGGAACTGTGGCGCTTGGCGGAGGTCTGCGCTCTCCGAGTGCTTTTCTAGTATTCATAATACATCGCATCTGGCCTATTCAAAGTTCTATGCAGTGTTAACATAGTCTTTTGAATGCAAATTTAATGAATGAATGAATCTTTATTTCGGATAGATTAAAAGTAAAGATTAAAAAGAAACAGAATAATATAACAAAGGGGGAAAGAAAATCCAACAAGGTCAAATTAAACAATAACTCCTCTGATTATACAGTTCAACATAAGTTATCTAAAATGGGTGATGGCTGAAGCCGCAGCTTATATTGCCCACCCATATTCCATCCAAGAATTCAAAAGAAAAACAAAACAAGAGCGATTACAATTCAGAACAAAGCTAAGACAAAATGTGACAAAAAACTAAGCTACAACACAACACAGACTGGATATGACAATCCTGATATGATTTTACATGTCATCTTGTATATATGTTTGGAGTATTTCTTCCTTTAGTTTTTGGTTAAATTGTCCAAGCGTTGTACATGATTTTAATTCAGGTCCAAAATCGTTCCATAATCTGACTCCTTGCACTGAAACACAGTGTTGCTTGGTGGTAGTTCTCACTGAAGGTTTTTGAAATATACATGTTCCTCTGAAATGATATTGTTTCTCCCTTATTTGGAACAACTTTTGGATATTTGCGGGCAGTGATAGATTCTTCACTTTAAACATTATTACTGCAGTTTTAAAGTCAACCAGATCTTTCAACTTGAGAGCTTTTAATTTAAGAAAAAGTGGGTTTGTTGGTTCCCTGTAAGCAGCTTTGTTTATTATTCTAATAGCTCTCTTCTGAAGCATAAAGACTGGATATGTTTGTTTTATATGTATTTCCCCATACTTCAGTACAATATGTCATGTATGGGAGTATTAATGAATGATACAAAGTATATAATGTGGGTTGATTCAGCAAATATTTCGCTCTGTGTAGTATTGCAATTGATTTAGATATTTTACCTTTAATATAATTAATATGTGACTTCTATGTCAAATGCTAATATTTGTTTGACACTGCGGCCCCTGGACCCCGGCTAGCTACTAGGCTTTTCAGGTTTGAAAGTTGAAGAAATATGAGGTTGTTAGTTACATTTAACTAGATTTAATGCTAATATTTGTTTGGCAAATATTAGCATTATTATTATTAGCATTAGCATTATTAGCGTTAGCATCGGCCCCTGGACCCCGGCTAGCTACTAGGCTTTTCAGGTTTGAAAAGTTGGCAGGTATGAAACAGGATTGTCTTGAGACACAAATCTGGGGAAGGCTACAGAAAAATTTCTGCTGCTTTGAAGGTCCCAATGAGCACAGTGGCCTCCATCATCCATAAATGGAAGAAGTACGGAACCACCAGGACTCTCCCTAGAGCTGGCCGGCCGTCTAAACTGAGCGATCGGGGGAGAAGGGCCTTAGTCAGGGAGGTGACCAAGAACCCAGTGGTCAGAGCTCCAGGTTTCCTCTGTGGAGAGAGGAGAACCTTCCAGAAGGTCAACCATCTCTGCAGCAATCCACCAATCAGGCCTATATGGTAGACTGGCCGGATGGAAGGCACATGGCAGCCCATCTGGAGGGCACCTGAAGGACTCTGACAGTGAGAAACAAAATTCTCTTTTCTGATGAGACAAAGATTGAACTCTTTGGTGTGAATGCCAGGTGTCATGTTTGGAGGAAACCAGGCACTGCTCATCACCAGGACAATACCATCCCTACATTTTTTTTGGGGGGGGCGCATGCGCACGCAGCAACCGGCAGCTGGTGAAAAAGTCCGTCGTCTGTGTGTCTTGTTTTTATGCATTTTAATGTGTTTTTACGAAATTCTCTGTGTCGTTTCTGTCCTGGAATGTTTGTGGACTGTATGGTTAAGAGCTCCCTGGTTCCATCAACATGGACTTCCTCCCCTTTATTGCATTGCTGCTACTTTTCCTCCGGCTCTTTGTCTCTGAAGTAAACGCGATCGGCATCATGACGGGCAGGATACATTATTCCAGGGACATGTTGCTGCATTTAAACACGGTTGATGCAGCGGCTGTGATTGAGCCTAAGCCGCAACTGCTGGACTTTATTTTGAGAGACGGACACAGCGGTGAAACGAGAGACGGGAGAAGGAAACGCGGAAAGCGTGGAGGCGTGAAATTGCGCCTGAGAAGACGTCAGTTTGGTAACATTCCTCTTCCTTCTATGATTTTTGGGAACGTACAATCTCTGAGAAACAAGGTGGATGAAATTCAAGGGAATGTACGCTACCAGAAGGACTTTAAGAACTGCTGTGTCATGGCTTTCACAGAATCTTGGCTTAATGCGCATGACCAAGACGCAGACCTGTGGATTGACTGCTTCGGAGCCCCACTGCGCTCGGATCGGCAGGAAGAGGTAACGGGGAAACGTCAGGGGGGCGGTGTATGTTTATACATTAATAAGCAGTACTGCACATCTGTCACGGTCAGAGAGCGCATCTGTACACCCGATGTGGAGCTGCTGTCTGTGTCACTACGCCCCTTTTATTTGCCTCGCGAGTTCCCCCAGCTTTTCATCACAACTATGTACATTCACCCGAGGGCAGACGCTGACTCCGCCTCCAGCACCATCTTTGATGTGATCCAGCGGCTGCAATCAATTTCTCCAGAAGCGCCAAACTTCATTCTTGGGAATTTTAACCATGTTTCTTTAAAGAAGACACTTAAAAACTTTTATCAGTATGTCTCCTGCCCAACCAGGCGAAAAAAGACATTGGACCTGTGCTATGGATCCATAGAGAGGGCCTATAAATCACTCCCCCTTCCTCCTGTAGGATCCTCAGATCACTACTGTGTACATTTGCTGCCCACATATAAAACTGCTCTCAGAAGAGGCAAGGTGGAGACGAGAGACATTGATGTGTGGACAGAAGATTCAGTGCACTGCCTCCAAGAATGCTTTGACTGTACAGACTGGGAGATGTTCACACTGGCCTGCGGGGATGATTTGGACTCTTTGGTGGACGTCACATGCTCATACATGGCTTTCTGTAAAAATAAGATCGTTCTACGTAAATGTGTCAAAATATATCCCAACAACAAGCCATGGGTTACAAAATCAGTTAAATCCTGCTTACAACTTGCCTTTAAACTGGGGTCTGTTTCTGAGCTACAGGTTGCCACAGAAGAGCTGAAGTCCGAAATTTTAAGAGCAAAACAGAATTATAAATCAGAATTGGAAAGCAAGATGGCAATAAAGAAACTTGGTTCAGCCTGGGCCAGTATGAAAACTATTGCAGGCCTACAGAGTACAGTAATCGTGTGTTTTTAGATGGTTTTAATTCAGACAAAGAGCTGGCTAATGCTCTTAATTGTTTTTATGGTCGTTTTGACTCCTTTGATTTTGGCACAGAAACCCAAGATTTGAAACAGAAACTCAAAGACAATCAGCACTTTAATATTGAGGTGCAGGATGTTAAAAGGGAGTTCTGCGCTGTAAAAGTGAACAAAAGTCAGGGCCCTGATGATATATGTGGGCGCTTGGTAAAGTCCTGTGCACATGAACTGAGTCCTATATTTCATTACATTTTCAATAAGTCCTTACAGACACAACATGTGCCTAAGATGTGGAAAGAAGCTGTGGTTGTTCCCGTTCCAAAATCCAGCTGTCCTAAAACGGTAAACGACTTTAGACCAGTTGCTTTGACTTAAATTTTAATGAAAATTTTTGAAAAACTGGTCAGATTTGAGGTCCTAAAGCAGACTGAGCATGAATTGGATCCTCTGCAGTTTGCCTACAGGCCTCACAGAGGAGTGGAGGATGCCACTGTCACTCTGTTTAACATGCTTTTTAAACATCTGGATTTTAATGGGACACACGCCAGGCTTTTATTTGTGGACTTTTCCTCTGCCTTTAATACAATCCAACCTCATATCTTAGTTGAAAGGCTCCTGCAACAATTTGATTTGAGCAATAATCTGGTGGGTTGGATTCTGGATTTCTTAACCAACAGGACGCAGAGAGTAAGGGTCAATGGTACATTGTCTGACCTAAAGTGCTCTTCTACTGGCTCTCCTCAGGGGTGTGTGCTGTCACCACTACTCTTCATCCTGTACACAAACATGTGTGGAAGCAGACATGACAACAGACACATTATAAAGTATGCTGATGATTCAGTTATTGTCAGTCTCCTCCAGGATGGTGAGAGTGTCCACGGCCCAGTAGTTGATGATTTTGTTCACTGGTGTGAGGATTCCTACCTGCAGCTGAATACGACAAAAACTAAAGACATGATTATTGACTTTAGGAGGAAAACTCCCAGGCACAAAGTCACCGTACTAAAAGGCCAGACCACCGAATGTGTACAATCCCACAAATATCTTGGGACGATTATTGATAGTAATTTAAAGTTTGAAGAGAACTGTGAAAGGGTGTGCAAAAAGGGTCAGCAACATTTGCATTGCTTGAGAAAACTTGCATGCTTCCAAATTGACCGAACCATAATGACAATGTTTTATTGGGCTTTTATTGAATCTGTTTTATCCTTTTCTTTAGTGTCATGGTTTGGTCAGATAAAACTGAAACAGAGGAAATCCTTGGATCAGGTAGTCAGATGGTCCAGTCGTTTGCTTGGTGAGTCACAGCTGAGCCTGACATCCCTGTACACCAGACTGGTACAGAGGATTGCTACCTCCATTTTAAATGATGACTCCCACCCTTTGCACTGCAACTTTCAGCTTCTTCCCTCAAGACGGAGGTTTGCTGTCCCAAAAAGTAAAACCCAGCGCTACAAAAACAGCTTTGTTCCTGCTGCTGTCAAAGAGTTGAACAAGCTGTAACAATATATTGCACATAATTTAGGTACCTATTTATTAACTCCATTTTATATTTACTTATTTTTGTAGGATGTTACTTGGGTTCTAAATATTTTATTGGGTTTTAGACCTTTGAGTTTTTAACCTCTTTGACTAGTTTTTAACTTTTAATATGACTCTTCTCTTTTACCTCTGGTTTTTCTCCCGTCTCTTTGTCTTTTTATACCCTGATTGATGGAGCCTTGAGTATTTTTATTATGTTTATAGTCAATTTCATGTGTGCCTGTGTTTGCGTCTATGTTGAATGTAATTTGTGGCTTGTAAATATGGATGTCACCGGACTGCAAAACAAATCTACCTACGGGTACAAATAAAGGAACCTGAACAGTGAAGCATGGTGGGGGCAGCATCATGCTGTGGGGCTGTTTTTCAGCAGCAGGAACTGGGGCACTAGTCAGGATAGAGTGAAAGATGAATGCAGCAATGTACAGAGACATCCTGGATGAAAACCTGCTCAAGAGCACTCTTGACCTCAGACTGGGGCAACGGTTCACCTTTCAGCAGGACAACGACCCTAAGCACACAGCCAAGATATCAAAGGAGTGACTTCAGGACAAATCTGTGAATGTCCTTAAGTGGCCCAGCCAAAGCCCAGACTTGAATCCAATTGAACATCTTTGGAGAGACCTGAAAATGGCTGTGCACCGACGCTTCCCATCCAACCTGATGGAGCTTGAGAGGTTCTGCAAAGAGGAATGGGCCAAACTGCCCAAGAATAGGTGTGCCAAGCTTGTGGCATCATATTCAAAAAGTCTTGAGGCTGTAATTGCTGCCAAAGGTGCATCAACAAAGTATTGAGCAAAGGCTGTGAATACTAATGTACATGTGATTTCTTAGTTTTTTTATTTTTAATAAATTTGAAAAAAAATCTAAAAAAAACAAAAAACAAAACTTTTTTCATGTTGTCATTATGGGGTATTGTGTGTAGAATTCTGAGGAAAAAATGAATTGAATCCATTTTGGAATAAGGCTGTAACATAGCAAAATGTGGAAAAAGTGAAGCGCTGTGAATACTTTCTGGATGCACTCTATCAGTCCAGGGGTCACCAACTAAAGGTGCAAGAGGTCTGATAAGTCAGTCCTCCTCCCCAGCTGAGGTCTGAATTAGAGCTGGGGGTCTTTAGACACCTCACGATACAATTATGATTCAGGGCCTCTGATTTGATTCAAAAACGATTGTCCGTGCATTTTTTTTTTTTTTTTCAGACGATTTTTTTCTTCACTGTGTGACAGCTTGGTACTTTTAAAACCAAGTGGTTCTAATGACCCATGAATTTACTTCAATCATCTTTTAATAATAGAAATGGAAGAGAAATGTGACAAGTCACATGGACAAATTTATCTGAAAATGTGCTTTTAAGAACTCAGCTTTTCAATTCAACTTTATTTGTATAGCGCCATTTCACAACAACAGTCATAGCACTTTCAACTGTAGGGGAAACCCCCACAATTGCAGAAAGACCCCAGCAATCAGGCGATCCCCTGTGAGCAAGCACTTGGCGACGATGGAGAGGAAAAACTCTCTTTTAACAGGAAGAAACCTCCAGCAGAACCAGGCTCAGGGAGGGGCAGTCATCTGCTGCAACTGGCTGGGGGGTGAGGGGATAGAGAAGAAGCAGAAAAGAACAGACATGTAGAGAGGATACAGCACAACAGGGACTCTATCTATGGGAGAGAACAAACAAATGTTAATGACCAGCAAAAATATTTAATTGAGAGTGAAGAAAGGAGAGAAGCCCAGTGCATTGTTGGAGGTCCCCCGGCCGTCTAAACCTATTGGCAGCATAACTAAGGGAGGGTTCAGAGACACATGATCCCTCCCTAATTATAGGCTATATCAAAAAGGAAGGTTTCAACCCTATTCTTAAAAACAGAGATCGAGTCTGACTCCCGAATCCAGATTGGCAGCTGGTTCCACAGGAGAGGATCTTGATAACTGAAGGCTCTGCCTCCATCCATCCATCTTCTACCGCTTTTCCAGAGGTCCGGGTCGCGGAGGCAGCAGTTCAAACAGAGAAGCCCAGACTTCCCTCTCCCCAGCCACCTGCTCCAGCTCTTCAGAGAGGATACCAAGGCATTCCCAGACCAGCTGGGAGACATAAGGCCCTTTTCCACTAGCCCAGCTCGCCTCGCCACGCCTCGATTCGCTACGACACGGTTCGGTCTCGGTTGTGTCTCCATTACAACCGGGTAAAGCGGGGTTAAGCTGGGGTGGGTGGGATTTTTTTTTTTTTTACAGCAAGGTGGCGCCACACTCCCGTGACGTAAAACACACGACCCAAGCAAAACATAACACATGGCGGCTGTACAAGGCGACTCCTCGGTCTGTGGCTTTTTTTACCGTAAATGCCAAAAAGGACCACCAGAAAAGGGTACAGGCAGTGAGTCGAAACACTCTGGAATACTTCTGCAGTTTCTGGGAGAGCCGAAGACGTGAGGATACAAACTAGGTCATTTATGATGGTTGCTAATGCTAGTTTGCTATAAGTACGTCGTACTACACTGTAATGTCTGCAAGTTATCGCTGTTAGATACTAAAATATGTATGCTGTGTGAGTTTCAGATGGCTCTGTTGTGGGAAAATTACCGCTCCAAACGGTCGGTCTGGGCGTTCAACACAGCCTGTCACTGATGTCAACACAGCTTCACAAACGATCAGTGGTTATAGAGCTTAAGAATGTCTGTAGAAATGTTTATTTCCTGTGCAACAAATTGCTCTGATCTGCGTGAAAATCATGGAGAGACTGTTGAGACATCATGGGACGTACCTGCTCCAGCAGCACCGAGTCTGAGGTGGTGTCATAGCAAAAAATGATCAGCTGACACAACTTCATCGCCAGGTTAATAACTATAATAGCCACAAAGTATATATTCAAAAAGTAAACAGTACTGAGTTAAGTATAATAAGATATATTTGACAGTTATGATGCATTTTAGGCCAAAACAAACTTGATCTAGGATTAAAAGCAATTAAAATAATGCAGTCACAAGGTTACATGGAAAATGCTTGATTTACTAGATACATGTACTGTAGAAATATATATTCTCTGCATCAACAATGTACTATACATGCATTCAAAAGTAAAACATCTACTGACTGTGATGGTATCGACATGCTACTAGTCAAAACTGTTATCGAATGCATAGTAAAACCACTGACGTATATCTGCAACCTGTCTCTCCAATCAGGTATATTTCCCAATGCAATGAAAATAGCTAAAGTAATTCCGATATACAAGACGGGCGACAGAGGGGAACTCTCAAACTATAGACCAATTTCACTATTACCGCAATTTTCCAAGATACTTGAAAAAATATTCTATGAGAGAATTGACAACTTCATACTGAAGAATGATTTATTATGTGAGCAGCAATATGGGTTCAGACACAAGAGGACAACTGCATATGCCCTAATGGAATTTACAGAAAAAATATCAACAGCCATTGAAAATAAAGAGTATTCAGTTGGAGTATTCCTAGATCTTAAAAAAGCATTTGATACAGTAGATCATAATTTATTATTAAAGAAACTACAAAATTCTGGTATTAGAGGGGTAGCACTGTCCTGGTTAAGTAGTTACTTAAAGAATAGATATCAGTATGTATGTGTTAGCAACAAAAACTCAGAGTTGCTGAAGGTCACCTGTGGAGTCCCACAGGGTTCAGTTTTGGGACCATTATTATTCAATATGTATATAAACGATATATGTAAAGTCTCAGAAAAAATGGACTTAATATTGTTTGCCGATGACACTAATCTGCTATGCAGTGGAAACAATTTGGAACAACTTCTGGATACACTCGGGAAGGAATTAGGAAAGCTTAAACTGTGGTTTGATTCAAACAAATTAACGCTCAATTTAAGTAAGACAAAATTTATAGTCTTTAACAACCATCACAACAATCCAGTACCCAAACTCAGTGTAAATGGTGTAGAGATTGAAAGGGTATCTGAAACTAAATTCCTTGGAGTAATAATTGATAACAAACTGTGTTGGAAGCCACATATTAATTATATAAAAGGTAAAGTTTCCAAATCAATTGCAATATTACACAGAGTGAAATATTTGCTGAATCAACCCACACTATACACCTTGTATCATTCATTAATACTCCCATACATGACATATTGTAATGAAGTATGGGGAAATACATACAAAACAAACATATATCCACTCTTTGTGCTTCAAAAGAGAGCTATTAGAATAATAAACAAAGCAGCTTACAGGGAACCAACAAACCCACTTTTTCTTAAACAAAAAACTCTCAAGTTGAAAGATCTGGTTGACTTCAAAACCGCAATAATAATGTTCAAAGTGAAGAATTTATCACTGCCCGCAAATATCCAAAAGTTGTTCCAAACAAGGGAGAAACGATATCACTTCAGAGGAACATGTATATTTCAAAAGCCTACAGTGAGAACAACCACCAAGCAACACTGTATTTCAGTGCAAGGAGTCAGATTATGGAACGATTATGGACCTGAATTAAAATCATGTACAACGCTTGGACAATTTAAACAAAAACTAAAGGAAGAAATACTCCAAACATATTTACAAGACGACATGTAAACTCACATAAGGATTGACATATCCAGCCTGTGTTGTGTTGTAGCTTAGTTTTTTTTTTTTTTTCTCTCTGTGACATTCTGTCTTAGATTTGTCTTGAATAGTAACCGCTTAACTTAGCTTAGCTTAGTTTTTTTTTTTTTTTTCTCTCAGTCACACTTTGTCTTAGCTTTGTTCTAAATTGTAATCACTCTTGTCTTGTTTACTCTTTTTTCTTTGAATTCTTGGATGGAATATGGGTGGGCAATATAAGCTGCGGCTTCAGCCATCACCCATTTCGGATAACTCACGTGGAATTGTTTAGTAGAAGGAGTCTTTGTCTAATTTGACCTTGTTGTTATATTATACAGTTTCTTTTAACCTGTACTGTATTATCCGAAATAAATTCATTCATTCATTCATTCATTCATTCATTCATGTAGTATTACACTGACAATAAACCTGTGAAGTTTTTGCAGATGTCTCTTTTTTTTATATGTGAAGGTTACCACCATGTGACATAAATTTAATACTGGCAGATTGGAAAAGCTGTCTAAGAACAATCCAGCAGTTTGAGAAATCACTTTTGGTTTGGTGTAAGTCTGTCAACAGGATTATGAACCATAAAGTATTTTGTATTAAAATGTTAAATCCCATTAAACCATAACCCAGGGGTGTCCAATCATGTGTCATGGAGGGCCAAGACCCTGCAGGTTCTCTCTTTTACCCAGTCTCTTCAGCAGGTGTTTTCACTGATCTGCAGCCAGTGGAAGAAGTTCAGTGGAATCTGGTGTTGAAGACACTGTTTGGAGGTAAAGCCTGCAGGGTCTTGGCCCTCCATGGCACATGATTGGACACCCCTGCCCAAACCCATTATGATGAAGAGCAGATGCTAATATGACCCAGAATTCCTCCATATACTGGTACTATCACTGAAGTATGCAGGGTCTTCTGCGGTGGCACATCCAACAATACAGTCTTCAGTTAATAAAATAATTGTTTTGGTTACTTTTCTTAAAAATGAGCCATTATTTTCAAGATCACCCATTAATGGTTTGTACTATTGACTCTTTTCCCACCAGTGTGTTAACAGACAAAAATAGAAATCATGATCCAAACACATAAGTCACTAAATTGTTTATTACAATCAGCAGCAAATTCCAGATTATTCAGAATGTGCAAAATTCAAACTGTAAGACTGGGTCACTCAGCAGCTGGGATGTGCAGCTCACACTGGTCCCAGTTCAGCAGATCTTAGGCCTGCATCTCTAATAAATAGTGACGCAAGGTCCAGTTTGGGGTGGATCGTTTCCCTCTTGCCTAGACAAAAGACAGAAATGGGTGGTGGTTAAATAAAGGAAGTTTAAAACATATTTGGGAAATACACTTGTTGCTAAAAGCCAGTGGTGGAATGTGAATGAATGAATGAATCTTTATTTTGGATAGATTAAAAGAAAATAGGATAATATAACAAAGGGGAAAAAAATCTAACAAGGTCGAATTAAACAATAACTCCTCTGACTATACAGTTCAACATAGGTTATCTGAAATGGGTGATGGCTGAAGCTGCAGCTTATATTGCCCACCCTCAGCAATCAGAATGAATTAATACATTCACTTGAATGGAATCTAGTACTTTAACTGAAGTTGTGCATCACCGAGTATGGAGTCGCTCAGTCAAAATATGGAATTTTTATCAATAAAAGTTTGTTTTGTCTGTAAAAGTGTCTCTTCTTGCCCTGGCTTCAAGTGTGGGCGGTGTTTTGTACTGGTATTGCTAAAATATAAAAGGATGCACTACAATGGGTCTGGAGAAACCTCAAAACCATCTCTGGGCTCCAGAATACCTCCCCCCAGGCCGCGGGGGGCAGGGAGTGGGCGAACAATCTGAATTTGTTTTTCAATAGGTTTGACTAACCGCCCTCCCCCCTGACTGCACAACAACCACTGCTGCCCGTAAAGACATCAAGTCCTGCTGCCCACTCCCCACTCCACCAACACCCCCCCACTCCCAACACACAGCCCCCCATCCTGACCCTGACCAGGACCCAGGTGAGGACAGAGCTGAGGAAGATCAAGGCGAGGAAGGCGTCGGGACCGGACGGCATCAGCGCAAAGCTCCTCAAGTCCTGTGCAGACCAGCTGTGTGAGATTGTGACGTACATCTTCAACCTGAGCCTGAAGCTGGGGAGGGTACCACAGCTGTGGAAAACATCTTGTGTGGTACCTGTACCAAAAACTTCCCACCCCAAAGACCTGAACAGCTACAGACCGGTGGCCTTGACGTCCCACTTGATGAAGACCCTGGAGAGACTGCTCCTTGCTCACCTCCGCCCCCTGGTGGAACCAGCGATGGATCCACTCCAGTTCGCCTACCAGCATGGCATTGGGGTGGAGGATGCGGTGATCTTCCTCCTTCACCGTCCTCTGTTCCACCTGGAGAAGCCCGGGAATGTGGTGAGGATCATGTTCTTTGACTTCTCCAGTGCTTTCAACACCATCCAACCGATGATCCTGAAGGACAAGCTGCTGCGCGCAGGGGTGGACCAGCACCTGTCATCATGGATCCTGGACTACCTCACGAACCGGCCTCAGTTTGTGAGAACCCGGGACTGTGTGTCCGACACGATCATCAGTAGCACGGGGGCCCCCCAGGGAACGGTGTTGGCTCCCTTCCTGTTCACTCTTTATACTGCGGACTTCTCACACAACACAACACACTGCCATCTACAGAAGTTCTCTGATGACTCTGCGATCGTTGGCCTCATCTCCAATGGAGATGAAGCTGAGTACAGAGGGCTTATCCAGGACTTCGTGGACTGGTGCCATCGGAACTGCCTCAAGATCAATGTGAGGAAAACTAAGGAGCTGGTGGTTGACTGCCGCAGGCAAGGACAACCCCTCACAGCACCAGTAAATATACAGGGAACAGACATTGAGATGGTGACATCCTACAAGTACCTGGGTGTTCATCTGAACAATAAACTAGACTGGTCACACAATACTGACGCACTCTACAAGAAGGGACAGCGCAGGCTGTTCCTACTGAGGAGACTCAGGTCTTTTGGTGTACAAGGGGTGCTGCTGAAGACATTCTATGACACGGTGGTGGCATCAGCCATCACTTTTGGAGTGGTCTGCTGGGGCAGTGGCATTACTGCAGCCGATAGGAAGAGACTGAACAAACTGATCAAGAAAGCTAGCTCCGTCCTGGGGCAGCGCCTTGATCCGGTGGAGGAGAGAGGAGAGAGAAGGACGGTGGCTAAACTGTCATCTCTGCTGGAGTCCGAGTTCCACCCTATGCAGGACATACTGAATGCACTGAGGAGCTCATTTAGCAGCAGACTACATTATCCCAGGTGCACAACCGAGAGGTTTCGCAGGTCCTTCCTACCAACGGCTGTCAGACTGTACAACCTAAGCAGGGCTGCTCGCAGAGATAGCAAAAAGACGTAACAACCTAATAGTTTTTTTGAATGCAAAAGATGCAATAGACTTACACAATGGTCCCCTCCGGCATACAACTAGGAAAATACCAGTAGCTACGGAGGGTGAGAATATGTATGGGCACATAATCATACCATGTAGGATAACTAAGTATACGGTTGTGCTGTTTCATCCCATCTAGCAACAATGCTCTGCACTGTGTGTGTTTATACATTTACATATTTATTCCATCTAGCTACAATGCTCCGCACTGGGTGTGTTTATGTTTATGTTTATATTTATATATCTATATATTCATTCCATCTAGCTACAATGCTCCGCACTGTGTGTTTATATATCTACATATTATTCCATCTAGCTACATTGCTCCGCACTGTTTATATATTTACATATTTATTCCATCTAGCTGCAATGCTCCGTACTGTGTGTTTATATACTCATATATTTATCCCATCCAGCTACAATGCTCTACACTGTGTCTGTGTGTGTATGTATGTATGTATATGTATATATATATATATATATATATATATATATATATATATATATATATAGTAATATGTACATATGTATATTAGCTGCTCTTGCTTGCTTGCTTGCTTTTTTTTTCTTGCCTTCTGATTGTTGCTCTGAGTGTTGCTATCCCTGTGCTGTTGCAATCCTGGAATTTCCCCGTTGTGGGACTAATAAAGGCTTATCTTATCTTATCTTAAATATTTGTAATGTGTCCTGTTACTGCATGAGTTTATTGATGATAGACTATAAACTACACATATAAACTAAATTATATTGATGACTGAACAACTGCCATTCCCCAAAAGATAAAGTTATGAACATAACTCACAAAGGACCACACAAGCGATCTGACAAAAAAATAAATACATTAACAAGCGGTTTATTTTACAGTTGATGTGCCATTCATTTTCAGTTATTCTGTAATTAATATTCACACAATCAAATAAATCTCAGTTCAGTCCCTTTTATATTAAGTGGAAATTGTGCTACTTTGGTTTTGACACTTTACCTATAAAAGCAAAGGATTTCAGTACTTTCCGCAGTGGCGACGTCCGTTGTTGAGCGGCTGATTCCCTCCTGCCTAGACGAACGACAGAAATGGATGGTGGTTAGTTTCAAGCAAGTTCAACACTTATACAGGCACATCTCAAAAATTAGAATATCATGAAAAAGTTCAATATTTTTGTGACTCATTTCAGAAAGTGAAACCCATATATAGATTCATTACAGGGACAGTGATATATTGAAAGTGTTTATTTTAATTTTGATGATTATGGCTACAGCCCATATTAACCAACACCTCAGCGGCCAACATTTCTATTTAAAAACTATTTTTTAAAGTTTATGTAATATTCTAATTTTTTGCCAAATTGAATTTGGGGTTTTCAGGGGCTGTAAGCCATAATCATCCAAATTAAAATAAATAAATGCTTGAAATATATCACTGTCTGTGTAATGAATCGATATAATATATGGATTTCTCTTTCTGAAATGAGTGTCAAAAAATATTGAATTTTTTCATGACATTCTAATTTTTGGAGATGTACCTGTGTTAGGGAAATACACCTGTGAAAGTCAGTGGTGGGATGTGACAAAAATGCTTTGTTTCCCTGACAAGCACCGCAGGATCCACTCTGTACATGCACAATACTGTTCCAGCACCTTTTATGGAAAATCCACAGAATAGGTGTGTGGGTCTATTCTGACGCTTTAGAAAATTATATGAATGACTTTATAAATCACTGGTTTGAAAAAGCACTTTTATATTGTTGAGATTTCAGCTCCTGTGGTCCATTTCACCAGTATCCACTATAAACAGGGAGGCTAACCCCTGGCATGTGGAAACACATTCTAGCATTAAATTGCACACAATTTAATGCGCAGCACGTACAAAAACCAGGACTTTAACCAGGATTAATATATTTCATCGTTTTGCTCTCACAAGCGAATACTTAGGAGAAAACAAGCGCGAATCAGCAGTTGGTACTAGCTAGCTACTAGCTAACACTCGTTAGCCAGCTCAGAACAGCGCTGTATTGCTCAAAAAAAGTGAGCATACCACCAACAGGATAAATAAGCGAACAGATGCACATTATTACAAATCACTCACCATCGATGGTTCTCTCACGTTCGTCTTCAGCTTGTCCTTAGTCCGGTTCTATGCAGGGCTGCCATCTGTATCGGTCCGGATCACTCCTCTCACTGTGTATCTGCCACCAAGCAGAGAAAACCGTGCACCTCTTCGTTGGACCACGGTGTAGATTTCCGCAAAACCTACAACGCTGTCTGTATTAATATCGTATTTACTTCATGACCGAGTTAGTCCGTGAAAGATTGCAAATGGCGGTCGTAAAGATTTCAACGAAGACGGGTGCTTTCGTGACGTTACGCCCTGACCAATCAGCGGCTCGCAGTCTGTTGACGTCACATCTCGGCTCGCTTCAGCACGCTTGTACCCTGTCCTCCAACGGGCACGAAAATAGTGTCAGTTAAACCGTGCTGGGTACAGTGGAAAGGGCGAGAAAGCGAGTAAAGTAGAAGTAAGTAAGACCAAGGCGATACTAGTGGAAAAGGCCCTAAAAAGAGAACATTTATTACATTTACCATTATCACTAAAAGAGGCAGAGGTGTAGCTAAACATCTGACACAGAGAGCACACCAGAGGAGAAGGGGAAGGAGAGCTAGTGGCTAACCCAAAGCTAACACAAACACCGATGAAAGGTGAAGAGAAAGGAAAAAGAGGGTGATTAGGTGACACTGAGTGCGCACACAGGTGCAAGAGGCTTGTTAAACAGCAGTGAGAGGTAACAGTAGATGGGAAGAAAGCAATTAAAATACAATCAAAGGCAAAAATCCTCAAGAGAGTGATGAGAGCTAACCACAGAGCAAACCACGACAGCCAGCAACACAAGAAGTGACAATACGTTACCACAGGAAGCGTCCGCATTCTCATTCTTTTTCTCATTCTCATCTTTTCATGGATGACCACAGCTAAGAAGACCAGAGCTGTCTCCAGCAGGCCAATATCATTTGCTTTTACATATTATTTTATTAAGCAGATGTTTTAGCTGCTTTTAGTTCTGCATTTTTTTTTTTTAACAAAAATCAAATCATTTACAGGAGAACACAAACTAAATTGCATACATTTAAAAATGATTAATATTTTAAAAAAAACAATCTCAAAGTCTGCCTCTATCCTATATTTTCAGTAGTTAAACATTTCAAACTGTAAGCCTAAAAAAGGACAGTAAATATAATTAATTTCACACTACACAATTCCTTTGGGGAGTTAATATTAACAGTGTTTTTTATCTTTTTAACCTCATCTGGATAACACTCTGTCACAGGGAGAGAGGAGGTGAATATGTGGTGCTTTTCATGTTCAGTAACAAGCAGAGGAAATTATTGGTTTGACAAGATCGAGGGTCATGGAAATTACCTCCGTAACCAACATCATGCTGGCTCAGCGGAGATGCGGTCCCAGGAAGGAGGAGCTGCGGGAAACTTGAGTGAACAAACCCCCGGGTGGAAACATACCATCGGAGGCAGTCAGCGTGGCGGTGGTTTTAATTTCACAGCAGCGTTTTATTCCATGGGTACACACCGGAAAGGAAGCATGGCTGTCCACCTGTAGCAACGTGCTTTGCCTAACCAGTGTATCCCAAGGTCCCAAGCCATAAAATGTCCGGGTGACCGTCACCAATACATCACCTCAGTTCCATTTTTTTCCTTCGGTTAAAACTAAACGGCATAATTTTTCCACAAATTGTATTAAAAAGCTTCGGAGGTCGGACTGAGGACTCTGGAGATCCGGACCAGCATCTGCCAGTTGATGGCCCATGTTCTAGTGTGTTTGTGTGAATGAGTGTGTATGCATGTACAGTGGTGTTAAAAAGTGTTTGCCCCCTTCCTGATTTCTCATTTTTTTGTAGGTTTGTCACACTTAAATGCTTCAGATCATTAATCAAATTAAAATATTAGACAAAGATAACACAAGTAAACACAAAATGCAGTTTTTAAATGAAGGTATTTATTATTGAGGGGGAAAAAAATCCAAACCTACATGGCCCTTTGTGAAGAAGTGATTGCCCCCTAAACTTAATAACTGGTTGGGCCACCCTTAGCAGCAACAGCTGCAATCAAGCATTTGCGATAACTGGCAGTCAGTCTTCTACAGCGCTGTGGAGGAATTTTGGCCCAATCAGAATCAGATTTATTGCCATTGTTCATGTAGTACACAAACTAGGAATTTGTCTCGGTGCCATGCTGCAACATTAAAAACATGATGAGAAAAAGGGATAAACTAAAAAACTAAAGGACTTCATCTTTACAGAATTGTTTTAACTCTGCCACATTGGAGGGTTTTCGAGCATGAACCGCCTTTTTAAGGTCATGCCACAACATTTTAATGGGATTGAGGTCAGGACTTTGACTAGGGTACTCCAAAGTCTTCATTTTGTTTTTCTTAAGCCCTTCAGAGGTGGACTTACTGGTTTGTTTTGGATCATTGTCCTGCGGCAGAACCCAAGTGCACTTCAGCTTGAGGTCATGAACAGATGGCTGGACATTCTCCATCAGGATTTATTTTTTTTTTTTTTTTGTTATGAGAGCAGAATGCATGGTTCCATTTACCACAGCATGTCTTCCAGGTCCTGAAGCAGCAAAACAGCCTCAGACCATCACACTACCACCACCATATTTTACTCTTGGTCTGATGTTCCTTTTCTGAAATGCTGTTACTTTTATGCCGGATGTAATGGGACACACACCTTCCAAAAAGATCAACTTTTTCTCGTCAGTACGCAGAGTGTTTTCCCAAAAGTCTTAGGGATTATCAAGATATTTTCTGGCAAAACTGAGACGAGCCTTTGTTCTTTTTGCGCAGCAGTGGTTTTTGTCTTTGAACTCTGCCATGCAGGCCATTTTTTTCCCAGTCTCTTTCTTATGGTAGAGTCATGAACACTGACCTTAACTGAGGCAAGTGAGGCCTGCAGTTCTTGGATGTTGTTGTGGGGTCTTTTGTGACCTCTTGGATGAGTCGTCGCTGCACTATTGGGGTAATTTTGGTTGGTTGGCCGACCATTCCTGGGAAGGTTCACCATTGTTCCATGTTTTCATCATTTGTGGATAATGGCTCTCACTGTGGTTTGCTGGGGTCCCAAAGCTTTAGAAATGGCTTTATAACCTTTTCCAGACTGATTGATCTCAATTACTTTGTTTCTCATTTGTTCCTGAATTTCTTTGGATCGCAGCAAGATGTCTAGCTTTTGATGATCTTTTGGTCTACTTCACTTTGTCAGGCAGGTCCTATTTAAGGTGTGGCAGTAATCAGGTCTGGGTGTGGCTAGAGGAATTGAACTCAGATTTCCAAAGACGTGATAAACCACAATTAATTTATGTTTTAACGGGGGGGGGGGTCACTTTTTCACATGAGGCCATGTAGGTTTGGAGTTTTCTTTTCCCTTAACCACTTGCGCTTTGTTGTTCCGCGGGCGGGCAAGTCTCTGCGTCCTAGGACGCACGAGGGCGCACTCGGACGCATAGTCCAGATTGTGGTGATGTAGGTGGTGTTGGCGTCCAAGCGCCACTGAAAAAAAAAAAGCTGCAGACACAGCCGCGAACAGATTAGTTCATCTGATTGACCTCTCATTCGACTAATAAGAGCCTTGAATTGGGTTTCTGAAACCTTGAAGAGCCAATGAATGAAAACCTAGGAAGGAGGACCCGCCTACTGTGAATGCAGGAGCCAGTTGAAGCACAGAAATTCAGGCTGGGTGAAGAGAGACTTACTGCTGCAGCAGATGAAAACAAAGGACGCTGGACGAATCTGCTACAGACCCCGCAGCATGGAGACCACCCACAAGTGGGACCTGCACTCATTCCAGCAGAATAGACGTTTAGGATTCTCTTCCGTCATCATAGACCGACAGAGGCCGACGACAAAGGTCGTAAATCATTCACCAAAACCGCAATACTGGAATTATGTTTTGATCGGGATCCACGAGCGGACCAGCGTCGCGTTCGTCTGACAATGGGGAAGAGAAGTTCGCCAGGACTCTGCTGCTGTGAAGAGGTAAGGTGTTATAAGCTAAATTATTATTTATCCCTGAAAACTGTAATCCAAAAATGACTTTTGACCGATCGGTAAATTACAACTGTACGGCGCACGCACTTCGTACTTTGTGCGCCGCGATAAACGGTTTATTTGCCGTGTTCGGACCGTGAACGCCCCCCCCCCCCCCCCGCTGCAGAAGAGGAGCGGGGGGGCGTTCACGGTCCGCGGGGGGAAGCCGCGCTGACTGCGCAGCGGTCGTCACATAGACATATGAGTCTGTTCCTTCATGTAGCGATAGCCGTCCTCTGTAGCGAGGGGGGGGGCAACCCCCCCCCCACACACACACACAGTAGCGAGTGGGGGGGGAGCCGCTGTGACAGCGTTGCTGTGGAAACATGCAACCAGTGTAATCCGTCTTGTAGCGAGGGCCGAACTCCGTCTTTGGTAGCGGGGGGGGGGACGACCCCCCCCCCCCCCCACACACACACACACACAGACACAGCCCTGAGTGTGACCTTTCATTAGAGCCTAAAATGAAGATTCTACATTGAATTATTCAAAAGTTACAGACGTTTTTCCAAACTGTGCCATTTGGCACAATTTGGCACAGTTCCAAAACGCCTGGGAACAAAGCTGTGTAAAATATTCATTTTTTGTGGTATTGTTACCAAATTTGGATCTCAGCTTGATAACACTTGGTTCTACATTTCTGTTGCATTTTCCAGCCGGATCGGACAGCTGTGTGTTATTTGCAAGCATTTGTATCCAAAAAAACACTGTGTCCAAATTTATTTTCTTCAAGTTCAGTATGTTTAGATGACTGTAACTCAGTGGCCGGAGCACGTAGAGAGATTATGTTTTTTTGCCAAAAAATTCAAAGTGTTTTCTTTTAAATGAGACCAACCCCATGAAGATGCTGCAAAGGGTTGAATAACAGCTTTCGATTTACTTTGGGCACATTATTTTTTGGCATTTTTAGGAAAATTGCCCAGAGTGCAAGGGGTTAATAATAAACACCTTCATTTAAAAACTGCTTTTTGTGTTTACTTGTGTTATCTTTGTCTAATACTTAAATTTGTTTGATCTGAAACATTTAAGTGTGATAAACATACCAAAAAATGAGAAATCAGGAAGGGGGCAAACACTTTTTCACACCACTGTATCTCTGTGTAATATTTAGTAAATTGATGTGTTTTTGTTTAATGCTACTGAACCTAAACCTAATTCTAACTTCTGTAATATTCTTCCTGACATACAGTATCTCACAAAAGTGAGTACACCCCTCACATTTTTGTAAATATTTTATTATATATTTTCATGGGACAACACTGAAGATATGACACTTTGATACAGTGTAAAGTAGTCAGTGTACAGCTTGAATAACAGTGTAAATTTGCTGTCCCCTCAAAATAACTCAACACACAGCCATTAATGTCTTAACAGCTGTCAACAAAAGCGAGTACGCCCCTAAGTGAAAATGTCCAAATTGTGCCCAATTAGCCATTTTCCCTCCCTGGTATCATGTGACTCGTTAGTGTTACAAGATCTCAGGTGTGAATGGGGAGCAGGTGTATTAAATTTGGCGTTATTGCTCCCACACTCTCTCATACTGGTCATTGGAAGTTCAACATGGCACCTCATGGCGAAGAACTCTCTCAGGATCTGAAAAAAAGAATTGTTGCTCTACATAAAGATGGCCTAGGCTATAAGAAGATTGCCAAGACCACAAAACTGAGCTGCAGCACGGTGACCAAGACCATGCAGTGGTTTAACAGGACAGGTTCCACTCAGAACAGGCCTCACCATGGTCAGCCAAAGAAGTTGAGTGCACGTGCTCAGCGTCATATGCAGAGGTTGTCTTTTGAAAATAGACGTATGAGTGCTGCCAGCATTGCTGCAGAGGTTAAAGGGGTGGGGGTGGGGTCAGCCTGTCAGTGCTCAGACCATACACCGCACACTGTATCAAATTGGTCTGCATGGCTGTCATTCCAGAAGGAATCCCCTTTTAAAGATGATGCACAAGAAAGCCCGCAAACAGTTTGCTGAAGACGAGCAGACTAAGGACATAGATTACTGGAACCATGTCCTGTGGTCTGATGAGACCAAGATAAACTTATGTGATTCAATTTGATTCAGACGGTGTCAAACTGGGGATTCTAAATTGTCCTTAGGTATGACTGTGAGAGTGAATGGTTGTCTGTCTCTCTGTGTTGTCCCTTCGATGGACTGGCGATCTGTCCAGGGTGTACCCTGCCTCTCGCCCAAAGATCCTGGGATAGGCTCTGGCATCCCCGCGACCCAAAAAGGATTAAGTGGAAGAAGATGGATGGATGGTGTCAAGCGTGTGTGGCGGCAACCAGGTGAGGAGTACAAAGACAAGTGTGTCTTGCCTACAGTCAAGCATGGTGGTGGGAGTGTCATGATTTAGGGCTGCATGAGTGCTGTCGGCACTGGGGAGCTACAGTTCATTGAGGGAGCCATGAGTGCCAACATGTGACCGACATAACAAGGCCTCACTTGCTGCGGTCACGTGACTGTGGTCGTGCTGAAACAGCGCTCGATACACAGCTCACGACACTTCGGCTTTATATTGCTTGAATCAGTGTTGAGTGGGTAGTGTCGAGCGTAACATCACTCGTCTGCGTGGGTTTACCTCGGGTACTCTGGTTTTCTTCCACAGGCCAAACACATGCAAATTTGGTTAATTGGAGACTCTAAAGTGGCCCTAGGTGCGAATGTGTGTGTGAATGGTGACGGGATTGGCGCCACACCGTGGCTGCCTCATCCATTCAGGAGAATGCCCTGCATTTCCCTCTGGGATTAATAAAGTATACAAAATACAATTTTTTTTTTTATTTTTTTTTTTGTGCAAGAATAAAGGTGCAAAAATATGATAAAAATTGCCAAATTAGAAATTTAAAAAATTTTCAAATTACAATTTAAGATTTAGCCTCTATCCAGGGGAACATTGTAGATTTACAGGAAAAAAAGTTGCAGTTTTGAAAAATGAAGTCACAATTTAAAAGCATGATGTGTTTTGGGAATTTCCACAGCAGGTTGGATGCAGCTGCAGAAGTTACAAAGGCAACTTTGTCTGTCTGCAGCTCACTCAGGTGGTGATTTCATGTCTGTTTGCTTGTTTACTTTGAGTTAAAATGAAATTGCGGCACACGAAAAATTTACCCGTTCATGTTTGGTCTGAGCACCCCTCGTCTTTTCTAATGTTTGGTCAACTTTCAGATTTAACATGATAATCAGCAGTAGCAAGTGCAGCTGCTCAGTTTTCCTTGGATGTCTTAAATTTGAAACATTTCTCATAAATTTTGACTTTTTCTTTCCTGAACCGATAACATTTTTGTCCAGGCAGCGGCGCTGGTTGAAGAGGAGACCAGACGGTACCGACCTACCAAGAACTACCTGAGCTACCTACCCACTCCTGACTTCTCCACCTTTGAGGTAAAAACTAAAAATAACTCATCAGCCGTTACATTACCGTTGTTTCAGCAGCTGAGACAGAATTTACCATATTTCTCTTTTCTGTCCTTATCACCCTTCAGACAGAAATCATGAGGAATGAGTTTGATCGGCTGGCAGCCCGTCAGCCGATGGACCTGTTGAGCATGAAGAGGTAAAATAAATAAATTAGTGGTGTCACTTTTAATCATGATTAATTGGATTTAGATGACATTTAGATGTCTTCTGAATCACATCACACTAGGTGTTTTAGTGTGTTTAATTGCATGCCGACATCTCATCTGACATGGTTTTCATCAGAATACCTCAGGGTTTAAATATTGCCGTACCATTTGCCATCCACTTGAAGGAACCTTCCTCGGCTTATTTCATAGCATTTTGCTTTAGATGTTAATGAACTTGGGTTCACACCACTCTCCCTCTTTTGTCACTTGTGGGATCCATGTGTGGTAGACGACACCACATTTGATGCCAACATTAGCAGGTTAGCTCTGGTTGTCAGACCAACTTAGTCATGTGAAAGAAAAAAAAATTAGAACTCCCCATTAAATATTCAGTTCTTTATTAAGAAATGTTCACATATTGATGTTTAATCTTGTTTTAGATAGATAGATAGATAGATACTTTATTTCGAACAAAAAAGTATAACAAAAACAAAACAAATGACAAATGCAATAAAGTAACAGTATACAGTGTTCAAAAGGGAGAAGGAAGAAGTGAACACTTATTAATTCCATCTCCTCTTTTCCATAAATACACCCATGTGAATTATATACAAATTACCACATTTAAGACCCTCACGAACCGGCCTCAGTTTGTGAGAACCCGGGACTGTGTGTCCGACACGATCATCAGTAGCACGGGGGCCCCCCAGGGAACGGTGCTGGCTCCCTTCCTGTTCACTCTTTATACTGCGGACTTCTCACACAACACAACACACTGCCATCTACAGAAGTTCTCTGATGACTCTGCGATCGTTGGCCTCATCTCCAATGGAGATGAAGCTGAGTACAGAGGGCTTATCCAGGACTTCGTGGACTGGTGCCATCGGAACTGCCTCCAGATCAACGCGAGGAAAACTAAGGAGCTGGTGGTGGACTGCCGCAGGCATGGGCAGCCCCTCACAGTACCAGTAAATATACAGGGAACAGACATCGAGATGGTGACATCCTATAAGTACCTGGGTATTCATCTGAACAATAAACTAGACTGGTCACACAATACTGATGCACTCTACAAGAAGGGACAGCGCAGGCTGTTCCTGCTGAGGAGACTCAGGTCTTTTGGTGTACAAGGGGCGCTGCTGAAGTCATTCTATGACACGGTGGTGGCATCAGCCATCACTTTTGGAGTGGTCTGCTGGGGCAGTGGCATTACTGCAGCCGATAGGAAGAGACTGAACAAACTGATTAAGAAAGCTAGCTCTGTCCTGGGGCAGCGCCTTGATCCGATGGAGGAGATAGGAGAGAGAAGGACGGTGGCTAAACTGTCATCTCTGCTGGAGTCCGAGTTCCACCCTATGCAGGACATACTGAATGCACTGAGGAGCTCATTTAGCAGCAGACTACATCATCCCAGGTGCACAACCGAGAGGTTTCGTAGGTCCTTCCTACCAACGGCTGTCAGACTGTACAACCTAAGCAGGGCTGCTCGCAGAGATAGCAAAAAGACGTAACAAACTAATAGTTTTTTGAATGCAAAAGATGCAATAGACTTACACAATGGTCCCCTCCGGCATACAACTAGGAACTTACCGGTCGCTATGGAGGGTGAGAATATGTATGGGCACATAATCATACCATGTAGGATAACTAAGTAGACGGTTATGCTGTTTCATTCCATCTAGCAACAATGCTCTGCACTGTGTGTGTTTATATATTTACATATTTATTCCATCTAGCTACAATGCTCAGCACTGGGTGTGTTTATATATTTATATATCTACATATTATTCCATCTAGCTACATTGCTCCGCACTGTGTGTGTTTATATACTTGCATATTTATTCCACCTAGCTGCAATGCTCCGTACTGTGGGTGTTTATATATTTACATATTTATTCCATCTAGCTACAATGCTCTGCACTGTGTGTTCATATATTCATATATTTATTCCATCCAGCTACAATGCTCTGCACTGTGTGTCTGTGTGTGTGTGTATATATATATATTTTATAGTAATACGTACATATGTATATTAGCTGCTCTTGCTTGCTTGTTTTTTTTTTTGTTTTGTTTTTTTTTTTTTTTTTCTTGCCTTCTGATTGTTGCTCTGAGTGTTGCTATCCCTGTGCTGTTGCAATCCTGGAATTTCCCCGTTGTGGGACTAATAAAGGCTTATCTTATCTTATCTTATCTTATCTTATCTTATCTTAAGTAAACAATTTACTGTATTTTTTACATATCAACATTAACACCCATCCATCCTAACATACACTCACCGGCCACTTTATTAGGTACACCATGCTTGTAACGGGTTGGACCCCCTTTTGCCTTCAGAACTGCCTCAATTCTTCGTGGCATAGATTCAACAAGGTGCTGGAAGCATTCCTCAGAGAGTTTGGTCCATATTGACATGATGGCATCACACAGTTGGCGCAGATTTGTCGGCTGCACATCCATGATGCGAATCTCCCGTTCCACCACATCCCAAAGATGCTCTATTGGATTGAGATCTGGTGACTGTGGAGGCCATTTGAGTACAGTGAACTCATTGTCATGTTCAAGAAACCAGTCTGAGATGATTCCAGCTTTATGACATGGCGCATTATCCTGCTGAAAGTAGCCATCAGAAGTTGGGTACATTGTGGTCATAAAGGGATGGACATGGTCAGCAACAATACTCAGGTAGGCTGTAGCGTTGCAACGATGCTCAATTGGTACCAAGGGGCCCAAAGAGTGCCAAGAAAATATTCCCCACACCATTACACCACCACCACCAGCCTGAACCATTGATACAAGGCAGGATGGATCCATGCTTTCATGTTGTTGACGCCAAATTCTGACCCTACCAGCAGCAGAAATCGAGAGTCATTAGACCAGGCAACGTTTTTCCAATCTTCTATTGTCCAATTTCGATGAGCTTGTGCAAATTGTAGCCTCAGTTTCCTGTTCTTAGCTGAAAGGAGTGGCACCCGGCGTGGTCTTCTGCTGCTGTAGCCCATCTGCCTCAAAGTTCGACATACTGTGCGTTCAGAGATGCTCTTCTGCCTACCTTGGTTGTAACGGGTGGTTATTTGAGTCACTGTTGCCTTTCTATCAGCTCGAACCAGTCTGGCCATTCTCCTCTGACCTCTGGCATCAACAAGGCATTTCCGCCCACAGAACTGCCGCTCACTGGATATTTTTTCTTTTTCGGACCATTCTCTGTAAACCCTAGAGATGGTTGTGCGTGAAAATCCCAGTAGATCAGCAGTTTCTGAAATACTCAGACCAGCCCTTCTGGCACCAACAACCATGCCACGTTCAAAGTCACTCAAATCACCTTTCTTCCCCATACTGATGCTCGGTTTGAACTGCAGGAGATTGTCTTGACCATGTCTACATGCCTAAATGCACTGAGTTGCCGCCATGTGATTGGCTGATTAGAAATTAAGTGTTAACGAGCAGTTGGACAGGTGTACCTAATAAAGTGGCCGGTGAGTGTATATTGATGTCTATACATCAAAACCAGCCTCAAACAACACAGATATACACAGTACTGTCCCACCCACCATTCCATAGTGTCCCATAATGTCCCAGAGTGAGCATAGTGAATCGTACATATAAATACTACCCTTCTAACATATATCCTTTCAGCAAATAATGTTTATACCTCTTTTTGAATTGAATTCTGTTTGTACATAGTTTCAGTTCCGGCTCCAGACTGTTCCACAAATCCACCCCACAGACAGATATGCACATACTTTTCTTGGTTGTTCGTATCTTGAGTTTTGTAAAGTTTAAGTCTCCTCTCAAATTATGATCATTGTCTCTTTTTTAAATATTTTTTGTATATTAGTTGGGAGTTGATTATTAATTGCCCTGTGCATTACTTGTGCTGTCTTAAATTTAACTAAATCGATGAACTTTATGACATGTGACTTTAAAAACAACGAATTGGTATGGTCTCTATATCCTACATTATTTATTATCCTTATAGCTCTTTTTTGTAATGTGCATATTGACTGTAGGTTGGTCTTGTAGGTGTTTCCCCAGACTTCTACATAGTAGTTAAGATAAGGTAGAAACAGTGAATTGTACAGTAAGACCAATGATTTATAGTCCAAGATGTGTCTTGTCTTCCCCAATATCCCTATACATTTTGCTAACTTGGCCCGGATGTGACTGATGTGAGGTTTCCAGCAGATTTTATTGTCTAGCGTCACCCCCAGAAACTTATTTTCCTGTACTGTTTCTATTCTGGTATCATCAATCGTTACCATTATTTCATGATTTATTTTATAATTTCCAAACAACATAATCTTTGTTTTTTTTTAGATTTAGAAATAATTTATTTTTGTTGAACCACTGTGTTAACTTTTTCATTTCAGTTGTGACCACCTCTAAAACCTGCTGCAAATTCTCACCAGTGCAAAGGATATTTGTGTCATCCGCAAACAAAATAAATTTCAGAATTTTTGATACTTGGCATATGTCATTCATATACAAAATAAAGTGTTTGGGTCCCAAAACTGACCCCTGGGGCACACCACAAGTGATGTCCATGAAGGGTGATTTGTGCTCACCAATTTGTACAAATTGTTGTCTGTTACTTAAATAACTTTCCACCCAACTCAGTCCTACCCCTCTTATTCCATACCTTTCCAGTTTCCTTAGTAGTATCCTGTGGTCAATGGTGTCAAAAGCTTTCTTTAAATCTATAAATACTCCTACAGCAACCTTTTTTTTATCTATACAACTAGTAATTTCTTCTATAAGTTCGATCAGTGCCAAAGATGTAGATTTATCTGCTCTAAAGCCATACTGGCTGTCTGTAAGGAGGTTGTGTTTTTCAATGAAATCATCCAGTGTCTTAGTGAAGATTTTTTCAAGTATTTTGGAGAATTGTGAGAGTAAAGAGCCTGGCCTGTAATTTGTGAAACAATGACTGTCTCCTGTT
Organism: Pholidichthys leucotaenia; assembly: GCA_020510985.1. Taxonomy (NCBI): domain Eukaryota; kingdom Metazoa; phylum Chordata; class Actinopteri; order Cichliformes; family Pholidichthyidae; genus Pholidichthys; species Pholidichthys leucotaenia. Next base: position 193,472,928 of record CM035843.1, on the reverse strand, counting down.
TTGTATAGAGGTATTACTTTTGCTATTTTCATTTTGTCTGGAAATTTACCAGTTTGAAATGACAGGTTACAGATGTGGGTGAGTGGCTTAACAATTCCTTCAATTACTTTTTTCACTATTGTCATGTCAATTTCATTCCAGTCCATTGATTTTTTGTTCTTAAATTTACTCACAGTCTCGATAATTTCCTTTTCAGTAACTGCACCCAAAAAGACTGTGTTTGGATTTCTATCTTCTATTTCATTTACAGAACCTCTGTTGTTTGTTTCTGCTGTCACTATTGATTTTGCTAATTCAGGACCAACGTTTACAAAAAATTTATTGAAACCACTGACCACATCCTCCATATTATTTATCAGATTTCCATTTTCAATAAAATATTCTGGATAATTAGCATTCTTAGGTCGATTACTAATAATCCCATTGAGTACTTGCCATATTCCTCTTAAGTTATTTTTGTTATCCTCTAATATTCTGTTGTAATATTCTTTCTTACAGGTCCTCATTATATTAGTAAGCTTATTTTTATATCTTTTATATTTGATCTCAGCTTCCACCTTTCTGCATTTAATGAATTGTTTATATAATGTATTCTTCTTTTTACATGCATTTATTTATTTTTTTTTATTTAAGTTTTTGTAAAGGGTATACAGGTCGTTACAGCAATGCAGTGTTTACATTTTCATCACATGTTCCCTTATTTTCTGATATCTGACAACATTGGAAGATTAATTCTTACAACACCCCTTTTTTTTTTAAAGTGAAAGAAAAAGTGAAATTAAAGAGAAAAAAAAACAAGAAACAAATAACAAAAAACAAACAAACAAACCAGTAAAAAACAAACAAAAAGAAAAAGTAAGTAAATAAAGATAAAAGAGCATCTGAGTAGTGTTGGAACAAAGAGCGGAACCATTATTGAAATGGTATTTGTCAAAGATTAGATCTAATGGAAGACACATATGCGGTCCAGGGTTGCCAAAAGTTCATGAACACATCCATGTCCATGGATGTGTTCACATACATTTAAATCCAAGATGGCGCCCACAGCGGTCGACATGGTGCTTCGCTGCGCTCTTTGTTTGTTTTTGTTTGTCAATTGTGTGTCTGCTTGCACTTATACCCGTGAAGAACTTTTAAATATCAGGACTTTGACCCCCACGGACCTCCTCCCAGTTTTTCTAGCCCCTGCCACCGATCTGGTTTATTGTTTGGCTCGGAAAGTGAGACGGCGGAAGAGAGGAAGACGAGCGGGCGCTCTCGTACGACTTCGCAGGAGAGGCTCGCGAACGGCGCTGCCTGGCATATTTCTGTCCAATACCAACTCTCTCTCTAACAAGGTGGATGAACTGAGACTGCTGATGCGTTTTAAGGACCTCGCCTCCTCAGCTGTCCTCTGCTTTACTGAGACCTGGCTCCGGGAAAATATACCGGACAGCGCGCTGCGCCTCGACGGCTTCCAGCTCTTCCGTGCTGATCGTGACACAGAGCTTTCCGGCAAGACCACAGGAGGCGGTGTCTGCTTCTACATCAACTGTAGCTGGTGCTCTGATGTAACGGAAATTTCCAAACACTGTTCTCCTGCCTTGGAATTTCTTGTTATCAACTGCAAGCCTTTTTATTCCCCACGGGAGTTTGCTTCTTTTATACTGATCGCTGTGTACGCCCCTCCCGACGCGGACACGCGCGAAGCTCAGCGCGTGCTCGCGGATCACATTCAACACACAGAGCGGAGTTTTCCAGACTCGCTGATTATTGTGGCTGGCGACTTTAATCAGTGCAATCTGAGCCACGATCTCCCCCGCTACAAACAGTTTATTAAATGCCCCACCAGAGGATTAAACACACTGGATCACTGTTACACCACAGTGAAAGACGCATATCGCGCTGTCCCTCGAGCTGCGCTGGGATTATCTGTTCACGTGATGGTTCACCTCATTCCCACATACAGACAGAGATTGAAGCTCACTAAACCTGTTGTGAGCACTACGAAGATACGGACCAGTGATGCTGAGGAGAAGCTGGAAACGTGCATGGAAATATCTGACTGGGGCATGCTTAAAGGAGCCACGCATGATCTGGATGAGTACACGGACACTGTGAACTCATATATCCACTTTTGTGAAGAGAACATTCTTCCATCACGCACCAGGGTGAGTTACTCTAATGACAAACCCTGGTTCACAGCTAAGCTCAGACAGATCAGGAAGGAGAAGGAAGCAGTGCTGAAAAGTGGAGACAGGGACTGCTACAGGGAGGTTAAATACCGGTTTAACAGAGAGCTGAAGAGGGCTAAATCTGTGTACTCAGAGAGACTCCAGCAGCAGTTCACTGCTAATGATTCGGCTTCCGTGTGGAGAGGACTGAGGCAGATCACCAACTATCGGCCTCAGGCTCCTAAAGGTCAGGATGACAAAGCCCTTTGTCAGAGACTGTCCCAACACTATGCCCGTTTTGACACCTCGTCATCTGTGTCCAACTCCCCCCCTCCCTCCAGCTCCACAGCCTCCACATTCCCTACTTCATTTAAGGCACCCCCCCCACCTCCCCCCCTCCCCTTATCATCAGTGAGCAGGATGTGCTCAAACAGTTCTCCAGACTGAACCCGCGCAAGGCCCCCGGCCCAGACGGCGTGTCTCCCTCCACCCTGAGACTCTGTGCGAAACAGCTGGCTCCTGTATTCACAGACATTTTTAACACCTCCCTTAAGTTATGCCACGTGCCGTCCTGCCTCAAATCCTCCACCATCATCCCTGTCCCCAAGAAGCCACGGATCACTGGACTTAATGACTACAGACCTGTAGCGCTCACCTCTGTAGTCATGAAGTCCTTTGAGCGCCTGGTCCTGTCCCACCTCAAGTCCATCACCACCCCTCTCCTGGACCCGCTGCAGTTTGCCTACCGAGCCAACAGGTCTGTAGACGATGCAGTCAACCTGGCCCTCCACTCCATCCTGCAGCACCTGGACTCCCCGGGAACCTACGCCAGGATCCTGTTTGTGGACTTCAGCTCCGCATTCAACACCATCCGCCCCGCTCTGCTCCGGGACAAGCTGTCCCTGCTCAACGTGCCTGACTCCCTCTGCAGGTGGATCATCGACTTCCTGACGGACCGGAGGCAGCATGTGCGGCTGGGAAAGACTGTCTCAGACTATACTAGCATCAGCACCGGATCACCCCAGGGCTGTGTACTTTCCCCCCTACTCTTCTCCCTTTACACCAACTCCTGCACCTCCAGCCACCAGTCTGTCAAGTTGATCAAGTTTGCGGACGACACCACCCTCATCGGGCTCATCTCCAACGGCGACGAGTCCGCCTACAGGAGAGAGGTGGCCCAGCTGGCGTCCTGGTGCAGCAATAACAACCTGCAGCTGAACGCTCTGAAGACAGTGGAGATGATTGTAGACTTCAGGAAAGTCACTACTCCTCTGCCCCCCCTCACCCTCTCAGGCTCTCCCATCACCACTGCTGATTCCTTCCGCTTCCTAGGCACTACCATCACCAGGGACCTCAAATGGGAGCTGACCATCAGCTCACTCATCAAAAAAGCCCAGCAGAGGATGTTCTTCCTGTGGCAGCTGAGGAAGCTCAAGCTACCCACCAAGATGTTAGTGCAGTTCTACACAGCCATCATCGAGTCCATCCTCACCACCTCCATAACCGTGTGGTACGCAGGAGCCACTGCCAGGGACAGACTAAGGCTGCAGCGCGTCGTGCGCACTGCTGAGAAGGTGATCGGCTGCAAGCTCCCATCTCTCCAGGATCTGTACATCTCCAGGACCCGGAGGCGTGCTGGCCGGATCATAGCCGATCCCTCACACCCTGGTCATGTACTGTTTGCCCCCCTCCCCTCTGGTAGAAGACTTCGGTCCATCCAGACTAAAACCTCCCGTCACATGAACAGCTTCTTCCCCTCTGCCATTAGACTGCTGAACACTAAGTGACTCTCGTGCACCATGTACAGCAGCTCAACCAGACTCATGTCAATCATCACTGTTTTCTTCCTGCATTACCGACTGCACTATATAGTTCTCCACAGTATCTGCTGCTGGCTAATATATATTTTAACTGTTGACCAGTATCACTTAATCTTATCCTACACTTTATTACATGTATAGTTTATTTCTCTTATCTTATCATGTTTAATGTTGCAGCATTGTACCGAGACAAATTCCTAGTTTGTGTACTACATGAACAATGGCAATAAACCTGATTCTGATTCTGATTCTGATTCTGATGTCCTGTCTCAGTGCGAATGTCAACTTTTCCATCGAGTAAATGTCTTGGATCACGTTAGTCCAATCTTCAGGTGTAGGACAGTCCTTCAACATCCATTTTTTAGTTAGAGCTTTTTTGCTTGCCAATATTAAAACATTGAATAAGTATTTTTCTCCTCGTCTTTCCAGTGAGTCCGGTAGTAAACCCAAATACAAAGTTACAAAAGAAAAGGGAACTGTAATTTTGAATATTTTCCCCAATATTGTCTGTACCTTGGTCCAATATTGGTGGATAACTGGGCATGACCAAAACACATGAAAATGATTTGCAGTCTTTTCACCACACAAGCGCCAACAGTTCAATCCCTTATGGGTAAATTTGTTTTGTGCAGGTGTTCTGAAAAATCTTGCCAAGTTTTTCCATCCAAATTCTCTCCACTGCAGGGATGAGGTACTTTTCCATTGCTGTTTATTTAGCTTTTCCCATATTTCCAGTTGTAAAGTGAAATTCCCCTCTTTTTCCCATCTCTCTTTTATATAAGATGTGTTGTCTCCTTTTAAGTCTTGAAGACCTTGGTATATTTTAGAAATGTATCTGATCCCTGGGATCCCTTTATATGCCATTAAGAAGACCTTCAGAACACCTGACTGGGCCCTTTCCAAAACCTCCTTTTTAAGTATATTGTTTATGTGGTGTCTAAGCTGGAAGAACCTGTAAAGGTCTTGATTTATTAGGCCTTGTTTTTTCAAATCTTCAAAACTTCTTAAGATTTGCCCTTTAAAAAAATCGTAATATTTTATCAGCCCTTTCTCCTTCCACTTTTTAAATCTGGTGTCTGTTTTATTAGGAGTAAAGTCCTGATCATAGGCGATCCATTGCAGAAGTCGATAGGGCTCTTTAGTTTGATTCTCTCTGACTATCTTAAACCAAATTTTTAGCGGGGTCTCTATCCACGGGTTAGTGTTATTCAAAAGCTTAGGTAAGACATTGTTCCCTATTATCGCCTGTAGGGGGATGTCACTTGTTATTTGGCATTCGATCTCCTTCCATTGTGCAGTGTAGACTGGGTTACATATCTCTACTAAAGTTTTAATTTGTGCGGCTTTAAAGTAGTCCCTGATATTTGGCAGCGCGAGCCCACCTTTGTCTTTGTTTAGCTGTAGGGTTCTATATCTGATTCTAGGTCTCTTGCCCTGCCATATGAATCTTGAGATCCTTCTGTCCAGCTCCTGCCATGTTTTTTTGGGAGGTTCTACCGGTATTGTTTGGAAAAGGTATAGAAGACGTGGAAGTATATTCATTTTGACTGCTTCAATTCTTTGTGCAGTACCCAAGAATGGTATCATATTCCATCTTGCTAGGTCAGATTTTATTTTTGTCACCAGTGGATCATAGTTTAGTGATATAATTTTGTTGAGTTGTTTCGGGATATTGACCCCCAGATATTTCATAGATTCCGACTCCCAGTTAGTTTTGAGTTTGCTTAGTGAATAATGATTTGGGTCATAGTTGAATGTTAAAACTTGGGTTTTATGCATATTTAATTTGTACCCCGATAAATCTCCATACTCTGAAAAAACTGAGGTTAGTTCTGGTAAAGAAGTGTCCGGCTGCCCTAGGTATATTAAAATGTCATCAGCAAAGAGTGCTATTTTATGTTCCTTCTGACCAAGTGTAATACCTTGAATTTTTTGGTTTTGTCTTATCCATTGGCTCAGAGGTTCTATGAAGATTGCAAAGAGCAGTGGAGACAGGGGGCAGCCCTGACGACATCCTCTTTCCAGTTCAAAAGATGATGATAAATTACCGTTAATCCTTATTTTAGCTGTTGGTTTTTTATATAATGCCTGTATAGTTCTAATGAAGTTGTTATGAAAATTGAAACTGGATAAGATTCTATATAGAAAAGACCAGTCAACCGAATCGAATGCTTTTTCAGCATCTAATCCCAATATGACTGCATTTAAGTTATATTTTTTTATATGATGAATTATGTGTAAAGTGCGTCGAATGTTGTCTTGTGTCTGTCTTTGTCTTATAAAACCTGTTTGGTCTAAATGAATTAGGTCTGTCAGTATATTTTCTAACCTTTTGGCAAGGATAATGGTAAAAAGCTTATAGTCCTGATTTAGTACACTGATTGGTCTGTAGTTGGAGCACTCTAGTTTATCCTTTTCAGGTTTAGGTATAACTGCAATGACCCCTTCTCTCCAGGAGGGGGGGATTTCCCCTGTGTGGAGGACATAATTAAATGTTTTCAGGAGGAGAGGAGATAGTTGCTGTTTAAAGGTTTTGTACCACTCTGCTGTATAGCCATCAGCTCCTGGGGATTTGTTAGCTTTAAGTTTCATAATTGCTTTTTCCAATTCTTTAGGATGTATTTCTGACAGTAGTGTTTTATTTTGTGACTCCGTAAGTTGGGGAAGGTTTAATGTGTTTAGGAATGCCTCGGATGCGTTTTTATGTTTTTTGTGGGAGTATAAGTTCTTATAGTAATTCTCGAAGTTTTTAAGAATATCCTGAATTCTGAATTTTATTTCCTTTGATACTGGGTCTCTGATTTTGTAGATTGCTCTTTCTGTTTGATGTTTCCTCAATTTATAGGCTAGCAATTTTGCCGATTTACTGCCTGCTTCATAGTATTTTTGTTTCAGAAATGTAAGTTTCTTCTGGATTTCTATTGTGTAGATCTCATTTATTTGGTTTTTAATTTCCTTAATCTTGAGCGAGTCAGTAGAATGAGTGTTGCCTTTGTGTTCTTTTTCTAGGTTCCTAAGTTCTGACTCTAATGTGGATAGTTTTTCTTGTCTTAGTTTCTTTTGGGTTGCCAGTTTTGCAATAATCTTTCCTCTTATTACAGCTTTACATGCATCCCACAGTATTAAAGGGGATACTTATCCATTATCGTTATCTTCCAAATATCTGAGAATATCTGATTCCAATTCATCTTTCAATGGTCCTTTCAGGACATTTGAATTTAACCTCCAAGAAAATGTATTATTTGTGTATTTTTGGATATTTAAGTCCATGTAGATCGGACTGTGGTCGGAGAGATCCATCAGTCCTATTTTACATGTTTTTACTCTTCCAATGTCTCTATTAAACATAAAAAAATAGTCAATCCTTGAGTAAGATGAATGTGGAGTTGAGTAAAATGTATAGTCTTTTACACTGGGGTTGAGTTCCCTCCACACGTCACAGATTCCCAATTCTTTTAGTAGCATCCGAGTCTTCCTGTTTTGGGTGTTATTTTGATGTGGGGAATTACCAGAAGCATCCCAGTATGGATTCAGTCTAAGATTGAAGTCCCCACCACATATCACTAAACCTTGAGCTTTAGTTATCATTAGGTCGAATACATTTTTATAAAATTTCCAGTTAGCCCCTGGGGGAGCATACACATTCAGCAGGGTGATATCTTCTCCCTCTAGCCGCCCAGTTACCAAACTGTATCTCCCTTCTTTATCTTTGTGTTCTGATTTTTTTTCAAATGTAATTTTGGTTGATATCAATGTCGCTACTCCCCTCCTCCTCCCTGATTTATATGAAGATGAAGAGATCATTTTAAACCCTTGTCTACTGAGTTTATTGTGTTCCACGTCTGTTAGGTGGGTTTCTTGTAAAAGTATTATTCCTGCTTTGTCTTTTTTCATTTTGCCTAGAATCTTGGATCTTTTAACTGGATTCAGGATTCCTTTTACATTATATGAAATTATTTTGGTTACACCCTGTTTCTCCATTGTGTTGTTTTGTTTAGTATAACTGTGTGGTGGCCCTCTTTTGTGCTACTCAGAAACTGAAAGAACATTAAAAACAAGAAAAACATTAAGAACATAGTGTAAAAAACTTTAAAACAAAAAGCTGTCATAAGAACTTCCTGAGCTGAGGTCTTTTTAAAGACCCTGTAAGAGCCTTGATGGAGTGAAGGCTCTGAGGGAAATTCCTCAAACTCTGTTACGTGTTGAGGGCCCTCTCTTACCACTGAAAGTAGTCCCATGCTTTTAACGTGAGTTTCAGAACCCAATCCAAACTTGTAATGATTTTTTTTTTTTTTTCCTTTTATGCCTAAACCCTGTGAAATTGTGTGCACCCTCCCACCCCATCACATCAAACATTCACGCAAAAACAGTATTTGTTAGTATGAGGAGAACATGTGGATTATTGTCACATTTCTATTTTAACAAGGTTTTTTTTTTTTTTTATTACAAAGACTTATTTGTTTCAAATAATATGATTGTTCCATGAAATGTTTTACCACATGCTGAATATGCATCTCCTTTAATGTTTGTTACCTTGTATGAGGGGGGTTGGATGTGCGGATTGATTCAAGAGAAAAAAAAAAAAAAAAAAAGGTCGCTATTCCAACCTGAAAACGGATAGTTTATCCGCGACGCTCTGGTGCTGGGTTTCCCGCTGCTGGTCCGTGGATTTTGAAGGTCTTTGTGTTGTCCATGTTTGCGCTTTGATCTTCTCACTCGGGTCTGCTGGGGGTTTAAATACCGTTACCGGGAGGCCTCTTTTCGCCATGTCAGCTGTTGCTTCTTCCGCCGAATTATAGAGACACGTTTCATCGCCGTAGAAGACCCTTAACTTCGCAGGAAATGGTGTCTGAAAGCGCAATTTCTTCTCTCTTAACACCTTTTTCGCGTCATTGTATTCCCTGCGCTTTTTAAGGACCTCCGGGGTGTAATCGTGTTCCACGTAGACTTTTCTCTCCTGGTGCATAAATCCTTTTTTCTGCCAGGCCAGTCTTACAACCTCTTGTTTTATTTTGAAATTGGAAAATCTTACCAACACCGAACGTGGGGGCGCTTCCGCCGCCGGCCTAGCGGCTAATGAACGATGTGCCTTTTCTATCTTCAAGTCGGTGGTTTGTGGAATATCCAATTTCTCTCTTAGTAAGGATTCCACGCATTCTGCCATTGAGTTAAAACCATTTTCGGTTCCTTCTATCAGACCATGAATTCTTATGTTGTCTCTTCTTTGTTTTCCTTCTTGGTCGGTTAGCTTAGCCTCTATAGCTGCTTGTCTTTTGCGTAGGTCTAGCACAGAATCTTCGAGCACTTTTATTCGATCCTCTGTTTCCAAGATTCGGTTCTCGGCCTGGTCCACTCTGCTGTTTGTCCTTTTCAATTCTTCTCTGAATTCCCGAAATTCGGCCGTAACATCTCGGCGAAATCGTCGTAGCTCCTCAAATAGTGATTTCAGGCTAACCCTTTTGTTAGCTATCACCAGTTCCTCGTCTTCTGAACGGAGATCTTCCAGTTCGGATTCTCCGGCCGATACGTGTCCTGGCCTGGAGAATTTCAGTTTCTTCTGTTTTCCTTTAGACATGATGATTTTGTCTTTTGATTTTCACTCCTCCAAAAATCCGTTAAGTTTGATTTTCAAGGTGTTATCCTGAATTGGGTCTGAGAACTTCAGTGTTAAGCTGCAGTCGCCATGGCGTCTACATGCATTTATTAACCCCTTGGTGACCCAAGGAATATTTTTTTTTTGTTGTCTGTCACTGTATTGTTTTATAGGACAGTTTTTATTGTACAATGATTGAAATATTTATAAATATGATGTTAATGACCTATAAATATACTGCACGGTGGCGCAGTGGTTTAGCACTGTGGCAGCACAGTTTTACCCTCGGCCGGGGGATCGCGGGGATCATGAGATCGTGGGTTCGATCCCAGCCCCCGACCAACAGTGAGCTGTGTGGAGTTTGCATGTTCTCCCCGTGTTGCGCGGGTTTACTCCGGGATTTCTCCGGTTTCCTCCCGCATACCAAAAACATGTAGGTTTAGGGCGCTCGCGCACGCAGCAACCAGCAGCCGGTGGCTTGTCACCAGACTGCAAACCAAATCTACCTACGGGTACAAATAAGTAACAAAAAAAAAAAAAAAAAAATTTGTAAAAATTTATCATATGCTTTATTTATATCATTTTCATCATAAACTATCTTCCAGTCTTGTATTAATAATTCCTTTGTCAGTAAATACATTGATTCTTCGGTTCTTATTCTTTTATATTTAATATTTTTGGTATACTTTTTCTTCCTATAATCACATTGATAGACAACAAAAATCGGCAGGTGGTCACTGATATCATTCACTAAAAGCCCACTCCTGATATTATTTTCCATAATGTTTGTGGATATGTTATCTATTAGTGTGGCACTGTGTGACGTGATTCTGCTAGGTCCGGTAATTTTGTTTTTAACTTTTTCATTTCAGTTGTGACCACCTCTAAAACCTGCTGCAAATTCTCACCAGTGCAAAGGATATTTGTGTCATCCGCAAACAAAATAAATTTCAGAATTTTTGATACTTGGCATATGTCATTCATATACAAAATAAAGTGTTTGGGTCCCAAAACTGACCCCTGGGGCACACCACAAGTGATGTCCATGAAGGGTGATTTGTGCTCACCAATTTGTACAAATTGTTGTCTGTTACTTAAATAACTTTCCACCCAACTCAGTCCTACCCCTCTTATTCCATACCTTTCCAGTTTCCTTAGTAGTATCCTGTGGTCAATGGTGTCAAAAGCTTTCTTTAAATCTATAAATACTCCTACAGCAACCTTTTTTTTTATCTATACAACTAGTAATTTCTTCTATAAGTTCGATCAGTGCCAAAGATGTAGATTTATCTGCTCTAAAGCCATACTGGCTGTCTGTAAGGAGGTTGTGTTTTTCAATGAAATCATCCAGTGTCTTAGTGAAGATTTTTTCAAGTATTTTGGAGAATTGTGAGAGTAAAGAGCCTGGCCTGTAATTTGTGAAACAATGACTGTCTCCTGTTTTGTATAGAGGTATTACTTTTGCTATTTTCATTTTGTCTGGAAATTTACCAGTTTGAAATGACAGGTTACAGATGTGGGTGAGTGGCTTAACAATTCCTTCAATTACTTTTTTCACTATTGTCATGTCAATTTCATTCCAGTCCATTGATTTTTTGTTCTTAAATTTACTCACAGTCTCGATAATTTCCTTTTCAGTAACTGTACCCAAAAAGACTGTGTTTGGATTTCTATCTTCTATTTCATTTACAGAACCTCTGTTGTTAGTTTCTGCTGTCACTATTGATTTTGCTAATTCAGGACCAACGTTTACAAAAAATTTATTGAAACCACTGACCACATCCTCCATATTATTTATCAGATTTCCATTTTCAATAAAATATTCTGGATAATTAGCATTCTTAGGTCGATTACTAATAATCCCATTGAGTACTTGCCATATTCCTCTTAAGTTATTTTTGTTATCCTCTAATATTCTGTTGTAATATTCTTTCTTACAGGTCCTCATTATATTAGTAAGCTTATTTTTATATCTTTTATATTTGATCTCAGCTTCCACTGTTCTGCATTTAATGAATTGTTTATATAATGTATTCTTCTTTTTACATGCATTTAATAACCCCTTGGTGACCCAAGGAATATTTTTTTTTGTTGTCTGTCACTGTATTGTTTTATAGGACAGTTTTTATTGTACAATGATTGAAATATTTATAAATATGATGTTAATGACCTATAAATATACTGCACGGTGGCGCAGTGGTTTAGCACTGTGGCAGCACAGTTTTACCCTCGGCCGGGGGATCGCGGGGATCATGAGATCGTGGGTTCGATCCCAGCCCCCGACCAACAGTGAGCTGTGTGGAGTTTGCATGTTCTCCCCGTGTTGCGCGGGTTTACTCCGGGATTTCTCCGGTTTCCTCCCGCATACCAAAAACATGTAGGTTTAGGGCGCTCGCGCACGCAGCGACCAGCAGCCGGTGGCTTGTCACCAGACTGCAAACCAAATCTACCTACGGGTACAAATAAGTAACAAAAAAAAAAAAAAAAAAAATTTGTAAAAATTTATCATATGCTTTATTTATATCATTTTCATCATAAACTATCTTCCAGTCTTGTATTAATAATTCCTTTGTCAGTAAATACATTGATTCTTCGGTTCTTATTCTTTTATATTTAATATTTTTGGTATACTTTTTCTTCCTATAATCACATTGATAGACAACAAAAATCGGCAGGTGGTCACTGATATCATTCACTAAAAGCCCACTCCTGATATTATTTTCCATAATGTTTGTGGATATGTTATCTATTAGTGTGGCACTGTGTGACGTGATTCTGCTAGGTCCGGTAATTGTTGGATGTAAGCCCATACTGTACATTGTGTTGATAAATTCTTCTGTCAAACTATGTTGTTTTGAGTTCATCAGATCTATATTGAAATCCCCACAGATGAACATAACTTTATGAGTTAGTTTTGCAAACATTTTTTCCATCCAGTCCTTAAATAAGTCGATGTTTGATTCAGGTGCTCTATATACACAGCTCACTACTACATTCTTCACATTGTCCAGACAGATTTCTATTGTAATACATTCAAATAAATCATCCACAGTTACTGACAAATTTTCAACAACCTTGTATTTCAAGCTCTTGCCAACATAAATTGCAACTCCTCCTCCTTTTTTCACTTTTCTATTTATATAATTTAATTCATAGCCATCCATGGTAAAATCCACTCCTTTCTCTTCAGTGAGCCACGTCTCTGATATTGCCACAATATTGAATGTCTCTTTAAACTGATGTAAATAATCTTTAATGTTATTAAAGTTGGCATAGAGACTTCTGCTGTTGAAGCGGTTCATAGAAATATTGAAATCAGGTGTGACCATTGTGTTAAACTGTTCATCCGTGTAGTAACTACAGTCATTATTGATGGAGCTAAATAAATTATCAGGGTCTATGTTATATTATACGTCCTGTGGGTTGTGATCTGTATATTCAAAAACTTTCAGTTCCTGTTGTTCTTGTTTGTTGATCTTTTGTTTCATGTTGTTAAATGTCTTGTAGCAGATGAGTATATCCCTTCAGTGTCCTACAATTGTCTCTTGTTGCTGTCAACTCCAGTTCATAACATTCATTGATATTTGTCCGGTTCCATAATATTACAGATGTTAATGACCTTGGCTTCTTCAGGTGATCCGTTTAATTTGATGTATATTTTACAGTTTGATGACCAGGTGTTTTGAATCTTATTCTGCTTTCTCATGTATCTTGCTTTTCTGGCTATTTCTGCGTTTTCTTTTGTGAGGTGCTCGTTTATGTAAATGTTCGTTCCTTTCAGTTTCCTATCTTGTTTCAGCAGTGCAGTCTTGTGTTTTCTGTTCACAAACCTCATGATCACAGCCGGTTTGTCACCGTTTTTCCTGGGCAGAGGGTGGCAGGTCTCAATGGTATTACAGTCCAGCTGAATTCCTTTGGACTGCATGAAGGCCGCCACTTGTTGCTCCGTGGATTCCTCTTCCAGCTCGTCGAGCCTCCCTCCGCTGTCTGCGGCCACCGCTCGCGCGTATGATCGGGGTTTAATGTGGAGCCCTGTGATGATCACGTCGTTCACCCGGGTGTTCTGCTCCAGTTACGACACTCTGCTCTCCAGATACGCCAGCCTCTTGTCCTTCTCAGCGTTCTGGATCCACAGCGCTTTCACCTCCTCGATCAGGTCCAGGATGTTTCTTTGCTGCAGCTTAACAGCAGAAATCTCTTCAGCCAAGAAGTCCAGCGCTTTTTTTATGTCGTCCACCTCCTCAGTCTGCTGAGCTTTCTTGGGACCCATGATCCCGGCCGATGTACGTTGATTGTGATCGTAAGAAACAAAAAAAAAAAAAAACACGTGGGAGAAATCCCTTTGTTCTCCCTGAGCGTGAGGGGCCTGATTGCTTCACCAGCCACTACAATATTAAGTTATGAGACTGGCAATTTCTCTTTTTTCGCACGAGCAGGTTTATTCTCCAGCGGTAGTAACCAAAAAAAAAAAAAAACAGCTCAAAACGCTAGCTCTAAACTGAGTTTTAAGCAAGAAACGAACTGGGAGCCTTTACCTGTGCGTCCTCACCTTACAGGAACCGGAAGTGATTTATGATCACTTCCACTTCCAATGTTTTTATTGATCTGTGGAAAAGAAGGTGATTTAGTTGCAGGTAAATAACAAAAATTAACCTTGTTTTACTTGTTAAACAAAAGATATCAACAAAAATGCGTATTCTGAGGAAAAGGTTAGGACACCATACCACCTAATAGCTAGTGTTACCCCCTTTGGCTGAAATGACTTCAGTGTGATGTTTCTTGTAGCCATCTACCAGTCTCTGACATCGGTCTGAGGAAAGTTTGCCCCACTCCTCAACACAGAATTCTTTCAGCTGTGAGATGTTTGAGGGGTTTCTTGCATGTACAGCCCGTTTCAAGTCACCCCACAGCATCTCAATGGGATTAAGATCTGAGCTTTGACTCAGCCATTCCAGGACTCTCCATTTCTTAGTTTTGAGCCAGTCCTTGGTGGATTTACTGGTATGTTTTGGGGTCATTGTCATGTCACAGGGTCCAGTTCCGCTTCAGCTTTAATTTTTTTACAGATGGTTTCACGTGGTCCTCAAGCACGCAATGATGCACGGTAGAATTCATGATGGATTCTATGATGGTGAGCTGGCCAGGTCCTGCTGCAACAAGGCATCCCCAAACCATGACACTTCCACCTCCATGCTTCACAATTGGTATGAGGTTCTTTTCCTGGAATGCTGCATTTGATTTACGCCAAACACGTCCTCTTTTCTGGTGTCCAAATAATTCAATTTTAGACTCAACTCTCCAAAGAATATTATTCCAGAAGTCCTGATCTTGGTCTATGTTCTCTCTGGCAAACTTCAATCTGGTGTTCGTGTTTCTCTTAGAGAGCAAAGGTTTTCTCCTTGCATGCTTCCCATGCAAACTTGTGCAGTCTCTTTCTGATTGTAGAGGCATGCATTTTCATGTCAATAGTAGCAAGAGCCTGTTGTAGGTTCCGTGGTGACATTTTAGGGTTTTTAGAGACTTCTTTTAGCATCTTGCAGTCTGTTCTCGGGGTGAACAGACTGCAACAGAGCCAATCAGGCTCCTTTTTATTTAAAAGATCTGATACTACCGTATCATCCTAACAGAGCACTACGCTCCCAAAATGCAGGTTTACTTGTAATACCTAGAATCTCCAAAAGTACAATGGGAGGCAGAGCCTTCAGTTATCAAGCTCCTCTCCTGTGGAATCAGCTGCCAATCTGGATTCGGGAGTCAGACTCGATCTCTGTTTTTAAGAATAGGGCTAAAACCTACCTTTTTGATATAGCCTACAATTAGGGAGGGATCATGTGTTTTCTGAACCCTCCCTTAGTTATGCTGCTAATAGGTTTAGTCAGCCGGGGGACCTCCAGTAATGCACTGGGCCTCACTCCTTTCCTCACTCTCTATGAAATATTTTTTTTTTTTGCTGGTCATTAACATTTGTTTGTTCTCTCCCATAGATTGAGTCCCCATCGTGCTGTTTGCTCTCTACATGTCTGTTCTTTTCTTCTTCTCTATCCCCTCACCCCCCAGCCAGTCGCAGCAGATGACTGCCCCTCCCTGAGCCTGGTTCTGCTGGAGGTTTCTTCCTGTTAAAAGGGAGTTTTTCCTCTCCACCGTCGCCAAGTGCTTGCTCACAGGGGATCACCTGATTGCTGGGGTCTTTCTGCAACTGTGGGGGTCCTCCCTACAGTTGATAGTGCTATGAGATGACTGTTGTTGTGAAATGGCGCTATATAAATAAAGTTGAATTGAATTGAACTTGCTTGGACGGGCAGACCTGGGCATGTTGGCAGTTGTTTTGAATGTCCTCCACTTGTAGACTATTTTCCGGACAGTGGAATGGCTGATTTCAAATTCCTTTGAGATCTTTTTAAATCCCTTACCAGACTCATAAGCTGCTAAAGTCTTCTTTTTGAAGGCCTCTGACAGTTCTTTCAGTCTCACCATGGTGTTCACTTCAACAGTCAGGAGCACACCAAACTAAATGTCTGAGGTTTAAATAGGACAAGCCTCCTTCAAAATGCTGAGTAATGATGTTCTAATCATGTGCACCTGATGTGATGCACCTGTGTGATTTTTAGCCATTTTAAGTGGAATAAATGTGGGAGTGTCCTAATTTATTCCTCACCAGAAATTGCATGTTTTTGAATTACCATCCATCCATCTTCTACCGCTTTTCCGGAGGTCCGGGTGCGGAGGCAGCAGTTCAAGCAGAGAAGCCCAGACTTCCCTCTCCCCAGCCACCTTCTCCAGCTCTTCAGAGAGGATACCAAGGCATTCCCAGACAAGCTGGGGAGACATAGTCTCTCCACCGAGTCCTGGGTCTGCCCCAGGGTCTCCTCCCAGTGGGACGTGCCTGAAACACCCAAGTGGGAGGTGTCCAGGAGGCATCCTAATCAGATGCCCATACCACCTCAACTGACTCCTTTCAATGTGGAGGAGCAGCGGTTCTACTCTGAGCCTCTCCTGGATGACTGAGCTCCTCACCCTATCTCTGAGGATGAGTCCAGCAATCCTACGGAGAAAGCTCATTTCAGCCGCTTGTATCCGCGATCTTGTTCTTTCGGTCATTACCCAAAGCTCGTGACCACAGGTGAGAGCAGGAACGTAGATTGACTGGTAAATCGACAGCTTTGCCTTAGAACTGAGCTCCCTCTTCACTACAACGTCCGCATCACTGCAGATGCTGCTCCAATCCGTCTTGTCAATCTCTCGCTCCATTTTCCCCTCTCTCGTGAACAAGACCCCAAGATACTTAAACTTCTCCACTTGGGGCAGGAGCCTGTCCCCAACCCAGAGAGGACAATCCACCTTTTTCCGGCTGAGGACCATGGATTCGGACTTGGAGGTGCTGATTCTCATCCCAGCCGCTTCACACTCAGCGGCAAACCATCCCAGCAAGAGCTGTAGGTCATTGCTGGATGAAGCCAACAGGACAACATCATCTGCAAACAACAGAGATGAGATCCTGTGGTCACCAAGCATGACACCCTCCATTCCCTGGCTGCACCTAGAAATCCTGTCCATAAAAATTATGAACAGGATCGGTGACAAAGGGCAGCCCTGGCGGAGTTCAACTCTCACTGGGAATGACTCCGACCGAGTGTTGGCAATACGAACCAGACTCTGACAACGGTCGTACAGAGACCGAATTGCCCGTAACAACAAGCCCGATGCCCCATACTCCCGAAGCACCCCCCACAAAAAACCACAAGGGACGCGGTCAAATGCCTTCTCCAAGCCCACAAAACACATGTAAACTGGTTGGGCAAACTCCCACGAACCCTCGAAAATTCTCGAGAGAGTAAAGAGCTGGTCCGATGTGCCACGGCCAGGACGAAAACCACATTGCTCCTCCTGAATCCGAGGTTCGACCAATGGCCGGACTCTCCACTCCAGTACCTTGGCATAGACCTTCCCAGGGAGGCTGAGGAGTGTGATCCTTCTAAAGTTGGAGCACACCCTCCGGTCCCCTTTTTTTGAAGAGAGGAACCACCACCCCGGTTTGCCATGCCAAAGGCACTGCCCCCGACCTCCACGCAATGTTGCAGAGGCGTGTGAACCATGACAGCCCAACAACATCCAGGACCTTGAGGTACTCGGGGCGAATCTCGTCCACCCCCGGGGCCCGACCACCAAGGAGATTTTTAACTACCTTGGCGACCTCAGCCCCTGTGATAGGTGAGTCATCCCCCTCGTCCCCAAACCCTGCTTCCTCTGTGGAAGGCGTATCAGTGGGATTGAGGAGATCCTCGAAGTATTCCTTCCACAGCCCGATGATATCCCCAGTCGAAGTCAACAGTGCCCCATCCACACCATACACAGTGTGGACAGGGAGCTGCTTTCCCCTCCTGAGCCGCCGGACAGTTTGCCAGAATCTCTTCGAGACCGAGTCTTTTTCCATGGTCTCACTGAACTCCTCCCATACCCAGGTTTTTGCTTCAGCAACCACCCGAGCTGCACTCCGCTTGGCCTGCCGGTACACCTCAGCTGCTTTGGGAGTCCCACAAGCCAACCAAGCTTGATAGGACTCCTTCTTCAGCTTAATGGTCCCCCTCACCACTGGTGTCCACCACTTGGTTCGGGGGTTGCCACCACGAGATGCACCGACCACCTTGCGGCCGCAACTCTGGGCCGCCGCTTCAACAACAGAGGTGGAGAACATGGCCCATTCAGACTTCATGTCTCCAGACTCCCTCGGAATGTGGTTGAAGTTCTTCCGGAGGTGGGAGTTGAAGACCTCCCAGACAGGGGCCTCAGCCAGACGTTCCCAGCACACCCTCACTATACGTTTGGGTCTACCAGGTCTGAATGGCTTCCTCCCCTGCCATCGGATCCAACTCGCCACCAGGTGGTGATCAGTTGACAGCTCTGCACCTCTCTTTACCCGGGTGTCCAAGACATACGGTCGCAGGTCTGATGACACAATAACAAAATCGATCATCGACTTGCGACCTAGGGTGTCCTGGTGCCAGGTGCACATATGGACATCCTTATGCTTGAACATAGTGTTTGTTATGGACAAACTGTGGTTAGCACAGAAGTCCAATAACTGAGCACCACTCGGGTTCAGATCGGGCAGGCCGTTCCTCCCAATCACCCCCCTCCAGGTTTCACTGTCGTTGCCCACGTGCGCATTGAAATCCCCCAGTAGGACAATGGAGTCTCCAAGAGGAGCACCCTCCAGCACCCCAGTCAGAGACTCCAAAAAGGGTGGGTGCTCTGAAACATCATTTGGTGCATAGGCACAAATTAAATTAAATTAATTAATTAAATCACCCTTTATTGTCATTCAACTGTACAACCAATCATGTACAGTAGAATGAGATTGTGTTTTACCTATCTACTGTGTTAATCACACACACCCCAAGTGTAGAATCAGAGGGTCGCTGCCATGCAAGGCGCCGCCACAAATTTCCCTCCTCCATTCCATTATTGCTGAGCACCAAGCTGGACAGCAGGAAGTTCCACTTTTATATGGTCTTCGGCATGACCTGGCCGGGATTTGAACCCCTGCCTCCCGGGTGTGGGGCGGATGCTCTACCAACTGAGCCACAACTCTGGTGGACCAAATGATGGTCAGGACCCGTTTCCCAACCCGAAGGCGCGGGGAAGCAACCCTTTCGTCCACCGGTGAAAACTCCAATATAGAGGCAGCAAGGTGGGGGGATACAAGAATACCCACCCCTGCTTGTCGCCTCTCGCCCGGGGCAACTCCAGAAAAGGCCAAGCTCCAGCCCCTCTCCAGGAGACTGGTTCTGGAACCGGAGCTGTGTGTTGAGGTGAGGCCGACTATATCTAGCCGGTATCTCTCAACCTCATACACCAGCTCAGGCTCCTTCCCCAGCAGAGAGGTGACATTCCACATACCAAAAGCCAGTTTAGAAAGCTTGGGATCAGTCCGCTAAGGTCTCCGCCTTTGACTGCCACCTAATCCACATAGCACCGGACCCCCATGATCCCTGCTGCAGGTGGTGAGCCCACTGGAGGGCGGACCCATGTAACTCCTTCGGACTGAACCCGGCCGGGTCCCTTTTTTTGAATTACATTTTACAGAAAATTTAAAAAAAATATTTTCTTCAGTTTTCATTATTACTTGAATCTCCCAGTATTGTTGAAATTGATATTAAATATCCATATGTCCAAATATGTAAAACAAAAAAAAAAAAAACGCAGGCTTTCATAGGGTGTCCCCATTTTTTCACAAGACTGTATAATTGGTTGAACGTGAGAATGTAAAAGTCCAATTAAAGCATTATTATAGACAGGGTTGCCAATATGATATGACAATATGACCAATCCACGGCAGAGGAACACCCCTGAATGACTGTTAGCCGTTATTGGATGGCTCCTAACATGCTAACAGTCCAGTTAACTAGGTCATTTTTATCCCAAAAAATACAAAATGGGAAAGAATGACTTAAGATTTATTATTGACTGAATGAATGAGCTGGGACCATAGGATTGACTATAAGTAGAAAAAATACTGATACGTCTGAATTTCACTAGTCATTGTTGACTCCAGCTGCAGTGTCGACTCATCATATAAAGATCTAACAACTTCTTTTCCCTGTTCAGATACGAGCTGCCGGCGCCCTCGTCTGGACAGAGGAACGACATCACAGCGTGGCAGGAGTGCGTAAACAACTCCATGGCCCAGCTGGAGCACCAGGCCGTCCGCATAGAGAATCTGGAGCTGATGTCGCAGCACGGAACCAATGCCTGGAAAGTCTACAACGAGTAAGAGATGAAATGGTTTCATCTGTGACGGTTATATTATGGTGTAATTACTCAAGTATTAGTAAGAGTAGTTACCTAGAAAGTATCGACTACAAATGTGACAAGTATTAACAACAGTCTCATATATTTTCAACTTCTTTCTCAAACACGAAAACTAAGTATTTCATCGACTTTTTTAATATGTTTGAGAATTTTTTTCTTCCAATTTCTAACTTTTTTCATAAATTTGGGACTTTTTTAAACACTGAATAAGCAGGTCCCTATCAAGTCATTTAAGATTGAGGAGCAGCCAATACCGAGTCACAGTCCAATACTATAATCATTCTTGTAAACTACACACCATCAAGCACATTATTTAAAAAAAAAATAATAAAAAAATCAGTGCCGTGTATTTCCTTAACATCTCCATACTCAGTTTTCCACCCAGGAGACATGTCAGCTCCACCTGCCCTGCTGCAGCTCAGAGACTTGAATGGAGATGAACCCAGTGACCATGGTAACACTTGAGTCACAGAAGCCTTGATCAGGCTCCCTGATTGATATTTTGAGGTGAATTTGAAAGCTTTTACCCATAGATTGCTAGATTAGGTCTTTGATTTTCATTCAAATTCTGTTGATTTTCATGATTTTTCATTCGATTCAATTCAACTTTATTTATATAGCGCCATATCACAACAGTAGTCATCTCGTAGCACTTTCAAATGTAGGGGAAACCCCACAATTGCAAAAAGACCTCAACAATCAGGCGATCCCCTGTGAGCAAGCGCTTGGCAACGGTGGAGAGGAAAAACTCCCTTTTAACAGGAAGAAACCTCTAGCAGAACCAGGCTCAGGGAGGGGCAGTCATCTGCTGCGATTGGCTGGGGGGTGAGGGATCGGTTCTCGCAGGTTAAAGCCACGACCAATGGGCAGTCGCAGTGGCACACACTCATAATTTCCATTGGGAATTTTTTAGTTGTATTGATGACAAATGTCGGACAGGTTTGAATTTGGGTGACCCTGAACTCTAGACTGTAAAAACTGTAAATTGTAAACATGATAGCTCAGATATGAAATTATGCACATTTCATATTGATGCTATAGTTCTGTCTTTGAAAAATCTGCAGTGAGTTCCAATTTTGGTGGCCTGGGTGATATGCCCACCCCCCACCCAAAAAAAAAAAAAAAAAAAAAAAAAACCCAACCCATATCGCGATATAATCTCTATATCATGATACACAATATAAATCGCGATGTATGGTTCATGCACAGTTGTCCTTTAAAATCTGGTTTTGTTTAACTTTTATGAGAAAATAATTCATATTCAATGCACCTGTAAAACATTTATTTTCTGTTTTGGCTGCTCCCTTTTGGGGTCGCCAGGGCGTATCATCGCCTTATATTGTGATTTGGTGAGGATTTTTACGCTGAATGCTCTTCCTGACACAACTCTGCCCATTTATCCAGGCTTGGGACTGGCACAGGGAGTATACTGGCATGTGCTTATATATATTTACACACAAACACTAGAGGGACAGTACCTGATGAAAGTGTCTTTTTTTCCCTTGCTTAACAAAACTCACATTATCACGTACAAGTTTATTCACATAAGTAGAAATATTTCAGTTTATCACACATAGTTTAGTTGAGTTTAGTTGATTGGTTTATTTGTCAGGGACCATGTACAGATAAACATTAAACACATGCTGTGTACCAGATTATAGCGTTCTCACTAATTTCCATCTGTAGTCCCTGAGGCAGGCAGGAAGGTATTGAAAGAAAAGCAGCACATATAGAAATCAATTCAGGTCAGCTTTCAGAAACTGTTGACCCTCAAACAAGCAGGGAGTAAGTTTAAAAGGTAAAAAGACAAGAAAAACAACACACATAAAACAATTTAAGAGTACAATTTCAAATCCTATTTAAGGGAGAGAGTCAATGCTGGCAGGCTTGATTACTTAAAACTCATTGTTTAGTCTCTGTGGTAAAGTCTCTGTAGTTTGTTCTGGTCTTCAGAGCAGTGGGGAGCTTGTTCCATTCCGTTATAGCTTTGTATGAGAATGCTGATTGTCCAAAAGCAGTTTTACATAGGGGAATGCAACAGTGCCACCTTGAGGACCTTGTTATTCTGGCATTTTGTTCAGAAGTCAGGTACACAAAAGTCTTAAGGGGTGGGGGTGCAGAACCATGGATAATTTTAAAGATCAACCATATACTTGCATACATGATCATATTTTCAAAGCTTAACATCTTGTGTTTGGCAAGTATACCACAATGGTGATACTGTCGTGCCTTCTTATCCAGAATTTTGATGGATTGTTTATACAAGTTAATGCTTGGCAGTCTAACAAGTGACATAAAACACTAAAATAAGCATGATATTATATTTCTATGTCTACCTTCTCTTATTTTGAGAGAGAGAGCACGAGAGAGAGAGAGAGAGAGTGCATGAAGTCCTGGCTTGTATTAATGTGACAAATTATACTTGAAATGCATGATATAGGCATTTTATGGATTGTGATTTGGTGTATCGCCCAGCCCTACTTGTTACCTAAATAGGTAAGTTTGTAACCTTTATTAATAATTTTGAATAAAGTATCAACACCTGTGTCTCTAAATCAATCCAGTATCGCCACCACAAAGTATTGTGATACTACATCATCAGTTTTTTCCCCTGCAGACACCAGATGACCATCAGGGTGATTTATAAACACACCTCCAGATCTGTGAGAGAGAAGATGGCCATGTTCTAGCAGACATGAATGATTCTAGTCTTACATGTCCTCCTCTTCTCTCCTTCCTTCAGTAACTCAGCCTTCATCATCGAGATGTCCCAGAAGTATCTTCAGAAATTCAGGTGAGTCCACATGTTTGGCATCTCCTGATTTCTCTATTTAAAAGAAAAAGTGCTGTCCAATATTTTTAAGACTTTATTTATACATTTTGCCACACAGGAAGCAAATTCAGGACCTGAACTGGCAGCGTAAGAATGACCAACTGACAGCGGGAGCCAAACTACGAGAGCTGGAGTCCAAGTAGGAAAAATCACATGAAGAAGAAGAAGAGTTTCCATTAATGTTCCTGTGAATGTCTCGTTGTTAACGTCTGTCTGTCCATCCACAGCTGGGTGTCGATGGTCAGTAAAAACTACGAGATCGAGCGGGCCTCAGTCCAGTTGGAAAATGAAGTTGGTCAGCTCAGGCAGCAGCAGGGTGACGAGAACAAGGAGAACATCCGGCAGGACTTCTAGAATGACGAGGAGGAGGACTGTAGAGCCTCGCAGTGCCAACACGTTTGATCTTATTTACAAGACTGAGGAGGGAACGCTTTAAAACGTCACCCTAAAGGAGCCGACGAGACCTCACCACCTCGCCTTCAAACCTCTCAGGGCTTCTGCAGATAGGATGTTAAAGTTGAGAGTCTTTAAGGCCATTTGAAGTTTCAGAGCTCACATTTGTGAAATGGTAGAACGCCTGTGACCTCCATCATCATCAGCATTGTCCTCACTGAATCTGGAAATCCTGTTTTCCTCTATTCTCCAGTCTTTAATCATCCTGAGAACAGCATTAGTCCATGTTTCTTCTGTTAAGGACCAGATTGTCTTTGTGAGCCATGATGACTTCGTCTAACTTTGTATGACGTTTCAATAATAAAACATTTTTCTCCTGCCAACATTGTCACACTGGTGCTGAGCTGGAGGGAGACGACCACCGATGCTCTGCTGATCAGAATTTTGGTGTTTGGCACCAGTGGGTCATAACCAGATTTAAAGTAGAGCTTCACAATGTAAAAAGAAGAAACGGGAGCAAGAGACCAAAAAATAGAGTAGGCAATTTATTGACCCCCCCCCCCCCCAAAAAAAAAAAAAAAACCAGAACCAAAAGTGTCAAAAAATGTTCTTGTTAATCACTTCAGAAATTCCTTTAGGCGTGCCTGATGCAAGTGCTTCCAGAAAGCTGGTGGGAACATTGCTCCATGGCTTCACGAAGGGCATCCATCCATGATCTGCAGCTGATGTCATCATCTGTACATCCACCAGCGGCACTCTCCCGCTCTTAAGATTTTGTTCAGGAGTGTCCACTCTATATTAGGACTAGATGGGACATGGCCAGTCTAGTCACAGCTGCACAAGTGCAGCCGCCATGTTGATTAGGTAAACAAACAAGTCATCACGCCACACAGACAGTTGAATATTTTTTGAACTGAACAGCGCTCACTGTCACCTTCAGTGCCTGATCATGGTAGAAAATTAAGATGCATTACAGAATGACTGTTCATAATGTTTCATATACATGGCTTACCTATATAATTACATTAGTTTGTGGATCCTGTTATCACAATGCTGCAGGAGCTGTTAGAAGTATCACCTACAGAATATGGTGCCTCCATTTGTCAGGAAAATGTTAGCCGTGTCTCATCTACTCCTTACAGATCTATGTGAGAAGGCCTGGTAGATCCAGGAGGTGAAAGGGAATTATGAGTAATGTAGTTTCCACTTAGCTGGGATTGGTTGGCTGAGGCAGAAGTTCTGGTGTGGGAGAAGTTCAGTTCCTCAGGTGAAGGGAGAGTGGAGTTCTAAAGCAAAGCCGTGAATTTACTACTCAGTCTACAGTCCTTCCCTCACCTGTGGTCATGAGCTTTAGGTGATGACAGAATGAGATCACCGATACAAGCCGCTGACATGAGCTCCCTCCGTAGGTGGCTGGACTCCCTTAGCGATGAAGCGATGAGCTCCGAAGAGCCAGTCGAGGTGGTCTGGGCATCTGAGCTGGTTATCTGTCATGTGACATGTTTTGCCCAGGGCAGGATGGGGGAACATGTCCTCCCCCAACCTGGAAAAAACAAACTTGTCCCCTAGCGATAGGCGATACCAGCATTTCCCCTTTCGATACGATGCCATTAATTTATGGGACTTTTTCTATGATACCAATACTTTTTGCCCAAAATCACAGGATTGCAGTTTCATTAACAACTTTATTGCAAGGGCAATATGAATAAAACTCATGAACGTAAGCACTTGAATGGAATGCTTATAAAATGATAATAAAATGGAACAATGAGCAAAGTAAATAAAAATAAAATGACTTTTTTTTTTCCAATTGTAAAAATAATTAAGACTTAAAATGAAAGCAAAATTAATTCAGTTTCTTCATTTGGTGAAGATTCTCAACTGGATTCAAGTATTTTTTTACTTGTGAAATGTTTCACCAGTCATCCAAATTCTATGGTAATACCAAGCAGCATATATGTGTAATTTTTTTCCACAGTGGATGGAACATTTTATCATTTTATTTTTACATTATTATTTTACAAACTTAAATTGTGCTTATTTTGTTTATTTTTCAAATTTTGTGCTGCTTGGTATCGCCATAGAATTTGGAAGAATGGTGTAACATTTCAGAAGTAATTCTTCTGCCACCCCCGACGCTGCTGAGCTCACTCTGTGCAGGAGTGAGTGCTGGGCTGCGCAGTGAGTCTTCGGCTCTGACATCTGATAGGCTGCCATAGTCATGTGACACGGCAGACCATCTCTAAAAATATGCTTGGGCTGGTTTTTCAGTGGTTTTCACACATAAATTTAATGCCTAAAACTCGTAGAAGTGAAGACAAATTGCACGTTTTGTATTAGCAGTATCGCGATATTTTAAAAAGTATCAACCAGCTGTATCGAATTGTCCCCCCAATTCATCATAAACCTTTTATATCATGTTACATAACAGAATAAAATGCATCTGAAACACCAATTTTAAATCTGAAACTTTTTTTATTTTAAATCTACAACTATTTTCTTGTAAATTTGCTTATTTTTTTCTTGTAAATCTGCAGTTTCTTCTCATAAATTTGCAACTTTTTGCCCTTTAATTCTGCAGCTTTTTATTGCAAATTCGCACCTTTTTTCCTCAAATTTAAAGCTTTTTTCCTCATAAATTTAACACTTTCTGGTAAATTTGCAACTTTTTTCTTTTAAATCTGCGCTCCAGCCCCCCGCGACCCAAAAAGGATTAAGCGGAAGAAGATGAATGAATGAATGAACTTTTCTTGTAGCTTTCCAACTTTTTTTTCCAGAAATGTTCCATTTTTTCCTGTAAATTTGCAACTTTTTATTTTAAAGGGGACCTGTGGTGGTCGTGAAAAAAAAAGATATTATATTGAGCCCCTGTCTCACGTTCTAGTTCAAGTTTAAGTTCAAGTTCAAAGCAATGCGATATAAATCCATTGCTGATGTGCTGGTTCAGCTATGTCAGCAAAACATGGGCGCAGCCATACTAGCGGCTACATGGCCTGCCAGGACGCTTCCTGTGACGTTGTGTCGTGGATACCACGATCTGGATCAATATTGGCTGAGCCTGGAGTGCCCGGATGAGCAGTGGCTTTCGGGATATTCAAATTCAAATTCAAACGTTTATTTCAAACTCAGGGTTCATATTAAATGCAGAACTAAAACGAGTAGAAAATAAATAAATAAATGCTTAAATTCAGCGGGTCGTCTCGTCTGAGGTCGTAACGGCCGCCAGACGGCCAATGATTCGGCGCTGTGCTCTTCCCTCGCCGCTAAAAGTATATACAGATCAGCAGACACTCGGCGCTCTTGTAACAACAAAAACATACAATGCGATATGGATATCGCAACATGGTGGAATGTAAAGCCTTTGGATGTCTCAATAATAAGCGAAAAAACAAAGATAAACACTTCTTTTGTGTACCCAAACCCAGCTCACCTTGTCGGAAGATCGTAGCGGAAAAGTGATTGCGCAATCTCGGAACAGGGCACAGACGTTTCCTTTCAGACGAAATTGCGTTGTGTGTGAGGACCACTTCGTCACTTTCACCCTCAGAAGACCTTTCTGGCTCAAACCTGTAGCCATGTTGGACGAATTCTTCCTCAGAGTCCGACAATTCAGCCATAATAGAATAAAAACACTCACAAAAGCACCCTAGTCGCTCATACAGGCAGAGTATTGACTTTTCAGTAGCAACGTAGTGACGTCACATCCGCATGTGTCATGGCTGTGCGCATAGTTTTCATTGGCTGGCCATGCCTGTGGTCGTATTTGCATATTTCTCTGGTGGTATATGGCTGGCAATAATTATTTAACCAAATAACGAATACTTTGCCTAATGTTTTCAAGTTGAATGCGTTTAGACGACCACCACAGGTCCCCTTTAAATCGACTATTTTCTTGTAAATTTGCTTATTTTTTCTTGTAAATCTGCAGTTTCTTCTCATAAATTTGCAACATTTTTCACTTTAATTCTGCAACTTTTTAATTGGAAATTTGGCAGTTTTTTTCCTTGAATTCAAAACTTTTTTCCCTCATAAATTTTCAACTTTTTTCTCAAAACCTTTTTGTAAAAAATTGAAAACTTTTCTGGTAAATTTGCAACTTTTTTCTTTTAAATTGGCAACTTTTTCCTTGTAGATTTCCAGTTTAACTCCTTAACCCCACTGTGGTGCCCTTGAGCAAGGCCCTAAATCCCAACTGCTCCAGTGGAGGTGCTCAGTGGCCACAGGTCAGTCTGTGGTTGTACTGGGCAGCTTCCCAGTGTGAATGTGAACAGGGTGTCCTTGAAAAAGAGAGGTTGCCTCTCAATGGAACTACCCTGTATAAATGAAAGCACCAAAATGCTGATGCCTCGGTGCCAGAGCCTTGGCAGAGATACAGATGTGGACAAACTTGTTGGTACCCCTCTGTTAATGAAAGAAAAACCCACAATGGTCACAGAAATAACTTGAATCTGACAAAAGTGGTAATAAAATTCTATGAAAATTAACCAATGAAAATCAGACAATGCTTTTGCATTGTGGTTCAACAGAATTATTTTAAAAAACAAACTCATGAAACAGGCCTGGACAAAAATGATGGTACCCCTAGAAAAGATTGAAAATAATGTGACCACAGGGACATGTTCAACCAAGATGTGTCCTCTAATTAACATCACAGGTGTCTACAAACTTGTAATCAGTCAGTCGGCCTATTTAAAGAGTGACAAGTAGTCACTGTGCTGTTTGGTGACATGGTGTGTACCACACTAAACATGGACCAGAGTATATAAAGGAGAGAGTTGTCTCAGGAGATTAGAAAGAAAATTATAGACAAGCATGTTAAAGGTAAAGGCTATAAGACCATCTCCAAGCAGCTTGATGTTCCTGTGGCTACAGTTGCACATATTATTCAGAAATTTAAGATCCATGGGACTGTAGCCAACCTCCCTGGACGTGGCCACAGGAGGAGACGGATAATACGAATGGTAACAAAAGAGCCCAGAACAACCTCTAAACACATTCAAGGTGAACTCCAAGGTCAAGGTACATCAGTGTCAGATCGCACCATCCGTCATTGTTTGAGCCAAAGTGAACTTCATGGAAGATGACCAAGGAGGACACTACTGTTGAAAACAAATCATAAAAAAGCCAGACTGGAATTTGCCAAACTGCATGTTGACAAGCCACAAAGCTTCTGGGAGAATGTCCTATGGACAGACGAGACAAAACTGGAACTTTTTGGCAAGGCACATCAGCTCTATGTTCACAGATGCAAAAATGAAGCATACCAAGAAAAGAACACTGTCCCTACTGTGAAACATGGAGGAGGTTCTGTTATGTTCTGGGGCTGCTTTATTGCATCTGGCACAGGGTGTCTTGAGTCTGTGCAGGGTACAATGAAATCTCAAGACTATCAAGGTATTCTAGAGATTAATGTGCTGCCCAGTGTCAGACAGCTTGGTCTCAGTCGCAGGTCATGGGTCTTGCAACAGGATAATGACCCAAAACACACAGCTAAAAACACCCAAGAATGGCTAAGAGCAAAACATTGGATTATTCTAAAGTGGCCTTCTATGAGCCCTGATCTAAATCCTATTGAACATCTGTGGAAGGAGCTGAAACATGCCGTCTGGAGAAGGCACCCTTCAAACCTGAGACAACTGGAGCAGTTTGCTCATGAGAAGTGGCCAAAATACCTGCTGAGAGGTGCAGAAGACTCATTGACAGTTAGAGAAATTGTTTGATTGCAGTGATTGCCTCAAAAGGTTGTGCAACAAAATATTAAGTTAAGGGTACCATCATTTTTGTCCAGGCCTGTTTCATGAGTTTGTTTTTTAAAATAATTCTGTTGAACCACAATGCAAAAGCATTGTCTGATTTTCATTGGTTAATGTTCATAGAATTTTTATTTATTACCACTTTTGTCAGATTCAAGTTATTTCTGTGACCATTGTGGGTTTTTCTTTCATTAACAGAGGGGTACCAACAATTTTGTCCACGTCTGTATGCATTCTGGGATCATCACCAAAATGTTATGGGTTCCTCTCCAGACCAAGGACCACCTCTGGTAAAAATTTCATCCAAATCCATCCAGTGGTTTTGGAGTGCATGCATGTGCAATGAAAATAATCTGCAGTTTACATACCTGTACTGTCAGCGGCAGCCAAGAGCCACCAACCTGATTTGAACAGCTGCAATCCAAACACAAAAGAAGAGCAAGCACAGTGGCAAATGTTTTAATTGGCGGAAGCGATGGAGGTACATGAATACAATGACAATCAAGATGAACAGGAGCTTTTGCTGTTTAGTGGCAGAGGAAGAAAACAGACAGGTAAAAAGACTGACAGTTGTTCACCCAGCATTGACGGATTGCTCAGTACTTCCCTCTGGCGGGAGCTTCTGGGTGCATGCACAGTTCACTGCAACCATTTGCATGCGAGGAATGTTGGGACTTGTAGTTTTTAGTGAGTTTTTAACAAGTTTTACCTCATCCTTCCTTTGCAAAACTAAACAGCAAAACCAGTGTGAAAACAATCAATGTGATGAATAAATGGTGTAGTTGCTAAATATGTTTTGCTAAATATGTTTTTTTTTTCAGTAACCACTATTTTATAACAGACACGTGCTGTAAAAAAAAGTGTTGTGTTGTGCTGTAAAGTTGCACTGCCGCCTCTAGTGGCCCGGCATAGTTATTACAATACCTTTTTCCCCAGCTGTATTGGTGTTAAAGGTGAGTTAAATTTGTGTTTATTTCAAAAACAAAGCCTTATCTTAGAATTCTAGCAAATTAAAAGTCGAGAAAATATGGCGATACAATGATGCAAGCCTTTAGTTCCACTTAATTTTGACCAGGTGAGCTGAAACAGACAGACTGACAGATACAACCACAGACACACTGAGTGATTACCATATGCCTCTGTTTTCACCGAGGCATAATGAAAGGTTAAAACTTTTTTCTCAGAAATTTTCCAAATTTTCCTGTAAATTTGCAACTTTTTTTTATTTTAAAATCTACAACTATTTTCTTGTAATTTGTTTTGTTTCCTTGTAAATCTGCAGTTTCTTCTCATAAATGTGCAATTTTTCCCTTTAATTATGCAGCTTTTTATTGCAAATTTGCCACTTTTCCCCCTCCAAATTTAAAACTTTTTCCTTATAAAGCTGCAACTTTTTGTCGTAAATTTAAAACTTTTTTTCTGGTTAATTTGCAATTTCTTTCTTTTAAATCTGCAACTTTTTTCTGGTAAAATTGCAACTTTTTTTTCTTTTAAACCTGCAACATTTTTCTTATAGATTTCCAACTTTTTTCTCAGAAATTTTCCATTTTTTTTCCCTGTAAATTTGTAACTTTTTAAAAATTTTAAATCTACAACTATTCTTATAAATGTGCTTCTTCTTCTTTGTAAATCTGCAGTTTCTTCTCACAAATTTGCAGCTTTTTCTCCTTCAATTCTGCAGCCTTTTTATTGCAAATTTGCAACTTTTTTCTCATAAAAAGAAATATCTATATCTATACCTCTCTTATCTATATAGGTAGATAGGTATAGATATATATGTTGTAATAGTGTAGTAATTTCACAATGACTGTTGAAATGGTCCAATACTGCCCTCTAATGTTCTCACTGTTCACTGCAAGTGTTGCTGTTAAAAAAAAAGGTCACGGTATGGCGGCACATGGGGAAAGCATAATGTGTAACATCTTAGATAAAAACAAAGAGCAGAGGTTCCCTGGTGAGATAACAGGGAGGTGTGAAGGATGAATGCAGTGTGATCTTTTGTGTATCAGAAACTTCTAGAAGGATGGTAAAGGATTAAGGAAGTGAATGCAATGTGACCTTTTGTGTGTTAGAAGCTTCTGGAGGAATGCCATAGTATTTAAGAGAAGAGTCTTTGCTGAGATGTCATTCTTTCTGACTATGCTTCTGTGTGAGATGTGTAATAAACTGTCTGAGTCACATCCGCCTCGTTATTTACACGCTCCACACTGGTGACCCAAGACGAATCATGGAACACGACGAAAGATCCCCGGAGCCAGCCTCGTTGGGAGCCCCCAGCCAAGCATATGCTGTTGTAATCAAGCTACCGGATTTTTGGCAGCACAATCCGCGCTCCTGGTTCCACCTAGTTGAGGCGCAGTTCGCCCTCCGGGGGACATCGGCGGATGACACGAAGTTCCACTATGTGGTCGCAACGCTCGATGCCCACACGGCTCAGCATGTGGAGAGCCTGCTCGATCAGCCACCAACCAACGACAAGTACGGCGCGCTGAAGGCTGCACTCATCCAGCACTACACACTCTCGGATGGTGAGAGAGCAGAGAGACTCCTAACGCGGACTGGGTTAGGAGATGGGTTGACCTGATGGAGAAGATGCTGAGATTAAAGGGCACGGACGACGACCATTTCATTTTTACCCACCTCTTCCTCCGGAACCTTCCGTCAGCGATGAGAGCGACCCTGGCCAATTCGCCGTTGCTGGCCAAGCGGGACTATCGTGCGCTGGCCCGAGAAGCAAACCGGATCATCATCGCCAGCAGAGAGTTCACGACCATGGTGGCAGCGACGGAGCTCGGTGCGACGGCCGGAGGAGGCGAGGAGCCATCAACGGCAGCAGCAGAGCCACTGACGACAGCAGCAGCGGGGGCCAAAGAACGCGGGGGAGACACCCTTTGTTTCTACCACCGCCGCTTCGCAGAGAGGGCACGCAAATGTATACCACCGTGCCAGTTCAAGCGCTCGGGAAACGCCAAGACCGGGGGTCGGTAGCAGCTGCGACCCTTGGGGAGGAGAACAAGCTGCTCTACTTGACGGACGCACGCTCGGGGAGGCATTTCCTCGTGGACACCGGCGTCCAGATGAGTTTCATCATGCCGTCCTGCACTGACCGGCTGGCAGGATCTAGCGGCCCCGAGATGGCAGCAGCAAACGGCTCGGAGATTAAGACCTTTGGTGAGAGGACTCTACTCCTGTCTCTACACGGCCGTACATTTGAGTGGACTTTTGTCATAGCAGCATTGAATTTCAATATACTGGGGGCTGATTTTTTGTGCACACATGGTTTGTTGGTTGATGTCGCTAACAGGCGCCTAGTTAATGCACTGTCCTTTGATTCTATCCCCTGTACAGCTCGAGCGTCCCGGCCAACAGCACAAGCCAACGTCACAGCTGCATGCGGTAAGTTCCACACACTGCTCACTCAGTTCCCAGCACTCACTGTCCCGACATTTTCAGCAGCCATCGCTAAACACGGGGTGGAGCATTTTATCACCACCACTGGGCCGCCCATTTCTGCAAAACCTCGGCGCTTGGACACAGCTAAACTGGCCATAGCGCGCGAGGAGTTCGCCAACCTGGAGAGGTTGGGCATCATCAGGCGTTCAAACAGCCCATGGGCTTCCCCGCTACACATGGTCCCTAAAGCTGAGGGTTCGTGGCGACCTTGCGGGGATTTCCGCAGGTTGAACAATGCCACAGCACACGACCGCTACCCAATTCCTCACATTCAGGATTTTTCCGTTCACCTGGCAGGAGCACGCGTTTTTTCTAAAATAGACCTGGTCCGCGGTTACCACCAAGTCCCAGTGTGCGCTGAGGACATACCCAAAACAGCGGTGATAACTCCGTTCGGTTTATTCGAGTTTTTGTGCATGCCATTTGGGCTTAAAGGGGCTGCACAGACGTTCCAACGCATGATGGATGCAGTGCTGCATGATCTCCCTTTCGTGTTCGTCTACTTGGACGATATCTTGGTAGCCAGCGCGTCCGAAGACGAACACGAAACCCACCTCACGGCGGTTTTCCGGAGGTTGGAAGAGCACGGGTTAATAATCAACCCAGCGAAATGTCAGTTCGGGGTGACGCGGATTGATTTTTTGGGGCACCGCGTCTCTCCCGAAGGAGCGGTTCCACTGCCTGACAAAGTGCGCGCGTTTTTAACAGCATGGGTGGTGCGTTTTGGAGTCCCGTCGGACATTACGTCCGACAGAGGCCCTCAATTTGTTTCCGAACTCTGGTCAACAATGGCCCGCAGCCTGGGTGTCTCAATTCACGGCACTACTGCGTACAATCCACAGGCTAATGGGTTATGCGAACGTTTTCATAGATCATTGAAAGCGGCTCTCAGGGCTTCACTGACGGATGCAAATTGGGTAGACAGGCTACCGTGGGTTTTATTGGGGTTACGTTCTGCGCCTAAAGAGGATTTGGAAGCTTCCCCAGCTGAACTTGTTTTTGCACAACCACTTCGGCTGCCCGGGGAGTTTCTGCCAGATAATCCCACGCCGGGCATTTCCCCGCCGCAGCTGTTGCAGCGTAGCATAGACACAAGCACGCTGCCGGGCCCTGCCCACCACAGTTTTCCTCGTGTTTTTGTACCTAAAACTTTGAAAAATGTGGAGTTCGTGTTTGTCAGACACGACGTCCACCGCCCGCCATTGCGACCACCCTATGATGGACCGTTCAGAGTGCTGGAAACAGGAGATAAGCATTTTTTGCTAGATTTGGGGGGTAGGAGGGAAAAGGTTGGCATAGATAGACTCAAACCTGCTTTTGTGGTGGCGGATGAGCAAGTGCTGTTGGCGAGGGCCCCTCGGCGTGGAAGACCCCCACGGGGAGCTTCCCAGAGAAACGTTTCCCCAGAACACCCACAGGGACAGACAAAAAGTTTTCACCCCCAAACATCAACCCCCCCAGCATGACGGCGCCGCGGAGGCGGTGAATCCTAGTTACAGCAGATACGGGAGAAGACTGAAGCCAAAGCAGCATGTGGATTGATGTTTAATGGTTCTGTCACAGCATACGGACTGTTGTTCTTTTGTTCTATCCAATATGCTCGGGGGGGGATGGTATGGCGGCACATGGGGAAGGCGTAATGTGTAACATCTTAGATAAGAACAAAGAGCAGAGGTTCCCTGGTGAGATAACAGGGAGGTGTGAAGGATGAATGCAGTGTGATCTTTTGTTATCAGAAACTTCTAGAAGGATGGTAAAGCGGCAGTGGCTCAGGAGGTAGAGCAGGTCGTCTAATAACCCGATGGTTGGCAGTTCGAATCCCGCTCTCCCCAGATATCCTGCCGTTGTGTCCCTGGGCAAGACACTTCACCCGCATTGCCTCCAGTGCCCATAACACTGGGTATGAATGTGTATAAATGCATAAAATGTTCGGTGGTGGCCGGAAAGGCCGTTGGCGCAGATTGGCTGCCACGTTTCCGTCAGCCTGCCCCAGGGCAGCTGTGGCTGCAGAAGTAGCTCGCCACTACCATTGTCTGTCTGGAGTGAATGAATAATGTACCTAATTGTAAAGCGTCTTTGAGTATATATGATAAAGCGCTATATAAAACCGATGCATCATTATTATTATTATTAAAGGATTAAGGAAGTGAATGCAATGTGACCTTTTGTGTGTTAGAAGCTTCTGGAGGAATGCCATAGTATTTAAGAGAATGTGGCGGTTTGATTTAACCCCCTCAACAGGCTAAAGACAATCACCTCACATTCTGGTTGTTTCTGCTACAATCTGCCGGTTATGCATGTCACTGCTTTGAGTTAATGTATCATCCATGTGTTATCCATGCATTGTGCTCATGCATCCTGTCTGTTTCCTTTGATGTGCAAATGCCAGATTGATTGCTGTGAAGGTCCTTTGATCTATTGTTTGAGTTGGGTATAAATGCTGTGCCAAGTTGTGATTCTGCCTCTCACTCTGACTACTGCATCTTGATTTCTGTACTGCGCTGAGACACACACATGTCGCCTCTTTGAGAGCTGGAGGAATGAAGTTGCAGCCTGCTCAAGCCATGGGCTGCAGCCGAGTTCTGATGAAGGCGGGTGATAATAAAGCTATTTAAAAATCCAACGCTGCCTTTATTCCATCATCCTCTTCACTGGTGACCCCGAAGACGCACACACTTTGTGCGACGAAACCTTCTGGTCTGGACATCCACGCTGAACCGGCCGAGGGACACAAGACGTCTCCTTCCTCTCGCCGCTCCAACGCACCATGACCTGAAGGCAGAATAGAACATGCTGCCAGTGAACGCTTCACTGGCGACCCCGAACATGCACACGTTTTGTGCAAAGCAACCTTCTGATCTGAACAGCCACGCTCGCGACCCGAGACTGAAGAAAACGAGCGGCCAGCGAACGCAGCACCCGGGCATGAATGTTCCGTTGCAGCGGCCTGACTGGTCTGCCCTCCCTGCTGCCTCAGGGAGGCCTTGACACAGGGCCCACGGCGGGCGAGCTGCTCTCAGGACATCAACCAAGACCGGGTAAGCGGCAGAGAACGTCATGGCGCGCCCTCGCCGAGATCGGCACATCCACGCAGGACCGGCCGCGCAGCTCCTCCACATGAGAGCACATGCGGGCGACTCCCATGGCCGACGGAGCACACGTGGACCTGAACGCACCATGACTAATCTGCAGCCACGGCTCGTCAGAGATGTTTTTCGGCGCAGACTGCGCCAATCTCCACCAAGTTTCCGACCCTGGTTTCCTCTCCAGCAGGCCCACCCACGCACGGAGCCCCGGCACGCGCACCGGGGGTGACGAGGACGGCGCACCACGCACGGGACAAATACGGCTCTTCTGACCGCCTTCCTTCTGCTGCACACTGGCCCTTCAGGCTTGCTCGTTCACCTGAGGCCCGCAGCTTGCTCACTGGATTTTATGGTCTTAGCCACGGCACACAAGGGGAATTCAGCTGTCTGCGGTTCCCGAGGCTTTAGGGTTGCGCCTGCCCTAAAGTCAACACGCCAGTCCCTCTGCTTTTATTTTTTTCTTACCGCCGCTCCTGCTTTTCTTCATGGCCACGAGAGGAGTCAGAGACTAATTTTTTTCTTCTTCTGATCTCCGCATGTTCAGACGGGACATCGCGGAGCAGCAAACACTTTTGGCGTGACTCGAACGATTTTCCCGCGCCCAGTCAGCATTTGCTACCCCCCCTCCCCCTCCTCCTGCACAGAGCTTTTCCCTGCTCGCTGCCCAAACTGCAACATCGAGGTCACGGTCCCCTACCGTGCCCTCTGGGGGGAGCAGTGTGGCGGTTTGATTTAACCCCCACAACAGGCTAAAGACAATCACCTCACATTCTGGTTGTTTCTGCTACAATCTGCCAGTTATGCATGTCACTGCTTTGAGTTAATGTATCATCCATGTGTTATCCATGCATTGTGCTCATGCATCCTGTCTGTTTCCTTTGATATGCAAATGCCAGATTGACTGCTGTGAAGGTCCTTTGATCTATTGTTTGAGTTGGGTATAAATGCTGTGCCAAGCTGTGATTCTGCCTCTCACTCTGACTACTGCATCTTGATTTCTGTACTGCGCTGAGACACACACGTGTCTCCTCTTTGAGAGCTGGAGGAATGAAGTTGCAGCCTGATCAAGCCATGGGCTGCAGCTGAGTTCTGATGAAGGCGGGTGATAATAAAGCTATTTAAAAATCCAACGCTGCCTTTATTCCATCATCCTCTTCAAGAAGAGTCTTTGCTGAGATGTCATTCTTTCTGACTATGCTTCTGTGTGAGATGTGTAATAAACTGTCTGAGTCAAATTCGCCTCGTTATTTACACGCTCCACAATGTCACCACGGTGATAGCAGCTTAACGCTGAAGCTCCAAGACCCCATCCGTGAAAATTACCTTGAAAATCAGATTTAAAGGATTTTTGGAAGAGTGAAAATCAAAAGACAAAGTCATTATGCCTAAAGGAAAACAGAAGAGATCGACATTTCCCAGGCCAAGACGCACATTGGCCGGACAATCTGACCTGGAAGACATCCATTCGGAAGCAGAGGAGCTGAATGAGGCTAGCAACACGGTCAGCTTAAAAACGATAATTCTAGAATTAAGAGAATTTCGCCGAGAGTGTTGGACTGAATTTCGTGAAATTAAAGACGAAATAAAAAAGACAAACAACAGAGTGGACCAGGCTGAGGACCGAATCATGGAAGCAGAGGAAAGAATAAAAGGGCTGGAAGAAACCGTGCTGGAATTACTCAAACGACAGACAAGACTGGAGGCTAAGCTAACCGACCAAGAAGGAAGACTAAGAAGGGCCAACATAAGAATTCATGGTCTGAAAGAAGGAGTCGAGGACGGTTTCACCACAATGGCTGCATGAGTGGAATCCATACTGAGAGAGAAGTTGGAAATTCCCCAATCCACTGACTTGAAGATAGAAAGGGCGCACCGTTCATTAGCCCCAAAGCCGTCGGCGGAAGCGGCACCACGATCGGTGGTGGTGAAGTTCTCCAACTTCAGAACAAAAGAAGAGGTTTTGAGACTGGCTTGGCAGAAAAAAGGATTTATGCACCAAGAAAGAAAAGTTTTTGTGGAGCACGACTACGCCCCGGAGGTCCTTAAAAAGCGTCGGGAATACAACAACGCTAAAAAGGTACTAAGAGAGAAGAAACTGCACTTTCAAACTTTTTACGGGGATGAGACGTGTCTCTACAACTCGGCGGAAGAAGCAACCATGGGTATGGCGAGAAGAGGGCTCTCGGTAACGGTGTATAAACCTGCAGCAGACCCAATCGAAAGAATCAAGGCTCAAACGTGGTGCACACAGAGACCCTCAAAATCCACGGGCCAGCAGCGGGAAACCCAGCGCCAGGGCTAGAAGGAAAAACTGGCCGCTTTCAGGAGGGAATAACGATATTTTTAGTCAATCTGCGCATCCAAACCTCCTCCTACAAGGTAACAAACATTAAAGGAGATGCGGAACCAGCAAATGGTAAAACATTTCATGGAACAGTCATAATATTAGAAACAAGTAAGTCTTAAAAAAAAAAAAAAAAAAAAACTTGTTAAAATAGAAATGTGACAATGAACCACATGAACTCTCCACACTAACAAATACTGTATTAACGTGATTGTTTGCTGTGACGGTGGTGGGAGGTTGCACACAATTTCATAGGATATAGGCATAAAAAAAAAAAATAAAAATCATTACAAGTTCGGATTGGGATCTGAAATTCACGTTAAAAACATGGGACAACTTACAGGGGTAAGAGAGGGCCCTCAACACGTAACAGAGTTTGAGGAATTTCCCTCAGAGCCAACACACCATCAAGGCTCTTCTAAGGTTGCTAAAAAGACCTCAGCTCAGGAAGATCTTTTGACAGTTTTTTGTTTTAAAGTTTTATATACTATGTTCTTAATGTTTTTTATGTTCTTAATGTTATTTCAGTTTCTGAGTAGCATAAAAGAGGGCCACTACACTGTTATACTAAATAAGACAACACAATGAAGAAACAGGGTGTAACCAAAATATTCTCATATAATGTAAAAGGGATCCTGAATCCAGTTAAAAGATCCAAGCTTCTTGGCAAAATGAAAAAAAGAAAGCAGGAATAATATTTTTACAGGAAACCCACCTAACAGACTTGGAGCACACTAAACTTAATAGACAAGGGTTTAAACTGATCTCTTCATCTTCATATAAGTCAGGGAGAAGGAGGGGGGTAGCGACATTGATCTCAACCAAAATTATGTTTGAAAAAAATTCAGAACACAAAGATAAAGAAGGGAGATTTAGCAGGGCACTTGGTCGGCTAGAGGGAGAAGATATCACCCTGCTGAATGTATATGCACCTCCAGGGGCTAAATGGAAATTTTATAAAAATGTATTTGACCTAATGATAACTAAAGCCAAAGGTTTAGTGATATGTGGGGGAGACTTCAGTCTAAGACTGAATCCATACTGGGATGCATCAGGTAATTCTACACATCAAAATAACACTCAAAGTAGAAAAACTCGGATGCTGCTAAAAGAAATGGGAATCTGTGACGTGTGGAGGGAACTCAACCCCAGTGTAAAAGATTATACATTTTACTCAGCACCACATTCATCATACTCAAGGACTGACTTTTTTATGTTTAACAGAGACACTGGAAGAGTAAAAACATGTAAAATAGGACTGATGGATCTCTCTGACCACAGTCCGATCTATATGGACTTAAATATCCAAAAATACACAAATAATACATTTTCTTGGAGGTTAAATTCAAATGTGCTGAAAGGACCACTGAAAGGTGAATTGGAATCAGATATTCTCAGATATTTGGAAGAAAATGATAATGGAGAAGTATCCCCTTTAATACTGTGGGACGCATGCAAAGCTGTAATAAGGGAAAAGATTATCGCAAAACTGGCAACCCAAAAGAAACTGAGACAAGAAAAACTAACCACATTAGAGTCAGAACTTAAGAAACTAGAAAAAGAGCACAAAGACAACACTCACTCTGACTCGCTCAAAATTAAAGAAATTAAAAACAAATAAACGAGATCTACACAATAGAAATCCAGAAGAAACTTACATTTCTGAAACAAAAATACTATGAAACAGGTAGCAAATCGGCAAAACTACTAGCCTACAAATTGAGGAAACAACAAACGGAGAGAGCAATCTACAAAATCAGAGACCCAGTATCAAAGGAAATAAAATTTAGAATTCAGGAAATTCTTAAAAGCTTCGACAATTACTACAAGAACTTATACTCCCTCAAAAAATACAAAATCGCATCCGAAGCCTTCCTAAATACACTAAATCTTCCCCAACTTACTGAATCACAAAATAAAACACTACTGTCAGAAATACAACCTAAAGAATTAGAAAAAGCAAACTTAAAGCTAACAAATCCCCAGGAGCAGATGGCTATACAGTAGAATGGTACAAAACCTTTAAACAGCAACTATCTCCTCTCCTCCTGAAAACATTTAACTATGTTCTCCACACAGGGGAAATCCCCCCTCCTGGAGAGAAGGGGTCATTGCAGTCATACCTAAACCTGAAAAGGATAAACTAGACTGCTCCAACTACAGACCAATCAGTGTGTTAAATCAGGACTATAAGCTTTTTACCGCTATCCTTGCCAAAAGGTTAGAAAATATACTGACAGACTTAATTCATTTAGACCAAACAGGTTTTATAAGACAAAGACAGACACAAGATAACATTAGACGCACTTTACACATAATTCATCATAAAAAAAAATATAATTTTAATGCAGCCATATTGGGATTAGATGCTGAAAAAGTATTTGATTCGGTTGACTGGTCTTTCCTATATAGAATCTTATCCAGTTTCAATTTCCATAATAACTTCATTAGAACTATCCAGGCATTATATAAAAAACCAACAGCTAAAATAAGGATTAATGGTAAATTATCATCAGCTTTTGAACTGGAAAGAGGATGTCGTCAGGGGTGCCCCTTGTCTCCACTGCTCTTTGCAATATTCATAGAACCTCTGAGCCAATGGATAAGACAGAATCAAAAAAAGTCAAGGTATTACACTTGGTCAGAAGGAACATAAAATAGCACTCTTTGCTGATGACATTTTAATATACCTGGGGCAGCCGGACACCTCTTTTCCAGAACTAATCTCAGTTTTTTCAGAGTATGGAGAGTTATCGGGGTACGAATTAAACATGCATAAAACCCAAATTTTAACATTCAACTATGACTCAAATCAATATTTACTAAGCAAACTCAAAGCCAACTGGGAGATGGAATCTATGAAATATCTGGGGGTCAATATCCCGAAACAACTCAACAAAATTATAACACTAAACTATGATCCACTGATGGCAAAAATAAAATCGGATCTAGCAAGATGGAATATGATACCATTCTTGGGTACTGCACAAAGAATTGAAGCAGTCAAAATGAATATACTTCCACGTCTTCTATACCTTTTCCAAACAATACCGGTAGAACCTCCCAAAAAAACATGGCAAGAACTGGACAGAAGGATCTCAAGATTCATATTGTAGCGAACTCAATATGAGCACCCTACTTGGCTTGCCAAGTGGGTTGACCCTATTGGCGACACAGGTAGGGTGCGGGACTCCGGAGCGGGAGGCGTGAGTTCAAATCTCCCGGTGGGACGTCGCCATGTCGAGCAGCACGTTACATTGGTGTCAGGAGTGGGATCTCCTGTCCAAAGCAGTAATGGGGCGCTGACATCGGGACGATGTCAAGAACCAGAGGGGAGTAGTGTAGCGAACTCAATATGAGCACCCTACTTGGCTTGCCAAGTGGGTTGACCCTATTGGCGACACAGGTAGGGTGCGGGACTCCGCAGCGGGAGGCGTGAGTTCGAATCTCCCGGTGGGACGTCGCCATGTCGAGCAGCACGTTACATTGGTGTCAGAAGTGGGATCTCCTGTCCAAAGCAGTAATGGTGTCACCAATGTGACACCAATGTAACGTGCTGCTCGACATGGCGAAGTCCCACCGGGAGATTCGAACTCACGCCTCCCGCTCCGGAGTCCCGCACCCTACCTGTGTCGCCAATAGGGTCAACCCACTTGGCAAGCCAAGTAGGGTGCTCATATTGAGTTCGCTACACTACTCCCCTCTGGTTCTCGACATCGTCCCGATGTCAGCGCCCCATTACTGCTTTGGACAGGAGATCCCACTTCTGACACCAATGTAACGTGCTGCTCGACATGGCGAAGTCCCACCGGGAGATTCGAACTCACGCCTCCCGCTCCGGAGTCCCGCACCCTACCTGTGTCGCCAATAGGGTCAACCCACTTGGCAAGCCAAGTAGGGTGCTCATATTGAGTTCGCTACACTATGGCAGGGCAAGAGACCAAGAATCAGATATAGAACCCTACAGCTAAACAAAGACAAAGGTGGGCTTGCGCTGCCAAATATCGGGGACTATTTTAAAGCCTCACAAATTAAAACTTTGGTAGAGATATGTAACCCAGTCTACACTAACTAACTAACTAACCTGCACTTATATAGCGCTTTTCTAGTCACAAAGACCACTCAAAGCGCTTTCATTAATACTAACCCTCTATTCTAAGGGCCTATAGGAAACAGATATCTAGGGACAATTTAGAACAGCCAATTAACCTAACATGCATGTTTTTGGCATGTGGGAGGAAACCGGAGAAATCCCGGAGTAAACCTACGCACAATGGAAGGAGATGGAATGCCAAATAACAAGTGACATTCCCCTACAGGCGATAATAGGGAACAATGCCTTACCTAAACTTTTGAATAACACTAACCCGTGGATAGAGACCCCGCTAAAAATTTGGTTTAAGATAGTCAGAGAGAATCAAACTAAAGAACCCTATCGATTATTGCAATGGATTTCCTATGATCAGGACTTTACTCCTAATAAAACAGACACTAGATTTAAAAAGTGGAAAGAGAACGGACTGATAAAATATTACGATTTTTTTAAAGGGCAAACTTTAAGAAGTTTTGAAGATTTGAAAAAACAAGGTCTAGTAAATCAAGACCTTTACAGGTTCTTTCAGCTTAGACACCACATAAACAAAATACTTAAAATGGGGGATTTGGAAAGGGCCCAGTCAGGTGTTCTGAAGGTTTTCTTAATGGCATATAAAGGGATCCCAGGGATCAGATACATTTCTAAAATATACCAAGGTCTTCAAGACTTAAAAGGAGACAACACATCATATATAAAGAGAGATGGGAAAAAGAGGGGAATTTCACTTTACAACTGGAAATATGGGAAAAGCTAAATAAACAACAATGGAAAAGTACCTCATCCCTGCTGTGGAGAGAATTTGGATGAAAAAATTTGGTAAGATTTTTCAGAACACCTGCACAAAACAAATTTACTCGTAAGGGGTTGAATTGTTGGCGCTTGTGTGGTGAAAAGACTGCAAATCATTTTCATGTGTTTTGGTCATGCCCAGTTATCCACCAATATTGGACCAATGTATAGACAATATTGGGGAAAATATTCAAAGTAACAGTTCCCTTTTCTTTTGTAACTTTGTATTTGGGTTTACTACCGGAATCACTGGAAAGACGAGGAGAAAAATACTTATTCACTGTTTTAATATTGGCAAGTAAAAACGCTCTAACAAAAAAATGGATGTTGAAAGACTGTCCAACACCTGAAGATTGGATTAACGTGATTCAGGACATTTATTCGATGGAAAAGTTGACATTTGCACTGAGACAGGACATGGATGGGTTCTTGAACTTTTGGCAACCCTGGAACGCATATGTGTCCTCCATCAGATCTAATCTGTGACAAATACCATTTCAATAATGGCACCTCTCTTTGCTCCAACGTTACTAAGATTTTTGTGTCATATAAACAGTGTTGTGGGATTCACAATGGAAGATAAACTGTTGACAAGCTGAGTGGACCAGAAAACTGGGCAACATGGAAGTTTCAAATGGAGCACTTGCTGAAAGCAAAAGGACTATTGGGCTTGGTAACAGAGATGGAAAACCTTGCAGCGGTTACTAATGCTAACAAACTATCTGATCAAGTGAACCCCAGGATCCAGTCTGTACATGTACAAGTACATTTTCAATCCAGTGATTTATAAAGCCATGGTGAGCAGCAGCAGTGGAAAAGAAACTGCTGTGGGGGACCCATGCTGTAGAGTTCAGTAGTTTTCCTCTCAGACTGAGAGAGCATGGAGATCAAAGGGCTGGGGGGTAAGGGGAATGGTCTGGGGAGAGTGAATGGTGAATGCAGGACCTCAGGTAGCAGGGAGGTGTGAGTTTTGGGATATAAAAGAGAGAGTCCCTGCTTCACGAGTTTAATGTTCTGATTCTGGAAGATGTGAGTAAAATAAAGTTCGTCTGCTCGGAAAGTTCAGTCTGGTTATTTCATCTCCACACTGGTGACCCTTGACGCAGAATGGAACACGAGGCGAACACCCCGGAGAGGACCCAGACGGGAAACCCCAGCAATGCGTGCGCCGTTTCGGTTAAACTACCAGACTTTTGGCTGCACGACCCAAAGTCTTGGTTCCTCCACACCGAGGCCCAGTTCGCGCTCCGGGGAATAACGGCAGATGACACCAGGTATTAGTACGTGGTCGCAGCGCTGGGTGCTCGCACGACTCAGCAAGTAGTGAGCCTGCTCCAACAGCCCCCAGCCCACGACAACTACAAGGCTCTCAAAGCCGCGCTGACCTGGCGCTACACACTCACGGACTGCGAGAGAGCGGAGAGGCTCCTGACGCGCTCTGAGTTGGGAGACGGGTCGGCGGTTGAACAGATGGAGAAGATGTTGGCGTTGATGGGCACGGACGATGGGCATTTTC
The DNA here is from genome assembly GCA_020510985.1 of Pholidichthys leucotaenia. Lineage (NCBI taxonomy): Eukaryota > Metazoa > Chordata > Actinopteri > Cichliformes > Pholidichthyidae > Pholidichthys > Pholidichthys leucotaenia. Next base: position 193,428,290 of record CM035843.1, on the reverse strand, counting down.
TATTTGCTCATCTTTGCCTCCGGAACCTCCGAACGGTGGCCAGAGCGGTCCTTGCCAACTCACCCTTTCTGGCTGCGCGTGACTACTGTGCGCTAGCCCAGGAGACAGATCGGATCATCCTCACCACCAGAGCCCTCACAGTGAACACAGCAGCATCAGAACCCAGCCAGATGGCCAGTGGAAGCAAGGAGCCAGCGATGGTAGCTGCAGCAGGGGCCAGGAAGCGCCAGAGAGACACGCTTTGCTCCCACCACCACCGTTTTGGAGAGGACGCACGCCGATGCATGCCACCATGCCAATTCAAGCGTTTGGGAAACGCTGGGACCGGCAGTCGGTAGCAGCTGCGACCGCAGGTGAAGAAAGCAAGCTGCTCTATGTGACAGACTCATGCTCGGGGAGACGATTCCTCGTGGACTCCGGCTCCCAAAAGAGATTCATCCTGCCATCCTACACCGACCGGCTAGCGGGAATTAGCGGCCCCAAGCTGACGGCCACAAATGGCTCAGACATTAAGACTTTTGGTGAGAGGACACTGACTGTATCCCTGCACGGCCGTACGTACCAGTGTACATTCGTCATAGTGGCATGCAGTTTCCCAATCTTAGGCGCTGATTTTTTGTGTGCACACGGACTACTAGTCGATGTTACTAACAGACGCCTGATTAATGCAATGTCTTTTGATTCTCTCCCCTGTACAGCTCGAGGAGCCGGGCCAACAACGCTAGCCAACGTCACAGCTCCAGGTGGTAAGTTCCACACATTGCTCACCCAGTTCCCAGCACTCACGGTCCCGACGTTTTCGGCGGCCATCACTAAACATAGGGTGGAGCACTTTATTACCACCACCGGGCCGCCCGTTTTTGCACGACCTCGGCGCCTGGACACAGCGCGCGAGGAGTTTGCCAACTTGGAAAGGCTGGGCATCATCAGACGATCAAACAGCCCATGGGCATCCCCACTACATATGGTCCCTAAGGCCGAGGGATCGTGGCGACCTTGCAGAGATTTCCGCAGATTAAACAACGCCACAGTGCACGACCACTACCCGATCCTCCATATTCAGGATTTTTCCGTTCACCTCGCCAGGACAGGTATTTTTTCTAAGATAGACCTGGTCCATGGTTACCACCAGGTCCCAGTGTGCATGGAGGACATACCTAAAACGGCAGTAATAACCCTGTTTGGTCTGTTTGAGTTTTTATGCATGCCTTTTGGGTTAAAAGGCGCGGCACAGACATTCCAACGCATGATGGATGCAGTGTTGCGTGATCTGCCGTTTGTGTTCATCTACCTGGATGACATCCTGGTGGCCAGCACGTCCTAGGACGAACACGTAGCCCACCTCAGGACGGTTTTCCAGAGGTTGGAGGAGCACTGGTTAATAATCAACCCGGCGAAATGCCAGTTCGGCATGACGGGGATCGATTTTTTGGGACACCGCATCTTACCGGACTGAGCGATACCCTTGCTGGACAAGATCCGCGCAGTGGCGAATTTTCCCCAGCCTCAGACGGTCAGGTCGCTGCAGGAGTTTTTGGGGATGGTGAACTTCTACAATTGTTTCCTCCCCTGCGTAGCCCAGCTCATGCAGCCGTTGTACAACTCGCTTAAGAAACGGAAGCCGGCGGACAGAGTTGACTGGACTCCTGAGCGGGACCAAGCGTTTTCCGAGGTTAAAACAGCTCTGGTGAACGCTGCACTGCTAGTGCACCCAGACCAGGTGGCTCAGATTGCGCTCAATACAGACGCATCAGACGTGGCCATAGGGGCCTTTGTGGAGCAGTGTGTCGCCGGTTTTTGGTAGCCACTCGCCTTTTTTAGCAGGTCTTTGTGTGACAATGAGCGTAAATACAGCGCGTTCGACAGGGAGTTGCTGGCTTTCCACCTGGCCATACGCCACATCCAGTTCTGGCTGGAAGGGCGCGCTTTCACTGCATTCGTGTACCACAAGCTGCTAATGTACGCGATGGCCAAGGTTTTGGAGCCATGGTCAGGCCAGCAGCAGAGACAGCTGGCCGCAATCTCGGAGTTTACGACCAACATTCGTAATATGGCCGGTAAACTCAACGTGGTGGCTGACTGTCTCTCGCGCGCCTTAGTGGCCCCAGTCTACGTGGGGATAGATTACGCGGCCATGGCTGCAGAGCAGATCGGCGATGCCGACGTTTGCGCACTCCAGTCTGGACCAACAGGGTTAAGGCTGGAGAGTAGAGTTATGCAAGACAGGGGGCCCCCCCAATCTGTGACGTCTCCACGGGCCGCCCGTGCCCGGAGGTACCACGCACATGGCGACGCCACGTTTTTGAGTCGGTTCACTCCCTGGAGCACCCAGGCGTATGTGCGTCAGTCAAAATGGTGGCAGCAAAGTTTGTCTGGCCGAGCCTGTGCAAACAGGTGAAAGACTGGGCTGCAGCCTGTGTAGCGTGCCAACGAGCCAAAGTGCACAGGCACACAAAGGCCCCCCTTGAGCCGTTCCATATCCCGGCTAAGAGGTTCGTCCACGTTCACGTGGACCTCGTCGGCCCCCTCCCGCTATCGCAGGGGTTCACGCACCTCCTGACAGCGGTGGACCGCACCACACGATGGCCCGAAGCAGTCCCACTAGCTTCCACCGCGTCCGCAGACGTGGCACGCGCCTTTTTAACAACATGGGTGGCATGTTTTGGCACCCCTTCGGACATCACGTCTGATCGGGGCCCGCAGTTCGTCTCCGACCTCTGGTCCACGATGGCCCGGAGCCTGGGCGTCTCAATTCATCGCACGACCACATACAACCCACAGGCCAATGGGTTATGCCAGCGTTTCCATAGGTCACTGAAAGCAGCGCTCAGGGCTTCACTTACAGATGCAAATTGGGTGGACCGGTTGCCGTGGGTTCTATTAGGGTTGCATTCCGCACCGAAGGAGGATTTAGCGGCTTCCCCAGCAGAGCTGGTTTTTACGCAGCCCCTGTGGCTCCCCAGGGAGTTTTTACTAGATAACCCTGCACCGAACACCCATCCATCCCTGCGTTCGCAGCATAGCGCAGACGCACGGACGCTCCCGGGCCAAGCCCACCACTGTTTTCCCCGCGCGTTTGTGCCAAAAACCTTGAAGGACACGGCATTCCTGTTTGTCAGGCACAGTGCCCACCGGACCCTATTATGCCCACCCTACGATGACCCGTTCAGAGTGCTGGAAACTGGGGACAAACATTTTGTGTTAGACCTGGGGGGTCGCTGGGAGAGAATCTGTATAGACAGGCTTAAGCCCGCCTTTGTTGTGGCAGACGAGCAGCTGGTGTTGGCTCGAGCTCCTTGGCAAGGAAGACCCCCACTGAGAGCTCCCCAGGTAAATGATTCATCACAGCAGTCACACGAGCATGCGGAATGTTTCCACCCCCCCATTGTCCCCCCACAGACGGTCACACCCCCAGGAACCCCCCACCGGCACAGCAGCTTTTGCGGAGCCGAAGACCCCCCGTTGCAGCAGCTATGGGCGGAGGCTGAAGCCGCGAGGACGGGAGAGTTAACACCCAGTCTGAGACTCTGGGGGGGGGCGGTGTGGGGGACCCATGCTGTAGAGTTCAGTAGTTTTCCTCTCAGACTGAGAGAGCATGGAGATCAAAGGGCTGGGGGGTAAGGGGAATTGTCTGGGGAGACTGATTGGTGAATGCAGGACCTCAGGTAGCAGGGAGGTGTGAGTTTTGGGATATAAAAGAGAGAGTCCCTGCTTCACGAGTTTAATATTCTGATTCTGGAAGATGTGAGAGTGAAATAAAGTTCATCGGCTCGGAAAGTTCGGTCTGGTTATTTCATCTTCACACTGCAAAATTAAACACGAAGGAGGAGAAAACAAGACAACAGGCTTGATTTTTAAACAGGAAGGAGGAGAAGAACAAGAATTTATGTAAAATTGTTGTAAAGACTTTCCCGGTCACCAAGAAGTGTAAAAGAATATCTACAAACACTACTCACAAAAAGTTAGGGATATTCGACTTTTGGGTGAAATTTCAGGATGCACCTAAAATGCACTATAACCTTTACAGGTGAATTTAATTTGACCTTCTCAAACCTTCTGAATGCACATGTCCAACTGTTCAGTGTTGCAGTACTTTTTGCATAACTTGCTGTTCTCTAACAAGGTGCTTAATGGCAAAATTCCACACAGCTGTTTAATCCATGAATCAACCAATAAATTTTCTGGTTCAGTTAGAATTAGTATTTAAACAGTCCTTTTCATCATGCTGTTCACATTTTGACATCATGAGACCAAGATGACACCTAACAATTGATCAACAGTACCTTGCCATTGTGAGGCTTCAAACAGGATGTTCTCAGGGGGAAGTGGCCACTGAGCTTAGAGTGTCACAGAATGTCATCAGCAGGTTGCAACAGAGATACAGAAAGACTGGAAGAGTCACAGAAAGGTATAGAAGTGGATGTCCTTTGGCCACGTCCCACGCTGATGACCGCTCCATTGTGAACAGTGCCCTGTAGAACCGGATAATGAATGACACTAAACTCCAGGCACATTTAAGGGAGGTGAGAGGCACCCAAGTGTCATGTCAGACCATTGAAAACCATTTACATCAGTGTGGTCTGCGTACTAGATGACCTGCAAGGGTACTTGACCACACCAGGCACAGGTGTCATCATCTTGCATGGGCCAGGGAGCATTTATGCTGGACAAGGGACCAGTGGGCTTCAGTGTGCTGTTCTCTGATGAAAGTTGAGTCACAATGAGCAGAAATGATGGCCGCCAACGATGTTGGAGACGTCAAGGAGAGTGCTATGCATCAGCCACTGTTGTCACCAGACGAGCCTTTGGTAGTGGTGATGATGCTACAGTCTGGGCAGGTGTGTCTAGTCAATACAGAACTGCCCTACACCTTGTGAATGGTACAGTGACAAGCCGATACTACCTGAATAACATAATTAATCCAGTCATTGTGCCCCTGCGTGAACAACACAGGCCTAATTTCATCTTCATGGGTGACAATGCTCCAGCTCATGGAGGTCGCATCATTAGGGAACAGCTGCTGGAGGCTGGGGTACCTCAAATGGAGTGACCTGCACTTTCTCCAGGCCTGAATCCCATAGAAAACCTATGGGATCAGCTGAGTCACTGTGTAGAGGCTTCTAACCCTGCACCCCACAACCTCAATGACCTGAGGGCCGCCCTTCAAGAAGAGTGGAATGCCATGCCTCAGCAGACAATAAGTTGACTTGTGAACAGCATGAGACATCGTTGTCAAACTGTAATTGATGCTCAAGGGCACATGACAAGTTAGACATTGACAGTTTTTGTTGTGGTATCCCCACTACTGTTGTTGGCTTTTCTTTCAATAAATTGTTTGAGATGAGGAAATCACCAGGGCATGCTTCTACTTAAATGCCCTACTTTCATGATATAATATCACTGTGGCATGAACTTTTTACATTTTCCATAAATTTTACCCGAAAGCCAAACAACCCTAACTTTTTGTGAGTAGTGTATATATTGTGGCAAGAGGAAGAAACACACAGGAGATGAAGGTGGGTTTTTATCTTTACTCCTCAACTGCCACCAAACAACTAACAGTAGTCACTCCCGGACTCCAAAACTGGGAAACACAAACCATGTCACCCAACCCCAAATCCCACTGGGTGAGAGGTACCTCTTCAGTCTGTCACACAGCCCGCCCCCCTCCCCCCGAACACCCAGAGGACACTCCCATAGTCAAAATCAGTCTCTCACTGGTGACCTGATGAGCCTGCCATAACGTCTGTGCCGTCCCCCAACCAGAGCCACCGGAGAAACCTGTCGTGCGCCCACCCATCTCTAGCACAAAACTCTTAGGGCCCGTCTCCAGAACCTGAAATGGACTGTTGTAAAGGGGTTGGAGAGGCGAGTAGTGGGCGTCATGTCGCACAAAAGCAAAACGGGCCGCACTGAGCTCAGTAGGCACAAACAATTATAGAAAACAGTGGTGAACGAGGCTCAAAGCCAGTGCACCGTCAGACAAAAAAGGGTAGATGGTGGGGCCGGCCTGTGGGGTGGAACTTTTGGGCAAAAACTCTCCCGGAACGTGGAGCGGTTGACCAAAAACCAGTTCAGCAGGCAAAGCATCAAGATCTTCCTTAGGAGCTGAACGCAACCCAAGCATCACCCAAGGCAAATGATCCACCCAATTACCATTGGAGAGTGCAGCACACAATGCCACTTTCAGCGACTGGTGAAAACGTACACACAAGCCGTTAGCCTGAGGGTGGTACACTGTAGTATGGTGTACCTGCACTCTCAAGGACCTTGCAAACACTGACCAGAGCTCCGACATGAACTGGGGGCTCCTATCAGAGGTAATATCTGATGGGGTGCCGAAACACGCAACCCAGGAAGAAAGAAACGCACGTGCCACGTCCGCGGCCAAAGTGGAGGACAGAGGGACCACCTCTGGCCACCTGGTGATCCGATCCACTATGGTGAGCAGGTCCGTAAAACCCTGCGAAGGGGGTAGAGGACCCATCAGGTCCACATGCACATAGTCAAAACGTTTAGCCAGAATCCAAAACGGTTCTGGGGGTGCCTTGGTGTGCTGGTGGACTTTAGCGTGTTGACACACCAAGAATGTGGCCGCCCACCCCTTGACATCCCTGCGGAGGCCGGGCCAGACAAACTTGTCTCCCACCAGTTTTACCGTGGCCATGGCAGAAAAATCCATCCCAATTTGGACCGGACACACCTGCACATGTGACAGGCAATCAACAACAGGGTTGGACTTGCCAGCCACATGCTGACCATCTGTTGTGAACTCCGAAATGGCTGCCAGATGGCGTTGTTGATGAGTAGATCACGACTCGGTCACCTTGGACATAGCAAACGTCAGTCATTTATGATCTACATAAGCCATGAAAGAAGAACCCTCCAATAAGAAACAGAAATGACGGGTTGTCAGGTATAGCGCCAGCAACTCCCAGTCAAAAACCCTGTACTTACGCTCGCCATCCCACAGACTGCAACTGAAAAATGCGAGGGGCTGCCACGCCCCTGCCATGCACTGCTCAACCACTGCCCCCACAACTACGTTGGAGTCGTCTGTTGTCAAAGCTATGGGCGCCATGGGCACAGGGTGAACGAGTAGTGCTGCATTTGCAAGGGCGGACTTAACTCCATCAAAAGCTGGAATCCATTCGGGAGTCCAGGTGACAGGGTCGTTGGCTTTTTTTTTTTTTTTTTACCTCAGAGCCTCATAAAACGGCTGCAGGAGGTGGGCAGCGCGAGGGAGGAAACAATTGCACAAATTTACCATGCCCAAAAATTCCTGCAGTGCCTTAACAGAGTCCGGACAGGGAAATTCCGCTACCGCTTGACCCTTAGAAGGCAATGGAGTCACGCCTCACAACGAAATGTGGTGGCATAAGAAGTCAATCACCCGTAGCCCAAACTGACACTTAGCCGGGTTGATGATCAGGCCGTGTTCTTCAAGGCGCCCAAAAACTTGTTTGAGGTGCAACAGCTGCTCTTCGGCTGACGGACTGGCCACCAATATGTCATCAAGGTAAACAAACACAAATGGGAGGTCGCTTTACACCGAGTCCATCAACCTCTGAAATGTCTGGGCCACACCTTTAAGGCCAAATGGCATGCGCAGGAATTCAAAAAGCCCGAATGGGGCAACTACCACAGTCTTGGGGATGTCCTCCGGGCGTACAGGAACCTGGTGATAACTACGCACCAGATCCACCTTTGAAAAAATGGCAGAGCCCACCAAATGCACAGAAAAATCTTGGATGTGTGGAATAGGATAACGGTCATTAGCGGTGACGTTGTTAAGCTGACAAAAATCACCACACGGCCGCCACAACCCATCCGCTTTAAGTACTATGTGAAGTGGCGAGGCCCATGGGCTGTTAGAACGCCTCACTATTCCCAAACGTTCCATAGTGGCGAACTCCTCTTTTGCTATGGCCAACTTAATCACGTCAAGGTATCGCGTGTGTGCGCAAAAACCAATAGTCCCACGGAGGGGATGAAATGTTCCACCCCGTGCTTAGTAGCTGCGGTAGAAAAAGCAGGCGTTGTAAGCAACGGAAAATTTGTCAGCAAACGCAGAAAAACATTATCCGACACTAAAAAGTTAGTGTGTGACAACTGCCCAGCTACCCCAGCCTCACACGGAAAAGTGGCAAAAGACACAGCATCAATCAAACGCCAACAATAGGTACTGTAATGGAAGCGATGACAAAGTCCCACTCAAAACTGTGCCCCTGGAAAAAAAACAGTCACAGACCTTGTGCCAAATGTCTCAATGGAAGAACCGTTAGCTACACTCAAATGCAGGCCGTTGCCCGTCGCCGGTCTGTCTGTGCTGGTTTCCGGGAGCAGGCTCTTCTGTGAGCCAGAGTCTACTAGGAAACGTCTCCCTGACAGTGAGTCTTTAATGAAGGGCAGCTCACCTCATCCGCCAGTGCCCACAGCTGCTACTGAGCGGTGGCTCTGGAGTTTTCCCGTTGTCTCAAACATGCATGGAGGAACGCAGCACTTAGCCTTGCTGCCAAACCACAGGTGGAAGAAACACAGACCTTTCCCGCATCGTGTCCGGGCCACCACTCCAGCTACTGCCGCTGAGTCCACATCCTCCATCATGGGTTGCAAGATATCCAAAGCCACGCTTTGCACAGCAAACTGCCTGGTAGCCAGCAGGACTTGATCAATTTCCTCGGCTAAAGCTTGGTAGTCACCAGTAGCCAAATGCAGCGAGTTAGCCAAAACCCATGCACAGGCGACGGGAGCTGGCGAAGGAATATGTGTGGAAACAGAAAACCACCTTCATCCTCTCCAAGCAGCAATAGTATTCTCTCCGTAAGGTCCACAGCCGTGCCGTCACCCAAGCCTGATGGGGAGAGGATTTTGTCCGCTCTTTCCGCGGCCAATAGACTATGCCTTTGGAGCAGGAACTGTTTGATGGCAGTGTATTTACCATGCTGTGGGGGCGCAGGAAGTAACTGCATGACACGCCATGTGAACTCCTGATCCAGAGCAGCGACGACCAAGTAATACCTGGTTTCATCTGCAGTGATTCCTTGCAGGTGGAACGGTGCTTCGATATGCTGGAACCACAAAGCTGGGGCACTCTGCCAAAACTCCAGAAGCTTCACAGCCACAGTGCAAACAGCCAGCTGTGAAGGTCGGGGCAACATGGCTGATGAGGAAACGCAGTTTTCTTCTTTGTCAGACATGCTCGAATCGGGGTCACCAATGTGGCAGGAGGAAGAAACATACAGGAGACAAAGGTGGGTTTTTATCTTTACTCCTCAACTGCCACCAAACAACTAACAGTAGTCACTCCCGAACTCCAGAACCAGGAAACACAAACCATACGCCCAACCCCAAATCCCAATGGGTGAGAGGTTCCTCTTCAGTCTGCCACAGTATAAAAATATGACAACTAAAAGCTGACCTGGAGATTTTGGCTCCGTTTCTGCGTTCAAAAGACTTTTCTTTTCCACCACTGCGACTCGTCATGACTGGCTGCCCCCGGATGAAAATCCACAGAATAGGTATGTGGGACTATAAGGTTCTGAATGAGGCTGTAAGAAATTATGAATCACTTTATAAATCACTGAATTGAAACCGTTTCTAAAGAAAAAATACTTCAGATGTGAAATGAAGGAAGGAGAAAAGCTAAGTGAACATTTGAAATGAATGAAGGAGCTAACTGATCAGCTAGGAGCAATAGGTTCTGTGGTTGAAGAAGAGGACCAGATTGTAACACTCCTGGCTAGTTTGCCACCAAGCTATGCTACAGTTGTCACTGCACTGGAAACAAAAATGGACAGTGTGACACTGCAGTTTGTTCAGCAAGCATTAATAAATGAAGAGCAAAAAAGAGTGCATGCTGATGATAATGGAAGAGGTGGTGCTGTTTCCAGAGGTGTGTCAGCCATGTCAACACAAGTTCATGGCAATATGCAGGGAAATCCTAAAGCAGTGGAAGATGACAAATACAGCACATGGAGATGTTACAAATGTGGAAAAGAAGGACATATAAAGCGTGACTGTCCAAGTTGAAAAAAGAAAAATAAAACTCATAAGGCAAAAAGCGTGATTCATGAGAGTGTTGAGGACTCATATGAGGGTGCCTTTGTTGTTGAAGGCTCAAGTCATCGTGAGCTGCATCAACAGAGAGAGTGGTTAATTGATTCTGGAGCATCAAACCATATGACATGGCAAAAGGAAAGTCTGCAAGATTATCAGCATTTTGCAGAGCCACAGACTGAAACTTGGTGATGGAAGAGTGGTTGAAGCTCTAGGACATGGAAACATCAAACTGAGAATGACATTCAAAGTGAGTGATGTAAAAAATGTTACAATGTATGATGTGCTCTATGTTCCCAAGTTATCCTTGAACCTCTTCTCAGTGGAGCTGCTGCTTGAAGAGGAAATACAGTGCAGTTCAAAAAGTCTCACTGCTACCATATATCCGTGGAAGAAATGGAGCTTTACAAGGAATAGGAACACAAAGATCTGACGGGTTATATCAGCTGGACATGGAAGAAAGTCTACCTGTAAGGCTACATGTCCACCTAGGCATCTATTCCCCGTACCTCCTCTGCCTCGGGGATATGCTAGGAGCATGAAGGGGGCGTAACCAGGTGAGAGTCACGAGCCCAATACTCTGTAGCCGCAAACTGCACGCAGAGTATCACTATGACTGGTCAAAGAACTTCGGCCGGTTTTCAAGCAGTATTTTTGGCTACAAAAGTGCACTTTGATGAGCTTTTTCTGTCTACCAAACCCATTCTGCTGTAGTGGATTTATGGGTTTTATAGGTATTTTATTGTTGGTACAAGTATTAATGTAAATATGAACGTGAATAGAGATGAAAATTTATTTTCTTTACACAAACATATCCTCACAGGGCACCAGTCCAGGTAATGGACAATTTTAGTAACAACTCTTTATTTGTACCAATTATGAATCAGTCTAAAAAAAAAACAAAACCAAAAAAAACCCTTGTGAGTTCTTGTCTGCTGATAATCAAGAGGATGGACATGAAATCAAATAATAACTCCTATATGTCTTTCAATGGTTTAATAAGAAATGTCCGAAAAGGTTAACATATTTGGATAACTTTAAAACAGAGAATTCAACATGTATCATGGGCACCATAGACTATTATTGAGTTAGTTGTGAATCAAGCATTTGTGGAACCAAATGAAGCATAGTTTAACTTGACAATATACTGGAAATTGGAAAACCATAAAATAGCATTGGTCAAGAAAAGTGGATGCAATTTTTTTGAAGAAAATGATGAGTAAACTATCTAGAAAAATGGAAAATTGGTGTTATTCTGAAAAAGAATGTAAATTAATGAAAGGACAAAATGCATTTTGAAATTCTGATGGGGGTTTGCATGAAATTAAGTTTAAAGAACTTATACCAGGAATATTCTGAAGAATTAAGTATAAATTAAACAACAGACCATCAGCCACAGAGTCAGATCATGTCCCTGGTGGCAGCAGGGCCCCACGTACCAACCTTGATTCAGCTGGAGGTCTGTGGATTCTGTTGATGGAGAGGCTGATAGACAGATTCTCCCACAAGGCCGTGCTCCTGAGATTGCAATCGGGCTGTTCTTCAGCAAGCTGGGTGAGGTCTCCCCTTATGCACTGAAAAGGAATTTGTTTATTGTATAACATCTCATCAGAGAGTCAAATTGAGACAAACACACGCCACAGATCCATTTCTTCCGATGTATTGTGGCTGGAATGAATTGGTTTAAGCTTAAAAAAATCAAAATCTTCTTACACTGTAATTTAAAGAAAAGGATTAAAACAAGAAAAAGTGAACTTCAAAGAAAAGAAAAAGAATTTTCACAGAGCATGGCAGGCTCTGAGCCTTACTTGGAAGACAAAAAAAAATAAAATAAATGGGAGAGCAGAGAAGTCTGCTCCTTACAGCTTGGCCAACACCCCACACCTGAAGCAAAGGAAAGTTTTTTTTCAGGTGTGACATAATCTCACTGAATTTCATGGAACTTGAGCTGAACCAATTACATGGAGTTTTGTTCAACACAAGTCATAAACTCAACCTAAAAATGAGATGCAGTGAAGGCTGGAGCTCTAAGTCCAGCTATGGTCTCCCAAAGAGCAGAGAGAGACATTTGATATGAGAAGTGAGACCCCCCCCCCCCCAAGACACATATGTTGCTGAATTAAGCATAAATTCCTTAAACTTTAGTGACTAAGATATTCTACTCAATAATAAGGGAACATACAATGTCTACATTGTACATGTGACTGACTTCTTGTAGGCATGCAAAAGTTAATTTCTTCCTGAAAATAAACCAACACATATCAAATCAAATCAATAAAAGTATTTGAAACCATATTGTCCATCCCAAGAGTTCAACCATGTCTTCAGTAGTGGATACTGTCTTGAGAGAAAGAATATGAATTAATTTATTTGTCCATAATGCATAAATTCCACCGCAAAGAATTTTTTTTTTTTAATATTTCTGATTTGTCCATCAGATGGCACTGTGAAACTGTCTGGTTGTTTACTGGAGAATCTTGACTCCCAAGTCTAGATTACATCAACCATAAACCTGTCAACTGAAACATTCCTTTGCCAAAGAGCAGAAAAAGGAGAATGACTAAGTCCTGGACAAGGGATTAACTTCCACTTTATGGCCAATGGGTCGTGTTACAGCTCTGGTCCTTGGGTGAGAGAAACAGTTCATGACCAGACTTTTGAGTTGAAACAATTTTTCTTCAGCAAAGAATGATTTTATAGATTGGAACCCAAGGTCAATGCTACATTCCCCCCCCCCCCCCCCCCGTATCAATAATGAGCTTCGGTCAACTTTGGTATACATCCTTGGCAGCTGGTTCCAATGGAAGTCCCTTGATTCAACTGCTGAGCTAACGGTTCTGATGTCCATAGGCACAAGCCTGTAAACAGAATCTATTCCTGAGTATAAATCTTTGGGTTTGGTTTGCAAAAAAACTTCTAAAAATCTTTTTTTTTTAAAAAATAAATAAATAAAAATTTGAATATGGCCAAATATAAAAATTGTAAAATTGTCTAAAATATACTAAAATATACTGTATATGCATGCAAAGACTCAAAAATTCTGGGTACCCAAGTACAAAAAGAAAATTCTGGGTACCAAAGTACAAAAATATAAAGTATGTGATTTTTACATACTTGAGGTAACTGTTTCAGCTAAGTGATATTGGAGTAACTCAAGGCGGTTCAAATTGGATTGGTTTAGCTGGACTAAACCATGGTTGTGGAACCATGGCTCCTTTATGATATAGCCTGTGGAGAGCGTGAAAAGATGAGGCTGAGTTTATTTCTCAATTCAGGTTTATTAACATTCACGTATCTCCAACATCCTCTCAAACAGAAAAGAGACCCATCCTCCCACATCTATCCCTTTTATACCTGGGACATCAAAGTACAGAGTCACATTGTCTTTAATCCCAAGACACAATACATAAACCCCCAGGTCTTCTCCTCTCCCCCAAAACCCTGGTGGTCAGGAAGTCTCTCAAGGCCATCTCAAAAGATCACATTTCGCACCCTCCTGTTATCCCCAGGAGCCCAGACTTATTGTTCATTCTGAGACGTGGGCAACAGTAATATACATATGCAGCCTAAGCAACTCAAATATGTGTGCCACATAGCCCACAATTAGGGAGGGATCATGTGTTTCTGAACCCTCCCTTAGTTATGCTGCTAATAGGTTTAGTCAGCCGGGAGACCTCCAATAATGCACTGGGCCTCACTCCTTTCTTCACTCTCAATGAATTTTTTTTTTTTTTTTTTTTTTTTTTTTTGCTGGTCATTAACATCTGTTTGTTCTCTCCCATAGATTGAGTCCCCATCGTGCTGTTTGCTCTCTACATGTCTGTTCTTTTCATCTTCTCTATCTCCTCACCCCCCAGCCAGTCGCAGCAGATGACTGCCCCTCCCTGAGCCTGGTTCTGCTGGAGGTTTCTTCCTGTTAAAAGGGAGTTTTTCCTCTCCACCGTCACCAAGTGCTTGCTCACAGGGGATCACCTGATTGTTGGGGTCTTTCTGCAACTGTGGGGGTTCCCCTACAGTTGAAAGTGCTATGAGATGACTGTTGTTGTGAAATGGCGCTATATAAATAAAGTTGAATTGAATTGAATTGAATAGATGTCTGAGTCATAGGGTGTTTGGGACCTTTGGTCTGGAAAACTGTGTGAACATGGAATGTTATCATTGTTCTTTGAATGGCAATGAAGAGTAACTTTATGACTACTTTGTGACTACTGGAAATCAGGATCACTGCTAAGGTGTTAACTGAAAAGCTAATGTTTCTAGCTACCTCTGGGAATGACATAGACACCAGCTGTGTGTGAGCATAGTCAACCTTTAACACGAAGAGCAACAAGTTCAAGACCTTGTTGAATTTGACTGAAGCTTGGAGCAAACATTCAAAACCAACACAGTATCTGGCCCTGGCCCTCCACTCCATCCTGCAGCACCTGGACTCCCCGGGAACCTACGCCAGGATCCTGTTTGTGGACTTCAGCTCTGCATTCAACACCATCCGCCCCGCTCTGCTCCAGGACAGGCTGTCCCTGCTCAACGTGCCTGACTCCCTCTGCAGGTGGATCACCGACTTCCTGACGGACCGGAGGCAGCATGTGCGGCTGGGAAAGACTGTGTCAGACTCTGTTAGCATCAGCACCGGATCACCCCAAGGCTGTGTACTTTCCCCCCTACTCTTCTCCCTTTATACCAACTCCTGCACCTCCAGCCACCAGTCTGTCAAGCTGATCAAGTGTGCGGACGACACCACCCTCATCGGGCTCATCTCCAATGGCGACGAATCAGTCTACAGGAGAGAGGTGGCCCAGCTGGCGTCCTGGTGCAGCCACAACAATCTGTAGCTGAACGCTCTGTAGACAGTGGAGATGATCGTGGACTTCAGGAAAGTCACAACCCCTCTGCCCCCCCCCTCACCCTCACAGGCTCTCCCATCACCACTGCAGATTCCTTCCGCTTCCTGGGCACCACCATCACCCGGGACCTCAAGTGGGAGCCGACCATCAGCTCCCTCATCAAAAAGGCCCAGCAGAGGATGTTCTTCCTGCGGCAGCTGAGGAAGCTCAAGCTACCCACCAAGATGTTGGTGCAGTTCTACACGGCCATCATCGAGTCCATCCTCACCACCTCCATAACCGTGTGGTACGCAGGAGCCACTGCCAGGGACAGACTAAGGCTGCAGCGCGTCGTGCGCGCTGCTGAGAAGGTGATCGGCTGCAAGCTCCCATCCCTCCAGGATCTGTACATCTCCAGGACCCGGAGGCGTGCAGGCCGGATCATAGCCGATCCTTCACACCCTGGTCACGTACTGTTTGCCCCCCTCCCCTCAGGTAGAAGACTTCGGTCCATTCAGACTAAAACCTCCCGTCACATGAACAGCTTCTTCCCCTCTGCCATCAGACTGCTGAACACTATGTGACTTATTAGACTCTCGTGCACTACGTACAGCAGCTCAACCAGACTCATGTCAATCATCACTGTTTTCTTTTTGCATTACCGACTGCACTATGTGGTACTCCACAATATCTGCTGCTCGCTAATATATTTAAAATTGCTTGACTAGTATTACTCATTCATATTCTACATTTTATTGCATGTATAGTTTTTTTTATTTCAATCTTCTATTTTTATCATGTTTAATGTTGCAGCATTGCACCGAGACAAATTCCTAGTTTGTGTACTACATGAACAATGGCAATAAATCTGATTCTGATTCTCTGGTAAAGTTTTGGTAACGGTTCGTGGTTCAACTACCTGGCGTTTTGGTGTAGCGGTGTTGACGGAGTTAACAGTGGACGTGCTAAGGCTAACGAGAGGAGGAGGGAAATCTGTGGCGGCGCCTTGCATGGCAGCGGCCCTCTGATTCTGCACTGGGGTGTGTGTGATTGACACTGTAGATAGGTAAAACACAATCTCGTTCTACTGTACATGATTGGTTGTACAGTTGAATGACAATAAGGGTGATTTAAAAAGAGGCCCTAACAATGAGGCTGTTACTGAGAATCCACCTAAGGAATGCTGACTTTTTGTCTTGGCCCTGACTGGGTGACAGTAGGTGTGATTGCTAGGTAGAGGGCTAAACTGAGAAACAGGAGGGCCATCATCCTGGCAAACAAATAGAAGTGAGTGATTTTAATCTCGACCTTCTTATTGGTTTTTCTTTTCGACACCTGAGTGGCAGGTGAAAATTATTCTTAGAGGTGGAACAATTTCTTTTAGAGACTGAACTCTAAACCTTAGATATTTTTATCACCTTTAGTGGGAATTTTGATGTTGTTAGCTCAAGCAAATGGTATTGGATGTTTTATGTGTACTATTTGATAATAGTAAGTCTGTAGAAGCTGGGTTAATCATCTCAGACTAGATGCAGAGGGTAAACAGAGAAGGACAATAGGTATTGAGATGAGAGAGATTATGGTGAGGTAGCAGGAAGAAGTAGCTGGGGGGAGAAGGGTTGATTGTATTGTGATGCGAGATGTCACGCAGACGTGAGATGGGTGGTTGACATAAAAGGAGAGACCCTGGTGTATTGATATACAGTATGCTTTTTCTGTGTATGACTGATGTGAGAGTGAATAAAGTCGTCTGCTGCATAAATCTGCCTCCGTTATTTGCACTCTCCACACTGGTGACCCCTTGACGAATTATGGAACACGAGGCAAGGACCCCGGAGTCGGCCCAGACGGGAAGCCCCAGCAACACGGCAAGCATCCAAGAGACGGCCCGGACGGGAACCCCCAGCAACGCATGTGCCGTTTCGGTCAAACTACCAGACTTTTGGCTGCACGACCCGAAGTCTTGGTTCCTCCACACCGAAGCCCAGTTCGCCCTCCTGGGAATAACGGCAGACGACACCAGATATTACTATGTGGTCGCAGCGCTGGACACTTGCACGTCTCAGCAAGTAGCGAGCCTGCTCCAACAGCCTCCAGCCCACGATAAATACGGGGCTCTCAAGGCCGCACTGACCCGGCGCTACACACTCTCGGACTGTGAGAGAGCGGAGAGGCTTTTGAGGCGCTCCCAGTTAGGAGATGGGTCAGCGGTCGAACTGATGGAGAAGATGTTGGTGTTGATGGGCACGAATGACAGGCATTTTCTGTTTGCCCACCTTTTCCTCCGGAACCTCCCAACAGAGGCGAGAGCGGTTCTTGCCAATTTGCCATTGCTGGCCGTGCGCGACTACCGTGTGCTAGCCCAGGATGCAGATCGGATCATCCTCACCACCAGAGCCCTCACAGTGAACGTGGCGGTGTCGGAACCCAGCGAGACGACCAGCGGAGGCGAGGAGCCGGCGTCTGTAGCAGCAGTGGGGGCCAGGAAGCGCCAGAGAGACACGCTCTGCTTCTACCACCGCCGCTTTGGAGGGAACGCACGCAGATGTGTGCCACCGTGCCAATTCAAGTGTTCGGGAAACGCCAAGGCTGGCAGTCATTAGCAGCTGAGACCGCCGGTGAAGAGAACAAGCTGCTCTACGTGACGGACTCGCGCTCGGGGAGACGGTTCCTCGTAGACACCGGCTCCCAAAAGAGCCTCATCCTGCCATCCTACGCCGACCGGCTAGCGGGAGCTAGTGGCCCCCAGCTGGTAGCCGTAAACGGCTTGGACATTAAGACTTTTGGTGAGAGAACACTGACTTTATCCCTACACGGCCGTATGTATGAGTGGACTTTTGTCATAGCGACATTGAGTCTCCCAATCCTGGGAGCTGATTTTCTGTGTGCACACGGGTTGCTAGTCGATGTTGCTAACAGACGCCTGGTTAATGCAATGTCTTTTGATTCTCTCCCCTGTACAGCTCGAGGGGCTGGGTCAATAACACAAGCCAACGTCACAGCTCCAGGCGGTAAGTTCCACACACTGCTCACTCAGTTCCCAGCACTCACGGTTCCGATGTTTTCGGCGGCCAGCCCTAAACACGGGGTGGAACACTTTATCACCACCACTGGGCCGCCCGTTTTCGCACGACCTCGGCGCCTGGACACAGCTAAACTGGCCATAGCGTGCAAGGAGTTTGCCAACTTGGAAAGGTTGGGCATCATCAGGCGCTCAAACAGCCCATGGGCATCCCCGCTACACATGGTCCCTAAGGCCGAGGGATCGTGGCGATCGTGCGGAGATTTCCGCAGGTTGAATAACGCCACAGCGCACGACCGCTACCCGATTCCCCATATTCAGGATTTTTCTGTTCACCTCGCCAGGGCACGCATTTTTGCTAAAATAGACCTGGTCCGTGGTTACCACCAGGTCCCAGTGCGTGTGGAGGACATATCCAAAACAGCAGTAATAACTCTGTTTGGCTTGTTTGAGTTTTTACGCATGCCCTTCGGATTAAAAGGCGCGGCTCAGACATTCCAGCGCATGATGGATGCGGTTTTGTGCGATCTGTCGTTTGTGTTTGTCTACCTGGATGATATCCTGGTGGCCAGTGCGTCCGAGGACGAACACGTAACCCACCTCAGGACGGTTTTCCGAAGGTTGGAGGAGCACGGGTTAATAATCAACCCGGCGAAATGCCAGTTCGGCGTGACGGGGATTGACTTTTTGGGGCACCGCGTCTCACTGGAGGGAGCGATACCCTTGCCGGACAAGGTGCGCGCTGTGGCAAATTTTCCCTGGCCTCAGACGGTCAGGGTGCTGCAAGAGTTTTTGGGGATGGTTAACTTTTACAACCGGTTCCTCCCCCGCACAGCTCAGCTCATGCAATCATTGTACGCCGCGCTCAAGAAACGGAAACCGGCAGACAGAGTCGAATGGACTCCGGAGCGGTAGCAGGCATTCTCTGCGGTTAAAACAGCCCTTGCAAACGCCGCACCGTTGGAGCACCCGGACCCGGCGGCCCGGATAGCGCTCACTACCGACGCCTCGGACGTGGCCATAGGGGCCATCGTGGAGCAACGCGTCGCTGGTTCTTGGCAGCCGCTTGCTTTTTTCAGCAGGGCTTTGCGCGACAGTGAGCGTAAATACAGCGCGTTCGACAGAGAGTTGCTGGCTCTCCACCTGGCCATACGCCACTTCCAGTTCTGGCTGGAAGGGCGCAGCTTCACCGCGTTCGTGGACCACAAGCCGCTAACGTTCGCGATGACCAAGGTTTCGGAACCATGGTTGGGCCGGCAGCAGAGACAGCTGGCCGCGATCTCAGAGTTTACAACCGATATTCAGCATGTGTCGGGTAAACTGAATGTGGTGGCGGACTGCCTCTTGCGCGCAGTAGTGGCCCCGGTCTGCGTGGGGATAGATTATACAGCCATGGCCGCAGAGCAGATTGGCGATGCGGACGTGTGCGCGCGCTCCAGTCTGGACCAACAGGGTTAAGGCTGGAGAGCAGAGTACTGCAAGATGGCAGCCCCCCACAATCTGCGACGTCTCCATGGGACGCCCGCGCCCGGTGGTCCAAATTGCTAAAGTACACAGACACACAAAGGCCCCTTTGGAGCCGTTTCGTATACCGGCTAAGAGGTTCGACCATGTTCATGTGGACCTCGTGGGCCCCCTCCCGCCATCGCAGGCATGCACGCACCTTCTGACAGTGGTGGACTGCACCACACGCTGGCCAGAAGCAGTCCTGCTGGTGGCAACCACGTCCGCGGATGTGGCGCGCGCTTTTTTGACAACATGGGTGGCACGTTTTGGCATCCTGTCAGACATCACGTCCCATAGGGGCCCACAGTTTGTTTCCGACCTCTGGTCCACGATGGCCCATAGCCTGGGTGTTGCAATTCATCGCACAACCACGTACAACCCACAGGCCAATGGGTTATGCAAGCGTTTCCATAGGTCACTGAAAGCAGCGCTCAGGGCTTCGCTGACAGATGCAAATTGGGTAGACCTGTTGCTGTGGGTTTTGTTGGGGTTGCGTTCCGCACCAAAAGAGGATTTGGAGGCTTCCGCGGCGGAGCCTGTTTTTTCTCAGCCACTGCGGCTCCCCAGGGAATTTTTGCCAGATAATCCCGTGCCGGACAACTGTCCATCTCAGCGTTTGCAGCATAGCGCAGATACAGGCACGCTGCTGGGCCCGGCCCACCACTGTTTTCCATGCGCTTTTGTGCCAAAAACTTTGAAGAACGCGGCGTTCGTGTTTGTCAGGCACGATGCCCACCACCCCCCATTGCGCCCACCGTACGATGGCCCGTTCAGAGTGCTGGAAACAGGGGACAAACATTTTTTTGTTAGACTTGGGGGGGTCGTAAGGAGAAAATATGTATAGACAGACTTAAGCCAGCCTTTGTGGTGGCGGGCGAGCAAGTGATGTTGGCTCGGGCCCCTCGGCGTGGAAGACCCCCACTGAGAACTCCCCAGGTAAACGATTCATCAGAGCAGCCACAAGGGCAAGTCGAAGGTCCCCCCCCCCTCGCCATGGCCCACCTGCAGACAGACACACCCCCAGGAGCCCCCCACCGGCACAGCAGCACTGCGGAGGCAGTAAACCCCCGTTACAGCAGATACGGGAGGAGACTGAAGCCAAAAGGACGTGAGGAAACTCGGTCTGAGATTCTGGGGGGTGGGGTGGGGGGGTGTAGAAGCTGGGTTAATAATCTCAGACTAGATGCAGAGGGTAAACAGAGAAGGACAATAGGTATTGAGATGAGAAAGATTATGGTGAGGTAGCAGGAAGGAGTAGCTGGGGGGAGAAGGGTTGAATGTATTGTGATGTAAGATGTCATGCACATGTGAGCTGGGCCGTTGATATAAAAGGAGAGACCCTGGTGTATTGATATATGCTTTTTCTGTGTATGACTGATGTGAGAGTGAATAAAGTCGTCTGCTGCATAAGTCTGCCTCCGTTAATTGCACTCTCCACAAGTCGATTGAAATTGGTTAGAATTTTACAGAGGCCTTTAAGATTAGTTTAAGGGGTAATTTGGTTTTAATTTACCCTTTTTTATTTTGTAAGTTTTGATGCAGTTAACTGATTGGTTTGGAGAAGTGCAACCGAGTGTACCTGAGGCTAATAGTTAGCTAACGGTTATTTCTCAAACGTAGGCCTGATTTTATTCTTATTTATGGACTTACTGTGACAGTGTTGTACCCGACAAGTCCCATGGGGTTTTGTTGAGGCTTACTTTGATTGTAATGAGCCCATTTGAAAATGGGGTCCTGGATTTGGTACTTAAGTGGCCAAAGTTTGTTGTTGACAAAATATTGATTCATCCACCCGGGCAGGAATTTAGGAGTGATTTTCCCTGCCTGTAGATTGATTTGTTGTGTTTACAGTACAAATGTGTAGTGGAAGTCCTTGTCCCCCCCTTGAGGTTTGCTATGGGAGGCTTTTTGGTCATTGTACACTTTGTGTCGTTTGGCGGCTTGGTCCAAGTGTTTTTGAAATGTGACCTTGGGAGCATTGTACGTCATTTTGACGTCTCTGGGTTCTGCAGCTGGAAGATCATGGGCGTTGGCAGTCATCATACCCCTCTTGGTTTGAGGAACTATGAGCAGTGGGGGTGATTGTTCATTGGAAGCAAGAATAGGAGTGTCATTGCATAGCTGCAGAGAAGGTCGTGTTGCAGGAAGTGTTTTCAATTTCGGTATATTAAAGGAATTTGACACAGGGAGTGCGTGTACAGTCAGGTCCGATTGGTGTGTGATGGTTTTATGGGCCACAGAGTCATGGGCTTGAGTAGAGGTGTGCCTAGTGTTCATAAAAGTTGGGTCCACCGATACATAACCCTTAGGTTGCGGAGGGTCCGGGAAGCCGGTTGATTTGGTTCCTGTGACCACGCAGGCCACAGGGGTGAGTGGGTGGGATTCAGAAGGTGACACCAACATTGAGTCAAAGGTACAAAGGGGGCCATGTGAAGCTTTCTGCTCGGCCAGTGAGCTCCCAAGGTCATTCGCTTCCTTGTCTTGACCTTGTGTTTGAAGGTGACCTTTGACTTCTTGGGGGCAGTGTTCACCTTGGTTTTTGTGGTTACTTTCGATCAGGTTTAGTTGTTCCAACAGTGCTAGTTGTGTGAGGCTCGGGGTGTCCGAAGTGTCAATAACCAAGCACTGTGATTCAGTTGTCCTTGGTAGGTCGAATGGGTGAGGGTGTTGAGTTTGAGCCCATAGTTTGAGATTCTTGAAGTCAATCAGTGGTTCAAAACGATTCAGTAGGTCTTTACTGACAAGCAATGGAATGGAGTCAAGTTTGGACACATAGACTGGATGTGTCAAGGTCATGGGACCAGTGGAGACTTTGATTAGTGACACGCCCAACAAAGTCATGTTAGTGAGTGCGTATGGTCGAATGGCTAACGAACAAGGTTCCAATTTTAAATCTTTGTGAGCACAGTTAGCAGCTACACGTAGTTGGTCAAAAAGATTGTGTGACATCAGAGTGATGTCAGCGGCAGTGTCTAAAAGAGCATCCTGACACATCACGTCTTCAAAGGTCAGTGGAAGATAGAATTTTCACCCCCCCCCTTCCTGTTTAAATCACACAGAAATCATGGAACCAGTGGCTCAACATGGATTTGCAAAATGTTGTTTTTAGAGGAGTGGTCTTTGGCTTGTGGTTGGGCTGCCATAACAGCACTGGACTGCAATGGGTCCTTTGCTTCTCCTTTTGTAGGAGGGGTTTTCCTTTTGCCTACTCTTCATGGTTTAGAGCGTTTCTTCTGAGTTGGCATAGCTGCAATAGCTAGGATGTCAGGTGTTTCATCTTTTTTGTTTTGAATCTTTGCTAGGAGATGTTTGAGTGCTTCTATATCTTCTCTACTGAGAGTAGGAGTTTCTTTCTTCTTCCAAGGCTTCTGATTGGTCTCTGCTTCTGAGCTTCTGTGATGAGGTGAAGGAGACCATTTGCCGCGGTTATGCATGTGTTCGTATCGGTGTCTGTCATCTTGAGAATCCATACCATATTCTCGCGATCTATCTGGTGGATTTGGCCTATGACGGTAGTCAGGCTTTGGCAAAGTTGGTCCTGAGTGGGATCCAGAGGACCTATTGTGGTTTTGACCTCGATGACGTCGGTTGGGAAACGTCTCGGATTTTCATGTGATCGTGGTGTAGGAGATGAGTAGGGCGAGGGGCTCCTTCCAACTCCAGGGTGTCAGAAGCAGCACTGATAGCTAGCACAGTGGAAGGCTCAGCATGCTTGTTGCAACTTTGTTGCTGTTTTTGGAACGCATAATGTGCAAACTCTCTCAGCTGACTTATTGAGCTTGACCTTGGGTTAGCTGTAACTCCAAGGTGGTGACTCACAGTGGGATGGAGGTTCTGGATGAAGAGGGTCTTAAAATTGTCATCTTCTTCCATCCCTGGTGTATTTTGGGATCCAAAATATGCAAGAAGGAGTCACTGGTAGTAGGCCTGTGGAGGCTCTGAGCAACCTTGCTTCACAGCCAGGGCTGCTGATAGCCCTGATTGTAGGCAGTTGTCAGAGAATTCCTTTTTGATGGCTTTGCAGAGTTGCATGTAGTCTGTCCTTATGTATGTCGGCTGTCTGTGTATAAATTTTGATGCCAACCTGTTAGATGTTAGTTTAATCATATAGATGCGATCGTCAACCGTAGCATCAGGGTACTTACGCAGGTAGTAGTCAATGTCTTGTAAATAGGCTTTGGTATCAGATGAACCAGTAGGGCCTGGATCAGATTTTGTGAGATTTCGAGCGATCTTGTCAAGGTCGTGATCTGAAGGGGCACACACACGCTGTCCATGTGATCGTCCATACTCAAAATGGGAATCAGGCGATGGGGCGCGGTGGAAGTCCTGGTCTGGTGAGATGTGTTCTCCTTTCAGCCTACCTGACCTGTTTGCAGTTTGTGGCCTTGGTTGGGGAGCAGTCGGAGTTTCTGGAAGTTGTGGAAGCGAATGTGGTCTTGCTTCCTTTTGTTGTCGGTATTCCTCCACTTCTTCTTTTAAATCCTTTAGATGTGGATGTGTTTCCTGTAGAAGCAGTTGACATTCCTTGTAGTCAGACTTCATGTTTTCAAGTTGACCTTCAACTCTTCGGAGTTCCTTCTTGGTGTCCTGAAGGGTATCTTCAAGTTCACTGTTCTCTTGGCGAAGGAAGTCGTCATGAGTCAACCGTCACTTTTCTGGTTTTGCCTGGTTCAAATCCCGTAACACGGGATTATCAAGTTATCAAGTTGAGCTTGAGTATCGTCGCTTTCATTTTGAGATTGTTCCAGTTTCTTCCTTAATGATTTGTTCTTTTCCTGGAGAACGAGTGTTGTTGATTGTTGATTCCTTAGCTCATTTTTGGTGCATAACACTTTAGCTTCAGCTACTTTTAATCTCGTGACTAATGCTATCGCGAACTTTCCCAACACGCTGGGGAGATTCTTTCCTTTTGGTGTTTTTTTTGGTGTAATCGTCCAAAAGTTCTTCAGTAAGTTCCTTCAAATCTTCAGGCTGTGTTTTCTTGACCTGTGTTGTGAAGCTAGGCATAAAATCAGAAGTCCATTCTTCCAATGTTGCTTGAAGGTCATCTTGTTCAGTAAATCGGTCGGTTGTTCATAGACCCGCCATGTTTTACCGTTGTTTACCAGTTAGCTTAAAAATCAACTTGTTGATTGTATCTAAATTTGTTAGTCAAGGGTTAACCTTGATTGTTAGTTTATATTAGTGGTAGTTATAAGTTCTTTTTGAACTTGTTCCAACTTACAGGCATGTAAGAAGGGAGATAGAATTTTGGAATTATTGTAGAAATATGAAGATGTGTTAATTTATTTGTTGAAACTGTATATTGATTTGTAGTTTAAGATTTGTGTGGATTGACTTCTTTACTTAAATTTTCAAAGCCTAGTATTGGAATTGTCATCAATAACTAGCTTTGGAATTTTGTTGAATGTCACTTTAAAATGAGGACTTTATTTACAAAAGGGAAACAACAAAAATAGAAAAGTTCAATGCTTTAGAGATTTAAGGTTATACGTTTTCACTTTCTTTTAAAGTTAAGGTTGACTTTATCTACCGTTCTCACCCTCTGCATAAACACTGAACTTCTTCCATCTGGTAAACGATTCCGGAGCATCAGAGGCAGAACCACCAGACTGATCAACAGCTTCCTTCCACAAGCTGTCAGGATGCTGAACAGTTGACCCGGAATCTCTCATACATACACTACTGCACCTACGGGCATTTTGTATATTATTTGTATATTATAGTTAGTTTTTTCCCAAGTATGTCTCAGGGATATGTGAATGGATGGGGGGGTGGGGGTGGGGGGGTGAAGCTATGTGTGAGTGTGTCTTAAATCATGCTGCTTCTATTTATATGGATGCCAAGAGAAACGCAATTTCATCTTGCCTGCAGTACAGTTGTATGTACAGCAATATGGCAATAAAGTTTGATTTGATTTGATTTGATCTTTATTTGTTAAGGCATATTTTCATTTGAAGCTTTAAATGTTGTAGCATCATCTCACTTTGGCTCAGCAACAATTATTTTTCTGCTTAAAGACATTTTGTTTCATCCAGGAATAACACCAAAAAAAATGGATTTTCTTCCTCCAGGCCACAGCTGAAATCCCCCTTCTTTTGTTAAAACCAGCCTAAGAAATTTCCCCAATGTCCGGCTTCACTTTTATTGCCCCCATAAAACATGCAACAGATCCACGACTCAGCTAATTTCCTTAAACTCTGGACATGCTGGATTTAACCAGTGAACTTTAAAGTACATTATTACAAACTCAAGTCTAAACCTTCATTCTTTTCAGAACTATGAAAATGCAGATGGACTCTGATGTTTTTGAAGTGGAAAATCAATATGTGTGAAATGCATTAATCTGTGATTTTATATATATGCATGCTAATGTTTAAATGAATGTTTATTCCTGCATGTTGATTTAGAAGCACTGCTTATAATTTATACTAATCACTAAAGTTATCTTAGTTTAATACATAAAGGGAAATATTAACTTTCAGTATGTATCAAAGTTTTGCCTCTAAAACCATGTGACTCCCACAGCCAATCTCTGCATGACAACTCTTCATCCCAAAGAACTCCAAACAATAGACTGTTTGTTCATTGGACTAAAAGTTCATCGAGCCCACCCACGAAGGACGCTCATTGGCTGAGATTCCGGTCAGGCCGGAAGCCCGCGAAACTCAACAGAGCTTATATAAAGGAGAGAGACCCCTGCTTCACTCTCTTTTCGTCACCGCTTTTCGGCTGCTCCCTCTTTTTGCTCCGGACTCTCTTTTGCTCCAGACCCTTTTTCCGGCTCCCCCCTTTCTCTGATCTTCTCCATTGTCTACACACAACAAGGAAGAACAAAGGACCGTCTGAACAGACTTCGACCATGTGTCGTTTTTCTGAACACAGAGCAGATAACTCGTAATTTGTTTATGTAACTTTGTATTTTCTTTTTCTCTTAAATACCTAGGAATTCCTATTTCTTTGAGCTCAATTCTTAATCGGAGTTAAACTCCAATTTTTATTCATCACTTTTTCTTTGTTAAACTTTCTGTAAAACCACCGTTTGTTTAATTTTAATGTAAACTTAATCTTGACTTTATTTTTATAATATTTTTCTTGACCAAGCACCCACCAGAAGCTACTATTTTTATCTAAAGTCCGAAGCCTTTTTGATTTGAGATCTGATTAGATCTAATTATTATCGAAGACCTCTGCAGCTGCTTGTCTACCAGGAAGAAAAGAAGCAGCTCCCACATCGCGCTGAAGAATCGGCACCATCTGGCTAGAACCCAGTTTCAACTGTGGGTCATACGGCCAAGATCCAGCCCCCTTCGACCGCTTGAATTTAAAGGTCGAACTGTGGACCCTGAAATATCTGCGGGCAGATATTTCCCCTAACATCCACGAAATCTTGGGCTGAGGACGACAACAGAAGCGGCCGAGGATCACGTGAGCTGCAAAAAAAAAAAAAACTTTAATTCCTCTGCTGAATTAAACTTTTGAGGTTCGGTAATAATTTGTATATCTAATCAGATACAAATTAAGAAGCCCTTAACATAACTCTTCTTTTCATTAAAATTCCGTTTTTATTTTCTTAAGATCGATCAAGGACTTTTCATATAATTAATAAACTTTCTCCATAAATTTGCGGGTTTTTTTTTAATAATCTGTTAACTCAAACTGATAGAAATTCATTTCTCAGTTTAACCCTGGTTCCGAAAATATTGACATTGTTAATCTATCATTTACAAGATTGCAGTAATTTCCTTAATCACAAGATCAATGTCTGTTAATCATTTCATTTAATAAATATTTAAGAATGAGAGAAGTTGTTGGGAATTTATTTCATTCCGAGTCTGTTTCAAGCCCAGGTATCGAATTCACGGAAAATTTTTGAGACTGATTATTGATTAATTTATTGAGTGATCAAACAGGTATAAAGTGAAATTAAAGATCAAATTGCTTCTTAAAGATAGAAGCTGGTGCCCCTTACGAGTGTTATTAACTTTTCTGATGTATATGAAATGAGATTTGAGCTCAGATTCCAATACATCAATATAAATTAAATAATTCATACCTGATCATATTTATTATTTATTAATTTCATATATTTCCCTTATATATTTTGGTACCCCGTGCGAAGGTCTGGCTGAACTTGACAGACTCAGAAAGAAATTAATACATAAGCTGTGTGGGATTTTGGTCAATTTTAACTCACAAAGGTGCTTCATTTGCCTGCAGCCAGTCTATTGTCTCTGTCTCTGTGTCACGAGGGGGAGGGGGTGAATTCGCCCCCGATTACTGCTGTGTGTGTGTGTGTGTGTGTGTGTGTGTGTGTCTGCTGAGCAAGAGAAGGTGGGGGTGAAGAGACCCCACTGCACCCTAGTCAGTTTAGTTTTTTAATGCATGCTTAAACGTGATTACACGCTGAATAATTAAAATAGGCCTGGGAACAAAATAGCGAAGAAATCCTATTTGTTTTCCCCATTATTTCAAAACCCCACAGGCGAAGCAAACCCTTGGGGGATTTAATTGAATTAACCATTGTATAAACTTGTTGAATAAAGTTTAGGGAGACCAAAGTTTTCCCGCCTTTGGAAAGCAAGGCGTGGTTTTATGGACTGAAGCTTGAGCTGCATCCACGTGGCACGTGCACACTCAGTCGCGCACGCGACTGTCAAGCTGTGCATGAAAAACTGCGCATGTGTAGATCAGCTCAGCGACACCATCTTAAGTCTAGGTAGAGTTCCCTGTAGCCGCCATTTTGAGTAGAGATCCTTGACTCCTTGTGACGTCATTGGGTTTCCTCTTCTGGAAGTGCAGACGAAAACTGCCTCCATCTTGTGGTGAAACATAGGGACTGCAATTTTTATTTAAACTTCTAATCTTTAAAGACGATTTATAACCAAATTAAGTCTTCAAAGTAACTTCAAAGCAATTCATATTATTCGGAATAAACTAACTTTAACACTAATCCAAACTTTTATGCCAAGAATAAAAGGAAAAGGACCTGTTGGCTTCTGAAAGTTTTTCTCAGTGGTGAAATCCCACTCATGGCATAGATACCTATAGCAGGAACATTTATAAACACTCCTATTGTATTTAATCACTTATGTAACCAGCATAATTTTCAAATTTTTCCCAGGATTTAAAAGAAAAGTCAAAAAGGTGCAAACATTGATTATTCTGTAAATAAGAAATTTATAGATCACAATCAAGAAAGATCACTATTGGCTTCAATCCTAAGAAATCCTTGGATATCAAATACTCAAACAATTCACTTGTTTCTAATTTGTAAATATTTTAAACATTTAATGCTTCAAAGGAAAATAGGCTTCAACAAATAAAACCAAAGGAAAGCCTTAACTTTAAAAGAAAGTGGAAACTTATAATCCTAAATCTTTAAAGCTTTTAGCCTCTTTTGCTTTTGGATTTCTTTTGTAAATAAAATCCTCACTTTCAAAGTGACATTTTGCAAAATCCCAAAGCTAGTTATTGATGACAAATTCCAATACTAGACTTGAAAATCAAAGGAAGGAAGTCAATCCACACAATTGAAATTTCAGTTTTGTTTTGCGAAACAAATTCAATCCAATTTCAATTCAACTTTATTTATCAACATACGGTTTCAACGAACAAATTATTTGAAGCATCTCTACATTTCTAAATAATTTCAAAATTCTATTTCCCATCCTGCAAGCCTACAAGTTGAAACAAATTCTAAAGGAACTTTCAACTATCACGGTTGTAACATAAAAATCTCAAGGTTAAACCTTGTTGAACAAATTTAAGAATAATCAACCAGTTGAATTTAAAAAAAAAAAAAGGGCTAAATAACAACAGCGGTCAAACATGACAAATCATCAGACAACCGACCGATTTACCAAACTGGATGACCTTCAAACAACATTGGAAGCATGGACTTCCAATTTAATTTCTAGCTTCACAACACGGGTCAAGGAAACACAGCCCGAAGATTTGGAGCAACTCGCTGAAGAACTTTTGAATGAACACACTGAAAAACCACCGGAAGGCAAGGACCTCACCAGTGTGTTGGGTAAGTTTGCGCTAACATTAGTCGCAAGATTAAAGGTAGCCGAGAACGAGCTAGCAAATCGACAAACAACAATCCTATCTCTCCAAGAAGAGAATGAAACACTGAAAGAAAATTTGGAACAATCTCAAGAGGAGAATGACAAAACTCAAAACCAACTGGATGAAGCGGTACAAGATTTGGACCGTGCAGAGTCAGAAAATAAACGGTTGATAGGTAACAATGACGTGCTTCACCAAGACAACAATGAACTTGAAGATGCCCTTCAAGACACAAAGAAGGAACTCAGAAGAGTTGAAGGTCAACTTGAAAATGTGAAGAAGGACTACAAGGAATGTCAACTGCTCCTAAAGGAAAGACATGAACACCGGGACACCCACCGCGCTCCCTCGCCCGATTCCTGTTTCAAATACGGATGACCGCGTGGACAGCGTGCGTGTGCCCCTTCAGATCGCGACCTT
Source organism: Pholidichthys leucotaenia (assembly GCA_020510985.1). NCBI lineage: Eukaryota > Metazoa > Chordata > Actinopteri > Cichliformes > Pholidichthyidae > Pholidichthys > Pholidichthys leucotaenia. The sequence goes on along the minus strand of CM035843.1, from coordinate 193,398,383 downwards.
GACAAGATCACGCAAAATATCACCAGATTTGATCCAGGACCTACGGGTTCACCTGATGCCAAAGTCTATTTACAGGACATTGATTACTACCTGCGTAAGCACCCTGATGCTACAATTGACGATCGCATCTATCTGATTAAACTAACATCTAACAGGTCAGTATCAAAATTCATAGACAGACAGCCGACAAACATCAAAGCAGATTACACGCTGCTCCGCGAAGCCATCGAAAAGGAGTTCTCCGACGACTGCCTACAGGCAGGGCTAACCGCAGCCCTAGCCGTGAAGCAAGGACGCTCAGAGCCAACACAAGCCTACTACCAGAGACTCCTATTTGCATATTTTGGATCTCAAAATACACCAGGGATGGAAGAAGACCACAATTTCAAGACCCTCTTCATCCAAAACCTCCATCCCACTGTGAGTCATTACCTGGGAGTTACAGCTAACCCAAAATCAAACTCAATAAGTCAGCTGAGAGAGTTTGCACACTATGCGTTCCAAAAACAGCAACAAAGTCGCAACAAGCACGCTGAGCCTGCCACAGTGCTAGCTATTAGCGATGCATCTAACACCTTGGAGTTGGAAGGAGCCCCTCGCTCTACTCCACCTCTTACACCGCGAGTACATCAACAGCCGAAGCATTTTCCCAACCGACCTCATCAAGGTCAAAACCACACTAGGTCCTCTGGATACCACTTTGGACCAACTTTGCGAAAACCCGACTACCGTCGTAGACCATATCCGCGGGATAGGTCACGAGAACACGATACGGACTACTATGATGACAGATACCGATACGAAGACACGCGTAACCGCGACAAATGGTCTCCATCCCATCACAGAAGCTCAGAAGCAGAGACCTATCACAAACCTTGGAAGGAAGAAGAAACTCCTACATTCAGTAGAGAAGCTATTGAAATTGTCCAACACCTCCTAGCAGAGATTCAAAGCAACAAAGAGAATAAAACTGCTAACATTCTAGCTATATCAGCTGTGCCAACTCAAAACAAGCGTTCCAAATGAAGGAAACGCAAGAAGAAAATCCCTCATGCAAATGAGGAAGGACCAAAGGACTCAACACAGTCCAGTGCTGTCATGGCAGCCCAACCACAGGTCACAGACCACTCCTCTAACATGTCGCAACTCTGTGTCGAACCGCCAGTTCCACAATTTCCATGCGATTTAAACGAGAGGGGGGTGGCACGGAAATTCTACCTTCCACTGACCCTTGAAGACATGGTGTGTCAGGACGCTGTTTTAGACACCGCTGTTGACATCACTCTCATGTCACACACCCTTTTTGACAAACTACGTGTAGCCGCTAACCGCGCTAACAAACATTTGAAACTGGAACCCTGTTCATTAGCCGTGCGACCATATGCGCTCACTAAAACAACCCTGTTGGGCGTATCACTACTAAACATGTCCATTGGACCCTTGACCTTGACACATCCGGTCTACGTGTCTTGCTTGTTGGCAAAGACCTACTGAACCGTTTTGAGCCACTGATTGATTTCAAGAACCTCAAACTATGGGCTCAAACGCAACACCCTCACCCATTTGACCCAACAAGGGCAACTGAATCACAGTGCTTTGTTCTGAACACTTTGGACACCCCAAGTCTCACACAACTAGCACTGTTGGAACAACTGCAACCGATTGAAAGCGACCGCCAAGACCAAGGTGAGTACTGTCCACGAGAAGTCAAAAGGCACCTTCAAATACAAGGTCACACCAAGGAATCAAATGATCTTGAAAACTCAACGGCCGAGCAGAAAACCCCAAACGGCCCTCTTAAAACCCTTGATACCCATGATTCTATGGTGGTGTCACATTTTGAAACCCACCCACCCGCCCATGAGGCCTGCATGGTCACAAGAGCCGCACCAACCGGCTCTCTAGACCCTCTGAAATCTCAAGTTTTTGCAACAATTAAACCAACTTTTGCAAACGCAGGGCGCCCAGTCACTCAACCGTGCAACCAAATGATCCATAAAACCGTCAAACACCGGTTGAATAAAATGGTACATGTGCTACCCGCATCTAAACCCTATAACATACCAAAATTGAAACCACTTCACGCGACACAATCTTCTCTGCAGCTATGCAATGGCACTCCTGATCATGCTTCCGACGAACCATCATCGCCACCGCTCAAAGTTCCTCGAAACCAGAGGGGGGGTGATGACTGCCAATGCCCATAACACTCCAGCTGCAGAGCACAAAAGCGTCAAAACGACATACAAAGCTCCCAAGGCTGTATTTCAAAACCATTCGGACCGATTCGCCAAACGACACAAAGCGTACAACGATCAAAAACTCTCGCATGACAAACTGCGAAGGGGGGACAAGATCTTCCACCCCACATTTGTACCGCAAACACCTGAAATAAATTTACAGGAAAGGAAAATCACTCCTAAATTCCTGCCTGAGTGGATGAATCCACACGTTGTCAACAACAAACTTTGGCCACTCAAGAGCCAAATCCAGGACCCCATTTTCAAACGGGCTCACCAAAATCAGAGTAACCTTTACCAAAACCCCATGGGACTTGTCGGGTACAACACTGTCAAAGTAAGTCCATAAATAAGATTAAAATCAAACCTACGTCTGACAAATAACTGTAGCTAACTACTAGCCTCAGGTACACTCAGTCAAATTTCTCCAATCAGTTAACTGCATCAAAACCTCCAGAAAGGAAAGGGTATATTAAAACCAAATTAGCCCTTAAACTAATTTCAAAGACCTCTGTAAAATCTAATAAACTTCAATCAACTTACTATTACCAAATAGCATACACAAGACATTCAACACCATTAGCTTGAGCTAATAATCTTAAAACTCCCATCAAAGGTGAAAAACAAGCACAAGGTTTAGAGTTTAATCTCTTAAGCTCTATTCTGTAATTTCCCAGTTTTGGGATCAATAAAAGTACATCCATCTAAAAGAAATCATTCCACCTCTAAGAGGAATTTTCATTTGCCAACCAGGTATCTAAAGAAAGATCAACAAGAAGATTAAGACCCAAAACCACTCACTTTTATGTTTGCCAAGATGATGGCCCTCCTGTTTATCAGTTTAGCCATCTGCCTAGCAATCACACCCACTGTTACCCAGTCAGAATTGGGCCAAGCCAAAACAAAAGGTCAAAGATCCTCGGGTGGATTCTTGATAACAGCCTCATCGTTAGAGCCTGTAGTTAACCTTAGCATGCCCACTGTTAACTCGGTCAACACCGCAAAACCAAAACGCCAGGTTGTCGAACCACAAATGGTTACCAAAATCTTACAAGACACTGTGTTGGTTTTGAATGTTTGCTCCGAAGCTTCAGTCAAACTCAACAAGGTCTTGAACTCTTTGCTCTTTGTGTTAAAGGTTGACTATGCTCACACACAGTCAATGTCTATGTTACTCTCAGAAGTAGCTAGAAACATTAGCTTTTCAGTTAACGCTTTAGCAATGAATATGCTCTCTCATCATATCCTTTTGGCAGTAAATCCAAATTTACTTCTCATTGCCATCCAAAGAATGATAACGACATCCTATGCCCACTCAGTTTTTCCGAACAAAAGCCTCAAACACCCTATGATTTGGACATCTGTGGAACCATGGTTTAGTCTAACTAAACAAGTTCAATTTGAACCTCCTTGAGTCACCTCAATATTGATTAGTCTGAATCTACCTCAAATATGAAAGAATTTTATTTCTGCTTTTGACTAAGATTTTTGGATACATGCTTGTGTATATACAAATAATCCTTTGTACATTTAGATTTTATGCACATTTAAACTGTTTTTGAAATCTTGAATAGATATTTTTCAGCAAACCCAAAACATTTATATCAAGTATGTCAAAACCCACATGCTCCTAGTTCACTTTTTTTTTCACAGTCTTTACAGGCTTATACAGAACTTTAGTATATCCTAGACAATTATACAATGTTTATATTTGGTCATGCCAAAATTATTTTTGAAATTTCCAGAAGTTTTTCAGAAAACCAAATTTAAGGACCTACACTTTGGAATAGATACTGTTTACAAGCTTAAGACCTATCGACATCAGAACTTTAGTTCAGCATTTGGATCAAGCCTCGCCAAATTGGGATTTGATGCCTAGGATTGCTATCAACGCTGAATCAACGTCACCATTGATACCAGAGGGGGGACTGTAGCATCATCTCACTTTGGCTCAGCAACAATTATTTTTCTGCTTAAAGACATTTTGTTTCATCCAGGAATAACACAAAAAAAATGGATTTTCTTCCTCCAGGCCACAGCTGAAATCCCCCTTCTTTTGTTAAAACCAGCCTAAGAAATTTCCCCAATGTCCGGCTTCACTTTTATTGCCCCCATAAAACATGCAACAGATCCACGACTCAGCTAATTTCCTTAAACTCTGGACATGCTGGATTTAACCAGTGAACTTTAAAGTACATTATTACAAACTCAAGTCTAAACCTTCATTCTTTTCAGAACTATGAAAATGCAGATGGACTCTGATGTTTTTGATGTGGAAAATCAGTGTGAAATGCATTAACCTGGGATTTTATATATATGCATGCTAATGTTTAAATGAATGTTTATTCCTGCATGTTGATTTAGAAGCACTGCTTATAATTTATACTAATCACTAAAGTTATCTTAGTTTAATACATAAAGGGAAATATTAACTTCCAGTATGTATCAAAGTTTTGCCTCTAAAACCATGTGACTCCCACAGCCAATCTCTGCATGACAACTCTTCATCCCAAAGGACTCCGAACAATAGACTGTTTGTTCATTGGACTAAAAGTTCATCGAGCCCGCCCACGAAGGACGCTCATTGGCTGAGATTCCGGTCAGGCCGGAAGCCCGCGAAACTCAACAGAGCTTATATAAAGGAGAGAGACCCCTGCTTCACTCTCTTTTCGTCACCGCTTTTCGGCTGCTCCCTCTTTTTGCTCCGGACTCTCTTTTGCTCCAGACCCTTTTTCCGGCTCCCCCCTTTCTCTGATCTTCTCCATTGTCTACACACAACAAGGAAGAACAAAGGACCGTCTGAACAGACTTCGACCATGTGTCGTTTTTCTGAACACAGAGCAGATAACTCGTAATTTGTTTATGTAACTTTGTATTTTCTTTTTCTCTTAAATACCTAGGAATTCCTATTTCTTTGAGCTCAATTCTTAATCGGAGTTAAACTCCAATTTTTATTCATCACTTTTTCTTTGTTAAACTTTCTGTAAAACCACCGTTTGTTTAATTTTAATGTAAACTTAATCTTGACTTTATTTTTATAATATTTTTCTTGACCAAGCACCCACCAGAAGCTACTATTTTTATCTAAAGTCCGAAGCCTTTTTGATTTGAGATCTGATTAGATCTAATTATTATCGAAGACCTCTGCAGCTGCTTGTCTACCAGGAAGAAAAGAAGCAGCTCCCACATCGCGCTGAAGAATCGGCACCATCTGGCTAGAACCCAGTTTCAACTGTGGGTCATACGGCCAAGATCCAGCCCCCTTCGACCGCTTGAATTTAAAGGTCGAACTGTGGACCCTGAAATATCTGCGGGCAGATATTTCCCCTAACATCCACGAAATCTTGGGCTGAGGACGACGACAGAAGCGGCCGAGGATCACGTGAGCTGCAAAAAAAAAACTTTAATTCCTCTGCTGAATTAAACTTTTGAGGTTCGGTAATAATTTGTATATCTAATCAGATGCAAATTAAGAAGCCCTTAACATAACTCTTCTTTTCATTAAAATTCCGTTTTTATTTTCTTAAGATCGATCAAGGACTTTTCATATAATTAATAAACTTTCTCCATAAATTTGCGTTTTTTTTTTAATAATCTGTTAACTCAAACTGATAGAAATTCATTTCTCAGTTTAACCCTGGTTCCGAAAATATTGACATTGTTAATCTATCATTTACAAGATTGATCTTGTGATTAAGGAAATTACTGCAATGTCTGTTAATCATTTCATTTAATAAATATTTAAGAATGAGAGAAGTTGTTGGGAATTTATTTCATTCCGAGTCTGTTTCAAGCCCAGGTATCGAATTCACGGAAAATTTTTGAGACTGATTATTGATTAATTTATTGAGTGATCAAACAGGTATAAAGTGAAATTAAAGATCAAATTGCTTCTTAAAGATAGAAGCTGGTGCCCCTTACGAGTGTTATTAACTTTTCTGATGTATATGAAATGAGATTTGAGCTCAGATTCCAATACATCAATATAAATTAAATAATTCATACCTGATCATATTTATTATTTATTAATTTCATATATTTCCCTTACAATGTTTTAATATTTTCAGATTAGGAAACACAAGTGAAATGTTTTGTGTATTTTGATCAAGGATTTCTTAGGAGTAAAGCTAATGGCGATTTACTTGATTGTTATCTATAAAGTTTTTATTTACAGAATAATCAATGTTTCCACCTTTTGACTTTTCTCTTAAATCCTGGTGAGGTGAGGTAGATGTGATTTTATGAAAGGATACAGTTCTTATGGTTGACCACAAAATGAAGTCAGTTCCTTCTGCACTCAAGGAGGAGGAGACACAGTGACGTCGCTTGGAGGTGGTTACTGTCTCAGCTCTAAAATGGCTGCCAGGATGACTCACAATGGCAGCTTGTAAAATGGCAGTTGTACTGCTTAGTCTGTTCATGTGCACCTCCCACAAGCAGAATGGGACACGCACGTGGCAATTCAGTCATCCGGGATGTGAATACAGCCCACTGACCATGCCTTGCTTTGTCTCTCTTTAATTTGTTTTTTACCCATGCAAGAATAATCTTCCAATTTTAACTTTGCGTGCAATTCAGCGCTGTTACTTCAAACAATTTTCTCTCAGTAACTTTTATCATGCTGCGTGTCCAGCGGATTCATCATTGAACACTTGAGGAAAAGAAAATATTGGTTAATTCAATTCACCTCACCAGGAATTCTCACCGCGCGAGGTGAATTAACAAAAGATGGATCAGATTCTTCGCAATTCCATCTTTTCAGGCCTTATTTTAATTAATTCAGCATATGATAATGCTTTTCTAAACTTTTAGCATGCTTAAAACACAGTCTGTGGAGTGCAGCAGTTTCAGTGGGATCTATGACCCCTCCGCTCTGCGCTTCTTCACAATACAGACCTGGCTGAGTGAGGGCAAGTACGGGGGGTGAATCACCTCCTCCCCCTTGTGCTGTCTTCACACAGACGTCTGCTCAGGTAGATAAGGAAAAGGGGGGGTTAAACACATGCGCCTGGCTGGGCAGCCAGCCAATTACAGAGAAAAAACAGTTTTACCATGCAAAAGATCAGATTTGACTATACTCACACAGCTTGTGAAATCAAGGTTTCATGTCTATTTCTAGATTTCAGCAGAGTCTGAAATGGCGGTGGCATTATAAAATGTAGTGGATTTATGGGTTTTATAGGTATTTTATTGTTGGTACAAGTATTAATGTATGTAAATATGAATGTGAGAAGGGATGAAAATTTATTTTCTTTACACAAACATATCCTCGTAGAGCACCAGTCCAGAAAATGGACAATTTTATTAACAATTCTTTATTTGTACCAATTATGAATCAGTCTAAAAAAAAACAAAACAAACAAACCCTTGTGAGTTCTTGTCTGCTGATAATCAAGAAAATGGACATGAAATCAAACAATAACTCCCATATGTCTTTCAGTGGTTTAATAAGAAATGTCAGAATAGGTTAACATATTTGGATAACTTTAAAACAGAGAATTCAACATGTATCATGGGCACCATAGACTATTACTGAATTACTTGTGAATCAAGCATTTGTGGAACCAAATAAAGCCTAGTTTAACTTGGCAATATACTGGAAACTGGAAAACCATAAAATAGCATTGGTCAGGAAAAGTGGATGCAATTTTATGAAGAAAATGATGAGTAAACTATCTAGAAAAAATGGAAAATTGGTGTTACTCTGAAAAAGAACGTTAATTAATGAAAGGACAAAATGCATTTTGAAATTCTGATGGGGGTTTGCATGAAATTAAGTTTAAAGAACTTATACCAGAAATATTCTGAAGAATTAAGTTTAAATTAAACAACAGACCGTCAGCCATACAGTCAGATCATGTCCCTGGTGGTAGCAGGGCCCCCACATGCCAACCTTGATTCAGCTGGACTTTTGTGGATTCTGTTGATGGAGAGGCTGATAGACAGATTCTCCCACAAGGCCGTGCTCCTGAGATTGCAATCGGGCTGTTCTTCAGCAAGCTGGGTGAGGTCTCCTCTTATGCACTGAAAAGGAATTTGTTTATTGTACAACGTCCCATCAGAGAGTCAAACGGAGACAAACACACACCACAGATCCATTTCTTCCGATGTATTGTAGCTGGAATGAGTTGGTTTAAGCTTAAAAAAAACCCAAACAAAATTGTTTTACACGGTAATTTAAAGAAAAGGATTAAATTAAAAAGTGAACTTCAAAGAAAAGAAAAAGAATTTTCATAGTGCCTGACAGGCTCTGGGCTTTACTTGGAAGATAAAAAAAAAAGGGAGAGCAGAGAAGCCTGCTCCTTACAGCTTGGCCAACACCCCAAAACTGAAACAAAGGAAAGTTTTTTTTTTCGGGTGTGGCAGAATCTCACTGAATTTCATGGAACTTGAGCTGAACCAATTACATGGAGTTTTGTTCAACAGAAGTCATAAACTCAGCCTAAAAATGAGAGTGAAGGCTGGAGCTCTATTGGTCAGTTAAAGTCCAGCTATGGTCTCCCAAAGAGCAGACAGAGAGACATTTGATATGAGAAGTGATACCCCCCCTTAAGACACATATAAATTCCTTAAACTTTAGTGACTAAGATATTCTACTCAATAATAAGGGAATATACAATGTCTACATTGTACATGTGACTAATTTCTTGCAGACATGCAAAAGTTAATTTCTTCCTGAAAATAAAGCAACACATATCAAATCACATCAATAAAAGCATTTGAAACCACATTGTCCATTCCAAGAGTTCAACCATGTCTTCAGTAGTGGATACTGTCTCTATATGTATACTTGTATATCTTCAAAAGTAAAAAGCGAAACATTTTTCTGAAAACAGTCGAGGCGAGAAATAAATGTGTAGTTGCCAAATATGTGTTTACTTTTTACTAGCAACCACTATTTTAAAAGCTCCGTGAAGCAATCAACTCCACGTGCCTGCTCCTCATTTGCATATTATGGATCTCAGCGGGGATTCAGGAGGAGGAGGAGTGGGCACCTCCACACGACGGCAAGGGTTTCTTGATGCCACACTACCAGAATGCATGGGGGCGTGCTACATAGACAGTGAATGGGAAGCATGAAAACGCACGCCTAGGTGAACACGTAGCTTAAGTCACAGAGCATCAAGTGCATCAGTTGCTGCCAGTTTGTGGCATCAGCAACTACGCCACACCACCAAGCTGAAGAAACTCAAAAGTTTGGTGAATGGAGTGAATGTTGCTGCAGAAAATGAAGATCACTTCTGTGAAGCATGTGTGGAGGGCAAGCTGTCTCAAAAACCATACAAACCAGAGGGAGAAATTCACTCCAAACACAGGTTGCAGCTTGTTCATAGTGATGTGTGCAGTCCCATGCAGACTGAATCCATAGGTGGAGCAAAGTATTTTGTGACTTTCATTGATGATGACTCCAGATGCTGTAAAGTATACTTCATCGAACAGAAAAGTGAGGTTCCAAGTAAATTTAAAGAATTTGAGGAGATATTCTCAAATGAGTGTGGGCAAAGAATCACAAGGCTAAGAACAGATAATGGTGGGGAATATACATCCAAAGAATTTCAAGAATACATGAAGACTCAAGGTATCCACCATGACTGTACCTCACTCACCTCAGCAAAATGGTGTTGCAGAAAAAAAATAGAACACTAGTTGAAGCCGCAAGAAGTACTGTATGTTGTCTCATGCTAAGCTGCCAAACAAGTACTGGGCACAGGCTATAGGAACTGCAGGTTACATACAGAACAGGCTACCCACATCTATTGTAAAATAGGAGGCACCCCATCAAAGATGGCATGGCAAAATACCTGACTTGAGTCACACGAGAGTATTTGGCCGTGTTGCTTATGCATACATCCCAGACACAGAGAGAAGAAAACTAGACAAGAAGTCTGAGAAGCTTCATTTCTTGAAATATGCAGACAATGCCAAGGGCTATTGTCTGTTCGATGAGGAAAAAGGGAGAATTCTCATTCGTTGAGATGTCATCTTCAATGACTCAGACTTTGGTTGGAAAGAGGAAGTGGAGGTATCCTGCTCAGAGAAGGAAGTAACCATCAAAACAGATGAAAATGAAATAACAGATGACCGAGTGTTGGCTGGAGCTATGTGGATTAGGTGGCGGTCAAAGGCGGAGACCTTGGCGGACTGATCCCAAGCTTTCTAAACTGGCTTTTGGTATGTGGAATGTCACCGCTCTGGTGGGGAAGGAGCCTGATCTAGTGTACGAGGTTGAGAGATACCGGCTAGATATAGTCGGCCTCACCTCAACACACAGCTCCGGGTCCGGAACCAGTCTCCTGGAGAGGGGCTGGAGCTTGGCCTTTTCTGGAGTTGCCCCGGGTGAGAGGCAATGAGCAGACGTGGGTATTCTTGTATCCCCCCACCTTGCTGCCTCTATATTGGAGTTTTCCCCGGTGGACAAAAGGGTTGCTTCCCTGCGCCTTCGGGTTGGGAAACAGGTCCTGCCCATCATTTGTGCCTACGCACCTAATGATGTTTCAGAGTACCCACCCTTTTTGGAGTCTCTGACTGGGGTGCTGGAGGGTGCTCCTCTTGGAGACTCCATTGTCCTACTGGGGGATTTCAATGCGCACGTGGGCAACGACAGTGAAACCTGGAGGGGGGTGATTGGGAGGAGCGGCCTGCCCGATCTGAACCTGAGTGGTGTTCAGTTATTGTACTTCTGTGCTAACCACAGTTTGTCCATAATGAACACCATGTTGAAGCATAGGGGTGTCCATATGTGCACCTGGCACCAGGACACCCTAGGTCGCAGGTCGATGATCGATTTTGTTATCGTGTCATCAGCCCTGCAACCATATGTCTTGGACACTCAGGTAAAGAGAGGTGCAGAGCTGTCAACTGATCACCACCTGGTGATGAGTTGGATCCGATGGCAGGGGAGGATGCCATTCAGACCTGGTAGACCCAAACGTATAGTGAGGGTGTGCTGGGAACGTCTGGCTGAGGCCCCTGTCTGGGAGGTCTTGAACTCCCACCTCCGGAAGAACTTCAACCACATTCCGAGGAAGTCTGGAGACATGGAGTCTGAATGGGCCATGTTCTCCACCTCTATTGTTGAAGCGGTGGCCCAGAGCTGCAGCCACAAGGTGGTCAGTGCATCTCGTGGTGGCAACCCCCGAACCAAGTTGTGGACACCAGTGGTGAGGGGGGCCATTAAGTTGAAGAAGGAGTCCTATCAGGTTTGGTTGGCTTGTGGGACTCCTGAAGCAGCTGAGGTGTACCAGCAGGCCAAGCGGAGTGCAGCTTGGGTGGTTGCTGAAGCAAAAACCCAGGTATGGGAGGAATTCGGTGAGGCCATTGAACAAGATTTCGTTCGGCCTCGAAGAGATTCTGGCAAACTGTTCGGCGGCTCAGGAGGGGGGAGCAGCTCCCTGTCCACACTGTGTATGGTGCGGATGGGCGCTGTTGACTTCGACTGGGGATGTCGTCAGGCAGTGGAAGGAATACTTCGAGGATCTCCTCAATCCCACTGAGACGCCTTCCATAGAGGAAGCAGGGCTTGTGGACGAGGGGGGTGGCTTGCCTATCACAGGGGCTGAGGTCACCAAGGTGGTTAAAAATCTCCTTGGTGGCTGGGCCCCGGGGGTAGACAAGATTCGCCCTGAGTACCTCAAAGCCCTGGATGTTGTTGGGCTGTCATGGTTGACACGCCTCTGCAACATTGCGTGGAGGTCGGGGGCAGTGCCTTTGGCATGGCAAACCAGAGTGGTGGTTCCTCTCTTCACAAAAGGGGACCGGAGGGTGTGCTCCAACTTTAGAGGGATCACACTCCTCAGCCTCCCTGGGAAGGTCTATGCCAAGGTACTGGAGAGGAGAGTCCGGCCGATGGTTGAACCTCGGATTCAGGAGGAATAATGTGGTTTTCGTCCTGGCCATGGTACATCGGACCAGCTCTTTACCCTCTCGAGAATTCTCAAGGGTTCGTGGGAGTTTGCCCAACCAGTTTACATGTGTTTTGTGGGCTTGGAGAAGGCATTCAACCGCGTCCCTCGTGGTTTTTTGTGGGGGGTGCTTCAGGAGTATAGGGTATCGGGCTTGTTGTTACGAGCTATTCGGTCTCTGTACGACCGTTGTGAGAGTTTGGAATGTGAAGCGGCTGGGATGAGAATCAGCACCTCTAAGTCCGAGTCCATGGTCCTCAGCTGGAAAAAGGTGGATTGTCCTCTACGGGTTGGCGACAGGCTCCTGCCCTAAGTGGAGGAGTTTAAGTATCTTGGGGTCTTATTCATGAGTGAGGGGCGAATGGAGCGAGAGGTTGACAGATGGATCGGAGCAGCATCTGCAGTGATGTGGACATTGTACCAGTCTGTTGTGGTGAAGAGGGAGCTGAGTTCTAAGGCAAAGCTGTCGATTTACCAGTCAATCTACGTTCCTACTCTCACCTATGGTCACGAGCTTTGGGTAATGACCGAAAGAACGAGATCGCGGATACAAGCGGCTGAAATGAGCTTTCTCTGTAGGATTGCTGGACTCACCCTTAGAGATAGGGTGAGGAGCTCAGTCATCCGGGACAGGCTCAGTGTAGAACCGCTGCTCCTCCACATTGAAAAGAGTCAGTTGAGGTGGTATGGGCATCTGATTAGGATGCCTCCTGGACGCCTCCCACTTGAGGTGTTTCGGGCACGCCCCACTGGGAAGAGACCCTGGGGCAGACCCAGGACTCGGTGGAGAGACTATGTCTCCCAGCTGGTCTGGGAACGCCTTAGTATCCTCTCTGAAGAGCTGGAGAAGGTGGCTGGGGAGAGGGAAGTCTGGGCTTCTCTGCTTGAACTGCTGCCTCCGCGACCCGGACCTCTGGAAAAGCGGTAGAAGATAGATGGATGGATGGATGCTAACAGATGAGGCAACTGATAAAGAAGCTGCGAGAAAAGGTAGCAGAGCCAGAAAGCCTCCAAAGAGATATGGTTATAAAGAGTTTGCTGAAACTGCAACTGTGGATCACTTTGCCAATGTGTGTCGTGCAGCTGAACCAAATACACTGGAAGAAGCAATGATGAGTCTCACTGCAAAGGAATGGCAGGAAGCGGCTGACTTGGAATATGAGTCACTACTGGAAAATGACACATGGGACTTAATGGATTTACCCAAGGATCGGAAAGTTATAGGATCAAAATGGATGTTCAACGTCAAGCATCACAGGGATGGACAAGTAAGAGATACAAATGCAGGCTTGTTGCTAAAGGCTACTCACAAAAATATGGTGCTGGCTATGATGAAACTTTCACCTGTGGTACGATTCAGCTCAGTTCAGACACTGCTGTCTTTCACTGTCCAGGATGACCTGCATGTGCACCAAATGGATGTTGTAACTGCATTTCTAAATGGACACCTGGAGGAGGAAATCTATGTGGAGAAACCAGAGGGTTCCATCAAACCAGGACAGGAACATCTTGTGTGCAAGCTGAAGAAGTCAATATATGGGCTGAAGCAGTCTCCTCGCTGCTGGAGCAAAGCGTTTACAGAGTTTATGAAAGACATTGGTTTTACACAGAGTACATGAGATTTGTGTGTTTGTCAGATTTCAGCAAGAGCTAGAGATCATAGCTGTTTATGTTGATGATCTCATTTTGATCACAGAGTCCACAGAAGGTATGAACAAATTAAAACTGGCTATCAAGAGCAGGGGCGGTCCTGGCTTGTATGACGCCCTGGGCGGACTGCCGCCCCGGCACCCCCCCCCCCCCCCACGCACACTTTTTTTTTTAACTTTTTATTTCTCTCTTAAATGTCCAAATGCTCAATTATCTCAACAGTTACCGAGGTTTTTCTTGCAACTTTTTCCTGGCAAGTTTATTACTTTTTTTCTTTTAAACTTTTGCCCTGTTTCACCTTTTTTCTCATATTTTCATAATTTTCTTGTACATTTGCACCTATCCTCTCACTGATAGGTGCATCTCGATAAATTAGAATGTCATCAAAATGTTGAGTTATTTCAGTAATTCAATTCACAAAAATAAAACTATATTATATAGATTCATTACTAGGGGTGGGAATTGCGATGGATCTCGCGATTCTATTTGGATCGCAATACTTGGGTCATGATTCAATCCTATCACGATTCAACAATAATCATGATATCATGATAACTGAGTATCACAATTCCATATATTTCAATTTTTTTCACCTTATTCAACCTCAAATTATGTCCCAAAGTAAAACTGTTGACATCATTTCATATAATCAAGTATTCTCGGGGCTTCATTTTCCACGGAGACACGTCTCTGTACACAGGGAGGAGAGTGGACTTCCACTCCAGATATGTTTAGCTGACTCTGTGGACTCTTTAAAAGCAGCTGAAAAGTTTTTTGCTTAACAAGGATTTCCATTGAATTTCAACTGCTTTTTAATGGTAGTTTGGTAGTTTAAAATTATTTTAATCTTGTGTTTTAATTTGTTTTCGTGTTTTTTTTTCCACAATATTTTTTATTGAACCTTTTTTTTTTTTTTACAAACATGGCACAAACAATCAGACACTAACACAAAAGTAATATAAAAATTAAAAAGAACAATAACAAAAAAAAGTGTAATAAAAACAACAACAGCTATTAACAAACACAAGTCAACAACAATGCTTCTCTGTTTAGTCTAGGTAATCTATTACATAAGAATACATAATATACATTCACCAGCTTGGAATTTGCAAGGTCCACACATATCATTCACCTTCTTCTTCAGACGTTATGTTTAAATTCTTTACATAATCAATGAAAGGTCTCCATATATTCTCAAACACATTTTCCTTTGATTTCAGTATATATGTTATTCTTTCTAGTGGAAGGTTTGTTAACATCTGTCTTAACCACTGAGTCACATCTGGTCGGAGTCTTTTTCCACAGTAGTGCAATACATTTTTTGGCATTAAGCAAACCGAGGTCTATGAAAGTTCTTTCACTCTTATTAAAGTTATGTTTTTCTGGAAACAGACCAAACAAAAACAGTTTAAGGTTCAATGTGAACTGTTTTGAAATTATTTTTTCAATTGTTACCCTCACCTCTTCCCAAAACATTCTGATTTTTCTACATTCCCATAAACAGTGAAATAGGGTTCCTTTACTTTCCATACATTTTGTGCATGTATCCGGTATGTTTTTGTTATATCTATTTAATTCCACTGGTGTAACATACATCTGCATTAACCATTTAAAATGTATCAGTTTAACCTGTTGCACTTCGGTGTACCGCGGGCAGACACGTCTCTGCGTCCTAGGGTGCACGAGGGCATCCTAGGACGCACACTGTGCGTCCTAGTAGGCACTGAAAAAAAAAAGAAGCTGCATTTCCGTTCTTCCTCTACAGACACAGCCGTGAACAGAAAGCCAAAGGAGTGCTTTGATTGGTTTAGATGTGATTGACCTCTCATTCAACTAATAAGAGCCTTGAATTGGGTTTCTGAAACCTTGAAGAACCAATGACTGAAAACCTAGCAAGAAGGACTCGCCTACCAATGACTGCGAATAAAGCGAGCCAATTGAAGCACAGTAGTTCGAAAGCGTGCCTCCCTTGCAAAATCTGTTTTGTTTTTAGCTGTTGGGTGACACACACGCGTTCGCCAGTCTTTTTTTCTTACTACTGTTATTATTTGTTTTGAAAAAACGTTCGCCAAAACCGCAATCATGGAAGCACAAAACCGCAATAATGGAATTATGGTTTGACCGGGTCGCATGACCAGAACCACGAGTCCGTAACAAGCGGACCAGCGTCATGTTCGTCTGACAGTGGGGAAGAGAAGTTCGCCAGCGACACTGCTGTTGTGGACAGGTAAGTGTTATAAGCTAAATTATTCTTTATCCCTGAAAATTGTAATCAAAAATGACTTTTGACCGATCAGTAAATTACAACTGTGCGTAGTAGGCCGCAGCGCACGAACCGGACTCCGTGCGCCGCGGTACACGGTTCGTGCTCCGCGTCCAGACCGTGAACACCCCCCCCCCTCGCTACTCTTCTGTAGCGGATTGCAGATATTATTGCAGATATTTTAGTACAACTGTGCATAGTACACCGTGGCGCACCGGGCGATGTCCGTCCTCTGTAGCGGGGGGGGGGGAGTTGTTATCTTCTAAATTACAGATATTCTAGTATAATTTTTAATGCACTGTAGGTTATTTTTTCTTGTAAAAAAAAGCCACACAGTTTTTACGTGGCATGCTTCTTTGTGTGTGGGGGCTTGTTTGTTCATTCATTCATTCATGAATGAATAAACAACCCCCCCCCCACACACACACACACACAGCCCTGAGTGTCACCTTTCATTAGAGCCCATCAAGCTTCTATATTGAATCATTCAAAAGTTACAGACGTTTTTCCAAACTGTGCCATTTGGCACAATTTGGCACAGTTCAAAAACGCCTGGGAACAACCTAAGAAAAAAGCTGTGTAATATATTCATTTTTTGTGGTATTGTTATAAAATTTTGACTTCAGCTGGATAACACTTGATTCTACATTTCTGTTGCATTTTCCAGCCTGTATCTGACAGCTGTGTGTTATTTGCAAGCATTTGTATCCAAAAAAACACCCAGGCGAAATTTATTTTCTTCAAGTTCAGTATGTTTAGATGACTGTAACTCAGTGGCCGGAGGACTTGGAGAGATTATGACTGTTTTGCCAAAAAATTCAAAGTGTTTTCTTTTAAATGAGACCAACCCCATGAAGATGCTGCAAAGGGTTGAAGAACAGCTTTTGATTTACTTTGGGTACATTATTTTTTGGCGTTTTTAGGGAAATTGACCAGAGTGCAAGGGGTTAAGACGTACATTTATTGATTTGGTTTGAGCTCCTGCACAAGCCATTTCCCATTGTTCCTCTGAAATTTCAATTTGCAGGTCTTCTTTCCAGTAATTCAGTCTTTTCTGTGAGTTTTCACTTGAGAATAGTGTCAGTGAGTTGTAAAACTCTGAAATAATACCCTTTCTCTTACTATCTTTCATCAAAATTTTTTCCAAAAATGAATAAGTAGGTCGGGTGAGACCATTATTTTGATTTGATCGAATAAAATTTCTAAGCTGAAGATATTTAAAAAAGTGTGTTCTATTAAGATTGAATTTAATCCTCAGTTCTTCAAAAGACATTATGTTATCTGAGTGTGACAAATATAAGTCTTGAATCTTTTGAATCCCTTTTAAATTCCATACTTTAAATACAGTATCCGCTCTCCCTGGTGTAAAATATTGATTACCCCATATTGGGCTAAATTGTGACAGTGAGTGTGGTTCTTTTAAATATTTTTTGGTTTCACACCATATTTTGATCATGTGCTTTACAATTGGATTTTTAACTTGTTTCTGTAGTTTGTTAGCTGAGTCTGAGTATATGAATAAGGGAAGAGGTAAAGGTAAATTGTATGATTCCATTTCAGTCCAATGAGGAGGACCATTTGATGAAAAATAATATGTCATAGACCTCAGTTGTGCTGACCAGTAATACAACATAAAGTTTGGACATTTCAGACCTCCACGATCAAATGGTAAATATAGTAAGGACAAACGTAATCTAACCTTCCTATTGTTCCATATAAATTCCACTAACATTTTTTTTAATTCTTGAGAATAGATCTGAAGGTGGTGGTAAAGGAATGTTTTGAAATAAATAAAGTATTTTTGGTAAGACATTACTTTTAAGTATATTAATTCTCCCAATCATCAACATTGGTAGTGGCATCCATCTCTGAAGTAACTCATTAATATCTGTCATTAAGGCTTCATAGTTGGCATTGGCGACTGATTCTAGCTTAGGTAAAATTTGAATTCCTAAATATTTAAACTGATCTACAACATTGAATTGGTTTACCTCAGGAGCTGGATGATTTCTCTGGGTCTCATTTAGCATTAATATTGAAGATTTTGTTTTGTTTATTTTATATCCTGATATATCCCCAAAGTTCTTTATTAAATTTAACAAGG
Organism: Pholidichthys leucotaenia; assembly: GCA_020510985.1. NCBI lineage: Eukaryota > Metazoa > Chordata > Actinopteri > Cichliformes > Pholidichthyidae > Pholidichthys > Pholidichthys leucotaenia. Next base: position 193,380,224 of record CM035843.1, on the reverse strand, counting down.
TCGGAATTGATTTTTTAAAATTCGACATAAACAAAATAATGTCATTGGCATACAGGGAGATTTTATGTTCTGTTGGTCCTACTTTAATTCCATATATTTGTGGATGTAAACGTACTGCCATCGCTAAAGGTTCACTTGCCATAGTAAACAATAAGGGTGAAAGTGGACAGCCTTGTCGACATCCTCTATTGATTTTTATTGACTTTGAGATATTGCTGTTTGTTAGGATTTCTGCTGTAGCATTATTGTATATTATCTGGACCCATTTTATGAAATTATTTCCAAGTCCAAACCTTTGTAGGACTTCAAAAAGATAGGGCCATTCGACCCTATCAAAGGCCTTTTCGGCATCCAATGATAGGAGAGCTGTATCCGGCTTCTTTATTGGAATAAATAATATTAAATATTCTTCTTACATTATGGAAGCCTTGTCTTCCCATTATAAAGCCATTCTGATCTCGGTTAATAATATTTGGTAATATTTCTTGTAGTCGTTTTGCTAAAATTTTACAGATTATTTTAAGATCAGCATTTAATAGGCTTATTGGTCTCATGTTTTTGCATTTATTAGGGGGTTTACCTGGTTTTGGCAACAGAATAATTAAGGCATTATTCATGTATGGTGGTAAATTACCACTTTGAAATGCTTCTAAAACCATTTCCAAAAGTGGTTTTATTAATTTATTCTTAATTTTTTTATAGAGGTCAACTGGAAGACCATCTGGTCCTGCTCTTTTCCCTGTTTTCATATTATCAATGGCTTGCCCAACTTCTTCTTGACTAATTTTAGACTCCAGTATCTCCCCGTTTTCATTTGGAATACATGGTATAGATAATCCACCCAAAAACCCATTTAGTTTTGTTAAGTCAGTTTCATTTTTTGTATCATATAGTTTTTCATAATATTCTCTAAAGGCACTATTAATTTCTAAAGGATCTATAACTACCTGTCCGTTACTTATAATACTGGTAATTGGTGTTTTAGATTCTAATTGTTTAATCTGCCATGCCAATAATGTTCCTGATTTTTCACCTTGTTCATAAAAAGTTTGTTTCAATCTTAGAAGACTCGAGGCAGCTCTATTCGCTGATTTTTTGTCATATTCAGCTCTCAGAATCAGTAATTCGTTCTCTAACTGTGGGTTGCTTCCTGCATACACCTTTTCTTGAAGAATTTTTATTTTACGTTCCAATTGGACTCTCTCCTCTCGGGTCTTCTTAGATTTTGAACCTGTATAACTAATAATATGCCCCCTAATAAAAGCTTTGAAAGCCTCCCACTTTATACATGCCGTTGTTTGTGTAGTATTGATATCAAAGAACTCATCTGTTTTTCTATGTACTTAACAAATTCCTCATCCTGGAGCCATTTATGTTGAAAATGCCACCTAACTGGGTCCTTTGTCAATTTCTTATCTATATATACTAGACAGCAGGGTGCATGATCAGAGATCACAATGTTATCATAGAAACAGTTTTGAATCTTGGACCTTAATTCTGTAGAGATCAAAAAGTAGTCAATACTTGAAAATGTCTTATAGGTATTAGAATAACAAGAATAGGCTTTGACTTGTGGTTTCATTTCTCTCCATATATCTAGCAATCTCAATTTTTTCACAAAATGATTAATGGTCATCCTACATCCATTGTGCGTACAGTCCAGTCCTGTTGATCTAGCTATACTGGGATTCAATGTACAATTAAAGTCCCCTGCTATTATATGTTGCCCTGTAAGTGATGATAAAGTGAGGAATAAATTAAAGAAGTTTTGATCATCAATATTGGGGCCGTATAAGTTCACCAGATTTATATTTTCTAATAACAAAGATCCTTGGATGATTAGATATCTTCCAAATTTGTCTCTAATTACATTTTTCATTTGAAATGGGACTGTTTTATGTATGAGAATCATAACTCCCCTAGCTCGGGATGAAAACGATGAGGTGAACACGTTACCTTGCCATCTTCTCCTAATTCTTTTTACATCCTCCTCTAATAGATGAGTTTCTTGTAAAAATACAATTTTTGAATCTATGTCTTTTATTTTATTCATAACTTGTTTAAGTTTTTTTAAGATTTTGTAGACCTCTGCAATTCCATGAAGTTAAATTAAGATTAACAGTTTGATCTATGATCAATAAGGAGTTTGAGATTACCTTGCAATATGAACATACTCTTACAGAGAAGCAAAAACATGGATGATAGAACATTCATCCTACAAACTAAACAAAAACAGATTCCCTTTCCCCACATTTGTGGTAATCCCCCCCCCCCCCCAAAAAAAAATATTCTGTCTCCTGTTGTAGCTAGTGACTGTTCCACACCTGCGAGGATCAGTCAAACCACTCTCTCTTTCTCCTCTCAATCACCCTGACTCTACTACTATTCTTATGACATTAACTCTCTTCTGTAGTTTTTTCAACATAACTTCAAAGTTTTATAGCAACTTTGTACATCATAGCTTTTTTTTTTTTTTTTTAAATACAGTCTGTATTTTGTAGACATGTTATATGTTTCAGATCAATCAGATGTCTGTACATATGCTTAAATGTTCTACCTTTATCATGTTCATGCTTAGCTCCCACCAGTCTCCTTTTGGATCTGCTTGATGAGCTCCTGCGCCTCTTGAGGGGTCTTGAAGGTGTGGGTTCTCCCTTTATATGTGACCAGCAGTCTTGCCGGATGAATTACTCCGTGATGAATCCCTAGGTTGCGCAGCTCTTTGCGGGCGTGGTCGAACTGCCTCCTTAATTGTTGAATACCTGTGGCCAAGTCTGGATAGAACCGCACCTGTTGATCCTGGTATTTAATTTCCCCTTTAGCTCGTGCTGCATTGGTGACTGTCATCTTGTCTTTGTAGTTGAGGAACTTCATAATCAGCGTCCTCGGTGGTGTCTTATTATCTCTCGGTGGGCCGATTCAGTGAGCTCTCTCTAAAACGACCGATGGCTGCAGATCCGCGTTATTCAGTGCTTCTGGAATCCACTTTTCCAAAAAGGAACACGGGTCCCGTCCCTCTGCTCCCTCTGGGAGGCCCACCAGCCTCAAATTATTCCATCGCGAGTGGGATTCCAAGTCTAGAATGTTATCTTCCAGATGTTTGCATTTTAATTCCAGTGTTTGCAGTTTAGTTTGCAGGCTGGTGACATCATCTTCAGCGCTTGAAATTCGGAGCTCCGCCTGCGACACTCGCTCCATGCAGTCATTTATTTCCTTTCTCATACCTTCTATCACTGCTATAATCCCATCAAATTTAGACGAAAACTCTGTTCTCATGGAGTTGATGGCAGTGAGCACTACGTTTGTCCCCTCTTCAGCAGTTCCTGCTCCGCCGCTGGCTCCCTCCTCCGCCATTGTCTGTGGAGTTTTCTCCGTTTTCTCTGTTTCGCCTCGAGCGTGGAAGTCTGTTAGCTTGGGTTGTTTTGTTGAGTTACCTTTTCCTCCACCTAATTTTCCAACCTTGGTCTTTACCATATCCACGCCAAAACTCTGGGATGGGTTTTTGTTCCAATTAAGAGAGTTTTAGTAAAATTTTTATTTTTACGAGCAGAGCAGTGTGAAACACGTCTTCCTACGTGGCCGCCATAACCGGAAGTCTGTTTTTGTGTTTTTAAAATTATTTTTATCTATCAACTTCCTTTTATTCCATTTTATTTGCAGCGCTTTGTGACTACATGTCTCTGAAAAGCACTTCATAAATAAACTTTACTGGGCAATCAGAGAAAAGCTCCATGCCAGTGTCTCTTTAGCTTAGCCACTGCTAATGCTGTTCTGAGACATGTGTGGCCCTCTGTGTTCTGAGTGTTTTTTCTTTTTTGTCGTGCAGCGCTTCTTGCCGGTTGTGCGTCATGTCAAGGTCTTTCCTTCCCTCTTTATTACAAAATCCAAAAAAGGCCCAACATTTGAGCTAACTTTTAAAGTTGGCTGCAAATCTCAGAGGCAAGCTATGACTTCACTTGACTGGGTGTTTGCTTTGTGCCATCTAGTGAACTGAAAATGCTTTTGATAAACTGATAACCGAAAAGTATGTGTGTGTGGCGGTATGAAATGACAAGGAGCGAACTGAAAGTTTTTGAGGGATTTTATTAATCATACCGCCATCACAGAACTCACCCCAGCGCCGTGCAGGCGCGCCGGAGCGGGCTGTCAGGCTCTCAGGCAAACGTGTGGTCAGTTGAGCAGTGGTCATAGAGAGAGAGAGTTACAGAGCGATGCAGTTTAAATACCTCACTACAATGCATGAATGGCACATTAACATCACAGTAAAGAGCAGGAAGGAACATTTGCCTTTGAGTCATACATATCAGCAGCAGGCAGGAAGGAGCTAGACAAAGGGAGGCTGCCTATTGATCTCAATACACACATCTCATTGTTCTGCTAATTGCTCCAGCTGAGCGCTCTGCTTGTCCCAGTCTGTTGTGGGGGTCACCCACAGTGTGTGCATTTTTTTTTTTTAAATAAAAGATCAATCCATGTGTTTATGGATCAATGCATTGTCACCAGTGCCAAGTATCACAATCCATCACTGAATCAATCTTTTTTCCCACCCCATTACACACAGAGTGATATATTTCAGGTGTTTATTTCTTTTGATTATGGTTTTTATTATTATTATTGGTTATGCCTTACAGCTAATGAAAACCCCAAATTCAATTTCTCAATTTTTTTTTTTAGAATATTACATAAAATTAATTTTTAATTATTTTTTTTTTTAAATTCAAAGTCAGCACAGCCGTCTACCAAGAAATTTTAGAGCACTTCATGCTTCCCTCCACTGACAAGCTTTATGGAGATACTGATTTCATTTTCCATTAGGACTTGGCACCTGCCCACGCTGTCAAAAGTACCAATACCTTGTTTAATGACCAAGGTATCATTGATTGGTTGGCCAGCAAACCCTCCTGACCGAAACCCCTTAGAGAATCTATGGAGTATTGTCAAGAAGAAGATGAGAGACACCAGACCCAACAATACAGACAAACTGAAGGCCACTATCAAAGCAACCTGGGCCTCCATAACACCTCAGCAGTAACACAGGCTAATCAACTTCATGCCATGCCACTTTAATGCAGTAATTCATGCAAAAGGAGCCCCGACCAAGTATTGAGTACATAGACATACAATGGTGTGAAAAAGTGTTTCCCCCTTCCTGATTTCTCATTTTTTGTATGTTTGTCACACTTAAATGTTTCAGATCATCAAATAAACTTAAATATTAAAGATAACAGAAGTAAACACAAAATGCAGTTTTTAAATAAAGGTGTTTATTATTGAGGGGGGGAAAAAAATCCAAACCTACATGGTCCTGTGTGAAAAAGTGATTGCCACCTAAACCTAATAACTGGTTGGGCCACCCTTACCACCAACAACTGCAATCAATCAAGCGTTTGCGATAACTGGCAATGAGTCTTTTACAGCACTGTGGAGGAATTTTGGCCCACTCATCTTTGCAGAATTGTTGTAATTCAGCCACATTGGAGGGTTTTCGAGCATGAACTGCATTTTTAAGGTCATGCCACAGCATCTTTAGATTCAGGTCAGGACTTTCACTAGGCCACTCCAAAGTCTTCATTTTGCTTTTCTTAAGCCATTCAGAGGAGGACTTGCTGGTGTGTTTTGGGTCATTGTCCTCTTGCAGAACCCAAGTGCGCTTCAGCTGGAGGTCAAACAGATGGCCGGACATTCTCCTGCAGGATTTTTTGTCAGACAGCAGAATTCATGATTCAGCAGAATTCATGGTTCCATTTACCACAGCAAGTCTTCCAGGTCCTGAAGTAGCAAAACGGCCCACACTACCACCACCATATTTTACTGTTGGTATGATGTTCCTTTTCTGAAATGCTGTGTTACTTTTACGCCAGTTGTAATGGGACACACACCTTCCAAAAAGTTCAACTTTTGTCTCGTCAGTCCACAGAGTATTTTCCCAAAAGTCTTGGGGATCATCAAGGTGTTTTCTGGCAAAACTGAGATGAGCCTTTATGTTTTTTTTGCTCAGCAGTGGTTTTTGTCTTGGAACTCTGCCATGCAGGCCATTTTTGTCCAATCTCTTTCTTATGGTGGAGTCATGAACACTGACCTTAACTGAGGTAAGTGAGGCCTGCAGTTCTTTGGATGGTGTTTTGGGGTCTTTTGTGACCTCTTGGATGAGTTGTCGCTGCACTCTTGGGGTAATTTTGGTCGGCCAGCCACTCCTGGGAAGGTTCACCACTGTTCCACGTTTTCGCCATGTGTGGGTAATGGCTCTCACTGTGATTCGCTGGAGCCCCAAAGCTTTAGAAATGGCTTTATAACCTTTTCCAGACTGACAGATCTCAATTACTTTCTCATTTGTTCCTAAATTACTCTGGATTGCAGCATGATGTCTAGCTTTTTAGGATCTTTTGGTCTACTTCACTTTGTCAGGCAGGTCCTATTTAAGTGATTTCTTGATTGAGAACAGGTGTGACAGTAATCAGGCCTGAGTGTGGCTAGAGAAATTGAACTCAGCTTTCCAAAGATGTGATAAACCATAGTAAATTTGTTTCAGTGGGGGCGGGGGGGGGGGGGCAATCACTTTTCACACAGGGCCATGTAGGTTTGGATTTTTTTTTTACCCTTAATAATAAACACCTTCATTTAAAAACTGCATTTTGTATTTACTTGTGTTATCTTTGTCTAATATTTAAATTTGTTTGATGATCTGAAACATTTAAGTGTGACATACAAAAAAATGAGAAATCAGCAAGGGGCAAACAGTTTTTCACACCACCGTTCTTTTCAGTCAGCCAATATTTCTATTAAAAATCAATTTTTTTTTAAAATGGATTGTACGTAACCTAATTTTTTGAGAAACTGAATTTGGGGTTTTCATTAACTATAAGCCATAACTATCAACATTAAAAGAAATAAACACTTGAAATATATCACTGTGTGTAATGAATCTAAATAATGTGAGTTTCATTTTTTTAACTGAATTACTGAAATAAATCAACTTTTCGATGACATTTTGATTTATTGAAATGCACATGTACTCTGTTGTCCTGTATAAACTATCCTTGCAGTCTTTGTGGGGATGGAGGGGGGAAGTTTAACAGAGGGGATGGTTTGGGCTCATTTTGCTGACTAGGTGAATGGCCTTTTTAATTTTTTTGCAATGATTTAGTCATTTGAAGTTTTAATTATTTATTGAAAGAAAAGTTTGTTTAATTTTCAGATTTTTGCAAAAATGTTTTTATTTTAAAGAGATATTTTTTCAATAGAGCCTGTTCATTTTTTTTTTTTTTTTTTGTCACTGACCTTTACATAATTAATGATGAAGACCATGGTCTCTGTGTGAGCTGATAATTTGTAAAAATATGTGGGGTATTAAATACAGTGGGGCAAAAAGTATTTAGTCAGCCACCAATTGTGCAAGTTCTCCCACTTAAAAGATGAGAGAGGTCTCCAATTTTCATCATAGGTATACCTCAACTATGAGAGAGAAAACGAGAAAAAAAAAATCCAGAAAATCACATTGAAGGATTTTTAATGAATTAATTGGTAAATTCCTCGGTAAAATAAGTATTTGGTCACCTACAAACAAGCAAGATTTCTGGCTCTCACAGACCTGTAACAACTTCTTGAAGAGGCTCCTCTGTCCTCCACTCATTACCTATATTAATGGCATCTGTTTGAACTCATATAAAAGACACCTGTCCACAACCTCAAACAGTCAGACTCCAAACTCCACTATGGCCAAGACCAAAGAGCTGTCAAAGGACACCAGAAACAAAATTGTAGACCTGCACCAGGCTGGGAAGACTGAATCTGCAATAGGTAAGCAGCTTGGTGTGAAGAAATCAACTGTGGGAGCAATTATTAGAAAATGGAAGACATACAAGATCACTGATAATCTCCCTCGATCTGGAGCTCCACGCAAGATCTCACCCCGTGGGGTCAAAATGATCACGAGAATGGTGAGCAAAAATCCCAGAACCACATGGGGGGACCTAGTGAATGACCTGCAGAGAGCTGGGACCAAAGTAACAAAGGCTACATCAGAAACACACTACACCGCCAGGGACTCAAATCCTACAGTGTCAGACGTGTCCCCTGCTTAAACCAGTACATGTCCAGGCCCGTCTGAAGTTTGCTAGAGAGCATTTGGATGATCCAGAAGAGAATTGGGAGAATGTCATATGGTCAGATGAAACCAAAATAGAACTTTTTGGTAAAAACTCAACTTGTCGTGTTTGGAGGAGAAAGAACACCATACCTACTGTGAAGCATGGGGGTGGAAACATCATGCTTTGGGGCTGTTTTTCTGCAAAGGGACCAGGACGACTGATCCGTGTAAAGGAAAGAATGAATGGGGCCATGTATTGTGAGATTTTGGGTGAAAACCTCCTTCCACCAGCAAGGGCATTGAAGATGAAACGTGGCTGGGTCTTTCAGCATGACAATGATCCCAAACACACCACCTGGGCAATGAAGGAGTGGCTTCGTAAGAAGCATTTCAAGGTCCTGGAGTGGCCTAGCCAGTCTCCAAATCTCAACCCCATAGAAAATCTTTGGAGGGAGTTGAAAGTCTGTGTTGCCCAGTGACAGCCCCAAAACATCACTGCTCTAGAGGAGATCTGCATGGAGGAATGGGCCAAAATACCAGCAACAGTGTGTGAAAACCTTGTGAAGACTTACAGAAAACGTTTGACCTCTGTCATTGCCAACAAAGGGTATATAACAAAGTATTGAGATGAACTTTTGTTATTGACCAAATACTTATTTTACCGAGGAATTTACCAATTAATTCATTAAAAATCCTTCAATGTGATTTTCTGGATTTTTTTTTTTCTTATTTTGTCTCTCATAGTTGAGGTATACCTATGATGAAAACTGGAGACCTCTCTCATCTTTTAAGTGGGAGAACTTGCACAACTGGTGGCTGACTAAATACTTTTTTCCCCACTGTATATCACACATAATTATGAATCTTTTATTATTATTTTTATTCTTCTGATCCTCATGGCGCCCTCAAAAGAACGGCGCCCTAGGCACCCGCCCACATGTCCGAGTCCGCAACTGCTCAAGACGCACTACAAGATGAAAGACATGGGTGAGCTGTCCTACACACGTGGACAAAATTCTTGGTACCCCTCTGTTAATGAAAGAAAAACCCACAATGGTCACAGAAATAACTTGAATCTGACAAAAGTGGTAATAAATAAAAATTCTATGAAAATTAACCAATGAGAATCAGACAATGCTTTTGAATTGTGGTTCAACACAATTACTTCAAAAAACAAACTCATGAAACAGGCCTGGACAAAAATGATGGTACCCCTAGAAAAGATTGAAAATAATGTGGCCATAGGGACATGTTCAGCCAAGATGTGTCCTTTAATTAACAAAACAGGTGTCTACAAAATTGTAATCAGTCAGTCGGCCTATTTAAAGGGTGACAAGTAGTCACTGTGCTGTTTGGTGACATGGTGTGTACCACACTAAACATGGACCAGAGGAAGCAAAGGAGAGAGTTGTCTCAGGAGATAAGAAAGAAAATTATAGACAAGCATGTTAAAGGTAAAGGCTATAAGACCATCTCCAAGCAGCGTGATGTTCCTGTGACTACAGTTGCACATATTATTCAGAAATTTAAGATCCACGGGACTGTAGCCAACCTCCCTGGACATGGCCGCAGGAGGAAGCTTGATGAAAAATGGAATAGACGGATAATACGAATGGTAACAAAAGAGCCCAGAACAACCTCTAAACACATTCAAGGTGAACTACAAGGTCAAGGTACATCAGTGTCAGATCACACCATCTGTCGTTGTTTGAGCCAAAGTGGACTTCATGGGAGACAACCAAGGAGGACAAAGTAGAAGCTGGGTTTATCATCTCAGACTGATGCAGAGGGTAAACAGAGAAGGGCAATAGGTATTGAGATGAGAGAGATTATGGTGAGGTAGCAGGAAGAAGTAGCTGGGGGGAGAAGGGTTGAATGTATTGTGATGCGAGATGTCATGCAGATGTGAGATGGGCGGTTGATATAAAAGGAGAGACCCTGGTGTATTGAGATATGCTTTTTCTGTGTATGACTGATGTGAGACTGAATAAAGTCGTCTGCTGCATAAGTCTGCCTCCGTTATTTGCACTCTCCACAACACCACTGTTGAAAACAAATCATAAAAAAGCCAGACTGGAATTTGCCAAACTGCATGTTGACAAGCCACAAAGCTTCTGGGAGAATGTCCTATGGACAGACGAGACAAAACTGAAACTTTTTGGCAAGGGGCATCAGCTCTGTGTTCACAGACGCAAAAATGAAGCATACCAAGAAAAGAACACGGTCCCTACTGTGAAACATGGAGGAGGTTCTGTTATGTTCTGGGGCTGATTTGCTGCATCTGGCACAGGGTGTCTTGAATCTGTGCAGGGTACAATGAAATCTCAAGACTATCAAGGTATTCTAGAGAGAAATGTGCTGCCCAGTGTCAGACAGCTTGGTCTCAGTCGCAGGTCATGGGTCTTGCAACAGGATAATGACCCAAAACACACAGCTAAAAACACCCAAGAATGGCTAAGAGCGAAACATTGGACTATTCTAAAGTGGCCTTCTATGAGCCCTGATCTAAATCCTATTGAACATCTGTGGAAGGAGCTGAAACATGCCGTCTGGAGAAGGCACCCTTCAAACCTGAGACAACTGGAGCAGTTTGCTCATGAGGAGTGGGCCAAAATACCTGCTGAGAGGTGCAGAAGTCTCACTGACAGTTACAGAAATTGTTTGATTGCAGTGATTGCCTCAAAAGGTTGTGCTGTAGAGGATGCCTTTCACAAACGAGACTGAGTTTATTTCTCAGGGTTGGTTTATTGAGAGGTCACATCCTCCAACAAGTACAGAATCTCAGAAAAGAGGCAGAACAATCGTCCTTCACAGTTCTTATACCCTCCAAAGACACAAAACCCCCACCATCAAATAACACACCCCCAACCCACAGTCCTTTAGTAAACATACACCCCCCGAAGCTCCTTGGCGTCTCCATTGTCTCTCATCCTTCTAGCCTCCGGGGCTCCTGCTGGGACATTCTCTCCAACTTCCCGTCTCCTACAAGACCAACTTCACACCTCCCGTAGGTCTCTGCAGGGTCAGGTCCTCTTTGGCCATTAAGACGTGAAGCTTCCAGAATATGCACCGTCATGCCTACTAGGTATATGTGGGGGAATATGAATACCATATATGCGCCCTAAATATGCGCCATATAACCCCCCCCCCAAACGTCTAAATAAGGACAAAGTACACCCCAATATGCATAGAATCATGTCACATCACACAGAGCAGCAAAATGGCACAACATATCACACTTCCAACTGCTTGGGCTTCAACCTCCTGCCATATCTGCTGTAAGCAGGTTTCGATCTGCCTGTAGCTGTCTCTTGCATCTGTGGATTAGAGTCGTTAGCACATCCTTGTGAAAGCTTAGAAGAGTGTCTCCCCGGTGGCCTGCCGCGACGGGGGGCCCTGGCTAACTGCACTCGTTCATCAGCCAACACAAAAGCGGGTTTGAGTCTGTTAATGCAGACTAATTCTCTCCTGTCACCCAAATCGAGCAAAAAATGTTTTTCCCCAGTTTCCAACACTCTGAACGGTCCGTCATAAGGCGGTCTTAAACCTGGCCTCTGAGCGTCGTGTGTGACAAAGACAAATTCTGCATTTTTTTAAGGTCTTAGGCACAAAAACGCGTAGGAAACTGTGATGAACTGGGCCGGGGAGGGTGTTTGATCCTGTGTCGCTCTGCAGCAGCTGAGCGGGTGGGCGATTTGGTGCAGGGTTCTCTGGAAGGAATTCGCCCGGTAACCGGAGGGGTTGGGCAAAAACTAGCTCAGCCGGGGAGGCTTGCAAATCTTCCTTAGGTGCTGAACGCAACCCTAATAAAACCCATGGAAGTTTATCAACCCAATTTGTGTCCGTGAGAGCCGCTCTGAGGGCTGCTTTCAATGACCGGTGAAAGCGTTCGCACAAACCGTTGGCCTGGGGATTATAAGCGGTAGTGCGGTGAATTTTCACCCCCAGACTGAGTGCCATGGATGACCAGAGCTCGGAAACGAATTGGGGACCCCAGTCAGACGTTATGTCTGACGGGACTCCAAAACGCGCGACCCAAGCCGTTAAAAACGCGCGCGCAACATCTGCTGCTGTGGTTGACGCCAGGGGGACCGCTTCTGGCCAGCGCGTTGTGCAGTCCACCATGGTTAGAAGGTGTGTGAACCCCTGCGACAGCGGGAGGGGTCCCACCAAGTCGATATGCACGTGGTCGAAGCGTTTGGCCGGGATGTGAAAAGGTTCCAGAGGGGCCCACGTGTGCTTGTGTATCTTTGCTCTTTGACACGCTGCGCAGGCTGCGGCCCATTCTTTGACCTGTTTACGCAGCCCCGGCCAAACAAACTTTTCTCCCACCATTTTGATCGATGCGCGAACGCCCGGATGTGCCAGCGAATGGATTAAGTCAAAAACACGGCGGCGCCACGCAGCTGGGACCACGGGGCGGGGGCGCCCCGTGGAGACATCGCAGATTAGAGGGGGCATACCTATTTGATGCACCCTGTGCTCCAGCCTTAGCCCTGTTGGCCCAGACTGGAGTGCGCACACATCCGCATCGTTAACCTGCTCGGCGGCCATGGCTGCATAATCTAAGCCCACGCAGACCGGGGCCGCGAGCGCTTCCGCGCCGCAAGCCTGGCCCGTGTCCACGGCCACCGAGTCTGCCCCCTGGGGGCCTGGCGTTGCAACTGCGCGCGAGAGACAATCTGCCACTACATTGTGTTTGCCCGCCACGTGTTGAATGTCGGTGGTAAACTCCGAAATCGCGGCCAGCTGTCTCTGCTGTCGGCCCGGCCAAGGCTCTGAAATCTTAGCCACTGCAAATGTTAATGGTTTGTGGTCTACAAACGCGGTGAAACGGCGCCCTTCCAGCCAGAACTGGAAGTGGCGGATGGCCAGATGCAGGGCTAAAAGCTCCCTATCAAACGCGCTGTATTTCCGCTCGTTATTGCGCAGTGTTTTGCTGAAAAACGCAACTGGTTGCCAGCTCCCTGCTACCAGTTGCTCGACAACCGCCCCAACTGCTACGTCGGAAGCGTCCGTGGTTAGCGCCATGCGAGCTGCTGGCACCGGGTGTGCCAACAACACAGCGTTCGCGAGGGCCGACTTGACCTGGGAGAAAGCGCGCTCCCGATCCGGGGACCACTCGACCTTATTTGCAGGTTTTTGTTTCTTTAGTGCCGCGTACAGTGGGTGCATGAGCTGTGCCGCGCTGGGGAGGAAACGGTTATAAAAATTGACCATCCCCAAAAATTCTTGCAATGCTTTAACTGTCTGCGGCTGGGGAAACTCCGTTATCGCGCGTACTTTATCGGGCAGTGGGACCGCTCCTTCTGGAGAAACGCGGTGGCCCAAAAAAATAGATTTGCGCTACCCCGAATTGACATTTCGCTGGGTTAATTATCAGCCCATGCTCTGTCAGCCTCTGAAAAACCGCTGTGAGGTGGCGTTCGTGTTCGTCTTCGGATGCACTGGCTACCAAAATATCATCCAAATAGGTGAACACGAAAGGGAGGCCGCGCAACACCGCATCCATCATGCGTTGGAACGTCTGTGCGGCGCCTTTGAGGCCAAAAGGCATGCGCAAAAACTCGAAAAGCCCAAAGTAGTAGTAGATTAGTTTATTTGACAGGGACAGTGCAATAAACATAGACAATTAATCAAAGACAATCAATCTGATGTGTTGCACATAGAGTGTATAGCTATTAGCTAATTTGCAACTCTTGTCCCTGGATGGGCTTTAGAAAAAAGAATCAAGTAAAGATGGGGGGAAAAAAAATAAAAAATATACACAATAACCACATACATCAATGCAGAAAAATTATAAATACACAATTATAAATATTATAAATATTATAAATACACAAATATAACAGCCTGACTCACATTTAACATAAATATTATAAATATTATAAATACACAAATATAACAGCCTGACTCACATTTAACACATATAACTCACATTTGCCTATTTCAGGCCTTCCTCCCTCCGTCACTCACTATAAACAAACACATTTATTCCTTCCCTTCATTCACTCTCACTTTGCAGACAATTAATTCATACATGAGTACATTCTTGTTTATTTTTCAGCCAGTTTTTAACATTTTTAGAGAATGTTTTAAAGTCCGTTATTATTTTAATTTCATTTGGCATTGTGTTCCAGATGTGACTGCCCTTTATAGAGAAAGCTGTTTGTCCAAATGTGGTTCTGCGGTGGAATATTTTACAGTTATTGTTAACAGAACTCCTGGTGGCTCTGCTGCTGTCCTGTCTTTGGACGAAACCAGCAAGTGGCTCGGGTGCTGATTTATGGAAACATTTGAACGTTAATTTCAGAAGACAGAGGTCAATGAAGCTCTCAAAACTCAATAGGTTGTATTTTTTTAAAACAATACAGTGATGCCACCTAATGGGCTTTTTGTCCAAGATTTTTAGGGTTTGATTATATAATGAACCTATATGTCTTATTGTGGAAGGGGCTGCTTGAGCCCAGACTGTCAAACAGTATGATATATGAGAAAAAACCATAGAATGCATATACAGTGCAGCTGCTTCGTAAGGTATGTAATATCTAATTAATTTAAAGCAGTTCAGATTTTTTTTTTACTGTTTTTGAAATTTTCTTTATATGAAGATTAAATTTGAGTTGAGGATCTAGTACAATGCCAAGGTATTTGAATTCTGTAGCTAAACTGATGTCATGATCATGTATATTAACTTTAAAATGTTGCAGGTTACATTTTTTGATTGAAAAGCACATTGAGACTGTTTTCTGAAGGTTCAGCAATAGATGGTTCTTGAGGAGCCACTCTTGGACATCAACCATACTTGTAGACAGTACATCTGCAGCCTGTGCTGGAGTCTTGGCAGCTGTGTAAATAACTGCATCATCTGCATAAAGTTGGCATGTTGCAGCTGAGCAGTGTAACGGCAAGTCATTAATAAAAATGCTGAAAAGTAAAGGACCAAGAATGGACCCTTGTGGGATACCCATGCGGTTGTTTAAAAATGAGGATTTATCCTGGTGAACTTTTACACACTGTTCTCTATTCTGGAGATAAGATGCAAACCATTCTAATGTATTTGGGGAGAAGTTAAAAGATACCATTTTGGATAAAAGCAAACTGTGGTTTACAGTATCGAAAGCCTTTCTGAGATCTAGAAAAACAGCTCCTACCACATTACCCCTGTCCAAGGACTGTTTGACGTTTTCAATAAGGCAACAATTTGCTGTTTCTGTTGAGTATCCTGGTCTAAAACCAAATTGATGTGGATGAAGAAGTTGACTGTCTTGTAAGTAGTCTATCAGCTGTGTAGCTACAACTTTTTCAAGAACCTTAGATAGGACTGGTAAGATAGAGATTGGGCGGTAATTGCATATATCGTCTTTACTGCCTGATTTATGAACTGGTATGACGACAGCTTTTTTCCAGCCAGATGGAAATGTACTAGACCTAATGGAGAGATTAATGAGATGGGTCAGTGGTTTGATTAATATTTTGCTGTGCATTTTGAGAAAGGAGGTGCTCATATTGTAGATATCATTAGTTTTTGAGTTTGACAGTGTTTTAACAATACCAGCAATTAACTTCTCATTTACCTCATCGATGTGAAAAGTATCTGTTGGAAGTATGGAATTTGTGTTGTTGAGCACATTTGGCAGCACAAAAATTTTTGTTAAGTCTTCCACAGAGCCCACAAAGTGTGAATTAAATTCATTTGCCAAAGTAGCCTTGTCACTGACGGTCTTGCCATTGATTCTAAGTTCCTTTACCCCCTTCTGATCGTTTTTTTTATTAGTTAAGTTATTTAAATGCCTCCATAGGGAACTGTTGTTACCCTTTGCATGATCTATCAGTTTATTGTAATAAGATATTTTTGATTTTCGCAGCTCATGTACCACTTTATTTCTTAAACTTTTGTACACAAGGTGATCATTTTGTAGTTTGGAGGTTAGTGATGTTTTCAGTGCATAGTCTCGCCTCTTCATAAGTTTTCTTATTTCATTATTTAACCATGGTAGGCTAATCTTCTGTTGTCTACTTTTAATTTGCTTTGAAAATTTTTCTATAGACTTTGTGATTGTTGCAGTTATAAAATTACAACAATCATCTACTTCACATGTTGACATGAGCTGCTCCCAATTTTGATTCTCTAAGTAATGTTCAAACTCCTCATTTTTTGATTTGGGGATAATAAAATTTGATTTGTCAATATCGACTCCCCCAAAATACTGTAGTCGCTTTTTAGTAAGTTTCCTGACAGCAAGAACCATGTTATGATCTGAGAGACCAGTTACAAAAGGGGATTATTACTGCCGTTTTGGGTATGTCCTGAGTGCGGACTGGGACTTGGTGATAACCGCGCACCAAATCTATTTTGGAAAAGATGCGCGCCCCCGCCAAATGTGCCGAAAAATCCTGGATGTGCGGAATCGGGTAGCGGTCGTGTGCTGAAGCATTATTTAACCTGCGGAAATCACCGCAAGGCCGCCATGAGCCGTCAGCCTTGGGGACCATATGCAGGGGTGACGACCAAGGGCTGTTAGAGCGTCTAACAATGCCCAGTTTTTCCAAGTTGGCGAATTCCTCGCGCGCGATGGCCAGTTTAGCTGGGTCCAAGCGCCGAGCTTTTACAAAAACAGGGGGGCCAGAGGTAGTTATGAAGTGCTCGACCCAGTGTTTAGTTACTGACGCTGAAAATGTTGGGACCGTGAGTGCTGGGAACTGATTGAGTAGTGCATGAAACTTACCACCCGCAGCTGTGACATTGGGATGTGCAGAAGGCGGGGCCACCTGAGCTGTACAGGAGATAGAGTGGAAAGACAGTGCATTTACCATACATCTATTAGTAAGATCAACTAATAAACTGTTTGAGCATATAAAATCAGCACCTAGCATGTTGTTGCTAACTGCAGCTACGACGAAAGTCCACTCGAAGGTGCGCCCGTGGAAGGATAGAAGGAGTATCTTCTCCCCATAGGTTTTGATCGTCGAGCCATTTGCCGCTAGCACCAGGGGTACGCTGGAAGGTGCCAGCAGGTCCGCGTAGGAAGGCTTGACAAAACTCAGCTGGGAGCCTGTGTCCACCAGGAAATCCTTCCCTGAATTCGCGTCCGTCACGAAAAGCAGCTTGTTCTTCGCGCCGAGAGCAGCAGCTGCTACCGACTTTCGGTCTTGGCGTTTCCCTGGCGCTTGTATCGACACGGTGGGATGCATCTGCACGCCCTCTCGGCGAAACGTCGATGGTAAAAGCAGAGGGTGCCGTCCGCTCCGCTTCTCCTGGTCTCTGCCGCTGCTGACGTCAGTGGGTCCGGTGCTGCGGTCTCTGGTCTCCCCTCGTCTTGCGGGGGTGCGTTCAGCTACGTTGCCGCCGACGTGGCTGCATGTCGTCTATGGGCGTCGACGAGCCTCTGCGCCTCCTGGCCCAGCCCGTGGTAGTCGCGGTCGTTGAGCAGCTGTGAGCTGGCCAGGGTGACTCACTGCTGGCGGTAGTGTTCTGAGAAAGAGGTGGGCGAAGATAAAACTGTCGTCATCTTCGCCTCTCAGGTTCATCATCCTCGCCATCAGATCTGCCGGCCTGTCTGCTTCCCCTTCTGTTAGCACCAGAAGTCTCTCTGCTCGCTCTCCCTGCGAGGGAGTGAAAGCTCGAATGAGGGCGGCTTTCAGTGCGCCATACTTGTCGTCCTGGGGCGGGTGGTTGGTCAGGCTCTCCACCCGCTGCACTGTGAGGCTGTCCAGCTTCGCGACGACATGGTAGAACCTCGTTGTGTCCGCTGAGATTCCCCGAAGGTGGAACTGCACCTCCACAGTGGTAAACCAGGAGCACGGGTTATGTTGCCAGAAATCGGGCAGCTGTAGTGTGGTAGCTGCGTTAACCCGGTTGGCTCCTGAAGAGTCCGGTGCGGGAAGATCGTCGCCACCGGCCATAGTTTGTCGTAGGTCACCAGTGTAGAGGATGCCTTTCACAAACGAGACTGAGTTTATTTCTCAGGGTTGGTTTATTGAGAGGTCACATCCTCCAACAAGCACAGAATCTCAGAAAAGAGGCAGAACAATCGTCCTTCACAGTTCTTATACCCTCCAAAGACACAAAACCCCCAACATCAAATAACACACCCCCAACCCACAGTCCTTTAGTAAACATACAGCCCCCGAGGCTCCTTGGCGTCTCCATTGTCTCTCATCCTTCTAGCCTCCAGGGCTCCTGCTGGGACATTCTCTCCAACTTCCCGTCTCCTACAAGGCCAACTTCACACCTCCTGTAGGTCTCTGCAGGGTCAGGTCCTCTTTGGCCATTAAGACATGAAGCTTCCAGAATATGCACCGTCATGCCTACTAGGTATATGTGGGGGAATATGAATACCATATATGCACCCTAAATATGCGCCATAGTGCAACAAAATATTAAGTTAAGGGTACCATCATTTGTTCAGGCCTGTTTCATGAGTTTGTTTTTTTTAAATAATTCTGTTGAACTACAATTCAAAAGCATTGTCTGATTTTCATTGGTTAATTTTTGTCAGATTCAACTTATTTGTCAGATTCAAGTTATTTCTGTGACCATTGTGGGTTTTTCTTTCATTAACAGAGGGGTACCAACAATTTTGTCAGATTCAACTTATTTGTCAGATTCAACTTTTGTCAGATTCAAGTTATTTCTGTGACCATTGTGGGTTTTTCTTTCATTAACAGAGGGGTACCAACAATTTTGTCCACATGTGTATATCCTGGGCATTTCTGTTACCCAAGACAAAGAAAAGAACTGTATCTTGCTCAGTCAGAAGCATTACACTGAGTCCATTCTTCAGCAGTATGGAATGGACAATGCTAATTCAGTCACAGCCCCAGCTGATGCAAATGTAAAGTTGAGAAAAAATGATGGTGTCAGTAAGCCTGTGAATCCAACCACCCATCAGTCCATGGTAGGCAGTTTGCTGTATACAGCAATGGCAACATGACCAGACATAGCACAAGCAGTGAGTGCTGTGTCAAAGTTCAATGCAAATCCGAGTGCTGCACATCTCATAGCTATGAAAAGGATTCTTCCATACTTGAAGGGTACATTAAACCTTGTCCTCAAGTATGAGCGATCAGAGTCTGGAGCTTTAGTGGGATTTTGTGATGCCGACTGAGCTGAAGATCAGGATGACTGTCGCTCAACAACAGGAAATATATTTTTCTTGGGTGGAGGAGCAGTGAGCTGGCTCAGCAACAGTCAACAGTTACACTTTCAACAGCAGAAGCTGAGCATGTCAGCTCAAGAAGCAACCTGGCTAAAGCGATTACTAAGTGATCTTGGAATAGATGCAAAGCCAACTGTGATCCTGGATGACAACCAAGCAGCAACTGCAAAGAATCCAGTCGATCATGCAAGAATAAAGCACAGACATTTGTTACCACTACATTCATGAATGTGTGCAAAATGGACAAATACAACTGCAATATTGTCCAACAAGTGATATGAAAGCTGAGATCTTAATCAAATCACTGACCAAACACAGGTTTGAGCATCTTAGAAGAGAGATTGGACTTTGTCCTGCGTAGAATCTGCTGAGTAGGAACACTGAACTGTAGATTGTTGTAAATGGTTAAAATAAGAAAAAGCCCTGTTCACAGTGGAAGAGTTTAGAAACTTGAAGTAAAATATAGGAGATCTTGCAAGTTTTTTGAGTTAAAACGAAATTATTTTTGACATTATTGTGAAGGTGAATAGTCTTCCAAGTGGTATACTTGATTTAAGTACCTTAATGTCATTGTAAAATTAAGCAGGAGTTTTGTAATAGTGTAGTAATTTCACAATGACTGTTGAAATGGTCCAGTACTGCCCTGACGTTCTCTGTGTTGGTCACTGCAAGTGTTGCTGTTAATAAAAAAAAAAAGGTCATGTGTGAAAAAACTTCAATAATATACCTTACATACTATATAAATATAAGGTGTCTGATGTGGAATAGAACGGTGGTGCATTTTTTTCTTTTCTTTTTTGTGCTGTGACGACCTGAGTGGAAGGTCGGGGCAGAAGCAGATAAGCACCGCTTCATTCTGTCCCTTCTCCAACATTGTACTTTAACTCTGTATTTAATGTTTTATTGTGTCACTTGAGACAAATAAATAAAATCAATAAATTTAAAACCTTTTTGTCACAAATTTAAAAACTTTTTCTGGTAAATTTGCACCCTTTTTTCTTTTAAATCTGCAACTTTTTTCTTGTAGATTTCCAACTTTTTTTCTCAGAATTTTCCAATTTTTTTTCCTGTAAATTTGCAACTTCTTTATGTTGAATCTACAACTATTTTTTTTTGTGTAAATTTGATTTTTTTTTTCTTGTAAATCTGCAGTTTCTTCTCAAAAATTTGCAACTTTTTTCCTCAAACTTGCAGCTTCATCCATCCATCCATCTTCTACCGCTTAATCTTTTCAGGTTGTGGGGAGGCTGGAGCCTATCCCAGCGTCTTTGGCCAAGAGGTAGGGTACACCCTGGACAGGTCGCTAGTCCATCACAGAAACGTGCAGCTTTTGTCACTTAAATTTTCAACTTTTTCTCATAAATGTGCAACATTTTTCTTGTAAATTTGCAGCTTTTTTCCTCTGAAATTTTCCAATTTTTTCATGTAAATTAGAAATTTTTCTTGTAAATTTGCAACTTTTCTCATCAATTTTCCAATACATACCCACGCCTGTAACTCTGTGGGAACGTCTTAAAGGGGCTGTACATGAAACACACTCACTTGCATCGTTCCACACCCCGGACGTCTGTTCCAGTTTTATTTGGGTCAGTCTCCCGGCTCCTTATTAAACCTGTCTGGAGAACATGTCAACACACTCTGACACAGAGACAGCGTCAGCGTGATTATCATCGTTTATTGCCACGTTCTTTATAATCATACATCTTCCTTCTTTAACCATAAACAGAACAGCTCAAGCATCCAAAAAAAAACAAAACAAAAAAAAAACAACAACAACAAAAAACAAAGTCTGGCTGCGTTATATACTCGTGCTGTAATGGTAAGGTAGTGTAGAAGGTTGGAAAACTTGGCAGGAGTTTCTATGGCAACCAGGGAGCGAACTGAACCAGGAGAGAACATACAAACACCAACAGCCATCTCTCTCTCCCGCTCTCTCTCACACACAGAGTTTTCAGGCACGGTTTTGCAGTCTGAAAAGAAACTAGAAGGTTCTCTTTACGAAAAAAATCCTCCGCTCCATCTATGGTGGACAGCCACTGGTAGCTGGGACTAGCAGTAGGTTTCTGTCTATATACTGAGGGTGTTCAGAGCCGGAACTAGAGTGACGGCATCAGGCAGGTTCTGGTTCTGGTCCTGGCTTCCTTTACTCTGCAGGAACTTCTGCCGGTGCCGCTCCTCCTGACGCTTCTTCTTCTCTAGTCGCTGCTGCTCCTTCCTCTGCTTGTTGGACAACTGGGAGAGAAGGAAATAAGGCAAAACAACAGTTGCAGTTAGGTCCATGTATATGTGGACACTGACTCAAGCTTTGTTATTTTAGCCGTTTACCAAAACTTAGTCCCTGCTAGACACCCATTCACCCAACTGGCTCATCCACCAACCTCTGACCTTATATTTCATTCATAGATGGACAAGCTGCAGCAGAGTGACGTCAGCGGTGTCTGGAGAAGCCTCAAAACTATCTCTGGGCACTGGAATATCTCCTCCCAGGCCGTGGGGGGCAGGTAGTGGGTGAACGACCTGAACCTGTTCTTTAACAGGTTTGACCAACCGCCCTCTTCTCCACCTGCCCACCAACCACTGCTGCCAATACCTTCATCGAGTCCCGCTGTCCACTGCCCTCCCTCCACCCCCCCTTACATCCTCCAGTTCTCAGTGCACATCCCCTGCTGTTTTCCTCTCACTGGCCCAACACCTCCCCCCCTCCCAGCACACAGCCCCCCTGCCCCAGTCGGTCTCACTAAGACCCAGGTGAAAGCTGAGCTGAAGAGGACCAAGGCGAGGAAGGCTGCAGGTCCAGACGGCATCAGCTTGAGGCTCCTCAAGTCCTGTGCAGACCAGCTGTGCGGGACTGTGGAGCATGTCTTCAGCCTGAGCCTGAAGCAGGGCAGGGTACCGCAGCCGTGGAAAACATCCTGTGTGGTACCCGTACCGAAGACCCCTCACCCCAAGGACCTGAACAGCTACAGACCAGTAGTCCTCACATCACACCTGATGAAGACCCTGGAGAGGCTGCTCCTTTCCCACCTCCGCCCACTGGTGGGACCAATGATGGATCCACTTCAGTTTTCTTACCAGCATGGCAGCAGGGTGGAGGATGCAGTGATCTTCCTCCTACATCATTCCCTGTCCCACCTGTAGAAGCCTGGGAGCACTGTGAGGATCATGTTCTTTGATTTCTCCAGCGCTTTCAACACCAGCCAACCAGTGATCCTGGGGGACAAGCTGCTGTGTGCAGGGGTGGACCAGCACCTGTCATTGTGGATCCTGGACTACCTCACAGACTGACCACAGTTTGTGAGAACCCAGGATTGTTTGTCCGACACCATCATCTGCAGTATGGGGGCCCCCCAGGGAACAGTCCTGGCTCCTTTCCTGTTCACCCTCTACACTGCTGACTTTTCACACAATACACCACACTGCCATTTACAGAAGTTCTCTGATGACTCTGCGACTGTCAGCCTCATCTCTGATGGGGATGATGCGGAGTACAGAGGACTTATCCAGGACTTTGTGGACCGGTGCCATTGGAACTGCCTCCAGATCAATGTGAGGAAAACTAAGGAACTGGTGGTGGACTGCCACAGGTGTGGACAACCCCCCCACAACACAGATAAACATCCAGGGAACAGACATTGTAATGGTGACATCTTACAAGTACCTGAGTGTTCACCTGAACAATAAACTGGATTAGTCACACAACACCAACCCGCTCTACAAGAAGGGGCAGTGTAGGCTGTTCCTCCTGAGGAGACCCGGGTCCTTTGGAGTGGAAGGGGCACTCCTGAAGACCTTCTACGATTCTGTGGTGGTATCAGCCATCACATTTGGAGTGGTCTGCTGGGGCAGCGGCATCACGGCAGCTGACAGGAAGAGACTGAACAGACTGATCAAAAAAGCTAGCTCTGTTCTGGGTGACGCTTCGACTCAGTGGAGGAGATAGGAGAGAGAAGGATGGTGGCTAAGCTGCCATCTCTGCTGGAGTCCAAGTCCCACTCCATGCAGGACACGCTGAACACACTAAGGAGCTCATTTAGCGGTAGGCTGTACCATCCTAGGTGCACAACAGAGAGGTTCCACATGTCCTTCCTACCTACAGCCATCAGACTTTATAACCTAACCAGTGCTGCTCGTAGAGGTTGTATTAAACATCAGAACTTTGCACAATAGAGCTTGTCCCCTTCAATATACAACTAAGACAATTACAATTATTATCGAGGGTGGCAACAACACTGTTCATTCAATGTAAAATATACTGTCTGGGACATATTTATATTTTGCCAAGATAATTTAACTGTAATGCTGTTGATACCATCTAACTGCAATGCTCCTGCACTGTGTATATAACTGTGTACATATGTAGATTTACCTCTGCCAAGGAAGGCAGTAATGTTTTTAGTGGCACTGGTTGGTTGGTCTGTTACCAACATAACTGAAAAAGTTATAAACGGATTTTAATGAAATTTTCAGGAAAGGTGTGCAATGTCATGGGGAACAGATGATTAGATTTTGCTGATGACCTGAAAGTGCATACCTCCACCAAAGACTTTGTCTGTATTTGTGCAGTAGGATTACACAAAAACTACTGGATGGATTTGGATGAAATTTTCACCAGAGGTGGTCCTTGGGCTACAGAACAACCCATTACATTTTGGTGATGATCTGAGAGCACATACCTCCGCCAAGGCTCTATCTTCTCCCAATATTTTAAATTAAATTAAATCACCCTTTTATTGTCATTCAACTGTACAACCAATCATGTACAGTAGAATGAAATTGTGTTTTTCCTGTCTACAGTGTTAATCACACACACTCCATATGTACAATCAGAGGGCTGCTGCCACGCAAGGTGCCGCCACAGATTTCCCTCCTCCATTCCATTATTGCTGAGCACTAAGCTGGACGGCAGGAAGTTCCGCTTTTATCTGGTCTTCGGCATGACCCAGCCAGGATTTGAACCCCTGCCTCCCAGGTGTGGGGTGGATGCTCTACCTACCAACTGAGCCACCACTCCGGTAAGCATGATTACTCAAAAACTAATGGATGGATTTTGATGAAATTTTCACCACAGGTGGCTCTTGGCCTACATATGAACTCATTACATTTTGGAGGTGATCCATAAGTGCATACCTCCACCAAGGCTCAATCTTCTAGCAGTGGTTTAGCAGGATTACACAAAAACTACTGGATGGATTTTGATCAAATTTTCACCAGAGGAGGTCCTTGGGTTACAGACAAACCCATTAGATTTTTCAGCTGATCTATGAGTGCATACCTCTAACAAGGCCCTATCTTGCAGTGTATGGTGGGATGGAGGCTGGGAAGTACAGACAGATGGATGGACAAAAGGAAGGAAGGAAGAAGCCTTGGTGGCAGTATGCACTCTCTGAGTACTTTTCTAGTTATTCACTGCTTTGTTTAACCAATTCTTATCTTATTATCTTATTAACTATTGCTCTGAGTGCTGCTATCCCTTTGCTGCTGCAATCCTGGAATTTGCCCATTGTGGGACTAATAAAGGCTGATCTTATAGGTTATAAAGTAAACTGGAGCTTATTATTATTAGCATTTAAAGCAACAGGCTATAAAACAGCTTGTTTTGAGGAGAGCTCCTTCCCTGTGTGTAAAATGGTGCTGCAATAATTAAATCCTGAGGTGCCGGGGGATCCTGGGTTCAATCCCAGCCCCCAACCAACAGTGATCTGTGTGGAGTTTGCATGTTCTCCCCGTGTCTGCGTGGGTTTACTCCGGGATTTCTCCGGTTTCCTCCCACATGCCAAAAACATGCAAGTTAGGTTAACTGGCATCAAACTGGGGATTCTAAATTGTCCTTAGGTATGACTGTGAGAGTGATTGGTTGTCTGACTCTCTGTGTTGGCCCTGCGATGGACTGGCGATCTGTCCAGGGTGTACCCTGCCTCTCACCCTAAGATGCTGGGATAGGCTCCAGCCCCCCCGCGACCCGTAAAGGATTAAGTGGAAGAAGATGGATGGATGGATGGTGTTCTGGCCAGCGTGTCAACATGTGGGAAAAAGAGCACAACATGGGGCTCTTTAACCCCTTATTATTCCAGCCAATTTTCCTAAAAATGCCTAAATTTAGCATAGCAAAGAAAATCTAATTTCAAACATCCTGCCGGCAGAACACCAGAATTTTAAGGGGTTAAAAAAGCCCCAAAATTACATGAAATATTAAAAGGTTAATACCATAAGGTGATGCTACATTTCCTTGAGTGTGAGCTGTGGCTACTCTAACTTCCGCTGGTCTTTCTTCGTCTCTACATGCTGTAAAATCCAAATATCCCTGAAGCAGAAACTCTGTCCTCACCTTAGGCTTCTGTACGTTGCTGCCCTCTGCTGCCTGCTGCTGCTCACTGCACCCTGCTGCTGCTGTGGCGGCTCTGCAGGCCAAACACGATCCCGACCCACACTGACCATGGCAGGGCTGACCCAGCGCCGAGCCAAGCAGCCAATCGGCATTGATCGTTGCCGCACTCAGCTGGAGCAGATTCTCCTCGTCGCCTGAAAAAGACAAACAGAAATGCGTGGTTACAGCGAGTGAGAGGGATGGGTTACTGTGGCCGCCTCTGAGCGTCAACAGGGAAAAGGCTGAATAAACCAGACAGGACATAAGTGTTTTTGGCCACATTTTCACAATAATGACAACAGAATATGTAGATAAATAAGGTACTGAAATAAAATACCCCAAACTCTTTCCTATCCCCACAGCTAAAACTGGAAACAGGAAGAAACGTCACTCATTTTACTTGAAAAAAGCTGCAAATCGATATAGAAAAAGGTCACAGATATACAAGAAAAAAGTTGTACATCTACAAGAAAAATTTGGCACAATTCCAAATTTGTATGAGAAAACAAGAAAACTGACTTGGAAAAAGTCACAAATTTATGAGAAAAAGTCAGATTTATGTGAAAAAAAGCACAAATTATTTAGAGAAGTTAGCAAATGACTGCTGGTCATCACACTCATTTGACATAATGCTAAAAGGCAAAATTCTCCAAAATTCTGAAAATTTCACCTCTTAAATCAGGGCTATTCAATGACAAAATCAGTTGGGCCACAATTTGAAATCAAGACATGTAACTGGGCAGCACATGTTCAGCGATCTGTTGACTAGGACAAATTTCAAACCAACACAGATCAGTATGACAAAAAATATGCACTTTTTATTCATTGTCTTGGTTTTAAATGCGCACTGGCACATGACAAAGGCACATCAAAAGTGCATAAAAACACAATAACATTGCTGGGGTTGAACAGAACTTGAAGTAGTAGAAATATTTTTCCTCTTGAGCAACAATTAAATAAATACAATGAAAAAAAATTCTGTAAATAACCATTTTGGTCACATCTTACTCGGGCATATCTCAAAGTGCATAAAAACTCAATGTGCACTGTTAGTAGCATTAACATTTGTTTCCCTTTTGAAATAAAATATACTACATCCTGGTCATAACTGACCTTGGCACATCACAAAGTGCATTTAGCTGGAAAAAAAAATGAATTGTCAAACACGTCAGTGCACAAACCCGGCAAGAAAAGATTGATAACATTAACAAACATCGCATATCCACTATTGTGGTTTGTTTTGTTTCAAATCACCACGTGTGAGTAGGAGCCTCTTTTTATATCTACACATTCCATTCCACACACATATCAGTCAACCAAAAATTTCTAGTAGAGTTAGGATGCAAAAAGCACCCAGTTAAAAATTTGAGTAATGACTTCAGTCTTGAAGGTCTGGGGTTTTTCTCCAAAATTTATAACAATGTTCTTGTAGTTTTCTACTTTTCTCTGTAAATTTATCTAAATTTGAAATAATTTTCCTCAAATTTGTAATTTCCTCTTGTAAAATTGACCTTTCTTGTACATTTGAGATTTTATTATAAATTTGTGGATTTTTTATGGCTAATTTTTTAAAATAAAATTACTGTTTTTTTAATAAATTTGAAACAGATTGTGGTAAAATTTTGACTTTTTTTCCTTATACAATTTACACTTTTGAACATAATTTTGCAGAGCCAAAACAGAACAATAATTTAACTCTGATTTCAAAGAAAAAAAAATTAATGAAAATATATTTAATGAAATAAATTAATTTAAATGACCAAAGATGCAATTATTTCTGTTAAAATATTTCTATATATTTATAATTTTTAGAATTCTCCTCAATACCCAGACAGCAGGAAAAACCTCCCTTATTTTGAAATCCAAATGTTGGCATGTTTAGTTTGTCTGAAGGCTGCTGATGGATTAAAGTCATTGACTTCATGAATTTTGGTCATCTTAACTTGCCAGGTACATAATATCCATCCATGGATGGATGGATGGATATTGTAGTAGATGGTGAAGTCAATTGTCAGCGATTCAGTCACTCTTACCTTTCCCTGCACACAGTACCAAGCTTAACCACACATGTCTGATAAGCGACTTTTAATTATTGCTTCTGTTTGCAGCGGGTTAAAAGCACCATAGATGCCTCCACTGCTTATGTATCTCTTCGGCTTTTTTTTTCCACGCTTAAAGTACTTTAATAAGCTCATGCTTCTCTCGGACAGCAATGCTAGAAAACCTCTGCCTGCCGACTGGAACACTCACGTAGGCGGGGTGCTTCTGAACTCCACACGGATGACGGTCACACGCGTGCTTGTGGACTGTCATTCCTTCATATTTTTTTCTTAATTTTATATTTCCTTGGTGTGGCCGGTTCCACTTGGAGGTTGGTTCTCCACCGCATGTGGCCCACGGGCCGCTAATTAGAGACGCCTGTCTTAAATGAAAGAAAAACGCTACTCTGCTCCCTTTGGACTCAGCTTTGACGTTAATGCAGTTGAGCTCCTGACTGATGTAAATCAATACCATGATTTGGAGCCAGACACGTTTAGCTGGATGTGTTTTACTGAACTCATCCCTCATTTATGAGCAGTTCTACTGATTCTTTCTGTTCCACCTCCTGACATGCATGCTACTTTTTGGATTTAATTAAAATAATCTGTTGGATGTGTTTGCATGGATGAATGTTGATGCTTTTGCTTGTGTAGAGAAATGTATACATAAGGATGTAGACATATAAGATGTAGCATCTGGTTTGGTGTCATCTTGGCCGGGTTGCACTTCTTAAAAAAACTGATTTTAAATCTCAATTAGACTAATGTGGTTATTTTTTTTTTTTTTTAAATCCTGTGGCATTTTTAATTATTTGTGGTATTTTTCTAAGACTTTTGAAATGTAGATTCAAGAGTTGCTCATCACTTTTAAGGATTATTGCAATTTGTTATTTTTTTTAAACAAAGGGGGTGATGATGTTCACAAATTTAGCATAAGGTACAAACACATAAATGTAAATTAGGTACAACTGTATTAAGAATAAATGTGCAAAAATATGATAAAATCTGCCAAGTTAAAAATTTAGAAAGTCACAAATTACAATTTAATTACAGAGAATAAAAATTTAACCAGCATATAGAAAAATGTTGCAAACACAAGTTGAAAATTTGCAAGAAAAAGATGGCAAATTTATGAGAAAAAAAGTTGCAAATTTACAAGAAAAAAGTTGGGAATTTAAAGGTAAAAAGATGAAAACTTTTTAGGAAAAAAAGTTGAAATTTTACACAAAAAAGCTGAAAATTTATGAGTTAAAAATGTACAGTAAAATTCTTGAAAATTTTTGAGAGAAAATGCAAATGTATAGGGGAAAAAATGTAAAACTGCTGAAAAAGTTGCAAACTAATGAGACAAAAGTTGTAAATTTACAAGAAAAAAAATTGAAAATTTACAGGAAAAAATGAAAGTTTACAAGAGAAAAGCAGTTGGAAATTTACAGGAAAAATGTAAAATTTTGCAGAAAAAGTTGCAAAGTTATGAGAAAAAAGTTGTAAATTTACAAGAAAAAACTTGAAAATTTACAGGAAAAAAATTAAAAATTTACAAAAAAAAGCAGTTGTAAATTTACAGGAAAAATGTTAAACTTTGCAGAAAAAGTTGCAAATTTATGAGAAAAAAGTTGCAAATTTACAGGAATAAAAGTTGGGAATTTAAAGGTAAAAAGAGCAAACTTTTCAGGAAAAAAGTTGAAATTTTACACAAAAAAGCTGAAAATTTATGAGTTAAAAACGTACAGTAAAATTTTTGAAAATTCTTGAGAAAAATTGCAAATGTCCAGTGGAAAAAATGTAAAACTGCTGAAAAAGTTGCAAATTGCAAAAAGTCCGTTGTCTGTGTGTCTGTTTTTATGTACTTTTATGTGTTTTTACGAAATCCTCTGTGTCGTTTCTGTCCTGGAATGTTTGTGGACTGTATGGCAAAGAGCTCCCTGGTTCCAACAACATGGACTTCCTTCCCTTTCTTGCACTGCTGCTACTTTTCCTCCGGCTCTTTGTCTATGAGGTAAACGCGTTCGGCATCATGGCAGGCAGAATAAATTATTCCAGGGACACGTTGCTGCATTTAAACACGGTTGATGCAGCGGCTGTGATTGAGCCTAAGCCGCAAATGCCGGACTTTATTTTGAGAGACAGACACAGCGGTGAAAAGAGAGACGGCAGAGACAGCAGAAGGAAACGCGGAAACCGTGGAGGTGTGAAATTGCGCCTGAGAAGACGTCAGTTTGGTAACATTCCTCTTCCTTCAATGATTTTTGGGAACGTACAGTCTCTGAGAAACAAGGTGGATGAAATTCAAGGGAATGTACGCTACCAGAAGGACTTTAAGAACTGCTGTGTCATGGCTTTCACCGAATCTTGGCTTACTGCGCATGACCGAGACGCAGACCTGTGGATTGACGGCTTTGGAGCCCCACTGCGCTCAGATGGGCAGGAAGAGGTAACGGGGAAACGTCAGGGGGGCGGCATATGTTTATATATTAATAAGCAGTACTGCACATCTGTCACGGTCAGAGAGCGCATCTGTACACCCGATGTGGAGCTGCTGTCTGTGTCACTACGCCCCTTTTATTTGCCTCGCGTGTTCCCCCAGCTTTTCATCACAACTGTTTACATTCACCCGAGGGCAGACGCTGACTCCGCCTCCAGCACCATCTTTGATGTGATCCAGCAGCTGCAAACAATTTCTCCAGAGGCGCCAAACTTCATTCTTGGGGATTTTAACCATGTTTCTTTAAAGAAGACACTTAAAAACTTTTATCAGTATGTCTCCTGCCCAACCAGGTGAAAAAAGACATTGGACCTGTGCTATGGATCCATAGAGAGGGCCTATAAATCACTCCCCCTTCCTCCTGTAGGATCCTCAGATCACTACTGTGTACATTTGCTGCCCACATATAAAACTGCTCTCAGAAGAGGCAAGGTGGAGACCAGAGACATTGATGTGTGGACAGAAGATTCAGTGCACAGCCTCCAGGAATGCTTTAACTGTACAGACTGGGAGGTTTTCACACTGTCCTGCAGGGATGATTTGGACTCTTTGGTGGACGTCACATGCTCATACATGTCTTTCTGTAAAAATATGATCGTTCCACGTAAACGTGTCAAAATATATCCCAACAACAAACCATGGGTTACAAAATCAGTTAAATCCTGCTTACAGAGGAAAGCACTTGCCTTTAAACAGGGGTCTGTTTCTGAGCTACAGGTTGCCACAAAAGAGCTGAAGTCCGAAATTTTAAGAGCAAAACAGAATTATAAATCAGAATTGGAAAGCAAGATGGCAACAAAGAAACCTGGTTCAGCCTGGGCCAGTATGAAAACTATTGCAGGCCTTCAGAGCACAGAGCGCAGTAATCGTGTGTTTTTAGATGGTTTTAATTCAGACACAGAGCTGGCTAATGCTCTTAATTGTTTTTATGGTCGTTTTGACTCCTTTGATTTTAGCACTGAAACCCAAGATTTGAAACAGAAACTCAAAAACAATCAGCACTTTAATATTGAGGTGCAGGATGTTAAAAGGGAGTTCTGCGCTGTAAAAGTGAACAAAAGTCAGGGCCCTGATAATATATGTGGGCGCTTGGTAAAGTCCTGTGCACATGAACTGAGTCCTGTATTTCATTACATTTTCAATAAGTCCTTACAGACACAACATGTGCCTAAGATCTGGAAAGAAGCTGTGGTTGTTCCCGTTCCAAAATCCAGCTGTCCTAAAATGGTAAACAACTTTAGACCAGTTGCTTTGACTTCAATTTTAATGAAAATTTTTGAAAAACTGGTCAGATGTGAGGTCCTAAAGCAGACCGAACATGCATTGGATCCTTTGCAGTTTGCCTATAGACCTCACAGAGGAGTGGAGGATGCCACTGTCACTCTGTTTAACATGCTTTTTAAACATCTGGATTTTAATGGGACACATGCCAGGCTTTTATTTGTGGACTTTTCCTCCACCTTTAATACAATCCAACCTCATATTTTAGTTGAAAGCCTCCTGCAACAATTTGATTTGAGCAATAATCTGGTGGGTTGGATTCTGGATTTCTTAACCAACAGGACGCACAGAGTAAGGGTCAATGGTACATTGTCTGACCTAAAGTGCTCTTCTACTGGCTCTCCTCAGGGGTGTGTGTTGTCACCACTACTCTTCATCCTGTACACAAACATGTGTCGGAGCAGACATGACAACAGACACATTATAAAGTATGCTGATGATTCAGTTATTGTCAGTCTCCTCCAGGATGGTGAGAGTGGCCACGGCCCAGTAGTTGATGATTTTGTTCACTGGTGTGAGGATTCCTACCTGCAGCTGAATACAACAAAAACTAAAGACATGATTATTGACTTTAGGAGGAAAACTCCCAGGCACAAAGTCACCGTACTAAAAGGCCAGACCACCGAATGTGTACAATCCTACAAATATCTTGGGACGATTATTGATAGTAATTTAAACTTTGAAGAGAACTGTGAAAGGGTGTGCAAAAAGGGTCAGCAACATTTGCATTGCTTAAGAAAACTTGCACGCTTCCAAACTGACCGAACCATAATGACAATGTTTTATCGGGCTTTTATTGAATCTGTTTTATCCTTTTCTTTAGTGTCATGGTTTGGTCAGATAAAACTGAAACAGAGGAAATCCTTGGATCAGGTAGTTAGATGGTCCAGTCGTTTGCTTGGTGAGTCACAGCTGAGCCTGACATCCCTGTACACCAGACAAGTACAGAGGATGGCTACCTCCATTTTAAATGACGACTCCCACCCTTTGCTCTGCCACTTTCAGCTTCTTCCCTCAAGACGGAGGTTTGCTGTCCCAAAAAGTAAAACCCAGCGCTACAAAAACAGCTTTGTCCCTGCTGCTGTCAAAGAGTTGAACAAGTTGTAACAATATATTGCACATAATTTAGGTACGTATTTATTAACTCCATTTTATATTTACTTATTTTTGTAGGATGTTATTTGGGTTCTAAATATTTTACTGGGTTTTAGACCTTTGAGTTTTTAACCTCTTTGACTAGTTTTTAACTTTTTAATATGACCCTTCTTTCTTACCTCTGGTTTTTCTCTCATCTCTTTGTCTTTTTATATCCTGATTGATGGAGCCTTGAGTATTTTTATCATGTTTATAGTCAATTTCATGTGTGCCTGTGTTTGTGTCTATGATGAATGTAATTTGTGGCTTGTAAATATAGATGTCACCAGACTGCGAAACAAATCTACCTACGGGTACAAATAAAGGAACCTGAACCTGAAATTAATGAGAAAAAAGTTGTAAATTTACAAGAAAAAATTTGAAAATTTACAGGAAAAAAACTTGAAAATTTACAAGAAAAAAAGACAGTTGAAAATTTACAGGAAAAATGTAAAAAAAAAATTAAAGGAAAAATTTTTGAAAATTTACAAGAAAAAAGTTTAAAATTCACGAGAAAAACACTGCAAATATCTAAGGATTTTTTTTGTCATTTCTGTTAAGAATTGGTGTTTCAAAGTCATGTTATTCAGTTATGTAACATGATATAGAAAGGTTTATGATAATATTTGGGGGATCTCTCTTTTTTCCGGGTTGGGAGGATGCCCCCCGACTTAGATCTATGAATGGGTTGGGGGGGGGGGGGTGATTTTTCGGTCATTGTGTTCATGGGGGGGATGTTCTTTAGCAGAGTAAAACCATTACACTGAAGAGTCACATGAGCAACGGTGACCTCATGCTGGCTGTGTCTTCAGATCAAACAGGACAGGACCACGCTTGATGTGTGTGTGCTAACTAAAAATGAGGGATTTTGTTTTGAAAGCTCCACTCTCCTTTGAGAACCAAGTCCAGAGGACTAAAAAAAAAAAAAAAAGAAAATGGCATAAACCCCTGTGACTTTTCTCTTTTTATTCTGACAGTTTTATTTCTGCAGCAGCTACAGAGTCCAGCGTGGCGTCTGACCTGGGATTCCTCGGTTCTTGATGGAGCTCAGGATCACGCTGTCCTCCTCCGTCGTCGTACAGGGAGGGTTCTTCTGCCTGTCCCTCTGACCGTCACCAAACTCCCGCTGCTGCCCGCAAGAATTCTGCAGACTCTGGACATGACAGTGATAAGATAAGATAAGATAAACTTTATTGTCCCTCAAGGCGAAATTTGTCTTGAGCTTGTCCCCCGTGCTGCAACCACACAATCCACACATACACAATGGATGTAGTACATAATAAATGAAATAAAACCCAATAAATAATACAAGTACATACATACATACATAAATATATAACAGCAGTCATTAAGAACAGGAGTTATAAGTGTCCCTGACCTATTTATCTGAGTTTAAAAGTTTTACTGACGTTGGGATAAATGAGTTCTTGTATCTATTGAACCTGCACTTGGGGACTCTGTATCTCCTCCCTGAGGGCAGCCGCACATATTCATTGTTTAGTACATGGCTCATGTCACTGATTATTTTTTGAGCTTGTCTACAGGCTGCCTGGTCGTGTAAGATCTGCATGGGTAAATACTCTTTAACTCCAATAATTTTCCATGCTGTATGAATTAAACGCAACACTCTATTCTTTAGTTTCACAGAGAGGTTGCCAAACCAAGCTGTAATGCTGTATCTAATACAGCTCTCCAACACAGCCTGGTAAAATATTAACATAATCCTTTTATCAGCGCCATGTATTCTTAATCTACGCAAGAAATGCAGCCGCTGTTGTAGTCTACTACAGAGGTAATCAATATGTGTGCTCCAGGTTAATGAATTGTCAATAAATACTCCCAAATATTTATAGGAACTAACCTGTGTTATAGTGTGGTTGTGGATGACCACAGGCCTGTGGTCACCAACTCCCCGAGGGTCAAACACCATCTCCTTTGTTTTATCAGTATTCAAAATGAGATGACTGTCATCACACCAATTGACAAACCTCTGAATTTCTATAAAATAGCTTGACAGATCATGAGTCTTTTGAAGTAGTGATAAAATAGCAGTGTCATCAGAAAATTTAATAATTTGATTGCCTGGATAGACACTTCTGCACTCATCAGTGTACAAGGTGAACAAAAATGGTGAACTAACACAGCCTTGGGGAGCTCCTGTGCTGAGGGTTCCAAATTTAGATAAAGTTCCATTTACACTAACTTGCTGTTTACGATAAGTTAAAAATGAGTGGTACCATTTAATAATGACAGAATGATGAGGAGATGTGAGAAAGACCGTGGCTGGTAGACCATCTGTAGGTTAGCATAAACTGGTACCTCTATGCGGAGCTGAGCGGGGCTCTCAGAGTTGTCTCCGATCCGCCTCACGCTGTCGTAATGGTCTCCGTAGCGGTAGGCGATGTGGAGCTCTCTGCTCAGTGCCTTCTCTGAACCGTTTATCTGTGACCAAATCATTAAATGTTCAGGCTGTGTGTCACACAGGTCTGCAGACTCAAAACACTTCTCACAAGTCATCATTTTATACAATAAAACTCCTCTGAAGAGCAGAAGGGATGTTTTGAGTAAAATCTTTATACATGACTGACTTTTCAACCACAACAGTTGCATTAAATAATTACCCACTGTCTTTAAAAAAAAAAAAGAGTTTGGTGAGTTTAATTGTACTTTTATGACTTCCCCCCTCAAAGATTTTCTTGTACATTTGTAACCTTATTCTCACCAATTTGCCAATTTTCTCAAGAGATTTGTGACTTTTGTCTTACAGATCCACATTTTTTCCTAGTATTTTTTTTCCTCATTAATGTAGTACTTTTTAAAAAAAATAAATTCATATTTTAATTCCTGTAAATATGTGTTTTCCTCTTAAATTTGCATCTATTATTATAAAAATGTGTGACTTCTTCCCTGTAAATTTGTGACTTTTTTCCTTGTAAATTTTTGACTTTTTTCATTACAATTGTGCACCTTTTTATTTGAAAAAAAACAACTATCATCCTCTACATCCACATAAACATTTCTCATTTATTAGAGTATCATTAATAATATTTTTCAGTATTTTTTGGCTGTTTTAGATCATATAAAGTGAATCTGTTCTTCCTACCTCCCACAGCGGCGTGTTCAGCTGATGAATGACCACCTTCACCTGCTGACTACGAGCAAACGCCACAATAGCGTCATTACCGGCAAATGTGCCAGGCTGGGAGAGGTTTGACACTGCAAAAGAAAAGAAAATCTGTTTAAAAAAATAGTTACAACCTTCAATGGCACCAGCTGATTTTCCTGTTCCAGGTAGGAACACTGACTTGACTACAGTTGGCACGTTTTAGGGCCTTTTCCACTAGCACGCTTTAGCGCGACACGGGACGGCTCAGCACGCTTTGTACGCTTTTCCACAAGCCCCAACACGGTTTAACAGCTGCGATTCTCAGCCCCGCTGAAGGGCAGGGTACAGCAGTGCTGAGCTGTGCCGTGTTGTGACGTTAACAGACTGGTCGCCGCTGATTGGTCAGGTCGTAACCGGTGCTGATTGGTCAGGTTGTAACCGCCCCTCTCCTCCTCCTCATCTACCAAATCTTCACGACCTTCTCAATAAAGTTTTTGAAAAAAAAAAAAAAAAGAATCTTCACGACCGCCTTTACCCAGCACACAACCACTGTTGGCGGTTCCTTTTCAGTGTATTGCTGTGCTATTTTCATTTATTCTCTATCAAAAATGGCTTCGCGTAATAAGGGTGTTCCATGCATCAATAAGGAGCTGCAGTGTCTGCTCACTGCATTGTCAGACGAACGTAGTGCGAGTTAGACGGAGCCGCCCGGAATGAAAAAATATACCGGGAGGTCTCGACATCGGAGTCCTTTAACGGTAAGTTTTAATTTTTTTTTATTGTGCATTTTTTCGCAAATATATTCGGTAAGACGCTCAGTTTATTTATGCAATAAAAAAGCTGTTCATTTGTGGATGGATCGCTGCTTTATTGCAGCACAATGCGGACTAAAGCTTTTATTTTAATTATTCATGTGAACAATACGCTGAAATAAGCTTATGTATTCTTGTTAAAAACTACTGTGCTGTATTTTATTGTGTGCATTTTCCTTGTAGAATCATCCCACGCGTCCGCCGCGACAGCCCGTCCGGATTATTCAACCGAGCCTTCCTGACCCACAGCTGGCAGAGACGCTTCATTCATCCGAGTCGTGACCCAGTTTGGGAAGCTGGTGTAGAGACTCAGTGGTCGGCGTGTATAAAATGTCGATTAACCTTCATGTTGTGTTGCAAAGTTTTTTTTTTTTCTTTTAATATTTTGTATATAATAAAATGGAATTGTTTTGGAAAGTGTGGTTTGTCTGTTATAACACTGAATTATAAAACAGTATAATTTCATAGAAATTCCATTGCCTAATCTGATCAAAATGATACTGATCTTCCTGTCAGGGTCAACCATTGTAAAGGTAATGTAATTTTTAACTAGACCAAAAAACAAATGTTTTTGTAAGCTTTCTGTTCTTTTTATTGAAATATCATAAAAAATTGGCCCCACATGATCCAGTTCTAAACTTTGGGTACATTTTTTATGTTAACTTATAAGAAGTTGCACAGTTGGACTTTAAAATGCAGCAGGACAGACTGATCAAGCTTACAAGTCAAAGTATGTAAAAAAGTAAGTATATGTAAATTGAATGTTCTATCGGCATTCCAAATTCAGAGAATTACAATACTTTAGAAGGAGTGCAGCATCATCTAAACGGAAAATAATAATACTGTTGTTCCAAACGTTGACCTGAAGGTGAAAAACATGAATTTTTTTAATTCAGTACATCCAAAATGCCCTAGGATGTAAAAAATAATAATTTGGTGTAGGCCAGTGTGCCACCGTCTCATTATTTAATACGAATAAAAACAAGTTTCAGCTCATTATTTTTAGGTCATTTGGCAGTTAATTCAAAACAAAAGTGACTTGTGTTGTTGCAGCTTAATTATGAGATAAAATTAATTGTGAGATAAATCCACCGAGCAGCAAGGCAATAATCCTTGGATCCTTTTTTGTCTCGTGTAAATAAGGACTCAGTCGGGTGCGTAACGTCACGGGAGTGTGGCCCCGCCTCGCTAAGAATCTGCTGCTGCCCCGCTTCTAAAACCTCCTAAAACAAAAAAAACACAGCACAAGCACAACACCGTGCTAATGGAGACAGAAGCATTCCGAGCCGTACTGAAGTGAATCGAGCCGTACCGAGGTGTGCTGGGCTAGTGGAAAACAGGCTTTTGTGGCCTGATTTACATCAGCCAATCACAGGACCCAACTTTAGCCGCCAACTAATAACGCTGCTGTAATTGGGACTCAACTGTGAAACATAGCAGATATAGAATGTTCCGTATTCCAACCAGCAACAGAAAACACGCATCAAGCAGCTTTAATCGCTTCATGTTTTTACGTTGTTCTTCCTGTGTTGCAATTACAAGTAGTGGCCACCAGGGGTCGCCGCATCTTTCCTTGGTAAAACTGCATCTTTCAGAATCCCCAGCTCTGCCCATACAGCCATGAAGAAACCTCCAAAATCCTCCGTGGGTTTACTTCAACAAACTGAATCATCTACTCACAGTGCTGCGTGAAGGGGACGTCATCTTCGACGAACGGTTCAAAGTCCTGCCGGTGGGACTTCATGTACTCGACGGTCTCTTGGCGCAGCCACAGGTGATCTCTGGAGTGACCTTCTAACTGGTCGCCCAGCGCTCTGAATAAGCAGTTCCTGGAACAGGGAAAACACAGAGATTAGACAGTCGTTTGTAGAAATTCTGCAGAAGTTCCAGGACTTTTGTCCCTACTCTACTACTTGAGACATCCTTCCATCAGCTCCACCAGTCAGGGTGAGCCGGTGAGAATGATCGTGGCTGACAAGACTTCATCCTCTTACCGACAAGTTCAAGAAATGATCCAAGACATAAATACATATTATTTTAGCTGTTCTATATCGGTACTTTCCCATGTTATGTTATATAGTTGATGTCTTAGCTTAACAAGCCCCTATGCTGCTTTTTGGGGGTTGCTCTTTATTTTAGGGCATTACGTAGGATATTTGTGAAGACAAATTTAGGACTTCTTAAGACCTTTTTAAAGTGACTTGACCAAATTTAAAACTGCACATGTGGAAAAAAAGCAAAACTGCTGTGGCCAAATTTACACATAGCTTTGGCGAATTATTCACTGGAACTGAAACTGGTGCAGATTTTGGGTTAACTCAGCTCATATTAAATTTGTTTCCCCAGAATCAGTTGTGTCTCCTGATAATTTAGTTATTCAGGTAAAACACCTGCAACTAGTCCATACCACTGACACCAAGGTTTGGAGCTTACTGGGAAAACGCTCACAAATTTACAAGAAAAAAAAAAAAAAAGAGAAAAAAGTCACAGATGTAAAAGGAAAAAAAGTCACAAATTGACAAGAAAAATTTATAATTTACAAGTAAAAATGTTAGAAATTTACAAGAAGAAAGTCACAAATTTACAAGAAAACAGTCAGATTTAAAAGGAAAAAAGTCACAAATTTACAAGAAAAGTCACAAATTAAAAATAAAAAAAATCCATCTATCCATCCATGTTCTACTGCATTTCCAAAAGTCTGGGTCGTGGAAGCAGCAGCCCAAGCAAAGAAGCCCAGGCTTCCCTCTCCCCGGCCACCTGTTCCAGCTCTTCAGAGAGGATACCAAGACGTTCTCAGACCAACCGGTAGACGTAGTCTCTCCAGCGAGTCCTAGATCTGCCCCGGGGTCTCCTCCCAGTGGGATATGCCTGAAACACCTCAAGTGGGAGGCGTCCAGGAGGCATCCTGATCAGATGCCCATACCACCTCAACTGGCTCCTTCCAATGTGGAGGAGCAGCGGTTCTACTCTGAGCCTCTCCCGGATGACTGAGCTCCTCACCCTATCTTTGAGGGTGAGTCCAGCAATCCCACAGAGAAAGCTCAATTCAGCTGCTTGTATCCGCGATCTCGTTCTTTCGGTCATGACCCAAAGCTCGTGACCATAGGTGAAAGCAGGAACATAGATTGACCGGTAAATCAACAGCTTTACCTTAGAGCTTAGCTCCCTCTTCACCACAACAGACCGGTACAACGTCCGCATCACTGCAGATGCTGCTCCGATCCGT
Source organism: Pholidichthys leucotaenia (assembly GCA_020510985.1). Lineage (NCBI taxonomy): Eukaryota > Metazoa > Chordata > Actinopteri > Cichliformes > Pholidichthyidae > Pholidichthys > Pholidichthys leucotaenia. Next base: position 193,340,529 of record CM035843.1, on the reverse strand, counting down.
CTGTCAAGCTCTCACTCCATTCTCCCCTCACTCGTGAATCAGATCCCAAGATACTTAAACTCCTCCACTTGGGGCAGGAGCCTGTCCCCAACCTGGAGAGCACAATCCACCTTTTTTCAGCTGAGGACCATGGACTCGGACTTGGAGGTGCTGATTCTCATCCCAGCCACTTCACATTCAGCAGCAAACCGTCCCAGTAAGACCTGTAGGTCATTGCTGGATGAAGCCAGCAGGACAACATCATCTGCAAACACCAGAGATGAGATCCTGTGGTCACCAAGCATGACACCCTCCACTCCCTGGCTGCACCTAGAAATCCTGTCCATAAAAATTATTAACAGGATCGGTGACAAAGGGCAGCCCTGGTGAAGTCCAATTCTCACTGGAAACGAGTTTGACTGGGTGTTGGCAATACAAACCAAACTCTCGCAACAGTCGTATATGATCTGGATAGCTTGTAACAACAAGCCCGATACCCCATACTCCCACAGCACCCCCCACAAGAGACCATGAGGGGCGCAGTCAAATGCATTCTCCAAGTCCATAATACACATGTAAACTGGGTGGGCAAACTTCCACAAACCCTCAAGGATTCTCGAGAGGGTAAAGACTAACTAACTAACTAACTAACCTACACTTATATAGCGCTTTTCTAGTCACAAAGACCACTCAAAGCGCTTTCATTAATACTAACCCTCTATTCTAAGGGCCTATAGGAAACAGATATCTAGGGACAATTTAGAACAGCCAATTAACCTAACATGCATGTTTTTGGCATGTGGGAGGAAACCGGAGAAATCCCGGAGTAAACCCACGCAACACGGGGAGAACATGCAAACTCCACACAGATCACTGTTGGTCGGGGGCTGGGATCGAACCCCCGATCTCACGATCCCCACAATCCCCCGGCCAAGGGTAAACTGTGCTGCCGCAGTGCTAACCACTGCGCCACCGTGAGACTTGGTCCAATGTGCCATGGCCAGGATGAAAATCACATTGCTCCTCCTGGATCCGAGGTTCGACCAACGGCCGGACTCTCCTCTCCAGTACCCCGGCATAGACCTTCTCAGGGAGGCTAATGAGTGTGATCCCCCTAAAGTTGGAGCACACCCTCCGGTCCCCCTTCTTGAAGAAAGGAACCACCACCCCGGTTTGCCATGCCAAAGGCATTGTCCCCAACCTCCATGCAATGTTGCAGAGGCGTGTCAACCATGACAGCCCTACAACATCCAGGGCCTTGAGGTATTCAGGATGAATCTCATCCACCCCTGGGGCCTGGCCACCAAGGAGTTTTTTAACCATTTTGGTGACCGCAGCCCCTGTTATGGGCGAGTCATCCCCCTCAACCACAAGCCCTGCTTCCTCTGTGGAAGACGTGTCAGTGGGATTGAGGAGATCCTCGAAGTATTCCTTCCACCATCCGACAATATCCCCAGTCGAAGTCAGCAGCACCTCATCCGCACCATACACAGTGTGGACAGGGAGCTGCTTCCCCCTCCTGAACCGCCAGACAGTTTGCCAGAATGTCTTTGAGGCCGACCGAAAGTCTTGTTCCATGGCCTCACCAAACTCTTCCCATACCCGAGTTTTTTCTTCAGCAACCACCCAACCAAGATGTTAGTGCAGTTCTACACAGCCATCATCGAGTCCATCCTCACCACCTCCATAACCGTGTGGTACGCAGGAGCCACTGCCAGGGACAGACTAAGGCTGCAGCGTGTCGTGCGCACTGCTGAGAAGGTGATCGGCTGCAAGCTCCCATCTCTCCAGGATCTGTACATCTCCAGGACCCGGAGGCGTGCTGGCCGGATCATAGCCGATCCCTCACACCCTGGTCACGTACTGTTTGCCCCCCTCCCCTCTGGTAGAAGACTTCGGTCCATCCAGACTAAAACCTCCCGTCACATGAACAGCTTCTTCCCCTCTGCCATCAGACTGCTGAACACTAAGTGACTTATTGACTCTCGTGCACTATGTACAGCAGCTCAACCAGACTCATGTCAATCATCACTGTTTTCTTCCTGCATTACCGACTGCACTATATAGTTCTCCACAGTATCTGCTGCTGGCTAATATATTTTAACTGCTGACCAGTATCCCTTACTCTTATTCTACACTTTTTTGCATGTATAGTTTATTTCTTTTATCTTATCATGTTTAATGTTGCAGCATTGCACCGAGACAAATTCCTAGTTTGTGTACTACATGAACAATGGCAATAAACCTGATTCTGATTCTGATTCCGCTTGGCCTGCTGGTACACCTCAGCTGCTTCGGGAGTCCTACAAGCCAACCAAGCTCGATAGGATTCCTTCTTCAGCTTAATGACCCCCCTTTACTACTGGTGTCCACCACTTGGTTTGGGGGGTTGCCACCACGAGATGCACCAATGACCTTGCGGCTACAAATCTGGGCAGCTGCTTCAACAATGGCGGTGGAGAACATGGCCCACTCTGACTCAATGTCTCCAAACTCCCTCGGACAGGAGCCTCAGCCAGATGTTCCCAATACATCCTCCCTATACATTCAGGTCTACCAGGTCTGAGTGGTGTCCACCCCTGCCATCGGATCCAACTCACCACAAGGTGGTGATCAGCTGACAGCTCTGCACCTCTCTTTTTCCAAGTGTCCAAGACATGTGGTCGCAGGTCGATGACCGATTTTGTTATTGTGTCATCAGACCTGCGACCTAGGGTGTCCTGGTGCCACGTGCACATATGGACACACTTATGCGTGAACATGGTGTCCATTATGGACCAACTGTGGTTGGCACAGAAGTCCAATAACTGAACACCATTCAGGTTCAGATCGGGCAGAACGTTCCTCCCAATCACGCCCCTCCAGGTTTCACTGTTGTTGCCCACATGTGCATTGAAGTCCCCCAGTGGGACAATGTAGTCTCCAAGAGGAGCACTCTCCAGCACCCCCGTCACAGACTCCCAAAAGGGTGGGTACTCTGAACCATTATTTGGTGCATAGGCACAAATGATGGTCAGGACCCATTTCCCAACTGGGAGGCATAGAGAAACTACCCTTTCGTCCACAGGGGAGAACTCCAATATCGAGGCATCAAGATGGGGAGATACAAGAATACCCACCCCTGCCCATCGTCTTTCACCCAAAGCAACTCCAGAGTAGGCCAAGCTCCAGCTCCTCTCCAGGAAATTGGTTCCAGAACTGGAGCTGTGTGCTGAGGTGAGCCCAACTATATCTAGCCGGTATCTCTCAACATGTCTCATGTCAGGTCATGTCAGGTCAGGCATTGGTTTGCTTGCTACCAGATAACCATGAAAACCGGTACTACCTATCTCATGGATCAGGCCGTCGGCAACTCAACCGGCAACCCCACCCTTCCGAGGGCGTGGAGGGTGAAACTGGGCATCCTGGCAGAACTAAAAACAGTATCTGTCACAGGTCTGTGGTGGACCACTCCCAGTTACACGGGGTGAGACTGGACATCCTGGCAGATAAGCACATCTGTCGCAAGGTCTGTGGTGGACTTTTGCCAGTCGGTGCATTGTGACATGCACTACACAAAGAGTAGATATACACAAACCTATCATCTGGTCAGTCACTGCAACAGATACTGGAGTCAGTTTGTTTTGGCCTGTCCTTGCCACTGATAATATCTCTATCTGCCAAGAATATGCCAGTAGTCCAGCAAAAGCTAGCGGTACCCAAATACTTTGCAAGCAGTTTCATGAAATGGTCAGTCAGAAAGCAACTCATACCGGCTCAGATGTCGCCCGGGTTAACAAGGTCAGGAGTTCCTGGCAGTGGAAGGCGAAGGACAGAGCTGCGTGGAGGAATCTGATCAGACCTAAATGAAACAGTCACTGTAGGCCCTGACTGACAGCTATGATGATATGATCTCTCAACCTCGTGCACCAGCTCAAGCTCCTTCCCCACCAGAGAGGTAACATTCCACCTCCCAAAAGCCAGTTTCGAAAGCCGGGGATCAGACCGCCAAGGTCTCTGCCTTCGACCGTCACTTGATCCACATTGTACCAGACCCCCATGGTTCCTCCTGCAGGTGGTGAGTCCACTGGAGGGCGGACCCATGTAACTCCTTCGGGCTGAGCCCGGCCACCAGGCGCTAGCCATTGAGCCCCTCCCCCAGGCCTGGCTTCATGGCGGGGCCCCGGTAACCCCATACCAGGCAGGCAGAGTACACTGAATCCTTGATTTTTTGGTCGTCAAGGAAGTCTGTTGGATTGCTCTTAGTCTGGCTCTTCACCCCAGGACCACTTTGTCTTGGTAGACCTTTCCAGAGGTAAATTGCCCCTGACAACATAAGAAAATAAAGTCACAAATTTAAAAGGAAAAAAAAAAGGTCAAAAATTTACGAGAACAACGAATCACAAATTTAAAAAAAAAAAAATCACAAATTTACAAGGAAAAAAAATCAAAACTTTATGCAAAAAAGCTGCATGAGAAAAAAGTCAAAAGCAGGAGAAAAACTCATACATTTATGAGAAAAAAAAGTCACAACCTTACGAGAAAAAAGTTGCAATATTAGGAAAAAAAGTCATATTTATGACAAAAAACATCAAATTTGTAAGAAAAAAGTCAGAAATTTCAGAGGAAAAAAGTCAAAAATTCAGGGGAAAAAAAGTCAGAAATTTAGGAGAAAAAACATAACACCAGAATAATGAGCAGCGGTAGAAGATGAGGTCCACTTGTTCTGGCTCTTACCCGTCTCCTGGGACTTCTCTCAGTTTGAGCCCCAGTGCCTGAAGCTGATTGGAGAAGCTGACAAACTCTGCCCCCTCATCGCCATCCTGGGGGCGGTTCTTGCGGTCCTTAGCGATGGCCCGGCGCACCGCCCGCTCATCCCTCTTACGCTCCTGCTCACTCTTCTTATTGCTCCTCACAGTTTTGGGCGTCTGTTTCCGGGACATGACAGCTGCGATCGGGTCGGCGGGTTTACGACACCGACGGAGTTCGACTGTCATCAATGAGCACGCACGTCATCAACGACGGAAACCTTTAAAGGGAAGCAGAAATAAGGGTGGGTTAGGTAAAGACCAGGGCTGCACCAATTTATGATTTTTTTTCTGAGCAAATATACAACCTTTTCACATAAAATTTACTGTTTTTTCCTCATAAATTTGCAACTTTCCACATTAAAATGTAATGCTTTTTTCCTCCTAATTTTGTGACTTTTTCATATAAATTTTGCTACTTTTTCTAATGTCCTTTGATGATCCTATGATATCAGGCAACACAGGACTCCCGATGCCGTCAGACACAATAGGACTGGCTACCTGTGATGTAGGCATGATGTCCTGTGATGCCTGCCTTAATGTCTTTATGATGTCATATAGACCATCACTCATCAAACAAGAGATAGTCATCACCCGATTACAAATAGGTAAGCAAAAGCATCGCTTTCTGAGTAATGTTGTTTTTAAAGAGGTGCTGACACAGTAAAAATGTGTAACCTTGAAGAATGGCAGTCTACACTACAAATGTGTAAAATGCCAAGCAAAGCGCTGATTTTCTCTGGGTGCTCCAGTTTCTACGGGCATGCACGGGTCTTTCCTGAACAGGGTCGAAAGCCAGTTTTTGCTCAGATCTATTTTCATGATTTACAATGCACTTATCCCTCAACCAGTGGTCTGGAGGAATACTTGCTTATACTTGGTTTCTACGGGCATGCATGGGTATGTACTAGTATAAAAATATTCAGAGCAAGTGATGCTGACTAAAAACAAATTCTATGCAAAGAGTGCCATAGAGCTGTGTCTGCGCCGCAGGGCAACACAACTAACTTATTCAACCACCTGAAAAAACACCACAAACTAGAGATGGGTGTATCAATACTCAATTATCGATACTTCGATACCAGCTGGTCGATACTTTGGAGTCGGTACTTTTTAAAATATCATGATACCACTACGTTAATACAAAACGTGCAATTTGTTTTCACTTCTGAGAGTCTCTAAAACCAGCTCAAGCATGTTTTAGAGATGGCCTGCTGTGTCACATGATTATGGCAGCCTATCAGATGTCAGAGCCGAAGACTCACTGTGCAGCCAAGCACTCACTCCCATGCAGAGTGAGCTCAGCAGCGTCAGGTGTGGCAGAAGAAGTAGTACTTCTGAAATGTTACACCATTCATCCAAATACTATGGCGATACCAAGCAGCATAAAGTTTGAAAAATAAACAACACAAGTACTATTTAAGGCTGTAAAATAATAGTGTAAAAATAAAATAAATAAATAAATAATAAAATTAAAAAAGATGTTCCATTGTGAAAAAATTACACATATGCTACTTGGTATTAGCATAGAATGTGGATGAATGGTGAAACGTTTCAGAAGTAAAAAAAAATACTTGAATCCAGTTGAAAATCCAAGGTTTTCTCTGGTAACATTTCTGGGTGGCGGCCCGCCACGCCTGAAAATTTTCCGCCACTCTATGAGGAAATATAAATTTAAGAAAAAAATATGAAGGAATGACGGTCCGCAAGCACACACACCAACAACGTTTGTGACCGTCATCCGCGCGGAGGTCAGAAGTGCCCTGCCCACGTGTTCCAGTCAGCAGGCAGAGTGTCTCGCAACAAGCATCGCTGTCTGAGAGAAACATGAACTTATTAAAATACTTCAAATGCGGAAAAAAATCAGAAGTATGTAAGCAGTGAAGGCACTTATCATGGTTTTAACCCGCTGGTAATGACAGCAATAATGGAAGAGCCACTTAGCTTATAGGTGTGGTTAGTTTTTTGTTTTTCTTATTTCAGACAAGAATAAAAAGGAGATGTTTTACCTTTACCTTAGTTAATATTAATTAATTCATGTTCATTATTATGTACCTGGCAAGTTAAGATGACTGAAATTCATGAAGCCAGTGACTTTAATCCGTCAGCAGCCTTCAGACAAACTAAACATGCCAACATTTGGATTTCAAAATAAGGGAGATTTTTCCTGTTGTGTGGGTGGTGAGAGTTGTAAAAAAAAACCAACCTGTAAATATATAGAAACATTGTAACAGAAATAACTGCAGCTTTGGTCATTTAAGTTAATTTATTTCATTAAATACAATTTTATTAATATTTTTTTCTTTGAAATCAGAGTTAAATTATTGTTCTGTTCTGGCTCTGAAAAATTGTGGTCAAAAGTGTAAATCATTATAAGGAAAAAGTAAAAAAAAAATAAAATACCACAGCCTGTTTTAAATTTATTTAAAAAACAGTAATTTTATTTTTAAAAAAAACGGACAAAAATTAGCTATAAAATAATCCACAAATTTATAATAAAGTCTCAAATGTACAAGAAAAGTCAATTTTACAAGAGGAAATTACAAATTTGAGGAAAATGGTTTTAAATTTAGATAAATTTACAGAGGAAAGTAGAAAACTATAAGAAAATTGTTATAAATTTGGGAGAAAAACCTCAAACCTTCAAGACTGACGTCATTACTCAAGTTTTTAAGTGGGTGCTCTTTGTACCCTTAACTAGAAATTTTTGGTTGTCTACTTTAATTTACATGACACTTGATATTTTCTAATCTGTTTGTATGTCACCATAGACAGAGAGAACCTGAATTAGACAGAGCTCAGAGAGGGCAAGATGAGACAGAAGAGAGGAGCCAAGGACAGGAAAGTGTTCAGGCAGAGGGTCCAGGAGAGGTGAGAGCAGAGGAAGGAGAGAAGGATGACACCAGTAAAAAATCCAAATACATGACGTCTGGGTGGGACCCTCAATGGCCCAATATTCCAACATTCAAGCCTCAGTTGTACAATACTTCAAATGATAAGTTCCATATGCAAAGTTAGTGTGCAAAATTTAAAAGGAGAAATAAATAGTATAAAATTAACCTATTCTGGTTACAATAGTGTCATGTGTTTTCTGCGCCCCCCCCCCCCAAAAAAATAAAATAAAATAAAATAAAAATATGTTGCCACCGCACCAAGGTCTTTAAGCCAGAGGAAACACTGGACTCTTCATCAAATTAAGAAATTGAATTAATTTTGCATTCATTTTAAGTCTTATTTTTATTATAATTGGAAAAAACTTTTTATTTTTATTTACTTTGCTCATTGTTCTATTTTATTATCATTTAATAAGCATTTATTTCAAGTGTTTATGTCCATGAGTTTTATTCATACTGCCCTTGCAATAAAGTTGTTAATGAAACTGCAATCGTGATTTTGGGCAAAATATATTGGTATAAAAAAAAAGTCCCATAAATTAATGGTATCGTATCGAAAGGAAAAATGCTGGTATCACCAATCTCTACCACAAACACAAGTACGATAAATGCATGAAGGCTAAAGCGAATGTCACTTCACTAAATCACAGTCTGTGTCCAGCGCCAACCCAGGCAGCCATAGTATCAACCCTGCACAGAGCTTCACTGTATCCATCCGCCTCCCAAAGACACGCTGAAGCAACTGATGCAATAGCGTTTTATTTGGCCAAAGACATGTGTCCACTAAATACTGTATGAGCAACAAAGACTTCAGAAACATGGTCAAAACACTGGACAAGAAATACGTGATCCCCACGTGATTCTCCAAAGTTGCATTACCTGCACTGTATGAAAAATACAGATGACATCACAACTGTCGAGTACTTTGGCCACAGGCTTCTTCTAGCAATTGGTAAGTAGGATGAATTTAAAAAATTGAATTTTATGACTTCCGGTCTGGACGCCATGGCGACTGCAGCTTAACACTGAAGCTCTCAGACCCAATCCAGGATAACACCTTGAAAATCAAACTTAACGGATTTTTGGAGGAGTGAAAATCAAAAGACAAAATCATCATGTCTAAAGGAAAACAGAAGAAACTGAAATTCTCCAGGCCAGGACACGTATCGGCCGGAGAATCTGAACTGGAAGATCTCCGTTCAGAAGACGAGGAACTGGTGATAGCTAACAAAAGGGTTAGCCTGAAATCACTATTTGAGGAGCTACGACGATTTCGCCGAGAAGTTACGGCCGAATTTCGGGAATTCAGAGAAGAATTGAAAAGGACAAACAGCAGAGTGGACCAGGCCGAGAACCGAATCTTGGAAACAGAGGATCGAATAAAAGTGCTCGAAGATTCTGTGCTAGACCTACGCAAAAGACAAGCAGCTATAGAGGCTAAGCTAACCGACCAAGAAGGAAAACAAAGAAGAGACAACATAAGAATTCATGGTCTGATAGAAGGAACCGAAAATGGTTTTAACTCAATGGCAGAATGCGTGGAATCCTTACTAAGAGAGAAATTGGATATTCCACAAACCACCGACTTGAAGATAGAAAAGGCACATCGTTCATTAGCCGCTAGGCCGGCGGCGGAAGCGCCCCCACGTTCGGTGTTGGTAAGATTTTCCAATTTCAAAATAAAACAAGAGGTTGTAAGACTGGCCTGGCAGAAAAAAGGATTTATGCACCAGGAGAGAAAAGTCTACGTGGAACACGATTACACCCCGGAGGTCCTTAAAAAGCGCAGGGAATACAATGACGCGAAAAAGGTGTTAAGAGAGAAGAAATTGCGCTTTCAGACACCATTTCCTGCGAAGTTAAGGGTCTTCTACGGCGATGAAACGTGTCTCTATAATTCGGCGGAAGAAGCAACAGCTGACATGGCGAAAAGAGGGCTCCCGGTAACGGTATTTAAACCCGCAGCAGACCCGAGTGAGAAGATCAAAGCGCAAACATGGACAACACAAAGACCCTCAAAATCCACGGACCAGCAGCGGGAAACCCAGCGCCAGAGCGTCGCGGATAAACTATCCGTTTTCAGGTTGGAATAGCGACCTTTTTTTTTTTTTTTTCCCTTTCTCTTGAATCAATCCGCACATCCAACCCCCCTCATACAAGGTAACAAACATTAAAGGAGATGCATATTCAGCATGTGGTAAAACATTTCATGGAACAATCATATTATTTGAAACAAATAAGTCTTTGTAATTAAAAAAAAAAAAAAAAACACTTGTTAAAATAGAAATGTGACAATAATCCACATGTTCTCCTCATACTAACAAATACTGTTTTTGCGTGAATGTTTGATGTGATGGGGGTGGGAGGGTGCACACAATTTCACAGGGTTTAGGCATAAAAGGAAAAAAAAAAAATCATTACAAGTTTGGATTGGGTTCTGAAACTCACGTTAAAAGCATGGGACTACTTTCAGTGGCAAGAGAGGGCCCTCAACACGTAACAGAGTTTGAGGAATTTCCCTCAGGGCCTTCACTCCATCAAGGCTCTTACAGGGTCTTTAAAAAGACCTCAGCTCAGGAAGTTCTTATGACAGCTTTTTGTTTTAAAGTTTTTTACACTATGTTCTTAATGTTTTTCTTGTTTTTAATGTTCTTTCAGTTTCTGAGTAGCACAAAAGAGGGCCACCACACAGTTATACTAAACAAAACAACACAATGGAGAAACAGGGTGTAACCAAAATAATTTCATATAATGTAAAAGGAATCCTGAATCCAGTTAAAAGATCCAAGATTCTAGGCAAAATGAAAAAAGACAAAGCAGGAATAATATTTTTACAAGAAACCCACCTAACAGACGTGGAACACAATAAACTCAGTAGACAAGGGTTTAAAATGATCTCTTCATCTTCATATAAATCAGGGAGGAGGAGGGGAGTAGCGACATTGATATCAACCAAAATTACATTTGAAAAAAAATCAGAACACAAAGATAAAGAAGGGAGATACAGTTTGGTAACTGGGCGGCTAGAGGGAGAAGATATCACCCTGCTGAATGTGTATGCTCCCCCAGGGGCTAACTGGAAATTTTATAAAAATGTATTCGACCTAATGATAACTAAAGCTCAAGGTTTAGTGATATGTGGTGGGGACTTCAATCTTAGACTGAATCCATACTGGGATGCTTCTGGTAATTCCCCACATCAAAATAACACCCAAAACAGGAAGACTCGGATGCTACTAAAAGAATTGGGAATCTGTGACGTGTGGAGGGAACTCAACCCCAGTGTAAAAGACTATACATTTTACTCAACTCCACATTCATCTTACTCAAGGATTGACTATTTTTTATGTTTAATAGAGACATTGGAAGAGTAAAAACATGTAAAATAGGACTGATGGATCTCTCTGACCACAGTCCGATCTACATGGACTTAAATATCCAAAAATACACAAATAATACATTTTCTTGGAGGTTAAATTCAAATGTCCTGAAAGGACCATTGAAAGATGAATTGGAATCAGATATTCTCAGATATTTGGAAGATAACGATAATGGAGAAGTATCCCCTTTAATACTGTGGGATGCATGTAAAGCTGTAATAAGAGGAAAGATTATTGCAAAACTGGCAACCCAAAAGAAACTAAGACAAGAAAAACTATCCACATTAGAGTCAGAACTTAGGAACCTAGAAAAAGAACACAAAGGCAACACTCATTCTACTGACTCGCTCAAGATTAAGGAAATTAAAAACCAAATAAATGAGATCTACACAATAGAAATCCAGAAGAAACTTACATTTCTGAAACAAAAATACTATGAAGCAGGCAGTAAATCGGCAAAATTGCTAGCCTATAAATTGAGGAAACATCAAACAGAAAGAGCAATCTACAAAATCAGAGACCCAGTATCAAAGGAAATAAAATTCAGAATTCAGGATATTCTTAAAAACTTCGAGAATTACTATAAGAACTTATACTCCCACAAAAAACATAAAAACGCATCCGAGGCATTCCTAAACACATTAAACCTTCCCCAACTTACGGAGTCACAAAATAAAACACTACTGTCAGAAATACATCCTAAAGAATTGGAAAAAGCAATTATGAAACTTAAAGCTAACAAATCCCCAGGAGCTGATGGCTATACAGCAGAGTGGTACAAAACCTTTAAACAGCAACTATCTCCTCTCCTCCTGAAAACATTTAATTATGTCCTCCACACAGGGGAAATCCCCCCCTCCTGGAGAGAAGGGGTCATTGCAGTTATACCTAAACCTGAAAAGGATAAACTAGAGTGCTCCAACTACAGACCAATCAGTGTACTAAATCAGGACTATAAGCTTTTTACCATTATCCTTGCCAAAAGGTTAGAAAATATACTGACAGACCTAATTCATTTAGACCAAACAGGTTTTATAAGACAAAGACAGACACAAGACAACATTCGACGCACTTTACACATAATTCATCATATAAAAAAATATAACTTAAATGCAGTCATATTGGGATTAGATGCTGAAAAAGCATTCGATTCGGTTGACTGGTCTTTTCTATATAGAATCTTATCCAGTTTCAATTTTCATAACAACTTCATTAGAACTATACAGGCATTATATAAAAAACCAACAGCTAAAATAAGGATTAACGGTAATTTATCATCATCTTTTGAACTGGAAAGAGGATGTCGTCAGGGCTGCCCCCTGTCTCCACTGCTCTTTGCAATCTTCATAGAACCTCTGAGCCAATGGATAAGACAAAACCAAAAAATTCAAGGTATTACACTTGGTCAGAAGGAACATAAAATAGCACTCTTTGCTGATGACATTTTAATATACCTAGGGCAGCCGGACACCTCTTTACCAGAACTAACCTCAGTTTTTTCAGAGTATGGAGATTTATCGGGGTACAAATTAAACATGCATAAAACCCAAGTTTTAACATTCAACTATGACCCAAATCATTATTCACTAAGCAAACTCAAAACTAACTGGGAGTCGGAATCTATGAAATATCTGGGGGTCAATATCCCGAAACAACTCAACAAAATTATATCACTAAACTATGATCCACTGGTGACAAAAATAAAATCTGACCTAGCAAGATGGAATATGATACCATTCTTGGGTACTGCACAAAGAATTGAAGCAGTCAAAATGAATATACTTCCACGTCTTCTATACCTTTTCCAAACAATACCGGTAGAACCTCCCAAAAAAACATGGCAGGAGCTGGACAGAAGGATCTCAAGATTCATATAGCAGGGCAAGAGACCTAGAATCAGATATAGAACCCTACAGCTAAACAAAGACAAAGGTGGGCTCGCGCTGCCAAATATCAGGGACTACTTTAAAGCCGCACAAATTAAAACTTTAGTAGAGATATGTAACCCAGTCTACACTGCACAATGGAAGGAGATCGAATGCCAAATAACAAGTGACATCCCCCTACAGGCGATAATAGGGAACAATGCCTTACCTAAGCTTTTGAATAACACTAACCCGTGGATAGAGACCCCGCTAAAAATTTGGTTTAACATAGTCAGAGAGAATCAAACTAAAGAGCCCTATCGACTTCTGCAATGGATCGCCTATGATCAGGACTTTACTCCTAATAAAACAGACACCAGATTTAAAAAGTGGAAGGAGAAAGGGCTGATAAAATATTACGATTTTTTTAAAGGGCAAATCTTAAGAAGTTTTGAAGATTTGAAAAAACAAGGCCTAATAAATCAAGACCTTTACAGGTTCTTCCAGCTTAGACACCACATAAACAATATACTTAAAAAGGAGGTTTTGGAAAGGGCCCAGTCAGGTGTTCTGAAGGTCTTCTTAATGGCATATAAAGGGATCCCAGGGATCAGATACATTTCTAAAATATACCAAGGTCTTCAAGACTTAAAAGGAGACAACACATCTTATATAAAAGAGAGATGGGAAAAAGAGGGGAATTTCACTTTACAACTGGAAATATGGGAAAAGCTAAATAAACAGCAATGGAAAAGTACCTCATCCCTGCAGTGGAGAGAATTTGGATGGAAAAACTTGACAAGATTTTTCAGAACACCTGCACAAAACAAATTTACCCATAAGGGATTGAACTGTTGGCGCTTGTGTGGTGAAAAGACTGCAAATCATTTTCATGTGTTTTGGTCATGCCCAGTTATCCACCAATATTGGACCAAGGTACAGACAATATTGGGGAAAATATTCAAAATTACAGTTCCCTTTTCTTTTGTAACTTTGTATTTGGGTTTACTACCGGACTCACTGGAAAGACGAGGAGAAAAATACTTATTCAATGTTTTAATATTGGCAAGCAAAAAAGCTCTAACTAAAAAATGGATGTTGAAGGACTGTCCTACACCTGAAGATTGGACTAACGTGATCCAAGACATTTACTCGATGGAAAAGTTGACATTCGCACTGAGACAGGACATGGATGGGTTCATGAACTTTTGGCAACCCTGGACCGCATATGTGTCTTCCATTAGATCTAATCTTTGACAAATACCATTTCAATAATGGTTCCGCTCTTTGTTCCAATGCTACTCAGATGCTCTTTTATCTTTATTTACTTACTTTTTCTTTTTGTTTGTTTTTTACTGGTTTGTTTTTTGTTTTTTTTTTTCTCTTTAATTTCACTTTTTCTTTCACTTTAAAAAAAAAAAAAAAAAAAAAGGGGTGTTGTAAGAATTAATCTTCCAATGTTGTCAGATATCAGAAAATAAGGGAACATGTGATGAAAATGTAAACAATGCATTGCTGTAACGACCTGTATACCCTTTACAAAAACTTAAATAAAAAAAAAAAAAAATTGAATTTTATGTAATTTGTGTTTTCCCTAATGTTAATGAATAATCATGATTTCAATATTGATCAAAATAGTCGTGATCATCATTTTGGCCATAATCATACATCCCTAATGTGAATGCATAAGCACATAAAAATTAGACCATTATTGCTGTTTAAGCCATCTTTCGTGATATGCATAGTGCCCATGTTGACACTGTGATAAAGGTAAAATTTTAAAGGCCCCATTTATTGCCTTTTCTGTGGAATAATTTCAATTTCTGGCATCATCAAGAACATATTGCTGTGTTTCAGGCTGCCTCAGTGTTAGTGTCGTGAGCCACTAATCTGACTGGGTGAAAGGAGAAAAAAGTCCCAATTTTAGGAGGAAAAAGAAGTCAAATATATTTTTAAAAAAATCACAAATTTCCAAGGAAAAAGTAAAGTCAGGAGAAAAAAAGACACATTTACGAGAAAAAAGCCACAAATTCAGGAGAAAAAAAGCCACAAATTTACAAAAAAAAAAGGTCACAATTTTAGGAGACGCTATCCCTTCATCTTCCTCCGTAACACCAACCCTCTCCATGTCCTCCTCCACTACATTCATGAATCTTTTCTGTGGTCTTCCTCTTCTACATCTTTTGTCCAATATATCCACTGTCCATCCTTTGCACATGTCCAAACCATCAGTCTTGCCTCTCTTACTTTGTCTCCAAACTGATCAACCTGAGCTCCCTCTGATATACTCATTTCTAATCCTGTCCCTCCTAGTCACTCCCAATGAGAATCTTAGCATCTTCATCTCTGTCACCTCCAGCGCCGCCTCTTGTCTTTTTGTCAGTGCCACTATCTCTAAACCATACATCACAAGGCTGTACATTAACTTTTTCTGCTCATAGCACTGGTGCTACAGAGGTTCATAGTCATGCAGCACAAGACAGAAACTTATAACATGATAAAAACATCTGTTACTTCTCTAAAACTGACTGCAATGATAAGGACCTGTACTTGTATAGCACTTTTCTAGTCTCAAAAACCACTCAAAGCACTTCACTAGTACTAACTCTCTATTCTAAGGACACATTCAGATGGCTACTGTTTGGTCCAAACCAAAGGACCAAACAGTGGCTTCTGCGGATAGGTTGGTTTGTTTGGTGCAGTCTGAATGCGTGTTGGAACTCTGGTGTGCATCAAACAAGAAAAGAAGTCTGGTCCCCCTGAAAACGGGGGTCTCAGTTCACTTGCAAATGAAGTCTGGTGCGCTCCACTTGCAGTGTGAATCCAAACGGACTATCCAGCAGACCAAAGGGCAGAAGTGCCTCTCAGCATTCAGTGTTTCCTCTGGCTTAACCCCTTGCACTCCGGTCAATTTCCCTAAAAACGCCAAAAAATAATGTGCCCAAATTAAATCCAAAGCTGTTCTTCAACCCTTTGCACCATCTTCATGGGGTTGGTCTCATTTAAAAAAAAAACACTTTGAATTTTTTGGCAAAACAGTCATAATCTCTCTAAGTGCTCCGGCCACTGAGTTACAGTCATCTAAACATAGTGAACTTGAAGAAAATAAATTTGGCCTGGGTGTTTTTTTTGGATACAAATGCTTGCAAATAACACACAGCTTCAGATCCGGGCTGGAAAATGCCACAGAAATGTAGAACCAAGTGTTATCCAGCTGAGGTCCAAATTTTGTAACAATACCACAAAAAATGAATATATTACACAGCTTTTTCCTCAGGCTGTTCCCAGGCATTTTGGAACTGTGCCAGATTGTGCCAAATGGCACAGTTTGGAAAAACGTCTGTAACTTTTGAATGCTTCAATGTAGAAGCTTCATTTTGGGCTCTAATGAAAGGTCACACTCAGGGCTGTGTCTGTGTGTGTGTGTGTGGGGGGGGGGGGGTTGTCCCCCCCCTCGCTACAGAGGATGGACATCGGCCATCGCTACATGACGGATTAGCCTCATGTGGGATGTGGGACAGCAGCTCAGTCACCGCGGCTCCCCCCACCCCCTCGCTACAGAAGAATAGCGGGGGGGGGGGGGGCGGCGTTCACGGTCTGGACGCAATGAACGAACCGTGTACCGCGGCACACAAAGTTCAGACTTCGTGCGCCGCACAGTTGTAATTTACCGATCGGTCAAAAGTCATTTTGGATTACAATTTTCAGGAATAAAGAATAATTTAGCTTATAACACCTTACCTCTTCACAGCAGTGTCCTGGCGAACTTCTCTTCCCCATTGTCAGACGAACGCGACGCTGGTCCGCTCGTGGTTCTGGTCTCGCGACCCGATCAAAACATAATTCCATTATTGCGGTTTTGTGCTTCCATGATTACAGTTTTTGGCGAACGATTTTTCAAAACAAGTAACAGTAGTAATTAAAAAAAGACTGGCGAAGGCGTGTATGTCACTCAGCCTTCATCATCAGCCTCCGTCGGTCTATGACCATGGAAGAAATCATAATGTCTACTCTGCTGGAACAAAAACAAAATAAGCACCGCCTGTGGCCGAACATGCCGATGCGCGAATGGCACTCCCTGTCACACAGGTTGCATTTGTGGATGGTCTCCGTGCTGCTGGGTCTGTGGGGTTCTTCCTGCGGGTCCTTTTTTGATCCGCTGCAGCAGTCAGTCTTCACCCAGCCTTAAAAAAAAACAGCTCGCGAACTTCCCTGCTTCAATTGGCTCACTGCATTCACAGCGTTGGTAGGTGGGTCCTTCTTGCTAGGTTTTCAGTCATTGGTTCTTCAAGGTTTCAGAAACCCAATTCAAGGCTCTCATTAGTCGAATGAGAGGTCAATCAGATGAACTAATCTGTTCGCGGCTGTGTCTGCAGCTTTTATTTTCAGTGCGCGCTTGGACGCCATACACCACCTACATCACCATCTCCATCATGCGTCCTAGAGCGCCCTCGTGCGCTCTAGGACGCAGAGACTTGCCCGTCCGCGGTACAACGGAGTGCAAGAGGTTAAAGACCTTGGCGTGGTGGCAACATATTAGTAAACATACCAGAATATGTTAATTTTATACTATTTATTTCGTTTTAAAATTTTATACAGTAATATTGCATATGGAACCTACCATTTGAAGTATTGTACAACCGAGGCTTGAATATTGGGCCAGTTGGGGTCCCACCCAGACATCCTGTGTTTAGACTTCCTCTCCTTGGCTCCTCTCTTCTGTCTCATCTTGCCCTCTCTGAGCTCTGTCTAATTCAGGTTCTTGCTCTGTCTATGGTGGTATACAAACAGGTTAGAAAATATCAAGTGTCATGTTTTGTTCTGCAGGATTTTTTTGTCATGGTTTACATAAGTGACAAAAATATGTGCATTTTTTTGTATTTTTATTCTAGTGTTTCTTTTTTTTCCCCATTGAGAGAATAGGGAAGGGAAAGAAACATTCATAATAGTAATGTACTCATGCATACTTAAATTATACGATCAGGGGTTTATAGTAATCAGAAATTCTACTCATGTAAAAGCAGTGCTTTGAAATTAATAATTAAAAGTAGACAACCGGACTTCCAGTTATGGCGGCCACGTAGGAAGATGTGCTTCACACTGCTCTGCTCGTGAAAATAAAAATTTTACTAAAACTCTCTTAACTGGAACAAAAACCCATCCCAACGTTTTGGCGCGGATATGGTAAAGACCAAGGTTGGAAAATTAGGTGGAGGAAAAGGTAACTCGACAAAACAACCCAAGCTAACAGACTTTCACGCTCGAGGCGAAACAGAGAAAACTCCAGAGGCAATGGCGGAGGAGGGAGCCAGCGGCGGAGCAAGAACAGTTGAAGAGGGGACAAACGTAGTGCTCACTGCCATGAACTCCATGAGAACAGAATTTTTGTCTAAATTCGATGGGATTATAGCAGCGATAGAAGGTATGAGAAAGGAAATAAACGACTGCATGGAGCGAGTGTCGCAGGTGGAGCTCCGAATATCAAGCGCTGAAGATGATGTCACCAGCCTGCAAACTAAGTTGCAAACACTGGAATCAAAATGCAAACGTCTGGAAGATGACGTCCTAGAGTTGGAATCCCGCTCGCGACGGAATAATTTGAGGCTAGTGGGCCTCCCGGAGGGAACGGAGGGACGGGACCCGTGTTCCTTTTTGGAAAAGTGGATTCCAGAAGCACTGAATAACGCGGATCTGCAGTCATCGGTTGTTTTAGAGAGAGCTCACCGAATCGGCCCACTGAGAGATAAAAAGACACCACCGAGGACACTGATTATGAAGTTCCTCAACTACAAAGACAAGATGACAGTCACCAATGCGGCGCAAGCTAAAGGGGAAATTAAATACCAGGACCAACAGGTGCGGTTCTATCCGGACTTGGCTGCAGGAATACAACAATTGAGAAAACAGTTCGACTTCGCCTGCAAAGAGCTGCGCAACCGAGGGATTCGTCACGGAGTAATTCATCCGGCAAGACTGCTGGTCACATATAAGGGGAGAACCCACACCTTCAAGACCCCTCAAGAGGCGCAGGAGCTCATCAAGCAAATCCAAAAGGAGACTGGTGAGAGCTAAACATGAACATGACAAAGGTAGAACATTTAAGCATACATACAGGCATCTGATTGATCTGAAACATAAATACGTCTACAAAATACAGACTGTATTAAAAAAAAATGTTATGATGTACAACGTTGCTATAAAACTTTGAAGTTATGTTGAACTAGAAAAGCACTCAGAGCGCAGACCTCCGGCCAAGCGCCACAGTTCCCCCCATAGAGTGTTTGTGTGTACGTTTTCAGATTCCTTGACCATGAAAACATATGACTAGCAATTGGATTCACAATGATAGGATTAGTGGTTCAGTAGTTATTCACGAAAATGGCATTTTCCGTAATGGCGGTTTTCTTCTGGACGGTGATCCGGATCACCATCAAAATGTAATCATCTGTAGGATACCCCATTTCTGACAATCTCTGAAAATTTCATGAAAATCCATCCATAACTTTTTGAGTTATCTTGCTAACAAACAAACAGACAGACAGACAGACAAACCAACGCCGATGAAAACATAACCTCCTTGGCGGAGGTAAAAAGCTACAGAAGAGAGTTAATGCTATAAGAATAGTAGTAGTAGTGTCAGGGTGATTGAGAGGAGAAAGAGAGAGTGGTCTGACGGATCCTCGCAGGTGTGGAACAGTCACTAGCTACAACGGGAGACGGAATATTTTGGGGGGATTACCACGAATGTGGGGAAAGGGAATTTGTTTTTGTTTAGTTTGTAGGATGAATGTTCTATCATCCATGTTTTTGCTTCTCTGTATAAGCATGTTCATATTGCAAGGTAATCTCAAACTCCTTATTGATCATAGATCAAAGCGTTAAGCTTAATTTAACTTCATGTAATTGCAGAGGTCTACAAAATCTTAAAAAACTTAAACAAGTCATGAATAAAATAAAAGACAGATTCGAAAATTGTGTTTTTACAAGAAACTCATCTAATAGAGGAGGATGTAAAAAGAACTAGAAAAGCACTCATAGAGCGCATACCTCCGCCAAGGCTCCTTCTGTTTCTCATGGATCACCTCCAAAATGTAATGAATGGGCTTGTGTGTAGGCCTATCGCCACTTGTGGTGAAAATTGCATCCAAGTCTGTCCATTAGTTTTGGAGTTTTGTGGCTGACACACTGTGAGAAGAGCCTTGGCTGAGGTATGCATTCCCAGATCATCCCCAAAATGTAATGGGTTCCTCTCTAGGCCAAGAACAACCTCTGGTGAAACAGACAGACAAACAGAGAAATGCCAGTAAAAGCATTACCTCCTTGGCAGAGGTAATAAACTCAAGTGTTGCTGTTGTGTCCATCTCCTCCATCTCCAAACTCCCAGGCTGCGGGCGTTGCAATTCATCGCACAACCGCGTACAACCCACAGGCCAATGGGTTACGCGAGCGTTTTCATAGATCACTGAAAGCAGCACTCAGGCGTTCACTGACGGATGCAAATTGGGTAGACAGGTTGGCGTGGGTTTTATTGGGGTTGCGCTCGGCGCCAAAAGAGGATTTGGAAGCTTCCCCGGCAGAGAGCTTGTTTTTGCGCAGCCCCTATGGCTGCCCGGGGAATTTCTGCCAAATAATCTCGCGCCGGTCAGCTGCCCGTCTCAGCTTTTGCAGCGTAGCGGAAACACAGGCACGCTGCCGGGCCCGGCCCACCACTGTTTTCCGCAAACTTTTGTGCCTAAAACTTTGAAGAACGCGGAGTTCGTGTTCGTCAGACACGACGACCAGCACCCTCCATTGCGCCTGCACACATGTTGAAAATGGCCCTATCTCACAATGTTAAAGAATCCTTTAAAAAATTCCTGGATCCAGACGGTGATCCGGATCATCCCCAAAATTTAATCAGTTCTTCCTTGTACCATTTCCAACAACGCCTGAAAGTTTCATCGAAATCCGTCCAAAACTTTTTGAGTTATCTTGCTAACCAACAGACAGACAGACAGACAGACAAACAGACAGACAAACCCCGGCAAAAACATTACCTCCTGCGGCCTGGCGGAGGTAATTAGGAGAAGATGGCAAGGTAACATGTTCACCTCATCATTCTCATCCCAAGCCAGGGGAGTTATGACTCTCATACACAAAACAGTCCCACTTCAAGTGAAAAATGTAATTGGAGATAAATTTGGAAGATATTTAATCATCCAAGAATCTTTGCTATTAGAAAATATAAATCTGGTGAACTTATACGGCCCCAATATTGATGATCATAACTTCTTTGTTAATTTATTCCTCACTTTATCATCACTTGCAGGGCAACATATAATAGCAGGGGATTTTAATTGTACATTGAATCCCAGTATAGATAGATCAACAGGAGTGGACTGTACGCACAATGGATGTAGGATGACCATTAATCATTTTATGAAAGAATTGAGATTGCTAGATATATGGAGAGGAATGAAACCACAAGTCAAAGCCTATTCTTGTTATTCTAATACCTATAAGACATTCTCACGTATTGACTACTTTTTGATCTGCACGGTGGCGCAGTGGTTAGCACTGCGGCAGCACAGTTTACCCTTGGCCGGGGGATCGTGGGGATCGTGGGATCGTGGGTTCGATCCCAGCCCCCGACCAACAGTGATCTGTGTGGAGTTTGCATGTTCTCCCCGTGTATGCGTGGGTTTACCCCGGGATTTCTTTGGTTTCCTCCCACATGCCAAAAACATGCAGGTTAGGTTAATTGGAGACTCTAAAGTGGCCCTAGGTGTGAATGTGTGTGTGAATGGTTAAGGGATAGTGCCATATCGTGGCTGCTTCATCCATCCAGGTGGTGGATGACCCTCAATTTCCCCTCTGGGGATCAATAAAGTATACTAAATCTTAAAAAAAAAAAATCTCTACAGAATTAAGGTCCAAGATTCAAAACTGTTTCTATGATAACATTGTGATCTCTGATCATGCACCCTGCTGTCTAGTATATGTAGGTAAGAAATTGACAAAGGACCCAGTTAGGTGGCATTTTCAATATAAATGGCTTCAGGATGAGGAATTTGTTAAGTACATAGAAAAACAGATGAGTTTTTTGATATCAATACTACACAAACAATGGCATGTATAAAGTGGGAGGCTTTCAAAGCTTTTATTAGGGGGCATATTATTAGTTATACAGGTTCAAAATCTAAGAAGACCCGAGAGAAGAGAGTCCAATTGGAACGTAAAATAAAAATTCTTCAAGAAAAGGTGTATGCAGGAAGTAACCCACAGTTAGAGAACGAATTACTGATTCTGAGAGCTGAATATGACAAAAAAAATCAGCAAATAGAGCTGCCTCGAGTCTTCTAAGATTGAAACAAACTTTTTTATGAACAAGGTGGAAAAATCAGGAAAATTATTGGCATGGCAGATTAAACAATTAGAATCTAAAACACCAATTACCAGTATTATAAGCAACGGACAGGTAGTTATAGATCCTTTAGAAATTAATAGTGCCTTTAGAGATTATTATGAAAAACTATATGATACAAAAAATGAAACTGACTTAACAAAACTAAATGGGTTTTTGGGTAGATTATCTCTACCATGTATTCCAAATGAAAACAGGGAGATACTGGAGTCTAAAATTAGTCGACAAGAAATTGGGCAAGCCATTGATAATATGAAATCAGGAAAAAGAGCAGGACCAGATGGTCTTTCAGTTGACCTCTATAAAAAATTTACGAATAAATTAATAAAACCTTTTTTGGAAATGGTTTTAGAAGCATTTCAAAATGGTAATTTACCACCATACATGAATAATGCCTTAATTATACTGTTACCAAAACCAGGTAAACCCCCTAATAAATGTGAAAACATGAGACCAATAAGCCTATTAAATGCTGATCTTAAAATAATCTGTAAAATTTTAGCAAAATGCCTACAAGAAACATTACCAAATATTATTAACCGAGATCAGAATGGCTTTATAATGGGAAGACAAGGCTTCCATAATGTAAGAAGACTATTTAATATTATTTATTCCAATAAAGAAGCACCAGATACAGCTCTCCTATCATTGGACGCCGAAAAGGCCTTTGATAAGGTCGAATGGCCCTATCTTTTTGAAGTCCTACAAAGGTTTGGACTTGGAAATAATTTCATAAAATGGGTCCAGATAATATACAATAATGCTACAGCAGAAATCCTAACAAACAGCAGTATCTCAAAATCAATAAAAATCAATAGAGGATGTCGACAAGGCTGTCCACTTTCACCTTTATTATTTACTATGGCAATTGAACCTTTAGCGATGGCAGTACGTTTACATCCACAAATATATGGAATTAAAGTAGGACCAACAGAACATAAAATCTCCCTGTATGCCAATGACATTATTTTGTTTATGTCGAATCTTAAAAAAATCAATCCCGATCTTGTTAAATTTAATAAAGAATTTTGGGGAAATATCAGGATATAAAATAAACAAAACAAAATCTTCAATATTAATGTTAAATGAGACCCAGAGAAATCACCCAGCTCCTGAGGTAAACCAATTCAATGTTGTAGATCAGTTTAAATATTTAGGAATTCAAATTTTGCCTAAGCTAGAATCAGTCGCCAATGCCAACTATGAAGCCTTAATGACAGATATTGAGTTACTTCAGAGATGAATGTCACTACAAACGTCGATGATCGGGAGAATGAATATACTTAAAAGTAATATCTTACCAAAAATACTTTACTTATTCCAAAACATCCCTTTACCACCACCTTCAGATCTATTCTCAAGAATTAAAAAAAAGTTAGTGGAATTTATATGGAACAATAGGAAGGCTAGATTACGTTTGTCCTTACTATATTTACCATTTGATCGTGGAGGTCTGAAATGTCCAAACTTTATGTTGTATTACTGGTCAGCACAACTGAGGTCTATGATGTATTATTTTTCATCAAATGATCCTCCTCATTGGACTGAAATGGAATCATACAATTTACCTTTACCTCTTCCCTTATTCATATACTCAGACTCGGCTAAAAAATTACAGAAGCGAGTTAAAAATCCAATTGTAAAGCACATGATCAAAATATGGTGTGAAACCAAAAAATATTTAAAAGAACCACACTCACTGTCATAATTTAGCCCAAAATGGGGTAATCAATATTTTACACCAGGGAGAGCGGATACTGTATTTAAAGGATGGAATTTAAAAGGGATTCAAAAGATTCAAGACTTATATTTGTCACACTCAGATAACATACAGTGGGGAAAAAAGTATTTAGTCAGCCACCAATTGTGCAAGTTCTCCCACTTTAAAAGATGAGAGAGGTCTCCAATTTTCATCATAGGTATACCTCAACTATGAGAGAAAAAATGAGGAAAAAAAAATCCAGAAAATCACATTGAAGGATTTTTAATGAATTAATTGGTAAATTCCTCGGTAAAATAAGTATTTGGTCAATAACAAAAGTTCATCTCAATACTTTGTTATATACCCTTTGTTGGCAATGACAGAGGTCAAACGTTTTCTGTAAGTCTTCACAAGGTTTTCACACACTGTTGCTGGTATTTTGGCCCATTCCTCCATGCAGATCTCCTCTAGAGCAGTGATGTTTTGGGGCTGTCGCTGGGCAACACGGACTTTCAACTCCCTCCAAAGATTTTCTATGGGGTTGAGATCTGGAGACTGGCTAGGCCACTCCAGGACCATGAAATGCTTCTTACGAAGCCACTCCTTCATTGCCAGGGCGGTGTGTTTGGGATCATTGTCATGCTGAAAGACCCAGCCACGTTTCATCTTCAATGCCCTTGCTGATGGAAGGAGGTTTTCACTCAAAATCTCACGATACATGGCCCCATTCATTCTTTCCTTTACACGGATCAGTCGTCTTGGTCCCTTTGCAGAAAAACAGCCCCAAAGTATAATGTTTTCACCCCCATGCTTCACAGTAGGTATGGTGTTCTTTCTCCTCCAAACACGACAAGTTGAGTTTTTACCAAAAAGTTCTATTTTGGTTTCATCTGACCATATGACATTCTCCCAATCCTCTTCTGGATCATCCAAATGCTCTCTAGCAAACTTCGGACGGGCCTGGACATGTACTGGCTTAAGCAGGGGGACACGTCTGGCACTGCAGGATTTGAGTCCCTGGTGGCGTAGTGTGTTACTGATGGTAGCCTTTGTTACTTTGGTCCCAGCTCTCTGCAGGTCATTCACTAGGTCCCCCCATGTGGTTCTGGGATTTTTGCTCACCGTTCACATGATCATTTTGACCTCACGGGGTGAGATCTTGCATGGAGCCCCAGATCGAGGGAGATTATCAGTGGTCTTGTATGTCTTCCATTTTCTAATAATTGCTCCCACAGTTGATTTCTTCACACCAAGCTGCTTACCTATTGCAGATTCAGTCTTCCCAGCCTGGTGCAGGTCTACAATTTTGTTTCTGGTGTCGTTTGACAGCTCTTTGGTCTTGGCCATAGTGGAGTTTGGAGTCTGACTGTTTGAGGTTGTGGACAGGTGTCTTTTATACTGATAATGAGTTCAAACAGGTGCCATTAATACAGGTAACGAGTGGAGGACAGAGGAGCCTCTTAAAGAAGAAGTTACAGGTCTGTGAGAGCCAGAAATCTTGCTTGTTTGTAGGTGACCAAATACTTATTTTACCAAGGAATTTACCAATTAATTCATTAAAAATCCTTCAATGTGATTTTCTGGATTTTTTTTCCCTCATTTTGTCTCTCATAGTTGAGGTATACCTATGATGAAAATTGGAGACCTCTCTCATCTTTTAAGTGGGAGAACTTGCACAATTGGTGGCTGACTAAATACTTTTTTGCCCCACTGTAATGTCTTTTGAAGAACTGAGGATTAAATTCAATCTTAATAGAACACACTTTTTTAAATATCTTCAGCTTAGAAATTTTATTCGATCAAATCAAAATAATGTTCTCACCCGACCTACTTATTCATTTTTGGAAAAAATTTTGATAAAAGATGGTAAGAGAAAGAGTATTATTTCAGAGTTTTATAACTCAGTGACATTATTCTCATGTGAAAACTCACAGAAAAGACTGAATGACTGGAAAGAGGACCTGCAAATTGAAATCTCAGAGGAACAATGGGAAATGGCTTGTGCGGGAGTTCAAACTAAATCAATAAATGTATGTCTTAAACTGATACATTTTAAATGGTTAATGCAGATATATGTTACACCAGTGGAATTAATTAGATATAACAAAAACATCCCAGATACATGCACAAAATGTATGGAAAGTAAAGGAACCCTATTTCACTGTTTATGGGAATGTAGAAAAATCAGAATGTTTTGGGAAGAGGTGAGGGTAACAATTGAAAAAATAATTTCAAAACAAATCACATTGAACCCTAAACTGTTTTTGTTGGGTCTGTATCCAGAAAAACATAACTTTAATAAGAGTGAAAGAACATTCATAGATCTCGGTTTGCTTAATTCCAAAAAATGTATTGCACTACTGTGGAAAAAGTCTCATAGACCAGATGTGACTCAGTGGTTAAGACAGATGTTAACAAACCTTCCACTAGAAAGAATAACATTGAAATTATTGAAATCAAAGGAAAATGTGTTTGAGAATATATGGAGACCTTTCATTGATTATGTAAAGAAATTAAACATAACTTCTGAAGAAGAAGGTGAATGATATGTGTGGACCTTGCAAATTCCAAGCTGGTGAATGTATATTATGTATTCTTATGTAATAGATTACCTAGACTAAACAGAGGAGCATTGTTGTTGACCTGTTTTTGTTAATGGCTGTTGTTGTTTTCATTACATATTTTTTTTGTTATTGTTCTAATTTTTTTAATTACCTTTGTGCTTGTGTCTGACTGTTTGTGCCATGTTTGTAAAAAAAAGGTTCAATAAAAAATATTATGGTGTAGGACCTTGGGGAAGTCAGATTATTTAGCACCTCAGACAGAGACAGTGAATAAGTATGGGAGAACAATGCCCAGGGAGTTCCTGGGCATACAGCAGGAAGGAAGGGGGTTGAAAGCAGTGTAATGTAAATGTCATGCTGTGTGATGAGAAACTTCCATGTAAATGTGTGAAGAGAGAGTTGGGTGAAAAGAAGAGCCCGTGTGAAAATGACTCAGTCCTTTCTGTGCTTGTGAGATGTGAGTGTGTAATAAATCGTCTGTCCATGAATTTGCCTCTTCATTTACACACTCTACACTGGTGACCCCAGACGAATTATGGAACACGAGGCAAGAACCCCGGAGCCGGCCTGGTCGAGAAGCCCAGGCGACGCAGCAGCCATCCCACAGACAGCCCGGACTGGAACCCCCAGCAACGTGTGTGCGGTTTCAGTCAAGCTACCGGACTTCTGGCAGCACAACCCGCGCTCTTGGTTCCACCACACCGAGGCCCAGTTCGCCCTCCGGGGAGTAGTGGCAGACAACACCAAATTCTACCATGTGGTAGCAGTGCTGGACGCCCGCACAGCCCAGCAGGTAGCGAGCCTGCTCGATCAGCCTCCAGCCCGCAACAAATACGAGGCGCTCAAGGCTGCGCTGACCCAGCGCTACACGCTCTCGGAATGCGAGAGCGCAGAGAGGCTCCTGGGGCGGACCGAGTTAGGAGATGGTTCGGCCGTCGACCTGATGGAGAAGATGTTGGCATTAATGGGCACAGACGACGGGCACTTTCTGTTTGCCCACCTTTTCCTCCGGAACCTTCCAACAGAGGCGAGAGCGGTTCTGGCCAATTCGCCGTTGCTGGCCGCGTGTGACTACCGTACGCTAGCCCAGGAGGCAGACAGGATCATCCTCACCACCAGGGCGATCACAGTCAACGCAGCGGCGGCGGAGCCCAGCGAGACGACCAGAGGAGGCGAGGAGCCACCGACGGTAGCGGCAGCGGGGGGCCGAGGAGGGCCAGAGAGACATGCTCTGCTTCTACCACCGCCGCTTCAGAGAGAACGCGCGCAGATGTGTGCCACCGTGCCAGTTCAAGCGCTCGGGAAACGCCAAGGCCGGCAGTCGGTAGCAGCTGCGACCGCCGGTGAAGAGAACAAGCTGCTCTACGTGACGGACTCGCGCTCGGGGAGACGCTTCCTCGTCGACACCAGAGCCCAGAAGAGCGTCATCCTGCCATCTTACACTGACCGGCTGGCAGGACCTAGTGGCCCCGGACTTGTGGTAGTAAACGGCTCGGAGATTAAGACGTTCGGTGAGAGAACACTGGCCTTATCTCTACATGGCCGCTCGTACGAGTGGACTTTTATCATAGCAGCACTGTGTTGCCCGATCCTGGGCGCTGATTTTCTGTGTGCGCATGGTTTACTTGTGGATGTTGCTAACAGGCGCCTGGTTAATGCACTGTCCTTTGAATCTCTCCCCTGTATAGCTCGAGGGACCCGGCCAACAGCACAAGCCAACGTCACAGCTCCAGGCGGTAAGTTCCACGCACTGCTCACTCAGTTCCCAGCACTCACGGTCCCGACGTTTTCAGCGGCCATCGCTAAACACGGGGTAGAGCACTTTATCACCACCACCGGGCCACCCGTTTTCGCAAGACCTCGGCGCTTGGACGCAGCTAAACTGGCCATAGCACGCGAGGAGTTCGCCAACCTGGAAAGGTTGGGCATCATCAGGCGTTCGAACAGCCCATGGGCATCCCCGCTACACATGGTCCCTAAGGCTGAGGGATCATGGCGACTGTGCGGTGATTTCCGCAGGTTGAACAACGCCACAGTACACGACCGCTACCCGATTCCCTACATACAGGATTTTTCCATTCACCTCACCGGAGCACGCATTTTTTCCAAAATAGACCTAGTCCGCGGTTACCACCGGGTCCCAGTGCGCGCGGAGGACTACCCAAAACAGCGGTAATAACTCCGTTTGGTTTATTCGTGTTCCTGCGCATGCCATTCGGGTTAAAAGGCGCGGCACAGACGTTCCAGCGAATGATGGATGCAGTGCTGCGCGATCTCCCGTTCATGTTAGTCTACCTGGACGATATCCTGGTAGCCAGTGCATTCGAAGACGAACACGAAACCCACCTCAGGACGGTTTTCCGGAGGTTGGAGGAGCACAAGTTAATAATCAACCCGGCGAAATGCCAGTTCGGCGTGACGGAGATTGACTTTTTGGGGCACCGCGCCTCTCCGGAAGGAGCGATCCTGTTGCCCGACAAAGTGTGCGCCGTGGCGGATTTTCCCCGGTCTCAGATGGTCAGGGCGCTGCAAGAATTTTTGGGGATGGTGAACTTTTATAACCGTTTCCTTCCCCGCGTGGCGCGGCTCATGCAACCATTGTACGCCGCGCTCAAGAGACAGAAACCCACGGATGGGGTCGAATGGACCCCGGAGCAAGAGCGGGCGTTCTCGGAGATTAAAGCAGCCCTGGCAAATGCCGCACTGCTGGCGCATCCGGACCCGGCGGCCCGGATAGCGCTCACCACCGACGCTTCAGACGTGGCCATAGGGGCTGTCGTGGAGCAGCGCGTCGCCGGGGCTTGGCAGCCGCTCGCCTTTTTCAGCAGAACTTTGTGCGACAGTAAACGTAAATACAGAGCGTTCGACAGGGAGTTGCTGGCCCTCCACCTGGCCATATGCCACTTCCAGTTCTGGCTGGAAGGGCACAGCTTCACCGCGTTCGTGGACCACAAGCCACTAACGTTCGTGATGGCCAAGGTTTCAGAACCGTGGTCGGGCCGGCAGCAGAGACAGCTGGCCGCGATCTCAGCGTTTACTACTGATATTCAGTATGTGTCAGGTAAACTGAATGTGGTGGCGGAACTGCCTCTCGCACGCCGTGGTGGCCCCAGTCTACGTGGGGATAGATTACGCAGCCATGGCCACGGAGCAAATTAGCGATGCAGACGTGCGCGCGCTCCAGTCTGGACCAACAGGGTTAAGGTTGGAGAGCAGGGTGCTGCAAGACGGCAGGCCCCCCCTAATCTGTGATGTCTCCACGGGACGCCCGCGTCCGGTGGTCCTGGTTGCGTGGCGCCGCCGCGTGTTTGAGTCGGTTCACACTCTGGCGCACCCAGGAGTGCGCGCGTCAGTCAAAATGGTGGGAGAGAAGTTGGTGTGGCCGAGCCTACGCAAACAAGTAAAAGTGGGCTGCAGCCTGCATAGCATGCCAACGAGTCAAGGTACACAGACACACGAAGGCTCCCTTGGAGCCGTTTCGGGTACCAGCTAAGAGGTTCGACCATGTTCACGTGGACCTCGTGGGCCCCCTCCCGCCATCACAGGGGTGCACTCACCTCCTGACAGTGGT
This sequence comes from Pholidichthys leucotaenia, assembly GCA_020510985.1. Classification (NCBI taxonomy): domain Eukaryota; kingdom Metazoa; phylum Chordata; class Actinopteri; order Cichliformes; family Pholidichthyidae; genus Pholidichthys; species Pholidichthys leucotaenia. The sequence goes on along the minus strand of CM035843.1, from coordinate 193,310,384 downwards.
GGATCGCACCACGCGCTGGCCAGAAGCAGTCCCGCTGGTGGCAACCACCTCCACGGACGTGGCACGTGCTTTTTTTTTTTAACAGCATGGGTGGTGCGTTTTGGAGTCCCATCGGACATTACGTCCGACAGGGGCCCTCAATTTGTTTCCGAACTCTGGTCCGCGATGGCCCGCAGCCTGGGTGTTGCAATTCATCGCACAACCGCGTACAACCCACAGGCCAATGGGTTATGCGAGCGTTTTCATAGATCACTGAAAGCGGCACTCAGGGCTTCACTGACGGATGCAAATTGGGTAGACAGGTTGCCGTGGGTTTTATTGGGGTTGCGCTCCATGCCAAAATAGGATTTGGAAGCTTCCCCGGCAGAGCTGGTTTTTGCGCAGCCCCTACGGCTGCCCGGGGAATTTCTGCCAGATAATCCCGCGCTGGACAGCTCCCCGTCTCAGCTTTTGCAGCGGAGCACAAACACAGGCACGCTGCCGGGCCCAGCCCACCACTGTTTTCCGCGTGCTTTCGTGCCTAAAACGTTGAAGAGCGCGGAGTTCGTGTTTGTCAGACTCAGAACTCAGAACTCAGAAAAGGATTTATTGCCAAGTACATTAACAGTAAACAACTGATAACATACGAGGGATTTGACTTGACACTGAAAACGACCTGCATTTCCGGTGATGCGGCAGCGTCGAAACGCGCCTGTCATCAGATGGGTACAGGAAGCATAGGGAAGAAAGGATAACACAATAGGGAAGAGCAAAAAACCATTGACTGTCAGAATACTGGTCATATATGATCAATATTATCATTACAAGAAAAAAAGCCCTCAATGCACAATTAGCAGACAAGAATGTACACAAAGACACAAAGGGAGCAGTGAGTGAATGATCTTCTCATCAGTTTATTGAGTCAGTGTGGGTGTAGTGTTGAGTGGAGGTGTTTATATCAGTTAAGAACAACAAAGTCTCTTCGGCAGGAGATGTTTTGTCTAGCGGCTGGCATTTGTCCTTGAGCCAGGCAGCTGGCTGTCCATAGAGTCAATGCAGCTCAAATGTTTTGGAAACAAAAAACTGCAGATAATCTGGAGGACTTGTGTGACGGCAGGTCAGATTAGTCGAATAGTACTGATCCCAGAGAAAAAGACGTTATATTCTCTTACAGATTCAGTACTTCAATCCTTCAGTGCTGGACGTTGAATTCTTCATGGACGGCTCTCAGCGTGATCATGATGTAATCCATTTTCCTAGACAGTTCTCCATTAGCCGCTGTCAGAGTCCTCCCCATTTGTTCAATTTGATGGTTAAGCCTCGCCTGGCCAGCATTTTGATAGGCTACGTCCATCTTCATCAATTTACGGTACACCAGGACAATCCCAGATCCAATCAGAACGATCCCGATGACCATTGCTACGAAGATGTATAAATCTTCGACATCTTCGATAGAGAGATCAGACAGGCACAAGAGTTTCCAATTACTTGTGTCCCTCAAATAGCCCGCAGCCGCAGTTCCTGCGGGGCAAACTACCTCCCCCGGGGCACTTTTCCTCGTTGAAAAAATAGTGTCAATTGCGTTCAAAGCCCAGCTTATTAAATCCATAATTTCGTTCGATAATCAGCAGTAGAGACACGCAGACAGACGATAGCAAGCTGGGATCCAGTCAGTTAGGGGAGGAAGGAGATAAAAAGTCAGAGCTGGAGAGAAGGAAAAAAGCGTCTGCTCTCTTTGGGAGGCGGAAGTGAAGGGCGCAGACACGACGCCCACTGCCCTCCATTGCGCCCACCCTATGATGGACCGTTCAGAGTGTTGGAAACAGGGGATAAGCATTTTTTGCTAGACTTGGGGGGGTAGACGGGAGAAAACTGGCATAGACAGACTCAAACCTGCCTTTGTAGTGGCAGACGAGCAAGTGCTGTTGGCTAGGGCCCCTCGGCGTGGAAGACCCCCACGGAGAGCTCCCCAGGGAAACGATTCACCAGAGCAGCCACACAGACAAAGCGAAGTTCCACCCCCCCCCCCCCCCCCCCTTGCCACAGCTCACCCGCAGTCAGACACACTCCCAGCAGCCCCCCACTGGCACAGCAGCGCCACGGAGGCGGTAAACCCCAGTTACAGCAGATATGGGAGGAGACTGAAGCCAAAAGAGCGTGTGGACTAATGTTCTAAGATGCTGGGGGCAGGGGGGGGGTAGGACCTTGGGGAAGTCAGATTATTTAGCACCTCAGACAGAGACAGTGAATAAGCATGGGAGAACAATGCCCATGGAGTTCCTGGGCATATAGCAGGAAGGAAGGGGGTTGAAGGCAGTGTAATGTAAATGTCATGCTGTGTGATGAGAAACTTCCATGTAAATGTGTGAAGAGAGAGTTGGGTGAAAAGGAGAGCCCGTGTGGAAATGATTCAGTCCTTTCTTTGCTTGTGAGATGTGAGTGTGTAATAAATCGTCTGTCCATGAATCTGCCTCTTCATTTACACACTCCACAGTGGGAAAAAAAAAAGTAGACAACCAAAAATTTCTAGTTGAGTTAAGGGTACAAAGAGCAACCACTTAAAAACTTGAGTAATGACTTCAGTCTTGAAGGTTTGAAGTTCTTCTCAAAAATTTATAACAATTTTCTTATAGTTTTCTCTGTAAATCTAAAGTTGAAACCATGTTCCTCAAATTTGTAAATTCCTCTTGTAAAATTGACTTTTCTTGTACATTTGAAACTTTATTATAAATTTGTGGATTATTTTATGACCATTTTTTGTCTGTTTTTTAAAATAAAATTACTGTTTTTTTAGATAAATTTGAAACAGACTGTGGTAATTTTTTTTACTTTTTCCTTATAACAATTTACATTTTTGACCATAATTTTGCAGTCAGAACAGAACAATAATTTAACTCTGATTACAAAGAAAAAATATTAATAAAATTGTATTTAACCTCTTGCACTCCGGTGTACCACGGGCGGGCACGTCTCTGCGTCCTAGAGCACACGAGGGCGCCCTAATACGCACTTCAGTGCGTCCTAGGGCGCACTGAAGAAAAAAAAACAAACCTGCATTTCCGTTCTTCCACTGCAGACACAGCCGCAAACAGAAAGCCAAAGGAGTGCTTTGATTGGTTTAGATGTGATTGACCTCTCATTCGACTAATAAGAGCCTTGAATTGGGTTTCTGAAACCTTGAAGAACCAATGACTGAAAACCTAGCAAGAAGGACCCGCCTACCAACGGCTGCAAATACAGCCAGCCAATTGAAGCACAGAAGTTCGAAAGCTGTTTTGTGTAAGGCTGGGTGAAGAGAGATTGACTGCTGCAGCAGATGAAAAAAGGACCCGCAGGAAGAACCGCCACAGACCCAGCAGCACGGAGACCACCCACAAGTGCGACCTGTGTGACAGGGACTGCCATTCGCGCATCGGCCTGTTCAGCCACAGGCGGTGCTGTTCCAGCAGAGTAGACATTTAGGATTCTCTTCCATGGCCATCATAGACCGACGGAGGCTGACGACGAAGGCTGGGTGACACACACACGTTCACCAGTCTTTTATTCTTACTACTGTTATTTGTTTTGAAAAATCATTTGCCTAAACCGCAATAATGGAATCATGGTTCGACAGGATCGCGTGACCAGAACCACGAGTCCGTAACAAGCGGACCAACTTCATGTTCGTCTGATAATGAGGAAGAGAAGTTCGCCAGCTACGCTGCTGTTGTGAACAGGTAAGTGTTATAAGCTAAATTATTCTTTATCCCTGAAAATTGTAATAAAAATGACTTTTGACCGATCGGTAAATTACAACTGTGCGTAGTAGACCGCGGCGCACCGTGCGATGTCCGTCCTCTGTAGCGCCCCCCCCCCCCAACGCACACACACACAGCCCTGAGTGTCACCTTTCATTAGAGCCCAACATCAAGCTTTTATATTGAATCATTCAAAAGTTACAGACGTTTTTCCAAACTGTGCCATTTGGCACAATTTGGCACAGTTCAAAAACGCCAGGGAACAACCTGTGAAGAAAGCTGTGTATTATATTCATTTTTTGTGGTATTGTTACAAAATTTTGACCTCAGCTGGATAACACTTGGTTCTACATTTCTGTGGCATTTTCCAGCCCGGATCTTAAGCTGTGTGTTATTTGCAAGCATTTGTATCCAAAAAAAACACCCAGGCGAAATTTATTTTCTTCAAGTTCGGTATGTTTAGATGACTGTTACTCAGTGGCCGGAGCACATAGAGAGATTATGACTGTTTTGCCAAAAAATTCAAAGTGTTTTCTTTTAAATGAGACCAACCCCATGAAGATGGTGCAAAGGATTGAAGAACAGCTTTTGATTTACTTTGGGTACGTTATTTTTTGGCGTTTTTAGGGAAACTGACCAGACTGCAAGGGGTTAATGAAATAAATTAACTTAAATGACCAAGGATGCCGTTATTTCTGTTATAATATTTCTTTATATTTATAGTTGGTTTTTTTTGTTTTTTTTTAGAAATCTCCTCACCATCAAGACAACAGGAAAATCCTCCCTTATTTTGAAATCAAATGTTGACACGTGTAGTTTGTCTGAAGGCTGCTGACAGATTAAAGTCATTGACTTCGTGAATTTCGGTCATCTTAACCTGCCAGGTACATAATAGGGAACTGTAGCAGACTCTAAAGATATAATTCACCACAATATGTGTTCATGTACAGAATGATCTGTTTAGGCAGTTATACTGTAGTTGTGCTCTCAGGCTTTCTCATCAGGCACCTCTCTAAGCAGCCGCTGAAGGACCTCAGTTTAGAGTGAAGAAAGCTAGTGTTTTTAGCTGTTGCTTTTTGTCACTGCTGCTGGAGAATAAAAATGGCGCGCCTGCTCGTGCAAGAAAAGAGAGAAATTGCCAGTCTTTTCATTCCTGCAATTCCTACAGAACATAACTCAATACTGTAGTGGCTGGTGAAATATATCCTCAGCAATTCAGTAGTCCCCCTTGCCTTTCCCTTCATATGAAGGTGATGCATATGAATTCTAACCACATCTCTTAGCTAAGCGACTCTTCCATTATTGTTCCCGTTTCCAGCGGGTTAAAACCATGATAAACGCCTCCAGTGTTTACACCAGTGTTTACATACCTCTTCTGATTTTTTTCCGCATTTAAAGTACTTTAATAAACTCATGTTTCTGTCGGACAGTCGCGCTTAGCGAGACACTGCTTGCTGACTGACTGGAAAACTCGCGTGGGTGGGCCGCTTCTAAACTCCGCGCAGATGACGGCCACACGCGTTGTTCATGTGCGCGCTTGCGGAAAGTCATTGCTTCATATATTTTTCTTAATAAATTCATATCTCCTTGGCACGGCGGTAAAATTTCTGGCGAATTTATGTATGTATGTACAGTATGTCCTGGCATTTATGTAACCATAGCAACACATAGTCTGAGAAGAGGAAGTGGTGTTTACCATAGTACATTCTGGGTAGAAATTAACAATAAAGACAACTGGGCAAATCTGAGAAATCCTTTTACCGGAGAAAACTGAGGAGAAAAGTTAAAAAATGTCTCATTTGTGGGGGACAAACAACCCAGCTGAAGGGAACGGACTTCCGTTTTCGGTCCTGACCAATTGATGAGCCAAATTTTTCTTCTTCGTTGAGATTTTTTTCTTCCTGGTCAGTGGTGGTTTCGGCTACAGTGCCCCAAACGAGCAGTTGTAACTGCGTGACGTTGTCCAGGCAGTTTGGTCTGCTGCAGTGTGAATGCAAACCAAACTAAATGAAGGTGAGAAAACTGTCAGCATTCCCTGCCCAGTCGAACCAAGATCCCCGGACTATTCTAGTCTGAATGCAGCGCGCATTAACACGGCCACTATTTGGTCCGGACTAAAGGACCAAAGTGTGTATTCCATGGATAGTTCGGTTCGTATTGTGCATTAAGACGGCACGTTGGAACTCTGGTGCGCACCAAACAAGCAAAGTCTGGTCCCCCTGAAAACGGGGAGTCTCTGTTTGCTTGCAAATGAAGTCTGGTGCACTTCACTTGCCGTGTGAATGCAAACAGAGTATCCAGTGGACCAAAGGGCGGACATGCCCCTCGGCATTTGTGTAACCACAGCAACACGCTGTGAGAAGAGAAAGTGGTGTTTACCGCAAAGGTGCTATCACATCAAATGCAAACGGGCAAATTTTTTGCACAGCACGATTACATTATAATTCTATGTAAATACATGAATTCACTGTCTGGGTGAAATGCAGACAGGCGAAGTTGGCACTCACCTGAAAAAGTTGTCCCTGCCTTGAAAACTTGATGTGCGTTTCCGTTGCTAGCTTGCTAGCCTTGTTAGCACGTCCATGGCAGGAATCCATGGGTAAATAAATCCAACATCCTGATTCAGTTGAAGAGCTCCCAGTCCTTCTGCCTCCACTTCGGGTAGAAAATAACAATAAACACAACCACGCGGATCCAAGAAATACTTTTACCGGAGAAAGCCAAGGAGAAAAGTTAAAAAAAATATCTCACGGACAGACTTGAGTAGTGAGGAGATGCAGGCTCTGATAGATATTTGGTCTAAGGATCAGATTTCTCAGCTGCTTGTGGCTGCACACAAGAATACAGATGTTTTTAAAACGTTTAGCGACATGATGGCAGCACGGGGGTTTATACAGACAGCGGAGCTTTTAATTTTTATTTGTTTGTGGCGGACAAACAACCCGGCCAAAAGGAATGGTGTTATGCCGAGAATTGCTCACTTGCCGAGAATTGCATCCCATCATCGCAAGCAGGTGTTTCGTGTTAGTCAAAGTCAATACAACTTTGAAAAAGTGATGACCCTTTTTACTGATAATGCATAAATGCAAAATCTCAACTTAGAAGATTGTAAAACGTGGAGTTGGATCACTATGATTTCTAACCCTCTTTGAAACACTAAAATGTCTAAAATGTGAATTAACCTGTTGAACTTCGGGATTCCGCGGGCGGTCACATCTCTGCGTCATAGTGCGTCTCAGTGCGCACTGAAAAAAAAAAGTTGCATTTCCGTTCTTTCAGTACAGACACAGCCGCGAACAGAAAGCCAAAGGAGTGTTTGATTGGTTTAGATTTGATTGACCTCTCATTCGACTAATAAGAGCCTTGAATTGGGTTTCTGAAACCTTGAAGAACCAATGACTGAAAACCTAGCAAGAAGAACCTGCCTACCAACAACCACAAATACAACGAGCCAATTGAAGCAGAGAAGTTCAACGATTGAAACGTGTGCGTCGCTGTGCGTAAAATCTTTTTTGTCTAAAACGCTGGGTGACACACATTGAGACCTGTGTGTAACGGTAGCATTAGCCACTCTCAGCCATTAGCCAGTCTTTTTTTATTACTACTGTTCTTATTTATTTTGAAAAATGGTTCGCAAAAACCGCAATCATGGAAGCGGAGATGGTTTGACCGGGTCGGGTGACCAGAACCATGAGTCTGTAACAACCGGACCAGCTTCATGTTCGTCTGACAATGAGGAACAGATGTTCGCCAACGACACTGCTGTTGTGGACAGGTAAGTGTTATAAGCTAAATTATTCTTTATCAATGAAAATAGTAATAAAAATGACTTTTGACCGATCGGTAATTACAACGGTCCGTCATGGCCACAAGTTTTTTTGTGCGCCGAGCTCCTCTGTGTGTGTGTGTGGGGGGGGGGGGGGGGGAGTTGTTATCCTCTACATTGCAGATATTTTAGTATAATTTTTATTGCACTGTAGGTTATTTCTTCTTGTAAAAAAAGGCCACACATTTTTTACGTGGCATGTTTCTTTGTGTGTGGGGGGCTTGTTTGTTCATTCATTCATTCATGAATGAACAAACAACCCCACACACACACACACACACACACACACACACACACACACACACACACACACACACACACACACACACACACACACACACACACACACAGCCCTGAGTGTCACCTTTCATTAGAGCCCAAGATGAAGCTTCTATGTTGAATCATTCAAAAGTTAGACGTTTTTCCAAAAATGCCTGGGAACAACCTGAGAAAAAAGCTGTGTAATATATTCATTTTTTGTGGTATTGTTACAAAATTTTGACCTCAGCTTGATAACACTTGGTTCTACATTTCTGTTGCATTTTCCAGCCAGTATCTGACAGCTTTGTGTTATTTGCAGGCATTTGTATCTAAAAAAAAAACACCCAGGCGAACTTTATTTCCTTCAAATTCAGTATGTTTAGATGACTGTTACTCAGTGGCAGGAGCACTTAGAGAGATTATGACTATTTTGCCAAAAAATTCAAAGTGTTTTCTTTTAAAGGAGACCAACCCCACGAAGATGCTGCAAAGGGTTGAAGAACAGCTTTTGATTTACTTTGGGTATGTTATTTTTAGGTGTTTTTAAGGAAATTGACCAGAGTTCAACAGGTTAACATAATTTAAAGATAATTTACAAGCGGTAATATCAATTCTTACTTCTAAAAATGCACAAATGGTTACAAGCCTGGTTGTAGTGTTATATTTTATAGCTTTGGTGGATGGGATGCAATTCTTGGCATGCAAGCAGTTCTCGGCATAACACCGGATTTCCCTTTTCGGTCCTGGCCAATCGATGAGCCGGATTTCTCTTCCTGATCAGTGGTGGTTCGGCTACAGCGCCACAAACGAGCAGCTGTTGTAACTGCGTGACGTTTTGTCCAAGCAGTTTGGTCCGCTTGAGTGAAGTGCTGTGTGAATGCAAACCAAACCAAAAGAAGGTGTGAAAATTCTCGCCATTCCCTGCTGAGTCGAACCGAGACCCCCGGACTATCCTGGTGTGTATGCGACCTTAAAGCAGACGGACAGACGAAAATTCAATATCGCTAATTCTTATCTCAAATTGTTGTCTGAGACGAGCTAAGTCGAACCGCACATGTTTTGGTGTCAACAAATGTCGCATAAGGTGACAATGCGCTCTTGAAGTACGCTGTCGTGCAGAGCTGTCTGACCCAGCCAAGCGATCAGCGGCTAAGATGGCCACTGACTGTGACGTCACCACCGGCAAACACACGCACACGGTCGGCGGCCAGTGCTGTGTTTTGCTTCATGCAACACTTGTTTACGTCTTAAAATCGGCGATTACGGATATTTCTCGGAATACTTGTGGATTACAAATAGATTATTTATGAAGATTAGGATTTCAGGAATCGAATTAATATGGTTTGGTGTTGTGTTGTCTACAGGTGCGATGGTCCTGCTGTGTTTTGCTTCATGCAACACTTGATGTTTACGTTTTAAAATCGGTGATTACGGATATTTCTCGGAATTACCAAATATTTTCATGATCATAAGAACGGTTAGGGGGAAAAAACATGCTGAAGAAAGACAGTTTAACTCACCGGTTACTTATATTGGAAGTCCATCCTCCTGTGTTTTTTAGAAGCAAAGTTCTCAATTACAGAGACATACAGTGTTCCCTATTGCTTCAGCTTCTGTATTAAAGCAGACGCCAGTGAAATAGAACCCAGGTTTGTCAGTCTTTCTTGTCCACATATATTTTGCAGGTGTCACGGCTCGCCGCTCTCAGGCATCTGCCTCAGCTGCGCGCACACCTGCACCTCGTTAGCGCCCTACATGTGCAGTAGACATTTCGTTGACAGCGATTTCGAGAATAAGATGCAATTTGCAAAAAGATTGGTGATAAAGAAAACAGCTATTCCAACTATATATCCCTCAATTCCCAAGTCTGACTGAGACAAGTGTCAGTAACAGTGGCGTGAAAAGCAAGGGTGATCTACCGAGGCGATCAGCTGTCAGAAAACGAGAAGTAAACAGGGTAAGTTTTGGATTTTTAATATTCACTGCAAATGTTTACTAAACATTTTAAATGAATTCCAAGCAATGGATGATTTTCAAAATCAAATTATTTCTGGGAAATAATGCGGCGGCGGACAGGTGCCTGTGTCAGGTTTTGCAGCGTCGCGCAAACAGAGGCACGCTGGCGGGCCCAGGCCACCAGTGTTTTGCGCGTGCTTTTGTACCTAAAACGTTGAAGAACGCGGAGTTGACAAACAGACAAACAAACCCCGGCAAAAACATAACCTCCTCCTGGCCTTTTCGGCCTGGCGGAGGTAATTACCAATGACAGTTCAGCTTTCAATTTTTAGGGAAGCAACATATTTGCTAAGAAAAATAAACATAAGCCTAAGATTGTAAGAGAAATGTGCTTTTAAAAATGGAACCCCAATTTTCTACCATAAAATGGTGCCCATTATAACTGTGAAATGTTATTTATTGGGACATAATAATTGCTATATCTGGAAACTAGTTATTTTCTTAATCTGTAGTGATACTCCATTGATTTTTGTATTTCTTTGTATATTTCTGCTGTGTTTTCAAACGTTCATACAAAGGTGGTATAGTATGTAATATTTCTTTTCAAATTGAGAAGAATTTAGTGTGTTCAAATTATTCAAATGTATACGACATGCAACTTTGATGAATGCTGAACTATGAGAATTATAACATTGACATGAACATTAATAAACTCAATATATGATTTTACAAAACTTTATTTACATATCATTGTTCACAAATCTAATCTTGGTAGGCAAAATCCCTTGTAGTGATCAGATGGGAATGTTTCTCTGATGAGACTCACCGCACAGGCAGGCAACATAACCCTCACTTCTTTCCCACAAATAAGGCTGAATACCCCCTCAGCACCACCCAAAACTACTTCATCATCCGATTCCTCATTTTCAATGTCATCATTTATATTGAGGTCGTCAAACTCGAGAAAATAATCGCTGTCCGAATCACTTTGCTCTTGTTCTGCCATTTACTATTGCTGTTGTGACGTCACCAATGCCCGCACCTATCGAGAGATGGCGGTACTGCAGCCTCACTAAGTGAAGGCTGAGCTATGAGCAAATAAGGTCATTTATGGAAGCTGGTGACACATATTAAATCGCGGGAATAGACAGAATAGAATATTTTCATACAATCTGTTGATTGGTTCAATAAAAAAATGTCACTGTCCGTCTGCTTTAAGAGCCTATCAGAGACAACTCCATAGGGACCATTTAGAATCACCAATTAACCTAACATGCATGTCTTTGGATTGTGGGAGGAAACCAGAATAGGGCTGCAACAAATGATTATTTTAAGTGAAAAAATAGTATTTTTATAAGTCGACTAATCGCGATTATTTCTGTTATCTCTGCTTCCTGTTAGCCTGGCTCTTGTTTGGGGCTCTAGTGCATGTTTTACCTCACCTGTTTAAGTCTGCACACCTGTGAAAATCACCTTGTTGTCAGTCCCTGCTTTAATATAACATTTTATAAGCAAGTTTCCTGAGCTAAATAAAATGATGCATGAAACACAATTTTGAAACTGAAGCTCAACAGCTTAATAAAATGTATTTTTAGACAAGCAATTGATACAAATTAAAAGAGCAGTCTTGAACAAAAAAGGTAAAGTGCAAAAGCAAAAAACAGCAGCTTCTGCTTAAGTCTGCGCACACAGTATCTGTCTTAACATAACATAAAAAGTGAGCTGCACGAATATTCAGAATGAAGGCTAATATTAACGAAGATGAAAAAGAGATAGCCACTCCTGTAATTCAGTCATTTACTGCATTCAACATGTTAGCCATGACTTAAACCGCTCAGCCCTCAGACACCATCCTCCAAGAGAGCTTATTGTCAGTCAGCTAAGCTAATATAACCAGCACGTTCTAACAGTATTGTCCTTTTTCTAAAGCTTGAAAATAAGCGGCACTAACTTTCTTTATTCGCTAAAACTTATTAAGCAGAAGCAGCAGTAAAGGTCACGGCTCCAGGGTGTCTCCGTTTCAGATGTTCATGCATAATAAAGAGCGATGGCAAGAACCAAGAAGACCGCCCGTGACTTCCGGTTATGGCTGCCACGTAGGACGGACGTGTCTCGCTCTGCTCTGCTCCTGGAAAAAAAAAATCGGCAAATAACTCTCTCATTTGGGACAGAACGTATCCCAGCATTTGGGCGAGGATATGTCGGCGAAGCCTAAGGCTGGAAAACCAGGAAAAGGAAAAAGCGAGCCGCCGAAACAGTCCAAATTAACGGACTTACAGGTCTGTGACGCAGCAAACAAAACTCCATATATGGCGGAGGAGGCTGGCAACGGTGCGAAATCTGCGGGGAATGGCGCAGATGCGCTGATGGCTGCCATGAGTTCAATGAGAGCGGACTTTTCCTCTAGATTTGATGGGATTATGACAGCGTTGGAAGGAATAAGAAAGGAATTGGGTGACTGTGTAGAACGAACGGCGCAGATGGAGCTCCGTCTCGCTAGTGCTGAAGATGACGTCACCCGTCTTCAATTAAAGGTGCGCACTTTGGAAAAAAAAAATAAATCTCTGGAAGATAATATTTTGGATTTGGAATCTCGGTCGAGACAGAATAATTTGAGGCTGGTGGGTCTTCCAGAGGAATCAGAAGGTCGGGACGTATGTTCCTTTCTGGAAAAGTGGATTCCGGAGGTGCTGGGCAGCGAGGAGTTGCAATCAGCAGTGATTCTGGAAAAAGCACATCGTATTGGCCCACGGAGAGATAAGGGACCGCCGAGGACCTTAATTATGAAGTTTCTTAGCAACAGAGACAGGATGAAGATCTTCAACGCTGCACGAGCTAAAAAAGGAGAGATTAAACACCAGGACCAGCAGGTGCGGTTCTACCCAGATCTGGCCACAGGAATCCAGCAATTGAGGAAGCAGTTTGATCCCGTACGTAAGGAGCTGCGCAACCTTGGGATTCGTCATGGTGTAATCTATCCTGCGAGACTGCTGACCACGTATGAGGGCAGAACCCACATCTTCAAGACCCCAGAGGAGGCGCAGGAGTTCATCAAGAAGATCAAAGAAGAAGAAGAGACTGGTGGGAGCTAAGCATGAACAAAATATAAGGTAGAATAATTAAGCATTTGCACAGGCATCTGACTGACTTGAAGTAAATAGTAAGTTTACAAAATATAGATTGTATTATATATTAAAAAAACAAAACAAAAACAAAACAAACAAACAAAAAAAAACTATGATGTACAAAGTTGTTAAAAATTTTGGAGTTAAGTTGGAAAACTACAGAGGAGAGTTAATGTTACGTCATTAAAAGCAGTAGAGTTAGGGTGATTGGGAGGATGAAGAAGGAGTGGCTTAGGCTGTTCCCCGTGGGTGTGGAACGGTCGATGGCTATATCGGGAGACAGAATTTTTCTTTTGATTTTGGGGGGTTTGCCACAAGTGTGGGAAGGGGAAATTTGTTTGTGTGTAGTTTGTAGGATGAATGTTCAACCACTCATGTTTTTGCTTCTCTGTATGAGCATGTTTACACTGCAAGGTAATCCTAAACTCTCTATTGATCATGGACCAAAGTGTTAATCTTAATTTAACTTCATGGAATTGCAGAGGTCTACAAAATTTAAAAAAACTTAAACAAGTTATGAATAAAATAAAGGACATGGGTTCAAGAATTGTGTTTTTACAAGAAACTCATCTGATAGAGGAGGATGTTAAAAGAATTAGGAGTAGATGGCAGGGAAGTGTATTCACCTCTTCATTTTCATCCCGAGCCAGGGGAGTTATGACTCTCATACATAAATCAGTTCCTTTTCAAGTGAAAAATGTAATTGGAGACAAATTTGGAAGATATGTAATCATTCAAGGTTCTTTGCTATTAGAAAATATAAATCTTGTGAACTTATATGGTCCCAATATAGATGATCAGAAGTTCTTTGCTAATTTATTTCTCATCTTATCATCACTTACAGGGCAACATATAATAGCAGGGGATTTTAATTGTACATTGAATCCAGGTGTGGATAGATCAACAGGACTGGATTGTACGCACATTGGATGTAGGATGACTATTAATCATTTTATGAAAGAATTGAGATTGTTAGATATATGGAGAGAAATGAAACCACAAGTTAAAGCCTATTCTTGTTATTCCAGTACCTACAAGACATTCTCACGTATTGATTATTTTTTGATTTCCACAGAATTAAGGTCCAAGATTCAAAACTGCTTTTATGATAACATCGTGATCTCTGATCATGCACCCTGTTGTCTAATATATGTAGATAAAAAATTGACAAAGGAATCAGGTAGATGGCAATTTCAGCATAAATGGCTTCAGGATGAGGAATTTGTCAAGTATATAGAAAAACAGATAGACGAGTTCTTTGACATCAATACTACACAAACATCAGCATGTGTAAAGTGGGAGGCTTTCAAAGCTTTTATTAGGGGACATATTATTAGTTATACAGGATCAAAATCTAAGAAGACTCGAGAGGAGAGAGCTAAATTGGAACATAAAATAAAAAGTCTTCAGGAAAAAGTGTATGCAGGAAGTGACCCAAGGTTGGAGAATGAATTACTGATTTTGAGAGCTGAATACGACAAAAAATCAGCGAATAGAGCTGCCTCGAGTCTTCTAAGATTGAAACAATCTTTTTATGAACAAGGTGAAAAATCAGGAAAATTATTAGCATGGCAGATTAAACAATTGGAAATTAAAACACCAATTACCAGTATTATAAGTAACGGACAGGTAGTTATAGATCCTTTAGAAATTAATAGAGCCTTTAGAGATTACTATGAAAAATTATATGATACCAAAAATGAACCTGATTTAACAAAACTAAATGGGTTTTTGAACGAACTATCTATACCGTGTATTCCAAATGAAAACAGGGAGATATTGGAGTCTAAAATTAGTCAAGAAGAAGTTGGGCTAGCCATTGATAATATGAAATCAGGAAAAAGTGCAGGACCAGATGGTCTTCCAGTTGACCTTTATAAAAAATTTAAGAATAAATTAATAAAACCTTTTTTGGAAATGGTTTTAGAAGCATTTCAAAATAATAATTTACCATCATACATAAATAATGCCTTAATTATACTGCTGCCAAAACCAGGTAAGCCCTCTAATAAATGTGAAAATATGAGACCAATAAGCCTATTAAACGCCGACCTTAAGATAATCTGTAAAATTTTAGCAAGACGAATACAAGAAATTTTACCAAATATTATTAATCGAGATCAGAATGGCTTTATAAAGGGTAGACAAGGCTTCCATAATGTAAGAAGACTATTTAATATTATTTATTTTAATAAAGAAGCACCGGATACAGCTCTCCTATCATTGGACGCCGAAAAGGCCTTTGATAGAGTTGAATGGCCCTTTCTTTTTGAAGTCCTACAAAGGTTTGGACTTGGAAATAATTTCATAAAATGGGTTCAAATAATATACAATAATGCTACAGCAGAAATCCTAACAAATAACAATATTTCAAAACCAATAAAAATCAATAGAGGATGTCGACAAGGCTGTCCACTTTCACCTTTACTGTTTACTATGGCAATTGAACCTTTAGCGATAGCGATACGTTTACATTCACAAATATATGGAATTAAAGTTGGACCAACAGAACATAAAATCTCCCTGTACGCCGATGATATAATTTTGTTTATGTCGAATCTAAAAAAATCAATTCCAACCTTGTTGAATTTAATAAAGAATTTTGGGGAAATATCAGGATATAAAATAAATAAAACTAAATCTTCAATATTAATGCTAAATGAGACCCAGAGAAATTACCCAGCCCCTGAGGTAAATCAATTCAATGTTGTAAATCAGTTTAAATATTTAGGAATCCAAATTATGCCTAAGCTAGAATCAGTCGCTAGCGTCAACTATGAAGCCTTAATGTCAGATATCAATGAGTTAACTCAGAGATGGATGTCACTACCAATGTCGATGATCGGGAGAATCAATATACTTAAAAGTAATATTTTACCTAAAATACTTTATTTATTTCAATACATTCCCTTATCACCACCTTTAGATCTATTCTCAAGAATAAAAAAAAAGTTAGTGGAATTTATATGGAACAACAGGAGGGCTAGATTACGTTTGTCTTTATTATATTTACCATTTGATCGTGGAGGTCTGAAATGTCCAAATTTTATGTTGTATTATTGGTCGGCACAACTGAGGTCTATGACATATTATTTTTCATCAAATGATCTCCCTCACTGGACTGAAATGGAATCATACAATTTACCTTTACCTCTTCCCATATTCATATACTCAGATTCGGCAAAAAAATTACAAAAACAAGTTAAAAATCCATTTGTAAAGCATATGATCAAAATATGGTGTGAAGCTAAAAACTACTTAAAAGAACCACAGTTATTGTCACAATTTAGTCCAATATGGGGTAATCAATATTTTAAACCAGGGAGAGCGGACGCTGTATTTAAAGTATGGAATTTAAAAGGGATACAAAAGATTCAGGATTTATATTTGCCATGTGCAGACAACATAATGTCTTTTGAAGAGCTGAGGATCAAATTTAATCTCAATAGAACACATTTTTTTAAATATCTTCAACTTAGAAACTTTATTCGATCAAATCAAAATAAAGCTCTCACTCGACCTATTTATTCATCCTTGGAAAAAATGATGATGAAAGATAGTAAAAGAAAGGGTATTATTTCAGAGTTTTATAACTCATTGACACTATCTTCAAGTGAAAATTCACTGAAAAGATTAAACTACTGGAAAGAAGATCTGCAAATTGAAATTTCAGAGGAACAATGGGAATTGGCTTGTACAGAAGCTCAAACCAAATCAATAAATGCACGCCTTAAATTGATACATTTCAAATGGTTAATGCGGATGTATGTTACACCGGAGGAGTTAAATAGATATAACAAAAATATACCAGATACATGCACAAAATGCATGGAAAGTAAAGGAACCCTATTTCATTGTTTATGGGAATGTAGATTAATAAGAATGTTTTGGGAAGAGGTGAGGGTAACAATTGAAAAAATAATCTCAAAACAAATCATATTGAATCCTAAACTGTTTTTGTTGGGTCTGTACCCAGAAAAGCATAATTTTAATAAAAGTGAAAGAACATTCATAGACCTCAGTTTGCTTAATGCCAAAAAATGTATTGCACTATTATGGAAAAAGACTCATAGACCAGATGTGACTCAGTGGTTAAGACAGATGTTAACAAACCTTCCATTAGAAAGAATAACATATATACTGAAATCAAAGGAAATTGTGTTTGAGAATATATGGAGACCTTTTATTGATTATGTAAAAAATTTAAACATAACTCTTGAAGAAGAAGGTGAATGATGTGTGTGGACCTTGTAAATTCCAAACTGGTGAACATAATATGTATACTTATGTATTGGATTGTCTAGACTAAACAGAGGAGCATTGTTGAAGACTTGATTTTGTTGGTGGTTGTTGGTGTTTTTAGTGCATTTTTTTTTTTTTTTTTTGTAGTACTTTAGTGTTAGGGTTTGATTGTTTGTATCATGTTTGTTAAAAAAAAAAAAAAAAGGTTCAATAAAGATATTGTGGAAAAAAAAAAAGAAGACCGCCCGTAAAATCTACTGGAGGAAGAAGCCCCCCAGGAGACAGCTAGCCACCAGGGCTGCTCGGAGAGACGCTCCGGCCACCGGCAGAGTGAAGAGACCTCGCCGTCACAGGCCCGTGGCTCTGAGAGAGATCCGTCGCTACCAGAAATCCACGGAGCTGCTCATCCGTAAGCTGCCCGTCCAGCGCCTGGTGAGGGAGATCGCTCAGGACTTCAAGACCGTCCTGCGTTTCCTGAGCTTCGCCGTCATGGCTCTGCAGGAGACCAGCGAGGCCCACCTGGTGGTCTCTTCTTCGCTAAGGGGGTCACCATCATGCCCAAAGACTTCTAGCTGGCCCACCGCATCCGCGGAGAGAGAGCTTAGACTTTCTGCTGCACATTCACCAACCAACCATAATGCTCTGCACTGTGTGTCTATATATATACATTTATAGTAATATGGACATATGTTTACTAGATGTTGTTTTTTCTTGCCTTCTGATTGTTGCTCTGAGTGTTGCTATCCCTGTGCTGTTGCAATCCTGGAATTTCCCCATTGTGGGACTAATAAAGGCTTATCTTATCTTATCATGATAGTGCTGCCATGATAAGATACTCTGTAAGTCTGCTTTGCAGAGTCTGCATTTTACTTATTTTGTTTCTTTATTTTCAGTAAAATATTCCCATACTTTCAAATGTTTGGGTCTTGCTTCTTTTTAGCTCATCTTCTCTGTGTTTATCTTTCTGCGCTTGAAATTGCTCAGGCATGCTAGACAACAGAAGCGCTACTGCCGCCAGTAGTTCTGGTAGTGCACTGCAGTTACAACTGAACTTTTCCACGGCATGTCCATAACTTTATAATTAAACGATGTGTCGACAATAAAATTTTGCATCGACAAATTTTTTATGATCGATGCTGTCAACGTCAACTAATTATTGCAGCCCTAAACCAGAACATCTGGAGTAAACCCACACAGCACAGGGACAACATGCAAACTCCACACAAAAAGGTTCCCACCCCTGCCAGTCTGGGGATTCAAATCTGGAACCTTCTCGCTGTTAAGCACTGTTTCCTCTGGCTTAAAGACCTTGGCATAGTGGCAATATATTTTTCCGGGGGAAAGGGGGGGGGAGGCAACACATGACACTATTGTAACCGGAATATGTTAACGTATATCTTGAATGTTGGAATACTGGCCCAGCCGGAGTCACACCCAGACATCCTGTGCTTGGACTTTTTACTGGTGTCATCCTTCTCTCCTTCCTCTGCTCTCACCTCTCCTGGACCCTCTGCCTGAACACTTTCCTCTGCTTGGCTCCTCTCTTCTGTCTCATCTTGCCCTCTCTGAACCCTGTCTAATTCAGGTTCTCTCTCTGTCTATGGTGGCATACAAACAGGTTAGAAAATACCAAGTGTCACGTTTTGTCCTGCAGGATTTTTCTGTCATGGTTTACATAAATGACAAAAATATGTGTATTTTTTGTATTTTTATTCTAGTGTTTCTTTTTTCCCCCCATTGAGAGAGTAGGGAAGGGAAGGGAAAAAACATTCATTATAGTAATTAACACACACATACAGTTAGGCCCAAAAATATTTGGACAGTGACACAAGTTTTGTTATAACACATGTTTAAACAATGTGTAGACTTTAAGACCAGAGGAGAGAATATGTTGGACTTAGTGTACACAAACACAGATGCATATAAAGTGATACCCCGCCCCAATCTCGGCCGTTCTGATCACATGTCCGTGATGCTGCTGCCTGCCTACAAACCTTTATTGAAGCGCAGCAGGCCAGCAGTGAAACAAATCAGGATTTGGCCAGAGAGTGCAACCTCTGCACTGAAAGACTGTTTTCTGCACACAGACTGGGAGATCTTCAAAATAGCAGCCTCCCAGGAAGACAAGACAGATGTGGATGTGGAGGAGTATGCTGACACAGTCACCAGCTACACTGCGAAGTGCACAGAGGATGTTACCACAGTGAAGAACCATCACTATGCGGGTTAATCATAAGCCCTGGATGACTGCAGAGGTGCGCTCGCTGCTTACAGCCAGAGATGCAGCCTTCAGAGCGAAGGACAGGATCGCCCTCCGCTCAGCCAGGTCTGCGCTCTCAAAGGGAATTAAGGCGGCAAAGCACGCCTATGCGGAGAAAATCCAAGGACACCTCTGTGACACTAGGAACACCAAGCAGATGTGGCAGGGAGTTCGGACACTGACGGGCTATAAGTCTAGGCAGGGGGTTGATGATGACGACGCTTCGCTTCCAGACAGACTTAACGACTTCTTTGCACGTTTTGAAGCATCAAACCCGACAATCAGAGGGAGGGCTGGCCCACCCCCACCATCGGTCGGACCAGCTTTTACCATCAACACAGCGGACACACGGAGGACCCTAACCAGAGTCAACCCACGCAAAGCTGCAGGTCCAGACAACATTCCGGGACATGTGCTCCGAGACTGCGCGAGCGAGTTGGCGGATGTCCTGACTGACATTTATAACATCTCCCTGAGTCAGGCCATAGTTCCCAGATGCTTCAAGACCTCTATCATTGTACCAGTGGCAAAGAAACCAGTTGTGCCCTGTTTGAATGACTATCGTCCTGTTGCACTGACACCAATTGTGATGAAGTGTTTTGAACGGCTTGTCAAACCACACATTACAGCCTGCCTCCCTGCATCACACGACCCACTCCAGTCTGCATATCGTTCAAACCGCTTCACGGAGGATGCTGTAGTCACCACCCTACACTCTGTCATCACCCACCTGGACCAGAAAGATACCTACGCCAGACTACTGTACATTGATTTCAGTTCAGCATTCAACACCATTATTCCCCAGAGACTGATGGAGAAATTACTCCTTCTCGGTCTGAACACCGCCACATGTCTCTGGATCCTGGATTTCCTGACTGAGAGACCTCAGTCTGTCCGGGTTGGAAACATCATCTCCAACTCTGTCACACTGAGCACCGGATCCCCTCAAGGCTGTGTACTCAGTCCACTGTTGTTTACACTTCTAACACATGACTGTGTATCCAGACATGAGGGGAACCAGATTATTAAGTTTGCAGACGACACCACAGTGGTGGAACTTATTCAGAGGGATGAGGAATCAATGTACAGGGAAGAAGTGAGAGACCTGGAGGGCTGGTGCAGGGAGAACAATCTGGTGCTCAACGTGGACAAAACGAAGGACAGGATTATCGACTTCCGGCGGTCACAGCCCGAGCACGTCCCCCTCAGCATCGGCGGCCGTTTAGTGGAGAGAGTAGAGAACATCAAGTTCCTCGGAGTGCAGATCTCGCAGGACCTGACCTGGAGCAAGAATTCCTTGGGGATCAGGAAGCGGGCTCAGCAGAGACTGCACTTCTTGAGGAAACTCAAACAGGCCTCTCTCCCCATCTGCATCCTCAGGACCTTCTACAGAGGTGTGGTGGAGAGTGTTCTGACGTACTGCATTGCTACACGGTACTCCAGCTGCAGTATGTCAGACAAAAAAGCCCTGCAGAGGATAGTCAAGGGGGCTGAGAGGGTAATTGGAGTCTCCCTCCCCTCTGTCCAAGAACTTTTTCAGAACCGCTGTAGGAGCAGGGCACTGAACCTTGTCAAGGACCGTTCTCACCCTCTGCATAAACACTTTGAACTTCTTCCATCTGGTAAACGATTCCGGAGCATCAGAGGCAGAACCACCAGACTGATCAACAGCTTCCTTCCACAAGCTGTCAGGATGCTGAACAGTTGACCCGGAATCTCTCATACACACTACTGCACCTACGGACATTTTGTATATTATTTGTATATTATAGTTAGTTGGTTGTTTTTCCCCCAAGTATGTCTCAGGGATGTGTGAATGGATGGGGGGGGGGGGGGGGGTGGAGCTATGTGGGAGTGTGTCTTAAATCATGCTGCTTCTATTTATATGGATGCCAAGAGAAACGCAATTTCATCTTGCCTGCACTACAGTTGTATGTACAGCAATATGACAATAAAGTTGAGGGTCGGGACCCATGTTCCTTTTTGGAAAAGTGGATTCCAGAAGCGCTGAACAACGCGGAGCTGCAATCATCAGTCGTTCTAGAAAGCGCACACCGAATTGGCCCACTGAGAGATAATAAGGGACCACAGAGGACGTTAATTATGAAGTTCCTCAGCTACAGACACAGGATGATGATCTCCAACGCTGCGCGAGCCAAAGGAGTAATTAAATACCAGGATCAGCAGGTGCGGTTCTACCCAGATTTGGTCACAGGAATCCAACAATTAAGGAAACAGTTTGACCCCGTCCGTAAAGAGCTGCGCAACCTTGGGATTCGTCATGGAGTGATTCACCCTGCAAGACTGTTGGCCACGTATAAGGGCAGAACACACATCTTCAAGACCCCTGAGGAGGCGCAGGAGTTCATCAAGAAGATCCAAGTAGAGACTGGTGGGAGCTAAGCATGAACAAAATATAAAGTAGAATATTTAAGCATTTGCACAGGCATCTAACTGATCTGAAGCATATAGCAAGTTTACAAAATATAGATTGTATTACATATTAAAAAAAAAAAAACCTATGATGTACAAAGTTGCTATAAAATTTTGGAGTTAAGTTGGAAAACTACAGAAGAGAGTTAATGTTACGTCATTAAAAGCAGTAGAGTTAGGGTGATTGGGAGGATGAAGAAGGAGTGGCTTTGGCTGATCCTCGTGGGTGTGGAGCGGTCGATGGCTATATCGGGAGACGGAATTTTTCTTTTGATTTTGGGGGGGATTACCACGAATGTGGGAAGGGGGAATTTGTTTGTGTGTAGTTTGTAGGATGAATGTTCAACCACTCATGTTTTTGCTTCTCTGTATGAGCATGTTTACACTGCGAGGTAATCCCAAACTCCCTATTGATCATAGACCAAAGCGTTAATCTTAATTTAACTTCATGGAATTGCAGAGGTCTACAAAATTTAAAAAAACTTAAACAAGTTATGAATAAAATAAAAGACATAGGTTCAAAAATTGTGTTTTTACAAGAAACTCATCTAATAGAGGAGGATGTAAAAAGAATTAGGAGTAGATGGCAAGGAAGTGTATTCACCTCATCATTTTCATCCCGAGCCAGGGGAGTTATGACTCTCATACATAAATCAGTCCCATTTCAAGTGAAAAATGTAATTGGAGACAAATTTGGAAGATATCTAATCATTCAAGGATCTTTGCTATTAGAAAATATAAATCTGGTGAACTTATACGGTCCCAATATAGATGATCAAAAGTTCTTTGCTAATTTATTTCTTATCTTATCATCACTTACAGGACAACATATAATAGCAGGGGATTTTAATTGTACATTGAATCCCGGTATAGATAGATCAACAGGACTGGACTGAACGCACAATGGATGCAGGATGATCATTAATCATTTTATGAAAGAACTGAGATTGCTAGATGTATGGAGAGAAATGAAACCACAAGTTAAAGCCTACTCTTGTTATTCTAATACCTACAAGACATTCTCACGTATTGACTATTTTTTGATCTCCACAGAATTAAGGTCCAAGATTCAAAACTGCTTTAATGATAATATTGTGATCTCTGATCATGCACCCTGTTGTCTCATATATGTAGATAAGAAATTGACAAAGGAACCAGGTAGGTGGCAATTTCAGCATAAATGGCTTCAGGATGAGGAATTTAAGTACATAGAAAAACAGATGAGTTCTTTGATATCAATACAACACAAACATCAGCATGTCTAAAGTGGGAGGCTTTCAAAGCTTTTATTAGGGGACATATTATTAGTTATACAGGTTCAAAATCTAAGAAGACTCGAGAGGAGAGAGTCCAATTGGAACATAAACTAAAAATTCTTCAAGAAAAAGTGTATGCAGGAAGTGACCCAAAGTTAGAGAATGAATTACTGATTCTGAGAGCTGAATATGACAAAAAATCAGCGAATAGAGCTGCCTCGAGTCTTCTAAGATTGAAGCAATCTTTTTATGAACAAGGTGAAAAATCAGAAAAATTATTGGCATGGCAGATTAAAAGAATTATTAGAATTTAAAACACCAATTACTAGTATTATAAGTAATGGACAGGTAGTTGTAGATCCTTTAGAAATTAATAGAGCCTTTAGAGATTACTATGAAAAATTATATGATACAAAAAATGAAACTGACTTAACAAAACTAAATGGGTTTTTGGATGGACTATCTATACCGTGTATTCCAAATGAAAATAGGGAGATACTGGAGTCTAAAATTAGTCAAGAAGAAGTTGGGCTAGCCATTGATAATATGAAATCAGGAAAAAGTGCAGGACCAGATGGTCTTCCAGTTGACCTTTATAAAAAAAATTTAAGAATAAATTAATAAAACCTTTTTTGGAAATGGTTTTAGAAGCATTTCAAAATAGTAATTTACCACCATACAAGGAATAATGTCTTAATTATACTGCTGCCAAAACCAGGAAAACCCTCTAATAAATGTGAAAATATGAGACCAATAAGCCTATTAAATGCTGACCTTAAGATAATCTGTAAAATTTTAGCAAGACGAATACAAGAAATTTTACCAAATATTATTAACCGAGATCAGAATGGCTTTATAAAGGGAAGACAAGGCTTCCATAATGTAAGAAGACTATTTAATATTATTTATTCTAATAAAGAAGCACCAGATACAGCTCTCCTATCATTGGACGCCGAAAAGGCCTTTGATAGGGTCGAATGGCCCTTTCTTTTTGAAGTCTTACAAAGGTTTGGACTTGGAAATAATTTCATAAAATGGGTTCAGATAATGTATAATAATGCTACAGCAGAAATCCTAACAAATAGCAATATCTCAAAATCAATAAAAACCAATAGAGGATGTCGACAAGGCTGTCCACTTTCACCTTTACTGTTTACTATGGCAATTGAAGCTTTAGCGATGGCAGTACATTTACATTCACAAATATATGGAATTAAAGTTGGACCAACAGAACATAAAATCTCCCTGTATGCCGATGACATAATTTTGTTTATGTCGAATCTTAAAAAATCAATTCCGACCTTGTTGAATTTAATAAAGAATTTTGGGGAAATATCAGGATATAAAATAAATAAAACTAAATCTTCAATATTAATGCTAAATGAGACCCAGAGAAATTACCCAGCTCCTGAGGCAAATCAATTCAATGTTATAAATCATTTTAAATATTTAGGAATTCAAATTGTGCCTAAGCTAGAATTAGTCGCCAGTGCCAACTATGAAGCCTTAATGACAGATATTAATGAGTTAATTCAGAGATGGATGTCACTACCAATGTCGATGATAGGGAGAATCAATATACTTAAAAGTAATATCTTACCTAAAATACTTTATTTATTTCAATACATTCCTTTACCACCACCTTCAGATCTATTCTCAAGAATTAAAAAAAAGTTAGTGGAATTTATATGGAACAACAGAAAGGCTGGATTACGTCTGTCCTTGCTATATTTACCATTTGATCGTGGAGGTCTGAAATGTCCAAACTTTATGTTGTATTACTGGTCGGCACAACTGAGGTCTATGACATATTATTTTTCATCAAATGATCTTCCTCACTGGACTGAAATGGAATCATACAATTTACCTTTACCTCTTCCCATATTTATATACTCAGATTTGGCAAAAAAATTACAGAAACAAGTAAAAAATCCATTTGTAAAGCATATGATCAAAATATGGTGTGAAACTAAAAAATATTTAAAAGAACCACACTTATTGTCACAATTTAGCCCAATATGGGGTAATCAATATTTTAAACCAGGGAGAGCGGATGCTGTATTTAAAGTATGGAATTTAAAAGGGATTCAAAAGATTCAAGATTTATATCTGTCATGTTCAGATAACATAATGTCTTTTGAAGAGCTGAGGATCAAATTTAATCTTAATAGAACACATTTTTTTAAATATCTTCAGCTTAGGAACTTTATTCGATCAAATCAAAATAATGCTCTCACTCGACCTATTTATTCATCCTTGGAAAAAATTTTGACGAAAGATAGCAAGAGGAAGGGTATTATTTCAGAGTTTTATAACTCATTGACACTATCCTCAAGTGAAAACTCACAGAAAAGATTGAATTATTGGAAAGGAGACTTGCAAACTGAAATTTCAGAGGAACAATGGGAATTGGCTTGCACAGAAGCTCAAACCAAATCAATAAATGTACGTCTTAAATTGATACATTTTAAATGGTTAATGCGGATGTATGTTACACCGGTGGAATTAAATAGATATAACAAAAACATACCAGATACGTGCACAAAATGCATGGAAAGTAAAGGAACCCTATTTCATTGTGTATGGGAATGTAGAAAAATTAGAATGTTTTGGGAAGAGGTGAGGGTAACAATTGAAAAAATAATTTCAAAACAAATCATATTGAATCCTAAATTGTTTTTGTTGGGTCTGTACCCAGAAAAGCATAACTTTAATAAAAGTGAAAGAGCATTCTTAGACCTCAGTTTGCTTAATGCCAAAAAATGTATTGCACTATTGTGGAAAAAGACTCATAGACCAGATGTGACTCAGTGGTTAAGACAGATGTTAACAAACCTTCCACTAGAAAGAATAACATACATATTGAAATCAAAGGAAATTGTGTTTGAGAATATATGGAGACCTTTCATTGATTATGTAAAGAATTTAAACATAACTTTTGAAGAAGAAGGTGAATGATGTGTGTGGACCTTGTAAATTCCAAATTGGTGAATGTATAATATGTATACTTATGTAATGGATTGCCTAGACTAAACAGAGGAGCATTGTTGAAGACCTGCCTTAGTTAGTGGTTGTTGGTGTTTTTAGTATAATTTTTTTTATTACTTTAGTGTTAGTGTTTGATTGTTTGTGTTATGTTTGTAAAAAAAAAAGGTTCAATAAAAACATTGTGGGAAAAAAAATATGACAAAGTTTGATTTGATTTTGATTTGATTTTAGCTGTTTACAAAAACATATTCAAGATACAATTATATAATCAACATGGGCTTAAAGTGCAGACTCTCAGCTGTAATTTGAGAGTATTCACATCCAAATTGGAGCAAGGGTTTAGGAATTACACCTCTTTAATACGTAGCCGCCTCTTTTTCAAGGGACCAAAAGTAATTGGACAATTGACTCAGAAGGCTGCAAAAAAAAATAACAAGGCTGCATGGGCTCTTCCTTCGTTAACCTGTCATCAATTAAGCAATTAAAAGGTCTGGAGTTGATTCCAGGTGTGGCGTTTGCATTTGGAAACTGTTGCTGTGAACACACAACATGCGGTCAAAGAAGCTCTCAATGGAGGTGAAACAGACCATCCTGAGGCTGAAAAAAAGAAGAAATCCATCAGAAAGATAGCAGAAATGTTAGGCGTGGCCAAATCAACAGTTTGGTACATTCTGAGAAAAAAAAGAGTGCACGGTGAGCTTGAGAACTCAAAAAGGCCTGGACGTCCACGGAAGACAACAGTGGCGGATGATCACAGAATCCTTTCCATGGTGAAGAACAACCCTTCACAACATCTGCTCAAGTGAAGAACACTCTCCAGGAAGTAGGTGTATCAGTATCTAAGTCTACCATAAAGAGAAGACTTCATGAGAGTAAATACAAAGGATTCACCACAAGGTGCAAACCATTAATCAGCCTCAAAAATAGAAAGGCCAGAATTGACGTTGCCAAAAAACACCTGAAGAAGCCAGCCCAGTTCTGGAACAGCATTCTTTGGACAGATGAGACTAAGATCAACCTGTACCAGAATGATGGGAAGAAGAAAGTTTGGAGAAGAATTGGAACAGCTCATGATCCAAAGCACACCACATCTTCTGTAAAACATGGTGGAGGCAGTGTGATGGCATGGGCATTCATGGCTTCCAATGGCACTGGGTCACTTGTGTTTATTGATGATGTGACAAAAGACAGAAGCAGCCGGATGAATTCTGAAGTGTATAGGGATATAGTGGGGTAAAAAAGTATTTAGTCAGCCACCAATTGTGCAAGTTCTCCCACTTAAAAGATGAGCGAGGTCTCCAATTTTCATCATAGATATACCTCAATTATGAGAGACAAAATGAGAAAAAAAAAATCCAGAAAATCACATTGTCTGATTTTTATTTTTTTTTATTTAAGTTTTTGTAAAGGGTATACAGGTCGTTACAGCAATGCAGTGTTTACATTTTCATCACATGTTCCCTTATTTTCTGATATCTGACAACATTGGAAGATTAATTCTTACAACACCCCTTTTTTTTTTTTTTTTAAAGTGAAAGAAAAAGTGAAATTAAAGAGAAAAAAAAACAAAAAACAAATAAAAAAAACCAAACAAACCAGTAAAAAACAAACAAAAAGAAAAAGTAAGTAAATAAAGATAAAAGAGCATCTGAGTAGCATTGGAACAAAGAGCGGAACCATTATTGAAATGGTATTTGTCAAAGATTAGATCTAATGGAAGACACATATGCGGTCCAGGGTTGCCAAAAGTTCATGAACCCATCCATGTCCTGTCTCAGTGCGAATGTCAACTTTTCCATCGAGTAAATGTCTTGGATCACGTTAGTCCAATCTTCAGGTGTAGGACAGTCCTTCAACATCCATTTTTTAGTTAGAGCTTTTTTGCTTGCCAATATTAAAACATTGAATAAGTATTTTTCTCCTCGTCTTTCCAGTGAGTCCGGTAGTAAACCCAAATACAAAGTTACAAAAGAAAAGGGAACTGTAATTTTGAATATTTTCCCCAATATTGTCTGTACCTTGGTCCAATATTGGTGGATAACTGGGCATGACCAAAACACATGAAAATGATTTGCAGTCTTTTCACCACACAAGCGCCAACAGTTCAATCCCTTATGGGTAAATTTGTTTTGTGCAGGTGTTCTGAAAAATCTTGCCAAGTTTTTCCATCCAAATTCTCTCCACTGCAGGGATGAGGTACTTTTCCATTGCTGTTTATTTAGCTTTTCCCATATTTCCAGTTGTAAAGTGAAATTCCCCTCTTTTTCCCATCTCTCTTTTATATAAGATGTGTTGTCTCCTTTTAAGTCTTGAAGACCTTGGTATATTTTAGAAATGTATCTGATCCCTGGGATCCCTTTATATGCCATTAAGAAGACCTTCAGAACACCTGACTGGGCCCTTTCCAAAACCTCCTTTTTAAGTATATTGTTTATGTGGTGTCTAAGCTGGAAGAACCTGTAAAGGTCTTGATTTATTAGGCCTTGTTTTTTCAAATCTTCAAAACTTCTTAAGATTTGCCCTTTAAAAAAATCGTAATATTTTATCAGCCCTTTCTCCTTCCACTTTTTAAATCTGGTGTCTGTTTTATTAGGAGTAAAGTCCTGATCATAGGCGATCCATTGCAGAAGTCGATAGGGCTCTTTAGTTTGATTCTGACTATCTTAAACCAAATTTTTAGCGGGGTCTCTATCCACGGGTTAGTGTTATTCAAAAGCTTAGGTAAGGCATTGTTCCCTATTATCGCCTGTAGGGGGATGTCACTTGTTATTTGGCATTCGATCTCCTTCCATTGTGCAGTGTAGACTGGGTTACATATCTCTACTAAAGTTTTAATTTGTGCGGCTTTAAAGTAGTTCCTGATATTTGGCAGCGCGAGCCCACCTTTGTCTTTGTTTAGCTGTAGGGTTCTATATCTGATTCTAGGTCTCTTGCCCTGCCATATGAATCTTGAGATCCTTCTGTCCAGCTCCTGCCATGTTTTTTTGGGAGGTTCTACCGGTATTGTTTGGAAAAGGTATAGAAGACGTGGAAGTATATTCATTTTGACTGCTTCAATTCTTTGTGCAGTACCCAAGAATGGTATCATATTCCATCTTGCTAGGTCAGATTTTATTTTTGTCACCAGTGGATCATAGTTTAGTAATATAATTTTGTTGAGTTGTTTCGGGATATTGACCCCCAGATATTTCATAGATTCCGACTCCCAGTTAGTTTTGAGTTTGCTTAGTGAATAATGATTTGGGTCATAGTTGAATGTTAAAACTTGGGTTTTATGCATATTTAATTTGTACCCCGATAAATCTCCATACTCTGAAAAAACTGAGGTTAGTTCTGGTAAAGAAGTGTCCGGCTGCCCTAGGTATATTAAAATGTCATCAGCAAAGAGTGCTATTTTATGTTCCTTCTGACCAAGTGTAATACCTTGAATTTTTTGGTTTTGTCTTATCCATTGGCTCAGAGGTTCTATGAAGATTGCAAAGAGCAGTGGAGACAGGGGGCAGCCCTGACGACATCCTCTTTCCAGTTCAAAAGATGATGATAAATTACCGTTAATCCTTATTTTAGCTGTTGGTTTTTTATATAATGCCTGTATAGTTCTAATGAAGTTGTTATGAAAATTGAAACTGGATAAGATTCTATATAGAAAAGACCAGTCAACCGAATCAAATGCTTTTTCAGCATCTAATCCCAATATGACTGCATTTAAGTTATATTTTTTTATATGATGAATTATGTGCAAAGTGCGTCGAATGTTGTCTTGTGTCTGTCTTTGTCTTATAAAACCTGTTTGGTCTAAATGAATTAGGTCTGTCAGTATATTTTCTAACCTTTTGGCAAGGATAATGGTAAAAAGCTTATAGTCCTGATTTAGTACACTGATTGGTCTGTAGTTGGAGCACTCTAGTTTATCCTTTTCAGGTTTAGGTATAACTGCAATGACCCCTTCTCTCCAGGAGGGGGGGATTTCCCCTGTGTGGAGGACATAATTAAATGTTTTCAGGAGGAGAGGAGATAGTTGCTGTTTAAAGGTTTTGTACCACTCTGCTGTATAGCCATCAGCTCCTGGGGATTTGTTAGCTTTAAGTTTCATAATTGCTTTTTCCAATTCTTTAGGATGTATTTCTGACAGTAGTGTTTTATTTTGTGACTCCGTAAGTTGGGGAAGGTTTAATGTGTTTAGGAATGCCTCGGATGCGTTTTTATGTTTTTTGTGGGAGTATAAGTTCTTATAGTAATTCTCGAAGTTTTTAAGAATATCCTGAATTCTGAATTTTATTTCCTTTGATACTGGGTCTCTGATTTTGTAGATTGCTCTTTCTGTTTGATGTTTCCTCAATTTATAGGCTAGCAATTTTGCCGATTTACTGCCTGCTTCATAGTATTTTTGTTTCAGAAATGTAAGTTTCTTCTGGATTTCTATTGTGTAGATCTCATTTATTTGGTTTTTAATTTCCTTAATCTTGAGCGAGTCAGTAGAATGAGTGTTGCCTTTGTGTTCTTTTTCTAGGTTCCTAAGTTCTGACTCTAATGTGGATAGTTTTTCTTGTCTTAGTTTCTTTTGGGTTGCCAGTTTTGCAATAATCTTTCCTCTTATTACAGCTTTACATGCATCCCACAGTATTAAAGGGGATACTTCTCCATTATCGTTATCTTCCAAATATCTGAGAATATCTGATTCCAATTCATCTTTCAATGGTCCTTTCAGGACATTTGAATTTAACCTCCAAGAAAATGTATTATTTGTGTATTTTTGGATATTTAAGTCCATGTAGATCGGACTGTGGTCGGAGAGATCCATCAGTCCTATTTTACATGTTTTTACTCTTCCAATGTCTCTATTAAACATAAAAAAATAGTCAATCCTTGAGTAAGATGAATGTGGAGTTGAGTAAAATGTATAGTCTTTTACACTGGGGTTGAGTTCCCTCCACACGTCACAGATTCCCAATTCTTTTAGTAGCATCCGAGTCTTCCTGTTTTGGGTGTTATTTTGATGTGGGGAATTACCAGAAGCATCCCAGTATGGATTCAGTCTAAGATTGAAGTCCCCACCACATATCACTAAACCTTGAGCTTTAGTTATCATTAGGTCGAATACATTTTTATAAAATTTCCAGTTAGCCCCTGGGGGAGCATACACATTCAGCAGGGTGATATCTTCTCCCTCTAGCCGCCCAGTTACCAAACTGTATCTCCCTTCTTTATCTTTGTGTTCTGATTTTTTTTCAAATGTAATTTTGGTTGATATCAATGTCGCTACTCCCCTCCTCCTCCCTGATTTATATGAAGATGAAGAGATCATTTTAAACCCTTGTCTACTGAGTTTATTGTGTTCCACGTCTGTTAGGTGGGTTTCTTGTAAAAGTATTATTCCTGCTTTGTCTTTTTTCATTTTGCCTAGAATCTTGGATCTTTTAACTGGATTCAGGATTCCTTTTACATTATATGAAATTATTTTGGTTACACCCTGTTTCTCCATTGTGTTGTTTTGTTTAGTATAACTGTGTGGTGGCCCTCTTTTGTGCTACTCAGAAACTGAAAGAACATTAAAAACAAGAAAAACATTAAGAACATAGTGTAAAAAACTTTAAAACAAAAAGCTGTCATAAGAACTTCCTGAGCTGAGGTCTTTTTAAAGACCCTGTAAGAGCCTTGATGGAGTGAAGGCTCTGAGGGAAATTCCTCAAACTCTGTTACGTGTTGAGGGCCCTCTCTTACCACTGAAAGTAGTCCCATGCTTTTAACGTGAGTTTCAGAACCCAATCCAAACTTGTAATGATTTTTTTTTTTTCCTTTTATGCCTAAACCCTGTGAAATTGTGCGCACCCTCCCACCCCCATCACATCAAACATTCACGCAAAAACAGTATTTGTTAGTATGAGGAGAACATGTGGATTATTGTCACATTTCTATTTTAACAAGTTTTTTTTTTTTTTTTATTACAAAGACTTATTTGTTTCAAATAATATGATTGTTCCATGAAATGTTTTACCACATGCTGAATATGCATCTCCTTTAATGTTTGTTACCTTGTATGAGGGGGGTTGGATGTGCGGATTGATTCAAGAGAAAAAAAAAAAAAAAAAAAGGTCGCTATTCCAACCTGAAAACGGATAGTTTATCCGCGACGCTCTGGTGCTGGGTTTCCCGCTGCTGGTCCGTGGATTTTGAGGGTCTTTGTGTTGTCCATGTTTGCGCTTTGATCTTCTCACTCGGGTCTGCTGCGGGTTTAAATACCGTTACCGGGAGCCCTCTTTTCGCCATGTCAGCTGTTGCTTCTTCCGCCGAATTATAGAGACACGTTTCATCGCCGTAGAAGACCCTTAACTTCGCAGGAAATGGTGTCTGAAAGCGCAATTTCTTCTCTCTTAACACCTTTTTCGCGTCATTGTATTCCCTGCGCTTTTTAAGGACCTCCGGGGCGTAATCGTGTTCCACGTAGACTTTTCTCTCCTGGTGCATAAATCCTTTTTTCTGCCGGGCCAGTCTTACAACCTCTTGTTTTATTTTGAAATTGGAAAATCTTACCAACACCGAACGTGGGGGCGCTTCCGCCGCCGGCCTAGCGGCTAATGAACGATGTGCCTTTTCTATCTTCAAGTCGGTGGTTTGTGGAATATCCAATTTCTCTCTTAGTAAGGATTCCACGCATTCTGCCATTGAGTTAAAACCATTTTCGGTTCCTTCTATCAGACCATGAATTCTTATGTTGTCTCTTCTTTGTTTTCCTTCTTGGTCGGTTAGCTTAGCCTCTATAGCTGCTTGTCTTTTGCGTAGGTCTAGCACAGAATCTTCGAGCACTTTTATTCGATCTTCTGTTTCCAAGATTCGGTTCTCGGCCTGGTCCACTCTGCTGTTTGTCCTTTTCAATTCTTCTCTGAATTCCCGAAATTCGGCCGTAACATCTCGGCGAAATCGTCGTAGCTCCTCAAATAGTGATTTCAGGCTAACCCTTTTGTTAGCTATCACCAGTTCCTCGTCTTCTGAACGGAGATCTTCCAGTTCAGATTCTCCGGCCGATACGTGTCCTGGCCTGGAGAATTTCAGTTTCTTCTGTTTTCCTTTAGACATGATGATTTTGTCTTTTGATTTTCACTCCTCCAAAAATCCGTTAAGTTTGATTTTCAAGGTGTTATCCTGGATTGGGTCTGAGAGCTTCAGTGTTAAGCTGCAGTCGCCATGGCGTCCAGACCGGAAGACCACATTGTCTGATTTTTAAAGAATTTATTTGCAAATTATGGTGGAAAATAAGTATTTGGTCAATAACAAAAGTTCATCTCAATACTTTGTTATATACCCTTTGTTGGCAATGACAGAGGTCAAACGTTTTCTGTAAGTCTTCACAAGGTTTTCACACACTGTTGCTGGTATTTTGGCCCATTCCTCCATGCAGATCTCCTCTAGAGCAGTGATGTTTTGGGGCTGTCGCTGAGCAACACAGACTTTCAATCCCTCCAAAGATTTTCTATGGGGTTGAAATCTGGAGACTGGCTAGGCCACTCCAGGACCTTGACATGCTTCTTATGAAGCCACTCCTTCGTTGCCCGGGCGGTGTGTTTGGGATCATTGTCATGCTGAAAGACCCAGCCACGTTTCATCTTCAATGCCCTTGCTGATGGAAGGAGGTTTTCACTCAAAATCTCATGATACATGGCCCCATTCATTCTTTCCTTTACACGGATCAGTCATCCTGGTCCCTTTGCAGAAAAACAGCCCCAAAGCATGATGTTTCCACCCCCATGCTTCACAGTAGGTATGGTGTTCTTTGGATGCAACTCAGCATTCTTTCTCCTCCAAACACGACAAGTTGAGTTTTTACCAAAAAGTTCTATTTTAGTTTCATCTGACCATATGACATTCTCCCAATCCTCTTCTGGATCATCCAAATGCTCTCTAGCAAACTTCAGATGGGCCTGGACATGTACTGGCTTAAGCAGGGGGACACGTCTGGCACTGCAGGATTTGAGTCCCTGGTGGCGTAGTGTGTTACTGATGGTAGCCTTTGTTACTTTGGTCCCAGCTCTCTGCAGGTCATTCACTAGGTCCCACCGTGTGGTTCTGGGATTTTTGCTCACCGTCCTCGTGATCATTTTAACCCCACGGGGTGAGATCTTGCGTGGAGCCCCAGATCGAGGGAGATTATCAGTGATCTTGTATGTCTTCCATTTTCTAATAATTGCTCCCACAGTTGATTTCTTCACACCAAGCTGCTTACCTATTGCAGATTCAGTCTTCCCAGCCTGGTGCAGGTCTACAATTTTGTTTCTGGTATCCTTTGACAGCTCTTTGGTCTTGGCCATAGTGGAGTTTGGAGTCTGACTGTTTGAGGTTGTGGACAGGTGTCTTTTATACTGATAATGAGTTCAAACAGGTGCCATTAATACAGGTAACAAGTGGAGGACAGAGTAGCCTCTTAAAGAAGAAGTTACAGGTCTGTGAGAGCCAGAAATCTTGCTTGTTTGTAGGTGACCAAATACTTATTTTCCACCATAATTTGCAAATAAATTCTTTAAAAATCAGACAATGTGATTTTCTGGATTTTTTTCTCATTTTGTCTCTCATAGATGAGGTATACCTATGATGAAAATTGGAGACCTCTCTCATCTTTTAAGTGGGAGAACTTGCACAATTGGTGGCTGACTAAATACTTTTTTGCCGCACTGTACTTTCTGCTCAGATTCAGCCAAATGCAGCAAAGTTGATTGGATGGCGCTTCACAGTCCAGATGGACAATGATCCAAAACATACTGCAAAAGAAACCCAGGAGTTTTTTAAAGCAAAGAAGTGGAATATTCTGCAATGGCCGAGTCAATCACCAGATCTCAACCCAATCGAGCATGCATTTCACTTGCTCAAGACAAAACTTAAGGCAGAAAGACCCACAAACAAGCAACAACTGAAGACAGCTGCAGTAAAGGCCTGGCAAAGCATCACAAAGGAGGAAACCCAGCATCTGGTGATGTCCAAGGGTTCCAGACTTCAGGCACTCATTGCCTGCAAAGGATTCTCAACAAAATATTGAAAAGTAACATTTTACTTAGGGTTATGTTTATTTGTCCAATTACTTTTGAGCCAAAATGAGGAGCGTTTGTATAAAAATAGCTACAATTCCTACATGTTTAATCATATATTTTTGTTCAACCCCTTGAATTAAACCTTAAAGTCTGCACTTCAATTCCGTTGTAGTTGTTTCATTTCAAATCCAATGTGGTGGCATGCAGAGCTCAAATCATGAAGATTGTGTCACTGTCCAAATATTTCTGGGCCTAACTGTACTTAAATTATATGATCAGAGGTGGGTATAGTAGCCACAAATTCTCCTCATGTAAAATAGGGCTGAAACGATTAGTCGATGTTATTGATAGCGTCGACAATAAAAATGTGTTGACAAATATTTTTATTGAGACAAATCATTTAATTATAAAGTTTATATGCATGCCGTGGTTCAGCTGTAACCAGCAGGAGCGAGCTCCATTTAACCAGAACTGCAATGCACGACCAGAACTGCTGAGGGCAGTAGCACCTCTGTTGTCCGGCATGCGTGAACAATTTCCAGCGAAGAAGGAGAGGAGCACAGCATGGCAAAGCGTGTGTTGTGTTTTGTTTTCGCGGTTGTTACAGAGTTTAAGCGCAAAGCGGCTGTATATGTCTCTCCAACGCAGAGAAAGAAGAATAAAGACCCACTGTTGTGAAGGTATTAACGTGTGCTCCATGTCTAACTGGCTGCAGAACCTAACTTGAGCAAAGCCTGTTACCAGCTAATGAGCCTGGCTAAAATACAGACATTTTAGCTTTAATTCACAAGGAGTCCCGGGAGCCACATTACCATCTGATGGGTAAGTTTTAGCAAGTACAGAAAGTTAGTGCTGTTTATTTTCAATGGCCAACTGTTTCAAGCTTTAGAAAAATGACAATACTGTTAGTATGTGCTGTTAATGTTAGTTTACCTGTTTGACAATAAGCTGTCTGGTTGCTGAGGGTTGAGCTGTCATGGCTAACGTGTTGAATGCAGTGACTGAATTGCAAGAGTTGCTATCGCTTTTTCATCTTTGTTAATAAAAGCCCTCATTCTGAATATTAGTTACATTATGTTACACTGTGTCCAGCTGAGACAAAATGGCATTTAAATGCCTCCCGCCCACAGGAGACAGAACGTTAAGAGGTATTAAACAGCGGCTGAGGTAAAATATGCAGCCCCAACAAGAAGCAGAGATGGTGAACATGAGAAAAATAAATGCGACTAGTCAAGTAGTTGGAAAAAAAAGAGTCGTTAGATTAGTTGACAACTAAAATAATCTTTAGTTGCAGCCCTAATGTAAAAACAGTGCTACAAAATTAATAATAAAAAGTAGAAAACCAAAAATTTCTAGTACAGTTAAGGGTACAAAGAGGACCCTCTTAAAAACTCGAGTAATGACTTCAGTCTTGAAGGTTTGAGGTTTTTCTCCAAAATTTATAACAATTTTCTTATAGTTTTCTACTTTTCTCTGTAAATTTATCTAAATTTGAAACCATTTTCCTCAAATTTGAAATCTCCTCTTGTAAAATTAACCGGAGTGGCGGCCTAGAGGTAGAGCATTCACCCAACAACCAGGAGGCCAGGGTTCAAATCCCTGCTGGGTCATGCCAAAGACCATGTAAAAGTGAAATTTCCTGACGTTCAGCTTGATGCTCAGCAACAATGGAATGGAAGAGGGAAAACACTGGTCACCCAGCCACCGGGGGTGCACAAGCCAGTGTACTCCCTGCGCCAGTCCCAAGCCCGAATAAAATGGGCAGGGTTGCGTCAGGAAGGGCATCTGGCGTAAAAATTCAAGCTTCAACTGTAAGATACGTTGATGTCTGCCGTAACAACAACTCACCTAACCCACTAGTAGTGGAAAAAAATGGATGTTAAAAGAATTAAAAAAAAAAAAAAGACTTTTCTTGTACATTTGAGACTTTATTATAGAATAGGTTTTATTGTCATTGTACAGTAGTACAGTACAACAAAATTATAAATTTGTGCATTATTTTATGGCTAATTTTTGTCTATTTTTTAAAATAAAACTGTTTGTTTTTTGTTTTTGTAAATTTAAAATGGATTGTGGTAAAATCCTGACTTTTTTCCTTATACAATTTAAACTTTTAACCATAATTTTGCAGAGCCAGAATAGAACAGAACAATAATTAAAAAAAATAATAAAGTTATAGTTAATGAAATAAATTAACTTAAATTACCAAAGATGCAGTTATTTCTGTTATAATATTTCTACATATTTATAGTTTTTTAAAACTCTCCTCACCACCCAGACAGCAGGAAAAACCTCCCTTATTTTGAAATCCAAATGTTGACAGGTTTAGTTTGTCTGATGGCTGTTGACAGATTAAAGTCACTGACTTCGTGAATTTTGGTCATCTTAACTTGCCAGGTACATAATTAGTTAAGTTAATGCCTTCCACAGCATGTGGGACACCATGTGGTGTATGGGGCGGCACCTATCTCCATTCCACTGACCCTAGGCCACACAGCTACTGTAAGTAGTGAAAGCTACAGTGGGTGGGGTGGGGTGGGGGGGTCAGTCCTCTGGTAGCTCTGTACGTTAACTTTCCTTTCCCTATTTTATTATGCTGAGCACCAAGCTAGAAGGCGGAAAGTACCATTTGGTATAACCCAGCCAGGATTTGAACCCAGGACGTCCCAGTTGTGGGGCAGATGCTCTACCAACTACGCCACAATTCCAGTAAGGTACATAATGGTGAACATAAATTAGTTAATACTGTAGTGGCTGGTGAAGTAAATCCTCATCAATTCATCAGTCACTCCTGCCTTTCCCTGCATATGAAGCCTAACCACACCTTAAGCGACTCTTCATTATTGTTCCCGTTACCAGCAGGTTAAAACCACGATAAATGCCTCCAGTGCTTACACACCTCTTCTGCTTTTTTCCATGTTTAAAGTACTTTAATAAGCTCATGCTTCAATCGGACAGCGGCGCTAACGAGACACTCTGCCTGCAGACTGGAACACGCTGGCGGGGCGTTTCCAAACTCCGCGCGGATGACGGTCACGCACGTTGTTCATGTGCGCGCTTGCGGAGCGTCATTCCTTCATATTTTTCCTTTATATTTCCTTGGTATGGCATGGCATGGCGGCATAGTTTCAAGGGTGGCATTCCGCCACATAGAAATGTTACCAAAGGAAACCCTGTGTTAGGCAACAGTGCTAACCCCTGTATCACTATGCAAGTAGTGCAGTTTAATCATTAAAAATATAGTATTTCACTTTATGATTAAAAATAACTTGTCAAGACTGTGATGGAGCAGCCTCGTCACTGACTGCAGGCACACAAACACTCATACAGACGGCTACATGCACACTCACCTACACACAACTATGTACTGCGGGTGATTTGCTAGCTTAAGCAGCATGCATACACACACACACATGCGCACACACCTGCCATACATTTTCTCATTTACTTCCATGTTTATGAATTATATTAAAATATCTAATGTTCATGTCTTTCTCCCCTTCCCTGTTTTTGTAGCACAGCCAAGGGTGTAAACTTGGTTGATCTGCCACGTTGGGAAACATCCACTCATACTTCAGTGTCATACAAACTCCTGGTTTACTCCGTTGCACGTCTGCCCAGCTGCCTCCATTCATGATTCAGATGTTTAATGAGCTAAACAGACTGAACCAATTAAGCAGATTAAATATGGTTTTCTGACGTGCTTTGTAGTCAGGTGACCCAGCAGGTTGTGGTCATGAATTTTAATAAATGTTTTTTTTGTAAATGAACTGTGTGGAGAAAACTTGTCTTTGTATTTAAATATTTATGGGTAAAATATATATTCTTCCCTCAAGACGGAGGTTTGCTGTCCCAAAAAATAAAACCTAGCGCTACAAAAACAGCTTTGTTCCTGCTGCTGTCAAAGAGTTGAACAAGTTGTAACAATATATTGCACATAATTTAGGTACCTATTTATTAACTCCATTTTATATTTACTTATTTTTGTAGGATGTTACTTGGGTTCTAAATATTTTATTGGGTTTTAGACCTTTGAGTTTTTAACCTCTTTGACTAGTTTTTAACTTTTAATATGACCCTTCTCTCTTACCTCTGGTTTTTCTCCCATCTCTTTGTCTTTATACCCTGATTGATGGAGCCTTGAGTGTTTTTATCATGTTTATAGTCAGCTTCATGTGTGCCTGTGTTTGTGTCTATGTTGAATGTAATTTGTGGCTTGTAAATATGGATGTCACCAGACTGCAAAACAAATCTACCTACGGGTACAAATAAAGTAACCTGAACCTGAACCTATATTGGCAGATGGTGCTTGTAAACTGGTTTTTATCTGGTCAGTCACTGCAACAGATACTGGAGTCAGTTTGTCTTGGCCTGTCCTTGCCACTGATAATACTTCTATCTGCCAAGAATGTGCTGCTAGTCCAGCAAAAGCTAGCGGTACTCAAATACTTTGCAAGCAGTTTCATGAAATGGTCAATCAGAAAGCAACTCATACCGGCTCGGACATCGCCCAGGTTAACAAGGTCAGGAGTTCCTGGCAGCGGAGGGCAAAGGACAGAGCTGTGTGAAGGAATCTCTAGTGCTACCAGATACTGGTAGCACCAGAGATTATCCTGCTATTATCAGCTGCTATTATCCTGCTATTATCAGCTGCAGGATCCACCGGGAGAGCTTTGGCTTTACTGTCAGATACCTGCTACCAGGCTACGACCCAAGCTAATGGTCTCCGTTAGCCACCGGGAGAGCTTCGGATTCACCGCCTGATAGAACAACGCTAGCTGGAGGCCTCCACTAGCAACCGAGGGAGCATTGGCCTCCTCGGCTTCACCGGCAGATCCAGTTACCCAATTACTAGTCAACAGATGAGCTTCTCCCTTGATCCTAATCAAACTAGTCATTATGCCTCCAAAAAAGAATCAGACACATGGATAGGAACTGGAGGAGATTAAACTCTTACTAAACTTTATGTCTGAAGAAATATCTAAAATAGCTAAACAACAAACGCTGCTTGTTAACCTTATGGAACAAGTGTGTGAGTTAAAGGCTGAAATTATGGACAAGAACAAGAAAATTAAATTCTTAGAAAAATGTGTGGATGAATTAGAACAACACACAAGAATGGATGACGTCATTGTGAGCGGTCTGAACACCAGACACCGCTCCTATGCACGTGTGACAGCTGGAGTTGGTAATCAGGATGGGCAGGATGAGACACTGGCAGAATCACACACTCTTGAGCAGCAGGTATTAATCTTTTTCAATTCTAAAAACATTGTTGTGGACAATGAGACTATTTCGGCTTGCCACACGTTACCCAAAAAAAACAGTAAAGGAAAACCAGCGATCATCATCCGATCAGTCAGTAGGAAAGCAAAAACTGATCTTCTGCGACAAGCAAAAAAACTGAGAGGAACGGCTGTCTACATAAATGAACATTTAACAAAAAAGAACTCCGAAATAGCTAGACAAGCCACGGCCCTCAGAAAACAAGGAAAAATACAGTCGACATGGACAAGAAACTGTAAGGTGTGGATAAAACTGCTTGGTACTCCAGAAGACGCTAAAGTAATAATGATTAGAGAAATTGAGGAATTGGACAGATTTAAACCTTAGCCCTGATTCAGGAATAACGGTGCAGTAGGATCATGAGTGGAAATTTTGTGTTCTTTTCCTTTTTTCCTTTTGGTGTACATGGTTGTCATAATTTATGATTAGTACTTTAACCAATCATCCCTCCTCATTTGATGATGAAAGTGTAGTGGGGCAAATTGAAGCTGGAAACTTTGTCAATACTGAGCAGCAACCACAAGACATTTTAGGAAATATTGACCCAGACAATAACTATTTTAATCATATTAATAATAAGTGTGTTTATTATGAAGAACAACAATTAAATGGAATTATGAATTTGGATCAAATATTAACAATAATACACATTAATAGTAGGAGTCTCTATGCAAACTTTGATAGTATTAAGGAGTTTTTAAATCAATTTAATACACCATTTAGGATTATTGCAATAAGTGAAACATGGATTAATGAAGAAAAAGATGTAAATTTTGAACTATATGGATATGAGATGTACACACAAAATAGGAAATGTAAAAGTGGTGGTGGGGTAGCACTGTATGTTGATAGAAAATTAAAAAGTGAAAAAGTGGACAGCATGACATCAGCAGTGAATGAAAGTATGGAATGTTTAACAATTGAGATTACGATGGAAAAAAGAAAAAATATAATAGTAAGTTGTATATATAGAGCACCGGGATCTGATATGGAAAAATTTAAAAATGGGATGGAAAAGATGTATGCAAAAATAAGACAAAAAGATATCTTTATTTGTGGTGACTTTAATATAGATTTAATGAAAACAAAACAACACAAACCAACTGAAGATTTCTTAGATACAATGTATAGTTTAACCTCATTTCCAAAGAATACAAAACCTATGAGAATAACGACACACTGTGCTACCCTGATAGACAACATTTTTACCAATGTTATTGACTATAATATGGTGAGTGGTATAATAATAAATGATATTAGTGACCACCTGCCTGTATTTGTTTCTTTAGATGTTAATTATGGGGCTAACAAGAGTAAGAATAATAATAAACTATGTAAAAAGATTATCTATAAAAGAATACGAACAGAAGACACAATCAGTGATTTAAAAGACTTAATGTTACAGAATTGGGATGTTGTCTACAGAGAGAAAAATGTGGACTTGGCATATGATAAATTTATTGATATATTTAAATCATTATATGATAAAAACTGTCCAATTAAGGAAATTAATAAAAAACACATATACAAAAATTGCCCATGGTTAACCAAGGGGTTACAAAATGCTTGTAAAAAGAAAAATTATCTCTATAAAAATTTCATTAAATTAAGAACTAAAGAATCTGAAAAAAGATATAAAACATATAAAAATAAATTAACTGAAATAATACGAACTAGTAAAAAATTATACTATAGGAAAATGTTAAATGAAAAAAATAATATAAAAGGAGTCTGGGATATATTAAATAAATTAAGGAAAAATGGAACTAAGAAAATGATATATCCAGAGTATTTTACTGATAATTGTGGTGATATTTATGATAAGAATATGGTTGTAAATAAAATGAATAAATTTTTTATAAATGTTGGGCCAGAGTTGGCAGCAAAAATTCCAAACCAAGGAAGAGACACCGTGAGTGAGACTTTGATTGGAAGTAACCCTTGGTCAATTTTTCTTACAGTGGTGGATGAACTAGAGGTAAAATCTGTTGTTGAAAAGTGTAAAAATAAATTATCTTCTGATTGTGATGATATTGATATGGCACTAGTAAAAAAGAACTGTTGATGGTATATTAAAACCATTCACATATATTTGTAATTTATCACTTCAAACTGGCTCATTTCCGCAGAAAATGAAAATGGCAAAAGTAATACCATTATTCAAGCAAGGAAATAAACACCAATACACAAACTACAGACCAGTATCACTTCTCCCACAATTTTCAAAGATTCTGGAAAAACTTTTCAAACTTTTCAAAACTTTTCAACAACAGATTAGAAAACTTTTTAAATAAACAAGATGTGCTGAATCAGAACCAATATGGGTTTACAGCCAAGAGTACAACATCGTTGGCGATAATGGAAGCAACAGAGGAAATAATAAATGCATTAGATCAAGGAAAATATGCAATTGGTGTGTTTATAGATTTT
Source organism: Pholidichthys leucotaenia (assembly GCA_020510985.1). Lineage (NCBI taxonomy): Eukaryota > Metazoa > Chordata > Actinopteri > Cichliformes > Pholidichthyidae > Pholidichthys > Pholidichthys leucotaenia. The sequence goes on along the minus strand of CM035843.1, from coordinate 193,267,588 downwards.
AGAAAAGCATTTGATACAATAAATCATTCAATACTTCTTAATAAATTGCAAATGTATGGTATTAGGGGAATGGCTCTGAAATGGGTTACAAGTTATCTATCTGAGAGACAACAATTTGTGAAGATGGGAGAATATCTGTCTGGGTGTATGGGAATTGCCTGTGGGGTCCCCCAGGGGTCAGTATTGGGCCCCAAATTATTTAACATATATATAAATGATATATTCCAAGTTTCTAAATTATTAAAAATATTATTTGCTGATGATACTAATATATTTTATTTTGGAAATAATTATAATCAACTAATCCATACTCTAAATAATGAATTAAATAAGCTTAAAAAATGGATGGATTGTAATAAATTATCACTAAATATAGATAAAACTAAGGTAATGATATTTGGTAATTGTAAAAATAAAGAAGATATACATATTCATATAGATAATGTAGTTATTGAAAAAGTTAAGGAGATCAAGTTTTTGGGTGTAATACTGGATGATAAAATTAGTTGGAAACCACATGTCAGATACATACAAAACAAAGTTGCAAAAAATATTGCAATTATAAATAAAATTAAGCAGGTCCTAGATTATAAATCACTTCATATCTTGTATTGCTCATTAGTACTTCCATACTTGACTTATTGTATAGAGGTTTGGGGTAACAGTTATAAAAGTAAACTTAATTCATTGTTAATATTACAAAAAAGGGCAGTCCGTGTTATACACAAAGTTGGGTACCTCAAACATACTAATTTATTGTTTTTACATTCAAAGTTATTGAAATTATGGGATCTGGTTCATTATTACACAGCACAATTAATGTTTAAAGTCAGTAAAAACCTCTTGCCACACAATATACAAAATCTTTTCAGGGAGAGAGAAGGGAAATATAATTTACGGGGGAATACAAAATTTAAAATGCACTTAGTAAGATCTACTCGGAGGAGTTTTTGTGTGTCTGTGTGTGGGGTAAAATTGTGGAATGGGTTGGGGGAGAAACACAGGCAATGTCCAAACATCCACATATTTAAATCAACATATAAAAAAATGATTTTTGAGCAGTATGAGAATGTAGGGCAGTGATGTTACATTGTGTCTTCAGTGAGGGAAGGTTGTTGTTGTATTATGGTGATTGTGAAGGTGATGGTGTTGTCTGTTTGTATTGAACAGGCCAGAAGTGTATGTTTATTGTTGTTGTAATATTGTTGGATGTTGGTATTGTTGTCAAAATGGACTGTCATTGTTGTGTCATTTTTGTTGTATAATTTGACTATGGGTGTATTATGGTGAATGTGGTTGTGGGATGATGATTATGAGTGATACTGTAATTTGTTGGGTATGGAAAATGAACATTTTATTTTTGGCTTGTCTTTTTGTTTTGTTTTGAATTCTCTTCTTTTTTTTGGAATGTTCAAATAAAAATCAATGTCAATCTGATCAGACCTAAATGAAACAGTCATTGTCGCCCCCGACAGACTACTATGAAGAAGAAGAAGATAGAAATATTTCCCACGGGGCATATTTTAATTTAATAATATGCCCCGTGGGAGGGCAGCGCGGTGGCGGAGTGGTTAACACTGCGGCAGCACAGCAACTCACCCTTGGCCAGGGGATCCTGGGTTCGATCCCAGCCCCCGACCAACAGTGATCTGTGTGGAGTTTGCATGCTCTCCCCGTGTCTGCGTGGGTTTACTCCGGGATTTCTCCGGTTTCCTCCCACATGCAGGGATGAGAATGGGGTTTTGGAAAAAAAGAGGAAACCTAGCCCGGGGTCTTGGGGGACGCAGGCCTAACTAACAAAATCTGGTGTTTTAGAATGCTCAAATGTGGTCTTATATTTAAAGTTAGAAGTAAGTACAAATGCATTTATAGTTTATCTTTTTAATCTGCTGCTGCATCACATGTGTAATCATGTTCAATACTGTTTTGATTCAGTGTCACACTTTACTGAGAAACAGAAAATGTCACTTCCATATTTACATGCCTGTGCTACTACTCTATGAACTTATGTACAAGTCAACGTATTCTTCACATCTAATTGTGCAATTTTTTCTTCTTGGCTACCAAAGCCTGGAGCCGTTCTGTAGCCTTCCTCTTCTCTGATTTTCTCAAGAAATCGTTGCAATAAACACACTGGGCTTTCCCTGGTACATTGCATTTCACTATAAAGTCGGCCATTTTTTCAACCACAAAATAAAGTGAAACACAGTACATATGTATTAAATTTATGATATCTGAATAGTATGTTGATGTAATAATACTAAATTATATTTTACTACTATCTAATATGTTTAGAACTGACACAGAATTACATTTACATAGTTCTAGAACAGACAAAATAATTTAACCAAGTAAAATAAATTATAAATATTAACAAAATTCCATCACCAAGTCCATCACTCATTTATTAAAATATACTGACATTCTGCAAACATTTTGATTTATCAATGTGTGCATTTGTTAGTGTTACTAGGAATATAAAAAAGTTGCATATCAGTATATTTTAACCCCTTGAACTCTTGTGAATTCAGCGGGCGGTCACGTCTCTGCATCTCAGTGCGCACTGAAAAAAAAAAAAAAAAGCTGTATTTCCGGTCTTCCAGTACAGACACAGCCTTGTTACAACCTCAGAAAAAAGCTGTGTAATATATATTCATTTTTTGTGGTATTTTTACAGAATTTTGACCCGAGCTTGAAAACAATTGGTTCTACATTTCTGTTGTGTTTTCCAGCCAGTATCTGACAGCTGTATGTTATTTGCAAGCATTTGTATCTAAAAAAACACCCAGGCGAACTTTCCTGTTACTCAGTGGCAGGAGCACTTAGAGAGATTATGACTGTTTTGCCAAAAAATTCAGAGTATTTTCTTTTAAATGAGACCAACCCCATGAAGATGCTGCAAAGGGTTGAAGAACAGCTTTTGATTTACTTGGGGCATTTTATTTTTAGGCGTTTTTAGGGGAGTTGAACAGAGTTCAACAGGTTAATATTTGAAAGATAATCTAAGAAAGTAAGTAAAACCTAAAAGATGTTTAATATTTTTATGCAATGACCATAAAGAAATTATGTTTACTAATAAAAGCAAAGATATCTTAGGAAAGGCAACCCATCACCACATGACAAAAAAAAACCTTACACATGCATTATGTAACTCCTCCTAGTGAAACAAAAAATGATAAATTATATTCAAAATTCAAATTGTGAGAAAATATGTAATAACATAATCAATAATCAGCATTCAAATGCAATTAGTGTTTCAAAACAGGCATGCCATCACAACTTACACATGCTATTTCATAACAAATTCATTACGCGAAAATTCTCAAGTACATTACTTAAACGAGAACAAAAAATCTTACCTCGGAATGTGTCTTCCGATCACTAATTGCTGTAATCGGGGGCGATTGTGATGAACTTTGTTTGACTGGCATCTGAATTTAACTGTGTCCATCGATCGTTTTGAACGCAGCACCGAACGAGTAGTTCGATCTCCTTGTAGCCACAATTTTGAGATGTTTCTGTTTTGAACAGTGCTCAACTAAGGCAACACAACCACGAGATCCATAACTCAAGAAATCGTTACAATAAACACACTGGGCTTTCCCTGGTACTTCGCATTTCGCTATGAAGTCGGCCATTTTTTCAACCACAACTTCAGTATTTTTACCGATCTTTACAGTCATTGACAGTTTTTTCAAGCCATTCCCAACGAAACTTGTTCTTTATCCCTTTGTCGATTTCTAAAATTCTTGCTTTGTTGTCTTTCGTGAGTTTTAGATTCACCATTTTGACGAAATCGGGAAAACTCAGTTGATTGAACTGATTGAACCGTCCGCCACTTGCATTTCGCTCTGTGTGTTATCCGGATATGACATAGGAAATCTAACAACATCGCCGATTGGTTGCTTCAATAAGTATCAGCCTATCAGTGGCCTTGTTACATTACATTACTGATCTCGCTGGGTAGCGCGTTCTGTGCGGTGGATTTTCACAGCCGATCGAAAATACGACTCGCCGCCAGACCCCCCCCCCCTAAAATTTTCTCCTCGAATTTAGACGATTCACGAGAATGACCCTAGACATGATCAAATCCAAGGAATTCCTCGGATCCGCGGAGGATTCTCATCCCTACACATGCCAAAAACATGCAAGTTAGGTTAATTGGCATCAAAACTGGGGATTCTAAATTGTCCTTAGGTATGACTGTGAAGCCTGTTTTCCACTAGCCCAGCACACCTCGGTACGGCTCAATTCACTTCAGTACGGCTCGGAATGCTTCTGTCTCCATTAGCACGGTGTTGTGCTTGTGCTGTGATGGTTTGTTAGGAGGTTTTAGAAGCGGGGCGGCGGCAGATTCTCAGCGAGGCGGGGCCACACTCCCGTGACATTACGCACCCGACTGAGTCCTTATTTACACGAGACAAAAAAGGATCCAAGGATTATTGCCTTGCTCGCTCTGTGGTTTTATCTCACAATTAATTTTATCTCATAATTAAGCTGCAACAACACAAGTCACTTTTGTTTTGAATTAACTGCCAAATGACCTAAAAATAATGAGCTGAAACTTGTTTTTATTCGTATTAAATAATGAGACGGTGGCACACTGGCCAACACCAAATTGTATTATTTTTTACATCCTAGGGCATTTTGGATGTACTGAATTTAAAAAATTCATGTTTTTCACCTTCAGGTCAACGTTTGGAACAACAGTATTATTATTTTCCGTTTAGATGATGCTACACTCCTTCTAAAGTATCTAAAAATCTCTGAATTTGGAATGCCGATAGAACATTCAATTTACATATACTTGTACCTACTTTGACTTGGTGCTAATTTTTTATGATATTTCAATAAAAAGAACAGAAAGCTTACAAAAAGATTTCTTTTTTGGTCTAGTTAAAAATTACATTACCTTTACAATGGTTGACCCCTTACAGGAAGATCAGCATCATTTTGATCAGACTAGGCAATGGAATTTCTATGTAATTATACTGTTTTATAATTCAGTGTTATAACAGACAAACCACACTTTCCAAAACAATTCCATTTTATTATATACAAAATATTAAAAGAAAAAAAAAAACTTTGCAACACAACATGAAGGTTAATCAACATTTTATACACGCCGACCACTGAGTGTCTCTACACCAGCTTCCCAAACTGGGTCACGAAGACTCGGATGAATGAAGCCGTCTCTGCCAGCTGTGGGTCAGGAAGGCTCGGTTGAATAATCCGGGCAGGCTGTCGCGGCGGACGCGTGGGATGATTCTACAAGGAAAATGCACACAATAAAATACAGCACGAAAGTGCAATATATACAGAAAAGACAATAGTTTTTAACAAGAATACATAAGCTTATTTCAGCGTATTGTTCACATGAATAATTAAAATAAAAGCTTGAGTCCGCAGTGTGCTGCAATAAAGCAGCGATCCATCCACAAATGAACAGCTTTTTTATTGCATAAATAAACTGAGCGTCTTACCGAATATATTTGCGAAAAAATGCACAATAAAAAAAAATTAAAACTCACCGTTAAAGGACTCCGATGTCGAGACCTCCCAGTATATTTTTTCATTCCGGGCAGCTCCGTCTAACTCGCGCTGGATACGTTCGTCTGACAATGCAGTGAGCAGACACTGCACCTCCTTATTGGTCCATGGAACACCCTTATTACGCGAAGCCATTTTTGATAGAGAATAAATGAAAATAGCACAGCAATACACTGAAAAGAAACCGCCAACAGTGGTTGCGTGCTGAGTAAAGGCGGTCGTGAAGATTCTTTTTTTTTTTTTTTCAAAAACTTTATTGAGAAGGTCGTGAAGATTTGGTAGATGAGGAGGAGGAGAGGGGCGGTTACAACCTGACCAATCAGCGCTGGTTACAACCTGACCAATCAGCGGCGACCAGTCTGTTAACGTCACAACACGGCACAGCTCAGCACTGCTGTACCCTGCCCTGGAGCGGGGCTGAGAATCGCGGCTGTTAAACCGTGTTGGGGCTTGTGGAAAAGCGTACAAAGCGTGCTGAGCCGTCCCGTGTCACGCTCAAGCGTGCTAGTGGAAAAGGCCCTTGAAAGTGAATGGTTGTCTCTCTCTCTGTGTTGGCCCTGCGATGGACTGGCAATCTGTCCAGGGTGTACCCTGCCTCTCGGCCAAAGATGCTGGAATAGGCTCCAGCCCCCCCCCCCCCCCCCAAAAAAAAGGATTAAGCGGAAGAAGATGGATGGATGGATGGGAGGGGCTTGGTCTTTAAAAACGGGGTTGTTGTGGGGCTAAGCGTCAGTCTGAATGTTGTTACAGAGGAGGTGACGTGTGTTCTGCAGCCTGTAAATGAGAAGTTGTCCCGTTTTCCCCCATTTTGGAGAAGGAGTTAATAGAGGACTCCAGTTTAAAAGAGACAATTTGGTACAGAGACTATTTATTTTCCTTTTCATTTGTTTTCACTATTTTTTCCTCCTCACTTATATATAATTTTTGCACTTGGGAGGCCGCCAAAATAAGAGGCTCATCACCATCTGTACGACTTTGCCATCATTTTTTTTTTTTTAATATTTGAAGAAATTGAAGCAGAATCCCATGACAAAGATCTAGAAATTATTTTAAATTTACATACATTTCCACATCAGCCATCAATCTTAACCACCTAAACAGACTCACCACACCATACAAACTAACGGGCCAGTGTTGGCCCGCGGGCCGTATATTTGACACCCCTAGACTAGACCGTAAAAAGCAGCCTTCGTCACCCTATGGAGCTTCCTCTTTCTCCTCCAGAGACCTGTGCAAGATGAACCCGCCGTGGGCTCAGGAGAAAAAAAAATGTCTCTTTTATAAGCGCATTTTTTTTCAGTCACTCCCGGAGCATGGAGCAGCAGAGAAGAGAGCAGTCTGTCCTGTCAACGAGAAGCAACCTATGCATCCTGGCTCACCTCGCATCTACTCTTTTTTTTTTTTCCATGACAGTCCCCTCCAAAATAAAACATGTCCCACTTTGTGTGCAGCCTGCGCACACAAACACACGGTGTCTGTTCTTGTACATATAAAAGCTGTTCAGTGCCGATATGAAAAAGAATGCCAGGTGTGTGTTGCAGTTCTCTCCATTGTAACGGAGGCCAAAGAGCAGCAACCACTGAACTCTATAATCTGTGTATTACACCACTGATCTGTGCTAAGTTTGACAAGGGGGGGACAAAATTAAAAGACTTATAAAAATGCCGGTGACTCTCAATAGTTTCTTATCGCACTGGTGACACACCAGTTTATTCATTCGTGGCACAGACCAATTTTCATGTCGCATGTGCAACATATATGTCGCACTGTACAGCCCTGCATCATAGCAGGTCTCACTACCATCTTGTAAATCTTCCCTTTCATTCTTGCTGCTACCCTTCTGTCACAAATCACCCCTGACACTCGTCTCCACCCACTCCACCCTGCCTGCACTCTCTTCTTCACCTCTCTTGTGCATTTTCCATTGCTTTGGATGGTTGACCCCAGGTATTTAAACTCACCTACCTTCACTACCTCTACTCATTGCATCTTTGCTGATACATCTGCCTCTCATTCACACTCATGTATTCTGACTTGCTTCTGCTGACTTTCATTCCGCTTCTCTCCACAGCATACCTCCACCTCTCCAGGTTCTCCTCCACCTACTCCCTACTCTCACTACAGATCACAATGTCATGTACAAACATCAAGGTCCACGGAGACTCCTTCCTGACCTCGTCTGTCAGCCCGTCTATCACCATGACAAACAAGAAGGGGCTCAGAGCCGATCCCTGATGTAACCCCACCCCACCTTGAATCCATCTGTCACTCCTACAGAGCACCTCACCACCGTCTCACTGTCCTCATACATGTCCTGCACTACCCTCATACTTCTCTGCCACTCCCGATTTCCTCATACAGTACCACACTTCCTCTCTTGGCACCCTATCATCTGCTTTCTCTAGATCCACAAAGACACAGTGCATTTCTGTAGATACAGATGTGCAAAAACAGTGCCAGGAAAACCTCTCCACTCTGGAGACTGGTTTCAAATCTCTCCACTTTCACACCTCCAAATATAGCCTCCAAATGTGCATGGACAACTAAACTGTAGACAAACTTCCACGGTTTGCATGGCCCTGAAGAGAAGTTTTGATGTTTTTTCGATAATCATGTGACCAACAGACATGTTTCAGAAGGTTAAAACTTACAAAAAAAAAATATTTTCAGTGAATTTGACCTTTAACTCACAAGTTTAATTCCATCAAAAAAATAAGTAGGTTTGCTTACGTTATCTCTTTAAATAGTGTTTTAAATCTATTTATCATGTAAATATTTTATGTAGTTATTGCTGCCATGATCATATTTATTTTTCACAATACAAGCTTCATCGTCTTTTAAATGTTCCTGTACATTTTTCTATGAATTTATCACCATGTTTGTTTTTCCTGCGGTGCTTTCACCAGATGGATACAAGTCAAGTGGACCCCTGACCAAGTGCAGGGTTTCCTCTGGTAACATTTCTGAGTGGCGGCCCGCTGCGCCAGAAAATTTACCGCCACACCAATGAGGAGATATAAATTTAAGAAAAATATATGAAACAATAACTTTCTGCAAGCATGCACACAAACAACGCGCATGGCCGTCATCCGCGTGGAGTGTCTCGCTAGCGGCAGCAGCATCTTCGTGGAAAAGGAGTGAAAACCGGGAAGTCAAACAGCAGAAATGGACTCTATTTGAAGAGAAACTTTGTGAAGAAGTCAGCCGTTTCTTCGTTGGTGAAAATCCTGGCACATCAGCGCCTTAGTGCTACCTATCAGGCAGGAGTGAAACTACAAATGATAGCTGTGCGCATGCGTCAACCACTTGGCCTGGGTAGATGAAAAAAGTGAGCATGTACAGAACTGCGTGCATGCCGGGCTCATCCAAAGCGTACACGGACCAAGGCGGACTACAGGGGAAATGCAGCATGAATAAGGCTTGACTGTCCAACAGAAACATGAGTTTATTAAAGTACTTTAAATGCAGAAAAAAAATCTGAAGAGGTATGTAAGCACTGGAGGCATTTATCATGGTTTTAACCTGCTGGAAACGGGAGCAATAACGGAAGAGTCGCTTAGCTAAGAGATGTGGTTAGAATTCAAATGCAGCCGGCTTCATATGAAGGGAAAGGCAAGGGGGACTACTGAATTGCTGAGGATATATTTCACCAGCCACTACAATATTAAGTTATGTTCCCAATTATGTACCTGACAAGTTAAGATGACCGAAATTCACCAAGTCAATGACTTTAATTCGTCAGCAACCTTCAGATAAACTAAACGTGCCAGCATTTGGATTTCAAACTAAGGGAGGTTCTTCTTGGTGGTGGTGATATTTCTAAAAAAACTATAAATATACAGAAATATAACAGAAATAACAGCATCCTCGGTCATTTAAGTTAATTTAAATCATTAAATACAATTTTATTAATGTTTTTTTTCTTTGTAATGAGAGTTAAATTATTGTTCTGTTCTGACTGCAAACTTATGGTCAAAAATATAAATTGTTATGGACTTCCGGTCTGGACGCCATGGCGACTGCAGCTTAACACTGAAGTTCTCAGACCCAATCCAGGATAACACATTGAAAATCAAACTTAACGGATTTTTGGAGGAGTGAAAATCAAAAGACAAAATCATCATGTCTAAAGGAAAACAGAAGAAACTGAAATTCTCCAGGCCAGGACACGTATCGGCCGGAGAATCCGAACTGGAAGATCTCCGTTCAGAAGACGAGGAACTGGTGATAGCTAACAAAAGGGTTAGCCTGAAATCACTATTTGAGGAGCTACGACGATTTCGCCGAGATGTTACGGCCGAATTTCGGGAATTCAGAGAAGAATTGAAAAGGACAAACAGCAGAGTGGACCAGGCCGAGAACCGAATCTTGGAAACAGAGGATCGAATAAAAGTGCTCGAAGATTCTGTGCTAGACCTACGCAAAAGACAAGCAGCTATAGAGGCTAAGCTAACCGACCAAGAAGGAAAACAAAGAAGAGACAACATAAGAATTCATGGTCTGATAGAAGGAACCGAAAATGGTTTTAACTCAATGGCAGAATGCGTGGAATCCTTACTAAGAGAGAAATTGGATATTCCACAAACCACCGACTTGAAGATAGAAAAGGCACATCGTTCATTAGCCGCTAGGCCGGCGGCGGAAGCGCCCCCACGTTCGGTGTTGGTAAGATTTTCCAATTTCAAAATAAAACAAGAGGTTGTAAGACTGGCCTGGCAGAAAAAAGGATTTATGCACCAGGAGAGAAAAGTCTACGTTGAACACGATTACGCCCCGGAGGTCCTTAAAAAGCGCAGGGAATACAATGACGCGAAAAAGGTGTTAAGAGAGAAGAAATTGCGCTTTCAGACACCATTTCCTGCGAAGTTAAGGGTCTTCTACGGCGATGAAACGTGTCTCTATAATTCGGCGGAAGAAGCAACAGCTGACATGGCGAAAAGAGGCCTCCCGGTAACGGTATTTAAACCCACCGCAGACCCGAGTGAGAAGATCAAAACGCAAACATGGACAACACAAAGACCTTCAAAATCCACGGACCAGCAGCGGGAAACCCAGCACCAGAGCGTCGCGGATAAACTATCCGTTTTCAGGTTGGAATAGCGACCTTTTTTTTTTTTTTTTTTTTTTCTCTTGAATCAATCCGCACATCCAACCCCCCTCATACAAGGTAACAAACATTAAAGGAGATGCATATTCAGCATGTGGTAAAACATTTCATGGAACAATCATATTATTTGAAACAAATAAGTCTTTGTAATAAAAAAAAAAACAACTTGTTAAAATAGAAATGTGACAATAATCCACATGTTCTCCTCATACTAACAAATACTGTTTTTGCGTGAATGTTTGATGTGATGGGGGTGGGAGGGTGCATACAATTTCACAGGGTTTAGGCATAAAAGGAAAAAAAAAAAAATCATTACAAGTTTGGATTGGGTTCTGAAACTCACGTTAAAAGCATGGGACTACTTTCAGTGGTAAGAGAGGGCCCTCAACACGTAACAGAGTTTGAGGAATTTCCCTCAGAGCCTTCACTCCATCAAGGCTCTTACAGGGTCTTTAAAAAGACCTCAGCTCAGGAAGTTCTTATGACAGCTTTTTGTTTTAAAGTTTTTTACACTATGTTCTTAATGTTTTTCTTGTTTTTAATGTTCTTTCAGTTTCTGAGTAGCACAAAAGAGGGCCACCACACAGTTATACTAAACAAAACAACACAATGGAGAAACAGGGTGTAACCAAAATAATTTCATATAATGTAAAAGGAATCCTGAATCCAGTTAAAAGATCCAAGATTCTAGGCAAAATGAAAAAAGACAAAGCAGGAATAATACTTTTACAAGAAACCCACCTAACAGACGTGGAACACAATAAACTCAGTAGACAAGGGTTTAAAATGATCTCTTCATCTTCATATAAATCAGGGAGGAGGAGGGGAGTAGCGACATTGATATCAACCAAAATTACATTTGAAAAAAAATCAGAACACAAAGATAAAGAAGGGAGATACAGTTTGGTAACTGGGCGGCTAGAGGGAGAAGATATCACCCTGCTGAATGTGTATGCTCCCCCAGGGGCTAACTGGAAATTTTATAAAAATGTATTCGACCTAATGATAACTAAAGCTCAAGGTTTAGTGATATGTGGTGGGGACTTCAATCTTAGACTGAATCCATACTGGGATGCTTCTGGTAATTCCCCACATCAAAATAACACCCAAAACAGGAAGACTCGGATGCTACTAAAAGAATTGGGAATCTGTGACGTGTGGAGGGAACTCAACCCCAGTGTAAAAGACTATACATTTTACTCAACTCCACATTCATCTTACTCAAGGATTGACTATTTTTTTATGTTTAATAGAGACATTGGAAGAGTAAAAACATGTAAAATAGGACTGATGGATCTCTCCGACCACAGTCCGATCTACATGGACTTAAATATCCAAAAATACACAAATAATACATTTTCTTGGAGGTTAAATTCAAATGTCCTGAAAGGACCATTGAAAGATGAATTGGAATCAGATATTCTCAGATATTTGGAAGATAACGATAATGGAGAAGTATCCCCTTTAATACTGTGGGATGCATGTAAAGCTGTAATAAGAGGAAAGATTATTGCAAAACTGGCAACCCAAAAGAAACTAAGACAAGAAAAACTATCCACATTAGAGTCAGAACTTAGGAACCTAGAAAAAGAACACAAAGGCAACACTCATTCTACTGACTCGCTCAAGATTAAGGAAATTAAAAACCAAATAAATGAGATCTACACAATAGAAATCCAGAAGAAACTTACATTTCTGAAACAAAAATACTATGAAGCAGGCAGTAAATCGGCAAAATTGCTAGCCTATAAATTGAGGAAACATCAAACAGAAAGAGCAATCTACAAAATCAGAGACCCAGTATCAAAGGAAATAAAATTCAGAATTCAGGATATTCTTAAAAACTTCGAGAATTACTATAAGAACTTATACTCCCACAAAAAACATAAAAACGCATCCGAGGCATTCCTAAACACATTAAACCTTCCCCAACTTACGGAGTCACAAAATAAAACACTACTGTCAGAAATACATCCTAAAGAATTGGAAAAAGCAATTATGAAACTTAAAGCTAACAAATCCCCAGGAGCTGATGGCTATACAGCAGAGTGGTACAAAACCTTTAAACAGCAACTATCTCCTCTCCTCCTGAAAACATTTAATTATGTCCTCCACACAGGGGAAATCCCCCCCTCCTGGAGAGAAGGGGTCATTGCAGTTATACCTAAACCTGAAAAGGATAAACTAGACTGCTCCAACTACAGACCAATCAGTGTACTAAATCAGGACTATAAGCTTTTTACCATTATCCTTGCCAAAAGGTTAGAAAATATACTGACAGACCTAATTCATTTAGACCAAACAGGTTTTATAAGACAAAGACAGACACAAGACAACATTCGACGCACTTTACACATAATTCATCATATAAAAAAATATAACTTAAATGCAGTCATATTGGGATTAGATGCTGAAAAAGCATTCGATTCGGTTGACTGGTCTTTTCTATATAGAATCTTATCCAGTTTCAATTTTCATAACAACTTCATTAGAACTATACAGGCATTATATAAAAAACCAACAGCTAAAATAAGGATTAACGGTAATTTATCATCATCTTTTGAACTGGAAAGAGGATGTCGTCAGGGCTGCCCCCTGTCTCCACTGCTCTTTGCAATCTTCATAGAACCTCTGAGCCAATGGATAAGACAAAACCAAAAAATTCAAGGTATTACACTTGGTCAGAAGGAACATAAAATAGCACTCTTTGCTGATGACATTTTAATATACCTAGGGCAGCCGGACACTTCTTTACCAGAACTAACCTCAGTTTTTTCAGAGTATGGAGATTTATCGGGGTACAAATTAAAATATGCATAAAACCCAAGTTTTAACATTCAACTATGACCCAAATCATTATTCACTAAGCAAACTCAAAACTAACTGGGAGTCGGAATCTATGAAATATCTGGGGGTCAATATCCCGAAACAACTCAACAAAATTATATCACTAAACTATGATCCACTGGTGACAAAAATAAAATCTGACCTAGCAAGATGGAATATGATACCATTCTTGGGTACTGCACAAAGAATTGAAGCAGTCAAAATGAATATACTTCCACGTCTTCTATACCTTTTCCAAACAATACCGGTAGAACCTCCCAAAAAAACATGGCAGGAGCTGGACAGAAGGATCTCAAGATTCATATGGCAGGGCAAGAGACCTAGAATCAGATATAGAACCCTACAGCTAAACAAAGACAAAGGTGGGCTCGCGCTGCCAAATATCAGGGACTACTTTAAAGCCGCACAAATTAAAACTTTAGTAGAGATATGTAACCCAGTCTACACTGCACAATGGAAGGAGATCGAATGCCAAATAACAAGTGACATCCCCCTACAGGCGATAATAGGGAACAATGTCTTACCTAAGCTTTTGAATAACACTAACCCGTGGATAGAGACCCCGCTAAAAATTTGGTTTAAGATAGTCAGAGAGAATCAAACTAAAGAGCCCTATCGACTTCTGCAATGGATCGCCTATGATCAGGACTTTACTCCTAATAAAACAGACACCAGATTTAAAAAGTGGAAGGAGAAAGGGCTGATAAAATATTACGATTTTTTTAAAGGGCAAATCTTAAGAAGTTTTGAAGATTTGAAAAAACAAGGCCTAATAAATCAAGACCTTTACAGGTTCTTCCAGCTTAGACACCACATAAACAATATACTTAAAAAGGAGGTTTTGGAAAGGGCCCAGTCAGGTGTTCTGAAGGTCTTCTTAATGGCATATAAAGGGATCCCAGGGATCAGATACATTTCTAAAATATACCAAGGTCTTCAAGACTTAAAAGGAGACAACACATCTTATATAAAAGAGAGATGGGAAAAAGAGGGGAATTTCACTTTACAACTGGAAATATGGGAAAAGCTAAATAAACAGCAATGGAAAAGTACCTCATCCCTGCAGTGGAGAGAATTTGGATGGAAAAACTTGGCAAGATTTTTCAGAACACCTGCACAAAACAAATTTACCCATAAGGGATTGAACTGTTGGCGCTTGTGTGGTGAAAAGACTGCAAATCATTTTCATGTGTTTTGGTCATGCCCAGTTATCCACCAATATTGGACCAAGGTACAGACAATATTGGGGAAAATATTCAAAATTACAGTTCCCTTTTCTTTTGTAACTTTGTATTTGGGTTTACTACCGGACTCACTGGAAAGACGAGGAGAAAAATACTTATTCAATGTTTTAATATTGGCAAGCAAAAAAGCTCTAACTAAAAAATGGATGTTGAAGGACTGTCCTACACCTGAAGATTGGACTAACGTGATCCAAGACATTTACTCGATGGAAAAGTTGACATTCGCACTGAGACAGGACATGGATGTGTTCATGAACTTTTGGCAACCCTGGACCGCATATGTGTCTTCCATTAGATCTAATCTTTGACAAATACCATTTCAATAATGATTCCGCTCTTTGTTCCAATGCTACTCAGATGCTCTTTTATCTTTATTTACTTACTTTTTCTTTTTGTTTGTTTTTTACTGGTTTGTTTTTGTTGTTTTTTTTGTTATTTGTTTCTTGTTTTTTTTTCTCTTTAATTTCACTTTTTCTTTCACTTTAAAAAAAAAAAAAAAAAAGGGGTGTTGTAAGAATTAATCTTCCAATGTTGTCAGATATCAGAAAATAAGGGAACATGTGATGAAAATGTAAACACTGCATTGCTGTAACGACCTGTATACCCTTTACAAAAACTTAAATAAAAAAAAAAAAAAATATATAAATTGTTATAAAGAAAAAGTAAAAAAAATACCACAGTCTGTTTCAAATTTATTTAAAAAAAAAACAGTAATTTTATTTTAAAAAACAGACAAAAATAAGCCATAAAATAATCCACAAATTTATAATAAAGTTTCAAATGTACAAGAAAAGTCAATTTTACATGAGGAAATTGCAAATTTGAGGAAAATGGTTTCAAATTTAGATAAATTTACAAAGAAAAGTAGAAAACTATAATTGTTACAAATTTTGGAGTAAAACCTCGAACCTTCAAGACTGAAGTCATTACTCAAGTTTTAAGTGGGTGCTCTTTGTACACTTAACTAGAAATTTTTGGTTGTCTCCATTAATTTACATGGCACTTGATATTTTCTAACCTGTTTGTATACCACCATAGACAGAGAGAGAAGCTGAATTAGACAGAGCTCAGAGAGGGAAAGATTAGACAGATGAAAGGAGCCAAGGAGAGGAAAGTGTTCAGGCAGAGGGTCCACGAGAGATGAGAGCAGAGGGAGGAGAGAAGGATGACACCAGCAAAAAGTCCAAATACAGGACATCTGGGTGGGACCCCAAATGGCCCAATATTCCAACAGTCAAGCCTTGGTTGTACAATACTTCAAATTGTAAGTTCCATATGCATGGCAGTGGCTCAGGAGGTAGAGTGGGTTGTCCAATAACCAGATGGCTGGTGGTTCGAATCCCGCTCTCCCCAGATATCTTGCCGTTGTGTCCCTGGGCAAGACACTTTATCCACCTTGCCTCCAGTGTCCATAACACTGGGTATGAATGTGTATAAATGTTCGGTAGTGGCCAGAGAGGCCGTTGGCCCGGATTGGCAGTCATGTTTCCGTCAGCCTGCCCCAGGGCAGCTGTGGCTACAGTAGTAGCTTACCACTACCATTGTCTGTCTGGAGTGAATGAATAATGTATCTGTAAAAAGCGTCTTTGAGTGTCTATGATAAAGTGCTATATAAATCTGATGCATTGTTATTATTATATGCAAAATTAAAAAAAAAAAAAGAAATAGTATAAAATTAACATATTCACACATATGTGTTTTCTGCCCCCCCCCCAGAAAATATGTTGCCACTGCGCCAAGGTCTTTAAGCCAGAGGAAACACTGGGTTTCACCATGGTTCCTGTTGCCATGGTAACAGGAACTTTCTATGGCCATGCAGAAATGTTTGCTTACACTTGCTTTCTATGGGCATGCACGGGCATGCACAGGTATGCACTAGTATGTTTAAAACAAAAAGTCTGAGACCCACAATAGCTGGTCTCATGTTTTAATTTCAAAGAAATTAAAAGTCTGGTTAAAACAGATGTGTTGAAAATGTATACTTTTATTACTGTAACACGGAAAATTAAAAAAAAAACCCTCTCCTCCCTTGCAGAAAAAAAATTATGGTCAGATGTTCAGAAATTTCAACAAAACAGAAAATGAGGCTGCTGAGTTAGGCTCATTCGTTGATGGGGCGAGTTGGTTATAGGGCGGCTGTAACTGGCTGGAGTGAGTTAGTTATGGGGGACTTGACGGTAAACCATCACTGCTGGCTGCCCCCATATGAAAATCCACAGAATAGGTATGTGGGACTATAATGTTCTAAATGAGGCTTTAGAAAGCTCTGAATAAGTTTGTAAATAACTGGATTTAAAATGTACTTGTACATGTACAGATTGGACCCCGGGCTCCACATGGGGTGTTCACTTGGCCAGGGGTCCACTTGACCTATTCCCCAACAGGATAGATTACATATCATATAAAGTAACTAAACTGTCCTTAGGTATGGATGTGAGAGTGAATGGTTGTCTGTTTCTCTGTGTTGGCCCTGCAATGGACTAGCGATCTATCCAGGGTGTACCCTGTCTCTCGCACAAAGATGCTGGGATAGGCTCCAGCCCACCCACCCCCGCCCCCGAAAAGGATTAAGCGGAAGACGATGGATGGATGGATAAAGTAACTACTGTATTTACAAACAAAAACCCAGCTGGATTTATTTCCTTAATTAGCTGTAGTTTTAGTTTTAACAGGTAACAACGTACTAACTAAGCTAACAAATACTAACTAAGCTAACTGGCTGTAGTTTTAGTTTTGACAGGTAACGTACTAACTAAGCTAACAAGTCAAGTGTCGGTTAGCTGTGAGCCATATTAGCGGCTAACTGAAGAGCACTGAATATTACATAACAACCTTTTTATCTCAACTTAAAGCTCACACCGCGCTGTAACGCCTGAATGACTCAGTGTTAAAGAGGTTTGCGTTCTTACCTTCAGAAAACAGGGATATCCGCTTCCTTCTTTAATGGTTTTCGCCCAGAAAAGCAAAGTAATGATTGCTGATTCTCCGTTTGTGTTTACAACCGAACTTCCGTATACGTAGTTAAAATCATGTGCTGAAATGTACGGAACGCGGAAGGGACCAAAATGCGAAGGCGTTTAAACTTAGGTAAAAATCTTTATTCTTTTCTTTTCTTTTGTGGTTGGAATTTCACTTTAATATGAAAGAATAAATAAATGTTAAGACACAAATAGAGCACACAAATAAATCAATAAATAAATAAACAACACCAAAGCAAGATAAAGATGCTTGAAGGCCTTTCAAGGTCCTCACATATTCTAGGCTCCTTAAAGCAGCTGGTCCTGCCTCCACCAACCATACCACCACACAAAAAATGTAAAGACGTCGCTTCTTCCAGTTTCTACACTCATGCACATAAATTTGCTGTGGTTTAGTTTGACATGTTAAAATAAAGATTAATGTAAATCATTTCACCCATTTAATCCCATTTTAACTGGTGGAAAAACAGCCTTGGCAGAGGTACGGTGCTGTGAAAAAGTATTTGCCCCCTTCCTGATTTTTTAGATTTTCGCATATTTGTCATAATGTTTCAGATCATCAAACTAATTTTCATATCAGACAAAGAAAACCTGAGTAAATACAAAATGCAGTTTTTTTTAAATGATGATTTCATTAATTAAGGGATAAAAGCTATCCAAACCTTCCTGTCCTGTGTAAAAAAAGTAATTGCCCCCTAAACCTAATAACTGGTTGTTCCACCCTTGGCAGCAACGACTGTAATCAAGCGTTTGCAATAACAAGTGATGAGTCTTTTCTATCTCTGTTGAGGAATTCTGGCCCACTCTTCTTTGCAGAATTGTTTTAATTCAGCCACATTACAGGGCTTCAGCTTGAGGTCACGAACTGATGGCCGGACATTCTCCTTCAGGATTATTATGTCCAAAAACCGGAATGACCAACGGAGAGTTGAGCTGTGCTGGAACTCGAACTTTATTACACAAGTATTAGTAATACAATGCAGGTTTGCCGTATACTGGAGGCTAGGTGGCTGTGAGTCAAGAGAGGCCTAAGATGGCCGAATCTCCCTATTTATTGGCTGGCATAATGACATCACCATCCTGCTGCATCATCACGCCGGTGCCTATTAACCCTTTTATAACATTCATCCCCGCCCCCTTGGAAAAACACAGAACACATAGTTTAATGTACCTCCCCAATTTGGTACAATAAACACAAACATTACTAGCTAGGGCTAGCAGGTGGACCACCACGTAGCCCAGCGTGGCTGACTGGATTATTCTGCCACTCTCAACTGGCAGCTGCACCCCTAACTAACCAGTCTTTTCTTTCTCACTGTCCTCCATGGTGAAGGCAGTTCTGCTGAAGGGGCCTTGTAGCGAGCCCATGGTGGATGCGCCCTTGGAGGTGCTGGGTCGCCCGGTCTGAGACCACCTCCCACAAGACTCCAGTCCGGGTCCCACACTGTGTGAGCCAACTCCCACGAAGCCTTGTCCTCCAGAGCCGTCACTCGGACTCGACGGAGACGATTGCCGTGTTACACTGAATCATCTGTCAGCTGGAAGGTTGCTGGTCCCAGCTGCACGGTGATCCTCATGGGTGTCAGTAGTGCTGGAAGCCGCAATGTCGTTAACTGCAGGCCCAGTCACTCGATTTTGCGGACGCAAACCCAATCCAGTACCTCAAGTGGCATTCTGTTCGGCTGCATTCAGTGTCATGGGTGTGACGGTGTGGCTCTCACATCTGCTGTGGGGCATCCACCAGGCTGTGGAGGTTCTGCTATATCCTGTTGGGTCGCGGACTCTTCATCCAGCACTACTGCAGCGGTCCCTGAAGGCTGATGCTGGTCGTGGATCCGGAAGATATCCAATGCTTCTGCTGCTTTCTGTACGATCACTGGCCCTTCATCCAGTGGCTCAGTTGTGGCTACTGTAGACTGGTGCTGTGCGTGGATTTGGAAGAAGTCCGGTTCCTTCTCTCTTTCACCTGGTGCTGGTTGAGGTCGGGGTGATGTGTCGCTGTCATTGTTGTCAGGATCTACGTATGCTGGGTTGCTGTGTCCCGGCATCCTCAGTGGGCATGGGCTCCCTCTCCTGCAACTCCGCAGTGGCTCCCGTGGGCTCATGCTGGGCGAGGATCTAAGATGAGTCCAGTCACTGTCCTCTCTCCAGGCAGTGTTCCTCCTGTTTGCACGGGACGGCTGTACTCTTATTGTCGTCATCCTGTTATGTCTCGTCCCACTCATCGTTATTGGGGTATGTTGCGTCCCAACCATCGTAGTCAGTCAAGTTGAGTCCGTTACTGTCTCGGATGAAGAAACCCAGTGTGTAGAAAAGGTCACATCCTTGGTTATCTCCACGCGCGGTCACTTGAAACACACAACCAGTAATTACTCTTGACGGGTAGCGGTCCGTTAGCGTAATGGTCCCTACGTTGCTAACTCTGTAGCCACCATACCCATACAGCACTGCTGGTTCTTGCCAATCTTGTGGTTGGGTAAAAACTTCTTCACCGTAGCCCAGTTTAACATCAACCTCACTGCACTGCAGTGGTGTCGAGCGGGAGCGGCAAAGTGATGTCGTCCATCTCTACCATGCTGAATGCACACGTCACACTTCCGGACCTCACCATGTGGATGGTCGTCGTGGGTGGGTGGTTCTGTTTGGCCAGTAGGCTCGGCAGTGTCGCTGACCGTCAAACTTTGGCAAAGAGATTAAATTTTCTGCACTTCTTGCATCATTGCCCCCTTGCCGGACAAAAACGTGCTCTCTCTTGGTGGGTCAGGGAACCACAGCTGCCACATGTGGAGCATTTTGTAGCAGTCCTCCAGTCCATGGTGTTTGTTTCCAACTCTTCTACCGTGTCACCAGGTTCCTCCACGCTCACTGCATATGTCAGTGGTGTCTGGCTTGGCTGTCGCTGCACACCTAGCTCTGATGCTAACCTGTTGGCAGACTCTAGCTGGAACACTAGCTCGATGGTACTAGCTAGTGTCATGTCATTTGGCGCCGTAAACATCTTCGTCCACAGCCGCAGGTTGCTAATGTGTTCGGCCAGCTGGTCCCACACCATTTCATCCTCCAACAAATCAAACCTGCACATGCTAGCAAGGTGGCGAAGGTCTACAATGAATTGTTGTGTCATTTCTCCAATTCTCTGTTGTCATTGGTGAAATCTAATACGCTGGGCCAATACATTGTCAGGTGTGGCGAAGTGGCTAACTAGCAGTTCCACAGCATCAGCGAACAAGTCCATTGGTCCTAGCGTGTGGAAAATGCGTTGTCCTTCTATCCCCAGGTTGTGAACTAACAGAGCTCATTTCCATACCTTGTCCAATTTGCCCAGGTCCAACGCCAACACATACGTCTCGAAGGCATCGAGCCAGCACAGCCAAGGAACAGATGACTCACCGGAGTACTCCAGAAACAGTCTTAGTGGCCTCAGGCACGCTTCCATGGTTTTATTCTTGTCACCAAATTTTATGTCCAGAAACCGGAATGACCGTTGGATAGTTGAGCTGTGCTGGAACTCGAACTTTATTACACAAGTATTAGTAATACAATACAGGTTTTCCGTATACTGAACGCGAGGTAGCTGTGAGTCGAGAGAGGCCTAAGATGGCCAACTCTCCCCATTTATTGGCTGGTGTGATGATGTCACCATCCGACTGTGTCATCATGCCAGTGCCTATTAACCCTTTTATAACAAGGATTTTCTGGTAGAGAGCAGAATTCATGATTCCATCAGTCATCCAGGTCCTGAAGCAGCAAAGCAGCCCCAGACTATCACACTACCACCACCATGTTTGACTGTTGGCATGATGTTCTTTTTATGAAATGCTGTGTTAGTTTTACGTATACCATGCCTTCCATTAAGTTCAACTTTTATTTCATCAGTCCACAGAATATTTTCCCAAAAGTCTTGGATCATCAAGATTTTGATTTCATCAGGATGTTTTCTTGGCAAATGTGAGATGAGCCTTTGTGTTCTTTTTTTTTTCCTTGTCAGGCAGCTCTTTCCTTTATTCTTGTCAGGCAGCTAGGTGAGCAGAACAGAAATCTGCTACCCTTATTGTGCCAGAACAGATTTACTTTGCCAAAAGGAGCTTTATACAGTACCTATCTATGTACTGTATATTGTTGTAAACTCCTCCTATAATAACTTTTAATACTTTATTTAAATTATTTTACCCATGAAGGACCAGACAGGATGGGGAATGGGGAAATAGAAGTGTAGGGAGGGGGAAAGAAAAGGGAGGGGAACTTTGTGTTCTTTTTGGTTGGAACTCTCCCATAGATGCCATGTTTGCCTAGTCTCCTTATTGTTGGATCATAAACCAGCGTCCAGACTGAGGCAAGTGAGGTCTGCAGTTCTTTAGATGTTCTTGAATTTCTTTAAATCTAAAACCTCCCCAGCATGTCCACGTGGGGCCCCACCAAAGGTTAAATCTGGGCTGTCTTTTGAGTCCCATGTGGGTTTGTCCGCAGGTTCCATGTTGGCCCCAGTTATGCATGTAAATACTTGGGTGAAGGATGAGGCAGGATGATGGTTGGCGAGCACAGCTTTATTAAAAGAACTATATACAGTACAGCACATGGTATGCACCAGCAGAGGCATCCGGTCAAGAGACCATAAGATGGACGTCCTCTGGTATTTATAGGGCAGTGCAGTGACGTGATGGGAAGTGCACGTCACTACACCACACTTCACAATAATGTGCCGGAACCCAGCACCGCAGCCCCATCTGTGTTTGCCCACATGGACTTTACCTGTATGGTATAAGCAGGTAATCCCTTTACCGCTTTAAACCCAACTGGGCCTCAAATGGGTTTAATGTGGATGAGCAGTTTTCAGTAACACTTGTGCTGGCAAAAATATGTAAAAGAAAGTCAAAAATTTATGAGAAAATAATTTGAAAATTTATAAGAAAAAAGTCACAAATTTACTACAAAAAAGTGAAAATTTAGGAGAAAAAAGTTGCAAATTTACAAGAAAAACATTTTTGAAAAATTATTTGTAAAGAGCTACAAACTTACATGAAAAATTTAACAAATTTACATGGAAAAAGTCTCAAATTTATGAAGAAGAAATTAGAAAGTGTTGCAAATTGACAAAAAGTAGCAAATGTATGATTAAATAAAGTGAAAATTTATGAGAAAAAAATCCCAAATTTATGAGGAAAAGCTGTAAGTTTACAGTAAAAAAATAGAAAATTTTTGAGAAAGTTCCAAATTTACAAGAAAAATGTCACACGTTTATGTGAAAAACGCACAAATTTACAAGGAAAAAGGTAACAAATTCATGAGAAAAAGTTGCAAGATTACAGTAAAAAAGTGGCAAATTTATGAGAAAGTTCCAACATTACAAGAAAAAGCTAGCAAATTTACAAGAAAAAAGTCACAATTGTACAAGAAAAGCTATCAAATTTATGAGAAAAAGTTGCAAGTTTACATGAAAAAGTTTCAAATTTTCAAGAAAAAATGTATCAGACTTGGGGGGGGGGATTTATAAGAAAATAGCAGATTTATGAGAAAATAAATTGAAAACAGGTAAACAGGTAAAGTCCATGTGGGCAAACACAGATGGGACCAACATGGAATCCATGGACAAACCCACATGGACCCATAAGACAGTCCAGATTTAACCTTTGGTGGGGCCCACATGGACGTGCTGGATGGGATGTGTGACAAATATGCAAAAATACAAGAAATCTATCTATCTCCTAAATTCTTCTAAATTCACTCTGCTCCTTCTGATGACTCCACACAGTTGATGGGTAAATGTGGAGGAGGAGTGGGCTGAAAAGCATTAAACAATGTCTGATATGTTAAAACACCCACCCACACACACACACACCCACACACACACACACACACACACACACACACAGACACACACCACTAGCAGCAGACACAGACAGCTAAAACAGCCCGAAGACAAAAAACTGCATCAAAAAACCAGGAAGTGGAAGCGGGGAGACCTTTCATTTCCTAAAACTACAGAGGAGGAACAAAAACAGGCCCTACAGAAATGTGATCCCTGCTGAACCCAGGGCCATTCCTAGCTTTTCCGGGGGCCTTATGCAGGATTGTGTTTGGGAGGTCCTTTTTTGGTAACGGGGGAGAGTTCAAACCGTTTAAAATAGAAAAGAAAAAAGAAAGAAAAAGATAAAAAGTTATGAGAAAATAAAGTTTAAGAAAGGGTGACCTTGTAGTTTGAGGAGCCCCCTAGTGGCTGAGGGGTCTCATAGCCTTTGTGTCCTCTGTTTTAATAAAAAGCACCAAGGTGCTGTGCCTCCGTGCCTGTGGCATGGTAGCATGGGTGACCTCTACCTTGTGTTTAAATGTACAGTTTGTTATGTATATGTTATTTGTTACATTAGTGCCCTCTTAAATGTCTAACCATGTTTTTTTTCTTGTAGATGCATTTTACTGCTTTTTTACATCTTGGCCAGGGGACTACAGATGAAAACTAGCCTTTTGGCTAATTCTGGCTTTTTAAACCATGTGTAATCATGTGTTTTATGAAATTGCATTGTCCCTTTTCAAATAAACTAAACTATAAAAAAAAAAACCTAAACTCTACTGGCCTGACATAGTTATTACATTTCCTGTTTTCGCAGCTGCATTGACAGAAATGGTGAGCTAAATTTGTGTTTATTTTGAAAACAAAGCCTTATCTTGCAATTCTGGCAAATTAAAAGTCAAGAAAATATGGCGATACAATGATATATGGTAAATGGAATTCACTTATATAGCACTTTTATTCTCAACTCTAGATGACCAAAGTGCTTTACAGATCCTGCTATCCACCTATCCCTAATGGTGGCGTAACTGCCATACACTGGCGCTGGCCTAACCCATCAGGAGTAACTGGGGGTTCAGTGTCTTGCTCAAGGACACTTTGGCATGCAGACTGCAGACAGAGCGGGAATCGAATCCCTGACCCTCCGATCAGTAGTTGGCCACACTACACCTGCACTACAACTGCCCCCGTCTGTGGAACTGCTGTGGAAAATTAATTTGCACTTAATTTTGACTGGGCGAGCTGAAACAGAGAGGCGGACAGACAGACAGATACACACACCCACACAGCCACAAACAGATGCGCTAACTGATTACTGTATGCCTCTGTTTCACTGAGGCATAATAAAGCCAGAAACAGCTGTGTGCACCTGTGTGTTAACGGAGGACATCCATTTCAGCTGATTTCTCAGCCTTATGACCGATATTCTATTTTTAGTCACATAAGTCATTTTTAACATACACTATGTTTGCTTCTATGGATGCCATCTGCAGCATTATTGCCCTCATAACCCACAGGCTACTGCTCGCTCTTCTCCTTCACCTGCAGCTGAGTTTGATCTTAACCTCCTATAATTCTGCTGTTCCGCAGGCGAGACATTTCAAATTTTCTGCTGCCACACAGCGAAGAAAGAATTTGATTTTCTTTGCAATTTAGGAGAAGTGGCTGGAATAATAAATTAAATTAATCCCTTCCACAACATGTGGGACACCATGTGATGGATGGGGCAGCGCCTGTCTCTGTTTCAGCTGGAATAATAAGGGGCTAATTAATTTTGTGAAGTTTTTCATGTAAATTTGGGACTTTTTCATGTAAATGTGAGACTTTTCAAGTAAATTTGGGACTTTTTCATGTAAATTTGGGATTTTTTTTTAAATTTTGTAAAGTTTTTTCAAGTAAATTTGAGACTTTTCAAGTAAATTTGGGACTTTTCCATGTAAATTTGGGAGTTTTTTTAATTTTAAGTTTTTCATGTAAATATGGGTCTTTTTTCACATAAATTTGAGACATTTCAAGCAAATTTGGGACTTTTTTTCATGGAAATTTGGGGCTTTTTTCATGTAAATTTGGGACTTTTTTCAAATAATGTGAAGGTTTTTTTTCTTGAAATTTGGGGCTTTTTTTTTTAAGCTTTTAAAATTCCAGTGTTCTGCTGGTGGGACTACGGCCACTCAGTGAAGGGAGAATTTGATTTATTCTACATATGCTAAATTTAGGCATTTTTAGGAAAATTGTCTTGAACCCAGAACACAAAAACCCTCAATTCCCAGATTGTTTAGGTTGTATCTTTTCAAACAGCGCCTAATTGTGGACATTAAGCTACACGACACAGCGTTACAATTCCCATATGTTATAAGAAGCCACAGACAGAGTAGTTCCAGATCATCAGAACACAGCTGAAGTGGACTGATACAGAGTCAGTGAAGCCTCATGAGTGCGCTGAGTGACGCTTGGAATCCCTGTGGTCAATCAAACTGCTCGGTCAGAACTATCCATCCATCCATCCATCCATCTTCTTCCGCTTAATCCTTTTTGGGTCATGGGGGGGTGGGGGGTGGAGCTTATTCCAGCATCTTTGGGCGAGAGGCAGGGTACACCCTGGACAGATCGCCAGTCCATGGCAGGGCCAACACAGAGAGACAGACAACCATTCACTCTCACATTCATACCTAAGGACAATTTAGAATCCCCAGCTGATGCCAATTAACCTAACTTGCATGTTTTTGGCATGATAAATAATTATGCAGTGTGTGTGTGTGTGTGTGTGTGTGTGTTTGTGTGTGAAACAGAAAAGCTTTCTCACTCCAACTCTAATTACTGAGAACTTCAGTTTGATTTTTTTTTTTATCTGCTCCCAAACATAAATGTGGTTGAACTTTATGGTCCTTCTGCTGTTAAACGTTTACATCAGCCCCATTCTGCCCCCTGTGGATTTTAATTAGAGCGTGCTACACTGGTGCCCAGCTTGGCTGCAGTTTCCTCAGGCGGGGAGGTGGAGAATGAAGGAGCATGGGCAGAGTAGTGCCCGCGGGCCACGGCAGCAGATGTTTTTAAACTCTGCTCCACCGAAGATGAAAAGCACTAGAAGACTCTCTGATGGATGTTTTGCTACTAAATTTAAACTGTAGTTGGTTTAAGTTTAATATTTGATGATTAGTACTACACTCATATTGTTTGCTGTCCATGGTGCTGAAAAATGTGCAATAATGTTTGCATACAGTCTGTTAGTTACTGTAAATCGTCTATCATCCCACTTAAGTTAGCAACATGAAGTCATGCTCCACTTGCAGATTATTATTTTGAAGCAGTATATCATGCAGCAACTTTTCCCTTTCTGGTGTTAATGTCATGGAAAGCATATCATGACAAAGGGTCCAAAACTCAAATCCATGATCAAACCTTCCTCCTAGATGACAGAGAACTGAAGAAGTGGTGCAAGGAATGTATGAAGTCTCCTGCAGTGCAGAGTACTCCATGGGCCATCCATACGTGTTATATATGTCCCAGAGGGACAGACAGGCGTGGCAATAATCTTCTCAGCTGCTTTAACTATCCGCTGCAGGGTCTTTCAATGGGATGCAGTATAGCTTCCGTACCGCACAGTTATGCAGCTGGTTGGGATGGGTTCTGTGGTCAAAGATATGTTTGGAAAGTGCTCCTAACTATGCATTGTAATTTGCAAGGATGTGCACAAATATGCACGGTGCTGCACGGTGGCGCAGTGGTTTAGCACTGTGGCAGCACAGTTTTACCCTCGGCCGGGGGATCGCGGGGATCATGAGATCGTGGGTTCGATCCCAGCCCCCGACCAACAGTGAACTGTGTGGAGTTTGCATGTTCTCCCCGTGTTGCGCGGGTTTACTCCAGGATTTCTCCGGTTTCCTCCCGCACACCAAAAACATGTAGGTTTAGGGCGCTCGCGCATGCAGCGACCAGCAGCCGGTGGCTTGTCACCAGACTGCAAACCAAGTCTACCTACGGGTACAAATAAGTAACAAAAAAAAAAAAAAAAAAAAAAAAAAGATAAAGATGCTAATTTTAAAAATTCAAAAAAGTCACAAATTATAATTTAATTACATTGAATACAAATTTAACCAGCATCCAGATGAGTGTCACAAATTTACAAAAAAAATGTTGAAAATGTACAGGAAAAAAGCTGAAAATTTATAAGAGAAAATTACAAATTTGTGAGAAAAAAGTTGCAAATTGATGAAAAGTTGGAAATTTACAGAAAACATACAACTTTATGAGAAAAAATGTGTATATTTATGAGGAAAAAAGTAGCAAATTTGTCACTGTTTTTATGCATTTCTACTTAGAATTGGTGCACTCAGGTATGTCACATGATAAAAAAAAAGGGTTATGATGATACTAACATAATGCCCGGCTCAGGAAACACGCACGCAGGCTCAGGGAAGGTTTAATAGCTTTATTCAACAAGCAGGTGTGTATGGATGGATGTATGAGGTATGGGTATGTCATGCGGGTGAACGCCGATGCACAGGAAACAGAGCAGTACGCCGTACAGCCAGGCAACCCTATGGAGAGAGCAGAGGACAAGGGTAAAGGGCACCACACCTAGACAGGTATAATGAGCAGAGTGCTGCTTACTTGTAGGTGACGGGTGGCTGGCGTTGGCCAAGGGAGAAGCCCGGGAGACAGCGTCCTGCTGAGCCAGTGACGACGATGAGAGAAGGGATGGCGATGACGGGGTTATCCGCCGCCAAGGAATCCACCTGTGCACAGGGGAGAAGACTTGCAAAGAGGTAAGGGTAATGACGCTTACGTGGAAGCGTAGTTCAACTGACGTGGAGAGACGATCCAGCTGGGAGAGAGTGCCGACGCGAACAGACGGCTCCAGACCGCTGCACAGGGCTGCGTGGGCTAAATACCCCGTGGCTGACGAGGCGCAGGTGTGCGCGCAGCTGAGGCGGATGATGAGCTGCGAGTCGTGACAGTACTACCCCCCAGCAGCGCCTCCTGGCGCTGGCTTGTCCGGGTGCGCCCGGTGGAACTCCATGATGAGACTCCTGTCCAACACCAAGGAAGAGCACACCCAGGACCTCCACTCAGGACCGAATCCCTCCCAGTCCACCAAGTACTGCAGCCCGCGACCTCGGCGCCAGGAGTCCACGATGGAGGCGACTCTCCAGGCCGGATGGCAGTCGATCATCAGAGGCGCGGGCGGCGCCCTGGGCGGGGGACAGAGTGGGTCGGAGACCACGGGCTTGATCTTCGAAACGTGGAAGGTGGGACATATACGGGGGGGGGAGGGCCAGACGCACAGCCACCGGGTTGACAATTTTAGAGATGGTGAAAGGGCCAGTGAAGCGTGGGGCCAGCTTCCTCTTCTCAGCCTTGAGGTTAATGTCGTGTGAGGACAACCAGACTTGTTGGCCCACCTGGTAGGCAGGGCCGGTCTCCTGTGGCGGTTCGCCGTCGAGCTGTTGTGCGCCACCGTGCGTAATAGCGCATCGCGCGCTCTGGTCCACAGACTCCGACAGTGTCTTAGGTGCGCCTGAATGGAGGGAACGGCCAACTCGCCCTCCTACTCAGGGAACAAAGGTGGGTCGTACCCCAAGGACGCCTAAAAGGGGGACATCCCTGTGGCAGAAGACCGTGCTGTGTTATGGGCATACTCCACCCAGGCCAGGTGCGCGCTCCAGAACGACGGGTTGGAGGAGGTGACGCAGCGTAGGGCAGCTTCCAGTTCCTGGTTGGCACGCTCACACTGCCTGTTGGACTGCGGGTGGTGGCCGGAGGAGAGGCTTACCGTGGCCCCCAGAGCGTTGCAGAAACATCTCCATACCTCAGAGACAAATTGGGGCCCCTGATCAGAGACGACGTCCACCGGTATCCCATGCAGCCTGACTACGTGCTGGACTAGAAGATCTGCCGTCTCCCGCACCGTAGGGAGACCCCGGAGCGGCACGAAGTGGGCAGCCTTGGAGAACCGATCCACAATGGTCAGCACAGCGTCGTAGGTGTTAGAGACCGGGAGACCAGTGACGAAGTCGAGGGCTATGTGAGACCAGGGCCTGCCCGGGACCGGCAGGGGCTGGAGCAGACCCGCGGGGGGAGAATTAGCAGACTTGCCGGTGGCACACACAGGGCACGCCCGGACGTAGTTGGCGACGTCCTTCTGGAGACCCGGCCACCAAAAGGAACGCTGGAGGAGATCCACTAGCCGGGAGACGCCAGGGTGACAGGCGAGTTTGGAGGTGTGAACCCAATGAATGACCTCCCCCCGGAAAGTCGATGGAACAAAGAGCTTCCCTTCCGGTCTGCCGCCAGGATCCGGTTCGGTCTCCTACGCTCTCCGGATCTTGTCCCTGATGGACCAGGAAATCGCCCCCACAACGCACGAGCTGAGCAGGATGGTATGACCCGGCTCCTCTGGGGTCTCAGGGGCAAACTGCCTGGAAAGGGCGTCGGGCAGGCCATTTTTAGAACCAGGGCGGTAGGTGATGGTGAAACGGAACCAGGCGAAGAACAGGGACCAGCGCGCCTGGCGGGCATTCAGTCGTCTGGCAGATCTTAAATATTCCAAGTTCTTATGGTCCGTTAACACCACGAACAGCTGGGCAGCCCCCTCCAACCAGTGGCGCCACTCCTGCAGTGCGAGCTTGATGGCAAGTAGCTCCCTGTCCCCGACATCGTAATTGCGCTCAGCCGGAGACAGGCGCCGTGAGAAGAAGGCGCAGGGTTGCTTGACCCCATCGGTGGGTGATCGCTGGGAAAGCACCGCCCCCACTCCCGTATCAGACGCGTCGACCTCAACCAGGCACTGTAGCGTGGGGTCAACCTGGGTCAGGACCCGGGAGGAGGAGAACTCCGTCTTCAACGCCTTGAAAGCCACTGCAACCTCTTCGGTCCACCGGAAGGGGGTCTTGGGAGAGGTGAGGCGGGTCAAAGGGGCAACAATGGCGCCGAAGTTGGGAACAAAGCGGCGATAAAAATTGGCAAACCCAATGAACTGCTGCACCTGCTTTCTGGAGGTCGGCGTGGGCCACTCGACCACCGCCTTAACCTTCGCGGGGTCGGGAAGGACTTGATTGTGCAAGATTACGAACCCTAGGAAGGAAGTGGTCTTGGCGTAAAACTAGCACTTTTCAGCCTTAACATACAGCCTGTTCTCCAGCAGCCGCTGTAGGACCCGCCTCACATGGACCTGGTGTTCCTCCCGTGACCTGGAGAAGATGAGAATATCATCCAGGTACACGAACACGAAGAGACCCAGGAAATCACGTAGGATGTCGTTTATGAGGCATTGAAACACGCCAGAGGCATTGGTCAGCCCAAATGGCATTACCAGATACTCGAAGTGACCACTAGGCGTTCCAAAGGCCGTCTTCCACTCATCCCCCTCCCAGATCCGGACGAGGTGATAAGCACTGCGGAGATCCAACTTAGTGAACCAGGTCGCCCCCTGGAGGGAGTGGAAAGCGGTGTCCATCAATGGCAGGGTGTAGCGGTCCTTCTCCGTGATGTCGTTTAGCGCCCGAAAATCTATACAGGGGCGGAGGGACTCATCCTTCTTCGAGACGAAGAAAAACCCTGCGCCGAGAGGAGATGAAGAAGGGCGGATGATACCTGCATTGAGAGACTCCTTGATATAACTGTCCATGGCCTCCCGTTCCGGCGCTGACAGGCTGTAGAGGTGTCCGGATGGCAAGGGAGCCCCCGGGCAGATGTTGATGGCGTAGTCGTAGGGCCGGTGAGGAGGGAGAGACATCGCCCTGGACTTACTGAACACGAGGCCCAGGTCATGGAACTCCGAGGGCACCAGGGTGAGGTCCGGAGACGCGGCGTCCGAGGCCGGAGGACGGGAGGACGGGGTGCAAGCTGCTGACTGGAGGCAGGTGCCCATGCAAAAGGAGCTCCAGGTGGCAATTCTTCCTGTCTGCCAATCCAGCACTGGGTTGTGCAAGCGCAACCAGGGGTAGCCTAAGGTGACAGGCGACACTGAAGAGGAAAGGACATACAGGGTAAGATCCTCCCGGTGATTACCTGAGATAATTATGGGGATTGGCTGGGTACGATGAGTCACTTGTCCAAGGGGCGCACGGGAGAGGGTGACCAGACTGACAGGAGCGGCCAGAGGGTGGCAGGGTAAGCCCAATTGGGTTGCCAGGCTCTTAGAAATGAAACTTTGCTCTGTTCCTGAGTCCACCAGTGCGTGTGTGAGGTGCCCTGTGGAATTGTGACAGAATCGTATGGGCAGCGACAAACTTGTGAGGGGATTCGACCAGTTAGAGTCCGCGAGGCCCCCTACAGTGACTCGCGGACCCCCCTGTTTGGCTTCTCCGGACAATGCTCCACGGTATGCTGATCACCTCTGCAATACATGCAGAGGCCCAGCTCCCGACGGCGCTGTTTCTCCGCTAGGGGGAGCCTTGACCGACCAACTACCATTGCCTCCGACTCCTCGGAGGGCTCCGGAGCGGGTAACGCCAGGGGGCGAGCCTGAGGCGTGCGGATGGAACCTCCACGCGAGCGGCCAACTAACTTCCGCTCGGCGGACCGTTCACGCAGCCTGTTGTCCATGCTAATTGTCAGGGAGATTAGCTCTGACAGCCTTCCCGGAAGGTCTCGGCAGGCCAGCTCATCCCGCAGACCAGAGTTGAGGC
The DNA here is from genome assembly GCA_020510985.1 of Pholidichthys leucotaenia. Taxonomy (NCBI): domain Eukaryota; kingdom Metazoa; phylum Chordata; class Actinopteri; order Cichliformes; family Pholidichthyidae; genus Pholidichthys; species Pholidichthys leucotaenia. Next base: position 193,235,447 of record CM035843.1, on the reverse strand, counting down.
TGCGGAGGAAGATGCTACAGAGTGACGCCTCACCCCAGCCTACCTCCTCCGCTGCGACCCGGAAGTCGATAGCGTAATCCGCCGCTGACCGGCTTCCCTGTTGGAGGCCAAGGAGACGGTCAGCGAGGATGCTATCACGCCGGGAATGATCAAATACCTCGAGGAAACTCTGCACGGACTGGACATAGGAGAGGTTTGCGTAACTGGGCTTCGCCATAACGGCGTAAGCCCAAGTTAGCGCTCGCCACTCCAGGAGATTAGCTATATAACCAATTCGGCTGTGGTCCAAGGGAAAATCCCCGGGAACGCGCAGAAACACCGACTCGCACTGCATGATGAATCCCTGGGCTCCGCCGAGCTTACCGCTGAAGCAGGCGGGGGTTGGAATTGGCGTGAGTTGGGTTGGCGTTCCCTCGGCAGGCTGGCCAGTCACAGAAGCGGCTGGGGCTGCCCCTCCCTGACGAGCAGGGGAGAACACCTGCTGGGGGTCCACACGGTCTAACCGGTGAGTAATGTTTGTTAATTGATTTAAAATCACCTGCTGTTGGTGGGCTATTAAATCCACCCGAGCCTCGATGGTGGAAAGGCGGTGTGCAAGCCCGCTGTCTGCTGAGCCGCTCTGCTGGAGCCGTACTGACATAATGCCCGGCTCAGGAAACACGCACGCAGGCTCAGGGAAGGTTTAATAGCTTTATTCAACAAGCAGGTGTGTATGGATGGATGTATGAGGTATGGGTATGTCATGCGGGTGAACGCCGATGCACAGGAAACAGAGCAGTACGCCGTACAGCCAGGCAACCCTATGGAGAGAGCAGAGGACAAGGGTAAAGGGAACCACACCTAGACAGGTATAATGAGCGGAGTGCTGCTTACTTGTAGGTGACGGGTGGCTGGCGTTGGCCAAGGGAGAAGCCCGGGAGACAGCGTCCTGCTGAGCCAGTGACAACGATGAGAGAAGGGATGGCGATGACGGGGTTATCCGCTGCCAAGGAATCCACCTGTGCACAGGGGAGAAGACTTGCAAAGAGGTGAGGGTAATGATGCTTACGTGGAAGCGTAGTTCAGCTGACGTGGAGAGACGATCCAGCTGGGAGAGAGTGCCAATGCGAACAGACGGCTCCAGACCACTGCACAGGGCTGCGTGGGCTAAATAGCCCGTGGCTGACGAGGTGCAGGTGTGCGCGCAGCTGAGGCGGATGATGAGCGGCGAGTCGTGACATATACTGGAGGGACAACTCTCTTTTTTCCAGGTTGGAGGGGAAATGCTCCACCACCACCATGATTTATACCTATGGACAGGGTGTTTGGGTCATTTTGCTAACAAGGGGGATAGTATTGTTATGGATTTTTTTTATTGTCCATTCATTCTGTCTCCTGTAATCATAAATGAAATTATACTCAGTACTTTTCCCACCAGACAGTGAAGATCCAGCCCAGCCTTGAACACTGTAACAGAACATTTAGATGCCAACTGATTACTCAGCGCTCTCGAAACAATGCTTATCTGTTTGGTCTACTGTATTAAAACTCTCTGCTCCGTTCTGAGACTTTGAATTGTCTTGTGGCACTCTCCTGCATGTGTCATAAACCGCTCTTTTAAGGTCTATGAAGGACACCAAATGCACACTGTGAGTTTTGCACATTTATTAACATAAACACAAACATAGTACAAAAACACTACACTTACACATAAAGAGGGGATGAGGTGTGCTGGAGGAGAACGGGGCTCTCGCCAAAAGGAATGGAGAACAGCCTGGAGGAAACGCAGGCTGAGGCGTGAAAGGACACCGGGTAAAAAGAGACTAATCCTAGCCGGAGTCGCACCCGAAGGGAACCGGAGCGCACGGCTGTGGGAAATGGAAAAGGATTAAATTCACGGCGGAGCTCTCCCATTCACCTCTGCGGAAAATACTTTCACTCAGAGCTTGGCTGATGCTCAGAGGAAGCAAACAGTAGGACACGGCAACGGGAAACGTTGTCGTGTCCTTAAATAGGTGAATGGAATAGATGATAGATGGATGACAGGTGTGGATACATGAGGAAGGAAGTGTTAAGTATTCATTCTGTGTTATTATTGTTCATGTCGGAGCTCTTATTTGTGTGGTACGGGATGGCGGCCCCGGTTTCCGGTTCCGTCATCTCCGGTGGTATAAGAGGGGCTGCTGGTTGAGAGACGGTCTCTTCCGCCTTTCCTCTGCCAAGTGGCTGCATGGACGGTCGGGTGTACAGAGTCTAGTTTGTTTAATAAAGTAGTGTTCAGTTCCACTCCTGGCCTCGTCCTTGTCTACAAGCTACGACATAACATTTGGTGATGAGGATGGGATAAACTCATGGAGGTGTGCGAAACACCAATTCGTCCATTCCTGGAGCTCTCGGGGGAGTCGCCTGTGCTGTGGCCTCGTTGGTATGAGGCCTTCCAGATGCACATGGTAGCGCTGGACCTGGGAAGAATGGAGAAACTGCGAGCTCGTGCATTATTAGTACACAACCTGGGAATGGAGGGACAAAGAATTTTAGGCACGCTTGGGGATGCGGACACGTATGAAGAAGTGGTTGAGTTAATGGCCCGCCATTTCAGAGCGCCGGACAATGTCATTGTTAGGTGGATTAAGTTCAGACAGCGCCGTCAACAAGTAGGCGAACCGATCCAGCGGTTCGTGTCGGACTTAAGGCGTTGGCTGTTGAGTGCCGGTTTGGGCCGTTGAAAGAAGAAATGGTGTAAGACCAGTTGGTGTAACATACCAACTGCGCCGCAGTCTGCTCCTAGCTGCTCCTAGCTGCTCACTTTCCCGAGGGAATTGACACTGACAAGGGCTGTCGAGTTGGGTCTACAGCTAGAAGCAGCAGATAAGCTAACTCGGAAGCTAAGCGAGCACCTTTTGCCGGCAGGTTCAAGATCTCCCATTGCCGCACAGGTAGCGGACCCGGACAGCGATGGGAGCGTTGTGGACGACGTTGAAGAGGCCAACGCTGTATGGATGAGGTCTGCCCCGGAGAAGCCCAGGTGTATTGGTTGTGGGTCCATGAAGCACCATCACAAGGCCACAGAGTGTGCGGCAAGAGGGAAGCGCTGTGGAAATTGCGGTCATTTCCACCATTTCGTGAGGATGTGCCAATCAGCTGGACAAGAGAGCCCACGCAAGACTTCACCTTCTCCTGCTCCAGCGGTGGTACACACGGTGTCCCCGAGTACTGATGGGCACACGCGCTGCACAGTAATTCTGGATGGAGTTCTGGTACCAATGTTGGCCGACACGGGAGCGGAGAGTTCTGTGTTAAATTGGGCTACAGTCAGACAGTGTTTTCCCCACTACAGGATTGGAAGTTTCTCAGCGCCCCTTTGTAGTTATGGAGGAGGACGGTTGGCCATGGTGGGTACCATCACGTTGACGGCTCGGTACAAGTTGGCGATGATGGCCGCTGTGGAGTTCATTGTGATGGCTTATGGCTTTAATATTATGGGCTGCAACTTATTTTATGGCCTTGGATTCTCCATCAGGACCGGTGCTGGGGAAGAGTGGTCAGGTGGCGGACTGTGGGACCGAATGGTTCCGAGGGTCCGGGACGATGTGGTGTGGGATGAACCGTTGCTGGGCACTCCAGAAAGTGGACAGGCTGCGTTGCGCTCAGGGTTGCTGTGAGAGGACCCCGGTGCAAGTGTCTGAGCTGCCCTGGATGTGGGCACTGGCGGCATGGGGGAAGACCTACAGCGATGAGTGGGGCCCAAACGATGGTCTCAGATGCGCCAGGAGCACTGCCCTGGAGGACTGGTGAACACGAGACCACAGGGGTGGCGTCAGCAGCAGATCCACAAGCTGTTGGGGCAGGATCGAGTGGCCCTGGAAAAGTGAGTGTCAGGTGGAAACACCGCAGGCTGTGCAAGGCCCCACTTGGAGTCGCAGACTGGGTTCAGGCTCGGGTGGAGGCGAGGTCCAGGTGGGTGAGACAGAAGCAGATATTGGAGCAGTACCCAGGTTGGCTGCAGGTGATGGGTGAGTGGCACGATCAATACCTGCTGGTCAGATGGCTCGTGGCGCCACCCCAATGAATTACGGCGTGCTACAAAGGAGATGGTTGGGCACAATTCCAGACGGTTGGAGCGGTCGGAGGTGTGGAGGAGAAGACACTTCGAGGAGGAGGCGATCAGCTGTGGTCCGAGAAGCGGACTGCCGCCAGGTGTGGACTGATGGTGAAGGTCGGGGGGGGGGGGGGGTGTCACGGGTCATTGTCACCGAGTCATGGGCGTATTATAACTGTTCAATTGTTCTGTGTTAATAGTTTTGGGGATTATTTTAGTATGGTATATAGGAGACACAGCAGCACTTTTTTTTCTTTTGTGGACTTTAATAGTATAGGCAGCAGAATAACCTGCCTCGCCATGTGGGAGGTAGGACGGCAGTCTACCCGTCCCCCCTAATTTTAGTTTTTTTTGGTGTGAATGTCATAGGCCCCTTTTGGTGATTTTAGTTTGTTTATGTTTAGCAGATGATTCAAGTTCCAAATTGGGGTGGGTTGATTGTGTGTGAGTATTTTGGACTTTCTGCAGGAGGGAGGAGGATGTGAAGCATTTATTCTTTCTTATTATTGTTCATGTCGGAGCTCTTATTTGTGTGGTACGTGATGGCAGCCTCGGTTTCCGGTTCTGCCATTTCCGGTGGTATAAGAGGGGCTGCTGGTAGAGGGACAGTCTCTTCTGCCTTTCCTCTGCCAAGCGGCTGCGTGTACGGTTGGGTGTACAGAGTCCAGTTTATTTAATAAAGTAGTGTTCAGCTCCACTCCTGGCCTTGTCCTTGTCTACGAGTTACGACATAACAGAAAGTACATACAGTTAGGCCCAAAAATATTTGGACAGTGACACAAGTTTTGTTATTTTAGCTGTTTACGAAAACATATTCAGGATACAATTATATAATCAACATGGGCTTAAAGTGCAGACTCTCAGCTGTAATTTGAGAGTATTCACATCCAAATTGGAGCAAGGGTTTAGGAATTACAGCTCTTTAATATGTAGCCGCCTCTTTTTCAAGGGACCAGAAGTAATTGGACAATTGACTCGGAAGGCTACAAAAAAACAAAAAAAAATAACAAGGCTGCATGGGCTCTTCCCTCGTTAACCTGTCATCAATTAAGCAGTTAAAAGGTCTGAAGCTGATTCCAGGTGTGGCGTTTGCATTTGGAAGCTGTTGCTGTGAACACACAACATGCGGTCAAAGGAGCTCTCAATGGAGGAGAAACAGACCATCCTGAGGCTGAAAAAAAAGAAGAAATCCATCAGAGAGATAGCAGAAATGTTAGGAGTGGCCAACTCAACAGTTTGGTACATTCTGAGAAAAAAAGAGTGCACTGGTGAGCTTGGGAACTCAAAAAGGCCCGGATGTCCACAGAAGACAACAGTGGTGGATGATCACAGAATCCTTTCCATGGTGAAGAACAACCCTTCACAACATCCACTCAAGTGAAGAACACTCTCCAGGAAGTAGGTGTATCAGTATCTAAGTCTACCATAAAGAGAAGACTTCATGAGAGTAAATACAAAGGATTCACCACAAGGTGCAAACCATGAATCAGCCTCAAAAATAGAAAGGCCAGAATTGACTTTTCCAAAAAACACCTGAAGAAGCCAGCCCAGTTCTGGAACAGCATTCTTTGGACAGATGAGACTAAGATCAACTTGTACCAGAATGATGGGAAGAAGAAAGTTTGGAGAAGAATTGGAACAGCTCATGATCCAAAGCACTACATCTTCTGTAAAACACGGTGGAGGCAGTGTGATGGCATGGGCATGCATGGCTTCCAATGGCACTGGGTCACTTGTGTTTATTGATGATGTGACAAAAGACAGAAGCAGCCGGATGAATTCTGAAGTGTATAGGGATATACTTTCTGCTCAGATTCAGCCAAATGCAGCAAAGTTGATTGGACGGCGCTTCACCAATGATCCAAAACATACTGCAAAAGCAACCCAGGAGTTTTTTAAAGCAACGAAGTGGAATATTCTGCAATGGCCGAGTCAGTCACCAGATCTCAACCCAATCGAGCATGCATTTCACTTGCTCAAGACAAAACTTAAGGCAGAAAGACCCACAAACAAGCAACAACTGAAGACAGCTGCAGTAAAGGCCTGGCAAAGCATCACAAAGGAGGAAACCCAGCGTTTGGTGATGTCCATGGGTTCCAGACTTCAGGCAGTCATTGCCTGCAAAGGATTCTCAACAAAATATTGAAAAGTAACATTTTACTTAGGGTTATGTTTATTTGTCCAATTACTTTTGAGCCCCTGAAATGAGGAGCGTTTGTATAAAAATAGCTACAATTCCTACATGTTTAATCATATATTTTTGTTCAACCCCTTGAATTAAACCTTAAAGTCTGCACTTCAATTCCGTTGTAGTTGTTTCATTTCAAATCCAATGTGGTGGCATGCAGAGCCCAAATCATGAAGATTGTGTCACTGTCCAAATATTTCTGGGCCTAACTGTATAATCATTGACAGCTGTGCAGCCCACGAAGCAGAGTTTGACAGCCGGAAGCTGCACAGCACTGTCAAAATAGAGGCACAAAACTGGAAACTAAATAATAATACAAGAATAAGACAACACAACCCCAAGATGTAAATAATACTATAAATACAAAATGACACAATAACTAGACAGGACAATAAGGACGAGACTAAGAATACAGACAACTCATAACTGCACAGGAACCAAATACAGCAGGCCATAATAAACAAAGAAACAAACACAGAGAAAGTGTAAACTTGAACTGAGGCTGAGCACGGCACCCACCGTGCTCAGGACCATGACAGCATGCTATGTGACATTTTCCTTTCTTGGCCAAGATGTAAATAAATACCCAGAAAAGGCATCTTTGACTCTGCACTTTAATCACCAGATCAACAAGGGACATTAATACAGAGAAAATCCAAGACAGCATCCCTCCACAAATCACCTAATGGATATTGAATATGTGAAAGTTGATCTTTTTGAGCTATATTGCAAAACAAAATAATATAATTTACTGTGGTGCTTAGCATTAATTATTATGTATTGTTTTAACTGAAATGTTATATTGCAATAAATAAATTACACACAAAAAACTGGTGGTTTGAAGTTGGTTCGTTGTCATGTTTTCTTTGTCTAAATCCTTAGAAATGAAAGACGCAGTCATATTGCAAGAAAGAAAGAGAAAAATGTCTTCCACGTTTCTGCAGCAGTGACAGCAGCTTCAACATGAGCAGGTCGGTGCATCATCCACTAACACATGCAGGCCTCTTTAGGCAGTTTGCAGCTCTTCCTTCCTCACACCGCCCACTTTAGGCACACGCGCGGCGCGTGCACACACGGCGTCGTGTACGCGCTCCCGCACAGGCTGTGGGAGTGCATGCTGCTGCTGCTGCTGCTGGTGGTGGTGGAGGTTGGAGGAGCTGCTGGAAGCCGGGATGAGATAGTCATGCGTGTCTGGCTCCGGGCGTCGATGCAGCTGCTGGGTCTGGACTGGACTCGGGGTGCAGGGTGGGTCTAAGCATCCATCCATCCACCCCCACCCCTACACCCATTCCCCACCTCCATGTCGATGTTATCGTCAGGCTTTCCGGGAAAGACGAGGGCGATGGCCGCGAGAGGAGTTACTGCAGCTGTGTGAGAGAAAGCAGCGTTTTCACGATGGAGGACGGAACTGAGCGGCTGTAGGCTGACAGGAGACCTGGTGGGAATAACTTAGAATCTTTAAAAAAGGAGGAAAGAGGAGGAGGAGGATACCGAGGGACGCTCCGAGGATTTTAAGGAAACCCTTTTTTCCTCTTTTTCTGGTCCCTTCTAGGTGGACCAGAGAGAAAACCGGATCATTTCTGCATCGCTGAACCGAGGAGCAGACCGCCTCCTTGGGGGTCGAGCGGCAGCCGCATCCCGACCTACCGGGGGTGGGGGTGTAGGGTGGGGTGGGGGTGGGGTGGGGGGATCATCGGGTCCTTGGATGGAGAGGGCGCAGTGAGAGAGAGAGCGGCTCCCGGAGGCCGGTGGAGGAGGAGTGGGGGGGGGACTGGGACCGGGGCCTGGGGGTGGTGGAGGGGGGAGGGGGGAGCCTTAACGGCGGCCCCCATGAGCGGTTCCTGCCGGGACAGAGCGCCCAGAGCCCAGCCGGAACGTCGGAGGCCAGTCTGGAAGTGTTGATGCATATGATCACAACCACCATGATTTTTATGATTCTTGGTGCTTCAGTTGTAATGGTAAGAACCCCCCCACCCCCACCCCATCACCCCGACCCCACACACGCACACCTCCCTCTGATTACCATCATAATTAATAACGCAGGTCCCACAGCAGCAGGCCTGACATGTGGGAGTGGGTCAGCCCACCTACAATCACCTGCTGCTGGCATGAGGAAGTGATCCAGGTCCGTTTGGAGGCAGGAGTCCCCCCCCCCCCCCCCCCGTAGAATCGGGAGGATCTGCCAACACTGTTTCTGTCATTTTCTTTCTGGCCTCTCTGTGTACAGCTGTTATTATTATTATTTACAGCCACATAAAGCCTGTGTAGCCTTGTTTTGGTGCTGTGACATGTCCCGGCTGACTGGCGTGCTTCTTTGCAGGCGATCGCCTGTTTAATGGACATGAACGCACTACTGGACCGCTTTCACAACTACATCCTACCGCACCTACGAGGGGAGGACCGCGTCTGTCACTGCAACTGTGGACGGTAAGCATGCCATCACCACCATTAAATCACCATTAAATCAGCGGAGAGGGCCTCAGCAGCAGCCCCTCACACAGGCTACATCCTGTCATCATCATCATCATCATCATCATCATCAACAGCTCTGTGCTGGCGTTTGATCGCCGCGTGCGTCTTTTTTTACGCAGCGGATTTGTGCTCCGCTCCACATAAGTGTGCGTCGGAGCCATAAATAGGTAACGAAACTGTGAGCAGTGATGTGTGGCTGCTCACGGACCAGGCTCAGCATCCTCACACTGCAGGCCCAGCAGACATGGGCCCAATTCTGGACACAACCAGAATGAAGCTGGGCGGTTTTTAGGCTGAGGGGAACCTGTTCGCTGTCACTGTGAGAAAAAAAACACACACACTGGAGAGATGAGCATAAATATATGCATCAGGATTTGAGTGCTCTTTTTCCCACTGCTGAGGTGTTGATGGAATGTCTGACAGGATTTGGTCAAGACGCCTCAGGGAGCAGATACTGCAGCGCCATATTCCACCGGGCTGAAGGAAACGTCCTCAGCAGGCCTGTCCATGTGGCTCCCCACTGTAGGTTAGAGCTGGGCTGGCTTTTTGGTCCCATGTGGCTGTGTCTGCAGTTTCCATGTAAGTCCCATCTGTCTTTGCCCACATGGACTACACCTGTGGCACATGTAAGCATGAGTTTTTTATGTTTGCATTTTTTTTCCTGTAAATTTTCCAACTTTTTTCTCGTACATTTATAACTTTTTCTCATAAATTTGCAACTATTTTCTTATAAATTTGTGACTTTTTTCTTCTAAATGTTCATGTTTTGTTTCTCATAAATTTACAACTTTTCTCTCATACTTTTGTGATTTTTTTGAGTTTGCATTTTTTTTTCCTTGTAAATTTTCAACTTTTTCTCATACATTTAAAACTTTTTTCTCAAATTTGCAACTTTGTTCTTACAAATTTGTGACTTTTTTCCTTGTAAATGTTCATCTTTTTTTCTTATAAATTTGCAACTTTTTTCTTATAAATTTGTGATTTTTTTGTAAGTTTGCATTTTTTCCTGTAAATTTTCCAACTTTTTCTCATACATTTAAAATATTTTTCTCATAAATTTGCAATTTTTTCTTAAAAATTTGTGACTTTTTTCTTATAAATGTTTATCTTTTTTCTCATAAATTTGCAGCTTTTTTCTTATAAATGTGTGACTTTTTTCATACAGTTGTAATTTTTTCTTGTAAATTTGCAACTTTTTTCTCATAAATCTGCAATTTTTTCCTCATAAATTTATGACTTTTTTGTAAATTTGCAGTGGTTTCCATGTAAATTTGCAACATTTTTCTCATAAATCTGTGATTTTTTTTTCTTTTGGTAAATTTGCAGTTTTTTCTCATAAATTTGCAACTTTTTTTTTTCTTGTAAATTTGCAAATCTTTTCAGAGCTTTGTTTCTTTTTTCTTATAAATGTGCAGTTATTTTCTTATAAGTTTTTGACTTTTTTCATAAATTTGCATTGCAACTTTTTTCTAATACATTTGTGATGCAGGTGTGCAGGTTTCAGTAACACAGGCACCATGGGTAAAGTCTATGTGAGAAAGCACAGATGGGACCAACATGGAAACTGCAGACAAACCCACAAGGGACCCATAAACCAGCCCACATTTAATCTGTAGTGGGGCCAGAGGTTGCGTTATCTGAATATTGTCTGTCATTGCAGATTACACTAAGGGTGATCTATTGTAACTTGTAATTTCCACCTGTCCACTTTATGGTGCGTATTAAATAGCGATTGTCAAGTATTGTCTCACCAGTCTCTGTTCATCAGTTCAATTAGCAAATAAATGCATAATCTGCATGCTGTGTTCTCAGGATTCAACACCCATTGCAATACTCTCACCATACTACAATTCCTTAAAGTGAAACTCTGCCAAAAATCAGGTTTTTTTTTCCCCTTGTTAACATGTCTGTAACATCTTTTTCATGAGTTACAAGATACATCAAGAGTGAGATCACTCAAATGTCTCGTGTCTCTGTTTTTTTGAGTTTAGACAGAACGTTTTTGGTGACGTAACTACAGCAGGTCTGTAATGTTGAGCCAATCAGGATTCTCTGGCCTAACTGAAGTCAGCCTCCAGTTAGCAGTTAGCATTTTTGGACAGTTGCTTTGAAAACTTGACCCGAATTAAGATGGGTTTTACCATTAAACAGCTTTTGAGGTCTGATGCAACTTCAGTCATTATCCTGGGCCGCTGTGCATACAACTGAACATTTCCTACAACCGGTAAGTCTTTTTATCACAGGATTTATGGTGTTTAATGTAACACTAGCCACAATTAGCATTGTGGGATGTGTGTTGGCCTATTCACAGATCCGGGCATTTGAAGGAGGAGGAAAAGTGAAAAGATTTTGAGGTGAAACTGTAAGACAATGAAAGCTTTTTTTTTTGTAGAAAAAAGGGGCATAAGGTACCATTTTAGACAATGCAGATTTGTTTTTATAGGGAATTAATATCCACGGGAGTGCATCTTTAAGTGACCCGGACCCTCAGATAAGTGGTACAAGATGTATGGATGAATGTACAGCTGTCAATATGTCCTGATCTACTATCCTGATCAATGGGATGTCTAGGGGATGTAGAAAATTGCTATAAATATAGTTGTCGTGCAGACTTGTGTTGCTAAGCTAATTATGCTAACAGCACAAATTATTGTATTGTCCTGTTCCAAAAAATAGGCCGGGATATTACAAGATAAGTAATGTGATTTAGTGAACCAGTGCGGTACACAGGTGTCTAGTAAGATGACTGGATTTTATAGCAAAAAACACCAGTGGGCTGCTAAGCTAACATAGTGGCATTGTCAATATGTGGATGGAAACACCCTGACTTAAAAATATGACCAATCAGCTGAATCAGCCACGATTGCATCACAGTGTGCTAGTGAGGAGCGGCAGCTGGGGAGAGAGAGAGAGAGAGAGAGAGAGAGAGAGAGAGAGAGAGAGAGAGAGAGACGCTACATGGAGTGAAGTTCCGGTTCACTTTAACGTGGAAAAGTACAACCGCTATGCTCGATATTGGCGTTTTAGTATATCGTGGGTGGCCAAGTGTACCGATACATCGAATATATTTGGTACATTACCCAGCCCTAGGCGGAATGAGTTTATTTTTAATAAAAATTACTGCAGAATGTGAGTCTTTGGGCACTTTTAAGATGATAATTCATCATTGTGACATTGTAGATAAGTCAGAAAATCTGAAAAAACATGCCATGGGCCCTGCAAGAAAATTATTATTATTAATAAACATGTTTTCAGTTATATATTGGGGCGGAAGTGGCTCAGGAAGTAGAACAGGTCATCCAATAACCGGATGGGTGGCGGTTCAAATCCCGCTCTCCCCAGATATCCTGCCATTGTGTCCCTGGGCAAGACACTTTACCCACTTTGCCTCCAGTGTCCATGACACTGGGTATGAATATGTATAAATGTTCGGTGGTGGCCGGAGAGGCCGTTGCCCCGGATTGGCAGCCGCGTTTCCGTCAGCCTTCTCCAGGGCAGCTGTGGCTACAGTAGTAGCTTGCCACTACCATTGTCTGTCTGGAGTGAATGAATAATGTATCTATTTGTAAAGCGTCTTTATGTGTCTATGATGAAGCGCCATATAAATCTGATGCATTATTATTATTATTATTATTATTATATAACATCAAATAATTAAAAACTCATAAAAACTTACCTCGATGTTTCTACTCACTAGGCGATTTATTATTTCTTTAACAAGAGGGATGAGGGTATTCACCAAATTAGCATGAGGTACAAACAAATAAATGTAAATTAGGTACAAACTGGAAAGAATAATGGTGTAAAGATATTAGGTTTGTTGATTTAAAAATTAAACAAGTTGCAAATTATAATTTAAGTACACAGAATAAAAATTTGACTAGCATAGATAGATAGATAGCTAGATAGCTAGCTAGCTAGCTAGCTAGGTAGATAGATAGATAGATGTACTTTATTGATCCGAAACTGGGAAATTACAGTGTAACAGCAACATGACAGTAGTCGACCAAATGACAGAAACAGACACAGCATCATAGACAAAGGGATTACCCATGGAAAGTAAAACTGCTAAAAAAGCTTATCTACAACATAGATGAATAGATGGTGACCGGTATACATAGGTACACAAATCATACCCACTGTACTACAATGCAAGACTATCAGGTGCAGAGTGAGATGTGGGGTACCAATTAGACTGTAAGGTGCAGTATGACAGCATAGTTATGACCAGAATACAACATCACAGTGAGTTATCGTACAGTGAAATGGAATGTGGCAGGAAAAATTTCCTGTACCTAACCATTTGGCAGCAAAGCTGTTGCAGTCAGCTGGAGAAAGTGCTCCGCTGTCTGTCCACTGTGTGGTGGAGGGGCTGATCAGGATTGTCCATGATGGATCACAGTTTGTTCAATGTCCTCCTCTCCACCACAGTCTCAAAGGTCTCCAACCTGAGACCAGTTACAGAGCCAGGCCTCTTGATAATCTTGTCAAGTCTGTTGGCGTTGCTGGCTCTGATACTGCTACCTCAACAGACAGCAGCAAAGAAGATGGCGCTGGTGACAACGGCCTGATAGAAAAGCTCCAGCATCCTGTTGCACACGTTGAAGGATCTCAGCTTCCTCGGGAAGTAGAATCTGCTCATCCCCTTCTTGTGCGCAGCATCGGTGTTGGATCTCCAGTCCAGTCCACTGCTGATCCTGACACTCAGGTATTTGTAGTCCCCAACCCCAACCACCCCCCCCCCCCCCCGCCAATCTGCAATGGCTGTGAAGGCATCCTCTTCTTCCTGAAGTCAATCGCCATCTCTCTGGTCTTGCTGACGTTCAGCCTCAGGTGATTCTGCTCAGTCCACTCCACAGATCTGTCTACCAGTGCCCTGTACTCCCCCTCCTCTCCCCCTCCTATACACCCAACAATAGCTGAGTCGTCAAGAGAATTTCTACAGGTGGCATGACTCAGTGTTGTACTGAAAGTCAGTGGTATATAAGGTGAATAGAAAAGGAGAAAGCATAGTCCCCTGTGGAGCTCCCGTATCACTAACCACCACATCAGACAAGACATTGCCCAGCCGGACAAACTGTGGCCTGCTTGTCAGGTCGTCAGTAATCCAGCATTCAGGTCAAAGATTAAAATTTACAGGAAAAAGTCACACATTTTTGAGGAAAAAGTTGCAAATTTATGAGAAAAAATGCAAATTTTTTGAGGAAAAGTCATAGATCTAAGAGAAAAAGTTGCGATTTTTTGTGTTATTTTGTTATTTGTTGTTTTTTCTTATAAATTTGACTTTTTTATTGTAAATGTTTATCTTTCTTCCTCATAAATTTGCAACTTTTTTCTGATAAATCTGTGATTTTTTTTCTCCATAAATTTGCTTTTTTTTTCTTGTAAATTTGCAACATTTTTCTTATAAATCTGAGACTTTTTTCTTGAAAATGTTTTTTTCTTCATAAATTTGCAACTTTTTTCTTATAAATTTATGATTTTTTTCATAAATTTGCAATTTTTCCTGTGAATTTGCAACTTATAAACTTGCAAAAATTTTTTTGTAAATTTGCAACTTTTTTCTTATAAATTTGTGATTTTTTTTCATAAATTTACAATTTTTTTCTTGTAAATTTGCAACATTTTTCCTGTAAATTTGCAGCTTTTTCTCATAAATCTGCAAATTTTTATCATAAATTTGCAAATATTTTCTTGCAGATTGTAACATTTTTTTCCTGTAAATCTGCACCTTTTTTCTTGTAAATTTGCAACTTTTTTCATAGGTGCCAAAGAGGTTGACTCCCGCCAGCAGTCCCCCTAAGCAGGCACGGCGTGATGACGTCACCGTGCCTGCATCCTCACGTCCACACTGCCTGTCTGCCAGTATATCTATATCTAACAGTTTGCACCTTTATTCTTGCAAATTTGTACCTCATTTACATATATACGTTTGTACCCCACACTAAATTGGTGAATACCCCCCATCCCCCTTGTGAAAAAACAACAGCAAATCTCCTTCTGCCCATAAGAAGTTGCACATTTGAACAAATCATGAGTCCTCACAGCTCACGCTGGTGCTGAGCTGAGCAAATGTACATAAAAAAACGCAGAAAACCGCAGTTCCACAGTGTGTGTGTGCTGCAGTGAGGGGGCTGATGTGTTGGCGGTTCATTAGCAGCACTAGGAGGCCAGTTCCACTGTTTTCCTTCAGCCCGTAGATCCAGAAATGGGTCATCGTCAATCATGGGTGATTAGATTATGGTTGTCAGGGAGGTTTTAACGCCAGTGAAAGTTTGGAAGGGCCTCACGCGCGGACACACACACACACACACACACACACACACACACACACACACACACTGACAAATGTGATGCGGGTTAATTAGGAAATAATAGCAAGTTTGAGGACAGCTTTGGGATGAGATGATGGCCTTATTTCATAATATTTAGACAAATCACATCCTCCTCACAACCCTGGGTGAAGACAAGAGTTCTTTTTTTTATATGTGAAAACATTATGCTTTTCTTATCTGGTCCATAAAGTCCTACTGCACAGGAGTTCTGCTTTCCCACAGAATGTCAGACTTCAGAGGAGGTCTGGTGTCAAGGTTAATTGACCATTTCATGTCGGTTTTTGTTTTTTTTTTTAGTTATTTTTCCACTTATTTCTTCTTACTGACATGGCTCATAATTAATCAACAGTGTGGTGTCATATTACTGTAGTAAATGAGCATAATATAATAAAGACCAGACATATTGTCATTTCACACACAAAATAAACATTGTCTAGTGTTTACAACACATACCTCTTGAGGGTTTGTGGGTCACATCACGTGCACGACAGCTAATTAGCTTGTTCGCTGCATTGGGAAAGTCCTTTACGCACCCGTGATTGTGTTGCCACCATATAGTGATTATGAGTCTCTTATCGGGTTCTTAACTACCGCCTTAGCTTGTCCATTCCCTCTGTGAAATGATTGAAATGACGTCGATAGCCGTCAGAGGTTGACAGCGATTTAGTTTCTGCTCCTTTTAGTGTTAGAATCCATGCACGTCACTTGCTTTTTCTTGACATCTTCAGATGAAATAAAGGGTCAGTCATCACGTACTATGTAGATGGAGACTGTGTTTGTTTTTACTACAAGCCATCTTTAGTTGTTCCACCCATGTTCTGCTGCATCTGAACAGTGCTGACTGTGCTGCTTCCAAGTTACAGGCACGGGCACGCCTTAAAGGGGCAGTACATGAAAAACTCTTACATACACGGACACAACAGGGAGAGGGGAATAACCTAGAAAAACAGCAAGAGTACATCGGTTCTACACCCTGAACACTGGTTCCAGTTTTATTTTAGTTAATCGCCCAGCCCTAGTTCAAGGTATTGATGAGTTAAAGCGGCTGTATAAATTTGAAGTCAATCTGAGAAATGTCGGCGCTAGAGTGGTGACATGCTGTCAAATGAACGGACGGGTCAAAAACATTATTACATAATGTCGACGTCTAGCCAATTTCTTGCCAATGTGCAAATGACCTCGATAAGATGTATTCCTGATGCAAACTTTGTACATTGGGCAGACGCAGGCCAGACGTATGTGTGCTGTTGGGGTTAAGTTTGGCATAGAGACATGAATTTCAGCTGAGGTGTGTATCAGATCAAGAGATGCAAAAACATCATTGGGGCCATTATCCACGCACAACAGGAAGTCCGCCATCTTGCCTCAAAGTGTTGCCACCGCTAATTTTGCTGAGTTCCACCGCTCACATTTTAACAAACTTCTCCTAGGGGAGTAGTGAGCTCATTTTCCCATGGCAGCAGCTATAAGCATGGGCCATTAAAATTTGTATAAATGTCTTGCAAAAGCTCAAAGGTGTTGCCACGGCAACATGGGGAAGTTTGACTCGTCGCCATCCAACACAAGACAGTTGTAATTCGGACAAATGTTATTTGATTTTTGCCAAATTTTGATGATGGATATTAGTCCCATCCTGAACACTCCTATATGAAAAGAATTTTAAAAAGTTATAGCATCACCTAATGGTTAAAGGAAGCACTGCAGCAAATTGTTTTATTTATTACTCAAGCACCGGTTGTCTTAATGACATGAAATTTTGTAGGGTTTATCAGAGCGCATGTATGGATGCTCATAAATGCAAGTCAAGTTTACCATTCCTTCACTGTTGTTACCATGGAAACCCACTCATTGCCATTCAATCCGTCTTTTACTTTGGAGGATTAGGAATGTCCGAGAGGGCAGTGTTATGTCCACAAACCTGGTAATGAAGACGGACGAGGATGCTGTGCTGGAACTGAACTTTATTACAAACTCTCAGTAATACAGTACATACGCATGAGCACTCAGCTTCTAACTGCTGCCTGTGGGAGAGTACCGGCATAAGCGAGCATAACATGGCTGGCCCCTCCCTTAAGTATGTCAGCGTGATGACGACACCAGCCGGCTATGTCATTATGCCACTCACTGTTATAAATGCCTTTTATAACATTCACTTTTCCCCCTTGGAAAAAACACAGAACACTATCAATTCAAACCCTCCCCAATTTAGCATATATCAGAACTCCTGAACTAGGGTCAGCACGTGGACTGCCGCTGGACCCGAAGTGGATTATTCTGCCACTTTTCTTTAGCCACGCTCCTAACTGAACAGTGTTTTTCATTTTCACAGTCTTCCATGGGGAAGGCGGTTCTGCTGGAGGGGCCTTGTAGTGGGCCCGCAGTGGATGATGATGGAGATGCTGGGTCCTCCAGACTGGAACCAGTCTTCATAATGCTGCGCCCCGGGTCCTGTGCTGCACCAACTGACTCCCGCAAAGCCTCGCCGTCTGGAACAGTCACTTGAATGCGTCGGAGATGGTTTGCGTGCCATCCCGAACCATTTGTCAATCTGAAGCATGCCGGTCCCAGCTGCGCCATGATCCTCAAAGGTGTCCGCGGTCTCGTAGAAGGTAACTTTCCTGGCCGTAGACCTGGTCGATCCTCTGTGCGTACTAGCACCCAGTCCATCACCTGTAGAAGCGCTTTGCTTGGTCTCACATGCCCTTGAGATCGTGGTGGGGCTACGATCACCTCTGTCGTTGTGTTGGTCACGGACTCTTCACCCAACGCCCCTGCAGCCATCTCTGGGGTCCAAAGCTGGTCATGGGTACTGAAGACATCCAGCGTCTCCCCTGTGTCGCCCGTCGTCACAGACCCTTCACCCATCAACTCAGCAGTGGCTCCCGTAGACTGGTGCTGAGCGAGGATACTGAAGCGGTCTGGCTCCTCTTCTCCTTTGCCTGATGTGCTTTGTTGTTGTTGTTCTGTGTTGTGGATAACATTCATGCCCGGCTGTTGTGCCCCGAGATTCTCTACGTGTACGGGCTCCCTCTCCTGCAACTCTGCAGTGGCCTCCATAGTCTCCGGCTGGGCGAGGATCTGAGGCAAGTCCTGCCGCTGCCCTCCCTCCGGGCAGCTCTCCTCCTGTGCACTCGGGACAGTTGGTTTCTCATCAACGTTGCCCTCTACGCTCTCATTCCATACCACATCATCATTATCAATGTCCGCTTTGTATCAATTACCGTAGCCTAACAAGTTGAGCCCGTCACTGTCGTGGATGGTGAAGCCCAGTCGGTAGAAGAGGTCACATCCCATAATGTTTTCACCATGTGTAGTCACTGGGAATCTTGAAATCATAAACAATCTTTGACTTGTAGTAGATCATTAACTTGAATGTCCCAACGTTGTTAAACTCTGTGACCACCATATCCATACAGTGCCACTGGGTTTTTCTAATCGGGTGGTTGGGGAAAAATTTCTTCACCGTGGCCCAATTCAGCTTCGACTTAACCACTGTAGTGTTGAGCAGCAGCGGCACAGTCATGTCGTCCAATTCAACCATGCCGTATGCATAAGAATTAATTTCAGGGCTTACTGCGTGCATGGTGGTTGTGGGCGGGCAGTTTTGCTTGTTTGGCGAGTCCCACGGTGTCGGCAACCGGCTCATTTTAGCGAAATGGTTGAACCTCCCACACTTGTTACATCGTTGTGCTCTTGCTGGACAAAAATGTGCTCTCTCATGGTGCGTCGGCGAACAACAGTTACCACACGCAGGGCATCTCGGAGTGATCCTCTGGTTAACGGTGTTCGTCTCAAACTCCTCTGTCATGACTCCATATTCCTCCATGCTCACAGCGTTGGTTAGCGGTGGCTGTACTGGCTGTCAATGTTGTTGGCTCACACCTAGCTCCGATGCTAACCTGTCTGCTTACTCCAATTGGAGCGCTAGCTCGATGGTGTTAGCTAGCGTCATGTCGTTTGGCACCATTAGCATCTTAGCCCTTAGCCTCAGGTTGTTTGTGCGCTTGGTCAGTTGCTTCCACACCATCCCGTCTTCTAACAGTCCAAATCTGCACATGCTAGCCAGTTGTCTCAAATCAGTGACAAATTTTTGGGTGGACTCACTAATTCCCTGTTGCCTCTGGCAAAATCTTATACGGCGTGCTAGCACGTTGTCTGGCGTAGCAAAGTAGCTAGCTAGTAGCTCCACAATATCTACATACGAGTCCGTCGGACCAAGCGTGTGAAAAATCCTCTGACCTTCCAAGCCCAGGTTGTGCACAAGCAGTGCCCGCTTCCTTACTTTTTCCAACTTTCCCAGGTCCAATGCTGCAATGTAGGTCTTGACCAGCCAGCGTGGTCATGGGACGACCAGTTCGCCTGGGGACTCAAGGAAAGACCTCGGCGGTCTTAGGCTTGCTTCCGTGGTTCGTAAATTCTCGTTGCCAAATGTTTTGTCCACAAACCTGATAATGAAGACGAACGAGGATGCTGTGCTGGAACTGAACTTTATTACAAACTCTCAGTAATACAGTACATACGCATGAGCACTCAGCTCCTAACTGTTGCCTATGTGAGAGTACCGGCAGAAGCAAGCATAATATGGGTGGCCCCTTCCTTAAGTATGTTGGCATGATGACGACACCAGCCGGCTACATCATCACGCCGCTCACTGTTATAAATCTCTTTTTTAACAGGCAGCTCAGTGGCACAGTGGTTAGCGCTGTGTCAGGACAGCAAGAAGGTCAAATCAATTCAAATTCAATTCAATTCAAATAACTTTATTATTCCATGAGGAATTTCATTTGCAGAAAAAGCATCAATGCACACCTATCTCATCCACATAGTACATAAAAATACAGCAAGATACACACACAAGCCATACAACATGCCATTGATTGCCAGCGATACTATACAATCTGATGTTTCCTCAGGTTCCAAATGTTTTGTAAAAAATTACAAACTTTCTTTCCTCCATTATATTGAATGGGTTTTCCCAATGAAAACAATGTAAAATGGCTTTTTAAATAGAAAACAATGGAAAATTGCTGTTTTTAAGTGCCGCATGCTCGGAGTGACGGCCAGTAGGAGCTGCATTTCATGTTAGAATGTTGTTTTGGAGACCTTGGCAGGACAGTTGAGATAAAAGATCGTGTAGTCTGTACCTCCTGGTCATTGCTCTGTCATTTAGTATGAACTCGTCATAACCTCAAGACTTCAGGCCACACATAAGAAGGTTGTGGCATGAAGTGAACATCTGATGTGCCAACTTCCAAGTCGTGTCGTCTGAACGCAGCCTTAGGAACACCTCTACAGCAAACACTATAATTCACTTGTATATTTCCCTTCTTTATTTTGTGTTTGGTTCCCTTCATTCAGAAAGAGGAAACTGCCCCCACTTCTTCCACATAAAGGGAGATTATGTTGTATTTTCCGCTACATGTGCATTGATCAAAAGAACCTCCACTCCTGGAGGTTTTGCCGGTGTGTCCATGTTCCCGTAACCACAGCATGTTCTTCACTGACCTGGAAATGCTCCTGAATGGAGTCAGTCGTCTGTTCTCACATGAACAGCAGAAAGGTGGGACATGTGGAGGAACAGAGCATTCTCCGGCTGTGCCCCGCTGCCCTTCCGTCCACGAGGCGCGGAGGTGTGGAGACGCCCATCGCGCTCCTCACCTTATCAGGCTGGAGGACACAGCCGGTGTCATTTCATTTGGCAGCATCTCCGTGCTCTCATTTGGATTCCGGTTTATGCAGCTGTAGCCACGGTGACGGGCTGAAGCCTGTCCTACATTAGCTGCAGTGTTGCCAGATCTTTTGAGACAAACAAGCAGTAGGTGATTTGAGGGGGATGCTAAAATGTGCAAAAACCATCCCCCTTGTTAAGCTGCCATCCCCCCATCCCCGTAAAGAGTGCAAGGATAGCATAACAGAATACAGTGAGAGTGTAGTTGCAAATGTACAAGAAAAATATTGAAAATTAATGAAAAAAAAGTTGCAAATTTAATAGAAAAAATGTTCAGTTTATGAGTATAAACATGTAAATTCTTGCGGAAAAAAGGGTAACAAATTTATCACATAAAGTGGCAAATTTGTAGGAAAATAGTACTACATTTATTAGAAAATTTGCCAATTTGTGAGGGAAAATATCAAGGTAAAATGGTTTTGTCATAAATTTATCTACGTTTTCTCCTAAAGTTGTAAATTTTTTCTTGTAAATTTTCAAGTTTTGTCTTATAAATTTGCAACTTCTTTCATATAAATTAACATTTTTTAGCCTTGTACATTTGCAACTTTTTTTACTTACGTTTGTAACTTTTTTCTCATATATTTCACCTTTTTTCTTGTAACTTTGCAAATTTTTTCTCAAAATTCTTAGAGGTTATTTTAGCTAATTTTACTATAGTTTATTATACTCTGGCAGAGTGAAAACATCAATTTTAGCAGTTTCCTATTCAATCATTCACGATTGTTTCTGGGTTTATTGAACTCCAGGGATCAACCAGTGAAACCACACACCCCTGTCCACCACTTTGTTTAATTCATTCATTCAGGTGATTTTACATTAGCTAGCTCAGGCTGTGCTCGCTACCGGAGCTAGGAGCTAACCAGCTACCTTTAGCAATATGGCATCAACAACAGACCTCAGCAGTGAGTAAATACTGAAAAAAGCAAAAGTTGCTGATCCATAATTGGATGTCAAAATATAGTTATCTAACATTAAAGGTGTTTTCACACCTAAATTTGCTTACTTTGGTCCAAATCAGTTGATAAATTTGTTATTTTTTATCATTTTAAATCCCATGAGACTTGGATCAGAACGTTCTCTGTTCTTATTAGTCAGATTTTTTTGCCACAAGAACAGGAAAGGTAAATGCAGGAAGCAGGATGACTACTGTGTATTTATGCATTTCCGGGGAGAAAATAATGCAAATTGTAGCGTAATCTACAGGGGTTTTTCATCTCCACAATGCAAAAGCTGCCAGAGAACTAAACATCCACCTGAGCGGACTCAAGCTTAAGCATGCCCCAAATCCAACTTATCTTGGAGTGACCCTTGATAGGACCTTATCCTTCAAGGAACATCTAAAGGGGACGGCTGCTAAGGTGAAGGTACGAAACAACCTGCTCTGCAAGCTCGCTGGTGCAAAATGGGGGGCGGCAGTCTCCACCCTGCGCACCTCAGCACTGGCCCTTTCATACTCTGTAGCAGAATATTGTGCCCCTGTCTGGTCCAGGTCATCTTACACACACCATGTAGACACCCAGCTCAACTCAACCATGAGAACTATAACAGGAACAATCCCCTCAACACCACTCCCCTGGCTCCCTGTACTGTGAAACATAGCCCCTCCACACATCCGGCGAGCAGCATTAACTCAAAGGATGCTCCAAAAAGTTAAAGATTTTCCTCACTTACCAATCCATGCAGATATCTACACCCCACCCACTGCCCGACTTTCATCCAGACGGCCGATTTGGAAAAACCCTCCCCCAGCTGACTTTACCATCCAGACAGCTTGGCAAGAGGAATGGGAGACCAAGGAGGTCCCAAACAAACAGCTGGTGATAAACCCCAACCAACAGGTCCCGGGCACCAACCTTCCAAGGAGACAGTGGTCTACACTCAATCGCTTCAGGACTGGACATGGCCCCTGCTTGGCCAGCCTTCACAGATGGGGCAGTAGCCCTAGCCCACTGTGCGCATGTGGAGAGGAGCAAACAATGGAACACATCATAGAGGCTTGCCCGCTCCAAAGACTGGAAGGAGGATTACACACCCTCCATACAGCAAACCAGGAGGCAACTGCTTGGCTTAAGGACTTTGCATTCGCTAAATAAATAAATAAATCGCCCTGGTTGTTGTTTATTACATTACGTGCATATACCACTTTTGGTAAATCATACAGTTTGAAAATAAAGCTCAGCTAAGGACAGACAATAACATTGTCAGCAGCTCTGATGAGTCTGACTCTGACTCAGGTGAAAAAGAGAACTGATTAATGTTAACATTCATTAATCCTCCAGAACCGTGACATGCTCAGCCACAGATATTTTCAAACCTCCATCAGGTATGTACAGTGGCATAAAATGTTTTACCGTTTGCCGCTGGTCCTGTTTTAGTGCGGTCCCTTTCTCACCTGCAGGACTGCACCAGAGTTCACCTGTTGATTCAAACTGAGACCACCTCTTTCAGGTGGTCTCAGCACAGTTGTTTTGATGCGCACCTGAGTGGGATTACCCTGTTGTCACCAGACAAAACAAACCGCACTAAGAAAACAAACTCGTTTGATTGAAACAAACTAAAGCTTGTAGGTGTGAAAGCACCCTAAAAGTCATTTGATTGACAGTTGGGGGCAAAGGGGCAGGTGCCAGAGCATCACCTGGGGTCTGTGTGTGCACATGCTTGGTAACTGGGGTTTAAGAGGTGTCGGAAATAAATAATGAGCCTTCGAAAAGTTTAAAGTGATTGTCCTTTATTGCAGAGAGCGCACTAAGAACATCACAGTACAAAACCATTCTTTTAATACCAACAGTGACATCATATTTAGAGAACTGGCTGGAGAATCGGCTCAGCCACGGCATGAAGAGGCGGCAACTCTCTGCTGAAGAAGAAGGCGATTCAACCAGGACACAAATTCAACTAGGAGGAATGGAGGTGGGAAGCAAGGAAGAGGAAGTTTGGAGCACAGTGGAGTCTAAAAGAAACAAACGTACACGTCAAGAAACTCAATCAAGACCGTTATCAAGTGTTGAGGAATCAGAGGATGAACGATCCCGGATTGAACAAGAGTGGACAGTAATCTTTAAACTTAGGAAGGGGCATCGTTTCGTGAGTGGAACCCAATTAAGCTCACAAATGCAATTAATGGGTTACTTGGAGAAGTTTTACATGCAAGAGTTCTTCGTAATGGTTCGCTGCTGGTTACATGTAAAGATAGTGTTCAACAAGGAAAAGCAATCAGAGTCACTCGGATGGAGGGAAAAAATGTGCAGTGTTCAGTATTGGAAGGAAATAAGGCAATGAGAGGAGGGACATCAGGCATTTCAATGGCTGTCTCAACTGATGAAATAATGAGGAACTTAACTGGAGCAAAAGTGACAGAGGTATGGAGATTGAAAGCTAATAGAAATGGCAAAAAATGTGATTGTCAGTAATGTTAAAATTTGATGAAACAAGACTGCCAAGTAAGGTGTGTATTGGCTACATGAGCTATGAAGTCAGACTTTACGTTACTCCTCCACTCAGATGTTTCAAATGCCAAAAGTTTGGTCATGTAGCAGTGATATGCAAAGGTAGACAACAATGTGCCAAATGCTCCGGTGAACATGAATATGGCAAGTGTGAAAGAGGAGCCAAGTTAAAAGTGCTGTAACTGCGGTGGTGAACATAGCTCTGCATATCAAGGTTATGAAGCCAGCAAAAGAGCAGCAGAAATTCAGTAGATAAAAGTCTCCCAGGTACTAACATATGCAGAAGCTGCAAAAAAGGTGCCAGCTAAAAAAGTGGGAGTGGATTCAAACAGGGAAAGTGTGCAGACTTGTAGTGCATGCAGTAGAATTAAGGAAGATACTCCGGTTTTGAAGGAAAATAATTTTGTCTTATTTGTGGTAGATGTGATAAACTGCACTGTGCAGACTTCCAAGAAAACAGAAAAAATCAAAATCATTGTGAAAGCAGCAGAAAAATATCTTGGCATTAAGGGGCAACAGTGGGAAGCAGTTGAGGACTTGTTAAGTGGGGGATCTTTAAGTTCAAAAACATCATGGGCTGGTGGATCAACCGCCAATGAAGTCTAAAAGAAGAAGAAGAAGATGAGATGCAGATACAGACTACAGCTAGAAGAAGAATAATGAGATAAGACACAGGTACAAGATTAAAAAAGAAGAAGGACGTCACAAAGCTATGAGGAAAATGTCATAAAGCTATGAAGAAAACGTCATAAAGCTATGAGGAAAACATCACAAAGTTATGAGGAAAAACAGACACACAGAAAGACAGACATATACTGTATGTAGTGTGTGGCAGTAATGCACCTGTAAGATGGTTGCCAACCACCAATCAAATCTAAAAAAAGAAGAAGAAGAAGAGAGAGAGGGAGAGAGAGAGAGAGGAGGAGGCGAGCTCTAACCGCTTGAAATCAGACTGCAAGGACTTACATGTTGAAACATTTGGATTCAAACAAACTCAGTTCTGTTTAATAGAAACAAATGAAATGCAACAATACAATATTTTACAATATTGAGCCATCCTGAGGATGGCTGCAGAAGATGGGTCAAAATGGTGCTGCGATAATTAAACCCTGATGCATTTTATAGAACAATTACAGAACATAATTTTTATGGACAGGATTTCTAGGTGCAGCCAGAGAAAGGAGGGTGTCATGCTTGGTGACCACAGGATCTCATCTCTGCTGTTTGCAGATGATATTGTCCTGTTGGCTTCATCCAGCAATGACCTACAGGTCTTACTGGGATGGTTTACTACTGAGTGTGAAGCGGCTGGGATGAGAATCAGCACCTCCAAGTCTGAGTCCATGGTCCTCAGCCAGAAAAAGGTGGATTGTCCTCTCTGGGTTGGGGACAAGCTCCTGCCCCAAGTGGAGGAGTTTAAGTATCTCGGGGTCTCATTCACAAGTGAGGGGAGAATGGAGTGAGAGATTGACAGACGGATCGGAGCAGCATCTGCAGTGATGCGGACGTTGTACTGGTCTGTCGTGGTGAAGAGGGAGCTAAGCTCTAAGGCAAAGCTGTTGATTTACCGGTCAATCTACGTTCCTACCCTCACCTATGGTCACGAGCTTTGGGTAATGACCGAAAGAACAAGATCACGGACACAAGCGGCTGAAATGAGCTTTCTTCGTAGGATTGCTGGACTCACCCTTAGAGATAGGGTGAGGAGCTCAGTCATCCGGGAGAGGCTCAGAGTAGAACTACTGCTCCTCCACATTGAAAGGAGCCAGTTGAGGTGGTTTGGGCATCTGATCAGGATGCCTCCTGGATGCCTCCCACTTGAGGTGCTTTGGGCATGTCCCACTGGGAGGAGACCCCGGGGCAGACCCAGGACTCACTGGAGAGATTACGTCTCCCAGTTGGTCTGGAACACCTTGGTATCCTCTCTGGAGAGCTGGAGCAGGTGGCTGGGGAGAGGGGAATCTGGGCTTCTCTGCTTGAACTGCTGCCTCCACGACCAGGACCTCCGGAAAAGTGGTAGAAGATGGAGATGTATTTTATCGAAATCATGTCACAGACATTTCATAAAACCTCTGTGAACCATGTCAACATGTGGAAAAAAAGAGTATATGTCCCTGTAAAGAGAAAAAAAAGGGTTATCCTCAGGCATACAGTATTGCTTTGCTTTATTTTTAGAAGAAACACTCTGCTGTTAATGGACCTCAGTGACTGCCCAGCTCAGGTTAGGAAAGCCCGGGGTCCAAGGTTTGATCCCCGTGTGGTCGCGTTCTTTCACAAGATACTTATGGCTTTATAGTTAAGTGCTGCAGAGTCCCTGTCCCATCCTTTAGAGAACATGTGTGGACAACACAAGGCCCTGTTGGCCAGAATCTGCCCATCGAGGTCCTGAAAAGAGGAAAGAAATCTTCCAGAAGCTCCAGGTGAACGTACTGCAGACAGACTAATCAGTAGAACACTATAAACATTTTAATGGCATTTAGGTTGAACATTGGAACTCGTGGTTTCTAAAATATCACAATAATAATGAGCTAACGCACCACCCCGTTTAATGCCACTATTTTCTTGATGTGCGATTAATGCACACGTGGATGTGTGTTTTTGACCCTTTCCAAACTTAAGACCCTTTTATTTGTCCAAAATGGACAAATAAAAGGCCATTTTACACAGCAAAAATGCACTTACATTATAACAGATAGAAAATGTGTGATTAAAGTGTGATTAATCAAGAGTGAACTGTGGACATCAGGCAATTAATCATGATTAAAAATGTTACTCAGCTGACAGCACTAACTGTAACATATATTAACAGGTGAGGCCTCGACTTGGTTTCTGCCTGGCTTGGCCTTGGCCTTGGTCTTGACCCCTTAAATTCTTGGTCTTTCTACATTCTGGTCTCGATCTGGTCTTGACTACAACATTAGTTTTCAGCTTAGCAAAATGCTGCACACAATAATGGGAAGGTGGGGCTTATCATCCACTGCAGCCAGCCAACTACAGTTAGCTCCATATATATTTGGACACTGATACAAGTTTTGTTATTACCTCTGCCAAGGAGGTAATGTTTTTACCAGGGTTTGTCTTTCTGTCTGTCTGTCTGTCTGTTACCAACATAACTCAAAAAGTTGTGAACGGATTTTGATGAAATTTTCAGGAAAGGTGTGTAATGGCACGGGGAACAGATAATTAGATTTTAGTGATGATCTGAGAGTGCGTACCTCCACCAAGGGCTTTGTTTGTATTTGTGCAGCAGGATTACACAAAAACTGCTGGATGGATTTGGATGAAATTTTCACCAGAGGTGGTTCTTGGGCTACAGAGAAACCCTTTATATTTTGGTGATGATCTGAAAATGCATACCTCAGCCAAGGCTCTTATCTTCTCACAGTGTGTTAGCAACAATACTCCAAAACTGATGGACAGACTTTGATGCAATTTTCACCACAAGTGGCTATAGGCCTACACACAAACCCATTACATTTTGGAGGTGCTCCATGAGAAAAGGAAGGAGCCTTGGCGGAGGTATGCGCTCTGAGTGCTTTTCTAGCTTTATGTTTGCCGAAGCAGATTCACGATACAGTTATATAATCAATATGGACCTAATGTTCAGACTCTCAGCTTTAATTTGAGGGTGTTCACATCCAAGTTGGAGTTACACTTTAGGAATTACAACAATTTTTATACCAAATCTCTTCATTTAAAAAAAACCCCCAAAACTTTATTTATACAGGGAAGTTCCACTGAGAGGCAACCTCTCTTTTTCAAGAATGCCCTGTTCACACTCACACCTGGACGCTGCCCAGTACAACCACAGACTGACCTGTGGCCACTGAGCAGCTCCACTGGAGCAGTTGGGGTTAAGAGCCTTGCTCAAGGGCACCACAGTGGGCTTAATGAGAGTTAAACACTGCCACATTATCTGTCCCACCCAGATCTGATCCTGCCGGACCAGGGATTGAACCGGCAACCTTCCATTCACCAGTCCACATCCCTAACCATTAGGCCACCACTGCCCCAGTTTCAGAGGCTCAAAAGTAATTGGACAAATTAACATTGCCATTAATAAAATGTTCAATACTTTGTTGAGAATCCTTTACAGGTAATGACTTCCTGAAGTCTGGAACCCATGAACATCACCAGTTGCTGGGTTTCCTCCTTTGTGATGCTTTGCCAGGCCTTTACTGCAGCTGTCTTTAGTTGTTGCTTGTTTGCGGGTCTTTCTGTCTTAAGTTTTGTCTTATCCAAGTCAAATGCTGCTGGATTGGGTTGAGATCTGGTGATTGACTCGGCCATTGCAAGATATTCCACTTCTTTGCCTTAAAAAACTCCTGGGTTGCTTTTGCAGTATGTTTTGGATGTTCGTCCAATCAACTTTGCTGCATTTGGTTGAATCTGAGCAGAAAGTATAGCCCTGTACACTTCAGAATTCATCTAGCTGCTTCTGTCTTCTGTCACATCATCAATAAACACCAGTGACCCACTGCCATTGGAAGCCATGCATGCCCATGCATCACAACTGCCTCCACCGTGTCTTACAGAAGATGTGGTGTGCTTTGGATCATGAGTGTTCCAAGACTTCATACTTTCTTCTTCCCATCATTCTGGTACAGGTTGATCTTGGTTTCACCGGTTTCATCAAATGCTATTCCAGAACTGGGCTGCCTTCTTTAGATGTTTTTTTGGCCAAGTCTGACCTGGCCTTTCTATTTTTTGTCATATCCGGCTCTAGGGAGCCGGGTAATCAGAGCCAGGGGCAAGCCAGTGAGTCGTGATATTTTATTCAAGGTAAAGGGGAAGGGATGAGGAGAGCACAGATACTCATGCAGACGTACACTCACAGGTTGCACAGCGCAGAGGTAAGCAGCTCGTACCGGACGTGGGGGTAGCAAGACGTACATACTCACAGCGGGATACAAACACAGGAATGCTGCAAGAGGAGTATAAGCTGACACCAGACGAAGGGGCTTCAGCTTAGCAATGTGTTTATGTCGCAGCCCCGAGTCATCGAGGCTGCTCCTATTTATCCTCATTGGCAGCGCCCCAGCTGATGAAGACTAATTGGCCCCAGCTGTCCATAATGCTGCCAGCTGGGGGCCAGCTGAGACGCTGCTCAATGGGAAGCAGGGATGAGGGAAAACATGGGCTGAGTGCCGAGACGGCATCTCAACCCATGGTGACAGAGCCCCTCCCTCAAGGTCGGGCTCCTGAATGACCAGGAACATCCCAGCCCCCCCCCCCCCCCCCCCACCTAGGGTGGGAGGAAGGGAGGCGGACCGGAGGGGAAGAAGCCAAGGGAAGGACAACACCAATGGGGCAATGTAGGGTAGCGGGAAAGAAAAACCCAAATACAATACTGACAAAACAGAATAATTAACCCAGGTACAGATGGGGAGAAGAACTGGGTCAGCACGCCGGTTACATACTACCCAGAGAGTACCAACCATGCGTGACCCAGAGCAAGGAAAAAAGAACCACCAAAAAGGTACAGGGCAAAAATGCTGAGTACGGTTAAATAAAAGGGAACCTATACACAGCGCTAATTTAAGTACATACACACAGTCACCAAGAAAAGTGAGGGTGACTGGAACAAATAAACAATTACAGAGCATGGTGTTACGAAAAACAAGGCACATGACTCTAATGAACAAACAGGACATGAGAAATACTGAGTGCAGGCAAAGAAAAACCCACACACACGAATATATAAATACCCAGTCACCTAAAGAAATGAAAGTGACTGGAATAAATGGATAACTGCAGAGCATGGTGTTACGGAAAACAACATAACTCTACAATGCAAAAACGGGACTAAAAACATAGTACAAAAAGTAAAATGTTGAGCATGAGCGATGGAAAACACACAGCACTATAAATACGAATCCACCAACAGGACAAAAATACTACACCCAAGTGACCTTAATAACGATAAAAGAAAGTGACACCCGAGGTGCATGGCAGGCAGAGTCCAAAAATGGCCGAGATGGCTCCGGAGATCTCCCCGCCCATTGTCCAGCTGGCGAATCAGGGGAAGAGAAGTGTTCGGACGGCGAACTCTGGACCCAGATCCCAGGAATCCAGTCCACCGGCAGCCGAACCAGGCTGCCCAGAGGGAAACAGACCAGTGGGGGGAACCAGATCACCGAACCGAAAGTTCTGTGGGTCGGGTCGTCGACCCGCATCACTCAACCACCAGGACCGTTGAGACGGGCGAAGGATCAGAGCGGATCCCGGTGGAAGAGGCTCAGGGGAGAGCCGATGACGAGGGCGGCGGGCGTCAGGCCGCAGGGAAACGGCCACCTCCTCACCGGACCTGGACAATACTGGGGCAGCACCCACGTCGGACCCCGATCGGGCCTCAGGCGAACCCACGTTGAATACTGCACCAGAACCGACCTCCAACGTTGAACCCGGACCCTCCAGCACCACGAGGAACAGCAACTCCTTGCCGGTGACCCTGGAAGAAGGCTCAGAAGAGAAAACAGAACCGGGATCAGGATCACCGGCAGCGCCAGAACCCGGCGAGACGAGCTCAGACGCAGCGGACGGCTGCACCCGGCTCGTCTCCCCTGGAGATAGGCTGAAGTGCTCGGGGATAAAAAGAGAAAAGAAAGGAGAGCACTCGCCTGATCTTGGGTTCTGACGCCGTCCAGGACTGCGAAGATCCAGGATCCGTCGTCAGGAGGTCGTTGTCAGGCTCCCATCTAGCCGCGTCGGGCCCCGCAGCCAGCACGATGGTCAGCGCAGCTTGAGATCCCTCCAGCTCAGGTAACCCCGCCGACGATCCACTCGGTGTGAAGCCAGAAGAATCTCGTCCCGCCGGACCGAACCGCTCCTCCATGGAGACCCGGGGACGCTCAGTCGTCGGCGTAGACTCCACGCAGCAGTCAGTCCCCCTCCTCCGTCCGCAATGTAGCTGCGGAACCACAGGCCCTCTCCATATCCCACCACGTTGACCCGGAGCCGGGGACCGCTCGGCGGAGAGAGACACAGAGGATGCGGGATTAGGCATACAAGTTACAGCAGGTGGGGAGAGTTCAGGGAGCTGCGAACCCTGAACTTCTCCTCCAGGGATGTGACAGAGCAAATCATTAAGCAGGTGTGAAAAAACAATGACTTGCCTGCCCCCTGGAGGTTGAGTATCGCCTGCTGTAGTGGAATCTGCTTCTTCCTCTCCCCGCCCGGCGATAACGGAGGACCCCCCGGGAGTTCGTCTGAGGATCGCTCGCGTTGTCTCCAGCAGAGAGCTCACCAGGCCGGGATTCCAGGCACACACAGCGGTCAGGAAGCGCGTCGAGGAGGAGGGGGAAACAGCCGGGGTGAGCCAGCCCGAATGTCCAGGAATGACAGCGGGGAAACGAGGCTCAGGGGACGAGGCTGTAGAATCTCCACACTGACGAGGCGAAGGGATGACAGCTGCGTGGGAGGAACGGTCCTGACGATGACCCAGAACTGGGTCCGGACGAGGTTCGTGCAGAGGTGACTCGGCGATGTGATGACGACTACTCCCAGGGGACGAAGCGAGGGGGAAACCCAGGATTCGCCGCTCCAGATCGGAGATCGAGACGAGGAAGGCGTCGAGCACGGGAAAGCTTCGTAGCCCTGAAGTCCTCACCATCAATCTCACTGCCGCCGCCACATGCCTGAAGGTGGTGACAGGAAACACAGTAGAGCTCGCGACAGCCACTCGACCCCGGACATAACTGCTGTCAGCTGCGGCTCCTTGAAGGGAATCCCGAGTGACGTGGCGCAGGTCGGGGGAAGTCCTCTGGTTGGCGCGAACTCCCGGACTGGAATGGCGGCAGGAACGGGACTCCGAAGCGGGGAAAGACGTTGCCCACTTCGACTCCCTGCCGGGATTTCCATCCACCCCGTGGAGCTTCTCTCGCTGTGTACCTGCAGCGTCTATCCTGGCACTGTCCTCCAGATGGTACAGAGAGTGAGGGTGACAGTCCAGGAGTTCCTCAGCACGGCCCGGATGCCAGCGTCTCGCGTTGGAGGCGTCGTGCAGGGTGAAGAACGTCCCGTCGACAGCCTCCGAGATGGACCTCAGCTCGTCACCCTGGCGCCGGAAGTGACTCCTGGGAAACGGCATGCTAGCAGCGCTGACACCCGGACAGAAAGGTACATTTCCACGGCGACTCACGGCCGCCGGCAACTCTTCTGGCTGCGACATACTGTCATATCCGGCTCTAGGGAGCCGGGCAATCAGAGCCAGGGGCAAGCCAGTGAGTCGTGATATTTTATTCAAGGTAAAGGGGAAGGGATGAGGAGAGCACAGATACTCATGCAGACGTACACTCACAGGTTGCACAGCGCAGAGGTAAGCAGCTCGTACCGGACGTGGGGGTAGCAAGACGTACATACTCACAGCGGGATACAAACACAGGAATGCTGCAAGAGGAGTATAAGCTGACACCAGACGAAGGGGCTTCAGCTTAGCAATGTGTTTATGTCGCAGCCCCGAGTCATCGAGGCTGCTCCTATTTATCCTCATTGGCAGCGCCCCAGCTGATGAAGACTAATTGGCCCCAGCTGTCCATAATGCTGCCAGCTGGGGGCCAGCTGAGACGCTGCTCAATGGGAAGCAGGGATGAGGGAAAACATGGGCTGAGTGCCGAGACGGCATCTCAACCCATGGTGACATTTTTGAGGCTACACCTTATGGTGAACTGTCTGTATTTGCTCTTGTGAAATCATCTCGTTATGGTAGAGTGTTCTTCACTTGGGTGGATGTTGTGAAGGGGTTTTTCTTCACCATGGAAAGTATCCTGCGATCATCCCAAGAGTTTCTGAGCTCATCAGGTCACTCTTTTTTCTCAGAATGTACCAAACTGTTGACTCGGCCACTCCTAACATTTCTGCCATGTCTCTAATGGATTTTTTCTTTTTTTCAGCCTAAGGATGGTCTGTTTCACCTCCACTGAGAGCTCCTTTGACTGCCTGTTGTGGGTTCACAGCAACAGCTTCCAAATGCAAATGCCACACCTGGAATCAACTCCAGACCTTTTACCTGCTTGATTTATGATGGATTAATGAGAGAATGGCCTGTGCAGCCCATGAAATGAGGAGTTTTTGTATAAAAATGGTAGTGATTTCTAAGCTGTAACTCCAGTTTGGATGTGAATACCCTCAAATTAAAGCTGAGAGTCTGAACTTTAAGCCCATATTGATTATATAACTGTACCTTGAATATGTTTTGGTAAACAGATAAAATAACAAAACTTGAGTCAGTGTCCAAAAATAAATGGACCTATTGTAACTACCTAAAGGTCAAAACAGCCCAACCTGATCTGGATAAGTGTCAAGAGGATGGGTGGATGGATGGATGGATGGTGAAAACCCATGAGCTTCTGAAGTTTTTTTTGCCTTCTGTCTTAGAAGACAACTATTCTTTCTATGCGTCTGTCATTTAAAAGGTCCAGTCTTCTGACTTTACATCAACATCTCCCATATCCTCCTTTTAAAAATGCATGACATAGATTGTTTTTGGAGCATGAGCATCTCCAAGTCTGCTGCTCCAATTTTAACCACACTTTCTGTTATGGAAGTGCTTCTAAAAATAGCTGCAGCCCTCCTTTATTATATGGACTGCCTTTAAAAACCTCCACCATTTCAAAGCTGTTATCAGGCCTAGAGTGTGCGAGAGCATCTGGACTCTCTGGCAGCAGTTAAATCTCTCAGCTCCTGCTGCGTGCCCTGACGGTGTTTGTCAGACAACTTGCCCGCGTTGTTAGATTGAAGCTGCCTTCATCTGCTCCCGGGAGGGCAGCTAACACCTGTGAGTGAGGCTCTCATATCATGTGGATGTGTCTGATTTACAGAGGAGGGAGGTCGGAGGGAGATCACGTTGACAATGAGACAACGTGAAGGTCTTTCAGTGAGAGCAGATCAGTCTTTTGCTGCGGTGGTCAACATGCCGGAACGCGATCTGTTTTCCAATCATCAACATTTCCATGCTTTCCCACCACCGTTAGTGCTTGTTCTCCTGTGAGACATGAACACCTGTTTAGTGGCAATTAGGAACCCTGTAGATTTGTGGTGAAACAGCTCGGATTTGCCTTATATCGATTCTTTTTGTGTTTTGACACAGTTGGAGCAAATTTAAAGTGACTTGCTAAGTCATTTAGATTTCCTTTGACATAATAATTGAGTTGCATTAAAAACACATCTATCTAGCTGCTGAGACATAGAAACAGTCACGTCAAGGAGTTACTTTGTCTTTGACTTTGACTTCTCTACAGTGGACCATTTGGACATTGAGAGGAGGAGCTTAACAGAATTGGAAGCCCAAGCCATTTTCATCTGTTTCATCTGCTTAATGTCATTAACTGTTAGTATTTTGTCTGAAAACACATAGGACTACATAACAAAGGTCATTATATACAATTATAACATAAAAGTACATCATGGGAAGTCTCCAGAGTGACTTAAAATTAAAAGCCCTCAGTAGACTATCATGCATTTAAACCTCCTGAACTGAGACGATTCCTTCAAGCCTTTAGCGGTTTCCTTTTTTAACCTCATTGCACATTCTGCTTTTGGAGTCAACTTGTATGGACTCCCACTTCTAGGGAGAGTAGTCACAGTACTAAGTCATTATTTGTAGACAATTTGTCTAACTGTGGACTAGTGAATACCTAAAGTCTTGGAGATTACTTTTTTAACAATTTCCAGTTTTATACAAATCAGTAATTCCTGATCGTAGGTCTTTGTCGATGTCTGTATGGTTCACATCAGCAGATGCTTCTGCTGATTATCAAACTCAAAAGGTTTGAGTGTTTTTGCTAAGTCAACATAACTCTACACCAGGGGTGTCCAATCATGTACCATGGAGGGCAAAGACCCTGCAAGCTTTACCTCCAACCAGTGTCTTCAACAGCAGATTTCACTGAATTCCTTCCCACTGATTGCTGATAAGTGAAAACACCTGCTGAAGAGACTGGGTAGAAGAGAAAACCTGCAGGGTCTTGGCCCTACATGGCACATGACATTGGACATCCCGGCTCTACACCTTGCTCCAGTCTTATATCAGTGCTTGGACTCCGGGTTTGTGAACTCCTGGGTTTTGCTTAAGTCATTAGTATAAGACCCAGCCAGCGTGTCCATGTGGGCCCCAGCAAAGGTTAAATCTGGGCTGTCTTATGGGTTCCATGTTGGTTTGTCCATGGATTCCTTGTTGGTCCCATCTGTGTTTGCCCACATGGACTTTACCTGTTTACATATTTTTTCAACTTATTTTCTTCATAAATTTGCTATTTTCTTGTAAATTTGTGACTTTTTCCCCCCGATTTGATAAATTTTTCTTGAAAATTTTAAACTTTCTCATAAATTTGCAACTTTTCACTGTAAACTTTTAACTTTTTCTTATAGATGTGATTTTTTTTCTTGTGAATTTGCTAATTTTGTCTTGAAAATTAGTAATTTTTTTTCCATAAATTTGCAACATTTTTGTAAATTTCTCTCAAAAATTTCAACCTTTTTTTTTACTGTAAACTTACAACTTTTCCTCATAAATTCGGAGCTTTTTTTCCTCACAAATTCTCAATTTATTTACTCATATATTGGCTACTTTTTTGTTAATTTGCAACTTTTTGTATTTTTTTCCTCATGAATTTGTGACTTTTCTTGTAAATGTGCTAAATTTTTTCTTGTACGTTTGCAACTCTTTTCAAGTAATTTTACAAATTTGTTTTGTAAATTTGCTACTTTTTTCTAGTAAATTTGTAACTTTTTTCTCGTAAATTTGCTAATGTTTTTGTAAATTTGTCACTTTTTTCTTATAAAAGTACGTAGTTTTTCCTCAGAAATTTGTGACTGTTTTTGCATAATTTTACCTGTGGCCCAAGTGTTACTGAAACCTGCTCACCCATATTAAATCCACGTGAGGCCTGCTTACCTGCACCACAGGTAAAGTCCATGTGAGCAAACACAGATGGGGCCAACTTGGAACCCGTGGACAAACCCACATGGGACCCATAGGACAGCCCAGTTTAACCTTTGGTGGGGCCCACATGGACATGTTGGCTGCCTGTAACCTTTGTCCAACAATCTATGTGGGAAATGCTAACACTGTGCTAGAAGATCCCTGTTTCAAACAGAAAGGATGGCAAATACCGCGCATGCTTGAGCTTGTTTCTGAACATTACTCCAGAATAGGTGAGTTGATGATGATTGCAGATGCAGAAAATCCTGAAACCAACTGTGGAACCCTGCATGCACATTTTGCATAATTTATTGTGGGATATGGGTGTAGCTGCCTTGCTAAGAGGCACCCCGACAGTGGTCACACGGGGAGACAGGAAAGTCGTCCACTTTTCAGTCTGCAAGACATTTCTGCTAAGTCAAAATTACAACTCAACCAGAAAGTCTTCCATCTAAAGTGCAGCCCAGGGACACCCAGGGGTCTCCGAGAGGGCTTCAGGGGTTTGCAGCAAAGTGCAGATTTGTGCAGTTTTATCATAATTTAGAAATGTCCTAGAGTAGAGATGTCAAACTCGTTCCATGGAGGGCCAAGACCCTGCAGGTTTTACCTCCACCCAGTGGCTTCAACAGGTAAATTCGTTGAATTTCTTCCTACTGATTGCTGATCATTGAAAACACCTGCTGAAGCCACTGGGTGGATGTAAAACATGCAGGGTCTTGGCCCTCCATGGAATGAGTTTGACACCCCTGTAGAGGGTTTCTACAGCACAGCTAACCCCCCTTCCTGTCTGTCCTTGCCCCAGGCATCATGTCCACTACGTAATCCCATACGACGGGGACCATTCCTTGGTGGACTCTTCAGAGAACTACTTTGTGAGTGACAGCGTGACCAAGCAGGAGATGGACTTGATGCTGGGGCTGCTGCTGGGCTTCTGCATCAGCTGGTTGCTGCTATGGCTGGACGGAGTCTTGCACTGTGCCGTCAGGGCCTGGAGGGCGAGCCGGTACTACGGTAAGGTGGACGCCGTTCGTGTTTATCTGCTGCCAACACACGTGGTTCGGCCATGTTTGAAGCTCCTACGCTGAAACTTGCAAACTGATTTTAGTGACCTCTTACACCATATTCAGCTGCAGTTCACTTTGCAACCACAAGGAATCACTAAAGTTTTCACGCCTTTCACGCTGTTGGTTGTTTCACTTTCTGTAAAAGCCACAATGCTTTCTCATCATTAAATCAATTTATCCACTTTCACTTGTCACTGTACATGTTGCAAATAGCTTTGACAGTACCTTTTTTGCATATAGAGTTTGTGTTTCACATTTGGATCGTTTTTATAATCATGTTATCCCAGTTAGCTTAGTGCAGCATAGCTTTTGTATTGTTTAAGTCTCTTACCCAGTAGATGGTTTATTTTTTTAACAAGGGGTATTGGGGGAGGGGGTATTCACCACTTTAGCATGAGGTGCAACTGTATAAATGTAAATTAAGTATACATTTGAAAGAATAAAGGTGCAAAGATATGATAAAAGATGCCAATTTAAAAATGAAAAAAAGTCACAAATTGCAATTTAATTACACAAAATAAAAATTTAACCAGCATCCAGGTGAGTGTTGCAAATTTATAAGAAAAAAGTTGTTTACATTAAAAAAATGGCAGGTTAATGAGAAAAAGTTGCAAATTAACAAGAAAAAAGTGGCAAATTTACATGAAAAAAGTGGCAAAATAATGAGAAAAAATTTCAAATTAATGAGAAAAATGTTGCAATTTATATGAAAATAGCTGGAAATTAACAAGGAAAAAAAAGCTGCAAATTAACAAGAAAAAAGTTGCAAATTTACATGATAAAAGTTGCAAATTAATGAGAAAAAATTGCAAATTTACATGATAAAAGTTGCAACTTAATGAAAAAAATTGCAGGTTAATGAGAAAAAAGCTGCAAATTAATGAGCGAAATGTTACAAATTTACATGAAAATGTTGCAAATTAATGAAAAAAGTTGTAAATTTATATGAAAATACAGTAGTTGGAAATTAACAAGGGAAAAAGCTGCAAATTAATGAGAAAGTTCCAAATTTACATGAAAAAAGTTGCATATTAATGAGAAAAAGTTGCAAATTTACATGAAAAAGGTGGAAATTAACGAGAAAAAAGCTGCAAATTAATGAAAGCACCAGGTGCTGATGCCTCGGTGCCTGTGGCATGATAGCAGGGGGGCTGTAAAAAAGTCACACTGCCATGTCTAGTGGACGGGCATAGTTATTACAATACCTTTTTTCACAGCTGCATTGATTTTAAAGGTGAGTTAAATTTGTGTTTATTTTGAAAACAACTCCTTATCTGGAATTTGTGGCAAATTAAAAGTCAAGAAAATACGGCAATACGATGGTACAAGCCTTTAGTTTCAGTTGATTCTGAGCGGGTGAGCTGAAAAGCTGCTAACAGACAGACAGACACATATACAGACACATGGAGTGATTACTGTATGTCTACGTTACCATTGCACCAAGGTATAAAAATACAGAAGCACAAGAATAAAATTAGGAGCATATTATCATGAATATTAAATCAGAACGGTTTGGAATGTTTCACACTTGAGTGTAATGAATATTGAAAGTTTCTTAAATAATCTTGCAAAAAACTAAGTTTTTCCAAACATGAATTTATTGAAATACAGTATCAGTTTCTGGTATAAACAGTAAAGATGTAATATTCTTATTTAGCTTCCAGCCAGTTCTCTTCACAGCTGCTCTGACTGCTGACCCTCAGGTTCACCACCGTGGGCCTCAGAGAGACAAAGAGGAAAGAAAACAGCAAAAAAAAAAAAAAGATTATTGTTACAGGTGTGATCGATATAAAACATGCAGATGTGATGTTTCTCCTCAGCTTAATAAATGACTTGGTTTAGTGAGTGAATCATTTTAAAGTGAGTGAATGAAGCATGTCACACCGTGTTTTTATATTACTGACATTAGTATTAAGACTTAAAAAAATCAGCTGAACTTAACAGGTTAAATTAGTGTAACAAAGCAGCCCCCATACGGAAAAAAGTCAGACATTGGAAAAACGTGACATAGCATCAGCTTTAAGAATCAAATATTGCAGTTGGAGGAGTCATGAGTGTTTTAATATTGAAATCGCTGCATAATTAAAGCACAAATCTTACTTTTAAAGGTGTTTTGCTGCGGTTCAGCTATCCACTGTGGTCCGCCATGTTTTTGAGGCGAGGAATGAACTGAAAACTCCAGGAAGAAAATACGTCATCCTTCCTCTGCAAAACAGCAAACAGCACATCCAAACAATGGATGTGATGAATAAATGGTGTAGTTGCTGAATACATGGTTGTTTTTTTTCAGTAACAACCGCTATTTTATAACAGTTGAGCTAGAGATCGACTGTGACAGGAAGTCATCCAGGTGCTGTAAAAAAGTCGCACTGCCACCTCTACTGGCCCGCATAGTTATTACAGTACCTTTTTCCTCAGCTCCATTATACGGCAATGGTGAGTTAAATTTGTATTTATTTTGAA
The DNA here is from genome assembly GCA_020510985.1 of Pholidichthys leucotaenia. Taxonomy (NCBI): domain Eukaryota; kingdom Metazoa; phylum Chordata; class Actinopteri; order Cichliformes; family Pholidichthyidae; genus Pholidichthys; species Pholidichthys leucotaenia. The sequence goes on along the minus strand of CM035843.1, from coordinate 193,195,750 downwards.
AACAAAGCCTTATCTGGAAAATTCTGGTAAATTAAAAGTTGAGAAAATATGCCCACACAAAGATGCAAGCCTTTAGTTGTTGTCAGGACGTGGACTGGGCCCCATGTCCTCACCCTGAGTTATGGCTTTGTTCCTTGTTTGCAGGGCATGGGCCCCAGCCCGCGTCCTCGCTTTAACTTTGTATTTTGGGTTTTTCTGTATTTATTATTATTCATTATTTTGTCTACATTTGTGTTCCGAAGGATTTGTTCCCTGCTCAGTTCTCAGTTTGGTCATTATAATTTTTTATTATTATTATCCTGGTTTTCTTGGTCTTGTCTCCCCTGATCCGCTGTCATTATGTTTCATGTGTATCCCCTGTTTGTGATTGTCTGTTCATCCTTGCTGTATTCTTTTGCTAGTATTATTATCATTCAGTCTGGTTTATTAGTATCATTATTATCTGAGTCATGTCTATGTTTGCTTATCGTTATTCCTATCTTTATCTGTAGATTTGGTTTGGTTTTATTGTGACAGCGTCTTGAGATACTTTCCCTCTGAGCTTAGTTCCATCCTTGATTGTTCACACCTGATTGTAATTATGTTTTACCTGTCCATTTGTTATTTAAGCGATGCCATTCCTCACCTGGGCACGGCGTCCTCGTCAGAATTGGCATGAGTCCACGTTTCTGCTCTGTTTGTATTAAGTTTAGTTGATTCCTGTCCGGTTTGCCTTAGTTAGGGCATTTTAGAAAATCTCTGGACCATCTGTGAAAAAATTGCTTACCAATAGCTTTCTTCACCAATGTGCTCATATAGGTGTCTACTAACACCTCTCAATTAGTTCCAACCCAAATCCTTGTGGAAAATTCTGGGGAGCCAATCAAACTTGGGCACCCGGAGGGGGGGGGGGGGCAAAAATGGAAAAATATTTTTTTTCCCAGTATTAGCGTGTGAGATGTCTAACTAGGGGTTTCTGGGGGTGCTGAATCGATTCCAACCATTAGTTTTGAGTAAAAACTACTACCTGACCATAAAATAGGCCACGCCTACTTTTTTGCGCCCACCGAAATACGTAAATATTGGTATTATTATACGTATCTCAACACACAATTTTTATACGTATCTCAACACACAATGCTCAACACCTTCGCAGCAGCCGGCCACCATCAGTACGCTAAGGGAGCAAGGCTGTATGTACAGCTAATGCACCAGCGACAGGACAGTCCAGTGTTCCAGGAAACTCTTACCAAATTCACCGTGTATGGAAACCATGCAGTCAGGTTCTCAGACCATGAGTGGTCAGGTACATGGACTGACATCACGATAGAAACCACACTCATGCGTGAGGCCAAGTCCTCAGGCGGTCTAAACAGAGGACGCTTCCGGAATGAATCTGCTCACAAGTGTTGGGTTCAGACGCTAAACCACTTCTCGTGCATTCACCAGGAACTTGAACGAGGTATGAACAAGCGTGGGGTACCTGACCACACAGACGTCACAAGAGCCCAGATGAAGAATGACGAAGATGCTGTCAACGCCATTGTCGGATGGTTGGAGGAGGTCAACCCCTTCGATGCAACACGGGACAAGAAGACCCTAGTATCCTTTTCAACAGGATTCAGCAGCACTCCCGAGGACCCAGTCAACGCTGATCAGGCAGAGGAGGTTGGCAGAGCCATGCAGGCCAAGATGAATGGACGAACTGTGCTGGATTCAGTGGAAACTAAGCACAAGGTGAAGTCATTAGAGAGCCTCAGAAGTGGATCCAAAGTCAATGGGAAGAAGCTGGTTATTGACTCACTCAAGCTCTTCAACCGTCTAATCATCATCAGTGAGCGTGAAGTCAAGACCAAAGAAGCTCTGCGATTTGAGTTGATGCAAACACCGATGCCTCTATTTGACAAAGACCAGAAGTTGCGAAAGCCAGACAAGGCTGCCCTAGCAAGATTTCTGAAGGCATTTGTGGAACCCGTTGAACAAACCCCTGCACGAGTCTGGTGATTGATGGTGGGTGGGTCCTGCACAAAGTCAAGTGGGAGGCTAACCTCACCTGGAAGGGCATCGCCGAGAGCTACCTCCAGTTTGTGAAGTCCATGGGGAGCCAGTGTCTCTGAATCACTGTGGTCTTTGATGGATACGGCAGCTCCACTAAGGACCATGATCACCTGAGACGAACAAAGAATGCATGCTGCGACATTCTGATTCGCCCAGATATCAAAAGCTTCGTTACAAGAGAAAAGTTCCTCGACAACAAGAGCAACAAGGCCCAGCTCATTCTGCTACTTGCTGAGACATTCAGTAGAAATGGGATCAGTGTACAGCAATGCCACGATGATGCAGACACTGCTATAGTCCGGGCAGCTCTAGACAAAAGATTCTCCTGTTGAGGTGAGGGCTGAGGACACCGACATAATGGTTTTGCTGATTCATCATGCTGCAGACCACCCCATCTTCCTCACAACAGCCAAAGAAACATCTTATGATGTCGCAAAGATCAGGGAGGCCCTCCCAGAGAGATACCGGAAGTATATCCCTCGTATATTTACCTGTTATGTACTTGTAAATGTGCTTGGCAATAAATCTTTTTCTGATTCTGATTCTGATTTGATCTTCTTGCACAGCTTCTCCGGCTGCGATACAGTGTCAGCGATTTCTGGGTTTAGCAAATCAACTTTGGTAAACAAGCTCTGCAAGACTGACAAGGCGGAAAGGGCCATGGATGTGTTTCTGGACATCCGAGCCAAGAAAGATGATATCATTAAAGCCGGCTGTGAATTATTTAAGCTCATGTTCCATGGAAAACCACCCAAAGACTTGGGGGACTTGAGATTTGACATCTTCAGCAAGCGGGCTGCTGCTGGGAGCATTAAACCTGAGAAACTGCCCCCGACAACAGAAGCTGCAGCGCAGCACTCTCTACGAGCTTATCTCCAAACTAGAGATTGGCTGCTGTTGCAAACTCCATCATTGGATGTCTTGGAGTACGGATGGAAGCTCGGTGACCAAGGTTATGCACCGGTCCCTTCAACAGACCCCATCGCACCGGACTATCTTCTGAAGTTTGTCAGCTGCAACTGTGAGGGGGACTGTAGCACACTTAGGTGCTGTTGCAAAAAGCAAGGAGTCAAGTGTATTTCTGCTTGCGGCAAATGTCATGGTAACTCTTGCCAGAACGTCAACCAAACAGATGATGAGAGCAGTGAGGGAGATGCCGGGGAGTAGGGTAAAGTACCAAGGTTTTAATATTGAGATACATTTCTGTTGGACATTATAATGGGGCATAATGGAAGTAAGAGAAGTGGGAACGACTACTTCCCATTGCACACTTATGTTGCAGTGTTTTGTACACTGTTTTTAGAGTGGGTATAGCTCAAATTCAATGATAGAACTCAATTCAGCATTCTAAAAAACTCACTATATAAACCCAGTGAGATACGTATAAAAATACCAATATTACATATTTCGGCGGGTGCAAAAAAGTAGGCGTGGCCTATTTTAATGGTCAGGTAGTAGTTTTTACTCAAAACTAATGTTTGGAATCGATTCAGCACCCCCAGAAACCCCTAATTAGACATCTCACACGCTAATACTGGAAAAAAAATATTTTTCAATTTTTTGACCCCCCCCCCCCTTTGGGTGCCTAAGTTTGACTGGCTCCCCAGAATTTTCCACAAGGATTTGGGTTGGAACTAATTGAGAGGTGTTAGTAGACACCTATATGAACACATTGGTGAAGAAAGCTATTGGTAAGCAATTTTTTCACAGATGGTCCAGAGATTTTCTAAAATGCCCTAACTACCTGTCCGTGCCTGGTTCTGTTTTATTATTTTCAGCCCTCGAGCTGCGTCAGGGTCACCAGCTCTTAAAATAAACATTCTAAACTTTAGTATGGCGTTTGGGTCCTGTCTCCAACATCCCACACCCCCACCCCCAATGACAGTTCCACTTGATTTTGATTGGGTGAGCTGAAACACACAGGCAGACGGACAGATACAACCAACCAACCAACCACACACAGACACATCTATAGACTATGCCTCTTCCACCGAGGCGTAACAAGAAAAAGTTGCAAAGGTACATGACAAAAGTTGCAAATTAATGAAAAAAGTTGCAGATTAATGAGAAAAAAGATGTAAATTAATAAGAAAAATGTTGCGAATTTAGATGAAAAAAGTTGCAAATTAATGAGAAAGTTGCAAATTTACATGCAAAAGTTGCAAATTAATGAGAAAAAGCTGCAAATTAATGAGGAAAAAAATAGCAAATTTACATGAAAAAAGTTGCCTAAATCTGTAACAAAAGTTGCAAATTTACATGGAAAAACTATTTGGTTTTTTTGGGGGGTTTTTTGTTACTTATTTGTACCCGTAGGTAGACTTGGTTTGCAGTCTGGTGACAAGCCACCGGCTGCTGGTCGCTGCGTGCGCGAGCGCCCTAAACCTACATGTTTTTGGTATGCGGGAGGAAACCGGAGAAATCCCGGAGTAAACCCACGCAACACGGGGAGAACATGCAAACTCCACACAGCTCACTGTTGGTTGGGGGCTGGGATCGAACCCACGACCTCATGATCCCCACGATCCCCCGGCCAAGGGTAAAACTGCTGCCACAGTGCTAAACCACTGCGCCACCGTGCAGCCCATGCAAAACTATTTGTTTTGCATGTGTCTTTGGCATTTGTGCTTAAAATGCATTTTATTCAGTTCTGTAACATGATATAGAAAGATTCTTGATGGTATTGGAGGATATTGGTCTGTGTTTTTTCCAGGTTGGGGGGGACATGCCCCCTTCCCCAGTGGAGACATGGAGACATGTGAAACAAGACCAGGACATGGTGGCTTCAAATCACTTACACCCATTTTCCTGTGATATTACCTACCACAAACCTCACTTTAATGGTACAGTTATGCCTGTCATAACCATTTTATTTTGTGCGAAAAGCATCTACTGATATATAATTGCTATATAATGACATGTTCTCTTAAGTATGAGTTTGTTTTTACCTGTAACTATTGGCTCTGACAGCAAAAGGCAGGTGCAAAGTGAAGAGAAAAAGCTACAAATATGGTTCACCTGAAGATGAAACTTATTTGTTCTTATTGAAAAACAAAGCTATATAATGAAATGCTACCAAAATTTGATTTACACATTCTTTCCACCCCTGACTATCAAACTGCTTGAATGCAGACAAACCCGTGTGTTTGTGTGTTTATCTGCATATCTGAGAGCCTGCCAGGTTTACGCAGCAGTTGGTGAAGCTCTGGAAAATGACCCCCCCCCCCCACCCGATCATTTGGCCCCATTTTTGGCTGCTCTCACCAATTTTTCTCTCAGTTGACTGCGACTCCTTGGAAAAAGCTCACAGCTGAACCTTCCAGCTGGGATGGTGAGTCAGACGTAGGCATGTCAGGCGCATTGGCTGGGGTGAAACTAAATTTAAATGACCGTCTTTTTTTCATAGTCAAACTTTTTTTTTCTATACTAATCCTTTTAATTTTTTCATAAAACAGCAGCACTCATATGTGTGTGATATTACGACTATTTTGGAGCTTAAATCCCTTCTTAATAACGTTGTATTGACTGTTATAGAATAGAGTCGTGACACCACTCACTGCAGGCACCATTAAAGTCACTGGGATGTACTTAAAGAGCCTCTGTTCTGATTTTTGTTGTTACCCTTTATTCTAGGGTGTTCTATACAATTTTTGTGATATTATATGGTTTGGCAAGTCAAACAGGCCGAAGTCCTCCTACACAAGAGCTCTCCTCTCCCACAGGATCTAGGACTGCAGAGCCGTCTGAAACGTCTCGTTTGGATTGGCTGTTCTCTTCTGTGAGGTCCAGTAGGTGATTTGAGCTATCAGCCTTGTTGGTAAAATGACCCAGAGTCACCCCCCAACAAACGTGCCCCTCCCCCGGCCTGGAAAAAAGAGAGAATTGTCCTCCCAATATCATAATAAATTTTCTATATCATGCTACATAACTGAATAACATGGCTTTGAATGACCAATTCTAAGCAGAAATGCAAAATAATAATAATAATAATAATAATAATAATAATAATCGTCGTCGGCCTCCGTCGGTCTATGATGACCATGGAGGAGAATCCTAAACGTCTACTCTGCTGGAACAGCACCGTCTGTGGCTGAACAGGCCGATGCGCGAATGGCAGTCCCTGTCACACAGGTCGCACTTGTGGGTGGTCTCCGTGCTGCTGGGTCTGTGGCGGTTCTTCCTGCGGGTCCTTTTTTCATCTGCTGCAGCAGTCAGTCTCTCTTCACCCGCTTTGAGCTGTCTGGTCAGGGTGCCTCTCCATTTGGAGCGGTTCGTTGCAAGGTGCTATTAAATTCAGATAAGACTGAAGTCATTCTTGTTGGTCCAAAAAACCTTAGAAATTCCTTTCCAAATCAAACTTTCAGTTTGGATGCAGTTACTCTTTCTCTTAATAGCTCTGTGAGGAACCTTGGAGTTATTTTTGATCAGGATTTGTCCTTCAATTCACATATTAAATTTGTTTCTAAGACTGCCTTCTATCATTTGCGTAATATTGCCAAGATTAGGAGCATCTTGTCTCAGAGTGATGCTGAGAAGCTGATCCACGCTTTTGTTAGCTCGAGATTAGATTATTGTAATTCTTTATTATCAGGCTGTCCTAAAACATCTTTAAAAAGTCTTCAGCTGATCCAAAATGCTGCAGCAAGAGTTTTAACAGGTACTAGAAAGAGAGATCATATCTCTCCGGTTCTGGCCTCTCTTCATTGGCTTCCCATAGAGTTTAGAATTAAGTTTAAAATCCTTCTTCTTACTTACAAAGCTCTAAACAATCAGGCTTTTTATTTAAAAGATCTGATACTACCGTATCATCCTAACAGAGCACTACGCTCCCAAAATGCAGGTTTACTTGTAATACCTAGAATCTCCAAAAGTACAATGGGAGGCAGAGCCTTTAGTTATCAAGCTCCTCTCCTGTGGAATCAGCTGCCAATCTGGATTCGGGAGTCAGACTCGATCTCTGTTTTTAAGAATAGGGCTAAAACCTACCTTTTTGATATAGCCTACAATTAGGGAGGGATCATGTGTTTCTGAACCCTCCCTTAGTTATGCTGCTAATAGGTTTAGTCAGCCGGGGGACCTTCAGTAATGCACTGGGCCTCACTCCTTTCCTCACTCTCTATGAAATATTTTTTTTTTTTTTGCTGGTCATTAACATTTGTTTGTTCTCTCCCATAGATTGAGTCCCCATCGTGCTGTTTGCTCTCTACATGTCTGTTCTTTTCTTCTTCTCTGTCCCCTCACCCCCCAGCCAGTCGCAGCAGATGACTGCCCCTCCCTGAGCCTGGTTCTGCTGGAGGTTTCTTCCTGTTAAAAGGGAGTTTTTCCTCTCCACCGTCGCCAAGTGCTTGCTCACAGGGGATCGCCTGATTGCTGGGGTCTTTCTGCAACTGTGGGGGTCCTCCCTACAGTTGATAGTGCTATGAGATGACTGTTGTTGTGAAATGGCGCTATATAAATAAAGTTGAATTGAATTGAATTGAAGGTCCTCCCGGTGCTCTGTGTTGATCTCCAGGGCCTTCATGTCTCTCTTGCAGACGTCTCTAAAGCGCAGCTGTGGGCGGCCAACGTTTCTCCTGCCAGTTGCCAGTTCTCCGTAGAGGACGTCTTTGGGGATTCTGCCATCCTCCATACGGTGAACGTGGCCTAGCCAGCGGAGCCTGCGCTGCCTGAGTAGAGTGAACATGGAGGGAAGGCCGGCGTGGGACAGAACTTCTGTGTTGGGCACTTTGTCCTGCCAGGATATGTCCAGGATGTGGCGAATGCAGCGCAAGTGGAAGGGGTTCAGTCTCTTTTCCTGCCGGGCGTATGTTGTCCACGTCTCACTCCCATAGAGCAGTGTGCTGATGACGCAGGCGTTGTACACTGCCATCTTCGTCTTGACAGAGAGTTTGGGATTCTCCCACACTCGTGTGGTGAGGCGAACGAGTGTGAAGGCTGATTTTCCAATCCTCTTGTTGATCTCTGTATCAAGGGAGAGGTTGTTGCTGATCGTGGACCCCAGGTACGTGAACTGATTCACGACCTCCAGCTCGTAGTCGTCGATGGTGATGGTTGGTGGTGCTTCCGTGCCTTGCGCCAAGACGTTAGTCTTCTTCAGGCTGATGGTAAGCCCGAAGTCCTTGCATGCCTGGGAGAAGCGGACCATCAGGGTCTGAAGCTCCTGCTGTGTGTGGGTTGCGACTGCAGCGTCGTCTGCAAACAGCATGTCTCTGATTAGAGCCTCACGTACTTTGGTTCTGGCTTTCAGGCGGGCGAGGTTGAAAAGCCTGCCGTCAGATCTTGTGTGCAGGTAGATTCCCTCTGTTGCTGTGCTGAAGGCATGCCTCAGGAGCATAGCAAAGAAAATCCCAAAGAGGGTTGGCGCAAGTACACAGCCCTGTTTCACTCCGCTGCGTATGTTGAATGGCTCTGAGACGTTGCCATCGTGCTGCACTATCCCCTGCATGTTGGTGTGAAACGATTCGATGAGGCTTTGCAACTTTGGTGGGCATCCTATCTTTGGCAGGATCTTGAAAAGGCCCTCTCTGCTGACCAGATCGAATGCTTTGGTGAGGTCGATGAAGGCGACGTACAGGTGCATGTTCTGTTCTCTGCATTTCTCCTGGAGTTGGCGGATGGAGAATATCATGTCTACCGTCGATCGCTCAGCACGGAAGCCACACTGAGACTCGGGGTAGACACGTTCGGCAAGCTTCTGTAGACGAACGAGAACAACTCGTGCATAGACTTTGCCAACAACGCTGAGGAGGGAGATGCCCCTGTAGTTGTTGCAGTCGCTTCTCTCCCCTTTGTTTTTGTAGAGGGTGATGATCTTGCCGTCCCTCATGTCCTGTGGTACAGCACCTTCCTTCCAACACTGGCAGAGGACGTCATGCAATGGCAGCAGTAGGGCGGTCTTGCAGTGCTTGATCAGGTCAGGGGGTATGCTGTCGTTGCCTCGTGCCTTGCCAGTGGCCAAGCTATCAATGGCCTTGCTGAGTTCGTCGATGGTTGGCTCGGCATCAAGTTCGTCCATGGATGGCAGGCAGTCGATGGCATCAAGGGCTGACGGTGTCACGGTGTTCTGTCTGGAGTAGAGGTCGGAGTAGTGTTCCACCCATCTCTCCATCTGCTTGTTCTTTTCTGTGATCATCTCCCCAGTGGAGGATTTGAGGGGGGCCGTCTTGCTCTGAGCCGGACCAAGTGCTTTCTTGATGCCATCGTACATACCACGGATGTTCCCTGTTATGGCAGCGGTTTGAATGTCTTGGCTGAGTTGAGTCCAGTACTCGTTGGCACAGTGCCGAGCAGTCTGCTGAACTTTGCTTCTCGCAGCCCTGAGAATCTGGAGATTCTTCTTGTTTGGGTACTTCTTGTACTCAGCAAGTGCTGAGCGCTTGGCTTCAATGACGGGGGTCATCTCGGTCAACTTGGCATCAAGCCAGTCCTGTGACTTCGAGGTCTTCCTCCCAAAGGTAGCCAAGGCTGTGCGGTGGATGGTGTTTCGCAGTTCTTCCCACTTCTGCTTTGCAGATTCTCCTTCTTGTGGTACACCAAGTTCCTTCTCAAAGGTGAAGGCAAACTGCTCAACAAGTTCTGCTTGAGCCATCTTGCTGGTGTCAATCCGTGCCTTTCCAGGCTGTCTAGCACGATGGAATTTCTTCAGCTGCAGCTTGACCTTGCAACACACCAATGAATGGTCTGTGTCGCAATCTGCACTCTGGAACAAACGGGTGATTAGCACGTTCTTCAGTGAGGTGCACCTGGTCAGGATCAAGTCCAGCTGGTGCCAGTGTTTTGAGCGCAGATGTTGCCAGGAAACCTTGTGTTGGGGCTTGGTCTTGAAGAACGAGTTTGTGATGCACAGATCGTGATATGTGCAGAACTCGAGCAGCCGCTGTCCGTTGTCGTTCATTCTGCCCACGCCAAAAGGTCCAAGACAGGAGGGCCAGGAGTCGTGGTCAGCACCCACTCTGGCATTGAAGTCTCCAAGGAGAATGAATTGTTCAGAGTTGGGGATGATCCTGACAGTTGTTGCGAGATTCTCGTAGAACTCGTCTTTTGCCTCTGGTGTGGCTGTCAGTGTTGGGGCATACACACTGACGAGGGTGACTGGGCCTTGAGTGGTGTTCAGGCGGAGGGTGAGGAGTCGTGCAGAGCCAGTGCTGCCCAGTTCCACCATCTTCAGCAAGGTGTTCTTCACTGCGAAGCCCACTCCGTGTTCCCTGTGTTCGTCACTGCCTTTTCCCTGCCAGTAGAACGTGTAGTCCTTCTCTCTCAGTGTGCCTGCGTCAGCCAACCGTGTTTCCTGGAGAGTGGCGATATCCACTCCCAGTCTCTTCAGCTCATTATTGATGATGGCAGTCTTCCTGGTGTTGTTGATGTCCTTGAGGTTAGCAACGAGTCCTGTCATCATAGTGCGAACGTTCCAAGTTCCCAGTTTTAGAGTTGGTCTCTTTTGTTTTATTGTCTTGCCTGGTGCGAAGGTTCTCAGCCTGCTGTTCGGACTTCTCCTCATCCCCAGGCACCCAATGAGGAAAGCAAGCTGTGGCGGAACAACACCTTATTGGCTGGGGGCTGCCCAGCTTGAGGCGGGCGGTAGCTGTCCAGTGAGATCCGATGATCCCTCCCACCGTCGGGAACAACCCCTGGCGCCGCGCTCTACGCCAATTGAGCGGTGGCTTATAACCGGTAACTGTCATTCCCCGTGTTTTGTCTACGCCAAAGGCGAAGTTGGAGTGTCCTTTCCAGTGATCCGGTGTTCTACCTTCCAGCGTTGGGCGTTGGTAGGATTCAAGCCTGGGCAGGAAGATATGGAGGACAAGATGTTGCCCATGCAGCATGTCCCCCCTCTCCACGTCACTGATGAATCCAAAGGAACAGCAGGGCTGCTACAGTTTGGCACCAGCGCCGTTGCAGGAGCTGCCAGAACGATGTTGAGCACAACATAGAACTGCCTTAGGGGCTCCGACTCCGGATTTTTCCTCAGGGTTGACTCCCGAAGCCTTTCCCGTGACCGGGTATGCTGCAAGGCAGCGGAGGTTTGAAATCCGGGTTTATGTTCCCCTAGGTGGGCTACCTTCCCAGGTTGACGAGCCACCATCTACCCGAAGCATCTGGTTTTAAGGCACCAGAGATCCGCCCTCACCCCTTCTCCTATTAGTAAAAGCAGTTCCGCCGGGCTTAGAGACTAAACCACACGGGCAGGCTAGGAGTTGGACTTAGTTGTCAGAGGCTTTTCGAGACGCACGCCATAAGGAGCATTTTATGAGCACTGGGAGCTTAACCCCAGTGCCGCTCCTGGCTATGACAACAATAATAATAATTATAATAATATTAAGTTGCAACTTTTTTCTCATAAATTTGTGACCTTTTATCTCAAAAATTTACAACTTTTTTCCTGTAAATTATCAGATTTGTTTTGATAAATCTGCAACTTTTTTTCTCATAAATCTCTTTTTTCTAAAAAAAAAAAAAAAAAAGCATTTTTTTTTCTAAAAACACTGCAACTTTTTCCCAATATTTTTCATTTTTTTCCTCATAAATATGTGGCTTTTTTCTTAAAAAATTGCATATTTTTTCCTGTAAATTTCAACTTTGTTCTTATAAATGTGCAACTTTTTTCCTGTAAATTTTCAAATTTGTTCTGATAAATCTACAACTTTTTTCTCATAAATCTTTTTTTCTAAAAAAAAAAAAAAAATTGCAACTTTTTTCTAAAAACTTTGCAACTTTTTTCCTACAATTTTTCAAGTCAGTATTTTTCTCATTAAACATATTTCTGATGGAACATTAATCTGAGATTTTCACCAGATATCAGTAACAACCCAAGTAATCTATACATGCAAAGAAATCAAGGCAACTGTGTTCACAAAACAAGTTATATTTAATAAAGTGGAATGACACAGGGAATAAGTATTGAACACATGAAGAAAAAGAGGTGCAAAAAGGCATAGAATGCCCAGAAACCAGCTGAAATCCATCAGAATTTAGGAAGCCATCCCATCCCCCATCAGTGCAAATTAATTTCAGCTGGTTACCTCCTGACTGATAGCCTTTAAAAAGGTAATTGAATATCAGATTGTCACACCACAAGGAACTCATGATGGGTAGAAGCAAAGAGCTCTCTCTAGACCTTTGCAACCTTATTGTTGCAAAACATGATGGCATTGGTTACAGGTGCATTTCTAAACTGTTGAATGTTCCAGTGAGCACTGTTGGAGTCATCATTCAGAAGTGGAAAGAACATCATTTTTAAATTGCTACTGTTTTCTCAGATTTGCAACTTTTTCCTGCAAATTTTCAATTTTTTTTCTCAAAATTCTTATTTTACTTTAGTATAGTACAGGGGTGTCATATTCATGGCCACCCCAGTCAGATCATGATATGATTCAAATTGTAAAAACACACAGCAGTGACAGTCTCCCTCTGAACTGATGTCAGTCACACATCAAGAACGCTGAATCATCCAGATCACATATAAAACCAACACCAAATACGACATGTTTGTGGTTGTATTTGATTAGATATTGACATGTCATCAGTGATGTTTTGGACCTCAGAGCATTAATGTGAGTTTTATAAAGCCACTGTTCTCTTAACAGAATACAGCTGCAGAGCTCATGCAAAGTTAAAACATTAATAAACTCACTAGGATGCTGTAAGACTAAAATAACAAAAGACTGAAAGTGGAACGGAATATTAATGACAATTTAAATAATAGACAGGATACAGCTTCTAATTAATGCCTTCTTCTTCTTCTTCTTTCGGCTGCTCCCTTTAGGGGTTGCCACAGCAGTTCATCTGCCTCCATCTCACCCTATCCCGTCATCTTCCTCTGTAACACCAACCCTCTCCATGTCCTCCTTCACTACATCCATAAATCTTCTCTGTGGTCTTCCTCTTTTCTTCCTGCCTGGCAGCTCCATCTTCAACATCCTTTGTCCAATATCTACACTATCCCTTCTCTGCACATGTCCAAACATGTGCTTAACGTCTGTGTTAAGCTAAAAAGATGGCAGTTGTGATGATGACATCTACATTGTAATCAAACAATTCTACATTTGTATGAAGTAAAAGTATGCGCCGATAAATTATTTTAAAAAATGATAAATTGAACTGTGAATAAAAAGTAGGGCAGTGATCTAAAAGAGGAAACTGTGTAAGAATGAGACAATGACTTTGCTGAGGGGCTCAGACTGTGTCCCGCCAAGCTGAAATAAGCCCGGCTCAAACATTCTGACCAGGAAACCAGCTCTGATTAACCCTGCAGTGGTGCTTGGATAAAACTTTATTGAGTTGATTTTATTTCCTCCTGTAATTACATCAGCAGTCACACCTGGACCAGCGTGTCCTCATAATATCGCCATCTGTGTTTTTTGGCTTTAATAACGTTTTACACACGTTCACATTCAGCTCCCAGAGAAGTTAATGAAATATCTGTGACGTGTTTTGGTCAAAACACCTCAGGGTTTAATTAGTGCAGAACCATTTTACACACGGGGAAGGAGCTCTTCTCAAACCGGCCTGTTTTTGTATCATATTTCATATTTTTATATCATCATTTCTGTGAGACTTATGTTCTGATGGTGACACCATGTTTGAGGCTAACATTAGTTGTTAGATTCACTTGTCAGACTATATAACATGCTAGCAAATACTGACTGAATGTTTAAGCACCAAAGTTGCAAAATTGCGACAAGCAGTGAAACTGAAAGAAGCAGCCCATAGCTCCAGATAGGGTGCCAAATCTTGTTACCATTTTCCACCACTAGATGGCAGACACATTGTGCAGCTTCAATCCTAACGCAGTTTCAGGACGTGTTTATTCAAAGTCTATTGGCCCTTTTCCACTAGCACCTACTCAGCCTGACTTGCCTCAACTCTACTCGGTTTGTAGGGTTTCCATTAATACCTAGTACCAGGTACTTTTTTAGTATCTACTCAGCCGGGGTTCCAAGCGAGCTGAGTTGAGCTGAAAATGTGACATCAATAGACTGCAGGCCACTGATTGGCCAGGGCATAACGTCGCTGGATGAGTCATGAGAGCGACGTCTTCACAAGAATCAAACCTGCCATTTGTAAATTCAGCAACAGCGACCGTGAATTTGTATTATTTCTTTGATAACAAGATGAATGGCTACACACAAATCAACACCGTGTTTCAGTGACGAGGTTCAGACTCTTCTGTGCTTGGTGGTTGATGAGAAAATCCAGAGGGAGCGACCCAAAATGAAAACGTACATATACCAGGAGGTCTCCGAACTGATGGCCATTCACGGGTATCACCAGACATTAAAAGCTTATTACTGGACCATCAAGGACCACAACGGCCAAATAGATGCCATTTACAGGCACTGACTGGCAAGCAATGGGAGGGAGAGTGGCCTCAACTCGGTCACGGCATCGTTGAAAACCTCGGCCACAGCACTGTTTGAAACCGTGATCCATAAGAGAATAAGAGAATATGGAATAAGAGAATCCATAAGAGGGCCATAAGAGAACCACTAAACTAATGCATTTTACCCCAGTTTGTTTATGTTCTATTGATTATTTTACCCATTTGTTTACATTCTACTGATTTCTGGCTCATATATTTTGAGGATAAGATAACAAAAAAAACAACAACAACAGAACAACAACAAAAAATCTTCTACGTAAATACGTTCAAAGTTCAGTTTTACAGAAAACGTACGTAATCCAATAGGGTCGCCGTCCTGTGATGTCACAATATGCAAATTAGGTGAGCAAATTTACTCCCATCATAAACTTTGGATCATATTCAATATTTTTCTCCTTTACAGTATGCCTTTATCTCTAACCACTTCCAAGCTACAGCCTTTTGAATTCTTGACATTAAAATTGAATATTTTCTTTAAAAAAAAACACTCAAAAAAGCCCAAATAAGTCATTATCATAACAACCCTAAATGAATGAGTGGGTAATTCTGCTAATGGCAGCTAACTGCTCATGACTGGACAGACAATATTGTATAACGTAAGCAATATTACACAAGCGGGAGTGCAGTATGACACAAGTGTAATATTGCTTTTATACAACAGTTCCACAACACAGTTTAATAAATGTCATCAATACTGGACAAAATATTGTGATTTTTGTTTTTTTAACCATTTATTTTCCTCCACCAAAGAAAATACAGTGATCCCTCACTTATCGCGGTTAATGGGTTCCAGAACCGACCGCGAAAAGTGAAAAACCGCGAAGTAGCGTCACCCCAATGACGTCATCCATAAACAATACGTACGTTCATTCTCTCACTCTCATATGATACGTGTGTGTGTGTGTACGTGTACATACATACGTAGATGTAAACAAAGTGTACATAAATATGTTTTTAGAACTCTTTTATTCTTATAACAAGATACGTAACTCAAGATGAAAATGATTTACTGCACAGGTTAATGAGAGCTTTACTGCTCCTCAGGTGACGCCTCATCGTGAGGTGCTGGAGGCTCAGGATCATCGAGGGCAGCTTCCGATAGAGCTGAAGCTGCAGGAGGCGGCGTAGTGCCTCGACGGGAAGACTATTTCACACAAAATGGCACAAGAGAACAGCAAAAAGTTCCACGCGGCGAGACTAAGTAACACGAGCGATAAAAAGCAATGAATGCGGTCTTTCTTCCCTTCATGGGTGCTCGGCAGGGAGAGGAGGTGGGTGAGACGTCACGGCCAATCAGCTTGCGGGGTGAAACGTCTCGGCCAATCAGCTTGCGAGATTTCCGAGCCCAGCCAACACGACAACAGCGAACAGAGAGTTGTGCTGCTCTCCGTGTTGACACCTGATGGTCTAATGTAGTCTCCCTGCCTTCTGCTAGCGCCCGCCCATTATTTCTCAATTTTGAATTTTTGATGAATATTTTTGAAAAATCCGCGATGCACTGAGGGCGCGAAAGGTGAAGCGCGAAGTAGCGAGGGATCACTGTAGTCCCTTCTGAGTGTACCCAGTTAACTGTTGCTAAGCACTTCAGTGAGCATAATATAGAAAATAACAGGACTATTGTCATTTCACACATATGTAAGCAAGTTCAATATTGTTCAGTGCAGCAGACAGTGTTTATATACGTACTGCTCCACCTGTTGAGTAGGTTTATGGGTGAAATGACTCACGCCAGCGGCTAGTTAGCTTGCTAGCTGCACGGAGGGACTCTTATTATGTTATCACCACACGGGGATTACGAGTCTCTTATTGGGATGGTAAATACAAACTCAGCTTGTCCATTCCATCATCCGTTCCTCCACTGTAAACGGTTGAGCTGATGCGGATATCAGGTAGAGGCTAACCGATTTAGCTTCAGCACATTTCAGTGTTAACTTCCGCACACTTTGCTCGCTTTTTCTTGGCATTTTCAGATGAAACAAAGAGTCCATCACCACAAAATTATTATGGTTGTCTAATCAAGACAATAAATCCAACTCTAGCTTGTTTATTGTGTTGTAAACAGACATGAAATATCTAGCTAGATGTTTACAAGGGTGGGACTTCTGGGTCACAGAGGTCTGACTTTTTAGGATCATCTCCTTTCAAATAGCTCCTCCATGTGGAAATTGAGGTATCCAACAGTATTACAGTTCTCATAAGAAACCTCATATTAACTGTAATTTAAAGATTATAGAACACAGTGATACATATCCTGTAACATGTCAGTGTGGTTATTAGGGAATTTTGTAACTCCTGGGATTTTTATTGTCCAGTCAAACTGCATGGTTATAACCAGTAGGCAATTTCTTTTCTTTTTTTTTTTTTTTTAAAGGTGAGGTGGGAGTACTCACAAATTTACCATGTATAAATGTAAATTATGTACAAATTTGCAAGAATAAATGAGCAAAAATATGATAAAAGATGCTGATTTAAAAATTAGAAAAGTTGCAAATTATAGTTTAATTCAAATAAAAAATTTATCAGTATGTAGATGAATGTTTCAAATTTACAAGAAAGCAGTTAAAAATTTACAGACAAAAAAATTAGAAAATTTATAAGAAAACCATTGCAAATAGTTGAAAACAGTTTAAATTTACAAGAAACATTTTTGCAAAAAAAGGCAGCAAATTTATGAGGAAAGAAGCTGAAAATTTACAGGAAAAGTTGCAAATTTATGAGGAAAAAATTGCAACTTTATGGGAAAAAGTTTAAAATTTAAGATAAGATAAGATAAGTTAAGCCTTTATTAGTCCCACAATGGGGAAATTCCAGGATTGCAACAGCACAGGGATAGCAACACTCAGAGCAATAATTAAGAAGATAAGAAAAATAAGAGCAGTGAATATACATATGTACACATAAATATATAAATATACTGTATATACACAGTGCGGAGCATTGTAGCTAGATGGAATAAACAGCATAACTGTCTACTTAGTTATCCTACATAGTATGAATATGTACCCATACATATTGTCACCCTCTGTAGCGACTGATATTGTCCTAGTTGTATATTAGAGGGGACCATTTGTGTAAGTCTATTGTGTCTTTTGCATTCAATACTATTAGGCCGTCACCTTTTTTTGTTATCTCTGCGAGCAGCCCTGCTTAGGTTATACAGTCTGACAGCTGTAGGTAGGAAGGACCTGCGAAACCTCTCGGTTGCACACCTAGGATGATGTAGCCTACTGCTAAATGAGCTCCTCAGTGCATTCAGTATGTCCTGCATAGGGTGGGACTCAGACTCCAGCAGAGATGACAGTTTAGCCACCATCCTTCTCTCTCCCATCTCCTCCACTGGGTCACAGAGCTAGCTTTCTTGATCAGTTTGTTCAGTCTCTTCATATCGGCTGCTGTAATGCCACTGCCCCAGCAGACCACTCCAAAAGTGGTGGCTGATGCCACCACTGTGTTGTAGAACGTCTTCAGCAGTGCCCCTTGTACACCAAAAGACCTGAGCCTCCTCAGTAGGAACAGCCTGCGCTGTCCCTTCTTGTAGAGTGCGTCGGTATTGTGTGACCAGTCTAGTTTATTGTTCAGATGAACACCCAGGTACTTGTAGGATGTCACCATCTCAAAGTCTGTTCCCTGTATGTTTACTTGTGCTGTGAGGGGTTGTCCTTGCCTGCGGCAGTCCACCACCAGCTTCTTAGTTTTCCTCGTGTTGATCTGGAGGTAGTTCCGATGGCACCAGTCCACGAAGTCCTGGATAAGTCCTCTGTACTCAGCTTCATCTCCGTTGGAGACGAGGCCGACGATCACAGAGTCGTCAGAGAACTTCTGTAGATGGCAGTGTGTTGTGTTGTGTGAGAAGTCCACAGTATAAAGGGTGAACAGGAAGGGAGCCAAAACTGTTCCCTGGGGGGCCCCCGTGCTACCGATGATTGTGTTGGACACACAATCCCGGGTTCTCACAAACTGAGGCCGGTTTGTGAGGTAGTCCAGGATCCATGATGATAGGTGCTGGTCCACCCCTGCGCACAGCAGCTTGTCCTTCAGGATCATCGGTTGGATGGTGTTGAAAGCACTGGAGAAGTCAAAGAACATGATCCTCACCGCATTCCTGGGCTTCTCCAGGTGGGACAGAGAACGGTGAAGGAGGAAGATCACTGCATCCTCCACCCCAATGCCATGCTGGTAGGCAAACTGGAGTGGATCCATTGCTGGTTCCACCAGGGGGCGGAGGTGAGCAAGGAGCAGTCTCTCCAGGGTCTTACAAATTTACAAGAAAACAGTTGAAATTTTGCAGGAAAAAGTTGCAAATTTTTGAGTAAAACCTGCAAGTTTACAAGAAAACAGATAAAAATTTAGAGGAAAAAGTTCCAAATTTACACTACCGTTCAAAAGTTTGGGGTCACTTAGAAATTTCCTTATTTTTGAAAGAAAAGCACAGTTTTTTTCAATGAAGATAACTTTAAACTAATCAGAAATACACTCTAATATCTAATATACATTGCTAATGTGGTAAATGACTATTCTAGCTGCAAATGTCTGGTTTTTGGTGCAATATCTACATAGGTGTATAGAGGCCCATTTCCAGCAACTATCACTCCAGTGTTCTAATGGTACAATGTGTTTGCTCATTGCATCAGAAGGCTAATGGATGATTAGAAAACCCTTGTGCAATCATGTTAGCACAGCTGAAAACAGTTTAGCTGGTTAGAGAAGCTATAAAACTGACCTTCCTTTGAGCAGGTTGAGTATCTGGAAAAAAATATTATTTCAATTACAAATCATTATTTCTAACCTTGTCAATGTCTTGACTATATTTTCTATTCATTTTACAACTCATGGTGGTAAATAAGTGTGACTTTTCATGGAAAACACAAAATAATTGTCTGGGTGACCCCAAACTTTTGAACGGTAGTGTATAAGGAAAAAATTTGATGTCTAAGAGAAAAAAGTTACATATTTATGGGGAAAAAGCTGAAAAATTACAGGAAATAAGTTGCAAATTTATTAAATAAAAACTGCAAATTTAAATAAATTTTTGAAAATGTATGACAAAAAAGCTGCAAATTTACAAGAAAAAGGCAAAAAATTACAAGAAAAAAGTTGAAAATTTGCTGGAAAAAGCTTATAAGATTTTTTTTTTAAAAATTTCTGATTAGAATTGGTACTTCACAGTCATTTTATTCAGTTGTGTAACATCCCAGCCAGCATGTCCAAGTGGGTCCCACGGTAGGTTTAACTGGGCTGTCTTATGGATCCCATGTGTGTTTGCCCACATGGACTTAAATCTGTTTACCTGCTTTAAACCCATTTGAGCCCCACATGGGTTTAATATGGGTGAGCAGCTCTCAGTAATACTGGCACCAGAGGCAAAATTATGAGGAAAAAGTCACAAATTTATGAGAAAAATTTGAAAATTTATGAGAAAAAAGATACAAATTTATAAGAAAAAAATAATAAAATTACTTGGAAAGTTACAAACTTACAAAATTTAGCAAATTTAAAAGAAAAAGTCAAATTTTTGAGGAAAATTTTACAAAAAGTTGCAAATTAACAGAAAATTATATTTGCTAATGCGTTAATAAATTGAAAATTTGCAAGAAAAAAGTTACAAATTTATATGAAAAAGTCATAAATGTATGAGGAAAAATTGCAAGTTTACAGTAAGAAAAAGTTGAAAGTTTTTTAGAAAGTTCCAAATTTACAAGAAAAATGTTGCAAATTTATGGGAAAAAGCCACAAATTTATAAGAAAATAGCAAATATACAAGGAAAAAGTACCAAGTTTATGAGAAAAAATTTGCAGGATTACAGTAAAAAAGTGGCAAATTTATGACAACATTCCAAAATTACAAGAAAAATTAGCAAAGTTGCAAGAAAAAATACAAATTTATGAGAAAAAAATTCAAGTTTACAGTAAAAAAAGTTTCAAATTTATGAGAAAAAAATTGAAAATTTAAGAGAAAGTTGCAAATTTATGAGAAAAATGCACAAATTTACAAAAAAGTAGCAAATTTATGAGAAAAATGTGAAAATTTATGAGAAAAAGGTGCAAATTTATGAGAAAGTTATAAATTCATGAGAAAAATTGCAAGTTTACAGCAAAAAAAGTTGAAAGCTTTTTAGAAAGTTCCAAATTTACAAGAAAAATGTTCCAAATTTCTGGGAAAAGTCCCAGGGCCCCCACTCTGGCCGTCGGGCCTTATAGTTGCAGACGTGTGTCATATGGTGACGTTACTGCTGCAGCCCAGAGGGCAGCCAAAGGACGCCATCGCTCCATCTACAGGAGACCCTACCCTCCACCCTGCTGCACCTCTACACCTACAGTCACTTCCTGCCTTTCTTCCCAATTAGCTGCCATCACGCTGCTTTTCATACACAGCTAAGGGGGGGGGGGGGCAACCTGTGGGGGAGGGGCGGACGAGGGATAGCGAGAGAGAGGGTGAGTTATTTATAGCCATGAATGGGTGTGCTGTCCACAAGGACTGATCTGAAGGGTATCCAGAGGAAAAAGGGGGAGGGGGGCAGCCGTGAAGATGGGTTAGTCTTATTGGCATGAAGAGATGGAAATGGAGGCAGAAACTGGGGGGGGGGGCATGTTTCCCTCCATTTTTTACATACAGTAGCTGCTGTCTTTCTCTTTCAAGTCTCTTCCAAGACTGGTATCAGATCGTCACGACAAGAGAGGGATGCAACAGGAAGCGTCGGGGAGGAAATGAGCGGGAGGAGATTCAATAAGTGGAGGAGGAGGAGTGAGGGATGGGAGGAAGAAGAGTGTGTGTGTTTGTGTGTGCATGCTTCTCACTTGCTGTTCCAGCTGCTCTCTCTCTCTGTCGTTCTATTTTTAGCTCTGGAGGAGTGTTTGTGTGTGTGTGGGGAGGGTGGTATGTGACAGCTTCTCCACACACACACACACACACACACACACACACACACACACACACACACACCTGCTCTGCCTCACCTTCATTCCTCATCTAGGCAAGGCTAAAGGAGTGTGACCGAGCACCGACGTCACAGCCACACACACACACACACACACACACACAGAGCGAAGATGGAGGGGCATTCCCGCCCAGGACAAAAATAAAATGAACCCCACATCCTCGTCGTCTGTGTAAGTGCTGATAATGAGCCTGGATGCCCCCCCCCCACCTCCTCTCTGATGATGATGATGATATATTAATACTGTTGTTGATATGGAGGAGAACACCACCTCCCTCATCGCTGCTGCAACAATGTTCAGAAAACACCAAACACTTGGTCACACAAATTTATCAGGAACAAAGCAGACAGTCAAGTTCCGCTTCGCTGATTTCACCATCAGTTACCCACGGGGGGGGGGGGGGGGGGTGTTAGCAAAACAAGGGACCCAGAATCACCCCCACCCGTCATATTCATAGGCATAAATTGGGGGGGGGGCATTTCCCCTCATAAACTGGAAAAAAAGACAGAATTCCCCCATAAGCCTTTCTGTATCACGTTACAGAACTGAATAACACGACTTTAAAACACCAGTTCTAGGAGAAATGAAAAAAATTGCAACTTTTTCCTGTAAATTTGTGACATTTTTTTAATAAATTTGGAATTTTTTTCTTGTAAATTTGTGGTTTTCCATCCATTTTCTACTGCTTTTCCGGAGGTCCGGGTTGCAGAGGCAGGAGTTCAAGCAGAGAAGCCCAGACTTCCCTCTCCCCAGCCACCTGCTCCAGCTTTCCAAAGAGGATACCAAGGCGTTCCCAGACCAGCTGGGAGGCGTAGTCTCTCCAGCAAGTCCTGGGTCTGCCCCGGGGTCTCCTCCTAGTGGGACATGCCCAAAACACCTCAAGTGGGAGGCATCCAGGAGGCATCCTGATCAGATGCCCATACCACCTCAACTGGCTCCTTTCGATGTGGAGGAGCAGCAGTACTACTTTAAGTCTCTCCCGGATGACTGAGCTCCTCACCCTATCTCTGAGGGTGAGTCCAGCAATCCTGCGAAGAATACACTGTGTATGGCGCGGATGGGGCGCTGCTGACTTTGACTGGGGATATCGTTGGACGGTGTAAGGAATACTTCGAGGACCTCCTCAATCCCACTGACACGCCTTCCACAGAGGAAGCAGGGCTTATGGATGAGGGGGATGACTCGCCCATCACAGGGGCTGAGGTTGCCAAGGTAGTTAAAAAAACTCTTTGGTGGCCGGACCCCGGGGGTGGACGAGATTCACCCTGAGTACCTCAAGGCCCTGGATGTTATAGGGCTGTCATGGTTGACATGCCTCTGCAACTTCCAGGGCCTTGAGGTACTCAAGGTGAATCTCGTCCACCGGTTGACACGCCTCTGCAACATTGCATGGAGGTTGGGGACAGTGCCTTTTGCATGGCAAACCGGGGTGGTGGTTCCTCTTTTCAAGAAGGGGGACCGGAGGGTGTTCTCCAACTTTAGAGGGATCACACTCCTTAGCCTCCCTGAGAAGGTCTATGCCAATGTACTGGAGAGGAGAGTCCGGCCATTGGTCGAACCTCGGATTCAGGAGGAGCAATGTGGTTTTCGTCCTGGCCGTGGCACATCGGACCAACTCTTTACCCTCTTGAGAATCCTCGAGGGTTCATGCCCAACCAGTTTACATGTGTTTTGTGGACTTGGAGAAGGCATTTGACCACGTCCCTCATGGTTCTTTGTAGGGGGTGCTGTGGGAGTATGGGGTATCGGGCTTGTTATGAGCTATCTGGTCTCTGTACAACCGTTGTGAGAGTTTGGTTCGTATTGCCAACTTGGTCAGACTCATTCCCAATGAGAGTTGGACTCCGCCAGGGCTGTCCTTTGTCACCGATCCTGTTCATAATTTTTATGGACAGGATTTCTAGGCGCAGCCAGGGAACGGAGAGTGTCATGCTTGGTGACCACAGGATCTCATCTCTGTTGTTTGCAGATGATGTTGTCCTGTTGCCTTCATCCAGCAATGACCTACAGGTCTTACTGGGACGGTTTGCTGCAGAGTGTGAAGCGGCTGGGATGAGAATCAGCACCTCCAAGTCTGAGTCCATGGTCCTCAGCCGGAAAAAGGTGGATTGTCCTCTCCGGGTTGGGGACAAGCGCCTGCCCCAAGTGGAGGGGTTTAAGTATCTCGGGGTCTTATTCATGAGTGAGGGGAGAATGGAGCGAGAGATTGACAGACAGATCAGAGCAACATCTGCAGTGATGCGGACATTGTACCGGTCTGTCGTGGTGAAGAGAGAGCTAAGCTCTAAGGCAAAGCTGTCAATTTTCCAGTCAATCTACGTCACTACCCTCACCTATGGTCACCAGCTTTGGGTAAATTTGTGTTTTTTTTTCCTGTAAATTTGTGTCTATTTTCTCATAAATTTGTCTTTTTTCTCATAAATTTGTAACTTTTTCTTGTGAATTTGTGTCTTTTTTCTCATAAATTTGTAACTTTTGTTCCTGTAAATTTGTCTTTTTTCTCATAAATTTGCAACTTTTTTCTCATAAATTTGTGACTTGTTTCTGTAAATTTGTCTTTTTCTCATAAATTTGTAACTTTTTTCCTCTAAATTTGTCTTTTTTCTTATAAATTTGTACCTTTTTTCCTGTAAATTTGTCTTTTTTCTCGTATTTTTGTCTTTGTCTCATAAATTTGTAACTTTTTTCTCATAAATTTGTAACTTTTTCCTGTAAATTTGTCTTTTTTTGCATATATTTGTAACTTTTTCCTGTAAATTTGTGTCCAATTTCTCATCAATTTGTGACTTTTTTCTTGTGAATTTGTCTTTTTTCTCATAAATTTGTGATTTTTTTCTTGTGAATTTGTCTTTTTTCCTCAAAAATTTGTAACTTTTTCCTGTAAATTTGTCTTTTTTCTCATAAATTTCTTTTTTCTCATAAATTTGTTACTTTTTTCCTGTAAATTTGTCTTTTTTTCGCATATTTGTAACTTTTTTCCTGTAAATTTGTGTCCAATTTCTCATAAATTTCTTTTTTCTCATAAATTTGTAACTTTTGTTCCTGTAAATTTGTCTTTTTTTCTCCCAAATTTGTGACTTTTTTCTGTAAATGTCTTTTTTTTCATATATTTGTAACTTTTTCCTGTCAATTTGTGTCTTTTTTCTCATGAATTTGTAGCTTTTTCCTGTAAATTTGTGTCAAATTTCTCAAAAATTTGTGTATTTTTTTGCATAAGTTTTTTCCTGTAAATTTGTATTTTTTCTCACAATTTTGTGACGTTTTTCTCATAGTTTTTAAAAACTTTTTCCATAATTTGTTGCTTTTTCCTTTAAAAATGTATTTTTTTTCCTGTAAATTTGTCTTTTTTCTCATAAATTTCTGTATTTTTTCTCATAAATCTGTAACTTTTTCATGCCAATTTGTGTCTTTTTTCTCATATATTTGCAACTTTTTTTTTCCTGTAAATTTGTCTATTTTCCCACAAATTTGTGTCTTTTTCTCATAAATTTGTAACTTTTGTTCCTGTAAATTTGTCTTTTTTCTCCTAAGAAAAAAGTCCTTTTTGCGACTTTTTTCTGTAAATTTGTCTTTTTTTCATATATTTGTATCTTTTTCCTTTCAATTTGTCTTTTTTCTCATAAATTTGTAACTTTTTTCCTGTAAATTTGTCTTTTTTCTCCTAAATTTTTAACTTTTCTTCTGTATCATAAATTGTAACTTTTTTCCTGTAAATTTGTGTCCAATTTCTCATATATTTGCAACTTTTTTCCTGTAAATTTGTCTATTTTCCCACAAATTTGTCTTTTTTCTTCTAAATTTGTGACTTTTTTCTGTAAATTTGTCTTTTTTTCATATATTTGTAACTTTTTTCCTGTAAAGTTGTCTTTTTTCTCATGAATTTGTAGCTTTTTTCTTGTAAATTTGTCTTTTTTCACGGTGGCGCAGTGGTTAGCACTGCGGCAGCACAGTTTACCCTTGGCCGGGGGATTGTGGGGATCGTGGGATCGTGGGTTCGATCCCAGCCCCCGACCAACAGTGATCTGTGTGGAGTTTGCATGTTCTCCCCGTGTTGCGTGGGTTTACTCCGGGATTTCTCCGGTTTCCTCCCACATGCCAAAAACATGCATGTTAGGTTAATTGGCTGTTCTAAATTGTCCCTAGATATCTGTTTCCTATAGGCCCTTAGAATAGAGGGTTAGTATTAATGAAAGCGCTTTGAGTGGTCTTTGTGACTAGAAAAGCGCTATATAAGTGCAGGTTAGTTAGTTAGTTAGTTTTTTCTCATAAATTTGTAACTTTTTCCTGTAAATTTGTGTCAGTTTTCTCATAAATTTGTGGGGGGGTTTTCTCATAAATCTGTAAGTTTTTTCCTGTAAATTTGTTTTTTTTTCTCACAATTTTGTGACGTTTTTCTCATAGTTTTTTAAAACTTTAAAAACTTTAAAACTTTTTACTTTTAAAACTAAAGCTTTTTCCTTTAAAAATGTTTTTTTTTTCCTGTAAATTTGTCTTTTTTCTCATAAATTTTGTCACTTTTGTTCATGTAAATTTGTGTATTTTTTCTCATAAATTTGTAACTTTTTTCCTGTAATTTTGTGTCTATTTTCTCATAAATTTCTATTTTTTTTCTCATAAATCTATAACTTTTTCCTGTAAATTTGTCTTTTTTCTCATATATTTGCAACTTTTTTCCTGTAAATTTGTCTATTTTCCCATAAATTTGTCTTTTTCTCATAAATTTGTAACTTTTGTTCCTGTAAATTTGTCTTTTTTTTATATATTTGTAACTTTTTCCTTTCAATTTGTCTTTTTTCTCATAAATTTGTAACTTTTTCCTGTAAATTTGTGTCAGTTTTCTCATAAATTTGTAACTTTTTTCTTGTGAATTTGTCTTTTTTCTCATAAATTTGTGACATTTTTCTCATAGTTTTTTAAAACTTAAAAAACTTTAAAACTTTTTACTTTTAAAACTAAAGCTTTTTCCTTTAAAAATGTAATTTTTTTCCTGTAAATTTGTCTTTTTTCTCATAAATTTCTGTATTTTTTCTCATAAATTTGTAAGGTTTTTCCTGTAAATTTGTCTTTTTTCTCACAATTTTGTGACATTTTTCTCATAGTTTTTTAAAACTTAAAAAACTTTAAAACTTTTTACTTTTAAAACTAAAGCTTTTTCCTTTAAAAATGTAATTTTTTTCCTGTAAATTTGTCTTTTTTCTCATAAATCTGTAATTTTTTCCTGTAAATTTGTCTTTTTTCTCATAAATTTTGTCACTTTTGTTCATGTAAATTTGCGTATTTTTTCTCATAAATTTGTAACTTTTTTTTCATAAATTTGTGACTTTTTTCTGTAAATTTGTCTTTTTTCTCATAAATTTGTAACTTTTTTCCTGTAAATTTGTGTCCAATTTCTCATATATTTGCACCTTTTTTTCCTGTAAATTTGTGTCTTCATTCTTATAATTTCTCACTTTTTTCTCATAAATTTGCAACTTTTTTCTCATAAATTTGCAACTTTTTTCTCATAAATTTGACTTTCTTCTGTAAATTTGTCTTTTTTCGCATATATTTGTAACTTTGTTTCCTGTAAATTTGTGTCCAATTTCTCATATATTTGCAACTTTTTTCCTGTAAATTTGTCTATTTTCTCCTAAATTTGACTTTTTTCTGTAAGTTTGTCTTTTTTTTCATATATTTGTAACTTTTTTAAAATTTACAAGAAAAATGTCACAAATTTATGAGGAAAAAAAAACAAATTTACAGAAAAAAGTCACAAATTTATGAGAAAAAGTTGCAAATTTATGAGGAAAAAAGTGAGAAATTATGAGAATAAAGACAAATTTACAGGGAAAAAGTTATAAATTTATATGAAAAAAGACGCAAATTTACAGGGGAAAAAAATTAAAGGAAAAAAGTAAAAATGAGAAAAAGACAAATATGTGAGAAAAAAGACACAAAGTTACAGCAAAAAAGTTACAAATTTATGAGAAAAAATACAAATTCAGAGGAAAAAGTTACAAATTTTTGAGGAAAAAAGACAAATTTACAAGAAAAATGTCACAAATTTTTCTTGTAAATTTGTCTTTTTTCCTCAAAAATTTGTAACTTTTTCCTGTAAAGTTGTATTTTTTTCTCATAAATTTGTAACTTTTTCCTGTAAATTTGTCTTTTTTCTCATAAATTTGTAACTTTTTTGCTGTAACTTTGTGTCTTTTTTTCTCATATATTTGTCTTTTTCTCATTTGTACTTTTTTCCTTTAAATGTTTTTTTAAATGTTTTTTCTCGTAATTTTTTTCCCTGTAAATTTGTGTCTTTTTTCATATAAATTTATAACTTTTTTCCTGTAAATTTGTCTTTATTCTCATAATTTCTCACTTTTTTTCTCATAAATTTGCAACTTTTTTCTCATAAATGTGTAACTTTTTCCTGTAAATTTGTGTCTTTATTCTCATAATTTCTCACTTTTTTCTCATAAATTTACAACTTTTTTCTCATTAATTTGACTTTTTTTTGTAAATTTGTCTTTTTTCTCATAAATTTGTGAATTTTTCCTATGAATTTATGTCTTTTTTCTCATATTTTTTTTTTCTCACAAATTTGTAACTTTTCCCTGTAAATTTGTGTCTTTTTTCTCATAAATTTGTAACTTTTTCCTGTAAATTTGTGTCTTTTTTCTCATATATTTTTCTTTGTCTCATAAATTTGTTACTTTTTTCCCATAAATTTGTAGCTTTTCTCCTCTAAATTTGTCTTTTTTCTCATAAATTTTTTACTTTTTTCTCATAAATTTGTGACTTTTTCCTGTAAATTTGTCTTTCTTCTCATAAATTTATAACTTTTTCCTGTATATTTGTCTTTTTTCTCATAAATTTGTGCCTTTTTTCTCTTAGTTTTTTGACTTTTTTCTCATAAATGTGACTTTTTTCACCTAAATTTAAAATAATTCAATTCAAAAAATGAAACTCCTGTATTACCTAGATTCATTACACACAGAGTGACATATTTCAAGAGTTTATTATCCTCGCCAAGAGAGGACGGAGGCAATGTTTTCAGTGGCGTTGGTTTGTTGGTTTGTCTATTAGCAACATAACTCAAAAAGTTATGAACAGATTTTGATGAAATTTTCAGGAAAGGTGTGTAATGGCACGAGGAACAGATGATTAGATTTTGGTTGGGATTTGGATCATGATCTGGATGCAGACATTTTTTGAATATTATTTTTATATATTAATATGGCACTTTTCATGTACTGCCCCTTTAAGACGTGTCCACTGAATGTGGTCATGCCATAGGACCACACGCCTCAGCAACCCGGAAGCCAAACACTGCAGAAAAAGCTTGTCCACCAAACTCGTTTTTTCTGCTGTGGGCGATGATTTTCTATTCATTCTCTATGTAGTCCAGCGTTTACGAAACGCTTTGAGTGGTGGCCGTTTTTTGTCGCGGCGCTCAGGGCTGAAAAAAGTTCAGCTTTTCAGACTACTGTACAGCTGCGCTCATCAATGTCAGACCTTTCTAAGTAGCCAATCAGAATTAAGGAAGGACGAGTCATAGGACACTGGTACAGGAAGACGAGAATGGGAGGTGACGTGGAGGAGGTGGAGGCTGAACTTTGCTGCATCAAACAACCCGGTACTCTTTGATCTGACACTAAAAGGATATCATGACCAAAATTTGAAAGCAACCGCTTGGACGAACATGTCCGCATCTGTCGGCTTGCCAGATGAGCGTTTGTGCCTTTACTATGGTCATATTTCTTACAAGTTTGCTGCGGTAGATAGTATGGATACTATGTGAATTTGTAGCTGATAACTGCAAAAAATGGTATGATACCGCACTGTTGTATAAGATTGCTTAATAATTATGAACCTTGTCAGTAAACTATAATGGAGAAGAGAGGAGGACAAAAAACGAAAACCGACCTAAAAGATTCAATAAACTATGATGTTGCCCAGCCCCAATGTATGGTCAATACAATTATGACAGTCTTATATTATTATTATTTTAATGTAGTCATATTTCCGGTTCCGCCGGACCGGTGGCGCCACACGAGTTGGCTGCCCATTGCAACAGCCTTTTTTTTTATCTTCCTTCTTCTTTCTATACCTTTCACTCTATATATATATCACGGACACACAGATCGCCCCAAAGGTCTCCCGAGTCGGCGGACGGAGCCTCTGTTTACAGCAGGAGACGTTACAGCAGGAAGAGCTAGTGCTAGCTAGCACTCGGCCGCCACCCGATGCTAGCGGAGAGACTCGATATACTGGGAACTGTAGCAAAAACGACGCGGGTGCCGGGCTGGAGTTCGGGCGGCGTGCGGGAAATATAAGACGGAATGATAAAGAGCGATGGCAAGAACCAGGCAGAATGCCCGTAAAATCTGCTGGAGGAGAGGGCCCCCCGGGAGGCAGCTGGCCACCAAGGCTGCTCGGAGAAGCGCTCCGGCCACCGGTGGAGTGAAGAAGCCTCACCGTTACAGGCCCGTGGCTCCGAGAGAGATCCGTCGCTGCCAGAAATCCACGGAGCTGCTCATCTGTAAGCTGCCCATCCAGCGCCTGGTGAGGGAGATCGCTCAGGACTTCCAAGACCGACCTGCGCTTCCTGAGCTTCGCCGTCGTGGCTCTGCAGGAGGCCGGCAAGGCCTACCTGGTGGTCTCTTCTTCGCTAAGGGGGTCGCCATCATGCCCAAAGACTTCCAGCTGGCCCGCCACATCCGCGGAGAGAGAGCTTAGACTTTATGCTGCACATTCACCAACCATAATGCTCCGCACTGTGTGTCTATATATATACTGTATATATATATATATTTATAGTAATATGTACATATGTTTACTAGCTGTTCTTGTTTTTTTCTTGCCTTCTGATTGTTGCTCTGTGTGTTGCTATCCCTGTGCTGTTGCAGTCCTGGAATTTCCCCATTGTGGGACTAATAAAGGCTTATCTTATCTTATCTTATATTGTTTTTGTTGTTGTTTCTCTGTTTGTTAATAATAACAATAATAATAATAATAATAATGGATTGCATTTATATAGCGCTTTTCATTCACATTTTCAGCAAAGGTGTGTAATGGCACACTGAACACATGATTAGATTTTGGTGATGATCTGAGAATGCATACCTCAGTCAAGGCTCTTATCTTCTCGCAGTGTGTTAGCAACAATTCTCCAAAACTAATGGACAGACTTGGATGCAGTTTTCACCAGAAGTGGCTCTAGGCCTACACACAAACCCATTACATTTTGGAGGTGATCCATGGACGGAAGGAACCTTGGTGGAGGTCTGCACTCTCTGAGTGCTTTCTAGTTTCTTTTAATTTTGATGGTTATAGCTTACAGCTCATGTTAGTTACTAGCTAACGAGCCTCAAAGTTGAGGTTAAAATAAATCTTTGTATTATGAGAAGAAACCGTTTCTTTCATGTCGTCTGTCTTTCAGCCCAAACTATTTTTTTAAGTGAACTCATCAAAACCGTTCCTGTCAGAGTTAGCCATATGTCTTTGATTTCTGCTTTACACATCCTGCCTGTGGAGCTTTTCCATGGCGGTCTAAGCATCCGGGTCACACTTCTACTTCATCCTTGAAACTCAAAGATCCAGGCCAGCACCGCATCACAGGCCTGCCCCAGTACCGAGCAGACAGGCAGGATGGAGCATTCCAGCCCCCATTTAACCGCTTTGATTTTCAGCGTCTCTAAATTTAGGCGAGGAACGCTAAAGGTTCATTAGAGTTCGCTCTGCGGAATTTGATCATGACAGGCTGGGAAAAAGCCTGAGAAAGCGGCGTGAGCGTGGGAAAGTGAACTGCTGTAATCCTCCATGAAGGTCCTCCTGGTGCGGGCTGATGAATCCTCGCTGTTCTGACTGTGGCTGATGTGATGTAATGTAATGCAAATTTGCATTTTTTTTCTAGTAAATTATTAAAATGTTTCTCATAAATTTGCATCTTTTTCTTATTAATTTGTAACTTTTTTTTAGTAAATCTGCAGTTTTTGTCTCATAAATTATCAAAACTCTTCTCATAAATTTGTAGGTTTTTATTGTAAATTTGCAATTTTTTTGCTCATAAATTATCAAATTTTTTCTCATAAATTTGCATCTTTAGTCCAAAATATTTATAATTTTTTCTTGAAAATTTGCTACTTTCTTCCCTTGAATTTGTGCCTTTTTTCCTTAAATTTTTGACATTTTTTTATTGTAAATTGCAGTTTTTTTCTCATAAATTATCATTTTTTTCTCATAAATTTGCATCTTTTGTCCCAAATATTTATAATTTTTTCTTGAAAATTTGCTACTTTTTTCCCTTGAATTTGTGACATTTTTTTTCTCACATTTCGGACATTTTTAATTGTAAATTTGCAACTTTTTTCCATGAACTCGTCACTTTTTTAAAAAAATTTTAGATGTTTTTTATTGTAAATTAGCAGTTTTTTGTCATAAATTATCGAATCTTTTCTAAATAAATTCTAAATACATTTGTAATGTTTTTCTTGTAAATGTTATTTTATCATAAATTTACACCTTTTTTCACTTGAACTTGTGACTTTTTCCTCAAATTTTTGACATTTTTACTGTAAATGTGCAATTTTTTCATAAATTATCAAAGTTTTTCTCGTAAATTTGCATCTTTTGTTGCAAATATTTATTTTTTTCTTGTAAATTTGCAACTTTTTTTCCCTTGAACTTGTGACTTTTTTCCCTCAAATTTTAAGTATTTTTTTATTGTAAATTTGCATTTTTTCCTCATAAATTATCAAAACTTTTCTAATAAATTTGTAGCTATTTCTTGTAAATTTCCTATTATTTTACTGTATTTTACTGCACATTTTTTCCCTTGAACTTGTGACTTTTTTCCTCAAATTTTTTTCATAAATTATCAAAATTTTTCTCATAAATTGGCATCCAGTTTTCCCAGTTTGGGATCAATAAAGTACATCTATCTATCTATCTATCTATCTATCTATCTATCTATCTATCTATCTATCTTTTGTCTCAAATATTTATAGTTTTTTTCCTCATAAATGTGCTACTTTTTATTGTAAATTTGCAGCTTTTTTCCTTGAGCTTTTGTCTTTTTTTTTTTTTCAAAATTTTGACTTTAATTGTAAATTTTCCGTTTTAAAGTGTTTGAACCCTTCCCCATTACAAAACCATGCCCCCCCCCAAAAAAAAATAAAACAATCTGTCCTTGCACAGGCACCCAGGCCAAACAGCGAACTACCCATCACATGTTCTGTCTCATTAAATCTGCCGCATTCCCTTTCATTTGCTAAAGTAACATGCGTCCCTCATCTGTCAGGAGGAGAAATGAGACGGATATTTCAGCGAGCGCATGCTGACAGCAGAAATAAAGAAGCAGTCATCAGATTTAAAGCCACGCTATGTGGGAATGACGCGTTCACAACAGCACAGCAGATGGTGGGGGGAGGTCGGCTCTCAGTCTCTGTCCCCTGGTACCATCATAAACCTTTCTACATCATGTTACAGAAGTGAATGAAATGACTCTGAACCACCAATTCTATGTAGAAATGCAAAAACAAACAAAATAAAATAGATTTTTTGCCTTTTATCAAAAAATTTGCAATTTTTTCCTTGTAAATCTGCAACTTTTTTCTCGTAGATTTTCAGCTTTTTCATCAAAAAATTGAAACTTTTTCCTGTAAATTTGCAACTTTTTCTCATAAATTTGCTATTTTTTTTGTTAAAAATTTGTGACCTTTTTCACATAAATTTGCATTTTTCCTTGATCTGTAAATTTGTGATTCTTTTCTGAAAATTCTTTTTGACTTTTTGTAAAATTTTCACATTACAGTATTTCTTATAAATTAGTTTTTTGTAAATTTTAAATTTTAAATTGTAAATCTCATAAATTTGTGAGTTTTTTGTAAAATTTTACCTTTTTTCTTCTAATTTTGTGATTTTTTTTCTTATGAATTTTGTCACAATATGGTGGAAGTAGGACCCAAACGCAAGACTCTTGTTTCAGATTTATTAACCCATAACCCTTTAATTGCCCAGATTAAATGGACGGGTCACACACCCCCAGTGGCACAGCGCAGCAACTGCACGTGTCAACTTATTGACGTCCCCCGGCTATACTGAGAATTTGTACTAATCTCTATTGATCTGACAGTTTAGAAGGTGGCAGACATGCGCCGAAGGAATCATGGCTGACATGGAATATAGCAAAGAAGGAGAAATCCTCATTATTATTATTCCTTTTTCTGCTTTGAGCTCACACACCAATGTGGATGGATGCTGCCGTGTTTGGTCAACGCGACAGCGATGGTGACGGAAACTGCATGAAATGGGAAAAATAGCCACGTCATACAAACGAAATTCACGTGGGATAATCATAAGAGTTTGTAGATGTGGTATGTGGGTGTAAATTACTAAGTAAACGTGTTACATCGAGGTCGATGTAACAAAAAACTGAGCTCCCAGTACCAAGATGGCGGTACCACAGGCGGCATGGATTCCCACAGGAGTAACGCACCAAACAGAAGAAATAGCCATGTAATACAAACAAAATTCACGTGGGGTAATCATAAGAGTTTGTAGATGTGGTACACAGTATAAATGGCTGAGCAAACACACAGACATCGGCTACGATGGACGAAAACGGACCGGTCACGTGGGCAGGCGAGCTCCCTCCCAGTAACAGGTAAGAGAGAAATATGTTTTTTTGACATTTTATTGATTTTCTGGTTCATATACTTTGAAGATTAGATAAAAACATACCCCTGTAGACAAATCGGCGTCAAAAAACTGGATCATTCTTTATGTAAATGTGTCCAAAGTCCACTTTTGGCTGAGTTATGTAATTTATATAGCTGCTGCAACATTATGCAAATTAGATGCGTAAATTTATTCCTATCTGAATCTTTGGATCATATTCTACATCTTTCTAATTGACAGTAAGCCATTATCTCTTGTAACTTTCAAGTTATAGCCTTGGAAATCTGAACTATTTTATTGACAAAATTTTTTACCACTCTTGACCACTAGGGGGGGCCTTGAGTTGCCCTGCGTTGCCCCAGGCGCCATATGGCGAATTTGGCAGTTAAAGGGTTAAGCTGTGTTTTCGTGTGCCCCTAGTGGCAGAGCGCATCGCTGCGCCTGTCAGCTGATAATGACGTGCAGAAACACTGCCCAGCTGTACTGAGTATTTGTACTGATCATGGCAGTTCACAAGGTGGTAAGCACTTGTTGGAGGACTCATGGATGACACGTAATACACCAAAGAGGAAGAAATCCTTCTTCTTCATCGTCTTTGAGATTACAACACAAAATGGTGGGCACCCATCGTTGTGGACATACGTGATCGCAGACCGAGGAGCAAATTCGGAGGATTTGGTCTCGAATTTGCCAACTATGGTTCTAAAAAGAGATTATTTAGCTTATGAAGGTAGATGTTTACATATTTTTATAACACAGGGAGCGTGAAGCTCATTGATTTGACCTGCCGGCACCGGGAGCACCATGTGACTGGAGAGCAATTGCCGGTTGCATGTCGTCATATAAGCTAAATTGCCGCGGAATAAAAGCAAAATTAAGGTGGAATAATCAGTAACAGTTTCAGGATGTAGGAGAGAAAGCTAAAATGACCGGGAGAGGACAAAATTACGACCAGAATGCCGCAAAAGGACGCCGCCTTGCCAGCGGTAAGTGACGAATGTCTTTGTTTGTTTGTATGTAAATCATATGCGTAAATTTACTCCTATCTGAAACTTTGGATCATATTCTACATCTTTCTAATTGACAGTAAGCCATTATCTTTTACCACATTCAAGTTATAGCCTTGTAAAGTTCTGACATCTGATCTGAATATTTTCTTGAAAAAATCTTTACCACTGTTGACCACTAGGGGTTATGTTGCAGTTTGGCAACGTACACAGTTAACGCGTTAAACACAAAATAATGCAGCGTGTGGGCTGGAAAATAATAAAACAAAACATGACAAAGCCAAACACGAAACACAGCGAAGGCAAATTAAATTAAAATTAAATTAAATTAAGACAGGATACCAGCAAAACAGAGATGTGTTGTTCACGTTAAATGACTTATTAGGATGTCGCCCTGAGTTAAGGGGCACTGCCCCTTAAATAAGGCAAAGAAAATGAACAAAATCATAAACAGCTGTGGATAATCAAGAACTTAGCAAGACGGAAGCAAGCTAGCTGAAAACAGAAGTAAACAAACGGTGCTGTCAAAATAAAAGCCCAAACCAAAACTACAGATGACAGGAATAATACATAACCATGATAACAACCGAGAACTCAGAACAGGACAGGGATAAATACAAAATAGAAATCATAAACCAAATCAAAGTAAACACAGAGAAACACACCATAATAAACTAAGACTCAGGCAAACACAAGAACAGAACTATGACCAGTGTTGGGCAAGTTACTAATAAAACAGTAACTAATTACAGTTACTAGTTACTTCTTTTCAAAAGTAATTGAGTTACTTTACCAATTACTGCATGATTAAAGTAACTAGTTACTTGGAAAGTAACTTTCACGTTACTTTTAAATTCATACTTAAATCATTTTGCACACATAGCAAGATAATTTAATTAATGGATTACATTATGGGCTTATTAATGTCAGGCTGAAAACAGACTGTTTCAGAAGGAGCTTTTAGAACATGTTCAGTCTGCTTTATCTTGCCTTGAGAGCTCTTATTGTGGGAAAAAATTTAAGAAAATCAACATGATATTCATCAGTAACCTGATGATATTGGCAGCAATTTCCTCATTTTGGAGTGAGAGCTGGCAACACTGCATAAGGCTGTGGGACCACCAAACGCATTTTTTGTCACCGGACTGCCCTGAGCGTTTTTTTTTTTTTTTTTTTCAGCGTTTGTGCGCTGTGCTCTGGAAAAAAAAAAAGTTTGTGCCCTGTATCCCAGCAACAGCTTGTCACTCTCAGCTCAGCACTTCCACTTTTCCTATGGTCAGACTTTCTACTTATTTCTTGATAGCAGTCTCTAAATAACAATGGACAGGAAACATGTTTTAGCAGCTCTGGATGTAAAATATGATGACTTGGAAAACAGGAGTCTGAGTAGAGACTGTACTGGCGTCCCATGTCCTGCCCTTCCTTAATTCTGATTGGCTGCTTAGAAAGGTCTGACATTGACAAGCTCAGCTGCAGTCTGAAAAGTTGAACATTTTTCAACGCTGTGCGCCCTGCGCGCCATGACAAAAAGCGGCCACCGCTCAGCACTGTAAACGCTGGACTACATAGAGAATGTACTAGAAAATGGTCCCCCAGAGCGGAAAAAACGTGTTTGGTGGACACCCAGCCTAAGGCTGTCCATGTTTATCTTACCTTTATGATATGGATTTAACCTGTTGCACTTCAGTGTACCGCGGGCGGGCACGTCTCTGCGTCCTAGAGCGCACGAGGGCGCCCTAGTACACACACTGTGCATCCTAGGGCACACTGAAGAAAAAAAAAGCTGCATTTCCGTTCTTCCACTACAGACACAGCCGCGAACAGAAAGCCAAAGGAGTGCTTTGATTGGTTTAGATGTGATTGACCTCTCATTCGACTAATAAGAGCCTTGAATTGGGTTTCTGAAACCTTGAAGAACCAATGACTGAAAAACTAGCAAGAAGGACCCGCCTACCAACGGCTGCGAATACAGCCAGCCAATTGAAGCACAGAAGTTCGAAAGCTGTTTTGTGTAAGGCTGGGTGACACACAGGCGTTCGCCAGTCTTTTTTTCTTACTACTGTTTTTATTTGTTTTGAAAAATCGTTCGCCAAAACCGCAATCATGGAAGCGCAAAACCGCAATAATGGAATTATGGTTTGACCGGGTCGCGTGACCAGAACCACGAGTCCGTAACAAGCGGACCAGCTTCATGTTCGTCTGACAATGAGGAAGAGAAGTTCGCCAGCTACGCTGCTGTTGTGGACAGGTAAGTGTTATAAGCTAAATTATTCTTTATCCCTGAAAATTGTAATCCAAATGACTTTTGACCGATTGGTAAATTACAACTGTGCGTTATCGCAACATGACGGACCCGGACCGCTCCGGTCCAGGTCCGTCATGTTGCAAACGGCCCCCCCGTCATGTTGTGAACGCCCCCCCCCCCAGCTACTCTTCTGTAGCGGATTGCAGATATTTTAGTCCAACCGTGCGTATTAGACCACGGCGCACAGAGCGTGTACCGCGGCGCACGGTCTGGACACGGTTCGTGTGCCGCGTCCGGACCGTGAACGCCCCCCCCCCCCCGCTACTGTTCTGTAGCGGATTGCAGATATTATTGCAGATATTTTAGTCCAACTGTGCGTATTATACCGCGGCGCACAGAGCGTGTACCGCGGCGCACGGACTGGACACAGTTCATGCGCCACGTCCGGACCATGAACGCCCCCCCCCCCCGCTACTGTTCTGTAGCGGATTGCAGATATATTGCAGATATTTTAGTCCAACTGTGCGTATTAGACCGCGGCGCACCGTCACCGCTTTCCGTCATGTAGTGATGGGCGATGTCCGTCCTCTGTAGCGGGGGGGGGGGGCAGTTGTTATCTTCTACATTACAAATATTCTAGTATAATTTTTAGTGCACTGTAGGTTATTTTTTCTTGTAAAAAAAAGCCACACATTTTTTACGTGGCATGCTTCTTTGTGTGTGGGGGCTTGTTTGTTCATTCATTCATTCATGAATGAATAAACAACCCCCCCCCCCCACACACACACACAGCCCTTCACCTTTCATTAGAGCCCAAGATGAAGCTTCTATATTGAATCATTCAAAAGTTACAGACGTTTTTCCAAACTGTGCCATTTGGCAC
The DNA here is from genome assembly GCA_020510985.1 of Pholidichthys leucotaenia. NCBI lineage: Eukaryota > Metazoa > Chordata > Actinopteri > Cichliformes > Pholidichthyidae > Pholidichthys > Pholidichthys leucotaenia. Next base: position 193,157,606 of record CM035843.1, on the reverse strand, counting down.
AATTTGGCACAGTTCAAAAATGCCTGGGAACAACCTAAGAAAAAAGCTGTGTAATATATTCATTTTTTGTGGCATTGTTACAAAATTTTGACCTCAGCTGGATAACACTTGGTTCTACATTCCTGTTGCATTTTCCAGCCCGGATCTGAAGCTGTGTGTTATTTGCAAGCATTTGTATCCAAAAAAACACCCAGGCGAAATTTATTTTCTTCAAGTTCAGTATGTTTAGATGACTGTTACTCAGTGGCAGGAGCACTTAGAGAGATTATGACTGTTTTGCCAAAAAATTCAAAGTGTTTTCTTTTAAATGAGACCAACCCCATGAAGATGCTGCAAAGGGTTGAAGAACAGCTTTTGATTTACTTTGGGTACGTTATTTTTTTTGGCGTTTTTAGGGAAATTGACCAGAGTGCAAGGGGTTAATCTGATGTGCAGTGATCCAAAGAAAATGTCTATTATCCACAGTTCAAATGTCTGCTGTAACAGAGACATGATCCAGTCCCTCAAATTCCTTTTGGAGATCAAAATCCATTTTTGAATAATCTTTATCCAGGTAGCAAGTGAATGTGTTTTAACTTCAGTGGATCACAGTCTCAGCCGATGGAAAGTCACTGTTTATATCACATCTTCAGGCTGTAACAACATACAGTATCTGGCAATCAATCGGTTTAATTCTTGCTGGGTCACAAACTGTCTAGATGCATACCTGTGCTTGAAATCCAGCTGTGGCTGTTGAGATAAGAATATTTCCACTTTACATCCAGCCGTGCCTGTTCAGATAGATAAATTCAGGAGATGGCCACAGCAAAACTTTCAGCTCAGGAGACTGCAACTGAGACGTGCTAAAGTCTGGAGCACAAAATAGGGGTGCACTGGGATCAGAAACAGATGACAGGGGCACACCAAACTCAGGAACAGACAATAGCGGTGTGCTGCCCTCAGGGACAGATGACATAGGCGCACTGAAGTCTGGAGCTGATGATTGAGGTAGACATGTGGACATGTTTAAAGGAGCCACGCATGATCTGGATGAGTACACGGACACTGTGACCTCATATATCCACTTTTGTGAGGAGAGCATTCTTCCATCGCGCACCAGGGTGAGTTACTCCAACGACAAGCCCTGGTTCACAGCTAAGCTCAGACAGATCAGGAAGGAGAAGGAAGCAGCATTGAAAAGTGGAGACAGGGACTGCTACAGGGAGGTCAAATACTGGTTTAGCAGAGAGCTGAGGAGAGCTAAATCTGTGTATTCTGAGAGACTCCAGCAACAGTTCACTGCTAACGACTCTGCTTCTGTGTGGAGAGGACTGAGGCAAATCACCAACTATCGGCCTCAGGCTTCTAAGGGACAGGATGACAAAGCCCTTTGTCAAAGACTGTCCCAACACTATGCCCGTTTTGACACCTCGTCAGCTGTGTCCAACTCCCCCCCTCCCCCCAGCGCCACTGCCTCCATGGTCCCCACTTCATCAAAGGCGCGCCCCCCTTCTCCCCCCCTGCCCTTGCCATCAGTGAGCAGGACGTGCACAGACAGTTCTCCAGACTGAACCTGTGCAAGGCCCCCGGTTCGGACGGCGTGTCTCCTTCCACCCTGAGACACTGTGTGGAGGAGCTGACTCCTGTCTTCACAGACATTTTTAACACCTCCCTGAAGTCATGCCACGTGCCGGCCTGCCTCAAAACCTCTACCATCATCCCTGTCCCCAAGAAGCCACGGATCACTGGACTTAACGACTACAGACCTGTAGCGCTCACCTCTGTAGTCATGAAGTCCTTTGAGCGCCTGGTCCTGCCCCACCTCAAGACCATCACCACTCCCCTCCTGGACCCGCTGCAGTTTGCCTACAGAGCCAACAGGTCTGTGGACGACGCAGTCAACCTGGCCCTCCACTCCATCCTGCAGCACCTGGACTCCCCGGGAACCTACGTCAGGATCCTGTTTGTGGACTTCAGCTCTGCATTCAATACCTTCCGCCCCGCTCTGCTCCAGGACAAGCTGTCCTTGCTCAACGTGCCTGACTCCCTCTGCAGGTGGATCACCGACTTCCTGACGGACCGGAGGCAGCATGTGCGGCTGGGAAAGACTGTCTCAGACTCTGTTAGCATCAGCACCGGATCACCCCAGGGCTGTGTACTTTTCCCCCTGCTCTTCTCCCTGTACACCAACTCCTGCACCTCCAGCCACCAGTCTGTCAAGCTGATCAAGTTTGCGGACGACACCACCCTCATCGGGCTCATCTCCAACGGCGACGAGTCCGTCTACAGGAGAGAGGTGGCCCAGCTGGCGTCCTGGTGCAGCCACAACAACCTGCAACTGAACGCTTTGAAGACAGTGGAGATTATCGTGGACTTCAGAAAAGTCACAGCCTCTCTGCCTCCACTTACCCTCACAGACTCTCCCATCACCACTGCGGATTCCTTCCGCTTCCTGGGCACCACCATCACCCGGGACCTCAAGTGGGAGCCGACCATCAGCTCCCTCATCAAAAAGGCCCAGCAGAGGATGTTCTTCCTGCGGCAGCTGAGGAAGCTCAAGCTACCCACCAAGATGTTGGTGCAGTTCTACACGGCCATCATCGAGTCCATCCTCACCACCTCCATCACCGTGTGGTACGCAGGAGCCACCGCCAGGGACAGACTAAGATTGCAGCGCGTTGTACGCGCTGCTGAGAAGGTGATCAGCTGCAAGCTCCCATCCCTCCAGGACCTGTACATCTCCAGGACCCAGAAGCGTGCAGGTCGTATCATAGCCGACCCTTCACACCCTGACACGCACTGTTTGCCCCCCTCCCCTCAGGCAGAAGACTTCGGTCAATTCAGACTAAAACCTCCCGCTACATGAACAGCTTCTTCCCCTCTGCCATCAGACTGCTGAACACTAAGTGACTTATTAGACTCTTGTGCACTACGTACAGCAGCTCAACCGGACTCATGACAATTATCACTGTTTTCTTTTTGCACTACCGACTGCACTATGTGGAACTCCACAATATCTGCTGCTTGTTAATATATTTAAAAATTGCATAGATTAGTATTACTTATTCATATTCTACCTTTTATTGCATGCATAGTTTTTTTTTTATTTTTATCTTTAGTGCTACTCCATGTTTAATGTTGCAGCATTGCACCGAGACAAATTCCTAGTTTGTGTACTACATGAACAATGGCAATAAATCTCATTCTGATTCTGATTCTGAGGTACACTGACCACAGAAACACACGGCAAAGGTGCACCAGCCTCAAGAACACATAGCGGAGGTGTACTGACCTCAGGAACACACAGCTGAGATGCAGCGGCCTCAACAACAGACAGCGGAGGCGCGCCGGCTTCTGAATCTGACGGCAAAGGCGCACCGGCCTCAGGAGCAGATGGCGAAGGTTCACTAGCCTCAGGAACAGATGGCAAAGGCTCACTGGCCTCAGCAGCAGATAGCAGGGGTGCACTGGCCCCTGAATGCAATAACTTAGGCGCACTGGCCTCAAGAATAGCAGATGGAGGTGCACCAGCCTCTGCAGCAGATGGCGGAGGGTGACCAGCCTCTGGAACAAATGGCAGAGGTGCACCGGCCTCTGGAACAAACAGCGGAGGTGCACCAGCCTCTGGAACAAATAGCTGAGGTGCACCAGCCTCTGGAACACACGACAGAGGCCCACCGGTCTCTGGAACACACGACGGTGGAGCACCGGCCTCTGGAGCACATGATGGAGGTGGACCAGCCTCTGGAACACATGATGGTGCACCAGGCTCTGGAACACACAACGGAAGCGCACCGGCCTCTGGAACACACAATGGAGGCTCACCGGCCTCTGGAACACATGATGGAGGCGCTCCGGCCTCTAGAATACACAACTGAGGTGCACCAGCCTTGGGTAAAAATGATGGAGGCACACCAGCCTCAGTAGTAGGTGACAGAGGTGCAACAGCCTCAGGAACAACAGATGGAGGCACACCGGACTCAGCAGCAGACAGCAGGGGCACGCCGGCCACTGGATGTGATGACTGAAGTGCACTGGCCTCAGGAATAGATGGCGGAGCAGACTGCTCGGACATTGACTGTAGAGTGCACCGTTTGGACGATCCAGGTGGAGCTGACTGCTTAGAAGAACCTGCAGCTGTGGCGGCCAGTGGAGGTGATGCTGTGGGAAAGAAGTTGAGAGCTGCGACTGGAGAGAAGACTCCTGTCTCCAATGAGCCAGGAGAAAATGACTCATCCACCTCTGGCGTGGAGAAAAACTCATCGGAAAGCAGAAATTCCTTGAGGAAGGCTGGAATCTCCTCCCACAAATAGGGCTGGGATGCCGCTATCCGACAAGCCTGTCTCCATGCCATGTCCTGCCACCCATCCCTCCAGTGGCAGAGTTTGTAGCACTCCACCAGCTCCTCGATGATCCTCCACAGCTCCTTGCAGTGGGCCAAGTCCTCAGGCATGGAGCTTTGGAGAGAGAGGAAAGGCAGGTGAGGATGATGTTACGGGGCGGCAACAGAGTATACAACAGAGCCTGGCGGTGAGGACTCAGCAGTGGTAGACAGCTGCTGCCCAGCACCCCCACGGGGAACAAGGCAAGCCCTCTCACTAATTGGTGTTTAAAAAATGAGAAAATGGTACTTGCCTTGTTTCCCGCTCTGCTGCCGCTGAAGTGCCAGACAACTCCTCCTGGGCTGCTGTGGAGATCGTCCTTCGGAGAGCTATGGGGGTTGGAGGTGGAGCTGGGATGGAGCACTGGGAGGAGCGGCACCGACCCTCTCTACGCTTATCTGCCATGGTCCTCGGTGGTGAAACAGACCGCGGGGCACTGCAGATGTGGAGGTCCCACACCCATGGGAACACCCCTAGCCGCGGGGTGTGCTCCAACTCCAGGGCTGCTGCTGTCCAAAGCCAACCTTCCTCCTCTGGGTCGATGGAGCTGCAGGCCGCGGTGACCAACTCCCACAGTCTGGTCATGCCCTCAAACTCCCCCTCAGTCAGCAGAACACACCCGGCCATAGCTCCACAAACGAGATTCCGCTGGATCCTTACGGGTGATGTCCTACTGTCACAATATGTTGGAAGTAGGGCCCAAATGCGAGACTCTAGTTTCAGATTTATTAAACACAACAAATGCAGCACATGGGCTGAAAAATAATAGAACAAAACATGACAAGGCCAAACACAAAACACGGCAAAGGCAAAGATGGGATACCAGCAAAAAAGAGATACGTTGTTCATGTTGAATGACTTATTAGGACGTTGCCCTGAATTAAGGGGCACCAGCCCTTAAATTAAGTCAATCATTATTGACCTCCTTCTGGCAGCTCCTGTGGCCAATCTGGTGCCAGATGTATTGCTCTGCATTCCTCTGGACTACACCCGCGAGGCAGAGAGGGGGACTCCAGAATCTGGGCAGCCCTGAGTCTCCGTACACTTTGCCCAGTCCTGCGCCCCGGAGATGCCACTTTGGTGCTGCTGCAAAGCAGCAGAAACAACAAGGGAGACAGCAGTTATGAGTGATAAGTTCAACCTGCTTGGTGAAGGGTAGGACGCTGCGGGTTGCCTCCAACGATGGGAGGGATCTTTGTGTCCCAGTGGTCAGCTACCGCCCACCCTAAGCCGGGCAGCCCCTGGTCAATAAGGTGCCGACCCGCCACTGTCTGCCTGCTTCAATGGGTGCCTGGAGCTTAGAGTCATCGCTCAACAAGCAGACCGTAACACTGCACCAAGCAAAAGGAGAAAGAAGAAACTACCAGTCCTGTAACTCACAAGCTGGAAAATCAGGACTATGTGCCCTGGCCTGGTCAATGACTTGCGCCAGATCGATGATTCGAGGAAAACAGCTGTCATTGATGCAGAACTCTCCAGGCTAAATGTGGACATTGCCGCTCTTCAGGAGACCAGGCTTACAGGAAGTGGCACACTCCGTGAGAAGGACTACACCTTCTACTGGCAGGGCAGAGCCAAAGGTGAAATACGTCTGCACGGCGTAGGATTCACTGTGAGGAATAGCCTACTGTCAACTATCCAGCCACCTGACGGTACAGAACGCATTCTCGTCTTGCGACTTTTCACTTCCAAGGGCTTTGTGAACATCATGAGTATCTATGCCCCAATCCTCTGCTCTGCCTTGGAGGTCAAGGACAGATTTTATGAAGATCTCAACGCTGCCATTGGCAAGTTACTTGCCAATGGCGGCGTTAATAACAACCTCTGAGCCACTGTTTCTGCTTGGGGACTTCAGCGCCAGGGAGGGTGGAGACCACGACTCTTGGCCTGACTGCATCGGACACTTCGGTGTTGGCAGAATGAATGAGAATGGACAGAGACTACTGGAACTTTGCTCCTACCGCAAGGTCTGTATTAGTAACATGTTCTTCAATACTAAGCCATATCACTGAGTATCCTGGATGCACCCAAGGTCCCATCACTGGCACCAGCTGGACTTAATTATCACCAGGAGAGTCCAGCTAAAGAGTGTACTAACCACACGTAGCTACCATAGTGCAGACTGCGACACATACTATACTTTGGTGCGCAGCAAAGTACAGTATGTCTCCAGCCAAAGAAGTTCGACCACTCCAAGCATTCTGGCCTCCCATGCATTAACACCGCGATGACATCTGACCTCAACCTCTGCATTCAGTTTGCTGATGCCACTGAGAAGGCCACTGAGGGCCAACCAGCAGCTGAGATTGCCGAAGAGAGGTGGAATTTTCTGAGGGATACCATCAATAGTGCGGCCTTGTCCACATTTGGCAAGAAAAAACGACAGAACCCAGACTGGTATGAAGCGAGTCTTTCAGAGGTGCAACCTATCATTAATGCCAAACGTGATGCCTTGATGAACTACAAGAAGGAGCCATCAGCCAAGAACTTCACTGCTCTGAGGGCAATGCTCAGAGAACCGCTAGATACTGTGCCAACCAGTACTGGCTGAAGCTTTGTCACAGCATTCAAGAGTCTGCGGACAGCGGGAACACACGAGGAGTCTACGAAGGTATGAGAAAAGTCCTCGGACCTAGTGCTAGGAAAACAGCCCCTCTTAAGTCATCCATCGGCGAGACCATCATAGATCGCAGTAAACAGATGGATCGATGGGCAGAGCATTATCAAGACGTCTACTCGAAAGAGAACATGGTGACAGAGGCAGCACTCAACAGCATCCCCAGACTCCCTGTCATGGAGGAGCTCGATACACTATCAACAAAGAAAGAGCTGAGCAAGGCCATCAACTCACGTGCCCATGGCAAGGCTCCAGGAGGAGATGGCATCCCAGCAGAAGTGCTGCAGTGCGCGAAGTCCACTCTCCTGCACCACCTCCATGAGCTCCTTTGTCAGTGCTGGGAAGAAGGAGCAGTTATTTATTTATTTAGCGAATGCAAAGTCCTTAAGCCAAGCAGTTGCCTCCTGGTTTGCTGTATGGAGGGTGTGTAATCCTCCTTCCAGTCTTTGGAGCGGGCAAGCCTCTATGATGTGTTCCATTGTTTGCTCCTCTCCACATGCGCACAGTGGGCTAGGGCTACTGCCCCATCTGTGAAGGCTGGCCAAGCAGGGGCCATGTCCAGTCCTGAAGCGATTGAGTGTAGACCACTGTCTCCTTGGGAGGTTGGTGCCCGGGACCTGTTGGTTGGGGTTTATCACCAGCTGTTTGTTTGGGACCTCCTTGGTCTCCCATTCCTCTTGCCAAGCTGTCTGGATGGTAAAGTCAGCTGGGGGAGGGTTTTTCCAAATCGGCCGTCTGGATGAAAGTCGGGCAGTGGGTGGGGTGTAGATATCTGCATGGATTGGTAAGTGAGGAAAATCTTTAACTTTTTGGAGCATCCTTTGAGTTAATGCTGCTCGCCGGATGTGTGGAGGGGCTATGTTTGACAGTACAGAGAGCCAGGGAAGTGGTGTTGAGCGGATTGTTCCAGTTATAGTTCTCATGGTTGAGTTGAGCTGGGTGTCTACATGGTGTGTGTAAGATGACCTGGACCAGACAGGGGCACAATATTCTGCTACAGAGTATGAAAGGGCCAGTGCTGAGGTGCGCAGGGTGGAGACTGCCGCCCCCCATTTTGCACCAGCGAGCTTGCAGAGCAGGTTGTTTCGTACTTTCACCTTAGCAGCCGTCCCCTTTAGATGTTCCTTGAAGGATAAGGTCCTATCAAGGGTCACTCCAAGATAAGTTGGATTTGGGGCATGCTTAAGCTTGAGTCCGCTCAGGTGGATGTTTAGTTCTCTGGCAGCTTTTGCATTGTGGAGATGAAATACACTGGAGACGGTTTTTGCTGGGCTTGGTTTTAGGCGCCAGATTTTGCAGAACTGGTCCAGTTTAGCAAGATCTTCCGTGAGCACCCGTTCCAGTGGTTCAAAGTCTGGTGCTTGGAATGCCAAACAGATGTCGTCTGCATAGATGAATTTGCGGGATTTTGTAGTAGGCAGGTCGTTTATGTAGAGGTTGAACAGAGTTGGAGCTAGAACTGAGCCTTGTGGGAGTCCGTTTTTCTGCATTCTCCATGCACTTGTGTTCTGACTGAGGTGGACTCTGAACCTTCGGTTGGTCAGCAGGGTTTTTATAATTGCTGTTGCCCAAGCAGGGATCGCCTTTTTAAGTTTCAGGAGGAGGCCTTTGTGCCAGACCGTATCATAGGCGGCTGTAAGATCGAGAAACACAGCCCCTGTCTTCAGTCTGCTCTCGAAGCCATTTTCAATGAAGGTGGTTAGGGCCAGTACTTGTTCTCCTGTACTGCGGTCCTTGCGGAAACCTGCTTGATCCACACTTAGAATATCCTCTATTTCTGGGGAAATGCGTTGCAGTATTAGGCGCTCCATGATTTTGTAAGGAACGCTGAGTAGGGAGATTGGGCGGTAGCTTGCTGGTAGTTTGTGGTCTTTGCCAGGTTTTGGGATGGCACTGACCTTTGCTGTCCGCCATTTCTTTGGGATCGAGTTTGTTTGTGTGATCCTTGTGTAGAATTGTGTCAACCAGGTTAGGGCTCGGGGGCCAAGATTTTTCATGAATTCTGGGAAGATGTTATCGTATCCTGCTGCCTTTCCACATTTCAGGCCCTGTAGGACTTTCTCCAGTTCAGCAGCCTCGAAGGGTTCAGGGTTCGTTTCCTCTACAGGCATTTTTTGGTGTTTTTTTTAGCTCAGTTGTAACTGCTCTTCTGGTGTCTTTGTCTTGGGGTGCTTTGGCGATAGTCAGTAGGTGGGATGCAACTTGGTTGGGTGTGACGGATGCTCGGCTTTGGCTAGGGGGCTTCTGTGCAGCTCCTAGGCGACGGATGAGGCTCCAACATTTCCTGCTAGAGTGGGTAAAGCTCCGGTCAGCAACTGTCTCCTCCCATTTCTTTCGCCAGGCTGTATTTAGCGATTCAATGAGATGGTCCGCTATCTCTGGGTCCCCTGATGTTTGATAGGATTGTAGGAGGGCAGCACTTTCTCCGTCCAAACATGGGACATAGAGGGGTCGGTAGCCTCGTGGGATTGCAGTATGGGCAGCCTTGAAGATTGCGCTGCAGAAGCGGTTGTATGCTTCATCTACAGTGATGGTGTGGAGTGGGATGGTAACAACGCTCCGGTCCAGAGTTTCACTGAATTTCTTCCAGTTGGCTTTGCGGAAGTTCCAGCGCATCTTCCTTGGGCTGTATATGACTGGAAGTTGTAGGCCAATGTGTACAAGCAGGGGCCGGTGTTGGCTGTGTGGAAAATCATCAAGAATGAGGATCTGTGTAGGATATGGCTCCCCATTCAAAGAGCTGACCCAACACAGGTCAGGAGAATAGTCCTTCTTCCACCTAGCAGAGTGGAAGGTTCCTCTTTGTTTGGGGTCGTATATCAAAGCGAGGTCATTTCTGGATGCCCAGTCTGAAAGTGCCTCCCCATCACTGTCCACTGCTGGGTACCCCCAGTCAGGGTGATGGCTGTTAAAGTCCCCCACATAGATGGCAGGGTGGGGTAGGGTGGGTAAGACCTGCAGATCCCAGTTGGCATTAGGGGGCTTGTACACATTGACAATATGGAAGCCACCAATGATTATGGTGTCTGAGAAATGTGTTGTTATCAGGTGATTTGCTTCAACTATGTCAGAACGCACATAGGTGGCACGCCCATGTTTAGCATGTAGAACATAGCACAGGAGGTCAAAGCCTTTGATGGTGAAGCGGCCAGCTTCCTCTGTGCCAATATGAGTCTCTTGGAGGCAGATTACATCAATCGAATGTTGGAAGGCGAGGACTTCGATAAGGCTTCGCTTGGCTGCAGATAGGCCTTCAACGTTTAGTTGCCCCACAATATCCGCGACGCAAACATCTTCACCCTCCACAAGAACAAGGAGGATTGCAGTGACTGCAGCAACTACAGAGGGATCTCGCTGCTGATTGTCATGGGGAAAGCATTTGCCCGGGTAGCTCTGAAGAAACTGCAGCAGCTTGCCAAACGGATCTACCCTGAATCGCAGTGTGGCTTCAGAGTGCAGCGGTCTACCATCGACATGATTTTCACCTTACGTCAACTGCAGGAGAAGTGCAGGGAACAGAAGCAGCCCCTGTACATTGTCTTCGTCGACTTGACAAAGGCGTTTGACCTTGTGAATAGGAAGGTCCTCTTCATGCTCCTAGAGAGGATAGGATGCCCGCCAAAGTTGCTGAAGGTGGTGTTGTTGTTTCACGAGGAGATGAAAGGCACAGTGCTGTTTAATGGATCATCATCCGCCACTTTCCCTATCAACAGTGGCGTGAAACAGGGCTGTGTCCTTGCCCCTACGCTCTTCGGCATCTTCTTCTCCCTGCTGCTGTCATACACCTTCAGCAATTCAGAAGATGGAGTGCTCCTCCACACTAGATCAGACGGCAAGCTGTTTAATTCGTCCCGCCTGAGAGCCAAGACTAAAGTGCGTCAGCTACTGCTGCGTGAAATGCTCTTTGCTGACAATGCTGCCCTGGCCTCCCATACGCAAGAAGGATTGCAGAGACTTGTTGACCGCCTGGCTCATGCCTGCAGGGAATTTAGCTTAACCATCAGCCTGAAGAAGTTGGATGTGATGGATCAGGATGTCAGTGAGGTGCCAAGCATCACCATCGCGGACCACACCCTGGAAGTGGTTGAAGATTTCACTTACCTCGGCTCTACCATCTCCAACAATCTGTCCCTCGAAGCCGAGCTCAATAAGCACATTGATAAAGCAGCATCTGTCATGTCTAGACTGTCGTCAAGAGTGTGGGAGAACACCAAGCTGGCCACAAACACTAAGCTGGTGGTGTACTGCGCCTGTGTGCTCAGCACCCTACTCTACGGCAGTGAAACCTGGACAACGTACGCCCGACAGGAATACCGCCTCAATGGTTTCCATCTGCACTTCCTGCGACACATCTTAGGTGTCTCTTGGCACCTAAGATGCCAAGAGACACCTTGGCATCTTAGGTGCCAAGGTGCCAACAAGGATGTCCAACAAGGATGTTCTTGAGCGTGCGAACACCCCGAGTATGTTCGCAATGTTGGCACAGAGACGACTGCGCTTGGCTCGATCACATTCGGCGCATGGAGGATGGTCGCCTGCCAAAGGACATCCTCTACGCTGAGCTCATGTCAGGCTCCAGACCAGTTGGTCGCCCAATGCTGTGCTACAAGGATGTGTGCAAGAGAGACATCAAGTTAGCTGAGATCAACCCTGACTCATGGGAAGCAGCTACAGATGATCGCAGCAACTGGTGCCACATAGTGCGGATAGGTGTGAAGAGTCGAGGCCCTGCGGGAACAGCAGTGGCTCGACAGAAAGGAGCGACAGAGAGCAAGAGCAGTTACAGGACCCTTGCTGCCAACACCCTACATCTGCGGCCACTGGGATAAAGACTGCCACTCCAGAACTGGACTCCATAGTCACAGCCGACGCTGCCCCACCGCAAACTGACATCTCCTGGTGCAGCCCATTGTCTCACGAGACATGAAACAAGCTAGGTGAAAACAGAAGTAAACAAAAGGTGCGGTGAATGTATAATATGTATACTTATGTAATGGATTACCTAGACTAAACAGAGGAGCATTGTTGAAGACCTGCCTTTGTTAGTGGTTGTTGGTGTTTTTTAGTATTTTTTTTTAATTACTTTAGTGTTAGTGTTTGATTGTTTGTGTTATGTTTGTAAAAAAAAAAAAAAGGTTCAATAAAAAGTATTGTGGAAAAAAAAAACAAAAGGTGCTGTCAAAATAAAAGCCCAAACCAAAACTACAGATGACAGGAATAATACATAACTATGATAACAACCGAGAGCTCAGAACAGAAAAGGGATAAATACAAAACAGAAATTATAAACCAAATGGAAGTAAACACAGAGAAACACACCATAATAGTCTAAGGACTCAGGCAAACACAAGAACAGAACCATGACAGTGATAATCATCTTCTTCTTCCAGCTGCTCCCTTTAGGGGTCACTACAGTGGATCATCTGTCTCCATCTCACCCTATCCCTTGCAGCTTCCTCTGTAACACCAACCCTCTCCATGTCCTCCTTCACTACATCCATGAATCTTCTCTGTGGTCTTCCTCTTTTCCTCTTGCTTGGCAGCTCCATCTTCAATATCCTTTGTCCATTATATCCATTATCCCTCCTCTGCACATGTCCAAACCATTTCAGCCTTGCCTCTCTTACATTGTCTCCAAATCGCTCAACCTGAGCTGTCCCTCTGATATACTCATTTCTAATCTTGTCCCTCCTAGTCACTTCCAATGAAAATCTTAGTATCCTCAACTCTGCCACCTCTAGCTCCACCTCCTGTCTTTCTGTTAGTGTCACCATCTCCAAACCATACATAATAGCAGGTCTAACTACTGTCTTGTAAATCTTCCCTTTCACTCTTGCTGCTACCTTTCTGTCACAAATCACCCCTGACGCTCGTCTCCCCCACTCCACCCTGCCTGTATTCTCTTCTTCACTTCTCTTATGCATTTTCCGTTGCTTTGGATGGTTGATCCCAGGTATTTAAATTCATCTACTTTCACTACCGCTACTCCTTCCATCTTCACCATTACACCTGCCTCCCTCTCATTCACACTCATGTATTCTGTTTTGCTTCTACTGACTTTCATTCCTCTTCTCTCCAGAGCATATCTCCACCTCTCCAGGTTCTCTTCCACCTGCCCCCTACTCTCACTGCAGATCACAATATCATCTGCAACCATCATGGTCCACGGAGACTCCTGCCTGACCTTGTCTGTCAGCCTGTCCATCACCATGACAAACAAGAAGGGGCTCAGAACCGATCCCTGATGTAACCCTACCCCCACCTTGAATCCATCTGTCACTCCTACAGCACACCTCACTACCGTCTCACTGTCCTCATACATGTCCTGCACCACCCTCACATACTTCTCTGCCACTCCTGACTTTCTCATACAGTACCACATTTCCTCTCTTGGCACCCTATCAAATGCTTTCTCTAGATCCACAAAGACACAGTGCAACTCCTTCTGACCTTCTTTATGCTTCTCCATCAGCACTCTTAGAGCAAATATTGCCTCTGTAGTACTCTTTCTTGGCATGAAACCATACTGCTGCTGACTGATTGTCGCCTCTCCTCTTAACCTGGCTTCAACAACTCTTTCTCATACCTTCATAATGTGGCTGATCAACTTTATGCCTCTGTAGTTACTACAGCTCTGAGCATCACCTTTGTTCTTGAAAATTGGTACCAAAACACTTCTTCACTCCTCAGGCATCCTCTCACATTCCAAGATTTTGTTCAACAATCTGGTTAAAAAGTCCACTGCTCTCTCTCCTAATAATCTCCATACCTCCACAGGTATGTCATCTGGACCAACCACCTTTCCATTCCTCTTCAAAGCTGCCCTCACTTCCGCCTTGCTAATCCTTGGGACTTCCTTGTTCACCATCTTTCGTTCATCCATCCTTCTCTCTCTCTCATTTTCTTTATTCATCAGCTCTTCAAAGTACTCCTTCCACCTTATCAACACTCTCGTCATTTAATACATTGTGGAGCGTGTAAATAATGAGGCGGATTTGGTTCAGGCGGTTTATTACACGACTCACACAAGGAGCATAGACAGAATGGCATACAAGTAGGAACTCTTTCCTTAAATAACATGACATCCTTCTAGACTCTTCTCACACACAAAAGATAATCTCCTTCTAGAATCTTCTCACACACAAAAGATAATCTCCCCGTCCGACTGCAGTCAGTCCATTCATCCTTGACACCTCCCTGTTATCTTACTAGGGCATCTAGAAACTTCTCACACACAAAAGGTTAACTTCGTGTCCTTTGTTCCTGTCTAAGGTGGTAAACCATTATGCACTCCCAAGGTTGCCCCCCCCCCCCCCAGCAACTTAGATAAGACAAAAGGGTAACAGTCCACATGCTGTGATAGAACCATTAACATCAGTCCACATGCTGTAGAACAATCAACATCAGTCTGCATGCTGCTTGGGCTTCGGTCTTCTGCCGTATCTGCTGTAGCCAGGATTCGCCGCCTCCGTGGCGCTGCCATGCTGGGGGGCTGATGTCTGGGGGTGAAAACTTTTTGACTGTCCGTGTGGGTGCTCTGGAGAATCTTTTCTCTGGGAAGCGCCCCGTGGGGGTCTTCCACGCCGAGGGGCCCTCGCCAACAGCACTTGCTCGTCAGCCACAACGAAAGCAGGTTTGAGTCTGTCTATGCCAATTTTTTCCCTCCTACCCCCCAAGTCTAGCAAAAAAATGCTTATCCCCTGTTTCCAGCACTCTAAACGGTCCATCATAAGGTGGGCGCAATGGGGGGCGGTGGGCGTTGTGTCTGACAAACACGAACTGTGCATTTTTCAAAGCTTTAGGCACAAAAACGCGCGGAAAACTGTGGTGGGCAGGGCCCGGCAGCGTGCTTGAGTCTATGCAACGCTGCAGCAGCTGAGACGGGGAGCTGTCCAGCGCAGGATTATCTGGCAGAAACTCCCCAGGCAGCCGGAGTGGTTGTGCAAAAACGAGTTCTGCCAGGGAAGCTTCCAGATCCTCTTTAGGCGCAGAACGTAACCCCAATAAAACCCATAGTATAGCCTATCTACCCAATTTGCATCCGTCAGTGAAGCCCTCAGAGCCGCTTTTAACGACCTATGAAAACGTTTGCATAACCCATTAGCCTGCGGGTTGTACGCAGTTGTGCGGTGAATTGAGACACCTAGGCTGCGGGCCATGGTTGACCAGAGTTCAGAAACAAATTGAGAGCCTCTGTCGGACGTAATGTCCGACGGAACTCCAAAACACGCCACCCATGCTGTTAAAAACGCGCGCGCCACCTCCTCGGCCGTGGTTGCCACCAGCGGAACCGCTTCTGGCCAGCGCGTGGTGCGGTCCACCATTGTCAGGAGATGCGTGTACCCCGTGATGGCGGAAGGGGACCTACGAGGTCCACGTGGACATGGTCAAACCTCTTAGCCGGGATGCGAAACGGCTCCAAAGGAGACTTCGTGTGTCTGTGAACCTTGGTTTGTTGGCACGCCACGCAGGCTGCCGCCCACTCTTTCACTTGTTTGCGAAGGCCCGGCCACACATATTTCTCTCCTACCATTTTGACCGACGCGTGCACCCCTGGGTGTGCCAAAGAGTGAACCGACTCAAACACGTGGCGGCGCCACGCGGCCGGAACCACAGGCCGTGGGCGACCCGTGGAGACGTCGCAGATTAAGGGGGGAATGCCGTGAAGCAGCGTCCTCTTCTCCAGCCTTAACCCTGTTGGTCCAGACTGGAGCACGCGCACGTCCGCATCACTAGCCTGCTCCGCGGCCATGGCTGCGTAATCCATCCCTACACAGACCGGGGCCACAACGGCGCGCAAGAGGCAGTCTGCCACTACATTCAGTTTGCCCGACACATGCTGAATATCGGTAGTAAACTCTGAGATCGCGGCCAGCTGCCTCTGCTGCCGGCCCGACCAAGGTTCTGAAACTTTGGCCATCACGAATGTTAGTGGCTTATGATCAACGAACGCAGTAAAATTGCGCCCTTCCAGCCAGAACTGGAAATGGCAAATGGCCAGGTGGAGAGCCAGCAACTCTCTGTCGAACGCGCTGTATTTACGTTCATTGTCACGCAAGGTTCTGCTGAAAAAGGCAAGCGGCTGCCAAGCCCCGGCGACGCGCTGCTCCACGACAGCCCCTATGGCCACATCTGAGGCGTCAGTGGTGAGGGCCATGTGGGCCGTTGGGTCTGGATGTGCCAACAATGCGGCGTTTGCCAGGGCTGCTTTAACTTCCGAGAACGCCTGCTCTCGTTCCAGGGTCCATTCGACCCTATTCGCGGGTTTCTGTTTTTTGAGCGCAGCGTACAATGGCTGTATGAGCTGCGCTGCGCGGGGAAGGAAACGGTTATAAAAGTTCACCATTCCCAAAAATTCTTGTAGCGCCCTGACCGTTTGCGGTCGGGGAAAATCTGTCACTGCGCGCACTTTGTCAGGCAGCGGAACTGCTCCTTCAGGAGAGACGCGGTGCCCTAAAAAATCAATCCCCGTCACCCCGAACTGACATTTCGCTGGGTTGATTATTAAACCGTGCTCTTCCAACCTTCGGAAAACCTTCGTGAGGTGGGTTTCGTGTTCGTCTTCGGACGCGCTGGCTACCAAGATATCGTCCGGGTAGACGAACACGAAAGGGAGATCGCGCAGCACTGCATCCATCATGCGTTGGAACGTCTGTGCTGCCCCTTTAAGCCCAAACGGCATGCGCAAGAACTCAAATAAACCAAACAGAGTTATTACCGCTGTTTTGGGTATGTCCTCAGTGCGCACTGGGACTTGGTGGTAACCACGGACCAAAACTATCTTAGAAAAAATGCACGCTCCTGCGAGGTGGGCGGAAAAATCCTGAATGTGGGGAATTGGGTAGCGGTCGTGTGCTGTAGCATTGTTTAACCTGCGGAAATCGCCGCAAGGTCACCGCGAACCTTCAGCTTTAGGGACCATGTGTAGCGAGGAAGCCCATGGGCTGTTTGAGCACCTGATGATGCCTAACCTCTCTAGGTTAGCGAACTCCTCGCGCGCTATGGCCAGTTTAGCTGCGTCCAAGCGCCGAGGTCTTGCAAAAACGGGTGCCCCGGTGGTGGTGATAAAATGCTCCACCCCATGTTTAGCGATAGTTGCTGAAAACGTCGGGACTGTGAGTGCTGGGAACTGAGCGAGCAGTGTGTGGAACTTACCGCCTGCTGCTGTGATGTTGGCTTGTGCTGTTGGCTGGATCACTCGAGCTATACAGGGGAGAGAGTCAAAAGACAGTGCATTAACCAGGCGTCTGTTAGCGATATCTACCAACAACCCATGTGCACATAGAAAATCAGCCCCCAGTATATGGTAATCCAATGCTGCTACAACAAAAGTCCATTCAAATGTACGACCGTGTAGAGACAAGAGTAGAGTCCTCTCACCAAAGGTCTTAATGTCTGAGCCGGTTGCTGCTGCCATCTCGGGGCCGCTGGGTCCTGCCAGCCGGTCAGCGTAGGTCGGCCGGATGAAACTCTTCTGTGCGCCAGTGTCCACGAGGAAATGCCTCCCCGAGCGTGCGCCCGTCAAATAGAGCAGCTTGTTCTCCTTCCCGAGGGTCGTGGCTGCTACCGACCCCCGGTCTTGGCGTTTCCCGAGCGCTTGAACTGGCACGGTGGTATACATTTGCGTGCCCTCTCTGCAAAGCGGCGGTGGTAGAAGCAAAGCGTGTCACCTCCACGTTCCTTGGCCCCCGCTGCTGCTGCCGTCGGTGGTTCTGCTGCTGCTGTCGGCGGCTCCTCGCCTCCTCGTGTCGACGTGCCGGGCTCAGTTGCTGCCGCAATGGTCACGAAAGCCTTGGTGGCGATGATGATCCGGTCTGCCTCTCGGGCTAGCGCACGATAGTCCCGTTTGGCCAGCAACGACGAATTGGCCAGGGCCGCTCTCGCCGCTGTCGGAAGGTTCCTGAGGAAAATGTGGGTGAAGATGAAGTGGTCGTCGTCCGTGCCCTTTAACCTCAGCATCTTCTCCATCATGTCCACGGCCGAACCGTCTCCCAACTCGGTCTGCGTCAGAAGTCTCTGCTCTCTCACCATCCGAGAGCGTGTAGTGCTGGATGAGGGCAGCCTTCAGCGCGTCATACTTGCCGTCGGCTGGTGGCTGATCGAGCAGGCTCTCAATGTGCTGAGCCGTGCTGGCATCGAGCGCTGCGACCACATAGTGGAATTTCGTATCATCCGCCGATATCCCTCGGAGGGCGAACTGCGCCTCGGTTAGGTGGAACCAGGAGCGCGGGTTGTGCTGCCAAAAATCAGGTAGTTTGATCGCTACAGCGCATGCGAAGCTGGGGGTTCCAGTCGAGGTTGGCTCCGGGGATCTTCCGTCGTATTCCATGATTCGTCTTGGGTCACCAGTGTGGAGCGTGTAAATAATGAGGCGGATTTGGTTCAGGCGGTTTATTACACGACTCACACAAGGAGCATAGATAGAATGGCATACAAGTAGGAACTCTTCCCTTAAATAACATGACATCCTTCTAGACTCTTCTCACACACAAAAGATAATCTCCTTCTAGAATCTTCTCACACACAAAAGATAATCTCCCCCTCCAACTGCAGTCAGTCCATTCATCCTTGACACCTCCCTGTTATCTTACTAGGGCATCTAGAAACTTCTCACACACAAAAGGTTAACTTCGCTTTCTTTGTTCCTGTCTAAGGTGGTAAACCATTATGCACTCCCCAGGTTGCCACAAAATTACCATTTCTGTCCTTCATCAACCTAACCTGCTGTACATCCTTTCCAGCTTGAGCTCTCTGTCTTGCCAATCGATGCAAGTCCTTTTCTCCTTCCTTAGTGTTTAGCTTCTCATACAGCTCACTATATGCCTTATCCTTTGCCTTTTCCACCTCTCTCTTTGCCATGTGCCTAGATTCCAAATACTCCTGTCTACTTTCTTCATCTCCCTGACTATCCCACTTTTTCTTTGCTAACCTCTTCCTTTGGATACTTTCCTGTACCTTCTCATTCCATCACCAAGTCTCCTTGCCTTCCTTCCTCTGTCCACTAGATACACCACATACCTTTTTACCCATTTTCCTCAATACTTTTGCTGTACTTTCCCAGTCATCTGGTAATTCTTCCCTACCACCCAGAGCCCGCATCAACTCCTTCCTGAACTCTGTGCGACCTTCTTCCTTTTTGTAACTTCCCCATTTAATCTTTGGCCCTGCCTTTACTGTTTTCCTCTTCTTGCTTTGCAAAGTCATCCTACAGACTACCATCCAATGCTGTCTAGCTACATTCTCCCCTGCCACCACCTTGCAGTCTCCTATCTCTTTCAGATTTTTCCTTCTGCATAAGATGTAGTCCACCTGTGTGTACTTTCCTCCACTCTTGTAAGTCACCCTATGTTCCTCTCTCTTCTTGAAGTATGTGTTCACCACAGCCATTTCCATCCTTTTAGCAAAATCCACAACCATTTGTCCTTCCACATTTCTCTCCTTAAGACCATACCTATCCAGGACCTTCTCATTACCTCTATTCCCTTCACCTACATGCCCATTAAAGTCTGCTCCAATCACCACTCTCTCTCCCCTGGGAACAATCCCTACCACTTCATCCTACTTACTCCAGAATTCCTCTTTCTCTTCTACCTGACATCCAACTTGTGGGACATACGCACTGACAAAATTCAACATCACACGTTTGACTTCTAGCATCAAACTCATGATTCTGTCTGACTCCCTCTTTACCTCCTGAACACTCTTTACATACTCTTCCTTCAAGATTACTCCTACTCCTTTTCTCTTCCTATCTAAACCATGGTAGAACAGTTTAAATCCGCCTCCAATGCTCCTAGCCTTGCTTCCTTTCCATCTGGTTTCTTGAACACACAGTATAGCCACCTTTCTTCTCTCCACCATATCATGATATGATAGAACCATGACTATAATAATAATAATAATAAATACAGAAAATCCCAAAATACAAACTCAAAGCAAGGACATGGGCTGAGCCGATTTCCCGGTGACAAGAAAATATAAATTACAAAACCAGGCGAAGACAAGGGCTGAACCCACAACCTGACAAATTTGTTTTTTGTTTTTTTTTCTGTATAAATTTGTGATTTTTTTTCTCTTGTAAATTAATTTTTTTTCTCATATTTTTTTCTTATAAATTTATGATTTTTTGTTGTAATTTTTTGTTCTTTATAAATTTGTGATTTTTTCTTATATTTTTTTTTTTACTTATAATTTTATCACCAGGCCCTCCCTATCTTACCGACCTGTTGTATCGGCACGCCCCCCCGCCCCCCACCACCACCCTTGCTGCCTCCGTTCCTCTGATGTAAATCTCCTCTCTCTACCACACAGAACCTAGGGGGACAAAGCCTTTCCCATCACTGTCCCCTCCCTCTGGAACTCTCTCCCCAACACATCCGCAGACTGAAACTCCTTCAAATCATTACTCAAAACTCACCTGTTCAGACTTGCTTTTAATCTTTAATTTTAATTGTGCGGGGGGGGGGGGTTCTCTAATCATTAGAGGTGTAATGTAATGTAAAGCATCTTTGAGTACCTTGAAAAGCACGATACAAATAAAATGTATTATTATTATTGCTTATAAATTAGGGTTTTTTTGTAAATTTGTGATTTTTTTTCTCGTGTAAATTTGTGATCTTTTTCTTATAAATTTGTGATTTTTTTTGTAAATTTTCACTTTTTTCTTATAAATTTGTTTTTGTTTCTTGTAAATTTGTGGGGGGATTGCTGCTTTTTTTCTTGTAAATTTGTGACTTTTTAAAATTTTCACCTTTTTTATAATTTTGTGTTTTTTTTCTTATAAATTAATTTTTTTCTGTATAAATTAGTGATTTTTTTTCTTGTAAATTTTTGTTCTTTATAAATTTGTGCCCATCCATCCATCCATCCATCCATCTTCTACCGCTTTTCCGGAGGTCCGGGTTGCGGGGGCAGCAGTTCAAGCAGAGAAGTCCAGACTTCCCTCTCCCCAGCCACCTGCTCCAGCTCTTCAGAGAGGATATCAAGGTATTCCCAGACCAGCTGGGAGACGTAGTCTCTCCAGCAAGTCCTGGGTCTGCCCCGGGGTCTCCTCCCAAAGGGACGTGCCTGAAACACCTCAAGTGGGAGGTGTCCAGGAGGCATCCTGATCAGATGCCCATTCTCTGAGTGCACTGTGCTGTTTTGATTTGATTTGACCTTGTTTGCCCCGTGTTTACATTCCTCCTGATTGAGATAAGCGGAAGGACCGGCTCTTATGTCTACCCAAACAATCGACAATCAGTTGTTGTCGTATCAGCGGATTGGACCCTCAAGGACAATGCCCATGTGCCTTCTGCAAGCAAGAGAGAGAGCAAGAGAGAGAGACTCTGGACTCTGGACTTGTTTATAAGTCACATGATTATAACATCTATCCACTGCCAGGAGGTGCCCTCTGCTGCTCACTAACAACTGTTACATTTACACTACACAATGCATACAACATTACATGCATACAATACACTGCCTCTCAACTTTTGTGTGTGATCTCCTGCTAAATGTCTGCTAAATGTGCATTGAGGGTTTTTTTGCCTGCAATCAAAATTTCGCTCACTTGCCGAGCGTCATTCTGATAAAACATGTTTTTTTCTCTCGCCTACTGTGTCATACCCGTTCTCTTTTTCTTTTTTTTCCTTTCTTCTTTATGACTGGCGCCTAGCGGCTGCCCCGGCCTTGGATGCGCTCTGCAGAGCGTGCCCAAATGCCAAGTCACGTTTCGTTACCTTGTATTCATACATGTGTAATGACAATAAAGTTGAATCTAATCTCATCTCATCTCATACCACCTCAGCTGGCTCCTTTCAATGTGGAGGAGCAGCATTTCTACTCTGAGCCTCTCCCGGATGACTGAGCTCCTCACCCTATCTCTGAGGGTGAGTCCAGCTATCCTACGAAGAAAGCTCATTTCAGCCGCTTGTATCCTCAGTCTCGTTCTTTCGGTCATTACCCAAAGCTCATGACCATAGGTGAGAGTTGGAACGTAGATTGACTGGTAAATCGACAGCTCCTTAGAGCTTAGCTCCCTCTTCACCACAACAGACCAGTACAACGTCCGCATCACTGCAGATGCTGCTCCAATCCATCTGTCAATCTCTCGCTCCATTCTCCCCTCACTCGTGAATAAGACCCCAAGATACTTAAACTCCTTCACTTGGAGCAGGAGCTTGTCCCCAACCCGGAGAGGACAATCCACCTTTTTCCGGCTGAGGATCATGGACTCGGACTTGGAGGTGGTACTGATTCTCATCCCAGCCACTTCACACTCAGCGGCAAACCGTCCCAGTAAGAACTGTAGGTCATTGCTGGATGAAGCCAGCAGGACAACATCATCTGCAAACACCAGAGATGAGATCCTGTGGTCACCAAGCATGACACCCTCCGTTCCCTGGCTGCGCCTAAAAATCCTGTCCATAAAAATTATGAACAGGATCGGTGACAAAGGGCAGCCCTGGTGGAGTCCAACTCTCACTGGAAATGAGTCCGACCGAATGTTGGCAATACGAACCAAACTCTCACAAAGGTCGTACAGCCAAAATTATTAAGTTAAATTTCAAGGAATATATTACAATAGTGTCACAACCCGCTCCCGCCTGTCATCCGCTCCAGCTGCGCGCACACCTGCGCTTCATCAGGCTGCTCCTATTTAGCCTGCTTTGCCCAGGGCCTCGGCCTGGAGCCGCCAGCTTTCCTCCTCAATCAAGCTCTGCGTTCGTCTGTCTCCCACGACCAGCGCTTTCTCATCGCATGCACGTAAGGTTTGCTCTTACCTGCTTTCCAAGTTTTTCCCCTGTGCACAGGTGGATCCTCCTGGCGGCGGAAATACTCCCCTCATCGCCATTCCTCTTCAGTCTTCTCCCCGTCGTGCTGATCAGGGCGCTGTCTTCCAGGCGGGAGCACGCCTTCCCAACGCCAGCCACCCAACTCCTGCAAGTAAGCCACATTCCTGTTTTCATCACAGCCTCAGTGTTTTCAGCTCACCCTTGTCTTCTGCTCTGTCCTCAGGGTTGCCTGGCTGCACGGTGTCCTGTTCTGCCCTCGGTGCTCCTCAGTCCCCAACAAGACATCTACATCTCTCACTCACGCATCCATACACCTGTTGTTAATAAAGACTCTTAAATCTCACCCGAGCCTGCATGCGTGTTTCCTGGGCCAGTCTAACATGTCAAATAGGTCTCGAATATTTGTAAACGTGTCCCGTTAGTTGACTTGATGTCAATTGATCGCATTAGATGTAATTTAATGTGCTATTTGGGCATTTTCCTGTTCACTGTTTAGTCCAACCAGTCTGATTAAGGGCAGGTGCCCCAAAACCTTACTGATAAATAAATACTTAATGGGAGCTTTTCGATGTGTGGATCGTCTTTAGCTTGAATGACTTGTAATTTCTTGCTAGTAAATTCAGATAAGACTGAAGTCATTCTAGTTGGTCCAGAAAACCTTAGAATTACCTTCCCAAATCAAACTCTTAGTTTGGATGCGGTTACGCTTTCTCTTAATAGTTCTGTGAGGAACCTTGGAGTTATTTTTGATCAAGATCTGTTTTTTAATTCACATATTGAACTTGTTTCTAAGACTGCCTTCTATCATTTGTGTAATATTGCCAAGATTAGGAGCATCTTGTCTCAGAGTGATGCTGAGAAACTGATCCGTGCTTTTGTTAGCTCAAGATTAGATTATTGTAACTCTTTATTATCAGGTTGTCCTAAAACATCTTTAAAAAGTCTTCAGCTGATCCAAAATGCTGCAGCAAGAGTTTTAACAGGTATGAGAAAGAGAGATCATATCTCTCCAGTTCTGGCCTCCTTTCACTGGCTTCCTGTAGAGTTAAGAATTAAGTTTAAAATCCTTCTTCTCACTTACAAAGCTCTAAATAATCAGACCCCTTTTTATTTTAAAGATCTGATATTACCCTATTATCCTAACAGAGTATTACGCTCCCAAAATGCAGATTACTTGTAATACCTAGAATCTCCAAAAGTACAATGGGAGGCAGAGCCTTCAGTTATCAGGCTCCTCTCCTTTGGAACCAGCTGCCAATCTGGATTCGGGAGACAGACTCGATCTCTGTTTTTACGAATAGGGTTAAAACCTTCCTTTTTGATATAGCCTATAATTAGGGAGGGATCATGTGCCCCTGAACCCTCCTTTAGTTACGCTGCTAATAGGTTTAGACAGCCAGGGGACCTCCAACAATGGACTGGGCTTCACTCCTTTCTTCACTCTTAATGAAATATTTTTGTTGGTCATTAACATCTGGTTGTTCTCTCCCATAGATTGAGTCCCTGTCGTGCTGTTTGCTCTCTACATGTCTGTTCTTTTCTTCATCTTCTCTATCCCCTCACCCCCCAGCCAGTCACAGCAGATGACTGCCCCTCCCTGAGCCTGGTTCTGCTGGAGGATTCTTCCTGCTAAAAGGAAGTTTTTCCTCTCCACCCTCACCAAGTGCTTGCTCACAGGGGATCGCCTGATTGCTGGTCTTTCTGTAATTGTGGGGTTTTCCCTACAGTTGAAAGTGCTATGAAATGACTGTTGTTGTTAAATGGTGCTATATAAATAAAGTTAAATTGAACTGAATAGAATTAATTTTTCTAATATGTTTTTTGGGGTCCAGCACCCAACCAGGTGCACTGTGTGATGTGCTTATCATCTTTATTATTTTTTAAATCACAATTTGCCTTCGTGAAAATGCCATGAACACATGACCATGTGTGCGGGAATATTGTCGGAGCTGATGTTTTTCCTTCTGACTGCTGCAATCCATTCCATCTGACCCCTCTTTGTTAGCTCGAAGACCCGATTCTCTCTACTTTTCTTCCAAGTTGGGAAGTTAAAAAAAGCGTATGCTGTTGTCAGTCTTTTTCCACACCAGTCGTGAGAGCAGTTGTTGCATTTGATAATGCAGCAAAACTTCCCCATTCTAACATTGCGTGGTATTCAGATGAATAATAATGTGATTGAAAGGACCACATTGGATATAAGGGTTTCACTTTCATGTGCCATCCTGGATTTTGTTTGACGTTTCATATGTATATTTACATTTTCTATGTTTGTATAACATTTTCAGTGTCATTTTTATCCGAATAAATAAATAAAAAATAAATAAGTAACAGACTGAAGAACCCTCTCAAAAATTTCGTTGCTGAGTTCATTGATCACTACTAAACAGACAGGCAGAACACATTTCCCACAATTCCTTGCAGTTTTTCGTTCGGGTGACGTCATGCGCCCATTCTTAATACAGGGATTCCAAGGGTTTCAGAGTCGTACTGTTGGCTTGTGACCAGCATGAGTTGCAATAGGAGAAATGTGTCAAAATCATGGCATTCAGAAAGGTTTTTGATCTTTTTAGAGTAAGTGAGATACAAGTGGCTGAAATGAGCTTTCTCTATAGGGTTGCTGGACTCACCCTCAGAGATAGGGTGAGGAGCTCAGTCATCCGGGAGAGGCTCAGAGTAGAATCACTTCTCCTCCACATTGAAAGGAGCCAGTTGAGGTGGTTTGGGCATCTGATCAGGATGCCTCCTGGACACCTCCCACTTGAGGTGTTTCAGGCACGTCCCACTGAGAGGAGACCCTGGGGCAGACCCAGGACTCGATGGAGAAACTATGTCTCCAGCTGGTCTGGGAACACCTTGGTATCCTCTCTGAAGAGCTGGAGCAGGTAGCTGGAGAGAAGGAAGTCTGGGCTTCTCTGCTTGAACTGCTGCCTCCACGACCTGGACCTCTAGAAAAGCGGTAGAAGATGGATGGATAAATTTGTGATTTTTTTTCTTGTAATTTCTTTTACTCACTGTATATATATATATTTATTTTTTTTTGTAAATCTGTGATTTTTCTTCTCTTGTAAATTTGTGATCTTCTCATAAATTTGTGACTTTTTGTAAATTTTCACTTTTTTCTTATAAATGTATTTTTGTTTCTTGTAAACAAAATTGGGGGAGGGTTGAAATTTTTCCTTTTTTTCTTGTAAATTTGTGACATTTTGTAAATATTCACCTTTTTTCTCGTAAATTTTCAGCATTCATATGGATACTGGTTAAATGTCTATTCTATAAATGGTTTAATGTTTTTCCATTCATCTATGATCCAAGTTTATTACCTCCGCCAGGAGGTTATGTTTTTGCCGGGGTTTGTCTGTCTGTCTGTTTGTCTGTTGGTTAGCAAGATAACTCAAAAAGTTTTGGACGGATTTCGATGAAACTTTCAGGCGTTGTTGGAAATGGTACAAGGAAGAACTGATTAAATTTTGGGGATGATCCAGATCACCGTCCAGAAGAAAACCGCCATTACGGAAAATGCCATTTTCGTCAATAACTACTGAACCACTAATCCTATCATTGTCAATCCAATTGCTAGTCATATGTTTTCATGGTCAAGGAATCTGAAAACGTACACACAAACACTGTATGGGGGGAACTGTGGCCGCCATTACGGAAAATGTCATTTTCGTGAATAACTACTGAACCACTAATCCTATCATTGTCAATCCAATTGCTAGTCATGTGTTTTCATGGTCAAGGAATCTGAAAACGTACACACAAACACTGTATGGGGCGAACTGTGGCGCTTGGCGGAGGTCTGCGCTCTCCGAGTGCTTTTCTAGTTACCTCCGCCAGGCCGAAAAGGCCAGGAGGAGGTTATGTTTTTGCCGGAGTTTGTGTGTTTGTCTGTCTGTCTGTCTGTCTGTCTGTCTGTCTGTCTGTTGGTTAGCAAGATAACTCAAAAAGTCTTGGACGGATTTCCATGAAACTTTCAGGCGTTGTTGGAAATGGTACAAGGAAGAACTGATTAAATTTTGGGGGTGATCAGGTTCACCGTCTGGATACAGGAATTTTTTAAAGCATTTTTCAACACTGTGACATACAGCCATTTTCAACATGTGCGCAGGCGCAATAGAGGGCGCTGGTCGTCGTGTCTGATGAACACAAACTCCGCCTTCTTCAAAGTTTTAGGCACAAAAGCACACAGAAAACAGGGCTCGCCAGACTGCCTGTGTTTGCACTACGCTGCAAAAGCTGACACGGGCAGCTGTCCGGCGCCGGATTATTTGGCAGAAATTCCCCGGCCAGCCATAGGAGCTGCGCAAAAACCAGCTCTCTGCCGGGGGAGGCTTCCAAATCCTCTTTTTTCCGCGGACCGCAAACCTAATAAAACCCACGGCAACCATTATCGCACCTTCTTTTGTCCTGCGGCTCCGGAACAGAGAGGAATCCCGGCGCCAGTAATGCTGCGCCTGATATGTGTCACTCTAATGCTAAAAGTGATGGCAGAAATTCCCCGGCCAGCCATAGGAGCTGCGCATTTGGCAGAAATTCCCCGGCCAGCCATAGGAGCTGCGCATTTGGCAGAAATTCACCGGCCAGCCATAGGCGCTGCGCATTTGCCAGAAATTCCCCGGCCAGCCATAGGAGCTGCGCATTTGGCAGAAATTCACCGGCCAGCCATAGGAGCTGCACAATAACGAGCTCTCTGCCGGCGAAGCTTCTAAATTCTCGTTTGCCGCGGAGCGAAACCCCAACATAATATAATATAAAACCCACGGCAACCTGTCTACCCAATTTGCATCCGTCAGTGGAGGAGATGGACACAACAGCAACACTTCAGTTTATTACCTCCGCCAAGGAGGCAATGCTTTTACTACTGAACCACTAATCCTATCACTATCAGATTGATTGTCATTGATTAATTGTGTGTTTATTGCACTGTCCCTGTCAAATAAACAAATAATCATTGTGAATCCAATTGCTAGTCATATGTTTACATGCTCAAGGAATCTGAAAACGTACACACAAACATTGTATGGGGGGAATTGTGGCGCTTGGCGGAGGTCTGCGCTCTCTGAGTGCTTTTCTAGTTTTTTAATGTTTTTGTTTTGATGAGAGAGATTATTTTCCATTGTAAAAGGTTTAAACTCATTCCCGTTGCAAAAGCATGGGTCCCCAGACACAACCTTGTATAGGACCCCAAAAATCTAAAAATGGCCTTATCAGACATAAAAAAAGACAATAATTGGGTTTCATTGCTGCCTGTAGCTGGTTATTGTTGCCTTTTCCTCTGATTGGATTCAGAGCCAGAAAACCCAGCTAAGAAGGATTTTAGACCATTGTCTGTGCCAGTCTCACCAGTGCCTCTCAGCTTTTTTCTTTTTCTCTTTTGTGCTCACGTCTGCATCAGTGAGACAATGCTCTTCGGTGCAGAGGAATTCCCTACCATGCAGATATCTGTCTGCTGAAATGTTTCTCTTTGCAGCAGCTCATTTTTATCTGACGTGTTAACATATGATTTGTATTTTGGGGGAAAAATGCTGACTGCCAAAAGGCAGAGGGAAATGTTAACGTGGTCAATACTTATTTTCCCCACTGTGTATATATATATATATATATATATATATATATATGTGGTATATATGACTCTTATATCCCATATCTACATATGTTAGAACAAGTGGAAATGTTTTGTGACAGCATATGTAAGGAACTTCACACCTGGAAAGGACAAAGGATCTCCCCCGCCGGGTTAAAGTCAATGGACCTCCCAAGACGCGGCGGTGGAGATGGACTTGACACCTTTACCCCCTAAGGCGAGAGGAGGAGTTCCCATCACCTCCCAAGACAAGGAGAGGAGATAGCAGAACAATGGGGGGGTTAAGATAACGGGGGGATGTCAGCTTTTTCAATGTGTGGCTCTATGTGTGCTTGTATTTAACCAGCGAGCGGAGCAGAAATCACTCTCTTGCCTTCTGCCAAGCTCTACACCTGATGAGACTCGATAGAAGAGCTATTCATTAAAAACCCTGTTTTTAATACAAAAATCGCCTTGTTATTTCAGCTCCTCTACACTGGTGACCTTGACGCGAGAATATGGACCGGAGGCGTTCTTCAAGCTGCTCATCCATGGTGACCCGGGCATACGCCAGCGACGACGCAGACGAGGGAACAAGCAGACAGCTTTTCCCCACGGCAGAGGGCACTGAGAGAGCTCAACCGAGCTCCAGCACCGCCGTGAGTGCCGAGGCAAGGCACTCTCACCCGGCGGGCACAACAGTGATGGTGTGCACGAACGCCGTTGCTGTCAACCTGCCAGACTTCTGGCGAGAAGACCCCGCCTCTTGGTTTCAACAAGCTGAAGCCCAGTTTATACTGGCGGGCATCACAGCAGACGATATTAAGTTTTACCATATCGTCTCCAAACTCGACTCCGCCACTTCGAAGTGTGTGCGGAGCTTGGTCCGGCGACCACCAGCCCGGGACAAATATGAGACACTCAAGGCGACCATCGTGGCGAATTATGTCCCGTCAGCGGAGGAAAGAGCCGAGAGGATCCTGGCGGTCTACGGCCACAGAGGGAGCAATCCGAGGACCCTCATGGAGGATTTGCTACAACTCAAGGAGGAGGATAATGATAATTTCCTTTTCCAATTCATTTTCCTCAGCACGCTACCACCGCAGTTGAGAGGGACACTCGCCAGTATGAAGTGCAATAATCATCAGGATTTCCGCACACTGGCCAACGAGGCTTACTGGCTCGTCAACGCCTGCAGAGAACGGACACTCACAGCGGCATCTGCAGATCTGAAAACTGACACCCCGAGCCTTGGAGAGACTCAACCCACGGTGACAGCGGTGCGGCCCAAGCGCAACGAGCAGAACGACGTCTGCTATTATCACCACCGCTTCGCAGAGAAAGCCCGCAAATGCGTTCCCCCCTGCAAGTTTACGATATCGTGGAAACGCCAAAGCCGAGGGCCATTAACAGCAGCGGTTCTCGGCGAGAAGAATAAGCTGTTATACGTGACGGATGGATACACAGGCAAGCAGTTCCTCATCGACACGGGAGCTCAGCTGAGTTTCGTCATGCCCTCCCACGCAGATCGAACCATGGGCACCCGGGGCAACGGAGCAGTGGCAGCCAACGGCTCTGACATCGACACGTTCGGGAAAAGAGCCTGCACCTCCTCATCCACGGCCGCAGCTACAGATGGACATTTGTTGTAGCAGCGGTGAGCTTTAACTTGTTAGGCGCAGATTTTCTGTGTGCACACGGGTTATTAGTGGATCTTGCAAATAGGCGCCTGGTTAATGCACTATCTTTTGCTTCTATTCCATGTTCAGCTCGAGTTTCCCCACCACCTGTGCAGGCCAACGTCACCACAGCGGGAGGTAAGTTTGAACAACTCCTCACCCAATTTCCAGCACTCACAACCCCCAAATTCTCAGCCACTGTAGCCAAACACGGGGTTAAACACTTCATTCCGACAACAGGACCTCCTGTTTTTGCCAAAGCTCGCCGCTTAGACGCGGCCAAGCTCAACATAGCAAAGGATGAATTTGCAGCTCTCGAAAAATTGGGCATTGTTAGACGCTCGAAGAGCCCCTGGGCTTCACCACTTCACATGGTTCCGAAATCCGACGGTTCTTGGAGACCGTGCGGAGATTACCGCAGGCTAAACAACGCTACAGCGCATGACCGCTACCCCATTCCTCACATTCAGGATTTCTCACTACATTTAGCGGGTGCGCGCATTTTTTCAAAAATAGACTTAGTCCGCGGTTATCACCAAGTCCCAGTCCGAGCTGAAGATATTCCTAAAACAGCGGTTATAACCCCTTTCGGCCTTTTTGAATTCCTAAGAATGCCGTTCGGCCTCAAAGGCGCTGCTCAAACTTTTCAACGGATGATGGACGCAGTCCTGCGCGACCTACCCTTTGTTTTTGTCTACCTCAATGACATGCTGGTAGCCAGCTCATCCGAGGAAGAACACGAGCAGCACCTCACTACCGTTTTTCAGAGGCTGGAAGAGCACGGACTTATAATCAATTCAGCTAAATGCAAATTCGGCGTATCGCAAATTGATTTTTTGGGACATAGGGTCTCCCCGACAGGGGCATTTCCGCTTCCAGACAAAGTTTGTGCGATAGAAGGTTTTCCATGGCCTCAAACGGTTAAATCGCTACAGGAATTTTTGGGGATGGTTAATTTTTACAACCGTTTCCTCCCCCACGCAGCTCAGCTCATGCAACCCCTATATGACGCGCTCAGAAAAAAGAAGGCTTCCAACGCGGTTGAATGGACCCCGGAGCGCGAATGCGCTTTCGCGGAAGTAAAAAACGCCTTAGCTAACGCCACAATGTTAGTCCACCCAGATCCCTCAGCCCGCATTGCTCTGACCACAGATGCTTCTGACCTGGCTATAGGGGCAGTTGTAGAACAACTTGTCAGCGGAGTCTGGCAACCTTTGGCATTCTTTAGCAAATCGCTAAACCCAACGGAACGCAAATACAGCACTTTCGACAGAGAGCTGCTAGCGCTTCATTTGTCCATCCGCCACTTCCAGTTTTGGTTAGAAGGGCGGAGTTTCACGGTCTTTGTGGACCATAAGCCGCTCACTTTTGCTATGGCTAAAATTTCAGAACCATGGTCGGGCAGACAACAAAGACAGCTAGCTGCGATTTCAGAGTTCACCACAGACATTCGACACGTAGCAGGCAAACTTAACGTTGTAGCTGACTGTCTCTCTCGCGCTGTGACACCGCCAGAGCACGAGGAGACAGATTACGCCGCCTCAGCAGCAGAACTCTTCACTAACGCACACACATACGCAGCACCTATCCAGGATGGAATAGATTATGCAGCCATGGCGGAAGAACAAAGCAGTGATGCAGACGTGCGCGCGCTCCTGTCCAGACCAACAGGGTTAAGGCTGGAGAAAAAAGGGTTGCGCGACGGCGTGCCCCCCCTAATATGCGACGTTTCAACCTGCCGACCTCGCCCGTTAGTACCAGCTGCTTGGCGCCGCCGTATTTTCGACGCAATTCACTCCCTCGCGCACCCAGGTGTGCGCGCCTCGGTCAAAATGGTTGCTGAAAAGTTTGTGTGGCCAGGCCTGCGCAAAAACGTGAAAGAATGGGCAAAAACTTGCATTCCTTGTCAACGCGCCAAAATACACAGACACACAAAAGCCCCTCTGGAGCCTTTTCCAGTTCCTGCTAGAAGATTCGACCACATTCACGTCGACCTTGTGGGGCCGCTACCTTCCTCCCAAGGTTTCACACACCTGTTAACAATGATAGACCGCACCACGCGCTGGCCAGAGGCAGTCCCTCTAGCGTCAACCACAGCGGAGGAAGTCGCTCGCGTTTTTCTAGCAAACTGGGTGGCACGTTTCGGCGTTCCATCAGACATCACGTCAGACAGAGGGCCTCAATTTATCTCAGAGCTCTGGTCAGCCATGTCTAACAGTTTAGGGGCAACAATTCATCGCACCACCGCTTATCACCCTCAGGCTAATGGGTTATGCGAGGGTTTTCACAGGTCCTTAAAGGCTGCCCTCAGGGCCTCACTAACGGACACAAATTGGGTAAATAAACTTCCCTGGGTTTTATTGGGGTTGCGTGCAGCACCTAAAGAGGATTTAGACGCTTCTCCTGCAGAATTAGTTTTTGCCCAGCCTATCAGACTCCCAGGAGAATTTTTACCAGAGAACCCAGAACCAGGACACCTTCCAGTCCCAAGGTTTTTAGGCAGCAGTGGACCGGACTCCCTCCACGGTCCAGCTCATCACTCTTTTCCACGAGTTTTTGTTCCTCAAACTTTAAAAAACGCTGAGTTTGTTTTTGTTAAGCATGAAGCCATTAAACCAACGTTACGCCCAGTTTACGATGGCCCGTTCAGAGTGCTGGAAAATGGTGACAAACACTTTGTGCTTGATTATGGGGACAGAAAGGAAGTGGTCAGTGTTGACAGACTCAAACCTGCTTTCTTGCTGAGAGACGAACCTGCACAGTTGGCACGAGCACCTCGGCGTGGTAGACCCCCCAGAGGAAAAGTCTCAGCCCCCAGGCAGGGAACAAATAATCTCTTTCCTTCCCACAATGCAGATTCACCACGAGAAGGTCCCAGCGGGACACCTAAGCCAACCTACAGCAGTTTTGGGAGAAGAATAAAGCCCAGACAGCACAGGGACTGATACCAACCACCCCACAATTATTCACTAATTGTGCTACAACAGTTTAAGGCTACTTATGATTTCACTATGCTGTTATGTTTACCACTGAACTTTCTTAGGAGCATGGCTGCTAGAAAACTTCTCCTGTGGCAACAGTTGTAACAAGTAGTATTTCATAGTTATTATCTTAGACTGTGATTCTTTCTGTGTCCTTTCCTAGTGTTTGGGGAGCCTGTGGTATATATGACTCTTATATCCCATATCTACATATGTTAGAACAAGTGTAAATGTTTTGTGACAGCATATGTAAGGAACTTCACACCTGGAAAGGACAAAGGATCTCCCCCGCCGGGTTAAAGTCAATGGACCTCCCAAGACGCGGCGGCGGAGATGGACTTGACACCTTTACCCCCTAAGGCGAGAGGAGGAGTTCCCATCACCTCCCAAGACAAGGAGAGGAGATAGCAGAACAATGGGGGGGTTAAGATAACGGGGGGATGTCAGCTTTTTCAATGTGTGGCTCTGATGTCAGCTTTTTCAATGTGTGGCTCTATGTGTGCTTGTATTTAACCAGCGAGCGGAGCAGAGATCACTCTCTTGCCTTCTGCCAAGCTCTACACCTGATGAGACTCGATAGAAGAGCTATTCATTAAAAACCCTGTTTTTAATACAAAAATTGCCTCGTTATTTCAGCTCCTCTACATATATATATATATATATACACTACCATTCAAAAGTTTGGGGTCACTTAGAAATTTCCTTATTTTTGAAAGAAAAGCACTTTTTTTCAATGAAGGTAACTTTAAACTAATCAGAAATACACTCTATACATTGCTAATGTGGTAAATGACTATTCTAACTGCAAATGTCTGGTTTTTTGTGCAATATCTACATAGGTGTATAGAGGCCCATTTCCAGCAACTATTACTCCAGTGTTCTAATGGTACAATGTGTTTGCTCATTGCGTCAGAAGGCTAATGGATGATTAGAAAACCCTTGTGCAATCATGTTAGGTCTGCAATGCTGTAATTGCTGCAAATGGAGTATTCTTTGACGAAAGCAAAGTTTGAAGGAAAAAATTATTATTTCAAATACAAATCATTATTTCTAACCTTGTCAATGTCTTGACTATATTTTCTATTCATTTTACAACTCATGGTGGTAAATAAGTGTGACTTCATGGAAAACACAAAATAATTGTCTGGGTGACCCCAAACTTTTGAACGGTAGTGTGTATATATATATATATATATATATATATATATATATAGAGAGAGAGAGAGAGAGAGAGAGAGAGAGAGAGAGAGAGAGAGAGAGAGAGAGAGAATCACTGTTGTCATTCAGTCCATCATGTACGGTACAACAAAATTACATTTCTCCTATCTACAATGTTAATCATATGTAGAATCAGAGGGGTCACTGCCATTCAAAGTGCCACCACAAATAACTTCTCACATTCTATTGCACTGAGCACCAAGCTAGAAGGCGGGAAGTCCAATTTTTATATGGTCTTTGGTATGGACCAGCCAGGACTTGAACCACCAACCTCCTGGTTGTGGGGCGGATGCTCTATCAACTAGGCCACCCCTCCAGCGTGCGTGCGCGTGCGCATCCAGAAAGTATTCACTGCACTTCACTTTTTCCACATTTTGTTATGTTACAGCCTTATTCCAAAATGGATTAAATTCAATTTTTCCCTCAAAATTCTACACACAATACCCTATAACGACAACATGGAAGACGTTTTTTGGAGATTTTTGCAAATTTATTAAAATTGAAAAAAATTAAGAAAGCAAATGTATTCACAGCCTTTGCCATGAAGTTCAAAATTGAGCTTGGGTGCCTCCTGTTTCTACTGATCATCCTTGAGATGTTTCTACAGCTTAATTGAAGTCCACCTGTGGTAAATTCATTTGACTGGACATGATTTGGAAATTGGAATTGGAAATTGGAATTGGAAATTTATGCTGCTTTGAAGGTCCCAATGAGCACAGTGCCCTCCATCATCCATAAATGGAAGAAGTTCAGAACCACCATATATCTACCAAACAAATCTACCTACGGGTACAAATAAAATAACCTGAACCTGAACCTGAACCACCACGACTCTTCCTGGAGCTGACTGGCCATCTAAACTGAGTGACTGGGGGAGAAGGGCCTTAGTCAGGGAGGTGACCAAGAACCTAATGGTCACTCTGTCTGAATTTCTTTGGATCGCAGCATGATGTCTAGCTTTTGAGGATCTTTTGGTCTACTTCACTTTGTCAGGCAGGTCCTATTTAAGTGATTTCTTGATTGAGAACAGGTGTAGCAGTAATCAGGTCTGGGTGTGGCTAGAGAATTTGAACTCAACTTTTCAAAGACGTGATAATCCACAAATAACACTAGTCAACACCAAATTTATTGTCTTAAGTTTTTTTCAGCTGATTTAGGACAATTTTGATGTGCTGAATCCAAAAAATCACTTTGGTTTTCCTCAACCAGGTCAACTTTTTGAATTATGGCCACATGTTGTTTTATACATTTTTGTTTACATGTATGGGTATTTTTGCTTTATATGATGCAAAATTCTTTTTTATGTCTTGAAATTCTCTGAATTTTGAACAATGATGACGCAACATTCAATTTCATGTACTTACCTTTATATAAAGGCAAGTACATGCACAGTACTAAGTACTAAGTAAGTACAGGTTTTTACTAAGCACCTGATCGAGAGAGACGGATGTCATTTTCGGATTCAGCGGTGCAAAATTGTCTTAAATCAGTTGAAAAAACAGACAACTTACAAAAAAATTATTTTTGTAACCCTGTGTAATTTATGCTTTAACAGGAAGGGAGCAATCACTTTTTCCACACAGGGCCATTTATGTTTGTATGTTTGCATGTAGATTTGGATTTTTTTTTACTCTTAATAATAAACACCATTTAAAAACTGCATTTTGTGTTTACTTGCGTTTTCTTTGTCTAATATTTAAATTTGTTTGATGATCTGAAACATTTAAGTGTGACAAACATATAAAAAAATGAGAAATCAGGAAGGGGGCAAACACTTTTTCACACCACTGTATATACACTATATATAACAAATAAAAAAAAAATTGAGGTCTTTCTTTAGTCAAACATAAAAAATTAACCATTACACAGAGTAAAAATATAACCAAAAAGTTGCAAATGTACATGAAAAAAGGGAGGAAAAAAGTTGCAAATTTACAAAAAAAAATGTGTCCAAGATTGTTGCAAATTAATGAGAAAAAACTTGCAAATTTACATGTAAAAGTTGCAAAGTAACAAGAAAAAAGCTGCAAATTAATGAGAAAAATTGCAGACTTGTGAGAAAAAAGTTGCAAATTTGCGAGAAAAAAGCTGCAGATTGAGAAAAGACACAAATTTTCATGAAAAAGCTGCAAATTAACAAGAAAAACATTGTAAATTTGAGAAAAAAAATTACAAATTTATGAGAAAAAAAATCATAAATCTATAAGAAAAGTTGCAAATTACCCCCCAAAGTATTTGTTTTCCATGTATCCCTAGCATTGGTGCTATGTATTGGTGCTATACTGTATATATAATGTATGGGCACATAATCATACCATGTAGGATAACTAAGTAGATGGTTATGCTGTTTCATCCCATCTAGCAACAATGCTCTGCACTGTGTGTGTTTATATATTTACATATTTATTCCATCTAGCTACAATGCTCAGCATTGGGTGTGTTTATATTTATATATCTATATATTTATTCCATCTAGCTACAATGCTCAGCACTGGGTGTGTTTATATTTATATATCTATATATTTATTCCATCTAGCTACAATGCTCAGCACTGGGTGTGTTTATATTTATATATCTATATATTTATTCCATCTAGCTACAATGCTCCGCACTGTGTTTTTATATATCTACATATTATTCCATCTAGCTACATTGCTCCGCACTGTGTGTGTTTATATACTTGCATATTTATTCCACTTAGCTGCAATGCTCCGTACTGTGGGTGTTTATATATTTACATATTTATTCCATCTAGCTACAATGCTCTGCAC
Organism: Pholidichthys leucotaenia; assembly: GCA_020510985.1. NCBI lineage: Eukaryota > Metazoa > Chordata > Actinopteri > Cichliformes > Pholidichthyidae > Pholidichthys > Pholidichthys leucotaenia. The sequence continues at coordinate 193,120,640 of CM035843.1, read as the reverse complement.
TGTGTTCATATATTCATATATTTATTCCATCCAGCTACAATGCTCTGCACTGTCTGTGTGTGTGTGTGTGTGTGTATATTTTATAGTAATATGTACATATGTACAGTATATTAGCTGCTCTTGCTTGCTTGATTTTTTTTTTTTTTTTTTTTTTTTTCTTGCCTTCTGATTGTTGCTCTGAGTGTTGCTATCCCTGTGCTGTTGCAATCCTGGAATTTCCCCGTTGTGGGACTAATAAAGGCTTATCTTATCTTATCTTATCTTATCTTATATTGCATTTTATTCAGTTCTGTAACATGATGAAGGATTTATGATATATTGGGAGGAGGATTCTTTATTTTTTCCAGGTTGGGGGGGACATGTCCCTCCTGTTGATTTATGCCTATGATTCTCCTGGCTGGGGGGGGGGATGAATTTGCGTTCTCTGCTTTTCTGCAATCACGTCTCATCATTGCCATCTTCTTCTTCTTCTTCCTGTAGATACTCCGTCCTGGTCGTGGCTACCGCAGTTCTGCAACCTCCGAGACCTCCGCCGCCGCGCCCAGCTCCGACAGCTCGAAGACTCCAGCGGCAACATGGTCCACATCAAGCAGAAGCTCTACCACAACGGCCACCCCAGCCCTCGGCACCTCTGACTCTAAATGACAAATTTACCTAGATGTCCCGCACCCCAAAACTCCAGAGCCTTCATCCCTCCCTTAAATCCTTCCTCCCTTCCCCTCTGAAGCGCCTCACCCCACCCCCACCCATGGCCAACTGTTGCCTCAGAAATCCTGGAAAACTGCCCTCCCACTGTTAATAACATCCCCCCATCCCCCGTTAGACCCCTATAACAGGACTATCTTTTGACTAAAACCCCGGTCCATGTCGGCACTCCCAAAAAAGGAACAAAAAACGACAACAAAAAAAAAAATTCCCCCAAATTGGTGCAAGATGACGATTATTTGTTGCCACTGAAACCTTGTCTTATGTCCATGTCCACCGTTGTGTGTGTGGGGGGGGGGGAGGGAGAAGAAGAACAAAGACATTTTTAAGGTGGTTTTTTTCTGTACAGAGACATTTTCTGTGTTCATTGTTAAAAACTCGGCATGCTCTTTTAGAACAGGGTAAGGTGTGTTGGTGGGGGGGGTGACAGGGCGGCAACACGGGTGTCATGACTGATTCTCATCTTCCTTTCTTGTTTTTTTCCTCCTTTCCTTTTTTGGGTGGTGTTTTCGTTGGTGTGGGGAGTGGGGTGAATGGAACCAGTGGGTGGGTGTTTGTTTTTTTTTGTTTGTGACGGTTAGAATGCTGCTTTTGTAAATAGATATAAAAAAAAAATAAAATCAGGCACGTGGGATTTAGGAGGGTTTAATAAAGTGGGGGGAGTGGGTGACACTTTATAACACAGCTGGTGAAATATTATAAAAGTACCGTGTGCTTTTAGTACAAGTACTGGTGTAAAACAGTGTCAATATGCTCTGTTTTCTCATAAATTTGCAAATTTTTCTTGTAAATTTGCAACTTTTTTCTCATAAATTGCAACCTTCTTGTCCTGAATTTGTACATTTTTTTTACACATAAATTTGCAATTTTTTCCTCATGAATTTGCAACTTTTTCTCAATAAAATTGCAACTTTTTCCCCATAAAATTGCAACTTTTTTCTCATGAATTGCAACTTTTTTCTTGCCAGTTTTTTCTTATACATTTGCAACTTTTTTTTTTGCAAAATTGCAACTTTTGTCATGATTTTACCAATTTTTTAATCATAAAATTGCAACTTTTTTCCTGTAAATTTTCAACTTTTTTGTAAATTTGCATGCTTATTTAGATGCTGCTTAAAATTTTATTCTATGTAATTAAACTATAATTTTCAACTTTTTTTTTTACATTTTAAACTGGCATCATTTATCATATTTTTGCACCTTTATTCTTGCAAATTTGTACCTAATTTATATTTACTGTATCCATTTGTACCTCATGCTGAATTGGTGAATACCCACCTCCATAGAAAAATAACAAATTGTGTATACTGTGTATAAGTACCGTGAAATTAACTTGTACTTATTCTGTTATAATTTTTGTACCTTCCTCAAAATTAACCAGTAATGACTGAGTAATGACCACAGGCTGTATTCTTCAGTTTAGGTTTTTTGTTGTTTTTTTTTTGCTTGTTTTTAATTACTCCTACCTGGTACTTACTGGATTTCCTTTGCTCATTTGAAATTTCCCAAAAATTACAAAAAAAAAAAAAAAAGTGTAACTCATGAAATTAGAATCTGTAATCTGTAAGTACCAGGTAATTATGACTAAGCAATGAAAAATACAGTCTGGAACCCTGAAAATACCAGTTAATTTTGTAATTATTATAAAGTTAGAACCAAGTATGTACTTTGTATTTTGAGATAATTACAAAATCAGAACCCACTAAATACCTTGTAATTATGAAATTAGAACCAGGTAAGTGCCAAGTAATTACAGAATTTGAACCCAGTAAGTACTTTTATTTTTGACGTAACACCAAAATCAGAATTCAGTAAGTACCATTAATTTCATGGCAGTTTTAAAATTAAAACCCAGTAAATTCTGATTACTTTTGAGGTAACAAAATTAGACCCTTTCAAGTACCAGGTACCAGTTAATTTCAGGATAATTACAAAATCTAAACCCAGTATGTACTGGGTAGTTACAACTTTAGAACACTGTAAATACCAGTTAATTTCTGGGTAATTACAAAATTAAAACCAAGTAAGTGCTGGGTAATTACAAAATTAGAAGACAGTAAGCACCAGTTAATTTCAGGGTATTTTCTAAATTAGAACCCAGTAATTAGAGGGTAATTACAAAATTAGAACAGTAAGTACCAGGAAATAAAAAAAAATAGAACTCAGTAAGTACCAAGTAACTATGAAATTTGAGCACAGTAACTGCCAGTTTATTTCAGGGTAATTGTGAAATTAGAACCCAGTAAGTACTGGGTAATTATGAAACAAGAACCCAGTAAGTACTGGGTAAATTAGGAAGTTAGAATCAAGTAAGTATGGGTAATTTTGGCATACTCACACATATGTAAGATTGGTTGAACTATTAAACTAAAGTAAGAAAATCACGGTTCTTATATGATACCTTCAGGGTACCTCCATGCTAAGTAAAGGGTACCAGTATGACACGTGATACTTAACAACACAGAGGTAGTATTACGGTAAAAACACGGGCTGTTACCCTGACCTTACTGAGCACAGTTTTACACCAAAATTTCAAGTAATCTCACCGTCCTCCACAGTCTGCATTATAAAGTTTTACCGGGGTGGGGGAGTCGACAGAAAAGTGAAACCTGAGGGACCGGCGGGACGTGAGCGGACCGGAGTAACAAGTCTGTTGGAAAACCTGGATGTGAACCTGTGTGATTTCTGCTAAAACACACAAACACACATACACACACACACACACACACACACACACACACACACACACACACATTAATTAGCTTTGTTACTTAGTGAATTAATTGAATGTATTAATTTTCCCTGTAAATATGTGAGAGGAGGGGAGGGGAGTGGGCGTGGCCATGTTCGGCGGTCGGGGGTTCTCTTTGCTAAATCGCCATCGTCCCGTCGATGCTGGAGGAGAAACAAACGCCAGCACACATACACACGCACATGCAAATGTACGTTCTCCAGCCCATGTTCCCCTCCACAAGAAGAACACTTCAATTTTCTTTACCCCAGTTCCCTCTCACCTATCAGGAGCAACCAGCCTATCAGCAGAGGGAACCCCGGGCCAGGCCTCCCCGCCCCCCCCTTCCCTCGCCCTCTCTGTCCAGACATTGCTGTTGTGAGGATGAAATGTCTGTTTTATTAAAAGTGCCATTGAAGCACAACAGTGACCTCCGATGTTTGATTGTGTGTCATTCCGATCGTGGCGAGCGGAGATGGGAGGGCGCTCTCACAGTGAGTCGGGTTATTTGGGAGCAGTTGCCGACAGGCTGATTATGCAGCGAGGCCCCGCTGACAGCGCCGCTTTGCTTTATTGTGATTCAGAAAGGACTGACTAACAGCACTTCAGGAATGACTAACGACGCCTCCGACACCCGGACACCACTGAGACAGGCCCTCCGCCATGATCCGCTGCTGCATTATGACATGACACGGGGCGTCGTGAGGGCGTTTAACAGAACACTTTACTTTTTCCCGGTAAGTTGGAACTTTTCTCATAAATTTGCAACATTTTTTCATAAATTTGCTACTTTTTTCTCATAAATTTGCAACTTTTTTTCTGTAGATTTTCAACCTTTCTTGTAAATTCAGAACTTTTTTCTCAAAAACGTGTGACTTTTTTCTCAAAAATTTTCAACTTTTTTTCCTCATCAATTTGCGACTTTTTTCCAATAAATTTGCAATTTTTTCCCTGTAAATTTCTCAAAACTTTTTTTCTTGTACATCTGCGATGGACTGGCGATCTGTCCAGGGTGTACCGTGCCTCTCACCCAAAGATGCTGGAATAGGCTCCAGCCCCCCCGCGACCCGAAAAGCATTAAGCGGAAGAAGCTGGATGGATGGATTTACAACACTCATCTGGATACTCCTTAAATTTTTATTCTGTGTAATTAAATTGGAATTTGTGACTTTTTTAATTTTTAAGATGGCATCTTTTTTTTATATCTTTGCACCTTTATTTAGATTTATACATTTGTACCTCATGCTAAATTGGTGAAGTTGGGCCAGTGTACAAAGTTTACATCGGGGATACATCTTACAGCGGTCATTTACAAAAAAAAACCCATCGGGAATACATGTTATAGAGGTCGTTTACACACTGGAAAGACGTTGGGTAGACGTCAGCGTCTACCCAACTTTCCTGATGTAAACTTTGTAAACTGGGCCAACATTGGTGTGACATATGCATACTGAATGGAGAAGTTAAGCAGTTTCATAACACCGATTAGTAGCATCCCAACATCGCTGCAGATTTAGGATTGAAAAAATTATGCAACTTTAGCCAGTGGGACCGCCTTGTGGGATCGATGCTGTCCTTCGTGGCGGTAAATCAATTCAGCTACACGGCGTCTTAACGAAGCACAATAAGGCTGCTCGCTGTCTCCCAGCGGTCAGAGAGCCCGACACAAATTTATCAAGACAAGAGCTCGGCAGTGCTTCTGACGAGGGAGGCTTTACTCTCCCATCATTGTGGCTGTTAAAGGTTGGTTACAAGAGAGAAGCGACGTTATCCCGACGAAGACATGGAATGAGACTTTTTCCACCCAGCCAGTGACCTTTTCAGCTCTAGCCATGACCTTTTCAGGCCTGGCCATGCTCGCAGAATAAAGTGAGGTGCCAGCTTGTTGCTCTGCTCCTCTGAGGGTTGTTCTGAGCGCCTTTCTCGTTTTTTTTTTTTTTTTAAGCACCGGTGATGCAAAAATCATAACTCATGTATATGTGATTAAAAAACAGGGCATCATCATTGCCGTGCATATGGCTCTGCAGCTGAACTCACCATGGCTTGCTCACGCCAGAACGCTTCGGCTTCATCTGCAAGGCTGCAGAAAAATTAATCAGGCAACATCAAAGGGAGAGGCTGTTAAAACGGATGTTTTTCTTCGGGGCGTTTTATGCAATTAACAGCAGCTGTGTGTGTGTGTGAGAGAGAGAGAGAGCAAGATGCTGCACCCAGTCCATCCCACTGAAGTCCACAGCTGAGATGCATTATACATACTATACAGGGATAAGCCTCTCCCTGTTAATGGAGCAAATTCAAGTGTAAAATGATTTGTCACTGTTGGCCGTGTCATGTGGGGGGGTGGGGGGGGGTCATGTCCCCAACTGTCAGGACGACATCATCCACACATGAATGGAGATCCACGCTGTGTTGGAAATGTCCACTCATACGGAGAGCTTGGGCAAAAATGTGACTAGAGTTGCACCTTTCTACATTTATAGCAGTTGGCTTTAAAGGTCCTGTTTGTTATTATGCTCATGTTAGTAGCTGTTGGCTGCATTTATTAACCCTGTGTTAATTTAGATTAAAACCTCATCCGTCTGACACTTTACTTAATCTGAAGATGCCCATAAGAAGGTAGTCAAGAGAAACACAAGTGAAGATGCTGGGATAGCTTCTGCACAGATCAATAAATCAATCAAAGCTTTATTTATATAGCACTTTTCATGCAAAAAGATGCACAGATAATAAATACAATTTACACACACACACAAAGAAACTTTCATCAGTGTAAAACTTATTGCTTTAGGCTTATGGCAGGCACCGAGGATCCAAGTGTTGAAGCACCATCACTAGGGAGCTATCACCAGCAGGGAAAGTGCTAAGTCCACGGCTACAGGGAAACCAACTCTGCGACTGCCTAAGTCCAACCTGAGGGGTCAACACCACAGTGCACGACCCCCTTAGCCGGGTAGACCAGGGCAATCACAGGCCAGCGCCCCGCAGCCAGAAAACAGGCACAACCCCCACGGGAGGGCCCCCCATGAGGAAATGCCAGAGCTTGGACAGGATGATAAAAAGTTACTGATAAATAGTCTGATAAAAAGACTAGGCAGTTAAGATGACTAGAAAAATAAAACAACACCTAAATACAGTCAAACAGACATATATTCATAAATATTAATAATTCACAGTAAGATAAGTGATTGTGACATAAAGTATATTTAAAATCAGAAATTAGGAGAATTAAAATAAGAAACTAATCAAAAGCAAGGTTAAAATAGTAGGTCTTGAGCCTGCTTTTAAAAAACATGGACATTCTCAGCAGCCCTGATTTTCTCCAGTAGGCTGTTCCACAGATGTGGGCTGTAGTAACTAAAAGCCACCTCAACATGGGTGCGTGTTCTGGCAGTAGGAATAGTTAAAAGGCCAGTGCCAGAGGACCTCAGGGACCATGGTGGCTCATATGTCAAAAGCAGTTTTGATAAATAAGAATGCCCAAGACCATGCAGACATTTATAAACCAATAAAAGAACCTTAAAATTGATCCTGAAGGATGTGGGGAGCCAATGCAGTGATTTTAAGACTGGTGTGATGTGAGCCTGCCATCTGGTCCTCGTCAGAACACGTGCAGTTGAATTCTGTAATAACTGCAGATTTGAAATAGTCTTTTTGGGAAGACCAGAGAGCAGGGCATTACAGTAATCAATACAACTGGTGATAAAAGCATGCATCAGTATCTCCGTATTTGCTCAAGAGAGAAGTGGGCGGACTCTGACTATAGTCTTTAGATAGTAAAATCCTGTTCGTGTTATATTTTTAATATGTGGAGTAAAACCCAGCTCAGAGTCTAAAATGACACCCAAATTCTTAACATGTTGGGATGGGGTAAAGGACAGACTATGTAATATTGGTAAAAATAAATTTCCTTTCTCTGAGCTTCAGGTCCAGTAACTAAAACTTCAGTTTTGTCCTGGTTGAGCTGAAGAAAGTTTGCTGCCATCCATGACTTAATGTCTAAAATACAGTTAAAAAGAGTATTAATTGGTTCCGTGTCATCAGGAGACACAGCGATATACAGTTGTGTGTCGTCAGCATAACCATGGTAATTAACGCCGTGTCTCCTGATAACATCCTCCAGGGGCAGCATGTACAGATTAAAAAATATTGGACCTAAAATTGAACCTTGGGGCACACCACAATTTATTTTGTAGACTTTGGAAGAACATGTATCCATACTTACCAAAAAGTTCCTGTCTATGAGGTAGGACTTGAACCAATTAAGAACAGTACCAGAGAGGCCAACCAGATCCTTTAGTCTGGTTAAAAGAATATGGTGGTCTACTGTATCAAAGGCAGCACTTAGATCCAGTAGAACCAAGGCTGAAATTCTGTGAGTCCATGTTGTGCCTCAAGTCATTAACAATCCTGACCAGGGCCGTCTCTGTACTGTGGTTCATTCTAAAACCAGACTGGTTTTCATCAAATATGTTATTTGATATTAAAAAAAATAATTTAGCTGAGTGAAAACAAGTTTTTCTAAAATTTCCTTAAAAATAGTAAGTTGAATATTGGTCTGTAGTTATTAAGGGTTTCAGGATCTAAATTATTCTTCTTCAGGAGGGGTCTCACCACTGCCATTTTAAAGGCAGCAGGGAAAACACCCGTCTGGAGAGAGTAATTCATTATCTTTAAAAGTTCCTCTGGGAAAAATCCACAAAATACTTTAAAAGTGATGTGGGAATGGGATCTATAAGACAGGATGTTGGGAGAAATCTCAACCAAGAGTTTCAGCATCAACCAGGGCAAAACCTTCCAGCGTTTCCTCAGATAAAAGCAAAGGTTCCACAGTACTAAAAACAGCATCTTCTGATAAAGATTAGATCTAATAACCTCTATTTTACTTCCGAAGTGGTCTGCAAAGACCTCACATAGTGAGTCTGTTGACATCATGCTGGACTTCTTAAAATCAGGGTTGATCATGTGATCAATAGTGGAGAAAAGGTAAATCCAATATTTTAGTTGAGAATGACAGGTCCCTTTCCGATAAGATATACAGTATCTCACAAAAGTAAGTTCACCCCTCACATTTTTGTAAATATTTTATTATATCTTTTCATGGGACAACACTGAAGATATGACACTTTGATACAATGTAAAGTAGTCAGTGTACAGCTTGTATAACAGTGTAAATTTGCTGTCCCCTCACAACAACTCAACACACAGCCATTAATGTCTAAACCGCTGGCAACAAAAGTGAGTACACCCCTAATTGAAAATGTCCAAATTGTGCCCAAAGTGTCAATATTTTGAGTGGCCACCATTATTTTCCAGCACTGCCTTAACTCTCTTGGGCATGGAGTTCACTAGAGCTTCTCAGGTTGCCACTGGAATCTTCTTCCACTCCTCCATGATGACATCATGGAGCTGGTGGATGTTAGAGACCTTATGCTCCTCCACCTTCCATTTGAGGATGCCCCACAATGCTCAATAGGGTTTAGATCTGGAGACATGCGTGGCCAGTCCATCACCTTTACCCTCAGTTTCTTTAGCAAGGCAGTGGTCGTCTTGGAGGTGTGTTTGGGGTCGTTATCATGTTGGAATACTGCCCTGTGGCCCAGTTTCCGAAGGGAGGGGATCATGCTCTGCTTCAGTATATCACAGTACATGTTGGCATTCATGGTTGCCTCAATGAATTGTAGCTCCCCAGTGCTGGCAGCACTCATGCAGCCCCAAACAAACCCAAACCATGGCAGTCCTACCACTTTGCTTGACTGTAGACAAGACACACTTGTCTTTGTACTCCTCACCTGGTTGCCGCCACACATGCTTGACACCATCTGAACCAAATAAGTTTATGTTGGTCTCATCAGACCACAGGACATGGTTCCAGTAATCCATATCCTTAGTCTGCTTGTCTTCAGCAAACTGTTTGCAGGCTTTCTTGTGCATCATGCAGACCAATTTGATGCAGTGTGCGGCGTATGGTCTGAGCACTGACAAGCTGACCCCCCACCCTGTCAACCTCTGCAGCAATGCTGGCAGCACTCATACGTCTGTTTTCAAAAGACAACCTCTGCATATGACGCTGAGCATGTGCACTCAACTTCTTTGGTCAACCATGGCAAGGCCTGTTCTGAGTGGAACCTGTTCTGTTAAACCGCTGTATGGTCTTGGCCACCGTGCTGCAGCTCAGTTTCAGGGTGTTGGCAATCTTCTTATAGCCTAGGCCATCTTTATGTAGAGCAACAATTTTTTTTTTCAGATCCTCAGAGAGTTCTTTGCCATGAGGTGCCATGTTGAACTTCCAGTGACCAGTATGAGAGTGTCAGAGCGATAACACCAAATTTAACACATCTGCTCCCCATTCACACCTGAGACCTTGTAACACTAACGAGTGACGTGACACCGGGGAGGAAAAATGACTAATTGGACACAATTTGGACATTTTCACTCAGGGGTGTACTCACTTTTGTTGCCAGCGGTTTAGACATTAATGGCTGTGTTATGAGTTATTTTGAGGGGACAGCAAATTTACACTGTTACACAAGATGTACTGTACACTGACTACTTTACATTGCATCAAAGTGTCATACCTTCAGTGTTGTCCCGTGAAAATGTGAGGGGTGTACTCACTTTTGTGAGACACTGTATGATCTGTGGTTGGATTTATCATACCGATCAGCCTCTTGGACTAGCTGCATGATGGTAATAACTGTAGGATAGCTACATCCAGGAATCTTGAATGCAACGGTCAAGAGCTAGCAAGAAAGCACCCAGAGAATGCAGAATCCACCAAAGCAGCTAATTTTCCTTCATATTTTTTAGTATACTATATTAATCCCAGAGGGAAATTACAGGGCATCCATCTGGATGGATGAGGCAGCCACGGTGTAGCGCCAATCTCTTCACCATTCACACACACATTCACATCTAGGGCCACTTTAGAGTCTCCAATTAACCTAACTTGCATGTTTTTGGCCTGTGGGAAGAAACCGGAGTACCTGGGGTAAACCCACGCAGACACGGGGAGAACATGCAAACTCCACACAGAAAGGTCACCGATGGTCAGGGGGTGGGATCGAACCCACAATGGTCAGGGGTGAAATCGATCCCATGACCTTCTTACTGTGCTGCCACAGTGCTAACCACTGCTCCACCAAGCTGCCCCTATTTTCAAAGTAAAAACTTCAATTTGAACTTTGACCAATAGTGAGACTTTGGTGAAGTCAGATGAGAAACAGATGGGAAAGTATAATGTGAAATAATCTGTCGACTGTTTGTGTTGGCCACAAGAGATCTTCAGAGAATAACAGCTTAGGCGCCAGCAAGTCCACACATCTGGTAGGTATATAGGTCGGAACGAGATGGAAGAATGTTGAGATGCCTTTTCTGTCTCCCAGCACTGCATTAAAACTGCCTCAAAGGAACCTCGATGTCTGAAGCTCCTTTGTTTATCACATCTTTGAAGTGTCGTCCTTACAGTGTCCACAGGCATACCGATCTCCACTCCTCATTCAGTTTCTATAAAGAATGCATGGGAATGCATTCTAGTAGAGCACGTCAATGTAGGGATGTAAATGGTAAATGGTAAATGGCGTTCACTTATATAGCGCTTTTATTCTCATCTCTTGATGACCAAAGCGCTTTACAGATCCTGCTATCCACCCATTCACGCACACATTCACACACTGATGGTGGCATGCTGCCTAACATGGCGCTTCCAGACCCACCAGGAGCAATTGGGGTGAAGTGTCTTGCCCAGGGACACAACGGCAGCATATCTGGGGAGAACTTGACTGTAGTCAAGACCAGTCTGAGACCAGACTTTAGAAAGATCGACCTTAAAGGGTCAAGATCAAGACCAATGACTATGTTTGTTTTGATCGTGACCCCTTATAGTCTTGGACTTGTCCAGCCTTGCCTTGGTCTTGGAAGACTCTGGTCTTGAGATCTTGACTACAATACTATCTCAAGGCGATTGCAGAGAACCATTTATTTCTCACCTCAAATGCTCCCAGAAACATTTTACTGCTTAGTTTTGAAGACATTGGAATGATTACAAGCTAGCTGCCATCTTGAACGCAGGCGGACCACATGAACACACCACTCACTGGTTAGACGAACTGGCCAGTGAGGTGCAGCACATGTGTTTGGTCAAGCAGCAGATGCCAGAAATTAATGATTCATTGCACACTTGCAATCACCTCAGATGCTGCGAGATGGTGCCGGTGCCACACTACCCTGTACCCCACTGTTGACAGTGTTTAGTGAACAGAATTTCAGTCCAGATAAAACACAGCACCACAGCCATCTGTAAACCCTTGTGCTCTGTTTATTTTATTGTGAAAAACCGTGACAGGTCTGACACAGATCCATCGTGACCGTGAACTCGTCCCTGTCTCCGATGGATGCCCCAAACCCTCCCCAAAACACTCCTCCTCCTGTCCTCCTGCCGGCAGCCAAACAATTATCACCCTGAGTGGCTCCTGTGTGGCAGCTGCAACCGCTGCGGCCCTCTTTGACTTGTTTGGCTACTGCTTACGGCCGACAGAGATACAAGGAAATAACGTGCCAGTTACTCCGAGGATTAAGGAGGGGAGAAAGTCATGTTCCTGTCACCTCATTCAAGGACAATTTGTCTCTGTTCAGCAGCATTCAGGCAGATCTGTTCTCTGATCAGATTTGTGTTATCTGCCCCCGTGCGAGCACAGGGTTTGACCTCTGTTTAAACCAAGGAGGTCGTTCCTCTATCGCAGATCAATTTCATGTTTTTAGAAGGAAAAGTAATAATATAATAATAATGGTTTGCATTTATATAGCACCTTTCAAAATACCCAAAGCACTTTACAGTGAGTCCATTATTCATTCACTCCACAGACAGACAATGGTAGTGGTAAGCTACTACTGTAGCCACAGCTGACCTGGGACAGACTGACGGAAATGTGGCTGCCAATATGTGCCAACGGCCTCTCTGACCACTACCGAACATTTATACATATTCATACCCAGTGTCATGGACACTGGAGGCAAGGTGGGTAAAGTGTCTTGCCCAGGGACACAACGGCAGGATGGCTGGGGAGAGCAGAATTCAAACCAGCAACCCTCTGGTTATTGGACGACCCACTCTACCTCCTGAGCCACTGCCGCCCATGGCAGTAAAGCAAATATCAAAGGTATTTTTTTTTTTTTTTGTTACTTATTTGTACCCGTAGGTAGACTTGGTTTGCAGTCTGGTGACAAGCCACTGGCTGCTGGTCGCTGCGTGCGCGAGCGCCCTAAACCTACATGTTTTTGGTGTGCGGGAGGAAACCGGAGAAATCCCGGAGTAAACCCGCGCAACACGGGGAGAACATGCAAACTCCACACAGCTCACTGTTGGTCGGGGGCTGGGATCGAACCCACGATCTCATGATCCCCGCGATCCCCCGGCCGAGGGTAAAACTGTGCTGCCACAGTGCTAAACCACTGCGCCACCGTGCAGCTAGGTATGTCCAGCAGAACAAATATCTGCTTGTCTTATTACTTACCTCTTGGCCAGAGTAGTGGCCTAGAGGTAGACCATTCGCCCCACAACCGGAAGGTCGAGGTTCAAGTACCGGCCGGTTTATGCCAAAGACCATATTAAAAAAATGGAACTTCCTGCCGTTCAGCAAAAATGGAACAGAGGAGGGAAATGTGGGCAGCAGCGGCTCAGGAGGCAGAGCGCATCGTCGAAGAACCAGAGTTGATGACGGTTCGAATCCCACTCTCCCCAGCCATCCTGCCATTGTGTCCTTGGGCAAGACACTTTACCTGCCTTGCCTCCAGTGTCCATGACATTGGGCATGAATGTGTATAAATGTTCGGTAGTGGATGGAGAGGCCATTGGCGCAGATTGGCAGCCACGTTTCTGTCAGTCTGCCACAGGGTAGCTGTGGCTACAGTAGTAGCTTACGACTACCATTGTCTGTGGAGTGAATAAATAATATATCCATTGTAAAGCATCTTTGAGTGTCTATGAAAAGCACTATATAAATCTGATGCATTATTATTATGCCAGGCACATTTACTTTGCCCAAAGGAGCTCTCTTCATATTTGATGTATGCTGTACATATATCAGGGGTGTCCAATCATATGCCATGGAAGGTCAAGACTCTGCAGGTTTTCTCTTCTACCCAGTCGCTTCAGCAGATGTTTTCACTGAACAGCAATCAGTGAGAAGTTCAGTGAAATCTGCTGTTGAAGACACTGGTTGGAGGTAAAGCCTGCAGGGTCTTGGCCCTCCACGGCATATGATGGGACACCCCTGCTGTATATAATAGTATTTCTAGACTCCTCTTGCTGTATAATAACTTTAATACTTTCTTTAAATTGTCTTACTTATGCTGGACCTGATGAAGAGAGTGGGGGAGTGATGAAGGGACATGAAGTGGTTTATGGTTCTATGGAGCTTTGGTAAACTCTTGTTTTGGTGACACATTGTGAGGAACTTCACAAATTGAACTGCAGTCAAATTTATTCCATGTGTACAGGGCTGCAGGAGAGATTTTTGAATAAGTGAATGAATAAGTGAAAAAGCAGGAAAGAAAAGCAGATTATACAACAGTTACTCTCGATGGAATGATATATCTGGACAACAGCGATTCCGGGACTTACTACACCACGTTCCAAATTATTATACAAATAGGATTTTAGTGTCATAAACATTCAATTTTTTGTTTTTCAATTAAAATCATGATGCTATTGTGTCTCAGGGCTCTTTGGATTACTGATATCAATCTCAGACACCTGTCATAATTAGTTTGCCAGGTGAGCCCAATTAAAGGAAAACTACTTAAGAAGGATGTTCCATATTATTAAGCATGCCACAGGTTTCAAGCAATATGGGAAAGAAAAAGGATCTCTCTGCTGCCGAAAAGCATCAAGTAGTGCAATGCCTTGGACACCGTATGAAAACATTAGATATTTCACAAAAACTTAAGCATGATCATCATACTGTGAAGAAATTTGTGGCTGATTCAGAGTACAGACAGGTTCGTGCAGATAAACGCATACACAGCAAAATCAGTAGTGTGAATTGGTGTCACTTTTTTCAGTGTCAATTATTTTGAGTAGGTGGGTGTGGATGTGGGTGTTGTTTTGACCAACTGCGGTGCTGGATCAACTCTGGAGGTGGCGTTACATAAGCAAGTTAAGATCTGGCTGAGTCACTTTCACATTCGGTTGGTATCAGCTTTTTCCAGGAGGCTCGCTTGGAACTATACAATTTAAAAAGGTAAGAACAAAGTATATTTATCTAAAGTGTCATAGAAGATTATGTGTTAAAGGTACACTCCAGCGGATCTAAAACCACCGCAAAAACAAATGTGTATTGCCCAAAATAGTATGTTGTGGCTTTTTACCCACAAAAAACATTCATTGCCTTAGAATTGCTTGGAAAGAGATTTTAAATCTTGCACCTACTTAAGCATGCATGGATCTATGAATATTCTAATTAGCGGCCTGCAGGGCTTGCACATGATTGGTCGCCATGCTCCCAATCTGCAGGGCTGGCACGTGATTGGTTGCCGCATTCCCGACCTGCAGGGCTTGCACATGATTGGTTGCCGTGCTCGCGACCTGCAGGGCTTGTACGTGATTGATCACTGTGACTCCTGGTGGGTGGGCTGCTAGTCTGTTCAAGACGCTTCCAGATGTTAAAGTTTTGCCTATATCTTTAAAAGTAAAAAGCGAAGCATTTTTCTGAAAACTGTTGAGGTGAGAGATAAATGTGTAGTTTCCAAATATGTGTTTACTTTTTACTAACAACCAGTCCCCCATCCGCCGGCAGCTGAGCAAGGAGGGGAGAGGGGGTTGTTATGTCTGAATAAATACCTTATTCAGTGATGAGACTTGGTGAACAGTCGAGCTCAGCTTTATTTAGGTTGGCCACACAATATAGCCACCAGGCAGGGGCATCGGCAAAACGGCCGTAACATGGATGCCCCCTGGTATTTATGGGGCGGTGCAGTGATAGAAAAGGAAGTGGCCGCCACTGCACCGCACTTCACAATAAAACATAAAATACAACATCACCCCCCACCCCAAAGAAAGTCCAAAACACACACATAATCAAGACCATCCCCAATTTAGGACCTGAAACACGCACTAAGAAAACAAAAACTGAAATCACTAAATGGCCTATCACATTCACACAACAAAACCTAAAACTAGGGAGGACCTGTAGACTACCGTCCTACCCCACACGGCAAGGTGGATTATTCTGGCACCTGTAACTAACAGTGTCGGGAGTAACGTGTTACAGTAGCACCACTACTTTTGCAGTAACATGCTGTGTAATGAAATTAATGTTTAAAAATTCAGTAATGCATTACAGTTACTGAAATTTGATCAGATGCGTTACTTGCGTTACTCGTTTTATTAATATGGATAGATATTTTAGTGCAAATAAACTGACCCTGCCATAGCTGGCGCAGCTGTCAGTCTCCTCCACGGGTCGGTTTCCTGTCCTGCCCCAGTTTACATGCAACCTGGTGGCGACTTCTCATATCAAGCCCTGATCACCTGTTGTCTCAGTGGTGAGAAGCCCCCAACAGCTCGTACCTCTGTGGTTAAACATGAGTATTTTTTGAGCAAGAAGCTCACATTTAATGTCCGCATTAAATGCCTTTAAAGTTTTCTTACACACAGAGAAAAAGTGACTGATTTGTTACAGTAAAGAACAGCTTCTTGTAAGCGGTGAACTTTCATTTATCTGTGCTTTCTGTTTTATTTTATCTTATTAATTTACATGCTGTTGTGACATGCAACTATTTCATGGAAGTAAATCCTCTAAATATGCGTTTTTAATGGGCTGGTCCAGGGGTGTCAAACATATGGCTCGTGGGCCAAAAATGGCCCACCAGGGGGTCCAAAGTTTTCTCTGTGAATTTATAGCTTTATTTCTAGTAAATTTCTGACTTTCTACTGATTACAATAGTTTGTGTAAATCAGATTTTTTTTCTCTGTAAAATGATACTTTTTTCTCATCAGTTTTCTTTATCGTCTTTTTTCTGATGAGAACAAGGGGCCCTTGATCTTGCTATGCGTGCAAGATGATTTAAGTATGCACTTAAAAGTAACGTGAAAGTTACTTTTCCAAGTGTAAAGAACTGAGGTCCACACGAATAGTGGTTTCAACAAAGTTCTCTGTTAAAACAAGGAGCGGGAACATTAACAGGCGGCAACATTAACATATCGCCATTTTCAGCATATTCACTCGGTGAAGGTCAACTCTGACCTGTGTCGTCACCACAGTCTTTTAAAGACACACCACACATATAATTATCACATTATATGACATCTCCCCCTTTTTTAGTTTTTTTTTTTTTCAGAACAAAACAATTTTCAATTCAAACATTTTTCATTTTCCTTTCACCCTCCCCCACAGCCCATGGCTTAATTACTGAACAAATAGCCATATTTATCACAGTGAACAAGTGATTTTCTCTCCTCTCTTTTCATTTTTTTTTTCTCTTACAAATCTAGTCTCTGCACAGGTTTGTTCAATCTACCAGACCGGGTAAACAACAGTCCATGCTTTGGGTCTGGCGGTTTGACACAGGATACCGGTAAAATAGTGTCAGCGGCAGCTGCAGTTTCAGGCTGCTGTTTGACGATCCCTGGCTGCAGTTCATTTAGAGCTGAAGAGTGTATCTCTCTGGCTGTTTCAGGAGCATGTTGCAAGTGACGGCGGTTGCGTCATAAAGTTGCTCCCTGGGGTATTTCAATAAGAAAGGAGCGAGGTGTGCTGCTTTCTCCAGTGGCAACAGCGGGTGTTTTCCAGGATTTCTGATGGTCCAGTTTTGTGAGGACTGAATCTCCTGGCTTTAACGAAGGTAGGGGTTTAGCTCCATGGCGCTGATTAAAGTAGAATGCTTGTTTCTGCTCACACAGGTCAACAGCAAGTCTCTTCCAGGGTCGATCAAGTAGAGGGGTTGACAAGAGAGGCTCTTTTCGCTGAGCTGGTCTCATCTCATGACACACCTGACAGGACTGGACTTTGCGTTTGATTTCAGATGAGATGCCAGGCCACCACACAGATGTGCAGGCCCACTCTCTACATTTTGTCAGACCTTGATGTCCATCATGTATTCGATCCAAGATGTCTGCTCTGAGCACATCCGGAATCAGCATGCGGCTTCCTCTGGTGATAATTCCATCGCATTCAGACAGTTCATTTTTTATGGGAAAATAGTCTCTGATAGCTGCTGGGACATTGCCTATGTATTCTGGCCATCCTGACTTGATGTACTGCAACACCAACTGTAGGTTACAGTCAGCTGCTGTAGCGGTCTTTATAGTGTTTATTTTATGTGTAGTAGCTGGCAAGTTATCAATAACTGCTGCTATGTAACACGCCACATCAGAGTGAGTATCAGTCTCGTTTTCTACACACTGTAGTGGACTCCTTGAGAGTGTATCAGCCACTGCCAAGGTCTTTCCCGGAGCATATTCGGCTATCGGTTTGAACCTCATAAGTCTCATGAGTAGTCTTTGGCACTGTATTGGCACATTATAGATAGATAGATAGATAGATAGATAGTTTATTTCGAACACAAAAATATACCAAATACAAGCAAATGGCAAATGCAATAAAGTAACATTATACACTGTTCGAAAGGGAGAAGGAAGAAGTGAACACTTATTAATTCCATCTCCTCTTTTCCATAGATACACCCATGCGAATTTTATACAAATTACCACCTTTAAGACCCCAAGTAAACAATTTACTGTATTTTTTACAAATCAACATTAACACCCATCCATTCTAACATACAATGATGTCCATACAACAAAACCAGCCTCAAACAACACAGATATACACAGTGCTGTCCTACCCACCATTCCATAGTGTCCCATAATATCCCAGAGTGAACTTAATGAATCGTACATATAACTACTACCCTTCTAACATATACCCTTTCAGCAAATGATGCTTATACCTCTTTTTGAATTGATTTCTGTTTGTACATAGTTTCAGTTCCGGCTCTAGACTGTTCCACAAATCCACCCCACATACAGATATGCACATACTTTTCTTGGTAGTACGTATCTTGGGTTTTGTAAAGTTTAAGTCTCCCCTCAAATTATGATCATTGTCTCTTTTTTTAAATATTTTTTGTATATTAGTTGGTAGTTGATTATTAATTGCCCTGTACATTACTTGTGCTGTCTTAAATTTAACTAAATCGATGAACTTTATGACATGTGACTTTAAGAACAACGAATTGGTATGGTCTCTATATCCTGCATTGTTTATTATCCTTATAGCTCTTTTTTGTAATGTGCATATTGACTGTAGGTTGGTTTTGTAGGTGTTTCCCCAGACTTCTACACAGTAGTTAAGATAAGGTAAAAACAACTTAAAATCTTCCAGGCCACAGAGGTACTTCTCAAATCTCTCACATGCCCAGACACTCGCCAAACACTCCTTCTCTATCTGTGCATATCTAGTCTCGGCCTCTGACAGACGACGTGAGCAGTATGCCACAGGTTTCCAGTTTCCATCATGCAGTTGAAGCAGTACTCCACCTATACCATAGCTGCTGGCATCGGCTGATACGGCAGTAGGTCGGTTCACATCATAGAATTTCAGAACTGGAGAAGTAGACAGAATGTCTTTGATGCGCTGAAATGCCTCCTGCTGAGAATGGTCCCACATCCACACTGACTTGGATTTCAACAGTTCATATAGTGGCTGGCCCACAGTCGACAGATTTGGGATATATTTCCCTAGATAGTTAAACATTCCCAGGATACGCTTGAGGTCATGCACGTTCTGTGGTGGAGGGAGTTCGCGGATTGCCTTGACTTTATCAGGGTCGGGTCTCATGCCTGATTTGTCGATTTCTTGGCCCAAGAAGTGAAGCTTGTTTTGTCTGAACTTACATTTTTCTCCGTTCAGTTTAAGTCCGGCTGACTCGATCCTTTCCAGTACCATGCTGAGACGCTGGTCGTGCTGTTCAGGAGTGTCGCCGTACACCAGAATGTCATCCATAAAGATAGCCACGCCTTCCAGGCCGTTGAGGGTTTCTGTCATTTTGCGCTGAAAAATTTCAGGAGCGCTTGTGATCCCAAATGGAAGACGTTTGAAGGCATATCTCCCAAAGGGTGTGATAAAGGTTGTTAATTTACTGCTTTCTGGATGGAGAGGGATCTGCCAAAACCTGGAGGCAGCATCTAATGATGTGAATGTGGTTGCTCCACTAAGTTTTGCAGTGATTTCCTCTGCAGTAGGAAGAACATACCTCTCTCTTCGTACAGCTTCATTTAACCTCTTTAAATTGACACAGATCCGCACTTTTCCATTTTTTCTTGGGACTGGTACCATTGGTGCACATTAATCTGTAGGCTCAATCACATTATTCTCCTCCATACGCTGCAATTCCTCCTTAACTTTCTGCAAAAGTGGCAAAGGGACACGACGGGCAGTGTGCACTGTGTATGGCTGAGCATTCTCTTTTAACAGGATTTTTTTTCCACAATATCTTTATTGAACCTTTTTTTTTTTTTTTTTTTTTAACAAACATGATACAAACAATCAAACACTAACACTAAAGTACTACAAAAAAAAAAAAAAATGCACTAAAAACACCAACAACCACCAACAAAATCAAGTCTTCAACAATGCTCCTCTGTTTAGTCTAGACAATCCAATACATAAGTATACATATTATGTTCACCAGTTTGGAATTTACAAGGTCCACACACATCATTCACCTTCTTCTTCAAGAGTTATGTTTAAATTTTTTACATAATCAATAAAAGGTCTCCATATATTCTCAAACACAATTTCCTTTGATTTTAGTATATATGTTATTCTTTCTAATGGAAGGTTTGTTAACATCTGTCTTAACCACTGAGTCACATCTGGTCTATGAGTCTTTTTCCATAATAGTGCAATACATTTTTTGGCATTAAGCAAACTGAGGTCTATGAATGTTCTTTCACTTTTATTAAAATTATGCTTTTCTGGGTACAGACCCAACAAAAACAGTTTAGGATTCAATATGATTTGTTTTGAGATTATTTTTTCAATTGTTACCCTCACCTCTTCCCAAAACATTCTTATTAATCTACATTCCCATAAACAATGAAATAGGGTTCCTTTACTTTCCATGCATTTTGTGCATGTATCTGGTATATTTTTGTTATATCTATTTAACTCCTCCGGTGTAACATACATCCGCATTAACCATTTGAAATGTATCAATTTAAGGCGTGCATTTATTGATTTGGTTTGAGCTTCTGTACAAGCCAATTCCCATTGTTCCTCTGAAATTTCAATTTGCAGATCTTCTTTCCAGTAGTTTAATCTTTTCAGTGAATTTTCACTTGAAGATAGTGTCAGTGAGTTATAAAACTCTGAAATAATACCCTTTCTTTTACTATCTTTCATCATCATTTTTTCCAAGGATGAATAAATAGGTCGAGTGAGAGCTTTATTTTGATTTGATCGAATAAAGTTTCTAAGTTGAAGATATTTAAAAAAATGTGTTCTATTGAGATTAAATTTGATCCTCAGCTCTTCAAAAGACATTATGTTGTCTGCACCTGGCAAATATAAATCCTGAATCTTTTGTATCCCTTTTAAATTCCATACTTTAAATACAGCGTCCGCTCTCCCTGGTTTAAAATATTGATTACCCCATATTGGACTAAATTGTGACAATAACTGTGGTTCTTTTAAATAGTTTTTAGCTTCACACCATATTTTGATCATATGCTTTACAAATGGATTTTTAACTTGTTTTTGTAATTTTTTTGCCGAATCTGAGTATATGAATATGGGAAGAGGTAAAGGTAAATTGTATGATTCCATTTCAGTCCAGTGAGGGAGATCATTTGATGAAAAATAATATGTCATAGACCTCAGTTGTGCCGACCAATAATACAACATAAAATTTGGACATTTCAGACCTCCACGATCAAATGGTAAATATAATAAAGACAAACGTAATCTAGCCCTCCTGTTGTTCCATATAAATTCCACTAACTTTTTTTTTATTCTTGAGAATAGATCTAAAGGTGGTGATAAGGGAATGTATTGAAATAAATAAAGTATTTTAGGTAAAATATTACTTTTAAGTATATTGATTCTCCCGATCATCGACATTGGTAGTGACATCCATCTCTGAGTTAACTCATTGATATCTGACATTAAGGCTTCATAGTTGACACTGGCGACTGATTCTAGCTTAGGCATAATTTGGATTCCTAAATATTTAAACTGATTTACAACATTGAATTGATTTACCTCAGGGGCTGGGTAATTTCTCTGGGTCTCATTTAGCATTAATATTGAAGATTTAGTTTTATTTATTTTATATCCTGATATTTCCCCAAAATTCTTTATTAAATTCAACAAGGTTGGAATTGATTTTTTTAGATTCGACATAAACAAAATTATGTCATCGGCGTACAGGGAGATTTTATGTTCTGTTGGTCCAACTTTAATTCCATATATTTGTGAATGTAAACGTATCGCTATAGCTAAAGGTTCAATTGCCATAGTAAACAGTAAAGGTGAAAGTGGACAGCCTTGTCGACATCCTCTATTGATTTTTATTGGTTTTGAAATATTGTTATTTGTTAGGATTTCTGCTGTAGCATTATTGTATATTATTTGAACCCATTTTATGAAATTATTTCCAAGTCCAAACCTTTGTAGGACTTCAAAAAGAAAGGGCCATTCAACTCTATCAAAGGCCTTTTCGGCGTCCAATGATAGGAGAGCTGTATCCGGTGCTTCTTTATTAAAATAAATAATATTAAATAGTCTTCTTACATTATGGAAGCCTTGTCTACCCTTTATAAAGCCATTCTGATCTCGATTAATAATATTTGGTAAAATTTCTTGTATTCGTCTTGCTAAAATTTTACAGATTATCTTAAGGTCGGCGTTTAATAGGCTTATTGGTCTCATATTTTCACATTTATTAGAGGGCTTACCTGGTTTTGGCAGCAGTATAATTAAGGCATTATTTATGTATGATGGTAAATTATTATTTTGAAATGCTTCTAAAACCATTTCCAAAAAAGGTTTTATTAATTTATTCTTAAATTTTTTATAAAGGTCAACTGGAAGACCATCTGGTCCTGCACTTTTTCCTGATTTCATATTATCAATGGCTAGCCCAACTTCTTCTTGATTAATTTTAGAATCCAATATCTCCCTGTTTTCATTTGGAATACACGGTATAGATAGTTCGTTCAAAAACCCATTTAGTTTTGTTAAATCAGGTTCATTTTTGGTATCATATAATTTTTCATAGTAATCTCTAAAGGCTCTATTAATTTCTAAAGGATCTATAACTACCTGTCCTTTACTTATAATACTGGTAATTGGTGTTTTAATTTCCAATTGTTTAATCTGCCATGCTAATAATTTTCCCGATTTTTCACCTTGTTCATAAAAAGATTGTTTCAATCTTAGAAGACTCGAGGCAGCTCTATTCGCTGATTTTTTGTCGTATTCAGCTCTCAAAATCAGTAATTCATTCTCCAACCTTGGGTCACTTCCTGCATACACTTTTTCCTGAAGATTTTTTATTTTATGTTCCAATTTAGCTCTCTCCTCTCGAGTCTTCTTAGATTTTGATCCTGTATAACTAATAATATGTCCCCTAATAAAAGCTTTGAAAGCCTCCCACTTTACACATGCTGATGTTTGTGTAGTATTGATGTCAAAGAACTCGTCTATCTGTTTTTCTATATACTTGACAAATTCCTCATCCTGAAGCCATTTATGCTGAAATTGCCATCTACCTGATTCCTTTGTCAATTTTTTATCTACATATATTAGACAACAGGGTGCATGATCAGAGACCACGATGTTATCATAAAAGCAGTTTTGAATCTTGGACCTTAATTCTGTGGAAATCAAAAAATAATCAATACGTGAGAATGTCTTGTAGGTACTGGAATAACAAGAATAGGCTTTAACTTGTGGTTTCATTTCTCTCCATATATCTAACAATCTCAATTCTTTCATAAAATGATTAATAGTCATCCTACATCCAATGTGCGTACAATCCAGTCCTGTTGATCTATCCACACCTGGATTCAATGTACAATTAAAATCCCCTGCTATTATATGTTGCCCTGTAAGTGATGATAAGATGAGAAATAAATTAGCAAAGAACTTCTGATCATCTATATTGGGACCATATAAGTTCACAAGATTTATATTTTCTAATAGCAAAGAACCTTGAATGATTACATATCTTCCAAATTTGTCTCCAATTACATTTTTCACTTGAAAAGGAACTGATTTATGTATGAGAGTCATAACTCCCCTGGCTCGGGATGAAAATGAAGAGGTGAATACACTTCCCTGCCATCTACTCCTAATTCTTTTAACATCCTCCTCTATCAGATGAGTTTCTTGTAAAAACACAATTCTTGAACCCATGTCCTTTATTTTATTCATAACTTGTTTAAGTTTTTTTAAATTTTGTAGACCTCTGCAATTCCATGAAGTTAAATTAAGGTTAACACTTTGGTCCATGATCAATAGAGAGTTTGGGATTACCTTGCAGTGTAAACATGCTCATACAGAGAAGCAAAAACATGAGTGGTTGAACATTCATCCTACAAACTACACACAAACAAATTTCCCCTTCCCACACTTGTGGCAAACCCCCCAAAATCAAAAGAAAAATTCTGTCTCCCGATATAGCCATCGACCGTTCCACACCCACGGGGAACAGCCTAAGCCACTCCTTCTTCATCCTCCCAATCACCCCAACTCTACTGCTTTTAATGACGTAACATTAACTCTCCTCTGTAGTTTTCCAACTTAACTCCAAAATTTTTAACAACTTTGTACATCATAGTTTTTTTTTTTTGTTTGTTTTGTTTTGTTTTTTTTAATATATAATACAATCTATATTTTGTAAACTTACTATTTACTTCAAGTCAGTCAGATGCCTGTGCAAATGCTTAATTATTCTACCTTATATTTTGTTCATGCTTAGCTCCCACCAGTCTCTTCTTCTTCTTTGATCTTCTTGATGAACTCCTGCGCCTCCTCTGGGGTCTTGAAGATGTGGGTTCTGCCCTCATACGTGGTCAGCAGTCTCGCAGGATAGATTACACCATGACGAATCCCAAGGTTGCGCAGCTCCTTACGTACGGGATCAAACTGCTTCCTCAATTGCTGGATTCCTGTGGCCAAATCTGGGTAGAACCGCACCTGCTGGTCCTAGTGTTTAATCTCTCCTTTTTTAGCTCGTGCAGCGTTGAAGATCTTCATCCTGTCTCTGTTGCTAAGAAACTTCATAATTAAGGTCCTCGGCGGTCCCTTATCTCTCCGTGGGCCAATACGATGTGCTTTTTCCAGAACCACTGCTGATTGCAACTCCTCGCTGCCCAGCACCTCCGGAATCCACTTTTCCAGAAAGGAACATACGTCCCGACCTTCTGATTCCTCTGGAAGACCCACCAGCCTCAAATTATTCTGTCTCGACCGAGATTCCAAATCCAAAATATTATCTTCCAGAGATTTATTTTTTTTTTCCAAAGTGCGCACCTTTAATTGAAGACGGGTGACGTCATCTTCAGCACTAGCGAGACGGAGCTCCATCTGCGCCGTTCGTTCTACACAGTCACCCAATTCCTTTCTTATTCCTTCCAACGCTGTCATAATCCCATCAAATCTAGAGGAAAAGTCCGCTCTCATTGAACTCATGGCAGCCATCAGCGCATCTGCGCCATTCCCCGCAGAAATCGCACCGCCGCCAGCCTCCTCCGCCATATATGGAGCCTTGTTTGCTGCGTCACAGACCTGAAAGTCCGTTAATTTGGACTGTTTCGGCGGCTCGCTTTTTCCTTTTCCTGGTTTTCCAGCCTTAGGCTTCGCCGACATATCCTCGCCCAAATGCTGGGATACGTTCTGTCCCAAATGAGAGAGTTATTTGCCGATTTTTTTTCTCCAGGAGCAGAGCAGAGCGAGACACGTCCGTTCTACGTGGCAGCCATAACCGGAAGTCCTTTTAACAGGATTTTAACTGGTTCTGTTTTAAGTGTTCCATGCTTGCCAAATGCTTTGTGAACTTCTTCGACACGCTTCACAAGCCCCATTGACATTGCTGTATCTCTGCCCAGCAAATTGTTTGCATTATCGCCACTGATGACGTATACAGAAAAAGTATATGGTTTTTCCTTGTATTCTGTGAAGGCTTGAAATTTTCCTATACAGCCCAACTGACCACCCGGGCTGCACAGTGTGACATTAGATGGCTCTAATTTCTTCTTAGGAACTAGCTTGTTAAATGTCTTTTCTCCCATAATGTTTGCATCTGCACCCGTATCAATTTTAAAATTGACTGATGTTGTTCCAGTTGTAAACTGTATGGTCCATGGGTCATCGTTTCTGTCTGTTTTTGTGACTGCGCCCCAAAAAATGGTGTCTGGGAAACTGTCCCTTCAGTGACTTCTCTGACTGATTTACTGTGACATTTCTTTTCCCAGTGACCCACCTTTTTACACTTGTTGCATGTTGACTTCATGGCTGGGCACTTTTCAGGATCTCTGTGTTTTAATTTTCCACATCTTCCACACCATGAGTCTTTTTGCTCTCCACTTTCTTTCTTCTTAGGTCTCCATTTTGACCTTCCGCTGCCTGCTGCTTTTCCCTGGATCTCCTGCACTGTAGCGTGTGCTTCCCCCTGCTGGTAAACCTGGAGGGCAACCTCCTTGGACTGGCGAACTGTTTGAATAGTTTGGGCAAGTGTTAGATCAGCCATTAGCTGCAATTTACGTGACAGCTCTTTATCGAGGATGCCCACAACAATCCGGTCACGGATATGTTCGTCTCTGTTTACACCAAAGTCACAGTGCTCTGACATCTCATAAAGAGCTCTGATAAACATTTCCGCTTTCTCACCAGGCCGCTGCATCCTCTGGTGAAAACAAGCGCGCTCGTGGATCACATTCCGTTTAGGACAGAAGTACTCGTCGTATTTTCCTAACACGACGTCAAACTTCTTTTGACCCGTTTCCTCCGTGAAGGTGAATGATTTAAAGATGTTTTCAGCTTCAGGGCCCATGGCGTAAATCAGTGAACTGACCTGAATTTTGCCGTCCTCTTTGCTCAGTTTAGTAGCCATCCGAAAACGCAGAAAGCGCTCTTTCCAGCCCGCCCATTCGTTTGGACGATGAAAAGGAAAACTTTCTGGGGGATTAAACTTGGCCATCTTACTGAAGCAAAGCATCCGTCAAGCACTTCTGACACCATGTAAAGAACTGAGGTCCACACGAATAGTGGTTTCAACAAAGTTCTCTATTAAAACAAGGAGCGGGAACATTAACAGGCGGTAACATTAACACATCGCCATTTTCAGCATATTCACTCGGTGAAGGTCAACTCTGACCTGTGTCGTCACCACAGTCTTTTAAAGACACACGACACACCACACTAGCAGTTATCCACACCGTTTCCCCAGACACCGACAGTCGCAACTGCAGTAACTCAAAAGTAACTATTACTTTTGAAAAGAAGTAACTAGCAACTGTAGCTAGTTACTGTAGTGTTGTTTATTATGTTAATATGACACATTATTATATGATAAGGGTGGCGGCTAGATAGTGATAGCTTCGATGACATGGTTGAGCTAACGGCGACATTTTTGCGCGCCTGCAAACATCATCGTCAGGAGGATCCAGTTTTGGCAGTGCCACCAGCAGACCGGCGAATCGGTGCAGCACTATGTTGCAGACCTGTGGCAGCTGGCTGGAGACTGCCAATTCGATGATTAAGAGGAAGAAATGGTCCGCAACCAGATAGCGGAGCACATGTTGTGCTCGTCAGCACGGTCAAAACTACTTACACACTCCGGCGAATTGACCCTAGCCACGGCTGTGGAAGTAGCTCAGCAGTGTGAACCAGCGGACAAGCTGTCACGTGACCTCAGTGAGAGAGCTATGCTACGCCGCACTGACTTACAATCAACGACACAGGCTGTGGACCTGGACAGCGAAGACAGCGGACAAGAGGAATGCGATACAGCTGTGAAGATAAGGTCCACCCTGGGATCGCCCAGATGTTTGGGTTGCGGGTCCACTAAGCACTGGTACAAGGCCAGGGAGTGTCCGGCAAGAGGTAAATGCTGGACTCCTGCATCACTTTGCCAGGGCCTGTAAGAGGTTCAAGTGAGGGGAATGGCGACATAAAGGGCCCCCCCCCCCGCTCCAACTCCCACAGTTATCCACACCGTTTCCCCAGACACTGACAGTTGTACGTATTGTATGGTGGAACTGGACAGAGTGGCGGTACCATTACTGGTTGACACAGGCGCAGTGCAGTCGGTGTTGAGTTGGCCAACCGTGAGGAGTTTCTTCCCATATCATCAGCTGAGAAGTTATTTGAAGTCATTATGCGGCTATGGAGGACGGAGGCTGCCCATCGTGGGTTCGGTGGAGCTGACGCCCCGTTATAAGTCATTGGTGGTCGCCAACCTGAAGTTTGTGGTGACTGGCATGGGTGAAAATGTGATGGGCTGTGATCTCTTCTATGGACTGGGGTTTTCCATCACCAGCGGTGTTGGTGAGGAGTGGTCGGGCTGCGGTTTATGGGACGACCAATGCCAGCAGTGGTGGATGATGCAATATTCAGTCCCTCCAGGATTTTGCAGGATGTTTTTATGATTGTTGTGGCCCAAAAAGCCTGAATTTGCGGGAACTTTTTTTAAAAGTTGCGATCAAAGTTGCGATGTTTGGAGAAGTTTTTTTTGCACTAAAAGTTGTGGGAAGAATTACAGATTTTAAAGCAGATGTTTTTTCCAGCTTACTACAGTGATGTTCTATATAACAATACAAGAAAAGCACAGGATTGTCAAACATTTCCTATAACAGTGATTTGTAAATTAAGCAGAAACTTCTGCTATACAGAAAAACTCTTTTGTGCAACAGCAAATACAGACTTTAACACAATATCCATTGCAACAGCTAAACTGCATTGAATGCATGTTAAAGAGTAGAGATGTGGAACTCCATACGGTCCCCAACCACTCGGTACTGAGCCGAAAGGAAAAAATAAATGATTTATTCTGTTAATCTGTATAGTCTATTGGAGTCTGTGTTTTTCCAGAAAAAAAATGCAGACAATATTCCTATGCCTAACTCCTACCGGTCTGTCTATCTGCTACGTGTCTTGACACACACACACACACACACACACACACACACACGCACCCATCTCATCAGATACACATCTTTCATTTACAGGGGGAGCGGGTGGGGGTGGGGTGTTTGTCCATGTCCAGATCAGAGATTCACAGCTTTAAAGCTCATTGACAACATGTAGTAATAATTTTACCTCTAAACATATATGAAATGATCAAACACTGGCTGTAGTGTTAGACTTGCTCATTTGTTTGTGATTTTATGGAGTCTCTTGTTACGTGTGCTCCTGCAACAGGGTGCATTTCAATCAATCAATCAATCAATCAACCTTTATTGTCATGATGCTATACATACAACTGTAGTGCAAGTGTAACACCTGTAGCACTTACTGTGTGCGTAACACTACTTTAGGTGTTGTCTTGTACCCTTTTGGTAGTACTGGGTATGGCAGTGTAGTTATCTTTAACCTTACCACCTGGACAGAAGGGACAATTGGGCCAGGTCAGATAGACTCTGGGTTCGTAGGAGCCTGGGAGGTGCAACAACAGATGACACATACACCATAGTATGGGAACTTTCACATATGTGTATATTTTTTAACAGTTGTGTACACTTAAACAAACACAGCGCTTGCAACAATAATAATAAAAAAAATTAAAAATAAAATACCCCAAAATATATTTACAATACTTTCAGTCCTTTTGTATCAATTCCAGGTGACCAGTTGAATCACCTCTAGCAGTTAATAGGGTTCGGGCTTCGGCTCACCATCCAGATCTGGAGATCCACGCTCTTCTGAATCCAGTTTACACAAAATCAAGAAACCTGACCTACAGGATAGGTCAGAACACAAAAATAAGCTATGCTCTATAGCTTGTCACATAGGTTTCACATAGTTCTAAATTATTCAACAATAATATTTTTTAAACACCTTTAAACCACAGATGTAATATTCACTCTTAAGTGCATTCAATGGCGAGTGAAATGGGACCATTGCTAACCATTACAGCTTTGAAAACAACCTCCATCTATGGAAAACCTAGCTGGAATTAGCATCGGAGATTTAGCATGTTAAGCTAGCGATTAGCATTCCACATACACACTGAATGGCACTCACCATGCTAAGCAACACGTGCTCCAAAGGATTCCCGCGCTCACGTGAGTTCACAGCCTTTGGGTTCAAATCCTAAAATTTAACGAAAGAGGTATTAGAATTTGGCAATACAGCAATAACTCGTTTCTCATGTTGGTTTTGGCTTACCAATCTCAGACGTTTTATCCGGGCAAAGGCTGCTACTAGCACGTTAGCTTATCGTTTCAGTAAGGAAACGCGCTCTCTCGGTCGGTGCCTCAAACGTGACTAAGAGCGTTCTGCAGTTACACCGAGACCGAGCGAGGGAGCGTGTGACCCCATTGGCTGTCGCTGCCAAACAAACGACACAGCCATTGGTTGCTCGATATACCAGATAAAAACATTAGGAACTTCATCAGAGCCCCTTAAAAATGTTTTTAACTATCTATGAATACACTCTATGGATATATTTTTTGAACTTATATCCATCTACAGTATATATTTATCCTCAAAATATTTATTCCCATTGTGAAATGAGTGTCCCCTTCTTCTTAAAGCGGTATCAGTATTTATAATTTTATTCACGTTTTTAACACTGGGTTACACAAGGAAGATGAAATTGCATTTCTTTGGGCATCCATATATATAAAAAGAACATAATTTAAAACACTCTCACACCCTCCCTCACCCCCCACCAAAGTAGTGTGTGTAATCCTTGTAAGTTGTATATAACTATAAAGGATGAGATTTGCATTTTGGACATACAATATGTACTTGTCGAATCTAATATGATCTGCTTTCAAATGACAGGTGACCGTGGTTACCTACTAAATAGGTTCATATTGTGTTTTCCTTTATTCAACCAGCTGATCCACCCAGCTGGTCACAAATCACAGCGATCAGCTGACACTTCTGAGGATGACTACAGACGTCAGTCGAAACATGTCAAGGTTAGATAAACATCTCCTTCTTATCCCTGTCTGAATAAAGGAAAACGGTAAACTAATCTTATAGGGCTTTGAGCAGGCTACTGAATTACCTGTATCCTGCACAAATGCCGGAGAACAGCATGCCAAACAAAACGTTTTTAAACACCTTTACCTCATTCAAGAGCGCCTCCAACTCACAGTCCATGAAATTACATTAAATCCATTATTTTTGATTGTGGATACAGGAGAATCAAACGTGCAGCGCTTGTATATATCTATTTGCATCTAATTGCATATTCAAATGGAGGCGTGTCAAGGGAAGAGACCGGTATTTCCTCATGTGTATTCAATTTCCAGTAGATTGGGATGTACAAAGGAAATGTGCTTGGATTCCTGCGTATGCACTGTTTCATACATCTGGATTTTTTTTTTTTTTTTTTGCTTACGGTGTTTTTTTTTATTTAAACAAACGCCACCTTTCAGTAGGAAATCCACGCAAGTCCTTGTACATGAAGCCCCAGGACTCTTGTAGTGCAGCTGAAATACGATTTTGCTGAAGATATGTACACATTATCAATCATGTTTAAGACTTAGTACAGACGAGTGAAGACAGCAGATACGTGTGTTATCATTTCTCCTTTTCACACTACTTTTCTTCTCTATTTAAGGGTACATCATCTACATATTCTTAATTTTTTTGTTTGTTTGTTCCTTTTTCTTAAATCCCCATGCCAAGAGGATTGATTATGATTTTCCTCACATTTAACTAAAACTTTTTCTCATTCAGTTACCACGATATCGGAAGAACTCTGACTTCGTGGCTGCTGTGTCTTCCACCTTGCTTCTGGAAGGACGCTTTTCTATCAATATTCTTATTTCCCTCTGCATGAAATTTATGGGCAACGCCTACCAGATCTCATAAATCACTGGGACTATATTTTGCTGAAGATATAGCTCACCATTACCATGATCTATCACTTTTTTTGGATCTTATCAGTGCTATGTAAGCGTGGCCTACAAGCAGCTAAAGCCTGAACTACAGCGACTGACAAGCTAAAGCTAAGTATTAACAAGATGCCTCCCCTTTCTACAGATGACTACCACAAATTTCTACAGAAGATTACCATGCTGGAAACTAAAATCCAGCGACTAGAAGTTAATCTGGAGGTAAATGGTCTCTGTGAAAATGATACAACCCTGCTAGTTACTAAATACAGTAGACAAGACCCTGCTAACTCACAGCTATCCAGTGCCAACATAGCTGAGAAGAGATGGGAGGATTGTGTACAGAGAAATAAATCCTCAAGTGATAGTCCTCCCTGGAATGTCCTTGGTGCAAAGCCCAAAAATAAATCATCACACAGGGTGAGAGGAGGACAAGCAACAGCCTAACTTGGTGAGACCTTTGATGCGAACGGCTGGCCTTCTTTACCGGCTATACCAATGCCTTCTCAACCCTGAGTGTCAGCAAGAAACAGTCATGGATAGCTGTCAAAGGAAAACCTAAAAACAAACCACCTCCACAGCAACCAAACATGCCACTTCAGAACAGATTTGTGCCGCTACTGCAGGACCCTGGATCTCCATCTGATGACCTGGATAAAATCTCCCCCACACCCAGCAACGTAAATCAGAACAACTCAGAAGGTAAAAGGCTACAGAGAAAGCTAACAGCTGGGCCTGAAACTCTGATTGTTGGTGACTCCGCTGTGAAAGATGTGAGAAACGTATGTGGTAAACCCTTCCAGTTCCGGCGCCACACGAGTTGGCTGCCTTTTGCAACAGTGGCTCAATTCTGAGTCTTTTTATCTTCCTTCTTCTTTCTGATCCGGCACACCTTTCACTCTATATATATCACGGACACACAGATCGCCCCAAAGGTCTCCCGAGTCGGCGGACGGAGCCTCTGTTTACAGCAGGAGATGATACAGCAGGGAAGAGCTAGCTAGCACTCAACCGCCACCCGGTGCTAACGGAGAAACTCGACATACTGGGAGAACTGAAGCGAAAACGACACGGGTGTCGGGCTGGAGTTTAGGCGGCGTGCAAGAAATATAAGACAGAATAATAAAGAGCGATGGCAAGAACCAAGCAGACCGCCTGTAAATCTACTGGAGGAAAAGCCCCCAGGAAGCAGCTGGCCACCAAGGCTGTTCGGAAAAGCGCTCCAGCCACTGGCGGAGTGAAGAAGCCTCACCGTTACAGGCCCGGTACCGTGGCTCTGAGAGAGATCCATCGCTACCAGAAATCCATGGAGCTGCTCATCTATAAGCTGCCCTTCCAGCGCCTGGTGAGGGAGATCACTCAGGACTTCAAGACCGACCTGCGCTTCCAGAGCTCCGCCGTCATGGCTCTGCAGGAGGCCAGCGAGGCCTACCTGGTGGGTCTCTTCGAGGACACCAACCTGTGCGCCATCCACGCCAAGAGGGTCACCATCATGCCCAAAGACATCCAGCTGGCCCGCCCCATCCGCGGAGAGAGAGCTTAGACTTTCTGCTGCACATCCACCAACCACAATGCTCCGCACTGTGTGTCTATATATACAGTATATGTACTGTATATATGTATATACACTACCGTTCAAAAGTTTGGGGTCACCCAGACAATTATTTTGTGTTTTCCATGAAAAGTCACACTTATTTGCCACCACGAGTTGTAAAATGAATAGAAAATATAGTCAAGACATTGACAAGGTTAGAAATAATGATTTGTATTTGAAATAATAATTTTTTCCTTCAAATTTTGCTTTCGTCAAAGAATCTTCCATTTGCAGCAATTACAGCATTGCAGACCTAACATGATTGCACAAGGGTTTTCTAATCATCCATTAGCCTTCGGACGCAATGAGCAAACACATTGTACAATCAGAACACTGGAGTGATAGTTGCTGGAAATGGGCCTCTATACACCTATGTAGATATTGCACCAAAAACCAGACATTTGCAGCTAGAATAGTCATTTACCACATTAGCAATGTATAGAGTGTATTTCTGATTAGTTTAAAGTTATCTTCATTGAAAAAAGTGCTTTTCTTTCAAAAATAAGGACATTTCTAAGTGACCCCAAACTTTTGAACGGTAGTGTATATATTTATTTATTTATTTATATTAATATGTACATATGCATACTAGCTGCTCTTGTTTTTTCTTGCCTTCTGATTGTTGCTCTGAGTGTTGCTATCCTGTGCTGTTGCAATCCTGGAACTTCCCCATTGTGGGACTAATAAAGGCTCATCTTATCTTATCTTATCTTATCTTAAACGCACAGAAATGAATGAATGAATGAATGAATCTTTATTTCGGATAGATTAAAAGTACAGGTTAAAAGAAACTGAATAATATAACAAAGGGGGAAAGAAAATCCAACAAGGTCAAATTAGACAATAACTCCTCTGATTATACAGTTCAGCATAAGTTATCCGAAATGGGTGATGGCTGAAGCCGCAGCTTATATTGCCCACCCATATTCCATCCAAGAATTCAAAAGAAAAACAAAACAAGAGCGATTACAATTCAGAACAAAGCTAAGACAAAATGTGACAAAAAACTAAGCTACAACACAATGCAGGCTGGATATGACAATCCTTATGTGATTTTACATGTCATCTTGTATATATGTTTGGAGTATTTCTTCCTTTAGTTTTTGTTTAAATTGTCCAAGTGTTGTACATGATTTTAATTCAGGTCCAAAATCGTTCCATAATCTGACTCCTTGCACTGAAACACAGTGTTGCTTGGTGGTAGTTCTCACTGAAGGTTTTTGAAATATACATGTTCCTCTGAAATGATATTGTTTCTCCCTTATTTGGAACAACTTTTGGATATTTGCGGGCAGTGATAGATTCTTCACTTTAAACATTATTACTGCAGTTTTAAAGTCAACCAGATCTTTCAACTTGAGAGCTTTTAATTTAAGAAAAAGTGGGTTTGTTGGTTCCCTGTAAGCAGCTTTGTTTATTATTCTAATAGTTCTCTTCTGAAGCATAAAGACTGGATATATGTTTGTTTTATATGTATTTCCCCATACTTCAGTACAATATGTCATGTATGGGAGTATTAATGAATGATACAAAGTATATAGTGTGGGTTGATTCAGCAAATATTTCACTCTGTGTAGTATTGCAATTGATTTAGATATTTTACCTTTAATATAATTAATATGTGACTTCCAACACAGTTTATTATCAATTATTACTCCAAGAAATTTAGTTTTGGATACCCTTTCAATCTCTACACCATTTACACTGAGTTTAGATACTAAGTTGTTGTGATGGTTGTTAAAGACTATAAATTTTGTCTTACTTAAATTGAGCGTTTATTTGTTTGAATCAAACCACAGTTTAAGCTTTCCTAATTCCTTTCCGAGTGTATCCAAAAGTTGAAGAAATAATGTTGTTTCCCAGGGATATGGTGTCCGATGTGAGAGACAAAATCTTGCAGATTATGGCTGATCATCTCATGGTGAAAACTCTCATATTACATGTAGGCTGAAATGATGTTGTGAAACAGCAGTCTGTTGTATAGTGTTCTGGCACATTATTGTGAAGTGCGGTGTAGTGACATGCACTTCCCATCACGTCACTGCACCACCCTATATAATGCGGAGGGCACCCATATTGCGGCCTATTTGACCAGTGCCCTCTGCCAGGTGCCTGCTGTGTAACCGCTGTTCAATACCATTCAATAAAACTGTGTTCATCCAGTCATCTTGCCTCATCCTTCACCCAGGTATTTTACCATAATTATGGCATGAACAATACACTTTCATGGTACTTTAGTATAATTTAAACACTGCCAGCTGTTACAAACTCTTCCTATTTGTAACTTTGCTGTTGTACATGATCATGTGATTTTGGCAATCAAGGATTAACTCATGGAGGCGTGTATTACACTACTTCGCCCCTTTCTCGAGATCCCAGGTGAACCACTGGTGCCTTGGCCTATGTGGTTTGAGGCTTTCCAGATGTACATCACCGCGCTGGACCTCGATAAGCTCGACAAGCTAAGAGCACGTGCGCTACTTGTTCACAACCTGGGTATTGAGGGCCAGTGAGTCCAGTGCACACTCGGCACTTTGGACTCTTTTGAAGATGTTGTGGAGCTGCTGGCCAACCATTTTCACACACCAGATAGCGTGACTGTCTGGAGGATTCGTTTTTGGCAGCGACATCAGTGGGTAGGTGAGCCTATTCATCAGTTTGTCGCCGATTTGAGGCAGCTAGCTAGCGAGTGTTGCTTTGGGCCGTTGGAAGATGAAACGATACGTGACCAGCTCGCGGAACACAAATGCAGTGTCGCATTGCGGGCTAGGCTACTCATGGTGCCCATTGACTTAGCATTAGCCAGAGCTGTGGAACTAGCTCTCCAGCTGGAGACCGCAGACAAGCTAGCTTCGGAGCTAACCTGGCGCCAGTCACAGCGGCAGCCATAGCCTCCTGCTGCGGCAAATGTTGCGGACTCTGATAACGAGGATAGCTTGGACGACGATACTACGGAAGCCAACGCTGCCAGCCGAAGGTCTGCCCCAGGAAAACCCCTGTGCAAGGGTTGTGGGTCCGCAATGCACCGCAATAAGGCTAAGGACTGCCTGGCTAGGAGAGCACGTTGTAGCAGATGTGAACGCTTGAACCATTATGCTAAAATGTGCTGTGTATCTGAACCGGAGAGCCCATGGAAGAAATCACTCTGCCCGTCCCCGATGACCATCCGTACGGTGTTCCCCAGCACAGACGGGTACACATTTTGCATAGTGGAATTGGACGGCGTGGAGGTGCCGCTGCTGCTCGACATGGGGGCGGAGGGGTCATTGCTGAATTGTGCCATGATGAGGAGGTTTTTCGCCCACTACAGGATTAGAGGTAACCCGGTGCCATTGTATGGTTATGGAGGTGGCAGGCTGTGCACGGTTGGGAGTTTGGAGTTAACGGTCCGGTACAAGTCTGCGAAAATGGTTGACTTCACGTTCTTCACAACTTCCCGAGGCGATAACATCATAGGCTGTGATTTGTTTTACGGTCTGGGTTTTGTCATAAAAGATGACCCTAGGAAGGAATGGTCGGGTTGTGGCCAATGGAACCCTCTGGTTCTGGTGGTCGATGAGGACGTTGTGTGGGATGAAGGGCTAACTGACATCACGGCAGTCAAGAAGGACCAGCCTCACTCAGGTTTGGCGCAGGAGGGTCTCAGTGCCGGCGCTCGAGAAACAGTAGATGGGGTACTGAGCGTGGGAGCGAGTCGCCTGCGCCAGCGAGTGACACCAATGTACTAGCCCCAGATGCCTCCGGAGCTTGGCTGCAGGGGGATGGAGGGTCTGCAGCTAAGATGGTGAACGATATGACGGTTTTAGAAGAGGTCGGGCCAGACCGACGAGCATGGAGGAACCGCATGCTCAGCAGCACCACTTCAGGCCGAGCTGGGCCCCGCTGAGGGTTTTGGACTTGGTTCGGGTTCGGGGTGAAGAACGTCTACGGTGAAGATGGGACCAACGACAGCCAGCTAAACATCGAGGATGCCTGCGCATTGTGGCTAAGCTGGGCGCAGCATACTTCAGGCTGGCCGATGGCTCAGCGAGGCACGCCAATCAGCTTCTGCGGGTCCGGGAAGAGGCTCCAGGAGATAAGGCTAGACGAGGGCTAGAGTGGATGGTGAAGAAGCGAGGCTCCATCGTCCGGAAGATCGGCCATCGTCCCGGGTTCTGCTGCTTCCAGGGGTGCGCTTGCTGAGGGGCTGCCCTGGGCCCCTCCATGCTGGTTCTACTCCTTCTACCCAAGGAACAGTGCTGTAAATAATTTGGTGTTTATAGTTCTTGTGTTCTGATGTATATGTATTGTATTAGGGGATTATTTTGTGTATTTTGGTTTAGTTTCGGAGCACGGCTCGCAATCTTAGTTTATGTATGGAGTTTTTCTTTAGATATGGGTGGCAGAATAATCCACCACACCGTGCGGGCTGCACGGTAGTCCACCTGTCAGCCCTATTTTAGGTTATTTTGTGTGAATGTGTTAGGCCATTTTAGTATATTGTTTTTCGTTATCTTCGTGCGTGATTCCGGTCCCAATTTTATTTTTATTTTTTTTGGGGGGGGGGTTCAATTGTGTGTATGGTTTTGGACTTTTTTAAAGGGGGTGGGAATGTTGTATAGTGTTTTGGCACATTATTATATAATATTATTGTGAAGTGCGGTGTAGTCAAGTGCACTTCCCGTCACATCACTGCACCGCCCTACTGCATATAAGGCGGAAGGCGCTCATATTGCGGCCTCTTTGACCGGTGCCCTCTGCCAGGTGCCTGCTGTGTAACCGCTGTTCAACACCATTCAATAAAGCTGTGTTTGTCCAGTCATCTTGCCTCATCCTTCACCCAGGTATTTTACCATACATAACACAGTCTTCAGTTAAATGAGGACAAAACCAAAATAATAGTTTTTGGAGCCAAAGAAGAAAGACTCAAAGTTAGTACTCAGCTTCAATCAATGATGCTAAAAACCAACACAAGCCAGAAATCTGGGTGTGGTTCTGGACTCAGACTTGAATTTTAACAGCCACATTAAGACAGTAGTGAAATCAGCCTATTATAACTTAAAGAACAAAGCGAGGATTAAAGGTCTGATGCCTCAGCAGGATCTAGAAAAACTTGTCCATGCATTTATCTTCAGTAAAGTGGACTACTATAACGCTGTCCTCACAGGCCTCCCTAAAAAGTCCATCAGACAGCTGCAGTTAGTTCAGAACACTGCGGCTTGAGTCCTCACTAAGACCAAGAAACTAGATCCTATAACTCCAGTCCTCAGATCTTTACACTGGCTTCCTGTATGTCAAAGAATAGATTTTGAAATTTCTCCTGTTGGTTTATAAAGCTCTGAATGGTTTAGGGCCAAGATACATTTCAGATCTTCTGATCCATTACGAACCACCCAGAGCCTTCAGGTCATCAGGGTCAGGCCTGCTATCTGTGCCCAGAGTTAGAACCAAACATGTTGAGGCAGTGTTCAGTTTTTATGCCCTTCACATATGGAACAAACTGTCAGAAAGCATCTGGGCTGCTGAAATACTCAGCTGCTTTAATTGAGGTTAAAAACTCTTGTTTGCCACAGCCTTTAAGTAGAACAATTTTTAATCTCCTACAAAGTACTGTAACTTTTATTTCTGTTGTATTCTATTTTATAGCTTGTTTTTCTCTTTACTTTATAGTTTGCTTTTAAATTCTTATGTATTCCTTTTGCAACTTGCTATAATGCTTAATGTTTTTTATGCAAAGCATTTTGAATTGTCTTGTACATGAAATGTGCTATACAAATAAACTTGCCTTGAAATTTTCTTCAAGTTTTGTGGCTCTGATCGGCCCTTAAATGACCTAGGCACTACTGGAACTTGTTTGATTCCTCTGAAATCATGTTCTGGCCCATACTGATGAAGTTCAGATCAGAGAAGTCAGCCACACTGCTCATTCAACTCCTGTTGGTCGCAGCTTCAAGGAGCAGCTTGGTGTTCGGAAGAAATTAACTGCAGGCAGATAATTTCCATCATTTTACCTGATTGACTCATTCGGATCCAGTTGATGTTCTGTCACTAACCCCTACTACCATAGGCATAATTTATGGGGGGGTTAGAGGGGTTATACCCCCCCAGTAATCAAATCCAGCCAATATACCCCCGCCCCATAATCATAATTATGTGGGACACATATGTATCACTATAAGCTTCACATCTCAGAGTAGAACAAAGAACTGGGCCTCCTGCGAGATAACAGGAGGATGTGAAAATTTAGTCTTTGGTATGCAAGAGACGGCCTTGGGGGATTTCCTGGTCTGCCAGAGACTAGGAGGAGGATGTTATAGGATTTAAGGGAAAATGCATTGTTACTTGTGATTAAATGCAATGTGACTGTGAGCTTTGAAGGTCCTGGATATATAAAGGACGAATGTCTGTGTTTTTCCTCTTTCTGCTTTGCTGATGTTGGAAGACGTGAATAAACCTGACTCGTGAGATAAACCCTGCCTCGTCATTTTCACATTTCCACACTGGTGACCCTAAGACGTATCATGGATGAAAGAAATTCCCCCGGGCCAGCCGAGTCAGGAGCTCCCAGCCAAGCGTATGCCACTACGGTCCAGCTACCGGACTTTTGGCAGGACAACCCGCGCTCCTGGTTCCACTTGGTCGAAGCACAGTTCGCCCTCCGGGGGATAACGGTAGATGACACGAAGTTCTACCATGTGATTGCAAAGCTCGACAACCGCACGGCTCAGCATGTGCAGAGCCTATTGGAGCGGCCACCGGCCAACGACAAATACGACGGGTTGAAGGCTGCACTTATCCAGCGCTTCACTCTCTCAGTCGAGGAGAGAGCGGAGAGGCTTCTGGCTCTGAACGACTTGGGAGATGGCACGCCCATTGACCTGATGGAGAACATGCTGAGGTTGAGGGGCTCAGACGACGATGACTTCATCTTCACCCACATTTTCCTCAGGACCCTACCGTCGGCCACGAGAGCGACCCTGGCCAGTTCGCCGTTGTTGGCCCAGCGGGACTTCCGCGCGCTGGCCCAGGAGGCACACCGGATTCTCAATGCCAGCAAACAGCGCGTGGCCACCGCAGCAGCGACGGAGTTCGGCGCGACGGCCGGAGATGGTGGGGGGCCAGAGACGGCGGTAGCAGAACCACCGACGACGGCGGCGGCAGGGGCCAAGGATCGCGGAGGAGACACCCTCTGTTTCTACCATCGCCGCTTTGCAGAGAAGGCACGCAAATGTATACCACCGTGCCAGTT
Source organism: Pholidichthys leucotaenia (assembly GCA_020510985.1). NCBI lineage: Eukaryota > Metazoa > Chordata > Actinopteri > Cichliformes > Pholidichthyidae > Pholidichthys > Pholidichthys leucotaenia. The sequence goes on along the minus strand of CM035843.1, from coordinate 193,080,307 downwards.
CAAGCGCTCGGGAAACGCCAAGACCGGGGGTCGGTAGCAGCTGCGGCCCTCGGGGAGGAGAACAAGCTGCTCTACTTGAAGGATGCGCGCTCGGGGAGGCATTTCCTCGTGGACACAGGCTCCCAGTTGAGTTTCATCACACCTTCCTCCGCTGACCGGCTGGCGGTTTCCAGAGGTCCCGGGGTGTCAGCAGCGAACGGCTCGGAGATTAAGACCTTTGGTGAGAGGACTCTGCTTCTGTCCCTACACGGCCGTACATTTGAGTGGACTTTTGTCATAGCTGCAGTGAATTTCAATATGTTGGGGGCTGATTTTCTGTGCTCACATGGTTTGTTGGTTGATCTTGCTAACAGGTGCCTGGTTAATGCACTTTCTTTTTATTCTATTCCCTGTACAGCCCGAGTCGCCCCGCCAACAGCACAAGCCAACGTCACAGCTGCAAGCGGTAAGTTCCACACACTGCTCACTCAGTTCCCGGCACTCACGGTTCCCACATTTTCAGCAGCCGTCGCTAAACACGGGGTGGAACATTTTATTACTACCACCGGACCGCCCGTTTTTGCAAAAGCTCGGCGCTTGGATTCAGCTAAACTGACCATAGCGCGCGAGGAGTTCGCCAACCTGGAAAGGTTGGGCATCATCAGGCGTTCGAACAGCCCATGGGCTTCCCCACTTCACATGGTCCCAAAAGTTGACGGCTTGTGGCGACCTTGCGGAGATGGTTGAACAACGCCACAGCGCACGACCGCTACCCAATCCCGCATATCCAAAATTTTTCTGTTCATTTGGCGGGGGCGCGCGTTTTTTCTAAGATAGACTTGGTCCGCGGTTACCACCAAGTCCCAGTGCACGCTGAGGATATACCCAAAACAGCGGTAATAACTCCGTTCGGTCTATTCGAGTTTTTGCGCATGCCATTTGGGCTTAAAGGCGCTGCGCAGATGTTCCAATGCATGATGGACACGGTGTTGCGCGATCTCCCCTTCGTATTCATCTACCTGAACGACATCTTAGTAGCCAGTGCGTCCGAAGACGAACACGAAAAACACCTCACAGCAGTTTTCCGGAGGTTGGGAGAGCACAGTTTAATAATCAACCCAGCGAAGTGTCAGTTCGGGGTGACGCAGATTGATTTTTTTGGGGCATCGCGTCTCTCCAGAAGGAGCGGTTCCGCTGCCTGACAAAGTGCACGCGGTAGCAAATTTTCCCCAGCCACAAACGGTCAAGGCGTTACAGGAGTTTTTGGGAATGGTGAATTTTTATAACGTTTCCTCCCCCGCGCAGCACAGCTCATGCAACCATTGTATGCAGCACTCAAAAAACAAAAACCCACAAATAAGATCGAATGGTCTCCGGAGCGAGAGCGAGCATTCTCGGAGGTCAAAACAGCCCTGGCAAACGCTGCATTATTAGCACATCCAGACCCAACGGCCCGCATAGCGCTCACTACTGACGCGTCAGATGTGGCCATAGGGGCGGTCGTGGAGCAGCATGTAGCCGGGGCTTGGCAGCCACTCGCCTTTTTCAGCAGGACTTTGTGCGATAGTGAACGAAAATACAGCGCATTCGACAGGGAGTTGTTAGCTCTCCACTTGGCCATTTGCCACTTCCAGTTCTGGCTGGAGGGACGCCGTTTCATCGCGTTCATTGACCACAAGCCGCTGACATTCACGATGGCCAAGGTTTCAGAACCGTGGTCGGGCCGGCAGCAAAGACAGCTGGCTGCCATCTCAGAGTTTACTACCGATATTTAGCACGTGGCGGGTAAACTGAATGTAGTGGCAGACTGTCTCTCGCGCGCCGTGGCGGCCCCAGTCCGCGTAGGGATAGATTATGCAGCCATGGCCGCGGATCAGGTTAGCGACGCGGACGTGCGCGCGCTCCAGTCTGGACCAACAGGGTTAAGGCTGGAGAACAGGGTGCTGCAAGACGGTATGCCCCCCCTAATCTGCGATGTCTCCACTGGGCGACCGCGTCCTGTGGTACTGGCCGCATGGCGCCGCCGCATTTTTGACTCGATTCATTCTCTGGCGCACCCGGGAGTGCGCGCGTCGGTCAAAATGGTAGTTTTGACCGACGCCACTACCATTTTTGACCAAAATGGTAGTGGCGTTTTTAACAGCATGGGTAGCGCGCTTTGGAGTCCCGTCGGACATTACGTCCGACAGAGGTCCTCAATTTGTTTCCGAACTTTGGTCAGCAATGGCCCGCAGCCTGGGGGTAACGATCCACCACACAACCGCGTACAATCCGCAGGCTAATGGGTTATGCGAACGTTTTCATAGGTCATTGAAAGCGGCTCTCAGAGCGTCACTGACGGATGCAAATTGGGTGGACAGGCTACCATGGGTTTTATTGGGGTTGCGTTCTGCACCTAAAGAGGACTTAGAAGCCTCCCTGGCTGAGCTAGTTTTTGCGCAGCCACTTTGGCTGCCCGGGGAGTTTCTCCCAGATAATCCTGCGCCAGATAGCTCCCCATTTCAGCGGTTGCAGCGTGGCACAGAATCGGGCACGCTGCCTGGCCCCGTTCACCACAGTTTTCCGCGCGTTTTTGTGCCTAAGGCTTTGAAAAACGCGGAGTTTGTTTTTGTCAGACACGATGCCCATCGCCCACCGCTGCGACCACCTTATGATGGACCATTTAGAGTGCTGGAAACAGGGGACAAGCATTTTTTGCTAGATTTGGGGGGCAGGAAGGAAAAGATTAGCATAAACAGACTCAAACCCGCCTTTGTGGTGGCGGACGAGGATGTGCTGTTGGCCAGGGCTCCTCGGCGTGGCAGACCCCCTCGGGGACATTCCCCAGAACACCCACAGGGAGTGACAAACAGTTCTCACCCCCAGACAACAGCTCCCCAGCAGGATGGCGCCGCAGAAGTGGCGAAGCCCGCTTACAGCAGATACGGGAGGAGACTGAGGCCCAAGCAGCACGTGGGTTAATGTGTAATGATTTTATCATGACATGCAGACTGTTATTCTGTTGTTCCATCTTAGATGTTTGGGGGGGGGTCATGTGGGACACATATGTATCACTTTAAGCTTCACATCTCAGAGTAGAACAAAGAACTGGGCCTCCTGTGAGATAACAGGAGGATGTGAAAATTTAGTCTTTGGTATGCAAGAGACGGCCTTGGGGGATTTCCTGGTCTGCCAGAGACTAGGAGGAGGATGTTATAGGATTTAAGGGAAGATGCATTGTTACTTGTGATTAAATGCAATGTGACTGTGAGCTTTGAAGGTCCTGGATATATAAAGGACGAATGTCTGTGTTTTTCCTCTTTCTGCTTTGCTGATGTTGGAAGATGTGAATAAACCTGACTCGTGAGATAAACCCTGCCTCGTCATTTTCATATTTCCACAATTAATAAAAAAAATATCTACAACTCAAGCAAGTATGAAGAAGTCGTTTTTTTCATTTGCAAGCAACAAAAAGTAACATTTCTAATAATCAGACAATGTATCCCCCCCTGCTGCAGACTTGGTATTGCCCAACCGGTCCTTGCGCCTTCACTAAGTAGGAGTCAGTTGTAAAGGCGGCAGGTGGGGATGCTGGTATGGAATGCATTCAGCTCAGTGAGAGAACATGAAACAAGCTCCACAAGGGCAACAAACCATTTTAAATTGGTTAAACTTGTCAAACAAAAGGACCAAACCCTCTGTTCAAAACGAGGTAAATATCATATTATTGATTTATCTTGTGAATTGTTGTGTGAAGTTAGCTGGTTGCAAATTTGCTAATAGGAGTTACACCAGTGAATAACTGTGCTGCCTGACAGCATTTAGATGATCTGAGAAATGATTAGCTTTTCTCATGCAAATTTGGTCTTTACATTGTATTTATAGAAGCTGGGTTAAATCATCTCAGACTAGATGCAGAGGGTAAACAGAGAAGGACAATAGGTATTGAGATGAGAGAGATTATGGTGAGGTAGCAGGAAGAAGTAGCTGGGGGGAGAAAGGTTGAATGTATTGTGATGCGAGATGTCATGCAGATGTGAGATGGGCGGATGATATAAAAGGAGAGACCCTGGTGTATTGATATATGCTTTTTCTGTGTATGACTGATGTGAGAGTGAATAAAGTCATCTGCTGCATAAGTCTGCCTCCGTTATTTGCACACTCCACACTGGTGACCCCTTGACGAATTATGGACCATGAGGCAAGAACCCCTGAGACGGCCCGGACGGGGAGCCCCAGCAACGCGTGCACTGTTTCGGTCAAACTACTGGACTTTTGGCTGCACGACCAATGGTCTTGGTTCCACCACACCAAGGCTCAGTTCGCCCTCCGGGGAATAACGGCAGATGACACCAGATATTACTATGTGGTCGCAGCAAGTAGCGAGCGTGCTCCAACAGCCTCCAGCTCACGACAAATACGGGGCTCTCAAGGCCGCGCTGACCGGTGCTACACGCTCTCGGACTGTGAGAGAGCAGAGAGGCTCCTGAGGCGCTCCGAGTTAGGAGATGGGTTGGCGGTCGAACTGATGGAGAAGATGTTGGCGTTGATGGGCACGGACAACGGGCATTTTCTGTTTGCCCACCTTTTCCTCCGGAACCTCCCAACAGAGGCGAGAGCGGTTCTTGCCAATTCGCCGTTGCTGGCCGCGCGTGACTACTGCGCGCTAGCCCAGGAGGCAGATCGGATCATCCTCACCACCAGAGCCCTCACAGTGAACGCGGCAACGTTGGAACCCAGCGAGACGACCAGCAGAGGCGAGGAGCCGGCGACGGTAGCGGCAGCGGGGGCCAGGAAGCACCAGAGAGACACGCTCTGCTTCTACCACCGCCGCTTTGGAGAGAATGCACGCAGATGCATGCCACCGTGCCAATTCAAGCATTCGGGAAACGCCAAGGCTGGCAGTCATTAGCAGCTGTGACCGCCGGTGAAGAGAACAAGCTGCTCTACATGACGGACTCGCGCTCAGGGAGATGGTTCCTCGTAGACACTGGCTCCCAAAAGAGCCTCATCCTGCCGTCCTACGCCAACAGGCTAGCGGGAGCTAGCAGCCCCCAGCTGGTAGCCGTAAACGGCTCGGACATTAAGACTTTTGGTGAGAGAACACTGACTTTATCCCTACACGGCCGTATGTACGAGTGGACTTTTGTCATAGCGGCATTGAGTTTCCCAATTCTAGGAGCTGATTTTCTGTGTGTACACGGGTTGCTAGTCGATGTTGCTAACAGGCGTCTGGTTAATGCAATGTCTTTTGATTCTCTCCCCTGTACAGCTCGAGGGGCCGGGCCAATAACACAAGCCAACGTCACAGCTCCAGGCGGTAAGTTCCACACACTGCTTACTCAGTTCCCAGCACTCACGGTCCCGACGTTTTCAGCGGCCAGCACTAAACACGGGGTGGAACACTTTATCACCACCACTGGGCCGCCCGTTTTCGCACGACCTCGGCGCCTGGATGCAGCTAAACTGGCCATAGCGCGCAAGGAGTTTGCCAACTTGGAAAGGTTGGGCATCATCAGGCGCTCAAACAGCCCATGGGCATCCCCGCTACACATGGTCCCTAAGGCCGACGGATCGTGGCGACCGTGGGGAGATTTCCGCAGGTTGAATAACGCCACAGCGCACGACCGCTACCCGATTCTCCATATTCAGGATTTTTCTGTTCACCTCGCCGGGGCACGCATTTTTTCTAAAATAGACTTGTTCCGTGGTTACCACCAGGTCCCAGTGAGCGCGGAGGACATAATCAAAACAGTGGTAATAACTCCATTTAGCTTCTTTGAGTTTTTACGCATGCCCTTCGGATTAAAAGGCGCGGCACAGACATTCCAACGCATGATGGATGCGGTGTTGCGCAATCTGTCATTTGTGTTCGTCTACCTGGATGATATCCTGGTGGCCAGTGCGTCCGAAGACGAACACGTAACCCACCTCAGGATGGTTTTCCGGAGGTTGGAGGAGCACGGGCTAATAATCAACCTGGCGAAATGCCAGTTCGGCTTGACGAGGATTGACTTTTTGGGGCACCGCGTCTCACCGGAGGGAGCGATACCCTTGCCCGACAAGGTGCACGCCGTGGCGAATTTTCCCGGGCCTCAGACGGTCAGGGCGCTGCAAGAGTTTTTGGGGATGGTGAACTTTTATAACCGGTTCCTCCCCCACGCAGTTCAACTTATGCAATCATTGTACGCCGCGCTCAAGAAACGGAAACCGGCGGACAGAGTCGAATGGGCTCCTGAGCGGGAGCAGGCATTCTCTGAGGTTAAAACAGCCCTGGCAAATGCCGCACTGTTGGCGCACCTAGACCCAGTGGCCCGGATAGCGCTCACTACCGATGCCTCGGACATGGCCATAGGGGCCGTTGTGTAGCAACGCGTCGCTGGTTCTTGGCAGCCGCTCGCTTTTTTCAGCAGGGCTTTGCGCGACAGTGAGCGTAAATACAGCGCGTTCGACAGAGAGTTGCTGGCTCTCCACCTGGCCATACGCCACTTCCAGTTCTGGCTGGAAGGGCGCAGCTTCACAGTGTTCGTGGACCACAAGCCGCTAACGTTCGCAATGGCCGAGGTTTCAGAACCATGGTCGGGCCGGCAGCAGAGACAGCTGGCCGCGATCTCGGAGTTTACGACCGATATTCAGCATGTGTCAGGTAAACTGAATGTGGTGGTGGACTGCCTCTCGCGCGCAGTAGTGGCCCCAGTCTGCGTGGGGATAGATTATACAGCCATGGCCGCAGAGCAGATTGGCGATGCGGACGTGTGCGCGCTCCAGTCTGGACCAGCAGGGTTAAGGCTGGAGAGCAGAGTACTGCAAGACGGCAGCCCCCCCCCCAATCTGCGACGTCTCCATGGGACAGCTGTGCCTGGTGGTCCCAATTGCTTGGCGCCGCCGAGTGTTTGAGTCAGTTCACGCTCTGGCGCACCCAGGAGTGCGTGCGTCAATCAAAATGGTGGGAGCGAAGTTCATATGGCCAGGCCTGCGCAAACAAGTGAAAGAGTGGGCGGCAGCCTGCGTAGCGTGCCAACGAGCCAAAGTACACAGACACACGAAGGCTCCTTTGGAGCCGTTTCGTATACTGGCTAAGAGGTTCGACCATGTTCACGTGGACCTCGTGGGCTCCCTCCCGCCATCGCAGGGGTGCACGCACCTTCTGACAGTGGTGGACCGCACCACATGGTGGCCAGAAGCAGTCCTGCTGGCGGCAACCACGTCCGTGGACGTGGCGCGCGCTTTTTTGATGACATGGGTGGCACGTTTTGGCATCCCGTCGGACATCACGTCCGATAGGGGCCCACAGTTTGTTTCTGACCTCTGGTCCACGATGGCCTATAGCCTGGGTGTTGCAATTCATCGCACAACAGCGTACAACCCACAGGCCAATGGGTTATGCGAGCGTTTCCATAGGTCACTGAAAGCAGCACTCAGGGCTTCGCTGATGGATGCAAACTGGGTAGACCGGTTGCCGTGGGTTTTGTTGGGGTTGCGTTCCGCACCAAAAGAGGATTTGGAGGCTTCCCCGGCGGAGGTTGTTTTTTCTCAGCCACTGCGGCTCCCCGGGGAATTTTTGCCAGATAATCCCGCGCCGGACAACTGTCTAGCTCAGTGTTTGCAGCATAGCGCAGGTACAGGCACGCTGCCGGGCCCGGCCCACCACTGTTTTCCACGCGCTTTTGTGCCAAAAACTTTGAAGAACGCGGCGTTCATGTTTGTCAGGCACGATGCCCACCGCCCCCCATTGCGCCCACCCTACGATGGCCCGTTCAGAGTGCTGGAAACAGGGGGCAAATATTTTTTGTTAGACTTGGGAGGTCATAAGGAGAAAATATGTACAGACCGACTTAAGCCCGCCTTTGTGGTGGCGGACGAGCAAGTGATGTTGGCTCGGGCCCCTTGGCGTGGAAGACCCCCACTGAGAACTCCCCAGGTAAACGATTCATCAGAGCAGCCACACGGGCAAGTCGAAGGTTCCCCCCCCCCCACCGCCATGGCCCACCCGCAGACAGACACACCCCCAGGAGCCCCCCACTGGCACAGCAGCGCCGCGGAGGCAGAAAATCCCCGTTACAGCAGATACGGGAGGAGACTGAAGCCAAAAGGATGTGAGGACTGAAACTCAGTCTGAGATTCTGGGGGGGCGGTGTAGAAGCTGGGTTAATCATCTCAGACTAGATGCAGAGGGTAAACAGAGAAGGACAATAGGTATTGAGATGAGAGAGATTATGATGAGGTAGCAGGAAGAAGTAGCTGGGGGGAGAAGGGTTGAATGTATTGTGATGCGAGATGTCGTGCAGATGTGAGATGGGCGGATGATATAAAAGGAGAGACCCTGATGTATTGATATATGCTTTTTCTGTGTATGACTGATGTGAGAATGAATAAAGTGGTCTGCTGCATAAGTCTGCCTCCGTTATTTGCACACTCCACATATTAATCATTCATGAAATGTGATCAGAATGGATTTGTTCGTCAACTGTTAGAGTGAAATTTATGTGTTTCAGTACTCATCAAAATGTTAGCAGCTCCGTACATTTATAAGCACAAACAAAATCTACTCCAACCACTGGTCCTTAAATATAAATGCGTTTAAATATTGCTCGTCATCCCCACGAAATTCAAGTTAACCTTAAACTGTTCTGTATTTTTAAAATGTCATGATTTTGATAATTATAAAATTCAATTAAAAAGCAAGTTTTACCACTTTTGATTACAGACTAAGTCACACGGAAGGCTATTCCTAAATATCCATGTTAAAATAGATTATTTTCCCTACAGATCCTTTTCAGATCTTCTATCCTCTGTTAAAATACCACAACTGCACAACAGAGTATCTACACAAATATATAAGAAATAAACACCAAATAGAGGAATGAAAGAATAGATGCATTTCATATTCCTAAACTTTTTATAAATTTTTTTACGTGTTAAAATGAGTTCAAAAGCATTACAGTACAGCATCACTGATTTATTTATTTAATTGAGCTTAAAATCACATTTCTAGTTTTCTGTTCCCATTTTATTTAATCAGGATACAGCATTACACAAATTAGGCAGTGACCAAACACTGAGATATTGATGGCTTATTATCACTGTATAGTGATTTAGCTCCTAGTATGATTCATCACCTTAACACTGTATCTTTTGAGTTTGTTGGTGTTTAAGGGTCCATTTGCAATAAAGGGAGTGCTAAAAAATAAATAAATTGATAACTAAAAAGTTGCAATGCTTCTTTCAGCATTTTTTTCCCAGCATTTGTCACCTCCTCCAGCCTGTTGCTTTTCCCGTCTAGTAGGGGCAGAACGCTGCACTGCATCTAGAGAAAGCATATTATAAACCCATTTAAAGTTAGAGCTGTCCTCACTACCAACTTGTGGGGCTCCAAATATTCTCTCCAATCTTTTTTCTCCCTTAGTAAACTTCATCAGTGTTTTATGTAGTACTGTGACGTTTCTAATGCCACTTTTTCATGCGTGCAACTTTTTTTTGTCACAGTTTTACAGCTTTTTTTGTAAATCGCAGACATTTTTTTCTTGGAAATTTGCCTACTTGGATCTTCCTATTAGCGTAAACTTTTGACCAATTGCACTGAGTTTCTTTCTTCAGCAGAAGTCGTAAACCTGACTAAAAAAGGAAACGGAGGGGGACTTGGAAGCCGATTGGTCAGTTCAAAGTTCTGAGGCATGTATGTCTCCCACAGAGAGAGAATTTGATATCCTAAACATGTATATGCTCCCATTAAAGCATACATTCCTTAAAACTTGAGTGACCAAGATATTCTACTTAATAATAAAGGAACAAACAATGTGTCTACATTGTAAATGTGATACTTTCTTTATGGTAGGCATGCAAAATAAATTCTTCCTGAAAATAGAGCAACACATATATCAAATCATATCAATAAAAGCATTTCAAACCATAATTGTCCATCACAGGGTCTGGCCATATCTTCAATAGTGTCCTGAGAAGTATCTTCTGAAAAATTGAGAGTCTTGAGAGAAGAATATGAGTTTAATTGTTCAATTCATATTTCAACTGCAGAGAGAAAAAAAATATTCCTGAGTCATCCACTGGAGGGCAATGTGGGATTCATATGGAGAGCAAGGAAGGGCAGTTTAGGTCTGAAAAATCTCAAACAGCTCTTGAAACATAAAGCTGTCTTGTGGGGATGTGCTTTATTGAATTTACGATAAACAGTCCAAGCCATTCCTGGCACGAAAGGGGTTTGAGAATCGCTTTACCAATGGAATGTAGTTTCAGCTGTTGTCTTTAGGTGAAGGAAAGCAATTCCTGACCAGACCTTGGGTGAAACAATTTTTCCTCAGCAAAGAATGATTTTATAAATTGGAACCCAGGGGTCAATGCTACAGTAAATACAATAAATTTTAAAAATATTAGTGATAATTAAGAACAAAATAAAGAGGCCAAGGCAACTTGTCTAGCTGGGACTAAATACCAAAGTGAAAAGATGAGTCTTTAACAGTGTTTTTAAAGTGCTCTAGTGTCTGTGCAGCAGTAATCTGATAGGGTAAGCTGTTCCACGGTTTTGAGGCCACCCAGAGGTGGTTCTAGGATCAGAGCTTTAGGGGTGCTGAGCACCCAATGAGTCCCCCCCCCCCACACACACACACGTTATTTTATTAGAGTTACATCTTTCATACATCTCCTCCCTGGCTTCTAGTTAGTGAACATGGTACTGATGATACATAAAAACATTGGCAGCTTGGATTTAATATTTTGCTTATACCAAAACGACAACAACTTGTTCCTCTTGAATTCAAACAATGTGCAGTGGTTGACACAGTGATTCAATAGTTGATACCAGAATCAACTGTTCAAAGGAAATCATTTAAAACTTTTAAAAGTGTTGTTTCAGTACTATGATGTGCTTTAAAACCAGACTGGAATTTCTCAGAAATGTCATTTAGATCAATGTGGGTTTGTACAATTGTTCATAAACCACTTTTTCTAGGACTTTTGAAATAAAAAGTTTTGAGATGGGTCTAAAATTAGATAAAACTGGGGGAGGGGGGGGGTCAAGATTAGGCTTTTTAATGAGGGGCTGGACCACAGCACATTTAAGAGCTGAAGGAACATCACCAGACATTAAAGTACAATTAATTATATCCACCACAGAGGGACCAATAATGTTAAAAACTTCCTTAAAAGTTGGGGTGGCAAGCTTTTAAAAGGACAGTTTGAAGGCCGTAAACGTTGAACCGTGTCAGTCACAGGAGTAAGACACACTAGTTCAAAACTATCAAAAACAGCTGAGCACATCGTTGAAACTGGAAGATCTGCTGTAGGTGGAGACAGAGATGACCTTCCAGCAGAAATTTTGTCAAAAAACTGAAGGAATTTCCCACACATTTTGTCTGAATGTAGAACACCATTGCGGTCACAGGGATTTAAAAGAGAGTTGATGTAGAAGAGCTTGAAATGATGAGGCGATTTAATATATAAACCAAAGTTTAACTATCAGCTCTCCTAACAAGTCTCATCTAGTGCAGAGGTAGCAGAAGGAAAAGAGACCGAATATCTCCGGCTCACTGACTTTATACTTGCACATAGCAAAAGACATGCATAACAAAGGCTGACATCCCTCATTATCTTAATCCCCCCATTGTCTTGGTATTTCCTCTCCTCGCCCTAGGGGGTGAGGGTATCTCCTCCAGTCTCCACCGCAGTGTCTGGGAACGTCTTTGTTCTTCCCTTGGTGGTTGAGAGCCTTTGTCCTTTCAGAGGTGTGAAGTTGCTTTACATATGTAATTACCAAACATTTCCACATGCTTCAACATATGTAGGTTACGGAATATATGATTAATATAGCCCACAGCCCCCCCCCCCAAACGACTAAGAAAGGACAGTAGAAAGGTTCACAGTCTAAGATAATTACTATGACATACTAAGTGTTACATCTCTTGCCACAGAATAAACTTTCCAGCAGCCATGACCCTAAGAGAGTTCAGTGGTAATCATAACAGCATAGTAAAATCATAAGTCAGTCCTAAACTGTTGCAGCACAATTAGTGAACAATTGTGGAGTAGTTTGCATCAGTCCCTGTGCTGTCTGGGTTTTAATCTTCTCCCAAAACTGCTGTGGGTTCGTTTAGGCGTCCTGCTGGGACCTTCTTGTGAGGAATCTGCAGCGTGGGAAGGAGAGTGGTTAATTGTTCCCTGCAGGGGGGCTGAGTCTTTTCTCTTGGGGGGTCTACCCCGCCGAGGTGCTCTCGCCAACTGTGCAGGCTCGTCTTTCAACAAGAAGGCAGGTTTAAGTCTGTCAATGCTGACTGTTTCTTTTCTATCCCCAAAATCAAGCACAAAGTGTTTATCACCATGTTCCAGCACTCTGAATGGCCCATCGTATGCTGGGCGGAAAGTTGGTTTTAAAACTTCATGCCTAACAAAAACGAACTCAACGTTTTTTAAAGCTTGAGGGACAAAAACCCGTGGAAAGGAGTGATGAGCTGGACCGGGGAGAGAGTCCGGTCCGTTGCTGCCTAAAAACTTTGGGACTGGAAGATGCCCTGGCTCTGGGTTCTCTGGTAAAAATTCACCTGGGAGCCTGAGAGGCTGTGCAAAAACTAATTCTGCCGGAGAGGCGTCTAGATCCTCTTTAGGAGCAGCACGCAACCCCAATAAAACCCAGGGAAGTTTATTTACCAAATTTGTATCCATTAGTGAGGCTCTGAGGGCAGCCTTTAAAGACCTGTGAAAACGCTCGCATAACCCATTAGCCTGAGGGTGATAAGCGGTGGTGCGGTGAATTGTTGCCCCTAAGCTGCTGGACATGGCTGACCAAAGCTCTGAGACAAATTGAGGCCCCCTATCGGACGTGATGTCAGATGGGACGCCGAAACGTGCTACCCAGTTTGTCAAAAAGACGCGAGCGACTTCCTCCGCTGTGGTTGCCGCTAGAGGGACTGCCTCTGGCCAGCGTGTGGTGCGGTCTATCATTGTTAACAGGTGTGTGAAACCTTGGGAGGAAGGTAGTGGCCCCACGAGGTCGACATGAATGTGGTCGAACCTTCTAGCAGGGATTGGGAAAGGCTCCAGAGGGGCTTTTGTGTGTCTGTGTATTTTGGCGCGCTGACAAGAAATGCAAGTTTTTGCCCATTCTTTTACGTTTTTGCGCAGGCCTGGCCACACAAACTTTTCGGCGACCATTTTAACCGAGGCACGCACACCTGGGTGCGCGAGGGAGTGAATTGCGTCGAAAATACGGCGGCGCCATGTAGCTGGTACTAACGGGCGAGGTCGGCCGGTTGAAACATCGCATATTAGGGGGGGCACGCCGTCGCGTAAACCCTTTTTCTCCAGCCTTAACCCTGTTGGTCCAGACAGGAGTGTGCGCACGTCCGCGTCACTGCTTTGTTCCTCTGCCATGGCTGCATAATCTATCCCTGCATGGATAGGTGCTGCGTATGTGTCTGCGTTAGTGAAGAGTTCTGCTGCTGAGGCTATAATCTGTCTCCTCGCGCTCTGGTGATGTCACAGCGCGAGAGAGGCAGTCTGCTACCACGTTAAGTTTGCCTGCCACGTGTCGAATGTCTGTGGTGAACTCTGAAATCACAGCCAGCTGTCTTTGTTGCCTGCCTGACCATGGTTCTGAAATTTTAGCCATAGCAAAGGTGAGCGGTTTATGGTCTACAAAAGCCGTGAAACTCCGCCCTTCTAACCAGAACTGGAAGTGGCGGATGGATAAATGAAGCGCTAGCAGCTCCCTGTCAAAAGTGCTGTATTTACGCTCAGTTTGGTTTAGCGATTTGCTAAAGAATGCTAAAGGTTGCCAGATCCCGCTGACATGTTGTTCTACAACTGCCCCTATAGCCAGGTCCGAAGCGTCTGTGGTTAGCGCGATGCGGGCCGAGGGATCTGGGTGAACTAACAATGTGGCGTTAGCTAGAGCGCTCTTTACTTCTGCGAAGGCGTGTTCGCGCTCCGGGGTCCATTCGACCGCGTTGGAAGCTTTTCTGAGCGCGTCATATAGGGGCTGCATGAGCTGAGCTGCGTGGGGGAGGAAACGGTTGTAAAAATTAACCATTCCTAAAAATTCTTGTAGCGATTTGACCGTCTGTGGCCGTGGGAAACTTTTTATCGCGTGAACTTTGTCTGGAAGTGGAACTGCCCCCTTCGGAGAGACTTTGTGTCCTAAAAAATCAATTTGTGACACGCCGAATTTGCATTTGGCTGGATTGATTATTAGCCCGTGCTCTTCTAGTCTCTGAAAAACCGTAGTGAGGTGCTGCTCGTGTTCTTCCTCAGACGAGCTGGCTACCAGCATGTCGTCGAGGTAGACGAAGACAAAAGGAAGGTCGCGTAAGACCGCGTCCATCATTCGTTGAAAAGTTTGAGCAGCATCTTTGAGGCCGAAAGGCATTCGCAGAAATTCAAAAAGGCCGAAAGGGGTTATTACAGCTGTTTTAGGAATGTCCTCCGCTCGGACTGGGACTTGATGATAACCGCGGACTAAGTCTATTTTTGAAAAAATGCGCGCACCCGCCAGATGTAGTGAAAAATCTTGAATGTGAGGAATTGGGTAGCGGTCATGCGCTGTAGCATTGTTTAATCTGCGGTAATCTCCGCACGGTCTCCAAGAACCGTCGGATTTCGGAACCATGTGAAGTGGTGAGGCCCAAGGGCTCTTCGAGCGTCTAACAATGCCCAATTTTTCAAGGGTCGTAAACTCGTCCCGTGCTATGTTGAGCTTGGCCGCGTCTAAGCGGCGAGCTTTGGCAAATATGGGTGGGCCCGTTGTGGGAATAAAGTGTTCAACCCCGTGTTTAGCCACAGTGGCTGAGAATTTGGGAATTGTGAGTGCTGGAAATTGGGTGAGGAGTTGTTCAAACTTACCTCCTGCCGTGGTGACATTAGCCTGCACAGGTGGTGGAGAAACTCGAGCTGAGCATGGAATAGAAGCAAAGGACAGTGCATTAACCAAACGCCTATTTGCTAGATCCACTAATAACCCATGTGCACACAAAAAATCTGCGCCTAACAAATTAAAACTCACCGCCGCTACAACAAATGTCCATCTGTAGTTGCGGCCGTGGATGTGGAGGCGCAGGCTCTTTTCGCCGAAAGTGTCGATGTTAGAGCCGTTGGCTGCCACCACTCCGTTGCCCCGGGTGCCCATGGCTCGATCTGCGTGGGAGGGCGTGACGAAACTCAGCTGAGCTCCTGTGTCGATGAGGAACTGCTTGCCGGTGTGTCCATCCGTCACATACAACAGCTTATTCTTCTCGCCGAGAACCGCTGCCGTTAATGGCTCTCGGCTTTGGCGCTTTCCCGAAACCGTAAATTTGCAGGGGGGAACGCATTTGCGGGCCTTCTCGGCGAAACGGTGGTGATAACAACAGACGTCGCTCTGTCTGTTACGTTTTGGCCGTGTCGCTGTCACCGCGGGCTGGATCTGCTCAGTGGGTTGTGGCTCTTTGTGGTTCCGGGCATCAGCGTTGAGGTCTGCGGATGCTGCTGTGGGTGTCAGCTCCTTGCAGGCGTTGATGAGCCGATGAGCTTCATTGGCCAGCACACGGAAGTCTTGGTGGTTGTTGCATCTCATGTTGGCGAGCGTCCCTCTCATGTGTGGCGGCAGCGTGCTGAGGAATATGAATTGGAAGAGGAAGTTGTCATTGTCCTCTTCTTTAAGCTGTAGCAAATCCTCCATGAGGGCTTCAGGTGTGCACCCTCTGTGGCCGTAGACCGCCAGGATCTTCTCGGCTCTCTCTTCAGCTGAGGGGACGTAATTCGCCACGATGGTTGCTTTAAGCGTTTCATATTTGTCTTGGGCCGGCGGCCGGCGGATCATGCTCCACGCACACTTCGAAGTGGCGGCGTCGAGTTTGGAGACGATATGGTAGAATTTGGTATCGTCAGCCGTGATGCCCGCCAGTGTAAACTGGGCTTCAGCTTGCTGAAACCACGAGGCAGGGTCTTCTTGCCAGAAGTCTGGCAGCTTGACAGCGACGGCATTCGTGTATACCATCACTGCTGTGTCCGCAGGGTGAGAGTGCCTTGCTTCGGCTCTTACAGCGGTGCTGGTGCTCGGTTGAGCCCTCTCAATCCCTTCTGCCGGGGGGGACAGTCGTCCATCTGTTCCCCCGTCTGCGTGGTCGCTGGCGTCTGCCTGGGTCGCCACGGATGAGTCGATTGCGGGGGTATGCCTCAGGACCATACTCGCGTCAGGGGTCACCAGTGTAGAAGAGCTTGAAATGATGAGGCGATTTGATATATAAACCAAAGTTTAATTATCAGCTCTCCTAACAAGTCTCATCTAGTGCAGAGGTAGCAGAAGGAAAAGAGACCGAATATCTCCGGCTCACTGACTTTATACTTGCACATAACAAAAGACATGCATAACAAAGGCTGACATCCCTCATTATCTTAATCCCCCCATTGTCTTGGTATTTCCTCTCCTCGCCCTAGGGGGTGAGGGTATCTCCTCCGGTCTCCACCGCAGTGTCTGGGAACGTCTTTGTTCTTCACTTGGCGGTTGAGAGCCTTTGTCCTTTCAGAGGTGTGAAGTTGCTTTACATATGTAATTACCAAACATTTCCACATGCTTCAACATATGTAGGTTATGGAATATATGATTAATATAGCCCACAGTTGAAATCATTAAAAAGAAACTGAGGTTCGTGAATATTGACTGACACCAGGTTTGATTAAAAAAAAACAAACAAAACAGACTTTTTGCAGTTTTCACAGCCTGCCGATATTCCCCAAGACTGCCTTTCAAAATATCAAAAGAAACTTGAAGGTGGTCCATTTTCCATTTTCTTTCTGCATGTCTACAGATGTGCCTTAGGGTACGAGCAGAATCATTCAGCCAGGGTTCTGCTATTGGCTTGGAAGGTCTGCTTTTAAACAAAGCAACCAAATCCAATATTTCAGTACAAATGGAATTGAATATGTTTATCAACTCATTAGAGCTGAAGCTGCAATAATTATCCCGGGAGTCTGTATAAATTTGAAGTCAATCTGATCAGAAATGTAGAAGCTATACTGATGACAACAGAAAATGGCAAATGGACGAACAGATGGGTCAAAAATATTATACCCTCCGCAACTTTGCAGTGTGGGGTATAAATATAGGCGAAGTGGTGATCATGGGCTCCAAGCAGATGTACACTTCCAAGGTTTTGCATTGTTTAGCAAACAGCATTAAAAACTTAACGTGTGCTACACATTATTTAAAGCAGCACAACGCAACTTTCTTGTTCCTGGTAGGAAAATTGAAAAGACTACAACTATGGCGACTATGACCTGAGTTTCAACAGCCAATCACAGGGCACAACTTTAGCCGCCAACAACAAAGCACCCTGTGATTAGCTGCTGGGACTGAAGTCAAAGTCTTTATTGTCAATTCTGCCATATGTACAGCACATACAGAAAATTGAAATGACGTTACTCTGAGACCCACGGTGCAGCAAGGTAAACACTAAGTAGGAAATATGAATATAAAGTATAACATCTAACACCAACATTAAACATCAGTGCAACGAAAACCAACCCACTGACCAGAAGCTAACTAAAATACTAAGGGTGTGCAAAATAACTAAATATGATAAAAATTAAGACAGCATGTAGCGACTTAAGTGGCATGGAGTCCAAAAAGAGCAGTCCATTGCTGCATAAAATGACTGGTGCAGCCCTGAGATCAGTGTGTGTGTGTTGGAGTGAACAGTTCCTGGATGACAAAGTTCAGTTTGAAGCTCCTGAAATCAGTGTGTGTGTGTGTGTGTGTGTGTGTGTGTGTGTGTGTGTGTGTGTGTGTGTGATTGAGTCAACAGTACCTGGGGATGGCAGAGTTCAGTTGTTGAGGGAAGGGGGGAGTCAGAGTCCAGGATTTGTGTGTGTGGGGGACAGAAGGGCAAGAGGGCGGCAGAGCAGGGAGAGAGATGGGCTCCCTGACAGCCTGGTGGATGAAGCTGTCCTTGAGTCTGCTGGTCCTGGCCCAGAGACTCCGCAGTCTCCTTCCTGATGGCAGCAGATTGAAGAAGCTTTGTGATGGGTGGGTGGTATCACCTGCAATGCAGAGGGCTTTGCAGGTGAGGCAGGTGCTGTAGACGGCCTCAAGGGAGGGGAGAGAGGCACCGATGATCTTCTCAGCTGTTCTCACTATGCGCTGGAGGGTCTTGCGGCAGGACGCAGTGCAGGTGCCGTACCACACAGTGATGCAGCTGGTCAGGATGCTCTCAATGGTGCTTCTGTAGAAGGTACACATGATGGGGGCTGGGGCTCTGGCTCTTCTCAGTTTGTGGAGGAAGTAGAGATGCTGCCCAACTTTCTTGGCCAGTGATAACAGTGTTAGTGGTCCAGGAGAGGTCCTCTGTAATGCGCACACCCAGGAACTTAATGCTGCTCACCCTCCCCACAGCAGCACTATGAGCACAGCTGCTCAAGTCTCCACACCACATGGCAAGGCAGCTCACCTCACTCCTATAGTTCATCTCATCTCCATTGTTGATAAGACCCACCACAGTTGTGCTGTCTGCAAACTTGATGAAGAGGTTGGAACTGTGTGTCGATGTCCAGTTATGGGTCAGCAGAGTGAAGACAGGGGGCTCAGCACATATCCTTGGGGTGCCCCTGTGTTCAGAGTGATGGTGCTGGATATGTCACTGCCAACCCGTACCGCCTGCGGTCTCCCCGTCAGGAAGTCCACCAGCCAGTTACACAGTGAAGTGTTGAGCTTCAGCTGGTCCAGTTTGTGAATGAGCTGATAGAGGATGATTGTGTTGAATGCTGAACTAAAGTCTATGAACAACATTCTGACGAAGAAGTCCTTTGTGTCCAGATGAGTGAGGGCTGAGTGGAGGGCAGTAGAAATGGCATCATGGTCGAGCGATGGGACCGGTATGCAAACTGGAACGGGTCCAGGGAGGGGGGCAGGGCACACCTGATGTGCTGCATGGCCACCTGCTCGAAGCACTTGATGATTGAAGCAAGTGCAACCGGACGGTTGTCATTGTAGCAGGAGGGAGACGACTTCTTGGGGACTGGAATGATGGTGGTGGCTTTGAAGCACATGGGGACAACAGCCCGTCTCAATGAGATGTTGAAGATGTCCGTGAAGACACCTGTGAGTTCATCTGCACAGGCTCTCAGTGCGCAAACAGGTATGTTGTCAGAACCTGGAGCTTTGCGTGCATTGATCCTGCCAAGGGATCTCCTCACGCTGTCTGGGGACAGTGTAATCACCTGGTCGCCAGGAGGAGGTGGTGACTTCTATGCAGGGGTACTGTTGAGTGCCTTGAAGCAAGCGAAGAAGTCGTTCAGCTCGTTCAGCAGAGAAGTGGAGCTGTCGCAGGTCTGTAGTGTGGGCTTGTAGTCCGTGATGGTCTGTATCCCCCACCACAGACTCCGATTGTCTCTTCTGTCACTGAAACGGTGGGCTATCCTCCTGGAGTACTGCCTCTTGGCAGGTTGGCCCTAGCTGTCCTCAGGCCCACCTCGTCCCCAGTTCTGAAAGCAGCGTTCTGAGCTTTCAGGAACTTGCAGACTTCCCCTGTGAGCCATGGTTTCTGATTGGCCAGAACAGTGATGGTCTTAGTGTCCGTGACATCATCAATGCACTTTGCGATGTAGGCAGTAACAGTGTCTGTGTACTCCTGCAGGTCTGTGGTGTTGCTGTAGGTTGAGCCTGCTTGAATATGTTCCAGTCAGTGGTGGTGAAGCAGTCTTGAAGTGCCTCTAAGGACTCTTCTGGCCACACACGTACCCGTTTCCGAACTAGTTTGATGATTTTATCCAGTGGTCTGTATGCTGGAATTGGCATAACAGTGATGTGGTCAGAGGCACCGTGGTGGGGGAGGGCCTTATACGCTCCTCTGGTTGGTGTATTTCAAAAAACAGTCTTTGGGTCTATGTGGTTGAAATCTCCAGCCAAAATGAGAAAAGCATCAAGGTGGGCCATCTGCTGCTCACTGATGTGCTGGTACAGTTCATTCAGTGCCTCACTCCTGTTGTTGTTGGAGCTGGGAGGGAAATAAACGGCAGCTAGCAGTGTAGCCGTAAATTCCCTCGGAAGAAAGAACAGCCGGCGCTTGATAACCATAACCTCCAACAATGGTGAGCAGTGTTTATAGATCACAACAGCATCATAGCACCAGGGATCATTGATGTAAACACAGAGCCCGCTGCCGTGAGTCTTACCTCCGTTGATGACAGTTCTGTCTGCTCGGTAGCATGTTAACCGGTCTAGCTGGATGGCAGAGTCCGGGATGTTGTTGTTGAGCCATGTTTCCACAAGTTTATTTATTTAGCACATTTTGTGTACAAGACAATTCAAAGTGCTTTACATAAAAACATTCAAAAGCAATACATAATTTAAAAGCAAACTAAAAAGTAAATTAAAGATAAACAAAAACAAGTTAAAATAGAATACGAGAGAAATAAAACTTGCAGTACATTGTAGGAGATTAACAATTGCTCTACTGAAAGGCTGCAGCAAATAATAAAGCAGCTGAGAGTTTCAGCAGCACTGTTGCTTTCTGGGAGTTTGTTCCATATGTGAGGGGCATAAAAACTGAATGCTGCCTCACCATGTTTGGTTCTAACTCTGGGCACAGATAGTAGCCCTGACCCTGACGACAAACACAAAAACACAGCACGCTCTCACGGTCCTTGAGGCTTGAGCGTAGAAACGGATGTGCTCCAGCTTGTTGTCTAAACAGTGCACATTGGCCAGTATGATGGTGGGGATAGCTGGCTTGTGTGGGTTAGCCGCTAGCCTAGGTCAGGTACCTCCGCGTTTACCCCTTTTCTGCTTTCTGTCCCGCTGCTTATGGTGCCTCCACTGCAGGTGAAATGCATGGGTGGGTTTTCAGAGAAGTTCGCAATCCTATAGTTCTTCAGCGTGGTTCTACCAATGTTGAGGAGAAACTCATAGCTGTATGTGCATAGACGTGACGAAGACAAAAATACGTGACTTATAAGACGAAAAACACTAAAACACCATTTTATCAGGGCATAGAGTAGCCACAGCATCTGCACGCACCGCCGTGATAGTTGTAGTCTTTACAGTGATTCCATCAAAACAGAGCTGTTGCAGGCTATGGTGGAAGTGACAATTGGTGTACCATCTCAGTAATTTTGTAAACATTATTTTAAGGTCAAAATCTTATATAGTGTTGCTTTAAAATGCACAGGAGAGGCATGCTGTACCTCAGTTGTTCAAAAGAATAAGACTTCCCTGGTAAGATTCAAACCTGGAACCTCCAGCATACCAACCTACGAGGTACGGGGGGGCTGAAAAGTTCATAGTGGGCAAATTTGACCAAATGTGGTTTATTTTTCAACTGTAGGGATCAAAGTGCTGCAACGCCGATGGAAGAAGTGTGTGGACCGAAGGGGAGACTATGTTGAAAAATAAACCACATTTGGTCAAATTTGACCACTGAACTTTTCAGCCCCTAACTTTCTCAAAACAAAAATGCTCCATTGTCAGTGGGTTTCACGCAGCTGTAGAACAACATTTAAAACTTAAGGTGTGTGACACAGGAGGTTTTCAAATGCATAGCAGGGGTGTGTTGTACTTCAGTTGTTCAGAAAGAGAAGATTTCCAGGGGAGAACATGAACCCCGGGTCTCCAGCGTGACAGATGATCATCTTCAGCCCTGCACCACACCCTGACTTTCTCACACACTAACAAAATGTTCCACTGACAAGACACAAAGGATGATAGACTTTTCTTAAAGAGTTTGGATCACTACATCACAAGTGAAATCAGCCAAAGAGAAACTGTACATCTTGACTGGTCTACAAAAAAAACAACAACAAAAAAAAACTGACATTTTTGGATCATTTTAATAACTTTTCATTATCAATATCTGTAGAGGTGCTCTCTGCTTAATTTCAAGCAGTTTGGATGTATGGCCTCAGGAGTTAATTTTCAGTTCACTGGCACATTTTTGACAATATGGAGCAGAAAACTTCACTTTTAGAGTGTAAGATGAAGAGTGGAAGAAGGTTTGATGCAAATAAACTAACACTGAATATAAGTAAAACAAAATACATTATCTTTGGGAATTGTAGAACTGATTCGAATAAGAAAATCATGATAAATAATGTAGAAATTCAGAGAGTTGCTGAAACCAAATTTCTTGGAATAATAACAAATTAAATTGAAAACCACATATAAATTATATAAGGACCAAAATATCCAAAACAGCTGCAATACTATAAATGCCAGGATTTTTTAAAAAGAGCAATATTGTGTACTTTGTACTGCTCCCTCATCCTCCCATACATTATCTACTGTGCAGAAGTGTGGGATAACACACATAAAGCCAACACAAATCCAGTATTCATCCTTCAAAAGAGAGCAATAAGAATAGTAAATAAATCCAGCTATAAAGCACCATCAAACCCACTCTTCATCAAATTAAAAACACTCAAATTTAAACACTTGGGTGGATTTTAAAACAGCTCAGATCATGTTTAAAGTAAAACAACAATTACCTGACAGTGTCCAAGGGTTGTTTCACTTAAGAGAAACCCAACATGAACTGAGAGGGTTACTTTTATTAAAAAAGCACAAGAACTAATGCAAGATATCACTGTATCTCAACCAAAGGAGTTCAATTACAGACTGATTTTACTGATAAAATGAAAAGCTGTGAATCACTCAAATTTAAAATACTCTAAAAATAATCATATATTGAACAGCTATGAAATGGACTTAAGATGTATGTTGGACTGATTTCTTCTGGGCCTGTAAAAGGGGGTAGGACTAGGAAGTTGGCTTTTTTTAAACTTCATCTGACTCCTTTTCAAACATACATTGTTGATCTGATAGAAGAATGTTGAAGATCTTTTATCTACAAGGTTTCTTTTTTAACGTTTCCATTTTATCTTATTTTCTTTGTTTATATGTTTGAAATACAAATAAATAAATAAAAAGACCAGTGGAGAAAAGTTGTGAAATATTCCAGAGAATGGCGCCACCTATGTATGCAATGCCTTGATTTTTGATCTCCGAGTAGTGGGGAGAGTTTCACCAGACTGTAAAATTTCATGTTTCTATGTATTACAGTTTTTGCTCTCTGTGTACTTTTACTGGAGGAAAGAATTAGAACCAAAAGACCAAATCAGATTAGCTGAGTCATGATGCCACCTGTGAAAGTGCTTCTAAACACAAAAAAAAGGAAATGTACAGTTGCTCTGATTAATGATTATGTAGTTATAACAAGATATTTTTAGTAAAAACCGTCAGATTTTCACATGTTTTATTGAAGTCAATGTAGCACAACACATCACAGATCACCACAATCATGAAAACAGAATAAATTAAACAAACATTGATCTCATTTCAGTGCACATCAGTCATCAGAGCTAGTCTGCAGTAATAAATACAATATTCATGTTAATTATGAAATAAAGTGACACCTGACTGGAAATGTGTGAATTCTTCATTAAAATGTCCCTCTGACCCAGAATGTTTAACAGCAGATGTGTTTCGGACTCTTTGTGAAACTTCCAAACGACACACACAAACATTACAGCACATTTCACCATAAATAGATTCTCATATATTACTTCATTTTTAAACTTGCATTTCAGTCCCTTATGTACAGACAAATGTTCCCTTTAATGCAGGAATGAGAATAAAGTCCAGTTTGTACCTCATGTTTGTGTTAAAAATTCTCGTGCTCTGTACAAAATTCTAGTCTATCAGCATTAATTGTCATGTTTTTCCCCTTTAATTCTGCATTTGTTTCATATAAATAAACAGCTTCTTTTACTTGTACATTTGCTTATTTTTCTTGTAATTCAGAAGTCTTCTAAAGTGCATTTTTTCATGAAAGTTTCAGACATTTTCCAGCAGTCGTGCATTTATTTCCTCATAAATCTGCAGCCTTTTAATCCTAAAATTTTTCCTCATAAATCTGACTTTTTCCTGCAAATGTTTTTCCCCTCTAAAGTCTGCAAATTTTTATCCTAAAGTGTTGAATTTAATATAAATTTGCAGCTTTTTAAAAAAAAAAAAAAAAAAAATGTAATAGTGGTGCCATTTTAATCTTGATTAAAACTTCCGCCACTATTCGTTACACACCGTGAGATGTTTCAAGCAGGATGCAGCCTTAATCGAGACTAATCACAACCCAAGCTTTCACCATGCTCTCGCTTTATTGTGATTAATAACAGTTGATCGAGGTTAATCACTTCAAGGTGTGTTATGTTAAATGCATGAAGTCAGATGTGGTCATGCGATTAATCACAATCAACTGCGATTAAAGGGACACCACTAAAATGTACATTTTCTCAAATTTGTGTTTTTTAACCCCTTGTCAAAAAATTTTCATGCATTTGTGAATTTACCTTTGTAAATTTGTTTTTCTTCCCCTTAAGTTTGCACCTGGCTTATGTTTTTAAAATTTATGGTAAATTTGTGATTTTTATTCTGATTAAATTGGAGACTATCACAAATGCACTTTCTTATAATTAAATCAATAGCTTTATTACTCCTATTGACTGACCACAGCTTATATTAATAATCATTATTTGTGTGTTTTCACACCCAAGTTTGTTTGCTTCGTTCTCAATCAGTTGATAATTTTGTTATTTTCCATCATTTCCTCTTGGTTTGGGTGCCTTTCAGAAAGGGGGAAAAAAGATCAAGTGGACCAAAATGTGTCACATCAAATCACAGGAGGAGGTGTTCTCTGACTGGGTAGGTGTCGTTTTGCCATGGAAACAAGAAAAGTAAACACAGGAAGCAGTTTTTCCTTACCAGAGCTGCATGGAAGTCTGTGACGCATCAGAATGTGCGACTGCACATAGTGAAGGTGCACTCAGATCAAATGCAAACACATGACGCAAATACAAGAAACGCATGCGAATTTGGGCATTAGCGTGTCTGAGTAATTTGGTAGTGCTAGTTAGTAATCAGCCTTGAGATTCTGCCATCACCAGAGTTAAAGTATCAAAACTGGAGAGTAAACTAGTTTGAAAATGCGACTGCCACTCACCTGCAGACAGATGGCCGGGAGCTCTGCAGCTGAATTGGAATGTTGGAGTTATCCATTCAGACTCCTACCACGGACGTGCTGACAAGGGCTAGCAGGCTAGCACTGTAAAAAAACCGTCATCCAGGTAAAGTTTTAGAGGCAGGAACAACTTTTCCAGGTGAGAGCCCCATTGGATAACGTAAACCTAAACGTGACGGTGTTTTGGGGATTTCCACAGCAGGGGGAACACAGCTGCAGAAGCTATAAAGACAACTCCACCCGTTGGCTGCTCGCTCAGACGGTGAATTTATGTCAATTCGCATATTTACATTCAGCATGTTATTATGCAGCGCAAAAAAATTGCACGTTCGGTCTGAATGCACCTTGATGTTGAACATTGTCTGCATGTGTGTGGTTTAAAACTGAACAGATTAATGTGAGAGAAGGACAGACCACCTGATAATTGTCATTTCAGTGTTTCAATTATTTATTAAGCAGATGAAGTGATAAGATGCCAGATTCTGAGGGGTCACAGATTTCAGTGCAACACTAAAACTCCCCATTTTATTATCCTTCTCACAGAGCATTTTTAACATTGTTGCGGCATCAAGCAGCCGACTTCTGTATTTTTGTGGCTAGACAAGAAAATTCTCTAATGCTGTAAAAAACAAAAAGGTCCGTCTGGTCAGATGTTGAACTGCAGCTCAGATGCTAAACTATGAGGACAAACTGGAGCCTGGTTCAGTCTTGGGATTCACATTTAGGGTCTAAACAGAAACACTTACAGCGATGGATGCCCACCTACAGCTGACGGAGGAATGTGAGAGTGGGCGACAAATGTGAGTGGGATGGGCTCCATCACTCAGTCTGGGGCACGGAGATGGCAGGGCCTTTCGGATCGTCGAAGCGGTCCATGGTGTGCAGCTGCATGATCATGTGGAGGCCGTAGGTCAGGACCAGCACCATCAGGAGGCTGGTCACCAGGCCCATCCAGATCCCCGGGGAGAAGAAGCCGGCACAGTCGCTGGCGTATGAGAAGTCGCCATTGGTTACGTTGAAGCCCTGGATCTGGACCAAAGTAGGGGACAGGAAAAAGGGTTTCATCATTCATTCTGACAAAGGTAAAGTATGTCTTCAGTATAGGCAGCTCGGTGGAGCAGTGGTTAGCACCGTGGCAGCACAGTAAGAAGGTCATGGGTTTGATCCCACCCCATGACCATTAGTGACCCTTCTGTGTGGGGTTTGCATGTTCTCCCTGTGTCTGCGTGGGTTTACCCCGGGTACTCCGGTTTCCTCCCACAGGCCAAAAACATGCAGGTTAGGTTAACTGGAGACTCTAAAGTGGCCCTAGGTGTGAATGGTGAAGGGATTGGCTGCCTCATCCATCCACATGGATACCCTGAGTTTCCCTCTGGGATTAATAAAGTATATAAAATTTTAAAAAAAATGAAGTTTTTCTACTTTAAAAAACTCTCATTATAACTATCATATTTAGAAACAACAGTTATGACATCATACCAAAGATACAAAAATGTCATTACAGAGATTTATAATGAAGCTGTTCCTTCCTACAGTACCACTGTTCTGCCAGTAGGGGGGTGTCTTGTTAAACAGAGATTCAATTTTGTGACAATGCTGCCACCTGGTGCTGATAGGTGGAATTAATTTCAAGCGAACCAGCTCTTTGTTGACAGTACTGTTAGGATTCATGCAGCAGGTGGGGTTGGGGGGGGGGGGGCAGGACATGTCCCCAGTATCGTCATAAACTTTTCTGTATGATGCTAAGAAACTACTTAAAATTATTGAAGCAGAAATGTTTAGCAGAAATGTTAAGTCTTAAAGATTTGTAACTTGTTCCCCCTCATAAATCTGCAACTTTTTCCTATGTAAATTTTTCATTTTCTCAAAAATCTGCAACTTTTTTTCTTGTAAATTTTTTAAAACTTTTTTCTTGTAATTTTTTTTTTTTTTAAATTCTTGTAAATTTTTAAATTTAAAAAAACTAGTGCATGCCTGAAGAAAGCAAGTATTCCTGTCTGAAACAGGTTGGCCAGTCAGGCTTTCCAGGCCCAAACGTAGGCTGTGTTTGAAAGTGGAACACAGAGGTGTAGCCTGTATGTAGGCAGTCACACATGTGAAACACTGACAAACATGAAAGGGACTGAACTGACATTTATTTGACTGTGTGAATATTAATTACAGAATAACTGAAAATGAATGGGACGTGCAATATTAGCCACTGTTTAAGAACCCTTGTTTATTTTTTTGTCAGATCACTTATCTTTTATGAGTTATATTCGTAAATGTATGCTGTACTTTGGGGAATGGGAGTTGTTCAGTCACCATTATAATTTAGTTTATAGTCTATTGTCAATAAACTCATGCAGTTCTATAACGGGACACGTTTACAAATATTTGAGACCCATTGTAGTGCATCATTTTATATTTTAGCAATATTATAAGTACAAAACACCAAACATTTATTATTATTTGTTTTGTATCCTTTATTGATCACCAGAGGGAAATTCAGGCCATCCAGGTACGACGCCAATCACTTCACCAGTGTCACTCACTCACTCACACACACTCACACACACTCACACACACACAGCAGAATGACCCATTTGCCTGCAAGTTTTGCATCTGTGTTGGCCATCTGTCTATAAATATTTAAATAAAAGTGATTTATTTCATTATTTGAACATTTCTGTGTCTTGCTGTGGTTTGGTCAAAGCATGTGTCTGCATGTAATATGCAGTTGATCTGGTCAGTGTCCCCCCCCCCCATGTTCTCTATGGTGAATATATCCATTAGACCTACACAACTTCATGGTATATATCAGCTCCATACTCGTGGATGCACGGGTCCCTGGCAGTGCCCACCCCCTCACGGTCTCTATGGCGAATACGCAACTTTATGGTATATATTTTGACTGTGGATGCACATCCTCATAACCTCAGCAGCAAAGCACTTCTAAAATCTTTGTTTGCGAAGTGTTGTGGTGACTGACAGGTTGTGATGCTGTGTTATCCAATCAGCATGGCCATGATGCAGCGTATTCTCCAATGAGCACGGAGTCAATCCAAAACCCCGCCCACACTTCTTGAAGCCAGGGGGATAAAGACAGAGCGGTCACACAGCGGTGGCTAAACTTTTATTGATAAAAAATGACATATTTTGACTGAGCCACTCCATATTCGGGGATGCACACCCTCATAGCTTCAGCAACGCACGTTTAAAATCTTAGGTCAGTGTGATGAACAGTTTGAGAGAGATCTGAGGAACGAACACACACACACACACACACACACACACACACACAGACATCTTGAATTTATAGACAGATTCTCAAAAAGTAGCAACTTTTTTCTCTGTAAATTTAACTTTTGTAATTTTTTAAAAACCTCAAATTTTTTAAACTTTCTTAAATTTTTTTTAAAACTTTCTCAAAAATTTGCCACTTTTCTTGTAAATTTGCAAATTCTTCTCATAATTATAACATTCCTCTTATAAATTTACAACTTTTTTTCCTGTAATTTTTAAAACTTATTGTTCATTCATCTTTTTCCGCTTAATCCTTTTCGGGTCACGGGGTGGGGGTGGGGGGGCTGGAGCCTATCCCAGCATCTTTGGGTGAGAGGCAGGGTCCACCCTGGACAGATCGCCAGTCCATCGCAGGGTCAACACAGAGAGACAGACAACCATTCACTCTCACAGTCAGACCTAAGGACAATTTAGAATCCCCAGTTTGATGCCAGTTAACCTAACTTGCATGTTTTTGGCCTGTGGGAGGAAACTGGAGAAATCCCGGAGTAAACCCACGCAGACATGGGGAGAACATGCAAACTCCACACAGATCACTGTTGGTCGGGGGCTGGAATCGAACCCAGGATCCCCCGGCCAAGGGTGAGTTGCTGTGCTGTTGCTGTGCTGTTGCTGTGCTGCCGCAGCGCTAACCACTCCACCACCGCGCCGCCCAACTTTGTAATTTGTTTTCTTATAAATATGCAACTTTTTTCCTCAGAAATTTGCAACTTTTTTCCCTGTAAATTTCAAAACTTTTGTCTTGTTAATTTGCAACCTTTTTCTTATATATCTGCAACTTTTTTCCTGTAAATTTGGAACTTAACTTCTGAATGCCAGTAAAATTGTGATTTTTAAAATTTTTAATTTGGTAATTTCTATCAAATTTTTGCACCTTTATTCTCACAAATTTGTACTTAATTTACATTTATAGGTTTGTACATTATGCTAAATTTATGAACACACCCCATCCCTCCTTGTTAAAAAATAAATCACTAACTGGATTCCTGCCTTTCAAAATCCTGACAATACAATCAAATTTCATCCATGTGATAATTAAGCAGACCGCTGCTGTATGGCATCACGGACTGAAAATCCATCTCGTAACCTCCCCAACGTGGGGAACCACAGCCTCACCTGGAAGTCTTTAAACAAGACCCTCCACTGATTGGCCGGATCTTTGGCTGAGCGCGGGACGAGCAGCGGCCATTGGAAGTTGGTGACGGACTCGCAGCGGTACGAGTACTCAGCTGGAGCATAGATGGTCCTGCTGCCGTTGAAGAAGGCCTTGGTGCCGTCGTACTCCAACTCCACCGTGTCCAGGGTGAACCAGCGACGCGCCGACACTTTGTAGTGACGCTGGCTCATGGAGAAGCTGCAAACACACACGGGCACAGAGAGGTCAGCGGGGTTAATTAACACTGAGTGTTACAGGCAGGAAGTAATTTGAAGGGAGACTAGTGCAGTGCCTAGTCACATGACCATATAAGGAGTTGTTCATAATTCCTTATAAGAACCCCTTATAAGGAGCCTGAGGTCAGGAGTTCTGAACAACTCCTTATAAGGTCTTCTAAGGAAGACCTGGTTTCAGCGCTCAGAACCGGGTCCAAACTGCACAAATTTTTATCCTTTTATCCCACCGGCCTCCAAAGCCTGCCCTGTGAATTTCAGCCCCCAACTCCCAACAGTTATACCTTTTCCACCTGTGTTTATTTAATAGCTCCCCTATGGATGTTCATTAAAGATTTCCCCTCCTAAACTTCCACATATCCAGGGAGGCTGAAATTCAGAGATGGCCACACTCGCAACCTCAGCACAGCATGTATCAAATCTGAGGTCATTCTGACAAATGGTTCAAGAGGTATGTGAGGAACAGAGAGAATGGCGCACACACACAGAATCCCTGCATTATAATATGATGACCAGAAGGACCAAAAATCACCCCCCTCCCCCCACACTGATGGGTGTAAATCATGTTACAGAACTGAATAAATGACTTTGAACCACCAAATCTAAGCAGAAATGCAAAAAAAAATCTTAAAATTAGCAGTTTTTTTCCATAAATTTCCAACTTTTCAAGCGAATTTGCAATTTTTTCCTGTAAATTCCTTTTTTTTGTAAATTTGCAACTTTTTCTCAAAAATTCTAATTTTTCCAAAGTTTTTGCTGTCAAATTTCAATGGCTTACTTGTACATTTTCAACCTTTTCTTTGCAAATTTGCAACTTTTTTCCTCATAGATTTGCAATTTTATCTCAAATTTGCAGCTTTTTTGTCATAGTTGTAATTTTTTTACCTGTAAATTTAACTTTTTACAGCTTTGCAATTTTTTATTTTTTTATATACTTTAAACAAATTTAAAAATTCTCTAAATTTTGAAACTTTTTTCTTGTAAATATGCAATTTTCCATAGATGTGCAACTTTACCTCAAAAATTAGCAAACTTGTCAAAGTTGTAAAATTTTCCCTGTAAATTTTCAACTTTCATTTTTTCCTGTACATTTCAAAAGTTTTGCTGTAAAATTTCAATGGTTTATAGATTTTCAACATTCCTTGGAAATTTGCAGCTATTTCCCCTCAGATTTGCAATTTTATCTCAAAAATTTGCAACTTTTTTTCTTGTAGATTTGCAATTTATCATAAATTTTATTTTTTTCCCTGTAAATTTTTAAATTTTTACTTGCAAATTTGCAGCGTTCATCTGGATGCTGGTTATGTTTTTATTCTAGCTCGAGTCTTCCAACTCTAGTCTTCTTTTTCAATGATTAGTATTTTTGTTGTTCTTATTTCAGAGGAGGATGAAAAGGAAATATATTATCTTTACCTTGACATGTTTTGACTGGCGTCTGCAGTCTTCCTCAGAAGCCTCAGTTGATCGCTGTGACATGTCATTTATCAGCTGTTTTTCCTAGGCGTGGCCAGCCCAGCAGACCTGACAGATCCACTGGGCTGGTCACGCCCCCTGCCGGCAGATGGTCTCCATAGAATGTAATCCCGGGTGTGAGAAAGCATAAATGCCCCTTCATCCCGATTCATGCCGTCTTTGCACCGCTTCCTGATTTCTATGGCCTCCTTGATCAGTGTGTCTGTTACTCTCTGATCCAATGATTTTTGCGCTGTCCCAGTCCATGATATGATTTCTTTTGCAGTGATCTGATATTACTGATTTTAGTGTCACTCGTTCTGCCTTCTTTTTGTGATCTTGTGAGTCGTCCTCGTGTTTCCTTCTCACATTCCTTCTGATGTTCTTTTTTACTTTTAGTGAATGATCTTCCCACTTCTCCGATGCAGGTCTTGTTACATGATCTGCATGATATTTCATATATGACGTTGCACTTTTTGCCTTGTTCCATTTTGTCCTTGGGGTGTACTAATTACCGTCTTAATTTTTTATGTGGTTTTACTGCTGTGTTTATTTTGTGTTTTTTCATGATCCTTTGAATTGGTTCTGTTGTCCTCTGGATGTATGGTATGGTTATAATGTCCTTGTTTTTGGGCTGTCTTGTTTTCTGATTGTTTTCTTTGTTTCTGACTTACCGTTTCCTTTTTTTATGACCTATATCGGATACTGGCAGCATGTGAGTGCATGTCTTATGTGGTTTTCCTCCTCCTGTCTGTCTTCCTCATCAGTGATGATGGTGGCCCGTTCATATAGTGTTCTGACAAATGATAGTTTGTGTGCTGCAGGTTGTTCTGATGTCCATAGTAGGTACTGATCTGTGTGGGTTGGTTGCCTGTAAACTGAGATTTTTATACTGCAGTCATCTTTGTGATGGATTTTCATGTCCAGAAAGGCTATGGTCCTGTTTCATTCCTCTTCGTGTGTGAATTTTATGTTCCCACTGCTGTCTGTGTTGTTCAGATGGTCTGTGAGTTCTTGTGTGTGTCCTTTTTTTTATTTTCTCCAGTATGTCGTCTACGTATCTCCTCCAGAAGGTGGGTCTGTATTGAATGGGTGCTGTGTTGATGGCTTTGTTTTCCAGATCCCCCATGAAAAAACTGCTCATGATGGCTGAGAGTGGGTCTCCCATTGCGAATCCTTCTTTTAGTCTGTAGATTTTTTCTTTGTTTTGAAAATAGGTGGATTTTGCAACGAACTGTGATAGTCCAGATATGTCATCAACTGCGAGATTTGTGCATCTTTTGAGGGTTCCAACGTTCCTGAGGCTTTCTTGCACGATGTGAAATGTGACATCAACAGGGGTCTTTGTGAATAATGAAATGGCGTGAAATGAGGATCTCATCTGATTCCATTTTCATGTTTTTGACTTCTTGTGCCAGTTTTGAGTTTTTGAAGGAGGGGTTTAATGATTTCAAACAGGGCTTTTCATAAATTATATGTGACTGATCCAATGCTGTCTATTGTTGGTCGCAGTGGGGCGTTCTTGTGCATTTTTGGGATTGCATAGATCCGGGGGTGATGCTGGCTATGGGCATCAGGTGTTCATATGCATCCTTTATCTTTTTTTTTTTGCCATCTAATGGGGGTTTGAGAAGGGCTTTTACAGTTTTTTTTTTTCTTTTCTTCTGTGGGGTTTTTATGATTTCCTAAGTACTGTTGTCTGACAACATGGTTTCCATCCATTTTTCATATGTTTTCGTGTCCATTACTACTGTCACCCGGCCTTTATCTGATGGTAGGACTGTGATTGTTTTATCTTTCATGAAACGTTGGATCAAGGAGGCTATAGAAATCAGGAAGGGGGCAAAGGCATGAATCGGGATGACGGGGCATTTCTGCTCTCTCACACCTGGGACTCCATTCTCCAGAGACCATCTGATGGCAGGGAGCATGGCCAGCCAAGTGGATTTGTCAGGTCCATTGGGCTAATAAATGACATGTCACAGCGATCAGCTGACACTTCTGAGGAAGACCGCAGACGCCAGTCGAAACATGCCAAGGTAAAGAAAACATCTCCTTTTCATCTTTGTCTGAAAAAAGAAAAACAAAAATAAGTTTTTATTCTAATTAAATTGTAATTTCTTTCTTAAAAACGAGTGACTTTTTATCACAAATTTGCACTTTTTCTTGTAGATTAGCAGCTTTTTCCCCCTCAAAAATCTGTCTGTTCTCATAAAATCTGAGACTCATAAAACTGCAACCTTCTCAAAAATATGCATTTTTTCCTGTAAATTTTAATCTTTTTTCTTGCAAATTTTCAACTTTTTCCCCTCATAGATTTGTAATTTTATCTCAAAGATTTGCAGCTTTTTTGTCATAAAGTTGTAAATTTTTTCCTGTAAATTTTTAACTTTTCTTACCGATTTACATTTTTTTAATCATACATTAAAAATTTTCCCTGTAAATTTTTGACCTTTTCCTTGCAAATTTCCAACTTTTTTCCTCAGATTTGCAATTTTATCTAAAAAATGTGCAACTTTTGACATAAAGTTGGAAAACTTTTCCCTGTAAATTTTCAACTTTTCTTGTAGATTTGCAAATAGGGAGGGTTGTGCCAGGAAGGGCATCCAACGTAAAACCTATGCCAAATCAAACATGCGGATCATGACGAATGAGACTTTCATACCAGATCAGTCGAGGACCGGCTTAACAACGACTGTCACCGCTGTTGTTAACTGACAGGGTGCCGGTGGAAATTGGGCTACTGTTGGTTGAAGATCGAGGAGGAGGAGAGGGGGAAGGCGTGTTTGGAGGGAGAGAGAGAAAAGGAAAGGCAGAAGTGTGGAGGTGAGAGTAGGTATGTTAAATGTAGGGAATATGGCTGGTAAAGGCAGAGAGTTGTCTTGATATGATGGAGAGAAGAAAGGTAGATACTATACTGTGTGTTCAAGAAACCAGATGGAAGGGAAGCAAGGCTAAGAGCATTGGAGGTGGATTTAAACTGTTCTACCACTGTGTAGATAGGAAGAGAAATGGAGTAGGAGTAATCTTGAAGGAAGAGTATGTGAAGAATGTTCAGGAGGTAAAGAGGGAGTCAGACAGAATCATGTATTTGAAGCTAGAAGTCAAAGGTGTGATGTTGAATGTTGTCAGTGCGTATGCCCCACAAGTTGGATGTCAGGTAGAAGAGAAAGAGGAATTCTGGAGTAAGTTGGATGAAGTGGTAGAGGGTGTTCCCGGGGGGGGGGGGGGGGAGTTGTGATTGGAGCGGACTTTAATGGACATGTAGGTGAAGGGAACAGAGATGATGAGGAGGTCCTGGGTAGCTATTGGTCTTAAAGAGAGAAATGTGGAAGGACAGATGGTTGTGGATTTTGCTAAAAGGATGGAAATGGCTGTGGTGAACACATACTTCAAGAAGAGAGAGGAACATAGGGTGACTTACAAGAATGGAGGAAGGTGCACACAGGTGGACTACATCTTATGCAGAAGGAGAAATCTGAACCTGATAGACTGCAAGGTGGTGGCTGGGGGGAATGTAGCTAGACAGCATCAGATGATCGTCTGTAGGATGACTTTGGAAAGCAAGAAGAGGAAAACAGTGAAGGCAGAGCCAAAGATTAAGTGGGGGAAGTTGCATCATCTGTATTTATTTTTGACAGGACACAATTAATCCCTCAGTTGGGGTAGATCCTGCTTGACTGCACTTCTCAGAGTCCCACTCCAGTGGTTCCTGTCCACTGGTTCAACCTGGGCCAGTTGTAGCTTGACCCGGTCCATAAGGACACCCTCTAGACATGTCTTCTTCAGTCTTCCTCTTCCTTGACCTATGCCACTACCAGGATAGACCTCCATGACCTTCTTAATCCAACCAACACTCCTCTCCACGTGGCTGAACCAATACACACGGCGCATGCGAAGCACATCCTTGAGGTCATCCAGCTGCAGCCCAACCAGGAATGCTTGCGAGCTGACCTCATCCTCAGTGCTGACGCCACACTTCCAGCGGATCATGGCCCTGTCATTCCGCCACAGACAGAAGGAAGAAAGTCGCAGAGAGTTCAGGAAAGAGTTGATACAGGCTCTGGGTGATGCGGAAGAATTACCAGATGACTGGGAAAGTACAGCAAAAGTATTGAGGGAAAAGGATAGAAAGGCATGTGGTGTATCCAGTGGACAGAGGAAGGAAGACAAGGAGACTTGGTGGTGGAATGAGGAGATACAGGAAAGTATCCAAAGGAAGAGGTTAGCAAAGAAAAAGGGGAATAATCTGGGAGATGAAGAGAGTAGACAGGAGTATTTGGAATCTAGACACATGGCAAAGAGAGAGGTGGCAAATGAAAAGGCATATAGTGAGCTGTATGAGAGGCTAAACACTAAGGAAGGAGAAAAAGACTTGTATTGATTGGCTAGACAGAAATCAAGCTGGAAAGGATGTACAGCAGGTTAGGTTGATTAAGGACACAAATGGTAATGTACTAACAAATGATGAGAGCGTGTTGAGAAGGTGGAAGGAGAACTTTGAAGAGCTGATGAATAAAGAAAATGAGAGAGGGAGGAGGATGGATGAAGGAAAGATCGTGAACAACGAAGTCCTGAGGATTAGCAAGGCGGAAGTGAGGGCAGCTTTGAAGAGGATGAAGAATGGAAAGGCAGTTGGTCCAGATGACATACCTGTGGAGGCATGGAGATGTTTAAGAGAGATGGCAGTGGACTTTTTAACCAGATTGTTTAACACAATCTTGGAGAGTGAGAGAACGCCTGAGGAGTGGAGAAGAAGTGTTTTGGTACCAATTTTCAAGAACAAAGGTGATGCTCAGAGCTGCAGTAACTACAGAGGCATAAAGTTTATCAGCCACACTATGAAGATATGGGAAAGAGTTGTTGAAGCCAGGTTAAGAGGAGAGGTGACAATCAGTCAGCAGCAATATGGTTTCATGCCAAGAAAGGGTACTATAGATGCAATGTTTGCTCCAAGAGTACTGATGGAGAAGTACAGGGAAGGTCAGAAGGAGTTGCACTGTGTCTGTGTGGATTTAGAGAAAACATGTGATAAGGTGCCAAGAGAGGAAGTGTGGTACTGTATGAGGAAGTCAGGAGTAGCAGAGAAGTATGTGAGGGTGGTGCAGGACATGTATGAGGACAGCAAGACGGTAGTGAGGTATGCTGTAGGAGTGATGGATGAATTCAAGGTGGGGGTGGGATTACATCAGGGATCAGCTCTGAGCCCCTTTTTGTTTGCCATGGTGAGGGACGGGCTGACAGACGAGGTCAGGCAGGAGTCTTAGTGGACCATGATATTTGCAGACGACATTGTGATCTGTAGTCAGAGTAGGGAGCAGGTGAAAGAGAACCTGGAGAGGTGGAGGTATGCTCTGGAGAGAAGAGGAATCAAAGTCAGTAGAAGCAAGACAGAATACACGAGTGTAAATGAGAGGGAGGCAGGTGCAACAGTGAAGATGGAAGGAGGAGTGGTAGTGAAAGTAAATGAGTTTAAATACCTGGGGTCAACCACCCAAAGCAATGGAAATGCACAAGAAAGGTGAAGAAGAGAATGCAGGCAGGGTGGAGTGGGTGGAGACTTGTGTCAGGGGTGATTTGTGACAGAAAGGTAGCAGCAAGAATGAAAAGGAAGATTTACAAGATGGTAGTTAGACCTGCTATGATGTATGGTTTGGAGACAGTGGCGCCGACAAAAAGGAGGTGGAGCTGAAGATGGCAGAGTTGAAGATGCTAAGATTTTCATTGGGAGTGACTAGGAGGGACAGGATTAGAAATGAGTATATCAGAGGGACAGCTCAGGTTGAGCAGTTTGGAGACAAAGTAAGAGAGGCATGGCTGAGATGGTTTGGACATGTGTACAGGAGGGATAGTGGCAATATTAGACAAAGGATGTTGAAGATGGAGCTGCCAGGCAGGAGGAAAAGAGGAAGACCACAGAGAAGATTCATGGCAGTAGTGAAGGAGGACATGGAGAGAGTTGGTGTTACAGAGGAAGATACAAGGGACAGTGTGAGATAGAGACACCCTGTGGTGATCCCTAAAGGAAGCAGCCGAAAGAAGAAGTTGTCTAGTAAAGACATCAACCGGACTTGTACAGGAGAACCGGACACTGA
Source organism: Pholidichthys leucotaenia (assembly GCA_020510985.1). Classification (NCBI taxonomy): domain Eukaryota; kingdom Metazoa; phylum Chordata; class Actinopteri; order Cichliformes; family Pholidichthyidae; genus Pholidichthys; species Pholidichthys leucotaenia. The sequence goes on along the minus strand of CM035843.1, from coordinate 193,043,145 downwards.
ACTTGCACCGGAGTTGAGCCATGACAGTGTCCGTTTCAAGGAGTATTTTAGATTGACTAGGAGTCAGTTTGAACTGGTTTTGGAGACGACTGGCCCATCAGTTTCTTGGATGCAGACTGATTACAGAGTGCCCTTCTGAGGCAAGTAGTCTGTGGTTAAAATTTCATTTATTTTTACATCTATTTTCATAAAACTCAAGCTGAGATATGCTCAACAAATGATTTACTAAACTCAAATGACTGTCAGTAAATGATCACATTTCACATTGGAGGTAGGGCTGTGCAATATGACGATATGTATCGGTGATGCAATAAAAAACGTCTACCGTTTCATAAACTGTATCGTCTATGTTGAGATTTAAAATCATACCCGTTTCTACTTGTCACCACCCCGCCTCTCCCCAGCAGTGCGCCAGGTGCGCTACAGCAGCTAACTACAAGCTAATGTTTTGCCGTTACTTCTGTGGAGCCACTAGTTCTGTGCAAGGGAAGTGGGACTTTTTCCCCACCGTGCTGCGTGAGAGAGGATAGTCCTCTAACTTTGTTTTAATTGGAGATTAGTAACGTTAACATCATCTCTCTCCAATTATGAAATGGAAAATGCTAAATGATGATGCTAACTTGTCACTAATAGGAAACATTATAGTGTATCAAACCACTGTTCTGGTTTAAATCACTGCTGAGTTTCTTAATTTTGTCTGAAAAAAATATTACTAAAGCTGCAGAAGTGCGTGACAGTGGCTGCATACACACTAAATAAATAAATAAATAAAATGTGTCAAAGGAACAAAGTGCCTTTTTATGCATCTTGCTTTCCTGGTTCCAAGGGTGTCATAGCCAGGAGCGGCACTGGGGTTAAGCTCCCAGTTCTCATAAAATGCTCCTTATGGCGTGCATCTCGAAAAGCCTCTGACAACTAAGTCCAACCCCTAGCCTGCCCGTGTGGTTTAGTCTCTAAGCCCGGCGGAAATGCTTTTACTAATAGGAGAAAGGGCGAGGGCGGATCTCTGGCGCCTTAAAACCAGATGCTTCGGGTAGATGGCGGCTCGTCAACCTGGGAAGGTAGCCCATCTAGGGGAAGGTAAACCCTGATTTCAAACCTCCGCTGCCTTGCGGCACACCCGGTCACGGGAAAGGCTTCGGGAGTCAACCCTGAGGAAAAATCCAGAGTCGGAGTCCCTAAGGCAGTTCTCTGTTGTGCTCAACATCGTTCTGGCAGCTCCTGCGATGGCACTGGTGCCAAACTGTAGCAGCCCTGCTGTTCCTTTGGATTCATCAGTGACGTGGAGAGGGGGGTCATGCTGCATGGGCAACATCTTGTCCTCCATATCTTCCTGCCCAGGCTTGAATCCTACCAATGCCCAACGCTGGAAGGTAGAACACCGGATCACTGGAGAGGACACTCCAGCTTCGCCTTTGGCGCAGACAAAACACGGGGAATGACAGTTACCGGTTATAAGCCACCGCTCAATTGGCGTAGAGCGCGGCGCCAGGGGTTGTTCCCGACGGTGGGAGGGATCATCGGATCTCACTGGACAGCTACCGCCCGCCTCAAGCTGGGCAGCCCCCAGCCAATAAAGTGTTGTCCCGCCACAGCTTGCTTTCCTCATTGGGTGCATGGGGATGAGGAGAAGTCCGAACAGCAGGCTGAGAACCTTCGCACCAGGCAAGACAAAAAAAACTAAAGAGACCAACTCTAAAACTGGGAACTTGGAACGTCCGCACTATGACGACAGGACTCGCTGCTAACCTCAAGGACATCAACAACACCAGGAAGACTGCCATCATCAATAATGAGCTGAAGAGAATGGGAGTGGATATCGCCACTCTCCAGGAAACACGGTTGGCTGGCGCAGGCACACAGAGAGAAGGACTACACGTTCTACTGGCAGGGAAAGGGCAGTGATGAACACAGGGAACACGGAGTGGGCTTTGCAGTGAAGAACACCTTGCTGAAGATGGTGGAACCGGGCAGCAATGGCTCTGCACGACTCCTCACCCTCCGCCTCAACACCACTCAAGGCCCAGTCACCCTCGTCAGTGTGTATGCCCCAACACTGACAGCCACACCAGAGGCAAAAGACGAGTTCTACGAGAATCTCGCAACAACTGTCAGGATCATCCCCAACTCTGAACAACTCATTCTCCTTGGAGACTTCAACGCCAGAGTGGGTGCTGACCACGACTCCTGGCCCTCCTGTCTTGGACCATTTGGCGTGGGCAGAATGAACGACAACGGACAGCGGCTGCACGAATTCTGCACATATCATGATCTGTGCATCACAAACTCGTTCTTCAAGACCAAGCCCCAACACAAGGTTTCCTGGCGACATCCGCGCTCAAAGCACTGGCACCAGCTGGACTTGATCCTGACCAGGCGCACCTCACTGAAGAACGTGCTAACCACCCGTTCGTTCCAGAGTGCAGATTGCGACACAGACCATTCATTGGTGTGTTGCAAGGTCAAGCTGCAGCTGAAGAAATTCCATTGTGCTAGACAGCCTGGAAAGGCACGGATTGACACCAGCAAGATGGCCCAACCAGAACTTGTTGAGCAGTTTGCCTCCACCTTTGAGAAGGAACTTGGTGTACCACAAGAAGGAGAATCTGCAAAGCAGAAGTGGGAAGAGCTGCAAAACACCATCCACCGCACAGCCTTGGCTACCTTTGGGAGGAAGACCTCGAAGTCATAGGACTGGTTTGATGCCAAGTTGACCGAGATGACCCCCGTCATTGAAGCCAAGCGCTCAGCACTTGCTGAGTACAAGAAGTACCCAAACGAGAAGAATCTCCAGATTCTCAGGGCTGCGAGAAGCAAAGTTCAGCAGACTGCTCGGCACTGTGCCAACGAGTACTGGACTCAGCTCAGCCAAGACATTCAAACCGCTGCCATAACGGGGAACATCCGTGGTATGTACGATGGCATCAAGGAAGCACTTGGTCCGGCTCAGAGCAAGACGGCCCCCCTCAAATCCTCCACTGGGGAGATGATCACAGAAAAGAACAAGCAGATGGAGAGATGGGTGGAACACTACTCCGACCTCTACTCCAGACAGAACACCGTGACACCGTCAGCCCTTGATGCCATCGACTGCCTGCCATCCATGGACGAACTTGACGCAGAGCCAACCATCGACGAACTCAGCAAGGCCATTGATAGCTTGGCCGCTGGCAAGGCACCCGGCAACGACGGCATACCCCCCGACCTGATCAAGCACTGCAAGACCGCCCTACTGCTGCCATTGCATGACGTCCTCTGCCAGTGCTGGAAGGAAAGTGCCATACCACAGGACATGAGGGACGCCAAGATCATCACCCTCTACAAAAACAAAGGGGAGAGAAGCGACTGCAACAACTACAGGGGCATCTCCCTCCTCAGCGTTGTTGGCAAAGTCTACGCACGAGTTGTTCTCGTTCGTCTACAGAAGCTTGCCGAACGTGTCTACCCCGAGTCTCAGTGTGGCTTCCGCGCTGAGCGATCGACGGTAGACATGATATTCTCCATCTGCCAATTCCAGGAGAAATGCAGAGAACAGAACATGCCCCTGTACGTCGCCTTCATCGACCTCACCAAAGCGTTCGATCTGGTCAGCAGAGAGGGCCTTTTCAAGATCCTGCCAAAGATAGGATGCCCACCAATGTTGCAAACCCTCATCGAATCGTTTCACACCAACATGCAGGGGATAGTGCAGCACGACGGCAACGTCTCGGAGCCATTCAACATACGCAGCAGAGTGAAACAGGGCTGTGTACTTGCGCCAACCCTCTTTGGGATTTTCTTTGCTATGCTCCTGAGGCATGCCTTCAGCACAGCAACAGAGGGAATCTACCTGCACACAAGATCTGATGGCAGGCTTTTCAACCTCGCCCGCCTGAAAGCCAGAACCAAAGTACGCGAGGCTCTAATCAGAGACATGCTGTTCGCAGACGACGCTGCAGTCACAACCCACACACAGCAGGAGCTTCAGACCCTGATGGACCGCTTCTCCCAGGCATGCAAGGACTTCGGGCTTACCATCAGCCTGAAGAAGACTAACGTCTTGGCGCAAGGCACGGAAGCACCACCAACCATCACTATCGACGACTACGAGCTGGAGGTCGTGAATCAGTTCACGTACCTGGGGTCCACGATCAGCAACAACCTCTCCCTTGATACAGAGATCGACAAGAGGATTGGAAAATCAGCCTTCACACTCGCTCGCCTCACCACACGAGTGTGGGAGAATCCCAAACTCTCTGTCAAGACGAAGATGGCAGTGTACAACGCCTGCGTCATCAGCACACTGCTCTATGGGAGTGAGACGTGGACAACATACGCCCGGCAGGAAAAGAGACTGAACCCCTTCCACTTGCGCTGCATTCGCCACATCCTGGACATATCCTGGCAGGACAAAGTGCCCAACACAGAAGTTCAGTCCTGCGCCGGCCTTCCCTCCATGTTCACTCTACTCAGGCAGTGCAGGCTCCGCTGGCTAGGCCACGTTCACCGTATGGAGGATGGCAGAATCCCCAAAGACGTCCTCTACGGAGAACTGGCGACTGGCAGGAGAGACGTTGGCCGCCCACAGCTGCGCTTTAGAGACGTCTGCAAGAGAGACATGAAGACCCTGGAGATCAACACAGAGCGCTGGGAGGACCTTGCAACGGACCGCTCCAAATGGAGAGGCACCCTGACCAGACAGCTCAAGGCGGGTGAAGAGAGACGGACTGCTGCAGCAGATGGAAAAAAGGACCCGCAGGAAGAACCGCCACAGACCCAGCAGCACGGAGACCACCCACAAGTGCGACCTGTGTGACAGGGACTGCCATTCGCGCATCAGCCTGTTCAGCCACAGGTGGTGCTGTTCCAGCATAGTAGACGTTTAGGATTCTCTTCCATGGTCATCATAGACCGACGGAGGCCGACGACGGCTTTCTAATAATTTTTAATTAGGCAAGTTGCGATAATGAATAAAGTTGAAGTCATTTCAAATGCACATTAAAAAACAATTTTATAACACTGCAAAATTAAGCGGGAAAATGCATAAAATTAATGACAGATGAATTTGTATAAGATTTTTTTCAGTATGCAATTTAAAATGTAGAAAAAGAGATGGTCCTTTTTATTGGTTATCATATACAGTATAAACTATGGAATTTACAGAAAATGTATATCGCAATATGTATCGTTGTGACATAAGATTACTTATATTGTGAAATTCTGGTCATATTGCACAGCCCTAATTGGAGGCATTTCCATTTTTTTACAGTTAACTACAAATTCACATAGTATCCATATTATCTACCGCAACAAACTTGTCAGAAGAAATATGACCATGACAAAGGCACAAACGCTCACCTGGCACACCGACAGATGCGAACATGTTCCTCCAAGCATTTGCTTTCAAATTTTGATCATGATATTCCTTTTAGTGTCAGATCAAAGAGTACTACTGGGTTGTTTGATGCAGCAAAGTTCAGCCTCTCCCTTGTCATCCTACCGTTCTCGTCTTCCTATACCCCGCCCTTCCTTAATTCCGATTGGCTGCTTAGAAAGATCTGACATTGACGAGTGCAGCTGTAGTTTGAAAAGTTTAACTTTTTTCAGCCCTGACTGCCGTGACAAAAAGTGGTCACCGCCAAAAGCGTTTCAGCACTGAGGGCACTTAGCGCTGAAACGCTGGACTACATAGAGAATGAATGGAAAATAGTCGCCCACAGCAAAAAAAACACATTTGATGGACAAGTCCCCTTTTTTCTTATAAAATTGCAACTTTTCCTCAAAAACTCTTTTCCCCCCTGTAAATTTCCAAAATTTTGCTGTAAAACTTCAATAGTTTACTTGTAAATTTTCAACCTTTTTCTTGCAAATTTGCAGCATTTTCCCCCCATAGATGTGCCATTTTATCTCAAAAATTTGCAACTTTTGTCAGAAAGTTGTACATTTTTCCCTGTAAATTTTCAACTTTTCTTATAGATTTGCAATTTTTTAATAGTAAATTTAAAAATTTCCCCATCCCAAAAGCCAGTTTAGAATTCATTTTGCTGCCTCTGCGACACGGACCCCCGGAAAAGTGGTGGAAAATCACATCCATGGTGGTGGAAAATCACATCCATCCATCCATCCATGGAATGGATGGATGGATGGATGAATTTGAAAATTTTCCCTGTAAATTTTCAACTTTTTTTTTTCCATAGATATGCAATTTTATCTAAAAAATTTCAACTTTTGTCATAAAGTTGTAAAATTTTCCCTCTAAATTTTCAACTTTTTTTTCCCATAGATATGCAATTTTATCTAAAAAATTTCAACTTTTGTCATAAAGTTGTAAAATTTTTCCTGAAAATTTTCAACTTTTTTTCTTGCTGGTTTATCATTTTATCAATTTATCAATTTATCATAAATTTAAAATAGTTTTCCTGTAAATTTTCCAATTTTTACTTGCAAATTTGCAATGTTCATCTGGATGCTGGTTAAGTTTTTATTCCAATTAAATTTTAATTGTAATTTTTTTCTTAAAAATTAGTGACTTATCATAAATTTGCTCATTTTTTCTTGTAGATTTGGAACGTTTTCCTCAAAAAATTTAACTCTTCTCATAAATTTAAGACGTTTTTCTTATAAAATTGCAACTTTTTTCTCAAAATTTTGGAACTTTTTCATGTAAATTTTAATCTTTTTTTTTCTTATAAATTTGCCACGCTCATCTGGATGCTGGTTACACTTTTGTTATATGTAGTTAAATTGTAATTTGTGACTGTTTAAAATTTTAAATTGTCATCTTTTTTCATATCTTTGCACCTTTATTCTTGCAAATTTGTACCTAATTTACATTTATAAAGTTGACTGACTTTTGTCCTCCCGTTAAATAACAAATCTACAGGTTAGTGGCACCAGCTAGATTATTGTCACAGAACAAACATCACAGCATTTATATCCAAGGCTGTTTTGCAGGTTTGATCTAGTTGTACATTTGCAGTACAATATAGCATGAAGGTAAATATGAATACAAATCTACATACAGTGGATCTGAAAAGTATTCACAGCGCTTCATTTTTTCCACATTTTGTTGTTACAGCCTCATTCCAAAAGGGATTAAATTCATCTTTTCCTCAAAATTCTGCACATAATACCCCATAATGACAACATGAAAAAAGTTTATTTTTTTAATTTTTGCAAATTTATTAAAAAAACAAACAAACTAAGAAATCACATGTACATAAGTATTCACAGCCTTTGCCATGAAGCTCAAAATTGAGCTCAGGTGCCTCCTGTTTTCACTGATCCTCCTTGAGATGTTTCTACAGCTTAACTGGAGTCCACCTGTGGTAAATTCAGTTGACTGGACATGATTTGGAAAGGCACACACCTGTCTATAGAAGGACCCACAGTTGACAGTGCATGTCAGAGCAAAAACCAAGCATGAAGTCAAAGGAATTATCTGTAGACCTCCGAGACAGGATTGTCTCGAAGCACAAATCTGGGGTAGGGTCCAGAAAAATTTCTGCTGCTTTGAAGGTTCCAATGAACACAGTGGCCTCCATCATCCATAAATGGAAGAAGTTCGGAACCACCAGGACTCTTCCTAGAGCTGGCCAGCCGTCTAAACTGAGCGAGCGGGGGAGAAGGGCTTTAGTCAGGGAGATGACCAAGAACCCGATGGTCACTCTGTCAGAGCTCCAGCATTGCTCTGTGGGGAGAGGAGAATCTTCCAGAAGGACAACCAGCTCTGCAGCAATCCATTAATCAGGCCTGTGTGGTAGAGTGGCTAGATAGAAGCCACTCCTCAGTAAAAGGTATATGGCAGCCCGTTTGGTGTTTGTCAAAAGGTACCTGAAGGACTCTCAGACCATGACAAACAAAATTCTCTGGTCTGATGAGACAAAGATTGAACTCTTTGGCGTGAATGCCAGGCATCATGTTTGAAGGAAACCAGGCACCGCTCATCACCACGCCAACGGTGGTGGCAGCATCATGCTGTGGGGATGTTTTTCAGCAGCAGGAACTGGGAGACTAGTCAGGATAGAGGGAAAGATGAATGCAGCAATGTCCAGACACATCCTGGATGAAAACCTGCTCCAGAGCGCTCCTGACCTCAGACTGGGGCGACAGTTCATCTTTCAGCAGGACAACAACCCCAAGCACACAGCCAAGATATCAAAGGAGTGGCTTCAGGACAACTCCGTGAATGTCCTTGAGTGGCCCAGCCAGAGTCCAGACTTGAATCCAATTGACCATTTCTGGAGAGATCTGAAAATGGCTGTGCACCAACACTTCCCATCCAACCTGATGGAGCTTGAGAGATGCTACAAAGAGGAATGGGCCAAACTGCCCAAAGATAGGTGTGCCAAGCTTGTGGCATCATATTCAAAAAGACTTGAGGCTGTAATTGCTGCCAAAGGTGCATCAACAAAGTATTGAGCAAAGACTGTGAATACTTATGTACATGTGAGTTCTTAGTTTTTTATTTTTTTAATAAATTTGCAAAAATCTCAAAAAACTTTTTTCATGTTGTCATTATGGGATATTGTGTGTAGAATTTTGAGGAAAAAAATGAATTTAATCCCTTTTGGAATAAGGCTGTAATATAAAATGTGGAAAAAGTGAAGCGTTGTGAATACTTTCCGAATGCACTGTACATGAAGCAGGGCAAACAAATTGGACAAATATTAGTGAAGGGCTTGTTGCTAAAAATTAGGATGCTTTCACACCTAAATTCATTTACTTTGGTCCAAATCAGTTAATAAGTTTGTTACTTTGTATCATTTTCTCCTTTGTTCGGTTCCCTTTCCCACAGGCAAATAAAATTCCGTCACGTTAAATCCTGCGAGACTTACGTCAGAAAGTTCTCTGTTCTTATTGGTCAGATTTATTTTTTTTTTGCTGCGAGAACAGGAAAGGTAAATTACAGGAAGTAAAATGACTACTTCTATAGTATATTCTCTGGGCCTTGAGTACAAATTTCATTCTGACAAAGCATCATCTCACAGTCCCTCCAGGATATTGTGGGATTTTTTTTTTAATTTTTTTTTTTTTTATTGTTGCTTTAAGTTGCAGGGCTCTCCTTGGTGATTGCCTGAATTGTGCATTGGCCCATGTCCAGACTGGAGATTCACAGCTTTAAAGCTCATTGACAAGATGTAGTAGTGACTTTTACCTCTAAAGACAAACTGTTACAACAGTAGCTGTAGTATTAGATTTGCTCATTTTTTTGTGGTTGTATAGAACGTCTCCTCACGCGCACTCCCGAGACGGGGGTGCTTTCAGGCAGGTGGACATTTTTCAACACAAACCCGGCATTTGATACACACAGTCATTACGGAGACTCGAGGAGACATTCACCAGTGGGCCAGGGGAGACGGCGGAAGGAACGATGTGGGAAAACTCACAGGCAAGAGGGTTTTTTTTTTTTTTTGAAAATCACTCTGTTTTTTGCTGATGTGTTCTGCATATACTTACTGTAAACATAGAAGTGAGTGCGGTACAGTGCCCCATTTGACTGGTCAGACTGATGACGTACAAGTTTGCATGCTACTTGGGGACAAATTTGATTGGTGAAGTTGGTGGAAGGTGACGACAATTGGCCAAAATTGTGGTAAAGCTGCGGTGATTGGGCAAAATTCAAATTATGCAGGACCTGCTGAATTCGCGGGAATTCATAGAATCGCAACATTGCAAAATCCTGGAGGGTCTGATCATCTCTACTGTGCATTTACAGTATGCATTTCAGGGGAGAAAATGATATAAATTGTAGTGTACTCTATAGGGGTTTTTAATCGCCCTGGTTATCGTTTATTACATTACGTGCATATACCACTTTCGGCAAATCGGACAGTTTGAAAATGAAGCGCAGCTACGGAAGGAAAATAATATATTAATGTTTATTAATCTTCCAGAACCGTGACATGCTCAGCCAGAGATGTTTTCAAAGATCCATCAGGTATGTACAGTGGCATAAAATGTACCATTTGCCGCTGGTCCTGTTTTAGTGTGGTCCCATTTTCACCTGGAGGACCGCACTAGAGTTCGCCAGTTGATTCGAATCAAGGCCACCTTGTTTTAGTTGGTCTCAGCACGGTTGCTTTGGTGCACACTTGAATGTGATTACCGTGTTCTCACCAGACAAAATTAACCAGACTAACGGAGAAAACAAACTCAAGTTAGACTGAAACAAACTAAAGCCTGTAGGTGTGAAAGCACCCTAAAATCGTTAAGTGATCCAGTAAAAGCTTTGCTCTGATGTCACAGAGGCTGTTCAAACAGACAAACACACATCTATAAATCCTACCATGTATGAAGTTAGACTTACATGACTTTGAAGCTGCGGTGACCGAGGATGTTCTCATAGTTCAGAACCAACCTGGAAACAACCAGATATGAATCGTTCAACATCTCCACAATGCCTTTAATTAGATCTGGAGAAGTTTTTCAGACTTTACACTGTTTTTAAAAGGGCTCATTTACTGCAGTCTTTCCACATTTTAACAGCTCACTCATGTCTTATTGAAGTGTTTGTGACATACTTTGTTCACATTTTCTTTATTTTTTTTTTTTTTTAATTACTGAAGCAAATTTGTTTTTCATTTTTCCTGGCTTTCTTGAAACGCTCTGATTTAAAGCCCGTCACTTTAAGAAACATCCTTCAGCTGTTCAACTCCGCCCTCCCTCTTACGTCAGTTAGCCATTAGCTAACTAGCTTCTAGCCTCCGAGCTAGGATGAGCAGCGCTGGTTCACCAGTCCACAGTTGACTGTATCCGGCGTCGCTCTGGCCCATCTCCCAACAACCTCACCGGGATGCAACAACAAATCGCCAGCACCGCATGCTGGGCAACCTACCAATCACCATAACCCAAGCTGCCAAGCCATGGGATTTCAAAGTGCAGTGCCAGCCAGGGGATGCGCCATCACGAAGCGGCTCCCCCACATTGCCCGCAGGGGTGGAGTGGAGTCGTGCGGCGCCCCAGCGGGTGGTGGGGGGGAGCTCGAGGAGTAGCCCCGGGCTGCAGCAGAGGTGGTTGCCGCAACCGGAATCACGGCGAAACCACTGGAAGACAGGCCGGACAAACATGAGGCATGTTGTGGACCGGTGAACCAGGTGGTAACAGGGATGGCTATTAGGGTGGCTAAGATCTGAGGAAAATAACAATGTAAGCCACGCTTGGTTCAAGATTCCTGTCACCAGTGTTAGCTTGGGGGCTAATAGGCTACCTTTAGCACCCCTTCCACTGACGTGACAGACAGCTAGGCGGGCCACTAATAGAGCAGTGGGTGGGTCTCAAGGATGGCAGTGGGTTGGCTTTTTGTAGATGTGACATGTAAGAATTCCACAAAAAAGTCAAAAACATTTCTGGGAGAGAAAAATGAGATCAAGGCTGTGGTTTTTTTTTTTTCCTTTTAAAGCGAGGTAGTCGGATACCCAAAAGCCGATGGTGTATAGAACACGTATATTAGGATTTGTATGTGAAATTTCAGCATCGAAACTGCTCCCGTTTAGCTGTAATTAATATTCAAAAAATGATATTTTCGGGACGAAAGAATTCAAGTGTCCCTGCATTTGTTTACTTCTCGGGGCCGCTGCCGGAGAGCAAGCCGTGTGCAAAATGCGATCGTGTTGTTAATATAGCACATTTTTTGTGGAAATGTTACTATTATAAGTTGTGAAATGTGTTATAAAACGATTAGACAATGATACTATGGCTCTTCCTGCTGTTCCCGTTTCACTGTCTTTTTCCGGATGTAAAATACAGGATCCCTACGGCCCATCGGCGCACGAAGTATCCTGGCCGATGTAAACAGCCACGAACCAAAAAAACGTACATTTGCTTGTAGAACAGGTCATTCACACTCGCAGACAATCGCACTATATGTGTCTATAGGATTTTCTTTCCATGCACGCAAAAAAAAAAAAAAAAAATTCCCGGATCCGACTACCTCGCTTTAAGAGAATTGGCTGTTTTGAAAATTTTTTGATAATTAGGTGACCAGTAGACTCATTTCAGACAATTAAAACCTACAAACATCATTTTTCAGTCAATGACCCCTTTAACGTCATAGACACAGTAAGTCAGAAGACGTGGAAAATCCTGCTGCTGGGTGCTGTACCTGGCTTTGGTTTTGTCGCAGTTGGACCCCTCCAGTCTGGGACTGACTCCCTCTCCGAAGGTGGATGAGGTCAGGTCGTGCTCCTCCCAGCTGCCGCTCCTCAGGATGCTCACCTTCAGGACCCTCGCCCACAGGAGGATGCAGGTGTCCTCGCCCTCCTGAAGGAGAAACACACAGGAAGAGGTGAAAGAAGAAATGATTTACTGCTTTACCACAACTGAGGCATCTGCAGAGGGGGCGGAGTGTACAGACACCGCACTATAGTGTAAGCAGCATTTGCAACTTTTCTCAAAAATTAACTTTTTTCTTGCAACACTCATCTGGATGCTGGTTAAATTTTTATTCTGCATAATTAAATTTAATTTACGACTTTAAACTGTTTCCTTATAAATTTGAAATTTTTTTCCCCTCAAATTTGACTTTTTCCTCAAAAATTTGCAACTTTTCTTGGAAATTTACAAATTCTTTCTGTACATTTAACAAATTTATGACTTTTTTCCTGTTCATTTTAATCTTTATTATACATTTACAACTTTTTTTGTAAATTTGCAACTTTTTTCACAGATTTGTGACTCTCTGAAATTTGCAATTTTTCCTGTAAATTTGCAACTTTTTTCCTCATAAATTTGCGACTTTCACAAAAATTTGCAACCTCTTGTAAATCTGCAAAGTCTTCCTGTAAATTTAACATTTCTCTTGTCAATTTTCAACTTTTTTTCTGTAAATTTTTTAAACTTTTCCTTATAAATTTGCAACTTTTTTCCCTGTATATCTGGATTTTTTTTTCTTGTAAATTTGTAATGTTCTTCTGGATGCTGGTAAATTTTTCCCTTTACTACAACTGAGGCATCAGCAGAAGTGGGCCGAGTGGAAGCAGCATTACCTTATGATATTAATAAAGTGCAAGAGTAGTTGCTTGAGTAAGAATAAGGAAGTTTCTACTAAAAAAAAAAAGGTTGCTCGAGTAGTGACTAAAAATGAATATTTTAATAATTGAATATTTGGGCACAAACGCGTAATAACTAGGGCTGCGCTGTTTGGAAACCACACAGTCAATGATGAAGTAGCTCATTCTGGTCTGATAAAATGACCCCAAGAAAGCTCAGATCTCCTGACCTTTGACCTTCAGCACAGCCTAGAATCACCCCACCCCCACCCCCACCTCACCAAATAGCCGGTGGCTCTTTGGGGCCTTGAGAAAGAGAAACTCACAAATTTCTAAGAAAAGAAGCAATAAATCTTAAAGGAAAAAAGGTTGCAAATTCCTGAGAAAAATCTTATAAAAAAGCAGAAAATGAAAACCTATGCAAAAAAAAATAAAAAATCTTGCAAATTAAGAGGAAAAAATGAGCAGTTTGAGGAAAAACATACCCATGAATTTGCAATAAAAAAAGTCACAAGCGCCATCTGACTTGTGAAGTGGCTGTAAATTTTTATCAGGGTTTTAAGTGATGTTTCTGCTGAGATTCTACCTACATCATGTGATTTTATTACGGACAGTTTAACCATAAACTAAAAACAGCACTGGACTCGGCTGCACCATTAAAGACCAAAAACAAAAAACTAAACCCATCCTGCCCTGGTGAAATGAGGAGGTAAAACAGAAAGAAAATGCAGGGCAGTAGAGAGAAGATGGAGAAAAACTAAATTAACTGTTCATTATCAAACTTTACGAGAACAATTGAAACTACAGTGGGGTAAAAAAGTATTTAGTCAGCCACCAATTGTGCAAGTTCTCCCACTTAAAAGATGAGAGAGGTCTCCAATTTTCATCATAGGTATACCTCAACTATGAGAGACAAAATGAGAAAAAAAAAATCCAGAAAATCACATTGAAGGATTTTTAAAGAATTTATTTGCAAATTATGGTGGAAAATAAGTATTTGGTCAATAACAAAAGTTCATCTCAGTACTTTGTTATATACCCTTTGTTGGCAACGACCGAGGTCAAACATTTTCTGTAAGTCTTGACAAGGTTTTCACATACTGTTGCTGGTATTTTGGCCCATTCCTCCATGCAGATCTCCTCTAGAGCAGTGATGTTTTGGGGCTGTCGCTGGGCAACATGGACTTTCAACTCTCTCCAAAGATTTTCTATGGGGTTGAGATCTGGAGACTGGCTAGGCAACTCCAGGACCTTGAAATGCTTCTTACGAAGCCACTCCTTCGTTGCCCGGGCGGTGTGTTTGGGATCATTGTCATGCTGAAAGACCCAGCCACGTTTCATCTTCAATGCCCTTGCTGGTGGAAGGAGGTTTTCACTCAAAATCTCAGGATACATGGCCCCATTTATTCTTTCCTTTACATGGATCAGTCGTCCTGGTCCCTTTGCAGAAAAACAGCCCCAAGGCATGATGTTTCCACCCCCATCCTTAACAGTAGGTATGGTGTTCTTTCTCCTCCAAACACGACAAGTTGAGTTTTTACCAAAAAGTTCTACTTTGGTTTCATCTGACCATATGACATTCTCCCAATCCTCTTCTGGATCATCCAAATGCTCTCTAGCAAACTTCAGACGGGCCTGGACATGTACTGGCTTAAGCAGGAGGACACGTCTGGCACTGCAGGATTTGAGTCCCTAACGGCGTAGTGTGTTACTGATGGTAGCCTTTGTTACTTTGGTCCCAGCTCTCTGCAGGTCATTCACTAGGTCCCCCTGTGTGGTTCTGGGATTTTTTCTCACCGTTCTCGTGACCATTTTGACCCCATGGGGTGAGATCTTGCATGGAGCCCCAGATCGAGGGAGATTATCAGTGGTCTTGTATGTCTTCCATTTTCTAATAATTGCTCCCACAGTTGATTTCTTCACACCAAGCTGTTTACCTATTGCAGATTCAGTCTTCCCAGCCTGGTGCAGGTCTACAATTTTGTTTCTGGTGTCCTTTGACAGCTCTTTGGTCTTGGCCAAAGTGGAGTTTGGAGTCTGACTGTTTGAGGTTGTGGACAGGTGTCTTTTATACTGATAAAGAGTTCAAACAGGTGCCATTAATACAGGTAACGAGTGGAGGACAGAGGAGCCTCTTAAAGAAGAAATTACAGGTCTGTGAGAGCCAGAAATCTTGCTTGTTTGTAGGTGACCAAATACTTATTTTCCACCATAATTTGCAAATAAATTCTTTAAAAATCAGACAATGTGATTTTCTGGATTTTTTTTTTCTCATTTTGTCTCTCATAGTTGAGGTATACCTATGATGAAAATTGGAGACCTCTCTCATCTTTTAAGTGGAAGAACTTGCAGAATTGGTGGCTGACTAAATACTTTTTTGCCCCACTGTATATAATAACACGGTCAAACAAACCAGAAACTCTCACTTCTCCAACATAATAAATACTCACAAAAACAATCTCAGAATCTTTTTCTCCACCATTGATCACCTGATCAACCCTGATTTTAAGAAGTCCAGCATGATCTTCCTTCTTCTTTCTGATCCGGTGATAACTTTCTGATCCGGCACACCTTTCACTCTATGTGTATCACGGACACACAGATCGCGCCCAGGGGTCTCCCGAGTCGGCGGACGGAGCCTCTGTTTACAGCGGGAGACGATGCAGCGGGGAGGAGCTAGCTAGCACTCGGCCGCCACCCAGTGCTAACGGAGAGGCTCGACATACCGGGAGAGCTGAAGCGGGAGCGACGCGGGTGCCGGGCTGGAGTTTGGGCGGCGTGCAGGAAATATAAGACAGAATAATAAAGAGCGATGGCAAGAACCAAGCAGACCGCCCGTAAATCTACTGGAGGAAAAGCCTCCAGGAAGCAGCTGGCCACCAAGGCTGCTCGAAAAGGCGCTCCGGCCGCCGGTGGAGTGAGGAGGCCTCACCGTTGCAGGCCCGGTGCCGTGGCTCTGAGAGAGATCCGTCGCTGCCGGAGGTCCACGGAGCTGCTCATCCGTGGGCTGCCCTTCCAGCGCCTGGTGAGGGAGATCGCTCAGGACTTCAGGACCGACCTGCGCTTCCAGAGCTCCGCCGTCATGGCTCTGCAGGAGGCCAGCGAGGCCTACCTGGTGGGTCTCTTCGAGGACACCAACCTGTGCGCCATCCACGCCAAGAGGGTCACCATCATGCCCAAAGACATCCAGCTGGCCCGCCGCATCCGCGGAGAGAGAGCTTAGACTTTCTGCTGCACATCCACCTACCACAATGCTCCGCACTGTGTGTCTATATATATATGTACATATGTATACTAGCTGCTCTTGTTTTTTTTCTTGCCTTCTGATTGTTGCTCTGAGTGTTGCTATCCCTGTGCTGTTGCAATCCTGGAATTTCCCCATTGTGGGACTAATAAAGGCTTATCTTATCTTATGATGCCAACAGACTCACTATGTGAGGATTTTGCAGACCACTTCAGAAGGAAAAAAGATGTTATTAGATCCAATATTTTATTACAAGATGCTGTTTTTAGCACTATTGAACCTCTGCTTTTATCAGAGCAAACGCTGGAGAGTTTTGCCTTGGTTGATGCTGAAACTCTTGGTCGAGTTTTCTCCCAAGTAAATCCAACAACTTGTCTTTTAGATCCCATTCCCACATCCCATTCCCACATCAGCGTACCTATGGTGGTCGTGAAAAAAAAGATATTATATTGAGCCCCTGTCTCACGTTCTAGTTCAAGTTTAAGTTGAAATTCACGTTCAAAGCAATTTGATATAAATCCATTGCTGATGTGCTGGTTCAGCTATGTCAGCAAAACATAGGTACAGCCATACTAGCGGCTACATGGACTTCCAGGACGCTTCCTGTGACGTAATTTCGTGGCTACCGCGATCTGGATCAGTATTGGCTGAGCCTCGAGTACCCGGATGTGCAGCGACTTTGGGGATATTCAAATTCAAACGTTTATTTCAAACTCAGGGTTCATATTAAATGCAGAACTAAAACGAGTAGAAAATAAATAAATAAATGCTTAAATTCAGCGGGCCGACTTTTCTGATCTGAGCTCGTAAAGGCCGATGATTCTAAAACTATGCGATCCGAGTACCCGGATGTGCAGCGGCTTCGGGGATATTCAAATTCAAACGTTTATTTCAAACTCAGGGTTCATATTAAACGCAGAACTGAAACGAGTAGATAAATAAATAAATAAATGCTTAAATTCAGCGGCTTGTCTCATCTGATCTGAGCTCCTAACTGCCGCAACACGGAAGATGATTCTAAAACTATATACAGAGCAGCAGACACTCGGTGCTCTTGTAAAAACAAAAACATACAATGCGATATGGATATCGCAACATGGCGGAATGTAAAGCCTTTGGATGTCTGAATAATAAGCGAAAAAAACAAAGAAACACTTTTTTTGTGTACCCAAACCCAGCTCACCTTGTCAGAAGATCGGAGCGGAAACAGGGCACAGACGAATAATTTCAGACGAAATTGCGTTGTGTGTGAGGACCACTTCGTCACTTTAACCCTCAGAAGACCTTTCTGGCTCAAACATGTAGCCATGTCGCCTGAATTCTTCCGCACAGTCAGAAAATTCGGCCATAATAGAACAAAAACAACGGACAACAGCACCGTAATCGCGGGGAAACGCTGATTATTGTCTTTTCGTATCCACGAAGTGACGTCGCATCCGCAAGTGTCATGGCTGCGCCCACAGTTTTCATTGGCTGCCCATGGCCAAGGTCCTATTTGAATATATGTCTGGTGGTATATGGCTGGCAAGAATTATTTACCAAAATAAGAAATACTTTTTCATAATGTTTTCAAGTTAAATGCGTCTTCACGACCACCAGAGGTACGCTTTAAAAACTTTGTGGATTCTTCCAGAAGGAACTTTTAAACATAATGAATTACTCTCTCCAGACGGGTGTTTTCCCTGCTGCCTTTAAAATAGCAGTGGTGAGACCCCTCCTGAAGAAGAGGCATTTAGATCCTGAAAACCTTAATAACTACAGACCAGTATCCAACCTACCCCTTTTGAGGAAAATTTTAGAAAAACTTGTTTTTATTCAGTTTAATTATTATTTTAATATCAAATAACATATTTGATGAAAACCAGTCTGGTTTTAGAACAACCACAGTACAGAGACAGCCCTGTTAATGATATAAGGCACAACATAGACTCACACAGAATTTCAGTCCTGGTTCTACTGGATCCAAGTGCTGCCTAGGGGTGGGCAATATTGCCTAAAAATGATATCACAATATTTCTGTGAATTTTTACGATAACGATAGTTTCCACAGTATTGCAGTATAGAGGTTTTTTTTTTTAATTCATGCGAAAAGGACAGTTTCACAGGCCAGCAGTATTTACCTTCAACATATTAAGAAACTCGAAAAGCACTCAGAGCACATACCTCCGCCAAGGCTCCTTCCGTTCCTCATGGATCACCTCCAAAATGTAATGGGTTTGTGTGTAGGCCTAGAGCCACCTCTGGTGAAAATACCATCAAAGTCTGTCCAGTAGTTTTTGAGTACTGTTGCTAACACACTGTGAGAAGATGAGAGCCGTGGCTGAGGTATGCATTCTCAGATCATCACCAAAATGTAATGGGTTCCTCTCTAGTCCAAGAATCACCTCTGGTGAAAATTTCATCCAGATCCATCCGGTAGTTTTTGTGTAATCCTCCTGCACAAATACAAACATACAACTGCATTGTAACTCTCGTTGCACGGACCTCTGCTGGGGCTTTTTAACTCTCATCGCCCTGAACGGACGGGTTTTTCTTTCCCCTCTTCAGGTAGTAAATAAAATGAAGCTGCCAAAATGGAATGAAAATATAGACTTCAAGTGAAACATTGTCCGATGCCAAAACCGTTCCAGCGGCGTTGTTGACGTACGGAAAAAATGCAGGCAGATTATCCACATTGCTGCACCATTTTTTTTTTTAAACATGGCAACAATCTAAAAGAGAAAGTGAAACTTAAATATTTCCACTCAACTGGATGCAAACAGAGCAGCACCTTCCCGTGACATGTTTATTTTGCCATCACACGTAACTTCCGTTAGCAGCATTATGACGTCGTCACGCAGCAGACCCCAAATATCGCAATATTCGTTTTTACATCAGTATCAAAATTTATGCTGGTATTATCGTGGGCGATACGATATGGTACACCCACAGTGCTGCCTTTGATACAGTAGACCACTATATTCTTTTAACCAGACTAAAGGATTTGATTGGCCTCTCTGCTACTGTTCTTAATTGGTTCAAGTCCTACCTCACAGACAGGAACTTTTTGGTAAGTATGGATACATGTTCTTCCAGAGTCTACAGAATAAATTGTGGTGTGCCCCAAGGTTCAATTTTAGGGCCAATACTTTTTAATCTGTACATGTTGCCCCTGGGGGATGTTATCAGGAGACGTGGTATTAATTACCATAGTTATGTTGATGACATCCAACTCTATATTGCTGTGTCTCCTGATGACATGGAACCAATTAACACCCTTTTTAACTGTATTTTAGACATTAAGTCATGGATGGCAGCAAACTTTCTTCAGCTCAACCAGGACAAAACTGAAGTTTTAGTCAGTTCTGAAGTTCAGAGAGAAAATTTTACCAAAATTACATAGTCTGTCCTTTACCCCATTGCAACATGTTAAGAATTTGGGGGTCATCACTTAGACTCTGAGCACATTAAAAATATAACACAAACAGCATTTCACCATCTTAAAGATCATAGCCAGACTCCACCCACTTCTCTCTCAAGCAAACACAGAGATACTGATGCATGCTTTTATCACCAGCCGTATTGATTACTGTAATGCCCTGCTCTCTGGTCTTCCAAAAAAGACTATTCAAATCTGCCGTTATTACAGAATTCAGCTGCATGTGTTCTGATGAAGACCAGACAGCAGGCTCACACTACGCCAGTTTTAGAGTCACTGCATTGGCTCCCTGTGCCCTTCAGGATCAATTTTAAGGTTCTTTTACTGGTTTATAAATGTTTGCACGGCCTTCTTATTAATCAGAACTGCTTTTAACATATGGTAAATGGCATTCACTTATATAGTGCTTTCTCTCATCTCTGGACGACCAAAGCACTTTACAGATGCTGCTATCCACCCATTCACACTAATGGTGACAGGCTGCCATACACAGATGCTGGCCTGACCCACCAGGAGCAACTGGGGGTTCAGCGTCTTGTTCAGGGACACTTCGACATGCAGACTGCAGACAGAGTGGAAATCGAACCTCGACTCCAAACTCATAGTTAGGTCAGGGTGTAACTCCTCCAAGATGTGCATTAGATACAACTACTGTATCGATTTGAAAAGCCTACATCAGGGGTCCGCATTTGTTTTTTTCCAGTGGACCAGAGGTCCGGAGCAGTGCAAACATGCTGCATGGGATGATATTTCATTTTTATATTGAGGGGGATAATAAACAGAACATTTTCTCCAGAGTAAATATTGAGATGACACCATAAGCATTACTGTTGTCAGTCATAAAGAGAGAGAATGTACAAATGTACACTTATGGTTAAAAAAAAAAAAAGTTGCAAATTTACAAGAAAGTCAAATTTATGAGAAAGAAAATTGCAAATTTAAAAGAAACAATTGCACATTTACAAAAAGTTAAGTTTATGAGAAAAAAGTCGCAAATTTAGTGAGAAAAATATGTAAATTTACAAGAGAAAAAACAAAGGTTACAGATTTACAAGAAAAAAATAGGTTTAAGACGCAAAAGCAGCAGATTTGAGAAAAAAGTGGCAAATTTACAACAAAAAAAGTTTTCCATTTACAAATAAATCCAGTAAATTAATGAGAAAAAGTTAAATTTATGAGAAACTTTAAATTTTAAAGAAAAAAAATTGTCCCCCCCCGGACCCCCCTGATTTATGCCCATATCACCAGGCTGTTCTGCTGTGGGAGGAGCTGCTGAAGGCAGCCACTTCCAGCTGCAGTTAGCAGATCACCAGTGTGTGATTTCAGTGCATTTTTTTTGTTGTTCTTACCTTTGAATTTTGAGGAAATGTCTCTTCAAAATTCCTGTGCTTGCTCTCATAATGCCGTTTCAAATTGGAAATCTTTATCACAGCTATTGTAATATAAATGTGTTTTTAACGTGTGCCCTGATTTGTTTCTCAGTTGCTTTTATAATGTTGACAATCCAGTTCTCCTTTTATGATGGATTTCTCTTAAAGCACACGATGACCTGGGCAGTATGACCAGCCCTAAAAAACTGTTACTCCTTAGAGCACAGCGAGTTTCTACTCCTTAGAGCACTGTTGCATGCTTATGAAACAAAGGCATTCCTTTATTCCTCATGTGTGTGTGTGCAATGAAACAAGAAGCAGATGTCCATTTCGTAATATGTTTTGGGAGTCTGGCAGAGGAGTCGCCTGGGAGCGGGGACTAGCCCTCCCCACTCCTCACGCGATTCTATGATGGGAGGGGGAGGTTGCTTCGGAGCAGAGAGTGGCTCCTCTGCTCTGCACGTAACCTTTCCTTTAAAAACAGGGATTTTCCCCTGACACAACAGAGTCTGCTGTGGGTTTTGCGCAAACGCCCAGCTGTGATCGATGCGCGCTCTGCCTAGACTGACCCGGCTCTCCAGTCTCCTGTATCATTGGTAAGAGCTGATGAAATGACATGAAATGCATTGATCCTTGTGTGTGTAAAGGAGATGTGATCTGTGGGGAATAAAAGATACAGTTTATTCTAGCAGTCTGTCTCAGTGTGAATTTTCTTTCCTGTGTGCAGACTCCTCTCGGACCTGTTTAAATATTTTTCACAAAACATTTTGGCGTCACGAACAGGATTCGAAATTAACAAAGGTAAAGAGGAGCTGTACATAGGAAAGTCATGTTTAAGAAAAGAAATAAACAGAGTGAAACCGGGGGCTCTCCCGGCGGTTGTGCTGTGATCCTAGGCTGGGATGGTTCCTGGGAACAGGTGTGTGTGTGTTTAGCTGATGGTGGTGGAAGGTCAGAGCCATGGGGAGACCTGGTTGGGGACGGGTCGCCCTCGGTGGTGTCTGGATGTCTTCGGGGTATTGAGGTTGCCCCGAAAGCTCCGCTGGGTGGTATTCAGCGGCGAATGTGGTGTTGTGCAGCGGCATGGCGCCGATGTCATGATAAAGGAAAAGAGCAGGAAAAGCAAATAGCTGATTTAGTTCAGCGATTGGAAGGAAAGTCGGATCGGTGCCAATCGAAGTCAAGACGGTTTCTTTTGTCCAGCAAACCAAAAGTGCAAGATACTGAACCTAACCAGCCACTGTCCTATTTACATATGCCCCAAATGTGTCAAACACCAATATGATGTGCCTGCGCTGGAGAAGGGGTGCATGGTTAACTTAACCGCCAATGTAACCATATGTGTAGCTAAAGTAACTGATGACTCACTAGAATGTGATGCTACCTTAAATGGTACAAAGCTATCCATCAATCTAACAGGAGATAAGGAAGTGTATTTGATGAATGGAACAGTCATAAAGGGTCGACAAATCCCCTTTGTGTACCTTATTATGGTGGTCGATAAAAACCCAAAGTATATATCCCCGACGAACCTGGCACCCATACTGTCGACATGTACGATGGTGGCCACACAAACCAGCCATATCACCGTCAATTGGATGGTAAGGATACCACCACTTCCCAAATGTTCAAACAAGAAGAAGAGAGCATGGTATGACACATTGCTGGGAGGAGCTGGCACAGTTTTGGGAATCTCTAACACCATTAACAACGAGGTAACTCGAGCAATGTTGGCAGATACTGGACATCAAACGTCCTTAGGCATTCAACAAGTTGGACTTTGGATGCCTACGGTGGTGGGGCCTCAAGTGGGGGCCGCTAATTTGTTTCAAAAGATATCTGAATGGGATTTGACCATGTGGAATGCTACGAGTGAGTTGATGACAAACATCACTCGAGCCCTCAATTGGACTGTGTGCAACGTTCAAGTTTTGGATATTCGCACGCAGTTGGAACGTTTCACTCGCATTGTCACTACCAATCACGCTCGACAATGGCGAGAAATGTGGAACATTACTGAAGAATGGTGGTTAATTCCACATCCTGAAAAAACCATCTGTAATAGCACTATGTGTAGCGGGCAATGGACTCAATTAAATGTCACAGGAACTGTTGACGTGTGCAAATATCATGTGTTACCAGTAATTACTGCCACGGCATTTTGGTTCATTCAATTAAAAGGGGAATGGTTTGCTCCAGGGCAGAATAATACATATGATCTATCAGAATGTGATTTGACTGACCAAGGATATGCATGCCTAAGTCGAGAAATATATACTGAACCATGCTTAACCATGACAGAGGCATTATGTGAATGGAGAATAGAAAAACCTTGTGACATGATGTGGCAAATAGGGCCCCATACTCTATGTGTAGCCACCTTAAACTTCTATCCAATGTTGCCTAGGATACCTTTCACTGGATGTCTGCATGGTGTTCACATGTGGCAATGGCATAATCGGACATATCTTACCAACTTTTCCAGTGAGACACACCTGACCGCCCTGCAATGGCGGGTGCTGGAAGTTCCATGGCAGATGTCCCTGGATCGGTTCAGAGGCGCACTGAATGGATCCAGGGAGGTACAAAAGCTCATTGGTGATCATGTGTCGGATGTGCGTGCTGCGGTGATATCCACCATGCTGGCCCAAGGAAAGGTATTGCATGCAGCCCATCAGATAGAGCAAGCTTCTGCTCATCACTGGTGGGATATATTCTCAGGCATGTCAGTCACTGCTCGCACAACACTGGTGCCTCCCCTAGCTATATTAGTTATTGTTCTATCTGTCTTAACACTATGCAATTTCAGCGATTTCTGCTATATTAGAAGAGTAAAAAAGATTTTAAGTAAAAGAATATATAATTCTCTAGCAATATGAAAATCAAAATCATTTTTCGAGATGGAGGTTATGGTACCACATCCTGTAGAGTAGAGGTGAGTGCTGAACCTCCTGGTCACTGGATATGCTATGATTATGTTGTAGGTAATGATTGGAATTACTACAATAGACGTGTCACTACAAGAAATGAGCTACTGTGGCATGTTGTAAAATGCATTTGGGACACCAATTTCATAGAATTATCTCATCACAATCATTTCGGAATACCTTACGAGGATGAGGGTATTCCCCCAGAAGAAGGCAGTTACCCATTGTTTTTTACCAACTGATAAAACAAATAAGGTCAAAGGGTGGAATGTAATATAAATGTGTTTTTAACGTGTGCCCTGATTTGTTTCTCAGTTGCTTTTATAATGTTGACAATCCAGTTCTCCTTTTATGATGGATTTCTCTTAAAGCACACGATGACCTGGGCAGTATGACCTGCCCTAAAAAACTGTTACTCCTTAGAGCACAGCGAGTTTCTACTCCTTAGAGCACTGTTGCATGCTTATGAAACAAAGGCATTCCTTTATTCCTCATGTGTGTGTGTGCAATGAAACAAGAAGCAGATGTCCATTTCGTAATATGTTTTGGGAGTCTGGCAGAGGAGTCGCCTGGGAGCGGGGACTAGCCCTCCCCACTCCTCACGCAATTCTATGATGGGAGGGAGAGGTTGCTTCGGAGCAGAGAGTGGCTCCTCTGCTCTGCATGTAACCTTTCCTTTAAAAACAGGGATTTTCCCCTGACACAACAGAGTCTGCTGTGGGTTTTGCGCAAACGCCCAGCTGTGATCGATGCGCGCTCTGCCTAGACTGACCCGGCTCTCCAGTCTCCTGTACCATTGGTAAGAGCTGATGAAATGACATGAAATGCATTGATCCTTGTGTGTGAAAAGGAGATGTGATCTGTGGGGAATAAAAGATACAGTTTATTCTAGCAGTCTGTCTCAGTGTGAATTTTCTTTCCTGTGTGCAGACTCCTCTCGGACCTGTTTAAATATTTTTCACAAAACAGCTATGGTCTCCTGGCAGATTAAGCACATCGTTCTTGTGCTGGTAGGAGGGAGAACAAATGCAAATTTGCTCAGTCCATTCGTCTTTGAATTGCCGGTTTTCACTGTCCACTTTTCTTTTAGCAGCCAACTTGGAACATGCCATTTTCGTTCAATCTAGGCTCCCACTGCTGGCTGAGTAACAATAAGCGAACTGCTCCGAAAGTAAAAGTAAAGTGCCACTCGCACGCTGACAGGCTGTCAGTGCATCGTTGGGATAGCAGTCCCCATTTACAGGTGCTGACCAAACCAAAACACACAGTCAAGGAATCACAGCTTGGGGGCCACAAATAGGGGGCCTGCGGGCTGGTTGTGGTCCGTGGGCCGCCTATTGAGGGCCACCATCCTACATCATTTCTTTCAGTAGTTATTGTGTTTAGAAGATTTAGGGAAAATCTGACCTTTGACCTCAAGGTCATCTGACGAGAGTGAAATTGCGATATGCGCATCCTAGGGCTGTCGCAGTAGAGGAATTTCCCCTGCGGTGATGGTGGACAGCTCAACACCGTGCTATGCGGCATTATTGCAAGTGTTTATAGGACCCTGTGGTCTTGTAATTTAAACAGGGTTCACAATGTGGCAAATGATGGAAATTGTGAGAAACTTGCTGCAGCTCCGCCCTCAACTTCATGTGCATGTGTGACAATTGTGCAGAGCTCTGGTCTTACTAGGCATGAACTGCTGATTCTGTTAAAAAAAAAAAAACAACAACAACAACAACAACAACAAAAATCCGATCATTTTCATAAAGCAGTGGCGGGAACTTCAGTATTTCAACTATGGCGTGTGTGTGGACTGGAGACTGCAGCAACATTCAGCTTATTTAAACAGGACAGCCTCCGTACAGGACGCTGCGTGGCTCTTGTTGCTGTGATTTTTGCCACTGTCTGAAAAGTCACAATCAAACAAGCAATGCACTATGCAGTAGCTGGTTGGCTCTTGGAGGTCAATTATAAACACTCCACTCAGAAGGAACTAACACGCTTTGTGCCCTTTCAGTGCTCACTGTCATGGCTGTATTTAGCAAGAAGTCCAAACACTTCTACCACTGACTGCCTACTGGAGTCTGTCAGGAAAGAGTGTATGGAAAGCCAAATGTGTCAAAAAAAAAATAAATCGCCAAATTATAACAATTTTTAATTAGTAGAACACGTTAAATAATATAAAAATGCCAATCATGCCACCTCGCATAAGAATATGCCGCCTGGTGTGAAAACGCGGCACGACGTCTTTTACACCATGTGATGTGTTTTACGTCAGGTGATGTATTCTTACGCCAGGTGGCGTAATTTAAGTCACCTGGTGTAAAACATGCCAGCCGCCGTTGTTTTTACATATTTTATGATAAAATATAAGCAGGCAGGCCTGACTCCTCCAGAGCCAAGAGATTCAAAGGTGATTCACCCAATCAGCTCTCTGTAGAGGCAGACAAGTCTAAAAGATCCCTGATCGTGTGATTGAATAGCATGTATTCTACTTGCATTTGCACCTCAGTCATAAGTTTATAGGTTTAGGCTCACCCTTTCAACAATATGTCATGTAAAAGCAGTCATCTTGGACAAATTTTATGACAATAAACATAAACTTGACATTTTGAAAGCAAGTGCGTCTCCTGGTGTTTGTGAAACAAAATACAAACTGTCTGATATTTTATTTATTGACCATAGTGTAGTGGATTAAACATTTCGTTTTGGTACCATAAGCACTGCCAGTCCTGAGTTCAATTCCCAGCTTGGCCTATTCCTTACGATTATTGTAATTATCAAGCACATGCTAGAAAGGACATTGTAAGTAAATATTTTAAACAAAATCTTGCCATGTGAACCTATAATTAATTACAATGCGCAGCGATAAACTGACATAACCCCCCAGATACACATACTTGATCTATTGCTGAGATTTTTTTTTTTTGCTTTGTAAATAGTCAATTTTGTGAATATTCGTTAAAAATATTTAATTTTATTTAAAATGAAAAACTATGTAGCTTAGTTTGTATGCTGTGGTTTGATTATTTCAGTAAATGGGTTAGACATATAAAAGCTTTTGCTTCAGTCTAAACCCTTTCCTTCTGTAAACTGACCATTTTCTATTTGGATTGTATGGGGGGGGGGCTCTTTTTCATGGCAGACAGAAATTAAAGAATTAAACTAATTAAATGTATTTAAGGCTGGTTCCTTGATTTTAACATCAACTCATTCATTTTTAAGCAATTCTAATGCAAAAAACCCCCCCGTCATTATAAAATGTAAACATTGAAAATAATAGCTATACTATGCTCTGCATTAAATATAATTGCATTTTTATTTTGCTCTCATATTTTTACTTTCACTAATCATTTTCACACTTGCTGTGCTTATGTATGCAGGTCATTGCGTTCGTTCTCGCACTCGTTTCTCAGTTTAACATATTGTACAGAGGAGCAAAAGTATGGAACACCCTCCTTTAAATTTTAAGGTTGCCTTTACAGCAGTTCAAAAATCTGTTTATGTCACTACTATTAGAAAAATCAATATTTTCCATATGGCCTGCCAATACAGTTGGATAAAAATATTGTCTTAGGGGGGCCTCAACTGCTCCATGGGAAAGATAAAAATGGGGAAAAAATGTGTTTGAGTTTTGACTGCAACTGTGAGTTAACAAAACATTTGTGTAATTCCATTAGATCACATGTATTGTCTGGAGAGGGCTAATTTTCTAGCCCCTAGAGCAATGGTTCTCAACTGGTCTGGCTTTGGGACCCACCATCACCCCTCAATGACAAGCCACGACCCAAATCAAAGATTTTCAGATTCTCAAATTTATTGAATGTAAAGATTGTGCATTTTGAACAGATTGAACAAATTTAATGATTAACCAAAATGACCAGTAAGTGGCAATACAACAGGGAGAACAATTCCCTTTAATGCTGAATTAGCTGCATTTTAAATTAAAAATTAAACAAAAAGCGCAATTCAAAAGAATTCAAGTCTCAAAATTGACTTTTCTTCTGATTGTTTTTTCAGTATTTACCTACTGATAAGGTTATGTGCTTTGAAGAAAATGAAGGAACATTCACTAAAACCTGTAACAGTGACATCGTAGACCTGAGTCTGGAGGAATTAATGGGAGAACTGGGGATGTTTTTTGCTCTTGACAAGATTCTCAATGTCTGGAGTTATATTAGACAAAGCGACTCTGAGGTCATGCTCAATGTCCAGTCTGTTTCTCTGTTTTGTCTTCAACTGAACCACAGCTGAGAAGCCACACTCACAGAGATAGGTAGTGCTGAAAGGTAGGAGGGTTTTTACTGCTCGAATGGCAAGAGAAGGATACTCGCTCATCACAGCGCTGCACCAGAATTGCGAGGGGCTTACCTCCGTGAACCTCTTTTTCAGCGTGCGGTCACATGATAGCTCCACCAGCTGACTCTCTTCGTTGTTTGGCAACGTAACGCTTTCCATGTTGATTCCAAAGGGATTGCGTATCCAGTCCGTTTCGCCATGCTTAATTAGCATATACAAACAAACGTTGCGAGTCTTCTTCGACGGTGCGGAATATGGTGTCGCCCGCCACCTACTGCCATCTACTGTTAAGGAGTCTGAATGACACTATGTCGATTTATTTCTTGCTACTTTATTTGCCCAGGCAAAGGCCCGCGACCCACTGAAAACAGGTCCGCGACCCAAAAGTGGGTCGCGACCCACCAGTTGAGAATCACTGCCCTAGAGGGTTTAAGGGAACTGTCCTGCACATTTTTTTGTAAACACTTTACTGTGTTATACTTTTATTTTTATATTTGTAAACTAATAAACCTAAGCCTGTCAGGCTTTGGAATTGAATGATCTGGTTTGTAAGAATTTGTAACTGAGAAGCACTGAAAGTTAAAGGTTTTAATCTAATGATTCCAAGCTACATCAGATGCATTGTGTCATCACAAAAATGCATAGATCCAAGCAAATGTAATTACGTAAACATTTTAAAACATTAACCCTCAAGCGACCAAGCTATTTTACGGACTGAAATGACCAAGTGGGGTCATTTATGACCCCATTGTGCTCTGTACAGGGATCCTTATTAAATGGCTGGTTGGAGGTTTATCATACCAAAACTACTCCCTGTATTTAAGACAGGTATTTTATAATGATCTAATGTAAAATGTGTTTGCTAATAATACTTTTATTGCAAGAAATAACCAAAACGCAGACTGTAAGAACAACATTACATTTATTTAGACAGTCCTTGTCAGTTCACTCTTGGAACATCATCATCATAGTTATTATCATCATAGTTACAATAATAGGCATCATCATCATCATCATCATCATCATCGTCATCATCACGATGATGATGATACCTATTATTGTAGTTACGATGATGATCATGATACCTATTATGGCATTTTGCGTAATGGCGGTTTTCTTGTGGACGGTGATCCGGATCACCACCAAAATCTAATCATCTGTAGGATACCCCATTTCTGACAATCTGTGAAAATTTCATGAAAATCCGTCCATAACTTTTTGAGTTATCTTGCTAACAAACAAACAGACAAACAAACAGACAAATCCAGACAAACAGACAAATGTAAATCTTGCTATCCTAGGTCTGTTAGCCATGGTTCACTGCAATACAATATAAAGTACTGATTAGAAGTGGAAATCGGAGTGGTGGCTCAGTTGGTAGAGCATCCGCCCCACACCCGGGAGGCAGGGGTTCAAATCCCGGCCGGGTCATACCAAAGACCATATAAAAATGGTGCTTTCTGCCTTCTAGCGTGGTGCTCTGCATAATGGAATGGGGAAAGTAAAGTTACACACAGAGCTACCAGAGGACTGACCCCCCGCTGTAGCTTTCACTACTTACAGTAGCTGTGTGGCCTAGGGTAAGAGAAACGGAGATAGGCACCGCCCATATACATCTTCAGGTGCGAAGGGATTAACTAACTAACTATTAGAAGTGGAACATTTGAATAAAATTTATAAAACCAATGTTTAAAAACCAGTGCTTCTCTTCGGGGTCATAAATGACCCCACAAGAGTTTGCGATGTCTACGTCACACCAATTGGTTGATCCCTGCAAAAAACTATGAAAGTGTGTAGGATTAGTAGACTGACAAATTCATGCTAGGAAAGAAAATTTGGATAAAAAATAAAGAGACGGCACATTAAATTATATGGCTGGGGTTGTAAATGACCCCACTTGGTCGCTTGAGGGTTAAGAGTACTGCAGTCCTGCTTACTTCCAAAGCAAGCGATCTCAAGATATTTAAGTGGATCAGAGAAAATAACAGTAGTGGTGCTGAACACGAATCATAGCGCAATCGAAGCACTTTACACTGATTCCACATTGACCCACTCAGTACATCACTGCTGTATCAGAGGCAACTGCAAACATGATAGTTGCATCAAAAGTGAAAAGCACAGCAGTACTCAGCAAATTAAGGCATTTCTGGTACAAAAGACAGGTCCATTATTCTATCACATGGTAAGAAAAACTTGGGATGCATTACTACTTGGAACAAAAATCATTTGGTATGTGTGTAGTCTGTCCTGACCACATGAAGCAACAAGCAAATATTGCAAGAGTTTGCACTGACTCAAAGTTCACGACTTACTGAGCAGTAGTACTGAATCTGCTAAACAATTGCACGGTAAACTGAAAAAGCTCGATCAGTGCATCACTAGTTTACAGAACAAGAATTTTACCGTTTTTATGACATTAGCTAGGATCAGTGCATTAGTGGCAAAAATTTACCAAATGTAGTTTGTGATGTATGGGAGTTACATGAGTTGCATTTACATATGCCACCCCACAGGTGGGCGCTGTACCCTGTGGCATTGCCAATCGAATAAGCGTACTCGCTGAACTGAGCTTCAGTAAAAAAGAGAGTTAATGACCTGCAGCCATGTGTGTCGTCCTGTTTTGTTCCTCAGAGTGGTTATCTGAAGTAGAACCCATGGACATAACATCATTGGCGACGAGGATAACTTTAGGTTTCCAAGTCTCGCCGCGGTATTGACTGCGAGTGAAGGAGGAAGAGGAACGTTTGTCCTGGCGGGAGTTTGGCTAAGCGCAGCGCGCCAAGTGAAAGGATTGCTAAACGCTAGCTAACCGCACGCCATGGCTGGATTTATTGGACACATTAACCCATTCGACGAGTTGGTGGAGCAGTGGACAACCTACGTTGAAAGGTTTGAGTACTTTGTAACGGCAAATGGAAATGCAGAGGATAAGAAGCTTGCTGTTTTCCTAAGTGTAATTGGTGCGTCAACATATGGCCTTTTACGTAGCCTCGTAGCTCCAGATAAGCCGGGGGCTAAGACATACGCTCAACTTACTGAAGTTTTGAAAGACCACTTTTCTCCGAAGCCAACTGTGATCGCTGAAAAATTTCGCTTTCATAAACGGAACCAACAAGAGGGAGAGTCTGTGACGCAATACATAGCAGTCATTAAAAAGCTTTCTGAACACTGCGAGTTAGACACACACTTGCAGGATGCATTGAGGGATAGGCTCGTTTGTGGACTGAATATAGAAGCTATCCAGAAAAGATTGCTGACGGAGGAGAAGCTTACTTTTTCCAAAGCAATGGAACTAGCCGTGTCAATGGAGACAGTAGCCCGCGAGACACATCAGCTGAGCAACGCGCTGAAAGTGCATGCACTGTCACTACACGACAAACGATGCACGAAATGTCCGCGCTGTGGAAAAATGAACCACAAAGAGAGTGATTGCTTTTACAAGGAGCAAAAATGCCATAAATGTGGTAAGAGAGGACACATCTCGAAAATGTGCAGGAACAAAGAGACTGTAAATAAGGAGAAACCAGTGGAGTATAAAGTTAAAAAGAAAAACAGGGTGCACCAGTTGGATGTAAAAGAAATGTCTAGCGATGATAGCACCACAGACACAGAGTCGAGTCTGCATATGGTCTCTCAGCAGGGAAATTTGTCACACGTGTGTTAAACCAAAAATTGAAGGCAAAATGATTGAAATGGAAATAGATACTGGTGCTGCCGTTTCTCTGATTTCAAGAGAACTGTATGATGCACACTTTAGGGACTTGCCCTTGCGCCAACCCCACATAATGCTGAAAACATACACTGGCAAGGTGATTCCAGCAGAGGGAGTCATCACTGTCTCAGTGAGGATGAACAAGCAGAGGGCTAGACTACCACTGTATGTAGTCCAGGGAAGTTCACCCCCACTCTTTGGTCGAGAGTGGCTGCGGAAGATTCGAATTGACTGGCGAGAAATAAAGACGGTCCGGGAGGAGACGCTAGAGGGCGTGCTACAAAGACATGCAGAGGTCTTCCAAAAAGAATTAGGCACTCTGAAAGGCATGGAAGTAGCCATAGCGCTGAAGCCGGATCATGTGCCACGGTTCTGTCAAGCGAGAGTCGTTCCCTATGCCCTTAGGCCAAAAGTGGAGGCTGAAATTGACCGACTGTGTGAGCAGGGCATCATATCCCCTGTCAGATTCAGTGAATGGGCAACACCCATTGTGCCCGTTGTGAAAAAGAACGGAGATGTTAGGATATGTGGGGATTTCAAAGTCACAGTTAACCCTGCCCTGTGTGTGGAGAAATACCCAATTCCACGCATTGAAGATTTATTTGCATCACTTTTGGGGGGGCAGCATTTCAGTAAACTGGACTTATCTCATGCCTATTTGCAAATGGTGATAGAGGAAAAATTCCAGAAAATACCTCACAATAACCACATCCAAGGGTCTGTTCTGTTACAACAGGCTGGCATTTGGAATTACCTCAGCACCAGCGATATTCCAACGTGCCATGGACCAAGTCCTCCAGGGTCTGCCGAACGTCCACTGCTACCTGGACGACATATTGGTCAGTGGACAGGATCGTGCGCAGCATCTGAAAAATCTGGATGCAGTCCTAGGACGCTTGGAAGAATTCGGCTTATGAGTGCAGAAGGAAAAATGTGAATTTTTCAAGGATTCACTGGAATATCTGGGTCACGTCATCGATGCCCAGGGTCTACACAAGGCACCAGGGAAAGTCAGGGCAATCGTGGAGGCTCCTGCACCAACAGACGTGAGTCAGTTACGTTCTTTCTTGGGGCTAATTAATTATTACAGCAGATTTATCCCCAACCTGTCATCTATCCTAAGCCCACTGAATGCTCTGTTGTGCAAAGGAAAACGATGGCAATGGACATCTGAATGTGCAGCATCTTTCAAAGAGGCAAAAGAGCAGCTACTCTCCCAAAGCGTGTAAACCCATTATGACCCACAACTTCCCATTCGGCTGGCGTGTGACGCATCACCTTATGGTGTAGGCAGCGTCATCTCACACATCCTCCCGAACGGACAAGAGAGGCCCATAGCTTTTGCATCAAGGACTCTGAATAAGGCAGAACGCAACTATGCCCAAATTGAGCGCGAAGCTCTTGGCATCATATTTGGAGTTCGTAAATTCCATCACTATCTGTATGGCAGGCAGTTTACACTCCTTACAGATCATCGCCCATTGACCACCATTCTGAGCCCGTGCAAAGCCACACCATCCATGGCTGCTGCTAGAATGCAGCGGTGGGCTCTCTTGTTAGCTGCCCATAACTACACCATACAGTACCGAGAGGCAGCTCGTCATGGAAATGCGGATGGGCATTCCATGCCATGCCTTCCACTACCAACATCACCAAGAGAGAGAATCAGTGCTGTGGACAGGTTTCATATTAAACACCTAGAAGCCTTACCTGTGAACTGCCGAGAAATCTGCCGAGAGAGCAGGGGTGACCCTGTCCTTGCTCAAGTCCTGGAGATGGTCTCCACAGGTTGCTTTCCGAGGGTCCAGGATGTGGCCAGCACATTGGCGCCATTCATCAGCTGAAAGGATGAGTTGACACTCCAGCAAAGTTGCCTTATGTGGGGTGTGCGCGTCGTCATTCCCTCAAAACTGAGATCACGAGTGCTGTCGGAACTGCATACTGGACACCCAGGTGTTGTCAAAATGAAAGCTGTCGCCCGCAGTTACATGTGGTGGCCCGGAATTGACGCTCAAATTGAACAAGTCTCAAAAACATGTCAGTCCTGTCAACTTACACAGAAAGCACCGGGACCAGCACCACTCCACCCATGGACCTGGCCTGGATCCCCATTGCAGAGAATTCATGTTGACTTTGCCGGGCCGTTCCAGGGCTAAATGTTTATGGTGGTTGTAGACGCCCATTCAAAATGGCCTGAGGTGCACCTCATGAGTTCCACCACAACGGCCAATACCATCCAGGTGCTCCGAGGGTTATTCAGTCGCTATGGGCTCCCTGAGGTGTTGGTGAGTGATAATGGTCCCCAGTTCACCTCACACGAGTTTGACACTTTCATGAAGGGTAATGGAGTAAAGCACATCCGCTCTGCACCATTCCATCCATCAACAAATGGTCTTGCAGAACGTTTTGTACAGACATTCAAGCGCTCCACTGGAACCACTTCCATACAACACCAACTGGATGCCTTTTTACTCACGTACCGCAACACTCCACAACGAAGGAGTCCCCGTCCATGCTTTTCATGCATCGCAAGCTGCGATCTCGACTAGACCTGCTGAAGCCCAGCGTGACATCAGAGGTAGAGAAAGCACAAGAGGCACAGTGTGCGTATCGAGGAATGCATGCAAAAGCCAGAACGTTCAAGATGGGAGACCCAGTCCTCGTTCGGGATTACGGGAGAGGAGAGAAGAAGTGGATACCAGGGGTTGTTTCAGCAGAGACTGGCCCTGAATCCTACACCGTCGACATCGGCGCATCGCAACACTGGAGGCGACACGCGGACCAGATGCTGGCCAGGTTTGCTGAATTGGACACTTCTACAGACAACGGCGGAGCTGCATCGTCGTGCATCTCAGCAGACCTGCCTGTGCTGGAAAACACCGTTCCAGAATCAGCTACTCCGGTTCCTGTGAGTGACCCCTCACCACCACCCCAGGTAACCTCAGAGGGAAACACCACACCACCTCCAGAGACTGGTAAGAGATATCCTTCTCGTACTATTAAACCACCAGAGCGTTATGTCCCATAAACTTTAAGATACACTAAGAGACAATACCTTGGACACTTTTGAATAAGAGACCCTTTAGGTGTTAGATTAGAGAGTCACGTCTCACCAAAAGGGCAGAATAAACCCTTGACTGACTCAGGGGTTTGGGACAGTCTACTCCCAGCCGCAAGGCTAGTGTGTGATAAAAAAAAAAAGAAAAAAAAAAGTTGTTTGCTTTGTGTATCTTGGGGGTGGGTACAACATTTAGTGGGGAGGAGATGTGATGTATGGGAGTTACATGAGTTGCATTTACATATGCCACCCCACAGGTGGGCGCTGTACCCTGTGGCATTGCCAATCGAATAAGTGTACTCGCTGAACTGAGCTTCAGTAAAAAAGAGAGTTAATGACCTGCAGCCGTGTGTGTCGTCCTGTTTTGTTCCTCAGAGTGGTTATCTGAAGTAGAACCCACGGACATAACATAGTTGAGTCATTAACTTAAAACTTTTTAAAGGGTTTTAAAGATGGCTCCATTCTCTGGTCTCATCCTGACATCTGTTGGCATCAAAAGGGAAACTTCATGCTGAAAAAGGTTCTTTTAGTCTTTTTTTTAACAAATGCAATACAACCAAACATACACAAAGAAAGGTCTCTTGTGAACAGGGCCCAAACATATTGAGAAAATTACTAAATACAGTAGAGGGCTAAACTGACTAGTCAAATATGAAAGGTGATGTATATTATACAGCTGTATGTGCAGATAAATGAATCCATTTAAAAGGGAATAGCTGCTTTAAATTTATAAGTACTTTATAAGATGTATAATATTACATTAGGAATACACATTAATGAAACTGTAAAACAACATTTGTGACCCGTGCTGGCAAAATGAGTGGGAATGCGCACTGCGTCGTCATGAGCTGCAGGCAGGAGAAGTCATAAATCATGACCTTTTGTTTGTTTCAGGGATGGCAACAGGAAATTCTGATTTCAGCTGAAATCTAATTTGGTCGATTGACTTATGGGGGGGGGGGGCGCAGCCCCCCTGAAGCGGAGAGGTTTTCAGTAAAACAGAAGTAATTTAGACTGAAAAAAATGATTTAAAAAAAAATGAAATACTAGACTTAGATTAATCATTAAATTTAATGAAAACTTAACTTACTTTTTCTTCAATGTTGTCTCACTGTCTTTAGGCCAACATCTTTAACAGTTCTATAAGAGTTTATTACACTATTTACACTGGTCACCAAGTCACTTCTAATGTGAAACTTTCTTCCTTTTGGCAGCAAGCTGTGTCAGTCTCTGAACTTTGAACTTCATCTCCTTTTCTGGTTTCTTCAGAAATTGTCCGAGTGTTTCTGTTACCTCGTCAAACTTTGAGCCAATTTTCACCTTTACCGTCACTTTTCTCTCAAGCCAATTCCATCGGAACTTATTTTTGACACTTTTGTCTATTTCTAGCACTGATAACTCCTGATCCTTCAATAAAAATCTCATAATTCCGCTGAAAACGATACCGAAAACTCAGAATTCCAACATGAACCAGGGATGTGATTTGGGGTTGGGGAAATTATCTGAAAATTCAGCAGGGGGTCTGCGGGACGCAGTCCCCTAGCAGGGTCTGGGACAGAGCCCCGGTGGGGGGGGGCAAAGCCCCCCAAAGCTCCTGGGTTTTTATGATTTTTAAGTACCATAACTGTGCTTAAATGACATAAAACAAACAGCTGAATGCCACTTATTACTGTATAATATTGACTTATGTTCCAAGAAGATAGCATTCTTAAAATATTCCAACAAGCATTATACATCACATGCTTTAACACTTGATCAAATCAAAATCAGTTAATTTTATCTGTTCCATAATAGAAATAAAATTCATTCATACCATTACTTTTTATAATTTCAGCATTCATTTCAGATCACCAGTTTCAATCTCCATTGAGTCTTGAGCTGTTCATTTTGCACAATCACTGATGTAGCCAAGTCGTAGAAATATTCAAAAGTTATGAGTCAATGTCCACTGTGCACTGTCAATTTCAAACTGTTTGAAATCATAAAAGTAATCTAACTAAATTGTTTTGCTATTTTTTTCTCCTCAACATCAATGTCAGGGCACTGCAGGAGTTTTGGGGATGGTTAACTTTCAAAACCGTTTCTTCCCCCGCGCAGCCCAGCTCATACAGCCATTGTACGCCGCACTCAAGAAACGGAAACCGGCAGACAGAGTCGACTGGACTCCTGAGCGGGAGCAGGTGTTCTCCGAGGTTAAAACAGCTCTGGCAAACGCTGCACTACTGGCGCACCCAGACCCGGTGGCTCGGATAGCGCTCACTACCGACGCCTTGGACAATGCCATAGGGGCCGTCGTGGAGCAATGCGTTGCCGGTTCTTGGCAGCCGCTCACCTTTTTTAGCAGGTCCTTGCACGACAGTGAGCGTAAATACAGCGTGTTCAACAGAGAGTTAATGGCTCTCCACTTTGCCATACGCCACTTCCAGTTCTGCCTGAAAGGGCGCACCTTCACTGCGTTCATGGACCACAAGCCGCTAACATACTTTATCTTCCTGGAAGATAAAAAAGCGGAATTCCGCAAATTAGCGGAAAAAAAAAAATCACATCCCTGACGAACACGCCGCCATGAATTTTTGACAAAGCATACAACGAGCCATTTGATTGATCCAATCGTTTGCAACTATCCAATCGCAGGGCTGTTTACAATACAGCAGTAGCTTGAGTACAAAACATCCGGGTTATCGTGGGAGACTTGGCCCGGGGAAGCGCCGAGCGCTTATGTAATCGTGTTGATTTTCGCTAAAATCGGTAACAATAAGGTACCTTACCCCCCCTAAAATTTTCTCAATGGATTTAGACGATTCACAGAAATGATCAATTTGAAAGCGGATCGGCGGGAAATTGCCATCCCTGTTGTTTGCTAGCGGCAAGTCCTGGGAAAAAATCCATGAGCGCCTGGTACCAATGGAAAGCTTAGAAAATGTACTTTCTAAAAATACATATGTTTTTGCGGCAGACAACTCCGGACCAATTGAATGCGAGTTTTCAACCTAGCCAAAATACAAACAAATGGTCTTTTTCTGGGTCTGTTGTTAGGCACTTCCTACAAATTAAAAATCATTTTGAAGGTCTTTCAATACAAAATATGGAAAAACACATTACCTCAGTTTTGATAATTTCCTCAAAGTGAATCACTTTGCCTTTCGCCTTTGACCACCACCTAATCCACATAGCACCGGACCCCATGATCCCTCCTGCAGGTGGTGAGCCCACTGGAGGGCGGATCCATGCAACTCCTTCGGGCTGAGCCTGGCTGGGTCCCATGGGTGGAAACCTGGCCACCAGACACTAGCCATCGAGCCCCTCCCCCAGGCCTGGCTCCAGGGTGGGGCCCCGGTAACCCCATACTGGGCGGGGCACACTGAATCCTTGATCTAGAATTTATCATGATAGTCTGTTGGATCGTTCTTAGTCTGGCCCTTCACCCAGGACCAGTTTGTCTTGGGTGACCCTATCAGAGGCAAATTTCCCCGGACAACATAGCTCCTGGGATCACTGGGGCACGCAAACCCCCCCACCACGATAAGGTGATGATCCATGAGGGGCACAGACCCAGGACTTGCTGGAGAGACTATGTCTCCCAGCTGGTCTGGGAACACCTTGGTATCCTCTCTGAAGAGCTGGAGCAGGCGGCTAGGGAGAGGGAAGTCTGGGCTTCTCTGCTTGAACTGCTGCCTCCGCGACCCGGACCTCCGGAAAAGCGGTAGAAGATGGACGGATGGACTCACTTTGCCAGCATGGGTCACATTTAAAACATTGCATTGCTCAAGCAGGGACTCAAACCCATGTTTGACTAGGTGCAAAACTCTAACAGACAGCACTGTAACACCCTGCACCACAAGCTCGTTACAGTGTTTCACTAGAACCCTTCTATACAAGTCTCATCTCACATATATGCTGAGCCCGTATTACTATTTGTTTGTCAAATTACTGCTTTTATAAACTTTACTTTTAAACAGGGTGTGCTTAAGCCAACAGCAGCACAGTGGACTGCAGGAACAATTCATGTTATCTCATCAGGGATCTTCTGCTCTTGCCTGCCTCTGGAGTGTGCCTATTGGATGAGCCGTCTTTGACTGTACTGGCTCTGGGAAATCAGGGTGGTACCTCTATCATAAAATATGTAAAAAAAAAAACCAAGGTGATGTGTTTTATGTCAGGTGGCGTATTCTTACGCCATACATCAGGTGGCGTATTTTTACACCAGGTGGCGTGATTGAATGGTGCTTTTATATTATACAGTATAACGTGTTCAACTAATTAAACATCACATTATAACTTGACAATTTTTGACACATTTGGCTTTCCATAAGAGTGCCCTACACAGTGCTGCTGCCGTTAGTACCGGGTGCAAACATGCTGTTGGCAATAAAAATACACTTACATTTAACAATTTATTTATTAATCACCCCCTCATGGATCGTCACCTTATTGTGGTGGGGGGGTTTGCGTGCCCCAGTGATCCCAGGAGCTATGTTGTCCGGGGCAATTTGCCTCTGATAGGGTCTCCCAAGACAAACTGGTCCTGGGTGAAGGGCCAGACGAAGAACGATCCAACAGACTCTCATGATAAATTGTATATCAAGGATTCAGTGTACCCCGCCCGGTATGGGGTTACCGGGGCCCCACCCTGGAGCCAGGCCTGGGGGAGGGGCTCGAAGGCTAGCGTCTGGTGGCCGGGTTTCCACCCATGGGACCCGGCCGGGCTCAGCCCGAAGGAGTTACATGGGTCCGCCCTCCAGTAGGTTCACCACCTGCAGGAGGGATCATGGAAGTCCGGTGCTATGTGGATTAGGTGGCAGTCAAAGGCGGAGACCTTGGCGGACTGATCCCAAGCTTTCTAAACTGGCTTTTGGTACGTGGAATGTCACCTCTCTGGTGGGGAAGGAGCCTGAGCTGGTGTACGAGATTGAGCGATACCGGCTAGATATAGTCGGCCTCACCTCAACACACAGCTCCGGTTCCGGAACCAGTCTCCTGGAGAGGGGCTGGAGCTTGGCCTTTTCTGGAGTTGCCCCGGGCGAGAGGCGACGAGCAGGGGTAGGTATTCTTGTATCGCCCCACCTTGCTGCCTCTATATTGGAGTTTTCCCCGGTGGACGAAAGGGTTGCTTCCCTGCGCCTTCGGGTTGGGAAACGGGTCCTGACCATCATTTGTGCCTATGCACCAAATGATGTTTCAGAGTACCCACCCTTTTTGGAGTCTGTGACTGGGGTGCTGGAGGGTGCTCCTCCTGGAGACTCCATTGTCCTACTGGGGGACTTCAATGCGCACGTGGGCAACGACAGTGAAACCTGGAGGGGGGTGATTGGGAGGAACGGCCTGCCCGATCTGAACCCGAGTGGTGTTCAGTTATTGGACTTCTGTGCTAACCACAGTCTGTCTATAACGAACACCATGTTCAAGCATAAGGGTGTCCATATGTGCACCTGGCAC
Source organism: Pholidichthys leucotaenia (assembly GCA_020510985.1). Lineage (NCBI taxonomy): Eukaryota > Metazoa > Chordata > Actinopteri > Cichliformes > Pholidichthyidae > Pholidichthys > Pholidichthys leucotaenia. Next base: position 193,002,725 of record CM035843.1, on the reverse strand, counting down.
CAGGACACCCTAGGCCGCAGGTCGATGATCGATTTTGTTATCGTATCATCAGACCTGCGACCGTATGTCTTGGACACCCGAGTAAAGAGAGGTGCAGAGCTGTCAACTGATCACCACCTGGTGGTGAGTTGGATCCGATGGCAGGGGAGGAAGCCATTCAGACCTGGTAGACCCAAACGTATAGTGAGGGTGTGCTGGGAGCGTCTGGCTGAGGCCCCTGTCCGGGAGGTCTTCAACTCCCACCTCCGGAAGAACTTCAACCACATTCCGAGGGAGTCTGGAGACATGGAGTCTGAATGGGCCATGTTCTCCACCTCTGTTGTTGAAGCGGCAGCCCAGAGCTGCGGCCGCAAGGTGGTCGGTGCATCTCGTGGTGGCAACCCCCGAACCAAGTGGTGGACACCAGTGGTGAGGGGGGCCATTAAGCTGAAGAAGGAGTCCTATCAAGCTTGGTTGGCTTGTGGGACTCCCGAAGCAGCTGAGGTGTACCGGCAGGCCAAGCGGAGTGCAGCTCGGGTGGTTGCTGAAGCAAAAACCCGGGTATGGGATGAGTTCGGTGAGGCCATGGAACAAGACTTTCGGTCGGCTTCAAAGAGATTCTGGCAAACTGTTCGGCGGCTCAGGAGGGGAAAGCAGCTCCCCGTCCACACTGTGTATGGTGCGGATGGGACACTGTTGACTTCAACTGGGGATATCGTCGGGCGGTGGAAGGAATACTTCGAGGATCTCCTCAATCCCACTGATACGCCTTCCACAGAGGAAGCAGGGTTTGGGGACGAGGGGGATGACTCGCCTATCACAGGGGCTGAGGTCGCCAAGGTGGTTAAAAATCTCCTTGGTGGCCGGGCCCCGGGGGTGGACGAGATTCGCCCCGAGTACCTCAAGGCCCTGGATGTTGTTGGGTTGTCATGGTTGACACGCCTCTGCAACATTGCGTGGAGGTCGGGGGCAGTGCCTTTGGCATGGCAAACCGGGGTGGTGGTTCCTCTCTTCAAAAAAGGGGACCGGAGGGTGTGCTCCAACTTTAGAGGGATCACACTCCTCAGCCTCCCTGGGAAGGTCTATGCCAAGGTACTGGAGAGGACAGTCCGGCCGTTGGTCGAACCTCGGATTCAGGAGGAGCAATGTGGTTTTCGTCCTGGCCGTGGCACATCGGACCAGCTCTTTACCCTCTCGAGAATTCTTGAGGGTTCGTGGGAGTTTGCCCAACCAGTTTACATGTGTTTTGTGGACTTGGAGAAGGCATTTGACCGCGTCCCTCGTGGATTTTTGTGGGGGGTGCTTCGGGAGTATGGGGTATCGGGCTTGTTGTTACGAGCTATTCGGTCTCTGTACGACCGTTGTGAGAGTTTAGTTCGCATTGCCAACACTCGGTCGGAGTCATTCCCAGTGAGAGTTGGACTCCGCCAGGGCTGCCCTTTGTCACCGGTCCTGTTCATAATTTTTATGGACAGGATTTCTAGGCGCAGCCAGGGAATGGAGGGTGTCATGCTTGGTGACCACAGGATCTCATCTCTGTTGTTTGCAGATGATGTTGTCCTGTTGGCTTCATCCAGCAATGACCTACAGCTCTTGCTGGGACGGTTTGCCGCTGAGTGTGAAGCGGCTGGGATGAGAATCAGCACCTCCAAGTCCGAGTCCATGGTCCTCAGCCGGAAAAAGGTGGATTGTCCTCTCCGGGTTGGGGACAGGCTCCTGCCCCAAGTGGAGGAGTTTAAGTATCTTGGGGTCTTGTTCACGAGTGAGGGGAAAATGGAGCGAGAGATCGACAGACGGATTGGAGCAGCATCTGCAGTGATGCGGACGTTGTACCGGTCTGTTGTGGTGAAGAGGGAGCTTAGTTCTAAGGCAAAGCTGTCGATTTACCAGTCAATCTACGTTCCTACTCTCACCTATGGTCACGAGCTTTGGGTAATGACCGAAAGAACGAGATCGCGGATACAAGCGGCTGAAATGAGCTTTCTCCGTAGGATTGCTGGACTCACCCTCAGAGATAGGGTGAGGAGCTCAGTCATCCGGGAGAGGCTCAGAGTAGAACCGCTGCTCCTCCACATTGAAAGGAGTCAGTTGAGGTGGTATGGGCATCTGATTAGGATGCCTCCTGGACGCCTCCCACTTGAGGTGTTTCAGGCACGTCCCACTGGGAGGAGACCCCGGGGCAGACCCAGGACTCGGTGGAGAGACTATGTCTCCCAGCTAGTCTGGGAACGCCTTGGTATCCCCTCTGAAGAGCTGGAGCAGGTGGCTGGGGAGAGGGAAGTCTGGGCTTCTCTGCTTGAACTGCTGCCTCCGCGACCCGGACCTCCGGAAAAGCGGTAGAAGATGGATGGATGGATGGATTTATTAATCAATAGAGGCACATAAGTGAACGAGATTTAGCCACACACACAAAAAAAGTGAACCCCACGGTTGTTGCAGTTGTTCGTTTTCCTCCATGGTAGGCTTGTCCATTGTGCAGCATTACAAAATTGCGGTTATCGCGACAGCCTTAGCACATCCTCAGCGTATATCAAACCATGGTACCAAGTTTCAAAACAATTGGAACAAAACTGTAGGAAGAGTTGATTTCACAAAAATGGGACAGACGGACGGACTGAGCAATAAGATAATCCCTCTTCGACCCCTTTGGGCTTCGTCCGGCAGCAGATAAAAATGTAACAAGTTTATGTTAAAAAAATGCTGCCGTTTTACCCATGAAAGGTAATAAATTAAAACAAAAACTGTAATAAATTTATAAGAATAGCTGAAAACTCATGCCAAGCACATTAGAAAATTAGGGAAAAGGTCATTTTTACAGAAAACATCCTGACAAATTTGCAAGGAAAAAAAAAAAGGCCCACAAGATCTGCTAATTTTTTTATTTATTTTTTTAAATCACAAAAAACTATAATTTTATTCCCAAACTGTCTTAAATTTAAGTGAAAAGGTCACATTTTTAACCCAAAATTTATGAATAAAGCAGATTATGCAAAAAATGTCAAAACTGATGAAGCTGAAATATTATTGGGAAAAGTGCCACTAATTGATGTGAAATCTTTTATTTTAGCCAACAAAAGAATCAAAGTTGCAAAGAAAGACAGGCCAAATTTATGAAAAAAGCAAAAGACATTTATGTCACAAATATAACTAATCATTTAAAAACCAATTAGATTAATTAGTAAAACATCCACACAAATCTGCAAGGAAAAAAAATCTTCTTTTTTTTTTTTGCAAATGATTTAAAGTTTCCTGAAAAAAAAGGGTGCAATTTGGTGAATAACAGATTAAAAAAAAAAAAAGGCTGCAGATTTTGGACAAGAACTCTTAGTCCTCGTCAGGCCAGCTGTAATTCTGCCGTTTTCCCTGCATTCTCAGGCTCAGATATTTTTGCCAACCCCCGGTCTGGGAGGAGTAGCCATTCCTGTGAAAACTGGAGAGAGGCCGCACCACTGCATTAGCGCCTTTCAGCTTCACTGGAATGAGCTGAAAATGTGCAATTATGGTCCCAAATATTGTTTTGATTTGTTATGCATGAGAACAGTGGCATTTACAAAATAACACTTAAATTATTCAAATATTACCTGCAGCATTTTGTACAATCACAGCACTGCAGAGACTGACAGACACAGATCGTGATTGAACCATCAAGCCTTACTTGAAAGTTAGCATCTTTTCCCTCGTTGTCCTTTTTAAACAGTTTTTTCAAAGTAACAGAAAGCCACAGGTCACGAGAAAATGAGTCACAGGATGCAGTAAAAAATAAAAAGTGACTGAGGAGTCTGAAGCATGAAGACTTAGAAACGCCCAAACACCAGCTCCACATTTAACACGACCATCCACTGCTGAAGCAAAACCAAACCCATCCTGGTCACAGTAGGGCACAACCAGCAGCTGATACAAGGGATGAAGGACGACTTTTTCCCTGGAAATCTTCAACTTTTTTCCTCATAAAATCTCACTTTTATGACTGGCGCCTAGCGGCTGCCCCGGCCTTGGATGCACTCTAGAGCGTGCCCAAATGCCAAGTCACGTTTCGTTACCTTGTATTCATACATGTGTAATGACAATAAAGTTGAATCTCAATCTCAATCTTTTCTCAAAAATTTGCAACTTTTTTCCTCAAATTTATGACTTTTTTTCTTGTAAATTTGCAACACTCATCTGGATGCTGGTTAATTTTCCATTCTGTGCAGCTAAATTGTAATTTGTGACTTTAAAATTTTAAGCTGTCATCTTTTTTATATCTTTGCACCTTTATTCTTGCAAATTTGTACCGAATTTACATGTATATGTTTGTACCTGGTGCTAAATTGGTGAACACCCACCATCCCCCTTGTTAAAAAACAACAAATGGCCTACTGGGTGTAACTGACCTTAAACTCCACCGGTCCGTAGACCTTGGACTTCTCCTTGATCCTCCTCTGCCTCTCCCTCTCTCGCTCCCTCTCCCTGTACCCTCCTCTGGCCTGCAGCAGGGAGCGTCCTCCCGCTAGACCCGCCTCCATGGACAGAGACGCCGCCGCCGCCTCCTGCACACTCACAGGGATGGAAAGCGTGAGCCAAACTGCTGCTGCTGACAGACGTGTCCTCAGTGGTGACGGGACTCACCCTGGAAGGCCTCAGCGCCGTGTAGATGGCCGTGTAGGGAACCGACTGGGTCTTCATGACGCTCAGGACCTGACCAATCACCTCGTCTGGGAGAACAAAAAAATTACATCCAAATAAATTTGCCACTTTCTCAGAAATTTGACTTTTTTCCTGTTAATTTTCATCGCTTTCTCCTATAAATGTGACTTTTTTCTTGTAAATTTGTGCCTTTTTCCCTTCAGAAATTTGGCAACTTTCTCAGAAATTTGACTTCTTTCTCAAAAATTTTTAATTTTTTCTCATAAATTTGACTTTTCCTGTTAATTTTCATCTTGTTTTCCTATAAATTTATGACCTTTTTCTTGTAAATTTGTGACTCATTTCCTCAAAAATTTGCAACATTCTCAGAAATTTGTGACTTTTCCTGTTCATTTTTATCTTTTTCCCTATGAATTTGCAACATTTTTCTTGTAAATTTGCAACTAATTTCCTCAAAAATTTGCAACTTCCGCTCATAAATGTGCAACTTTCTCAAAAATGTATGACTTCTTTCTCATAAATTTGACTTTTTTCCCTGCTAATTTTCATCTTTTTCTTCTATAAATGAGTGACTTTGTAAAATTGTGCCTTTTTCCCCTCAGAAATTTGCTACTTTTGTCACACATAAGTTTGCAACCTTTTTTCCTCAAATTTATGACTTGTCATAAATTCATTTTTTTCCTCATAAATTTGATTTTTTCTTGTTAATTTTCATTTGTTTCCCCTATAAATTTGTGAATAATTTCCTCAGAAATTCACAACTTTTTCCCCTAATAAACTGCAACTTTTTTCCCCTCAAATTTATGACTTCTCAGAAATTTGCTATTTTTTTCCTCATAAATTTGACTTTTTCCTGTTAATTTTCATCCTTTTTTCCCTATAAATTTGCAGCCTTTTTCTTGTAAATTTGTGACCAATTTCCTCAAAAATCTGCATTTTTTTCTCATGAATTTGCAACTTTTTTCCCGCATAAATTTGCAACCTTTTTTTCTCAAATTTATGGCTTCTCAGAAATTTGCAATTTTTTTTTTCATAAATTTGACTTTTTTCTTGTTAATTTTCATATTTTTTCCTATAAATCTGCAGCTTTTTTTCTTGTAAATGTGACTCATTTCCTCAAAAAAATTGCTATTTTTTTTCCTTAGGAATTTTGACTTTTTCTTGTTAGTTTTTAGCTTTTTTCCCCCCTATGAATTTGCAGCTTTTTTTCTTGTAAATTTGTGATTAATTTCCTCAGAAATTTGCAATTTTGTTCCCAGAAATTTGTGAATTTTTTCCTCAGAAATATGTGACTTTTTTTAAAGTGATGTTGGACGATTAAAAGTTTTAATCGCAATTAATCTTTTGGAATGTTGAGTTACTCGTGATTAATAATGTGTTAATCGCATGTTTTTCCATACAGATACAGTGTACCTTAAGTCGGAAATTTTTCAAGTTTGTCATGTTATGAACATGGGAGCGTACAAATATGCTTGCTGTCTTCACCTGCAGGTTTATTGAAGCTCTCAACATATCTGAAATGACAAAAACTATCCAGAATATTCTCCAGAACATTCTCAAAAGTATTACTGCATGCGTAAACAACAGAATGCCAGGGCTCAATAACATCACTGAACAACAATCAGCCAACCAGCAGCCACAAAAGGATCTTGCTCTTTCTCACATAGCAAATCAATCAACTTTATTTCGGCGGCGGCGGCTCCAGCTCATGTCCGAGCATTGGTTTCGTCTTAGCTTTCGGGACGTTGCCATCTGTGATCGATGTCAATGGCGGATGTGGCTCTGAAGGCCCAGCCTTTGATAGAACTGTCGTGGGCAGAAGTCACATTTTATTGTGGGTGGGGGACGTGGTTGGTTTTGTTTTTCTTGTCTTGTGTTTATCATCATCATGTTGTTTTCTGAGCCTCTCAAATGAGTCTGTGCCTTCCCAAGTTCTTCTTCTCCAGGCTGCTCTGTCGGTGGCAAGTTGTTCCCAAGATCTTTTGTCTATGTTAGCTTGCTTTAGGGAACATTTTAGCTGGTCCTTGTAGCGCAGTTTTGGCCGACCATATGGTCTTTTTCCTGTCTCAAGCTCCCCCTGGAGCATGATTCGTGGTAGTCTGGTGGGGTCCATCCGTACGACATGTCCTGTCCATCGAAGGCAGTGCTGCAAGATGGTAGCTTCCACGCTAGGTTTATTTATAAATAACTTTATTTATAAAGCACTTACCAACAAGACAATATAAAACTCAGCACGAGTTGAAACCACAGTCAATAAAATAAAAGGTAAGAGAAAAACATTCACCACTTTTAAAGGGCCTATATCATGCTATTTTAAGCCTTTCAGAGTAAACTATATGCATGTATGTGATAGTATATTACCTTTGGTACACTGGAGAATGAATTTCTTATGAAATATGAGTTATTTTCGCGAGCCCGGAAGTAAGATGCCTCGATCTCTGAGGCTCTGCCTCTCCTTCTTGTGGCTGCCGCCCATTTCATGACGTAACCCCTGAGCCGGCTGCTGCAGCGTGTCGCTGGGTTCCGCCCACGAAAACAACATCTACAGTAAACTTTAGAAAAGATGGATGAGCATGTTGAACTCTTTAGCCTCCTGTTATTATTTTAGCCTATAATATTATTCTTATGTAGTGTATGGTTAATCACATTTAATATTATGATTTTAGCCTCTGCATTCTGGTCTATTTTGACCATTTCTGACGAGTAGGCTCTTCTTTAGGAAGGCTGAACAAACTCCTAAATCTCTCACAGCCAAAGACACATTTACGCCACTTAGAAGACATTGTCTTACGTAAAAAAGCAAACAGTTGTTGTCACTGAGCAGATTAGGTGCGAGAGGAACTACTTCTTCACAGCGTCAATGCTAAAGTGAAAGAGTTTTGCTGATCACTGCTCCGTTAGCTGCGCGGAGAAAGTGGGTGTGTGCGTTAGTCTGGGGGCGGTGCTGGCAGCACAGGCACTTCCTGGAGTGGGCGGCTCACCCACGTTCATACGTATGAACGTGGGGACCCAATCATTATCAGGGACAGGGCGGAGCAGCAGCTCAGAGAGCAGGGTTGAGGAGGAATACTCAGATGCGTGAATGGAGCAAAATACCACTTTGGGGGTGTTTTTGGTGAGGAATTAACATTATAACATGCTTAAAAGCTCAAAAAAGTCGATTTTGCATGATATAGGCCCTTTAAGGAGATCAACACAAAACCTTGTGTGTCACAAGAGACACAATTTCCCTTTTAGCAGAAAAATTGCAAACATAAACAACTGTCTCGCCCATGATGACACCCCACCGTGTTGCAAAAACAGCGTGGGAGTGAATGGACATTATGAATACAGCTTGAGAATTTTTTTAGACTGGTAGTCACCAACAGTTCGACTCAAAGCTATGAGGATGAAAACAGGCGAATTTCTGTATGTGTCAGCAGCTAGAAGTCAGCTATAACCTAGCATGTAGCTAGTAGCTTCTAGCTAGCTAGCTTCCACAGAAGAAGAACAACCCAAGATCCAGGCGAAGTTTTGGAGGAGGTTGTAACAATTATCCAGGTGCGAGCTCCGACAGAAAACGTTGTAAACTTAAACATGACAGCACTTTGGAGATATCCATGGCTGTAATCCAGCTTGTCTGACTTCGCAATATCTGCATGGTGCACACAGTGTCTGTGGCCAGAACAGCTTTGGTATGGAGAGCCGCTAGGCCAAAAAGTACCGTTTGCGCTTTCTGCTGTTAACCACGATTACAAAATTTGTTGCCGTTAACAGGGATAAAGAGTTAATGGCTGATTAACGCGATAACGCCAACACCACTAGTTTTTTTTCTGTTAATTTTCATATTTTTTTCCCTATAAATTTGCAACTTTTTCCCTCAGAAATTTGCAATCACCTCGTCTGGGAGAAAATACAGATATAAAACTAGAAAAGCACTCAGAGCGCATACCTCTGCCAAGGCTCCTTCCGTTTCTCATGGATCACCTCCAAAATGTAATGGGTTTGTGTGTAGGCCTATAGCCACCTGTGGAGAAAATTTCATCCAAATCCATGCAGTAGTTTTTGTGTAATCCTGCTGCACAAATACAAACAAAGCCCTTGGTGGAGGTATGCACTCTCAGATTATCACCAAAATCTAATCATCTGTTCCCCGTGCCATTACACACCTTTCCTGAAAATTTCATCAAAATCCGTTCATAACTTTTTGAGTTATGTTGGTAACAGACAGACAGACAAACCCCGGTAAAAACATCACCTCCTTGGTGGAGGTAAAAATGAGGAAGATTAGACATGAAGAAGAATGGATGACAGATGTAAAATAATTTGCTTTGTTGGACTCACCGTTTCCACTGAGGATTTCTTTGGCAGACATCAGATCAGTGCTGCGGAGAAGAATTATGAAAAAAAAAAAAAGCAATAATCAAACTGATCAAAGGTAGAATTTGGACAGATAAAACAAACAAACAAACAACTACCCAATGCCATAAGGTAGCCTGAAGATGAGCAGGGCGGGTGAGGAGGCGTTGAGCCTCAGCTGGCTCAGGGTCTCGGGGTCCATGTACAGGGGGGAGGTTTCCAACTGGTCCTGGAGCTGACCGATCACCGCATTGGAGGCTGGCCACGACACGGCGGGAAGGACCAGGGGGGAGGATGAAGACCTGAGGGCTCCCTGAGACAGAAGCACAGCTGAGCGTTAACCTCCGACATGACCGTCGCCACCACTGTATGACACACAAACTTTACCGGGACAGTACCTCCAGGTTGGGAAAGGCGCTGTCCTGTTTGTTCCCGAAGGCGCCACCGTACATGGTGAAGTCCTCGATGCTCATCTGGAAAGAGAAAAACACAACAAGTCAAAATAATTCTAATCAAAACAGAGAAACAATTAAAAAAAAAAAAAAAAGAAAAACCATGGACTGAAAACATAAACTGATGTTTATTTGGTAAACAGCTAGTCAAATTATTTATAATCATTGTTCTGGACCAGTCATCCCTTTTCTCATAAATTTAACTTTTTTCCTCATCAATTTGTGGCTTTTTTCCCCTGTTAATTTTCACATTTTTCCTCATAAATCTGCAACTTTTTTCCCAGAAATTTGCCACTTTTCCTCATAATTTTGCAACTGTTTTCTTATAAATAGGCAACTTTTCTCTCATAAATTTGCCGCTTTTTCCCCCTCATAAATAAGTCATTTTTTTCCTGCTAATTTTCATCTTTTGTTGAGGATGCTGATGACAGAGATGTGTCACAAGTTATGACACCATGGAGGGTGACTCCTCCGTTTGCACAGAAACATCACGCCGTCGTGTTCTTCTGAAGTAAGCAGAAACCCGACAGAAACCCGACCTCTGCCGGGTGTGACTACCTTGTCCTGCAGGAAGAGAACTACGTTTCGGGGCCCCTCATCCAGAGCTTTCTGCAGGTAGGAGGCCAGCTGCTGCTGCCCCATGATGTGACCTGCTGTGGGCGGAGCCTGCGTTGCCACGGAGACCCTGAGAGGGAAGAGAAAGGTCCCAAAACTATGAGGTGAAAAAGTAATAAATTTAAAAAGAAAAATGCCTTAAAACACAGGAGGAAAAACGGGACAAATTTCTCAGAATAAAGTCTCAGACGTTGACAAATTTATGAAAAAACTCCTAAATTACAAATAAAACAGAAAAAAAACTATCAAGCCAATTACAAAGGCTGTTCATTAAAGATTTCCCCTGACTCAGAGGAACCAAATGTATCACAGTGATCAGTCTTTCTCTATGTAGGTACTTCTGCCATTGCTTTGTACAGCTGGAGAGACCTCACCTGTAGATGTGTGCCGGTGTAAGCCATGACTTGACCTCAGAAATCTGCATTTCATCATCTTGGAAGTGCTCGCCCTTCAAAAATGACTTCATGGTTGGAAAGAGGTGGAAGTCAGATGGTGTGAGGTCAGGAAAGTAAGGGGGCGAGGAAGGATTTCACAGCTGCAGGAACAGGCAACATGTGAGTTGTGAACCAGGGCGTTGTCTTGCAGGAGGTGGACACCTTTAATCGGCATGCCACACCTCTTGGTTTTGATGGCCTTCTGCCATTTCTGCAGCAGTGAAGTGTAGTAAGTCCCAGTAATTGTGGTACACTATGTCAGGAAATCCATCATCATAATGCTTCCATTGCTTCGACTGGACTTCAGTCTCTGGATCATAGTTATGGACCCCTGTTTGGTCTGCCGTGATTTTTCTGTAGAAGAAGTTCTCCTGGTTTTCTTGGCACAAAAGGGCCTGGGAGCACATGACTTGCTCCGGAAAGTTGTGAACAACCGGGGAATCCATCATGCTGACAACTTCCTCATGTGCAAATGGTCACAGACCCCACTCTGACCTTGACATCTTGGGCTAGTTGGCGCACGGTAGTGGCAATCCTCCAAAATGGTGGCCTCCACTTGCCAGACGGTGTCTTCATCAGTGGCACACTGTGGTCGCTCAGGAATGGGTGCCATTTCCACCATTGTCTGACCACACTTTAACTGCGGATGCCAGTGCTCAACTAAATCATGTGATGAGGCATCGTCCCCATAAGTCTCTTTCATCTCATCGAACGTCTCTGGCTCCATTAATACACGTTACTCCACCTTAGCACTTGAAAAAGAGAAACTCTCAGGAGTTCAGAGCTGAAAGTTACCATGTGATCTGTAGAGATGTGTGCACGTGCAATTTCAGCCTCCTATAATAACAGGAAGTGGGTCAGGGGAACTCTTTAATGAGCAGCCCTTGTACAAGTCATGATATTTCATTTACTTAGAAGCATTGGTACATTTTTTACAGGAATTAATGTCACTGTGCTACTATTTTAATACACTTTACAATTTTGTTTTATAAACCATTTTATTTTTGGAAAAAAAAACACTGGCTTATTATAACACGCAAAATATGCATAAATTTAAGGGCAAAATATCAAAAATAGGACTATTATACATAGGCTCATACAGAACAACTATCTTAGAACTGACTGATGGCGCTTTTACCATTTAAAATAAATCTAATTAATACCAAAACCAATTAATATTTGCTGAGAGGTTTATTAGTAGAAATGAGGAAATGTTGGGGTGCACCTGCTTGGCTACAGCACATTCACTCAGTTACATTATTAGATAAATTAACACTGTTACCCATTAAAACTATTAGTCTAAACCCATCATCACTGCATGTTAGTGGCTTTAATATGAAAAAATAATATTTAAAAAAAAATCAACACTGATATTGCCGCCTAGCTATAGCTGCTGAGGAAGAACACCGACCGTTTAACCACCTCCCCGGAGACAAAAAGAGGTAAAAATGCTCCATGACTCACCCTTCACTGGTCCACAGGAGGAGCGGCACCTGCTCATCGCAGCTGCCGGGCTTTAACGCGCCGAACAGGCCAAGAAAAACAAGCAGAGCCGTGGAGATGCTCCAGTGCAGGGCAGTCTCTAACGACGCCATCTTTACTCTCCCTGACAGCAGCAGGGGGAGGAGATAGGCGTCATTATTGACGTCAGACGCATTATGGCAGGGTCACGTGAGGGTGTCTTAGCTAGATTCAATTTTTTTATTTGTTTTTTTAATTATTATTATTATTATCACACGTATCCAATGAAACGTAATTCTGTCTCTTAAATTAATTCATCTTAAATGCCATTTTTGATTTTTAATGAATGCCATTTCATTATATATATACTCGGCGGAGAAGCTGCGCAGGAGCGGCGGGTCCAGTAGTGACCGAGCTAGTTGAGGCCTAGCCGGATTCTCTGCTTATTTCTATCCACAGGTCAGTAAAATGCCACCCAAAAAAGAGGAAATGGAAGAAATTAAAAAAACTCTGAACTTTGTGTTAGATGAACTGGCCAAAGTGACTAGCCAGCAGGACAAAATATTAGACCTAATACAGGAGGTACAAGCCCTACATTCAATAATAAAAGAAAAAGACAAAAAAATTATGGACCTGGAGCAACACGGGCGTCTTTTGGAGCAACGCGTTGAGGATCTTGAACAAGGTTCTCGCATTGATGACATAGTTATAAGTGGACTAGACATCAGATATCAGTCGTACGCCCATGCCGCTACAGGACTGAGTGGTGAACATGCTTCCATAAGTGAATCAATGTCCTTAGAAAACCAAGTGCTTCAGTTCCTTAATGATAAAGACATTAAGGTAGAAGCCAATGCGATCTCAGCCTGTTATGCTTTACCGAAGAAAGATAACAAAACAAAGAAATCAATTGTGATGCGCTTTGTGAACAGGAGGGTGAAAAATGACATACTGAGGCAGGCCAAAAAACTAAAGGAAACTCAAGTTTACCTAAATGAACACCTGGCAAAAAAAAAAAACGCTGAATTAGCACGGCAGGCACGGATGCTAAAGAAACATAATAAGATACAGTCAACCTGGACAAGAAATTGTAGAATTTGGATTAAACTAAATGGAACACCTGAGCAAGCAAAAAGTATAATGATCAGAGATGCTACTGACTTAGATAAATACAGATGAACACTGACTATGAAACACAGAGTGAGGAAACTCAAACTCTAAAAATATGCCACTATGCTGAACATAAACCACAAGAGATGGAGAATGATATTGATCCTGATAACCACTTTTTCAATAATATTCATAACCACTGTGAATATTACACTGAAAAGCAATTCAAAAGTCAAGTGCAATTAGATGGTAAACTGTCAATAATACACTTCAATAGCAGAAGTCTTAACAAAAACTTCTCACAGATTCAGGACTATTTAAAACAGCTAAACAGAAAATTCACAGCTATAGCAGTCTCTGAAACCTGGCTTAATGCAGACCAGGCTCCCCTGATGGCAATAGAGGGATATCAGATGTTTAACATTAACAGATCTCAAAAAAAGGGTGGTGGTGTTGCACTGTATATTGATGACCTATATAGATGTAAGCTTGTAAATGAAATGTCCTTAGCACTACCAGGGACAGACTAAGGCTGCAGCGCGTCGTGCGCACTGCTGAGAAGGTGATCGGCTGCAAGCTCCCATCTCCAATCCAATCCAAGATGGCGCCCACAGCGGTCGACATGGTGCTTCGCTGCGCTCTTTGTTTGTTTTTGTTTGTCAATTGTGTGTCTGCTTGCACTTATACCCGTGAAGAACTTTTAAATATCAGGACTTTCACCCCCACGGACCTCCTCCCAGTTTTTCTAGCCCCTGCCGCCGATCTGGTTTACTGTTTGGCTCGGAAAGTGAGACGGCGGAAGAGAGGAAGACGAGCGGGCGCTCTCGTGCGACTTCGCAGGAGAGGCTCGCGAACGGCGCTGCCTGGCATATTTCTGTCCAATACCAACTCTCTCTCTAACAAGGTGGATGAACTGAGACTGCTGATGCGTTTTAAGGACCTCGCCTCCTCAGCTGTCCTCTGCTTTACTGAGACCAGGCTCCGGGAAAATATACCGGACAGCGCGCTGCGCCTCGACGGCTTTCAGCTCTTCCGTGCTGATCGTGACACAGAGCTTTCCGGCAAGACCACAGGAGGCGGTGTCTGCTTCTACATCAACTGCAGCTGGTGCTCTGATGTAACGGTAATTTCCAAACACTGTTCTCCTGCCTTGGAATTTCTTGTTATCAATTGCAAGCCTTTCTATTCCCCGCGGGAGTTTGCTTCCTTTATATTGATCGCTGTGTACGCCCCTCCCGACGCGGACACGCGCGAAGCTCAGCGCGTGCTCGCGGATCACATTCAACACACAGAGCGGAGTTTTCCAGACTCGCTGATTATTGTGGCTGGCGACTTTAATCAGTGCAATCTGAGCCACGATCTCCCCCGCTACAAACAGTTTATTAAATGCCCCACCAGAGGATTAAACACACTGGATCACTGTTACACCACAGTGAAAGACGCATATCGCGCTGTCCCTCGAGCTGCGCTGGGATTATCTGATCACGTGATGGTTCACCTCATTCCCACATACAGACAGAGATTGAAGCTCACTAAACCTGTTGTGAGCACTACGAAGATACGGACCAGTGATGCTGAGGAGAAGCTGGAAACGTGCATGGAAATATCTGACTGGGGCATGCTTAAAGGAGCCACGCATGATCTGGATGAGTACACGGACACTGTGAACTCATATATCCACTTTTGTGAAGAGAACATTCTTCCATCACGCACCAGGGTGAGTTACTCTAATGACAAACCCTGGTTCACAGCTAAGCTCAGACAGATCAGGAAGGAGAAGGAAGCAGCGCTGAAAAGTGGAGACAGGGACTGCTACAGGGAGGTTAAATACCGGTTTAACAGAGAGCTGAAGAGGGCTAAATCTGTGTACTCAGAGAGACTCCAGCAGCAGTTCACTGCTAATGATTCGGCTTCCGTGTGGAGAGGACTGAGGCAAATCACCAACTATCGACCTAAGGCTCCTAAAGGTCAGGATGACAAAGCCCTTTGTCAGAGACTGTCCCAACACTATGCCCGTTTTGACACCTCGTCATCTGTGTCCAACTCCCCCCCTCCCTCCAGCTCCACAGCCTCCACATTCCCTACTTCATTTAAGGCACCCCCCCCTCCTCCCCCCCTCCCCTTATCATCAGTGAGCAGGATGTGCTCAAACAGTTCTCCAGACTGAACCCGCGCAAGGCCCCCGGCCCAGACGGCGTGTCTCCCTCCACCCTGAGACTCTGTGCGAAACAGCTGGCTCCTGTATTCACAGACATTTTTAACACCTCCCTTAAGTTATGCCACGTGCCGTCCTGCCTCAAATCCTCCACCATCATCCCTGTCCCCAAGAAGCCACGGATCACTGGACTTAATGACTACAGACCTGTAGCGCTCACCTCTGTAGTCATGAAGTCCTTTGAGCGCCTGGTCCTGTCCCACCTCAAGTCCATCACCACCCCTCTCCTGGACCCGCTGCAGTTTGCCTACCGAGCCAACAGGTCTGTAGACGATGCAGTCAACCTGGCCCTCCACTCCATCCTGCAGCACCTGGACTCCCCGGGAACCTACGCCAGGATCCTGTTTGTGGACTTCAGCTCCGCATTCAACACCATCCGCCCCGCTCTGCTCCGGGACAAGCTGTCCCTGCTCAACGTGCCTGACTCCCTCTGCAGGTGGATCATCGACTTCCTGACGGACCGGAGGCAGCATCGCGCCCGGAGGACCGGGGGACCGGAGCCCCCCTCCCCTCTGGTAGAAGACTTCGGTCCATCCAGACTAAAACCTCCCGTCACATGAACAGCTTCTTCCCCTCTGCCATCAGACTGCTGAACACTAAATGACTCTCGTGCACCATGTACAGCAGCTCAACCAGACTCATGTCAATCATCACTGTTTTCTTCCTGCATTACCGACTGCACTATATAGTTCTCCACAGTATCTGCTGCTGGCTAATATATATTTTAACTGTTGACCAGTATCACTTAATCTTATCCTACACTTTATTACATGTATAGTTTATTTCTCTTATCTTATCATGTTTAATGTTGCAGCATTGTACCGAGACAAATTCCTAGTTTGTGTACTACATGAACAATGGCAATAAACCTGATTCTGATTCTGATTCTGAGGGATTCTGGAATGTGTTACTGTTGAGATTGACCTAGACAAAACAAAAAATCTAATCATAAGCTGCATATACAGAACGCCGGGAACTTGCATTGAGACATTCAGAGATAAATTAGTCGAGCTGTACAATAATATTACTAGTAAGAAAATGGTAGCAATTTGTGGAGATTTCAATATTGACCTACTTAATCCACATCAACAAAATGTAGTTACAGAGTTCATGAACTCTATGTACAGCATGAGTCTATATCCCACAATAACACATCCCAGTAGAATCACAGCTCACTCTGCTACACTTATTGACAACCTGTTTGTCAATGTTCTCGACAAGAAAATAGAAAGTGGATTATTGATAAATGATATAAGCGACCACTTGCCAATCTTTGCACTTATCCATGGCCACACGGGGCCCAACCCAGAAAAAATCTCAAAATCGTTCAGACACAAATCACCAAACGCAATCAGTTCTTTTAAAGAGGACTTGCTGAAGCAAGACTGGACAGAAGTCTATGTATCAGATGTAAATGAAGCCTATGACACATTTATAAACACTGTAACCACTCTTTATGAAAAAAACTGCCCATTAGTTAAAAAAAAGCTTAAACACAAATTTACTGACAAACCATGGCTAACCAAAGGACTACAAAAGGCGTGTAAAAAGAAAAATTTATTATATAAAGCTTTCATAAAGAAAAGGACAAAAGAAGTAGAGCAGCGGTATAAAACATACAAAAATAAGTTAACATATATAATAAGATGTAGTAAAAGAGACTATTACAGTAAAGAACTGGAAAAAAACAAAGACAATATTAAAAATACATGGACAATAATCAACAGTATCCTTGGAAATAAAAGCAGAAATACTAGCTACCCAACTAACACTCCAAAAAATAATAAATCGACTCCGAATGTGAATATAGCTTCACCTGCAGATGAATTTAATAATTTTTTTGTTAACATTGGACCTAAACTGGCCCGAGAAATACCCACTACGGTGCCAACAGGTGATTCAATATGCAATAACACTGCTGTAAAAGACACCATCTTCATAAAGAACACAGACGAAAGAGAGGTCATTGAAATTGTTAAATCGTTCAAAAGTAAAACATCTACTGACTGCGATGGTATTGATATGCTACTAGTCAAAACTGTTATCGAATGCATAGTAAAACCACTGACGTATATCTGTAACCTGTCTCTCCAATCAGGTATATTTCCCAATGCAATGAAAATAGCTAAAGTAATTCCAATTTACAAGACAGGCGACAGAGGGGAACTCTCCAACTACAGACCAATTTCACTATTACCGCAATTTTCCAAGATACTTGAAAAAATATTCTATGAGAGAATTGACAACTTCATACTGAAGAATGATTTATTGTGTGAGCAGCAATATGGGTTCAGACACAAAAGGACAACAGCATATGCCTTAATGGAATTTACAGAAAAAATATCAACAGCCATTGAAAATAAAGAGTATTCAGTTGGAGTATTCCTGGATCTTAAAAAAGCATTTGATACAGTAGATCACAATCTATTATTAAAGAAACTACAAAATTGTGGTATCAGAGGGGTAGCACTGTCCTGGTTAAGAAGTTACTTAAAGAATAGATATCAGTTTGTATGTGTTAACAACAAAAACTCAGAGCTACTGAAGGTCACCTGTGGAGTCCCACAGGGTTCAGTTTTGGGACCATTATTATTCAATATGTATATAAATGATATATGTAAAGTTTCAGAAAAAATGGACTTAATATTGTTTGCTGATGACACTAACCTGCTATGCAGTGGAAACAACTTGGAACAACTTCTGGATACACTCGGAAAGGAATTAGGAAAGCTGAAACTGTGGTTTGATTCAAACAAATTAACACTCAATTTAAGCAAGACAAAATTTATAGTCTTTAACAACCATCACAACTACCCAGTACCCAAACTCAGTGTAAATGGTGTAGAGATTGAAAGGGTATCCGAAACTAAATTCCTTGGAGTAATAATTGATAACAAACTGTGTTGGAAGCCACATATTAATTATATAAAAGGTAAAGTATCCAAATCAATTGCAATATTACACAGAGTGAAAAATTTGCTGAATCAACCCACACTATACACCTTGTATCATTCATTAATACTCCCATACATGACATATTGTAATGAAGTATGGGGAAATACATATAAAACAAACATATATCCACTCTTTATGCTTCAAAAGAGAGCTATTAGAATAATCAACAAAGCAGCTTACAGGGAACCAACAAACCCACTTTTTCTTAAACAAAAAACTCTCAAGTTGAAAGATCTGATCGACTTTAAAACCGCAATAATAATGTTCAAAGTGAAGAATCTATCACTGCCCGCAAATATCCAAAAGTTGTTCCAAACAAGGGAGAAACGATATCACTTCAGAGGAACATGTATATTTCAAAAGCCTACAGTGAGAACAACCACCAAGCAACACTGTATTTCAGTGCAAGGTGTCAGATTATGGAACGATTTTGGACCTGAATTAAAATCATGTACAAAGCTTGGACAATTTAAACAAAAACTAAAGGAAGAAATACTCCAAACATATTTACAAGACGACATGTAAACTCACATAAGGATTGACATTTCCAGCCTGTGTTGTGTTATAGCTTAGTTTTTCTTTTTTCTCTGTGACACTATGTCTTAGATTTGTTTTTGAATAGTAACCGCTTAACTTAGACTAGCTCAGTTTTCTTTTTCTCTCAGTCATATTTTGTCTTAGCCTTGTTTTAAATTGTAATCGCTCTTGTCTTGTTTTCTCTTTTTTCTCCTTTGAATTCTTGGATGGAATATGGGTGGGCAATATAAGCTGCGGCTTCAGCCATCACCCATTTCGGATAACTCACGTGGAATTGTATAGTAGAAGGAGTCTTTGTCTAATTTGACCTTGTTGTTATATTATACAGTTTCTTTTAACCTGTAATGTACTATCCGAAATAAATAAATTCATTCATTCATTCATTCATATTTTAGAGACTACTATTTCACATTCACAAACTGTTTTAAATGATTTTGATGGTTAAACAATTAAATATTTAATATGTATTATTTAATATATTATTAATAATATCCATCCATCCATCCATCTTCTACCGCTTTTCCGGAGGTCCGGGTCGCGGAGGCAGCAGTTCAAGCAGAGAAGCCCAGACTTCCCTCTCCCCAGCCACCTGCTCCAGCTCTTCAGAGGGGATACCAAGGCGTTCCCAGACTAGCTGGGAGACATAGTCTCTCCACCGAGTCCTGGGTCTGCCCCGGGGTCTCCTCCCAGTGGGACGTGCCTGAAACACCTCAAGTGGGAGGCGTCCAGGAGGCATCCTAATCAGATGCCCATACCACCTCAACTGACTCCTTTCAATGTGGAGGAGCAGCGGTTCTACTCTGAGCCTCTCCCGGATGACTGAGCTCCTCACCCTATCTCTGAGGGTGAGTCCAGCAATCCTACGGAGAAAGCTCATTTCAGCCGCTTGTATCCGCGATCTCGTTCTTTCGGTCATTACCCAAAGCTCGTGACCATAGGTGAGAGTAGGAACGTAGATTGACTGGTAAATCGACAGCTTTGCCTTAGAACTAAGCTCCCTCTTCACCACAACAGACCGGTACAACGTCCGCATCACTGCAGATGCTGCTCCAATCCGTCTGTCGATCTCTCGCTCCATTTTCCCCTCACTCGTGAACAAGACCCCAAGATACTTAAACTCCTCCACTTGGGGCAGGAGCCTGTCCCCAACCCGGAGAGGACAATCCACCTTTTTCCGGCTGAGGACCATGGACTCGGACTTGGAGGTGCTGATTCTCATCCCAGCCGCTTCACACTCAGCGGCAAACCGTCCCAGCAAGAGCTGTAGGTCATTGCTGGATGAAGCCAACAGGACAACATCATCTGCAAACAACAGAGATGAGATCCTGTGGTCACCAAGCATGACACCCTCCATTCCCTGGCTGCGCCTAGAAATCCTGTCCATAAAAATTATGAACAGGACCGGTGACAAAGGGCAGCCCTGGCGGAGTCCAACTCTCACTGGGAATGACTCCGACCGAGTGTTGGCAATGCGAACTAAACTCTCACAACGGTCGTACAGAGACCGAATAGCTCGTAACAACAAGCCCGATACCCCATACTCCCGAAGCACCCCCCACAAAAATCCACGAGGGACGCGGTCAAATGCCTTCTCCAAGTCCACAAAACACATGTAAACTGGTTGGGCAAACTCCCACGAACCCTCAAGAATTCTCGAGAGGGTAAAGAGCTGGTCCGATGTGCCACGGCCAGGACGAAAACCACATTGCTCCTCCTGAATCCGAGGTTCGACCAACGGCTGGGGGAGGGGCTCGAAGGCTAGCGTCTGGTGGCCGGGTTTCCACCCATGGGACCCGGCCGGGCTCAGCCCGAAGGAGTTACATGGGTCCGCCCTCCAGTAGGTTCACCACCTGCAGGAGGGATCATGGAAGTCCGGTGCTATGTGGATTAGGTGGCAGTCAAAGGCGGAGACCTTGGCGGACTGATCCCAAGCTTTCTATTAATAATATTAATATATTTAATAATATTTATTATTTAATATTTAGGGCACATCCCACTGGGAGGAGACCCTGGGCCAGACCCAGGACTCGCTGGAGAGACTATGTCTCCCAGCTGGTCTGGGAACGCCTTGGTATCCTCTCTGAAGAGCTGGAGCAGGTGGCTGGGGAGAGAGAAGTCTGGGCTTCCCTGCTTGAACTGCTGCCTCCACAACCTGGACCTCCAGAAAAGCAGTAGAAGATGGATGGATGGATTAATAAATGGCATAACAGTTTACAATAAAATTCTATTTCACTACATTTCTAATATTTATGCATTAGTCACAAAGTTACAAGAAAAAAAAATCACTTTAAAAAAAAAACAATTGTGGAAGTTTGTGACAAAAAAAAGTTTAAAACTTGAAAGAAATTTGCATTTGCTTGCTCTGCTTGATAGGCAGAAACAGCTGTAACTGAGGCAATAAAGTAAATTAAGGTGATTATGTAAAGCTCCTTTATCTTTGAAGGTCTGTAGACGAAGAACAAACAGCATAAAGTTAGAAAAGTCACATCATTTATTGGCATTCTTTTTACAGAGTAGGAAAGAGTGGCGATCACAATAAGGCCATCCATGAATAAAATAACCACCGTATCTCTTTCTCCATTAAAAACTTTCATTTGAAAATATTATATAGATGTGTGACTGGGTGCAGAGGTTTGAAGGGTGAAGAGAAAACAGAATAAAATGACAGAAAACATGACTACATTAAAGCAGATTTTACACAGGACAACACCTGCTGCCAGAGTGGTGGACTAGAGGTACAGCAACCGCCCCACTACCGGGAGGTCGGGGTTCAAGTCCCGGTCGGGTCATACCAAACACCATATAAAAATGGAACTTCCTGCCATCCAGCTTAGTGCTCAGCAAAAATGGAACAGAGGAGGGAAACATGGGCAGCAGTGGCTCAGGAGGTAGACCGGGTCATCTAATAACCAGAGGGTTGGCTCTCCTCAGACATCCTGCCGTTGCGTCCCTGGACAAGACACTTTACCCACCTTGCCTCCAGAGTCCATGACACTGAGCATGAATGTGTATAAATGTTCAGTAGTGGTCAGAGAGGCCGTTGGTGCGGATTGGCAGCCATGTTTCTGTCACTCTGCCCCACGGCAGCTGTGGCTACAGCAGTAGCTTACCAGTGTCTGTGGAGTGAATGAATAATGTATCCATTGTAAAGCATCTGAATGTCTATGAAAAGCGCTATATAAATCTGATGCATTATTATTATCATGCCAGCACTGTGTACTAAAATTTAGTACTTCACAGAAACAGCAGCACCGACTCAAAATCTCCATACCATTATGGATTACAAATAATGATTATTTTAATGACTACTGGTAGGAAAAGAATACATTTACGGGAAAAGGAGGATGGACAATAACCAGACATTTTATCTAGAGGAAACACTATCAGTATTACTTCATCACAGCCATCTCTAGATTTTTTTAGGCCCCATGTTTTTATAATGTGGAAGAGTTCAAACCCTTTTAAATGAAAAAAAAAACAAAAAAACAAAACAGTTAATTGTCTAGAAACCATTACAAACAATAAAAATTTAACCAGCATCCATATTAATGTGTTTACAAGAAAAAAACTTGAAAATTTACTATACAAAAGTCACAAATTTATGCAAAAAAGCTGAAAATTAATGAGAAAAAAGTTGCAAATTTATAACAAAGTTGCAGATTTATGGGGAAAAAGGTGAAAATTATCGAGAAAAAAGTCACAAACTTATGCAAAATAGTTGAAAAATAATTACAAAAAAGTTGCACATTTATGCAAAAAAGTTGAAAATTAATGAGAAAAAAGTTGCAAATTTATAACAAACAAAAAAGTTGCAGATTTATAGAAAAAAGGTGAAAATTTGAGAAAAAAAGTTTCAAATGTATCCAAAAAACCTGAAAAATGAAAAAAGTAGCAAATTTATGCAAAAATGTTGAACATTAATGAGAAAAAGTTACAAATTTATAAGAAAAAAGTTGCAAATTTATACTAAATGATGGAAATTAATACAAGTTGCAAATTTATGAAAAAAGTTACTAATTCATGACAAAAACGTATCAACTGTATAATAAAAAGATGTAAATCTATGCAAAAATGATTAAAATTAATGAGAAAAGTAGTTGCAAATATATGCAAAAACTTACAAAGCTATGCAAAATGATGAAAACTAATGAGAAAAACATTGCAAATTTATGGAAAAAGTTACTAATATGAGAAAAAGGTATCAAATTGATAAGAAAAAGTTACAAATTTTTTGCAAAAAGCTGAAATTAATTAGAAAAAAGTTGCAAATTTATAAGAAAAGTTGCAAAGTTATTAAAAAAGTTGAATGTTTCTGAGGAAAAAGTTTCAAATTTATAAGAAAAAAGGAGTGAAAATTTAAAAAGTTTATCCCCCCCCCCCCCCCCCCCCCAAAAAAGTGCCGAGGATGAACTTGTAGCCTGGGGGCGCCAGTGTCTGAGAAGCACTGGGCTCTCCATGCAGCTCTGACGTTTCTATTGCTGAGGTGAAGAGTAGTGGGGCCTCAGAAACTCTGCCTGAATGATCGGTTTCATTAAACATTTATAGGAGATATGAACACGTTCCAGCAGTCACATAATAAAAGCTGAAACACAGCAGAGCAGCAAAGTGACAAACTGACATGTCTGATCTTCAGAACAAGAACCAAAACCTGATCTCACACAGTCACAGAGAAATCATTCATTCAAGTATCAGTTTGGACAGTTGGAGATGATTTAGCGTGCGAGCAACTGTATTTACTAAACAATAAAATCCTGTAAAACTTGTTTTTACAGACACCTGTGGTCAGTACCTGAACTGCACCACACTGGGGCAAAACGTGAAACTTTTATTTAAAAAAAATCAGTGACCGTTTCATTGTAAACAAGCCAGTTTTTAAGCAAAATTTACACTTTAATCCTTGTAAAGCTGCACTTTATTTCTTCATAAATTGGCAGAATCAGTCTGATAAATTGGCTAGTTTTTCTGGGTTTTTTTCCAATAATATGTGGATTTCTCCTAGTCAATTATGCTCCCTTCTAACATTTTTACTGTAAATCTGCAACTTTTTTCTCGTGAATTTCCAGTCTTTCTTCTTGTAAATTTTCAACTTCTTTTCTTTTTAAATTTGTGACTTTTTTCTTGTAAATTTGACTTTTTCCTTTTAAATTTATTACCCTTTTTTATTACCCATTTTTCTCTAAAATCTGCAGTCTCTTTTCTTTCATAAAGTTGTAACTTCACAAGAATCAAGGCTGCAGTTCCCTTACTGACCACAGATACCAGTAAAGACACGGGTTCCTGTTATTGCACTGCATAAATAGAAACTGCATGCTGAGTAACAAAGGTGTTCCTGTTAATATGAAAATGTAGCGGTGCCGCCCTCCGATGACCACTATTCAGTCTGTCAGCTCACACTCGCTGACATTCTGTCTGAGCTCCAGCAGAGGAACAGAAGAAGAAGAAGAGCTCGTTATCACAGTCATTACCCTCAGGCTTCAGGGTGACGCTCCTGTGAGGAGGACGAGGCAGTGTGAGCAGCTAAAACATGGCCACACTTCAGGATTTGGTCTGAATCTGCCTGTGGAGAACCTCAGCCTCTGCCTTCAGCCTCCGAAACTCCACCTGGATGAAGTCGGTCAGCGTCTTCCTCATTTCCATCTGAAGGGGGAAAAATAGATTTAAAACTTGATCCACTGACATTTAATGAGCCCATAATCTGCTGTTTGGTATTGGTGACATTATATGGTCTGCAACGCCAAACAGCTACAGCGCCCCTAACTTAGCTAGCAGGTGGACCGTGGTTCTTAGAGCTTAAATTTCATACAAATTTATGAAAAAAAGTTGTAAATTTACAGGAAAAAAATTAATTTTACAAGAATTTTTTTGCAAATTTATGAGAAAAAAGTGACAAATTTTTGAGGGAAAGTTACAAATTTATGAGAAAAAGTTGCAGTTTATCAGAAAACTTACAAGAAACAAGATGCAAATTTATGAGAAAGATGGTGAAAATTTACAAGAAAAAAGTCAGAAATTTATGAAAAAAAGGTTGGAAATTTACAGGAAAAAAGTTGAAAATTTACAGGAAAAAATGCAATGAGAGCCAAACACAAGATGTTAAGCTTTGAAAATATGATCATGTATGCAAATATACAGTTGGTCTTTAAAATTATCCATGGTTCTGCACCCCCACCCCTTAAGACTTTTGTGTACCTGACTTATGAACAAAATACCAGAATAACAAGGACTTCCTCTAGGTGGCACTGTTGCATCTCCCTACATAAAATTGCTTTTGGACAGTCAGCATTCTCATACAAAGCTATAACGGAATAGAACAAGCTCCCCACTGCTCTGAAGACCAGAACAAACTACAGAGACTTTACCACAGAGACTAAACAATGAGTTTTAAGTACTAAAGCCTGCCAGCATTGACTCTCTCCCTTAAATAGGATTTGAAATTGTACTCTTAAATTGTTTTGATGTGTGCTGTTTCTCTCATCTGTTTACCTTTTAAACTTACTCCCTGCTTGTTTCAGGGTCAACAGTTTCTGAAAGCTGACCTGAATTGATTACTATATGTGCTGTTTTTCTTTTAACATCTTCCTGCCTGCCTCAGGGACTACAGATGGAAATTAGTGAGAACGCGATAATCTGGTACACAGCATCTTTACCCTGTGTTTAATGTTTATCTGTACATGGTCACTGTCAAATAAACCAATAAACTAAACTATTTACAAGAAATATTTTTGCAAATTTATGAGGAAAAAAGTGACAATTTTTTGTGAGAAAAATAACAAATTTATGAGGAAAAAGTTGCAAATTTACAAGAAAAAAAAAGTGAATTTACAAGAAGCAAGATGCAAATTTATGAGAAAGAAGATGAAAATTTAAAGGAGAAAAGTCTCAAATTTATGAGGAAACAGTCGAAAGTTTACAGGAACAAAATGTAAATTTACAAGAATTTTTTTTTTCAAATTTATGAGAAAAAAAGTGACAAAATTTGAAGAAAAAAGTGACAAATCTATGAGATAAAGACTGCAGATTTGTGAGGACTAAAGTTGCAAACCTCCTCCTTGTGTGGTTGGTCTCCATCTCATCTCATGCTCAAACTCATCAAGCTTTACCATCCTGCATTTTAAATCCCTTCATTCTCACCTGAGTCTTATTTTCAGCTCGTAGAGATTCAACGAGGTCTTTGACACTGAATGGTTTTCCCACCAAGACTGTGATCCTCTGGAATTAAAACAGTCAAAACACATTCACAACTAATTAAAGGTTTTAAAAAACAGTTAGGAAGCATACATGATATAACTAAACTGTTCCAGCGTCAGATATAACTGGTCCTACCTTGCCAATGCGAGGAATGTAGGGTTGTGCGTTTGGCAGCACGTCACTCAGACCTGAAACAAAAAAAAATAGAAGGACGGTGAGTGTCTTTTAGCTTCATAATGTTTTAAGGGCTCATATTATGAATTTTCCAGAGACTAATTTCAAGCTTAGAACCTTGAAAGACCCCGAGGCTGAAAACGGGAGACGCGAAAACAGGAAATCAGCTCACTACTGGGTTTTTTTCCCCCCACAAATTCAGCATGAGGTCCAAACGCATAAATGTAAATAAATTAGGTACAAATTTGCAAGAACAAAAGTTTGCCAAGTTAAAATTTTAAAAAGCTGCAAATTACAATTTGCAGAATAAAGAATTTATCCAGCATCCAGATGAACGGTGCAGATTTACAAGAAAAAAGTTGCAAATTTATGAGGGAAAAAAAGTTTAAAATTTACAGGAAAAAAGTTGCAACTTTAGGAGAAAAAAAGTTGCATTTCTGCAAAAACAAAGTTGCAAAAATACAAGAAAAAATTTGAAAATTACAGGGGAAAAAGTTGCAAATACGCACAAAAAAAAGTTGCCAATTTAATGATGAAAAAAGGTGCAATATTTGCAAAAAAGTCACTGATTTATGAGGAAAAACATTGCAAATTTACAGGAGAAAAAAGTTAAAAATTTACAGGAAAAACATACCAGAGTGGTGGCCTAGTTTGTAGAGCACCCACCCCACAACCGGGAGGTCATGGGTTCAAATCCCAGCCGGGTTATACCAAAGACAATATAAAAATCGTACTTTCCACCTTCTAGCTAGGTGCTCAGCATAACAGAATGGGGAAAGGAAAGTTAACGCACAGAGCTACCACAGGATGATCCCCCCCCCCCCCCCCACTGTAGCTTTCACTACTTAGCTGTGTGGCCTAGGGTCATGAAACGGAGATAGGCACCGCCCCATACGCCACTTGGTGTCCCACGTGCTGTGGAAGGGATTACCTTTGGGGAAAAAAGTTGCAAATATACAAGAAAAAAGGTCCAAATGTATAAGAATTTTTCACATTTCTGTTTAAAATTGGTGCTTCAAAGTAATCTTTAAATTCTGTAACACAATTTATACAGGTTTATTGCCCCCTTCCTCTTGATTTAAACCTATGGATGGGGATGTGGGGATGACAGGTTAATAAGAGGGATGACATTTGGTCATTTTGCTAACAAGGGGGATAGCTCCCCCCCAAATCACCTACTGGCTAATAGCAATAACCGATGGGTGTGCACATCTATAAATGCAAGGAATCTGTCTGTGTATCTGTCTGTCTGTTCCTCACATACCTCTCAAACCATTTGTCAGACTGACCTCAGGTTTTATAAGTGCTTTGCTGAGGTTACGAGGATGTGCATCCCCAAATTTCACCATCCCCAGATATGTGGAAGTTTAGGAGGGGAAATTTTTAATGAATGTCCATAGGGGCGCTATTAAATGAGCACAGAGGTGAAAAAGGTATAACCGCTGGGATTTGGGGGTTGAAAATTTGGATTAACACCTATAATATTAAGCCCAATAACCCCTGTAAATTTCAGCCTCCCTGGATATGTGAAAGTTTAGGAAGGGAAATCTTTATTGAACGTCCTTAGGAGAGCTATTAAATGAACACAGAGGTGGAAAAGGTATAACTGCTGGGAGTTGGGGTCTGAAATTCAGAAGACCTTATAAGGAGTTGATCAGAACTCCTGACCTCAGACTCCTTATAAGGAGTTCTGAACAGCTCCTTATCAGGTGTTGTTCAGTTCAGTAGGAACTAACACCTTATATGGTCATGTGACCGAGCACTGCACTAGTAAGTTAATAATAAAAGAAGCCACATAACCACTGGGACTAAGATGTGTTTCAGTTTGTTCTGCAGGTTCATTAGACTTTAGTCATTAGCTCACTGCAGTGGCTGACAGCACTCAGCCACTGCTGAAGATTTCAATTGTTAATTTAAAAAAGTGCCAAATCTAATTTAATGCACCTTTAATGACCTGATTAAAAGCAGAATAATTAAACAGGTAAATTTGTCAGGATGAAAGCCAACAGGGCAGCTGCTGGTCTAATAATTTAAATCAACAATCGTTATTAAAAAACAGAAACAAACAGCCACTCGCCTACATGCCAGAGTGGAAGGATGATGGGATTTAGGGAGCACTCCGCTATCAGTCGACCCACTCCTAAAAAAGAAGCGAAACACACACACAAAATCAGGAATGAGCTCAGCGTCTAATATCAGACAAAACCATGACTCAGCATCTCAGGAAGCAGCTGTCTCACCCCATTTTAACCGGATAAACTCCTCCGTCATGTTGACTTTGCCTGATAAAGAATGAGAGAAGAGCGAATCTAAACGATAACACAAACGAGATCAAACTCAACGAGACAAGAGGACAGAAGTGAGAGTTTTACCTTCAGGGAAAATGTGGACCCATTCTCCTCTGTTCAGCTTCTCCAGAATGAAGTCCATCCCTTTCTGATAAACACCGTCACCTAGAAAACAACACAGGCTTTTAGTAGAAACGTGCAGCTTTTTTCTTTGAAATCAGCAACTTTTCCCCATAAATTTGAAACTTTTTCCCCTAAATCTGCACATTTTTTAATTTAACGGAGCATTTTTTTGTTTAATTTGGAAACTTTTTCTCACATCTGAAGGTTTTTACTATAAATCTGCAACTCTTTTTCTTTAATCTTCAATATGCACTTTTTCGGTCAAATTTTTTTGCATATATTTGCAGTCGTTTTCTTCAAAATCTTTTTTTCTTACATTTGCATTTTTCCCTCATTTTTTTCTTTGCAACTTTTTTCTATTAAACTTCCATTTTCCCCCTTCTAATTTTGCAACTTCTCCCCTGTAAATTTATAATTTTCCCTCATAAATTTGCAATTTTTTCCTCATAATTTTGCAACTTTTTTCTCTTAAACTTCCAATTTTTTATCATTTTGCGAGTTTGCCACTTCTGTAGAAAATCTACTACTGTTTTTCTATTAAACTTGCATTTTTTTCCTCATAATTTCACAATTTATTCCTTGTAAAATTACAGTTTTTTATTTTAAATTTACCATTGTTTTCCTCATAAATTTGCTATTTTTCCTCTCATAATTTTGCAGCTTTTTTCTTGTAAATTTGCAACTTTCTCTTAAACTTGTATTTTTTATATAAATTTGCAACTTCTTTCTTGTAAATTTGCAATTTTTTAATTGTAAATAGTTTTTTGTAAATATCTGACATTCTTGTAAATTTGATATTTTTCCTTTCAAATTTGCAACTTTTTCTTCATAAATTTGCCACTTTTGCAGTAAATCTACAACTTCTATTAAACTTGCATTTTTTCCTCATAATGTAGCAATTTTTTTCTTGTAAATTTGCAGTTTTTTTATTTGTATATCTAAATCTTTTTGGAAAATGTACAACATTTTTTATTGTAAATTTGCTATGTTTTCCATACAAATTTGTCTTCTGTTCTTTTAAAGTTGCAACCTTTTTCTCTTAAACTTGCAATTTTTGTAGTAAATCTGCATCTTTTTTTCCACATCAATTTTTGGGCAGCAGACCCTTGAATTAGAGTTTAAAAAAAAATATGAGTTGACGCTCACCTCTGCAGACAGGAACACATTTTCCTCGGCTGAAGAATCGGGAGTACAGCTCTGTGGTGAAGCAGATGTCGGACGCCGCGGGAGTCCTGACCAATCACAACAGCGGGAAAAACATGTTAAGGGCTCGCCACACGATAAAATCATCTAACCTACATCAGTGTTTTACTAAAAGTTAATTTTGCTTCAAATCAAAGATCAAAAGAGTCTCAAAAAAAGAGGAAAAGAAGTGGTGAAGAGGAAACTCACCATTTATGAGAAAAAAGTAACAAGTCTACAATAAAAAATGGAAAACTTATGAGAAAAAAGTCACATTTTTAAGGAAAAAAGCTGAAAATTTACAGAAAAAAATCTGCTAATTTACAAGAAAATAAGTCACAAATTTATGTGGAAAAAGTCACAAATCTACAAGAAAAAAAGTTGCAAATCTACAAGAACAAAATTTGCAAATTTATGAAAAAAGTCACAATTTTTTAAGACCAAGTCACAAATTTTTGAGAAAAATGTTGAAAATTTACAAGAAAAACCTAAAAATGAATAAAGCAACAGTCACAAATACCCTTACAAAGGGCTGTGAACACTGTACAATTTTTGAACCATTTCTTAAGGTGGTCACAGGAAAATCCAGCGTTCGTACACTGTTCGTAAGTTCGTGGCCAGGTCAATGGTCTTGTCCAAGATTTCTACAACGCCCCATGAAAACCCCTCATTGTAGGGCAGCCGTACGAATACCATATGAATGTCAGAATTATGCAAGATGTTGGTGCGAGTACACCTCAAGAACACCTTAAGTTGTTCTTAAGGGCCCCTTACAGCGGTCATAGGAAACGCTGAATGAATCCCTGTTCGTACGGAGATTCGTACAGCGTGCATAAGGTGGTAGTGAGGCATTCATAAGGCGGAAGTACATCATTCGTGCGACATTTGTGCCAACAAAATGTGCCAAAATATCTTCCTACCAACGACTTGAGAGTGCCGTGAGTTGCACAAAAATTTTCATAAGATGGCAATAAGTATGCCGTAGGAAGATCCCAGGGCACCTGTACGAAGAACGTAAGAACTCTAGAGCCACTGTACGATAGAAAGCACCTCATTTCTCAAGAATTCATGTTGCTCTTGCGACTCGAACGGCAGCCGTAAGAAATTATGCCCCCTCCACAAATGTCCGCGAACTCCAGAATTCATAGGAACTGGGAGACTCTGACAAACACATTTGTTCATAAGAATCTTTGTGACTGTAGCTTAAGCTTTTATGAGGAAGGAAAGTCGCAAATTTATGAGGAGAGAAAAGTCATAAAATTATAAGATTGGAAAAAAGTCACAAATGTACACCGCATTCCAAATTATTATGCAAATGATATTTGTCTCTGATTTTCCTAAATAACTGATGCAAATGACAGTCAGTATAATTTTCAAGTCATCAACCGTTAGAGCATAATTCAAATTTTACTGAACAAACCTCCCAATAATAACTATTTTTTTTTTTGCAAAAATAAAAAACCTCAAAATGCACTGTTCCAAATTATTATGCACAACAGCATTTCAAAATATTCTATTGGTTGTAAAGAACTGAAAATGGTCATTTGTTGAATTTGCAGCAATAGGAGGTCATATTTACTGAAATCAAAAGCTATTTCAATCAAAAACATCTTAACAGGAGAGACGGTCGGTGCACGCCATGAAGGCAACAGCATAGAACCTCTGCTCCCGGCACGTTCATATTGAAAAAGCCCTTAAAACGCGAAAACCTATAGAACTACCAGCTCAAGACGATCAACTAAAAGGGCAATGGTAAAAGGCAAGTCAAAAACCAAGAAACAGGCTGAAACTACGGAGTTTGATACCGAAGAAACTGAAGCTAACGACGACAGCGTCGGTTTGGCTAGTGCTGGTGCCAGCAAAATGGAGGAAGACGACAGCATTGATTTGAAGGCGATACTGATGGAAATCAGGGACTTCAGGAAAGAAAATACGCAACAGTCGAATGAAGTTAAAGCAGAAATCAGCAAGATTAATGCAAGACTCGAAACAGCGGAGGGACGCATTTTGGAAACGGAGGAACGAGTGGAAACAATAGAGGAGGTGATTACAGAGCTCGTGAAACTCCAGTCTAAGCTACAGGCCCAAATCACCGACCAGGAGGGGCGCTCTCGTAGAAATAATGTACGGATATATGGTGTGATTGAAAACGAAGAGAAAGGTGCTCCGACTATGATAGATTTTGTCGAAAATCTTCTGAGGGAAACGCTCCAACTGCCCTCGACACTGGACTTGCATATTGAACGCGCACACCGCGCCCTGGCGGCAGTTCCCCCGGCCGGAGCACCACCTCGATCCATCATTGTACACTTTACCAGTTACAAGAGCAAGGAAGAGGTGCTCAGGAAAACTTGGCAAATGAGGGGATTTCAGAGGAAGGGCAAACAGATTAACCTTGATCACGATTATGCACCCGACGTCCTTAAGCAGAGACAGACATATGCAGAGGCTAAAAAGATCCTAAAACAACGAGGGGTACGTTTCCAGACCCCGTTCCCAGCTAAACTCCGAGTGTTCTACCCAGACGAAACAAAACTTTATAACACCGCTGAAGATGCAACTAAAGACATGTTTGACAGAGGATTCCCAGTCACTGTCTACAAGCCACCAGAGACACTGATGGCACGGATTCAGAAAACAGCGTGGACCACTAAACGAAGCACAAGAGGAGAGCGACGCACACCGCTGGATCCGGGTCAGACGGGACCGTCATCAATAAAGGAGAGACTGCAACAATACAGAAGGGAATCCATGTAAAAACGCCAATATAAATCTGCTGTTCAATTTATAACCCAGTTACAGGTAATCTGATTTAATAATGACTTATCTGTGGTTTATTTTATTTTATTTATTTTTTATTTTTTTTATATATACATGGTTTTTCTATTAAGAGATAATACAATAACTAAACACGAGAAATGAGTGAAACCTAAGACTTATTGCCAATCTAAATCAGCTGCCGGGAAATGGCTGTTCAGGCATAATATGGAGGAAAGGCGTGACGATGGACACTCCACTAGAGGGCCCACCCTGACGCAAGTGGCTTACCCTCTTAAAGACTCACAACATCAGGTCTTACAGGGTTTGTTTTTCTTTAAACCCCACAAACGGAAATCCTGGTTTATTTCCTCAAATGTTTGTTATTGTTTTGTTTGGTTGCAGTTCAGAACAGCACTGTTTGGACAAGTGGTATACTTATGTTTATTCCGATTAATCAGAAAGGAAGAGAAAAAGAAAAACAAATTATAGCCAACAATCAGACTATCAATGTCATCTCCTTTAATGTAAATGGAATTATCAGCCCACAAAAAAGGTCCAAAATACTCTCCAAACTCAAAAAAGAAAAGATACATGTGGCCCTTCTACAAGAAATGCATGTATTAGACCAAGAACTCAAAAAGCTTAAACGAGGTTTTTATAAGTATGTCTATGGATCATCATACAAACTTGGCCACCGTAGAGGTGTTGCAATTCTCATTTCACGACAGATTTGTTTTGAATATTTATCTGACATGAAGGATAAAGAGGGGCGATATACAGTATATTGGTAAAAGGAAAAATTGATGGCTCATTAGTAACTATTCTCAACATATATGCACCACCAGGAAGTAATTGGAATTTTTATAAACAGATGTTCGAAATGATGGTATCTGAAACTGAAGGAATGTTGATATGTGGAGGGGACATGAATGTACGGTTGTCAAAACTGGACAGTTCTAAGAATGACTCCGCACAAAAAAAAAATCAATAATAAAGAAAATAAACAGTATCATGAGTGAAACCGGAATTATCGATATCTGGAGAGATTTTAACCCTTCTGGACGCGATTATACACATTTTTCTGCCCCCCATTCTACATATTCGAGAATTGATTACTTCTTCACATTTAATAAAGACAGATATAAGATTAAAACAAGTGATATTGGCACAATTGATCTGTCAGATCACTCTCCAATATATTTATCTATCTGTATGAATGATACTCGCAAAACCACAACTTGGAAACTTAATTCCAATATTTTGAATGATTCAAAAATGAAAGAGAAATTAAAAGAAGAAATTGATGAATACTTCAAGGAAAATGATAATGGGGAAGTGTCACCATCCATTTTATGGGATGCTTTTAAAGCGGTTATAAGAGGCAAAATTATTGCCAGCACCTCTTTCATTAAAAAGCAAAAAAAAGAAAAACTCGTAAAATTACAAATGGATCTTAAGGAACTACAAAGACAACACAAAATTACTTTAAACAATGACAAACAATATGAAATAAAAAGATCACAAAAAGAAATTGATAACATATAGTCTGATGAAACACAAAAAAAGCTTATCTATCTTAAACAAAATTATTATGAGGCTGGAGGGAAGTCAACGAAATGGCTAGCTTTTAAACTAAGAAAACAACAGGCTGATAACACAATTTATAGAATAAAAAATCCCAAAACTGGGATTACACATGATGATATTACAGAAATTCAGGAGAGTTTTGTAACCTATTACAAAGACCTTTACTGACAGCCTAAATTAAACAATGGTGACCACATTGAAATCTTTTTAAGTTCACTAAATCTTCCCGGTGTCACTGAACAGGAGAACAGTAACCTAATAAAAGAAATCACAAATAAAGAAATCAATGATGCAATTACAAGACTAAAACCACATAAAAGCCCTGGCCCAGACGGCTACTCTGGTGAATGGTATAAGACCTACAGGGAGGAAGTAATTCCAAGACTGAGGGAAGTGTGTAACTGGGTATTGAAGGGAGGGGATCCACCTCCCTCATGGAAAGAGGCGATTATCACTGTCATCCCAAAAGAGGGAAAAGATAAATTGAATTGTAGCCAGTATCGACCAATATCAGTCTTAAACTTAGACTACAAAATATACACGTCCATAATAGCAAAAAGACTTGACAATATTATACCCAGACTTATTAATCATGATCAAACTGGTTTTATCCGCCAGAGGCAGACTCAAGACAGTATTAGAAGGACCCTCCACGTTATACACCATATTAAAAAAAATAAGATTGAGGCATTGTTTATGGATTTAGATGCTGAAAAAGCATTTGACTCAGTGAGATGGGCATTTCTTTATAAAGTTTTGAATAAATTTGGATTTCACCATATAATCATTAAGGCCATCCAGGCAATTTACCACAAACCAACAGCCAAAATAAAAATAAATGGTAGTCTTTCAAAACCAGTCTCACTTGAAAGATCATGTCGCCAGGGCTGCCCCCTTTCACCAATTTTATTCACTTTATTTATTGAACCGCTTAGCCAATACATTAGACAAGATAATTTAATTGAGGGAATTGATATACATGGGGACATTCAGAAGATATCACTTTTTGCAGACGATGTCCTAATTTATTTAGGTCAACCAAATAAATCTCTACCTAGATTGATGAAGATATTAGAGCAGTTTGGATCACTTTCAGGTTACAAATTAAATATTGAAAAAACACAAATTATGACCTTAAATTATCAACCCTCAATGGAGTTAAAAAATAAATGCGATTTTAAATGGGACAAAGACTCCATGAAATATCTTGGCGTGATATTAAGTAGAGACACTGGAAAGTTGTTTGAAAAGAATTATGGCCCACTAAATTCCAAAATAAAATCGGATTTAAGAAAATGGAGTCTAATACCAACTTTAGGACTAATTAATAGAATAGAATCAATAAAAATAAACATTTTACCCCGATTACTTTACCTTTTCCAAACTCTCCCAATTGAAGTGTCAAAACAACAATTTGTAGAATGGGACAAGTTGATTTCCCGCTATATATGGCTTGGGAAAAAACCTCGAATAAGATACAGTACATTACAACTGCCAAAGGACAGAGGTGGCTTATCTTTGCCATGTATGAGGGACTACTACAACTCTGCCCAATTAAGACCATTGGTTTGCTTATGTGATCCAATGTTCAAATCTAGGTGGAAAGATATAGAGGAAAAAGCCACTAAGGGCCCCCCTATACAAGCAATGATAGCAGACAGGAAATTGCAATCACATTTGAAAGACCCGGATAATCCCTGGCTAAAATTCACTTTTAAAATTTGTAATGACGTAAGTAGAGAGAACAAACTAACCAAGACTGAAATGATGTTAAGATGGTGCGCTTACGACACAGAATTTTTACCAAACCGTAATGACACAAGATTTCAAAAATGGACGTCAATGGGACTCACTTCATACTTCACATTTAACCACAAGGAGGAGCTAGCAGACTTCCAAACCCTTAAATCAAAAAAGGGGCTAAATAACCAAGACTTTTTTGGGTACCTACAGTTGAGACATAGATATAGTGAAATTATAAGGACCAAGACTGATAAGGAGGATAATAAAATTCTAAATATATTTCAAATGGCCTTTAGCACTACTACTGTTCAGAAAATTATAGCAAGATTTTATCAGGGACTTCAAGCAAACAAATCCACCAATACCCTATATATTAAGAAGAAATGGGAAAAAGAAACAGGATCAGCAATAGATGATAGTGACTGGGAATCATTATGTACAGTGCAATGGAAAACTACTTATTCAACTATTTGGAGGGAATTTGGATGGAAAAATTTAATTCGTTTCTTTATCACCCCAGTCCAAAAAAACCACCAAAATTTAGGTACCGGTTGTTGGAGACTATGTGGAAATGAAGAGGCTAATCATTATCATGTATTCTGGGCCTGCCCAAAAGTTACCCCATTTTGTAAAGACACACATAAGTGCCTGGAAAAGGTTTTCTCTACCCATGTCCCCTTTGACTTCCTGTACATGTTCTTAGGTTTGGAAATTCCTAACATAGCCTCATTTGCAGATAAATATTTAATGAGAATTGTACTATTGTCAGCAAAGAAAGTCTTAACGAGAAAATGGCTCCAAACAGATATACCAAAAATTCAGGATTTACATGATATGGTATACCAGATATTTATGATGGAAAGGATTACCATGTCTTTACGACTACAAAGAGATAAATTTGATAAATACTGGCTTAAATGGACCCAATATACAGGAAATCAAAGGAGAGACTTTAAGTAATTATCCCATTGAAGGGAAGAAAAGAGCAAAACCGAAAAATTTAATACCACTTGTCCACTGTTCAGTTTATTTGTCTACATGTTATTTTTTATACTGAAAAAAAATGGGAAGATTAATCGAGGGCATTTTCTTGTGTATTACTTTTTATTTACCTTTCTTTTTATTCTATTTGAATGATGGCAAATTCTAAGCTTTTACTAATTTTTATTCCCTTGTAATAAAGCACTGCTCTCAATGTAAACAATCTGACCAAGATCACCAATAAAAATATAATTGAAAAAAAAAACCCATCTTAACAGGCCAAGTTACATGTTAACATAGGACCCTTTCTTTGATATAACCTTCACACTTCTTGCATCCATTGAACTTGTGAGTTTTTAGAGTTTCTGCTTGAATTTCTTTGCAAGATGTCAGAATAGTCTTCCACAGCTGCTGTTTTGATGTGAACTCCATACCTGCCAACTTTTAAAACCTGAAAAGCCTAGTAGCTAACCGGGGTCCAGGACAAAGTCCTGGTGGGGGGTTCAGGGGGGCGAAGCCCCCCGACGCCAAACAAATATTAGCATTAAATCAAGTTAAAATGTGGCTAACAACCTCATATTTCTTCAATAATCATGTTTCTATTTTTCTTGTGAGGAACGTAGAAAGTTTGCCGCTGGTGTCACTGGCATTCGACTTGTGTTTTTTCGTTCCCACATGGTCTTTCACATCGCTGATTCCTCCATGTCCGATCGAAAAATCTTGTCTACACAAAGTGCAGTTGGCGACGTAATTTTCACCCTTTCTTGAGCGAATAATAATTCCTGGAAATGCTTTGGAGTATTCCTCACGAAAAGACTGTAATTTTCGTTTGGGTTTCACGCTCATTTGTGATTTTTCTCCGGCAGATTCCATGATGAAAATGTATACAATGCTGACCTAATTCCTTTGCGATTCCAAATGGAAACAATGGCTCCAGGGATGTGATTTGGAGTTGGGGAAATTATCTGAAAATTTAGCAGGGGGTTCTGGGGGACATAGTCCCCCAGCGGGGTCCAGGGCAGTGCCCTGGTGGGGGGGGGGGGGGCAAGGGGGGCAAAGCCCCCCTGAAGCTCCTGGGTTTTTATGATTTTTAAGTACCAGAACTGTGCTTAAATGACATAAAACAAACAGCTGAATGCCACTTATTACTGTATAATATTGACTTATGTTCCAAGAAGATAGCATTCCTAAAATATTCCAACAAGCATTATCCATCACATGCTTTAACACCTGATCAAATCAAAATCAGTTAATTTTATCTATTCCATAATAGAAATAAAATTCCAACACACCATTACTTTTTATAATTTCAGCATTCATTTCAGATCACCAGTTTCAATCTCCATTGAGTCTTGAGCAGTTCATTTTGCACAATCACTGATGTAGCCAAGTCTTAGAAATATTCAAAAGTTATGAGTCAATGTCCACTGTGCACTGTCAATTTCAAACTGTTTGGAATCATAAAAGTAATATAACTAAATTGTTTTGTTTTGTTTTTCTCCTCAACATCAATGTCAGGACGCTGCGGGAGTTTTTGGGGATGGTTAACTTTTATTACCGTTTCCTCCCCCGCGCAGCCCAGCTCATTACAGCCGTTGTACGCCGCACTCAAGAAACGGAAACCGGCGGACAGAGTCGACTGGACTCCTGAGCGGGAGCAGGCGTTCTGAGGTTAAAACAGCTCTGGCAAACGCTGCACTACTGGCGCACCCAGACCTGGCGGCTCGGATAGCGCTCACACTACCGACGCCTCGGACATGGACATGGGGCCGTCGTGGAGCAATGCGTCGCCGGTTCTTGGCAGCAGCTCACCTTTTTAGCAGGTCTTTGCACGACAGCGAGCGTAAATACAGCGTGTTCGACAGAGAGTTACTGGCTCTCCACCTGGCCATACGCCACTTCCAGTTCTGGGTGAAAGGGCGCACCTTAGGCTCAGACCTCTCACACATGCGCAGTACACCTACAGGAAGCAGTGCCGATTGCCTTTGTTCTAAATTTAGATATGATTCCTAGCGATCTCTTGTTTGGAATTGCTTTCATGTTTTTTTTTACGATTTAAAATTTTTTGACTGAATTTCTAGTGAAAAAACGTAATTTTGATTAATAAAGCCGTAACCCCAAATGGGGTCTTGAAAACCGGAACCATTACAGCAAAACCGGAGTAGTTGGCAGGTATGAAACTCCCTCCCACCCTCATAGATCTTTTGCTTGAGGATGCTCCAAAGGTTCTCAATAGCGTTGAGGTCAGGGGAGAATAGGGGCTACACCATGAGTTTCTCTCCTTTTATGCCCATAGCAGCCAATGGCACAGAGGTATTCTTTGCAGCATGAGATGATGCATTGTCATGCATGAAGATAATTTTGCTGCGGAAGGTACGGTTCTTCTTTTTGTACCATGGAAGAAAGTGGTCAGTCAGAAACTCTATATACTTTGCCGAGGTCATTTTCACACCTTCAGGGACCCTAAAGGGGCCTACCAGCTCTCTCCCCATAATTCCAGCCCAAAACATGACTCCACCACCTCCTTACTGATGTTGCAGCCTTGTTGGGACATGATGGCCATCCACCAACCATCCGCTACTCCATCCATCTCAACCATTCAGGGTTGCACGGCACTCATCAGTAAACAAGACTGTTTGAAAACTAGTCTTCATGTATTTCTGGGCCCACTGCAACGGTTTCTGCTTGTGAGCATTGGTTAGGGGTGGCCAAATAGTAGGTTTATGCACAACTGCAAGTCTCTGGAGGATCCTACACCTTGAGGTTTGTGGGACTCCAGAGGCACCAACAGCAGTTTGCTGCTTTGTAATGTCATTTTAGCAGCTGTTCTCTTAATCCAATGAATTTGTCTGGCAGAAACCTTCCTCACTATGCCTTTATCAGCACAAACCCATCTGTGCTCTGAATCAGCCACAAATTTCTTCACAGTACGATGATCACGCTTAAATTTTCATGAAATTTTTCCACAGAGAATAAAAAATGGATTCTAAGTCATCAAGCCTGCCACCACTGACTCTCTCCCTTAAATGGGATTTGAAATTGTACTCTTAAATTGTTTTTATGTGTGCCGTTTCTCTTATCTTTTTACCTTTTAAATTTACTCCATGCTTGTTAGGGGTCAACAGTTTCTGAAATCAGACCTTAATTGCTTTCTATATGTGCTGTTTTTCTTTTAATACCTTCCTGTCTGCCTCAGCGACTACAGATGGAAATTAGTGAGAATACTATAATCTGGTACAGAGCATCTTTACCCTGTGTTTAATGTTTTTCTGTACATGGTCCCTGACAAACAAACTAATAAACTATAACTATAAATATCTAATGTTTTCATACCTTGTCCAAGGCATTGCACTATTTGATGCTTTTCGGTAGCAGAGAGATCCTTTTTCTTTCCCATATTGCTTGAAACCTGTGGCATGCTTAATAAAATGGAACATCCATAAGTAGTTTCCCTTTAATTGGGCTTACCTGGCAAACCAATTATGACAGGTGTCTGAGATTGATATCGGTGATTCCAAAGAGCCCTGAGACACTAAAATCCTATTTGCATAATAATTTGGAATGCGGTGTATGAAGGGGAAAGTCAAACTTCACGAGACAGTGGAACAAAGTCACAAACCAAAGAGACT
The DNA here is from genome assembly GCA_020510985.1 of Pholidichthys leucotaenia. Taxonomy (NCBI): domain Eukaryota; kingdom Metazoa; phylum Chordata; class Actinopteri; order Cichliformes; family Pholidichthyidae; genus Pholidichthys; species Pholidichthys leucotaenia. Next base: position 192,962,348 of record CM035843.1, on the reverse strand, counting down.
AGGAATAATAAAAAGTTTAGTACATTTTTCAATTTTTCTCATTTTGTTCTTGTTTTTTTTTCTTGTTGGCATCTAGTGATGTTCTTGTGCTGATGGAACCTATTATGTCACGTTTTTGTGATACGTTTTAACAACAGTAAGAGTTTGGTTATTTTTTTCTGAAAAAGTAGTGAGGAGGAAACTCACCATCGCATTTTGTTGAAGTTCCACAGCTGCCTGAACTTCAGCACACCTGCACACACACACACACACACACACACACACACACACACACACACACACACACACACACACACACACACACACACACACACACATTAATGTTAATTTTAACCTGACTAGGCAGGCGAGGAGAACAGAGTCTTGACGTTTTCCAGTTCTCACCCCAGATGTGCGGGTCGTCCATGCAGGACTGGTGATTGGACAGCGTGATGAGGGGCGTGTCAGTCGGTCTGTGGTCGACCAGTTCCAGCAGGACCTCCTGGTTGTGGACCGTCAGTCGGTTCATGTACTCTAAGCAGAAAGGAGAAGCAAAATTATGAGACTGGAAACAAATTTCAACAATTTCAGGGATGAAGTTGCAAATTTATGAGACCAGTAAAAAAAGTTGCAAATTTGGATTTATGTTCAATTCATTTGACCTTTATTTAACCAGGGAAGGCATTGAGGGTAGGATCTCGTGAAGCGACGAATGCTGAGGAACGTTCACCAACATTTGGATTCGTCAGGGATCATGAAACAGTTCACACACAGTTTTTTAAAGGGATCACTGACTGCACTTTTTCCACATTTTAACAGCTCACTCATGTCTTGATGAAGTGTTTGTGACATATTTTGTTCACATTTTCTTTAAGTTTTTAATTATTGAAGCATGTTCTTTATTTTTCCTGGCTTTCTTGAAACGCTCTGATTTAAAGCCTGTCACTTTAAGAAACATCCTTCAGCTGTTCAACTCCGCCCTCCCTCTTACGTCAGTTAGCCATTAGCTGACTAGCTTCTAGCCTCCTAGCTAGGATAAGCAGCGCTGGTTCACTGATCCGCAGTAGTTTGTGCATCTCACGTCATCCCAGCCCACCCCCCAACAACCCCACCAAGATGCCACAACAAATCACCAGCACTGCACATTGGGCAATCTATCCAAGGCCGCTGGCCGAGCCACGGGATCTCAAAGGGCAACGTCTCGCTCCATGGTACTCCGCTCCTCTTCCATGGCCAGCCAGGGAATGCCCTGTTATGAAGCGGCTCCCCCACGCTACCCGCGAGAGTATGCCCAGAGGATGGTGGAGAAGCTGAGCCAGCAGCTCCAGGGAGCAGCTCTGGGTCACAGCAACTGCAGGATGCTGCCTGGAGCTGCTGGCCCTCAGCTTCCCGTGACCGGCATGCTGGCGCCAGCAACCCGCCACAGAACCAGCAGGAGACGAGCTGGAGCAACACAAGGCACATTGTGGACCACGGACCGATGAACCAGGTGGCAACAGGGATGATTATTAGGGTGACTAAGATCTGAAGAAAATAACAATATAAGCCACGCTTAGTTCAAGCTTCCTGTTACCAGTGTTAGCTCAGGGGCTAATAGGCTACCTATAGCACCCCTTCCATCTACATGACAGACAGCTAGGCAGGCCAATAATAGAGCACTGGGCAGGTCTCAAGGATGGCGGTGGGTTGGCTTTTTCTAGACGTGCCATAAGAATTCCACAGAAAAGTCAAAAAAAGTTTCTGGGAGAAAAAAACGAGATAAAGGCTGTATGGTTTGTTTTTTTTTAAGAGAATTGCCTGTTATGAAAATTTTTGGATAATTAGGTGAGCAGTAGACTCATTTCAGATAGTTAAAACTTACAAACACACCATTTTTCAGTCCATGACCCCTTTAAGGTCCCAAATAGTTGTGTCATAAAGGTTCTTAAACAGCTGCTACTGTTCACTACTAGGCGAACCAAAAACAACTTCAGCAACACGTATTGCAACCATTTGCAGACGCTTACGACTAGTAGGCAATTTATTATTTTTTTTTAGCAAGGGGGATAGGGGTATTCACCAAGTTAGCATGAGGTAAAAATGTATCACTGTAAATTAGGCATAAATATGAAAGAATAAGCTTGCAAAGATATGATAAAAAAATGCCAATTTAAAAATTAAAAAAAACCACAAATTACAATTTAATTACACAGAATAAACATTTAACCAGGATCCAGATGAGTGTTACAAGAAAAAAATGGAAAATTTATGAGAAAAGAGAGGAAATTTTACAGGGAAAAAAAGACAAATATTTGAGAAAAAATTTGCAAATCTATGACAAAAAAAAGCTTAAAATTTATAGGAAAAAAATTGCAAATTTACAAGAAAAAAGTAAATTTTATAAGAAAAAGTTGCAAATTTATGAAAAAAGCTGAAAATTTACAAGAAAAGAGCTGCAAATTTATGAGAAAAAAAATCTGAAATTTGATGTGAATTTTTGAAAAAAGTCACTAATTTTGGAGAAAAAAGTTTCAAATCTATGTGAAAAAAGTGGAAAATTTACAGGAAAAGTGTTCCAAATTTATGAGAAAAAAGTCAGAAATTTGAGGAAAAACTTGCAAATTTATGAGAAAAAAGATGAACATTTACACAGAAAAAATGCAAATTTACAATAATTCTTTTTCACAAATTTATGAGAAAAAAAAGTCACAGATTTATGAGAAAAAAATTTACAAATTTACAAGAAACAAAATGCAAATTTATGAGAAAGAAGATGAACATTTACAGGAAAAAAGCTGCAAATTTGAGAAAAAAGTTGCAGATTTATGATAAAAAAATTTTCTTTTGAAAATTTACAGGAAAAAAATGCAAATCTATGACAAAAAAGCTTAAAATTTATAGGAAAAAAATTGCAAATTTACAAGAAAAAAGTAAATTTATAAGAAAAAGTTGCAAATTTATGAAAAAAGTTGAAAATTTGTAGGAAAAGAGCTGCAAATTTATGAGAAAAAAAATCTGAAATTTTTACGTAAAAAGGTGTGAATTTTTGAAAAAAAAAGTCACTAATTTTTGAGAAAAAAAGTTTCAAATCTATGAGGAAAAAAGTGGAAAATATGCAGGAAAAGCGTTGCAAATTTATGAGAAAAAAGTCACAAACTTTTGAGAAAAATTTTACAAATTTACAAGAAACAAAATGCATTTTTTTTTTTTTTCAGCCACATTGGAAGGTTTTCCAGCATGAACCGCCTTTTTAAAGTCATGCCACAGCATCTCAATCGGATTCAGGTCAGGACTTTGACTAGGCCACTCCAAAGTCTTCATTTTGTTTTTCTTAAGCCATTCAGAGGTGGACTTGCTGGCGTGTTTTGGATCATTGTCCTGCTGCAAAACCCAAGTGCACTTCAGCTTGAGGTCACGAACAGATGGCTGGACATTCTCCTTCAGGATGTTTTGGCAGACAGCAGAATTTATGGTTCCATTTACCACAGCAAGTCTTCCAGGTCCTGAAGCAGTAAAACAGTCCCAAACCATCACACTACCACCACCATATTCTACTGAATGATGTTCCTTTTCTGAAATGGTTACTTTTCTTTTACACATTTTATTTTGCTTTCTTATACAACACATAGCAACAAACAAACACAACACACAAGCCCGAGTTAAAATAATTGATAATAGAATAAATAATACAAACACAGAATTATGACCAGCTGGTCATAGTACTAATTAATTAAACAAAAAGCGGGAGGAAAAAAAATCCCAAATAACTACTACAATTGCATCTGTACTCTAAGCATCCTTCCACGGTTCAAATAAGCACATTCTGAGGGCATCACTCCATTTCATCTGCACAACAGAACATCTATACGATATAAAGTCAACATAAGGTATTCACATCCAGTGTATCCTTCCCCTTCATAATAATTTCACGTATGTCTACGGGCAAGTATTCTATTAAGGGCTGCTAAATATGCATAAAAATGTTAACGTTTCCTTTTAGTTTGGCACTAAGCCTTTCCATTGGTAACGTTCTAAATATTTCTTTGTACCACTGAGTTACAGTAGGTGGTTATCGTAGGATCCAATTAAACAGTATACATTTTCTAGCTAAACCTAGGAGTTTATTTAGTAGTTTAGTTTGGGCAGCGCGGTGGCGGAGTGGTTAGCACTGCAGCAGCACAGCAACTCACCCTCGACTGGGGGATCCTGGGTTCGATCCCAGCCCCCAACCAACAGTGATCTGTGTGGAGTTTGCATGTTCTCCCCGTGTCTGCGTGGGTTTACTCTGGGATTTCTCCGGTTTCCTCCCACATGCCAAAAACATGCAAGTTAGGTTAATTGGCATCAACTGGGGATTCTAAATTGTCCTTAGGTATGACTGTGAGAGTGAATGGTTGTCTGTTTCTCTGTGTTGACCTGTGATGGACTGGCGATCTGTCCAGGGTGGACCCTGCCTCTCACCCAATGATGCTGGGATAGGCTCCAGTCCCCCTGTGACCCAAAAAGGATTAAGCAGAAGAAGATGGATGGATGGATGGATGGAAAATGCAAATTTATGAGAAAGAAGATGAACATTTACAGGAAAAAAGTTGCAGATTCATGATTAAAAAAAATTCTTTTGAAAATTTACAGGAAAAAAATGCAAATCTACAAGAACAAAATTTGCAAATTTATGAGAAAAAAGTCACAAGAAGAAAAAAGTCACAAATTTTTGAGAAAAAGGTGGAAAATTTACAAGAAAAAGCTAAATAAGATTTTTTATGTTTTGCATTTAGCTCAGTTTTCTTTTTCTCTCAGTCATATTTTGTCTTAGACTTGTTTTAAATTGTAATCGCTCTTGTCTTGTTTTCTCTTTTTTCTCCTTTGAATTCTTGGATGGAATATGGGTGGGCAATATAAGCTGCGGCTTCAGCCATCACCCATTTCGGATAACTCACGTGGAATTGTATAGTAGAAGGAGTCTTTGTCTAATTTGACCTTGTTGTTATATTATACAGTTTCTTTTAACCTGTAATGTACTATCCGAAATAAATTCATTCATTCATTCATTCATTCATTTCTGTTTGGAACTGGTGGTTCAAAGTCCTGTTATTCAGTTCTGTAACTGTCATAAGTTCCCCGTGCCCGATGGAAAAGCGCACGGAGGAGAAGAAAAAGGACAAATGGATTTAAGTGCCGAGTTACACCAAACACACATTTATTAACACAAAAGTGAATATACAAAAGACAAAACAGCTTGGGTACACTTAAGAGTCCTTCAGGACGCCCAATACACACACCGGAGGATTCACTGGGCAATCAGCCAAAGTGTAGCGGCTGTGCTGCACAGGGAGAAACGCTGCGGGAAGCGTAGCAGCAAAGTGGCAAACGGAAACACTACAGTTACTCACAGTGAGGGGGCAGTCCGAGTAGTCACAGCGTCCCAGCGAGCACACACAGAAAACAGTCCTTTTGGAGACGTGACGGTTAGACAGCGGAGAACTACCATCTAATGCGTATAATGGTCCAGTGGTGTTTGTGTAGCGAGGAGCCGCTTAAGTATAAACACCGCTGGCCAAACAATTGAGAACACCTGGGCGAGGCGCGGGAAAGATAATTACCGGGGTGAACAGCTGACTGTCAGAGAAAGAGGGGGCGTGGCCGGACAGGCCAGAGCGGCAGCTACAGGCAGGAACAGAAACCATACACCGACATGAAAACAACGTGAAATCACAACATAACATCACATGATAAACCCACTGCCTGAGTTACCAGGAACGATCAGAACCGAGCCCACAGGAAACACGGGCTAGGTTCATGACAGAGCCCCTCCTTCTAGGGGTGGATACCAGACACCCACGAAGAACCCCACTACCACCACCACCACCAACCCCAACAGGCACAACAATAAACACATGAACCCGGGTGGGAGGTAGAGGGAACAGGAAAGGAGGAAACACAATACCCCGCCCAGGGTCCACAATCCCCCCCCTCCAAGTTCAAAGACGTGGACGCTCGGGAGGCCGCCCTGAGTCCCAGGCCCAGCAGGCAGTTCGGAGAACCCAGTCTGGTGGCCTGCCGGAGAACACGGGCCATCTGGCCCAAAGACTCAGTCCCTCACGTGGTCAGCCAGCGTTGTTAATCCACCAGGGCCGACGGGGTGAGGCAGAAGGCGGCCTGCCTACCGGGAAGCTCACTGGTGGGTGACCGGACAGAAGGGAGGGAACCCCCATGGCATAGAACCGGGAGGAGAAGGGGACTGGCAATCCGCAGTGCCCTCCGGGATCCCGGCTTGGGACCCAGCTGTACCCGCGGTGGACCCCGACTGGGCACCCACGATCGACTCCAGCGGAAGCCTTGTTGCACCTACAGTGACCTCTGGCTGAGGCTCTGCAGTACCCGCGATGACCTCCAGCTGAGGCTCTGCAGTACCCATGGTGACCTCCAGCTGAGGCTCTGCTGCACCCGCGGTGGACCCCGATTGGGCCAGAGCTGCACCCACAACGGTCCCGGTCTGGGACATGGCTGCACCCATAATGGGCTCCGGTTGGAGCACCGTTGCACCAGCGGTGACCCCCACCGGGGGCCTCATTGCTCTCGCGGTGACCTCCCCAGTGAGGGAGGTGGTGCTCCTAATGCCACCTGGCACTGGATCCCGATCCTCGGCAACTTCCGGCGATGTCAGCTGCTCTCCGGTGACCCTGGCAGGGGGGCTCCAACCCCGGAGGGAGAGAAAAAGAGACCAGGTCAGGGTCGCCGGCAGCGGCAGAGCCCGGTGGGTGAGGCAGCCCCAAGGGCTACAACGAGCTGCCTCGGGCCCTCCTCGCCAAGAGTCGGGCAGTGTGACATTAACATCTGAGGTATTGATATAATGGAGCACACTTGCCTGAACTTGGGCTCCACCGCCGTCCAGGACTCCGGCAATTTGGGGTGCATAGCCTCCGTTGTCGCGCCTGGTGCTGTGCCCCCGTTGACCTCCTCTGGGGCCGCCAACGTCCCGTCGTCGTCAGTAGGCAACCCTGGTGATGGCAGCTCCTCCCCAGCAACTCTGGTGAGGGGCTCGACAGGCATGGGAGAGAAGGAAAGGTTAAGTCGTCGGCAGCGGCAGAGCCCAGCAAGGGGAGCTCAGGTACGGCCGAGAGCCGCACCCAACTCTCCTCCCTAAGAGCCAGACAAGATCTCTCAATCAAAGGCAATTGAAATACAGGAGCGATAACTTGCCTGTGCTCGAGCTCTACCGCCATCCAGGACTCCAATGCAGTCGACGATGACAGTCCGGATCCTATTGGCTGGGGGTCTGGTCCGGGGGATGACTCAGCTGTGGCGGTGCCTGCAGTGGGCATGATGGTGGTTGCAGTCTCAAGGCCCCTAGGCAATGTTCCCCACACCGGTGGCCGATCCAGCATGGCGGCTGGGGGCTGTCTCTCCGTTGACCCTTCCAAATTGAAGGGTCCTTCCAAGCTGACCCCTTCCAGATTGACCAAACCATAATGACAATGTTTTACCGGGCTTTTAATGAATCCGTTTTATCCTTTTCTTTAGTGTCATGGTTTGGTCTGATAAAACTGAAACAGAGGAAATCCTTAGACCAGGTGGTTAGATGGTCCAGTCGTTTACTTGGTGAGTCACAGCTGAGCCTGACATCCCTGTACACCAGACAGGTACAGAGGATTGCTACCTCCATTTTAAATGATGACTCCCACCCTTTGCACTGCCACTTTCAGCTTCTTCCCTCCAGACGGAGGTTTGTTGTCAAAAAATGTAAAACCCAGCACTACAAAAACAGCTTTGTTCCTGCTGCTGTCAAAGAGTTGAACATGATGTAGCAATATATTGCACATAATTTAGTTATCTATTTATTAATTTTTATTTTATATTTATTTTTGTAGGTTTTTATTTGGGTTTTAAATCTTTTATTGGGTTTTAGACTTTTATTGAGTTTTTAATCTCTTTGACTTAGTTTTTAACTTTTTTTTAATATGACCCTTCTCTCTTATCTCTTTGTTTTTTCTCTTATCTCTTTGTCTTATGTCCTGTTTGGTGGATCCTTGAGTACTTTTATCATGTTTATAGTCAGCTTCATGTGTGCCTGTGTTTGTGTTCATGTTGAATGTAATTGTGGTTTGTAAATGTGTGTCTAAAAGGATGTCACTTGACTGCAAAACAAATCTACCTATGGGTACAAATAAAGTAACCTGAACCTGAACCCTGACCCTGGGACAGGATCCTCCATGGCCTCGGGCTCCTCTTCTGCCTGGCGACTCGGTTTGGGAACCGGCGAATTCACCGAAACACACAAAGAAGACATGGAGAGGACAGGTGAGGGATCGTTACATGCCGCTGGTGGGGAGAACTCAGGGGACTGCGGGCCCTAAGTCTCTTGACCAGGGAACAGGCAAAATTGTTCATCAACAAAAAAGACAGAATGAAAAGGAACTTGCCTGTTCTCCTGGTGTTTGATGTCTCCAGCGGTGCCAGAAACACCTCTCTCCTCCTCCATGTCCACGGCAGCCCAGGGCTCCTCTATATGCAGAGGAGAAACTTCCAAAGCAGGCACAAGGGTAGAGAAATTCGGGAGAGAAACTGCAGCCCCCACACTGGCGTAGGTAAAAGTTGTGGAGGAGACGGGTGCAAGCGACATCTTGGGAGCAACCAGCGGCTCCGCAATAGGATTCTCCCTCTCCTCAGCAGACAGAGCAGGCCGCAATTCTGGAGAAAGAAGCCAAGCTGCCGCAGGCGAAGCTCGGGGCTTCCTCCTCTTGATATGGACCGGCTCCGGCGTCAATCCCAACGATGAAGACTCAGGACTGGCCTCCAGGAAGTCTGGGTCAGGCTCCCACTCCGCTGCAACAGCCTTCACAGCAGGCGAGATGGTAGTATCAGTCCTATGCTCCTCCTGCAGCGGCTCCAACGCTGGGGATTCCTCCGGCGTAGCTGCAGGGGAGCCTCTCCATGTTGGCTCCGGGAAAAGATCATCCGAGGAAGCTGGCTCCTCCACCGTCTGATGGCCCTGACCTTGGGCCAACAGGCCCTCAGGGAGAATAGAAGGAGACACGGCGAGGCGAAAAAGTGAATTAATATCTGCAGCTGGAGGAGAGGACCCAGCGGACTGCTGAAACTGGGCCTCTCCCTCGGGAGACAGACAAGGTTTGTAATTAGATTGAGTGAAATGAAAAAACACTTGCCTATAATCCCGGCTCCCGATGTTGACAGCTGCAGACAGTTGGCAATCACCCTTCTCCGTGTCACTAACTCCTTCAAAGGATTGTGGAGGAGCCGGCTCCGATGATGCAGAGGTGGGCATAGTCAGGACAATCTTGGAGGACCTCCCGGCAACTGGAGCAACAACGGCCACCGAAGACGAGGGCGGCTTCCTCCGGCGAGGCTTCCTTCTCCTCACGGTCGGTTGGAGCACTAGATAGTCCAGGATTCTGAGCACACCATCCGGCCGCAAGTAATCAAGGCCGATGAACTCCGGAGTATCAGGAAATGAAGGCGGTATAGCCACGGGGGGCTTGAGCGCTGGGAGTTCCTCACCCGACCCCTTGGACATCACGACGAAAATCTCCCGGAAAATCTTGGCCGCCTCTGGATAGTCCCACAGGCTATCCCGATTCATCACTCTCGCTGCTGCGTTCCGAGTCCATTGAACTGTCTCAGGTGAACAGGGCTCCAGTGCCCGCGAAAGTATGTCCTCCAGCAGACAAAGCGAGCGCAGATCCCTCTCCAGCAGCTCAGCCATCATGCCCGGAAAGCAGGTGAGTGAAAACAAGACAGTCCCAGAAATGAAAAAATGATTTGTGTGGGTGTAACCTGCTAAATCCTTTTAGATGGCTGGACCATTCTATCATAAGCTCCCTGTGCGCTTTTACCTTCGCGCACGGAGGAGAAGAAAAAGGACAAATGGATTTAAGTGCTGAGTTACACCAAACACACATTTATTAACACAAAAGTGAATATACAAAAGACAAAACAGCTTGGGTACACTTAAGAGTCCTTCAGGACGCCCAATACACACACCGGAGGATTCACTGGGCAATCAGCCAAAGTGTAGCGGTTGTGCTGCACAGGGGGAAACGCTGAGGGAAGCGTAGCAGCAAAGTGGCGAACAGAAACACTACAGTTACTCACAGTGAGGGGGCAGTCCGAGTTGTCACAGCGTCCCAGCGAGCACACACAGAAAACAGTCCTTTTGGAGACGTGACGGTTAGACAGCGGAGAACTACCATCTAACGCATATAATGGTCCAGCGGTGTTTGTGTAGCGAGGAGCCACTTAAGTATAAACACGACTGGCCAAACAATTGAGAACACCTGGGCAAGGCGTGGGAAAGATAATTACCGGGGTGAACAGCTGACTGTCAGAGAAAGAGGGGGTGTGGCCAGACAGGCCAGAGCGGCAGCTACAGGCAGGAACAGAAACCATACACCGACATGAAAACAACGTGAAATCACAACATAACACCACATGATAAACCCACTGCCTGAGCCACCAGGAACGATCAGAACCGAGCCCACAGGAAACACGGGCTAGGTTCATGACAGTAACATGATATAGAAAAGCTACGATGGTAATGGGAGCATAATTCTCTCTTTTTTCCAGGTTGCTATAAAGTGCTATTAGACTACTGTTACCACTGCAGAGGAAGTTGCGCTGTAGCTGCTGCTGGTCTGTCTGGAGGGCAGCTGGATTACTCCAAAAACAATAAATGAAATTCATCAGATTTTGGTGATCATCTGAATCCCACCCTTCAACACTACAAACACATCTGACTGCAGCGGAGTCGGGGTGAAACTCACTGGTCCAGACGTAGGAGTAGGAGCCCACCATGCCCATGATGAGGGAGCTGCAGACCCTCCAGGACACAGCCGGTCTCTGAGGGAACGGCCATCTGACCTCCAGGGGCATCGCAGCGGTGCACAGATGCTACATCCACATGAACATCAGCCTACGCACACACACACACACACACACACACACACACACACACACACGTGGGATCATAGAGTGAGCCGGGTTTTCTTTTAAATTTGCCTTTTTTTTTCATAAATCTGCAGCTTTTTTTCTTCTAAATCTGCCATTTGTTTCCTGTAATTTCACCACTTTTTTCTTGGAAATTTACCATTTTTTCCTCATAAATTTGCAACTTTTTCTTGTATATGAGATTTTTTCTCCTCTCACTAATTTGCAACTTTTTTCTCTTAACCTTGCAATTCTTTTTTTCACAATTTTGCATCTTTCTTCGTATAAATTTTCAATTGTTTCTTATAAATTAGCAACTTTTTTCTTTAAACTTGCAATTTTTTCCTTATAATTTTGCAACTTCTTCTAAATTTGCAATTTTTTTATTTCTAATTTTTTTTTTAAGGGAATTAACTAACTAACTAACAAATAAAAACTGAATTTTTTTGCTACACATTTTGTGTTTTTTCTTATAAATATGATATTTCTCCTCACAAATGTTCAACTTTTTTCTTTTAAACTTGTTTTTTCCCCCTCATAATTTTGCAACTTTTTTCCTGTAAATTTGCAACATTTTCCCAACACAAACGCTCCTGCTCCCAGTGACTTTGAGAAAACCTTTACATTTAAATTTAGGAATAAAACTCTCTTCTATGACTATTTACAGGTCAGTTTAGTCTGATAAATCTAGTTTTACCTTCATTTTTTAACAGTCAAGTATGTTCTGTGCCACTATAAAGACTTTTGGGGGAATGAAAAAGCTCCAAACACCTTTTTTCGAATTAGAAGTTTGTGAAGCCAGATTTAAACTATCAGGCTAACGTTAACCTGCTAAAGTAACACGCAGACACTTGGTTCCGAGAGACATAAAAATCAAACAAAACTTTCAACACATTCGGGGATTCGTAAGCGACTATAAAAATAATCAGTTTGTTCTAAAGTCAGTTAGCTTTGATCTGAATGAAGTCAAACTAGCAAACAAACGGCTTTAGAGACTATAAAACAGAAAATTTAACACTAAATACAAACCAGTGAAGCTTTAACTATTAAACATTTAGTCTATTATTTGTCTGAAGACATTTAATCCAGGTAAACTGATTAAAACACATATTTACTCACCTTTTCTGTCTTCCTACTGTCAATGATCACCAACTCCGGAAATGAAATCAAGACGCAGGGAGTTCTGGGTATTGTAGTCCTCCAACATTATGTTAGATTTTGACGCTTTTAAAAATACATGTCACAAATATTTGGGACAGTTTAGTTTTTAGTTTGAACTTACACGTAATTCAGGTCGACGTCTACACATAGCAGGCGAAATGTTTAAACAAAATCTGTTTTTTTAAAAACATCCGCGTTTGGGAGTGCTGCATTATGGGTAATGGTGGCTGGGAAGTAGGACAAAGGTGAAGGGTTTATATAGATAGTGTTCTCCCCGTGTCTGCGTGGATTTACTCCGGGATTTCTCCGGTTTCCTCCCACACGCCAAAAACATGCAAATTAGGTTAATTGGCATCAACTGGGGATTCTAAATTGTCCTTAGGTATGACTGTGAGAGTGAATGGTTGTCTGTCTCTGTGTTGGCCCTGCGATGGACTGGCGATCTGTCCAGGGTGTACCCTGCCTCTCTCCCAAAGATACTGGAATAGGCTCCAGCCCGCCCCCCCCCCCCCCCGCGACCCGAAAAGGATTAAGCGGAAGAAGATGGATGGATGGATTAAGGTTTTGAAAAAAGTATTCAATCCACAAATATTTCCAGTTGAAGTTAAAATCTTTAGAAGTTTCATGTTCTTTTTCTTTCTCTGTTCTTGTTCTTCTTGTTCCTGTAGTCAGGGTCTGCACAGTGTTGATATTGTAACGTCGGAGCCATGTTAAGGGGGGCAGGGATTTCCCAGTATGCTTTGCCAGTTGAAACGTTACTGTGTGTGTGTATTAAATGTGTTATTACTGAGTTATTGTACTGCTGTGTCATTATAACTGCGTTATAATGACCCAGCAGTGTTTAGCAGGATTAGGGCAAGATGTACCATGTGTGTGTAACCATGATTGAAACGGAGGTCTGGGAGAATGACCTCCCCTCCTCTCTGTGCTCAGAAGTAGTTGGGGTTGGTGGTGTGTAAATAAAGCCTGTTTGTCACAACCACTTGCTCCTTTTCTTTGTGTGAACCTTGCATACGTCACAATATTCACCTGCTGCTCTACTATTTGCCAGTAGAGCTGTCCGTCTATGAGTGGGAAGCTAAAGCAGTGTTGCCAACTTGGCGACTTTCTCGCTAAATCGTGCAACTCTTCAAATCCTTTTGGTTGTGGAGATGTGTGGAAGGACGGGGCTAAGTTTATTTCTCAAGTCCAGATTTATTGACATTCACATTCTCCAACAACCAAAAACAGAAAGAGGAAGGAATCCCCCAACATCTGTCCCTTAAATACCCCAGGACATCAAAACACACAGTCACATTGTCTTTTAATCCCAAAACACAATACATCCCCCACCAGGTCTTCTCGTCTCCACCTAAAGTCTTGGTGGTCAGGAAATCTCTCACGGCCATCTCTTTGCATACAAAAGGCCAGACTTCACATCCTCCTGTTACCCCTAGGAGGTTCAGACCTTTTGTTCCTCTGAGACGTGAAGCATACAATAAGCATACAGTAATAACCATGTGAAGCATATGGAACCCACATATGTACACCACATAACCCCCCCCCAAACGTCTAAGATGGAACAACATAACCACAGATTGCATGTCATAATAAAATCACTACATATCAGTTCACATGCCGCTTGGGTCTCAGCCTTCTCCCATATTTGCTGTAAGCAGGCTGTACCACTTCCGCGGCGTCTTCCTGCTGTGGAGCTGCTGCCTGGGGGTGAGAACTGTTAGTCAACCTCTGTGGGTGTTCTGGGGAATGCTCTCTAGGGGGTCTTCCGCGCCGAGGAGCCTTAGCCAACTGCACATCTTTGTCAGCTACCACAAAAGCGGGTTTGAGCCTGTTAATGCCAATCATTTCTTTTCTGCCCCCCAAATCTAGCACAAAATGCTTATCCACTGTTTCCAGCACTCTGTATGGTCCGTCATAAGGTGGGCGTAACGGCGGACGATGGGCATCATGTCTGACAAAAATAAACTCCGCATTTTTTAAAGCTTTAGGCACAAAAACACGTGGAAAACTGTGGTGAATGGGGCCAGGTAGCGTGCTCGGGCCCATGCTATTCTGTAACCGCTGAGCCGGGGAGCACTCTGGCGCTGGATTATCTGGGAGAAATTCCCCGGGCAGCCGAAGTGGCTGTGCGAAAACTAGTTCAGCTGGGGAGGCTTCTAAATCCTCTTTAGGTGCAGAACGCAACCCCAATAAAACCCATGGTAGCTTATCCACCCAATTTGGATCCGTAAGCGATGCTCTGAGAGCCGCCTTCAGTGACCTGTGAAAACATTCGCATAACCCGTAAGCCTGCGGGTTGTACGCGGTCGTGCGGTGGATCGTTGCCCCCAGGCTGCGGGCCATCGCTGACCAAAATTCAGAAACAAATTGCGGGCCTCTGTCGGACGTAATGTCTGATGGGACTCCAAAACGCGCTACCCATGCCGTTAAAAACGCGCGCGCAACCTCCTTGGCTGTGGTTGACGACCACAGCCGAGGCCAGCGTGTGGTGCGGTCAACCATTGTCAGAAGATGTGTGCACCCTTGTGAGGGCAGGAGGGGGCCTACAAGGTCCACGTGGACATGATCAAACCTTTTAGCTGGAATGTGAAACGGCTCCAAGGGAGCTCTCGTGTGCCTATGAACCTTGGCCCGCTGACAGGCCATGCAGGCTGCCGCCCACTCTCTAAGTTGTTTGCGCAGGCTCGGCCATACAAATTTCTCTCCTACCATTTTGACCGACGCACGCACTCCCGGGTGCGCCAGAGAATGGATCGAGTCAAAAACGCGGCGGCGCCACGCGGCTGGAACCACCGGACGCGGCCGCCCAGTGGAGACATCGCAGATTAGAGGGGGGCATGCCGTCTTACAGCACCCTGTTCTCCAGCCTTAACCCTGCTGGTCCAGACTGGAGCGCGCGCACATCCGCGTCGCTAACCTGCTCCGCGGCCATGGCTGCATAGTCTATCCCCACGCGGACCGGGGCCGTGCGCACTTCTGCGTCGCTAAGCTGCTCCGCGGCCATGGCTGCAGAATCTACCTCCACGTCGGCTGGAGGCACCACGGCGCGCGAGAGGCAGTCCGCCACTACATTAAGTTTACCCGCCACATGCTGGATATCGGTAGTAAACTCCAATATCGCGGCCAGCTGTCTCTGCTGCCGGCCTGACCAAGGTTCTGAAATCTTGGCCATCGCGAAAGTCAGCGGCTTGTGGTCAACGAACGCAGTGAAACGGTGTCCTTCCAGCCAGAACTGGAAGTGGCGAATGGCCAAGTGGAGAGCTAACAACTCTCTGTCGAATGCGCTGTATTTTCGTTCGCTGTCGCGCAGGGTCTTACTGAAAAAGGCGAGCAGTTGCCAGGCTCCGGCTACAAACTGTTCCACAACCGCCCCTATGGCCACATCTGATGCGTCAGTAGTGAGCGCCATGCGGGCCGCTGGGACTGGATGTGCCAACAACGCAGCGTTTGCCAGGGCTGTTTTGACCTCAGAGAATGCGCGCTCTCGCTCCGGAGACCATTCGACTTTATTTGTGGGCTTTTTTTTTTTTAGTGCAGCATACAACGGTTGCATGAGCTGCGCTGCGCGGGGGAGGAAACGGTTATAAAAATTCACCATTCCCAAAAACTCCTGTAACGCTTTGAACATTTGTGATTGGGGAAAATTTGTTACCGCGCGCACTTTGTCAGGCAGAGGGACCACTCTTTCTGGGAAGACGCGATGCCCCCAAAAATCAATCTGCGTCACCCCGAACTGACACTTCGCTGGGTTAATTATTAAGCCGTGCTCTGCCAACCTCCGGAAAACTGCCGTGAGGTGGTTTTCGTGTTCGTCTTCGGACGCGCTGGCTACCAATATGTCATCCAGGTAGATGAACACGAAAGGGAGATCGCGCAAAACCGCGTCCATCATGCGTTGGAACATCTGCGCCGCGCCTTTAAGCCCAAACGGCATGTGCAAAAACTCGAAAAGCCCGAAAGGAGTTATTACCGCTGTTTTGGGTATGTCATCAGCGCGCACTGGGACCTGGTGGTAACCGCGTACCAAGTCTATTTTAGAAAAAACGCGCGCCCCCGCCAAATGAACTGAAAAATCTTGGATGTGCGGGATCAGGTAGCGGTCGTGCGCTGTAGCGTTGTTCAACCTGCAGAAATCACCGCAAGGTCGCCACGAGCCATCAGCTTTCGGTACCATGTGAAGCGGTGAAGCCCATGGGCTCTTCGAACGCCTGATGATGCCCAACTTTTCCAGGTTGGCGAACTCCTTGCGCGCTATGGTCAGTTTAACTGAATCCAAGCGCTGAGCTTTTGCAAAAACGGGAGGACCGGTGGTAGTAATAAAATGTTCCACCCCGTGTTTAGCCACGGTCGCCGAAAATGTTGGAACCGTGAGTGCTGGGAACTGAGTGAGGAGCGTGTGGAACTTACCACCCGCAGCTGTAACGTTGGCTTGTGCTGTTGGCGGGGCCACTCGGGCTGTACAGGGAATAGAATGAAAAGAGAGTGGATTAACCAGGCGTCTGTTAGCAAGATCGACCAACAACCCATGTGAGCACAAAAAATCAGCCCCTAACATGTTGAAATTGCCTGCCGCTATGACGAAAGTCCACTCAAATGTACGGCCATGTAAAGACAGAAGCAGAGTCCTCTCACCGAAGGTCTTAATCACCGAGCCGTTCGCTGCTGACACCCGGGGACCACTGGAAGGTGCCAGCCGGTCAGCGTAGGAAGGTGTGATGAAACTCAGCTGGGAGCCTGTGTCCACGAGGAAATGCCTCCCCGAGTGCGCATCCCTCAAGTAGAGCAGCTTGTTCTCCTCTCCGAGGGCCGCAGCTGCTACCGACCCCCGGTCTTGGCGTTTCCCGAGCGCTTGAATTGGCACGGTGGAATGCACTTGCGTGCCCTCTCCACGAAGCGGCGATGGTAGAAACAAAGGACATCGTCTGCTCCGTGTTTCCTGGCCCCTGCCGCCGCCGTCGTCGGTGAGTCTGGTGCTGCAGCCTCTGGCCCCCTGCCCTCTCTGGACGTTGCGCCTGGCTCCGCTGCCGCAGCCGTAGCCGTGCGCCGCTTATTGGCGTTGACGAGTCGTTGCGCCTCCTGGCCCAGCTCGTGGTAGTCTCGTCGGGACAACAGCTGACTTTCTACTGATAAGAATAGTTTGTGTAAATCTGGGACATTTTTCTCTGTAAGATGAGACTTTTTTCTCATCAGTTTTCTTTTTCTTCTTTTTTCATCCTTTTATAGAAACGTGGACAGACTGTAATTTACTGTACATACTCTGTTGTCATTGAATCCTTATTTGAATCTTATTCAAATCCTCCACCTGAACAACGAGAGCAAGTTTTTTAGCCAAAGTCAAATTCCTTGTATGTGTTGTGCATACTTGGCCAATAAAGCTGATTCTGATTCTGATTCTGATGAGAACAAGGGGTCCTTGATTTCAAGGACCAAGGGGTAGGTGAAAGGGAAAGAGCAGAAATTAGAATTGGGACGGACCCCAAATCTGCCTGTACTTCGCTCTCATAATGCACATATTTTTCTTGACTGTTTTACAGTATTTAGGCTGCGTGTCCACCAAACGCGTTTTTTCAGCTCTGAGTGGCTATTTTCCATTCATTCTCTATGTAGTCCAGTGTTTACAGCGCTGAGCGCCAATGGCGCTGAAACGCTCTCGGTGGTGGGCGTTTGTTGTTGCGGCGCTCAGGGTACTCAGAGCTGAAAAAAGTTCAACTTTTCAGAGACTGCAGCTGAGCTTGTCAATGTCAGACCTAAGCAGCCCATCAGAACTGCTGTGTGGGCGGGACATAGGATGCCCGTACTCATCTGTACTCAAGACTCCTGCTTTCCGTGTCATCATATTTCACATCCAGAGCTGCTAAAACACGTTTCCTGTCCATTGTTATTTAGAGACTGCTAATAAAAATTCAGAAGAAAGTTAGACCATAGGAAAGTGGAAGTGTTGAGCTGAGAGTGACAAGCTGTTGCTGGGATACAGGGCACAGGCTTTTTTCCCCACAGCGTCATGCACAAATGCTGAAAAAAAATGCTCAGGGCGGTCGGGTGACAAAAAACACGTGTTGTGGACACGCAGCCTTACTGCTGTCAATGACTACTTAAACAGACAATGTTTCTCTTGCTATTTTTATGTATGTATAAGGGTCATTGCATTTAAAAAGGTTGTGTAGGAGTCAAGAATTGAGGAGACTGGATGATTTTCCAGTATCTGCTTTAATCCTCCTTCATCCTACGTCCTCTCTCGATCGGAGTGAAAAGAGACAGGACGCAGTCACACACATACATTTATACACATATCTCGAACAATACATCACACAAAAGTCACAATACCTACATCCTTTCATCTGTAATAGAACACCCAGAGTCCTTCTGTTCTCCTCTCTGACCCCCAAAAGGTCAGGCCGGGTAATCTTCTCCTCTCTCCTGAGTCCCCAGGGGGTGCAGACACATTGTCCTCTTGAGGTGTGAAGTCAATACACATGGCTAGCTCAAAGTCTCTCTTGGCTGAATTCAGCCAGCCACATGTGAGTCACATAAGTTATAATTATGGGCTCCACATCACTCCCCCCTTCCACGCGAAAGACTGAGCACCCACATACAGTCATACAACAGTCATACAGCACGTCACCCCCCCCAACAGAATCTCACAGCAACCTAAACAACCTGATCAAAAAAACACATCATTCTGCATACAGCTTAGGTTTCAATCTTCTCCCGAATCTGCTGTATGCAGGTCTCCTGCTCTGTGTTGGGCCGTCCTGCTGTGCATCTGTGGAGTGAGGGGGAGAAGGGTTATTTGCCCCTCGTGGGGGGTCCCGGGGCCGCCCCTTTGGAGGCCTGCCGCATCGAGGCGCGCCTGCTGGCCGTACAGACTCGTTATGCAACACAAAAGCAGGTTTTAATCTATCGATACTGATCGTCTCCCTCCTGCCCCCCAAATCTAGCACAAAATATTTCTCCCCGGTTTCCAGCACTCGAAATGGACCATCGTAAGTTGGGCGGAGGCTATGCCGCTGCGCATCGTGCCTGACAAAAACAAACTCTGCGTCTCGTAAAGCCTGGGGCACAAACACACGCGGGAAAGAGTGATGAGCGGGGCCCGGGAGCATTTCTGCTCCCGTGTAACTCAGAGACCCCCGGATCGGGGAGGGCCCTGGTGTCGTGTGGTCGGGTAAAAACTCGCCTGGCAGCCTGAGCGGTTGTGCAAAGACCAATTCTGCTGGTGAGGCATCTAGATCCTCTTTGGGTGCTGAACGCAATCCCAATAAAACCCATGGTAGTTTGTTTACCCAATCTGTGTCCGTCAATGACGCTCTGAGGGCTGCCTTCAAAGACCTGTGAAAACGCTCGCATAAACCGTTGGCTTGGGGATGATAAGCGGTCGTGCGGTGTACCGCCGCTCCTAAGCTGCTGGCCACCGCTGACCACAGTTCCGATGCAAATTGAGGTCCCCTATCAGACGTAATATCTGACGGGATCCCGAACTGCGCTACCCAGGTGCTACCCACGTCCGCGTCCTCGCTCTGCTCCGCCGCCATGGCTGCATAATCTATTCCCACGTGGACCGGAGCCGCGCGCGTGTCCGCGCTGTTACCGCGCTCTGGGTAAGCGGCCGCGCAATCTGTTTCCGCGCGGACGAGTGCTGTTACTGCGCGTGACAGACAGTCTGCCACCACATTGATTTTACCGGCTACGTGCTGAATATCGGTGGTAAATTCAGAAATTGCGGCCAGCTGTCTCTGCTGCCGCCCTGACCACGGTTCTGAAGTTTTGGACATCGCAAAAGTGAGCGGTTTGTGGTCAACAAATGCGGTGAAACGCCGCCCTTCCAGCCAGAACTGGAAATGTCGAATGGCTAAGTGGAGCGCCAGGAGTTCCCTGTCAAATGCGCTGTATTTCCACTCGGGCTCGCGCAGAGACCTGCTGAAAAAGGCGAGAGATTGCCAAACTCCGGCGACCTGCTGCTCTACCACGGCCCCTATCGCTACCTCTGATGCGTCTGTGGTTAGCGCTATGCGAGCTGCCGGGTCTGGGTGCGCCAGCAGTGCTGCGTCAGTGAGTGCTTTTTTTACCGCTGTGAACGCGCGCTCCCGCTCCGGGGACCACTCGATCACATTGGCAGGCTTCTGTTTTTTAAGCACGGTGTGTAACGGCTGCATGAGTTGTGCTGCGCGGGGTATGAAACGGTTATAAAAATTCACCATCCCCAAAAATTCCTGCAACGCTCTCACTGTCTGTGGCTGGGGAAACTCAGCCACTGCGCGCACTTTTGCCGGCAGAGGAACTGCTCCCTCTGGTGAGACACGGTGCCCCAGGAAATCAATTTGCGCTGCGCCAAACTGGCACTTGGCCGGGTTGATTATCAACCCGTGTGCTTCCAACTTTTGAAAAATTGTAGTGAGGTGTTTCTCGTGTTCCTCCTCTGAGGCGCTGGCTACTAAAATATCGTCCAAGTAGACAAAAACAAACGGAAGGTCGCGCAGCACTGCGTCCATCATCCGTTGAAAGGTTTGCACAGCGCCTTTAAGGCCAAAAGGCATGCGTAAAAACTCAAAAAGTCCGAACGGGGTTATTACCGCTGTTTTGGGAATATCCTCTGGTCGAACCGGGACCTGATGATAACCGCAGACCAGGTCTATTTTAGAAAAAATGCGTGCTTTTGCCAGGTGCACTGAGAAATCCTGGATATGCGGAATCGGGTAGCGATCCTGAGCTGTGGCATTGTTCAACCTGCGATAATCACCGCAAGGTCTCCACGAGCCGTCAGCTTTAGGCACCATATGCAGGGGGGAAGCCCAAGCGGACTTCGAGCGGCGAATTATGCCCAACCTTTCCAGGTTGGCGAACTCCTCCTGTGCCACGGAGAGCTTAGCTGCATCCAAGCGCCGAGCTTTAGCAACAACTGGTGGGCCACTCGTGGTTATGAAGTGCTCCACTCCATGTTTCGCCACCTTAGCTGAAAAAGTGGGAACTGTGAGTGCTGGAAACTGGTGTAGAAGGGTGTGGAACTTACCACCTGCTGCGGCGACATTGGTCTGTACTGGCGGTGGGCACACCCGAGCTGCACAAGGGATAGAACAGAAAGAGAGTGCATTTACTAGGCGTTTGTTGGCCAGATCAACTAACAAACCATGTGAACACAGAAAATCAACACCTAACATATTGAAGCTCACTGCCGCTACGATGAAGGTCCACTCGTAAGCCCGGCCGTGGAAGGACAGAGACAAGGTTCTCTCTCCGTAAGTCTTGATGCTGGAGCCGTTGGCCGCTGTTGCTCCGTCTCCGCGGGGTCCAGCCACCCGATCTGCATAAGTTGCAGTGATGAAGCTCCTCTGGGTTCTGGTGTCCACGAGGAATTGTCGCCCGGAGCCCGCATTTGTCAAATAAAGCAGCTTGTTCCGTTCGCCGAGAGTGGAAGCTGCTAACGACTCCCGGCCCGGTCGTTTCCCCGCTTTTTGAAACTGCACGGCGGGATGCATCTGTGCGCCTTCTCGGCGAAGCGACGGTGGTAATAGCAGGGGTTGTCATGCCCCCTGTCTCAGGATCTTGTCGCCGCCGTCGTCGCTGGGGTGGGATCTGCTGCCTCTGGCTCCACACTGCCCCCGGCCGTCGTGCCGAGGTCTGCCGCTGCCACGGAGGTCTCTTGCTCGTCGCAGGCATTGAGATGCCGCTCCGCCTCCTGGGCCAGCTCGCGGAAGTCCTGCTGGTTCACACACCGTCTGCTGGACAGGGAACCTCTCGTGTGCGCTGGGAGGGTTCTCAGGAAAATATGCTTGAAAAGGA
This sequence comes from Pholidichthys leucotaenia, assembly GCA_020510985.1. Classification (NCBI taxonomy): domain Eukaryota; kingdom Metazoa; phylum Chordata; class Actinopteri; order Cichliformes; family Pholidichthyidae; genus Pholidichthys; species Pholidichthys leucotaenia. Next base: position 192,940,511 of record CM035843.1, on the reverse strand, counting down.
ACGCGTCGTTGTCCGTCCCGATCATCTGTAGCATGTCCTCCATGAGGACAGTCTGCCTGCGTCCACCTCTGTTGCGCAGGTCCAGTAGCTGCCTGGCTCTTGCCTCCGCCGACGGCACAAAGCTCCTGATGAGGGTGGCTTTCAGCGCGTCGTATTTGCCGGCAGCGGGTGGTTGCTGCACCAGGCTCCGCACACACCGAGCCGTGCGGCTGTCGAGCGTCACGATGACATTATGGAATTTAATGTCATCTGCTGATACTCCCCCGAGCAGGAACCGCGACTCCACATGCTGGAACCACGAGTGCGGGTGGTTTTGCCAGAACTCGGGGAGCTTAATCAGTCTTGTGCCCCTGCTGGCATTCCCCGGTGAATCCGGGTCTGAGTGGCTGTCTCCCAGCTCTTCCATATCGATCACGAGGCTGTCCTCCAGCCTCGGCGTGCTCAGATTCATGCGTAGGTCACCAATTGTAGGAGTCAAGAATTGAGGAGACCGGATGATTTTCCAGTATCTGCTTTAATCCTCCTTCATCCTACGTCCTCTCTCGATCGGAGTGAAAAGAACAGGACGCAGTCACACATATACATTTATACACTTATCTCGAACAATACATCACACAAAAGTCACAATACTCAGCTACATCCTTTCATCTGTAATAGAACACCCAGAGTCCTTCTGTTCTCCTCTCTGACCCCCAAAAGGTCAGGCCGGGTAAACTTCTCCTCTCTCCTGAGTCCCCAGGGGGTGCAGACACATCGTCCTCTTGAGGTGTGAAGTCAATACACATGGCTAGCTCAAAGTCTCTCTTGACTGAATTCAGCCAGCCACATGTGAGTCACATAAGTTATAATTATGGGCTCCACAGTTGTACGTTTAATTCAACTACATTTTAGCATGCGATAATCAAATTTGATCATATTTTTTTTTCCACAATATTTTTTATTGAACCTTTTTTTTTTTTTTACAAACATAACACAAACAATCAAACACTAACACTAAAGTAATTTAAAAAAAAGTACTAAAAACACCAACTGTGGAGAGCGTGAAAAGATGAAGCTGAGTTTATTTCTCAATTCAGGTTTATTAACATTCACGTATCTCCAATATCCTCTCAAACAGAAAAGAGGAAGCATCACTCCACATCTGTCCTATTTATACCAGGACACCAAAGCCACAGTTACATTGTCATTTTAATGCAAAGACACAATACATCTTCCTCCCGGTCTTGTCTCCTTCACCCCACACCACTGGTGGTCGGGAAATCCCTCAAGGCCATCTCTTTGCATGACATAGAACACATTTCGCATCCTCCTGTTAATCCCCAGGAGACTCAGACCTATTGTTCATTCTCAGATGTGAAGCAACATTAATATACAAATAGAGTCTATGAAACCACATATGTGTGTACCACATGACCCCCCCCAAAACGTCTAAGATGAAACAATAAAGCACAGTCTGCACATCCTGATAAAATCACAAACATCAGTCTATATGCTGCTTAGGCTTCAACCGTCTTCCGTACTTGCTGTAAGCGGGCTTCAACCCTCCTGCGGCGCCATCCTGCTGGGGAGCTGCTGTCTGTGGATTAGAACTGTTAGTCAATCCCTTTGGGAGCTCTGGGGAAAACTCCCTAGGGGGTCTGCCACGACGAGGGGCCCTCGGCAACAGCACAGCTTCGTCAGCCATCACAAAAGGAGGGTTTTAGTCTGTCTATGCCAATTGTTTCCCTTCTGCCTCCTAAATCTAGCAAAAAGTGCTTATCACCTGTTTCCAGCACTCTAAATGGGCCATCATAAGGCGGTCGCAGGGTTGGGCGATGAGCATCGTGTCTGACAAAAACAAACTCCGCATTTTTTAAAGCCTTAGGTACAAAAACGCACGGAAAACTGTGATGAACAGGGCCAGGAAGCGTGCTCGCTCCTGTGTTGCTCAGTAACCGCTGAGCAGGGGGGCACTCTGGCGCAGGATTATCTGGGAGAAACTCCCCTGGCAGCCGGAGTGGCTGCGCAAACACCAATTCGGCTGGGGAGGCTTTTAAGTCCTCTTTAGGTGCAGAATGCAACCCCAATAAAACCCATGGTAGCCTGTTTACCCAATTTGCATCCATAAGCGACGCTCTGAGGGCTGCTTTCAATGACCTATGGAAACGTTCGCATAAACCATTAGCCTGGGGGTGGTACGCAGTAGTGCAGTGGATCGTTACCCCCAGGCTGCGGGCCATCGCTGACCAAAGCTCGGAAACAAATTGAGGGCCTCTATCGGACGTAATATCCAACGGAACTCCAAAACGCGCTACCCAAGCCGTTAAAAACGCACGCGCCACCTCCTCGGCTGTGGTTGATGCCAGTGGGACCACTTCAGGCCAACGCGTGGTGTGGTCCACCATTGTCAAAAGATGTGTGCACCCCTGTGACGGCGGGAGGGGGCCTACAAGGTCGACATGCACATGATCGAACCTCTTAGCCGGGATGTGAAACGGCTCCAAGGGGGCTTTAGTGTGTTTGTGTATTTTGGCTCGTTGGCAAGCCATGCAGGCTCTTGCCCACTCTTTAACGTGCTTGCGCAGGCTCGACCACACAAACTTCTCTCCTACCATTTTGACCGACGCGCGTACCCCCGGGTACGCCAGAGAGTGAATCGAGTCAAAAACATGGCGGCACCACGCGGTCGGCACCACCGGACGCGGTCGTCCGGTGGAGACATCGCAAATTAGGGGGGGTATACCCTCTTGCAGCGCCCTGCTCTCCAGCCTTAACCCTGTTGGTCCAGACTGGAGCGTGCACACGTCCGCATCGCTAACCTGATCCGCGGCCATGGCTGCATAATCTATCCCCACGCGGATTGGGGCCGCGCGTACTTCGGCGCCGCTATTTTGTTCCGCGGCCATGGCAGTATAATCTACCCCTGCGCGGACTGGAGCAGTTACAGCGCGCGAGAGACAGTCTGCCACTACATTAAGTTTACCCGCTACATGTTGGATATCGGTAGTAAACTCTGAAATTGCAGCCAGCTGCCTCTGCTGCCGGCCTGACCATGGCTCTGAAACCTTGGCCATCGCGAAAGTCAGCGGCTTGTGGTCGACGAACGCGGTGAAACAACGACCTTCCAGCCAGAACTGGAAATGGCGAATGGCCAAGTGAAGCGCTAACAACTCCCTGTCAAACGCGTTGTATTTTAGCTCGGTATCACGCAAAGTCCTGCAGAAAAAAGCGAGCGGCTGCCAAGCCCCGGCAACATGTTGCTCTACTACCGCCCCAATGTCCACGTCTGACGCGTCAGTAGTGAGCGCTATGCGGGCCGTTGGGTCTGGATGTGCCAACAACGCAGCGTTTGCCAGGGCTGCTTTAACCTCCAAGAATGCGCGCTCCTGCTCCGGGGACCATTCGATTGCATTTGTGGGTTTTTGCTTTTTTAGCGCAGCATACAGTGGTTGCATGAGCTGCGCTGCGCGGGGGAGGAAACGGTTATAAAAATTCACCATTCCCAAAAACTCTTGTAATGCTTTGACCGTTTGTGGTTGGGGAAAATTTGTTACTGCGCGCACATTGTCCGGCAGCGGAACTGCTCCTTCTGGAGAGACGCGGTGCCCCAAAAAATCAATCTGCGTCACCCCGAACTGACACTTCACTGGGTTGATTATTAACCCGTGCTCTCCCAACCTCCGGAAAACTGCCGTGAGGTGTTTTTCGTGTTCCTCTTCGGACGCGCTGGCTACCAAAATGTCGTCCAGGTAGACGAACACAAAAGGGAGATCGCGCAACACCGCGTCCATCATGCGTTGGAACGTCTGCGCAGCGCCTTTAAGCCCGAACGGCATGCACAAAAACTCAAAAAGGTCAAACGGAGTTATTACCGCTGTTTTGGGTATGTCCTCAGTGCGTACTGGGACTTGATGGTACCCGCGGACCAAGTCTATTTTAGAAAAAATGCGCGCCCCCGCCAGAAGAACGGAAAAATCCTGGATATGGGGGATTGGGTAGCGGTCGTGCGCTGTAGCGTTGTTCAACCTGCGGAAATCACCGCAAGGTCGCCACGAGCCGTCAGCCTTAGGGACCATGTGGAGCGGGGAAGCCCATGGGCTTTTCGAACGCCGGATGATGCCTAACTTTTCAAGGTTGGCGAACTCCTCGCGCACTATGGTCAGTTTAGCTGCATCCAAGCGCCGAGCTTTTGCAAAAACGGGGGGGCCGGCGGTAGTAATAAAATGTTCCACTCTGTGTTTAGCGATGGCTGCTGAAAATGTGAGAACCGTGAGTGCTGGAAACTGAGTGAGGAGTGTGTGGAACTTACCGCTTGCCGTAGCGACGTTTGCTTGTGCTGTGGGCGGGGTCACTCGAGCTGCACAGGGAATAGAGTAAAAAGACATTAAGTGCATTAACCAAACGTCTATTGGGAAGATCAACCAACAACCCATGTGAGCACAGAAAATCAGCCCCTAACATGTTGAAGCTCACTGCAGCTATAATAAAAGTCCACTCAAATGTACGGCCTTGCAGGGACAGAAGCAGAGTCCTCTCACTGAAGGTCTTAATGCTCGAGCCGTTCGCTGCCGATGCTCCGTGACTCCCGGGACCTGCCAGCCGGTCAGCATAGGTTGGCGTGATGAAACTCACTTGGGAGCCTGTGTCCACGAGGAATTGCCTCCCCAAACACGCATCCGTCAAGTAGAGCAGCTTGTTCTGTTCACCGAGGGCCGCGGCTGCTACCGACCCTCGGTTGTGGCGTTTCCCGAGCTCTTGAACTGACACGGTGGTATACACTTGCGTGCCCTCTCTGCGAAGCGGCGATGGTAAAAACAGAGGTCGTCTCCTCCGCGATGTTTGGTCTTCACCGCTGCCGTTGTCAGTGGGTCTGCCTCCGCCGCCTCTGGCCCCCTGCCATTCCCGGCCGTCGCGCCGAGGTCTGTCGCTGCTGCGGTGGCTGTGTGCCGTCTGCTGGCGTTGAGAATCCGCTGTGCCTCCTGGGCCAGTGCGCGGAAGTCCCGCTGGGCCACGAACCGTGAACCTGCCAGGGTCGCCCTCATCTCCGACGGTAGGGTTCTCAGAAAAATGTGGGTGAAAAGGAAATCGTCGTCGTCTGAGCCTCTCAGCCTCAGCATGTCTTCCATCAGGTCGACAGGCGTGCTTTCTCCCAAGTCGTTCAGGGCCAGGAGTCTCTCCGCTCTCTCCTGGGCTGAGGGAGTGAAATGCTGAATGAGCGCAGCCTTCAACTCGCCGTATTTGTCGCCAGCGGGTGGGCGCTGCACCAGGCTCTGCACATGTCGAGCTGTGCGGTTGTCGAGCTTGGTGATAACGTGGTAGAATTTTGTGTCATCTGCCGTTATTCCCCCGAGAGCGAACTGAGCCTCGGCCAAGAAGAACCAGGAGTCCGGGTTGTCCTGCCAGAATTCTGGTAGTTTGACTGAGACTGCGTTTGCCTGGCTGGTTCCCGGCGAGTCCGGTTCGGGGGAATCGCTTCTGCCCATGATACGTCTTAAGGTCACCAGTGTGGAGAGCGTGAAAAGATGAAGCTGAGTTTATTTCTCAATTCAGGTTTATTAACATTCACGTATCTCCAACATCCTCTCAAACAGAAAAGAGGAAGCATCACTCCACATCTGTCCTATTTATACCAGGACATCAAAGCCACAGTTACATTGTCATTTTAATGCAAAGACACAATACATCTTCCTCCCGGTCTTGTCCCCTTCACCCCACACCACTGGTGGTCAGGAAATCCCTCAAGGCCATCTCTTTGCATGACATAGAACACATTTCGCAGCCTCCTGTTAATCCCCAGGAGACTCAGACCTATTGTTCATTCTCAGACGTGAAGCAACATTAATATACAAATAGAGTCTATGAAACCACATATGTGTGTACCACACCGACAACCACTAACAAGAACAGGTCTTCAACAATGCTCCTCTGTTTAGTCTAGGCAATCCATTACATAAGTATACATATTATACATTCACCAGTTTGGAATTTACAAGGTCCACACACATCATTCACCTTCTTCTTCAAAAGTTATGTTTAAATTCTTTACATAATCAATGAAAGGTCTCCATATATTCTCAAACACAATTTCCTTTGATTTCAGTATGTATGTTATTCTTTCTAGTGGAAGGTTTGTTAACATCTGTCTTAACCACTGAGTCACATCTGGTCTATGAGTCTTTTTCCACAATAGTGCAATACATTTTTTGGCGTTAAGCAAACTGAGGTCTATGAATGCTCTTTCACTTTTATTAAAGTTATGCTTTTCTGGATGCAGACCCAACAAAAACAATTTAGGATTCAATATGATTTGTTTTGAAATTATTTTTTCAATTGTTACCCTCACCTCTTCCCAAAACATTCTAATTTTTCTACATTCCCATAAACAATGAAATAAGGTTCCTTTACTTTCCATACATTTTGTGCACGTATCTGGTATGTTTTTGTTATATCTATTTAACTCCACCGGTGTAACATACATCCGCATTAACCATTTAAAATGTATCAATTTAAGACGTACATTTATTGATTTGGTTTGAGCTTCTGTACAAGCCAATTCCCATTGTTCCTCTGAAATTTCAGTTTGCAGGTCTTCTTTCCAATAATTTAATCTTTTCTGTGAGTTTTCACTTGAGGATAGTGTCAATGAGTTATAAAACTCTGAAATAATACCCTTTCTCTTACTATCTTTCGTCAAAATTTTTTCCAAGGATGAATAAGTAGGTCGGGTGAGAGCATTATTTTGATTTGATCGAATAAAGTTCCTAAGCTGAAGATATTTTAAAAAATGTGTTCTATTAACCCTCATCCTACCAACATATTTTACATACAAATAGTACCAACTGGGGTCCGTTTGGACCCCACACAAAATTTAACTGTTAATTGGATTATTAAGCAATACCAAAGTATTTTTTTCACTTAAAATGTTTTATTTGGTTAAAACAAAGAGTTGTGCTTGAAACATGATCCAAAAATCCCGGAATGGGGCTAGTTTGTCGGTTGCCTGCCTTTCAGCACGAGTAGCCCGGTTGTAATGTGTTTTTCAACCAGTGTGCCCTGGTGCGTTCAGGTTTTTGTGGGAAATTATCTAATTTCACTTCTTAATTGGTACAAGAAATGCAAATACTTTGCCATTGTTGTGCATGTGTTCTGTAGGGCCTACAGAATACAATGCTACATGCTACATGTAGCATGCTACATGTATGTAGCATGTTACATACTAGCATGTACTACATGTATGTAGCATGTAGTACATACTAGCATGTAGCATGCTACATGCTAGTATACAATGCTACTTTGCTACAATGGCAAAGTATTTGCATATTTGCATGGCAAAGTCTACCTCGTTGAGCCATCATTCACTGAAATATAACACAAAATTCATACATTTAATATCATTAACATCATATTTTTCCCTGGGATCCGATCTGACCCCAATGAAAAATCTGAACTGACAGTACAGAAGAAAACTGTATTTTAAATCAGATTTATTTTTTGTGATTCACAGATGATGACAAACAAAGTCAGAAAGCATGATAGCTGTGATCGATAATATGTCCGTGTTGTGCATAAAAACATATGTGTGGGGTCAATTGGGACCCCACTCGGTAGGATCAGGGTTGATTAAATTTGATCCTCAGTTCTTCAAAAGACATTATGTTATCTGAACATGACAGATATAAGTCTTGAATCTTTTGAATCCCTTTTAAATTCCATACTTTAAATACAGCATCCGCTCTCCCTGGTTTAAAATATTGATCACCCCAATATTGGGCTAAATTGTGACAATAAGTGTGGTTCTTTTAAATATTTTTTGGTTTCACACCATATTTTGATCATATGCTTTACAAATGGATTTTTAACTTGTTTCTGTAATTTTTTTGCCGAGTCTGAGTATATGAATATGGGAAGAGGTAAAGGTAAATTGTATGATTCCATTTCAGTCCAGTGAGGGAGATCATTTGATGAAAAATAATATGTCATAGACCTCAGTTGTGCTGACCAGTAATACAACATAAAGTTTGGACATTTCAGACCTCCACGATCAAATGGTAAATATAGTAAGGACAGATGTAATCTAGCCTTCCTATTGTTCCGTATAAATTCCACTAACTTTTTTTTAATTCTTGAGAATAGATCTGAAGGTGGTGGTAAAGGAATGTATTGAAATAAATAAAGTATTTTGGGTAAGATATCACTTTTAAGTATATTGATTCTCTCAATCATCGACATTGGTAGTGACATCCATCTCTGAAGTAACTCATTAATGTCTGTCATTAAGGCTTCATAATTGGCACTGGCTGTGGGGAGCCTTGAATAACGAAACTGAGTTGCATTTAATTCCAGTTTATTTCAAGCTACATTCCCACAGTCTGCTCTCATCCCTGAGCAGAGAAACAAGAGGGCGACACACACCTCAGTCCTCACCTTTAAACAATCTCACATCAAAGCATCTCACATCAAAGAATTTCCCTTTATCCCCCTACATCAATTTATTCCCCTACATCAACCTTTTATTTACATAACTTCCCCCCTCTCTCCTCTCGAGCCTTAGAGGTCAGGAAGCCATCTGTTCACACCCATATTTGAACCTCAGAGGTCAGGAAGTCTTCTGTCCCCCACAGGGGATCCGGCTCTCCTTCAGAGGTCAGGAAATCTTCTGTCCACCACAGGGGGTCCGGCTCTCCTTCATCGTGAGGTTAAATCAATGTCCAACATGTGCATGCACAACTACACAGCCATATAACCCCCCCCCCCCCCCCCCCAAACGATGAAGAAAGGACTATTCCCTAAAATTCAATAACATATTACTGGCTACTGTATAATCAATACAAACATTCAGTCTGTGCGCCGCTTGGGCTTCAACCGTCTGCCGAATCTGCTGTGAGTTGGCCCCGCCTTGCCTGCGGCGCCGTCCTGCTTCGGCTCTGTTGACTGAGGGAGAGAGTGGTTATGTGCCCCTTGCGGGGGCCTGCCTCGTCGGGGCGCCACTGCGACCGGCACAGATCCGTCCTTCATGACAAAAGCAGGTTTTAGTCTGTCAATACTGACTGTCTCTTTTCTGTCTCCCAAATCTAGCACAAATTGCTTATCACCTGCCTCCAGCACTCGAAATGGCCCTTCGTAAGGAGGTTTGAGCGTTGCTTTTAGGGCTTCGCGCCTGACAAAAACGAAATCGGCATTTTTCAAAGCCCTGGGGACAAAAACTCATGGAAAAGCGTGATGAACCGGACCCGGAAGCGTTTCTGCTCCCGTGCGAACTAACGGTCCTAGAGCAGGGAGAGGTGGCGGCTCCGGGTGCTCTGGTAAAAACTCGCCTGGCAGCCTAAGAGTTTGTGCGAATACCAGCTCCGCTGGGGAGGCGTCTAAGTCCTCTTTGGGCGCAGAACGCAACCCTAATAAAACCCATGGCAGTTTATTTACCCAATCTGCATCCGTGAGCGACGCTCTGAGTGCTGCCTTCAAAGACCTATGAAAACGCTCGCATAAACCATTAGCCTGAGGGTGGTAAGCCGTAGTGCGGTGAATTTTGGCTCCTAAGCCGTTGGCCATCGCTGACCACAGCTCAGAGATGAATTGAGGTCCTCTATCGGACGTAATGTCCGACGGAACCCCGAAGCGCGCCACCCAAGCCGTTAAAAAAACGCGAGCCACCTCCGCGGCCGTGGTCGTCGCAAGCGGGACCACTTCCGGCCAACGTGTGGCCCGGTCCACCATTGTCAAAAGATGCGTGAACCCCTGCGATGCCGGTAGGGGGCCCACAAGGTCGACGTGTACATGGTCGAACCTTCTGGCTGGAATGCGAAACGGTTCTAACGGGGCCCTTGTGAGCTTGTGAATTTTGGCCCGTTGACAGGAAATGCAGGCTTTCGCCCATTCCTTCACGTGCTTGCGCAGGCCCGGCCAAACAAACTTTTCTGCCACCATTTTCACCGACGCGCGCACCCCCGGGTGCGCCAGCGAGTGGACCGAGTCAAAAACACGGCGGCGCCACGTGGCCGGAACCACCGGACGCGGGCTCCCCGTCGACACGTCGCCGATCAGGGGGGGCATACCGGTTTGTAAACACTTGCTCTCCAGCCTTAACCCTGTGGGTCCAGACTGGAGCGCGCACACGTCTGCATCTGCCCCTGGTCTGCTGCCATGGCTGCATAATCTATACCCACGTGCACCGGGGCTGCGTGTGCCACCGTGCCGCTCTCCTGCGGCGCGGTCACGGTGGCCCGTTCTGCCTCTGCGCGTGGTGGCGTCGTGAACGCGCGCGAAAGACAGTCTGCTACAACATTGAATTTGCCCGCAACGTGCCTAATGTCAGTGGTAAATTCCGAGATCGCGGCCAGCTGCCTCTGCTGCCTGCCGGACCACGGTTCTGAAATTTTAGCCATGGCGTATGTGAGCGGCTTGTGGTCTACATAAGCGGTGAAGCACCGTCCTTCCAGCCAGAACTGGAAATGATGAACAGCCAAATGCAGCGCCAACAGTTCTCTGTCGAACGTGCTGTATTTTCGCTCAGCCGCGCTTAAGGATTTGCTAAAGAAAGCCAAAGGCTGCCAAACTCCGGTGACCTGTTGCTCAATAACGGCCCCTATGGCTACATCTGAAGTGTCTGTCGTCAGCGCGATACATGCTGCCGGGTCTGTGTGGGCCAGGAGCGCAGTGTCAGCCAAGGCTTTTTTAGCCTCTGTGAACGCGCGCTCCCGCTCCGGGGACCATTCAACCGCCTGGGTTGGTTTTTGTTTTTTGAGCGCGGCATATAACGGTTGCATGATTTGAGCTGCGTGGGGCAGGAATCGGTTGTAAAAATTCACCATCCCCAAGAATTCCTGTAGTGATTTGACCGTTTGTGGCCGGGGAGAATCCGCTACCGCGCGTACTTTATCTGGTAACGGAACCGCTCCCTCTGGGGATATGCGGTGACCCAAAAAATCGATCTGCTCGACGCCGAACTGGCACTTTGTTGGGTTAACTATTAAGCCGTGCTCTCCCAGCCTCCTAAAAACTGCTGTGAGGTGCTTTTCGTGTTCGTCCTCTGAAGTACTCGCGACCAAAATGTCGTCGAGGTACACAAACACGAAAGGGAGATCGCGTAACACGGCATCCATCATCCGCTGAAACGTTTGCGCCGCCCCTTTGAGACCAAATGGCATGCGTAAAAACTCGAAAAGTCCGAACGGGGTTATCACCGCTGTTTTAGGAATGTCCTCCGGCTGGACTGGGACTTGATGATAGCCGCGAACCAGATCAATCTTTGAAAAAACGCGCGCGCCCGCCAGGTGCACTGAAAAATCCTGAATGTGCGGGATGGGATAACGATCATGCGCCGTAGCATTGTTTAGCCTGCGGTAATCACCGCACGGTCTCCAGGAGCCATCGGCTTTCGGTACCATGTGCAGCGGCGAAGCCCACGGGCTTTTTGACCTACGAACGATGCCCAGCCTCTCTAGGCTGGCGAACTCCTCGCGCGCAATGGCAAGCTTAACTGCATCCAAGCGCCGAGCTTTTGCAAACACGGGAGGACCAGATGTAGGTATAAAATGTTTCACTCCGTGCTTCGCGACTGCCATTGAAAAAGTGGGGACAGTGAGCACTGGAAATTGGGTGAGGAGTGTGTGAAACTTACCACCTGCTGTAGCGACGTGGGTCTGTGCTGGTGGCGGGGACACTCGAGCTGAACAGGGGAGAGAGTAAAAAGAGAGTGCATTTACCAGCCGTCTATTAGCAAGATCAACTAACAGATTGTGTGAACACAAAAAATCCGCGCCCAACATGTTGAAACTCACCGCCGCTATTACAAAAGTCCATTCATATGTGCGGCCATGTAAGCATAAAGGCAAGGTCCTTCTCCCGTAGGTGTTGATGCTCGAGCCATTTGCCGCCGTAGCTCCGCTACCGTGGGGTCCAGCCACCCTGTCCGCGTATGTTGGGGTGATGAAGCTCACTTGCGCTCCGGTGTCTATGAGGAACTCTCGTCCGGAGCGCGCATCCGTGATGTAGTGCAGCTTGTTGCCTTCCCCGAGAGTCGAAGCTGCTAACGACTCTCGGTCTTGCCGTTTCCCGAACTCCTGAAGTTGCAGGGTGGCACACACCTGCGTGCCCTCTTAGCGAACCTCCGATGGTAAAAGCAGAGATCCTCTCCTCCGCTGCGTCGGGGCCACGCCTCTGCCGCCGGCCCAATGGCTCCACCTCGTCGCGGCCATGCTGCCGCCGTCGTCGGCCAGCCTGGGTCTGCCGCCTCTGGCTCCCCGCTGTCGTGGGTCGCCGCTGTGGTTGCTTGCCCGCCGCAGGCGTCCAGAATCCCATCTGCTTCCTGGGCCAGCTCCCGGAACTCCTCCGGGGTGTGACATTTCTTGCCAGCCAGCGTGCTTCTCGCATGCGTCGGGAGGGTGGAGAGGAAGATGAACTGGAAAAGGAAATCATCCTTGTCCAACCCTCTCAGCTGTATCATCTCCTCCATCAGGGCGCTCGGCCTGTGTCCTCCCTGGTCTAGCAAAGACAGGATCCTCCTCGCCCTCACTTCGGCCGAGGGGGTGAAAAACTTAATGAAGGTGGATTTCAGATTGTCGTACCTGCCGGTCGCTGGTGGCTGCTCCACCAAACTCTGCACACACCGAGCTGTGCTGTTATCCAGTTTAGCGATGACATGGTGGAATTTAGTGTCATCCACCGTTACTCCTGCGAGAGCGAACTGCGACTCCGCTTGTAGGAACCACGACCGTGGGTTATCCTGCCAGAAATCCGGCAGCTTGACGGCCACAGCGTTCGCCAGCTCTGGACTTGGTGAGTCCGGGACCCTGAGACCTTCTCCGGTCATTCTCAACGTCGTTAGTCACCAATGTGGGGAGCCTTGAATAACGAAACTGAGTTGCATTTAATTCCAGTTTATTTCAAGCTACATTCCCACAGTCTGCTCTCATCCCTGAGCAGAGAAACAAGAGGGCGACACACACCTCAGTCCTCACCTTTAAACAATCTCACATCAAAGCATCTCACATCAAAGAATTTCCCTTTATCCCCCTACATCAATTTATTCCCCTACATCAACCTTTTATTTACATAACTTCCCCCCTCTCTCCTCTCGAGCCTTAGAGGTCAGGAAGCCATCTGTTCACACCCATATTTGAACCTCAGAGGTCAGGAAGTCTTCTGTCCCCCACAGGGGGTCCGGCTCTCCTTCAGAGGTCAGGAAATCTTCTGTCCACCACAGGGGGTCCGGCTCTCCTTCATCGTGAGGTTAAATCAATGTCCAACATGTGCATGCACAACTACACAGCCATACTGGCGACTAATTCTAGCTTAGGCACAATTTAAATTCCTAAATATTTAAACTGATTTACAACATTGAATTGATTTACCTCAGGAGCTGGATGATTTCTCTGGGTCTCATTGAGGGACCACCTCAAGATGGCGACCGGGATGGTCACACTTTTTCAGTGCTGAGACAAAGTCACTGATTTTGCCATTAAAAGTGGCTGGCCTGCAGCGATCGGCGCTCGTGGCGAACACGCACGGGCTGAATTGCCACCTCCGTTGGATTGCCCTTTAATCGCCTTTCTCCAGCGACTTCCTGCGCCTTCCTGAAGCGATTGCTAAGCTAACACTAGTTAGCTTAATGCTACCTGAAGCGATTGCTAAGCTAACGCTAGTTAGCTTAATGCTGGCGCCAGTCTCTAAAAATCTAACCTACAGCGATCGGATATACCTCCGGTGGATTACCCCTTTGATCGCTTTTATCCGGCCACTGTGAGTAAACTGACCAACGATTCCAGCGCTTCCTTGTGATTCACTGGTGTGCCCTACCTGAAGCGATTGCTAAGCTAACGCTAGTTAGCTTAATGCTGGCGCCAGCCATTCCACCTAACACCAGCCTGAATCAAAGCCCAGCTGCGAGGCCCAGCGGAGATACTACCAGGCAAGCGGCTATTTGTTGACGGGGCTCAGCAGAGATTTCACCCAGGCAGACAACGGTAGGTGGCGGTGCCTAGCGGAGGACTTACCGTGACCTCAGCGGAGCTCGGTGGCAGCGGCGGTGTGTGACGAGACTCGGTTGGAGGAGCGGGACGGGAGACCAGTTACGGCGACTATGAGCAACGAGACCAGCAACGGAAGGGGCTAGTTGGCTAGCTGAGGCCCAGCTGGATTCGAGGACGATCGGATCAGATTCTGGCGATATAAGCAGAATTTATTTTACTATCCACAGATTTTCTTTTTCCTTCTTTCCAAGAAAGACTGAAGATGGCGGCCACCGGATTAAAAAGTGGGCTGATGGGCACCACTAATAAGCCTTCTCTACTTCTCTACTTCCTCTTCGTTTTGTCTTTGTGTGTCTGGACCTGCAACAAGAAGGATTTTCCGACAAACTCAACCAAAGGTGAAGTTAAAAAGTTTTATCTGTATGGATTTGGGCTTGGACATCTCACCCTACACTCTATGTGGTCTTTAAAAGCCCGGAGCAAAAACTTCCAAATTAAGGCAAACAAGGCTGTTAAGCAAAAATCACAATATGGCAGAGGATATACAATTAAAGTTCTGTTAGTTCTGCTACTTCTGGCAGGAGATATTCACCTTAACCCTGGACCTGCCACTATTAAACAGCAGACCACTGGGTTAGCACAAAACCGAGCTGTACAAAAGCAAAAACAACATTTATTTTTCCAAACTGTTAATCATGCACGAGTTCTTTGGGACACCAAGGCTAAACCAAAGGGGATCCTCGGCGGACATTTAAACATACGGAGCATAATCCCCAAAAGAGATGAGATTTCGGTGTTGCTGTTGGACTCAAATCTGGACTACCTTTGTCTCTCAGAAAGCTGGCTACACAGTAACATAGACACTAATATGATCGATATTGTGGGCTACCAGTGTTTTAGAAAAGACAGGCAGGTAGGGAGGGGAGGAGGTGTTTTAATTTATATCAAAGACAAATATAAATGTCAACTGGTTGATTTGAATACTTCACTTGAATGTTTAGCTGTTAATGTATGTCTCTCTCCGGTAATGAATTTCAACATTGCAGTAGTGTACAACCCACCGTCACACAACTCTTCCTTTTATAATGAATTAAGTGATCTGGTTAAACAACTTGAGAAGAACAGAGAAACAATAATTCATGGTGACTTTAATATCAACTGGTCTGATAAAAAAGACAAACAAAAACTGAAAAGCCTCATGACTAAATTTAATTACCAGCAAATCATCAAAGGACCCACCAGGATAACCAAACAATCCAGAACACTTATTGACATGGTATTTACTAATAAACCAGAACGAATAACCAGAACCTATAATCTTGTAACTGGTCTCTCAGATCATAACATGGTTCTTGCTGTCAGGAAACTTACTAAAAAGCGACTACAGTATTTTGGGGGAGTCGATATTGACAAATCAAATTTTATTATCCCCAAATCAAAAAATGAGGAGTTTGAACATTACTTAGAGAATCAAAATTGGGAGCAGCTCATGTCAACATGTGAAGTAGATGATTGTTGTAATTTTATAACTGCAACAATCACAAAGTCTATAGAAAAATTTTCAAAGCAAATTAAAAGTAGACAACAGAAGATTAGCCTACCATGGTTAAATAATGAAATAAGAAAACTTATGAAGAGGCGAGACTATGCACTGAAAACATCACTAACCTCCAAACTACAAAATGATCACCTTGTGTACAAAAGTTTAAGAAATAAAGTGGTACATGAGCTGCGAAAATCAAAAATATCTTATTACAATAAACTGATAGATCATGCAAAGGGTAACAACAGTTCCCTATGGAGGCATTTAAATAACTTAACTAATAAAAAAAACGATCAGAAGGGGGTAAAGGAACTTAGAATCAATGGCAAGACCATCAGTGACAAGGCTACTTTGGCAAATGAATTTAATTCACACTTTGTGGGCTCTGTGGAAGACTTAACAAAAATTTTTGTGCTGCCAAATGTGCTCAACAACACAAATTCCATACTTCCAACAGATACTTTTCACATCGATGAGGTAAATGAGAAGTTAATTGCTGGTATTGTTAAAACACTGTCAAACTCAAAAACTAATGATATCTACAATATGAGCACCTCCTTTCTCAAAATGCACAGCAAAATATTAATCAAACCACTGACTCATCTCATTAATCTCTCCATTAGGTCTAGTACATTTCCATCTGGCTGGAAAAAAGCTGTCGTCATACCAGTTCATAAATCAGGCAGTAAAGACGATATATGCAATTACCGCCCAATCTCTATCTTACCAGTCCTATCTAAGGTTCTTGAAAAAGTTGTAGCTACACAGCTGATAGACTACTTACAAGACAATCAACTTCTTCATCCACATCAATTTGGTTTTAGACCAGGATACTCAACAGAAACAGCAAATTGTTGCCTTATTGAAAACGTCAAACAGTCCTTGGACAGGGGTAATGTGGTAGGAGCTGTTTTTCTAGATCTCAAAAAGGCTTTCGATACTGTAAACCACAGTTTGCTTTTATCCAAAATGGTATCTTTTAACTTCTCCCCAAATACATTAGAATGGTTTGCATCTTATCTCCAGAATAGAGAACAGTGTGTAAAAGTTCACCAGGATAAATCCTCATTTTTAAACAACCGCATGGGTATCCCACAAGGGTCCATTCTTGGTCCTTTACTTTTCAGCATTTTTATTAATGACCTGCCGTTACACTGCTCAGCTGCAACATGCCAACTTTATGCAGATGATGCAGTTATTTACACAGCTGCCAAGACTCCAGCACAGGCTGCAGATGTACTGTCTACAAGTATGGTTGATGTCCAAGAGTGGCTCCTCAAGAACCATCTATTGCTGAACCTTCAGAAAACAGTCTCAATGTGCTTTTCAATCAAAAAATGTAACCTGCAACATTTTAAAGTTAATATACATGATCATGACATCAGTTTAGCTACAGAATTCAAATACCTTGGCATTGTACTAGATCCTCAACTCAAATTTAATCTTCATATAAAGAAAATTTCAAAAACAGTAAAAAAAAATCTGAACTGCTTTAAATTAATTAGATATTACATACCTTACGAAGCAGCTGCACTGTATATGCATTCTATGGTTTTTTCTCATATATCATACTGTTTGACAGTCTGGGCTCAAGCAGCCCCTTCCACAATAAGACATATAGGTTCATTATATAATCAAACCCTAAAAATCTTGGACAAAAAGCCCATTAGGTGGCATCACTGTAATGTTTTAAAAAAATACAACCTATTGAGTTTTGAGAGCTTCATTGACCTCTGTCTTCTGAAATTAACGTTCAAATGTTTCCATAAATCAGCACCCGAGCCACTTGCTGGTTTTGTCCAAAGACAGGACAGCAGCAGAGCCACCAGGAGTTCTGTTAACAATAACTGTAAAATATTCCACCGCAGAACCACATTTGGACAAACAGCTTTCTCTATAAAGGGCAGTCACATCTGGAACACAATGCCAAATGAAATTAAAATAATAACGGACTTTAAAACATTCACTAAAAATGTTAAAAACTGGCTGAAAAATAAACAAGAATGTACTCATGTATGAATTAATTGTCTGCAAAGTGAGAGTGAATGAAGGGAAGGAATAAATGTGTTTGTTTATAGTGAGTGACGGAGGGAGGAAGGCCTGAAATAGGCAAATGTGAGTTATGTTATATGTGTTAAATGTGAGTCAGGCTGTTATATTTGTGTATTTATAATATTTATAATATTTATGTTAAATGTGAGTCAGGCTGTTATATTTGTGTATTTATAATATTTATAATATTTATAATTGTGTATTTATAATTTTTCTGCATTGATGTATGTGGTTATTGTGTATATTTTTTATCTTGATTCTTTTTTCTAAAGCCCATCCAGGGACAAGAGTTGCAAATTAGCTAATAGCTATACACTCTATGTGCAACACATCAGATTGATTGTCTTTGATTAATTGTCTATGTTTATTGCACTGTCCCTGTCAAATAAACTAATCTACTACTACTACATTTAGCATTAATATTGAAGATTTAGTTTTATTTATTTTATATCCTGATATTTCCCCAAAATTCTTTATTAAATTCAACAAGGTCGGAATTGATTTTTTAAGATTTGACATAAACAAAATTATGTCATCGGCATACAGGGAGATTTTATGTTCTGTTGGTCCTACTTTAATTCCATATAATTGTGGATGTAAACGTACTGCCATCGCTAAAGGTTCAATTGCCATAGTAAACAGTAAAGGTGAAAGTGGACAGCCTTGTCAACATCCTCTATTGATTTTTATTGATTTTGAAATATTGCTGTTTGTTAGGATTTCTGCTGTAGCATTATTGTATATTATCTGTACCCATTTTATGAAATTATTTCCAAGTCCAAACCTTTGTAAGACTTCAAAAAGGAAGGGCCATTCGACCCTATCAAAGGCCTTTTCGGCGTCCAATGATAGGAGAGCTGTATCCAGTGCTTCTTTATTAGAATAGATAATATTAAATAGTCTTCTTACATTATGGAAGCCTTGTCTTCCCTTTGTAAAGCCATTCTGATCTCGGTTAATAATATTTGGTAATATTTCTTGTAGTCGTCTTGCTAAAATTTTACAGATTATCTTAAGGTCAGCATTTAATAGGCTTATTTTTCTCATATTTTCACATTTATTAGAGGGTTTACCTGGTTTTGGCAACAGTATAATTAAGGCATTATTCATGTATGGTGGTAAATTACTATTTTGAAATGCTTCTAAAACCATTTCCAAAAATGGTTTTATTAATTTATTCTTAAATTTTTTATACAGGTCAACTGGAAGACCATCTGGTCCTAAATTTGATCATATTAAACATAATTTTCCAACTATAAAATTGTGGCTCGTGAAAAGATGTGAAAGCACTATTGGTCAGCAGTTACTATCCTCAGCAAGCAGCGGGTGCTACTGTGAGCTTCTCTCCATCCCAAAGCACTCAGAAGCGATTAGTCTCACAGTAGCCTCATGCAGCAGTTAGCTGCAGTGAAAGGGGAGACCCACACCCATGCCACTCATGTCCACACTGCAAATGAATTGTGCATGCACCCTCCCCCCCAAAAAAATCAATGTAAATGTTTCTTCACCGTCAGCATCACACTAATAAATCACTGCATTTGACTAACAGCCTCAGTCACGTACTCACTTCATCCACTCTGTGTGTGTTTGTGTCTGTGACATAAGCTAAACAGTTAGCAGCTAGCTCGTCATGTCGCAGTCTAAACTATACGCTCAAAAATACAGAAAGGAGTGGGAATCAAACCCTGAATTCAAAGGCTGGTTGAGGCCATTTATTGGAGATGATACAGAAGTGATGGCCTATTTAAATGCCAAATTAAAACAAACAAACCAAGAATCAACAGAAGAAAGTTCATTTGTAGTTCTGAACATATTTAGGGTGTTTTTTACTCACTTTTTGTCTCTCCCACGACGTTATTCTTCTGTTCTACAGTGGCCATTACAATTACATGCAAATGACCAATTACTGTATGTAAATTAGGCAACAACGTCATTTAGTGACCTCTAGCGACTTTTAGGATAGCCAATAGCTACTTTCCTTACTGAGGAGTTGGCAACAGTGAGCTAAAGGTGCTTCAGAGCAAACAGTGCTATTAGGGGGTTAGCTTAGCAAGCACGGTTTTTGTACTTTCTTTAAATTCAAGTAACCCCACTAGACATCCCTGTTTCCACCTAGTTCACTAATCCAGTCAATACAGTGTTGTTATAAAGGGATTTTATAACAGAGAGCGGCGTGATGACGTAGCCAGCTGGTACTGTCATCACGCCAACATACATAAGAGAGGAGCCGGCCATGTTAGCTACTTTACTGAGCCTGACAATGTGTTGGCGCGGCATATAATATTTCACCAATGGCGACAGAGAATTAGTGAAACAACATGGAAATTCATTGCAGACCTTCATCACCTAGCTATCATGTGCGAGTTTGGTTTATTGGAAGATGAAATGGTGCGGGGCCAGTGGCCGAGCACACAAGCAACCCACGGCTGTGGGCGAAGATGCTAGCGGTGCCAAACGACATGACACTAGCCAGCACTATTGAGCTAGCATTCCAGCTTGAGTCAGCAGGTAAGTTAGCATTGGAGCTACACTACCGTTCAAAAGTTTGGGGTCACCCAGACAATTTTGTGTTTTCCATGAAAAGTCACACTTTTATTTACCACCATGAGTTGTAAAATGAATAGAAAATATAGTCAAGACATTGACAAGGTTAGAAATAATGATTTGTATTTGAAATAATAATTTTTTCCTTCAAACTTTGCTTTCGTCAAAGAATCCTCCATTTGCAGCAATTACAGCATTGCAAACCTTTGGCATTCTAGCTGTTAATTTGTTGAGGTAATCTGGAGAAATTTCACCCCACGCTTCT
Source organism: Pholidichthys leucotaenia (assembly GCA_020510985.1). NCBI lineage: Eukaryota > Metazoa > Chordata > Actinopteri > Cichliformes > Pholidichthyidae > Pholidichthys > Pholidichthys leucotaenia. Next base: position 192,920,161 of record CM035843.1, on the reverse strand, counting down.
AGAAGCCCCTCCCACAAGTTGGATTGGCTGGATGTGTTATCACCCGAGTGCCGGTTCTGATCGCGCTCGGGCTAAGTTATGTTTCGCTGCCGGCCTTGACAGTTGCGGGCTGTATTCTGGCCTCACCGGGCTCTTATTGTGAAAGTGCTCGGTGGGGCTTCCGCCTGTCAAACGGCCGGTCAGCTGATAGTAATTATCGTCGTTACTGCTTCGCCTTCTTAAGCCCGGCACTGGCGGCGGTAAGACGCAGCAGTGTCAGTCGTTCTTCGTCTGAGCTACGGATGCTTTGGACTGTTACCTACCTCGTCTGCCTGTGGTTGACCGTCGCTTCCCCAGGACCAGTAAGTGAGCTGTTAGCCTTACCCCTCCCGGTGTGAGTAGACCTCTGTGTGTCTCTGCCTCAGCAGCCTGTGTAGTCATTACTCCAACAACCTTGCCTGTGTATGACCGTCTCCTCCTATGGACCTGTAAGAGAGCTGTTTAGCCTTACGCCTCCGGATGTGTGTAGACTTATGTGTCATTGCCCCTGCATCTTGTGTTGTCACTTTTCACAGTAATAAAACTCACTGAAAACTCACTGGTGACTGTGTGGCGTCTTATGGTGGCTCGCGAGGGCCACCGCATGACAGTACACTGCTGCCAAAACGGCGTTTACGGTGAGGCCAACCCGAGACGCAATTCACCAGTGGGTTCGAGTTTTTGGACATTTGCTTTTTCCTGTCTGGGTACTGTGTATGTGAAGAATGCCGTCGCGGAGGGGCCGCGTTTGGAGTCCGAGCCGCGAGCTGACAGGTGTGCTGGAAGTTGTGGATGAGCTGCTCATCTCCGCTTCCCTGCTGGATTATGACCACGGCATACACTGGTACCTGGACGCTGCCGAAGATATTCTTTGTCATCTCTCTCCCCGCTACGCCGACCACCCGGAAGTCGACGCGAGAAGGGAAGACATCGCCGCGCAACGCGAAATATACCTGATGATGGAGGAGGAACGCGGCATGAAGCAGGAGAAGAGGCACTCCTGCTCTTTGCCTATGGATCCCGATCCTGTCCTCGATCCGTTTCGGGAGTTCGCACCGTCTGGGGGCCGGCGAAGGCGTCGGTGCCACGGCCGGGCGCATCTTCGGCAAGCTCCTGCTCCGGATCCAGTTCCGGGCCGCCGGGATGACCCCCTCAACCAGCCAGCTGCTGTGAGTGAGCTGAGTCCTGTGCCGGTGGGCTCTGTCCATGGATCCTTTTCTATCACCCAGCGAGCGAGGGAAGGAGCAACGTCCACTACAGCTGATACCATCCTCCCCCCGGGAGACAGGCAAGTTCAAGTTCATTTTCCTATTGATCATAGTGATCTGTCTTGTCTGACTCCTGGGGGTGAAGCTCGGGGTTCGCAGCTCCCTGAGTTTCTTTCCCCAGCTGTAGCCATTTGTTCTAAACCTGCTGCCTCTGTGTCTCCTCCTGCGGAGCAGTCCTCGGCGTCAGTCCCACGCCGTTGAACGAGGGGGAGGCCTGCAGCTCTGGGAAATATCCCGGCCCTGCAGCCTTGCTTTGGACAGGGGAGGAGAACGGACTGCAGTGAGGAGCCACAGCCGATGAGAGAGCGTCCCCAGGGTTCCTCAGGGATGCAGCCCCAGTCAGCAGGTCCAGGGTCCTCTGCCCCCACGCCATACGGGTTATTGGCGTGGATGCCAGTGCGAGAGGATCCAGCTGCAGAGACCATCAGGCCGGCTGTGGAACCCGACGCAGCCGAGTGGGAGCCCGACGACGAGCGTCTTCCTGAACCTGGATCGGCGAAGTCCTGGACGGCTCCAGAGCCCGAGTGCAGGCAAGTGCTCTTTCTTGTTTTCCTGTATGGTGTGTTAGAGCATTTTTGCCTGCCTCATGGGGAGGCGAGTGAGGGGCAGCCGTCCGCTGCACCCGAGCTCGTCTCGCTGGGCTCTGGCGCTGCCGGTGGAACTGATCCCGGTCCTCTCCTGTTTTTTGAGCACCTCCACAGCGTTACCGGTCCGGAGCCAGTCAAGGTCACGGGACTGGGGGTTCCAGGTTCGGAGATGGAGGTCGTCACCGGAGCAGTCCTGACCCAGTCGGGGTCCGACGTGTGGGCTGAGATGACCCAGTCTGGGTCCGACGCGTGGGCCGAGGTGACCCAGTCGGGGTCCGACGCGTGGGCCGAGGTGACCCAGTCGGGGTCCGACGTGGGTGCAGCGATGACCCAATCGGGGTCCGACGAGGTCCGGTGTGGGTCCAGCGCAGGTGCGGCTGCGACCCAATCAGGATTCAAGGGGGTCCAAGTTTTTGGCTGTCCCCCTTTCAGGAGCCACCAGCTGGGGGCCGTTAGAGGTTCGTGTTTGGCAGACTGGCGCTCTCCTGTTTTGTCTTCAGGCGGGCGGCTGCATGGAATTCCTCCATGGTCCTGGTGGTTGTGGGATGCGGGTCGGCCACCTGAGGAACTGCTTCGTGCATTTGGCGTCTTGGGTTGGCCACCCAATAAACTATGTTTGCTACGGGGTGACCTGGTTCGGCCACCAGAGGACTTGTTTCTGGGGGCCTGGGACTGGGGTAGGCCACCTGATCATGTACTGTGTTTGTGGGACTATCTGTGGGCCCATACGGTGCCTAGTCATGTCAAGTACGTTTAGCAATTTTTTTTTGTTGTTTCACGTAGTCATAGTCAAGTCAAGTCAAAGCAATTTTAGATTGCCTCATGTTTTTTTTTTGAAGGCCACAGTCTGGTCAAAGTTAAGTCAAAGCAATTTTAGATTGCCTCATGTTTCCTTTTTTTTTTTGGAAAGCCACAGTTTAGTCATAGTCAAGTTAAGTCAGGCAATTTTAGATTGCCTCATGCTTCTTTTTTTGTAGGCCATAGTTTAGTCATAGTTAAGTCAAGTCAGAGCAATTTTAGATAGCTCCATGTTTCTTTTTTTTGTAAGCCACAGTCTATCTATAGCTAAGTTATGTCAGAGCAATTTTAGATTGCCTCATGTTATTTTTTGAAAGCCACGGTTTAGTTATAGCCAAGTTGTGTCAAAGCAATTTTAGATTGCTCCATGTGTGTTTGCATGTATTTCTTGTTTTGTTTGTGCTTAGGTTGCCTCATGTTTTTTTTGAAAGTCACGGTCTAGTCGTAGTCACGTTACGCCAAGCAATTTTAGATTGCTCCATGTGTGTTTCCATGTATTTTTTGTTCCATAGTTATCGTGTGTTTCCAGGTATTTCTTGTTCCATAGTTATCATGTATTTAGGTTGTTTGGGAGTATGATTTTGGCATGTTAAGTTTGGGTTTTTGAAGAGATCCTTACTTTGAGTTCTTTACCACGTGGGATTATGTACTTTGGAATTAGACGGGTTGTCTGTTGTCCCTGTGGGAAGACGTTCGGTGTCAGGTACTTACGCTCTTTTTGGTTTTGTATCCCTTGTATTATTTTTGGTCATGTCTTGTTTTTTCTGGTTTCATCATGGTTCTGGGAGAAATTGATGTATTCTTTTTCCTTTTGGGTTAAGGTCTCGTTCATGGGTTGGTTCTCTCCCTCCACATCTGTCCCCCTACCTCCCACCCTGGGGGAGGGGGGCAGGGTGGTTCCTTGGGGTGTTCGGAGTCCGCCCATGGAGGGAGGGTACTGTTATGACCCGAGCGCCGGTTCTGATCGCGCTCGGGCTAAGTTATGTTTCGCTGCCGGCCTTGACAGTTGCGGGCTGTATTCTGGCCTCACCGGGCTCTTATTGTGAAAGTGCTCGGTGGGGCTTCCGCCTGTCAAACGGCCGGTCAGCTGATTGTAATTATCGTCGTTAGTGCTTCGCCTTCTTAAGCCCGGCACTGGCGGCGGTAAGACGCAGCAGTGTCAGTCGTTCTTCGTCTGAGCTACGGATGCTTTGGACTGTTACCTACCTCGTCTGCCTGTGGTTGACCGTCGCTTCCCCAGGACCAGTAAGTGAGCTGTTAGCCTTACCCCTCCCGGTGTGAGTAGACCTCTGTGTGTCTCTGCCTCAGCAGCCTGTGTAGTCATTACTCCAACAACCTTGCCTGTGTATGACCGTCTCCTCCTATGGACCTGTAAGAGAGCTGTTTAGCTTTACGCCTCCGGATGTGTGTAGACTTATGTGTCATTGCCCCTGCATCTTGTGTTGTCACTTTTCACCGTAATAAAACTCACTGAAAACTCACTGGTGACTGTGTGGCGTCTTATGGTGGCTCGCGAGGGCCACCGCATGACAGGATGGGCACTTCTTGCGTACCATATGGTCAAGCTGCTCCCACAACAGCTCAATGGGGTCTGGTGACTGCGCTGGCCACTCCATTACAGATAGAATACCAGCTGCCTGCTTCTTCTCTAAATAGTTCTTGCACAATTTGGAGGTGTGCTTTGGGTCATTGTCCTGTTGTAGGATGAAACTGGCTCCAATCAAGCACTGTCCACAGGGTATGGCATGGCGTTGCAAAGTGGAGTGATAGCCTTCCTTATTCAAAATCCCTTTTACCCTGAACAAATTTCAAACAAATTTCCCACCTTACCAGCACCAAAGCAACCCCAGACCATCACGTTACCCCCACCTTGCTTGACAGATGGCGTCAGGCACTCTTCCAGCATCTTTTCAGTTGTTCTGCGTCTCACAAATGTTCTTCTGTGTGATCCAAACACCTCAAACTTCGATTTGTCCGTCCATAACACTTTTTTCCAATCTTCCTCTGTCCAATGTCTGTGTTCTTTTGCCCATATTAATCTTTTTCTTTTATTGGCCAGTCTCAGATATGGCTTTTTCTTTGCCACTCTGCCCTGAAGGCCAGCATCCCGGAGTTGCCTCTTCACTGTAGATGTTGACACTGGCGTTTTGCGGGTACTATTTAATGAAGCTGCCAGTTGAGGACCTGTGAGGCGTCTGTTTCTCAAACTAGAGACTCTAATGTACTTATCTTCTTGCTCAGTTGTGCAGCGGGGCCTCCCACTTCTCTTTCTACTCTGGTTAGAGACTGTGCTGTTCTCTGAAGGGAGTAGTACACACCGTTGTACGGAATCTTCAGTTTCTTGGCAATTTCTCGCATGGAATAGCCTTCATTTCTAAGAACAAGAATAGACTGTCAAGTTTCACATGAAAGTTCTCTTTTTCTGGCCATTTTGAGCGTTTAATCGACCCCACAAATGTGATGCTCCAGATACTTAACCTGCTCAAAGGAAGGTCAGTTTTATAGCTTCTCTAACCAGCTAAACTGTTTTCAGCTGTGCTAACATGATTGCACAATGGTTTTCTAATCATCCATTAGCCTTCTGACGCAATGAGCAAACACATTGTACCATTAGAACACTGGAGTGATAGTTGCTGGAAATGGGCCTCTATACACCTATGTAGATATTGCACCAAAAACCAACATTCGCAGCTAGAGTAGTCATTTACCACATTAGCAATGTATAGAGTGTATTTCTGATTAGTTTAAAGTTATCTTCATTGAAAAAAACAGTGCTTTTCTTTCAAAAATAAGGAAATTTCTAAGTGACCCCCAAACTTTTGAACGGTAGTGTAGGTGTGCGCTAACAGCAGTGACAGCCAGGACAGTCACTGCTAACCAATGCAGTGGGCATGGAGGAATATGGGGACATAGCAGAGGAGTTCGAGGCGAATGCCATGGACCGGAGGACCTCTTTGAGAGGCCCCGCGTGTGGTAACTGTGGTTCCTCGATGCACCGTGAGAGAGCACGTTTTTGCCTGGCAAGAGGACAACGGTGTAAGAAGTGTGGAAAAAAAATGTAATTGTTTCACCAAGGTTTGTCGGTCACTGATGCTGTGGAGCATACCAGGCAAACAAAACCACCCACCTGCGATGACCATCCACATGGTAAGGCACAAGAATGCGACGTATACATTCAGCATGGTGGAAATGGACAACATTACTTTGCCACTCCTGCTTGATACCGCTGCAATGAAGTCGATGTTAAATTGGGCTACGGTGAAGACATTTTTCCCCAACCGCAAAATTGACAAGAACCCAGCGACACTGTATGGGTATGGTGGTTACAGAGTTGGCAACGTAGGGACCATCATGCTAGCGGTCCACTGCGTGTCAAGAGTAGTTATTGACTTTGTTTTTCAAGTGACCATGCATGGAGACAACGTATTAGGATGTGACCTTTTTTACCAACTGGGCTTCTCCATCTGCGGCAGTAATGGACTCAGTTTGACGGAGCACGGTGGCTGAGATGCAACACACCCTGGTGACGGTAACGTAGTAGGTGACAAGATTGAAAAGGGCGACGCCGACGAGAAACCAACCGTCCTGTGTGCACAGGAGGAGCACTGCCCGGAGGGGGGGCAACAGCTGGACTCACCTCAGATCCTTACCCAGCAGGAATCTACGGACACAGAGAACCCCGAAACACAGCGACTCGGTACGGCTGTTATCTGCAATGATGGTGACACAGCGCAACTGCATACATCAGGCAAGGAAGAAGAGGAACCGGACTGCTTCAGTATCCTCACTCAGCACCAGTCTACGGGAGCCACGGCTGAGCCGACGGGAAAAGGGTCCGTAATGGTAAGCGACACAGGAGAGACGCTCGACGTCTTCAGGGCCCACGACCAGCTTTGGCCTCCAGAGACTGCTGCAGGTGCACTGAGTGAAGAGTCTGTGTGCCACATGATAATAACGGATGGTTTGGTACGATACACAAACCGTCTCCGGCGCATTCAACTGGCTGCTCCAGACAGTGAGGCTTCACAGGAGTCAGTTGGTGCAGCGCAGGACCCAGGCCACAGTATTGTGAAGATTAGTTCTGGTCCGGGGGACCCAGCATCTCCAGGGGTGCGTCCACTGCAGGCCCGCTACAAGGCCCCTCCAGCAGAACCACTTTCCCCATGGAAGACTGTGAAAATGAAAATGACTGTTCAGATAGGAGCACGGCTGGCAAATGAGTGGCAGAATAATCCACTTAGTCACGTTGGGTTCAGTGGTGGTCCACCCTCTAACCCTCATTCAGTAGGATGTTATTTGTACCAAATTGGGGAGGGTATTAATTTAATAAAGTGTTCTGTGTTTTTCCGGGGGGTGGGGGTGTGAATGTTATAAAGGGATTTTATAACAGAGAGCGGCATGATGACAGTACCAGCTGGCTACATCATCATGCCGACATACATGAAGGAGGAGCCAGCCATGTTATGGGCTCTTTGCTGGCGTTCACCATAGGAACAGTCAGGAGCCGAGGGTTAATTCACATGTATTATATTTGACCTGCATCATGTAACAAAGTTCGAGTTCCAGCACAGCTCACTCGTCCGTGGTCATTTCCTGGTTTCCAGACATAACAAGTATCTCACATCATTCTGACTTATTTTGTTTATATTTTCACTGTGATGCTACATTGCTTCATTAGCATTAGCTTGGCTAGGCAGTTAACTATTGATCTGGCCAGTTTTGATCGTTTTTGTCTCTAAATTCTACCCCCCCCCCCCCCCCGTAATCCTTGTTTATCAACAGTTGAGCATATGCTGCTCTTAGATGTTATTTTAGCTTAGTTCACTATAGTTTGTTTTCTTTTACCGAGACCCTGACAAGGACACCAGTCACTCGTTCACAAATGTTCTGGTCTTATTGTACTCCAGGGACCGGTTGTATCCTGTCAACCACTGAAACTACAACCGCCGTCCACCAAAGATTCAAAGATTTTTATTTGTCAATACTTCTATACGTACAGGACATACAGGAAAATTGAAATGCCGTTTCTCTCTTAGTGGTGTATAAGAAAAGAAGGAATATGATGACAAACCTTATTTGTCATCCTTATTCCCTATTAGGGGTAGCGCGATGGTGGAGTGGTTGGCACTGCAGCAGCACAGCAACTCACCCTTGGCCGGGGGATCCTGGGTTCGATCCCAGCCCCCGACCAACAGTGATCTGTGTGGAGTTTGCATGTTCTCCCCATGTCTGCGTGGGTTTACTCCGGGATTTCTCCGCTTTCCTCCCACATGCCAAAAACATGCAAGTTAGGTTAACTGGCATCAAAACAGGGGATTCTAAATTGTCCTTAGGTATGAATGTGAGAGTGAATGGTTGTCTGTCTCTCTGTGTTGGCCCTGCGATGGATTGGCGATCTGTCCAGGGTGTACCCTGCCTCTCGCCCAAAGATGCTGGGATAGGCTCCAGCCCCCCGCGACCCGAAAAGGATTAAGCGGAAGAAGATGAATGAATGAATATTCCCTATTATTATTATTATCCTTATCATTATTATCATTATCATCATTATCCTTTTTTGATTATCCTTATCAATATTATCCTTATTAAGTTTTTTTTTTTTTGCAACATGGTGCCCACCGCGGCAGACGTGTTTGCTCGCTCCATTCTCGAATGCCGACTTTTCCTCCTTCTTTGCATGTTTGCTGCTCTTTCTACAGTGCATAAAGGTCACACACTGCTAACATACGACCAACAGACACTACTGGACACCACCAAGACAAGCAGCCATACGGAATTTACTGGCTTCATACCACCCGAACTGCAATGCATTGTCCGACCATGCAGCGATCAGCACCATCCCCAGGAAGGCCCCGAAGCACCGAGCCCGCATGAGCATGCTGACCCCAAGAGAGGGCGTCAGAAGTGACGAGGCAAGAGAGGGGGGCTACATGCTAGGCTAAAAGCTTGCTTAAAGCTTGCTTAAAAACTGCTGCCTAGCCTCTTGCTAACCAACGTACGGTCTCTGGAAAGCAATCTGGATGACCTAAGAGCAAGAATTGAAAACCAGCGGGAGATAAGAGTGCTGCGTGCTAATTTTCTGTGAGACCTGGCTCTCAGACAGAGTCCCTGAGTGTGCCATTCAACTACAGACTCACTCAGCACATCGGGCAGACCGGACAGCAGCCACGGGTAAGTCAAGGGGGGTGGGGGGAGGGCGTGTGTGTGTTTATAAACAACTTGTGGTGTAGAGATGTACAGACTGTTTACAAGCACTGTTCGCCTGATGTGGAGTTTTTACTACTGAAATGCCATCCCAATTGTCTACTGAGGGAATTCGCTGCTGTGTTTTTGGCTGCTGTTTACATTCCCCCGCGAAGCAACTACACAGCAGCTCTACACAAACTCCATGACGTTATCACTGCAGTAGAGACGTCCCATCCCGATGCTGTTTTTATTGTTGCTGGTGACTTTAACCAGTGCAACTTACGGACTGTACTTCCTAGATATTACCAGCATGTGGACATTCCCACCCACAATAAAAATACACTGGATCATGTTTACACAAATATACGCAGTGTATACAGAGCGGCACCCCACCTCCACTTCAGACAGTCAGATCACATTTCCTTGTTTATGTACCTGGCCTACAGACAAAAGCTGAAACAAACAAACCCTGTTATTAAACAAATTAAATGCTGGACTCCAGAGGCTGAGATCACCCTGCAAGACTGTTTTGCCTGTACAGACTGGGATGTGTTTAAAGCTGCAGCCACCCGGAAGGACTCTTCTGTAAGCATACAGGACTATGCTGAGTATGTGACTGGGTACATCAGTACGTGTGTTGATACCATTGTACCCACCATACAAGTCAGAAAGTTCCCCAACCAGAAGCCCTGGATCAACAGCCAGGTATGTCAGATGCTGCGTGCTCGCTCTCTTGCATTTAAATCAGGCAATGAGGTCAAGTACAAAGCTGCAAAGTATGGACTCAGGAAGGCTATAACAACAGCCAAGATGCAGTACAGAGATATTTAACGTTATGATATTTCGGATTAATATTGTATTTAGCATTTTTAAGTCAAGTTTCTTCAACTCTAAGTCATATTGCCTTAATGCTAACATTTTTTTATACTTTAAGCTATGCTTGCATATAAGCTAGCATTTCTTAAGGTTTGAGCTTAAATTTAGCATCTTTAAGCTAATTTCCTGCAACGTTAGGCTATTTCTACTAGTATGCTAATGTTTTTCAAGCTTGTGCTAATTTAGCATGTAAGCTAGCATTTTCTTTTATATTTTAGGCTAATTTTTGCTGTATTTAAGCTAACTTCTGGCAACTTTCAACGATTTCTTCTGTTATGCTATTATTTTTAAATATTATGCTATTTTATTATGTAAACTAGCATTTTTTACATTTTAGGCTAACATTTAGCATCTTTATGCTAACTTCCCGTGACATTAAGCTACTTCTGCTTTTATGCTAATGTTTGATATTTAACGTTATGATATTTCAGATTAACATTGTATATAGCATTTTTAAGTCGTTTCTTCAACTGTAAGTCGTATTGACTTAATACTAACTTTTTTTATACTTTAAGCTATGTTAGCATGTAAGCTAGCATTTCTTAAGGTTTGAGCTTAAATTTAGCATCTTTAAGCTAATTTCCTGCAACGTTAGGCTATTTCTACTAATATGCTAATGTTTTTCAAGCTTGTGGTAATTTAGCATGTAAGCGAGCATTTTTTATATAATAATAATAATAATAATGGATTTTATTTATATCGCACTTTACATTTAAAAGGAAATAAATCTCCAAGTGCCACACAGTAAAAGCTGTTAAAAAAAGATAATTAAATTAAAGTAAGAACAGCAAAAACAGTGCTAAAATCACATATACTATATAAAAAAGAAGAGTTTTTTAAAGATTTCTTGAAGGACTCCACTGTCTGTGGCGCTGTCATGTAATCAGGCAGAGCATTCCACAGTCGTGGAGCTGCTGCCTGTAAAGCTCTGTCTTCCATTGTGCATAGCTTAAACCTGGGAGTATGTAGTCGATAGGTAGGTTTCTGGTGTGTTTTTTGATGTTGAAGGAGTTCTTTTAAATAGTCAGGTGCATTGCCATGTATGCATTGATATGTGAGGAGACAAATTTTATATTCAGTCCTCACATTTACCAGGAGCAAGTGTAAAGAGTGAAGAATCGGGGTGATGTGATCATATTTTCGCTTCCTCTTCAGGATCCTGGCAGTACTGTTCTGGATGTACTGAAGTCTCTGAAGGTTTCTGCCAGGAACCCCAATGAGGAGCGCATTACAATTGTCCAACCTGGAGTAGATGAAGGCATGGACCAGCTTCTCAGCATCTGACAGAGAGAGGAAGGGGCGAAGTTTGGCTGTGTTTTTCAAATGAAAGAAGGCAGTTTTACAAAGTTGTTGAATGTGATGTTCAAATGTTAAGTGGGGGTCAAATCAGACTCCGAGATTAGTAACAGCTGAAGAAAGTGGAATGGTCTGACCAGCAAGTGAGATACTGGTGACAAGGGAGGATTGGAGCTGGTGTGGAGTGCCAGTGAGTATGGACTTAGTTTTGTTGTTGTTTACTAACTAACTAACTAACTAACCTGCACTTATATAGCGCTTTTCTAGTCACAAAGACCACTCAAAGCGCTTTCACTAATACTAACCCTCTATTCTAAGGGCCTATAGGAAACAAATATCTAGGGACAATTTAGAACAGCCAATTAACCTAACATTCAATTCAATTCAATTCAATTCAACTTTATTTATATAGCGCCATTTCACAACAACAGTCATCTCATAGCACTATCAACTGTAGGGAGGACCCCCACAGTTGCAGAAAGACCCCAGCAATCAGGCGATCCCCTGTGAGCAAGCACTTGGCGACGGTGGAGAGGAAAAACTCCCTTTTAACAGGAAGAAACCTCCAGCAGAACCAGGCTCAGGGAGGGGCAGTCATCTGCTGCGACTGGCTGGGGGGTGAGGGGATAGAGAAGAAGAAAAGAACAGACATGTAGAGAGCAAACAGCACGATGGGGACTCAATCTATGGGAGAGAACAAACAAATGTTAATGACCAGCAAAAAAAAAAAAATTTCATAGAGAGTGAGGAAAGGAGTGAGGCCCAGTGCATTACTGGAGGTCCCCCGGCTGACTAAACCTATTAGCAGCATAACTAAGGGAGGGTTCAGAAAACACATGATCCCTCCCTAATTGTAGGCTATATCAAAAAGGTAGGTTTTAGCCCTATTCTTAAAAACAGAGATCGAGTCTGACTCCCGAATCCAGATTGGCAGCTGATTCCACAGGAGAGGAGCTTGATAACTGAAGGCTCTGCCTCCCATTGTACTTTTGGAGATTCTAGGTATTACAAGTAAACCTGCATTTTGGGAGCGTAGTGCTCTGTTAGGATGATACGGTAGTATCAGATCTTTTAAATAAAAAGGAGCCTGATTGTTTAGAGCTTTGTAAGTAAGAAGAAGGATTTTAAACTTAATTCTAAACTCTATGGGAAGCCAATGAAGGGAGGCCAGAACCGGAGAGATATGATCTCTCTTTCTAGTACCTGTTAAAACTCTTGCTGCAGCATTTTGGATCAGCTGAAGACTTTTTAAAGATGTTTTAGGACAACCTGATAATAAAGAATTACAATAATCTAATCTCGAGCTAACAAAAGCGTGGATCAGCTTCTCAGCATCACTCTGAGACAAGATGCTCCTAATCTTGGCAATATTACGCAAATGATAGAAGGCAGTCTTAGAAACAAATTTAATATGTGAATTGAAGGACAAATCCTGATCAAAAATAACTCCAAGGTTCCTCACAGAGCTATTAAGAGAAAGAGTAACTGCATCCAAACTGAAAGTTTGATTTGGAAAGGAATTTCTAAGGTTTTTTGGACCAACAAGAATGACTTCAGTCTTATCTGAATTTAATAGCAGGAAATTACAAGTCATCCAAACTTTGATTTCCTTAAGACAGGCTTCTAACTTGGCTAATTGATTAGTATCATCTGGCTTCATTGACAGGTATAATTGTGTGTCATCTGCATAACAGTGAAAATGTATACAGTGCTTTCTAATAATGTTGCCTAACGGAAGCATATATAAACTAAAAAGAGTAGGGCCAAGCACAGATCCCTGTGGAACTCCATGACTAAGCTTTGAGCTGAGAGAAAACTCATCATTTACATGAACAAACTGGAACCTATCAGATAAATAAGATCTAAACCACTGCAACGAAGTTCCATTAAGTCCAACATAGTGTTCTAATCTATCAAGTAGAATATTATGATCAATAGTATCAAAAGCTGCACTAAGATCTAAAAGGACAAGTACAGAAACTAGTCCATTATCAGATGCAATGAGGAGGTCGTTAGTGACCTTCGCTAAGGCTGTTTCAGTGCTATGATGGATTCTAAACCCAGATTGAAACTCCTCAAATAAACCATTTCCCTGCAGGTGGTCAAATAATTGCATAGCAACAACTCTTTCTAAGATTTTTGAAATGAAAGGGAGATTAGAGATTGGTCTATAGTTAGCTAAAGCTCCTGGATCTAGCGTTGGCTTTTTGAGTAAGGGTTTAATTACAGCCGTTTTAAAAGCCTGCGGTACATGGCCTAAAGTTAATGAAGAATTGATTATATGAAGAATAAAGCTACCAATAAGTGGGAAGACTTCTTTAAATAACCTGGTAGGAATAGGGTCTAAAAGACAAGTTGAAGGTTTGGATGAGGAAACTATTTTGTCTAACTCACAAAGGTCGATTGGAGTAAACTCATCAAGACAGACATCAATAGAAGGAGTTGTAGTAGTTACAGTATTTAAGTTAACTGTGGGAAGAATCTGATTGATTTTATCTCTGATGGATGAAATTTTATTATTGAAAAAGTTCATAAAGTCCTGACTAGTAAGCTCTAAGGGGATGCTAGGATTGACAGAGTCCTGACTCTTTGTCAACCTGGCTACAGTACTGAAAAGAAACCTGGGATTATTCTTGTTCTCTTCTATTAATGCAGAGTAATAACTCGTTCTAGCTTTTCTAAGAGATTTTTTATAAATTAAAAGATGATTTCTCCAAGCTAAATAGATTTCATCTAAATTAGTAGAGCGCCATTTTCTTTCTAATTGACGAGTCTTCTGTTTTAAGCTACGAGTTTCTGTGTTGAACCAAGGAGTTAAAAATCTCTGATTAGACTTTTTCTTTTTTAAGGGGGCCACCAAGTCTAGAGCCTGATGCAGAGAAGCTGAAACACTATCCACCATGTTATCAATTACAGAAGGAGCAAGCTGTCTATAGCTTATTTCCGTTGTGTTGACACATGGCATAGAGGAAACAATCTGCATAAATTTGGAAACAGCATCATCTGAGAGGCATCTACTGTGATAATATTTTTCTTTAGGAGCCAAATAGTCAGAAATAGTAAAATCAAAGGTTAACAGACAATGGTCTGACAGTACAGGGTTATGAGAAGACACTACAAGATTTTCTATTTCTATGCCATATGTCAGAACAAGGTCCAATGTATGGTGGAGGTAATGAGTAGAATTTCCTACTTTCTGAGAAAACCCAATCGAGTCTAATATTGAATTAAAAGCCACATTAAGGCAGTCACTATCTACATCCACATGTATATTAAAGTCCCCTACTATAATTATTCTATCAGATTTCAGCACTAAATCAGCTAAGAAATCAGGAAATTCGGATAAAAATTCTGAATAGGTTGATGGGGGACGATAAACTATGGCAAATAAAATTGGGTTTAACCTGGAATTGCTAAAGTGCCCAATACTGAGGACCAGGCCCTCAAAGGAATTATAACATGTTTTTTGCTTTACATTAACTAGTAATTTGGAATGGTAAATTGATGCTACTCCTCCTCCACGACCAGAACTTCTGGGATTTTGACAGTTTAAATAACCAGAGGGAGTTGATTCATTTAAACCAACATAATCCTCTTGTCCTAACCAAGTCTCTGTAAGGGAAATTAAATCAATCTGATGATCAATTAACAGATCATGGACTAACAGAGACTTGGGAGTTAGAGACCTAATATTTAATAAACCACATTTAATTTTTAAATTATGAGGAGGAACAGAGGCCAAATCATTCAATTTAGAGGCTTTATGTTTAATTTGAGTTTTACCAATATTTTGCTTTATCACTTTGGGATGCTTATACATTATATTTTTATTTACTTTGGAGGGAGCAGACAACGATTCTCTGATGGGGAAGACAGGGGCTAAGCTGAGGGGTGGCGGATGAAGAGGAGCTGCAGAGAGGCGTGTAAGACTGCGACTAACATGCATGTCTTTGGATTGTGGGAGGAAACCGGAGCCCCCGGAGTAAACCCACACAGCACAGGGAGAACATGCAAACTCCACACAGAAAGGTTCCAACCCCTGCCAACCTGGGGATTCGAAGAAGAAGCCACACTCTCATCTCCTCCAGACAAGCTGTGAGAGCAGGTGGTGTGGCTGCAGAGGAGGTAGGATCTGTCCTATGGTAGAGTTGAGTATCATCAGCATAGCAATGGAAAGAAATTCCATACTTGCTGATGATATGGCCCAGGGGGAGCATGTAGATGTTGAACAGGGTTGGTCCAAGGACAGACCCCTGAGGGACCCCACAGGTGACATAGTGGGGCCTTGATTTAACCTCCCCCAGGATCACATACTCAACCCTACCCAAGATATAAAAGTGGAACCATTGAAGGGCAGTTTCAGAAAGTCCAGTGTATAGCTGTAGTTGGTTACTACAGCCCCCGACCTCGACGCCGGGAGTCCAGGATGGAAGCAACCCCCCACGCCAGGTGGCCGTCGATCATCATGGGAGGGAGCGGTGCCCTAGGAGGAGGACTGAGTGGATCGGAGATAACAGGTTTGACCTTGGAGACGTGAAATGTGGGGCAAACACGGAGGGAGGGGGGGAGGACCAAACACACAGCCACCGGGTTAATTACCTTGGAGATGGTGAAGGGACCGATGAAGCGTGGCGCCAACTTCTTCTTCTCGGCCTTGAGATTGACGTCCCGGGCCGAAAGCCAGACTTGTTGGCCCACCTGGTAACTGGGGGCCGGCTTCCTGTGGCGATTAGCCGTGTTGCTGTTGCGCGCCGCCGTGCGTAAAAGCACCTCGCGCGTCCTGGTCCACAGGCTCGGGCAGCGCCTCAGGTGTGCCTGGATGGAGGGAACAGCTACCTCACTCTCCTGCTCGGGGAACAACGGGGGGTCGTAGCCCAATGACGCCCGGAAGGGGGACATCCCGATAGCCGATGACAGAGTAGCGTTGTGGGCATATTCCACCCAGGCCAGGTAAGAGCTCCAGGAAGATGGGTTGGCGGAGGTGACGCAGCACAGGGCAGCTTCCAGCTCCTGGTTGGCGCGCTCACACTGCCCGTTGGATTGGGGGTGGTGACCGGAGGAGAGACTCACCGTGGTCCCCAGGGCGTTGCAAAAACACTTCCACACTTGGGACACGAACTGGGGCCCCCGATCAGATACGACATCCATTGGAATCCCGTGCAATCTGACCACATGTTGGACAAGGAGATCGGCCGTCTCCCGTGCCGAGGGGAGACCTTGGAGAGGCACAAAGTGAGCGGCCTTGGAGAATCGGTCCACAATGGTCAAGACGGTGTCGTATGAGTTAGAAACGGGGAGGCCAGTAATGAAGTCCAGAGCGATATGTGACCAGGGTCTGCCCCGGACCGGCAGGGGATGGAGCAGCCCAGCAGGAGGGGAGTTCGGGGTCTTGCTCGTAGCGCACTGGGGGCAGGCCCGTACGTAATTGGTGACGTCCTTCTGTAGTCCGGGCCACCAGAAAGAGCACTGAAGGAGGTTCACCAGTCAGGAGATGCCAGGATGACAGGCGAGCTTGGACGTGTGGGCCCAGTGAATGACATCCCCCCGAACCGCTGATGGTACGAAGATCCTCCCTGCCGGGCCGCCGCCAGGGTCCGGTTCGGTCTCCTGCGCCCTCCAGATCTTGTCCCTGATGGACCAGGAAACCGCCCCCAGAACACACGAGTCGGGCAGGAGAGTGTGGTCCTGCTCCTCCGGGGTCTCAGGGGCAAACTGTCTGGACAGCGCGTTGGGTAGCCCATTCTTGGAGCCTGGACGGTAGGTGATTGTGAACCGGAAGCGAGCGAAGAACAGAGACCAGCGCGCCTGGCGGGCATTCAGACGTTTGGCCAACCTCAAATACTCCAGGTTCTTGTGGTCCGTCCAGACCACGAAAGGCTGCGCTGCCTCCTCCAGCCAGTGACGCCACTCCTGCAGCGCGAGCTTCACTGCCAGAAGCTCCCTGTCGCCGACGTCATAATTTCGCTCAGCCGCAGACAGGCGCCGGGAGAAGAAGGCGCAGGGGTGCTTCACCCCATCCACCGGAGAACGTTGGGACAGAACCGCCCCCAGTCCCGTATCAGACGCGTCCACTTCGACCAAGCACTGCAGTGCGGGATCAACCTGGGTCAGGACCCAGGAGGAGGAGAACTCTGTCTTCAAGGTCTCAAAAGCTGCCGCTGCCTCCTCGGTCCACTGGAAGGGCACCTTGGGAGAGGTGAGGCGGGTCAGGGGGGTGACGATGGTGCCGAAGTTGGGTACAAAACGGCGGTAAAAATTCGCAAAGCCGATGAACTGCTGCACCTGTTTCCTGGAAGAGGGAGTGGGCCACTTGACCACCGCTTTGACCTTGGCGGGGTCGGGGAGGATCTGATGGTGGGAGATGATAAACCCCAGGAAAGAGGTCGTCTTGGCGAAGAACTCACATTTTTCAGCTTTAACATACAGTCTGTTCTCTAAAAGCCGCTGCAGAACCCGCCTCACATGGGCTTGGTGCTCCTCCCGAGACCTGGAGAAAATCAGGATGTCATCTAGATATACAAATACAAAGACCCCACGAAGTCTCACAGGATGTCGTTAATAAGCCATTGGAAAACTGCGGGGGCATTGGTGAGCCCGAACGGCATAACCAGGTATTCGAAGTGGCCGCTGGGCGTCCGAAATGCCGTCTTCCACTCATCGCCCTCCCGGATCTGAACGAAATGGTATGCGCTGCGGAGGTCCAGCTTAGTGAACCAGGTGGCCCCCTGGAGGGAGTGGAAGGCGGTGTCCATGAGCGGCAGGGTGTATCTGTCCTTGACGGTGATGTCGTTAAGGGCTCGGAAGTCGATGCACGGGCGCAGGGACCCATCCTTCTTGGAGACGAAGAAAAACCCGGCTCCGAGTGGGGATGAGGAGGGCCGAATGATGCCGGCTCTGAGTGATTCCCTGATGTACGTGTCCATGGCCTCCCGCTCTGGGGCAGACAGGCTGTAGAGGCGACCAGATGGTAACGGCGCCCCAGGTGGAGGTTTATGGCGCAGTCATACGGGCGGTGGGGAGGAAGAGACATCGCCTTGGACTTGCTGAAGACGAGCCCCAGATCGTGGAACTCCGGAGGTACCAGGGAAAGGTCTGGAGGAGATGAGACAGGAGCAGGGGGAGGAGAGGATGGGGCACAGGCCGCAGATTGGAGGCAGGTACCCATGCAGAATGAGCTCCACGAGAGGACGCTTCCAGATTGCCAATCAAGCATGGGGTTGTGGAGGCGCAGCCACGGGTAGCCCAAGATGACGGGGGACGTCGAGGTGGCCAGGACAAACAGGCTGAGGTCCTCTTGGTGGTTGCCTGAGACTATGACTGACACCGGCCTGGTGCGATGTGTCACTACTCCCAGGGGAGAACGAGAGAGAGTGACGAGGATAAGAGGAGTAGGCAATGGTAAACAAGGGATGCCCAAGCGGGTTGCCAGGCTCTTGGAAATAAAATTTTGTTCTGCCCCCGAGTCCACCAGTGCGTGAGTGAGATGCCCGGTGGAGTTGTGACAGAACCTAATGGGCAGCAAACAATTTGAGAGGGGATTGGGCTGGTTGACATCCGCAAGGCCCCCTACAGTGACTCGCGGACCCCCCCATTTGGCTTAACCGGGCAGTGCTCCACGGAGTGCTGGTCGCCCCCGCAATACAAGCAGAGGCCCAGCTCTCAGCGGCACTGTCTCTCCGCTGGTGGGAGCTTAGTCCGCCCGATCAACATTGCCTCAAACTCATCGGCGGACTCCGGAGTGGGTAACGCTAGGGGGCGAGACTGAGAGGCACGGGCAAGAGTACCGCGCGAGTGGCTGTAGGACTTCCGCTCGGCGGCCCGCTCTCACAGCCTGTTATCTAAACTAATTGTCAGGGAGATTAACTCAGACAACCGCCCTGGAAGATCCCGGCTAGCCAACTCATCCTGCAGACTTGGACTGAGGCTGTGGAGGAAGATGCTGCAGAGAGACGCCTCGCCCCAGCCAACCTCCTCCGCTGCCACCCGGAAGTCAACAGCATAATCGACCGCCGACCGGCTGCCCTGGTGAAGGCTAAGGAGCTGATCGGCTAGGACGCTATCACGACGCGAGTGGTCAAACACCTCGAGAAAATCCCGCACGAATTGGGCGTAGGAGAGGTTCGCGTAGCTGGGCTTCGCCATGACGGCGTAAGCCCAGGCTAACGCTCGCCCCTCCAAGAGGTTAGCCAAGTACCCAATCCGGCTGTGGTCTGAGGGAAAATCCCCGGGAACGCGCTGAAACACCGACTCACACTGCAGGATGAACCCCTGCGCTTCACCGAGCCTCCCGTTAAAGCGTGCGGGAGTGGGGACTGGAGTGAGCTGGGTGGGCGCTCCCGAGCCAGGCTGGCTAGCCACGGGAATAGCGGAAGCTGATCCGCCACGATGAGCCGGGGGGAACGCCTGCTGGGGGTCGAGGCGATCCAGCCGGTGAGTAATTGTTGTTAACTGGTTGAGTATCACTTGTTGTTGATGAGCGATCAAGTCCACCCGAGCCTCGAGGGTGGAAAGACGGCGTGCGAGCCCGCTGTCCGCTGGGCCGCCCTGCTGGAGCCATACTGACATAATTACTGGCCCAGGGAACACGCACGCAGGCTCAGGTAAGATTCAAAAGCTTTATTCAACAACAAGGAGTGAATGAGTGCGTGTATGCGGTATCTGTATGGTCTGTGGGTGAATGAGGAGCGTCGGGGGCAGAGTGGCACGCCGTGCAGCCAGGCAACCCTATGGAAAGAGCAGAGACAGGGGTATGAGCTCACCCTCACCAAATGAGGCAAAAGTACTAAAAGTTGCTTACTTGCAGATGGAGAGGTGGCTGGCGTTGGCAAAGGATCTCTTGCCTGGGAGACAGCGCCCTGCTGCGCACACAACGAGGAGTGGAAGAGAGGGGAGAGGAGTTGGCAAGGACGGGTGGAAATCCGCCGCCTGGGAATCCACCTGTGCACAGGGGAGAGACTGGTAGACAGGTGAGTGGAGAAACCGCTTACGTGCTGGTTGAAGGAACTGCAGGTCGGGAAAGAACGATCCTGCAGAGGGGTTGAGAGCGTAGATACACAGACGGATCCAGACCGATGCTCTGGGCCGAGTGGGCTAAATAGCCCGTGATTGACGAGGCGCAGGTGTGCGCGCAGCTGAGGCAGATGACTGGGAACGGTGAGTTGTGACATTCACAAGGTTCAAGGCACTTCCTCATACACAGCATGACATCTACACTACACTTCATTCAACCCCATCTCACCCACTTGGGCATTGTTCTCCCATGTGTATTCATTGTCTCTGTCTAAGGTGTGAAATAACCTGAGACCCACACCGCACCCCCATCATCTTAGATAGAACAATAGAACATCAGTCCACATGCTGTTTCGGCTTCAGTCTCCTCCCATATCTGCTGTAACTGGGGTTTACCGCCTCCGTGGTGCTGCTGTGCCGGTGGGAGGCTGCTGGGAGTGTGTCCGACTGCGGGTGAGCCGTGGAGGTGGGGGGGTGGGGGAGTTCACTCTGTCCGTGTGGCTGCTCTGATGAATCGTTCCCCTGGGGAGGTCTCCGTGGGGGTCTCCCACGCCGAGGGGCCCTCACCAACAGCACTTGCTCATCCGCCACTACAAAGGCGGGTTTGAGTCTGTCTATGCCAATTATCTCCCTTCTACCCCCCCAAGTCTAGCACAAAATGCTTATCCCCTGTTTCCAACACTCTGAACGGTTCATCATAGGGTGGGTGCAATGGAGGGCGGTGGGCGTCGTGTCTGACGAACACGAACTCCACGTTCTTCAAAGTTTTAGGCACGAAGGCACGCGGAAAACTGTGGTGGGCAGGGCCCGGCAGCGTGCCTGTGTTTGCGCTACGCTGCAAAAGCTGAGACGGGGAGCTGCCCGGCGCGGGATTGTCCGGTAGAAATTCCCCGGGCAGCCGTAGGGGCTGCGCAAAAACGAGCTCTGCCGGGGAAGCTTCCAAATCCTCTTTTGGCGCGGAACGCAACCCCAATAAAACCCACGGCAGCCTGTCCACCCAATTTTCATCCGTCAGTGAAGCCCTGAGTGCTGCTTTCAGTGATCTATGAAAACGCTTGCATAAACCATTGGCCTGTGGGTTGTACGCGGTTGTGCAATGAATTGCAGCACCCAGGCTGTGGGCCATCGCGGACCAGAGGTCGGAAACAAATTGCGGGCCCCCAAAACTCGCCACCCATGTTGTTAAAAAAGTGCGTGCTACGTCCGCGGACGTGGTTGCCGCCAGCGGGACTGCTTCTGGCCAGCGCGTGGTGCAGTCCACCACTGTCAGGAGGTGCGTGCACCCCTGTGATGGCGGGAGGGGGCCCACGAGGTCCACGTGCACATGGTCAAACCTCTTAGCCGGTACCCGAAACGGCTCCAAGGGAGCCTTCGTGTGCCTGTGTACCTTGGCTCGTTGGCACGCCACGCAGGCTGCAGCCCACTCTTTTACTTGTTTGCGTAGGCTCGGCCACACGAACTTCTCTCCCACCATTTTGACAGACGCGCGCACTCCTGGGTGCGCCAGAGTGTGAACCAACTCAAACACGCGGCGGCGCCATGCAACCGGGACTACCGGACGCGGGTGTCCCGTGGAGACGTCGCAGATTGGGGGGGGGGGGGGCGCCATCTTGCAGCACCCTGCTCTCCAGCCTTAACCTTGTTGGTCCAGACTGGAGCGCGCGCACGTCTGCATCGCTAATCTACTCCGCGGCTATGGCTGCGTAATCTATCCCCACGTAGACTGGGGCCACCAAGGTGTGCGAGAGGCAGTCCGCCACCACATTCAGTTTACCCGACACATGCTGAATATCGGTAGTAAACTCTGAGATCGCGGCCAGCTGTCTCTGCTGCCGGCCCGACCACGGTTCTGAAACCTTGGCCATCGTGAACGTTAGTGGCTTGTGGTCTACGAACGCGGTGAAGCTGCGCCCTTCCAGCCAGAACTGGAAGTGGCGTATGGCCAGATGGAGAGCCAGCAACTCTCTGTCAAATGCACTGTATATACGTTCGCTGTCGCGCAAAGTTCTGCTGAAAAATGCGAGCGGCTGCCAAGCCCCGGCGATGCGTTGCTCCACGACCACTCCTATGGCCACGTCTGAAGCGTCGGTGGTGAGTGCTATCCGGGCCGTCGGGTCCGGATGTGCCAGCAGTGCGGCATTTGCCAGGGCTGCTTTAACTTCCGAGAACGCCCGCTCTCGCTCCGGGGTCCATTCGACTCCATCCACTGGCTTCTGTCTTTTGAGCGCGGCGTACAATGGTTGCATGAGCCGTGCCATGTGGGGAAGCAAGCGGTTATAAAAATTCACCATCCCCAAAAATTCCTGCAGCGCCCTGACCGTCTGAGGCCGGGGAAAATCTGCCACGGCGCGCACTTAGTCGGGCAACGGGATCGCTCCTTCCGGAGAGCCGCGGTGCCCCAAAAAATCAATGTCCGTCACGCTGAACTGGCATTTCGCTGGGTTGATTATCAACCCGTGCTCCTCCAACCTCCGGAAAACCGTCCTGAGGTGGGTTTCGTGTTCGTCTTCGGACGTACTGGCTACCAGGATATCGTCCAGGTAGACGAACACGAACGGGAGGTCATGCAGCACTGCATCCATCATGTGCTGGAACGTCTGTGCTGCGCCTTTTAACTTGAATGGCATGCGCAGGAACTCGGATAAACCGAACGGAGTTATTACCGCTGTTTTGGGTACGTCCTCCACGCGCACTGGGACCTGGTGGTAACTGCGGACCAGGTCTATTTTAGAAAAAATGCGCGCTCCGGCGGGGTGAACAGAAAAATCCTGTATGTGGGGAATTGGGTAGCGGTCGTGTGCTGTGGCGTTGTTCAACCTGCAGAAATCACCACACGGTCGCCACGATCCCTCGGCCTTAGGGACCATGTGTAGCGGGGATGCCCATGGGCTGTTTGATCGCCTGATGATGCCCAACCTTTCCAGGTTGGCGAACTCCTCGTGCGCTATGGCCAGTTTAGCTGCGTCCAAGCGCCGAGGTCTTGCAAAAACGGGCGGCCCGGTGGTGGTGATAAAGTGCTCCACCCCGTGTTTAGCGATGGCTGCCGAAAACGTTGGGACCGTGAGTGCTGGGAACTGAGTGAGCAGTGCGTGGAACTTACCGCCTGGAGTTGTGATGCTGGCTTGAGCTGTTGGCCGGGTCCCTCGAGCTATACAGGGGAGAGATTCAAAGAACAGTGCATTAACCAGGCGCCTGTTCGCAACATCCACAAGTAAACCATGTGCACACAGAAAATCAGCGCCCAGGAGCGGGCAACACAGTGCTGCTATGATAAAAGTCCACTCATACGAGCGGCCATGTAGAGATAAGGTCAGTGTTCTCTCACCGAACGTCTTAATCTCCGAGCTGTTTACTGCCACCATTCCGGGGCCACTAGGTCCTGCCAGCCGGTCAGTGTAGGACGGCAGGATGACGCTCTTCTGGGCTCCAGTGTCGACAAGGAAGTGTCTCCCCGAGCGCGAGTCCGTCACGTAGAGCAGCTTGTTCTCTTCACTGGCGGTCGCAGCTGCTACCGACTGCCGGTCTTGGCGTTTCCCGAGCGCTTGAAGCGGCACGGTGGCGTGCATCTGCGCGTGTTCCCTCCAAAGCGGCGGTGGTAGAAGCAGAGCGTGTCTTTCTGGCGCTCCTTGGCCCCCTTTGCCGCTACCGTCGGTGGCTCCTCGCCTCCCCTGGTCGTCTCGCTGGGCTCCGCTGCCACCGCATTGACTGTGATCGCCCTGGTGGTGAGGATGATTTGGTCTGCCTCCTGGGCTAGCGCACGGTAGTCTCGAGCGGCCAGCAACGGCGAATTGGCCAGAACCGCTCTTGCTTCTGTTGGCAGGTTCTGGAGGAAAAGGTGGGCAAACAGAAAGTGTCCGTCGCCCGTGCCCATCAACGCCAGCATCTTCTCCATCAGGTCTACAGCCGACCCATCTCCTAACTCGGTCCGGGCCAGGAGCCTCTCCGCTCTCTCACATTCCGAGAGTGTGTATCGCCGGATGAGCGCAGCCTTGAGCGCCTCATATTTGCTGCTGGCTGGTGGCTGATCGAGCAGGCTCGCTACCTGCTGGGCTGTGCGGGAGTCCAGCGCTGCTACCACATGGTAGAACTTGGTGTCGTCTGCTGTTACTCCCCGGAGGGCGAACTGGGCCTCGGTGTGGTGGAACCAAGAGCGCGGTTTGTGCTGCCAGAAATCCGGTAGCTTGACTGAAACTGCACACGCGTTGCTGGGGGTTCCAGTCCTGGCTGTCTGCGGGTTGGCTTCAGCGTCTCTGGGGCTTCCCGACCGGGCCGGCTCCAGGGTTCTTGCCTCGTGTTCCATAATACGTCTTGGGTCACCAGTGTGGAGTGTGTAAATGAAGAGGCATATTCATTTCAGACGATTTATTACACACTCACATCTCACAGGCAAAGAACAGACTGACTGGTCACATCAAACATTCCTCTCTCTATATCAAGTCACACTTCACAAGGTTCAAGGCACTTCCTCATACACAGCATGACATCTACACTACACTTCATTCAACCCCCTCTCACCCACTTGGGCATTGTTCTCCCATGTGTATTCATTGTCTCTGTCTAAGGTGTGAAATAACCTGAGGCCCACAAGTCAACTATTTATAAAAATGAAAACTGGTGTTACTCTGAAAAAGAAGGTAAATTAATGAAAGTAGAAAATGCATTTTGAAATTCTGAAAGGAGTTGCATGAAATAAAGTTTAAAGAACTTACACCAGGAATATTCTGAAGAATTAAGTTTAAATTAAAGAACAGACCTTCAGCCACAGAGTCATATCACGTCCTTAGTGGCAGCAGGGCTCCCACATGCCAACCTGGATTCAGCTGGATGTCCCTGGATTCTGTTGATGGAGAGGCTGATAGACAGATTCTCCCACAAGGCCATGCTCCTGAGATCACAATTGGGCTGTTCTTCAGCAAGCTGGGCGATGTCTCCTCTTATGCACTGAAAAGGAATTTGTTTACTGTACAAAGGTCCCATCAGAGAGTCAAATTGAGACAAACACAAGCCACAGATCTATTTCTTCCGATGTATTGTGGCTGGAATGAGTTGGTTTAAGCTTAGAAAAAAAAAATCAAACAAAATCTTCCTACACGGCAATTTAAAGAAAAAGATTAAAATAAGAAAAGTGAACTTCAAAGAAAAGAAAAAAATTCACAGAGCATGACAGGCTCTGGGCGTTTCTTGGAAGATGAAAAAAAAAACGGGAGAGCAGAGACGTCTGCTCTTTACAGTTTGACCAACGCCCCAAAACTGAAAACAAAGGAAAGTTTTTTTTTCGGGTGTGGCAGAATCTCACTGAATTTCATGGAACTTGAGCTGAACCAATTACATGGAGTTTTGTTCAACAGACGTCATAAACTCAACCTAAAAAGGAGATGCAGCGAAGCCTGAAACTCTATTGGTCAGTTAAAGTCCAGCTATGGTCTCCCAAAGAGCAGAGAGAGAGAAGGGAGGACACATTTGGTATGAGAAGTGAGACCCCCCTTAAGACACATATGTTGCTGAATAAAGCATAAATTCCTTAAACTTTAGTGACTAAGATATTCTACTCAATAATAAGGGAACATACAGTGTCTCTACATTGTAACTGTCATTAATTTGTGATAGTAAGCATGCAAAAATTAACCCTTTGAGGGTGAGAATTTGCGTGCCCCTAGTGGCAGAGCACGGCACTGCGCCTGCCTTCTCACTCTGTCAAAAGTAAGTGAGAAATTTCTGTTTTTTTTTTAAAATGTACTGATTTCTTGTTTATATACTTTGAAGATAAGATGATGAGGTACCTCTGTACAAAAAACTGTGTCAAAAGACTGAACCATTTTTTGTGTAAATACGTCCAAAGTCCAGATTTGACTGATTTATGGAATTTAAAAAGGTGCTGCGACATTATGCAAATTAGATGCGTAAATTTATTCCTGTCTGAAACTTTGAATCATATTTTACATCTTTCTAATTGACAGTAAGTCATTATCTCTTCCCACTTTCAAGTTATAGCCTTGGAAATCTGAACTATTTTATTGACAAAAAATATTTACCACTCTTGACCACTAGGGGGTAGGGGTCGCAGTTCTGCACCAAGGGTTAATTTCTTCTTGAAAATAAAGAAACACATATCAAATCATATCAAAAAAAGCATTTGAAACCACATTGTCCATCCCAAGAGTTCAACCATGTCTTCAGTAGCAGATACTGTCTTGAGAGAAAGAATATGAATTAATTTATTTGTCCATAATGCATTAATTCCACTGCAAAGAGAAAAAAAATTAAATATTCCTGATTCGTCCACCAGATGGCACTGTGAAACTGTCTGGTTGTTTACTGGAGAATCTCAACTCAAAAGTAAGATAAGATAAGCCTTTATTAGTCCCACAATGGGGAAATTCCAGGATTGCAACAGCACAGGGATAGCAACACTCAGAGCAATATTTAAAAAGATACGGAAAACATAAATAAGAGCAGTGGATATACATACATACACATAAATATATATACAAAGTGCAGGGCATTGTAGCAAGATGGAATAAACAGCATAACCGTCTACTTAGTTATCCTACATAGTATGAATATGTACCCATACATATTGTCACCCTCTGTAGTGACTGATATTGTCCTAGTTGTATACTGGAGGGGACCATTTGTGTAAGTCTGTTGCATCTTTTGCATTCAATATTATTAGGTCGTCACGTTTTTTTGCTATCTCTGCGAGCAGCCCTGCTTAGTATGAATATGTACCCATACATATTGTCACCCTCTGTAGTGACTGATATTGTCCTAGTTGTATACTGGAGGGGACCATTTGTGTAAGTCTGTTGCATCTTTTGCAACAGACTTACACAAAAGGCAAGGACAGCTTCAGGAAGAAGATGGAGGACAAGCTGCAACAGAGCGACATCAGCGGGGTCTGGAGAAACCTCAAAACCATCTCGGGGCTCCAGAATACCTCCCCCCAGGCCACAGGGGGCAGGGAGTGGGCGAACAACCTGAATCTGTTTTTCAATAGATTTGACCAACCGCCCTCCCCCCTGACTGCACAACAACCACTGCTGCCTCTAAAGAAATCAAGTCCTGCTGCCCACTCCCCACTCTACCAACACCCCCCCACTCCCAACACACAGCCCCCCATCCTGACCCTGACCAGGACCCAGGTGAGGACGGAGCTGAGGAAGATCAAGGCGAGGAAGGCGCCGGGACCGGACGGCATCAGCGCAAAGCTCCTCAAGTCCTGTGCAGACCAGCTGTGTGGGATTGTGACGTATATCTTCAACATGAGCCTGAAACTGGGGAGGGTACCACAGCTGTGGAAAACATCTTGTGTGGTACCTGTACCAAAAACTTCCCACCCCAAAGACCTGAACAGCTACAGACCGGTGGCCTTGACGTCCCACTTGATGAAGACCCTGGAGAGACTGCTCCTTGCTCACCTCCGCCCCCTGGTGGAACCAGCGATGGATCCACTCCAGTTCGCCTACCAGCATGGCATTGGGGTGGAGGATGCGGTGATCTTCCTCCTTCACCGTTCTCTGTCCCACCTGGAGAAGCCCGGGAATATGGTGAGGATCATGTTCTTTGACTTCTCCAGTGCTTTCAACACCATCCAACCGATGATCCTGAAGGACAAGCTGCTGCGCGCAGGGGTGGACCAGCACCTGTCATCATGGATCCTGGACTACCTCACGAACCGGCCTCAGTTTGTGAGAACCCGGGACTGTGTGTCCGACACGATCATCAGTAGCACGGGGGCCCCCCAGGGAACGGTGCTGGCTCCCTTCCTGTTCACTCTTTATACTGCGGACTTCTCACACAACACAACACACTGCCATCTACAGAAGTTCTCTGATGACTCTGCGATCGTTGGCCTCATCTCCAATGGAGATGAAGCTGAGTACAGAGGGCTTATCCAGGACTTCGTGGACTGGTGCCATCGGAACTGCCTCCAGATCAACGCGAGGAAAACTAAGGAGCTGGTGGTGGACTGCCGCAGGCATGGGCAGCCCCTCACAGTACCAGTAAATATACAGGGAACAGACATCGAGATGGTGACATCCTATAAGTACCTGGGTATTCATCTGAACAATAAACTAGACTGGTCACACAATACTGATGCACTCTACAAGAAGGGACAGCGCAGGCTGTTCCTGCTGAGGAGACTCAGGTCTTTTGGTGTACAAGGGGCGCTGCTGAAGTCATTCTATGACACGGTGGTGGCATCAGCCATCACTTTTGGAGTGGTCTGCTGGGGCAGTGGCATTACTGCAGCCGATAGGAAGAGACTGAACAAACTGATTAAGAAAGCTAGCTCTGTCCTGGGGCAGCGCCTTGATCCGATGGAGGAGATAGGAGAGAGAAGGACGGTGGCTAAACTGTCATCTCTGCTGGAGTCCGAGTTCCACCCTATGCAGGACATACTGAATGCACTGAGGAGCTCATTTAGCAGCAGACTACATCATCCCAGGTGCACAACCGAGAGGTTTCGTAGGTCCTTCCTACCAACGGCTGTCAGACTGTACAACCTAAGCAGGGCTGCTCGCAGAGATAGCAAAAAGACGTAACAAACTAATAGTTTTTTTTTTTTTTGAATGCAAAAGATGCAATAGACTTACACAATGGTCCTCTCCGGCATACAACTAGGAACATACCGGTCGCTATGGAGGGTGAGAATATGTATGGGCACATAATCATACCATGTAGGATAACTAAGTAGACGGTTATGCTGTTTCATTCCATCTAGCAACAATGCTCTGCACTGTGTGTGTTTATATATTTGCATATTTATTCCATCTAGCTACAATGCTCCGTACTGTGGGTGTTTATATATTTATATATCTACATATTATTCCATCTAGCTACATTGCTCCGCACTGTGTGTGTTTATATACTTGCATATTTATTCCACCTAGCTGCAATGCTCCGTACTGTGGGTGTTTATATATTTACATATTTATTCCATCTAGCTACAATGCTCTGCACTGTGTGTTCATATATTCATATATTTATTCCATCCAGCTACAATGCTCTGCACTGTGTGTCTGTGTGTGTGTGTATATATATATATTTTATAGTAATACGTACATATGTTTATTAGCTGCTCTTGCTTGCTTGTTTTTTTTTTTTCTTGCCTTCTGATTGTTGCTCTGAGTGTTGCTATCCCTGTGCTGTTGCAATCCTGGAATTTCCCCGTTGTGGGACTAATAAAGGCTTATCTTATCTTATCTTATCTTAGGTTATACAGTCTGACAGCCGTAGGTAGGAAGGACCTGCGAAACCTCTCGGTTGCGCACCTAGGATGATGTAGTCTACTGCTAAATGAGCTCCTCAGTGCGTTCAATATGTCCTGCATAGGGTGGGACTCGGACTCCAGCAGAGATGACAGTTTAGCCACCATCCTTCTCTCTCCTATCTCCTCCACTGGGTCAAGGCGTTGCCCCAGGACAGATCTAGCTTTCTTGATCAGTTTGTTCAGTCTCTTCCTATCAGCTGCTGTAATGCCGTTGCCCCAGCAGACCACTCCAAAAGTGATGGCTGATGCCACCACCGTGTCGTAGAATGTCTTCAGCAGAATCAGAATCAGAATCAGGTTTATTGCCATTGTTCATGTAGTACACAAACTAGGAATTTGTCTCGGTACAATGCTGCAACATTAAACATGATAAGATAAAAGAAATAAACTATACATGTAATAAAGTGTAGGATAAGATTAAGTGATACTGGTCAACAGTTAAAATATATTAGCCAGCAGCAGATACTGTGGAGAACTATATAGTGCAGTCGGTAATGCAGGAAGAAAACAGTGATGATTGACATGAGTCTGGTTGAGCTGCTGTACATCAGCGCCCCTTGTACAGCAAAAGACCTGAGCCTCCTCAGTAGGAACAGCCTGCGCTGTCCCTTCTTGTAGAGTGTGTCGGTATTGTGTGACCAGTCTAGTTTATTGTTCAGATGAACACCAAGGTACTTGTATGATGTCACCATCTCAATGTCTGTTCCCTGTATGTTTACTGGTGCTGTGAGGGGTTGTCCTTGCCTGCGGCAGTCCACCACCAGCTCCTTAGTTTTCCTCGCGTATATACTGTAAGTATGGATTATATCAACCATAAACCTGCCAATTGAAACATTCCTTTGCCAAAGTTCAAAAAAGGGAGAATGACTAAATCAGGGAGAAGGGATTAACTTCCACTTTATGTCCGATGGGTAGTGTCACAGCTCTGGTCCTTGGGTGAGAGAAGCAGTTCATGACCAGACTTTTGAGTTGAAACTATTTTTCTTCAGCAAAGAATGATTTTATAGATTGAAACTCAAGGTCAACGCTACAGGTGACATTGGAACAATCAGAAAGTATAGTCTCTGGTTTGACTGTAATATTTTCAAACATATTTTCTGGTGCTGAGTAAGACTGGGTAAAAGAGGAACGGATAGTCTTGATTTTGTCGGCAAAACTGGCAGTAAATTTATTGCATTGTTCCTCTGTATTGCTCAAGTGAGAAGAAGACTGAGATTTAAGGAGGTTGTGGAGAGAGGAATGACCAGGCCAAGCATTCAGAGCAGATGAACTTTATTCCCTCTCTCACATCTCTCAGAATCAGAAAACATTACATTCTGTAGCAGGGGCTCTCTTTTATATTACCACACTCGCACGCCCCTGCTGCCTGAGATCCTGCATCACAATTCATTCTCGCATCACAATCCCTTTTGTCCACCAGCCCCTTAATCCCCATGCTCTTCTGTTAGAGGAAATTACTGCATCTCCCTTCCTTCCAGTCTGAGATGAATAACACAGCATGGGTCCCCCATACTGCCCCCCCCCTCAGAGTCTCAGACTGAGTTTTATCCCTCACGTCCTCTCGGCTTCAGCCTCCACCCATAGCTGCTGTAACGGGGGGTCTTCGGCTCCGAGGCGCTGCTGTGCTGGTGGGGGGTTCCTGGGGGTGTGTCCGTCTGTGGGTGGACAATGGAGGGGGGGGACATTCAGCATGCTCGTGTGACTGCTCTGATGAGTCGTTTACCTGGGGAGTTCTCAGGGGGGGTCTTCCGCGGCGAGGAGCTCGAGCCAACTCCACCTGCTCGTTAAGCCTGTCTTTATAGATTTTCTCCCGGCGACCCCCCCAAGTCTAACACAGAATGTTTGTCCACGGGTTCCAGCACTCTAAACGGGCCATCGTAGGGTGGGCCCAATGGGGGTCGGTGGACATCGTGCCTGACAAACACAAACACTGTTTCCTTCAAGGTTTTCGGCACAAAAGCGCGGGGAAAACATTGGTGGGCCGGGCCAGGTAGCGTCCCTGTGTCTGTGCTATGCCATGAACACAGGGATAGATGGGTGTTCGGCGCGGGGTTATCTGGTAAAAATTCCCCGGGGAGCCACAGCGGCTGAGAAAAAACAAGCTCTGCTGGGGAAGCCTCCAAGTCCTCTTTCGGTGCGGAACACAACCCTAATAGAACCCACGGCAACCGGTCCACCCAATTTGCATCTGTAAGCGAAGCCCTGAGCACTGCTTTCAGTGACCTATGGAAACACTCACATAACCCATTGGCCTGTGGGTTGTACGCGGTTGTGCGATGAATTGCAACGCCCAGGCTCCGGGCCATTGTGGACTAGAGGTCGGAAACAAACTGAGGGCCCCGATTGGACGTGATGTCCGAAGGGGTGCCAAAACTTGCCACCCGTGTTGTCAAAAAAGCACGTGCCACGTCTGCAGACAGGGTGGAAGCTAGTGGGACTGCTTCTGGCCATCGTGTGGTGTGGTCCACCACTGTCAGGAGGTGCGTGAACCCCTGCGATGGCGGGAGGGGGCCCACGAGGTCCAGGTGAACGTGGTCGAACCTCTTAGCCGGGATATGGAACGGCTCCAAAGGGGCCTTTGTGTGCCTGTGCACTTTGGCTCGTTGGCACGCTATACAGGGTGCAGCCCACTTTTTCACCTGTTTACGTAGGCTCGGCCAGACGAACTTCGCTCCCACCATTTTTTCTGACGCACTCCTGAGTGCGCCAGGGAGTGAACGGGCTCAAAAACGTGGCGGCGCCAAGCACGTGAGACCACCGGGCGCGGGCGTCCTGTGGAGATGTTACAGATTGGGGGGGGGCCGTCTTGCAGTACCCTGCTCTCCAGTCTTAACCCTGTTGGTCCAGACTGGAGCATGCACACGTCCGCATCACCGATCTGCTCCGCGGCCATGGCCGTGTAATCTATCCCTACGTAGACTGCGGCCACTAAGGCGCGCGGGAGGCAGTCCGCCACCACGTTAAGTTTACTGGCCACATGCTGAATGTTGGTTGTAAACTCCGAGATCGTGGTCAGCTGTCTCTGCTGCCGGCCCGACCATGGTTCTGAAACCTTGGCCATTGTGTAGGTTAGTGGCTTGTGGTCCACAAACGCAGTGAAGGTGCGCCCTTCCAGTCAGAACTGGAAGTTGCATATGGCCAGGTGGAGAGCCAGTAACTCTCTGTCGAATGCGCTGTATTTACGCTCACTGTCGCGCAAAGCCCTGCTAAAAAAGGCGAGCGGCTGCCAAGAAGCGGCGATGCATTGCTACACGACGGCCCCTATGGCCACGTCCGAGGCATTGGTAGTGAGCGCTATCCGAGCCACCGGGTCCGGGTGTGCCAGTAGTGCGCCGTTTGCCAGGGCTGTTTTAACCTCAGAGAACGCCTGCTCCCGCTCAGGAGTCCAGTCGACTCTGTCCGCCGGTTTCCATTTCTTGAGTGCGGTGTACAATGGCTGCATGAGCTGGGCTGCGCGGGGGAGGAAACGGTTATAAAAGTTAACCATCCCCAAAAACTCCTGCAGTGCCCTGACCGTCTGAGGCCAGGGAAAATTCGCCACTGCGCGCACCTTGTCCAGCAAGGGTATCGCCCCCTCCGGTGAGATGTGGTGTCCCAAAAAGTCGATCCCCGTCACGCTGAACTGGCATTTTGCCAGGTTGATTATGAACCCGTGCTCCTCTAACCTCTGGAAAACCGTCCTGAGGTGGGTTACGTGTTTGTCCTCGGACGCACTGGCCACCAGGATATCATGCAGGTAGACGAACACAAACAGCAGATCGTGCAACATCGCATCCATCATGCATTGGAATGTCTGTGCTGCGCCTTTTAATCCGAAAGGCATGCGTAAAAACTCAAACAGACCAAACGGGGTTATTACTGCCGTTTTAGGTATGTCCTCCGCGCGCACCGGGACCTAGTGGTAACCATGGACCAGGTCTATCCTAGAAAAAATACGTGCCCCGGCAAGGTGAACGGAAAAATCCTGAATATGGGGGATCGGGTAGGAGTCGTGCGCTGTGGCATTGTTTAATCTGCGGAAATCTCCGCAAGGTCACCACAATCCCTCGGCCTTAGGGACCATATATAGTGGGGATGCCCATGGGCTGTTTGATCGTCTGATGATGCCCAGCCTTTCCAAGTTGGCAAACTCCTCGTACGCTATGGCCAGTTTAGCTGTGTCCAGGCACCGAGGTCGTGCGAAAACGGGCGGCCCGGTGGTGGTAATAAAGTGCTCCACCCCGTGTTTTGTGATGGCCGCCGAAAACGTCGGGACCGTGAGTGCTGGGAACTGCATGAGCAGTGTGTGAAACTTACCACCTGGAGCTGTGATGTTGGCTAGCGTTGTTGGCTCGAGCTGTACAGGGGAGAGAATCAAAAGACATTGCATTAATCAGGCGTCTGTTAGCAACATCGAGTAGTAGTCCGTGTGCACACAAAAAATCAGTGCCTAAGACTGGGAAACTGCATGCTGCTATGACGAATGTCCACTGGTACGTACGGCCGCGCAGGGATACAGTCAGTGTCCTCTCACCAAAAGTCTGAATGTCTGAGCCGTTTGCGGCAGTCAGCTTGGGGCCGCTAGCTCCTGTTAGCCGGTCGGCGTAGAATGGCAGGATGAGGCTCTTTTGGGAGCCAGAGTCCACGAGGAACCATCTCCCCAAGTGTGAGTCTGTCACGTAGAGCAGCTTGCTTTCTTCACCGGCGGTTGCAGCTGCTACCGACTGCCGGTCCTGGTGTTTCCTGAATGCTTGAATTGGCACGGTGGCACGCATCGGCACGCGTCCTCTCCAAAAGGACGGCGGTAGGAGCAGAGCGTGTCTCTCTGGCGCTTCCTGGCCCCCGCTGCCGCTACCATCGCTGGCTCCTCGCTTCCGCTGGCCGTCTTGCTGGGTTCCAACGCTGGTGCGTTCACTGTGAGGGCTCCAGTGGTGAGGATGATCTGATCTGCCTCCTGGGCTAGCGCACAGTAGTCACATGCGGCCAGCAATGGTGAGTTGGCAAGGACGACTGTGGCCACCGTTGGGAGGTTCCGGAGGAAAAGGTGGGCAAATAGAAAATGTCCGTTGTCCATGCCCATGAACGACAACATCTTCTCCATCAGTTCGACTGCCGACCCGTCTCCTAACTTGGAGCGTGTCAGGAGCCTCTTCGCAGTCCGAGAGCATGTAGTGCTGGGTCAGCGTGGCTTTGATAGTCCCATATTTGTCGCGGGCTGGGGGCTGTTGGAGCAGGCTCACTACTTGCTGAGTCATACGAGCGTCCAGCGCTGCAACCACGTAGTAATATCTGGTGTCATCTGCCATTATTCCCCGGAGCACGAACTGGGCCTCGGTGTGGAGGAACCAAGACTTCGGGTCGTGCAGCCAAAAGTCTGGTAGTTTGACCGAAACGGCGCACGCATTGCTGGGGCTTCCCATCCGGGTCATCTCTGGGGTGTTTGCCTCGTGTTCCATTATTCATTAAGGGTCACCAGTGTGGAGAGAGGAATGACCAGGCCAGGCATTCAGAGCAGATGAACTTTATTCCCTGTCTCACATCTCTCAGAATCAGAAAACATTACATTCTATAGCAGGGGCTCTCTTTTATATTACCACACTCACACGCCCCTGCTGCCTGAGGTCCTGCATCACAATTCATTCTTGCATCACAATCCCTTTTGTCCCCCTGCCTCTTAATCCCCATGCTCTTCCTTTAGAGAAAATTACTGCATCTCCCTTCCTTCCAGTTTGAGATGAGTACCACAGCATGGGTTTCTGTCTGAAACTTTGGATATTTTACATCTTTCTAATTGACAGTAAGTCATTATCTCTTCCAACTTTCAAGTTATAGCCTTGGAAATCTGAACTATTTTACTGACAAAAAATATTTACCACTCTTGACCACTAGGGGGTATGTCGCAGTTCTGCACTATACACACTTAAAGGGTTAATTTTTTCTTGAAAATAAAGCAACACATATCAAATCATACCAAAAAAAAGCATTTGAAACCACATTGTCCATCCCAAGAGTCCAACCATGTCTTCAGTAGCGGATACTGTCTTGAGAGAAGGAATATGAATTAATTTATTTGTCCATATTTGTTCGTTGCTCAGGAAGGAGCCTGAGCTGGTGTACGAGGTTGAGAGATACCGGCTAGATATAGTCGGCCTCACCTCAACACACAGCTCCGGTTCCGGAACCAGTCTTCTGGAGAGGGGCTGGAGCTTGGCCTTTTCTGGAGTTGCCCCGGGCGAGAGGCGACGAGCAGGGGTGAGTATTCTTGTATCGCCCCACCTTGCTGCCTCTATATTGGAGTTTTCCCCGGTGGACGAAAGGGTTGCTTACCTGCGCCTTCGGGTTGGGAAACGGGTCCTGACCATCATTTGTGCCTATGCACCAAATGATGTTTCAGAGTACCCACCCTTTTTGGAGTCTGTGACTGGGGTGCTGGAGGGTGCTCCTCTTGGAGACTCCATTGTCCTACTGGGGGACTTCAATGCGCACGTGGGCAACAACAGTGAAACCTGGAGGGGAGGTGATTGGGAGGAACGGCCTGCCTGATCTGAACCCGAGTGGTGTTCAGTTATTGGACTTCTGTGCTAACCACAGTCTGTCCATAACGAACACCATGTTCAAGCATAAGGGTGTCCATATGTGCACCTGGCACCAGGACACCCTAGGCCGCAGGTCGATGATCGATTTTGTTATCGTATCATCAGACCTGCGACCGTATGTCTTGGACACCCGAGTAAAGAGAGGTGCAGAGCTGTCAACTGATCACCACCTGGTGGTGAGTTGGATCCGATGGCAGGGAAGGAAGCCATTCAGACCTGGTAGACCTAAACGTATAGTGAGGGTGTGCTGGGAGCGTCTGGCTGAGGCCCCTGTCCGGGAGGTCTTCAACTCCCACCTCTGGAAGAACTTCAACCACATTCCGAGGGAGTCTGGAGACATGGAGTCTGAATGGGCCATGTTCTCCACCTCTGTTGTTGAAGCGGCGGCCCAGAGCTGCGGCCGCAAGGTGGTCGGTGCATCTCGTGGTGGCAACCCCCGAACCAAGTGGTGGACACCAGTGGTGAGGAGGGCCATTAAGCTGAAGAAGGAGTCCTATCAAGCTTGGTTGGCTTGTGGGACTCCCGAAGCAGCTGAGGTGTACCGGCAAGCCAAGCGGAGTACAGCTCGGGTGGTTGCTGAAGAAAAAACCCGGGTATGGGAGGAGTTCGGTGAGGCCATGGAACAAGACTTTTGGTTGGCCTCAAAGAGATCCTGGCAAACTGTCCAGCGGCTCAGGAGGGGAAAGCAGCTTCCCGTCCACACTGTGTATGGTGCGGATGGGACACTGTTGACTTCGACTGGGGATATCGTCGGGCGGTGGAAGGAATACTTCGAGGATCTCCTCAATCCCACTGATACGCCTTCCACAGAGGAAGCAGGGTTTGGGGACAAGGGAGATGACTCGCCTATCACAGGGGCTGAGGTCGCCAAGGTGGTTAAAAATCTCCTTGGTGGCCGGGCCCCGGGGGTGGACGAGATTCATCCTGAGTACCTCAAGGCCCTGGATGTTGTAGGGCTGTCAAGGTTGACACGCCTCTGCAACATTGCGTGGAGGTCGGGGGCAGTGCCTTTGGCATGGCAAACCGGGGTGGTGGTTCCTCTCTTCAAAAAAGGGGACTGGAGGGTGTGCTCCAACTTTAGAGGGATCACACTCCTCAGCCTCCCTGGGAAGGTCTATGCCAAGGTACTGGAAAGGAGAGTCCGGCCGTTGGTCAAACCTCGGATTCAGGAGGAGCAGTGTGGTTTTCGTCCTGGCCGTGGCACATCGGACCAGCTCTTTACCCTCTCGAGAATTCTTGAGGGTTTGTGGGAGTTTGCCCAACCAGTTTACATGTGTTTTGTGGACTTGGAGAAGGCATTTGACCGCGTCCCTTGTGGATTTTTGTGGGGGGTGCTTCGGGAGTATGGGGTATCAGGCTTGTTGTTACGAGCTATTCGGCCTCTGTAAGACCGTTGTGAGAGTTTGGTTCGTATTGCCAACACCCGGTCGGAGTCATTCCCAGTGAGAGTTGGACTCCGCCAGGGCTGCCCTTTGTCACCGATCCTGTTCATAATTTTTATGGACAGGATTTCTAGGCGCAGCCAGGGAATGGAGGGTGTCATGCTTGGTGACCACAGGATCTCATCTCTGTTGTTTACAGATGATGTTGTCCTGCTGGCTTCATCCAGCAAAGACTTACAGCTCTTGCTGGGACGGTTTGCCGCTGAGTGTGAAGCGGCTGGAATGAGAATCAGCACCTCCAAGTCCAAGTCCATGGTCCTCAGCCGGAAAAAGGTAGATTGTCCTCTCCTGGTTGGGGACAGGCTCCTGCCCCAAGTGGAGGAGTTTAAGTATCTTGGGGTCTTGTTCAGGAGTGAGGGGAAAATGGAGCGAGAGATCGACAGACGGATTGGAGCAGCATCTGCAGTGATGCAGACGTTGTACCGGTCTGTTGTGGTGAAGGGGGAGCTGAGTTCTAAGGCAAAGCTGTCGATTTACCAGTCAGTCTATGTTCCTACTCTCACCTATGGTCACGAGCTTTGGGTAATGACCGAAAGAACGAGATTGCAGATACAAGCGGCTGAAATGAGCTTTCTCTGTAGGATTTCTGGACTCACCCTCAGAGATAGGGTGAGGAGCTCAGTCATCCGGGAGAGACTCAGAGTAGAACCGCTGCTCCTCCACATTGAAAGGAGTCAGTTGAGGTGGTATGGGCATCTGATTAGGATGCCTCCTGGACGCCTCCCACTTGAGGTGTTTCAGGCACGTCCCACTGGGAGGAGACCCCGGGGCAGACCCAGGACTCGCTGGAGAGACTATGTCTCCCAGCTGGTCTGGGAACGCCTTGGTATCCCCTTTGAAGAACTGGAGCAGGTGGCTGGGGAGAGGGAAGTCTGGGCTTCTCTGCTTGAACTGCTGCCTCCGTGACCCGGACCTCCGGAAAAGCGGTAGAAGATGGATGGATGGATGGATGTCCATATTGCATTAATTCCACTGCAAAGAGAAAAAAAAAATATTCCTGATTCGTCCACCAGATGGCACTGTGAAACTGTGTGGTTGTTTACTGGAGAATCTCGACTCAAAAGTATGGATTATATCAACCATAAACCTGCCAAATGAAACATTTCTTTGCCAAAGAGCAAAAAAGGGAGAATGACTAAGTCCTGGAGAAGGGATTAACTTCCACTTCATGGCCGATGGGTAGTGTCACCGCTCTGGTCCTTGGGTGAGAGAAGCAGTTCATGACCAGACTTTTGAGTTGAAACAATTTTTCTTCAGCAAAGAATGATTTTATAGATTGAAACCCAAGGTCAACGCTACAGGTGACATTGGAACAATCAGAAAGTATAGTCTCTGGTTTGACTGTAATATTTTCAAACATATTTTATGGTGCTGAGTAAGACTGGGTAAAAGAGGAACGGATAGTCTTGATTTTGTCGGCAAAACTGGCAATAAATTTATTGCATTGTTCCTCTTTATTACTCAAGTGAGAAGAAGACTGAGATTTAAGGAAGTGACTTATAGTTAAGAACAGTCTTTGGAGTTACCAGAGCTGTTTTGGATATTGCTGGAGTAATACTGTGATCTTGCAATGGTAAGGGGATTTGGAATAGGCTTTTTGATGTTGACGATAGGCCAGTTTATGCACTGTCAGGCTTGAGGCCAGGAACCTCCGCTGCAGGGCACGACCGGCTGTCTTCATTTTCCACAATTCATCTGTGAACCATGGAGCAGAGGATGTGAACAAAACGGTTCTTATTTTAAGTGGGACATGTCTCTCAAGGATCTGTTGAAGATTTTTATTATAGTAGTCAACAGATTCAGATGGTGAGGAAAACTGGGAGACGGCACAGAGATTTTTAATGTGAGTAGTCAGGCTGTCATGGTTGATATTCTTGAAATTCCTAAACTGTATCTGTCGCTTTGGCTTGATGTATGGTCCTTATAATGACACTTCAAATGAAACAGTGCTATGATCACACACACCCATGTCATACACCTGGAGACTGATAATGAGAATGCAATCCGTGATGACCAGATCAAGGACATGTCCTCTGTTGTGTGTAGGAACATTGGTATGCTGCTTGAGATTGAGAAGATCGAGGAGCCATAAGAATTCTGCAGCAGAGTGACAGGAGAGGTAATCAACGTGAATGTTGAAGTCTCCAAGTATTATAACATTTGTTGATGTGGTACATAATGAAATGAGAAACTAATTTATTTCTGTAATGAATGCTGGATTTAGTTTTGGTGGCCGGTAAATAAGAACAATTGTCACTGGGAGTGGATGCTTATATCTTAATACTAAGCATTCAAGTGAATTTAGGCAATTCAATTCAATTCAATTCAATTCAACTTTATTTATATAGCGCCATTTCACAACAACAGTCATCTCATAGCACTATCAACTGTAGGGAGGACCCCCACAGTTGCAGAAAGACCCCAGCAATCAGGCGATCCCCTGTGAGCAAGCACTTGGCGACGGTGGAGAGGAAAAACTCCCTTTTAACAGGAAGAAACCTCCAGCAGAACCAGGCTCAGGGAGGGGCAGTCATCTGCTGCGACTGGCTGGGGGGTGAGGGGATAGAGAAGAAGAAAAGAACAGACATGTAGAGAGCAAACAGCACGATGGGGACTCAATCTATGGGAGAGAACAAACAAATGTTAATGACCAGCAAAAAAAAAATATTTCATAGAGAGTGAGGAAAGGAGTGAGGCCCAGTGCATTACTGGAGGTCCCCCGGCTGACTAAACCTATTAGCAGCATAACTAAGGGAGGGTTCAGAAAACACATGATCCCTCCCTAATTGTAGGCTATATCAAAAAGGTAGGTTTTAGCCCTATTCTTAAAAACAGAGATCGAGTCTGACTCCCGAATCCAGATTGGCAGCTGATTCCACAGGAGAGGAGCTTGATAACTGAAGGCTCTGCCTCCCATTGTACTTTTGGAGATTCTAGGTATTACAAGTAAACCTGCATTTTGGGAGCGTAGTGCTCTGTTAGGATGATACGGTAGTATCAGATCTTTTAAATAAAAAGGAGCCTGATTGTTTAGAGCTTTGTAAGTAAGAAGAAGGATTTTAAACTTAATTCTAAACTCTATGGGAAGCCAATGAAGGGAGGCCAGAACCGGAGAGATATGATCTCTCTTTCTAGTACCTGTTAAAACTCTTGCTGCAGCATTTTGGATCAGCTGAAGACTTTTTAAAGATGTTTTAGGACAACCTGATAATAAAGAATTACAATAATCTAATCTCGAGCTAACAAAAGCGTGGATCAGCTTCTCAGCATCACTCTGAGACAAGATGCTCCTAATCTTGGCAATATTACGCAAATGATAGAAGGCAGTCTTAGAAACAAATTTAATATGTGAATTGAAGGACAAATCCTGATCAAAAATAACTCCAAGGTTCCTCACAGAGCTATTAAGAGAAAGAGTAACTGCATCCAAACTGAAAGTTTGATTTGGAAAGGAATTTCTAAGGTTTTTTGGACCAACAAGAATGACTTCAGTTTTATCTGAATTTAATAGCAGGAAATTACAAGTCATCCAAACTTTGATTTCCTTAAGACAGGCTTCTAACTTGGCTAATTGATTAGTATCATCTGGCTTCATTGACAGGTATAATTGTGTGTCATCTGCATAACAGTGAAAATGTATACAGTGCTTTCTAATAATGTTGCCTAACGGAAGCATATATAAACTAAAAAGAGTAGGGCCAAGCACAGATCCCTGTGGAACTCCATGACTAAGCTTTGAGCTGAGAGAAAACTCATCATTTACATGAACAAACTGGAACCTATCAGATAAATAAGATCTAAACCACTGCAACGAAGTTCCATTAAGTCCAACATAGTGTTCTAATCTATCAAGTAGAATATTATGATCAATAGTATCAAAAGCTGCACTAAGATCTAAAAGGACAAGTACAGAAACTAGTCCATTATCAGATGCAATGAGGAGGTCGTTAGTGACCTTCACCAAGGCTGTTTCAGTGCTATGATGGATTCTAAACCCAGATTGAAACTCCTCAAATAAACCAATTCCCTGCAGGTGGTCAAATAATTGCATAGCAACAACTCTTTCTAAGATTTTTGAAATGAAAGGGAGATTAGAGATTGGTCTATAGTTAGCTAAAGCTCCTGGATCTTGCGTTGGCTTTTTGAGTAAGGGTTTAATTACAGCCGTTTTAAAAGCCTGCGGTACATGGCCTAAAGTTAATGAAGAATTGATTATATGAAGAATAAAGCTACCAATAAGTGGGAAGACTTCTTTAAATAACCTGGTAGGAATAGGGTCTAAAAGACAAGTTGAAGGTTTGGATGAGGAAACTATTTTGTCTAACTCACAAAGGTCGATTGGAGTAAACTCATCAAGACAGACATCAATAGAAGGAGTTGTAGTAGTTACAGTATTTAAGTTAACTGTGGGAAGAATCTGATTGATTTTATCTCTGATGGATGAAATTTTATTATTGAAAAAGTTCATAAAGTCCTGACTAGTAAGCTCTAAGGGGATGCTAGGATTGACAGAGTCCTGACTCTTTGTCAACCTGGCTACAGTACTGAAAAGAAACCTGGGATTATTCTTGTTCTCTTCTATTAATGCAGAGTAATAACTCGTTCTAGCTTTTCTAAGAGATTTTTTATAAATTAAAAGATGATTTCTCCAAGCTAAATAGATTTCATCTAAATTAGTAGAGCGCCATTTTCTTTCTAATTGACGAGTCTTCTGTTTTAAGCTACGAGTTTCTGTGTTGAACCAAGGAGTTAAACATCTCTGATTAGACTTTTTCTTTTTTAAGGGGGCCACCAAGTCTAGAGCCTGATGTAGAGAAGCTGAAACACTATCCACCATGTTATCAATTACAGAAGGAGCAAGCTGTCTATAGCTTATTTCCGTTGTGTTGACACATGGCATAGAGGAAACAATCTGCATAAATTTGGAAACAGCATCATCTGAGAGGCATCTACTGTGATAATATTTTTCTTTAGGAGCCAAATAGTCAGAAATAGTAAAATCAAAGGTTAACAGACAATGGTCTGACAGTACAGGGTTATGAGGAGACACTACCAGATTTTCTATTTCTATGCCATATGTCAGAACAAGGTCCAATGTATGGTGGAGGTAATGAGTAGAATTACCTACTTTCTGAGAAAACCCAATCGAGTCTAATATTGAATTAAAAGCCACATTAAGGCAGTCACTATCTACATCCACATGTATATTAAAGTCCCCTACTATAATTATTCTATCAGATTTCAGCACTAAATCAGCTAAGAAATCAGGAAATTCGGATAAAAATTCTGAATAGGTTGATGGGGGACGATAAACTATGGCAAATAAAATTGGGTTTAACCTGGAATTGCTAAAGTGCCCAATACTGAGGACCAGGCCCTCAAAGGAATTATAACATGTTTTTTGCTTTACATTAACTAGTAATTTGGAATGGTAAATTGCTGCTACTCCTCCTCCACGACCAGAACTTCTGGGATTTTGACAGTTTAAATAACCAGAGGGAGTTGATTCATTTAAACCAACATAATCCTCTTGTCCTAACCAAGTCTCTGTAAGGGAAATTAAATCAATCTGATGATCAATTAACAGATCATGGACTAACAGAGACTTGGGAGTTAGAGACCTAATATTTAATAAACCACATTTAATTTTTAAATTATGAGGAGGAACAGAGGCCAAATCATTCAATTTAGAGGCTTTATGTTTAATTTGAGTTTTACCAATATTTTGCTTTATCACTTTGGGATGCTTATACATTATATTTTTATTTACTTTGGAGGGAGCAGACAACGATTCTCTGATGGGGAAGACAGGGGCTAAGCTGAGGGGTGGCGGATGAAGAGGAGCTGCAGAGAGGCGTGTAAGACTGCGACTCTGCTTCCTGGTCCCAACTCTGAGTAGTCACGGTTTTGGAAATTTGGATAAAAAAGATGCCAGATTGTTAGATAAATGAGAAGCACCATCCAAAGTGGGATGAATGCTGTCTCGTCTCATAAGACCAGGTTTTCCCCAAAAAGAGCTCCAATTGTCAATGTAGCCCACGTCATTTTTAGGACACCACACAGACAGCCAGCGGTTCAAGGATGACGAGCGACTAAACATGTCATCACTGGTCAGATTGGGGAGGGGCCCAGAGAATACTACAGTGGCAGACATCGTTTTTGCAAACTCACACACCGAT
This sequence comes from Pholidichthys leucotaenia, assembly GCA_020510985.1. Taxonomy (NCBI): domain Eukaryota; kingdom Metazoa; phylum Chordata; class Actinopteri; order Cichliformes; family Pholidichthyidae; genus Pholidichthys; species Pholidichthys leucotaenia. The sequence goes on along the minus strand of CM035843.1, from coordinate 192,876,656 downwards.
TCTATATTAAGTTTCGTGACTTCCGACTGCCGGAGACGGATGTCATTAATGCCGGCGTGAATAACAATTGTGGAATATTTACAGTTACTTTTAGCCAGCATTTTCAAATTTGACTCGATGTCACCTGCTCTGGCCCCAGGAATGCATGTGACTATGGCCGCTGGAGTCTCTAGGTTCACGTTTCTGACTACAGAGTCGCCAATGATCAGAGTTTTTTCCTCAGCGGGTGTGTCGCTGAGCGGGGAAAAACGATTAGAAACGTGAACAGGTTGGTGGTGAACCGGGGCTTTGCGACTAGGCTTCCTTCTCACCGTCACCCACCCAGTCTCCTCGCTGCAGAGGAGAGCCGGGGAACCGGTGACAGGGGGACCTAAGCTAGCTAGCTCCGCTGCAGCTAAGGGGCGTCCGTCGAGATTAACTGGCGCAGACGGTGTTTCAATGCAGCGGAGCCGGGATTCCAAATCAGACAACCTCGCCTCGAGCGCCTCAAAAAGACAACATTTATTACATTTACCGTTATCACTAAAAGAGGCAGAGGTGTAGCTAAACATCTGACAGAGAGAGCACACCAGAGGAGGCAGAGAAACAATGGATAATTTAAAGCTAGTGCAATAGATAACCGCTAGGCACCCTCCACAACCTGTGTTTCGGGCCCTTGCCAAGTATGTGTAACCAGGTGGACAAGTCCCATGCACAACAGAGTACTCCTCTGATTTATGCCATGTCTCTGGAAGGCACATCAAGTCAATTTTTTTTTGTTCAGAATGTGGTCTTGAATTAAGCAGGATTTATTAGACAGTGACTGGGTATTGAATAGTTCAGACTTAATTTCAGAGTGAATATTATGCTTAGGAATTGGACGCAGTAAACTGTAGTCCACTCCAAGTCTTTTTACCTTCCTAGTCTGAAGTTGTCGCAGGGCAATATTATCATACAGGTTTGTAGCAGTGCTCTGATGACGTGCATGATGACGTAACCAGTGTGCACCGAGTCTTGATGTCGACCCCAGGGATGGTATGGAGCTGGTTTTGGAGTAGACAAATCCCCGTCCAGACCCTCTATGGATGTAGCGGGGTCTCAGAATGAGTCCCAGCTGTTTAATAGCAGAGACGTCCATAGTAGAGCCATAGTTGTTGTTCAGCTTCAGGAGCTGCACAGCTGAGTAGCGGAGCATAATTCTGAGAGTCGAGGCCGTTCCCTCGTGGCCACTAGCTAGCGACTAGCAGCCCACCGTGGACCCGTCGCTCACTGTAGGACAGGGCAGGCAACTGTCACTGACGCCAGATGATCCACAGCAGAAGTCAGGAAAACAGACCAGAAGACAGCACCCACCAGATTTTATGCAGGTATTCCAAACAAACGATCCAAACAGACGATCACAATATAGGCAGACTAGCTGCGAGTTGGAGAATAGTGGGTCATCACTGTTCATCCACAGTGGCAACAGGTCAGTGTAACGTTATATGAGTTAATAATTATGATCAGGTATAAAAATTATTTAATTTATATTAATGTCTTGGAACCTGAGATGAATTCTCGGTTCATACACACAGGAAAAGTTGATAACACTCATATAGGGGCACCAGCTTCCTTTTTGGAAGCAATTTTAATCTTTATTTCACTTTATACCTGTTTAATCACTCAATAAATTAATTAATAATCAGTCTCAAAATTTTAGTGAATTCAGTACTGGGGACTTAAACCAGACTCAGAATGAAATAAATTCTCAACAACTTCTCTCATTTTCATATATTTATTAAATGAAATGATGATTAAAAGACATTGCAGTGATTTCATTAACCATAAAATTAAACTTGTAAATGATAGATTAACACTGAACGTTTGCAGAACCAGGGTTAACTGTGAAATGAATTTAGATCAGTTTGAAGTTAACAGATTATGGAAAACATAACGCAAATTTATGTGGAAAATTAAACTAATTATATGAAAAGTTCTGGATTACCCTTTAAGAAAATGAAAACAGGATTTTAATGAAAAGAAATGTTATATTACTTGCTCTTTAATTTTGCATCTGATCAGATATTAAATTATACCCAAATCTCAGACTTTCCATTCAGCAGATGAACAAGAATGTCGCTCACGTGATTCTTTGAGTGGCAGTTGAAAATGCAGATCCTCCTGTGTTGCTGTCTGGAAGTTTTCAATTTGGAAAAGTGCGAAAACCCAGAATATTTGTCCAGCAAATATTCAGTTGTCACAAGATGAGATTTTGATGTGTTGATCACCTGGGCTGCGGTCCAGCCCAAGCCGTCCTCGTGGCGTGCTGATTTCTTCAGCTGCGTGTGATGGCGGGCTGTGTCGAGAATCTGTGGCTTCCCATGAGGAATTCAAGGATAATTAAAAATCTGATCCGATAGCAAAATTAACATCTTCGGACTTTAGATAAAAGAACTTCTGGTGTGGGAATGGTCAATAAAAACTTATAAAAATAAAGTCAAGATTAAAGCTTACATTAAAATTAAAATGGTGGTTTTACAGAAAGTTCAAGAGGAAAAGTTATAAAAATAAATGTCTAGGATTAGAGTTTTAACTCCTAATTAAAATTGAGCTCAAGAAAGAAAGAATTCCTAGGCGTTTAAAGAAAAACATTAAAAGTACATGAAGTTACAGAACACAAAGTTATGAGTTATCTACTCTGTGATCGTAAGACAAGACATTTGGGAGAAGGCTTCTTTGTTCAGCAGTTTCTGGTCTCCCAAAAAGTTCTCTGCTGTGTAGACAAGACAAAGGGACCAGAGACAAAAAAGTAAGAGACAAAAAGGGGTGAAGTGATGACGCAGCTCCCTTTTATCTGTGGAGAATTTTCGCGGGCCTCTGTGATTGACAGGAGCCCCGACCAATAGGCTTCCTTCGTGGGTGGGCTTTATGAACTTTAGTCCAATGAGCAAACAGTCTTTCGTCTGAACCTAGAGAGAGCTGTTGTCAAGCAAAGATTGGCGGCTGGCGGTCACATGATTTGAGATGCCTTCACAAATTCTAATACACAAGTTTCAATACTGCAATATTCCTCTATACATTTATGTATAACTCTAACCTATTTCCGTGTTCATGCAACTTATACCTAGTGCTTATAAATTAACATGCAGGAATAAACATTCATTTAAACATTTTAACATGCACATATCTAACATCAAGGATTATTATGTTTCAAACCCATTATTGATTTTCAGATCAAAACATCAAGGTCCATTTGCTTTTCCCATGGTGTCCTGAAAAAGAGAAATGTTGAGAAGTGAGTCTTAAAGATGTGGTTAAAAGGTTTGCTGGCATGTCCGGCATGTCCCAGAGTTGCCAGTAGGGGGCAATGTTGAGCTGCGGATATTTGTAGTGACCATATGGGCGTTCCATAAAGATCTGTTCTTTGTCCAAGTTATATTGGGCCATAAAATGAACAAAGGAAGTGCATTAGAGTGAATTCCTGAAGCTGGTTTTAGCAAAGGAATGTGAGTTCAATTGTGGCCTGGGGTAAAAGAGCAGTTCCTGGCTGTCCTTTTCCTGGGTGAAACAATGTCTTTAAGCTGAAGAATAATTCTTATTGATGAGCCAAAGTGAGATGATGCTACATCAGGTATTAGAGATTTCCCTAAGCAAGAAGACAGTCAATAGCAGTCCAGTCCGGTATTTTTTAATTTTTATTTTATTAATTTGTTTTTATTTATTTATTTTTATTTTTTTATTTATTTACTTTAGATTTTTAGTCAGGCTGAATTAGACAATTTTTAGGTGGAGAAGCAGCGAACATTTGATGCCAGCATCCTCTCCAGCACCCTGTTTAGACTTATTATGCATGTCCGTCTTCAGGAAAAAAAAAGAAGTTAATTTTTGATGTATTTAAGCTAACTTCTGGCAGCTTTCAGGTATTTCTTCTTTTATTTCATCTTCATTCATCTTCTTCCGCTTAATCCTTTTTTTGGGGGGGGGGTCGCGGGGGGCTGGAGCCTATACCAGCATCTTTGGGCGAGAGGCAGGGTACTTCCTGAACAGATTGCCAGTCCATTGCAGGGCCAACACAGAGAGACAGACAACCATTCACTCTCACAGTCATACCTAAGGACAATTTAGAATCCACAGTTTGATGCCAGTTAACCTAACTTGCATGTTTTTGGCATGTGGGAGGAAACCGGAGAAATCCCGGAGTAAACCCAAGCAGACACGGGGAGAACATGCAAACTCCACACAGATCACTGTTGGTCAGGGGCTGGGATCGAACCAGGGATCCCATAGCCAAGGGTGAGTTGCTGTGCTGCCGCAGTGCTAACCATTGCGCCACCACGCTGCTAATATTTTTAAATATTATGCTGTGGGGGCATGGTGTGGGGGTTTTCTCCACCCAGAGAGCAGGGAGAAAGAGGAGGACAATGGGGGGGACAATAGACCGAATGAAGGGGTGTCACCGGGGGGAATCAGACAGGACTGATAAGGCCCTTTTCCACTAGCCCAGCTCGCCTCGCCTCGCTTCGATTCGCTACGACACGGTTCGGCCTCGGTTGTGTCTCCATTACAGCTGGGTAAAGCTGGGTTAAGCTGGGGTGGGCGGGATTTTTTTTTACAGCAAGGCGGCGCCACACTCCCGTGATGTAAAGCACGCGACCCAAGCAAAACATAACACATGGCAGCTGTATAAGGCGACTCCTCAGTCTGTGGCTTTTTGTCACCGTAAATGCCAAAAAGGACCGCCAGACAAGGGTACAGGCAGTGAGACAAAACACTCTGGAATAGTTCTGCAGCTTCTGGGAGAGCCGAAGACGTGAGGATACAAACTAGGTCATATATGATGGTAAGCTAATGGTTGCTAATGCTAGTTTGCTATAAGTACGTCGTACTACACTGTAATGTCTGCAAGTTATCGCTGTTAGGTACTAAAATATGTATGCTGTGTGTGTTTCAGATGGCTCTGTTATGGGAAAATTACCGCTTCAAACGGTCGGTCTGGGCGTTCAACACAGCCTGTCACTGATGTCAACACAGCCCATCACTGATGTCAACACAGCTTCACAAATGATCAGTGGTTATAGAGCTTAAGAATGTCTGTAGAAACGTTTATTTCCTGTGCAACAAATTGCTCTGATCTGCGTGAAAATCATGGAGAGACTGTTGAGACATCATGGGACGTACGTGCTCCAGCAGCACTGAGTCTGAGGTGGTGTTATAGCAAAAAATGATCAGCTGACACAACTTCATCGCCAGGTTAATAACTATTTTAGCAACAAAATATATATTCAAAAATTAAACAGTACTGAGTTAGGTATAATAAGATATATTTGACAGTTATGATGCATTTTAGGCCAAAACAAACTTGATCTAGGATTAAAAGCAATTAAAATAATGCAGTCACAAGGTTACATGGAAAATGCTTGATTTACTAGATACATGTACTGTAGAAATACAGTGGGGCAAAAAAGTATTTAGTCAGTCACCAGTTGTGCAAGTTCTCCCACTTAAAAGATGAGAGAGGTCTCCAATTTTCATCATAGGTATACCTCAACTATGAGAGACAAAATGAGGAAAAAAAATCCAGAAAATCACATTGAAGGATTTTTAATGAATTAATTGGTAAATTCCTCAGTACAATAAGTATTTGGTCACCTACAAACAAGCAAGATTTCTGGCTCTCACAGACCTGTAACAACTTCTTTAAGAGGCTCCTCTGTCCTCCACTTGTTACCCGTATTAATGGCACCTGTTTGAACTCGTTATCAGTATAAAAGACACCTGTCCACAACCTCAAACAGTCAGACTCCTTACTCCACTATGGCCAAGACCAAAGAGCTGTCAAAGGACACCAGAAACAAAATTGTAGACCTGCACCAGGCTGGGAAGACTGAATCTGCAATAGGTAAGCAGCTTGGTGTGAAGAAATCAACTGTGGGAGCAATTATTAGAAAATGGAAGACATACAAGACTACTGATAATCTCCCTCGATCTGGGGCTCCACGCAAGATCTCACCCCGTGGGGTCAAAATTATCACAAGAACGGTGAGCAAAAATCCCAGAACCACATGGGGGGACCTAGTGAATGACCTGCAGAGAGCTGGGACCAAAGTAACAAAGGCTACATCAGAAACACACTACGCCGCCAGGGACTCAAATCCTGCAGTGCCAGACGTGTCCCCCTGCTTAAGCCAGTACATGTCCAGGCCCGTCTGAAGTTTGCTAGAGAGCATTTGGATGATCCAGAAGAAGATTGGGAGAATGTCATATGGTCAGATGAAACCAAAATAGAACTTTTTGGTAAAAACTCAACTTGTCGTGTTTGGAGGAGAAAGAACACCATACCTATTGTGAAGCATGGGGGTGGAAACATCATACTTTTGGGCTGTTTTTCTGCAAAGGGACCAGGACGACTGATCCGTGTAAAGGAAAGAATGAATGGGGCCATGTATTGTGAGATTTTGAGTGAAAACCTCCTTCCACCAGCAAGGGCGTTGAAGATGAAATGTGGCTGGGTCTTTCAGCATGACAATGATCCCAAACACACCGCCCGGGCAACGAAGGAGTGGCTTCGTAAGAAGCATTTCAAGGTCCTGGAGTGGCTTAGCCAGTCTCCAGATCTCAACCCCATAGAAAATCTTTGGAGGGAGTTGAAAGTCTGTGTTGCCCAGCGACAGCCCCAAAACATCACTGCTCTAGAGGAGATCTGCATGGAGGAATGGGCCAAAATACCAGCAGCAGTGTGTGAAAACCTTGTGAAAACTTACAGAAAACGTTTGACCTCTGTCATTGCCAACAAAGTGTATATAACAAAGTATTGAGATGAACTTTTGTTATTGACCAAATACTTATTTTACCGAGGAATTTACCAATTAATTAATTAAAAATCCTTCAATGTGATTTTCTGGATTTTTTTTCTTATTTTGTTTCTCATAGTTGAGATATACCTATGATGAAAATTGGAGACCTCTCTCATCTTTTAAGTGGGAGAACTTGCACAATTGGTGGCTGACTAAATACTTTTTTACCCCACTGTATATATTCTCTGTATCAACAATGTACTAAACATGCATTCATGTAGTATTGCACTGACAATAAACCTGTGAAGTTTTTGCAGATGTCTCTTTTTTAATATATGAAGGTTACCACCATGTGACATAAATTTAATACTGACAGATTGGAAAAGCTGTCTAAGAACAATCCAGTAGTTTGAGAAATCACTTTTGGTTTGGTGTAAGTCTGTCAACAGGATTATGAACCATAAAGCAGTTTGTGTTAAAATGTTAAATCCCATTAAACTTTAACCCACAGGTGTCCAATCATGTGTCATGGAGGGCCAAGACCCTGCAGGTTCTCTCTTCTACCCAGTCTCTTCAGCAGGTGTTTTCACTGATCTGCAGTCAGTGGAAGAAGTTCAGTGGAATCTGCTGTTGAAGACACTGGTTGGAGGTAAAGCCTGCAGGGTCTTGGCCCTCCATGGCACATGATTGGACACCCCTGCCCAAATCCATTATGATGAAGAGCAGATGCTAATATGACCCAGAATTCCTCCATATACTTGTACTATCACTAAAGTATGCAGGGTCTTCTGCGGTGGCACATCCAACAATACAGTCTTCAGTTAACCTCTTGCGCTCCGTTGTACTGCGGACAGGCAAGTCTCTGCGTCCTAGAGCGCACGAGAGCGCCCTTGTGCGCTCTAGGACGCATGGTGTAGATGGTGATGTAGGTGGTGATGGTGATGTAGTGGCGTCCAAGCGCGCACTGAAAATAAAAGCTGCAGACACAGCCGCGAACAGATTAGTTCATCTGATTGACCTCTCATTCGACTAATAAGAGCCTTGAATTGGGTTTCTGAAACCTTGAAGAACCAATGACTGAAAACCTAGCCAGAAGGACCCGCCTGCTGAGAATGCAGTGAGCCAATTGAAGCAGAGAAGTTTGCGAGCTGTTTTTTTTAAGGCTGGGTGAAGACTGACTGCTGGAGCAGATCAAAAAAGGATTAGACGTTATGAGACGTTATGATTTCTTCCATGGTCATAGACCGACGGAGGCTGACGACGAAGGTTGAGTGACACACACACCTTCGCCAGTCTTTTTTTAATTACTACTGTTATTTGTTTTGAAAAATCGTTCGCCAAAAACCACAATCATGGAAGCACAAAACCGCAATAATGGAATTATGTTTTGATAGGGTCGCGAGACCAGAACCATGAGCGGACCAGCGTCGCGTTCGTCTGACAATGGGGAAGAGAAGTTAGCCAGGACGCTGATGTGAAGAGGTAAGGTGTTATAAGCTAAATTATTCTTTATTCCTGACTATTCTTCTGTAGCGGGGGGGGGGGGGTGACTGAAATGAAGCTTCTACATTGAATCATTCAAAAGTTACAGACGTTTTTCCAAACTGTGCCATTTGGCACAATTTGGCACAGTTCCAAAACGCCTGGGAACAGCCTGAGGAAAAAGCTGTGTAATATATTCAGTTTTTGTGGTATTGTTACAAAATTTGGACCTCAGCTGGATAACACTTGGTTCTACATTTCTGATGCATTTTCCAGCCCGGATCTGAAGCTGTGTGCCATTTGCAAGCATTTGTATCCAAAAAAACACCCAGGCCAAATTTATTTTCTTCAAGTTCAGTATGTTTAGATGACTGTAACTCAGTGGCCGGAGCACTTAGAGAGATTATGACTGTTTTGCCAAAAAATTCAAAGTGTTTTCTTTTAAATGAGACCAACCCCATGAAGATGCTGCAAAGGGTTGAAGAACAGCTTTTGATTTACTTAGGGCATATTATTTTTTGGCGTTTTTAGGAAAATTGACCGGAGTGCAAGGGGTTAATAAAATAATTGTTTTGGTTACTTTTCTTAAAAATGAGCCATTATTTTCAAGATCACCCATTAATGGTTTGTACTATTGACTCTTTTCCCACCAGTGTGTTAACAGACAAAAATAGAAATCATGATGCAAACACATACACTACCGTTCAAAAGTTTGGGGTCACCCAGACAATTATTTTGTGTTTTCCATGAAAAGTCACACTTATTTACCACCATGAGTTGTAAAATGAATAGAAAATATAGTCAAGACATTGACAATGTTAGAAATAATGATTTGTATTTGAAATAATAATTTTTTCCTTCAAACTTTGCTTTTGTCAAAGAATCCTCCATTTGCAGCAATTACAGCATTGCAGACCTAACATGATTGCACAAGTGTTTTCTAATCATCCATTAGCCTTCTGATGCAATGAGCAAACACATTGTACCATTAGAACACCGGAGTGATAGCTGCTGGAAATGGGCCTCTATACACCTATGTAGATATTGCACCAAAAACCAGACATTTGCAGCTATAATAGTCATTTACCACATTAGCAATGTATAGAGCAGGGGTCTGCAACTTTTTTTTTTTTTTTTTTATTACTTATTTTGTACCCGTAGGTAGATTTGTTCTGCAGTCTGGTGACAAGCCACGAGTTACTGGCCGCTGCGTGCGCAAGCGCCCGTATCCCGTAGCCGAAGAGCCGTTTTGCCCGTCTCCGACTAAAACAGACGTGGCTGAGAGCCGCAATGGCAATTTGACCTTTAAAATAAAGATTATGCTGCTTATAAAGTTTTTTATATACTGTACATAGCTCTGAATATTATGTGGCATTAATGAATTCCTACTACAGCAGTGGGAAAAAACTGCTTATAGCTTCATTTATATAGCTTCATTCATGAAATAAATGTTAGATATATATTATAAATTGTTTTGTGCTGAAAAATAAATTTCTGAATATCTGACCATAATTTTTGCATAGTTTTAATTATCAGCACATTCATAAATTGTTTAAATCTGAAAAATATCACCCATCTCCTACTTTCAACAGTGATCACACAGCTTTAGTTCCTGATATTTTCATAAATTAGAGATGAAAGTTTCATTTAGAAGAAGCTACTTTTCATCCTGTTTCCTCATAATGCTCCTTGTTCAAATGTATTAATATAATATAAATCTGTATCCTTCACTTGTTCTCCAGACTCTCAATTTGACAACTAGTGGATTGGTTGTGGGCGGCGCGGTGGAGAAGTGGCTAGCACTGCGGCATAGTCCCCCAGCGGGGTCCGGGGTGGGATGGGGGGCAAGGGGGGCAAAGCCCCCCGAAGCTCCTGGGTTTTTATGATTTTTAAGTACCAGAACTGTGCTTAAATGACATAAAACAAACAGCTGAATGCCACTTATTAATGTATAATATTGACTTATGTTCCAAGAAGATAGCATTCCTAAAATATTCCAACAAGCATTATCCATCACATGCTTTAACACTTGATCAAATCAAAATCAGTTAATTTTATCTGTTCCATAATAGAAATAAAATTCCAACATACCATTACTTTTTATAATTTCAGCATTCATTTCAGATCACCAGTTTCAATCTCTATTGAGTCTTGAGCAGTTCATTTTGCACAATCACTGATGTAGCCAAGTCTTAGGAATATTCAAAAGTTATGAGTCAATGTCCACTGTGCACTGTCAATTTCAAACTGTTTGGAATCATAAAAGGGGATGGTTAACTCTTATTACCGTTTCATCCTTCGCGCCAGCCCAGCTCATACAGACGTAGAGTTAATGACTCTCCACCTGGCCATATCGATTACCGGTGGCCATACGCCACTTCCAGTCCTGCCTGAAAGGGCGCAGCTTCACTGCGTTCGTGGACCACAAGCCGCTAACGTACTTAACGTACTTTATCTTCCTGGAAGATAAAATAAAGCGGAATTTGGCAAATTAACAGAAAATCACATCCCTGAGAACACGCCGCCATGAATCTTTGAAAAAGCATACAACGAGCCATTTGATTGGTCCAATCGTTTGCAACTATCCAATCGCAGGGCTGTTTACAGTACAGCAGTAGCTTGAACACAACACATCCGGGTTATCGCGGGAGACGACTTCCGACTTTGTGTTGATTTTCGCTGACGGTGATTAAACTTTAACATGTTTTTTTTTAGATTTTACAAGATCACCATAATCTTCAAATTTAGAATTACATTTTAAAAACTAATGAACTAAAATAAAATACATTTTAATTAAATACTCATTATTTATTTTCCAAAGCCACAGGGAGCCGCAGCAGAGGGATGAAAGAGCCGCATGCGGCTCCGGAGCCGCGGGTTGCCGACCCCTGGTATAGAGTGTATTTCTGATTAGTTTAAAGTTATCTTCATTGAAAAAAAGTGCTTTTCTTAAAAAAATAAGGAAATTTCTAAGTGACCCCAAACTTTTGAACGGTAGTGTAAGTCACTAAATTGTTTATTACAATCAGCAGCAAATTCCAGATTATTCAGAATGTGCAAAATTCAAACTGTAAGACTGGGTCACTCAGCAGCTGGGATGTGCAGCTCACACTGGTCCCAGTTCAGCAGATCTTTGGCCTGCATCTCTGTAAATAGTGACGCAAGGTCCAGTTTGGGGTGGATCGTTTCCCACTTGCCTAGACAAAAGACAGAAATGGGTGGTGGTTAAATAAAGGAAGTTTAAAACATATTTGGGAAATACACTTGTTGCTAAAAGCCAGTGGTGGAATGTGAATGAATGAATGAATCTTTATTTCAGATAGGTTAAAAGTAAAGATTAAAAGAAAATAGAATAACAAAAGGGGAAAAAAATCTAACAAGGTCGAATTAAACAATAACTCCTCTGATTATACAGTTCAACATAGGTTATCTGAAATGGGTGATGGCTGAAGCTGCAGCTTATATTGCCCACCATATTCCATCCAAGAATTCAAAAGAAAAACAAAACAGGAGCGATTACAATTCCAATGTGAATATAAAGTACTTCGCTGTTGTATTTAGCCACAATTTTCATGTAGCTGCACTTCAGTAAAGTCGATTTTACAAGGGCTGCGTTACATTTAAAATCATCTGTTTTTACTGTGGCCTCAGCAATCAGAATGAATTAATACATTCACTTGAATGGAATCTAGTACTTTAACTGAAGGTGTGCATCACCAAGTATGGAGTCGCTCAGTCAAAATATGGAGTTTTTATCAATAAAAGTTTGTCTTGTCTGTAAAAGTGTCTCTTCTTGCCCTCGCTTCAAGTGTGGGTGGTGTTTTGTACTTGTATTGCTAAAATATAAAAGGAAACACTACAATGGGTCTCAAATATTTGTAATGTGTCCTGTTACTGCATGAGTTTATTGATGATAGACTATAAACTACACATATAAACTAAGTTATATTGATGACTGAACAACTCCCATTCCCCAAAAGATACAGTTATGAACATAACTCACAAAGGATCACACAAGTGATCTGACAAAAAAATAAATACAGTAACAAGCGGTTTATTTTACAGTTGATGTGCCTTTCATTTTCAATTATTCTGTAATTAATATTCACACAATCAAATAAATCTCAGTTCAGTCCCTTTTATATTAAGTGGAAATTGTGCTACTTTGGTTGTGCTACTTTGGTTTTGACACTTTACCTATAAAAGCAAAGGATTTCAGTACTTTCCACAGTGGCGAGGTCCATTGTGGGGCGGCTGCTTTTCCTTTCCTCCTGCCTAGACGTACGACAGAAATGGATGGTGATTAGTTAAAGCAAGTTCAAAACTTATACAGGCACATCTCAAAAATTATAATATCATGAAAAAGTTCAATATTTTTGTTACTCATTTCAGAAAGTGAAACCCATATATAGATTCATTACACGGACAGTGATATATTGCAAGTGTTTATTTTAATTTTGATGATTATGGCTACAGCCCATATTAACCAACACCTCAGCGGCCAACATTTCTATTTAAAAACTTAAATTCTATTAAAATAAATAAACGCTTGAAATATATCACTGTCTGTGTAATGAATGTATATAATATATGGATTTCTCTTTCTGAAATGAGAGACAAAAAATATTGAATTTTTTCATGACATTCTAATTTTTGGAGATGTACCTGTATTAGGGAAATACACTTAAAGTCAGTGATGGGATGTGACAAAAATGCTTTGTTTCCCTGACAAGCACCACAGAATCCACTCTGTACAGGTACAAGTACATTATCAATCCAGGAATTTATGGTGGAACAGCACAACAACACTGTTCCAACACCTTTTATGGAAAATCCACAGAATCGGTGTGTGGGTCTACTCTGACGCTTTAGAAAATTATATGAATGACTTTATAAATCACTGGTTTGAAAAAGCACCTGTATATGTCGAGATTTCAGCTCCTGTGGTCCACTTGACCTGCATCCACAATATAAACACTGAGGGAGGCTAAACCCTGGCATGTGGAAACACATTCTAGGAAGAAATTACACACAATTTAATGCACAGCACCAAAGTGCAGCACGTACACAAACCAGGACTTTAACCAGGATTAACATATTTCATCGTTTTGCTCTCACAAGCGAATACTTAGGACAAAACAAGCGCGAATCAACAGTTGGCTACTAGCTAGCTACTAGCTAACACTCGTTAGCCAGCACAGGACGGCGCTGTATGGCTCAAAAAAAGTGAGTTTACCACCAACAGGATAAATAAGCGAACAGATGCACAATATTACAAATCACTCACCATCGATGGTTCTCTCACGTTCGTCTTCAGCATGTCCGTAGTCCGGTTCTATGCTGGGCTGCATCTGTATCGGTGCGGATCGCTCCTCACTGTGGATCTGCCAGCAAGCAGAGAAAACCCCGCACCTCGTCGTTGGACCACGGTGTAGATTTCCGCAAAACCTACAACGCTGTCTGTATTAATATCGTATTTACTCCGTGACCGAGTTAGTCCGTGAAATATTGCAAATGGCGGTCGTGTAAATTCCACTGAAGACGGACGCTTTCGTGACGTTACGCACTGACCAATCAGTGGCTCGCAGTCTGTTGACGTCACATCTCGGCTCGACTCAGCACGGTTGTACCCTGCCCTCGATCAGGCACGAAAATAGCGCCTGCTAACCGGTGCTGGGGCTAATGGAAAAGGCTACAAACGCAGGCTGAGCCGTAACGTGTTGGGCCAAGCGGGACTAGTGGAAAAGGGCCTTTAGTTCTATGCACCTCCTGGGGAGAGTAAGAATGACTGGAGCCGTGGAGAGAAGAAAGGTGTGAAAGCGGCGCCGGTGTATGTTATGTTAATGTGCCACACATTCCTTTGTTAAACAACAATGTATGATGGTTGGAAGCTCCAGGTCTTGATGCATGGGATTAAAGATATAAAAGGGGAATGCACAGAGACCCAGGAGCACTGAGCGCTGTTTCGCTGTTTACTGTTATGTTGTTGGGGAAAGAATAAAGCCTCGTGTCGTTCAACTCATTGCCTCGCCTATTCCTTTCTCCACAATGCTATTTTATTTTGTAAGCTTGCATTTTTTACATTTTAGGCTAATATTTAGCATCTTTATGCTAACTTCCTGTGACATTAAGCTACTTCTGCTTTTATGCTAATGTTTGTTAAGATTAGCCTGTCTGAGCATGTAAGCTACCATTTTTTTTTACCTTTAAGCTTATATTTAGCATCTTTAAGCTAATTTCCTGCAGTGTAAAACTGTTTTTATTATACTAATTTTTTTTCAAGCTTGTGCTAATTTAGCATGTAAACTAGCATTTTTGACACTTAAGGATTATTTTTAACATATTTGAGCTAACTGAATGCAACTTAACCCTTAGAGTGTGACATTTTGCGTGCCCCTAGTGGCAGAGTGTGACGCTGCGCCTGTCATCTCATTTTGACATGATCGTCTCCATTGAGGATTTGTATTGATTTGTACTGATCTGCCAGTTTCAGAAGGTGGCAGACATCTGTTGGAGAACTCAGTGGATGACATTTAATACACCAAAGAAGAAAAACTCATTTCATTTTCCTGTTTTTAGCATTTTAGTCTAGAAAGCTAATATGGCCGCGATCAGTCATTGTCACCATCACTTAGACAGCTTTGTACGTGGAAAAGAGCTGCAGAATACAAGCAAAATTTATGTGGGATAATCAAAAGACTTTGTAAATGTGGTAGAGAGCGTAAATGACCGACAGAATGCAAAATAATGACCACAATGGGTGAAAACACAGCGACCATGCCAGCCAGCCAGCCCCCCTTTGTCAAAAGTAAGTGAGGAATTTCTGTTTTTTTTTTTAATGTACTGACTTCTTGTTCATATACGTTGAAGGTAAGATGATGAGGTACCTCTGTACAAAAAAAGGTGTCAAAAGACTGAACCATTCTTTGTGTAAATACATCCAAAGTCCAGTTTTGACTGAGTTATGGAATTTAAAGAGGTGCTGTGACATTATGCAAATTAGATGTGTAAATTTATTCCTATCTGAAACTTTGGATCATATTTTGCATCTTTCTAATTGACAGTAAGCCATTATCTCTTACCACTTTCAAGTTATAGCCTTGGAAATCTGAACTACTACCACTCTTGACCACTAGGGGTTATGTCACAATTCGGCGACAGACACATTCAAAGAGTTAACTTCTTGCACTCTGGTCAATTTCCCTAAAAACGCCTAAAAATAACGTACCCAAAGTAAATCAAAAGCTGTTCTTCAACCCTTTGCAGCATCTTCATGGGGTTGGTCTCATTTAAAAGAAAACACTTGGAATTTTTTGGCAAAACAGTCATAATCTCTCTAAGTGCTCCTGCCACTGAGTAACAGTCATCTAAACATACTGAACTTGAAGAAAATAAATTTCGCCTGGGTGTTTTTTTGGATACAAATGCTTGCAAATAACACACAGCTGTCAGATCCAGGCTGGAAAATGCAACAGAAATGTAGAACCAAGTGTTATCCAGCTGAGGTCAAAATTTTGTAACAATACCACAAAAAATGAATATATTACACAGCTTTTTCCTCAGGTTGTTCCCAGGCGTTTTTGAACTGTGCCAAATTGTGCCAAATGGCAGTTTGGAAAAAACATCTAACTTTTGAATGATTCAATATAGAAGCTTGATCTTGGGCTCTAATGAAAGGTGACACTCAGGGCTGTGTGTGTGTGTGTGGGGGGAGTTGTTTATTCATTCATGAATGAATGAATGAACAAACAAGCCCCCACACACAAAGAAGCATGCCACGTAAAAAATGTGTGGCTTTTTTTTTTTACAAGAAAAAATAACCTACAGTGCACTAAAAATTATACTAAAATATCTGTAATGTAGAAGATAACAACTCCCACCCCCCACCCCCGCTACAGAGGACGGACATCGCCCATCGCTACATGACGGACCGTGGGGATGGTGCGCCGTGGTCTACTACGCACAGTTGTACTAAAATATCTGCAATAATATCTGCAATCCGCTACAGAAGAGTAGCGGGGGGGGGGGGCGTTCATGGTCCGGACGCATCTCACAGACCGTGTCCAGTCCGTGCGCCGCGGTCCGTCATGTTGCGATGACGCACAGTTGTAATTTACCGATCGGTCAAAAGTCATTTTGATTACAATTTTCAGGGATAAAGAATAGTTTAGCTTATAACACTTACCTGTCCACAACAGCAGTGTCGCTGGCGAACTTCTCTTCCTCATTGTCAGACGAACATGATGCTGGTCCGCTTGTTACGGACTCGTGGTTCTGGTCACGCGATCTGGTCAAACCATGATTCCATTATTGCGGTTTTGCGCTTCCATGATTGCGGTTTTGGCGAATGATTTTTCAAATCAAATAAGAACAGTAGTAAGAAAAAAAGACTGGCGAACGCGTGTGTGTCACCCAGCGGCTTACACAAAACAGATTTTACGCACGGGACGTACGCTTTCAATTGTCGAAGTTCTCTGCTTCAATTGGCTCGCTGTATTCGCAGCCGTTGGTAGGCGGGTCCTTCTTGCTAGGTTTTCAGTCATTGGTTCTTCAAGGTTTCAGAAACCCAATTCAAGGCTCTTATTAGTCGAATGAGAGGTCAATCAAATCTAAACCAATCAAAGCACTCCTTTGGCTTTCTGTTCGCGGCTGTGTCTGCAGCTTTTTTTTTTTTTCAGTGCGCCCTAGGACGCAGCCCTAGGACACACACTGTGCGTCCTAGGGCGCCCTCGTGCGCCCTAGGACGCAGAGACGTGACCACCTGCGGTATCCCGGAGTGCAAGAGGTTAAGCTATTTTTTTCTTTTATGCTAATATTTTAAAATATCCACCTTATTCCTAGATCCCATGATGCCTTGCGTGAATTATGGTAGCAACTTCCGGTACTAGTTTAGAATGTATTGTTGATGCTGAAATGGGACACTTTTCCTTGTTAAAAAACAATGACTTCGGCATCAGAAATGCGGGAACACGGCCTTTTGCACCTCAAAAACAGTAATATAATCATACCACATCCCACAACTATGGAGGGATGAGAAGATGACCTTAAAAAGTGGCCAGTAGCTCCGTGGACAGTAGCTCTGTTAGTTCGCTCCGGTGCTAACATGTTAATGCTGTAAACAAATAAAAGCTCTGAGATATATCACTGTTTTCACTGTGGGGGCACGGTGGGGGTTTCTCCACCCAGACAGGGCAGGGGAAGGGGGAACAATGGACCGAAGGAGGAGGTGTCACCGGGGGTTTCAGACAGGACTGTTGGGTCTATGTGCCCCCCGGGGAGAGTGAGAGCTGTCGGAGCCGCTGAGGGTAGAAGGGTGTAAGAGTGGCCCCGGCTTAATGTCATGTTAATGTGCCACACATTCCTTTGTTCAAACAACAGTGCGTTATGGTCGGAAGTTCCGGGTCTCAGTGCATGGAAATAAAGAGATAAAAGTGGAATGCACAGAGACCCGGGATCGCTGTTTGCTGTACTTCATGTTGGAGAAAGAATAAAGTTTCTGTGTCATCCAACTCATTGCCTCACCTGCCTCCTTCCTCCACACCACCGCAATAAAGTCGGCTGCATTTTGTTAAATTATGTTGGACATAATCAAATTTACCTCAGAGCAGACGTAGAGTCTAGTCAGAGCCACAAAGAACCACAACACCGTGCTTGGGCGTTTTAAATTCGGGGTAAAACGTCAGATCTGTGACATTCATACAAGTGAAAACATACCTGGTGCTGCTGTCTGTACCACCGATCACATCAACAATCCTTTAATTTTCAGTGCATGATCTACTTACTCATTGCTGTTGAAGCCACAGATTTAGCTGTGCTTATCTGTGAGGAGCCTCACACCATGAACAGCAGCAAGTACCAGAACTATGCAAAAACATTCAAAAATACAAAAACTACAAGTGCTGAAATTAGCTGCCACTTGAGTGCAAAACACGTATCTGGACTGTACATTAAAATGAATTTGAAAAACTTTTAAAAACGCTATTTTAAATGCCCGATACTCCACTCTTACTGACTGATTTAACACTAGGTCAGCCGAAACTGGAAGCTCCGCCCATAATCATTCCTACAGCGGCACCCCCAGGAGTAAGGTGGATAATGCTATTTTTTAACATGTAAGCTAGCATCTTTTACATTTTAGGCAAATATTTACTATCTTTACGCTAACTTTTTTTTTTAACATTAAGGTACTTCTGCTTTTATGCTGTTTGTCAAGATTAGCCTGTTTTAGCATGTAAGCTAACATTTTTCCACTTTTAAGCTTATATTTAGTAACTTTTGGCTAATTTCCTACAACCATAAGCTATTTCTGCTTTTATACTAATGTTTCTCCAATATTAGCCTATTTCAGCATGGAAACAAGCATTTTTAAATTTTACACTTATATTTAGCATTTTTGAACTAACTTCCTACTGTGGTGATGTGAAAATGATGAGGCAGAGTTCTCTCTCAAATTCAGTTTTATTCACAACACCATCATCTCAAAGCAGAGAAAGAGAATGACACAGTAAACTCTCGTCCTTAAATATCAGGAACTTCACACTTCACAGATCACTTCACACAGACCACCTTGCATTATAAAGACAGTCACAATGCATTTCTCTCCATGATATCACTTCCACTGTCTCCAATGCATCCCTTCCTTAATCCTTTAATTGAACCCCCCACAGTCTCAAGCCTTGCATACCAAGGCTAAGATTCCTGCAGCTTCCTGCCTTTGTTCTGACCTAAAATGTGAGTCACAAAACAGGTCCCATGTGTGTGTCCACCACACTACAACATTACGTTAATTTTGCTCATTTTTCAAGTTTAGACTATTTAAGCATGTAAGCTAGCATTTTTATAGTTTCAGGCTCAAATTTAGCATTTTTCAGCTATTTCAGCATTTTTAACTTGCAGCTAAAACAGTTCAGTATTTTTACATAGTTTTATAGGACTTCAGCTAATAACTTAGCAGCATTTCAGCTCAAGTATTCAGCATTTAATTTACTTTTTAGTCATGTGTAACTTGTGGCAAAATTGGATCGGAATCAAAAGATAATTTTGCTCTTGCCATTCATTTCAATGAAGATTTTTTTTCCAGGCTTTCTACTGTGACATAAGAGGGAGAGCGGAATTAACTGCAGTTCTTGGACATTTAAAGAGACATGCACTGAGGAAGGCTGGCAGAGATGATTCATAATGATGCAATAATAAAATAATTAAAGACAATTTGGTCAAAGTGTGTCACAAACGTTTCATTTGTACAAATGGGAACTGTCAGTCAGGGGTTGCACTTTTCATTTTGACTGTGCTGTAAAAATTCCATCATTTTATTTTGATTGTAATTGTCAAAATGATAGAGAGCGTTCAGATTTTTCTGTCACTGCTGAGAAAGATCTGTCAATGAAGGACAATTTTCAATTAACGCAACCTCTGCTGTCATTGTGTTGGAAAAGTGCAGTAAACAGGGCCTTTAAATTAGAGACTTTTTAGTTTTGGTATTGTGATGAATTTTTTCCATAATTTTGTGAGTTTTCATTTTAAATTTTGGACTTTTTTTTTTTTTTTTTTTTAGCAAATTTGCAACCTTTTCAAGTAAATGTGATACCAATGTGTGCAAAAAAAATTTCTCAGAAATTTGTGACATGAAGAATTAAAGCTCTTTTCTTGTTAATTCAGCTACTTTGCAAATTTAAATATGAGACTGTTTATACTTATAATTTTTATGATTTTTTTTAAATTAAATTTGTGACTCCTTTGTATATTTTACACTTTATTCTCACAAATTTGTAACATTTTTCAAATAAATTTGAGGCATGCATGGGCAATATTTTATTTTACTATTTTTGACATTTTTCCTCATAAATTTGAGTTTTATGAAGATTTATTTGGCTTATTTTAAATTTGCAACTTTTTCATCTTAAAATTAAGCGTTTTATTTCTAAATTTAACTCACTTTTTTGTAAATTTTTCCTCATAAATTTGCCACTTTTTTCTGAAAAATTTGTGATTTTTTTTCTCATAAATTAGCAATTTTTTTCTTGTGCATCTGCAACGTTTTTGAATTTTTTGTATAAATGTGCACATTTTTTTCTCATAAATTTGCAACTTTTTTCCTGTAAATTTTCAACTCATAAATTTGCAACAATTTTCTCATAAAATTGGAACTTTTTCCCAAAAATCTGCAACTTTTTCCTTCATAAATCTGCACCTCTTTTTCTTATAGATTTTCATTTTTTTTTTCACATAAATTAGCAAATTCTCAGAAATTTGCAACTTTTTTTCTGAAAATTTTGTGACTTTTTTCTCATACATTTGCACTAATTTTTCTTAAAAATTTGGAAATTTTTCCTGTAAAATTTCAACTTTTTTCATAGATTTCCAACTTTTTTCTCAAAAATTACTTTTTTAAATACATGTGCACATTTTTTCCTCATAAAATTGCAACTTTTTTCCTGTAAATTTTCAACCATTTTCTCATAAATTTGCAACATTTTACTGATAAAATTGAAACTTTTTTCTCAAAAATGTGCATTTTTTTCATGTAAATTTGCAACTTTTGGCCACATACATCTGCAACTTTTTTTTTATTAAAAAACTGACTTTTTCTCATAAATGAGCAATTTTTTTCTTGTAAATCTGCAAATTTCTTCTGTAAAATTTCAACTTTTTTCATTTGTGAATTTTTTCCTCATAAATTTGCTATTTTTCCCTGTAAATTGTCAATTTTTTAAAATAAATTTGCAACTTTCCATCCATCCATCCATCTTCTATCACTTTTCTGGAGGTCCAGGTCGCGGAGGCAGCAGTTCAAGCAGAGAAGCCCAGACTGTCATCTCCCCAGCCACCTGCTCCAGTTCTTCAGAGAGGATACCAAGGCGTTCACAGACCAGCTGGGAGACATAAGCCTGTTTTCCACTAGCCCAGCACACCTCGGTACGGCTCGATTCACTTCAGTACGGCTCGGAATGCTTCTGTCTCCATTAGCACGCTGTTGTGCTTGTGCTGTGATGGTTTGTGTTAGGAGGTTTTAGAAGCGGGGCGGCAGCAGATTCTCAGCGAGGCGGGGCCACACTCCCGTGACGTTACGCACCCGACTGAGTCCTTACTTACACGAGACAAAAAAGGATCCAAGGATTATTGCCTTGCTCGCTCTGTGGTTTTATCTCACAATTAATTTTATCTCATAATTAAGCTGCAACAACACAAGTCACTTTTGTTTTGAATTAACTGCCAAATGACCTAGAAATAATGAGCTGAAACTTGTTTTTATTTGTATTAAATAATGAGACGGTGGCACACTGGACTACACCAAATTGTATTATTTTTTACATCCTAGGGCATTTTGGATGTACTGAATTAAAAAAATTCATGTTTTTCACCTTCAGGTCAACGTTTGGAACAACAGTATTATTATTTTCCGTTTAGATGATGCTACACTCCTTCTAAAGTATTGTAAATCTCTGAATTTGGAATGCCGATAGAACATTCAATTTACATATACTTGTACCTACTTTGACTTGGTGCTAATTTTTTATGATATTTCAATAAAAAGAACAGAAAGCTTACAAAAAGATTTGTTTTTTGGTCTAGTTAAAAATTACATTACCTTTACAATGGTTGACCCGTGACAGGAAGATCAGCATAATTTTGATCAGACTAGGCAATGGAATTTCTATGTAATTATACTGTTTTATAATTCAGTGTTATAACAGACAAACCACACTTTCCAAAACAATTCCATTTTATTATATACAAAATATTAAAAGAAAAAAAAAATTTGCAACACAACATGAAGGTTAATCGACATTTTATACACGCCGACCACTGAGTGTCTCTACACCAGCTTCCCAAACTGGGTCACGAAGACTCGGATGAATTAATCCGTCTCTGCCAGCTGTGGGTCAGGAAGGCTCGGTTGAATAATCCGGGCGGGCTGTCGCGGCGGACGCGTGGGATGATTCTACAAGGAAAATGCACACAATAAAATACAGCACGAAAGTGCAATATATACAGAAAAGACAATAGTTTTTAACAAGAATACATAAGAATACATAAGTTAGATGAGCTAGCGGCTATCTCCCGTTATGATAGCACTTACCGGGAGTGCTCTCTCCTTTTGTTTACTGAGACGTGGCTAACTGAACTAGCAGCAGATGCTAACATTGAGCTGGAGGGTTTTCACACGATACGAGCTGACCGAACACCAGAGAGTGGCAAAACTAGGGGCGGTGGAGTGATCATGTATGTTAACAACAACTGGTGCAGACCGGGACATATCACTGTTAAACAACGACACTGCAGCAAAGACATTGAGTTGCTAGCTGTTAGCATGAGGCCTACATATCTCCCGAGAGAACACTCACACGTGATCTGCATTGTTGTTTATGCAAATCCGACGACGAACGCTGGGACAGCGCGTGACGTCATCCATTCAGTAACCAGCAGGCTGCAGACAGAACACCCAGATGCTCTTCTCCTCATCTCAGGCGATTTCAACCACGTTTCACTGTCTCCCATTCTGCCCACTTTCACCCAGTATGTCACATGCCACACTAGAGACAATAAAACACTGGATTTGTTCTACGCAAACACTAAGGAGGCGTACACCTCATCACAACTCCCCCCACTTGGGAGATCGGATCACAACTTGGTTCATCTCCGACCGGTGTACAAACCCCTAGTGCACAGACAACCTCCGGCCATGCACACTGTGGAGTTATGGTCTGAGGAGACAATGGACACTCTAAAGGACTGTTTTGAAGCCACTGCCTGGAAGCAGCTCTGCGATCCACATGGTGAGGACATCGATGGCCTCATTCACACCTTCACGGGCTACCTCAGCTTCTGTGTGGACAAATCCGTTCCCACCAAGACCATACGGCGTCACTCAAACAACAAACCCTGGATCAACCCTGAGATAAAAACACTTCTGAGAGAGAAGAAGAGGATCTTCAGGTCGGGGAACAGGGAGATGCTGAAGTCCGTACAGAGGGAGCTGAGGAGAAAGATCAGAGAAGGCAAGGACAGCTTCAGGAAGAAGATGGAGGACAAGCTGCAGCAGAGCGACATCAGCGGGGTCTGGAGAAACCTCAAAACCATCTCGGGGCTCCAGAATACCTCCCCCCAGGCCACGGGGGGCAGGGAGTGGGCGAACAACCTGAATCTGTTTTTCAATAGATTTGACCAACCGCCCTCCCCCCTGTCTGCACAACAACCACTGCTGCCTCTAAGAAATCAAGTCCTGCTACCCACTCCCCACTCCACCGACACCCCCCCCCACTCCCAACACACAGCCCCCCATCCTGACCCTGACCAAGACCCAGGTGAGGACGGAGCTGAGGAAGATCAAGGCGAGGAAGGCGTCGGGACCGGACGGCATCAGCGCAAAGCTCCTCAAGTCCTGTGCAGACCAGCTGTGTGGGATTGTGACGTATATCTTCAACATGAGCCTGAAACTGGGGAGGGTACCACAGCTGTGGAAAACATCTTGTGTGGTACCTGTACCAAAAACTTCCCACCCCAAAGACCTGAACAGCTTCAGACCGGTGGCCTTGACGTCCCACTTGATGAAGACCCTGGAGAGACTGCTCCTTGCTCATCTCCGCCCCCTGGTGGAACCAGCGATGGATCCACTCCAGTTCGCCTACCAGCATGGCATTGGGGTGGAGGATGCGGTGATCTTCCTCCTTCACCGTTCTCTGTCCCACCTGGAGAAGCCCGGGAATATGGTGAGGATCATGTTCTTTGACTTCTCCAGTGCTTTCAACACCATCCAACCGATGATCCTGAAGGACAAGCTGCTGCGCACAGGGGTGGACCAGCACCTGTCATCATGGATCCTGGACTACCTCACGAACCGGCCTCAGTTTGTGAGAACCCGGGACTGTGTTTCCGACACGATCATCAGTAGCACGGGGGCCCCCCAGGGAACGGTGCTGGCTCCCTTCTTGTTCACTCTTTATACTGCGGACTTCTCACACAACACAACACATTGCCATCTACAGAAGTTCTCTGATGACTCTGCGATCGTTGGTCTCATCTCCAGCGGAGATGAAGCTGAGTACAGAGGGCTTATCCAGGACTTTGTGGACTGGTGCCATCGGAACTGCCTCCAGATCAACGCGAGGAAAACTAAGGAGCTGGTGGTGGACTGCCGCAGGCATGGGCAGCCCCTCACAGCACCAGTAAATATACAGGGAACAGACATCGAGATGGTGACATCCTACAAGTACCTGGGTATTCATCTGAACAATAAACTAGACTGGTCACACAATACTGACGCACTCTACAAGAAGGGACAGCGCAGGCTGTTCCTGCTGAGGAGACTCAGGTCTTTTGGTGTACAAGGGGCGCTGCTGAAGTCATTCTATGACACGGTGGTGGCATCAGCCATCACTTTTGGAGTGGTCTGCTGGGGCAGTGGCATTACTGCAGCCGATAGGAAGAGACTGAACAAACTGATTAAGAAAGCTAGCTCTGTCCTGGGGCAACGCCTTGATCCGATGGAGGAGATAGGAGAGAGAAGGACGGTGGCTAAACTGTCATCTCTGCTGGAGTCCGAGTTCCACCCTATGCAGGACATACTGGATGCACTGAGGAGCTCATTTAGCAGCAGACTACATCATCCCAGGTGCACAACCGAGAGGTTTCGTAGGTCCTTCCTACCAACGGCTGTCAGACTGTACAACCTAAGCAGGGCTGCTCGCAGAGATAGCAAAAAGACGTAACAAACTAATAGTTTTTTTTTTGTTTTGTTTTTTTTTTGAATGCAAAAGATGCAATAGACTTACACAATGGTCCTCTCCGGCATACAACTAGGAACATACCGGTCGCTATGGAGGGTGAGAATATGTATGGGCACATAATCATACCATGTAGGATAACTAAATAGACGGTTATGCTGTTCCATCCCACCTAGCAACAATGCTCTGCACTGTGTGTGTTTATATATTTACATATTTATTCCATCTAGCTACAATGCTCTGCACTGGGTGTGTTTATATTTATATATCTATATATTTATTCCATCTAGCTACAATGCTCCGCACTGTGTTTTTATATATCTACATATTATTCCATCTAGCTACATTGCTCCGCACTGTGTGTTTATATACTTGCATATTTATTCCACCTAGCTGCAATGCTCCATACTGTGGGTGTTTATATATTTACATATTTATTCCATCTAGCTACAATGCTCTGCACTGTGTGTTCATATATTCATATATTTATTCCATCCAGCTACAATGCTCTGCACTGTGTGTCTGTGTGTGTGTGTGTGTATATATATATTTTATAGTAATATGTACGTATGTATATTAGCTGCTCTTGCTTGCTTGTTTTTCTTGCCTTCTGATTGTTGCTCTGAGTGTTGCTATCCCTGTGCTGTTGCAATCCTGGAATTTCCCCGTTGTGGGACTAATAAAGGCTTATCTTATCTTATCTTATCTTATAAGCTTATTTCAGCGTATTGTTCACATGAATAATTAAAATAAAAGCTTTAGTCCGCAGTGTGCTGCAATAAAGCAGCGATCCATCCACAAATGAACAGCTTTTTTATTGCATAAATAAACTGAGCGTCTTACCGAATATATTTGCAAAAAAACGCACAATAAAAAAAAATTAAAACTCACCGTTAAAGGACTCCGATGTCGAGACCTCCCGGTATATTTTTTCATTCCGGGCGGCTCCGTCTAACTCGTGCTGAATACGTTCGTCTGACAATGCAGTGAGCAGACACTGCACCTCCTTATTGGTCCATGGAACACCCTTATTACGCGAAGCCATTTTTGATAGAGAATAAATGAAAGTAGCACAGCAATACACTGAAAAGGAACCGCCAACAGTGGTTGCGTGCTGAGTAAAGACGGTCGTGAAGATTCTTTTTTTTTTTTTTTTTTTTCAAAAACTTTATTGAGAAGGTCGTGAAGATTTGGTAGATGAGGAGGAGGAGAGGGGCGGTTCCAACCTGACCAATCAGCGCCGGTTACGACCTGACCAATCAGCGGCGACCAGTCTGTTAACGTCACAACACGGCACAGCTCAGCACTGCTGTACCCTGCCCTGGAGCGGGGCTGAGAATCGCGGCTGTTAAACCGTGTTGGGGCTTGTGGAAAAGCGTACAAAGCGTGCTGAGCCGTCCCGTGTCGCGCTAAAGCGTGCTAGTGGAAAAGGCCCTATAGTCTCTCCAGTGAGTCCTGGGTCTGCCCCGGGGTCTCCTCTCAGAGGGACATGCCCAAAACACCTCAAGTGGGACGCATCCAGGAGGAATCCTGATCAGATGCCCATACCACCTCAACTGGCTCCTTTCAATGTGGAGAAGCAACAGTTCTAGTCTGAGCCTCTCCCGGATGACTGAGCACCTCACCCTATCTCTGAGGGTGAGTCCAGCAATCCTACAAAGAAAGCTCATTTCAGCCACTTGTATCCATGATCGCGTTCTTTCGGTCATTACCCAAAGCTCATGACCATAGGTGAGGGTAGGAACGTAGATTGACTAGTAAATCGACAGCTTTGCCTTAGAGCTTAGCTCCCTCTTCACAACATCACTGCAGATGCTGCTCCGATCTGTCTGTCAATCTCTCGCTCCATTCTCCCCTCACTCGTGAATAAGACCCCAAGATACTTAAACTCCTCCAAGGAGCTTGTCCCCAACCCGGAGAGGACAATCCACCTTTTTCCGGCTGAGGACCATGGACTCAGACTTGGAGGTACTGATTCTCATCCCAGCCGCTTCACACTCAGCGGCAGACCATCCCAGTAAGACCTGTAGGTCATTGCTGGATGAAGCCAGCAGGACATCATCTGCAAACAACAGAGATGAGATCCTGTGGTCACCAAACATGAAACCATCCGCTCCCTGGCTGCGCCTAGAAATCCTGTCCATAACATTTATGAACAGGATCAGTGACAAAGGGCAGCCCTGGTGGAGTCCAACTCTCACTGGGAATGAGTCCGACCTAGTGTTGGCAATACGAACCAAACTCTCACAACGGTCGTACAGAGACCGAATAGCTCGTAACAACAAGCCCGATACCCCATACTCCCGGAGCACCCCCACAACAAACCACGAGGGACGTGGTCGAATGCCTTCTCCAAGTCCACAAAAGACATGTAAACTGGTTGGGCAAACTCCCACGAACCCTTGAGGATTCTCGAGAGGGTAAAGAGCTGGCCCAATGTGCCTCGGCCAGGACGAAAACCACATTGTTCCTCCTGAATCCAAGGTTCGACCAATGGCTGGACTCTCCTCTCCAGTACCTTGGCATAAACCTTCCCAGGGAGGCTGAGAAGTGTGATCCCTCTAAAGTTGAAGCACACCCTCCGGTCCACTTTCTTGAAGAGAGGAACCACCACCCCGGTTTGCCATGCCAAAGGCACTGCCCCGACCTCCACGCAGTGTTGCAGAGGCGTGTCAACCATGACAGCCCTACAACATCCAGAGCCTTGAGGTACTCAGGGTGAATCTTGTCCACCCCCGGGGCCCGGCCACCAAAGAGATTTTTAACCACCTTTGCGACCTCAGCCCCTGTGATGGGCGAGTCTTTCTCTGTGGAAGTCGTGTCAGTGGGATTGAGGAGATCCTTGAAGTATTCCTTCCACCACCTGACGATGTCCCCAGTCGAAGTCAGCAGTGCCCCATCTGCACCATACAAAGTGTGGAGAGGGAGCCAATTCCCCCTCCTGAGCCGCCGGACAGTTTGCCGGAATCTCTTTGAGGCCGACCGAAAGTCTTGTTCCATGGCCTCACCGAACTCCTCCCATACCCGAGTTTTTGCTTCAGCAACCACCCGAGCTGCACTCCGCTTGGCCTGCCAGTACACCTCAGCTGCTTCAGGAGTCCTACAAGCCAACCAAGTTTGATAGGACTCCTTCTTCAGCTTAAAAGCCCCCCTCACCACTAGTGTCCACCACTTGGTTCGGGGGTTGCCACCACAAGATGCCCTGACAACATTCTGGCCACAGCTCTGGGCAGCCGCTTCAACAATGGAAGTGGAGGACATGGCCCATTCAGACTCCATGTCTCCAGACTCCCTTAGAATGTGGTTGAAGTTCTTCCAGAGGTGGGAGTTGAAGACCTCCCGGACAGGGGACTCAGCCAGACGTTCCCAGCACACCCTCACTATACGTTTAGGTCTACCAGGTCTGAATGGCATCCTCCCCTGCCATTGGATCCAATTCACCACCAGGTGGTGATCAGTTGACAGCTCGGCACCTCTTTTTATCCGAGTGTCCAAGACATGTGGTCACAGGTCTGATGACACGATAACAAAATCAATCATTGACCTGTGACCTAGGGTGTCCTGGTGTCAGGTGCACATATGGACACCCTTATGCTTGAACATGGTGTTTGTTATGGACAAGCTGTGGTTAACACAGAAGTCCAATAACTGAACATCACTCGGGTTCAGATCGGGCAGGCCGTTCCTCCCAATCACTCCCCTCCAGGTTTCACTGTCGTTGCCACGTGCGCATTGAAGTCCCCCAGTAGGGCAGTGGAGTCTCCAAGAGGAGCACTCTCCAGCACCCCAGTCAGAGACTCCAAAAAGGGTGGGTATGCTGAACCATCATTTGGTGCATAGGCACAAATGATGGTCAGGACCCGTTTCCCAGCCCAAAGGCACAGGGAAACAACCCTTTTGTCCACCGGCAAAAACTCCAATATAGAGCCAGCAAGGTGGGGGGATACAAGAATACCCACCCCTGCTCGTCACCTTTCACCTGGGGCAACTCCAGAGTAGGCCAAGCTCCAGCCCCTCTCCAGGAGACTGGTTCTGGAACCGGAGCTGTGTGTTGAGGTGAGACCGACTATATATAGCTGGTATCTCTCAACCTCATGCACCAGCTCAGGCTCCTTCCCCACCAGAGAGGTGACATTCCACATCCCAAAAGCCAGTATAGGAAGCTTGGGATCATACCGCCAAGGTCTCCGCCTTTGAACACCACCTGATCCACATAGCACCAGACCCCCATGGTCCCTTCTGCAGGTGGTGAGCCCACTGGAGGGTGGACACATGTAACTCCTTCGGGCTGAGCCCGGCCAGGTCCCATGGGCGGAATCCCGGCCACCAGATGCTAGCTATCGAGCACATTCCCCAGGCCTGGCTCCAGGGTGGGGCCCTGGTAACCACATACCGGGCAGGGTACACTGAATCCTTGTTCTAGCATTCATCATGAGAGTCTGTTGGATTGTTCTTAGTCTGGCCCTTCACCCAGGACTAGTTTGTCTTGGGTGACCCTACCAGAGGCAAACTGCCCTGGACAAAATAGCTCCTGGGATCACAAAGGCACGCAAACCCCCCACCATGATAAGGTGACGATCCATGAGGGGAAATTTGCAACTTTTTCTCATAAATTTGTGACTTTTTTCTCTAAATTAGCAATTTTTTTCTTGCACAATTGCAACTTTTTTCATGTTAAAATTAGACTTTTTACTTGTGAATTTTTTTCTTTCTCTCTTTTTTAAAGTGTCACTTTTTTCTGGTATATTTTGGTATTTTTTTCTGAACAAATTTGCAGGAAGAAAAAGTGGTCTTCATACCAGTTTTTTCTGGTATATTTTGGTATTTTTTTCCTCACAAATTTGCAGCCCCCCCATGGATCACCACCTTATTGTGGTGGGGGCTTGCATGCCCTAGTAGTGCTCCCAAGGACTATGTTGTCCAGGGCAATTTGCCTCTGGTAGGGTCTCCCAAGACAAACTGCTCCTGGGTGAAGGGCCAGACTAAGAGTGCTCCAATAGACTCCCATGATGACCAAAAAAATCAAGGACTCAATGTACCCCACCTGGTATGGGGTTACCGGGGCCCCGCCCTGGAACCAGGTCTGGGGGAGGTGGCTCGATGGCTAATTTCTGGTGGCTGGGTTTCTGCCCATGGGACCCGGCTGGGCTCAGCCCAAGGGAGTTACATGGGTCCGCCATCCACCGGACTCACCACCTGCAGGAGGGACCATGGGGGTCTGGTGCTATGTGGATCAGGTGGCAGGCAAAGGCAGAGACCTTCACAGTCTGATCCCCGGCTTTCGAAACTGGCTTTTGGGATGTGGAATGTCACCTCTCTGGTGGGGAAGGAGCTGGAGCTGGTGCACAAGGTTGAGAGATACCGGCTAGATATAGGTGAGCTCACCTCAGTGCACAGCTCCGGTTTTGGAACAAGTTTCCTGGAGAGGGGCTGGAGCTTGGCCTACTCTGGAGTTGCCCCG
This sequence comes from Pholidichthys leucotaenia, assembly GCA_020510985.1. Taxonomy (NCBI): domain Eukaryota; kingdom Metazoa; phylum Chordata; class Actinopteri; order Cichliformes; family Pholidichthyidae; genus Pholidichthys; species Pholidichthys leucotaenia. Next base: position 192,846,237 of record CM035843.1, on the reverse strand, counting down.
GGTGAGAGGTGATGGGCAGGGGTGGGTATTCTTGTACCCCGCCTTGCTGCCTTGACATTGGAGTTCTCTCCAGTGGATGAAAGGGTAGTTTCCCTGCGCCTTTGGGTTGGGAAATGGGTCCTGACCATCATTTGTGCCTATGCACCAAATGGTGGTTCAGAGTACCCACCCTTTTTGGAGTCTCTGACTGGGGTGCTGGAAAGTGCCCATCTTGGAGACTCCATTGTCCTACTGGGGGACTTCAATGCACAAATGGGCAATGACAGTGAAACCTGGAGGGGCGCATAAGGGTGTCCATATGTGCACCTGGCACCAGGACACCCTAGGTCGCAGGTCGATGATTGATTTTGTTTTTGTGTCATCAGACCAGTGACCACATGTCTTGGACACTCGGGTAAAGAGATGTGCCGAGCTGTCAACTGATCACTACCTGGTGGTGAGCTGGATCTGATGGCAGGGGTGGATGCCACTCAGACCCGGTAGACTTAAACGTATAGTGATGATGTGTTGGGAACATCTGCCTGAGGCCCCTGTCAGGGAGGTCTTCAACTCCCACCTCCGGAAGAACTTCAACCATAGTCTGAATGAGCCTTGTTCTCCACCTCCATTGTTGAAGCAGCTTCCCAGAGCTGTGGCTGCAAGGTTGTTGGTACATCTTGTGGTGGCAACCTCCGAACTATGTGGTGGACACCAGTGGTGAGGGGGAACATCAAGCTGAAGAAGGAGTCCTATTGAGCTTGGCTGGCTTGTGGACCTTCTGAAGCAGCCAAGTGGAGTGCAGCTTGGGTTGTTGAAGCAAAAACTCGGGTGTGGGAGGAGTTTGAGGCTATGGAACAAGACTTTCGGTCAGCCTCGAAGAGATTCTGGCAAACTGTCTGGCAACTCAGGAGGGGGAAGCAGCTCCCTGTCCACAGTGTGTAAGGTTCAATTCAATTCAATTCAACTTTATTTATATAGCGCCATTTCACAACAACAGTCATCTCATAGCACTTTCAACTGTAGGGGAAACCCCCACAGTTGCAGAAAAACCCCAGCAATCAGGCAATCCCCTGTGAGCAAGCGCTTGGCGATGGTGGAGAGGAAAAACTCCCTTTTAACAGGAAGAAACCTCCAGCAGAACCAGGCTCAGGGAGGGGCAGTCATCTGCTGCGACTGGCTGGGGGGTGAGGGGATAGAGAAGATGAAAAGAACAGACATGTAGAGAGCAAACAGCACGATGGGGACTCAATCTATGGGAGAGAACAAACAGATGTCAATGACCAGCAAAAAAAAAAAAAAAAAAAAAAAAAAATTAATTGAGAGTGAAGTAAGGAGTGAAGCCCAGTGCATTCTTGGAGGTCCCCCGGCTGTCTAAACCTATTAGCAGCATAACTAAGGGAGGGTTCAGGGACACATGATCCCTCCCTAATTGTAGGCTATATCAAAAAGGAAGGTTTTAACCCGATTCTTAAAAACAGAGATCGAGTCTGACTCCCGAATCCAGATTGGCAGCTGGTTCCACAGGAGAGGAGCTTGATAACTGAAGGCTGTGCCTCCCATTGTACTTTTGGAGATTCTAGGTATTACAAGTATTCCTGCATTTTGGGAGCATAGTGCTCTGTTAGGATAATACAGAAGTTGGGTTCAGAGTTCATCACAGCACTGAAACAGCCTTAGTGAAGATCAATAATGACCTCCTTATCGCATCTGATAATGGACTTGTTTCTGTACTTGTCCTTTTAGATCTTAGTGCAGCCTTTGATACTATCGATCATGACATTCTACTTGATAATTAGAACACTATGTTGGACTAAATGGAACTTCGCTGCAGTGGTTTAGATCTTATTTGTCCGATAGACTTCAGTTTGTTCACATCAATGATGAGTTTTCTTCCAACTCTAAGCTCAGTCACAGAGTTCCACAGGGATCTGTGTTAGGCCCTACTGTTTTTAGTTTATATATGCTTCCGTTAGGCAATATCATTAGAAAGCACTGTATACATTTTCATTGTTACGCAGACAACACACAATTATACCTGTCAATGAAGCCCGATGATTGTAATCAATTAGCCAAGTTAGATGCCTGTCTTAAGGAAGTCAAAGCCTTGATGGCTTGTAATTTTCTGCTATTAAACCCAGATAAGACTGAAGTCATTCTTGTTGGTCCAAAAAACCTTAGAAATTCCTTTCCAAATCAAACTCTTAATTTGGATGCCGCTACTCTCACTCTGAATAGTTCTGTGAGGAACCTTGGAGTTATTTTTGATCAAGATCTGTTCTTTAATTCACATATTAAATTTGTTTCTGAGACTGCCTTCTATCATCTGTGCAGTATTGCCAAGATTAGGAGCATCTTGTCTCTGAATGATGCTGAGAAACTGATCCACGCCTTTGTCAGCTCGAAATTAGATTATTGTAACTTGTTATTATCAGGTTGTCCTAAAATATCTTTAAAAAGTCTTCAGTTGATCCAAAATGATGCTGCACGAGTTTTAACTGGTTCTAGAAAGAGAGATCATATCTCTCCGGTTCTGGCCTCCCTACACTGACTTCCAATAGAGTTTAGAATTAATTTTAAAATCCTTCTTCTCACTTACAAAGCTCTTAATAATCAGGCCCCCTTATATATAAAAGATCTGATATTACCCTATCATCCTAACAGAGCACTATGCTCCCAAAATGCTGCATTACTTGTAATACCCAGAATCTCCAAAAGTACAATGGGAGGCAGAGCCTTCTGCTATCAAGCTCCTTTTCTGTGGAACCAGTTACCACTCTGGGTCCGGGAGTCAGACTCGATCTCTGTTTTTAAGAACAGGGTAAAGTCCTTCCTTTTCAATATAGCCTACGATTAGGGAGGAATCTTGTGTCTCTTAACCCCCCTTTTGTTTTGCTGTTAATAGATTCAGACTGCCGGGTGACCTCCAATAATGTACTTGGCTTCTCACTGTTCCTGTTCTTTATGTCTGTTCTCTTCATCCCCTCACCCCCAGACAGTCACAGCAGATGACTGCCCCTCCCTGAGCCTGGTTCTGCTAGAGGTTTCTTCCTGTTAAATGGGAGTTTTTCCTCTCCACCGTCGCTAAGTGCTTGCTCACAGGGGATCATCTGATTGCTGGGTCTTTCTGCAATTGTGGGGTTTTCCCTGCATTTGGTAGTGCTATGAGATGACTTTTGTTGTGATGTGGCGCTATATAAATAAAGCTGAATTGAATTGAATTGAATAGTATCAGATCTTTTAAATAAAAAAGGGGCCTGATTATTTAGAGCTTTGTAAGTAAGAAGAAGGATTTTAAACTTAATTCTAAACTCTATGGGAAGCCAATTAAGGGAGGCCAGAACCGGAGAGATATGATCTCTCCTTCTAGTACCTGTTAAAACTCTTGCTGCAGCATTTTGGATCAACTGAAGACTTTTTAAAGATGTTTTAGGACAACCTGATAATAAAGAGTTACAATAATCTAATCTAGAGCTAACAAAAGCGTGGATCAGTTTCTCAGTATCACTCTGAGACAAGATGCTCCTAATCTTAGCAATATTATGCAAATGATAGAAGGCAGTCTTAGAAACAAATTTAATATGTGAATTGAAAGACAGATCTTGATCAAAAATAACTCCAAGGTTCCTCACAGGGTTATTAAGGGAAAGAGTAACCGCATCCAAACTAAAAGTTTGATTTGGAAAAGTATTTCTAAGGTTTTTTGGACCAACAAGAATGACTTCAGTCTTATCTGAATTTAATAGCGGGAAATTGCAAGTCATCCAAGCTTTGATTTCCTTAAGACAGGCTTCTGACTTGGCTAACTGATTACTATCATCTGGCTTCATTGACAGGTATAATTGTGTGTCATCTGCATAACAATGAAAATGTATACAGTGCTTTCTAATAATGTTGCCTAACAGAAGCATATATAAACTAAAAAGAGCAGGGCCTAGCACAGATCCCTGTGGAACTCCATGACTGAGCTTTGAGTTGAAAGAAAACTCATTATTGACATGAACAAACTGGAACCTATCAGATAAATAAGATCTAAACCACTGCAACGAAGTTCCATTAAGTCCAACATAGTGTTCTAATCTATCAAGTAGAATATTATGATTGAAAGTATCAAAAGCTGCACTAAGGTTTAGAAGGACAAGTACAGAAAGAAGTCCATTATCAGATGCGATAAGGAGTTCATTAGTGACCTTCACTAAGGCTGTTTCAGTACTATGATGGATTCTAAACCCAGATTGAAACTCTTGAAGTAAACCATTTCCCTGCAGGTGGTCAAATAATTGAGTAGCAACAACTCTTTCTAAGATTTTTGAAATGAAAGGGAGATTAGAGATTGGTCTATAGTTAGCTAAAACTCCTGGATCCAGCGTTGGCTTTTTGAGTAAGCATTAAATTACAGCCATTTTAAAAGTCTGCGGTACATGGCCTAAAGTTAATGAAGAATTGATTATTTGAAGAATAAAGCTACCAATAAGTGGGAAGGCTTCTTTAAATAACCTGGTAGGAATAGGGTCTAAAAGACAAGTTGAAGGCTTGGATGAGGAAATTATTTTGTCTAACTCTAAAAGGTCAATTGGAGTAAACTCATCAAAACAGATATCAATTGAAGGAGTTGTAGTAGTTACTGTATTTAAGTTAATGGTGGGAAGAATCTGATTGATTTTATCTCTGATAGATGAAATTTTATTATTGAAAAAGTTCATAAAGTCCTGACTAGTAAGCTCTAAGGGAATGCTAGGATTCACAAAGTCCTGGCTCTTTGTCAGCCTGGCTACAGTGCTGAAATGGAACCTGGGATTATTCTTGTTCTCTTCTATTAATGCAGAATAATAACTTGTTCTAGCTTTTCTAAGAGATTTTTTATAAATTAAAAGATGATTTCTCCAAGCTAAATAGATTTCATCTAAATTAGTGGAGCGCCATTTTCTTTCTAATTGACAAGTCTTCTGTTTTAAGCTACGAGTTTCTGTGTTGAACCAAGGAGTTAGAAATCTCTGATTAGACTTTTTCTTTTTAAAAGGGGCCAACGACTTCCGGTCTGGACGCCATGGTGATAGCACCTTAACGCTGAAGCTCCCAGACCTTATCCAGGAAAACATCTTCAAAATCAGACTTAACGGATTTTTGGAAGAATAAAAATCAAAAGACAAAAACATCATGCCTAACCAAAAACAGAAGAAACTGACATTCTCCAGGCCAGGACGCGCAGCGGCCGTACAATCTGAACCGGAGGACCTCCGTTCAGAAGACGAGGAGCTGAACGTAGCTAACAAGAAGGTTAGCTTGAAATCGCTATTTGAAGAATTACAACGATTTTGGGCCGAATTTCATGAATTCAGAGAGGAATTAAAAAGGACGAACAGCAGAATGGACCAGGCTGAGAACCGAATCTTGGAAGCTGAAGAAAGATTAAAAGTGCTTGAAGATTCTAGGCTGGATTTACACAAAAAACAGTCAAGGCTGGAGGCTAAGCTAACCGACCAAGAAGGAAGACAGAGACGAGACAACATTAGAATTCACGGTCTGAAAGAAGGAGCTGAAGATGATTTCAACACAATGGCGGAATGCGTGGAATCCTTACTGAGAGAGAAGTTGGATATTCCACAAACCACTGATTTGAAGATAGAAAAGGCCCATCGTACATTAGCCGCAAAGCCAGCGGCAGAAGCGCCCCCACGTTCGGTGGTGGTAAGATTCTCCAATTTCAAAATAAAACAAGAGGTTGTAAGACGGGCTTGGCAGAAAAAAGGATTTATGCACCAAGAGAGAAAAGTCTTTGTGTAGCACGATTACGCCCCGGAGGTTCTTAAAAAGCGACGGGAATATAACGACGCCAAAAAGGTACTACGGGAACAGAATCTGCGCTTTCAGACGCCATTTCCTGCGAAGTTAAGGGTCTTTTACGGTGAAGAGTCATGTCTGTATAATTCGGCGGAAGAAGCAACAATTGACATGGCGAGAAGAGGGCTCCCGGTGTCGGTGTTTAAACCCGCAGCAGACCTGAGCGATAAGATCAAGGCTCAAACGTGGTCCACTCAGAGACCTTCAAAATCCACGGGCCAGCATCGGGAAACCCAGACCCAGAGCTACAAGGATAAGCTTTCCAGTTTCAGGAAGGAATAGCGACCTTTTTTTCTTTTTTTCAGTCATTCTGCACTTCCATCCCCCCTCCTACAAGGTAACAAACATTAAAGGAGATGCAGAATCAGCATGTGGTAAAACCTTTCATGGAGCAATTATAGCATTAGAAACAAATGTCTTCTTAATTTAAAGGAAAAAAAAATCTTGTTAAAATAGAAATGTGACAATGACCCACATGTTCTCCCCACACTAACAAATACTGTATTAGAGTGAATGTTTGCTGTGATGGGGGTGGGAGGGTGCACACAATTTCATAGGGTATAGGCATAAAAAAGAAAAAAATCATTACAAGTTCGGATTGGGATCTGAAATTCACGTTAAAAACATGGGACAACTTACAGGGGTAAGAGAGGGCCCTCAACACGTAACAGAGTTTGAGGAATTTCCCTCAGAGCCTACACTCCATCAGGGCTCTTACAGGGTCTTTAAAGAGACCTCAGCTCAGGAAGTTTTTTTGACAGTTTTTTGTTTTAAAGTTTCGTACACTATGTTCTTAATGTTTTTTATGTTCTTAATGTCCTTTCAGTTTCTGAGTAGCAAAAAAGAGGGCCACCACACTGTTATACTAAATAAGAAAATACAATGGAGAAACAGGGTGTAACCAAAATAGTCTCATATAATGTAAAAGGGATCCTGAATCCAGTTAAAAGATCCACGATTCTACGCAAAATGAAAAAAGACAAAGCAGAAATAATATTTTTACAAGAAACCCACCTAACAGACGTGGAACACACTAAACTCAATAGACAAGGGTTTAAAATGATCTCTTCATCCTCATATAAGTCAGGGAGGAGGAGGGGAGTAGCGACATTGATATCAACCAAAACTACATTTGAAAAAAAATCAGAACACAAAGATAAAGAAGGGAGGTACAGTTTGGTAATTGGGCGGCTAGAGGGAGAAGATATCACCCTGCTGAATGTATATGCACTACCAGGGGCTAAATGGAAATTTTATAAAAATGTATTTGACCTAATGATAACTAAAGCCCAAGGTTTAGTGATATGTGGTGGAGACTTCAATCTAAGACTGAATCCATAATGGGATGCAACAGGTAATTCTTCACATCAAAATAACACTCAAAATAGGAAAACTCGGATGCTATTAAAAGAAATGGGAATCTGTGACGTGTGGAGGGAATTCAACCCCAATGTAAAAGATTATACTTTTTATTCAATGCCACATTCATCTTACTCAAGGATTGATTACTTTTTTATGTTTAATAGAGACATTGGAAGAGTAAAAACATGTAAAATAGGACTGATGGATCTCTCTGACCACAGTCCGATCTATATGGACTTAAACATCCAAAAATACACAAATAATACATTTTCTTGGAGGTTGAATTCAAATGTCCTGAAAGGACCACTGAAAGATGAATTGGAATCAGATATTCTCAGATATTTGGAAGAAAACGATAATGGAGAAGTATCCCCTTTAATACTATGGGATGCGTGCAAAGCTGTAATAAGGGGAAAAATTATTGCAAAACTGGCAACCCAAAAGAAACTGAGACAAGAAAAACTAATCACATTAGAGTCAGAACTCAAGAACCTAGAAAAAGAACACAAAGGCAACACTCATTCTAATGACTCGCTCAAGATTAAAGAAATTAAAAATCAAATAAATGAGGTCTACACAATAGAAATCCAGAAGAAACTTACATTTCTGAAACAAAAACACTATGAAGCAGGCAGTAAATCGGCAAAATTACTAGCCTATAAATTGAGGAAACAACAAACAGAAAGAGCAATCTACAAAATCAGAGACCCAGTATCAAAGGAAATAAAATTCAGAATTCAGGATATTCTTAAAAGCTTCGAGAATTATTATAAGAACTTATACTCCCACAAAAAACATAAAAATGCATCCGAGACATTCCTAAACACATTAAACCTTCCCCAACTAACGGAGTCACAAAATAAAACACTACTGTCAGAAATACAACCTAAAGAATTGGAAAAAGCAATTATGAAACTTAAAGCTAACAAATCCCCAGGAGCAGATGGCTATACAGCAGAGTGGTACAAAACCTTTAAACAGCAACTATCTTCTCTCCTCCTGAAAACATTTAACTATGTCCTCCACACAGGGGAAATCCCCCCCCTCCTGGAGAGAAGGGGTCATTGCAGTTATACCTAAACCTGAAAAGGATAAACTAGAATGCTCCAACTACAGACCAATCAGTGTATTAAATCAGGACTATAAGCTTTTTACCATTATCCTTGCCAAAAGGTTAGAAAATATACTGACAGACTTAATTCACTTAGACCAAACAGGTTTTATAAGACAAAGACAGACACAAGACAACATTAGACGCACTTTACACATAATTCATCATATAAAAAAATATAACTTAAATGCAGTCATATTGGGATTAGACGCTGAAAAAGCATTCGATTCGGTTGACTGGTCTTTCCTATATAGAATCTTATCCAGTTTCAATTTTCATAACAACTTCATTAGAACTATACAGGCATTATATAAAAAACCAACAGCTAAAATAAGGATTAACGGTAATTTATCATCATCTTTTGAGCTGGAAAGAGGATGTCGTCAGGGCTGCCCCCTGTTCCCACTGCTCTTTGCAATCTTCATAGAACCTCTGAGCTAATGGATAAGGCAAAATCAAGAAATTCAAGGTATTACACTTGGTCAGAAGGAACATAAAATAGCACTCTTTGCTGATGACATTTTAATATACCTAGGGCAGCCGGACACTTCTTTACCAGAACTAATCTCAGTTTTTTCAGACTATGGAGATTTATCGGGGTACAAATTAAACATGCATAAAACCCAAGTTTTAACATTCAACTATGACCCAAATCATTATTCACTAAGTGAACTCAAAACTAACTGGGAGATGGAATCTATGAAATATCTGGGGGTCAATATCCCGAAACAACTCAACAAAATTATAACACTAAACTATGATCCACTGGTGACAAAAATAAAATCTGACCTAGCAAGATGGAATATGATACCATTCTTAGGTACTGCACAAAGAACTGAAGCAGTCAAAATGAATATACTTCCACGTCTTCTGTACCTCTTCCAAACAATACCGGTAGAACCTCCCAAAAAAACATGGCAGGAGCTGGACAGAAGGATCTCAAGATTCATATGGAAGGGCAAGAGACCTAGAATCAGATATAGAACCTTACAGCTAAACAAAGACAAAGGTGGGCTCGCGCTGCCAAATATCAGGGACTATTTTAAAGCCGCACAAATTAAAACTTTAATAGAGATATGTAACCCAGTCTACACTGCACAATGGAAGGAGATCGAATGCCAAATAACAAGTGACTTCCCCCTACAGGCGATAATAGGGAACAATGCCTTACCTAAACTTTTGAATAACACTAACCCGTGGATAGAGACCCCGCTAAAAATTTGGTTTAAGATAGTCAGAGAGAATCAAACTAAAGAGCCCTATCGACTTCCGCAATGGATTGCCTATGATCAAGACTTTACTCCCAATAAAACAGACACTACATTTAAAGAGTGGAAAGAGAAAGGGCTGATAAAATATTACAATTTTTTTAAGGGGCAAACTTTAAGAAGTTTTGAAGATTGGAAAAAACAAGGTCTAATAAATCAAGATCTTTACAGGTTCTTTCAGCTTAGACACCACATAAACAATATACTTAAAAAGGAGGATTTGGAAAGGGCCCAGTCAGGTGTTCTGAAGGTCTTCTTAATGGCATATAAAGGGATCCCAGGGATCAGAAACATTTCTAAAATATACCAAGGTCTTCAAGACTTAAAAGGAGACAACACATCATATATAAAAGAGAGATGGGAAAAAGAGGGGAATTTCACTTTACAACTGGAAATATGGGAAAAGCTAAATAAACAGCAATGGAAAAGTACCTCATCCCTGCAGTGGAGAGAATTTGTATGGAAAAATTTGGTAAGATTTTTCAGAACACCTGCACAAAACAAATTTACCCATAAAGGGTTGAATTGTTGGCGCTTGTGTGGTGAAAAGACTGCAAATCATTTTCATGTGTTTTGGTCATGCCCAGTTATCCACCAATACTGGACCAATGTACAGACAATATTGGGGAAAATATTCAAAATAACAGTTCCCTTCTCTTTTGTAACTTTGTATTTGGGTTTACTAGCGGACTCACTGGAAAGACGAGGAGATAAATACTTATTCAATGTTTTAATATTGGCAAGTAAAAAAGCCCTAACTAAAAAATGGATGTTGAAGGACTGTCCTACACCTGAAGATTGGTCTAACGTGATCCAAGACATTTACTCGATGGAAAAGTTGACATTCGCACTGAGACAGGACATGGATGGGTTCATGAACTTTTGGCAACCCTGGATCGCATATGTGTCTTCCATTAGATCTAATCTTTGACAAATACCATTTCAATAATGGTTCCGCTCTTTGTTCCAACGCTACTCAGATGCTCTTTTACTTTTAATTACTTAATTTTCTGTTTGTTTGTTTTTTGCTGTTCTGTTTGTCTGTTTTTTTTATTTTATTCTCTTTAATTTCACTTTTTCTTTTACTTTAAAAAAAAGGGGTGTTGTAATAATTATTCTACCAATGTTGTCAAATAGCAAAAAATAAGGGAACATGTGATGAAAATGTAAACAATGCAATGCTGTAATGACCTGTATACCCTTTACAAAAACTTAAATTAAAAAAAAGGGCCAACAATTCTAGAGTCTGATGCAGAGAAGCTGTAACACTATCTACCATGCTATCAATTACAGAAGGAGCAAGTTCTCCATAGCTTATTTCCGTTGTGTTGACACATGGCATAGAGGAAACAATCTGCATAAATTTGGTAACAGCATCATCTGAGAGGCATCTACTGTAGTAATATTTTTCTTTAGGAGCCAAATAGTCAGAAATAGTAAAATCAAAGGTTAACAGACAATGGTCTGACAGTACAGGGTTATGAGGAGACACTACCAGATTTTCTATTTCTATGCCATATGTCAGAACAAGGTCCAACGAATGGTGGAGATAATGGGTAGAATTTCCTACTTTCTGAGAAAACCCCATCGAGTCTAATATTGAATTAAATGCCATATTAAGGCAATCACTATTTACATCTACATGTATATTAAAGTCCCCTACTATAATTATTCTATCTGATTTCAGCACTAAATCAGCTAAGAACTCGGCAAATTCAGATAAAAACTCTGAGTAGGTTGATGGAGGACGATAAACTATGGCAAGTAAAATTGGGTTTAACCTAAAATTGCTAAAATGCCCAATACTGAGGACCAGGCCCTCAAAGGAATTATAACTTGTTTTTTGCTTTATATTAACTAGTAATTTGGAATGGTAAATTGTTGCTACTCCTCCTCCACGACCAGAACTTCTGGGATTTTTGTCACCATGGGATGAGACGCCGGGTCGTCCCTTCCTGTCTCTGTCTCTCATTGGCCAGCGTCTCAGCGGGCTCCCAGCTGTCGGTGTTACGGGTCGGCTGGGGCCCAATTAATCCTCATCAGCTGAGGCGCTGCTAATGAAGATAAAAAGGAGCAGCTCCGATCATTTGGGGCTGCAACTTAAGCACTGTTTAGGCTGGAACCCCTACGTCCGGCGCCAGCCCTCTACTCATCTTGCAGCTTTACTCGTGAGTGCTACCTTGTATGAGTATTTGTGTCTTGGAACCCCTACATCCGGCGCCAGCCCTCTACTCATCTTGTTGCCTTACTCGTGAGTGTTACCCTGCATGAGTATTTGTGTCTTGGAACCCCTATGTCCGGTGCCAGCTCTCTACTCATCTGCTGCATAACTTGTGAGTGTCATCCTGTATGAGTGTTACCTTGTATGAGTATTTGTGTCTTGGAGCCCCTACGCCCGGTTCCAGCTCTCTACTCGTCTGGCTGCATAACTTGTGAGTGTCACCCTGTATGAGTATTTGTGCTTCTTGGCCTACGAGGCCATGTTCCTTATCCCCTGTCCCCTTTTATAATAAAACATCACAACTCACTGGCTCACCCTCGGCTCTCTCTGTGTGGCTCCCAGAGCCACACGTAACAATTTTGACAGTTTAAATAACCAGAGGGAGTTGATTCATTTAAACCAACATAATCCTCTTGCCCTAACCAAGTCTCTGTAAGGGATATTAAATCAATCTGATGATCAATTAACAGACCATGGACTAGCAGAGACTTGGGAGTTAAAGACCTAATATTTAACAAACCATATTTAATTTTTAAATTATGAGGAGGAACAGAGGCCAAATCATTCAATTTAGAGGCTTCATGTTTAATTTGACTTTTACCAACTTTTTGTTTAATCACTTTGGGATGCTTATACATTATATTTTTATTTACTTTGGAGAGAGCAGACAATGATTCTCTGATGGGGAAGACAGGGGCTAAGATGAGGGGTGGCAGATGAAAAGGAGCTACAGAGAGGCGTGTAAGACTGTGACTCTGCTTTCTGGTCCCAACTCTGAGTTGTCAAGGTTTTAGAACTTTAGATAAAAATGATGCCAGATTGTTAGATAAAAGAGACGCACCATCCAAAGTGGGATGGATGCTGTCTCGTCTAATAAGACTGGGTTTTCCCCAAAATGAGTTCCAATTGTCTGTGTAGCCCACATTGTTTGCAAGACACCACACAGACAGCCAGCGGTTGAAGGATGACAAGCGGCTAAACATGTCAGATTGGGGAGGGGCCCAGAGAATACTACAGAGGCAGACATTGTTTTTGGCAAAGTCACACACCGATTCCACACTGTTTTGTAACTTCTGACTGCCGGAGTCGGATGTCGTTAATGCCGGCGTGGATAACAATTGTGGAGTATTTACAGTTACTTTTAGCCAGCATTTTCCAATTTGACTCGATGTTACCTGCTCTGGCCCCAGAAATGCATTTGACTATGGCCGCTGGAGCCTCTAGGTTCACGTTTCTGACTACAGAGTCGCCAATGATCAGAGGTTTTTCCTCAGCGGGTGTGTCGCTGAGCGGGGAAAAACGATTAGAAACATGAACAGGTTGGTGGTGTACTGGGGCTTTGCGACTAGGCTTCCTTCTCACCGTCACCCACCCATTCTCCTTGCTACTCAGGAGGACCAGAGGACTGCTAGCAGGCCACCCTATGCTAGGGAGCTCCGCTGCAGCTAAGGAGCATCCGTCAAGATTAACTGGCGCAGACGGTGTTTCAATACAGCGGAGCCGGGATTCCAAATCAGACAACCTCGCCTCAAGCGCCTCAAAAAGACAATATATATTGCATTTACTGTTATCACTAAAAGACGCAGAGGTGTAGCTAAACATCTGACAGAGAGAGCACACAAGAGGAGAAGGGGAAGGAGAGCTAGTAGCCATAGCTAGTGGCTAACCCGAAGCTCACACAAACACTGATGAAAGGTGAACAGAAGGCTAAAGAGGGTGATTAGATGACACTGAGTGCGCACACAGGTGCAAGAGGCTTGTTAAACAGCAGTGAGAGGTGATGGTAGATGGAAAAAAGTGATTAAAATACAATTAAAGGCAAAATCCTCAGGAGAATGAGGAGAGCTAACCACAGAGCAAACCACAGACAGCCAGCAACACAGGAAGTGACGATACGTTACCACAGGAAGCTGCAGCCAACAGCAGGAAAATTATTTTTCCTAAGGTGCGAATGGAACGCTGCTGACTTTGACTGGGGATATCGTTGGGCAGTGGAAGGAATACTTCGAGGATCTCCTCAGTTCCACTGACACACCTTCCACAGGGGAAGCAGGGCTTGAGGATGAGGGGGATAACTTGCCCATCACAGGATTGAGGTCGCTGAAGTCGTTAAAAAAACTCTTTGGTGGCTGGGTCCTGGGGGTGGATGAGATTCATCCTGAGTACCTCAAGGCCCTTGATGTTGTAGGGTTGTCATTGTTGACACACCTCTGCAATGTTGCGTGGAAGTCGGATACAGTACCTTTGGCATGGCAAACTGGGGTGGCGGTTCCTTTTTTTAAAAAGGGGGACCGGAGGGTGTGTTCCAACTTTAGGGGGAATACCCTTCTCAGCCTCTCTGGGAAGGTCTATGCCAGGGTACTGGAGAGGAGAGTCCGACCGCTGGTTGAATCTTGGATTCAGGAGGAGCAATGTGGTTTTCGTCCTGGCTTTGGCAAATTGGACCAGCTCTTTACCCTCTCGAGAATCATTGAGGGTTCGTGGGAGTTTTCCCATTTGACCATGTCCCTCGTGGTCTCTTGTGGGGGGTGCATCGGGAGTATGGGGTATTGGGCTCATTGTTACGAGCTATCCAGTCCCTATACGACTGTTGCAAGAGTCTAGTTCGTATTGCCAACACTTGGTCAAACACGGTTCCAGTGAGAGTTGGACTCCGCCAGGGCTGCCCTTTGTCACCGATCCTGTTCATAATTTTTATGGACAGGATGTCTAGGTGCAGCCAAGGATTGAGGGGTGTCATGCCCAGTGACCACAGGATCTCATCTCTGTTGTTTGCAGATGATGTTGTCCTGTTGGCTTTATCAAGCAATGACCTACAGGTCTTATTGGGACAGTTTGCTCATGAGTGTGAAGCAGCTGGGATGAGAATCAGCACCTCCAAATCCGAGTCCATGGTCCTCAGCTGGAAAAAGGTGGATTGTCCTCTCCGGGTTGGAGACAAGCTCCTGCCCCAAGTGGAGGAGGTTAAGTATCTCGGGGTCTCATTCATGAGTGAGGGAAGAATGGAGTGTGAGATTGACAGACGAATCGGAGCAGCCTCTGCAGTGATGCGGCCATTGTACCGGTCTGTTGTGATGAAGAGGGAGCTGAGCTCTAAAGCAAAGCTGTTGTTTTACCGGTCAATCTATGTTTCTACCCTCACCTATGGTCATGAGCTTTGGGTAATGACCAAAACAATGAGATGGCGGATACAAGCGGCTGAAATGAGCTTTCACCGTAGGATTGCTGGACTCATCCTTAAAGATAGGGTGAGGAGCTCAGTCATCCGGGAGAGGCTCAGAGTAGAACTGATGCTCCTCCACATCGAAAGGAGCCAGTTGAGGTGGTATGGGCATCTGATCAGGATGCCTCCTGGACGCCTCCCACTTGAGGTGTTTCGGGCATGTCCAATGGGGTGGAGACCCTGGGGCAGACCCAGGACACACTGGAGAGGCTACGTCTTCCAGCTGTCCTGGCAACGTCTTCTTATCCTCTCTGAAGAGCTGGAGCAGGTGGCTGGGGAGAGGGAAGTTTGGGCTTCTCTGCTTGAGCTGCTGCTGCTGCCTCTGCAACCCGGACCTCCGGAAAAGCAGTAGAAAATGGATGGGTGGATGGACAAATTTGCAGCCTTTTTCAAAAAGTTTTCAGATTTTAAATGAATTTTTTTCTCCTTTTACATTTGTGCCTTTATGAAGATTAATTTGAGTTATTTTCTTGTAAGACCATCACAAGGTCTGTAACACCATCACACTGAGCACAGGGGCCACACAAGGGTGAGTGCTCAGCCCACTGCTCTTCACCCTGCTGACTCATGACTGTTTACTGCAGTGTTTTTCTTAGGACCTATTATTGTGTGATATGGGTGGTGGCTCTACCTTTCTGGTTCTGCCGCCACCTGGAGTATAAAAGGGCTGTGCGGAAGAGGGACGGTCTCTTGATCTCCTCTCAGCCTGACGACAGCGCCTTGTATTATACAAGTGAGTCAATAACAAAGTCGTGTTCCGTTGTACCTCCAGACTCATTATTGGTTCTCAGTTTAGGACATCACATTTAGCGACGTGGATAAAAGTATGGACATGAGAGTTGCTGCAATTCGGCCATTTTTGGAGTTTCCCGGTGAGCCGCCTATCCCTTGGGAGAGGTGGTTTGCCGCTTTCCTAAGTTATGTAGGGGCATTGGACCTTGGAAGACGGGAGAAGCTGCAGGCACGAGCACTGTTGGTTCTTAATTTGGGAATGGAAGGACAATGTATCCTTAGTACCTTAGGCAAGGGTGATTGTTCTGAAGAAGTGGTTGAGCTGATGGCGCAACATTTCTGCACCCTGGAAAATGTCATTGCCCGGAGGATCCAATTTTGACAGCGCCGCCAGCAGGTTGGCGAGTCAGCACAGCGGTATGTAGCAGATCTACGTCAACTGGCCAAGGACTGCCAGTTTGGAGCACTGGAGGAGGAGTTGGTTCGTGACCAGTTGGTGGAACATACTGTTCACCCGGCGACAAGGTCGAAACTTATCGCACACTCGGGCGAGCTGACAATAGCCATGGTGGTCGAGATAGCTCAGCAGTGTGAAGCAGCAGACAAGCTATCACGGGAGCTCGGTGAGACAGCAGCACATCGCCATGTTGAACCACAGTCGATGGCGCAAGCAGTGGACCTGGACAGCAATGATGGCATGATATATGAAGAAAGCGCTAATGCTGTAAAGATAAGGTCCAGCCCGGGATCGCCCAGGTGTTTGGGTTGTGGGTCCACCAAGCACCATTATAAGGCTAGAGACTGTCCGGCAAGAGGACGACGCTGCGGCATGTGCGGATTCTTGCATCATTTCGCCTGGACATGTTACAAGTTCGAGCGAGGGGATCCAAGACACATAAAGGATCTCCCCTTTTTGCCTCCCATGGTTGTTTGTAGTGTATCCCCAAGTGGCAACAGCTGTTCGTTCTGTATGGTGGAACTGGACGGAGTGACAGTGCCATTGCTGGTTGACACGGGAGCAGTCAGATTGGTGTTGGATTGGTAACCATATGGAGTTCCTTCTCACAGTCTTGGGTTGGAGAAGAGCGGTCGGGCTGTGGTCTGTGGGACTGGCCGGTTCCACAAACGATGGATGGAGCTGTGTGGGACGAACTTTTGCCTAGTAATCTGGACAATGTGCAGGACCACTTCCATTCAGGGCCATCACGGGAGGGTCCCGGTGACAGTGCCCAAGTAACCCTAGCTGAGGGAACTGGGCAGTGTGGTGGGATGCCCGTGATGGTGTGTGGCGCCGAGTGGAGGGCCCATTCTGCTTCTGGAGTTCGGCTGGGAGGTACCGAGAAGCAAGTGGTCGCAACGGCTTCACTGGTGGCGAAAATGAAAGCAAGCAGGGCAGGACTGGCTGGCATGGTAAAATGATGTGCTACACAGGGACACTGGAAGCCGAGTCGGGCTCCTCAGGAGGTCGCTGATGTGATCCGACCCAGAGAGGAGGCCCGGTTGAGAGGGGTTCATGGCAAGCACAAACGACAGGAGGACCAGGGGCAGCTGCAGGTGGTGGCTGTTCGGGAGGACGGCTACCTTCAGCTGTCTGACAGCTCATGGAGACATCCCAACAAGCTGCGGCACGCCAGTGATGAGAAGGTGGTGTCTGGGCTTCGATGTGGGTCATCTCCGGGCGCGAAGAAAAGAAGATGCTCTGGACGGGACCCGCCTGACCGGTTTCCGGGGGGTGGTTTCTCTACGGGGACTGACTGGTAGTTGGGGCAATGTGTTTATTGCATGATGTTGGTCTGGGAGATAATTTGTTTTTATATACAGTATATGTTCTATTAAGGGATTGTTTTATGTCTTATTCTAGGAACACGACAGCTTTTTTATTTAATGGACTATGTTGTAGCAGAGACGGCAGAATAATCCGTCTGGCCATGTGGGGGGTGGAATGGTAGTCCACCTGTTCCACCCTAGCTTTAGTTGTTTTGTGTGTATGGTTAGATCTTATTTCTGTTTGAGTTAGTGCATGTTTCGGGTTCCAAATTGGGGTGGGTCTTAATTGTTCTGTATGTTTTGGACCATTTTGAAGGGGAGGGGTGTAGTGTTGTTCTTAGGACCTATTATTGCCCCACAAGGGTGCGTGCTCAGCCTGCTGCTCTTCACCCTGCTGACCCATGACTGCGTACTGTAGTGTTGTTCTTAGGACCTATTATTGTGTGATATAGGTAGTGGCTCCACCTTTCCGGTTCTGCTGCCACCCGGAGTATAAGAGGGCTGTGCGGAAGAGGGACGGTCTCTTGACCTCCTCTCAGCCTGACGGCAGCACCTTGTATTATACAAGTGAGTCAATAATAAAGTTGTGTTCTGTTGTACCTTCAGCCTCATTATTGCTTCTCAGTTTAGGACATAACACGTACCAGCCTACAGCACCAACCACATCATCAAGTTTGTGGATGACACAACGGTGGTGGGCCTCATCACAATGAAGAGGCCAACTACAGAAGTGAGGTGAATCAACTGGTCCAGTGATATAAAGACAATAGTCTCTTCCTGAACCTGGGAAAAACCAAGGAGATTGTGGTCGACTTCAGGAAAGGACACATACAGCATCCCTTTCTGATCATTGATGGAGCAGCTGTAGAGAGGGTGAGCAGCACCACGTTCCTGGGGGTGCACATCTCTGAGGACCTCTCCTGGTCCAACAACACCATTTCACTGGCCAAGAAGGCTCAAATTTGCCTCTTATTTCCACTGCAAACTGAGGAGAACACGAGTCCCACCTCCCATCATGTGCTCATTCTTTGGGGGCACCATTGAAGGTATCCTCATCAGCTGCATCACGGTATGTATGGAAGCTGACTGCCTCTTGCCGGAAGACACAATGCATAGTGAAAGCAGCCAGCAAGATCATTGGTGCTCCTCGGCCCCCCCCCCCCCCCGCTCTTGGACATCTACCACACCCGCCTCACCTGCAGAGCCATCAACATTGCAGGCAACACCTCCCACCCCTCATACTTCCTCTTCAGCCCTCTGCCCTCGGGGAAAATGTACCAGCGCCTACGGTATGGTCCGCTCCACAAGACTGCTAAACAGCTTTGTTCATCAGGCCGTCAGGACCCTGAATTCTGCCCACTCCCCCCCTCCCCAGACTTTAACACACTCACCCGCACAACAACTACCTCAGCTGTTTGCACAGAAAGACTTGGCACACCAACAGTAATACATCTGCTGCTGTATGTCTCTGCATCTTACTCCAACCATTTGCACAAATGCCATACCTGCTGCTGTCTGTCTGTTATTGAAATGTTGATCATGTGCAGACCAATCTGTCACTATCTGCACCTACACTACCACATCGAACTTGCAATTATGGGTATTACGGCTCCATGTTTTCTGTATATAGGATTGCTGGGTTTATCTTTTATCGTTATTTGCACTACGAGTAGCATTACTGTACATAGACTGCTGTTGTTGTTTTTCATCCTTATTCCTTCTATTATATACTGCGCACACCACTAAGAGAGAGAAACGGCATTTCAGTTTTCCTGTATGTCCTGTAAGTGTAGAAGTATTGACAAATAAAAATCTTTGGATCTTTAAATTTGAGGCTCTTGTGACTTTGTTGTTGAACTTTTATCACCGATTTGTATTCTTTTTAGAGTACAATACTTAAGCCCATATGCAATTTATTTTCCTTTTTTTACTAAAATTTGAAATTTTTGTACTTATTAACGCACAGCATTTTTCCAACTAATGTAAAAGTTGTGATTTTTTTCCTAGTAAATTTTTCCTTCTTTTAAAATTTGAGGTATTTCAGTTGTAGCGTTAACATTTTTTTCTTGTAAATTTGTGGCTTTTTAATTGAAAATTTTCAATTCTTTTCTATTAAATGTTCAACTTTTTTCATAGAATACTGTTAAAAAAAAGGCACAAATTCACAATATTTATGGCAATCAGAAAGCTTTTTATTCAACTATGAACTTCATGGAAAAACAACAGATTTACACAATAAAACAAACTAAAGGAGCTTTTTACAGACATTGCCAAAAATTTTTAGTCTTTCAACAGTGAAGTCAATATAGACATAAATATAAAAATGTGACCAACCATGGACAAACCAGGAACAAGTCTCCCGAAGGGTATTTTGGCTTATTTACAGATGTTAAACGTATGGAATCTAAGCTTTCCAATGATGTCTAACACATGGAAATCTGAAAAGATTGGAAGAAGATGTGGCCATTTTGAATGTTAGCACCTCTCAAATGACTTCTCTGAGAAAATCAGGTTCGAAGTTTCCAAGGATTGTCTCTTGTCTACTGACTACTCTATTTCAAATACAAAGTTTACAGTTTTAAAATGTCCCACACTGATATTTGAAGCATGGAGTAGCTTTTTCATGATTTCAACTAGCATATTTTGCAAAAAAAAAAAGTTTGACACACGTTTGCTTGTGGCTTATTTCACCAGCTTGGAGCGACGGCGTTCAGAAGCTTCAGTGCCACCTCAAACCCCAGAAAACAGGCCTGAGACACACAGAAAACATGAGTTCAGCATAAAAACAGGAAGTAGAAAATAACTATATACAAGAAACCTTTCTATGTCATATTACAGAACTGAATAACGTGACTTTGAACAACTAATTCTATGCAGAAATGCAAAAAAAATCTTTAAAATTTTCAACTTCTTTCTCATAAATTTGCAACTTTTTTCTTTAAAAATCTGTTTTTTTTCCCCTTCATAAATTTTTCTTAAAGGGGTCAATGACTGAAAAATAGTGTTTGTAGGTTTTAACTGTCTGAAATGTCTATTGGTCACGTGCTTATCCACCCCCCCCGCCGCCAAAAAAAAAACAACAAAAAAACAAAAATCAGTCAGGTCTCTTAAAAAACACACACAGCCTTTATCTCATTTTTCTTTCCCACAAACATAAGAAACGTTTTTGACTCTTCCAGGTAAATCGTATACATCATGATTTGACATAGCCAATCCACCGTTGTCCCTGAGACCCACCCACTGCTGTGTTATTGGCCCACTTAGCTGTCTGTCATCTGATACATGCTCTTATTTCAGCTAGGCTAGACTACTGTAACTCTCTCCTGTCTGGTCTATCAAAACTCTCTGTCAATCCACTTCAGCTGATCCAGAATTCTGCAGCCCGGGTGCTAACTAAAACCAGAAGGACAGAACACATCACTCAAGTTCTAAAGTCCCTACATTTGTTACCTATCAGTTTTTGTATTGATTTTAAAAATCTTTTACTTGTTTTTAAAGCACTTCATGGTCTCGCTCCCACACACTTGTCTGAGATGTTGAGAGTGTATGAACCAGTGCGGCCCCTCAGATCCTCAGGCTCCAAACTTTTAATCGTCCCAAAATGTAGGACCCAAACATGTGGCAAGGGAGCCTGTTACGTCGGTAATCAGAGTCTGGAGTCTGTCTTATGTCATGCAGCGAACTCCCTTTATTAAGGAATGCAGAACTATATATACTCTAGCTGTAGCCCGCCCAACATCACCACATAGGGCAGGTACGGTGAGCCCCACGGGCCACACACACACACACACCACATTCTACACACAACATTCCCTTCCCCCTTACAAAAGTCCAAAACACACATACAATTGAGACCCTCCCCAATTTCGGACCTGAATCATGCGTTAAGAAAACTAAACTTAAGTCACTAAAAGGGCCTATCACAGTCACTCAAAACAACTAAAATCTAGAGGGAACAGGTGGACTGCTGTCCCACCCCACACGGCAAAGCGGATTATTCTGCTGCTTATCCTAAATGAAAAAAACAGTCCATTTATAAACTAAAATACTGCCGTTGCTGCTACACTAAACAAAACACATAAAAAATTAATCCCCAAACAACACACATCACATTCACATGCGCATCACACTCACATCCAACACTATATTTTAAAACACATGAAAATGGGCTGCACAGTGGCGCAGTGGTTAGCACTGTGGCAGCACAGTTTACCCTCGGCCGGGGGATCGCGGGGATCGTGAGATCGTGGGTTCGATCCCTGCCCCTGGCTAACAGTGATCTGTGTGGAGTTTGCATGTTCTCCCCGTGTTGCGTGGGTTTACTCCGGGATTTCTCCGGTTTCCTCCCACACGCCAAAAACATGCAGGTTAGGGATAAGGGGCGCTTGCGCACGCAGCGACCGGCAGCTGGTGGCTTGTCACCAGACTGCAAAACAAATCTACCTACGGGTACAAAATAAGTAAAAAAACCAAACAAACGTGAACACTAGAATTATCTTTTTACATATATGCTCGCACAAACATATTTACATTAAAATTATTAGGTTACACCACTGTCCACAAGCAGCCAAAGATAGAGCCGGCTCAGAGGCTGAGGGCAGCCTCATGGCATGCGTGCCCCTGGAAGCTGCCTGCCCCCGGGGTCGAAGCTGACTTCCCCAGCGAGAATGTCTCTTCTCACCACCGACCGCTTCGCCCGTCCGGACCCGCCATCTGACACCCCTTGTCGGGTACACAGCAGCCCGCTGGTGCACCTCCTTGTGTCGTCCAATCTGCAGTTCTGCTGCCTGGCACACAGTCCCTCCATGCCTGTTGGTTCGCCCCTGACCATCTTCGAAACCGCTGCAGCTGCCGCCGTTGTAGCCTGAGACACTCCGGTCCCCTGTAGCTGGGCTCCGGGGAAAACCGAAGCTTGCTTGTTGGTGCCACCCGTCGCCCCAGGCGCCTCTCCATCACGCCCAGCACCCTCGTCCAGGGCGCTTTGAGCTCCGGCACTGAGGTCCTGCCCGACCTCTGTGGCACCCAGCACCTCCTCTCTGTCGTCCGAGGCGGTCCGCTGTGCTGTCTGTGTGCCCGGCTGTTGCTGCTGCTTTCCGGGGCTTTCAGCATGCTCGCTCCCATCCTCCCGCTGCCCTGACTCCAGCTACGGGGAAGACACAGTTGAATCCGGTCGCTGCTCTCCGTCCATGCTGCTGCTGCTCACTGCACCATCAGCACCACCAGTGCTACGGTCACGCACCATGCTGAGCTACTCGGCTGGCTTGTATCTTCGGTGACCAGGGGCTCCGGTCCCTCCTGGGTACCCAGCTGGTAGCTTGTAGCTTGGGTTTGGCACGCACCTAGCTTCGTGGCTAACCTTCCCGTTGCCACAGCCTGAGCCTTTAGCTTCTCCAAGCTAGCTAGCTTAGCTTCTCTTGGCGCCAACAGCCTCACTACGCACCGCTTCGTGTCCCCTGTACATTTGGCAAAATCTCCAGCCAGCCACCCGACAGCATTCGCATAAGCCTCCATCTCCCCCAACATGCGGAGAATTCTCCGACCCTCCACGCCGAGACAACGGACCAGGGGTGCCTGTCCTCAGTCTCCGTCAAGTCTACCTAGGCCCAGTCCAGCAATGTATCCCCCAAGCATGGCCATCTAGTCTGGCCACAGGATCGCTGGCTCTCCCAGACACTCCAGAAATGATGGCAGAGGTGGAGGTAGCCCATATGCCTCCATGGTTTATTCTCGTCACCAAAATGTTATGTCGGTAATCAGTCTGGATCTTATGCCAAGCAGTGAACTCTCTTTATTAAGGAACACAGAACTATATATATACTCTAGCCGTAGCCCTCCTGACGTCAGCACACAGGGTGGGTACGGCAAGCCGCACGGGCCACACACACACAACACATTCTACACACAACAGAGCCTTCAGTATTTATGCTTCAAGCCTCTGGAACACTGCCTGAGGATCTGAGGTCATCTGGTGGTGTTGATGTTTTCAAACGTAATCTCAAAACCTACCTCTTTAGACTTGCTTTTGATTAAGAATAACTTCTTCATTTTTTAAAATTTAATTTGATTATTTTTACTTTTTTATTACTCATATTTATTTTTAGTTTATTTTAGTCAAGGGAGAGGGAAGTCTGAGCTTCTCTGCTTGAACTGCTGCCTCCGACGACCTGGACCTCCAGAAAAGCGGTAGAAGATGGATGGATATTTTAGTCAGTTTTATCAATGATCTTATTTTTGAATTTTATGTCGTTTATAATTCATTTTTATTGGTTTTACCTTGTTTTTAACCATGTTGTGTTTTTATTTCCAATTGTCATTTTCATTTCTTATTTTACTATATTTGATATGTAATGTATTATTATTTTACTCCATTTCCTTCATATACTCTACCTTTCTGTCACTTAGTCAGTCATCTGTGAAGCACTTTGAATTGCATTAACTTGTACGAAAGGTGCTCTATATAAAATTTGATTGATTGATAGATGGAAGGGGTGCTAAAGGTAGTCTTTAGCCCCCCAGCTAACACTGGTAGCAGGAGGCTCGCTCCAAGCGCAGCTTATATTGTTGTTTTCCTCAGATCTTAGTCACCCTAATAACCATCCCTGTTACCACCTGGTTTGCCAGTCCACAGTCCACAATATACCTCGTGTCACTCAAACCCATCTCCCAATGATTTTGCCATGAATCCACAGCTAAACACCAGCACCGGAGCGTCGGTTGTGGCAACCACCTACACCGGGACTCGAGGCTGCTGACTCTCACGGTCAACTCCCCCACCATCCTCCAGGGCTCCGCGTGACTCCACTCCGCTCTTGTGGGCAGCATAGGGCAGCTGCCTTGTGATGGGGTGTTCCCAGTTGGCTATGGGAGCGGAGCAGCAACCCGCAAAGCGAGACATTGCCCTTTGAGATCCTATGGCTTGGTAACTCAGCAAGCAGTGTCGGTTCCTGGGCCAGGTCGAGAGTGGAGATTAGAGGGGGCGTCCGGCACACGGTGCAAGTGATTTGCTGTGGAATCACGGCAAAATTGTTGGGAGATGGGCCAGAATGATCCAAGATACAGCATCACCTGTGGATCAGTGAAGCAGCGCCGCTCATCCGAGCTAGAAGGAGGCTAGAAGCTAAAGGCTAGAAGCATGTCAGCTAATGGCTAACTGACGTAGGAGGGAGGGCAGAATTGAATAGGTGAAGGATGTTTCTTAAAGGGTTTAGATCAGAGCATTTCAAGAAAGCCAGGAAAAATACAAAACAAATTTGAGTCAATAATGGACCTCTTGCACAATGTAGAGTAACATACGTCCACATTCCGTTCTCTGAGCAGCTCTACTTCCTGTTCCATTATATTTTCCCATTCCCTGGTGCTTTCTCATCAATAAATCAACTTTATCACTTTCACTTACCATTGTATGTACAGGAAATAGTGTGCAGGCAGATCCTTTTTTCTTTATAAAGTTCTTTTTTCACATTTTGATCATTTTTGTAACCATACTGAGCCATTTAATAGCTCCCCAGTTAGCTTAGCATAGCACAGCTATCATGTTTCTGCCTATGCCATTCCAAATACCACTGCTTGGGCTGTAATAGACCTGCGTAATGGATATATATTGTGCAAAGTCTTTGCACAAGCTCATTCACATTCATTTGAGTCCATGCAATGTTAACTAGGAGTGAGTCAAAGTTTATTCCAAGAATAAATAACACATTAGCAACTGGAAGCTAACTAGGCTAATATCCATAACAGTAACAGTAACATCAACAAGAGAACTCTGAGGCAGTGCAATATCTATCGCTTCTGTTCTCTTTGAAGATCCCAATACTTACAGACAGAGAGCAGTTTTCAACTTTTCAATATAATTACTGTGGCAGAACCAAATTAAGATAAACCCATCATCCACAAATATACAACAAAGTATACAACCCACAGTTGTAGGGAAGGATCCCAAGGTGAACCTGTGTAGCAAGTTTGGTGACCCTGTGGGGGAATAGTGTGGAGGGTTTCTCAACCCAGGGAGGGCAGGGGGAAAGAGGAAACAATGGGCCGATGGAGGAGGTGTCACCGAGGGGTATCAGACAGGACAGTTAGGTCTATGCACCCACCGCGGAGAGAAGTAAGTAAATAAGCAAGTAAGTAAGTAAAATGTATTTATATAGCACTTCTCACAGAAAGAATCACAAAGTGCTTCACAATAAAATAAAACACACAATCACAAATACAACAATAATGGCATTAAAAATGGGTATAAAGACATTAAAAACACCGTGGGCTGCACGGTGGCGCAGTGGTTAGCACTGCGGCAGCACAGTTTACCCTTGGCCGGGGGATTGTGGGGATCGTGGGATCGTGGGTTCGATCCCAGCCCCCGACCAACAGTGATCTGTGTGGAGTTTGCATGTTCTCCCCGTGTTGCGTGGGTTTACTCCGGGATTTCTCCGGTTTCCTCCCACATGCCAAAAACATGCATGTTAGGTTAATTGGCTGTTCTAAATTGTCCCTAGATATCTGTTTCCTATAGGCCCTTAGAATAGAAGGTTAGTATTAATGAAAGCGCTTTGAGTGGTCTTTGTGACTAGAAAAGCGCTATATAAGTGCAGGTTAGTTAGTTAGTTAGTAATTAAAAACATAAAAACCAAAAACAAACTAAAAAGCCTGTTTAAACAGAAGTGTCTTCAGCTGCTTTTCAAAAGCGTCAACAGAGTCTACTGAGCGCAAAGACAGTGGTAGAGCATTCCAAAATTTTGGTGTCACTGCCTGAAAGGCTCTATCACCTCGAGTTTTAAAATGGGTTTGAGGGACAGCCAGTAAAAGTTGATCTGAAGATCTCAGAGATCGTGAGGGGCTGTACACTTTAAGCAGCTCGGTGATGCATTTAGGGACCTGGTCATGAATAGCTCTAAAAACAAGACCTAAAGTTTTAAATTGAATCCTAAAACCAACTGGAAGCCAGTGAAGTGCTGCTAAAACTGGTGTAATGTGAGCCCTTTTCTTAGTGTGAGTTAAAAGTCTAGCAGCTGAATTTTGAACAACCTGGAGGCATTGAAGATGCTTTTGGCTCAGACAGGTAAAAACACTATTACAATAGTCTACGCGAGAAGAAATAAAAGCATGTATAATCATCTCAAGTTCCGCCTTCGACATCAGGGTTCTCAACTTAGAAATATTCTTCAGATGGAAGAGACCATTTCTAATTAATTGATTACTGTGGTGCTCAAGAGACATAGCTGAGTCAAAACTAACACCAAGATTCCGAAGACTCGCCTGAACAGTGGAACCTAGGGTACCCATGTGGTGCTTAATAAGTGGAATCATGTTTTCAGGAGCGATAATTAACGTCTCTGTCTTGTCTGAGTTAAGCTGTAAACCACTGTTTGATGTTAGACAAGCAGTTAGTTAAAGATGACAGCATCTGAAACTCAGACTCTTTAAAAGAACAATACAACTGAATATCATCAGCGTAAAGATGATAAGAAATATCTTTGAACTGGCTAATTATCCGTCCCATTAGCAAAATGTATATTAGAAATAAAATGGGTCCTAAAACTGAGCCTTGTGGTACCCCACATGACTACTGTCATGTGGGGTACCACAGACATGATTCACAGACACAGTCTGATTCACAGACATGTTAAAGGTTCTTCCGGTGAGGTACGATGAGGACTATTTTAAAACAGAACCAGACAGCCCTAGCTCTTTGAGTCTGTTGATCATTATACAGTGATCAACAGTATCAAAGGCAGAAGAAGGATCCAATAAAACCAAAACTGTGTATTTACCAGTGTCAGCCGCCATCATAATGTCACTGGAGACTGACTAAAGCTGTTTCGGTAGAATGATTTTTCTGGAAGCCTGACTGATATTTATCCATGATATTACAATTTGCCAAAAATGACATAAGCTGCTCAGTCACTACCTTTTCCAGAATTTTTGATATAAAAAGGAGTTTAGAGATTGGCCTATAATTATTTGGTTGTGATGGATCCAAGCTTGGCTTCTTAAGAGTTGGTTCAACCACTGCATGTTTGAAGGAGCTGAGACTCACACCAGCTAAAAGTGAAATGTTTATCAGTTCAACAACTGAAGGACCAATTGACTCAAAAACAGCTAAAAACAGCTTAGTAGGGAGAACATCAGCAGGGGAAGAGGAGGGTTTCATCTTCTGCAGCAGAGCCATGATGTCCAGAAAGGTCACTGGATTAAAGGTGGACCAAGAACAAGGTGAGGGCATAACACTGGCACAGTTAAGAGAAGATGATGGCAAAATGTTTTCCCTGATATCTCTGATCTTATCAACAAAGAAATTAAGAAATTTGTTACTGTCTGCTTTACAGAACACAGGAATTAGAGAGGCAGTAGGTGAGACAAGAGCGTTAATTGTGTCAAATAAGACTCTAGGATTTTTCTTATTTGTGAGAATTATTTCTGAAAAATACTGATTCCTGGCATCCCTCAACATGTCATTTAAAGAGGCTCTAAGCTCCCTTAAATGGAGTCTGTGAACCTCCAATTGGGTGGATTTCCATAAGGGTTCTAACTTACAACAATTTCTTCTAAAGGATCGAATTGAGTCATTTATCTAGGGATGAGACTTTTTAGGAGAAGCAAGGACAGATTTCACTGGTGCCACTTTGTCTAAAATAGACATACAGTGGCTGTCTAATGTCTGAGTGAAGGCATCAGGATCTTTAATTCCCATCAGTAAGTTTGGTTTGGCTCAAACAAATCAGAGAAGTCATTTGCTGCCTCTTGGTTAATAATCCGCCGTTTTGCTGCCATTTTCAGAGGGGGAGGATTCACAGGGAAGTTAACATTAAAAAGCACACAGCTGTGATCACTGATCTGGAAGTCATCCACACATACATTTTCAATATTCAAGCCCAGAGCAAAAACAAGGTCCAAGGTATGACCCCTAGCGTGTGTAGGGCCTGAAACATGCTGGATGAGGTTATAAAGATGAGTGATGGAAAAAAGTCAACAGCTGTGTTACATGTAACGTCATCAATATGAATGTTAAAATTACTAATGATTAAAACCCTCTCCAATTTAATAAAAGAAGATAAAAAGTCTGTAAAATCCATAAGAAAGACACTTGCAGGACCAGGAGGATGGTAGATTAAAACACAATAAAAGGCAAAGGTCCCGGCTTTTATTATCTGAGACTCAAAGGAGGAGAAGGGCTCAGAGTTTACCAGTCTGCACAGGTGGCTGTCCCAGTATACGACAGCGAGTCCTCCACCACGTCGCGCAATCCGGGGAGTCCCGATAACAGAACAGCCAGGGGGACAGAGCTCCTTCAGGTGGAAAAACTCATTTTCTCTCTGCCACGTTTCCACCAGGAACAAAAAATCCATATCCACTCTCAAGAAAAGTTCATTAACAGTGAGGGATGTGTTAGAAATAGAGTGAGGATTGAGCAACGCCATCCGGATGGGTGACGACTCAGCCGCACTCACAGCTGATAGGAGTGAAACTGACAGCAAGCTCCTGACGCGGTCACATGACTTCCAGCTGCGTCGGGTGGTCAGTCTCCAGTCAGGCAGGACAACTCGAGACCCTGATGGCAAAACCATGATCCCGTCCACAAGTGTCCTGGACATAAGTGTTTGTGAGACGGGAGAGCAATCCAGTGGCTGCAGAGGAGCATCCGTAGTCACGTCCTGGATGGGAACCCGCAGCAGACACCGGGTACGTTCACGGTGACCAGACCAGAAACCCTCAGTCTGGAGGGCTCGTCTCTTCTTAGCGTGACAGCCAGCTCTGCAATCCCATCTCCTGGGCTTCTTCCCAGACTTACCAGGACGCCAACTCATGAAGAGAAGCCGGTACTCAGGTGAGGAGGGAGAACACACAAATGGGAGTGGAAAAGTTTGTCTGTACCCCTCCCAAGAGTCAAATGATCTTTCCATAGACAGTTTAATCCGGTACAGCGACTGTCGATCATATCTCAGTGTAGCTAAGACACATTCATTTAGTGATAGGATTGATAAAACAACAAAAATAACAAACAGAGATTGACGACACAAACGAAGAGAGGCAGTCACCAGGCCAAACACAGGCACCATCTTGTCCAATTAAAGCCCTCAGGAACATAACAGAAATGCGAGAAGAAAGGTGTGAGAGCGGCGCCGGTGTATGTCATGTTAAAGTGCCACACATTTCTTTGTTAAACAACAATGTATGATGGTCGGAAGTTTTGGGTCTTGATGCATGGAATTAAAGATGTAAAAGGGGAATGCACAGAGACCTGGGATTGCTGTTTTGCTGTTATGTTGTTGGAGAGAGAATAAAGTCTTGTGTCGTTCAGCTCGTTGCCTCGCCTATTCCTTTCTCCACACTGGTGACCCCAAGACTTGCCATGGAGAGCGAGACGAGCACCGCCCTGGAGATTACCGGGAGGGAGAGCACCAGCACCGCGTGCGTTGTTTCAGTCAAGCTCTCGGACTTCTGGCTTCATGACCCGACAGAATGGTTTCTGCACATAGAAGCCCAGTTCACAGTCTGTGGGATAACAATGGATGACACAAAATACTACTACGTGGTCGCTGTGCTTAACGCACGCGCCACGTAACAGGCAACAAGCCTGCTCCAGGAGCCGCTGGCCCGGGTTAAATACAAGGCACTCAAGAGGATGCTTCTCCAGCGCTATACCGTTTCGGACAGTGAAAGGGTGGAGAGACTCCTAACACGTTTGGAGTTAGGGGACAGATCAGCCGTGGAACTAATGGAGAGCATGTTGGCACTGATGGGGAGAAAAGACAAGTCTTTCCTGTTCGCCCACCTGTTCCTCAGGAACATACCGGCTGCAGCAATGGCGATCCTGGCCAACTCGCTGTTGCTGGTGACTAACGACTACTGCACACTGGCGCAGGAAGCGGATCGCATCATTTTAGCGACCAGAACTCTCAGTGTGAATGCAGCAGCACCGGCGTTCAGGAGGGACTCCAGCGAAGTCAAGGAGCCATTGGTGGTAACCGGAGCAGATGCCAGGAGATGCAGGAACGGGGCGATCTGCTTCTATCATCGCTGCTTTGACTCAAAACACCCAGCGATGTGTGCAGCCATGCCAATTCAAGAAGTCGGGAAATGGTGGCCAGCAGTCAGTAGCAGCAACCGATGGTGACAGAAACACGCTGCTTTATGTCACAGACATACGTTTGGGGAGATGGTTTCTGGTGGACTCTGGCTCCCAGGAGAGCCTCATCCTGCCGGTCAACGGAGACAGGGTGGCAGGGAGCAGTGGTCCCGAGCTTACGGCTGCCAATGGATCCACCATCAGCACATTTGGCAAGTGGACACTGATAATATGCTTACACGAACGCAACTTTCAGTGGAACTTTGTGGTAGCCGCATGTCCCGCCCCCATTTTGAGCACAGATTTTTTATGTGCGTATGGGTTGTTAGTTGATGTTGCTAATAGGAAATTAGTAGATGCTATCTCTTTTGCCACTCTGCCCTGTACAGCTTGGGGAGCTGGGTTGACAACACTGGCTAATGTTATAGCTCCAGGGGGTAAGTATCAACAGTTACTTGCACAGTTTCCAGCACTCATGGTCCTGATGTTTTCGGCTACGATAACAAAACACTTGGTAGAACATTTCATAGCTACGAGAGGGCCGCTAGTATTTGCGTGACCTCATCACCTGGACGCAGCTAAACTGGCCAGCGCGCGCGAGGAGTTCGCCAACTTGGAGCAGTTGGGCATTGTCAGGCGCTCCAACAGCCCATGGGCATCTCCACTCCACATGGTGCCTAAAGCCGACGGATCATGGCGACCATGCGGCGATTTCCGGCGCTTGAACAACGCCACAGAACACAATTGCTATCTGATAGAAAAATTCCATATTATCTACATTATTATGGATATTAATAATGTATTATTACAGTATATTTGAGAAGTATCATACTTTTCATATGCCATGTTTAATGTTTATATGTGCATTCCATATAGGATAAGTTTATATATTCTTGGCCTGTTTCTGTGAGCAATTTCAGAGAGTTCAGACTGAGGATCAGTACAGGGTCAGTACATGCGTAAGGAATGATCTAAGCCATTTATTATAATCTCTTTGACATGTCCTGTTTCGGGTCACAGGAATGCACAGGAACTCCTCATCTTATAGATTAGTGTTTTATGGACGTTCTGTTAGATGTACATTCTTGTCACCAGAGTGTCTGTGACGTCTGCCTGGATAAGCTCAGTTATCAGGACTTTGTTCCTCTCCTTTCCTCCTCTTATCCCATCCTCCCCCTGCTTTCTCCTACCTACAGTATATATATCAGACTTAGAAGAATGGATCCTTTAGGGATTCAAAGCGTGTCTGAATGCCTTGCTTTGTAATTCTTCCCCCAAAGTGGCCACTGGGGTGACTCCTTATATTTTTGTAATAAATGTACATAAATTCAACTTTCCGCCTGATTTTTGACTTTGAATAATTTAAGCTCAAAATTATTCTAACATTTTGGCGCTCCAAACAGCGGATCCACATATCTCCGTCTTTCCGGTGCCTCTGCTTGATTTCAGCAAGTGCACAGCTGATAAAAAGACCTTCCCAGGCTGAGTGAAAAAAAAAAAAAAAGGCTCAGTGTTACTGCAGTGAAGGCATTTCAGACTGGGGCGCTGGAACTGACTGGGTGACGGATCTGAGAATCCTACAGGTGGCTTGAATGTAAGTACATTTGTTGTTGTTTATGGATAAAAAATAGTGAGATTCCCCGGACCGATCGTACACTGCGAAAAGCTGAAGGGGTGAAACTAGCGGCCTGAGTGCTGGATTATTTCTACCCACGGTGAGCAATATCGTAATAATCCCTTGGGAGGAACGAGGTTTTTCTTCTGCAAACGGTGACCATTATCGCAAGACCTGGGGAGATTCTTAGAAAATCCGCCACGCTCTACATCCTAGTACGTGCACTGGTGGTCCGAAAGTGCATGCAAAGAAAAAAGGGAAAGATTCGTGGTCTTTTAACCGCAGACATTTGACGTCCTGTGGAAAAGTCATGTGATCCCAGAGAAGTAAATTTTCGGGGACAGATTTGTGCCTTTTTGACCACTTCTGCTTATGGTCCAGGGTTTGGACCTTCAGCATTTGTGGGGAGGTTATGTGAACCCCAAAGGGAAAAGGTTTTTTCACGGAAGATTCATGTCCTTACCGGGTCGGCTTATCGCCCATGGGACTTCCCCCGCTACGGTGAGCTATTGCAAGATGCTGGGGGAGGAGGTCTTACTTTGGGGTTTTGACACACAGCGGAGGGGTTAACATGACCGTTGAAATATTTTATTTTGTGAGTTTTAGATAAAAGTTACTGCAGTCTGGTTTGTTTTATCTCTGTGTGTAATCTGCTCAGGTGTGAAAAAAAAGTGAGAGTTCTCCGCGGAGGCGGATGGAGCAGGTTGTAAAATTGTTGTTTATGATTTTTTTTTCCTGATATTTGTGGAGCATGAAAGGATTGATTAGTTAATTGTTATCCTTTTGAGAAGTGTTTAAATTTATAGGTATTTGAAAACAGTAGCTTTGAGCAAAAACAGTGGACTGGTGTTGTGTTTTTACGGCAGTGTAAAAAAAAGGGAGCTTCATGCTGTATTGACAGTGTGGGGGGTTGCCACATCCGTGATTTTTCCGCTAAGAGTTGCCAGTTCCAGAGATTAATTGAAGTAATTCTCATGCTGTTTTGGGTTTTGGCATGAACCTACAGTAAAAGTCTTTATTGTATGACCTTGTGGAGATAACGCAAAAGAGAACATTTCTGTGGGCCCTGTGTGTTTGTCTGTGACTGTGTATAACTGTCTGTGTCTGTGTGTGTGTATGTGTGTCCTTGAGAGAGAGAGGGGAAAAAAAACAGAGAGAGAGAGAGAACTTGGAAAAAAAATAGAAAAGGCTGTGTAGCTACTGATTTGTGTGTAAAAACTTGGTAAAAGGGAAGAGGAAAAAAAACAATCTATATATGGGTATTTTTGCAAAGTTTGGGGGTTTTACTTTTTCAATCTAACTTTGTGGGTTTTTTAACTCTAATGTTGCGTACGTGATAAACTATTTACATATTTTTTACAGCCAATTTTTTGACGTATCACTGACTTTTCTTTTTTTTTTCTTTGACTGAAGCATAAAAGTGCACTTTACAGGGAAAAAGGATGCAGGACTGATGCTCTCTTTCCCCCTGCCAAAACAAAACCAGCCTCTGAGACCCAGTCTCGTCACCGTCTGTGCTCTCCTCCCATCAACATCAAAGAGGCGGCTGAACATCTAAGTTAAGTACAAATGGCTGCATCTTATTGCTACAAGCATGATAATGATGAAATTAACTGAACATTACAATATCATGTTGTCATTTAATAATGCCTAATCACTGAAGGCTTTATGTATACCCTATATTACATGATTCAAAGCATAGAGGTTCAAACTTCAGGTTCATACTCACTTTTTAATAAATGACATATGCAATCTTATTTACATTTTGACCCTAGGCCTGTCCATGCAAAAAAAAAAGGGGAGAGAATGCAAGAGCAGGATCTGAGACAGTTCATGCTGTGACTTTTTCCCTCCTAAAAGAACACAGCAAGAATGATTTTTTTTTATTATCGGGAGATGGTAAATTAAAAACAAACAAACAAACAAACAAACAAACAAAAACAAAAACAAAAACACACAGACCACGGATTGTGGTCCTGTGCCATAAATTCCTGAAAACAGAGATTAGGCCTGCATTTCCAGTTACTAATTCTAACTGCTGCATTGGTTTAAGGCAGGGGTGTCAAACTCATTCCATGGAGGGCCAAGACCCTGCAGGTTTTACTTCCACCCAGTCTCTTCAGCAGGTGTTTTCACTGATCAGCAATCAGTAGGAAGAAATTCAGAGAAATCACCTGTTGAAGACACTGGGTGGAGGTAAAACCTGCAGGGTCTTGGCCCTCCATGGAATGAGTTTGACACCTGTGGTTTAAGGCTTCAAATATACGACACTGTTTTGTTTAAACATAATCCTAAACTAGTGATTACCCATGTCAATTGGTAAAACATTTACTGATTCACAGAATATTGAGTGAATATTTGCTGTGAATAGCAAAATCACATTCAAATTGTGGAAGCTTTAGGTGTAATTTAAAGGTTTTTCTGCTATTGTTCATTCTTCGTTTTTCAACAGGAAAGGGAAAGCATTCACAAAAAAATTTTTTTTTAGCTTTCACCAGGAATTAGATTTGCCAAATTAACAAGGAATCATAACATCACCATTACCTTTCAATTTAATAAATCCTTGGTGACATATGAAATATGTAATTAAAAAAACCAATAATTCACTTGTGTTTCTTAACATTACACGTTATAATAAACAACTGGGATAAACATTTAAGGGACACAAAAAATAATGATGATCACTGGAACATTAGTAAAATCAATTTATGAGGTGATAAAATTTGCACTCCTGTTGATGTAAATACTGAAAGTGCAGACGGGGAAGCCGTAAGGCTTTCCCCAAATTTTTCTTTGTAGGATGGCACCGACATTTGATCTTTGTGGGAGATGTGAGGAGGCCGGATGGTGTATGAGTGCTGGAGGGGGCGACGGTGGCCATAGGGGGAAGGACCTCTCAGTTGACAAGCATTTTTTGAAGCTAAGTAGAACAAATGACATTGCAAATTACATAAAGCATAACAATTTAAATGACTCTGACTTTAAAAATGTAGTGTTCATATGACTTCACACTGCAGGATACATCTGATGCCACTCATCACATAATGGTGTGACAATATCACATTTCAGAAATGTGACAGTAATAAGGAATGTGTTTTCCCGGTGCTCAGCAGTGGCTGAGCTGGGCCTTGGGACTACAGTCCACCCCATAATTTACCAAGGAATATATAAAATGAGGCACTCCTTGTACAAAATTAAGCCAAATTGTAATTAGGCAATATGTCCACCTTTCCAATGACTGAAGGAGTGTGACACAACCTTTCACAAGGATTCACTTACACAAATTCAACCTGTCTGTGTTCAACTGGACAAACTGATCTTAGTTATCAATGCTAAGTCATATCAAATCTGCACAGACAGCTATATTGTTTTTTCCTAAATGGAATTTGTAAATTAGTTCAAGAGATGTCACAAAAGAAACCATGATTATTGAAACCTCATTTTGAAGGAGCTGTACTGCTCACAAATTTTCATCTAAATTAACTGTAACACATAAAAGTGGTAACACGCTTCCTTCTAGTAAAAGACACTACCCATCAAGCAAATACCCTGTAACTTTGGTGCATGTGCGTCTCCATGCATCAAAAGGGGGGTACCAAAGAAATTAATTAGCAACAAATAATTAGCAATCTTCAGAAAAATAGATAATACATAAAAATTATCAATAGATGATCAATAATGAAGAGAAAAATATAAATGAAACCGCTTGGTAATGAAATCACAACATTCAACAGGAGAAGTTAAAAGTTACATCAGTAAAAAGATGGCTAAAAAGATGGCTGCCACCGGAGTGAGGAGTGGTTTGATGGGCTCCACTTCTAGCCACTTTCTGCTTATCTACTTCTTCTTATTATTGTCTTTGTGTGTCTGGACCTGCAACAAGAAGGGTTTTCTGGCCAACTCAACTAAAGGTGAAGCTAAAAAGTTTTATTTATATGGATATGGACATGGTCATTTCACCCTGTACTCTATCTGGTCTTCAAAAGCCCTGAGAAAAAGCTTCCAAAACAAGGCAAGCATGGCTGTTAAGCAAATATCACAATATGGCAGAGGCTGTACAGTTAAAGTACTGTTAGTACTGCTACTTCTGGCAGGGGATATTCACCTTAACCCTGGACCTGACACTATTAAACAGCAGACCACTGGGTTAGCGCAAACATCTGAGCCGGCGGATTGGTTGTTGCTATCTACGGCCCGGCTAACATCTGAACCGGCTGATCGCCCGCTGCTATCAACGACCCTACTAACATCTGAACTGGCTGGTCGCCCGCTGCTATCAACGGCCATGCTAACATCTGAATTGGCTGATCGCCCGCTGCTATCATCGGCACTGCTAACATCTGAACCGGCTGGTCGCCCGCTGCTATCAACGGACATGCTAACATCTGAACCGGCTGGTTGCCCGCTGCTATCAACGGCCATGCTAACATCTGAATTGGCTGATTGCCCGCTGCTATCATCGGCACTGCTAACATCTGAACCGGTTGATCGTCCGCTACTGCCAACGGCCCTAACATCTGAACTGGTGGAGCAGCATAATGCCGGTCTTCGCCGCAGTACAGCTGAACATAGCGAGTCGGGTGAGTCGAATTGCACTGGACAGACTCACATATCTGATCCTGCTGTAAACAGCTGCGCTACGTCCAAACTTTTGGAAACAGGAGCAGTTAAACAAAATGCAAATGAGGCGAGATCCGAAAACCGAGCTGTACAAAAGCAAAAACAACATTTATTTTTCCAAACTGTTAATCATGCACGTGTTCTTTGGGACACAAAGGCTAAACCAAAGGGGATCCTCGGCGGACATTTAAACATACGGAGCATAATCCCCAAAAGAGATGAGATTTCGGTGCTGCTGTTGGACTCAAATCTGGACTATCTTTGTCTTTCAGAAAGCTGGCTACACAGGAACATAGACACTAATATGATCGATATTGTGGGTTATCAGTGTTTTAGAAAAGACAGGCAGGTAGGGAGGGGAGGAGGTGTTTTAATTTACATCAAAGAGAAATTTAAATGTCAATTGGTTGATTTGAATACTTCACTTGAATGTTTAGCTGTTAATGTATGTCTGTCACCGGTAATGAATTTCAACACTGCAGTATTATACAACCCACCGTCACACAATTCTTCTTTTTATAATGAATTAAGTGATCTGGTTAAACAACTTGAGAGGAGCAGAGAAACAATATTTTATGGTGACTTTAATATTAACTGGTCTGATAAAAAGGACAAACAGAAACTGAAAAGCCTCATGACTAAATTTAATTACCAGCAAATGATCAAAGGACCCACCAGGATAACCAAACAATCTAGAACACTTACTGACATGGTATTTGCTAATAAACCAGAACGAATAACCAGAACCTATAATCTTGTAACTGGTCTCTCAGATCATAACATGGTTCTTGCTGTCAGAAAACTTATTAAAAAGCGACTACAGTATTTTGAGGGAGTCGATATTGACAAATTAAATTTTATTATTCCCAAATCAAAAAATGAGGAGTTTGAACATTGCTTAGAGAATCAAAATTGGGAGCAGCTCATGTCAATATATGAAGTAGACGATTGTTGTAATTTTATAACTGCAACAATTACAAAGTCTATAGATAAATTTACAAAGCAAATTAAAAGTAGACAACAGAAGATTAACCTACCATGGTTAAATAATGAAATAAGAAAACTTATGAAGAGGCGAGACTCTGCATTGAAAACATCATTAACCTCTAAACTACAAAATGATCACCTTGTGTACAAAAGTTTAAGAAATAAAGTGGTACAAGAGCTGCGAAAATCAAAAGTATCTTATTACAATAAACTGATAGATCATGCAAAGGGTAATAACAGTTCCCTATGGAGGCATTTAAATAACTTAACTAATAAAAAAAATGTTAAGAAGGGGGTAAAGGAACTTAGAATCAATGGCAAGACAATCAGTGACAAGGCTACATTGGCAAATGAATTTAATTCATATTTTGTGGACTCTGTGGAAGACTTAACAAAAAACTTTGTGCTGCCAAATGTGCTCAACAACACAAAATCAATACTTTCAACAGATTCTTTTCACATCGATGAGGTAAATGAGGAGTTAATTGCTGGTATTGTTAAAACACTGTCAAACTCAAAAACTAATGATATCTACAATATGAGCACTTCCTTTCTCAAAATGCACAGCAAAATATTAATCAAACCACTGACTCATCTCATTAATCTCTCCATTAGGTCTAGTACATTTCCATCTGGTTGGAAAAAGCTGTCGTCATACCAGTTCATAAATCAGGCAGTAAAGACGATATATGCAATTACCACCCAATCTCTATTTTACCAGTCCTGTCTAAGGTTCTTGAAAAAGTTGTAGCTACACAGCTGATAGACTATTTACAAGACAGTCAACTTCTTCATCCACATCAATTTGGTTTTAGACCAGGATACTCAACAGAAACAGCAAATTGTTGCCTTATTGAAAATGTCAAACAGTCCTTGGACAGGGGTAATGTGGTAGGGGCTGTTTTTCTAGATCTCAAAAAGGCTTTCGACACTGTAAACCACAGTTTGCTTTTATCCAAAATGGTATCTTTTAACTTCTCTCCAGATACATTAGAATGGTTTGCATCTTATCTCCAGAATAGAGAACAGTGTGTAAAAGTTCACCAGGATGAATCCTCATTTTTAAACAACCGTATGGGTATCCCACAAGAGTCCATTCTTGGTCCTTTACTTTTCAGCATTTTTATTAATGACTTGCCGCTACACTGCTCAGCTGCAACATGTCAACTTTATGCAGATGATGCAGTTATTTACACAGCTGCCAAGACTCCAGCACAGGCTGCAGATGTACTGTCCACAAGTATGGTTGATGTCCAAGAGTGGCTCTTCCAGAACCATCTATTGCTGAACCTTCAGAAAACAGTTTTAATGTGCTTTTCAATCAAAAAATGTAACCTGCAATGTTTTAAAGTTAATATACATGATCAAGACATCAGTTTAGTTACAGAATTCAAATACCTTGGCATTGTACTAGATCCTCAATTCAAATTTAATCTTCATATAAAGAAAATTTCAAAAACAGTAAAAAAAAATCTGAACTGCTTTAAATTAATTAGATATTACATACCATACGAAGCAGCTGTACTGTATATGCATTCTATGGTTTTTTTCTCATATATCATACTGTTTGACAGTCTGGGCTCAAGCAGCCCCTTCCACAATAAGACATATACAGTGGGGCAAAAAAGTATTTAGTCAGCCACCAATTGTGCAAGTTCTCCCACTTAAAAGATGAGAGAGGTCTCCAATTTTCATCATAGGTATACCTCAACTATGAGAGACAAAATGAGAAAAAAAAAATCCAGAAAATCACATTGTCTGATTTTTAAAGAATTTATTTGCAAATTATGGTGGAAAATAAGTATTTGGTCACCTACAAACGAGCAAGATTTCTGGCTCTTACAGACCTGTAACTTCTTCTTTAAGAGGCTCCTCTGTCCTCTACTCGTTACCTATATTAATGGCACCTGTTTGAACTCATTATCAGTATAAAAGACACCTGTCCACAACCTCAAACAGTCAGACTCCAAACTCCACTATGGCCAAGACCAAAGAGCTGTCAAAGGACGCCAGAAACAAAATTGTAGACCTGCACCAGGCTGGGAAGACTGAATCCGCAATAGGTAAGCAGCTTGGTGTGAAAAAATCAACTGTGGGAGCAATTATTAGAAAATGGAAGACATACAAGACCACTGATAATCTCCCTCGATCTGGGGCTCCACGCAAGATCTCACCCCATGGGGTCAAAATGATCACGAGAACGGTGAGCAAAAATCTCAGAACCACACAGGGGGACCTAGTGAATGACCTGCACAGAGCTGGGACCAAAGTAACAAAGGCTACATCAGTAACACACTACGCCACCAGGGACTCAAATCCTGCAGTGCCATACGTGTCCCCCTGCTTAAGCCAGTACATGTCCAGGCCCGTCTGAAGTTTGCTAGAGAGCATTTGGATGATCCAGAAGAGGATTGGGAGACTGTGATATGGTCAGATGAAACCAAAATAGAACTTTTTGGTAAAATCTCAACTTGTCGTGTTTGGAGGAGAAAGAACACCATACCTACTGTGAAGCATGGGGGTGGAAATATCGTGCTTTGGGGCTGTTTTTCTGCAAAGGGACCAGGACGACTGATCCGTGTAAAGGAAAGAATGAATGGGGCCATGTATCGTGAGATTTTGAGTGAAAACCTCCTTCCATCAGCAAGGGCATTGAAGATGAAACGTGGCTGGGTCTTTCAGCATGACAATGATCCCAAACATACCGCCTGGGCAACGAAGGAGTGGCTTCGTAAGAAGCATTTCAAGGTCCTGGAGTGGTCCAGTCTCCAGATCTCAACCCCATAGAAAATCTTTGGAGGGAGTTGAAAGTCCGTGTTGCCCAGCGACAGCCCCAAAGCATCACTGCTCTAGAGGAGATCTGCATGGAGAAATGGGCCAAAATACCAGCAACAGTGTGTGAAAACCTTGTGAAGACTTACAGAAAATGTTTGACCTCTGTCATTGCCAACAAAGGGTATATAACAAAGTATTGAGATGAACGTTTGTTATTGACCAAATACTTATTTTTCACCATAATTTGCAAAGAAATTCTTTAAAAATCAGACAATGTGATTTTCTGGATTTTTTTTTTCTCATTTTGTCTCTCATAGTTGAGGTATACCTATGATGGAAATTGGAGACCTCTCTCATCTTGTAAGTGGGAGAACTTGCACAATTGGTGGCTGACTAAATACTTTTTTACCCCACTGTAGGTTCATTATATAATCAAACTCTAAAAATTTTGGACAAAAAGCCCATTAGGTGGCATCACTGTTATATTTTAAAAAAATACAATCTATTGAGTTTTGAGAGTTTCATTGACCTCTGTTTTCTGAAATTAATTTTCAAATGTTTCCATAAATCAGCGCCTGAGCCACTTGCTGGTTTCATCCAAAGACAGGACAGCAGCAGAGCCACCAGGAGTTCTGTTAACAATAACTGTAAAATATTCCACCGCAGAACCACATTTGGACAAACAGCTTTCTCTATAAAGGGCAGTCACATCTGGAACACAATGCCAAATGAAATTAAAATAATAACGGACTTTAAAACATTCACTAAAAAGGTTAAAAACTGGCTGAAAAATAAACAAGAATGTACCCATGTATGAAATGATTGTCTGCAGGGTGAGAGTGAATGAAGGGAAGGAATGAATGTGTTTGTTTATAGTGAGTGACGAAGGGAGGGAGGCCTGGAATAGGCAAATGTGAGTCAGGTTGTTATATTGTGTATTTATAATATTTATAATCTTTATAATATTTATAATTGTGTATTTATAATGTATTTATAATCTTTTTTGCATTGATGTATGTGGTTATTGTTTATTCTGTTTTCTTTTTTTTCTTTTCCTTATCCTTTTTTCTTTATACTTGTTTCTCCTTTCTAAAGCCCATCCAGGGACAAGAGCTGCAAATTAGCTAATAGCTATACACTCTTTGTGCAACACATCAGATTGATTGTCATTTGATTAATTGTCTATGTTTATTGCACTGTCCCTGTCAAATAAACAAATAATCTAATCTAATCTAATCTAAATTTCAAGATATTTAAGAAAATATCTGTAGATTATTGTAAAGGAAATATCATGTTTATAAGGAACAAGGTAAATTGATAAGGAAGAAAACCATGCATATATATGAGAAAAGTTCCAAATGTCTAAGGAAAGTCCACCTTTCTGCTAAATTTATGTTTACTGTGGGACTTGATTTAGAATCTACTACAAAGACAATACAGATTCTTACTCAATTAAGGGAACAATGCTTTAGGGAGCTCAAAGCAAAATAATTTGATCTTCCCCTGCATAAACTTAGTTTTTTCAAAACCTTTGCATGGATCTCATTGAACTAAATAAGAGTGAAGGTAAAAATGTTTAGAAATTATTTACACACTTATTGAATATACAAAGGCTTTACCCTACACCAGGGGTGTCCAATCATGTGCCATGGAGGGCCAAGACCCTGCAGGCTTTACCTCCAACCAGTGTCTTCAACAGCAGATTCCACTGAATTTCTTCCCACTGATTCCTGATAAGTGAAAACACCTGCTGAAGAGACTGGGTAGAAGAGAAAACCCGCAGGGTCTTGGCCCTCCATGGCACATGATTGGACACCCCTGCCCTACACTAATTTAAATATTGCTACTTATTTATATTGTTTATATTGTTTTAACTAAAACAATATCAAGATTTAAAATAGCTGAAATGATTTACTTAGATAATGGAAATGGAATACACTGTAAATCAAATCATGTCACATTTAAGTGCAGTTCCTAAATTATTAGTACCAAACATTTACCTAGGAAACCACTTAGCTTGCCATCAACAATCTACAAGATTAGTATAATATTCAAATAAGAAAACAGGGAAATTGTGAATGACAAACCCTATTATTGAAGCCATTTAACTTAGGAGATGAGGAAGGGTTTTTGGG
The DNA here is from genome assembly GCA_020510985.1 of Pholidichthys leucotaenia. Classification (NCBI taxonomy): domain Eukaryota; kingdom Metazoa; phylum Chordata; class Actinopteri; order Cichliformes; family Pholidichthyidae; genus Pholidichthys; species Pholidichthys leucotaenia. The sequence goes on along the minus strand of CM035843.1, from coordinate 192,803,541 downwards.
TGATTATATATATTATATTATATTATATTACCGGAGTGGTGGCTCAGTTGGTAGAGCATCCGCCCCACACCCGGGAGGCAGGGGTTCAAATCCCGGCCGGGTCATGCCGAAGACCATATAAAAGTGGAACTTCCTGCCGTCCAGCTTGGTGCTCAGCAATAATGGAATGGAGGAGGGAAATTTGTGGCGGCGCCTTGCATGGCAGCGGCCCTCTGATTCTACACTTGGGGTGTGTGTGATTAACACAGTAGATAGGTAAAACACAATCTCGTTCTACTGTACATGATTGGTTGTACAGTTGAATGACAATAAAGGGTGATTTAATTTAATTTAATATGCAAAGAATGACAACTAACACTATCCTATTCCACACATCCAAGATTTTTCCGTGCACCTGTGGATCTGGTCTGTGGTTACCACCAAGTCCCGGAGTGTGCAGAAGACATTCCAAAAATGGCGGTAATAACTCCTTTCGGCCTTTTCGAATTTTTACGCATGCCATTCAGATTAAAAGGTGCAGTGCAGACCTTCCAGAGGATGATGGACGCAGTACTGCACGATTTGTCCTTTGTCTTCATCTACTTGTAGAAAGCAAGTGTAAGCAAGCATTTCTGCATGCCTGTAGAAAGTTACTGAGCCCTATGATCTTTGATGATGTCATAGCGAGTCCAATGATCATAAGTGATGCCTACTTTTGATCTTTGACATGGTTACCATGGCAACACAAAGTCCTATGATCGTGACACACAGACAGATTTTCTTGAATTATATACTGAGGTACTTCAGGCAACAGAGGAAGGTTGCATTATTCCACCTCTTGGTGATATGGCTATTTTTCTGCCACACAGAAGTTTGATGAGGGAGTCGACTGTCTTGCGCATCTCAGAGGGAGAAAAACGCCTCATGGGTAAAACCAGGTCTTTGGTGGACCTCTCCCAGTTACATGGGGTGAGACTGCACATCCTGGCAGATAAGCACATCTGTTGCAAGGTCTGTGGTGGACTTTTGCGAGTCAGTGCATCGTGACATGCACTACACAAAGAGCAGAGATAAACAAACCTATCATCTGGTCAGTCACTGCAACAGATACTGGAGTCAGTTTGTCTTGGCCTGTCCTTGCCACTGATAATACCTCTATCTGCCAAGAATGTGTTGCAAGTCCAGCAAAAGCTAGCGGTACTCAAATACTTTGCAAGCAGTTTCATTAAATGGTCAGTCAGAGAGCAACTCATACTGGCTTGGACGTCGCCCGGGTTAACAAGGTCAGGAGTTCCGGGCAGTGGAAGGCGAATTACAAATCTGATCAGAAGAAATCTGATCAGACCTAAATGAAACAGTCATTGTCGCCCCCAACAGACTGCTATGATGATGATGATGATGATGATGATGACGAGACGACATTCTGGTAGCCAGCGCATCCAAGGAGGAGCACATCGCCCATCTCAAGATGGTTTTCCAGATATTGAAAGCGCACGGTCTGATAGTCAACCTGGCGAAGTGCCAGTTCGGTGTGCCAGTGATTGATTTTTTGGGCCATTGCATTTCGCCAGAGGGCGCGATCCCGTTACTGGATAAGGTGGACGCTGTGTCGGACTTTCCACGTCTGCAGACTGTGACAGCAGTACAGGAGTTTTGGGGAATGGTTAATTTTTATAACTGTTTCCTTCCCCAAGCAGCCCAGCTGATGCAGCTGTTGTATGCCACGCTTAAAAAAAAAAAAAGAAGCCTGCGGAAACCATAGACTGGACTCCTGAGCGAGACCAGATGCCGCGTTGCTAGCCCACCCGGATCCATCTGCACAAATAGTGCTAACTACGGATGTGTCTGATGTTGCCATAGGGGCAGTGGTGGAGCAGTGTGTCGCAGGTTTGTGGCAGCCATTAGCATTTTTTAGCCAAACCTTTTGTGAAAATGAACGCAAATACAGCACATTCAATAGAAAATTGCTGGCTCGCCACCTGGCGATGTGCCATTTCCAGTTTTGGCTGGAGGGGCGCGAGTTCACCACATTAGTGGACCATAAGCCGCTGACATACGTAATGGCCAAGGTTTCAGAACCGTGGTTGGTCCAGCAGCAATGGCATTTAGTCGCAATTTCGGAGTTTACTAACGACATTCAACATGTTGCCGGTAAGCTCAACGTCGTGGCCGATTGCCTGTCGCGCGCGTCTAATCGCTCCTGTCTATATGGGAATTGATTTCCATGCCATGGCCATGGCCGTGGAACAAGCCGGGGATGTGAATATTTGGGCACTCCAGTCTGCGCCAACTGGGTTAAGGCTGGAGAGCAGGGTGGTGCAAGAAGGGTGTCCTCCCTTGCTCTGCGACATCTTACTGGCTGCCTACGCCCGGTGGTTCTGAGCTCTTGGCACCGTCGCGTTTTTGAGTCAGTCCACTCCCTTTCGCATCTGGGACTGCGCACTTCGGTGAAGCTAGTGAGGATGAAATTCGTCTGGCCGTGCTTGTGCAAGGACGTAAAAGAGTGGGCTGCAGCTTGCATCGCGTGCCAACAGGCCAAAGTGCACAAGCACACCAGAGCCCCTCTCGAACCATTCCAAATCCCAGCTAGGAGGTTCAACCACGCCCATGTAGATTTGGTGGGACCCCTCTTGCCGTCGCAAGGTTTCACGCACCTTTTGACAGTCGTGGACCGCACCACACGCTGGCCTGAAGTGGTCCCACTGGTGTCTACCACATCCGTGGAAGTGGCTCGCGCTTTTTTGTCGGTTTGGGTCGCGTGTTTCGGATCTCCACCGGACATCACGTCCGACAGGGGTTCACAATTCATTTCAGAACTCTGGTCTGTGATGGCCCACAGCCTGGGGGTCAAAATTCACCGCACTATCGCATACAACCCCCAGGCTAATGGGTTATGCGAGCATTTTCATAAGTCACTTAAAGCAGCACTCAGAGCTTCACTCACGGACTCAAATTGGGTCGACTGTCTGCACTAGGTTCTTTTAGGGTTGCGCTCCGCACCTAAGGAGGATTTGGCAGCCTCCCTGGCAGAACTTGTTTTTTTCTCAGCCACTGCAGATCCCCGCAGAGTTTTTACCGGAAAATCCCACACCCGAGGCTGATCCGCCTGCACAGTTTTTGCACGGCTCGGAGGCTTTTAACGTATTGGGCCCGGCCCACCATTGCTTTCCCTGCACCTTTGTCCCAAAAAGCTTGCCGGTTTTGTTTTCGTCAGGCACGATGCGCACCGGACCCTGCTGTGCCCACCACACGACGGACCGTTCAGGGTGCTGGAACCTGGGGTGAAGCATTTTGCGTTAGACTTGGGGGAACGTAGGGAGACTGTCTGCATCGACAGGCTGAAGCCTGCTTTTGTGCTGGCAGATGAGCAGGTGGTGTTGGCCCAAGCTCCCCGGCGCAGACGCCCACTGTTGGTGGCCCCACAGTTTGGTGTTCCCTCAGCAGGGACCTGCGCTCACAAAGATAATGTGTCCCCCCCCCCTCCCTTTTTCCCTCCATAGACTGATGTGCCCTCTTGCACACCTCACCAGCAGGGCCGTTCAACTGGACCGTTGACCCCCTGCCACAGCTGCTATGGGCGCCAGCTCAAGCCCAAAGGATGGGGGGGGGGGGGTTAGTGCCCCTTCTCTGTGTTTGGGAGGTGGGCTGTGTGGGGGCATAGTGGGGAGGGTTTCTCAACCCAGAGAGGGCAGGGGGAAGGAGGAAACAATGGACCGATGGAGGAGGTGTCACCGGGGCATATCAGACGGGACAATTAGGTCTATGCACCCCCCAGGGAGAGGAAGAATTACCGGAGCTGCGGAGAGAAGAAAGGTGTGAAAGCGGCGCCGGTGTATGTCATGTTAATGTGCCACACATTTCTTTGTTAAACAACAATGTACGTATGATGATCGCAAGTTCCGGGTCTCGATGCATGGAATTAAAGATATAAAAGGGGAATGCACAGAGACCCGGGATTGCTGTTTTGCTGTTCTGTTGTTGAAGAGAGAATAAAATCTTGTGTTGTTCAGCTTGTTGCCACATCTATTTCTTTCTTCATAACCCTAGCTTTCTTTGTTGTTGAGATATAGTTTATAAGCCATTTTGATGTTGACCTTTGACCTTGCGATCCCAAAACCATTGTCACACAAACCTGGTTCATAAGCTGTGTGCCAGGTTTGGTGAGCCTAGCTTCACTCGCTGCTCCGCAGCGGGCCCAACTGCTGGGCCCGTGCTGCTACCACACTCAATTATGGCTCCACTCACCTCTCCATCTGGCTGCGTCAACTACACCGTCCTCGCAGAGAAGGTCTCCGAGTTGGAACAATGAATGTCCACACTCCACCAGATCCACGAAGCCAAACTTCAGTGGGCACCATCATCATCTGTTCCATTCAACCAAACTTCACATCGTCCTCCAGTCCAGTCACCGATCCTTCCCCCACTGAAGCTGCCTCTCCACCGGCATCTGAAGTCTCCACACTCGGCCAGGCTGCCACCGCCCCTCCGCCAATCACAGAGTCAGATCTCACCTGGATTCAACAGGGGACCACGTTTGAGAAACTTGCAACCTCCACTCCACATGACCCTGTACCCTGGACCCTGGTCGCTCCTTGTCATCGGAGAAACAAATGATCCCCTCAGGCACCCCTCCATAGGATCCAGCTTAACAATAAATGTGACACCCTGGACCTCCACGACTTTCCTTCCCTAGTGGGTGAATCCCAATCTCCACCGCCATCCTCCCTGCTGTTCAAAAACCTACCATCTCCTCAGACCTCTTCTTCGTGTTATCCTAAACCCCCCACCCATCCCGGAGCCCGCCGTCTCTCCGTACCACAGTTCACACCGGCTCCACAGTGTGCTTGTGCCGCTGTCCCCACTTGTTCTCGTCCCTCTGTGTCCGCCCCATCACTGATGGTGAAATCTCCCTCGAAATCCACTCCATCTCCCGAAGTCATTGACCCACCTCCTGCTTCTCCTTGCCCCCTTTTGCCCCCGACCACTCTAATAATTGGAGATTCCATCACAAGAAACATTTGTTTCTTCAATGCAATAACGCACTGTTTTCCCAGAGCCACCATTCCTGTCATCCTCGCCAAACTCCCTGGCATCCTCCAAACACTCCCTTCATCTATCCAGATAATCACTGTTCATGTTGGTTGTGCGGATGCATCCCACCGGCAGTCAGAAATCACCAGGCACAGTTCATCAAATGTTTTCAGCTCCTCCACAACTGCGGCAAATCAGCTTTTACCACCGGAGTGGTGGCCTAGTGGTAGAGCATCCGCCCCACAGCCAGGAGGTTGTGGGTTCAAGCCCCGACCAGGTCATACCAAAGCCCATATAAAAATGGCACTTCTCACCTTCTAGCTTGGTGCCCAGCATAACAGAATTGAGGAAAAGTTCTAGAGGAGGAAAAGTTCTATGTGGCGGTGCCTTGCATGGCAGCGACCCCTCTGATTCAAGATGTGATTAACATTGTAGATAGGAGAACGTAATTTTGTTCTACTGTACATGATTGGCTGTATTGGACTGAATGACAATAAAGTTGTCTTCTTCTTCTTCTTTTATTAGTGGGCCAATCCTTCCTCATGGCCGTGGATACGGACTCTTCAGCTGAATCCTTTCCCTCCACACCTGGCTTCTCTCTGCCTGCAAAATCCACAACCTGGGCTTCATTGACAACTTTAGCCTCTTCTGGGGTCATAAAACATTTTTAAAATCAGATGGCTTCCACCCCAGTAGCTTAGGCAGCCGTATTTTAGCAGCTAATTTGCAGTTCATTGTCCAACCTGTCCAATGGCCACATGACTGACTATTTACATTATGCCCTCAGCCACCCCCGCCTTCCCTACGGCTTCAACTCAGTGTTCCACCTCCCGCCACAGCTCCCCCTACAGGCTCCAACCACCACTGCTCTCTCCTGCCACTGCTCTCCCCATTCACCCCATAGTCACAGTCAGATCCTCATCACATCATCACAATAAATCGTAGGTAAACCTGTTCAATCTCCGCCCCATTCCTTAGTCCTCTCAACCTGTCCCAAAGCAACGCCACCTGAAACTGGTTCTACTCAACACACACTCACTGAACAATAAAAGCCTCATCCTGAACAAATTCATTTCAGACAATAACCTGGACTTTCTTTGCATCACTGAAACATGGCATAAACCCCTGGACTATTTTTTCACTCAATGAGACCACACACCCCGGGATTCACCTACATCGACAAACCCTGTCCTGCTGGCCGAGGAGGTGGTGCTGCCGTCATTCACCGAAAAAACATCAAAATATCCAACATTCCCACCCCTGCAGTCCACTCATTTGAACATCTTGCCTTCAAACTCGCTGGTCCCACCCCCCCGATCACCGCTGTTATCTGCCGCCCCCTTAAGCCAAACTCCTCCTTTCTACCTGAACTCTCGGATCTGTTGACCCAGCTCTCCACCATCTCACCCTCTGTTCTTATCCTCGGCAACTCTCCACATCAATGCCACCGACTGCAAATCTGCCACCAACTTCTTGGAATTTCTTCAGTTCTTCACCTTCACTCAACACGTTGACTTCCCGACTCACTCATATGGACACATTCTGGATCTGGTCTGCTCAGCTAGACTAACAATACTCCAACTTAGCAGCATCACCCTCCATATCTCTGACCACCTGGCAATCACCATGGACATTAATGTCCTCATCCCCTCCCCTAAAGAAAAGCGCACAATATCCTTCAGAAATATCAAAACCATCACTCCTCCAGTCCTCTCAGCCTCACTCACCAGCATGATGTCTGCCTCCCCTCCCCTGCTTTCTGACGACCCCACAGATCTTGTGTGCTATTACAACACCACTCTCTCCTCCTGCCTGAACCAGTTAGCCCCCATCACAACTAAAACAGTCTCCTTCACTCACTCTGCTGGTACACTCCTGAACTCCACGTCATGAAATCCCACAAGCGACAGCTGGAAAGACTTTACAAGAAAACAAACATAAAAGTTTACCTCCAAGCCTACATGGACCATCTCCAACAATACAAGACAGCCCTCAACACAACCTGATCTAACTTCTGCTCTCACCTCATACATGCTGGCTCCAACAACCCCAAAACACTCTTCTCCACAATAAACAAACTTCAAACCCATCAACAACACCTCCCCACCGTTCACTGCTGAAAAGTGCAAGTCATTCCTCTCCTTTTTCCAAACAAAGATCACCATCATCCACAGCAAACTGACTACCACCCCTCCGATCCTAACCCCTCCATTAGCTCCTCCCCTCACCTCTATTCAGCCATGGTCTCATTTCCCCACACTAACCCCTCTAGAACTCACTTAAATTACCACAGACATGAGAAGTCCCACATCCGTACTGGACCCTGTCCCCTCCACACTTATCAAATCCTGCCTCCCATCCCTCCCCCCACTCATCTGCACCATCACCAATGCCTCCCTCAGCTCTGGCTCAGTTCCTGATCCCCTGAAACTTGCCACTGTCACTCCAATCCTCAAAAAACTTGGACTAAACCCTGACATCATGAATAACTTCCGTCCCATCTCCAACCTGCTCTTCCTGTCAAAAATCCTAGAGTGTGTTGTTGCCACGCATTTCAAAACCCACCTCACCTCCAATGACCTCTTTGAGACATTCCAATCTGGATTCCGCTCACAACATGGCACCGAAACAGCCCTTCTCAAAGTGACAAATGACCTCCTCCTCTCAGCCGACTCCGAACTCCTGAACATTCTCATCATGATTGACCTCACAGCTGCCTTCGATATAGTCAACCACTCCATTCTCCTCTTCCATCTGGAAACTTCCCTCAACATCGCTGGTACAGTTCTCTCCTGGTTCCACTCATATCTCACCAATAGACAGCAATTATCCACGTCAACAACTGCACCTCCATCACAGCCCCCCTTCTCCATGGTGTTCCCCAGGGTTCTGTGCTTGGCCCTCCCCTCTTCATCATCTATATACTCCCGCTTGGTAACATCATGCGCCAACATGACCTTAATTTCCATTGTTATGCCGACAATATTCAGATCTACATTTCCACTAAATGCATAACCATGGTAACCTGCGCCATACTGGAAAACTGTCTTTCTGAAATAAAATCCTGGATGCAAAAGAACTTTCTACAACTCAACTATGATAGGTCTGTTATGATGATCACTGACCCAGAATCCCTCATCAAAACCACCCACAACTTCAGCCTCACTGTTGCCAATGCCACACTTTCCCCATTCTCACAGATACGAAACCTTGGAGTCATCTTTGACAGCCACCTGACTTTTGAACCACACATCAATCATGTCACCAAAACTGCCTTCTTTCACCTAAAAAACATAGCCCGACTCCATCCCTCACTCACCTTCTCCACCACAGAAAGATGGTCATCTTTCCAGACTCGACTACTGCAATATCATTCTTTATGGCTCATCATCCAAAGTCCTCCAGAAACTTCAATACATTCAGAACTCAGCCACCCATCTCCTCACCCAGTTCTGCTCCTGTGACCACATCACCCCTATTCTCCAAAACCTCCACTAGCTCCCAATCTCACAACACATACAGTTCAAAGTCCTTCTCCTCACCTTTAAAGCCCTCCATCACCAGGCCCATTCCTATCTCACCGACCTGTTGCACCGGCATGCCCCCCCCCCCCCCCAGCCTCTGTTCCTCTGATGCAAATCTCCTCTCTACAACAGACAGAACCAAGCATAGAACCTGGGGGAACAAAGCCTTTTCCATCGCCACTCCCTCCCTCTGGAACTCTCTCCCCCAACACATCCATGACTACACAGACTTGAGCTACTTAAAATCATAACTCAAAATTCACCTGTTCAGACTTGCTTCTAATTTTTAATTTTAATTGTGCATTTTTTTCTTTAATGTGAAGCGTCTTTGAGTGCCTTGGAAAGCACTATACAAATAAAATGTACTATTATTATAATTTATAGTAATAGTGCAAATGGAATGTTAACTTTGACCTTTTGACCCCAAACCCATATTCAAGTCAGTGTGTAAATCATCCAAGATGCATCTTAGATACAACTACTGTATCGATTTGAAAAGCCTACATCACTTCTTTCAGTAGTTACTGCTTTTACAAGATTTAGGGAAAATCTGACCTCTGACCTTTGACCTCAGGGTCATCCGATCAGAGTCAAATTGCAATATTTTCATCATCAGTATATATCAAACCATGGTACCAAGTTTCAAAACATTTGGAACAAAACTGTAGGAGGAGTTGATTTCACAAAAGTGGGACAGACAGACTGACCGACGAACAGACTGCCCCATAACATAATCCCCCTTTAGTCTTTGACCGAAGGGCTCTTTGACTCCTTTGGACTTTGACTGGTGGGGGCTAATAACCGAGGGATTCTGCATACACAAAGTAAAATTAAAAGAAGTCAGGTAACAACTGGGAGTTGGACATACGTATGTTTCAATGAGTTTCACAGGTCCATTACAGCCCATGCAGTGATGTTTGGAATGGCAAAGACAGAAACAAGATGATAGCTGTGCTAAGCTAACTGGGCGAACTATTAAATAGCTCAGTATGTTTACAAAGACGATCAAAATGTGAAACACAAACTTTTTAAAGAAAAACGATCTGCCCTCATACTATTTCCAGTATGTAAGTGAAAGTGATAAAATAAAAAAAAAAAAAAGTGAAGGCAGAGCCAAAGATTAAGTGGGGGAAGTTACAGAAGGAAGAAGGTAACACAGATTTCAGGAAGGAGTTGATACAGGCTCTGGGTGGTAAGGAAGAATTACCAGATGACTGGGAAAGTTCAGCAAAAGTATTGAGGGAAATGGTTAGAAAGGTATGTGGTGTATCCAGTGGAGAGAGGAAGGAAGACAAGGAGACTTGGTGGTGGAATGAGGAGGTACAGGAAAGCATCCAAAGGAAGAGGTTATCAAAGAAAAAGTGGGATAGTCAGGGAGTTGAAGAAAGTAGACAGGAGTATTTGGAATCTAGGCGCATGGCAAAGAGAGAGGTGGCAAAGGCAAAGGAAAAGGCATATAGTGAGTTGTATGAGAGGCTAAACACTAAGGAAGGAGAATAGGACTTGTATTGATTGGCCAGACAGAGAGATAGAGCTGGAAAGGATGTACAGCAGGTTAGGCTGATTAAGGACAGAAATGGTAATGCACTAACAAATGACAAGAGTGTGTTGATAAGGTGGAAAGAGTACTTTGAAGAGCTGATGAATAAAGAAAATGAGAGAGAGAGAGGAGGATGGATGAAGGAAAGATGGTGAACAAGGAAGTCCCAAGGATTAGCCAGACGGAAGTGAAGGCAGCTTTGAAGAAGATGAAAAATGGAAAGGCAGTTGGTCCAGATGACATACAGTGGTGTGAAAAAGTGTTTGCCCCCTTCCTGATTTCTCATTTTTTTGTATGTTTGTCACACTTAAATGTTTCAGATCATCAAACAAATTTAAATATTAGACAGAGATAACACAAGTAAACACAAAATGCAATTTTTAAATGAAGGTGTTTATTATTAAGGGTAAAAAAAAATCCAAACCTACATGGCCCTGTGTGAAAAAGTGACTGCCCCCCCCCGTTAAAACATAAATTAACTGTGTTTTATCACATCTTTGGAAAGCTGTTTTGGCTCTCACTGTGGTTCACTGGAGTCCCAAAGCTTTAGAAATGGCTTGATAACCTTTTCCAGACTGATAGATCTCAATTATTTTGTTTCTCATTTGCTCCTGAATTTCTATGGACTGCAACATGATGTCCAGCTTTTGAGGATCTTTTGGTCGACTTCACTTTGTCAGGCAGGTCCTATGGGGGGGTGGGCAATCACTGATCTGAAACATTTAAGTGTCACATACACACAAAAAATAAGAAATCAGGAAGGGGGCAAACACTTTTTCACACAACTGTACCTGTGGAGGTATGGAGATGTTTAGGAGAAATGGCAGTGGACTTTTTAACCAGATTGTTTAACACAATCTTGGAGAGTGACAGGATGCCTGAGGAGTAGAGAAGAAGTGCTATGGTATCAGTTTTCAAGAACAAAGGTGATGCTCAGAGCTGTAGTAACTACAGAGGCATAAAGTTGATCAGCCACATTATGAAGATATGGGAAAGAGTTATTGAAGCCAGGTTAAGAGGAGAGGTGTCATGAATCGCCCTTCTCAAGGGCTGCAAGGGACACCAAACGCCATCTGTGAGTTTGCGACATTTATTAACATAAGCGCGAACGATCATACAACACTACACTACATATAATGGAAAATTGAAGGAGCAGGAGGGGAACGGGGCTCGATGTCTACAAGTGGAGAAAATAACCAGGAAAAGACACAGGCTAAGGTGTGTGGGAACGGCGGGCAAAAAAGAGATTAAACCAGCCGGAGTCACACCCAAAAGGACACGGGGCTCATGGCTGAAAATGTGGGGAAAAGAGAAATATACATGGACGGAGCTCACCTGATCACCGCGGTGAACAAACTTGCTCATTCAGGGATTTGGCAGATTCCTCTGAGGAGGCTAACAGTAGGACACGGCAACGGGGAAATGTTGTTGTGTCCTTAAATAGGTAAATGGATAAATGATAGAAGAATGACAGGTGTGGGTACATGAATGGGAAAATAATCAGAACAACAAGTGACAGCTGTGCAGCCTGCCAAGCAGAGTTTGAGAGCCGGATGCTGCACAGCACTTTCAAAATAAAAGCACAGACCGGAAACTAAATAACAACACAAGAATAAGATAACACAACCCCAACAGGTGTAAATAATACCATAAATACAGAATGACACACAATAAATAGACAGGACAATAACGACAAAACTAAGAATACAAACAACTCATAAATAACAAAGACCAAATACAACAGACCATAATAAACAAAGAATCAAACTAACAGGAAAAAATTAAACTGAAACTGGAGATCAAGCACGACCCCCATCCATGCTCACGATCATGACAGTGACCCCCCCCCTTCCAAGGGCTGGAACCCAGACACCCCAGGGCAACATCAAAAAGGAAAAGAGGACCCACCCACAAGAGAGACCACCCCCAATAAGAAAAACAACCCACCCCGGGTGGGAAGAGGGGGAAACTATGCACGGAGGGGCCGAAACTAACCAGAAAACAAAAGAAAGCAATCATGACCCACAACACTGACAACAGATAAGGTGGACAGAACTCTGGGATGTTAGGTGGCAAAATAAAGCAGTTCAGGTGGTTTATAAGAGTCCCAGAACCACCCAGTCTCATGTTGGAACAAATCGGGTGGCCTCTCAGAGTCCCAAGACCACCGGCACATGTGCTGGAGCAAGTTGAGTGGCCTTCCCGCATTCCAGGACTACCTCAGCAGAAGGAGCAGTCCATCGGGTGGCCTTCCAGAGTTCCAAATCCACCCAAGCAGATGATGAGACTCGTCAGGTGGTCCTCCCATATTCCTGAGCCAACAGGCTGCAGGGCACAACACACCCCCTCCTGGGGGCGGCAGCTGGAACTAGTGCCCCTTACTGACCACAGGGACTGAGGGGTAGACACCAACTGAGGAGAATGGCTGATCAGCGAAGGGCCCAGACGAAGTGTCGGCTCACCAGCGGGGAAACTCGGCAAAGAGGGCTACCGACCAGGGTAGCTGCCCAGCGAGAGGACCAGATGAGGAGAGTGAATGTTCAACGGGGTCCTCCGGTGAAGACAGGGAACTCACAATGTCCTCAGCTGACAATGGAGAACCCTCAACGACCTCGGGCGGAAACGGGGAACCCTCAACGACCTCGGACAGAGACGGGAAACCCTCAACGACCTCGGGCGGAGGTAAAGCACCCATGGCGGCCTCGGACGGAGGCGGAGCACCCACGGAGACCTCTGGCGGAGAGGAAGGACCCATGAAGACCTCTGGCGGGGAGGAAGGACCCAAGGGGACCTCAGGTGAGAGTCGAGGATCCGCGGCAACCTAAGGCAACAATGGAGGATCCATGATGACCTCAGGCGATGATGGAGGACCTGTGATGACCTCAGGCAGAGATGGAGGATGACCATCAGTGGACCCAGACAAGGACTTGAGCAGGGGAGAAGAAACGTACACCAGGTTACTACCACCGGCAGCAGTGGAGCCCGGTGAGGAGAATTCAGGAACAGCCAACAGCTGTGACTGGTTTCCTCACCAAGAGCTAAGCAAGATTTCTCTAATACTGATAATGTGAAGACAAAGAAGAGAACTTCCCTTAGCTCGAGCTCCACTGCCGTCCAGGACTCCGGTGACTCTGGCTGGGACGTCTCAACTCCATTCATCTGGTGCTTCCACCCTGGCTTGGCCACCTCAGATGGGGAGGAAGAGCAAAACACCAGAACATTGTTACCGGCAGTGGTGGAGCTCGGTGAGGAGAGTTCAGGAGCAGAGGACATCTGCAGCTGGTTCGCCTCACCATGAGTCAGACAAGATTTCTCTAGATCTGCAGATGTTAGAACAGAACAGAGAATTTGCCTGGACTCGAGCTCCACTGCCACCTAGGACTCTGGTGGATGCAGCCCAAGAACCTCCAGGCATGGCGACCGACACCGGAGGTTACCTCACTAAAGATGTCGGCTCCCGTGCTGCTGAAACCAGGGGACACTCTCCTGTCAGCTCAAGTTTCAGGGCACAGGTAGCGTTCTCCTCCCATCCGGGGTGTGGCTGCGGGGCTGGAACGGAACCTTCCACGAACGGAACCTGCACGATCAGCAGGTGTGATGGTGGATGCAGCCCAAGAACCTCCAGGCATGGCGACCGACGCCAGAGGTTACCTCACCGAAGATGCCGGCTCCCGTGCTGCTGAAACCAGGGGACACTCTCCTGTCAGCTCAAGTTTCAGGGCACAGGTAGCGTTCTCCTCTCATCCAGGGTGTGGCTGTGGGGCTGGAATGGAACGTTCCGTGGCTGGAGGTTCCTCCACCATACAGCGGCTCCACCCAGGACTGGCGGACAATCAGAAGACACAGGAGGAGACAAGGGAGAGGCAGGTGAGGAACTGGTGGCAGTAGCAGGCAGTGGGGACTCAGCTAGTGTGGGCTGCAAATGCTGAGCCTCACCACCGGGACTAAGGCAAGGCATTTCATCTTCAAATATAATAGAATGAAAAGTTACTTGCCTTAATTCCCATGGCATGTTGGTATCTGCTGCTGAATGACCTCCAGACATAGCTACCGACACTGGTGGACTTCCCAGCATGGCAGCTGGTGCTGGAGGCTGCCTCACCGCTGGCGCAGAGACCCGTGTAGCTGAAGCCAGGGGACACTCTCTTGTCGGCTTAGTCTTCAGGGCACCGGGAGTGCTCTTCTCCAGTCCAAGAGATGTCTGTGGGCCTGGAACGGAATCCTCCAGGTAAATCCATCTTTATGGCTGCAGCGGGCATGGGCACCATTGTAGAAAATGGAGGCGATGGCCCTGCAGACATGCTGATGGCCCACCACTCAGCACTAGGAGGTGACGCCGTGGAGGAGAAGGGGACAACAGTGGTGGACGAAGAGGAGGTGACTGGCGGGACAGCCGAGGGGAAACAGTTAAGGAACCGTGAGGAGGCTGCTGCTGCGGTTGTTCAGAGCGGCAAGGAGGAGACTGCAGGGAAGGTGAAGGCTGCGAAGGTCACCGGGCGAAGAGGAGGAGGTGGCCGAGACGCCCGAGTCCGGGGACGCGCATTCATCGACACAGACCTTGGCGCAGATGGTTTGCGGGACCTCCTCCTGTGGAGTGGCTGAGAAGCTGACAGAGCGGGAACCGGAGCAGGGGGCTGGCAAGGAGCCAATGGCGCTGAAGTCCGGGAACGCTCTCTCGTTGACGCAGACCTCGGTTCACTGACAGGGCTCTTCTTGTGATACTCCCGCTGTAGATCCTCCATCAGAAAAATCCTCTCCTTTTCCTCGGCATGTAACACGAGCCGAGGATGGTGCTGCACAGCCGTCTCTGTGAGAGACGGCCACTCTGTGAGTGGTTGTGAGACCCAAACACCACAGAGCGTCTTGAGGGGTGGAAGATTGGGGAGTGTCAGCAATAAGTCCGTCCATCTCCCGCAGCGCAGCGCAGAGCTCCCTCCCCAAGCTCTGTGGATACTGTCTTCTGCCTGCTGACATCTCAGCAGGCATGGAATGACAAAAAGGGGGAAAAATAATTATGGAAAAGAAAAAATGCAAAACCCACAGAGTCTGGTGTCCGACACTGGCTGTGTCCTTCCGTAATGAATCGCCCTTTTCAAGGGCTGCAAAGCACACCAAACGCCATCTATGAGTTTGTGACATTTATTAACATAAGCACAAACGGACATACAACACTACACTACATATAATGGAAAAGTGAAGCCGCAAGAGGAGAACGGGGCTCAACGTCTACAGGTGGAGAGAATAACGTGGAAAAGACACAGGCTAAGGTGTGTGGAAACACCGGGCAAAAAAGAGATTAAACCAGCTGGAGTCACACCAGAAAGGTCACAGGGCTCATGGCTGGAAATGTGGGAAAAGAGAAATATACCTGGACGGCGCTCACCCAATCACCTCAGCTCACAAACTGGCTCACTCAGGGATTTGGCAGATTCCTCTGAAGAGGCTAACAGTAGGACACGGCAACGGGGAAATGTTGTTGTGTCCTTAAATAGGTAAATGGATAAATGATAGATGAGTGACAGGTGTGGGTACATAAATGGGAAAATAATCAGAACAACAAGTGACAGCTGTACAGCTTGCCAAGCAGTATGACAGCCGGATGCTGCACAGCACTTTCAAAATAAAAGCACAGACTGGAAACTAAATAACAACACAAGAATAAGATAACACAACCCCAGCAGGTGTAAATAATACCATAAATCTGTAATTGGTCTCAGACCGGAGACCTTTGAGACAGTGGTGGAGAGGAGAACACTAAATAAACTGCGATCCATCATGAACAATCCTGATCACCCCCTCCACCACACACTAGGTAGGCAGCGAAGCACTTTCTCCAGTAGACTACTACAGCTTCGTTGTCGAACAGCCAGGTACTACAGGATATACAGGAAACATATACAGTATACACAAGTATACAGGAAGTATACACAAGTATACAGGAGTATACAGGGTATACAGGAGTATACAGGAGTATACACAAGTATACAGGAAATCTTTCCTGCCACATGCAATTTCACTGTACAATAACTCACTATGATGTTGTATTCTGGCCATAGCTATGCTGCCACACTGCACCTTACAGACTAACTGGTACCTCACATTTCACTCTGCTCCTGATAGTCCTTCTTTGTGCAATGGGATGATTCATGTGTTTATACGGGTCATCATCATATATTAAGCTATGATGTATATAGGTTCTATAGTCGTGTTAGTTGCTTTTTTACTTTCCATGGGTAATCCCTTTGTCTGTCGTGTGTGTTTCTGTTGTTTGGCTGTCAACTGTCATGCTGCTGTTACACTGTAATTTCCCAGTTTGGGATCAATAAAGTACATCTATCTATCTATCTATCTATCTATCTATCTATCTATCTATCTATCTACAGTGGGGCAAAAAAGTATTTAGTCAGCCACCAGTTTTGCAAGTTCTCCCACTTAAAAGATGAGAGAGGTCTCCATTTTTCATCATAGGTATACCTCAACTATGAAAGACAAAATGAGAAAAAAAAATCCAGAAAATCACATTGAAATATTTTTAATGAATTAATTGGTAAATTCCTCAGTAAAATAAGTATTTGGTCACCTACAAACAAGCAAGATTTCTGGCTCTCACAGACCTGTAACTTCTTCTTTAAGAGGCTCCTCTGTCCTCCACTCGTTACCTGTATTAATGGCACCTGTTTGAACTCGTTATCAGTATAAAAGACACCTGTCCACAACCTCAAACAGTCCGACTTCAAACTCCACTATGGCCAAGACCAAAGAGCTGTCAAAGGACACCAGAAACAAAATTGTAGACCTGCACCAGGCTGGGAAGACTGAATCTGCAATAGGTAAGCAGCTTGGTGTGAAGAAATCAACTGTGGGAGCAATTATTAGAAAATGGAAGATATACAAGACCACTGATAATCTCCCTCGATCTGGGGCTCCACGCAAGATCTCACCCCGTGGGGTCAAAATTATCACGAGAACGGTGAGCAAAAATCCCAGAACCACATGGGGGGACCTAGTGAATGACCTGCAGAGAGCTGGGACCAAAGTAACAAAGGCTACATCAGAAACACACTACGCCGCCAGGGACTCAAATCCTGCTGTGCCAGACGTGTCCCCCTGCTTAAGCCAGTACATGTCCAGGCCCGTCTGAAGTTTGCTAGAGAGCATTTGGATGATCCAGAAGAGGATTGGGAGAATGTCATATGGTCAGATGAAACCAAAATAGAACTTTTTGGTAAAAACTCAACTTGTCGTGTTTGGAGGAGAAAGAACACCATACCTACTGTGAAGCATGGGGGTAGAAACATCATACTTTGGGGCTGTTTTTCTGCAAAGGGACCAGGACGACTGATCCGTGTAAAGGAAAGAATGAATGGGGCCATGTATCGTGAAATTTTGAGTGAAAACCTCCTTCCACCAGCAAGGGCATTGAAGATGAAACGTGGCTGGGTCTTTCAGCATGACAATGATCCCAAACACACCGCCCGGGCAATGAAGGAGTGGCTTCATAAGAAGCATTTCAAGGTCCTGGAGTGGCCTAGCCAGTCTCCAGATCTCAACCCCATAGAAAATCTTTGGAGGGAGTTGAAAGTCTGTGTTGCCCAGCGACAGCCCCAAAACATCACTGCTCTAGAGGAGATCTGCATGGAGGAATGGGCCAAAATACCAGCAACAGTGTGTGAAAACCTTGTGAAAACTTACAGAAAACGTTTGACCTCTGTCATTGCCAACAAAGGGTATATAACAAAGTATTGAGATGAACTTTTGTTATTGACCAAATACTTATTTTACCGAGGAATTTACCAATTAATTCATTAAAAATCCTTCAATGTGATTTTCTGGATTTTTTTTCTCATTTTGTCTCTCATAGTTGAGGTATACCTATGATGAAAATTGGAGACCTCTCTCATCTTTTAAGTGGGAGAACTTGCACAATCGGTGGCTGACTAAATACTTTTTTACCCCACTGTAAATACAGAATGACACACAATTAATAGACAAGACAATAAGGACAAAACTAAGAATACAAACAACTCATAAATAACAGAGACCAAATACCACAGACCATAATAAACAAAGAATCAAACAAATAGGAAAAAACTCAAACTGGAGATGGAGAAGTATAGAAGTGTGTTGGCAAATATTTCTGTGTTGGCAAGTATTTGTTTTAAACGCTGTATTCTTGCTCCTGTCTTGGCCAGGAACCTCTTGTAAAAGAGATCTTTGATCTCAGTGAGGTTTTTTCTCCTCTTGGTAAAAAAAAACAGAGATGGTCAGAAGGAGTTGCACTGTGTCTTTGTGGATCTAGAAAAAGCTTATGATTAGGGTGCCAAGAGAGGAAGTGTGATACTGTTTGAGAAAGTCAGGAGTGGCAGAGAAGTACAGTATCTCACATAAGTGAGTACACCCCTCACATTTTTGTAAATATGTTATTATATCTTTTTATGGGACAACACTGAAGATATGACACTTTGATACAATGTAGTCAGTGTAAAGCTTGTACAACAGTGTAAATTTGCTGTCCCCTCAAAATAACTCAACACACAGCCATTAATGTCTAAACCACTGGCAACAAAAGTGAGTACACCCCAAAGTGAAAATGTCCAAATTGTCCAAAAGTGTCAATATTTTGTGTGGCCACAATTATTTTCCAGCACTGCCTTAACTCTCTTGGGTATGGAGTTCACTAGAGCTTCAGAGGTTGCCACTGGAATCCTCTTCCACTCCTCCATGACGACATCACGGTGCTGGTGGATGTAAGAGACCTTGCGCTCCTCCACCTTCCATTTGAGGATGCCCCACAGATGCTCAATAGGGTTTAGGTCTGGAGACATGCTTGGCCAGTCCATCACTTTTACCCTCAGTTTCTTTAGCAAGGCAGTGGTTGTCTTGGAGGTGTGTTTGGGGTCATTATCATGTTGGAATACTGCCCTGCAGCCCAGTTTCTGAAGGGAGGTGATCATGCTTTGCTTCAGTATGTCACAGTACATGTTGGCATTCATGGTTCCCTCAGTGAACTGTAGCTCCCCAGTGCTGGCAGCACTCATGCAGCCCCACACCATGACACTCCCACCACCATGCTTGACTATAGGCAAGACACACTTGTCTTTGTACTCCTCACCTGGTTGCCGCCACACACGCTTGATACCATCTGAACCAAATAAGTTTATGTTGGTCTCATCAAACCACAGGACATGGTTCCAGTAATCTATGTCGTTAGTCTGTTTGTCTTCAGCAAACTGTTTGCAGGCTTTCTTGTGCATCATCAGAAGGGACTTCCTTTTGGGACGACAGCCATGCAGACCAATTTGATGCAGTGTGCGGCGTATGGTCTGAGGACTTATAGGCTGACCCTCCCCCCCACCCCACCCCTTCAACCTCTGCAGCAAATGCTGGCAGCAATCATACGTCTATTTTCAAAAGACAACCTCTGGATATGACACTAAGCATGTGCACTCAACTTCTTTGGCCGACCATGGCGAGGCCTGTTCTGAGTGGAACCTTTCCTGTTAAACCGCTGTATGGTCTTGGCCACCACGCTGCAGCGCCAGTGTCAGGGTGTTGGCAATCTTCTTATAGCCTAGGCCATCTTTATGTAGAGCAACATTTTTTTTTTCAGATCCTTAGAGTTCTTTGTCATGAGGTACCATGTTGAACTTCCAGTGACCAGTATGAAAGAGTATGACAGCGATAACACCAAATTTAATACACCTGCTCCCCATTCGCACCTTAGACCTTGTAGTACTAACGAGTCACATGACACCGGGGAGGGAAAATGGCCAATTGGGCACAATTTGGACATTTTCACTTAAAGGCGTACTCACTTTTGTTGTCAGTGGTTTAGACATTAATGGCTGTGTGTTGAGTTATTTTGAGGGGATAGCAAATTTACACTGTTATACAAGCTGTACACTGACTACTTTACATTGTATCAAAGTGTCATATCTTCAGTGTTGTCCCATGAAAAGATGTAATAAAATATTTACAAAAATGTGAGGGGTGTACTCATTTTTGTGAGATACTGTATGTGAGGGTGATGCAGGACATGTATGAGGACAGCGAGATGGTAGTGAGGAGTGCTGTAGGAGTGACGGATGGATTCAAGGTGCGAGTGGGATTACATCAGGGATCGGCTCTGGGCCCCTTCTTGTTTGTCGTGGTGATGGACAGGCTGAAGGACGAAGTCAGGCAGGAGTCTCCATGGACCATGATGTATGCAGACGACATTGTGATCTGTAGTGAGAGTAGAGAGCAGGTGGAAGAGAACATGGAGAGGTGGAGGTTCAGTGGGGTAAAAAAGTATTTAGTCAGCCACCAATTGTGCAAGTTCTCCCACTTAAAAGATGAGAGAGGTCTCCAATTTTCATCATAGGTATACCTCAACTATGAGAGACAAAATGAGAAAAAAAAAATCCAGAAAATCACACTGAAGGATTTTTAATGAATTAATTGGTAAATTCCTCGGTAATATAAGTATCTGGTCAATAACAAAAGTTCATCTCAATACTTTGTTATATACCCTTTGCTGGCAATGACAGAGGTCAAATGTTTTCTGTAAGTTTTCACACACTGTTGCTGGTATTTTGGCCCATTCCTCCATGCAGATCTCCTCTAGAGCAGTGATGTTTTGGGGCTGTCGCTAGGCAAGACAGACTTTCAACTCCCTCCAAAGATTTTCTATGGGGTTGAGATCTGGAGACTGGCTAGGCCACTCCAGGACCTTGAAATGCTTCTTACAAAGCCACTCCTTCATTGCCCGGGCGGTGTGTTTGGGATCATTGTCATGCTGAAAGACCCAGCCACGTTTCATCTTCAATGCCCTTGCTGGTGGAAGGAGGTTTTCACTCAAAATCTCCCGATACATGGCCCCATTCATTCTTTCCTTTACACGAATCAGTCGTCCTGGTCCCTTTGCAGAAAAACAGCCCCAAAGTATGATGTTTCCACCCCCATGCTTCACAGTAGGTATGGTGTTCTTTCTCCTCCAAACACGACAAGTTGAGTTTTTACCAAAAAGTTCTATTTTGGTTTCATCTGACCATATGACATTCTCCCAATCCTCTTCTGGATCATCCAAATGCTCTCTAGCAAACTTCAGATGGACCTGGACATGTACTGGCTTAAGCAGGGGGACACGTCTGGCACTGCAGGATTTGAGTCCCTGGCGGCGTAGTGTGTTTCTGATGTAGCCTTTGTTACTTTGGTCCCAGCTCTGTGCAGGTCATTCACTAGGTCCCCCCATGTGGTTCTGGGATTTTTGCTCACCGTTCTTGTGATAATTTTGACCCCACGGGGTGAGATCTTGTGTGGAGCCCCAGATCGAGGGAGATTATCAGTGGTCTTGTATGTCTTCCATTTTCTAATAATTGCTCCCACAGTTGATTTCTTCACACCAAGCTGCTTACCTATTGCAGATTCAGTCTTCCCAGCCTGGTGCAGGTCTACAATTTTGTTTCTGGTGTCCTTTGACAGCTCTTTGGTCTTGGCCATAGTGGAGTTTGGAGTCTGACTGTTTGAGGTTGTGGACAGGTGTCTTTTATACTGATAACGAGTTCAAACAGGTGCCATTAATACAGGTAACGAGTGGAGGACAGAGGAGCCTCTTAAAGAAGTTACAGGTCTGTGAGAGCCAGAAATCTTGCTTGTTTGTAGGAGACCAAATACTTATTTTACTGAGGAATTTACCAATTAATTCATTAAAAATCCTTCAATGTGATTTTCTGGATTTTTTTTTCTCATTTTGTCTCTCATAGTTGCGGTATACCTATAATGAAAATTGGAGACCTCTCTCATCTTTTAAGTGGGAGAACTTGCACAATTGGTGGCTGACTACGTACTTTTTTGCCCCACTGTATGCTCTGGAGAGAAGAGGAATGAAAGTCAGTAGATGCAAGACAGAATACATGAGTGTGAATGAGAGGGAGGCAGGTGCAACGGTGAAGATGGAAGGAGTAGAGGTGATGAAAGTACAGTGGTGTGAAAAAGTGTTTGCCCTCTTCCTGATTTTTCATATTTTTGTATGTTTGTCACACTTAAATGTTTCAGATCACTAAACAAATTTAAGTATTAGACAAAGATAACACAAGTAAACACAAAATGCAGTTTTTAAATGAAGGTGTTTATTATTAAGGGGAAAAAAATCCAAACCTACATGGCCCTGTGTGAAAAAGCGATTGCCCCTAAACCTAATAACTGGTTGGGCCACCTTTAGCAGCAACAACTGCAATCAAGCATCTGTGATAACTGGCAATGAGTCTTTTACAGCGCTGTGGAGGAATTCTGGCCCACTTATCTTTGCAGAATTGTTGTAATTCAGCCACACTGGAGGGTTTTTGAGCATGAACAGCCTTTTAAAGGTCACGCCACAGCATCTCAATGGGATTCAGGTCAGGACTTTGACTAGGCCACTCCAAAGTCTTCATTTTGCTTTTCTTAAGCCATTCAGATGTGGACTTGCTGGTGTGTTTTGGATCAGTGTTGTAGCGTGACCTTGAGTTCCAATTTATAAAATTATTCTTTGCTGCAGAAAAAAATGTTTCAACTCAAAAGTCTGGCTTTTGAGACTGCTTCTCTCACCCAAGGACCAGAGCTGTAACACGATCCATGAGCCATAAAAGGGAAGTTAATCCCCTTTTCCAAGACTCTTTGGCAAAGAGAATGTTCTGTAGAATGTGTCATGCCTGGCTCTCACGAGCCAGAAAGGAGATGCGAGGGCGACCAGTGAGTTTGCGTAATTTATTAATATTAACACACAAAGTACAAATACAAAGTAAAGAGCCTCGTGGGGCTATAACACGCACAACACTAGATAACAAATGGAAAGGAAAAGAGCCACGTGGGGCTAAAATACGCACAGAACTAAGGACAATGTACAACCCAGAAAGAAAGGCTAGAGAGGCGGCGAGGGGAAACACACGCCGAGCCGCAGCACTTACTTAGGGTGTAGCGCCAAGGTAATGGCGAACTGAAGTTGGACATGGGAACTCCAGTCGTGGAAACATGGGGCACGTCCTTCCGTAGTGAGGTCGCAGCGACGAGTAACTCTCGGCTGCTCGCTTAAGTGGGGAAGATAATTAACAATGGGAGACAGCTGTCCCAGAGCAGCTGAACTAGACAGCTGGGGATCAGCTGGGCGCTGTCAAAGTACGGACCTTGAAAGACCCGGCACGGACTACCACGGAGCAGGAGCGACACTGGACAACCTGAACGCGGAGAAGGATAGCGTTCAGGTCGTGACAGTACTCCTCCCCCGAGCCGCGCCTCCTGGCGCAGGCTTAACCCCCCCCCCCCCCCCCCCCCCGAGGGGAAGACCAGGGAGGGCGGTGGGGGCCAGGTCTGGGGGAAAGCGAGGGACAAGGAAAAGGAGGGAGAGAAGAAAAAAAAACCTAGGTACAGTATAGACTCTGACACCATAATAATTTCAAACAGCAAATAACTATCACCCCCTCCTCTGCAGAGGCCGGACGGTCAATGCAGGTAACCACAGGAGGTGGGGAAAAACGACAAGAACCAAGATACAAAGGCACAGCGACATAGTCATGGAAAAAAAAACTCACAATAACTTAGGGCGAGGACAATAAAAAAAAAACTCATGTCCCGAAGGCCAAAAACCACAAAACTCTGAACATATGGTTGAAATAGACTTACACATGTAACCCCGGCCAAAACCGAATATATAAAGGAAGCAATCCAGGAATAAGACCTAAAAATAGAGCCTGAGGCCGCAAACTGGCATAAAGATACAAAAAATCAACTCCTCAATCATGTATTAGCACAAAACAGAAAGTCAAACAGTCTGGAGGAGGATATAGATGCAGATGAACAAGACAACTCTGAATAAGGCCAGGCAATGTGAGGCAAAAGCTACTTAAAGGGCTAACTGAAATAAGAGATCATACTGGGATTATGAAACATAGAAAATAGTCTAAGGAAATCTTAGTTATAATGACACCACAATAAGAACTCTAGGGCAGAAAGTTCTTTGATGTCCTGAATAGGGTTAAATAAAGGAGGACAATCAAACACAAGGCTATGAACAGTCAGTCAATCTTTCCAGGAACGTCAGCAGGTGGAGCGGGGCAGGCGGTGACAGCTTGTCCGGCGGACGACCCGAACTCCACCAGGCCAGGAACCACAATACCAGTTCGGGCGGCCTACCAGAGTCCCAGGCTAGGAGACACAGTCTCTCCGGAGGCCGACCCAGATCACCGAACCAGCCAAACGGCTCCCCAGGTGGTCGTCCCGTGACCTCAGACCACCGAGAGCTGAGGGAGAAGTTTTGGTGCAGCTTCCTCCCTGAGGGAAAAGGCAGGAGGAAACTGACCCGGGTGAGAGAAACCCCAACAGTGGCAGGGGGAGAGGAGATGGAGGCAAGGGGCAAAGTCAGCCTGACATCTGAAGAACACATGGGCAGGGGGAAACTGGCCCGGATGAGAGGAACCCCAACAGCGGCAGGAGGAGAGATGATGGAGGCAAGGGACGAAGTCAGCCTGACGTCAGGCGAACACAATCCTCCAGCTCCCTCACTGACCTTTACCCGGACCGGCGCAGCACCCCCGGTGGACCCCGATCGGGCTGGCGCAGCACCCCTGGTGGACCCCGATCGGGCCGGCGAAACACTCCCGGTGGACCCCGATCAGGCCGGCGAAACACTTCCGGAGGACCCTGATCGGGCCGGCAAAACACTCCCGGAGGACCCCGATTGGGCCGGCGAAACACTCCCGGTGGACCCCGATTGGGCCGGAACTGCACTCCCGGTGGACCCCGACTGGGCCGGAACAGCACTCCCGGTGGACCCCAACTGGACCGACGAAGCACTCCCGGTGGACCCCAACTGGACCGGCGAAGCACTCCCGGTGGACCCCAATTGGACCGGCAAAGCACCCCCGGTGGACCCCAATTGGACCAGCAAAGCACCCCCGGTGGACCCCAATTGGGCCGGTAAAGCACCTCCGGGCGCAGCATCTGAGGCGAACACCGTGCAGAGAACCGGAACCTCCAAGGTGGCACCCAGAGCAGGTTTGTCTCCAGTGACCCTGGGGAGAGGCTCAGAGGGACAAAAGGAACCGAGATCAGGATCACCGGCAGCGGCAGAGCCCGGTGAGACAGGCTCGAGTGCAGCAGAAGGCTGCACCCGGCCCGCCCCCCCCGAGAGAAAGGCAATAATGCTCCAGAAAATAAATGAGAGAGAGAAAATAGAGCACTCGCCTGATCTCGGGTTCTACCGCCATCCAGGACTTCGATGCTCCGGGTTCAGTGTGCAGGACTCCGTCCTCCAGCTCCCACTCGACTGCGAATGGCTCCGCAGCCGGCATGATAGTTTCCACAGTCAGACGACCTCCAAGCGCCAAAGACCACGTCGACAGCCCGCATGGCATGGAGGCAGGAGATCTGGGCTCTGCTGGGCCGAACCCTTCCTCCGTGGAGACCCGGGGACGCTTAATCGTCGGCGCTGGCTCCAACAGGCAGTTCGACCTTCTCCTCTGCCCATGACGTGGCTGCGGGGCTGGGGCGAAACCTTCCAGGGCCGCAGGCCTCCTCCTCGCGCGGTGGTGCAGACCTAGCACCGGGGCACACTCAGGGGGAAGAGACACAGAGGACGCAGGTTCATATTCTACTTTTGCAGCGGGAGGAGAGAGCTCAGGGGACTGTGAACCCTGAACTCCTCCCCCAGGAATCAAACGAGGCAATTCACTCATAATGGGAGGAGAATGAAAAGACACTTGCCTGATTCCCGGAGAGTCGGTGGAATCCGCTGCAAGGGACTTGAGTCTTTCTTCTCCCAGCTGGATGGAAGTGGAGGACCCCCTGGACAGACGAGGTGGTGCCTCTCGCACCGGATCGGGACCGGGAACACCTGGAGGTGAATTCGCGCTGTTCTCAGCAGCCGGAGTGAATGACGAAGAGGGGAAAGAAACAGCTGAGGAGAACCGGGGGCCCAGAGCTGACGGGACAGCGGGAAGAGCGGACCCAGGAGCGGGAGCAGCTGATTCGCTTCTTCAGATTTCATGAAGTTTTGGACCACCCACCACCACTTGAGAAAACTAGAGTTTTATTGCTCTTTGTTCAGTGTCTGTTCTGGGCGTTGGCCAAAGCTGTGAGGAGCCCCCTTCTGCTCTCCCATTTTTTTCCCTATCTTTTAAGTAGGCCCAGAGCCTGTCATGCGCTGAGAACATTTTTTTCTTTTCTTTAAAATTCACTTTTCTTATTTTAATCTTATCTTTAATTTTCGTGCAAGAAGATTTTGTTTGGATTTTTCTAAGCTTAAACCAACTCATTTAAGCCACATACATCAGAAGAAGCAGGTCTGTGGCATGTTCTATTTCATTTTGACTCTCTGATGGAACTTTGCACCATAAACCAATTCCTTCTTCAGTGCATAAGAGAAGACCTCGCCTAGTTTGCTGGAACAGCCTTTGTGATCCCGGGAGGAGGCCATAACTGTGGTAAGAAGTCTGTCTGCCAGCCTCCCAACAGAACCCCTCCTGGTCCAGTTGAACACAAAGTGGACTGCCTGCTACCCACGGGGATGCAAAGTTTCTGCGGCTGACGGTCTGTTGTCAATTTAACCTTAATTCTTTAGAATATTCCTGGTATAAGTTCTTTTAACCTAATTTATGCAAACCCCCATCAGAATCTCAAAATGCATGTCATCTTTCATTAATTTACGTTATTTTTCAGAGTAAAACAAATGTTCTAAATTTTTATAAAGTTAATTAGCATTTTATTCATAAAATTACATCCACTTTTCCTAACCAATGCTATTTCATGGTTTTCCAATTTCCAGTATACTGACAAATTAAACTGTGCTTCATTTAGTTCCACAAATGTTTGATTCATAAGTAACTCAGTAACAGTCTATGATGCCCATGATACATGTGAATTCTGTTTTAAAGTTATCCAAATATGTTAACCTATTCTGACATCTCTTATTAAACCACTGAAAGACATACAGGTATGGGAGTTATTGTTTGACTTCATGTCCATCTTCTTGATCATCAGAGACAAGAACTCACACAAGGGTTTATTATGAGACTGATCAAATATTGTCAATAGAATTATTAACTAAGGTGTAACTTACCAACTGCTAAATTCTTAAGCTTAAGTCTTTGTTCATAAAAGTTTCCACCTCTATAAAATGTGGATGGTGCCCTAACGAGGAACTGAGTGTAATGAAAGTAAATCTTCATTCCTACTCACATTCATATTTACATTAATACGTGTACCAACATTAAATTATCTATAAAAACCCTTAATTTCACTACAGTGTCCTGCTGCAGAACCCAAGAGTGCCTCAGCTTGAGGTCACGAACAGATGGCCAGACATTCTCCTTCAGGATTTTTTGGTAGACAGCAGAATTCATGGTTCCATTTACCACAGCAACTCTTCCAGGTCCTGAAGCATCAAAACAGCCCCACACCATCACACTACCACCACCATATTTTACTGCTGGTATGATGTTCCTTTTCTGAAATGCTGTGTTACTTTTATGCCAGATGTAATGGGACACACACCTTCCAAAAAGTTCAGCTTTTGTCTCGTCAGTCCACAGAGTATTTTCCCAAAAGTCTTGGGGATCATCAAGATGTTTTCTGGCAAAACTGAGACAAGCCTTTATGTTCTTTTTGCTCAGCAGTGGTTTTCATCTTGGAACTCTGCCATGCAGGCCATTTTTACCCAGTCTCTTTCTTATGATGGAGTCTGGAGTGAGACCTGCAGTTCTTTGTATGCTGTTGCGGAGTCTTTTGTGACCTCTTGGATGAGTCGTCGCTGCGCTCTTGGGGTAATTTTGGTTGGCTGGGCACTCCTGGGAAGGTTGACCACTGTTCCATGTTTTCGCCATTTGTGGATAATGGCTCTCACTGTGGTTTGCTGGAGTCCCAAAGCTTCAGAAATGGCTTTATAACCTTTTCCATACTGACAGCTCTCAATTACTTTGTTTCTCATTTGTTCCTGAATTTCTTTTGATCACAGCATGATGTCTAGCTTTTGAAGCTCTTTTGGTCTACTTCACTTTGTAAGGCAGTGTCAGGAACCGAGCCAGCTTGGTTTTCCCGGCTCGGTCCTGCCCTCTCTGTGGGTCTAGGTGCCGCAGCTTATGTGTATGTTATGTATTGATGTCTGTATTTCGTATCCATAGCCACTGTCGGACTGGCAGCTGTTAGACAGCCTCTGTGACCTATTTTCTGTGAGCACTGCTGACAGTCTGCCGGTTTGGCCACACACCCTCACTCTCCCTTTACCATCAACTGTTCCCAGCTCCATTAATCATCTTTCCTGGTCCTCGCCTAGGTGCTCCTCATTTACCATAACCAACAGTGCGTGTACTTAAGCACCTTTTGCCAGTCATGCAATGCTGGGTCTTTGTCTTACTGATCGTCCGCCTGCTTGTGCATCTGTCAGTGAACTGTCAGCTCCTACGGCGTGTATCCACT
Source organism: Pholidichthys leucotaenia (assembly GCA_020510985.1). Lineage (NCBI taxonomy): Eukaryota > Metazoa > Chordata > Actinopteri > Cichliformes > Pholidichthyidae > Pholidichthys > Pholidichthys leucotaenia. Next base: position 192,775,041 of record CM035843.1, on the reverse strand, counting down.
CTGCACAGCCCGTGGTTCTTCTGCGTCCTTTAGCGATTCCAGCTGTGGGACGCCAGCGTGGATACACGCCTCATCTTATGCATTCGCGGGGCAATGCTGGCCCCCAAATGTCCACTGTAAGTGTTTTGTCTAACCCTTTTGTAAGTCTTTATGTTAATAAATGTGTGTGGTGGAACCCAGCACGTAAATCCTCATTATTTCACCCCTCACCGTGCGCATTGGAAAAGCGCACGGGAGGGTTCATGACAGGCAGGTTCTATTTAAGTGATTTCTTGATTGAGAACAGGTGTGGCAGTAATCAGACTTGAGTGTGGCTAGAGAAATTGAACTCAGCTTTCCAAAGATGTGATAAACCACAGTTAATCTATGTTTTAACCGGGATGGGGGGGGGGGGCAAAATCACTTTTTCACACAGGGCCATGTAGGTTTGAATTTTTTTTTCCTTAATAATAAACACCTTCAGTTAAAAACTGCATTTTCTGTTTACTTGTGTTATCTTTGTCTAATATTTAAATTTGTTTGATGATCTGAAAACATTTAAGTGTGACAAACATACAAAAAAATTAGAAATCAGCAAGGGGGCAAACACTTTTTCACACCACTGTATATGAGTTTAAACACCTGGGGTCAACCATACAATGGCAATGGAAATGCACAAGAGAGGTGAAGAAGAGAATACAGGCAGGGTGGAGTGGGTGGAGACGAGTGTCAGGGATAGGGCTGTCACGGTGGAAGACTTTCCCCTGTGGTGATGGTGGATAGCTCAACACCGCGATATGCGGTATCATTGCAAATGTTTTTAGGACCCCGTGGTCTCGTAATTTAAACAGGGTTCATAACTTATGTGGCAAATGATGGAAGCTGTAAACTTGCTGCAGCTCAACTTTATGTGCGTGTGTGACAGTTTTGCGGAGCTCCATTCTTTCGACAGGCATGAACTGCTGATTCTGTTAAAAAAAAAAAAAAACGAACATTTTCATAAAGCAGTGGCAGTAACTCCAGCATTTCAACTACGGAGTGTGTGGAGTGAAGACTGCAGTGACATTCAGCTTATTTAAACAGGACAGCCTCCGTACAGGACCCTGCATGGCTCTTGTCTCTGTGATTTTTGCCACTGTCCGAAAAATCATGTTCAAACAAGCAATGCACTGTGCAGTAGCTGTTTTGCTCTCGGAGCTCAATTGTCAGGGTCATAAACACTCTGTTCAGAAGGAAATAACACGCTTTGTGCCCTTTTAGTGCTCACTGTCATGGCTGTATTTAGCAATTTGTCCATACGCTTCCGCCACTAACTGCCTGCTGGAGTCCGTCTGGAGAGAGAGTGCCCCACCCGGTGCTGCCGCCGCCAGCACCCAGTGCTATGGAAGCTTCCACAGTACCGGGTGCAAACATGCTATTGGCAATAAAAATACACTTAATATTTAACAATTTATTTAATAATCAATAGGGGCACATAAGTGAACAATGAGATTTAGCTGCCACACACACAAAAAAGTGAACACCATAGTTGTTGCGATTGCTCATTATCCTCTGCAGTAGGCTTGCCCATAGTGCAGTACTACATAATTGTGGTTATTGCAACAGCCCTAGTCAGTGATATATGTGATATGATATATGATATGATATATATATCATATCACATATGATATGATATATCATCATGATATGATATATCATATGTGACAGAAGTGTAGCAGCAAGAGTGAAAGGGAAGATTTACAAGATGGTAGTGAGACCTGCTATGATGTGTGGTTTGGAGACGGTGGCACTGACAAAAGGACAGGAGATGATGCTAGAGGTGGCAGAGTTGAAGATGCTAAGATTTTCAATGGGAGTGACTAGGAGGGACAAGATTAGAAATGAGTATATCAGAGGGACAGTTCAGGTTGAGCGGTTTGGAGACAAAGTAAGAGAGGCAAGGCTGCAATTTATGCACTTAAATAGGACCTGCCTGACAAAGTGAAGTAGACTGGTGATTTGTTATGCCCTGCAAATGGCGCAGATGATGAAAGAGAAAGAAGAAACAAGGCTGTAGGGCTGGCCTCCGTGCCCAGCTGCACAAACTACGAATCAAACCACCGTTACCTTCAATTTTTCTCACCAACGCCAGATCCCTCGCCAACAAAATGGATAGATAAATAGATGTACTTTATTGATCCCAAACTGGGAAATTACAGTGTAACAACAGCATGACAGTAGATGACCAAACAACAGAAACACACACAGCATAAAAGAAAAAAGGATTACCCATGGAAAGTAAAACTGCTAAAAACTTATATACATCATAGATGAATAGATGGTGACCCGTATAGTACAATGCAAGACTATCAGGTGCAGGGTGAAATGTGAGGTACCAATTAGACTGTAAGGTGCAGTATGGTAGCATAGTTATGACCAAAATATAACATTAGAGTGAGTTATTGTACAGTGAAATGGCATGTGGCAGGAAAGATTTCCTGTACCTAACCGTTCGGCGGCAAAGCTGTAGTAGTCTGCTGGATCAAGTGCTCCGCTGTCTGTCCAGTGTGTGGTGGAAGGGGTGATCAGGATTGTCCATGATGGATCGCAGTTTGTTCAGTGTCCTCCTCTCCACCACAGTCTCAAAAGTCTCTGGCCTGAGACCAATTACAGAGCCAGCCTTCTTGATAATCTTGTCAAGTCTGTTGGTGTCGCTGGCTCTGATACTGCTACCCCAACAGACAGCAGCAAAGAAGATGGCACTGGCGACAACGGCCTGGTAGAAAAGCTCCAGCATCCTGTTGCACACGTTGAAGGATCTCAGCTTCCTCAGGAAGTAGAGTCTGCTCATGCCCTTCTTGTACGCAGCATTGGTGTTGGATCTCCAGTCCAGCCCGTTGCTGATCATGACACCCAGGTATTTGTAGTCCTCCACTACCTCCACATCCTCCCCCCAATCCGCAATGGCTGTGAAGGTGTCCTCTTCTTCCTGAAGTCTATCACCATCTCTGGTCTTGCTGACATTCAGCCTCAGGTGATTCTGCTTGGTCCACTCCACAAATCTGTCTACCAGTGCCCTGTACTCCCCCTCCTCTCCCCCTCTTATACACCCAACAACAGCGGAGTCATCAGAGAATTTCTGCAGGTGGCATGACTCAGTGTTGTACTGAAAGTCAGTAGTGTATAAGGTGAAGAGAAAAGGAGAGAGCACAGTCCCCTGTGGAGCTCCCATTTCACTAACCACCACGTCAGACAAGACACTGCCCAGCCGGACAAACTGGCCTGCCTGTCAGGTAGTCAGTAATTCAGGAGATCACAGAGCTGTCGACCCCCATCACCTGCAGCTTCTCACCCAGCAGCAGTGGCTGGATGGTGTTAAAGGCACTTGAGAAATCAAAGAATGCGATTCTCACAGTGTCTCCTCCATCATCCAGGTGCAGATGGGCTCGTTGCAGCAGGTAGATGACAGCATCTTCAACTCCTAAATGGGGCTGATATGCAAACTGCAGAGGGTCCAGCCACGTCTTTACCTGCGGCCTCAGGTGGACTAAGACCAGTCTCTCAAGGACCTTCATCACATGGGATATGAGGGCAACTGGTCGATAGTCATTCAAGTCAGATGGAGATGACTTCTTGGGGACAGGAACCAGACAGGATATCTTCCACAGCACCAGTACTCTCTCCAGACTTAGGCTCAGGTTGTACAGGTGTTTCAGTACCAAAGGTAGCTGGTTGGCACAGGTCCTCGGGATCCTGGTGGAGATGCCATCAGGACCCGCAGCCTTCCATTGATGGAGTCTCTCCAGCTGTTTCTTAAACTGGTCTGTAGTCACAGTCGTGTGTGTGTGTGGGGGGGGGGGGGGGGGGGCTGGTGTCCCAGAGGAGGAGGTGGGGGGTGAGGGGGGAGATGGAGAGAGGTGCTGCACAGGAGGGTGAGGGGTGAGGGGTGTGTGGGGGTTTGGCTGTGTTGTGGGGGTGACAGACGGTGAGTTGAACCTATTAAAAAACAGATTCAGCTCATCAGCTCTCTCAAGGCTCCTGATGTCTGTCTGTCTCTCCCCTTACACCCATTAATTTGTTTCATTCCTGTCCAGATACCCTTAATATTATTTTGCCGGAGTTTATCCTCCAACTTCCTCCTGTAATTGTCTTTACACCTCCTTAGCATCTCTCTCAGTTTGTGCTGCACTCTCCTCAGTTCCTCCCTGTCTCCAGACCTAAAAGCTCTCTTCTTCTTTTTCAGAAGTGCTTTTAGGTCACTGGTGATCCATGGTTTGTTGTTGGGGAAACAGTATACGGTCTGACCTGGCATGGTTGTGTTTTCACAGACTCTGATGTATTCTGTGATGCAGTTGGTCATATTGTCTATGTCCACCCCATGTGGTTCACAGAATGTGTCCCAGCCTGTCATCTCGAAGCAGTCCTGTAGTGCTCATCAGCCTCCTGTGTACACCTCCTCACAGTCCGTGTATAAGCATGCTGCCTTTGCACAAGGGGAACGTACTTGGGTGATAACAGGACCATGCTGTGATGTGATTTGCCAATGGGGGTAGAGCTGTGCACTATATGTATCTCTTGCATCGGCATACAGTAGATCCAGTGTTTTATTTTCTCTGGTGGGACAGTCAACAAACTGGTGAAAGTTTGGTAGTGTTTTTCCCAGTGAGACATGATTAAAATGGCCTGTGATGGCCATAAATGCATCAGGGTGCTTCTCCATGGCAGAAGTGGAGTTGATGATGTCACAGGCCATCACTGCATCGGCTGATGGAGGGACGTAAACGGTACTTACGATGGCACATGTGAACTCTTGCAGCATATAATAGGGTTGCATACTCACAGCCAGCAGTTTAATGTCTGGGCTGCAGTGCTGTTCCTTCACATAAATGTGTCCAGGATTACACCACTTTTCATTCACTAGAAGTGTCAATTCTCCTCCCCTCTTTTTCCTGCTACTTATAACGTCCCTGTCCCACTGGATAGTCTTAAAGCCAGGTATCGCTACGTTGATATCTGGGATCTGTGAATGTAACCACGTCTCTGTAAAACACATGATAGTTGAGTTAGTTAGTTACACTCATAATATTCCCTTTGCGTCCTGACCAGCACTGTGAGCTCATCCGCCTTGTTTCTCAGCAACCTCATGTTACCGGTGATGAACATCGGTACAGCCGGTTTATGCTTCCTCCTCCTCATCCTCACTTTGGCTCCAGCCCTTCGCCCACGGCATTTCCTCCTGAGCTCATGCGGGATGAGGTGCTTCGTTCCGAGCAGCAGCGCTGGCCTCCTCATCGCGATCAGCTGGTCACGTGTGTAAACAATGCATTCGCCCCACCTCTATTGTTCTCTATTGCCCCGAGGAAGAAAAAAGAGAAAGACCGGGGCTAAAAAAGCAAAAAACTTGGTCCAGTCATTTATCTGAATCTTTCTTCTGAGCCCTGATGAAAAGAGACACACTATATACAAGAATGAGCAAATAAAAACACAAAGACACAAGAGAGCTGCTGCTGATACGGCTGCCTCTCCTTATGGCACCTCAAAAAAACAAAAAGAGTTGCAATCAGAGATCACCTATAAACGCTACGTCTGGGACTGTTATATTCTGATTGTGACTGAATCATGGCTGAACCCACGCATTCCTGTTGCCGCTGTTGAATTACCTGGCCGAACCACACACCGTTTCAACCACAACGCTGATTCTGGTAAGGGAAGGGGTGGAGGACTCTGTGCTTCAGACTTGGTGTAATAACAGCAGAATAATTCATCTCCACTGTTCATCGGACTTAGAGGCCATGTCCTTCCTGTGTAGGCCTTTTTATCTTCCCTGCGAGCTAACGGCAGTAATTTTAACAGCTGTTTACGTTCCTCCGGACGCTAATGTTAGCTTAACACTCAATCACCTCCAGCACATTGTCAGCAGGCAGCAAAGAGATCACCCCGACGCAGTCCACATTATTGCAGGGGATTTTAACAAACCATGCTTAAAGACTGTACTCCCCAAATTCTACCAACATGTTAAGTGTTCCAAAAGAGGGGAAAGAACACTGGATCATGTTTATAGCAACATTAAGCACGCCTACAGAGCTACCCCCCTCCCCCACCTTGGACAATCAGACCATCTCTCTCTGCTTCTAATGCCTGTCTACACCCCCCTTCGGAAGAGTTCCCCCCAACCAAACAAACAATTAAAACTGGCCTGAAAATGCTCTCCTCCAGCTACAAGACTGCTTTGCCTGCACTGATATGAGCATCTTTGAACAGCAGGACCGGGACTCTTACACCAAGTCTGTCCTTTTCTACATCAAATGCTGTGTAGAAAATGTGACAGTCACCAAACACATTCAGGTATTTCCAAACTGCAAACCCTGGGTGACCAGTAAAGTCCAAGTTCTGATCAGAGCCCGCAACTCAGCCTTCAGACAGAGGGACAGCTCTCTGTACAGCGCTGCTAGAGCCAACCTGAGGAGAGGCATAAAACTCGCAAAGAACACCTATAGGAGGAAGGTGGAGGGCTTCCTCACAGACAACAACCCCCGACAGATGTGGAGAAGCATCCAGGCCCTCACCAATTACAAGGGCCAGGGCCCCCCAACATCAGACAGCAGCCTTATTCTGGAGGAGCTTAGCAGCTTCTTTGCCCGGTTTGAGCACACCTCTCCCTCAAACTCGTTCCCCCCTCTCTTCCCGTCCTCCCCCTTCTCTCTCTCCCCCTCCCTCTTCCATCTCTTTACAGGTGCACAAGGTGAGGAGGTAACTAACTAACTACTAACTAACCTACACTTTATATAGCACTTTTCTAGTCACAAAGACCACTCAAAGCGCTTTCACTAGTACTATCCCTCTATTCTAAGGGCCTATAGGAAACAGAGATCTAGGGACAATTTAGAACAGCCAATCAACCTAACATGCATGTCTTTGGATTGTGGGAGGAAACCGGAGCCCCCGGAGTAAACCCACACAACACAGGGAGAACATGCAAACTCCACACAGAAAGGTTCCAACCCCTGCCAGCCTGGGGATTCGAACCAGGAACCTTCTAGCTGTAAGGCAACAGTGCTAACCACTGCACCACCGTGCTGCCCACTGAGAGCAGTGAACTCCCACACAGTTGCTGGTCCAGACGACATTCCAGAAGTGGTGGTCAAAGCATGTGCAGACCAGCTGGCAGAGATCCTCACCAAGCTGATCAACCTCTCCCTGACACATGCCACCATCCCCTCCTGCCTCAAGGCCTCCACCATCATCCCCATCCCCAAAAAGTCTGCAACTGACAGCTTCAATGACTACAAACCCATAGCACTCACGTCTGTAGTCATGAAGTGTTTTGAGCAACTGGTGTCCCAGCACATCAGGGACTGTCTTCCCCCCTCCTTCAACCCCCACCAGTTCGCCTACAGGGAGAACCAGTCTATGGAAGACGTCATCGCCACCACACTCCACAGTGCACTGAGCCACCTGGAGAACCCAAGGAGCTATGTAAGCATGCTCTTTGTGGACTACAGCTCAGCTTTCAACACCATCATCCCGGACATCCTGATCAACAAACTGCACCTCCTCCAGATCCCCCCCACCTGCTCCTGGATAAAGAACTTTCTCACCAACTGCCCACAAACAGTCAGACTTGGCCCCCACCACTCCTCCACACTGTCTCTCAGCACTTGCTCCTCCCAAGGCTGCGTGCTAAGCCCTCTACTGTACTCCCTATACACCTTTGACTGTATTCCAACCCACCCAACCACCGTCATCGTGAAATACGCAGACGACACCACCTTGGTTGGGCTCATCACCAATGACAATAAGAAAGCATACAGGGCGGAGGTAGAGAATCTGCTGCTGTGGTGCCAAGCAAACAATCTGAAACTCATAATGGACTTCAGGAAGAACAGACAGGACCATCACCCCTCCTCATAAATGGCGACCGCATGGAAAACATCCCCACCTTCAGGTTCCTGGAAACCCACATCTCCTCTGACCTCTCCAGAACTGTCAACACCAAGGCCCTGGTGAAGAAAGCCCAGCAGCAGCTGCACTTCCTCCATAACCTGAGGAAGAACAACCTGGACCAGAAGCTGCTGCTGGCCTTCTACTGCTGCTTAGCGGCTCCATGGCTGAAAACAGGAAGGCTGTGCAGAGGGTCATCAACACCGCCCAAAAAATTGTCGGCAGCCCTCTGCCCTCCCTGGAAGACATCTCCAGATTCTCCTGTCTCAGAAGGACCAGGGCCATCACAGGAGACCCCTCACATCCTGCCCACCACCTGTTTGAGCTGCTTCCCTCTGGACGACAGTTCAGATTGATCAGGTCTCACACCTCCAGGCTGACAAACAGCTTCTTCCCCTGGGCCATCCGAACTGCAAACAGTCAGAGGCCCCACCCCCTCCTGCCGAACGCTCACATGCACAGAACTGAGGACCATTTAATTATCACTATAACTCACCTGTCTTTGCACTCCGCACTTTCATGTATACTGACCCATCCGTGAAACCACTACTATGTATATTTTCTATAATCCTTGGGCCATTTTACTCAATTGTGTTCAATTGTATGTTCTGCACTGTGCACTCTTATGTATATACAGTAGTTCCATCCGTGAAGCCACTGCCATACCTGTGTATATACAGTACCTATGCGCTATTTTTATTTTAGTCGTATGTTTAATTATGTGTTCTTCTTCTCTCATACTTTATTGCGCAGTAGCCTGGTGGAGCACCCACAATTTCGTTGTACTGTACAACTGTACAATGACAATAAAGCCTATTCAATTCTATTCTAAACTTTCAACTTTTTTTCTGTAAATTTTCAACATTTTTCTCATAAATTTGCAACATTTTTTTCTAAAATTGGAACCTCTTTCTCAAAAATTTGCATTTTTTTGTGATGATCAGGTGAGCGTGCTCCCCCTCCCCTCCTCTGTGTCTTCCTTTTGTCTGTTTCCTAGCTCTGGAGCTGATCAGGGCACCTGGTGATTGGACACACCTGCTGCTTCCTTGTTTGTCAGCATATAAAAGAGCCAGTCTGTGAATGCTTCTCTGCTGGATCGTTGGGTATTGCTGCTTCAAAACAACTGATGTAAATGTTGTTTGGTGTTTGTTCTCTCCAGTTGTCTTACTTTGTGTGTCTTCTCCTCAGGTTTGATGCCATCTCAGCAGTGTGTCTCTGGGGTTGCGCACGCTCATCTGAACCACTCATCTTGCCAAGACAACTCCTACTCCACCCAGGTCTACCCATTCATCTACTCCATCCTGTCATCTCCCTTCATCTGCCTTCCCGCTGGCCATCTCCCCACCAACTCCTGCCATCTCATGCTGGAGTCCACAGCTGGGCCCTCTGCTTGTGCTGTAAGCCTCTTCTCTTCCTCTTTGACATTCTCCCTTTCTTACTAATTCTTGGGATTAACCATTTTCCTTTTCCCTCTGTTGCAGGCTGTGTGCTGCTCCAGCATGCCCACTTGTGTTTTGTGTTTATTAAGTTTGTGGTGTTGTGTGTTTTTGTCTACTTGTGCTGTTTTTTGTGTATTCATTAAGTTTGTGTTTTTGTGTTTAATAAACTATGCTAAACGTTACCACCTGAGTTTTGAGTGTTCATCTGGTGTTGCTTGCTCTGCATTTGAGCCTCTGGGTATTGAATCATGACATTTTTTTATGTAGATTTGCAACTTTTATGCTCATTAATCTGCAACTTTTTTCTCATAGATTTGCAAATTTTTGCTTAAAAAAATTGTGACCTTGTCTCATAAATAAGCAATTTTTTCTTGTAAATTTGCAATTTTCTCCTGTAAAATGTTTCTTTTTTCCTCATCAGTTTGCAACTTTTTCTTTAAAAAAAATTGTGATTTTTTTTTTTTTCCTCATAAATTTCTGACTTTTTCCCTGTACATTTTCAGCCTTTTTTTTTTCCTCATAAACTTGCTATTTTTTTCTTGGAAAATTAGAACACTCATCTGGATGCTGGTAAAACTTTTAGTCTGTGTAATTAAATTGTAACTTGCAACTTCTTAAAATTTTAATTGGCATCTTTTATCATATCTTTGCACCTTTATTCTTGCAAATCTATACCTAATTTACATTTATACATTTGCACCTTATGCTAAATTAGTGAATACCCCCCCAATCCCTTTGTTTAAAAAAAAAAATAAGTCACCTACCTGATAAGTGAAAAAAGTCAGAATTATATGGGAAAAAAATGCTAATTTATTTTCAAAATGGTGCGATAAATTTATGAGGAAAAAGTCACAGCAAATTAAGGTAAAGTTGCAAAAGTTTAAAAACAAAACAAATTTGCAATAAAAAACACAAAAATAAATATCTCTGCAAATGTATGAGAGAAAAGTTGCAAATTTCCCAACAAGTTCCAAATTTAAGAGAAAAAGGGGGGGGGGGAATCACTAAAAACTGCTGAAAAATTTGAAAGGAAAAAAAGTTGTAACCTGAAACAAAAAATATACAAAGCAAATTTTATTTAAAAACACTGCAAAATTATGGTGCTAAAAGCAATTCCTAAAATGGATTTTTGGCTCCTAAAATGATCTCTGGTACCCAGAAGGCACGGAGAGGAAACTGTCCTGAAGTACAAGCATATATGAGTAACACTGAGAGTGTACATATGTAGAAATATGATCAGCATTACGGCATTGGCGGGGAAGGCTCGTAGGAAGACGGCGTTGAAGCCTTTGTAGAGTGCCCCGGGTCCTTCTTCTCTGAGCAGAGTTCTGAGGACGTCGATCAGACCTTGGTACTGCCCGTCTGCAGCTACACACACACACACACACACACACACACACAGAGATGTGTTTTCATCTATCAACGGGGGTTAACCTCTTAGCATTCCAGCCAGTTTCCCTAAATTTAGCATACGGAAAGAAAATCTAATTCTTTCTTCACTTATGTGTAGCAGCAGAAAATCTGAAATGTCTTGCTGGTGGAACACCAGAATTTTAAGAGGTTAACTTGTAAATTTCATTATTTTCTAATAACCAGCACACTTCTTCCTCATAATTTTGAGAATTTTTTTCTTATAAATTTGACACTTTTTTCTTGATAATTTTTTCCCATCATCTCAGGGACTCATTAGTTCTGGGTGGAAGAGCCTCATGTGGCCCCAGAGCCGCACATTCTAACCTGTCTGGAAGTTGGACTTGAGGACGTCCGGAGGAAGAGCGATGGTCCAGTTCAATATTCCCGCCACACCGCCGGCCAGGAGGATTTTAGGCGTGCTGAGCTGAGACACACTAATCCAAAAAAAAAAAATATCAAAATTTAGAGGGCCTCCATAATATTAATTAAAAATACAGCTCCACTTTATTGTCATTATTCTACATAAACAGCACACAGAGGAGCAATCTGTCTATTGATGAACATTAAAACAGAAAACACAGCTTAGTGTTGCAAATTTGATAAGATCAAAAGTCAGGGTCAAAGTACCTTTACTGATCTCCTTTAGGAGAGATTTATCTTGGACAAATAAAGATCAGCCTTTATTAGTCCCACAATGGGGAAATTCCAGGATTACAGCAGCACTGGGATAGCAACACTCAGAGCAATAGTGAATAAGATACTAAGATAAGAACTGGTTAGCCAAAGCAGTAAATAAATCTAGGGTACATATGTACACAGTTATATACACAGTGCAGGAGCATTGCAGCTAGATGGTATTAACAGCATTACAATTAAATTACCCGGCAGAATATAAATATGCACCCAGACAGTATATTTCACATTGAATGAACAGTGTTGTTGCCACCCTCGATAATAATTGTAATTGTTTTAGTTGCGTATTGGAGGGGACGATCTCTATTGTGCAAAGTTGTGACATTTAATACAGCCTCTATGAGCAGCACTGGTTAGATTGCAAAGTCTGACAGCCATAGGTAGGAAGGACCTGTGGAACCTCTCCCTTGAGCACTTAGGATGGCACAGCCTACCACTAAATGAGCTCCTCAGTACATTCAACGTATCCTGCATGGGGTGGGACTCGGACTCCAGCAGAGATGACAGCTTAGCCACCATCCTCCTATCCCCTATCTCCTCCACTGGGTTGAAGCGTCGCCCCAGAACAGAGCTAGCTTTTTTGATCAGCCTGTTCAGTCTCTTCCTGTCGGCTGCCATGATACACTGCCCCAGCAGACCACTCCATACATGATGGCTGATGCCACCACAGAATCGTAGAAGGTCTCCAGAAGTGCCCCTTGCACTCCAAAAGACCTGAGTCTCCTCAGGAGGAACAGCCCGCGCTGCCCCTTCTTGTAGAGCGTGTTGGTGTTGTGTGACCAGTACAGTTTATAGTTCAGGTGAACACCCAGGTACTTGTAAGATGTCACCATCCCAATGTCTGTTCCCTGGATGTTTACCAGCGCTGTGAGGAGTTGTCCTCGCCTACGGCAGTCCACCACCAGTTCCTTGGTTTTCCTCGCATTGATCTGGAGGCAGTTCCATAGGCACCAGTACACAAAGTCCTGGATAAGTCCTATGTACTCCATATCATCTCCATCAGAGATGAGGCCGACGATTGCAGAGTCGTCAGAGAACTTCTGTAGATGGCAGTGTTCTCTGATGACTCTGCGACCGTCTGCCTCATCTCTGATGGGAATGGCATGGAGTACAGAGGACTTATCCAGGACTTTGTGGACTGGTGCCTATGGAACTTTACAAGAAAAATTCCATTTACAAGAAAAAGGTGGAAAACTTAAAAGAAAAGAGATGCAATTTTTTTGGAATAAAATTGCAAATTTACAGGAAAAAAGTTGCAAGTTTACAGGAAAAAAGTAGAATATTTTTGAGAAAAAAGTTGAAAATTTATAGGAAAAAAGTTGCTATTTTTTGAGAAAAAAGTTGCAAATTTACAAGAAAAAAATTGCAAATTTAAAGGATAAAAATTGAAAATGTTTGACAAAAAAGTTGCAGATTTTTGAGAAAAAAGTTGCAAATTTATAGGAAAAAAGTTAAAAGTTTACAAGAAAAAAGTTGCCAACTTTTGAGAAAAAAAATTGCAAATACATCCATCCATCCATCATCTACTGCTTTTCTGGAGGTCTGGGTCGTGGAGGCAGCAGTTCAAGCAGAGAAGCCCAGACTTCCCTCTCCCCAGTCGCCTGCTCCAGCTCTTCAGAGAGGATACCAAGGTGTTCCCAGACCAGTTGGGAGACACAGTCTCTCCAGCGTGTCCTGGGTCTGTCCCGGGGTCTCCTCCCAGTGGGACGTGCCTGAAACACCTCAAGTGGGAGGCGTCCAGGAGGCATCCTGATCAGATGCCCATACCACCTCAACTGACTCCTTTTAATGTGGAGGAGCAGCGGTTCTACTCTGAGCCTCTCCCGGATAACTGAGCTCCTCACCCTATCTCTGAGGGTGAGTCCAGCAATCCTACAGAGAAAGATCGTTTCAGCTGCTTGTATCCGTGATCTCATTCTTTCAGTCATTACCCAAAGCTCGTGACCATAGGTGAGGGTAGGAACGTAGATTGATCGGTAAATCGACAGCTTTCCTTTAGAGCTTAGCTCAGTCTTCACCACGACAGTACGATATAACGTCTGCATCACTGCAGATGCTGCTCCGATCCGTCTGTCAATCTCTCACTCCATTCTCCCCTCACTCGTGAATGAGACCCCGAGATACTTATACTCCTCCACTTGGGGCAGGAGCTTGTCCCCAACCTGGAGAGGATAATCCACTTTTTTCCAGCTGAGGATCATGGACTCGGACTTGGAGCTACTGATTCTCATCCCAGCCACTTCACACTCAGCGGCAAACGGTCCCAGTAAGACCTGTAGGTCATTGCTGGATGAAGCCAGCAGGACAACATCATCTGCAAACAACAGAGATGAGACCCTGTGGTCACCAAGCATGACACCCTGACACCATGACATTCCCTGGCTGCACCTAGAAATTTTGTCCATAAAAATTATGAACAGGATCGGTGACAAAGGGCAGCCCTGGAAAAATTGCAAATTTACAAGAAAAAAGTTGCAAATTTACAGGAAAAAAGATGCAAATTTTTGAGAAAAAAGATGAAAATTTTGGGCATGCTAAGCTGAGACACACTAATACAAGAAAAGAATATTAAAATTTAGAGGATCTCCATAATATTAATAAAAATCCAGCTCAACCATATTGTCACTATTCTACATAAATAGCACACAGAGGAGCGATCTGTCTATTGATGAGCATAAAAACAGAAAAAACCACAGCTGTCTCTGTTGCTGTGGTGGCTCACCTTTGACCCTCAGGAGTGAGGAGGTTTTTGAGGTATTCGTAGGTGAGGAAGTAGAGACCGGAAGAAGGCACATCTGAGAGGAAAAAAAACAACAGGGAGACTGTAAATGTGGAACTTTGGACTCAGCACTAATAAACATTTACTTCTACGTATGAAGGATCATTTTATGTGGGGATAAAAGACCAACAACAACCTCTGAGGCTGAGAAATAAAAAAAACCCGCAGTTCCACCACTGTCCACTAGAGGCTGTGGCCATCAGTGAGTCACTCCCCATCGACCTCCATGCTAAAATGTCCAACTTTACAGTCAGTGGGTGATTTGTTATTTTCCAACAAGGAGGATAGGGGGAAGGGGGGTTTACAAATTTAGTTTAAGGTAAAAGTGGCTAAATATGTAAAAAAGGTACAAATTTGCAAGAATAAAGGTGGAAAAATGTGATTAAAGATGGCAATTTAAAAATTCAAAAAGTCACAAATTACAATTTAATAATAAAAATTTAATCAGCATCCAGATGACTGTTGCAAATTGACAAGAAAAAAGTTAAAATTTCCAAGAAAAAAGTTGAACATTTTCAAGAAAAAATGGGAAGCGCGGTGGCGGAGTGGTTAGCACTGGGGCAGCAAAGGAACTCACCCTTGGCCGGGGGATCCTGGGTTCGATCCCAGCCCCTGACCAACAGTGATCTGTGTGGAGTTTGCATCTTCTCCCCATGTCTGTGTGGGTTTACTCTGGGATTTCTCCGGTTTCCTCCCACATGCCAAAAACATGCAAGTTAGGTTAACGGGAGACTCTAAAGCGGCCCCAGGTGTGAATGTGTGTGTGAATGGTGAAAGGGCTGCTCGCCACACCAGTGGCTGCCTCATCCACTCATGTGGATGCCCTGTAATTTTCCCATCCTGGGACTAAGATAAGATAAGATAAGATAAGCCTTTATTAGTCCCACAACGGGGAAATTCCAGGATTGCAACAGCACAGGGATAGCAACACTCAGAGCAACAATCAGAAGGCAAGAAAAAAAAAAGCAAGCAAGCAAGAGCAGCTAATATACATATGTACATATTACTATAAATATATATATATACACACAGACACACAGTGTAGAGCATTGTAGCTGGATGGGATAAATATATGAGTATATAAGCACACAGTACGGAGCATTGCAGCTAGGTGGAAAAAAAAATGTAAATATATAAACACACAGTGCGGAGCAATGTAGCTAGATGGAATGAATATATAGATATATAAATATAAACATAAACATAAACACACCCAGTGCGGAGCATTGTAGCTAGATGGAATAAATATGTAAATGTATAAACACACACAGTGCACAGCATTGTTGCTAGATGGGATGAAACAGCACAACCGTCTACTTAGTTATCCTACATGGTATGATTATGTGCCCATACATATTCTCACCCTCCATAGCGACCGGTATTTTCCTAGTTGTATGCCGGAGGGGACCATTGTGTAAGTCTATTGCATCTTTTGCATTCAAAAAACTATTAGGTTGTTACGTCTTTTTTGCTATCTCTGCGAGCAGCCCTGCTTAGGTTGTACAGTCTGACAGCCGTTGGTAGGAAGGACCTGCGAAACCTCTCGGTTGTGCACCTGGGATGATGTAGTCTGCTGCTAAATGAGCTCCTCAGTGCATTCAGTATGTCCTGCATAGGGTGGAACTCGGACTCCAGCAGAGATGACAGTTTAGCCACCGTCCTTCTCTCTCCTATCTCCTCCACCGGATCAAGGCGCTGCCCCAGGACAGAGCTAGCTTTCTTGATCAGCTTGTTCAGTCTCTTCCTATCGGCTGCAGTAATGCCACTGCCCCAGCAGACCACTCCAAAAGTGATGGCTGATGCCACCACCGTGTCATAGAATGTCTTCAGCAGTGCCCCTTGTACACCAAAAGACCTGAGTCTCCTCAGTAGGAACAGCCTGCGCTGTCCCTTCTTGTAGAGTGCGTCAGTATTGTGTGACCAGTCTAGTTTATTGTTCAGATGAACACCCAGGTACTTGTAGGATGTCACCATCTCAATGTCTGTTCCCTGTATATTTACTGGTGCTGTGAGGGGTTGTCCTTGCCTGTGGCAGTCCACCACCAGCTCCTTAGTTTTCCTTGCGTTGATCTGGAGGCAGTTCCGATGGCACCAGTCCACGAAGTCCTGGATAAGCCCTCTGTACTCAGCTTCATCTCCATTGGAGATGAGGCCAACAATCACAGAGTCATCAGAGAACTTCTGTAGATGGCAGTGTGTTGTGTTGTGTGAGAAGTCCGCAGTATAAAGGGTGAACAGGAAGGGAGCCAACACCGTTCCCTGGGGGGCCCCCGTGCTACTGATGATCGTGTCGGACACACAGTCCTGGGTTCTCACAAACTGAGGCCGGTTCGTGAGGTAGTCCAGGATCCATGATGACAGGTGCTGGTCCACCTCTGCGCGCAGCAGCTTGTCCTTCAGGATCATCGGTTGGATGGTGTTGAAAGCACTGGAGAAGTCAAAGAACATGATCCTCACCACATTCCCGGGCTTCTCCAGGTGGGACAGAGAACGGTGAAGGAGGAAGATCACCGCATCCTCCACCCCAATGCCATGCTGGTAGGCGAACTGGAGTGGATCCATCGCTGGTTCCACCAGGGGGCGGAGGTGAGCAAGGAGCAGTCTCTCCAGGGTCTTCATCAAGTGGGACGTCAAGGCCACCGGTCTGTAGCTGTTCAGGTCTTTGGGGTGGGAAGTTTTTGGTACAGGTACCACACAAGATGTTTTCCACAGCTGTGGTACCCTCCCCAGCTTCAGGCTCAGGTTGAAGATGTACGTCACAATCCCACACAGCTGGTCTGCACAGGACTTGAGGAGCTTTGCGCTGATGCCGTCCGGTCCCGACGCCTTCCTCGCCTTGATCTTCCTCAGCTCCGTCCTCACCTGGGTCCTGGTCAGGGTCAGGATGGGGGGCTGTGTGTTGGGAGTGGGGGGGTGTTGGTGGAGTGGGCAGTGGGCAGCAGGACTTGATGTCTTTACAGGCAGCAGTGGTTGTTGTGCAGTCAGGGGGGAGGGCGGTTGGTCAAACCTATTGAAAAACAGATTCAGGTTGTTCGCCCACTCCCTGCCCCCCGTGGCCTGGGGGGAGGTATTCTGGAGCCCAGAGATGGTTTTGAGGTTTCTCCAGACCCCACTGATGTCACTCTGTTGCAGCTTGTCCTCCATCTTCCTCCTGAAGCTGTCCTTGCCTTCTCTGATCTTTCTCCTCAGCTCCCTCTGTACAGACTTCAGCATCTCCCTATTCCCCGACCTGAAGATCCTCTTCTTCTCTCTCAGAAGTGTTTTAATCTCAGGGTTGATCCAGGGTTTGTTGTTTGAGCAACACCGTATGGTCTTGGTGGGAACGGATTTGTCCGCACAGAAGCTGAGGTAG
Organism: Pholidichthys leucotaenia; assembly: GCA_020510985.1. Classification (NCBI taxonomy): domain Eukaryota; kingdom Metazoa; phylum Chordata; class Actinopteri; order Cichliformes; family Pholidichthyidae; genus Pholidichthys; species Pholidichthys leucotaenia. The sequence continues at coordinate 192,757,466 of CM035843.1, read as the reverse complement.
TCCGTGAAGGTGTGAATGAGGCCATCGATGTCCTCACCATGTGGATCGTAGAGCTGCTTCCAGGCGGTGGCTTCAAAACAGCCCTTTAGAGTGTCCATTGCCTCCTCAGACCATAACATCACTGTGCGCATGGCTGGGGGTTAATAAAGAAATAATAAAGAAAATAATAAAGAAATAAAGAAATCTAAAAAAAAGTTGAAAATTTATAGGGAAAAAAGTTGTAAATTTATTTGTAAACAGAACAAAAGTTGCAAATTTTTGAGAAAAAAGTTGCAAATTTGCTGGAAAAAAGTTGTAAATTTATAGGGAAACAATGGCAAATTTATAGGAAAAAAGTTGCAAATTTACTGGAAAAAAATTGCACATTTTTGACAAAAAAATTACAAATTTATACACAAAGTGTTTCTAATTTAAAGGGAAAAAGTTGCATTTTTACCGGAAAAAAGTTGCAAATTTATAGGGAAAAGGCTGCAAATTTTTGAGAAAAAAATTGCGAATTTACTGGAAAAAAGTTGTAAAGCTACAGGAAAAACATTGCAAATTTTTGAGAAAAAAGTTGAGAATTTTTAAGGAAAAAAGCTGATAATTTTGTGACCCTAGAGAGCTTTACACATTCTATAGTAAGAGATCATAGGGAGTGCCAACCTTAACCTTTGACCTTTTGACCCCAAACCTGTAGTCAGACGTCATGGTCTCAGAGAGAACCTGTGTACCGGTTTGGTGGTCCTAGCTTTCTTTATTGTTGAGATATAGTTTATAAGTCATTTTGATGTTGACCTTTGACCTTGCGATTCCAAAACCACAGTCACATTTCAGGGTCACAGGGCTCTCTGACCCCTTTGGGCTTTGGCCGGTGGGGGATAAAAAGATTTATAATGATATTGACCACTGACTTTTATAAACGGTTACCTCTGATGAGGGTGAGGACGGTTCCCTTGTACACGCTCCGGATCCCCTGGTCTTTATACAGCTGTACGGCACAGTCCACAGGACCCGAATATTTGGAGCTCCCGCTGCTAGCCTGCACCTGGAGACATTTACAATCTTTATTCATCATGAATAGAACAATTACAAAAAAATAAATGTCACGCAGTTTAAAATTTCCCCAAGCAGTTACTGTATATTGTCATGTGAAAAAATTAGGACACCCTGTATAAGCTTGTGTTTTTTTTAACATATTTGGACATATGGATATTTAACATCAATGTTAAAAATACTGGGAGATTCATGTAATACAACTAAACAGTTAAAAATGAATTAAAGACTTTTTTTCAAATTTTCTGTAAAATGTAATTCTAAAGAAATAGTGAGGAATAAATTAGGACACCCCCTATCTTTTTTAGAACACCCCCACATTCATTCCCACTTAAAATGGCTAAAATAAATTTTAAAAAATGCAAATAAAAACAAAAACAAGGTTAGACATAGATATGTGAACATTTCTTAATAAAGAACTGAATATTTAATGGGGTGTCCAAATTTTTTCACTTGACTGTAATTTGGTCATTGGTATGACTGGAAATATTAAATGTCAAATATTATTTACATTTCTTACTTAAACATCACAAATTGTCAACAATTGTTTATATATTACATATATTTCTTATATTACTATTATTAATTTTTCTCAAAAGCTTGTGACTTTTTTCTTGTAAATTTACAACTCTTTTCCTGTAAATTTTCTACCTTTTTATCATAAATTTGCAACTTTTTCCTGTAAATTTTCAATTTTTTCCTCATAAATTTGCAACTTTTTCTCAAAAATCTTGACTTTCTCATAAATTTGCAACTTTTTTCTCATAAATTTGACTTTTTCCTCCAATTTTTCATCTTTTTTCTTGCAGATTTGCAACTTTTCCCCTGTAAATTTTCAACCTTTTTATCATAAATTTGCATCTTTTGTTCTCATAAATTTGCAATGTTTTCCTGTAAATTTTATTTTTCTTCATAGATTTGTAACTATTTTCTAATAAATTTGTGACTTTTTCCTATAAATTTACACCTTTTCATCATAAATTTGCAATTTTTTCCTGTTCTCAACTTTTTTCCTCATAGATTTGTAACTTTGTTTTCTAAAAAAATTGTGACTTTTTTCTCATAAATTTGTGACTTTTTTTTCTCTAATTTGTGAATTTTTTCCTGTAAATTTTCAACCTTTTTCTTGTAAATTATCTTGGCTGCACGGTGGCGCAGTGGTTAGCACTGCGGCAGCACAGTTTACCCTTGGCCGGGGGATTGTGGGGATCGTGGGATCATGGGTTCGATCCCAGCCCCCGACCAACAGTGATCTGTGTGGAGTTTGCATGTTCTCCCCGTGTTGCGTGGGTTTACTCCGGGATTTCTCCGGTTTCCTCCCACATGCCAAAAACATGCATGTTAGGTTAATTGGCTGTTCTAAATTGTCCCTAGATATCTGTTTCCTATAGGCCCTTAGAATAGAGGGTTAGTATTAATGAAAGCGCTTTGAGTGGTCTTTGTGACTAGAAAAGCGCTATATAAGTGCAGGTTAGTTAGTTAGTTAGTTAGTAAATTTGCAATGCTCTGTCATGATCCTGAGCACAGCTGGGGGCCATGCTCAGTCTCCAGTTTGAGTTTAGTCTTTTCCTGTTTGTTTATTTCTTTGTTTATTATGGTCTGTTGTATTTAGTCTCTGTTATGTATGAGTTGTTTGCATTCTTAGTTTTGTCCTTATTGTCCTGTCTATTTATTGTGTGTCATTCTGTATTTATGGTATTATTTACATCTGTTGGGGTTGTGTTACCTTATTCTTGTGTTGTATTTAGTTTCTGGTCTGTGCTTTTATTTTGACAGTGCTGTGCAGCTTCCGGCTGTCAAACTCTGTTTTGCGGGCTGCACAGCTGTCACTTGTGTTGAGCGTTTCCTGATCCATGTACCTACACCTACCATTCATTGATCTTTTGTTCCATGTATTCATTTAAGGATTTGTGTCCTACTGTTACCCTCCTCAGAAGTTTCAGTCCACCTCTGAGTGAGTGATATTGATTTGGTGCCGAGGTGAATGGGTGAGCTTTGTCCAAATATTATTTCTCCTTTTCCCTTATCCTCTGCTGCGAGCCCCGTTTCCTTTCGGGTGTGACTCCAGCAGATTTAATCTCTTTTTCCCCGGCGTTCCCACATGCCTTAGCCTATGTCCCTACCAGGTTATTCTCTCCCCCTGTTGACAATGAGCCCTGTTCTCCTCCTGCGCCTCCATCATCCCATTATATGTAAGTGTAGTTTTTTTCTGTATGGTCGTCTTTTTGTTAATAAATGTGCAAACTCACAGTGAGCACTTGGTGTCCTCTGCAGCCCTTGAAAAGGGCAATTTATGACAGAAGGACATGGCCAGTGTGGACACCAGCCGTTGTGGGTTTGCTTTTTTTGCCCTCTCACCTGTTATTTTTCTTTTGGGAGAGAGAGTGGACATTATGTCGCCAGTGCGCCAACCAAGGGTAGTTGGCAGTTGGTGGTCCCACCATGGATGAGCTATGGGCAGCGGAGTCCATTTAGAGTTTTGTGGATGCTGCATTCGCCTCCTGCTCATCTAAGGAGGTGTTTCAGCATGTGGAGTCAGCAGTCACCATCATGGAGGCATACCCCGGTATTTGGAACTATCCCAGTTATGCTGGCCTCCTGTACTCTGTCTCCACCCTCCTAAGAGACCCTCCGTTTGTGCCAAGGTCAGAGCCAATGAAGAAACATCCCCGGACCCCGGTGCCTCGCCGGTCTCGTAAACAGCCTGCTCGTCCTCTTTCTCATCTATCGTCCGTTCCTGAGCCGGCAAAAGAGCATCCCTGGGAACAGATGCGCCCAGCCTCCTCCCACCATCCAGCTACAGCAAGTCAGAGGAACTCCCCCACTGCGGCACCTGTATTGGACAGTAACATGTCTGCAGAGCTGGCTCCTCCAGAGTCTTCATGGGTGCCCCTGCCCGCTGCAGCCACAGAGAGGGAGTTATCCTGGCTCTCAGCAACTATTACCATCATGACCCAGGAGATAAGGCAAGTACATTTTCATTCTCAAATAATTTCAGATGAAATGCCTTGTCTTATTGCCGATGGTGAGACTCAGCGTTTGCTGCTGCAACTTTATCCTCACCTGCTACTCCTGTGACCCCTCCTGTTTCTCCTGGGTGTCCGCTGGTCCTGAGAGAGAGCCGCCAGACGACGGAGGGGTCTGCGGCCCTGGAGGACTCTGTTCCTGTCCGCAGCCACACCCTGGATGGGAGAAGAGTACCCCCTATGCCCTGAAGACTGAGCCGACAAGAGGGTGTCCCCTGACTTCAGCTACATGGCTATCGGCGCCAGCGGTGAGGCAGCTTCCAGCATCAGCCGCCATGCCAGGAGGTTCACCAGCATCGGTTGCCACGTTTGGAGGCTATTCAGCAGCAGATACCAACGCCTCCCGGGAAATAAGGCAAGTGTGTTTTCATTTCCCTGCACATAAAAATGAAATGTCTTGCCTTATTCCCGGTGGTGAGGCTCAGCATCTGCAGCCCACATTAGCTGAGTCCTCACTGCCTGCTGCTGCCACCAATTCCTCACCTGTCTCTCCCATGTCCCCTCCTGTGTTCCCTGAGAGTCTGCTGGTCCTGGGATGTAGCCACCGGACGACAGAGGAGCCTGTGGTCCTGGAAGATTCCGTTCCAGCCCAACAGCTACATCCTGGATGGAAGGAGAGCGCTACCTGTGCCCTGAAACCTGAGCCAACAGGAGAGTCTCCCCTGGTTTCAGCAGCATGGGAGTCGGCATCATCAATGAGGCAACCTCCAGCTTTAGCCACCATGTCAGGAGTTCCACCTGCGTCAGTTGCCTTGCTTGGAGGTCCTTGGGCTGCATCCACCATCATGCCTGCTGCTGGGGTCATCGCAGCAGAGTCGCCGGAGTCCTTGGCAGCGGTGGAGCTCGAATCCAGGCAAGTACTCTGTTCTGTTCTAACACCTGCAGATCTAGAGAAATCTTGTCTGGCTCATGGTGAGGAGAACCAGCTGCAGATGTCCTCTGCTCCTTAATTCTCCTCGCCGAGCTCCACCACTGCTGGTAATTATGTTCCGTTTTTTTTCTCTTCCTCCCTGTCTGAGGTAGCCGAGCCGGGGTGGAAGTGCCAGGCAACTGGATTCGAGACGTCCCAGCCGGAGTCGCTGGAGTCCTGGACAGCAGTGGAGCTTGAGCTAAGGCAAGTTCTCTTCTTTGTCTTCACATTATCAGTATTAGAGAAATCTTGCTTTGCTCTTGGTGAGGAGAACCAGTCGCAGCCACTGGTTGTTCCTGAGTTCTTCTCGCCGAGCTCCACTGCTTCCGGTGGTAGTAACCTGGTGTGTGTTTCTCCTCCTCTGCTCGAGTCCTTGTCTGGGTTCACTGATGGTCTTCTTCCATCGTCGCCAGAGGTCTCCATGGATCCCCTCTCTATGCCTCCGTCCAAGGCCGCCGTGGGTGCGCCGCCTCCGTTCAAGGCTGCTGTGGGTGGTCCACCTTTGTCCGAGGCCACCGTGGGTGCTCTGTCTTTGCCCGAGGCCGTTGAGGGTCCTCCGTCCCCGCCTGAGGTCATTGAGGGTTCTCTACTGTCGGCTGAGGACATTGTGAGTTCCCCGTCTTCACCGGAGGCCTCCGCTGAGCAGTCACTCTTCTCATCTGGTTCTCTCGTTGGTCAGCTAGCCTGGTTGGTAGTCCCCTTCATCGGGTTTCCCCACTGGTCAGCCATCACTTTGTCTGGGCTCCCCGCTGATCATCCATTTGCCTCGGTCCCTGTGGTCAGTAAGGAGCATGAGTTCCAGCTGCCACCCCCAGGAGGGGATGTGTCGTGCCCTGCGGCCCGTTGGCTCAGAGATGTTGGGAGACCACCTGATGGACTGCACCGTTTGGTTGGGTGGCTCATGAACTCTGGGAGGCCACCCGACGGGCTATGCCATCTGGTCGGGTGGCTCAAGAACTCTGGGAGGCCACCAAACGTGTTCCATCGTGTATTCTGGTGGTCTTGGAACTCTGGCAGGCCGCCCAAACTGCCTTATCTACTAATCCAGTGGTCCTAGAGCTCTGTGCTGCCATATCTGTTTGGATTGTGGGTCATGAGTTGTTTTTTTTTTCGTTTGTTTTTCTGTCTTGTGTTCGGTCCCTCCATGCCTCTGTTCCCCCTCCTCTTTTTGTTAATAAATGTGCAAACTCACAGCGAGTGCTTGGTGTCCTCTGCAGTCCTTGAAAAGGGCAATTTATGACAAGCTTATCTGGATGCTGACTAAATTTTTATTCCGTGTAGTGGGGCAGATTAAGCCAATTTTTCATAAGAATCTTTCACTTGATGATACAAGCACCAAAATTGGCACAAATGAAGTTCAGGACCTACTTTTTAAGAAAAGTATGCTCTCCAGCTGAAAATCCAAGATGGCCACCATTTTTCAAGATGGCGATCGTGTCAATCTCCGATATTTTCTATTTGCGAAGTGGAAATCCAATATGCATTGTTTCTGAATGATCTGAACATTAAACTGCATGTATTTTAATACATTTATCTCATTTCTATGTTCTGAATTTAAATATGACCAACATATTTCAAAATGGCGGCTGCTAAATGGCTGTAAATTGCAGTTTTCTAGCTGAAAATCTGTCTCTGTAAGCTATGCGGCCAAAACCTAAAAGTCCATGGTTACTTATTTCATTGATGTGATAAAATGTTATTCAATTTAGTTTATTGCTTTTATGAGAGTGATGTCAAAGCACAACCAGGATGTCAAAGCACAACCAATCCTTTCTTTCAGCCTCCAATGTCACAAAAACACGCCATATGCATGAAGTCACAGCAAGCTGCCTCTACATGCTACAAAAGGAGGCATATGAGTATCACTGTGCAGAGGAGAATGACACCCTGAATTTTGATGAATGGTGTGAGACACGCAGGAAAGAAAGTCCACAGTTTCAATTCTGGGAGCTTGTCCTGTCAATGGAGTTGGTGGTGTTCTCGTTGGTCAGATCTTTCAGAGAGGCTAACTTCAACTTGTACTGTCAAGCACTGTCTGCTTTAATCCCATTCTTCTTTGCTAACAACAATGTGAACTATGCTCAATGGCTCCCCATCCACCTCAAAGACATGGTTTCTTTGGAGCAAAGTCACACTGGAGTGTTCCACGAATTTCAGCTGGGAAAGTTTGTGGTCCACAAGACTCACAGGGAATTCTCCGGCATAGCCATTGACCAAGCTCATGAGCAGGCCAATGCTGTCGTGAAAGGTGATGGTGGTGCCATTGGAGTTACTGAGGATCCATCTGCACTGAGGCGATGGATGGTTTCTGGACCAGAAGTTAGCCAGTTAGTTAACCAGTATGAGTTGGCTTCACAGGTTAAAGCTGCAAATGAAGATATCAAGCATCATGAGCAGAACAGCCAGTCTCAGAAGTCCTTCACTGACAAGGTCAAGAAGTTTTTTGGTGCGATGAAGGACCTGGGCAATCCTTTCCTGGAGGAATCCAAGGATCTGCTCACACTGGACACAAAGCTCATCGCACATCCCAGTGCTGCAGAGCTTGTTAGGACTCATTTTGAGAAAGGTGAAGTTGCCTTCAAAGACTTTTTCAATGGTCTGGGTGATGAGGCTTCCTTCTACAAGCCAATCAAAAAGAACAAAACTGACTTCTTTCGGCAACAGGCAGCTGTAGATTCCAGCGACAAAAAGGAGGTACTTAAAAGTGACTGCAATCTGTTCTCGCAGCTTTTCATATCATGTCAAGCTCGAGAGTGTGATCTACTGGAGTTCTTCAGGCACGAGAATCAGTCCTTTCCTGCAGCACTGAGTGACATGGGGAATCTCCATTCTGGAAAGAAGTCTGACCTTGCTGACCGTCTGGAAGATGCCATTTCTCTCCCTGACACTCAACCAGAATGTGATGCTATTGTAGGAAACTCGAAATGAAGAGACTGAATGATTTTTCAGTATTGGTTTATTCCATCTCAAGCCTACAGCTCCTCTCTCAGTCAGGGAATGAAGAGGGTGAGCTGGGGGTAAACCACATACCTTTATACTGTAACACCAGACACAAAACACATTCACATCAAACACAGAATTCCATTCATATCTAATCCTCTTATTGTCCTCTCGGCTTCTCTGTCTGACCCTATGAGTCAGACAGTCCCTTCAGGTTCACTCTCAGATCTTCTCACTTCGTCTCTAGTCCGCAGGGGGTCCAGACTCAATGTCCGTATGAGGCGTGATGACAATACACACTGCGAGCTCCAAGTTCCCTCATGTCTGAATCTCTGCCAAGGAATATGTGAGCTACATAATGTTACGCCACATCACTCCCCCCGAAACGCCCAAGAACGGACATACACCAACCTTAAATCAATAATGGACAGTCATACACACTATGTCAAGAGTGGACACACACACACCGACTTCTTGTCCATAACGGGCAGTCATACACATTACACCCTTACATCACCCCCCCCCCTTTGTAGGATCTACAGCACAATTTACACGGGTTGATCAAAATACACATCACTCTGCCCGTTGCTTAGGCTTCAATCTCCTCCCGAATCTGCTGAACGCAGGCTTCGCAGCCTGTGTTGTGCCGTCCTGCTGTGCGCCTGTGGAATGAGGGGGAGAAGGGTTATTTGCCCCCTGCTGGGGAGCTAGGGGCTGTCCCATGGGAGGCCTGCCGCGTCGAGGCGCCGCCGCCGACCGTACAGGTTCGTCACGTGACACAAAAGCAGGCTTTAATCTGTCAACACTGATTGTCTCTTTCCTGCCCTCCAAGTCTAGTACAAAATATTTCTCCCCGGTTTCCAGCACTCGGAACGGATCATCATAAGGTGGGCGGAGACTGTGACGCTGGGCGTCGTGCCTGACAAAAACAAACTCTGCGTTTTGCAAAGCCTTGGGAACAAAAACCCGCGGAAAAGTGTGATGAGCGGGGCCCGGGAGCATTTCTGCCTCCGTGCCGCGTAGAGGTCCCCACAGCGGGGGGGGCTCGGGTGCTGCATGGGCTGGCAGGAATTCTCCTGGCAGCCTGAGAGGTTGAGTAAACACTAATTCAGCAGGTGAGGCGTCTAAATCCTCCTTGGGTGCCGAACGCAACCCCAATAAAACCCATGGTAGTTTGTTTACCCAATTTGTATCCGTGAGCGACACTCTGAGGGCTGCCTTCAACGACCTGTGAAAACGCTCGCATAAACCGTTGGCCTGTGGGTGATAAGCGGTGGTGCGATGAGCTGTTGCCCCTAAGCCGCTGGCCATGGCTGACCATAGCTCTGAAACGAACTGCGGACCCTTATCCGACGTAATGTCCGACGGGGCTCCGAACCGCACTACCCAGGCTGTTAAAAAAACGCGAGTTACCTCTGCTGCTGTGGTAGACTGCAATGGGACCACTTCCGGCCAACGCGTGGTCCGGTCCACCATTGTTAGGAGATGTGTGAACTCCTGCGAGGGCGGCAGGGGTCCCACTAGATCAACGTGCACATGATCAAACCTCTTAGCCGGGATGTGGAAAGGTTCTAAAGGGGCTTTTGTGTGTCTGTGAACTTTGGCCCGCTGGCAGGACATGCAGGCTCTAGCCCACTCCTTCACGTGCTTGCGCAGGCTCGGCCACACAAACTTCTCTGCTACCATTTTCACCGAAGCGCGTACTCCTGGGTGTGCCAGGGAGTGCACCGCGTCAAAAACATGACGGCGCCACGTGGGCAGTACCACTGGGTGAGGTCGCCCGGTGGATACATCGCAAATAAGCGGGGGTGAACCGGTTTGTAAACTTACGTTCTCCAGCCTTAACCCTGTTGGTCCAGACAGGAGCGCGCGCACGTCTGTGTCCTCGCCCTGCTCTGCTGCCATGGCCGCGTAATCTATCCCTACGTGCACCGGAGCCGCGTGCGCGTCCGCGCTGTTACCACGCTCCGCGTCTGCGGCGCTACAGCCCCCATCCGCGCGGACAGGTGCTGTTACCGCTCGCGAGAGGCAGTCCGCCACCACATTAAATTTACCGGCTACATGCTGTATATCGGTGGTGAATTCTGAAATTGCGACCAGCTGCCTCTGCTGTCGGCCTGACCATGGTACAGAGACTTTGGACATTGCAAAAGTTAACGGTTTGTGGTCGACAAAAGCGGTGAAATGCCGCCCTTCCAACCAGAACTGGAAATGGCGAATGGCCAGGTGGAGCGCTAGCAGTTCCCTGTCAAACGCGCTATATTTTCGCTCCGCATCGCATAGGGACCTGCTAAAAAAAGCGAGTGGTTGCCAAGCCCCGGCGACTTGCTGTTCTACCACGGCTCCTATGGCCACATCTGACGCGTCTGTGGTTAGCGCTATTCGGGCTGCTGGGTCTGGGTGAGCCAGCAGTGCTGCGTTCTCTAGTGCTTTCTTAACCTCAGTGAATGCGCGCTCCCACTCCGGGGACCACTCAATCGCATTGGAGAGCTTTTTTTTTTTTAGCGCGACATACAACGGTTGAATGAGCTGCGCCGCGTGAGGTATGAAACGGTTGTAAAAGTTTACCATGCCTAAAAATTCCTGCAACGCTTTTACCGTTTGTGGCTGGGGAAACTCAGCCACCGCGCGTACTTTGGAGGGCAGCGGAACTGCACCCTCTGGGGAGACGCGGTGCCCCAAAAAATCGATCTGTGCTGCGCCGAAATGGCACTTGGCTGGGTTGATTATCAACCCGTGCGCTCCCAACCGCTGAAAAACAGTTCTGAGGTGACTCTCGTGTTCCTCCTCAGAGGCGCTGGCGACTAAAATATCATCTAAGTAGACAAAAACAAAAGGGAGGTCGCGCAAAACGGCATCCATCATGCGTTGGAAGGTTTGCGCAGCGCCTTTAAGGCCAAAAGGCATGCGTAAAAATTCAAAAAGCTCGAAAGGGGTTATTACCACTGTCTTGGGAATGTCCTCTGATCGGACCGGGACCTGGTGATAACCGCGGACCAGGCCTATTTTAGAAAAAATTCGTGCCTTGGCCAAATGCACCGAAAAATCTTGGATATGCGGAATTGGGTAGCGGTCCTGCGCTGTGGCATTGTTTAACCTGCGATAATCGCTGCACGGTCTCCACGAGCCGTCCGCCTTAGGGACCATGTGGAGGGGGGAAGCCCAAGCGGACTTCGAGCGGCGAATTATGCCCAACCTTTCCAGGTTGGCGAACTCCTCACGCGCAATAGAGAGCTTAGCTGCATCCAGGCGCCGAGCCTTCGCAAAAACCGGTGGACCACTTGTGGTTATAAAGTGCTCCACCCCGTGCTTCGCCACCTTAGCTGAAAACGTGGGAACTGTGAGTGCTGGGAACTGGTTTAGGAGAGTGTGGAACTTACCTCCTGCTGCGGTGGCGTTGGCCTGTACTGACGGCGGGGACACTCGCGCTGCACAGGGAATAGAACAAAAAGAGAGTGCGTTAACCAAGCGTCTATTAGCCAGATCTGCCAGCAAGCCATGTGAGCACAAAAAGTCGGCGCCCAACATGTTAAAACTCACCGCCGCTACTATGAAGGTCCATTCATAGTTGTGGCCGTGCAAGGACAGGCGCAGAGTTCTTTCGCCAAACGTCTTGATCGACGAGCCGTTTGCGGCTGTTGCTCCATCTCCGCGGGGGCCGGCCGCCCGGTCTGCGTAGGTCGCGGTGATGAAACTCCTCTGTGCTCCAGTGTCAACGAGGAATCGCCGTCCGGAGCTCGCGTCCGTCAGGTAGAGCAGCTTGTTCCGTTCGCCGAGGGTCGAAGCTGCCAGCGACCTCCGGCTCTTTTCGCTTCCCTGCTTCCTGAAGTTGCATGACGGGACGCACCTGTGCGCCTTGTGCGCGAAACGTTGATGGTAGAAGCACATCTCGTTCTCTCCTCTGCTCCGGGATCGCACTGCCGCTGTTGTCGCTGGGGTCGGCTCTGCTGCTACCGGTTCTCCGTCGCCCTGGGCTGCCATGCCGAGGTTTGCTGCTGCCGCTGCCGTCTCCTGCTCGCCGCATGCGTCCAGGAGTCGCTCTGCTTCCAAAGCCAGCGCGCGGAAGTCCTGCTGGTCCACACACCTCATGCTGGACAGGGAGCCTCTCATGTGCGCTGGAAGGGTCCTCAAAAAGATGTGTTTAAATAAAAACGCATCGTTGTCTGCCCCGATCATCTGCAGCATGTCCTCCATGAGGACGGTCGGCCTGCGTCTTCCTCTGTCGCGCAGGTCCAGGAGTGTTCTGGCCCTCACCTCGGCCGATGGCACAAAGCTCCGAATGAGGGCGGCTTTCAGGGCGTCGTATTTGCCAGCAGCGGGCGGCTGCTGCACCAGGCTCCGCACACATCGGGCTGTGCGGCTGTCGAGTCTTGCGATGACATTGTGGAACTTAATGTCATCCTCTGATAACCCGTTAAGCACGAACCGTGATTCCACGTGTTGGAACCATGAGTGCGGGTCCTCTTGCCAGAACTCGGGGAGTCTAATGGAGTTTAGCCTCTCCATATTTCTCACGTGTGGGTCACCAATGTAGGAAACTCGAAATGAAGAGACTGAATGATTTTTCAGTATTGGTTTATTCCATCTCAAGCCTACAGCTCCTCTCTCAGTCAGGGAATGAAGAGGGTGAGCTGGGGGTAAACCACATACCTTTATACTGTAACACCAGACACAAAACACATTCACATCAAACACAGAATTCCATTCATATCTAATCCTCTTATTGTCCTCTCGGCTTCTCTGTCTGACCCTATGAGTCAGACAGTCCCTTCAGGTTCACTCTCAGATCTTCTCACTTCGTCTCTAGTCCGCAGGGGGTCCAGACTCAATGTCCGTATGAGGCGTGATGACAATACACACTGCGAGCTCCAAGTTCCCTCATGTCTGAATCTCTGCCAAGGAATATGTGAGCTACATAATGTTACGCCACACTATCATCATTGATGGTTCTGCTCTTGTTCACTCACTGTCTCCAAAGACATCAAAGACCTTTGAGGAATATGCTGTACGTGATGTAGTACCAAAGATCCAGTTTTACTCATCAAAGTATGAACGCACAGACATAGTTTTTGATGTATACAAAACATCAAGCCTGAAAGCTGAAACAAGGTCAAAGCGAGGAAAGGGAACTCGGCGTAGAGTGACAGACAAAACCAAACTACCACCCATCTGGTCAAGCTTCCTGAGAGACAGTGACAACAAGACTGAGCTCTTTCACTACCTTGCAGACAAGATTATATCCATGTGTCCCAACAATGTTGTAATTGTGACCAAGGATGATCGGGCATTGTCAAACAAGACCTTCAACCTTGATGGCTTAAGTCCTTGCAACCATGAAGAAGCTGACTCCAGGATATTCACACATGCTCTTCATGCAGCAAAGCAACAGACGAAGTCTGTCTTGATCAAAGCATGTGACACAGATATTCTGGTTATTGCAGTCAGTGTCTTTGCAACTCTTCAGGATGCAGGCTTGGAAATGGTGTGGGTAGAATTTGGTCAGGGTCAGTCCAAAAGATGGTTTCCTATTCACGATCTGGTAGATAAGCTTGGTCCAGAGAAAGCTAGTGGTATGTGCTTCTTTCGTGCTTTCACTGGTTGCGACGTGGTGTCAGCCTTTCGAGGTAGAGGCAAGACAACTGCATGGCAAACATGGGGGTTTTGTCCTGAAGTGAGCCCAGTCTTCAAGAAGCTCAGTCAATACCCACCTATCATAGAAGATGCTGACCTCAACATCCTTGAGAAATTTGTTGTCACCATGTACGACAAGCACAGCAACACCACCAAGGTCGATGAGGCAAGACTGCACTTGTTTGCTCGGAAGCAGAGATCTTACGATTCTATTCCACCAACCAGTGCATCTCTCACTCAGCATGTTAGACGTTCTGTCTTCCAGGCAGCCTGTATATGGGGCCAGGCAACATCGTACAAAATGCAACCTGAAAGCCCTGCCAACTGGGGCTGGCAGAAGAATTGTGAAGTCTGGGCAGTTGTCTGGTCAACCCTGCCACCCATTGCTCAGTCTTGCCAGCAGCTTGACAAAATGTCGCTGCACGGGTGAATGTCGTGGACCATGTAAATGCTACCGCCGCACCCTGAAATGTACACAACTGTGTTCCTACAAATGCAAGGAGTAAAACAGGTGACCAAGAGTCAATTCAAGCTAGCCAGTTCAGTCTATACTACATCTCTGTATTGAGTGGTAGGAAACATACATCACATCATATCAGTATCTTCACTCAGGTAGTGTTTCTTCATTATATTTTCAATATATCATCATAGTAGTTGATAATTATGATATTTGGAAGGCAAAATTGGATTTCTTGTCTCCAAAAACATATATTTTGATATATAGATCATAAAAGTAGCATGATATCGTCAGAATTTAAGCCAAATACTGCTGTAAACCCATATCAGAGGTGGCCATCTTGAAAAAATGGTGGCCATATTGGATTTTCAGCTGGAGAGCGTACTTTTCTTAAAAAGTAGGTCCTGAACTTCATTTGTGCCAATTTTGGTGCTTGTATCACCAAGTGAAAGATTCTTTCACTAATCTGCCCCACTAGTGTAAACAAATTGTAATTTGTGACTTTTTTAATTTTTAAATTGGAATCTTTGATCATATCTGTCAAGTTAAGTCAAAGTCAACTTCATTGTCAATTCTGCCACCTGTACAGCACATAGAAAGAACTGAAATGACATTACCCTGTGACCCATGGTACAGCAAGGTAAACACTAAGTAGGAAATATGAATATAAAGTATAACATCTAACACCAAACATTAAACACTGAACATCAAACATCAGTGCAAAGAAAACCAACCCCCAACCAGAAGCTAACTAAAAACACTAAAGGTGTGGAAAATAACTAAATATGATAAAAAAAAATAAGACAGCATGTAGTGACTTAAGGCACATATCAGGGCACATAGAGGGTTAAAGTGGCATGTAGGGCAAAGAGAGCAGTCCATTGGTGCATAAAGTGACTAGTGCACCCCTGAGATCAGTGTGTGCGTGTATGTGTGTGTGTGTGTCCCCGCGCGTGTGTGTGTGTGTGTTGGAGTGAGCAGTTCCCGGATGACAGAGTTCAGTTTGAAGCTCCTGAAATCAGTGTGTGTGTGTGGGGGGGGGGGGGGGAATGAACAGTACCAGGGGATGGCAGAGTTCAGTTGTTGGGGGGAGGGGGGGTCAGAGTCCAGGATTCATGTGTGTGTGGGGGGGGGGGCAGAAGTGGGAGAGGAGGAAGAGCAGGGAGAGAGTTCAGCTTCCTGACAGCCTGGTGGATGAAGCTGTCCTTGAGTCTGCTGGTCCTGGCCTGGAGACTCCGCAGTCTCCTCCCTGATGGCAGCAGACTGAAGAAGCTGTGTGATGGGTGGGTGGGATCACCTGCAATACAGAGGGCTTTGCGGGTGAGGCAGGTACTGTAGATGGCCTCAAGGGAGGGGAGAGAGGCACTGACGATCTTCTCAGCTGTTCTTACAAAGCGCTGAAGGGTCTTGCAGCAGGACGCGGTGCAAACGCCGTACCACAAAGTGATGCAACTGGTCAGGATGCTCTCGATGGTGCCTCTGTAGAAGGTACACATGATGGGGGCCAGGGTTTTGGCTCTTCTCAGTTTGTGGAGGAAGTAGAGATGCTGCCGAGCTTTCTTGGCCAGTGATACAGTGTTGGTGGTCCAGGAGAGGTCCTCTGTAATATGCACTTTTATAAAAAAAAATAATAAATCACCTACTGTATAGCCCCCCCAAAAAGCTAGAGGCCCTCCACATATGCATGGTAAATAATTCAAATTTATTAGTTAGAAACATTATTTTAATTTAGTCAGCTGCAGGTTTCTATATAAGTTTACTTCTGTAGATGTTTAAAAAGCTTTTTGTGCATAATGTAACATAAAATCCAGTGATTTGGGGTCACTTGCACCGTCTCTCATAAAAATCTTCCTCAGCATGTATCGTCTCACCTGCAGTAAACACTTGATTCTCTCTCCTGGAGCCACAATCACAGTGGTGAAAACTCCTGCCAGACAGCCCGAGAGGAAGATCTGAATGCTCCTGAAAAACGGAATAAAACAGGTCCAACACATCAGCACAAGACTTACACAGGAGCTTAAAATAAAGGAAAGACAGACAATTATAAACTGGCCTGTCAACTTTAAAAACATAAACATTTGTCATTTTTTCATGCAGATTTGCAACGTTTCTCCTCATAAATCTGCAACTTTTTTCTCATATATTTTCAACTTTTTTCACATAAGTCAGCAACTTTTTCTCAGAAATTTGCAACCTTTTTCTTAAAATTTTGTGACTTTTTGTCATAAATGAGCAACTTTTCTTGTAAATTTGCAACTTTTTTCCTTGTAGATTTGCAACCTTTTTCACATAAAATCAGCAACTTTTTCTCAGAAACGGCAACTTTTTTCTTAAGAATTTGATACTTTTCTCTCACAGATCTGCAATTGTCTTTCCTATGAATTTGCAACTTTTTCCTGTAAAATTTCAACTTTTTTCCTCATTAATTTGCAACTTTTTTATAAATCTGACTTTTCTCATGAATTTGCAGTTGTTTTTCTTGTAAATTATCAAATTTTTTTTTAGATTTGCAATGTTTTTCATAAAAATTTGTGACTTTTTCTCATAAATTAGTATTTTTTCTTGTAAATTTGTTACATTCTTCTGTAAAATTTCAACTTTTTTCCTCATTAATTTATGAATTTTTTTCTTAAAAATGTGTGAATTTTCCTGTAAATTTTCAGCTTTTTTTCATAAATTTACAGCATCTTCCTGCAAATTTTCAACTTTTTACTCATAGATTTGCAACTTTTAAAAAATTTTTTTTTTACTTTTTCTCATAAATTTGCTGTTTTTTTTCTTGTAAATTTTCAGCTTTGTCTCGTAGATTTGCAACTTTTTTCTTAAATATTTGTGACTTTTCTCATAAATTTGCAATTTTTTCCCTGCTTTAAAAAATTGCAACTTTTTTCCTCATAAATTTGTAAGTTTTTTACCCTGTAAATTTTCAACTTTTTTATTGTACATTTTCAACGCGCATCTGGATCCTGGTTAAATTTTTATTCTGTGTAATTAAATTGTAATTTGTGACTTAATGAATTTTAAAATTCTCATCTTTCATCATATGTTTGCAGTTTTATTCTTGTAAATTTGTACCTAATTTACATGTATATATTTGTACCTCATGCTAAATTGATGAATACCCCCTTGTCCCTGTTAAAAAAAAGGGCAAATTGCCTACTGAATTTACACATCTGTAATTTCCTCACAGTGGGACTAATAAAGGCTTAACTTATCTTATAATTTCCAGTAATAAATCTGTGACTTTATTTTTAAATAACTGGCTATGGTTATTACCATTTCTCCCATAAATGCATTGTGTTTAATAGTTTAACTGACTTCTGCAGCAGTGATGTAACAGAACATCCCTCCTGTCAAAGACTGACTGAGCCTCAGATCACTCCTGAATTCACCAGCACGTGGGAGGAGGACCGAGGAGGAGGAGGAAGAGACGCCGTGCTCCCAGATGAAGATTTTTACCAGGACGGGGATACTATAAACTCCTCAGAGGGGCTACCAGTGTCTGAGGGCTTCCTAGAAGGACAGGTTGTGGGGGGTGTGATGGGGAGTGTGGGTTCAAATGAACCAATGACAGCAGAGAGGAGGGAGGGTTATATATAGAGACAGACAGCTGTTTTCCAGGTCATGCAGTCACATGAACAAACCTCTATAACACCACCACTCTGACACGTGTGTGTGTGCGTGCGGCACAGACGGGGGAGCCGCTCACACATGCTCGTTGATGTTTCACTTCCTTTATTTTCTCTTTAAATGAACAAAAAATATGAAAATGTACAAAATCAAGTCACAAAGTTAAAGCAACACTCTGGAACAGTTTCAGCTTAAAGCAGCACTCTGAAACGTTCTGGTTCTGAGCAGGAAACACAAAAGACTACAACTATGGCTGCTCAGTCCCAACAGCCAATCACAGGGCACAACTGTAGCCGCATGCAACAAACTCACCCTGTGATTGGCTGTTGGGACTGAATGCCACTTCCACCACAGCCTGAGTTTTCCTGCATCACCTGCAACAACACTACGGCACCTCCCATTAGCCAGTCACAAGGTTGTTTGGTATTCAGTGGCTAATAATGGCCCATTATTGGCTAATGGCACTCAGGCCATATGTGGTGTTCCTAAACCTCCTTGGGCTGCTGAGGTAAGACCATCAAGGACTATGTAGGAGCCATTTTCAGGTTTTTTTTTATGTTGTGGATTTTTAGTTTTACTATTTAAATGTCCCTTTTATCTGGTGAACAAATAAAAAAGCTGTTGTTCAAAGATGCATTTTTAGTGACCTATTTTCATTTTTTTAACAAAAAAGGGAACAGATACATAACAGGTAGCATTATGGGAAGATGTTCCCAGTCTCAGAGTGAGTGCAGAATTTCATACTAACAGATAAGCGTAGAATGTTGAGTCAGCAGTTCTTCCGAGTTTTTGGTGAGAAACAGAGCCTGGCTGTCTGTCAGTTTAACCTTGAGTGCCAGACATAGTGTCCAAGCATGATATGCTTTGTAATATCAGGAACAAAGTCTGCAATAAAGGAATCTTTGACAATTACTACCTCCAGCCACCAGGTGGCGTGTTTAATTGCTTGTTAGTGATTTGGTTATTTAAGGAACTGCTGCAGCATACACAGGTGCTGCTAATTATAGAGGCAAACATTTTATTGACCGGAGAGCACATGAGAGTAAGTGACATTGGGTTTGTGTTTGGGAAATTGGAAAAGTTTTTTGATTTTCTTTAATAAAGATAAATTTGGGCATCTCAAACTTGATTCTCCTGTTTTGCATGCATCAAAGCTGTCTACAGCAGCCAACAGTGTCCGCTAGGATTGGCCAAATGGGCACTACAGACTATACCAATAGAAAATGTAAATTTTATATACAGTAATTATAATTGGCTCTGTAATGATTAAAAAAGTTTATTTTCGCTCACGTTAGTGGTTTTCCAGCATCCGACTGTTGCAGCTGTTTCCCCAGGCCAAAGCCGAAGAAGCTGATGGCCATCATGGGAGCCACACCAGCCAGAGGAGCCCCCATCCCTTTATAGAGGCCGAGGATACCCTGGAGGCACACACACACACACACAGACAGTGTTACGCCGTATATAAACCGTTTACAGACCCAACACAGAGCCCTGTGGAACTCCACACTTAAAGGGATGGTTCAGTTCTGGTAAAGAGGGATCATGCAGAATACTTCTGAGTAGAGTACATGTAAAAATAGGGCATATTAAAAAAATAAGAAGAGAGCCAACCGTTCTTCTCTTGTGCAATTTACTCAGCCCCAAAATCTCATCCGTACAGAACTTTTTTTGTAACTGTCTTTTTTAGTCTCAACCAATCGATCACAGAAAAACTGATTAATACTAATCTACAGAGCACAAGAGTATTCAACAAAACAAGGAATAAACAAGCCACTATGAAATACAAAATCCCCTAAAGTATTTAAACAGTTTTTAGCTTTTTTTTTTAAATACACATATACAATTTTTTAAAACACTGGAAAAATGTTCAAATGGATTTACAATCCATTCTGTGAGTTTCTCTCATACTTATCCATTTTAACCTCATTAAATCATGCATTTCTAAATCCATTCATTTATATAGAGACTCCACATAACCTGGAAAGAACTATGGTATTATCTTTTTCTTTGTCAGATGAGCGTTGGTGTAATTACCTTAAATAAAAGGTAGACTGGCTTCTCTGCTTTTGCACAGAGTCACGGCTGCAGTGGAGTGTAACAGAACCCTTTTTAGAACCAGTTTTCACCATTTAAAAATGCTGAAACTTCAAAAACTTCCCGTGATTTGAGAGAGCACCAACATTATCCATGATATGTACTTCTACCTCAAATCAACGCTATTACTCCTACCTAGCCATGTATCCTACATCATGACTTATCCCTCAACCTGATGCTTTCTCCCGAAACGTTATTACTTGTCGTAGAAACACAGACTGCAACTGCTGTGATTGGTCCAATTCGTCTCCTGCTGCACATTTCCTGTTTCTTCTTTGCCACCATTTTCAAAGTAAGTTGGATAAACAAGGGGACAGAATCACAGATTAACTAAGGAAGTTCCACTTGTCCTCACCCGAAACAAAGATTGCCAGTTGACGGCCATGATGATTCAGTGGTTGTACGCACTGTTTCCTGCAGCTTTTTCTCTTATTTCTCTGTTGCAGTAATTTTGGTAAAATGTTTAATAAAACATGAATCCATAAAACTCCACTGCAGCGCTGACTGTTAACTCCGCAGTCCTCTCTCATCTTCTAAAAAGAGAGAAGCAAGACCACTGGTTACTTAAGGTGATTACGTGACTTCTCAGAAGTATCAAACTGAACCTCGGTCCACTTTCTAGTTTGAAAGCAATTTTCAGATAGGTTTCAGTCTGCACTTAGCATGTTCCATACATATACCGTGCATATTCTGCACCTGACAGTTGTAAATAAACACAGTTGCATTTATCAAGAAATAAATACATGCAATAAGAAATTAAGGAACACACCGTAAGGTTTGTCAGTTGTCAGGTTGTCAGGTTACATTCATCCATTAATCCATTAATCATTAATCCAGACAGTCAGCCAAAAACCATGGTTAACGCTACACATGTGTGTGCGTGGCCACGTAAGTTTTTTCTGGTAGGTCCAGTTTTATAAAAAAAACACTTTATAAACAAACTGCCCCTAAAATGTGCAAAATGCAAAGCAACATGTGAAAGGTAAATCGGGAAAAAGCATGTAAGATTTTTTTTTCCCGGTAGGTCCAGTTTTATTTAAAAAAATCCTTTATAAACAAACTGTCTCTGATGCCTATGTTTTTCTAGTGTTCTGTACAGCATGTTCAGTATCTACGGAACATGTACGGACTATTAGCTAGCAGGACCACTACAAAACATGTACATGAAAGAAATGTTATATTTTCATGTGAGCAGAATACCTGAGGTAGCAGGACTAGCTAGCATTCCATACGTAACATGCCATCTCTAACGTTACAAGAACATGTTCATAAAACATTTGAGACGGCTAGTTAGTAGGACCGCTAACTAGCAAGACTGCTAGCATTCCTTAAGGAACATTCCGTATCTATGGTACTTGGGAATGGCAGTGTACATAACGTGTACGAAATGTTTCATACCCTACTGTTCATTCCATGCTTTAGTAATCTCCAAAAAAGAGACATGGTTTTTAATTTAACTATTGTTAGGTGGTGTTGAAGTCAATTTTTAAAAAATCATAAAAATGTAGAAATTTCCAGATATTCTGGATGAGCTCAAAGCTGTACAAAACTCCTCAGATGGCAAGTAGCATGTTTGTTAACCACCTGTGGTCTGTACTAACTACATTAACATTACCATGGCAACAGTATTTAAAACAAAGTTGTTTGGTTGTCCTGGATAAGAGGTGGTGTGAAACTAAATTTAACCAAACCAAATGTAGACAGTGGAACAATAACATGAATCCTGGTCTAGACTTTCAGGTGTGAATACACCCTTAAAGGAGGGAAGCCAGACTGCCAACTACCTAAGGTTATTACACGACTACTCAGAAATAATTCATAGACCCCTCTTCAAAAGAACTGAACTATCCATTTAATAGAGATGCCCTTACTCATGTAAAACATTTACCTGTTGCCTCTAAAACCTGTTAATGACATCTTTTTCAATAAAATTACTATCCATGTCCATTCAAAAATTGCCAGTTTTTCCTACATTTTCAAAATGAATTGCATCAGAAATGCACTCTTTATTAGTTATCAATACTATCAATATTTTCAGTTCTGGTTGAAAAAAATTAACAACATCACTGTGTATAACTGTGTTTGTGTGTTATCACCTCCTTTGAGACAGTTTTGCGGAAGCAGTCGTATGTTCCCGTGTAGAGGACATACCGGGCTGTTTTAGGCTGTGTCTGTAGCCTCACCTGGAGAAGAAACACACATGAGCACGCAAGCACAAACACACATTTTGGTGCAGACAGATAAGCTGAAACACCCCCATCTGTCTCCTGATAACAGACTGGGTGTTGTTCTTTGACCGTTACTCTGTGATCTTCTTCTGTCCAGATAAAGACAATAAACACACAGCTGAGAACTGAAAAAAGGCTGTAGGTAAAAGTCTGGGAAAATACAGACTCCATGGGAAGGGGGAAAAAGAACAATCCGCTTTTAATTATTTAATTATTGCAGCGTCATTGTGAATCATCTTTTGCAGCCTTCCTGAGAACGGCTCGTTTCAGTGCATGTCTCTTTAACCCTCTAATTGCCCTAGGCGCCGTGTGACACCTGGGGAAACGCAAGGCCCCTAGTGGTCAAGAGTGGTAAAAAAAAATTGTCAATAAAATAGTACAAATTTCCAAGGTTATAACTTGAAAGTTACAAGAGATAATGGCTTACTGTCAATTAGAAAGATGTAGAATATGATCCAAAGTCTTGGATAGGAATAAATTCATTCATTCATTCATCTTCTTCCGCTTCATCCTTTTCGGGTCGCGGGGGCGCTGGAGCCTATCCCAGCATCTCTGGGCGAGAGGCATGGTACACCCTGGACAGATCGCCAGTCCATCGCAGGGCCAACACAGAGAGACAGAAAACCATTCACTCTGTTACAAGAGATGATGGCTTACTGTCAATTAGAAAGATGTAGAATATGATCCAAAGTCTCAGATAGGAATAAATTTACGCATCTTATTTGCATAATGTCGCGGCAGCTATATAAATTACAAAACTCAGTCAAAAGTGGACTTTGGACACATTTGCGCAAAGGATGGTCCGTTTTTTTGTTTTTTTTTACGCCGATTTGTCTACGGAGTATATTTTTATCAAACCCTAAAAGTATATGAACCAGAAAATCAATAAAATGTCAAAAAAAACATATATTTCTCTTACCTGTTGCCGGGTGGAGGGGCTCACTCGCCCACGGGACCGGTCCATTTTCATCCATCGTTGCCGATGTTTCGCATTTACTTAGTTATTTACACCCGCTTACACATCTACAAACCCTTATGATTATCCCACATGAATTTTGTTTGTATTACGCGGCTATTTTTTCTATTTGGTGCATTTTCCCTGTGGGAATCCAGCCACTCGTGGGCGCCGCCATCTTGGTAATGGAAGCTCAGTTTTTCGTCCATCGTGGCTGATGTTTCGCGTTTACTTAGTAATTTACACCTGCTTCCACATCTACAAACTCTTATGATTATCCCACGTGAATTTCGTTTGTATTACGTAGCTATTTTCCCCATTTCATGCAGTGTCAGTCATCATCGCTGCCGCGATGACCAAACATGGCGGCATCCACATTGGTGTGTGAACTCAAAGCAGAAAAAGGAAGAATAATAATGAGTATTTCTTCTTCTTTGCTATATTCCATGTCAGCCATGATTCCTTCGGCGCGTGTCTGCCACCTTCTAAACCAGGGGTGCTCACACTTTTTCAGCATGCGAGCTACTTATAAAACAACCAAGTCAAAATGATCTACCCACTACAAAAATGCAAAACATATATCCATCCATCCATCCATCTTCTACCGCTTTTCCGGAGGTCCGGGTCGCGGAGGCAGCAGTTCAAGCAGAGAAGCCCAGACTTCCCTCTCCCCAGCCACCTGCTCCAGCTCTTCAGAGGGGATACCAAGGCGTTCGGTCTCTGTACGACCGTTGTGAGAGTTTAGTTCGTATTGCCAACACTCGGTCGGAGTCATTCCCAGTGAGAGTTGGACTCCGCCAGGGCTGCCCTTTGTCACCGGTCCTGTTCATAATTTTTATGGACAGGATTTCTAGGCGCAGCCAGGGAATGGAGGGTGTCATGCTTGGTGACCACAGGATCTCATCTCTGTTGTTTGCAGATGATGTTGTCCTGTTGGCTTCATCCAGCAATGACCTACAGCTCTTGCTGGGACGGTTTGCCGCTGAGTGTGAAGCGGCTGGGATGAGAATCAGCACCTCATTTTAATTTTAATTAAATTAAAATTAAAATGAGTCAGCTGCTTCAACGAATGCTTCTTTTACCATCTCTCCGTCTTGGAAGGACTTATTGTTTTTAACGATGGCGTGACTCACCCGGAACGATGCTTCGGTGGCGGCTTTCGCTTTTGAAGTTTGTTGAGTGAAAAATGACTGCTGTCCGGACAACTGGGATTTTAGTTCCTCCACCTTTCTCTTTCTCAGCTGGTTTTTCGGCGGAAAGTCAATGTCGTATTTTCCATGAACAGTCCGAAAATGCCGCTCCACATTTCACTTCTTTGGTATTGCGATGGTAGACTGGCAGATGAGGCAAACGCACTTCGAAAATGACATTGTGAAAAAAAAAGTCCACCTCCCATTCCGTATGAAAGTGATATGTTTTTGCCTTCTTACTTGGTCCAGCTTTCTCACTCATTTTGATCACCATATGTTTTAGCAAGGGCTTAAAATCTGAGGTAATTCGCTGACTAGCTTGTAAGTTTTGCTGCGCTTAGCGCCGTTGTTTACGCATGAGCGGTGACCTAAAGGTCAAAATTCAGTTGTCATCTGAATGGTTGCCCTGTATGTCAATCAAGTGACGGGATGTTTGATAGGCTGACAAATATTTTTTTTAATGTCACGCTGCGATCAATTTTTCAAACTTTATTGAGAACAAGATAAAGGTATAGAAATCAGTCAACAGTCGTACAAACTGCAATCGACCAGTACTACCTCCGCGATCGACCAGTAGATCGCGATCGACGTAATGAGCACCCCTGTTCTAAACTGTCAGATCAATACAGATTAGTACAAATTCTCAGTATAGCTGGGGGACGTCAATAAGTTGACACGTGCAGTTGCTGCACTGTGTGACCCGTCCATAAATGTGGACAGTTAAAGGGTTAAATGCCGAAGAGCCACAGTTAACACTGCTCTCCCTCTTCCCCAACAGCACATGTACACTGGGCCAATGTTGGCAAGTTTACATTGGAAACACATCTTATAGAGGTCATTTGCAAATTGGCAAGACATTGGCTAGACGTCGGCCAATATGCAAATATCGGCATATCAGTTTTTTCAGTTGTTTTAAGTACAGATATCGGCATATTGTCGGCAATATGCAAATGACCTCCATAAGATGCATTCTCGATAAGGCTGTGCGATATGACGATATATATCGGTGACGTTGTTGGACTTCTCCACCCAGGGAACAATGGACTGAAAGAGGAAGTATCACCAGGGGGTACCAGGTGGGACAGTAAGGACTAAGCGCCCCCCAGGGAGAAGAGTAAAATGCCGGTGCCACTGGGAAAAGAGTGTCGAAGCGGTGCCGGCGTTATGTTATGTTAATGTGCCACACAGTTCTTTGTTGAAACAACAATGTGTTATGGTCGGAAGTCCGGGTCTCGATGCATGGAAAGAAAGTTATAAAAGAGGAAAGCACAGAGACCCGGGTAGCTCTTTTGCTGTAAAATATGTTGGAGAAAGAATAAAGTAACTGTGTCGTCCAGCTCACCGTCTAGCCTGCCTCCTTTCTCCACATTGGTGACCCTGACATGCCATGGAAAGCGAGCCGAGCACCGCCCCGGAGACTGCCTGAAGGGAGGGCACCAGCGCCATGTGTGCAGTCCCAATCGAGCTCCCAGGCTTAACCCAACCGCGTGGTTTTTACACATAGAAGCCCAGTCCGCACTCCGCGGGATAACAATGGACGATACCAGGTATTACTACGTGGTCGCTGCGCAGAATGCGCGCGCCACGCAACAAGTGATGAGTCTGCTCCAGGAGCCGCCGGCCCAAGGAAAATATGAACCGCTCAAGAGGATGCTTCTCCAGTGCTATACCCTTTCTGACAGTGAGAGGGCAGAGAGGATCCTAACGTGTTCGGAGTTAGGGGACAAATCAGCAGTGGAGCTGATGGAGAGCATGTTGGCGCTGAGGGGGAAGGACGACAAAGCTTTCCTGTTTGCCCACTTGTTCCTCAGGAACCTACCAGCTACAGTGAGGGCGATCCTGGCCAACTCGCAGTGGCTGGTTGCTAAGGACTACCGCACCCTGGCGCAGGAAACGGACTACATCCTTTTAGCGACCAGAACTCTCAGCGTGCAGACAGTGGCATCTGCATCCATGAGGGACTCCAGCGTGATCAAGGAGCCGTTTGTGGTAGCCAGGACGGACACCAGAAGATGAAGGAACGGGGTGATCTGTTTTTATCATCACTGTGTCGGCTCAAATGTCCAATGCTGCCTGGCGCCATGCCAATTCAAGAAGCCGGGAAGACAGCACTTTTGGAATTCAGTGGCAGCGGCAACCGATGGCAACAGGAGCAGACTGCTTTATGTCATGGACACATGTTCGGGGAGACAGTTTTTGGTGGACTCCGGCTCCCAGAAGAGCCTCATCCTGCCGGTCAACGCAGACAGGGTGGCAGGACGCAGCGGTCCCGAGCTCATGGCCGCCAACGGATCCACCGTCAGGACATTTGGCGAGCAGACACTGACAATATGCTTACATGGACGCAACTTTCAGTGGGACTTTGTGATAGCTGCATGTTCCGGCCCCATTTTAGGTGCAGATTTTCTATGTGCTTATGGATTGTTAGTCGATGTTGCTAATAGGAGATTAGTGGACGCTGTCTCTTTTACCTCACTGCCCTGCACAGCTTGGGGAGCTGGGTCAATAACACTGGTTAACGTTATAGGTCCAGGGGGTAAGTACCAACAACTGCTCACACAGTCCCCAGCACTCATGGTACTGACTTTTTCAGCTACGGTAACGAAACACGGGGTCGAGCACTTTATAACAACAAAACGCCCGCCGGTGTTCGCGCATCCTCGGCATTTGGACGCAGCTAAACTGGCAAGCGTACGAGAGGAGTTTGCCAACTTAGAGCACTTGGGCATCGCCAGGCGCTCCAACAGCCCGTGGGCATCCCCGCTACACATGGTGCCTAAAGCCGATGGGTCGTGGTGACCATGTGGCGATTTCCAGCACTTGAACAACGCTACGGAACACGATCGCTATCCTATTCCACACATCCAGGATTTTTCCATGCACCTGGTCGGGGCGCGTGTTTTTTCCAAAGTGGATCTGGTCCGCGGTTACCACCAGGTCCCGGTGCGCGCAGAAGATGTTCCAAAAACAGTTGTAACAACTCCTTTTGGCCTTTTCAAGTTTTTACACATGCCACTCGGATTAAAAGGCGCGGTGCAGACCTTCCAGAGGATGACGGACGCAGTGCTTCGCAACTTGTCCTTCGATTTTGTCTACTTAGATGACATTCTGGTAGCCAGCACGTCCGAGGAGGAGCACATCGCCCATCTCAGGACAGTTTTCCAGAGGTTGGAAGTGCATGGGCTGATAGTTAACCCGGCGAAGTGCCAGTTCGGTGTGCCAGTGATTGACTTTTTGGGCCACCGCATTTCGCCAGAGGGCGCAATCCCGTTACCGGACAAAGTGCGTGCTGTGTCGGACTTTCTGCGTCCACAGACCGTGAGGGCATTACAGGAGTTTTTGGGAATGGTTAATTTTTATAACTGTTTCCTTCCCCGCGCAGCCCAGCTGATGCAGCCATTGTACGCCGTGCTTAAAAAAAGAGGCCCGCAGAAGCCATCGACTGGACTCCTGAGCGAGTCCAGGCTTTTACTAACGCCAAAACAGCGCTTGAGGATGCCGCGTTGTTAGCCCACCTGGACCTGTCTGCATGGATAGTGCTCACTACGGACGCGTCTGATGTTGCCATAGGGGCAGTAGTGGAGAAGTGCGTCTCAGGTTCGTGGCAGCCGCTCGCATTTTTCAGCTGCACTTTGCACGACAACAAACGCAAGTACAGCGCATTCGATAGAGAATTGCTGGTTCTCCACCTGGCAATGTACCATTTCCAGTTCTGGCTGGAGGGGCATGAGTTCACCACATTCATGGACCACAAGCCGCTGATGTATGCAATGGCCAAGAACCATGGCTGGTCTGGCAGAAATGGCAGTTGGCCGCAATTTCGGAGTTTACTACCGACATTCAACACGTCGCCGGTAAGCTCAACGTCGTGGCCTGTTGCGTGTGTTAATTGCCCCGGTCTACATGGGAATAGATTTCCCCGCCACGGCCACAGAGTAAGCCGGGGACGTGGACATTTGCACACTCCAGTCTGCGCCAACGGAGTTTAGGCTGGAGAGCAGGGTGGTGCAAGAAGGGTGCCCTCCTTTACTCTGCGACATCTGCGCCTGGTGGTTCCAGGCTCTTGGCGCCGTTGCGTTTTTGAGTCGGTCCACTCCCTTTTGCATCTAGGAGTGCGCACTTCAGTGAAGCTAGTGGGGGAAAAATTTGTCTGGTCGCGCTTGCGCAAGGACGTAAAAGAGTGGGCTGCAGTTTGCTTTGTGTGCCAGCGGGCCAAAGTGCACAAGCACACCAAAGAACCCCTCAAGCCATTCCAAATCCCAGCCAGGAGGTTCGACCACGTCCATGTGGATTTGGTGGGACCCCTCCTGCCATCACAAGGGTTTACGCACCTCTTAACAATCGTGGACCGCACCACGCGCTGGTCTTAAGTGGTCCTGCTGGCTTCTACCACGTCTGCGGAAGCGGCACACGCTTTTTTGTCGGCCTGGGTTGCACGTTTCAGATCTCCATTGGACATCACGTCTGACAGGGGTTCACAATTTGTTTCAGAACTCTGGTCCGTGATGGCCCAGAGCCTGAGGGTCAAAATTCACCACACTACTGCATACAACCCCAGGCTAACGGGTTATGCAAGCATTTTCATAAGTCGCTTAAAGCAGCTCTCAGAGCTTCGCTCACGGACACAAATTGGGTCAACCGCCTGCTCTGGGTTCTTCTAGGGTTGCGCTCCACAACAAAGGAGGATCTGGCAGCCTCCCTGTCAGAACTCATTTTTTCTCAGCTGCTGCAGATCCCCAGCAAAATTGCATGGGCTGGTCCGCCCATGCAATTTTTACACAGTACGGAGGCTGTGAGCATACCAGGCCCAGCCCACCATTGTTTTCCCCGCTCATTCATCCCAACAAGCTTGCAGAACGCCAGTTTTGTTTTTGTCAGGCACAGTGCACATCAGACCCCGCTGCGCCCACTGTACGATGGACTGTTCAGGGTGTTGGAACCTGAGGCGAAACATTTTGTGTTAGACTTGGGGGGACGCAGAGAGACTGTCTGCATCGACAGGCTGAAGCCCGCTTTTGTGTTGGCAGAAGAGCAGGTGGTGTTTGCCCAGGCTCCCCGATGCGGACGCCCACTGTTGGTGGCTCTGCAACTTGGAGATCACTCAGCGGGGACCTGCGTGCATGAAGCTGATGTGTTTTCTCCCTCTGTGGCACATATGTTGGGTACATATTTTCCACAAATGTATTGCTGTATGTTTATTGTGTGCTTCACGTCTCGAGGGACAAAAGGACTGAGTCTGCAGGAGATATCTAGAAGGTGTGAGATTTGGCCTTTGTCTCAGAGAGAAGCCCTGGAGGGACTTCCGGGCCATCGAAGGCTAAGAGACAATGGTGGAAGATCAAAAGGGTTACAGCGTGACTGGGATTAAGTTCCATGTGACTGTATGTTTGCTTAGACACCATGTGACTTGAGTTTCGATGTTCCGGAGTATAAAAGAGCGATATGATATTAATCTGCCTCTTTTCTTGCTTGGAGATTGTTAGAGAATGTGTTCTGTTAATAAAGCTGAACCTGAGAAATAAACTCAGCCTCATCCTTGAGCACATCCTCTACACTGGTGACCCTAAGACGAATTATGGCCGGTGACGACTCTTCTGCACCGGACTCATCAGGAGCCAGCCAGGCTAATGCAGCTACCACAGTCCAGCTACCTGATTTCTGGCAGCATAGCCCGCGCTCCTGGTTTAACACAGTCGAGGCACAGTTCCATCTTCGGGGAATTTCAGCAGACGCCACGAAATTCTACCATGTGGTTGCAAAGCTGGACAGCCCCACAGCCCAGCAGGTGGAGAGCCTGATTAACCACCCGCCAGACGATGACAAGTATGGTGCATTGAAAGCAGCCCTCAGAGCGTCGCTTACGGATACAAATTGGGTTGACAAACTTCCATGAGTTTTATTGGGGTTGCGTTCTGCACCTAAGGAGGATTTGCACGCCTCCCCAGCTGAGTTAGTTTTTGCACAACCTCTCCGTTTACCCGGTGAATTTCTCCCCGACAATCCTGCGCCAAATTGCCCCCCCGCTCAGCTGTTGCAGAGCGACACAGGATCAAACACGCTTCCTGGCCCCGTTCATCACAGTTTCCCACGCGTTTTTGTGCCGAAGGCTTTAAAAAATGCAGAGTTTGTTTTTGTTAGACATGATGCTCATCACCCAAATTTGCGGCCACCTTATGATGGACCTTTCAGAGTGCTGGAAACAGGAGAGAAGCATTTTTTGCTAGATTTGGGAGACAGGGAAGAGTTGATTTGTATAAACAGACTCAAACCTGCTTTTGTTTTGGCGGATGAACAAGTGCAGTTGGCGAGGGCCCCCCGTCGCGGCAGACCTCCGAGAAGGCATTCTCCAGAACCCTCACAGAGATTGGCTAACAGTTCTAATCCACAGGTGCAGGAAGACACTGCAGAAGCAGCAAGGCCGGCTTACAGCAGATACGGCAGGAGGTTTAGACCTAAGCAACTGGTGGACTGATATTTGATATGTGGTAATGTTTTTATGTCATGCATCTCTGATTATGTTTGTCCCATATTAGACGTTTGGGGGGGTTCATGTGGCACATATGTTGGGTACATATTTTCCACAAATGTATTGCTGTATGTTTATTGTGTGCTTCACGTCTCGAGGGACAAAAGGACTGAGTCTGCAGGAGATATCGAGAAGGCGTGAGATTTGGCCTTTGTCTCAGAGAGAAGCCCTGGAGGGACTTCCGGGCCATCGAAGGCTAAGAGACAATGGTGGAAGATCAAAAGGGTTACAGCGTGACTGGGATTAAGTACCATGTGACTGTATGTTTGCTTAGACACCATGTGACTTGAGTTTCGATGTTCCGGAGTATAAAAGAGCGATGTGATATTAATCTGCCTCTTTTCTTGCTTGGAGATTGTTAGAGAATGTGTTCTGTTAATAAAGCTGAACCTGAGAAATAAACTCAGCCTCATCCTTGAGCACATCCTCTACACCCCTTCCTTTTTCCCTCCACAGACTGAAGTGCCCTCCTGTTCACCCCGCCAGCAGGGCAGTTCGACTGCATCAGCGACCCCCCGCTACAGCTGCTATGGGCACCAGCTCAAGCCCAAAGGACGGGGGGGTTTATGCCCTTTCTGGGTGTCGGTGGGGGGCTGTGTGGGGGCATGGTGTTGGACTTATCCACCCAGGGAACAATGGACTGAAAAAGGAGGTGTCACCGGGGGGTACCAGATGGGACAGTAAGGACTATGTGCCCCCAGGGAGAACAGTAAAATGCCGGTGTCGCTGGTAGAAGAAGAGTGTCGAAGCGGCGCCGGCGTTATGTTATGCTAATGTGCCAAAAGAGTTCTTTGTTGAAACAACAATGCGTTATGGTCAGAAGTCCAGGTCTCGATGCATGGAAAGGAAGTTATAAAAGAGGAATGCACAGAGACCCGGGTAGCTCTTTTGCTGTAAAATATGTTGGAGAAGGAATAAACAAACTGTGTCATCCAGCTTGTTGTCTCGCCTACCTCCTTTCTCCACAATGTGATAAAAAAAAGTCTACCGTTTCATATAAAATTGCATAGTTCATATCGGGATTTAAAAGACACATACCCCGTTTCGGGAGCAGCTCGGTGGTGCAGTGGTTAGCACTGTGGCAGCACAGCAAGAAGGTCATGGGTTTGATCCCATCCCTGACCATCGTGGGTTCGATCCCACCTCTGACCATTGCTGACTCTGTGTAGAGTTTGCATGTTCTCCCCATGTCTGTATTGGTTTTCTCTCGGTACTCCGTTACCTCCCACAAGGCCAAAGACATGCACGTTAGGTTAATTGGCATCAACTGAGGATTCTAAATTGTCCTTAGGTATGAATGTGAGAGTGAATGATTGTCTGTCTCTCTGTGTTGCCCTTGCGATGGACTGGCGATCTGTCCAGGGTGTACTACCCTGCCTCCTTCCCAAAGACGCTGGGATAGGCATCAGTCCCCCGCAACCCAAAAATGATTAGACAGTAGAAGATGGATGGATATCCCGTTTCTACTTGTCACCGCCCTGCCTCTCCCCCGCAATGCACCAGGTGTGTGCAATAGTGAATTCCAGTGGTTAGCACAGCAGCTAGCTGCAAGCTAATATTTTTGTCATATAGTATAGCCGCTGCTTCTTACAGCTCATGCTGTGGTATTTGGAATGGCCCAGACATGAACAAACACGATAGCTGATAGCTGCTAAGCTAACTGGGGAACTATTAATCGTGGTTTACAAAATGATTTAAAAATCAATCAACATGTGAAACACGAACTTTATATCTGCCCACACACTATTTCCTGTACATATTGTTGGGTTGGGTTCTTTTTCAGACAAAAGACCAATCCAGGTTCCCCTTTGCAACTTTTAAAAGCAACCATCAACTCGCTTAACTCAGTACAACCACGTTTAGCTGTAGACCGTGCCTGACAACACACTGCTGGTTTCCTGTAACCTTCCACCACATAAGCATCTGCCCCAGAGACCAGATGCACTAGGTTGCACATTTTACATTACACCACATCCCCCTTACTTTAAAGGCCAAATGTCACGTAACAGGGTCCTTAAAATGTCTTGAAACTAGATATAAAAGGGAACCGATCCGTTCGGGTCTTGGTGCATATGCTTCAGTAACGCCGGAATATTCGTTAATTTAAAACTGCCGCGCTTGGCCTGATGTTCCTACTCACACGGCCCCCGGAATCGCCTGGGGAAGAAGGCGGAAGTGACGAAACAGATTGTACCTTAGTTTGATGCTTGGGGTATCCCGATTGATTGTTTATATGGAGACTGGAAGATTAAAGTGAGCAACAAGAAAGAAAAAATTGGCTATTTCACCCATACCGTAAAACGGGGCTATAAGGGACAGCTGGGTAATAAGGGACACTTTTCTGGGAAATGTTTTCATACCTGTCAAGTGATACGTTTTCGCCGTATTTTAATACCGTAAAACGGGGCTATAAGGGACAGCTAGGTAATAAGGGACACTTTTCTGGGAAATGTTTTAAATGTAATTTGTGTTGTTATTGTCAAATATTTTAAGGATTCATGGATATTTGACAATAACAACACAACTCAGCGTCCTGCTCAAAATAAAAAAAGCAGAATTCTGGATTTGGAAGGCAATTCCTCTCTGTTCCGCAGCCGCAGGACAGTTGAAAGTGTGAGGCCATCAGCCTAATGACTTCTCATTGTAGTGAGAATAGCTCACACTGAGCGATCTGCCCGCCCCGGCCATCAGCCTAATGATTGAGTCCACACTTCTCAATGTAGTGAGAATAGCTCACTCTGAGCGATCTGCCCGCCCCGGCCATCAGCCTAATGATTGAGTCCACACTTCTAACTGTAGTGATAATAGCTCAGGCTGAGCGATATGCCAGCCCCCTAGCTGTGGGGGTCACACACACGACGTGTTCCTCAACACACTCACTAATTTTTTTTTCCCGTATATTTTTCTTTTGGGCGTACAGAAATGGCAATACGCCCGTATTTGCTAAAATTGCATTTTCCCCGTATTAAAATATGGCGAAAACGTATCACTTGACAGGTGCGCCTCCATTCTCATTCTGATTTGGTCAATTTCTTGACAGCAGCGGCTCTCCTCCACTGTAATAATAATGGCTTCCGAAAAATCAATATTTATGGGGCGCCCTCGACAGACCCCCTTCGGCTTCCCAATTCTGGAGGCGATTAATGTCCAATTCAATGACATTTTTCACTGGTTCTGCTCTCTGGTCATCGTCGGAACTGTTGTCATCAGACAAAGCATCTGATTCCGTCTCGGACGGCTCGAACCTGTAAGGTTCTATGCCTCTGTCACTTTCTGAACCACTGTCATCAGTATCTGGGGTGTCGTCTTCCCTGAATTCCAAGTCCGATTCACCAGAGGACAAAACTAAACTAATTTCTTCACAATCGCTGGCACTTTCCGTCATGATTGTCCAATGTTAAGTGTGAATGTGGATAGGCAGGGCAGCCAGGGTACAATTTGTGACGTCAAAATCATGGCCGCGGTCTGGATTGGCTGTCACAAGCCAACGAGCAAGGCGGGGCCTTCGCCTGGTGTATTTTGTACAATTATGTAAATACGGGTGGGTGATATGGTCTCCGGTATGAATATTTGGTTTAAGCTATGTGTATTTTATCATAATTCGTAGGCATTTGGCAAAAAAAATTAGGTAACATTTGGCCTTTAAGTTGAAGTGACCCGTAATTAAATTCTATGTAGCTTTCAGTCAAAAAATGTTGACTGAAAAAAACGATGTCTGCCTCTGTAGTATTCTCTGGGCCTCTCCCAAATCTGACCAATGATGATATGTTTAGCCACTTGTCATCCTTCAACCGCTGGCTGCCTGTGTGGTATCCTGCAAACAACGTGGGCTACATAGACAATTGGAGCTCATTTTGGAGAAAACCTGGTCTTATTAAGATGAGACGGCATCCATCCCACTTTGGATGGTGTGTCTCATTTATCTAACAATCTGGCATCATTTTTATCCAAATTTCCAAAACATTGACAACTCAGAGTTGGGACCAGGAAGCAGAGTCGCAGTCTTACACGCCTCTCTGCAGCTCCTCTTCATCCACCACCCCTCAACTTAGCCCCTGTCTTCCCCATCACAGAATCATTGTCTGCTCCCTCCAAAGTAAAAAAAATATATATATATATAATATATAAGCATCCCAAAGTGATTAAACAAAAAGTTGGTAAAACTCAAATTAAACATGAATCGCCATCATGTGTGAATGTGTGTGAATGGGTGGATAGCAGGATCTGTAAAGCCCTTTGGTCATCAAGAGATGAGAATAAAAGCACTATATAAGTGAATGCCATTTACCATGAAGCCTCTAAATTGAATGATTTGGCCTCTGTTCCTCCTCATAACTTAAAAATTAAATGCAGTTTGTTAAATATTAGGTCTCTAACTCCCAAGTCTCTGCTAGTCCATGATCTGTTAATTGATCATCAGATTGATTTAATATCCCTTACAGAGACTTGGCTAGGGCAAGAGGATTATGTTGGTTTGAATGAATCAACTCCCTCTGGTTATTTAAACTGTCAAAATCCCAGAAGTTCTGGTCGTGGAGGAGGAGTAGCAACAATTTACCATTCCAAATTACTAGTTAATGTAAAGCAAAAAAACGCGTTATAACTCCTTTGAGGGCCTGGTCCTCAGTATTGGGCATTTTAGCAATTTTAGGTTAAACCCAATTTTATTTGCCATAGTTTATCGTCCTCCATCAACCTATTCAAGAGTTTTTATCCGAATTTGTCGAATTCTTTGCTGATTTAGTGCTGAAATCAGATAATTATAGTAGGGGACTTTAATATACATGGAGATGTAGATAGTGATTGCCTTAATTTGGCATTTAATTCAATATTAGACTCGATGGGGTTTTCTCAGAAAGTAGGAAATTCTACCCATTATCTCCACCATACATTGGACCTTGTTCTGACATATGGCATAGAAATAGAAAATCTGGTAGTGTCTCCTCATAACCCTGTACTGTCAGACCATTGTCTGTTAACCTTTGATTTTACTATTTCTGACTATTTGGCTCCTAAGGAAAAATATTACTACAGTAGATGTCTCAGATGATGATGTTACTAAATTTATGCAGATTGTTTCCTCTATGCCATGTGTCAACACCACGGAAATAAGCTATAGACAGCTTGCTCCTTCTGTAATTGATAGCATGGTAGATAGTGTTACAGCTTCTCTGCATCAGACTCTAGACATGGTGGCCCCTTTAAAAAAGGAAAAGTCTAATCAGAGGTTTCTAACTCCTTGGTTCAACACAGAAACCCGTAGCTTAAAACAAGACTCGTCAATTACAAAGAAAATGGTGCTCCACTAATTTAGATGAAATCTATTTAGCTTGAAGAAATCATCTTTTAATTTATAAAAAAATCTCTGAGAAAAGCTAGAACGAGTTACTATTCTGCATTAATAGAAGAGAACAAAAATAATCCCAGGTTTCTTTTCAGCACTGTAGCCAGGCTGACAGTCAGGACTCTGTCAATCCTAGCATTCCCTTAGAGCTTACTAGCCAGGACTTTATGAACTTTTTCAATAATAAAATTTCATCTATCAGAGATAAAATCAGTCAGATTCTTCCCACCGTTAACTTAAATACAGTAACTACTACAACTCCTTCAATTGACATTTGTTTGGATCACTTTACTCCAATTGACCTTTTAGAGTTTGACAAAATAGTTTCCTCATCCAAGCCTTCAACTTGTCTTTTAGACCCTATTACTACCAGGTTATTTAAAGAAGTCTTCCCATTTATTGGTAGCTTTATTCTTCAAATAATCAATTCTTTATTAACTTTAGGCCATGTACCGCAGGCTTTTAAAACTGCTGTAATTAAACCCTTACTCAAAAAGCCAATGCTGGATCCAGGAGTTTTAGCTAACTATAGACCAATCTCTAATCTCCCTTTCATTTCAAAAATCTTTGAAAGAGTTGTTGCTATGCCATTATTTGACCACTTGCAGGGAAATGGTTTATTTGAAGAGTTTAAAACTGGGTTTGGAATCCATCATAGTACTGAAACAGCCTTAGTGAAGGTCACTAATGACCTCCGGATCGCATCTGATAATGGACTTGTTTCTGTACTTGTCCTTTTAGACCATAGTGCAGCTTTTGATACTATCGATCATAATATTCTACTTGATAGGTTAGAACACTATGTTGGACTTAATGGAACTTCGTTGCAGTGGTTTGGATCTTATTTATCTGATAGGTTCCAGTTTGTTCATGTCAATAATGAGTTTTCTTTCAACTCAAAGCTCAGTCATGGAGTTCCACAGGGATCTGTGCTAGGCCCTACTCTTTTTAGTTTATATACTGTATGCTTCCGTTAGGCAACATTATTAGGAAGCACTGTATACATTTTCATTGTTATGCAGATGACACACAGTTATACCTGTCAATGAAGCCAGATGATAGTTATCAATTAGCCAAGTTAGAAGCCCGTCTTAAGGAAATCAAAGCATGGATGACTTGTAATTTCCTGCTATTAAATTCAGATAAGACTGAAGTAATTCTTGTTGGTCCAGAAAACCTTAGAAATACCTTTCCAAATCAAACTTTTAGTTTGGATACAGTTACTCTTTCTCTTAATAGCTCTGTGAGGAACCTTGGAGTTATTTTTGATCAAGATCTGTTTTTCAATTCACATATTAAATTCGTTTCTAAGACTGCCTTCTATCATTTGCGTAATATTGCCAAGATTAGGAACATCTTGTCTCAGAGTGATGCTGAGAAACTGATCCACACTTTTGTTAGCTCGAGATTAGATTACTGTAACTCTTTATTATCAGGTTGTCCTAAAACATCTTTAAAAAGTTTTCAGTTGATCCAAAATGCTGCTGCAAGAGTTTTAACAGGTACTAGAAAGAGAGATCATATCTCTCCGGTTCTGGCCTCCCTTCATTGGCTTCCCATAGAGTTTAGAATTAATTTTAAAATCCTTCTTCTCACTTTCAAAGCTCTAAACAATCAGGCCCCTTTTTATTTAAAAGATCTGATATTACCCTATTATCCTAACAGAGCACTATGCTCCCAAAATGCTGGATTACTTGTAATACCTAGAATCTCCAAATGTACAATGGGGGGCAGAGCCTTTAGTTATCAAGCTCCTCTCTTGTGGAACCAGCTGCCAATCTGGATTTGGGAGTCAGACTCGATCTCTGTTTTTAAAGAATAGGGTTAAAACCTTCCTTTTTGATATAGCTAACTAACTAACCTGCACTTATAT
The DNA here is from genome assembly GCA_020510985.1 of Pholidichthys leucotaenia. NCBI lineage: Eukaryota > Metazoa > Chordata > Actinopteri > Cichliformes > Pholidichthyidae > Pholidichthys > Pholidichthys leucotaenia. Next base: position 192,719,627 of record CM035843.1, on the reverse strand, counting down.
AGCACTTTTTTAGTCACAAAGACCACTCAAAGCACTTTCACTAATACTAACCCTCTATTCGGCGGTCGGTGACGGGGCCTAGACGGGGCCCAGCGGAGGAGCCGCCTAGCCAGACGGCGACGAGTGGCTGTGATCGGTGGATTCCGGCTGCGCCGGCGGTGCACGACATAACTGGCCAGGTAGACGGAGGCAGGCGCCGGCGATAGACGGCGGTGATCTGCGGAGCTGAACAGCGTCACTCGGCGGAGAAGCTGCGCAGGAGCGGCGGGTCCAGTAGTGACCGAGCTAGTTGAGGCCTAGCCGGATTCTCTGCTTATTTCTATCAACAGGTCAGTAAAATGCCACCCAAAAAAGAGGAAATGGAAGAAATTAAAAAAACTCTGAACTTTGTGTTAGATGAACTGGCCAAAGTGACTAGCCAGCAGGACAAAATATTAGACCTAATACAGGAGGTACAAGCCCTACATTCAATAATAAAAGAAAAAGACAAAAAAATTATGGACCTGGAGCAACACGGGCGTCTTCTGGAGCAACGCGTTGAGGATCTTGAACAAGGTTCTCGCATTGATGACATAGTTATAAGTGGACTAGACATCAGATATCAGTCGTACGCCCATGCCGCTACAGGACTGAGTGGTGAACATGCTTCCATAAGTGAATCAATGTCCTTAGAAAACCAAGTGCTTCAGTTCCTTAATGATAAAGACATTAAGGTAGAAGCCAATGCGATCTCAGCCTGTTATGCTTTACCGAAGAAAGATAACAAAACAAAGAAATCAATTGTGATGCGCTTTGTGAACAGGAGGGTGAAAAATGACATACTGAGGCAGGCCAAAAAACTAAAGGAAACTCAAGTTTACCTAAATGAACACCTGACAAAAAAAAACGCTGAATTAGCACGGCAGGCACGGATGCTAAAGAAACATAATAAGATACAGTCAACCTGGACAAGAAATTGTAGAATTTGGATTAAACTAAATGGAACACCTGAGCAAGCAAAAAGTATAATGATCAGAGATGCTACTGACTTAGATAAATACAAATGAACACTGACTATGAAACACAGAGTGAGGAAACTCAAACTCTAAAAATATGCCACTATGCTGAACATAAACCACAAGAGATGGAGAATGATATTGATCCTGATAACCACTTTTTCAATAATATTCATAACCACTGTGAATATTACACTGAAAAGCAATTCAAAAGTCAAGTGCAATTAGATGGTAAACTGTCAATAATACACTTCAATAGCAGAAGTCTTAACAAAAACTTCTCACAGATTCAGGACTATTTAAAACAGCTAAACAGAAAATTCACAGCTATAGCAGTCTCTGAAACCTGGCTTAATGCAGACCAGGCTCCCCTGATGGCAATAGAGGGATATCAGATGTTTAACATTAACAGATCTCAAAAAAAGGGTGGTGGTGTTGCACTGTATATTGATGACCTATATAGATGTAAGCTTGTAAATGAAATGTCCTCAGCACTACCAGGGATTCTGGAATGTGTTACTGTTGAGATTGACCTAGACAAAACAAAAAATCTAATCATAAGCTGCATATACAGAACGCCGGGAACTTGCATTGAGACATTCAGAGATAAATTAGTCGAGCTGTACAATAATATTACTAGTAAGAAAATGGTAGCAATTTGTGGAGATTTCAATATTGATCTACTTAATCCACATCAACAAAATGTAGTTACAGAGTTCATGAACTCTATGTACAGCATGAGTCTATATCCCACAATAACACATCCCAGTAGAATCACAGCTCACTCTGCTACACTTATTGACAACCTGTTTGTCAATGTTCTCGACAAGAAAATAGAAAGTGGATTATTGATAAATGATATAAGCGACCACTTGCCAATCTTTGCACTTATCCATGGCCACACGGGGCCCAACCCAGAAAAAATCTCAAAATCGTTCAGACACAAATCACCAAACGCAATCAGTTCTTTTAAAGAGGACTTGCTGAAGCAAGACTGGACAGAAGTCTATGTATCAGATGTAAATGAAGCCTATGACACATTTACAAACATTGTAACCACTCTTTATGAAAAAAACTGCCCATTAGTTAAAAAAAAGCTTAAACACAAATTTACTGACAAACCATGGCTAACCAAAGGACTACAAAAGGCGTGTAAAAAGAAAAATTTATTATATAAAGCTTTCATAAAGAAAAGGACAAAAGAAGCAGAGCAGCGGTATAAAACATACAAAAATAAGTTAACATATATAATAAGATGTAGTAAAAGAGACTATTACAGTAAAGAACTGGAAAAAAACAAAGACAATATTAAAAATACATGGACAATAATCAACAGTATCCTTGGAAATAAAAGCAGAAATACCAGCTACCCAACTAACACTCCAAAAAATAATAAATCGACTCCGAATGTGAATATAGCTTCACCTGCAGATGAATTTAATAATTTTTTTGTTAACATTGGACCTAAACTGGCCCGAGAAATACCCACTACGGTGCCAACAGGTGATTCAATATGCAATAACACTGCTGTAAAAGACACCATCTTCATAAAGAACACAGACGAAAGAGAGGTCATTGAAATTGTTAAATCGTTCAAAAGTAAAACATCTACTGACTGCGATGGTATTGATATGCTACTAGTCAAAACTGTTATCGAATGCATAGTGAAACCACTGACGTATATCTGTAACCTGTCTCTCCAATCAGGTATATTTCCCAATGCAATGAAAATAGCTAAAGTAATTCCGATTTACAAGACAGGCGACAGAGGGGAACTCTCCAACTACAGACCAATTTCACTATTACCGCAATTTTCCAAGATACTTGAAAAAATATTCTATGAGAGAATTGACAACTTCATACTGAAGAATGATTTATTGTGTGAGCAGCAATATGGGTTCAGACACAAAAGGACAACAGCATATGCCTTAATGGAATTTACAGAAAAAATATCAACAGCCATTGAAAATAAAGAGTATTCAGTTGGAGTATTCCTGGATCTTAAAAAAGCATTTGATACAGTAGATCACAATCTATTATTAAAGAAACTACAAAATTGTGGTATCAGAGGGGTAGCACTGTCCTGGTTAAGAAGTTACTTAAAGAATAGATATCAGTTTGTATGTGTTAACAACAAAAACTCAGAGCTACTGAAGGTCACCTGTGGAGTCCCACAGGGTTCAGTTTTGGGACCATTATTATTCAATATGTATATAAATGATATATGTAAAGTTTCAGAAAAAATGGACTTAATATTGTTTGCTGATGACACTAACCTGCTATGCAGTGGAAACAACTTGGAACAACTTCTGGATACACTCGGAAAGGAATTAGGAAAGCTGAAACTGTGGTTTGATTCAAACAAATTAACGCTCAATTTAAGCAAGACAAAATTTATAGTCTTTAACAACCATCACAACTACCCAGTACCCAAACTCAGTGTAAATGGTGTAGAGATTGAAAGGGTATCCGAAACTAAATTCCTTGGAGTAATAATTGATAACAAACTGTGTTGGAAGCCACATATTAATTATATAAAAGGTAAAGTATCCAAATCAATTGCAATATTACACAGAGTGAAAAATTTGCTGAATCAACCCACACTATACACCTTGTATCATTCATTAATACTCCCATACATGACATATTGTAATGAAGTATGGGGAAATACATATAAAACAAACATATATCCACTCTTTATGCTTCAAAAGAGAGCTATTAGAATAATCAACAAAGCAGCTTACAGGGAACCAACAAACCCACTTTTTCTTAAACAAAAAACTCTCAAGTTGAAAGATCTGATCGACTTTAAAACCGCAATAATAATGTTCAAAGTGAAGAATCTATCACTGCCCGCAAATATCCAAAAGTTGTTCCAAACAAGGGAGAAACGATATCACTTCAGAGGAACATGTATATTTCAAAAGCCTACAGTGAGAACAACTACCAAGCAACACTGTATTTCAGTGCAAGGTGTCAGATTATGGAACGATTTTGGACCTGAATTAAAATCATGTACAAAGCTTGGACAATTTAAACAAAAACTAAAGGAAGAAATACTCCAAACATATTTACAAGACGACATGTAAACTCACATAAGGATTGACATTTCCAGCCTGTGTTGTGTTATAGCTTAGTTTTTCTTTTTTCTCTGTGACACTATGTCTTAGATTTGTTTTTGAATAGTAACCGCTTAACTTAGACTAGCTCAGTTTTCTTTTTCTCTCAGTCATATTTTGTCTTAGCCTTGTTTTAAATTGTAATCGCTCTTGTCTTGTTTTCTCTTTTTTCTCCTTTGAATTCTTGGATGGAATATGGGTGGGCAATATAAGCTGCGGCTTCAGCCATCACCCATTTCGGATAACTCACGTGGAATTGTATAGTAGAAGGAGTCTTTGTCTAATTTGACCTTGTTGTTATATTATACAGTTTCTTTTAACCTGTATTGTACTATCCGAAATAAATAAATTCATTCATTCATTCATTCTAAGGGCCTATAGGAAACGGATATCTAGGGACAATTTAGAACAGCCAATTAACCTAACATGCATGTCTTTGGATTGTGGGAGTAAACCCACACAGCACAGGGAGAACATGCAAACTCCACACAGAAAGGTTCCAACCCTTGCCAACCTGGGGATTTGAACCAGGAACCTTCTAGCTGTAAGGCAACAGTGCTAACCACTGCACCACCGTGCTGCCCACAGTGCCTACAGCCTACAATTAGGGAGGGATCATGTGTTTCTGAACCCTCCCTTAGTTATGCTGCTATTAGGTTTAGACAGCCGGGGGACCTCCAATAATTGCACTGGGCTTCACTCCTTTCTTCACTCAATTAAATATTTTTTTTTTTGCTGGTCATTAACATCTGTTTGTTCTCTCCCATAGATTGAGTCCCCATCGTGCTGTTTGCTCTCTAGATGTCTGTTCTTTTCATCTTCTCTATCCCCTCACCCCCCAGCCAGTCACAGCAGATGACTGCCCCTCCCTGAGCCTGGTTCTGCTGGAGGTACATGGCTGGGTCTTTCAGCATGACAATGATCCCAAACACACCGCCCGGGCAACAAAGGAGTGGTTTCGTAAGAAGCATTTCAAGGTCCTGGAGTGGCCTAGCCAGTCTCCAGATCTCAACCCCATAGAAAATCTTTGGAGGGAGTTGAAAGTCTGTGTTGCCCAGTGACAGCCCCAAAACATCACTGCTCTAGAGGAGATCTGCATGGAGGAATGGGCCAAAATACCAGCAACAGTGTGAGAAAACCTTGTGAAGACTTACAGAAAACGTTTGACCTCTGTCATTGCCAACAAATGGTATATAACAAAGTATTGAGATGAACTTTTGTTATTGACCAAATACTTATTTTACCGAGGAATTTACCAATTAATTCATTAAAAATCCTTCAATGTGATTTTCTGGATTTTTTTTTCTTATTTTGTCTCTCATAGTTGAGGTATACCTATGATGAAAATTGGAGACCTCTCTCATCTTTTAAGTGGGAGAACTTGCACAATTGGTGGTTGACTAAATACTTTTTTACCCCACTGTATTTGTGTCACTTCACCTTTTAACATTACATCTCTTCTTCATACTCTAAATTATCTATTTATCTTTTCCATCCCCATTCTGTTTTACACAACCACACAGGTTTTACTCTTTTTTTTCCATTTCACAGGTTAAGTCTTTGTGGTTTTTTCACTTCTCTGCCTGATCTTGTTCTCACAATGGCAGGTGAGCTTTTCTGAGTCTGAGTCTCTGTGGAGGTGTCCTCAGAAGGAATCTCCATTTGATACTCTGGTGAAGGCATTGGCACTAAATGGCTGCCATTCCTCCTCAGTGTTCCCTGTGACCCGTTGACCAGATATGATCGTGGTGTCGGGTGAGTGGACATCACAGTGTCCGGTGCTTTTGTGTCTGAGGTCCAAACAGAATCTCCTGGTGACAATCTTGTCAGTGTCTCTTTTTAAAAATTTATGCCTCAATCCTCCTCTTTTCCCCTTCAGTGTGATGAAGCTGCTGTAGGTCAGGAAGAGCTGGCTGCAACATCTCCGGGAGCACTGGCAATGTGGTGCGAAGGCGTTGACCCGTAAGGTGTTGGGCTGGGCTGTAGCCACTGCTCAGTGGTGTGGCTCTGTAGGCAAGCAGGGCACGGTAGGGATCTCTGGCTTTCTTGAGCAGGTTTTTGATCATTTGCACAGCTCGCTCTCTCACCATTACTTTGAGGGTACTTAGGGCTGCTGGTCACGTGATCAAATCCATAATCCTCTGCAAACTCTCTCATGTCATGTCCAGTGAATTGTGGGCCATTGTCACTGACAAAAATCTCAGGGATACCATGGCGTGCAAATATTGATTTTAAGTGGACAATAACATCAGTGGATTGTGTTGGGTGGGCTAAGCTTTCTCATTGAATTGAGAAAAGTAATCAACCCCCAGCAGGTAAGTTTTGTCTTTTAAGGTGAATAAGTCAGCTCCAACTTTTTGCCAGGGCCTATCTGGAAGTTGGGTTGGCATCAGAGGTTCTTTGGGATTTACTCTTTCCTTTATGCACTCCCTGCACCTCAGGACCAGTTCATTAATTTGACTGCGTAGGCCTGGCCACCATACCGTCTGGCTAGCTTGTTCTCTGCACTTTACTACTCCTTGGTGACTCCACCAATATATAGAGAATACCAGAGTGGTGGCCTAGTTGGGAGAGCATCCGCCCCACAACCGGGGGGTCGTGGGTTCAAATCCCGGCCGGGTCATACCAAAGACCATATAAAAATAGTACTTTCTGCCTTCCAGCTTGGTGCTCAGCATAATATTAATGTATGATATGGGTGGTGGCTCCACTTTTCCGGTTCCGCCACCACCCGGGGTATAAAGGGCTGACACAGAAGAGACACAGTCTCTTTGACCACCTCTCTGCCTAGCGGGAGCGTCTGTTGGTAATATTGTGAGTCATACAATAAAGTCCTGTTCAGTTCACCACTCACCTCATTATTGTGCCATGTTTTATGGACATAACATTTGGCGACGAGGATCAAGTATGGATGCGGGCGTGTCGTCTTTTCGGCCATTGTTGGAGACTGCGGGGGAGCCTTCGGTGCCTTGGACGAGGTGGTTCACTGCGTTTCAGAACTATCTGGTAGCACTAAACACCAGCAAACTGAAGAAGGTTAGAGCAAGGGCAATTTTGATCCATAATTTGGGTATGGAAGGACAACATACCCTTTCTACTTTGGGAGCTAGCAATAGCTTTGATGATGTGGTTGAGCGAATGGTGCGACATTTTCGCGTGCCTACAAATGTCATTATCAGGAGGGTCCAGTTTCGGCACCACCTCCAGTGGGCCGGCGAGTCTGTGCAGCACTACATTGCAGACCTACGGCAGCTGGCTGGGGACTGCCAGTTTGGGGAGTTGGAGGAAGAAATGATCTGCAACAAGCTGGCGGAGCACACAGTGTGTTCGTCAGCTTGTTTGAGATTACTTACACACTCTGGCGAATTAACTTTAGCCATGGCTGTGGAGAGAGCCCAGCAGTGTGAAGTGGCGGACAAGTTATCACACGACCTTGGTGAGAGAGCTATGCTATGCCGCCATGACTCACAATCGATGACGCAAGCTGTGGATCCAGACAGCGAAGGCAGCAAGCAAGAGGAATGCGCTGCAGCTGTAAAGATGAGGTCTGCCCCGGGATCACCCATATGTTTGGGTTGTGGGTCCACTAAGCACTGGTACAAGGCTAGAGAGTGTCCGGCAAGAGGTAAACGCTGTAGCAAGTGTGGACTCCTGCATCACTTTGCCAGGGCCTGTAAGAAGCTCCAGCGAGGGGAACAGCGACACAAAGTGGACACCCCTGCTCCAACTCCCACGGTTATCCACACCGTTTCCCCAGACACCGATGGCCGTACGTATTGTATGGTGGAACTGGACGGTGTGGAGGTACCATTATTGGTGGACATAGGCGCAGTGCGGTTGGCATTGAGTTGGCCCACCGTGAGGAGTTTCTTCCCATATCATCAGTTGAGAGGTCACTTGAAACCTGTATGTGGCTATGGAGGACCGAGGCTGCCCATCATGGGTTCGGTGGAGCTAACGGCCAGTTACAAATCATCAGTGGTCCCTAGCCTCAAGTTTTTGGTGACTGGCATGGGTGAAAATGTGATGGGCTGCGATCTCTTCTGTGGGATGGGGTTTTCCATCAACAGCGGCATGGGTGAAAAGTGGTCGGGCTGCGGTTTATGGGACCGACCAATCCCGGTAGTGGTGGATGATGCAATACGGGACGAACCTTGGCCTAGTAATCTGGAAAGTGAACAGGACCAACCCCATCCAGGGCTGTCGCGGGAGAGTTCCTGCACCAGAGCCCAAGTTGCCCTAGCTGAGGGAACTGGGCGGCGCTGTGGGACGCCCGTGACGGCGGATGGAGCCGAGTGGCTGACTCATTCTGCTTCTGGAGTTCAGCTGGGAGGTACCGAGAAGCAGCAGGTCACAATGACTTCGCTGGTGTCTAAAATGAAAATTTGTGGGGCAGGATCGGCTGGCACGGTTAAATGACGAGCCACACAGGAACACTGGAAGCCGAGCAGGGCTGCTCTGGGGGCTGCTGATTTGGTTCAACCCAGAGCAGAGGTCCGATTGAGAGGAGCCCACAGAGCCCACAGGAAGCAGAGGAGACAAGAGGACCTGGGGTGGCTACAGGTGGTGGCTCTCAGGGAGGGCAGTTACCTGCAGCTGACAGATGGTACGGAGAGACACCCCAACGAGCTGCGGCATGTTTATGAGGAAGGTGAGGCGCTTCGGTACCGGCGTGGGTCATCCCTGGGCACCAAGAAGAGGCAATGCTCTGGTCAGGACCTGCCTGATGGGTCTCCGGGGGGGGGGGGGGGGCTCTCCATGGTGTGTGACTGATGAGTTAAAGGGGGCAATGTGTTTACGGTGTGTTATTATTAATTGCCCATGTGGAAAAGGAAAAACCCAAGTAATGTTTGTGCTAGCATGTTTGGGGGTTTGTTTTACTGTGTGACTTGCTAAATATTAATGTGTGCATTGTTCTGGTTACGTAGGCAGTATGTCAATATGGTTAATACACAAAATTTCTATGAGAGCTGTCCATGGTGCTGAGTGATTGTTTGACGTGTTTAGCACATGGGGCTGTGGTGTGGGCTGCCCAGGTTGTGGGGTTGATGTGTATATTGACATATATGGTGATTAAGTGGTTTATTGAGTTCAAGTTTGAGGGTATAACCTGTATACATATATGTTTGTGGGATTGTTTTATGTTTACTGAAGGAACACAGCAGTCTTTCTTTCTTTCTTTTATGGACTATAGTATAACAAAGACGGAAGAATAATCCGTCTGGCCGTGTGGGGGGTTGGACAGTAGTCCACCTGTCCCCCTCTAGTTTGTTGTTCGTGTGTGCATGGATAGGCCTAATTATCTTGTTTATTGCTAGAGTGTGATTCGAGCATTAAATATGGGAGAGCCTAATTGGTGTGCATGCGTTTTGGACTTTTTTGAAGGGGGGGAATGTGGTGTCGTTTATTGTATTAATATGTTGTATTATTATATGATATGGGTGGTGGCTCCACCTTTATGGTTCCGCCGCCACCCGGGGTATAAAGGGCTGATGCAGAAGAGACACAGTCTCTTTGACCACCTCTCTACCTAGCTGGAGTGTCTGTTGGTAATACTGTGAGTTGTACAATAAAGTCCTGTTCAGTTCACCACTCGCCTCATTATTGTGCCATGTTTTACAGACATAACACTGTGTGATGTGCGTATCATCTTTATTATTTTTTAAATCACAATTTGCCTTCGTGAAAATGCCGTGAACACATGACCATGTGTGGAGGAATATTGTCAGAGCTGATGTCTTTCCTTCTGACTGCTGCAATCCATTCCATCCGACCCCTCTTTGTTAGCTCGAAGACCAGATTCTCTCTACTTTTCTTCCAAGTCGGGAAGTTAAAAAAGCGTATGCTGTTATCAATCTTTTTCCACGCCAATCGTGAGAGCAGCTGTTGCATTTGATAATGCAGCAAAACTTCCCCATTCTAACATTGCATGGTATTCAGATGAATAATAATGTGATCGAAAGGACCACATTGGATATACATGTAAGTGTTTCACTTTCATGTGTCATCCTGGATTTTGTTTGACGTTTAGTATGTATATTTACATTTTCTATGTTTGTATAACATTTTCAGTGTCATTTTTATCCAAATAAATAAAAAAATAAATAAAAAACAGACTGAAGCAACCCTCTCACAAATTTCATTGCTGACTTCATTGCTTACTACTAAACAGACAGGCAGAACACGTTTCCCACAATTCCTTGCGGTTTTTCGTTCGGGTGACGTTGTGCGCCCATTCTTAATACAGGGATTCCAAGGGTTTCAGAGTCGTACTGTTAGCTTGTGACCAGCATGAGATGCAATAGGAGAAATGTCAAAATCATGGCATTCAGAAAGGTTTTTGATCTTTTTAGAGTAAGTGAATTTCTGATGTATCGAAAGTTTGCAAGGTTATATTTCAGAGTGAGGCTCATCCATTTTATGTGCTTGTTAAAGCTGAGCGTATCATGAATTGCCCCTCAGGGCAGAGAGAAAAACCCAGATGTTGAACTGCTAGTTTGTGAAATTTATTGAAGAAAAGGTAGAGAGCTTAAGACTCCGGCAAAGAAGAATGAATAAAACGGTCCTTATGAGGAGAGGAAACGGGGCTGACAGTTTAACAGGAGCACCGCCCACAACCTGGCAGTGCACCTGACAACTGCAACCCCGAGAGAGAAAAAAAGAAAGGACAAATGGCAAATATGATGTGGTAACAAATAAAGACAAATAAATCCAAATATGTAAATAACAAAACTACAGTGAATGTAACCCGAAAAATAAATCATACAAAGAAACAATACAGAATATGTGAAAACAAACTGGAGATAACAACAGGCAAAGGAGTCAAAAATACAACATTATACAGATCAGGAAAAAACAAAAGCCAAAGACAGCACGGTGGAATCCCCCCACACTCAGACCGTGACAGAGCATGGGATCTAATGCGATGCCCAAATACTTAATCTCTGTTACATTCTCTATATTTGCTCCATTTACAGTTATACTCAGTGTGTATGATTTTGTTTGCTGGTAAAGTACATGGTAGCTGTTTTCACTATGTTCAGAATGAGGCATGATTAAGACATTTGACACTTTCTCCATTGCTGTCATTAACTTGTCAGCCACCTGTCTGGCATCCTTCCCATGTGTGTAGATGACTGTGTCATTTGCATACATCTGAATTTTTATGTCATTTTCACATACTGATGGAAAATCTTTAATATGCAAAGTAAACAGCAGTGGGCCTAAAATTGAACCTTGCGGTACTCCCATGTTGTATGCTTTTGATTGGGATACAGTATTGTTTATGTGCACACACTGGGAGTGCCCGGATAGATAAGATTTTAACCAGCTAAGGGTATTCATGGACAGTTTAATCCTAATAGTTTAGAAAGAAGGACTGAGTGATTGACTGAATCAAAAGCTTTACGTAGGTCTAAAAAGATGGTTCTTACCAACCCCCCTTTGTCCAGATTTTCCTTAATTGTTTCAATAAAGTAACAACATGCAGTCTCCGTTGAGTGGTTCGGCCTGATACCAAACTGCATGGGATGCAGCAGCTGGGCAGATGTTCTATCAGTTGGTCTACTACCATCTTTTCATGACTTATTTTAATTTGGTGTGGATATGTTTGGGTAAAATTCAGACCCAGTTCTTGTACCAATTTGATAAAATACTCATAAAAATTGCTGGCTATAAGTAAGCTATCTGAGTGAAGTTTTCCATTCAAATAAAGTTGTATGACTTCACTTTTTTGCATTTTTTCCTGTGAGTTTATCAATACATTTCCAGAGTTTTTTTTGTTGCTCCCTTTTGCATTTTTGATTATATCTAAGAACAAATTTGTTTTTGCTTTATGGAGCTGCATGGTGACTTCATTTCTGAGGCTTTTAAATATCAGTCTATCTGTACTTCAATTCCATCCATCCATCCATCCATCTTCTACCGCTTTTCTGGAGGTCCGGGTCGCGGAGGCAGCAGTTCAAGCAGAGAAGCCCAGACTTCCCTCTCCCCAGCCACCTGCTCCAGCTCTTCAGAGGGGATACCAAGGCGTTCCCAGACCAGCTGGGAGACATAGTCTCTCCACTGAGTCCTGGGTCTGCCCCGGGGTCTCCTCCCAGTGGGACGTGCCTGAAACACCTCAAGTGGGAGGCGTCCAGGAGGCATCCTAATCAGATGCCCATACCACCTCAACTGACTCCTTTCAATGTGGAGGAGCAGCGGTTCTACTCTGAGCCTCTCCCGGATGACTGAGCTCCTCACCCTATCTCTGAGGGTGAGTCCAGCAATCCTACAGAGAAAGCTCATTTCAGCCGCTTGTATCCGCGATCTCGTTCTTTCGGTCATTACCCAAAGCTCGTGACCATGGGTGAGAGTAGGAACGTAGATTGACTGGTAAATCGACAGCTTTGCCTTAGAACTAAGCTCCCTCTTCACCACAACAGACCGGTACAACGTCCGCATCACTGGAGAAGCTGCTCCAATCCGTCTGTCAATCTCTCGCTCCATTTTCCCCTCACTCGTGAACAAGACCCCAAGATACTTAAACTCCTCCACTTGGGGCAGGAGCCTGTCCCCAACCCGGAGAGGACAATCCACCTTTTTCCGGCTGAGGACCATGGACTCGGACTTGGAGGTGCTGATTGTCATCCCAGCCGCTTCACACTCAGCGGCAAACCGTCCCAGCAAGAGCTGTAGGTCATTGTTGGATGAAGCCAACAGGACAACATCATCTGCAAACAACAGAGATGAGATCCTGTGGTCACCAAGCATGACACCCTTCATTCCCTGGCTGCGCCTAGAAATCCTGTCCATAAAAATTATGAACAGGATCGGTGACAAAGGGCAGCCCTGGCGGAGTCGAGCTCTCACTGGGAATGACTCCGACTGAGTGTTGGCAATACGAACCAAACTCTCACAACGGTCGTACAGAGACCGAATAGCTCGTAACAACAAGCCCAATACCCCATACTCCCAAAGCACCCCCACAAAAATCCAAGAGGGACGCGGTCTGGTGGCCGGGTTTCCACCCATGGGACCCGGCCGGGCTCAGCCCAAAGGAGTTACATGGGTCCGCCCTCCAGTGGGCTCACCACCTGCAGGAGGGATCATGGGGGTCCGGTGCTATGTGGATTAGGTGGCGGTCAAAGGCGGAGACCTTGGCGGACTGATACTTCAATTCAACTTTATTTATATAGCGCCATTTCACAACAGCAGTCATCTCACAGCACTTTCAACTGTAGGGGAAACCCCCACAATTGCAGAAAGACCCCAGCAATCAGGTGATCCCCTGTGAGCAAGCACTTGGTGACGATGGAGAGGAAAAACTCCCTTTTAGCAGGAAGAAACCTCCAGCAGAACCAGGCTCAAGGAGGGGCAGTCAATCAGTTTTTAGCCATTTTTTAATAGCTAAATCCCTTTTTTTCATGAGATTCCATAATTTGTCACTTAGCCAAGGTAGATCCTGTTTTCTCTTGTGCTTAAATCAGGGATGGGCAATTTTGATTGTAGTGAGGTCCACAAAATTTTTTTTCCTCACTTCTCAAGGATCAGATTTACATGTAAATCTTCTGTGGGGGTGCAAAGTCAAAAGTTTCACAATTAAAAATGAAAATACAAATGAAAATAAAAGCTACTCAGTGTTTCATCCTATTAGAATTTAAATTACTGATAAAATTATATCTGCCCCGCAATGAACTGGCGATCTGTCCAGCATGTACCCTGCCTCTCACAAAGATGCTGGGATAGGGTCCAGTCCCCCCCCCACCAACCTGAAAGGGATTCAGCAGTAGAAGATGGATGGATGGATAAAATAATATCATGACCCAATTTTTAAAACTCTCTCCATCAAAATGATGACCAAAGAGAAATTCTGGATGATAATTAACAAAAAAAGCCAAGAAGAAAAGGAAATATGATGAGGCTTAACTTGCTCTTGGACTCATTGTGGGTATGGAGGGGCAGAGAAATAGCTGTGGGTAGGTGGGCTTGTTAATGGCTCCCCAAAATGGGGAATAAAAAAGTTTAAGAGCCAGTGGTATAAATGAACAAGAAAAAAAAAATCAGCAGATTATGACCACAGTCTCTGAACTTTTACTGCTGACATGGATTTGAAACTGTCAGTGCTTCAGTCCCCTCATGAATCGTCACCTTATCGTGGTGGGGGGTTTGCGTGCCCAAGTGATCCCAGGAGCTATGTTGTCCAGGGCAATTTGCCTCTGGTAGGGTCACCCAAGACAAACTGGTCCTGAGTGAAGGGCCAGACTAAGAACGATCCAGCAGACTGTCATGATAAATACTAGAAACAAGGATTCAGTGTACCCCACCTGGTATGGGGTTACTGGGGCCCCACCCTGGAGCCAGGCCTGGGGAGGGGCTTGATGGCTAGCACCTGGTGGCCGGGTTTCCGCCCATGGGACCCGGCCGGGCTCAGCCCGAGGGAGTGACATGGGTTCGCCCTCCAGTGGGCTCACCACCTGCAGGAGGGATCATGGGGGTCCGGTGCTATGTGGATCAGGTGGTGGTCAAAGGCGGAGACCTTGGCGGTCTGATCCCAAGCTTCCTAAACTGGGTTTTGGGACGTGGAATGTCACCTCTCTGGTGGGGAAGGAGCCTCAGCTGGTGCATGAGGTTGAGAGATACCGGCTAGATATAGTCGGCCTCACCTCAACACACAGCTCCGGTTCCGGAACCAGTCTCCTGGAGAAGGGCTGGAGCTTGGCCTACTCTGGAGTTGCCCCAGGCGAGAGGCGACGAGCAGGAGTGGGTATTCTTGTATCCCCCCACCTTGCTGCCTCTATACTGGAGTTTTCCCCGGTGGACGAAAGGGTTGTTTCCCTGCCCCTTCGGGTTGGGAAATGGGTCCTGACCATCACTTGTGCCTATGCACCAAATGATGGTTCAGAGTACCCACCCTTTTTGGAGTCTCTGACTGGGGTGTTGGAGAGTGCTCCTCTTGGACACTCCATTGTCCTACTGGGGGACTTCAATGCGCACGTGGGCAATGACAGTGAAACCTGGAAGGGGGTGATTGGAAGGTGCACCTGGCACCAGGACACTCTAGGTCACAGATTGATGAACGATTTTGTTATCATGTCATCAGACCTGTGACTGTATGTCTTGGACACTCAGGTAAAGAGAGGTGTAGAGCTGTCAACTGATCACCACCTGGTGGTGAGTTGGATCCGATGGCAGGGGAGGATGCCATTCAGACTTGGTAGACCCAAATGTATAGTGAGGGTGTGCTGGGAACATCTGGCTGAGGCCCCTGTCCGGGAGAACTACAACCACATTCCGAGGGAGTCTGGAAACATGGAGTCTGAATGGGCCATGTTCTCCACCTCTGTTGTTGAAGCAGTGGCCCAGAGCTGTGGCCACAAGGCTGTCGGGGCATCTCATGGTGGCAACTCGCAAACCAAGTGGTGGACACCAGTTATGAGGGGGGGCCATTAAGCTGAAGAAGGAGTCCTACCAAGTTTGGTTGGCTTGTGGGACTCCCGAAGCAGCAGAGGTGTACCGGCAGGCCAAGCGGAGTGCAGCTCGGGTGGTTGCTGAAGAAAAAACTTGGGTATGGGAAGAGTTCGGTGAGGCCATGGAACAAGACTTTTGGTCAGCCTCGAAAGAGATTCTGGGAAACTGTCCGGTGGCTCAGGAGGGGGAAGCAGCTCCCTGTCCACACTGTGTATGATGCGGATGGGGCACTGTTGACTTCGACTGGGGATATCGTCAGGCGATGGAAGGAATACTTCGAGGATCTCCTCAATCCCACTGATACGTCTTCCACAGAGGAAGCAGGGCTTGTGGACGACGGGGACGACTCATGGTTGACACACTTCTGCAACATTGCATGGAGGTCGGGGGCAGTGCCTTTGGTATGGCAAACCGGGGTGGTGCTTCCTCTCTTCAAAAAAGGGGACCGGAGGGTGTGCTCCAACTTTAGAAGGATCACACTCCTCAGCCTCCCTGGGAAGGTATATGCCAAGGTACTGGAGAGGACAGTCCGGCCGTTGGTCGAACCTCGGATTCAGAAGGAGCAATGTGGTTTTCGTCCTGGCTGTGGCACATCGGACCAGCTCTTTACCTTCTCGAGAATTTTCGAGGGTTCGTGGGAGTTTGTCCAACCAGTTTGCATGTTTTGTGGACTTGGAGAAGGCATTCAACTGCATCCCTCGTGCTTTTTTGTGGGGGGTGCTTCAGGAGTATGGGGTATCGGACTTGTTGTTATGAGTTATTTGGTCTCTGTACGACCGTTGTGAGAATTTGAGTCGTATTGCCAGCACCCGATCAGAATCATTCCCTGTGAGAATTGGACTCCGCCAGGGCTGCCCTTTGTCACCAATCCTGTTCATAATTTTATAGACAAGATTTCTAGGTGCAGCCAGGGAACGGAGGGTGTCATGCTTGGTGACCACAGGATCTCATCTCTGTTGTTTGCAGATGATGTTGTCCTGCTGGCTTCATCCAGCAATGACCTACAGGTCTTACTGGGATGGTTTGCTGCTGAGTGTGAAGCAGCTGGGATGAGAATCAGTACCTCCAAGTCCGAGTCCATGGTCCTCAGCTGGAAAAAGGTGGATTGTCCTCTCCGGGTTGGGGACAAGCTCCTGCCCCAAGTGGAGGAGTTTAAGTATCTTGGGGTCTTATTCACGAGTGAGGGGAGAATGGAGCGAGAGATTGACAGACAGATCGGAGAAGCATCTGCAGTGATGCAGACGTTGTACCGGTCTGTTGTGGTGAAGAGGGAGCTGAGCTCTAAGGCAAAGCTGTCAATTTAATTCAATTTTTCAATTCAATTCAATTCAGCTTTATTTATAATGCGCCACATCACAACAAAAGCTGCCTCGTGGCACCACAGTGCAGAAAAAAAAACCCACACAGTCACAGAAAGACCCAGCAATCAGACGATCCCCTATGAGCAAGCACTAAGCGACAGTGGAGAGGAAAAACTCCCATTTGGAAGGAAGAAACCTCTAGCAGAACCAGGCTCAGGGAGGGGCAGTCGTCTGCTGCGACTGGCTGGGGATGAGGGGATAGGGAGGATGGAAAGGACAGACATAAAGAACATAGCAGTAAGATGCCAAGTACAATATTGGAGGTCAACCAGCAGTATGGATCAGATAACAATAGAACAAGAGTGGGGTTAAAAGTAGTGGCGGTGGCTCAGGAGGTAGAGCAGGTCGTCTAATAACCCGACGGTTGGCGGTTCGAATCCCGCTCTCCCCAGATATCCTGCCGTTGTGTTCCTGGGCAAAACACTTCACCCGCATTGCCTCCAGTGCCCATAACACTGGGTATGAATGTGTATAAATGTTCGGTGGTGGCCGGAGAGGCCGTTGGCGCAGATTGGCAGCCACGTTTCCGTCAGCCTGCCCCGGGGCAGCTGTGGCTACAGTAGTAGCTTGCCACTACCATTGTCTGTCTGGAGTGAATGAATAATGTATCTACTTGTAAAGCGTCTTTGAGTGTCTATGATAAAGCGCTATATAAATCTGATGCATTATTATTATTATATTATTAAAAGACACAAAAACCCTCCTTAAACGAAAGCTATATTAAAAAGGAAGGATTTTACCCTGTTCTTAAAAACTGAGACCGAGTCTGACTCCTGGACCCAGACTGGTAACTGGTTCTGAGAGAAGGGGCTTGGTAGCAGAAGGCTCTGCCTCCCACTGTACTTTTGGAGATTCTGGGCACCACAAGTAAGCCAGCATTTTGGGAGCGTAATGCTCTATTAGGATGGTAAGGTAATATCAGATCTTTTATATATTGGGGGGCCAGATTGTTAAGAGCTTTGAAAGTAAGAAGAAGGATTTTAAACTTGATTCTGAATTCAATGGGAAGCCAATGGAGGGAGGACAGAACCGGGGAAATATGATCTCTTTTTCTAGAACCAGTTAAAACTCTAGCAGCAGCATTTTGAATCAACTGAAGATTTTTTAAAGATACTTTAGGACAACCAGATAATAGCGAATTACAATAATCACGAACTGACAAAGGCGTGAATCAGTTTCTCAGCATCACCCAGAGACAAGCTGCTCCTGATCTTGGCAATATTGCGCAGATGATATAAGGTGGTCCTAGAAACAGTTTTAATATGTGAATTAAAGGACAAATCCTGGTCAAAAATCACTCCATGGTTCCTCACACAACTGTTCAGAGTGAGAGTGGTAGCTTCTAAATTAAGGGCATAATCTGAAAAGGAATTTCTAAGATGTTTTGGGCCAACAACAATGACTTCAGTCTTATCGGAATTCAATAGTAAAAAATTACAAGTCATCCAAGCTTTGATGTCCTTAAGACAGGCATCTAACTTGGCCAACTGATCACAATCATCGGGCTTCATTGACAGGTATAGTTGTGTGTCATCTGCGTAACAGTGAAAATGTATACAGTGCTTTCTGATCCCAACGGGAGCATATATAGTCTAAAAAGAGTAGGGCCCAACACAGATCCCTGTGGAACTCCGTGACTGAGCTTAGAGCTGGAAGAAAATCCATCATTGACATGGACAAACTGAAATCTATCAGACAAATAAGATCTAAACCACTGCAACGGAGTTCCACTGAGTCCAACAAAGTGTTCCAATCTATCAAGTAGAATGGCATGATCGATAGTGTCAAAGGCTGCACTGAGATCTAGAAGAACAAGAACAGTGACAAGTCCATTATCAGATGCAGTCAGGAGGTCTTTAGAGACCTTCACTAAGGTAGTTTCAGTGCTGTGATGAGCTCTGAACCCAGATTGAAACACCTCAAACAAACCAACTCCCTGCAAATGGTCAGATAATTGCACAGCAACAACTCTTTCCAAGATTTTTGAAATGAAAGGCAAATTAGAGATTGGTCGATAATTGGCCAAAACTCCAGGATTGAGCGTCGGTTTTTTAAGTAAAGGTTTAATTACAGCAGTTTTAAAAGCCAGTGGAACATAACCCAGAGTTAAAGAAGAATTAATGATAAGAAGAATACGGCTACCAATAATTGGGAAAATAATTTTAAATAACCTGGAAGGAATAGGGTCCAGAAGGCAAAATGAAGGCTTAGAAGAGGAAATTATTTTATCCAACTCTAAGAGGTTGATTGGAGTAAACTTATCTAAGCAGATATCAATTGAGGGAGTTGCAGTAGTTCATGTACTAGAGTTTACGGTAGGAAGAATCTGACTGATTTCATCTCTAATAGATAAAATTTTAAGATTGAAATAGTTCAGAAAGTCCTGACTAGAAAGCTCGGGGGGGGGGGGGGATGCGAGGATTGACCAAGTCATGGCTCTTTGTAAGCCTGGCTATAGTGTTGAAGAGAAACCTGGGGTTTTTCTTGTTTGCTTCTATTAATGCAGAATAATAGCTTGATCTAGCTTTTCTAAGAGATTTTTTATAGATTAAGAGATGATTTCTCCATGCCAAGTAGAATTCATCTGAATTAGTTGAACACCATTTTCTTTCCAAATGACGAGTTTTCTGTTTTAAGCCACGAGTTTCTGAGTTAAACCAAGGGGTAAGAAATTTCTGGTTAGACTTTTTCTTTTTTAAAGGGGCTACCAAATCTAGAGTCCAATGCAGAGAGGCAGTAACACCATCAACAATGCTATCAATCACGAATGGAGCAGACTCTCCATCACTTATTTCAGGTGTTTCTGTTGTGTTGACCCATGGCATAGAGGAGACAATCTGCAAAAATTTTGCAACAATGTCATCAGAAAGACATCTGCTGTAGTAGTATTTTTCTTTAGGAAATAAGGGATCAGAGATTATGAAATCAAAAATTAACAGACAATGGTCAGACAGTACAGGATTATGAGGAGACACAACCAGATTTTCGATATCTATACCATAAGTCAAAACAAGGTCCAATGTATGGTGGAAATAATGGGTAGAATTTTTTACTTTTTGGGAAAACCCCATTGAGTCTAAAATTGAATTAAAAGGCTTATTAAGACAGTCACTCTCAACATCAACATGTATATTAAAGTCCCCTACAATAATTATTCTATCGGTTTTCAGCACTAAATCAGCTAAAAATTCGGCAAATTCTGACAGAAACTCTGAATAGGCCGTGGGAGGATGATAAACTATGGCAAAGAGAATTGGGTTCAAGCCAAGATTGCCAACAGGCCCCACACTGAGGACCAAATCTTCAAAGGAATTAAAACATAATTTCTGCTTAACATTAACTAGTAATTTAGAATGGAAAATTGCCACCACTCCACCACCACGACCAGAACCTCTGGGGTTATGACAGTTTAAATACCCAGAGGGAGTTGATTCATTCAAACCAACATAATCATCAAGCCCGAGCCAGGTCTCTGTGAGGGATAGTAGATCGATCTGGTGATCGATTAATAGATCATGGACCAGAAGAGACTTAGAAGATAGAGACCTAATGTTTAATAAGCCACATTTAATTTTTAAACTTTGGGGGGGGGGGAACAGAGGCCAAATTATTAATTTTAGAGACTTGAGGCTGGATTAGAATTTTACCAACATTTTGTTTAATCAATCTGGGAAGTTTATACATTCTATTTTTTTTAACTTTTTATTAACTTTAGAGGGAGCAGAAAAAGGTTCTCTAAGGGAGGAGACAGGGGCAAAGTTGAAAGGTGGTGGAAGAGGAGGAGCTGCAGAAGTGCGAGCGTTTTTCAGGTTGTGTTGTATTTGTCCTGGGTTACAATATTTAGGGCAACGGGAGACGGACTCAATCTCTGAAGGATTATAAATCAAAGGCTGATCCAAACAGTAAAGACCACCCGAGTTAATGGGATCGATACAATACGTGGGAACAGGACCAAAAAAGGGCAGATTGGCAAACCCAGATACTTCAGAGTGAGTAAACACACCAAATTTCAGTCACTGTACCAGAAAACACTGAATAAAATAGAGAAGACTGTCTCTTAAAACACGTGCACCAAGTCTATTTGGGTGGATGCCATCAGGCCTCATAAGTGATGGGCGATTCCAAAATAAGTTAAAATTGTCAACAAAACCAATGTTAAAAATAGGACAAGTAAAACACAGCCAAGAATTAAGACTGAGAGTTCTGCTAAAACGATTACAGCCTCATCTGAGAGGTGCCAAAGGCCCAGAGATGAGCGCATGTCTGCCACAGTTCATAAGAGTAGACAGAAGTCTCCTGAAGTCACTTTTTAAAATCTCAGATGCTTCATCTGGGATATTATTGCATCCCACATGCACAACGACAGTATGAACGTGAGGGAATTCATTCAGCAGGTCAGGGATAAGAGCCTCAATATCAGAGACTCTAGCCCCAGGAAAAAATCGAGTCACACAGTACCTGCTTCTAACGTTCCTCACGATCGAGTCACCAATTACCAGCATCGTCTGGGGGGGGGGGGGGGTTGTCGGTGGATTCTGATGTGGAGAGGAATTGTGAAGAGGATGATGTTGTTGCGAAGGCGGGGAGATGCGCTCTTTTCTTCTATCTGGAGCAGGTGTGTAATTTCACACACCCTGGGTGGTCTTTATAGGATGAGGGGCGTCCACGGGCGGATGGCCAGCATCCAGGTGGGGAAAATCCTCCAGGGAAAGGATATCAAATCTGTTTTCCAAGGACACCGGAAGAGAAGAGGCACGGCCCATTTCAGTCGATCGACGATGGCCATTAGCTGGTCGAACCAAGGTCCAGGGCGCAGATGGAGGATGAGAGGGACCAAGCGAAGCTTCTGGTTTAGCACCAAGACGAAACCAGTGTTTGTTGCTGAGGTCATGGATGGCTGCGCAGGCTGGAGCAGGTGCTGGAGCAGGTGTAGAGGTAGGTGGAGACGCGCTGAGCTCACCCAAATAAGTAGCAGTTTCCGCCAGCTGGGAGGCAGTGGCCAGAGCCGACGATCGCCCGAGAATGATGGTGTCGATGTAGTCTTCGGCCTCCCGAATCTTGTAAAGACTGGAGAGCCTCATTCCCAGCTCAGAGACCTTATCGAGGAGCAATAAACAGCGGGTACATGACGGTCAATTTACGTCATTTACGGTCAGTTTACCAGTCAATCTATGTTCCTACCCTCACCTATGGTCACAAGTTTTGGGTAATGACCAAAAGAACGAGATTGCGGATACAAGCGGCTGAAATGAGCTTTCTTCGTCGGATCGCTGGACTCACCCTCAGAGATAGGGTGAGGAGCTCAGTCATCTGGGAGAGGCTCAGAGTAAAACCGCTGCTCCTCCACATTGAAAGGAGCCAACTGAGGTGGTATGGGCATCTGATCAGGAGGCCTCCTGGATGCCTCCCACTTGAGGTGTTTCAGGCACGTCCCACTGGGAGGAGACCCCGGGGCAGACCCAGCAGGCCCACCCCACCAGGTAAGCCGCTGGAGCACCAACATCCTGGGTGTCCAGGTCAGTGCAGACCTCTGATCGCTGGATGCTGTGCCATCGGCGTAGATCTGCTGAAACAGTCACTGTTGCTATACTGGTGTTTGGAGGACCATGTGCTGTGGATTTCATTGTAAACAGTTTAGCTGTGGCTGCCGAGTTAGCCGCTTTAGCTGCTGTGCTGGCTGCAGGGGCCAGGATGGCCAAATTAGCTGAAATTGTCATTCTGGCTGCGGTATCAAGGTTTTCCAGTTTAGTTGTGGTTGTTCAGCTAGCTATAGTGGCCAGGTTGACCAGTTTAGCAACAGTTGTTATGCTAGCCATGCCGGCCC
Organism: Pholidichthys leucotaenia; assembly: GCA_020510985.1. Taxonomy (NCBI): domain Eukaryota; kingdom Metazoa; phylum Chordata; class Actinopteri; order Cichliformes; family Pholidichthyidae; genus Pholidichthys; species Pholidichthys leucotaenia. The sequence goes on along the minus strand of CM035843.1, from coordinate 192,696,880 downwards.
AACCAGGTTTCCATTGTCCAAAGGCTGTGGGCCTGGGTTCACCTCCACATCTCCCACTAATAATATCATAGCTGCTAGGTAGATAGACCCCGAAGCTGTACTTCCAGGGCTTACTTGTACCTGTTTCGCAGGAAGCACTCGGGCACGGCCCTTGTCCAGAAATGTGGAGTACAGCAGATGTTGTTGATGAGTGACCATAGTGTTGTGGTCCTCAGTTGTGAGGCGCCGCCGCATTGATACTGAAAGTAGACAGACAGTTAAAACAACGCCAGTGTTCCGGTAGTAGTTGAGTTCGTTTTGTGAACAAAGTAGGCCTAAAAAATACAGGTTTAGGACGTTTAAAAGGTTTAAAAGGAGATTTAAGAGAAGCACATGCAGAGCCTGCCAGTCTGTGTGCGTTCAGCAGCCATCTTGCCAAGAGATGATGTAGCCAAGAAATTTTACTTCTCTCTTACCAAATTCACATTTGGACATGTTTAGTGTGGCCCCAGCTTTTTCTGCTCACTCTAGGACAGCATGCACTCTTGTTCATGCTGTTCCTTTGTGGGCCCCCCAGATGAGGACATCACCCATATGGCAGACACCCCCTTGCAGACCTGCTGTTACCTCAGTCACCATCATGTTCTGAAAATGTTCTGGGGCAGAGGAAATACCAAAGGACAAGTGGTTAAAGTGGTAGCACCCAAATGGTGTGATGAATGTTGTGTAAAGAGCTGACTCTTTTGGCAGTGGTATCTGCCAGAAGCCCATATCTGCATCTAACTTAGTGAAATACTGTGCACCTGTCATCATGGCTAAGGTTTGGTCCACAGAGGGGAGGTTGTATCTTTCTCGACACACTGACTTATTCAGAGGTGTCAGGTCCACACAGATGCACACTTTTTTTGTCCTTTTTAGGGGCGACCACCATGCCACAACACCAGTCAGTTGGTTTCTCCAAACAGCTGATGACCCCCTGTTTTTCCATCCTCTCCAGCTCTTGTTTAACCTTGTCCATCAGAGGTAATGGGACCTGTCGGGGCACTTTCAGAGAAAATGGGACTGCATCCGATTTATGTTTAATGGTGTATGGCTTTTGAACCAGTCCAAGTCCATCACAGAATTTTGGATATGTCTGCATGACTGCTTGCTGGCCCATGGTGTCAATCCTAGCTATCAGCTTGAGTTTTACAGAGGCGGATCTGCTCAGCAATGCAGGGTTTCCTCTGGTAACATTTCTCGGTGGTGGCCCACTGCACCAGAAAATTTACCACCACACCAAGGGGATATGAATTTAAGAAAAATATATGAAGCAATGACTTTGCGCAAGCGCGCACATGAACAACACACGTGGCAGTCATCCGTACAGAGTTTAGAAGCGCCCCACCCACGCGAGCTTTCCAGCCAGTCAGTAGGCAGTGTCTCGCTAGCGGCAGCAGCATCTTTGTGGAAAAGGAGTGAAAGCCAGGAAGCCAAACAGCAGAAATAGACTCTATTTGAAAAGAAACTTTGTGAAGAAGTCCGCCATTTCTTTGTTGGTGAAAATCCTGGCACGCCAGCGCCTTGGCGCTATCTATCAGGTGGGAGTGAAACTACAAATGATGGTTGTGCGCATGTGTCAACTGCTTGGCCTGGGCAGATGAAAAAAGTGAGCATGTACAGCGCCACGTGCGTGCCGGGCTCGTCCAAAGCATACGCGGACCAAGGCAGACTAGAGGGGAAATGCAGCATGAATAAGGCTTGACTGTCCGACAGAAACATGAGTTTATTAAAGTACTTTAAATGCAGAAAAAAAAAATCACAAGAGGTATGTAAGCACTGGAGGCATTTGTCATGGTTTTAACCCGCTGGAAACGGGAGCAATTCCGGAAGAGTCGCATAGCTAAGAGATGTTGTTAGAATTCATATGCAGCCGGCTTCATATGAAGGGAAAGGCAAGGGGGACTGATGAATTGCTGAGGATATATTTCACCAGCCACTACAATATTAAGTTATGTTTCCAATTATGTGCCTGGCAAGTGAAGATGACCAAAATTCACTGTCAATGACTTTAATCCATCAGCAGCCTTCAGACAAACTAAACGTGCCAGCATTTGGACTTCAAAATAAGGGAGGTTTTTCTTGGCGGTGAGGAGATTTCTAAAAAAAACGATAAATATATAGAAATATTATAACAGAAATAATTGTATCCTTGGTCATTTAAGTTAATTTAAATCATTAAATATAATTTTATTAATATTTTTTTGTAATGAGAGTTAAATTATTGTTCTGTTCTGACTGCAAAGTTATGGTCAAAAATATAAGTTGTTATAAGGAAAAAGTAAAAAAAAAAATACCATAGTCTGTTCCAAATTTATTTAAAAAAAACAGTAATTTTATTTAAAAAAAAACCAGACAAAAATAAGCCATAAAATAATCCACAAATTTAGATAAATTTACAAAGAAAAGTAGAAAACTATAAGAAAATTGTTATAAATTTTGGAGAAAAATCTCAAACCTTCAAGACAAGTCATTACTCAAGTTTGAAGTGGGTGCTCTTTGTACCCTTCACTAGAAATTTTTGGTTGTCTCCTTTAATTTACAATCTGATCAGACCTAAATGAAACAGTCATTGTCGTCCCCAACAGACTGCTATGATGACTTGATATTTCCTAACCTGTTTGTATACCACCACAGACAGAGAGAGAACCTGAATTAGACAGAGCTCAGAGAGGGCAAGATTAGACAGAAGAGGAGCCAAGGAGAGGAAAGTGTTCAGGCAGAGGGTCCAGGAGAGATGCGAGCAGAGGAAGGAGAGAAGGATGACACCAGTAAAAAGTCCAAATACAGGACGTCTGGGTGGGACCCCAAATTGCCCAATATTCTAACATTCAAGCCTTGGTTGTACGACACTTCAAATTGTAAATTCCATATGCATGGCAGTGGCTCAGGAGGTAGAGCGGATTGCCCAATAACTAGATGGCTGGCAGTTCGAATCCCGCTCTCCCCAGATATCCTGCTGTTGTGTCCCTGGGCAAGACACTTTACCCACTTTTCCTCCAGTGTCCATAACACTGGGTATAAATGTTTGGTGGTGGCTGGAGAGGCCGTTGGCCCGGATTGGCAGCCACAATTCTGTCAGCCTGCCCCAGGGCAGCTATGGCTACAGTAGTAGCTTGCCACTACCATTGTCTGTCTGGAATGAATGAATAATGTATCTGTAAAAAGTGTCTATGATAAAGCACTATATAAATCTGATGCATTATTATTATATGCAAAATTAAAAAAAGAAATAAATAGTATAAAATTAACATACAGACGTGGACAAAATTGTTGGTACCCTTCTGTTAATGAAAGAAAAACCCACAATGGTCACAGAAATAACTTGAATCTAACAAAAGTGGTAATAAATAAAAATTCTATGAAAATTAACCAATGAAAATCAGACAATGCTTTTGAATTGTGGTTCAACAGAACTATTTTAAAAAACAAACTCATGAAACAGGCCTGGACAAAAATGATGGTACCCCTAGAAAAGATTGAAAATAATGTGACCATAGGGACATATTCAACCAAGATGTGTCCTCTAATTAACATCACAGGTGTCTACAAACTTGTAATCAGTCGGCCTATTTAAAGGGTGACAAGTAGTCACTGTGCTGTTTGGTGACATGATATGTACCACACTAAACATGGACCAGAGGAAGCAAAGGAGAGAGCTGTCTCAGGAGATTAGAAAGAAAATTACAGACAAGCATGTTAAAGGTTAAGGCTATAAGACCATCTCCAAGCAGCTTGATGTTCCTGTGACTACAGTTGCACATATTATTCAGAAATTTAAGATCCACGGGACTGTAGACAACCTCCCTGGACGTGGCCGCAGGAGGAGACGGATAATACGAATGGTAACAAAACAGCCCAGAACAACCTCTAAACACATTCATGGTGAATTCCAAGGTCAAGGTACATCAGTGTCAGATCGCACCATCCATTGTTGTTTGAGCCAAAGTGGACTTCATGGGAGACGACCAAGGAGGACACCACTGTTGAAAACAAATCATAAAAAAGCCAGACTGGAATTTGCCAAACTGCATGTTGACAAGCCACAAAGCTTCTGGGAGAATGTCCCATGGACAGACGAGACAAAACTGGAACTTTTTGGCAAGGCACATCAGCTCTATGTTCACAGACACAAAAATGAAGCATACCAAGAAAAGAACACTGTCCCTGCTGTGAAACATGGAGGAGGTTCTGTTATGTTCTGGGGCTGCTTTGCTGCATCTGGCACAGGGTGTCTTGAATCTGTGCAGGGTACAATGAAATCTCAAGACTATCAAGATATTCTAGAGAGAAATATGCTTCCCAGTGTCAGACAGCTTGGTCTCAGTCGCAGGTCATGGGTGTTGCAACAGGATAATGACCCAAAACACACAGCTAAAAACACCCAAGAATGGCTAAGAGCGAAACATTGGACTATTCTAAAGTGGTCTTCTATGAGCCCTGATCTAAATCCTATTGAACATCTGTGGAAGGAGCTGAAACATGCCGTCTGGAGAAGGCACCCTTCAAACCTGAGACAACTGGGGCAGTTTGCTCATGAGGAGTGGGCCAAAATACCTGCTGAGAGGTGCAGAAGTCTCATTGACAGTTACAGAAATCGTTTGATTGCAGTGATTGCCTCAAAAGGTTGTGCAACAAAATATTAAGTTAAGGGTACCATCATTTTTGTCCAGGCCTGTTTCATGAGTTTGTTTTTTTAAACTAATTCTGTTGAACCACAATTCAAAAGCATTGTCTGATTTTCATTGGTTAATTTTCATAGAATTTTTATTTATTCTCACTTTTGTCAGATTCAAGTTATTTCTGTGACCATTGTGGGTTTTTCTTTCATGAACAGAGGGGTACCAACAATTTTGTCCATGTCTGTATGTGCCCCCCCACCCCCGAAAAATATGTTGCCACCGTGCCAAGGTCTTTAAGCCAGAGGAAACACTGGCAATGCCACACGCAAGTTTTCCGTAACATATATCTTCACTGTAGTGCTCCTCTCTCTATAAAAGAGTGCCTCTGTAACTGACCCTAGAACAGTTAGTTCAGTTCCACCGGGGCCATAAAGAGGTTTCTGTGCTTTTTGTAGCTTTTCATCTCTGTCTTTTATTCCTTCAAACACTTGTTCAGGAATGGCGGTGACATCTGCTCCAGAATCTAATTTAAATGTCACTCTGCTGCCTCTTAAGTTAAGGTCTGCCATCCATGGCTCATCCCCTGTCATGAATCTGGGTTTGGAAGCCAAACCCAGTTCTGACTTATTGTTATGCTTTGCTCTATTTTCCTCCTGACAGCTCGGGCACACCCCCTCCTCCTGTCAAGTGCCGTCAGCTGCACTGTCAGGGGTGGTCACACACATACACACACCCACATGCACACACACATGCACATGCTCCATTCACTCTCATTTCACACGTTCTCTCACACACCTGTTGCCAATCAGTCCTGCCCACGCATTCCCCCACCGGCAATCTCTTTCCTCGTTAGCTTCAGGAGTATTTGTTCGCCGCTTCGGAGGAAAGAGACTGTAGGGGCATTTGCCTCCATACGCGGCAGCCAGTTCTCCTCGTATGTGATTCATTTCCTGCATTGTTCTCCAGCCCGTGACTTCAAGCCTGGTCCTCCTCTTGATGTTTTGGCTGGCCAGCTTCTCTATCCTCATCCTCCAGACTGCATGGTTCGCCTCAGATTAGCTCCAGCCCTGTAAGTGTCTGTTTCACCTTTCTCCTGTGCTAAGCAGCCCTGCAGCACTAGGCTGATCACCTTTCTGTTTTTGTGCGAATCGCAGCCCTGCAGCACTAGGCTCCATTTAGACCGGGCTGTAGAGCATCCGGTAGGCACCCTGTATGTCTGGTGGCCTCATTACACCTCTCAGTATTTGTGTGTGGCTAACTGAACTGCAACTGGTGATTACAGGACTTGTTATTTTGTGAACTTTAATAAACATGGCACTCTTTACTCCTGCAATTGGGTTTCTCATTCTTTCCCTTGTGCGCTGTGTTATGGCGCACAGGGGTTTGTGACAGAATGCCCTGACCGTAAAAGAAAAAAAACAAAAACAGTGGAGTAGAGTTGTGGTTTTTTTTCCCTTCTCCCTTTCCTCCTCGTACGTTGGCGCTATGATCTGGACGGACGAGGAGCTGGAAGCCCAGGAATTGCTGGAGGAGGCGATCTTCGCCTTTCAGTGGCTCCCCGAGAAGCGTGAATGGGCATGATTTGTCGCAGAAGACGTCGAGCAGCGCCATCCTAACCTCCGGATTATTCATAGAGTGGACGCCCGTTCCGGACGCAGAGTCGGAGGATGCCTCTCTGCGATCGGAGCCGGCCTCTCGCCAGAAGAAGTGCTTCTGTCGGAGGAAGACTTCCTCCATCCCTGGATCCCTTTCATCTCCTGGGCCAGTGCCCACCCAATCTTTGGACGAGAAGACGGAGGTGGAGCGCTGCAAGAGAGAGACACGAGGACGCGCTTCTCCGGCAGAAAGGGTTCCCACCCCCGTGTCAACACAATCCACGGATTCGACTGAGGAGGAGTGGCAGGCCCTGTTCGCTCTGCTAGATCACCGGGTGAAGGAGGAACGCCGGCTGAAGGAGGAGCAGAAACTGGTCCGGCTCGACTGCAGGATAGAGGAAGGGTTGGATGAGACTCCCCCAGCGCTCAACCTCTCCGCGGTCACTCTGCCTCCCTCTCTGGAGAAGACAGAGTCTCTCTGCATGGGTGGACCGCTGCCCGGCACGGTGCTCCATGTTCCGGATTACCTCATCCCCATGTCACCCAAGAGGAGGAGAGGGAGAAAGCCCCGCAGCAAGAAGCATTCAGTCCCGCGTACTGCAGCTTTGCCTTCCCGCTCTGAGCTATGCTCCGCCCCATCACGGGAGGAGATGGAAGAACGTACGCAGGCTCTCCTGGCTGAGACGGACCACATCTTGGAGGTGAAGTCGTGGCTCCTCCCGGAGATGGCTGAAAGACTTAAAGAACTTTCCCCGAGGGATGAGGAGCCTCAACCCGATGAGGAATGCCAGGAGAGTAGAGAGGATGCCTCAGAGGCTTCTGGGGACCTCCAGTGCCAGGAGAACAGGCAAGTCTCTTTTCATTCAATTTTCACGGTCGATGATCAATTTTGCCTGCCTCCTGCAAGGAGACTTAGGGTGTTCAGTCCCCTGAGTGCTCCGCCCCAGCGGCATATAGTACTCTCGTGCCTAGTCTCACTGACCTCTTTCTGTGTGCCCCTACGAGCCCATTGAGCCAGAGGGCCAGGAGGGTCCAGCCCACGGGCCGGCGGAGGAGTCGTCCATGGCTGCCACACCAGAGGGATTGGAGGCGTGGAGGATGGCGCACGAGAGTTCCCCCCCGTTACCATTATCATGCCCGCTGTGGGGGCCGCCGCAGTGGAGTCATCCCCCGGACCGGACCTCCAGCCGATGGGCCCTGGGGCATCGTCGTCGGAGTCCTGGACGGCAGTAGAGCTTAAGCACAGGCAATTAGGGTTAGTTAGTTAATCTCTCCAATAGTCCATTTGTTGATGGTGGCGGGATCTTGCCTGGCTTTTGAGGAGGGGAGTCGAGTGTGGCTTCCAGCCACATCTGGACCCCCCTTGCCGGGCTCTGCCGCTGCTGGCGACCCTAACCACTCTTCCCCTCCTATCCCCCTTGAGCTCCATCCTAGGGTCACCGGAGAGGAGCTGCCACCACCTGGACCGCCCACAGATGACGAGGCGGGTCCAGTTTTCCCAGAGGAGGCTGACGGGATGAAGCACCCGACAGACTGGAGGAACCTGCGCACCCTAAATCGCCGGAGACCTGGACGGCAGTGGAGCCCGGGTTCAGGCAAGTGTGCTCCATTATGTCAGGAATTTCAATATTAATGTCACACTGCCCGACTCATGGTGAGGCAGACCCGGGACAGCTCACAGTAGCCCTCGGGACCACCACACCGGGCTCTGCCGCTGCCGGCGACCCTGACCCGGTTTCCTTTTTTCTCCCTTTGGGCTTGAAGCCTCCGGCCGGGGTCACCAGAGAGCTGCTGGAGGCTACCGAGGATCGGGGTTCAACTCCTGAGGACGTGAGGAGCATCACCTCCCTCGCTGGGGAGGCCACCACGGGAGCAACGAGGCCCCTGATGGGGGTCACCACAGGTGTAACGGTGCTCCAACCGGAGCCCACCGCGGGTCCAGCAGAGCCTCAGCAGGGGTCCACTGCGGGTGCAGCAGAGCCCCAGCTGGAGTCGGCCACCGGTGCAGCAGAGCCCCAACTGGAGTCCACCACCGGTGCAGCAGAGCCCCAGCTGAAGTCCGCTGCCGGTGCAGCAGAGCCCCACTTGGAATCCACTGCCGGTGCAGCCACGCCCCAGACCGGGACCATTGCAGGTGCAGCCACATCCCAGACCGGGACTATCGCGGGTGCGGTCATGACCCAGACCGGGACCATCGCGGGTGCGGCCACATCCCAGACCGGGACCATTGCAGGTGCGGCCACATCCCAGACCGGGACCATCGCAGGAGCGGCCACGTCCCAGACCGGGGCCATCGCGGGGTGCTACGGTTCCCCTGCACCAAGCCTCGAACAGCAGGGGGACCCCTGTTCCTTGGTTTGACTACCAATGTTCCCGAGTATGGAGGCTGCCTCTCCGCCTTCCTCTCAGGTCCTGGTGGCTCCACCAAGTTAGCTGGCCACCCAAAGGACCTGGCCTATGGGTCGGGTGGTCCATCAGCCCCAGGCAGGCCGCCGGACACTTTCCCATGGGCCGTCTGCTGGACTTGGGACTTGGGCAGACTACCCAATCTGCCACTCCTCACCATGCTGGGGGCCTGGGACTCTGGTTGACCCCGTGAACTTTGGACTGCTGTGACCGGCCACCCTCTTTGTATGTTCCCTGACAAACTACTCACATGCACACACTTATTTTGCGTGCACTCTCATGCACACGCACACATACGCACACACACATGTCTCTCCTTTAACAGGTGAAGATACCAGACTTGTGTTGAGACCTCTTCAGTGGAAGAAACAGTCTGTCTTCTGTTTGTTTCAGTTGTTAGTTTGTCTTCTTTGTTTGTTCCTCTCCCTTTTCTTTTCTCCTCCTCACCCCTCCTTTCCCCATTCCCCCCGTCAGGTCCTTCATGGATAAAACAATTCAAATAAAGTATTAAAAGTTATTACAATAGGAGTTTATAAACAATATACAGCACACACACACACACACATATATATATGTGTGTGTGTGTGTGTGTGTGTACTGTATAAAGCTCCTTTTGGCAAAGTAAATCTGTTTGGCACAATAAGGGAAGTTGATTTCTGTTTTGCTCACCTAGCTGCCTGACAGGACAAGGGGTAAAAAACAAAAAAAAAAAAAACCCAAGTCATTCCAGGCTTTTATCAATGCTGCCAGCTTAAACGATGCTAGTGGCAAGAGGCTAAAGGGGGTACTAATCCACAGTCTCCGTAGCGAGGGGCAGTGGGTGTTTCACTCTCTGTGAGCAGATATGAAGATTGTGTTGCTGTGATGGACAAATATTTCACCGATGCAAGTAATCTCCTGGCGCAAAGAATCGTTTTTAACCAGCGCTGCAATCATAAGGACGAGTCAATCCATTAATATGTCACCGAGCTTCGTGTCCTGGTAGCACATGTGCCTTTGGCCACTTAGAGGAAGAGCTGGTGTGTGACAGGCTAGCGGAACATACTAGGAGTGAGTGGCTGCAAGAACAGATGATACTGGCAGAGGATGACCTGATGTTAGATGAAACTGTGAGGATGGCATCCCAAATGGGAATGGCAATCCAGCTATCAATGTAGCTAACGCTGCCTAGCCAACAAGCTCCTCGTCCGGCCTCACGAGCCCAGACCATCACCACTGCCGCCCAACGCTTTGGCCCTGCATCTCCCCGACACAACCAGAAGAAGAAGGGTAGGAAATGGAACAACTCAGGTGAGTGCATGCCCTGCAATGACTGTGGTTCATCCACACACCAGAGTCAATAACCCACCTGCCCAGCCAGAGGGTTGAAATGCTACCGCTGTAAGAAGCTCAACCACTCTGCTAGAGTTTGCCACTCAACCTTTGCAAATTCAACAGCCCACCTATCAGGCCTAACTGTCATTCACGCAGTCTACACCAAAATCTGGCCATTCAAACGGTACACAGTGGGGCTGGACGCCGTTGATGTGCCGCTGCTACTGGATACAGCAGCCTCGAGGTCTCTTCTGAGCGTAGCTATGGTCAGGAAACTGTTTCCCTGGAAGGCCATCACAGCTAATGCGGAGGACCTATTCACTACAGGCACATCAGAATCAGCATGATAGGGATGGTCACCTTTGCTGTATGCTTCGACTCTAAAACCATCCCATCATTCACCTTTCAAGTAACACGCCAACCTGCTGGGCATCGATCTGATCAGCAAGCTGCATTTCTCCATCACCAACCCAAGGGGCTCCACCATTATGACAGTCTCCTCATCCTGGCAGCACCGTTGCCGGCATTCTTTGCAGGACTGGGATGACTTACCTCTTTCAACCACCAACCACTCATTGATCCAACAGAGTCACCAAAAATTCAACCTCTCCACTGACTTCCCCTCACACTGCGGGACGACATCACGGCAAAACTGCAGAAGCTTTTGGATGCTGGCATCATTGAGCAAGTCAACACCTCCACTGGATCTCCAATTTGGTGGTGGCAAAGAGGAAGTCGGGCAGCCTATGACCATGCATTGATCTCAGAATGGTGAACAAGGTGGTGATCCCAGACAAATATCCCCTGCCCACGATGGAGGAATTGATGGCGGCATTCCATGGCTTAAACGTTTTTTCCAAACTGGACCTCCGCCAAGGCTACCTGCAGTCCCCCTTCATCCAGACAGCTGCAACCTAACATCCTTCGTCACCCACATGGGAGTGTGCAGGTACACCCGCATGCCTTTCGGCCTAAGTTCCACCGCGAACTGCTTTCAAAAAAATCATGGCTACCATCTTTGCCAGTCTCCAAGGGGTGGTGGTGTATTTGATTGACATCGTGGTGCACGGCGGAACATCGGCTTCCCACGAAGCCCGCCTTGATAAGGTTATGGAGGTGCTAGCAAAACACGGCCTCACACTCAATGGCGAGAAGTGCATCTTTCGAGCAATGACCATTGAGTCTGTGGGTTTCTGCCTGTCTGCTGAAGGCCTGAGTCCCCTACACTCAAACATCGAGGCGGTACTGCAGCTACCCGAACCATCATGCCTCACACAGCTCTCATCTTTTTTGGGCATGGTGAACTTTTATGGGTGCTTCATTCCCTGTTACTCTGAGATGACAGAGCCACTGCGCACCCTCCTGAAGCAAGTTGCACCCTGGGTGTGGACCCCGGCATGCTCCACTGCCACCAACCAATTGAAGACACAGCTCACCTCTCCACCAGTACTCGCCCACTTCAACCTACAGAGCCCCACGTTCGTGATGTGTGACGCTTCCAACACAGCAGTAGGAGCTGTTCTGTCGTAACTTCAAGGGGGAACCGAGCGCCCAATGGCATTTGCTTCGAGATCACTCACGTCGGCCGAGCAGAAGTACTCAGTGGGGTAAAGGTAGGCACTAGCATGCCTTTGGGTGTGTGAACACTGACACATATACCTGTATGGATGACGCTTCACACTGTGGACCGGCCACAGAGCCCTCACAGTGCTGCTGTAAACATCAGGGTTGGGGCACAAACATCTGTGCATCTACAGGCGGACAGAAAGACTACAAGCATACAACTTTTATACCCAGTTTACGCCAGGAAGGGAAAACATAGTGGCGGACCTCTTGTCCCAGGCCACACCTAACCCCACTCCGAACAGTAAAATGGTAAATGGCATTCACTTATATAGCGCTTTTATTCTCATCTCTTGATGACCAAAGCGCTTTACAGATCCTGCTATCCACCCATTCACACACACATTCACACACTGATGGCAGCATCCAAGACCCTCTGGAGCTGATCCACATGCTGCATGGGCCACTCCAAAATGCTGTCTCCATGCAAGAGCTCCAGGTGGCATCTTAACAGGACCCAACACTGACCCAGCTGTGCACCTTTATTTATGACAGCTGACCTACCAACTGGTAGGAACTGGCACCCTTCCACAGAGTCAAGGATGATTTATCATGCTGGAATGACATCTGCATGGCAACAGGGCACTGCATGGTGAGCCCAGAGGCACTAAAAGGCTGCATCCTGTCCATGGTACACGAGGGCCACTTGGCTGTCGTCAGAGTCAAACAACAGTGTAGGGGCTCATGGTGGCCAGGCATCGAAAAAGACATGGAGATCATGGTGAAAGACTGTATGCCCTGCCTAGCCAACGGAAAAACTGGCAGGCCACCACCCCTGCAACCACTGACATGGCCATTGGCCCGATGGAAATGAGGAAAGCACAAGTCCCACCCCCCATCACGTGCTGTTTTTACCGGGGCACCATTGACAGCATCCTCACCAGCTGCATCACAGTGTGGTATGGAAGCTGCACCGCCGGAAGACACTACAACGCACAGTGAAACCAGCCACCAAGATCATCGGTGCCCCTCACGTGGCAAACTCGCCGTGGCACTATATGACGCCACACTTCTGTATATAGTTTAGTTGTGTAGTGAATAAAGGAGTGTTCCGTTCATGTCCACTGTCAGCACCTCATTTCCAGGCATAACAGTGAGGTCCTTTTCAAGCTGCATCCTCTCTGACATCTTTTTCAAGCTGCATCCTCTGCCCCCCCCCCCGGACATCTACCTCACCTGCCACACCCGCAGAGCCATCAACATTGCAGGCAACACCTCCCACCCTTCACACTCCCTCTTCATCCTTGTGCTCTCAGGAAAAAGGTACCAGAGCCTCCAGGCCCGCTCCTCAAGACTGCCAAACAGTTTTGTTAATCGGGCCATCAGGACCCTGAACTCTGTCCACCCACCCGCCCCCCCCTTTCCCGGACCATAATGCACTCACCCGCACAATAACTACCTCAGCTGTTGGCACAGAAAGACTGGCACACCAACAGTAATACATTTGCTGCTGTATGTCTCTGCACCTTACTGCAACCATTTGCACAAATACCATATCTGCTGCTGTCTGTCATTGTAATACTGATTATGTGCAGTCCCATTTGTCACTGTCTGCACCTACACTACCGCACTGAACTTGCTACTACGAGTATTACTGCTCTACTTTTCTGTATATAGGATTGCTGGGTCTCATTGTTTCTTTATTTGCACTATGAGAGGTCTTGGTCTATCTTTTGTCACCATTTGCCCTACGGGTAGCATTACTGTACATAGACTGTACATAGACTGTGTCATATGGGCCTCTCCGAGTGGAGAGGCCCATATGACACGCAGGCCAGGAAGTCAAGGGGCGCCCGCGCACGCAGCGACCGGCAGCCGGCGGCCCGCCACCAGACCGCAAAACAAATCCACCAACGGGCACAAATAAGTTAAAAAAAAAAAAAAAAAAAAAAAAAAAATTAAAAAAAAATTTATGAGGTTAAAAACACAATTTTGCACAATATGGGATCCCACGCGCTGGATGGAGTTAGTGTGTTTAATAAACAAAAGAACAGAACAGTCCAAAGGTGCCAATAATGCAAAAATGCCAAACAAGGATTAACTTACAGAGATGCCTCAGAGCTAGGTGTGCTCTGAAGAAGTGGAAAGGCTTCAGAGGCTGGGAGAATGACAGGAAAAGCTTCTATGCAAACATACTGTACAATGAACCGGCGAGGACTGAATGAACAAACTGAGTATAAGTACAAAATGGAATGATAACCTCAGTGAAAACAGGTGCGGGACCCGGAGTAGGAGAAGGGACAAAACTGGTGATTAGAATCAACTGGGTGGTAATGACAGGTGAGGGAGGGGCGGCTGACAGCCCGGCGGGTGACACTCCCAGCGGAGCGTAACCCCGGAAACACAGCCAACAGCTGTCAATCCAGAGAAACACATCATAAAACTCAAAACATAAACTAGAAACATAAAAAGGCAACAATGAAACTCAAAAGCAACAAATACAATAAATATACATAAATGCAAAGGAAAAAAATGCCATGAAGCTGTCTGGCAGAGACCCAGACTCAGCACATGACAGACTGCTGTTGTTGTTTTTCCAGCCTTTTTCCTTTTATTTTATATTGTGCACACCACTGAAGAAAGAAAGAAACGCCATTTCAATTCTCCTGTATACCCTGTACGTATAGTAGTACTGATAAATAAATCTTTAAATCCTTGACAGAACTGAATCTTTAAGGCCAACTACTAATCTGTCTCTCAAAAAGTTCATTATGCAGTTCTCCATACTCAGTTTTCTGCCAGTGCATAAAGTGCTGTGATGAATGAATCCACTGTCTCCGTTGGCTGCTGCACTCTTATTGAATTTTGCTCTTTCATATACAGTATCTTACAAAAGTGAGTACACCCCTCACATTTTTGTAAATATTTTATTATATCTTTTCATGGGAAAACACTGAAGATATGACACTTTGATACAACGTAAAGTAGTCGGTGTACAGCTTGTTTAACAGTGTAAATTTGCTGTCCCCTCAAAATAACTCACACATCCATTAATGTCTAAACCACTGGCAACAAAAGTGAGTACACTGTTGTGTGTAGAATGTGGTGTGTGTATGTGTGTGTGTGTGTGTGTGTGTGGCCCGTGGGGCTTGCCGTACCCGCCCTGTGTGGTGACGTCAGGCAGGCTACGGCCAGAGTATATATAGTTCTGTGTGTTCAATAAAGGTTCAGTTTGGTGCTTGGCATAAGCAAAGTCCGGTCTCCATTATTGCAGACATAACATTTTGGTGACAAGAATAAACCATGGAGGCATGTGGGCTACCTTCACCTCTACCGCCATTTCTGGAGTGTCCAGGAGAGCCAGCGATCCTGTGGCCGGACTGGGTGGCCATACTTGGGTGATACATTGCTGAGCTGGGCCTGGGTAGACTTGGCAGGGACCGAGGATGAATGCTCCTGGTCCGCCGTTTTGGCGTAGAGGGTCGGAGAATTATCCGCATGTTGGGAGAGACGGAGGCTTATGCAAATGCTGTCAAGTGGCTGGCTGGAGATTTTGCCAAACATATAAGGGACAAGAAGCTGTGGGTAGTGAAGCTGTTGGCGCCTAAAGGAGCTAAGCTAGTTAACTCAGAGAAGCTAAGGGCTCAGTCTGTGGCAACGGCAAGGTTAGCCACGAAGCTAGGTGCATGCCAAAACCAAGCTACAACCTACCAGCTAGGTATCGAGGGGGGACCGGAGCCCTGGGTCACCAGGAACAGCAAGCCAGCCGAGCATGTGTATTTACTGCAGAGACGGTACTATTTTAGTTGTTTTTTGGGTGAATGTGGTAGACCATTATAGCTCACTGTTCCTTGTTATCTTGTTACTGCATGATTTGGGTCCAAAATTGGGGTGGGTCTGAATTGTGTGTATGTGTTTTGGACTTTTGTAAGGGGGGAGGAATGTTATGTGTAGAATGTGTGGTGACGTCAGGCGGGCTACAGCCAGAGTATATATAGTTGTGTGTGTTCAATAAAGGCTCAGTTCATTGCTTGGCATAAGCAGTGTCAGGTCTCCATTATTGCAGACATAACATACCCGCCCTAAGTGAAAATGTCCAAATTGTGCCCAAAGTATCAATATTTTGTCTGGCCACCATTATTTTCCAGCACTGCCTTAACTCTCTTGAGTATGGAGTTCACTAGAGCTTCACAGGTTGCCACTGGAATCCTCTTCCACTCCTTCATGACATCACAGAGCTGGTGAATGTTAGAGACCTTGCGCTCCTCCACCTTCCGTTTGAGGATGCCCCACAGATGTTCAATAGGTTAGGTCTGGAGACATGCTTGGCCAGTCCATCACCTTTACCCTCAGTTTCTTTAGCAAGGCAGTGGTCATCCTGGAGGTGTGTTTGGGGTCCTTATCATGTTAGAATACCGCCCTGCAGCCCAGTATCAAAGTGTCATGTCTTCAGTGTTGACCCATGAAAAGATATAATAAAATATTTACAAAAATGTGAGGGGTGTACTCACTTTTGTGGGATGCTATACGTATACCTGTAATGTTTTTCTTTCAAATAAAGTATACATCAAAAACATTTCTTACTGCATCATACCACTGGCACTGCTCGCTAGTTAGCTCTAGCCCTCGTAGCACGTCGTCAGTGTCACCCCCCCCCCCCCCATGCAGTAGATGAGAGTGTCTACCTGGTTAGCGTCAGACAAACTGTTCAGGTTACTTGCCAGTCTAAAGGGCTCAAATTACCGTATCCCTTTGTCCCACTCCTGTGGTTTTGAGAAATCAAAAGATTTGGGGGGGTTTGATGGTGAAAGTTGCTGTTGGAGGAGTTGCATGTGTTGGCCTGGACATCTCCGCAGGTGCCATTGCCTCACCCTGCATTGTGCCGCTTTTCTTTCCTTTTTTTCACTGGTGTGCTGAAGGACCCTCGGTCTGTCACTTAAAACAGCTCCGCTCCTGACACCATGTCATGTTGGGTTCTTTTTCAGACAAAGACCAATCCAGGTTCCCCTTTGTAGCTGTTAATAACATCCATCAACTCGCTTAACTTAGTAATAATAATAATGCATCGGTTTTATATAGCGTTTTATCATATATACTCAAATATGCTTTACAAATAGGTACATTATTCATTCACTCCAGACAGACAATGGTAGTGGCAAGCTACTTCTGCAGCCACAGCTGCCCTGGGGCAGGCTGACGGAAACGTGGCAGCCAATCTGCGCCAACGGCCTTTCCGGCCACCACCGAACATTTTTATACATTTATACACATTCATACCCAGTGTTATGGACACTGGAGGCAATGCGGGTGAAGTGTCTTGCCCAGGGACACAACGGCAGGATATCTGGGGAGAGCGGGATTCGAACCGCCAACCATTGGGTTATTAGACGACCTGCTCTACCTCCTGAGCCACTGCCGCCCTCTACAACCATATTTAGCTGTAGACCGTGCCTGACAACATACTCTGCTGGATTCCTGTAACCTTCCGCCACGTAAGCATCCGCCCCAGAGACTAGATGCACTAGGTTGCACATTTTGGTTGATGGCGCCGGACAACCTGCCACTAGCAAAGGCAGTGGCGTTAACATTTCAGTTAGAGGCCGACAACAAGCTAACATCGCAGCTAGGTGACCCACAACAATGGACCCCGCTAGGACAAGCAGTTACTCTGGCAGAAGAACCCGACTACACCACAACCTTCTCGGAGGACACCGAGGTGAACGTTGCGGGACAACGGAACATCATGAGACACCAAATGTGCCGTAACTGTGGTTCCCAGACGCACTGAGCACGAGCACGCTTCTGTCCAGCCAGGGGGCAGCAATGCCAGCACATGGAGAGAAGGCATAAACCGGACTTGCCTTCCATCCTCGCCCGGCATAAGCCTCAGAGAGCCACTGCAGAGCTGCAGGAGAGAGAATTCATGGCCAAGAGGGACCCTGGTGAACGACAACAACCTGGCACACATCCTGTCGCCAGCAAGAGCAACACACCGCCGCGACCACAACCAGCACCAGGAGAGAGAGGGCGTAATACGGACTTGTCCCCGATCCTCGCCTGGCATAAGCCTCAGGAAGCTGCCGCAGCACTGCAGAAGGGACAGTTTGTGGCCAAGAAGGATCCAGCAGAGCAATGCCAATCCAGAGTGCGTCCTTCCGCTGGTGTGAACGGCATGCCGCTACAACAGCAACCGCCATCCAGGACGAGAGAGCAGCAGCACCAAGTGCAGCCGAGCAGATCGCCACTCGCAGTATTCGATTGGTTTCGGATGCGCCGATCCAAGTGCCTGGACCTGTAGATGCTCCAGTCGCTGCCAATGGTGATTGTCACACAGCTGGGGCCAGTCACCTTCCAGATGGCTGATGGTTCAGAATGGCACACCACCCATCTGCGAAAGGTAAGAGCAACTGCCCCAGACCAAGCTGCGATGCTGGAACTGAACCAGCCAGTGTGGGACCCGGACTGGGACTTTGCTGAGAGAGAGCACCAAGGTCCCCTGTAACCAGCGCCTTCAGGGCTGCACCGACCATGGGCTTGCTGGGAGCCCCCCCATCCCTCAAGTTGAACTCTCAAAATGACTCTGTTTTGATATGTTTAGGCAGAGCATGACTGAAACAATGGCAAAATAACCCAGTCAGCCATGTAGGGTTTACAGGTGGTCCACCCAGTTGCCCAGGTTCTGGTTTTACCCGTTGTGAGTTCACATGCTTGACAATGTTCATGGTGGTTTTGGGTTTTCCCAGGGGGGAGGTGAATGTTGTATATTCCCAATATTAACAACAAGTAGCACAGACGTGATAGCGCAGGCACGGATGATGTCATCATGCCGTGCCTATAATAAGGGACTGTTGACGGAAGCTTGTCCTCTTTCCCTCTCTGCCTCTAGTACAACACCAGCCTGTACTCCTGTATAGCTAGCATACTAGCCATTCTGTATGTAACACGTGTTACCAGCTGTCTTTTATTAAAGCCACTGCTCAGCGCAGCCATTCCTTCGCTGTCCCTCATTCTCAGACATAACACATTTCAGCACACATAGGTTATGTCTGTATGAGTGAAAGTGATAAAATTGATGTGTTGACAAGAAAGCACCAGGGAATGGGCAAATATAATGGAAGGGGAACCAAAGCTGTGGGAATCTGGAATGTGGAAGTACATCTCTAGAAGCTATAATTTTAAAAGAATGCAAGAAAAATGTAAAAAAAACAAAAACAAAATAAAGCTATAAATTATTTTTAAAACCCCCACTTCATATAACTCTGGAACTTGCTTTCTTATTAACTTGCACCTTTTTCTCAAACAATTTTCATCTTTTTTTTTCTTGTAAATGTACATTTTTATTATTCTGTGTAATGATTTTTTTCTCATCATCTACACAATAACGGAAGTTTATTTTTGAAATATTTTCGTTGGGATGAAAGAGACATTTTTTTTAAATTTTGTTTTAAAAGGTATTCCCCCCCAACACAATCTTGCATAGGACCCCCAGAAACCTAGAGACGGCCTGTTTCTGACAGTCAAGCTGCCTTCTGTCCCCTGCAGCCTTGGTGGCAGTTTAAGCTGATTTATCTCTAAGCTAAGCTCTTAAACACCTTCATGATCACTGACTTTTCACCTGAAGAAGCTTAGACACACACACACACACACAGAACAAACCTTTAAAAAAAAAAAAAACTATTTCAAACCAACAGATCATAATGCGGTGTTGGACGGTTTCTAACGTCCACCTGCCCCCCCGCCCCCCTCTCCCACCTTGATGGTGTCCAGCGGGTGTCCCGCCAACAGCAGACACGTTCCTCCGACTCCTCCGGCCACGAAGTTCTTCAACGGGGAGACACGCTGCTGCTGGTCCCCCATCACGGAGCTGAGGGGGCCCCTGGGAGCCCAGAGCCGGAGGTCGGTGGACCGGTGGACCCACCCCTAAGACAGACACAGAGAGAGAGAGAGAGAGAGAGGTGCAGATCAGATGAGAGGCCGGCACCGGAGAGAGAGAACTGGACTTTGCTTTACAGCTGATACAGCTGAGCGGAAATAAGAAAGATAATTATAATAAAATAAATAATTTTCCTGTCAACTGTCACCTCCTATAAACTCTTAATTATCGCTGTCAGTTTATTCCTTTTTTTAACGCTCACGTTTGAAAAACTTTTTAATCAGACTACTAGATGGGACGGGAAACAGCGACATCTTGTAGTTGAAACTGAAAATACAACGAGTAGGCGATTTATTTTTATGGGGTAGTCAGCAATTTAACATGAGGTAAAAATGTGTAAACGTAAATTAGATACAAATTTGCAAGAATAAAGGTGCAACGATATGATAAAACATGCCATTTAAAAATTTTTAAAAAGTTGCCAAATTGCAGTTTAATTACACAAAATAAAAATTTAACCACCATCCAGATGAGTGTTGAAAATTTGCCAGAAAAAAGGTGAAAATTTACAGGAAAAAAATTACAAATTTATTATAAAAAAGCAGAAAAATTCTGAGGAAAAAACTTGCAAATTTGTTAGAAAAAAAGTTGAATATTTACAAAAATAAAGTTGCAAATAATGAAAATTTACAGGAAAAATGTGAATTTATGAGAAAAAAGTTGAAAATTTATGAGAAAAAAATTGCAAATTTACAAGAAAAAAATCACAAATTTATGAGGAAAAAAGTAGCAAATTTGTGAGAAAAAAGGTTGGAAATTTACAGGAAAAAGTTGAAAATTTATGAGAAAAAACTGCAAATTTACAAGAAAAATCACAGATTTATTAAAAAAATTGCAAATTTGTCAGAAATAAATTGAAAATTTACAAGAAAAAAATTACAAATGTATGAGAAAACTGCTATGATCGTGCCCACGCTTTATGTTCTTTTGGGCTTCAGTTTCCTCTTTGAGTATTATTATTGTCATCATTATTAATAATAATAAATGTTCTTTGTGCTCCCCAGTCATTGCATGTAGTCTTGTGCTCATCCTGTTGTTTTGTGGTTGTCTTTTGTAAAGTGATTATTATTATGATTATTATTTGCAGTGTCTTTTGGTTTCCCCTGGTCCGCTATGCCTATCACGTGTGTCTTTGTCATAGTGCTCTTGTCTACCTATTGTCCCCAGTTCCTCATGTTTCTGTCCCCACAGCCATTTTCCCCTCATGTGTTATCACGCTGCCCTTGATTGTTCCCAGCTGTCCTACATCTTGTTGTTCCTCTCCTATATATGTGTTTCTGTGCTTGGTGAGGTCATTGTCTAATCCTGCTGTGGTTTTTGTTCGTGGTCCATGTGCGTTTGCCTTGCTTTGATTTGCCTGCTTAGTTGTGCGAATGCTGTTAAACACTTTGTTATCCACTTATTTTCTTAAAACTTTCTGTATGTTTTTTAGACTCTTACTACTTCCATATTTTTTTCAGCTAGAAACTCCAAACTTCAAAATGTTCAGCTTATTTAGGACACTTATGCTATTACCTTTGGTGTTTATATGTTTTAAAACTTAAATTATTAACATTTTTCTGGCAAAATTTTTGCATTATTTTCAATGGAACAATTTTTCAAATTCTCCTTCAGCAGTTTCAGCTGTTCAGCAGCATAAGTTCAGCATACTTTCAGCTAGACAAACCATTCACATTTTAAAGTGCTTCAAGTCTTGGTGCTTCATGTATTTTTCTTCTGGATATCTGAAATTTTCGAATGGCTCAGTTTTGAAGTCGGGTCGGTTTTTCAGCAAAACTGCATTTAACATGGGAGTAATGGGAAGCCTGCGCCAGACCCGAGAGTTCTTTAGCTACACGGCCCTCAACCGTTTCCCATTAATTTTCAGTGGTAGTACTGAACCACTGTAATGTAATATATTTTCGGCTACGATTATGGCGGCACATGGGGAAAGCATAATTGTGTAACATCTTAGATAAGAACAAAGAGCAGAGGTTCCCTGGTGAGATAACAGGGAGGTGTGAAGGATGAATGCAGTGTGACCTTTTGTGTATAAGAAACTTCTAGAAGGATGGTAAAGGATTAAGAAAGTGAATGCAATGTGACCTTTTGTGTGTTAGAAGCTTCTGGAGGAATGCCATAGTATTTAAGAGAAGAGTCTTTGCTGAGATGTCATTCTGTCTGTGTTTCTTGTGTGAGCTGTGTAATAAATCGTCTGAAGCCAAATCCGCCTCTTTCTTTACACGCTCCACACTATCACCATTGTGGCGCCGTTGCCACTCTGTTGACTGCAATGCTTTGTTCTAAATGTTCACTCCCTCCCCATATAGTGAATCAGCCATGTTGTAGTGCTGTTCGAAATCTTAACTGAAAATTTCCTTCATTATATAGTACTGTGGGGTGTGTAATTGACGAGGCATGTTTGTCTCAAGGCAGTTTATTACACGTCTCCAACATGAGCATTGTAAAAAGAGGACATCTCAGAAAAAACTCGTCCCTTATATACCCAGGTCTCCCCACAGCTCACAAGTCACATTGCATTCACATCAAAGGCAACTTTGCATTTCCTCTTAAATCCCTTAGCATCCCCCTCACAGTCTTTGGCCCACAAAGGATCCTCCAAGCAGTCTCTTGCATATAAAAGATTACACTTTCACAGCTTCCTGTTATCTCCAAGGAAACTCTGCACTTTGTTCTTATCTAAGATGTGAGGCATTATGCAAGGCATTAAGTAAGTCACATGTGTGGCTACACCCCCCCCCCCAACATTTTAGATTGAACAAAAGAATAACAGTCTGCATGCTGTGATAGAATCATTACACATCAATCCCCATGCTGCTT
The DNA here is from genome assembly GCA_020510985.1 of Pholidichthys leucotaenia. Lineage (NCBI taxonomy): Eukaryota > Metazoa > Chordata > Actinopteri > Cichliformes > Pholidichthyidae > Pholidichthys > Pholidichthys leucotaenia. The sequence goes on along the minus strand of CM035843.1, from coordinate 192,674,609 downwards.
GGGCTTCAGTCTTCTCCCGTATCTGCTGTAACCAGGATTCGCCGCCTCAGCAGTGCTGTCATGCTGGGGAGCTGCTGTCTGGGGGTGAAAACCTTTTGTCAGTCCCTGCGGGTGTTCTGGGGAAATTTTACTCTGGGAAGCTCCTCGTGGGGGTCTTCCGCGCCGAGGGGCCCTCGCCAACAGCACTTGCTCGTCCGCCAACACAAAAGCGGGTTTGAGTCTGTTTAAGCCAACCGTTTCCCTTCTACCCACCAAATCTAGCAAAAAATGCTTGTCCCCTGTTTCCAGCACTCTGAACGGTCCATCATAAGGCGGTCGCAATGGGGGGCGATGTGCATCGTGTGTGACAAAAACAAACTCCGCATTTTTCAAAGTTTTAGGTACAAAAACGCGCGGAAAACTGTGGTGGGCAGGGCCCGGCAGCGTGCCTGTGTCGATGCTACGCTGCAAAAGCCGAGATGGGGAGCTGCCCGGCGCAGGATTATCTGGGAGAAACTCCCCGGGCAACCGAAGTGGCGACGCAAAAACGAGTTCGGCTGGGGAAGCCTCTAAGTCCTCTTTAGGTGCAGAACGTAACCCCAATTAAACCCACGGTAGCTTGTCTACCCAATTTGCATCCGTCAGTGACGCTCTGAGAGCTGCTTTCAATGACCTGTGAAAACGTTCGCATAAACCGTTAGCCTGTGGATTGTACGCGGTTGTACGGTGAATTGTGACGCCTAGGCTGTGGGCCATTGTTGACCAAAGTTCGGAAACAAATTGAGGGCCTCTGTCGGACGTAATGTCCGACGGGACTCCAAAACGCGGCACCCATGCTGTTACAAACGCGCGCGCCACCTCCTCGGCTGTGGTTGACGCTAAAGGAACCACCTCCGGCCAGCGCGTGGTGCGGTCCACCATTGTCAGAAGGTGCGTGCACCCCTGTGATGGCGGGAGGGGACCCACGAGGTCCACGTGAACGTGGTCAAACCTCTTAGCCGGAATGTGAAATGGCTCCAAGGGAGCTCTCGTGTGTCTGTGTACCTTGGCTCGTTGGCACGCCATGCAGGCTGCCGCCCACTCTTTAACTTGTTTGCGGAGGCCCAGCCACACAAATTTTTCTGCTACCATTTTGACCGACGCACGCACCCCCGGGTGCGCCAAAGAATGAATCGAGTCAAAAATGCGGCGGCGCCACGCTGCCAGTACCACGGGACGCGGTCTCCCTGTGGAGACATCACAGATTAGAGGGGGCATACCGTCCTGCAGCACCCTGCTCTCCAGCCTTAACCCTGTTGGTCCAGACTGGAGCGCGCGCACATCCGCGTCACTAACCTGCTCCGCGGCCATGGCTATGTAATCTATCCCCACGCGGACGGGGGCAGCCACGGCGTTCGAGAGGCAGTCTGCCACTACATTCAGTTTACCCGACACGTGCTGAATATCGGTAGTAAACTCTGAGATCGCGGCTAGATGCCTCTGCTGCCGGTCTGACCACGGTTCCGAAACTTTGGCCATCGCGAATGTTAGTGGCTTGTGGTCAACGAATGCGGTGAAACAGCGCCCTTCTAGCCAGAACTGGAAGTGGCGAATGGCCAAATGGAGAGCCAGCAACTCCCTGTCAAACGCGCTGTATTTACGTTCACTATCACGCAAGGTCCTGCTGAAAAAGGCGAGTGGCTGCCAAGCCCCGGCTACATGCTGCTCCACGACTGCCCCTATGGCCACATCTGACGCGTCAGTGGTGAGCGCTATGCAGGCCATTGGGTCTGGATGTGCCAACAACGCAGCGTTTGCCAGGGCTGCTTTGACTTCCGCGAATGCTCGCTCCTGCTCCGGGGACCACTCGATCTTATTCGTGGGTTTCTGTTTTTTGAGCGCGGCATACAGCGGTTGCATGAGTTGTACTGCACGGGGGAGGAAACGGTTATAAAAATTCACCATTCCCCAAAACTCCTGTAACGCCCTGACCGTCTGCGGCCGGGGGAAGACTGCTACTGCGCGCACTTTGTCAGGTAGCGGAACCGCTCCTTCGGGGGAGACGCGGTGTCCTAAAAAATCAATCTGCATCACCCCGAACTGACACTTCGCTGGGTTGATTATTAACCCGTGCTCTCCCAACCTCCGGAAAACTGCCACGAGATGGCTTTCGTGTTTGTCTTCGGACGCGCTGGCTACCAAGATATCGTCTAAGTAGACGAACACGAAAGGGAGATCGCGCAGCACCGCGTCCATCATGCATTGGAACGTCTGTGCAGCCCCTTTAAGCCCGAATGGCATGCGCAAAAACTCGAATAGACCAAATAGAGTTATCACCGCTGTTTTGGGTATGTCCTCAACGCGCACTGGGACTTGGTGGTAACCGTGGACCAAGTCTATTTTAGAAAAAACGCGCGCCCCTGCCAAGTGAACGGAAAAATCTTGGATATGTGGGATTGGGTAGCGGTCATGCGCTGTGGCGTTGTTCAACCTGCGGAAATCCCCGCAAGGTCGCCACGAACCGTCAGCTTTCGGGACCATGTGTAGCGAGGAAGCCCATGGGCTGTTCGAACGCCTGATGATGCCCAACCTCTCCAGGTTGGCGAACTCCTCGCGCGCTATGGCCAGTTTAACTGCGTCCAAGCACCGAGGTTTTGCAAAAACGGGCGGCCCGGTGGTGGTAATAAAATGCTCCACCCCGTGCTTAGCGACGGCTGCCGAAAATGTGGGGACCGTGAGTGCTGGGAACTGAGTGAGCAGTGTGTGGAACTTACCGCTTGCAGCTGTGACTTTGGCTTGTGCTGTTGGCCGGGACGCTCGAGCTGTACAGGGAATAGAATCAAAAGACAGTGCATTAACTAGGCGCCTATTAGCGACATCAACCAACAAGCCATGTGAGCACAAAAAAATCAGCCCCCAATATATTAAAATTCAATGCTGCTATGACAAAAGTCCACTCAAATGTACGGCCGTGTAGAGACAGGAGTAGAGTCCTCTCACCAAAGGTTTTAATGTCAGAGCCGTTTGCTTCTGCCATCTGAGGGCCGCTGGAACCTGCCAGCCGGTTGGCGTAGGACGGCATGATGAAACTCAGCTGGGCGCCGGTGTCCACGAGGAAATGTCTCCCGGAGCGTGCGTCCGTCAAGTAGAGCAGCTTGTTCTCCTCCCCGAGGGTCGCAGCTGCTACCGACCCCCGGTCTTGGCGTTTTCCCGAGAGCTTGAACTGGCACGGTGGTATACATTTGCGTGCCTTCTCTGCAAAGCGGCGGTGATAGAAACAAAGGATGTCTCCTCCGCGTCCCTTGGCGCCCGCCGCCGCTGTCGTCAGTGGTTCTGCTACCGCCGTCAATGGCTCCTCGCCCTCTCCGGCCGTCGCGCCGAGCTCCGTCGCTGCCGCCGTGGCCGTGTGTTCTCTGCTGGCCATGACAATCTGATTCGCCTCCCGGGCCAGCGCACGGTAGTCCCGCTTGGCCAACAACGGCGAACTGGCCAGGACCGCTCTCGTCGCTGACGGCAGGTTCCTGAGGAGGAGGTGGGTAAAGATGAAGTGGTCATCGTCGGAGCCTTTCAACCTCAGCATCTTCTCCATCAGGTCAATGGGCGTGCAATCTCCCAACCCGGTCAGTGCCAGGAGTCTCTCTGCTCTCTCCTCCACCGAGAGTGTGTATTGCTGGATGAGTGCAGCCTTCAACGCGTCGTATTTGTTGCTGGCTGGTGGCTGCTCCAGAAGGCTCTCCACATGCTGAGCTGTGTGGTTGTCGAGCTTTGCGATCACATGGTAGAATTTTGTGTTGTCTACCGATATTCCCCGGCAGGCATACTGTGCCTCAACTAGGTGGAACCAGGAGCGCGGGCTGTGCTCCCAAAAGTCCGGTAGCTGGACCGTAACGGCATATGCTTGGCTGGGGGCTCCCAGCGCGGCTGGCCCCGGGGAATTCTCTTCTTGCTGCATGCTACGTCTTGGGTCACCAGTGTGGGGTATGTAATTGATGAGGCATGTTTGTCTCAAGGCAGTTTATTACACGTCTCCAACATGAGCATTGTAGAAAGAGGACATCTCAGAAAAAACTCATCCCTTATATACCCAGGTCTCCCCACAGCTCACAAGTCACATTGCATTCACATCAAAGGTAACTTTGCATTTCCTCTTAAATCCCTTAGCATCCCCCTCACAGTCTTTGGCCCACAAAGGATCCTCCAAGCAGTCTCTTGCATATAAAAGATTACACTTTCACAGCTTCCTGTTATCTCCAAGGAAACTCTGCACTTTGTTCTTATCTAAGATGTGAGGCATTATGCAAGGCATTAAGTAAGTCACATGTGTGGCTACAGTACACTCAAAATACCCCACAATGCAATTTTAAAAGTAGTGTACAACGGGTGGTCACTACATTAGCCAATATATCCCATAATGCAATGCACAGCTTCTTCTAGATTTGCCTGGTGGTTGGCAACCAGCTTACAGGTGCATTACCGCCATGTACTTCACTCTGTCTGGTCAGGCACTGATTCCTGCTTTGAATCAGTGAGAGGAGAGCTTCACATCCCAACATAAACTACCTTAAGGTATTTATATTTATTAATTCAGCAAAAATGATTAAATTCATACATATTTACTGCAAATTACATACAGAAATTCATTTTTTACCACTGTTAGGCTGTGTTCAGAATGTTCACATACTCACTTGCTATATAGTGAATTTAGATATAGTGGACTATACAGTAAACTCAAAATTATAAGATTTCAGACACTACTGGGCTTGCTTTTGCGGCGTGGTTAATGACGTCATCATGGTGAGACTGTGGAGGAACAAATGTGTTCAGGCGAGATGCTACGAGCTGGAAAGTTTCAGAATTTTATTCCTCCATCATGAGACACACTGTAGCTCTGTGTGTGTGTGCTCTTGTGAGTACGCTACGTGAGGCATGTAAAGTCAGCTCTTTTATACAGACAAGAGAGAATGCATGGCACATCTGCATATTGATATACACTACTGTTCAAAAGTTTGGGGTCACTTAGAAATTTCCTTATTTTTGAAAGAAAAGCACTTTTTTCAATGAAGATAACTTTAAACTAATCAGAAATATACTCTATACATTGCTAATGTGGTAAATGACTGTTCTAGCTGCAAATGTCTGGTTTTTGGTGCAATATCTACATAGGTGTATAGAGGCCCATTTCCAGCAACTATCACTCCAGTGTTCTAATGGTACAATGTGTTTGCTCATTGCATCAGGAGGCTAATGGATGATTAGAAAACCCTTGTGCAATCATGTTAGGTCTGCAATGCTGTAATTGCTGCAAATGGAGGATTCTTTGACGAAAGCAAAGTTTGAAGGAAAAAATTATTATTTCAAATACAAATCATTATTTCTAACCTTGTCAATGTCTTGACTATATTTTCTATTCATTTTACAACTCATGGTGGTAAATAAGTGTGACTTTTCATGGAAAACACAAAATAATTGTCTGGGTGACCCCAAACTTTTGAACGGTAGTGTACATATCAGTCAATACAAATCAATCGCGTGATTAACTGGCGCCAGACTTCCTCTCCTTAGTCTGGGGATGTATAACAATAGTCATTGTTCTGGTTGTCCCCATAGGGCAGGGGTGTCCAACCATGTGCCATGGAGAGCCAAGACCCTGCAGGTTTTACCTCCAACCAGTGTCTTCAACAGCAGATTTCAGTGAACTTCTTCCCACTGATTGCTGATAAGTGAAAACACCTGCTGAAGAGACTGGGTAGAAGAGAAAACCTGTAGGGTCTTGGCTCTCCATGGCACATGGTTGGACACCCCTGCAGGGGCTCTCTGTTCATATGCAATCCCTGCTGAGCGTGAATATTATCAGTCTGCATTGTGCTAGTTGCCCACATGGCTCCCCCCAGAACAGTCAGAAGGGGCTGTGACCCCCCCTCCCCATAATTTGTAGTAAAGGTATATTAAATCAAATCATTTTTCCTGAATTAAGAAATATAAATACCTTAAGGTAGTTTATATTGTGATGTGAAGCTCTCCACTCACTGCTCCATTGAGTGTGCATTGCATTATGGGATATATTGGGTAACGTGACCATCAGTTGTACACTACTTTTCAAAACGCATTGTGGGATATTTTGTGTACTACAGTGAATGAAATTTTCAGTCAAGATTTTGAACAGCACTACAAAATGGCTGATTCACTATATAGTATACTATATGGGGAAGGAGTGAGCATTTCAAACACAGTATTAGTCTGTTATGTTTTACTGTCTCATTGATTTAATTTGGTGTGTGTCTCATTTTATTTTAGAGACTATTGTGTTTACATTGCGGAGAGTTCTGCTGAGCCAGTGTGGTATGAATGGATAGGCCTGTTCTTCCCTGTATTACTGTGTGATTCAGGTGTGAATTTATTGGTTGGGTAACTTGTGTGTTCGCAATTTTTCAAGGGGGGGGATGTAGGATAGTAATATATTAGTATGGCAGTACCCTAGGCTGGGAGGGGTGATGCCCCACCTTCGGGGGGGTGGCGTCACCTGGAATATAAAGGCCTGATGCAGGAGACCTCTGGTCTCCTTGCCACACTCCTGTACACGTGGTAGGGTCTTCCATTAAGGCGCTTTTCCATTTGGAACTCAAAGGCCTCCTTTAGAACGGTTCGGGCTCCATTGTCCGCTTTTCCTTTTGGAACCCAATGGCCTCACAGTTCGTTTTTTCGGAACTGTTCCACTTTTATCGACACTATTTTCGGCACCGTTAAAAGTAGGTCCGAAGGGTACCGGGACGGTTTCGTCACGCCACTGCTGGCCATTCATTGGTCTGTGCGTAGCGTCATGAGAGTGGGCATTACGCTGACTTTCGAGAATCGCTTGCTGGTCGCCATTTGCAATTTTTCGTCAGTGAGCCCGCGAACAAGTGATATTATAAACCACAACGATAGAATGGCTTAACAGAAATCAGCAGAAATCTAACACCGCAGTCCAGCAGAGTTTCCTGTGCGTTTCGGCTGATGAGAGAATGCAGAGGGAAGCAGACTGAGCTTGCAGTGGTGCGCACAAACAGACGCACCAGAAATTACACGGAGACGCACCGGGAATTAGACCCAGCCACCCGAATTGAATTGAATGTACAGCCGCGACGCACCCAACTTCAGCAGTTGAAGCCGTGATATTGTGATATACAGGACGGGGAGTGATGTGATATTCATGCTTTATGTTATTTTTTCCAACAGTGGAAAGTTCACTTAGGACAGACGAAAACTTAATCGTGTTTAAACGATGACCTAGCTTAATGCTATGTCCGTCCTTGTATGTTGTTTTTTTGTGTTGACAATATCTGATGAAATAAGCTAGTTGTAATCCTAGTTAAAAAGTTTATTTATTTATTTATTTATTTATTTTTTTACATGTTGCACTTTGGTGCTGTGCATGTACTTAATTTGTGTGTATTTCATTGTAGAGTCCAAACAGGATCTGCTCAGAATGGCGACATTTTGACACCAATGTATTTTGACAGGTAAACAACACATCATATTTATAGTCAAATCTTTTGCTTTTTAAAGCGAGGTAGTCGGATACGCAAAAGCCGATGGTGTATAGAACACGTATATTAGGATGTGAAATGTCGGCATCGAAACTGCTCCCATTTAGCTGTAATTAATATTCAAAAATGATATTTTCGGGAGGAAAGAATTCAATTTAAACAGCCACAGACCAAAAAACGTACATTTGCTCATGGAACAGGTCATTCACACTCGCAGACAATCGCGCTATACAGTGGGGCAAAAAAGTATTTAGTCAGCCACCAATTGTGCAAGTTCTCCCACTTAAAAGATGAGAGAGGTCTCCAATTTTCATCATAGGTATACCTCAAGTATGAGAGACAAAATGAGAAAAAAAAATCCAGAAAATCACATTGAAGGATTTTTAATGAATTAATTGGTAAATTCCTCGGTAAAATAAGTATTTGGTCAATAACAAAAGTTCATCTCAGTACTTTGTTATATACCCTTTGTTGGCAATGACAGAGGTCAAACGTTTTCTGTAAGTCTTCACAAGGTTTTCACACACTGTTGCTGGTATTTTGGCCCATTCCTCCATGCAGATCTCCTCTAGAGCAGTGCTGTTTTGGGGCTGTCGCTGGGCAACACGGACTTTCAACTCCCTCCAAAGATTTTCTATGGGGTTGAGATCTGGAGACTGGCTAGGCCCCTCCAGGACCTTGAAATGCTTCTTACGAAGCCACTTCTTCGTTGCCCGGGTGGTGTGTTTGGGATCATTGTCATGCTGAAAGACCCAGCCACGTTTCATCTTCAATGCCCTTGCTGATGGAAGGAGGTTTTCACTCAAAATCTCACGATACATGGCCCCATTCATACTTTCCTTTACACGGATCAGTCGTCCTGGTCCCTTTGCAGAAAAACAGCCCCAAAGCATGATGTTTCCACCCCCATGCTTCACAGTAGGTATGGTGTTCTTTCTCCTCCAAACACGACAAGTTGAGTTTTTACCAAAAAGTTCTATTTTGGTTTCATCTGACCATTTGACATTCTCCCAGTCCTCTTCTGGATCATCCAAATGCTCTCTAGCAAACTTCAGATGGGCCTGGACATGTACTGGTTTAAGCAGGGGGGCACGTCTGGCATTGCAGGATTTGAGTCCCTGGCGGCGTAGTGTGTTACTGATGGTAGCCTTTGTTACTTTGGTCCCAGCTCTCTGCAGGTCATTCACTAGGTCCCCCCGTGTGGTTCTGGGACTTTTGCTCACCGTTCTCGTGATCATTTTGACCCCACAGGGTGAGATCTTGCGTGGAGCCCCAGATGGAGGGAGATTATCAGTGGTCTTGTATGTCTTCCATTTTCTAGTTGCTCCCACAGTTGATTTCTTCACACCAAGCTGCTTACCTATTGCAGATTCAGTCTTCCCAGCCTGGTGCAGGTCTACAATTTTGTTTCTGGTGTCCTTTGACAGCTCTTTGGTCTTGGCCATAGTGGAGTTTGGAGTCTGACTGTTTGAGGTTGTGGACAGGTGTCTTTTATACTGATAAAGAGTTCAAACAGGTGCCATTAATACCGGTAACGAGTGGAGGACAGAGGAGCCTGTTAAAGAAGAAGTTACAGGTCTGTGAGAGCCAGAAATCTTGCTTGTTTGTAGGTGACCAAATATTTATTTTACCGAGGAATTTACCAATTACTTCATTAAAAATCCTTCAATATGATTTTCTGGATTTTTTTTTTTCCTCATTTTGTCTCTCATAGTTGAGGTATACCTATGATGAAAATTGGAGACCTCTCTCATCTTTTAAGTGGGAAAACTTGCACAATTGGTGGCTGACTAAATACTTCTTTTCCCCACTGTATGTGTCTGTAGGATTTTCTTTCCATGCACGCAAAAAAAGCATTTTTTTCCCCAGATCCGACTAAGTGCCAAATTTAAAGGAGCACAATTTCCACTGAATATGAAAGGGACTGAATTGAGATTTATTTGTGTGAATATTAATTACAGAGTAATTGAAAATGAATGGCACATCCAATAATAGCCACCATAAAATAAACCGCTTCTGTATTTATTTTTATCAGATCATTTCTGTGATCCTTTATGAGTTCTAGTCATAATAGTGTATCTTGCACCTTGGGGAATGGGAGATGTTCAGTCACCATTAGAATTTAGTTTATATGTGTAGTCTATAGTATTTCATCTTTAAACTCATTCAGTAATAGAACACATTACAAATATTTGAGACCCATTGTAGTGCTTCCTTTTATATTTTAGCAATACAAGCACAAAACACCACCCACACTTGAAACCAGGGCGACACAGCGGTGGCTAAACTTTATTGATAACGTTATTTCACAACATCACAACAACTCAGTATTTAAACTCAGTATAAATGGTGTAGAGATTGAAAGGGTATCCAGAATTAAAATCCTTGGTGTAATAATTGATAATAAACTGTGTTGGAAGTCACATATTAATTATATTAAAGGTAAAATATGCAAATCAGTCACAATACTGCTCAGAGTGAAATATTTGCTGAATCAACCCACACTATAGACTTTGTATCATTCATTAATGCTCCCATACATGACATCCATCCATCCATCTTCTACCACTTTTCCAGCGGTCCGGGTCGCAGAGGCAGCAGTTCAAGCAGAGAAGCCCAGACTTCCCTCTCCTCAGCCACCTGCTCCAGATCTTCAGAGAGGATACCAAGGTGTTCCCAGACCAACTGGGAGATGTTGTCTCTCCAGTGAGTTCTGGGTCTGCCCTGGGGTCTGAGAACTACTACCAAGCAACACTGTGTTTCAGTGCAAGGAGTCAGACTGTGGAACGCTTTTGGACCTGAATTAAAATCATGTACAAAGCTTGGACAATTTAAACAAAAACTAAAGGGATAAATACTCCAAACACACACACGTGGACAAAATTGTTGGTACCCCTCTGTTAATGAAAGAAAAGCCCACAATGGTCACAGCACAGTGACTACTTGTCACCCTTTAAATAGGCCGATTGATTACAAGTTTGACACGCCTCTGCAACATTGCGTGGAGGTCGGGGGCAGTGCCTTTGGCATGGCAAACCGGGGTGGTGGTTCCTCTCTTCAAAAAAGGGGACCGGAGGGTGTGCTCCAACTTTAGAGGGATCACACTCCTCAGCCTCCCTGGGAAGGTCTATGCCAAGGTACTGGAGAGGAGAGTCCGGCCGTTGGTCGAACCTCGGATTCAGGAGGAGCAATGTGGTTTTCGTCCTGGCCGTGGCACATCGGACCAGCTCTTTACCCTCTCGAGAATTCTTGAGGGTTCGTGGGAGTTTGCCCAACCAGTTTACATGTGTTTTGTGGACTTGGAGAAGGCATTTGACCGCGTCCCTCGTGGATTTTTGTGGGGGGTGCTTCGGGAGTATGGGGTATCGGGCTTGTTATTACGAGCTATTCGGTCTCTGTACGACCGTTGTGAGAGTTTAGTTCGTATTGCCAACACTCGGTCGGAGTCATTCCCAGTGAGAGTTGGACTCCGCCAGGGCTGCCCTTTGTCACCGGTCCTGTTCATAATTTTTATGGACAGGATTTCTAGGCGCAGCCAGGGAATGAAGGGTGTCATGCTTGGTGACCACAGGATCTCATCTCTGTTGTTTGCAGATGATGTTGTCCTGTTGGCTTCATCCAGCAATGACCTACAGCTCTTGCTGGGACGGTTTGCCGCTGAGTGTGAAGCGGCTGGGATGAGAATCAGCACCTCCAAGTCCGAGTCCATGGTCCTCAGCCGGAAAAAGGTGGATTGTCCTCTCCGGGTTGGGGACAGGCTCCTGCCCCAAGTGGAGGAGTTTAAGTATCTTGGGGTCTTGTTCACGAGTGAGGGGAAAATGGAGCGAGAGATCGACAGACGGATTGGAGCAGCATCTGCAGTGATGCGGACGTTGTACCGGTCTGTTGTGGTGAAGAGGGAGCTTAGTTCTAAGGCAAAGCTGTCGATTTACCAGTCAATCTACGTTCCTACTCTCACCTATGGTCACGAGCTTTGGGTAATGACCGAAAGAACGAGATCGCGGATACAAGCGGCCGAAATGAGCTTTCTCCGTAGGATTGCTGGACTCACCCTCAGAGATAGGGTGAGGAGCTCAGTCATCCGGGAGAGGCTCAGAGTAGAACCGCTGCTCCTCCACATTGAAAGGAGTCAGTTGAGGTGGTATGGGCATCTGATTAGGATGCCTCCTGGACGTCTCCCACTTGAGGTGTTTCAGGCACGTCCCACTGGGAGGAGACCCCGGGGCAGACCCAGGACTCGGTGGAGAGACTATGTCTCCCAGCTAGTCTGGGAACGCCTTGGTATCCCCTCTGAAGAGCTGGAGCAGGTGGCTGGGGAGAGGGAAGTCTGGGCTTCTCTGCTTGAACTGCTGCCTCCGCGACCCGGACCTCCGGAAAAGCGGTAGAAGATGGATGGATGGATGGATGATTACAAGTTTGTAGACACCTGTGATGTTAATTAGAGGACACATCTTGGTTGAACATGTCCCTATGGTCATGTTCATGTCCCTATGGCCTATTTTCAATCTTTTCTAGGAGTACCATCATTTTTGTCCAGGCCTGTTTCATGAGTTTGTTTTTTAAAATAATTCTGTTGAACCACAATTCAAAAGCACCGTCTGATTTTCATTGGTTAATTTTCATAGAATTTTTATTTATTACCACTTTTGTCAGATTCAAGTTATTTCTGTGACCCTTGTGGGTTTTTCTTTCATTAACAGAGGGGTACCAACAATTTTGTCCACGGCTGTATATACAAAACGACATGTAAAATCACACAAGGATTATCATATCCAGTCTGTGTTGTGCTGTTGCTTATTTTTTGTCACGTTTTGTCTCAGTTTCTTTTTTTTTTTTTACAGTTTGAATTTTGCACATTCTAAATAATCTGGAATTTGCTGGTGATTGGAATAAACAATTTTGTGATTTATGTGTTTGCATCATAATTTTCTATTTTGTCTGTTCAGACACCGGTGGGAAAAGAGTCAACAGTACGAACCATTTATCAGTGACTTTGAAAATAATGGCTCATTTTAAGAAAAATAACCAACACAATTATTTGCTGAAGACTGTAAAACAAAATAGAGACATCTGCAAAAGTACAAAGGTTTATTGTCAAAATTCCCAGGGCAATACTACATGAATACATGTATGGTTCACTGTTGATGCAGAGAATATATATTTATACAGTATCTACATGTAGTCAGCAATACTCAATACGATATATTTCCAGTTAATCCACGTATTTCTCCATGTAACCTTGGGACTGCTTTATTTTAATTACTTCTAATCCTAGATCCATTTGTTTTGGATTAAAATGCATCATAATTGCTAAATATATCTTATGCCTAACTCAGTACTGTTTACCTGTTGAAATATATATTTAACGGCTCATATGGCACCTGATCCATGTTTTGCCACGACACCACTGGCTGGAGCAGATAAATTCCATGACGTCTCAACAGTCTCTCCATGATTTTGACATAGATCATGTACTTTTACCTAACCATCTATTTGTCGAGAAAAGTAATTTTTGATATTCATGTGCTGTGAGCCAATAAATGATTAAAATCTAACAATACTTCACTGTCTGATTAATGATTCTGTATAATATATGGGTCTCACTTTCTGACATGAGTGTCCAAAAATATTTAACTTTTGCATTATTTTTGGAGATGTATTGCTGCATGTTTTGATGTTGATTTTACTGAACAGGATTATGGCGCCAATTCACGGGGAGCGTAGCACCGCCTCCAACTCCCTCCAAATCCCGCCTCCGACTCCCTCCTTCTCCCACCCATGCTACAGTGAGCCTTGTGCTGTGGAAAAACATGGGTACCGAACTGTACTGTTCCGTTCCAGGCCAAAAGAGGCCTTTGAGTTCCAAATGGAAAAGCGCCTTTAGTGTGTTATAGTTCTTGTGAATAAACCTTATAAAACTTCACCTCGAAAGTAGCCTCCAACAGCTCCTACCTCTGTGGTTAAACATGAGTATTTTTTGAGCAAGAAGCTCGCAATTAATGCCAGCATTAAATGCATTTAAAGTTGTCTTGCGCACAGAGAAAAAGTGACTGTTTCAGTAAAGAACAGCTTCTTCTAAGTGGCGACCTTTCATTTATCTCTGCTTTGTTTTATTTTCTCATTCACTTACATGCTGTTGTGATAAGCAGCTATTTCATGGAAGTAAATCCTCTAAATATGCGTTTTTAATGGGCTGGTCCAGGGGTGTCAAACATAAGCCAAAAACGGCCCACCAGGGGATCCAAAGTTTTCTCTGAATTCACAGCTTTATTTCTAGTAAATTTCTGACTTTCTACTGATTACAATAGTTTGTGTAATGCTGAGACATTTTTTCTTTAAGATTGTGGCATACATATTTGAGTTGCTTAGGCTGCATATGTATATTACTGTTGCCTCACGTCTCAGAATGAACAATAAGTCTGGGTCTCCTGGGGATAACAGGAGGGTGCGAAATGTGATCTTTAGAGATGGCCTTGAGAGACTTCCTGACCACCAGGGTTTTAGGTGGAGGGGAGAAGACCTGGGGGATGATGTATTGTGTCTTGGGATTTAAAGACAATGTGACTCTGTACTTTGATGTCCCTGGTATAAAAAGGACAGATGTGGGAGGATGGTTCTCTTTTCTGTTTGAGAGGATGTTGGAGATACGTGATGTGAATAAACCTGAATTGAGAAATAAACTCAGCCTCATCTTTTCACGCTCTCCACACTGGTGACCTTAAGATGTATCATGGACAAAAGAAATTCCCCCGAGCCGGACTCGCCAGGAACCAGCCAGGCGAACGCAGTATCAGTCAAACTACCAGATTTCTGGCAGGACAATCTGGACTCCTGGTTCCTCTTGGCGGAAGCTCAATTCGCTCTCCGTGGAATAACGGCAGATGACACGAAATTCTACCACGTTATCGCCAAGCTCGACAACCGCACGGCTCGTCATGTGCAGAGCCTGGTGCAGCACCCACCGGCCGAAGACAAATACGGCAGGTTGAAGGCTGCGCTCATTCAGCGCTTCACTACGTCAGTCCAGGAAAGAGCAGAGAGACTCCTGGCCCTGAACGACTTGAGAGACAGCACACCCGTCGACCTGATGGAAGACATGCTGAGGCTGAGGGGCTCAGATGGCGACGACCCGCTCTTCACCCACATTTTCCTGAGAACCCTACTGTCGGAGACGAGAGCGACCCTGGCCGGTTCACCGTTGTTGGCCCAGCGGGACTTCCGCGCGCTGGCCCAGGAGGCACAGCGGATTCTCAACGCCAGCAGACAGTGTGCGGCCACCGCAGCAGTGACAGGACTCGACGCGAGGGCCGGAGATGGCAGGTGGCCAGAGACGGCGGCAGCAGACCCACCGGCAACGGCGGTGGTGAAGGCCAAACATCGCGGAGGAGATGACCTCTGTTTCTACCATCGTCGCTTCGCAGAGAGGGCACGCAAGTGTATACCACCGTGTCAGTTCAAGAGCTCGGGAAATGCCAGAGCCGAGGGTCGGTAGCAGCCGCGGCCCTCGGTGAACAGAACAAGCTGCTCTACTTGACGGATGCGCGTTCGGGGAGGCAATTCCTCATGGACATAGGCTCCCAAGTGAATTTCATCACGCCAACCTATGCTGACCGGCTGGCAGGCCCCGGGAGTCACGGAGCATCGGCAGCGAATGGCTCGAGCATTAAGACCTTCGGTGAGAAAACTCTGCTTCTGTCCCTGCATGGCCGCACATATGAGTGGACTTTTATTATAGCGGCGGTGAGCTTCAACATGTTAGGTGCTGATTTTCTGTGCTCACATGGGTTGTTGGTTGATCTCCCTAATAGACGCTTGGTTAATGCACTCTCTTTTTACTCTATCCCCTGTGCAGCTCGAGTGACCCCGCCCACAGCACAAGCCAACGTCGCTACGGCAAGCGGTAAGTTCCACACACTCCTCACCCAGTTTCCAGCACTCACGGTTCCCACATTTTCAGCAGCCATGGCTAAACACGGAGTGGAGCATTTTATTACTACAGCCGGTCCCCCCGTTTTTGCAAAAGCTCGGCGCTTGGATGCAGCTAAACTGACCATAGCGCGCGAGGAGTTCTCCAATCTTGAAAAGTTGGGCATCATTCGGCGTTCGAAGAGCCCATGGGCTTCCCCGCTTCACATTGTCCCTAAAGCTGACGGCTCGTGGCGACCTTGCGGTGATTTCCGCAGGTTGAACAACGCTACAGCACACGACCGTTACCCAATCCCGCATATTCAAGATTTTTCCATACATTTGGCGGGGGCGCGCGTTTTTTCCAAAATAGACTTGGTTCGTGGCTACCATCAAGTCCCAGTGCGCGCTGAGGACATACCCAAAACAGCGGTAATAACCCCGTTTGGCTTGTTTGAGTTTTTGCGCATGCCGTTTGGGCTTAAAGTCGCCGTGCAGATGTTCCAATACATGATGGACGCGGTGTTGCGTGATCTCCCCTTCGTGTTCGTCTACCTGGACGACATTTTGGTAGCCAGTGCGTCCGAAGACGAACACGAAAATCACCTCACAGCAGTTTTCCGGAGTTTGGGAGAGCACGGGTTAATAATCAACCCAGTGAAGTGTCAGTTCAGGGTGACACAGATTGATTTTTTGGGGCACCGCGTCTCCTCAGATGGAGCGGTTCCTCTGCCTGACAAAGTGCGCGCAATAACAAATTTTCCCCAGCCACAAACGGTCAAAGCGTTACAAGAGTTTTTGGGAATGGTGAATTTTTATAACCGTTTCCTCCCCCGCGCAGCGCAGCTCATGCAACCACTGTATGCTGCGCTTAAAAAGCAAAAACCCACAAATACAATCGAATGGTCCCCGGAGCGGGAGCGTGCATTCTCGGAGGTCAAAACAGCCCTGGCAAACGCTGCGTTGTTAGCACATCCAGACCCAACGGCCCGCATATCGCTCACTACTGACGCGTCAGACATGGCCATAGGCGCGGTAGTAGAGCAACATGTTGCCAGGGCTTGGCAGCCGCTCGTTTTTTTCAGCAGGACTTTGCGCGACACTGAGCGAAAATACAGCGCGTTCGACAGGGAGTTGTTAGCGCTCCACTTGGCCATTCGCCACTTCCAGTTCTGGCTGGAAGGTCGTCGTTTCACTGCGTTCGTCGACCACAAGCTGCTGACTTTCACGATGGCCAAGGTTTCAGAGCCGTGGTCAGGCCGGCAGCAGAGGCAGCTGGCTGCAATCTCAGAGTTTACTACCAATATTCAACACGTAGCGGGTAAACTTAATGTAGTGGCAGACTGTCTCTCGCGCGCCATAACTGCTCCAGTCCGCGTAGGGGTAGATTATACTGCCATGGCCGCGGAGCAGGCTAGCAGCGCGGAAGTACGCGCGGCCCCGGTCCGTGTGGGGATAGATTATGCAGCCATAGCCGCGGATCAGGTTAGCGATGCGGATGTGTGTGCGCTCCAGTCTGGACCAACAGGGTTAAGGCTGGAGAGCAGGGTGCTGCAAGATGGTATGCCCCCCCTAATTTGTGATGTCTCCACCGGATGACCGCGTCCGGTGGTGCCGACCGCGTGGCGCCGCCGCGTTTTTGACTCGATTCATTCTCTGGCGCACCCGGGGGTGCGCGCGTCGGTCAAAATGGTAGGAGAGAAGTTTGTGTGGCCGAGCCTGCGCAAGCACGTTAAGGAGTGGGCAAGAGCCTGCATGGCTTGCCAGCGAGCCAAAATACACAAACACACTAAAGCCCCCTTAGAGTCGTTTAACATCCCGGCCAAGAGGTTCGATCATGTGCATGTCGACCTCGTAGGCCCCCTCCCGCCGTCACAGGGGTGCACACATCTTTTGACAATGGTGGACCGCACCACGCGTTGGCCTAAAGTGGTCCCACTGGCATCAACCACAGCCGAGGAGGTGGCGCGTGCGTTTTTAACGGCTTGGGTAGCGCATTTTGGAGTTCCGTCGGATATTACGTCCGACAGAGGCCCTCAATTTGTTTCCGAGCTTTGGTCAGCGATGGCCTGCAGCCTGGGGGTAACGATCCACCGCACTACCGCGTACCACCCTCAGGCTAATGGTTTATGCGAACGTTTCCATAGGTCATTGAAAGCAGCCCTCAGAGCGTCGCTTACGGATACAAATTGGGTAAACAGGCTACCATGGGTTTTATTGGGGTTGCGCTCTGCACCTAAAGAGGACTTAAAAGCCTCCCCAGCTGAGTTGGTGTTTGCACAGCCACTCCGGCTGCCCGGGGAGTTTCTCCCGGATAATCCTGCGCCAGAGTGCCCCCCTGCTCAGCGGTTACTGAGCGACACGGGAGCGAGCACGCTTCCTGGCCCCGTTCATCACAGTTTTCCGCGCGTTTTTGTACCTAAGGCTTTAAAAAATGCGGAGTTTGTTTTTGTCAGACACGATGCTCAGCGCCCAACCCTGCGACCGCCTTATGATGGCCCATTTAGAGTGCTGGAAACAGGTGATAAGCATTTTTTGCTAGATTTGGGGGGCAGGAGGGAAACAATTGGCATAGACAGACTCAAACCTGCTTTTGTGATGGCTGACGAAGCTGTGCAGTTGGCGAGGGCTCCTCGACGCGGCAGACCTCCCAGGGAGTATGTCCCAGAGCTCCCACAGGGATTGACTAACAGTTCTCATCCTCAGATAGCAGATTCACAGCAGGATGGTGCCGTGGGAGTGGTAAAGCCCGCTTACAGCAGGTTTGGAAGACGATTGAAGCCCAAACAGCACGTGGACTGATGTTTGTGATTTTATCGTGTTGTATTGTTTCATCTTAGACGTTTGGGGGGGGGGGTCATGTGGCACACATATTTGAGTTGCTTAGGCTGCATATGTATATTACTGTTGCCTCACGTCTCAGAATGAACAATAAGTCTGGGTCTCCTGGGGATAACAGGAAGGTGCGAAATGTGATCTTTAGAGATGGCCTTGAGAGACTTCCCGACCACCAGGGTTTTAGGTGGAGGGGAGAAGACCTGGGGGATGATGTATTGTGTCTTGAGATTTAAAGACAATGTGACTCTGTACTTTGATGTCCCTGGTATAAAAAGGACAGACATGGGAGGATGGTTCTCTTTTCTGTTTGAGAGGATGTTGGAGATACGTGATGTGAATAAACCTGAATTGAGAAATAAACTCAGCCTCATCTTTTCACGCTCTCTACAAGATGACATTTTTTCTCATCAGTTTTCTTTTTCTTTTTTCTGATGAGAACAAGGGGCCCTTGATGTTGCTGTGTCCAAGATGATTTAAGTATGCATTTAAAAGTAATGTGAAAGTTACTTTTCCAAGTAACTAGTTACTTTAATCATGCAGTAACTCAAAAGTAACTCAGTTACTTTTGAAATGAACTAGTAACTAACTAGTTACTTTTTTAGTAACGCCCAATACTGAGCTTAATAAATTAGAATATTATCAAGTTGATTAATGTCAGTTCAATTCAGAAATGAAACTGATGTAGATTACACACAGAAATTTCTTTTAATTTTGATGATTATGGCTTACAGCTCACGAAAACCCCAAGTTCAGTTTCTCAAAAAATAGATTACATAAAATTAATTCTAAAAAAAAAATGATTTTTTTTGGTTTATTTACTTCATGACTAGAAACTTTTGTTGTGCCAAAAATGAAAAAATAATAGAACTGAAAATCATTTTGTTAAACTAACAGTCCTGCCAAACTGTTCTCAACTTGTCATTGAAAAGAGTAAATCTGTTTTGTGCAAATACAATTTTTTTTAATGTGGTTTTGTATTTGTTAGTGGTTTGATTAATGCAACTGGAATCATTTTTGCAAGTTTGAAAAAGTAGCATGCTGCAGAGTTGTGTCTTAATGTTTTTGAAAGTATAATGCTTCTGATTTGTGTCAATGAAAATATTAAACTGCAGCAGCTGTTCTCAAAAATCATATGCCATAAACCAGAAAGGAATCTAATCACCACACAGACAAAAAATTCCGACTCATAAGATAAGTCTTTATTAGTCCCACAATGGGGAAATTCCAGGATTGCAACAGCACAGGAATAACAACACTCAGAGCAACAATCAGAAGGCAAGAGAAAAAACAAGAGCAGCAAGTATACATTTGTATGTATATATATATATATATATATATATATATATATATATATATATATATATATATATAGAGCGAGAGAGAGAGAGAGAGAGAGAGAGAGAGAGAGAGAGAGAGCGAGAGAGAGACAGTGCGGAGCATTGTAGCTCGAAGGGATAGATGTATAAATATATAAACACAGTGCTGAGCATTGTAGCTGGATGGAATAATATGTAGATATATAAACACACACAGTGCAGAGCATTGTAGCTAGACGGAATAAATATATGAATATGTAAATACACAGTGCGGAGCACTGTAGCTAGACGGAATAAATATGTAGATATGTAAACAGTGCAGAGCATTGTAGCTAGATGGAATGAATATGTGAATATATAAACGCACAGTATGGAGCATTGTAGCTAGATGGAATAATATGTAGATATATAAACACACAGTGCGGAGCATTGTAGCTAGACGGAATAAATATGTAGATATTTTGAAGCATCAAACTCGACAATCAGAGGGAGGGCTGGCCCACCCCCACCATCGGTCGGACCAGCTTTTACCATCAACACAGCGGACACACGGAGGACCCTAACCAGAGTCAACCCACGCAAAGCTGCAGGTCCAGACAACATTCCGGGACATGTGCTCCGAGACTGCGTGAGCGAGTTGGCGGATGTCCTGACTGACATTTATAACATCTCCCTGAGTCAGGCCATCGTTCCCAGATGCTTCCGTGGCCGTTCCGGACGGCGTATTTCCCTCCACCCTGAGACACTGTGCGAAAGAGCTGGCTCCTGTCTTCACAGACATTTTTAACACCTCCCTTAAGCTATGCCACGTGCCGACCTGCCTCAAATCCTCCACCATCATCCCTGTCCCCAAGAAGCCACGGATCACTGGAGTTAATGACTACAGACCTGTAGCACTCACCTCTGTAGTCATGAAGTCCTTTGAGCGCCTGGTCCTGCCCCACCTCAAGTCCATCACCACTCCCCTCCTGGACCCGCTGCAGTTTGCCTACCGAGCCAACAGGTCTGTGGACGACGCAGTCAACCTGGCCCTCCACTCCATCCTGCAGCACCTGGACTCCCTGGGAACCTACGCCAGGATCCTGTTTGTGGACTTCAGCTCTGCATTCAACACCATCCGCCCCGCTCTGCTCCAGGACAAGCTGTCCCTGCTCGGCATGCCTGACTCCCTCTGTAGGTGGATCACCGACTTCCTGACGGACCGGAGGCACCATGTGCGGCTGGGGAAGACTGTCTCAGATTCTCTCAGCATCAGCACCGGATCACCCCAGGGCTGTGTACTTTCCCCCCTACTCTTCTCCCTCTATACCAACTCCTGCACCTCCAGCCACCAGTCTGTTAAGCTGATCAAGTTTGCGGACGACACCACCCTCATCGGGCTCATCTCCAACGGCGACGAGTCCGTCTACAGGAGAGAGGTGGCCCAGCTGGCGTCCTGGTGCAGCCACAACAACCTGCAGCTGAACGCTCTGAAGACAGTGGAGATGATTGTGGACTTCAGGAAAGTCACAACCCCTCTGCCCCCCCTCACCCTCACAGGCTCTCCCATCACCACTGCAGATTCCTTCCACTTCTTGGGCACCACCATCACCCAGGACCTCAAATGGGAGCTGACCATCAGCTCCCTCATCAAAAAGGCCCAGCAGAGGATGTTCTTCCTGCGGCAGCTGAGGAAGCTCAAGCTACCCACCAAGATGTTAGTGCAGTTCTACACGGCCATCATCGAGTCCATCCTCACCACCTCCATAACCGTGTGGTACGCAGGAGCCACTGCCAGGGACAGACTAAGGCTGCAGCGCGTCGTGCGCACTGCTGAGAAGGTAATCGGCTGCAAGCTCCCATCTCTCCAGGACCTGTACATCTTCAGGACCCAGAGGCATGCAGGCCGGATCATAGCCGATCCTTCACACCCTGATCACGTACTGTTTGCCCCCCTCCCCTCAGGTAGAAGACTTCGGTCCATTCAGACTAAAACCTCCCGGCACATGAACAGCTTCTTCCCCTCTGCCATCAGACTGCTGAACACTAAGTGACTTACTGACTCTCGTGCACTACGTACAGCAGCTCAACCGGTCTCATTACAATTATCACTGTTTTCTTTTGCACTACCGACTGCACTATGTGGTACTCCACAATATCTGCTGCTTGCTAATATATTTAAAAACTGCTTTGACTAGTATTACTCATTCTTATTCTACACTTATTGCATGTATAGTTTTTTATTCTTTTATCTTATCATGTTTAATGTTGCAGCATTGCACCGAGACAAATTCCTAGTTTGTGTACTACATGAACAATAGCAATAAATCTGATTCTGATTCTGATTCTGATTCAAGACCTCTATCATTGTACCGGTGGCAAAGAAACCAGTGGTGTCCTGTTTGAATGACTATCGTCCTGTTGCACTGACACCAATTGTGATGAAGTGTTTTGAACGGCTTGTCAAACCACACATTACAGCCTGCCTCCCTGCATCACACGACCCGCTCCAGTTTGCATATCGTTCAAACCGCTCCACGGAGGATGCTATAGTCACCACCCTACACTCTGTCATCACCCACCTGGACCAGAAAGACACCTACGCCAGACTCCTGTACATTGATTTCAGTTCAGCATTCAACACCATTATTCCCCAGAGACTGATGGAGAAATTACTCCTTCTTGGTCTGAACACCGCCACATGTCTCTGGATCCTGGATTTCCTGGCTGAGAGACCTCAGTCTGTCCGGGTTGGAAACAACATCTCCAACTCTGTCACGCTGAGTACCGGATCCCCTCAAGGCTGTGTACTCAGTCCACTGTTGTTTACACTTCTAACACATGACTGTGTATCCAGACACGAGGGGAACCAGATTATTAAGTTTGCAGATGACACCACGGTGGTGGGACTTATTCAGAGGGATGAGGAATCAATGTACAGGGAAGAAGTGAGAGACCTGGAGGGCTGGTGCAGGGAGAACAATCTGGTGCTCAACGTGGACAAAACAAAGGAGATGATTATCGACTTCCGGCGGTCACAGCCTGAGCATGTCCCCCTCAGCATCGGCGGCCGTTTAGTGGAGAGAGTAGAGAACATCAAGTTCCTCGGAGTGCAGATCTCGCAGGACCTGACCTGGAGCAAGAATTCCTTGGAGATCAGGAAGCGGGCTCAACAGAGACTACACTTCTTGAGGAAACTCAAACAGGCCTCTCTCCCCATCTGCATCCTCAGGACCTTCTACAGAGGTGTGGTGGAGAGTGTTCTGACGTACTGCATTGCTACATGGTACTCCAGCTGCAGTATGTCAGACAAAAAAGCCCTGCAGGGGATAGTCAAGGGGGCGGAGAGGGTAATTGGAGTCTCCTTCCCCTCTGTCCAAGAACTTTTTCAGAACCGTTGTAGGAGCAGGGCACTGAACATTGTCAAGGACCGTTCTCACCCTCTGCATAAACACTTTGATCTTCTTCCATCTGGTAAACGATTCCGGAGCATCAGAGGCAGAACCACCAGACTGATCAACAGCTTCCTTCCACAAGCTGTCAGGATGCTGAACAGCTGACCCGGAATCTCTCATACACACTACTGCACCTACGGACATTTTGTATATTATAGTTAGTTATTCTTTTTCCCCAAGTATGTCTCAGGGATGTGTGAATGGATGGGGGGGTGGGGGTGGGGGGTGTAGCTATGTGGGAGTGTGTCTTAAATCATGCTGCTTCTTATATGGATGCCGAGAGAAACGCAATTTCATCTTGCCTGCACTACAGTTGTATGTACAGCAATATGACAATAAAGTTTGATTTGATTTGATTTGATTTTGATTTGATATGTAAACACACAGTGCGGAGCATTGTAGCTAGATGGAATGAATATGTGAATATATAAACGCACAGTGCGGAGCATTGTAGGTAGATGGAATAATATGTAGATATATAAACACACAGTGCGGAGCATTGTAGCTAGACGGAATAAATATATGAATATGTAAACACAGTGCGGAGCATTGTAGCTAGACGGAATAAATATGTAGATATGTAAACACACAGTGCGGAGCATTGTAGCTAGATGGAATAAATATGTAGATATATAAACACACACAGTGTGGAGCATTGTAGCTAGATGGAATAAATATGTAGATATATAAACACACAGCGTGGAGCATTGTTGCTAGGTGGAATAAATATATAAACACACACAGTGCAGAGCATTGTAGCTAGATGGAATGAAACAGCACAACCGTCTACTTAGTTATCCTACATGGTATGATTATGTACCCATACATATTCTCACCCTCCGTAGCGACCGGTATTTTCCTAGTTGTATACCGGAGGGGACCATTGTGTAAGTCTGTTGCGTCTTTTGTGTTCAATACTATTAGGTTGTCACGTCTTTTTGCTATCTCTGCGAGCAGCCCTGCTTAGGTTGTACAGTCTGACAGCCATAGGTAGGAAGGACCTGCGAAACCTCTCGGTTGTGCACCTAGGATGATGTAGTCTGCTGCTAAATGAGCTCCTCAGTGCATTCAGTATCTCCTGCATAGGGTGGAACTCGGACTCCAGCATAGATGACAGTTTAGCCACCATCCTTCTCTCTCCCATCTCCTCCACTGGGTCAAGGCGCTGCCCCAGGACAGAGATAGCTTTCTTGATCAGTTTGTTCAGTCTCTTCCTATCGGCTGCTGTAATGCCACTTTCCCAGCAGACCACTCCAAAAATGATGGCTGATGCCACCACCGTGTCATAGAATGTCTTCAGCAGTGCCCCTTGTACACCAAAAGACCTGAGTCTCCTCAGTAGGAACAGCCTGCGCAGTCCCTTCTTGTAGAGTGCGTCAGTATTGTGTGACCAGTCTAGTTTATTGTTCAGATGAACACCCAGGTACTTATAGGATGTCACCATCTCGATGTCTGTTCCCTGTATATTTACTGGTGCTGTGAGGGGTTGTCCTTGCCTGCGGCAGTCCACCACCAGCTCCTTAGTTTTCCTCGCGTTGATCTGGAGGCAGTTCCGATGGCACCAGTCCACGAAGTCCTGGATAAGCCCTCTGTACTCAGCTTCATCTCCGTTGGAGATGAGGCCAACAATCGCAGAGTCGTCAGAACTTCTGTAGATGGCAGTGTGTTGTGTTGTGTGAGAAGTCCGCAGTATAAAGGGTGAACAGGAAGGGAGCCAAAACCGTTCCCTGGGGGGCCCCTGTGCTACCGATGATCGTGTCGGACACACAGTCCCGGGTTCTCACAAACGGGTAGTCCAGGATCCATGATGACAGGTGCTGGTCCACCCCTGCGCACAGCAGCTTGTCCTTCAGGATCATCGGTTGGATGGTGTTGAAAGCACTGGAGAAGTCAAGAACATGATCCTCACCGCATTCCCGGGCTTCTCCAGGTGGGACAGAGAACGGTGAAGGAGGAAGATCACCGCATCCTCCACCCCAATGCCATGCTGGTAGGCAAACTGGAGTGGATCCATCGCTGGTCCCACCAGGGGGCGGAGGTGAGCAAGGAGCAGTCTCTCCAGGGTCTTCATCATGTGGGACGTCAAGGCCACTGGTCTGTAGCTGTTCAGATCTTTGGGGTGGGAAGTCTTTGGTACAGGTACCACACAAGATGTTTTCCACAGCTGTGGTACCCTCCCCAGCTTCAGGCTCAGACTGAAGATGTACTCCACAATCCCACACAGCTGGTCTGCACAGGACTTGAGGAGCTTTGCGCTGATGCCGTCCGGTCCCGACGCCTTCCTCGCCTTGATCTTCCTCAGCTCCATCCTCACCTGGGTCTTAGTGAGGGTCAGGTTGGGGGGCTGTGTGTTGGGAGTGGGGGGGTGCTGGTGGAGTGGGGAGTGGGCAGCAGGACTTGATGTCTTTAGAGGCAGCAGTGGTTGTTGTGCAGTCGGGGGGAGGGCGGTTGGTCAAACCTATTGAAAAACAGATTCAGATTGTTCGCCCACTCCCTGCCCCCCGTGGCCTGGGGGGAGGTATTCTGGAGCCCAGAGATGGTTTTAAGGTTTCTCCAGACCCCGCTGATGTCGCTCTGTTGCAGCTTGCCCTCCATCTTCTTCCTGAAGCTGTCCTTGCCTTCTCTGATCTTTCTCCTCAGCTCCCTCTGTACGGACTTCAGCATCTCCCTGTTCCCCGACCTGAAAATCCTCTTCTCTCTCAGAAGTGTTTTTATCTCAGGGTTGATCCAGGGTTTGTTGTTTGAGCAACACTGTATGGTCTTGGTGGGAACGGTGTTGTCCACACAGAAGCTGATGTAGTCCGTGATGGTGTGAGTGAGGCCATCAATGTCCTTATGGCGGCACATGGGGAAAGCATAATTGTGTAACATCTTAGATAAGAACAAAGAGCAGAGGTTCCCTGGTGAGATAATAGGGAGATGTGAAGGATGAATGCAGTGTGACCTTTTGTGTATGAGAAACTTCTAGAAGGATGGTAAAGGATTAAGGAAGTGAATGCAATGTGACCTTTTGTGTGTTAGAAGCTTCTGGAGGAATGCCATAGCATTTAAGAGAAGAGTCTTTGCTGAGATGTCATTCTGTCTGTGCTTCTTGTGTGAGCTGTGTAATAAATCGTCTGAAGCCAAATCCGCCTCTTTCTTTACACGCTCCACATCCTCACCATGTGGATCGCAGAACTGCTCCCAGGTGGTAGTTTCAAAACAGCCCTTTAGAGTGTCCATTGCCTCCTCAGACCATAACTTCACTGTGCGCATGGCCGGAGGTTGTCTGTGCACTAGGGGTTTGTACACCGGCCGGAGATGAACCAAGTTGTGATCCGATCTCCCGAGTGGGGGGAGTGGTGATGAGGTGTACGCCTCCTTAGTGTTTGCGTAGAATAAGTCCAGTGTTTTATTGTCTCTACTGTGGCATGTGACATACTGGGTAAACGTGGGTAGAATGGGAGACAGTGAAACATGGTTGAAATCGCCTGAGATGAGGAGAAGAGCATCTGGGTGTTCTGTCTGCAGCCTGCCAGTTGCTGAATGGATGACGTCACGCGCTGTCCCAGCGTTCGCCGTCGGATTTGCATAAATAACAATGCAGATCACGTGTGAGTATTCCCTTGGGAGATATGTAGGCTGCATGCTAACAGCTAGCAACTCAATGTCTTTGCTGCAGTGTTGTTGTTTTTTTTTTTAATATATATTTTATTCAGATTTTTTTAAAAATAAGACAGAACAATAAACACTGCCAGTGCTCAAGAAAATACACAAAGAAATAAATGATTGTTACACAAAGCCCATATAATTACAAAAGTGTAAGCAGTCCATGATAAGCAAGTTTCATAATACAATCCTTTCATGTTACAGGCTGAGTCTTCTTTTTCTTAATGTGATCCATAAGAGGTCCCCAAATTTTAGTAAACATATCTTGAGTGTTAGACAAATGATATTGAATCTCTTCAAGGTACAAGCAGGATGCCAAATCGTTGAACCAGTTAATATAACTGGGCGGCGTGTTGGCCTTCCATTCCTTCAGGATGACCCTCTTTGCAACAATCATGCCAAATCTGATAGCATGCTGAAGTGACTGTGAGCAGAGCAAAGTTTGATCTGAACAACCAAGTATTACTGTTAAGACATCAGGTATTATGACTTTTTTATATATGACACTGTACAAATTAAAAATCTGAGACCAAAAATTTTTAAGCGAGGGGCAGGAGAAAAATAAATGACATAAAGTACCATCACTTATTTTACACTTGTCACATAGTGGTGAAATGGTCGGAAAAAGTCTATTAAGGCGAGTCTTAGAGTAATGTAATCGGTGTATTACTTTAAATTGTATTAGTTGAAGTCTGACATTTACTGAACATGAATGAATACCAACTAAGGCTCTTTCCCATAGATCATGTGAGATCTCTATACCTGCATCCCTCGTCCATGCCTCCTTGACATGGGTCGAAGACGTTGGCCAAGAGAAAAGATTAACGGATTCTGAAACTAAATGCTTGGAGGTTGGGTGTTTTCTCAAAACCTCATAGAAATCATGTTGTACAGGAAGTTTGACAAAATGGGTTAAAGACTGTTGTACAAAATGTCTAATCTGCAGGTACCTGAAAAAAAATGACCAGGTGGGAGATTGAACTTCATTTGTAATTGTGTAAAAGATGCAAAGTTTTTGTTGATATACAGGTCCTTTATTGAAAGAATACCTTTATTTGACCATTGCCTGAACACAGGATCTGATAAAGCTGGTTTGAAAGCAGGGTTTTGGCATATAGGTGCATATATAGAAAGGTCAGGAAGATGCAATATCTTCTTAATTTGTTTCAGAATTCTGAAGGAGTTGTGCAGCACAAAGTCATGTCTGAACACATTCAGAGGGACGTCGACCTTGCTAAATAATAAAGCAGATAAAGATGTACCAATGAGAGATTGACAGTTATGAGATTCAAGTGCAGGCCAACACGGTATTTGATCCGCATAATGATTATCTTGGGACCAGAAGACCAAGGCCCTAGCTTTGCAGGCCCAATAATAATGTCTCATAATAGGCAACCCAAGACCACCCTCGACCGAGGGTTTTTGGAGATGTAATTTAGAGACACGGGGGTTTTTGCCAGCCCAAATAAAGGAGATGATAATGGAATCAACTAATTTTAAAAAAAGATGCTGTAAGAAAAATTGGCAGATTCTGAAATAAATATATAAATTTAGGAAGTACAATCATTTTGACAACATTTACTCGTCCAATTAGAGAAATTGGTAGTAATTTCCATTTCTCAATCATGCTCCTAATCTTATTTAATAGTTCTGTAAAATTCAATTTGAAAATAAGTTTGGGATTCCTAGGAATGGTGATTCCTAAATATTCAAAGTGCTCATTTGATATTTTAAAAGGTAATGTGTTGAGAAATGTTTTATCTAGACCATCTGAAAGAGGCATGAGAACACTTTTCTCCCAGTTAATGGTAAAACCAGAGAACTGACCAAATTCCCTAATGATCTCGAGAAGAGGTGGAAGAGACTGTCTAATGTCAGACAGTGTCAAAATGACATCATCAGCGTACAAGCCAATAGTACATTCAAATGCGCTATATCTAAACCCTACTATTTCAAGCTCCATCCTGATGGCAATAGCAAGTGGTTCAAGCGCCAGAGCAAAAAACATTGGCGATAGGCAACAGCCCTGCCTGGTCCCGCGATGTAATAAAAATGGGGCAGATTTATTGTTGTTAGTAAGTACATATGATCTAGGACGTGCATAGAGCATTTTTGCGATAGCTATAAATCTGTCACCAAAGCCAAATCTTTTAAGAGTAATAAACATATACTCCCACTCAATTTGATCGAAGGCCTGTTGTGCATCCAAGGAGACAACAGCAGAATATGGTGGGTTGTTAGAATACATGACGTTCAGAAGTCTACGAGTATTCGAAAATGCAAACCTTTCGGGGATAAACCCGGTTTGGTCACTATGAATTAAGGAACCAATGTGTTCGTTCAAGCGGTTTGCCAAAACTTTTGCAACAATTTTCTGGTCACTATTTAAAAGGCTGAGAGGGTGATAAGAGGCTAGATTTGTTTCATCTTTACCCTTCTTCAACAGTAGACAAATGTTCGCATCGTATAATGTCTCTGGGAATGATCCTTCTTTCACGAAAGAGTTTATCATACGAAGCAACAATGGAGCAAGTTTATCAATGTGAATTTTATAAAATTCAATGCCAAATCCGTCAGGGCCACAAGCCTTACCATTTGGAAATGAACGGATGGCAGCTTTAATCTCCTCTAGTGTGAAGTCAGCATCCAACTGTTGTTTGGCATTTTCACTCAATGCGGGTATATCCAATCTATTTAAGAACCCCCATATGTCTTCCTTTGATGACGATGATTTAGAGGTATACAAGTTTTTATAATATTCATAAAAAGTGTTATTTATCTGTAAAGGGTCAGTTATTAGTTCTCCATTAGATACAATTTTATAAATTGCCCGTTCAGCTTGAACACCTCTCAACTGCCTAGCGAGTACGCTGTGTGCTTTATCACCAAGCTCAAATTGCTTTTGTTTAAGCTTTCGTATATAATTACAAACATGCTCACCAAGAATGCGGCTGTATTCAAGTCTTGCAGATACAATATTCTTTAGTATTTCATCTGATTTTGAGATACGAAATGATTCCTCCAACAAAGGGAGTTGGGTCTGTATTTCAGACATACGCTTCTGTTTAACCTTTTTATTATAAGACTGGTACG
Source organism: Pholidichthys leucotaenia (assembly GCA_020510985.1). Taxonomy (NCBI): domain Eukaryota; kingdom Metazoa; phylum Chordata; class Actinopteri; order Cichliformes; family Pholidichthyidae; genus Pholidichthys; species Pholidichthys leucotaenia. Next base: position 192,644,891 of record CM035843.1, on the reverse strand, counting down.
AGATAATACCACCCCTAATAACGGATTTAAATGTTTCCCACAGTGTGGAATCAGATACCTCACCATTATCATTAAAGTATAAGAAATCTGTAATTTTGTTTGAGATGCTTTCACAGAAAGCTTTATCTGAATTTAATGCCGGATTGTATTTCCAATTATATGAGTGCACAAGCATATTGAAGTTTATTTTAACAGACACAGGGGCATGATCAGAAATTAAAATATTATTATAATCTGAACTGACAACGTTGGTAATTAAATTGGAATCAACGAGAAAATAATCAATCCTAGTAAAACTGCCATGTACCTGGGAGAAAAAGGAGTACTGTCTATCCAAGGGATGTTGATGCCTCCAAATATCCACTAAATTTAGCGATTTAATAAGATTATTTAGGACTGGCACAGATTTTAACATGGGAGCAGTTGTAATGGAAGATCTATCAAGATGAGGGTCTAGGAAACAATTAAAATCACCTCCTATAATAATGTTACAGTTATTCTGTTCCGCAACAAGACGAAAGATTTTACAGAAGAAATCCGGACTGTCAAAATTTGGAGCATATACATTTAAAAGGGCCAATGGCATAGAGTTTATGGTACCTGTTACAAGCACAAATCTCCCACCTGGATCGGTCACCATAGACTTAAATACAAAAGGTATAGTTCTGCGCACTAAGATGGCCACTCCTCTGGCCTTTGAGGAAAAGGTAGATTGATAAACCTGGGATATCCATAAGGCTCTCAACCGTCTCTGATCTGTGGGGTGAATATGGGTTTCCTGTAAGAAGATTATATCAGAGGACAATGATTTCAGATGTGAAAATACTTTTACTCTTTTGAGAGCTTTCCCCAAACCCCTACAGTTCCATGATGTAAACGTGAGATGACTCACACCTGATCCAGAAGAACCAGCTTGCATTCAAAAATTAAATTTAAAAAAAATATGTGGGCTTAGGCAGTAAATGGCTACACTGGCAGGCAAAACAAACCGAACAAAGAACAAATTAAAAAAGAAAAACATATTATAAAAACCCATTCCCTTAGCGCCGCAAAAAACAGGAACAAAGCGGCAAAACCCACTAATACTTGGGAGACTGCTGGGTAACGGACACAATTTTGCGTTTCAGCCGACCACCAGTGGAACCGCGCAGTCTTCTAATGTAAATCAATTAACTGAAAGAAAGCTACACACAGAGACAAAATAATTAACTTGGAATATGCCATCAAAAAAGGGCGAGGCAGAATAAAGTGCAGTATTAGAGTGGCGTCAACAGCTGTATAATTTAAACAATGTGCACTTCGCCAGTTATACACTGTCAGTCAGGGAGTTGGCAAACCTCTCTGCATCCGCCGGAGTGTTAAACACTTTAACTTCTCTGTTGTGGACGACCTGAAGTTTGGCTGGAAACCGTAGAGAACACTTGGCGCCGGCATCAGTCAGCTTCTTCTTGACGTTGTTAAAGGCTTGACGCTGTGATGCAACCTCCGCCGTGTAGTCCGGGAAGATGTACACTTTGTTGCCTTGATAACGGAGTGGACCCTGTTGTCTGCTGAGTTTAAAAATATTGGCCAAGTCGCGGTCATTGTGGACTTTGGCGATGATCATCCGTGGGCGCTCGTTGTCCGGAGGCTTAGGTTTGAGGCTGCGGTGGGCACGGTCAATTTTAATGGGCTTGGTCAGGTTATTCGGGCCAAGCAGCTCCGGTAGCAGTCGTGTCACAAACTCCGTGGGATTGCCCTTCTCTTCTCCTTCTTTGATCCCCACGATCCTGATGTTTAACCTACACGAGCGCCCCTCCAAGTCATTTAGCTTAGCCTTAAGCCGACCATTTTCCACCTGCAACTCACGGTAGCTAGCTTCCAGTGCCGTGATGCGAACATCTGCGTCGGAGAGTGCCACATCCATACTATCCAAGCGTTGTTCAGTCTGATTATGTTCATTCTGTAATGTGCCCAAATGCGTCTCCACTGTGCTTAAGCGACCCTCCACGGACTTTTTCAACTCTTCCATTTGCGCTGAAACTTTAGCTAGCTCAGCGCCATATTTGTTAACTGCAGCTAATATAGCTTTGTTGCTAGCGCTAGCCGAGGCTGAATTTGATGGTTTTACCTCGTCTCTCTTGGGTGGCACGATTGGAGGTTAGTTAGAAACAGCTCTGACGATAAGTAGGCAAAAAGTTGGTAAGTAGGTGTAGCAAAAATAAACAAAATTTCGAAGTCTGCGACGGAGCCTCGTAGAAACACGTCTACTCCATTACTGCGCACGAGCGCCCCCCCCCCCCCCGCAGTGTTGTTGTTTAACAGTGATATGTCCCGGTCTGCACCAGTTGTTGTTAACATACATTATCACTCCACCGCCCCTTGCTCTGCCACTGTCTGATGTTCGGTCTGCTTGTATCGCGTGGAAACCCTCCAGTTCAATGTTAGCATCTGCTGCTAATTCAGTTAGCCAAGACTCTGTGAATAGAAACAGGCTACACTCCCGGTATATGCTATCGTAGTGGGAGATAGCCACTAACTCATCTACCTACCTCATGTTTGACATGATGTAATATAAACTATTAAATTTGTGAAATGTTAAAGGTATTGGGTATCAGAGAAGAGCAGAGAAGGGTCAGAGTCTAAATGTCTAACTGCTGTCAGGACAAAAGTGGCTCTCCTCCTCTACTTATGCTTAGAGTTGTAAGCAAGCTTAAAAAAACAAAACAAAAAAAAACCCCTTTCAACTCACGAAGATAGTGCTGAACTAAAAAACCTGAGTTGTACTATTCAGTTCAAATTTCACAAGTCTATTATAGGAAGAAGTTAATACATTTATTGATCAAATTAGTTTTTACAGTTTTTATACAATTATTCAGTGTGAAAAATGTTTTTCAATGATTAAAAAATTGATAATGTCTTGGGCAGCGCAGTGGCGGAGTGGTTAGCACTGCGGCAGCACAGCAACTCACCCTTGGCCGGGGGATCCTGGGCTCAATCCCAGCCCCTGACCAACAGTGATCTGTGTGGAGTTTGCATGTTCTCCCCGTGTCTGCGTGGGTTTACTCCAGGATTTCTCCAGTTTTCTCCCACATGCAAGTTAGGTTAATTGGCATCAACTGGGGATTCTAAATTGTCCTTAGGTATGACTGTGAGAGTGAATGGTTGTCTGTCTCTCTGTGTTGGCCCTGCGATGGACTGGCGATCTGTAGTTTTTTCAGTGTTCAAACTTGTTCTTCAGTGAGATCAGGTGTCTACAGGCTTTGTTTGCTCACACAGCATAGGATCTAGCCATGTCTCGTGGATACTTTGGTGGGTCTGAAACTGCCACAGACAAAACGCTTTTTGACAGTCTGTTTAATTGAGGTAGAAAGTTCAGCTTAGCTGGTGACACGCAGCTGTTGTCTTTGAAAAACATTCCTATGTCTCATTTTTCCAACCAAATGAATAAACCAATAAAACTAAAACACAATGCAACTTTGCATCACACTGTAGCACCTTGGGGGAGCCAGATTATCTAGCATCTCAGACAGGAGACAGTGGATAAGCATGGGAGAACAAAGAGCAGGAGGTTCCTGGTGAGATAGCAGGAAGGAGTCAAGGATGAAGGGGGTTGAATGCAGTGTGATGCAAATGTCATGTTGTGTGTGATGTAAATGCCGTGAAACTTAAGAGGAGAGTTTCAGCTTAAATGTTCAGTCTGTTCTTTGTTTGTGTGATGTGAGTGTGTAATAAATCGTCTGAAATGAATCTGCCTCTGATTTCACACACTCCACACTGCTGACCCAAGACGTATTATGGAACATGAGGCAAGATCCCCGGAGCCGGCCCGGTCAGGAAGCTACAGCAAGGCGGCAGCCATCCCACAGACAGCCCGGACTGGAACCTCCAGCCATGCGTGTGCAGTTTCAGTCAAGCTACCGGATTTCTGGCAGCACAGCCCGCGCTCTTGGTTCCACCTCACCGAGGCCCAGTTTGCCCTCCGGGGAGTAACTGCAAACGATACCAGATTCTACCATGTGGTCGCAGCGCTTGACGCCCACACAGCTCAGCAGGTAGCGAGCCTGCTCGATCAGCCACCAGCCAGCAGCAAATATGAGGCGCTCAAGGCTGCGCTCATCCAGCGCTACACGCTCTCGGACTGTGAGAGAGCGGAGAGGCTCCTGACGCGGACCGAGTTAGGAGATGGTTCGGCCGTAGACCTGATGGAGAAAATGCTGGCGTTAATGGGCACGGACAACGGGCACTTTGTTTGCCCACCTCTTCCTCCGGAACCTTCCGACAGTGGCGAGAGCGGCTCTGGCCAATTCGCTGTGGCTGGCCGCGCGCGACTACCGTGCGCTAGCCCAGGAGGCAGACCGGATCATCATCACCACCAGGGTGATCACAGTCAACGTGGCAGCGGCGGAGCCCAGCGAGACGACCAGAGGAGGCGAGGAGCCACCGGCGGTAGCAGCAGCGGGGGCCAAGAAGCCCCAGAGAGACACGCTCTGTTTCTACCACCGCCGCTTCGGAAAGAATGCACGCAGATGTGCGCCACCATGCCAGTTCAAGCGCTCGGGAAACGCCAAGGCTGGGGGTTGGTAGCAGCTGCGACCCTCGGTGAAGAGAACAAGCTGCTCTACTTGACGGATGCACGCTCGGGGAGGCGTTTCCTCGTGGACACCGGAGCCCAGAAGAGCTTCATCCGGCCGACCTACGCTGACCAGCTGGCAGGACCTAGCGGCCCCGGGATGTTGGCAGCAAACGGCTCGGCTATTAAGACCTTTGGTGAGAGGACTCTGCTCTTATCGCTACACGGCCGTACATATGAGTGGACTTTTGTCGTAGTAGCACTGAATTACCATATACTGGGGGCTGATTTTCTGTGTGCACATGGTTTACTGGTTGATGTTGCTAATAGGCGCCTGGTTAATGCACTGTCCTTTGACTCTCTCCCCTGTATAGCTTGAGTGACCCAGCCAACAGCACAAGTCAACAACAGCTACAGGCGGTAAGTTCCACACACTGCTCACTCAGTTCCCAGCACTCACGGTCCCGACGTTTTCCGCGGCCATCGCTAAACACGGGGTGGAGCACTTTATCACCACCACCGGGCTGCCCGTTTTTGCAAGACCTTGGCGCTTGGACGCAGCTAAACTGGCCATAGCGCGCAAGGAGTTCGCCAACCTGGAAAGGTTGGGCATCATCAGGCGCTCGAACAGCCCATGGGTATCCCCGCTACACATGGTCCCTAAGGCTGAGGGATCATGGTGACCATGCGGGGATTTCCGCAGGTTGAACAACGCCACAGTGCACGACCGCTACCCAATTCCCCACATACAGGATTTTTCCGTTCACCTTGCTGGAGCACGCATTTTTTCCAAAATAGACCTGGTCCGCGGTTACCACCAAGTCCCAGTGTGCGCTGAGGACATACCCAAAACAGCGGTAATAACTCCGTTCGGTCTATTCGAGTTCCTGCGCATGCCATTCGGGTTAAAAGGAGTGGCACAGACGTTCCAGTGCATGATGGATGCAGTGCTGCGTGATCTCCCGTTCGTGTTCGTCTACCTGGACGATATCCTGGTAGCCAGTGCGTCCGAAGACAAACACGAAACCCACCTCACGACGGTTTTCTGGAGGTTGGAGCACGGGTTAATAATCAACCCGGCGAAATGCCAGTTCGGCGTGACGGAGATTGATTTTTTTGGGGCACCCCGTCTCTCCGGAAGGAGCGATCCCACTGCCCGACAAAGTGCGTGCCGTGGCGGATTTTCCCCAGCCTCAGACGGTCAGGGTGCTGCAGGAATTTTTGGGAATGGTGAACTTTTATAACCGTTTCCTTCCCCGCGCGGCGCGGCGCAGCTCATGCAACCATCGTACGCCGTGCTTAAGAAACAGAAACCCACAGATAGGGTCGAATGGACCCCGGAGCGAGAGCGGGCGTTCTCGGAAGTTAAAGCAGCCCTGGCAAACGCCGCACTGCTGGCGCATCTGGACCCGATGGCCCGCATAGCACTCACCACCGACGCTTCAGACGTGGCCATAAGGGGTGTCGTGGAGCAGCGCGTCGCCGGGCCTTGGCAGCCGCTCGCCTTTTTCAGCAGAACTTTGCGCGACAGCGAACGTAAATACAGCACGTTCGACAGAGAGTTGCTGGCTCTCCACCTGGCCATACGCCACTTCCAGTTCTGGCTGGAAGGGCGCAGCTTCACCGCGTTCGTGGCCCACAACCCACTGACATTCGTGAAGGCCAAGGTTTCAGAACCGTGGTCGGGCCGGCAGCAGAGACAGCTGGCCGCGATCTCAGAGTTTACTACCGATATTCAGCATGTGTCTCGCGCGCCGTGGTGGCCCCGGTCTGCGTGGGGATAGATTACGCAGCCATGGCCGCGGAGCAGAATCAGAATCAGGTTTATTGCCATTGTTCATGTAGTACACAAACTAGGAATTTGTCTCGGTACAATGCTGCAACATTAAACATGATAAGATAAGAGAAATAAACTATACATGTAATAAAGTGTAGGATAAGATTAAGTGATACTGGTCAACAGTTAAAATATATATTAGCCAGCAGCAGATACTGTGGAGAACTATATAGTGCAGTCGGTAATGCAGGAAGAAAACAGTGATGATTGACATGAGTCTGGTTGAGCTGCTGTACATGGTGCACGAGAGTCAATAAGTCACTTAGTGTTCAGCAGTCTAATGGCAGAGGGGAAGAAGCTGTTCATGTGACGGGAGGTTTTAGTCTGGATGGACCGAAGTCTTCTACCAGAGGGGAGGGGGGCAAACAGTACGTGACCAGGGTGTGAGGGATCGGCTATGATCCGGCCAGCACGCCTCCGGGTCCTGGAGATGTACAGATCCTGGAGAGATGGGAGCTTGCAGCCGATCACCTTCTCAGCAGTGCGCACGACGCGCTGCAGCCTTAGTCTGTCCCTGGCAGTGGCTCCTGCGTACCACACGGTTATGGAGGTGGTGAGGATGGACTCGATGATGGCTGTGTAGAACTGCACTAACATCTTGGTGGGTAGCTTGAGCTTCCTCAGCTGCCGCAGGAAGAACATCCTCTGCTGGGCTTTTTTGATGAGTGAGCTGATGGTCAGCTCCCATTTGAGGTCCCTGGTGATGGTAGTGCCTAGGAAGCGGAAGGAATCAGCAGTGGTGATGGGAGAGCCTGAGAGGGTGAGGGGGGGCAGAGGAGTAGTGACTTTCCTGAAGTCTACAATCATCTCCACTGTCTTCAGAGCGTTCAGCTGCAGGTTGTTATTGCTGCACCAGGACGCCAGCTGGGCCACCTCTCTCCTGTAGGCGGACTCGTCGCCGTTGGAGATGAGCCCGATGAGGGTGGTGTCGTCCGCAAACTTGATCAACTTGACAGACTGGTGGCTGGAGGTGCAGGAGTTGGTGTAAAGGGAGAAGAGTAGGGGGGAAAGTACACAGCCCTGGGGTGATCCGGTGCTGATGCTAGTATAGTCTGAGACAGTCTTTCCCAGCCGCACATGCTGCCTCCGGTCCATCAGGAAGTCGATGATCCACCTGCAGAGGGAGTCAGGCACGTTGAGCAGGGACAGCTTGTCCCGGAGCAGAGCGGGGCGGATGGTGTAGATGGTGTAGCAGATTAGCAACGCAGACGTGCGCGCACTCCAGTCTGGACCAACAGGGTTAAGGCTGGAGAGCAGGGTGCTGCAGGATGGTGCCCCCCCCAATCTGCGATGTCTCCACGGGTCGCCCGCGTCCGGTGGTCCCGGCCGCGTGGCGCTGCCGCGTGTTTGAGTCGGTTCACACTCTGGCACACCCAGGAATGCGCGCGTCGGTCAAAATGGTGGGAGAGAAGTTTGTATGGCCGAGCCTACGCAAACAAGTGAAAGAGTGGGCTGCAGCCTGCATGGCGTGCCAACGAGCCAAGGTACACAGACACACGAAGGCTCCCTTGGAGCCATTTCGTATTCCGGCTAAGAGGTTCGACCATGTTCACGTGGACCTCATGGGCCCCCTTCCGCCATCACAGGGGTGCACGCACCTCCTGACAATGGTGGACCGCACCACGCGCTGGCCAGAAGCGGTCCCGCTGGCGGCAACCACGTCCGCAGACGTAGCGCGCGCTTTTTTAACAGCATGGGTGGCGCGTTTTGGAGTCCCGTTGGACATTACGTCCGACAGGGGCCCTCAATTTGTTTCCGAACTCTGGTCCGCGATGGACCGCAGCCTGGGTGTTACAATGCACCGCACAACCGCGTACAACCCACAGGCCAATGGGTTATGCGAGCGTTTTCATAGATCACTGAAAGCAGCACTCAGGGCTTCATTGACGGATGCAAATTGGGTAGACAGGCTGCCGTGGGTTTTATTGGGGTTGCGCTCCGCGCCGAAAGAGGATCTGGAAGTTTCCCCGGCAGAGCTCGTTTTTGCGCAGCCACTACGGCTGCCCGGGGAATTTCTGCCAGATAATCCCGCGCCAGGCAGCTCCCCGTCTCAGCTTTTGCAGCGTAGCGCAAACACAGGCACGCTGCCGGGCCCTGCCCACCACAGTTTTCCGCGTGTTTTCGTGCCTAAATCTTTGAAGAGCGCGGAGTTCGTGTTTGTCAGACACGACGCCCACCGTTCTCCATTGCGCCCACCCTATGATGGACCGTTCAGAGTGCTGGAAACAGGGGATAAGCATTTTTTGCTAGACTTGGGGGGTAGGAGGGAAAAAACTGGCATAGACAGACTCAAACCCACTTTCGTTGTGGCGGACGAGCAAGTGCTGTTGGCTAGGGCCCCTCGGCGTGGAAGACCCCCACGGAGAGCTCCCCAGGGAAACGATTCACCAGAGCAGCCACATGGACAGACCGAAGTGCCCCCCCCCCAGCCACAGCCCACCCGCAGTCAGACACACTCCCAGCAGCCCCCCACCGGCACAGCAGCGCCGCTGAGGCGGTAAACCCCATTTACAGCAGATACGGGAGGAGACGGAAGCCCAAGCAGCATGTGGACTGATGTTCTATGGTTCTATCACAGCATGTGGACTGTTATTCTATTGTTCTATCTAAGATGCTGGGGGGGTAGTGTAGCACCTTGGGGGAGCCAGATTATCTAGCATCTCAGACAGGAGACAGTGGATAAGCATGGGAGAACAAAGAGCAGGAGGTTCCTGGTGAGATAGCAGGAAGGAGTCAAGGATGAAGGGGGTTGAATGCAGTGTGATGCAAATGTCGTGTGTGATGTAAATGCCGTGAAACTTAAGAGGAGAGTTTCGGCTTAAATGTTCAGTCTGTTCTTTGCTTGTGTGATGTGAGTGTGTAATAAATCGTCTGAAAAGAATCTGCCTCTGATTTCACACACTCCACAACACTACTTTTTCAAAATCATCATTTACAAGTCTAAGTGGAGTAAAAAGCATTAAGCACACAAAATTAAAAAATACTTTTCTCAAGTATTTAGTTGTGGTGGGGATTTTTTGTTTTTTTTTTGTGTGTGGTAAATTTAGCTTTTAGATCAGGCATCATGTTTATAGTTTTTTTTTTCCCCCTACAGAACAAAATGTTGCATAAACAACTGACCTGTTTAAATTTTCAAACTACTAAATATTGTTCCATGTCCACATTGAGTGACCACTTGCTTTTCTAAATTCGTCGTCGTCGGCCTCCGTCGGTCTATGATGACCATGGAAGAGAATCCTAAACGTCTACTCTGCTGGAACAGCACCGCCTGTGGCTGAACAGGCCGATGCGCGAATGACAGTCCCTGTCACACAGGTCACACTTGTGGGTGGTCTCCGTGCTGCTGGGTCTGTGGCGGTTCTTCCTGCGGGTCCTTTTTTCATCTGCTGCAGCAGTCAGTCTCTCTTCACCCGCCTTGAGCTGTCTGGTCAGGGTGCCTCTCCATTTGGAGCGGTCCGTTGCAAGGTCCTCCCAGCGCTCTGTGTTGATATCCAGGGCCTTCATGTCTCTCTTGCAGACGTCTCTAAAGCGCAGCTGTGGGCGGCCAATGTCTCTCCTGCCAGTTGCCAGTTCTCCATAGAGGACGTCTTTGGGGATTCTGCCATCCTCCATACGGTGAACGTGGCCTAGCCAGCGGAGCCTGCGCTGCCTGAGTAGAGTGAACATGGAGGGAAGGCCAGCGTGGGACAGAACTTCCGTGTTGGGCACTTTGTCCTGCCAGGATATGTCCAGTATGTGGCGAATGCAGCGCAAGTGGAAGGAGTTCAGTCTCTTTTCCTGCCGGGCGTATGTTGTCCACGTCTCACTCCCATAGAGCAGTGTGCTGATGACGCAGGCGTTGTACACTGCCATCTTCGTCTTGACAGAGAGTTTGGGATTCTCCCACACTCGTGTGGTGAGACGAGCGAGTGTGAAGGCTGATTTTCCAATCCTCTTGTTGATCTCTGTATCAAGGGAGAGGTTGTTGCTGATTGTGGACCCCAGGTACGTGAACTGATTCACGACCTCCAGCTTGTAGTCATCAATGGTGATGGTTGGTGGTGCTTCCGTGCCTTGCGCCAAGACGTTAGTCTTCTTCAGGCTGATGGTAAGCCCGAAGTCCTTGCATGCCTGGGAGAAGCGGTCCATCAGGGTCTGAAGCTCCTGCTGTGTGTGGGTTGCGACTGCAGCGTCGTCTGCGAACAGCATGTCTCTGATTAGAGCCTCGCGTACTTTAGTTCTGGCTTTCAGGCGGGCGAGGTTGAAAAGCCTGCCGTCAGATCTTGTGTGCAGGTAGATTCCCTCTGTTGCTGTGCTGAAGGCATGCCTCAGGAGCATAGCAAAGAAAATCCCAAAGAGGGTTGGCGCAAGTACACAGCCCTGTTTCACTCCGCTGCGTATGTTGAATGGCTCTGAGACGTTGCCATCGTGCTGCACTATCCCCTGCATGTTGGTGTGAAACGATTCGATGAGGCTTTGCAACTTTGGTGGGCATCCTATCTTTGGCAGGATCTTGAAAAGGCCCTCTCTGCTGACCAGATCAAACGCTTTGGTGAGGTCGATGAAGGCGACGTACAGAGGCATGTTCTGTTCTCTGCATTTCTCCTGGAGTTGGCGGATGGAGAATATCATGTCTACCGTTGATCGCTCAGCGCGGAAGCCACACTGAGACTCGGGGTAGATACGTTCGGCAAGCTTCTGTAGACGAACGAGAACAACTCGTGCGTAGACTTTGCCAACAACGCTGAGGAGGGAAATGCCCCTGTAGTTGTTGCAGTCGCTTCTCTCCCCTTTGTTTTTGTAGAGGGTGATGATCTTGGCGTCCCTCATGTCCTGTGGTACGGCACCTTCCTTCCAGCACTGGCAGAGGACGTCATGCAATGGCAGCAGTAGGGCGGTCTTGTAGTGCTTGATCAGGTCAGGGGGTATGCCGTCGTTGCCGGGTGCCTTGCCAGCGGCCAAGCTATCAATGGCCTTACTGAGTTCATCGATGGTTGGCTCAGCGTCAAGTTCGTCCATGGATGGCAGGCAGTCAATGGCATCAAGGGCTGACGGTGTCACGGTGTTCTGTCTGGAGTAGAGGTCGGAGTAGTGTTCCACCCATCTCTCCATCTGCTTGTTCTTCTCTGTGATCATCTGCCCAGTGGAAGATTTGAGGGGGGCCATCTTGCTCTGAGCCGGACCAAGTGCTTTCTTGATGCCATCGTACATACCATGGATGTTCCCTGTTATGGCAGTGGTTTGAATGTCTTGGCTGAGCTGAGTCCAGTACTCGTTGGCACAGCGCCGAGCAGTCTGCTGAACTTTGCTTCTCGCAGCCCTGAGAATCTGGAGATTCTTCTCGTTTGGGTACTTCTTGTATTCAGCAAGTGCTGAGCGCTTGGCTTCAATGACGGGGGTCATCTCGGTCAACTTGGCATCAAACCAGTCCTGTGACTTTGAGGTCTTCCTCCCAAAGGTAGCCAAGGCTGTGCGGTAGATGGTGTTTCGCAGCTCTTCCCACTTCTGCTTTGCAGATTCTCCTCCTTGTGGTACACCAAGTTCCTTCTCAAAGGTGGAGGTGTAACGGATGCCAACTAGTGCTGTTCGGCATAGAACGTTAGTAAACCTCCCTCCCAAAGCCTCATACAGTATCGGTAGCGCTGAGCTATCGGTCGGACCTTTAGCTCAGCGCGATCGTGCTGTGTCTCCCATGCTCGAACTGTGTGTTAGTTGACTGAGAGGTCGCGGGTTCGTGTCCCGTGTGGGGCGAACTGCGCAGGATGATCTCTGTCACACTGGTGCCGTGAACCCGGCATGGGAGTGAGGTTTAAGGGGGAGAGTGTAACGGATGCCAACTAGTGCTGTTCGGCATAGAACGTTAGTAAACCTCCCTCCCAAAGCCTCATACAGTATCGGTAGCGCTGAGCTATCGGTCGGACCTTTAGCTCAGCGCGATCGTGCTGTGTCTCCCATGCTCGAACTGTGTGTTAGTTGACTGAGAGGTCGCGGGTTCGTGTCCCGTGTGGGGCGAACTGCGCAGGATGATCTCTGTCACAGAGGCAAACTGCTCAACAAGTTCTGGTTGGGCCTTCTTGCTGGTGTCAATCCGGGCCTTTCCAGGTTGTCTAGCACGATGGAATTTCTTCAGCTGCAGCTTGACCTTGCAACACACCAATGAATGGTCTGTGTCGCAATCTGCACTCTGGAACGAACGGGTGATTAGCACGTTCTTCAGTGAGGTGCGCCTGGTCAGGATCAAGTCTAGCTGGTGCCAGTGCTTTGAGCGCGGATGTTGCCAGGAAACCTTGTGTTGGGGCTTGGTTTTGAAGAACGAGTTTGTGATGCACAGATCGTGATATGTGCAGAACTCGAGCAGCTGCTGTCCGTTGTCGTTCATTCTGCCCACGCCAAAAGGTCCAAGACAGGAGGGCCAGGAGTCGTGGTCAGCACCCACTCTGGCATTGAAGTCTCCAAGGAGAATGAGTTGTTCAGAGTTGGGGATGATCCTGACAGTTGTTGCGAGATTCTCTTAGAACTCGTCTTTTGCCTCTGGTGTGGCTGTCTGTGTTGGGGCATACACACTGACGAGGGTGACTGGGCCTTCAGTGGTGTTCAGGCGGAGAGTGAGGAGTCGTGCAGAGCCAGTGCTGCCCGGTTCCACCATCTTCAGCAAAGTGTTCTTCACTGCGAAGCCCACTCCATGTTCCCTGTGTTTGTCACTGCCCTTTCCCTGCCAGTAGAACGTGTAGTCCTTCTCTCTCAGTGTGCCTGCATCAGCTAACCGTGTTTCCTGGAGAGTGGCGATATCCACTCCCAGTCTCTTCAGCTCATTATTGATGATGGCAGTCTTCCTGGTGTCGTTGATGTCCTTGAGGTTAGCAGCGAGTCCTGTCATCATAGTGCGGACGTTCCAAGTTCCCAGTTTTAGAGTTGGTCTCTTTTGTTTTATTGTCTTGCCTGGTGCGAAGGTTCTCAGCCTGCTGTTTGGATTTCTCCTTATCCCCATGCACCCAATGAGGAAAGCAAGCTGTGGCGGGACAACACCTTATTGGCTGGGGGCTGCCCAGCTTGAGGCGGGCGGTAGCTGTCCAGTGAGATCTGATGATCCCTCCCACCGTCGGGAACAACCCCTGGCGCCACGCTCTACGCCAATGGAGCAGTGGCTTATAACCGGTAACTGTCATTCCCCGTGTTTTGTCTACGCCAAAGGCGAAGCTGGAGTGTCCTCTCCAGTGATCCGGTGTTCTACCTTCCAGCGTTAGGCGTTGGTAGGATTCAAGCCTGGGCAGGAAGATATGGAGGACAAGATGTTGCCATGCAGCATGTCCCCCCTCTCCACGTCACTGATGAATCCAAAGGAACAGCAGGGCTGCTACAGTTTGGCACCAGCGCCGTTGCAGGAGCTGCCAGAACGATGTTGAGCACAACATAGAACTGCCTTAGGGGCTCCGACTCCGGATTTTTCCTCAGGGTTGACTCCCGAAGCCTTTCCCGTGACCGGGTATGCCGCAAGGCAGCAGAGGTTTGAAATCAGGGTTTACCTTCCCCTAGATGGGCTACCTTCCCAGGTTGACGAGCCACCATCTACCCGAAGCATCTGGTTTTAAGGCGCCAGAGATCTGCCCTCGCCCCTTCTCCTATTAGTAAAAGCAGTTCCGCCGGGCTTAGAGACTAAACCACACGGGCAGGCTAGGAGTTGGACTTAGTTGTCAGAGGCTTTTCGAGACGCACGCCATAAGGAGCATTTTATGAGCACTGGAAGCTTAACCCCAGTGCCGCTCCTGGCTATGACAACCTTGGAACCTTTTCTAAATTAAATCTTCTGAAATCACATCTACCATTTTAACTTGATCAGTCTGCCAATAGGTGTTTATTCCTTCCTGCTTTTTGGTAGAAAGTTAGGAGCCTATGTCTAGCAGATTCGACTGAGACATCTGTCATTACTGCTAAGAATCAAAACAACTCCACAGTTTAAAAAAAAAAAGATAAAACAAACTAAAGCTAACTTGCATCATCATGTCTCAGTTACTATGGACTTTTTTAAAACTATTACGTCCGGTCTTTGGGTGATTCCTGAAGGTGTTATTTTAACACTTTGCACCATACTGGATTACCAGCGTTAGTTAGCATATTCTGCAAGAATTAATTTGTAATAACAGTGTACTTATTTTTTGCATAAGATTAGTTTTTTCTTTCGTAGTAACAAATTGCATGTTTGTGCAGTGTTGACACAAACTGATTTTGAAACTAATATATTCACTTAAAGTTGCTTCACTATGATTAACATGCTTGAACTGTTTATTAGTTTAAAAAGTCTAAGTATTTGTATGCAGGAATTGCAAAAAACATTTGTTTATACAGAAGCATTTAAGCAGAAACAAATTTGCATTACCTACTCTTAAATATTTATCATTGAAGGCAGTAGTAACTCCATCACTTGTATACTCATTTCTTCGCTTAAGACCATTTTACTGACCTTTTTTTTTTTTAATCACATAGTTACATGTATGAAGGAAATTTTAACTTGTTTCTGTAACAAGTCACTCCACTTGTACTAAACATTTATCTATAATGAATACCTGATATAAGTTTGTAATCACCAAATGCTCAACATCAGCCTGTTTTTATTGTGGTTGCAGTTTTTTTCATCAGGTGTTTTTGTATAAACTATACACCCTTTGGTATATTTATGTTCATGTTTGAATTTAGCATAACACGGTCCATGTTGTGTCATACACAGTTATGCTTTTCTGTTTACAATCTTTAAATGGTTACATTAAAATAAAACTGTTCCTCAAATTGAAATTGATAAATTTCATGTATTTAACTCACCTGCTTTGTCATATTCAGGCAAACTTGTTTCAACATGATGAATTTTGTTAAAATGTTCAGCAGTTTTGGGGAGGAAAAAAAACATTGAAACAAATAATATAGGAGCCATGAGGAATTGTCCTTAGGTATGGATGTGAGAGTGAATGGTTGTCTGTCTCTCTGTGTTGGCCCTGCGATGGACTGGCGATCTGTCCAGGGTGTACCCTGCCTCTCACCCAAAGATGCTGGGATGGGCTCCAGCCCCCCCGTGACCCGAAAAAAGGATTAAGCGGAAGAAGATGGATGGATGGAGGAACTGAACAGCGAACAACTTTACTATCAGAACACAGAATTATATACACAATTATATACGCAGGTGTGTAGCATCTGATCCTCTGGTTGTATCTGCAGACCACAACCTGTTGCAGTTCCTACAGAGATGGGCATTTACAAATCATTGCCAGCTTGAAATCCGGCATGTAAAAGGAACCCGCTAAAACAATCGCTAGCTAGGATGACGCTAGCTGGGACGACGCTAGCTGCCAAGGGAGCCTTGGTTTCACCGGTGGATTCAGCTATCAGGTGGTGACGCTGGTTGGTGACCTTCACTGGCCATCGGGAGTGCTTCGACCTTGCAGTTGGGTGACAGCTATAATTGAGATGGCGGGCCAGCTGGCGGCCTCCACTAGCCATCAGACATGCTTCACCTCCTGTATTAGCCAACAGGTGAGCCGCCTTTGATCCCAATCAGTCTAGGTAACCTCTTGCACTCCGGGATACCGCGGGCGGTCACGTCTCTGCGTCCTCGGGCGCACTGAAAAAAAAAAAAAAAGCTGCATTTACGTTCTTCCACTACAGACACAGCCGCGAACAGAAAGCCAAAGGAGTGCTTTGATTGGTTTAGATTTGATTGACCTCTCATTCGACTAATAAGAGCCTTGAATTGGGTTTCTGAAACCTTGAAGAACCAGTGACTGAAAACCTAGCAAGAAGGACCGTTCGCCAAAACCGCAATCATGGAAGCGCAAAACCGCAATAATGGAGTCATGGTGTGACCGAGTCGCGTAACCAGAACCACGAGTCCGTAACAAGCGGACCAGCGTCATGTTCGTCTGACAATGAGGAAGAGAAGTTCGCCAGCGACACTGCTGTTGTGGACAGGTAAGTGTTATAAGCTAAATTATTCTTTATCCCTGAAAATTGTAATCAAAATGACTTTTGACCGATCGGTAAATTACAACTGTGCGTCATCGCAACATGATGGACCGCGGCGACCCGTGCGCCGCGTCCGGAACGTAAACGCCGCCCCCCCCCGCTACTCTTCTGTAGCGGATTGCAGATATTATTGCAGATATTTTAGTACAACTGTGCGTAGTAGACCGCGGCACACCGTCACCGCGGTCCGTCATGTAGCGATGGGCGATGTCCGTCCTCTGTAGCGGGGGGTGGTGGGGGGGTGGGAGTTGTTATCTTCTACATTACAGATATTTTAGTATAATTTTTAGGGCACTGTAAGTTATTTTTTCTTGTAAAAAAAAAAAAGCCACACATTTTTTACGTGGCATGCTTCTTTGTGTGTGGGGGCTTGTTTGTTCATTCATTCATTCATTCATGAATGAATAAACAACCCCCCCCCCCACACAAACACATAGCCCTTCACCTTTCATTAGAGCCCAAGATGAAGCTTCTATATTGAATCATTCAAAAGTTAGACGTTTTTCCAAACTGTGCCATTTGGCACAGTTCAAAAACGCCTGGGAACAACCTGAGGAAAAAGCTGTGTAATATATTCATTTTTTGTCGTATTGTTACAAAATTTTGACCTCAGCTGGATAACACTTGGTTCTACATTTCTGTTGCATTTTCCAGCCCGGATCTGACAGCTGTGTGTTATTTGCAAGCATTTGTATCCAAAAAAACACCCAGGCGAACTTTATTTTCTTCAAGTTCACTATGTTTAGATGACTGTTACTCAGTGGCAGGAGCACTTGGAGAGATTATGACTGTTTTGCCAAAAAATTCAAAGTGTTTTCTTTTAAATGAGACCAACCCCATGAAGATGGTGCAAAGGGTTGAAGAACAGCTTTTGATTTACTTTGGGTACGTTATTTTTTTGGCATTTTTAGGGAAATTGACCAGAGTGCAAGGGGTTAATATGCCTCTGAAAAGGAATCAGATAAATGGAGGAGATCAAACTCTCACTAAATTTTGACTGAAGAAACTGAAGAAACAAACTTTGCTTATTGGCCTTGTGGACCAAGTGCGTGAATTAAAGGCTGAAGTCATGGAAAAAGACAAGAAAATTAATATCTTAGAAAGACGTGTGGATGAATTAGAACAGTATACGAGAATGGATGATGTCCTTGTGAGCGGTCTTGACACCAGACACCTCTCCTATGCACGTGTGACAGCTGGAGTTGGTAACCAGGATGGGGAGGATGAGACATTGGCAGAATCACACACTCTTGAGCAGCAGGTGTTATATTTTTTTTCACCTCTAAAAACATTGTTGTGGACAGACTATTTCGGCTTGCAACACGTTACCTAAAAAAGACAGTAAAGGAAAACCAGCGATCATCATCCGATTTGTCAACAGGAAAGCAAAAATTGATCTTCTGTGACAAGCAAGAAAACTGAGAGGAACGGCTGCCTATATAAACGAACATTTAACAAAAAAGAACTCTGAAATAGCTAGACAAGCCAGGGCTCTCAGAAAACGGAAAAATACAATCTTGCTTGGCTCTCCAGAAGAAGCTAAAGTAATAATGACTAGAGAAATGGAGGAATTAAACAAATTTAAACCTTAGTAACCCTGATGCAAGAATAACAGTGCAGTAAGATTATGAGTGGAGATTTTTTTTTCCTTTTAGTGTACATTGACATAACTTATGATTAGTACTTTAACCAGTCATCCTTCCTCATTTAATAATGAAAGTGTATCAGGGCAAATTGAAGCTGAAATCTTTGTCAATACTGAACAGCAACCACAAGACATTTTAGGAGATATTGACCCAGACAATAATTATTTTAATCATATTAATAAGTGTTTATTATGAACAACAATTAAATGGAATTATGAATTTGGATCAGACATTGACAATAATGCATATTAATAGTAGGAGTCTCTATGCAAACTCTGATAGTATTAAGGAGTTTTTAAATCAATTTAACACACCATTTAGGATTATTGCAATAAGTGAAACATGGATTAATGAAGAAAAAGATGTAAATTTTGAACTATATGGCGATGAGATGTACACACAAAATAGGAAATGTAAAAGTGGTGGCGGGGTAGCACTGTATGTTGGTAGAAAATTAAAAAGTAAAAAAGTGGACAGCATGACATCAACAGTGAATGAAAGTATGGAATGTTTAACAACTGAGATTATGATGGAAAATAGAAAAAACATAATAGTAAGTTGTGTGTATATATAGAGCACCGGGATCTGATATGGAAAAATTTAGAAATGGGATGGAAAAGATGTATACAAAAATAAGACAAAAAGATATCTTTATTTGTGGTGACTTTAATATAGATTTAATGAAAACAAAACAACATAAACCAACTGAAGATTTCTTGGATACAATATATAGCTTAACCTTATTTCCAAAGCTTACAAAACCTACGAGAACGACACACTGTGCTACCTTGATAGACAACATTTTCACCAATGTTATTGAATAACATAAGGGAGTTTTTCCTCTCCACCGTCGCCAAGTGCTTGCTCACAGGGGATCGCCTGATTGCTGGGGTCTTTCTGCAACTGTGGGGGTTCCCCTACAGTTGATAGTGCTATGAGATGACTGTTGTTGTGAAATGGCGCTATATAAATAAAGTTGAATTGAATTGAATATAATATGGTGAGTGGTATACTAATAAATGACATTAGTGACCACCTGCCTGTATTTGTTTTTTTAGATGTTAATTATGGGGTTAATGAGAGTAATAATCTCTTTACATGGTTTATTTATAAAAGAATATGAACAGAAGATAGAATCAATGCTTTAAAAGAAGACTTAATGTTACAGAATTGGGATGTTGTCTATAGAGAAAAAAATGTACTTGGCATATGATAAATTTATTGATACATTTAAATCATATGATAAAAACTGTCCAATTAAAGAAATTAATAAAAAACATATATACAAAAATTGCCTGTGGTTAACCAGGGGGCTACAAAATACTTGTAAAAAGAAAAATTCTCTATAAAAACTTCATTAAATTAAGAACCAAAGAATCTGAAAAAAGATAAAAAATAAATTAACTGGATATATCATTTTCTTAGTTCCATTTTTTCTTTATTTAATATATCCCAGACTCCTTTTATATATTTTTATTCTCATTTAACATTTTCCTATAATATAAATTTTTACTGGTTTGTATTATTTCAGAGTATTTAATGATAATTGGGGTGATAATTATAAGAATATGGTAGTAAATAAATGAATATTTTTTTTTATTTTTATTTTTTTTTTGTAAATGTTGGACCGGAGTTGGCAGCAAAAATTCCAAACCAAGGAAGAGACACTGTGAGTGAGACATTGATGGGAAACAACCCTCGGTCAATCTTTCTTACAGAGGTGGATGAACTAGAGATAAAATCCGTTGTTGAAAAGTGTAAAAATAATCTAATTGTGATGGTATTGATATGGTACTAGTAAAAAGAACTGTTGATGGCATATTAAAACCATTCACATAAATTTGTAATCTATCATTTCAAACTGGCTCATTCCCGCAGAAAAGGAAAATGGCAAAAGTAAGACCATTATTCAAGCAAGGAAATAAACACCACTACACAAACTACAGACCAGTATCGCTTCCCCTGTGGAGAATGTGGAAATGACAAGGCTGAGTTTATCTCATGAGTCAGGTTTATTCCATTCTCCAACATCATCAAAAACAGAAAGAGAAAGAATCCCCCAATATCTGTCCCTTTTATACCCCAGGACATCAAAGCACACAATCACATTGTCTTTTAATCCCAAGTCACAATGAGTCTTCTTCCAGGTCTTCTCACCTCCACCTAAAGTCACTGGTGGTCAGGAAATCCCTCAAGGTCATCTCTTTGCATACAAAAGACCACATTTCACATCCTCCTGTTATCTCCTAGGAGGCTCAGTCCTTTTGTTCCTCTGAGACGTGAAGCATACAATAAGCATACAGTAATATACATGTGAAGCATATGAAGCCCACATATGTGTCCCACATGACCCCCCCCCCCCAAACATCTAAGATGGAACAACGTAATAACAGTTTGCATGTCATAATAAAATCACTACACAACAGTCCACATGCTGCTTAGGCCTCAGTCTTCTCCCGTATCTGCTGTAAGCAGGCTTTACCACCTCCGCGGTGCCCTCCTGCTGGGGAGCTGCTGTCTGAGGATGAGAACTGTTAGTCAATCTCTGTGGGTGTTCTGGGGAATGCTCTCTAGGGGGTCTGCCGCGCCAAGGAGCCTTGGCCAACTGCACAACTTCGTCAGCCACCACAAAAGCAGGTTTGAGCCTGTTTATGCCAATCATTTCTTTTCTGCCCCCCAAATCTAGCAAAAAGTGCTTATCCCCTGTTTCCAGCACTCTATATGGTCCATCATAAGGTGGCCGTAATGGTGGGCGATGGGCATCGTGTCTGACAAAAACAAACTCCGCATTTTTTAAAGCCTTAGGCACAAAAACGCACGGAAAACTGTGGTGAACGGGGCCAGGTAGCGTGCTCGAGTCCGTGCTACTCTGTAACCGCTGAGCTGGGGAGCACTCTGGCGCAGGTTTATCTGGGAGAAATTCCCCGGGCAGCCGAAGTGGCTGTGCAAAAACTAGTTCAGCTGGGGAGGCTTCTAAATCCTCTTTAGGTGCAGAACGCAACCCCAATAAAACCCATGGTAGCCTGTCCACCCAATTTGCATCCGTAAGTGACGCTCTGAGGGCCGCCTTCAATGACCTGTGAAAACGTTCGCATAACCCGTTAGCCTGCGGATTGTACGCGGTCGTGCGGTGGATCGTTGCCCCCAGGCTGCGGGCCATCGCTGACCAAAGTTCGGAAACAAATTGAGGGCCTCTGTCGGACGTAATGTCTGACGGGACTCCAAAATGCGCTACCCATGCCGTTAAAAACGCACACGTCACCTCCTCCGCTGTGGTTGACGACAGTGGGACCACTTCCGGCCAGCGCATGGTGCGGTCAACCATTGTCAGAAGATGTGTGCACCCCTGTGAGGGCGGGAGGGGGCCTACGAGGTCCACGTGAACATGATCAAACCTCTTAGCCGGGATGTGAAACGGCTCCAAGGGAGCTCTCGTGTGTCTATGTACCTTGGCTCGTTGACAAGCCATGCAGGCTGCCGCCCACTCTCTAACTTGTTTGCGCAGGCTCGGCCATACAAATTTCTCTCCCACCATTTTGACTGACGCGCGCACTCCCGGGTGCGCCAGAGAATGGATCGAGTCAAAAACGCGGCGGCGCCACGCGGCTGGTACCACAGGACGCGGTCGCCCAGTGGAGACATCGCAGATTAGGGGGGGCATACCGTCTTGCAGCACCCTGTTCTCCAGCCTTAACCCTGTTGGTCCAGACTGGAGCGCGCGCACGTCCGCGTCGCTAACCTGATCCGCGGCCATGGCTGCATAATCTATCCCTACGCGGACTGGGGCTGCGTGCACTTCTGCGTCGCTAACCCGATCCGCGGCTATGGCTGCAAAATCTACCCCTACGCGGGCTGGAGCCGCCACGGCGCGCGAGAGGCAGTCTGCCACTACATTAAGTTTACCCGCCACATGCTGGATATCGGTAGTAAACTCCGAGATTACGGCCAGCTGTCTCTGCTGCTGGCCCGACCACAGTTCTGAAACCTTGGCCATCGTGAAAGTCAGCGGCTTGTGGTCAACGAACGCGGTGAAACGGCGTCCCTCCAGCCAGAACTGGAAGTGGCGAATGGCCAAGTGGAGAGCTAACAACTCCCTGTCGAATGCGCTGTATTTTCGTTCACTATCGCGCAAGGTCCTGCTGAAAAAGGTGAGCGGTTGCCAAGCTCCGGCTACATACTGTTCCACGACCGCCCCTATGGCCACATCTGACGCGTCAGTAGTGAGTGCTATGCGGGCCGTTGGGACTGGATGTGCTAACAACGCAGCGTTTGCCAGGGCTGTTTTGACTTCAGAGAATGCACGCTCTTGCTCCGGAGACCATTCGATTTTATTTGTGGGTTTTTGTTTTTTTAGTGCAGCATACAATGGTTGCATGAGCTGCGCTGCGCGGGGGAGGAAACGGTGATAAAAATTCACCATTCCCAAAAACTCCTGTAACGCTTTGACCGTTTGTGGCTGGGGAAAATTTGTTACTGCGCGCACTTTGTCAGGCAGAGGAACCGCTCCTTCTGGAGAGACACGATGCCCCAAAAAATCAATCTGCGTCACCCCGAACTGACACTTCGCTGGGTTGATTATTAACCCGTGCTCTGTCAACCTCCAGAAAACTGCTGTGAGGTGGTTTTCGTGTTCGTCTTCGGACGCGCTGGCTACCAATATGTCGTCCAGGTAGACGAACATGAAGGGGAGATTGCGCAACACCGCGTCCATCATGCGTTGGAACGTCTGCGCCGCGCCTTTAAGCCCAAACGGCATGCGCAAAAACTCAAATAGCCCGAACGGAGTTATTACCGCTGTTTTGGGTATGTCCTCGGCGCGCACTGGGACCTGGTGGTAACCGCGTACCAAGTCTATCTTAGAAAAAACGCGCACCCCTGCCAAATGAACTGAAAAATCTTGGATGTGTGGGATCGGGTAGCAGTCGTGCGCTGTAGCGTTGTTCAACCTGCGGAAATCACCGCAAGGTCACCATGAGCCATCAGCTTTCGGAACCATGTGAAGCGGTGAAGCCCATGGGCTTTTCGAACGCCTGATGATGCCCAACTTTTCCAGGTTGGCGAACTCCTCGCGCGCTTTGGTCAGTTTAGCTGAATCCAAGCGCCGAGCTTTTGCAAAAACGGGCGGTCCGGTGGTAGTAATAAAATGTTCCACCCCGTGTTTAGCCACGGTCGCCGAAAATGTTGGGACCGTGAGTGCTGGGAACTGAGTGAGGAGTGTGTGGAACTTACCACTTGCAGCTGTGACGTTGGCTTGTGCTGTTGGCGGGGCCACTCGAGCTGTACAGGGAATAGAATAAAAAGAGAGTGCATTAACCAGGCGTCTGTTCGCAAGATCAACCAGCAAACCATGTGAGCACAAAAAATCAGCCCCTAACATGTTGAAATTGACTGCAGCTATGACGAAAGTCCACTCGAATGTACGGCCGTGTAGGGACAGAAGCAATGTCCTCTCACCAAAGGTCTTAATCGCCGAGCCGTTTGCTGCTGACACCCCGGGACCACTGGAAGGCGCCAGCCGGTCAGCGGAGGAAGGAGTGATGAAACTCAGCTGGGAGCCTGTGTCCACGAGGAAATGCCTCCCCGAGCGCGCATCCCTCAAGTAGAGCAGCTTGTTCTCCTCTCCAAGGGCCGCAGCTGCTACCGACCCCCGGTCTTGCCGTTTCCCGAGCGCTTGAAATGGCACGGTGGTATACATTTGCGTGCCCTCTTTGCGAAGCGGCGATGGTAGAAGCAAAGGACGTCGTCTGCCCCGTGTTTCATGGCCCTTGCCGCCGCCGTCGTCGGTGAGTCTGGTACTGCTACCTCTGGCCCCCTGCCATCTCCGGACGTTGTGCCGAGCTCTGCTGCCGCGGCGGTGGCCGCGCGCCGTTTGGCGGCATTGATTAGTCGTTGCGCCTCTTGGCCCAGCTCGCGGTAGTCTCGACGGGCCAACAGTGGCGAACCTGGCGAACAGTGGCGAACCCTCGAGGGATTTCATCTGTTTCGTGCTGATCGAGACACAGAGCTCTCCGGTAAGTCCTCAGGAGGAGGAGTCTGCTTTTACATGAACAGCAGCTGGTGCTCTGATGTAACGGTGATTTCCCAATACTGTTCTCCCGCTCTGGAATATCTATTCATTAACTGCAAGCCTTTTTATTCCCCGCGGGAGTTCGCTTCATTCATCCTGGCCGCTGTTTACGTCCTGCCCAACGCGGATGCGCGCGAGGCTCAGCGCGCGCTCGCAGATCACATTCAACAAACGGAGCGCACTTTCCCGGACTCTCTGGTTATTGTGGTTGGCGACTTTAACCAGAGCAACCTGTGCCACGATCTCCCCTGATACAAACAGTTTATTAAATGCCCCATCAGAGGAAAGAACACGCTGGATCACTGTTACACTACAGTGAAGGACGCGTATCGCGCTGTTCCCCGCGCTGCGCTCGGACTATCTGATCACGTGATGGTCCACCTCATTCCCACATACAGACAGAGACTAAAGCTCACTAAACCTGTTGTGAGCACTACGAGAAAATTGACCAATGAAGCTGGGGAGAAGCTGAGCACGTGCATGGAAATAACTGACTGGGGCATGTTTAAAGGAGCCACGCATGATCTGGATGAGTATACGGACACTGTGAACTCATATATCCACTTTTGTGAGGAGAGCATTCTTCCATCGCGCACAAGGGTGAGGTACGCAAATGACAAGCCCTGGTTCACTGCTAAGCTCAGACAGATCAGGAAGGAGAAGGAAGCAGCGTTGAAAAGTGGAGACAGGGACTGCTACAGAGAGGTCAAATATCGGTTTAACAGAGAGCTGAGGAGAGCTAAATCCGTGTATTCTGAGAGATTCCAGCAGCAGTTCACTGCTAACGACTCTGCTTCTGTGTGGAGAGGACTGAGGCAAATCACCAACTATCGGCCTCAGGCTTCTAAAGGTCAGGATGACATAGCCCTTTGTCAAAGACTGTCCCAACATTATGCCCGTTTTGACACCTTGTCAGCTGTGTTCATCTCCCCCCCTACCCCCAGTGCCACTGCCTTCACGGTCCCCACTTCATCAAAGGTGGCCCCCCCTCCTCCCCCCCTGCCCTTGTCATCAGTGAGCAGGACGTGCACAGACAGTTCTCCAAACTGAACCCGCGCAAGGCCCCCGGTCCGGACGGTGTGTCTCCTTCCACCCTGAGACACTGTGCGGATGAGCTTACTCCTGTCTTCACAGACATTTTTAACACCTCCCTGAAGTTATGCCACGTGCCGACCTGCCTCAAAACCTCCACCATCATCCCTGTCCCCAAGAAGTCACGGATTACTGGACTTAACGACTACAGACCTGTAGCGCTCACCTCTGTAGTCATGAAGTCCTTTGAGCGCCTGGTCCTGCCCCACCTCAAGTCCATCACCACTCCCCTCCTGGACCCGCTGCAGTTTGCCTACAGAGCCAACAGGTCTGTGGACGACGCAGTCAACCTGGCCCTCCACTCCATCCTGCAGCACCTGGACTCCCCGGGAACCTATGCCAGGATCCTGTTTGTGGACTTCAGCTCTGCATTCAACACCATCCGCCCCCTCTGCTCCGGGACAAGCTGTCCCTGCTCAACGTGCCTGACTCCCTCTGCAGGTGGATCACCGACTTCCTGACGGACCGGAGGCAGCATGTGCAGCTGGGAAAGACTGTCTCTGACTCTGTTAGCATCAGCACCGGATCACCCCAGGGCTGTGTACTTTCCCCCCTACTCTTCTCCCTTTATACCAACTCCTGCACCTCCAGCCACCAGTCTGTCAAGCTGATCAAGTTTGCGGACGACACCACCCTCATCGGGCTCATCTCCAACGGCGACGAGTCCGTCTACAGGAAAGAGGTGGCCCAGCTGGCGTCCTGGTGCAGCCACAACAACCTGCAGCTGAATGCTCTGAAGACAGTGGAGATGATCGTGGACTTCAGGAAAGTCACAACCCCTCTGCCCCCCTCACCCTCACAGGCTCTCCCATCACCACTGCAGATTCCTTCCGCTTCCTGGGCACCACCATCACCCGGGACCTCAAGTGGGAGCCGACCATCAGCTCCCTCATCAAAAAGGCCCAGCAGAGGATGTTCTTCCTGCGGCAGCTGAGGAAGCTCAAGCTACCCACCAAGATGTTGGTGCAGTTCTACATAGCCATCATCGAGTCCATCCTCACCACCTCCATAACTGTGTGGTACGCAGGAGCCACTGCCAGGGACAAACTAAGGCTGCAGCGCGTCGTGCGCGCTGCTGAGAAGGTGATCGGCTGCAAGCTCCCATCCCTCCAGGATCTGTACATCTCCAGGACCCGGAGGTGTGCAGGCCGGATCATTGCCGATCCTTCACACCCTGGTCACGTACTGTTTGCCCCCCTCCCCTCAGGTAGAAGACTTCGGTCCATTCAGACTAAAACCTCCCGTCACATGAACAGCTTCTTCCCCTCTGCCATCAAACTGCTGAACACTAAGTGACTTATTAGACTCTCGTGCACTATGTACAGCAGCTCAACCAGACTCATGTCAATCATCACTGTTTTCTTTTTGCATTACCGACTGCACTATGGGGTACTCCACAATATCTGCTGCTCGCTAATATATCTAAAAATTGCTTTGTCTAGTATTACTTATTCATATTCTACATTTTATTGCATGTATAGTTTTTTATTTCTATCTTTTATTTTTATCATGTTTAATGTTGCAGCATTGCACCGAGACAAATTCCTAGTTTGTGTACTACATGAACAATGGCAATAAATCTGATTCTGATTCTGATTCTGATTCTGATTCTGACCTGCCAGGGTCGCTCTCACCGCTGACGGTAGGGTCCTGAGGAAAAGGTGGGCGAAGATGAAGTGGTCATTGTTAGAGTCTTTCAACCCCAACAGCTTCTCCATCAGGTCCACAGGCCTGTCGCTTTCAAATTCAGTCAGCGCCAGGAGCCCCTCTGCTCGCTCCTCCACCGAGGGGGTGAAGTACTGGATGAGTGCAGCCTTCAACGCGCCGTACTTGTCGCTGTCTGGCGGCTGGTTGATCAGGCTCTGCACATGCTGGGCTGTGTGGTTGTCCAGTTTTGCAACCACATGGTAGAACTTTGTGGCGTCTACCGAAATCCTCCAGAGGTTGAACTGCGCCTCGACCGCGTTAATCCAGGAGCGTGGATTGTTCTGCCAGAAGTCCGGTAGCTGAACTGTGGCTGCATTCGTTTGGCTGGCTCCTGACGAGTCTGGCTCGGGAGAATTTCTTCCACTCATGATACGTCTTAGGGTCACCAGTGTGGAGAATGTGGAAATGACGAGGCTGAGTTTATCTCATGAGTCAGGTTTATTCCATTCTCCAACATCATCAAAAACAGAAAGAGAAAGAATCCCCCAACATCTGTCCCTTTTATACCCCAGGACATCAAAGCACACAGTCACATTGTCTTTTAATCCCAAGTCACAATGCGTCTTCTTCCAGGTCTTCTCACCTCCACCTAAAGTCACTGGTGGTCAGGAAATCCCTCAAGGTCATCTCTTTGCATACAAAAGGCCACATTTCACATCCTCCTGTTATCTCCTAGGAGGCTCAGTCCTTTTGTTCCTCTGAGACGTGGAGCATACAATAAGCATACAGTAATATACATGTGAAGCATATGAAGCCCACATATGTGTCCCACACCCCCACAATTTTCAAAGATTCTGGAAAAACTTTTCAACGACAGATTAGAAAACTTTTTAAATAAGCACGATGTGCTTAATCAGAACCAATATGGATTTACAGGCAAGAGTACAACATCGTTGGCGATAATGGAAGCAACAGAGGAAATAATAAATGCATTAGATCAAGGAAAATATGCAGTTGGTGTATTTATAGATTTTAGAAAAGCATTTGATACAATAAATCATTCAATACTTAATAAACTGCAAATGTATGGTATTAGGGGAATGGCTCTGAATTGGGTTACAAGTTATCTATCTGAGAGACATCAGTTTGTGAAGATGGGAGAATATCTGTCTGGGTGTATGGGACTTGCCTGTGGGGTCCCCCAGGGGTCAGTATCGGGCACCAAATTATTTAAAATATATATATACACTACCGTTCAAAAGTTTGGGGTCACCCATACAATTATTTTGTGTTTTCCATGAAAAGTCACACTTATTTACCACCATGAGTTGTAAAACGAATAGAAAATATAGTCAAGACATTGACAAGGTTAGAAATAATTTGTATTTGAAATAATAATTTTTTCCTTCAAACTTTGCTTTCGTCAAAGAATCCTCCATTTGCAGCAATTACAGCATTGCAGACCTAACATGATTGCACAAGGGTTTTCTAATCATCCATTAGCCTTCTGATGCAATGAGCAAACACATTGTACCATTAGAACACTGGAGTGATAGTTGCTGGAAATGGGCCTCTATACACCTATGTAGATATTGCACCAAAAACCAGACATTTGCAGCTAGAATAGTCATTTACCACATTAGCAATGTATAGAGTGTATTTCTGATTAGTTTAAAGTTATCTTCATTGAAAAAAAGTACTTTTCTTTCAAAAATAAGGAAATTTCTAAGTGACCCCAAACTTTTGAACGGGAGTGTGTGTGTGTGTGTGTGTGTATATATATATGTGTGTGTGTGTGTGTGTGTGTGTGTGTGTGTGTGTGTGTGTGTGTGTGTGTGATATATTCAAAGTTTCTAAATTATTAAAAATATTTGCTGATGATACTAATATATTATTCTGGAAAAGATTATAATCAACTAATCCATACTGTAAATGAATTAAATAAGCTTAAATGGATGGATTGTAATAAATTATCACTAAATATAGATAAAATTAAGGTAATGATATTTGGTAATTGTAAAAATAAAGATACATATTCATATAGATAATGTGATTATTGAAAAAGTTGATCAAGTTTTTGGGTATAATACTAGATGATAAAATTAGTTGGAAACCACACATCAGACACATACAAAACAAAGTTGCAAAAAATATTGCAATTATAAATAAAATTAAGCAGGTCCTAGATTTCAAATCACTTCATGTCTTGTATTGCTCATTAGTATTTCCATACTTGACCTATTGTATAGAGGCCTGGGGTAGCAATTATAAAAGTACACTTAATTTATTGCTAATATTACAAAAAAGGGCAGTCCGTGTTATACACAAAGTTGGGTATCTTGAACATACTAATTGTGTTTACATTCAAAGTTATTGAAATTACAGGATCTGGTTCATTATTATACAGCACGATTAATGTTTAAAGTCAGTAAAAACCTTTTGCCACAGTATACAAAATCTTTTCAGTGAGAGAGAAGGGAAATATAATTTACGGGGGAACACAAAATTTAAAATACACTTAGTAAGATCTACTAGGAAAGGTTTTTGTGTGTGGGGTAAAATTGTGGAATGGGTTGAGGGAGAAACACAGGCAATGTCCAAACATCCATATATTTAAATCAACATATAAAGAAATGATTTTTGAGCAATATAAAAATAAAGGGCAGTAATATTACAATGTGTCTTCAATGAAAAAAGGTTATTATTGTGTGTGTGTTATTGTGTTATGGTGATGGTGTTTGTTGAACATACCAGAAGTATTTATTTATTATTGTTACAATTATTGTTGGATGTTGGTATTGTCAATATGGACTGTCATCGTTGTCATTTCTGTTGCATAATTTGACTATGGGGTGTATTATGGTGAATGTGGTTGTGGGATGAATGATGAGTAAGAGTGATGTTGTAATTTGTTGGGTATGGAAAAGGGGTGGGACTATATAAGTGTTGGCTTCTTCCCACTCCTTTTGAACATTTTATTTTTGGCTTGATTTTTTTTTAAATTCTTTTGTCAGAATGTTCAAATAAATAAAATCAATCAATATTTGGCAGTATACATGAATGACAACAAAACCCTTTTTAGTTTGTATAGACAGCTATGTTAGACAAACCATGTTGCATCATTTTCAGGTTAAACTGATTTGCAAACAACAAAAATAACAAAACTAAACTTTGTTGATCTGAGGCGCTAGAAACTAGTTTCGTTATACAGTATGTTCACTGCTTTGCATAAGACCATTTTACTGCCCTCTTTTTAATCACACAAGTACATGTGAAATATTTGCTGAATGAACCCACATTATATACTTTGTATCATTCATTAATACTCCCATACATGACATATTGTACTGAAGTATGGGGAAACACATATAAAACAAACATATATCCAGTCTTTATGCTTCAGAAGAGAGCTATTAGAATAATAAACAAAGTTGCTTACAGGGAACCAACAAACCCACTTTTTCTTAAATTAAAAGCTCTCAAGTTGAAAGATCTGGTTGACTTTAAAACTGCAGTAATGTTTAAAGTGAAGAATCTATCACTGCCCGCAAATATCCAAAAGTTGTTCCAAATAAGGGAGAAACAATATAATTTCAGAGGAACATGTATATTTCAAAAACCTTCAGTGAGAACTACCACCAAGCAACACTTTCAGTGCAAGGAGTCAGATTATGGAACAATTTTGGACCTGAATTAAAATCATGTACAACGCTTGGACAATTTAAACAAAAACTAAAGGAAGAAATACTCCAAACATATATACAAGATGACATGTAAAATCACATAAGGATTGTCATATCCAGTCTGTGTTGTGTTGTTGCTTAGTGTTTTTTTTTTTTGTTTTGTTTTTTTTTGGTCACATTTTGTCTTAGCTTTGTTCCGAATTGTAATCGCTCTTGTTTTGTTTTTCTTTTGAATTCTTGGATGGAATATGGGTAGGCAATATAAGCTGCGGCTTCAGCCATCACCCATTTCGGATAACTTATGTTGAACTGTATAATCAGAGGAATTAAGATGAGATAAACCTTTATTAGTCCCACAATGGGGAAATTCCAGGATTGCAACAGCACAGGGATGGCAACACTCAGAGCAATAGTTAAGAAGATACGGAAGATGTAAATAAGAGCAGTGGATATACATACACATAAATATATATACAAAGTGCGGAGCATTGTAGCAAGATGGAATAAACGGCATAACCGTCTACTTAGTTATCCTACATAGTATTAATATGTACCCATACATATTGTCATCCTCCGTAGTGACCGATATTGTCCTAGTTATATATACTGGAGGGGACCATTGTGTAAGTCTATTGCGTCTTTTGCATTCAATACTATTAGGTTGTCACGTTTTTTTGCCATCTCTGCGAGCAGCCGTGCTTAGGTTATACAGTCTGACAGCCGTAGGTAGGACCTGCGAAACCTCTCAGTTGCGCACCTAGGATGATGTAGTCTGCTGCTAAATGAGCTCCTCAGTGCGTTCAGTATGTCCTGCATAGGGTGGGACTCGGACTCTAGCAGAGATGACAGTTTAGCCACCATCCTTCTCTCTCCTATCTCCTCCACTGGGTCAGGGCGCTGCCCCAGGACAGAGCTAGCTTTCTTGGTCAGTTTGTTCAGTCTCTTCCTATCGGCTGCTGTAATGCCACTGCCCCAGCAGACCACTCCAAAAGTGATGGCTGATGCCACTACCGTGTCGTAGAATGTCTTCAGCAGCGCCCCTTGTACACCAAAAGACCCGAGTCTCCTCAGTAGGAACAGCCTACGCTGTCCCTTCTTGTAGAGTGCGTCGGTATTGTGTGACCAGTCTAGTTATTGTTATTGTCTAGTTATTAATCTAGTTATCTAGTCAGTTATTGTTTAATTTGACCTTGTTGGATTATTCCCCTTTGTTATATTATTCTGTTTCTTTTTAATCTTTACTTTTAATCTATCCGAAATAAAGATTAGTTCATTCATGTGTGAAGTACATTTACATGTATGAAGAAGGAAATTTTAACTCCCTTTTTTTTTTGTAACAGGTCAGTGCAGTTGTACTAAACAATATATACACACACACACGCGCACACACACACACACACACACACACATACACACACACACACACACACACACACTATGGCAAGCTGTTCAGGTATATATAACAAAGAAAAGCTTGGAATATATTGAATTAACTTCAGAATATAATGACTAATACTGGGAGTATATTGAATGAACCAGAATTTATTGAATGAACCGCATTTCCCATCAGCCTTTGGGGCTCCAGTTTCATTCCGAAGTGTTTTGGCTATATATATATATATATATACTGTATATACTGTATATATATATATATATATATATATGTGGCGCATATGTTGGTTACATATTCCCCACAAATGTGTTGCTGTATGTTTATTGTGTGCTTCACGTCTCATGGAACAAAGAGGACTGAGACTCTGGGATTCAGCAGAGGAGTGTGAGATTCGGCCTTTGTGTCTGGGAGACGACCGGGGAAGATTTCCGGGCCACAGAAACTAGAGGACAATGGCGTGAGATCAAAGGGGTTACTTTGTGGTTGAGATTAAGTACCATGTGACTGTATGTTTGATTAAACACCATGTGACTGCTGTTTCGTGCCCGGGGTATAAAACCCCTGATCCATCCATCCATCCATCCATCTTCTACCACTTTTCCGGAGGTCCGGGTCGCGGAGGCAGCAGTTCAAGCAGAGAAGTCCAGACTTCCCTCTCCCCAGCCACCTGCTCCAGCTCTTCAGAGGGGATACCAAGGCGTTCCCAGACCAGCTGGGAGACATAGTCTCTCCACCGAGTCCTGGGTCTGCCCCGAGGTCTCCTCCCAGTGGGACGTGCCTGAAACACCTCAAGTGGGAGGCGTCCAGGAGGCATCCTAATCAGATGCCCATACCACCTCAACTGACTCTTTCAATGTGGAGGAGCAGCGGTTCTACTCTGAGCCTCTCCCGGATGACTGAGCCCCTCACCCTATCTCTGAGGGTGAGTCCAGCAATCCTACGGAGAAAGCTCATTTCAGCCGCTTGTATCCGCGATCTCGTTCTTTCGGTCATTACCCAAAGCTCGTGACCATAGGTGAGAGTAGGAACGTAGATTGACTGGTAAATCGACAGCTTTGCCTTAAAACTAAGCTCCCTCTTCACCACAACAAACCGGTACAACGTCCGCATCACTGCAGATGCTGCTCCAATCCGTCTGTCGATCTCTCGCTCCATTTTCCCCTCACTCGTGAACAAGACCCCAAGATACTTAAACTCCTCCACTTGGGGCAGGAGCCTGTCCCCAACCCGGAGAGGACAATCCACCTTTTTCCGGCTGAGGACCATGGACTCGGACTTGGAGGTGCTGATTCTCATCCCAGCCGCTTCACACTCAGCGGCAAACCGTCCCAGCAAGAGCTGTAGGTCATTGCTGGATGAAGCCAACAGGACAACATCATCTGCAAACAACAGAGATGAGATCCTGTGGTCACCAAGCATGACACCCTCCATTCCCTGGCTGCGCCTAGAAATCCTGTCCATAAAAATTATGAACAGGATCGGTGACAAAGGGCAGCCCTGGCGGAGTCCAACTCTCACTGGGAATGACTCCGACCGAGTGTTGGCAATACGAACCAAACTCTCACAACGGTCGTACAGAGACCGAATAGCTCGTAACAACAAGCCCGATACCCCATACTCCCGAAGCACCCCCCACAAAAATCCATGAGGGACGCGGTCAAATGCCTTCTCCAAGTCCACAAAACACATGGAAACTGGTTGGGCAAACTCCCACGAACCCTCAAGAATTCTCGAGAGGGTAAAGAGCTGGTCCGATGTGCCACGGCCAGGACGAAAACCACATTGCTCCTCCTGAATCCGAGGTTCGACCAACGGCCGGACTCTCCTCTCCAGTACCTTGGCATAGACCTTCCCAGGGAGGCTGAGGAGTGTGATCCCTCTAAAGTTAGAGCACACCCTCCGGTCCCCTTTTTTGAAGAGAGGAACCCCCACCCCGGTTTGCCATGCCAAAGGCACTGCCCTCAACCTCCACGCAATGTTGCAGAGGCGTGTCAACCATGACAACCCAACAACATCCAGGGCCTTGAGGTACTCAGGGCGAATCTCGTCCACCCCCGGGGCCCGGCCACCAAGGAGATTTTTAACCACCTTGGCGACCTCAGCCCCTGTGATAGGCGAGTCATCCCCCTCGTCCCCAAACCCTGCTTCCTCTGTGGAAGGCGTTATCAGTGGGATTGAGGAGATCCTCGAAGTATTCCTTCCACTGCCCGACGATATCCCCAGTTGAAGTCAACAGTGTCCCATCCGCACCATACACAGTGTGGACGGGGAGCTGCTTTCCCCTCCTGAGCCACCGAACAGTTTGCCAGAATCTCTTTGAAGCCGACCCAAAGTCTTGTTCCATGGCCTCACCGAACTCCTCCCATACCCGGGTTTTTTCTTCAGCAACCACCCGAGCTGCACTCCGCTTGGCCTGCCGGTACACCTCAGCTGCTTCGGGAGTCCCACAAGCCAACCAAGCTTGATAGGACTCCTTCTTCAGCTTAATGGCCCCCCTCACCACTGGTGTCCACCACTTGGTTCGGGGGTTGCCACCACGAGATGCACCGACCACCTTGCGGCCGCAGCTCTGGGCCGCCGCTTCAACAACAGAGGTGGAGAACATGGCCCATTCAGACTCCATGTCTCCAGACTCCCTCGGAATGTGGTTGAAGTTCTTCCGGAGGTGGGAGTTGAAGACCTCCCGGACAGGGGCCTCAGCCAGACGCTCCCAGCACACCCTCACTATACGTTTGGGTCTACCAGGTCTGAATGGCTTCCTCCCCTGCCATCGGATCTAACTCACCAGGGCCAGACTAAGAACGATCCAACAGACTCTCATGATAAATTGTATATCAAGGATTCAGTGTACCCCGCCCGGTATGGGGTTACCGGGGCCCCACCCTGGAGCCAGGCCTGGGGGAGGGGCTCGAAGGCTAGCGTCTGGTGGCCGAGTTTCCACCCATGGGACCCGGCCGGGCTCAGCCCGAAGGAGTTACATGGGTCCGCCCTCCAGTGGGTTCACCACCTGCAGGAGGGATCATGGGGGTCCGGTGCTATGTGGATTAGGTGGCGGTCAAAGGCGGAGACCTTGGCGGACTGATCCCAAGCTTTCTAAACTTTCTAAAACCCCTGATGTGAGATGAAAACTTCCTCTTGATTTGCTTTGAGATTTGTTGGAGATGTGCTCTACGAATAAAGCTGAATCTGAGGAACAAACTCAGCCTCATCCTTGAACACATTCTCCACATATATATATATATATATATATATATATATATATATATATATATATATATATATACACTGTATATCTGAGTTTCATTCAATATATTGTTTTGTATGTATGTGATCAGGACCATTTGGACGCTTAGCATTGTTTTTGGTGTGTGTTCTATGTAATGAACGGAGATGGAAGAAGTGCAGCTATGAGTGAATCAGCAAAAAAGTTACCGTGAACAAAATTGTTGGTACCCCTCTGTTAATGAAAGAAAAACCCACAATGGTCATAGAAATAACTTGAATCTGACAAAAGTGGTAATAAATAAAAATTCTATGAATATTAACCAATGAAAATCAGACAATGCTTTTGAATTGTGGTTCAAAAGAATTACTTTAAGAAAACAAACTCATGAAACAGGCCTGGACAAAAATGATGGTACCCCTAGAAAATATTGAAAATAATGTGACCATAGGGACATGTTTGTCATGTGGTGATCCTCGCGGATCATCGAGAGATGCCACTGAGTTCACCAGAGAGTTTGGCAAGATGTTATTTATTTCCAGACGTGACAAAACACAACTATGAACCCCTTAGGGCTAAACACACACATGACTGAGACTTGGGCTCGTAGGGCTAACCCAGCCGCTACGAGCTAACTGTGACAAAACTGTGATGACGAACCTGACATGAAGGTCTACGGCACTCTCTAACATGACGAGGCGTAGACCCAGACTTGACAAGACAAACGAGATGAGACGTTGACAGAATGTAGACCAATAATCCTGCATCTTACCGTCGTCAGTGCCGGGCTTAAAAGGGCGAAGCACTAACGACGGTAATGACAATCAGCTGACCGGCCGTTGACAGGCGGAAGCCCCACCGAGCACCTTCACAATAAGAGCCCGGTGAGGCCAGAATACAGCCCGCAGCTGTCAAAGCTGGCAGCGAGAATAACTTAGCCTGAGCGCGATCAGAACCGGCGCTCGGGTCATAACAATGTTCAACCAAGATGTCCTCTAATTAACATCACAGGTGTCTACAAACTTGTAATCAGTCAGTCGGCCTATTTAAAGGGTGACAAGTAGTCACTGTGCTGTTTGGTGACATGGTGTGTACCACACTAAACATGGACCAGAGGAAGCAAAGGAGAGAGTTGTCTCAGGAGATTAGAAAGAAAATTATAGACAAGCATGTTAAAGGTATAAATCAGGGGTGCTCACACTTTTTCAGCATGCGAGCTACTTATAAAACAACCAAGTCAAAATGATCTACCCACTACAAAAATGCAAAACACATGATTATTTTCAAATGTATTAAGGATTCTTTGTAGTACAATGTATGTTGATGTACCTTGCATAACTGAATAAGCCAATATTGCACAACACACATAATAAATAACTATTAACATTTTTTGTAATTACCTGAGTTTACTTTGATGACTTGCACTGAATTGAATCAGCCAGGGATGCATAGTCCGGACAGTAGCTGCTGACAGCCAGCCTCAAGCACATTTCCAAATGTTCATCAGTCATGGTGGAACGGTATTTGGACTTAATGATCTTATGACAGCTGCAAAGCTTTGATTGAAGATAATATCTCTGCCTTATTTTTAAAGTCTCGGAACAATGAGTCAGCTGTTTCAACGAATGCTTCTTTTACCATCTCTCCATTTTGGAAGGACTTACTGTTTTTAACGATGGCGTGACTCACCCGGAACGATGCTTCGGTGGCGGCTTTCGCTTTTGAAGTTTGTTGAGTGAAAAATGACTGCTGTCCGGACAACTGGGATTTTAGTTCCTCCACCTTTCTCTTTCTCAGCTGGTTTTTCGGCGGAAAGTCGATGTCGTATTTTCCATGAACAGTCCGAAAATGCCGCTCCACATTTCCCTTCTTTGGTATTGCGATGGTAGACTGGCAGATGAGGCAAACGCACTTCGAAAATGACATCGTGAAAAAAAAGTCCACCTCCCATTCCGTATGAAAGTGATATGTTTTTGCCTTCTTACTTGGTCCAGCTTTCTCACTCATTTTGATCACCATATGTTTTAGCAAGGGCTTAAAATCTGAGATAATTCGCTGACTAGCTTGTAAGTTTTGCTGCGCTTAGCGCCGTTGTTTACGCATGAGCGGTGACCTAAAGGTCAAAATTCAGTTGTCATCTGAATGGTTGCCCTGTATGTCAATCAAATGACGGGATGTTTGATAGGCTGACAAATATTTTTTTTAATGTCACGCTGCGATCGACCAGTACTACCTCCGCGATCGACCAGTAGATCGCGATCGACCAGTAGATCGCGATCGACGTAATGAGCACCCCTGGTATAAATGGTCTTATAGCCACATCTGTGACTATAAGACCATCTCCAAGCAGCTTGATATTCCTGTGACTACAGTTGCACATATTCAGAAATTTAAGATCCACGGGACTGTAGTCACCGTCCCTGGACGTGGCCACAGGAGTAGACAGATAATACGAATGGTAACAAGAGCCCAGAACAACCTCTAAACACATTCATGGTGAACTCCAAGGTCAAGGTACATCAGTGTCAGATTGCACCATCCATCGTTGTTTGAGCCAAAGTGGACTTCATGGGAGACAATCAAGGAGGACACCACTGTTGAAAACAAATCATAAAAAAGCCAGACTGGAATTTGCCAAACTGCATGGTGACAAGCCACAAAGCTTCTGGGAGAATGTCCTATGGACAGACGAGACAAAACTGGAACTTTTTGGCAAGGCACATCAGCTCTATGTTCAGACACAAAAATGAAGCATACCAAGAAAAGAACACGGTCCCTACTGTGAAACATGGAGGTTCTGTTATGTTCTGGGGCTGCTTTGCTGCACCTGGCACAGGGTGTCTTGAATCTGTGCAGGGTACAATGAAATCTCAAGACTATCAAGGTATTCTAGAGAGAAATGTGCTGCCCAGTGTCAGACAGCTTGGTCTCAGTCGCAGGTCATGGGTGCTGCAACAGGATAATGACCCAAAACACACAGCTAAAAACACCCAAGAATGGCTAAGAGCGAAACATTGGACTATTCTAAAGTGGCCTTCTATGAGCCCTGATCTAAATCCTATTGAACATCTGTGGAAGGAGCTGAAACATGCCGTCTGGAGAAGGCACCCTTCAAACCTGAGACAACTGGAGCAGTTTGCTCATGAGGAGTGAGCCAGAATACCTGCTGAGAGGTGCAGAAGTCTCATTGACAGTTAGAGAAATCGTTTGATTGCAGTGATTGCCTCAAAAGGTTGTGCAACAAAATATTAAGTTAAGGGTACCATCATTTTTGTCCAGGCCTGTTTCATGAGTTTGTTTTTTAAAATAATTCAGTTGAACCACAATTCAAAAGCACTGTCTGATTTTCACTGGTTAATTTTCATAGAATTTTTATTTATTACCACTTTTGTCAGACTCGAGTTATTTCTGTGACCATTGTGGGGTTTTTTTTTCTTTCATGAACAGAGGGGTACTGAAAGGGTTAATGTATAGTTAGTGCCAGAATAATAATTCTGTAGGTGATCTCCCATTATGCTCTACACATATTCCATACAAATTCTGTTTGCATGCTTATGAACGATTATGTTATGATAAACTGAGATAATAGTTTATCTCAGTTTATCAAAGTATAGAGACCAAAGTATAGAGCCCTCTCTTTTCTCTCTCTTAGGTCAGGTCTTTCACATTAGATACACACCCAAACTCAACACCCACGCACACTGTTGATAGTACATTCTAGAATGAAGTGGCGTGTTCAGTGGATGGCCTGTTCCCGCCATAGGTAGATTAGCCAATAAGATAGTTGCGTATAAGCCCATCCCATTGTACTAGGCCGCCCCCACCTGAGAAGAGAACTGTAACACACAACCGGAAGTCGGGATCAGTCTGACGACGTTCTCGAGGGGACAGCGTCAAACTGGTCCAGCGCTGCTTACTTTACATGTGACCACTAAATAAATGTTTCATCTTAAAATTGAAGAAATCTCCGGTTTGTTCTTGGATCTTTCAATCAAAGAATCGGGTATTTTTCTAACAAATTGGTGCCGGTGACCCGGATTGAAGTACAGTGATCCCTCACTTATCGCGGTTAATGGGTTCCAGAACCGACCGCGAAAAGTGAAAAACCACGAAGTAGCGTCATCCCCAATGACGTCATCCATAAATAATACGTACGTTCATTCTCTCACTCTCTCTCTCTCATACACGTACACAGATGTAAACAAAGTGTACATAAATATGTTTTTAGAACTCTTTTATTCTTATAACAAGATACGTAACTCAAGATGAAAATGATTTACTGCACAGGTTAATGAGAGCTTTACTGCTCCTCAGGTGACGCCTCATCGTGAGGCGCTAGAGGCGCAGGATCATCAAGGGCAGCTTCCGGTAGAGCTGGAGGAGACGGCGTAGTGGCTCGACGGGAAGACTATTTCGCACAAAATGGCACAAGAGAACAGCAAAAAGTTCCACGCGGCGAGACTAAGTAACACGAGCGATAAAAAGCAATGAATGCGGTCTTCCTTCCCTTCATGGGTGCTCGGCAGGGAGAGGAGGTGGGTGAAACGTCTCGGCCAATCAGCTTGCGGGGTGAAACGTCTCGGCCAATCAGCTTGCGAGATTTCCGAGCCGAGCTAACACGAGAACAGCGAACAGAGAGTTGTGCGGCTCTCCGTGTTGACACGTGATGGTCTAATGTAGTCTCCCTGCCTTCTGCTAGCGCCCGCCCATTATTTCTCAATTTTGAATTTTTGATGAATATTTTTGAAAAATCCGCGATGCACTGAGGGCGCGAAAGGTGAAGCGCGAAGTAGCGAGGGATCACTGTACTTCGAGATGAGCCTGGAAAAACTACATAGAAAGGACCCAAAAACTACAGCGGAAGGACCCTTTTACAGACCACTGTGGCGCGCCTGATTAAAAAGGTAAGCAGAGCCTTTTGTCTACAAAAGTCTGCAGTTTGGCCACTCTAAATTTACAGTTGTCTGATAAAGGGGTATATCCGATCACGAAATTTATCATTTGGTTGGGAGTCACATGTAAAGTTTAAACAATAGTTGAAAAGTTAAAGAGAGTGCACGTGTTCTATTTTCAGTCTGAGATAGAATGGCCGCGGTCAATGGATATATATTACGGGTATATAGTCCATCAAATAAAACCATTTTGGAGTCAGTCTGAACCAAAATGACGAGACTTAGGAACTAGACTGACTAATAATCACCCTGGTATGTCTCCTCAAATGAAAAGTGCCAGGTTTTAGCAATCTGATGCCGAGGGGAGCAATGGGCGCAGTCGGGCATCCGGGCATTTGACCTACTTCCGGTTAGCAACCCACATGGCAACGCCGTACTAGGTGAAACAATTCAGTGGCGACCTAGTCCCAGGCAGCTGCCATGACCCAGTCAAGCTTGTCCAGCCCGTCGTGGTGTATTATATTCAGCTCATCACATCCTATATCAGGTAATTGAGTGATATTGTGTTAGTTTAATTAGTTGCCACTTGATGGGTCACGCTTTGAAAATGCTAGCCGCCGACACAAGCCTCTCTGTATTGTAAACAGAGACGGACATTTCGTCTATGGAAATGCATGACTGATTCCCTTTTCACCCAACAATACAGACCTCTCTATGTGCAGTCAGCCTGACTAATTTAACTGTAGACTGTAGTAAATAGTGCAACAAAGGGGCTGGCCATTAATGAAAGAGGTGACAAATACGGTTTCGCCGTATTTTAATACGGGGAAAATGCAATTTTAGCAAATACGGGCGTATTGCCATTTCTGTACGCCAAAAAGAAAAATATACGAGAAAAGAGGAACACCTCATGTGACTCCCACAGCGAGCTAGCAGAGCGCTCAGCGTGAGCAATTACTGATCGTTATAGAAGTGCCTCGCACCTTCTGCGGCTCTGGAACAGAGAGGAATCCTGGCGCCAGTAATGCTGCGCCTGATATGTGTGACTAATGCAAATGTATATGCTTTCCTGCTGTCTACTGTGATGCTAATGTGCCATGCATGCATTAGCCGGGTATATATGTTGACTGTCTGCATGAAGCACCCTTTTAAACTTCACTCGTGTCCGCCTACACTTATTTCGATCCAACACAAGTGCACCTAAGTAGTGTTTAGCATCAGTGAACATTTTCTTGTTTAATTATTTCTTTTAAGAATTACTCCTGTGCTGCCCTGATATTTAATGGATTGGTCATGTTACCCATAGGGGCCTTTCCTTAAAAACATTCAAAACATGTAAGAGGGTTAATCATGTTAATATGGGTCAAAACAAATATGCTTACCAGGGGTGTCGATCAAGTAGCTGTACACGTCCGGCCACTGCACAGCTGGCCACCTGGTCGGGTCATTAACCCATTTTCCGGCTGGTAGCTTGTATGGGCAATCTGTCAGTCCACTTGCTGTCAGTTTCTCCTGATAACGTAGCCTGGCTGACTCATCAAGCTTTTCTATGTAGTCACAGGCCATGACAAAAAGTCAAAACACTGCACTCGACAAGGCTTGGTAACGGGTTTGTTTTCACCGAGTTAAGATGGCGGCGATGTGTTACTAACCGGAAGTGACGTACAGAAATGGCAATACGCCCGTATTTGCTAAAATTGCATTTTCCCCATATTAAAATACGGCGAAACCGTATTTGTCACCTCTTTCATTAATGGCCAGCCCCTTTGTTGCACTATTTACTACAGTCTACAGTTAAATTAGTCAGGCTGACTGCACATAGAGAGGTCTGTATTGTTGGGTGAAAAGGGAATCAGTCATGCATTTCCATAGACGAAATGTCCGTCTCTGTTTACAATACAGAGAGGCTTGTGTTGGCGGCTAGCATTTTCAAAGCGTGACCCATCAAGTGGCAACTAATTAAACTAACACAATATCACTCAATTACCTGATATAGGACGTGATGAGCTGAATATAATGCACTAGGACGGGCTGGACAAGCTTGACTGGGTCACGGCAGCTGCCTGGGACTAGGTCACCACTGAATTGTTTTCACCGAGTACAGCGTTGCCATGTGGGTTGCTAACCGGAAGTAGGCCAAATGCCCGGATGCCCGACTGCGCCCATTGAAAGTGTTCGACTCGATGCCATTCTGGGGAGTGAAGCCGCAATCATTTTAATTTGCTGGATACAAGACACCGCTTGTTCTCGGAGCCGAAACAGACCCCAAGGGAAAGTGTCCGCTGTATATCAGAGTTAAATTAAGCTACCGCTTCGCAGGGGGACCTGCCGAGGCCTCTGTGAAAGTAGCCTCTGTTTAACAAAAGATTAAATGAATCGGCGAGGTTCTGGGATGCAGTCTGTACCCAGGACTTAATAAGACTTAGGGGCAACGGCCGTGCCAGTCTTCTCAAATGAAAACAGTCAGGATTAGAACCTGATGCCATGTAAGTGAAGTATTCTGGATGCAGTCTGTACCAGAATAAAGAGACTTAGGGAAGCGGAATTCAACCGTCTTCGTCTCCTCAAATAAAGGGCCCGGATTAGCCAGGGGGCCAGCAAATTTCGGTTACAGTCTGTGCCGAAATAAAGAGACTTAGGGAAGCGGAATTCAACCGTCTTCGTCTCCTCAAATAAAGGACCCGGATTAGCCAGGGGGCCAGCAAATTTCAGTTACAGTCTGTGCTGAAATAAAGAGACTTAGGGAAGCGGAATTCAACCGTCTTCGTCTCCTCAAATATGGGAACAAGGGCTAGCCTGGTCCCGAATGTCTGTAATTCTGTGTTTATAAGGGATAAAAATGTGATTTGAGAAATACCAGGGGTTGGAAATATTAACTAATGGTGGCCTCCGGACCGCATGGTCAGAACAAAGGGAAGTAACCCCCACCACCGAGTGGAGATGCAATTGGTAAAACAGGTTACTGAGAGGAGAATTATTTGAGGTAACAGCATTAAAATGAAGCGCTAAATTAAAGTTGTAAAGCTATTCTAGTGTGCTAGTCTGTGTATAGCTGGGATTAAGGAGGCAGTGCTCCATGTTTCTTAAATTAAAAAAAAAACCAGGTGGTTTGTGAACAATAGGCTCAGGGGCCATTTTGCACGTGTCCGATTTACTGCGCATGCGAGGGCGCCATTTTGAATCACCTTCAAGCTGTGGCACAGTGTCCCCATCGTGTGGCCAAATATAGGAAGTGCACTATTTCACAAAATTACTGCCAACAAAAACTTAAAATCTTAATAATAAATCTGGAACTTTATCTCTCTGGTTGAAAGGAAGGCTTTAAAAATTCCATGCATGGTGAATAACAACAAAAGACCTCAGGGACCTGCTAAAATGCAGGTTTGCCCATAATGAGGCAAAGCATACCCATTCAGCTTGGAGAGACAAAAGGTTCAATTAGGCAGAGGGAGGTTTACAATAAAACTGGAGAATAAGGAGATTTATTCCTCAACAAAACTAGGAAATCCTAGGTGGACACTATATAAAGGTGAGAGAATTTAAATGAAAATTGCAGGTTGGTGCAGATAAGTAAATATATAAATGAATTAAATTATAAATACAAAACAATTGAATAAACAGCAATAAAATAAAATGAATGAATAAAATAAATAGGAGTTTTTGTTGTGGAGATGAGAGTGGGCAGAAAATAGAAATGGAAATTTGTTTTTGAAGAAAATTGAAAACTGATGAAATGTTAAAGTTTTGTGCAGGACGCAAGACAAAAAATATGGAGAAACGATTGGAGGAAGGAAAGAAAAAAACATAAGAATAAGAGACTTATGCTGCAACGGTGAGAACAAATGCAAAATAATCAATAAACACGATATAACAGAAAAGGACAAAAACACGCTGTTTAATAGCTTGTTTCTCTCCATTAAATTTGAGACAGTGTTGGCTGTGGACGACC
Source organism: Pholidichthys leucotaenia (assembly GCA_020510985.1). Lineage (NCBI taxonomy): Eukaryota > Metazoa > Chordata > Actinopteri > Cichliformes > Pholidichthyidae > Pholidichthys > Pholidichthys leucotaenia. Next base: position 192,600,923 of record CM035843.1, on the reverse strand, counting down.
CCTCCCCCAGCAGCTACCTCCTCCTTCACGCAGTGACCCCCTCCTCCTCCACTTCGCTGTCCCACTTCAGCAATCAAAGAAAGCAACACAGTGGGTCAAAAGAGTTGAGCACATGTAAGTACAGTATTGTTGCTTTCCATATCAGAGATGTGCCAAGACCACATACTGAGCAGACACAATACATGACCAATCTTCAAAAAAGCCATACCCGTGCCCCATCTAAGTTGACCTATCAGTATCAGCTGCAGGACCACAGGAGGTCAGAATAGTCAGAGGCCCCCATGGGACTAATACTTCCTATGTTAAGCAATTTGACCACTGAGCTCAAACACCCACAAGGGCACCTTAGCAACACAGTGGGTATCCTTTCCTACAGGATGTTGAAAAAGAACGGCTTTGATATTAAGCCATTCTGTTTCAAGGGGGGAGAGGTCAAGACGAGAGGTCAAGACGAGAGGTCAAGACAGGAACAGATAGAAAAGTTACTAGTCCACTAAGGTTTGAAGGCTCCATTAAGGCTTGAAGTCTTATAATAGGAGAGGTCGGTGTGCTTTCTCATCTAAAATGCTACCATGTATGCAAACTATGGAGTATTTGCGTAGGGTCGTAAAAATCACGTGACTCACGGGGGTAAACATAAACATGCCGTAGGTGCCGCCATTTTGGATGGCAAGAGCAGCAGTTGCACTGTGACAACCCAGGCGTAACTTGTACTGTTTAGCGATCAGAATGAGTGAGGAGAACACACAGTCACAATCTGACATAATAACATCCTATCATCCTCTTCAACAGCTGACACTATGGCCTCTGAAACTGTCTGCAATGTCTGTCACATTCAGTGGAGTCATTGTCAGCGTTCATAACAGCAGACAAGTGTTTTTAATCTTGCGCTCCTCTGGTGTGCTGAAATGCCTCAGTTGAACGGAGGTGACGGGTGTCGGGTAACAGCTGGAGCAATTAGCAGAACAATGACTGGAGTAATCTGCTCAGCGGGGATGATTTGGGGGCAAACGATGAGATGATATCTTTCAAAGACGAAGGGGAGCAGGAGGAAAAAATATCGGAAAACGTGTCAGCGGAAAGGGATGTGGATGATGTGAAGTCTTTGCTGTTTAACGCGTCGGAAAACAACAGCAGCTCCTCACTCAGAGGTGAGTGAAGCGCGCTGCGTGTTTTTTTTTTTTTTAAAGGCTCTCCACGGCGCGCCGCGTTAAAACGTACCTGATTTTATGCACATGTACAATAGTTTTCTCCCCTTTCATGTGTGCATCGTAGCAAGCAGAGAGGCGCCCCCAAACCACAAAGTTTTGGTTTTTTTTGTTACTTATTTGTAGCCGTAGGTAGATTTGGTTTGCAGTCTGGTGACAAGCCACCAGCCGCTGCGTGCGCGAGCGCATTAAACCCACGGTCTCATGATCCCCGCGATCCCCCGGCCGAGGGTAAAACTGTGCTGCCACAGTGCTAAACCACTGCTCCACCTTGCAGCCCGTTATGACAAAGCGAGAGATTACGTCAGTGAAGGTAATTATTCAAAAATACAACTTTTTTTTTTTTTTTTTTTGCATTTCACACCGGCCATTTAATTCCCCGCTTATCCCCTTATCAGGGGGAACAACAGGAGTACACCATTTTGCGGAGTTTGTAGATACACGTGAGCTATGTGGTTTATTTCACCCTGCTGCTGCTGTTTCTTGCCATCCAAAATGGCGGCTCACTCTAACGGGCCAGTGCGGCACGCCCCCTGACGTCATATGCAACAACCTAATTGAGTAGCTACAGAAAAAGAACAGAAATATGAATGAATTTTTATTTTTTGGAAAAAGATTAAAAGAAAGGAATAGAACAATATATCAAGGAAAAAGCCAACAGGGTCAAATTAAACAATAACTCCTCTGATTGCACAATTCAACATAAGTTATCCAAAAAGCGTGATGGCTGAAGCTGCAGCTTATATTGCTCACCCATGCTCCATCTAAGAAACATCTAATAAAACAAAGGCTAGCAACTAAGACCAAAATCTGAAAATTTCTTGATGCTTGAAAGGTCATTATTCCACAGAATATCAGGCAGTGGGAATTTTTGCTACAAGAAAACTAGCCACCTAGTGACCAAGAGAAATAAGGCAGGTTTAGGGCTCCTTAATATTTAAGGGCCAATACATATTTGGATGTTCCCAGACCCTCCTATCTGTATTTTTTGCACATCTCTACAAATCTGGTGAAATCTAATAACATTGTTAAAGAGTTACAGTAGGCATTTTTAACTTAACATAAGGTATGAGCATGTGAGGGTAAAACAAGTACGAATTTGTAAGATGGAGGTGCAAAATATGATTAAAAACGCTGATTTACAATCACAAGTTAGGACAAGGGTTGAAAATTTATGCAAAAAGGTATAAGGGTAAAGCTGCAACTTTCAGGAAATTGCACAATTGAGAAATTTGCCAAATATTAGAAAATGTCACAAATTCCTGAAAAGGAACTTGCAAATTTACAAGGAAAAATCCTAAATTTGTTAGGAGAAAATAACTATTAAGAGAAAAGGTTGCAAAGTTAGAAGGGAAGTGTTTAAATTTGAGAAAAGCTGTAAGCTTACATGAAAGCCACATTAAGATAAGGTAAGCCTTTATTGGTCCCACAATGGGGAAATTCTAGGATTGCAATGGCACAGGGATAGCAACACTCAGAGCAATAATTTAGAAGATATGAAAATAAGAGCAGTGAATATACATATGTACACATAAATATAAATACACAGTGCAGAGCATTACAGATTTCCTTACACTTTGTATGGAGATGGGGGATGGCAGCGTAACAAGGGTTATGGTTTTTGATCATCCAGAGATGAGTAAAAAGCACTATAGAAGACAATGAATTAAAACAAACACAACCAGAGTAGACTAGAGAAACAAGAAGATAATTTGGGGCAAAAACAGCAAACACTTGGCCGAATAGACTCAAGAATGAAGCATATACATACATATAGCTGTGTGCACACCAGCCTTATCCAAGGGATCATCATAGAGCACGCACAGAGCGGAGGTGGAGCATAAACAAGGCTTTAATGTCCTATGCACATAGATCTGCAGCTCTGACACACACAAGACAACCAGTGTAGCTTGACAAACAAACCAGCGGTTCACACCTGCATGGTCTGTGTGTCACATGGTTAAGTCCTGATTTAAATATTATTTAGAATGGTTTTGGGGGGCTAATGAAAGTTTTATATTTTCGTATCTAAAATTGTTATAGTTTTGTAGGCATAGTGTTAGTTCATCTGGAGGTTATCTGTTCAGAAGAAAAAGACAGAAGACTCCACCACACCAAGATACAGATGACTTTGTTAAACATAAGTTTTCATAGTAATCAGCAGACGTCTTAGGTTAATACATTCCTTGAAAGACAGGTGTTCAGACCCAGAGGCATTATTTAATTCCAAAACAAATTCAAAAGGCCAGTAATTAAAAGGCATCCAAGGCCAGGGTAGAAATCAAGAGATGAGTGTTGTCACAAAACAGAATTTTGAATTGAGCCATGTTGGTTTATTATAAAGCTGACTTTCCAGAATGAAACCGATCACTTTTATGGGCAGGATCTTGCATGGAGCATTAGCTGTGGACAGTAGTCAGTAGTATGAACGACGGGACAGTGAACAGAAGGAAGTTTTAATACCAAAAGAGATTATAGATGTGAGATGTTTCGTCAGCTAGTCCAGGGAAAGGTGAAGTCTTGTACACAGATGGATAGTGGATGGAAAAGAATTGAGTGAGTGTTTCTGATGGGAAAAAGTACGTAGGGGAAGAACGGTGGATTTAGCAAGTGTAGAGAATATTTCTGATGTTGAGATGGAAATGGAAAAAGAAATGAAAGCAGAGCATGTGTAACCAAAGAAAAATAAAGATCCACGTAAAATTTGCAGCTGTAGCTTTAAAAACCAAACAAACAGAAAACCAACAATAAATAAATTAAATTTTTGGCTAAGAGTGCCAGGAAGAAGGCACAAATGCAGGCAGCCGTCTTAAATGTTTCCAAGTACTTGAAGCAGCAGTGAGACATTAGGTGTCCATTCTTTCAGTGAATTTCCGTAATTGTGAATATTAACATCAATGAGCAAACACTCACAGCAAAGATTATAGCCTTACTATATACACAGTCATTTAAAGTCAATCTAACAACGTAGTTATGTTCCTCCCCAACAGAGGGTATGCATTTGATGTTACTCACCACATAATGGTGTGATATGTGATATATGTGATATATGATACGTCATATTTCAGGAATATGACAGTAATGAGGAATGTGTTTTTTCCTGATTCGGCGGTGGCCAAGCTGGGTCAGGGTAAACTACATTCACTCCACAATTTACCAAGGAATATATAAAATGAGGCATTCAAGGAAGAATTTGAATCAAATTCTAATTAGACAAAACGTCCACCTTTCGGTTGACTGAAAGTGTGACACAACTTTTATTCATTTATTTAAATTCAACCAGTCTGTGTTCAACTGGACAAACTGATCTTATTTATCAATGCTGAAGCATATCAAAATGCACAGGTGGTTATTTTGTTTTTCTTAAATGAAATTTGTAAACTAGTTAAGCTGTGACTATTGAAACCTGAACAGAACCCTTGGAAGACAAAGGTCCGCAAGGTTCAATTACAGTAGTGCAGATAATATCCGTTGGCATGGTGGAGAGTTAATCTTATTATCCCATTTTATATTAATAAGGAAAATTAAATGAAGACTTTGAAGCAGTTCCTTTCTTGACTCAAGGTTGGAAATCTAGATAAGAAGGGAAAAGAAAATTTGGAGAAAAACTGAACTTATTTATGGAATGGCTGACACAAGGGGAGCCTGAGGCTCCCCATGAATCTGTTTCTCTTATAAAAGGAGGACAAGGGGGGAGGACAGCAACGAGGAGGAGGAGGAGGAGGGAGCACGCCCCACAATGGCCGCTGCTGGCAGGAGAGGCGTCCACCTCCACCACTGGAAAACTGGACTGCATACTTAAAGACTAGAACAGATAAGTGGACTCACTTCTACACGTATGCAGAAAATTAGCAAAATTAAATTATTGCATGTAAAGTAAGAACTCTGGGTAATGACATACAGGACTCTTCAGGGTCAGAAAAATAACGATCAAATTCTGCAAATGACAAGCTACCAGTAGAACACCTATCAACATCTGTAAAGGTAGCATTGTACCCAATGTACTGTAGGCAATTGAATGGATCTGATCCAAATTATGAACTACCATTATTTACGAATCCATCCTCTAGATTGGTCATAAAATTAGACTGATAAACAAAGAAATGTGTGGAAGCATCCATTGTCCTAATTGAAGAGGATAAGAGGCATTTCAACCAATGGGGGGTTCCACACATCCCGCTGGTTAGACCCAAACACATGGATTGGAAAATGTTGGACATATTGTCATCTCTAGTGCAGAATAGAGCCATCCATGGAAAACCAATACCTGACCTTAACATAGAATATTCTCCCAAAATAAAACCATAAGCATTGTCTCTTAACTGGGTAACCACAGCACAAAAGGTGGCACACATTGACACCCAGAAATCTCCTATATGACCAATCTTAACATTAACATGAGGGGATGAGGAAAATTTGAAGCAAATTTCAAATTGGTTATGGTAAAGGGATAACCAAATGCAGATCTAATAAAAGGAGCAGAGTACGACACTATAGGCCATATATTTAGAAGCCCAGAAGGGCGTTAACAAATGCAATTTTCCACAGTGGGAGTCGTCAGCAAGTCTTAGACCAACTGCTGGGTCGAGAGGAAGAGCTGAGGACCCCAAGACGAAGGATGATGACGGGGACGACCATTCTGCCATCACAGATTATTTGTAAACACAGTGTGCTAAGGATAATACATAAATCATACATAGCTCACCACACGGATGTAGGGGTGTAAGACTTATAGGGTTCTTGCGTTATTTATCTCCATCATGCTAATTACGGTTAGGTAGTCTGAATAAGGGTGAAGGTTAGAAGCTCTGAATGCCTGAATACAACAATGCATGGATATGGATGTCTCCTAATGTTGAACAATATTGTTTACTACCTACCCACTGAACATATAGGTCCCATCACCCAACGCACACATCACAACACAATCACCGCATGCAGATTCCATATAGTCAACAATCACACACTCAAGGCTGCTGGGAGATAACTTACAACAACAAATAGATAACTACAGGTGTAGTGAATAAGGATAAAACTTTACAAGCTCCATGCATTGTGATGGCAACCCCTCAGACCATTATTGGTCCTGCCCCGGCTGAGCCCTTTGTATCGGCACTTGATTAAAGGTGTAGGGTACAGGGAAGATGTATGCCGGAGAGCACCAGACCATCATGACGTGTGCCTGCGACATAGAAAAGGTCGTAGGGCGAGTGACTGTATGACTTCAGTCCCCAGAAGAAGAATGGACTGGTACCCGAGCGCATCCACCGCACCTCCAGCATCCAGGGTGGAGCCAGGAGCTCGAGCCTTACCAACACCAGCATGTCCACCTCTTTCCAGCGACAGTGGGGTGGCATCCCTGGGTCAGCATCACTGAACTGCTCATTGGCTGGACTGGATGTTACACACCCTCTGCTGCACCCACTAGACTGTCCTGTAGACCTCATGGGATGAGGTGTGCCTCTGAGAGTGGGGACACAGTTGTTTCGTTCCTGTGTCACCAAGATGGAACTGTGCTCCACAGCTGCAGATACGGGAAGCAGACACAGAGGAAGGTCGAACCGCTGTCGCAACCGTGTGATGAGTGCAGCTGAATGATGTGAGCCCTGGCAAGGGTCAACCGGTGGACAAAGGTTTCGTGGACTTTGTGGACTGATTCTATCCTACCCTATGACCCCTACATGGTCCACTCCACTGGACAAAGAACAATGATCATGAGGAGGCCTCAAGGGGGGTACAGGACCTGGTGACAGTCCACCTCTTAGACATCACTGCACCGTGCTAAGGTGTCCACAAGGGGGGAGGCAAGGGTAGAGCCAATGGTGCAAGCCTCTTGGGTTGACACACAATGCAGGGACCTGCCTTATTCACCATCTGTTAATTGCTAGAGTCTCTCACACCATACATGGTTGACATGATAAAATCATGTCAAAGGGGGGATTGAAAGGGTTAATGTATAGTTAGTGCCAGAATAATAATTCTGTAGGTGATCTCCCATTATGCTCTACACATATTCCATACAAATTCTGTTTGCATGCTTATGAACGATTATGTTATGATAAACTGAGATAATAGGAATGAGACCAAAGTATAGAGCCCTCTCTTTTCTCTCTCTTAGGTCAGGTCTTTCACATTAGATACACACCCAAACTCAACACCCACACACACTGTTGATAGTACATTCTAGAATGAAGTGGCGTGTTCAGTGGATGGCCTGTTCCCGCCATAGGTAGATTAGCCAGTAAGATAGTTGTGTATAAGCCCATCCCATTGTACTAGGCCGCCCCCACCTGAGAAGAGAACTGTAACACACAACCGGAAGTCGGGATCAGTCTGACGACGTTCTCGAGGGGACAGCGTCAAACTGGTCCAGCGCTGCTTACTTTACATGTGACTTCTAAATAAATGTTTCATCTTAAAATTGAAGAAATCTCCAGTTTGTTCTTGGATCTTTCAATCAAAGAATCGGGTATTTTTCTAACAGTACCAACAATTTTGTCCATGTGTGGCCAAAATGCTAGTACCCGTGTTCAATACCATTCTAACGATGAAGACATGTATTCAGTGTTCCACCGTGGAGGACACTTCAGTAAAGTTGGCAAGATAGTCACAGATTCGGACTTTGCGGATCAGTAATTCCTGAACAAAACGCTGTTAAAACACAAACCACACCAATCTAATTCACTGGTAAAGTGGACAACGAGCTACAACCCCATTTTCATTAAAAAGAGCCGTCCTCTGAGCTCCAGCAATTACATTGGTGTCTATGAGCTGCTGTTGGGGAAACGAACGCACAGGGACCGTCTGCAAATTGCAACTCTGGGGGGGGGCGGGGGGCAACTTAAAATTAAATACTGTCATGATCATAAGGTATAATGTCACCAGAATCAGTTCATACGTCAATTGTTGTTTTGTTCAGACTAAAATGCTTAGTTTGCATAAATTTTATTTTTCATAGTTTGGGGAAATATCTATTTAAAAAATATCCAACAACTTGAAAATTACAACGCGTGGCTTCACCAAAATCACCTCACATGCAATCCATCTTCTTTTAGTCAGACTACAACACATAGTTTGGATTAAAGAAATGTTTTCATAGCTCTTGGGAATATTTATTAGAATTAAATTTCAGCAGCATCAGGGTTAGTGCCACTAAATGCTGCCCAGCTACTAGGGTCTTCTGTTACTAACACTTGTTGGATGGATGATATTTTTTTTTGGTCCAACTATCTTCTTCCGCTTAATCCTTTTTGGGTCTCAGGGGGCTGGAGCCTATCCCAGCATCTTTGGCCGAGAGGCAGGGTACACCCTGGACAGATCGCCAGTCCATCGCAGGGCCAACACAGAGAGACAGACAACCATTCACTCTCAGTCATACCTAAGGACAATTTAGAATCCCCAGTTTGATGCCAATTGTACCTAACTTGCATGTATCATAGGTTTGGGAAATATTTATTAGAAATGTTGTAAAATTGTAGTTAAAAACTTCTAAATAACTGAGTGCAGCTTCACCAAAATGACCTTACACACCATCCATCTGATGATCATACTACATCACTTAGTTTGAGTAAAAAAATCACATTTTTTTTTTAAATATTAATTTGAAATAAAGTTCATTAGCTTCTCAAGTATTGAGTGCAGCTTCACCAGAATCACCTCACACATCTATCATCTGATGGTCAAACTACATCACTTAGTTTGGGTAAAAAACATTTTTTCATATTTTTTGGAAATATTTATTTGAAATAAATTTCAATACCTTCTCAGGTATTAAGTGCAACTTCATCAAAATCACCTTACACATCATCTGTCATCAACTAGTCGGACTACATCAGTAGACCATTAATGACACAAAAGCACTGATTTCTTATAGGATTGACTCTTGCACTGACAAATCACAAGGATTAATTTTAGCCTGACTCTTAGCCTGCTCTGGACCAGTTTAGCTGTAGAGAATAAATCTCATTAGCAACTTGACTGGGTTTAATTTATCCTACTTTTATAAAACCAAGTCAAGTATTGATTAAGCCAGATTTATTTGAAAATCCTGTCTTAATCCTTTATCTTGGTTTGATGCAATATGCATCTGAACTTAAAAAGGTGACCTAATTAATCTGCTGCAGATAGAACAGTCCTAACACTTTCAACCCATCAAATAGCTAAGGCATGGCGCTAGTGATGAAGTCACTAGCCAATCAGCAGACATTTCCAATTAGTCCTCCCTGCAGTGGTGGTTTTGGTCTCCAAAACGATTCTCATGTTGATTACTCTAATACTGGATGTGTTTGAATTGAAAATTTTCCTCCAGTCCTTTCATTGTCATATCTGGACAAAGTTTCCAACCATGTCCACATTTTCTGTTGGTTTTGAACTGCTGCGCCTTTATTCTGTTATCATTAGTTTGTTGGGCTATCCTCAGGTTCTTAGTTTAGTTATGTTCGCACCCTGATTTGGTTTATTTATGATTATTGTTTGCATTATTTGTCCTCCCTGTTCTCCAGTGTCCTGTCTGCACAGCTCCACCCATCCTGTTTGTAGCTGCTCCCGTTATCTCTTAAGTAGTCCCAGCTGTCTCATGTTAGTGCAATTCTCTCTCGCCTACAGTGGTGTGAAAAAGTGTTTGCCCCCTTGCTGATTTCTCTTTATTTTATTTTTTTTTTGTATGTTTCAGATCATCAAACAAATGTAAACATTAGACAAAGATAACACAAGTTAACCCAAAATGCAGTTTTTAAATGAAGGTGTTTATTAAGGGGGGGGGGGAGTCCAAACCCATATATACACACACACAATGGGGCAAAAAAGTATTTAGTCAGCCACCAATTGTGCAAGTTCTCCCACTTAAAAGATGAGAGGTCTCCAATTTTCATCATAGGTATACCTCAACTATGAGAGACAAAATGAGGGGAAAAAAATCCAGAAAATCACATTGAAGGATTTTTAATGAATTAATTGGTAAATTCCTCAGTAAAATAAGTATTTGGTCACCTACATTCATCCTTGACACCTCCCTGTTATCTTACTAGGGCATCTAGAAACTTCTCACACACAAAAGGTTAACTTCACGTCCTTTGTTCCTGTCTAAGGTGGTAAACCATTATGCACTCCCCAGGTTGCCACCCCACCCCCCCAGCAACTTCACAAACAAGCAAGATTTCTGGCTCTCACAGACCTGTAACTTCTTTAAGAGGCTCCTCTGTCCTCCACTAGTTACCTGTATTAATGGCACCTGTTTGAACTCGTTATCAGTATAAAAGACACCTGTCCACAACCTCAAACAGTCAGACTCCAAACTCCACTATGGCCAAGACCAAAAGAGCTGTTAAAGGACACCAGAAACAAAATTGTAGACCTGCACCAGGCTGGGAAGACTGAATCTGCAATAGGTAAGCAGCTTGGTGTGAAGAAATCAACTGTGGGAGCAATTATTAGAGACAAAATGAGGGGGGAAAAAAAATCCAGAAAATCACAGTCTGATTTTTAAAGAATTTATTTGCAAATTATGGTGGAAAATAAGTATTTGGTCACCTACAAACAAGCAAGATTTCTGGATCTCACAGACCTGTAACTTCTTCTTTAAGAGGCTCCTCTGTCCTCCACTCGTTACCTGTATTAATGGCACCTGTTTGAACTTGTTATCAGTATAAAAGACACCTGTCCACAACCTCAAACAGTCAGACTCCAAACTCCACTATGGCCAAGACCAAAGAGCTGTTAAAGGACACCAGAAACAAAATTGTAGACCTGCACCAGGCTGGGAAGACTGAATCTGCAATAGGTAAGCAGCTTGGTGTGAAGAAATCAACTGTGGGAGCAATTATTAGAAAATGGAAGACATACAAGACCACTGATAATCTCCCTCGATCTGGGGCTCCACGCAAGATCTCACCCAGTGGGGTCAAAATGATCACGAGAACGGTGAGCAAAAATCCCAGAATCACACAGGGGGACGTAGTGAATGACCTGCAGAGAGCTGGGACCAAAGTAACAAAGGCTACCATCAGTAACACACTACGCTGCCAGGGACTCAAATCCTGCAGTGCCAGACGTGTCCCCCTGCTTAAGCCAGTACATGTCCAGGCCTGTCTGAAGTTTGCTAGAGAGCATTTGGATGATCCAGAAGAGGATTGGTAGAATGTCATATGGTCAGATGAAACCAAAATAGAACTTTTTGGTAAAAACTCAACTTGTCGTGTTTGGAGGAGAAAGAATGCTGAGTTGCATCCAAAGAACACCATACCTACTGTGAAGCATGGGGGTGGAAACATCATGCTTTGGGGCTGTTTTTCTGCAAAGGGACCAGGACAACTGATCCGTGTAAAGGAAAGAATGAATGGGGCCATGTATTGTGAGATTTTGAGTGAAAACCTCCTTCCATCAGCAAGGGCATTGAATATGAAACGTGGCTGGGTCTTTCAGCATGACAATGATCCCAAACACACCTCCCGGGCAATGAAGGAGTGGCTTCGTAAGAAGCATTTCAACGTCCTGGAGTGGCCTAGCCAGTCTCCAGATCTCAACCCCATAGAAAATCTTTGGAGGGAGTTGAAAGTCCGTGTTGCCCAGCGACAGCCCCAAAACATCACTGCTCTAGAGGAGATCTGCATGGAGGAATGGGCCAAAATACCAGCAACAGTGTGTGAAAACCTTGTGAAGACTTACAGAAAACGTTTGACCTCTGTCATTGCCAACAAAGGGTATATAACAAAGTATTGAGATGAAGTTTTGTTATTGACCAAATACTTATTTTCCACCATAATTTGCAAATAAATTCATTCAAAATGAGATTTTCTGGATTTTTTTTTCTCATTTTGTCTCTCATAGTTGAGGTATACCTATGATGAAAATTGGAGACCTCATCTTTTAAGTGGGAGAACTTGCACAATTGGTGGCTGACTAAATACTTTTTTGCCCCACTGTATTGCTGCAACATGGCCAAACTTTTGACATTTGAAACATCTGAGTGGAGGTGGAACGTAAAGTCTGACTTCATAGCTCATGTAGCCAAGATACACTTTACTTGGCAATCTTGTTTCATCAGATGTTAACATTACCGACAGACTATCACATTTTTCACCATTTCTATTAGTTTTCAATCTTTATACAGTACTTCAGTCACTTTTGCTCCAGATGAGTTTTTCTTTATTTCATCAGTTGAGACAGCCATTGAAATGCCCAATATCACTCCTCTCATTGCCTTATTTCCTTCCAATACTGAACACTGCACATTTTTCCCCTCCATCTTAGTGACTCTGATTGCTTTTCCTTGCTGAACACTGTCTTTACCTGTATCTAATAACAAACCACTACAAAGGATTCTTGCATTTACAACTTCTCCAAGTAACTTATTAATTGCATCTGTGAGCTTAAATGGGTTCCACTCACGAAATGATGCCCCTTCCTGAGTAAGTTTAATGATTACTTTACAGACCTTCTGATTATTCCGGGATTGATCATCTTCCGATTCATCAGCACTTGATAACACACTTGATTGCATCTCCTTTCGTCTACATTTGCCTTTTTTAGACTTCACAAAATTCCAAACTTCCTCTTTCCCACGTCCTACCTCCATTCCTCCTAGATCACACCCTGCTGTATCACCCTCCGCCACCTGCTCTGCCATCTCCTGTCCACCGACAACCCAGCTGTGGCACTCCAGTTCAAAGTGTCTTCTTCCAAAAAATCTCTTGAAGTTCCAACTTCAGCAAGCCCCAGCCAGCCGGCTGCTTCAAGTCCAATGCTACCAGACGAGTGCCATTTGGGTCCACAATGTTTGATGAAGTGTGTATAAGGCACAAAAAATGTGCCAAAGTGTGTTTTTAAAGCTTTTAATTTCATTGTTCTTGTTAACATGATATGAGTAAATACTGTATTTTTTGAGAGTGACATACTATTTTTAATCATTTTCATGAACATGGTCATTTTCACATGTCCATATTGACCAACATAACATTTGCATCCAAAATATTGTAACGTCGGGTGTACTCTTATCCCTACGTGTTGTATACATGGTGTATGTGAACGCAGATCAACAGCATGCCAAACTCGTTTTTCACGAGCCAGGAAACCGAGTGTCCTGCTCCTTTATTCAGTCTTCTAGACAGCTTACAGTTCTTTACAACTGTGGCTTGTAGAGCTCGATGAAAAGCCCGAGTGAAACTAAGAAAAAAATAAAACAGAAAATAAATTCATTAGTATGCTAGCGGGCCCCTGGGATAGGACTAATTCCTGGAACAATACATTCGTAATACATGTAACAAGCTAGCGGGGCCCTGGGATAGGACTAATTCCTGGCGACAACACACTCTTAAAAACGATACCAAATTCACATCTAACAAAACTTATAAAATTAACAAGACACTAATTGGACTTACAGCCATTGCTTTCGAAGGTGTAAAAAAGGGGTTTAACACACAGGAGGAACATCTCAGACATTCGCGGGCAGGTTATGCTCTTCTGCCTTTTTTTTCTTTCTCTCTTACCAACGTTCGTTTCTGCTACCCACAAATCATAGCAGCTACCGGCTGCGCTTTCAACATAAAATGCGGGTAAATTACTACTAACTATACAGAATTCACTTTTAACACAATAACTATTTCTTAACATGAATTATTACAAATGAACTATGATATTTATTATAAACTTATGAACTATTTTTAACTTTATAAAACACACTATACTGAGGGCAGAACACTCCCCGCCTGGCATTACTAATGCCACTACTTCTTCTTATCTATTACTTCATTCTCTAAGAGCATAACAACATCTGAGATAGGACGTAAGTAAGTCTTTGAAACACCCTGGGATGATGTCCTCACTTCGACCTTTCTGACCTTCCCGTCGCTGCTTGGAAAGGTGGATGTGATGATGGCCATTGTCCATTCATTTCTGGGTGCTTGGTCCTGTTTCAACAGCACTATGTCACCTGTCTGTAGGTTGCGGTGTGTTGTATGCCACTTGCGCCTTGATTGGAGGGTGTTGAGATATTTATTTCTCCAGCAGCTCCAAAATTCATTGGCGAGTGCCTGCACTTGTTTCCATTGGTTTTTGAGCAGGTCTTTTACACAAAAGTCTCCTGGTGGAGGGGGGACATGCTGCTTTTGGGTCAAGATCATTGCGGGACAGAGTAGGAATGGTGAGGAAGGGTCAGTTGAGATGGGGACTAAGGGCCTTGCGTTGATTATAGACGTTACCTCAGCCATTAAAGTACAAAGCACCTTATGCGTCAAACGAGTGTGTTTGTTTTGCAAAAGCATAGAGTCCAGTATTCTGCGAGTGACCCCAATCAGTCTTTCCCAGACGCCTCCCATGTGAGAGGCATGCAGGGGATTGAACTCCCATGTGCAACCATTGGCATGAAGATAGTTGACGATGTTGGGAGGGTTCTTGTTTGGTTGTGCCATGCCTAGCTCCACGCTCGCTGCAATGAAGTTGGTGCCTCTATCAGATCGCATTTGCTTTGCTGGGCCTCGTATTGCGAAGAATCTGCGTATTGCATTTATGCAGCTGCAAGCGTCCATAGATTCAATGACTTCAATGTGCACGCCTCTTGTGGTCATACACGTGAAGAGTATTGCCCACCTTTTTCCTTGTGCAGCTCCACCTCGTGTGCGTCGAGTGACTACTGACCATGGACCGAATACGTCCAACCCGACATATGAAAATGGAGGGCATGTTTTGAGTCTCTCAGGTGGGAGATCTGCCATTTTCTGAGTCTCTAGTTTTCCCCTGAGTTTCCTGCATGTTACACAATGGTGGATAATGGGCAAGACCAGTCTTTTGCAACCTACAATCCACAGTCCGGCTTGCCTAATTGCACTTTCTGTGAACTGCCTTCCTTGATGCACAACTTTGGCATGATAGTGACGGGCAAGCAGTTGAGTTATGTGATGCTTGTTTGGGAGAATGGTTGGATTCTTGGATGCTGTGTTCAATGAAGCATGTTTGAGGTGACCTCCAATCTTGATGAGGCTTTCATTCATATAGGGATCAAGAGCCACGATGGGACTTGAACTGCGGGCGGTTTGGTTGGCATGGAGAGCAGCATACTCGTCGGGAAAAGCGTCCTTTTGAACAGACTGGAGGATGAGATTACTGGCAGCATCCAACTCCTCTGGAGTGCGTGGCTTGCTACATCGATGCCAGCCCCTGCATGAATAATCTGACAGGTTGCTTGATGAGTGAGAACGAGCTTGGTGAATTAGGAATGCAATGGCACGTACTAATGAGTTCCAACTTGAAAAGCGCTGGAAGCATGCTGGTAAGGGCCCATTCTTCTGAATGTGAATAGAAAAGGTAACGACTTTTCTGATTTCAGAGTCTACTTCAGGCTCGATTAACTCAAAGGATTCAGATGTCCTGGATTCAGGTGGTTTGTAAAGGAAGTCTGGTCCCTTAAACCACATAGTGTCCATAAGCTGTGATGCAGGTATTGACCTGGTGGCTAGATCAGCTGGGTTTTGCTCTGATGTGGCGTAGTGCCACTGTTCAGGGGATGTGGACTGACGTATACGATGAACGCGGTTATGCACCTAGACATAGAAGCGCTTTGAATCATTGCAAATGTACCCAAGAACCACCTTGCTATCACAGTAGAATTTGACAGCATTTGGTTTGTGATCAAGTTCATTCAGAATGAGCTCCGCCATCTCAACCGCTAGAACTGCTCCAAAAAGTTCGAGGCGAGGTATCGTGGGCTCTGGTTGTGGTGAAAGTTTTGCTTTCCCAAGCACAAATCCAACTTCGCATTGTCCTTCTGCATTGACTGTCTTCAAGTATGCTACTGCTGCAATAGCCCAGCTTGAGGCGTCGGGAAAGATGCACAGTTCGGTGTAAGTGGACTTAGAGAGGGAAGCTGGTACATAGCAGCGTGGCACCTTGAGGCTGCTAAGATCTTGGAGGGACATTTTCCATGTTTCCCATGTGTCCATTTTATCCTGAGGGAGAGGAGCATCCCAACCTTGGACACCATTCGACAGTTCACGTAACAAGAGTCTGCCTTTGATTGTCACTGGTGACGCTAGTCCCAAGGGGTCGAAGATACTGTTAACTGTTGACAGAACCCCGTGGCGGGTGTAGGGTTTGTCATCAACAGCAACCTTGAACGTGAAAGAGTCAGTGTTTATGCCCCAGCACAGGCCTAGACTTCTCTGAGCTGGTAGAGTGTCATCGCCGAGACTCAAGTCTTTAATACCGGTGGCCAGGTCTTCTGGCTTGAAGGCTTGCATGACTGAGACACTATTTGAGGCGATTTTGTGGAGCTTGAGATTGGACTCGGCCAAGGATGCGCATGTGCGCTTGAGCAAGTCTTTCATCTGAGAGTTTTTTGTTGAGTTACGTCTTAGTGAGCCGAGTCTAGACAACGCTTGGTCCCTGTTATTTGGGAGCGGCAAGCGAGGAAACTTGAATGGCAGAGGAGCGATCCAGTTGTTGTCTCCATCCTGGTGGACTTCTTCCTCCATTATCTTTAGGAAGGTCTCATCTTCGAAGGACACGGCACACTTGTTATCGTTCTCTGTGCACTCAAAAACTTTGTCCCCAAGCTTTTCTTCTGCTGCGTTGGGTTTTGAGCTGCGTTTAGAGAGGCCGTCCTTGTGCTCCCCGCTGTAGCATGGTTTCTCTTTGATGCTGATACTGTTAGGACAAGGAGTGAAGAAAGATGGGCGTCCGTTGGAGAGCATGTACATTTTATAAACGTTGACGGTTGGCTTATGAGCGTTAAGGCACACCTCTCCCACAATTACCCAGCCTAGGTCCAGCCGTTGAGCAAAGGGAGCATTGTGGGGTCTGTTGACATGTTGCCTTACCTTGTGGACTCGTAGGATGTCTCTGCCCAGTAAAATTGCCATCTGAGCATCTGGGTCGTACTTGGGAATGAGAGGAGCGAGGTGTTTTAAGTGGGCGTGAGCAAGGGCGACTTCGGGCGTAGGTATTTCACCCCTACTGAACATTATCTCGTCGCATTCAAGGAGAGGAGGGAGGTCTAAGCGTAGGCCTCCGCCTACTGGCTCGATTTGGAACCTCACTGCTTCCCTGCCAAGCATTTCAGTTAAACCAGCACATGTTCTCATGTGGTATATCAGAGGGCTACCTTTGATCCCAAACAGCTCGAAGAA
This sequence comes from Pholidichthys leucotaenia, assembly GCA_020510985.1. Classification (NCBI taxonomy): domain Eukaryota; kingdom Metazoa; phylum Chordata; class Actinopteri; order Cichliformes; family Pholidichthyidae; genus Pholidichthys; species Pholidichthys leucotaenia. The sequence continues at coordinate 192,583,600 of CM035843.1, read as the reverse complement.
TTCAGGACGGGCCAGCGATTTATTACTCTGATCGTCAAGGATTGCATACATCTTAACGGAGCGTTCTGGTTGGCCTTTGGGGAAAACTCGAACTAGACATACCTTTGAGCAAGAACGTGGGGGATTACCTTTGCCGTAGATCTCAGTGCACCGTGACGTTACCTCAGGTGGCGTGTTGTCTCGGGGCTGTGGCTCTGGTTCAGGTGTGTTTTCTGGCTGGGGTTGCTGACTTGAATCAGGATGCATGGCAGAGCAATGCCTTTTACTTTGGCACTCCTCGCACTTGAGTTTCATGTCACAGTCCTTTATTGCGTGTATGGGAGAGCAGCAGCGAAAACATCGTTTGTGTTCTTTGAGTATGTTTCGCCTTTCTTGTAGCGGTTTATTCTGAAAAGCTCTACATTTGGCTAGAGGATGCATTTTCTTGTGGACTGGACAGTAGCATGTTAAATCGTCCTCTTTAGTACTAGCGGGAGCAGTTGTGTCGACCTCTGTTTTGTTTACAGTTAGAGGTGTTCTGTAGCTAGTTTGTTTGAATGGTGGTCTCTCACCTTTGCTGAAGGGTTGGCTGCTGCATGTCGCGAAACTTGGGTCATTTCTTGCTTTAGCCTTGTCTTGGACAAACTTTACAAAATATGAGAAGGGAGGGAAGGTTACATCATATTTTTGTTTGTACTTTGAGCCCGTGTGCAGCCATTTATCTTGTAAACTTGGAGGCAACTTTTCAACTATGGGCTTAACCCCACGGGGTGTGTCGAGGTAGGCGAGGCCTGGGAGATAAGCTTCATCTTTAGCGACCCGCAGCTCTAAGAGTAAATCTCCAAGTTCCCTGAGTTTTACATTGTCTCTGTTTGTGAGGCGAGGGAAGTTATCTAATTTTTTGAACAAGGCGTTTTCTACTACTTCTGGCGTAGCATAACACTCTTCCAACCTGTCCCATGACAATTGGAGAGCAGCTTTGGGGTTAGTGGCATAGACAGCTCTGATTCTTTTAACGTGCTCTGAGGACTCTTTACCAAGCCACTTGACTAGGAGGTCTAACTCCTGGCTATATGTGAGACCAACGTCTTCAGTTGCATTTATAAATGACGACTGCCATGCTCTAAAGTTTTCGGGGGTGTCGTCAAACTTAGAGTCCGGTTGTGATTAGCTCTCTGCGCGCGAGGAACCTAGCAAAGTTTGCCATAGGTGGGTCACCAATGCGGGAAGCATGGTAGCTATTTGGCCTGACATAGTCTCTCGGTATGTCGATGGATTCATTTTTCACGTTATGGCACATATTTAGGGCGCATATATGGCATTCATATTCACCCACATATACCTAGTAGGCATGACGGTGCATATTCTGGAAGCTTCACGTCTCAATGGCCAAAGAGGACCTGACCCTGCAGAGACCTACGGGAGGTGTGAAGTTGGTCTTTTAGGAGACGGGAAGTGGCAGAGAATGTCCCAGCAGGAGCCCCGGAGGCTAGAAGGATGAGAGAGACAATGGAGACGCCAAGGAGCCTCAGGGGCTGTATGTTTACTCAAGGACTGTGGGTTGGGGGTGTGTTATTTGATGTTGGGGGTTTTGTGTCTTTGGAGGGTATAAGAACAGTGAAGGATGATTGTTCTACCTCTTTTCTGAGATTCTGTTCTTGTTGGAGGATGTGACCTCTCAATAAACCAACCCTGAGAAATAAACTCAGTCTCGTTTGTGAAAGGCATCCTCTATACTGGTGACCTACGACAAACTATGGCCGGTGACGACGATCTTCCCGCACCGGACTCATCAGGAGCCAACCGGGTTAACGCAGCTACCACACTACAGCTGCCCGATTTCTGGCAACATAACCCGCGCTCCTGGTTTACCACTGTGGAGGCGCAGTTCCACCTTCGGGGAATCTCAGCGGATGCAACGAGGTTCTACCATGTCGTCGCGAAGCTGGACAGCCTCACAGTGCAGCGGGTGGAGAGCCTGACCAACCACCCGCCCCAGGACGACAAGTATGGCGCACTGAAAGCCGCCCTCATTCGAGCTTTCACTCCCTCGCAGGGAGAGCGAGCAGAGAGACTTCTGGCGCTGACAGAAGGGGAAGCAGACAGGCCGGCAGATCTGATGGCGAGGATGATGAACCTGAGAGGCGAAGATGATGACAGTTTTATCTTCGCCCACCTCTTTCTCAGAACACTACCGTCAGCAGTGAGAGTCACCCTGGCCAGCTCACAGCTGCTCAACGACCGCGACTACCACGGGCTGGGCCAGGAGGCGCAGCGGCTCGTCGACGCCCATAGACGACACGCAGCCACGACGGCGGCAACGGAGCTGAACGCACCCCCGCGAGACAAGGGGAGACCAGAGGCTGCAGCACCGGACCCACTGACGTCAGCAGCGGCAGAGACCAGGAGAAGCGGAGCGGACGGCACCCTCTGCTTTTACCATCGACGTTTCGCCGAGAGGGCGCGCAGATGCATCCCACCGTGCCAATACAAGTGCTAGGGAAACGCCAAGACCGAGAGTCGGTAGCAGCTGCTGCTCTTGGCGCGAAGAACAAGCTGCTTTTCGTGATGGACGCAAATTCAGGGAAGGATTTCCTGGTGGACACAGGCTCCCAGCTGAATTTTGTCAAGCCTTCCTACGCAGACCTGCTGGCGCCTTCCAGCGGACCCCTGGTGCTAGCGGCAAATGGCTCGACGATCAAAACCTATGGGGAGAAGACGCTCCTTCTATCTTTCCACGGGCGCACCTTCGAGTAGACTTTTGTCGTAGCTGCAGTTAGCAACAACATGTTAGGTGCTGATTTTTTATGCTCAAACAGTTTATTAGTTGATCTTACTAATAGACGTATGGTAAATGCACTGTCTTTCCACTCTATCTCCTGTACAGCTCGGGTGGCCCCGCCTTCTGCACATCCTAATGTCACAGCTGCGGGTGGTAAGTTTCATGCACTACTCAATCAGTTCCCAGCACTCACGGTCCCAACATTTTCAGCGTCAATAGCTAAACACGGGGTCAAGCACTTCATAACTACCTCCGGCCCCCCTGTTTCTGCAAAAGCTCGGCGCTTGGACCCAGCTAAACTGACCATCGCGCGCGAGGAATTTGCCACCTTGGAAAAACTGGGCATTGTTAGACGCTCTAACAGCCCTTGGTCGTCACCCCTGCATATGGTCCCCAAGGCTGATGGCTCGTGGCGGCCTTGCGGTGATTTCCGCAGGTTAAATAATGCTTCAGCACATGACCGCTACCCAATTCCGCACATCCAGGATTTTTCGGCGCATTTGGCGGGCGCGCGCATCTTTTCCAAAATAGATTTGGTGCGCGGTTATCACCAAGTCCCAGTCCGCGCTCAAGACATACCCAAAACGGCAGTAATAACCCCCTTTGGGCTTTTCGAGTTTTTGCGCATGCCTTTTGGCCTCAAAGGCGCCGCACAGACGTTCCAACGCATGATGGATGCGGTGTTGCGTGGCCTCCCTTTCGTGTTCGCTTATTTGGATGATATTTTGGTAGCCAGTGCATCCGAAGTCGAACACGAACGCCACCTCACAGCGGTTTTTCAGAGACTGACAGAGCATGGGCTGATAATTAACCCAGCAAAATGTCAATTCGGGGTAGCGCAAATCGATTTTTTGGGCCACCGCCCAAATAATGACCGCCCAATAACGCACCGCGCACGATAACGGAGTTTCCCCAGCCGCAGACAGTTAAAGCATTGCAAGAATTTTGGGGGATGGTCAATTTTTATAACTGTTTCCTCCCCAGCGCGGCACAGCTCATGCACCCACTGTACGCGGCACTAAAGAAACAAAAACCTGCAAATAAGGTCGAGTGGTCCCCGGAACGGGAGCGCGCTTTCTCCCTGGTCAAGTCGGCCCTGGCGAACGCTGTGCTGTTGGCACACCCCGTGCCAGCAGCTCGCATGGCACTAACCACGGACGCTTCCAACGTAGCAGTGGGGGCGGTTGTCAGAGCAACTGGTAGCAGGGAGCTGGCAACCGCTTGCGTTTTTCAGCAAAACATTGCGCGATAACGAGCGGAAATACAGCGCGTTCGATAGGGAGCTTTTAGCCCTGCATCTGGCCATCCGCCACTTCCAGTTCTGGCTGGAAGGGTGCCGTTTCACCGCGTTTGTAGACCACAAACCATTAACATTTGCAATGGCCAAGATTTCAGAGCCGTGGTCAGGCCGACAGCAGAGACAGCTGGCCGCGATTTCAGAGTTTACCACCAACATTCAACATGTGGCGGGCAAACACAATGTAGTGGCAGATTGCCTCTCGCGCGCAGTTGCAACGCCAGGCCCCCAGGGGGCAGACACGGTGGCCATGGAAGCGGGCCAGGCTTGCGGTGCGGAAGCGCTCGCAGCCCCGGTCTGCGTAGGCTTAGATTATGCAGCCATGGCCGCCGAGCAGGTTAGCGATGTGGATGTGCGCACGCTCCAGTCTGGGCCAACAGGGCTAAGGCTGGAGCACAGGGTGCATCAGACAGGTATGCCTCCTCTAATCTGCGATATCTCCAGGGGGCGCCCCCACCCCGTGGTCCCAGCTGCGTGGCGCCGCCGCGTTTTTGATTTAATCCATTCGCTGGCACATCCGGGAGTTCGCGCTTCGATCAAAATGGTGGGAGAAAAATTCGTTTGGCCGGGGCTGCGTAAACAGGTCAAATAGTGGGCCGCAGCCTGCGCAGCGTGTCAAAGAGCAAAGATACACAAGCACACGCGGGCCCCCTTAGAACCTTTTCACATCCTGGCCAAACGCTTCGACCACGTGCATATCGACTTGGTGGGACCCCTCCCGCTGTCGCAGGGTTTCACACACCTTCTAACCATGGTAGACCGCACAACGCGCTGGCCAGAAGCGGTCCCCCTGGCGTCAACTACAGCAGCAGACGTGGCACGCACGTTTTTAACGGCTTGGGTCGCGCGTTTTGGAGTCCCGTCAGACATAGCGTCTCACAGGGGTCCCCAATTCGTTTCCGAGCTCTGGTCATCCATGGCCCTCAGTCTGGGGGTGAAAATTCACCGCACTACCGCTTATAACCCTCAGGCCAATGGTTTGTGCAAACGCTTTCACCGGTCATTGAAAGCAGCCCTCAGAGCGGCTCTCACGGACACAAATTCACTTCCGCCCTCCAAAGAGAGCAGACGCTTTTCTTCCCGCTCCTGCTCCCTGTCTCTCTCTCCCTCCCTAACTGACTGGATCCCAGCTTGCTATCGTCTGTGTCTGCGTGTCTTTACTGCTGATTCATCTAACGAAATTATGGATTTAATAAGCTGGGCTTTGAACGCAATCGACACTGTTTTTTCAACGAGGAAATCAGGCCCGGGGGAGCCTATCTGTCCTGCAGGGACTGCTGCTGCGGGTTATATTAAGGACACAAGCAACTGGAAACTCTTGTGCCTGTGTGATCTTTCTATTGAAGATATCAAAGATTTATAGCTTTTCGGAGCAATGGTCATTGGAATTCTACTGATTGGCTTTGGGATTGTTCTGGTGCACCGCAAATTGAAGAAGATGGACAGAGCTTATCAAAAAGCGGACCCGGCGAAGCTCTCTCATCAAATTGACCAAATGGGCAGGACTCTGACAGCGGCCAATGGAGAACTGTACAGGAAAATGGATTACATCATGATCACGCTGAGAGCTGTTCACGAATCGATTTCAATGCCTGGCCATGATGGAACTGGAGCACTGAATCCGTAAGAGAATGGAAAGTTTTTTTCTCTGAAGTCAGTGCTATTCGACCTGTTTTTCAGCACCCTCAGCACTCAGTCCTCCTGATAATCAACAGTATAATTGTTTTCATAACATTGGCGGGCAGCATCTGACTCTCAAGGACAGCTGTCTGGCTCAACTATTCCATCTGCCGTGCTCAGGGACACGTGCCTTTGCTTCAGACTCTAGTCATAACATCTGCTGAGGAAGAGACTATTGCTGTCCACCTAACTGATTTGCCACTGATTGCATCCAACTCACACACACTGACCCATTTATACTGATGAAGACATATTCACTCACTGCTCTCTTTGTGTCATTGTGTGGATTCTATTGTCTGCTAATTGTGCATTGAGAGTTTTTTTCTTGTAATCATAATATCGGTCATATATGAACTTTATTCTGATCAACAATGCTTTTTTCTCTCTCCTATTGTGTCCCCCCCTCCCCCCCTGCCTTCTATTCCCTTCCTGCTGACAGGCGCCTCCATGGCACGCCGCGTCACTGAGAATGTCATTTATGACGTTTTCAGTGTCAAGTCAAATTCCTCGTATATTTACCTGTTATTTACTTGTAAATGTGCTTGGCAATAAACTTATTCTGATTCTGATTCTGATTCTAAATTGGGTTGATAAACTTCCATGGGTTTTATTAGGGTTGCGTTCAGCACCTAAGGAAGATTTGCAAGCCTCTCCGGCTGAGCTAGTTTTTGCCCAACCCCTCCGGTTACCGGGCGAATTCCTTCCAGAGAACCCCGCACCAAATCGCCCACCCGCTCAGCTGCTGCAGAGCGACACGGGATCAAACACCCTCCCCGGCCCAGTTCATCACAGTTTCCCACGCGTTTTTGTGCCTAAAGCCTTAAAGAACGCAGAATTTGTCTTTGTCAGACACGACGCTCAGAGGCCAGGTTTAAGGCCGCCTTATGATGGACCGTTCAGAGTGTTGGAAACTGGGGAAAAACATTTTTTGCTCGATTTGGGTGACAGGAAGGAATTAGTCTGCATTAACAGACTCAAACCCGCTTTTGTGTTGGCTGATGAACAAATGCAGTTAGCCAGGGCCCCCCGTCGTGGCAGGCCACCGGGGGGACACTCTTCTAAGCTTTCACGAGGATGTGCTAACGACTCTGATCCACAGATGCAAGAAACAGCTACAGGCAGATCGAAACCTGCTTACAGCAGATATGAATGAATGAATTTATTTATTTCGGATAATACAGTACAGGTTAAAGAAACTGTATAATATAACAACAAGGTCAAATTAGACAAAGACTCCTTCTACTAAACAATTCCACGTGAGTTATCCGAAATGGGTGATGGCTGAAGCCGCAGCTTATATTGCCCACCCATATTCCATCCAAGAATTCAAAGAAAAAAGAGTAAACAAGACAAGAGTGATTACAATTTAGAACAAAGCTAAGACAAAGTGTGACTGAGAGAAAAAAAAAAAGAAAACTAAGCTAAGCTAAGTTAAGCAGTTACTATTCAAGACAAATCTAAGACAGAATGTCACAGAGAGAAAAAAAAAAAAAAAAAAAAAAAAAACTAAGCTACAACACAACACAGGCTGGATATGTCAATCCTTATGTGAGTTTACATGTCGTCTTGTAAATATGTTTGGAGTATTTCTTCCTTTAGTTTTTGTTTAAATTGTCCAAGCGTTGTACATGATTTTAATTCAGGTCCATAATTGTTCCATAATCTGACTCCTTGCACTGAAATACAGTGTTGCTTGGTGGTTGTTCTCACTGTAGGCTTTTGAAATATACATGTTCCTCTGAAGTGATATCGTTTCTCCCTTGTTTGGAACAACTTTTGGATATTTGCAGGCAGTGATAAATTCTTCACTTTGAACATTATATGGCAGGAGGTTGAAGCCCAAGCAGTTGGAAGTGTGATATGTTGTGCCATTTTGCTGTTCTGTGTGATATGACATGTTTCTATGCATTTTGGGGTGTACTTTGTCCTTATTTAGACGCTTGGGGGGGTTATATGGCGCATATTTAGGGCGCATATATGGCATTCATATTCACCCACATATACCTAGTAGGCATGACGGTGCATATTCTGGAAGCTTCACGTCTCAATGGCCAAAGAGGACCTGACCCTGCAGAGACCTACGGGAGGTGTGAAGTTGGTCTTTTAGGAGACGGGAAGTGGCAGAGAATGTCCCAGCAGGAGCCCCGGAGGCTAGAAGGATGAGAGAGACAATGGAGACGCCAAGGAGCCTCAGGGGCTGTATGTTTACTCAAGGACTGTGGGTTGGGGGTGTGTTATTTGATGTTGGGGGTTTTGTGTCTTTGGAGGGTATAAGAACGGTGAAGGATGATTGTTCTACCTCTTTTCTGAGATTCTGTTCTTGTTGGAGGATGTGACCTCTCAATAAACCAACCCTGAGAAATAAACTCAGTCTCGTTTGTGAAAGGCATCCTCTACAACGTACATTTTCTTGAATGTTGGTGGAGAGAGAGTTTGTTCGGGTCTCCTCGGAGTGAATAATTGCGCCCTTTGTGCAGGTTCAACTTGAGGTGTTTCTTCTTCGGCTGGTCGCACCTGTGACTTTAGCTGGATTTGGTGGTGCACATACTCCATAGTTCTCTGTCTGACAACTTGTAATGGAATTGCGCTCCTTACACTCTCTCCTTCATCTTGCTCGGCAGCTGCAGCAGCTTCTAGAACTTCTGCTTTTGCTGTGGCGGCCGCTGTTTCCTTCTCTATCTCCAGCATCTCTAGATCCAGTTCTAGCTTTGTTTGTTCTAGCTTTGCTTGTTGCTTTTTAATTTCTAATTGTTTCTTACTGTACAAGGCTCCAGCATTCGCAGCTTCGGCAGAGGCTCGCGCCATGATGGCTGCTTCCAGCACGTTGGACTTTGAGGATAACTTGGAGCTAGAACGTTTGGAGCTGGAGCTAGCGTTGTATAATGATTTGGCTTCAGAGTTCGCCTTTTCTTCTGCCCTCTTCTCTTGAGAGTTGTCCATCGCTGTGTCGTGAATCTTAACTTCACCAACTGCTGACGTGGCTTTTCACTGTACTGTTATCCCTACGTGTTGTATACACGGTATATGTGAACGCAGATCAACAGCAAGCCAAACTCGTTTTTCATGAGCCAGGAAACAGAGCATCCTGCTCCTTTATTCAGTCTTCTAGACAGCTTACAGTTCTTTACAACTGTGGCTTGTAGAGCTCGATGAAAAGCCCGAGTGAAACTAAGAAAAAATAAAACAGAAAATAAATTCATTAGTATGCTAGCGGGCCACTGGGATAGGACTAATTCCTGGAACAATACATTCATAATACATGTAACAAGCTAGCGGGGCCCTGGGATAGGACTAATTCCTGACGACAACACACTCTTAAAAACGATACCAAATTCACATCTAACGAAACTTATAAAATTAACAAGACACTAATTGGACTTACAGCCATTGCTTTCGAAGGTGTAAAAAAGGAGTTTAACACACAGGAGGAACGTCTCAGACATTCGCGGGCAGGTTATGCTCTTCTGCCTTTTTTTTCTTTCTCTCTTACCAACGTTCATTTCTGCTACCCACAAATCATAGCGGCTACCGGCTGCGCTTTCAACATAAAATGCGGGTAAATTACTACTAACTATACAGAAATCACTTTTAACACAATAACTATTTCTTAACATGAATTATTACAAATGAACTATGATATTTATTATAAACTTATGAACTATTTTTAACTTTATAAAACACACTCTACTGAGGGCAGAACATCGGGGCTGTGTTAAGGGGGGCAGGGATTTCCCAGCATGCTTTGCCAGCAGACAACGTTACCGTGTGTGTATTAAATGTTATTACTGAGTTATTATACTGCTGTGTCATAACTGTGTTATAATGACCCAGCAGTGTTTATAGGCAGGATTAGGGCAAGATGTATCATGTGTGTGTAACCATGATTGAAATGGGGGTCTGGGAGAATGACCCCCCCTCCTGTCTGTGCTCAGAGTGTGGGTGTTGGGTGATTGTTGAATAAAGCCTGTTCGTCGCAACCATCTGCTCCTCTTCTTTGTGTGAACCTCGCCAACGTCACACTGGTGTCAGAAGTGGGGATGGAACAAGAGGGTGGCCAGGACCTGGGCGGAGGTCCAGCGGCCGGGGCGGTTCATTGCTCAGCTGGGAACGGAGCGCAGAGCTGAGACGCCAACCACCGGAGTGGCTCGCCACGATGGACGGACCAGCGTACCCCGCTTTCTGCCTTTTTCAAGGCAGAGCGGGCCAAGCAGAGCAAACCAGCCCCGCTTCCCGCCCTTTCAGGGCAGGACGGGCTGGCGATTCCAGGGCGATCAGGAGCGGCGATGGACCGGGAGGTGACCGTCCCATCCATCCGGCAGCAGGCCAAGATTCCCCGCTACAACGGCGAAAACCTGTTGGATGACCACCTGGCCCAGGTCGAGTTGGCTGCTGTGCTGAACGACTGGTCACCGGAGGAAACCGCCGTGCTGAGAACGAGGGGGAGGAGGAGGAGTTATGGCAGACCACGGCGGCGTGTCCATGGAGGAGATGGCTGCGGCGACGCGAGGAAGGGTGCTTCTGCTGCGGAGAGCCAGGGCACATCGCACGGTACTGCCCCGCGCCCACCACATGAGAAACTGTCCCCTCGCCGACGTTAAATTAGAGCGAGGTGGCATGGACGGGGACAGACCGCCTCCCACAGATGCTTCCCCCGGCGGTGACGTCACAGAGGCCCTCGGGGTGCAGCAGCAGCGGACCGAGCAGGACAGATCTGGTCTTTTCCCGGGCTCGGCAGGGGCTGGACGCCTGGACGCGGGTCAGCGGCCGCCTGGGAGGTCCTGGCAGCGGTGGGAGACATTATTTTTGGTAAAAATTTTATTTGTGCGCGACCCTCAGTTTGTCTTACCACCCCGTCACACTCACCAGTTTTGTCTATAAATAACTGACTGTTGCTTTAAGTGACATCACAAAGAGGAAGTGACATCATTTGAACCTCTGGAGCAGCCAGGAACAAATAAGGCAAGTTCTGACATTCTTTTTCATTGTTTTTTTTTTGTTTGTTTTTTCATGTTAGATGAGGTCCGTCAAGCTCAACCCATCCACCCCGTCACGCAATATTGATAGGGAAAACTGATTTTTATTAAAAAATGTACACTATTAATGTAAAGAAAATATTTTCAATTGAAAGTATACTCACTTAGGTCAGGAACTTGACCATATGGAGAACAACGGCCATTTTAGGATGAAATTCACCACCCCGTCACATATTTTTCTTCTGACGGGGTGGTAAGGGTTATGACGGGGTGGTTCTTCTTCAACTCACTCACAAAATTATGTCCAAATTATGTAATACTGTAGTTTCAATACATAGAATAAAAGTCTTAATTATATCCCAAGTATATGCAGCCTTTCATTTCCCTACCATAGAAGAGTTTTAATTTTCTTGTTCTTGACCACGTGTTACAAAATATTTCTGCTGAAAGAATAATGTTACATTTCATAACAGATCTGTCTCCAGCATGGCTCCATTAAGTGCTGCTGAGAGACAACGTCAAGGCCATGCACGTCGTGATGCTGACCCTGAAAAAAGGCAGAAATACTTAGAGAGTGAGCGTCAGAGATGGAGACGGGATGTTGAGCAAGGGAAAAAGAAGAGGATTAAGGATCTAAGTGAGCGAGGGAAACGTCAACTGCGTAAAAAGTGGAGGAAGAAAAACAAGAGGAAAAAGAAAGCAGAGACTAGGAAGCAATTGGCCACCCCTCCTCAGAGTCCAGATTCTGTTCAACAGCCAGAGCAGCAGCTAGGATCTTCAAGGTTAGGGTAGTAAGCAGTTAGGACTGAAAATAAGTGGACACATGTTGAGAATAAGAAGCAAGCCTATCATTGATGAAATATTGTTTACATATGGTATGCATGACTGACCTACCAAGCAGCTGAGATGTCAGTGCTTCACAACAAAGCACTTCTTTTAACCAGACAGCCCAAAAGGGGCTGTCAGAAGCCATTGCTTGGGAGTCTGGAGATCTCCTTGGGAAGTGGTGTGTTCTCAGATATGATGATGATCTATATCCAGGGATCATCCTGAATATAGATGAGACGCATGCCCTTGTGAAATGTAGGCATCGCGCTAGAGTCAACAGGTTCTTCTGGCCTGCAAGAGAGGACATCCTCTGGTACCTCTTTGATGAGGTGCTTGAAATCATTCAAGCACCTCAGCCTGTGACATCCCGTCACATGGAGGTTCAAAAAGATGTATGGAGGCGACTTTCCCAGTCGCTTTCATGATGCTTCTGAGGTTTTCAAGAGTTCCCCCTATTTTTAGGAGCACCCTGATATAATAGTATTGTGGAGTGTGTGAAATCAGAAGCAGATTCATTTCAGATGATTTATTGCACACTCACATCTCACGAGCACAGAACAGACTGACTACTCACATTCAACATCCCTCTCTCTATATCAAGTTACACTTCACAAGATTCAAGGCACTTCCTCATAACAGCAGGACATCTACACCACACTTCATTCAACCCCCTCTCCCACTGTTCTCCCATGTGTATTCATTGGTGTGAAATAACCTGAGGCCCACAGTATGCTCATTTCTGAATGTTCGATCCCTGTTTCACTTTTCAAGGAGTTAAAGTTAAATTGTTCTTTGCCTTTGAACCATTTTTCATAATTACTGTTAAGATGTCCTTAAGGAGAATGAAATGCTAATCAAATTTTTGAATATTGCATATTTCATGTTGTTATTTATTTATTATTATTTTGTTATTTACATATTTTATGTATGTTCAGATTTGCTAAGTTTATTACAAGCATATGAATGTACTTGCACTTTTCTAGCAAGCTGTTGTATTAATAAATCCTAATTTTTGATATGTATTTTGGCTCTTGTATCATTAAGTCATGCCTACATTCATATCCAGAATTAACAAAAGTGTCTAATGTCAGATGAAGGCTAAAACCAACAGATCATATAAAGAGACAGTTTGTCTGTACCACCCCATCACAGTGAACCACCCCATCATAGCAGTAACCACCTCGTCACAGGGTCATCTTGTTAAAAAACATGATGGAAACGGAGTGAAATGCTTCATAAATTAATGATGAATAACGTTCTTGTTTTGTGGACTAATCAAAGAACTATAAGTTTTATTTCAAATTTTGAAGTTGATCTATATTTTTTGTAAAAACAATGACACCGTTGATGTGAAATTCATAATTCATGGCTAATGAGCCTAAAAATGAAAAAAAAAAACCTGATTAAATTACATACTGTTTATTGATGGTTTCCAAAAAAGGACATTTTACTAGCAGCAAAACATTAGATTTTTTAAATTTATTTAATGTACCATCACTCAAATAGTGTATCTATTGTCTGTGATGGGGTGGTACAAAAATGGCTACAAGGTCTAAATAAAAAAGGATATTAATAATAAGGATTTTATGCCTGAGGTGGGAAAATGTTTTCTTGGAGGATTAACACGTCTTTCATGTTGTGGATTTTGAAAAAAGGAGTTTGCTCTGCATGAAAATTTTACAAATTGCAAAGTGGAAATGGCACCTGTTTCGGAGAATGACTCATCTCAGATTTCCAGATTTACTGCTTCGAATGGGTGTGGTTTAAAGTGGTTTAAAGTGCTGTGTCCTATTCGTAATCGGTGATGAGTATCTCTTCTTCTTGTTCTTCTTTTAGATTGGCAATTGGCAACCAGCTTACAGATGCATTACCGCCACATACTTCACTCTATATCATCACTCTATCTGGTCAGGAGCTGTAGTCCTGCTATCGCTGTCCTCCATGTCCTCCTCTCTGACTTTGAACTACTGTCCCCTTCAAAGTGTCTCACTGCCAAATTACACAGAAGCGAGGGGAGGTCATTCACACACACTCATCTCACTCAGGGTGACAGACACGTAATCTCTCAAACACAGGGAAATAACACTATCACAACCAGCCTTATAACACAATTATAACAGTACAACAACGCTACCCCGCGGCGCAAAGCATGCCGGGAGAATTCCCCCCGTCCCTTTTCACAGCCCCGACGTTATACGTTGAGATCAGTGGGGCCGACGCGCTGACGTCATCAACAATTGCCGGCTGGTCAGTGGCGCGATTTTGACGGGAACATCAGCTGTGTTTAAATTATGCTAAGTGAGAGTTTGTTGGATTAATTTACGGTTTAACTGGTTAGTAAATATTCAACTGAGCCCGTTTTACTTAAGATGCGACTTAAACCTGTTTTAATAGTCGCCGCTGATCATGTTTTTTTAACGATTATCCGTTCACTTCCGCCTCATTGTTATGGTTCAGTTTGATGTGGAATGTCTGTTTCTCTGCTGTGTTTTTAAGATTCATTCATTAATTAATACCGATTTAGCTGCTGTTTGACTGTTTTTCCTATGTTCATCAGGAGTTTTCCCACCATGAGTCAGAGAAAAAGGCTTGCCAACGCAGAGGGCTCCTCTCAGAGCAAAGTAAGAACATTTATTTACTATTGTAACGTCGGGGCCATTTTAAGGGAGCCAGGGATTTCCCAGCATGCTTTGCCAGTTTGAAACGTTACTGTGTGTGTTAAATGTGTTACTTCTGGGTTATACTGCTGTGTCATTATAACTGCATTATAATGACCCAGCAGTGTTTAGCAGGATTAGGGCAAGATGTACCATGTGTGTGTAACCATGATTGAAACGGAGGTCTGGGAGAATGACCTCCACTCCACTCTGTAGCACAGAAGCAGGTTGGGGGTCGGGGTGTGTGAAAATAAATCAGGTTGATCACAGCCATCTGCTCCATTGTCTTTTTGTGTGAACCCTTGCAAACGTCACACTGGTGTCAGGAGTGGGATATGGAGCGAGATGAGGATCCAGGCGGAGGTACAGCGGCCGGAGCGATTCATCGCTCAGCCGGGAACGGAGTGTAGAGCTGAGACGCCGGCCCCTGGAGAGCTTCGCCGCGATGGACGGAGCAGAGCAAACCAGCCCCGCTTCCCGCCCTTTTCAGGGCAGGACGGGCTGGCGATTCCAGAGCGACTAGGAGCGGCAATCGACCGGGGGATGACAGTGTAACGTGCTGCTCGACATGGCGACGTCCCACCGGGAGATTCGAACTCACGCCTCCCGCTCCGGAGTCCCGCACCCTACCTGTGTCGCCAATAGGGTCAACCCACTTGGCAAGCCAAGTAGGGTGCTCATATTGAGTTCGCTACACTACTCCCCTCTGGTTCTCGACATCGTCCTGATGTCAGCGCCCCGTTACTGCTTTGGACAGGAGATCCCACTTCTGACACCAGTGTAACGTGCTGCTCGACATGGCGACGTCCCACCGGGAGATTCGAACTCACGCCTCCCACTCCGGAGTCCCGCACCCTACCTGTGTCGCCAATAGGGTCAACCCACTTGGCAAGCCAAGTAGGGTGCTCATATTGAGTTCGCTACAACAGTGTCATCCATCCAGCAGCGGGCCAAGATTCCCCGCTACAACGGCGAGAACCTGTTGGATGACCGCCTGGCCCAGGTCGAGCTGGCTGCCGCGCTGATCATCAGAGGAAACCACCGTGCTGAGAGCGAGTGGAGGAGGAGCTACGGCACATCACAGCAGCGCGTGCACGAAGGAGACAGCCGTGGCGACGCGAGGAAGGACGGCTTCCGCTGCACAGAGCCAGGGTACATGGCATGGTACTGCCCCGCACACAGCGCACGACAAACTGGCCCCTCGCCAACGCTAAATTAGAGCGAGGTGGCATGGACGGGGAAAAAAAAGCCGCCTCCTGCAGATGCTTCCCCCGGCAGATGACGTCACAGAGGCGCAGGAGCGACGCAGCGGAGCGAGCAGGACGAAGATGCGGCCACTTTCCAGGCGCAGCAAAGGCTGGACGCATGGGAGAACTGGCAGCGGTGGGAGTCGGCCGGAGCGGGCCTGGGACTCCCGCTGCCAGGGAAGGGACTGTGCGTGGTCCTACAGAGGCTGTCAGATGTGTCCATCCGCCCGCTGATGGCCAAACCGGAACCCTACCCCAACCAGATGCTCTGACCGAGACTCAGATGGCCCGTGCATGCCGCCCTGGCACCGGGCTGACTCGCGTTGGATTTCTGAAAGTGGACTTTGAATTTTCTGGGGACAGAAACCAGTCCAGGGGGGGGCAGTGTAACGTCGGGGCCATTTTAAGGGAGCCAGGGATTTCCCAGCATGCTTTGCCAGTTTGAAACGTTACTGTGTGTGTTAAATGTGTTACTTCTGGGTTATACTGCTGTGTCATTATAACTGCATTATAATGACCCAGCAGTGTTTAGCAGGATTAGGGCAAGATGTACCATGTGTGTGTAACCATGATTGAAACGGAGGTCTGGGAGAATGACCTCCACTCCACTCTGTAGCACAGAAGCAGGTTGGGGGTCGGGGTGTGTGAAAATAAATCAGGTTGATCACAGCCATCTGCTCCATTGTCTTTTTGTGTGAACCCTTGCAAACGTCACACTATTTTACCATCTCAAAAGGATAAAGGGGCCTTTAAACTGTTGTTAAAACGATCTTCAATAGCCTTAAATGGCAGCCAGTCAATCCTTAAATCTGCATGTCTGAAATCCTCAATTTTGTGAATGTGTAATTACGGTTTGTTCATTTTAACATCACGTAAAATGAGTGGAATTTACGGCTTTCCTCATAACTTTGCATTTTTTTTTCTTGAAAATTTTGACTGCTATTTCTTCTGTATATTTGCATTTTTTGTTATACATTTTGAACTCTTTCCTTGTAAACTTGTGACTTCTTTCTTGTGAATTTGCAGCTTTATCCTCATAAATTTCTAACCATTTACACTGTAAATCTGAGACTTTTTCCATGTCAATTGGTAACCCTTTTCCTTTTAAACTGTAAGTCAAGTTTAATGTGTGATGGGTTCAAGATAAGGCGAACAGTGATGTGGTCAGTGGTCTTAAAAAGGTCAGTCAGAAATGTAGCTTTTTCATAGCTGCTGTTTTCATCTTGCACTAGAAATCAATTAATGACATTTATGTCTTGCATATAGATGTTTAGATAATTTACCATCTCATACCACAATAATTATTTCCTGATTTGCTCCCATAGATAAAATTTCAAAATATTTACCAGAAACATAAATGAGACTGTTCAGTATGGTTATGGTGAGGCGGATGATAAAATAAAGGCAGCGTTGAGAGTTTAAGCAGGTTTATTAAATCATACCGCCTTCACAGGATCCCCGCTCCAATGCAAGTGTGAGCAGACCGGAGCGGGATCCTCAGGCAATTAAAGAGAGGAGACACAAAGTGTGTGTGTCCAGCAGCAGCAGTTGAAGAGAGAGTGAGAGGGTGAGCATGGATTACAGTGCAGTATATATACCCAACTACAACAATACATAAAAGAGCATTCCCCAGCAGTTGGTATGATCAAAGAGACTGCAGAACAGGCATGAGACATTTGCATTTGAGAGACATACATCACAATAGGCAGATTGCTGGCCTCTGCTCCAGCTGCAGGACAAAGAGGTTACAAGGCACATCTACATATTGATCTCAGTCTCTAGGTCACAGTAAGGACAGGACGCATGAACACAATGCATGAAAGGCACATTAACATCACAGAAGTGAGCCAGAAGAAGCGGGGCTGCCTGTAGACATTAATACACACATTTCACTGTTCTGTTAATTGCTCTAGCCAAGCGCTGTGTCTGTCCAGTCTGTTGTGGGGGTTACACCAACCCGCCACAATGGTGTGTTTATTTGGACCACATGGGTGGATATTTCATGTCACCCTTGGCTTGTTTAGGGGGCCCTATTTTTGGAATAGAGAAGAGTTCAAATCATTTAAAACAAAAAAAAACTTTATAAAAACAAACCTGAGTCACTGCCTAGATGAAGATTCAAGATTCAAAGGCTTTATTATCATTTGCACAGTTAAGAAATGCAACATTTCCTGAGTAATGAAATTCTAACTCTGCTCTCCAAACGAATGACAAGGTAATGGGTACACAACAGTACTAATGAGGTAATAACACAGAACCAAACTACAGAATAACTAGAGGAAACAAGAAGAATGAAATTTGAAATTCCCTGGGTGACTATAGTGGACAGTGGTATATTGATATTAGAGATTATATGAACCTGAGATGGCATAACCCTATGTACAGTGTGCAAATGAGCAGTATACAACTTAGCACCCAGTGTGTGAATTTCTCTGTAATGATAGTACCAGTAGACTGTACATGATCATTAGCAGCAGAGTTGATATGGACATCAGATGGGGTGAGACTTTTTTTTTTTTTTTTTTTTTGGTTACTTATTTGTACCCGTAGGTAGACTTGGTTTGCAGTCTGGTGACAAGCCACCGGCTGCTGGTCGCTGCGTGCGCGAGCGCCCTAAACCTACATGTTTTTGGTGTGCGGGAGGAAACCGGAGAAATCCCGGAGTAAACCCGCGCAACACGGGGAGAACATGCAAACTCCACACAGCTCACTGTTGGTCGGGGGCTGGGATCGAACCCATGATCTCATGATCCCCGCGATCCCCCGGCCGAGGGTAAAACTGTGCTGCCACAGTGCTAAACCACTGTGCCACCGTGCAGCCAGACTTTGTACACTGTACAAGGGAGCAATGTGCAAATTTAGCAGCCGGTGTGTGAGTTCCTGTACACACGTGGACAAAATTGTTGGTACCCCTCTGTTAATGAAAGAAAAACCCACAATGGTCACAGAAATAACTTGAATCTGACAAAAGTGGTAATAAATAAAAATTCTATGAAAATTAACCAATGAAAATCAGACAATGCTTTTGAATTGTGGTTCAACAGAATTATTTTAAAAAACAAACTCATGAAACAGGCCTGGACAAAAATGATGGTACCCCTAGAAAAGATTGAAATAATGTGACCATAGGGACATGTTCAACCAAGATGTGTCCTCTAATTAACATCACAGGTGTCTACAAACTTGTAATCAGTCAGTCGGCCTATTTAAAAGGTGACAAGTAGTCACTGTACTGTTTGGTGACATGGTGTGTATCACACTAAACATGGACCAGAGGAAGCAAAGGAGAGAGTTGTCTCAGGAGATTAGAAAGAAAATTATAGACAAGCATGTTAAAGGTAAAGGCTATAAGACCATCTCCAAGCAGCTTGATGTTCCTGTGACTACAGTTGCACATATTATTCAGAAATTTAAGATCCACGGGACTGTAGCCAACCTCCCTGGACATGGCTGCAGGAGGAAACTTGATGAAAAATGGAAGAGACAGATAATACGAATGGTAACAAAAGAGCCCAGAACAACCTCTAAACACATTCAAGGTAAACTCCAAGGTCAAGGTACATCAGTGTCAGATCGCACCATCCGTCGTTGTTTGAGCCAAAGTGGACTTCATGGGAGACGACCAAGGAGGACACCACTGTTGAAAACAAATCATAAAAAAGCCAGAGTGGAATTTGCCAAACTGCATGTTGACAAGCCACAAAGCTTCTGGGAGAATGTCCTATGGACAGACGAAACAAAACTGGAACTTTCTGGCAAAGCACATCAGCTCTATGTTCACAGACGCAAAAATAAGGAATACCAAGAAAAGAACACTGTCCCAACTGTGAAACATGGAGGAGGTTCTGTTATGTTCTGGGGCTGCTTTGCTGCATCTGGCACAGGGTGTCTTGAATCTGTGCAGGGTACAATGAAATCTCAAGACTATCAAGGTATTCTAGAGAGAGATGTGCTGCCCAGTGTCAGACAGCTTGGTCTCAGTCGCAGGTCATGGGTGTTGCAACAGGATAATGACCCAAAACACACAGCTAAAAACACCCAAGAATGGCTAAGAGCGAAACATTGGACTATACTGACCCTGACCAAGACCCAGGTGAGGACGGAGCTGAGGAAGATCAAGGCCAGGAAGGTGTTGGGACCGGACGGCATCAGCGCAAAGCTCCTCAAGTCCTGTGCAGACCAGCTGTGTGGGATTGTGACGTACATCTTCAACCTGAGCCTGAAGCTGGGGAGGGTACCACAGCTGTGGAAAACATCTTGTGTGGTACCTGTACCAAAAACTTCCCACCCCAAATAGACCTGAACAGCTACAGACCGGTGGTCTTGACGTCCTACATGATGAAGACCCTGGAGAGACTGCTCCTTGCTCACCTCCGCCCCCTGGTGGGACCAGCGATGGATCCACTCCAGTTTGCCTACCAGCATGGCATTGGGGTGGAGGATGCGGTGATCTTCCTCCTTCACCGTTCTCTGTCCCACCTGGAGAAGCCCGGGAATGCGGTGAGGATCATGTTCTTTGACTTCTCCAGTGCTTTCAACACCATCCAACCGATGATCCTGAAGGACAAGCTGCTGTGCGCAGGGGTGGACCAGCACCTGTTATCATGGATCCTGGACTACCTCACGAACCGGCCTCAGTTTGTGAGAACCCGGGACTGTGTGTCCGACACGATCATCGGTAGCACGGGTGCCCCCCAGTGAACGGTTTTGGCTCCCTTCCTGTTCACCCTTTATACTGCGGACTTCTCACACAACGCAACACACTGCCATCTACAGAAGTTCTCTGATGACTCTGCGATCATTGGTCTCATCTCCAATGGAGATGAAGCTGAGTACAGAGGACTTATCCAGGACTTTGTGGACTGGTGCCATCGGAACTGCCTCCAGATCAACGCGAGGAAAACTAAGGTGCTGGTGGTGGACTGCCGCAGGCAAGGACAACCCCTCACAGCACCAGTAAATATACAGGGAACAGACATCGAGATGGTGACATCCTACAAGTACCTGGGTGTTCATCTGAACAATAAACTAGACTGGTCACACAATACTGACACACTCTACAAGAAGGGACAGCGCAGGCTGTTCCTACTGAGGAGACTCAGGTCTTTTGGTGTACAAGGGGCGCTGCTGAAGACATTCTATGACACAGTGGTGGCATTAGCCATCACTTTTGGAGTGGTCTGCTGGGGCAGTGGCATTACAGCAGCCGATAGGAAGAGACTGAACAAACTGATCAAGAAAGCTAGCTCTGTCCTGGGGCAGCGTCTGTGGCTAAACTGTCATCTCTGCTGGAGTCCGAGTTCCACCCTATGCGGGACATACTGAATGCACTGAGGAGCTCATTTAGCATCATCCCAGGTGCACAACCGAGAGGTTTCACAGGTCCTTCCTACCAACGGCTGTCGGACTGTACAACCTAAGCAGGGCTGCTCGCAGAGATAGCAAAAAGACGTAACAACCTAATAGTTTTGAATGCAAAAGATGCAATAGACTTACACAATGGTCCCCTCCGGCATACAACTAGGAAAATACCGGTCGCTGTGGAGGGTGAGAATATGTATGGGTACATAATCATACCATGTAGGATAACTAAGTGGACGGTTGTGCTGTTTCATCCCATCAAGCAACAATGCTCTGCACTGTGTGTGTTTATATGTTTACATATTTATTCCATCTAGCTACAATGCTCCGCACTGTGTGTTTATATACTCATATATTTATTCCATCCAGCTACAATGCTCTGCACTGTGTGTCTGTGTATATATATATATATTTATAGTAATATGTACATATGTATATTAGCTGCTCTTGTTTTTTTTTTGTTTTTTTTGTTTTTTTCTTGCCTTCTGATTGTTGCTGTGAGTGTTGCTATCCCTGTGCTGTTGCAATCCTGGAATGTCCCCATTGTGGGACTAATAAAGGCTTATCTTATCTTATCTTATCTTATTCTAAAGTGGCCTTCTATGAGCCCTGATCTAAATCCTATTGAACATCTGTGGAAGGGGCTGAAACATGCTGTCTGGAGAAGGCACCCTTCAAACTTGAGACAACTGAAGCAGTTTGCTCATGAGGAGTGGGCCAAAATACCTGCTGAGAGGTGCAGAAGTCTCATTGACAGTTAGAGAAATCGTTTGATTGCAGTGATTGCCTCAGAAGGTTGTGCAACAAAATATTAAGTTAAGGGTACCATCATTTTTGTCCAGACCTGTTTCATGAGTTTGTTTTTTAAAATAATTTTGTTGAACCACAATTCAAAAGCATTGTCTGATTTTCACTGGTTAATTTTCATAGAATTTTTATTTATTACCACTTTTGTCAGATTCAAGTTATTTCTGTGACCATTGTGGGTTTTTCTTTCATTAACAGAGGGGTACCAACAATTTTGTCCACGTGTGTATGCAAAGCTGTGTTGTGGAGTTTATTTGTTCAGGAGTCTGATGGCAGTGGGAAGGAAGGAGTTTTTCAGTCTGGATGTCCTGCATTTCACACTTGTACCTCTGGCCTGAGGTTAGAAGTGTGAACATTCTGTGCTGGGGGTGGGTGGGGTCCCTGAGGATGGCGTCAGCTCTCCTTTTGACTCTGCGGTGGTAGATGCTCTACAGAGAGGGGAGTGGAGTCCTGATCTTCTCCGCTGTCTTCACCACTCTCTGCAGGCGTTTGCGGTCCAGGGCAGTGGTGCTGCCGTACCACGCAGTGATGCAGTTGGTCAGGATGCTCTCGATAATGCAGCTGTAGAAATTGTTGAGGATCCTGGGGGACATGCCAAACTTCTTCAGCCTCCTCAGAAAGTACAGCCGCTATTGAGCTCTCTTAACCAGCTCTGTGGTGTTGTGTGTCCACTTAAGGTCCTCACTGAGGTGGATTCCCAGGTATTTAAAGCTGCTCACCCTCTCCACTTCAAGCTCCCAGATGAATAGCGGCAGATGGGGTCTCCTCCTCCCTTTCTTCATGTCCACTATCATCTCCTTTGTCTTGTCCGTGTTGAGGGTGAGGTTGTTGTCCTCACACCATGATGCAAGGCTGGCCACCTCCCTGTGGATGAAATAATGTCAACCATCACATACAAGCTATGTTCCGATCCACAGTGTACTTCAACTGTATTCCCTGCTCCATTCTTAGGGAATATCAATTAACTGCCCTTCACAAAATTTCTCCATCTGAAACACCCTGTAACCGTCGGCTCCCTCCTCTGTGCTTTACCACGGCAACCATGGACACATACTGATACTATGGTGGATAATTTATATTTCTTAAATAAAATATTAATACAAATCTATTTTTATTACAATCAGTCAACAATAACCAACATCAGTTTAGCTTGTTAATATTGTTAGCAACAATAGTCTTTTACTCATATTTGAGGTGCAATGGCTTATGGGTAATCTTCCTGTCAACTTCCGGTGAAGTGATGTCTGGTTGTTCACTTCTTCCCTGCTCAGTTCTCAGTTCCCTTTGAACTGAAGACCATTCACTCCCTTTGGTTTGGAATCTCACTTAATATGGTGGAATACCCTATGCAGTCCACTTCGGAGTACACTATTGGGCGATCGGAACACATCCACTGTGTATGGGTGTGGAGGTGAACGCAACACTGTGGACACGTATTAAAGTGGAAGCCAATATTATTATTATTCCCCCCCAAAAATAAAAATTCCTGCATACACGTTGTGATTCGGATCACCACCAAAATGTAATCATCTGTTCCCTGTGCCATTATACACTTTTCCTGAAAATTTCATCAAAATCCGTTCAGAACTTTTTCAGTAATGTTGCTAACACAGACCAACCAATGCTTCCAAAAACACTGCCTCCTCCCCTTGGCGGAGGTAATAATGAGAAAAACTAGCAAATTCATGTGAAAAAAACAGCAAATTTACAAGAAAAGTCACAATTTGATTAAAAAAAGTTGCAACTTTACAACAAAATAGTAGCAAATTTATGAGAAAAAGCTGCAAATTTATGATGAAAAAACAGTGAATTTACAAGAAAAGGCAAATTCATGAGGGAAAAAAAATGTTTACAAGAAAATTTTTTAAATGTATGAAAAGTTGCAAATTTATGAAAAAAGTAGCAAACTCATGGAAAAAGTAGTAAAATTACAAGAAAAACGTCAGTTTGACTAAAAAAAGTTGCAGCTTTACAACAAAAAAGTAGCTAATTTATGAGAAAGTTGCAAATTTAAGTCACAAATTTAAAGGCCAAATGTCACGTAATTTTTTTTTCTAAATGACAACGAATTTAGATAAAATACACATAGCTTAAACCAAATATTCATACCGGAGACCATATCACCCACCTGTATTTACATAATTGCACAAAATACACCAGGTGAAGGCCCCACCTTGCTTGCTGGCTTGTGACAGCCAGTCCAGACCACGCCCATGTTTTTGACATCACCAGTTGTACCCTGGCTGCCCTGCCTATCCACATTCACACTTATCAACATTGGACAATCATGACGGAAAGTGACAGCGATTGTGAACAAATTAGTTTAGTTTTGTCTTTTTTTTTGTCAGTGGTTCAGACAGTGACAGAGGCATAGAACCTTACCGGTTCGAGCCGTCCGAGACGGAATCAGATGCTTTGTCTGATGACAACAGTTCCAACGATGACCAGAGAGCAGAACCAGTGGAAAATGTCATTGAACTGGACATTAATCGCCTCCAGAATTGCGAAGCCGGAGGGGGTCTGTCGACGGCGCCCCATAAATATTGATTTTTCGGAAGCCATTATTATTACAGTGGAGGAGAGCCGCTGCTGTCAAGAAATTGACCAGATCAATATGAAAATGGAGGCGCATACCTGTCAAGGGAGACGTTTTCGCCGTATTTTGGTGCCAAGCGCGGCTGTGGGAGACGGCAGAGTGGTGTGGGACACTTTTCTGGGAAATGTTTTAAATGTAGTTCGTGTTGTTATTGTCAAATATTTTAAGGAAAATACGGGGAAAATGCAATTTTAGCAAAAACGGGCGTATTGCCATTTCTGTACGCCCAAAAGAAAAAATATACTGGAAAAAAAACTGAGTGTCTTGAGGAGCAGTCCTGTGTGTGATCACTCACAGCTGGGGCGGGCTGATCGCTCAGCGGGAGCTATTCTCACTACCATGAGAAGTCATTAGGACAATGGTTTAACACTTTGAGCTGTGCAGCGGTTGCGGAACAGACAGAGATCCCAGAGAGGTGTGCCTTGTTGCTCCGCCGTTCCTTATAGCCGTTTTTTACGGTGTTGAAGTACGGCGAAAACGTCTCACTTGACAGGTATGAAAACATTTCCCAGAGAAGTGTCCCTTATTACCCAGCTGTCCCTGATAGTCCCGTTTTAAGGTATGGGTGAAATATCCAATTTTTTCTTTCTTGTTGCTCACTTCAACCTTCCAGTCTCCATATAAACAATCAATTGAAATACCCCAAGCATCAAACTAGGGTGCAATCGATTTCGTCACTTCCGCCTTCTTCCCCAGGCGATTCCAGGGGCCGTGTCAGGCCAAGCGCGGCAGTTTTAAATTAACGAATATTCCGTTGTTACTGAAGTATATGCACCAAGACCCGAACGGATCAGTTCCCTTTTATATCTAGTTTCAAGATATTTAAAGTACCCTGTTACGTGACATTTGGCCTTTAAGAGGAAAAAGTAGTAAATTTAAAAGAAAAACTTGCTGATTTAAAGGAAAAAAGTCAAATTTATGAGAAAAAATTGCAACTTTGAGAAAAGTTGCAGATTTAAAAGAAAAAAATTCAAATTTGTGGAAAAAGTTTCAGATTTATGAGAAAAAGGTTGAATATATAAAAGAAAAAGGTTTCAGATTTGAGGAAAACGTAGCAGATTTATGTGGAAAAAGTTGCAGATTTAAAAGAAGTGGCAAATTTATGAGAAAAATGTTGAAAATGAGAGTTGCAGATTTAAAAGAATAAAATCGTAAATTTACAAGAAATGTTACAAGTGTGCAAGCTTTTATTAATGCGTTTAACATTGGAGCTTCAGTCTTCTGTAACATGATGTTAATGGTTTATGATGACACTGGGGAGGGGGACACTTCTGTTTTTTTTCCAGATCTCCCTCTTGATTTCCTCCTATGTTCCAGCAGTTGTACGATTATTTAATTGCGTTTTCTTGGTGCAGAGACACTCTGGCGTTCAGGACGTGGACGATGACGTGTCCTTCACTCAACCGAGCACATCCCAGGTCCTGAGGGGGCTGGAGAAGCTCTCCCCCGCTCAGGTCGACCAGAAGGTAATGGACCCTCACAGGTTACTGTAAAAGGTTCATTCTGATCTGGAAATGATCCAGTTTGTCACACCCGCAGGCAGCTGAGGTGGTTCAGTACTTCCTGATGAAGGACCAGAAGAAGATGCCCATAAGGCGAGCAGGTACCGGGGGGGCGGGGCTAACTTTAATGAAGGTCCAGGTTTCAGCAGTTTTAACAAACTTCACAGATAAGCTATAAATCCAGTGTACATGTGCAGATGTGAGAGTATGACTTTTTTACCTCCGCCAAGGGGAGGAGGTAGTGTTTTTGGAAGCATTGCTTCTGTCAGCAACATTACTGAAAAAGTTCTGAACGGATTGTGATGAAATTTTCAGGAAAAGTGTGTAATGGCATGGGGAACAGATGATTACAGTTTTGTGGTGATCCGGATCACCACCTGGATTCAGGAATTTTTTTGGAAAAATCACTATCAACATGGTTAAATTTTACTTTTGCTGGTACACCAGAATTTGTGTAGCTAAGTTGCCTAATACTATTTATTTGTTACATCAATAAATCTTATAGAAGGAAACTTGAATTAGTATTTTTCATCAATATCAAATGCAGAAATGTTGCATTTAGAAAACTGCTGCATTTCTAACAATGTCATTTGGAGGAAATGAGCTGCTTGCTGGAGGTCTGCGCTCTCCAAGTGCTTTTCTAGTCATTTGTGCCGCCGTTTCTCTGTTAGCAGGATCATGCAAAAACTCATAGATGGATTTGGATGACATTCTCACCAGAGGTTCCCTGGGCCCAAAGATGAACTCATTACATGTTGGTGATCCGTGAGTGCATCCCTCCACCAAGGCCCTATCTTGCAATGTACAGATAGATGACGATATGGACGGACAAAGGGACGGAGGGGTGGACAAAGGGAGGGAGCCTTGGCGGAGGTATGCGCTCCGAGTGCTCTCTAGTTTCCCCTGTAAATTTTCAACTTTTTTCTCATAGATTTGCAACTTTTTTCTTAATTCAACTTTATTTTCACAATTATTTAATTCAACTTTTTTTCATAAATTTGTAATTTAAAAAAAATTGCATCGTTTTTTCTCAGATTTTCAACTTTCCCTATAAATTTTCTTTTTTTTTTTTGTAAATTTACAACTTTTCTCATAAATCAGCAACTTTTTTTCTCATAAATTTTTGACTTTTTTTAAAAAAGTGCAACTTTTCTCATAAATTTGCAGGGTTTTTTTTCTTAAATTTGTTTTTTTTTCTGTAAATTTTCAACTTTTATCTGGTAGCTTTACAACTTTTTCATAAATCTGCAACTTTTTTCCTCAAATTTTTGACTTTTTTAGAAAAGTGCAACTTTAACTCATCAATTTGCATTTTTTTCTTTTAAATTTGCAAAGTTTTCCTGTAAATTTTCAGCTTGTTTTCTCATAGATTTGCAATTTTTCCCATACATTCTTTTTTTCTTGTAAATTTGCAACTTCTCATAAATCTGCAACTTTCTCCCCCCAAAATTTGTGACTTTTAGAAAGTGCAACAGTTTTCTCAAATTTGTATTTTTTCTTTTAAATTTGCATTTTTTTCCTGTAAATTTTCAGCTTTTATCTGGTAGATTTGCAACTTTTTCCTCATAAATCTGCAACTAACTTTTTCTCATAAGTTTGACTTTTTTTTTTTAACAAAGTGCAACTTTTCCTCATAAATTTGCATTTTTTTCTTTTAAATTTGAAATGTTTTTCTGTAAATTTTTAACTTGTTTTCTCATAGATTTGCAACCTTTTCCCCATAATTTTTTTCTTCCTGTAAATTTGCAACTTTTCTCAAATCTGTAACTTTTTTCCCATAAATTTGTGACTATTTTTTTTAAAGTGCAACTTTTTTCTCAAATTAGCAATTTTTTTCTTTTAAATTTGAAAAACTTTTCCCCTGTAAATTTTCAAATTTTATCTGGTAGATTTGCAACCTTTTTCTCCAAAAATCTTCAACTTTTCTTGCATAAAGTTGCAACGTTTTCTTTTAAATTTGCAATTTTTTCCTGTGAATTTGACTTTTTTTTCTCATGAGTTTGCAATGCTCATCTGGATGCTGGTTAAATTTTTATTTTGTGTAATTAAATTATAATTTTTTAAAACATTTTTAAATTGTCATCTTTTATCATATCCTTACACTTATATTCTTGCATATTTATAAATAATTTACATTTATATGTTTGTACCTCAGGCTAAATTGGTGAATACCCCCGCATTGTCATTGTTAAAGAATAACAAATCTTCCTACTGACTGCAGTGATTGATTAATGAACTAGTCAATTGACAGAAGATTAATCAACATCTAATCTGATGATCGATTCATCACCAGTCCACCCTTTTACACCCATTTCCAACTTATCAGAGAAATAAGAATTGAGGATGAAAATATTGAATATCAGAAAAAAGTTGCAAATTTATCAGAAAGTCACAGCACTAATGAGGTGTGATTTAAAGCTCTAAAGAAACATTTAATTTCACTGCATCACACTTCATTCTGCTCAGATATGATAGTGAAGTTGCAAATTTAAAATAAAAAAAATTGCAAATTTAAGAGAAAATTCTAATTTAAAAGGAAAAAAAAATCTAATTTTTGAAAACATTGCAAATTCAAAAGAAAGAAAAATTCAAATTTATGAGGAAAAAGAGGTTGCAGATTTATGAGAAAAAGGTTTCAGATTTAAACAAAGTGAGTTTGACGATTTTGTTTCCAGAGTTGGTAAAACACGTGGTGAAGGAGTACAGGAACATCTACCCAGAGCTCTTAAAGAGGGCCACACAGACATTTGACCAGGTTTGTTCATGCCCTGATATTTTAACGAGTTTTCTTTCTTTCTTTAAGAAGAGTATTTCCTTCTTTTCTTAAATCAGGTGTTCGGCCTGAAACTGGTTGAAATCGACCCCAAAAACAAACTGTACATCCTGGTAAATAAGCTGGAGAAGCCTGAAAAAGCCTCGCCAATCACGTTAGTATATGGTTGTTCTTTTTTTGTTTTTTTTTAATAAATTTATATGAGGGTACTGTGTGGAAGTTTTGGAACTGTTGACTTTAGTGAGGCCTTGTGGTCACAGATGGAACTACAGCTCAATTTACACTGTGAAAGAGCTCTGTAAGTTTTTCGTTTAACGTGTTTGCTAAACAAGAAGCAGTAGGCTGCTCTCTATTCTGATTTTATTTAGAGGGCCTCAAGCTGGTTTTTCCAGCAAAAATGACAGGCCATGCACACTCCAAATAGTCTGTCCTGATTGCCTGTGCATACCCCTGTACAGACCTGTCACATAAGTTACCATTTTACTTCCAGATGGAGCCTAACATGAGCAAACTCATGTGACAGTAGAGCAGGTTGGGCATGCTAGTCCCAAGCTTGTTCACCTTCCAGCCCATAACAAAGCTACCAAGTGTTTCAAGTTCCCTGTGAATGTCAGATGTGAAGCTAACACTAACAGTTATGGCTAACACTAGCTGTTGTGGCTTACATGCGTTGTTGTTGCTAATGCTAGTTGTGGTGGATAATGTTAGCCATTGTTGCCAACATTAGTTTTTGTGGTTAGTGCTAGCTGTTGTGGCTAACATTAACCATTCTGACTTAAATGACTCACCAGTGACCTGAAAGCACTTCTTAACAAGAAGAGGGCTTTTAGGTCTGGAGATGGGGAGGGACTGAGGAGAGTGCAGCGTGAACCGAGAGAGATGCTAAGGATGTGTAAAGACAATTACAGGAGGAAGTTATAGGATAAACTCCAGCATAACAATGTGAGGGATGCATGGATTGGAATGAAAAACATCACTGGATGTAAGGGGAGAGAGAGACAGACAGACAGACATCGGGGAGCCTTGAGAGAGCTGATGAGCTGAACCTGTTTTTTTAATAGGTACAACTCACCATCTGTCACCCCCACACACTCCTTCCCCCTCACTCTCCTGTGCAGCACCCCCCCCCCCCCCCCCCCCACACACACACACACACACACCATCCTCCTATGTACCAACCCCCACATCAATGTGACTACAGACCAGTTTAAGAAACAGTTGGAGAGACTCCACTAGCGGAAGGCTGCAGGCCCTGATGGCATCTCCGCCAGGATCCTGAGGACCTGTGCCAACCAGCTAGCTCCGGTACTGAAACACCTGTACAACCTGAACCTGAGTCTGGAGAGAGTACCGGTGCTGTGGAAGACATCCTACCTGGTTCCTGTCCCCAAGAAGTCATCTCCATCGGACCTGAATGACTATCGTTCAGTTGCCCTCACATCTCATGTGATGAAGGTCCTGGAGAGACTAGTCTTATCCCACCTAAGGCCGCTGGTCAATTAATGAAATTAAAAGGACAGGATAAAATCTTCCCTAAAATATGTTGAGATGGCACTGGGAGTTCATGGGGTTGACAAGAATAGATAGATAGATAGATAGATGTACTTTATTGATCCCAAACTGGGAAATTACAGTGTAACAGCAGCATGACAGTTGACAGCCAAACAACAGAAACACACACGTCAGACAAAGGGATTACCCATGGAAAGTAAAAAAGAAACTAACACGACTATAGAACCTATATACATCATAGCTTAATATATGATGATGACCTGTATAAACACATGAATCATCCCATTGCACAAAGAAGGACTATCAGGAGCAGAGTGAAAATGTGAGGTACCAGTTAGTCTGTAAGGTGCAGTGTGGCAGCATAGCTATGACCAGAATACAACATCATAGTGAGTTATTGTACAGTGAAATTGCATGTGGCAGGAAAGATTTCCTGTACCTGGCCGTTCGACAACGAAGCTGTAGTAGTCTACTGGAGAAAGTGCTTCGCTGCATATCTAGTGTGTGGTGGAGGGGGTGATCAGGATTGTCCATGATGGATCGCAGTTTATTTAGTGTTCTCCTCTCCACCACTGTCTCAAAGGTCTCCGGTCTGAGACCAATTACAGAGCCAGCCCTCTTGATAATCTTGTCAAGTCTGTTGGTATCTCTGGCCCTGATACTGCTACCCCAACAGACTGCAGCAAAAAAGATGGTGCTGGCGACAACAGTCTGGTAGAAAAGCTCCAGCATCCTGCTGCACACGTTGAAGGATCTCAGTTTTCTCAGGAAATAGAGTCTGCTCATCCCCTTCTTGTGCGCAGCATCGGTGTTGGATCTCCAGTCCAACCCGCTGCTGATCCTGACACCCAGATATTTGTAGTCTTCAACCACTCCCACATCCTCCCCCCTAATCTGCAGTGGCTGAGAAGGAGCCTTCCTCTTCCTGAAGTCAGTCACCATCTCCCTGGTCTTGCTGACATTCAACCTCAGGTGATTCTGCTCCGTCCACTCCACAAATCTGTCTACCAGTGCCCTGTACTCCCCCTCCTCTCCTCCTTTTATACACCCCACAACAGCTGAGTCATCAGAGAATTTTTGCAGGTGACATGACTCAGTGTTATACTGAAAGTCCGTGGTGTATAAGGTAAAAAGAAAAGGAGAGAGCACAGTCCCCTGTGGCGCTCCTGTATCACTAGCCACCACTCCAGACAAGACACTGCCCAGCCTGACAAACTGTGATCTGCCTGTCAGGTAGTCGGTAATCCAGGAGATCACAGAGCTGTCAACCCCCATCCCCCGCAGCTTCTCGCCCAGCAGCCATGGCTGGATGGTGTTAAAGGCACTGGAGAAATTAAAAAAAGTGATTCTCACAGTATCTCCTCCACCATCCAGGTGCTGATGGGCTCGTTGTAGCAGGTAGATGACAGCATCTTCAACTCCTAAATGGGGCTGATATGCAAACTGCAGAGGGTTCAGCCACGTCTCCACCTGCGGCCTCAGCTGGGCTAAGACCAGTCTCTCCAGGACCTTCATCACATGAGATGTGAGGGCAACTGGTCGATCAGAATCAGAATCAGAATCAGGTTTATTGCCATTGTTCATGTAGTACACAAACTAGGAATTTGTCTCGGTACAATGCTGCAACATTAAACATGATAAGATAAGAGAAATAAACTATACATGTAATAAAGTGTAGGATAAGATTAAGTGATACTGGTCAACAGTTAAAATATATATTAGCCAGCAGCAGATACTGTGGAGAACTATATAGTGCAGTCGGTAATGCAGGAAGAAAACAGTGATGATTGACATGAGTCTGGTTGAGCTGCTGTACATGGTGCACGAGAGTCACTTAGTGTTCAGCAGTCTAATGGCAGAGGGGAAGAAGCTGTTCATGTGACGGGAGGTTTTAGTCTGGATGGACCGAAGTCTTCTACCAGAGGGGAGGGGGGCAAACAGTACGTGACCAGGGTGTGAGGGATCGGCTATGATCCGGCCAGCACGCCTCCGGGTCCTGGAGATGTACAGATCCTGGAGAGATGGGAGCTTGCAGCCGATCACCTTCTCAGCAGTGCGCACGACGCGCTGCAGCCTTAGTCTGTCCCTGGCAGTGGCTCCTGCGTACCACACGGTTATGGAGGTGGTGAGGATGGACTCGATGATGGCTGTGTAGAACTGCACTAACATCTTGGTGGGTAGCTTGAGCTTCCTCAGCTGCCGCAGGAAGAACATCCTCTGCTGGGCTTTTTTGATGAGTGAGCTGATGGTCAGCTCCCATTTGAGGTCCCTGGTGATGGTAGTGCCTAGGAAGCGGAAGGAATCAGCAGTGGTGATGGGAGAGCCTGAGAGGGTGAGGGGGGGCAGAGGAGTAGTGACTTTCCTGAAGTCTACAATCATCTCCACTGTCTTCAGAGCGTTCAGCTGCAGGTTGTTATTGCTGCACCAGGACGCCAGCTGGGCCACCTCTCTCCTGTAGGCGGACTCGTCGCCGTTGGAGATGAGCCCGATGAGGGTGGTGTCGTCCGCAAACTTGATCAACTTGACAGACTGGTGGCTGGAGGTGCAGGACTTGGTGTAAAGGGAGAAGAGTAGGGGGGAAAGTACACAGCCCTGGGGTGATCCGGTGCTGATGCTAGTATAGTCTGAGACAGTCTTTCCCAGCCGCACATGCTGCCTCCGGTCCGTCAGGAAGTCGATGATCCACCTGCAGAGGGAGTCAGGCACGTTGAGCAGGGACAGCTTGTCCCGGAGCAGAGCGGGGCGGATGGTGTTGAATGCGGAGCTGAAGTCCACAAACAGGATCCTGGCGTAGGTTCCCGGGGAGTCCAGGTGCTGCAGGATGGAGTGGAGGGCCAGGTTGACTGCATCGTCTACAGACCTGTTGGCTCGGTAGGCAAACTGCAGCGGGTCCAGGAGAGGGGTGGTGATGGACTTGAGGTGGGACAGGACCAGGCGCTCAAAGGACTTCATGACTACAGAGGTGAGCGCTACAGGTCTGTAGTCATTAAGTCCAGTGATCCGTGGCTTCTTGGGGACAGGGATGATGGTGGAGGATTTGAGGCAGGATGGCACGTGGCATAACTTAAGGGAGGTGTTAAAAATGTCTGTGAATACAGGAGCCAGCTGTTTCGCACAGAGTCTCAGGGTGGAGGGAGACACGCCGTCTGGGCCGGGGGCCTTGCGCGGGTTCAGTCTGGAGAACTGTTTGAGCACATCCTGCTCACTGATGATAAGGGGAGGGGGGGAGGGGGGGGGTGCCTTAAATGAAGTAGGGAATGTGGAGGCTGTGGAGCTGGAGGGAGGGGGGGAGTTGGACACAGATGACGAGGTGTCAAAACGGGCATAGTGTTGGGACAGTCTCTGACAAAGGGCTTTGTCATCCTGACCTTTAGGAGCCTGAGGCCGATAGTTGGTGATCTGCCTCAGTCCTCTCCACACGGAAGCCGAATCATTAGCAGTGAACTGCTGATAGTCATTCAGATCCGATGGAGATGACTTCTTGGGGACAGGAACCAGGCAGGATGTCTTCCACAGCACCGGTACTCTCTCCAGACTCAGGCTCAGGTTGTACAGGTGTTTCAGTACTGGAGCTAGTTGGTTGGCACAGGTCCTCAGGATCCTAGCGGAGATGCCATCCGGGCCTGAAGCCTTCCGCTGACGGAGTCTCTTCAGCTGTTTCTCCACCTGATCTGTAGTCACCGTGAAGTGAGGGGGGGTCCTGGTGCCCCCTGAGGAGGAGGAGGAGGGAGATGGAGAGAGGTTCTGCACGGGATCGTGGGTAGGGAGGGGTGTGTGGGGGTCTGGTTGTGTTGCTCAGGTGACAGACTGTGAGTTGAACCTATTAAAAAACAGATTCAGTTTCTCAGCTCTCTCCTGGCTCCCAGATGGCTGCCTGACTCTCCCCTTGTACCCAGTTATTTGTTTCATTCCCTCCCACACATCTTTAGTGTTATTTTGCCTGAGTTTCTCTTCCAACTTCCTCCTATAATTGTCCTTGTACCTCTTCAGCATCTCTCTCAGCTCATGCTGCACTCCCCTCAGCTTCTCCTTGTCTCCAGCCCTAAAAGCTCTCTTCTTTTTGTTCAGAAGTGCTTTCAGGTCACTGGTGACCCATGGTCTGTTGTTGGAGAAGCAGTGTGCTGACATGGTCTTGTCTTCACAGAATCTAATGTATTCTGTGATGCATTAGATCTGTGATGGTCATATTATCTATGTCCACCCCATGTGGTTCACAGAGTACGCTCCAGTCTGTCGTCTCGAAGCAGTCCTGCAGTGCATCAGCAGCCTCCTGTGTCCACCTCCTCACAGTTTGTTTATAAGCAGGCTGCCTTTGCACAAGGGGAACGTACTTGGGTGTTAACATGGCCATGCAGTGATCTGATTTACCAATGGGGGGTAGAGCTGTGGCACTATATGCATCTCTGACATTGGCATACAGTAGATCCAGTGTTTTGTTCTCTCTGGTGGGACAGTCAACAAACTGGTGAAAGTTGGGTAAAGTTTTTCCCACTGAGACATGGTTAAAATCACCTGTGATGGCCATGAATGCATCCGGGTGCTTCTCCAGTAATGTGGCTGCAGTGGAGCTGATGACGTCACAGGCCACCGCTGCGTCAGCTGACGGAGGGACGTAGACGATAACAATTAAAGCGCACTTCATTTCTCGCGGCATATAATAAGGTCTCATACTGACAGCCAGCAGTTCATTGTCCGGGCTGCAGCAGTTTTCCTTCACATAAATGTGCCTGGGATGACACCACCGCTCATTAACAAGAAGAGCCACGCCTCCCCCTCTCTTTTTCCTGCTGCTTTTCACGTCTCTGTCCCCCCGTATAGTCTTGAAGCCAGGTATCGCTACGTTTACATCTGGGATCTGTGAGTGTAACCATGTCTCCGTAAAACACATGAAACTACACTCACGATACTCCTTTTGTGTCCTGACCAGCGCTGTGATCTCATCTGTCTTGTTTCCCATGGAACGCACGTTCCCGGTGATGATCATCGGTACAGCCGGCTTATGCTTCCTCCACCTTCGCTCCAGCCCTTCGCCCGCGGTGTCTCTTCTTCAGCTCGTCCGGGATGAGGGGCTTCACTGCCGGCTGCAGCGCTCCAGGCGCCGGCCTCCTCAGCGCAATCAGCTGTTCACGTGTGTAAACAATGCGTCCACCCCCACCTCTGTTGATCTCCATTGTCCGAGGAAGAGAAAAAGTGACGAAAACTAGAAAAAAAGACCGGCTAAAAAGAGAGAAAAGTTGGTCCAGTCTTAGTCCGAGTATTCCTACAGAGCCCTGGTTAATAAGAGACACACTATATACAGGTATAAACAGATAGAAACACAAAGACACGAGAGAGTTGCTGCTGGTACGGCCGCCCTGCCTCCGGCGCCAATAAAAAAAAAAAAAAAAAAAAAAAAAAAGGAGTAGAACTAATTTTATTGAAAAGGTTAAATCACTAGCAGAGCAACTAACATGTGTCCCCTAGTCTGCTGGTCAGATGTGCCTCCATGGATCTTCCCAGAACCCAGAATTGACCTCAGCATTCTTAAAAACGGCATGAGGAAAACATCAGGAGAAATGGTCAAGGAGGTGCAGACTTGTTTAAGTAATCACTGGAAAGAATATTTGCAAATATATACAGATGGGTCAAAGAGCTCAGAGAATGGGAGGGTGGCATTTGGGGTTTTTATTCCTGACCTCAGATTTGAAAAGGGGGGTGTGAATATTAGACCATGTCTGGAAGAACAGAATAGAAGGAATTCAGTCATATGCAGTGATTTTTCAGCAGTTTTGTTAGCAATCAAAGAATTTAAATCCAAAGCAAGGCCAGATCTACTTATACAATGTTATTTTTCAGTCTCCCAGATGTTTCATAACATTGTGTACATGCTAATCAGAACCCATTCAGTCTGTTAAAATTAATTTCCCTGCATTGATTATTTCGTCCAATCAGCTGTTGCATCAGAGACACACTGCAGCATAAATGATAAAGGAGGATTTCGATGTTTTTCTGTAGGTTACTGCTCCTCGCTCTCCACTGAGTGAACAAGGCTGCAGTTCATATTGTGGCCACTGGGTGTCTCTAAAACCAGAAGTTACAAAAGTTCCACACAGTCAATTTTTTTCTCTAAACATCATCAGTGCGTTTTTGACGTTTTGTGTTCTGTGGTCGCACAGTGATCCGACCAATCCGAAGATGGGTCTGCTCTTCGTCATCCTCAGCATCATCTTCATGAAAGGGGGCGTGGTCAGAGAAAGTAAGTGCCTCAGCCGTCACGTTTATTATGACATGGAAGATTTTTCAATCTAGGTGTGAGAACTGGTTTTGTTTCGTTTTCGTAGACGTCATCTGGAACACGCTGAAGAAGCTCCGCGTTGACCCCGGGTAAGATGGTGTTTTACACATTTCTGCAGGGCGGGGGCCAACCAAGAGGGTAATGAATAAAGTCAGGGGCAATAATTCACTTTACTCCTTTTTGTTTGCTCTCTTAAAATTCTGGTGTTCCACTGGCGGGACATTTCCAATTTTCTACTGCCACTCAATGAAGAAAGAATTTGATTTTCTTTAGGTATGCTAAATTTATGGAATTTGGCTGGAATGCTATATGTTTGCCATATTTACAGACAAATGGGCAACACTGATGTAACAGTTGCAGCCAAACAGGTCATTCTGCTGTGTATAATAATGTTGGGTGTTTTGTACTTATAATTATGCTAAAATATAAAAGGATGCATTACAGTGGGTCTCAAATATTTGTAAATGTGTCCTGTTATAGTACCGCATGAGTTTATTGATGATAGACTATAAACTACACATGTAAACTAAAACAATTATAATGATGACTGAACAACTCCCATTCCCCAAAGTGCAAGATACAACATTTATGAATATGTGATAAAAGATGAGACAAATAAGTCTGACAAATAGACAAGCAGTTCTTAAACAGTGGCGATCAACGAAGAAGAAGAAACAGTGGCTAATATTGGATGTCTCATTCATTTTCAATAATTCTGTGATTAATATTCACACAATCAAATAAATTTTAGTTCAGTCTCTTTCATGTTTGTCAAAGTCTAACATGTGATTGCCTACACACTGTATAGGCTATTCCACTTTCAAACACAGCCTACATTTGGGCCTGTGAAGCCTAATTGGCCTACCTGTTTCAGACAGGAATACGTGCTTTCTACGGGCATGCACTAGTTCATGTAAATTTGGGACTTTTTTCTTGTAAAGTTGGGACTTTTTCAATTAATTTTGTGAAGTTTTTCATGTAAATTTGGGACTTTATGCAAATTTTGGACTTTTTTCATGTAAAGTTGGGACTTTTTAAGTTTTTCATGTAAATTTGGAACTTTTTTCATGTAAATTTGGGACTTTTTCAATTAATTTTGTGACTTTTTCCATGTAAATTTGGGACTTTATTCATGTAATTTTGGGATTTTTTCAGTTGATTTTATAAAGCTGTTTATGTAAGTTGGGGACTTTATTCATTTAAATTTGTGACTTTCTCAATTTTGTGAAGTTTGTCATGTAAATTTGGGACTTTTTCAATTAATTTCATTAAGTTTTCATGTAAATTTGGGACTTTATTCATGTAATTTTGGGATTTTTTCAGTTGATTTTATAAAGCTGTTTATGTAAGTTGGGGACTTTATTCATTTAAATTAATTTCATTAAGTTTTCATGTAAATTTGGGACTTTATTCATGTAATTTTGGGACTTTTTTCATGTAAATTTTGGACTTTATCAATTAATTTTGTGGTTTTTCATGTAAATTTGGGACTTGATTCATGTAATTTTGGGATTTTTTTTCAGTTACTTCTGTAAAGCTGTTCATGTAAATTGGGGACTTTATTCATGTAAATTTGAGACTTTTTTCAATTTTGTGAAGTTTTTCTTAAAAATGTGGGACTTTTTTCATTTAAATTCGGGACTTTAACCTTTAAATTCCAGTGTTCGGCCAGTGGAGCTTTTCAACTTTTTACCATCACTCAGTAAAGAAAGAATTTGATGTTCTTTGCGTATGCCAAATTTAGGCATTTTTAGGAAAATTGGCTGGAATGCTATGGGGTTAATAAGTATTGTAATTACAAAGAATGAATGGATGCTGGAAAAAGGTTTCATTTTATGACAAAATGAAGCAAATTACAAGGATAGAAAAAATGCTAATTTACACAACTGGGGGGAAAAACACATTTATAATGGGGAAAATATTACAAATTTACTAGCAAAGGAAAAGTCGCCTGCGATGGACTGGCAATCTGTCCTGCCCTGCCTCTCACCCAAAGATGTTGGGATAGGCTCCAGCACCCCCCCCCCCCCCCCCCCGTGACCCGAAAAGGATTAAGCAGAAGAAGATGGATGGATGGATGGAAAAGTCGCCAATTTATTGAGGTTAAAGTCACACTTTTCTTAGTGATAAAAATTAGTAACACAAAATAATCTTTGGGGGTAAAAAAAAAAAGGTGCAGATTTACAAGAAGGGTAAAAAGTCACAAGTTTATTAGGAAAAAATTGCAGATTTGCAATGGTGAATAAAGTAGCACATTTACAGTGCATCCAGAAAATATTCACAGCGCTTCACTTTTTCCACTTTTTTTTTTTGTTACAGCCTTATTCCAGAATGGATTAAATTAATTTTTTCTTCAAAATTCTACACTGAGATTTTTGCAAATTTATTAAAAATAAAGAACTAAGAAATCACATGTACATAAGTATTCACAGCCTTTGCTCAGTAGTTTGTTGATGCACCTTTGGCAGCAATTACAGCCTCAAGTCTTTTTGAATATGATGCCACAAGCTTGGCACACCTATCTTTGGATAGTTTTGCCCATTCCTCTTTGCAGCACCTCTCAAGCTCCATCAGGTTGGATGGGAAGCGTCGATGCACAGCCATTTTCAAATCTCTCCAGAGATGTTCAATTGAATTCAAGTCTGGGCTCTGGCTGGGCCACTCAAGGACATTCACAGAGTTGTCCTGCCACTCCTTTGATATCTTGGCTGTGTACTTAGGGTTGCCGTCTTGCTGAAAGATAAACCATTGCCCCAGTCTGAGGTCAAGAGCGCTCTGGAGCAGGTTTTCATCCAGGATGTCTCTGTACATTGCTGCATTCATCTTTCCCTCTATCCTGACTAGTCTCCCAGTTCCTGTCACTGAAAAATATCCCCACAGCATGATGCTGCCACCACCATGCTTCACTGTAGGAATGGTATTGGCCTGGTGATGAGCGGTGCCTGGTTTCCTCCAAACATGACGCTTGGCATTCATGCCAAAGAGTTCAATCTTTGTCTCATCAGACCAGGGAATTTTGTTTCTCATGGTCTGAGAGTCTTTCAGGTGCCTTTTGGCAAACTCCACGTGGGCTGCTATGCGCCTTTTAATAAGGAGTGGCTTCCGTCTGGCCAGGCCTGATTGGTGCAGAGGTGGTTGTCCTTCTGGAAGGTTCTCCTTTCTCCACAGAGGAACGCTGGAGCTCTGACAGTGACCATTGGATTCTTGGTCACCTCCCTGACTGAGGCCCTTCTCCCCCGGTCGCTCAGTTTAGACAGTCGGCCACCTCTAGGAAGAATCCTGGTGGTTCCAAACTTCTGTCATTTATGGAAGATGGAAGCCAATGCACTCATAGGGACCTTCAAAGCAGCAGAAATTTTTCTGTACCCTTCCCCAGATTTGTGCCTTGAGACAATCCTGTCTCAGTCTACAGACAATTCCTTTGACTTCATGCTTGGTTTGTGCTCTGACATGCACTGTCAACTGTGGGACCTTCTATAGACAGGTGTGTGCCTTTCCAAATCATGTCTAATCAACTGAATTTACCACAGGTGGACTCCAATTAAGCTGTAGAAACATCTCAAGGATGATCAGTGGAAACAAGATGCACCTGAGCTCAATTTTGAGCTTCATGGCAAAGGCTGTGAATACTTCAGTGGATATAAAAAGTCTTCACACCCCTGTTCAAATGCCAGGTTTTTGTGATGTAAAAAATGAGACCAAGATAGATCATTTCAAAACTTTTTCCACCATTAATGTGACCTATAACCTGTACAACCCAATTGAAAAATGAACTGAAATCTTTTACAGGGAAAAATAAAAAATAAACTTACAATAACCTGGTTGCATAAATATGCACACCCTTAAACTAATACTTTGTTGCAGCACCTTTGTCTTTTATTACAGCACTCAGTCTTTTTGGGTAGGAGTTGATCAGTGTGCCACATCTTGATGTGGCAATATTTGCTCACTCTTCTTTGCAAAAATGCTCCAAATCTGTTAGATTGCGAGGGCATCTCCTGTGCACAGCCATCTTCAGATCACCCCACAGATGTTTGATCGGATTCAGGTCTGGACTCTGGCTGGGCCATTGCAAAACCTTAATCTTCTTCTGGTAAAGCTATTCTTTTGTTGATTTGGATGTGTGCTTTGGGTCATTGTTGTGCTGAAAGATGAAGTTCCTCTTCAGCTTTCTAGTAGAAGCCTGAAGGTTTTGTGCCAACACTGACTGGTATTTGGAACTGTTCATAACTCCCTCCACCTTGACTTAAGGCCCCAGTTCCAGCTGAAGAAAATCGGCCCCAAAGCATGATGATGCCACCACCATGCTTCACGGTAGGTATGGTGTTCTTTTGGTGATGAGCAGTGTTGTTTGCACCAAATATACCTTTTGGAATTATGGCCAAAAAGTTCAGTCTTCGTTTCATCAGATCATAACACATTTTCCCCACATGCGTTTGGGAGACTTCAAATGCGTTTTTGCACAATGTAGCCGGGCTTGGATGTTTTTCTTCATAAGGTAACGCTTCCGTCTGGCCACCTTAGATGGGAGATTATTGTCACATGTACTAAACAGCCAGAACTTGCCAGAAATTCCTGCAGCTCTTTTAACATTGTTGTCGGCCTCTTGGCAGCCTCCCTGACCAGTTTTCTTCTTGTCTTTTCATCAATTTTGGAGGGACGTCCAGTAGTTCTTGGTAATGTCACTGTTGTGCCATACTCCACTTGTGCTCCACTTGATGACTGTCTTCACTGTGTTCCATGGTATATTTAATGCCTTGGACATTCTTTTGTACCCTTCTCCTGACTGATACCTTTGAACAATGAGATCCCTCTGATGCTTTGGAAGCTCCCTGTGGACCATGGCTTGTGCTGTAAGATGTGACGACAAAAATGTCAGGAAAAGCTTACTAGAACTTATTTACTTAAGCCCATAGCTCGCCATGGAGCACAGGCCATCGACGACACCTCGCCATCGCATTCAATTCTGGGCTGCTCTCTCTACTCCCCTCCAGTTGGTTCCCTGCTGTTTCAGCTCCGCCTCAGTGTCTTGTCTCCAGCTGTTTCGAGGCCGTCCTCTTTTTCTCTTCCCTTGTGGGTTCCAGGTCAGGACTTGCCATGTGATGCTGGATGATGGTTTCCTGAGGGTGTGTCCAATCCAGTCCCACTTCCTCCGCAGAATCTGTTCTGCCACTGGTTTCTGTCCCGCTCGCTCCCACAGGTCTTCATTCCTGATCTTCTCTGGCCACCTGATGTTGAAGATGTGTCTCAGGCATGTGTTGAAAAAAAGTAAAAGAAAGTCTGGATCTTCTGCTG
Organism: Pholidichthys leucotaenia; assembly: GCA_020510985.1. NCBI lineage: Eukaryota > Metazoa > Chordata > Actinopteri > Cichliformes > Pholidichthyidae > Pholidichthys > Pholidichthys leucotaenia. The sequence goes on along the minus strand of CM035843.1, from coordinate 192,542,037 downwards.
CATCATCTTTGTCGTTCTCCAGGTCTCACATCCGTAAAATAGTACAGACTTGACATTAGTGTTGAAGATGAGAAGTTTTGTTCTTGTGCAGATCTCTTTTGATGCCCAGATATTCTTCAGTATGACAAAAGCTGCTCTTGCCGTGCCGATCCTGGCTGTGACATCTCGGTCTGTGCCTCCCTGTCAATCCACCAAACTTCCCAGGTAGACAAAGGACTCCACCTCTCTGATGGGCTTTCCTCCAACTGTGACTGGTGTGTTGGCAGTGTTGTTAATCTTCATCAGCTCAGTCTTCTTACTGATCTGGAGTTCTGTCCCAGCTGATGTTGTCTCCAGGTGAGTAGTCTTGTCCTGCATCTGGCTGTGGTTACGTGACAGGAGCACCAGGTTGTCAGCAAAGTTGAGGTCATCCACCTGCGTCCAGAGTGTCCACTGTATCCCGTTTTTCCTGCCTGTTGTTGTGATCTTCATGATGTAATCGATGACCAAGAGGAACGGTGACAGCAAGCACCCCTGGCGGCTCCGGTCTTCACCTCCAAGCTCTCGGACAGCTGGCCACTGTGTGCAATCCTGCAGCTCATGTCCTGGTAGATGCATTGGATGAAGGAGATGATCTTCTCGGGAACTCGATAGTGCCTCAGTAACTTCCACAGCATCTCATGGTCCACATTGTCGAAGGCCTTCTCGTAGTCTATGAAGTTGATATAGAGGGGTGAGTTCCACTCCACTCCTACTAGAACAGCTTAACTTTATTTGGAATTAATCAGAGGCACAGAGGCACAAACAGAAAAGTCGCAAATTAATAAAGTCGCAAATTTATTGAATGTAAAAATTTGCAAATTAACTAGAGCAGGGGTGTCCAATCATGTGCCCTGGAGGGCCAAGACCCTGCAGGCTTTACCTCCAACCAGTGTCTTCAACAGCAGATTCCACTGAACTTCTTCCCACTGATTGCTGATAAGTGAAAACACCTGCTAAAGAGACTGGGTAGAAGAGAAAAGCTGGCAGGGTCTTGGCCCTCCATGGCACATAATTCGACACCCCTGAACAAGAGTATGAAAAGGTTGTAAATTTATGAGAAGGAAAAAGTCACAAATTGACAAAAGGGGACTTTCAAAAAAAATTTTAGGGTTAAAAAATGTCACAAATTTACTAGAGGATGAAAAAGTTTCAAATCTGTTAGAGTTGTAAAAATCAATTGACTAGAGGGCAGACAAATCCTCTGTAGGGCCGTAGCCCTACACCTGACACCTGTGGTAAAAAACTTTAAACTTAAACCAAAAACAGCAGCAAAAAGGTATTAAATGAGACTGTGTGATACTCCACTGTTGTGATCTGTCCTGTGATGTTAAACTCCCGCAGAGAGAAGCACGACGAGTTCGGAGACATCAAGAAGGTGGTCACAGACGAGTTCGTCCGTCAGAGGTAAGAACGAGCCGTTTCTCTGTGTAGAAGATGGTTTTGCTGATTCCCACCATGACAGTCTAACAGTGAGTCGCTCAGTCCCGTAGAGGATTGGCGGTGATGTCAGAAGGTCATGGTTTCGATCCCCAGTCCCGACTGCATTCCCCTGGTGTGTTCAGAGCCAGTTTCTGTCAGACGTAGACTCTGGTTTATACCGCACCACAGAGTAGCGGGAAAGGGTGGAGGAGAAACCAGACGGCTGCAGAGCCGACCAGTGCTGGTCCACCATCCTCTCCTACATCACTGGTTACAGCTGTTTATGCCAGTGTTCCACATTTTAGGTTTTCCTGCTTCCCAACAATGTGATTGCTGAAGAACTGGAGCTTTTCGGAATTTCTATGTGATTTCCATCACATACCGAGTGTATGATTTTCCCGTTTCCCATGTCCAGGTACTTGGAGTACAGTCGGATCCCTCACACGGAGCCCGTGGAGTTTGAGTTCCGCTGGGGTCAGCGCACTGATGTGGAGGTGTCCAAGGCCAAAATCCTGCAGTTAATGGGGGAAGTGAGTGTTCCACAATAAAAAAAACAAAACAAAACAAAACAAAAAAACCCCCAACAATCTTCAGAAAGGCCTGGAATGTTTTACTCTGAAAGTTTACTCATTAAAGCTGGATTCATGCTGCACCTGCGCTGTCCGCGAACACACAACCGGAAGGCTTGTGTGACGAAATTTATGTCATCGTCTCCAGTCCACTAGTGTTCGCAGAGCTTCTCTGTGGACGACCGCGTGCAGCCCAAATTTTATGACCGTGCAGCCTGCCCATGACCTGACCACGTTGACAGCACAAGACTGAACATCCCATTTACGAGGTGGTGGTATCGACACAGCATACATAGTCAAAGTAGACAAAGAAGACGAAGAGGTACTGAATTCCCAGTTGGTGGCCCGGTTCTCATTCAGCGGTTGCACGCTATACCTTCTCCTTTTTTTTTTTCTTTATTGTAATTCTGCTGTCAGATATAGTAACAGCAGCCCCTTTTGCTCTCGGTGATGGTTAAACAATGCCATTGTTGTTGATGTGCGTTGCTCTCATGTTTCTTCGCTGTAGTTGGTGAAAAACCTGGTGCGTCAGTGCACTGGCACTACCTATAGCACAGGTGTCAAACTCATTCCATGGAGGGCCAAGACCCTGCAGGTTTTACCTCCACCCAGTGGCTTCAACAGGTGTTTTCTCTGAATTTCCTCCCACTGATTGCTGATCAGTGAAAACACCTGCTGAAGAGACTGGGTGGAAGTAAAACCTGCAGGGTCTTGGCCCTCCATGGAATGAGTTTGACACCCCTGACCTATAGGGTGGGGATGAAACTACAAATGATGGCTGTGCACATGCATCAATTGCTTAGCCTGGGTAGAAGAAAAAAATGAGCATGTACAGCGCCACGTGCATGCCAGGTTTGTCCAAGTTGGACGCAGACCAAAGCGGACCAGACGGGAAATGCAGCATGAATCCAGCTTTAAATTCATCAATTAATCACACTTTTCTAAATACAAATGGTGATGTCCATAGGAGTAAATCAGGAAGCATGAATTTAATTTCCATAGTTGTGCTGATGACACACAACTGGGGGTGCACAAGCCAGTGTACTCCTAGTGCCGGTCCCAAGCCCAGGTAAATGGGGAGGGTTGTGTCAGGAAGGGCATCCGACGTAAAACCTTTGCCAAATCAAACATGCAGATCATGATGAGTGAGACTTTCATACCGGATTGGTCGAGGCCTGGGTTAACGACCGCCACCAGTGCTGTTAACCAACAGGGTGCCTGTGGAAATTGGACTGCTGTTGGTTGGAGATCGAAAAGGAGGAGAGGGGGAAGGTGTGTTAGGAGGAAGAGAGAGAAAAGAAAAGGTAGAAGTGTGGACGTGAGAGTCGGGATGTTAAATGTAGGGACTATGACTGGTAAAGGCAGAGAGTTGGCCAGTATGATGGAGAGAAGAAAGGCAGATATACTGTGTGATCAAGAAATCAGATGGAAGAGAAGCAAGGCTAGGGGCATTGGAGGTGGATTTAAACTGTTCTACCATGCCTTATCAGGTCAGGCATTGGTGTGCTTGCTACTGGATAACCATGAAAACCGGTACTACCTGTCTCATGGGTCGGGCCATCAGCCACTCAACTGGCAACCCCGCCCTTCCAAGGGCGTGGAGGGTGTCCACGCCCTTCCAAGGGCGTGGACACCCTGGCAGAACTAAAAACAATATCTGCCATAGGTCTGGGGTGGACCTATGGCAGAACTAAAAACTGGCATCAATTGACTAAATCCTGGCAGAACTAAAAACAATATCTGCCATAGGTCTGTGGTGGACCGCTCCCAGTTACACAGGGTGAGACTGGACATCCTGGCAGATAAATAAACACATCTGTCACAAGGTCTGTGGTGGACTGTGCCAGTCGGTGCATTGTGACGTGCACTACACAAAGAGCAGAGATAAACAAATCTATCATCTGGTCAGTCACTGCAACAGATACTGGAGTCAGTTTGTCTTGGCCTGTCCTTGCCACTGATAATACCTCTATCTGCCAAGAATGTGCCGCTAGTCTAGCAAAAGCTAGTGGTACTCAAATACTTTGCAAGCAATTTCATGAAATGGTCAGTCAGAAACAACTCATACTGGTTCGGACATCGCCCGGGTTAAAAAGGTCCGCGCTGATCTGTTCACATTCTGACAGACAGCAAAAAGTATATTAGAAGCAGGAAGAGAGAAGATGAGGAAAACAGCAGCCTTGTGTGTAGCAGAATGGAATGTACGCACTCTGATGGACAGATCATCATCACGGCGCCCAGAAAGCCAGACCGCGCTTGTGGCCTTGGAAATGAACAGGTACAGTGTAGACATAGCTGCACTTAGTGAAACAAGATTGCCTGAATATGACAGTTTGGAAGATCATGGGTACATCATCTTTTGGAGTGAGAAATCAACTCATGAAAGGAGAGAAGCAGGAGTAGGCTTTGCAGTTAGAAAGGAGATAGCAGCAATGCTTGATGAGGAACCGGTGCCAATCAATGACAGGATAATTATGAGACTCCCACTACAGCGGGAGATGTATGCCACACTCATCAGCATGTATGCCCCAACAATGACCATCACAGAGGAGGCGAAGGAAGAGTTCTACAGTGATTTACGTGAGACTACCAGGCATGTACTGTCTGATGACAGGCTGATACTCAGAGATTTTTTTTTTTCCACAATATCTTTATTGAACCTTTTTTTTTTTTTTTTTAACAAACATGATACAAACAATCAAACACTAACACTAAAGTACTACAAAAAAAAAAAATACCCTAAAAACACCAACAACCACCAACAAAATCAAGTCTTCAACAATGCTCCTCTGTTTAGTCTAGACAATCCAATACATTAGTATACATATTATGTTCACCAGTTTGGAATTTACAAGGTCCACACACATCATTCACCTTCTTCTTCAAGAGTTATGTTTAAATTTTTTACATAATCAATAAAAGGTCTCCATATATTCTCAAACACAATTTCCTTTGATTTCAGTATATATGTTATTCTTTCTAATGGAAGGTTTGTTAACATCTGTCTTAACCACTGAGTCACATCTGGTCTATGAGTCTTTTTCCATAATAGTGCAATACATTTTTTGGCATTAAGCAAACTGAGGTCTATGAATGTTCTTTCACTTTTATTGAAATTATGCTTTTCTGGGTACAGACCCAACAAAAACAGTTTAGGATTCAATATGATTTGTTTTGAGATTATTTTTTCAATTGTTACCCTCACCTCCTCCCAAAACATTCTTATTAATCTACATTCCCATAAACAATGAAATAGGGTTCCTTTACTTTCCATGCATTTTGTGCATGTATCTGGTATATTTTTGTTATATCTATTTAACTCCTCCGGTGTAACATACATCCGCATTAACCATTTGAAATGTATCAATTTAAGGCGTGCATTTATTGATTTGGTTTGAGCTTCTGTACAAGCCAATTCCCATTGTTCCTCTGAAATTTCACTTTGCAGATCTTCTTTCCAGTAGTTTAATCTTTTCAGTGAATTTTCACTTGAAGATAGTGTCAATGAGTTATAAAACTCTGAAATAATATCCTTTCTTTTACTATCTTTCATCATCATTTTTTCCAAGGATGAATAAATAGGTCGAGTGAGAGCTTTATTTTGATTTGATCGAATAAAGTTTCTAAGTTGAAGATATTTAAAAAAATGTGTTCTATTGAGATTAAATTTGATCCTCAGCTCTTCAAAAGACATTATGTTGTCTGCACATGGCAAATATAAATCCTGAATCTTTTGTATCCCTTTTAAATTCCATACTTTAAATACAGCGTCCGCTCTCCCTGGTTTAAAATATTGATTACCCCATATTGGACTAAATTGTGACAATAACTGTGGTTCTTTTAAATAGTTTTTAGCTTCACACCATATTTTGATCATATGCTTTACAAATGGATTTTTAACTTGTTTTTGTAATTTTTTTGCCGAATCTGAGTATATGAATATAGGAAGAGGTAAAGGTAAATTGTATGATTCCATTTCAGTCCAGTGAGGGAGATCATTTGATGAAAAATAATATGTCATAGACCTCAGTTGTGCCGACCAATAATACAACATAAAATTTGGACATTTCAGACCTCCACGATCAAATGGTAAATATAATAAGGACAAACGTAATCTAGCCCTCCTGTTGTTCCATATAAATTCCACTAACTTTTTTTTTATTCTTGAGAATAGATCTAAAGGTGGTGATAAGGGAATGTATTGAAATAAATAAAGTATTTTAGGTAAAATATTACTTTTAAGTATATTGATTCTCCCGATCATCGACATTGGTAGTGACATCCATCTCTGAGTTAACTCATTGATATCTGACATTAAGGCTTCATAGTTGACACTGGCAACTGATTCTAGCTTAGGCATAATTTGGATTCCTAAATATTTAAACTGATTTACAACATTGAATTGATTTACCTCAGGGGCTGGGTAATTTCTCTGGGTCTCATTTAGCATTAATATTGAAGATTTAGTTTTATTTATTTTATATCCTGATATTTCCCCAAAATTCTTTATTAAATTCAACAAGGTTGGAATTGATTTTTTTAGATTCGACATAAACAAAATTATATCATCGGCGTACAGGGAGATTTTATGTTCTGTTGGTCCAACTTTAATTCCATATATTTGTGAATGTAAACGTATCGCTATCGCTAAAGGTTCAATTGCCATAGTAAACAGTAAAGGTGAAAGTGGACAGCCTTGTCGACATCCTCTATTGATTTTTATTGGTTTTGAAATATTGTTATTTGTTAGGATTTCTGCTGTAGCATTATTGTATATTATTTGAACCCATTTTATGAAATTATTTCCAAGTCCAAACCTTTGTAGGACTTCAAAAAGAAAGGGCCATTCAACTCTATCAAAGGCCTTTTCGGCGTCCAATGATAGGAGAGCTGTATCCGGTGCTTCTTTATTAAAATAAATAATATTAAATAGTCTTCTTACATTATGGAAGCCTTGTCTACCCTTTATAAAGCCATTCTGATCTCGATTAATAATATTTGGTAAAATTTCTTGTATTCGTCTTGCTAAAATTTTACAGATTATCTTAAGGTCGGCGTTTAATAGGCTTATTGGTCTCATATTTTCACATTTATTAGAGGGCTTACCTGGTTTTGGCAACAGTATAATTAAGGCATTATTTATGTATGATGGTAAATTATTATTTTGAAATGCTTCTAAAACCATTTCCAAAAAAGGTTTTATTAATTTATTCTTAAATTTTTTATAAAGGTCAACTGGAAGACCATCTGGTCCTGCACTTTTTCCTGATTTCATATTATCAATGGCTAGCCCAACTTCTTCTTGACTAATTTTAGACTCCAATATCTCCCTGTTTTCATTTGGAATACACGGTATAGATAGTTCGTTCAAAAACCCATTTAGTTTTGTTAAATCAGGTTCATTTTTGGTATCATATAATTTTTCATAGTAATCTCTAAAGGCTCTATTAATTTCTAAAGGATCTATAACTACCTGTCCGTTACTTATAATACTGGTAATTGGTGTTTTAATTTCCAATTGTTTAATCTGCCATGCTAATAATTTTCCTGATTTTTCACCTTGTTCATAAAAAGATTGTTTCAATCTTAGAAGACTCGAGGCAGCTCTATTTGCTGATTTTTTGTCGTATTCAGCTCTCAAAATCAGTAATTCATTCTCCAACCTTGGGTCACTTCCTGCATACACTTTTTCCTGAAGACTTTTTATTTTATGTTCCAATTTAGCTCTCTCCTCTCGAGTCTTCTTAGATTTTGATCCTGTATAACTAATAATATGTCCCCTAATAAAAGCTTTGAAAGCCTCCCACTTTACACATGCTGATGTTTGTGTAGTATTGATGTCAAAGAACTCGTCTATCTGTTTTTCTATATACTTGACAAATTCCTCATCCTGAAGCCATTTATGCTGAAATTGCCATCTACCTGATTCCTTTGTCAATTTTTTATCTACATATATTAGACAACAGGGTGCATGATCAGAAATCACGATGTTATCATAAAAGCAGTTTTGAATCTTGGACCTTAATTCTGTGGAAATCAAAAAATAATCAATACGTGAGAATGTCTTGTAGGTACTGGAATAACAAGAATAGGCTTTAACTTGTGGTTTCATTTCTCTCCATATATCTAACAATCTCAATTCTTTCATAAAATGATTAATAGTCATCCTACATCCAATGTGCGTACAATCCAGTCCTGTTGATCTATCCACACCTGGATTCAATGTACAATTAAAATCCCCTGCTATTATATGTTGCCCTGTAAGTGATGATAAGATGAGAAATAAATTAGCAAAGAACTTCTGATCATCTATATTGGGACCATATAAGTTCACAAGATTTATATTTTCTAATAGCAAAGAACCTTGAATGATTACATATCTTCCAAATTTGTCTCCAATTACATTTTTCACCTGAAAAGGAACTGATTTATGTATGAGAGTCATAACTCCCCTGGCTCGGGATGAAAATGAAGAGGTGAATACACTTCCCTGCCATCTACTCCTAATTCTTTTAACATCCTCCTCTATCAGATGAGTTTCTTGTAAAAACACAATTCTTGAACCCATGTCCTTTATTTTATTCATAACTTGTTTAAGTTTTTTTAAATTTTGTAGACCTCTGCAATTCCATGAAGTTAAATTAAGATTAACACTTTGGTCCATGATCAATAGAGAGTTTGGGATTACCTTGCAGTGTAAACATGCTCATACAGAGAAGCAAAAACATGAGTGGTTGAACATTCATCCTACAAACTACACACAAACAAATTTCCCCTTCCCACACTTGTGGCAAACCCCCCAAAATCAAAAGAAAAATTCTGTCTCCCGATATAGCCATCGACTGTTCCACACCCACGGGGAACAGCCTAAGCCACTCCTTCTTCATCCTCCTAATCACCCTAACTCTACTGCTTTTAATGACGTAACATTAACTCTCCTCTGTAGTTTTCCAACTTAACTCCAAAATTTTTAACAACTTTGTACATCATAGTTTTTTTTTTGTTTGTTTTGTTTTTGTTTTGTTTTTTTTAATATATAATACAATCTATATTTTGTAAACTTACTATTTACTTCAAGTCAGTCAGATGCCTGTGCAAATGCTTAATTATTCTACCTTATATTTTGTTCATGCTTAGCTCCCACCAGTCTCTTCTTCTTCTTTGATCTTCTTGATGAACTCCTGCGCCTCCTCTGGGGTCTTGAAAATGTGGGTTCTGCCCTCATACGTGGTCAGCAGTCTCGCAGGATAGATTACACCATGACGAATCCCAAGGTTGCGCAGCTCCTTACGTACGGGATCAAACTGCTTCCTCAATTGCTGGATTCCTGTGGCCAAATCTGGGTAGAACCGCACCTGCTGGTCCTGGTGTTTAATCTCTCCTTTAGCACGTGCAGCGTTGAAGATCTTCATCCTGTCTCTGTTGCTAAGAAACTTCATAATTAAGGTCCTCGGCGGTCCCTTATCTCTCCGTGGGCCAATACGATGTGCTTTTTCCAGAACCACTGCTGATTGCAACTCCTCGCTGCCCAGCACCTCCGGAATCCACTTTTCCAGAAAGGAACATACGTCCCGACCTTCTGATTCCTCTGGAAGACCCACCAGCCTCAAATTATTCTGTCTCGACCGAGATTCCAAATCCAAAATATTATCTTCCAGAGATTTATTTTTTTTTTCCAAAGTGCGCACCTTTAATTGAAGACGGGTGACGTCATCTTCAGCACTAGCGAGACGGAGCTCCATCTGCGCCGTTCGTTCTACACAGTCACCCAATTCCTTTCTTATTCCTTCCAACGCTGTCATAATCCCATCAAATCTAGAGGAAAAGTCCGCTCTCATTGAACTCATGGCAGCCATCAGCGCATCTGCGCCATTCCCCGCAAACATCGCACCGCCGCCAGCTTCCTCCGCCATATATGGAGTTTTGTTTGCTGCGTCACAGACCTGAAAGTCCGTTAATTTGGACTGTTTCGGCGGGTCGCTTTTTCCTTTTCCTGGTTTTCCAGCCTTAGGCTTCGCCGACATATCCTCGCCCAAACGCTGGGATACGTTCTGTCCCAAATGAGAGAGTTATTTGCCGATTTTTTTTCTCCAGGAGCAGAGCAGAGCGAGACACGTCCGTCCTACGTGGCAGCCATAACCGGAAGTCCCATACTCAGAGATTTTAATGCTAGAGTTGGTTCGGACACTGAGAAATGGAAAGGAATGCTAGGCAGTCATGGAGTAGGCAAGTGCAATGCTAATGGAGAACTTCTACTTGCACTATATTCAGAGTACAACCTTGTGATAACCAACACCCTATGTAAGCACAAGGACACACACAAGAAGACATGGATGCACCCAAGATCCAAGCACTGGCACTTGTTAGACTACATCATAGTAAGGCAGAGAGACATAAGGGATGTATTGGACACCAGAGCAATGAGAGGTGCAGACTGTGGTACTGATCATGTTATGCTGAGATCTAGATTAAAGATTTGCAGACGAAAACAGCACTGCAGGACGGGTGTGAAGCCACCATGGAAGCCAAACACTAGTGCACTGAAAGGCCAAAAGAAGCAGGAAGAACTTACACAGGAAATGGATGAAAACTTGAAAGACTGGGACAACAACAACTCAGAAAATTATATGGAAGAGAAATGGGCAACACTGAAGGATATGGTGTACCACACTGTGAGTAATGTTTTAGGCCACCCTGAGAGGAAACCTCAAGATTGGTTTGATGAGCATGATGAACATCTGAAGAAACTACTAGAAGCGAGGAATACAGCTAGGCAGGAAAATCTACAGTGTAACACAAGGTCAAAGAAGAAGAAATACTCAAAGGCTCAGAGTGAGTTACAGAAGTACGCCAGAGAGATAAAGTCCAACTGGTGGAATGAAAAAGCGGAGGAACTTCAAACTGCAGCAGACACGAAGGACATGAAAACATTCTTCACACGTTTGAGAGAAATCTACGGCCCTAAACCAAGAGGAATGATCCAACTCAAGGCTGTGGATAGTGAAGCGGTTTTGCAGGAGAAAGACAAGATCCTGGACAGATTTGCAGGCCACTTTGACCAACTACTAAACAACCCTGGAGATCTTGCTGAAGAGGCTAAAGAAGCTCTAGTGCAGTGACCAGTTGTATCAAGTCTGGATGAACCACCAAATCTTGATGAACTAATGGCAGCTATCAGGACAACACAGGATGGTAAAGCTCCAGGAAGGGATGGAATTCCAGCAGAAGTGTGGAAATTTGGTGGTGTTCAACTGACCAACTGCCTGCACAAGCTCATCCAAGAGATATGGGATGCCCAGAAAGTACCTCAAGACTGGAAGGATGCAAGTATTGTGCCTTTGCTCAAGAAAGGTGACAGGAAAGATTGTGGAAATTAATGAGGTATATCACTGCTAGCCACTGTTGGTAAGATTCTCTCACGTGTACTACTACTGAACGAACACAATGAACACGTCCAGCAGAATGTACTGCCGGAAACCCAGTGCGGGTTTAGAAGTGGAAGAAGCACAATGGACATGATTTTCTGCTTGAAACAGGTTCAAGAAAAGTGTATTGAACAGAACATGCCGCTTTATGTAGTCTTCATTGACTTCAGTAAAGCCTTCGATACTGTATCGTGACAAGGACTCTGGCAGGTACTCAAGAAATATGGCTGTACAGAGAAGTTTGTCAATCTGATTGAGGCACTCCATACAGGTATGCAAGCAAACGTGGCAATGAGTGGTTCGGTTTCTAAAGACTTCTCAGTAAGTAATGGGGTGAAACAAGGGTGTGTGCTGGTGCCTACACTGTTCTCGCTATACCTGTCAGCCATGCTTGAGGTGGCCTTCAGAGACACTTCAGAAGGAGTATACATTCAAACAAGGAAAGAAGCAGACTTGTTCAATGTGGCACAGTTTAAAGCCAAGAGTAAGACATTGATAAAGGTAGTAAGAGAAATGCTCTTTGCCAATGGCAGTGCTGTAGTTGCTCACAGTGTGGAAGATATGCAATCTTTGGTGGAGGAATTTGCAAGAGAAGCTAGCCAATTCAGCCTCAAAATCAACATCAAGAACACAGAGTACCTGTATCAACTGCCAAAGTTCCAGTTATCAACATCACTACCAAAAGAGATCAGCATTGGTACAGAGCCACTAGTCAAGTGTAACACTTTCAAGTATCTCGGGAGTACTGTTTCAGAGAATGCTAGGCTGGAGGAAGAACTATCTCTCAGAATGGGAGAGCGAGTGTTATGTTTGGAAACTTGAGGGAGAGACTGTGGAACAGTCAACATGTGTCTATCCATGTGAAATGCAAAGTGTACAGAGTGACAGTACTGGCTACTCTATTGTACGGTGCTGAAACTTGGACTGTCTACAGGGCGCAGGTAAAGAAATTCCATGCGTACATGATGAGACACCTTCGAGCCATAATGAATATCTCATGGAAGGACAAGATAACTAACATAGAAGTGCTGAAATGAGCTGGTCTACCATCAATGGAGGACATGCTAATACAGATGAACCTAAGCTGGCTCGGACATGTTGAAAGGATGGATCACCAGCGACTCCCTCGGCAGTTACTCTACTCACAGTTATGCGAGGGCAAACGCAATCAGGGTAGACCAAGGGTCAGATTTAAAGACACTGTAAAAAGAAACCTGAAGAAGTTGGATATAGACAGGAGTTCCTGGCAGCGGAAAGCAAAGGACAGAGCTGCATGGAGGAATCTGATCAGACCTAAATGAAAGTCATTGTTGCCCCCGACAGACTGCTATGATGATGACCATGGTGTAGATAGGAAGAGAAATGGAGTAGGAGTATCTTGAAGGAAGAGTATTATGTGAAGAGTGTTCAGGAGGTAAAGAGGGAGTCAAGACAGAATCATGAGTTTGAAGCTAGAAGTCACAGGTGTGATGTTGAATGTTGTCAGTGCGTATGCCCCACAAGTTGGGTGTCAGGTAGAAGAGAGAGGAATTCTAGAGAAAGTTGGATGAAGTGGTAGAGAGTGTTCCCAGGGGGGAGAGGCTGGTGACTGGAGTAGACTTTAATAGACATGTAGGTGAAGGGAACAGAGGTGATGAGGAGGTCCTGGGTAGGTATGGTCTTAAAGAGAGAAATGTAGAAGGACAGATGGTTGTGGATTTTGCTAAAAGGATGGAAATGGCTGTGGTGAACACATACTTCAAGAAGAGAGAGGAACATAGGGTGATTTACAAGAGTGGAGGAAGGCCCACACAGGTGGACTACATCTTATGCAGAAGGAGAAATCTGAAAAAATAGGAGACTGCAAGGTGGTGGCAGGGGAGAATGTAGCTAGACAGCATAGGATGGTAGTCTGTAGGATGACTTTGCAAAGCAAGAAGAGGAAGAGAGTGAAGGCAGAGCCAAAGATTAAGTGGGGAAAGTTACAGAAGGAAGAAGGTTGCACAAAGTTCAGGAAGGAGTTGATACAGGCTCTGGGTGGTAGGGAAGAATTACCAGATGACTGGGAAAGTACAGCAAAAGTATTGAGGGAAACAGGTAGAAAGGTATGTGGTGTATCCAGTGGACAGAGGAAGGAAGACAAGGAGACTTGGTGGTGGAATGAGGAGGTACAGGAAAGTATTCAAAGGAAGAGGTTAGCAAAGAAAAAGTGGGATAGTCAGGGAGCTGAAGAAAGTAGACAGGAGTATTTGGAATCTAGGCGCATGGCAAAGAGTTGGCAAAGGAAAAGGCATATAGTGAGTTGTTTGAGAGGGTGGATAATAAGGAAGGAGAAAAGGACTTGTATTGATTGGCTAGACAGAGAGATTGAGCTGGAAAGAAGGTGGAAGGAGTACTTTGAAGAGCTGATGAATAAAGAAAATGAGAGAGGGAGGAGGATGGATGAAGGAAAGATGGTGAACAAGGAAGTCCCGAGAATTAGCATGGCGGAAGTGAGGGCAGCTTTGAAGAGGATGAAGAATGGAAAGGCAGTTGGTCCAACTGACATACCTGTGGAGGTATGGAGATGTTTAGGAGAGATGGCAGTGGACTTTTTAACCAGGTTGTTTCACACAATCTTGGAGAGTGAGAGGATGCCTGAAGAGTGGAGAAGAAGTGTCTTGGTGCCAATTTTCAAGAACAAAGGTGATGCTCAGAGCTGTAGCAACTACAGAGGCATAAAGTTGATCAGCCACACTATGAAGATATGGGAAAGAGTTATTGAAGCCAGATTAAGAGGAGAGGTGACTGTCAGTGAGCAGCAGTATGGTTTCATGCCAAGAAAGAGTACTACAGGTGCAATGTTTGCTCTAAGAGTGTTGATGGAGAAGTATAGAGAAGGTCAGAAGGAGTTGCACTGTGTCTTTGTGGATCTAGAGAAATGGTAAATGGCATTCACTTATATAGCACTTTTATTCTCATCTCTTGATGACCAAAGTGCTTTACAGATCCTGCAATCCACCCATTCACACACTGATGGCGACATGCTACCCAACATGGCGCTTCCAAACCCACCAGGAGCAATTGGGGGTGAAGTGTCTTGCCCAGGGACACAACGGCAGGATATCCGGGGAGAGCGGGATTCGAACCACCAACCATGTGGTTCTTGGACGACCCGTTCTACTTCCCGAGCCACTGCCGCCCTAGAGAAAGCAGATGATAGGGTGCCAAGAGAGGAAGTGTGGTATGAGAAAGTCAGGAGTGGCAGAGAAGTTTGTGAGGGTGGTGTAGGACATGTATGAGGACAGTGAGACGGTGGTGAAGTGTGCTGTAGGAGTGAAAGATGGGTTCAAGGTGGGGGTGGGATTACATCAGGGATGGGCTCTGAGCCCCTTTTTGTTTGCCATGGTGATGGACAGGCTGACAGACGAGGTCAGGCAGGAGTCTCCGTGGAGCATGATGTTTGCAGACGACATTGCGATCTGTAGTGAGAGTAGGGAGCAGGTGGAAGAGAACCTGGAGAGGCAGAGGTATGCTCTGGAGAGCAGAGGAATGAAAGTCAGTAGAAGCAAGACAGAATACATGAGTGTGAATGAAAGGGAGGCAGGTGAAACGGTGAAGATGGAAGGAGTAGCGGTAGAGAAAGTAGATGAGTTTAAATACCTGGGGTCAACCATCCAAAGCAATGGAAAATGCACAAGAGAGATGAAAAAGAGGGCAGGCAGGGTGGAGTGGGTGGAGACTAGTGTTGGGTGATTTGTGACAGAAAGGTAGCAGCAAGAGTGAAAGGGAAGATTTACAAGACAGTAGTGAGACCTGCTATGATGTATGGCTTGGAGATGGTGGCACTGACAAAAAGACAGGAGATGTTGCTGGAGGTGGCATAGTTGAAGATGCTAAGATTCTCAATGGGAGTGACTAGGAGGGACAGATTAGAAATGAGTATATCAGAGGGTCAGCTCAGGTTGAGCGGTTTGGAGACAAAGTAAGAGAGGCAAGGATGAGATGGTTTGGACATGTGCAGAGGAGAGACAGTGGAAATACTGGACAAAGCCTGTTGAAGATGGAGCTGCCAAGCAGGAGGAGAAGAGGAAGACCACAGAGAAGATTCATGGATGTAGTGGAGGAGGACTTGGAGAGGGTTGGTGTTACAGAGGAAGATGCAAGGGATAGGATGAGATTGAGGCAGATGATCCACTGTGGAGACCCCTAAAGGGAGCAGCATAAAAAAGAAGATGCTGATGACACCCAACTCTGTATCACTGTGTCTCGTGGTGACTTGGAACCAATCAGTACTCTTTATAACTATTTTTAGACATTAACTCACGGATGGCAGCAAACTTTCTTCAGCTCAACCAGGACAAAACTGAAATTTTTGACATCAGTCCTGAAGCTCAGAGAGAGAAATTTGTTTTACCAAATTTGCACAGTCTCTTTTACTCCATCCCAACATGTTAAGAATTTGGGCATCATATTAAACTGAGTTTAGTTTTATTTCACACTAAAAATATAACACAAACAGAATTTTACCATCTTAAAGAACATAGCCAGAATCCGCCCACTTCTCTCTCGAGCAAACATGGAGATACTGATGCATGCTCTTATCACTAGCCGTATTGATTACTGTAATGCCCTGCTCTCTGGTCTTCCCAAAAAGACAATTTCAAATCTGCAGTCATTACAGATTTCAGCCGCACGCGTTTTGAGGAAGACCAGATGGCAGGCTGACATCACGCCGTGTTAAGGTCACTGCGTTGGCTCCCCGTGCCCTTCAGGATCAGTTGTTTTTAATGGTTTTAAAAATAGGCACAAGACCTACTATTTTAACCTAGCTTTTGATTAGTTTCCTGTTCTAATTGTCTTAATGTATGATTTTAAACCTATTTTATGTTGTTCTGGTCATCATAAACTTTTTTTATATCATGTTACATAATGGAATTTAAAGCACCTGTTTTATTTCCTTTCAGTGAACCTGTAACCATGTGACTGATCCTCGGATCAGGAGCATTATACCAAATTAATCACACCTATGAATGCACACCTTATATATATCCCTTGCATCCACCCATTCTTCCTCTTTCTATCCTCCTGGTCGGTAAGAGCTTACACCAGTCTGGCATTATGTTTTTTGTGCTGTTTTCGGCTGCCTTACCTTTGGTACCCCATCACTGCGTCATGTTTGTTGTGTTTTCTGCTGAGTGAGAGGAGGTTTGCAGCCGCTCTGTGCAGCGTGACGTTAACTATCCGTATCGACTTAGAGGTATGTGATATACGTTGGTGTGAAAAAGTGTTTGCCCCTACCCGATTTCTCATTTTTTTTGTATGTTTGTTACACTTAAATGTTTCAGATCATCAAACAAATTTAAATATTAGCCAAAGATAACACAAGTAAACACAAAATGCAGTTTTTAAATGAAGGTGTTTATTATTAAGGGGTAAAAAAATCCAAACCTACATGGCTCTGTGTGGAAAAATTGACCCCCCCCCCCCCCCCCGGCGTTAAAACATAAATTAACTGGTTTATCACATCTTTGGAAAGCCAATCAATAAATCACTTAAATAGGACCTGCCTGACAAAGTGAAGTAGACCAAAAGATCCTCCAAAGCTAGACGTCATGCTGTGATCCAGAGAAATTCAGGAACAAATGAGAAACAAAGTAATTGAGATCGATCAGTCTGGGAAAGGTTATAAAGCCATTTCTAAAGCTTTGGGACTCCAGCGAACAACAGTGAGAGCCATTATCCACAAATGGCGAAAACATGGAACAGTTTTGAACCTTCCCAGGAGTGGCGGTCGACCAAAATTACCCCAAGAGCGCAGCAATGACTCATCCAAGAGGTCACAAAAGACCCCACAATAACATCCAGAGAACTGCAGGCCTCACTTGCCTCAGTTAAGGTCAGTGTTCATGACTCCACCATAAGAAAGAGACTGGGCAAAAATGACCTGCATAGCAGAGTTCCAAGACAAAAACCACTGTTGAGCAAAAAGAACATAAAGGCTCATCTCAGTTTTTCCAGAAAACATCTTGATGATCCCCAAGACTTTTGGAAAAATACTCTATGGACTGATGAGACAAAAGTTGAACTCTATGGAAGGTGTGTGTCCCATTACATCTGGCGTAAAAGTAACACAGCATTTCAGAAAAGGAACATCATACCAACAGTAAAATATGGTGGTGGTAGTGTGATGGTCTGGGGCTGTTTTGCTGCTTCAGGACCTGGAAGACTTGCTGTGGTAAATGGAACCATGAATTCTGCCATCTACCAAAAAATCCTGAAGGAGAATGTCCGGCCATCTGTTTGTGACCTCAAGCTGAAGCACACTTGGGTTCTGCAGCAGGACAATGATCCAAAACAAACCAGCAAGTCCACCTCTGAATGGCTTAAGAAAAACAAAATGAAGACTTTGGAGTGGCCTAGTCAAAGTCCTGACCTGAATCCGATTAAGATGCTGTAGCATGACCTTAAAAAGGCGGTTCATGCTCAAACTTTCCATTGTGGCTCAATTACAACAATTCTGCAAAGATGAGTGGGCCAAAATTCCTCCACAGCACTGCCTATTTTCATATTCCCATAAATCCGGCCCACAGGAGGTTCCTCAGGTTTTCCTTTCCAGGCAAAGCCTTCGAATACAACGTCTTACCTTTCAGTCTGTCCCTGTCACCTTGGACGTTCACAAGGTGCATGGGTGCTGCACTCGCCCCACTGCGGCAGAAGGGCATTTGAGTTTTCAGTTACCTGGATGATTGGCTGGGTTGTGCTCCATCAGAGGCTGTGGCCAGGAGCCACATGGAGACCATATTGGCTCACCTGGCTACACTTGGGTTGCATTTGAATGCAGAGGGAAGCTGCTTGGTTCCAACCAAGGTTGTTGAGTACTTGGAGCTCGCCCTGGATTCAGTTGAATGAAGGCATCCCTATCTCCACAAAGAGAAGGCATACTATCAGGAATGCATCAAGGGCTGCATTTCACAGAGGACTGTATCAGTGCAGCAGTGCCGGAGGATCTTGGGTCGCTCTGCTGCAGCTGCCCAGGTGGTGCCACTGGGTCTTTTATACATTCATCCCCTTCAACGGTGGTTTGGGCTTCAGAAGGTGGTTTTGCCCAGAGACTAGAGGAGGAGGCTTGTTCTTTCCGAAGGGAGCCTCGTGGTCCTCAGGTGGTGGAGACACTCATCAGCAGTCCGAGATGGTGTTCCCCTGGGCCAAGAGGGCTGCAGGGTGACCATTACAACAGACGCCTCCCAAGCAGGCTGGGGTGCAGTCTGGGAGGGCAGGTTTGTTCGGGGACACTGGGGTCCGGCACAGCAGTCTTGGCATATAAACCATCCCAAGATGGAAGCGGTGCGTTTGGCTCTGGGGCATTTTCTTCCAGTCATTCAGGGCAGAAAAATTCTGGAACGGACGGACAGCGCAGCTGTGGTGTCATATACATCAACCGGCAGAACAAACTGAGGTCTCCCTCTCTCTCCATGCGAGGGCACGCCATCTGCTCTTGTGGGCTCAAGCGTGCCAGGTCCACTAGGTACAGATGTTTTAAGTGTTGCCTGGCCTGCAGTGAAACTGTTTGCATTTCCACCACGGCCTCTTTTGCCAGCTTTCCTCGCGAAGGTGAGACTACCGTCCGTTCAGGTAATTTGATAGCCCCAAATTGGCCAAAAAGACCATGGATTGCGGAGATCCACGAGATGTTGGAGGGCCATCCTTGGCCTCTCCCAGTCAGACGGGATATGCTCTCACAGGCACAGGGCAGGATTTGGTATCCGAATCCCCAGCTCCTGAGGCTTGCCCTTGAAAGGGAGCAATTATATAAACTTGGCTTAAAGAAGGAGGTTATAGACACCGTGCAGGCTTCATGGGCCCCATCTACTCAGCTGCAATACAGTGTGAAGTGGAGAGTGTTTTTTGGACTGGTGTTGGACCAAGGGTGAGAATCCCTTGACATGTCACATCTCTGTCATCTTGTTTCTTTTCCTCCAGTACCTCTTCGCCTGAGGTTGGGTGGAGTTGACTATCAGAGGCTACCTGGCAGCAGTGTCAGCTGTCCATGAAGAATGTGATGGCTTGTCGCCTTCGGCACATCCCTTGGCTAAGCAATTTTTGAGAGGCGTGAGATGGAGCCGCCCATCTCGGTGTCCTTTGCTACCCACTTGGGATCTCCAGACAGTTCTCAGGGCTCTGTGCTTGCCCCCTTTTGAGCCACTCCCTATTGCTGACCTTCGTCTGATCTCTGGGAAGACTGCTTTTCTCTTGGCAATTGTCTCAGTCAAGAGGGTCAGTGAATTGAATGCCCTCTCTGTGGACGCAGCATGTCTTAGGTTTGATGATGATCGGGTGGCCCACCTGCGGCCCAACCCAGCTTTTCAACCCAAAGTGCTGACTAGTGGGTTTGTTTCCCGCCCACTTGTGCTTGAAGCCTTTTACCCTCCCCCACACACTTCTTCAGAGGCTGAGAGGCTCCATAGTTTGTGCCCGGTAAGGGCCCTTAAGGTTTATGTTTACTGTACGAGGTCTGTCCGCTCTTCAGTCAAGCTTTTTGTGTTCTATGGGAAGTCCACAATGGCCAGGCCCATCTCTAAGCAGCACCTGTCCCATTGGATAGTCGACATGATTGCCTTCACATATGTACAGGTTGGAGTGGAATCACCATTTAGACTGGTGGCTCGTTCGACACGGCGAATGGCCACTACATGCGCACCATTTAGGGGTGCACCCCTGGAGGTTGCATACACAGCCACTGGCTGGGCTTCTTCCTCAACATTTACCCGTTTCTATAGGCTCAACTTGGCCTCATCAGTCATCCCCTCATTTGTTCTGGGGGTCGCAGCAGATTTTTAAGTTGCATCTTAGCCCCCCCATTTAAGCCATCATGTGCGCCTTGTGCTCGAAAATGCTTTTGTTTCATCTCCAGTTACCTGGAAGAACCGGCTTAACTTGTATGCACTCAGTTAAGTACAATAAAGCAGCTGAACTCATCTGGTTGTGTTCCATGTTTAATGGTGTGATTGGAGCATTGTGCTCCCTTGGCCTGTGGGTGATGCTACCTCCATTCTCCTCAGGACTCATTTGGTGTACTGTTGTCACATGGTTACAGGTTCACTGAAATGAAAAGAATGTTTACATATGTAAACACGATTTTATGAATAAAAGTGAACTTGTAATCATTCATCGTCCTTCGTCAGCGGAGGCTGGCTCCTCCCAGTGATTAGAAAGAGGAAGAATGGGTGGATGCAAGGGGTATATATAAGGTGTGCATCCACAGGTGTGATTAATTTGGTATAATGCTCCTGACCAGAGGATCATAGTAACATGGTTACAGGTTCACTTTCATTCATAAACACATGGTCAAATTTGTTGGTACCTCTCTGTTAATGAAAGAAAAACCCACAATGGTCACAGAAATAACTTGAATCTGACAAAAGTGGTAATAAATATAAAATTCTATGAAAATTAACCAATGAAAATCAGACAGTGCTTTTGAATTGTGGTTCAACAGAATTATTTTAAAAAACAAACTCATGAAACAGGCCTGGACAAAAATGATGGTACCCTTAACTTAATATTTTGTTGCACAACCTTTTGAGGCAATCACTGCAATCAAACAATTTCTCTAACTGTCAATGAGACTTCTGCACCTCTCAGCAGGTATTTTGGCCCACTCCTCATGAGCAAACTGCTCCAGTTGTCACAGGTTTGAAGGGTGCCTTCTCCAGATGGCATGTTTCAGCTCCTTCCACAGATGTTCAATAGGATTTAGATCAGGGCTCATAGAAGGCCACTTTAGAATAGTCTAATGTTTCGCTCTTAGCCATTCTTGGGTGTTTTTAGCTGTGTTTTGGGTCATTATCCTGTTGCAAGACCCATGACCTACGACTGAGGCCAAGCTGTCTGACACTGGGCACCACATTTCTCTCAAGAATACCTTGATAGTCTTGGGATTTCATTGTACCCTGCACAGATTCAAGACACCCTGTGCCAGATGCAGCAAAACAGCCCCAGAACATAACAGAACCTCCTCCATGTTTCACAGTAGGGACAGTGTTCTTTTCTTAGTATGCTTCATTTTTGCGTCTGTGAACATAGAGCTGATGTGCCTTGCCAGAAAGTTCCAGTTTTGTCTCGTCTGTCCATAGGACATTCTCCCAGAAGCTTTGTGGCTTGTCAACATGCAGTTTGGCAAATTCCAGTCTGGCTTTTTCATGATTTGTTTTCAACAGTGGTGTCCTCCTTGGTCGTCTCCCATGAAGTCCACTTTGGCTCAAACAACGACGGATGGTGTGATCTGACACTGATGTACCTTGACCTTGGAGTTCACCATGAATGTGTTTAGAGGTTGTTCTGGGCTCCATTCGTATTATCCGTCTCCTCCTGCGGCCACGTCCAGGAGGGTTGGCTACAGTCCCGTGGATCTTAAATTTCTGAATAATATGTGCAACTGTAGTCACAGGAACATCAAGCTGCTTGGAGATGGTGTTATAGCCTTTACCTTTAACATGCTTGGCTATAATTTTCTTTCTAATCTCCTGAGACAACTCTCTCCTTTGCTTCCTCTGGTCCATGTTTAGTGTGGTACACGCCATGTCACCAAACAACACAGTGACAACTTGTCACCCATTAAATAGGCCGACTGACTGATTACAAGTTTGTAGACACCTGTGATGTTAATTAGAGGACACATCTTGGTTGAACATGTCCCTATGGTCACATTATTTTCCATCTTTTCTAGGGGTACCATCATTTTTGTCCAGGCCTGTTTCATGAGTTTGTTTTTTAACCTGTTGCACTTCGGTGTACCGCGGGCGGACACGTCTCTGCGTCCTAGGGCGCACAAGGTCCTAGGACGCAGGTGCACGTGCCTCCTAGGACACTGTGCGTCCTAGGAGGCACTGAAAAAAAAAAAAAGCTGCATTTCCGTTCTTCCACTACAGACACAGCCGCGAACAGAAAGCCAAAGGAGTGCTTTGATTGGTTTAGATGTGATTGACCTCTCATTCGACTAATAAGAGCCTTGAATTGGGTTTCTGAAACCTTGAAGAACCAATGACTGAAAACCTAGCAAGAAGGACCTGCCTACCAACGGCTGCGAATACAGCCAGCCAATTGAAGCACAGAAGTTCAAAAGCGTGCCTCCCTTGCAAAATCTGTTTAGTTTTAGCCGCTGGGTGACACACACGCGTTCACCAGTCTTTTTTTTCTTACTACTGTTCTTATTTGTTTTGAAAAATCGTTCGCCAAAACCGCAATCATGGAAGCGCAAAACCGCAATGATGGAATTATGGTTTGACTGGGTCGCGTGACCAGAACCACGAGTCCGTAACAAGCGGACCAGCGTCATGTTCATCTGACAATGAGGAAGAGAAGTTCGCCAGCGACACTGCTGTTGTGAATAGGTAAGTGTTATAAGCTAAATTATTCTTTATCCCTGAAAATTGTAATCAAAAATGACTTTTGACCGATCGGTAAATTACAACTGTGCGTAGTAGACCGTGGCGCACCGTGACCACGGCGCACTGGGCGATGTCCGTCCTCTGTAGCGGGGGGGTGGGGACCCCCCCCCCCCCCCACACACACACACACAGCCCTGAGTGTCACCTTTCATTAGAGCCCAACATCAAGCTTCTATATTGAATCATTCAAAAGTTACAGACGTTTTTCCAAACTGTGCCATTTGGCACAATTTGGCACAGTTCAAAAACGCCTGGGAACAACCTAAGAAAAAAGCTGTGTAATATATTCATTTTTTGTGGTATTGTTACAAAATTTTGACCTCAGCTGGATAACACTTGGTTCTGCATTTCTGTTGCATTTTCCAGCCAGTATCCGACAGCTGTGTGTTATTTGCAAGCATTTGTATCCAAAAAAACACCCAGGCGAAATTTATTTTCTTCAAGTTCAGTATGTTTAGATGACTGTTACTCAGTGGCCGGAGCACTTAGAGAGATTATGACTGTTTTGCCAAAAAATTCAAAGTGTTTTCTTTTAAATGAGACCAACCCCATGAAGATGCTGCAAAGGGTTGAAGAACAGCTTTTGATTTACTTTGGGTATGTTATTTTTTGGCGTTTTTAGGGAAATTGACCAGAGTGCAAGGGGTTAAATTCTTTTGAACCACAATTCAAAAGCATTGTCTGATTTTCATTGGCTAATTTTCATAGAATTTTTATTCATTACCACTTTTGTCAGATTCAAGTTATTTCTGTGACCACTGTGGGTTTTTCTTTCATTAATAGAGGGGTACCAACAATTTTGTCCACGGCCGTGTTTACATACATAAATGTTCATTTTACATCTGCAGCATTTTTCTTGGAAATTTTCACCTTTATTTTAAATTTACAACTATTTTGATGTAAATTAGCTTTTTTTTTCTTGTAAACTTGCAATTTTTCCTTCATAAATTTGCAATTTTTTTTCTTAAAATTTGCAACCTTTTTTCCCCCACATACTTTCAAAACTTTTTTTATAAATTTGCGGTGTTTTTATTGTAAATTTGCAACTTTTTCCCCTTGTAAATCTGCCAATTTTTTCTTCATAAATTCACTACTTTTTGTCGTAAAACTGCAACTTTTTTCTTGTAAATTTGTGACTTTTTTCTTCTAAATTTCCAACATTCATATGGATGCTGGTTTAATTCTTATTCAGTGTAATTGATTAAATTTTTTTGTTCATCTGGATAACAGCTCAAGTTTTTATGTTTTTGATTTTAAGGGTTTGAACTCTTCTCTATTATAAATATCCACCGTATTCCTAGGCCCCATGATGCCTTGCGTGAATTATGGTAGCAACTTCCAGTACTAGTTTAGAACATATGGTTGTCACTGAAACGGGACACTTTTCCTTGTTAAGAAACAATGACTTCGGCATCAGAAATGCGGGAACACAGCCTCTTGCACCTCAAAACAGTAACATAATCATACCACTTCCCACGACTATCGAGGGATGGAAAGATGACCTTAAAAAGTGGCCTCGTAGAGAGTAGCTCCCTTGGTTAGCACCACTGCTAAAGCCTGCTTCATGTTACACCTCTGCTGTCCACGTACGTGTAACCGGAAACCTCATGTGCTGAAATTTACGTCATCGTCTCCACTCTGCTAGTGTCTGGAGTGCTCGACCGTGGACGACTGCGTGCAGCCAAATTTTTTTTTTTTTTTTTTTTTTATTACTTATTTTGTACCCGTAGGTAGATTTGTTTTGCAGTCTGGTGACAAACCACCAGCTGCCGGTCGCTGCGTGCGCAAGCGCCCCTTAACTCCCTAACCTGCATGTTTTTGGCATGTGGGAGGAAACCGGAGAAATCCTGGAGTAAGCCCACGCAAACACGGGGAGAACATGCAAACTCCACACAGATCACTGTTGGCCGGGGGCAGGGATCGAACCCACGATCTCACGGTCTCCGCAATCCCCCGGCCGAGGGTAAAACTGTGCTGCCACAGTGCTAACCACTGCGCCACCGTGCAGCCCACGGTGACCTTTTGTGAAATTTTGTGACCATGCCGCCTGCCCACGACCTAAATGCGTTGAAAAGCGCATGCGCAAGACTGAACGTCCCATTCATGAGGTGGTGATATCAACACAGCAATACATAAGTAGACAAAGAAGACAACGAGGAGGTGGAAAACGAGAATAAAAACATACATCAATCATACATACATACTTTCTTTCACAGCGGCAGCTGCATCTTCGTGGAAAAGGAGTGAAACAGAGCAGAGCAGAAATAGACTATATTTGAAGAGAAACTTTGTGAAGAAGTCCGCCGTTTCTTTGTTGGGGAAAATCCTGGCGCGTCAGTGCCACCTATCGGGTGGGAGTGAAACTACAAATGATGGTTGTGTGCATGCATCAACTGCTTGGCCTGGGTAGATGAAAAAAAGTGAGCATGTACAGGGCCGCATGCATGCCGGGCTTGTCCAAAGTGTACGCGGACCAAGGCAGACTAGAGGGAAAATGCAGCATGAAGCAGGCTTAAGATGCTAACGATGTAAACAAGTGACCCGTGCTAGCAAAATAAGTCACTTTGAGGACATTTTCAAAACTGATGTAATGTTCTTTCCATATTCTGTATTGAAAGACCTTCAAAATATATTTAATTTGTAGGTAGTGTGCAAAAACCGACCCAGAAAAAGATGATTTGCTTATATTTTAGCTAGGCTGAAAACTCGCGTTCGATCAGTTGGGAGTTACGTCTTCTGCAAAAACATAGGTATTTTTAGAAGGTACGGTTTCTAAGCTACAATACTACTAGACACTCATGGGGGGGTTCCTGGGACTTTGCCACTACCAAAGAAAGAGTCGTGATTTATGACTTCTCGTTGCCTGCACTCATAATGACGCAATGTGCATTCAGACCAGCACGTCTCCACCGCAGTAAAGTCGGATGCATTTTGTTAAAATATGTTGGACATAAATCAAATTTACCTTAAAGCAGACGTACGCCACAACACCGTGCTTGGATGTCGTCTGTCACCGTGTGGTGAGAAGCCTTCATTTGTCCAGTCTATTGACACAACCATGAACACCAGCAAGTGCCAGAACTACACCAAAACATTAAAAAAAAAAAAAATACAAAAACTAGAAGAGCTGAAATTAGCTGCCACTTGAGTGCAAAACACGTATGTGGACTATACATTAAAATGAATTTGAAAAACTTTTAAAAACGCTATTTTAAATAAGATAAGATAAGCCTTTATTAGTCCCACAATGGGGAAATTCCAGGATTGCAACAGCACAGGAATAGCAACACTCAGAGCAACAATCAGAAGGCAAGAAAAAACAAGAGCAGCTAGTGTACAGTGGGGTAAAAAAGTATTTAGTCAGCCACCAATTTTGCAAGTTCTCCCACTTAAAAGATGAGAGGGGTCTTCAATTTTCATCATAGGTATACCTCAACTATGAGAGACAAAATAAGAAAAAAAAAATCCAGAAAATCACATTGAAGGATTTTTAATGAATTAATTGGTAAATTCCTCGGTAAAATA
The DNA here is from genome assembly GCA_020510985.1 of Pholidichthys leucotaenia. NCBI lineage: Eukaryota > Metazoa > Chordata > Actinopteri > Cichliformes > Pholidichthyidae > Pholidichthys > Pholidichthys leucotaenia. The sequence continues at coordinate 192,515,670 of CM035843.1, read as the reverse complement.
AATATTTGGTCAATAACAAAAGTTCATCTCAATACTTTGTTATATACCCTTTGTTGGCAATGACAGAGGTCAAACGTTTTCTGTAAGTTTTCACAAGGTTTTCACCCACTGTTGCTGGTATTTTGGCCCATTCCTCCATGCAGATCTCCTTTAGAGCAGTGATGTTTTGGGGCTGTCGCTGGGCAACAGACTTTCAACTCCCTCCAAAGATTTTCTATGGGGTTGAGATCTGGAGACTGGCTAGGCCACTCCAGGACCTTGAAATGCTTCTTACGAAGCCACTCCTTCGTTGCCTGGGCGGTGTGTTTGGGATCATTGTCATGCTGAAAGACCCAGCCACGTTTCATCTTCAATGCCCTTGCTGGTGGAAGGAGGTTTTCACTCAAAATTTCACGATACATGGCCCCATTCATTCTTTCCTTTACACGGATCAGTCGTCCTGGTCCCTTTGCAGAAAAACAGCCCCAAAGTATGATGTTTCCACCCCCATGCTTCACAGTAGGTATGGTGTTCTTTCTCCTCCAAACACGACAAGTTGAGTTTTTACCAAAAAGTTCTATTTTGGTTTCATCTGACCATATGACATTCTCCCAATCCCCTTCTGGATCATCCAAATGCTCTCTAGCAAACTTCAGACGGGCCTGGACATGTACTGGCTTAAGCAGGGGGACACGTCTGGCACTGCAGGATTTGAGTCCCTGGCGGCGTAGTGTGTTTCTGATGTAGCCTTTGTTACTTTGGTCCCAGCTCTCTGCAGGTCATTCACTAGGTCCCCCCATGTGGTTCTGGGATTTTTGCTCACCGTTCTCGTGATAATTTTGACCCCAAGGGGTGAGATCTTGCGTGGAGCCCCAGATCGAGGGAGATTATCAGTGGTCTTGTATGTCTTCCATTTTCTAATAATTGCTCCCACAGTTGATTTCTTCACACCAAGCTGCTTACCTATTGCAGATTCAGTCTTCCCAGCCTTGTGCAGGTCTACAATTTTGTTTCTGGTGTCCTTTGACAGCTCTTTGGTCTTGGCCATAGTGGAGTTTGGAGTCTGACTGTTTGAGGTTGTGAACAGGTGTCTTTTATACTGATAACGAGTTCAAACAGGTGCCATTAATACAGGTAACGAGTGGAGGACAGAGGAGCCTCTTAAAGAAGAAGTTACAGATCTGTGAGAGCCAGAAATCTTGCTTGTTTGTAGGTGACCAAATACTTATTTTACTGAGGAATTTACCAATTAATTCATTAAAAATCCTTCAATGTGATTTTCTGGATTTTTTTTTTTCTCATTTTGTCTCTCACAGTTGAGGTATACCTATGATGAAAATTGGAGACCTCTCTCATCTTTTAAGTGGGAGAACTTGCACAATTGGTGGCTGACTAAATACTTTTTTGCCCCACTGTACATATGTACATATTAATATAAATATATATATAGACACACAGTGCGGAGCATTGTGGTTGGTGGATGTGCAGCAGAAAGTCTAAGCTCTCTCTCCGCGGATGCGGCGGGCCAGCTGGATGTCTTTGGGCATGATGGTGACCCTCTTGGCATGGATGGCGCACAGGTTGGTGTCCACGAGGAGGCCCACCAGGTAGGCCTCGCTGGCCTCCTGCAGAGCCATGATGGCGGAGCTCTGGAAGTGCAGGTCGGTCTTGAAGTCCTGAGCGATCTCCCTCACCAGGCGCTGGAAGGGCAGCTTACAGATGAGCAGCTCCGTGGATTTCTGGTAGCGACAGATCTCTCTCAGAGCCACGGTACCGGGCCTGTAATGGTGAGGCTTCTTCACTCCGCCAGTGGCCGGAGCGCTTTTCCGAGCAGCCTTGGTGGCCAGCTGCTTCCTGGGGGCTTCTCCAGTAGATTTACGGGCGGTCTGCTTGGTTCTTGCCATCACTCTTTATTATTCTGTCTTATATTTCTTGCACGCCGCCTAAACTCCAGCCCGGCACCCGCGTCGTTTTCGCTTCAGTTCCCCGGTATGTCGAGTTTCTCCGTTAGTGGTTGAGTGCTAGCTAGCTCTTCCTTGCTGTATCGTCTCCTGCTGTAAACAGAGGCTCCGTCCGCCGACTCGGGAGACCTTTGGGGCGATCTGTGTGTCCGTGATATATATAGAGTGAAAGGTGTGCCGGATCAGAAAGTTATCACCGGATCAGAAAGAAGAAGGAAGATAAAAAGACTCAGAATTGAGCTGCTGTTGCAAAAGGCAGCCAACTTGTGTGGCGCCGGAAGTAAAAAATGCCCCTGCTTCTCCACTCTTACTGACTGATTTAACACTACTGCAGCTGAAACCGGAAGCTCTGTCCATAATTGTTCCTACAGTGGCACCCCCAGGATTAAGGTGGATAGGAGCCCCTAAACACAAACACAATTACATTTACTAACAAAAAAACTGCATGAGATTTGTTGTAAATTTTCATCCTATTTTTCATACATTTTCAATTTATTTTTGCAAATCTGAGGTCCATCTCCTTATGGTAAATCTCTGTAGTATTGTAAGTATATTTGTCTGTGTGTGTGTGTCTGCCCCCTCAGCTCCACGGTCAGAACCCTCAGAGCTGGACTCAACAGTTCAGAGAAGCTCACTCCTCCCAGGCTTCCACCTCCTCCAGCAGTCAGAGATGAACCACTTCTTCTTCTGTGGTTTCACTTATTTGACCCCAAACATGCACCAGCAGCAGCAGCAGCAGCAGCAGCATCCTCATTTTGTCTCTATTTCCGTCACAGATTCAGTCCAATGTTCAACAGACTCTGGAATTTTGTGACACCTTGTGGCCAGAAAGTGAACTGCAGCATTTTAAATATTTGTCAATGATTTTTCCCCCCTATAAATGGGGAACTGTTTTTCTTGTGAACGTGCTTTTTTCCTGTGAACTCAGATTTTTCCTGTAAATTTGCAACTTTTTTCTCGTAAATTGTTGCGATTTGTAAATTTGTAGCTTTTCTTATAACTTAGTTTTTCCTCTTAAACCATTTTTCTTCTAATTAATGGTGCTACATTTTTTCTTTGCTTTTTTGTATATTTAGACGTTTGCAACTTTTTCCTTCCAAATCTGTAGGCTTTCCTCACATGTTTGCCATTTGTAAAATTGTAATTTGTTTTTGTCTTTACTTTTTGATTGCAGTTTTTCCTCTTATATATGCCTTTTTTCTTATACTGCCTTTTTTGTAAACTTGAGGCTTTCTTCATATTTGAACATTTTGTTTTTCATAAGTTTGCAGATTTTTCCTCCCTTTAAACTTGATTTTTTTTTTTGTTTGCAGATTTTCCCACAAATTTGTAGGCTGTTTCTTATGAATTTTGAGTGATTTTTTTTTAACGAACTGACATTTGCTAATTTATTTTACATTTTTACTGTAAATTTGAGTATTTTCCCCCCTGTAAATTTGCAACTTTTTTTCTTACAAATTGTCCCCCCCCCCCCTCAGATTTTCCATTTTTAAATTTGGATTTTTTTTCTTATAACTTACAGCTTAATTTAAGAGAAACCTCAATTATAGTAAAGAAGGCAAAATATAAATGTTTAAGAAAAAAAGTAGTTTAAGATTAAAACTAAGTTTGCATTTTACCACCTGTATTTCCAAGTTCAAGTTTACTAATTTGTGTGTGTGGTTCTTATTTTTCCTCTTAAATTTGCTAATTTTCCTGCAAATTTACAACTTGTTTCTAAATTTTTCCTTTTTTTTTTTTTTTCTAAATTTGGGCATTTTTTCCTCTTTGTAAGTTTGCAACTTTTCCCTTGCAAATTTGCCAACTTTCCTCAAGTTTTCCATTTGTAAAATTGTTTTTTTTTTTTTTAAATTTTCATTTGCAATTTTTCTCTTAAAAATTTGACTCATACAGTAATTTTGCCATTGTTTTTGTGAATTTGAGGCTTTTCTCAAATTTGCAGCTTTTGTCAGTTTGACCTTTTTTCACTTGTAAATTTGCAAATTTTTGTACTTTTTTCCTTAAATTTGCCACTTTTCCCTTAAAATTTCTGACCTTTTTTCTTGTAAATGTGAAACATTTCAGAAAAACATTTTGTCTGAATTTTCTGTATCCTGTAAATGTAAGCGTTTCATTGTGACCACAACTTAAATCCAGTGACTTTAAATAACAAAAGTGAAGTCATGTTGTCATTGTGAGTTTATTGCTGGAGCACAAGGAAACAATTATTTGTATGAGTTCATAAAATAAACGTTTTTTACAATTGATCCAACAGCAGTGATTGACGTCCACTTTATCTCGTGTCACATTGATTTTTTTTTTACTGAATTAAACACACACACACACACACACACACACACATTTCTGTTTGTTCTGCTCTAACACAGAAATCTCACAGGTTTACCGTCTGCTACTACTAATGGGAAGAACAGCAATCTATTCACTGAGACAGAAAAACACCATTTAATTTATTTACAGATTCATCATCTGTTACAGTGGGGAAATAAGTATTGAACACATCAACATTTTTCTCATTAAACATACCCACCATACAAGTCAGGAAGTTCCCCAACCAGAAGCCCTTGATCAACAGTCAGGTACGTCTGATGCCGTGTGCTCGCTCTCTTGCATTTAAATAAGGCTGTGAGGTCGAGTACAAAGCTGCAAAGTATGGACTAAGGAAGGATATAACAGCCAAATGGCAGTACAGAGAAATGCTGGACAGCCTCTGCTCCACTCCTGACCCAGGGCGCATGTGGCAAGGCCTGCAACACATCACAGACTACAAAAGGATCAACAGCAGCACCACCAGCTCCACAGACAGCCTGCCAGACGATCTCAACATCTTTTACACCCGCTTTGAGACATCCAGCTACAGTGCAGAGAGGAGACACACACACGCACCCGCCCCCTCCACTAAAAGTCTCATCAGGCCAGGTAAACCAAGCACTCAGGAATATCAACCCCCACAAGGCAGCAGGACCAGACAACATCCCTGGACGGCCTCTCAGAACATGTGCTGCCGAGCTGACTGATGTTCTCACATCCATCTTCAACCTCTCTCTCAACTAGAACATTGTCCCCCTCCCCAAAAGGAACCCGCCGACCTGTCTGAATGATTAGACCGGTAGCACTCCAATCATCATGAAGTGCTTCAACAGAGTAGTGCTGTCCCTCATTCAGGACAGAATACCAGGCACCCTGGACCCCTGCAGTACGCCTACTGGCCCAAAAGGTCTCCTGTTATTGTGTTATTAGCATTCATTAATATTAGGTGTTATTACCTTATTAGTATGGATGTGTATCTATTTCCTTGGCATTCGTTCGGAGAGCAGAGTAAGAATTTCATTGCTCAGGAAATGTTGCATTTCATAACTGTGCACATAAAAAAGCCTTTGAATCTTTCTGATGGAGCCATTGACCTGAGATTTTCACCAGATATCAGTAACAACCCAAGTAATCAATACATACAGAGAAATCTAGGTAACTGTGTTCACAAAATAAGTTATATTTAATAAAGTAGAATGACAGGGAATAAGTATTGAACACGCTTGGTGAAATTCTTTTAATATTTAGTAGAAAAGCCTTTGTTGGTAATAACTTCCAGACACCTCCTGTATGGAGAAACTAGGTGCAGGCATTGCTCAGGAGTGATTTTAGCCCCTTCTTTCACACACACACTGCCTTCAGATCTTGAAGGTTCCATGGGTGTCTTCTATGAACTCTGATCTTCAGTTTGTTCCATAGATTTTCAATTGGATTCAGGTCAGGTGACTGGGCCATTCTAGCAGCTTTATTTTCCTTCTCTGGACTGGAGCCAGTTGAGTTTCCTTGGCTGTGTGTTTGGGATCACTGTCTTGCTGAAATGTCCACCCTTGTTTCATCTTCAGCATCTTGGCAGATGGCAACAGGTTCTTATCAAGGATGTCTCTGTACATCTGTCCATTCATCTTTCCTTCAATTATATGAAGTTTGCCTGTACCGTGTGCTGAAAAACACCCCCACACCATGATGCTCCCACCTCCAAACTTCACTGTTGGTATGGTGTTTTGGGGGCTGATGTGCAGTGCCATTTCTCCTCCAAACATGCTGTGTGTTGTGGCATCCACAAAGTTCAATTTTGGTCTCATCTGACCAGACTATATTCTCCCAGTATTTTACTGGCTTGCCCAAATGTTGTGCAGCAAACTTTAAACAAGCTTCAACATGCTTTTTCTTCAGCAATGGAGTCTTGTGAGGTGAGCGGGCATAGAGCCCATGTATTTTCTTTGAAACAGCAGTACCTGCTAACTCCAGACTTTCTGGAGCTCTCCACAAGTGGTCTTTGGCTATTGGATAACTCTTCTGATAATTCTTTTGACTCCTGTCACAAATCTTAAAAGGAGCTCCTGGTCGTGTCCGGTTTATGATAAAATGATCTTTCCACTTCTGAATGGTGGCCCCAACAGTGCTCACTGGAACATTCAGCAGTTTAGAAAAGCACCTGTAACCAATGCTATCATTATGTTTTGCAGCAATAAGGTTGCAAAGGTCTAGCAAGCTCTTTGCCTCTACCCATCATGCGTTCTTTGTGGTGTGGCAATCTGATATTCAGACCTTTTTAAAGGCCATCAGTCAGGACTTAACCAGCTGAAATTAATTTGCACTGATGGGGGATGGGATGGCTTCCTAAATTCTGATGGCTTTCAGCTGGTTTCTTTGCTTTCTGTGCCATTTTGCATGTCTTTTTATTCATGTGTCCCAATACTTATTCCCTGTGTCATTCCACTTTATTAAATATAACTTGTTTTTTGAACACAGTTGCCTTGATTTCTTTGTATGTATGGATTACTCGGGTTGTTACTGATATCTGGTGAAAATCTCAGGTCAGTGGCTCCATCAGAAATATATTGATGTGTTCAATACTTATTTTGGCTGCTGTAAGTTAAAAACAGATCCCAAAATCTCTGAAAAGATCACATCAGAGGCCAGCAAGTGTGTCAGATGATTGTCTTTAGCGTTAGCGCCTGTAAAATATAATGAGGAAGAACGTGAAGGCAGCTCATTTTGGTGTAAATGACGGTATACAACAGTTGTGTCAACTTCAGTCTTGAAAACGTGTAGCACGTGTTCAGAAAAATGTTGCAAGTTTGAGGGTAAAAAAGGTGCAAATTCATACGTGGACAAAATTGTTGGTACCCCTCTGTTAATGAAAGAAAAACACACAATAGTCACAGAAATAACTTTGATCTGACAAAAGTGGTAATAAATAAAAATTCTATGAAAATTAACCATTGAAAATCAGGCAATGCTTTTGAATTGTGGTTCAACAAAATTATTTTAAAAAACAAACTCGTGAAACAGGTCTGGACAAAAATGATGGTACCCTTAACTTAATATTTTGTCGCACAACCTTTTGAGGCAATCACTGCAATCAAACGATTTCTCTAACTGTCAATGAGACTTCTGCACCTCTCAGCAGGTATTTTGGCCCACTCCTCATGAGCAAACTGCTCCAGTTGTCTCAGGTTTGAAGGGTGCCTTCTCCAGATGGCATGTTTCAGCTCCTTCCACAGACGTTCAATAGGATTTAGATCAGGGCTCATAGAAGGCAACTTTAGAATAATCCAATGTTTCGCTCTTAGCCATTCTTGGGTGTTTTTAGCTGTGTGTTTTGGGTCATTATCCTGTTGCAAGACCCACGACCTGCGACTGACACCAAGCTGTCTGACACTGGGCAGCACATTTCTCTCTAGAATACCTTGATAATCCTGAGATTTCATTGTACCCTGCACAGATTCAAGACACCCTGTGCCAGATGCAGCAAAGCAGCCCCAGAATATAACAGAACCTCCTCCATGTTTCACAGTAGGGACAGTGTTCTTTTCTTGGTATGCTTCATTTTTGCGTCTGTGAACATAGAGCTGATATGCCTTGCCAAAAAGTTCCAGTTTTGTCTTGTCTGTCCATAGGACATTCTCCCAGAAGCTTTGTGGCTTGTCAACATGCAGTTTGGCAAATTCCAGTCTGGCTTTTTTATGATTTGTTTTCAACAGTGGTGTCCTCCTTGGTCATCTCCCATGAAGTCCACTTTGGCTCAAACGACGACGGATGGTGTGATCTGACACTGATGTACCTTGACCTTGGAATTCACCATGAATGTGTTTAGAGGTTGTTCTGGGCTCTTTTGTTACATTCGTATTATCAGTCTCCTCCTGCGGCCACATCCAGGGAGGTTGGCTACAGTCCCGTGGATCTTAAATTTCTGAATAATATGTGCAACTGTAGTCACAGGAACATCAAGCTGCTTGGAGATGGTCTGATAGCCTTTACCTTTAACATGCTTGTCTATAATTTTCTTTCTAATCTCCTGAGACAACTCTCCTTTGCTTCCTCTGGCCCATGCTTAGTGTGGTGCACACCATGTCAACAAACAGCACAGTGACTACTTGTCACCCTTTAAATAGGCCACCTGACTGATTACAAGTTTGTAGACACCTGTGATGTTAATTAGAGGACACATCTTGGTTGAACATGTCCCTATGGTCACATTATTTTCAATCTTTTCTAGGGGTACCATCATTTTTGTCCAGGCCTGTTTCATGAGTTTGTTTTTTAAAATAATTCTGTTGAACCACAATTCAAAGGCACTGTCTGATTTTCATTGGTTAATATTCACAGAATTTTTATTTATTACCACTTTTGTGAGATTCAAGTTATTTCTGTGACCGTTGTGGATTTTTCTTTCATTAACAGAGGGGTACCAACAATTTTGTCCACGTCACAAATTTCCAGTACTGGGGGAAAAAGTCAGACTTTTGAGACTGGTGGAAAAAAGTCAAACTTCCGAGACTGATGGAAAAAAGTTGCAAACTTACGAGACTGGAGAAAAAGAGTCGCAAACTTATGAGACTGGTGGAAAAAAGTTGTAAACTTATGAGACTGGTGGAAAAACGTCGTAAACTTACAAGACTGGAAAAAAGTCGTAAACTTGTGAGACTGGTGGAAAAAAGTTGCAAACTTGTGAGACTGGCGGAAAAAAGTCGCAAACTTACGAGACTGGTGGGAAAAAAAGTTGCAAACTTGTGAGACTGGAGGAAAAGTCACAAACTTAGGAGACTGGTGGGAAAAAGTCGCAAACTTACGAGACTGGTGGGAAAAAGTTGCAAACTTACGAGACTGGTGGAAAAAAGTTGTAGACTTATGAGACTAGATACGTGGACTTTGTTCGTAAATGTTCAAATAAATCAAGTTTAAAAAGAATCTCCAAAATTATGGAGGCCCTAAGTGGCCAAACAGCTGTACATTTTCTTTACCATTTTCCTGTGATCTGGACTTATTTATGTCATTATCTCCAGACATTTTTCTCAAGGGCTCGAGATAACTAATCAGAATTTTTTTTTTTTGCTTCATTGGCAGAACGATGCAAGAGAACCTGATGTCATTGTTACCTCGAGATCTTAAGATTATCCGGTATCTCGGGAATCTTGTCTTGTTATCTTGAGATGACAAAGTTTAGCTATCTTGAGATCTTAAAGGTCACACTAACAGACGTGCATTTCCACCTGCTTCACTAGTATATATTTTATCTTGCTACATCGAACCATTAGCTTGGCTAGGCAGTCGGAGTCAGTCAGTCTAACGACACCAGAGCTCACCTCAGCCTCGTCCCATTGAGGTATTAGCGCAACTGTTTTGGTCACTATTTTCTATAAATGTGGAATCCCACACTCCTGTCCTGACTTTTTCCTCATAAATTAACAAAATTTTCTTCTAAATTTGCAATTTTTTTTCCTGAAAAATTTAAACTTTTTTCTCAAATCTGCAACTTTTTTCTCATAAATCTGTGACTTTTTTTCTCATAAATTTGACCATTTCCTCATAAATTTGCAAAATTGTTCTTAAAAATTTGTGATTTTTCTCTTCATAAACATTTTCTTGTAAAATTGCAAGTTGTTTCTTGAATTTTTTTTACTTTTCTCATAAATTTGACTTTTTTCATCATAAATTTGTGACCTTTTTCTCAAAAGTTTAACTTTTTTCCTCAAAAGTTTGACTTTTTTTCCTCATTCATTTTAAACTTCTCATATATTTATGACTTTTCCCTCAAATTTGCAACTTTTTTCTCATTAATTTTGACTTTTTTTCTCAAATTTGCCATTTTTCCTAATTTTTAACTTTCTCATAAATTTGACTTTTTCTCATAAATTTGCAACGTTTTTCTCATAAATCTGCAAAATTGTTCTTAAAAATTTGTGATTTTCTCTTCATAAATGAACATTTCCTTGTAAATTTGCAAGTTGTTTCCTGAAATTTTTTTTCTCATATTTACGACTTTTTTCTTAAAAATATGACTTCTAGCTAGCTAGCCACTTTGTGAAGATTTCTGGTCTTTTCCCCAACAAACAGCACACGTACGTCGCACCAAGGTACAAAGTTTGCCCCAGGAATACATCATAGGTCATTTGCACATTGGCAATACATTGGCTAGACATTGGAGTAATATTAGCTGTATTCCCGGGGTAAACTTGGTATGTTGGCACAATATATGCGTGCTGCTGGGATAGCAACACTGATGAAAGAGGGAGGGCGGAGACATGCGCTGAAACAAATGTTCTGGTGAAGGCTGCAAAAGATGATTCACAATGATGCTGCAATAATTAAAGACCACATTATGTCACCGTTTCATTAAGGCCTGTGGAAAACGTGCAGCAAATGGGACCTTTAAGAACATAATCTCAGGAAAAAAAAGTATTTGTTGTCATGGGAAAACAGAAAATAAAATGCATGAGTGTATAGCTGCTTAGGGTTTATGTACAAAAGCTGTATTTTCTTAATTAAAAAAGTGATTTTCAAAAGGCCAAACTGTCCTATTAAGGCTCATTACAAACAAAATCTTTGGTGATAAACTAAATATTCATACAATGATTACCACTGAGAATTGTGTAATTCTTAAAAAGTCAAAAATAGGAAAATAAGAGATGTGAATGATCAAACTTTTTGTTGTTTAGTTTAAAACGGTTTCATCCAGACGGGTCTTCCACACTTCAGGTTGTTTTCAGCTAAAGTCTCATCTTCTACAACCGTTCTGACAGCAGTGTGATGGGACCGCAGGGATGCCCTGAGTTTTTCCTGTTTCAAACTAAACACCAACACTGCTGACCTCAACCCCGTCTCCACTACAGGAACCAGGAACCAGTCTTAGGGAACGGGAACCTGATGAGGTCTGGCCTTGTTTCTGAGCCCCGCCCCGTCATCAGCAGGTGATATGGGAGGCCGGGGGTGGGGGGGGTGTCCCTCGTGTTGGCAAAATGACCCAAATGCATCCCCCCGTTAACCTGCCATCCCTCCATCCCCGACTTTTCTACTTTTTTCTTCATAAATTTACAACCTTTTCTTAAAAATTTGTGACTTTTTTCTTGTAAATTTTCAAGTTTTTTTCCTGAAAATTTTAACATTTTTTAATCATAAATCTGCAACTATTTTCTCATAGATTTGCATTTTTTAAATTAAATTTATGACTTTTGTAAATTTGCAAGTTTTATCCTGATTTTTTTTTCACTTTTTTTCTTGTAATTTGTGACTTTTTTTTCTTAAAAAATTGCAACCTTTTTCGTACCGTAGATTTACATTTTTTCTTTAAAATTTGCAGTTTTGTCCTGTAAATTTCCACTTTTTTCTCTTAAAATTTGCAAAGTTTTTTCTTAAAAATTTGTGACTTTTCTCTTGTAAATTTGCAAGCTTTTTCTCATAGATTTGCATTTAAAAAAAAAAAACTTTTTCTAAGTTTGCAAGTTTTTCATGAAAATTTTAATTTTTTTCTTGCAAATTAAATTTTTTAGTTATAAATTTGCAACTTCTTTCTTAAAAATTTGTGACTTTTCTTTTTGCAAATTGGCAAGTTTTTTTCCTGAAAATTTTAAAACTTTTCTCTCAAAGCTGCAACTTTTTTCTCATAATTTGACTTTTTTCTCAAAAATCTGTAACGTTTTGTCAAAGATTTGCATTTTTTCTTGAAAAATTGCAATTTTGTTTGGTACATTTTCAAGTTTTCTCACAAATTTCCACTGTTCTCTTAAAAATTTGCAACTTTTTTCTTGCAAATTTGTAAGTTTTTCCTGAATTAAAAAAAAATAAAACTTTTTTAATAAATATGCAACTTTTTTCTCAAATATTTTAAACTTTTTTTCTCATAGATTTGCAACTTTTTAAAAAAAAAAAAAGTTTAAAAAAAAAAACTGGCTTTTTCCCCCTTCATAAATTTGCAACTGCTTTCTTAAAATAAAAAAGTCATAAATCTGCAACTTTCTCACAAATTTGACCTTTATTGTAAATTTGCACATTTTTTTCCTGAAAGTTTTTAAACTTTTTTCTCAAAAATCTGTAACTTTTTTTGTCACAGATTTGCATTTCTTTCTTGAAAATTTGCAATTTTGTTCTATAAATTTTCAACTTTTCTCACAAATTTAAATTTTTTTTTTTTAAATTTGCAACTGTTTTCCTGAAATTTAACTTTTCTCATAAATCTGCAACTTTTTTATCAAATATTTTCAACTTTTTTGTTAAAAAAATAGACTTTTTCCCCTCATAAATTTGCAACTGTTTTCTTAAAATAAAAAAACCCCCCTCATAAATCTGCAACTTTTTTCCTCACAAATATGACTTTTTGTGCTCCTCTGGGTTATTTTAAATTGGCATCTTTTATCTTTACACCTTTATACTTGCAAATTTTGACCTAATTTACATTTATATGTATGTTTGGACCTTATTTCAGCCATTATAAGTTCTGCAAACTTCCTCTTTCATGGAGAATCCTGCAGTGGAAACAGGGCTGTCTGTGTTCTTTAAGCAAAAAGTAAAAATAAGGGGGAAAAAACTGTTTAGAATTCTAATTTATCAAATTTTACTTTTTTCTCTTCCTGATTTTAATTTCTCAAAATGTGGATTTTTTTCCAATAATTCTCAGATCATTTAGATTTTTTTCTTTTTTATTGCTTTGATAAAAGTAAAGAAAAAAATAGAAAAAACAACCAATTAAAATCCAACTGAACAGATTAGCCTGTTAAAAGTAAATCACAGATATGGAGAGAGGAGTTTTAAAATAATCCCAACCTGATCTGAATATTCAGCAGTTTTTCACAGTAAAAGCCTCCACTTCTCACCACAGACACACAGCAGTGGTTTTTCCACAATAAAAGCCCCCCGAACGATAAAGTGCATTTATGGTGAAAGACGACTGCCGAGGGACTGACGTTGTGGTCCACGTCATCTCTGACATTATTTAAATTAAAAAAGTTAAAAAACAATGAAAGTTCACTTTCCATCAGGAAATGAACCCGTTTCCTGCCGTCTGATTGGTCGGTTAAATGTGCTCCGGGACTGTCTCCAATGCCTCCGCGGGGTCTCTGTGCACGTCCACGTTCTGATATATAAAGAGTGAAATAATATGGTTAGTATTTAAAATAATTACTTCTCACAATTCAATTTAAGTGGGGAAAAAAATTCTCATAAATTTGTGACTTTTTTTCCTCAATTTTCAAGTTTTTCCTCTTAAATTTGCAACTTTTTTCTTATAAACTTGCTACTTTTTCCTCATATATTAACAAAATATTCTTGTAAATTTCCAAGTTGTTTCCTGAATTTTTTTTTTTTTTAAAAAAAAACTTTTTTTCCTCATAAGTCTGCAGCTTTTTTCTCATAAATTTGTGACTTTTTTCTCATTAATTTTCAACTTTCACAATTTAATGTAGGTGGAAAAAAGCAAAAAATTTACAAGAAAAAAAAATGCAAATATATGAAAAAAAAGTTGTTAATTAAAAAAAAGTTGCAAAATTCTAAGAAAGAATTTGGAAGGAAAACAAATACTTTTGAGGAATACAGTTGCAAATTTCTGAAAAGCAGCAAAATTACTGACCAAAAAAAAAGCTAATTTGCTATAACATTTTTAAAATTTACAAAGAAAAAGGTTGCAAGTTTATTAAATAAAGTTGTTAATTTGAGAGAAAAGTTGCAAATTTTAAAAGGAAAAAGTTGCAAATTTCCAAGAAAAAAGTAGCAAAATTGTGGTGGAAAAACTTCAAATCTGTGAGAAAATTTTAAAAATTTACAAGGAAAAAGGCTGCAAGTTTATAAAGTTGCTAATTTGAGAGGAAAAATTTGGGAAAAAAAGTTGCAAACTTCCAAGTGAAAATGTGCAACTATACAAGGAAAAAGTTGCAAATTTGAAAAGAAAAAAGTAAAAAATTGTAGCAGAAAAACTTCAAATTTGTGAGAAAATTTCTATAATTTACAAGGGAAAAAAGTTACAAATATAATAAATATATACCTTATAAAATAAGGTATATATTTATACATACAGTATATTTATTATATATATTTATATACCTTATAAAATAAGGTTGTTAATTTGAGAAGAAAAGTTGCAAATTTGCAAGTGAAAAATGTGCAACTATGCATGGAAAAAGTTGCACATTTGGAAGGAAAAAAGCTACAAATTCAAGAGAAAAAAGTTGCCAACTTCCCAGAAAAAAAATAGCAAAATTACAGAAGAAAAAAATGCAAATTTGCTAGAAAATTTATAAGGAAAAACGTTGAAAATTTCAAAGAAAGAAGTTGTAAATTTACCTAAAAATGTAGCAAATTTGAGAGAAAAAAAGTAGCACATTCATGACAAAAAGTTGCACATTTACAAGAGAAAAACCAGAACTTTCCCCTCAAAATTACAATGTTATGAAACGTGTTGTAAATCTGCAAGACAATCCTTGAAATATACAAGTAAAAAGGTTGTAAATTTATAAAATAAGGTTGCCGATTTGAGACAAAAAATGCACAACTTTACAAGGAAAAGCTGCATGCTTATGATGAAAAAAGTTGCAAATTTAAGAGAAAAATTGCAAATTTCTCAAAAAAGTTGCAAAATTATGAAGGGAAAAATGCTAATTTGCAAAAAAGCAGCAATTTGCAAAATTATGAAGGGGAAAAAAATTGCTGATTTGTAAGAAAAAAGTTGCAAAGTCATGAGGAAAAACTGCAAATTTCCAAGAAAAAAAAATTGAAATTTACAAGGAAAAAGTAGCAATTTTTTGATGAAAAAAACTTAATTGTAAAAAGCTGTAAACTCATCAGAAAAATTACTTCTTTTAACAATTTTATGGAAAAAGTAATTTAACAGAAAAAAGTCATAAATTTACAAAAATAGATGGATAATTTGAGAACAAAATTGAACTGTAAAAAATCTGAAACTTTATAAAGAAAAAGTTACACATTTGCAAGGAAAAAACTTGCAAATTTTTGAGAAATAAGTAGAAAACTTACATAAATTTACAATTTTATGGAAAACATAACTACGACAGTGTTTCAAATTTATGAGAAAAAGTTTGAAAGCTGCACATTTTTGAGAAAAAAGCTTCCAACTTCCAAGAAAAAAGTAGCAAAATTATGGATGGAAAAAAATGCTAATTTGCAAGGAAAAAGTTGCAAATTTATGAGAAAACCCCCCCACAAATGTGAGGTAAAAAGTTGCAAATTTAAAAAAATAAAAGAATCCAAAAAAGTTTTTCCTTGTAAAATTTATTACTTGACAAAAACATTTTTCCTCCTAAATCTTTGACTTACATCTTACAAATTCAGGGGAGAAAAGGCAAACATTCAGAAAAAAAGTTACACTTTTATATCCCATTTTATTCTTGCAGCATTTTTTTCCCCTAAAAATTCCATCTTCATATAAATTTGTGACTTTTATTCTGGTCTTTTTCCTCACCGGCGGTTTGTCCCGGTGTGTGTTCACTGCCTCGATGTTGAGGAAGACCGACTCCACTTTACAACCTGAGGAAAAAACAACATTTTAGTTCAGAAATCTGGAAAACTCAGAGGGGAAAATGGCAAATTTAAACAAGAATTCATACATTTATACCAAGTTATTTATCTATTTCAACAAAAAGTCAAATTTATGAAGGGAAAAAAGCCTAAAAAACAAGAAAATTGCCAGATTTAATAAAAATAACATTTCAAGAAAAGAAAAAGCTTTCTGTAAGGAAAACTCTATGAAAAATAGGAAATTATGCAAAAAAAGGACAAATTTTTGAATCTGAAATTTTTACAAAAATTCCGTGCATCTCAAAATAAAAAAAAACATTTCTATTCATAAATTTAGCATACAGTACAAGGCAGAAATGTAAATTAAGTACAAATTTGCAAGAATAAAAGGTGAAAAAAGGATAATTGATGTTAATTTACAATTTAAAAATTCACAAATTCACCATAAGCAAGTCCCAAATTTATTTAAATAACAACTTCTGAATAATGAAAAAAAAATTTCCATGAAAAATAAAATTAAAAAAGAAAAAGAGCAAATTTCTAAATTCATTTGCATAAATTTTGTCACCTTATTTTCCATCTTTCTCATCACTTTATGAAGTTTTTCTTGTAAATTTGCAACATATTTCTTGGTGATCCATAATTGTTTTGGATAAATTTGCAACTTTTTCTTGGTGAATTTGTAACTTTTTGAATAAATTTAGTATTTTTTTTTCTATAAATTTGCCAAGTATATACACTGAACATTTTGCAACTTTTTTCTTTTCATTTTACATTTTTTTTCCTCAAAAAGGTTGCACAATTATTAAGGAAAAAAAAATTGTAAATTGCAAAAAATGATGCAATTTTATGAGAGAATAAACTGCTAATTTGAAAGGGAAAAGGGTGCAAAATTTTTAATTAAGTAGCATCATCTCACTTTGGCTCTTCAATAAGAATTATTCTTAAGCTTAAAGACATTGTTTCGCCCAGGAAAAGGACAGCCAGGAACTGCTCTTTTACCCCAAGCCGCAATTGAACTCACATTCCTTTGTTAAAACCAGTCTAAGGAATTCATCCTAATGCACTTCCTGTTTTGACTTTATGGCCCATAAACACTGGACATAGAACAGAACCCTGGAGTACGCCATATGGCCCACAAATATCCACAACTCTGGGACATGCCGAATTTAACCAGCAAACCTTTTAACCACATCTTTAGGACTCACTTTTCAACATCTCTCTTCTTTTTCCAGGACCCCAGGAAAAGCAAATGGACTCTTGATGTTTATTCTGGACAATCAATAATAGGTTTGAAATGTATTAATCTGTGATTTTAGATATGTGCATGTTAAAATGTTTAGATGAATGTTTATTCCTGCATGTTAATTTATAAGCACTGGGTATAAGTTGCATGATCACTAAGACTAGGTTAGAGACTATACATAAGTGTATACAGGAATATTCCAGTATTAAAATGTGTTAAAGATTTGCCAAAAGATCTCTCAAATCATGTGACCGATCTCAGCCAATCTCTGCTTGACAACAGCTCTCTCAAAGTTCCAGACAAAAGACTGTTTGTTTATTGGACTAAAGTTCTTAAAGCCCGCCCACGAAGAAAGGCTATTGGTCTGAGTTCCTGTCAACCCGGAAGCCCACGAAAGCTCGACTGAAGTTATAAAAGGAAATGACGCCCTCGCTTCCGCCTCTTTTCTCTTTTGTCTTGTGTCTTTCGTCCGTCACGTCTGTCTACACAGCAGAGAACCACTGGAGAACAAAGGGACTTATCCCACGTGTTTTTTCTATGATCACAGAGCCTGAAGTATCATGTTTTGATTGTAACCTCCTTGTAATTTTAATGTTTTTTTTCTTTTCTCTTAAATGTCTAGGAATTAATTCTTTCTTTTGAACTCAATCCTAATTAAGAGTTTAAAACTCTAATCCCTGATGTTTATTTCTATCACTTTTTCCTGTTAAACTTTCTATAAAACCACCATTTTTAGTTTTAATTTAAATTTTAATCTTGACTTTATTTTTAATTTTTATATTGACCAACTTACACACTAGAAACTATTTTCATCTCCACTAGTCCGAAAATTCTTTTAATTTTGCTATTTGATCAGATCCTGGGGTAATGACTCTCAAATCCTCTCATGAAGTCGTTGATCCACGGCCATTACGCAGCTGAAGAATTCGACAAGCCCCGAAAAGGGAGACACTTCGGCTGGACTTCAGCCATTGGAATAAAATATCAAGAATCTCATCCTGCGACAACAGACTGCAAAGAGGCCCGTCTTCGTTCGACTATTTGCTGGTCAAATATTCCGGCTTTTGGCCTGTCTCCACATCTAAAGCTTCCCGGAACGATGAAAGAACCCGCCATCAGCCGTGGTCATGTAAGCTGCATCTTACATCTCCTTTGCCTCAGGAGCTGCTGGTTGTCTTCTACACCGCCATCATCCAATCTGTCCTCTGCTTTTCCATCACTGTCTGGTTTGGATCTGCCACTAAAAAGGACAAGACCAGACTGCAGCGGATCATTAAGTCTGCGGAGAGGATCATTGGTACTGACCTACCCTCCATTGAGAACTTATATCGGTCCATAACCAGGAAACGGGCGGGAAACATCTGTGCTGACCCATCACACCCCGGCCACAAACTGTTTGAACTTCTATCTTCTGGTCGTCGTTACAGATCACTGAAGGTCAAAACCACCCGTCACAGGAACAGTTTCTTTCCTCAAGCCATCACTCTGATGAACTCCTAACATTCACCTAGTCCTACCTGTTGCTGTACTCATGACTTTTCATCCATTATTACATTGCACATAACTCTCACATTGCTTTTTACTTCATTCACATTATATCACTGAATCTGAGTCCACATTGAAATACTGTGTGATTGTATATTTTTTCATATATTTCTGCAAAGTGTGGTTAGTCCGAGTAAATAACTGCATATATTCCTGTATATATTTGCATCCTTTTATAGAAACGTGGACAGACTGTAATTTACTGTACATACTCTGGTTGTCATTGAATCCTTATTTAAATCCTTCACCTGAACAACGAGAGCAAGTTTTTAGCCAAAGTCAAATTCCTTGTATGTGTTGTGCATACTTGGCCAATAAAGCTGATTCTGATTCTGATTCTGATTCTGATCTTCCTTATCCATCTGCTGAATCAAACGTCTGAGATTTGAGAATCATTCAATATTTGATCAAATGCAAAATTAGAGCCATTAACATAACCTTTTTAAAATCCCGTGTTCATTTTCTTAAAGACTAATCCAGAACTTTTCATATAATTAGTAAAACTTTCTCCATAAATTTGCGTTGTTTCCATAATCTGTTAACTTCAAACTGATCTAAATTCATTTCACAGTTATCCCTGGTTCTGCAAATGTTGACATTGTTAAGCTATCATTTACAAGTTTAATTTTATGGTTAACCCCTTGCACTCCGGGCAATTTTCCTAAAAATGCCCAAAAATAACGTGCCCAAAGTAAATCGAAAGCTGTTATTCAACCCTTTGCAGCATCTTCATGGGGTTGGTCTCATTTAAAAGAAAACACTTTGAATTTTTTGGCAAAAAAAACATAATCTCTCTACGTGCTCCGGCCACTGAGTTACAGTCATCTAAACATACTGAACTTGAAAAAAATAAATTTGGACACAGTGTTTTTTTGGATACAAATGCTTACAAATAACACACAGCTGTCCGATCCGGCTGGAAAATGCAACAGAAATGTAGAACCAAGTGTTATCAAGCTGAGATCCAAATTTGGTAACAATACCACAAAAAATGAATATTTTACACAGCTTTGTTCTCAGGTAGTTCCCAGGCGTTTTGGAACTGTGCCAAATTGTGCCAAATGGCACAGTTTGGAAAAACATCTGTAACTTTTGAATAATTCAATGTAGAATCTTCATTTTGGGCTCTAATGAAAGGTCACACTCAGGGCTGTGTCTGTGTGTGTGTGTGGGGGTGGGGGTTGTCCCCCCCCCCCCGCTAAAAAAGACGGAGTTCGGCCCTCGCCACATGATGGATTACACTCCTTGCATGTTTTCACAGCGCCTCCCCCCCCTCGCTACTGTGTGTGTGTGTGTGTGTGTGTGTGGGGGGGGGGTTTGCCCCCCCCCCGCTGCAGAAGACAGCCATCGCTACATGAAGGAATAGACTCATATGCTTCCCCCCGCGGACCGGGGGCGTTCGGACCGTGAACGCCCCCCCCAGCTCCTCTTCTGCAGCGGGGGGGGGGGGGGGGGCATTCACGGTCCGAACACGGCAAATGAACCGTTTATCGCGGCGCACGCACTTCGTACTTCGTGCGCAGTACAGTCGTAATTTACCGATCGGTCAAAAGTCATTTTTGGATTACAGTTTTCAGGGATAAATAATAATTTAGCTTATAACACCTTACCTCTTCACAGCAGCAGAGTCGTGGCGAACTTCTCTTCCCCATTGTAAGACGAACGCGACGCTGCTCGGCTCGTGGATCCCGATCAAAACATAATTCCATTATTGCGGTTTTGGTGAATGATTTATGACCTTTGTCGTCGGCCTCCGTCGGTCTATGATGACGGAAGAGAATCCTAAACGTCTATTCTGCTGGAATGAGTGCAGGTCCCACTTGTGGGTGGTCTCCATGCTGCGGGGTCTGTAGTAGATTCGTCCAGCGTCCTTTGTTTTCATCTGCTGCAGCAGTAAATCTCTCTTCACCCAGCCTGAATTTCTGTGCTTCAATTGGCTCCTGCGTTCACAGTAGGCGGGTCCTCCTTCCTAGCTTTTCATTCATTGGCTCTTCAAGGTTTCAGAAACCCAATTCAAGGCTCTTATTAGTCGAATGAGAGGTCAATCAGATGAACTAATCTGTTTGCGGCTGTCTCTGCAGTTTTTTTTTTAGTGGCGCTTGGACGCCACTACATCACCATCATCACCTACATCACCACAATCTGGTCTATGCGTCAGAGTGCGCACGAGTGCGCCCTCGTGCGTCTTAGGACGCAGAGACTTGCCCGCCCGCGGAACAACGGAGCGCAAGTGGTTAATGAAATCACTGCAATGTCTTTTAATCATCATTTCATTTAATAAATATGTGAAAATGAGAGAAGTTGTTGAGAATTTATTTCATTCTGAGTCTGGTTTAAGTCCCCAGTATCGAATTCACTAAAATTTTGAGACTGATTATTAATTAATTTATTGAGTGATTAAACAGGTATAAAGTGAAATAAAGATCAAAATTGCTTCTTTAGACGGAAGCTGGTGCCCCTACACGAGTGTTATCAATTTTTCCTGTGTGTGTGAACCGAGAATTCATCTCAGGTTCCAAGACATTAATATAAATTAAATAATTTTTATACCTGATCATAATTATTAATTCATATACTGTTATACCTGAATGCATCCAGAGTAGACCCGAGCAAATTTAGAATTATTATGACTGAAAGAGTTAAACTATTTTGGTGATTTCTATTTTTCTATAAGTTCCCGTTTTTTCAAATCTGGCTCTATTAGAGCATGTGAGAATCCTCTAAGATTTGATCTCATCACTTTTCTCCCCCACCCCTTTTCCTCATAGCAGATGGAAATTGTCACCTTTTGTCCCTGAACATAAATAACCTAAAGCATAATTACCAACTCAGCCCATTTCTCTGGAACTCAGACTGCACACAGTTCAGGTTAGGCCTTCAAACCACCGCGTATATGAATGAAACCCAGTAGCTTTTAATTAATCACTGATCAGAGAAACAGACCGTAGGCAACAGGGGTGAGTTTGAGGACGGTGTGGAGAGGACACTTCAGGTATGGCAGCTCCTCTAGGACAAAAAGGACAGGAAAAAAAAACACAAAACAATTATTAGTTTTAGGGTTTGAAAGTTGTTTTAAACATGTTGGTGAAGGTGGAATTTTTTAAGGCCATTTAACAAAAAATTAACAAAAATTTGCAGATTCGTGAAAGAAAAAGTTGCAAATTTTCAAGGAAAAAAGTAGCAAATTGCAAGAATAAAGCTGTACATTTGTGAGGAAAAGGTAGCAAATTTTCAAGGAAAAAAGGCACAAATTTTCAAAGAAAAATGTTGCAAATTTGCAAGAATAAAGTTGTAAATTTATGAGGAAAAACAGTAAATTTTCAGGGAAAAAATTACAAATTTGCAAGAATGAAGCTGTAAATTTATGAGGAAAAGGTTACAAATTTTCAAGGAAAAAAATTGCAAATTTACAAGACAAACTAATTTTTAAGTCAAAAAGTAGCAAATTTGCAAGCAAAAAAAAAGCAAATTTGTCTGTGGAAAAAGTCCCAAATTTATGGGAGGCTTAAATTTATGAAAAAAATGCTGCAGATTTAGGGGAAAAATTAGTGGAAGCAAAAAAAATTTGGACTTTTTCTAAGCAAATTTTTAAGTGGAAAAAATTTTGATTTTTTTTAAGCAAAAATGTTGCAAATTTGCTGTAAAATACTAAAACAAAATGTGCTATTTTATGAGATATAACTAGCAAATTTGTGACTGAAAAAAGTGGCAAATTTATGAGACAGGAGTTGGAAATTTATAGGAAAACAGGAGCAAATGTATGAGGAAAAAAGCAAAGCAAATTTATATTAAGTTGCTCATTTATGAGAGAAAATCTCAAATCTACAAAAAAGTTGCTGATGTCACGAAAAGCTCACCACAAATTAAAATATGCAATTTTGCAAGGAAAAAAGTGGCAATTTTATGAGGAAATGAAGTGGTTTAATTGGTTGCCGTACCAACCGTTTGTGACAGACCTGCGCTCTTGTCCAGGAAATAGGCGAGCAGACACCTCATGACAGCCTGGTGGCAGATGACCAGAACGTTCTCCTGACGCTCCAGTTCCATGATGACCGGCTCCAGACGGTGGACCAGGTCCTCGTACGACTGATGCATACACAGAAGTCACCTGCTTTACATTCATAGCTGTCTAATTTTCCACCCACATTAAACACACTTCTTCACAGCGACCAATTTCTGAACACGTTTCTTTAAATGCTAACGAGCCACAGACACTTCTGACGTCTGTGGCTTAGGCTAATGCTAGCTGAATAACAATCATTTGAAGCACCAATGCTAAGGATACATGCAAAGCATATTTTTTTAGGGGGAAAATATGCAACTTTTCTTATCCACCTTATTCCTAAGCCCCCATGGTGCCTTGCGTGAATTATGGGCGTAACTTCCCGTACCGTTTTATAGCATGGAGTTGTTATGGAAACGGGACGCTTTAGATCTATATTTTGTTATAATTTAAAAATTAATGCATGCTGAAGCAGCTAATATCAAGTCCATATGGCTGAACTGAAGTATAGCAGTGCAACAAAAACTATTGGATCCATCCATCCATCTTCTACCGCTTTTCCAGAGGTCCGGGTCGCGGAGGAAGCAGTTCAAGCAGAGAAGACCAGACTTCCCTCTCCCCAGCCACCTGCTCCAGCTCTTCAGAAAGGATACCAAGGTGTTTGAAGACCAGTTGGGAGACATAGTCTCTCCAGCGAGTCCTGGGCCTGCCCCGGGGTCTCCTCCCAGAGGGACATGCCCGAAACACCTCAAGTGGGAGGCGTCCAGGAGGCATCCTGATCAGATGCCCAAACCACCTCAACTGGCTCCTTTCAGTGTGAAGGAGCAGTGGTTCTACTCTGAGCCTCTCCTGGATGACTGAGCTCCTCACCCCATCTCTAAGGGTGAGTCCAACAATTCTACGAAGAAAGCTCATTTCAGCCGTTTTATCCGCGATCTTGTTCTTTTGGTCATTACCCAAAGCTCGTGACCATAGGTGAGGGTAGGAATGTAGATTGACTGGTAAATCAACAGCTTTGCCTTAGAACTAAGCTCCCTCTTCACCACAACAGATCGGTACAACGTCCGCATCACTGCAGATGCTGCTCCAATCCGTCTGTCAATCTCTTGCTCCATTCTCCCCTCACTCGTCAATAAGACCCTGAGATACTTAAACTCCTTCACTTGGGACAAGAGCTTGTCCCCAACCCGGAGAGGACAATCCACCTTTTTCTGGCTGAGGACCATGGACTCGGACTTTGAGGTACTGATTCTCATCCCAGCCGCTTCACACTCAGCAGCAAACCGTCCCATTAAGACCTGTAGGTCATTGCTGGATGGAGCCAACAGGACAACATCATCTGCAAACAACAGAGATGAGATTCTGTGATCACCAAGCATGACACCCTCCGTTCCCTGGCTGCACCTAGAAATCCTGTCCATAAAAATTATGAACAGGATCAGTGACAAAGGACAGCCCTGGCGGAGTCCAACTCTTACTGGGAATGAGTCCGAGTGTTGGCAATATGAACCAAACTCTCACAACGGTCGTACAAAGACTGAATAACTCGTAACAACAAGCCTGATACCCGATACTCCCAAAGCACCCCCCCACAAAAAACCATGAGGGACGTGGTCGAATGCCTTCTCTAAGTCCACAAAACACATGTAAACTAGTTGGGCAAACTCCCACAAACTCTCGAGGATTCTCGAGAGGGTAAAGAGCTGATCCAATTTGCCACGGCCAGGATGAAAACCACATTGCACCTCCTGAATCTGAGGTTGGACCAACGACCGGATTCTCCACTCCAGTACCTTGGTATAGACCTTCCCAGGGAGGCTGAGGAGTGGTGAGCCCTCTAAAGTTGGAGCACACCCTCTGGTCCCCTTTTTTGAAGAGAGGAACCCCCACCCCGGTTTGCCATGCCAAAGGCACTGTCCCCGACCTCCACGCAATGTTGCAGAGGCGTGTCAACCATGTCAGCAACATCCAGGGCCTTGAGGTATTCAGGGTGAATCTCGTCCACCCCCGGGGGCCGGCCACCAAAGAGATTTTTAACCACCTTGGCGACCTCAGCCCCTGTGATAGGTGAGTCGTCCCCCTCATCCACAAGCCCTGCTTCCTCTGTGGAAGGCGTGTCAGTGGGATTGAGGAGATCCTCGAAGTATTCCTTCCACCGCCCGACGATATCCCCAGTCAAAGTCAGCAATGCCTCATCCGCACCATACACAGTGTGGACAGGGAGCTGCTTCCCCCTCCTGAGCTGCCGGACAGTTTGCCAGAATCTCTTCGAGGCTGACCAAAAGTCTTGTTCCATGGCCTCACCGAACTCCTCCCACACCCGAGTTTTTGCTTCAGCAACCACCTGAGCTGCACTCCGCTTGGCCTGCTGGTACACCTCAGCTGCTTCAGGAGTCCCACAAGCCAACCAAGCTTGATAGGACTCCTTCTTCAGCTTAAAGGCCCCCCGCACCACTGGTGTCCACCACGTGGTTCGGGGGTTGCCACCACAAGATGCCCCAACGACCTTGCGGACGCAGCTCTGTGCAGCCGCTTCAACAATGGAGGTGGAGAACATGGCCCATTCAGACTTCATGTCTCCAGACTCCCTTGGAATGTGGTCCAAGTTCTTCCGCAGGTGGGAGTTGAAGACCTCCCGGACAGGGGCCTCAGTCAGATGTTCCCAGCACACCCTCACTATACGTTTGGGTCTACCAAGTTCTAATGGCATCCTCCCCTGCCGTCGGATCCAACTGATCACCAGGCGGTGATCAGTTGACAGCTCTGCACCTCTCTTTACCTGAGTGTCCAAGACATACGTTCACAGGTCTGATGACACGATAACAACATCGATCATCGACCTGCGACCTCGGGTGTCCTGGTGCCAGGTGCACATATGGACACCCTTATCCTTGAACATGGTGTTTGTTATGGACAAACTGTGGTTAGAACAGAAGTCCAATAACTGAACACCACTCGGGTTCAGATTGGGCAGGCCGTTCCTCCCAATCACCCCCCTCCAGGTTTCACTGTTGTTGCCAACATGCGCATTGAAGTCCCCCAGTAGGACAATGGAGTCTCCAAGGGGAGCATTCTCCAGCACCCCAGTCAGAGACTCCAAAAAGGGTGGGTACTCTGAACCATCATTTGGTGCATAGGCACAAATGATGGTCAGGACCTGTTTCCCAACCCGAAGGCACAGGGAAGCAACCCTTTCGTCCACCGGGGAAAACTCCAATATAGAGGCTGCAAGGTGGGGGGATACAAGAATACCCACCCCTGCTCGTCGCCTCTCACCTGGGGCAACTCCAGAGTAGGCCAAGCTCCAGCCCCTCTCCAGGAAACTGGTTCCGGAACCGGAGTTGTGTGCTTAGGTGAGACTGACTATATCTAGCCGGTATCTCTCAACTTCATGCACCAGCTCAGGCTCCTTCCTCACCAGAGAGGTGACAATTTGCAACTTTTTTCTTGTTAATTTGCAAATTTTTTCATGTAAATTTGATACTTTTTCTTTTAAATTTTCAACTTGTTTAATTTGCAACTTTTTCATGCAAATTTTGTTTTTTTTCTCATTAATTTGTAACTTTGTGTAAATGTTCAACTTTTTTTTTCATTAATTTTCAACTTTTTTCTTATAATTTTTCCACTTTTTTCCATTAATTTGCAACTTTTTTCTCATAAATTTGCAACTTTTTTCATTAATTAGCAACTTTTTCTAATAAATTTGCAACTTTTTCATGTAAATTTGATGCTTTTTCTCATTAATTTGTAACTTTTTTGTGTAAATATTCAACTTTTTTTTTCATTAATTTTCAACTTTTTTTCTTATAATTTTTCCACTTTTTTCCATTAATTCGCAACTTTTTTCTCATAAATTTGCAACTTTTTTCATTAATTAGCAACTTTTTCTCATAAATTTGCAACTTTTTTCATGTAAATTTGATGCTTTTTCCTCATTAATTTGTAACTTTTTTGTATAAATTTTCAACTTTTTTTCATTAATTTGTCACTTTTTTCTTGTTAATTTGCAACTTTTTTCATGTAAATTTGATGCTTTTTCTCATTAATTTGTAACTTTTTTGTATAAATTTTCAACTTTTTTTTCATTAATTTGTCACTTTTTTCTTGTTAATTTGCAACTTTTTTCATGTAAGTTTGATACTTGGTCAAATGAAATCACAAACTGAAACCTAGTGACAGGGTTGTGAGGTTTTGTTGATTACCTCTGAAAAATCTGAATTTTCATCAATATGTCCCATTTAAGGCTTAAATTAGCATTAGCTCCTTCCAGCTTCGCCGGAAGGATCTAAAAATGGCTTTAAAAAAAATCCCCTCACCTCTCCTTTAGGGTAGCGGTAGCGGTACTTGTCTTGGTCCCTCAGAGCAAACTCCTCTGGGTAATTTTGCTGGATCTCCTCATACATCATCTCCTCACAGACGCCCTGAAGTCAAAACCCAAATGCCAACATTCAGATTTACTCTGCCTCTGAGAAACCAAACCCATGTCGTTCACGTGTCTCCACTCACGGCATCGATCTCGTTGAGGGCCTTCCACTGCTCGTACTGGACTCCCAGAGCCTCGGCGGTCTGGATGGTCCTCTTCATGTGGCTCGTCCAGACCTTCAGGTCACTGATGCACTGACCCCGCATGTAGGTGCCCAGAGCGCTGGCAAACTGAACGGGAGACACAGGGTTTCTGAGGCTATAAGAAAGTTACATTTGAGACTTTTAAGAGCTTTTCAAAAGGCCTTTTGATTAAAGTTTAGACCTCACATTGGTGACCACATTATACGTAATTAGCCTTGTCCAGTCATTTACTGGAGCTACTAAAATAATAAATCTCACATTAAATTTGAACTTCCCCAGGATCAATGCTACCCCACAATCAGGATTTTTTTTTTGTTTTTTTTGCATATGAGAAAAAACAAATTTACAAGGAAAAATAATTGTGACTTCATGAGGAAATAAAGGGCAAATGTACATGAAAAAGTTGGAAATTTACATGTGGAAAAAAATGCACATTTATAATGACAATTTTTTAAAATTATGACAAAGATTTTCAAAATTTACATAAAAAAGTCACAAATTTAAGAAAAAAGTAACAAATTTACATGAAAAAGTTGCAAATTTAAAAATAAAAAGTCTTAAAACCTGATCTGCAAATTTAGAAGAAAAAATGTACATTTAAAAAAGAAAAGTTTAAGAGAAAAAAGCTGCAGATTTACAAAAACGCAAATTTATATGAAAAAAATTAAAATTACACAAAAAAGTTACAGATTTACAAGGAAAAAAAAAGAAAAAATTATCAGAAAAACTTAGCAACTTTACATGAAAAAGCCTCAAATTTAAGGGACAAAAAGTCACAAATTTACCAGAAACAACTGCAAATTTAGAAGAAAAAAATGTGTAAATTTAAAAAAAGAAAAGTTGCTCATTAATGTCAAAAAAGTCATGAGACTAATGAGAAAAAAGTTGCAGATTTACAAAATAAAAGTAAATTTATATTTAAAAAAAATCAAATTACACAAAAGTCACTGATTTACAAGAAAAAAAAATTGCAAATTTACTAGAAAAACTTTATGCATGGGGCAGCGCGGTGGTGGGGTGGCTAGCACTGCAGCAGCACAGCAACTCACCCTTGGCCAGGGGATCCTGGGTTCGATCCCAGCCCCCGATCAACAGTGATCTGTGTGGAGTTTGCATGTTCTCCCCGTGTCTGCGTGGGTTTACTCCGGGATTTCTCCGGTTTCCTCCCACATGCCAAAAACATGCAAGTTAGGTTAATTGGCATCAAAACTGGGGATTCTAAATTGTCCTTAGGTATGACTGTGAGAGTGAATGGTTGTCTGTCTCTCTGTGTTGGCCCTGCGATGGACTGGCGATCTGTCCAGGGTGTACCCTGCCTCTCGCCCAAAGATGCTGGGATAGGCTCCAGTCCCCCTGCGACCCGAAAAGGATTAAACGGAAGAAGATGGACATGGATGGACTTTATGCATGAAAAAAGTTGCAAATTTAAAACAAAAAAGTCTAAAATCTGATCTTTGAAATTTTGAAGAAAAAAAAAAATGTACATTTAAAAAAGCTGCTCCTTAATGTTAAAAAGTCATAAATTTAAGAGAAAAAAGTTGCAGATTTACAAAAAAGCAAATTTATATGAAAAAACTTCAAATTACATGAAAAAGTCACAGATGTACAAGAAAAAAGCAAATTTATTTGAAAAACTTGAATTTACCAAAAACAATTGTAAATTTAGAAAAAAATATCTAAATTTAAAAAAGAAAAGTTGCTCATTGATGTCAAAAAAGTCATGAGACTTACAAGAAAAAAGTTGCAGATTTACAAAATAAATGTAAATTTATATGAAAAATCAAAAAATACAAGAAAAAGTCACAGATTTACAAGAAAAATTGCAAATTTACTAGAAAAACTTTATGCATGAAAAAAAGTTGCTAATTTATATGGAAAAAGTGCAAATGTACATGAAAAAAGCTAACAACATAAATAACAGCCAGTTAACAAACAGCAGCTAATTTATGAGCAGAAACGGCACTAAAATACAAGAAATAGAGTTGCAAACTTCTGACAGAAAACTTACTCTATGTAACCCGCCTCACCTGGGCGCCGCGCTGAGACAACCCGGAGTCTCCCCCGATGCGTCCCATGAGGTTGAGCTCGCTCTCACCGTGGCGAGACAGGTAGATGGAGCGCGGCGTGACATGGATGTTCATGAGGTAGTAGACGATGCGACTCTGGATGTGGTCCTGAACCCGGTTCACCAGGTACCGGCTGCCCACGTTAAAGATCTTAATGTAGGACAAGTTCCTGCGGATGCATGGATGAAAAATATACAGCTTGATATGAGTATTAAAAATGACACTGCCCCCTACTGGCCTGGCATGCATACTACAGTGTTTTCTACAGCTTTTGTGGATCCATAAAAAAAAATATAAAAAAAAAAAAATCACAAAGCAACACCTTTTTCATTTTCAGGAAAGCCATGGACCTAAAGCATAATTAGTGGGCGTGGCCTCTTTGATTAAAGGATAGCGTCTCTCTCCTCACCTGTCCTTGATGTCATCCAGGGGGACGTAGGTATGTTTGTAGCACTCAATCCTCTTGAGGAAGTCAGCCACAGCCTCCTCTTTATCACAGCCGATGTAGTCTGGACCAGTCAGCTTCACTTGCTGTTTTCAGAGGAAAAAGATCAGATCGGCAGAAAAAGACATGAAAAAGAAATTATTCTTGTTTCTTTTCCTTGGTAAATACGTTAATCTAGCGGTGGACGTTCGGATTAAACATGTCAATGTCTCTGATGATGAGTACGATAATCTCCATCAGCTAAAAACTCTGCACGATTGCATCTGTATGATGTCACCGAGAAGGAATGTCCTTATTTGGTCATTTCACAATAAAATCTGTTTTGTAGGGGGAGCCAATCAGAGGGAGGTTTACATAAAGGAAGAGGAAATGAGAGATGAAAAACAAAGAATGATGGAAAAAAGAAGAAATAAAGTTTTTTTTGGTAAATTTGTTATGCAACTTTGTCCTCGTAATTTTGCAACTTTTCTTTAAAATCTGCAACTTTTTTCTTTTAAATTGCAACTTTTTCTTCATAAATTTGTTACTTTTTTGTTGTAATATTGCAACTTTTTTAATAAAAATCTGACTTTATTGTAAATTTGCTACTTTTCTTTTAAATCTGCAACTTTTTTCTCATACATTTTCAACTTTGTGTTTTAAATCTACATTTTTCTTTTAAATTTACAACTTTTCCTTCATAAATTTTCCACTTTTTTCATTAAGTTGCAACTTATTTTAATCAAATTCTGACTTTTTTTCTTGTAAATTTGCTACTTTTTCTCATTTTTTTTTTCTTGTAAATGTGCAACATTTTTTCCTCATGAATTCGCTATTTTTTTATTATTATTTTTTGCCACATTTTTCATTATACATCTACAACTTTTATGTTGTAAATTTGTGACTTTTCCTTTTAAATCCATAAGACAGCTGTAGTGGGTTCAGAACGCTGCAGCTCGAGTCCTCACTAAGACCAAGAAAGTGGATCATATAATTCCAGTTCTCAGATCTTGCTGCTGAAGCTCTCAGCTGCTTTATACAGAGGTTAAAAACTTTCAGTAGAACAACTGTTATTCTCCTACAATGTACTCTAACTTTTATTTCTGGCACTTTCTGTCTTGTTCTATTTTAGCTTGTTTTTGTTTCTCTTTAATTAGGGCCCGTGCCACTGACAACGTCAGTGGGCGAGAGCCCTGTTGTATCTGTTAGTATTTTTTTTTCTTCTTTTTGTTTCTTCTTCTCCATCTAAGATCTCATTTTTGGGGTAGTCAGCGTGCACGAAAACTCACTATTTTTTGCAGGGACCCAAAGACTGGCAAAAAAATTGAATATTTTGGAGGAAATATGAATGACCCCACAAAAATGGCTCTACAGCGCCACCTAACGTGAAGTGGGTCACACTTACTTTCGCGTAGAAAGATGAAAATCGGGTGAGATGTTTGTCATGTCAAGACATGCAAAAAACTCCATAGAAGTGATGGTCTACACTCAACAGGAAGTCGGCCATTTTGGCAGGAAGTGGCAGTAACCTGATTTCCACCTTGCACATTTGATCGAACTCGTGCTAGGGTTTTAGTCCAATTGAGCTCATTTGTGGTGGCAATCATCTATACCCATGTGCCATTAGAAGTTACTGAAAACTTTTCATGACACTCGACAGTTTGGCCATAGGAGCATGGCAGGGGCGTGACACTGGCGGCAATAACTCTGGTATGCATTGTGGGATTTCAACCAAATTCAACATTATGGATATCAACCCTTTGAGTGTGAGAATTTGCATGCCTCGAGTGGCAGAGCGCAGCACTGCGCCTGCCTTCTCACTCTGACTTTGTCAAAAAGTAAGTGAGAAATTTCTGTTTTTTTTTTTTTTTTAAATGTACTGATTTCTTGTTCATATACTTTGAAGATAAGATAACGAGGTACCGCTGTACAAAAAATGGTGTCAAAAAACTGAACCATTTTTTGTGTAAATACATCCAAAGTCCAGTTTTGACTGAGTTATGGAATTTAAAGAGGTGCCGTGACATTATGCAAATTAGATGCATAAATTTATTCCTATCTGAAACTTTGGATCATATTTTACATCTTTCTAATTGACAGTAAGCCATTATCTCTTACTACTTTAAAGTTATAGCCTTGGAAATCTGAACTATTTTATTGACAAAAAATATTTACCACTCTTGACCACTAGGAGGTATGGCGCAGTTCTGCACCATACACACTCAAAGGGTTAATCCAATTCCAAACAGTTCTATAGAACAATATTCATAGAAATCTGCAGCGCCACCTATAGGAGGCAGAAAGTTTTGCATCAGAAAGTTTGCATCATGTTGTTTTTTTAATACCTCGAGAATGGAATGTCGGATTGGCACCAAGATAGGTATGATGTATACGGGTATGACTCTGAACAATTACAGCTATGAATAGTCATGAGTAGCAACAGCGCCCTCTCTTGGAGATATGAAGGTTACACCAAAGGTTTTCTTTATCATCTCTGAAATAAATAGTCTGATTGATACCATTTATGGTGACAATCATCTATACCCATGTGCCATCAATAGCTGTTGAAAACTTTTCCAAATGCCCAATGGTTTGGCGGAAGGGGCGTGGACAAGTTTGTGGTATCGCCATCACCCTTCCAATGTCTATTACTATGGCATACATTGACTGATTTCAGCCAAATTTTGTGTGGTGAATAGGTAGGCAATACTGATAATTTCTATAATAAAGAATGACACATAGCGACAGCGCCCCCTACCGCCAATGGACAGGAAATTGCCATAAATAACATGTAGACTGTCCGATTGCTCCTAAACTTTATATATATGATACTAGTCAGACTCAGAAAGGATTTTTGTAATGATAACAAACATAGCTATAGCGCCCCCTAGGGAAAAAAACAAAGTTTTATAACTCAGGCATACTTTGTCCAAATTCAACCAAATTTTGTGTGGTGGATCGGTAGCCTACATTGAACCTTTGTACAATGAAAAATGACACATAGCTATAGCGCCCCCAGCAGAAAAAAAACAAAGCCTTATAACTCTGAAATACTTACTCCAAATTCAACCAAATTTTGTGTGGTGCATGATTAACCAACACTGAACCTTTCTATAATGAACAATTACACATAGCTCTAGCGCCCCCTAACAGAAAAACAAAGCTTAATAACTCTGGCATACTTTGTCAGAAGTCAACCAAATTTAGCGTGTTGAATAGGCAGCCAGTGGTGAACATTTCTATAACATACAGTACAATGAGACGCAGCAGTAGCGCCCCCTACCGCCAATGGACAGGAAGTTGTCATAACTCACACAACATCATCCAAATTGACCCAAACTTGATATACATGGTACTATCGTCGGCCTCCGTCGGTCTATGATGACCATGGAAGAGAATCCTAAACGTCTACTCTGCTGGAACAGCACCGCCTGTGGCTGAACAGGCCGATGCGCGAATGACAGTCCCTGTCACACAGGTCACACTTGTGGGTGGTCTCCGTGCTGCTGGGTCTGTGGCAGTTCTTCCTGCGGGTCCTTTTTTCATCTGCTGCAGCAGTCAGTCTCTCTTCACCCGCCTTGAGCTGTCTGGTCAGGGTGCCTCTCCATTTGGAGCGGTCCGTTGCAAGGTCCTCCCAGCGCTCTGTGTTGATATCCAGGGCCTTCATGTCTCTCTTGCAGACGTCTCTAAAGCGCAGCTGTGGGCGGCCAACGTCTCTCCTGCCAGTTGCCAGTTCTCCATAGAGGACGTCTTTGGGGATTCTGCCATCCTCCATACGGTGAACGTGGCCTAGCCAGCGGAGCCTGCGCTGCCTGAGTAGAGTGAACATGGAGGGAAGGCCGGCGTGGGACAGAACTTCTGTGTTGGGCACTTTGTCCTGCCAGGATATGTCCAGGATGTGGCGAATGCAGCGCAAGTGAAAGGAGTTCAGTCTCTTTTCCTGCCGGGCGTATGTTGTCCACATCTCACTCCCATAGAGCAGTGTGCTGATGACGCAGGCGTTGTACACTGCCATTTTCGTCTTGACAGAGAGTTTGGGATTCTCCCACACTCGTGTGGTGAGGCGAGTGAGTGTGAAGGCTGATTTTCCAATCCTCTTGTTGATCTCTGTATCAAGGGAGAGGTTGTTGCTGATCGTGGACCCCAGGTACGTGAACTGATTCACAACCTCCAGCTTGTAGTCATCAATGGTGATGGTTGGTGGTGCTTCCGTGCCTTGCGCCAAGACGTTAGTCTTCTTCAGGCTGATGGTAAGCCCGAAGTCCTTGCATGCCTGGGAGAAGTGGTCCATCAGGGTCTGAAGCTCCTGCTGTGTGTGGGTTGCGACTGCAGCGTCGTCTGCGAACAGCATGTCTCTGATTAGAGCCTCGCGTACTTTGGTTCTGGCTTTCAGGCGGGCGAGGTTGAAAAGCCTGCCGTCAGATCTTGTGTGCAGGTAGATTCCCTCTGTTGCTGTGCTGAAGGCATGCCTCAGGAGCATAGCAAAGAAAATCCCAAAGAGGGTTGGCGCAAGTACACAGCCCTGTTTCACTCCGCTGCGTATGTTGAATGGCTCTGAGATGTTGCCATCGTGCTGCACTATCCCCTGCATGTTGGTGTGAAACGATTCGATGAGGCTTTGCAACTTTGGTGGGCATCCTATCTTTGGCAGGATCTTGAAAAGGCCCTCTCTGCTGACCAGATCGAACGCTTTGGTGAGGTCGATGAAGGCGACGTACAGAGGCATGTTCTGTTCTCTGCATTTCTCCTGGAGTTGGCGGATGGAGAATATCATGTCTACCGTCGATCGCTCAGCGCGGAAGCCACACTGAGACTCGGGGTAGACCCGTTCGGCAAGCTTCTGTAGACGAATGAGAACAACTCGTGCGTAGACTTTGCCAACAATGCTGAGGAGGGAAATGCCCCTGTAGTTGTTGCAGTCGCTTCTCTCCCCTTTGTTTTTGTAGAGGGTGATGATCTTGGCGTCCCTCATGTCCTGTGGTACGGCACCTTCCTTCCAGCACTGGCAGAGGACGTCATGCAATGGCAGCAGTAGGGCGGTCTTGCAGTGCTTGATCAGGTCAGGGGGTATGCCGTCGTTGCCGGGTGCCTTGCCAGCGGCCAAGCTATCAATGGCCTTACTGAGTTCGTCGATGGTTGGCTCGGCGTCAAGTTCGTCCATGGATGGCAGGCAGTCGATGGCATCAAGGGCTGACGGTGTCACGGTGTTCTGTCTAGAGTAGAGGTCGGAGTAGTGTTCCACCCATCTCTCCATCTGCTTGTTCTTCTCTGTGATCATCTCCCCAGTGGAAGATTTGAGGGGGGCCGTCTTGCTCTGTGCCGGACCAAGTGCTTTCTTGATGCCATCGTACATACCACGGATGTTCCCTGTTATGGCAGCGGTTTGAATGTCTTGGCTGAGCTGAGTCCAGTACTCGTTGGCACAGCGCCGAGCAGTCTGCTGAACTTTGCTTCTCGCAGCCCTGAGAATCTGGAGATTCTTCTCGTTTGGGTACTTCTTGTACTCAGCAAGTGCTGAGCGCTTGGCTTCAGTGACGGGGGTCATCTCGGTCAACTTGGCATCAAACCAAGTTTCTCTCGGCGCCACACGAGTCGGCTGCCTTTTGCAACAGCGGCTCGATTCCGAGTCTTTTTCCCTTCCTCTCTCTTTTGATCCGTCTTTTTTTTCACCCCACTTATATCACGGACACACAGATCGTCCTAAATGTCTCCTGAGCCGGTGGACGGAGCCACTGTCTATAGCAGGATACGATACAGCAGAGAACAGCTGCTAGCATTCAACCGCCACCCGGTCCCATTGGAAATACTCGACATACCGAGAGAACTGAGGCGAAAACGCCGCGGCTGCCGGGCTGGAGTAAGGCGGAGGACAAAAAATATAAGGTACAGACCCTCCCTTCCATCTGTTGTCATGGGAAATGTACGGTCGATACTGGGAAAGTTAGATGAGCTAGCGGCTATCTCCCGTTATGATAGCACATACCGGGAGTGCTCTCTCCTTTTGTTTACTGAGACGTGGCTAACTGAACTAGCAGCAGATGCTAACATTGAGCTGGAGGGTTTTCACATGATACGAGCTGACCGAACACCAGACAGTGGCAAGGCTAGGGGCGGTGGAGTGATCATGTATGTTAACAACAACTGGTGCAGACCGGGACATATCACTGTTAAACAACGACACTGCAGCAAAGACATTGAGTTGCTAGCTGTTAGCATGAGGCCTACATATCTCCCGAGAGAACACTCACACGTGATCTGCATTGTTGTTTATGCAAATCCGACGGCGAACGCTGGGACAGCACGTGACGTCATCCATTCAGTAACCAGCAGGCTGCAGACAGAACACCCAGATGCTCTTCTCCTCATCTCAGGCGATTTCAACCATGTTTCACTGTCTCCCATTCTACCCACGTTCACCCAGTATGTCACATGCCACACTAGAGACAATAAAACACTGGATTTATTCTACGCAAACACTAAGGAGGCGTACACCTCATCACAACTACCCCCACTCGGGAGATCGGATCACAACTTGGTTCATCTCCGGCCGGTGTACAAACCCCTAGTGCACAGACAACCTCCGGCCATGCACACTGTGGAGTTATGGTCTGAGGAGACAATGGACACCCTAAAGGGCTGTTTTGAAGCCACCGCCTGGAAGCAGCTCTGCGATCCACATGGTGAGGACATCGATGGCCTCATTCACACCTTCACGGGCTACCTCAGCTTCTGTGTGGACAAATCCGTTCCCACCAAGACCATACGGCGTCACTCAAACAACAAACCCTGGATCAACCCTGAGATTAAAACACTTCTGAGAGAGAAGAAGAGGATCTTCAGGTCAGGGAACAGGGAGATGCTGAAGTCCGTACAGAGGGAGCTGAGGAGAAAGATCAGAGAAGGCAAGGACAGCTTCAGGAAGAAGATGGAGGACAAGCTGCAACAGAGCGACATCAGCGGGGTCTGGAGAAACCTCAAAACCATCTCGGGGCTCCAGAATACCTCCCCCCAGGCCACAGGGGGCAGGGAGTGGGCGAACAACCTGAATCTGTTTTTCAATAGATTTGACCAACCGCCCTCCCCCCTGACTGCACAACAACCACTGCTGCCTCTAAAGAAATCAAGTCCTGCTGCCCACTCCCCACTCTACCAACACCCCCCCACTCCCCACACACAGCCCCCCATCCTGACCCTGACCAGGACCCAGGTGAGGACGGAGCTGAGGAAGATCAAGGCGAGGAAGGCGCCGGGACCGGACGGCATCAGCGCAAAGCTCCTCAAGTCCTGTGCAGACCAGCTGTGTGGGATTGTGACGTATATCTTCAACATGAGCCTGAAACTGGGGAGGGTACCACAGCTGTGGAAAACATCTTGTGTGGTACCTGTACCAAAAACTTCCCACCCCAAAGACCTGAACAGCTACAGACCGGTGGCCTTGACGTCCCACTTGATGAAGACCCTGGAGAGACTGCTCCTTGCTCACCTCCGCCCCCTGGTGGAACCAGCGATGGATCCACTCCAGTTCGCCTACCAGCATGGCATTGGGGTGGAGGATGCGGTGATCTTCCTCCTTCACCGTTCTCTGTCCCACCTGGAGAAGCCCGGGAATATGGTGAGGATCATGTTCTTTGACTTCTCCAGTGCTTTCAACACCATCCAACCGATGATCCTGAAGGACAAGCTGCTGCGCGCAGGGGTGGACCAGCACCTGTCATCATGGATCCTGGACTACCTCACGAACCGGCCTCAGTTTGTGAGAACCCGGGACTGTGTGTCCGACACGATCATCAGTAGCACGGGGGCCCCCCAGGGAACGGTGCTGGCTCCCTTCCTGTTCACTCTTTATACTGCGGACTTCTCACACAACACAACACACTGCCATCTACAGAAGTTCTCTGATGACTCTGCGATCGTTGGCCTCATCTCCAATGGAGATGAAGCTGAGTACAGAGGGCTTATCCAGGACTTCGTGGACTGGTGCCATCGGAACTGCCTCCAGATCAACGCGAGGAAAACTAAGGAGCTGGTGGTGGACTGCCGCAGGCATGGGCAGCCCCTCACAGTACCAGTAAATATACAGGGAACAGACATCGAGATGGTGACATCCTATAAGTACCTGGGTATTCATCTGAACAATAAACTAGACTGGTCACACAATACTGATGCACTCTACAAGAAGGGACAGCGCAGGCTGTTCCTGCTGAGGAGACTCAGGTCTTTTGGTGTACAAGGGGCGCTGCTGAAGTCATTCTATGACACGGTGGTGGCATCAGCCATCACTTTTGGAGTGGTCTGCTGGGGCAGTGGCATTACTGCAGCCGATAGGAAGAGACTGAACAAACTGATTAAGAAAGCTAGCTCTGTCCTGGGGCAGCGCCTTGATCCGATGGAGGAGATAGGAGAGAGAAGGACGGTGGCTAAACTGTCATCTCTGCTGGAGTCCGAGTTCCACCCTATGCAGGACATACTGAATGCACTGAGGAGCTCATTTAGCAGCAGACTACATCATCCCAGGTGCACAACCGAGAGGTTTCGTAGGTCCTTCCTACCAACGGCTGTCAGACTGTACAACCTAAGCAGGGCTGCTCGCAGAGATAGCAAAAAAGACGTAACAAACTAATAGTTTTTTGAATGCAGAAGATGCAATAGACTTACACAGTGGTCCTCTCCGGCATACAACTAGGAGCATGCCGGTCGCTATGGAGGGTGAGAGTGTGTATGGGCACATAATCATACCATGCAGGATAGCTGGGTAGACGGTTATGCTGTTTCATTCCATCTAGCGGCAATGCTCTGCACTGTGTGTGTTTATATATTTGCATATTTGTTCCGTCTAGCTGCAATGCTCCGTACTGTGGGTGTTTATATATTTATATATCTACATGTTATTCCATCTAGCTACATTGCTCCGCACTGTGTGTGTTTATATACTTGCATATTTATTCCACCTAGCTGCAATGCTCCGTACTGTGGGTGTTTATATATTTACATATTTATTCCATCTAGCTACAATGCTCTGCACTGTGTGTTCATATATTCATATATTTATTCCATCCAGCTACAATGCTCTGCACTGTGTGTCTGTGTGTGTGTGTATATATATATATTTTATAGTAATACGTACATATGTTTATTAGCTGCTCTTGCTTGCTTGTTTTTTTTTTTTTTTCTTGCCTTCTGATTGTTGCTCTGAGT
This sequence comes from Pholidichthys leucotaenia, assembly GCA_020510985.1. Lineage (NCBI taxonomy): Eukaryota > Metazoa > Chordata > Actinopteri > Cichliformes > Pholidichthyidae > Pholidichthys > Pholidichthys leucotaenia. The sequence continues at coordinate 192,476,912 of CM035843.1, read as the reverse complement.
GTTGCTATCCCTGTGCTGTTGCAATCCTGGAATTTCCCCGTTGTGGGACTAATAAAGGCTTATCTTATCTTATCTTAAACCAGTCCTGTGACTTCGAGGTCTTCCTCCCAAAGGTAGCCAAGGCTGTGCGGTAGATGGTGTTTTGCAGCTCTTCCCACTTCTGCTTTGCAGATTCTCCTCCTTGTGGTACACCAAGTTCCTTCTCAAAGGTGGAGGCAAACTGCTCAACAAGTTCTGGTTGGGCCATCTTGCTGATGTCAACCCGTGCCTTTCCAGGTTGTCTAGCATGACGGAATTTCTTCAGCTGCAGCTTGACCTTGCAACACACCAATGAATGGTCTGTGTCGCAATCTGCACTCTGGAACGAACGGGTGATTAGCACGTTCTTCAGTGAGGTGCGCCTGGTCAGGATCAAGTCTAGCTGGTGCCAGTGCTTTGAGCGCGGATGTTGCCAGGAAACCTTGTGTTGGGGCTTGGCCTTGAAGAACGAGTTTGTGATGCACAGATCGTGATATGTGCAGAACTCGAGCAGCCGCTGTCCGTTGTTGTTCATTCTGCCCACGCCAAAAGGTCCAAGACAGGAGGGCCAGGAGTCGTGGTCAGCACCCACTCTGGCATTGAAGTCTCCAAGGAGAATGAGTTGTTCAGAGTTGGGGATGATCCTGACAGTTGTTGCGAGATTCTCGTAGAACTCGTCTTTTGCCTCTGGTGTGGCTGTCTGTGTTGGGGCATACACACTGACGAGGGTGACTGGGCCTTCAGTGGTGTTCAGGCGGAGGGTGAGGAGTCGTGCAGAGCCAGTGCTGCCCGGTTCCACCATCTTCAGCAAAGTGTTCTTCACTGCGAAGCCCACTCCGTGTTCCCTGTGTTCGTCACTGCCCTTTCCCTGCCAGTAGAACGTGTAGTCCTTCTCTCTCAGTGTGCCTGCATCAGCTAACCGTGTTTCCTGGAGAGTGGCGATATCCACTCCCAGTCTCTTCAGCTCATTATTGATGATGGCAGTCTTCCTGGTGTCGTTGATGTCCTTGAGGTTAGCAGCGAGTCCTGTCATCATAGTGCGGACGTTCCAAGTTCCCAGTTTTACAGTTGGTCTCTTTTGTTTTATTGTCTTGCCTGGTGCGAAGGTTCTCAGCCTGCTGTTTGGATTTCTCCTTATCCCCATGCACCCAATGAGGAAAGCAAGCTGTGGCGGGACAACACCTTATTGGCTGGGGGCTGCCCAGCTTGAGGCGGGCGGTAGCTGTCCAGTGAGATCTGATGATCCCTCCCACCGTCGGGAACAACCCCTGGCGCCACGCTCTACACCAATTGAGCAGTGGCTTATAACCGGTAACTGTCATTCCCCGTGTTTTGTCTACGCCAAAGGCGAAGCTGGAGTGTCCTCTCCAGTGATCCGGTGTTCTACCTTCCAGCGTTGGGCGTTGGTAGGATTCAAGCCTGGGCAGGAAGATATGGAGGACAAGATGTTGCCCATGCAGCATGCCCCCCCTCTCCACGTCACTGATGAATCCAAAGGAACAGCAGGGCTGCTACAGTTTGGCACCAGCGCCGTTGCAGGAGCTGCCAGAACGATGTTGAGCACAACATAGAACTGCCTTAGGGGCTCCGACTCCGGATTTTTTCTCAGGGTTGACTCCCGAAGCCTTTCCCGTGACCGGGTATGCCGCAAGGCAGCAGAGGTTTGAAATCAGGGTTTACCTTCCCCTAGATGGGCTACCTTCCCAGGTTGACGAGCCACCATCTACCCAAAGCATCTGGTTTTAAGGCGCCAGAGATCCGCCCTCGCCCCTTCTCCTATTAGTAAAAAGCAGTTCCGCCAGGCTTAGAGACTAAACCACACGGGCAGGCTAGGAGTTGGACTTAGTTGTCAGAGGCTTTTCAAGACGCACGCCATAAGGAGCATTTTATGAGCACTGGGAGCTTAACCCCAGTGCCGCTCCTGGCTATGACAACCTTGGAACCTTGGAACATTTCTATAACATACAGTACAATGAGACGCAGCAGTAGCGCCCCCTACCGCCAATGGACAGGAAGTTGTCATAACTCACACGACATCATCCAAATTGACCCCAACTTGATATACATGGTACTAGTACCACCCAGAACAGAGTTATATGACTATACCACATTTAGCTACAGTGGGGCAAAAAAGTATTTAGTCAGCCACCAATTGTGCAAGTTCTCCCACTTAAAAGATGAGAGGTCTCCAATTTTCATCATAGGTATACCTCAACTATGAGAGACAAAATGAGAAAAAAAAATCCAGAAAATCACATTGAAGGATTTTTAATGAATTAATTGGTAAATTCCTCAGTAAAGTAAGTATTTGGTCACCTACAAACAAGCAAGATTTCTGGCTCTCACGGCCCTGTAACTTCTTCTTTAAGAGGCTCCTCTGTCCTCCACTCGTTACCTGTATTAATGGCACCTGTTTGAACTCGTTATCAGTATAAAAGACACCTGTCCACAACCTCAAACAGTCAGACTCCAAACTCCACTATGGCCAAGACCAAAGAGCTGTCAAAGGACACCAGAAACAAAATTGTGGACCTGCACCATGCTGGGAAGACTGAATCTGCAATAGGTAAGCAGCTTGGTGTGAAGAAATCAACTGTGAGAGCAATTATTAGAAAATGGAAGACATACAAGACCACTGATAATCTTCCTCGATCTGGAGCTCCAAGCAAGATCTCACCCCGTGGGGTCAAAATTATCACGAGAACGGTGAGCAAAAATCCCAGAACCACATGGGGGGACCTAGTGAATGACCTGAAGAGAGCTGGGACCAAAGTAACAAAGGCTACATCAGAAACACACTACGCCGCCAGGAACTCAAATCCTGCAGTGCCAGACGTGTCCCCCTGCTTAAGCCAGTACATGTCCAGGCCCGTCTGAAGTTTGCTAGAGAGCATTTGGATGATCCAGAAGAGGACTGGGAGAATGTCATATGGTCAGATGAAACCAAAATAGAACTTTTTGGTAAAAACTTAACTTGTCGTGTTTGGAGGAAAAAGAACACCATACCTACTGTGAAGCATGGGGGTGGAAACATCATGCTTTGGGGCTGTTTTTCTGCAAAGGGACCAGGACGACTGATCCGTGTAAAGGAAAGAATGAATGGGGCCATGTATCGTGAGATTTTGAGTGAAAACCTCCTTCCACCAGCAAGGGCATTGAAGATGAAACGTGGCTGGGTCTTTCAGCATGACGATGAGCCCAAACACGCCGCCCGGGCAACAAAGGAGTGGCTTCGTAAGAAGCATTTCAAGGTCCTAGAGTGGCCTAGCCAGTCTCCAGATCTCAACCCCATAGAAAATCTTTGGAAGGAGTTGAAAGTCTGTGTTGCCCAGTGACAGCCCCAAAACATCACTGCTCTAGAGGAGATCTGCATGGAGGAATGGGCCAAAATACCAGCAACAGTGTGTGAAAACCTTGTGAAGACTTACAGAAAATGTTTGACCTCTGTCATTGCCAACAAAGGGTATATAACAAAGTACTGAGATGAACTTTTGTTTTTGACCAAATACTTATTTTACTGAGGAATTTACCAATTAATTCATTAAAAATCCTTCAATGTGGACTTCCGGTCTGGACGCCATGGTGATAGCAACTTAACGCTGAAGCTCCCAGACCCAATTCAAGGAAAACATCTTCAAAATCAGACTTCACGGATTTTTGGAAGAATAAAAATCAAAAGACAAAAACACCATGCCTAACCAAAAACAGAAGAAACTGACATTCCCCAGGTCAGGACGCGCAGCGGCCACAGAATCTGAACCGGAGGACCTCCGTTCAGAAGACGAGGAGCTGGACCTAGCTAACAAAAAGGTTAGCTTGAAATCGCTATTTGATGAATTACGACGATTTCGGGCCAAATTTCATGAATTCAGAGAGGAATTAAAAAGGACGAACAGCAGAATGGACCAGGCCGAAAACCGAATCTTGGAAGCTGAAGAAAGAATAAAAGTGCTTGAAGATTCTATGCTGGATTTACACAAAAAACAGTCAAGGCTGGAGGCTAAGCTAACCGACCAAGAAGGAAGACAAAGACGAGACAACATCAGAATTCACGGTCTGAAAGAGGGAGCTGAAGATAGTTTCAACACAGTGGCAGAATGCGTGGAATCCTTATTGAGAGAGAAGTTGGATATTCCACAAACCACCGATTTGAAGATAGAAAAGGCCCATCATACATTAGCCGCAAAGCCAGCGGCAGAAGCGCCCCCACGTTCGGTGGTGGTAAGATTCTCCGATTTCAAAATAAAACAAGAGGTTGTAAGACGGGCTTGGCAGAAAAAAGGATTTATGCATCAAGAGAGAAAAGTCTTCGTGGAGCATGATTACGCCCCGGAGGTTCTTAAAAAGCGACGGGAATATAACGACGCCAAAAAGGTTCTACGGGAACAGAATTTACGCTTTCAGACGCCATTTCCTGCGAAGTTAAGGGTCTTTTACGGTGAAGAGTCATGTCTCTATAATTCAGCGGAAGAAGCAACAATTGACATGGTGAGAAGAGGGCTCCCGGTATCGGTGTATAAACCCGCAGCGGATCTGAGCGAGAGGATCAGAGTTCAAACGTGGTCCACTCAGAGACCTTCAAAATCCACGGGCCAGCAGCGGGAAACCCAGCCCCAGAGCTACAAAGATAAGCTTTCCAGTTCCAGGAAGGAATAGCGACCTTTTTGTTTTTTTTCTTTTCAGTCATTCTGCACTTCCATCCCCCCTCCTACAAGGTAACAAACATTAAAGGAGATGCAGAATCAGCATGTGGTAAAACCTTTCATGGAGCAGTTATAGCATTAGAAACAAATGTCTTCTTAATTTAAAGGGAAAAAAAAAATCTTGTTAAAATAGAAATGTAACAATGACCCACATGTTCTCCCTACACTAACAAATACTGTATTAGAGTGAATGTTTGCTGTGATGGGGGTGGGAGGGTGCACACAATCTCATAGGGTATAGGCATAAAAAAAAAAAAAAAAATCATTACAAATTCGGATTGGGATCTGAAATTCACGTTAAAAACATGGGACAACTTACAGGGGTAAGAGAGGGCCCTCAACACGTAATAGAGTTTGAGGAATTTCCCTCAGAGCCTACACTCCATCAGGGCTCTTACAGGGTCTTTAAAGAGACCCCAGCTCAGGAAGTTTTTTTGACAGTTTTTTGTTTTAAAATTTCGTACACTATGTTCTTAATGTTTTTTATGTTCTTAATGTTCTTTCAGTTTCTGAGTAGCAAAAAAGTGGGCCACCACACTGTTATACTAAATAAGAAAATACAATGGAGAAACAGGGTGTAACCAAAATAGCCTCATATAATGTAAAAGGGATCCTGAATCCAGTTAAAAGATCCAAGATTCTATGCAAAATGAAAAAAGACAAAGCAGAAATAATATTTTTACAAGAAACCCACCTAACAGACATGGAACACACTAAACTCAATAGACAAGGGTTTAAAATGATCTCTTCATCTTCATATAAGTCAGGGAGGAGGAGGGGAGTAGCGACATTGATATCAACCAAAATTACATTTGAAAAAAAATCAGAACACAAAGATAAAGAAGGGAGGTACAGTTTGGTAATTGGGCGGCTAGAGGGAGAAGATATCACCCTGCTGAATGTATATGCACCACCAGGGGCTAAATGGAAATTTTATAAAAATGTATTCGACCTAATGATAACTAAAGCCCAAGGTTTAGTGATATGTGGTGGAGACTTCAGTCTAAGACTGAATCCATACTGGGATGCAACAGGTAATTCTTCACATCAAAATAACACTCAAAATAGGAAAACTCGGATGCTATTAAAAGAAATGGGAATCTGTGACGTATGGAGGGAATTCAACCTCAATGTAAAAGATTATACTTTTTATTCAACGCCACATTCATCTTACTCAAGGATTGATTACTTTTTTATGTTTAATAGAGACATTGGAAGAGTAAAAACATGTAAAATAGGACTGATGGATCTCTCTGACCACAGTCCGATCTATATGGACTTAAACATCCAAAAATACACAAATAATACATTTTCCTGGAGGTTGAATTCAAATGTCCTGAAAGGACCACTGAAAGATGAATTGGAATCAGATATTCTCAGATATTTGGAAGAAAACGATAATGGAGAAGTTTCCCCTTTAATACTGTGGGATGCGTGCAAAGCTGTAATAAGGGGAAAAATTACTGCAAAACTGGCAACCCAAAAGAAACAGACAAGAAAAACTAATCACACTAGAGTCAGAACTCAAGAAACTAGAAAAAGAACACAAAGACAACACTCATTCTAATGGCTCGCTCAAGATTAAAGAAATTAAAAATCAAATAAATGAGATCTACACAATAGAAATCCAGAAGAAACTTACATTTCTGAAACAAAAACACTATGAAGCAGGCAGTAAATCGGCAAAATTACTAGCCTATAAATTGAGGAAACAACAAACAGAAAGAGCAATCTACAAAATCAGAGACCCAGTATCAAAGGAAATAAAATTCAGAATTCAGGATATTCTTAAAAGCTTCGAGAATTACTATAAGAACTTATACTCCCACAAAAAAACATAAAAACGCATCCGAGACATTCCTAAACACATTAAACCTTCCCCAACTTACGGAATCACAAAATAAAACACTACTGTCAGAAATACAACCTAAAGAATTGGAAAAAGCAATTATGAAACTTAAAGCTAACAAATCCCCAGGAGCAGATGGCTATACAGCAGAATGGTACAAAACCTTTAAACAGCAACTATCTCCTCTCCTCCTGAAAACATTTAACTATGTCCTCCACACAGGGGAAATCCCCCCCTCCTGGAGAGAAGGGGTCATTGCAGTTATACCTAAACCTGAAAAGGATAAACTAGAATGCTCCAACTACAGACCAATCAGTGTATTAAATCAGGACTATAAGCTTTTTACCATTATCCTTGCCAAAAGGTTAGAAAACATACTGACAGACTTAATTCACTTAGACCAAACTGGTTTTATAAGACAAAGACAGACACAAGACAACATTCGACGCACTTTACACATAATTCATCATATAAAAAAATATAACTTAAATGCAGTCATATTGGGATTAGATGCTGAAAAAGCATTCGATTTGGTTGACTGGTCTTTCCTATACAGAATCTTATCCAGTTTCAATTTTCATAACAACTTCATTAGAACTATACAGGCATTATATAAAAAACCAACAGCTAAAATAAGGATTAACGGTAATTTATCATCATCTTTTGAGCAGGAAAGAGGATGTCGTCAAGGCTGCCCCCTGTCTCCACTGCTCTTTGCAATCTTCATAGAACCTCTGAGCCAATGGATAAGACAAAATCAAGAAATTCAAGGTATTACACTTGGTCAGAAGGAACATAAAATAGCACTCTTTGCTGATGACATTTTAATATACCTAGGGCAGCCAGACACTTCTTTACCAGAACTAATCTCAGTTTTTTCAGACTATGGAGATTTATCGGGGTACAAATTAAACATGCATAAAACCCAAGTTTTAACATTCAACTATGACCCAAATCATTATTCACTAAGTGAACTCAAAACTAAGTGGGAGTTGGAATCTATGAAATATCTGGGGGTCAATATCCCGAAACAACTCAACAAAATTATAACACTAAACTATGATCCACTGGTGACAAAAATAAAATCTGACCTAGCAAGATGGAATATGATACCATTCTTAGGTACTGCACAAAGAATTGAAGCAGTCAAAATGAATATACTTCCACGTCTTCTATACCTTTTCCAAACAATACCGGTAGAACCTCCCAAAAAAACATGGCAGGAGCTGGACAGAAGGATCTCAAGATTCATATGGCAGGGCAAGAGACCTAGAATCAGATAGAGAACCTTACAGCTAAACAAAGACAAAGGTGGGCTCATGCTGCCAAATATCAGGGACTATTTTAAAGCCGCACAAATTAAAACTTTAATAGAGATCTGTAACCCAGTCTACACTGCACAATGGAAGGAGATCGAATGCCAAATAACAAGTGACATCCCCCTACAGGCGATAATAGGGAACAATGCCTTACCTAAACTCTTGAATAACACTAACCCGTGGATAGAGACCCCGCTAAAAATTTGGTTTAAGATAGTCAGAGAGAATCAAGCTAAAGAGCCCTATCGACTTCTGCAATGGATTGCCTATGATCAAGACTTTACCCCCAATAAAACAGACACTAGATTTAAAGAGTGGAAAGAGAAAGGGCTGATAAAATATTACGATTTTTTTAAGGGGCAAACTTTAAGAAGTTTTGAAGATTTGAAAAAACAAGGTCTAATAAATCAAGATCTTTACAGGTTCTTTCAGCTTAGACACCACATAAACAATATACTTAAAAAGGAGGATTTGGAAAGGGCCCAGTCAGGTGTTCTGAAGGTCTTCTTAATGGCATATAAAGGGATCCCAGGGATCAGATACATTTCTAAAATATACCAAGGTCTTCAAGACTTAAAAGGAGACAACACATCATATATAAAAGAGAGATGGGAAAAAGAGGGGAATTTCACTTTACAACTGGAAATATGGGAAAAGCTAAATAAACAGCAATGGAAAAGTACCTCATCCCTGCAGTGGAGAGAATTTGGATGGAAAAATTTGGTAAGATTTTTCAGAACACCTGCACAAAACAAATTTACCCATAAGGGATTGAACTGTTGGCGCTTGTGTGGTGAAAAGACTGCAAATCATTTTCATGTGTTTTGGTCATGCCCAGTTATCCACCAATATTGGACCAATGTACAGACAATATTGGGGAAAATATTCAAAATAACAGTTCCCTTTTCTTTTGTAACTTTGTATTTGGGTTTACTACCGGACTCACTGGAAAGACGAGGAGATAAATACTTATTCAATGTTTTAATATTGGCAAGTAAAAAAGCCCTAACTAAAAAATGGATGCTGAAGGACTGTCCTACACCTGAAGATTGGATTAACGTGATTCAAGACATTTACTCGATGGAAAAGTTGACATTCGCACTGAGACAGGACATGGATGGGTTCATGAACTTTTGGCAACCCTGGATCGCATATGTGTCTTCCATTAGATCTAATCTTTGACAAATACCATTTCAATAATGGTTCTGCTCTTTGTTCCAATGCTACTCAGATGCTCTTTTACTTTTAATTACTTAATTTTCTGTTTGTTTGTTTTTTGCTGTTCTGTTTGTTTGTTCGTTTTTTTTTATTTTATTCTCTTTAATTTCACTTTTTCTTTCACTTTAAAAAAAAAAAGGGGGGTGCTGTAATAATTATCCTACCAATGTTGTCAAATAGCAAAAAATAAGGGAACATGTGATGAAAATGTAAACAATGCAATGCTGTAATGACCTGTATACCCTTTACAAAAACTTAAATTTAAAAAAAAAAAAAAAATCCTTCAATGTGATTTGCTGGATTTTTTTTTTCTTATTTTGTCTCTCATAGTTGAGGTATACCTATGATGAAAATTGGAGACCTCTCTCATCTTTTGTTAAGTGAGAGAATTTGCACAATTGGTGGCTGACTAAATACTTTTTTACCCCACTGTATAGTGCCCCCTAGGTAAAAAACCCCCAAAGCATTTATAGCGATGGCATAGCTTATCTAAATTCAAATTTCCTGGTGAAATTTTCACCAGAAGAGGCGTTTAGGCTATGGATAAACATATTACATTTCTAAGGTAATCCACGAGCTTATACAGTACCTCTGCTGAGGCGCTATCTTGCAATGTACAGATGGACAGATTGATGGACTGATGATGGATGGAAGTATGGATGGATGGACGGGCAAATGGATGGCAGATGGATGGGCGTATGGCGTTATGGAAGGGCGGACAAGAGCGGGAGGGAGAAAATTGGGAAGGGAGGAATGGGGCCTGCACGGAGTTACACGCTCTGAGTTGCAAGGCCGAGGTCTAGCAAGGACGCGAGGGCCCGTTTATCACTGCTTGTAGCTTTAATTTACTTTTTAGTTTGCTTTTAAATTCTGATGTATTCCTTTTGCAACTTGCTGTAATGTTTTCATGTTTTATGTAAAGCTCCTTGACTCGTCTTGTACACATAATATGCTGTACAAATAAACTTTCCTTGCCTTTAAACATTCATATGAATGCTGGTTTTTACTCTATGTGATGCCTTAAATGTTCCCTCTTCATCTCACCACACTGAGTGTGCCCAGTTCAGTCCATTCTCCCACAAAAACCCTAGCAGGACGTCAGGATTCATCTTTACTCACTTTGATGTTCTCAGCAATGATTTTTGGGTCGTCACAGATCGACTCCACAAAGAAAACCTGAAAAAAACAAAACGATCAGATAAAGAGAAACTGGAGCTTCAGTTTCATTCTCTGATTATTTTAATACATCCTGACAAAAACATACCTTGTAGCCGTTTTCTTTGGCGAAGCCGAGGATGAGCTCTCTTCGGTCTGGCGTTGTGTTTGTGGCGTCAAAAACCTTCAAGGAAAAATAAAGTTGATACATATAAACTCTCTGTGATGTAACTTTTTTTTTACTTGAGTGTGTTAAGCTGCATTTAGTTTTTCTTTAACATTTTTAAGGTTTTATATTTATTTCTACATTTAGTTACGTTTTTTTAAATCATTATTTATGATGGGCCGCCGAGAGATGAACTGTGGTAATATAAGCGGAAGTCAGCAGGGACAGAGAAGTATGTGAGGGTGGTGCAGGACATTATTTCAAATTATTTTAATATTCAAAGTTTTTTTCCAAATGTTTGTTAAATTTAGAAAGCTTGGGATCAGTCCGCCAAGGTCTCCGCCTTTGACTGCTACCTAATCCACATAGCACCGGACTTCCATGATCCCTCCTGCAGGTGGTGAACCTACTGGAGGGCGGACCCATGTAACTCCTTCGGGCTGAGCCCGGCCGGGTCCCATGGGTGGAAACCTGGCCACCAGACGCTAGCCTTCGAGCCCCTCCCCCAGGCCTGGCTCCAGGGTGGGGCCCCGGTAACCCCATACCGGGCGGGGTACACTGAATCCTTGATATACAATTTATCATGAGAGTCTGTTGGATCGTTCTTAGTCTGGCCCTTCACCCAGGACCAGTTTGTTTTGGGAGACCCTATCAGAGGCAAATTGCCCCGGACAACATAGCTCCTGGGATCACTGGGGCACGCAAACTCCCCCACCACGATAAGGTGACGATCCATGAGGGGCAGACCCAGGACTCGGTGGAGAGACTATGTCTCCCAGCTAGTCTGGGAACGCCTTGGTATCCCCTCTGAAGAGCTGGAGCAGGTGGCTGGGGAGAGGGAAGTCTGGGCTTCTCTGCTTGAACTGCTGCCTCCGCGACCCGGACCTCCGGAAAAGCGGTAGAAGATGGATGGATGGATGTTTGTTAAATTGTTTATTTTCCTCCATGTTTTTCAGCTACATTGACATACTTTCTCCATTTTAATTTGTATATTTCAGTTTCTATTATCACTTATTTTTAATAAGTGGGCAGTGGTGGCCTAATGGTTAGGGATGTGGACTGGTGAGCGGAGGTTCATGGGTTTGATCCTTGGACCGGCAGGATCAGATCTGGGTAGGACAGATAACATAGCAGTGTTTGCTCCACCCTCCTTAAGCCCACTGTGGTGCCCTTGAGCAAGGCCCTTAACCCCAACTGCTCCAGTGGAGCTGCTCAGTGGCCACAGGTCAGTCTGTGGTTGTACTGGGCAGCTTCCTGGTGTGAATGTGGAACTGTGTGAGTGTGAACAAGGCATCCTCGAAAAAGAGAGGTTGTCTCTCAATGGAACTACCCTGTATAAATAAAGGTTAAATAAAAACTATACAGAAGTAAAATTGATTTTTTATTTTTTTTTTCCACTTTTCCACCATTTCATTAAATGTTCATATTATTTTTAGCTGTTGTATTTTCTTTAAATTTTCCAGTTTATTCCAGTTAATTTAATTTTATTTAATTTTTTTCTTGTTAAGATTAGGGCTTTGAGATTTGAGAAAAATGTATGATTGTGATTATGGCCCAAAATAATCGAAACATATTTCAAATAAATAAATAAATAAATAATGAATAAGATAAATAATCAAAATATATTTGGTTATTTATATTTTAATATTTTTTCAAATATTTTTTTTAAATATTTTAATCAAATTATTAATACATTTTAAATAAATTTATATTCTAATCTTTTTAAAGATAAGTTTCGTGGGTCTACTTGCTTTATTATCCAGGAAAATGTAGATTAAAAGGATGATTTATGAGAAAAAATTATCAACTTATGAAAAGAATGTGCCAGAAGTTGGCCACTGGGAGACTAAAATGGTGTAAGTCCTTGGGGAAGACGGCTTCACCCCAGAGTGGTACAAAGTCATGAGTGACCTGCTGGCCCTAATACTTTTAAGAGCATTTAACTGGGTGCTTGAGAAGAAAATGACCCCACCCCTTCCATGGAGAGATGCAACAATCTCTGTCATCCATAAGGATGGGAAAGACAAATTGGATTGTGGGAACTACCGTCCTGTCATCGACTATGAGTTGTTCACCTCCAGACTATCCAGAAGATCAGAATTAGTTTTACCAGAATTAATACATGAAGACCAAAGAGGTTTCATTGAACATCAACAGGCTCGGGACAATATCAGGAAAATATTACACGTTATCAGACAGGTCACACAACAAAACTTAGAAACACTCGTAGTGAGCTTGGATGCTGAAAAAGCTTTTGACTCAGTGAGGAGGTCATTCTTGGACAAAGTTTTATTAAAATTTAAATTTCATACATCAATAATAGACTCATTTGCTGCACTGTGTAATAAACCAACTGCAAAAATTAAAATTAATGGAGACCTAAGTAACTCATTCTGGAGAGAGGAACAAGACAGGGGTGTCCTCTGTCTCCCCTTCTGTTCGTCTTGTTCATTGAACCGCTCAGTCAAGGATCAGGCAGAGTTCAGACATAAAGGAGATACCAGTGACATCTGGGGAAGTAAATTTGCCCCTACTTATTGATGATTTGTTAATAAAAGTTCAACCCACACAGACACTCCCAAAGTTAATATGGTCTTCTCTCTGGGTATGAAATTCATCATCATCATCATCATCATCATCATCATAGCAGTCTGTCAGGGGCGACAATGACCGTTTCAGTTAGGTCTGATCAGGTTCCTCCATGCAGCTCTGTCCTTCGCCTTCCGCTGCCAGGAACTCCTGACCTTGTTAACCCGGGCGACGTCCAAGCCGGTATGAGTTGCTTTCTGACTGACCATTTCATGAAACTGCTTGCCAAGTATTTGAGTACCGCTAGCTTTTGCTAGACTAGCAGCACATTCTTGGCAGATAGAGGTATTATCAGTGGCAAGAACAGGCCAAGACAAACTGACTCCAGTATCTGTTAGAGTGACTGACCAGATGATAGGTTTGTTTGTCTCTTCTCTTTGTGTAGTGCATGTCACGATGCACCAATTGGCAAAAGTCCACCACAGACCTTGCGACAGATGTGCTTATCCAAGCTCTAAAAATATTAATAAAACTCAGGTATTAGCACTGAATTGTGACTCTCCAACTGAAATTAAAAGTTTATCTAACTGGAAATGGGAAGTGAAATTCATTACACACCTGGGAGTATCAATACCTAAAGACATTTCAAAAATGTTTGAACTTAATTATGGCCCTTAAAACTCAAAGATAAAATGGGACATTCAAAGATGGAATGTTATTTCCTTTTTCGGTCTGAACTCTTGGGTTGAATCAGTCAAGATTAATGTTTTTCCTTGATTGCCTTATCTTTTTCAGTGCCTGCCAGTCAGAATACCTCCTAAACAATTACAGAATGGGACAGGTTGTCATCTCCATTTATATGGTAAGGGAAACGGGCCAGAATTAAATACAAAACCCTGAAATTAAGAAAAGAGAAGGGTGGACTAGGCCTTTCTTGACTACAACAATACTATCTCATCGCTGAGCTGAGACCACCGGTTTGTTTGTTCCCCTACATACACTATAGGGTGGAAGGGAACAGACGGTACAGTGATAAAGGGAATACCAATTCCAACCCTACTAACAGATCAGAAACTGCAGGATGACCTGATGGCTTCAGATGAACCTCTCTCTGATATTCTTCTAGAATGTTGGCAGGAAGTAAGTAGAATGTGCAAACTAGAAGAACCGTCAAACATTTTGAGGTGGTGTGCATACGATTCGGACTTTACACCAAACAAAGGTGACAATAGATTTAAAAGATGGATTTCTAAGGGTTTAACTTGTTATTATTCATTTGTCCACAAGGGATCATTCCAGAGTTTTGAAGTCCTACAGAATAAAAACACTCAGGAAAAGATGACTTCTATAGATACAAGTTAGGCACCATTTTAATCATAATTTGAAAGGGACCTGGGAAAACTTGAATCAGGATTCTTGCAGAAATTTTATCATTAATTAAATTCCAAACATGTAATAAAATAATTTCCAGACTGTATAATGCCATCCAACAATCCAGAAATGAGAGTACAGCGTAGATAAAAAAGACATGGGAAAAAGAACTAGAAATAGAGATCTCTGAAGAGAGCTGGGATCAGATGTGTAGTTCACAATGGTTTACGACTGGATCAAATACATGAGTTCTGCTGGAAGAATACTGTGAGATTTTTGTTACACCTATCCAGAAACAACATCAGTGCAGTGATGGCAATGCCTGTTGGAAACTCATGGGACTAAAGCAAATAATCAGTTTCATATGTTCTGGAATTACCCGGTCATACGGACTTACTGGGAGAGATCCATAAACATATAAACAAGATATTTGGTGCAAGCATCTCCTTTACAATGTGAGAGTATCCATCTGAGCAACATGTCTCTTGAAAATGTCAATGCTGAGGATAAGAAGCTACTTAGTAAACTGTTGGCAGCAAGTAAAAAAAATGTTACAAGAAAATGGTTGAAAGTTGAATCACCCACCAGCAGTGTTGGGAGTAACGCATTACTGTAACACCACTACTTTTGCAGTAACGTGCTATGTAATGAAATTATTGTTTAAAAATTCAGTAATGCGTTACAATTACTGAAATTTGATCAGATGCGTTACTCACGTTACTCGTTTTATTAATATGGATAGATATTTTAGCGCAAATAAACTGACCCTACCATAGCTGGCACAGCCGTCAGACTCCTCCTCCGCGAGTTGGTTTCCTGTCCCGCGGGGGGAAGAAATGCCGTGACCACTTCTCATATGGAGCCCTGATCACCTGTTGTCCGAGCGGTGAGTAGCCCCCCCAACAAATCCTACCTCTGTGGTTAAACATGAGTATTTTTGGAGCAAGAAGCTTGCATTTGTCCGCAGTTGTGTAAAGGTGTAAGTTGTGTGTAAGTAACTGTGTGTAAGTTTTCTTATGCACAGAGAAAAAGTGACTCGGTTTGTTGCAGTAAAGAACAGCTTCTTCTAAGTGGTGAACTTTCATTTATCTGTGCTTTCTATTTTATTTTATCTCATTCATTTACATGCTGTTGTGATATGCAACCATTTCATGGAAGTAAATCCTCTAAATATGCATTTTTAATGGGCTGGTCCAGGGGTGTCAACCATACGGCTCATGGGCCAAAAACGGCCCACCAGGGGGTCCAAAATTTTCTCTGTGAATTCACAGCTTTATTTCTAGTAAATTTCTGACTTTCTACTGATTACAATATTTTATGTAAATCAGAGACATTTTTTTCTCTGTAAGATGAGATTTTTTTCTCATCAGTTTTCTTTTTGTTCTTTTTTCTGAGAACAAGGGGCCCTTGATCTTGCTACGTGTGCAAGATGATTTAAGTATGCATTTAAAAGTAACGTTAGTTACTTTTCCAAGTAACTAGTCACTTTAATCATACAGTAACTCAAAAGTAGTTCAGTTACTTTTGAAAAGAAGTAACTAGTAACTGTAACTAGTTA
Source organism: Pholidichthys leucotaenia (assembly GCA_020510985.1). Lineage (NCBI taxonomy): Eukaryota > Metazoa > Chordata > Actinopteri > Cichliformes > Pholidichthyidae > Pholidichthys > Pholidichthys leucotaenia. The sequence continues at coordinate 192,461,026 of CM035843.1, read as the reverse complement.
ATATTTTTTAGTAACTTGCCCAACACTGCCCACCAGTGAAGAATGGTTGGACATCATACAGGATCTTTACATTATGGAAAAGTTGTCGCTCACCCTCAGAGGGCAAAAAGAAAAGTTCTATCAGATTTGGTCTAAGTGGACAGAGGAGGTAAAACCTGAGTGATCCAACTTCACTTAAACGTGTTTGTAAAGTGGGACCTCCTTCATTCACCTCCTTGTCATGTTTCTATACACGTGTAAATAATATCTGAATACACAAATGTGACTCTCCTGTTTTTTTTTCCCTTTGATTTTTACCATTTACTTTAAAATGGAAAATCTATTTTGTGAAGGCAGTATGGACAAGAACATTTTGAACTTCCAACTCTCTTGTGACGGTCTGTTCATTACCACTGCTGTCATGCACTTCCTTGTGATGAAGACTGTCAAAACGCCTTTTGTGATTAAAAATAAAAAATGAAAAAAAGAAAAGAATGTGCCAATTTTTGAGGAAAAAGTTGTTAATTTAAGAGGAAAAAGTCGCCAATTTGAGGAATGTCTGTTCTTTTCATCTTCTCTGTCCCCTCACCCCCCAGCCAGTCGCAGCAGATGACTGCCCCTCCCTGAGCCTGGTTCTGCTGGAGGTTTCTTGCTGTTAAAAGGGAGTTTTTCCTCTCCACCGTCGTCAAGTGCTTGCTCACAGGGGATCGCCTGATTGCTGGGGTCTTTCTGCAACTGTGGGGGTTCCCCCTACAGTTGATAATGCTATGAGATGACTGAAAACAAAATAGATGCCATTTCACAACAACAATGTCAGACAAAAAAGTTGACAATTTCAGAAAGAAAAACAAGCCAATTTATGAGAAAAAAAGGTTGCCAGGTTATGAAAAACAATTGTTTCAGAGAATTTTGTTTCCAATTTTAGAGAAAAAAGTTGACACTTTTAGAAAACAAAAAGTGAATTTATGAGGGACAAAAAGGCCAATTTACAGTAGGTGATTTGTTATTTTTTAACAAGGGGGATGAGGGGTATTCACCCATTTAGCATGAGGTACAAATATATAAATGCAAATTAGGTACAAATCTGCAAGAATAAAGGTGCAAAATATGACAAAAGATGCCAGTTTTTATTTTATTGTATTTAACCGTTATTTATACAGGGGAGGCCCACTTTTTCTAGGACGCCCTGATCACATTCACACAGGAAGTGGCCCAGTACAACCACACACTGGCCTGTGGCCACTGGGCAATTCACAATTACAATTTAATTAGAAGCATAAAAATTTAACCAGCAACCAGAGGGAACCTGCAAATCTACAAGAAAAAAGTTGAAATTTTACAGGAAAAAGGTTGCAAATTCACAAGAAAAAAGGCTACAAATTTATGAGAAAAAGTTGCAAATTTGTGCGAAAAAAAGTTGCAAATTTAGGAGAAAAAAGTTGCAAGTCAGAAAAGTTATAAATTTACAAGGAAAAAGTTGCAAATTTTTGAGAAGAAAGTTGCAAATTTCTGAAAAAAAGTTGCCAATTTAAGAGAAAAGGTGCAGATTTCTGAGAGAAAAAAGGTACAAATCTATGAAAAAAGTTGCAAATTTTGGAGAAAAAAGTTGCAAATTTATGACAAAGAAAAGCTGAAAATTTAAGAAAAAAGGTGCAAATTTGTGAAGAAAGCTACAAATGTATGAGGAAAAAGTTGCAAATTTACAAGAAGGAAGTTGCAAATTTATGAGAAAAAAGTTGCAAATTTATTAGAAAATAGTTAAAAATTTACACAAAAAAAGGTGCAATTAAAAAAGTTATAAATTTGTGAGAAAACAGATCACCTACTGCCTATTTATAAAAAAGTGGCCTGCTTTCACGAAAAACAATCATCAATTTATAAGGAAAAAATGCTAAATTAAGAGAAAAAAAGTGGCTAATTTCTAAGAAAAAAAGTCAAATTTCAGAGAAAAATGGCAACAATTCCCGTGGGAGAAAAATGCCAATTTATGAGACATAAATTCACCAATTTCTGAGAATTTTGTATTTTTTGCCAGTTTCACAGAAAAAAAAAGCCACCACTTTCAGATAAAAAAAGCTAATGTAAGAGAAATTTGGCGTATTTACGAGATAAAAATTGCCAATTTATGAGGGGAAAAATGTGTGATTGTGTTGCAAAAGTCCCACGGTGACAGAGAGCCCCTGAACTCACCACCACCTGGCCCTGATTCCTGCTGAAGTATTCATTCACATCCTTCAGAGCGGTGATGGCGCAGGCCCTGAAACAGAAAAACAAGCCAGCTTCAGAACCGCTCTGACCGTTTTAATCCTATCTTCCTCTCATGTGACGGCGGGACACACCGGCGGATCTTCATGGCCTCCTCATTGTCGGCTCTGAAGAACTCGTAGCTGTTGTAGGAGCGAGTGGCCTCTCGTCTGTACTGACCCACGTTGAACACTGAAGAATTAAACCATTAGAGAATAAAAATTTAACCAGCTTCGATACGAATGTTGGAAATTTACAAGAAAAAAGTGACAAATTTCTAAGAAAAGGCTGCAAACATTGACAAAAAAAAGCTGTGAATTTAAGAGAAAAAAAAAAAGTTAACTTACAAGGAAAAAGTGAAAAGAAATTGTGAAAAAAGATGAAAATTTATGAAGAAAAAAGTCCCAAATTTACAAAATAGGGCCACAGAATTACAAGGAAAAATTGACAAAAAAGCGACCCAAAAAGGATTAAGCAAAAGAAGATGGATGGATGTCACAAATTTAAAAGAAAAAAGGTCAAGAATTTACCAGGAAAAGTCAGAAAATCATGAAAAAAAAGCCAATGAATGAAGAGAAAATGTTACTGAAAGAAAACCAACTTTACTCAAAGAAGTGACAAATTTAAAAGAGAACTATGTCACAAATTCAAGAAAAAAGCCACAAAATTAATAAAAACAATGAAAAAAATTCTGAAAAAGTCATATCTACAGGGGGAAAAGGGAATGAATTGACAAAGAAATTTAGAATAAAAAGTAATAAATTCATGGAAAAACGGCCATACAATTAAAAAATACTGAAAAAAGTCACAAAATTACAGGAAAAATGGAATTAATTTGCAAAGAAATTTACGAAAAAGTCACAAATTCATGAAAAAAATGTCACTAACTTGCAAAGGAAAAAAATACAATTACACAAAAGAGGTGAAAAAAATTACGAGAAAAATGTCACTAATTTAAGAAAAAAAAAGCCACAAAATTAAAACAAAATACTGAAAAATAAAAAAAATGCCACTAAATTTCAAGGTAAAAAAATAAATCAAATTCACTGAAAAAGTCACAGATTTATTGGAAAAAAATGCCATATTTACCTGAAAAAGGTTAAACTTACAGGAGAAATATGTAACAAATTCAAGAAGAAAAGCCACAAAATTAAGAAAAACAATGGAAAAAAATTCTAAAAAGTTACAAATTTACTGGAAAAAAATGTCATATTTACTTGAAAAAGATAAATTCCACAATAAAAAAAAATTCACTAATTTACAGGGAGAAAGTCAAATTCATAAGAAAAAAGTCACAATTTTACAAAAAAACAAAAGTTCTAAATTTATGAGGAAAAACTCACAAATCTACAGGAAATGATGGGTGGTTGCTCTTGTTTGTCACCTCGGTGATAATTTAAGTCCTCTTAAATGCAGATTAAAGGATTGGCACTTTTAATGATAATTAACTTTTCACAAACAAATTAAGCCTTTTTAAGGCTCTATGGACGCCCTGCAGGACTACTTCCTGTTCTCATGGACTCTAACGTGGCCGGTACCTTTAGTGGGGACTCCAATCCAGTTCAAGTATCTGGTGAGTTTCTTGGAGATGTAGGTCTTCCCTCGGGCCGGCAGGCCCACCATCACGATCATGGTCGGGGAGTTGGTGAACTGAGGCACCGACGCTGAAACACGGACAGACAAAAAGAAGGAAAAAAAAAAATAAGGTTATGAAACTGAAGCGACGCTTCGCCATCACAGTCGGTCACTCATCAGGAAAATGAGCCCCAGTTCACCTCACCCTCCTCCTGTCATCACATGAGAAATCTGTCACTGTCGTCATTTTGAGGCCAACAGCTACCTAGCTTCTGCAGCAAACACAGCCTGAGCTAACTGACATGAAACCGATGAAGAGAGAATGTTGAACCCAAAATAAATGGTAATCAGATGCAGGGCTGTGTGGTGTGGGTGGTCGACGGCAGACGGCCGGTCCAAAACAACCCAGAGTTAGTTAGCTGCTGTTGGCAGCCTAGCTGCAGATGATGCTCTTTGACCGTCACAGACAGCGTGTAATAACCTGTAGTAAAATGAGCTAAAATAACGTTTAAGAATGAGCTACACTGTCTGGTCAAGTGTTGGCTGGCTATCACATCATTAGCTAACAGACCTGCCCGGCAGCTAGTCTGGCAGGCATTGTCCTTGGAGGAAAGAAGGAAGTTTTCCACTAAGCCTCGCCCTTCACACAGCTACAGCGCAGCTAGCTAGTGGCCCGATGACCATGGTTTTTACAGCTCATCTTCATAAATTCTAGTTACACCACTAGACATCCGAGGTCCCAGCTCATTCACTGATCCACAGTTATTTTGGTACATTTTTCCCAACAGGACATTGGTATTGAGACCGTTAGCAGGAGATTACTAAAACACGAAACAAATGGTACAGTATGTCCCGTACGCATTCCATATGGAACATTCCCAACTGCCGTAGATACGGAATGTTCCTTACGCAACGGTAGTGGTTCTACTTGCTAATTTAAAATCTACGGTTACTTGCATGTTCCGTACATGTTCCGTAGCAGTCCTGCTAGCTAATGGTCCGTACATGTTCCGTAGATACTATAAGCGTTCCGTACGGAACACCAGAAAACCATACCCATCGGAGACAGTTTGTTTATAAAGGATTTTTGTTTTTCTTATTGCATGTATTTATTCATTGATAATTGCCTCTACCAAGGGAGGAGGTAATGTTTTTGGAGGTGTTGGTTGGTTTGTCTGTTAGCAACATAACTCCAAAAGTTCTGAACAGATTTTGATGAAATTTTCAGGAAAGGTGTGTAATGGCACGGGGAACAGATAAGTAGATTTTGGTGGTGATCCAGATCATGATCTGGATCCAGGAATTTTTTAAATATTATTTTATATATTTATATTGCACTTTTCATGTACTGCCCCTTTAAAACGTATCCACAGAGTTAGGTGTGTGGCCACGCCATAGGGCCACGCACTTCCGCATTTATGTGAATTTTTTAAACAAAGGAGCCTCAAGCTCATAAACGATCTGTTGTCTAATGCTGGAGAAAGTATTTTTTTATAAGTGGGAGTATTTTTAACTGGGAGCATTGTCTGATGGGGAATACTGGTATATTAAAATGTTCAGAATGTACATGGAGCAACGCTAACTATTCCTTATAATCTTGGATTGATTTGTGGCTCATATCGCCCTCTTCTGTACAGTTAGTTTCAGAAAAAAAATGTAAACATTTATGTGGTCTGCAGAATATACACAATTCATACCGATAAGCAACGGTAGCAGTTTTTGACAAAGTAGCATAAATCAGTGGACTCTGCTGTCGATCGGCGCTACCGGTAGTATTTTTTGATAGGGCAGCACAAATCGACAGAACACCAGCAGACAAGGATGCGAGCCACAGGACCCACACGGTATGTAAACACAGTAAATTTCAGCACTGGACAATGTTTAATTTATTTGTTTGTGAAATCACAACAGGCCTGTTATATTCTGCTCGTTTATGACACACTGCAGTGATATGATACTGCACTGTTCTGTAATATTGCTTAATAATTATTAACCTTGTCAGTAAACTGTAAGAGAGAAGAGAGGAGGGAAAAAAAAGAAAACTGGCTTGGCAGATTCAATAAAACTTGATGCTGATTTAAGGTGGAATTGCCCAGCCTCAATGTATGGTCAATACAATTATGACAGCCTTGTTATTATAATGTAGTTGTTATATCTGATAAATGACCAGGACGGAGGCGAGTCTTCATGCAGCAACTAAGTCACTTTATTATGTGAACTTGAGTTTATATACAGAGTGGGCCGTGCCCGCCTGACGTCACCTTGTGGGTGGGCACGGCATCCCAGACACACACACTCTCATACATCACATCCCCCCCTTACAAAACTGGGAAACCACACACACAGTTGAACCTCCCAAATTTAGAAACCCAAATCACACACTAAGAACAGGGAGAACAATATACTGTAATGACGTCCTATCACATTCACACAAAACAATTAAACTGGACCTTGTCTCTTGAAAAATACAGCATAACCCCATATTACTCACATTCACTCCATGCACACCAACATCAAATATATACAAACTATACACCTTATTTTATATACATATATACACAGGTATTTACATAAGGACAAAGAAAAAAAATTCAAGTAACGCCAACGTCTCTGGGCAGCTTCCATCCACAAAAATGCCTCGGAGGCCCCGGGCACCCCCACAGCATATGTGCCCCTGGCCTCTGTCCACGTCCAGTGTCGAAGCCCCTCTCCCTGGCGAAGATGTCCCTTCCCGCCATAAGCTTCGTCTTCCTTCTGGCCCCGCAGTGCTGTTGTCCAGCGTGCCGTCCCACCATGTCCCTCGGACTGCACCCAACCGCCTTCAGCACTGCCATCATGGCTCCAACTAGTCCAACCCCCCGTGGCCGCACTCTGGTGAAAATGGAAATCCGTTCGTTGGCACCGTTCGCTGCCTCAGGCATCTCGCCGTACCGTCCAGCACCCTCGTCCAGGATGCTCCGCTGTGCTGCCACCGTGTCCAACTGCCGCTGCTCACTCCTGGGGCTTTCAGCTTTGCACTTGTTGGCAACCCTCTCCGACCCGGGTGTCTCGACGCAGCTCTCGACTCCCTCGTTCCATGAATCATGCTGCATAGCCTCCGTATTCGGCCACTGCTCACCTCCAGGACATGCACCATCACCCTTGTCGGGCCCGCTCACTGACCTGGGCTCCTCACCGCTGCATCCATCGCTCTCTGTGTCAGTGCTCCACTGCGCTGTCACCGTGTTCCACGGCTGCTGCTCCTCTCCAGAACATGCACCATCACCCTCGCTGGGCCCACTCACCGACCTGGGCTCCTCACCGCTGCATCCCGTGCTCTCGGTGTTGGTGCTCTGCTGCGCTGTCACCATGTCCTGCGGCCGCTGCTCCTCGCCAGGGCCGTCAGCCTGCCTGGCCTCCAGTGGCGGGGCTAACTCCTGCTGCGCCACCTTTCCGCCGGTGTTGGTCTCGCTTAACTTGGGCTCTCTCCATCTCTGCTCCAGTTCTGGCTCGAGGCCCAGTTTCACACCCTTAGCCCTGTTTCGGTGCAAAACTAGGCTGTCAGCTAGCCTGTCCATAGACTCCGACTGAGCCGTTAGCTCTCCCAAGCTAACTAGCTCTGGCATGTCCAGCGCCACAAGCCTCTTCGCCTGCAGTTCTCTGGCCCTCGCCCGCTCCATGAAGTGCGCCTCCATGAGCCCAACAACCTCTACATAGCCCTCACTCGTGCCCAGTGAGTCGAGAATCCTCCGGCCCTCCATGCCAAGGTTACGGGCCAGAAGGGCCCGCCACTGTCTTCCGCCAAGCCAAGGGAGACCCAGCGAGTTGATATACCCCTCAAACTCACGTCTCCACTGCGGCCACGAAATCACTGGCTCACCCGGGTTTTCCAGAAACGGCAACAGCCACTGATTTAGCCAGCACACCCCCATTCTTCTCCTCGTCGCCAAATGTTATATCTGATAAATGACCAGGACGGAGGCGAGTCTTCATGCAGCAACTAACTAACTTTATTATGTGAACTTGAGTTTATATACAGAGTGGGCCGTGTCACCCTGTGGGTGGGCACGGCATCCCAGACACACACATCTCATACATCACAAACTGGCTTGACAGATTCAATAAAACTTGATGCTTATTTAAGGTGGAATTGCCCAGCCTCAATGTATGGTCAATACAATTATGACAGTCTTGTTATTATAATGTAGTCATATAATATAGTCATATTGTTTTGGCTGCCATTTCTCTGTCTGTTAGCAGGATCACACAAAAACTCCTAGATGGATCTGGATGACATTTTTACCAGAGGTGGCCCTTGGCCCATAGATAAACTCATTAGATGCTGAAGGTGAGCCGTGAGTGTATACCTCTGCCAAGGCCCTATCTCGCAATGGATGGTGATATGGTTGGACAAAGGGACAGAGGGGAGGACAAAGGGAGGGAGGGGCAGAGCCTTGCCAGAGGTATGTGCTCTCTGAGTGCCTAGTAGTTGCAGTTGTCTTTATCTACAACCATCAAGGAACAGAACATGCTAAGTGCTAAATGCGGACTGTGACTCGTGACGAAGGCACATTGACACAGAACTGACAGCAGGCAGGACTGGCAGACGGCCCATACGGAACATGTGTGAACATGTTTGGTATGGTAACGTGTCCGGAATGTGTTCCATACCATTTGTTCTGGGTTTCAGTAGGCACCTCATTAGCATGGTTAGCTTTGTGATGCAAATCAGCATGATTGTGGATTTTATGGCTCATTTTCTCTCAGTTTTCTCATTAATCTACACCTCACACCATTCTGGCTCATTTCATTATGTTTTGTCTGTGATAGCCAGATAGATTTGGCAGGTCGGTCCACCAGGTACAAACAGAGAGGAATCCCCTAGTCTAGCTGCTAGGGGTGGGCAATATGGCCCAAAAATGATCCATGGGGTCTGATGAACCTCAGAAAATTTCATGTCATTCTGGCAAGTGGCACGTGAGTAATAAATGAAAGTTTTCAGCAATTCTTCCTTTAACCACTAGGTGCTATAACTTTTGTCAATTATTTTTATATAATATTTCTGTAAATTTTCACGATAACTGTATTCTTCACAATATCACAGAGTACAGTTTTTCTTTTAAATTTATAAAGTACAGTTTCACAGGTCAGTGTTAATTATGTTCAACATATTCAGTAAAAACAAAAACTGTTATTTCTCCAGTTTATAAAGAGCAGTCTACAATGTGTTTCAAACTTTTTTTTATTCTACAGCAAATATTACCAGAAAATATTGTAAACCACCACATCTTAAAGGCCAAATGTCACGTAACAGGGTACTTTAAATATCTTGAAACTAGATATAAAAGGGAACCGATCCGTTCGGGTCTTGGTGCATATGCTTCAGTAACAACGGAATATTCGTTAATTTAAAACTGCCGCGCTTGGCCTGACACGGCCCCTGGAATTGCCTGGGGAAGAAGGCGGAAGTGACGAAATCGACTGTACCCGAGTTTGATGCTTGGGGTATTTCAATTGATTGTTTATATGGAGACTGGAAGGTTGAAGTGAGCAACAAGAAAGAAAAAATTGGATATTTCACCCATACCTTAAAACGGGACTATCAGGGACAGCTGGGTAATAAGGGACACTTCTCTGGGAAATGTTTTCATACCTGTCAAGTGAGACGTTTTCGCCGTACTTCAACACCGTAAAAAGCGGCTATAAGGGACGGCGGAGCAACAAGGGACACCTCTCTGTGAAATGCCCCAAATGCAACTCGTGTTGTTATTGTCAAATATTTTAAGGATTCATGGATATTTGACAATAACAACACAACTCAGCGTCCGGCGCAAAATAAAAAAAAAAAAAAAGCAGAATTCTGTATTTGTAAGGTGATCTCTCTGTTCCTCAACCGCTGCCCAGCTGAACGTGTTAAACCATTGTCCTAATGACTTCTCATTGTAGTGAGAATAGCTCACGCTGAGCGATCAGCCCGCCCAGACAATCAAACTAATGAGTGACTCCACACTTGTCATTGTAGTGAGAATAGCTCACGCTGAGCGATCTGCCAGCACCAGCTGTGGGGGATCACAGACAGGACGTGTTCCTCAACACACTCAATTTTTTTTCCAGTATATTTTTCTTTTGGGCGTACAGAAATGGCAATACGCCCGTTTTTGCTAAAATTGCATTTTCCCCGTATTTTCCTTAAAATATTTGACAATAACAACACGAACTACATTTAAAACATTTCCCAGAAAAGTGTCCCACACCACTCCGCCGTCCCCCACAGCCGCGCTTGGCACCAAAATACGGCGAAAACGTTTCACTTGACAGGTATGCGCCTCCATTTTCATATTGATCTGGTCAATTTCTTGACAGCAGCGGCTCTCCTCCACTGTAATAATAATGGCTTCCGAAAAATCAATATTTATGGGGCGCCCTCGACAGACCCCCTTCGGCTTCACAATTCTGGAGGCGATTAATGTCCAGTTCAATGACATTTTCCACTGGTTCTGCTCTCTGGTCATCGTTGGAACTGTTGTCATCAGACAAAGCATCTGATTCCATCTCGGACGGCTCGAACCTGTAAGGTTCAATGCCTCTGTCACTGTCTGAACCACTGACAAAAAAAAAAGACCAAAAAAAAAAGACAAAACTAAACTAATTTGTTCACAATCGCTGTCACTTTCCGTCATGATTGTCCAATGTTGATAAGTGTGAATGTGGATAGGCAGGGCAGCCAGGGTACAACTGGTGATGTCAAAAACATGGGCGTGGTCCGGACTGGCTGTCACAAGCCAGCAAGCAAGGTGGGGCCTTCACCTGGTGTATTTTGTGCAATTATGTAAATACAGGTGGGTGATATGGTCTCCGGTATGAATATTTGGTTTAAGCTATGTGTATTTTATCTAAATTTGTTGTCATTTAGAAAAAAAAATTACGTGACATTTGGCCTTTAAGTGCACTAAGGGGTGGACTGGGACAAAAGTTCAGGCCGGGAATTTGACTTCATCCTAGGCCACCCTGTTGTTGGAAACCAGAAACCACTACAAGTTTAGTAGGCCAACATTTTAAAATAACAGGTATTAAACTAGTTATAAATGTAATTATAACCTTTGAGTGGGATGAAAATTATAAATTTGGATTTTAATAGTCAACTGATCTATTGATTATTAGAACAGCTGATTGACTAATCTTAATTTTAATCTGGTGCTGCTTCTGATTTCTTCACCTTTTCCAAATAAATACACAAGGTAAGAGACTTTAGGTAAAAAGTTACAATTCTGCATGAAAAAGGTCACGAATTTGTCACCAAAAACATTCAAAATTTTAAAAAATGTACCTTTATGAAAACATGTTGAAAAAATAAAACAAATTTAGGAGAGAATGGTAACAAGCAGATGAGTAAAGTTGGTACTGCAGACTACATATAGCCCATAGTTTTGAAAATTATAAAGGTTTTTCTTAAGACATCTGAATAGTCCCGAAAACATTGCCTTAAAAATGTAAGAACAATTTAGCTCTGCTGGGATAGGCTCCAGCCCCTCCACGACCCGAAAAGGATTAAGTGGAAGAAGATGGATGGATGGGTGGATAATGCAACCAGTTTATTACATTTAAAAACATAAACCCTAAACTACAGTATAAGCAGCTACAGCAGTATAATATAACCACAGACACTCATTCACCACATTACTTCTGTCTTCATCTTATTTCTGTGCTCTGGGGCATGAGGGGGTTTTGATCATTTTAACATCCATCCATCTTCTTCCGCTTAATCCTTTTCGGGTCACGGGGGGGCTGGAGCCTATCCCAGCATCTTTGGGCGAGAGGCAGGGTACACCCTGGACAGACCGCCAGTCCATCGCAGGGCCAACATATTAAATTAATTTAGTATGTTATTTCACCGGGTCAGGAAGAGGGTCTAAATAAAACAGGGAGGGAGTAGGTTCAGGTTCAGGTCCAGGTTCCTTTATTTGTACCCGTAGGTAGATTTGTTTTGCAGTCTGGTGACATCCATATTTACAAGCCACTAATTACATTCAACATAGACACAAACACAGACACACATGAAGCTGACTATAAACATGATAAAAATACTCAAGGCTCCATCAATCAGGGTATAAAAAGACAAAGAGATGGAAGAAAAACCAGATGTAAGAGAGAAGGGTCATATTAAAAAGTTAAAAACTAGTCAAAGAGGTTAAAAACTCAAAGGTCTAAAACCCAATAAAATATTTAGAACCCAAATAACATCCTACAAAAATAAGTAAATATAAAATGGAGTTAATAAATAGGTACCTAAATTATGTGCAATATATTGTTACAACTTGTTCAACTCTTTGACAGCAGCAGGAACAAAGCTGTTTTTGTAGCGCTGGGTTTTACTTTTTGGGACAGCAAACCTCCGTCTTGAGGGAAGAAGCTGAAAGTGGCAGAGCAAAGGGTGGGAGTCATCATTTAAAATGGAGATAGCCATCCTCTGTACTTGTCTGGTGTACAGGGATGTCAGGCTCATCTGTGACTCACCAAGCAAATGACTGGACCATCTAACTACCTGATCCAAGGATTTCCTCTGTTTCAGTTTTATCTGACCAAACCATGACACTAAAGAAAAGGATAAAACAGATTCAATAAAAGCCCGATAAAACATTGTCATTATGGTTCGGTCAATTTGGAAGCGTGCAAGTTTTCTCAAGCAATGCAAATGGTGCTGACCCTTTTTGCACACCCTTTCACAGTTCTCTTTAAAGTTTAAATTACTATCAATAATCGTCCCAAGATATTTGTAGGATTGTACACATTCGGTGGTCTGGCCTTTTAGTACGGTGACTTTGTGCCTGGGAGTCTTCCTCCTAAAGTCAATAATCATGTCTTTAGTTTTTGTCGTATTCAGCTGCAGGTAGGAATCCTCACACCAGTGAACAAAATCATCAACTACTGGGCCGTGGCCCCTCTCACCATCCTGGAGGAGACTGACAATAACTGAGTCATCAGCATACTTTATAATGTGTCTGTTGTCATGTCTGCTCCGACACATGTTTGTGTACAAGATGAAGAGTAGTGGTGACAACACACACCCCTGAGGAGAGCCAGTAGAAGAGCACTTTAGGTCAGACAATGTACCATTGACCCTTACTCTCTGCGTCCTGTTTTTTTTTTTTTTCCACAATATCTTTATTGAACCTTTTTTTTTTTTAACAAACATGATACAAACAATCAAACACTAACACTAAAGTACTACAAAAAAAAAATGCACTAAAAAACACCAACAAAATCAAATCTTCAACAATGCTCCTCTGTTTAGTCTAGACAATCCAATACATAAGTATACATATTATGTTCACCAGTTTGGAATTTACAAGGTCCACACACATCATTCACCTTCTTCTTCAAGAGTTATGTTTAAATTTTTTACATAATCAATAAAAGGTCTCCATATATTCTCAAACACAATTTCCTTTGATTTCAGTATATATGTTATTCTTTCTAAAGGAAGGTTTGTTAACATCTGTCTTAACCACTGAGTCACATCTGGTCTATGAGTCTTTTTCCATAATAGTGCAATACATTTTTTGGCATTAAGCAAACTGAGGTCTATGAATGTTCTTTCACTTTTATTAAAATTATGCTTTTCTGGGTACAGACCCAACAAAAACAGTTTAGGATTCAATATGATTTGTTTTGAGATTATTTTTTCAATTGTTACCCTCACCTCTTCCCAAAACATTCTTATTAATCTACATTCCCATACACAATGAAATAGGGTTCCTTTACTTTCCATGCATTTTGTGCATGTATCTGGTATATTTTTGTTATATCTATTTAACTCCTCCAGTGTAACATACATCCGCATTAACCATTTGAAATGTATCAATTTAAGGCAAACATTTATTGATTTGGTTTGAGCTTCTGTACAAGCCAATTCCCATTGTTCCTCTGAAATTTCAGTTTGCAGATCTTCTTTCCAGCAGTTTAATCTTTTCAGTGAATTTTCACTTGAAGATAGTGTCAATGAGTTATAAAACTCTGAAATAATACCCTTTCTTTTACTATCTTTCATCAACATTTTTTCCAAGGATGAATAGATAGGTCGAGTGAGAGCTTTATTTTGATTTGATCGAATAAAGTTTCTAAGTTGAAGATATTTTAAAAAAAATGTGTTCTATTGAGATTAAATTTGATCCTCAGCTCTTCAAAAGACATTATGTTTTCTGCACATGGCAAATATAAATCCTGAATCTTTTGTATCCCTTTTAAATTCCATACTTTAAAAACAGCGTCCGCTCTCCCTGGTTTAAAATATTGATTACCCCATATTGGACTAAATTGTGACAATAACTGTGGTTCTTCTAAATAGTTTTTAGCTTCACACCATATTTTGATCATATGCTTTACAAATGGATTTTTAACTTGTTTTTGTAATTTTTTTGCCGAATCTGAGTATATGAATATAGGAAGAGGTAAAGGTAAATTGTATGATTCCATTTCAGTCCAGTGAGGAAGATCATTTGATGAAAAATAATATGTCATAGACCTCAGTTGTGCCGACCAATAATACAACATAAAATTTGGACATTTCAGACCTCCACGATCAAATGGTAAATATAATAAAGACAGATGTAATCTAGCCCTCCTGTTGTTCCATATAAATTCCACTAACTTTTTTTTAATTCTTGAGAATAAATCTAAAGGTGGTGGTAAGGGAATGTATTGAAATAAATAAAGTATTTTAGGTAAGATATTACTTTTAAGTATATTAATTCTCCCGATCATCGACATTGGTAGTGACATACATCTCTGAAGTAACTCATCAATATCTGTCATTAAGGCTTCATAATTGACACTGGCGATTGATTCTAGCTTAGGCACAATTTGGATTCCTAAATATTTAAACTGATTTACAACATTGAATTGATTTACCTCAGGGGTTGGGTAATTTCTCTGGGTCTCATTTAGCATTAATATTGAAGATTTAGTTTTATTTATTTTATATCCTGATATTTCCCCAAAATTCTTTATTAAATTCAACAAGGTCGGAATTGATTTTTTAAGATTCGACATAAACAAAATTATGTCATCGGCATACAGGGAGATTTTATGTTCTGTTGGTCCAACTTTAATTCCATATATTTGTGACTGTAGACGTATCGCCATCGCTAAAGGTTCAATTGCCATAGTAAACAGTAAAGGTGAAAGTGGACAGCCTTGTCGACATCCTCTATTGATTTTTATTGATTTTGAAATATTGTTATTTGTTAGGATTTCTGCTGTAGCATTATTATATATTATCTGAACCCATTTTATGAAATTATTTCCAAGTCCAAACCTTTGTAAGACTTCAAAAAGAAAGGGCCATTCAACTCTATCAAAGGCTTTTTCGGCATCCAGTGATAAGAGAGCTGTATCCGGTGCTTCTTTATTAGAATAAATAATATTAAATAGTCTTCTTACATTATGGAAGCCTCGTCTTCCCTTTATAAAGCCATTCTGATCTCGATTAATAATATTTGGTAAAATTTCTTGTATTCGTCTTGCTAAAATTTTACAGATTATCTTAAGGTCGGCATTTAATAGGCTTATTGGTCTCATATTTTCACATTTATTAGAGGGCTTACCTGGTTTTGGCAACAGTATAATTAAGGCATTATTCATATATGATGGTAAATTACTATTTTGAAATGCTTCTAAAACCATTTCCAAAAAAGGTTTTGTTAATTTATTCTTAAATTTTTTATAAAGGTCACCTGGAAGACCATCTGGTCCTGCACTTTTTCCTGATTTCATATTATCAATGGCTAGTCCAACTTCTTCTTGACTAATTTTAGACTCCAGTATCTCCCTATTTTCATTTGGAATACACGGTATAAATAGTTCGTTCAAAAACCCATGTAGTTTTGTTAAGTCAGATTCATTTTTGGTATCATAATTTTTCATAGTAATCTCTAAAGGCTCTATTAATTTCTAAAGGATCTATAACTACCTGTCCATTACTTATAATACTGGTAATTGGTGTTTTAGATTCTAATTGTTTAATCTGCCATGCCAATAACTTTCCTGATTTTTCACCTTGTTCATAAAAAGATTGTTTCAATCTTAGAAGACTCGAGGCAGCTCTATTCGCTGTTTTTTTGTCATATTCAGCTCTCAAAATCAGTAATTCGTTCTCCAACCTTGGATCTCTTCCTGCATATACTCTTTCTTGAAGAATTTTTATTTTATGTTCCAATTGGACTCTCTCCTCTCGAGTCTTCTTAGATTTTGAACCTGTATAACTAATAATATGTCCCCTAATAAAAGCTTTGAAAGCCTCCCACTTTACACATGCTGATGTTTGTGTAGTATTGATGTCAAAGAACTCATCTATCTGTTTTTCTATGTATTTAACAAATTCCTCATCCTGAAGCTATTTATGCTGAAATTGCCATCTACCTGGTTCCTTTGTCAATTTCTTATCTACATATATTAGACAGCAGGGTGCATGATCAGAGATCACAATGTTATCATAAAAACAGTTTTGAATCTTGGACCTTAATTCTGTGGAGATCAAAAAATAATCAATACGTGAGAATGTCTTGTAGGTATTGGAATAACAAGAGTATGCTTTAACTTGTGGTTTCATTTCTCTCCATATATCTATCAATTTCAATTCTTTCATAAAATGATTAATGGTCATCCTACATCCATTGTGCGTACAGTCCAGTCCTGTTGATCTATCTATACAGGGATTCAATGTACAATTAAAATCCCCTGCTATTATATGTTGCCCTGTAAGTGATGATAAGATAAGAAATAAATTAGCAAAGAACTTTTGATCATCTATATTGGGACCATATAAGTTCACCAAGTATATATTTTCTAATAGCAAAGATCCTTGAATGATTACATATCTTCCAAATTTGTCTCCAATTACATTTTTCACTTGAAATGGGACTGATTTATGTATGAGAGTCATAACTCCCCTGGCTCGGGATGAAAATGATGAGGTGAAAACATTTCCTTGCCATCTACTCCTAATTCTTTTTACATCCTCCTCTATTAGATGAGTTTCTTGTAAAAACAATTTTTGAACCCATGTCTTTTATTTTATTCATAACTTGTTTAAGTTTTTTTAAATTTTGTAGACCTCTGCAATTCCATGAAGTTAAATTAAGATTAACGCTTTGATTTATGATCAATAGGGAGTTTGGGATTACCTTGCAGTGTAAACATGCTCAAACAGAAAAGCAAAAAAATGAGTGGTTGAACATTCACCCTACAAACTACACACAAACAAATTCCCCCTTCCCACATTTGTGGCAATCCCCCCAAAAACAAAAGAAAAATTCTGTCTCCCGATATAGCCATCGACCGTTCCACACCCACGAGGATCAGCCAAAGCCACTCCTCCTTCATCCTCCCAATCACCCTAACTCTACTGCTTTTAATAACGTAACATTAACTCTCTTCTGTAATTTTCCAATTTAACTCCAAAATTTTATAGCAATTTTGTACTTCTTTTTTTTTTAATTTTTTTTTTATTATGTAATACAATCTATATTTTGTAATCTTGTTATATGCTTCTAATCAGTTAAATGCTCAAATATTCTACCCTATATTCTGTTCATGCTTAGCTCCCACCAGTCTCTTCCTGGATCTTCTTGATGAGCTCCTGCGCCTCCTCGGGGGTCTTGAAGATGTGTGTTCTGCCCTCATATGTGACCAGAAGTCTTGCAGGGTGAATCACTCCATGACGAATCTCAAGGTTGCGCAGTTCTTTACGGATGGGGTCAAACTGCTTCCTTAATTGTTGGATTCTTGAGGCCAAATCTGGGTAGAACCGCACCTGCTGATCTTGGTATTTAATTTCTCCTTTGGCCCGCACCGCGTTGGAGATCGTCATCCTGTCTCTGTAGCTAAGGAACTTCATAATTAGCGTCCTCGGTGCTGCCTTGTTACCTCTCGGTGGGCCAATTCGGTGGGAGCTTTCCAAGACGACTGATGATTTTAGCTCCGCGTTGTTCAGCGCCTCCGGGATCCACCCCTCCAAAAAGGAGCATGAATCACGACCTTCGGCTCCCTCCGGTAAACCCACCAGCCTCAGGTTGTTCCATCTGGACCGGGACTCCAAGTCCAGAACGTTATTTTCCAGATCTTTATTTTTTTTTTTCCAAAGTGCGCACCTTTATTTGAAGTCCGCTGATTTCATCCTCCGCACTAGAAACACGAAGCTCCGCCTGCGTCACTCGCTCCACACAGTCACCCAACTCCTTTCTCATTGCATCCAACGCTGCCATAATCCCATCAAGTTTAGCGGAAAAGTCTGCTCTCATTGAGCTAATGGCAGCCAGCACTGCACCTGTGCCGCCATCATCAGCAGTTACCGCACCACCGCTAGTTTCATCCGCCATATCTGCAGCTTTTTCTACTGCGCCACAAACTTTAAAGTCCGTTAATTTGGACTGCTTCGGCGATTCAATTTTTCCCCCGCTTGATTTCCCAGCCTTAGTCTTCCCCGGCATATCCTCACCCAAACGCTGGGAAAAGTTCTGTTCCAAATGAGAGAGTTATTTGCCGAATCTTTATTTCCAGGAGCAGAGCAGAGTGATACGTGTCCTTCTAGGCGGCCGCCATAACCGGAAGTCCCTCTCTGCGTCCTGTTGGTTAAGAAATCCAGAATCCAACCCATCAGATTATTGCTCAAATCAAATTGTTGCAGGAGCCTTTCAACTAAGATATGAGGTTGGATTGTATTAAAGGTGGAGGAAAAGTCCACAAATAAAAGCCTGGCATGTGTCCCATTAAAATCCAGATGTTTAAAAAGCATGTTAAACAGAGTGACAGTGGCATCCTCCACTCCTCTGTGAGGCCTATAGGCAAACTGCAGAGGATCCAATGCATGCTCAGTCTGCTTTAGGACCTCACATCTGACCAGTTTTTCAAAAATTTTCATTAAAAGTGAAGTCAAAGCAACTGGTCTAAAGTCGTTTACTGTTTTAGGACAGCTGAATTTTGGAACGGGGACAACCACGGCATCTTTCCAGATCTTATGCACATGTTGTGTCTGTAAGGACTTATTGAAAATATAATGAAATATAGGACTCAGTTCATGTGCACAGGACTTTACCAAGCGCCCACATATATTATCAGGGCCCTGACTTTTGTTCACTTTTACAGCGCAGAACTCCCTTTTAACATCCTGCACCTCAATATTAAAGTGCTGATTGTCTTTGAGATTCTGTTTCAAATCTTGGGTTTCTGTGCTAAAATCAAAGGAGTCAAAACGACCATAAAAACAATTAAGAGCATTAGTCAGCTCTGTGTCTGAATAAAAACCATCTAAAAACACACGACTGCTGCGTTCTGTACTCTGAAGGCCTGCAATAGTTTTCATACTGGCCCAGGCTGAACCAAGTTTCTTTGTTGCCATCTTGCTTTCCAATTCTGATTTATAATTCTGTTTTGCTCTTAAAATTTCGGACTTCAGCTCTTTTGTGGCAACCTGTAGCTCAGAAACAGACCCCTGTTTAAAGGCAAGTGCTTTCCTCTGTAAGCAGGATTTAACTGATTTTGTAACCCATGTCTTGTTGTTGGGATATATTTTGACACGTTTACGTAGAACGATCGTATTTTTACAGAAAGCCATGTATGAGCATGTGACGTCCACCAAAGAGTCCAAATCATCCCTGCAGGACAGTGTGAACATCTCCCAGTCTGTACAGTTAAAGCATTCCTGGAGGCAGTGCACTGAATACTCTGTCCACACATCAATGTCTCTGGTCTCCACCTTGCCTCTTCTGAGAGCAGTTTTATATGTGGACAGCAAATGTACACAGATGTGATCTGAGGATCCTAAAGGAGGAAGGGGGAGTGATTTATAGGCCCTCTCTATGGATCCATAGCACAGGTCCAATGTCTTTTTTCGCCTGGTTGGGCAGGAGACATACTGATAAAAGTTTTTAAGTGTCTTCTTTAAAGAAACATGGTTAAAATCCCCAAGAATGAAGTTTGGCGCCTCTGGAGAAATTGACTGCAGCCGCTGGACCACATCAAAGACGGTGCTGGAGGCGGAGTCAGCGTCTGCCCTCGGGTGAATGTAAACAGTGGTGATGAAAGGTTGGGGGAACTCGCAAGGCAAATAAAAGGGGCGTAGTGACACAGACAGCAGCTCCACATCGGGTGTACAGATGCGCTCTCTGACCGTGACAGATGTGCAGTACTGCTTATTAATATATAAACATATGCCGCCCCCCTGACGTTTCCCAGTTAGCTCTTCCTGCCGATCAGAGCGCAGTGGGGCTCCAAAGCCGTCAATCCACAGGTCTGCGTCTCGGTCATGCGCAGTAAGCCAAGACTCGTTGAAAGCCATGACACAGCAGTTCTTAAAGTCCTTCTGGTAGCGTACATTCCCTTGAATTTCATCCACCTTGTTCCTCAGAGATTGTACGTTCCCAAAAATCATAGAAGGAAGAGGAATGTTACCAAACTGACGTCTTCTCAGGCGCAATTTCACGCCTCCACGCTTCCCGCGTTTCCTTCTCCCGTCTCTCTTTTCACTGCTGTGTCCATGAACGTCTCTCAAAATAAAGTCCGGCAGTTGTGGCTTAGACTCAATCACAGACGCTGCATCAACCGTGTTTAAATGCAGCAACATGTCCCTGGAATAATGTATTCTGCCCGCCATGATGCCGATTGCGTTTACCTCAGAGACAAAGAGCCGGAGGAAAAGTAGCAGCAGTGCAAAAAAGGGGAGGAAGTCCATACTGATGGAACCAGGGAGCTCTTCGCCATACAGTCCACAAACATTCCAGGACAGAAACGACACAGAGAATTTCGTAAAAACACATTAAAGTGCATAAAAACAGACACACAGACGATGGACTTTTTCCACCAGCTGCCGGTCGCTGCGTGCGCATGCGCCCCGTAGGCTCATGCGTTCCTGGCACTCAGGAGGAGCGCCAGGAGTGTGTGGAGTGTGTCAAATAAGAGGCTGATTCATGGCAGACAGTTTATTACACTCTTCACATCTCTCAAGCACAGAACAGACTGACACATTTTAGCAGGCACTCTTCTTTTACCCAAATCTCTCCTCACAAGTTTCATGGCATTTTCCCACACACAACATGACATTTGCATTACACTGCATTCAACCCCCTACATCCTTGACTCCTTCCTGCTATCTCGCCAGGAACCTCCTGAACTCTCCGTAGGAGTAGGCTTATTTAAAAGTATTATTTCATCATTTGGCCTACCTGTCTACCGTTTCCCCCAAACAAGACACTTCTGCAGGTAAATGACCACTGCATCGGACCTCCAGTCTCTCTCTTTCTCTCAGTTTACCCGCGTTAGAAATCTCCTTTGCACAGACAACTCTGGGGGCTGTTAACGTTTTTTTTCTTCCCCCCTCTTTCGGTTGGTTGAATAAATCAATCTGGAGTAGCCACAAGGGAACGAAAATACACCTCTGGATACTTTGGAGTCTGGACGTCAACAACACTGCTTCAAGGTGAAGCAAAACTTCACTGAAGCCATGTTATTGGCATGCTTTGGGTATCTTGAAAGGTGCTATATAAATGCAATCCATTATTATTATTATTATTATTATTATTATTATATCCCATCATTGCCACAAGACATCAATTTCTCAGTCAAATGATCAACCAAGCTTTGAACATAAATTTCATTCACAGACATTATTTTAGCTTATTTTATTATAGTTTATTAAACTCTGGACTGGACATCTCCTTGATTAGCATTGGTTAGCTACTGTTACCAGAGTTAGCCATTGACTTGTTCAGGGTTGTTCCTGTGCTTATTACACCCCAGGGAGCCATCAACCACTCAAAGTCCCCCAGTCTCTGATAATGCTTTATTTGAGCTTTTAAATGCCAACAGTCAGGCAATATTTATTAGTGCGTTATTTAATCTGACAACCAAAGCGTTAAGCTAACATTAGCCTTAAACATGGCATCACCATCAAAACACAAATTTCAGAACGAGGCTAACAGTTGAAGCAATATGCTATACAACAGCCCATTTTGAGGATGACTCCTTCCCCGTGTGTAAAATGAGACTGCAATGATTAAACCCTGAGGTATTTCCATCAAATCCTGTCACAGACATTTCATTAACACCTCTGGGAGCTCAGTCAACATGTGGAAAAAAGAGCATGAGAGGGGATTGTTAATTAAAACAAAACATAGAAATTGTCTTAGCTTTATTAAACAGAGTAAAATGGTAAATTTACATTCCCATGTCATCCCCCCCAAATGCCGAGTCATCACCAGCAGAGAGAATCAAAGGAGGAACGACTGATCATGGTGTGAACACACGACAGTATGGTGACACCCCCCCCCCCCCCAGACACACACACACACAGCAGGGGTCTGCAACCTGCAGCTCCACAGCCAGATGTGGCTCCTCGTGGCTTTAACCAAAAACATGTACGGTGACGAGAGAAAGTGGGCAAATTTACATGAATAAAGTCGCACATTAATTAGTAGAAAAGATGCTAAACTAGGATTAAAAAATAAAAAATAACTTATCACAAATTTATCAGGAACTGGTTGTAAATTTGAGGGGAAAAAATGCTATAAGTGGCCGTTTCTACAGTAGACGTCTGTTTACTTCTGAGGGGTGAATGACCTTCAGGCTACATACAGCACTCGCACAAAACAATGATGACTTCACTGAAGTGCCATTTTATTCTGAAAAAAAAATCAATTTTTTTTTTACTTGTAAATTTGAAAGTTATTTCTTATAAACTGTTCCTTTATTATTCTTGTAAATTTTATATTTGTTCTTCTAAATTTCAGACTTATTTCTGGTAAATTCACAATTTTATTCCCATAAATGAGCTACTTTTTTCTTATAAATTGAGATATATTTCGGGTAAAGCATCATCTATTTTTTTGACAGTTTAAAAAATTTTTAATGGTAAGTTTACAAGCTAATTTTCATTTTAAAATATAACTTTTCCCCTATAAATTTTATTTATTTTTTATTTTTTGATTTTTAATTTCTTTTAGAACTTTTGCCTTTATTTCTTACTTGGCTTAAATTTGCAACTTTTTTCCTTCTAAACTGAAATGTATTTCCAGTCAAGTGTCAAGGACTTTTTTTCTGATAAATTTACAATTTTCAATAATAAAATTACAAGTTATTTCCCCCATAAATTTGAAACAATTTTTGATGAATGTGCAAATTATCTGATAAACTGACTTCTTTTTTTTGTTTTTTTTTTATTTTGTTTTCTGTAAATTTAAGATTTTTGTCAGCTAAATTCAAAATTTTATTCCTGTATATTCTTATAAATTTGCTGCTTTTTTCCTTGTAAATTTGGGACTAGATTCTGGTAAATTCAAAACTTTTCAAACCAATTTATTACTTAAAAATAAACAGACATTGTTTTGGTAAAATAACATCTATTTTTCTGATTAATTCATTACTTTGTGAACTACTTTCCCAGTAATCTTACAACTTTTTCCTGGCAAATTTGAAAGTTTTTTTCTATTAAATTTTCAGTTTATTTCTTATAAACTGTAACTGTATTTCTGGTAAATTAACAATTTTATTCCCATAAATGTGCTACCTTTTTCTTATAAATTGAGATATATTTCTGGTCAAGTGTCAGCTATTTTTCAGACAATTTTACAATTTTCAGTGGTAAGTTTACAAGCTAATTTTCATTAAAAAAAAAATTTTCCCTATAAATTTCCTATTTTTGATTTATTTTTTTTTTTTTTTTAGAACTTTTACCTTTTTTCCTTGCATACTTGCATCAAATTTGCAACTTTTTCCATGTATTTCTGGTCAAATGTCAGTGATTTTTTTTTTCGGATAAATTTACTATTTCAATAGTAAATTTACAAGTTATTTTCTCCCATAAATTTCAAACATTTTTTGATGAATTTGAAAATTATTTCATATAAACTGTGACTTCATTTTTTCTTTTCTTTTGGTAAATGTTATTTTGTTCTGTAAAATTGAGATTTATTTGTGCTAAATTCAACATTTTATTCCTGTAAATTTGAAAACATTTTCTTGTAAGATGTGAATTTATTACTTATAAATTTGCTGCATTTTTTCCTTGCAAATTTGGGACTAATTTCTGGTCAAACCAGTTTATGACTTCTTTAAAATAAATAAACTGAGATACATTTTTTTTTCTTAAAATAACATCTATTTTTCTCATAAATTCACTACTTTATAAACTACTTTCCCCTAATAATCTTACAACTTCCATCCATCCATCCATCTTCTACCGCTTAATCCTTTCGGGTCGCGGGGGGGCTGGAGCCTATCCCAGCATCTTTGGGCGAGAGGCAGGGTACACCCTGGACAGATCGCCAGTCCATCACAGGGCCAACACAGAGAGACAGACAACCATTCACTCTCACATCCATACCTAAGGACAATTTAGAATCCCCAGTTTTGATGCCAATTAACCTAACTTGCATGTTTTTGGCATGTGGGAGGAAACCGGAGTGCCCGGAGTAAACCCACGCAGACACGGGGAGAACATGCAAACTCCACACAGAAGGGTCACCGATGGTCTGGGGGCGGGATCGAACCCACGATGGTCAAGGGTGGAATCGATCCCATGACCTTCTTGCTGTGCTGCCACTGTGCTAACCACTGCGCCACCGTGCTGCCCATCTTACAACTTTTCCCCATAAATTTGAAAGTTTTTTCTATTAAATTTGTAATTAATTTCTTATAAACTAACTTTATTTCTTGTAAATTTCAGACTTATTTCTAGTAAATTCACAGTTTTATTCTTGTAAATTTGTAACTTTGCTCTTATAAATTCTGACAACTTTTCTTGCAAATGCGACACTTTTATCCTGGGAAATCTCCAACAGTTTTCCAGGGGAATTCACTCCTTTTTTCCCCTGGAAAATCAAGTCTCCCATAAATCAGCTGTCCTCAGGCTGAACGGTGACACACAATCAGTCGTTGCTCCACTCCTCCTCTGATTAAAAACACAAGCACCAACACGTCCCATCAAATAAAAGAAACCCGCTCAATCACAAACTCACAGCCTCGCCGTCTGCTCAGCCGGCTTGCCAACCACGGACCCCACGTCTTCTCCAGGGGATTCTGGGTAAGTTTCCCCTGAGTCTGGTCCATGTCTATCTCTGTTTCTGACAGAGATAAAGAGGATCTCTGTGGCTCAGCCTTCACTTTTTAACCTGATCGGAGCCACGCCCACTCAGTGTAACTGCTCATACGAAACCAAGCCTATGATTGGTTGTCAGTTAGCTGATTGGGTCACAGCACGTGCGGGAGTAAACTTTGACCCTGGCGCCGTGGAAGGTGCCGTAACGTGAGAAGGTTGGTGATGACACCCAGTGAAAACATCCTCTCTGTGTGTGTGTACCTAAATCTTATACTGAAAAAAAATGCTGACTCGTCACTTTAAGACTCCTGAGAAACACTAGTTAATGTTCGACTTGGGGATGGGTGATAGGGATGTGCCAATAGCAGCTTTTTTAATGCCCGATCTGATCCAATATTTTTAAAGACGCACTCCAGCGGCTCTAAAACCACCAAAAACACCATCAAAAACAAATGTCTTTTGCCCAAAATAGTATATTGTGGCTTTTTATACACAAAATAATTTTCATTGCCTTAGAATTGCTTGAAAAAGCTTTTTACATCTTTCACCTACTTAAGTATGCACAGATCTATGAATATTCTAATTAGCTCCACCCATACTCTTGCCCACCAATAGCTGGAAGAACAAGACTTGAAGATGCTCCACACTGTGTGTGCTTATATATTTACATATTTATTCCATCTAGCTACAATGCTGCGCACTGTGTTTATATATTCATATATTTATTCCATCTAGCTACAATGCTCCGCACTGTGTTTATATATTTATATATTTTTTCCATCTAGCTACAATGCTCCGCACTGTGTGTCTATATATTTTTGTTTATATGTACATATGTATACTCGCTGCTCTTGTTTTTCTTGCCTTCTGATTGTTGCTCTGAGTGTTACTATCCCTGTGCTATTGCAATCCTGGAATTTCCCCACTGTGGAACTAATAAAGGCTTATCGTATCTTATCTTATCTTACTTTGAGCCACGGCTCCGAGAAGGCGATCAAACTTGAGGAAGGATCATTCTTGGTGGAGCGGAAAGTCGCTGCCCGGCCCCACATGGAGACTGAAGGCCTCCCCACCGGTTTCTGGTTGCTCACTCACCAAGGATCCCCCGGCGAGCGGCACGGTGCCCCATCCGTCAGCAACTGAGAGCAGCTTGCTGGGACCTCCCAGCGAGGTGCCCCACCCACCGGCAAAGTGAGCTGAGAGCAGCTCGCTGAGACCATGGTCTCGGTGAGATCAACTCACTGGAGGCCGGTGGTCCAGCGTGCCTGCCCGATGCCATGGAACCATGACAGCAACGGTCGGGACAGGCGGTGGTCTTGGTGCCTTCATCCCCCTAAGAGCAGACATCTCTCTCTGGTTCAGTCTTCCGACCATGTGCCTCCCATTCCACCGTCTCCCAGGACGCAGGATGAAATGCAGGCTGCTAACCCATGTCCTCTCTTCTGCATTTTAGCAGGGACACTGAGGTTTTCCTGAATAAAATTAATCATTGCTGTTGCATTTTCACGTCTGTGGGTAAGACATGTAATTTACAGGGTTAAAGCAAAAATACATATCCTGAGCCTGAACTTTTTCGGGGAGCAGGATCACAGGGGTAGAGACACGCGCGCGCACTCATATCCATTTTATATATATATATATATATATATATATATACAGTGATCCCTCGCTACTTCGCGCCTCACCTTTCACGCCCTCAGTGCATCGCGGATTTTTCAAAAATATTCATCAAAAATTCAAAATTGAGAAAAAAGTTGCCCGGGCGCTAGCAGAAGGCAGGGAGACTACACGGAGAGCCGGCACAACTCAAAATCCACCTCTCTGATTCGCTGGCCAGCACCCCCCCCCCTAAGAGATTTTGTTCACGTGTTGGCTCGGCTCAGGAATCTCGCAAGCTGATTGGCCGAGACGTCGCTGCTGCCTTTACGCCTCCTCCTGCTGCCTCTACGCCTTCCCGTCGAGAGAGAGAGTGAGAGAATGAACGTACGTATTATTTATATTATTTATACATTATTTTATGTATATTATTTATATTATTAATATTTTATTTACATGTTTCAAACTATTCTTTAATGTTCTAATGATAACATATGCATTTATAGGGTTAATATACACTTATTGATATTATATATACGCAAAAAAATGTATGTAAAAAATGGGGGGGGGGGTGACGCTACTTCGCAGTTTTTCACTTTTCGCGGTCGGTTCTGGACCCCATTAACCGCGATAAGTGAGGGATCACTGTATATATATATATATATATATATATATATATATATACACACACACATATATACAATGGGGAAAAAAGTATTTAGTCAGCCACCAATTGTGCAAGTTCTCCCACTTAAAAGATGAGAGAGGTCTCCAATTTTCATCATAGGTATACCTCAACTATGAGAGACAAAATGAGAAAAAAAAAAATCCAGAAAATCACATTGAAGGATTTTTTTTTTTTTGTAACTTAGATTTTTATTCATTTTTCATCATATATAATGCATTCAGATCACATTCTACATTTAAAAAACAAAGGGGTTAGGGTAGGGAAAAATAAAAAAAAATAAACAAAATAAAAATAAAAAAAAAAAATAAAAAAAAAAAAAATAAAAGGGGGGGGGGGACAAATGTTGGAGCATCAAGTTTTTAGTTTCCATCTCTTAATTCTTCTGGTTTTTTCAGTGTCTTTGGTTATTCTTTCAATTTCTGCCTCGTTGTTGCACTTTGTAGTGTGTCCATTTCCGCCATTTTTTCTCCCATATTCCTTCTTGCATTCTTCGTCGATATGTTAGTTTTTCCATCATACGTATGTCCTCAACAATGTCAGTCCATTGTTCTTGGTCAGGAAGAACTTCTGATCGCCATTTTTTTGTGATAGTTTTTTTACATGCAATCAACAAGATTTTAACTAGATATCTGTCCTCAGCCTGTATAACACTGTCTTTTTTAAGATCACATAAGTACATCAGGTTACAGTTCATTGGTATATTATATCCTAATATCCTCTGTATTGTCACATGCATAGATTTCCAAAATGATGATATTTTGTAGCATTTCCAAAACATATGTGAGTGGTCTGCATTTTGAGCCCCACATCCCCTCCAGCATAGAGATTGGGTATTTGTATATTTTCCTTGAATCTGTGGTGTAATGAAAAAGCGAATCAGGTTTTTCCATCCAAATTCCCTCCATGCCCTTGAATTTGTTGATGTGTGTTGTGTTTTCCATATTTCCTGCCAGCTTTCTTCTGTTATGTTTAAATTGAGCTCTTTCTCCCATTTCTCCTTTATATAGTTACTTGTATGATTGTTTGTCATAAGTTTCTGATATAGTTTTGAAATAATTCTTATTTTATTTCCTGCATATGAGCTTAAAATAAGTTGTATAATCTCGTTCACATCTGTTTGGAGGTTATGCCTAATCTTCTTCATATAGTAATCTCTCATCTGCAGATATCTGAAAAATTCCGATCTTTCTAATTTAAATTTTCTCCTGATATTTACAAAGCTCCCGAGATCTTTTTTTCCGATATTGCCCCATGCTGTGATTCCCTTGTTCACCAGATTTTTGTATCCCCTATCTTGTTTTGCCGGTTCAAACTGACTGTCAAATGCTACCCATTTCAATAGTTTTATGTCTTCCTTTATATTATACTTTTGTACTATTTTATACCACAGTTCTAAAGTAAATTTAGTGATTGGGTCTATTTGTTTGATTTGCTTATATGCATCTTTATCCCCTATTATGCTTTGTACTGGGAGTCCCTCAATTTCCTTTTCCATTTCTTTCCATTTTGCCTCATATCCCTCGTCGCACCAACATATGATATATCTTATTTGTGCTGAGTAGTAATATTCCTTTAGACTCGGTAGGCCCATGCCTCCTTTCTCTTTTGGTAATTGGAGGGTTTTATATTTCACTCTTGGTTTTTTACCTCCCCAAACAAATCTCGATATCATCCTGTCCCACTTTGAGAATTGGGCATCTGGAATCTCTGTTGGTATAGCCTGGAAGAGGTAAAGTAATCTAGGTTGTATGCTGATTTTGACTGTCTCAATTTTTGAATTCAGATCCATATTTAAGATTGACCATCTATCAATATCTTTTTTTATTTCTTGTTCCAACCTATCATAGTTTGCTTTATATATTTTGCTTAGGTCTTTAGGTATGTTCACTCCAAGGTATTTTATTTCTTTTTGCTTCCAGTTTAGTTTGATCTTATCAGTTATCTGGTTTAGAGGGTTATAGTGGAATGTCAGTATTTGTGTTTTTGTTATGTTTATCTTGTATCCTGATAATTTTCCAAAATTTTCTATCAAGTTCATCATTTCCATTATTGATTTATCTGGTTGTTCAAGGTAAACTATAATATCGTCTGCAAATAGCCCAATCTTGTGTTCCGCCCCCTTTATTGTTACACCTTTTAATTTCTTATTTTGTCGTATCGCTTGAGCCAATGGTTCTATGAACAGAGCAAACAAGGTGGGCGATAAGCAGCATCCCTGCCTAGTTGATCTTTGTATATTTACTTTGTCTGTTAAGCTACCGTTTATCTTGATTCTTGCCACAGGTTCTTGATATAGCGTCCTTATGCATTGTACTGATTTTTCGTTAAATCCAAAGCGCTCCAGTACACTATATAGGAATTTCCAGTTAACCCTGTCAAATGCTTTTTCTGCGTCTAAACTCATTATTACTGCGCTTTTCTTTTCTTTATGTATTTGGTTAATTATATGTATTGTTCTCCTGATATTGTCATGTGTTTGGCGTCCCTCTATGAATCCAGTTTGATCATCTTCTATCAATTCCGTCAAGAATGTCTTTATTCGTTTACATATAATTGTTGTGTATATTTTATAATCTACATTTAATAAAGAGATTGGTCTATAGTTTCCGCATTGTTCTTTATCTTTCCCTGGTTTTAAAATAACTGAAATGATTGCTTCGTTCCATGTTGGAGGTATTTTGTTGTTGTTCAGCGTCCAATTAAATGACTTTAGGAGTTGTGGCATGAGTTCTTCTATAAACAGTTTATAAAACTCAGATGGGTATCCATCACTACCTGGTGATTTACCGTTTTTAAGTGACTTAATCACATCTCTGATCTCTTGTGTTGTTATTTCTGCTGTTAGTTTTTCATTTTGTTGATTTCCTATTGATGGCAAGTCCAATGTGTCTAGAAATTTTTTGATATCTTTAGTATTTGTTTCTTCAGGTTGCGAGTATAGTTCTTGGTAGAAATTATGGAAAATTTCTTCGATGTTTTCTGGGTTAACTGTGGTTTTATTTGTGGTGGGGTCTTTAATCTTGTATACATTATTCATTGTTTGTTGTTTTCTTAACCGTTTTGCCAGCAGTTTTGTGGCTTTTGGCCCTGTTTCATAATATTTTTGCTTTAGATATCTATTTTTCCTTTCAATTTCATCCATTTGTGTTTCTTTTATCTTTGTTTTTTCTTCTTTAATTTCTTGATATATTTTTGGATCATTTGTGCTTTGATGTTTACGTTCTAATTCCCTTAGTCTCTCACATCTTTGTTCATACGCTTCCAGTTTAGTCTTATTTGCTTTTCCTGTTTCAACAATTAATTTACCCCTTAACACGGCTTTTAGTGCGTCCCATAGTATTGTTGGGTCCACTTCTTCATTGTCATTCTCTTGGATATATTCGTTTATGTTTATTTTTATTCTTTCTTTCATTTTCTCATCATTTAACAGTCCTACGTTAAGTTTCCATGTTGTTTGTCGTTTTCTATTGTTTAAATATATTTCCATGTATATAGGATTATGATCTGATATTTCTGCCCCTCCAATCCAACAATTTCTCACCCTGTGTCTGTCACCTTCATTCATAAGGAAGTAATCTATTCTAGAGTGTACTTTATGGGCTGCTGAATAATGTGTATAGTCTTTTTCGAGTGGGTGTAGGTCCCTCCATATGTCTACCATACCCATTTCTGCCAGTGAGGTTCTTATGAACTTTGTTACATGTTTTTTTGTCTTCTTAACACTTGTTGTGTCAACTTCATGATCCATGACAGCATTTAAGTCTCCTCCACAAATTAGGACTCCTTCACTGTGTGTTGCTATGAGATCAAACAGATGTTGAAAAAAACCCTTGTCACTTTCTGGTGGGGCATAGATGTTCACTAATGTGATCTGCATACCATCTATTCTTCCCTTTATTATTACATACCTGCCTTCTTTATCCTGGATTTCCTGTTCACTTTCAAATTGTATTTTGTTTGAGATTAGTATCATAACCCCCCTTTTTGCTCCTCCCTTAAATGAACTGTAGTAGGAGTTCTTATAGCCAAATCTCTTTAGTTTCACATGTTCTGCCTTGCTCAAATGTGTCTCTTGCATAAATATAATTTCAGCTTTTTCCTTCTTGAATTTTCTTATTATTCTTTCCCTTTTAACAGGTGAGTTCAGACCATTCACGTTTAGTGTCATTATCTTAAGATTTTTACCCATATTCATGTTTTTCCATTTTTTTAACTTGTGCTCCTAGCCCCTTTAACAACAAAAATAACACATATTTATATAAAAACACATTAAAAAAACTCGACCTCCGTACTTTGGGCCTTTCTTCTGCCCACTGGTCCCTGTTGGTGGGTGGGGGGTTTGTCTTCACAGAGTGAAGGGCCCTCCCTAGACTTCTAATTACTATCAAAGTAATAGTCATAAGTCTAGAAATGTCCAACAAATATCACTTAAACCTCTCCTAGCCGTCTGTTTCTCTTTTACCTTGTCTTCTTGGCCTTCATTTCTTCTGTGCCTTTCTTAATCTTTGTTATGATCTAGGCTTTCAGTTGAAAGCCTTGTAGCTTGTCCTGGGCCCGCTGCTCTACGTCTCTCCCCCTTCTTCCGCCGTTCACTCGTCTCCACTCCGTCTGTCGTGGTGCGTTCAGGGCCGCCGCTGCTCCAGCCGTCTCCTTCGGCACGCTCACCTCAAGGCCCCGCTCCATCATATCCCGCGCTGCCTCTTCGGCCGTGTTGTAGGTTCTTGTGCCTTCCTCCCAATGAATCCTCATTTTCGTTAGCGGCGTTTGGAATCTAATTTTTTTCTCTTTCAGCGTTTTTTTAATATTGGCATATTTCTTCCGCTGCTGCACGATTTCTGTCGGGTAGTCATGGTCAAAAAATACCTGTTTGTCGCCGATTCGTATCTTTTTTTTCCATGCTTGCGTCAGGATTCTTTCCTTTATGTCATATTTCACAAAGTTTACCACAACTGACCTGGGTGGAGAGTTTGTTTTCGGGTTCTGTGCCGGTGTTCTGTGCGCCCGTTGAATCTGCAGATCCGTTTCTCCGGGTATTTCCAGTTCTTTTTTTAAGAACTGATCCATGAATTTTGTCATCGAGTTGCCTTCAATGCCCTCCGGAATTCCAAAGATGCGCATATTGCTTCGTCGGGATCTGCTCTCCAAGTCGTTTATTTTCTCCTGCATCCTCTGCGTTTGCGTCGTCAGGGTCTGTAGTTGTTCGTTTGCCTCGCTTTTCCAATCTTCTAGTTCCGAAATTCGGGTCTGCGCTTCTGTCATACACGCCCGCTGGGAGCGCAGCTCCTCCATGTTTTCCGTTAATTTACGCTCCATTTCTCTTCGGAGGTCCATGATTTCCTCCTTAATTTCTTTTTTCAGTTCCTCCTTAAGAGCCGCTAAATCCTGTTGTAGCTGTCGCTTGAATTCTCTCAACTCTTCACCCAAACTGACGATGCCAGCGTTCATGTTGTCGAGTCTGGCGTCCTCCATTTTCACTGCTGTGGACATCTCGTTTTTTTGGGCTTTGCGTACAGCGGTTTTTCCTGCGTTGTTGGAGAGGAATTCTTCAATTTTACCCTGTTTTTGTCCTTGTGCCCGGTTCCTTCGTGTTTTCATCCCTTAGTTTATTGATTCGTTTATGTCGAGTTGGCCATTTACCGATGATTTTTAATCCGGCTAGGGAGAGCTCTTTGTTTAAATGTTATGTCTCTCCGCCATCTTCCCGGAAGTCACATTGAAGGATTTTTAATGAATTAATTGGTAAATTCCTCAGTAAAATAAGTATTTGGTCACCTACAAACAATCAAGATTTCTGGCTCTCACAGACCTGTAACTTCTTCTTTAAGAGGCACCTCTGTCCTCCACTCGTTACCTGTATTAATGGCACCTGTTTGAACTCTTTATCAGTATAAAAGACACCTGTCCACAACCTCAAACAGTCAGACTCCAAACTCCACTATGGCCAAGACCAAAGAGCTGTCAAAGGACACCAGAAACAAAATTGTAGACCTGCACCATGCTGGGAAGACTGAATCTGCAATAGGTAAGCAGCTTGGTGTGAAGAAATCAACTGTGGGAGCAATTATTAGAAAATGGAAGACATACAAGACCACTGATAATCTCCCTCGATCTGGGGCTCCACGCAAGATCTCACCCCGTGGGGTCAAAATGATCACGAGAACGGTGAGCAAAAATCCCAGAACCACATGGGGGACCTAGTGAATGACCTGCAGAGAGCTGGGACCAAAGTAACAAAGGCTACATCAGAAACACACTACGCCGCCAGGGACTCAAATCCTGCAGTGCCAGACGTGTCCCCCTGCTTAAGCCAATACATGTCCAGGCCCGTCTGAAGTTTGCTAGAGAGCAGTTGGATGATCCAGAAGAGGATTGGGAGAATGTCATATGGTCAGATGAAACCAAAACAGAACTTTTTGGTAAAAACTCAACTTGTCGTGTTTGGAGGAGAAAGAACACCATACCTACTGTGAAGCATGGGGGTGGAAACATCATACTTTGGGGCTGTTTTTCTGCAAAGGGACCAGGACGACTGATCAGAGTAAAGGAAAGAATGAATGGGGCCATGTATCATGAGATTTTGAGTGAAAACCTCCTTCCACCAGCAAGGGCATTGAAGATGAAACGTGGCTGGGTCTTTCAGCATGACAATGACCCCAAACACACCGCCCGGGCAATGAAGGAGTGGCTTCGTAAGAAGCATTTCAAGGTCCTGGAGTGGCCTAGCCAGTCTCCAGATCTTAACCCCATAGAAAATCTTTGGAGGGAGTTGAAAGTCTGTGTTGCCCAGCGACAGCCCCAAAACATCACTGCTCTAGAGGAGATCTGCAAGGAGGAATGGGCCAAAATACCAGCAACAGTGTGTGAAAACCTTGTGAAAACTTACAGAAAACGTTTGACCTCTGTCATTGCCAACAAAGGGTATATAACAAAGTATTGAGATGAACTTTTGTTATTGACCAAATACTTATTTTACCGAGGAATTTACCAATTAATTCATTAAAAATCCTTCAATGTGATTTTCTGGATTTTTTTTTTCTTATTTTGTTTCTCATAGTTGAGGTATACCTATGATGAAAATTGGAGACCTCTCTCATCTTTTAAGTGGGAGAACTTGCACAATTGGTGGCTGACTAAATACTTTTTTACCCCACTGTATATACTGTATATATATATTTCCTCTTCTCCAACAATTTATTGAAACAAAAGCCAACAACAGTGGTGGGTATACCACAACAAAAAAAATGTCAGTGTCTCAATAACTTGTCATGTGCCCTTGAGCATCAAGTACAGCTTGACAACGACATCTCATGCTGTTCACAAGTCGACTTATTGTCTGCTGAGGCATGGCATTCCACTCTTCTTGAAGGGCAGCCCTCAGGTCATTGAGGTTGTGGGGTTCAGGGTTACGAGCCTCTACAAGTCAACTCAGTTGATCCCATAGAAAATCTATGTGATTCAGGTCTGGGGAAAGTGCAGACCACTCCATTTGAGGTACCCCAGCCTCCAGCAGCCGTTCCCTAATGATGCGACCTTGGTGAGCTGGAGCATTGTCAGTCAATTAAGATGAAGTTAGGCCTGTGTTGTTCATACAGGGGCACAATGACTGGATTAATGATGTTATTCAGGTAGTATTGGCTTGTCACTGGACCATTCACAAGGTGTAGGGCAGTTCTGTATTGACCAGACACACCTGCCCAGACAGAATAATGTATTAATAAATGAAAAAAAAATCATTTTCATATATACAGTGCCTCTGGAAAGTATTCATAGCACTTCACTTTTTCCACATTTTGTTATGGCATAATGTTATGTTACTTGAGTGGCCCAGTCAGAGCCCAGATTTGAATCCAATTGAACATCTCTGGAGAGATCTCAAAATGGCTGTGCACCGACACTTCCCATCCAACCTGATGGAGCTTGAGAGGTGCTGCAAAGAGGAATGGGCCAAACTACCCAAAGATAGGTGTGCCAAGCATGTGGCATCATATTTAAAAAGGCTTGAGGCTGTAATTGCTGCCAAATGTGCATCAACATCAACAAGTATTGATCAAAGGCTGTGAATACTTACGTACATGTGATTTCTTAGTTTTTTATTTTTAATAAATTTGCAAAAATCTAAAAAAAAAATAAAAAAAATCATGTTGTCATAATGGGGTGTTGTGTGTAGAATTTTGAGGAAAAATTAATTTAATCCCTTTTGGAATAAGGCTGTAACATAACAAAATGTGGAAAAAGTGAAGCACTGCGAATACTTTACGGATGCACTGTATATATGAAAATGATTTTCCTTGAAACCAGCAAGTAACATATCTGTTATACCCACTGATAAATTCAGACGAGATTATTGTGGACTGTATGAAACAGCAATACCAAGGAAAGTCAGTAGGTGGCAACGGTACTCCATCTCACTCTAATATGGTGCAAACATCTAACATTTAAGATGCAGTTGCTATCAAGTTATATAATTATGTACAGAATGACCTACAATCTATAACATGAAATTTATGAATAAGGGTATGTGAAACAGTCAAGTGAACTAATTCACTGGTTGAATAAGATTTGATTAGCAACCATTCAGTAAAGGGTATATGGAAAAGGCAATTGATTTAATATTTTGTCATGAAATGTGCAACATTTGCACCATGTATTTTTAATAACAAATTGTAAACAGCAACAGTGAACTGTATACAATTCTCAAAATTGCATTATTTCAAGCACAACGTGCAGAAACAAACTCCTGGTTCTCCAATTTATTTTTTATTTTTTTATTTTTATTTTTTTACACCAGCTACCAAAGGGCTTACCGTCTCTGCCCATTTCTTCAGTCCATGCCAAGTGCTATTTGTTTTTAAGTCCTTTGTCAATTAGGACATCGTCCCCAGGCCTCAAAAACTTACAGCCTACAGAATGTATGAAAGGTATTCTGCATGCTGAAGGACGAAACACTGGTGTTTCCAGTGACTCATTCTCGCTGTCACTACCATTAGAAGCGCGTCACTTATATCTATAGAAAAACTAGCTGGATCATTGGCCGCTAGAAGTGAAGCTACCGGGCCGCCATATTAGTACTACCAAAAGGGTTTAATGGTAAACAGTGCCACTTTTACCTCAATAACTTTCCCAATAAATAACAGATTTTTGAACTTCTTGGTATGGAGACACAACTTATAATCTTGCACAACCGGTGAACTATACAAATCGACGGCCTCTAAACATGTCAACTCGATTCCCTCCCTAATATGGCTGCCAGGTGGCTTCACTCGGCTCTGTACTCTCTAATGGGGCGTGAGCTATGATTGAGGTCAGTGGAGCGTGCAAGCTATGTTCTGCCATCCCAAATACTATATTCATTGCTCTAAATATCTTAAAAGAACTCCAAACTATGCAGAACTGACTGTTTAATTTGAGCATTATTCATCCACCATTGCAGATAGGTTGGACAAAAAGTGTTTCTGCTACAGAAACAGGAAGTAAATTTCCCCATAGCCAAAAAAAAAAAAACAAAAAAAAAACAGCACATGCTGGAAATCCGTCATGGTGCTGGAAAACTTTAAGCCCTGAATTTCAAAGAGGATTTCTTGCTCATACAGCCCAAAACTGAACAGGTATAATCTGCCATCTTTTCAACTAGGAAAACACACACCCCAAAATAATCACTGCTCCTCGGCTCCTCTCTCTTCCCCCGAGGGAAAACTCATAACTCAGATCCGTAGCCATGCCCAGTGCTTAGCCTGACTGGTTATTACCGGTTATGTTTTTGCCAGCATTTGTCTGTCTGTCTGTCTGTCTGTCTGTTGGTTAGCAAGATAACTCAAAAAGTTTTGGACGGATTTCAATGAAACTTTCAGGCGTTGTTGGAAATGGTACAAGGAAGAACTGATTAAATTTTGGGGATGATCCGGATCACCGTCTGGATACAGGAATTTTTTAAAGGATTCTTTAACATTGTGAGATACGGCCATTTTCAACATGTGTGCAGGCCCAATGGAGGGCGCTGCTCGTCGTGTCTGACGAACACAAACTCCGCCTTCTTCAAAGTTTTAGGCACAAAAGCACGCGGAGCACAGTGCTGGGCAGGGCTCGGCAGCGTGCCTGTGTGCCTGTGTTTGTGCTACGCTGCAAAAGCTCAGACGGGCAGCTGTCCGCCGTCGAATTATTTGCCAGAAATTCCCCAGCCAGCCATAGTAGCTGCGCAAAAATAAGCTCTCTGCCGGGGAAGATTCCAAATCCTCTTTCGCCGCGGAGCGCAACCCCAATAAAACCCACGCCAACCTGTCTACCCAATTTGCATCCGTCAGTCAGGCCCTCAGTGCTGCTTTCAGTGATCTATGAAAACGCTCGCATAACCCATTGGCCTGTGGGTTGTACGCGGTTGTGTCATGATTTCTTTTGTTTTTTCTTTTGAATTCTTGGATGGAACATGGGTGGCCAATATAAGCTGCGGATTCACCCATCACACATTTCGGATAACTTATGTTGAACTGTATAATCACAGGAGTTATTGTCTAATTTGACCTTGTTGGATTTTATTACCCCCTTTGTTATATTATTCACTTTCTTTTAACCTGTACTCTTAATCTATTCGAAATAAAGATTAATTCATTCATTCATTCAATTGCAACGCCCGCAGCCTGGGAGTTTGCAGATGCAGGAGATGGACACAACACCAACACTTCAGTTTATTACCTCCGCCAAGGAGGTAATGCTTTTGCTAATGAACCACTAATCCTATCATTGTGAATCCAATTGCTAGTCATATGTTTTCATGGTCAAGCAATCTGAAAACGTACACACAAACACTGTATGGGGGGGAACTGTGGCGCTTGGCGGAGGTCTGCGCTCTCCACGTGCTTTTCTAGTTAATGTTATAAACCAATCAGGCTAAGCAGGAATGCTTATGTAGCTAGAAACACTCTGTCCAAATTCATCTTTTTTTGGGGGGTGGGGGGGGGGGGCATTGCCAAACTGGAAATTCACAGTACAAAAACACAAACTAGGGAGTTGGGACTGAATTTGCTCTTCATATGTCTCGTAAGTCACAAAAAACATGTTACAGACATGTTTCACAACAGAAAAAACTTGATTTTTGCCGGAGTGTCACTTTAAATCTGGATATCGGCCAATACTGATACAAAACTGATATGCAGCTTGTGGCCTGGATAAATTCAGAGTACTACACTGCAAAGTTGTCATTGCCGGGGGTAGCAGTAGGGATGAGCTCCCACTGTCTATAAAATGCTTCCAGATGGCACGTGTCTCAAATAGCCTCTGCCAACCAAGTCCAACTACTGGCCTGCTAGTGTGGCTTTGTTATAATAAATAGTGATTAGTTAATTACATATTACACAAAGTGCTTGCATACACATATTTCTTAGATTCACACATACACCCCCCCCCACACACAGACACACAAGTCAAACCCACATATAACCATTCACATATACACATTAGTTGCTTACACACACGCTACACACACACACGCACGCACACACACACATATAAGCTCCACAGGAAAGTCTCTGTTCCTGTTTCCATATATGGGCAGGGTGAGAGACAGGAATCAACAGGATAGAGGCCATAAAAACAAGGAGACCCTGGGAGCCATCTGGACGCCAACGGGACAGTTTGGACAATGGACATCTATTGTTGGAAAGTTACTGGGAAACGCACACTAACTGGAAGCCTTTTTATAGCTATGTTGTTCTTTGTTCTGGGTCCTTTCCAGGAGAGAGCGCTGAAGAGGATCCGTGGCCGTGTACACTGACTCCCTGCGTGGTTCAATAAAAGTTAAGCTGAGAAATAGTATTTCTTCTGTGATTATTGGTTGGTTAACTGAAAAGATTCTGCCAACTGTCCAAAAATTATTTTTTACAGCTTAGCCTCTAAGCCCGGCAGAACTGCTTTTACTGACAGGAGAAGGGGCGAAGGCAGGTATCTGGCACCTCAAAACCAGTAGCTTCAGGTAGATGGGGCTTGATAGCCTGGAAAGGCAGCTCATCTAGGGGAAAAAACCTTGATTTCAAACCTCCGCTGTCTTGTGGCATACCCATCCACGGGAAAGGCTTCAGGAGCCAACCCTGAGGAAAAATCCAGAGTGGAGCTCCTAAGGCGGTTAGATCGATATCATCTCTGTGGCAGCTCCTGCAGCAAAACGAGTTCTAAATGTAATGCTCTGCATTCCCTTGGATTAAGTTGGTGCAGCCAAGAGGGGGGCCATGTTGAATGGGCAGCACAAGGTTTCCACATACCTTGCCCAGGCCCGCACCCTGAAGAGGTCACTCCAGTCCCGCCACCGGGCGAGAGCACAACATGGAAGACAGCAGTTTACGAGTTATTTGCAGCAGAGACTGCCATGCCAGAATCAGACTGCCAAGTCACACTAAATGCTGCTCTCAACAAGACTGAACTGACCAACCAAGGTGCTACCATTGTCTCGAGAGACAGATGAATGCCTGACTGACTACACTGCAAAAAATGAAATCTAAGTAAGAAAAATATCTTTCATCATCATCATCATCATCATAGCAGTCTGTTGGGGGTGACAATGACTGTTTCATTTAGGTCTGATCGGATTCCTCCACGCAGCTCTGTCCTTCGCCCTCCGCTGCCAGGAACTTCTGGCCTTGTTAACCTGGATGATGTCCGAGCCGGTTTGAGTTGCTTTCTGACTGACCATTTCATGAAACTGCTTGCAAAGTATTTGAGTACCGCTAGCTTTTGCTGGACTAGCAGCACATTGTTGGCAGATAGAGGCATTATCAGTGGCAAGGACAGGCCAAGACAAGGATATATTTTTTGTTTTTTGTCTGACAAGCAGGGTTTCCTCTGGTAACATTTCTGTGTGGCGGCCCGCCGCCCTAAGGAAGTATGCTGCCGTGTATATGATATATTAATTTAAGAAAAATTAAAAATGAAAGAAATGCTCCACAAATGCGCACACGAACAACGCGCGTGACTGTCATCCACATGGAAGTGCCCCGCCCACCTGACCATTTCTGCAGGCAGAGAGTGTCTGTCTAGCGTTGCTGTCCAAGAGAAGCATGAGCTTATTAAAGTACTTTAATAAGAGACCCACCAGGCCCACCTGGTGGGTCTCTTCTTCGCTAAGGGGGTCACCATCATGCCCAAAGACTTCCAGCTGGCCCGCTGCATCCGCGGAGAGAGAGCTTAGACTTTCTGCTGCACATTCACCAGCCATAATGCTCTGCACTGTGTGTCTATATATATACATTTATAGTAATATGGACATATGTTTACTAGATGTTGTTTTTTCTTGCCTTCTGATTGTTGCTCTGAGTGTTGCTATCCCTATGCTGTTGCAATCCTGGAATTTCCCCATTGTGGGACTAATAAAGGCTTATCTTATCTTATCTTATCTTATCTTTAAACGCGGAAAAAAGTACAAGAAATAAGCAGTGGAGGCATTTATGGTGGTTTTAACCCGCTGGTAACTGGAACAACAATGAGGGGTCGCTTAGCTAACAGGTCTGGTTAGGCTTCATTGCAGGGAAAGGCAAGAGTGACTGATGAATCGCTGAGCATTTACTTCACCAGCTACTACAACATTAACTAATAATTTATGTTCGTTATTATGTACCTGGCAAGTTAAGATGACTGAAATTCACAAAGTCAGTGACTTTAATCCGTCAGCAGCCTTCAGACAAACTAAACGTGCCAACATTTGGATTTCAAAATAAGGGAGGTTTTTCCTGCTGTCGGGTTGGTGAGATTTCTAAATACAGAGAAATATTATAACAGAAATAACTTCACATTTGGTCATTTAAGTTAATTTATTTCTTTAAATACAATTTTAATAATTATATTTCTTTGAATTCAGAGTTAAAGTTATTGTTCTGTTGTGGCTCTACAAAATTATGGTCAAAAGTTTAAATTGTATTAAGAAAAAAAAAAAATTGGCCACATTCCGTTTCAAATTTATTAAAAAAAACAACAACCCCAAAACCAGTAATTTTATAATAATCTGCCTTTGTCCATCAGACAGGCCTCTTCACTGTCCAGTTTTAAAACTCCTCTTAAAACCCATTTTTATTCTCTGGCTTTTGACCCAGTTTGAGACATTATTTGTTCTTATTGTCTCTATTGTATGACAATTGTTTTGTTTGTGCTGTTTTGTACTTTAGCTGTATTTTATTGTTTTTATATTTTATTTATCGTTGATGTACAGCACTTTGTGTCAACTGTTGTTTTTAAAGAGCTTTATAAATAAAGTTGGATTGGATTAAAAAAAAGATTAAAAAAATAAGCCATAAAATAATCCACATTTATAATAGTCTCAAATGTACAAGAAAAGACATAATTTTATAAGAGAAAATTACAAAGTTGAGAAAAATGGTTATAAATTTAGATAAATTTACAGAGAAAAGTAGAAAATTATGAGAAAATGGTTATAAATTTTGGAGAAACACCTCAAACCTTCAAGACTGAAGTTATTACTTAAGTTCTGAAGTGGGTGCTCTTTGTACCCTTAACTCAAATAGAAGTTTTTGGTTGTCTACTTTTAATTATTAATTTCATAGCACTGCTTTTTTACATTAGTAGAATTTCTGGCTACTATACCCACTTCTGATCATATAATTTAAGTATGCATGAGTAAATTAATATGATGAATGTTTTTTCCCTTCCCTTTCCTACTCTTCGTCAATAGAAAAAAGAAATGCTAGAATAAAAATACAAAAAAAATACACATTTTGGTTATTTATGTAAACTATGAAAAAAAAATCCTGCAGGACAAAACATGACTTTTGGTATTTTCTAACCAGTTTGTATACCACCATAGACAGAGAGAGAACCTGAATTAGACAGGGCTCAGAAAGGGAAAGATGAGACAGAAGAGAGGAGCCAAGGAGAGGAAAGTGTTCATGTGGAGGGTCCAGGAGAGGTGAGATCAGAGGGAGGAGAGAAGGATGACAACAGTAAAAAGTCCAAACATAGGACATCTGGATGGGACCCCAACTGGTCCAATATGCCAACATTCAAGCCTTGGTTGTACAATACTTCAAATGGTAAGTTCCATTATGCAATATTACTGTGCAAAATTAAAAAAAAATAAGAAGAAATAGTGTAAAATTAACATATTCCGGTTACAATCGTGTCATGTGCCCCCCCCCCCCCCCGGAAAAATATGTTTCCACCATGCCAAGGTCTTTAAGCCAGGGGAAACACTGTGACAAAATATTGTTCTTGTCGTGCAGTTTTCTGTAAGAGAATTGTACTTGTTTTAAAGGGGTCATTGACTGAAAAATGATGTGTTTGTAGGTTTTAACTGTTTGAAATGTGTCTATTGGTCACATAATTATCCAAAAATATAAAAACAGTCAATTCTCTTAAAAAACACACAGTCTTTATGTTGTTTTTCTTTCCCAGAAACGTTTTTGACTCTTCCGGGTAAATTGTATATACCAAGGGTGTCCAGTCATGTGCCATGGAGGGCCAAGACCCTGCAGGCTTTACCTCCAACCAGTGTCTTCAACAGCAGATTTCACTCAATTTTTTTTCCCATCGATTGCTGATAAGTGCAAACACCTGCTGAAGAGACTGGGTAGAAGAGGAAAACCTGCAGGGTCTTGGCCCTCCATGGCACATGACTGGACACCCCAGGTAAATGTCATGATTTGACAAAGCCAACCCAGCACCATCCTTAAGACCCAAAAACTGCTCTATTATTGGCCCGCCTAACTGTCTGTCATGTAGGCAGGAGGGGTACTAAAGGTAGCCTATTTGTTCCTGAGCTATTAGCCCCCCAGCTAACACTGGTACCAGGAGACTCACACCAAGCGTGGCTTAGATTGTTATTTTCCTTGGACCTTAGTCACCCAAATAGCCATCCCTGTTACCGCCTGATTCACCAGTCCACAGTCCACAAT
The DNA here is from genome assembly GCA_020510985.1 of Pholidichthys leucotaenia. NCBI lineage: Eukaryota > Metazoa > Chordata > Actinopteri > Cichliformes > Pholidichthyidae > Pholidichthys > Pholidichthys leucotaenia. Next base: position 192,417,996 of record CM035843.1, on the reverse strand, counting down.
ATACCTCGAGTCACTCCAGCCCATCTCCCAATAATTTCGCCGTGATTCTACAGCAAATCACCAGCACCGGCACACTGATTGCAGCAACCGTCGGTACACCCGAGGCTGTCGGCTCTCACAGTAAGCTCTCCCACCATCCTCCAGGGCTCCGCGTGACTCTGCTCCGCTCTTGCGGGAAGTGTAGAGGAACCGCATTGTGACGGGGTGTCCCTCAGCTGGCCGTGGGAGAGAAGCGGAGTAACAGTGTGAGACACTGCCCTTTGAGATCCTGTGGCTTGACAAGCTTCTGCCTTGGCTCGGCCAGTGGCCTTGGGTCCTGGGCCAAGCCGGTTGTGGCGATTGAGGGGGCTGCCTGGCACACGGTGCTAGCGATTTGTTGTGGAATCATAGCAAAATTATCGGGAGATGGGTCGTAGTGATGCGAGATACACCATCGACTGTGGATCAATGAACCAGCGCCACTCATCCAAGCTAGGAGGCTAGAAGCTAGTCAGCTAATGGCTAACTGACGTAAGAGGGAGGGCAGAGCTGAATAGAAGGATGTTTCTTAAAGTGACAGGCTTTAAATCAGAGTGTTTTACGAAAGCCAGGGAAAATGCAAAACAAATTTGCTTCAATAATTAAAAAAAATTAAAGAAAATGTGAACAATATGTCAGAAACACTTCATTAAGACATGAGTGAGCTGTTAAAATGTGGAAAAGTGCAGTTAATGAGCCCTTTAAGGTATTTTTCTACTTATTTTAAGCAATTTAATCTGGTTTTAAGTAAAAAAAATTCTACCAATGGGACAAGGAAATTTTACTTACCACACAACTTGAAACAAGGAAAAATTTCCCAGCAAAAAATTATACTTGTTTTAAGTAAATTGATAAAATTTTCTTGCTCCATTGGCAGAATTTTTTTTTTTTTTTTTTTTTTACTTAAAACCAGATTAAATTGCTTAAAATAAGTGAAAAGCATCTTATAACAAGTAAAATGTTCTTACAGAAAACTGCACAACAAGGAAAAAATATCTTGCCAAACTGAAAAACAAGAATTATAGCCTGGGTTAAGATATTTTTTCTTACTAAGGTTTCATTTTTTTTTTTTTTTGTAGGGTACTACTTTCCACAGCAGCTGTAGTAGAAATTTCACAGGAACCACAGCCCTGGATACACTCATGCATTCTCTGTAGCCCTATGATATAATGGCTCCAAAAATGATTACTACACAGGTACCCTGATTGACCTGTTCACCACCTATTGACCAAAATTTATAGTTTAACCGTGGTATAAATCAATATGATGCTTTAAAGGGCTGTTTTTGTTACTCCTGCTCACATTCAAAGCATGTTGTGATACAGAGATTAAAGCAAGCTGAACCATATCCCGGTCTTGTGTCAAGGACCGTTTCCCTGTCAGCTGCATTTGTCCTCCAGCTCCATCCTCTCCAAACAGCCAAAGAAGTGCTTGCTCACAGCGCTGCAATGACTAGTCGATAAACCAGTCAAACAACAACAACAACAACAAAACTTCAAACAACAGCAAATTTGATCGACTGTTTGCTAATGCACCCTTTTCCAGTATTCTAAAAAAATATTATTGTTTCAGCTTCCTAAACATTAAAATTTGCCATCTTTCTTGTTTTTGAATTACAAGTTGAAAAATTTTTAGTTTTGAGATTTTTTGTTTTACAAACCAGCACAGTTGATGACCTTGAGTTCTAGTTATGGCCTCCCTTCCTTGGCTTCCATAGAATTTAGAATTAAGTTTAAAATCCTTCTCCTCACTTACAAAGCTCTAAATAATCAGGCCCCTTGTTATTTAAAAGATCTGATAGCACCTTATCATCGTAACATAGCACTACGCTCCTAAAATGCAGGATTACTTGCCTAGAATCTCTAAAAGTACAATGGGAGACAGAGCTTTCAGTTGTCAGGCTCCTCTCCTTTGGAATCAGCTACCAATCTGGATTTGGGAGTCCGACTTGATCTCTGTTTTTAAGAATAGGGATAAAACCTTCCTTTTTGACATAGCTTATAGTTGGGGTGGGATCAGGTGACCCTGAACCCTCCCTTAGTTATGCTGCTAATAGGTTTAGACAGCCGGGGGACCTCCAACAATGCACTGGGCTTCACTCCTTTCTTCACTCTCAATGAAATATTTTCGCTGGTCATTAACATCTGTTTGTTCTCTCTCATAGACTGAGTCCCCATCGTGCTGTTTGCTCTCTACATACATGTCTGTTCTTTTCTTCTTCTTCTCTATCCCTTCACCCCCCAGCCAGTTGCAGCAGATGACTGCCCCTCCCTGAGCCTGGTTCTGTTGGGAGGTTTCTTCCTGCTAAAAGGGAGTTTTTTTCTTCACCATCACCAAGTGCTGCTCACAGGGGATCGCCTGATTGCTGGGGTCTTTCTGCAATTGTGGGGTTTTTCCCCCCACAGTTTGACAGTACTATGAGATGACTGTTGTTGTGAAATGGTGCTATATAAATAAAGTTGAACTGAATTGAACTGAATTCCTCCACCAAGGCTCCTTACACCCCTTATGGATCACCTCCAAAATGTAATGGATTTATGTGTAGCCAAAGAGCCACCTCTGGTGAAAACTGCATCAAACTCTGTCCAGTAGTTTTGGAGTATTCCTGCTAACGCACTGTGAGACGATAAGGCCTTGGAGGAGGCATGCATTCTCAGATCATCACCAAAATGTAATGAGTTCCCCTCTAGCCCAAGGACCACCTCTGGTGAAAATTTCATTCAGATCCGTCCAGTAGTTTTTGCATAACCCTGCTGAAGGACAAACAAACCAACCAACAAGCAAACACTGATGAAAACATTACCTCCTTGGTGGAAGTATTAACAGTAAAGGTAACATCAATAACTGCGGGATTCCGCACACATAAAGTAATATTAAAACAAGTCAGGTAACAACTGGGAGCCCAACATGTTTCAATAAGTTTCACAGATCCATTCCAGCCCATGCAATGGTAAGTGGAATGGGAGGGACATAAACAACACAATAGCTACGCTATGCTAAGCTAACTGGGCGAACTGTTAAACGGCACAGTATGGTTACAAAAACAATCAAAATGTGAAACACGAAGTCTATAAAGAAAAACAACGATCTGCCCGCACACTATTTCCTGTATGTACAATAAGTGATAAAATGATTCATTGACGAGAAAGCACCAGGGAATGGGAAATATGATGGAAGTGGAAATGGAGCTGCTCTGTCTCCGGAATGCAGAAGTACATCACTCTACATTGCGCAAGAGGTCCACTGGGGGACCTAGAGAAGCACTTGACAATCTGAATAAAAACAGGCCTTGGGTTCAAAGGTTATAAGCTACAAGCTAGCGGCTACCACGCAAAGTACAGAAAATGTTGCAAACATCCTAAACAATGCAGCGCTCACCTCTACATCAGTAAGACAACCAGAATATTCTTTTTCCTCTGCCTCTTCAGACTCCGTTTACAAAGTAGATAGTCAGAAAAACCTTTAGCTGTAAAGTTGCCATTTTAAGACAAGTATATCCTGTTGAGCCCTTTCATAATAAAAGTGCATAAAGAATCATGGAAATGCTACAGAGCTTTTATTTTTGAACAATTTTAGGAAGTTTTGAGTTGTGTGACTGAAAAAAAAAGTTTAACCTCAGAACGTGCATTTTTCATTTTTTTTCTTCTCCTTTTTCTAATTGATGGAAATCCATTGCAGTGATAGCGAACTTGAACTCCTCTGTGGTGTCGCTGTATTCGCCGTAGCCCTGGATTTTTATGCGTCGAGTACCAACGTTTAATGTAATAATGCTGTGACCTGAATTGCTATTTGAGGACACTTAACAAAATGTTCCCATCAAATTCCCAAAACATTACAGGGTTCAAAGCAAACTTGGTTTTGTTTCTACCTTTTTGGAACGCAAAGTGACACCTTGAAAAAAAAACTGCTGATGCTGACACTTTTCAAGGGGTGTCATCATTTTTGTTCAGGCCAGTCTCATTAGTTTGTTTTTTTTAAATGATCGTCTTGTGGGGGCTTTCTCCACCCAGAGAGGCAGGGGGAAAGAGGAGGACAATGGACCAAATGAAGAGGTGTCAGTGAGGGGCATCAAATGGGACTGTTGGTTCTATGAGCCCTCTGGGGAGAGAAAGAATGACCGGAGCCGCGGAGTGAAGAAAGATGTGAAAGCAGCACCGGCGTATGTTATGTTAATGTGCCACACATTCCTTTGTTAAACAACAATGCATGATGGTCGGAAGCTCCGGGTCTCCATGCATGGGAATAAGATAAGATAAGCATTTATTAGTCCCACAATGGGGAAATTCCAGGATTGCAACAGCACAGGGATAGCAACACTCAGAGCAACAATCAGAAGGCAAGAGAAAAACAAGAGCAGCAAGTATACATACATACATACATACATACATACATATATAGACACACAGCGCGGAGCATTGCGGAGAATAAAGATATAAAAGGGGAATGCACAGAGACCTAAGAGCGCTGTAGTGCTGTTTCACCGTTTGCTGTTATGTTGTTGGAGAAAGAATCAAGCCTTGTGTCGTTCAGCTCGTTACCTCGCCTATCCATTTCTCCACACTGGTGACCCTGACGTGCCATGGAGAGTGAGCCGAGCACCACCTCAGAGACTACCCAGAGGGAGAGCACCAGTGCCGCGTGCGCTGGTTCAGTCAAGCTCCCCGACTTCTGACTTCACGACCCGGTAGCGTGGGTTTTGCACATAGAAGCCCAGTTCACACGCCACAGGATAACAATGGATGGCACAAAATGCTACTACGTGGTCACGACGCCGGACGTGCGTGTCACGTAACAGATGACAAGCCTGCTCCATGAACTGCTGGCCCTGGGTTCTTTTAGGGCTGCGCTCTGCACCTAAGGAGGATTTTGCAGCCTCCCCAGCTTAGGGCTGTGCTCTCCATCTAAGGAGGATTTGGCAGCCTCCCCAGCAGAACTCATTTTTCTCAGCCGCTGCTGATCCCCGGAGAGTTTCTACCAGAAAACCCCACACCGAGGCTGATCCACTCGCACAATTTTTACACAATTTGGGTCGACTGCTGGCCCTGGGTTCTTTTAGGGCTGCGCTCTGCACCCAAGGAGGATTTTGCAGCCTCCCCAGCTTAGGGCTGCACTCCGCACCTAAGGAGCATTTGGCAGCCTCCCCAGCAGAACTCATTTTTTCTCAGCCGCTGCTGATCCCCGGAGAGTTTCTACCAGAAAACCCTGCACCGAGGCTGACCCGCCCGTGCAATTTTTACACAGAGGCTGGGAGCGACCCGGCCCACTATTGTTTTCCCTGCACATTCATCACAAGAAGCTTGCAGAAGGCCGGTTTTGTTTTTGGCAGGCACAATGCACACCAGACCCTGGCGCGGACGCCCACCGTTAGTGGCTCCGCAAGTTGGCGATCCCTCGGCAGGGACCTGTGCTCACTGGTGACCTGATGTGTTTTCCCCCCCTCCCTTTTTCCCTCCACAGACTGGCATGCAATCCAGTACACTTCACAAGCAGGATAGTTCTACTGGATCGGCAACCCCTTGCGACAGCTGCTATGGGCGTCGGCTTGAGCCCAAAGGACCGGTGGGGTGGGGGTGGGGGGGAGTGTAGATCCCCTTCTGGATGTTCGGGTGGGGGCCTGGTGTGGGAGGTTTCTCCACCCAGAGAGGCAGGGGAAAGAGGAAGACAATGGACCGAATGAAGAGGTGTCACTGGGGGGCATCAGACGGGACTGTTGGTTCTATGCACCCTCCGGGGAGAGTAAGAATGACCAAAGCCGTGGAGTGAAGAAAGGCGTGAAAGTGGCGCCGGTGTATGCTATGTTAATGTGCCACACATTCCTTTGTTAAAAAACAATGTATGATGGTCGGAAGCTCCAGGTCTCCATGCATGGAAATAAAGATATAAAAAGGGAATGCACAGAGACCCGAGAGCGCTGTTTCGCTGTTTGCTGTTATGTTTTTGGAGAAAGAATAAAGCCTTGTGTCGTTCAGCTTGTTGCCTTGCCTATCCCTTTCTCCACAGCCTTTCATTAGTTCATTTTCAGACCAGTGGGGGGGGGGGGCAAAAAGAACAGGAACCCTACCCATGTCATCGTGCACTCTCTGCCTGATAGGTGGGAATAAAGGTTTGCGTCAGTGATGTGCATGTGAGTGTGCATCCCTGATACAACTGTATGGTGTTCTTTCTTTGGGGAACAGTAGTTACCCAAAGAAAGAAAAAAATGTTTGCCCCCTTCCTGATTTCTCATTTTTTTGTACGTTTGTCACACTTAAATGTTTCATATCATCAAACAAATTTAAATATCAGATAAAGATAACACAAGTAAACACAAAATGCAGCTTTTAAATGAAGGTGTTTATTATTAAGGGTAAAAAAAATAAAATAATCAAACCTACATGGCCCTGTGTGAAAAAGTGCCCCCCCCCCCCCGTTAAAACATAAATTAACTGTGGTTTATCACATTTTTGGAAAGCTGAGTTCAATTTCTCTAGCCACACCCAGGCCTGATTACTGCTACACCTGTTCTCAATCAAGGAATCACTTAAATAGGACCTGCCTGAAAAAGTGAAGTAGACCAAAAGATCCTCAAAAGCTAGACATCATGCTGTGATCCAAAAGAAATTCAGTAACAAATGAGAAACAAAGTTATTGAGATCTATCAGTCTGGAAAAGGTTATGAAGCCATTTCTAAAGCTTTGAGACTCCAGCGAACCACAGTGAGAGCCATTATCCACAAATTGTGAAAACATGGAACAGTGGTGAACCTTCCCAGGAGTGGCTGGTTACCAAAATTACCCCAAGAGCGCAGCAATGACTCATCCAAGAGGTCACAAAAGACCCCACAACAACATCCAAAGAACTGCAGGCCTCACTTGCCTCAGCTAAGGTCAGTGTTCATGACTCCACCATAAGAAAGAGACTGGGCAAAAATGGCCTGCATGGCAGAGTTCCAAGACAAAAACCACTGCTGCGCAAAAAGAACATAAAGGCTCATCTCAGTTTTGCCAGAACACATCTTGATGATCCCCAAGACTTTTGGGAAAATACCCTGCGGACTGACGAGACAGAAGTTGAACTTTTTGGAAGGTGTGTGTCCCATTACATCCGGCGCAAAAGTAGCACAGCATTTTAGAAAAGGAACATCATCCATCCATCCATCCATCTTCTTCTGCTTAATCCTTTTCGGGTCGCGGGGGGGCTGGAGCCTATCCCAGCATCTTTGGGCGAGAGGCAGGGTACACCCTGGACAGATCGCCAGTCCATCGCAGGGCCAACACAGAGAGACAGACAACCATTCACTCTCACATTCATACCTAAGGACATACCAACAATAAAATATGGTGGTGGTAGTATGATGGTCTGGGGCTGTTTTACTGCTTCAGGACCTGGAAGACTTGCTGTGGTAAATAGAACCATGAATTCTGCTGTCTACCAAAAAATCCTGAATGACCTCAAGCTGAAGCACACTTGGGTTCTACAGCAGGACAATGATCCAAAACACACCAGCAAGTCCACCTCTGAATGGCTTAAGATAAACAAAATGAAGGCTTTGGAGTGGCCTAGTCAAAGTCTTGATCTGAATCCAATTGAGATGCTGTGGCATGACCTTAAAAAGGAGGTTCATGCTTGAAAACCCTCCAATGTGGCTGAATAACAACAATTCTGCAAAGTTGAGGGGGCCAAAATTCCTCCACAGCACTGTGAAAGACTCATTGCCAGTTATCGTAAACGCTTGACTGCAGTTGCTGCTGCTCAGGGTGGCCCAACCAGTTATTAGGTTTAGGGAGCAATCACTTTTTCACACAGGGCCATCTAGGTTTGGATTTTTTTCCCTTAATAATAATCACCTTCACTTAAAAACTGCATTTTGTGTTTACTTGTTTTATCTTTGTCTAATATTTAAATTTGTTTGATGATCTGCAACTTTTAAGTGTGACAAACATACAAAAAATGAGAAATCAGGAAGGGGGCAAACACTTTTTCACACCACTGTATGTCTCCCAGCTGGTCTGGGAATGTCTTGGTATCCTCTCTGAAGAGGTGGAGCAGATGGCCAGGAAGAGGGAAGTCTGGGCTTCTCTGCTTGAGCTGCTGCCTCCGTAACCCGGACCTCCGGAAAAGGGGTGGAAGATGGATGGATGGATGGTGCACGGTCACAGAACTTTTAGCACCCCTTCAGGGCCCAATCCATGGTGTTATTTCCAGTTAGTTCCCACAGCTTTAAACCTCAGTTCACATATGAATGAGTCCAGCTGCACATTTCTGCCCGAGCAGTAGTAGAATCCAGACAACAAACATTCCTGATCAGGGGTATTCATGAATAATCACTGTGATGTCATGCACACTCACAGATTTCGCCTGTCCTTTCACACCGCATGACCCTCAACCGCCGCACCGGACACACACACTGCTGCTCCTGCTCAGACTCCATGGTTAGTGACCGGGACTCAGGAGGCACGTGGGCCGTTTTCCAGCCATGCGATTCCCCCCCGCCCCCCACTCCCAAGCACCTCCTCCTCCACCCCTAAAATGGGTTCGACAGCCCCCGACAAGTCCACGTGCACTAGCATATTTCTACAACTGAGAACACCACCTGTGTATACATGTGTGCACAGACTGGTTTCACCAGCAGCAGATTAAATAAATCAATGTCAGCGATCAACAGTTGGTGCCACCATGAACAGATGAAATTACCACCATGGTTACGGTTACATAATTAAACGTTTCGCTTTAATTTATAAATGGCATTCACTGATATAGCTTTTTTTTTTTAAATCTCTGGATGACCAAAGCAATTTTTTACAGATCCCACTATTTCTGTGCAAGTGCATTTATGTGTGCATGTGTGTACGTGTGAAAGCGAGTGTGTGCAGTTATCTGTGACAGTTCCCACATTTGTGCTCGTGTAGTATACTAGTGTACGGTACAGAAAGCCAAAGGGGTCATAGTTTGCCTTCTTCTTCTGACCCACATTTTTCATATAAATTCATATGCAGGTCAGGTTAACTGGACACTCTAAAGTGGCCATCCATCCATCCATCTTCTACCGCATTTCCGGCGGTCTGGGTCACAGAGGCAGCAGTTCAAGCAGAGAAGCCCAGACTTCCCTCTCCCCAGCCACCTGCTCCAGCTCTTCAGAGAGGATACCAAGGCGTTCCCAGACCAGCTGGGAGACACAGTCTCTCCAGCAAGTCCTGGGTCTACCCCGGGGTCTCCTCCTAATGGGTAGTGCCCAAAACACCTCAAGTGGGAGGTGTCCAGGAGGCATCCCGATCAAATGCCCAAACCACCTCAACTGGTTCCTTTCAATGTGGAGGAGCAGCGGTTCTACTCTGAACCTCTCCCGGTTGACTGAGCTACTCACCCCATCTCTAAGGGTGAGTCCAGCAATCCTACGAAGGAAGCTCATTTCAGCCGCTTGTATCCGCGATCTCATTCTTTTGGTCATTACCCAAAGCTCATAACCATAGGTGAGGGTCGACAGCTTTTGCTAAGAGCTTGAGTTGCTGCTCAGGTTGCAGCAGTTGTTGGTGCTCAGGGTGGCCCAACCAGTTATTAGGTTTAGGGAGCAATCACTTTGTCACACAGGGCCATGTAGGTTTGGATTTTTTTTTACCCTTAATAATAAACACCTTCATTTTAAAACTGCATTTTGTGTTTACTTGTGTTATGTTTGTCTAATATTTAAATTTGTTTGATGATCTGAAACATTTAAGTGTGCCAAACATACAGAAAAATGAGAACTCAGGAAGGGGGCAAACGCTTTTTCACACCACTGTAGTTAGTGTGCGCTTATGTTTCTGACTCTGATTGCTCTCCATTAGTGTGTGTCCATGTTTTTGGCCCTGATTGCATTCCTTCCACCCATTCATCTTCTACTGCTTAATCCTTTCGGGTTGTGGGGGGGCTGGAGCCTATCCCAGTGTCTTTGGGTGAGAGGCAGGGTACACCCTGGACAGATCGCCAGTTCATCACAGGGCCAACACACAGAGACAGACAACCATTCACTCTCACATTCATACCTACAGACAATTTAGGATCCCCAGTTGATGCCAGTTAACCTAACCTGCATGTCTCTGGCCTGTGTGAAACCCAATTCATGGTGGCAAAAACGCGTTGGTACGCAAACGAGCCCAGTAGACGCATTCGTGCACAAACCCTACGCAGAGAGTGAGTGCTGACCAAGTGCATGCAGCCCCAAAAAGCGAACGCACGTACAAGTACACAAATGGTCACAGTGAACTGCACATGCGCCCGGAAACTCCCGCCACAGGGAAGTACTGAGCAATCAAACAATACCGGGTGAATAAATGTCCGTCTTTTTGCCCGTCTGTTTTCTTCCTCTGCCACTAAACAGCAAAAGCTCCTGTTCATCTTGATTGTTTTTATTCACGTACCTCCATCGCTTCCGCCATTTAAAATGTCTGCCACCGTGCTCTTCTTTTGTGTTTGGATTGCAGCTGTTCAAATCAGTGTGGTGGCTCTTGAGTGCCGCTGACACTATGGGCATGTGAACTGCAGATTGTACTCACTGCACATGTGTGAAATGCGGCTGCTGAGTGGCAGCTGCAGTGGCTCAAAAACCACTCTGAATACTTCTGTGCATGCAAACACAGTCTACACAACACAAACGTTTTCCCCTCGGAGGGACTCTGAACAGGCCTGGAGGAAACTGCAGTAATCAGAGTAAACCCACACAGACAAAGGGGAGAACATGCAAACTCCTCACAGAAGGGTCACCGATGGTTGGGGGCGGGATCGAACCTACATTGTCAGGGGTGGGAAGGAAACCACAATGGTGGGGTGGGATTGAACCCACAATGGTCAGGGTGGGATCGAACCCACATTGTCAAGAGTGGGATCGAACCCACAATGGTCGTGGGTGGGATTGAACCCACAATGGTCGGAGTGGGATTGAACCCACATTGTCAAGGGTGGGATCGAATCCACGATGGTCAGGGGGTGGGATCAATCCTACATTGTCAGGGGTGGGAAGGAACCCACGATGGTCAGGATGGGATTGAACCCACATTGTCAGGGGTGGTAAGGATCCCACAATGGTCGGGGTGGGATCAAACCCACGATGATCAGGGGTGGGATCGAACCCACATTGTCAAGAGTGGGATCGAACCCACAATGGTCGGAGTGGGATTGAACCCACATTGTCAAGGGTGGGATCGAATTCACGATGGTCAGGGGTGGTAAGGAACCCACATGGTCGGGGTGGGATTGAACCCACATTGGTCAGGGGTGGGAAGGAGCCCACGATGGTCAGGGGTGGGAAGGAACCCACATGGTCAGGTGGGAAGGAACCCACGATAGTCAGGGGTGGGAAGGAACCCACATGGTCGGGGTGGGATCTTATCCACATGGTTAGGGGTGGGAAGGAACCTACATGATCAGGGGTGGGATCGAACCCACGATGGTCGGGGTGGGATTGAACCCACAACCTTCTTGCTGTGCTGCCACAGTGCTCACCACTGTGCCATGTATATTATATGGATGTTTTTGTGTGTGTTATTTTTGGCGCAGATTGCTTTCCATAAATGTTAGCGTGTGTCTATTTCTGACTACGTTGCTTTCCCGTAGTGCGTACTGGTGTGAGCCACGGTTTTGACGCTGACAGCTTCCCATGTTATACTGAAGCCTGTCTAAGTGTGTGTGTCCATGTGTCCGTGTCTTACCGTGTGGTCTCTGGAACCGGAGCGTCCTCCCTGCAGCCTCTCCTCTTCCTCCTCCTTCTTGCATAACCGTGGCTCCGTTCATCCTCCGTTTCTATTCCCGGTACTCTCTTTCTCTCTGTTTGTCTGTTTATGTGTCGGTGACCGTTTCTGCAGCACATAAACCAGCCTCAGATGCCTGTTCCCCTCCCGGCCTCTCCTCTCCGCTCCTCCTTTGCTCAGATTCTCTCTCCTAAAAACCAGTCCGGTGACTCCGGTCCTTCCAGTTTGTTTCCTCTTATGACAACAAACCGCTCGTGCTCGTTCCCATCATCCACCACGCCTCCTCCTCCTCCTCCTCTTCGGGGATGCAGCGCGCGCTCTACGCTCCCACGGCCATTAATCTGGTGTATTTTAAAGGAACATTCCACCGAAAAGACTGATCAGTGATCTGGTTCACGTGGAGGTTGCCAGATCAGCTGATCATCAGCTGTTCACAGCTGTTTCTGTCTGTAAATCAGAGTATGCAAATGTAACGCCAGTCTCAGCCACTAGGTGCGCCCGAGATACACTTTCACCCTCACTTTTTTTGAGGGTGGGGAAGAAACCACCTTATTCCTGAGGGCGCTGCTATAGAAACTGTTATGGAGGCAACTTCCGGTTTCGACTGCCCTAGTGTTAAATCAGTCAGTAAGAGTGGAGTAGCAGGGGCATTTAAAATAGTGTTTTTAAAAGTTTTTCAAATTCATTTTAATGTATAGTCCACATACGTGTCTTGCACTCAAGTGGCAGCTAATTTCAGCTCTTCTAGTTTTTGCATTTTTGAATGTTTTGCGTAGTTCTGGTACTTGCTGGTGTTCGTGGTGTGAGACTCCTCACAAGCACAGCTAAATCTGTGGCTTCAACAGCAAGGAGTAGATCACGCACTGAAAACTAAAGGATTGTTCATGTGATCGGTGGTACAGACACAGCAGCACCAGGTATGTTTTCATTTGTTTGAATGTCACAGATCTGACGTCTTATCCCGAATTTAAAACACCCAAGTACGGTGTTGTGGTTCTTTGTGGTTTTGACTAGACTCTACATCTGCTCTGAGGTAAATTTATGTCCAACATATTTTAACAAAATGCAGCCGACTTTATTGCGGTGGAAATATTGATATATCTCAGAGCTTTTATTTGTTTACAGCGTTAGCATCTTAGCAGCGGCGCTAACAAATGGAGCTACTGTCTGCAAGGCCACTTGATAAGATCATCTTCCCATCCCTAGATAGTCGTGGGAAGTGGTATGATTATATTACTGTTTTTGAGGTACAAAAGGCCATGTTCCTGCATTTCTGATGCCAAAGTCATTGTTTTTTAACAAGGAAAAGTGTCCCGTTTCAGTGACAACCCCACATTCTAAACTAGTACCGGAAGTTGCTACCATAATTCACTCAAGGCATCATGGGGCCTAGGAATAAGGTTTTAACTTTAACTTTTAAGTTTTAACTTTTTCTGAGCTGATGTAATATAATAGCACAATTTAGTGAAAAATAAAAGGAATCCATCCATCTCTATGATATATATATATATATATACTGTATATATACAGTATATATATATATATATGAACAAATTAGTCAATACTTATTTTAGAAAAAGAAATAAAATAAAATACATAAAAACAAAACTATATAAAAATTAGAACAATGACAGATTTTCATTTAAAAAATAATAAAGAGAAAAAATAAAACAGCTCTACAAAAAGAGTCATTTTGTAAAATAAAAACAAGAAAAGCTTAAAATGTCTTATTGCTTTTTTCATCAATTAATTGTTTGTGTTAAGTTGTTTGTGGCGGCGCCTTGCATGACAGCGACCCCTTTGCTTCTAGATGTGATTAACATTGTAGATAGGAGAAATGTAATTTTGTTCTACTGTACATGATTGGGGGGCGGTGCAGTGGCAGAGTGGTTAGCACTGCGGCAGCACAGCAACTCACCCTTGGCCGGGGGATCCTGGGTTTGATCCCAGCCCCCGACCAACAGTGATCTGTGTGGAGTTTGCATGTTCTCCTTGTGTCTGCGTGGGTTTACTCCGGGATTTCTCCGGTTTCCTCCCACATGCCAAAAACATGCATGTTAGGTTAATTGGCATCAAACTGGGGATTCTAAATTGTCCTTAGGTATGACTGTGAGAGTGAATGGTTGTCTGTCTCTCTGTGTTGGCCCTGCGATGGACTGGTGATCTGTCCAGCGTGTACCCTGCCTCTCGCCTCGCCCAAAGATGCTGGGATAGGCTCCAGCCCCCCGCGACCCGAAAAGGGTTAAGCAGAAGAAGATGAATGAATGAATGAATGAATGAATGTACATGATTGACTGTATGGATTGAATGACAATAAAGTTGGCTTCTTAATGTCAAATTCTGTCATCATCAAAAACATATATCTATTTTGATAAACAAAACATCATTTCTGTCATTTTTTTGTAGAACCCCTGACCGTGTATGTTGTTCTTAGACTTTATTTTAGCGTATTTTCTTGTAATATTATCTATAACCTGGACCAAAGGCAGTTAGCTGAAGCTAAGTTCTTAAATACATCTTCTCATGCACCTGAAAACATCATCAGTGATATAGCCTGGGTTCATCGGGTGTTTTGGTTCTTTCAGTATCAGACACCTTCGCCCAGGTGACCCCACTACGGCTGATCAGACCTCAATGTGTGCTCAGGTGGCATGCTTTAATCCCCATGGATCTCCTCTCTGGATCCAGAGCCGTCTCGAGGCTTTCTCAGCTGCTTCAGTGATGTTCTTGATGGCTCTGCTCCTTACTCCCCCTGTAGGGCTCTGTTGAGTGAATGACCCACAAATCCTCTACAGCAGGGGTCACCAACGCGGTGCCCGCGGGCACCATGTCGCCCGCAGGGACCACATGTGTCGCCCGCAGGCCTGTTCTAAAAATAGCACAACTCGCAAGTGAGCTGCAGATGTAATTTTTTCTGCCGCTATTTTTTATTTTATATTTTTTATATTTTTTAAAATCACACTTGCATTTATATAGATTTTAAAATGACAATGTCTTAAAAATAAAAAAAATGAAAATATGTTTATTATACGTAAAGTTAAGGTGAACTCTGACCTAGTTCAAAGGTCAGTATTGTGCGCATGACAAAACCTTCGCGCTTGTGGAGCGTAAGCTAGCAGGCAGTTAAGATGGTGGGCGCAGTGCGGTTTCCAAGCCCAAAAACATGGCAAAAAAAAGACAGAAAATTTATCATTTTCAAAGTGAGCGGGAGGAAGAGTTCTTTTTTACTACCGTGAAAGGAAGCTGCGTGTATTTCATTTGCGGGGCGATGGCGAAGCGCCACTTCACTACCCACTCTTTTTTTTTTTTTTGGACTTATCTTGTACCTGTAGGTAGATTTGTTCTGCAGTCCGGTAACAAGCCACCAGCCGCTGCGTGCGCAAGCGCCCCTAAACTCCCTAACCTGCATGTTTTTGCATGAAAAATGAGAACATGCACCACCAGAACATGCAAACTCCACACAGATCACTGTTGGCCGGGATCGAACCCGCGATCCCCTGGCCGAGGGTAAACTGCTGCCGCGGTGCTAACCACTGCGCCACTGTGCATATAAGCACTCTCAGTGCTTGTTTAGTTTCTTCTCATGAAAGGACAGCGCTGGTTGCTCAAGCATGATTCTTGGTAAGAACTGTATGGATATAATTCCAGTGAAGAAGAACACACAAAAGTGTGTTTATTAAATGTAACAGATTTTGAGCAGAATTGCAGCAGATTTGTTCAGTTAAAAATGTGATAAAATTTATTTAATATGAAAGTTGATTTTTCTTAAATGTTGCATAACTTTTTCAAACATGGTTCAACATAGTTCATGAATTAAAAGGGTTTAGTTTTTTATGGTTAAAAGGGACTGGTGAAAACTGGACATTTTTTTTAATGAAATGTAGAAGGGATCATCTGAACAATTGCTGAGATTAATAAAAATAAAGTGTTGAATATTGATCTTGTCTGTTACCCACTCTAAGTTATTGATAATTATTTATTTATGTGTATATATATATATATACTGTATATATATATATATATATACAGTATATATATATATATACTGTATATATACTGTATATATACACACACACACACACACAATTTGTTATTTTAGAGGAGTGTGTCAAGCTGGTGCCCTTCACATGACTCGATACCCATGAAGTAGCTCTTGGTTTCAAAAAGGTTGGTGACCCCTGCTCTACAGCCTACTTCAGTAGGTATACACTTGGCCTTCCAGCCCTGCTCTCGACAACTGACCACCAGCTGCTCATATTTGGTCCTCTTCCTTTCATGCGCTTCCTCCAGGCGTTCCTCCCGTGGCACTGTTAGATCCATGATTATGATGTTCTTTGTGCTGTCAGAGCCCAGAAGGATATCTGGCCTCAGGGTGGTGCTGACAATATGCTGCGGGAATCTCAGCTGTTTCCCCAAGTCCACTGAGAGCTGCCAGTCTTGAGTTCTTGACAAGATTCCTGCTGCCACCTTTTTGTGTCCTGCCCTGGGTTGCTCCCCTGCCTTAACAAAAGCAATTGCACTAGTGGTATTATGCACTCGGCTGCAACTGCTGATCTCCACGCTGATGGCTTCTACAATAGGTTTCAGCACCTGGTTGTGGCGCCAGGTACTGTATAATGGCCTTGGCCAAGTGCTGTTGGGCAGGAGCTCAAGATGTGTTCCAGTGTTCCCTTTGCTGAGCACAGTGGGCAGTTTGGAGTTTCTGCCTTACCCCAGGTGAAGAGGTTGGCTGGGCTAGGCAGGACATCATACTCTGCCCGTATCAGAAAGGTGATGCGATGTGGTTCAGAATGCCAGAGGTCTGTCCAAGTGACCTTCCAATTCATAGCCTGCTCCCATCTCATCCAGGCTCCCTGCTGCTTTAAACTAGCCGCTCTGCTTTCTTTCTTTCTCCACAGCTGCCCTCACCTCTTCCTGAATCTGCCCTCACCTCTCCTTCCCCTTGAGCTACTTGTGCCAGAATGTCGGGAGCATTCCCAAACCAGCTCTACCATGGGCCACAACATCCACCAGGTTTTTATGGCATAGACGGGACTCAGCATCCATCATCGCAGCCTTGGCACTCCACTTTCTCCCAGTCTTCACCACCACTCCTGCCTTGGCCACCTTTGGGTCTTTCGAATCCTTGTACATCAGCACCTCTCTTGTCCATGCAACCATGAACTCCTCTCCCAAAGACTTCAAGGGCATTTGGAACTTTGTGATGTTCCCGTACAGTGCAATATTACTCGGGCTCCTGGGCAAGCCCAACCATCTCCTGAGACAGCCGCTAACCTTTATCTCCAAGGACTCTACAGTGGGCATGGGTAACTCATAAACATGTAGCGGCCATAGTATCCTTGGCAGAATACCATGCTGATATGTCCATGCTTTAAACTTGCCTGGAAGCCCAAATTTATCAACTAACCTTAGCCAGCTGTCCAGATCCTGGCATGTTGACTGCATTGATGAGTAGTCCATGAGGCTGCTGTCGAACACCTTGCCCAAGCTTTTCACAGGCTTGTCTGAGATGGTTGGTACTGGCATCCCTTCGATGTTAAACCTGAACCTGTCGGTGACCTTGCCCTTCTTCACTACTAGTGATCTGGACTTGGCTGGTTTGAAATTCATCCAGGCCCACCAAATAACCTTTCCTATCCCTTGCAGGATCCATCTGGATCCTGATACAGACTCTGTGGTGACTGTCAGATTGTCCATATAGGCCCTGATTGGTGGCTGACAAATCCCTGATTAAGTCCGGGGGCCTAGGCACTCTGGCTCGGCTGACTTGACCATCATGCTCATAGCAAGGGTGAACAAGGTTGCAGAGGTGGTGCGGCCTGTGATTATCCCAACCTCTAGCTTGTGCCATTCTGATGCTACTGCACCAGCTGAGACTCTCAACCTGAACCGATCATAATAATCCAAGATCAAATCTGCCAAATGGTGTGGCACATGATACTTGGCCATAGTCAACTGTATCAGTTTGTGGGGAATGGAGCCATATGCCTTGGCATATGGCTCCATGACAATGGTGCTGTCCAACCACAGCACCGTTAGGTCTTCCTTGTTTCCACGGGCTTCCCGGATGAGTTGAGTGATCACACCAGCATGTTCTAGACATCCTGGCACTCCCGAGATCCCTCCCTTTTGCACTGATGTATCTATGTAGTTGTTGTGGGAGAGGAAGTCTGACAGCTGCCTTGCTACTATACTGAAGATTTTTCCTTCTACACTCAGCAGTGAGATCACCCTGAACTGATCAATCTTCTTTGAATTCTCCTCTTTGGGAATCAGGACCCCTTCAGCACATCTCCAATGCTGCGCCACCTTCCCTCTCCTCCAAATGACTCTTAGGATCTTCCAAAGCCTCTTGAGTAGCAATGGACAGTGCTTATAGACCTTGTATGGAACGCCACTTGGTCCAGGAGCAGAGCTAGCTCTTGTCTTTCTCACAATCTCCTCGACTTCTTTGAAAAGTGGTTCTCTGATATCAAAATCCTTGGTGGGAGGTGGTGGGTCTACCAGGATGTTGCACGGGCCCAGCTCCATCTGTCTACTAGGGTCACTGTAGGTACTCTGGATGTGTAGATCTATTTCCTCCTTTGAACAAACCAGACTACCACCTCGCTTCTGCCCCAATAGCAACTTGGTGAAACCAGAGGGATTGGCGATGAATGAGGCATGCTTCTTAGCTCTCTCCTTTCGTCACCTTCTGTGCCATTCCGCTCTGTGCAGAGTCATCAGTCTCTTCCTTAAGATGGCCCGCAACTCTACCAGCGGAAGATGCTGCTTCTCACTGGCTTCCTTGTGCTCCTTCCTGAGGTACTTCAGCTCCTGGCAGATCTTGTGGATCTTCACTGCCCTGTGGTTCTTGGTGTAGATTGTTCGAGCAGGCCTCTCCTCCTCTACACCAAACCTCTCCTTCGCAAGACTTATGATTATGGTTGTCATTGCCTGCAACCTTCAGTCCACATCCCCAATCACAAACGCTTCGAGCACTTTATCGAAATCCTCATCAAACTACTCCCAAGCTGTTGTCTTACAGGCCTGTGGCCACTTGATTTGAACCTTTCCCAGGGAGAGACCCGGGAGGACCGATTGTGCCACATGGAGTCGCTGGGCTCTATGGGTTGCTTCCTGGCCCCGCTCCTCCTGCGTCTCACCATAGTATCTGTGCGCTGTGATACATATTCTCCCTCCAAACACCTCTTCCTAGCCTGGTGAATCTTGAGACCTCGGCTGTTTTTGCAGATTTTCCCACATTTACAGGTCACGGTCATAGTCGTTTCTCCATTGCCATTTGTCATTACCATTTGATCCGTCAGATTGGGGTTCTCCCCCCGCCCAGGCTCTCCTGGGGGTATTTATCCATGAGTCAATCTGTAGCTTGATGATAGGTTTCCTCCTGTCAGAGGAAGTGGCTTGGGCTGCCAACCCTCCCTGCCCCATTTGCTGTCTTCCCAAGCTGCCAACTGTCTCTCCAGTCATCACCAGCCTATTCCTGGTCGTCAGTCAGTCGATTCCTGGATGTCACTGGTTTTGCCAGGGTAAATAGTTCTTAAATACATCTTCTGATGCACCTGAACACATCATCAGTGATGTAACAGTTTGGTCTCTCATTCGTGAATGTTTCTGGTCTTCCTGTACTCCAGGGACCGGTCCTACCCTATCGACCACTGAAACCACATTCCTGTCCACCACTCCTGTCCACCAATTCATTCTTTCAGACAAATCTACATTAGTTGACTCAGGCTAGATACAAGCTGGGAGCTAAGATTAGCAATAGTGGCAGTAAGTAGGGATGGATGTATCGATTCTTCGATATCAGCTGGTTGATACTTTGGAGTCGATACTTTTTTAAATATCACGATACCTATGCTAATACAAAACGTGCAATTTGCTTTCACTTCTGAGAGTTTTAGGCATTAAATTTATGTATTAAAAACCAGCCCAGGCATATTTTAGAGATGGTCTGCCGTGTCACATGATTATAGCAGCCTATCAGATGTCAGAGCCAAAGACTCACTGTGCAGCTAAGCCCTCCCATGCAGAATGAGCTCAGCAGCATTGGGGGCGGCAGAAGAAGTATTACTTCTGAAATGTTACACCATTCATCCAAATTCTATGATGATACCAAGCAGCATAAAATTTGAAAAATAAACAACATAAGCACTATTTAAGTTTGTAAAATAATAATGTAAAAATAAAATAAATAAATAAACTTTTTAAAAAGTTGTACTGTGAAAAAAATACTCATATACGGTCATGTGAAAAAATTAGGACACCCTGTATAAGCCTATGTGCTTTTTTTTAATGTATTTGGACATATGGATATTTAATATCAATGTTAAAAATACTGGGAGATTCATGTAATACAACTCAACAATTAAAAATTAATTAAAGATTTCAAATTTTCTGTAAAATGTAATTCTGAACAAATAGTGAGGGATAAATTAAGACACCCCCATCTTTTTTTGGACACCCCCACATTCATTCCCACTTAAAATGGCTAAAATAAATGTTAAAAATGCAAATAAAAACAAAAACAAGGTTAGACATAGATATGTGAACATTTCTTATTAAAGAACTGAATATTTAATGGGGTGTCCTAATTTTTTCTCATGACTGTATGCTGCTTAGTATCACCACAGAATTTGGATGAAAGGTGAAACATTTCAATTTCATTAACTTGAATCCAGTTGAGAATCTTCACCAGATTAAGAAACTGAATTAGTTTTGCATTCATTTTAAGTCTTTATTATTTTTATTACAATTGAAAAAAAAATCATTTTGTTTTTATTTACGTTGCTCATTGTTTTATTTTATTATCATTTTATAAGCATTTCTGTCATATCCAGGTGAGCGTGTGCTCCCTCCATCCTTTTTCCCCGGCTCCGCAGGCAATTACTGCACCTGCGTGATTAGATGCACCTGCTGTCTCCTCCTCGCCAGCCCTTATAAGGACCATCTAGTGGAGGCCTCAGTGCTGGCTCATTGGGGTAACTGCCTCGTGTTCAGTAAGTAAGTGTTGTTTGTTTTGAGAAGTTTTCATAAAGTTAAAATCTTCTCTCTTCTCTTTACTTTACAGGTTGCTGCCATCTGTAGTGGTGTGTCTACGGGGATTGTTGTGCACTCACCTGCCTCATCATTCTCACTCCTGCTGCAGCTGTGTTTCTCCACCCAGTCAGACTGCCCAGTCATTCCCATTCATCTCCTACCAGCGTCATCCTGCTGGGTTTTTTTTTGTTTGTTTTTGTTTTTTTGTTACTTATTTGTACCCGTAGGTAGATTTGGTTTGCAGTCTGGTGACAAGCCACCGGCTGCCGGTCGCTGCGTGCACGAGCGCCCTAAACCTACATGTTTTTGGTATGCGGGAGGAAACCGGAGAAATCCCGGAGTAAACCCGCGCAACACAGGGAGACCATGCAAACTCCACACAGCTCACTGTTGGTCGGGGGCTGGGATCGAACCCACGATCTCATGATCCCCGCGATCCCCCGGCCGAGGGTAAACTGTGCTGCCACAGTGCTAAACCACTGCGCCACCGTGCAGCCCGTTTGCCGGTTTGTCTATTCTCCCTGGGTAGTTTCTGTCGGGCTCACTGCTCGGCCCACGTAAGTAGCCAATTTGTGTTTCCCACTTCCCAGTCTCTCTTCTCCCACTAACAGCTCTGTCTGTCTCCACAGGCTGCGTTTCCTCTGGCGAGTGACATTTTCTCTAGCTGTGCTCCATTTTTTGAGATTCAATAAAAACTGTTTAAGTGTGCTTCATGTCGTGAATGTATTTTCTGGTGTTGCATTCTGCTCGTGGGCTGACTATTTAGTAAATATGACAATTTCTTTCAAGTGTTTATGTTCATGAGTTTTATTCATATTTCATATTGCCCTTGCAATAAAATTGTGAATTAAACTGCAATCATATGGTTTGGGGCAAAAAGTGTCAGTTTTGGTATAGAAGAAAAAGTCCCATAAATTAATGGTATTGTATCGAAAGGAAAAATGCTGGTATTGCCCATCCCTAACAGTAAGAGGAAGGGCGGAGTTTAACACGGTTTTAGAAAATTAAAGAGACATGCACTGAAATCAAGTGCTTGAGAAGGGCTGAAAAAGATTATTCACAAATGATGCTACAGTAGTTGAATAATTTAAAAAAAATGACCAAAATATGCCACAAACATTTCATTAAAACACATCTTTCAAAGTCTTAAGACACTGTTAATCTTCAGAAATAGTTAGAGTGTGGAGCATGTAAAATAAAGAGGCAGATTTATTTCAGACGATTTATTACACACTCACACTTGTCAAGCACAGAACAGAATGAACTTTTCAGCAGAAACTCTCCCCTTAAGTTTCATGGCATTTACATCACACACAACATGACATTTGCATCACACTGCATTCAACATCCTTCATCCCTGACTCCTTCCTGCTATCTCACCAGGAACCCCTTGCTCTTTGTTGTCCCAAGCCTATCACTGTCTCCTGTCTGAGATGCTAGATAATCTGGCTCACACAAGGTGCTACCCCCCCCCCCCCAGCATCTTAGATAGGACAATAGAATAACAGTCCACATGCTGCTTGGGCTTCCGTCTCCTCCCGTATCTGCTGTAACTGGGGTTTACCGCCTCCGCGGCGCTGCTGTGCTGGTGGGGGGCTGCTGGAAGTGTGTGACTGCGGGTGGGCTGTTGCTAGGGGGGAGGCCACTTCGGTCTGTCCGTGTGGCTGCTCTGGAGAATCATCTCCCTGGGGAGCTCTCCGTGGGGGTCTTCCATGCCGAGGGGCCTTAGCCAACAGCACTTGCTCGTCCGCCACAACGAAAGCGGGTTTGAGTCTGTCTATGCCAATTTTTTCACTCCTACCCCCCAAGTCTAGCAAAAAATGCTTATCCCCTGTTTCCAACACTCTGAACGGTCCATCGTAGGGTGGGCGCAATGGAGGGCGGTGGGCGTCGTGTCTGACGAAAACAAACTCCGCGCTCTTCAAAGTTTTAGGCACGAAAACACGCGGAAAACTGTGGTGGGCAGGGCCCGGCAGCGTGCCTGTGTTTGCGCTATGCTGCAAAAGCTGAGACGGTGAGCTGCCCGGCGCGGGATTATCTGGCAGAAATTCCCTGGGCAGCCGTAGTGGCTGCGCAAAAACGAGCTCTGCCGGGGAAGCTTCCAGATCCTCTTTTGGCGCGGAGCGCAACCCCAATAAAACCCATGGCAGCCTGTCTACCCAATTTGCATCCGTCAATGAAGCCCTGAGTGCCGCTTTCAGTGGTCTATGAAAACACTCGCATAACCCATTGGCCTGTGGGTTGTACGTGGTTGTGCGGTGAATTGTAACACCCAGGCTGCGGGCCATCGCGGACCAGAGTTCGGAAACAAATTGCAGGCCCCTGCCCCTGTCGGACGTAATGTCCAACGGGACTCCAAAACGCGCCACCCATGCTGTTAAAAAAGCGCGCGCTACGACCGCGGACGTGGTTGCCACCAGCGGGACCGCTTCTGGCCAGCGCGTGGTGCGGTCCACCATTGTCAGGAGGTGCATGCACCCCTGTGATGGCGGGAGGGGGCCCACGAGGTCCACGTGAACATGGTCGAACCTTTTAGCCGGAATACGAAACGGCTCCAAGGGAGCCTTCGTGTGTCTGTGTACCTTGGCTCGTTGGCACGCCACGCAGGCTGCAGCCCACTCCTTCACTTGTTTGCGCAGGCTCGGCCAAACAAACTTCTCTCCCACCATTTTGACCGATGAGCGCACTCCTGGGTGCGCCAGAGTGTGAACCGACTCAAACACGCGGCGGCGCCACGCGGGCGACCCGTGGAGACATCGCAGATTGGGGGGGGGGGGGGGCACCATCCTGCAGCACCCTGCTCTCCAGCCTTAACCCTTTTGGTCCAGACTGGAGCGCGCGCACGTCTGCATCGCTAATCTGCTCCACGGCCATGGCTGCGTAATCTATCCCCACGCAGACCGGGGCCACCATGGCACGCGAGAGGCAGTCCGCCACTACATTCAGTTTACTCGACACATGCTGAATATCGGTAGTAAACTCTGAGATCGTGGCCAGCTGTCTCTGCTGCCGGCCCGACCACGGTTCTGAAACCTTGGCCATCACGAATGTTAGCGGCTTGTGGTCCACGAACGTGGTGAAGCTGCGCCCTTCCAGCCAGAACTGGAAGTGGCGTATGGCCAGGTGGAGAGCAACTCTCTGTCTCTCTCACTCTCTGTGAGAGTGAGAGAGACAGAGAGTTGCTCTCTCACAGAGTTGCTCTCTCACAGAGAGCAACTCTCTGTCAAACGCGCTGTATTTATGTTCGGTGTCGCGCAAAGTTCTGCTGAAAAAAGTGAGCGGCTGCCAAGTCCTGGCGACGCGCTACTCCACGACAGCCCCTATGGCCACGTCTGAAGCGTCGGTGGTGAGCGCTATGCGGGCCGTCGGGTCTGGATGCGCCAGCAGTGCGGCGTTTGCCAGGGCTGCTTTAACTTCCGAGAACGCCCGCTCTCGCTCCGGAGTCCATTCGACCCTATCTGCGGGTTTCTGTTTCTTGAGCGCGGCATATAATGGTTGCATGAGCTGCGCCACACGGGGAAGGAAACGGTTATAAAAGTTCACCATTCCCAAAAATTCCTGCAGCGCCCTGACCGTCTGAGGCCAGGGGAAATCTGCCACGGCGCGCACTTTGTCGGGCAGCGGGATCGCTCCTTCGGGAGAGAAGCGGTGCCCCAAAAAATCAATCTCCGTCACGCCGAACTGGCATTTCGCCGGGTTGATTATTAACCCGTGCTCCTCCAACCTCCGGAAAACCGTCGTGAGGTGGGTTTCGTGTTTGTCTTCGGACGCGCTGGCTACCAGGATATCGTCCAGGTAGACGAACACGAACGGGAGATCGCGCAGCACTGCATCCATCATGCGCTGGAACGTCTGTGCCGCTCCTTTCAACCCGAATGGCATGCGCAGGAACTCGAATAAACCGAACGGAGTTATTACCGCTGTTTTGGGTATGTCCTCAGCGCGCACTGGGACTTGGTGGTAACCGCGGACCAGGTCTATTTTGGAAAAAATGCGCGCTCCGGCGAGGTGAACGGAAAAATCCTGTATGTGGGGAATTGGGTAGCGGCCGTGCGCTGTGGCGTTGTTCAACCTGCGGAAATCCCCGCACGGTCGCCACGAACCCTCAGCCTTAAGGACCATGTGTAGCGGGGATGCCCCTGGGCTGTTCGAGCGCCTGATGATGCCCAACCTTTCCAGGTTGGCGAACTCCTCGCGTGCTATGGCCAGTTTAGCTGCGTCCAAGTGCCGAGGTCTTGCAAAAACGGGCGACCCGGTGGTGGTGATAAAGTGCTCCACCCCGTGTTTAGCGATGGCCGCGGAAAACGTCGGGACCGTGAGTGCTGGGAACTGAGTGAGCAGTGTGTGGAACTTACTGCCTGTAGCTGTGACATTGGCTTGTGCTGTTGGCTGGGTCACTCGAGCTATACAGGGGAGAGAGTCAAAGGACAGTGCATTAACCAGGCGCCTGTTAGCAACATCAACCAGTAAACCATGTGCACACAGAAAATCAGCCCCCAGTATGTGGTAATTCAGTGCTGCTACGACAAAAGTCCACTCATATGTATGGCCTTGTAGAGATAAGAGCAGAGTCCTCTCACCAAAGGTCTTAATGTCCGAGCCGTTTGCTGCCAACATCCCGGGGCCGCTAGATCCTGCCAGCCGGTCAGCGTAGGTCGGCCGGATGAAGCTCTTCTGGGCTCCGGTGTCCACGAGGAAACACCTCCCCGAGTGTGCGTCCGTCAAGTAGAGCAGCTTTTTCTCCTCCCCGAGGGTCGCAGCTGCTACCGACCCCCGGCTTTAGTGTTTCCCGAGCGCTTGAATTGGCACGGTGGCGCACATCTGCGTGCCTTCTCTCCGAAGCGGCGGTGGTAGAAACAGAGCGTGTCTCTCTCGCGCTCCTTGGCCACCGCTGCCACTACCGTCGGTGGCTCCTCGCCTCCTCTGGTCGTCTCGCTGGGCTCCGCCGCTGCCGCGTTGACTGTGATCGCCCTGGTGGTGATGATGATCCGGTCTGCCTCCTGGGCTAGCGCACGGTAGTCCCGCGCGGCCAGCAATGGCGAATTGGCCAGGGCCGCTCTCGCCACTGTCGGAAGGTTCCGGAGGAAGAGGTGGGCAAACAGAAAGTGCCCGTCGTCCGTGCCCATTAACGCCAGCATCTTCTCCATCGGGTCTACGGCCGAACCATCTCCTAACTCGGTCCGCGTCAGGAGCCTCTCTGCTCTCTCACAGTCCGAGAGCGTGTAGTGCTGGATGAGCGCAGCCTTGAGCACCTCGTATCTGTTGCCGGCTGGTGGATGGTCTAGCAGGCTCGCTACCTGTTGAGCTGTGCGGGCGTCGAGCGCTGTGACCACATGGTAGAATTTGGTGTCATCTGCCGTTACTCCCCGGAGGGCGAACTGAGCCTTGGTGAGGTGGAACCAAGAGCGCGGGTTGTGCTGCCAGAAATCCGGTAGCTTGACTGAGACCGCACATGCGTGGCTGGAGGTTTCAGTCCGGGCTGTCTGTGGGATGGCTGCCGCCTCGCCGTAGCTTCCTGACTGGGCCGGCTCCGGGGATCTTGCCTCGTGTTCCATAATACGTCTTGGGTCACCAGTGTGGAGCGTGTAAAATAAAGAGGCAGATTTATTTCAGACGATTTATTACACACTCTCACTTGTCAAGCACAGAACAGAATGAACTTTTCAGCAGAAACTCTCCCCTTAAGTTTCATGGCATTTACATCACACACAACATGACATTTGCATCACACTGCATTCAACATCCTTCATCCCTGACTCCTTCCTGCTATCTCACCAGGAACCCCTTGCTCTTTGTTGTCCCAAGCCTATCACTGTCTCCTGTCTGAGATGCTTGATAATCTGGCTCACACAAGGTGCTACAAGAGGATAGTTTATTTTGCTGTTGTCAGATTTAACCAATCACTTGGTGCCTGAAAGCAGTTCAAGTGAAAACATTTCCACTCCCCCCACTGCAGCTTTGTCAAAAATGCTAAAAATGAGGTTTGGAGGTGGGGTGGGGTGGGGGTCACTGCAGGTCAAAAAAAACCAAACATGTGAGGCAGGCAGATTACACACAGACTTTATCTCCGTGCTCTCATCATTTATCTGTTCCGTAGCAGAGATCACATCTGTAGCCTTAGAAACCTGCAGTGTTTTCTGATAGAGATCAGAGGTTGCTGTGACTCTTGTGGGGGAAACCCCTGAATCAAATGGTGGATACCAGAGGTGTGTGTGTGTGGTGGGGCGGGGGGCGTCATGCTGAAGGAGGAGTCCTACTGGTCTTGGTTGGCCTGTGGAACTCCTAAAGCAGCTGAGGTATGTCAGCAGGCCAACCAAAGTGGCCGCTTATGAAGGTGTTCAGACTCGATGAAAATTAAAGTCTCCAGATCATATTTGTGTATTTGTTTATTTATTTTTTTTAATTAATTTTAAAGCAAAATTCACAAAATAATACAGGACCGGTCAAACATATTCACAGCAGCTTAAAGACAAGAAACAGCCACCATGCAAACATTTTTTGTACATGGGTTTTTCGTTTACACATCCACCTGCAGTCCACTTAAGTCCAAACCACCGTTCAATCTCAATGCTTCCAACGGCTTTGTCCATTTTTGTAGATAGACTCTAGCTTTCCCATCAATATAATATCCCTGTCTTATTAAAGTCAGGGTTTCCAGGATCAGCGACTTCCATATAGCAATAGAGGGAGGTTCATCTTCGACCCACTTCACCATAATGACTTTCCTAACCAACATTACAAGTGTTTGAATAACATCCTCATATTGCATCAAAGAGTCAGGAACATTTCCAAGTAAACATAGTAGAGGACTGATTGCTACTTGTTTACCTACTGCTTTACTAATGTTTGTGCATACTGCACTCCAGAATGTCTGAATGATATTACATTCACACAGACAATGAAATCTTGTGCCAACTTGACTTTTACATTTAGGAAAATTTGATGAAATTCCTGTTTTATATTTACTATAAATATATGGCAAAATATAAACATTGTGTTGTGGCAATGCATATTGTAGAGGAGTCAGCAGACAGTGTCTCAGTCAGGATGCAGTGATTAAACATAAGAGAATAATAGACAGGGACGTCATGGGGAGTTGGCAGGAAGAGGGAGCTGGGGGTTTAAGAGAAATGTATTGTGGGGTTAAATGTCATGCAGATGTGAACTGATCTGTTGAGTTTATAAGGAGAAACCTGGTTTGGTTGTTTCATGCTTTTTATGTGTATGTCTGATGAGAGAGTGTTAATAAATTTCGTCTGCTCGTAAACCGGCCTCCTCATTTCCAACACTCTCCACACTGGTGACCCTAGACGTATTATGGAACACGAGGCAAGAACCCCGGAGTCGGCCCGGACGGGAAGCCCCAGCAACACGGCAAGCATCCCACAGATGGCCCGGACGGGAACCCCCAGCAACGCGTGCGCTGTTGCAGTCAAGCTACCGGACTTTTGGCAGCACAACCCGCGCTCTTGGTTCCACCACACCGAGGCCCAGTTCACCTTCTGGGGAATAACGGCAGACGACACCAAGTTTTACCATGTGGTTGCAGCGCTGGACGCTCGCACAGCTCAGCAGGTAGCGAGCCTGCTCGACCAGCCCCCAGCCAACAACAGATACGAGACTCTCAAAGCTGCGCTGACCCGGTGCTACACGGACTCTCTGCTCTCTCACGGACTGTGAGAGAGCAGAGAGGCTCCTGAGGCGTTCCGAGTTAGGAGATGGTTCGGCTGTCAATCTGATGGAGAAGATGTTGGCGTTAATGGGCACGGACGACGGGCATTTTCTGTTTGCCCACCTTTTCCTCCAGAACCTTCCAATAGAGGCGAGAGCGGTCCTGGCCAATTCGCCGTTGCTGGCTGCGCGTGACTACCGTGCACTAGCCCAGGAGGCAGACCGGATTGTCCTCACCACCAGAGCGCCTGCAGTCAATGCAGCGACGGCGGTACCCAGCGAGATGACCAGAGGAGGCGAGGAGCCACTGACGGTAGCGGCAGCGGGGGCCCAGGAGCGCCAGAGAGACACGCTCTGCTTCTACCACCGCTGCTTCGGAGAGAACGCACGCAGATGTGCGCCACCGTGCCAATTCAAGCGCTCGGGAAACACCAAAGCCGGCAGTCGGTAGCAGCTGTGACCGCCGGTGAAGAGAACAAGCTGCTCTACGTGACGGACTCGCGCTCAGGGAGACGGTTCCTCGTAGACACCAGAGCCCAGAAGAGCATCATCCTGCCGACCTACACCGATCAGCTGGCAGGACCTACCGGCCCCGGGCTGGTGGCAGTAAACGGCTCGGACATTAAGACCTTTGGTGAGAGAACACTGGTTTTATCCCTACACGGCCGTACATACGAGTGGACTTTTGTCATAGCAGCACTGAAGTTCCCAATCCTGGGAGCTGATTTTCTGTGTGCACATGGTTTATTAGTTGATGTTGCTAACAGGCGCTTGGTTAATGCACTGTCCTTTGACTCTCTCCCCTGTACAGCTCGAGGGGCCGGGCCAGTAACACAAGCCAACGTCACAGCTCCAGGCGGTAAGTTCCACACCCTGCTCACTCAGTTCCCAGCACTCACGGTCCCGACGTTTTCGGCGGCCATCACTAAACACAGGGTGGAGCACTTTATCACCACCACCGGGTCGCCCGTTTTCGCACAACCTCGGCGCTTGGACGCAGCTAAACTGGCCATAGCGCGCGAGGAGTTTGCCAACCTGGAAAGGTTGGGGATCATCAGGCAATTAAACAGCCCATGGGCATCCCCGCTACACATGGTCCGTAAGGCTGAGGGGTCGTGGCGACCGTGCGGGGATTTCCGCAGGTTGAATAATGCCACAGCACACGACCGCTACCCGATTCCCCATATTCAGGACTTTTCCGTTCACCTCGCCGGAGCACGCATTTTTTCTAAAATAGACCTGGTCTGCGGTTACCACCAGGTCCCAGTGCGCGCGGAGGACATACCCAAAACAGCGGTAATAACTCCGTTCGGTTTATTCGAGTTTCTGCGCATGCCATTCGGGTTAAAAGGAGCTGCACAGACGTTCCAGTGCATGATGTACGTGGTGCTGCGCGATCTCCCGTTTGTGTTCGTCTACCTGGATGACATCCTGGTAGCCAGTGCATCCGAAGACGAACACGCAACCCACCTCAGGACGGTTTTCCAGAGGTTGGAGGAGCACGGGTTAATAATCAGCCCGGCGAAGTGCCAGTTCGGCGTGACAGGGATTGATTTTTTGGGGCACCGCATCTCACCGGAGGGAGCGATACTCTTGCCCGGCAAAGTGTGCGTTGTGGCGAACTTTCCCCGGCCTCAGACGGTCAGGGCACTGCAGGAATTTTTGGGGATGGTTAACTTTTATAACCGTTTCCTCCCCCGCGCAGCTCAACTCATGCAGCCATTGTACGCCGCGCTCAAGAGGCGGAAACCCATGGATGGAGTCGAATGGACTCCGGAGCGAGAGCAGGCGTTCTCTGAGGTTAAAGCAGCCCTGGCAAACGCCGCACTGTTGGTGCACCCAGACCCGGCGGCCCGGATAGCGCTCACTACCGACGCCTCGGATGTGGCCATAGGGGCCATCGTGGAGCAACGGGTCGCTGGTTCTTGGCAGCCGCTCGCTTTTTTCAGCAGGGCTTTGCGCGAGTGAGTGTAAATACAACGCGTTCGACAGGGAGTTGCTGGCTCTCCACCTGGCCATACACCACTTCCAGCTCTGGCTGGAAGGGCGCAGCTTCACCGCGTTCGTGGACCACAAGCCGCTGACGTTTGTGATGGCCAAGGTTTCGGAACCATGATCGGGCCGGCAGCAGAGACAGCTGGCTGCGATCTCAGAGTTTACGACCGATATTCAGCATGTGTCTGGTAAATTGAATGTGGTGGCTGACTGCCTCTCGCGCGGTTGTGGCCCCGGTCTGCGTGGGGATAGATTATACAGCCATGGCCGCAGAGCAGATTAGCAATACGGACGTGTGCGTGCTCCAGTCTGGACCAACAGGGTTAAGGCTGGAGAACAGAGTAGACGGCAAGACGGCAGCCCCCCCGAATCTGCGACGTCTCCACGGGACGCCCGCGCCCGGTGGTCCCGGTCGTGTGACGCCGCCGCGTGTTTGAGTCAGTTCACGCTCTGGCTCACCCAGGAGTGCGCGTGTCAGTCAAAATGGTGGGAGCGAAATTTGTGTGGCCAGGCCTGCGCAAACAAGTGAAAGAGTGGGTGGCAGCCTGTGTAGCGTGCCAACGAGCCAAGTACACAGAGACACGAAGGCTCCTTTGGAGCCGTTTAGTATACCGGCTAAAAGATTCGACCATGTTCACGTGGACCTCGTGGGCCCCCTCCCGTCGTCGCAGGGGTGCACGCACCTTCTGACAGTGGTGGACCGCACCACACGCTAGCCAGAAGCAGTCCCGCTGGCGGCAACCACATCTGCGGACATGGCGCGTGCTTTTCTGGCAACATGGGTGGCACGTTTTGGAATCCCGTCGGACATCACGTCCGATAGGGGCCCTCAGTTTGTGTCCAAACTTTGGTCCGCGATGGCCCGCAGCCTGGGTGTTGCAATTCATCGCACAACAGCGTACAACCCACAGGCAAATGGGTTATGCTGTGGCGGATGAAAATAAATGAACCCCAGTTGGAGGCACGGAATAAGTGCAGGCAGGACACAGCGAACTGAAGTTTAAAAGGGTGTTTTATTCATCCTCCATCACGAGAGCTCACCCCAGCGCTGTGGGAGCGCACTGGAGCGAGCCCTGTGTCTCTAGTCAGCAAACAGGCAATGCGTGTGATCAAAAAGAGAATAAGGGGGAGAGCAAGCGATATGGTTGACTTATATACCCAGCTAGACAATGCATGCATGGCACATTAGCATCACAGTAACTGCAGGAAGGCATGGACATTTTCATTAGAGTCACACATATCAATAGCAGGATTACTGGCGCAGGGATTAGACAAAGAGAGGCTGCCTATTGATATCAGTCCATACATCTCACTGTTCTGCTAATTGCTCCAGCTGAGTGCTCTGCTTGTCCGTAGGCTGTGGGGGTCACCCACACTACTCCCTCCCAGAGGGCTCAGCAGGGGGCTGAAGCCTCGATCGTCCGGCTTTGGTAGCGAGCTGCGGGAAAAGCTCTGTGCAGGCGGAGGTGGAGGGAGGGGGGGTGGGGGTAGCAAGTGCCGGCCCGGGACGGCGAAGTTGTCTGGGCCACGCAAAAATTGCATGTGGATCCACGATGTTGAGGGGCTGTCCCGTTGAACGTGGCGGAGATCCACAGCGGCTGTGAGAAGAAAAATTTGTCTCTGACTCTTCTCGCGGTTCAGTACTGCGAGGACGCGTAGCAGCCATGAAGAAAAAACAGGAGCTGGAGCTGTGTGAGGGACTTGGCGTGTTGGCTTTAGGTGTGCGCGCAGCCCTAAAGCCCTCGGGGACAGCTGACGGCTGGATTCCCATTGTGCCCCGTGGCTGAGACCCATACAAAATCCTGTGTGCGGGCTGCGTGTCTGCTTCAGGTGTGTGAGCAGCCCTGAAGGTTCCGAGGATGGCGGTCGGCCGTGTTTCTCGGGCGTGTGCAGCGGCGGAGGACGATGGCGGTCTGTGGAGCCAGTATTGTCCCGTGCGTGGTGCGCTGTCCTCGTAACCCCCCAATGTGCGTGCGGGGGTTTGGTGCATGGCAGGTCCGCTGTCGCGAGGCTAGTCAGGGTCAGGGAGCTTGATGGAGATCAGTGTCGTCGGCGCCAATGGTCTTCCCTGTTCGGGCTGTTGCTGTCGTTCGCTCGTGCCGGGTCATGGTGCGTTCTGGTCCACGCGCTGCGTTCTCCGTCTGGCCCTGGAGGTCGCCGTCATGGAGAGAGGACGAGGTGCGTGCGCGCTCATGTGGATGCGGAGGAGCGGTGAGAGGGAGTAGACGTTCTTTGTCCCTCGGGCTCGTGTGGATGCGGAGGAGCGGTGAGAGGGAGTAGACGTTCTGTGTCCCTCAGCCGGTCCCAGCGTGGATGTCCCGATCTCAGGCGGGGGTCGCACCATGACGCTTTCTGCAGCCTTCCCGGTCGTGGATGATCTCCAAGGGAGTTCGCCTGGTGTCGGTTCTGCGTCGAGGTCTCCCGTGTGGCAGAAGGGAGGGCAGTCCATTTGCGTCAGGCAGCTGCGTTTGCTTGTCGTCGGAGTCACCGCCGGGGGCTGCGTTCGTTCGTCGTCAGCGTGTTCTTGTATTCGGGGTCACCAGTGTGGCGGATGAAAATAAGGGAACCCGGTGTGGAGGCACGGAATAAGTGCAGGCAGGACATGGCGAACTGAAGTTTAAAAGGGTGTTTTATTCATCCTCCATCACGAGAGCTCACCCCAGCGCTGTGGGAGCGCGCTGGAGCGAGCCCTGTGTCTCTAGTCAGCAAACAGGCAATGCGTGTGATCAAAAAGAGAATAAGGGGGAGAGCAAGCAATATGGTTGACTTATATACCCAGCTAGACAATGCATGCATGGCACATTAGCATCACAGTAATTGCAGGAAGGCATGGACATTTGCATTAGAGTCACACATATCAATAGCAGGATTACTGGCGCAGGGATTAGACAAAGAGAGGCTGCCTATTGATATCAGTCCATACATCTCACTGTTCTGTTAATTGCTCCAGCTGAGCGCTCTGCTTGTCCGTAGGCTGTGGGGGTCGCCCACAATGCGAGCGTATTCATAGGTCACTGAAAGCAGCACTCAGGGCTTCGTTGACGGATGCAAATTGGGTTGACCGGTTGCCGTGGGTTTTGTTGGGGTTGCGTTCTGTGCCAAAAGAGGATTTGGAGGCTTCCCCGGCAAAGATGGTTTTTTCTCAGCCACTGCGGCTGCCCGGGGAATTTTTGCCAGATAATCCCGCACCAGACAACTGCCCATCTCAGTGTTTGCAGCATAGTGCAGACACAGGCACGCTGCCCGGCCCGGCTCACCACTGTTTTCCACGCGTTTTCGTGCCAAAAACTTTGAAGAATGTGGAGTTCATGTTCGTGAGACACGATGCCCATCGCCCTCCATTGCGGCCACCCTATGATGGCCCGTTCAGAGTGCTGGAAACAGGGGACAAGCATTTTTTGTTAGACTTGGGGGGGCGTCGGGAGAAAATATGCATAGACAGACTTAAGCCCGCCTTTGTAGTGGCGGACGTGCAAGTGCTGCTGGCTTGGGCCCCTCGGCATGGAAGACCCCCACTGAGAACTCCCCAGGCAAACAATTCACCAGGACAGCCACATGGGCAGAGCGAAGTCCCCCCCCCCCCCCCCATCGCCTTGGCCCACCTGCAGTCAGACACACGTCCAGCAGCCCCCCGCTGGCACAGAGACCCCCGTTACAGCAGATATGGGAGGAGACTGAAGCCCAAAAGACGTGGTGACTGAAAACTCTGTCTGGGGGAGGGGGGGTGGCAATGCATATTGTAGAGGAGTCAGCAGACAGCGTCTCAGTCAGGATGCAGTGATTAAACATAGGAGAATAATAGACAGGGACGTCATGGGGAGTTGGCAGGAAGAGGGAGCTGGGGGTTTAAGGGAAATGTATTGTGGGGTTAGATGTCATGCAATGTGATGTGAAATGTCATGCAGATATGAGATGATCTGTTGAGTTTATAAGGAGAAACCTGGTTTGGCTGTTTCATGCTTTTTATGTGTATGTCTGATGAGAGAGTGTTAATAAATTTTGTCTGCTCGTAAACCAGCCTCCTCATTTCCAACACTCTCCACAGTGTAATATATTATACTGTAGTTCTTTAAATTTGTTACATACTGAAATTCTGGAAGGCAGCAACAGCATTTTATCCCAGACATAATTTCCTATGGCACATTTGAGTAGAGTACACCAGGATTTTCTTAACCATGCAAGTTTATCTAAACTCAAACTATACTGCTCAAAAAAATAAAGGGAACACTTTGAAAACACATCAGATTTTAATGGGAAAAAAATAAGCTGGATATCGAAATTGTGGCAGGCTAGTCCAGTTTACTCAGATTAAAGGAACACTTTTTAATCTGAGTAAACTAGACTAGCCTGCCACAATTTCAATATCCAGCTTATTTTTTCCCATTAAAATTTGATGTGTTTTCAAAGTGTTCCCTTTATTTTTCTGAGCAGTATATATATATATATTTCAGAGTAAAATTTTGATATGAAGTGTTTGTGCTCTCTATTATTAAGAAAAAACTTTTTCAGTTGGTGAGAATCACCTATAAAGTCCAAAGAATTAGCTTTCTTATATATGAAATGTCTAATTTGTAAATATTTATAGAAATCCTTATTTTCAAGATGATATTGAGTTTTCAAAGAATCAAATGTTTTAAATCTTCCATTTTCAAAAAGACCGTAAAGCCTCTTTATACCTGCTCTTTGCCAGCTTGTAAAATTTTAATCCTGCACTTTGTAGTGAGAGTTCTGGATTATCTAATGTTATGAGGGTATTAAGTGAGTTACTTTTAAATATTTTCCTCATTTTTTTCCATGCCCATAATACATTTCCTATCAGAAAATTATCCTTAACAATACATGGTAACTCATTTACACGTCTTTCCAGCAAATTCACAGGGGAAAAAGGTTTACACATTTCTGATTCCATCTCAAACCAGGGACATTGACGTGAATGTTCATTAACCCAGAAGGAGAGAATTCTTGCCTGAATTGCCAAAATGTAGTTTTCTACATTTGGTAAACCCCATCCTCCCTGATCATTTGGCAATTGTAGTAACTCCAGTTTAACCTTAAGCCTCCTGCCTGTAAAAATATAATCTGATAAAGCTTTAGTAATCATTTTAATATCCTCTGTGTCATGGTCTGAGCGCCGATCTCGTCCACGCTCGGGTCATGCAGTATTTTCTTCCCATTCTTTATTAATTCCTTGAGGGCTCTCTGAGCTCTTATTTTGACAGCGTCTCTGTGGGGCTTCCGGCTGTCAGAGCCGAGCTCAGCAGTGACAGCCGGCGTTGATTTGATTCAGCTGATGACGCCTCATCAGCTGACTAATTATCTTGCCCTATTTAAGAGAGCAGCTTCTGTCACTCGGGGCTGCGACCTCGCCTTATCCAGACTGGTTTCCCTATGTCCGAAGCCAGTTCCTTTCAGCGTTTGGTTCCGCCCTCGCTATTTGCATATAAGTGTTGTATCCTTGTCTCCCGTCAGTCTTCCTAGTTCTCAGTATATCGTAGTGTGTCTTAGTCTTAGTCTTTATTTGTGTTTTGCCCCATGAGGCTCATTATTTTGTATTGTATGTCTTCCTTTAATAAATGTGTAAACTTTACAGCTGCCTATAGTGTCTCATTAGTGGTCCGCGAGGACCGCACCATGACAGTAGGTCGCAGCCAAAACGAGACGCTGGCGACCGTGAGTTTGCACTGTTTGGGCTTGTAGTTTTTTCCTTTTGCGTGTACCAGTGTGCTGGGAGATGGCATCACCACCCAAGGGCTTTGCCATGAGTTTAGGCTATGAGCTAGTTATGGCTCTCATCGAGATTGATGGGATCCTCTCCAGCGCTCGCAGTAACCCCATCCCCAGCGGCTCACGCTGGTACCTGGACCTCGCTGAGGTGACTATTAACCGCCATCCTTGCTACGCTGACCACCCTGAAATCACGGCGAGGATGGCGGACATCTCTGCTCACCGGGAGAAGCTCCGTGGGCTGAAGGGAAACTCCGGCAGGAAGCCGAAGAGGAGACATCCTCGCTCCTTGTCTCGGGATCCCATTCCTGTTCCCCATCCAGTCCAGGAGTTTGCACCACCCAGGGGTCATCCCCAGCGGAGAAAGACGTCAGCCGGGATTCTCTCGGCAAAGCCTCAGCGAGAACCCTGTCCGGATCCAGTTCCGGGTCTCCAAAGGAACTCTGTCTCCCAGCCAGCTGTTACTCCTGTGTCACGACAGGAGGAAAACCCAGCAGCCTCCGCCTCTGGGTCTCCTGTCCCTGCTGTTCCATCAGCTCCTCGTTCCCGGATCGCCTCGGCTGTTTCTCCCTCATCCTCGACGCTCTCCCCAGCTGCTGTGAGCTCCACGAGTCCTGCTCCGGCGATGCCCGTCATCGATCCTGTGCGAACGGCTTCACCTCGTCTTCCCGGGGGGCCCTCCATCACCATCCAGCGGGGGAAGGGAAGAACCAAGCCCACTGCAGCAGCTTTCACCGGCCCTCAGCGGAGCAGGCAAGTGCCTTTTCATCCTTTTCCTTCACTGGGTGAATTGCCTTGTCTGACCCCTGGGGGTGGAGTTCGGGGTTCACAGTCCCCTGAGCTCCCTCCACCTGCTGCAGTGATTAATTATGAACCTGCTACCTTTGTGTCTCCTTCCCCTGAGCATTCCTCGGTGCCAGGTCTACGCCGTCAGACAAGGAGGGAGCCTGTGGGCCTGGGGAGCCTGGCTCCAGCCCCGCAGCCACAACACGAGCAGAGGAGGAAGGTAGACTGCAAATTGGAGACTGCGCTGACGAGCAAGCGTCCCCAGGTCTCCACGGAGGGACAGTCTGACCCGGCAGGTCACAGATCCCCTGCCACCACACCGTGCGGGCCCTCGGCATGGACATCAGCATCAGGGAATCCCTGGACTGTGGACACCATCATGCTGGCTGCGGAGCCCACCGTAGCCGACTGGGAACCAGAGGAGGACATTCTACTTGCTGAACCCGGATCGCTGAAGTCCTGGACGGCGGCAGAACTCGAGATCAGGCAAGTGCTCTATTTTGTCTTTCTCCTGTCTATTCTGGAGCATTTTTGCCTGTCTCTCGGGGAGACAATCCGGGTGCAGCCATCCGCTGCAGCCGTCCGAGCTTGTCTCGCCGGGCTCTGTCGCTACCGGTGATCCTGATCCCGGTTCTCTTTCTTCTCCTGAACCTTCTCCCAGGGTCACCAGTGATGAGTTGGCTCCGGTCGCTGTTCTGGAGGTTGCGGGTTCAGGTTTGGAGGTCGCTCCTTGTGCTGTTCCGCCCAATCGGGGTCCAACGTGGGTGCAACGCGGACCCAATCGGGGTCAGTCGCGGATGCTGTTCTGGCCCAATCGGGGTCCGTCGTGGGTGCAGCACGGTCCCGCTTGGGATCCAACGAGAGCGCAGCGCCAGTCCGTGTGGTGTTCGTAGAAGGAGCTGCAGATCCTCCGCCGATTGACACCAGACTGGTCCCTCTTTTCCCTGTTTCCTTTTTCCCTCCATCTGGTGCCGTGGGGATTCCCCATAATCGGCTCGGCTCTCCCTCGCTATTTCTCACGATAGGGAGGCCACCTCTGAGTTCTGCCCTGTGGTCCTGGTGGCTGGATGACGCGGGTCGGCCGCCTGGGAAACTGCTTCGCCAGTTTGGCGCTCTGGGTCGTCACCCGACAAACTAGACTTTTCGCTCAGTGACCTGGTCCAGCCGCCAGAGGTATTGTTTCTCCGGGCCTGTGACTGGGGTAGACCGCCCAAACTCATTTTTCCTTCCCCTGTTAGCGATTTGGAAGCTGGATGCAGGTCGACCTCCCGAATTGTCTGTTCTTGTTGTTCATTGTGCTCTGCCTGCCATCATCCCTGTATTTTGGCTCTCCTTTATAATATTAGGGATGCTCCTGTGTTTTCTTTGCCATTTGAACTATATTGAACTGTATTTATCGCCGCTCTGGCATCCCTGTTTTTGCTCTCCTCTGTAATCTTTGGGGATGCTTTGGTGTTTTTTTTTTCATCTGATCTTTATTAAACTGTGTATCGTTTGCTGCTCTGTAGCGTGTTTTTTTTTTTTCTTTCTTCTCCCCTGATAGTATTGGGTTACTGGTTATTATGTGCCTGTATTTCAGTTTTCTTGTTCCCTCTGTAGTCTGAGAAAGGTGGGGTTTTTTTGTTGTTGTTGTTGTCATTACCTATTTGTAATATGGACAATATTTGCTGCTCAGTGTGTTTTAGGGTACGGTATGTTTTTGTATGTACCTGTATTTTTGTTCATTAGTCAGAATGTGGTATTCTTTTTGTTTTCAGCTTTGCTTAAGGATTGTTGTATCATGTTCTGTCTTGTTTTTCTGGGTGTTTATCTCATCATTTTGACTATCATTGTTGCCCTCTTGATGTCAATTAACCTAGCTTGCATGTTTTTGGCATGTGGGAGGAAACCGGAGAAATCCCGGAGTAAACCTACGCAGACACGGGGAGAACATGCAAACTCCACACAGATCACTGTTGGTTGGGGGCTGGTATGACTGTGAGAGTGAATGGTTGTCTGGCTCTCTGTGTTGGCCCTGCGATGGACTGGCGATCTGTCCAGGGTGTACCCTGCCTCTCGCTCAAAGATGCTGGGACAGGCTCCAGCTCCCCCGCGACCCGAAAAAGATTAAGCGGAAGAAGATGAATGACTGTTGCCCTCTTTTGTTTTTTTTTCCCTCTTTGTTACGGTGTTTTCTGGTTCTAGCCATCCTGCCCCCCCCCCAGGTGGGCCTTCTTGCCTTTTGTGTGTGTGTGTGAGGGAGGGGGGGGCTCGGATGTTACGTTTACGCTTGGAGTGCATTCCTTCAGGGGGGAGTACTGTCATGGTCTGAGCGCCGATCTCGTCCGTGCTCAGGTCATGCAGTATTTTCTTCCCATTCTTTATTAATCCCTTGAGGGTTCTCTGAGCTCTTATTTTGACAGCGTCTCTGCGGGGCTTCCGGCTGTCAGAGCCGAGATCAGCAGTGACAGCTGGCGTTGATTTGATTCAGCTGATGACGCCTCATCAGCTGAATAATTATCTTGCCCTATTTAAGGGAGCAGCTTCTGTCACTCGGTGCTGCCACCTCGCCTTATCCAGACTGGTTTCCCTACGTCCGAAGCCAGTTCCTTTCAGCGTTAGGTTCCGTCCTCGCTATTTGCATGTAAGTGTTG
The DNA here is from genome assembly GCA_020510985.1 of Pholidichthys leucotaenia. Taxonomy (NCBI): domain Eukaryota; kingdom Metazoa; phylum Chordata; class Actinopteri; order Cichliformes; family Pholidichthyidae; genus Pholidichthys; species Pholidichthys leucotaenia. Next base: position 192,378,428 of record CM035843.1, on the reverse strand, counting down.
TATCCTTGTGTAACCCAGTGTTAAAAACGCGAATAAAAATAGGAATATTGATATCGCTTTTAAAAAGAAAAACACCCATTTCACAATGGGAATAAATAATTTGAATATGAATATTTAAATAAATATATGTTCATAAATAGTTAAGAACACTTTCTGGAAAGTTTTGATAAAGTTCCAAATGGTTTCATCTGGTATGTCGAGCGACCAGTGGCTGCGTCTTTTGTTTGGCAGCAACAACCAATGGGGTCCCGCCAGCCAATGGGGTCACACACTCCCTCGCTTGGTCTGTGTGTAATTTGTAGAACGCTGTCAGACACTGCCGAGACACGACCGAGACAGCGCGATTCCTCACAGAGACGATGAGCTAACGTGCTAATAGCAGCCTTTGCTTGGACAAAATCTGAGATTAGTAAGCCTGAATAAACACCTGCAATGAGACATTGCTGTATTAGCAAATTCTAATGCCCCGTTTGTAAAATTTTAAGATTGGGATCCAGAGACTGTTGACGCCGTTGAGCGCAGGAATCCCATTGACGCACGTGTCACTTAGCTTGGTAAGTGCCATTCATTGTGTATGGGAATGCTAATCGCTAGCTTGTAATGCTAACCGCCGATGCTAATTTTCGGCTAGTTTTTCATCGGAAAAAGGCATTTTTCTGAGCTGTAGCGGTTAGCAAAGGTCCCAATTCCCTTGCCACTGAATGTATTTAATGGTGAATGTTGAACCTGTGATTTAACACTAGAAGACCCAGAGAGGGGCCATTTGGCCTTTTTGGCTAGAAAACCCATAGGGGGACCATCAAGTGGCCACAAGAGGGCTAATGTCTGGGTCTTCTAGTGTTAAAGGTGTTTAAAAAAATATTTGTTGAACAATTGGAAATATTCTGTGATGAGCTATAGAACATAGTTTAAGCCTGTTGTCTGGCCTATTTTATAGGTCAGGTTTTTTTGTTTGGACTGGTTGGACCAGAAAAGCGTGAATCTCCAGATCTGGATGGCGAGCCGAAGCCCGAACCCTATGAACTGGTAAAAGTGACCCAACTGGTCACTTGGAGCTGGTACCAAAGGACTGTATATATTATAAATATATTTGGACTATATTTTGGGTTACTTTATTGTTATTTTTTTTGTATTATTATTGTTGTAAGCGCTGTGATTTTATGTATGTGTACATATCTGTAAAATAATATACATAGTTGCAAGTTCCATACACCGTGTGTGTGAGTTTACTGTTGTTACACCCTCCAGGCTCCTACGAACCTGTAATCGGTCTGATCTGGCCCAATTATCCCTTTTGCCCAGGTAGAACCAAAAAGGGTACTACACCTAAAGTGAGTAGGTGTTAGTGGGTGTTACACAAAAAATCTGGCGAGCCAGCCAGAAGCCTGGAGCGTTGACAACAGATGTGGATTCTGTTTTGACCCCTGACTAAATAGTTTATATACTATCAAAATGGATTTCGTGGAAAAACATGGTGTTAAAGTCCCTAATGCAGTCATTGTCAGTGGTGTTGTTGATAAAGAAAAAGACACAGACATTTTTGAGTTTCTAGAGCAACATGGGACTATCCGTAGGGTGCTTAGCATTAATGATAACTCATCTGACTTTGACAAAAGTCATATTGTAGAGTTCGAGTCCGGATTAACCCTTGAAGCATTAGCACCTACGTGCTCCTTTCCATCCACTGACAATCCTGAGGTTAAGTACTGCATTCAAGCTCTAACTGATGTCTACACTAAAACTGTAGGAGGCAGTGTTACTGAGGCTTATCTTAGCAACCTGAGGGGTTTAACTAAGCTAAGTGGAAAAGGTTTTGAAGAGGTGTTGCGGGAGGTCATGTCCACAATAGGGAAGTCCATTGAAGCTGCTGAGACAGCTGAAACGGTCTCTGCTGACGTTGATCTTGCTTCCCCTACTGTAGAACCCACACAAAGTGGAGTCTCTCCTCCACTCCAAGTTGAAGTGCCTCGCACCCCTAAAACCACTCAAGCACTGTTCCAAAGCCCTCTTAGACCAAACTTAACACCTCAAATGTTGAGCCCAGCTAATTGTAACCCACCTGAAGTTCAGAAAATCGTAGTCGAGCATGTCATTAAAAATGCAGAGAAGCCGTCAAACGCCCATTTCTCCTTGAGAATCAGAGCTTTCTCTGGCAAAACACCAAGACCGTATACTGAAGCTGATTATGAAACATGGCCTTCACATGTTGACCTGATGATGGAAGATACTTCTTTGTCTGACTTGGAAAAATCTTGCAAGATCTTTGAAAGTCTTCTTGCTCCTGCGTCTGATGTTATTTGCCCTCTTGGGCCTGAAGCCACCTCTGCCGACTATCTTAAGCTGTTGGATTCAGTTTTTGGGACTGTTGAAGACGGTGAGGAACTGCTTGTGCGATTCATGAACACTTTCCAAGATTATGGAGAAAAACCCTCTGCATATCTGCATCGTTTGCAGGTGGCGCTAAATCTCACAGTGGCGGTCTAGAGCCCCAGGAAGTGGACAAACAGCTTCTCAAGCAGTTTAACAGAGGCTGTTGGGATGATAATCTGCTAAAAGAGCTACAGCTGGAACTAAAAGATAAACATCCACCTGCATATGCAGAGTTATTGCTTCACCTTCGCACTGTTGAAAACAGACAAGAAGTTAAAAACACCCGCATGAAAAACACTTGGGCGCCACAAAACCAAAAGCAGCCTCCTACGAACAAACAGTCACCGAAACAAGTACAAATAGTGAAGTGGAGTCAGACAGTCTGAAAGAACTGAAAAAGCAAGTCGCTGATCTAAAAAGCCAATTAGCTGCTGTCGTGAAACAAAAGAAACAAGCACCACCGAAGAAAGACCCAACTAAGAAATCTGGAAATAAAAAACCTGATCGTGCCAAACCTGAAAACTTACCTTCGTCCAGCCGTCCCAATACTAGGCCCAAACCATGGTATTGCTTCTGATGTGGCGAAGATGGGCATATTGTAGCCACTTGTGAGTCAGAGCCAAACCTTGCACTTGTAGCTGCAAAACGCAAAGAACTAAGAGTAAAAAGACAGCTTTGGGACAGTCAGAACCCCCAATCTTCTTTAAAACTGAAGTCTACCCCTGTTGCGGGACAAACAGAGGCTAGTTCAGAGATGACCCGTCCCAAACCAAAAGCTCCATTCAAGACACGTGCTAAACTGAAGTCACACTACAAAACAGACCCCTTTAACTTTCCTAATGGTCTAATTGGTACAAAAAGTACAGCACAAGTGAAAGTGAATGGCTGTACTGTGAGCTGTTTGTTAGAATCAGGCTCCCAGGTGACTACTGTCCCTGAGTCCTATTACAGACAGTACTTATCCAACCATGAGATTAAGCCACTTTTTGAGCTGTTAGAAGTGGAGGGAGCTAACGGTCAGAGTGTACCTTACTTAGGCTACATTGAAATGCATGTCACTTTCCCAAAAGACTTTTTCGGTATTGAAGCCGAAGTGCCAACACTTGCCTTAGTGGTTCCTGATGTACGTGCAGCTGATCAGTCCTTAGTGTTAATAGGGACAAACACATTAGATGTACTTTACGAGCTGTACTCTGATGCATGTTCTGAACTGCAGCCAACCATGTCACTTGGTTATAAGGCAGTGTTAAAAGTCCTTGAGCTACGGCACAGACAGTCCAAAGACACTAGCCTTGGTTTAGTGACCATGCGCAACGAAGAGCCACAGTTAGTTCCTGCAGGCCAAACAAATGTTCTAGATGGTGCTGTAGCTGTGTCAGCCGGCAACAGTGAAAAATCTGTCTTGTTAGAACACCCGTTAATGTCAGCCTTACCTGGTGGTATCCTAGTAAAACCATGTCTCATAGACTTACCTGAAAGAGCATCTTACCTTGTTCCAGTTATACTCACCAATGAAACGGAACATGATGTGACAATCCCTCAGAAGTGTGTCATTGGAGAAATTTGTGCATATCAACGAGTCCTATCGCAAGAACACTCCGTGAAAGTTACAAAGTCCAAAACTGAACAAAAGTCCACTCTGAAGTTCAGCTTTGACTCTTCCCCCATTAGTGCTGAATGGAAAGAGCGCCTAACAGAAAAACTCAGTCAAATGCCCAAAGTATTTGCACAAAATGATCTTGACTTTGGCAAAACTGATCAAGTGAAACACACAATCAAATTATCAGATGAAACACCGTTCAAACACAGAGCACGTCCCATACATCCAAATGACCTGGAAGCGGTCCATAAGCATCTCAAAGAACTCCAACAAGCAGACGTGATAAGAGAGTCCACTTCCCCATTTTCTTCGCCTATTGTAGTGGTGCGAAAGAAAAATGGCAATGTCCGCCTTTTGTATTGGTTACAGGAAGCTTAACATGCAGACTGTAAAAGATGCTTACGCCCTCCCCAATTTGGAGGAAACGTTTTCCACCTTGACCGGTTCGCAGTGGTTCTCCGTCCTCGATTTAAAGTCAGGGTACTACCAAATTGAGGTAGAAGAGCTGGACAAACCAAAGATGACATTCGTATGTCCCATGGGCTTTTGGGAATTCAATAGAATGCCCCAAGGCAATACAAACGCCCCCAGCACGTTCCAGCGCCTCATGGAGAAATGCATGGGCGACATGAATCTGCATGAGGCGATTGTGTTCCTTGATGACATCATTGTATTCTCCAAGACGCCCAAAGAACATGAGGCTCGCTTAATGAAAGTTCTCAATCGCCTAAAAGAGTATGGGCTTAAACTCTCCCCTGAGAAATGCAGATTTTTTCAAACTTCTGTCAGATACCTCGGTCACATTGTGTCCAGTAAAAGAGTTGAGACCGACCCCGAAAAAGTGAAAGCCCTAAGTACCTGGCCTGTGCCCCGTGATCTCAAACAGCTCTGCTCGTTCTTAGGCTTTTCAGGGTACTATAGGCGGTTCATTAAGAACTATTCCAGCATTGTTAAGCCCCTCACTGACTTAACAGCAGGCTACCCTCCCTTGCGAAAGAGCACAAAGCCCAAAGCTAAGCCTGCCCAGTACCACGACCCAAAGGCACCATTTGGCGAGCGATGGACTTCTTCCTGTGATCTTGCATTCAAAACCATCATTGAAAAGCTCAGTACTGTGCCTGTCCTGGGTTTCGCTGACCCTCAGTTGCCATATACACTCCATACTGACGCCAGCACTACAGGGCTTGGTGCCGCCCTCTATCAAGAGCAGGAGGGCCAGACTAGGGTCATAGCTTATGCAAGCCGGGGGTTGTCTAGAAGTGAGTCCCGTTACCCCGCCCATAAATTGGAATTTTTGGCTCTAAAGTGGGCAGTAACGGAGAAGTTTGCAGACTATCTATATGGCAACCACTTTACTGTGATGACAGACAGTAACCCCTTAACGTACATTCTGACTACTGCTAAGATGGATGCCATGAGTTATAGGTGGCTAGCTGCTCTGTCGACGTTTAACTTTAAGCTCCAATACAGAGCAGGCAAGCTTAACTCAGATGCAGACGGCCTCTCTAGACGGCCACATGGCGAGTTACTTAATGACTTAGTGTCCCAAAAGGAGCTTGACCGCATACAGCAGTTCACTCAAACTCACTTGTCTCTTCCTGAAAGCAGTTTAAGTTCCGAGGTAGTGTCTGCTATATGTGAAAAACACCTTGTCTGTAGCTCTCCAGATAACACCCTCCCTTTGGTTCACTCATTAGCCCTCTCTGTAGCCGCCATTCCAGATGACTACGCCGATGAAGATGGCTGTGGTGGTCTTCCAGTTGTACTCCACATGACTCCTGAACAGATCAAAAACGAACAAAGAACTGGCCCCTGTTTAAGAGAAGTGATTGCACAAATTGAAACTGGGCTAAAAGTTCCACCAACTGTACAAACTGAACTTCCTGACATCAACTTGTTACTCCGAGAGCTCAGTCAACTTGAAATGTGCAATAACATCCTCTACCGCACTCGCCAAGAAGGAGGAAATGTTACTTACCAGCTCGTCTTACCTGAACAGCTCCGCGATTCAGTCTTTCAAAGCCTCCACTGTGACATGGGCCATTTAGGCACAGAGCGTACTTTGGATCTCGTCAGAAAGAGGTTCTATTGGCCTCGCATGGTGGCAGATATTGAAAAGAAGATCAAGACATGTAATCGCTGCATAAGACGTAAAACTGCTCCAGAACGAGCTGCTCTGCTTGTCAACATCAAGTCCACCCGACCGCTCGAACTCGTCTGTATGGATTTCCTATCCATTGAGCCTGATCAAAGTAACACAAAGGATGTGCTCGTGTTAACTGATCATTTCACGAAATACGCTATATGTAACCCAGCTGAGAAAATGACCCTTTTTTTTCTCAGTTGTCAATTGTATTAATGCAATTGTGTGATTTTATTTTGAAAACCGACTATCTTGGGGAAGAGGAAGTGCAATCCTCATCATCCAACTTTTAAATTTCCGTTTCATGGTCACGTTGGGTGATCTGGGTCTTTCCATTCGTTAAGAGCGATATTAGCACCGCCTTCCGAGCAAAGTGCTGAGGCGCTCTGCTGGAAATCAGTCTTTTCACGATCTGAGAGCGGACGAGAGAGGCTGTGGGACGGTCTGTCCTCACACTGATACCTCTTCTTGGCGAGTTTCATTCAGAAAGATGCTATAAATGGATCTAAACACTCTCCAAACGCTAATTTGCAACCTTTATTATCCTAAGTTGACGGGAGCACGAGCTTGAGAGGCTGTGAAGCGGTGACTTTTGCTGTGTTCACACTGAGACCTCATCTTGGTGAGTGGGATACATGCTAACATTAGCGTTATGCTAATGCTAATCGTGAGTGGATTTTTTCCTGTTTAAAAGCAATGGAAAAGGCTGTCTTTGTGTCTGTATGGTTTTCCTAAATGTGATTTCAGTTCCCAACAGTATGCTGAAGTACTTTTAGTTCATATGCACTATTTCTGTCGAATGCAACGTGTAGTTTGATGCTAAAAGCACATGGTGTTGGTCTACTATGTAAATCCATAGGTTATGCTAAACCCAGTAGCTCAGACAGCGTTTTACTGATTTTTAAAAAGGGAATATTGGAAGTGATGGGACAGTATATTCCCTGGTTATGTGATAAATTAATTGTATTTCATTTCATGATTTACAGAGACAAGGTTAGAGAGGATTAATCATAATTTCATGGTTAAATGATGTAGAGAGGAACAGAGGAATTCATTTAATTGGTTACATGAAAAAAAGGGTATTTCATGTGCTACCAGAGAGATTGTGAGAAAAAAGAACACATGCATGTAAGATGTGAAATGTAAGATATTACTATATTGCTGGATTGTGATAATAGTAATATGAGAGAAGAATTTTAAACACTAGGCTATGGTGTTATATAAGAAGGGATTGGAAGACGAATTACTCTAGCTGTAAACAATAATACCATTATTGTCGTGCAGGCTAGGTTTTTTTGGTTGCCGATCAAGAACCTTCTGGATCCTGGATTCTCTCCGAATGGAGATGGCGAGCCTGACCCGAGACTGAACCGAGATTGATCTGAGATCTAACCAAGATCTCGATTGATGAGCATCCTTCCTCTCTCCAGTGCCCAACGTTGAAGTGGTAACAACCCAAGTAGCCATTTTAAAAAAGGAAAGGAAACCTGAGTCTGTAGATACAAGATATCTTGACTGGTCAAACGACTAAACCAAACGGACAAACAAACACTGAGCTCAGTAGGACATCTTTGGGGTTTTATTTCATACCGGCCGTTGTATATTTGTACAGTTGTAAATTGTCTGTATATATTGCTCACTTTATCCCTATAAATAACAACCATTATTGTTCATTTCTTGCCTCCAGCTATTTCATTCCACACTCGCTTTAATTCCCTATTGTAACCCTTACGAACCTAGCAACTGGTCTACACTTAATTATTTCCCTTACCTAATTAACATAAGGCAAGGGTTACACATAGCCATCCCTACCAGCAATCAGAAAACTCAGACCGTTGCAAAGGCACTTTGGGACAACTTTATAGTCCACTACGGAATACCCGAACGGTTACATAGTGATCAGGGTCCCGATTTTGAGTCCCATATTATAAAAGAACTTTGCAAAATCATGGGCATTCACAAAATCCGGACGACACCCTATCATCCCAGAGGTAACCCGGTAGAACGTTTCAATAGAACGTTATTGAGCATGCTGGGTACTCTGGAGGAAAAGAACAAAACTCATTGGCACAACTATGTGAAAACACTTGTACATGCGTACAATTGTACGAAGAATGACACTACTGGTTTTGCCCCGTATGAGTTAATGTTCGGTCGTCAGCCGAGATTGCCAACTGATCTTGCATTTGGGCTCCCGTTTCACAACAAAAGTTTCAAGTCACATTCCCAGTACATTGAAAAACTGAAGACAACTCTACAAGAAAGCTACAAACTAGCAACAGAAAATGCTAACAAGATGGCTGAAAGAAACAAAACAAGATTTGATATGCGAGTGAAACCCTCAAAACTAGAACCAGGCGACAGAGTTTTGGTACGTGCAGTCCGCCTCAGAGGAAAGCACAAATGAGCAGACAGGTGGGAAGCTGAAATCCACATTGTGGTGAGCCAAGCAGGTGACTTGCCTGTTTACACTATAAGACCTGAGACAAAAGATGGTCCTGTTTGCACCGTTCACCGCGACCTCTTGCTTCCCTGTGGTTTTCTTGCCCCTGTTGAAGAAGAACCTGTCCAACCAAAACGTGTCCGCCAACCTAAGACAAGACAATCACCTGAACAAAGTAAGGAATGTGAGAATTCAGAACCGGAAAATGAAGATGTCTATTGGTACAGAGAAGAACCAATCCAAATGCTCATAAAGCTCACTCGAGTTTATGAAATTTCCCATCCAAAGACATTCTTTAAAGGAGACATTCCTGCTGAAACTCACTTACCTGCGAATGACAACCAAATAGAAAATGTCATTTCACCTGGATGTGACAACTTGCCTGGAAATGACAATTGACCTGGATATGACAACTTACCGAATGATGGAAACCTGGAGGAAACTGAAACAAATGTGGAACAATCAAACAATGAGAATGGAACTGAAAGTGAAACCAATTTACCTGATAAAAGTACCTGTGATGAACCTGTGGACGAAAAAGAACCTGAAAAAGAGATCCCAAATACTGTGAGACGTTCCGAGAGGACAACCTCCCAGCCAGAAAGGCTACAGTATAGTCAGTTGGGAAATCCTCTCATAACTGTTGCCCAGTCCCTGTTTCAAGGACTAAACCTGGCTTTTACCAGAGCCTTAACAGAGACAGATCCTAAGATTATTCCCATGAACACTGGTTCCCTTGTCTTTACTATCTAGCTAATCCCATGCAAAGGGACTTGCATGATTCTAAGGGGGGATAGTGTAACCCAGTGTTAAAAACGCGAAAAAAAATAGGAATATTGATACCGCTTTTAAAAAGAAAAACACCCATTTCACAATGGGAATAAATAATTTGAATATGAATATTTAAATAAATATATTTTCATAAATAGTTAAGAACATTTTCTGGAAAGTTTTGATAAAGTTCCAAATGGTTTCTTCTGGTATGTCGAGCGACCAGAGGCTGCGTCTTTTGTTTGGCAGCAACAGCCAATGGGGTCCTGCCAGCCAACGGGGTCACGCACTCCCTCGCTCGGTCTGTGTGTAATTCGCAGAACGCTGTCAGACACTGCCGAGACACGACCGAGAGAGCGCGATTCCTCACGGAGACGATGGGCTAACGTGCTAATAGCAGCCTTTGCTTGGACAAAATTTGAGATTGGTAAGCCTGAATAAGCACCTGCAATGAGACATTGCTGTATTAGCAAATTCTAATGCCCCGTTTGTAAAATTTTAAGATTGGGATCCAGAGGCTGTTGACGCCGTTGAGCACGGGAACTCCATTGACGGACGTGTCACTTAGCTTGGTAAGTGCCATTCATTGTGTATGGGAATGCTAATCGCTAGCTTGTAATGCTAACCGCCGATGCTAATTTTTGGCTAGTTTTTCATCGGAAAAAGGCATTTTTCTGAGCTGTAGCGGTTAGCAAAGGTCCCAATTCCCTTGCCATTGAATGTATTTAATGGTGAATGTTGAACCTGTGATTTAAAGGTGTTTAAAAAAATATTTGTTGAACAATTGGAAATATTCTGTGATGAGCTATAGAACATAGTTTAAGCCTATTGTCTGGCCTATTTTATAGGTCAGGTTTTTTTGTTTGGACTGGTTGGACCAGAAAAGCGTGAATCTCCAGATCTGGATGGCGAGCCGAAGCCCGAACCCTATGAACTGGTAAAAGTGACCCAACTGGTCACTTGGAGCTGGTGCCAAAGGACTGTATATATTATAAATATATTTGGACTATATTTTGGATTACTTTATTGTTATTTTTTTGTATTATTATTGTTGTAAGCGCTGTGATTTTATGTATGTGTACATATCTGTAAAATAATATACATAGTTGCAAGTTCCATACATCGTGTGTGTGAGTTTTCTGTTGTTATGCCCTCCAGGCTCCAACGAACCTGTAATCGGCCTGATCTGGCCCAATTATCCCTTTTGCCCAGGTAGAACCAAAAAGGGTACTACACCTAAAGTGAGTAGGTGTTAGTGGATGTTACACTTGTCTCCCGTCAGTCTTCCTAGTTTTCAGTATATCGTAGTGTGTCTTAGTCTTAGTCTTTATTTGTGTTTTGCCCCACGAGGCTCATTATTTTGTATTGTATGTCTTCCTGTAACAAATGCGCAAACTCTACAGCTGCCTATAGCGTCTTGTTAGTGGTCCACGAGGACCCCACCATGACACTCTGATTTTAATATCACAAATAGCATAGATATAGGATATATTATTTTTGGGAGAACTGTCATCTTGATAAGATTAATTCTGCCTAAAAATGATATTGGAAGGCTCTTCCATCTGGTCAGAGTTTCTCTGATCTCTTTTATCATGGGATTAATATTTTCTACATATAATTGAGTAATTTTAGGTGTAATTTTAATTCCTAAATATATAAATCCTGACGGGGCCCAGTGGAAGGGTTTGACATACATAGGTTCAGTGTTTCCTGTATAACTCAGGGGCATTATCTCTGACTTATCAAAATTTATCTTATAGCCAGATATTAGACCCAATTCCCTGACCCACTTGGTCACTACTGGTAATGATTTAGCCGAGTCTGTTAATGTCAGCAAGACATCATCAGCATACAGCAGAATTTTGTGTTGTTTTGTTCCCACAGTTACTCCCTGAATATGTGGGTTTTGTCTGATAGCCATTGCTAAAGGCTCAATGGCCAGAGCAAACAGAAGAGTAGATAGTGGGCTTCCCTGTGTTGTACCTCTAGTCATTTTAAATGGAGCCGATGGAAGGCCATTGGTCAAAACTGAGGCAGTAGGCACTCGGTACAGAAGTTTAACCCATTTCAAATAATTTGGTCTGAAACCAAATCTTCTCATCACTTCAAACATATATTCCCATTCAATTCTATCAAACGCCTTTTCAGCGTCCATTGAAACAATGGCCCCAGGAGTCTGATGAAAATTAAGATAGTGAATAATGTTGAAAAGCTGTCTTGTGTTATAGTACGAGTTCCGACCTTTGATGAAGCCCGTCTGATCGGAATTCACAATGGAAGGTAGAATCTGCTCTAATCTAGTAGCCAGTATCTTAGACAGTATTTTGTTGTCCACGCCCAGGAGACTAATGGGTCTATAAGAAAAGCATAATTCTGGGTTCTTACCTTTTTTTTATATTAATATTATATTTGCTTTATACATCGACTCTGGAAGTTCAGATCCCTCAAATGACTTATTAAAAACCCCGAGTAAGATATTATTGATTTTCCCTTTCATCACTTTAAAGAACTCAACAGGAAAGGCATCTGCTCCTGGACATTTCCCTGACTGAAGTGCTGAGATAGCCATGTCTATCTCAAGTTGGGATATCGGTGATTCCAAAAATTTAACTTGGTCCTCTACTAACTGCGGGAAACTTAAATTATTTAAAAAGAAACTTGATCTGAGCCTCTCCTCATCAGCCTGTGATCTATATAAATTAGCGTAAAATTCTTTGAAGCTCTCATTGATTTGACGATTACTAACTTGTTTCTGATTATTGTCATTTAATATAGCTGGAATAAAAGATTTCACTGGAGCATTCTTTGCCAGCCGTGCTAAAAGACGACTGGGTTTGTTACCCATTTCAAACATTTTTTGCTTAGCAAACAATATATCTTTTCCAGCTTTCTTAGTTATCAAGTCATGTAATGTATTTCTAGTATTTTTAAATTCAGCTAATGTCACCTCAGATTTTGTTGCATAATAAGTCTCTTCTAATTGTTTTATTTTCTTTTCCAACTCCACTTGCTTTGCTGTTCGCTGTTTTTTATGTAACATGTAACATCTTCTCTTTTTTTCTCCTCTCGGCGCCACACCAGTCGGCTGCCTTTTGCAACAGCGGCTCGATTCCGAGTTTTTTTTCCCTTCCTCTCTCTTTTGATCACTTTTTTTTTTCACCCCACTTATATCACGGACACACAGATCATCCCAAATGTCTCCTGAGCCGGTGGACGGAGCCACTGTTTATAGCAGGATACGATATAACAGGGAAGAGCTGCTAGCATTTAACCGCCACCCGGTCCCACTGGAAAAACTCGACATACCGAGAGAACTGAGGCGAAAACGCCGCGGCTGCCGGGCTGGAGTAAGGCGGAGGACAAAAAATATAAGGTACAGACCCTCCCTTCCATCTGTTGTCATGGGAAATGTACGGTCGATACTGGGAAAGTTAGATGAGCTAGCGGCTATCTCCCGTTATGATAGCACTTACCGGGAGTGCTCTCTCCTTTTGTTTACTGAGACGTGGCTAACTGAACTAGCAGCAGATGCTAACATTGAGCTGGAGGGTTTTCACACGATACGAGCTGACCGAACACCAGAGAGTGGCAAAACTAGGGGCGGTGGAGTGATCATGTATGTTAACAACAACTGGTGCAGACCGGGACATATCACTGTTAAACAACGACACTGCAGCAAAGACATTGAGTTGCTAGCTGTTAGCATGAGGCCTACATATCTCCCGAGAGAACACTCACACGTGATCTGCATTGTTGTTTATGCAAATCCGACGGCGAACGCTGGGACAGCACGTGACGTCATCCATTCAGTAACCAGCAGGCTGCAGACAGAACACCCAGATGCTCTTCTCCTCATCTCAGGCGATTTCAACCACGTTTCACTGTCTCCCATTCTGCCCACTTTCACCCAGTATGTCACATGCCACACTAGAGACAATAAAACACTGGATTTGTTCTACGCAAACACTAAGGAGGCGTACACCTCATCACAACTCCCCCCACTTGGGAGATCGGATCACAACTTGGTTCATCTCCGACCGGTGTACAAACCCCTAGTGCACAGACAACCTCCGGCCATGCACACTGTGGAGTTATGGTCTGAGGAGACAATGGACACTCTAAAGGACTGTTTTGAAGCCACTGCCTGGAAGCAGCTCTGCGATCCACATGGTGAGGACATCGATGGCCTCATTCACACCTTCACGGGCTACCTCAGCTTCTGTGTGGACAAATCCGTTCCCACCAAGACCATACGGCGTCACTCAAACAACAAACCCTGGATCAACCCTGAGATAAAAACACTTCTGAGAGAGAAGAAGAGGATCTTCAGGTCGGGGAACAGGGAGATGCTGAAGTCCGTACAGAGGGAGCTGAGGAGAAAGATCAGAGAAGGCAAGGACAGCTTCAGGAAGAAGATGGAGGACAAGCTGCAACAGAGCGACATCAGCGGGGTCTGGAGAAACCTCAAAACCATCTCGGGGCTCCAGAATACCTCCCCCCAGGCCACGGGGGGCAGGGAGTGGGCGAACAACCTGAATCTGTTTTTCAATAGATTTGACCAACCGCCCTCCCCCCTGTCTGCACAACAACCACTGCTGCCTCTAAGAAATCAAGTCCTGCTACCCACTCCCCACTCCACCGACACCCCCCCCACTCCCAACACACAGCCCCCCATCCTGACCCTGACCAAGACCCAGGTGAGGACGGAGCTGAGGAAGATCAAGGCGAGGAAGGCGTCGGGACCGGACGGCATCAGCGCAAAGCTCCTCAAGTCCTGTGCAGACCAGCTGTGTGGGATTGTGACGTATATCTTCAACATGAGCCTGAAACTGGGGAGGGTACCACAGCTGTGGAAAACATCTTGTGTGGTACCTGTACCAAAAACTTCCCACCCCAAAGACCTGAACAGCTTCAGACCGGTGGCCTTGACGTCCCACTTGATGAAGACCCTGGAGAGACTGCTCCTTGCTCATCTCCGCCCCCTGGTGGAACCAGCGATGGATCCACTCCAGTTCGCCTACCAGCATGGCATTGGGGTGGAGGATGCGGTGATCTTCCTCCTTCACCGTTCTCTGTCCCACCTGGAGAAGCCCGGGAATATGGTGAGGATCATGTTCTTTGACTTCTCCAGTGCTTTCAACACCATCCAACCGATGATCCTGAAGGACAAGCTGCTGCGCGCAGGGGTGGACCAGCACCTGTCATCATGGATCCTGGACTACCTCACGAACCGGCCTCAGTTTGTGAGAACCCGGGACTGTGTTTCCGACACGATCATCAGTAGCACGGGGGCCCCCCAGGGAACGGTGCTGGCTCCCTTCTTGTTCACTCTTTATACTGCGGACTTCTCACACAACACAACACATTGCCATCTACAGAAGTTCTCTGATGACTCTGCGATCGTTGGTCTCATCTCCAGCGGAGATGAAGCTGAGTACAGAGGGCTTATCCAGGACTTTGTGGACTGGTGCCATCGGAACTGCCTCCAGATCAACGCGAGGAAAACTAAGGAGCTGGTGGTGGACTGCCGCAGGCATGGGCAGCCCCTCACAGCACCAGTAAATATACAGGGAACAGACATCGAGATGGTGACATCCTACAAGTACCTGGGTATTCATCTGAACAATAAACTAGACTGGTCACACAATACTGACGCACTCTACAAGAAGGGACAGCGCAGGCTGTTCCTGCTGAGGAGACTCAGGTCTTTTGGTGTACAAGGGGCGCTGCTGAAGTCATTCTATGACACGGTGGTGGCATCAGCCATCACTTTTGGAGTGGTCTGCTGGGGCAGTGGCATTACTGCAGCCGATAGGAAGAGACTGAACAAACTGATTAAGAAAGCTAGCTCTGTCCTGGGGCAACGCCTTGATCCGATGGAGGAGATAGGAGAGAGAAGGACGGTGGCTAAACTGTCATCTCTGCTGGAGTCCGAGTTCCACCCTATGCAGGACATACTGGATGCACTGAGGAGCTCATTTAGCAGCAGACTACATCATCCCAGGTGCACAACCGAGAGGTTTCGTAGGTCCTTCCTACCAACGGCTGTCAGACTGTACAACCTAAGCAGGGCTGCTCGCAGAGATAGCAAAAAGACGTAACAAACTAATAGGTTTTTTTTTTTTTTTTTTTGAATGCAAAAGATGCAATAGACTTACACAATGGTCCTCTCCGGCATACAACTAGGAACATACCGGTCGCTATGGAGGGTGAGAATATGTATGGGCACATAATCATACCATGTAGGATAACTAAATAGACGGTTATGCTGTTTCATCCCACCTAGCAACAATGCTCTGCACTGTGTGTGTTTATATATTTACATATTTATTCCATCTAGCTACAATGCTCTGCACTGGGTGTGTTTATATTTATATATCTATATATTTATTCCATCTAGCTACAATGCTCCGCACTGTGTTTTTATATATCTACATATTATTCCATCTAGCTACATTGCTCCGCACTGTGTGTGTTTATATACTTGCATATTTATTCCACCTAGCTGCAATGCTCCATACTGTGGGTGTTTATATATTTACATATTTATTCCATCTAGCTACAATGCTCTGCACTGTGTGTTCATATATTCATATATTTATTCCATCCAGCTACAATGCTCTGCACTGTGTGTCTGTGTGTGTGTGTGTGTATATACAGTATATATTTTATAGTAATATGTACATATGTATATTAGCTGCTCTTGCTTGCTTGTTTTTTCTTGCCTTCTGATTGTTGCTCTGAGTGTTGCTATCCCTGTGCTGTTGCAATCCTGGAATTTCCCCGTTGTGGGACTAATAAAGGCTTATCTTATCTTATGTTTGTGAGATAATCACACCCCTCATATAGGCCTTGTAGCTATCCCACAGGATTCTGGGGTCAATGTCATCTTTATCGTTTAACTGTAAAAATAAATCTGTTTGTCCGTCCAAGAACCTAACAAATTCTTCATCCAAAAGCAATAACACATTCATTCTGCATGAGAATGAACTTTCAGAGGGTCTAAGGGGCTGCATAGACAAAACCACTGGCACGTGGTCCGAACAAGCAATAGTACCTACTATATTTACCTGTTCAACTAAATAATTAAGGTGTTTAGAGGCAAAGATATAGTCTATACATGATGCTGATAGATGTGATTGAGAATAAAATGTATATTACCTTGCAAGGGGATTGTGATACCTCCACATATCCAAGAGATCAAAATCCTTCATAATATTTAAAAGATTCTTAGCATTTTTAGATTGAGCTATTTGTGATGGGTGTCTATCCACCTTGGGACACAATGTACAGTTAAAATCCCCCCCCCCCCCAAGATAATATTAGTGCAGTCCAAATTACCAAGTTGACTATATAAAGATGCATAAAATTCTTCATCTTGGACATTAGGGGCATACACATTTCCCAGTAAAATATCTTCACCATATAGCACCCCTTTAACTAGGACATATCTTCCCTCTGTGTCTTTGTAAAAGTTTGTGGGAGTAAATGGCAAATTTTTATGTACTAAAATAATTACCCCTCTCTTGATAGTTGAATAGGATGAAAAAAAGATCTGACCTACCCATTCTCTGTGACACTTCTTATGCTCATCGTCATTTAGATGTGTTTCCTGTAAAAAAGCTATCTGGATTCTATCCTTTTCAAGAGAGTTCAAAACAGATTTTCTTTTAACCACATTACTAGAGCCCTGAATATTCCATGTACTAATCTTAAAAGACATCAGAAGTAGGCTGCATTATAAATTGTGAGCTGCTAACTTTGACCAAAAAACATGTAGTAGACCAGTCTATGTCTTCAATAACCATATCAAAAAACAAAAATAATATGTATTCCGAGCAAAACCAGAACCACAAGCTCGGAATCACTGAAAACTTAAAATTTAAAATAAAAGACAAAAAAAAAAAAATCATCTCTGCTTAGCTGCACTTAATTAGAAAAAGCACACCTACAGGAGATAACAAGAAAAAGAAAAAAAGAAGCCAAGTTCCCCCTTACTGGAAAGCCTCTATTAAAATACCGGTGTATATATAATTGAACTCAATACAAAGAGAAGAATACCAAAGAACAAACCCACCCCAAATTTCTAAATCACATCCACCTGGATTTAACAGTCATGCCTTAGCCAATCAGAATTTCTGTTCAATACGTTACTTTGAAGCTTGTAGTTTGTAGTTTGTTCACATTATTTATTAGTTTTGACAGTCTGGGTTTAGTTGTTCAGATACAGCTCAGAGCATAATGCAACAAGCAGGTACAACAACCAGCACACCTCAGAACTGCAGGACCCCCACCCCCACCCCACCCAAAACACTGCTTCACCATCCACCTTCTACACATTCATGTCTTGGGAAAATTTACAACATTAACAACTTTTTCGTCATTAATTTGTAACGTCTACTCATAGAGTTGTAATTTTAAGATTCAAGATTGAAAGATTTTATTTGTCAATACTACTATACGTAGAGGACATACAGGAGAATTGAAATGCAGTTTCTGTCTCTTCAGTGGTGTGCGCAATATAAAAAAGAAATAAGTCTGGAAAAACAACAACAGCAGTCGATGTACAGGAATGCTACCCGTAGTGCAAATAATGGCAAAAGATAAAAGCCAGCAGTCCCACAGTATATTCAGAAAAAGGTAGAGCAGAAATACTAAATGGAACACCTGAGGAAGCAAAGGCCATAATAATAAGAGATCTTGCTGACTTAAATAAATATAGATGAACACTGATTGGGAAAATTAAGAGACTGTAGGCGACCCCCACAGCTTACGGACAAGCAGAGCGCTCAGCTGGAGCAATTAGCAGAACAGTGAGATGTATGGACTGATATCAATAGGCAGCCTTTCCTTCCTGCCAGTAATCCTGCTATTGGTATGTGTGACTCTCATGTAAATGTCCCATGCATTCCTGCTGTACTGTGATGCTAATGTGCCATGCATGCATTGTCTAGCTGGGTATATAAGTGAACTGAATATCGCTTGCTCACTCTCTTACTACACGCATTGCCTGTTTGCTGACTAGAGACTGAGGGCTCGCTCCAGCGCGCTTACACAGCGCTGGAGTGAGTCCTGTGATGGAGGATGAATAAAACACCCTTTTAAACTTCAGTTCGCCGTGCCTGCACTTATTCCGTGCCTTCACACTGGGTACACTTATTTATCCGCCACACTGGTGACCCCGAATACAAGAACACGCTGACGACGAATGAACGCAGCTGCCTGTCGCAAATGGACTGCCCTCCCTTCTGATACACGGGAGACCTCGACGCAGAACCGACACCAGGCGAACTCCCTCGGAGATCATCCACGACCGGGAGAGCTGCAGAAAGCGTCATGGTGTGACCCTCGCCTGAGATCTGGACATCCACGCTGGGACCGGCCGAGGGACAAAGAGCGTCCACTCCCTCTCACCGCTCCTCTGCACCCACACGAGCGTGCACGCACCTCGTCTTCTCTCCACGACGGCGACCTCCAGGGCCGGACGGAGAACGCAGCGCGTGGACCAGAACGCACCATGACCCGGCACGAGCGAACAACAGCAACAGCCCGAACAGGGAGGACCATCGGCGCCGACGACGCTGATCTCCAGCAAGCTCCCTGACTCTGACTCACCTCGACAGCGGACCTGCCATGCACCGAACCCCTGCACGCACACCGGGGGGTTACGAGGACAGCGCACCACGCACGGGACAATACCGGCTCCACAGACCGCCATCGTCCTCCGCCGCTGCACACGCCCGAGAGACACGGCTGACCGCCATCCTCGGAACCTTCAGGGCTGCTCACACACCTGAAGCAGACATGCAGCCCGCTACAGGACTTTGTATGGGTCTCAGCCACGGCGCACCATGGGAATCCAGCCGTCAGCTGTCCCCGAGGGCTTTAGGGCTGCCCCCGCACCTAAAGCCAACACGCCAAGTCCCTCACACAGCTCCTGTTCTTCTTCATAGCCGCGAGAGGAGTCAGAGACAAATTTTTCTTCTCACAGCCGCTGTGGATCTCCACCACGTTCAACGGGACAGCCCCTCAACATCGTGGATCCACATGCAATTTTTGCGCGGCCCGGACAACTTTGCCATCCCGGGCCGGCACTTGCTACCCCCACCCCCCCTCCCTCCACCTCCGCCTGCACAGAGCTTTTCCCGCAGCTCGCTACCAAAGCCGGACGATCGAGGCCTCAGCCCCCTGCTGAGCCCTCTGGGGGGGAGTAGTGTGGGCGACCCCCACAGCCTACGGACAAGCAGAGCGCTCAGCTGGAGCAATTAGCAGAACAGTGAGATGTATGGACTGATATCAATAGGCAGCCTCTCCTTCCTGTCAGTAATCCTGCTATTGATATGTGTGACTCTCATGTAAATGTCCCATGCATTCCTGCTGTACTGTGATGCTAATGTGCCATGCATGCATTGTCTAGCTGGGTATATAAGTGAACTGAATATCGCTTGCTCACTCTCTTACTACACGCATTGCCTGTTTGCTGACTAGAGACTGAGGGCTCACTCCAGCGCGCTTACACAGCGCTGGAGTGAGTCCTGTGATGAAGGATGGATAAAACACCCTTTTAAACTTCAGTTCGCCGTGCCTGCACTTATTCCGTGCCTCCACACTGGGTACACTTATTTTATCCGCCACAAGACTACGATAATCCATATCCACACACATGGCAAGAACAGTTCTTTTGTGACATACCATGTCAATGTACTTTAAAAACAAAACAAAACAAAACAAAAAAATTATGACTGACTTTAGTAGACATCAATCATCCCCAGTTGGAGGAAGTCATTTGACACAGAATGAGGAAATTCAGACTCTGAAAATATGCCATTATGCTGAACATAAACTACAAGAGATGGAGAATGATATTGATCGTGATAACCACTTCTTCAATAATATTCATAATCACTGTGAATATTATACTGAAAAACAATTCAAAAGTCAAGTACAATTAGATGGTAAACTATCAATAATACACTTCAACAGCAGAAGTCTGAACAAAAACTTTCCACAGATTCAGGACTATTTAAAACAGCTAGATAGAAAATTTACAGCTATCGCAGTCTCTGAAACTTGGCTTAATGAAGAGCAGGTTTCTCTGATGGCAATAGAGGGATATCAGATGTTTTATATTAATAGATCTCAAAAAAAGGGTGGTGGTGTTGCACTGTATATTGATGACCTGTATAGGTGTAAACTTGTAAATGGAATGTCTTTTGCTCTACCAGGGATTCTGGAATGTGTTACAATTGAGATTGACCAAGATAAAACAAAAAATCTAATTATAAGTTGTATACACTACCGTTCAAAAGTTTGGGGTCACCCAGACAATTTTGTGTTTTCCATGAAAAGTCACACTTTTATTTACCACCATGAGTTGTAAAATGAATAGAAAATATAGTCAAGACATTGACAAGGTTAGAAATAATGATTTGTATTTGAAATAATAATTTTTTCCTTCAAACTTTGCTTTCGTCAAAGAATCCTCCATTTGCAGCAATTACAGCATTGCAGACCTTTGGCATTCTAGCTGTTAATTTGTTGAGGTAATCTGGAGAATTCTGATGCAATGAGCAAACACATTGTACCATTAGAACACTGGAGTGATAGTTGCTGGAAATGGGCCTCTATACACCTATGTAGATATTGCACCAAAAACCAGACATTTGCAGCTAGAATAGTCATTTACCACATTAGCAATGTATAGAGTGTATTTCTGATTAGTTTGAAATTATCTTCAGTGAAAAAAACAGTGCTTTTCTTTCAAAAATAAGGAAATTTCTAAGTGACCCCAAACTTTTGAACGGTAGTGTATATAGAATGCCAGGAACTTGCATTGAGACATTTAGAGATAAGTTAGTCAAGCTGTACAATAATATAACAAATAAGAAAATGCTTGTAATCTGTGGAGACTTCAATATTGATTTACTAAATCCATTTCAACAAAATGTAATTACAGAGTTCATTAATTCTATGTACAGTATGAGTCTATATCCCACAATAACACATCCCAGTAGAATCACAGTTCACACTGCTACATTTATTGATAACCTGTTTGTTAATATTATTGATAACACTAGAAAAGCACTCGGAGAGCGCAGACCTCCACCAAGCGCCACAGTTCCCCCCATACAGTGTTTGTGTGTCCGTTTTCAGATTCCTTGACCATGAAAACATATGACTAGCAATTGGATTCACAATGATAGGATTAGTGGTTCAGTAGTTATTGACGAAAATGGCATTTTCCTTAATGGTGGTTTTCTTCTGGACGGTGATCCGGATCACCACCAAAATCTAATCATCTGTAGGATACCCCATTTCTGATAATCTGTGAAAATTTCATGAAAATCCGTCCGTAACTTTTTGAGTCATCTTGCTAACAAACAAACGGACAGACAGACAAACAGACAGACAAACCAACGCCGATGAAAACATAACCTCCTTGGCGGAGGTAAAAATAGAATGTGGATTATTGATAAATGACATAAGTGACCATTTGCCAGTCTTTGCACTTATCCATGGCCAACGGGGGCCAATACAGAAAAAACTTTAAAATCTTTCAGATACAAATCACAAAATGCAATCAATTCTTTTAAAGAAGACCTGCTGAAGCAAGACTGGACAAAAGTCTATGTATCAGATGTAAATGAAGCCTATGACATTCATGAACATTGTAACCACTCTTTATGAAAAAAATTGTCCATTAGTAAAGAAAAGCTGAAACAGAAATTTGCCGACAAGCCATGGTTAACCAAAGGATTACAAAAAGCGTGTAAGAAGAAAAATTCATTATATAATACCTTTCTAAAGAAAAGGACAAAAGAAGCAGAGCAGCGGTATAAAACATACAAAAATAGGTTAATATATATAATGAGATAAGATAAGATAAGATAAGCCTTTATTAGTCCCACAACGGGGAAATTCCAGGATTGCAACAGCACAGGGATAGCAACACTCAGAGCAACAATCAGAAGGCAAGAAAAAAACAAGCAAGCAAGAGCAGCTAATAAACATATGTACGTATTACTATAAAATATATATATATACACACACACACAGACACACAGTGCAGAGCATTGTAGCTGGATGGAATAAATATATGAATATATGAACACACAGTGCAGAGCATTGTAGCTAGATGGAATAAATATGTAAATATATAAACACCCACAGTACGGAGCATTGCAGCTAGGTGGAATAAATATGCAAGTATATAAACACACACAGTGCGGAGCAATGTAGCTAGATGGAATAATATGTAGATATATAAATATATAAACACACCCAGTGCTGAGCATTGTAGCTAGATGGAATAAATATGCAAATATATAAACACACACAGTGCAGAGCATTGTTGCTAGATGGAATGAAACAGCATAACCGTCTACTTAGTTATCCTACATGGTATGATTATGTGCCCATACATATTCTCACCCTCCATAGCGACCGGTATGTTCCTAGTTGTATGCCGGAGGGGACCATTGTGTAAGTCTATTGCATCTTTTGCATTCAAAAAACTATTAGTTTGTTACGTCTTTTTGCTATCTCTGCGAGCAGCCCTGCTTAGGTTGTACAGTCTGACAGCCGTTGGTAGGAAGGACCTACGAAACCTCTCGGTTGTGCACCTGGGATGATGTAGTCTGCTGCTAAATGAGCTCCTCAGTGCATTCAGTATGTCCTGCATAGGGTGGAACTCGGACTCCAGCAGAGATGACAGTTTAGCCACCGTCCTTCTCTCTCCTATCTCCTCCATCGGATCAAGGCGCTGCCCCAGGACAGAGCTAGCTTTCTTAATCAGTTTGTTCAGTCTCTTCCTATCGGCTGCAGTAATGCCACTGCCCCAGCAGACCACTCCAAAAGTGATGGCTGATGCCACCACCGTGTCATAGAATGACTTCAGCAGCGCCCCTTGTACACCAAAAGACCTGAGTCTCCTCAGCAGGAACAGCCTGCGCTGTCCCTTCTTGTAGAGTGCATCAGTATTGTGTGACCAGTCTAGTTTATTGTTCAGATGAATACCCAGGTACTTATAGGATGTCACCATCTCGATGTCTGTTCCCTGTATATTTACTGGTACTGTGAGGGGCTGCCCATGCCTGCGGCAGTCCACCACCAGCTCCTTAGTTTTCCTCGCGTTGATCTGGAGGCAGTTCCGATGGCACCAGTCCACGAAGTCCTGGATAAGCCCTCTGTACTCAGCTTCATCTCCATTGGAGATGAGGCCAACGATCGCAGAGTCATCAGAGAACTTCTGTAGATGGCAATGTGTTGTGTTGTGTGAGAAGTCCGCAGTATAAAGAGTGAACAGGAAGGGAGCCAGCACCGTTCCCTGGGGGGCCCCCGTGCTACTGATGATCGTGTCGGACACACAGTCCCGGGTTCTCACAAACTGAGGCCGGTTCGTGAGGTAGTCCAGGATCCATGATGACAGGTGCTGGTCCACCCCTGCGCGCAGCAGCTTGTCCTTCAGGATCATCGGTTGGATGGTGTTGAAAGCACTGGAGAAGTCAAAGAACATGATCCTCACCATATTCCCGGGCTTCTCCAGGTGGGACAGAGAACGGTGAAGGAGGAAGATCACCGCATCCTCCACCCCAATGCCATGCTGGTAGGCGAACTGGAGTGGATCCATCGCTGGTTCCACCAGGGGGCGGAGGTGAGCAAGGAGCAGTCTCTCCAGGGTCTTCATCAAGTGGGACGTCAAGGCCACCGGTCTGTAGCTTTTCAGGTCTTTGGGGTGGGAAGTTTTTGGTACAGGTACCACACAAGATGTTTTCCACAGCTGTGGTACCCTCCCCAGTTTCAGGCTCATGTTGAAGATATACGTCACAATCCCACACAGCTGGTCTGCACAGGACTTGAGGAGCTTTGCGCTGATGCCGTCCGGTCCCGGCGCCTTCCTCGCCTTGATCTTCCTCAGCTCCGTCCTCACCTGGGTCCTGGTCAGGGTCAGGATGGGGGGCTGTGTGTTGGGAGTGGGGGGGTGTTGGTGGAGTGGGGAGTGGGCAGCAGGACTTGATTTCTTTAGAGGCAGCAGTGGTTGTTGTGCAGTCAGGGGGGAGGGCGGTTGGTCAAATCTATTGAAAAACAGATTCAGGTTGTTCGCCCACTCCCTGCCCCCTGTGGCCTGGGGGGAGGTATTCTGGAGCCCCGAGATGGTTTTGAGGTTTCTCCAGACCCCGCTGATGTCGCTCTGTTGCAGCTTGTCCTCCATCTTCTTCCTGAAGCTGTCCTTGCCTTCTCTGATCTTTCTCCTCAGCTCCCTCTGTACGGACTTCAGCATCTCCCTGTTCCCTGACCTGAAGATCCTCTTCTTCTCTCTCAGAAGTGTTTTTATCTCAGGGTTGATCCAGGGTTTGTTGTTTGAGTGACGCCGTATGGTCTTGGTGGGAACGGATTTGTCCACACAGAAGCTGAGGTAGCCCGTGAAGGTGTGAATGAGGCCATCGATGTCCTCACCATGTGGATCGCAGAGCTGCTTCCAGGCGGTGGCTTCAAAACAGCCCTTTAGGGTGTCCATTGTCTCCTCAGACCATAACTCCACAGTGTGCATGGCCGGAGGTTGTCTGTGCACTAGGGGTTTGCACACCGGCCGGAGATGAACCAAGTTGTGATCCGATCTCCCGAGTGGGGGGAGTTGTGATGAGGTGTACACCTCCTTAGTGTTTGCGTAGAATAAATCCAGTGTTTTATTGTCTCTAGTGTGGCATGTGACATACTGGGTGAACGTGGGTAGAATGGGAGACAGTGAAACATGGTTGAAATCGCCTGAGATGAGGAGAAGAGCATCTGGGTGTTCTGTCTGCAGCCTGCTGGTTACTGAATGGATGACGTCACGTGCTGTCCCAGCGTTCGCCGTCGGATTTGCATAAACAACAATGCAGATCACGTGTGAGTGTTCTCTCGGGAGATATGTAGGCCTCATGCTAACAGCTAGCAACTCAATGTCTTTGCTGCAGTGTCGTTGTTTAACAGTGATATGTCCCGGTCTGCACCAGTTGTTGTTAACATACATTATCACTCCACCGCCCCTAGCCTTGCCACTGTCTGGTGTTCGGTCAGCTCGTATCATGTGAAAACCCTCCAGCTCAATGTTAGCATCTGCTGCTAGTTCAGTTAGCCACGTCTCAGTAAACAAAAGGAGAGAGCACTCCCGGTATGTGCTATCATAACGGGAGATAGCCGCTAGCTCATCTAACTTTCCCAGTATCGACCGTACATTTCCCATGACAACAGATGGAAGGGAGGGTCTGTACCTTATATTTTTTGTCCTCCGCCTTACTCCAGCCCGGCAGCCGCGGCGTTTTCGCCTCAGTTCTCTCGGTATGTCGAGTTTTTCCAATGGGACCGGGTGGCGGTTGAATGCTAGCAGCTGTTCTCTGCTGTATCGTATCCTGCTATAAACAGTGGCTCCGTCCACCGGCTCAGGAGACATTTAGGACGATCTGTGTGTCCGTGATATAAGTGGGGTGAAAAAAAAAAATGTAGTAAAAGAGACTATTATAGTAAAGAATTGGAGAAAAACAGAGATAACTGTTATGATCCGAGCGCCGATCTCGTCCGCGCTCGGGCCATGCATCATCTCTGCCAGCTTTGACAGCAGTGGATTATATTCTGGCTCCCCGGGCTCTTATTGTGACAGTGCTCGGTGGGGCTTCCTGCTGTCAAAGCCGATCAGCTGTTCTGCATCACTGCTCGTTAGCTGCCGGCTTTATTAGTGGGCGCTGACAGCAGGTTGATGCAGCAGTATCGTCGTCAAACACCGTCAGACATCGTGAGAGATTCCTGGTGTGTTATCAACATTCATGTCAAGGTTCGTGTCTTTATTCTTGTCCATGTTCTCGGTTAAGATTGTAAGTGGCTGGGTGTAGCCTTACGATCCCATGCATCCTGTATAGAGTGTTTTGCCCACAGCGGCTCATAGTTTTGTGTTCATGTCTTGTGTTCTCGTTAATTAAACATCAATGCAAAACTCACTGGCGACTTTTGGTGTCTTATGGTGGCCCGCGAGGGTCACCACTTGGCAGTATACTGCTGCCAGACGTCTAAACGGAGACGCCACACTGCGACGCCATCCCGGTGAGTTTTTGCTTAGAGTGGACAATTGTTCTTCCCTGTCTGGGTGTCACTTGCTGGGAGAATGCCGTCATCCAGGGGCCGCGGTCGGTGCCTGGGCAAGGAGCAAGAGGAGGCTCTGGAGTATGTGGATGGAACTCTGTTCACCGCTACGCTATACGACACTCCCAGCGACATACGCCGGCACCTGGACTATGCTGAGGTTCTTCTGGACAACCTTCCTCTCTACTACGATCACCACCCGGAGGTGATGACGAGGAGGGCTGAGCTCGCCGCACAGCTCGAGATACTCCGTGGGCTGGAGGTGGACTACGGCAGGAAGCAGAGGAGGAGGCATCCTTGCTCCCCGCATTGGGAAACCATTCTTGCCACTCATCCGGTCCAGGAGTTTGCGCCATCTGGGGGCCGTCGAAGACCTCGGCGCCACGGCCAAGGTGAACCTCAGCAGAACCCCTGGCTGGACCCGCTGCCGGCGAAGCCCGTCAGTGGACCTTTGAGAGCGGCTCCTCCTCGTCCTTCCAGGGGGCCATCTGTCACCATCCAGCGGGGAGAGGGAGGAACAACGTCCCCTACAGCAGGCACCATCCTCCCTCCGGGAGAAAGGCAAGTGCAAGTTCATTCTTTACATGATAATTGTGATCTGCTTTGTCTGACTCCTGGGGGCGGAGTTCGGGGTTCGCAGTCCCCCGAGCTCCTACCACCTGCTGTAGTTGTGATAACCAAACCTGCTGCCTCTTTGTCTCCCTCCACTGAGCGGTCCATGACACCAGGCCTACGTCGACGGACGAGGGGGGGGGGCTGCGGTTCTGGAGAGCCTGGATCCAGCCCCGCAGCCACACCGTGGACAGAGGAGAAGAGTGGACTGCGGCCTGGAGCCTGCGCCAACGGTGAAGCGTCCCCGGGTCTCTTCTCCGAGGCGGTCCGAGCCAGTGGGTCAAGGGTCCCCTGCCCCCACGTCATATGGGTCATCGGTGTGGACGTCAGCATCAGAGGAACCTCAGGCTGTGGAAACCATCATTCCAGCTGCAGAGCCCGACGTAGCTGAGTGGGAGCCTGCGGACGAATGTCTTCACCCTGAACCTGGATCAACGAAGTCCTGGACGGTGACAGAACCTGAGTGCAGGCAAGTGCTCTCTCTTGTGTCTCTTTCTCCTGTCTTGGAGCACTTTTTCCTGCCTCTCGAGGAGGCGAGTCAGGGGCAGCCGCCTGCTGCGCCCGAGCTCGTCTCGCTGGGCTCTGTCGCTGCCGGTGATGCTGATCCCGGCTCTTCTCTGTCCTCTGAGCTTTGTTGCAGTGTCACCGGCGCAGAGCCAGTTGTGGTCGCTGTGTTGGAGGTTCCAGGTTCGGGGGCGGAGGTCGCCAGCGGTGCTGCGCCGACCCAGTCGGGGTCCTTTGTGGAAGCTGCTGTGGTCCAATCGGGATCCGATGTGGGTGCGCCCGAGGCCCAATCGGGGTCCACCGCAGGTGCTGTTCTGGCCCAATCGGGGTCCGACGTGGGTGCAGCCGGGACCCAATCGGGGTCCAGCGGAGGTGCAGCGCCGGTGTGGTCCAAGGACGGTGGAGGAGCTGCAGACCCTTCGCCGCCTGACTTGGTACGGGCTCATTTTCGCCTTCTTTCCCCTCTTCGGAGTCATCGCCCCTGCTCATCATCGCCGGGGGCTGTGGGGGTCCCTCTTCGCTTGCCCCGGCTCTCCCATGTTTTGTCCTCACCAGGGAGGCTGCCGTGGGCTGTTTCTCCCCGGTTCTGGTGGCTGAGGGACGCGGGTCGGCCGCCCGAGGAACTGCTTCGTCGGTTTGGCGCCTTGGGTCGGCCACCTGACATGTTGTGTGTGTTATTGGGCAACCTGGTTCGGCCACCGGAGGAGTGGACTTTCCGGGCCTGGGACTATGGTAAGCCACCTGGTCATGGTCCGCCCCCCATGACCACCCATTGGCCGTTGGACGCGGGGAGACCGCCTGAACTGTTCCCGTGGCGTTTGGTCTCTGCCGGTCATCATGAACTGTCGGGGGTAGAGGTCACTCGTGGTGGTAGTCTGGTCCTGTAATTGTTCTGTTCTTTTTTGCTGTCCTGTGTTTTGTTTCTTGTAGTTGCCATTTGTGTATATTGGGAATTTGTGATTTGTGTTCTGCAGTTGCCTTATCTGTCCTGTCATCATCATGTTTTGTGCTGTAGGGAGTGTTATTTTTTTTTCTGTTATTTCTTGCCTGTGTAACTATTTCATATATTTTTGAGTCGTTTTTTTTCTCTGACTGTCTGTGCTCTGGTTCTCGTTCTGTGGTTTGATCCTCTCCCGCCGGGCCTGCCCCCATCTGCCCACCCTGGAGGGGGTGGGGGTGGGGGGCTTGGATGTCTATGGGCGTTTTGAGCCCGCCCTCGGAGGGAGGGTACTGTTATGATCCGAGCGCCGATCTCGTCCGCACTCGGGCCATGCATCATCTCTGCCGGCTTTGACAGCAGTGGATTACATTCTGGCTCCCCGGGCTCTTATTGTGACAGCGCTCGGTGGGGCTTCCTGCTGTCAAAGCCGATCAGCTGTTCTGCATCACTGCTCGTTAGCTGCCGGCTTTATTAGCAGGTGCTGACAGCAGGTTGATGCAGCAGTATCGTCATCAAACACCGTCAGACATCGTGAGAGATTCCTGGTGTGTTATCAACATTCATGTCAAGGTTCGTGTCTTTATTCTTGTCCATGTTCTCGGTTAAGATTGTAAGTGGCTGGGTGTAGCCTTACGATCCCATGCATCCTGTATAGAGTGTTTTACCCACAGCGGCTCATAGTTTTCTGTTCATGTCTTGTGTTCTCGTTAATTAAACATCAATACAAAACTCACTGGTGACTTTTGGCGTCTTATGGTGGCCCGCGAGGGTCACCACTTGACAGTATACTGCTGCCAGACGTCTACACAGAGACGCCACACTGCGACGCCATCCCGGTGAGTTTTTGCTTAGAGTGGACAATTGTTCTTCCCTGTCTGGGTGTCACTTGCTGGGAGAATGCCGTCATCCAGGGGCCGTGGTCGGTGCCTGGGCAAGGAGCAAGAGGAGGCTCTGGAGTATGTGGATGGAACTCTGTTCACCGCTACGCTATACGACACTCCCAGCGACATACGTCGGCACCTGGACTATGCTGAGGTTCTTCTGGACAACCTTCCTCTCTACTACGATGACCACCCGGAGGTGATGATGAGGAGGGCTGAGCTCGCTGCACAGCTCGAGATACTCCGTGGGCTGGAGGTGGACTACGGCAGGAAGCAGAGGAGGAGGCATCCTCGCTCCCCGCATTGGGAAACCGTTCCTGCCCCTGATTCGGTCCAGGAGTTCGCGCCATCTGGGGGCCGTCGAAGACCTCGGCTCCACGGCCAAGGTGAACCTCAGCAGAATCCCTGGCTGGACCCGCTGCCGGCGAAGCCCGTCAGTGGACCTTTGAGAGCGGCTCCTCCTCATCCTTCCAGGGGGCCATCTGTCACCATCCAGCGGGGAGAGGGAGGAACAACGTCCCCTACAGCAGGCACCATCCTCCCTCCGGGAGAAAGACAAGTGCAAGTTCATTCTTTACATGATAATTGTGATCCGCCTTGTCTGACTCCTGGGGGCGGAGTTCGGGGTTCGCAGTCCCCCGAGCTCCTACCACCTGCTGTAGTTGTGATAACCAAACCTGCTGCCTCTTTGTCTCCCTCTGCTGAGCAGTCCATGACGCCAGGCCTACGTCGATGGACGGGGGGGGGGGGCTGTGGTTCTGGAGAGCCTGGATCCAGCCCTGCAGCCACACCGTGGACAGAGGAGAAGAGTGTACTGCAGCCTGGAGCCTGCGCCAACGGTGAAGCGTCCCCGGGTCTCTTCGCTGAGGCGGTCCGAGCCAGTGGGTCAAGGGTCCCCTGCCCCCACGTCATATGGGTCATCGGTGTGGACGTCAGCATCAGAGGAACCTCAGGCTGCGGAAACCATCATTCCAGCTGCAGAGCCCGACGTAGCTGAGTGGGAGCCTGCGGACGAATGTCTTCATCCTGAACCTGGATCAACGAAGTCCTGGACGGTGACAGAACCTGAGTGCAGGCAAGTGCTGTCTCTTGTGTCTCTTTCTCCTGTCTTGGAGCACTTTTTCCTGCCTCTCAGGGAGGCGAGTCAGGGGCAGCCGCCTGCTGCGCCCGAGCTCGTCTCGCTGGGCTCTGTCGCTGCTGGTGATGCTGATCCCGGCTCTTCTCTGTCCTCTGAGCTTTGTTGCAGTGTCACCGGCGCGGAGCCAGTCGTTGTCGCTGTGTTGGAGGTTCCAGGTTCGGGGACGGAGGTCACCAGCGGTGCTGCGCCGACCCAGTCGGGGTCCTTTGTGGAAGCTGCTGTGGTCCAATCGGGGTCCGATGTGGGTGCACCCAAGGCCCAATCGGGGTCCATCGCGGGAGCTGCTTTGGCCCAATCGGGATCCGATGTGGGTGCGCCCGAGGCCCAATCGGGGTCCACCGCAGGTGCTGTTCTGGCCCAATCGGGGTCCGACTCCGACGTGGGTGCAGCCGGGACCCAATCGGGGTCCAGCGGAGGTGCAGCGCCGGTGTGGTCCAAGGACGGTGGAGGAGCTGCAGACCCTTCGCCGCCTGACTTGGTACAGGCTCATTTTCGCCTTCTTTCCCCTCTTCGGAGTCATCGCCCCTGCTCATCATCGCCGGGGGCTGTGGGGGTCCCTCTTCGCTCGCCCCGGCTCTCCCATGTTTTGTCCTCGCCAGGGAGGCTGCCGTGGGCTGTTTCTCCCCGGTTCTGGTGGCTGAGGGACGCGGGTCTGCCGCCTGAGGAACTGCTTCGTCAGTTCGGTGCCTTGGGTCGGCCACCTGACATGTTGTGTGTGTTATTGGGCAACCTGGTTCGGCCACCGGAGGAGTGGACTTTCCGGGCCTGGGACTATGGTAAGCCACCTGGTCATGTTCCGCCCCCCATGACCACCCATTGGCCGTTGGGCGTGGGGAGACCGCCTGAACTGTTCCCGTGGCGTTTGGTCTCTGCCGGTCGTCATGAACTGTCGGGGGTAGAGGTCACTTGTGGTGGTAGTCTGGTCCTGTAATTGTTCTGTTCTTTTTTGCTGTCCTGTGTTTTGTTTCTTGTAGTTGCCATTTGTGTATTTTGGGAGTTTGTGATTTGTGTTCTGCAGTTGCCTTATTTGTCCTGTCATCATCATGTTTTGTGCTGTAGGGAGTGTTATTTTTTTTCCTGTTATTTCTTGCCTGTGTAACTATTTCATATATTTTTGAGTCATTTTTTTTCTCTGACTGTCTGTGCTCTGGTTCTCGTTCTGTGGTTTGATCCTCTCCCACCGGGCCTGCCCCCATCCGCCCACCCTGGAGGGGGTGGGGGTGGGGGGCTTGGATGTCTATGGACGTTCTGAGCCCGCCCTCAGAGGGAGGGTACTGTTATGATCCGAGCGCCGATCTCGTCCGCGCTGGGGCCATGCATCATCTCTGCGGGCTTTGACAGCAGTGGATTACATTCTGGCTCCCCAGGCTCTTATTGTGACAGCGCTCGGTGGGGCTTCCTGCTGTCAAAGCCGATCAGCTGTTCTGCATCACTGCTCGTTAGCTGCCGGCTTTATTAGCGGGTGCTGACAGCAGGTTGATGCAGCAGTATCATCGTCAAACACCGTCAGACATCGTGAGAGATTCCTGGTGTGTTATCAACATTCATGTCAAGGTTCGTGTCTGTATTCTTGTCCATGTTCTCAGTTAAGATCGTAAGTGGCTGGGTGTAGCCTTACGATCCCATGCATCCTGTATAGAGTGTTTTGCCCACAGCGGCTCATAGTTTTGTGTTCATGTCTTGTGTTCTCGTTAATTAAACATCAATGCAAAACTCACTGGTGACTTTTGCCGTCTTATGGTGGCCCGCGAGGGTCACCGCGTGACAATAACATTAAAAATGCATGGACAATACTTAACAATATTCTTGGAAATAAAAACAGAAATACTAGCTACCCAACCAATCTTTCAACAACAACAAAAAAAATTACTCAGTGTGAATGCAGTCTCACCTGCAGATGAATTTAATAATTTTTTTGTTAACATTGGTCCTAATTTGGCTCGAGAAATACCCATTACAGCATCTACAGGTGATGCAATAAGCAAAAACATTGCTATAAAAGACTCCATTTTCATAAAGAACACAGAAGAGAGAGAGGTCATTGAAATTGTTAAATCGTTTAAAAGTAAAACATTTACGGATTGTGATGGTATTGACATGCTTTTAGTCAAAACTATCACTGAATGCTTAGTGAAGCCACTGACGTATATCTGTAATCTGTCTCTCTAAACAGGTATATTTCCCAGTGCAATGAAAACAGCTAAAGTAATTCCGATATACAAGACGGGTGACAGAGGGGAATTTTCAAACTATAGACCTATTTCACTATTGCCACAATTTTCCAAGATATTTGAAAAAATATTCTGTGAGAGAACTGACAACTTCATAATAAAGAATAATTTATTGTGTGAGCAGCAATATGGGTTCAGACACAAGAGGACAACTGCATTTGCTCTAATGGAATTCATAGAAAAAATATCAACTGCTGTTGAAAATAAAGAGTATTCAGTTGGGGTATTCCTGGATCTTAAAAAAGCATTTGATACAGTGGATCATAAATTATTATTAATGAAACTACAAAATTATGGTATTAGTGGGGTTGCACTGTCCTGGTTATGTAGTTACTTAAAGAACAGATATCAGTATGTATGTGTTGGTAGCAAAAACTCGCAGTTACTGAAGGTTACTTGTGGAGTCCCACAGGGTTCAGTTTTGGGGCCATTGTCATTCAATATGTATATAAATGATATATGTAAAGTTTCTGAAAAAAATGGATTTAATATTCTTTGCAGATGACACTAAAGGCGCTTTTCCATTAGCCCCGATTAGAAAACCCGACTCGACTCACTTCGATTCGGTTCTGCCTCAGTTGCTTTTCGACATTACTGCTGGCACACCTGCTGGCACACCTGCGGTGGGTGGGATTTCTTGAACAGCGAGGCGGCACCACACTCTCATGACGTGAAACACGCGGCCGAATCCTCCACAACAAAGAAAATAGCTGATGACGAGGAGAGAAGGAAGGAGGAAGGAGAGAGGAATGACTGTGACATGAAACTGGTGAAATCTATGGTGCTGACTTGCTGTGCTCTGCATAATCTGTGTGAGAGTCATGGAGAGACGTATGACACTACATTGGATGATGCAGTAGATGAACCAGTGGTGGCAGCGACCCAGGGAGCAGAGGAGCAGGGTGCCGATATACGAGATGCTGTGATGCAGTACTTGTCTAGCAATAGGTAGAAACGTAATTTTGTCCACATTTATGTGCATACATATTTCAAAAATGTTTTTTGTAAATAAAATGTTGTGCATGTTCCATCTACCTGTCCTCTGTTGTTCATAACGCTTATCTGTTAAGGTACGGGTAATTACATACCTGTCAAGGCATACCTCATGCCTCCCTTATTGGGGGGGCTTTCACACCTGTACTGAGTACTTAAAAACTGTATTTATCGGCAGATGAAAGAAAACTGAAGCAAAAAACAAAACAAAAAACTAAACAAACAGCAACTGCAACATGAACTATTTCAAATATATTTATTCAAATGTACACTTATATGGACACAATCTTGAGCCATAACTTTTTGGTAATGTGAAAATAATAAGCCAAGTAGCACAAAAAAAATAAAATAAAAAATGAATAAATAAAAAATAAATGATATTAATAATAAATAAATAAAAATAAATAAATTAAAAAATATTTTTCAAATTTACATTAGCACAAGGTAGATTGCTTAATTTGAAAGTACACAATAAGAATTATTCTGAATATAGTTCTTAATTGTCAGCTAGATACTGTATATACACTTGGAATTAAAGAGTTTTTAATTGTCAGCTTTGTTACACTAATGCACTTGGATGAACTTGAAACAAGAAAATGTTCACTGATGCTGCTTATTATAGTTCCAAGTAGCAGCCTTTGCTGACTCTAGCATTTCTGAAGTGGCAGATCAGATCAGGTGGCAGATCAGAAGTGATCTGCCACCAATGGGGGTAGATTGTGCTCTGCCACAAAATGACAAACCATCACTTCTGCTAGTGATGCATTGGATTTGGAAGGCGTTGGTTCTCTCACTGGCTGAAAATGTTCATCCATCGATCGATACGTTTTCGATTTGGCTACACAGTTTTTGTGGCCCTTTGTAGCAAAGTGCGACTTCAGGTCGAAAATCCCCGATGCAGTCACTTTTATGCTCTTCCTACATGGAACACAGAAGGAGTGTGTAGGGCCCTCTGGAGAAGCCTTTATCCATCCAGCGATTCCTTTCTGTTCCGGAGCCGCAGGACAACAGAATGTTCGAGGCCATCAGCATAATGATCAGTCCACACTTCTCACTGTTGTGATAATTGCTCACGCTGAGCGCTCTGCCAGCCCCGTACACTGTGGGGGTCACACACACGACGTGTTTCTCCACACTCTCAATAATTTTTTTTCCCATATATTTTTCTTTTTGGCGTACAGAAATGGCAATACGCCCGTATTTGCTAAAATTGCATTTTCCCCGTATTAAAATACGGCGAAACCGTATCACTTGACAGGTATGTAATTACATGCAGAAACACCGCACAGGCCATCTTCACAAAAATCCAGCTCAACAAGCCACTTTTGCTTAGGTGGAAATGCAAATTGAACATTTGCATTTCCACCCAATATGACATGTGCTGATACATGTCATATTCCCATGTAAAGGTCTCCCACTTTTACTTACAAATTGATTTTTAATTTTTGGGAAAAGGGAATATAAATTTTGCACTTGTTGGTAACAACAGTTGTGTGCAACAAAAACACAGTTGTGTATCCTTGTCCGATTTGTCTACTGTTATTAATGCCAAATTTTTGCTAGATTCCTTCTTAATTTATTAAATTTTGACTGGTGATGCAACATTCAATTTACATGTACTTACCTTTATCAGTGTCTACTGTACAAGTTAAAGTACACCTGTACAACTGCTTATAACATAAAAAATGTACCCGTTCGAGAGAAATGGATTCAGCATTGCAAATTTGTTTAAAATAAAAAAAACAACCTACCAAGACATTATGTTTCGTTGTGTTGTTAAAAATTAAATTACCATTAGAAGGCTATACACTTGACCTGATGAACAGCAGCATGTGGAGTGAACAGAGAATGGAATGTGTATGTAATTATTGGCTTTTCTCATACGGTGTCATAACAGATAAACCAGACTTTTGATGCAAACAATACAATTTTATTCCAGAAGCAAAATTTACAAACAAAAAAACAGGCTGGGCGTGGGGAGACATGGTTAGACATGCCGACTGCTAAATGCGTCCACAAGCTTGCCAAATAGGGTCAGGAAATCTCTGTTGAATGATGACATCTCTGCGAGCTCTTCCCTTCGTAACACAGCGTCCTGCTCCAGGGCTTCACGCACATCTGCCTGCACATCTGCGGCTACCTGTCGCAAATGCTGCATGTACTCCTGATGGTGTTCTTGCCGCTGGTCATGTTGCCGTTCCAAGAGCCGCATCTCCTCGTCATGCATGTTGACCATCGCTGATGTAAGGTCAGCAATGGAGTTGCTCCTTTTCCTCTTGGCTACATTGAAAGACAGAAAGACATGGTTGTTAAAGCTGGATCACTACATATATTATGGAATTACACTGGTGAAAGTCTGTGGTGGAATGTCACTATTATATTATGCTTCATTGCTGTATATAAGCTGAACTGTCATGTTGCTGCCCCTCAGTAGAGCGGATTTTGCAACACGCAGGGTGCTGTCTTCGGCTGCAGCCCCCCTGCAAAACTAAAAAGGATTAAGATTAAGAATATGGATGGATGGATGGGTAATGTTTAAAATAGTTACTTGTAGTGTGGCCGCA
Organism: Pholidichthys leucotaenia; assembly: GCA_020510985.1. Classification (NCBI taxonomy): domain Eukaryota; kingdom Metazoa; phylum Chordata; class Actinopteri; order Cichliformes; family Pholidichthyidae; genus Pholidichthys; species Pholidichthys leucotaenia. Next base: position 192,342,123 of record CM035843.1, on the reverse strand, counting down.
GAAATCTGAATGGGTTAATACAGTCAGCTGATGCGAAGCATTTCAATGAAGCATGTTGATTTCAACGGCAGTTCATGAGCTTTATTTGTTTTTCTAAAACAGGAATTACAACAGCACTTCAATCACCACACCTAAAAATGGGACCGGGTTGTAGAACACCGATAATAAGTGAAGACCAAAGAATAACCTTTTTGTACATTTAAAAAGACATTTTCAATTAATTAATATGCAGCTACAGGAAATTGCATTAATCAATTTGGTACATAACTTGTTAGGCTCCAGCCCCCCCACGACCCGTAAAGGATTAAGCGGTAGAAGATGGATGGATGGATGGATGGATTTTCGACCCTGGTTTCCGCTGGACCTGTTTCAACAAAAAAAAAAAATCGTGGTTATTGTGCCTTACCGGCACTTGAACGTGATCCCGATGGAGCTGGTGATGTGGCTGACATCGGAGTCGATCCAGCTGGCGCTCCGCCAGACGCAGACACAGACGCAGGAGAGTCCGGTGTGTCCATGTCCACTGAGGTGGACCCCTGTGATATAAACTGCGATTCTAGAAAGAAAATGCACGCAATTTAAAACTTAACACCAAAGTACAACATGTACACAACACTAAAGTTTTTAACCGGAATACAATAAGCGTAATTCAGCGTTTTGTTCGCGCTAATACTTAACACAAAGCAAGCGTGAATCTGCAGTTGGCTGCAAAACAATAGGCAAGCCTCAGTAACAACCATTACCCACAATCTAACAACCTTCCTATTTCTTAAAAACAGTGAGCTTGGCACAGAAAGGATAAATTGGCGAAAAGACGCGCAATATCAAAACAACACTCACCATCCACGGTTTCCAAGGCCGTGTCGAGCCCAATGTCTCTCAGCGAACCACTTCCACTCCTTCCGATCCGCTCCACTTCGAGCATTGTGGTCCTTCACTGCTCGGTAATCGCTTTTCAGCTTTTTCAGCTTCTCCCGACACTGTTTGGCAGTACGGATGTGCCCTTGGGAACCCATCTGCTTGGACACCTGCTGGTATATTTTTTCATTTCGAGTAGATTCGTCCAACTCGCGCTGGATGCGATCGTCGGCTAATATAGAAAGAAAATTGCGCACCTCCTCGTTTGACCAGGGGATAGCCTTACGAGAAGACATCTTCAGAGTGTGAAAATACTGTATTAAAGGGGCGCACTGTGTTCACTGGCTGAACAACTACAAATGGCGGTGGTGTAGTAGATTCAGCAGAAAAAGTCGCTTTCGTGACGTTACGACCTGACCAATCAGCGGCGACCAGTCTGTTAAAGTCACATCATAGACATACTCAGCCCTACTCAGCTCGGTTAGACCCTGCCCTGGATCAGGTACTAAAATAGCGCCTGCTAACTGGTGCTGGGGCTAATGGAAAATGCTCAAACGCGGGCTGAGTGGTGCGGTGTAGGGCTAAGCGAGGCTAGTGGAAAAAGCCCTTAATTTATTATGCAGTGGAAACAATTTGGAACAACTTTTGGATACACTTGGAAAGGAATTAGGAAAGCTTAAACTGTGGTTTGATTCAAACAAATTAACGCTCAATTTAAATAAGACAAAATTTATAATTTTTAACAACCATCACAACAGCTCAGTATCTAAACTCAGTGTAAATAGTGTAGAGATTGAAATGGTATCCAAAATAAATTTCTTGGAGCACAAACTGTGTTGGAAGTCACATATTAATTATATTAAAGGTAAAATATCCAAATCAATCGCAATACTACACAGAGTGAAATGTTTGCTGAATCAACCCACACTATATACTGTACTTTGTATCATTCATTAATACTCCCATACATGACATATTGTACTGAAGTATGGGGAAATACATATAAAACAAACATATATCCAATCTTTATGCTTCAGAAGAGAGCTATTAGAATAATAAACAAAGCTGCTTACAGGGAACCAACAAACCCACTTTTTCTTAAATTAAAAGCTCTCAAGTTGAAAGATCTGGTTGACTTTAAAAACTGCAGTAATAATGTTTAAAGTGAAGAATCTATCACTGCCCGCAAATATCCAAAAGTTGTTCCAAATAAGGGAGAAACAATATAATTTCAGAGGAACATGTATATTTCAAAAACCTTCACTGAGAACTACCACCAAGCAACACTGTGTCTCAGTGCAAGGAGTCAGATTGTGGAATGCTTTTGGACCTGAATTAAAATCATGTACAACGCTTGGACAATTTAAACAAAAACTAAAGTTCAATTCAATTCAACTTTATTTATATAGCGCCATTTCACAACAACAGTCATCTCATAGTACTATCAACTGTAGGGGGAACCCCCACAGTTGCAGAAAGACCCCAGCAATCAGGCGATCCCCTGTGAGCAAGCACTTGGCGACGGTGGAGAGGAAAAACTCCCTTTTAACAGGAAGAAACCTCCAGCAGAACTAGGCTCAGGGAGGGGCAGTCATCTGCTGCGACTGGCTGGGGGGTGAGGGGATAGAGAAGATGAAAAGAACAGACATGTAGAGAGCAAACAGCATGATGGGGACTCAATCTATGGGAGAGAACAAACAAATGTTAATGACCAGCAAAAAAAATATTTCATTGAGAGTGAGGAAAGGAGTGAGGCCCAGTGCATTACTGGAGGTCCCCCGGCTGACTAAACCTATTAGCAGCATAACTAAGGGAGGGTTCAGAAACACATGATCCCTCCCTAATTGTAGGCTATATCAAAAGGGTAAAAGGAAGGAAGAAATACTCCAAACATATATACAAGATGACATGTAAAATCACATAAGAACTGAAGAACTATCATATTCAGTCTGTGTTGTGCTGTTGCTTAGTTTTTTGTCACGTTTTGTCTTAGCTTTGTTCTGAATTTTAATTGCTCTTGTTTTGTTTTTCTTTTGAATTCTTGGATGGAATATGGGTGGGCAATATAAGCTGCGGCTTCAGCCATCACTCATTTCGGATAATTTATGTTGAACTGTATAATCAGAGGAGTTATTGTTTAATTTGACCTTGTTAGATTTTTTTCTCTCCCTTTTGTTATATTTTTCTGTTCCTTTTTTAATCTTTACTTTTAATCTATCCGAAATAAAGATTCATTCATTCATTCATTCATAATACTCATAGTTGCAAGTTCAGTGCGGTAGTGTAGGTGCAGTCAGTGACAGATTGGATTGCACATGATCAGAATTGCAATAACAGACAGCAGCAGGTATGGTATTTGTGCAAATGGTTGCAATAAGGTACAGAGACATACAGCAGCAGATGTATTAATGTTGATATGAACATCTTTCTGTGCTAACAGCTGAGGTAGTTATTGTGTGGGTGAGTGCGTTATGGTATGGGGTAGGGGGAGGAAGTGGACAGAGTTCAGGATCCTGATGGCCTGGTGAACAAAGCTGTTTAGCAGTCTTGTGGAGCGGACCCGGAGGCTCTGGTACCTTTTCCCCAAGGGCAGGGGGCTGAAGAGAGAGTGTGAGGGGTGGGAGGTGTCACCTGCAATGCTGATGGCTCTGTGGGTGAGACGGGTGTGGTAGATGTCTGAGAGGGGGCTCAGAGGGGCACCAATGATTTTACTGTCAGCTTTCACTATGCGTTGTAGTGTCTTCTGGCAGGAGGCGGTGCAGCTTTCGTACCACACCATGATGCAGCTGGTGAGGATGCTCTCAGTGGTGCCCCTGTAGAATGAGCACGTGATGGGGGGTGGGACTCGTGCTCTCCTCAGCTTGCCAAGGAAGTAGAGGTGAGTTTGAGTCTTCTTGGCCAGTGATGTGGTGTTGTTGGACCGGGAGAGGTCCTCAGAGATGTGCACCCCCAAGAACTTGGTGCTGCTCACCCTCTCCATAGCTGCTCCATCGATGATCAGAGGGGAATGCTGTGTCTGTCCTCTCCTGAAGCTGACCGCAATCTCCTTGGTTTTTCCTATGTTCAGGAAGAGATGCTTGTCTTTACACCACTGGACCAGTTGGCTCACCTCATTTCTGTAGTTGGCCTCTTCATTGTTGGTGATGAGGCCCACCACCATCGTGTTGTCCGCAAACTTGATGATGTGGTTGGTGCTGTAGGCTGGTAAACAGTCATGGATCAGCAGGGTGAAGAGCAGCAGGCTGAGCAGGCACCCTTGTGGGGCCCCTGTGCTCAGTGTGATGTCTCGGAGGCATTGCTGCCAACCCCCACATTCGGTGGACTCCCTGTGAGAAAGTCCAGCACCCAGTTACAGAGAGAGGTTTTGAGTCCCAAGTGTCAGAGTTTTTGTATTAGGTGCTGGGGGATGATTGTGTTGAATGTTGAACTGAAGTCCAAGAACAGCATTTGCACGTAGGAGTTCTTTCAGTCCAGGTGGGTGAGGGCTGGATGGAGAGCAGCAGAGATGGCATCTTCTGTGGATCTGTTTGACCTGTATGCAAACTGAGATGGGTCATGGGAGGGAGGGAGGGAGGGAGGGTGGACTGGATGTTGGGGGGCTGTGTGCTGGGAGTGGGGGGGTGTTGGTGGAGGGGGGGTGGACAGCAGGTCTCGATGACAGTAGAGGCAGCAGTGGTTGTTGTGCAGGCTGGGGAGAGGGCGGTTGGTCAAACCTATTACAAAACAGGTTCAGATTGTTCACCCACTACCTGCCCCCCGTGGCCTGGGAGGAGGTATTCTGGAGCCCAGAGATGGTTTTGAGATTTCTCCAGACCCTGCCGATGTCGCTCTGATGCAGCTTGTCCTCCATCTTCTTCCTGAAGCTGTCCTTGCCTTCTCTGATCTTCCTCCTCAGCTCCCTCTGTACAGACTTCAGCATCTCCCTGTTCCCCGACCTGAAGATCCTCTTCTTCTCACTCAGTAGTGATTTTATCTCAGGGTTGATCCAGGGTTTGTTGTTCGAGCAACACCGTATGATCTTGGTGGGTACGGTGTTGTCCACACAGAAGTTGATGTAGTCCGTGATGGTGTGAGTGAGGCCGTCGATGTCCTAACCATGTGGATCGCAGAGCTGCTCCCAGGCAGTGATTTTGAAACAGTCCTTTAGAGCGTCCATTGCCTTATCAGACCATATCTTCACCGTGCACATAACTGGAGGTTGTCTGTGTACTAGCGTTTTGTACACTGGCAGGAGATGAATCAAGTTGTGATCCGATCTCCCGAGTGGGGGGAGTGGTGATGAGGTGTAAGCCTCCTTAGTGTTTGCATAGAATAAGTCCAGTGTTTTAATGTCTCTGGTGTGGCATGTGACATACTGGGTGAACGTGGGCAGAATGGGGGACAGTGAGATATGGTTAAAATCACCGGAAATGAGGAGGAGAGCATCTGGGTATTGTGTCAGCAGCCTGCCAGTGACTGAGTGGATGGTGTTATGCGCTGTCCCAGCGTTCACCGTCGGATTTGCATAAATAACAATGCAGATCACGTGTGAGTATTCCCTCGGGAGATACACAGGCTGCATTCTAACAGCTAGCAACTCCATGTCTTTGCTGCAGTGTTGCTCTTTAACCGTGATATGTCCCGGTTTACACCAGCTGTTATTGACATACATTATCACTCCTCCGCCCCTTGCCTTCCCACTGTCTGGTGTCTGGTCTGACCATATTGCGTGGAAGCCCTCCAGTTCAATGTTAGCATCTGTTGCTAGCTCTGTTAGCCACGTTTCGGTAAACAACATCATGCTAATCTCTCTGAAGATGCTCTCGTAGTGGGACATGGCCGCTAGCTCATCAGTCTTATTGAGTAGCGATCGTACGTTTCCCATAACGGATGGGAGGATGGGTCTGTACCTTATATTCCTTGCCCGCCATCTTACTCCAGCTTGACATCCACGGCGTTTCTGTCTTATTTCTCCCGGTATGTTGCGTTTTGGCGTTAGCACCGTGGGCCGGTTAAGTGCTAACAGCTGGTCCCTGTTGTACTGTCTCCTGCTATAAACAGTGGCTCCATCCACCGGCTCAGGAGACATTTGGGGCGATCTGTGTGTCCGTGATGGATAAGGTGTCGCTGGATCAGAAAATGTAGTGAGAGAGGCCAGATAGTAAATAAGAAATAGGAAGAAAAACTCAGAATTGAAAACTCAGAATTGAAAACTCAGAATTGAGCCGCTGTTGCAAAAAGGCAGCCGATTCGTGTAGCGCCAGAAGTGATATTTAAGCAGCGTGATGTCACTCGCACAGGTCTGAGGTGGAGGTTTGTAGTTGGTGAGGGTCTGTATGCCATGCCAGAGAGAACTTGCATCTCTGGTGTTGCCGAAGTGGCTGGATATTTTCTTGCTGTACTGTCGTTTTGCCTCCTTGATACTACGGGACAGGTTGGCCCAAGCTGTTGTTAGTCCTGCAGTGTCACCAGCCCTGAAGGCTGCGTTCGGAGCCCTCAGGAGCCTGTGGATGTCTGCTCTCATCCATGGCTTTTGGTTAGAATGAACAGTGATGGTTTTGCAGCGAGTGACATCATCAGTGCATTTAGCTATGTATGCTACAACAACCTCAGTGTACTCCTCTATGTTTGTGTGTCCATTGTGAGTGGCTGCATGCTTGAAAGTGTCCCAGTCTCTAGTGCTGAAGCAGTCTTTCAGAGCATCAGAGGCCCCCTCTGGCCACACACGTACCTGCTTTTTTGTTGGTCTGATGGCTTTCACTCTTGGTCTGTATGCAGGCCTTAGCAAGATGGTGATGTGATCAGAGAGACCCAGGTGGGGGAGGGGGAGGATCTGTATGCTCTCTTGTTAGTTGTGTACACCAGGTCCAGAAAGTTGTCTTGTCTTGTTGGAAAGTCCACATATTGGTGTACTTTTGGTAGCAGGGTCTTTAAATCTTCATGGTTGAAGTCTCCTGTTGTGATGAGGAATCTGTCTGGATGCGCTATTTGTGTCTCACTCAAGCCCCTTTTCCACTAGTACCTACCTAGCCCAACTCGCCTCGACTCTACTCAACTCTACTTGGCTCGACACGATGTGGTTGGTTTTCCTTTACGACTGAATACCTCCTCCAGTGGGTGAGATCTTTACGGCAGGGCGACCCGATACTCCCGTGACGTCATTTGTATGTGACACAAACAAAACACAAGATGGAGGATATCGAGGTGATGCTGCTCGTTCTATATGGCTTTTTGTCAGAGAAAGGTAAAAAACGAGAACCAGAGAAGGCTACAGGCAGTGAGACGAAACACTCTAGAATAAAGTACTGGAGAGTTTAGGAAGCCATAGAGCAGTACAAAGCCCAAGACGTGAGGATACGAACTAAATCACATATGAAGGTCAGCGAATGATTGCTAATGCTAGTTTGCTACAGTCATTACTAAGTCCCCCATACTACATTGTAATGGCGGCAAGTTATCGCTATTAGGTATTAAAATATGTATGGTTTGTGTGTGTGTTTCAGATAGCACTCTTATGACAAAATTATCGCTTCAAACCATCGGTCTGGGCGTTCAACCGAGCCTCCCAGGGGTTGGATGTCATGTTCCTGGCTTCACAACAGCGCAGTGGTTGCAAAACTTCAGAAGGTCTGACAAAACTGTTAGCTTCCTGTGCAACAAATTGCTCTGATCTGTGTAAAAATCATGGAAAGACCGTTGAGACGTCATGGGATGTATCTACTCCAGCTGCACTCCAGCCTGTGATGATTGTTATGTCTGTATATGGAGCCAAGGACGAGGCCAGGTGTCGAACCGAACACACGTTTAATAAAGGGGCATCACACAGTACACATGCAGCCATCAGGCAGAAGAGGTGGCAAAGAGACCGCCCTCCTGCCCGCTGTCCTCTTATAGCCACAGGTGGTGGCAGAACTGGAAGGTGCAGCCGCCACCCATGCTTCACAAATAAAAGCCTGAACTCTAACATAATAACTACACAACATTCTCCCCCCCCCTTCACAAAAGCCAAAACACACACACAATTCGGACCCACCCCAATTTAGGACCCGAGTCACACACTAAAATTGATTAAACAATACAACACAAATGGCCTAACACAGTCACTCCAAAATAACTAAAACGAGGGGAGATGGGTAGACTGCCACCTCCCATCCATCCATCCATCCATCCATCTTCTACCGCTTTTCTGGAGGTCCGGGTCGCGAAGGCAGCAGTTCAAGCAGAGAAGCCCAGACTTCCCTCTCCACAGCCACCTGCTCCAGCTCTTCAGAGAGGATACCAAGGCGTTCCCAGACCAGCTGGGAGACATAGTCTCTCCAGCGAGTCCTGGATCTGCCCCAGGGTCTCCTCCCAGTGGGACATGCCCGAAACACCTCAAGTGGGAAGCATCCAGGAGGCATCCTAATCAGATGCCCATACCACCTCAACTGGCTCCTTTCAATGTGGAGGAGCAGCGGTTCTACTCTGAGCCTCTCCCGGATGACTTAGCTCCTCACCCTCTCTCTGAAGGTGAGTCCAGCAATCCTATGGAGAAAGCTCATTTCAGCCGCTTGTATCCGCGATCTCGCTCTTTCGGTCATTACCCAAAGCTTGTGACCATAGATGAGAGTAGGAACGTAGATTGACTGGTAAATCGACAGCTTTGCCTTAGAACTCAGCTCCCCCTTCACCACAACAGACCGGTACAACGTCCGCATCACTGCAGATGCTGCTCCGATCCGTCTATCAATCTGTCGCTCCATTATCCCCTCTCTCGTGAATAAGACCCCAAGATACTTAAACTCCTCCACTTGGGGCAGGAGCCTGTCCCCAACCCGAAGAGGACAATCCACCTTTTTCCGGCTGAAGACCACGGACTTGGACTTGGAGGTGCTGATTTTCATCCCAGCCGCTTCACACTCAGTGGCAAACCGTCCAAGCAAGAACTGTGGGTCATTGCTGGATGAAGCCAACAGGACAACATCATCTGCCAACAACAGAGATGAGGTCCTGTGGTCACCAAGCAAGACACCCTCCGCTCCCTGGCTGCACCTAGAAATCCTGTCCATAAAAATTATGAACAGGATCGGTGACAAAGGGCAGCCCTGGCGAAGTCCAACTCTCACTGGGAATGAGTCCGACCGAGTGTTGGCAATACGAACCAAATTCTCACAACAGTCGTACAGAGACCGAATAGCTCATAACAACAAGCCCGATACCCCATACTCCCGAAGCACCCCCCACAAAAAACCACGAGGGACGTGGTCGAATGCCTTCTCCAAGTCCACAAAACACATGTAAACTGGTTGGGCAAACTCCCACGAACCCTTGAAAATTTTTGAGAGGGTAAAGAGCGGGTCCGATGTGCCACGGCCAGGATGAAAACCACATTGCTCCTCCTGAATCCAAGGTTTGACCAACAGCCGGACTCTCCTCTCCAGTACCTTTGCATAGACCTTCCCAGGGAGGCTGAAGAGTGTGATCCCTCTAAAATTGGAGCACACCCTCCGGTCCCTTTTTTGAAGAGAGGAACCCCCACCCCAGTTTGCCATGCCAAAGGCACTGTCCCCGTCCTCCACACAATGTTGCAGAGGCGTGTCAACCATGACAGCCCTACAACATCCAGGGCCTTGAGGTACTCAGAGCGAATCTCGTCCACCCCGGGGACCGGCCACCAGAGATTTTTAACTACCTTAGCGACCTCAGCCCCTGTGGTAGGCGAATCATTCCCCTTGTCCACAAGACCTGCTTCCTCTGTGGAAGGCGTATCAGTGGGATTGAGGAAATCCCCAAAGTATTCCTTCCACCGTCCGACGATATCCCCAGTTGAAGTCAGCAGCGCCCCATCCGCACCATACACAGTGTGGACAGGGAGCTGCTTCCCCCTCCTGAGCTGCCGAACAGTTTGCCAGAATCTCTTCGAGGCCGACCGAAAGTCTTGTTCCATGGCCTCACCGAACTCCTCCCATACCCGAGTTTTTGCTTCAGCAACCACCCGAGCTGCACTCCGCTTGGCCTGCTGGTACACCTCAGCTGCTTCGGGAGTCCCACAAGCCAGCCAACCAAGCTTGATAAGACTCCTTCTTCAGCTTAAAGACCCCCCTCGCCACTGGTGCCCACCACTTGGTTCGGGGGTTGCCACCACGAGATGCCCCGACGACCTCGCGGCCACAGCTCTGGGCCGCTGCTTCAACAATGGAGGTGGAGAACATGGCCCATTCAGACTCCATGTCTCCAGACTCCTCGGAATGTGGTTGAAGTTCTCCCGGAGGTGGGAGTTGAAGACCTCCCGGACTGGGGCCTCAGCCAGACGTTCCCAGCACACCCTCACTATGTGTTTGGGTCTACCAGGTCTGAATGGCATCCTCCCCTGCCATTGGATCCAATTCTCACCAGGTGGTGATCAGTTGACCGCTCTGCACCTCTCTTTACCTGAGTGTCCAAGACATACAGTCGCAGGTCTGATGACACGATAACAAAATCAACCATCGACCTGCAACCTAGGGTGTCCTGGTGCCAGGTGCACATATGGACACCCTTATGCTTGAACATGGTGTTCGTTATGGACAAACTGTGGTTAGCACAGAAGTCCAATAAATGAACACCACTCGGGTTCAGATCGGGTGGCTTGCCCGATTATGTGCATTGAAGTCCCCCAGTAGGACAATGGAGTCTCCAAGAGAAGCACCCTCCAGCACCCCAGTCAGAGACTCCAAAAAGGGTGGGTACTCTGAAACATCATTTGGTGCATAGGCACAAATGATGGTCAGGACCCGTTTCCCAACCCGACGGTGCAGGGAGGCAACCCTTTCATCCATCTTGGAAAACTCCAATATCGAGGCAGCAAGGTGGGGGGATACAAGAATACCCACCCCTGCTTGTCACCTCTCGCCCGGGGCAACTCCAGAGAAGGCCAAGCTCCAGCCCCTCTCCAGGAGACTGGTTTTGGAACCGGAGCTGTGTGTTGAGGTGAGACCAACTATATCTAGCCGGTATCTCTCAACCTTATGCACCAGCTCAGGCTCCTTCCCCACCAGAGAGGTGACATTCCACGTACCAGAAGCCAGTTTAGAAAGCTTGGGATCAGTCCACCAAGGTCTCCGCCTTTGACCGCCACCTGATTCACATAGCACTGGACCCCCATGATCCCTACTGCAGGTGGTGAGCCCACTGGAGGGCGGACCCATGTAACTCCTTCAGGCTGAGCCTGGCCGGGTCCCATGGGTGGAAACCCGGCCACCAGATGCTAGCCATCGAGCCCCTCCCCAGGCCTGGCTCCAGGGTGGGGCCCCGGTAACCCCATACTGGGTGGGGTCTACTGAATCCTTGATCTAGTATTTATCATGAAAGTCTGTTGGATCGTTCTTAGTCTAGCCCTTCACCCAGGACCAGTTTGTCTTGGGTGACCCTATCAGAGGCAAATTGCCCTGGACAACATAGCTCCTGGGATCACTGGGACACGCAAACCCCCCACCACGATAAGGTGACAATCCATGAGGGGCTGCCACCTCCCCCACAATGCAAAGCGGGTTATTCTGCTGCTTAAACTGAATAGGTCCATGTAAAACTAAAACACTGTCGTGTCTCTTAAACTAAAACAAAACACATAAATTAATCCCCAAAACTGTATATATAGAAACAACAAAACAATCAGAACACCAGCATGACCATTAGCTTATACAAACAATAAAACATTCCAACTACATGCACATTAATCAACCTATATATATACGGCCAGAGAAAACAAGTCCATGGTCCCCCCTGGACTGCCCTGTCATCAGTCCGCTCCTGGAGGCAGTCAGCCTCCCGGGCCGCAGCAGGTCGCTTCAGCACTGGTGCGCCTCCTCTTCATCACCACCGGCCGCTCTGCTTCTCCAGGCCTATGTCCCTCAGTTCCCTCCCGGGCACACTGCAGCTCGTTCGGGTGCCCCCACGAACTGTCTGGCAGCTTGAGATGAGCATCCTCCCATCTGGCCACAATGCGTGACTGTCCCTGGTGCTCCTCCAACCGCCAACCGGCCCGTATCTGCCATGGTTGCCTCTCCTCTCGAATCCAGTCCTTGACCCCCAGAGGGGTCCCGCTCGGCTTGCAGAGTCTCTGCTTGGCAAGTTGTTCTACTCTGCCTGACGTCCGGCTCCAACCTCTTTTAACTTCTCTGCCGCCATCACTGTTGTGGCCCCCTGTTTACCGGCCCACTTCAGCCGAGATCCATGAACAGGTGGAACCAGCCTCTCGACATTGCCTGTCGTCACAGGCGTCTCGCTGTGCTGCCCAGTACCCTCGTCCAGGGCGACTTGATCTCTGGCACGGGAACCCTCCTGTGATGAAACTGAGCGATATTGGTCTTACTTACTCTTCAGGGTGCCAGGCAGTTCCTCATCCCACACCACACTGTCTACCACTCTCGGGATCAGACCGTCCCACATCTCGGCTGATTTGTATTGGGCTGTCAATCTCAATGTTCCCATCGCAGCCAGCCATCCTCCTCCACAACCACAAAGCGGCGCCGGGTCAACCCCAATCCTGTAGTGTGGGGAAAAACATCTGATAGTGGGCCAATCCAGCCCAGAGCCCATCGCTCCCGTGTCCATCCATAAATGCACCTCCACCCGGTCCAACTCCACCATACAGTACGTGTGTCCGTTGATGCTCGGGGACACAGCGTGGACAACCGTGGGGGCGCCAGAGTCCTCTTTGTGCCACGGACTTCCTCGCTCGGATCTGTGGCATACCCTGGGAAATGAAGCAAGTGGCCACACTTGCCGCAGCACTTCACTCCTGCCGAACAGTCTCTGGCCTTGAAATGGTGCTTCGTGGACCCACAACCCATACATTTGGCCTTTCCTGGGGTGGACCTCACATTCACAACATCGGCGTCGTCCACCTCTTCCTCCATGCCTCCAACGCTGACCGGGTTCACTGCATGCATGGTTGGCGGTGATCCCAGATGTTGGTGTGACAAGCTCTCAGCTCCCGTGACAGTTTATCCGCAGCTTCCAGCAGTTGAGCTAACTCGATGGCTGTGGGCAGCATCAGTTTGCCCCAAAACGTGAGCAGCTTTGACCTAATCGCAGTGCCGTTGGTATGCTTCGCCAACTGGTCGCAAATCATCTCCTCCTCCAAAGGTCTGAACCGGCACCCGCTGAGCAACAGCCCCAGGTCTGTCATGAACCACTGAATAGACTCGCCCACCCATTGGTGGCGCTGTCGAAAGTGAATCTTGCAAACTATGATGTTTTCCAGGGCGCAAAAATGGCGTACCATTAGCCCAACCACTTCGTCAAAACTATTGCAGTCACCCAGCGTGCTCAGAACTCACTGTTCCTCCACTCCAAGATTGTACACCAACAACCCACATGTCCTCAACTTCTCCTTCTTCCCAAGGTTCAGTGCCACCATGCATGTACGGAAAGCAGTGCACCACCTCGGCCAGGGAACTGGTGGCTTGCCGGGGGGCTCCAAAAACAGCCGAGTTTTAAATCCACATGCTTCCATACCTTGCTTTAATCCACTTTTATCCTCGTCACCAAATGTTTTGTCTGTATATAGAGCCAAGGATGAGGCCAGGTGTTGAACCAAACACACGTTTATTAAAGGGGCATCACACAGCACACACACAGCCGTCAGGCAGAGGAAGTGGCAAAGAGACCGCCCCTCCTGCCCGCTACCCTCTTATAGCCACCCGTACCACACAAATAAAAGCCTGAACTCTAACATAATAACTACACAACAGTGGTGTCATGGCAAAAAGTGATCATCTGCCAAAAATTGATCGCCATGTGCCATATTGTAGTTCAGGGGTTATATTAGCCATAAAATATATATTTCAACAGGTAAACAGTACTGAGTTAGGTTTAATAAGATGCATTGAACAATTGTGATGCATTTTTAACCCTAAACAAACTTGTTCTAGGATTAAAAGCAAATAAATAATACAATCACAAGGTTACATGAAGAAATACATGGATTTATTGAATATATACATGTAGATACTGTTTTATCTACAGTATCTATTTAATCTATCTGAAATAAATAAAGATTATTCATTCATTCATTCATTCATTCATTCAAAAAATACATGGATTTACTGAATATATACATGTAGATACTGTATAAATATATATTCTCTGCATCAACAATATACTAAACATGTACTCATTTAGTATTGCACTAGGAATTTTCACAATAAACTTTTTTACCTTTTGCAGATATATCTCGACTTTTGTTTGTTTTATTTGCAGTGTTGGGAGTAATGTGTTACAAAGTAACATGCTACTGTAATGTCACTTCTTTTGCAGTAACATGCTGTGTAATTAAATTACTGTTTAGAAATTCAGTAATGCGTTACAGTTACTGAAATTTGATCAGATGCGTTACTCGCGTTACTCGTTTTATTAATATCATTTATTTTATTAATATGCCCCTATAGAGTCTTGAGATAGCCATCCATGCTTTAATCATGTCTCAACTTGATTACTGCAATGCACTTTATGTTGGCATCTCCCAGTCTTCTCTCGGCCGCCTTCAACTTGTGCAAAATGCAGCGGCCCGTCTTTTGACCAACACACCTAGGTGAGAGCACATTACTCCGATCCTTTTTTCACTTCATTGGCTTCCAGTCCATTTTAGAATTAATTTTAAACTTTTGCTTTTTGTTTTTAAAGCTCTTAATGGCCTTGCTCCAGTTTATATATCTGAGATTCTGACTGTCTGTGACCAAGGCAGGGCTTTGAGGTCATCCAATCAGCTTTTGCTGGATGTGCCTAGGTCAAGGTATAAACATTGGGGTGACCGAGCCTTTTCTGTTGTCACCCCCAGGCTCTGGAATAATCTCCCCCGACCTACGTGCTATCTTTGACCTGGCCCTTTTTAAATCAGAACTTAAGACATATTTGTTTAGGATGGCTTTTAATACCCAGTAGTGGTGATATTTGTCTTGGCATTTGTTTTTATTTTATTCTTATTTTTAGGTATTTATTCTTATTTCTTTGTTTATGTTATTTGTTTTTAATGCTGTGTGTGTTTTTAATGTTGTTTATTTTCTGTAAAGCACTTTGGTCACCTATGGGTTGTTTTAAAGGGCTATATAAATAAAGTACATTACATTACATTGCTTTTTTTTTTTTTTTTTTTTCTATTTCCGGCACCACACGAGTCGGCTGCCTTTTGCAACAGCGGCTCAATTCTGAGTTTTTTCTTCCTCTCACTTTCTGATCTGGTGACAACTTTCTGATCCGTCGACACCTTACACACCTTATACATCACGGACACACAGATCGCCCCAAACGTCTCCCGAGCCGGTGGACAGAGCCACTGTTAATAGCAGGAGACGGTACAGCAAGGAACAGCTGCTAGCACTCAACCGCTACTTGGTGCTAACGGAAAAACTCGACATACCGGGAGAACTGAGGCGAAAACGACGTGGGTGTCGTGCTGGAGTAAGACGGTGGGCAAGAAATATAAGGTACAGACCCACCCTCCCATCCGTTGTTATGGGGAATGTACGATCGATACTGGGAAAGGTAGATGAGCTAGCAGCTATCTCCCGCTACGATAGCATATACCGGGAGTGTAGCCTGTTCCTATTCACAGAGACTTGGCTAACAGGACTAGCAGCAGATGCTAACATTGAACTGGAGGGTTTCCACGCGATACGGGCAGACCGAACACCAGACAGTGGCAAAGCAAGGGGCGGTGGAGTGATAATGTATGTTAACAACAACTTGTGCAGACCGGGACATATCACTGTTAAACAACAACACTGCAGCAAAGACATCGAGTTGCTAGCTGTTAGCATGCGGCCTACATATCTCCCGAGGGAATACTCACACGTGATCTGCATTGTTTTTTATGCAAATCCGATGGCGAACGCTGGGACAGCGCGTGACGTCATCCACTCAGTAACTGGCAGGCTGCAGACAGAACACCCAGATGCTCTTCTCCTCATCTCAGGCAATTTCAACCATGTTTCACTGTCTCCCATTCTACCCATGTTTACCCAGTATGTCACATGCCACACTAGACACAATAAAACACTGGACTTATTCTACGCAAACACTAAGGAGACGTACACCTCATCAACACTCCCCCCACTCGGGAGATCGGATCACAACTTCGTTCATCTCCGGCTGGTGTACAAACCTCTAGTGCACAGACAACCTCCGGTCATGCGCACAGTGAAGTTATGGTCTGAGGAGGCAATGGACGCTCTAAAGGGCTGTTTTGAAACCACCGCCTGGGAGCAGTTCTGCGATCCACATGGTGAGGACATCGATGGCCTCACTTACACCATCACGGACTACATTAGCTTCTGCGTGGACAACACCGTTCCCACCAAGACCATACGGTGTTGCTCAAACAACAAACCCTGGATCAACCCTGAGATAAAAACACTTCTGAGAGAGAAGAAGAGGATCTTCAGGTCGGGGAACAGGGAGAGGCTGAAGTCCGTACAGAGGTAGCTGAAGAGAAAGATCAGAGAAGGCAAGGACAGCTTCAGGAAGAAGATGAAGGACAAGCTGCAACAGAGCGACATCAGCGGGGTCTGGAGAAACCTTAAAACCATCTCTGGGCTCCAGAATACCTCCCCCCAGGCCACGGGGGGCAGGGAGTGGGCGAACAATCTGAATCTGTTTTTCAATAGGTTTGACCAACCGCCCTCCCCCCCGACTGCACAACAACCACTGCTGCCTCTGAAGACATCAAGTCCTGCTGCCCACTCCCCAGTCCACCAACACCCCCCCACTCCTAACACACAGCCCCCCAACATGACCCTCACTAAGACCCAGGTGAGGACGGAGCTGAGGAAGATCAAGGCGAGGAAGGCGTTGGGACCGGACGGCATCAGCGCAAAGCTCCTCAATTCCTGTGCAGACCAGCTGTGTGGGATTGTGGAGTGCATCTTAAACCTGAGCCTGAAGCTAGGGAGGGTACCACAGCTGTGGAAAACATCTTGTGTGGCACCTCTACCAAAGACTTCCCACCCCAAAGATCTGAACAGCTACAGACCAGTGGCCCTGACGTCCCACATGATGAAGACCCTGGAGAGACTGCTCCTTGCTCACCTCCGCCCCCTGGTGGGACCAGCGATGGATCCACTCCAGTTCGCCTACCAGCATGGCATTGGGGTGGAGGATGCGGTGATCTTCCTCCTTCACCGTTCTCTGTCCCACCTGGAGAAGCCCGGGAATGCGGTGAGGATCATGTTCTTTGACTTCTCCAGTACTTTCAACACCATCCAAGCGATGATCCTGAAGGACAAGCTGCTGTGCACAGGGGTGGACCAGCACCTGTCATCATGGATCCTGGACTACCTCACAAACTGGCCTCAGTTTGTGAGAACCCGGGACTGTGTGTCCAACACGATCATCGGTAGCACGGGGGCCCCCCAGGGAATGGTTTTGGCTCCCTTCCTGTTCACCCTTTATACTGCGGACTTCTCACACAACACAACACACTGCCATCTACAGAAGTTCTCTGACGACTCTGCGATCGTTGGCCTCATCTCCAACGGAGATGAAGCTGAGTACAGAGGGCTTATCCAGGACTTCGTGGACTGGTGCCATCGGAACTGCCTCCAGATCAACGCGAGGAAAACTAAGGAGCTGGTGGTGGACTGCCACAGGCAAGGACAACCCCTCACAGCACCAGTAAATATACAGGGAACAGACATCGAGATGGTGACATCCTACAAGTACCTGGGTGTTCATCTGAACAATAAACTAGACTGGTCACACAATACCGACGCACTCTACAAGAAGGGACAGCGCAGGCTGTTCCTACTGAGGAGACTCAGGTCTTTTGGTGTACAAGGGGCACTGCTGAAGACATTCTACGACACGGTGGTGGCATCAGCCATCACTTTTGGAGTGGTCTGCTGGGGCAGTGGCATTACAGTAGCTGATAGGAAGAGACTGAACAAACTGATCAAGAAAGCTAGCTCTGTCCTGGGGTAGCGCCTTGACCCAGTGGAGGAAATGAGAGACAGAAGGATGGTGGCTAAACTGTCATCTCTGCTGGAGTCCGAGTTCCACCCTATGCAGGACATACTGAATGCACTGAGGAGCTCATTTAGCAGCAGACTACATCATCCTAGGTGCACAACCGAGAGGTTTTGCAGGTCCTTCCTACCTACGGCTGTCAGACTGTACAACCTAAGCAGGGCTGCTCGCAGAGATAGCAAAAAGACGTGACAACCTAATAGTATTGAATGCAGAAGACGCAATAGACTTACACAATGGTCCCCTCTGGTATACAACTAGGAAAATACCGGTCGCTATGGAGGGTGAGAATATGTATGGGTACATAATCATACCATGTAGGATAACTAAGTAGACGGTTATGCTGTTTCATTCCATCTAGCTACAATGCTCCGCACTGTGTGTGTTTATATATTTATATATTTATTCCATCTAGCAACAATGCTCCACGCTGTGTGTGTTTATATATTTACATATTTATTCCATCTAGCTACAATGCTCCGCACTGTGTGTGTTTATATATTTACATATTTATTCCACCTAGCTACAATGCTCCGCACTGTGTGTGTTTATATATTTACATACAGTATTTATTCCACCTAGCTACAATGCTCCGCACTGTGTGTGTTTATATATTTATATATTTATTCCATCTAGCAACAATGCTCCACACTGTGTGTGTTTATATATTTACATATTTATTCCATCTAACTACAATGCTCCGCACTGTGTGTTTATATATCTACATATTTATTCCATCTAGCTACAATGCTCCGCACTGTGTTTATATATTCATATATTTATTCCCATCTAGCTACAATGCTCCGCACTGTGTTTATATATTTACATATTTATTCCATCTAGCTACAATACTCCGCACTGTTTATATACTCATATATTTATTCCATCTAGCTACAATGCTCCGCACTGTGTGTTTATATATATATATATATTTATATTTATATGTACATATGTATACTTGCTGCTCTTGTTTTTCTCTTGCCTTCTGATTGTTGCTCTGAGTGTTGCTATCCCTGTGCTGTTGCAATCCTGGAATTTCCCCATTGTGGGACTAATAAAGGCTTATCTTATCTTATTACAATATGGATAGATATTTTTAGTGCAAATAAATACAAACTGACCCTATGTAACTGATGCAGCCATCAGTCAACGTGACCTGTTGTAAAGAACCTCTTCACTCGTGCAGCCAGCAGCCACAAATGGAGCTTGCTCCTGCTGGGAAGAGATGAAGCTACTTTGTTTTTGTGGAAATAGACTGATTACTTTTCCTTTGTCACGGTTATGGACAAAAGCTTATTGGTGGGTTGCAAACTAAAGTGCGGTTGAGACCAACTGCAATCTTCAGAAACACCTGAGAAGAGCAATAAGCTACGACAAAGCTAGTGCTATGCTATGCTTGTAATGATGGGATTCATTACAATGTGCGGCGTGATGATGCAGGCGGCTGGTGATGTCATCATGCTGGCATATGCTGTATATGGGAGAGTCGGCCATCTAATTCTCTATTCTTTGGTGACTCGTCCCCAGGGCATAACTGAGAGCTGAGTACATATTCGCTTGTACCGTTAACAGTTTCTGTGATAGAATTCGAGTTTGAGCACAGCATCCTCGTCTGTCTTCATTCCAGGTTTGTGGATATAACAATGCTAACAACACTGTGTTGTGGATCTACATTATCTGAACACCCACTGCTGAATTTCAAGCACAGGTATACATCTGGACAGTTTGTGACCCAGCAAGAATTAAACCAACTGATTGCCAGATACGTCATTACAGAATGAAGATCTGATAACAGTCATTTTCCATCAGACAGCTGAGACTGTGATCCACTGAAGTCAAAACGCATTTACTTGCTACCTGGATAAAGATTATTCAAAAATGAATTTGATCTCCAAGAGGAATTTAAGGGACTGGATCATGTCTCTGTCACAGCAGACATTTGGACTGTAGATAATGGACATTTTCTTTGGATCACTGCACATCAGATTAAATCCATAATATAAAAGTAAGAAACATTAACAGCTTTATGTAGTGTTGCCAACTCACTCTTTTGGAGTGATTCTCACTCTTGTTCCTTCTCTTTCACTCCACAAACCCTATTTCTCACTCCAAAATGAGGAAATTACTGGCAATTTTGTGTTGACTTTCTTCAGATTTTTCGCACAATAAGAGCTCTCAAGGCAGGATAAAGCAGACTGAATATGTTCTAAAAGCTCTGTCTGAAACAGTCTGTTTTCAGCCTGACATTAATAAGCCCGTAATGTTATCCATTAATTAATTTATTTTGCTATGTGTGCAAGATGATTTAAGTGTGCATTTCCAAAGTAACGTGAAAGTTACTTTTCCAAGTAACTAGTTACTTTAATCATACAGCGATTGGTAAGTAACTCAGTTACTTTTGAAAAGAAGTACAGTAATTAGTGTAAAGATTAAAGGTGAACTGAAACCACCTTTTTGCGCAAAAAGTAGAATAGTAGATTAATTCCTTATTACCTATTGTATTTTTCAACACATAAAAGAAATTTTTAGGCCGTGCGATGGCCAAGCTATAAGCCGATAAACTTTTGCCTCTGGCTGGCAGTGCCAAACAAACCGGAAGTAGTGCAGACGACGCTGCGTGACGTCATGAGTGTGACCCTTATCAAAACAACAATGGCAGATGATAGCAGTTCCAGCAGTCAAGAAAACCAGAGTTTTCAGAGTGAAGAGGCATTCAGGATCAGTGACGAGACAGAGGAGGATGCAGGAGTGTCAAGTGAACAGGAAGAGAGCGAGGGAGGCATCGAACCGTACAGATTCGAGCCAGAATTCCAAATAAGGGAGAAACGATATCACTTCAGAGGAACAAGTATACAGTGATCCCTCACTTATCACGTTTAATGGGGACCAGAACCGGCCGCGAAAAGTGAAAAACAGCGAAGTAGCATCACCCCCCCCCCAAGGGCGTCACAAGCACTATTTTGCACAAAAAAGCACAAGAGAACAGCGAAAAGTGCCACTAAGCAACACGAGCGATAAAGAACAATGAATGCGGTCTTCCTTCGCTGGGTATGGGCGCTCGGCAGGGAGAGAAGCTGGGTAAAACGTCTCGGCCAATCAGCTTGCGAGGTAAAACGTCTCAGCCAATCAGCTTGCGAGATTCCCGAGCAGTGAAGAGGTGGGTGGAGAGGAGTGGAGCGGTGGTCAGAGAGGTGGATTTTGAGTTGTGCGGGCTCTCCATGTTGATACCTGATGTTCTAATGTAGTCTCCCTGCCTTCTGCTAGCGCCCGGGCAACTTTCGTGCCATTTTTTCTCAATTTTGAATTTTTGATGAATATTTTTGAAAAATCCACCATGCACTGAGGGCGCGAAAGGTGAAACGCGAAGTAGCGAGGGATCACTGTATATCTAGAAATGCATCGCTTCCTGGTCGCTTTTCCTCCTCCTTTCTTTTCTTTCGTCGCCATGACAGCTTTCCTTGGCCACTGAACAGATCTTCCCAGGTGTTGGAAGTGTTTTGTAGTCGACTATCACGACAAAATGCACCAAAAACGACCACTGTCGACGTGCTCGCAATGGTAAACATGAGGACTGGGTCCCATTCGTGACGTCATGCGGAACTCCGGCTGCACTTCCGGAAAATCGGCGGATTCGTAGGATTTTTCAGGGCAGGAAATTTAAAATCGCGATTTTCTCCAAGATTCCGGGATTGGTGGAGGGGGTGCCAATGATAAATTATCTTTATAATTGTATGTACTATCACCCAGTGCCGTTCAATGCCGTTCACTTCAGTTCACTTCAGTTCACTTCAGTTCACCTTTAATTTGAAAAGTTAGCAGAATCTTTTCAGTTAACCAATCAATAATCACAGAAGAAATACTATTTCTCAGTTTGTCTTTTATTGAAACATGCAGGGAGTCAAGAGAACACAGCCGTGGGTCTTTTGCAGCCCCCTCTGCTGAAAGACCCAGAACAAAGGAATCCACAGCTACATATAGGCTTAAAGTTACTGGGCGTTTCCCAGCAATTCTCAAACAATACATGTCCATTGTCCAAACTGGTTCAAACCGGTCTTCTCAGTGTCCAAATGGCTCCCAGGGTCTCCTCGCTTTTATGGCTTACATCCTGTTGGCTCCTGTCTCTCCAACGCAACACCATGCCCATATATGGAAGAAAGAGCTGATACAAAAGCAGAGCAGTTGGGTGTGTGTGTGCGTGTATGTGTAAGTGTAAATAAAAGCATTTTTTGGGTATGTGTATGCTTGTGTGAGTGTAATGAAAGCACTTCGTGTAATATCTAGCTAACTAATCTTCACCATTTATTTATTTTAATAATTTCCCTCTTTTGACTCCATTTTATGGAGTCAATAACTATGGCAGGCACAACAATAAACAGGCACCAGACACCTGATGTTATTTTCATGTGAGATGAGCGAAAAACCTGTAGGCAGTATATACTTTCATGAGTAATCATTGTAACGCAATTTCTTTTCAGTCTTCATTCTTTGAGCATTTATACAGAAAAAATTCTCACCTCGTTTCCACTACTTTTGGCAACCATAAAAATGAGTCATCATTTACAAACATTCAGTACTACAATTTCAGTATCAAAAATAAAAACTTAAAAAAAAACTTCCAATAAATGTATTTACACAATTTTCAGCTGTTACATGATGCATTTATTTCAATTTTCCGTAATGCATTCATTCTTCTTTAGTCATTATAGGCATATTGCCAGTACCAACATTTTTCTCTTGCAGAGACACCGGTAGACATGATATTAAACCTGACGGTCCTCATCACATAATATGAGATACTGGCATGCAACAGCAGCATGTACTGTTTTTTCAATAAGGCCTCTACAACAGGGAATGCAGCAACATCCTACACACATAAGGATGGCAATTCCAATCATAAGGGATAATATTATGTTTTTTATCACTCCTGCCCACCGTCCAAAGAAGAATTGTAGCCAGGCAGTGAAAAGGTCGGGTTCATACCCAGTATTTTGGCCAAACTCAGTCCTAATAATATTTTTTCAACCCCTGACCAAGGAAATAGTGCGAGTGTGAGCTTTTGGCCCACGCTCCAGTGTTTAAATTCAACTGGTATATCCGTTGCTCAGACTCCATCATGTGGTTTGTACTCCAGGTCCCTCTTTCAACACCCTGACTGTCTGACTTAATCCAGATACATCATGATTGTGTGGTCAGTCGGTCATACAGGGGCACAGACACCTCCCAGTTAGAGGGCAGGTGTGAGCAGACCCTATGCCCACAGAGCCACCATCCTCCATTTATTTCAAAGGTGCTGTTCTGCCCTGGTGCCATTGACACTGGGACTACGACTGCAGAGGATGGCTTGGAGGAACTGTTTGAAATGTTCTTAAGTCCTGAGCAGGAGAAATTTGTTTTATTTGTCCTACTAGCAGCGCAGGGTGGAGTGGTTAGCAATGTGACAGCACAACAACTCACCCTTGGCTGGGGGATCCTGGGTTCGATCCCAGCCCCCGACCAATAGTGATCTGTGTGGAGTTTGTATGTTCTCCCCATGTCAGCGTGGGTTTACTCCGGGATTTTTCCGGTTTCCTCCCACATGCCAAAAACACGCAAGTTAGGTTAATTAGCATCAAACTGGGGATTCTAAATTGTCCTTAGGTATGACTATGAGAGTGAATGGTTGTCTGTCTCTCTGTGTTGGCCCTGCGATGGACTGGTGATCTGTCCAGGGTGTACCCTGTCTCTCGCCCAAAAATGCTGGGATAGGCTCCAGCCCCCCCGCGACCCGAAAAGGATTAAGCGGAAGAAGATGGATGGATGTCCTACTAGCAAGGAACTCTGCATACCCCACCAGTAGTTAGTTGTGAATACATGGCTGTGGTGATGTTGATCAGGTAATATGGTCATGTTCCAAATGTTCTACATATCTTGGTGTGTGTTTGAATATAGTGTTATTTCTTAAAAATAACAATAGAAAGAGTGTCACAATTAGGATAAGGATGAATAGTACACCATGCCTATACTCTCTAAGGGGTCTTTTCCAGGTACATTTACTCCAACATAATATTGTCCAGCGTCAGACAACTTCAGAGATGTTATAGTTATTCTAATAGGGTTACAAATTGTGCATCCCTTAGGAGCATATTTGAAGCTTGTGTTCGCAGCACATGCCCCATGGTAGGGTGATATATGTTTTCTTAATTTATGATGGGTGTTAGAGTATTAAGGGTCATCGGGTCCTGTGTGACTGAACACATCAACCCAGTTACATGAAAGAGTGCACATGTACTTATGACTCTTTTCATACATCACAGGCTCGGATTCATAGTGCATGGAGTGGTCACAATTATATATCACAATCGTCAAACTGGACTCCACAAGCTTTATCTTCAGTGCACGTTATGGTGGGTGGTGTCCTTTTATCTTTAATGTTGATGTTTATTAATCTGCCAGCTACCTTTAAAATAGCTACTGAGTTGCACAATAACGATATCAGGAGGACTACGACAAGGACATGTCATGAGTCTGAGCTCTAAATCCCCCCAAAGCTCAGACTCCCAATTTATATTTGAATATTTTATGTTTTCATTATTCTGTCTGTTTCTGTGTTTTTGGTTCTGTTCTTGAGAGCCCTTCCTCTTGCCCAGACACTCCCACCAACTACTCATGCTGTCTCCCTGCCATCTCAGCTGTGAGTAATTGATTAATTTGGTCACCTGCTCACTCAGGTCCCGACACCTGCCACTGATCTGCTGCCCACTATTTAAGGACTGCTGCGTATTCTCTCAGTGCGGCAGCATTGTCTAATGTCTGATGTCTTATGTCCATGCCCATGCTTATGGACTCATCTCTTCATCTCCTCATCTCCTCCAGAGCGTCCTCAGCTCTGGAGTGCTATTTCTATAAATTATTTTGTTTGTACTTTTGTGTTAGTGCACTGTTCTGGATTTTTTTGTTAATAAATGTCACTATGCAGTTCAGTGAGTGGGTCTGTCTCTCTGCCTCAGAGGGGCGTTCATAACAGAATGCTGCCGCCAGTAATCAGACCCAGCTGCTGTTTAGTGTATTTTTGCCCTTTATGTGTATTTTTTCCACTCACCTGCTTGTTGGAGCGCATGATGGACTCAGCAGGTGGACGGGGATACCCGATGTGCCTGGGGTGGGAGTGCTGCTGGGCTCTTATGGAGATTGATGGGCTAATCTCCACGGCACGCACAAATTCCACCCCAGAGGATGCATTGTGGTATCTGGGGCTTGCGGAGGCAGCTCTTCACCAGTGCCCTCAGCTGTCGGAACACTCTGAGGGAAGAGAGAGGATTTCTCTGGTGGCTGTGCTGCAACGCAAGAATGGTGGGATGATGAAGAATTCCCTGGAGAAGCCTGGGCACGTGCCGAAGGAGAGGCACCGCCGGGGCTCCATTGCTTCTACTCCTCACCAGCCTCTGGCACCCGTTCCTCTTCCATCAACTCCACGAAAACAACGTTGTCCCGCTCCAGACCGCCGGAGGAATCCTCCCACCTCTCTGGCAGCCATTTCCTCTACGCTTAACCAGAAGCCTCCCTCAGCAGCTCAGCCTTCCTCTCTTTCTCTTCCGGCTGAGTCATCAGCTTCACTCCTCTCTGTAGCTGCAGTTCCCTGCTCCACTTCAGTGCCCTCTCCTGCTGCCGAAAGGTCCTCTATGTTTTCCCAGGCTACGTCCACCTCCGTGACTACAGGGGTGGCTCCTCCACAATCCTCAGCTTGGACCCCCAAGCTCACCATAGACACGGAGAGGGATGACTGTTCGCCTGCTGCAGCAGATAACATTGCACACCGGGATGACAGGCAAGTTTCATTTCATTCTATGTTAATTTATGATGATATGCCTTGCCTGATTCCCTGTAATGAGGCTCAGGGTCTGCAGTCCCCTGAGCTCTCATTACCTGCTGCAGTAATCAATTGCTCACCAGCCCACTCCGTATCCTCTCCCCCGGTGTGCTGGGTGGCCCACATTCTCCAGCAGGCCACCCGACTCATTCCACCTTGCCATCTGTCTGGCTTGGGACTTTGGCCGGCCACCTGATCAGCCGAGTTCTTTGGCCTAGGGTGCCTGGTGTAGCGTGGGTGCGGGCC
This sequence comes from Pholidichthys leucotaenia, assembly GCA_020510985.1. Taxonomy (NCBI): domain Eukaryota; kingdom Metazoa; phylum Chordata; class Actinopteri; order Cichliformes; family Pholidichthyidae; genus Pholidichthys; species Pholidichthys leucotaenia. The sequence goes on along the minus strand of CM035843.1, from coordinate 192,316,214 downwards.
TGAGCGAGCTTTACTTTTTGCTCCCCCTACCTGTTTTCCCCCACCTCCCACCTTGGGTGTTTTTTGTTGTACCTTTTTCTCTTGGGTGGGGGTGGGGGGCGGGGGTGGTGTCCTTTTGGTGTTACCTTGGGGTGTCCGGGTTCCACCCCTTAAGGGGGGTCTCTGTCATGAGTCTGAGCTCTATATTCCTCCAGAGCTTAGACTCCCAATTTATGTTTGAATATTTTATGTTATCATTATTCTGTCTGTTTCTGTGTTTTTGGTTCTATTCTTGAGAGCCCTTCCTCTTGCCCAGACACTCCCACCAACTACTCATGCTGCCTCCCTGCCATCTCAGCTGTGAGTAATTGATTAATTTGGTCACCTGCTCACTCAGGTCCCGACACCTGCCACTGATCTGCTGCCCACTATTTAAGGACTGCTGCTTATTCTCTCAGTGCAGCAGTATTGTCTGATGTCTGATGTCCATGCCCATGCCTAAGGACTCCGCTCTTCATCTCCTCATCTCCTCCAGAACGTCCTCAGCTCTGGAATGCCATTTCTATAAGTTACTTTGTTTGTATTTTTGTGTTAGTGCACTGTTCTGGATTTTTTGTTAATAAATGTCACTATGCAGTTCAGCGAGTGGGTCTGTCTCTCTGCCCCAGAGGGACGTTCATGACGGGACAAGCATGAGGAATACACATGTGAGCCATTCATAAAACTGGAATCTACGTCAGTATTCTCTGAGGGGTCTTTCATCGTCAGCCATTTTGAGCATACTCTACCTGCTGTGGACTATTAATTCTTCACTAAGGTTTGAGACAACCAGGTCAACTAAAATACCTGACTCTCTTTCTAGCCCCAGATTTCCTCCACAACAGCAACACTCTCTATGGCTTTCAATTCAATTCAATTCAATTCAATTCAACTTTATTTATATAGTGCCATTTCACAACAACAGTCATCTCATAGCACTATCAACTGTAGGGGGGAACCCCCACAGTTGCAGAAAGACCCCAGCAATCAGGCGATCCCCTGTGAGCAAGCACTTGGCGACGGTGGAGAGGAAAAACTCCCTTTTAACAGGAAGAAACCTCCAGCAGAACCAGGCTCAGGGAGGAGCAGTCATCTGCTGCGACTGGCTGGGGGGTGAGGGGATAGAGAAAAAGAAAAGAACAGACATGTAGAGACCAAACAGCACGATGGGGACTCAATCTATGGGAGAGAACAAACAAATGTTAATGACCAGCAAAAAAAAATATTTCATAGAGAGTGAGGAAAGGAGTGAGGCCCAGTGCATTACTGGAGGTCCCCCGGCTGACTAAACCTATTAGCAGCATAACTAAGGGAGGGTTCAGAAACACATGATCCCTCCCTAATTGTAGGCTATATCAAAAAGGTAGGTTTTAGCCCTATTCTTAAAAACAGAGATCGAGTCTGACTCCCGAATCCAGATTGGCAGCTGATTCCACAGGAGAGGAGCTTGATAACTGAAGGCTCTGCCTCCCATTGTACTTTTGGAGATTCTAGGTATTACAAGTAATCCTGCATTTTGGGAGCGTAGTGCTCTGTTAGGATAATACGGTAGTATCAGATCTTTTAAATAAAAAGGAGCCTGATTGTTTAGAGCTTTGTAAGTAAGAAGAAGGATTTTAAACTTAATTCTAAACTCTATGGGAAGCCAATGAAGGGAGGCCAGAACCGGAGAGATATGATCTCTCTTTCTAGTACCTGTTAAAACTCTTGCTGCAGCATTTTGGATCAGCTGAAGACTTTTTAAAGATGTTTTAGGACAGCCTGATAATAAAGAATTACAATAATCTAATCTCGAGCTAACAAAAGCGTGGATCAGTTTCTCAGCATCACTCTGAGACAAGATGCTCCTAATCTTGGCAATATTATGCAAATGATAGAAGGCAGTCTTAGAAACAAATTTAATATGTGAATTGAAGGACAAATCCTGATCAAAAATAACTCCAAGGTTCCTCACAGAGCTATTAAGAGAAAGAGTAACCGCATCCAAACTGAAAGTTTGATTTGGAAAGGAATTTCTAAGGTTTTTTGGACCAACAAGAATGACTTCAGTCTTATCTGAATTTAATAGCAGGAAATTACAAGTCATCCAAGCTTTGATTTCCTTAAGACAGGCTTCTAACTTGGCTAATTGATTACTATCATCTGGCTTCATTGACAGGTATAATTGTGTGTCATCTGCATAACAATGAAAATGTATACAGTGCTTTCTAATAATGTTGCCTAACGGAAGCATATATAAACTAAAAAGAGTAGGGCCTAGCACAGATCCCTGTGGAACTCCATGACTAAGCTTTGAGTTGAAAGAAAACTCATTATTTACATGAACAAACTGGAACCTATCAGATAAATAAGATCTAAACCATTGCAACGAAGTTCCATTAAGTCCAACATAGTGTTCTAATCTATCAAGTAGAATATTATGATCGATAGTATCAAAAGCTGCACTAAGGTCTAAAAGGACAAGTACAGAAACTAGTCCATTATCAGATGCAATGAGGAGGTCGTTAGTGACCTTCGCTAAGGCTGTTTCAGTACTATGATGGATTCTAAACCCAGATTGAAACTCTTCAAGTAAACCATTTCCCTGCAGGTGGTCAAATAATTGCGTAGCAACAACTCTTTCTAAGATTTTTGAAATGAAAGGGAGATTAGAGATTGGTCTATAGTTAGCTAAAGCTCCTGGATCTAGCGTTGGCTTTTTGAGTAAGGGTTTAATTACAGCCGTTTTAAAAGCCTGCGGTACATGGCCTAAAGTTAATGAAGAATTGATTATATGAAAAATAAAGCTACCAATAAGTGGGAAGACTTCTTTAAATAACCTGGTAGGAATAGGGTCTAAAAGATAAGTTGAAGGTTTGGATGAGGAAACTATTTTGTCTAACTCACAAAGGTCGATTGGAGTAAACTCATCAAGACAGACATCAACAGAAGGAGTTGTAGTAGTTACAGTATTTAAGTTAACTGTGGGAAGAATCTGATTGATTTTATCTCTGATGGATGAAATTTTATTATTGAAAAAGTTCATAAAGTCCTGACTAGTAAGCTCTAAGGGAATGCTAGGATTGACAGAGTCCTGACTCTTTGTCAACCTGGCTACAGTACTGAAAAGAAACCTGGGATTATTCTTGTTCTCTTCTATTAATGCAGAGTAATAACTCGTTCTAGCTTTTCTAAGAGATTTTTTATAAATTAAAAGATGATTTCTCCAAGCTAAATAGATTTCATCTAAATTAGTAGAGCGCCATTTTCTTTCTAATTGACGAGTCTTCTGTTTTAAGGTACGAGTTTCTGTGTTGAACCAAGGAGTTAGAAATCTCTGATTAGACTTTTTCTTTTTTAAGGGGGCCACCAAGTCTAGAGTCTGATGCAGAGAAGCTGAAACACTATCCACCATGTTATCAATTACAGAAGGAGCAAGCTGTCTATAGCTTATTTCCGTTGTGTTGACACATGGCATAGAGGAAACAATCTGCATAAATTTGGAAACAGCATCATCCGAGAGACATCTACTGAAACAACATTTTTCTTTAGGAGCCAAATAGTCAGAAATAGTAAAATCAAAGGTTAACAGACAATGGTCTGACAGTACAGGGTTATGAGGAGACACTACAAGATTTTCTATTTCTATGCCATATGTCAAAACAAGGTCCAATGTATGGTGGAGGTAATGAGTAGAATTTCCTACTTTCTGAGAAAACCCAATCGAATCTAATATTGAATTGAATGCCACATTAAGGCAGTCACTATCTACATCCACATGTATATTAAAGTCCCCTACTATAATTATTCTATCAGATTTCAGCACTAAATCAGCTAAGAAATCAGCAAATTCGGATAAAAATTCTGAGTAGGTTGATGGGGGACGATAAACTATGGCAAATAAAATTGGGTTTAACCTAAAATTGCTAAAGTGCCCAATACTGAGGACCAGGCCCTCAAAGGAATTATAACATGTTTTTTGCTTTACATTAACTAGTAATTTGGAATGGTAAATTGTTGCTACTCCTCCTCCACGACCAGAGCTTCTAGGATTTTGACAGTTTAAATAACCAGAGGGAGTTGATTCATTTAAACCAACATAATCCTCTTGTCCTAACCAAGTCTCTGTAAGGGAAATTAAATCAATCTGATGATCAATTAACAAATCATGGACTAACAGAGACTTGGGAGTTAGAGACCTAATATTTAATAAACCACATTTAATTTTTAAATTATGAGGAGGAACAGAGGCCAAATCATTCAATTTAGGGGCTTTATGTTTAATTTGAGTTTTACCAATATTTTGCTTTATCCCTTTGGGATGCTTATACATTATATTTTTATTCACTTTGGAGGGAGCAGGCAACGATTCTCTGATGGGGAAGTCAGGGGCTAAGCTGAGGGGTGGCGGATGAAGAGGAGCTGCAGAGAGGCGTGTAAGACTGCGACTCTGCTTCCTGGTCCCAACTCTGAGTAGTCAGGGTTTTGGAAATTTGGATAAAAAAGATGCCAGATTGTTAGATAAATGAGAAGCACCATCCAAAGTGGGATGAATGCTGTCTCGTCTCATAAGACCAGGTTTTCCCCAAAAAGAGCTCCAATTGTCAATGTAGCCCACGTCATTTTTAGGACACCACACAGACAGCCAGCGGTTCAAGGATGACGAGCGGCTAAACATGTCATCACTGGTCAGATTGGGGAGGGGCCCAGAGAATACTACAGTGGCAGACATCGTTTTGGCAAAGTCACACACCGATTCTATATTAAGTTTCGTGACTTCCGACTGCCGGAGACGGATGTCATTAATGCCGGCGTGAATAACAATTGTGGAATATTTACAGTTACTTTTAGCCAGCATTTTCAAATTTGACTCGATGTCGCCTGCTCTGGCCCCAGGAATGCATTGGACTATGGCCGCTGGAGTCTCTAGGTTCACGTTTCTGACTACAGAGTCGCCAATGATCAGAGTTTTTTCCTCAGCGGGTGTGTCGCTGAGTGGGGAAAAACGATTAGAAACGTGAACAGGTTGGTGGTGTACCGGGGCTTTGCGACTAGGCTTCCTTCTCACCGTCACCCACCCAGTCTCCTCGCTGCTGAGGAGAGCTGAGGGACCGCTGACAGTGGGACCTAAGCTAGCTAGCTCCGCTGCAGCTAATGGGCGTCCGTCAAGATTAACTGGCGCAGACGGTGTTTCAATGCAGCGGAGCCGGGATTCCAAATCAGACAACCTCGCCTCGAGCGCCTCAAAAAGACAACATTTATTACATTTACCATTATCGCTAAAAGAGGCAGAGGTGTAGCTAAACATCTGACAGAGAGAGCACACCAGAGGAGGAGAGGAAAGCGAGCTAGTAGCCATAGCTAGTGGCTAGAGAGCAAACCACAAAGCAAACCACACAGGCAGACAGCAAAACAGGAAGTGACGATACGTTACCACAAGGAAGTGACGATCCAGGAAACATGTGCTTTCCCCCTATAGCTTCTAGGGTTTGTTTTGATAATAATTTACAGTGTGTAAGGTGTACCCAAGTGTCTCTGCCTTGTGCTTTTACAACTGTTGGAATTGATATTATTACCTTATGTTGCCCCTGCCAGGGGGCTTCTGACCAGGTCATCTTTTTAACAGTCATTGTGAGGACTTGGTCTCCAAGTTTCACTGTGATGCTTCCTTCTGTGTGCTCTTTCCTAGGGAGGAATAGCATGAACAGAATCTTTTTGAGTCAACATTTTTAACATGTAATCTGCTAAACAAATCTCTTTTTCTTCTGGGCTGAATGGTCTAAGAGGGTCTACTAAATATGGCTTTTCATGTAACTTCAAATAGAGATACACCTTCTTTTATAGGCATTATTCTCATATAAAACAGCATCAATGATAAACAATAAATCCAATTCTGTCCTGTTTTCTGCCATTGTTTTCCTTTATCTTTCTTTAATGGTCCGGTTATGTTATTCCACAAATCCTGCAGACTGTGGGTGAGATATTCTAAAATGGGTATGTTGATGATGGACAACTACCCTTCTCTGGTCTGACATTGCCTTGGGCATTATTTTGTGCACAGATTAGACATTATTGGCAAAATTTTGCAACTAAACTTTCAAACCCATAGGCTGTGATAACTAATAACCAATATAATTTTCATTTTCAAACCCATAGGCTTGCTATGATATCACTGAACATGGTCTGATTGTGACCAGGTCAAGTCAGTATCAATATTTTGGTTTGGAAGTCTCATGAACTACTTTTACTTCCTCAACACGTGGGTAGCCTTTGACAAAATGAACCACCCTTCAACAATGTTACCGGTAGTAGGATCCTTTACTTTCACAGATTTGATAGATATAGTTTGCATTTGCAAATTTAACTGTTACCTTTTCTTCTGACTTTGTCAAGCCCTGAATGTCATTACCTGAAGTTACTGATCTACAGTACATGCACCTGCGTCACACAAATTTATCTTGAACTTCCAACATTACTTCTGGTAAACACTATATTAGATCAAAGTCAGGTAAATGGAAGATGTCTGCTATGTCAATTTTCTGTATATGTGTAGAAGTGAGTCCACATCTGTTTTAGTCTTAATCATGCAGTCCAGTTTTGTTGTAGTGGATGTGGCTCATGGGCTCCTCCTCCTCCCAGCAGCCGTTCTTGCCATCACTCAGTTTCCACTGTGGGGGTGTGTTTCCCTTCTCAGCCACAGCCCCTCCTCCTCCACTGCTCACTTGATGTCCTCCTCCCCCTCCTTCTCCTCGGCTTCCTTGATAAAAGACAGATTAATGGGGAGCTGCAGGTCCCCATGGGTCGCAATCATTTAAATAGGTGCAGGTTTTTCTTTAAATTTTTTAAATTTTATTTTTTATTTTATTTTTTATTTTCCTTTCATACCCAGATGACCTTCCTTCTTCAGCCCTCAGAGAGAGCAGTTGCATTTCCTCCTCCTCCCTCCTCTTGCCTTCCTGATCTATTCCCAGCTTGCAATGTTGCGTTCGTGTCTGTGTTTAGTCGCTCTTCTTCTGCTGAATCTTAATTTAAACGGAAATTATGGATTTGGAAGCGGCTTAAATGTGCTATTGTCACCACTTTTCAACAAGAACCGGGCCAAGGGGGAGCCCAAGAATTGGACCTGCTGGGTGTATGATTTGACTGGAGATGCAGAAGACATCTATTGGCTATGACACAGGATTTCTATTTTTGGCTCTGGAGTTTTCCTGGTGTTTCAGAAATTGAGGAAGGTGGAGAGCTGTTCAAATGCGGATCCAGGCAAGCTCCTTCACCAATTTCGACCAGTTGGGGAGTGCACGAGGCGGCATGGTGAACTGAATGGTGATTCAGATGGTGGAATACATCTTGACGTTGCCAGTGCTCTCCAGAGAAATGTTAAAGTTTAAGCCTGTACATGGAAATTTTGAAGCACAGAATTGCACGGGTGAGGGAAATTCTATTCTCTGAGTGCACTGTGCAGATTTGACCTTGTCTTTGGCGCCCTGTTTATATTTACATTCCTCCTCGATGGAGATAAGCGGAAGGATCGGCTCTGCTAACCCAAACAATCGACATAATCGCTGTTGTTCCAGCAGACTGGACTCCCAAGGACACCATGTGTCTTCAATTGCCACCTGCAAGCAAGAGAGAGAGACTCTGGACTTGCCATAGATCACATGACTAACATCCATCCACTGCCAGGAGGCGCCCTCTGGTGTTCACTAGCGATTGACACACCTACATTACACTGCATACAACATTCATTACAGGACTGATACATACACAGATATATATAAAAACATACACCGACTCTCTCAACTGCTTTGTCATCGTGTGAATTCTATTGTCTGCTAATTGTGCATTTGAGAGTTTTTTTCTTGTAATCACAATATTGGTCATAAAAATGAGCTTTATTTTGATCAACAATGCTTTTTTCTCTCTCCTATTGTGTTTTCCCCTCCTTCCCCCCCCCCCCTTACCCCCCCACTGTTCGACTGGCGCCTTCGGGCTGCCCCGGCTATGGGATGCGCTTACTGAGCGCGCCCAATGTCAAGTCAAATTTCAATTCTCCTGTATGTATTACGTATAGTAGTATTGACAATAAATCTTATTCATTCATTCATTCAGATTCCCAATCTTCGGACACAGTACATCAATCTGTTAATATCTTGAAACTTAGTACAATGTCAAACAAAATTCACAAGTGATCCAAACCATCTATGAGTTTTGTATAAATAATAAATAAATTTGCTGTTAGCCTAGCCTAACCTTAGTTCTCACTAAATAGCTACATTTTATTTGTCTGGATAAAGTCCAAGAGTTTAATCCCTATAAACTAATAATTAGTTGACAAGATTTCATACTTTGATTCAGGTTATAATTAGAAATAATTAAGGATGATTTAAACATTATCATTTCATCTACTTCCAAATCACATCAGATGCAAAAAGATTCTAAACGTTGTTTTCCCAGTGACATGTACTGTAAGATTTCACTGCTCCATTATTCTGTAGTGCAGCGAAGTGAGAAATGTCTTGTTCAATATGACGGTAATGTTTGGATAATCACTAATTGATCAACTTACATAGGATCAGATGGATATAATTCTGATTTTTACATACAGACAAACTTTTCTGCCCCCGTTTGTGTTTCTCCCTCCTCACCTGAGTACTGACTTCTCTTCGTGAGCTGGCATCCTGGTAAGCCTGGGAAGAAGCACAGGAGATGGGGTTGCAGAGCTGGCTGTCACGCTAAGAGAAGACAAGCCCTCCGGACTGAGGGTTTCTGGTCTGGTTACCGTGAATGCACCCGGTGTCTGCTGCGGGTTCCCATCCAGGACATGACTACGGATGCTCCTCTGCAGCCGCTGGATTGCTCTCCCGTCTCACAAACACTTATGTCCAGGACGCTTGTGGACGGGATCATGGTCTTGCCATCAGGGTCTCGAGTTGTCCTACCTGACCGGAGGCTGACCGCCTCGTGCAGCTGAAAGTCACATGACCACGTCAGGTGCATGCTGTCTGTTTCACTCCGATCAGCTGTGAGTGCAGCTGAGCCGTCACCCATCCGGATGGCATTGCTCAATCCTCACTCCATTTCCAACACATCCCTCACTCTTAATGAACTTTTCTTGAGAGAGGATTTAGATTTTATGTTCCTGGTGGAAACGTAGCAGAGAGAAAATGAGTTTTTCCACCTGAAGGAGCTCTGTCCCCCTGGCTGCTCTGCTGTCGGGACTCCCCGGATTGCATGACATGGTGGAGGACTCGCTGTCGTATACCGGGATAGCTACCTGTGCAGACTGGCAAACTCGGAGCCATTCTCCTCCTTTGAGTCTCAGATAATAAAAGTCGGGACCTTTAATGCCTTTTACTGTGTTTTAATCTATCGTCCTCCTGGTCCTGAAAGTGTCTTTCTTATGGATTTTACAGACTTTTTATCTTCTCTTATTAAACTGGAGAGGGTTTTAATCATTGTTGATTTTAACATTCATATTGATGGTGTTACAGCCATGGACAAAATTGTTGGTACCCCTCTGTTAATGAAAGAAAAATCCACAATGGTCACAGAAATAACTTGAATCTGACAAAAGTGGTAATAAATAAAAATTCTATGAAAATTAACCAATGAAAATCAGACAGTGCTTTTGAATTGTGGTTCAACAGAATTACTTTAAAAAACAAACTCATGAAACAGGCCTGGACAAAAATGATGGTACCCCTAGAAAAGATTGAAAATAATGTGACCATAGGGACATGTTCAACCAAGATGTGTCCTCTAATTAACATCACAGGTGTCTACAAACTTGTAATCAGTCAGTTGGCCTATTTAAAGGGTGACAAGTAGTCACTGTGCTGTTTGGTGACATGGTGTTTACCACACTAAACATGGACCAGAGGAAGCAAACGAGAGAGTTGTCTCAGGAGATTAGAAAGAAAATTATAGACAAGCATGTTAAAGGTAAAGGCTATAAGACCACCTCCAAGCAGCTTGATGTTTCTGTGACTACAGTTGCACATATTATTCAGAAATTTAAGGTCCCGTGGATCTTGGCCTGTGGCCGTAGGAGGAGACGGATAATACGAATGGTAACAAAAGAGCCCAGAACAACCTCTAAACACATTCATAGTGAACTCCAAGGTCAAGGTACATCAGTGTCAGATCGTACCATCCGTTGTTGTTTGAGCCAAAGTGGACTTCATGGGAGATGACCAAGGAGGACACCACTGTTGAAAACAAATCATAAAAAAGCCAGACTGGAATTTTCCAAACTGCATGTTGACAAGCCACAAAGCTTCTGGGAGAATGTCCTATGGACAGACGAGACAAAACTGGAACTTTTTGGCAAGGCACATCAGCTCATAAAAAAGCTGATGAAAATCAGACACAAAAATGAAGCATACCAAGAAAAGAACACTGTCCCTACTGTGAAACATGGAGGAGGTTCTGCTATGTTCTGGAGCTGCTTTGCTGCATCTGACACAGGGTGTCTTGAATCTGTGCAGGGTACAATGAAATCTCAAGACTATTAAGGTATTCTAGAGAGAAATGTGCTGCCCAGTGTCAGACAGCTTGGTCTCAGTCGCAGGTCATGGGTCTTGCAACAGGATAATGACCCCAAACACAGCTAAAAATACCCAAGAATGGCTAAGAGCGAAACATTGGACTATTCTAAAGTGGCCTTCTATGAGCCCTGATCTAAATCCTATTGAAAATCTGTGGAAGGAGCTGAAACATGCCGTCTGGAGAAGGCACCCTTCAAACCTGAGACAACTGGAGCAGTTTGCTCATGAGGAGTGGGCCAAAATACCTGCTGAGAGGTGCAGAAGTCTCATTGACAGTTACAGAAATTGTTTGATTGTAGTGATTGCCTCAAAAGGTTGTGCAACAAAATATTAAGTTAAGGGTACCATCATTTTTGTCCAGGCCTGTTTCATGAGTTTGTTTTTTAAAGTAATTCTGTTGAACCACAATTCAAAAGCATTGTCTGATTTTCATTGGTTAATTTTCATAGAATTTTTATTTATTACCACTTTTGTCAGATTCAAGTTATTTCTGTGACCATTGTGGGTTTTTCTTTCATTAACAGAGGGGTACCAACAATTTTGTCCACGTGTGTACATGTAACACAGCTGCTGACTTTTTGTCCATCACTCATTTTTATAACCTGATCCAGCATGTTTCCGGCCCTACACACACTAAGGGTCATACCTTGGACCTTGTTTTTTCTTTGGGCTTGAATATTGAAAATGTGTGTGTGGATGACTTCCTGATCAGTGATCACAGCTGTGTGCTTTTTAATGTTAACTTTCCTGTGAATCCTCCCCCTGTGAAAATGACAGTAAAAAGGCGGATTATTAATCAGGAGGCAGCAAATGACTTCTCTGATTTGTTTGAGCCACACTTACTGATGGGAATTAAAGATCCTGATGCCTTCACTCAGACATTAGACAGTCACTGTATGGCTATTTTAGACAAAGTGGCACCAGCGAAATCTGTCCTTGCTTCTCCTAAAAAGTCTCATCCCTGGATAAATGACCCCATTCGATCCTTTAGAAGAAACTGTCGTAAGGTAGAACACTTATGGAAATCCACCCAATTGGAGGTTCACAGACTCCATCTAAGAGAGCTTAGAGCCTCTTTAAATGACATGTTGATGGATGCCAGGAATCAGTATTTTTCAAAAATGACTCTCACAAATAAGAAAAATCCTAGAGTCTTATTTGACATAATTAGCACTCTTGTCTCACCTACCGCCTCTCTAATCCCTGTGTTCTGTAAAGCAGACAGTAACAAATTTCTTAATTTCTTTGTTGATAAGATCAGAGATATCAGGGAAAACATTTTACCATCATCTTCTCTTAACTGTGCCAGTGTTATGCCCTCACCTTGTTCTTGGTCCACCTTTAATCCAGTGACCTTTCTGGACATCATGGCTCTGCTGCAGAAGATGAAACCCTCCTCTTCCCCTGCTGATGTTCTCCCTACTAAGCTGTTTTTAGCTGTTTTTGAGTGAATTGGTCCTTCAGTTGTTGAACTGATAAACATTTCACTTTCAGCTGGTGTGGTTTCCAGGTCCTTCAAACATGCAGTGGTTGAACCAACTCTTAAGAAGCCGAGCTTGGATCCATCACAGCCAAATAATTATAGGCCAATCTCTAAACTCCCTTTCATATCAAAAATTCTGGAAAAGGTAGTGGCTGAGCAGCTTATGTCATTTTTGGCAAATTGTAATATCATGGATAAATTTCAGTCGGGCTTTCGGAAAAATCATTCTACCGAAACAGCTTTAGTCAGAGTCTCCAGAGACATTATGAGGGCGGCTGACACTGGTAAATACACAGTTCTGATTTTATTGGATCTTTCTTCTGCCTTTGATGCTGTTGATCACTGTATAATGATCAACAGATTCAAAGAGCTAGGGCTGTCTGGTTCTGTTTTAAAATGGTTCTCATCGTACCTCACCGGAAGAATCTTTAATGTGTCCGTGAATCAGATCTTTTCTGAAATAGCACTGTATTCATGTGGGGGTACCACAAGGCTCAGTTTTAGGACCCATTTTATTTCTAATATACATTTTGCCACTGGGACAGATAATTAGCCAGTTCAAAGATATTTCTTATCATATTTACGCTGATGATATTCAGTTGTATTGTTCTTTTAAAGAGTCTGAGTTTCACATGCTGTCATCTTTAACTAACCGTGTGTCTAACATCAAATAGTGGTTAAGTGCAAACTTTTTACAGCTTAACTCAGACAAGACAGAGACATTAATTATCACTCCTGAAAACAAGATTCCACTTATTAAGCACCACATGGGTACCCTAGGTTCCTCTGTCCAGGTGAGTCTTCGGGATCTTGGTGTTAGTTTTGACTTGGCTATGTCTCTTGAGCACCACAGTAATCAATTAATTAGAAATTGTTTCTTCCACCTGAAGAATATTTCTAAGCTGAGAAACCTGATGTCGAAGGTGGAACTTGAGATGATTATACATGCTTTTATTTCTTCTTGCTTAGACTATTGTAATAGTCTTTTTACCTGTCTGAGCCAAAAGCATCTTCAACGCCTCCAGGTTGTTCAAAATTCGGCTGCTAGACTTTTAACGCACGCTAAGAAAACGGCTTACATTACACCGGTTTTAGCAGCACTTCACTGGCTCCCAGTTGATTTTAGGATTCAATTTAAAATTTTAGTTCTTGTTTTTAGAGCTGTTCATGACCAGGTCCCTAAATACATCACCAAGCTGCTTAAAGTGTACAACCCCTCATGGTCTCCGAGATCCTCGGATCAACTTTTACTGGCTGTCCCTCGAGCCCATTTCAAAACTTGAGGTGATAGAACCTTTCAGGCAGTGGCACCAAAATTGTGGAATGCTCTACCACTGTCTTTGCACTCAGTAGGCTCTGTTGATGCTTTTAAAAAGCAGCTGAAGACACTTCTGTTTAAACAGGCTTTTGAGTTTGATTATGTATTATGTTTTTAATGTCTTTATACCTGTTTTTTATGCCTTTATTGTTGTATTTGTGATTGTGTGTTTTATTTTATTGTGAAGCACTTTGTAATTACTTCTGTGAGAAGTGCTACATAAATAAATTTTACTTACTTACTTTATTGCTTTGACTTGAAGTGTGCACTTTACTTCTGGGTTAGGGTGCAAAGTTGGAAAAAATAAGGGAAAAAATAACCTTTATTTCCACATTATACAGTGAAATTTAGCTAAAGTAATTTTCATTGCTTTTTACACATATATATTTAAACCCAAATTGTTGAAATGTGTTATAATGCTCTGCAAAGTGGGAGAATCTCAGCACAGCACAACATGGACATGTAAGGTTTTGTAAGCAGATCATGGCACCTATCTGAAATTCCATTTTAGTTGTATTTTATCCCATAGTTATTTAAAATAATGCTGTTTGATCAAATTTAAGGCCTCACAATTGGGAAATGGAAAAAAACCCAACAACAATATAATGTATTTTACTTACGTGTGGTCGTTTTGATCATCTGTCCCGTCTCTCAATGTACCTTCCTTTTTTAATTCTTTCTTTACTGTAGTACGGAGGGAGGAGGGGGTCATCAGTGATGGGGGAGGAGCCAATTTCAGTGGGTCCAGAGAGGAACACACGCGTTGCTGGGGTAGGGAGGCGGAACCCAGCCCAGGATCACAGCCACCACCGTCATCGTCTCGGATTAATGGAGAAACAGACAAACTATTATATTGTCTTTTTTTCCCCTCCCCATAGTTCTTTTTTTAAATTTTTTTTTTCATGCTTATTATCTTTCATCTCACCATTGCAACATCAGTCTCTCAGTCTTACATTTTTTTCTTCCCTTCTTCCAACCACTCCTGCACCTTGGTCAATCCATACTTTTCCCTTATACCCTGCACAAAACTTTCATTCATCAGCCTTCAATTTTCCTCTAAAACCAAACTTCCTTCTCCATTTCTGTCCACTCTCAGCACACAAACTTCACCATAAACGCACAACAATAACAATCTCCACAACATTTATTTCTCTCCTTGTTTTTTTCCCTTTTACTTCAGTACTGTTTGAATTTCCCCCATTTTTGTATATTCTCAACCTAGGATTTTCACAACAGCATATTCCCCTTTAAAATTAGAAATTAATCTACTTATTCTTTCCTCTGCCCAGATTAAAGTTTAACCTCTTCACTCTCCTGCTGATTTGGGGTAGCCTCTCTGTTGCCTCACTGCTCCAAACCTGCTGGTGAGGAAGTGGGGGAAGTCTTTCTTTGCCGTGCACGGACTTGGAGCGGTTTTCCCCTTCAGCCTGTTACACCTCGCTCTCGCCAGTCATCAGCGCCAGCGGCGCGCACACCTGCGCTTCATCAGCATCGGCCCATATAAACCCCTCTGCCTTCTGCTTTGACCTGGAGTCGTCTGCTTGACAACGCTCCCAAATCTCCAGCGCCCGTCCAGTTCGTTACCGACCAGCGCATCGCTCTCCAAGCACGCCAATGTCAGCCACCTTCTCGCCTGCACGTAAGCAGTACATTGTGGTTATTTTCCCACGAGACGTGAGACTATAGCTAACTCCCTGTTCTGCTCTGTCCTCAGGGTTACCTGGCTGCACGGCGAGCTGTTCAGTACGACTCCAGCAAAGTGGCTCAGCGGACAGCGGGCTCGCACGCTGACTTTCCACCCTCGAGGCTCGGGTGGATTTAATCGCTCATCAGCAACAGGTGATTCTCAATCAACTTACCCAAATTGTCCAACGATTGGATCGCCTGGATCCTCCACAGGTCTTCCCTCCGGCATCTTTCGGTGGGCCAGCCTCGGTTCCCTCCTCGACTAACTCAGCTAGCCCGGGACCGCCGACTCGACTCACTTCCATTCCTACCCTGGCGCACTTCAGCGGGAAACTCGGTGAGGCGCGTGGGTTTCTTCTGCAGTGTGAGTCGGTGTTTCAGCGCGTTCCCGGGAACTTTCCTTCAGATCATAGCCGAATTGGGTATGTGGCAAATCTTCTGGAAGGGCAAGTGCTAGCTTGGGCTTATGCCATCATGGCGAGGCCCAGCTATGTGAACCTGACCTACGCCCAATTCGTGCATGATTTCAAGGAAGTGTTTGATCACTCGGACCTAGATAACGTACTAGCCACCCGGCTGCTTAACCTCTGCCAGGGTAGCCGGTCGGCCGCCGACTACGCTGTTGACTTCCGGGTGGTTGCGACGGAAGTTGGTTGGGGTGAAGCTGCACTCAGCAGCATCTTCGTCCGCAGCCTAAATTCATCTTTACAGGACGAGCTAGCCTCCCAGGATATGCCGGACCGGTTAACCGATCTAATTTCCCTTACCATTAACTTGGATAATAGACAGAGGGAATGGGCCACCGAGCGGAGAGCTTCTGGCCGCTCGAGCGGAGCTTCCGCCCGGATCCCTCAGTCTCGCCCCCTGGCGTTACCCGCTCCGTGGTCCGCCGACGACACTGAGGCAATGCAGGTCGATCGGGCTAGACTGCCACCAGTGGAAAGACAGCGCTGCTGAGAGTTGGGCCTCTGCATGTACTGCGAGGGTGACCAGCACTCTGTGGAGGACTGCCCGATTCGGCCAAAAAGGGGACGTCCGCGAGTCACTGTAGGAGGCCTCACGGATGCGTCCCATTCAAATCCCCTCACTAAGTGCCTTCTCCCAGTCAGATTCTGTCATAACTCCACGGGTCATGTCACACACGCACTGGTGGACTCGGGGGCGGAACAGAGTTTTATTTCACAAAGCCTGGTAACCCGCTTGGGCATCCCCTGCCCAGCGCTGCCAGTCCCTATAAACTTGATCACTCTCGCCCACACGCCTTTAGTGAAAGTCACCCACAGAACCAAACTGGTCCCAGTTATCATCTCTGGCAACCATAGGGAGGATCTCAGCCTGGTTGTTCTACCCACCTCGGCTTCTCCGGTCATCCTGGGTTACCCCTGGCTGCGGCTCCATAACCCCACCTTTGACTGGCAGTCCGGCAGCGTCCTCTCCTGGAGTACCTTTTGCATGAGCTCCTGCCTTCAATCCGCTGCCTGTGCTCCATCATTGCCACTCCCAGCTCCTGACTCGCCGCCTCCGGACCTCTCCTTGGTACCCCCGGAGTTCCACGACCTGGGCTCGGTTTTCAGTAAGTCAGAGGCACTGTCTCTGCTCCCCCCACCTCCCCCTACGACTGCGCCATTAACCTCCGCCTGGGGGCCCCATTACCATCTTGGAGCCGGGTTCTTCTTCGTAGGCAAGAAGGACGGGTCCCTGCGGCCGTGTATTGACTTCCGGGCGCTCAACGACATCACAATAAGGGACAAGTAAACACTGCCCCTGATGGACTCGGCCTTCAACTCCCTCCAGGGGGCCACCTGGTTCACCAAACTGGACCTGCACAGTGCGTACCACCTCGTTCGGATCCGGGAGGGTGATGAATGGAAGACGGGGTTTCGGTCGCCCAGCGGCCATTTTGAATATCTGGTCATGCCGTTTGGGCTCACCAACGCTCCAGCCGTCTTCCAACGCCTTATCAACAACGTTCTTCGGGATTTCCTGGGGGTCTTCGTGTTCGTATATCTGGACGACATCTTGATCTTCTCCCGGACCAGAGAGGAGCATCAGGTCCATGTGAAGCAGGTACAGAACAGGTACAGAACAGGCTGTACGTTAAGGCAGAGAAGTGCGAGTTTTACACCAACCAGACCTCCTTTTTGGGTTTCGTCATCGCTCACAATCAAGTTCTCCCTGATCCAGCCAAGGTCAAAGCGGTGGTGGAGTGGCCCACTCCTTCTTCCAGAAAACACGTGCAACAGTTTCTTGGCTTCGCCAACTTCTACCGCCGCTTCGTGCCGAAGTTCGGCGCCATCGCCGCTCCCCTGACCCGCCTCACCTCTCCTAAGGTGCCGTTCCAGTGGACCGAGGATGCTGCGTCGGCCTTCAAGATCCTGAAGACGGAGTTCGCTTCATCCTGGGTCCTCACCCAGGTGGACCCAGCACTCCAGTGCCTGGTCGAGGTGGACACATCCGACACGGGGGTGGGGGCAGTGCTTTCCCAGCGCTCACCTGCGGATGGGCAGGTGCGTCCCTGCGCTTTCTTCTCCCGACGCCTCTCCCCCGCTGAATGGAATTACGACGTCAGGGATAGGGAGCTCCTAGTGGTGAAACTAGCTCTTCAGGAATGGCGCCATTGGCTGGAGGGGGCAGCCCTGCCGTTTGTGGTCTGGACTGACCACAAGAATTTGAAGTACCTGAGGACGGCCAAGCGCCTGAATGCCCACCAGGCACGTTGGTCGTTGTTTTTCAGTTGCTTCAAGTTCACCATCACTTACCGCCCCGGGTCCAAGAATGGGAAACCGGATGCGCTCTCCAGACAGTTTGAGCCTGAAGACCCAGAGGATCGAGAACACACCATCCTACCCCACTCGTGCGTCGTGGGGGCCATCTCATGGGAGATTAAGGCCAAGGTCCGGAAGGCACAGGAGGCTGAACCCGATCCTGGTGGCGGTCCAGTCGGGAGACTATTTGTTCCATCGTCAGTCCGGGGCGACGTCATCCACTGGGCTCACACATCCAAGTTCGCTTGTCACCCTGGTATCTCCCGGCTGGTGGAGCTCCTCCAACGGTCCTTTTGGTGGCCTGGCCTTAGGAGTGATGTCACCAACTACGTCCGTGCCTGTCCCCAGTGCGCAATGGGTAAGACCTCCACATCCCCCCCAGCGGGTCTCCTCCGTCCACTTCCGGTCCCAGGGAGGCCTTGGTCCCATGTGGCTCTGGACTTCATTACTGGTCTCCCCAAGTCCAACTCTTATGACACCATCCTGACCATCGTCGACCGGTTCTCCAAGGCGGCCCATTTCGTGCCTCTCCATGGGCTCCCTTTGGCGCGAGAGACGGCCGAATTATTGATCCAACACATCGTCAGGTTGCATGGGATCCCGGTAGGTGTCGTCTCGGATCGGGGACCTCAGTTTGTGTCCAAGGTGTGGAAGTCCTTCTTCCCACTGCCGTGGCCACGATCTCCAGTACTTGGTGGATTGGGAAGGGTATGGCCCTGAGCACAGATCCTGGGTGCCCTCGTCCTGGGTGCTGGATAAGAACCTCATCACAGAGTTCCACCGGGCGCACTCAGGAAAGCCAGCGCCGGGAGGCGCTGCTCGGGGGGGGGGGGGTACTGTTACACCTCGCTCTCGCCAGTCATCAGCGCCAGCGGCGCGCACACCTGCGCTTCATCAGCATCGGCCCATATAAACCCCTCTGCCTTCTGCTTCGGCCTGGAGTCGTTTGCTTGACAACGCTCCCAAATCTCCAGCGCCCGTCCGGTTCGTTACCGACCAGCGCATCGCTCTCCAAGCACGTAAGCTGCACTATTCACCTTACCTTCTCTCCAGCTTCTCCCCTGTGCACAGGTGGATCTCCAGGATGGCGGAATTCCTCCTCCTCGCCTCTCCTCAGCCACTCTCTCGTCAGCTCATCGAGAGCACGCAGCCGCGCTGTCCTCCAGGCTACAGCTGCATTGCCAACGCCAGCCACCTTCTCGCCTGCACGTAAGCAGTTCATTGTTGCATTGTACTGCATTGTAAGCAGTTCAATCAACACACGGTAGAGCTTTGCCCACAGAAGCCAAACGGGGGGGTCCGCGAGTCACTGTAGGGGGCCTCGCGGACGTCAATCGGTTAAGTCCCCTCACTCCCCTCACTCAATTTGCATCATTTTCATGAATACAATAATCTCCTATAATAGAGCCTACACCCCTACGGGTGGTAACTAGTCAATCAAGGACCATTCTATTCTTTGTTATAATAAATAATTGTAGTCTACAGTTAAGTGTTTTAATCCCTAAGGTATTTTGTTTCCACTCTCACTCAAAGAAACAATGAACAAAACCTCACTCCTGTACTTTCCACCTGAAATTGCATTCATCCTTCATGAATGGCATCATGTGGTAGAAAAGCATCTCTCTTCACTCTGCCCACCTGCCCTGCCGACATGATGATATGGTCAGTTGCCAAAACGGGGTACACAGATCTGCCTAGTGTCCAGCCAGATCCGAATAAACCCAATGACTTAATGACCTTTGACAATGTAGATCCTTGGTATAAAACTTGCTCGCTTCATTGGCCAAGCAGGGTAGCAGTACAGGGGAGAGACGCACTGTAAGCTGTTGCATACTCAGAAAGTGTTAAAATGTTGAAAAGGGGACATCACCACTTCAAAAAGAGGAGTTCCCTGATGAAATTAGCCTTGCATTGGCAGAGTAAGGAGTGTCATCATGTTTCTAATCAGTGGAGTGATGTGTTGTGTCAGGTGTGATTCAAAATGACGTTTGCTATGTTATTTCTGTATATAGCCTTTCTCTCTCTCTCTCTTGCTCTCTCTCTTTTTTAACCAAACAGCCTGTAGTAGTTGCATTATTTTAGCAATAAAGATATTTTGCCTAACTGCTAGTGTTATTAAGGAGCAAACATTCTCTACAATGTAAAAGCAATGGAACAACTTAATGATCAATATTAAGTATTACTAGAGGATGATAAGATAACAACACTGACCACACCTTTCCTTCAGATTATTTTTTCCCTTGTCACGATAAACAAACAGCCTGCTTCTCTATTAGCAGAGGTTGTTACTGGACGCCAAGTCATCAGCTGACACTTGCATAGAGAAACAGTTAGACAATCATTTGTTGTTTTCCCCTTTTTTTTTCCAAATAAGTATACAATATATATATTAAGCAGTCTCTTGCTGAGGATTTCAGATGGGGTAAAATGTTAGATGCACCCAAGTGCCACGTCCTTCGCTTTCCACGGCTGTTTAGGTCAGCAGGATAACCTTTGTGCTGTCCTTGCCAGGGAGTTTTGGTCCAGTTTCCTTTGATGACCAGATCCCCTGGCTTGCTCAAGAGATGGGTGCACCTCCTACAGTTCCTTAGTCACATGGTCCCTCCTGGGAAGGGCAGTATGGATGACATCACTGTCAGCTGTCATTCTTTGCATATAATCACCCAGAAACCCTTCCTCATCACCTAAGTTAAATGGCTTCAATAATAGGATTTGTCATTCACAATCTCCCTGTTTTCTTATTTCAATATTATACTAATCTTGTAAATTGCTGATGGTAAGCTAAATGGGTTCCTAGGTAAATGTTTGGTACTAATAATTTAGGAACTACACTTACAGTGGGGCAAAAAAGTATTTAGTCAGCCACCAATTGTGCAAGTTCTCCCACTTAAAAGATGAGAGAGGTCTCCAATTTTCATCATAGGTATACCTCAACTATGAGAGACAAAATGAGAAAAAAAATCCAGAAAATCACATTGAAGGATTTTTAATGAATTAATTGGTAAATTCCTCAGTAAAATAAATATTTGGTCACCTACAAACAAGCAAGATTTCTGGCTCTCACAGACCTGTAACTTCTTCTTTAAGAGGCTCCTCTGTCCTCCACTCGTTACCTGTATTAATGGCACCTGTTTGAACTCGTTATCAGTATAAAAGACACCTGTCCACAACCTCAAACAGTCAGACTCCAAACTCCACTATGGCCAAGACCAAAGAGCTGTCAAAGGACACCAGAAACAAAATTGTAGACCCGCACCAGGCTGGGAAGACTGAATCTGCAATAGGTAAGCAGCTTGGTGTGAAGAAATCAACTGTGGGAGCAATTATTAGAAAATGGAAGACATACAAGACCACTGATAATCTCCCTCGATCTGGGGCTCCACGCAAGATCTCACTCCGTGGGGTCAAAATTATCACGAGAACGGTGAGCAAAAATCCCAGAACCACACAGGGGGACCTAGTGAATGACCTGCAGAGAGCTGGGACCAAAATAACAAAAGCTACATCAGTAACACACTACGCCGCCAGGGACTCAAATCCTGCAGTGCCAGACGTGTCCCCCTGCTTAAGCCAGTACATGTCCAGGCCCGTCTGAAGTTTGCTAGAGAGTATTTGGATGATCCAGAAGAGGATTGGGAGAATGCCATATGATCAGATGAAACCAAAATAGAACTTTTTGGTAAAAACTCAACTTGTCGTGTTTGGAGGAGAAAGAACACCATACCTACTGTGAAGCATGGGTGTGGAAACATCATACTTTGGAGCTGTTTTTCTGCAAAGGGACCAGGACGACTGATCCGTGTAAAGGAAAGAATGAATGGGGCCATGTATCGTGAGATTTTGAGTGAAAACCTCCTTCCACCAGCAAGGGCACTGAAGATGAAACGTGGCTGGGTCTTTCAGCATGACAATGATCCCAAACACACTGCCCGGGCAATGAAGGAGTGGCTTCGTAAGAAGCATTTCAATGTCCTGGAGTGGCCTAGCCAGTCTCCAGATCTCAACCCCATAGAAAATCTTTGGAGGGAGTTGAAAGTCTGTGTTGCCCAGCGACAGCCCCAAAACATCACTGCTCTAGAGGAGATCTGCATGGAGGAATGGGCCAAAATACCAGCAACAGTGTGTGAAAACCTTGTGAAAACTTACAGAAAACGTTTGACCTCTGTCATTGCCAACAAAGGGGATATAACAAAGTATTGAGATGAACTTTTGTTATTGACCAAATATTTATTTTACCAAGGAATTTACCAATTAATTCATTAAAAATCCTTCAATGTGATTTTCTGGATTTTTTTTTCTCATTTTGTCTCTTATAGTTGAGGTATACCTATGATGAAAATTGGAGACCTCTCTCATCTTTTAAGTGGGAGAACTTGCACAATTGGTGGCTGAATAAATACTTTTTTTACCCCACTGTAAATGTGACATGATTTGATTTACAAAGTGTATTCCATTTCCATTATCTCAGTAAATCATTTCAGCTATTTTAAATCTTGATATTGTTTTAGTTAAAACAATCTAAACAATATAAATAAGTAGCAATATTTAATTTAGTGTAGGGTAAAGCCTTTGTGTAGTCAATAAGTGTGTAAATAATTTCTAAACATTTTTTACCTTCACTCTTATTTAGTTCAATGAGATCCATGCAATGTTTTTGAAATAAAAACTAAGTTTATGCAGGGAAGATCAAATTATTTTGCTTTGAGCTCCCTAAGGCATTGTTCCCTTAATTGAGTAAGAATCTGTATTGTCTTCGTAGTAGATACTAAATTACTGTAAGTCCCACAGTAAACATAAATTCAGCACAAGTGGGACTTTCCTTAGACATCTGGAACTTTTCTCATATATTTGCGTGGTTTTCTTCCTAATCAGTTTACCTTGTTCCTTATAAACATGATATTTCCTTTACAATAATCTACAGATGTTTCCTTAAATATCTGGAAATTTATTGATGTAACTTTTAACTTCTCCTATTGAATGTTGTGATTTCATTACCAGTCGGTTTCAATTATATTTTTTTCTTCATTATTGATCATCTATTGATAGTTTTATGTATTATCTATTTCTCTGAGGATTGCTAATTATTTTTTGCTAATTAATTTCTTTGGTACCCCCCTTTTGATGCATGGAGATGCACATGCAGCAAAGTAACAGGGTATTTGCTTGATGGGTAGTGTCTTTTACTGGAAGGAAGTGTGTTACCACTTTTATGTGTTACACAGTTAATTTAGATGAAAATTTGTGAGTAGTATAGCTCCTTCAAAATGAGGTTTCAATAATCATGGTTTCTTTTGTGACGTCTCTTGAACTAATTTACAAATTCCATTTAGGAAAAAGCAATATAGCTGCCTGTGCATATTTGATATGATTTAGCACTGATAACTAAGATCAGTTTGTCCAGTTGAACACAGACAGGTTGAATTTGTGTAAGTGAATCCTTGTGAAAGGTTGTGTCACACTCCTTCAGTCAATGGAAGGTGGACATTTTGCCCAATTAGAATTTGGCTTAATTTTGTACAAGGTGAAGCGGATGATAAAATAAGGCAGCGAACTGAGGGTTTTAAGTAGGTTTATTAAATCATACCGCCATCATAGGAACTCACTCCAGCCCTCGTGGACGCAGGCCGGAGCGGGTCCTCAGGCTCTCAGCAGCAGTGGTAGAAGCAGTCGTCAGAGTGAGAGAGTGAGAGAGTGAGTTACAGAGCAATGCAGCTTATATACCCAACTACAGACAATACATGAAAGGCGTTCACAGCAGTAGGTATGGGCATTTGCATTTGAGAGACACACATAACAATAAGGAGATTGCTAGCCGGAATTCGCCTCTGCTCCGGAGCTGCAGGACAAAAGAGGCTACAAGGAACATCTACATATTGTTATCAGTCATTGGATCACAGTAAGGGCAGGAAGCATGAACAATGCATGAATGGCACATTAACATCACAGTACTGAGCCGGAAAAAGCCAGAAGAAGCGGGGCTGCCTGTTGACATTAATACACACATTTCACTGTTCTGTTAAATGCTCTAGCCGAGCGCTGTGCCTGTCCCAGTCTGTTGTGGGAGTTACCCCACACAAGGAATGCCTCTTTTTATACATTCCTTGGTAAATTATGGGGTGGACTGTAGTCCCGAGGCCCAGCTCGGCCACGGCTGAGCATCGGGAAAACACATTCCTTATTACTGTCACATTTCTGAAATGTGATATTGTCACACCATTGTGTGGTGAGTGGCATCAGATGTATCCTGCAGTGTGAAGTCAAATGAAGACTACATTTTTAAAGTCAGAGTCATTTAAATTGTTATGCTTCATGTCATTTGCAATGTCATTTGTTCTACTTAGCTTCAAAAAAATGCTTGTCAACTTGAGGTCCTTCCCCCTGTAGTTCCTCCAGCCAATGAGCCTGTCTGGCCTCCCCCCATCTCCCACAAAGATCAAATGTTGGTGCCATCCTGCAAAGAAAAATTTGGGGAAAGCCTAACGACTTCCCCGTCTGCACCTTCAGTATTTACATCAACAGGAGTGCAAATTTTATCACCTCATAAATTGATTTTACTAATGTTCCAGTGATCTTTTTTTTTTTTTTTTTACATATTGCATATGTCACCAAGGATTTATTAAACTGAAAGATAATGGTGATGTTATGATTCCTTGTTAATCTGGCAAATCTAATTCCTAGTGAAAAAGAAAAAAAATTGTGAATGCTTTCCCTTTCCTGTTGAAAAACAAAGAATGAAGAATAGCAGAAAAACCTTTAAATTACACCTAAAGCTTCCACAATTTGAATGTTCTTTTGCTATTCACAGCAAGTATTCGCTAAATACTCTGTAAATCAGTAAATGTTTTACCAATTGACATGGGTAATCACTAGTTTAGGACAGTATCATATGTTAGAAGCCTTAAACCAGTACAGCAGTTAGAGTTAGTAACTGGAAATGCAGGCCTAACCTCTGTTTTCAGGAATTTCATTCTCATCTTGCTGTGTTCTTTTTGGAGGGAAAAAGTCACAGCATGAACTCTCAGATCCTGCTCTTGCGTTCTCCCCCCCCCTTTTTTTTTTTTACATGGACAGGCCTAGGGTCAGAATGTAAATAAGATTGCATATGTCATTTATTAAAAAGTGAGTATAGTATTATTTAAACAAAGCAACAATATGACATACTGTAGGAGCTTGGGTGAGTCGGCAGACAGCGTCCCAGTCAGGATGCAGAGAATAAAGAGAGGTGGACAATAGCAAGGAGATCATGGGGAGTCTGGCAGGAAGAAGGAGCTGTGGGGGGTCAAGGGTGAATGTATTGTGATGTAAAATGTCATGCTTTGTGATGTGAAGTGTCGTGGAGATGTGAGACGAGCTGTGGATATAAAAGGAGAAGCTGTGCTTAGCTGTTTATGCTTTTTGTGTATGACCGATGGGAGAGTATAATAAACTTTGTCTGCTCATAACCTTGCCTCCTCATTTCACACTCTCCACACTGGTGACCCTGGACGTATGATGGAACATGAGGCAGGAACCCTGGAGTCGGCCCGAACGGGAACCCCCAGCAACGCGTGCGCTGTTTCAGTCAAGTTACCGGACTTTTGGCAGCACAACCCGCGCTCTTGGTTCCACCACACCGAGGCTCAGTTCGCCCTCCGGGGAATAACAGCAGATGAAACCAAGTTTTACTACGTGGTTGCAGCGCTGGACGCTCACACAGCTCAGCAGGTAGCGAGCCTGCTCGACCAGCCCCCAGCCCACAACAGATATGAAGCTCTCAAGACTGCGCTGACCCGACGCTACACGCTCTCGGGCTGCGAGAGAGCAGAGAGAGCAGAGAGGCTCCTGAGGCGTTTCGAGTTGGGAGATGGTTCGGCTGTCGATCTGATGGAGAAGATGTTGGCGTGAATGGGCATGGACGACGGGCATTTCCTGTTTGCCCACCTTTTCCTCCAGAATCTCCCAACAGAGGCGAGAGCAGTTCTAGCTAATTCACCATCGCTGGCCGTGCGTGACTACCGTGCGCTAGCCCAGGAGGCAGACCGGATTATCCTCACCACCAGAGCCCTCACAGTCAACGCGGCTGCGTCAGACCCCAGCGAGACGACCAGAGGAGGCAAGGAGCCACCAACAGTAGCGGCAGTGGAGGCCAAGGGGCGCCAGAGAGACACGCTCTGTTTCTACCACCGCCGCTTCGGAGAGAATGCATGCAGATGTGCGCCACCGTGCCAATTCAAGCGCTCGGGAAACGCCAAGGCCGGCAGTCGGTAGCAGCTGTGACCGCCGGTGAAGAGAACAAGCTGCTCTACATGACGGCCGCGCGCTCAGGGAGGCTTTTCCTCGTGGACACCGGAGCCCAGAAGAGCATCATCCTACCGACCTACGCCGACCGGCTGGCAGGACCTAGCGGCCCCGGGCTGTTGGCAGCAAATGACTCGGAAATTAAGACCTTTGGTGAGAGAACACTGATCTTATCTCTACACGGCGGTACATACGAGTGGACTTTTGTCATAGCAACACTGAATTACCATATCCTGGGGGCTGATTTTCTTTGTGCACATGGTTTACTGGTTGATGTTGCTAACAGGCGCCTGGTTAATGCACTGTCCTTTGACTCTCTCCCCTGTACAGCTCGAGGGGCCGGGCCAGTAACACAAGCCAACGTCACAGCTCCAGGCGGTAAGTTCCACACACTGTTCACTCAGTTCCCAGCACTCAAGGTCCCGACGTTTTCGGCGGCCATCGCTAAACACGGGGTGGAGCACTTTATAACCACCACCGGGCCGCCCGTTTTCGCACAGCCTCGGCGCTTGGACGCAGCTAAACTGGCCATAGCGTGCGAGGAGTTTGACAACCTGGAAAGGTTGGGCATCATCAGGCGTTTGAACAGCCCATGGGCATCCCTGCTACACATGGTCCCTAAGGCTGAGGGGTTGTGGCGACCGTGCAGGGATTTCTGCAGGTTGAATAACGCCACAGCACACGACCGCTACCCGATTCCCCACATTCAGGATTTTTCCGTTCACCTCGCCAGAGCACGCATTTTTTCTAAAATAGACCTGGTCCGCGGTTACCATCAGGTCCCAGTGTGCGCGGAGGACATACCCAAAACAGTGGTAATAACTCCGTTCGGCTTGTTCAAGTTCCTGCACATGCCATTCGGATTAAAAGGAGCGGCACAGCCGTTCCAGCACATGATGGACGTGGTGCTGCGTGATCTCCCGTTTGTGTTCGTCTACCTGGATGATATCCTGGTAGCCAGTGCATCTGAGGCCGAACACGTAACCCACCTCAGGACGGTTTTCCAGAGGTTGGAGGAGCACGGGTTAATAATCAACCCGGCGAAGTGCCAGTTTGGCGTGACACAGATTGATTTTCTGGTGCACCGCGTCTCACTGGAGGGAGCGATACCCTTGCCCGATAAGGTGTGCACGGTAGCGAATTTTCCCTGGCCTCAGACGGTCAGGGTGCTGCAAGAATTTTTGGGGATGGTTAACTTTTATAACCGTTTCCTCCCCCGCGTAGCTCAACTCATGCAGCCATTGTTCGCCGCGCTCAAAAGACGGAAACCCGCAGATGGAGTCGAATGGACTCCGGAGCGAGAGCAGGCGTTCTCTAAGGTTAAAGCAGCCCTGGCAAACGCCGCACTGTTGGCGCACCCAGAGCCGGCGGCCCGGATAGCGCTCACCACCGATGCCTCGGACGTGGCCATAGGGGCCGTCGTGGAGCAACGTGTCGCCAGTTTTTGGCAGCCGCTCGTTTTTTTCAGCAGGGCTTTGCGCGACAGTGAGCGTAAATACAGCGCGTTCGACAGAGAGTTACTGGCTCTCCACCAGGCCATATGCCACTTCCAGTTCTGGCTGGAAGGGCGCAACTTCACCGCGTTTGTGGACCACAAGCTGCTGACGTTCGCGATGGCCAAGGTTTCGGAACCTTGGTCGGGCTGGCAGCAGAGACAGCTGGCCGCGATCTCGGAGTTTACGGCCGATATTCAGCATGTGTCGGGTAAACTGAATGTGGTGGCGGACTACCACTCACGTGCGGTGGTGGTCCCGGTCTGTGTAGGGATAGATTATACAGCCATGGCCGCAGAGCAGGTTGGCGATACAGACATGTGTGCGCTCCAGTCTGGACCAACAGGGTTAAGGCTGGAGAGCAGAGTACTGCAAGACGGCAGCCCCCCACTAATCTGCAATGTCTCCACGGGACGCCCGCGCCTGGAGGTCCCGGTCGCGTGGCGCCGCCGCGCGTTCGAGTCAATTCACACTCTGGCGCACCCAGGAGTGTGCGCGTCAATCAGAATGGTGGGAGCAAAATTTGTGTGGCCAGGCCTGCGCAAACAAGTGAAAGAGTGGGCTGCAGCTTGTGTAGCGTGCCAACGAGCCAAAGTACACAGACACATGAAGGCTCCTTTGGAGCCGTTTAGTATACTGGCTAAAAGATTCGACCACGTTCACGTGGACCTCGTGAGCTCCCTCCCGTCATCGCAGGGGTGCATGCACCTCCTGACAGTGGTGGACCACACCACACGCTGGCCAGAAGCAGTCCCGCTGGTGGCAACCACGTCTGCGGACGTGGCACGAGCCTTTTTGACAACATGGGTGGCGCATTTTGGAATCCCGTCGGACATCACGTCCGATAGGGGCCCTCAGTTTGTTTCCGACCTGTGGTCCGCGATGGCCCGCAGCCTGGGTGTCGCAATTCATCGCACAACCGCGTACAACCCACAGGCCAATGGGTCATGGGAGCGTTTTCATAGGTCACTGAAAGCGGCGCTCAGGGCTTCGCTTACGGATGCAAATTGGGTAGACCAGTTGCCGTGGGTTTTATTGGGATTGCGTTCCGCACCAAAAGAGGATTTGGAGGCTTCCCCGGCAGAGCTTGTTTCTTCTCAGCCACTGCGCGTGCCCGGGGAATTTTTGCCAGATAATCCTGCGCCAGACAACTGCCCGTCTCAGCGTTTACAGCAGAGTGCAGACACAGGCACGCTGCCCGGCCCGGCCCATCACTGTTTTCCACGCGCTTTCGTGCCGAAAACTTTGAAGAACGCGGGGTTCGTGTTCATCAGGCACGATGCCCATCGCTCTCCATTGCACCCACCCTATGATGGCCCGTTCAGAGTGCTGGAAACAGGGGACAAGCCTTTTTTGTTAGATTTTGGGGGGCGTCGGGAGAAAATATGTATAGACAGACTTAAGCCCGCCTTTGTGGTGGCGGACGAGCAAGTGCAGCTGGCTTGGGCCCCTCGGCGTGGAAGACCCCCACGGAGAGCTCCCCAGGCAAACGATTCACCAGGACAGCCACACGGGCAAAACGAAGTTTCCCCCCCCCTCGCCACGGCCCACCCGCAGTCAGACACACCTCCAGCAGCCCCCCGCCGGCACAGAAACCCTGGTTACAGCAGATATGGGAGGAGACTGAAGCCCAAAAGGCATGTGGACTGAAACTCTGTCGGGGGGGGGGGGGTGTAGGAGCTTGGGTGAGTCGGCAGACAGCGTCCCACTCAGGATGCAGAGAATAAAGAGAGGTGGACAATAGCAAGGAGATCATGGGGAGTTTGGCAGGAAGAAGGAGCTGTGGGGGGTCAAGGGTGAATGTATTGTGATGTAAAATGTCATGCCTTGTGATGTGAAGTGTCGTGGAGATGTGAGATGAGCTGTGGATATAAAAGGAGAAGCTGTGCTTAGCTGTTTATGCTTTTTGTGTATGACTGATGGGAAAGTGTAATAAACTTCGTCTGCTCGTAACCTTGCCTCCTCATTTCACACTCTCCACAATACAATTACCAAGACCTCTGTTTGATAATCAGTAATCTCTGGCAAATCATATGCACAAACACATTAATTATCAATCTCTTTTGAACCTCTATGCTTTGAATCATGTAATATAGGGTACACATAAAGCCTTCAGTGATTAGGCATTATTAAGCGACAGCATGATATTGTAATGTTCAGTTAATTTCATCATTGTCATGCTTGTAGCATTGATTAAGATGCAAGCATTTGTACTTAACTTAGATGTTCAGCTGTCTCTTTGATATCGATGGGGGGAGAGGTTACAGGAGGCTGGTTTTGTTTTGGCAGGGGGAAGGAGAACGTCAGTCCTGCGTCCTTTTTCCCTGTAAAGTGCACTGTTATGCTTCAGTCAAAGAAAAAAAAGAAAAGTCAGTGGTACGTCAAAAAATTGAAGAAAAATAGCTCAATGTTTTTCATTTTCCAAAGAAAAAACTGGAGGGAAAATGAAAATATTGGCTTTAAAAATATGTGTTGCAGGCCAAGCCTGCTCTCCTTTAACCTGGACAGGTTGCGGTGTGTATGTGTGTGTGTGTGTGTATGTGTGCGAGGAGAAGTGACGCAAGGGGGCCCATGGCGGCGTTGTTGTGGCTGAGACGGGAGTAGTGATGGAGGTATAACGAGCTGTACGTAATGATATGAAGAGTGTAAGAAAGCCAGTGTGCTCCGGACGAGCAGTAAGTGTGGACAGTTGCTGCAGTTCTAAATAAAGTGCCTCGTTCTTCCCACTTGAAAAGTCTGTTGGATTGTGTATTGGCTGTTACCACCAACGAGCCGCGCTAGCATAAACTTGGCTAGCGCTACCCGGGGCTGCTCAACTACGGTTCGGCGGCCGGCAGAATAGCGGGTCGGTAACACTGGGGGCTCGTCCGGGATAAAAAACTTTTTAAGTGGGAGACACAACAGGCACGTTTAATGCTGCGACGAAATTGTAAATCTGCAGCGGCGGAGCCGGAGATAATGGCGGCGTGCGGCTGCCGCGGCGCCAGAGGTATGCTGATGTGACGAGCTCAAATGTGAGTAAAAACCCTTTTGTGAATGATGTAACAGAGGATTTTGGAGTTACCACAGACTGTTTTGAACAACAGGACGGCATGTGCGCGTACGACGGATGTAGCACAAATCCCTTTGTCACTAGCATCAGAATCAGAATCAGAATCAGATTTATTGCCATTGTTCATGTAGTACACAAACTAGGAATTTGTCTCGGTGCAATGCTGCAACATTAAACATGATAAGATAAAAGAAATAAAGAATGAAAAAAGAAAGAAAATAAGAATGTTAGCATGGAGCTAACATTAGCTGCACACGAAATGGCGGCTAGTAATACGCTGTTTCAACCAAACGTGGCACAGCCGCCTGCTCCACCACCCTCGCTGTCCACCAACCCTTTTATTTCATCTCCCGCTCAGCATGCAGCGGTATGTGGTGAGTTTGTGACCTCATCTAACCTGAACTATGATACCACCAGAAGCACAGCTGTCTATAGTGGCTCATTACAACCACACAATAACAGAAATGATATAGGCCCAGCCACTATTTTCACCGTTGGTGATGGGCTGGTTAACTCAGCCACTTCCATGAACATGAACTATAACAGCTGCGAGACTAGCACCCCAGCTGCCCTGATCCAGACACCACTCCAACCATGCACAGTGTCACCATTTACCCCACACAGACCCCAGCATGTGGGACGGAGTCCGGAAATGCAGGCCCTGGGCTGCGACTGCATCTCCCCGAGCCCTATGTCACCACCATGGAATACAAAAACTCAACCGTATGGCTGCCACCAGTATAACTAGAGGAAGGCTGGCTGTACACCACGTAGCTGCTCATCACATCTAGTACACTACGACGGTGCTGCAGATGCCAGTGACGTTGAACCTCATGGACGACAGGAGAGGATTCCTACACTGCAGCCAGGTCACTTTGACGGATCTGGTGCATGGAAGGATTTCCTTTATCATTTTGAAAACTGTGCACAAGCTAACTGCTGGTCAGAGAGAACAGTGGCGGTGCAGCTCAGGTTCAGTTTGACTGGAGCAGCGGGGGCAATCGTCCATAAAAATCCAAGATCTGGCAGGTGGAGCTATCAGCAGATCGTGGACAAGATAGAGGATGCCTATGGGCCATGCTCCGAGCACGCAGCAGCTGTGGGGATTGAACTGAGACAAAGAGTCAGGCGGCCCGGTGAAACCTTGCATTCTCTGAGGGACGACATCTATGAGAAGGTTTCTATCGTGTATGCCGACCGTACAGAGCGAGAGCAAGATGCTATCAGAGTAGAGACTTTTACTAACGCCCTAGCTGATGCAGAGGTGGTGCAAAGACTCTTAGAGGAGAAGCCACGCACACTGGCCAGCGCCTACAACATCGCTCACAGGTATGAGACAACAAAAAGGGCAGCAAAGACTGTTACACGACTGATGCAGGCAGGTGTGCTCAGTACAGGGGAGAGGAGGGCTAGAGCAGCCGCAGTGCGGGACAGCACCGGGTTGGAGCCAACAGGATTAGCTGTGAGGTCTGTCAGTGCACCAGAGGGAGAGCCGAAGCTCCATCAGCGTTGGCAGCCCAAGGGAGATAATGGACTGGGGAAGAGGAGCTTCAGGGAGCTGGTCTGCCACAATTGCTCGGGCGTTGGACATATTCAGCGGAACTGCCCCTCCCCCCATCCTCTGAAGCCACGTGCCACAAGTGCGGCGCAGACAGCAACAATGGGCCCTGGCACAGTGGTCATCTGCACTAAGGGTCAGGAGGACGAGTCATTTGTACAGGTGACGATGCACGGCCTGGAGATTCGTGCTCTGTTGGACTCCGGTGCCCACCGGAGTGTACTACCCCTCCACCACTACAATGCTATTCCTGCCCAAGCCGGACCCCCCATACAGCCATCCATTGCCAGAACACTGCAGGGTGTCGGACCAGATAGTTTACCAGTTCTAGGGGAGGTTGACGTCCCACTGCACATTGGGAGCCGTGTCTGCAGTGTGAACTTTGTTGTGGCAGACATCACTGAGAACACAGAGGTCATCTTGGGACACCCTTTTCTGCTACAAGCACGAGCTTGTTTGGACTACGGCCGGGGAGAGATAACCCTCTTTGGCGAAAAGGTGCCCCGCTGCAATACAGACTCAGGGCCGGAGGTGCACCTTGTCAGGGTGGCTCGTCGCACCGTGCTGAGGCCAGGCTGCGAGTACATAGTGCCTGGCACTGTACGCCGCCAACCTGCTGTTGATGGAGATCTGCTGTTAAGCCCCACCAAATGCTTCGTCGAGAGACACCGAGTCCTAGTGGCGCGGGTTGTTGTGCGGACACCACAGTCCACCGATATCCCCATCAGAGTTTTTAACCCTGGTGCAGCTCCTGTCACCTTGAAGAAGGGAGCGGTGGCGGGAGTGCTCCAGTCAGCCGTGGTGCTGGGAGAGGCGGAGCTTCAGTCTCGTGATGTTTCGACTGTCCCTGAGCGTGTTGACCAGGCCACTACTCCTGTGCCCCCCCACCTGCAGGCCTTGAATGCAGAGAGCTGCACCAACCTACCGGAGCACGACCATAGTAGGCTGGCTGGCCTATTGCAGTCCTACAGTGATGTGTTCTCCATGGGGCCCACCGACCTTGACCGCACCAGCCTTGTGCAACATGACATTCTAACTACTCCTGGGCCGCCTGTTAAACAGCCACCCCGCAGAATGGCTAAGGATAAGCAGATTGCAGCTGACCAGCAGGTGCAGCAGAGCCTGGAGATGGGCGTAGCTCAGCCCAGTAACAGCAGTTGGGCTGCACCAATTGTGATGGTGAGAAAGAAGGACCAGAGCCCGCGCCTTTGTGTGGATTATCGCCCCTTAAATGAACGAACTATTAAAGATGCCTATCCCCTGCCCCGTATTCAGGATACTTTGGACACTCTGTCTTCTGCCACGTGCTTTAGCACACTGGATTTGACATCTGGCTACTGGCAGGTGGAAATGACCCCAAGAGCCCGCAAGGCTGCTGCTTTCTGCACCCGGAAGGGGCTTTTTGAGTGGAGCGTGATGCCTTTCGGACTCTGCAACGCACGTGCAACGTTCCAGCGGCTCATGGACCGTGTTCTAGTCGGTCTGCAGTGGGAGACATGCTTAGTGTATCTCGACGACATCACAGTCCTGGGGCGGGACACCACACAAATGTTGGAGCGGCTTGGCCAAGTGTTCACTAGGCTGCGTGAAGCCAACCTCAAACTGAAACCTTCCAAGTGCTGTTTGTTCCAGGAGCAGGTCCCCTACCTGGGGCATATTGTCTCAGCCAAAGGTGTTGCTACCGACCCTGAGAAAATAAAAAAGGTGGTGGAATGGCCCATCCCCCGCAATGTCTCAGAGGTGCGCCAGTTTGTGGGCTTGGCATCATATTATCGGCGGTTTGTTGAAGATTTCGCCTCAATCGCCAAACCGCTTCATGAACTCACAAAGAAGTATGCACGTTTTAATTGGACAGCTGACTGCCAGGAGGCATTTGAGGAACTGAAAGTCCGGTTGACATCAGCAGCTGTGCTCGCCTACCCTCTTGATGATGGTGACCTCTTCCTGGACACCGATGCTAGTGACTGGGGAATTGGAGCGGTCCTCTCCCAAATGCAAGGAGGTGAGGAGAGAGTGCTGGCATACGGGAGCAGGAGACTTTCCTCCACGGAGCAAAACTACTGTACCACTAGGCGAGAACTCCTAGCAGTGGTGGAGTTCACCTCCCATTTTAGACAATACCTGCTCGGGAGGTCCTTCGTTGTCCGAACCGATCACAGCAGCCTGCGCTGCCTAACCAAGCTGAGACAGCCAGAGGGACAACTTGCTCGCTGGTTGGAGAAACTAGCCGAATATGACTTCCAGGTGATCCACCGGGGGGGAAAGTTCCACCAAAACGCCGACGCTTTGTCCAGGAGGCCGTGTAGAAGCTCCTGTCCCTGCACCGTACCCGAGCCGGACTCTAGCGGCAGCCTGCGTCAAAGTAAGGGGGTGCAGTGCAGCCTTGCCAACAGTTTCCTGGAAGATGCTCCGCTAGCAGCATCCCCTGAGCAAGCTCTAGTGGGGGTAGTCAATGTTACCAACAATGGCGGTGATCATCCTCTCTCTCATCCAGATATCACCAGGGTGAGCGAGCCATCTCAGACTGAACTGTTCAGGGGTTGGACCCAGGAGCAGTTAAAAGGAGCACAAATGACTGACATGGACATAGCACCTTTGTGCATGTGGTTTGAGAAGGGGGAGGGACGGCCTGTGTGGGCTGATGTGGCATCATGCAGTCACGCCACCAAAGCCTACTGGGCACAGTGGAAGCGACTCTATCAGAGGGATGGGGTTGTACTCAGAAAGTTTTACTGCACAGAGGGAAAGGTGTTTTACCCCCAGATTCTCCTGCCGAGCTCGTACCGCACATCGGTACTAGCACAGATGCATGAGGGGCCGGTGGGGGGCCATTTTGGTGCAGAGAAGACCCTTTCTCGCCTTAAGACCCGGTACTTCTGGTACGATATGAAAACTGATGTCACCCTTTGGTGCCGTACCTGCACCAGCTGCGCAGCCAAGGCTCGCCCCAAGAAAACTCCACAGGCGGCCATGGGCTCTATAAAAGTAGGCAGCCCCATGGAACGGATTGCTGTTGATCTCATGGGTCTGTTAAACGAGACTGAGCGGCACAATCGCTATATAGTGGTTGTTCAGGACTATTTTAGCAAGTGGGTTGAAGCTTATCCAGTTCCTGATGAGCAAGCAACAACAGTAGCTGAGAAGATTGCCTCGGAGTGAGTGTGTAGGCACGGAGCGCCCCACTCCCTCCACAGTGATCAGGGCACAAACTTTGAGTCAGCTGTGTTTCAGGGAATGTGTGCCCTACTGGGAATTGAAAAGACCCGTACCACCCCATTTCACCCCCAGTCTGACGGCCAGGTGGAGCGATTTAATGCCACCCTGCAAAAGATCCTGGCTACAACTGCTGAGAGATGTCACTGGGATTGGGATGTGATGATTCCTTATGCACTGATGGCTTATAGGGCAACTAAGCACAGCTCCACAGGGTTGTCACCCAACATGATGCTTTATGGTTGAGAGGTCACGGAACCAGTTGACTTGGTGGCTGGTATGCCCCCCGACTACACCCATAGCAGCTCGCTTCCCTTATATGTGATGCAGCTCAGAGAACGACTGGAGCTTTCCCACCAGCTGGCACGGGAAACCTTAGGGAGAGCTGCTGAGCGTGCAAAATGGCAGTATGATAAAAACATTCACCAAATCCACTACAAGGTTGGAGATGCAGTATGGCACTTGGTCAAGGGCACCAAGAGGGTGAAAAACAAAATACGGAAGTTTTTGCCCTCCTACGAGGGTCCCTATATTGTCGTGGGCCAGCTGGACGACATGGTTTACCGTATCCAGTAAGCCAAAGGGCTAAAGTCAAGGTGGTGCACCATGACAAACTCAAACCTTACTACTCCAGAACCCCTCTGGACAACAGCTGGGCGTTCCAGGGCGCCAAAGAATGGTCAGCGGTGGAGGTTCCTCCGCCGGTGTGGGACGACGGTGCAGACAATGCAGACATCGGCCCTCTGGACCTGTGGGACAACTCGCCAGAGATGGAGGCTGCTGCGGCAGGGGCCCTTCCGGACCCCCACTCTTCACAGACAATTCAACCAGACTGCGACCATCCTTCTGAGAGTTCTTCTTGCCCTCGGTTGGATGAGGCCGGAGCTAAGGATTCGAGTGAGGGACGCGACCGATGTCGTCTTCCTGTTGCCGCACCACTTCAGAGGCCACAGAGGACCCGTAGAGCTCCTGACAGGTTTGGTGACTGGGTTGCACACTGAACATTAAGAATTGAATAGACTTGCCTTAGTTATTTAGTGGTGAGATCATTGTTCCAGGTGAGGGCAAGAATGCGCCCTGATCTCATTGGGAGTAACGGTAGTCTACCCGGAACTCCCTAGTTTCAGTTAAAAAAAAAAGGGGGAATTACGTTTCTAAGTGTTCACTTTGTAAGAAATAAGAGTTCTATTTTTGTAGTTGCACTCAGCAGCAGGCTGTTTGAGGGGCTGTACAGACTTTGGAGCACACTGAAGATGCTTTAGCCACTATGTGTATGTGACAGTTGGCATTTGATATCTCAGTCGTTGTGGCCGCATCTTATGATATTAGCACTTTTGCATGTAGAACCCTAGGTGTAAGCTGAAGTCTTTGGTTTAAGATGTTTATAGATGTCTAAGTTTGTTTCTCCTCCTACGAACTCTTGTGCACAGAACGAAGGTTTTATCACACATATTTTGGTGTCACCGCAATGTGAATGAATGATTTTTGTGTTACATTAGTGTGAGGACATGCAGTAGGCATTAACAGACATTCTTTGGACATTTCTTTCCCTTTTGCCTTCAGTCACCTTTTACAGGTGGAGGACTCATTTGTGGACTGTTGGAGATGTTCAGTTGTATGATGTCTGTATTTCTCTCACCATGATATGTAATGACGTGTGCTGGAGTGATGTCAAAGATTGATCATCATCCAGAGTGGGGGTAGTGTTGCAGGCCAAGCCTGCTCTCCTTTAACCTGGACAGGTTGCGGTGTGTATGTGTGTGTGTGTGTGTATGTGTGCGAGGAGAAGTGACGCAAGGGGGCCCATGGCGGCGTTGTTGTGGCTGAGACGGGAGTAGCGATGGAGGTATAACGAGCTGTACGTAATGATATGAAGAGTGTAAGAAAGCCAGTGTGCACTGGATGAGCAGTAAGTGTGGACAGTTGCTGCAGTTCTAAATAAAGTGCCTCGTTCTTCCCACTTGAAAAGTCTGTTGGATTGTGTATTGGCTGTTACCACCAACGAGCCGCGCTAGCATAAACTTGGCTAGCGCTACCTGGGGCTGCTCAACTACGGTTCGGCAGCCGGCAGAATAGTGGGTCTGTAACATATGTAAATAGCTCATCACATATGCAACATTAGAGTGAAAACCCACAAAGTTAGACTGAAGGAAAAAGTAAAATCCCCAAACTCTGCAAAAATACCCATATATAGATTGTTTTTTTTCCCTTTCTCTTCCCTTTTACCAAGTTTTTACACACAAATCAGTAGCTACACATTTTTTTCTATATTTTTTCCCAAGCTCTCTCGGTTTCTTTTTTCCCCCTCTCTCAAGGACACACATACACAGACAGATACACACACACACTGACAGACACAGACATACAGGGCCCACACAAATATTTTCTTTTGCGTTATCTCCACAAGGTCATACAATAAAGACTTTTAGGTTCATGCCAAAACCCAAAACAGCATGAGAATTACTTCAATTAATCTCCGGATCTGGCAACCTTTTAGCGGAGAAATCTCACACCTGGCAACCCCCACACCGCCACTGCCGTGAAAGCACAACACCAGTCCACTGTTTCTGCTCAAGGCTACTATTTTCAAATACCTATACATTTAAACACTTCCCAAAAGGATAACAATTAACTAACCAGCCCTTTTATGCTCCACAAATAACAGGAAAAAAAAATCACAACCTATTCACTCCGCCTCCGTGGGAACTCAGCCTCTCTGTGTTTCACACCGGAGCGGATTTCATGTAACACTGAGACAGAAACAAATTCAGACTGCAATAACTTTTTTTTTCATCTAGCGCTTCAACAAACTCACAAAATAAAATCTCTCTTTTTTCCCCCTTCGTGGTTCACGTAGCCTCTCCACGAATGCTCAAGGTCCAAACACTGGACCATAAGCAGAAGTGGTCACAAGAAGCACAAATCTGTCCCCGAAAAATTCACTTCTGTGGGATAGTAGTAGTAGTAGATTAGTTTATTTGACAGGGACAGTGCAATAAACATAGACAATTAATCAAAGACAATCAATCTGATGTGTTGCACATAGAGTGTATAGCTATTAGCTAATTTGCAACTCTTGTCCCTGGATGGGCTTCAGAAAAAAGAATCAAGATAAAAAATATACACAATAACCACATACATCAATGCAGAAAAATTATAAATACACAATTATAAATATTATAAATATTATAAATACACAAATATAACAGCCTGACTCACATTTAACATAAATATTATAAATATTATAAATACACAAATATAACAGCCTGACTCACATTTAACACATATAACATAACTCACATTTGCCTATTTCAGGCCTTCCTCCCTCCGTCACTCACTATAAACAAACACATTTATTCCTTCCCTTCATTCACTCTCACTTTGCAGACAAATAATTCATACATGAGTACATTCTTGTTTATTTTTCAGCCAGTTTTTAACATTTTTAGTGAATGTTTTAAAGTCCGTTATTATTTTAATTTCATTTGGCATTGTGTTCCAGATGTGACTGCCCTTTATAGAGAAAGCTGTTTGTCCAAATGTGGTTCTGCGGTGGAATATTTTACAGTTATTGTTAACAGAACTCCTGGTGGCTCTGCTGCTGTCCTGTCTTTGGACAAAACCAGCAAGTGGCTCGGGTGCTGATTTATGGAAACATTTGAACGTTAATTTCAGAAGACAGAGGTCAATGAAGCTCTCAAAACTCAATAGGTTGTATTTTTTTAAAACATTACAGTGATGCCACCTAATGGGCTTTTTGTCCAAGATTTTTAGGGTTTGATTATATAATGAACCTATATGTCTTATTGTGGAAGGGGCTGCTTGAGCCCAGACTGTCAAACAGTATGATATATGAGAAAAAACCATAGAATGCATATACAGTGCAGCTGCTTCGTAAGGTATGTAATATCTAATTAATTTAAAGCAGTTCAGATTTTTTTTTACTGTTTTTGAAATTTTCTTTATATGAAGATTAAATTTGAGTTGAGGATCACGTGACTCTTGGACACAGGAACGAGACCACGAATCTTTCCCTTTTTTCTTTGCATGCAAACTTCCAGCACCTCCACTGCACTTACTTAGACCGTAGAAAGCGGCGGATTTCTAAGAATCACCCCGGGTCTTGCGATATTGGTCACTGTTTGCAAAGGAAAACCTCATTCCTCCCAAGGGATTATTACGATATGCTCACCGTGGATAATTTAACCCAGCACTCAAGCTGCTAGTTTCACTCCTTTCAGTATTTTTGCAGTGTACTATCGGTCTGGGGAATCTCACTATCGTTTATCCATAAACAACAACAAATGTACTTGCATTCAAGCCGCCTATAGGATTCTCAGATCCGTCACTCAGTCAGTTCCAGCGCCCCAGTCTGAAATATCTTCACTGCAGTAACACTGAACCCCCTTTTTTTTGTTCTCTCAGCCTGGGAAGGCCTTTTTATCAGCTGTGCACTTGCTGAGATCAAGCAGAGGCACTGGAAAGATGGATATATACACTACCGTTCAAAAGTTTGGGGTCACCCAGACAATTATTTTTTGTTTTCCATGAAAAGTCACACTTATTTACCACCATGAGTTATAAAATGAATAGAAAATATAGTCAAGACATTGACAAGGTTAGAAATAATGATTTGTACGGTATTTGAAATAATTTTTTCCAGATACTCAACCTACTCAAGGAAGGTCAGTTTTACAGCTCCTCTAACCAGCTAAACTGTTTTCAGCTGTGCTAACATGATTGCACAAGGGTTTTCTAATCATCCATTAGCCTTTTGACGCAATGAGCAAACACATTGTACCATTAGAACACTGGAGTGATAGTTGCTGGAAATGGGCCTCTATACACCTATGTAGATATTGCACCAAAAACCAGACATTTGCAGCTAGAATAGTCATTTACCACATTAGCAATGTATATTAGATATTAGAGTGTATTTCTGATTAGTTTAAAGTTATCTTCATTGAAAAAAACAGTGCTTTTCTTTCAAAAATAAGGAAATTTCTAAGTGACCCCAAACTTTTGAACGGTAGTGTATATGCGGATATCTGTTCGGACGCCAAATGTTGGAATAATTTTGAGCTTAAATTATTCAAAGTCAAATAATCAGGCGGAACGTTGAATTTATGTACATTTATTACAAAATCACCCCATTAGTCACTATGGGGGAGAGGTTACAAGGCATGACATTCAGACACACCTAGAATCTCTAAAGGATCCATTCTTCTAATTCTGATATATATAGGTAGGAGAAAGGAGAGGGAGGATGAGGATAAGGGAAGGGACACAGCGGGACAGTCCTGATAACTAAGCTTATCCAGGCGAGCGTCAGACGCTCTGGAGACATGGGTCATGAAGACATGAGATCCATAAAACTGACAGAATGCCCCACTGCCCCACCGGGCTGCACGGTGGCGCAGTGGTTTAGCACTGTGGCAGCACAGTTTAACCTCGGCCGGGGGATCGCGGGGATCATGAGATCGTGGGTTCGATCCCAGCCCCCGACCAACAGTGAGCTGTGTGGAGTTTGCATGTTCTCCCCGTGTTGCGTGGGTTTACTCCGGGATTTCTCCGGTTTCCTCCCGCATACCAAAAACATGTAGGTTTAGGGCGCTTGCGCACGCAGCGACCGGCAGCCGGTGGCTTGTCACCAGACTGCAAACCAAATCTACCTACGGGTACAAATAAGTAACAAAAAAAAAAGAATGTCCATCTACCACTGATCTGTACAGGCTGAGAAGTTCCTGTGCATTCCTGTGACCCAAAACAGATTATGTCAAAGAAATTATAATAAATGGCTTAGATAATTCCTTAAGCATGTACTGATCCTCAGTCTGAACTTGCTGAAATTGCTCACAGAAACAGGCCAAGAATATATAAACTTATCCTATGTGTAATGCACATATAAACATTAAACATGGCATATGAAAGGTATGATACTTCTCAAATATAATAATACATTATTAATATCAATAATAGTATAGATAATATGAAATTTTTCTATCAATTACAATCTGGCACTTTGCTGGATTAACAATAAACCCGTGTACTTCCAACCGCTGGAAAACTTGGTTGAGATGTAAAAACTCGAAAAGGCCAAAAGGAGTTATTACCGCTGTTTTGGGAATGCGCACCGGGATGTGGTGGTAACCGCAGAGCAGGTCCACTTTTGAAAAAATGCGCATCCCGGCTAGGTGCATGGAAAAATCCTGGATGTGTGGGATGGGATATCGGTCATGTTCCGTGGCGTTGTTCAAGTGTTGGAAATCGCCACACGGCCGCCACAACCCATCGGCCTTAGACACCAAGTGCAGCGGCGATGCCCATGGACTGTTGGAGCACCTAACGATGCCTAATCTACTTCTACCGCTGCGTGATAGAGAGCACCCTGACCAACTGTATCACAGTCTGGTATGGGAGCTGCTCTGTAGCTGACCGCAAGGCGCTGCAGCGGGTGGTGAAAACCGCCCAACGCATCACAGGGACTCCACTTCTAGCTATAGAGGACGTCTACAGGAAAAGATGTCTGCGCCGGGCACGCAGCATTCTTAGGGACTCCAACCATCTTGCTCATGGACTGTTCCAGCTTCTCCCCTCCAGAAGACATTTCAGAAGCTTTCGGACTAGAACCAGCAGGTTTAGGAACAGTTTCTTTCCAACAGCTGTCACGTTATTGAACTTAGTTCCCCGCTGACTCTCTAACCATCATCTTTTACCATCCTCACCTGTACATAACTGCATAACTACATAACTACATCTAACTTATTGCACATTATTTGCACATAACAGTACTCTTAACTTTCTGCACTGCTGCATATATTTGCATATATTTGCTTAAATTGCACATACTGTTAATTACCGTATATACTGCACTGCTGTCCTTTGCACTTCTGATTGGATGCTAAACTGTGTTTCGTTACCTTGTATTCATACATGTGTAATGACAATAAAGTTGAATCTAATCTAATCTAATCGCTCTAAGTTAGCAAAGTCGTGTGCGCTGGCTTGTTTAACCTCGCCCAGACGGTGCGGGCGCGCGAACACTGGCGGACCTTTTGTTGTGATAAAATGCTCGACTCCGTACTTGGTTACTGTAACGGAAAAGGTGGGAACCGTGAGTGCTGGGAACTCGGAAAGCGAACACTGGTACTTACCCCCTGGAGCTAGAATGTTAGCGTGTGTTGGTGGCCCAACTCCCCGAGCTGTGCAGGGCAAGGAGGAAAAAGAAACAGCATCCACTAAACGTCTGTTGGCAACGTCGACTAACAGTCCATAAGCACACAGAAAAACAAGCACCTAAAATGGGGGCCGAACATGCAGCTACCACAAAGTCCCTCTGGTAATTGCGCCCATGTAAACATACAGTCACAGTCCTTTCGCCAAACATCCTGATGTGGGATCTGTTGGAACTGTAAGAGCGGGGCCGCTGCCTTCTGCCAGCCTGCCCGTGCTGACCGGCAGATTGAGACTCTTCTGGGAGCCATAGTCTACCAAGAAACATCTCCCAGAACGTGTGTCCGTGATGAAAAGCAGCTTCTCTGTCTTCAGCGATCGCAGCTGCCACTGACCGCTGGCTGTCTCGTTTACCGGCTTTCTTGAAGTGACACGGTGGCAGACAACATTGCGCTTCCTTGCCAAAACGGCGGTGATAAAAACACAATGTCCCATTCCTGCATCTCCTAGTGGCTGTCCCAGCCACTACCATCGGCTCCTCGACCTCGCTGGATTCCTTTGTGGATTTTGGTGTCACTGCGTGCACGCTGAGAGCCTTGTTTGCCAGGATGATGCAGTCTGCCTCTTGCGCCAGCACACGGTAGTTCCTGGTCGCCAGCAATGGTGAGCTAGCAAGGATTGCCCTCGCTGTAGCTGGTAGGTTCCTGCGGAAGAGGTGAGTGAACAGGAAGGAACTATCATCCTTACCCATTAGCACGAGCATGCTCTCCATCAGGTCCACAGCTGATCTGTCACCTAACTCTGAGCATGTGAGGAGTTTTTCTGCTCTCTCCTCATCCGAAAGGGTGTAATGTTGCAGCAGCATCTGCTTGAGTGTGTCATATTTACCCTGGGTTGGCAGTTCTTGGAGCAGGCTCATTACTTGCTGCGTGGTGTGTGCGTCCAGCGCAGCTACCACATGATGGTATCTAGTGTCATCTGTGGAGATCCCGCAGAGGGCGAACTGGGCTTCCACACGCAAACACCAAGTGGTCGGATTGTGGAGCCAAAAGTTTGGGAGCCTGACTATGACAGCGCATGCAGCGCTGGTGTGCTTCTGCTGGGGTGTCTCCGCGGAGTTGCTTGTCTCGTTCTCCATTTCACGTCTCGGGGTCACCACTGTGGAGGATGAAATCAGACGAGACAGGGAGC
The DNA here is from genome assembly GCA_020510985.1 of Pholidichthys leucotaenia. Taxonomy (NCBI): domain Eukaryota; kingdom Metazoa; phylum Chordata; class Actinopteri; order Cichliformes; family Pholidichthyidae; genus Pholidichthys; species Pholidichthys leucotaenia. The sequence continues at coordinate 192,272,461 of CM035843.1, read as the reverse complement.
TGAATGACATAGAAATTTATTTAACCTCCAACACAGAATAGAATGCCCAGGGTCCCAAGGCGATCACCTTTATACATCTTTATTCCTGCCTCTGAGACCCATGGTATGAGACATTAATATGCAGTACACAAAGTGTTACTTATTACCATACTATCGCACCCCGGTGAACTCCGGTGTGAATCCTGTCACAGCAGGGGTGACGGCGCCTCTTTGTTTCATCTAACCCCCCCAGAGCTATGGCGCTCTTCCTATCTCTGCTCCCCTCTTCACCATTCATTTCTCATACCCCCCCCCCCCCCCCACCCTCCACCCCCGACCTCCCGTCCTGGGTAGAGTGCCACCTATTATGTGTCCACACAGTGGCATAAAATGGGACAAAACTGTGAGTTTTGTATTTAACACATTGTTTCACAAATGTTTATTTGACTGTGTTATAGGGTTTCTTTTTTGTTTTAGTCACCTGTTCGTGTGCATCAGGAATTTTTGTATAGTCACCTGCTCACATGCATCAGGAACTGCCATCAGCACTTAAAACGTACATTTACGAATAGCTCTGAGGTGTGCTGGTCATGTTTAATGCACACTGTATTGAAGACATGTTTAATTAGACTGTATTCTAAATCTGAATGTTATCTTTTTTAGGAGTGAACTGTTTTGCTTGTTACTGTTTTTCTTCTCCCCTTTTAATCATGTTTGGGCCTTTTTCTTTTGCATTTTATTTTGTTTTGGGCATAGTGCAATAGTGCTCAGGCCATATACAAGATTTGGGCTCAGTCCAATTGAGAGGATTTGGGCTGTTATATTATGACCCCTTGTAAATGGCATTGTAAATATGGTTTTCTTCACCAGCTATTTTTCATAATAAGCTGTGATCTGTAGTGTGTTTTTTTTAACGTGTATCGGGTCTTAACCAAGGTCTATTACCCCTCATTATAAGTTTACGGGTATAGAGAGCGTGAAAGTGCCCGTAGTTTTAGTCTTGCACTATTTTAGCATTCCTGGTTTAAGCTGTGACTAACTTTTAAATGACACTTAGTGTTTTTGGTTTTTTTTTATAAACTTGGATATGTCATGGCGGCCTCTGGGCCGTCATTGGCTTCATCAGTCCCAGCTGCGCACAGACCAACAGGTGCCAATCAGCGGCTGTTAAAAGCCAGTGTTGCTGACAACCCGTCACGGAGTCATCTGTCCTCCTCATCGGAGCATGAACCAGAGCTTCGTTCCCAAGCTTCGTCAAGAACGTCTCGTCAGGAATTACCACGTAAGAGAACTGTTTGTTACTCAACTCCTTGCCTTTACCCCTGTGCACAGGTGGACCTCCCAGGCGGCGGACCAACTTCCCCAGCCGACGGGGCGTTGCCATCTCAGCCACGTAGCTCCTCGCTACCACCTCTGCTACGGGTACGTCTAACCCCACAGCTGCAAGAGCTGTTGTTGTCTCAGTTACAGGAACTGTCATCATCATGATCAGTGGAATCACTGCCATTACCACCATCGGAACTGTCATCGTCACGGTCTGTGGAATCACTGCCGTCACCATCACAGGAACTGTCATCGTCACAGCAACAGGTGGATTCACTACCACGGCCACGAGCACATTCACCTCCACGCTGCACGGCCGCTGGAAGTCAGCAGGACGCTACCTGTGGATCACCCAAGTAAGCCCCCTTATCTACAATTACTCACGAGTGCTGAACAGCGGTAATTGTATCTGCTTGTGTGTTACAGGGTTGCCAGGTCTCCATCCGGACTGCTCAGTTCCAGCGACCAGAATTCCAAACTTGCACTCACTCACGCACTTCACACTCTCACTTTACAATAAAGGGATTATTGTTACTATCTACCCGTGTCAGTGTCTGTCTCCTGGGTCCTGAAACATGTCAGGATACTTTTTATTAAAGAAAGCAACCTCTTGTCTGAGAGGTCTCAGACAAGAGGTCTTGTTCACGAGGTCTTGGTCTTGTTCACGAGTGAGGGGAAAATAAGATAAGATAAGATAAGATAAGCCTTTATTAGTCCCACAACGGGGAAATTCCAGGATTGCAACAGCACAGGGATAGCAACACTCAGAGCAACAATCAGAAGGCAAGAAAAAAAACAAGCAAGCAAGAGCAGCTAATATACATATGTACATATTACTATAAAATATATATATACACACACACACAGACACACAGTGCAGAGCATTGTAGCTGGATGGAATAAATACATGAATATATGAACACACAGTGCAGAGCATTGTAGCTAGATGGAACAAATATGTAAATATATAAACACCCACAGTACGGAGCATTGCAGCTAGGTGGAATAAACATGCAAGTATACAAACACACACAGTGCGGAGCAATGTAGCTAGATGGAATAATATGTAGATATATAAAAACACAGTGCGGAGCATTGTAGCTAGATGGAATAAATATATAGATATATAAATATAAACACACCCAGTGCTGAGCATTGTAGCTAGATGGAATAAATATGTAAATATATAAACACACACAGTGCAGAGCATTGTTGCTAGGTGGGATGAAACAGCATAACCGTCTATTTAGTTATCCTACATGGTATGATCATGTGCCCATACATATTCTCACCCTCCATAGCGACCGGTATGTTCCTGGTTGTATACCAGAGAGGACCATAGTGTAAGTCTGTTGCATCTTTTGCATTCAAAAAACTATTAGTTTGTTACGTCTTTTTGCTATCTCTGCGAGCAGCCCTGCTTAGGTTGTACAGTCTGACAGCCGTTGGTAGGAAGGACCTACGAAACCTCTCGGTTGTGCACCTGGGATGATGTAGTCTGCTGCTAAATGAGCTCCTCAGTGCATCCAGTATGTCCTGCATAGGGTGGAACTCGGACTCCAGCAGAGATGACAGTTTAGCCACCGTCCTTCTCTCTCCTATCTCCTCCATCGGATCAAGGCGCTGCCCCAGGACAGAGCTAGCTTTCTTAATCAGTTTGTTCAGAGCGAGAGAATTGAAATAGAGCGAGAGATCGACAGACGGATTGGAGCAGCATCTGCAGTGATGCGGACGTTGTACCGGTCTGTTGTGGTGAAGAGGGAGCTGAGTTCTAAGGCAAAGCTTTCAATTTACCAGTCAATCTACGTTCCTACTCTCACCTATGGTCACGAGCTTTGGGTAATGACCGAAAGAACGAGATCGCGGATACAAGCGGCTGAAATGAGCTTTCTCCGTAGGATTGCTGGACTCACCCTCAGAGATAGGGTGAGGAGCTAAGTCATCCGGGAGAGGCTCAGAGTAGAACCACTGCTCCTCCACATTGAAAGGAGTCAGTTGAGGTGGTATGGGCATCTGATTAGGATGCCTCCTGGACGCCTCCCACTTGAGGTGTTTCAGGCACGTCCCACTGGGAGGAGACCCCGGGGCAGACCCAGGACTCGGTGGAGAGACTATGTCTCCCAGCTGGTCTGGGAACGCCTTGGTATCCTCTCTGAAGAGCTGGAGCAGGTGGCTGGAGAGAGGGAAGTCTGGGCTTCTCTGCTTGAACTGCTGCCTCCGCGACCCGGACCTCCGGAAAAGCGGTAGAAGATGGATGGATGGATGGACCTCTTGTCTGGTTATGCTGGACAAAGTGTATAGTTAGTGGACCAGAAGTTATTGGTGGCTAAAGGACAAATTTGGTTACTACACATATTTGAGAAATCATCATCATAGCAGTCTGTTGTAGGCGACAATGACTGTTTCATTTAGGTCTGATCAGATTCCCCTACACAACTCTGTCCTTAGCCTTCCGCTGCCAGGAACTCTTGTCTATATCCAACTTCTTCAAGTTTCTTTTTACAGTGTCTTTAAATCTGAGCCTTGGTCTACCGTGATTGCGTTTGCCCTCGCATAACTGTGAGTAGAGTAACTGCCGAGGGAGACGCTGGTGGTCCATCCTCTCAACATGTCCGAGCCATCTCAGGTTCATCTGTATTAGCATGTCCTCCATTGATGGTAGACCAGCTCATTTCAACAATTCTGTGTTGGTTATCTTGTCTTTCCATGAGATGTTCATTATGGCTCAAAGGTGTCTCATCATGTACGCGTGGAGTTTCTTCACCTGCACTCTGTAGACAGTCCAAGTTTCAGCACCGTACAATAGAGTAGCCAGTACTGTCACTCTGTACACTTTGCATTTCACATGGATAGACACATGTCGATTGCTCCACAGTCTCTCCCCCAAGTTTCCAAACACAGCGCTCGCTCTTCCCATTCTGAGAGATAGTTCATCCTCCAGCCTAGCATGCTCTGAAACAGTACTCCTTAGATACTTGAAAGTTTTGCACTTGACTAGTGGCTCTGTACCATTGCTGATCTCTTCTGGTAGTGATGTTGATAATTGGAACTTTGGTGGTTGATAAAGGCACTCTGTCTTCTTGATGTTGATTTTGAGAATCAGAATCAGAATCAGAATCAGAATAAACTTTATTGCCAAGCATGTAAAAAACACACGAGGAACTTGACTTGACATTGGTGCGCATGCGCGCGACACAACGACACGGCAGCCATAATAGGCGCCTCATCAAACAGAGATAGATAAGAAGGGAGGGGAAGGGAGGGAACGACACAAGGGGGGAGGAGAAAAAAAACTTCGTTATCATAATACAGCTTATTTTTAAGCAGATTATGATTACAATGAAAAAAAAATCTCTCAATAGCACAGAGCAACAACTCAGAATTTCACAAGACACAAGAGAGCAGTGTACAGTATATCTTTAATCAGTTCATGAATCAATGTGTGTGCGGTGTTGAGCAGTGTTGATGATAATAAGAGAGACCCAAGGACCCTTGGCAGAAGATGTTTTGTCTGTCTGGCGCCCAGTCTTATCTGGCGCTGCAGCTGGCTGTCCAAGGCCTTGTGCTCATGATTTTGAAAAAACACAGTCTGCAGACAGCCAGGAGGAATTTTCATGGGGAATAATAATGCCAAATAGGACTGATCACAGAGGAGACTTGTATTTCTTCTGTAGATTCAGTACATTAATCCTTCATTGCGCAGCTTTGAATTCGTCGTGGAAAGACCTGAGCGAACCCATGATGTAATCCACCTTACGAGACAGTTCTCCAGTAGTCGCTATCAGGGTCTTCTCCAGTTTCTCAATTTGTTGGATGCACCTCGCCTGGCCAGCATTTTGATAGGTTGAATCCATCTTCAGCAATTTACGGTAAACCAAGACAATTCCCGTCCCAATCAGAATTATCCCAATCACCAAGATTACGAAGATAAACAAATCTTCAATATCTTCGATAGAGAGATTAGAGAGACACAGCATTTTCCAATTACCTGTGTCACATAGATAGCCCACTGGAGCCGTTCCAGCGGGGCAGACAGCTTCCCCCGGAGCACTTTTCCTTGTTGAAAAAATAGTGTCAATTGTGTTCAAAGCCCAGCTTATTAATAATTTCTTTTCGGCGGTCGCAGTTAGACACAGACAGACAACAGCAAGCTGGGATCCAGTAGTAGGAGGGGAGGAAAAAGTCAGCAGGAGAGAAGAAAAAAGCGTCTGCTCTCTTGGGAGGGCGGAAGTGAAGAATTAAGTAAGAATTAATTAAGTGAAGAATTAAGTGTAAGAGGCTGAATTGGCTAGCTGCTCTTACAAATTTCTCCACTAAAGATTGCATATCTTCCACACTGTGTGCAACTAGAGCACTGTCGTGCCTAACTGCAAAGCCCACTCCTGCTTCTCTCCTTTCTTGAGTTGATCTCCCACTCCAGAAGAAGATGTACCCATGGTCTTCCAAGCTGTCATATCCAGGCAATCTTGTTTCACTAAGTGCAGCTACAGTATGTCTACATTGTACCTGTTCATTTCCAGGGCCACAAGCACGGTCTGTCTTTCTGGGCACTGTCATGTTGATCTGCCCAACTGAGTGTGTACAGACGTGGACAAAATTGTTGGAACCCCTCTGTTAATGAAAGAAAAACCCACAATGGTCACATAAATAACTTGAATCTGACAAAAGTGGTAATAAATAAAAATTCTATGAAAATTAACCAATGAAAATCAGACAATGCTTTTGAATTGTGGTTCAACAGAATTATTTAAAAAAAACAAACTCATGAAACAGGCCTGGACAAAAATGATGGTATCCTTAACTTAATATTTTGTTGCACAACCTTTTGAGGCAATCACTGCAATCACATGATTTCTACGGTGGCGCAGTGGTTAGCACTGCGGCAGCACAGTTTACCCTTGGCCGGGGGATTGTGGGGATCGTGGGATCGTGGGTTCAATCCCAGCCCCCGACCAACAGTGATCTGTGTGGAGTTTGCATGTTCTCCCCGTGTTGCGTGGGTTTACTCCGGGATTTCTCCGGTTTCCTCCCACATGCCAAAAACATGCATGTTAGGTTAATTGGCTGTTCTAAATTGTCCCTAGATATTTGTTTCCTATAGGCCCTTAGAATAGAGGGTTAGTATTAATGAAAGCGCTTTGAGTGGTCTTTGTGACTAGAAAAGCGCTATATAAGTGCAGGTTAGTTAGTAGTTAGTTAGTTAGTAACTGTCAATGAGACTTCTGCACCTCTCAGCAGTTATTTTGGCCCACTCCTCATGAGCAAACTGCTCCAGTTGTCTCAGGTTTGAAGGGTGCCTTCTCCAGACGACATGTTTCAGCTCCTTCCACAGATGTTCAATAGAATTTAGATCAGGGCTCATAGAAGGCCACTTTAGAATAGTCCAATGTTTCGCTCTTAGCCATTCTTGGGTGTTTTTAGCTGTGTTTTGGGTCATTATCCTGTTGCAGGACCCATGACCTGCGACTGAGACCAAGCTGTCTGACACTGGGCAGCACATTTCTCTCTAGAATACCTTGATAGTCTTGAGATTTCACTGCACCCTGCACAGATTCAAGACACCCTGTGCCAGATGCAGCAAAGCAGCCCCAGATCATAACAAAACCTCCTCCATGTTTCACAGTACAGACAGTGTTCTTTTCTTGGTATGCTTCATTTTTGCGTCTGTGAACATAGAGCTGATGTGCCTTGCCAAAAAGTTGCAGTTTTGTCTCGTCTGTCCATAAGACATTCTCCCAGAAGCTTTGTGGCTTGTCAGCATGCAGTTTGGCAAATTCCAGTCTGGCTTTTTTACGATTTATTTTCAACAGCGGTGCCCTCCTTGGTCGTCTCCCATGAAGTCCACTTTGGCTCAAACAAGGACGGATGGTGCGATCTGACACTGATGTACCTTGACCTTGGAGTTCACCATGAATGTGTTTAGAGGTTGTTCTGGGCTCTTTTGCTACCATTCGTATTATCCGTCTCCTCCTGCGGCCACGTCCAGGGAGGTTGGCTACAGTCCCGTGGATCTTAAATTTCTGAATAATATGTGCAGCTGTAGTCACAGGAACATCAAGCTGCTTGGAGATTGTCTTATAGCCTTTACCTTTAACATGTTTGTCTATAGTTTTCTTTCTAATCTCCTGAGACAACTCTCTCCTTTGCTTCCTCTGGTCCATGTTTAGTGTGATACACACCATGTCACCAAACAGCACAGTGACTACTTGTCACTCTTTAAATAGGCTGACTGACTGATTACAAGTTTGTAGACACCTGTGATGTTAATTAGAGGACACATCTTGGTTGAACATTTCCCTATGGTCACATTATTTTCCATCTTTTCTAGGGGTACCATCATTTTTGTCCAGGCCTGTTTCATAAGTTTGTTTTTTAAAATAATTCTGTTGAACCACTATTCAAAAGCACTGTCTGATTTTCATTGGTTATTTTTGATAGAATTTTTATTTATTACCACTTTTGTCAGATTCAAGTTATTTCTGTGACCATTGTGGGTTTTTCTTTCATTAACAGAGGGGCACCAACAATTTTGTCCACGTCTGTACAGTCCATTCTGCTACACACAAGGCTACTGTTTTCCTCTTCTTTTCTCTTCCTGCTCCTAGCTTACTTTTCACTGCCTGTCGGAGTGTGAAGAGATCAGCACAGACCTTGTAAGCCCGGGCGATGTCCGAGCCAGTATGAGTTGCTTTCTGATTGATCATTTCATAAAAATGCTTGCAAAGTATTTGAGTACCGCTAGCTTTTGCTGGACTAGCAGCACATTCTTGGCAGATAAAGGTATTATCAGTGGCAAGGACAAGCCAAGACAAACTGACTCCAGTATTTGTTGCAGTGACTGACCAGATGATAGGTTTGTTTATCTCTGCTCTTTGTGTAGTGCATGTCACGATGCACTGACTGGCACAATCCACCACAGACCTTGCGACAGATGTGTTTATCTGCCAGGATGTCCAGTCTCACCCCGTGTAACTGGGAGTGGTCCACCACAGACCTGTGGCAGATATTGTTTTTAGTTCTGCCAGGATGCCCTGTTTCACCCTCCACGCCCTTGGAAGGGCGTGGATGCCGGTTGAGTCACCAACAGCCCGACCCATGAGACAGGTAGTACCGGTTTTCATGGTTATCTGGTAGCAAGCAAACCAATGCCTGACCTGACAAAAAAAAAGGGGGGGGGGATGTAAGTCTCAGTTAAAAGCTGCCAATTTCTGACAAAAAAAGTGGAATTTTATGGGTAAGAAGCTGCAACTTTAGCAAAAAGATAAAAAAGGTGTAAATTTCCAACTGTTTACCACCTAAAATGCTGCAAATATAAGATTTGAGTAAAATGCTGCAAATTTAAGCTTTTTTTAAACTGCAGACTCAAGAGTAAGAAAAGTTCTAAATTCATGAGGAAAAAGCTGCAAAATTATGAATAATAAAAAGCTGCAAATTTTCAAGTAAGAAGCTGCACATTTCTGAGTAAAATGGCTGCAACTCTGCAGGAAAATCCTGCAAATTTATGAGAAAAATCCTCACATTTACAAACTAATGTTTCTAATTTACATGAAAAAGGATGTGATAAATTGGCGTGTGTTGGCCATTTTTTTAAATGACAGCCGTGAGGAGGAACTAAATGGTGGTGTTCGGTGGTGTTAAATCCTGCAGATCTGCACTAATCAGCAGGGAAAAGGAGAAGAAGAAGAGGAATAGGTGATCCACAGCAGCAGAAATAATCCAGTTAGCCCAGGAGGAGTAAACACATGACACCCCATGGCACCCAACAGATCACCCCCCCCCCCCCCCCCATGACATCAGTGGGAACAGCTGGGACAAACTTCACACTTCTGTCGATTTACATGTTCCCTCCCTATTTGAGAAATACACTTGTTGCTAAAAGCCAGTGGTGGGATGTGACAAAAAAAGTGCTTCGTTGTTGTATTTAAGCACAGTTTTCATGTAACTGCACTTCAGTAAAGTAGATTTTACAAGGACTGGGTTACATTTAAAATCATTTGTTTTTACTGTGGCCTCAGCAATAAGAAAGACTTAACACATTCAGTTGAATGGAATCTAGTACTTTAACTACTGTAGTTTATACTTCAAGAACAAGTACATTCAAATGTGAGTTTATGGTGCATATTTAAGGCACATATATGGCATGCTTGTATGGTACGCATTCTCCCCCACATGCATCCAGTAGGCATGATGGTGCAGACCCTACAGAGCAAACGTCCAAAGGAACAATGCCCCAGCAGGGACCTCGGCTAGGAGGTGGGTGCTGGGGAAGACGGAGGTCAGAGACAATGTCCCAACGGGAGCCCCCGAGGTGGAGAAGGGAACAGAGGCGCCAGCAAGTCTCGGAGGCTATATGTGACTGTGGGTTCATGTGTTTACTGAACTTCTGTGGGGTGAAGGTGTGAGATACTTGATGTGGGGGTTTAGTATCTCTGGAGTATAAAAGCTGTGAGGAAAGTTGGTTCTGTCTCTTTTCTGTTGAGAACTTTGATGATAGAAGATGTGACTTCCAATAAAGCTTTCCTGAGAAATAAACTCAGTCTCGTTTGTAAGGCATCTTCTACACTGGTGACCTACGACTAACTATGGCCGGTGGCGGCGAGCTTTCCGCACCGGACCCTTCAGGAGCCAGCCGGGTTAACGCAGCTACCATACTACAGCTGCCCGACTTCTGGCAACATAACCCGCGCTCCTGGTTTACCACTGTGGAGGCGCAATTCCACCTTCGGGGAATCTCAGCGGACGCTACGAGGTTCTACCATGTCGTCGCGAAGCTGGACAGCCTCACAGTGCAGCGGGTGGAGAGCCTGACCAACCACCCGCCCCAAGACAACAAGTATGACACACTGAAAGCTGCCCTCATCCGAGCCTTCACTCCCTCGCGGGAAGAGCGAGCAGAGAAGCTCCTGGCGCTGACAGAGGGAGAAGCAGACAGGCCAGCCGATCTGATGGCAAAGATGATGAGCCTGAGAGGCAAAGATGACGACAGTTTTATCTTCGTCCACCTCTTCCTCAGAACGCTCCCGCCAGCAGTGAGAGTCGCCCTGGCCAGCTCGCAGCCACTCGTCAACCGTGACTACCATGAGCCGGGACAGGTGGCGCAAGGCCTCGTCGACTCCCATAGACGGCGCGCGGCCACGACAGCAGCAGCAGAGATGACCGCCCCTTCGCGAGAAGGAGGGAGACCAGAGGCTGCGACACCGGATCCACTGACGGCAGCAGCGGCAGAGACCAGGAGAAGCGGAGCTGACAACGCCCTCTGCTTCTACCATCGACGTTTCGCCGAGAAAGCCCACAGATGCGTCCCACCGTGCCGGTACCAGCGCCAGGGAAACGGCAAGTCCAGGAGCCGGTAGCAGCTGCGACTGTCGGCACGAAGAACAGGCTGCTTTTCGTGACGGACGCGAATTCTGGGAAAGAATTCCTGGTGGACACGGGCTCCCAGCTGAGTTTTGTCAAGCCTACCTACGCGGACACCCTGGCGCCAGCCAGCGGCCCCCTGGTGTTAGCGGCGAACGGCTCCACGATCAAAACCTATGGGGAGAAGACGCTCCGCCTGTCCCTCCACGGGCGCACCTTCGAGTGGACCTTCGTTGTTGCTACAGTTAACAACAACATGTTAGGTGCTGACTTTTTGTGCTCAAACAGTTTGTTAGTTGACCTTACTAATAGACGTATTGTAAATGCACTGTCTTTCTACTCTATCTTCTGCACAGCTCGGGTGGCCCTGCCTTCTGCACATTCCAATGTCACAGCTGCGGGTGGTAAGTTTCATGCATTACTCAACCAGTTTCCAGCACTCACGGTCCCTACATTTTCAGCATCAGTTGCCAAACACGGGGTCGAGCATTTCATAAGTACTTCGGGCCCCCCTGTTTTTGCAAAAGCTCGGCGGTTGGACCCAGCTAAACTGGCCATCGCGCGCGAGGAATTCGCCAACTTGGAAAAACTGGGCATAGTCCGGCGTTCGAACAGCACCTGGTCATCACCCCTGCATATGGTACCCAAGGCTGACGGCTCGTGGCGCCCTTGCGGTGATTTCCGCAGATTAAATAATGCTTCAGCCCACGACCGCTATCCGATTCCGCACATCCAGGATTTTTCGGCGCATTTAGCGGGGGCGCGCATCTTTTCCAAAATAGATTTGGTGCGTGGTTATCACCAAGTTCCAGTCCGTGCGCAGGACATACCCAAAACGGCAGTTATAACCCCTTTCGGGCTTTTCGAGTTTTTGCGCATGCCTTTTGGCCTCAAGGGCGCCGCGCAGACGTTCCAACGCATGATGGATGCAGTGCTGCGCGACCTCCCTTTCGTGTTCGCTTATTTGGATGATATTTTGGTAGCCAGCGCATCCGAAGCCGAGCACGAAAGCCACCTCACAGCCGTTTTTCAGAGGCTCACAGAACACGGGCTGATCATTAACCCAGCGAAGTGCCAATTCGGGGTAGCGAAAATCGATTTTTTGGGACACCGCGTGTCGCCAGAAGGCGCGGTCCCGCTGCCAGATAAAGTGCGTGCGATAACGGATTTCCCCCAACCGCAGACGGTTAAGGCGCTGCAGGAATTTTTGGGGATGGTCAATTTTTATAACCGTTTCCTCCCAAACGCGGCACGGCTCATGCACCCATTGTACGCGGCATTAAAGAAGCAAAAACCTGCATCTAAGGTCGAGTGGTCCCCAGATCGGGAGCGCGCTTTTTCACAGGTCAAATCAGCCCTCGCGAACGCTGCGTTATTGGCACACCCGGTGCCGGCAGCTCGCATGGCGCTAACCACAGACGCCTCCGACGTGGCAGTGGGAGCGGTTGTCGAGCAACTGGTGGCAGGATGCTGGCAACCACTCGCGTTTTTCAGCAAAACGTTGCGCGATAGCGAGCGTAAATACAACGCGTTTGACAGGGAGCTTTTGGCCCTGCATTTGGCCATCCGCCACTTCCAGTTCTGGTTGGAAGGGCGCCGTTTTACCGCGTTCGTGGACCATAAACCCTTAACTTTTGCAATGGCTAAGGTTTCAGAGCCTTGGTCGGGCCGACGACAGAGGCAGCTGGCTGCAATTTCGGAGTTTACCACTGACATTCAACACGTGGCGGGTAAACACAATGTAGTGGCTGATTGCCTCTCGCGTGCAGTTGCAGCGACAGGCCCCCAGGGGGCAGATTTGGCGGCTGCAGACCTAGGTCAGGCTTGCGGCGCGGAAGCGCTCACAGCTCCGGTCTGCGTCGGGTTAGATTATGCAGCCATGGCCGCTGAACAGGTTGGCAACGCGGACGTGCGCGCGCTCCAGTCTGGGCCAACAGGGCTAAGGCTGGAGCACAGGGTGCTTCAAAGAGGCATGCCCTCCCTAATCTGCGATACCTCCACGGGGCGTCCCCATCCCGTGGTCCCGGCTGCGTGGCGTCGCCGTGTTTTTGACTTAATACATTCACTGGCACACCCGGGCGTCCGCGCGTCTATCAAAATGGTAGGAGAGAAGTTTGTTTGGCCGGGGCTGCGTAAACAAGTCAAAGAGTGGGCTGCAGCCTGCGCTGCGTGTCAAAGAGCAAAGGTACACAAACACACACGAGCCCCTCTAGAACCTTTTCACATCCCAGCCAAACGCTTTGATCATGTGCATATCGACTTAGTAGGACCTCTTCCGCTGTCCCAGGGGTTCACACACCTTTTAACCATGGTGGACCGCACCACGCGCTGGCCAGAGGCGGTCCCTCTGGCGGCAACCACAGCGGCAGATGTTGCACGTGCCTTTTTAACAGCTTGGGTCGCATGTTTTGGTATCCCGTCAGACATAACGTCTGACAGAGGACCCCAGTTTGTTTCCGAGCTCTGGTCGTCCATGGCACTCAGCCTGGGGGTGAAAATTCATCGCACGACCGCGTATAACCCCCCAGGCCAACGGTTTGTGCGAGCGCTTCCATCGGTCATTGAAAGCAGCCCTCAGAGCGGCTCTCACGGACACAAATTGGGTTGATAAGCTCCCATGGGTTTTATTAGGGTTGCGTTCAGCACCTAAAGAGGATTTGCAAGCCTCTCCGGCCGAACTCGTCTTCGCCCAACCCCTCCGGTTACCGGGAGATTTCCTCCCTGAGAACCCTGCTCCGGAGCACCTCCCCGCTCAGCTGCTGCAGAGCGACGTGGGGTCACACACCCTCCCCGGTCCCGTTCATCACAGTTTTCCACGTGTTTTTGTGCCCAAAGCCTTAAAGAATGCAGAATTTGTCTTTGTTAGACACGACGCACAGAGGTTAGGTTTAAGGCCACCTTACGATGGACCGTTCAGAGTGTTAGAAACCGGGGAAAAGCATTTTTTGCTCGATTTGGGAGACAGGAGGGACTTAGTCTGCATTAACAGACTCAAACCCACTTTTGTGTTAGCTGACGACCCAGTACAGTTGGCCAGAGCCCCCCGCCGCGGCAGGCCACCCGGGAGACGCTCTGCTAAGCTTTCACGACGATGTGTTAATGATTCTACTTCACAGATGCAGCAGACAGCCACAGGCAGAGCGAGACCTGCTCACAGCAGATATGGCAGAGAGTTGAAGCCCAAGCAGTGGGAAATGTGATCTGTTGTGCCAAGTTTTTTCTCTCTTGTTCTGTGTGGGGGTTTCATGATTCTATGCATTTGAAGTGTAACTTGTCCTTATTTGAACGTTTGGGGGGGTTATATGGTGCATATTTAAGGCACATATATGGCATGCTTGTATGGTACGCTTTCTCCCCCACATGCATCCAGTAGGCATGACGGTGCAGACCCTACAGAGCAAACGTCCAAAGGAACAATGCCCCAGCAGGGACCTCGGCTAGGAGGTGGGTGCTGGGGAAGACGGAGGTCAGAGACAATGTCCCAACGGGAGCCCCCGAGGTGGAGAAGGGAACAGAGGCGCCAGCAAGTCTCGGAGGCTATATGTGACTGTGGGTTCATGTGTTTACTGAACTTCTGTGGGGTGAAGGTGTGAGATACTTGATGTGGGGGTTTAGTATCTCTGGAGTATAAAAGCTGTGAGGAAAGTTGGTTCTGTCTCTTTTCTGTTGAGAACTTTGATGATAGAAGATGTGACTTCCAATAAAGCTTTCCTGAGAAATAAACTCAGTCTCGTTTGTAAGGCATCTTCTACAAGTTCTTTAATATGTTTACTTAAGTGGAAATTGTGCTGCTTTAGTTTTGGCACTTTATCTGTAATTTAACTTAAAAAGCAAAGAATTTGAGTACTTCCTCCAGCACTGCTAAAAACAACAGGGTGTGCAACTTGTTTCTTACCAGTCACAATACATTGCTGTGCCATGCTAGATGTTGTCGGTGTCAAAGCAGATGCTGCTTGGACTCTAGAATGAAAATACACACAACTTAAGTACATGCACAACACGAACGTGTAACATGTAAACAACTTTTAAACCAGGATTAACACCAGCTTATTTTGTCAGATGTTGTCGACACAAGCGCAAAATACAAGCAGAGCATGGAGTTAGCATTGATGTTAGCTAACTAGCTCATTGTCTGCATACAGGAAATGACGGTGCTATTTTTTCAAAGTGAGCTTTCCACCACTGGGATAAATAATGTAAAAGATGCATAATATCACATCACTCACCATCCTCTATCATGGTTTTCAACAATGATGCCGTGGTCGGGTTGAGGCCAGTCTGCCTCCCGTTATTTGTGAGTGGCCTTAAATTCATTTCAAGTCACTCCGTCAAGCTCTGTGATGGCCCCCGCCATGGGAAATTAGTCAGTGGTGCAGGTCATGACACCATCAGGGTATGCCTTCACTCCTAGCCAAGTTGCTAGGGAGAAATTCCTCTTTGGCTCAGTGGTAGAGTAGGAGGTGGTTGGGATCCTGGTATCATGAGTTCAATTCCCAGCCTGGGACATGAGGTGTGGGTCTGCCTTGCTGTGAGCAGAAGAGACCAGGTGAATGTCTACCTTGTCCAAGGGAAAAAGGGTGGAAGTGACTAGGTTCATATACCTTGGCATAGGGGCCGAGATGGATCTAAATGGTCCCAGGCAGAAATAAGCTATTCTGTCCTTGGCTCAGAAAAATGGGTCATAACAAGCTCCCTCTGGATTCTCTCATCAGCCAGCAAGCACAGAAAAGTCTGCACCTCTTCGTTGGACCACAGTGTCGATTTCTGTGAAGCCATTTGTTGTTGTTTACACTGACACTTGCTTGCTCCCTGCTGAAGATTTTTTGCAAGTGGTGACTGAAGATTCTGGTGAAGATGTCGCTTTCATGATGTTACGCCCTGACCAATCAGCGGCCTGCAGTCTGTTGATGTCACATTTTCAGCTCAACTCAGCATGGTTGGAACCCAACTGGAGTAGGTACGAAAGAAAACCCTACAAACCAAGTAGAGGTGAGGCAAGTTGGGCTGAGTAGGTACTAGTGGAAAAGGGGCTTTATAGTCTGATAGAGTTCCTTTAGTGCTTTACTCCTCTTACCAATGGCAGTAGGCGGGACATACATGGTGATTAGCAGGACAGATGTAAATTCTCTCGGTATGTAAAAGGGTCGGCACTTGATGATCATAAACTCCACCAATGGAGAACAGTGTTTGTATACAACAGTCGCATCTTGGCACCAAGCGTCACTGATGTAAACACACACACCTCCCCCACGGGTCTTCCCTCCTTCCATGAACACCCAGTCAGGATGATAGCATGTTAGCCCTGCTAACTCAATAGCAGAGTCCGGGATATTGTCATTTAAAGGGTACATGTAGTGAATTTTAATCAAAAGCTATTTCAAAGGATCAAATATGATACTAGTGGTTCCATCCAGTAATTTTGGTCATGATTCCTTCTCAAATACGCACGAGTTTCAAGTCCCTGCCCTCTCAGTCAGTCATGGTCAGAGACATTTTGTCTCCTCCATGGCCAATTTCAGCACGGTAGTGACACACAGTCGTTGCTTTGTGTGACTGAGTGGGCTGCAGTATAGCAGTCAACAAAGTTTCAACATCAGAATTTTATGTAATTTTTTACAACCATGTACAAGCAAATCTACCTGCATATAATTTAATGAAATAAAATTCTAGTATATCAAGATTTATTCAACATGCTCTGAAGTTACTTGACTAGGAACTTGCCTGTTCGTCAGGTCCCCTTCAGCTGCTGGTCCCCAGAGGTAACTGTGGATCATGCCGTCAATAAAAGCCATTTCCAAGGATGGTTTGTACGGTATATATCTGTGCAGGTTTTGCGCCGTTTTCAACTCGGCTCTAGACCCTCTGAGCATCTGCTGAACCGTGTTTACTCGTCTATGGTAAACATGTTACTCTTCCGCAGTAAAGCTGGAATCAATGAGTGTATGTCACTTCTGGCCGGCGATGGCTGCTTCGCATTGGTTTTGACCGAGCGGTTTTCATAGGATAAAATTATTCAGTATACTGACTGTAGGGGGTTATTTTTACTGAATGAACACATTTTTGGTTTACAAGTAATACCTAAGGCAGGATTAATATTGTTATAATGACCAGTACAGATTTCCTTTAACCACATTTCCATAAAGACAAAAAGACAGCAGTTCCGCACATCATGTTGCGTAGTTCTCGGGAACTGTATGTGGTCGAGGTTGTTGTCTAGTGAGTGTACTGTTATGTCCACAAACCTGGAATGAAGATGGACAAGGATGCTGTGCTCGAACTGAACTTTATTATGCAATGTTTAAGAGGTACATTGCACACTTAAGACTCGGTTATATCCCTGAGGATGAGCCAAAGCTAAGAGAGCCATGAGATGGCCGACTCTCCCCTATATATGGTGGCATGATGACGTCACCAGCATCATCACGCCGCACATTGTAAGGAATTGTATCATTACATCTCCCCCCCCCACCCCCCCGCATAACACAGAACACATTCAAATCAGCCCTCCCCAATTTGGTACACTTATGCAACTGAACAAACGCTAGTTTGAAGGGAAGTAAACAACTGTTACAATTACTGCTGTTAGCTCACGGGGTAGATAGAAGGGCCAACACAGAAAGGACCTGGCCTCTAAATCCAGTGAACAGTGGCTTTGAATTTTTCTGCTGTTATTACACCAAGTCTGACACAGAGTTCTGATTATAACATTTTAGTTTGTCTTTGACAAGCTGAAATAACATCCAAAACATATTCAGTAGTTTGAACTTTTTAAAAATAAAATTAAAACATTCCTGCCATGCAAATGGTATGATCCCTCCTCTCACCTTATTGCTAAATCTGACATACTTACATTCATATAAATGTTCATTTGTATGTAATGTCCCTTTCAAATAAACAAACTAAATTAAACTATTCTCTGCCCTGTACCTGCTGCATGCTCGAGCCCTGCCTGCAGCCAGCCTGACGCACACACACAGAGGAGTGTGGTAAATCCCGTAAGTAGCTCAAAGGACGTCTCACACTTCTTTACGTTTACCCATCATTCCCAACATTTTGTAATGATTACTAATCCTCATTTTGCTGCACCAAACCACAGATTACCTTTCATATTGTTAGGAAGGAGTTAGGTAAGATAGCTAATAGCAGACGTTTTCTTTAACGGTTGCATTGTCATTCAACCACTGTGCGCTGTTTGAATTCAAGAGAAAGAAGCTGTTGTTGTTTTGGTGTAAACAAATTATTAAAACCAAGCTGTTACTGTTTCAAGTCAAGCCTTTATTGTCATTGTATTCAATACAAGGTTTCAAGGTTGTCATAGCCAGGAGCGGCACTGGGGTTAAGCTCCCAGTGCTCATAAAATGCTCCTTATGGCGTGTGTCTCGAAAAGCCTCTGACAACTAAGTCCAACTCCTAGCCTGCTCGTGTGGTTTAGTCTCTAAGCCTGGCGGAACTGCTTTTACTAATAGGAGAAGGGGCGAGGGCGGATCTCTGGCGCCTTAAAACCAGATGCTTTGGGTAGATAGTGGCTTGTCAACCTGGGAAGGTAGCCCATCTAGGGGAAGGTAAACCCTGATTTCAAACCTCCGCTGCCTTGCGGCACACCCGGTCACAGGAAAGGCTTCAGGAGTCAACCCTGAGGAAAAATCCGGAGTCGGAGTCCCTAAGGCAGTTCTCTGTTGTGCTCAACATTGTTCTGGCAGCTCCTGCGACGGCGCTGGTGCCATACTGTAGCAGCCCTGCTGTTCCTTTGGATTCATCAGTGACGTGGAGAAGGGGAGACATGCTGCATGGGCAATATCTTGTCCTCCATATCTTCCTGCCCAGGCTTGAATCCTACCAACGCCCAACGCTGGAAGGTAGAACACCGGATCACTGGAGAGGACACTCCAGCTTTGCCTTTGGTGTAGACAAAACATGGGGAATGACAGTTACCGGTTATAAGCCACCGCTCAATTGGCGCAGAGCGCGGCGGCAGGGGTTGTTCCCGACGGTGGGAGGGATCATCGGATCTCACTGGACAGCTACCGCCTGCCTCAAGCTGGGCAGCCCCCGGCCAATAAGGTGTTGTCCCGCCACAGCTTGCTTTCCTCATTGGGTGCATGGGGATGAGGAGAAGTCCGAACAGCAGGCTGAGAACCTTCGCACCAGGCAAGACAAAAAAACAAAAGAGACCAACTCTAAAACTGGGAACTTGGAACATCCGCACTATGATGACAGGACTCGCTGCTAACCTCAAGGACATCAACGACACCAGGAAGACTGCCATCATCAATAATGAGCTGAAGAGACTGGAAGTGGATATCGCCACTCTCCAGGAAACACGGTTGGCTGACGCAGGCACACTGAGAGAGAAGGACTACGCATTCTACTGGCAGGGAAAGGGCAGTGACGAACACAGGGAACACGGAGTGGGCTTTGCAGTGAATAACACCTTGCTGAAGATGGTGGAACCGGGCAGCAATGGCTCTGCACGACTCCTCACCCTCCGCCTCAACACCACTCAAGACCCAGTCACCCTCGTCAGTGTGTATGCCCCAACACTGACAGCCACACCAGAGGCAAAAGACGAGTTCTACGAGAATCTCGCAACAACTGTCAGGATCATCCCCAACTCTGAACAACTCATTCTCCTTGGAGACTTCAATGCCAGAGTGGGTGCTGACCACGACTCCTGGCCCTCCTGTCTTGGACCTTTTGGCGTGGGCAGAATGAACGACAACGGACAGCGGCTACTTGAGTTCTGCACATATCACAATCTGTGCATCACAAACTCGTTCTTCAAGACCAAGCCCCAACACAAGGTTTCCTGGCAACATCCGTGCTCAAAGCACTGGCATCAGCTGGACTTGATCCTGACCAGGCACACCTCACTGAAGAACGTGCTAATCACCCGTTTGTTCCAGAGTGCAGATTACGACACAGACCATTCATTGGTGTGTTGCAAGGTCAAGCTGCAGCTGAAGAAATTCCATCGTGCTAGACAGCCTGGAAAGGCATGGATTGACACCAGCAAGATGGCCCAACCAGAACTTGTTGAGCAGTTTGCCTCCACCTTTGAGAAGAAACTTGGTGTACCACAAGAAGGAGAATCTGCAAAACAGAAGTGGGAAGAGCTGTGAAACACCATCCACCACACAGCCTTGGCTACCTTTGGGAGGAAGACCTTGAAGTCACAGGACTGGTTTGATACCAAGTTGACCGAGATGACCCCCGTCATCGAAGCCAAGTGCTCAGCACTTGCTGAGTACAAGAAGTACCCAAACGAGAAGAATCTCCAGATTCTCAGGGCTGCGAGAAGCAAAGTTCAGCAGACTGCTCGGTGCTGTGCCAACGAGTACTGGACTCAGCTCAGCCAAGACATTCAAACTGCTGCCATAAGAGGGAACATCCGTGGTATGTACGATGGCATCAAGAAAGCACTTGGTCCGGCTCAGAGCAAGACGGCCCCCCTCAAATCCTCCACTGGGGAGATGATCACAGAAAAGAACAAGTAGATGGAGAGATGGGTGGAACACTACTCTGACCTCGACTCCAGACAGAACACTGTGACACCGTCAGCCCTTGATGCCATCGACTGCCTGCCATCCATGGACGAACTTGACGCCGAGCCAACCATCGACGAACTCAGCAAGGCCATTGATAGCTTGGCCGCTGGCAAGGCACCCGGCAACGACGGCATACCCCCCGACCTGATCAAGCACTGCAAGACCACCCTACTGCTGCCATTGCATGACATCCTCTGCCAGTGCTGGAAGGAAGGTGCCGTACCACAGGACATGAGGGACACCAAGATCATCACCCTCTACAAAAACAAAGGAGAGAGAAGTGACTGCAACAACTACAGAGGCATCTTCCTCCTCAGCGTTGTTGGCAAAGTCTACGCACGAGTTGTTCTCGTTCGTCTACAGAAGCTTTCCGAACGTGTCTACCCCGAGTCTCAGTGTGGCTTCCGTGCTGAGCGATCGACGGTAGACATGATATTCTCCATCTGCCAACTCCAGGAGAAATGCAGAGAACAGAACATGCCCCTGTACGTCGCCTTCATTGACCTCACCAAAGCGTTCGATCTGGTCAGCAGAGAGGGCCTTTTCAAGATCCTGCCAAAGATAGAATGCCCACCAAAGTTGCAAAGTCTCATCGAATCGTTTCACACCAACATGCAGGGGATAGTGCAGCATGACGGCAACGTCTCAGAGCCATTCAACATACGCAGCGGAGTGAAACAGGGCTGTGTACTTGCGCCAACCCTTTTTGGGATTTTCTTTGCTATGCTCCTGAGGCATGCCTTCAGCACAGCAACAGAGGGAATCTACCTGCACACAAGATCTGACGGCAGGCTTTTCAACCTCGCCCGCCTGAAAGCCAGAACCAAAGTACGCGAGGCTCTAATCAGAGACATGCTGTTCGCAGACGACGCTGCAGTCACGACCCACACACAGCAGGAGCTTCAGACCCTGATGGACTGCTTCTCCCAGGCATGCAAGGACTTCGGGCTTACCATCAGCCTGAAGAAGACTAACGTCTTGGCGCAAGGCACGGAAGCACCACCAACCATCACCATCGACGACTATGAGCTGGAGGTCGTGAATCAGTTCACGTACCTGGGGTCCACGATCAGCAACAACCTCTCCCTTGATACAGAGATCGACAAGAGGAGTGGAAAATCAGCCTTCATACTCGCTCGCCTCACCACACGAGTGTGGGAGAATCCCAAACTCTCTGTCAAGACGAAGATGGCAGTGTACAACGCCTGCATCATCAGCACACTGCTCTATGGGAGTGAGACGTGGACAACATACGCCCGGCAGGAAAAGAGACTGAACTCCTTCCACTTGCGCTGCATTCGCCACATCCTGGACATATCCTGGCAGGACAAAGTGCCCAACACAGAAGTTCTGTCCCGCGCCGGCCTTCCCTCCATGTTCACTCTACTCAGGCAGCGCAGGCTCCACTGGCTAGGCCACGTTCACCGTATGGAGGATGGCAGAATCCCCAAAGATGTCCTCTATGGAGAACTGGCGACTGGCAGGAGAGACGTTGGCCGCCCACAGCTGCGCTTTAGAGATGTCTGCAAGAGAGACATGAAGGCCCTGGAAATCAACACAGAGCGCTGGGAGGACCTTGCAACGGACTGCTCCAAATGGAGAGGCACCCTGACCAGACAGCTCAAGGCGGGTGAAGAGAGACTGACTGCTGCAGCAGATGAAAAAAGGACCCGCAGGAAGAACCGCCACAGACCCAGCAGCACGGAGACCACCCACAAGTGCGACCTGTGTGACAGGGACTGCCATTCGCACATCGGCCTGTTCAGCCACAGGCGGTGCTGTTCCAGCAGAGTAGACGTTTAGGATTCTCTTCCATGGTCATCATAGACCGACGGAGGCCGACGATGACGATTCAATACAACGACATTAGAGATGCTCCTAAGGTGCATGACAACATATCACACAATAAATAATAAAAATCACTTCCACACACAATCCACAGTAGATAAAACCCTAAAAATCTGACATAACCTGCAAACCTGCAAATAAGGTTAAAGTGACATTGTATAAAAATGAGCATGAATGATAGTTATTGAGAGTTTAGTGCAATAATGGCCTGGGGGAAGAAATTGTTCCTGAATCTGGCTGTATGGGCTTTGATGGACCGATAGCATCTGCCTGACGGCATCATTTGAAACAGTCTATTTCCAGGGTGTGTGGAGTCTTTTGAGGCAGCAAGCGGTGGCAATGTCGTGTAGAGAGGGTAATGAGGAGCCCATGATTTTTTCAGCTGTGCGGATGATCTGCTGCAGTGATTTTTTTTCTCTGTAGCTGTGCTGTCTGCGTACCACACTGTAATGTTGTAAGATATGATGCGTTTGATAGCTGACCAGTAAAAAGTCACAAGCAGCTGTGTTAAGCAGTGTTAATGGTCCAGGTGATATTATTGGATATATGAAGCCCCAGGTACTTGAAAGAGTGAACCTGCTCCACACATGCTCCATTAATCCACAACAGTGTTGGATCTTCTCTGTTTTTCCTTCTAAAATCCAGGATGAGTTCTTTTGTTTTGTTAATATTTAATTTCAGGTTGTTTGTGTCACACCACCTCGACAGTCTCTGAATGTCATCTCTGTAGTTGGACTCATTTTCCTCTGTTACGAGTCCAATCACAACCGTGTCAACGGCAAACTTGATGATGATCTTAGTCCGGTGGGCTGGGGTCCACCGGGCTCTGTTGGAGTCAGGTGCACCCCAGCCCACCCGACTCTGGGAGGGCTGGGGTGCACCTGACTCTGGTGCACCCCAGATATATGAAAACTCCAACAGGAGTTTTTAATGTATCATCATGTACCATGTTTACTAACTAGAAGCCAGGGAGGAGATGTATGAAAGATAATAACTCTAACAAAATAGTGTGTGTGTGTGTGTGTGTGTGTGTGTGTGTGTGTGTGTGTGTGTGTGTGTGTGTGTGTGTGTGTGTGTGGTAGAGCTCACTGGGTGCTCAGCACCCCTAAAGCTCTAATCCTATCACTGTCCCTGATCCCAACCCAAAATAATAAAGATGTATCCTCACCTGATAAGAAGCAGAAGAGCCAAAGATGGTGAGTGTTCGTTGTCAGTTTAATCATGACGGTTGAAAACAAACTGCAGCAGAACAGCTTAGACCCCTCTGAGTGATTGGACAGGAAGATGAGGTTTGCTGTTTCCTTCTTATCTCATTAATTTATTTACTCCACCCACATGCTAATGATGACGTTGAAATATGTTTTGCAACATTAGAAATGATGAGCAACTTTATCCAGAGTTACAGCAGGAAGTATATCTGTGCCACTGAAAATAAGCAGCAGGGGTGTTAGAGCGGGATGGGGGGGGGGCACTTTTGTTAAATAAAGATAGAAGTCATTTAATTAGTCACCACTTACAGTTACTATTGTGGTAGAAATTCACAATTTATTATTCACATCTTTTATTGTAGTGGGAAATTGTTGCTCATATATTAACCTGTTGTGTAATTACTGATTTAGACGACATACTCAGTAATGTAGTGTCTACACACGGAGTGCATAGTGTAAGAGGTGAATCATTTTCAACCTATGTTTAGCATGCATGTCTTATCTCTCCTCTGTACAGAATGTTCTCAGCGAGCAGGGGAGTGGGTGAGCCTTGTAGAAAATAACTGATATTGTTGAGTAAGGTCAAGTCACATTCACTACTGTGGGCAAAATTTCTTAAATGTGATTACAATTCAGATCAGAATTTTACTGTTTACATGGATCCTGAAAAAGCTGATCTGATTAGGACATGTGTTTCCATATGTCACACGTTTGAACGGAATAAATCATTTTGACATGCGCGCATCAACATTTCAACATTCTGAAAATAGTAGAAGAAGAAGCAACTTCCGGTGTTAGCAAGCCCCGCTTCGTGTCGAAATGGACCTGTATTGTGTTATTCAGACTATACTTCTGCTTCTGCTGGTCTCCGTAATGAAGCTACAAGTACATACTTCTGCATATGAAGAACAGAGGGAGACAGCAGGACGATACAGACCAGTTTTGTTTTACTCCTGCTATGTTTTCCGCTAGCTGCTGCTAAGACAGAAATACGTCGCGTCAACGTGCGGCTGGTGTACAGACATGCGCAGTAGACATATTTTCTGCCCTACATTCGGAGTAAGTGTTTTCATGCGCACCATTCCGATTAACAATTGGCATAACCCACCCCTCTCAATCAGAATGAAATTTTGATCCTAATGAGCGTGATCAGGTTAGAATATTCAGATTGCCGTGTTTACATGAAGCATTTTTATTCCGATCAGGCTTTTAATCCGGTTACTTGTGTCCATGTAAACATAGAGCTTCCTCTTCTCCTGTATACAGAGAAATAAAGGTCATCCAACTGGCAGATTCGTCTCTCTTTATTTCACTTCAGGACATTAATAAAGGGCTATAAAATTCGGTCCCACTATTTACTTCTTTTCAAAAGCAATTGAGTTACTTTACCAATTACTGCATGATTAAAGTAGTTAGTTACTTGGAAAAGTAACTTTCACATTACTTTTAAATGTATACTTAAATTATCTTGAACACATAGCAAGATAATTTAACAATTAGGGCATTATATTACAGGCTGATTATTATTAATGGCAGGCTAAAAACAGACTAATGTTCCATATGAGATGCTAGCAGTCCTGCTAGCTTGTGGTCCAGCCTGCTAATATTCCCTAGTGTCTTATGTACATGTGATCAAATAACTCCTGTTTCTGTTAGTTTGGTTTTAAATCATCCTGTCAAAACATTCATGGTGAAGAAGGAGTGAAATTGCCATAAAATGAGATACTGATGGATGCATATTGTGGCATTGCATGCTCTGGTATCCTGGTGGCCAATTTCTACCGCCGTTTTGTTCCTAATTACAGCGTGATCGCTCTCCCCTTGACCTGTCTCATGTCCCTCAAGGTGGCTTTCCGGTGGACGTAGGAGGCTGCAGTGGCATTAACTGCCCTCAAGGGGGAGTTCTCGTCCTCTCGTGTCCTGACACAGGTGGATCCCTCTCTTCAGTGCCTGGTCGAGGTGGACGCTTCTGATTCCGGGGTAGGGGCAGTTCTCTCTCAGCACTCTCCAGTGGATGAGGTGATCTGTCCCTGCGTATTCTTCTCCCGTTGTTTGTCCCCGGCGGAGAGGAATTATGACATCGGTGACAGGGAGCTCCTGGTGGTGAAGCTCACCCTGGAGGAGTGGTGTCACTGGTTGGAGGGGGCCACTCAACCCTTCATTGTATGGACATAAGAATTTGGAATACCTGAGGACTGCGAAGCGGCTGAATGCCCGTCTGGCCCGTTGGTCACTGTTCTTCGGGTGTTTCAATTTTACTATTACTTATCGCCCCGGGGCTAAGAAAGCCAAACCGGACGCCCTCTCCAGGCAGTTCGCTTCGGATGTGGCAGAGGAGCATGAGCACACCATTCTCCCAGCCTCTTGTGTCGTTGGCGTCCTCCCGTGGGGCATCAGGGAAAGGGTCCTGAGAACGCAGGAGGTTGAGCCTGACCCGGGTGGTGGACCCGCGGAGCGGCTGTTTGTCCTCTTGTCGATCCGGGGCGAGGTGATCCACTGGGCCTATTCCTCCAAGTTTTCGTGCCATCCAGGGGTGACTCGCACAGTGGAGCTCCTGCAGAGATCGTTCTGGTGGCCGGCACTTCGGAGGGACATCATCAACTATGTCCACGCCTGTCCTCAGTGCGCCACTGGGAAGACATCTTCTTCTCTGCCTGCCGGTCTCCTTCACCCATTGCTGGTTCCCAGCAGGCCTTGGTCCAAATATCGCCCTGGATTTCGTGACTGGCCTCCCTCGCTCCAACCATTACACCACTGTTCTCACCATTGTGGATCGTTTTTCCAAGGCCGCCCACTTTGTTCCATTACAGGGGCTCCCTACGGCGCGGGACACGGCGGATCTGCTGGTGCAGCACGTGGTGCACCTTCATGGGATTCCCATCGACATCGTCTCCGATTGGGGTCCCCAATTTGTGTCCCGGGTTTGGAGGGCATTCTGCAACGCGCTGGGGGCAACAGTGAACTTGTCTTCCGGTCATCACCCACAGAGCAACGGGCAGTGCGAGCGGGCCAATCAGGAGCTGGAGGCTGCTCTACGTTGTGTCATCGCCTCCAGTCCCTCATCCTGGAGCAGCCATCTCCCCTGGATTGAGTATGCCCACAACTCAACCGTGTCCTCGGCGATTGGCATGTCCTCTTTCAGGGCCTCTCTGGGTTACAACTCTCCACTTTTTCCCAAGGAGGAGAGGAACATGGCTGTACCATCCATCCACGCCCACCTGAGGCGCTGTCGCCGGCTCTGGACAGCCACTTGCAAGGCCCTTCTTCGCACGGCTGAACGCAACGCTAGGACCGCGAATCGCCGCAGAAGACCGGCTCCTCAGTACCAGGTGGGTCAGCAGGTTTGGCTGTCAACTTAGCATATTGCTCTGAAAGCTGAAAAAAGAAAGTTGGCCCAACGCTTTATTGGCCCCTTCCCTATTGTGCGTATTGTTAACCCTGTGGCTGTGCGCCTGGCTCTCCCCCCTCCTCTCTGTATCTGTCCTACGTTCCATGTCTCCCAGGTGAAACCCGTCTGTTCCAGCCCCCTCTGTCCCCCTCCCAAGGCTCCACCCCCACCAGTGTTGATCGATGGTGACCCGGCTTGGAAAGTCAACGCCATCCTGGACGTCCGCCGCTGGGGTCGCGGTCTGCAGTATCTGGTGGACTGGGAGGGGTATGGCCCCGAGTGGAGATCCTGGGTATGTCCGTCATTTGTGTTAGACAAACACCTCGTGAAGGACTTCCACCAGACGCACCCAGGTAGGCTGGGTCAGGTGCCGGGAGGCACCTCTCGGGAGGGGGAGTACTGTCATGGCTCCCTCTGGGCCATTATCCTGCTACAGCTGCACGCACACCTGCTCCCAATCTCCCATGGGCTTTATAGCTTGCTTTGCCTGAGATCTGGCACGGAGCCGTCTGTCGTCCTGCCTACAGAATACATCTCTCGTCAACAGCCAACTTCCTGGCCTCTTCATCCCTCACCCGAATCGTCTCCTCACTTCAAGTAAGCCTGATTCCCACCACCTTGTTAGTCATCTTCCCCTGTGCACAGGTGGATTTCCCCAGCGGCGGAATTTCCCCTCTTGGCAGCGGTACGAGCCTCAATCACTCCAACAGGGCTACCTGCCCTATCCCGGCGTTGGCCGAGAATGCTGTCTCCCTGGCTGCAGCCCCTGAGCCAATCTGAGCATCCAACTTCCATCTGCAAAGTAAGCCCCAGTCATTACCACGCTCCGTTATTGGTGGACTGTGCTAACATCTGTGCTCTGTGTCATTATAGGGTTGCCAGGCTGAACGGCGTTCTGCTCTCCCCCGGTCACGACGTCATCACTATTCCTCACCTCTTCATACTCTGCACATACAACACACGCACTCACACACTCACTTGGAACAAATAAAGATAATTGTATTAACTTGAACCTGTTATGGTTTGAGCGCCGATCTCGTCCGTGCTCGAGCCATGCACCATTCCTGGCCATCTGGCAGCTGTGTTCCCCTTTTGCTCTCCGAGCTTTTATTGTGACAGTGCTCGGAGGGGCTTCCGGCTGTCAAAGCTGTCAGCTGTGTCACATTTCGCCTCATCAGCGGCTCCCTACTTAAGAGGGCAATTGGGAGAGAAATGTGTGGCAGTCTCGTCAGAATCTGTTCACGGTCAAACATTATTGGAGCATCCCTCTGTTCATTCGTTGACCATTCCTCCTCTGTGACTGTAAGTGCGTTATCTTATGTTCCCATTATTTCCTGTCTTCGATGGTTGTTGTCACAGTGTGTTTTAGCCCCCGTGGCTCATTACTTTCTATTACTTGTATGTTATCTTGTGTTTGTGATTAAAACATCAATGCAAACCTCACCGGCGACTCTTGGCGTCTTATGGTGGCTCGCGAGGGCCACCGCTTGACAGAACCTGAGCTTGTGTTCCCTGGGTCTGATAATTATGTCGTCCTCCCCCCTTTACAAAGTGCAAAAACACACACTCAAATCAAACCCACCCTAATTTGGAATCACAATCACACAACACACACTAAACTAAAAGCAAAACTAAGGCCTAAAACACTCACTCATACAAAAAAACCTAAAGTAGGGCCGGTGGGTGGATTACCACATGGCCCGCACGTCACAGTGGGTTATTGTGCTACTGGTATCACTAAAGTCTCTTTATTGAACAACTAAAAAAAAAACTGCCTTTCTCCTAGACTAAACAACAAATGAGCTATAAACACAACAAAGTCTGTCAGCACAGTCATTCAGGAGAATGGTGGGACAGGCAGGGGGTCCCTGGGCAGACCTGTCGCAGGCACGCCCCTGGAGGTGACAGGTCCCCGGGGCGAGGACCGATCTTCAGAACGTTGGAGCCCAGATCCCAAACCACCTTCACCGACTCCTGTCCAGCCTCCCCACCTGGAGTGTCCTCCTGGACACGTCGCAGCTGGTTAGCGTGCCTCATTGAGCCGTCAGACAACTGGAAGCACACCATTCCCAACTTCACCACTATTCTCAGGCATGCCCAGTGTTTTGCCGGCTGTTGTCTGGCCCAACATCGCCTTGGTTGTTCATTGCCCCGAACCTGAACCTAGTCCATGACCTGAAACGGGACCTTACTTGGCCTGATGTGCTGCTGAACATGCGGTAACTCCATGCTCTGTGGTCGTGCCCCACCCTCTTCTAAGAAAAACGCAGTGGTCACCGTCGTGGCAGCAGACCCCTCACCCAACTGCGGCCAAGTACTGACGGTGTCTGGTGCTTTCATGGTGTCGCTCATTGGCACGGGTGAACCGCTGTCATGCTTGGCCCCCTCAACTACCTCTCGCTGAGTGCAGACACTGATACTTTCCCGTACCAACACCGAGCTAGAACTGGCCGACTTGAAAGCGAGGGTGCTCGTCAGCTCTTCATCCCAAACCACGCCCTCTTTGATCACAGCAGCCCGCAAGCTCTAACGACCACAACCAGATCATTTGTTCCCAGTGCTGTCCTTGATGGCGAAACCCAGTCCATAGAATAGGTCACACCCCATGATGTCATTGCCTTGCATCGCCACTTGGAACGTGAAGTTGTGCATCGCCTCAGACTTGTAATGAACAGTCAACTCCACAGTCCCGACAGTGCACAGCCTGCTACCACCGTAGCTGTATAATGGCGCTGAGTTACTTCTAATCCTGTGGTAGGGGAAAAACTTTTTCACCGTGGCTCAATTTAGCATTGACCGCACTGCCGCCATGTTGAGTAACAGTGGCACTTCCACACCGTCTAACTCCATCGTACAATACGAACACCTGTTGGTGCTGGGAATCACCAAGTGGATGGTTGTCGGGGGCGGGCGGGGTGATTTTTTCCGTGTGCTCCCGGGTCAGACAAACGACACACCCTGGCATAATGATTCAAGCGTCCACATTTGCTGCATCATTTCCCTCTTGCCAGGCACTCTCTCGCTTTATGGCAGTGTGTCGTGGACCCACAACCCCTGCAAAAGGGGTTTCCCAGGGCAGACCTTCGGCTAGCAGCATTGGTTTCATAATCTTCATCCAAGCTATTTTCGCTATCAGAGTCCACGACATTAGCTGAGGCAGGCGGCTCTGGCGGTTTCTGTGACTGGTGCCAGTTTAGCAGTGGTGAGCACTGGTGCCAGTTTAGGGATGCTAGCTTATTGGCCACCTCCAACTGGAGAGCTAGCTTGACAGTGCTAGCTAGCGTTAAGTCATTAGGCACCATCAACAGCCTAGCACGCAGTCCAGCATTGCACGTGTGCTCAGCCAATTGGTCTCGCACCATCTCGTCTTCCAGCTGCCTAAAATGGCACTCGCTAGCTAGCTGCCTCAAATCAGCGACATACTGGTGGATAGGCTCACTTACACATTGGCGTCTCTGACTAAAATGAATTCTTGTATAGTCACACTGTCTGGGGTGGTGAAAGGTTAGCTAGCAGCTCCATGATGTCCTCGTATGAGTCTGATGCGCTGAGCATCCATCAGACCCTCTGGCCCTCAATACCCAGGTTATGGACAAGGAGCGCACATGCCCTCACCTTATCGAGCTTCCCGAGGTCCAGCGCCGTGATGTACATTTGAAAGGCCTCAGGTCAACAGGGCCATGGCACCGGTGGCTATCCCAGGAGCTCAAGGAAGGGATGGAGTGGTGTGACACATGCCTCCATACGTTAATCCTCAGTCACCAAATGTTACGTCCACAAACCTGGTGATGAATGAGGCCGACAGAGACGTATCACTGAAGTGTGTTAATTAAAGGTTTAGGAACACCGTACATATAATGTACCCAGCGGAGTCAACCGGCACAAGAGGAAGTCCTCATGGCAGCTGCCCCTTAATATAGGGCGGTGTGATAATGCAGCAGGAAGGTGGTGTCATCACACCGCACTTCACAATAAATCCCCACATAACACAGGGTGTGGCTTAATGGAGTGAAAGCGCAGGAAGACACACAGAGCTATGTTGTAAAATGTAGCCTATATTTCAGTAATGTTTCTGGGAGAATAAGGCTCAATTGGAAACTAGCACTGGATTATTTATGACTGTAGACCACAGACCACAACTGTGCAGCTGTAAGCTGTCAAAATTACAGGAGAAAGAATGAGGGCAGGTTACAGATTTCCTACTGAAACAATCAGACAGAGAAACTGATCTCAGCACTGAAAAGAGCTGCCCCCCTTCAACAAATAGAAACCAGCAAAAACAGTTGAACCCACAACAGCCCTCATTTATCAAAAGTGCTTAGAAATCAGCACACATTTGGGTGTAAATATGATCATACAAAAAGGTCTATGTGGTATTTATGGAACCGTGTGGATCTAATCAGTCTCAATCTGTTTGACTAAATGTTGCCCATGTTGTCATTTTTAAGCATGTTGGCAAACATGGTAATTTATTACTTACTATTAAGAAGCACAGAAAGACGTCCCAAACAGCTGTCTGATGGCTGTGCGCTTTGGCTCAGCTCAGCTACGGCTCTCTGTCATCTCTCAATAATGTGTAGAAATGCACAAGACAAAATAAAATAATTTTCCCACATCTTCTCTGCTGTTCTGAATTTCTCGTGGTTATCTGGAGAACTTTTTTTAAACCCAAATGCAGCAGATCACCTGGACCAGGCATTTCTGTGCGTAAACCTTTATTGTGGTTAACGGATAATTTGTAAGGGAAAACTATAATGAGATACTGTACTACATAACAAAAAACTTAGTCAAAGAAATACTTTGTAGAATATTTTAACACAGTGTTCACACAGGAGACTTACAATACAGATATACAAATACAGTAATAAAATGACAACTGAAAAATCCTGCAGCTCCACTGCAAAAATATTTCAGATAAATTCAGTTTTATACATTCCATCAAATAACTACTTTTTTTCCAAAAAAAAAAAAATCTGCTTAAATCTGTTTTAATATTGGCTGCAGTAACATAAATATGGATAAAATGTTTATAATAACAACAGCCACTTTAGTCTTTAAAGTAAATCTTCAAATTTTTTTTTTTTTTTAAGGTGCCGGAAGGATAGGCGGCCGTACCAGCAGCAACTCTCTCTTGTCTTTATGTTTTTATCAGCTTATTCTTGTATATAGTGTGTCTCTTTTTCACCAGGGCTCAGTAGAAAGACTCGGATTAACGACTGGACCAAGTTTTTTCTATTTTAGCCCCGGTCTTTCTCTTATTTTTTTCTCTTCCTCGGGTAATGGAGATCAACAGAGGTGGGGGTGGACGCATTGTTTACACATGCAACCAGTTGATCGCGCTGAGGAGCCAGGCGCTGGGAGCCCGGCTACCGGGAGCAAAGCATCTCATCCCGCATGAGCTCAGGAGGAAACGTTGAGGAAGAAGGGTTGGAGCCAAAGTGAGGATGAGGGGAAGGAAGCACAAACTGATTGTACCAAATTTCATCACTGGGAATGTGCGGTCGCTGGGAAACAAAGTAGGTGAGCTCACAGCGCTGGTCAGGATGCAAAAGGAATATCGTGAGTGTAGTATCATGTGTTTTACAGAGACGTTGTTACACTCACAGATTTGCGGATGTTAACGTAGCGATACCTGGCTTTAAAACTATCCGGGGGGACAGGGATGTTATAAGTAGCGGGAAGAAGAGGGGAGGAGGATTGGCACTTCTTGTGAATGAAAGGTGGTGTAATCCTGGACACATTTACAGCATGTGAAGGAAAAGCGCTGCAGTACGGACATTGTACTGCTGGCTGTGAGTATGCGACCCTATTTTATGCCTTGAGAAATGACGTGTGCCTTGGTAATTATCGTCTACGTCCCTCCGTCAGCTGATGCACTGGTGGCCTGTGATGTCATCAGCTCCACTACTGCCGCATTACTGGAGAAGCACCCAGACACATTTATGGGCATCATGGGTGATTTTAATCATGTCTCACTGGGAAAAACACTATCAAACTTTCACCAGTTTGTTGACTGTCCCACCAGAGAAAATAAAACACTGGACTTACTGTATGCCAGTGTCCGAGATGCATATAGTGCCACAGCTCTACCTCCCATTAGCAAATCAGATGACTGCATGGTCATGTTATCACCCAAGTACGTTCCCCTTGTGCAAAGACAGCCTGCTTATACATGGATTGTGAGGAGGTGGACGCAGGAGGGTGCTGATGCACTACAGGACTGCTTCAAGATGATGGACTGGAACGTACTCTGTGAACCACATGGGGTGGACATAGACAATATGACCGACTGCATCACAAAATACATCAGATTCTGTGAAGACACAACCATGCCAGCTCAGACCATACACTGTTTCCCCAACAACTGACCATGGGTCACCAGTGACCTGCAAGCACTTCTGAACAAGAAGAAGAGAGCTTTTAGGTCCGGAGACAAGGAGAGACTGAGGAGAGTGCAGCACGAGCTGAAAAAGATGATGAGGAGGTGCAAAGACAATTACAGGAGGAAGTTGGAGGATAAACTCAGGCAAAACAATGCTAAAGATGTGTGGATGGGAATGAAACAAATAACTGGGTGCAAGGGGAGAGTCAGACAGACATCTGGGAGCCTTGAGAGAGCTGATGAGCTGAATCTGGTTTTTAATAGGTTCAACTCACTGTCTGTCACCCCTCAACACAGCCAGGCTCCCCACCCCTCCCCCACACCCTCCTGTGCAGCACCTCTCTCTACCCCCCCAGGGGACACAGCCCCCCCACATCACTGTGACTACAGACCAAGTTAAGAAACAGCTGGAGAGACTCTGTCAGCGGAAGGCGGCAGGCCCTGATGGCATCTCCACTAGGATCCTGAGGACCTGTGCCAACTAGCTAGCTGCAGTACTGAAACACCTGTACAACTTGAGCCTGAGTCTGGAGAGAGTACCGATGCTGTGGAAGACGTCCTACCTGATTTCTGTCCTCAAGAAGTCGTCTCCATCTGACCTGAATGACTATTGACCGGTTGCCCTCACATCTCATGTGATGAAGGTCCTGGAGAGACTGGTCTTAGCCCACCTGAGGCCGCAGGTGAAGACGTGGCTGGACCCTCTGCAATTTGCATATCAGCCCTATTTATGAGTTGAAGACACTGTCATCTACCTGCTGTAACAAGCCCATCTGCACCTGGATGGAGGAGGAGACACTGTGAAAATCACGTTTTTTGATTTCTCCAGTGCCTTTAACACCATCCAGCCACTGCTGCTGGGTGAGAAGCTGCAGGTGATGGGGGTCGACAGCTCTGTGATCTCCTGGATTACTGACTACCTGACAGGCAGGCCACAGTTTGTCCGGCTGGGCAGTGTCTTGTCTGGCGTGGTGGTGATACCATACGAGAGCTCCACAGGGGACTGTGCTCTCTCCTTTTCTCTTCACCTTATAGATCACTGACTTTCAGTACAACACTGAGTCATGCCACCTGCAGAAATTCTCTGACGACTCAGCTGTTGTTGGGTGCATAAGAGGGGGCGAAGAGGGGGAACACAGGGCACTGGTAGATAGATTTGTGTAGTGGACTGAGCAGAATTACCTGAGGCTGAATGTCAGCAAGATCAGAGAGCTGGTGATTGACTTCAGGAAGAAGAGGACGCCTTCTCAGCCATTGCAGATTGGGGGGAAGATGTGGAGGTGGTTGAGGACTACAAATATCTGGGTGTCAGGATCAGCAACGGGCTGGACTGGAGATCCAACACCGATGTTGTGCACAAGAAGGGGATGAGCAAACTTTACTTCCTGAGGAAGCTGAGATCCTTCAACGTGTGCAGCAGGATGATGGGGCTTTCCTACCAGACCATTGTCACCAGCACCATCTTCTTTGCTGCTGTCTGTTGGGGTAGCAGTATCAGAGCCAGCGACACCAAGAGACTTGACAAGATTATCAAGCGGGCTGACTCTGTAATTGGTCTCAGGCTGGAGACCTTTGAGACAGTGGTGGAGAAGAGGACACTAAATAAACTGTGATCCATCATGGACAATCCTGATCACCCTCTCCACCACACACTGGACAGACAGCAGAGCACTTTCTCCAGCACACTGCTACAGCTTTGCTGTCAAATGGTCAGATACAGGAAATTTTTCCTGCCACATGCCATTTCACTCTACAATAACTCACTGTGATGTTGTATTCTGGTCATAACTATGCTACCATACTGCATCTTACAGGCTAACTGGTACCTCACATTTCACTCTGCTCCTGATAGTCCTGCATTGCACAGAGGTTATGATTCATGTGTTTTTATGGGTCACCATCTATTCATCTATGATGTAGATAGGTTTTTTTTAGTAATTTTAATTTCCATGGGTAATTCCTTTGTCTGTTATGCTGTGTGTGTTTCTGTCGTTTGGTTGTCTACTGTCATGCTGCTGTTACACTGCAATTTCCCAGTTTGGGATCAATAAAGTGCATCTATCTATCTATCTATCTATCTATCTATCTATCTATCTATCTATCTATCTATCTATCTATCTATCTATCCATCCATCCATCCATCCATCTATACAGTTGTGCTCATCGGTTTACATGCCCTGGTAGAATTTGTGATTTTTTGGCAGTTTTTCAGAAAATATGAATGATAATACAAAAACTTTTCTTTCACTCATAGTTAGTGGTTGGATGAAGCCATTTATTAGCAAAAAATTGTGTTTGCTCTTTTTTAAATCCTAATGACAACAGAAACTACCCAAACAACCCTGATCAAAAGTTTACATACCCTAGTTCTTAATGCTGTGTATTTGTTGCCTTTAACATCAATGACAGCTTGACGTCTTTTGTGGTAGTTGTGGATGAGGCACTTTATTTTCTCAGATGGTAAAGCTACCCATTCTTCTTGACAAAAAGCCTACAGTTCTTGTAAATTCTTGGGCTGTCTTTCATGAACTGCACCTTTGAGATCTCCCCAAAGTGGCTCAGTGATATTGAGGTCAGAAGAATGAGATGGCCACTCCAGAACCTTCACTTTTTTTTACTGTAACCAATGACAGGTTGACTTGGCCTTGTGTTCTAGATCATTGTCATGTTGGAATATGCATGGAAGTGCATCCCATGTGCAGCTTCCCATGAGTGCAAATTTTTTTCAGTACTTTCTGATACCATGCTGCATTCATCTTGACATCAGTTCTGACCAAGTTCCCTGTGCCTTTGTAACTCACACATCCCAAAACATGTGATCCACCTCCGTGTTTCACAGTAGGGATGATGGACTTTTCATCATAGGCCTTGTTGACTCCTTTCCAAATGTTGCGTTTATGGTTGTGGCCAAAAAGTTCAATTTTGGTCTCATCACTCCAAATAACTTTGTTTCAGAAGTTTTGAGGCTTGTCTCTGTGCTTTTTGGCATATTGTAAGTGGGCTGCTTTGTGGCATTGGTGTAGTAATGGCATTCTTCTGGCGACTTGACCATGCAGCCAGATGGGAATGCCACAAAGCTGAGCGCAGGTGGACGAAGTACAAGTTGCAGGTATCATTTCAAATCTTAAAGAACTGCTGGCATCACTACCAGAACTGTGTTAAAGAGGCTAAAAGAGAACATCTATCTAATATTATTGCAGCAAACTCATGACCCATGTGTGTTATTTAAAACTATTGATTTTGTTCTTAATGCCTCACCATCTATCAGTATGGAAGTATCATCTGTAACGTGCAATGACTTTTTACATTTTTTTAATGATAAGGTCACCACCATTAGGGCTCTCATCCCAACTGCTGCCTCTGACCCCTCGGTGTCTGTCCCTTGCTCTGCTGTTTTCAGTCAGTTTGAGCATTTGACCCTGCTACAATTACAGGACGTAGTTGAACATATTAAGCCCTCAGGTTCCCCTTGTGATGCGCTCCCTCCTCGATTTTTTTAAAGAAGTCTTTTCTAGCATAGGTTAGTCAGTTTTAACCATTTTAAACAACAGTTTATCTTCTGGTGGGGGTCCTGCAATTTTTAAACATGCAGTAGTTAAACCCCTGATTAAGAAATCTGGTCTTGATCACACTGTGTTGGCTAATTTTAGACCAATCTCCAAGCTGCCTTTTATCTCAGAAATATTGGAGAAAATAGTTTATTTCCAGTTGAAGGCTTTTTTTTTTGGATGAGCATGATATCCTGGAGGTATATCCTCCACAGTATCTGCTGCTGGCTAATATATATTTTAACTGTTGACCAGTATCACTTAATCTTATCCTACACTTTATTACATGTATAGTTTATTTCTCTTATCCTATCATGTTTAATGTTGCAGCATTGTACCGAGACAAATTCCTAGTTTGTGTACTACATGAACAATGGCAATAAACCTGATTCTGATTCTGATTCTGATTCTGATTCAGGTGTTTCAATTTGGTTTTAAAACCCTACATAGTACAGAGTCAGCACTATTCTTCTTTCATCTGCTCCCTTTAGGGGTCTCCACAGTGGATCATCTGTCTCCATCTCACCCTATCCCTTGCATCTTCCTCTCTAACAACAACCTTCTCCATGTCTTCTTCATTACATCCATGAATCTTCCCTGTGGTCTTCCTCTTTTCCTCCTGCCTGGCAGCTCCATCTTTAACATCCTTTGTCCAATATATCCACTATCCCTCCTCTGTACATGTCCAAACCATCTCAGCCTTGCCTGTCTTACTTTGTCTCCAAACCACTCAACCTGAACTGTCCCTCTGATATACTCATTTCTAATCTTGTCCCTCCTAGTCACGCCCAATGAAAATCTTAGCATCTTCAATTCTGCCACCTCCAGCTTCACTTCCTGTCTTTCTGTCAGCACCACCAGATCTCCAAACCAAACATCATAGCAGGTCTCACTACTGTCTTGTGTTACACCACACTCTCGCCAGTCATCAGCGCCAGCGGCGCGCACACCTGCGTCTCATCAATAACTGGCTATTTAAACCCCTCTGCCTTCTGTTTCGGCCTGGAGTCGTCTGCTCTACAACGCTCCCTAATCTGCAGCGCCTGTCCCGGTTCGCACCAACCAGCGCATCATCTCCTAAGCACGTAAGCTGCACCCCTTACCTTACCTTCTCTCCAGCTTCTCCCCTGTGCACAGGTGGATCTCCAGGGCGGCGGAATTCCTCCTCCTTGCCTCTCCTTTGCCTTTCTCACACCAGCTCATTGGGAGCACGCAGCCGCGCTGTCCTCCAGGTTACAGCTGCAACGCCAACCCCAGCCACCTTCTCGCCTGCACATGAGCAATACATTGTTGTTATTTCCCACGGGGCGTGTGACTGTGACTAATACTCTGCCCTGCTCTGTCCTCAGGGTTACCTGGCAGCACGGCGAGCTGCTCCGCCCTTGATGCATGCTGTCCACCCACACCACATCCACCCTTCCACTCATGCACTCATACACAACCTGTTGTGTGAATAAAAGCCTTAAATCTTCCCGAGCCTGTGTGTGTGTTCCCTGAGGCCGTCGTCATGTCAGTACGACTCCAGCAAAGTGGCTCAGCGGACAGCGGAGTCACGCACCGTCTTTCCACCCTTGAGGCTCGGGTGGATTTAATCGCTCTTCAACAACAGGTGGTTTTCGATGAACTCACCCTAATCATTCAATTATTAGGTTGCCTGGATTTTCCACAGGCCTTCCCTCCGGCATCTTCCGGTGGGCCAGCTCCAGCTAGCCCAGCTAGCTCAGAACCACGGACCCAACTCACTCCCATCCAGACTCCCGCGCGCTTCAGCGGTAAACTCGGTGAGGCGCGCGGGTTTCTCCTACAATGTGAGTTGGTGTTCCAGCGCGTCCCCAAGGACTTTCTTTCTGATCATAGCCGTATTGGGTATGTGGCTAACCTTTTGGAAGGGCGAGCGCTAGCTTGGGCCTACGCTGTCATGGCGAGGCCCAGCAACGCGGACCTGACCTACGCCCAATTCGGAACTTCCTCCTGCAGCATCTTCACCCGCAGTCTAAATTCCTCCCTTCAGGACGAGCTGGCCTCCCGGGATTTGCCGGACCGGTTATCCAATCTAATCTCCCTTACCATAAATTTGGATAACAGGCTGAGGAAATGGGCCGCCGAGCGGACGACTTCCGGCCGCTCGAGCGGAACTTCCTCCCGGGTCCCTCAGTCTCGCCCCCTGGTGTTACCCGCTTTGGGGTCCGCCGACGACACTGAGGCAATACTGGTCGGTCGGGCTAGACTTTCACCAGCGGAAAGACAGCGCCGCCGAGATTGGGCCTCTGCATGTATTGCGGGGGAGACCAGCACTCTGTGGAGGTCTGCCCAATTTGGCCAAAAGGGGAACGTCCGCGAGTTGCCGTAGGGGGCCTCGCGGACGCGTCCCGCTCAAATCCCCTCACTAGGTGTCTTCTCCCTGTCAGATTCTGTCACAACTCCACAGGTCATGTCACACACGCACTGGTGGACTCGGGGGCGGAACAAAGTTTCATTTCACAAAGCCTGGTAACCCACTTGGGCATTTCCTGC
Organism: Pholidichthys leucotaenia; assembly: GCA_020510985.1. Lineage (NCBI taxonomy): Eukaryota > Metazoa > Chordata > Actinopteri > Cichliformes > Pholidichthyidae > Pholidichthys > Pholidichthys leucotaenia. The sequence continues at coordinate 192,233,369 of CM035843.1, read as the reverse complement.
CAAGCGCTGCCGGCCCCTATTAAATTGGTCACCCTCACTCATACGCCTTTAGTAACAGTCGCCCACAGAACCAAACCGGTCCCTGTAATCATCTCCGGCAACCATAGGGAGGATCTCAGCCTGATTGTCTTACCCACCTCGTCTTCTCCTATCATCTTGGGTTACCCCTGGCTGCGGCTCCATAACCCTACCTTCGACTGGCAGTCCAGCGGCGTCCTCTCCTGGAGTACCTTCTGCATGAGCTCCTGCCTTCAGTCTGCCGCCTGCGCTCCATCGTTGCCGCTCACAGCGCCTGACTCGCCGCCTCCGGATCTATCCCTGGTTCCCCTGGAGTTCCACGACCTAGGGCTGGTTTTCAGTAAGTCTAAAGCACAATCACAAAGTCTAAAGCACCCCCCACCGTCCCTACGACTGCGCCATTAACCTCCGCCCGGCGGTGCCATTACCATCTGGCCGCCTTTACAGCCTGTCAGCCCCAGAAAGTGAGGCCATGGACGCTTATATCAAGGAGTCACTCAGCGCAGGCATCATCCGGCCGTCTTCTTCCCCGGTTGGAGCCGGTTTCTTCTTCGTTGGTAAGAAGGACAGGTCCCTGCACCCGTGTATCGACTTCCGGGCGCTCAACAACATCACTGTAAGGGACAAATATACGCTGCCCCTGATGGACTCGACCTTCAACTCCCTCCAGGGGGCCACCTGGTTCACCAAGCTGGACCTGCGCAGCACGTACCACCTTGTTCGGATCCGGGAGGGCGATGAATGGAAGACGGAGTTCCGGACGCCCAGAGGCCATTTTGAGTATCTGGTCATGCCATTTGGGCTCACCAATGCTCCGGCCGTCTTCCAACGCCTGATCAACGACGCTCTTCAGGATTTTCTGGGGGTCTTCGTGTTCGTATATCTGGATGACATCTTGATCTTCTCGCGGACCAGAGAGGAGCACCAGGTCCATGTGAGGCGGGTCCTTCAGCGTCTTCTGGAGAACAGGCTGTACGTGAAGGCGGAGAAGTGTGAGTTTTACACCAACCAGACCTCCTTCTTGGGCTTTGTTATCACTCACAATCAGGTTCTCCCCGATCCAGCTAAGGTCAAAGCGGTGGTGGAGTGGCCCACCCCCTCGTCCAGGAAGCAGGTGCAACAGTTTCTGGGCTTCGCTAACTTCTACCGCCGCTTCGTGCCCAAGTACAGCGCCATTGCCACTCCCTTGACCCGCCTCACCTCTCCCAAGGTGCCATTCCAGTGGACCGAGGAGGCTGCATCGACCTTCAAGATCCTGAAGACGGAGTTCACTTCCTCCCGGATCCTCACCCAGGTGGACCTGGCCCTCCAGTGCCTGGTCAAGGTGGACGCATCCGATATGGGCGTGGGGGCAGTGCTCTCCCAGCGCTCTCCGGCGGATGGACAGGTGTGCCCCTGCGCCTTCTTCTCCCGACGCCTCTCCCCCGCTGAACGCAACTACGACGTCGGGCATAGGGAGCTCCTAGCGGTGAAGCTGGCTCTTCAGGAGTGGCGCCATTGGCTGGAGGGGGCCTCTCAGCCGTTCGTGGTCTGGACTGACCACAAGAATTTGGAGTACCTGAGGACGGCCAAACGCCTGAATGCCCGCCAGGCGCGCTGGTCGTTGTTTTTCAGCCGTTTCAAGTTCACCATCACGTATCAGCCCGGCTCCAAGAATGGGAAACCGGACGCCCTGTCCAAACAATTTGAGCCTGAAGACCCAGTGGACCGAGAACACATCATCCTACCCTCCTCGTGCATCGTGGGGGCCGTCTCATGGGGGATTAAGGCCAAGGTCCGGAAGGCGCAGGAAGCTGAACCCGATCCTGGCGGTGGTCCGGTCGGAAGATTATTCGTCCCTTCTTCTGTCCGGGGCGACGTCATCCACTGGGCTCATACATCAAAGCTCACCTGTCATCCTGGCATTTTCCGGCTGGTGGAGCTCCTCCAATGGTCCTTTTGGTGGCCCGGCCTGAGGAATGACGTCACTAACTACGTCCACGCCTGCCCTCAGTGTGCAACGGGTAAGACCTCCACGTCCCCCCCAGCGGGTCTCCTCCATCCACTACCGATCCCCGGGAGGCCTTGGTCCCATGTGGCCCTGGACTTCGTCACCGGCCTCCCCAAGTCCAACTCCTATGACACCATCTTGACCATCGTCGACCGGTTCTCTAAGGCGGCCCATTTCGTGCCTCTCCATGGGCTCCCTTCGGCGCGGGAGACGGCCGAATTATTGGTCCAGCATGTCGTCAGGTTGCATGGGATCCCGGTCGATGTCGTCTCGGATCGGGGGCCCCAGTTTGTATCCAAGGTGTGGAGGTCGTTCTGCAACACACTGGGGGCCACGGTGAGTCTGTCCTCTGGTCCCCATCCTCAGACCAACGGCCAGTGTGAGCGCACCAATCAGGAGTTGGAGGCAGCCCTGTGCTGCGTTACCTCTTCCAGCCCCTCCTCTTGGAGCGCCTGCTTACCCTGGGTTGAGTACGCCCATAATTCCACCTTATCCTCAGCCATTGGCATGTTCCCCTTCCGGCCATCTCTGGGGTATGAGCCACCTTTGTTCCCAGAGGAGGAGAGTGAAGTGGCGGTTCCATCTGTCCAGGCTCATCTGAGGCGCTGCCGGCGTATTTGGATCAAGACGCGCCAGGCGCTTTTACGCACGATGGAGCGCAATTCTCGCGTCGCCAATCGCCACAGGAGGGCTGCTCCCGAGTATCAGGTGGGTCAACGTGTTTGGCTGTCTACTAAGGACATTAAGCTGAAGGCTGAGAGGAAGAAGCTGGCGCAGCGCTTCATCGGACCCTTTTCCATCACCAAGATTGTCAATCCGGTGGCTGTGCGTTTGGCTCTCCCCCCTCCCTCCGGGTCTGCCCGACGTTTCACGTCTCACATATCAAACCTGTGTTGTCTGACCCTCTTTGTCCTCCTCCCAAAACCCCTCCTCCCCTCAGGTTGATCAACGGTGATCCGGCATGGGGTGTCACAGCCATCCTGGATGCCCGCCGCCGTGGCCGCGGCCTCCAGTATGTGGTGGATTGGGAAGGGTATGGCCCTGAGCACAGATCCTGGGTGCCCCCGTCCTGGGTGCTGGATAAGAACCTCATCACAGAGTTCCACCGGGCGCACCTGGGTAAGCCAGCGCCGGGAGGCGCTGCTCGGTGGGAGGGGAGTACTGTTACACCTCGCTCTCGACAGTCATCAGCGCCAGCGGCGCGCACACCTGCGCCTCATCAATAACTGGCTATTTAAACCCCTCTGCCTTCTGCTTCGGCCTGGAGTCGTCTGCTCTACAATGCTCCCTAATCTGCAGCGCCTGTCCCGGTTCGCACCGACCAGCGCATCATCTCCTAAGCACGTAAGCTGCACCCCTTACCATACCTTCTCTCCAGCTTCTCCCCTGTGCACAGGTGGATCTCCAGGGCGGCGGAATTCCTCCTCGCTTCTCCTCAGCCTTTCTCACACCAGCTCGTCGGGAGCGCGCAACCGCGCTGTCCTCCAGGTTACAGCTGCAACGCCAACCCCAGCCACCTTCTCGCCTGCACGTGAGCAATACACTGTTGTTATTTCCCATGGGGCATGTGACTGTGACTAATACTCTGCCCTGCTCTGTCCTCAGGGTTACCTGGCTGCACGGCAAGCTGCTCCGCCCTTGACACATGCTGTCCACCCACACCACATCCACACTTCCACTCACACACTCAAACACAACCTGTTGTGTGAATAAAAGCCTTAAATCTTCCCGAGCCTGTGTGTGTGTTCCCTGAGCCCGTCGTCATGTCATCTTGTAAAGCTTCCCTTTCACTCTTGCTGCTACCTTTCTGTCACAAATCACCCCTGACACTCATCTCCACCCACTCCACCCTGCCTGCACTCTCTTCTTCATCTCTCTTGTGCATTTTCCATTGCTTTGGATGGTTGACTTCAGGTATTTAAACTCATCTACCTTCACTACCTGTACTCCTTCCATCTTCACTCTTGCACCTGCCTCCCTCTCATTCACACTCGTGTATTCTGTCTTGCTTCTACTGACTTTCATTCCTCTTCTCTCCTCCTCTTCTCATACCTCCACCTCTCCAGATTTTCTTCCACCTTCTCCCGACTCTGTGTTAGTGTGTCATTACCTTATTAGAATTGTTGTTTCTGTACCTATTACCTTGGCATTCGTTCAGCGAGCAAAGAAAGAATTTCATTGCTCAGGAAATGTAGCATTTCTTAACTGTGTACATGATAATAAAGCCTTTGAATCTTGAATCTCTCACTGCAGATCACAAGGTTGTCTGCAAACTTCATGGTCCACGGAGACTCCTGCCTGATCTCGTCTTTCAGCCTGTCCATCACCATGGCAAACAAGAAGGGGCTCAGAGCCAATCCCTGATGTAATCCCACCCCCACCTTGAATCCATCCGTCACTCCTACAGCGCATTTCACCACCATCTCGCTGTCCTCATACATGTCCTGTACCACCCTCACACACTTCTCTGCCACTCCTGACTTTCTCATACAGTACCACACTTCCTCTCTTGGCACCCTATCATGTGCTTTTTCTAGATCCACAAAGACACAGTGCAACTACTTCTGACATTCTCTATACTTCTCCATCAGCACTCTGAGAGCAAACATTGCATCTGTAGTACTCTTTCTTGGCATGAAACTATACTGCTGCTCACTGAATGTCACCTCTCTTCTTTACCTGGCTTCACTAACACTTTCCCATATCTTCATAGTGTAGTTGATCAATGTTATGCCTCTGTAATTACTACAGCTCTGAGCATTGCCTTTGTTCTTGAAAACTGGTACAAAAATTGGTACAGAGTCAGCACTATTAAGGGTTTTTAATGATATCCTTTTGATGTCTGATTCCGGTGAATATGTGGTTTTTGCTCTGCTCGACTTAACCACCCTTTTGATATAGCAGACCATGACCAGTATTGGGAGTAACACGTTACAAAGTAACGCGTTACTGTAATGTCACTACTTTTGCAGTAACGAGCTGTGTAACGAAATTACTGTTTAAAAATTCAGTAATGCGTTACAGTTACTGAAATTTGATCAGATGCGTTACTTGTTTTATTAATATGGATAGATATTTTTAGCGCAAATAGACGATCATACAACTTGCAGTTGCTAGACACCTTCCTCATCAGCTGTCTACTGGGGATGAATACACTGTTTTGGTGGCTATGGGCGAGACTGCTATCCCCAGCGTCACCAGCGGCCTCAAGCCACTTGAGGTTGTCATACCAAAGGCAAAGGCAAGCAAATAAATAAGCAAATAAATATAAACTGACTCTACCGTAACTGACGCAGCCGTCACACAGTCTCCTCTGCGGGTCTGTTTCCTGTCCTGCCCCAGTTCACATCACAACCTGGGGAAGAAATGCTGTGGGGGTGGCGACTTCTCATATCGAGCCCTGATCACCTGTTGTCCGAGCGGTAAGTAGCCCCTACAGCTCCTACCTCTGTGGTTAACATGAGTATTTTTTGAGCAAGAAGCTTGCATTTAATGTCCGCATTAAATGCATTCAAAGTTTTCTTATGCACAGAGAAAAAGTGACTATGATTTGTTGCAGTAAAGAACAGCTTCTAAGTGGTGAACTTTCATTTATCTGTGCTTTCTTTTTTATTTTATCTCATTCATTTACATGCGGTTGTGATATGCTACTATTTCATGGAAGTAAATCCTCAAAATATGTGTTTTTAATGGGCTGGTCCAGGGGTGTCAAACATATGGCTCATGGGCCAAAAATGGCCCACCAGGGGGTCCAAAATTTTCTCTGTGAATTCACAGCTTTATTTCTGGTAAATTTCTGACTTTCTACTGATTACAATAGTTTATGTAAATCTGAGACATTTTTTTCTCTGTAAGATGAGACTTTTTTCTCATCAGTTTTCTTTTTCTTCTTTTTTTCTGATGAGAACAAGGGGCCCTTGATCTTGCTGTGTGTGCAAGATGATTTAAGTATGCATTTAAAAGTAACGTGAAAGTTACTTTTCCAAGTAACTAGTTACTTTAATCATGCAGTAACTCAAAAGTAACTCAGTTATTTTTGAAAAGAAGTAACTAGTAACTGTAACTAGTTACTATTTTTTAATAACTTGCCCAACACTGACCATGACATTTTCATTTCTCACCTGCAGCATCTTGTGGATATTTCTGGTACTGCATTGGAATGGTTCAGGTCCTATTTAACTGATAGAATGATGTGATTTAATTTTATTTTTTTTTGATTTTGTGTACTTTATTGATCCCCAGAGGGGAAATTCAGGGCATTCACCTGAATGGATGAAGCAGCCATGGTACGGCACTATCCCTTAACCATTCACACAAACATTCACACCTAGGGCCACTTTAGAGTCTCCAGTTAACCTAACTTGCATGTTTTTGGCCTGTGGGAGGAAACCGGAGAAATCCCGAAGTAAACCCACCAGACACGGGGAGAACATGCAAACTCCACACAGATCAGTGTTGGTCAGGAGCTGGGATGGAACCCGGGATCCCATGGCCAAGGGTGAGTTGCTGTGCCGCCACAGTGCTAACCACTGCACCACCGCACCACCCCATGTGTGTAAGCCTTGCTGGCTCTGAATCCTCCTCTGCTTCCCTGTCATGTGGGGACCCACAGGGCTCAATTTTAGGGCCCCTGCTCTTTTCACTTTTTCTGCTTCCACTGGGTTCAATTCTTAGAAAGCATGACATCTCCTTCTACTGTTAGGCTGATGACTGTTAGGTCTATGCTCCTTGCTTCTATGCACTTACTTCCGCCTCCCAAAGAGAGCAGACGCTTTTTTCTTCTCTCCAGCTCTGACTTTTTATCTCCTTCCTCCCCTAACTGACTGGATCCCAGCTTGCTATCATCTGTCTGTGTGTCTCTACTGCTGATTATCGAACGAAATTATGGATTTAATAAGCTGGGCTTTGAACGCAATTGACACTATTTTTTCAACGAGGAAAAGTGCCCCGGGGGAGGTAGTTTGCCCCGCAGGAACAGCGGCTGCGAGCTATTTGAGGGACACAAGTAATTGGAAACTCTTGTGCCTGTCTGATCTCTCTATCGAAGATGTCGAAGATTTATACATCTTCGTAGCAATGGTCATCGGGATTCTTCTGATTGGATCTGGGATTGTCCTGGTGTACCGTAAATTGATGACGATGGATGTAGCCTATCAAAATGCTGGCCAGGCGAGGCTTATCCATCAAATTGAACAATTGGGGAGGACTCTGACAGCGGCAAATGGAGAACTGTCTAGGAAAATGGATTACATCATGATCACGCTGAGAGCCGCCCATGAAGAATTCAACGTCCAGCACTGAAGGATTAAAGTACTGAATCTGTAAGAGAATATAAAGTCTTTTTCTCTGGGAACAGTACTATTCGACTAATCTGACCTGCCCCTCACACAAGTCCTCCAGATTATCTGCAGTTTTTTGTTTCCAAAACATTTGAGCTGCATTGACTCTTATGGACAGCCAGTTGCCTGGTTCAAGGACAATGTGCCAGCCGCTAGACAAAACATCTCCTGCTGAAGAGACTTTGTTGTTCTTAACTGATATAAACACCTCCACTCAACACTACACCCACACTGACTCAATAAACTGATGAGAAGATCATTCACTCACTGCTCCCTTTGTGTCCTTGTGTACATTCTATTGTTTGCTAATTGTGCATTGAAGGCTTTTTTTCTTGTAATCATAATATTGATCATTTAATGACCATTATTCTGACAATCAATGCTTTTTTGCTCTCTCCTATTGTGTTATCCTTTTTCTTCCCTAAGCTTCCTGTTCCCGTCTGATGACAGGCGCGTTATCGACGCTGCCGCGTCACCGGAAATGCAGGTCATTTTCAGTGTCAAGTCAAATCCCTCGTATGTTATCAGTTGTTTACTGTTAATGTACTTGGCAATAAATCCTTTTCTGAGTTCTGAAAACTTTTCTGAGTTCTATGCTCCATTAAGGCATAAGGAGGCTTGCTCAATAAAATCACTTCTTTGAATGCCTTAATGACATTAAAGATTGGATGGCAGTAAACTTCTTAAGTTTTAATGAAAAGAAGACAAAAATGATTGTGTTTGTGTTAGGTAAAAAAATGAATTGATTGAGACTGAATCAATAATCAATAGGCGGTTTGCAAGTTCTGAGCCATTTATTCTTTCTGATCAGAAAGGAGGCAACCAGTCACAGCAAGGAATGTCTCAGAGCCTGCTGCTACTAACGTCCTAACATGCATTACAAAGGTGGTACTCTTTATACCACAGGCAGACAGACCTTGAGAAGACAGCTGGAGCCCTCTCTCAGTCAACCAAACTCCCCTCCGGACATCCTGGCCCTGAACAAAACAGTTTTGGTATAATAGAGCAGTAAAACCTTCGTCATTATTTACAATCTCGCTCAGCCTACTCTCACAGTGAAGAACAGACATTCTTTTCAGGCTCCGAGACAATGAAAAAACACAGAGAATCAGACATTGGCTCATTATATGCAGCAGATACAAATATAATATGAAATAGAATAATACAGCATAAAAATCATATAGAATAATTAATGAAACATGAAAATATCCTATCATTCCTCCATTGATGCTTAAAAAGCATCAGAGATGAAACACTATGGCTTCTAAAACCTCACTGGGCAGCTTGCTAAGTTCTGGTGCATTTTATGCTAAAGCATTTTATTGCAAAAGATCCTAACTCACTTTTTAATGAGGAGAGTCCGCCATCAGCCCCGCTGCCACTCCTGAGCGCCGCTGGAATGTTTAATTTCCTGGGGAGTATGGGAGGATAATATCCTTTATACCAAAAAAGAAATCAATCATCTAATTAAGTCATAAAAGAGAAAAATTAAACCAGTGATGGTGATTAGCCATAAACTGAGATGAATAGTGTATGTATTTGTAGCTCTATGTGTAAGTAAATTAGCAGTGATTTAATAAAACAAGTTAATATACATATGTAAATGTAATCTCAATGAAGAACAATAAAAATGACTAAAAATGATTATATGTGTAAAAGATATATGTGTAGGTTTGTATTAGAGATCTATGTGTGCTAGCATCCTAATCTACAGTATGTGTATCAGTACCTTAATGTGAGAATGCAACAAAGTATCAACAATCAAACAACAATCAATACAGTTAAACTGTATAATGGCTAATCGTGACTAGTAACATAGTGATTTCAAGTATATTTCAAGTATATTAAAACAGAACATAAACAGGATAAAGTGGAAAAAAAAATCTCAAACAGGGATAACTTCTCCGAACTTCAAGACATATTTGATTACTCTTGCAACTCTACATTTCAAATTCACATCATGAACATACATCTCCTTTCGATTTTCTGCATGTCAGTCATACTTTTACTCTGTACTCATAAAACATTAAGCTGGTGTTATTTCCCCATCATCTCCAGTGGTGGCCTCATGATATAACACTAAATTCACATGAACAAGTTTCAGCATCATATCATGGATGCAAGGAATGACACATGAAAAGATCAAGAGTATCACTACAAAAATCACCACCAAGTTTATGGCAAGACCCCTCTATGAGGAAAACAACCAGTTTATCCAGTGTGATGAGTCATTAACATTATCCTTAGCTCCAGCAGCCTGCAAAGCAGTCAGATTACGTGTAGCTGAAGCAATGACACTTCCATCTGCATCATTTGCAGGTATAAAGGTGCAACAGTACTGGCCTACAATTGTGCACACGCCCCCACGGGCGGCAGTCAACTGATCAAGCACCATTCTATTTTTTGTCGCCACAAGTCTTATAGCAGTCATTTCTTCCCTTTCACCTTTCCAGGCAGCTAAGGAAAAATTCACAAAAGACAGTAGTCTATAGTTAAGAGTTTCAACCCACAAGGTGTTTTTTGCCACTCCCATCCAAGGGAATAGCGACTGAACTACCTTTTGACCTGTAGTGAGTATTTTAAACTGCTCTGGCATGTCCGTACTCCAGATGGAATCATGTGATGTGAAAATGACATCCTGTGATAGGTCTCTCTTTCCTCTGCTCGCCTGACCCGCTGACATAATCAGGGTGTTATCAGTCACAAAGACGGGGGCACAGACTCCTACCCAATTCATAGGCAGATGGGAATACGCCTTACGACCACACAGCCACCATCCACCCGTCACCATATGTGCGCCATACATATGAAAGTTGCAGATAGCAGCACTGCAGAGCTCCAGCATGGTGACCAGCCCGTGACAACAACGATTAGCTTGTGGACACCACCTGCCCACATGATTGGTCAGGGTACCAGCATCACAGGTGCGGTGTATAGTGTACACCGTTTCATACCGAGAAAGGGGTAGGTTGCCCATAGGGTTGTTACCACTTCCCTTCAAACAGAAAGAGAAGGTCCCTCATGAAACTAACCTTGCCCTTACAGAGTAAGGGGTGCCATAAGTTTTCTGATTGGTAGAGTGATGAAAGATTTCACAAGAGTGACTCAAAATCAGGGGTCCCCAAACTTTTTCCTGTGAGGGCCACATAACTTTTGCCTTCTCTGATGGGGGCCGGGGTCAGTTTGTAACAGAAAAATTGAGACGATCGCAGAGGTGCCTAAACGTAAACATTTATTGTTTTCCAGAAAGCCACACATAACCAAATATTAATAACCCTTTCCGGGATCTTCACAGGAAAAAAAAGTCAGAAAATAAATAATAACACTATTAATGAATGAATTAATTAATTAATTAAAGTAATTAAATCACCCTTTATTGTCATTCAACTGTACAACCAATCATGTACAGTAGAACGAGATTGTGTTTTACCTATCTACAGTGTTAATCACACACACCCCAAGTGTAGAATCAGAGGGCCGCTGCCATGCAAGGCGCCAAAATAAATAACACTATTTATGAAATAAATATTAACCAAATAACCCTCTCTGGTTCTTCTCAGAAAAAAAGTCCATGGAACATTAACTTTCTGTTGTGCCGTGCGCATTCTTAACAGGTAAAAGTTCAGCTTAGTTGTCAGCAGAATCTCTTAGTTAAACTCTAACCCTTTGCCGAAAATATCCTCCCCCGTCGTAGTCCCTGTGAGACTTTGGAGGGCTGCCAGCTCCTCGCACATGTCAAAGTTTGCGTTAACTCCACGAATAAAAATGAGCAGCTGCGCTGTGTCCTGCACGTCAGTGCTCTCATCCAGTGCTAATGAAAAAAAGTCAAATTCTTTCGTCTTCTGCTGCTTCTGGTTCATGTGTTTAGAGGGCACCTCAGTGCATGAACGTGAGTGAGTGAGTGGGTGCGCGCAGCCGAGGCACGCCCCCGTGTGAATGGCCCCGTGGAGCGGATGGCGTGTGTGAAATGTGCAGGTGAGTAGAGAGAGAGGCGACCGGAGCAGGTAGCGAACTAGAATTGCTGTTGAAGGGTGGAATAGAAGGGTGGACTAGAATGTCACGTTCTATGCGTGAATTAGTCTCGATCGCGTTGCCAGACTGGAAAAAAAAAAAATCGTAATGCGTCTCTGGTATTGTTCAGGGGGCCGGGCCAAATGTGGAGGCGGGCCGTAGTTTGGGGACCACTGCTCAAAATGATCTTTCTTGTGTAGTCCCTTTCCATAGCCTTCTGTAAAAAACAGAGAGCCTTTGCTGGTTTCATCATTTTAGCCACAACAGCAGTCTGTCCAGCTGACATTGGCACCAAGGAGCAAACATAACAATTGGAATGATTAGCTGCCCTGGCTGTATAGTTAGCATACCTCCACCACGTATTGGCAGCATATTCATGATTGTGATGCTCATGTAGCCCTAGCCAATTATGCTGAATATGTGCAAGGTCCCTAGCGCTACGGTGTATGGTTTGTGCTAAAAGAAACCAAAGTAAAAGCATCATCCCTAGGGTGATGATGCAAAGGAAACAATAACAACTACACCATTTAATGACTGAACGTCTTTTTTCCGCTTCTTGTCTGTCCATGATGATCAATCGCTTGCTTCGCTATCCCAAGCCGGTACTGGATGCCCCACGTGGGACGTCGTCAGTCAGCGCTTGTATAGGAAACAATTAAAAAGTCTCTTGCTGAAAGTCTTTAATGAAATGAAATTGAAGATATTTACTCAGTAGTCCCTAGCTGTGAGTTCAGAGTAGGGTAAAGTTTACAGTGTTAAATGCACCCAAGAGTCCCATCCTTCAACTTTCACCGCTGTTGGTGTTGACAAAACAACTTTATGTGGTCCTTGCCAGGGTGAATCAGTCCAATTCTTCTTTTTGATGGTTTTGATGAGGACGAGATCTCCTGGCTTGGCCAAGATTGGTGCAGCTTCCTGGTGAACCCTCCTGGGGAGAGTAGCAGCGATAACATCTCTGTTAGTCAACATCCTTCTCATGTAATCTGCTAAACACACTTCGTCACCAGGATTGAATGGCCTCAAAGGTGGCAGCAAGTATGGTTTGCCATACATGATTTCATATGGAGACAACCCCCCTTTGGTTGGGCTTATCCTCATGTAAAACAAAACTAATGAAGGCAATCAACCCAATTTTGCCCTGTTTCTGCCATTGTTTTTCTGAGTCTTTCTTTAATAGTTCTGTTTGTGCGTTCTACCAATCCTGCAGATTGTGGATGATAAGCTGAATGATTCTTCAAACTGATGTTCAATGCTGTGCCTAAATGTGATATAACTTGATTTACAAAATGTGTACCATTATCTGAGTAAATTTTCTCAGGTATTTGAAACCTAGGTACAATTTCGGCAAGCAATTTCTTTGCCACTGTGATTGCATTTGGATGTGTGCAAGGAAAAGCTTCTGTCCATTTAGAAAACATATCACAAATGACCAAACAGTATTTCTTGCCCTCACATTTATTCAGTTCAATAAAATCCATGCAAATGTTGTGAAATGGATAAGTAGAGGCTGGAAAGGTGCCTCTTTCAGGTTTAAAATTTCCCTGTGCATTGCTTTTTGCACAAATCAAACATTTTTTTTTTTTTGCAAAACTGTGTGGCAAACTGGCTAAACCCATAAGCAGTAAAGGTTTTATTCAGTGTGGATACCCCACCCCCCCACTAGATACGATACGCCATGGAGCAAGGTAGAGAAAGAGTTGGTTGAAACAGTTTGCGTGGTAGAATAGGCTTGTTTGCCTTACATTTGTAGAGCTTTGAAGTATCATCAAAAATAGCTCCCTTCTTTATCCATTCGTAAATTTCAGCCTGCGGTGCTGCTTTTTGAGCCTCGACAAGAATGTCATGTGATAGCTCTTCAGTCAGTGTCAGAATAGAATCAGATATGCTTTGTCCAGGTTGCAAGCCTTGTGCAACCGCCTTTACAGTTTGATCCGCAAAATGATTACCTTTAGAAACTGGATCATTGCCATTTGTATGAGCAGCACATTTGCATATGGCCAATTATGATGGAAGTTTGACACATTCAAGCAGCTCCAAAATAAGGTGTTTATGCTGAATAGGCTTCCCTGTTGTTGTAGTCATGCTTGTGATTCAGGGATGTCAATGCTGACGTCTTTTTGGACTTGTGCCACCCAGTTCAAAGGCAGACAGTAGGTTTCAAGCTTTGGGCAGTATTGAACTCTTGGTTCAGGTGTGCTTTTCCAAATTTGATCACATTCTTCTGCTGTCGTTACAAATCTGCCTACATCCTTCCACTGCATGCGTTTAGGCTTAATCAATGCAATGTGTGGTGACTCCCAGTGTTTGAAGTGGCTCTTATCCTCATCAGACAACCTCACAGATGCCCCTGCATAGCCTTTTGGTGACCAGTACAAATTTGCAATGACTATTCTGGAGGATGAGTTTGCAAAAAATGTTTTCTCAAATTTATCATCTGGGCCACTCAGATATCTGTCATACATGTTGCAATGACATTGATTTGTGGCCTGCACAGTTGTAGGAACCTGTGTTTTGAAATGTTGCATTATTTTGGCTTCCAAGCTCTCAGTCAGCCCGGTTGGTCTGGCCGGTACCAAACAAAGCGAATATGAGTATCTTGTTACTGCAAAATCTTGCAAAACATGGATTTCTGATGCCTGTGGGAAATGTGATGCTCTCATACCACCTTCTGTCGGAATTACGGTGATATTGAGAATTGTGAGCAAATCCCTTCCTAATAGGTTAACTGAACACACTTGTGACAAAATGAATGGACCTTCTGCACTGTCCCCTGTAACAGGATCTTTTACTGTTACAATTACAGAAAGGTATTCCTTTTTGAGTTTTCCATTAGCTGATTTAATGATCACTGTGTGTTCTGATTTTGTGAACCTCCCAGCATCTAGGCCTGAAATGACAGATTTGCAAGCCCCAGTATCACAGAGAAATTTCAAAGAAGTTCCCTTAACTTCTAGAGCAACCTCTGGTAAACACTCTAGTGTCATGATTAGGTCAAAGTCAGGTAAATGAAATATGTCAACTGAGTCATTGCCAGTTTCAGTAGCTGTACTTAGCTGTGAGTCGGTTAGTCACATGTTGGGATGTGATGAGTCCAGTTGTTGCTGTGGCAGTTCAGCAGGGCGTGTCATGGCGGCCGCTGGGCCGTCATCAGTCCCAGCTGCGTGCACACCTGTCATTAATCCCCGGTGGGCTATAAGAGCCAGACCTGCCAACAGCTCAGCATGGAGTCATCTGTCAGCAATACGGAGCCACATCCCGCGTTCTCAGCCACAGCCTGACGCTACGCCTGACCCTGCTCTTCACGCCACGCCACATAAGCAACTCTCGCACTTACCTTGCCAAGCCATTCTTCCCTGTGCACAGGTGGATCCTCCAGGCGGCGGATCAACCCTTCTCGGCGGCGGCTCAGCTCCTTCCCGGCACCAGAGTTGTTCCTCCGCCTCATGACGCCGAGCAGCATTCTCCCCTCCTGGCAGTCGCTCGCTGAGCGAGCAGAGGCTCAACATTGCTACCTGCAAGTAAGCGGCAACTATTATTACATCTCCCGCTGCAGTGCAGTATTAATCCCTCTGCTCTGTCTCCCTAGGGTTGCTGGGCAGCAGCGAGACCTGCTCAGTTCCAGCACGCATTCAGCACACTCCACACTTGTACATAGACGCACTCATACAACACACTTGGGTGAAATAAAGAGTTAATTGTACTACTCGATTCTGTCTTCTGTCCCCTGGGTCAAACCACCATGTCAGTACGACTCCGTCAAAGCAACCCAGCGGACAGCGCGCTAGTGCGCCGTCTTAACACCATAGATGCTCGAGTAGAGCAGCTAGCCTATCAACAGAATGTAATTCTCACCCAATTAACTCAGATTAACAGCTGGTTGGATCGCCTGGAAGGACAGCAGGTGTTCCCTCTGGCCGCCGGGGTGCCACCGGACCCTGCTAGCTCCCCGCTTAGCCAAGTTAGCCAGGCTCCCCCAACCCATCTCACTCCCGTGCCTACACCTGCTCGCTTTAGTGGGAAGCTTGGGGAGGCACAGGGTTTTTTGTTGCAATGTGAGACAGTTTTCCATCGGGTTCCGGGGGACTTTCCCACCGACCATAGCAAGATAGGCTATATAGCTAACCTGCTAGAAGGTAGAGCGCTAGCTTGGGCCTATGTGGTAATGGCTAAGCCCAGCTACGCCAATTTGACTTACCGACAATTCCTAGTTGATTTCCCCGAAGTGTTCGACCACACCGATCGGGATTCTGTGCTCACTACCTGGCTATTAAACCTCCAACAGGGCAGCAGGGCTGCTGCCGATTATGCTGTCAATTTCCGGGTAGTGGCGGCGGAGGTCGAGTGGGAGGATGCTTCGTTGTGCAGTATATTTATTCGTAGCCTAAGCCCTGAGCTGAGGGATGAATTAGCTACCCGGGACAAGCCTGACCAATTAAATGAGCTAATCTCCCTCATGATCAGTTTGGACAATAGGCTGAAGGAGTTTGCCGCCAAGCGAAGAGCCTCTAGTCGCTCGAGCGCGCAACGCCTTCGCTCCTCTCGGCCGTCCCAGCTGGCCCTGCCCCCTCCGGAGGAACTTCCGGGGCAGGAGGATATGATAATCGGGCGCTCTGGGGTTTCGGCCGCTGAGAGACAGCGCTGCAAAGAACTGGGGTTGTGCTTTTACTGTGGAAGTGCTTCCCATGAAGTGGCTGAATGTACGAATCGGGTAAAAGAGGAGGTCCGTGGGTCACAGTAGGGGGACTCACGGACGCAGCCCAGTCAAAGCCCCTCACCTGCTGCCTAGTTCCCATTCGGCTCATTTCCAAACACATCGAACACTCCACTCATGCACTCATTGATTCAGGGGCAGAGCAGAGTTTCATTTTAGGAGACCTAGCAACCCGGTTGGGCCTCCCCTGTCAAACTCTTCAGCCACCTGTCAACCTGATCACCCTGTCAAAAGCCCCACTAACGGCTGTTTCTCAACAGACTGCCCCTGTGTCGGTAATTATCTCAGGAAACCATCGGGAGGACCTCTGCTTCCTGGTGCTGCCCACCTTCACCTCTCCAGTCATCTTGGGCTACTCCTGGTTGCGGTTGCATAACCCCACATTTGATTGGCAGTCTGGGAGCATCATCTCATGGAGCTCGTTTTGCCTCAGCGCATGTCTTCAGTCGGCAGCCTGTGCCCCGTCGGTGTCTGTGACCCCACCAGTGTCGCCCCCCCCCCCCGATCTGTCCAAGGTACCGGAGGTTTATTACGATTTGGGGGTTGCCTTTAGTAAGTCACGGGCGCTGTCCCTCCCCCCCCACCGCCCCTATGACTGCGCCATCAATCTCCGGGCTGGTGACCCGCTTCCGTCGAGCCGTTTATACAGACTGTCTGCTCCGGAACGGGAGGCGATGGACACCTATATCAAAGAATCACTCAGCTCTGGGATCATCTGCCCATCTTCTTCAGCGGTGGGGGCAGGATTTTTTTTGTGGGCACGAAGGATGGCTCCCTGCGCCCATGCATTGACTTCAGGGGTCTCAATGATATCACGATAAAAGACAAGTACACGCTGCCCCTCATGAACTCGGCCTTCGACTCTCTCCAGGGGGCCTCCTGGTTCACCAAGTTGGATCTTCGGAACGCATACCACCTCGTATGAATCAAGGAGGGCGACGAATGGAAGACGGGCTTCCGGACCCCAAGCGGCCATTTTGAATATCTGGTGATGCCGTTTGGGTTGACCAACGCTCCGGCCGTTTTCCAGCATCTCATCAATGACATACTCCGGGATTTCCTGGGCGCCTTCGTTTTTGTGTACCTTGATGACATTCTCATCTTCTCCAGGTCCCTGGAGGAACATCGTGAGGCGGGTCCTTCAGTGGCTCCTGGAGAACCAGCTGTATGTCAAGGCCGAGAAGTGCGAGTTCCACGTCAGGAAGATGTCCTTCTTGGGATTCGTGGTCTCGCTCAATCAGGTGATCCCCGACCCAGCCAAGGTCAAGGCGGTGGGGGATTGGCCCACCCCCTCATCCAGGAAGCAACTGCAGGGGTTTCTGGGGTTCGCTAACTTTTATCGTCGCTTTGTGCCCAAGTTTGGAATAATTGCTCACCCGCTGACCAGCCTCACATCCCCCAAGACCCCTTTTTGCTGGACCGAGGAGGCTGCTCCGGCATTCAAGAAGCTCAAGGAGGAGTTTGCTTCATCCCGTGTCCTGACTCAGGTGGACCCAAATCTCCAGTGCCTGGTGGAGGTGGACGCTTCGGACTCCGGAGTAGGGGCGGTGCTCTCCCAACGCTCGCCTGTCAACGGGGTGATTCGGCCCTGCGCCTTCTTCTCTCGCCGCTTGCAACCCGCTGAGGGAAATTACGGTATCGGTGACAGGGAGTTGCTGGCGGTCAAGCTCGCCTTGGAGGAGTGGAGGCATTGGTTGGAGGGGGCTGTTCAGCCGTTCTTCGTATGGACCGATCATAAAAACCTGGAATATCTGAGGACGGCGAAGCGACTGAACTCTCGTCAGGCCCGCTGGTCCCTCTTCTTTGGGCGATTCAATTTCACAATCACTTACCGCCCCAGGAGCAAGAATCTGAAGCCAGACGCCCTCTCTAGGCAGTTCTCGGCGGAGGCTTCCGACGATCAGGAAGAAACCATCCTCCCTCCATCCTGCATTGTGGGCACCCTCGTGTGAGAGATCTGGGATAAGGTGATGAAGGCACAGGAGGCAGAGCCCGGTCCGGGAGGTGGCCCCCTGGGGTGATTGTTTGTTCCCACGCCGATGGGGGCAAAGTCATTCAGTGGGCCCATGCCTCAAAATTAGCATGCCATCCTGGGGTTTCTCACACCATCACGCTTCTCCAAAGGGAGTTCTGGTGGCCGGGGCTGAGGAGGGACGTGACCAACTACATCCGGGCCTGCGCTCAGTGCGCCACCGGGAAATCTTCCTTTTCTCCTCCGGCCAGGCTGCTCCACCCCTTGCCGGTCCCTACCTGCCCGTGGTCTCATGTGGCCTTGGACTTCGTGACGGGCCTCCCCCCTCCAACCAGTTCACCACAGTCCTGACAATCATTGATCGCTTCTCCAAGGCGGCCCACTTCGTGCCCCTTCGGAGGCTGCCGATGGCGCAGGAGACAGCGGACCTGCTGGTGCAGCATGTGGTCCATCTTCATGGAATTCCCTCGGATGTTGTCTCGGATTGGGGCCCCCAGTTTGTGTCCCAGGTGTGGAGGGTGTTCTGCCAGGTGTTGGGGTCGACGGCGAGCTTGTCATCGGGTTACCATCCCCAAAGCAATGGACAGTGCGAACGGGCAAATCAAGAGATGGAGGCCGCCCTTCGCTGCATCATTTTGTCCAGCTCCTCTTCTTGGAGCAGCTTCTTACCTTGGATCGAATATGCCCACAACTCCACAGTGTCCTTGGCGACTGGGATGTCCCCCTTCAGGGCGTCGTTGGGGTACGACCCACCACTGTTCCCAGAGGAGGACAGGGAGGTGGCAGTGCCTTCTGTCCAGGCTCACGTCAGGCGCTCTGATGGCGCTCTGGATCATCACCCGCAGGGCTCTCCTCAGGACCACGGAGCGCAACACGAGGATGGCCAACCACCACAGGAGACCGGCACCCAAATACAAGGTGGGTCAGCAGGTTTGGCTCTCCACTCGCAACATTAATGTACCGGCTGAAAAACGCAAGCTGACTAAGCGTTTCATTGGGCCTTTCCCCATTGTACGCATAATTAACCCTGTGTCTGTGCGCCTCGATCTCCCCTCTTCCATGCGCATCTGCCTTACCTTTCATGTTTCCCAGGCGAAGCCCTTCGTTACTGATCCCCTTTGCCTGCCCCCTGCGGCGTCTCCCCCTCCGAGGATGATCAACGGCCACCCGGCGTGGGGGGTACTGCCATCTTGGACGTCCGCCGGCGGGGTCGGGGCTTTCAGTATTTGGTGGATTGGGAAGGATTCGGCCCCGAACACAAGTCCTGGACTCGCCCAGCGTTGATTCTTGACAAGCAGCTCATCCGCGACTTCCATCGGGCGCATCCAGGTAGGATGGGACAGGTGCCTGGAGGTGCCTCTAGAGGGGGGAGTACTGTCATGGCAGCCGCTGGGCCGTCATCAGTCCCAGCTGCGCGCACACCTGTCATTAATCCCCAGGGGGCTATAAAAGCCAGACCTGCTGACAGCTCAGCACGGAGTCGTCTGTCAGCAATACGGAGCCACATCCCGCGTTCTCAGCCACAGCCTGACGTTACGCCTGACCCTGGTCTTCACGCCACGCCACGTAAGCAACTCCCGCACTTACCTTGCCAAGCCATTCTCCCCTGTGCACAGGTGGATCCTCCAGGCGGCGGATCAACCCTTCTCGGCAGCGGCTCAGCTCCTTCCCGGCACCGGAGTCATTCCTCCACCTCACAATGCCGAGCAGCACTCTCCCCTCCTGGCAGTCGCTCGCTGAGCGAGCAGAGGCTCAACATCACCACCTGCAAGTAAGTGGCAACTATTATTACATCTCCCACTGCAGTGCAGTATTAATCCCTCTGCTCTGTCTCCCTAGGGTTGCCGGGCAGCAGCGAGACCTGCTCAGTTCCAGCACACATTCAGCACACTCCACACTTGTACATACATGCACTCATACAACACACTTGGGTGAAATAAAGAGTTAATTGTACTACTCGAGTCTGTCTTCTGTCCCCTGGGTCAAACCACCATGTCAGGGCGTAGTCCCCTCCCCTCTCCCCAGCCTTCTGAACGGGCAGGGAAATGCTTTTTCCAGTGACCCTGTTGCCCACAGGAATGGCAAAAGTCACGGCTCAACCGTTGAGGGTTTGCAGGCCCAGCACCACGGCCCCTCCTCCCTTCTCCACGCCGGGAACCCTGGAAAAATACAGAAGTGGGGGAAGCAAAGGCCTCCCCCTGAGGGTCAGCAATTACATAAACAGGAATGGGCTTTGTTTTAGCCTTCTTTTCTTCCCTGTTCACACGCTCCCCCTCCAATCGTTCCGCATGTTTTGCATATGTCAACACATCAGCAAATGAACATGTACGATATGTTACAAGGTGCTTGCGTACATACTGTGCTAAATTTGGATGCATGTTCTGTAGGAATACACTTTTCAAATGTTGCCAATAGGGTTCTGAACCTGTATCTGCGGTAGGATTTTCCAAACCAGAATGACTGACAAAAACATCCTGCTATCTACACCTATAGGCTTCAACACTTTCTGTCTTATGTTGAGTGGCATTTTGAATGGCTGTCCAATCATGTTTTAATCTCCACTTGTTCCCAATGCGTTCATTTAATTCCCTCACCTGCTGAGCTAATACTGCATCAGTTGGTGGTAAAGGCTGATTTGCACCATCTTTAGGGTTCCAATTACCTGAGACTGTACACCAATCAGCTTTCAGGACCTTTCTGTAGGCTCTCTGTTTCCTGGCCATTTAATTTGAAACTTTGAAGGAGGTTTGCCATCCCTTCAAAAAATTGAGTGGGCTTCTTTTGGGGGTGCGGGATTTCCTTCACGGCCTCACTAAAATCTCCATCAGTCCACGGCCTACAGACTAGCACAGTGGGAATGTTTTGGCTACGGACTTCAGCGCCTTCAGCCGCTGGACCAACATAAGCTGGGTTAGATTGATAATTCAATCACAGGAAATTGTCCTAATTCTGTTGCATGTTCCTCTTCCTTCATGTGTTTATCTAAGGATGAGGATGTGTGTGCTTTTGTAGTGGCATAATGTGAAGGTGCATAAACACTTAACTCTTTTGCCAGACGAGAAGGCTGGACTTTAGGCTTGACATCTGGCATGTGTTGAATAGGAGGAGGGGGTTGGTACCCAGCCATGGAGAAGGGGTGAGTCGGGTCCGCTGGCGGTGCCGTGGGAGCCGTTGCCTCAAGGGCCGGATACAGAGGGGGAGGGGTCTCTCTATGCCTGCTCTGGCCGTTACCTCTGTCATCACCTTGGAATTTTGAGAAAGAATGTGCATTAGTCAAACCCCTTTTATTACAAACATCCGAGACTTTTGAGGTCTGGTCTTGTCTGATTACTGTCACCTTATCTAGGTCAGCCTTGCGTTGTCTGGCGATTTAAAGCCATTGTTCGGCTTCAAAGAGTCCATATTTTAACTCCTCTCGTCTACTGCCATCTGTTGCTAATCTAGTGGCAGAGATTAAACCCTCACAATCTTTAACCCTATGTTTCCCAATGAAATTAAATTTCTTTCTCCATTTTGCCAGAAACCTTGTGCTATTTCTGTCTTTTTTGTTCACAAATTTACCATCTCCTGACAATACATAAATTTTGTTCTCATCTTGCTGTGTTCTGCAACCCTTACAGCAAAATGAGGTATTATTTCTACCTGTGTGAACATTTTGTGGCTGTCTTATGTCTTGTTTGCTATAACAGCAACCCATATTTGAAAGTTTTTTTTTTTTTTTTTGCTTTTACCAAGTTTCCACACACAAATCAGCAGCTACACAGCTTTTTCTATTTTTTCTTTTTCTCCAAATTCTCTCTCTCTCTCTGTTTTTTTTTTTTTTTTTTTTTTACTCAAGGACACATACACGCAGAGACACACATACAGATATACACACACAGACAAACAGGGCCCATAGAAATGTTCTCTTTTGCGTTATCTCCACAAGGTCACACAATAAAGACTTTTAGGTTCATGCCAAAACCCAAAAACAGCATGAGAATTACTTCAATTAATCGCCGGAGCTGGCAACCTTCAACGGAAAAAAATGCACATATGGCAACCCCCACACCGCCACTGCAGCGTGAAGCTCCCTTTTTTTACACTGCCGTAAAAACACAACACCAATCCACTCCTGTTGCTCAAGGCTACTATTGTCAAATACCTATAATTTTAAACACTTCTCAAAAGGATAACAATTAACTAATCAACCCTTTTATGCTCCACAAATATCAGAAAAAATCACAAACATCAATTTCACACCCTATTCACTCCGTCGCCGTGGGAACTCTCTCTCTCTGTGTTTCACACCGGAGCGGATTTCATGTAACACTGAGACAAAACAAATTCAGACTGCAGTCATTTTTTATCCAGCGCTTCAACAAACTCACAAAATAAAATCTACCAGTATTTCAATGGTCACGTTAACCCCTCTGCTGTGTGCCAAAAGCCCAAGTAAGACCTCCTCCTCCAGCATCTTGCAATAGCTCACCGTAGCGGGGGAAATCCCATGGGCGATAAGCAGACCCGGTAAGGGCACAAATCTTCTGTGAAAAAAACCCCGTTATGACAGGGTCACACAACTTTTCCACAAAAATGCTGAAAGTCCAGAAACCTGGACAATAAGCAGGTGTGGTACGGATCTTCCCTGAGAATCTACTTTTCTGGGATCACATCACTCTTCCACGGGACGTCAAGAGCCTAGTTATTTAGACAATAAAACGTCTGTGGTTAAAAGAGCACGAATCTTTCCCTTTTTTTTTCTTTGCATGCACTTCTGCAACCTCCACTGCACTGATAGGGCGTAGAAAGTGGCGGATTTCTAAGAATCTCCCCAGGTCTTGCGATAACGGTCACCGTTTGCAGAGGAAAAACCTCGTTCCTCCCAAGGGATTATTACGATATCACTCACCGTGGGTAGAAATAACCCAGCAATCAGGCCGCAATTTTCACCCCTTCAGCTTCCGCAATGTACAACCGGTCCGGGCAATCTCACTGGCCATAAACAACTTTAATAATCAACAACAATAGCTGCAATAAATTACTCACACTTGGTATCCGCCTCTTTGAGTTTTGGTAGACCCGTCAGAACTCCATGTCGCTTCCCAACATCCCCAAGGCCTTGTAGAGGGAATTTAGCGTGTCTTTTTAGCGCCCCCAGAAATATGGGCTCACCTCTTCACTGTGCACAGTGCAGTCTGGGTCCGTCGGAAAATACCATGGATTTCTTTATGTGGGTCCCTGTTCGTTGCTCCAAAATGTTAGGTCAAAAAGGAATTGATTGAGACTGAATCAATAATCAATAGGCGGTTTGCAAGTTCTGAGTCATTTATTCTTTCTGATCAGAAAGGAGGCAACCAGTCACAACAAGGAGTGTCTCAGAGCCTGCTGCCACTAACATCCTAACGTGCATTACAAAGGTGGTACTCTTTATACCTCAGGCAGAGAGACCTTGAGAAGACAGCTGGAGCCCCCTCTCGGTCAACCTAACTCCCCTCCGGACATCCTGGCCCTGAACAAAACAGTTTTGGTATAACAGAGCAGTAAAACCTTCGTCATTATTTACAATCTCGCTCAGCCTACTCTCACAGTGAAGAACAGACATTCTTTTCAGGCTCTGAGACAATGAAAAAACACAGAGAATCAGACATTGGCTCATTATATGCACCAGATACAAATATAATATAAAATAGAATAATACAGCATAAAAATCATATAGAATAATTAATGAAACATGACCCGAAAAGGATTAAGTGGAAGAAGATGGATGGATGGATGAAAATATCCTATCAGTTTGAATCCAGTGGCTCCTGTGAGTCCTCCCCTGTTGATCTGAGCCCCTTCACAGGGTTTGTCCAACCTACTGTTACTAATCTGGGTTTTAAGATGGACAGTGATTTTAAATTAAATCGTCAGATTGCTGCAGCAGTGAAGTGCAGCCTTTTTCATTTAAGTCAGGGGTGTCCAGTCATGTGCCACAGAGGGCTAAGACCCTGCAGGCTTTACCTCCAACCCGTGTCTTCAACAGTAGATTTCACTGAATTTCTTTTCACTGATTGGTGATAAGTGAAAACACCTGCTGAAGTTACTGGGTAGAATAGAAGACCTGCAGGGTCTTGGCCCTCCTTTGCATATGATTGGACACCCCCTGTCATAAACCCTCCGTGTGCTCTACTATTACGCACGGAGGAGAGAAGGAGAAATGAGGATTTAAGCGCAGGGTTACCACACACACATTTATTGAACAACAGTTGAGGGAAAAACCATACAACATGGCAGAGCAGCTCGGGCAAATACAGAGATCTCTCGGAATGCTAGGTTGTGCAGGGAGAGAGGGAAGCAGTTGTGCCACACTCGGAAACGCTACCAGCCTGGCGGCACAACTGAACAGAGAAGCGCTAGAGTTACTCACAGCCTAGGCAAACTGGGTCCTCCAGTAGATTGGCGAGCATACACCTTCCATGACGTGACGGTTAGACGGCGGAGCACAACCATCTAATGCATACAATGATCCAGCGGCATATGTCCAGCAAAGAGCTGCTTTAGTATAGACGCTGCTGGCGTGGCAAATAAGGAACACCTGGGTGAGACGTGGGGAAGATGATTACCGGGGTAGGAAACAGCTGATGGAGTCTAGGGAGAGCGAGGGGGCGTGGCTGGACCGACAGACTGTCAGCAGCGTGAGAGAAAATAGGTCACAGACGCAGACTAAGAGCTGCCGGTCAGGCAGTGGCAAGGATAAGGGAGTTAGTACAATAAATACACAAAAATGCACATAACCAGTAAAACCACAAACCCCCAAAGCGATTGAGACCGAGCCAGGGAAAGCCAAGCCAGCTCGGCTCATGACACCCCCGATTTAAGGCAATTGGCAAAGGTTAAACCAATCTTTTCAAAACAGCACTTTGAAACAGTTATTAATGCCTTCAGTAATGCACTTTATTTTGGAGTCAGCCAGTCTTCCTTCTCATGTCTCCAGTTGGTTCAGAATGCTGCTGCACGTCTTTTAACTGGAACACGTACTAGGGACCACATTACATCCATTTTAGCTTCCCTTCACTGGCTGCCTGTGCACTTTAGGGTTCATTTAAAAATTCTTTTGTTTTATTTTTAAATTATTAAATGGCCTTGTCCCACCTTACCTCTGTGAACTTCTTCACCCTTATACTCCTGCTCGGTCTCTCAGGTGAGCTGATCAGCTGCTCCTGGAGATACCGAGATTGAAGAGGAAGCTCAGAGGGGACAGAGCTTTTTTCTGTCACTGCTCCTAAACTGTGAAACAGTTTCCCTTTTCCTATTAGGCAGGCTCCTTCACTGTCCATTTTTAAAACTCATTTTTACTCCTTGGCCTTCAACCCAGCATTAGACATTGATGTTATTTATTTTATTGCTTTTTTGCTTGTTTTCATGCTTTTTTTCCATACTTTTTTAGTTGTATTTTATAATTATTTACAGAAGTCCTTAGATACTTGTTCTGTCACAGTTATTTGGAAAAGCTCTATTATAATTCCTGTACCAAAAAAAGCAAGCTGTAAAGAGAATAATGACTACCGTCCTGTTGCACTGACCTCACTGGTAATGAAGTGCCTTGATAAGATTGTCATTGACATTCTGAAAATGATATTGGAGGACTCTTGCACCCTCTGCAGTTTCCTTATAAAAATAATAGAAGTCCAGAGGATGCCATTTTAACCTGAACTCATTCTGTTTTAAAACATTTGGAGGAGACAGCCTCATATGCATGTCTTTTACTGGCTGATTTTAGTTTAGCTTTTAACACACTGCAGCCACACCTTTTAATTAAGAGGTTAAATGATTTTAATGTACATCCTGATATTATTAAATGGTACTGTTGTGTTGGGTTTGGGGACATGTTAATGTGTGACACGAGTGGTGGCTCCACCTTTCCGGTTCCGCTGCCACCCGAGGTATAAGAGGGCTGTGAGGGAGAGGGGCGGTCTCTTAGCCTCCTCTCAGCCTGACAGATGCGCATGTATTGTGAGAGTGAGTTACAAATAAATCTGTGTCCAGTTCAACACTCAGTCTCGTCCTTGGCTTCCATTATCGACATAACCTTTGGCGACAAGGGAAAAAAGTTATGGACGTGGGGGTTACATCAATTGGGCCGTTTTTGGAGCTTCCTGGTGAGCCGCCCGTCCCTTGGACGAGGTGGTTCGCTGCTTTCCAAGCATATTTGGTGGCTTTTGACCTTGGAAGACTGGAGAAGTTGAGGGCACGGGCACTGTTGGTTCACAACCTAGGAATGGAAGGTCAACGTATCTTGAGTACTTTAGGCGAGAGTGATAGTTTTGAGGAAGTGGTGGAGCTAATGGTGCAACATTTTCGTTCTCCGGAAAAGGTCATCGTCCAGAGGATCCAGTTTCAACAGCACCGCCAGCGAACTGGTGAGTCAGTGCAACGGTTTGTAGCAGACCTATGCCTGCTGGCCAAGGACTGTCAGTTTGAAGCGTTGGAGGAAGAGATGGTCCGCGACCAGTTGGCGGAACATACTGTTTGCCTGGCTACGAGGTCGAAGCTCCTTACATACTCGGGCGAGCTGACGTTGCCCAGGTCCATTGAGTTAGGTCAGCAGTTTGAGGCAGTGGACAAGCTATCACGGGAGCTCGGTGAGAGAGCGTCACATTGCCAATTTAAACCACAGTCGACACGCAGGCAGTGGACCTGGACAGTGATGATGGTGTGGAGGATGACGAAGGCTACGCTAATACTGTCAGGATGAGGTCCGCCCCAGGATCGCCCAGGTGTTTGGGTTGTGGGTCCACCAACCACTGTTATAAGACTAGAACATGTCCGTCAAGAGGAAGACGCTGTGGCAAGTGCGGACTCCTGCATCATTTCACCAGGGCATGTTACAGGTTCGAGGATCCGAGATGTAAGGAGGATCTCCCCGCTTCACCTTCCATGGTTATTCACACTGCATCCCCAAGTACCAACAGCCATTCCTACTGTATGGTGGAACTGGATGGGGTAACAGTGCTGTTGCTGATTGACATGGGAGCGGTGAGATCCATGTTAAATTGGGCAACTGTGAGGCGTTTCTTGCCACATTATCAGGTTAGAGGTGATTCAGCGCTGCTCTGTGGATATGGTGGAAGAAGATTGTCCACGGTGGGGCCGGTGGAACTGATGGCTAGGTACAAGTTGGCAGAAGTGTCCAACTTGGAGTTCATTGTGACTGCCAGTGGAGAGAAAATTATGGGGTGTGATTTATTTTATAGACTGGGCTTCGCCATCACGAGCACCGTTGGAGAAGAGTGGTCAGGCTGTGGTTTGTGGGACCCGCCGGTCCTACGAACGATGGACGGAGCTGTGTGGGACGAACCTTTGCCTGGTAATCTGGACAATGAGCAGGACCAATTCCATCCAGGGCCATCGCGGGAGGGTCCCAGTGCCAGTGCCCAAGTAACCCTAGCTGAGGGAACTGGGCAGCACAGTGTGATGCCCGTGACAGTGGGTGGCACCGAGTGGCGGGCCCATTCTACTCCCGGAGTTCAGCTGGAAGGGACCGGAGAGCAGGGGGTCATAACAGCGACGCTGGCAGTGAAAATGAAAGAGAGCGGGGCAGGACCAGCTGGCACGGTGAAACAACGTGCCGAACAGAAACACTGGAAGCCGAGTAGGGCCCCTCTGGGGGTCGCGGATGTGGTCCGAACCAGAGAGGAGGCCTGGTTGAGAGGTGTTCGGGCCAAACGTCGGAGAGAAGATGACCAGGGGCGGCTGCAGGTGGTGGCTGTTAGGGAGGATGCCTACCTCCAGCTATCGGATGGCTTGTGGAGGCATCCCAGTGAGCTGCGCTGTGCCCGGGAGAAGAGGGAGGAGATTGGACCTGGATGTGGATTGTCCCCGGGAGCGAAGAAGAGAAGGTGCACCAGAGTGGAATTGTCCGACGGTGTTCTGGGGGGTGATTCTTCTTCGGGGGCAAACTGACGGTTGGACAGTACACATTATGCATAGTGATGGAAAAGGGGGACAACTGAGGTTATTTAGTTTGATTAATGGGATTATTTTGTGTTTTGTATTATTTTCGGAACACGCCAGTTTTGGTTTAGTTAGACTGTTCATTTAGGTTAGACAGCAGAATAACCCGTCTTGCCATGTGGGGGTGGGACGGTAGTCCACCTGTTCCCCCCTAGTTTAGTTTTTTTGAGTGAATGTGATAGATTGTTTAGGCATTTCTGTTTAGTTTTAGTGCATGATTCGGGTTCCATATTGGGGAGGGTTTTGATTGTATGCATGTGTTTTGGACCATTTTCTTTGAAGGGGGGAAAGTGTTGTGTTGGGTTTGGGGACATGTTATTGTGCGACACAGGTGGTGGCTCCAACCTTTCCGGTTCCGCCACCACCCAGGGTATAAGAGCTGTGAGGGAGAGGGGCAGTCTCTTGGCCTCCTCTCAGCCTGACGAATACGCATGTATTGTGAGAGTGAGTCACAAATAAATTTGTGTCCAGTTCAACACTCAGTCTCGTCCTTGGCTTCCATTATCAACATAACAGGTACAGTATCTCACAAAAGTGAGTACACCCATCACATTTTTGTAAATATTTTATTATATCTTTTCATGGGACAACACTGAAGATAGGACACTTTGATACAATGTAAAGTAGTCAGTGTACAGCTTGTATAACAGTATAAATTTGCTGTCCCCTCAAAATAACTCAACACACAGCCATTAATGTCTAAACTGCTGGCAACAAAAGTGAGTACACTCCCCGTGAAAATGTCCAAATTGTGCCTAAAGCGTCAATATTTTGTGTGGTCACCGTTATTTTCCAGCACTGCCTTAACTCTCTTGGGCATGGAGTTCACTAAAGCTTCACAGGTTGCCACTGGAATCCTCTTCCACTCCTCCATGATGACATCATGGAGCTGGTGGATGTTAGAGATCTTGCACTCTTCCACCTTCCATTTGAGGATGCCCCACAGATGCTCAATAGGGTTTAGGTCTGGGGACATGCTTGGCCAGTCCATCACCTTTACCCTCAGTTTCTTTAGCAAGGCAGTAGTTGTCTTGGAGGTGTGTTTGGGGTCGTAATCATGTTGGAATACTGCCCTGCAGCCCAGTCTCCAAAGGGAAAGGATCATGCTCTGCTTCAGTATGTCACAGTACATGTTGGCATTCATGGTTCCCTCAATGAACTGTAGCTCCCCAGTGCCGGCAGCACTCATGCAGCCCCAAATCATGACACTCCCACCACCATGCTTGAAGAGGCGTGCTGGCCGGATCATAGCCGATCCCTCACACCCTGGTCACGTACTGTTTGCCCCCCTCCCCTCTGGTAGAAGACTTCGGTCCATCCAGACTAAAACCTCCCGTCACATGAACAGCTTCTTCCCCTCTGCCATTAGACTGCTGAACACTAAGTGACTCTCGTGCACCATGTACAGCAGCTCAACCAGACTCATGTCAATCATCACTGTTTTCTTCCTGCATTACCGACTGCACTATATAGTTCTCCACAGTATCTGCTGCTGGCTAATATATATTTTAACTGTTGACCAGTATCACTTAATCTTATCCTACACTTTATTACATGTATAGTTTATTTCTCTTATCTTATCATGTTTAATGTTGCAGCATTGTACCGAGACAAATTCCTAGTTTGTGTACTACATGAACAATGGCAATAAACCTGATTCTGATTCTGATTCTGAAGGCAAGACACACTTGTCTTTGTACTCCACACCTGTTTGCCGCCACACACGCTTGACACCATCTGAACCAAATAGCTTTATATTGGTCTCATCAGACCACAGGACATGGTTCCAGTAATCCATGTCCTTAGTCTGCTTGTCTTCAGCAAACTGTTTGTGGGCTTTCTTGTGCATCATCTTTAAAAGGGGCTTCCTTCTTGGACAACAACGATGCAGACCAGTTTAATCCAGTGTGCAGCGTATGGTCTGAGCACTGACAGGCTGACCTACCACCCCTTCAACCTCTGCAGCATTGCTGGCAGCACTCATACATCTATTTTCAAAAGACAACCTCTGGATATGACGCTGAGCATGTGCACTCAACTTCTTTGGTTGACCATGGCGAGGCCTGTTCTGAGTGGAACCTGTCCTGTTAAACCACTATATGGTCTTGGCCACTGTGCTGCAGCTCAGTTTCAGGGTGTTGGCAATCTTCTTATAGCCTAGGCCATCTTTATGTAGAGCAACAACTCTTTTTCAGATCCTCAGAGAGTACTTTGCCATGAGGTACCATGCTGAACTTCCAGTGACCAGTATGAGAGAGTGTGAGAGTGATAACACCAAATTTAATACACCTGCTCCCTATTCACACCTGAGACCTTGTAACACTAATGAGTCACATGACAACGGGGAGGGAAAATGGCTAATTGGGCATAATTTGGACATTTTCATGAGGGGTGTACTCACTTTTGTTGCCAGCGGTTTAGACATTAATGGCTGTGTGTTGAGTTATCTTGAGGGGGCAGCAAATTTACACTGTTATACAAGCTGTACACTGACTACATTGTATCAAAGTATCATATCTTCAGTGTTTTCTCATGAAAAGATATAATAAAATATTTACAAAAATGTGAGGGGTGTACTCACTTTTGTGAGATACTGTACCACTCACTTTTAACTCATCGTAAACAGCAAGTCAGTGTAAATGGAACTTTATCCAAATCTACAACCCTCAGCACAGGTGCTCCCCAAGGCTGTGGTAGTTCACCAGTCTTGTTCACCTTGTACACTGATGAGTGCAGAAGTGTTTATCCAGGCAATCGAATTATTAAGTTTTCTGATGACACTGCTGTTTTATCACTACTTCAAAAGGATCATGATCTGTCAAACTATCTTAGAGAAATTCAGAGGTTTGTCAGTTGGTGTGATGACAACCATCTCATTTTGAATACTGACAAAACAAAGGAGATGGTGTTTGACCCACGAGGAATTGGTGACCACAGGCCTGTGGTCATCCACAATCACACTATAACACAGGTTAGTTCCTATAAATATTTGGGAGTATGTATTGACAATTCATTTACCTGGAGCACACATATTGATCACCTCTGCAGTAGACTACAACAGTGGCTGCATTTTTTGCGTAGATTAAGAATTCATGGCGTCGATAAAAGGATTATGTTAATATTTTACCAGGCTGTTTTGGAGAGCTGTATTAGATACAGCATTACAGCTTGGTTTGGCAACCTCTCTGTGAAACTAAAGAAAAGAGTGCTGTGTTTAATTCATACTGCATGGAAAATCATTGGAGTTAAAGAGTATGTATCCGTGCAGACCTTATATGAACAGGCAGCCTGTAGACAAGCCCAAAAAATAATCAGTGACATGATCCATGTACTAAACAATGAATATGAGCTGCTGCCCTCAGGGAGGAGGTGCAGGTTCAATAGATATAAGAACTCATTTATCCCGACGTCAGTAAAACTTCTAAACTCAAATAGATAGGTCAGGGACACTTATAATTCCTGCTCTTAATGACTGCTGTTATATATTTATGTATGCATGTATTTTGTTTGCTTTTAAGATGTGGCTTTTAGATGTTTAGGTGTTATTTGTATTATTTATTGTGGTTTATTTCATCTATATTTTTTATATGAAGGACCTTATGTACTACATCCATTGTGTACATGTGGATTGTGTGGTTGCAGCATGGGTGATAAGCCCAAGACAAATTTCCCCTTGTGGGACAATAAAGTTAATCTCATCTCATCATCTCATTTATTTTCATTTATTTTATTTTCATGTCTTACATGTCTTTCACATTTTATTTATTCCTGATGTACAGCACTTTGTATCAGCTGTGGTTGTTTTTAAAGTGCTTCAGAAATAAAGTTGGAATGGAACTCGTTTTTCTTGAAGTGCCTCCTAATTGTGCATCTTGAAACAGCCACACCACTTTTTTCAGAGTCTTGTATGTCAGCTGAAGTTATTTGAGGGTTTTTCTTTGCATCCTGAACAATTTTCCTGGCAGCTGTGGCTGAAATGTTTGTTGGTCTACCTTACCATGGCTTGGTTTCAACAGAATCCCTCATTTTCCACTTCTTAATTAGAGTTTGAACACTGCTGATTGACATTCTCAATATTATATCCTTTTCCTGTTTTATAAAGTTCAACTATCTTCTACCGCTGGTCCTTCAATAATTCTTTTGCTTTCCCCATGGCTCAGAATCCAGCAACGTCAGTGCAGCACTGGATGAACCATTCAGGGGTCTATCAGGAGCCCAGAAACTGACTGACTTTTATTCACTTTATTCCTGAGGGCGCTGCTGTAGAAATGATTATGGGTGCAACTTCAGTTTCAGCTGAAGTAGTGTTAAATCAACAAGCTAAAGTGGAGTAGTGGGGCATTTAAAATAGCATTTTTAAAAGTGTTTTAAATTAATTTTAATGTATAGTCCACATACCTGTTTTGCAGTCAAGTGGCAGATAATTTCAGCACTTGTAGTTTTTGCATTTTTGAATGTTTTTGCATAGTTCTGGTACTTGCTGCTGTTTGCGGTGTAAGGCTCCTCACAAATAAGCACAGTTAAATCTGTAGCTTCAACAGCAATGTGTAGATCATGCAGTGAAAACTGAAAAGGACTGTTGGTGTGATCGGTGGTACAGACACAGGACAGACACAACAGCACCAGGTATGTTTTCACTTGTATGAATGTCACAGAGCTGACGTTTATATGTCACCACACGCAAGGCTGCATGAAGTAAAATAATAAATGAAAAAATAGTAACAGTTTACTTCCTAAGGCTTAACAATTTAAGAAAGATATCAAATAGTTTTTTTTCTTTTTTTTTTTTGCATTCATTGCACTGCATTGGAATGATATGGACTTGATATTAGCAGCTTCAGCATGCATTAATTTTTAAATTATCACAAAATATAGAGCAATAAAATTTTGAACAATTGTCAAAAAAGGTTTGTATGTGTTAAGTTAGATAACAAGCATTCACGGCATGACAGCAGCATGAGCATTTTAATTTTGGGGTTAAAGGAACAGCTGCAGCTGTCTGTTTTACCCTGACATTAAAACACCCAAGCACGACTGACTTCCGGGAAGATGGCGGAGAGACATAACACTTAAACAAAGAGCTCTCCCTAGCCGGATTAAAAATCATCGGTAAATGGCCAACTCGACATAAACGAATCAATAAACTAAGGGATGAAAACACGAAGGAACCGGGCACAAGGACAAAAACAGGGTAAAATTGAAGAATTCCTCTCCAACAACGCAGGAAAAACCGCTGTACGCAAAGCCCAAAAAAACGAGATGTCCACAGCAGAGAAAATGGAGGACACCAGACTCGACAACATGAACGCTGGCATCGCCAGTTTGGGTGAAGAGTTAAGAGAATTCAAGCGACAGCTACAACAGGATTTAGCGGCTCTTAAGGAGGAACTGAAAAAAGAAATTAAGGAGGAAATCATGGACCTCCGAAGAGAAATGGAGCGTAAATTAACGGAAAACATGGAGGAGCTGCGCTCCCAGCGGGCGTGTATGACAGAAGCGCAGACCCGAATTTCGGAACTAGAAGATTGGAAAAGCGAGGCAAACGAACAACTACAGACCCTGACGACGCAAACGCAGAGGATGCAGGAGAAAATAAACGACTTGGAGAGCAGATCCCGACGAAGCAATATGCGCATCTTTGGAATTCCGGAGGGCATTGAAGGCAACTCGATGACAAAATTCATGGATCAGTTCTTAAAAAAAGAACTGGAAATACCCGGAGAAACGGATCTGCAGATTCAACGGGCGCACAGAACACCGGCACAGAACCCGAAAACAAACTCTCCACCCAGGTCAGTTGTGGTAAACTTTGTGAAATATGACATAAAGGAAAGAATCCTGACGCAAGCATGGAAAAAAAAGATACGAATCGGCGACAAACAGGTATTTTTTGACCATGACTACCCGACAGAAATCGTGCAGCAGCGGAAGAAATATGCCAATATTAAAAAAACGCTGAAAGAGAAAAAAATTAGATTCCAAACGCCGCTAACGAAAATGAGGATTCATTGGGAGGAAGGCACAAGAACCTACAACACGGCCGAAGAGGCAGCGCGGGATATGATGGAGCGGGGCCTTGAGGTGAGCGTGCCGAAGGAGACGGCTGGAGCAGCGGCGGCCCTGAACGCACCACGACAGACGGAGTGGAGACGAGTGAACGGCGGAAGAAGGGGGAGAGACGTAGAGCAGCGGGCCCAGGACAAACTACAAGGCTTTCAACTGAAAGCCTAGATCATAACAAAGATTAAGAAAGGCACAGAAGAAATGAAGGCCAAGAAGACAAGGTAAAAGAGAAACAGACGGCTAGGAGAGGTTTAAGTGATATTTGTTGGACATTTCTAGACTTATGACTATTACTTTGATAGTAATTAGAAGTCTAGGGAGGGCCCTTCACTCTGTGAAGACAAACCCCCCACCCACCAACAGGGACCAGTGGGCAGAAGAAAGGCCCAAAGTACGGAGGTCGAGTTTTTTTAATGTGTTTTTATATAAATATGTGTTATTTTTGTTGTTAAAGGGGCTAGGAGCACAAGTTAAAAAAATGGAAAAACATGAATATGGGTAAAAATCTTAAGATAATGACACTAAACGTGAATGGTCTGAACTCACCTGTTAAAAGGGAAAGAATAATAAGAAAATTCAAGAAGGAAAAAGCTGAAATTATATTTATGCAAGAGACACATTTGAGCAAGGCAGAACATGTGAAACTAAAGAGATTTGGCTATAAGAACTCCTACTACAGTTCATTTAAGGGAGGAGCAAAAAGGGGGGTTATGATACTAATCTCAAACAAAATACAATTTGAAAGTGAACAGGAAATCCAGGATAAAGAAGGCAGGTATGTAATAATAAAGGGAAGAATAGATGGTATGCAGATCACATTAGTGAACATCTATGCCCCACCAGAAAGTGACAAGGGTTTTTTTCAACATCTGTTTGATCTCATAGCAACACACAGTGAAGGAGTCCTAATTTGTGGAGGAGACTTAAATGCTGTCATGGATCATGAAGTTGACACAACAAGTGTTAAGAAGACAAAAAAACATGTAACAAAGTTCATAAGAACCTCACTGGCAGAAATGGGTATGGTAGACATATGGAGGGACCTACACCCACTCGAAAAAGACTATACACATTATTCAGCAGCCCATAAAGTACACTCTAGAATAGATTACTTCCTTATGAATGAAGGTGACAGACACAGGGTGAGAAATTGTTGGATTGGAGGGGCAGAAATATCAGATCATAATCCTATATACATGGAAATATATTTAAACAATAGAAAACGACAAACAACATGGAAACTTAACGTAGGACTGTTAAATGATGAGAAAATGAAAGAAAGAATAAAAATAAACATAAACGAATATATCCAAGAGAATGACAATGAAGAAGTGGACCCAACAATACTATGGGACGCACTAAAAGCCGTGTTAAGGGGTAAATTAATTGTTGAAACAGGAAAAGCAAATAAGACTAAACTGGAAGCGTATGAACAAAGATGTGAGAGACTGAGGGAATTAGAACGTAAACATCAAAGCACAAATGATCCAAAAATATATCAAGAAATTAAAGAAGAAAAAACAAAGATAAAAGAAACACAAATGGATGAAATTGAAAGGAAAAATAGATATCTAAAGCAAAAATATTATGAAACGGGGCCAAAAGCCACAAAACTGCTGGCAAAACGGTTAAGAAAACAACAAACAATGAATAATGTATACAAGATTAAAGACCCCACCACAAATAAAACCACAGTTAACCCAGAAAACATCGAAGAAATTTTCCATAATTTCTACCAAGAACTATACTCGCAACCTGAAGAAACAAATACTAAAGATATCAAAAAATTTCTAGACACATTGGACTTGCCATCAATAGGAAATCAACAAAATGAAAAACTAACAGCAGAAATAACAACACAAGAGATCAGAGATGTGATTAAGTCACTTAAAAACGGTAAATCACCAGGTAGTGATGGATACCCCTCTGAGTTTTATAAACTGTTTATAGAAGAACTCACGCCACAACTCCTAAAGTCATTTAATTGGACGCTGAACAACAACAAAATACCTCCAACATGGAACGAAGCAATCATTTCAGTTATTTTAAAACCAGGGAAAGATAAAGAACAATGTGGAAACTATAGACCAATCTCTTTATTAAATGTAGATTATAAAATATACACAACAATTATATGTAAACGAATAAAGACATTCTTGACGGAATTGATAGAAGATGATCAAACTGGATTCATAGAGGGACGCCAAACACATGACAATATCAGGAGAACAATACATATAATTAACCAAATACATAAAGAAAAGAAAAGCGCAGTAATAATGAGTTTAGACGCAGAAAAAGCATTTGACAGGGTTAACTGGAAATTCCTATATAGTGTACTGGAGCGCTTTGGATTTAACGAAAAATCAGTACAATGCATAAGGACGCTATATCAAGAACCTGTGGCAAGAATCAAGATAAACGGTAGCTTAACAGACAAAGTAAATATACAAAGATCAACTAGGCAGGGATGCTGCTTATCGCCCACCTTGTTTGCTCTGTTCATAGAACCATTGGCTCAAGCGATACGACAAAATAAGAAATTAAAAGGTGTAACAATAAAGGGGGCGGAACACAAGATTGGGCTATTTGCAGACGATATTATAGTTTACCTTGAACAACCAGATAAATCAATAATGGAAATGATGAACTTGATAGAAAATTTTGGAAAATTATCAGGATACAAGATAAACATAACAAAAACACAAATACTGACATTCCACTATAACCCTCTAAACCAGATAACTGATAAGATCAAACTAAACTGGAACCAAAAAGAAATAAAATACCTTGGAGTGAACATACCTAAAGACCTAAGCAAAATATATAAAGCAAACTATGATAGGTTGGAACAAGAAATAAAAAAGATATTGATAGATGGTCAATCTTAAATATGGATCTGAATTCAAAAATTGAGACAGTCAAAATCAGCATACAACCTAGATTACTTTACCTCTTCCAGGCTATACCAACAGAGATTCCAGATGCCCAATTCTCAAAGTGGGACAGGATGATATCGAGATTTGTTTGGGGAGGTAAAAAACCAAGAGTGAAATATAAAACCCTCCAATTACCAAAAGAGAAAGGAGGCATGGGCCTACCGAGTCTAAAGGAATATTACTACTCAGCACAAATAAGATATATCATATGTTGGTGCGACGAGGGATATGAGGCAAAATGGAAAGAAATGGAAAAGGAAATTGAGGGACTCCCAGTACAAAGCATAATAGGGGATAAAGATGCATATAAGCAAATCAAACAAATAGACCCAATCACTAAATTTACTTTAGAACTGTGGTATAAAATAGTACAAAAATATAATATAAGGGAAGACATAAAACTATTGAAATGGGTAGCATTTGACAGTCAGTTTGAACCGGCAAAACAAGATAGGGGATACAAAAATCTGGTGAACAAGGGAATCACAGCATGGGGCAATATCGGAAAAAAAGATCTCGGGAGCTTTGTAAATATCAGGAGAAAATTTAAATTAGAAAGATCGGAATTTTTCAGATATCTGCAGATGAGAGATTACTATATGAAGAAGATTAGGCATAACCTCCAAACAGATGTGAACGAGATTATACAACTTATTTTAAGCTCATATGCAGGAAATAAAATAAGAATTATTTCAAAACTATATCAGAAACTTATGACAAACAATCATACAAGTAACTATATAAAGGAGAAATGGGAGAAAGAGCTCAATTTAAACATAACAGAAGAAAGCTGGCAGGAAATATGGAAAACACAACACACATCAACAAATTCAAGGGCATGGAGGGAATTTGGATGGAAATACCTGATTCGCTTTTTCATTACACCACAGATTCAAGGAAAATATACAAATACCCAATCTTTATGCTGGAGGGGATGTGGGGCTCAAAATGCAGACCACTCACATATGTTTTGGAAATGCTACAAAATATCATCATTTTGGAAATCTATGCATGTGACAATACAGAGGATATTAGGATATAATATACCAATGAACTGTAACCTGATGTACTTATGTGATCTTAAAAAAGACAATGTTATACAGGCTGAGGACAGATATCTAGTTAAAATCTTGTTGATTGCATGTAAAAAAACTATCACAAAAAATGGCGATCAGAAGTTCTTCCTGACCAAGAACAATGGACTGACATTGTTGAGGACATACGTATGATGGAAAAACTAACATATCGACGAAGAATGCAAGAAGGAATATGGGAGAAAAAATGGCGGAAATGGACACACTACAAAGTGCAACAACGAGGCAGAAATTGAAAGAATGACCAAAGACACTGAAAAAACCAGAAGAATTAAGAGATGGAAACTAAAAACTTGATGCTCCAACATTTGCCCCCCCCCCCCTTTTTTTTTTTTTTTTTAATTTTTTTTTATTTTTATTTTGTTTATTTTTTTTTATTTTTCCCTACCCTAACCCCTTTGTTTTTTAAATGTAGAATGTGATCTGAATGCATTATATATGATGAAAAATGAATAAAAATCTAAGTTACAAAAAAAAAAAACACCCAAGCACGGTGTTGTGGTTCTTTGTGGCTCTGACTAGATTCTATGTCTGCTCTAAGGTAAATTTGATTATGTCCAACATATTTTAACAAAATACAATCGACTTTATTGCGGTGGAAACATTGATATATCTCAGAGCTTTTATTTGCTTACAGCGTTATCATTTTAGCAGCGGAGCTAACTAATGGAGCTACTGTCTGCGAAGCAACATTTCAAGGTTATCTTCTCATCCCTCGATAGTCGTGGGAAGTGGTATGATTATATTACTGTTTTTGAGGTGCAAAAGGCCGTGTTCCTGCATTTTTGATGTCAAAGTCATTGTTTTTTAATAAGGAAAAGTGTCCCATTTCTGTGACAACCCTACTTTCTCAACTAGTACTGGAAGTTGCACCCATAATTCATGCAAGGCATCACAGGGGCTAGGAATAAGGTAGATACACACACACTAATTACAAGTAAACAGATCACAGGTGAGGACGGTTACCTTTAGTAGCCATTTAAACCTGTGTGCCAACTTGTGTTTATGTTATCAGGCCAAAACTTCCAGGGTATGTAAACCTTTGATTAGGGTCATTTGGGTAGTTTCTGTTGTCATTATGATTTAAAAAGAGCAAACACAATTGTTTGATAATAAATGGCTTCACCCAACCACTAACTATGAGTGAAAGAGAAGTTTTTGTATTACACTGGTCAATACCAAATTTATTGTCTAAGTATTTTTGGCTGATTTAGGACAATTTTGATGTGCTGAATCCAAAAATCACATTGGTTTTGCTCAATCAGGTCAGCTTTTTGAACTATGGCCACATGTTTTCTTACATTTTTGTTTGCATGTACGGGTATTTTCGCTTTATATGATGCAAAATTCTTTTTTATTTCTTGAAATTCTCTGAATTTTGAACAATGATGATGTAACATTCAATTTACACGTACTGTGGGCACCCAGCACACGTGTGGGCACCCAGCACAATGCAGATTGATAATATTCACGCTCAGCAGGGATTTGCATACGACCAGAAGAACCACAGGAGACAGTCAGACGGGACTGAATGCATGCATCTTCTGTGCCAACCAATGTCACGCTAATCATGTGTATTGATAGATGTGTATTGGATGACAATTGATATGCTAATGTACCTTGCATTCTCTTTTGTCTTATTGTTATACATCCCCGGAGTAAGGAGAGGAGTCTGGCGCCAGTAATCAAGCAATTGATATGTATTGACTGTTATGTATATCAATATGTAAATGCGCCATGCATTCTCTCTTGTCTGTATAAATGTGCTGACTTGACATGCCTTATGTAGCTCACTCACAGCGCAGTGACAACAGCGCACACAGAGCACACAGCGCTACTGTGAATCTCAATGATGATGGAGGAATAAAACTCTTAAACCTTCAGCATCGCCGTGTCATGCCTGAACTTGTTTCTCCACACTGGTGACCTGACGTGAATGGACCGTCTCTCCCTTCTGCCGCGCTGTGGACTATTTTATTCCTCCACACTGGTGACCTTTGACGAGGGAGAATGACCGTCTGCTGCCTCTCACCGCGCTGTGGATCCCAGAGGACCAGAGATCGCCTACATCCTTCACACCCACACGGGAGCGCGCGCGCCTTGTCCTCTCTCCACGATGGCGACCTCCAGGGCCAAGAGCGCAGCGCTGGGACTGAGACGCACGCAACCTTCTGATCAGTGACTCGAGCGAACGCACAGAAACAGCCTGAACAGGAAAGACCATCGGCACAGACTGCGCTGATTTCCACCAAGCTCCCCGACCCTGATTCACCTCTCGACAATGGACCTCCTGCGCACAGAAGCCACGCGCGCACTCAGCAGGATGACGAGGACAGCACGACTTTCAGCTATGTGGTCACGGCGCCAAGCATGCACCACGCACGGGACAATACCGGCTCCACTGACTGATACATCGTTCTCCAACGCTGCACATGCCCGAGAAACACGGCCGATCGCCACCCTCGGAACCTTCAGGGCTGCTCGCGCACCTGGAGCGGGCGTGCAACCAGCACACAGGACTTTGTATGAGTTTTTCAGCCACGGCGCACAAGGGGAATTTAGCTGATTGCTTTCCCCGATGACTTTAGGACTGTTTCCCGCACCTAAAGCCAAACTGCCGAGTCCCTGACACAGCTGCAGTTTATCACAGCCATCGAGGAATTTGGCCGCTCACCTTCCCCACATCCTCGCTGGACCAAAACACGAGAGAGGTCAGAGATATAATTTTTTCACAGCCGCTGTGGATCTTCGCGACGTTTAACGGGAAAAGTTCCTCACCATCGCGGATCCACATGCAATTTTTGCGCTGCCCAGACACCATGTCCCGGGCCGGCACTCGCTTATTCCCACTCCCTCAACCTCCTCCTGCACAGAGCTTTTCCCGCACCTCTGGAACTCGGAGCGGAGCACACTGCCCTCTCCACCCCTCCCCCGTCCTCCTCCCGGACTGACATTCCCTCCGACAGTTCTACTGGAGCTGGAGCCAAACAACGGGGGGGGGGGGGGTCACAACCCCTTCTGACCGTTCTAGGGGTAGCGGTGTGGGCACCCAGCACACGTGTGGGCACCCAGCACAATGCAGACTGATAATATTCATGCTCAGCAGGGATTTGCATACAACCAGAAGAACCACAGGAGACAGTCAGACGGGACTGAATGCATGCATCTTCTGTGCCAACCAATGCCATGCTAATCATGTGTATTGACCGATGTGTATTGGATGACAATTGATATGCTAATGTGCCTTGCATTCTCTTTTGCCCTATTGTTATACTTGTACATCCCCGGAGTAAGGAGAGGAGTCTGGCGCCAGTAATCAAGCAATTGATATGTATTGACTGTTATGTATATCAATATGTAAATGCGCCATGCATTCTCTCTTGTCTGTATAAATGTGCTGACTTGACATGCCTTATGTAGCTCACTCACAGCGCACTGACAACAGCGCACACAGAGCACACAGCGCTACTGTGAATCTCAGTGATGATGGAGGAATAAAACTCTTAAACCTTCAGCATTGCCGTGTCACGCCTGAACTTATTTGTTCCTCCACAGTATTTCCCTTTATCAGTGTCTACTATTCAATTTACAGTACACCTGTACAACTGCTGTACAACTGCTTTTAGCTTAACATAAAAACCTGACCTCGGGCGGCGCGGTGGTGCAGTGGTTAGCACTGTGGCAGCACAGCAACTCACCCTTGGCCGGGGGATCCTGTGTTCAAGCCCAGCCCCCGACCAACAGTGATCTGTGTGGAGTTTGCATGTTCTCCCCGTGTCTGCGTGGGTTTATTCCGGGATTTCTCCGGTTTCCTCCCACATGCCAAAAACATGCAGGTTAGGTTAATTGGCATCAAACTGGGGATTCTAAATTGTCCTTAGGTATGACTGTGAGAGTGAATGGTTGTCTGTCTCTCTGTGTTGGCCCTGCGATGGACTGGTGATCTGTCCAGGGTGTACCCTGCCTCTCGCCCAAAGATGCTGGGATAGGCTTCAGCCCCCCTGCGACCTGAAAAGGATTAAGCGAAAGAAGATGAATGAATGAATGAATGAATGAAAAACCTGACCTGATCGAGAGAAACGGATGTAATTTTCGGATTCAGCAGTGCAAAACTGTCTTAAATCAGTTGAAAAAACACAGACAACTTACAAAAAAATGATTTTTGCTATGTCTTTGGAAAAATGGCCAAAAAATCACAAATTCCACCAGGGTATGTAAACTTATGAGCACAACTGTAACACAAGGCAAACATATCTCCTGAAAGGTTGCACTGCTCATTATAATTTGATGTGATGAAATAATTCTCTCTCACAGCAGGTTTCTCTGCTGAACGGGAGTCTACAAAGACTTAAAAATGTGGGTACCCCGTTTCAGAGCTGATGTGAGATTTGAGCACCCAGTATCACACTGAGATTGATAAATACCAATCATACAATCACTGTACGATGATCGTAGTGTACAGTGATTGTACAATCACTGAGGGCCACTGAACGTTTTGTGGGAGGCAAGGCTATTTCTATTATATAATATGTCTGAGTATTCCAGTCCTAGCTTGATATTAAACATGTATGTGGGTGTTTACTACCCACCTTTGCAGACATCACTAAGATTTTTAATAAAAGTTAACATATTTCTCTCCAGGGTGTACCCTGCCTCTCGCCCAAAGATGCTGGGATAGGCTCTAGCGCCCCTGCAACCCGAAAAGGATTAAGCGGAAGAAGATGGATGGACGGATGGATGCTATATACTGTATAAAATATTTGGATATGCAGACAGAGCTTACCTTGGCTGTAATGAGCACCAGAGACTTGTCATGTTACCTTAAATCTACAACAAAGCCAGCAAAGGACTGGTAGCCATTTAGACTTTTGCATACTTCCAGAGTCTCTGCTGTATGAAGGGATTTTGAGTTAATTAGGTACAGTAGTTGTCAATATTACAATAGAGCAGATCCAGGATGCCACTAGCATCTTGACATGATGTAAAGAAACGATCGACCATGAGATAAGAGTCACGTTTCATACGTTTACGGATAATTTGTCAACATACCGACGGGTGTGCAGCTGTCATATGCTCCAACAAAGTTACACGACCCAATTTTAAGAAGTTCTGCTGACTGGATCATGCTAAAATCTTGTTTTAAAGATAGATAGATAGATAGATACATACTTTATTGAGAACAAAAAAGTAAAACAAAAACAAAACAAACTAGAAAAGCACTCGGAGAGCGCAGACCTCCGCCAAGCGCCACAGTTCCCCCCATACAGTGTTTGTGTGTACGTTTTCAGATTCCTTGACCATGAAAACATATGACTAGCAATTGGATTCACAATGATAGGATTAGTGGTCCATTAGTTATTGACGAAAATGGCATTTTGCGTAATGGCGGTTTTCTTCTGGACGGTGGTCCGGATCACCACCAAAATTTAATCATCTGTAGGATACCCCATTTCTGACAATCTGTGAAAATTTCATGAAAATCCGTCCATAACTTTTTGAGTTATTTTGCTAAAAGACAAACAAACAGACAGACAAACCAACGCCGATGATCACATAACCTCCTTGGCGGAGGTAATGACAAATGCAACTAGAAAAGCACTCGGAGAGCGCAGACCTCCGCTAAGCGCCACAGTTCCCCCCCATACAGTGTTTGTGTGTACGTTTTCAGATTCCTTGACCATGAAA
This sequence comes from Pholidichthys leucotaenia, assembly GCA_020510985.1. Lineage (NCBI taxonomy): Eukaryota > Metazoa > Chordata > Actinopteri > Cichliformes > Pholidichthyidae > Pholidichthys > Pholidichthys leucotaenia. The sequence continues at coordinate 192,189,569 of CM035843.1, read as the reverse complement.
ACATATGACTAGCAATTGGATTCACAATGATAGGATTAGTGGTTCAGTAGTAAAAGCATTACCTCCTTGGCGGAGGTAATAAACTCAAGTGTTGCTGTTGTGTCCATCTCCTCCATCTCCAAACTCCCAGGCTGCGGGCGTTGCAATTCATTGCACAGCCGCGTACAACCCACAGGCCAATGGGTTATGCGAGCGTTTTCATAGATCACTGAAAGCAGCACTCAGGGCTTCACTGACGGATGCAAATTGGGTAGACAGGTTGCCGTGGCTTTTATATTGGGGTTGCGCTCCGCGGCAAAAGAGGATTTGGAAGCTTCCCCGGCAGAGAGCTTGTTTTTGCGCAGCCCCTATGGCTGCCTGGGGAATTTCTGCCAAATAATCCGGCGCCGGACAGCTGCCCCTCTCAGCTTTTGCAGCGTAGCGCAAACACAGGCACGCTGCCGGGCCCGGCCCACCACTGTTTTTCGCGTGCTTTTGTGCCTAAAACTTTGAAGAACATGGAGTTTGTGTTCGTCAGACATGACGACCAGCACCCTCCATTGCGCCTGCACACATGTTGAAAATGGCCGTATCTCACAATGTTAAAGAATCCTTTAAAAAAATCCCGTATCCAGTCGGTGATCCGGATCATCCCCAAAATTTAATCAGTTCTTCCTTGTACCATTTCCAACAACGCCTGAAAGTTTCATGGAAATCCGTCCAAAACTTTTTGAGTTATCTTGCTAACCAACAGACAGGCAAACAGACAAACAGACAGACAAACAGACAAACGCTGGCAAAAACATAACCTCCTGCGGCCTGCCGGAGGTAATTACCACATTTAAGACCCCAAGTAAACAATTAACTGTATTTTGTACATATCAACATTAACACCCATCCATCCTAACATACATTGATGTCCATACATCAAAACCAGCCTCAAACAACACAGATATACACAGTACTGTCCCACCCACCATTCCATAGTGTCCCAGAGTGAGCATAGTGAATCGTACATATAAATACTACCCTTCTAACATACATCCTTTCAGCAAATAATGTTTATACCTCTTTTTGAATTGATTTCTGTTTGTCCATAGTTTCAGTTCCGGCTCCAGACTGTTCCACAAATCCACCCCACAAACAGATATGCACATACTTTTCTTGGTTGTTCGTTTCTTGGGTTTTGTAAAGTTTAAGTCTCCTCTCAAATTATAATCATTGTCTCTTTTTTTTAAATATTTTTTGTATATTAGTTGGGAGTTGATTATTAATTGCCCTGTACAGGACTTGTGCTGTCTTAAATTTAACTAAATCAATGAACTTTGTGACATGTGACTTTAAAAACAATGAATTGGTATGGTGTCTATATCCTACATTATTTATTATCCTTATAGCTCTTTTTTGTAATGTGCATATTGACTGTAGGTTGGTCTTGTACGTAGGTGTTTCCCCAGACTTCTACACAGTAGTTAAGATAAGGTAGAAACAGTGAATTGTACAGTAAGACCAATGATTTATAGTCCAAGATGTGTCTTGTCTTCCCCAGTATGCCTGTACATTTTGCCAACTTGGCCCGGATGTGACTGATGTGAGGTTTCCAGCAGATTTTATTGTCTAGCGTCACCCCCAGAAACTTATTTTCCTGTGCTGTTTCTATTCTGGTATCATCTATCATTACCATTATTTCATGATTTATTTTATAATTTCCAAACAACACAATCTTTGTTTTTTTTTTTTTCAGATTTAGAGATAATTTATTTTTGTTGAACCACTGCGTTAACTTTTTCATTTCAGTTGTGACCACCTCTAAATCCTGCTGCAAATTCTCGCCAGTGCAAAGGATATTTGTGTCATCCGCAAACAAAATAAATTTCAGAATTTTTGATACTTGGCATATGTCATTTATATACAAAATAAAGAGTTTGGGTCCCAAAACTGACCCCTGGGGCACACCACAAGTGATGTCCATAAAGGGTGATTTGTGCTCACCAATTTGTACAAATTGTTGTCTGTTACTTAAATAACTTTCCACCCAACTCAGTCCCACCCCTCTTATCCCATACCTTTCCAGTTTCCTTAGTAGTATTCTGTGGTCAATGGTGTCAAAAGCTTTCTTTAAATCTATAAATACTCCTACAGTAAACTTTTTTTTTTTATCTATACAACTAGTAATTTCTTCAATAAGTTCAATCAGTGTCAAAGATGTAGATTTATCTGCTCTAAAATTATACTGGCTGTCTGTAAGGAGGTTGTGCTTTTCAATGAAATCATCCAGTCTCTTAGTGAAGATTTTTTCAAGTATTTTGGAGAATTGTGAGAGTAAAGAGACTGGCCTGTAATATGTGAAACAATGACTGTCTCCTGTTTTGTATAGAGGTATTACTTTTGCTATTTTCATTTTGTTTGGAAATTTACCAGTTTGAAATGACAGGTTACAGATGTGGGTGAGTGGCTTAACAATTCCTTCAATTACTTTTTTCACTATTGTCATGTCAATTTCATTCCAGTCCGCTGATTTTTTGTTCTTAAATTTACTCATAGTCTCGATAATTTCCTTTTCAGTAACTGCACCCAAAAAAATTGTGTTTGGATTTCTGTCTTCCATTTCATTTACAGAACCACTGTTGTTTGTTTCTGTTGTCACTATTGATTTTGCTAATTCAGGACCAACATTTACAAAAAATTTATTGAAACCACTGACCACATCCTCCATATTATTTATCAAATTGCTATTTTCAATAAAATATTCTGGATAATTAGCATTCTTAGGTCGATTACTAATAATCCCATTGAGTACTTGCCATATTCCTCTGAAGTTATTTTTATTATCCTCTAATATTCTGTTGTAGTATTCTTTCTTACAGGTCCTCATTATATTAGTAAGCTTATTTTTATATCTTTTAAATTTGATCTCAGCCTCCACCGTTCTGCACTTAATGAATTGTTTATATAATGTATTCTTCTTTTTACATGCATTTATTAACCACTTGGTGACCCAAGGAATATTTTTCTTTTGTTGTCCTTCACTGTATTGTTTTATAGGACAGTTTTTATTGTACAATGATTGAAATATTTGTAAAAATTTATCATATGCTTTATTCGAAGAGACGACGCCTCTGTGCCAAGTCAAAGAAGAATCCTAGTCACAGTCCTAAAGCCGAAAGCAAACAGCCCCAAGAGCACTTTGTGGTAGGATCTGCCCTTCGCATATTACAACTAAACGTTGAAGGCCTATCTGCAGCCAAGCGAAGCCTTATCGAAGTCCTCGCCTTCCAACATTTGATTGATGTAATCTGCCTCCAAGAGACTCATATTGGCACAGAGGAAGCTGGCCACTTCACCATCAAAGGCTTTGACCTCCTGTGCTATGTTCTACATGTTAAACATGGACGTGCCACCTATGTGCGTTCTGACATAGTTGAAGCAAATCACCTGATAACAACACATTTCTCAGACACCATAATCATTGGTGGCTTCCATATTGTCAATGTGTACAAGCCCCCTAATGCCAACTGGGATCTGCAGGTCTTACCCACCCTACCCCACCCTGCCATCTATGTGGGGGACTTTAACAGCCATCACCCTGACTGGGGGTACCCAGCAGTGGACAGTGATGGGGAGGCACTTTCAGACTGGGCATCCAGAAATGACCTCGCTTTGATATACGACCCCAAACAAAGAGGAACCTTCCACTCTGCTAGGTGGAAGAAGGACTATTCTCCTGACCTGTGTTGGGTCAGCTCTTTGAATGGGGAGCCATATCCTACACAGATCCTCATTCTTGATGATTTTCCACACAGCCAACATCGGCCCCTGCTTGTACACATTGGCCTACAACTTCCAGTCATATACAGCCCAAGGAAGATGCGCTGGAACTTCCGCAAAGCCAACTGGAAGAAATTCAGTGAAACTCTGGACCGGAGCGTTGTTACCATCCCACTCCACACCATCACTGTAGATGAAGCATACAACCGCTTCTGCAGCGCAATCTTCAAGGCTGCCCATACTGCAATCCCACAAGGCTACCGACCCCTCTATGTCCCATGTTTGGACGGAGAAAGTGCTGCCCTCCTACAATCCTATCAAACATCAGGGGACCCAGAGATAGCAGACCATCTCGTTGAATCGCTAAATACAGCCCGGCGAAAGAAATGGGAGGAGACAGTTGCTGACCGGAGCTTTACCCACTCTAGCAGGAAATGTTGGAGCCTCATCCGTCGCCTAGGAGCTGCACAGAAGCCCCCTAGCCAAAGCCGAGCATCCGTCACACCCAACCAAGTTGCATCCCACCTACTGACTATCGCCAAAGCACCCCAAGACAAAGACACCAGAAGAGCAGTTACAACTGAGCTAAAGAAACACCAAAAAATGCCTGTAGAGGAAACGAACCCTGAACCCTTCGAGGCTGCTGAACTGGAGAAAGTCCTACAGGGCCTGAAATGTGGAAAGGCAGCAGGATACGATAACATCTTCCCAGAATTCATGAAAAATCTTGGCCCCCGAGCCCTAACCTGGTTGACACAATTCTACACAAGGATCACACAAACAAACTCGATCCCAAAGAAATGGCGGACAGCAAAGGTCATTGCCATCCCAAAACCTGGCAAAGACCACAAACTACCAGCAAGCTACCGCCCAATCTCCCTACTCAGCGTTCCTTACAAAATCATAGAGCGCCTAATACTGCAACGCATTTCCCCAGAAATAGAGGATATTCTAAGTGTGGATCAAGCAGGTTTCCGCAAGGACCGCAGTACAGGAGAACAAGTACTGGCCCTAACCACCTTCATCGAAAATGGCTTCGAGAGCAGACTGAAGACAGGGGCTGTGTTTCTCGATCTTACAGCCGCCTATGATACGGTCTGGCACAAAGGCCTCCTCCTGAAACTTATAAAGGCGATCCCTGCTTGGGCAACAGAAATTATAAAAACTCTGCTGACCAACCGAAGGTTCAGAGTCCACCTCAGTCAGAACACAAGTGCATGGAGAATGCAGAAAAACGGACTCCCACAAGGCTCAGTTCTAGCTCCAACTCTGTTCAACCTCTACATAAACGACCTGCCTACTACAAAATCCCGCAAATTCATCTATGCAGACGACATCTGTTTGGCATTCCAAGCACCAGACTTTGAACCACTGGAACGGGTGCTCACGGAAGATCTTGCTAAACTGGACCAGTTCTGCAAAATCTGGCGCCTAAAACCAAGCCCAGCAAAAACCGTCTCCAGTGTATTTCATCTCCACAATGCAAAAGCTGCCAGAGAACTAAACATCCACCTGAGCGGACTCAAGCTTAAGCATGCCCCAAATCCAACTTATCTTGGAGTGACCCTTGATAGGACCTTATCCTTCAAGGAACATCTAAAGGGGACGGCTGCTAAGGTGAAAGTACGAAACAACCTGCTCTGCAAGCTCGCTGGTGCAAAATGGGGGGCGGCAGTCTCCACCCTGCGCACCTCAGCACTGGCCCTTTCATACTCTGTAGCAGAATATTGTGCCCCTGTCTGGTCCAGGTCATCTTACACACACCATGTAGACATCCAGCTCAACTCAACCATGAGAACTATAACTGGAACAATCCGCTCAACACCACTCCCCTGGCTCTCTGTACTGTCAAACATAGCCCCTCCACACATCCGGCGAGCAGCATTAACTCAAAGGATGCTCCAAAAAGTTAAAGATTTTCCTCACTTACCAATCCATGCAGATATCTACACCCCACCCACTGCCCGACTTTCATCCAGACGGCCGATTTGGAAAAACCCTCCCCCAGCTGACTTTACCATCCAGACAGCTTGGCAAGAGGAATGGGAGACCAAGGAGGTCCCAAACAAACAGCTGGTGATAAACCCCAACCAACAGGTCCCGGGCACCAACCTCCCAAGGAGACAGTGGTCTACACTCAATCGCTTCAGGACTGGACATGGCCCCTGCTTGGCCAGCCTTCACAGATGGGGCAGTAACCCTAGTCCACTGTGCGCATGTGGAGAGGAGCAAACTATGGAACACATCATAGAGGCTTGCCCGCTCCAAAGACTGGAAGGAGGATTACACACCCTCCATACAGCAAACCAGGAGGCAACTGCTTGGCTTAAGGACTTTGCATTCGCTAAATAAATAAATATGCTTTATTTATATCATTTTCATCATAAACTATCTTCCAGTCTTGTATTAATAATTCCTTTGTCAGTAAATACATAGATTCTTCGGTTCTTATTCTTTTATATTTAATATTTTTGGTATACTTTTTCTTCCTATAATCACATTGATAGACAACAAAAATTGGCAGGTGGTCACTGATATCATTCAATAAAAGCCCACTCCTGATATTATTTTCCATAATGTTTGTGAATATGTTATCTATTAGTGTGGCACTGTGTGACGTGATTCTGCTAGGTCCGGTAATTGTTGGATGTAAGCCCATACTGTACTATACTGCACATCCACCAGCCATAATGCTCTGCACTGTGTGTCTATATATATACATTTATAGTAATATGGACATATGTTTGCTAGATGTTGTTTTTTCTTGCCTTCTGATTGTTGCTCTGAGTGTTGCTGTCCCTGTGCTGTTGCAATCCTGGAATTTCCCCATTGTGGGACTAATAAAGGCTTATCTTATCTTATCTTATCTTACATTGTGTTGATAAATTCTTCTGTCAAACTATGTTGTTTTGAATTCATCAGAGCTATATTGAAATCCCCACAGATGAACATAACTTTATGAGTTAGTTTTGCATACATTTTTTCCATCCAGTCCTTAAATAAATCAGTGTTTGATCCAGGTGTTCTATATACACAGCTCACTACTACCGTATATTCTTCACATTGTCCAGACAGATTTCTATTGTAATACATTCAAATAAATCATCCACAGTTACTGACAGATTTTCATTTTTTTTTTTGTAACTTAGATTTTTATTCATTTTTCATCATATATAATGCATTCAGATCACATTCTACATTTAAAAAACAAAGGGGTTAGGGTAGGGAAAAAAAAAAAATATAAAAAAAAAAAAATAAAAGGGGGGGGGGCAAATGTTGGAGCATCAAGTTTTTAGTTTCCATCTCTTAATTCTTCTGGTTTTTTCAGTGTCTTTGGTTATTCTGTCAATTTCTGCCTCGTTGTTGCACTTTGTAGTGTGTCCATTTCCGCCATTTTTTCTCCCATATTCCTTCTTGCATTCTTCGTCGATATGTTAGTTTTTCCATCATACGTATGTCCTCAACAATGTCAGTCCATTGTTCTTGGTCAGGAAGAACTTCTGATCGCCATTTTTTTGTGATAGTTTTTTTTACATGCAATCAACAAGATTTTAACTAGATATCTGTCCTCAGCCTGTATAACATTGTCTTTTTTAAGATCACATAAGTACATCAGGTTACAGTTCATTGGTATATTATATCCTAATATCCTCTGTATTGTCACATGCATAGATTTCCAAAATGATGATATTTTGTAGCATTTCCAAAACATATGTGAATGGTCTGCATTTTGAGCCCCACATCCCCTCCAGCATAAAGATTGGGTATTTGTATATTTTCCTTGAATCTGTGGTGTAATGAAAAAGCGAATCAGGTTTTTCCATCCAAATTCCCTCCATGCCCTTGAATTTGTTGATGTGTGTTGTGTTTTCCATATTTCCTGCCAGCTTTCTTCTGTTATGTTTAAATTGAGCTCTTTCTCCCATTTCTCCTTTATATAGTTACTTGTATGATTGTTTGTCATAAGTTTCTGATATAGTTTTGAAATAATTCTTATTTTATTTCCTGCATATGAGCTTAAAATAAGTTGTATAATCTCGTTCACATCTGTTTGGAGGTTATGCCTAATCTTCTTCATATAGTAATCTCTCATCTGCAGATATCTGAAAAATTCCGATCTTTCTAATTTAAATTTTCTCCTGATATTTACAAAGCTCCCGAGATCTTTTTTTCCGATATTGCCCCATGCTGTGATTCCCTTGTTCACCAGATTTTTGTATCCCCTATCTTGTTTTGACAGTTCAAACTGACTGTCAAATGCTACCCATTTCAATAGTTTTATGTCTTCCCTTATATTATATTTTTGTACTATTTTATACCACAGTTCGCAGCGGTTAGCACTGCGGCAGCACAGTTTACCCTTGGCCGGGGGATTGTGGGGATCGTGGGATCGTGGGTTCGATCCCAGCCCCCGACCAACAGTGATCTGTGTCGAGTTTGCATGTTCTCCCCGTGTTGCGTGGGTTTACTCCGGGATTTCTCCGGTTTCCTCCCACATGCCAAAAACATGCATGTTAGGTTAATTGGCTGTTCTAAATTGTCCCTAGATATTTGTTTCCTATAGCCCCTTAGAATAGAGGGTGAGTATTAATGAAAGCGCTTTGAGTGGTCTTTGTGACTAGAAAAGCGCTATATAAGTGCAGGTTAGTTAGTTAGTTAGTTAGTTAAATTTAGTGATTGGGTCTATTTGTTTGATTTGCTTATATGCATCTTTATCCCCTATTATGCTTTGTACTGGGAGTCCCTCAATTTCCTTTTCCATTTCTTTCCATTTTGCCTCATATCCCTCGTCGCACCAACATATGATATATCTTATTTGTGCTGAGTATTAATATTCCTTTAGACTCGGTAGGCCCATGCCTCCTTTCTCTTTTGGTAATTGGAGGGTTTTATATTTCACTCTTGGTTTTTTACCTCCCCAAACAAATCTCGATATCATCCTGTCCCACTTTGAGAATTGGGCATCTGGAATCTCTGTTGGTATAGCCTGGAAGAGGTAAAGTAATCTAGGTTGTATGCTGATTTTGACTGTCTCAATTTTTGAATTCAGATCCATATTTAAGATTGACCATCTATCAATATCTTTTTTTATTTCTTGTTCCAACCTATCATAGTTTGCTTTATATAGATAGATTAGAACACTATGTTGGACTTAATGGAACTTCGTTGCAGTGGTTTAGATCTTATTTATCTGATAGGTTCCAGTTTGTTCATGTAAATGATGAGTTTTCTCTCAGCTCAAAGCTTAGTCATGGAGTTCCACAGGGATCTGTGCTTGGCCCTACTCTTTTTAGTTTATATATGCTTCCGTTAGGCAACATTATTAGAAAGCACTGTATACATTTTCACTGTTATGCAGATGACACACAATTATACCTGTCAATGAAGCCAGATGATACTAATCAATTAGCCAAGTTAGAAGCCTGTCTTAAGGAAATCAAAGTTTGGATGACTTGTAATTTCCTGCTATTAAATTCAGATAAGACTGAAGTCATTCTTGTTGGTCCAAAAAACCTTAGAAATTCCTTTCCAAATCAAACTTTCAGTTTGGATGCAGTTACTCTTTCTCTTAATAGCTCTGTGAGGAACCTTGGAGTTATTTTTGATCAGGATTTGTCCTTCAATTCACATATTAAATTTGTTTCTAAGACTGCCTTCTATCATTTGCGTAATATTGCCAAGATTAGGAGCATCTTGTCTCAGAGTGATGCTGAGAAGCTGATCCACGCTTTTGTTAGCTCGAGATTAGATTATTGTAATTCTTTATTATCAGGTTGTCCTAAAACATCTTTAAAAAGTCTTCAGCTGATCCAAAATGCTGCAGCAAGAGTTTTAACAGGTACTAGAAAGAGAGATCATATCTCTCCGGTTCTGGCCTCCCTTCATTGGCTTCCCATAGAGTTTAGAATTAAGTTTAAAATCCTTCTTCTTACTTACAAAGCTCTAAACAATCAGGCTCCTTTTTATTTAAAAGATCTGATACTACCGTATCATCCTAACAGAGCACTACGCTCCCAAAATGCAGGTTTACTTGTAATACCTAGAATCTCCAAAAGTACAATGGGAGGCAGAGCCTTCAGTTATCAAGCTCCTCTCCTGTGGAATCAGCTGCCAATCTGGATTCGGGAGTCAGACTCGATCTCTGTTTTTAAGAATAGGGCTAAAACCTACCTTTGATATAGCCTACAATTAGGGAGGGATCATGTGTTTTCTGAACCCTCCCTTAGTTATGCTGCTAATAGGTTTAGTCAGCCGGGGGACCTCCAGTAATGCACTGGGCCTCACTCCTTTCCTCACTCTCTATGAAATTTTTTTTTTTTTGCTGGTCATTAACATTTGTTTGTTCTCTCCCATAGATTGAGTCCCCATCGTGCTGTTTGCTCTCTACATGTCTGTTCTTTTCTTCTTCTCTATCCCCTCACCCCCCAGCCAGTCGCAGCAGATGACTGCCCCTCCCTGAGCCTGGTTCTGCTGGAGGTTTCTTCCTGTTAAAAGGGAGTTTTTCCTCTCCACCGTCGCCAAGTGCTTGCTCACAGGGGATCGCCTGATTGCTGGGGTCTTTCTGCAACTGTGGGGGTCCTCCCTACAGTTGATAGTGCTATGAGATGACTGTTGTTGTGAAATGGCGCTATATAAATAAAGTTGAATTGAATTGAATTGAATTGAATTATATATTTTGCTTAGGTCTTTAGGTATGTTCACTCCAAGGTATTTTATTTCTTTTTGGTTCCAGTTTAGTTTGATCTTATCAGTTATCTGGTCTAGAGGGTTATAGTGGAATGTCAGTATTTGTGTTTTTGTTATGTTTATCTTGTATCCTGATAATTTTCCAAAATTTTCTATCAAGTTCATCATTTCCATTATTGATTTATCTGGTTGTTCGAGGTAAACTATAATATCGTCTGCAAATAGCCCAATCTTGTGTTCCGCCCCCTTTATTGTTACACCTTTTAATTTCTTATTTTGTCGTATCGCTTGAGCCAATGGTTCTATGAACAGAGCAAACAAGGTGGGCGATAAGCAGCATCCCTGCCTAGTTGATCTTTGTATATTTACTTTGTCTGTTAAGCTACCGTTTATCTTGATTCTTGCCACAGGTTCTTGATATAGCGTCCTTATGCATTGTACTGATTTTTCGTTAAATCCAAAGCGCTCCAGTACACTATATAGGAATTTCCAGTTAACCCTGTCAAATGCTTTTTCTGCGTCTAAACTCATTATTACTGCGCTTTTCTTTTCTTTATGTATTTGGTTAATTATATGTATTGTTCTCCTGATATTGTCATGTGTTTGGCGTCCCTCTATGAATCCAGTTTGATCATCTTCTATCAATTCCGTCAAGAATGTCTTTATTCGTTTACATATAATTGTTGTGTATATTTTATAATCTACATTTAATAAAGAGATTGGTCTATAGTTTCCGCATTGTTCTTTATCTTTCCCTGGTTTTAAAATAACTGAAATGATTGCTTCGTTCCATGTTGGAGGTATTTTGTTGTTGTTCAGCGTCCAATTAAATGACTTTAGGAGTTGTGGCGTGAGTTCTTCTATAAACAGTTTATAAAACTCAGAGGGGTATCCATCACTACCTGGTGATTTACCGTTTTTAAGTGACTTAATCACATCTCTGATCTCTTGTGTTGTTATTTCTGCTGTTAGTTTTTCATTTTGTTGATTTCCTATTGATGGCAAGTCCAATGTGTCTAGAAATTTTTTGATATCTTTAGTATTTGTTTCTTCAGGTTGCGAGTATAGTTCTTGGTAGAAATTATGGAAAATTTCTTCGATGTTTTCTGGGTTAACTGTGGTTTTATTTGTGGTGGGGTCTTTAATCTTGTATACATTATTCATTGTTTGTTGTTTTCTTAACCGTTTTGCCAGCAGTTTTGTGGCTTTTGGCCCCGTTTCATAATATTTTTGCTCAAGATATCTATTTTTCCTTTCAATTTCATCCATTTGTGTTTCTTTTATCTTTGTTTTTTCTTCTTTAATTTCTTGATATATTTTTGGATCATTTGTGCTTTGATGTTTACGTTCTAATTCCCTCAGTCTCTCACATCTTTGTTCATACGCTTCCAGTTTAGTCTTATTTGCTTTTCCTGTTTCAACAATTAATTTACCCCTTAACACGGCTTTTAGTGTGTCCCATAGTATTGTTGGGTCCACTTCTTCATTGTCATTCTCTTGGATATATTCGTTTATGTTTATTTTTATTCTTTCTTTCATTTTCTCATCATTTAACAGTCCTACGTTAAGTTTCCATGTTGTTTGTCGTTTTCTATTGTTCAAATATATTTCCATGTATATAGGATTATGATCTGATATTTCTGCCCCTCCAATCCAACAATTTCTCACCCTGTGTCTGTCACCTTCATTCATAAGGAAGTAATCTATTCTAGAGTGTACTTTATGGACTGCTGAATAATGTGTATAGTCTTTTTCGAGTGGGTGCAGGTCCCTCCATATGTCTACCATACCCATTTCTGCCAGTGAGGTTCTTATGAACTTTGTTACATGTTTTTTTGTCTTCTTAACACTTGTTGTGTCAACTTCATGATCCATGACAGCATTTAAGTCTCCTCCACAAATTAGGACTCCTTCACTGTGTGTTGCTATGAGATCAAACAGATGTTGAAAAAAACCCTTGTCACTTTCTGGTGGGGCATAGATGTTCACTAATGTAATCTGCATACCATCTATTCTTCCCTTTATTATTACATACCTGCCTTCTTTATCCTGGATTTCCTGTTCACTTTCAAATTGTATTTTGTTTGAGATTAGTATCATAACCCCCCTTTTTGCTCCTCCCTTAAATGAACTGTAGTAGGAGTTCCTATAGCCAAATCTCTTTAGTTTCACATGTTCTGTCTTGCTCAAATGTGTCTCTTGCATAAATATAATTTCAGCTTTTTCCTTCTTGAATTTTCTTATTATTCTTTCCCTTTTAACAGGTGAGTTCAGACCATTCACGTTTAATGTCATTATCTTAAGATTTTTACCCATATTCATGTTTTTCCATTTTTTTAACTTGTGCTCCTAGCCCCTTTAACAACAAAAATAACACATATTTATATAAAAACACATTAAAAAATCTCGACCTCCGTACTTTGGGCCTTTCTTCTGCCCACTGGTCCCTGTTGGTGGGTGGGGGGTTTGTCTTCACAGAGTGAAGGGCCCTCCCTAGACTTCTAATTACTATCAAAGTAATAGTCATAAGTCTAGAAATGTCCAACAAATATCACTTAAACCTCTCCAAGCCGTCTGTTTCTCTTTTGCCTTGTCTTCTTGGCCTTCATTTCTTCTGTGCCTTTCTTAATCTTTGTTATGATCTAGGCTTTCAGTTGAAAGCCTTGTAGCTGTCCTGGGCCCGCTGCTCTACGTCTCTCCCCCTTCTTCCGCCGTTCACTCGTCTCCACTCCGTCTGTCGTGGTGCGTTCAGGGCCGCCGCTGCTCCAGCCGTCTCCTTCGGCATGCTCACCTCAAGGCCCCGCTCCATCATATCCCGCGCTGCCTCTTCGGCCGTGTTGTAGGTTCTTGTGCCTTCCTCCCAATGAATCCTCATTTTCGTTAGCGGCGTTTGGAATCTAATTTTTTTCTCTTTCAGCGTTTTTTTAATATTGGCATATTTCTTCCGCTGCTGCACGATTTCTGTCGGGTAGTCATGGTCAAAAAATACCTGTTTGTCGCCGATTCGTATCTTTTTTTTCCATGCTTGCGTCAGGATTCTTTCCTTTATGTCATATTTCACAAAGTTTACCACAACTGACCTGGGTGGAGAGTTTGTTTTCGGGTTCTGTGCCGGTGTTCTGTGCGCCCGTTGAATCTGCAGATGCGTTTCTCCGGGTATTTCCAGTTCTTTTTTTAAGAACTGATCCATGAATTTTGTCATCGAGTTGCCTTCAATGCCCTCCGGAATTCCAAAGATGCGCATATTGCTTCGTCGGGATCTGCTCTCCAAGTCGTTTATTTTCTCCTGCATCCTCTGCATTTGCGTCGTCAGGGTCTGTAGTTGTTCGTTTGCCTCGCTTTTCCAATCTTCTAGTTCCGAAATTCGGGTCTGCGCTTCTGTCATACACGCCCGCTGGGAGCGCAGCTCCTCCATGTTTTCCGTTAATTTACGCTCCATTTCTCTTCGGAGGTCCATGATTTCCTCCTTAATTTCTTTTTTCAGTTCCTCCTTAAGAGCCGCTAAATCCTGTTGTAGCTGTCGCTTGAATTCTCTTAACTCTTCACCCAAACTGGCGATGCCAGCGTTCATGTTGTCGAGTCTGGTGTCTTCCATTTTCTCTGCTGTAGACACCTCGTTTTTTTGGGCTTTGCGTACAGCGGTTTTTCCTGCGTTGTTGGAGAGGAATTCTTCAATTTTACCCTGTTTTTGTCCTTGTGCCCGGTTCCTTCGTGTTTTCATCCCTTAGTTTATTGATTCGTTTATGTCGAGTTGGCCATTTACCGATGATTTTTAATCCGGCTAGGGAGAGCTCTTTGTTTAAGTGTTATGTCTCTCCGCCATCTTCCCGGAAGTCGACAGATTTTCATTTTAATAATGCATTAGTGTGTATGGCGTAGCCATAACAACATGTAATTTTTCACTCCTGGGGACCCATATCACTGCCGGAGATCATGTAACTGCAAAACGTCAACTGAACCAATGAAGCATGAAGCGAAGCAGCGATGACATTTGAAGCTTCGGATGTCATTGGTCATGTGATATTAGTGTTTTGATACAAGCACCAACACACTGAAGACTGAGACAAGCTGCGATGCCTCAGTATCATTTTCCCATCACTACTTAAGGTACGGGGAGGGGCGGGGGGGCTGAAAAGTTCATAGGCTGAAAAATTCATAGTGGTAAGATATGGTTTATTTTTCAACTGCAGGGATCCAAGCGCTGCAACACTGATGGAAAAAGTGTGTGGACCAAAGGGGAGACTATGTTGAGAAATAAACCACATTTTGTCAAATCTGACCACTATGAACTTTTCAGCCTATGAACTTTTCTCGTATGTTCCTTAATTTCTTATTGCATTTATTCATTTATTGATAATTGCAGCTGCATTTATTTACAGTCACCACGCATGGAACACGCTAAGTGCAGACTGCGGCTAATGACGAAGGCACATTGACATAGAACTAACAACAGGCAGGACTGGTAGCAGGACATACTGTATGGAACATGCTCTCTAAGGTATCTTCCGTGGCAACACTACGGAGGCACAGAAAGACTCTCCAAAAGACGATCTCTATCACCAGTGGGATACTGTAATTGTGAGTCCTCTTCCCAGCCTGCAGAGGATGTACAGGGAAGGACCTATAAAAAAGGACCGTGGCATTGTGGGTGATCAGAGGCACCCACTGGCTTCATCTTTTGAATTGCTTCCTTCTGGACGTTGGTATTGGCCCCCTCCTTTCACAAAAAACATTTTCTTTTCTCCTTTGTACCCCAGGTTATTAAGCTTTTAAACGCCTAGTGTCTGCTGTGAGGTGGTGTAGTGTACTGTGTGTGTTTGTCTGTATGGTTTTTTTTTTTGTGATGCTGCAGAACAAAAATTTCCCCATGGGGACAATAAATAAATGATTGTGTTTTAGTAGGCACCGAGTGATGGCTGTGTCTCAGCCTGAAAGCCTTGTTTTTCCTGAATGCATTTAACCGATATCAGTTTTCTTTAAATGTATTTTAACATTACTTTCATAAAAAAATATTGTGGACAGCTTGATGGAACAGTGGTTAGTCCTGTCACCTTCCAGCAAGAAGGTCCTGTGTTCATCTCTGTGGAGTTTGCATTTTCTCCCCGTGTTTGTGTGGGTTTTTGTTGAGTACTCCAGTTTTCTCCCACAGGCCAAATACATGCATGTTAGGTTAATTGGCATCAACTGGGGATAAGTTGTCCTTAGATATGAATGTGAGAGTGGATGGTCATCTGTCTCTATGTGCTGGCCCTGTGATTGTTACAATCTGGACATGGTCTGTGACCATGTCCACACCTTTTGTTGTTTTGGACTTTTCTATTATTATTATTATTATTATTATTATTATTATTACTATTACCATTATTCTATTCTTTGTCACTCCTCAGTTACTTTTTTAGGGTTTTGGTATTGCTTGTTCCTCACCTTGCCATTGTTCCTGAGTTGTCTTTTATTTTGACAGTGCTTTATGTTTACTTCCCGTAGCTCATCCGTTTTTTGTTCATCCGTCCTCTTTAATTATTGTTCATGGCTGTTGCTTATTTGTTAATCATCCACACTCCTATTTAGGGACACTGCTCTTTACCCTCATTATGGCGTCCTCATCATTTCTCGTCATGTTACGTCACGTCATTACTCGCCATTGTTTCATGTTCCTACACGTTTTCTCCATGCCACTGTCTTTGCATCTTCAACATTGTAAGTTGTGGCTACCGTTATAGCTTATTCTTTGTTTTCAGCCCCGTGCTGCTTTATTTTGTAATAAATCATGCCAAGAAGTCACCCTGCATTTGAGTCCTCCTATATGTCCTGGAGGGGCCACGATGACAGAAGGATGCAGTCAAGTATGGACTCAGCAGGCAAAACCAGCGAGAAGAGGGGAGGTGGAGAACAGAGCAGCTTTGTGTCCTCATCGTAGTGCTGCACTATGTGACACTGCTCCTATCTGGAGGACGCTGTGGAACACTGGGAGGCAGCCACAGTGTTGATGAAGGTGAACTCCATACCTGTCAAGGCATACCTCATGCCTCCCTTATTGGGGGGGCTTTCACACCTGTACTGAGTACTTAAAAATTGTATTTATCGGCAGATGAAAAAAAACTGAAGCAAAAAAAAAAAAGCAAACAAAAACCAAACAAACAACAACAATTGCAACATGAACTATTTCAAACATATTTATTCAAATGTACACTTATATGGACACAATCTTGAGCCATAACTTTTTGGTAATGTGAAAATAATAAGCCAAGTAGCACAAAAAAATATAAAAATAAATAAAAAAATAAATTAATTAAAAAAATAAATGATAATATTAATAAATAAATAAAAATAAATAAAAAAAACAATATTTTTCAAATTTACATTAGCACAAGGTAGATTGCTTAATTTGAAAGTACACAATAAGAATAATTCTGAATATAGTTCTTAATTGTCAGCTAGATATATACACTTGGAATTAAAGAGGTTTTAATTGTCAGCTTTGTTACACTAATGCACTTGGATGAACTTGAAACAAGAAAATGTTCACTGATGCTGCTTGTTATAGTTCCAAGTAGCAGCCTTTGCTGACTCTAGCATTTCTTTTGAAGGCTTGACCTTGAAGCATGGCGTGTCACAATTCATTTTCACTTGCATGAAAGAAGTCAGAGTTTCTGGGAGCATACTTTTTCTGAAGTTGGTGTGAATTTTCCTGACCATGCTGAAAGCCCTCTCACTGTCAGCATTGCTGTGAGAAAGGCAAAGCAGTGCTGAGTACACTTTGAGGAGCTGGGGGAAGTGGGGCACATCAAGGGCTGTCTTCAAGGCCATCACCTGACCCCAGTAGACATTAACACGGACAGGCTTGCCATCCTTGTCTTGTAGAGGCACTGTGTTTTCTGGCAGCAGTTGCAGGTCCTCCCATTCTTCTTTCAGCTCTTCTGTATCAACAGTGGGGCAAAATGCAGCAGCAAGCTCTACAATGGGGCCATAGGTCAGGGACTCTGTTTTCCTGGGGTCAAGGACAGAGAGGTGTGGCAGAATTTTGTCGTCAAAGGGGAACTTGTTGAGCCTCTTTCTCACTAAGATAAGATAAGATAAGATAAGCCTTTATTAGTCCCACAACGGGGAAATTCCAGGATTGCAACAGCACAGGGATAGCAACACTCAGAGCAACAATCAGAAGGCAAGAAAAAAACAAGCAAACAAGAGCAGCTAATATACATATGTACATATTACTATAAAATATATATATACACACACACAGACACACAGTGCAGAGCATTGTAGCTAGATGGAATAAATATGTAAATATATAAACACCCACAGTACGGAGCATTGCAGCTAGGTGGAATAAATATGTAAGTATATAAACACACACAGTGTGGAGCAATGTAGCTAGATGGAATAATATGTAGATATATAAAAACACAGTGCGGAGCATTGTAGCTAGATGGAATAAATATATAGATGTATAAATATAAACACACCCAGTGCGGAGCATTGTAGCTAGATGGAATAAATATGTAAATATATAAACACACACAGTGCAGAGCATTGTTGCTAGATGGGATGAAACAGCATAACCGTCTACTTAGTTATCCTACATGGTATGATTATGTGCCCATACATATTCTCACCCTCCATAGTGACCGGTATTTTCCTAGTTGTATGCCGGAGGGGACCATTGTGTAAGTCTATTGCATCTTTTGCATTCAAAAAACTATTAGTTTGTTACGTCTTTTTGCTATCTCTGCGAGCAGCCCTGCTTAGGTTGTACAGTCTGACAGCCGTTGGTAGGAAGGACCTACGAAACCTCTCGGTTGTGCACCTGGGATGATGTAGTCTGCTGCTAAATGAGCTCCTCAGTGCATTCAGTATGTCCTGCATAGGGTGGAACTCGGACTCCAGCAGAGATGACAGTTTAGCCACCGTCCTTCTCTCTCCTATCTCCTCCACCGGATCAAGGCGCTGCCCCAGGACAGAGCTAGCTTTCTTAATCAGTTTGTTCAGTCTCTTCCTATCGGCTGCAGTAATGCCACTGCCCCAGCAGACCACTCCAAAAGTGATGGCTGATGCCACCACCGTGTCATAGAATGTCTTCAGCAGCGCCCCTTGTACACCAAAAGACCTGAGTCTCCTCAGCAGGAACAGCCTGCGCTGTCCCTTCTTGTAGAGTGCGTCAGTATTGTGTGACCAGTCTAGTTTATTGTTCAGATGAACACCCAGGTACTTATAGGATGTCACCATCTCGATGTCTGTTCCCTGTATATTTACTGGTGCTGTGAGGGGCTGCCCATGCCTGCGGCAGTCCACCACCAGCTCCTTAGTTTTACTCGCGTTGATCTGGAGGCAGTTCCGATGGCACCAGTCCACGAAGTCCTGGATAAGCCCTCTGTACTCAGCTTCATCTCCATTGGAGATGAGGCCAACGATCGCAGAGTCATCAGAGAACTTCTGTAGATGGCAGTGTGTTGTGTTGTGTGAGAAGTCCGCAGTATAAAGAGTGAACAGGAAGGGAGCCAGCACCGTTCCCTGGGAGGCCCCCGTGCTACTGATGATCGTGTCGGACACACAGTCCCGGGTTCTCACAAACTGAGGCCGGTTCGTGAGGTAGTCCAGGATCCATGATGACAGGTGCTGGTCCACCCCTGCGCGCAGCAGCTTGTCCTTCAGGATCATCGGTTGGATGGTGTTGAAAGCACTGGAGAAGTCAAAGAACATGATCCTCACCATATTCCCGGGCTTTTCCAGGTGGGACAGAGAACGGTGAAGGAGGAAGATCACCGCATCCTCCACCCCAATGCCATGCTGGTAGGCGAACTGGAGTGGATCCATCGCTGGTTCCACCAGGGGGCGGAGGTGAGCAAGGAGCAGTCTCTCCAGGGTCTTCATCAAGTGGGACGTCAAGACCACCGGTCTGTAGCTGTTCAGGTCTTTGGGGTGGGAAGTTTTTGGTACAGGTACCACACAAGATGTTTTCCACAGCTGTGGTACCCTCCCCAGCTTCAGGCTCAGGTTGAAGATGTACGTCACAATCCCACACAGCTGGTCTGCACAGGACTTGAGGAGCTTTGCGCTGATGCCGTCCGGTCCCGACACCTTCCTCGCCTTGATCTTCCTCAGCTCCGTCCTCACCTGGGTCCTGGTCAGGAGCAGGATGGGGGGCTGTGTGTTGGGAGTGGGGGGGTGTTGGTGGAGTGGGGAGTGGGCAGCAGGACTTGATTTCTTTAGAGGCAGCAGTGGTTGTTGTGCAGTCAGGGGGGAGGGCGGTTGGTCAAACCTATTGAAAAACAGATTCAGGTTGTTCGCCCACTCCCTGCCCCCTGTGGCCTGGGGGGAGGTATTCTGGAGCCCAGAGATGGTTTTGAGGTTTCTCCAGACTCCGCTGATGTCGCTCTGTTGCAACTTGTCCTCCATCTTCTTCCTGAGGGCGGTTGGTCAAACCTATTGAAAAACAGATTCAGGTTGTTCGCCCACTCCCTGCCCCCTGTGGCCTGGGGGGAGGTATTCTGGAGCCCAGAGATGGTTTTGAGGTTTCTCCAGACTCCGCTGATGTCGCTCTGTTGCAACTTGTCCTCCATCTTCTTCCTGAAGCTGTCCTTGCCTTCTCTGATCTTTCTCCTCAGCTCCCTCTGTACGGACTTCAACATCTCCCTGTTCCCCGACCTGAAGATCCTCTTCTTCTCTCTCAGAAGTGTTTTAATCTCAGGGTTGATCCAGGGTTTGTTGTTTGAGCAACACCGTATGGTCTTGGTGGGAACGGATTTGTTCACACAGAAGCTGAGGTAGTCTGTGAAGGTGTGAGTGAGGCCATCGATGTCCTCACCATGTGGATCGCAGAGCTGCTTCCAGGCGGTGGCTTCAAAACAGCCTTTTAGAGTGTCCATTGTCTCCTCAGACCATAACTCCACTGTGCGCATGGCCGGAGGTTGTCTGTGCACTAGGGGTTTGTACACCGGCCAGAGATGAACCAAGTTGTGATCCGATCTCCCGAGTGGAGGGAGATCGGATCTGCTTCAAAGATGCTTCAAAGAACTTCTTCAAAGAACTTCTGCTCTGTGCCTGGGTCAAGTTCATGGGTTTGTAGGGCTTCTCTGGTTTCCAGTCCAATGGCAATAAACTCATCAGAGTGCTGCAGGTCACTGTCCAGGAAATCCAGCCTTCTTAGGTCATTGGTCGCCTTTACATTCTTCATTTGAACAAATTTGACCAATAGTTTTCTCAAGAGACAATCCATTTCAGGGAGGAGACTGCCTATCTTGCTCTCGTCTGCTTGAAAGATGGTGTTGAAGTTGTTGATGATAGGCAGGATGAACTTCATGAAGAGCAGAAGAAGTTCTGTGAGGGGGTCATGTAGCCTCTTGTTGATGGACTTGACTTTGCCTGGCTTCTCAACATCCTCATGGCTGGCAAAGTATGACTTGAGGGCAGGAAGCTGTGATAGCGTTCTGTTGCCAACTTTCTCCAGTGACAGCCAGCGAGTCGGGCAATGCTTGAGTATTTTCTCTTCTTCTACCTGAAACATATTATAAAGAAATATTGTAAGTCTACCTTAGCACTACGTGTAGTGTTTGACAAATAATGAAAGCATATTAACGGCACTGTTATTATGTTGCCTGTTATCATGAAATGCAGGTTTCTCATTAAACTCAATTTTACTTTATGGAACAAATACCTTGGATTTAACATCTGACTTACCTCAGTGAATTGCTGGAATTCCTTGAAGTCCGTCAGTCTCTTGGAGCTGTTGTGGAAGAAATAGAAGATATCGACTAGGAAATCATCCAGCTTCATGGGCAGCGCTTTCACTCCAGCTTTCACGCACAGGTTAGCCAGATGACATATGCAGCCAATGCTGAAACAAAAGCAGAATGGATTTTTGTTTCATAAGTTAAGTATCAGAAATAATTCTCTTTGAAATTGTGTTAATAATAATAACAATGAAAATATCAATCTTATTCAGCTCTTTCAATATAATGCTATACATTCAGATGTAAAGCAAAGTTCCAAGATACAAAATAACAGTACACTATAGGGGATTTGGGCTACCTCTAAGCATGTTTGTTAAGATTTTAAAGCATTTTTTGTGTGTGTTATATTTAGGTAATATTTGAAGGTGAATAATACTGCCCATACCTGAAAACATTTGGAGATTTCTCCTTCAGTCTGAAAAGGACAGAATTGTCTCGACCCACCATCGTGTTGCAATTGTCCGAAGCAAAGCCCACAACATTCTCCCATGGAATATTGTGCAATCTAAATAAATAAATAAATAATAAAATAATTTGGTCAAAAGTGGTCTGTATGCAAGCAAAAAAAAAAAAAAAATCAATTTTGTACCTCATGAAGTTGTCAATTTCCACAAAAATGTCGATGGCTTTTCCCGATGCTGGAATGGGCATGTCCAGCAGCCTGGTCTGGGACATCTCCCCATCGAAAATTCTTGCAAGGATGACGAGACGCTTTTCGGTGTTCTTGTTGTTGCTCTCATCGACCATGATTGAGTAAGGTCCCTTCCTGCATGCTTCTATGACTTGCTCTGTTTAGGCAGGCGCCAGGCTCTCTTTGATGATCATGGTCGTTTTGGTTCTTTTGCAAGCAAAGTCTTGAGCGCTCTTGCTGTCAGGAAACAATGACTGTTGACACCAAATCACTAAGTGATCTGCCACCGATGGGAGTAGATTGTGCTCTGCCACAAAATGACAAAACATCACTTCTGCTAGTGATGCATTGGATTTGGAAGGCGTCGGTTCTCTCACTGGCTGAAAATGTTCATCCGGCATCGATCGATACGTTTTTGATTTGGCTACACAGTTTTTGTGGCCCTGTGTAGCGAAGTGCGACTTTAGGTCGAAAATCCCCGATGCAGTCACTTTTATGCTCTTCCTACATGGAACACAGAAGGAGTGTGTAGGGCCCTCTGGAGAAGCCTTTATCCATCCAGCGTATTTTCCCTTCTCGAAGCTCAGACTCTCCCATTCTTTTCGGTGACGTCCAGTCCCTCGACTTCCCTTTTCTTCAAGCTTTGTTTTCTTCGCCGGCGGCGCGCTGCATGAAGCCATTTTGAAAATCACAAAAAGACTGCTTAGGTGCACTTGTGGAGGATCGATATAAGTGCAGGCGGACACGGCGAACTGAAGTTTAAAAGGGTGCTTTATTCATCCTCCATCACGAGGCTCGCCCAGCGCTGTGGCAGCGTGCTGGAGCGAGCCCTGCGTCTCAAAGTCAGCAACAAGCAATGCGAGTGATCAAAAAGAGAGAGAGCAAGAGATATGCAGTCAACTTATATACCCGGCTACAGACAATGCATGCATGGCACATTAGCATCACAGTATACAGCAGGAAAGCATGGACATTTGCATTAGAGTCACACATATCAGCCGCAGGATTACTGGTGCCGGAATTCCTCTCTGTTCCGGAGCTGCAGGACAAAAGAGAGTGCGAGGCGCATCTGCATAATGATCAGTCCATACCTCTCACTGTTCTGATAATTGCTCACGCTGAGCGCTCTGCCAGCTCCGTAGGTTGTGGGGGTTACCACATGCTCAATTTCGCCAGGCATTGAATTACTGTTCAGTTAATTTTAGGTTCTCTCAATAATTTTTTTTCCCTCTGTATATTTTTCTTTTTGGCGTACAGAAATGGCAATACGCCCATATTTGCTAAAATTGTATTTTCCCTGTATTAAAATATGGCAAAACCGTATCACTTGACGGGTATGGAACTCTGAAATAAGTTCTCATCCCTGGGTGCAGGAACTCCCTATCCCTGCTCCTCCATGGCCACCAGTTGCCTCATCCTCACTGGAGCCAGCCAACTGGCTGCGGGTGCTCTGTCCTGTGGAGCTGAGGGAGTTCCTCGGCAGTCGGTTGGCAGACGGGGGACTTGCATTGAAAGGACGATCTTGCAAGTGGCACCATAGAGCTCTAACAATTGACTCCTTGGGGGCTTTCTCACATGTTTCCCCAGCCATTCCTCCGAGGACATCCCAGCCCTCTCACCGGACTCCAGAATTGATCCTCCCATACCAGCTCCTCATCACCTACCAGATGCTGCTCCCTGGGGGATCTCCACAGCCGCTGGGATGGATACTCCCTGACTTCTAGCAGCAGTTCCAGTGGCAGCAGAGCATGGAGCAACTCAAGTACCTTCTAATTTTTTAACACCTATTAATGAACTGTACTGCCTTGCTTCTGGCGAGGAGTCCCAGTCCCAGCCATCTGCTTTTTCTGGTTCCTCGCCACCTGCCTCTGCTGCCACCGACATCTACGTTCCCTCACTTACCCCTTCTTTCTCTCCTCCACCCAAGGTCGTCTCCACCTCTGCAGACTCCACATCAGGGGAGATGAGCTTTCCAGCTGCCGCAGCTCTTGCTCTAGTCCTCCCTACAGCTGCTGCACCTCTTCTTACCTCCTCACCATCATTGTCTGCTGACTCCCTGGTCTCCACAGTCTCCACACCGGAGATGGTTCCCTCCCCAGCTCCATGGAGCTGCGTGATTTCATTAGGGACCTCGGTGAGTGCTACAAATTATTTATTCAAGGGAATGGATGGCAGAGCAAGGCATGGGAGGAGGCTCAACAGATCCAGCACAAAAGCCCCATGTGATGGGAGACATTCCATCCTTTCTGAGTGAATTTTTGCTCTCCGCCAAGTTCTCCTCCTTACCAGAGGTGGACGTTTATGTTTTTAAAAGCAGGCTCAAGACCTACTATTTTAACCTTGCTTTTGATTAGTTTCCTATTTTAATTGTCTTAATTTATGATTTCAAACCTATTTTATGTCACTATACTTATCTCACTGTGAATTATTATTACTTATGAATATATGTCATGTCTAATATTTATTAATATAGAACCAGGACTGAAATACTGTGAATTATTAATATGAAATATTAATAATACTAATACTACTACTACTACTAATATTTTATAACAATATGAAAATATGTCTGTTTGACTGTATTTAAGTGTTCTACTCTTCTAGTCATCTTAACTGCCTAGTCTTTATATCAGCAAATTATTTTATTATTTATCAGTGAGACTGGTGATCTGTCCAGGGTGTACCCTGCCTCTCGCCCAAAGATGCTGGGATAGGTTCCAGCCCCCCCGTGACCCGAAAAGGATTAAGTGGCAGAAGATGGATGGATGGATTTATCAGTGACTTTTATTTTTTTTTTTAATCACCCTGTCCAAGCTCTAGCGTTTCCTCATAGGGAGCCCTCCCACAGGGAATTGTGCCTGTTTTCTGGCTGCAGGGGGCTGGCCTGTATTTGCCCTTGTCTGCCCGGCTGAGGGGATCATGCACTGCGGCACCACACCTGCAATGTCAACCCCTCAGATTGGACTTGGGCGGTCTCAGAGGTGGTGTTCCTGTAGCTGTGGACTTGGCACTTTCCCTGCTGGTGATGGCTCCCTAGTGATGGTGCTTCCACACGTGGATCCTCGGTGCCCAGCCATAAGCCAGAAGTTTTACACTGATGAAAGTTTCTTTGTGTGTGTGTGTGTGTGTGTGGTTAATTGTATTTTATTTCAATGTGTGAAGAAGCACTTTGTGTTGCATCTTTTTGTATGAAAAGTGCTATATAAATAAAGCTCTGATTGATTGATTGATCAATTCATTGACGGGCTAACATCTCCCAGCTCGTCAGAGACAGGGGTCTCCTCTTCAGCTGCTGCTCTCCACCTCTCCTCCACACCGTCCACACCAGCTTCTCAACTCCGGAGCTCCTCACCTGCTGTCACATCAGCTCCTCAGCTTGAGCTCCTCACCTGCTGTCACATCAGCTCCTCAGCTCGAGTTTCTCACTTGCTGTCACATCAGCTCCTCAGCTCCAGAGCTTCTTACCTGCTATCACATCAGCTCCTCAGCTCCAGAGCCCCTCAACTGCTGCCATGTCAGCTCCTCAGCTTCATAGGTCCTCACCTGCTGTCATGTCAGCTCCTCAGCTCCAGGGCTCCTTTCCTGCAGTTCTGTCAACTTTGCCGCTTCAGAGCTGCTCTCCAGCAGCTCCTCTGACGTCCTCGTCTGCTGCTTCAGTGCAGACCTCCTAGCTTGCTATTTTGCCTGCAGCTCATCCTGAGGTTATTGCTCTGGCAGCTCATCCAGAGGCTGTCATTCCAGCAGCAGAGCTGTCTGGGTCCTCATTGGCAGTGGAGCAAGAGTTAAGGCAGGTCTTCTTCTTTGTATTTTTAACATCTGTACTAGAGAGGTCTTGCCTTGGTCTTGGCGGGGGGGACCCAGTTACAGCTGCCATCTGCTTCTGGGCTCTCTCCACCAGGCTCCACTGCTGTTGTTTGTTATGACCTGACTCATGTCTCTTCAAGATTCAAGATTTTTATTTACCAATACTACTATATGTACAGGACATACAGGATAATTGAAATTATGTTTCTATCTCTCTTCAGTGGTGTGTGCAATATACACTACCGTTCAAAAGTTTGGGGTCACTTAGAAATTTCCTTATTTTTGAAAGAAAAGCACTTATTTCAATGAAGATAACTTTAACCTCTTGGACGCATGATTCTGATGGTGGTGATGTAGGTGGTGTGGCGTCCAAGCGTGCACTGAAAATAAAAGCTGCAGACACAGCCGCAAACAGATTAGTTCATCTGATTGACCTCTCATTCGACTAATAAGAGCCTTGAATTGGGTTTCTGAAACCTTGAAGAACCAATGAATGAAAACCTAGGAAGGAGGACCCGCCTACTGTGAATGCAGGAGCCAATTGAAGCACAGAAGTTCGGGCTGGGTGAAGAGAGACTTACTGCTGCCACAGATGAAAAAAAAGGATGCAGGAAGAACCTGCTGCAGACCCAGCAGCACGGAGGCCACCCACAAGTGTGACCTGCACTCATTCCAGCAGAATAGATGTTTAGGATTCTCTTCCGTCATCACAGACCGACGGAGGCCGACGACAAAGGTCGTAAATCATTCGCCAAAACCGCAATAATGGAATTATGTTTTGACCGGGATCCACGAGCGGACCAGCGTCGCGTTCATCTGACAATGGGGAAGAGAAGTTCGCCAGGACAATGTGGCTGTGAAGAGGTAAGGTGTTATAAGCTAAATTATTATTTATCCCTGAAAATTGTAATCAAAAAATGACTTTTGACCGATCGGTAAATTACAACTGTACGGCGCACGAAGTATGAAGTGCGTGCGCCACGTTACACGGTTCTTCACCGCCTCCAAACCGTGAACGCCCTGGGGGGAGCCGCGGTGACAGTGTTGCTGTGGAAACATGCCACATCCAAGTGTAATCCGTCATGTAGCGAGGACCGATCTCCGTCCTCTGTAGTGGGGGGGGTGGGGGGACACCCCCCCCCCCCCCCCACACACACACACAGACACAGCCCTGAATGTGACCTTTCATTTGAGCCCAAGATGAAGCTTCTATGTTGAATCATTCAAAAATTATAGACGTTTTTCCAAACTGTGCCATTTGGCACAATTTGGCACAGTTCCAAAATGCCTGGGAACAGCCTGAGAACAAAGCTGTGTAATATATTCAATTTTTGTGGTATTGTTACAAAATTTGGACCTCAGCTGGATAACACTTGGTTCTACATTTCTGTTGCATTTTCCAGCCCGGATCTGAAGCTGTGTGTTATTTGCAAGCATGTGTATCCAAAAAAACACCCAGGCCAAATTTATTTTCTTCAAGTTCACTATGTTTAGATGACTGTAACTCAGTGGCCGGAGCACTTAGAGAGATCATGTTTTTTTTTGCCAAAAAATTCAAAGAGTTTTCTTTTAAATGAGACCATCCCCATGAAGATGCTGCAAAGGGTTGAATAACAGCTTTCGATTTACTTTGGGCACATTATTTTTTGGCGTTTTTAGGAAAATTGACCGGAGTGCAAGGGGTTAAACTAATCAGAAATACACTCTATACATTGCTAATGTGGTAAATGACTATTCTAGCTGCAAATGTCTGATTTTTGGTGCAATATCTACATAGGTGTATAGAGGCCCATTTCCAGCAACTATCACTCCAGTGTTCTAATGGTACAATGTGTTTGCTCATTGGCTAATGGATGATTAGAAAACCCTTGTGCAATCATGTTTGGTCTGCAATGCTGTAATTGCTGCAAATGGAGGATTCTTTGACGAAAGCAAAGTTTGAAGGAAAAAATTATTATTTCAAATACAAATCATTATTTCTAACCTTGTCAATGTCTTGACTATATTTTCTATTCATTTTACAACTCACGGTAGTAAATAAAAGTGTGACTTTTCATGGAAAACACAAAATTGTCTGAGGTGACCCCAAACTTTTGAACGGTAGTGTATATTAAAAAAAAAAAAAAACAAGGGATAAGGCTGGAAAAACAACAACAGTGACAAACAGTGCAAATAGTGACAAAAGATAGACCCAGACATCCCATAGTGCAAATAAAGATAAACGATAAAACCCAGCAATCCTACATATATACAGAAAAAGTAGAGCAGTAAAACTCGTATTTACAAGTTCAGTGTGGTAGTGTAGGTTCAGACAGTGACAGATAGGACTGCACATGATCAGTATTGCAAAACAGACAGCAGCAGATATGGCATTTGTGCAAATGGTTGCAGTAAAGTGCAGAAACATACAGCAACAGATGTGTTACTGTTGGTGTGCCAGTCTTTCTGTGCCAACAGCCAACAGCTGAGGTAGTTATTGCACGGGTGAGTGTGCTACGGTTGGGGTGGGGGTGGGGTGGGGGTGGACAGAGTTCAGGGTCCTGATGGCCTGGCGAACAAAGCTGTTTAGCAGTCTTGTGGACCGGGATGCTCCGGTACCTTTTCCCCAATGGCAGGGAGCTGAAGAAGGAGTGTTCACTTCCGCCTCCCAAAGACAGCAGACGCTTTTTCTCCAGCTCCGGCTCTTTATCTCTCTCCTCCCCTAACTGACTGGATCCCAGCTTGCTATCGTCTGTCTGCGTGTCTCTACTGCTGATTATCGAACGAAATTATGGATTTAATAAGCTGGGCTTTGAACGCAATTGACACTATTTTTTCAACGAGGAAAAGTGCCCCGGGGGAGGCAGTTTGCCCCGCAGGAACAGCGGCCGCGGGCTATTTGAAGGACACAAGTAATTGGAAACTCTTGTGCCTGTGTGATCTCTCTATCAAAGATGTTGAAGATTTATACCTCTTCGTAGCAATGGTCATCGGAATCTTACTGATTGGATCTGGGATTGTTCTGGTGTACCGTAAATTGATGAAGATAGACGGAGTCTATCAAAATGCTGACCCGGCGAGGCTTAACCATCAAATTGACCAATTGGGCAGGACTCTGACAGCGGCTAATGGAAAACTGTCTAGGAAAATGGATTACATCATGATCACGCTGAGAGCCGTCCATGATGATTTCAATGTCCAGCAATGAAGGATTTAAGTACTGAATCTGTAAGAGAA
Organism: Pholidichthys leucotaenia; assembly: GCA_020510985.1. NCBI lineage: Eukaryota > Metazoa > Chordata > Actinopteri > Cichliformes > Pholidichthyidae > Pholidichthys > Pholidichthys leucotaenia. The sequence goes on along the minus strand of CM035843.1, from coordinate 192,160,754 downwards.
TATAAAGGTTTTTTTTCTCTGAAGTCAGTACTATTCGACTCATTTGACCTGCCCTTACAATCAAGTCCTCCAGATTATCTGCAGCTTTTGTTTTCAAAACATGTGAGCAGCATTGACTCTCATGGACAGCCAGCTGTCTGGCAAACTTTACCATCTGCTGTGCAAGGACACAAGCACCAGACGCTAGACACAACATCTCCTGCTGAAGAGACTTTGTTGTTCTTAACTGATATAAACACCCTCACTCATTCCCTTAGAGCTTACTAGTCAGGACTTTATGAACTTTTTCCAATAATAAAATTTCATCCATCAGAGATAAAATCAATCAGATTCTTCCCATAGTTAACTTAAATACTGTAACTACTACAACTCCTTCAACTGATGTCTGTCTTGATGAGTTTACTCCAATCGACCTTTGTGAGTTAGACAAAATAGTTTCCTCATCCAAACCTTCAACTTGTCTTTTAGACCCTATTCCTATCAGGTTATTTAAAGAAGTCTTCCCACTTATTGGTAGCATTATTCTTCATATAATCAATTCTTCATTAACTTTAGGCCATGTACCGCAGGCTTTTAAAACTGCTGTAATTAAACTCTTACTCAAAAAGCCAACGCTAGATCCAGGAGCTTTAGCTAACTATAGACCAATCTCTAATCTCCCTTTCATTTCAAAAATCTTAGAAAGAGTTGTTGCTACGCAATTATTTGACCACCTGCAGGGAAATGGTTTACTTGAAGAGTTTCAATCTGGGTTTAGAATCCATCATAGTACTGAAACTGCCTTAGCGAAGGTCACTAACAACCTCCTCATCGCATCTGATAATGGACTGGTTTCTGTACTTGTCCTTTTAGACCTTAGTGCAGCTTTTGATACTATCGATCATAATATTCTACTTGATAGATTAGAACACTATGTTGGACTTAATGGAACTTTGTTGCAGTGGTTTAGATCTTATTTATCTGATAGGTTCCAGTTTGTTCATGTAAATAATGAGTTTTCTTTCAACTAAAAGCTTAGTCATGGAGTTCCACAGGGATCTGTGCTAGGCCCTACTCTTTTTAGTTTATATATGCTTCCATTAGGCAACATTATTAGAAAGCACTGTATACATTTTCATTGTTATGCAGATGACACACAATTATACCTTACTTGTAATACCTAAAATCTCCAAAAGTACAATGGGAGGTAGAGCCTTCAGTTATCAAGCTCCTCTCCTGTGGAACCAGCTGCCAATCTGGATTCGGGAGTCAGACTCGATCTCTGTTTTTAAGAATAGGGCTAAAACCTACCTTTTCATGTGTTTCTGAACCCTCCCTTAGTTATGCTGCTAATAGGTTTAGTCAGCCGGGGGACCTCCAATAATGCACTGGGCCTCACTCCTTTCTTCACTCTCAATGAAATATTTTTTTTTTGCTGGTCATTAACATCTGTTTGTTCTCTCCCATAGATCGAGTCCCCATCATGCTGTTTGCTCTCTACATGTCTGTTCTTTTCATCTTCTCTGTCCCCTCACCCCCCAGCCAGTCACAGCAGATGACTGCCCCTCCCTGAGCCTGGTTCTGCTGGAGGTTTCTTCCTGTTAAAAGGGAGTTTTTCCTCTCCACTGTCGCCAAGTGCTTGCTCACAGGGGATCGCCTGATTGCTGGGGTCTTTCTGCAACCGTGGGGGTTCCCCCTACAGTTGATAGTGCTATGAGATGACTGTTGTTGTGAAATGGCACTATATAAATAAAGTTGAATTGAATTGAATTGAGTTCTTTGTTTTTTTGACATTCAGTTCAAGGTTGTTTGCTTGGCACCACAGCAGCAGATTCTCTACCTCTGCCCTGTATGCTTTCTCATCATCGTTGATGATGAGCCCAACAAAGGTGGTGTCGTCCGCGTATTTCACGATGGCAGTGGTTGGGTGGGTTGGAATACAGTCAAAGGTGTATGAGGAGTACAGTAGAGGGCTTAGCATGCAGCCTTGGGGGGAGCCGGTGCTGAGGGACAGTGTGGAGGAGTGGTGGGGGCCAAGTCTGACTGTGGGTGATTGGTGAAAAAGTTCTTTTTCTTTTGCCTGTGTTTAGTAAGTTTTGTCACAGCCCCTGTGCTGCCTGTTATTTTGTGGTTTTTTTGTGCTTCTTTTGAGCTGTGTCCATTTGGCCACCGCATTAATAAATTGTACCAAACTCTAAGTACCACTAATTTACCCCCAACCTTAACAATCACAACTTTTATCACAACTTTTTTACAAAAGCTCCCACAAATTCAGGCTTTTTGTGCTGCAACAATCATAAAAACATTCTGCAAAATCCTAGAGGGACTGATAAGTGCGGATGAGAGGGAGGCAGGTGTAACGGTGAAGATGCAAGGAGTAGAGATAGTGAAGGGAGATGAGTTTAAATACCTGGGGTCAACCATCCAAAGCAATGGAAAATGCACAAGAGAGGTGAAGAGAGTGCAGGGAGGATGGAGATGAGCATCAGGGGTGATTTGTGACAGAAGGATAGCAGCTATAGTGAAAGGGAAGATTTACAAGATAGTAGTGAGACCTGCTATGATGTATGTTTGGAGACGTGGCACTGACAAAAAGACAGGAGGCAGAGCTGGAGGTGGCAGAGTTGAAGATGAACATTCTCATTGGGAATGACTAGGAGGGACAGAATTAGAAATGACTATAATCAGAGGGACAGCTCAGGTTGAGCAGTTTGGAGACAAAGTAAGAGAGGCAATGTTTAGATAGTTTGTGCAGAGGAGGGACAGTGGAGATATTGGACAAAGGATGTTGAAGATGGAGCTGCCAGGCAGGAGGAAAAGAGGAAGACCACAGAGAAGATCCATGGATGCAGTGAAGGAGGACATGGAGAGAGTTGGTGTTACAAAGGAAGATGAAGGGATAAGGTAAGGTGGAGACAGATGATCCGCTGTGGAGGCCCCTAAAGGGAGCAGCCAGGAGAAGAAGATTCACATATAACATTACATTTCCATGAAAATACAGCATGATTCCATCCATCCATCTTCTACTGCTTACCTGGGGCTCCTGGTTGCAGGATCATCAGTCTCATCAGAGAAGCCAAGACTTGCTTGCTATCCACACACCACCATGGTCCCCATGATCTTTGTAGCAGGTGGTGATCCCACTGGAGGGTGGACCCATGTGGCTCGTTCAGGCTGAGCCTGGCTAGGTCCCACAAGCACAACCCCCCCCACTGCATGCTTGCCGTGGAGCCTGGGCGGGGCACTTCTTCATGAGGATCCAATGGACCATTACTGATCTGGCCCTACCCTCAGGATCAGTTTGCCATGGAAGACCCTACCAGGGGCAAGTTGCCCCAACAGCATATCTCACAGGATTAATTAGGGGAGGCAGGCCCCTCCACCACCATCAGGTGATGATCCATGGGGGAAAAAATGATTCATAACAAATAACTCTCTCACAAATTTCTGTAGTCTGTAAATTTCATATCCGAAAGTTACATGTAAAAATGGAACCAAAACACATTTAAATATTTTTGTCAGTAAACAGTTAAAAGAGAATACACATATAAGAATAACTGCCTCTTGAGACTCGTACTGGTCTGTGAGGATTTTTATTTAAGCTTTATTTATACAGGGAAGGTCCTTTGAAAGAGAGCCTCTCTTTTTCAAGGATGCCCTGTTCACACTCACAAGATGTCTGACCAGTAGTGAAGGACAGTAGCACCTACACTATATTGCCAAACGTACAGGTCCTTAACCTTATCCCTTAAGTACAGGCCCTTAAAAGTATTGGGACAACCCTCCAAATCACTGAATTCCAGTTTCTAATCACTTAGTCCCTTCGTTTCAATGAAAGGAAGTCTTAATGCTTCAGCATACTATGGCATTTTGGACAATTTCATGCTCTCAACTTTGTGAGAACTGTTTGGGGATGACCCTTTCCTGTTCCAACATGACGGTCCATAAAGACATGGATGAGCAAGTTTGGTGTGGAGGAACTCGACTGGCCTGCACAGAGTCCTGTCCTCAATCCGACACACCACCTTTGGGATGAATTTAGAGCGGCGACTGTGAGGAGGCCTTCTCGTCCAACATCAGTGCCTGACCTCACAAATGCACTTCTGGAGGAATGGTCAAAAATTCCCATGAACACACTCCTAAACCTTGAGGAAAACCTTCCCAGAAGAGCTGAAGCTAAATAAATGATTGTGTGTGTCTGTGTGTGTGGGGGGAAATCATATTTCAGAATAAAAGCATCAGATAACACTAACATTCCTATAATTTGGCTTTTTAAATATTCATTTCAATATCCAAGTGTGACTCCATGAAGACTTTTGGAAGTGGCTCCCTAGGAGCTTGTCCAGACTGGATGAAAATAAAAGTCCGCAGCTCAGATTTGCGTATCCATGTTTATTTATTAGCTTTGTCAGTCTGGGGTTAGTTGTTCAGATACAGCTCAGAGCACAATGCAACAAGCGGGTACAACAATCAGCACACCTTAGAACTGCAGGAAACCCCCTCCCCCTCCCAACCCCCCTACACACTACAGGCCCCCCCACCTCACCACCTGTCTCCATTAAAATGTCCCTGCTCCGTTCCTCTGGTCCATCTCAGTGTGTAACATCATCATGGTGACACCAGAACAGCATTGAAGTTATTGTTATAATTGTTGTTAGCAGTATTATTATTATTATTTATACCTATTTTTTTTTGTATTTAATATTTTTTTAATTTTTATGTTTTTTTTTCACCATTTTTGTATGTATAAAAGAAGACAGAGACAGACAAACAGAGCTGGACAGCATCGATATCAGAGCAGAGACAGACCGGAGCAGGTGGAGGTCTCAGTGGACCCAACAAGGCAACCAGATGGACTTAGACACTTAATATCTTAATATGCAATACGGTTAAACTGTACGGAAGCACTTTATTGTTTCAAAGAACATTTTTGGGTTTATCTTTGTCAAAAAAAAAAAAAAAATCCAATGAAAAGACCAGATCTGACTGATGCACAATACAGGTTATCCCAAATGGGAGTTATTTGTATCATTTTTGTCCAAGAAGCAGTTACAAACATTTGCTATTTTGATTTGAGTATACAAGTGTTGACTAGAAAACACCAAATCATCCACTGCTGAGAACGGTCCCCGACCAGTGGACTTGTAGCAGCTCCGCAGCTGAGACAAGAGTGTCTGTAGTGTGTATCCACCTGTGACATCCTGCTAGGCTGCTACTGATATGCTAATGAGGGCTAGCAGCTGCCTGCCTGCTTGTTTAGTGCTGAAAACAGCCAACACCAAGATGTAGTTTCTGGAGGAGGCAGCGGCATTTTCCAAAAATAATGCAAACTCAATTCCCTGCTGTGGGGATTTCCACAGCAGGTACAAAGCAGCTGCAGAAGTTGTGAAGGAAACCCCGCCCCTCCTCAGGATTAATCTTCATTTGTTGATCTCAGCTCTAGTGGCTGTACTCGTGACGCAGATTTTCATTTTGTGTTTGGTCTGAATGCACTTTTACTGTCATCATATTCTAGAAATTATTGACTGCACATTGATATGTCGCTGGAAATAGCCCACCACAACACATACTGCCAACAGCCACAATTTACCAGGAAGCCATAAACTACTGGATTTGATCATTTCATTGGATTTGATGAAAGCAAAAAAAAAAAAGATAATCAGCAACATGAGAGGGTTTCCGTCCTCTCATTCCTCTGGTCCCTCTCTGCTCCACAAATATTCAGTAATAAAACTTCAGCTCTGGGGTCCAAACACAAGAGGGCAGATGTTGTCGAGTTAGTTTCCATGCCGATGATCGGTCCATCCATTACAACAGCTCTGCCTTAACGAGGTTTTTTAAACATGATAACCGATGTGATCTGCTGCATGTCCACACGCTAGAAAGAAACTGGATGATGGGATGGGTGAGGTGGATATTTTCGCTACGAGTCTAGACTTCTCTAAAAAGGTCTCGGGGGCTACTAAGCCACGCGAGGGGAGCCTAAGAGGACTCGATGGTGGGTGGAGGATAGGGGGCGGTATGATACAGATGTTAAGTACAAACTCAAACAGAGCAACAGATAATTTAAAACAGAAAATACAAATATTTGATCATCTTATAAAAGAAGCAATGGAAATAATAAAAAATTGACAATCTTAAGGTTGTATTTACATTCAGAGAACATTCTCATCCTGTTCTCAGCTCCGTCACAGGGCCCGTTATGCTACAGAGGACCGGCCCCCCCCCTCATATAGGCCTCTGATTTATCTATGCATCAGTATGTAGAGATGTGTGCTTGTGTGTCAGCGCGTTTTTCTGTCTTTGATTGGAGGAGCCACAGCTGTGTCAGACAAAAAGTGGCGCCACCTGCTGGAGTAACATGGGATCTGCCACCTCTGCTCTGGAAATTCATGATAAATATGAAATTCTGGTAAATATTCAACTTTTATCATGTAAATTTAAATGTTTTGCGCATTTTGGGAAATTGTTTTCACATAAATTTTAGATTATTTTCCTTAAAATTTAAGATTTTTTTCATGTAAATTTTTCACTTTTTTCTTGTAGATTTGTGACTTTTTCTTCATACATTTTTGACTTTATTCTTTTACATTTGAAACTTTTTTCAAGTTTGCAGCTTCTTTTGCAATTTTACAATAGCTGATTCTTCAATTTTCAGTTTTTTTCTGGTATATTTACTATTTTTTTCTTGTAAATTTTCAACTTTAAGGAAATTTGAGGTTTTTTCTCAAACATATTTTTATTGACAATTTGCAGCATTTTTCTAATATTTTTGACACTACATTTGTGACTTTGTTTCTCTAATAAATCTGTGACTAAATTTCGTTTCTTCCAACCCCCCAAAATCTGACTTTTCTCCCATAAATGTGAATTTTTTTCATGAAAATCTGAACAATTTTTTAAATCAGAATTTTTTCTAAATAAGTGACTTTTTGTGAAAATTTGTCACTTTTCCCATAAATTTGTAATTGTTTTCATGCAATTGTGATTTTTAAAAAAGAAAATTTCAACATTTTTCTAATAAATCTGAGATTTTTTTTCTGTAGATTTAAAACTATTTTCCTGTAAATTTATGCCTTCATTCTGAAATGTCTTTTGCTTCTTCATAAATTTGCAACTTTTTTCCTCGCAAATTTGCACTTTTTTCTGGTATATTTGTGATTTTCCTTGAAAAATCTGCAGATTTCAAAAGAAGAACTGAAACATTTTTCATGTAAATTTGAAATTTCTTCCCCAGAAAAATCTGCAACATTTTTCTCACAAATCTGAAACATTTTTGAACAATTTTGTGATTTTGTTCTCGCAAAACTTGAGATTTTTCTTATAAATGTGTTGCTTTTTTTCTTACAATTTTTTCTGTTTTAAATTGAAAACACAGGGAGCCACAGGTTGGAGACCCTGTGTTAACTCATGCTTAATGCTGTGTGTTTTTTAGATGTTAAATTACTGTAATTTGGTTTCCAGCCTGAGTGTGAACCTATAGGTCATGTGGCTTCTCCTGTTTTTATTTAAGACTGACGAGGTCGTGTGATGTGTGTGATGATTTTGTGACTGTAAACGTGGCGTAGAAAAGGCAAGACTTCCTGTAAACGTCGTCACTGCATAAACCTGTGGAATGTATTCAAAGTGTGTGTCTGGGAATATACAGACGGGGAAATAAGGATTAATGCACCAACATTTGTTCCAGTAGTGGCTTTAACTCTATCCACACAGAAAGAAACCAGAACATTTAAGTTCATAAATAAAGTTATGCATAATAAAGTGGAATGAAACAGAAAAAAATACGACATGGAAAAAGCTGAAATAAAAGTATTTCTGCCTCCCATCTGTGGAAATTAATATCAGCAGGGAGGTTCATGAGTGGCTATCAAAAGGTTTTTTGTTACCAAGGTGTCATATAAGAAACATCTCATGGGGGAAAAAAGCCAAGAGCTCCCCCAAGACCTTCACAATCTACTTGCTGCCAAACACATTGATGGATTTGGTCACAGAGGTAAATCAAAACTTCTGAGCCTTCCAGTAAGCACCACTGGGGCCGATGTCTACAGGATGAAGGAACATTAATCATCAATGGGCCGCTGACAGGCACTCCTCACAAGATATCTGACCAAGGATGGTCAGAAGAGGGACGTAAGAGCCAAGGATAACTTGGAAAGCTCTCCAGAAAGACTTGGATTTAGCACGTATAACTAGGCAATGCACACTCACCTCTCAAGACTCCATAATTAAAGAAAAGGCATGCTGAAACCTACGCTAAACTATGCTAAGAAGCTTTTGGACGTGCCTATGAAATACTGGGAGGATGTAGTGTGGTCTGAGTTTTTGGCTGTCATTTTACACACCATGTTTGGAAGAGAAATGGCACTGCACATCCCCTCAAAAAGCACAATTCCAACAGTGAAGTTTAGAGGTGGAATCATCATGGTGTGGGGCTGTTTTTCATGTTATGTTACGGCACTGGTAGACTTCCTTAGTAAAATGGTAAATGGTAAATGGCATTCACATATAGTGCTTTTATTCTCATCTCTTGATGACCAAAGCGCTTTACAGATCCTGCTATTCACCCATTCACACACACATTCACACACTGATGGTGGCAGTAGTAGTAAGCAATTATTTTTTAAGAAGGGGGATTGTGTAAATGGGGAGAATACACAAATTTAGTTACAAACATACACACCCAAAATGAGTAGAAATTTTCAAGAATATAGGTGGAATAATATGACAAAAGATGCAAACTTACAATTTAAAAAAGTCACCACAAGTTGCTATAAGCATGTTCCAAATTTTTAAGGAAAAAAGTAACAACTTAGTGAGAAAAAACATCATAAATAAGAGGAAAAAACCCCCACATTTCTATGAAAAACGCAATACATTTACCAGAAAAATATAGATTTATGAGAAAAGAAGCTCCAATTTAAAAGCAATTTTTTTAATTACCATAAGAAGTAGTACATTTACACAGAAAAATTATCACAAATTTATGAGGAAAAAATTGCAAATTTACAAGAAAAAAATCTGCAGATTTGTATAATTTTGACTTTTTTGTCTGATAAATTTTTCTTTTTTGCCAATTTGTGAATATTTTCTTACAAGCTTAAAACATTTGTCTTATAAATTTAGATTTTTTTTCCTGATAAATTTGCAACTTCTGTTGCTTCCTGGCAAATGTGACTTTTCAAACACATTTTGTAACTTTTTTTAGTATAAATTTGCCACTTTGAGTGATAAATTTCAGCTAGCGTTCAACACTTTTTTCCTGTGCATTTCCACTTTATTAACCACAACTTTATTTATGAACTTAAATGTTTTGATTTCTTTCCATGTGTTGATTTCTTGAGTTAACACCAAAATCTGGTGAAAAGTTCATGGACTGGGAAAATGCTGACCTGTTCAATCGTCATATCCCTGTTGTGTGTGTGAGTGAGTGTGTGTTACAGGCAGTGTACACAGGTGTTGTCCAGTCCCTCCAGGATTTCGTGATGTTGCAATCGCACTAATTCACGCAAAATCAGCCAATCAGCACAACTATTCCGCGACCTTGCAACTTTGTCCAATTACCACAACTTTCCCGCAATTTTGGCCAATCCTCGTCAACTTCCGTCAGTTTCACCATTCAAATTTGTCTCTAACTGGCGCTGAAATGGGCATCGCTGCACCGCGTTCATTTTCGTGTTTACAGTGAGTTTATAGTTTACAGTGAGTAACGGAACACATCAGCAAACAGAGTGTGTGATTTAAATAAACACTCACCTGTGAGGTTTTCAACACCGTCCATTCCTCCATCTCCCCCAGCCTGCCCGTGGACGCCTCGCCACATTTCCGTCCTGACCACGTGTACGAAGCGCTGGGTTTGTGTCGAAAAACATGCGTCTGTCCAAAAGCACCCCGTCGCGGGAGCGCGCGTGACTACGCGGGAGCACACTACACTACAGCCAGTGTTTGAACATTTATACATCTTTAAAGGTAAGATCATTACTGCATCTGGTCAATGAGCTTTAAAACTGTGAATCTCTGGTGTGGATGGACAAATGCACCCACCCATCACCCCCCCTCGCTGTCCCGCTGTAAATGAAAGATGTGTGTGTGTGTGTGTGTGTGTGTCAAGACAGACATGCAGCAGACAGACAGGTAGACATGGACAGAGAGAGAATATTCTCTCTTTTTTTTCCAGAAAAACACAGACTCCAACAGCCAATACAGCGCAACAGAATAAATTATTTATTTTTTCCTCTCTGCTCAGTACGGAGTGTTTGGGAACCGTAGGGAGTTTTCAAATGAAGGTGCTGCCGATAATTTCCAAATCTATACTCTTTAACATGTATTCAGTGCAATTTAGATTTTGTAATGGATATTGCATTAATGTTTATATTTGCTGTTGCAAAAGAGTTTTTCTGTATAGTAGAAGTTTCTGTTTAATTTACAAATCACTATAATAGGAAAATTTTCACAATCCTGAGCTTTTCTTTTATTGTCAAATCGAATATCACTGTAGTAAACTGGAAAAAAAGCATCTGCTTTAAAATTTGGAATTCTTCCCAAAAAACACTCTAAAAACATCGCAACTTTTTAAAAAAGCTCCCACGAATTCAGGCTTTTTGGCCCGTAACAATCACAAAAACATCCCGCGAAATCCTGGAGGGACTGGTTGTCTGTCCTTTTGTGTTTATTATTATTATGTGTATCATATGTTTTTATGTGTCTAGCTGGGCCGGTTGAGGATGCTCGACATGGACGGGGCCACGGGAGGAGGTGGTGCCGCGACGACAGGCGAGGCGGGGCCTGAGCTCTCGTTGCCTTGGGCGACCGGCCGCCGACCGCTGTACTGGCCGATGAAGGAGCCATCCTCGTTGAACTGGATGTCCACACTGTCGCCGTACTCGGCCAGGGAGTCGTCGCTGCCCAGTTTGCTGTCGCCACAGATGGACGGCTGGCTGTCGGAGCGCTTCTCATCGCCGTCACTGAGACAGAAAACAAAGACAGAACGCTTTAATTTTATCCAGCTTTTTTAACCTCCACAGAAGCTGACGACTTTTTCTGGTAAAATCATGAGTTTTACATAAATTTGCAACTTTTTTCTCACAAGTTTGCTACTTACTTTTATTGTAAATTAGCATCATTTTTGTTAAAAATTTGCAACCTTTTCTATTGGCAGCACAGTGGTGCAGTGGTTAGCACTGTTGCCTTACAGCTAGAAGGTTCCTGGTTCAAATCCCCAGGTTGGCAGGGGTTGGAACCTTTCTGTGTGGAGTTTGCATGTTCTCCCTGTGCTGTGTGGGTTTACTCCGGGGGCTCCGGTTTCCTCCCACAATCCAAAGACATGCATGTTAGGTTAATTGGCTGTTCTAAATTGTCCCTAGATATCTGTTTCCTATAGGCCCTTAGAATAGAGGGTTAGTATTAGTGAAAGCGCTTTGAGTGGTCTTTGTGACTAGAAAAGCGCTATATAAGTACAGGTTAGTTAGTATTGCAAATTTGAAACTTTTTAGCAAGCAAATTCACTGCTTTTACCATTGTAAGTCTGGTACTTTTTCTACCCCAAATTTGTCCTTTTCCCATCATAATCTGATGCTTTTTTGCTGCCACATTTGCATTTTTTCCCAAGCAAATGTGTATAATTTTCACTAGTGAATTTACAACTTTTTAACTCACAAATTTGCATTTTTTGCTAGTAAATTTATAACTTTTGATTCCAATATTTGCAATTATTTCTGGTAAAACTGCAAATCTTATAATTTGAATGGCTTATTTATGTATGTATTTATTTGCAAATTTGCAATTTTATCTGTAGCAATTATGTAACTTTTTGAGGCGGAAAATATTATGCTTTCACCAGTGCAACAAAATATTCTGATAAAACTGCAAGTTTTCTTGTAAATTTGAAGTTTTACTTATTTTATTTTTGCAATCTTGCATTTTTTTTTCAAAATAATGTGCAGCCTTTTTCTCATGAATTTGCAACTTTTTTCAACACCAGTTTTAAAAGGTTGGAATACAATGATTTGAGATGCCAGTAAAGCACTAGTTTCTGTTTTTATGTAGAGTTTACACAGTGTCCCAGTCTTTTTGTAGCTGTGGTTGCAGTTACAAATTTGTCACTTTTTTTTGAGTAAATTACCACCGTTTTCAGTTAAATTTGACCCTTCTATTTCCATGAGTTTGCAACTTACTGTTAATTATACTAGATTATTAATATCATGAGGTAACACTACTTATACTCGAGTACAGTTTGTGGATACTCACCTCTTTTGTATAAAAACACACAGACACCAGATGCACACAACTTTAAAACAAGAAAAACAAAATCATAACAAAACAGCACCACAACACAGAGGCCCACAGAAACATACAGGTAAGAGTTAAATAAATAAAAGTGGTTTATTGTTTTCATACCTCTCCAGAGATCTGCAGGCGTTAAAGAGTTAAAGGAAGAAAACAGGAAAGTCAGAATGGAAAAGAGCTCAAAATATCGGTCTATGGAAGTAAAAACAAATAAAAAGAAGGAAAAAACAACCGGATTACAAGAATAAACCTGCATACAATTTCTTTCAAGTAAATTTAAATCTATTTTCATATAAATTTGCAACATTTTTCATGTGATTTTGCAACTTATTTTATGTAAATTTAAGTCTTTTTGTCCTAAATTGAGTTTTCTTTTTTTTTTTACTTTAGATGTGCAACTTTTTTTTTATGTCAGTTTGACCTTTTTGTGAACATTTTTGCACATATTTCCAACTTTGTCCTCATATTAAAAAAAACCTTGCATGAGCATAAAGTTTTGTCAGAGGAGGAGGACCCACCTGTACTCTCCAAACGTCTCATCCTTCATTGGCCGAGCTTCAGAGTCCACTTCTTTGTCTTCTTTGTCCTTCACTGCAGTCAAAACCAAACAACAAACTTCTGATTAACCACACAGTCCTGCATCTTCATGTGTTCACTGTCAAAGTCACAATGCTCATTCGTGGGTGTGTCCAAGTCCATGTCGCTGTTACAGCAGTGGAAAAAACAGACTTTCTGCCAGTGAAGAGAGCAAGACGGCTGTCCGAACTCTCCTAATTACTCAGAGGTGGGTTTGGGGTGTAATGTTCGATAACCCAATCAGAAAGCCTGCTCTCCTCACCTTTAACAGGCATACGCGCATGATCTACGAGCTTCGCTTTACCATAAACCCGAGGAAAAGCAGGTGGATCAGCCCAGCCGCAGTGACAAACTTCGATTCTGCAGACGATATTGCTCTAGCCTCTGATGACGTACAACACGCACAACAGCTGCTGCATAACATGGAGTGTGAGTGCAGTAAGGTGGGTTTAAAGCTGACGATAACAAAAACCACAGTCATGGCGTACAACAACTGATGGGTCACTCTTGGCCGTCCACCACAACTTCAAGCACCTCAGATCATATCTCAGCTCTTGTTAGAAAATCCCAAGCTTAGCGTTCCCTTCACAAAATCTTGCAACATCTGACGAGCTGAAACGACGTGTCTTTGGGGTGGTAGTAGTTCAGGAGGTAGAGCAAGTTGTCCAATAACTGAAGGGTTGGTGGTTCGAATCCCGCTCCCCCAGCCATCCTGCCGTTGTGTCCCTGGGCAAGACTCTTTACCCACTCTTTACCCACTCTTTACCCACTCTCCCTGGGGACTCTTTACCCACCTTGCCTCCAGTGTCCATGACACTGGGTATGATTGTGAACAGATGTTCGGTGGTGGTCAGGGAGGCCGTTGGCATGGATTGGCAGCCATGTTTCTGTCAGTCTACCCCAGGGCAGCTGTGGCTACAGAGGTAGCTTACCACTACCATTGTCTGTGGAGTGAATGAATAATGGATTCACTGTAAAGTGTCTTTGGGTGTCATGAAAAGTGCTATATAAATGCAAGCCATCTTCATCTTTGTTTCTTTGGCTGTGAGGCTTGGTACAGTAGAACAGTAGAACAAGAGCCAAGACTTAATGGATGCTGTACAGGAGTATTGAATGAGTCCTGGACAGACCAGATAAGAGATGAAGACCTGCACAGAAGAACTCCCTGTCTCAGACTACCTGGCCATTGCGTGAGGGACGATGATCTACCTTGTGGGAGCCCAGACATGGACGCGCCTCCAGAGGGGGACAGCGACTTACATTTATTGATGTCCTCAAAAGAGACACTGGTCTAGCCACCGCTGAGGAGATGTGGGGTTCCTCATGATGGATGGATGGAGGCAGATTGCTATTGCGTTTTACCTGTGAGGACAAACTGGTTTTGGGCTGGGGAGACTGGTGTGCTCAGGGTTTCCTTCGTCTGTGTGGCAGGGTGGCACAACAAAATCTGAGCCGCCATATGTTGTGGATTGTCTTTATATTAATAAATGCCCTTGTGAATAAGGTGCAGAGTCAACGATACCTTTCTGTATCATTTATTCTTGGTCAAGAGGAAGATTTCATGCAGCAGCTCAGCAGATGTGTTCCGAGACAAAATGGTGATGGTAGATTCCTTGGAACAAAGATAATATGTTATGAGAATGCTCTGTGGAAGTACAGAGCCTAGCTGTCTCCCGGGACTGACCTTGATAAGGCCAGAGTGTCAGTGTAGGAACAAACATGATGTACTGTGTGTAGGAGCACAATAACAGGAACCTAAAGCAGCCAAACTGCTGTGATGTTGCTGGTTAGAGGGGAGAAAAAGAGGGACGGACACAGCGGAGAATGAAGCACAAGCACACCCTGAATAAAACTGGACATTTAATCAAAATTCAAATGACTGGCAATAACAAATTATGACAGAATTTCTTAATATTTCCATGGGAACCATCACTGATGAAACATTTCTCTCTGATTTGTGTCCTTTGTTTTTGAATGTATGAGGGTTTTTTTTTCAATCCTTTCAATCCTTTAAGTGCTCTGGTGTGGTTACCTGCATATTTTCCTCCTTTCCTGCGTTTGATCAGACAGAGGATGAGCAGGATGAGCACCAGCAGCACGATGGCGCTGATGAGTCCGATCAGCCAGCCCTGGGTGGAGAAACCGCTGGGCATCTCTGACGGAACTGAGACAGAGGAAAGGAAATCTGTTTAGGACTACAGTAGATCTGTATTCACTTCATATGACCCAAAAAAGACACAAATTAAGGAAAGAAAATGGTGGCAAATGGACAAGAAAAATGTGGAGAATTCTCTAGAAAAAATTTGGAAGAATGAATAGATTTGCATTCTTTTCGTTAGCAAATTTACATCTCTTCCCTCCCATATTTGCACTTTTTTTCTGGTAAAACTGCAAATACTCTTGTAAATTTTAAGGATTTATTCATTTATTTATGTATTTACAAATTTGCAATTTTATCAATAACAAACCGACAACTTTTTTGCCAGCAAATTCACTGCTGTTATCTGGTACTTTTATCTTTTTACCTTCCTAATCTGAAGCTTTTTTGCTAGCACATTTGCATTTTTTTCTCACAAATTTAAATCTTCTGACTCCCATACTTGCAATTATTTCTGGTAAAACTGCAAATGTTCTTGTAAATTTGAAGGGTTTATTTGTTTATGTATTTATTTGCAAATTTGCAATTTTATATGTAGCAAATTTGTAACTTTTTAGCAAGAAAATGTTATGCTTTTACCATTGCAAATTTGGTATATTTTCTACTCCAAATTTGTCTTTTTCCCTCCATAATGTAAAGCTTTTTTGTTAGGAGACTGAATTTTTTTGCTGACGGCAACTCACCCTTGGCCGGGGGATCCTGGGTTCGATCCCAGCCCCCGACCAACAGTGATCTGTGTGGAGTTTGCATGTTCTCCCCGTGTCTGCGTGGGTTTACTCCGGGATTTCTCCGGTTTCCTCCCACATGCCAAAAACATGCAAGTTAGGTTAATTGGCATCAAACTGGGGATTCTAAATTGCCCTCAGGCAGGACTGTGAGAGTGAATGGTTGTCTGTGTCTCTGTGTTGGCCCTGCGATGGACTGGCGATCTGTCCAGGGTGGACCCTGCCTCTCGCCCTAAGATGCTGGGATAGGCTCCACCCCCCCGCCACCCGAAAAGGATTAAGCGGAAGAAGATGGATGAATGAATTTACAACTTTTTCCTCCCACATTTGTATTTTTTTTTTTTCGGGTAAAACAGCGAATTCTGTTGTAAATTTGAAAGGTTTAATTATTTATTTATTTGTAAATTTGCGATTTTATTTATTACAAATTTGTAACGTTTTTGGTAGTAAATTGACAACTTTTTATCTAGAAAATTCACTGCTTTTACCATTTATGACAACAAAAATCAGAAAGAAAAATGTCAAATATTTTCCTGTAAAAAGTCATAAACTTATGTTAAAATTTTATTAAAGAAGCTTGAGAGTCACAATTTAGTCCAATATGGGGTAATCAATATTTTAAACTAGGGAGAGCGGACGCTGTATTTAAAGTATGGAATTTAAAAGGGATACAAAAGATTCAGGATTTATATTTGCCATGTGCAGAAAACATAATGTCTTTTGAAGAGCTGAGGATCAAATTTAATCTCAATAGAACACATTTTTTTAAATATCTTCAACTTAGAAACTTTATTCGATCAAATCAAAATAAAGCTCTCACTCGACCTATTTATTCATCCTTGGAAAAAATGATGATGAAAGATAGTAAAAGAAAGGGTATTATTTCAGAGTTTTATAACTCATTGACACTATTTTCAAGTGAAAATTCACTGAAAAGATTAAACTACTGGAAAGAAGATCTGCAAACTGAAATTTCAGAGGAACAATGGGAATTGGCTTGTACAGAAGCTCAAACCAAATCAATAAATGTACGCCTTAAATTGATACATTTCAAATGGTTAATGCGGATGTATGTTACACTGGAGGAGTTTATTTTTTTTTTTTTTATTTATTTATTTATTTTCGGATAGTACATTACAGGTTAGAAGAAACTGTATAATATAACAACAAGGTCAAATTAGACAAAGACTCCTTCTACTATACAATTCCACGTGAGTTATCCGAAATGGGTGATGGCTGAAGCCGCAGCTTATATTGCCCACCCATATTCCATCCAAGAATTCAAAGGAGAAAAAAGAGAAAACAAGACAAGAGCGATTACAATTTAAAACAAGGCTAAGACAAAATATGACTGAGAGAAAAAGAAAACTGAGCTAGTCTAAGTTAAGCGGTTACTATTCAAAAACAAATCTAAGACATAGTGTCACAGAGAAAAAAGAAAAACTAAGCTATAACACAACACAGGCTGGAAATGTCAATCCTTATGTGAGTTTACATGTCGTCTTGTAAATATGTTTGGAGTATTTCTTCCTTTAGTTTTTGTTTAAATTGTCCAAGCTTTGTACATGATTTTAATTCAGGTCCAAAATCGTTCCATAATCTGACACCTTGCACTGAAATACAGTGTTGCTTGGTGGTTGTTCTCACTGTAGGCTTTTGAAATATACATGTTCCTCTGAAGTGATATCGTTTCTCCCTTGTTTGGAACAACTTTTGGATATTTGCGGGCAGTGATAGATTCTTCACTTTGAACATTATTATTGCGGTTTTAAAGTCGATCAGATCTTTCAACTTGAGAGTTTTTTATTTAAGAAAAAGTGGGTTTGTTGGTTCCCTGTAAGCTGCTTTGTTGATTATTCTAATAGCTCTCTTTTGAAGCATAAAGAGTGGATATATGTTTGTTTTATATGTATTTCCCCATACTTCATTACAATATGTCATGTATGGGAGTATTAATGAATGATACAAGGTGTATAGTGTGGGTTGATTCAGCAAATTTTTCACTCTGTGTAATATTGCAATTGATTTGGATACTTTACCTTTTATATAATTAATATGTGGCTTCCAACACAGTTTGTTATCAATTATTACTCCAAGGAATTTAGTTTCGGATACCCTTTCAATCTCTACACCATTTACACTGAGTTTGGGTACTGGGTAGTTGTGATGGTTGTTAAAGACTATAAATTTTGTCTTGCTTAAATTGAGCGTTAATTTGTTTGAATCAAACCACAGTTTCAGCTTTCCTAATTCCTTTCCGAGTGTATCCAGAAGTTGTTCCAAGTTGTTTCCACTGCATAGCAGGTTAGTGTCATCAGCAAACAATATTAAGTCCATTTTTTCTGAAACTTTACATATATCATTTATATACATATTGAATAATAATGGTCCCAAAACTGAACCCTGTGGGACTCCACAGGTGACCTTCAGTAGCTCTGAGTTTTTGTTGTTAACACATACAAACTGATATCTATTCTTTAAGTAACTTCTTAACCAGGACAGTGCTACCCCTCTGATACCACAATTTTGTAGTTTCTTTAATAATAGATTGTGATCTACTGTATCAAATGCTTTTTTAAGATCCAGGAATACTCCAACTGAATACTCTTTATTTTCAATGGCTGTTGATATTTTTTCTGTAAATTCCATTAAGGCATATGCTGTTGTCCTTTTGTGTCTGAACCCATATTGCTGCTCACACAATAAATCATTCTTCAGTATGAAGTTGTCAATTCTCTCAGAGAATATTTTTTCAAGTATCTTGGAAAATTGCGGTAATAGTGAAATTGGTCTGTAGTTGGAGAGTTCCCCTCTGTCGCCTGTCTTGTAAATCGGAATTACTTTAGCTATTTTCATTGCATTGGGAAATATACCTGATTGGAGAGACAGGTTACAGATATACGTCAGTGGTTTCACTATGCATTCGATAACAGTTTTGACTAGTAGCATATAAAGGAGGAGGAGTTAAATAAATATAACAAAAATATACCAGATACATGCACAAAATGTATGGAAAGTAAAGGAACTCTATTTCATTGTGTATGGGAATGTAGATTAATAAGAATGTTTTGGGAAGAGGTGAGGGTAACAATTGAAAAAATAATCTCAAAACAAATCATATTGAATCCTAAATTGTTTTTGTTGGGTCTGTACCCAGAAAAGCATAATTTTAATAAAAGTGAAAGAACATTCATAGACCTCAGTTTGCTTAATGCCAAAAAATGTATTGCACTATTATGGAAAAAGACTCATAGACCAGATGTGACTCAGTGGTTAAGACAGATGTTAACAAACCTTCCATTAGAAAGAATAACATATATACTGAAATCAAAGGAAATTGTGTTTGAGAATATATGGAGACCTTTTATTGATTATGTAAAAAATTTAAACATAACTTTTGAAGAAGAAGGTGAATGATGTGTGTGGACCTTGTAAATTCCAAACTGGTGAACATAATATGTATACTTATGTATTGGATTGTCTAGACTAAACAGAGGAGCATTGTTGAAGACTTGATTTTGCTGGTGGTTGTTGGTGTTTCTAGTGCATCCTTTTTTTTTTTTTTTTTTTTTTTGTAGTACTTTAGTGTTAGTGTTTGATTGTTTGTATCATGTTTGTTAAAAAAAAAAGGTTCAATAAAGATATTGTGGAAAAAAAAAGAAGCTTGAGAATGTGAAAAATATTTTTTTTAAATAAAGAACATAATAAACAAAATCAAATTTGTCGGAAAAAAAAGAAATTTTTAGGCAAAAATACTAGCAATTCTTCAAAAAAAGTGATGCATATTTATCAGAAAAAAAGTCACAATTTTAGTACAAAAAAAGTAAATTTATGCCAAAATGGTCACAAGAAAAAAAAGTCATATTTTAAGGAGGAAAAAATAATAAATTCATAAGAAAAAGAAAACATGTTTTAGCAGAATTCAAGTTAGAGGAAAAAAATGATATGAAAATCCACAATTTTATTTTTGGTATGGGAAAAGTCAGCTTTTTTTTAATGAAAAAAAAATTAGATTTGAACATTTGAATCGTCATAAAAACTAAAACTCGTCTACAAACATTGATGTACGTCACGTCTTTGGGTGGATATTTTTTCGGCTCACGTACCGGGTCCTATGGTTCGCGTCACGTTTTTCCAGTGGGTGGTGTTCGCGTGGACGATCTCCAGCTGGTATTCACTTCCTGGTTGGAGGCCCGTCAGCAAATGGAAACCCTGCGTGGAGTTGACCACCTCTGACTCCGCCCACTCCCTGCTGCTGCCTGCTGAAGGTTAGAAAGTGGTTTCAGTTCTCCTTCTCTTCACAAATGTTAGGTTAAACCTGAAAAGATTTTCTGCTGATGTTGGCAACTTCTATTCTGAGCAGCTATGAGTTTTTGAGACCCTTTTTAAGACAACTTGATTAAATTTAAGACTTTGTTTTTGCAAAATGTTTGCAAACACATTACAGTGAGACCAGTTCATTTACCGGAACTGAAATTCCTACAAATTTTGGAGAAAAAAAAGGTACAAATTTATGCAAAAAAGTTGACAACTTACTTGAAAACTTTTGCAAATTTACAAAAGAAAACTTGCAAATTTATGACAAAAATGTTGCAAATTTACAATAAAAAGACAACTTTATGAGAAAAAACTCACTACAAGAAAAAATTCAAGTTTTTGAAAAGAAGTTGGGAATTTATATGTTAAAAAGTTACAAATTTATGAGAAAAAGATCACAGATTTACATGAAATTTGCTGCAAGTTTCGGAGGAAAAAAGTAGCAAAATTACAAGAAAAAAGTCACATTTATGCAAGAAAGTTGACAATAGAGAACACTTGCAAATTTATGAGAAAAATGTTGCAAAATTTACAACAAAAAAGACAAATTTATGAGAAAAAAAAATTATAACTTACAACAAACAAAGTTATAAATTTAAGAAAAGAAGATGGGAATTTATTTTAAAAAAGTCACAAATTTATGAGGAACAGATCACATTTACATGAAATTTGTTACAAGTTTAGGAGAAAAAAGTAGTAAATTTACAAGAAAACAAGTCACATTTTTGTTAAACAGTTAACAATTTACTAGAAAAGTTTTGCAAATTTATGAGAAAAATATTACAAATTTAGACCAAAAAGACAGAAATTTATGAAAAAAATCGCAAATATACAAGAAAAAACCCACAAGTTTTTCCTATTTATCTTTTAAAAAGATGCATATTTACAAAAAAAGATGACATTTCTTAGAAAAAAACTGCACATTATTTATTTATTTATTTTGGCTTGATTATTTTGTTCAATTTCTATACAGTAAATTAGGTTTTGTGTTAAATTTGTCTGATTTTTTATCTGAAGGCGCTTTTCTTCTTGCTTCCCCCCGGGTCGGTTCCTACCACTGATCCTGCGGTAGCGGATGTTAAAGCCGTGGTTCCGGTCCCTCTCTCCAGGCACCCAGCTCAGGTTGAGGGTGGTAGTGCCAATTGCGATGGTGATGTTGGAGGGAGGAACTGTGAGATGAAGGATTTAAAGAAAAAAGTAGTTAATTATCACATATTTATGTACGTTAGATTAAAAAAAAACAAACATTCAGTTCAGATTTGAGCTCAGTTTCACCTCCGTCCAGCAGGGTGGCAAACCTCTCCGTGATGGGCGGTCCGTCTCCTTTGGCAGTGCGCGCGATGACCTTGAAGACGTAGTAGCTGCTGGGGTCCAGGTTGTTTAACTCGATGTGGTGGACGCTGGGATCTCTGATCGTCAACATCTCCAGCTCACTGTTGCCACTCTTTGTTTCTGTAGAGGTGAAAAGACAAAAACAGGGAGAAATATTAGTATTATATGGTGGTACAGCGGTTAGCACTGTTGTTTAACAGCTAGAAGGTTTCAGGTTCAAATCCACAGGCTGGCAGGGGTGGAAACCTTTCTGTGTGGAGTCTGCAATTGCCGTGTGGGGTTACTCCGGGAGCTTCAGTTTCCTCCCACAATCCAAAGACATGCATTCAATTCAAAGGCTTTATTATCATGTGCACAATTAAAAAATGCAACATTTTGTGAGCAATGAAATTCTTTGCTGTCCGCAGCGGATGCCAGGGTAATAAATACACATCAATACTAATACTAAATACACGTTAAAGCAATTAAGACTTTTAAAAGCGGTTAACGTAATAAACACACTTGAATACTAAATACTAATAAATGTCTTCTCCTTCCGCTTAAGGTGAAGGAAAAAAAAAATCCCCCCCCCCCCCCGCGACTAATAAATGTCCTAAAAGCAATTAGGACAGTTAAAGCAGTTAAAACTAGAGGAAACAGGAAGAATGAAAATTCACTGGGTGACTACAACCTGTCCCTGAGTAAAAAAAAAAAAAATCACTGAATGAGTATGACTTGTCTCTGATAATACTCAATAGACTGTACAATGGCAGTTTTAATATCAGAGATGATATGAATGTGAAATGGCATGAGACTATGTACAATGTGCAAATGAACAATGTGCAAATTAGCATCCAGTGTGAGAATTCCTCTGTATAAAGCCGTATGCCCTGATAATACCCAGTAGACTGTACAATGATAATTTAGCAGCAGAGATGATGTGAACGTGTGACGGGGTGAGACTATATATAATGTACAAATGAACAATGTGCAAATTTAGCATCCAGTGTGTGAATTCCTATTTGCAAAGCTGTGTCCAGAATTGTGTTATTTGTTCAGGAGTTTGATGGCAGTGGGAAAGAAGGGTTTTTTAGTCTGGATGTCCTGCATTTCACAGTTCTGCACATCGTGTCATGCTCTGGGGCACGGCTAGGCGCCGTGCCCAGTCTCCAGTTTTAGTCAGTCTTTTTCTGTCTGTTTGTTTCATTGTTTTTCCCAGTTGCTATATTTGGTTCCTGTTTAATTGTTATCATTCTGTTCTGGTAGTGTTATTAGTTGCATTTTGGGGCTGTGTTGTTCTTGTGCTATTATGGTTTCCGGTTTGTGTTTTATGTTGACAGCACTGCGCAGCTCCCGGCTGTCAAGCTGGTTCGTGGGCCGCGCAGCTGTCACTGATTGTATTTTTTTCACCACTCATGTATCCACACTTGCTGCCTATCAAGAAATGGTATTTAAGGACACGACAACCTGTTCCTGTTGTCGTGTCCTTCCATACTGCTGGATGTCCTCAGTTGTTCCTGACGCTGAGTGTATTGAGTTACTGTTGAGGAGAACAGGAGAGCGCCATCTCGGTCAGTCTTTTCCCCTTTTTGCCCGGTGTCCCCAGGCTTCAGTCTACCTGTCGACAATGAGCCCCACTCGCCTCCAGCGCCCACATTATCAGCTATTGGTATGTGTAGTGTTGTTATTTGTGTCTTTACATTAATAAATGTGCAAACCACAGTGAGCATTTGGTGTCCTTCAACAGCCCTTAAAAAGGGCAATTTATGACAGAAGAACACAACCAGGGCGTGGACGCCAGCCACTGTGTGTTTTGCTGTTTTTTTCCCCCTCTCTCTTTTTATTTCCCCCGCATCTAGTCCGGGTTTTTCCGGCATGCCTGGCTGCACAGACTGTGGGAGAGTTGGGCTGGACAAGGAGGAGTGTTGCGCAGTTGGGCTGTTGCAAGACATCATATCGGATGTTAACCTAACCCACACTCCCGAGGAGGAACTGCAGGTTTGGGACAGCGCGGCACAGGTGATTGAGGCATTCCCCAGCCTGTGGAGCTACCCGGAACTGGCAGACCTCATTGTCTCCATCTGCCACGCTCAACACCGGCTCCGCAGGCTGGGGAGAGCCCCTCCGCCACCTGAACCTGTGCCATGGAGGAGATGCCCCCGGGGACGGAAGCGCCAAGCTCGGGACCGTTATCCAGCTGCAGTCCCGTCTCCCTCCATTGAACCGAGTCCCACAGTCGGTTACATTGGGTATGCAGCCTTCGTGCTCCCTAATGGGTAAAGCATGGAGGAGCTGGAGGAGTGCCAATGGGTGGTTGCAGCTGAGAAGGAGCTCATTTTGGACTACAAGCCCTGGCTCCTCCCCAAGTTTCTGCCGCAGCTGGAGGGAGCGTCACCAGCTCGAACGGAGTCTGAGCCGATGGCAGAGCGTCCCCTAACCCCGGTGCTCCACCCATCGCACCAGACAACTTTCACAGCTCCCGGGGAGACGTCGTCCGGCCTCACAGCAGCCACCACCAAGCCAGGGGAATTAAGGCAAGTATCTGTTCATTTTACATCTTATAATGAAATGTCTTGCCTTATTCCCAGTGGTGAAGCTCGGCAGCAGCAGCCCGCCTTGGCTGAGCTTTCACCATCAGCTGCTGTAATTCTCGCCTCACCTGTTTCTCCTGCTCCTCTTCCTATATCCCCTGAAGGTTCGTCGGTTCTGGGAGAGAGCCGCCATATGATGGAGAAGCCTGCAGCACTGAAAAGTCCAGCCCCAGCCCTGTAGCTGCGCTCAGGACGGGAGGAGAACGCCACCTATGCTCCGGAGCTTGAGCCGACAGTGGAGTGTCCCTGGCCCCCGCGGCATGGGAGGTGGCGCCAATGGTTGGAGGATCTCCTGCTGTGTCTGGGGGTGCGCCAGCTGTCCCATCAGGGGTCTCACCGACCTTCCAGCTGGAGGCCTGGGTCATCGCAGCATCGTCGTCGGAGTCTTGGACGGCGGTGGAGCTCGAGCTCAGGCAAGGTTCCTTGTTTAGCCTAGAGAAATCTTGCCTGGCTCTTGGCTGTGGGAACCAAGTGCTGCCATCAGCCGGATTTGAGCTTCCCCCGCCGGGCTCCACTGCTGCCAGTGACTTTGATCCGGTGTTTGTCTGTTCTTTTTCTGACTCTTCTCCTGAGGTCTCTGGGGTCCTTCCTTCCTTCCAGAGGCCACCATGGGTGCAACAATCCTGCTTGAGGCCGCCATGGGAGCTACACCTCAATCCGGGGTCTCCACAGTTTTTCACAGTTTCACAGTTTATTCACACGCACACATCACACATTATCAACAGCATGAATGAATTACAATATGAATTATCAACAGCATGATTAGCAGTATACAATAGACTTTTTTTTTTACATTGTATTGGAGTGTGAACGGGTCATCCCAAATAAGCTATTTAACCTGTTGCACTCCGGGATACCGCGGGCGGTCACGTCTCTGCGTCCTAGTGTGTCTCAGTGCGCACTGTGCGTCTCAATGCGCACTGAAAAAAAAAGCTGCATTTCCGTTCTTCCAGTACAGACACAGCCGCGAACAGAAAGCCAAAGGAGTGGTTTGATTGGTTTAGATTTGATTGACCTCTCATTCGACTAATAAGAGCCTTGAATTGGGTTTCTGAAACCTTGAAGAACCAATGACTGAAAACCTAGCAAGAAGGACCTGCCTACCAACGACCGCAAATACAATGAGCCAATTGAAGCAGAGAAGTTCGACGATTGAAACGCGTGCATCCCGTGCGTAAAAGGCACGCTGGGTGACACACATTGAGACCTGTGTAACGGTAGCGTTAGCCAGTCTTTTTTTTTTATTACTACTGTTCTTATTTGTTTTGAAAAATCATTCGCCAAAACCGCAATCATGGAAGCGCAAAACCACAATTATGGAATCATGGTTTGACCGGGTCGCATGACCAGAACCACGAGTCGTAACAAGCGGACCAGCTTCATGTTCGTCTGACAATGAGGAACAGATGTTCGCCAACGACACTGCTGTTGTGGACAGGTAAGTGTTATAAGCTAAATTATTCTTTATCACTGAAAATAGTAATAAAAATAACTTTAGACCGATCGGTAATTACAACGGTGCGTCATCGCCACATGACGGACCGTTGACGGACCGTTTTTTTGTGCACCGAGCTCCTCTGTAGCGGGGGTGGGGGTTGTTATCCTCTACATTGCAGATATTTTAGTAGAATTTTTATTGCACTGTAGGTTATTTTTTCTTGTAAAAAAAAGGCCACACATTTTTTACGTGGCATGCTTCTTTGTGTGTGGGGGGCTTGCTTGCTCATTCATTCATTCATGAATGAATAAACAACCCCCCCCACCCCCACCCCCACACAGCCCTGAGCGTCACCTTTCATTAGAGCCCAAGATCAAGCTTCTATGTTGAATCATTCAAAAGTTATAGACGTTTTTCCAAACTGTGCCATTTGGCATAATTTGGCACAGTTCAAAAACGCCTGGGAACAACCTGAGAAAAAAGCTGTGTAATATATTCATTTTTTGTGGTATTGCTACAAAATTTTGACCTCAGCTTGATAACACTTGGTCCTACATTTCTGTTGCATTTTCCAGCCAGTATCTGACAGCTGTGTGTTATTTGCAAGCATTTGTATCTAAAAAAAACACCCTGGCGAACTTTATTTTCTTCAGATTCAGTATGTTTAGAGGACTGTTACTCAGTGGCAGGAGCACTTAGACAGATTATGACTGTTTTGCCAAAAAATTCAAAGTGTTTTCTTTTAACCGGTTGCACTCTGGTCAATTTCCCTAAAAACGCCAAAAAATAATGTACCCAAAGTAAATCAAAAGCTGTTCTTCAACCCTTTGCAGCATCTTCATGGGGTTGGTCTCATTTAAAAGAAAACACTTTGAATTTTTTGGCAAAACAGTCATAATCTCTCTAAGTGCTCCTGCCACTAAGTAACAGTCCTCTAAACATACTGAATCTGAAGAAAATAAAGTTCGCCTGGGTGTTTTTTTGGATACAAATGCTTGCAAATAACACACAGCTGTCAGATACGGGCTGGAAAATGCAACAGAAATGTAGAACCAAGTGTTATCAAGCTGAGGTCAAAATTTTGTAACAATGCCACAAAAAATGAACATATTACACAGCTTTTTTCACAGGTTGTTCCCAGGCGTTTTTGAACTGTGCCAAATTGTGCCAAATGGCACAGTTTGGAAAAACGTCTATAACTTTTGAATGATTCAATATAGAAGCTTGATCTTGGGCTCTAATGAAAGGTGACACTCAGGGCTGTGTGTGTGTGTGTGTGTGTGTGTGTGTAGGGGGGGTTGTTTATTCATTCATGAATGAATGAATGAACAAACAAGCCCCCCACACACAAAGAAGCATGCCACGTAAAAAATGTGTGGCCTTTTTTTACAAGAAAAAATAACCTACAGTGCAATAAAAATTATACTAAAATATCTGCAATGTAGAGGATAACAACTCCCCCCCCCCGCTTCAGAGGAGCGCGGCGCACGGTCTGTCATGTGGCGATGACGCAAAGTTGTAATTTACCGATCGGTCAAAAGTCATTTTTATTACTATTTTCAGTGATAAAGAATAATTTAGCTTATAACACTTACCTGTCCACAACAGCAGTGTCGCTGGCGAACATCTGTTCCTCATTGTCAGACGAACATGACGCTGATCCACTTGTTACGACTCGTGGTTCTGGTCATGCAACCCGGTCAAACCATGATTCCATTATTGCGGTTTTGCGCTTCCATGATTGTGGTTTTGGCGAACAATTTTTCAAAACAAACAAGAACAGTAGTAAAAAAAAAAGACTGGCTAACGCTACCGTTACACACAGCGGCTTACACAAAACAGATTTTACGCACGGAACGCACGCTTTCAATTGTCGAACTTCTCTGCTTCAATTGGCTTGCTGTATTCGCAGTTGTTGGTAGGCGGGTCCTTCTTGCTAGGTTTTCAGTCATTGGTTCTTCAAGGTTTCAGAAACCCAATTCAAGGCTCTTATTAGTCGAATGAGAGGTCAATCAAATCTAAACCAATCAAAGCACTCCTTTGGCTTTCTGTTCGCGGCTGTGTCTGTACTGGAAGAACGGAAATGCAGCTTTTTTTTTTTTTCAGTGCGCATTGAGACGCACAGTGTGCATCCTAGTGTGCACGAGGACGCACTAGGACGCAGAGACGTGACTGCCCGCGGTATCCCGGAGTGCAAGAGGTTAAATGAGACCAACCCCATGAAGATGCTGCAAAGGGTTGAAGAACAGCTTTTGATTTACTTTGGGTATGTTATTTTTAGGCGTTTTTAGGGAAATTGACCAGAGTGCAAGGGGCTAAAGCTTTTAGTAGGGAGCCAATTCTCCGCGAGTGCTACGCCTCCATCTGAGGCCAGTGTGGGTGCTGCGTCTCTGTCTGAGGACACTGTGGATGTGATGCCTCTGTTTGAGGCCCCTGTGGATGCTTCGCCCCAGCCCGGGGCCCCCGTGGATGCTACGCCTCAGTCTGAGGCCACTGTGGGCCCTCCTTCCTTGCCCTCAGCTGGTGCTCCACTGGTAGATTGCCTCCATGGCCTGGTTCTTTCAGGGGTCAGTCTTCTCGCCATGGGCGCTAGGCTCCAGTCTGGGGCTGCCACGGGTGCTGTGCCTCAACCTGAGGTCTCCATGGGTGCTGCGCCTCAGCCCAAGGCCACCGCTGGTGCTGTGCCTCAGCCCGAGGTCTCCGTGGGTGCTACGCCTCAGCCCGAGGCCTCCGTGGATGCTGCGCCTCAGCCCAAGGTCTTGGTGGATGCTATGCCTCAGCCCGAGGCCGCTGCGGGTGCTGCGCCTCAGCCCGAGGCCTCCACGGGTGCTGCGCATCAGCCCGAGGCCTCCGTGGGTGCTGCGCCTCAGCCCGAGGCCGCCGCAGGTGTTACGCCTCTGCCCGAGACCGCCATGGGTGCCACGCCTTCATCTGAGGTCATGTTGTATCCCCTGTCCTCATCGAAGGTCCCCGCTGAGCAGCCTCTTCCCTCATCAGGTTCCTCTGCTGGTCAGCCACCATCGTCGTCAGGCTCTACTGTTGGCCATCAGTCATTGTTGGGGGCTAACCTGCCGCCTCTGGGGTGGGTGGGGGGTGCGTTGGGCACAGTGGCCTGGTGGCTCATGAACTCTGGGAGGCCACCCGATGGGATATGCCATCTGCGCAGCTGGCTCTGGAACTCTGGAAGACCACCAGACGGACTGTGTTGTGGGGCTGCCCGAGCTGTCGCTGCTGCCAGCTGGGGGTCCATTAGCCCTGGGCCACCACATTGGTTCAGGTTGTGGCTCATAAGTGTTTTTGGTTTCTTTTGTCTCTTTGTTATGTCTCGGTCCCTCCATGCCTGGGTTCCCCCTCCTCCCCCGAGGGGTGGGTTGTTTTTCTTATTGGGGGGGTCTGCTTTGTGTGTGTGGGTGTTCTTTTTCTTTTTGTTGTTGCCCTGAGGTGTCTGGGTTCCACCCCTTGGGAGGGGGGGGCACTGTCATGATCCGGGGCACGGGTGGGTGCCATGCCCAGTCTCCAGTTTTAGTTAGTCTTTTTCTGTCTGTCTGTTTCATTGGTTTTCCAGGTTGCTATATTTGGTTCCTGTTTAATTGTTATCATTCTGTTCTGGTAGTGTTATTAGTTGCATTTTGGGGTTGTGTTGTTCTTGTGTCATTATGGTTTCCGGTTTTATGTTGACAGCACTGCGACTGTCAAACTGGCTTGCAGGCTGAGCTGCTGTCATTGATTGAATTTCTTTTGCCACTCATGCATCCACACCTGCTACCTATCAAGAAATGGTATTTAAGGGCACGACAACCTGTTCCCGTTGTCGTGCCCTTCCATACTGCTGGATGTTCTTAGTTGTTCCTGACGACGAGTGTTTTGGGTTGCTGTTGAGGAGAACGGGAAAGCTTCGTCCAGGCCAGTCTTTTCCCCTTTTTGCCTGGTATCCCCAGGCTTCAGTCTACTTGTTGACGTTGAGCCCCACTCTCCTCCAGTGCCCACATTATCCACTATTGATATGTGTAGTATTGCTATTTGTCTGTTTTTATGTTAATAAATGTGCAAACCACAGTGAGCGTTTGGTGTCCTTCAACAGCCCTTAAAAAGGGTGATTTATGACACCTTCGGCCTGAGGGTACAAGTATGAACATTCTGTGCTGGGGGTGGGTGGGGTCCTGGAGAATAGAGGCAGCTCTCCTTTGGACTCTGCGGTGATAGATGCTCTGCAGAGAGGGGAGTGGAGTCCTGATGATCTTCTCTGCTGTTTTCACCACTCTCTGCAGGCGTTTGCGGTCCAAAGCAGTAGTGCTATGTACCACGCAGTGACGCAGTTGGTCAAAATGCTCTCGATGATGCAGCTGTAGAAGTTGTTGAAGATCTTGGGACACATGCCATACTTTCTCAGCCTCCTCAGAAAGTACAGTCGCTGTTGAGCTCTCTTAACCAGCTCTGTGGTGTTAAGTGCCCATGTGAGATCCTTGCTGATGTGGATACCCAGGTATTTAAAACTGCTCACCCTTTCCACCTCAAGCTCCTGGATGAACAGCAACTGATGAGGTCTCCTCCCCTTCCTCATGTCCACTATCATCTCCTTTGCCTTGTCTGTGTTGAGGATGAGATTGTTGTCCTCACAACATGACACCAGGCTGGCCACTTCACTCCTGTAGGATGCTTCATCGCCACCAGTGATGCGTCCTATCACTGCTGTGTCATCCGCGAACTTTAAGATGGCATTGTCCTTGTGGGAGGCAACATGGGTGAAGAGGCTGTAGAGGATGGGGCTGAGAACACAACCATGTGTTCATCTGTGCATGTTAGGTTAATTGGTGATTCTACATTGTCCCTAGGTATCCATCTCTGATACGCCCTTAGAATACAGGGTTAGTACTAGTGAAGCGCTTTGAGTGGTCTTTAAGACTACAAAAGTGCTATATAAGTACAGGTCCTTAGTAAATTACTGGAAAACATTAGAAAAAATGTGGGAAAACAGGTTTTAAAAAATCAGAGAAAATAGCTCAAAAACAGGGAAAAACAGGATGAAAACAGTGCAAGTACTGGAAAAGACAGGGAAAGACGTACAACAAAAACAAGGTAAAATGGAGTAAGAACCAGAAAAAAGGAATAAATATAAGGGAAAAACATTTTATAAAACAGGATAATCACAGGGGAAAAACAGGGTAAACAATGAAAAGGGAATCAAAAGAGGAGAAAAAGGATAATTAGGAGAATAATTATGGTAAAGGCAGTACAGTTATACTGTACAACTGTACAATGTCAATAAAGCCTATATTAATTAATATTCTATTCTATTCTATTCTAAATATCAGAAAAACATGGCTAAAAGTGGCGGGGGGGGTAATTACTGGAGAAACAGGGTAAAAAACAAGTTAAGTCCTGAAAAAAAAGGGAAAATATGGTAAAAATGGGGGAAAATGACGTAAGTATTGGGGGGAAAAAAGATTAAAAACATGACAATAATGAGAAAAAAAAGCCCTGTTTAAAAGTATGGTAAAAACAGGTAGACTCTGGTATAAAAACTACATAAAAACATGGTAATTACCAGAAAAAAATGGTAATAGCAGAGAAAAATTGGGATAAAATTGTATAACAACAGGTTAAAAACTCAAAATTTTAAAATTGGGTAAGTCCTGGAAAAAAACAGTAAAAACAGCAAAAAGGATTTTTTAACCATATTCTTCCCAGTAATTTGTCACCTGTCTTAAAAATTTTTACCTCAAAACTATCGAATTAGAGAACAACGTTTTGTCGATCCTCTGAGTGAACAAGATTTTTAATTTCTCAGTCTGGGACTCACCCCTCTGGTAATGGACCTCGTACTCCCGCAGGATGCCGTTGGTCTGGCGTGGCGGGGTCCAGTAGAGGATCAGGGATGTCTCTGTGGGACTTTCAAATCTTAGAGATGACGGAGGACCAGGAGCTGCACCAGGAGACCCAGAAAGACGTCACTCATTACTCAACTTTATTGTCATAAATTCCTGTAAATTTACATCTTTTTTTTTTATAAACTTGCAACACTTTGCCTCTTTATTGTGACACATACAGTGGTGTGAAAAAGTGATTGCCCCCTTCCTGATTTCTCATTTTTTGTATGTTTGTCACACTTAAAATGTTCCAGATCATCATCCATCCATCCATCCATCCATCCATCCATCTTCTACCGCTTTTCTGGAGGTCCGGGTCACAGAGGCAGCAGTTCAACCAGAGAAGCCCAGACTTCTCTCTCCCCAGCCACCTGCTCCAGCTTTTCAGAGAGGATACCAAGGCGTTCCCAGACCAGCTGGGAGACATAGTCTCTCCATCGAGTCCTGGGTCTGCCCCGGGGTCTCCTTCCAGTGGGACGTGCCCGAAACACCTCAAGTGGGAGGCGTCCAGGAAGCATCCTAATCAGATGCCCATACCACCTCAACTGACTCCTTTCAATGTGGAGGAGCAGCGGTTCTACTCTGAGCCTCTCCCGGATGACTGAGCTCCTCACCCTATCTCTGAGAGTGAGTCCAGCAATCCTACGGAGAAAGCTCATTTCAGCCGCTTGTATCCGTGATCTCATTCTTTCGGTCATTACCCAAAGCTTATGACCATAGGTGAGAGTAGGAACGTAGATTGACTGGTAAATTGACAGCTTTGCCTTAGGACTCAGCTCCCTCTTCACCACAACAGACCGGTACAACATCTGCATCACTGCAGATGCTGCTCCAATCCGTCTGTCAATCTCTCGCTCCATTCTCCCCTCACTCGTGAATAAGACCCCAAGATACTTAAACTCCTCCACTTGGGGGCAAGAGCCTGTCCCCAACCCAGAGAGGACAATCCACCTTTTTCCGGCTGAGGACCATGGACTCGGATTTGGAGGTGCTGATTCTCATCCCAGCCGCTTCACACTCAGCGGCAAACCATCCCAGCAAGAGCTGTAGGTCATTGCTGGATGAAGCCAACAGGACAACATCTTCTGCAAACAACAGAGATGACCTGAAACTTAAAATATTTCAGATCATCAATCAAATTTAAATATTAGACAAAAATAACAAGTAAACACAATATGCAGTTTTTAAATGAAGGTGTTTGTGATTAAGGGAAAAAAAAAACAAACCTACATAGCCCTGTGTGAAAAAGTGATTGCCCCCTAAACCTAATAACTGGTTAGGCCACCCTGGCAGCAACAACTGCAATCAGGCGCTTGCGATAAGTGGCAATGAGTCTTTTACAGTGCTTTGGAGGAATTTTGGCCCACTCATCTTTGCATAATTGTTGTAATTCAGCCACATTGGAGGGTTTTCGAGCATGAACAGCCTTTGTAAGGTCATGCCACAGCATTTCAATCAGATTCAGGTCAGGACTTTGATTAGGCCACTCCAAAGTCTTTGTTTTGCTTTTCTTAAGCCATTCAGAGGTGGACTTGCTGGTGTGTTTTGGATCATTGTCCTGCTGCAGAACCCAAGTGTGCTTCAGCTTGAGGTCACGAACAGATGGCCGGACATTCTCCTTCAGGATGTTTTGGTAGACAGCAGAATTCATGGTTCCATTTACCACAGCAAGTCTTCGAGGTACTGAAGCAGCAAAACAGCCCCAGACCATCACACTACCACCACCATATTTTACTGCTGGTATGATGTTCCTTTTCTGAATGCTGCATTACTTTTACGCCGGATATAATGGGACACACTGACATAACGTTCGGCTCAGGAGACGCACACACACAGGCTCAGAGTAGTTCAAACTGTTTATTAACAACAGGGATGTTTGGGTGCGTGTCTGCGGAATGTTAATGTGTTGGTGGTGGCGTCTGCTTCGGACCCAGAGGCAGGAGACCGTTCAGCCGGCAACCCTATGGGAGAAAACAGGCACAGGGTGATGAGCACACACCAACACGGGAGGAGAATAGGCGAGGGAGAGAAGCTTACTTGTTTGGGCAGATGACTGGCGCTTCAAGGATGGAAGCCCGGGAGACAGCCACCTGCAGGGCTCGGTGCAGCAGCGAGGAGAGACGAGGGACGGGATTGTCCGCCGCCGAGGAATCCACCTGTGCACAGGGGAGCAGACTGGAGAGATGAGGTAAGTGAACTTCTTACCGGAGATGAGGATGCTGAAGAGAATGTGGTAGAAGTCCATACAAAGGAAATGAAGTCTACGGCTTCAGGCCGACGCTCAGGGCGAGGCGGCTTTTATCCTTCGCCGCTGACGAGTAGCAGGTGCGTGAGCAGGTGGCGCCGCTGATGAATGGCGCGGCGTGACACACACACCTTCCAGAAAGTTCAACTTTTGTCTCGTCAGTCCACAGAGTATTTTCCCAAAAGTCTTGGGGCTCATCAAGATGTTTTCTGGTAAAACTGAGACGAACCTTTATGTTCTTTTTGCTCAGCAGTGGTTTTCGTCTTGGAACTCTGCCATGCAGGCCATTTTTGCCCAGTCTCTTTCTTATGCTGGAGTCATGAACACTGACCTTAACTGAGGCAAGTGAGGTCTGCAGTTCTTTGGTTGTTGTTGTGGGGTCTTTTGTGACCTCTTGGATGAGTTGTCACTGTGCTCTTGGGGTAATTTTGGACGGTCGGCTACTCCTGGGAAGGTTCACCACTGTTCCATGTTTTTGCCATTTGTGGATAATGTCTCTCACTGTGGTTCACTGGAGTCCCAAAGCTTTAGAAATGGCTAGAAAATTGAACTCAGCTTTCATTATCATCATCATCATCATCATCATCATCATCATCATAGCAGTCTGTCAGGGGTGACATTTAGGTCTGATCAGATTCCTCCACACAGCTCTGTCCTCCTTTGCCCTCCACTGCCAGGAACTCCTGACCTTGTTAACCCGGGCAACGTCTGAGCCAGTATGAGTTGCTTTCTGACTGACTATTTCATGAAACTGCCTGCAAAGTATTTGAGTACCGCTAGCTTTTGCTGGACTAGCGGCACATTCTTGGCAGATAGCGGTATTATCAGTGGCAAGGACAGGCCAAGACAAAGACATGATAAACCACAGTTAATTTATGTTTTAACAGGGGGGCAATCACTTTTTCACATAGGGCCATGTAGGTCTGAATTTTTTTTAACCCTTAATAATAAACACCTTCAATTAAAAACTGCACTTTATGTTTACTTGTGTTATTGTTGTCTAATATTTAAATTTGTTTGATGATCTGAAACATTTAAGTGGGACAAACATACAAAAAAAAAAAGAGAAATCAGGAAGGGGGCAAACACTTTTTCACACCACTGTATGTAATGTCTTCGTTTTTCCTGTCCCACCTCCCTCAGGCGTGATGAAGTGGTGCAGGCCCGATGCCGGTCCATCTCCTTTGATGTTAAATGCCCTCATGGACAGCTCGTAGTGAGAGAACAGCTGCAGCCCCGCCACTTCGTGTGAGGTTTTGTTCCCGAGAACCACCACCTCCCGATGGCCCTCCTCCTGTCTCCTCGCCCACTGCTCCCCTCTCTCGTCTTCGTGGGGGAGAGTTCCGGGAGAGCGCCTTCGTCGCCTCTCTTCCTGAGGAGCAGGACCCAACCTCCTGATGGAGATCTAAAATAAAAAAAAAGGTGGGAGAAAAGCATCTCAGCCAAAATCCATCAATGCTGGAGGTTCCCAAGGTTCTGTACTTGGCGCACTGCTGTTCGTCATCTACATCCATGACCTCCCAGAGAAGGTGTTCAGCACACCAATCTTGTATCCAGATGATCACAAGTTCTTAGTTATTTTGTAGGTACAGATTAGACCAGAAGTCGACAAATTTTGCAACCAAAAAAAGAATCATTTTGAGCAAATTTTTATGCAAAAGTATCAGCAGCAACCAACTGACCATTGTCCAGAAGAGCACATTTTGTGGTGTTTAATGGTTTCATCTAACAAATAACTGAACTACTTGAGTAGCAGTTGTGGAAAGTTTATTTATCTCAGACTTGGGGTGCTTTCACATGGAACCTGTTTGGTGTGGACTTTTGAGTTTGGTTTGGACCAAAATTTTAGGTGTGAAAACCTCCAACAAACCACAGAGCCAAAATCTGGCCTAACAAAAAGAGGTGGTCTCAGTCTGGATCAAATTGAACCTCGATCCTTTTTCTTTGCCAGATGCACTGACGACAACACGTCCGCAGACACCAAAAGTGTGGTTTCGGAAAAGACACCAGTCGGAAATCTGCACTGCAGTCCAAAACTTCACAAGATGATGGGTGTTTACATTGCTAGTCTGCTAGCCTTGCTAGCATGTCCGTGGCAGGAATCTGTGGGTAAATAACTCCAACATCACGATTCAGCTGAAGATCTCCCGGTCCTTCTGTCTCCAGGTGAGTGGCAGTTTCATTTTCAAACTAGTTTACTCTCCGATGTTGATACTTTTACTCCAATGACGGCAGAATCTCAAAGCTAGCGCTATCCCTTGGACCTGAATGCGCGAATGTGTGATTTCATGTGTACCCGCCTCTTTCCATTGACTTTGTATGCATTTGTGCTGCCTGTTCGCGTTTGATGTGAAGGCACCTTAACCTCTTGCACTCCGGTGTACCGCGGGCAGGCACGTCTCTGCGTCCTAGGGCGCACTGAAGAAAAAAAAAACCTGCATTTCCGTTCTTCCACTACAGACACAGCCACGAACAGAAAGCCAAAGGAGTGCTTTGATTGGTTTAGATGTGATTGACCTCTCATTCGACTAATAAGAGCCTTGAATTGGGTTTCTGAAACCTTGAAGAACCAATGACTGAAAACCTAGCAAGAAGGACCCGCCTACCAATGGCTGCGAATACAGCCAGCCAATTGAAGCACAGAAGTTCGAAAGCTGTTTTGTGTAAGGCTGGGTGACACACAGGCGTTCGCCAGTCTTTTTACTGTTTTTATTTGTTTTGAAAAATCGTTCGCCAAAACCGCAATCATGGAAGCGCAAAACCACAATAATGGAATTATGGTTTGACCAGGTCGAGTGACCAGAACCACGAGTCCGTAACAAGCGGACCAGCTTCCTGTTCGTCTGACAATGAGGAAGAGAAGTTCGCCAGCTATGCTGCTGTTGTGAACAGGTAAGTGTTATAAGCTAAATTATTCTTTATCCCTGAAAATTGTTATCAAAATGACTTTTGACCAATCGGTAAATTACAACTGTGCGTTGTACGGGCCCCCCCGTCATGTTGTGAACGCCCCCCCCCCCCCCGCTACTGTTCTGTAGTGGATTGCAGATATTATTGCAGATATTTTAGTCCAACTGTGCGTAGTAGACTGCGGCGCACAGAGCGTGTACCGCGGCGCACGGACTGGACACGGTTCGTGTGCCGCGTCCGGACCGTGAACGCCCCCCCCCCCCGCTACTGTTCTGTAGCGGATTGCAGATATTATTGCAGATATTTTAGTCCAACTGTGCGTATTAGACCGCGGCGCACAGAGCGTGTACCGCGGCGCACGGACTGGACACGGTTTGTGCACCGCGTCCGGACCGTGAACGCCCCCCTCCCCCTGCTACTGTTCTGTAGTGGATTGCAGATATATTGCAGATATTTTAGTCCAACTGTGCGTATTAGACCGCGGCGCACCATCACCGCTTTCCATCATGTAGCGATGGGCGATGTCCGTCCTCTGTAGCGGGGGTGGGTGGGGGGGGTGGGAGTTGTTATCTCCTACATTACAAATATTCTAGTATAATTTTTAGTGCACTGTAGGTTACTTTTTCTTGTAAAAAAAAAGCCACACATTTTTTACGTGGCATGCTTCTTTGTGCGTGGGGGCTTGTTTGTTCATTCATTCATTCATGAATGAATAAACACCCCCCCCCCCCACACACACACAGCCCTTCACCTTTCATTAGAGCCCAAGATGAAGCTTCTATATTGAATCATTCAAAAGTTACAGACGTTTGGCACAATTTGGCACAGTTCAAAAATGCCTGGGAACAACCTAAGAAAAAAGCTGTGTAATATATTCATTTTTTGTGGTACTGCTACAAAATTTTGACCTCAGCTGGATAACACTTGGTTCTACATTTCTGTTGCATTTTCCAGCCCGGATCTGAAGCTGTGTGTTATTTGCAAGCATTTGTATCAAAAAAAAACAACCACCCAGGTAAAATTTATTTTCTTCAAGTTCAGTATGTTTAGATGACTGTTACTCAGTGGCCGGGGCACTTAGAGAGATTATGACTGTTTTACCAAAAAATTCAAAGTGTTTTCTTTTAAATGAGACCAACCCCATGAAGATGCTGCAAAGGGTTGAAGAACAGCTTTTGATTTACTTTGGGTACGTTATTTTTTGGCGTTTTTAGGGAAATTGACCAGAGTGCAAGGGGTTAAAGGTGCGCCCCAAGTCACCCCTTCGCCCCAGGGGTCTGGGGGCTCTGAAACCACAGACTGCAGACCCCTGTGCCCAGTGGGCAATTTGTTACTTTTTTAACGGGGGGGGGGGGGGGGAATTCATATACTGTATGTAGCATGAGGTACAAATGGATAAGATAAGACAAGATAAGCCTTTATAAGTCCCACAATGGGGAAATTCCAAGATTGCAGAAGCACAGGGATAGCAGCATTCAGAGTAATAGTAAATAAGATAAGAATTGGTTATCCAGAGCAGTAAATAGATATACTGTACACATATACACAATTGTTTTACATTTACAGGATACATGTATTTGCTAGAATAAAGGTGCAAAAGTCACAATTTACAATTTAATTACTTAAAATAAAAATTTAACAAGCATACAAATAAGCATTGCAAATTTATGAGAAAAAAGTTTCAAATATTTGAGAAAAACATTGCAAATATATGAAAAAAAAGAAAATTTCTCGGAAAAGAGTTGAAAATCTACAAGAAAAAGTTGCAAATTTACAATAAAAGCTGCAAAATAGCAGGAAAAAGTTCCTTTTTTTTTTAGAAAACTGTTGCGATCTATGAGGAAAAAAGTTGGAAATTTACAGAAAAAAATTAAATTTGATAAAAATGTTGCAGATTTACAGGAAAAAAAATGCATACTTATGAGAAAAAATCTGAAATTTTACAGGAAAAAATAGCATATTTATGAGAAAAAAGCTGGAAATTTACAGAACAAAACAGCAAATCTTTTTGATAAAAAGCTGTAAATTTACAGGAAAAAAATAGCATATTTATGAGAAAAAAGTTGGAAATTTACAGAAAAAATAGCAATTTTTTGATTAAAAAGCTGCACATTTACAGGGAAAAAGTTGCATAGTTATGAGAAAAAGTTTCTCATAAATATGCAACTTTTGAGAAAAAGTTGGAAATTTGTCTCCGTTTTGCACATTTGCACAAAATGGAGGGGTAGGGCTTTCATCATCATCATAGCAGTCTGTCAGGGGTGACAATGACTGTTTCATTTAGGTCTGATCAGATTCCTCCACGCAGCTCTGTCCTTTGCCCTCCGCTGCCAGGAACTCCTGACCTTGTTAACCCGGGCGACGTCCAAGCCGGTATGAGTTGCTTTCTGACTGACCATTTCATGAAACTGCTTGCAAAGTATTTGAGTACCACTAGCTTTTGCTGGACTAGTGGCACATTCTTGGCAGATAGAGGTATTATCAGTGGCAAGGACAGGCCAAGACAAACTGACTCCATATATTTGTTGCGGTGACTGACCAGATGATAGGTTTGTTTATCTCTGCTCTTAGTGCAGTGCATGTCACAATGCATCGACTGGCAAAAGTCCACCACAGACCTTGCGACAGACTTAATATGGCGGAAAACCCTGTGCAGTCCACTTCGGAGTACACTATTGGTCCATCGGAATGCACACTGTGACTCTTCCTGTCTCTGTATCTCTGCTGCAACCTGCTGATGACACTCTGTGACACTTTAAGCTCAGTGGCCATTTTCCTCTGTGAACATCCCGTTTGAAGCCTCGCAATGGCAAGGTACTGTTGATCAAGGCTAGGTGTTGTCTTGGCCTCATGATGTCAAAATGTGAACAGCATGATGAAGAGGACTGTTTAAATACCAATTCTAATTGAACCAGAAAAATCACTGGTCGATTCATGGATCAAACACCTGTTGTGAATTTTGCCGTTGAGCACCTAGTTAGAGAACAGCAAGTTATGCAAAAAGTATTGAAATACTGAACGGTTGGACATGTGCATTCAAAAGGTTAGAGAAGGTCAAAATTAAGTTCACCTGTAAAGGTTATAGGGCATTTTAGGTGCATCTTGAAGTTTCACCCGAAAGCCGAATATCCTTAACTGTTTGTGAGTAGTGTATATACAGTCATGAAAAAATTTGGACACCCCTTTAAATATTCAGTTCTTTATTAAGAAATGTTCGCATATCTATTTCTAACTTTGTTTTTATTTGCATTTTTTAAAATTTATTTTAAGCCATTTTAAGTGGGAATGAATGTAGGGGTGTCCTAAAAAAGATGGGGGGTGTCCTAATTTATTCCTTACTATTTGTTTAGAAATACATTTTACAGAAAATTTGAAAAAAGACTAATTCATTTTTAATTGTTTAGTTATATTACATGAATCTCCCAGTATTTTTAACATTGATATCAATCATCCATATGTCAAAAAAACACAGGCTTATACAGGGTGTCCTAATTTTTTCACATGACTGTATAGACAGATATATATATAGGCTTTCGGGTGAAATTTCAGGCTGCACCTAAAATGCTTAATTTCTTATTTTTCTTTTAGATTTGATTGGCAGTTGACAGCCAGCTTACAGGTGCATCGCCACTGATTTGATTATCATCATTCTATATCATTGTATAAGGAGTTCTGAAGTTAACCTTCTCCAACCTTTTGAATGCTGAGAGAGAGAGAGAGAGAGAGAGAGAGAGAGAGATTTTGATTTTTAAAAGATCTTTAATAAACACACTTGTCCATCATTCAATACAATTTCTATGTCATGCTATATTACACAGAAAATTATTCCCCCAAAAAACGCCTCCAAAAAAGCTGTCCATCACGAACTAAACAGAGGACATTCTCCAGGGACCAGAGGGTCCTGAAACCTTCCACATCCCCATTCCCCATAAAAAACTGAAAGTCCAGCCTGATTCTGGCTTTAAGTAGCCTCACAAATAAAATTTTGACATCAACATCATTCTCAACATTCTCAAGTTTTCTTCTCCGGCTTACATAGATAGCCAACTTTGCCTGCCCTAAAACAAAGTTCAGTAGTTGACACTTCTGCTTAAAACGACGATTGTACATAAAACCACAAATGAAAACCTGCTTAGAGAAAACTTCCTTAAAAATGTGAAAAAGTTCTGTGAGAAGTTCAAAGAGACCACTCAGGCGCTGACATTCAGTAAAACAATGAAAAACTGTCTCCCTAGAGGAACAAAAAACACACTGATCACTGACACTGCTGTTAATCACAGAAACAAAAGCATTGACAGCTATAATACCATGCAGGACCCTCCACTGTAAGTCTCCATGCCTCTTAGGGAGAGGGGCTTTATAAAGAGCCCTCCAGGCAGGCCGATGCCCTTTTCCTAGTCTAAAATAGGCTCTCCAAGGAGTGTCCACACAGGTGTTCAATCTGTCCTTGTTGAGTGCCATCACCACCAGTCTGTAGAGTGCCTTACCACTGGCTCCTCCAAAGTCCACACCAGTGGGAGCACAGAATGCCAGTAAGGAGCAAGGAGCGACGTCAAAGTCCATATAGAGCGTGAGAGAGGGAAAAGGGTCCGTGCTTTCTGGCTGCAGCGTGCCATTGCTAAAGTCCAAGAGTAGGGAGTGCTCAAGTCCATGAAGCTCTTGTTTCCAGTGTGCAAGAAGGCCATCGATGAAACGATTTGACCTGACACCAAGATGAGCTGCTAAAGCTGAGGCGTTGTTGAGGCCAGGACCAGCCAGTTCCACCACTTGCTTCAGAGTGAGAACATTCCTGGAACACAGCCTATCAAGGAAGGTCCTTCCAACTCCCGGCAGGACACCAAGGCGACCACCAAAAACCAGCGGCTCCCTCAACAACCAGTGGAGGGAATCGCATGGCCCTCTTTGTTTTTTAAAAAGAGTCCATACTGAAAAAAGACTGTGGTAAAAACTGGGCAAAGACAGTGCACTAGAGTTCTTAAAATCCATTAAAAACACAGGGAGGTCTAGCCCAAGCCCAAGGACTCTCTGTAAAATAACACAGGCCAAAGGCCTCCATACCAGGTCCTGGGGGCCCGTCAGCAGTCTCTGTATGAAAGTCAGTCTAAAAGCAGCACCTCTACTAGCTAAATGAACCACTCCTTGCCCCCCTTCCTCTTTGGGAAGAAATAACAGGGCTTGAGGGACCCAGTGGAGTCCACCCCCTCAAAAAAAGTCCACCATAACAGATTGGATTTTTGACAACAAACCAGCAGGGGGGTCCATGCACATGAAGCGGTGCCACAGGGATGAGGAAACAAGATTATTTAAAATGAGCACTCTTCCTCTAAAAGATATTCTTGGCATTAGCCACTTCCACTTGTTTAGTCTCCCGTTGATTTTCTCTATGACCCCATCCCAATTTTTTTGCTCAAACTGCTGATTTCCAATAAAGACACCAAGATACTTAAAACCTCCTTTTTTCCAAATCAACCCACCAGGCAGCGTAAGCTGATTTTCTAGTTTCTCCCCCACCATCAGAGCCTCGCTTTTTCCCCAGTTTATTTTTGCAGAGGAAAGTTGGCCAAAAAGATTGACACTCCTAACCAAAACGTCAATGTCACTCTGCTTGTTTAGCAGAATGACTACATCATCTGCATAGGCCGACAGCTTGAACGTGGTGTCACAGCCAGGAAAAGTAACTCCTGATAGATCCCTTCTCAAGCAGTGAAGCAAAGGCTCTATGGCGAGGGAGTACAGCATCCCTGAGAGAGGGCAGCCCTGCCGAACCCCCCTCTGGACTTTTAAAGGGGCAGACAGTCCCCCATTTATCTTCAGCACACTCTCAATGTCACTGTACAAGACCCGTATCCTGGCTATGAAGCCTGGGCTGAACCCAAAAGCAGCTAAAACTGTCCATAAATATTGGTGTTCAACCCGGTCAAACGCCTTTTCCTGGTCAATTGAAATCAAACCAATTTCTACCGCCAATGAACCAGAGACCTCCAAAACATCCCGAATTAAAGTGACGTTGTCACTAATCAGCCTGCCAGGCACACAGTAAGTCTGGTCTACATGAATGAGCTCGCTCATCACCTTTCTCAGTCTTCGGGCCAGAGCTTTTGAAAGAATCTTATAGTCTGTGCAGAGCAGAGAGACTGGCCTCCAGTTCTTTAGGCTCTGGAGGTCCCCTTTTTTCGGCAACAGTGTGATGATGGCCCTCCTGCAG
Source organism: Pholidichthys leucotaenia (assembly GCA_020510985.1). Taxonomy (NCBI): domain Eukaryota; kingdom Metazoa; phylum Chordata; class Actinopteri; order Cichliformes; family Pholidichthyidae; genus Pholidichthys; species Pholidichthys leucotaenia. The sequence goes on along the minus strand of CM035843.1, from coordinate 192,118,150 downwards.
GTCGTGGGTAGGGTCCCCCTTTTCAAGCTATCTTGGAGAACCTCCAGCAGGTCTGGACCAAGCAGGGGCCAGAATTCCTTAAAAAAGTCCACAGAGAGACCATCTATGCCTGGTGATTTTCCATTCTGGAGGCTCATTAGCGCCGTATGCAGCTCAGACAGAGACAGTGGAGCATCCACGCTGGCAACAAGGTCCTCTGAGAGCACTGGAAGACCATCAAGGAAAACCTGGCCCAGTGACGTGTCCTCCCTCCACTCTGCTCTAAACAATTCACTGTAAAAGCTAGCAGCGTATTTCCTGATCTCTGCTGCTGTGGAGATTGTTCTCCCGTCATCGTCCAACAAGGAGTGAATGAGTTTTCTCTGTCCATTTTTCCCCTCCAGTCCAAAAAAGTACTGGGAGGGCGAGTCCATCAGAGCTACATCCATGTAGCGTGAGCGGACCAGAGCACCCTGTGCGGTGACCCCTAGCAAGCTAGCCAAGGCTGACCTTTTTGACTTGAGAGCCTCTAAGTGCTCTTGTTTTCCTGTAGAACTGAGCAACTCCTCTAGCTCTACCACCTCAGTCTCCAGAACTTTCAAGGATTGGGTCAAGCTACGAGTGACATTTTGAGTGTACTGTTGGCAGAGTTGTTTTATCTGTGCCTTACCAAAATCCCACCACATTTGGAGAGAACTAAAAGAGGGTTTTTGTTCCCTGTGTGACTTCCATACATCATGAAAAACCCCTTTAAAAAACACATCATTTAAAAGTGTATTATTAAAATGCCAAAAAGCACTCTTACACTTTACATTTTCAATAAACACAGAACAAAACAGCAGGCAGTGATCAGTGAAACCAACAGGACAGATACAACTATTTTTAAAAACACTTATTTGATGTTTAAAACCATAAAAACGGTCTAACCTAGCCATAGATAAAAGGTTATCTTTAACATGGCTCCAGGTGTACTGCCTCTGGTCCCCATGATGTGATCTCCACACATCAGCCATTTCATGTGTCTTCACCAGTTCCCTCAGCCTATTGGCAGAAGCAGGGTGAGGCTCCTGATGGTTCCTGTCTAGTCTGTGGTTTAATGTACAGTTAAAATCACCCCCCAGAAATAAAAAACTATTTGGATTACAGGACCTAACCGTATCCGATAGTACGTCAAAGACCCTGATCCTCTCTGCTCTCTGTGTTGGCACATACACGTTTATAAAAACGAAGTTCACGTTTTCAAACTGTACCTTTAATAAGAGGAAATGACCTTTCACCACCTCTTCTACCTCATAAGAGACAGGCACACAACCCCTAGAGAATAGTACAGCCACCCCCCCACTGCTATTGGATTTGTGGCTAAAAAAAATGCAGCCATCCCACTCTTTTCTCCAATGGCTCTCAATGTCTACAGTGCTGTGAGTCTCCTGGAGCATCAGCACGTCAAGTTTCTTTAAATTAAAAAGCTTGTATAAAGAGGCCCTTTTTAAATCATCCCTGGCCCCATTAATATTGAGAGTGCCAATTCTAAGGTGGGGCATTAAAAAGGATAAAAATAAGGTACAGTAAAAGAACACACACATAGCATAAAAGGGAAGAAACAAACTAAGAGTCAACATGACTGTTAGTAATTTGCGATTTCAGTTTAACAACCAGTTTCTTTAAACGATATATTTCCTGATCAGTGAAAGTCTCATTCCCATCATTCAGTTTCATAAATTTGCGAGCTGATGCCACGAATAACTCCAGATCTGGAAAGTAATTTTCCGCTTTCACAGCTCTGCTCCCCTTAGTCACCTGGAGAAATTTCCTAATCTTGGTAAAACAATAGGAGCTTTGCTCCTCCTGCATCTGCATCAGTTCAGACTCAGCTCCACTTTCGTCAGAAGCGCTCTCATCCAGTATTTCTAAATTCCCAAACCTACTAGATTTAGCAGAGCTCTGCAAGTTTTCAGCACTTTTTCTTTTTTGTGCAGCTTTAAAAGGATCCTCTTCAACAAAACTACATTCCTGCATTTCTTCGTGAACTGCAACGTTTGTCATGCAGTGTTTACTCTGTGTGTCCGCTACAGCCTCAATCCGCTCCTCCCCCGCCTGCAAAGTCTGTTCATTCACGTTCCTTCGTTTAACTGCACTCATTTCGCCCTCCACCTCTTTACTCCGGGTGACAGGCTCGTCACAATGATCAGAGCTGCCGCCAGACAGAAACTCCCCACCATCACTGTTTGAAGGGGCAACTACCGTGCCCGCAGCGGCCGCCCCAGCAGAAGCGGACGCGGCCACGGACGCGGCCACGGCCGCGAACGCCCCAGCAGAAGCGGACGCGGCTGCCTCAGCGGAAGCGGACGCCGCAGCGGCATCCGCCGCACCACATGTAGCGCTGCCCTCCGGACCACCAGAAACAGCGGCGTCACCTTTCTTACTGCCAGTGTTCTTTGTGTTCGCCTTTTCAGGACATGATCTAATAAGATGGCCTTCTGCACCACACGCAAAACACTTCATGGTTTCAGATGTTGCAAACACCAAGTAGCTAAAGCCGTCAATCCTGAAGTTAAAAGACGCGTTCAGTTCAGCAGAGCTGTCTTTTAACACCATGAAACACTGCCTCCTGTGACACATGACATGCTTCAGCAGGGGTGATTTACTACCCAGAGAGACCATTCTGATGGGGGAAACAACTTGGCCAAAACGGGACAACTCTCTGATCAGCTGATCATTTTTATGAAAGGAGGAGCGTTTGAGATGGTGATCCTCCTAGAAGGGTTAACCAGTGATAGAACAGGAGTAAAAGTGTCATTTATGACCACTCCCTGTTCCACCACCTGATCAGCTTTTTCAGTTGAATCCAGAAAGATGACAATTGCGCTGTTCATCCTTGATGCTGAATTTATGCTGTCATGCCCAACCACCTGTCCTACAGCGAGGCCGGCCTCCTCCACAGAACAGGGAACTGTCGGGAGGATTCTCACACCATGCCGCCGGGTCAAGCGCTCAAACTCCACACCACCGTCAAACACCGGCATGATGCCGGCCGGGAAAAACGGGCAGCAGAAGCTACCGTTCCCCGACACACTCACTCCAACACTCACACCCCAGCACACACACACTCAAATCACTATATACTAAACACACACACCTCAAACACACACGATAGAGAAAAGTTAGAAAAAAAACAAAGTTTAGAGTACTCACTCAACGCCACTCCACACCCCTGCTCCCACAAACGCTCACGCATGCGCACGAGAGAGAGAGAGAGAGAGAGAGAGAGAGAGAGAGAGAGAGATTTTGATTTTTCAACACACCTTTATTGTCACAAATTCAACAGAAAAACACAACAACTAAAAGAAGCAACGGAAAAGAAAAATGTCTCACTGACAAGAAATCAAAGACACAAGTAACCAAACCAGGAAAACTAAAACAAAAAACTTGCTTCTTACATCAGGATTATACCATAGGTAATTTTCCCCTCCTTAACACAACACAGGATGTGCTTAAAGCACCACATAGCCTCAAAGGTTTCAACATTCTGCATCAGATGATAGTAATTGTAATCAATCATTATTCAAGCCTTAATCATGCCAACCAGCATGTCTTTTACATTACAATCCAGTATTTGTTCAATTTTTCTTTTCCTACTAACATAGATAGCCATTTTAGCCTGACCCAGGATGAAATTTAAAAGTTCACTCTTTTTCTTAGTTCTCTGCCTATATGGAAAACCCAAGATAAAAATCTGCAGGGAAAAGACTTCTCCAAACAGATAAAACAGTTTCCCCCAAAAAACAAACAACAAATGCAGTCTGTTACAGTCCAGAAAACAATGAAACACAGTCTCTTTCTGAGGACAAAAAGGACAAACCTCAACAACATTTGGGTTTAAAATGGAGATAAAAGCATTTACAGCCACAGCACCATGTAAAACTCGCCATTGTAGGTCTCCAACCTTCTTAGTTAATGGTGGTTTATAGAGTGCTCTCCAGGCAGGCCTCACCTCTGAACCCAAACCCAAGTGTTTCCTCCATGGTGTATCAGCTCGACCTTTTAACTTATTTACATTTAAAACTTTCACCAAGAGTCCATACATTTTTTTACCCGGAGAGTCACAAATGTTAATGTGTTCAGAGTTTAAAAACACACCAGTGCCATCTTTAAAATCAGGAGATAAAACACTAAAAGGAAAAGGCTCATCAGAAGTTCGCACAGAGTTTTTGCAGTGTAAAACAATAGCAGAGTGTTCTTCTGCAGACAGGCAGTCTCTTCAATCTTTCAGCAAATTCATTATAGGTCTGACTGAAGAAACGCCAAGAGCAGAGCACAGGGCAACAGCATTGTCCAAGTTAGGACCACATAAATTTACCAAGTGTCCCAGCATTGTGACCTTTGCAGAAATGAACTTTTTTAAAACAGAAGGTCCTAAAGCATTGCCCACATCAAAACGGGTCCCGAACACAAGTGGTTCCTTTAAAAGCCAGAAAGGTGACAAGGAAGCCTGGGGAGAGTTCTTTTTAAAAAGTCCCCAGATTTTAAAAGCACTTTGGTAAAACTGGGGAAGTTCTGGGAGTTTTTGGCTCCTTAAGTCCATTAAAAACAGCGACTCCTCTAGTCCAAGCCCTCCACAGCGAGCCAGGACAGCCCTGGCAATAGGTCTCCACACAAGGTCCAGGGGTCCACTCAGCAGTCGCTGAATGAACTGCAGGCGGAAGACAGCCCCCCTGCTGGCCAGATGGATGAGCCCTTGACCACCTTCTTCCCTCGGTAAAAACAGGATGCTCTGTGGAACCCAGTGAAGACGGTCCCAGAAAAAGTCCACGACTATAGATTGCACTCTGGCCAGCAAATTGGGTGGAGGGTCCAGACAAGACAGTCGATGCCACAGCATCGAAGCAATCAAATTGTTGATGATTAAAACACGACCTCTGAAGGACAAGTTTGGCAGAATCCATTTCCATTTTTTCAGTCTTCCTTCAACTTTTTTTAAAAAAACACTCCCAATTTTTCCCCGTAAAAGTCTGATTTCCTAAGAACACACCAAGATATTTAAAACCACCTTGTGTCCACGAGAGGCCACCAGGTAGAGCAATTTTTTGTGGTCTCCCCCCCACCACAACAGCTTCACTCTTACCCCAATTCACTCTCGCTGAGGAGCACTCACCAAAAAGATTGACGGTTCTTAAAAGGTAGTCTACATCATTTTGATTTCTTGTAAAAACAACAACGTCATCAGCATAGGCAGACACTTTAAAAACAGAGTCAGAGTTGGGGACTTTAAAACCAGTGAGGCCTTGCCTTAGTTTACAAAGGAGGGGCTCAATGGCAAGAGAGTACAGCATACCTGAGAGGGGGCAGCCCTGTCGGACACCCCTCTCAACTTTGAAAGGAGCACTCAAACCACCATTAATCTTAAGAATACTCTCAATGTCTCTATACAAAGCCTGGATCATGGCGATGAACCCTGAGCTGAAACCAAAGGCCTCTAATGTCTGCCAAAGGTATGGATGTTCAACTCGGTCAAACGCCTTTTCTTGGTCTATTGAAATAAGACCAAGTTCTTTGACCAATGAGCTGGAGAGGTCCAAAACATCACGAATTAAAAAAATGTTGTCTGTAACCAACCTACCAGGTACACAGTAGGTCTGGTCTACATGGATGACCTGCTCCATCGCCTTCCTCAGTCTGGTAGCCAACACTTTGGAGAGAATTTTGTAGTCAGTACAGAGGAGGGCCACCGGACGCCAGTTTTTAATGTCTTTCAAGTCGCCTTTTTTTGGAAGGAGGGTGAGGACTGCTCTCCTACAACTTAGGGGCAGGTGACCCTTCCGCAGACTGTCAGACAGTACTTCCAGCAAGTCCTCACAGATCTCAGACCAGAACACCTTGTAGAACTCCGATGGTAGGCCATCTATCCCTGGGGCTTTTCCACACTGAAGAGACTGGACAGCCACTGCCAGTTCTTGCAGAGTGATCCCACTCTCCAGCTCTGCATTCACGCTAGCCATCACCTTTGGCAAGTCCGTCAAAAAATGACTCAGTGCATGTGGATTCTCAACAAATTCTTTCTTAAAGAGATCCTTGTAGAAAGCAACTGCAAAGCGATGGATCTCTACAGACTCATGGATCGGCCGCCCGTCCTCGGAGCTAAGAGAGTGGATCATCCTCCTCTGACCATTCTTCCTCTCCAAACCAAAGAAAAAATGAGATGGAGCGTCCATTAGTGCGATGTTCTGGAACCTACTGCGTACCACAGCGCCCCTGGCAGCCACACCCAGTAGGTCAGTTAAAACAGACTTTTTGCCATTGAGGGCCTCAAAATGTCCTCTTTCTCCTGTGGAGCCTGCCAAAGACTGCAGCTCCACTACTTCTCTCTCCAGGTCCCTGACAGACCTGGCCAAGTCTCCAGAGACATTGCGAGTATACTGTAGGCACAGATTCTTTATTTGGCTCTTCCCTACATCCCACCACTGCTGCAAAGAACTAAAATTTGATTTTGTTAATTTAAAATTACTCCAAAAAAAACATAAAAGCAGTTTTAAAACTGTTATCCGATAAAAGTGACGTGTTAAAATGCCAGTATGCACTACTGCACTTTATATTCTTGATAAAAACACAACACTGAACCAGGGAATGATCTGTGAAGCCAACAGGGACTATAAAAGCACTTTTAAAAATGCTAAAATGGTGCTTAAAACTGTAAACCCTATCCAGTCTAGCTAAGGACAGAATATTGTCCTTTCTATGGCTCCACGTGTACTGTCTAGCCTTGCCATGAAAATTTCTCCACACATCACACAGATCATGAGCTTCTATGAGACCTTTTAAAACTCTCTTGGATGCAGCATGTGGCTCTGGGTGATTCCTATCCATAAGAGGATTTTCTGTACAATTAAAATCACCTCCTACAAATAAAAAGTCATCATTACTGCAATTTTTGATCATGTCATCTAAAATATTTAAAAAGGCCAATCTTTCTGTGCCTACGGTTGGAGCATACACATTTATAAAAACAACTTTCACATTCTCAAAAACAGCTCGAACTTTTAAAATGTGGCCTGCAATTATCTCATCAATGTCATAAGAAAGTGGAATAAAATCTCGAGAAAATAAAATACCCACTCCACCACATTTGCTGCTTCTATGACTAAGAATAATTTCACCCCGAAATTCCCTCCTCCAGTCAGCAGCATTGTCCTCAGAACTATGAGTCTCCTGAACAAACAGAACATTAATTTTCTTGCATTCTGCAAGAGTAAAAACATTTGCTCGCTTGGACATTTCTCTTGCTCCATTGATGTTGAGTGTGCCAAAATTAAAACTACACATGTGTATAAGAGGGCAAAGCCAATACAAAAACAGAAAAGAAAGAATGAGCGATAAAAGACTAATCATCCTGGGCAATTTGGTTCTTAACTTTTAGTACAAGCTTTTTTAGTCTGTAGATCTCCTGATCAGTAAAACTTTCCTGCTCAAGCTCTCCCCTATTTTTCATGTAGGCCCGAGCAGAGTCAACAAAACGTTTTAGATCAGGGAAGAAGCTTTCAACTTTAACCATTCTGACCCCCTTAGTGTCCTGCAAAAACTTCTGTATTTTTGTGAAGGGGTAACCGCCTCCACTGGCCACATCATCACTGCTTTCACCATCACTCTCTATCTCAGACCCAGCATAAGAATCTGGCTGAGATAGAGAAACCTCAGAACTGTCTTTGACAACCCTTTTTACTTTGACCCTCTGCTGTTTGGTTTCCAAATTCTTCCGCTTGATGGAGATTTTACATAACTCTTCATCTATTTCGATGTCATCCTCATCCTCCAACACTGACTCAGCCACCCTGGTAGCTGTCTCTTCCTGCTTCTCGCTCACCCTGTGCTGTGCTTTTATATTCATCTTTCTGGTCCCACCATCTACCTGGGCCTCATTTGGCTCCTCTGTCTGACCCTCAGCGTGATCCCTCTCGGTAATCTCACCCTTGTCTGCAATGTTGGTCTGTGCAGCAGCCCCGCGATGTGCTTTAACTTTTGTTGCTGTTTCAGTTATGATCGACAGGCCGGCTGCGGAGGGCGGCAAAGCCGCCCCGCCGCCAGACAGCCTCGCGGCCTCGGCCGAAGCGCCGCCGCCAGACGGCCCCGCGGCTCTGGCCGAAACGCCCGACGGCGCAGCAGCGCCGTCAGCCTCGGAGGGCGGCAAAGCCGCTCCGTCACCAGACGGCCCCGAGGCCGCACTAGCGGCCTCCCCCGAGTGATCACCCCCCACTCCCTGAGGGCATGATCGAATCAAATGTCCCTCCATTCCGCAGCCGAAACACTTCATATTATCGGAGGTGACGTGGATGGTATAATCAAAGCCGTCAATCCGGTATTTAAACACGAGGTTGAGGCTTTCCTCGCTATTCTTTAAAATCATGAGCACCTGTCGCCTAAAAGACATGACATGCTTTAAACGCGGGGACTTACAACCGAGAGGGATGTGCTTAATCGGGGACAAAAGCTGCCCGTGTCTCGACAGCTCCTTCTCCAACAGCTCATTCTTTAAAAATGGTGGGACATTTGAGATGGTAATTCTCTTCGCGGGATTTACCAGAGACAGAACAGGAACCAGTGTGTCTTTAATCACAACCCCGCTCTCCACTACCCGGTTAACTTTTTCCACACTATCGAGGAAAATCACCACGGCACTATTCATTCTCGAAGCTGATCTAACGCTTTCATAACCGACCAGCTCCCCCACAGCCAGACTACACTCCTCTACTGAGCAGCTGACAGCCGGTGTCAGTTTGACAGCATGCCGGCGTGTCAGCGTCTCGAATCCGAAGCCTCGCTCCAAAACCATGCTGACCAGCAGAGCTGGCAGCAGAAACCCCCCTCCCAAAACGCCTACCCCACCCCAGCTACAGAAAACAACAAAACTTAAGATTATTTAACAAAAAAACACCTTAAACACGAAAAGATAGACAAAAAGTTTGAAATAATTCACTCACGCTGTCACACGCTCTCAGCTCGCACTCACGACCACACCCACTCAGAGAGAGAGAGAGAGAGAGAGAGAGAGAGAGAGAGAGAGAGAGAGAGAGAGATTTTGATTTTTAAAAGATCTTTAATAAACACACTTGTCCATCAGTCAATACAATTTCTATATCATGCTATGTTACACAGAAAATTAATCCCCCAAAAAACGCCCAAAAAAAAGCTGTCCATCATGAACTGAACAGAGGACATTCTCCAGGGACCAGAGGGTCCTGAAACCTTCCACATCCCCATTCCCCATAAAAAACTGAAAGTCCAGCCTGATTCTGGCTTTAAGTAGCCTCACAAATAAAATTTTGACATCAACATCATTCTCAACATTTTCAAGTTTTCTTCTCCGGCTTACATAGATAGCCAACTTTGCCTGCCCTAAAACAAAGTTCAGTAGTTGACACTTCTGCTTAAAACGACGATTGTACATAAAACCACAAATGAAAACCTGCTTAGAGAAAACTTCCTTAAAAATATGAAAAAGTTTTGTGAGAAGTTCAAAGAGGCCACTCAGGCGCTGACATTCAATAAAACAATGAAAAACAGTCTCCCTAGAGGAACAAAAAACACACTGATCACTGACACTGCTGTTAATCACAGAAACAAAAGCATTGACAGCTATAATACCATGCAGGACCCTCCACTGTAAGTCTCCATGCCTCTTAGGGAGAGGGGCTTTGTAAAGAGCCCTCCAGGCAGGCCGATGCCCTTTTCCTAGTTTAAAATAGGCTCTCCAAGGAGTGTCCACACAGGTGTTCAATCGGTCCTTGTTGAGTGCCATCACCACCAGTCTGTAGAGTGCCTTACCACTGGCTCCTCCAAAGTCCACACCAGTGGGAGCACAGAATGCCAGTAAGGAGCAAGGAGCGACGTCAAAGTCCATATAGAGCGTGAGAGAGGGAAAGGGGTCAGTGCTTTCTGGCTGCAGCGTGCCATTGCTAAAGTCCAAGAGTAGGGAGTGCTCAAGTCCATGAAGCTCCTGTTTCCAGTGTGCAAGAAGACCATCGATGAAACGATTCGACCTGACACCAAGATGAGCTGCTAAAGCTGAGGCGTTGTTGAGGCCAGGACCAGCCAGTTCCACCACTTGCTTCAGAGTGAGAATGTTCCTGGAACACAGCCTATCAAGGAAGGTCCTTCCAACTCCCGGCAGGACACCAAGGCGACCACCAAAAACCAGCGGCTCCCTCAACAACCAGTAGAGGGAATCGCATGGCCCTCTTTGTTTTTTAAAAAGAGTCCACACTGAAAAGAGACTGCGGTAAAAACTGGGTAAAGACAGTGCATTAGAGTTCTTAAAATCCATTAAAAACACAGGGAGGTCTAGCCCAAGCCCAAGGACTCTCTGTAAAATAACACAGGCCAAAGGCCTCCATACCAGGTCCTGGGGGCCCGTCAGCAGTCTCTGTATGAAAGTCAGTCTAAAAGCAGCACCTCTACTAGCTAAATGAATCACTCCTTGCCCCCCCTCCTCTTTGGGAAGAAATAACAGGGCTTGAGGAACCCAGTGGAGTCCACCCCCCCAAAAAAAGTCCACCAAAACAGACTGAATTTTGGACAACAAACCAGCAGGGGGGTCCATGCACATGAGGCGGTGCCACAGGGATGAGGAAACAAGATTATTTAAAATGAGCACTCTTCCTCTAAAAGATATTCTTGGCATTAGCCACTTCCACTTGTTTAGTCTCCCGTTAATCTTCTCTATGACCCCATCCCAATTTTTTTGCTCAAACTGCTGATTTCCAATAAAGACACCAAGATACTTAAAACCTCCTTTTTTCCAAATCAACCCACCCGGCAGCGTAAGCTGATTTTCTAGTTTCTCCCCCACCATCAGAGCCTCGCTTTTTCCCCAGTTTATCTTTGCAGAGGAAAGTTGGCCAAAAAGATTGACACTCCTAACCAGAACGTCAATGTCACTCTGCTTGTTTAGCAGAATGACTACATCATCTGCATAGGCCGACAGCTTGAACGTGGTGTCACAGCCAGGAAAAGTAACTCCTGATAGATCCCTTCTCAGGCAGTGAAGCAAAGGCTCTATGGCGAGGGAGTACAGCATCCCTGAGAGAGGGCAGCCCTGCCGAACCCCCCTCTGGACTTTTAAAGGGGCAGACAGGCCCCCATTTATCTTCAGCACACTCTCAATGTCACTGTACAAGACCCGTATCCTGGCTATGAAGCCTGGGCTGAACCCAAAAGCTGTTAAAACTGTCCATAAATATTGGTGTTCAACCCGATCAAACGCCTTTTCCTGGTCAATTGAAATCAAACCAGTTTCTACCGCCAATGAACCAGAGACCTCCAAAATATCCTGAATTAAAGTGACGTTGTCACTAAACAGCCTGCCAGGCACACAGTAAGTCTGGTCTACATGAATGAGCTCGCTCATCACCTTTCTCAGTCTTCGGGCCAGAGCTTTTGAGAGAATCTTGTAGTCTGTGCAGAGCAGAGAGACTGGCCTCCAGTTCTTTAGGCTCTGGAGGTCCCCCTTTTTCGGCAACAGTGTGATGATGGCCCTCCTGCAGGTCGTGGGTAGGGTCCCCCTTTCCAAGCTATCTTGGAGAACCTCCAGCAGGTCTGGACCAAGCAGGGGCCAGAATTCCTTAAAAAAGTCCACAGAGAGACCATCTATGCCTGGTGATTTTCCATTCTGGAGGCTCATTAGCGCCGTATGCAGCTCAGACAGAGACAGTGGAGCATCCAAGCCGGCAACAAGGTCCTCTGAGAGCACTGAAAGACCATCAAGGAAAACCTGGCCCAGTGACGTGTCCTCCCTCCACTCTGCTCTAAACAATTCACTGTAAAAGCTAGCAGCGTGTTTCCTGATCTCTGCTGCTGTGGAGATTGTTCTCCCGTCATCGCCCAACAAGGAGTGAATGAGCTTTCTCTGTCCATTTTTCCCCTCCAGTCCAAAAAAGTACTGGGAGGGCGAGTCCATCAGAGCTACATCCATGTAGCGTGAGCGGACCAGAGCACCCTGTGCGGTGACCCCTAGCAAGCTAGCCAAGGCTGACCTTTTTGACTTGAGAGCCTCTAAGTGCTCCTGTTTTCCTGTAGAACTGAGCAACTCCTCTAGTTCTACCACCTCAGTCTCCAGAACTTTCAAGGATTGGGTCAAGCTATGAGTGACATTTTGAGTGTACTGTTGGCAGAGTTGTTTTATCTGGGCCTTACCAAAATCCCACCACAATTGGAGAGAACTAAAAGAGGGTTTTTGTTCCCTGTGTGACTTCCAAACATCATGAAAAACCTCTTTAAAAAACACATCATTTAAAAGTGTATTATTAAAATGCCAAAAAGCACTCTTACACTTTACATTTTCAATAAACACAGAACAAAACAGCAGGCAGTGATCAGTGAAACCAACAGGACAGATACAACTATTTTTAAAAACACTCATTTGATGTTTAAAACCATAAAAACGGTCTAACCTAGCCATAGATAAAAGGTTATCTTTGACATGGCTCCAGGTGTACTGCCTCTGGTCCCCATGATGTGATCTCCACACATCGGCCATTTCATGTGTTTTCACCAGTTCTCTCAGCCTATTGGCAGAAGCAGGGTGAGGCTCCTGATGGTTCCTGTCTAGTCTGTGGTTTAATGTACAGTTAAAATCACCCCCCAGAAATAAAAAACTATTTGGATCACAGGACTTAACCGTATCCGAAAGCACGTCAAAGACCCTGATCCTCTCTGCTCTCTGTGTTGGCACATACACGTTTATAAAAACGAAGTTCACGTTTTCAAACTGTACCTTTAATAAGAGGAAATGACCTCTCACCACCTCTTCTACCTCATAAGAGACAGGCACACAACCCCTAGAGAAAAGTACAGCCACCCCCCCACTGCTACTGGATTTGTGGCTAAAAAAAATGCAGCCATCCCACTCTTTTCTCCAATGGCTCTCAATGTCCACAGTGCTGTGAGTCTCCTGGACCATCAGCACGTCAAGTTTCTTTAAATTAAAAAGCTTGTATAAAGAGGCCCTTTTTACATCATCCCTGGCCCCTTTAATATTGAGAGTGCCAATTCTAAGGTGGGGCATTAAAAAGGATAAAAATAGGGTACAGTAAAAAAACACACACATAGCATAAAAGGGAAGAAACAAACTAAGAGTCAACATGACTGTTAGTAATTTGCAATTTCAGTTTAGCAACCAGTTTCTTTAAACGATAAATTTCCTGATCAGTGAAAGTCTCATTCCCATCATTCAGTTTCATAAATTTGCGAGCTGATGCCACGAATAACTCCAGATCTGGAAAGTAATTTTCCACTTTCACAGCTCTGCTCCCCTTAGTCACCTGGAGAAATTGCCTAATTTTAGTAAAACAATAGGAGCTTTGCTCCTCCTGCGTCTGCATCAGTTCAGACTCATCTCCACTTTCATCAGAAGCGCTCTCATTCAGTAAATCTAAATTCCCAACCCTACTAGATTTAGCAGAGCTCTGCAAGTTTTCCGCACTTTTCCTTTTTTGTGCAGCTTTAAAAGGATCCTCTTCAACAAAACTACATTCCTGCATTTCTTCATGAAACGCAATGTTTGTCATGCAGTGTTTGCTCTGTGTGTCCGCTACAGCCTCAAACCGCTCCTCCCCCGCCTGCAAAGTCTGTTCATTCACGTTCCTTCGTTTAACTGCACTTTTACTTACACCCTCCACCTGTTTACCCCGGGCGACAGGCTCGTCACAATGATCAGAGCTGCCGCCAGACAGAAATTCCCCACCATCACTGTTTGGGGGGGGCAACTACCGCGCCCGCCGCAGCCACCCCAGCAGAGGCGGCCGCGGCCGTCCCAGCACAAGCGGACGCGGACGCGAACGCGAACGCGGACGCCCCCGCAGAAGTAGAAGCGGACGCGGCCGCGGCCGCGACCGCCCCAGCAGAAGCGGGCGCCGCAGCGGCATCCGCTGCACCACATGTAGCGCTACCCTCCGGACCACCAGAAACAGCGGCGTCACCTTTCTTACCGCCAGTGCTCTTTGTGTTCGCCTTTTCAGGACATGACCTAATAAGATGGCCTTCTGCGCCACACGCAAAACACTTCATGGTTTCAGATGTTGCAAACACCAAGTAGCTAAAGCCGTCAATCCTGAAATTAAAAGACGCGTTCAGTTCAGCAGAGCTGTCTTTCAACACCATGAAACACTGCCTCCTATGACATACAACATGCTTCAGCAGGGGTGATTTACTACCCAGAGAGACCATTCTGATAGGGGACACAACCTGGCCAAAACGGGACAACTCTCTAATCAGCTGATCATTTTTAACGAAAGGAGGAGCGTTTGAGATGGTGATCCTCCTAGACGGATTCGCCAGCGGTAAAACGGGGGTAAAAGTGTCACCTATGACCACTCCCTGTGCCACCACCTGATCAGCTTTTTCAGTCGAATCCAGAAAGATCACAATTGCGCTGTTCATCCTCGATGCTGATTTTATGCTGCCATGCCCAACCACCTGTCCTACAGCGAGGCTGGCCTCCTCCACAGAACAGGGAACTGTCGGGAGGATTCTCACACCATGACGCCGGGTTAAGCGCTCAAACTCCACACCACCATCAATCACCGGCATGATGGCCGGCCGGGAAAAACCGGCAGCAGAAGCTACCGTTCCCCAACACACTCACTCCAACACTCACACCCCAGCACACACACACTCAACCCACTATATTAAACACACACACCTCAAACACACAAGATAGAGAAAAAGTTAGAAAATACAAAGTTTAAAGTACTCACTCGACACCACTCCACACCCCTGCTCCCACAAACGCTCACGCATGCGCACGAGAGAGAGAGAGAGAGAGAGAGAGAGAGAGAGAGAGAGATTTTGATTTTTAAAGGATCTTTAATAAACACACTTGTCCATCAGTCAATACAATTTCTATATCATGCTATGTTACACAGAAAATTAATCCCCCAAAAAACGCCCCAAAAAAAGCTGTCCATCATGAACTGAACAGAGGACATTCTCCAGGGACCAGAGGGTCCTGAAACCTTCCACATCCCCATTCCCCATAAAAAACTGAAAGTCCAGCCTGATTCTGGCTTTAAGTAGCCTCACAAATAAAATTTTGACATCAACATCATTCTCAACATTTTCAAGTTTTCTTCTCCGGCTTACATAGATAGCCAACTTTGCCTGCCCTAAAACAAAGTTCAGTAGTTGACACTTCTGCTTAAAACGACGATTGTACATAAAACCACAAATGAAAACCTGCTTAGAGAAAACTTCCTTAAAAATATGAAAAAGTTTTGTGAGAAGTTCAAAGAGGCCACTCAGGCGCTGACATTCAATAAAACAATGAAAAACTGTCTCCCTAGAGGAACAAAAAACACACTGATCACTGACACTGCTGTTAATCACAGAAACAAAAGCATTGACAGCTATAATACCATGCAGGACCCTCCACTGTAAGTCTCCATGCCTCTTAGGGAGAGGGGCTTTGTAAAGAGCCCTCCAGGCAGGCCGATGCCCTTTTCCTAGTTTAAAATAGGCTCTCCAAGGAGTGTCCACACAGGTGTTCAATCGGTCCTTGTTGAGTGCCATCACCACCAGTCTGTAGAGTGCCTTACCACTGGCTCCTCCAAAGTCCACACCAGTGGGAGCACAGAATGCCAGTAAGGAGCAAGGAGCGACGTCAAAGTCCATATAGAGCGTGAGAGAGGGAAAGGGGTCAGTGCTTTCTGGCTGCAGCGTGCCATTGCAAAAGTCCAAGAGTAGGGAGTGCTCAAGTCCATGAAGCTCCTGTTTCCAGTGTGCAAGAAGACCATCGATGAAACGATTCGACCTGACACCAAGATGAGCTGCTAAAGCTGAGGCGTTGTTGAGGCCAGGACCAGCCAGTTCCACCACTTGCTTCAGAGTGAGAATGTTCCTGGAACACAGCCTATCAAGGAAGGTCCTTCCAACTCCTGGCAGGACACCAAGGCGACCACCAAAAACCAGCGGCTCCTTCAACAACCAGTAGAGGGAATCGCATGGCCCTCTTTGTTTTTTAAAAAGAGTCCACACTGAAAAGAGACTGCGGTAAAAACTGGGTAAAGACAGTGCATTAGAGTTCTTAAAATCCATTAAAAACACAGGGAGGTCTAGCCCAAGCCCAAGGACTCTCTG
The DNA here is from genome assembly GCA_020510985.1 of Pholidichthys leucotaenia. NCBI lineage: Eukaryota > Metazoa > Chordata > Actinopteri > Cichliformes > Pholidichthyidae > Pholidichthys > Pholidichthys leucotaenia. The sequence continues at coordinate 192,102,052 of CM035843.1, read as the reverse complement.
TAAAATAACACAGGCCAAAGGCCTCCATACCAGGTCCTGGGGGCCCGTCAGCAGTCTCTGTATGAAAGTCAGTCTAAAAGCAGCACCTCTACTAGCTAAATGAATCACTCCTTGCCCCCCCTCCTCTTTGGGAAGAAATAACAGGGCTTGAGGAACCCAGTGGAGTCCACCCCCCCAAAAAAAGTCCACCAAAACAGACTGAATTTTGGACAACAAACCAGCAGGGGGGTCCATGCACATGAGGCGGTGCCACAGGGATGAGGAAACAAGATTATTTAAAATGAGCACTCTTCCTCTAAAAGATATTCTTGGCATTAGCCACTTCCACTTGTTTAGTCTCCCGTTAATTTTCTCTATGACCCCATCCCAATTTTTTTGCTCAAACTGCTGATTTCCAATAAAGACACCAAGATACTTAAAACCTCCTTTTTTCCAAATCAACCCACCCGGCAGCATAAGCTGATTTTCTAGTTTCTCCCCCACCATCAGAGCCTCGCTTTTTCCCCAGTTTATCTTTGCAGAGGAAAGTTGGCCAAAAAGATTGACACTCCTAACCAGAACGTCAATGTCACTCTGCTTGTTTAGCAGAATGACTACATCATCTGCATAGGCCGACAGCTTGAACGTGGTGTCACAGCCAGGAAAAGTAACTCCTGATAGATCCCTTCTCAGGCAGTGAAGCAAAGGCTCTATGGCGAGGGAGTACAGCATCCCTGAGAGAGGGCAGCCCTGCCGAACCCCCCTCTGGACTTTTAAAGGGGCAGACAGGCCCCCATTTATCTTCAGCACACTCTCAATGTCACTGTACAAGACCCGTATCCTGGCTATGAAGCCTGGGCTGAACCCAAAAGCTGTTAAAACTGTCCATAAATATTGGTGTTCAACCCGATCAAACGCCTTTTCCTGGTCAATTGAAATCAAACCAGTTTCTACCGCCAATGAACCAGAGACCTCCAAAATATCCCGAATTAAAGTGACGTTGTCACTAATCAGCCTGCCAGGCACACAGTAAGTCTGGTCTACATGAATGAGCTCGCTCATCACCTTTCTCAGTCTTCGGGCCAGAGCTTTTGAGAGAATCTTGTAGTCTGTGCAGAGCAGAGAGACTGGCCTCCAGTTCTTTAGGCTCTGGAGGTCCCCCTTTTTCGGCAACAGTGTGATGATGGCCCTCCTGCAGGTCGTGGGTAGGGTCCCCCTTTCCAAGCTATCTTGGAGAACCTCCAGCAGGTCTGGACCAAGCAGGGGCCAGAATTCCTTAAAAAAGTCCACAGAGAGACCATCTATGCCTGGTGATTTTCCATTCTGGAGGCTCATTAGCGCCGTATGCAGCTCAGACAGAGACAGTGGAGCATCCAAGCCGGCAACAAGGTCCTCTGAGAGCACTGGAAGACCATCAAGGAAAACCTGGCCCAGTGACGTGTCCTCCCTCCACTCTGCTCTAAACAATTCACTGTAAAAGCTAGCAGCGTGTTTCCTGATCTCTGCTGCTGTGGAGATTGTTCTCCCGTCATCGCCCAACAAGGAGTGAATGAGCTTTCTCTGTCCATTTTTCCCCTCCAGTCCAAAAAAGTACTGGGAGGGCGAGTCCATCAGAGCTACATCCATGTAGCGTGAGCGGACCAGAGCACCCTGTGCGGTGACCCCTAGCAAGCTAGCCAAGGCTGACCTTTTTGACTTGAGAGCCTCTAAGTGCTCCTGTTTTCCTGTAGAACTGAGCAACTCCTCTAGTTCTACCACCTCAGTCTCCAGAACTTTCAAGGATTGGGTCAAGCTACGAGTGACATTTTGAGTGTACTGTTGGCAGAGTTGTTTTATCTGGGCCTTACCAAAATCCCACCACAATTGGAGAGAACTAAAAGAGGGTTTTTGTTCCCTGTGTGACTTCCATACATCATGAAAAACTCCCTTAAAAAACACATCATTTAAAAGTGTATTATTAAAATGCCAAAAAGCACTCTTACACTTTACATTTTCAATGAAAACAGAACAAATCAGCAGGCAGTGATCAGTGAAACCAACAGGACAGATACAACTATTTTTAAAAACACTCATTTGGTGTTTAAAACCATAGAAACCATCTAACCTAGCCATAGATAAGAGGTTATCTTTAGCATGGCTCCAGGTGTACTGCCTCTGGTCCCCATGATGTGATCTCCACACATCGGCCATTTCATGCGCCTTCACTAGTTCCCTCAGCCTATTGGCAGAAGCAGGGTGAGGTTCCTGATGGTTCCTGTCCAGTCTGTGGTTTAATGTACAGTTAAAATCACCCCCCAGAAATAAAAAACTATTTGGATTACAGGATCTAACCGTATCTGATAGCATATTAAAGACCCTGATCCTTTCTGCTCTCTGGGTTGGCACATACACGTTTATAAGAACCAAGTTTACATTTTCAAGCTGTACCTTTAGCAAGAGTACATGTCCTTTCACCACCTCTTCTACCTCATAAGAGACAGGCACACAACCCCGAGAGAAAAGTACAGCCACCCCTCCACTATTATTGGATTTGTGGCTAAAAAAAATGCAGCCATCCCACTCTTTTCTCCACTGGCACTCAATGTCTACAGTGCTGTGAGTCTCCTGGACCATCAGCACGTCAAGTGCCTTTAAATTAAAAAGCTTGTATAAAGAGGCCCTTTTTACATCATCCCTGGCCCCGTTTATATTAAGAGTGCCAATTCTAAGGTGGGGCATTAAAAAGGATAAAAATAAGGTACAGTAAAAAAACACACACATAGCATAAAAGGGAAGAAACAAACTAAGAGTCAACATGACTGTTAGTAATTTGTGATTTCAGTTTGACAACCAGTTTCTTTAAACGAAAAATTTCCTGATCAGTAAAAGTCTCATTCCCATCATTCGGTTTCATCAGCTTGCGAGCTGATGCCACAAATAACTCCAGATCTGGAAAGTAATTTTCCACTTTCACAGCTCTGCTCCCCTTAGTCACCTGGAGAAATTGTCTAATTTTAGTAAAACAATAGGAGCTTTGCTCCTCCTGCGTCTGCGTCTGCATCAGTTCAGACTCATCTCCACTTTCGTCAGAAGCGCTCTCATTCAGTAAATCTAAATTCCCAACCCTACTAGATTTAGCAGAGCTCTGCAAGTTTTCCGCACTTTTCCTTTTTTGTGCAGCTTTAAAAGGATCCTCTTCAACAAAACTACATTCCTGCATTTCTTCATGAAACGCAACGTTTGTCATGCAGTGTTTGCTCTGTGTGTCCGCTACAGCCTCAAACCGCTCCTCCCCCGCCTGCAAAGTCTGTTCATTCACGTTCCTTCGTTTAACTGCACTTTTACTTACACCCTCCACCTGTTTACCCCGGGCGACAGGCTCGTCACAATGATCAGAGCTGCCGCCAGACAGAAATTCCCCACCATCACTGTTTGGGGGGACAACTACCGCGCCCGCCGCGGCCACCCCAGCAGAGGCGGCCGCGGCCGCCCCAGCACAAGCGGACGCGGACGCGGACGCGGACGCGGACGCGGACGCGGACGCGGACGCGGACGCGGACGCCCCCGCAGAAGTAGAAGCGGACGCGGCCGCGGACGCGGACGCGGACGCGGCCGCAGTCGCGGCCACGACCGCCCCAGCAGAAGCGGGCGCCGCAGCGGCATCCGCCGCACCACATGTAGCGCTACCCTCCGGACCACCAGAAACAGCGGCGTCACCTTTCTTACCGCCAGTGCTCTTTGTGTTCGCCTTTTCAGGACATGACCTAATAAGATGGCCTTCTGCGCCACACGCAAAACACTTCATGGTTTCAGATGTTGCAAACACCAAGTAGCTAAAGCCATCAATCCTGAAATTAAAAGACGCGTTCAGTTCAGCAGAGCTGTCTTTCAACACCATGAAACACTGCCTCCTATGACATACAACATGCTTCAGCAGGGGTGATTTACTACCCAGAGAGACCATTCTGATAGGGGACACAACCTGGCCAAAACGGGACAACTCTCTAATCAGCTGATCATTTTTAACGAAAGGAGGAGCGTTTGAGATGGTGATCCTCCTAGACGGATTCGCCAGCGGTAAAACGGGAGTAAAAGTGTCACCTATGACCACTCCCTGTGCCACCACCTGATCAGCTTTCTCAGTCGAATCCAGAAAGATCACAATTGCGCTGTTCATCCTCGATGCTGATTTTATGCTGCCATGCCCAACCACCTGTCCTACAGCGAGGCTGGCCTCCTCCACAGAACAGGGAACTGTCGGGAGGATTCTCACACCATGACGCCGGGTTAAGCGCTCAAACTCCACACCACCATCAATCACCGGCATGATGCCGGCCGGGAAAAACCGGCAGCAGAAGCTACCGTTCCCCAACACACTCACTCCAACACTCACACCCCAGCACACACACACTCAACCCACTATATTAAACACACACACCTCAAACACACAAGATAGAGAAAAAGTTAGAAAATACAAAGTTTAAAGTACTCACTCGACACCACTCCACACCCCTGCTCCCACAAACGCCCACGCATGCGCACGAGAGAGAGAGAGAGAGAGAGAGAGAGAGAGAGAGAGAGAGAGAGAGAGAGAGAGAGAGAGAGAGAGAGAGAGATTCCTTTCCATTGACTTCTGTTCATTGAAAACACCTGTTTAATGACTGTTCAAAAAGAAAACCTGGTGTCTTGGTTCTCAATGGCACATGGTTACCCACCAATGTACTGCATTAGTATAATCATACAACTGTAGAACAGAAAGGCAGTAACCACTTATTGTGCTCAAACATAGCCCTGTTTCCATTACCAGGAACTGGAAACCAACTGAGGGGACCAGGAACTTAAGGGGCATTCCTGTATTTGGCCCTCTCACCTTTGTCTCCAATATGGGGGTAGGAAACATGAGGATTGTTGGTGATAAAATTGTCTGTTTCGGCTTGATGCAGCATGGCAAAGTAAAATACAGTATGTTAAAATCATACAGAAAAGATTATGCACAAAATAAATATAGAGTAAAATGCTTGGGACCACCTTGCCATTGTTGTTGTGTAATAACTGCAGAGAGGAACTAACTGATTAAACAGCCCAAGTACCTGGCTGGCCAACAGTGTGGACTTGCTCTTTGGCTACCAACAGCCCAAGCCGCCGGTCCTGTGAGTTGCCTGCTTTATTCCTATTACCCCGATGCATGTGTGGCCGCATACGATATATGTCAACATCGGGTGGTGCTGTGGCACAGTGGTTAGCACTGTGGCAACACAGCAACTCACCCTTGGCCATGGGATCCTGGGTTCGATCCCAGCCCTTGACCAACAGTGATCTGTGTGGAGTTTGCATGTTCTCCCCGTGTCTGCGTGGGTTTACTCCGGGATTTCTCCGGTTTCCTCCCACAGGCCACAATCATGCAGGTTAGGTTAATTGGAGACTCTGAAGTGGCCCCAGGTGTGAATGTGTGTGTGAATGGGGAAGGGATAGCGCTGTACCATGGCTGCTTCATCCATCCAGGTGGATGCCCTGAATTTCCCCTCTGGGGATCAATAAAATACACAAAATATTTTTTTTTTTTTTAAATTATAGCCACGCAAGCACATGGGGAGAAGCCAGCAAGGACTCCCATCTCCTGTGAAGGACAGCGCTGTTCTACTGTAATGCTGAATAGCTGTTTGCCAAACAGTCGTTTAGACCCTCCGCAATCACGGCAGCATTATAATTTTTTAAGCATTAGATCTTTTGGTATCTTCTAGTATCTTTTTCTGGTCAAATTTACTGCTTTTCATTTCTGTGTATTTTGTTACACGAAGAGCTCTGGCCAAGTTTTTACCAATCAGCACCGAGTCAATCCTAAACCCCATGTAGCTGTTTTTGGGACCACTCTGAACCAGGGACTTATTTCGGCCGTAAAAGGTGCCTGAAAACTCCTTATGGACAGGTTCCTTGAAGTGGAGACATACACATGGGGGAAGTTCCTGCAGCAGATCAGTTGCACTCAGAAGTATCTAAGAGTACTCTTACATAGAGTTTGTTCTTGCCTAAGAATAAACATCAAAGAAAACATTGGTGAATGTTAGTATCTTTGGAAAAAAGTGAACAAGTATGTTTAGAGAACAAATCTCTCAGTACTGTTGGTGAATGAGGTCCAATGTGAAAAGTCAAAAAAAACTTTCTGTTGTTCAAATAATGCAGAATACTGGCATGTGCTCACCAGGTGAGGTAGGGCTTTACATATCTAGTAATAGGCTATGATGCATCATTGTGTAACATTTTTGGTTGGTGGTGTGCTGCAGCTCAAAAATACCAATATAATGACCACAGTCAATGCCAAAAGGTGGCTGAGAGGTGAGCTGGAAGTTCAGAGCTAACAAGGGGAGGAGAGTGCCCACTCACAGCGAGAGGCTGCAGCGTGGAAGCAAGCACAAGGTAAGTCTGCCCTCATCACTACAGCCAAACAATGTAGCTCCTAAACATCCACGGTTTCACTGTAAATGACCAAGGTCTCTGCACCATCACTGCTGTGATGAAACACCCTGCAGTACCTTGTATCCCAGCAGCTTTCCTCTGACATTCTGGGCTGGGTTCCATCTCACTCTGACCATGCTGTTCTCTACTGTGCACGAAACTCCTGTCGGGGCTTCCTCCGGTTCTGAAAAAGAGAGAGTGAGACGAACAGTGAGGGTTGTTAATGAGTTAATCCCCAAGACCACAATGTTATAATTTACTACAGTTCTACTCATCTACAGGGTGAAGGCTTAAATGATCTTAATCAGAAATGCTGGGTGTCTCTTTCCTTGATGAAACTCCCGTATATGTTAATAATTTTTCATGAGATCGGTTGTTCATCTGAGTTTCGCTGTTCATTTTGGTGGCTGAGTGTAGCATTAATGACATTTCTGACTGGTATTGGTCTTAAACCAGTGTCCACCACAAGAGGGCGCCACCTGATCAAACAGAACAAACATGGCTGGACACTGAAGAGACAAAACATTAAAACCAATGAGACTCAGTCCAGCCTGTTGTACGTCTTTCGTCTTTCTGGACACGTGCCATCCACTTATACACTGCCATGCAAAATCTGCTGAAAGAACCAGGAGCACCTCTACAGTTCAGCAGATATGTATACATATCTGGTATATGTATACATACCATCATGGTCCCCCCATATATACACTTCCGGCTCCACACGAGTAGGCTGCCTTTTGCAACAGCGGATCAATTTCTGTCTATTTCTGTTACTATCGGGCTCTACTGACAATCTTTATGATCCAGCGTCACCTTTATTCCATCCGAACACGTAGATCACCCAAATGTCTCCTGAGTCAGCGGACGGAGCCACTGTTTCTGGCAGGAGGCAGTATAACAGGGACCAGCTGTTAGCACTCAACCGGCCCATGATGCTAACGAAAAAACTCGATATACCAGGAGAATTAAGACGAAAACGATGTGGGTGTCGTGCTGGTGTAAGACGGCGGGCAAGGAATATAAGGTACAGACCCGTCCTCCCATCTGTCATTATGGGGAATGTACGATCGATACTCGGAAAGACAGATGAACTAGCGGCTATCTCCCGCTACGATAGCATATACCGGGAGTGTAGTCTGATGCTATTCTCAGAGACGTGGCTAACAGGACTAGCAGCAGATGCTAACATTGAACTGGAGGGTTTCCACGCAATACGGGCAGACCGAACACCAGACAGTGGGAAGGCAAGGGGCGGTGGGGTGATGATGTATGTCAATAACAACTGGTGCAGACCGGGACATATCACGGTTAAGGAACAGCACTGTAGCAAAGACATCGAGTTGCTAGCTGTTAGCATGCGGCCTACCTATCTCCCGAGGGAATACTCACACGTGATCTGCATTGTTATTTATGCAAATCCGACGGCGAACGCTGGGACAGTGCGTGACGTCATCCACTCAGTAACTGGCAGGCTGCAGACAGAACACCCAGATGCTCTTCTCCTCATCTCAGGCGATTTCAACCATATTTCACTGTCTCCCATTCTACCCACATTCACCTAGTATGTCACATGCCACACTAGAGACAATAAAACACTGGACTTATTCTACGCAAACACTAAGGAGGCGTACACCTCATCACAACTCCCCCCACTCGGGAGATCGGATCACAACTTGGTTCATCTCCTGCCGGTGTACAAATCCCTAGCGCACAGACAACCTGCGGTCATGCACACAGTGAAGTTATGGTCTGAGGAGGCAATGGACGCTCTAAAGGACTGCTTTGAAACCACTGCCTGGGAGCAGCTCTGCGATCCACATGGTGAGGACATCGATGGCCTCACTCACACCATCACGGACTATATCAGCTTCTGTGTGGACAACACCGTACCCACCAAGACCATACGGTGTTGCTCGAACAACAAACCCTGGATCAACCCTGAGATAAAAACACTTCTGAGAGAGAAGAAGAGGATCTTCAGGTCGGGGAACAGAGAGATGCTGAAGTCCGTACAGAGGGAGCTGAGGAGGAAGATCAGAGAAGGCAAGGACAGCTTCAGGAAGAAGATGGAGGACAAGCTGCAACAGAGCGACATCGGCGGGGTCTGGAGAAACCTCAAAACCATCGCTGGGCTCCAGAATACCTCCTCCCAGGCCATGGGGGGCAGGGAGTGGGCGAACAATCTGTACCTGTTTTTTAATAGGTTTGACCAACCGCCCCCCCCCACCAACTGCACAACAACCACTGCTGCCTCTAAAGACATCGAGTCCTGCTGCCCACACCCCACTCCACCAACACCCCCCACTCCCAACACACAGCCCCCCAACATGACCCTCACTAAGACCCAGGTGAGGACGGAGCTGAGAAAGACCAAGGCGAGGAAGGCGTCGCGACCGGACGGCATCAGCGCAAAGCTCCTCAAGTCCTGTGCAGATCAGCTGTGTGGGACTGTGGAGCTCATCTTCAACCTGAGCCTGAAGCTGGGGAGGGTACCACAGTTGTGGAAAACATCTTGTGTGGTACCTGTACCAAAGACCTCCCGCCCTAAAGACCTGAACAGCTACAGATCAGTGGCCCTGACGTCCCACATGATGAAGACCCTGGAGAGACTGCTCCTTGCTCACCTCTGCCCCCTGGTGGGACCAGCGATGGATCCACTCCAGTTCGCCTATCAGCATGGCATTGGGGTGGAGGATGCAGTGATCTTCCTCCTTCACCGTTCTCTGTTCCACCTGGAGAAGCCCGGGAATGCGGTGAGGATCATGTTCTTTGACTTCTCCAGTGCTTTCAACACCATCCAACCGATGATCCTAAAGGACAAGCTGCTGTGTGCAGGGGTGGACCAGCACCTGTCATCATGGATCCTGGACTACCTCACTAACCGGCCACAGTTTGTGAGAACCCGGGACTGTGTGTCCGACACGATCATCGGTAGCACAGGGGCCCCCCAGGGAACGGTTTTGGCTCCCTTCCTGTTCACCCTTTATACTGCGGACTTCTCACACAACACAACACACTGCCATCTACAGAAGTTCTCTGACGACTCTGCGATTGTCGGCCTCATCTCCAACGGAGATGAAGCTGAGTACAGAGGACTATCCAGGACTTTGTGGACTGGTGCCGTCGGAACTGCCTCCAGATCATCCCGAGGAAAACTAAGGAGCTGGTGGTGGACTGCCGCAGGCAAGGACAACCCCTCACAGCACCAGTAAACATACAGGGAACAGACATTGAGATGGTGACATCCTACAAGTACCTGGGTGTTCATCTGAACAATAAACTAGACTGGTCACACAATACCGACACACTCTACAAGAAGGGACAGCGCAGGCTGTTCCTACTGAGGAGACTCAGGTCTTTTGGTGTACAAGGGGCGCTGCTGAAGACATTCTACGACACGGTGGTGGCATCAGCCATCACTTTTGGAGTGGTCTGCTGGGGCAGTAGCATTACAGCAGCCGATAGGAAGAGACTGAACAAACTGATCAAGAAAGCTAGCTCTGTCTTGGGGCAGCACCCTGACCCAGTGGAGGAGGTAGGAGAGAGAAGGATGGTGGCTAAACTGTCATCTCTGCTGGAGTCTGAGTCCCACCCTATGCAGGACATACTGAACGCACTGAGGAGCTCATTTAGCAGCAGACTACATCATCCTAGGTGCGCAACCGAGAGGTTTCGCAGGTCCTTCCTACCTACGGCTGTCAGACTGTATAACCTAAGCAGGGCTGCTCGCAGAGATAGCAAAAAAACGTGACGACCTAATAGTATTGAATGTAAAAGGCGCAATAGACTTACCCAATGGTCCCCTCCAGTATATACAACTAGGACACTATCGGTCGCTACGGAGGGTGACAATATGTATGGGTACATATCCATACTATGTAGGATAACTAAGTAGACGGTTATGCTGTTTATTCCATCTAGCTACAATGCTCCGCACTTTGTATATATATTTATATATTTATGTGTATGTACAGTATGTACAGAGGGGCAAAAAAGTATTTAGTCAGCCACCAAATGTGCAAGTTCTCCCACTTAAAAGATGAGAGAGGTCTTCAATTTTCATCATAGGTATACCTCAACTATGAGAGACAAAATGAGAAAAAAAATCCAGAAAATCACATTGAAGGATTTTTAAAGAATTTATTTGCAAATTATGGTGGAAAATAAGTATTTGGTCACCTACAAACAAGCAAGATTTCTGGCTCTCACAGACCTGTAACTTCTTCTTTAAGAGGCTCCTCTGTCCTCCACTTGTTACCTGTATTAATGGCACCTGTTTGAACTCGTTATCAGTATAAAAGACACCTGTCCACAACCTCAGTCAGACTCCAAACTTCACTATGGCCAAGACCAAAGAGCTGTCAAAGAACACCAGAAACAAAATTGTAGACCTGCACCAGGCTGGGCAGACTGAATCTGCAATAGGTAAGCAGCTTGGTGTGAAGGAATCAACTGTGGGAGCAATTATTAGAAAATGGAAGACATACAAGACCACTGATAATCTCCCTCGATCTGGGGCTCCACGCAAGATCTCACCCCGTGGGGTCAAAATGATCACGGGAACGGTGAGCAAAAATCCCAGAACCACACGGGGGGACCTAGTGAATGACCTGCAGAGAGCTGGGACCAAAGTAACAAAGGGTACCATCAGTAACACACTACGCCGCCAGGGACTCAAATCCTGCAGTGCCAGACATGTCCCCCTGCTTAAGCCAGTACATGTCCAGGCCCGTCTGAAGTTTGCTAGAGAGCATTTGGATGATCCAGAAGAGGATTGGGAGAATGTCATATGGTCAGATGAAACCAAAATAGAACTTTTTGGTAAAAACTCAACTTGTTGTGTTTGGAGGAGAAAGAATGCTGAGTTGCATCCAAAGAACACCATACCTACTGTGAAGCATGGGGGTGGAAACACCATGCTTTGGGGCTGTTTTTCTGCAAAGGGACCAGGACGACTGATCCGTGTAAAGGAAAGAATGAATGGGGCCATGTATCGTGAGATTTTGAGTGAAAACCTCCTTCCATCAGCAAGGGAATTGAAGATGAAACGTGGCTGGGTCTTTCAGCATGACAATAATCCCAAACACACCGCCCGGGCAACGAAGGAGTGGCTTTGTAAGAAGCATTTCAAGGTCCTGGAGTGGCCTAGCCAGTCTCCAGATCTCAACCCCATAGAAAATCTTTGGAGGGAGTTGAAAGTACGTGTTGCCCAGCGACAGCTCCAAAACATCACTGCTCTAGAGGAGATCTGCATGGAGGAATGGGCTACAATACCAGCAACAGTGTGTGAAAACCTTGTGAAGATTTACAGAAAACGTTTGAAAATACTTATTCCATCCATCCATCCATCTTCTACCGCTTTTCCGGAGGTCCGGGTCGCGGAGGCAGCAGTTCAAGCAGAGAAGCCCAGACTTCCCTCTCCCCAGCCACCTGCTCCAGCTCTTCAGAGGGGATACCAAGGCGTTCCCAGACCAGCTGGGAGACATAGTCTCTCCACCGAGTCCTGGGTCTGCCCCGGGGTCTCCTCCCAGTGGGACGTGCCTGAAACACCTCAAGTGGGAGGCGTCCAGGAGGCATCCTAATCAGATGCCCATACCACCTCAACTGACTCCTTTCAACTGACCCCCTCATGGATCGTCACCTTATCATGGTGGGGGGTTTGCGTGCCCCAGTGATCCCAGGAGCTATGTTGTCCGGGGCAGTTTGCCTCTGATAGGGTCTCCCAAGACAAACTGGTCTTGGGTGAAGGGCCAGACTAAGAACGATCCAACAGACTCTCATGATAAATTGTATATCAAGGATTCAGTGTACCCCGCCCGGTATGGGGTTACCGGGGCCCCACCCTGGAGCCAGGCCTGGGGGAGGGGCTCGAAGGCTAGCGTCTGCTGGCCGGGTTTCCACCCATGGGACCCGGCCGGGCTCAGCCCGAAGGAGTTACATGGGTCCGCCCTCCAGTGGGCTCACCACCTGCAGGAGGGATCATGGGGGTCCGGTGCTATGTGGATTAGGTGGCAGTCAAAGGCGGAGACCTTGTCGGACTGATCCCAAGCTTTCTAAACTGGCTTTTGGTACAAATACTTATTTTCCACCATAATTTGCAAATAAATTCTTTAACCGCTGGAAAATAAACCGCTGGAACCGCTGGAAAATAAACCTGTTCGTGCTAAAAAAGGAGAAATTGCCAGAAGTAACTGGTGAAGCAATCGAGCCCCTCACCCTCAGGGAGAACAAAAGACAGAGAACCACGAGGGCCGCAGCGGAGAGAGAGGACGGTGTGGGAATTTACAGCGGCAGCACACGGGACCGAATGACGCCGGGAGAGTGACCAGCTGGCAGCGACACCGTAGCGCTGGATGAGAGGCGATAAAGCAGATAAGTAAAGGAACGTGCTCACTGTCTGTGTGTGTGGTGAATGCTTGTTAGCCACGGTGCATTCACGGGAGGCTAAGTTGTGCTGCATTGTATGCTGTAGGTTTCCCCTGGACAACAGAAACCAAAGAGCCGCTCCTCTTCTCTCCACTTGTCACCTGCCTGCCACCTCTACTCGGCCACGGAGCATCAGAATCAGAATCAGAATCAGGTTTATTGCCATTGTTCATGTAGTACACAAACTAGGAATTTGTCTCGGTACAATGCTGCAACATTAAACATGATAAGATAAGAGAAATAAACTATACATGTAATAAAGTGTAGGATAAGATTAAGTGATACTGGTCAACAGTTAAAATATATATTAGCCAGCAGCAGATACTGTGGAGAACTATATAGTGCAGTCGGTAATGCAGGAACAAAACAGTGATGATTGACATGAGTCTGGTTGAGCTGCTGTACATGGTGCACGAGAGTCACTTAGTGTTCAGCAGTCTAATGGCAGAGGGGAAGAAGCTGTTCATGTGACAGGAGGTTTTAGTCTGGATGGACCGAAGTCTTCTACCAGAGGGGAGGGGGGCAAACAGTACGTGACCAGGGTGTGAGGGATCGGCTATGATCCGGCCAGCACGCCTCCGGGTCCTGGAGATGTACAGATCCTGGAGAGATGGGAGCTTGCAGCCGATCACCTTCTCAGCAGTGCGCACGACGCGCTGCAGCCTTAGTCTGTCCCTGGCAGTGGCTCCTGCGTACCACACGGTTATGGAGGTGGTGAGGATGGGCTCGATGATGGCTGTGTAGAACTGCACTAACATCTTGGTGGGTAGCTTGAGCTTCCTCAGCTGCCGCAGGAAGAACATCCTCTGCTGGGCTTTTTTGATGAGTGAGCTGATGGTCAGCTCCCATTTGAGGTCCCTGGTGATGGTAGTGCCTAGGAAGCGGAAGGAATCAGCAGTGGTGATGGGAGAGCCTGAGAGGGTGAGGGGGGGCAGAGGAGTAGTGACTTTCCTGAAGTCTACAATCATCTCCACTGTCTTCAGAGCGTTCAGCTGCAGGTTGTTATTGCTGCACCAGGACGCCAGCTGGGCCACCTCTCTCCTGTAGGCGGACTCGTCGCCGTTGGAGATGAGCCCGATGAGGGTGGTGTCGTTGGTGTCATTCCCTCCTCGAGGCGTACAAGAGGGCCTTGGACGAGCCCGGACAGTTCGGTGCTTAACTTCCAGGCTAAGGAGGATGTTAGCGGGAGTTCCTGGCCGGACAGTCAGTGAATGCATCACGCTCGATTGAGGACGCTCAGGTTTTCCTCTTGTAGCGCAGGAAGTGACTCTGGTTGAAAGAATTGTATTGCTTCTTTCCCTTATGTGCTTTTTCAGGGTATTCATGCTATATATAATATTTATTGTGGGGTAGTCTCTTATCTTGGGCACTTTGGGAATGTATGGTTTCTATGAGAGTGTATGACTTCAAAAAAGATGGCTGCCACTGGAGTGAGGAGTGGTCTGATGGGACACTTTCTGCCTATATACTTATTCTTATTACTGTCTTTGTGTCTCTGTAACTGCAACAAGAAGGGTTTTCCGGCCAACTCAACTAAAGGTGAAGCTAAAAAGTTTTATTTATATGGATTTGGACATGGACATTTCACCCTGTACGCTATCTGGTCTGCAAAAGCCCTGAGAAAAAGCTCCCAAAACAAGGCAAACATGACGGGTAAGCAAATATCACAATATGGCAGAGGCTATACAGTTAAAGTACTGTTAGTACTGCTACTTCTGGCAGGGGATATTCACCTTAACCCTGGACCTGCCACTATTAAACAGCAGACCACTGGGTTAGCACAAACATCTGAGCTGGCGAATTGGTTATTTCTATCTACGGCCCTTCATAGCGAGTCGGGTGAGTCGAATTGCACTGAACAGACTCACATATCTGATCCTGCTGTAAACAGAATCAGAATCAGAATCAGAATCAGAATCAGGTTTATTGCCATTGTTCATGTAGTACACAAACTAGGAATTTGTCTCGGTACAATGCTGCAACATTAAACATGATAAGATAAGAGAAATAAACTATACATGTAATAAAGTGTAGGATAAAATTAAGTGATACTGGTCAACAGTTAAAATATATATTAGCCAGCAGCAGATACTGTGGAGAACTATATAGTGCAGTCGGTAATGCAGGAAGAAAACAGTGATGATTGACATGAGTCTGGTTGAGCTGCTGTACATGGTGCACGAGAGTCAATAAGTCACTTAGTGTTCAGCAGTCTAATGGCAGAGGGGAAGAAGCTGTTCATGTGACGGGAGGTTTTAGTCTGGATGGACCGAAGTCTTCTACCAGAGGGGAGGGGGGCAAACAGTACATGACCAGGGTGTGAGGGATCGGCTATGATCCGGCCAGCACGCCTCCGGGTCCTGGAGATGTACAGATCCTGGAGAGATGGGAGCTTGCAGCCGATCACCTTCTCAGCAGTGCGCTGAGAAGGTGTGCTACGTCCAAACTTTTGGAAACAGGAGCGGTTAAACAAATTGCAAATGAGGCGAAATCCGAAAACCGTGCTGTACAAAAGCAAAAACAACATCTATTTTTCCAAACTGTTAATCATGCACGAGTTCTTTGGGACGCAAAGGCTAAACCAAAGGGGATCCTCGGCGGACATCTAAACATACGAAGCATAATCCCCAAAAGAGATGAGATTTCGGTGTTGCTGTCTGACTCAAATCTGGACTATCTTTGTCTCTCAGAAAGCTGGCTACACAGTAACATTGACACCAATATGATCGATATTGTGGGCTATCAGTGTTTTAGAAAAGACAGGCAGCCAGGGAGGGGAGGGGGTGTTTTAATTTACATCAAAGAGAAATTTAAATGTCAATTGGTTGATTTGAATACTTCACTTGAATGTTTAGCTGTTAATGTATGCCTCTCACCGGTAATGAATTTCAACATCGCAGTATTGTACAACCCACCCTCACACAATTCTTCTTTTTATAATGAATTAAGTGAGCTGGTTAAACAACTTGAGAGGAGCAGAGAAACCATATTTTATGGTGACTTCAATATCAACTGGTCTGATAATAAGGAAAAACAGAAACTGAAAAGCCTCATGACTAAATTTAATTACAAACAAATGATCAAAGGACCCACCAGGATAACCAAACAATCGAGAACACTTATTGACATGGTATTCGCTAATAAACCAGAACGAATAACCAGAACCTATAATCTTTTAACTGGTCTCTCAGATCATAACATGGTTCTTGCTGTCAGAAAACTCACTAAAAAGCGACTACAGTATTTTGGAGGAGTCGATATTGACAAATCAAATTTTATTATTCCCAAATCAAAAAATGAGGAGTTTGAACATTACTTAGAGAATCAAAATTGGGAGCAGCTCATGTCTATATATGAAGTAGATGATTGTTGTAATTTTATAACTGCAACAATTACTAAGTCCATAGAAAAATTTACAAAGCAAATTAAAAGTAGACAACAGAAGATTAACCTACCATGGTTAAATAATGAAATAAGAAAACTTATGAAGAGGCGAGACTCTGCATTGAAAACATCATTAACCTCTAAACTGCAAAATGATCACCTTGTGTACAAAAGTTTAAGAAATAAAGTGGTACAAGAGCTGCGAAAATCAAAAGTATCTTATTACAATAAACTGATAGATCATGCAAAGGGTAACATCAGTTCCCTATGGAGGCATTTAAATAACTTAACTAATAAAAAAAATGTTCAGAAAGGGGTAAAGGAACTTAGAATCAATGGCAAGACCATCAGTGACAAGGCTACATTGGCAAATGGATTTAATTCATATTTTGTGGGCTCTGTGGAAGACTTAACAAAAAACTTTGTGCCGCCAAATGTGCTCAACAACACAAATTCAATACTTCCAACAGATTCTTTTCACATTGATGAGGTAAATGAGGAGTTAATTGCTGGTATTGTCAAAACACTGTCAGACTCAAAAACTAATGATATCTACAACATGAGCACCTCCTTTCTCAAAACGCACAGCAAAATATTAATCAAACCACTGACTCATCTCATTAATCTCTCCATTAGGTCTAGTACATTTCCTTCTGGCTGGAAAAAAGCTGTCGTCATACCAGTTCATAAATCAGGCAGTAAAGACGATATATGCAATTACCGCCCAATCTCTATTTTACCAGTCCTGTCTAAGGTTCTTGAAAAAGTTGTAGCTACACAGCTGATAGACTACTTACAAGACAGTCAACTTCTTCATCCACATCAATTTGGTTTTAGACCAGGATACTCAACAGAAACAGCAAATTGTTGCCTTATTGAAAATGTCAAACAGTCCTTGGACAGGGGTAATGTGGTAGGAGCTGTTTTTCTAGATCTCAAAAAGGCTTTCGATACTGTAAACCACAGTTTGCTTTTATCCAAAATGGTATCTTTTAACTTCTCTCCAGACACATTAGACTGGTTTGCATCTTATCTCCAGAATAGAGAACAGTGTGTAAAAGTTCACCAGGATAAATCCTCACTTTTAAACAACCGTATGGGTATCCCACAAGGGTCCATTCTTGGTCCTTTACTTTTCAGCATTTTTATTAATGACTTGCCGCTACACTGCTCTGTTGCAACATGCCAACTTTATGCAGATGATGCAGTTATTTACACAGCTACCAAGACTCCGGCACAGGCTGCAGATGTGCTGTCTACAAGTATGGTTGATGTCCAAGAGTGGCTCCTCCAGAACCATCTATTGCTGAACCTTCAGAAAACAGTTTCAATGTGCTTTTCAATCAAAAAATATAACCTGCAATGTTTTAAAGTTAATATACATGATCATGACATCAGTTTAGTTACAGAATTCAAATACCTTGGCGTTGTACTAGATCCTCAACTCAAATTTAATCTTCATATAAAGAAAATTTCAAAAACAGTAAAAAAAAATCTGAACTGCTTTAAATTAATTAGATATTACATACCTTACGAAGCAGCTGTACTGTATATGCATTCTATGGTTTTTTCTCATATATCATACTGTTTGACAGTCTGGGCTCAAGCAGCCCCTTCCACAATAAGACATATAGGTTCATTATATAATCAAACCCTAAAAATCTTGGACAAAAAGCCCATTAGGTGGCATCACTGTAATATTTTAAAAAAATACAACCTATTGAGTTTTGAGAGTTTCAATGACCTCTGTTTACTGAAATTAACTTTCAAATGTTTCCATAAATCAGCACCTGAGCCACTTGCTGGTTTCATCCAAAGACAGGACAGCAGCAGAGCCACCAGGAGTTCTGTTAACAATAACTGTAAAATATTCCACCGCAGAACCACATTTGGACAAACAGCTTTCTCTATAAAGGGCAGTCACATCTGGAACACAATGCCAAATGAAATTAAAATAATAACGGACTTTAAAACATTCACTAAAAAGGTTAAAAACTGGCTGAAAAATAAACAAGAATGTACCCATGTATGAAATGATTGTCTGCAGGGTGAGAGTGAATGAAGGGAAGGAATGAATGTATTTGTTTATAGTGAGTGACGAAGGGAGGGAGGCCTGAAATAGGCAAATGTGTGTCAGGTTGTTATATTTGTGTATTTATAATATTTATAATTGTGTATTTATAATGTATTTATGTTTTTTGCATTGATGTATGTGGTTATTGTGTATTCCTTTTCTTTCCTTTTTTTTTTTTTTTCTTTTTACTTGTTTCTCCTTTCTAAAGCCCATCCAGGGACAAGAGTTGCAAATTAGCTAATAGCTATACACTCTGTGCAACACATCAGATTGATTGTCATTGATTAATTGTCTATGTTTATTGCACTGTCCCTGTCAAATAAACAAATCTATCTAAAAATCAGACAATGTGATTTTCTGGATTTTTTTTCTCATTTTGTCTCTCATAGTTGAGGTATACCTATGATGAAAATTGGAGACCTCTCTCATCTTTTAAGTGGGATAACTTGCACAATTGGTGGCTGACAATACTTTTTTGCCCCACTGTATATCCACTGCTCTTATTTATATCTTCCGTATCTTCTTAATTATTGCTCTGAGTGTTGCTATCCCTGTGCTGTTGCAATCCTGGAATTTCCCCATTGCGGGACTAATAAAGGCTTATCTTATCTTATCTTATATGTGCAGGCAACAGGTGATTTTTAAGGTGTGTTCACACCAAACGTGAATGGGTGGCGCAAATCCATACAAAGTGAATGGAAAGACGCATAGTTGCGCGTTTGCAACCACTTTAAGATTCTGCTGTCACCGGAGTAAAATTATAAACATTACACAGTAAACTAGTTAGAAAATGAAACTCACTCACCGGGAGACAGGAGGACTGGGAACTCTTCAGCTGAATCGGAATTTTGGAGTTACTGTATTTACCCACAGGTGCTGGCCACGGACGTCCTAGCAAGCTAGCAATGTAAACACCCATCATCTGTGAAGTTTTGGAGGCTTGAGACGACATTTTCAAGTGAGCCCCCGGTCGGATAATGTAAACCTAAACATGACGTTATTTGGGGAATTTCCACAGCAGGTTGAACACAGCTGCAGAAGTTTTAAAGACTACTTCGCCTGTGTGCATCTCATTATTCATGTCTGTTGGCGTGTTTACATTGATTTATAATGTAATCGTGCCGCGTGAAAAATTTGCCTGTTCGCGTTTGGAGTGAACGCATCTTAAGGGGGATTCCTCACAAATCTGCATTTTCTTCCTGTAAATGTCCAGTTTTCTCCCCATAAAGCTGCATTCTTTTTTCCTTGTAAATTTACAACCTTTTTCTTGTAGATTTTCTGAAAACTTTGCAACATTTTTCTTAAAATTTGGAACTTTTTTCTTATAAATTTGCAACTTTTTCCTCATAAATCTGCTGTTTTCCACTGTAAATTTTAAAATTTTTCCCCATAAATTTGCATTTTTTCCCAATAAATTTACAACTTTTTTCTCAAAAATTTAAATTTTTATCAAAATTAGCAACTTTTTCCCTGTAAATCTGCAACTTTTTTTCTCATAAATCTGCATTTTTTTTCCACTGTAAATTTCAAAAATTTTCCTCATAAATTTGCATTTTTTCCCCTATAAATTTCCAACTTTTTTGAAGAATTGCAACTTTTTTCTCAAAAATTGCAATTTTTCTCAAAATTAGCAACTTTTTTCCTGTAAATTTGCAACTTTTCTCATAAATTTGCATTTGTCCCCAGTAAATTTCCAGTTTTTCCCCATAAATTTGAAAAAAATTTTCCTATAAATTTCCAACTTTTTTCTCATAGATTTGCAACATTTTTTCCAAAAAATTTGCAACTCTTTTCCTCTAAATTTGCATGCTTTTTTCCTATAAATTCCCAACTTTTTTCTCAAAAATTTGCAGCATTTTTATCAAAAAATGTTCAGTTTCTTTCCAGGGGTGGCTGTGGCGCAGGTGTAATGTGGCCGACTACTAATTGGAGGGTCAGGGGTTTGGTTCCCACTTTGTCTGCAGTCTGCATGTCAAAGTGTCCTTGAGCAAGACACTGAACCCCCAGCTGGGTCAGGCCAGCGCCGGTGCATGGCAGCTCTGCCACCATCAGTGTGTGAATGTGTGGATAGCAGGATCTGTAAAGTGCTTTGGTTACCCAAAGATGAGAAAAAAGCGCTATATACTGTAAGTGAATGCCATTCACCATCCATAAACTTTTTTTCCCCTCAAAAACTTGCAATTTTTCAAGCGGGATGATTTTGGGTCATTTTGCTAACAAAGGGGATGGCATCCCCCTCATGAATGTTCTGAAGAAATCGTTTCATAAACATTTCACTGACACCTCTAGCAGCTGTGTCAGTGTGTGGAAAATAGGTTAACGTTTATTGTTGAAGTTCTGACTGGACAGATGGTTCATGAATCCAGTAAGAGCAGAGACGATGATGTTGAGGACAGATGGACATGAATGCCTCGTTGTTGCTTCAGTGTTGTTTACGGGACTAAAAACAGTTGTCGCCTGTGCATAATTATCGCTTCCAGCTGCTGAATTATGATCAGAAAATGTCTCCGGGTCAAGAGTCGAGAATGTTAACAGTTTCTGGACATGTCCCATCATTTCAGCTCGGTATGTGAAGCCCGTGGTCATTTTGGTGGAGAACAGTCAGTCCATGCAGAGCATCTTCAGTCTGGCTTAGTTCTGTTACAGGGCTGCAGTCACGGCTTCATGGGGTGTCACATACTTGGCAGGGCATGGCTGTGTATGTCTGGTGGAATTCTGAAATGACTTGGAACAACTCAAAAGACCAGCTTTGAGAAAAGAAGCCAAGGGAACTAACTGCTTATTGTCATAAGCCTCCTCATGGGCTTATACGCAGCGCACGGAGGAGGAGAAGGACGAATGGATTTACATGCAGGATTTCACCACAGCACATTTATTGAACATAAAGACAGATCCCAAAAAGGTGAAGACTTACAAAAATACACAGAAACACTTAAAGTTGGCGTTCGGGGCCAACATCGCCCAGCGAATGTATGGAGAGGAAACGTGTTAACCACGGTTGTGCCCCAGAGCCAACCTCCCTTCAACGGCGCAACAGAACCATGGCTGTGTGGAGTGGCTAACACGTCGTGATAGTGTTGACAATATTCGCTGACTGACAACACGGCAGATTATGCAAACATAACATGAATAGCTCAGGGTAGACTTAGAGTACTCCAGGATGCTTTACTGTAGCTGGAGGAGCAAACTGGCCTATGCTAAACAGTTCGTACTCACGGCACAGGAGCAGTCCAAAAAGTCCAAGTAACCGACAAACATACACCAACAACAGCTACACTGAGGGGAATGGCGACAGTGAAGCTTCCCCTCAAAAGAGAGGCCAACCATGCATCGATTAGTTCGCATGGCAATGCACAGTGGTCTAAATCATATCAAATCTGCACAGACAACTATATTGTTTTTCCTAGATGGAATTTGTAAATTAGTTCAAGAGACATCACAAAAGAAGCCATGATTATTGAGACCTCATTTTGAAGGAGCTGTACTACTCAACAAATTTTCATCTAAATTAACTGTGTGTAACACATAAAAGTGGTAACACACTTCCTTCCAGTGAAAGACAATACCCATCAACCAAATACCCTGTAACTTTGCTGCATGTGCGTCTCCATGCATCAAAAGGGGGGTACCAAAGAAATTAATTAGAAAATTAATTAGAAAAATCCTCAGAAAAATAGATAATACATAAAAAATATCAATAAATGATCAATAATGAAGAGAAAAATATAAATGAAACCGCATGGTAATGAAATCACAACATTCAATAGGAGAAGTTAAAAGTTACATCAATAAATTTCCAGATATTTAAGAAAATATCTGTAGATTATTGTAAAGGAAATATCATGTTTATAAGAAACAAGGTAAACTGATAAGGAAGAAAACAATGAAAATTTATGAGAAAAGTTCCAAATGTCTAAGGAAAGTCCAATTTGTGCTGAATTTATGTTTTACTGTGGGACTTAATTTAGAATCTACTACAAAGACAATACAGATTCTCACTCAATTAAGGGAACAATGCTTTAGGGAGCTCAAAGCAAAATAATTTAGATCTGGGGCGCGCAAGGATCAGGAGGGCATTTGGCACTCCCATACAGGTAAGATCGCTGCTTTAGCAGCTTTGCTTCTTTTGTTACGCAAGGAAACTCACTCTGTAGGTCACAGACGACACAAGGACCTACATGATAAGATTTCTCAGCGCTGGTGGCACCCACACCTTGCTGACGTTTGTAAATATGATGTAAATATTTGTTCCATTTGTACAGAATACAACCCAAAATTAACTTAATTAAAAAAAACAAAAGCCTAAACAAACTAAGAGCCTTATCGGACAAACTAAAAGTTCAATCTGGCATTGACAATCATGTAGGTAGTTGGTTTGATAATATATTTGGCAAATGGGAAAAAAATATTTAAGGGGTCCTTGTAAGCATTATCATTAGTTTATTGATCTTTGTCTTCTGTGAATGTTGTTGTATTCCCATAATTAAACAACTTGCTGAAAGAACTATTTCAGCAGCTTTCTCTTGCAAGGATCCTCCTCTATACCAAGGTGTCCAGGAAGCTTCCCACTTGCTTTCTGACTGTGAGGATGGCGATGAAGTTGTGCCACGACTGGACCTGGACAAGGACTTTGAAGACGCGCCGGAAATACTTTAGGGCCTGCAATAGGGTCTACAATGCACACCTACATGATGTTAGCATTTGCTTCGCTGTGCCTCTGCCCCACAGGTTTCTTTTGTGAGATATGATTCATGGGATGTAGATGCGTATAGGGGGATAGATTATTTTGATATATTTTACACATACAGAATTGTTAGCCATATTGACCCACAATGTTTGCACCACACCTTATGTCCACCGGAGAGATGGCGACCTGAAGGGGGGCAGGTCCACGTGACTGCTGGGAGGGGACATCAGTTACATATAGAAACTTAGAAACACTACACTCAGGGGCTAGAGTAGGGTTATGAGATGGGTTTATGCCCATCTCAACAGGGGGAGATGCAAAAACGTGAATATAAGTTGCTACTAAGTTAGTGAAGTGGGCACCTCAACAGGGGGAATCGTTGGTAAATTTCTGATGCCCTTGTCTGTCTGAGAATGTTGGTTATTCTGCAACTATGTTTCTCCAACCTTCATCCTGCTTGCTTTGAGAATGTCAGTTATTCTGTAACTATGGTTTTCATCCTTCATCCTGCTTGCTTTGCATGCCACACTGCTGCCGTTAGATTACATCCAAGGACTCACTCGCTGAAACCAGATAGAATCAGCTCTGCCCTCAGCTGAGTTGGCACATAGTGGAAGGACACTGATACACGTGAGGGGAGCCCTCCCTCCTGCGCGAGGGAGTGGCAGAGTTCTATAAAAACCATAGGACCCACTTCTCGAGCAGCACTCTCTCTTGATACATCTTGAGAGTTGTGCTCCGGTGCTGTATCTTGTACCATACCTCAGCTTCAGTGAAATAAGTGAAACTATACTTCACCTCTCTGTCTGGTTATTTAGCCTTTGTATAAAAGAACTGGAGGTTAAGACATTTTAGCGCAACAGGTACAAATGGACACATGTAGATAAGGTACAGATTTGCTAGAATTAAAGGTGCAAAAATATTATAAGATGCCAATTTAAAAATTCAAAAAGTCACCATCCCCCCATCCCATTCATGGGTGTAAATCAAGGGGGGACAGGGCTATGGTTAGAGCTAACCCTCACCCTCCTGCCTGGTAAAAAGAGAGAACTGTACCTCCAGTGTCATAATCAACCTTTTCATATCAGGCTACAGAACTGGACAAAAAATGACTATGAACCACTGTAGAAATGCAGGGTTTCCATTGGTAACATTTCTGCGTGGCGGTCCGCCACACCAGAAACTGAACCGCCATGCCAAGAAAAATTTAGGCCTGTAATTTTAAAAAAAGAGCTACACAGGAACCAATTTTAAAAAGAGGAAAAAGAGCATTAAAAGAGCCACATACAGCTCAAGAGCAGCCGGTTTGCCACCCCTGACACATATATAGTCATAAAAAAATTAGGACACCCCATTAAATATTCAGTTCTTCATTAAGAAATGGTCACATATCTATGTTTAACCTTGTTTTTTTTAATTTGCATTTTTTTTAACATTTATTTTAGCCATTTTAAGTGGGAATGAGTGTGGGGGTGTCCTAAAAAAGATGGGGGTGTCCTAATTTATTCCTCACTATTTGTTTAGAATTACATTGTACAGAAAATTTGAAAAAAGTCTTTAATTAATTTTTAATTGTTTAGTTTTATTACATGAGTCTCCCAGTATTTTTAACATTGATATTAAATATCCATATGTCCAAATATGTAAAAAAAAAACAAACAAACACAGGCTTATACAGGGTGTCCTAATTTTGTCACAAGACTGTATGTTTTTGGCTAAGAAAATAAATTAAGGGATGTCACTCAGCAAGCGAACAATGCACAACAAAATCACTTGTGGCATCGGGAGTCCGGGAGCATGCCACCTATAAAGCAGACAAAAATGTCTGCATTTTTTAAACACTCCCGGGTGGTGAAGATGGCAGCAGCAGCTCTCCTGCTCCTGTTTGCTTTGATGCTGGTCCCTACTAATTAAATGAGAGTCACTGGCGTTTTTACAAGTTTAATTTTGTCACTCCGTGTCAGACTCAGCACAGATCAGTGGTTGGTTGGAATCTATAGTTCACTGGTTGTTACTCTTGTCCTCAGTGTCATGGTCTGGGGCATGATCTTAGGGATCATGCCCACATTTTATGTTTATTTTTTGCCTCTCTGTGCTCAACATTATGATTATTATGATTATTTGCCTTTCATCCTCTGTTATTGTCCTTGGTGTTCACCAGTCTGTCGTCATCCCTTGTCCTCACCCTTTGTTTCTCTGTGCTGTGATTATTATTTGTGTTTTGGTCCCTGTGTGCTCTGTATGTGCAGCCCCACCCATCCTGTGCTGTCTTCCTTGGCCTTGATTGTTCTCACCTGTGGTCTCTTCCCTGCTGCCCCTGATTGTTTGCTCAGCTGTCTCACGTTTGTATTAATCAGTTCCCCTGTTTATGTCAGTTTGTGCTTGTGCTCTGTCTGGCTTCATCTTTGTTGATTCCCTTGATTACCTGTGCTCCTACTGTTCTCTAGTTGATTCTCCGTGAGTTTATTTTGCCTCATGGTCTCTTGGGTTGTTTTCAGCCCCCATGCTGCCATTTGTTTCTCTTTGAGATTTGTTAAATAAATCATTATTTGCACCTAAATCCTGCCTGCGCTCATGGCTCCTACCTCTAAACTCTCATCTGCCCGGAGGGCAGATTATGACACTCGGTTTTCACGAACTAGGTTGCAAAATGCACCCGACATAATTAGTCTACCATTTTTTTTTTCATGTCGGCACGCAATAGTTTATATTTAAAAGAAGAGTGCGGTGTGTGTGTTAAGTTTTTTCGGAGGGAGCTGTCACGGACAAAAAAAAAAAAAAAGAGTAGCAGAGGTGCCTGTTAATGTGAGCTGAACCGGGATGTAGAAACGAGCACAGAGGGGAGCTGAACAAGGACTGCACTGAACCACTGTTTCCAGCAGATGGTCAGAGCATTGCAGACTCAGCGTGAGAGTGAGTAAAAAAGTGCTCTCTTTCTTCTTGCTCGTGCATCTCTTCCTCACATATGGTAAATGGCATTCACTTGTACAGTGGTGTGAAAAAGTATTTGCCCCTTCCTGATTTCTCATTTTTTTGTATGTTTGTCACACTTAAATGTTTCAGATGAAACAAATTTGAACAAGTAAAGGTTAGCACTGTGGCAGCACAGTTGGCCGGGGGATCGCGGGGATCGTGAGATCGTGGGTTCGATCCCTGCCCCCGACCAACAGTGATCTGTGTGGAGTTTGCATGTTCTCCCCGTGTTGCGCGAGTTTACTCTGGGATTTCTCCGGTTTCCTCCCACATGCCAAAAACATGCAGGTTAGGGATACGGGGCGCTTGCGCACGCAGCGACCGGCAGCTGGTGGCTTGTCACCAGACTGCAAAACAAATCTACCTACGGGTACAAAACAAGTAACAAAAAAAAAAAAAATGCAGTTTTTAAATGAAGGTGTTTATGATTAAGGTGAAAAAATCCAAACCTACATGGCCCTGTGTGAAAAAGTGATTGCCCCTAAACCTAATAACTGGTTGGGCCACCCTTAGCAGCAACAACTACAATTGAGCATTTGTAATAACTGGCAATGAGTCTTTTACAGCACTGTGGAGGAATTTTGGCCGACTCATCTTTGCAGAATTGTTGTAATTCAGCCACACTGGAGGGTTTTCGAGCATGAACAATCTTTTCAAGGTCATGCCACAGCATCTCAATCGGATTCAGGTCAGGACTTTGAATAGGCCACTAAAAAGTCTTCATTTTGTTTTTCTTAAACCATTCAGAGGTGGACTTGCTGGTGTGTTTTGGATCTTTGTCCTGCTGCAGGACCAAAGTACGCTTCAGCTTGAGGTCACAAACAGATGACATTCTCCCTCAGGAATTTTTGGTAGACAGCAGAATTCATGATTCCACTTACCACAGCAAGTCTTCCAGGTCGTGAAGCAGCAAAACAACCCCAGACCATCACACTACCACCACCATATTTTACTGTTGGTATGATGTTCCTTCTCTGAAATGCTGTTAGTTTTACGCCAGATGTAATGGGACACACACCTTCCAAAAACTTCAATTTTTGTCTCGTCAGTCCACAGAGTATTTTCCCAAAAGTCTTGGGGATCATCAAAGATGTTTTCTGGTAAAACTGAGATGAGCCTTTATGTTCTTTTTGCTCAGCAGTGATTTTTGTCTTTGAACTCTGCCATGCAGGCCATTTTTTCCCGTCTCTTTCTTATGGTGGAGTCATGAATACTGACCTTAACTGAGGCAAGTGAGGCCTGCAGCTCTTTGGATGTTGTGGGGTCTTTTGTGACCTCTTGGATGAGTCGTCGCTGCGCTCTTGGGGTACAGACGTGGACAAAATTGTTGGTACCCCTCTGTTAATGAAAGAAAAACCCACAATGGTCACAGAAATAACTTGAATCTGACAAAAGTGGTAATAAATAAAAATTCTATGAAAATTAACCAATGAAAATCAGACAATGTTTTTGAATTGTGGTTCAACAGAATTATTTTAAAAAACAAACTCATGAAACAGGCCTGGACAAAAATGATGGTACCCTTAACTTAATATTTTGTTGCACAACCTTTTGAGGCAATCACTGCAATCAAACGATTTCTGTAACTGTCAATGAGACTTCTGCACCTCTCAGCAGGTATTTTGGCCCACTCCTCATGAGCAAACTGCTCCAGTTGTCTCAGGTTTGAAGGGTGCCTTCTCCAGACGGCATGTTTCAGCTCCTTCCACAGATGTTCAATAGCATTTAGATCAGGGCTCATAGAAGGCCACTTTAGAATAGTCCAATGTTTTGCTCTTAGCCATCTTGGGTGTTTTTAGCTGTGTGTTTTGGGTCATTATCCTGTTGCAGGACCCATGACCTGCGACTGAGACCAAGCTGTCTGACACTGGGCAGCACATTTCTCTCTAGAACACCTTGATAGTCTTGAGATTTCATTGTACCCTGCACAGATTCAAGACACCCTGTGCCAGATGCAGCAAAGCAGCCCCAGAACATAACAGAACCTCCTCCATGTTTCACAGCAGGGACAGTGTTCTTTTCTTGGTATGCTTCATTTTTGCGTCTGTGAACATAGAGCTGATGTGCCTTGCCAAAAGTTCCAGTTTTGTCTTGTCTGTCCATAGGACATTCTCCCAGAAGCTTTGTGGCTTGTCAACATGCAGTTTGGCAAATTCCAGTCTGGCTTTTTTATGATTTGTTTTCAACAGTGGTGTCCTCCTTGGTCGTCTCCCATGAAGTCCACTTGGGCTCAAACAATGACGGATGGTGCGTTCTGACACTGATGTACTGTACCTTGACCTTGGAGTTCACCATGAATGTGTTTAGAGGTTGTTCTGGGCTCTTTTGTTCCCATTTGTATTATCCGTCTCCTCCTGCGGCCACGTCCAGGGAGGTTGGCTACAGTCCCGTGGATCTTAAATTTCTGAATAATATGTGCAACTGTTGTCACAGGAACAGCAAGCTGCTTGGAGATGGTCTTATAGCCTTTACCTTTAACATGCTTGTCTATAATTTTCTTTCTAATCTCCTGAGACAGCTCTCTCCTTTTCTTCCTCTGGTCCATGTTTAGTGTGATACACACCATGTCACCAAACAGCACAGTGACTACTTGTCACCCTTTAAATAGGCCGACTGACTGATTACAAGTTTGTAGACACCTGTGATGTTAATTATAGGACACATCTTGGTTGAACATGTCCCTATGGTCACATTACTTTCATAGGGGTATCATCATTTTTGTCCAGGCCTGTTTCATGAGTTTGTTTTTTTAAATAATTCTGTTGAACCACAATTCAAAAGCATTGTCTGATTTTTATTTATTACCACTTCTGTCAGATTCAAGTTATTTCTGTGACCATTGTAGGTTTTTCTTTCATTAACAGAGGGGTACCAACAATTTTGTCCACATCTGTAATTTTGGTCGGCCGGCCCCTCCTGGGAAGGTTCACCACTGTTCCATGTTTTCATCATTTGTGGATAATGGCTGTCACTGTGGTTCACTGGAGTCCCAAAGCTTTAGAAATGGCTTTGTAACTTCCAGACTGATAGATGTCAATTACTTTGTTTCTCATTTTTCCTGAATTTCTTTGAATCGCAGCATGATGTCTATCTTTTGAGGATCTTTTGGTCTACTTCATTTCGTCAGGCAGGTCCTATTTAAGTGATTTCTTGATTGAGAACAGGTGTGGCATTAATCAGGCCTGGGTGTTGCTAGAGAAATTGAACTCAGCTTTCCAAAGATGTGATAAACCATAGTTAATTTATGTTTTAATGGGGGAAATCACTTTTTCCACAAAGGGCCACGTAGGTTTGGATTTTTTTTTTTACCCTTCATAATAAACACCTTCATTTAAAAACTGCATTTTGTGTTTCCTTGTGTTATCTTTGTCTAATATTTAAATTTGATGATCTGAAACATTTAATGTGACAAACATACAAAAAATTGAGAAATCAGGAAGGGGGCAAACACTTTTTTCACACCACTGTATAGCGCATTTTACTCATCTTTGGAGGACCAATGCGCTTTTATAGATCCTGCTGTCCACCCATTCACACACACATTCATGCACTGATGGCTGCGGAGCTGCCATACAAAGCCACTGGCCTGACCCACCAGGAGCAACTGGGGGTTCAATGTCTTGCTAAAGGACACTTCGACATGCAGACTGTAGACAAAGTGGGAATCGAACCACTGACCCTCCCATCAGTAGTTGGCCACACTACACCTGCGCCACAGCCACCCCACACACATATCTCTCAAACCGTTCGTCACACTGACCTCAGATTTTATAAGTGCTTTGCTGAGGTTACGTGGATGTGCATCCCCGAGCATGGAGTTGTTCAGTCAAAACATGTAATTTTTATCAATAAAAGTTTAGCCACCGTTCTGTGTCCTCATGCCCTGGCTTCTGGAAGTTGGGGCGGAGGTTTGGATTGACTCCGTACTGATTGAATAATACACTGCATCACGACTAGTCACCTCAGCACTCCATGAACAAAACAAGGAAGTGAAAAGCGACACATTGGACGAGAAAAGATAATATTGAAGGTTTAATGCTTAAAAAAAATTATACCATAAAGTTGCCGTGATTGTGTAGGTCTAAAGGATAATTCGGCATATGTGGAGAACACGAGGCGTGCAAGCAGATGGGGAGGAGTGCCAGCGGGGACCCAGGGTCTGACAAAGAACACCGGTTTATCCAACACAGAACACACCGTGAGAAGCAGCGGCCTGACTAGCGGACCGTGGTCCTTCGTGGGGAGGCAAGCCCAGCCTGCCCGGTCGGTGGTAGATGGGAGTCCTGACTGCTGCTCCACCCATGTGGTACCACTGACCTTTGCAGGACTGCGAGTCCCTGATGGTGCTCCTCCTGCCTGAGTATCTAAAAATTAAAAACTTAATAATAATACTGCCATGACTGTGGAGCAGAATGGCCAGAATGACTTAATAATAATAGTTTAATTTTATATAGCACCTTTCAAGAAACCCAAGGTCATTTCCCAAACAAACAAATAATAGACACAGACAAACATAAAACAAGTTAGGCAGGAAATAACAACAACAACAACAATAATAATAATAATAATAATAATAATAATAATAATAATAAATTTTATTTCTAGGTGCCTTTCAACCCCCTAGGTCACCTTACAAAGAGCATTAACACATTAAAAACAGCTTTAAAATGCAATAACAAAACTTAAGTAAAAACCAAGAACAGCGAATTAAAGGTAGATTATCAAAGGGAATAAGCCTGTTTAAACAAGTAAGTTTTGAATCTGGATTTAGATAATGGAAGAGAGTCAATGTTGCGAATGGCTGGTGGAACTGAGTTCCAGAGCGACTGAAGGCTCTATATCCCATAGTGATGAGGCGGGCAGAAGGAACGACGAGGTGAAGGGAAGAAGAGGACCTGAGAGAGCGACTAGGGGTGACAATGTGGAGGCGTTCAGACAGGTGTGGCAGGGCCAGGTTATGAAGGGCTTTGAAGGTGAGGAGCAGTATCTTAAAATTTATTCTGTCCTTTATTGGGAGCCAGATGCTGAAGGACAGAGGTAATGTGTTCTATGGGTGGAGTACGAGTGATGAGCTGGGCAGCAGCGTTCTGAAGGAGCTGTAGCTTGTAGAGGGATTTATTTGGGAGACCAAAGAGAAGTGAGTTGCAGTAGTCAATGCGGGAAGTAACAAGGCTATGGATAAGGATGGCAGCAGTGTGCGGAGTGAGGGAGGGACGCAGTCGGTAAATGTTACCAATATGAAAATAGGCGGACCGTCTTGTTCCTGCAGGAACAAGTATCTTTTCAGCCTGTATTTAAAAGACTCCAAGGTTGGTGCCTGGTGAACTGTCAGAGGAAGTGAGTTCCACAGTGTAGGAGCTGCCAGACTGAAGGCCCTGTTCCCAAAGGTTCTCCTGCAAGTATGGGGAATGGAGAGGAGACCTAGGTCAGCAGACCAAAGGTTCCAAGAGGGGTGGTGAACATGGAGGAGATCGGACAGGTACTGTGGAGCCAGTGCATGAAGGGACTTGTAGGTGAGGAGAAGTTTGAAAATGATATGGAATTTAAAGGGGAGCCAGTGCCATTGTTTCAGAGTAGGGGTGATGTGCTGCCATGGTTTGGTCCAAGTGAGAACCCTGGCAGCTGAGTTTTGAACATGTTGCAGTCTGTCCAGAGATTTATTGGTGACCCTGTGGAGGATGGCGTTACAGTAGTCCAGGCGTGAGGTTACGAAGCCATGTATTGGAGTTTCTGCAACAGAATCAGGGAGTGATGGTCGAAGTCTGGAGATATTTTTCAGGTGGAAGAAGGCAGCTTTGGTGACAGATTTAATGTGAGTGTCGAAAGACAGAGTGGCGTCTATAAAACTTAACGACCAAACACGACACTAAAGTGCTCAAATAATCAAATAAATCATTTTTAAATATTTACAGACAAATGGGCAGCACTGATGCAACAGTTGCAGTCAAACAGGCCCTTCTGCTGTGTATAATAATGTTGCCTGTTTTGTAGTTAATTCAATTGATTACAGTTTTAAAAACATTTTAATAACAAAATATCGCTAAAATATAAAATGTTGCACTACAATGGGTCTCAAATATTTGTAAACGTATCTTGTTATAGTACTGCATGAGTTCTTCTTTCAGCTGCTCCCTTCAGGGGTCTCCACAGCGGATCATCTGCCTCCATCTCACCCTATCCCTTCATCTTCCTCTGTAACACCAACCCTCTCCATGTTCTCCTTCACTACATCCATGAATCTTCTCTGTGGTCTTCCTCTTTTCCTCCTGTCTGGCAGCTCCATCTTCAACATCCTTTGTCCAATATAGCCACTATCCCTCCTCTGCACATGTCCAAACCATCTCAGCCTTGACTCTCTTACTTTGTCCCCAAAGTGCTCAACCTGAGATGTCCCTCTGATATACTCATTTCTAATCTTGTCCCTCCTAGTCACTCCCAATGATGATACATAGAAGAAATTCAATATTACACTGAACTCCATCAATGAACAGTGATATAAACTAAAATAATTATGATGGCTGAACAACTCCCATTCAAAGTGAAGATACACTATTATGAATATAAGTCATAAAAGATCAGATAAATAAGTGATCTGACAAACAAATAAACAAGGGACCCAAAACGGTCACTAATATTAGATGTCCCATTTGTTTTCAATAATTAGGTATTCTATAATTAATATTCACACAATCAAATAAATCTTAGTGTTCAGTCCCTTTTATATTTGTCAAAGTCTAACATGTGATTGCCTACATATAGCCTACACCTCTTTGTATTCCACTTTCAAACACAGCCTACATTTGGGCCTTTAAAGCCTAATTGGGATACCTGTTTCAGACAGGAATACTGCCATTCTACAGGCAATGCACTAGTTTTATTTCATTTTATTTTTCTATATAGTGCTAGAAAACCCTGATTCCTTTACGAGTTAGTCGTTGTCAACCTTCACACTGCCCCCCCCCAAAGGCTGTAAACCTAGGGGAAACACTGTTTCCACTCTGTCGCTGTGCTGCGACTGTAGTCTCTTCACCAACCACTACAATATTAAATAATTTATGTTCATTTTTATGTATCTGGTAAGTTATAATGACCCAAATTCACAAAATCAATGGCTTAAATCTGTTAAAGACACACTCTGACAGCTCTAAAACCACCTCAAAAACCAATGTGTATTGCCCAAAATAGTATTTTGTGGGTTTTTATACACAGAAAAAATTTCATTGCCTTAGAATGGCTTGGAAAGAGCTTTCACCTACTTAAAAATGTGCAGATCTATGAATATTCTAATTAGCTCTGCCTCCACCCGTACTCCCCCCCACCAGTAGCTTGAAGAAGATGAGGACTCTCAGAAGACAATCCAACTTGTGGAAGTGAAAAATCGTAACAAGGTTTCCATAGGTGAATCTGTGGAAGGATCATTCTCAGTGGAGCGGAGAGTAGCTGCCCGGCCCGACATGGAGGCTGGAAGGCTCCCTGCTGGTCTCTGGTTACCCACTCACTGTGGATCGCCTCACTGGGGGCTGGTGAGCAGTTTGCCTTGGTCCAGTGCGCCCACCAGTTGGCTCCCAGCCAAGGCAAACTGCTCGCCATCCCTCAGTGAGGCGATCCGCAGTGAGTGGGTAACAAGAGATCGCTCCTACGGGGGAAGATGGAGGAGCCAAGGAGCGCTTGGCTCTTTCAGAGCACTCGCCTCGGTCCGCTGCGCCCACCAGCCAGCTTCCAGTCAAGGCGAAGTGCTCACCGGCCCTCAGCGAGGCGACTCACAGTGAGACCACTCCTTTGGGCTTTGGAGCATGTTCTGGTCCAGTGCGCCTGCCACGGGAGCCCTCCAGCCGGGCAGTGACTCTCGGCTCCACTGAGCACAATCCTTCCTCAGGTATGACGATACTCACCCCGGCCGTTGTGCTACGCACACTAGGGCCATCTTGCCCAGCATGTATGCTGCAAACCCGTCTCCTCCCTGCTCTTTTAACAGGGACACTGAAGTTTTCCCAAATAAAATTAATCATTGCTATTGTGGTCTATATTAATCATATATCCCATAACCTACATATGTATAAGCATGTGAGAATGTTTGGTGATTACATATGTAAAACGACTTCACACCTCAGAACAGGACAAAGGGTCTCAACCGCCAGTGAAGATCAAAGAGCATCCGAGGCACTGCGGTGGAGACCAGATAGGTCGCCCTGACCTCCCAGGGCCAGGTGGAGGGGTACGGAGACAAAGGAGGATAATTAAGTTAATGGGGGATGTCAGCTTTGTATGCATGTCTTCTGTTGTGTGTGAGTATAAGTACACAGAGACGAATGTGTTCGCTCTCTTACTTCTTCTGCTGCTGCACTAGATGAGACTTGTTAGAGGGGCAAAGCTGATAATAAACTTTGGTTTATAAGTCACATCGCCTCGTCATTCCGAGCTCTTCTACACTGGTGACCCTGACGCGAGGATGGACCAGAGGCGTTCCCCAGCGATCGACTCATCTGTGGCGACCCAGGCAGACGCCGGCGCCCATGCAGACAGGGGAACAGATGGATGAGGTTCCCCCATGGCAGAAGTGATAGAGAGGGCTCAACCGAGCACCAGCACCGCTGTGAGAGCCGAAGGAAGACACTCTCACCCTGCGGACACATCAGTGACGGTCCACACAAATGCCGTCACCGTCAAGCTGCCGGACTTCTGGCAGGAAGACCCCGCCTCGTGGTTTCAGCAAGCTGAAGCCCAGTTTGCACTTGCGGGCATCACGGCTGACGATACAAAGTTCTATCACATCGTCGCCAAACTCGACGCCGCCACTTCGAGATGTGCGCGGAGCATCATCCAGCGGCCGCCGGCCCAGGACAAATACAGAGAACTGAAAGCGACCATCGTGCCGAATTTCGTCCCCTCTGCCGAGGAGAGAGCCGAGAGGATCCTGGCGGTCTACGGCCACAGAGGATGCAGACCCAAGGCCCTCATGGAGGACCTGCTGCAACTTAAAGAAGAGGACAATGACAATTTCCTCTTCCAATTTATATTCCTCAGTACGCTGCCGCCACACATGAGAGGGACGCTTGCCAACATGCGATGCAGCACCCAGCAAGACTTCCGCACGCTGGCTCGCGAAGCGCAGCAACTCGTCAGCACCTGCAGGGAACAGACACCCACAGCAGCATCCGCAGACCTCAACGCCGATGTCCGGAGCCACGGGGAGCCACAAACCAATGAGCAGAATCCGCCCGCCATGGCAGCGACACGGCCAAGACGTAACAGACGGAGCGACGTCTGTTATTACCACCACCGCTTCGCCGAGAAGGCTTACAAATGCCTTCCCCCCTGCAAATTCACAATTTCGGGAAGACGCCAAAGCCGAGAACCGTTAACAGTGGCAGTTCTCGGCGAAAAAAGCAAGCTTCTATATGTGACGGACGGACACACCGGCAAGCAGTTCCTCATTGACACAGGAGCTCAACTGAGTTTTATCATGCCCTCCCAAACAGACCGGGCCATGGGCCCCCGGGGCAATGGAGCGGTGGCAGCCAACGGCTCCATCATCGACACTTTTGGCGAGAGGAACCTGCCCCTCCGCATCCACGGCCGCAACTACAGATGGACATTTGTTGTAGCGGCGGTGAGTTTTAACTTGTTGGGCGCAGATTTTTTGTGTGCACATGGGTTATTAGTCGATCTAGCGAACAGACGCTTGGTTAATGCACTGTCCTTTGCTTCTATTCCCTGCTCAGCTCGAGTTTCTCCACCACCCGTGCAGGCCAGCGTCACTACAGCAGGAGGTAAGTTTGATCAACTCCTCACCCAATTTCCAGCACTCACAATTCCCAAATTCTCAGCTACAGTGGCTAAGCACGGGGTCGAACACTTTATCCCCACAACGGGCCCACCCGTATTCGCCAAAGCTCGGCGCTTAGACGCGACCAAGCTCGCCATAGCTCGGGACGAGTTTACCACCCTTGAAAAACTAGGCATTATCAGGCGCTCAAAAAGCCCCTGGGCGTCACTGCTTCACATGGTCCTGAAATCCGACGGTTCTTGGAGACCGTGCGGTGATTACCGCAGATTAAACAATGCGACAGCGCATGACCGCTACCCTATTCCTCACATCCAAGATTTTTCACTACATCTGGCGGGTGCGCGCATTTTTTCAAAAATAGACCTGGTCCGCGGCTATCATCAAGTCCCCGTTAGAGTGGAAGACATTGCTAAAACAGCTGTAATAACCCCCTTCGGTCTTTTTGAATTTTTGCGGATGCCTTTTTGCCTCAAAGGCGCTGCTCAAACTTTTCAGCGGATGATGGACACAGTATTACGCTACCTCCCTTTCGTGTTCGTCTACCTCGACGATATGCTGGTAGCCAGCTCGTCTGAGGAAGAACACGAACAGCATCTCACTATGGTTTTTCAGAGACTAGAAGAGCACGGGTTAATAATCAATCCAGCCAAATGCAAATTCAGCGTGCCACAAATTGATTTTTTGGGACACAGAGTTTCACCGAAGGGGGCAGTCCCACTGCCAGACAAAGTTCATGCAGTAAAAAGTTTCCCACGGCCACAAACGGTCAAATCGCTGCATGAATTTTTGGGAATGGTTAATTTTTACAACCGTTTCCTCCCCCGCGCAGCTCAGCTCATGCAGCCCCTATATGACACGCTCAGAAAACAAAAATCTTCCAACGCGGTCGAATGGACCCCGGAGCGCGAACGCGCCTTCGCGGAAGTAAAAAGTGCCCTAGCTAATGCCACATTGTTGGTTCACCCTGATCCCTCGGCCCGCATTGCGCTAACCACAGACGCTTCAGACCTGGCCATAGGGGCGGTTGTAGAACAACATGTCGGCGGAACCTGGCAACCTTTGGCATTTTTCAGCAAATCGCTAAACCAAACTGAGCGTAAATACAGCACCTTTGACAGGGAGCTGCTAGCGCTTCATTTATCCATCCGCCACTTCCAGTTCTGGTTGGAGGGGCGGCGTTTCACGGCTTTTGTAGACCACAAACCGCTCACCTTTGCGATGGCTAAAATTTCTGAACCGTGGTCAGGCAGGCAACAAAGACAGCTAGCTGTGATTTCAGAGTTCACCACAGACATTCGACATGTGGCAGCCAAACTTAACGTGGTAGCAGACTGCCTCTCTCGCGTTGTGACATTGCCAGAGCGCGAGGAGGCAGATTATACTACCTCAGCCGCAGAACTCTTCGCCAATGCGGACACATACGCAGCCCCAATCCACGTAGGGATAGATTATGCAGCCATGGCGGAAGAGCAAAGTAGTAACGCGGACGTGCGCGCACTCCTGTCTGGACCAACAGGGTTAAGGCTGGAGGAAAGGGGTTTACGCGACAGTGTGCCCCCCCTAATATGTGACATCTCAACCGGCCGACCTCGCCCGGTAGTCCCAGCTGCATGGCGCCGCCGTATTTTCGACTCAATTCACTCCCTCGCGCACCCAGGTGTGCGCGCTTCGGTTAAAATGGTTGCTGAAAAGTTTGTGTGGCCTGGCCTGCGCAAAAACGTAAAAGAATGGGCAAAGACTTGCATTTCTTGTCAGCGCGCCAAAATACACAAACACACAAAAGCCCCTCTAGAGCCTTTTCGAATCCCTGCTAGAAGGTTCGACCACGTTCATGTCGACCTCGTAGGACCACTACCTTCCTCCCAAGGTTTCACACATCTGTTAACAATGATAGACCGCACTACGCGCTGGCCGGAGGCGGTCCCTCTGGCGTCAACCACAGCGGAGGAAGTCGCTCGCGTTTTTTTGACAAACTGGGTGGCACGTTTCGGCGTCCCATCGGACGTCACGTCCGATAGGGGGCCTCAATTTGTCTCAGAGCTTTGGTCAGCCATGGCCAGCAGCTTAGGAGCGACAATTCACCGCACCACCGCTTATCACCCTCAGGCTAATGGGTTATGCGAGCGTTTTCACAGGTCTCTTAAGGCCGCCCTCAGAGCCTCACTAACGGATACAAATTGGGTAAATAAACTTCCTTGGGTTTTATTGGGGTTGCGTGCTGCACCTAAAGAGGATCTAGACGCCTCCCCAGCAGAAATAGTTTTTGCACAACCTCTCAGGCTCCCAGGTGAATTTTTACCAGAGAACCCAGAGCCAGGGCATCTTCCAGCCCCGAGGTTTTTAGGCAGCAACGGACCGGACTCTCTCCCCGGGCCGGCACATCACTCTTTTCCACGGGTTTTTGTCCCCCAAGCTTTAAAAAACGCTGAATTCGTTTTTGTTAGGCATGAAGCTTTAAAACCAACCTTCCGCCCACCATACGATGGACCATTCAGAGTGCTGGAACCTGGTGATAAGCATTTTGTGCTTGATTTTGGGGACAGAAAAGAAACAGTCAGCATTGACAGACTTAAACCTGCCTTCTTGTTGAGAGACGAGCCTGCACGGTTGGCGAGAGCACCTCGGCGGGGTAGACCCCCAAGAGAAAAGACTCAGCCCCCCTGCAGGGAACAAATAATCATTCTCCTTCCCAAGCTGCAGATTCCTTACAGGAGGGTCCCACCAGGACGCCCGAACGGACCCACAGCAGATTCGGAAGAAGATTAAAGCCCAGACGGCACAAGGACTGATGCAAACTACTCAAAAGTTGTTCACTAATTGTGCTGTAACAGTTTAGGACTGACTTGTGATATTACTATGCTGTTATGATTACCACTGAATTCTCTACAGGAGCATAGCTGCTGGAAAGTTTCTTCTTTGTCAAGAGGTGTAGCAGTTAGTATGTCATAATAATTATCTTAAACTGTGAATTTTCCTATTGTCCTTTTCTTAGTCGTTTGGGGGGGGCTGTGGTCTATATTAATCATATATCCCATAACCTACATATGTATAAGCATGTGAGAATGTTTGGTGATTACATATGTAAAACGACTTCACACCTCAGAACAGGACAAAGGGTCTCAACCGCCAGTGAAGATCAAAGAGCATCCGAGGCACTGCGGTGGAGACCAGATAGGTCGCCCTGACCTCCCAGGGCCAGGTGGAGGGGTACGGAGACAAAGGAGGATAATTAAGTTAATGGGGGATGTCAGCTTTGTATGTATGTCTTTTGTTGTGTGTGAGTATAAGTACACAGAGACGAATGTGTTCGCTCTCTTACTTCTTCTGCTGCTGCACTAGATGAGACTTGTTAGAGGAGCAAAGCTGATAATAAACTTTGGTTTATAAGTCACATTGCCTCGTCATTCCGAGCTCTTCTACAGCTATCGTATTTTCATGTCTGTGGGTAAGAAATGTAATTTAAAAGAGGATTTCTTGCTCACAGCCAAAAACTGAACACGTACGCAGGGCTGAAAAGTTCATAGTGGTCAAATTTGACCAAATGTGGTTTATTTTTCAACATCATCTCCCTTTCAGTCCACACAGTTCTTCCATCTGTGTTGCAGCGCTTGGATCCCTGTGATTGAAAAATAGACCACATTTGGTCAAATTTGACCACTATGAACTTTTCAGCCCCCCTTATAAAATCTGCCATCTTTCCCAACTTGTAAAAAGATGAGCTCCTGCCTGCTCTTCCACTCCTCCCTCTTCCCCTGAAAGAGTCAAGAAGGGATCTCAGTGCTTAGCCTGACTGGTTATAACATTAACCAATCAGCCTAAAGCTGAATTCACACTACAACATTTGGACTGACTTTTACTGACATTTTGGCAAACGTCTGGCTCTGCTGGCAAAAGCTAATGAGAGCTGGTCTTTGTTGGCAAACTCTGGCGAAAGCTGTGTTCTTTGAAAATTTTCAGCATGCTGAAAATTTGACGATGTTTGGAAATACATTTGGTGAAAGTTGTGCTCAGTTTGTAAAAGTTCTTGAGCGCTGGGCTGTTATGCAGAGTTTACCTAAGTCAGTCTAAGCTAAAGCTGTGTTCACACTATAGCGTTTGGACCGACTTTTACAGACGTTTT
Source organism: Pholidichthys leucotaenia (assembly GCA_020510985.1). Classification (NCBI taxonomy): domain Eukaryota; kingdom Metazoa; phylum Chordata; class Actinopteri; order Cichliformes; family Pholidichthyidae; genus Pholidichthys; species Pholidichthys leucotaenia. The sequence continues at coordinate 192,062,190 of CM035843.1, read as the reverse complement.
GAAAAATCAGAGAAACTAGTCCAAACGTCGGTGAAATTCCGTTTGTGAGCAGGTTTTTTTTAATCCAGCGCCCACCAACTTTTACGAGCTTTTACAAACTTTTTCTAGCATTTTCCAGTGTGGTATTCAGCATTGGCAAACTTTTACCAACTTAGTCTAGTGTGTGTGTGTAGCTGTTGCCAACTTAGGTAACTTAAGCAAATGAATACTCAGCGAAGATCAGCTGACATCACGTCAGGTGACGCTCATATAAAGATCAGGGTTTGTGGAGGCTTCCTGCCATTCTGGACCTGCTTTTGGAGTGAACACATCTGCCTTGAGCATACATTTCAGTGTTTATTTTCATTTTATATTCCTGTGTAGTTACTTCTGCATGCCCTTTTTTCCTTGTTCATTCATTCTTTCCTCTAAAAAACTAACACAATAATGCCTATATAGACTCCAACAGTAAGTCCACAATTAAAATGTGAATGTGGATGGAATAAAAAACTAGTGTATCATCATATAAATAAAATGATGGGTGATTATATTTTGAGTGTTACAACTCTTTCCATTAAAATAACATAAAATCCCGTTAAATATCATTTACTTTTTGGCACCACATCAGCGCTGTTTGATTCCCACAATGGAAGCCAAATCAGTAAATCCTGGAGCATGATTACGCATGGAGCAGAAAATTAAGAATAGTAAATTTCTAAATAAGGAGTTGTTTTTTTTTCTTTTGGGCTTTCACATTTTTGGAAGATTATATATACAGTGGTGTGAAAAAAGTTTTTGCCCCCTTCCTGATTTCTCAATTTTTTTTGTACGTTTGTCACACTTAAATGTTTCAGATCATCAAACAAATTTAAATATTATACTGCGGAGAAAGGAGGCAGGTGAGACAACGAGCTGGACAACACAGTTACTTTAATCTTCCTCACATATTTTACAGCAGAAGAGAATGTCGGGTCTCTGTGCATTCCTCTTTTATACCTTTATTCCCATGCATCAAGACCCGACACTTCCGACCATAACCATTGTTGTTTGAACAAAGAAATGTGTGGCACAATAACATAACATAATGCCGGTTCCACCTTAACACACTTCTTCTCTCCAAAAGAAGTGTGTTAAAGTGGAACTTTACTCCTCTCCCCGGGGGGTGCATAGTCCTTACTGTCCCATCTGATACCCCTCAATGACACTTCCTCCTTCGGTCCATTGTCTCCTGGGTGGAGAAGTCCAACACCATACCCCCACAAGACAAAGCTAACACAAGAAAACACAAAATGCAGTTTTTAAATGAAGGTGTTTATTATTAAGGGGAAAAAAATATCCAAACCTACATGGCACTGTGTGAAAAAGTGACCCCCCCCCCCATTAAAACATAAATTAACTGTGGTTTATCACATCTTTGGAAAGCTGAGTTCATTTTCTCTAGCAACACCCAGGCCTGATTACTGCCACACCTGTTCTCAATAAAGAAATCCCTTAAATAGGACCTGCCTGACAAAATGAAGTCGACCAAAAGATCCTCAAAAATTAGACATCATGCTGCAATCCAAAGAAATTCAGGAACAAATGAGAAACAAATTGACGGAAAGCTATCAGTCTGGAAAAGGTTATAAAGCCATTTCTAAAGCTTTGGGACTCCAGCAAACCACAGTGAGAGCCATTATCCACAAATGGCAAAAACATGGAACAGTGGTCAACCTTCCCAGGAGTGGCCGTCTGACCAAAACTACCCAAGAGTGCAGCAACGACTCATCCAAGAGGTCACAAAAGACCCCACAACAACATCCGAAGAACTGCAGGCCTCACTTGCCTCAGTTAAGGTCAGTGTTCATGACTCCACCATAAGAGACTGGGCAAAAATGTCCTGCATGGCAGAGTTCAAAGATGAAAACCACTGCTGAGCAAAAAGAACATAAAGGCTCATCAGTTTTACCAGAAAACATCTTGATGATCCCCGAGACTTTTGGGAAAATACTCTCGACTGACGAGACAAAAGTTGAACTTTTTGGAAGGTGTGTGTCCAATTATGTCCGGCATAAAAGTAACACAGCATTACAGAAAAGGAACATCATACCAACAGTAAAATATGGTGGTGGTAGCATGATGGTCTGGGGCTGTTATACTGCTTCAGGACCTGAAAGACTTGCTGTGGTAAATGGAACCATGAATTCTGCTGTCTACTAAAAAATCCTGAGGGAGAATGTCCGGCCATCTGTTCATGACCTCAGGCTGAAGTGCACTTGGGTTCTGCAGCAGGACAAAGATCCAAAACACACCAGCAAGTCCACCTCTGAATGGCTTAAGAAAAACAAAATGAAGACTTTGGAGTGGCCTAGTCAAAGTCCTGACCTGAATCGGACTGAGATACTGTGGCATGACCTTAAAAAGGTGGTTCATGCTCGAAAAACCTGGCTGAATTACAACAATTCTGCAAAGATGAGTGGGCCAAAATTCCTCCACAGCACTGTAAAAGACTCACTGCCAGTTGTCACAAACGCTTGACTGCAGTTGTTGCTGCTAAGGGTGGCCCAACCAGTTATTAGGTTTAGGGGGCAATCATTTTTTCACACAGGGCCACATAGGTTTGGATTTTTTTCCCTTAATAATAAACACCTTCATTTAAAAACTGCATTTTTTGTTTACTTGTGTTATCTTTGTCTAATATTTACATTTGTTTGATGATCTGAAGCATTTAAGTGTGACAAACATACAAAAAAAAAGAGAAATCAGGAAGGGGGCAAACACTTTTTCACACCACTGTATGTATTTTTTTCTTTTTTTTTTTTTAAATTACCCCTTTTCTCCATTTTTCTTTCATCCATGCATGTCTGACGCTGCCTGACGGGCTATGCCATCTGCGCAGCTGGCTCCAGAACTCAGAAAGACCGCCAGACGGACTGTGCCATGGGGCCGGGTGGCTCATGAACTCAGGGAGGCCACCCGACGGGCTGTACCATCTGCACAGCTGGCTCCGGGACTCAGGGAGACCGCCAGACAGTCTGTGTTGTGGGGCCACTAGAGTTGCCGCTATGGATAGCCGGGGGTCCGTGAGTCCTGGCCACCACATCTGTTCAGGTTGTGGATTATGAGTGTTTTGGGTTTCTTTTGTCTTTTTGTTGTGTCTTAGTCCCTCCGTGCCTGGGTTCCCCCTCTTCCCCCCTGGGGTGGGTTGTTTTTCCTGTTTGGGGGGGGGGTCTGCTTTGTGGGCGGGTTCTTTTTCTTTTTGTTGTTGCCCTGGGATGTCTGGGTTCCACCCCTTGAGGAGGGGGCACTGTCATGATCCGTGGCACAGGTGAGTGCCATACCCAGTCTCCAGTTTTAGTTAGTCTTTTTCTGTCTGTTTGTTTCATTGTTTTTCCCTGTTTGCTGTGTTCGGTTCCTGTTTAATTATTGCATTCTGTATTTGCAGTGTTATTATTTACATTTTGGGGTTGCGTTGCTCTTGTGTCATTATGGTTTCTGGTTAGTGCTTTATTTTGACAGCGCTGTGCAGCTCCCAGCTGTTAAACTGGTTCGCGGGCAGCGCAGCTGTCATTGATTGTATTTCTCTCACCACTCATGTTCCACACCTGCTGCCTATCTAGAATACGGTATTTAAGGGCACGACAACCTGTTCCTGTTGTTGTGTCCTTCTATACTGTCAGATGTCCTCAAGTGTTCCAGATGCTGAGTGTTTTGGGTTGCTGTTGAGGAGAACGGGAGAGCTCCATCCAGGTCAGTCTTTCCCCCCTTTTTCCTGGCGTCCCCAGGCTTCAGGCTACCTGTTGACATTGAGCTCCGCTTCCCTCCAGCACCCACATTATCCGCCATTTGTATGTGTAGTGTTGTTATTTGTCTGTCTTTATGTTAATAAATCTGCAAACCACAGCAAGCGTTTGGTGTCCTCCAACAGTGCTTAAAAAGGGCGATTTATGACAGGGTGTCCTGGTGCCAGGTGCACATATGGACACCCTTATGCTTGAACATGGTGTTCACTATGGACAAACTGTGGTTGGCACAGAAGTCCAATAACTGAACACCACTCGGGTTCAGATCAGGCAGGCCATTCCTCCCAATCACTCCCCTCCAGGTTTCACTGTCGTTGCTCACGTGTGCATTGAAGTCCCCCAGTAGGACAATGGAGTCGCCAAGAAAAGCACTTTCCAGCACCCCAGTCAGAGACTCCAAAAAGGGTGGGTAGTCTGAACCATCATTTGGTGCACAGGCACAAATGATGGTCAGGACCCATTTCCCAACCTGAAGGCACAGGGAAACTACCCATTCGTTCACTGGGGAGAACTCCATTGTTGAGGTAGCAAGGTGGGGGAATACAAGAATACCCACCCCTGCCTGTCACCTAATCTGCATAGCACCGGACCCCCATGGTCCCTCCTGCAGGTGGTGAGCCCACTGGAGGGCAGACCCATGTAATTCCTTCGAGCTGAGCCCGGCCGGGTCCCATAGGCAGAAACCTGGCCACCAGGTTCTAGTAAATGGTAAATGGTAAATGGCACTCACTTATATAGCGCTTTTATTCTCATCTCTTGATGACCAAAGCGCTTTACAGATCCTGCTATCCACCCATTCACACACACATTCACACACTGATGGCGGCATGCTACCTAACATGGCGCTTCCAGACCCACCAGGAGCAATTGGGGGTGAACTGTCTTGCCCAGGGACACAACAGCAGGATATCTGGGGAGAGCGGGATTTGAACTGCCAACCATGTGGTTATTGGATGACCTGCTCTACCTCCTGAGCCACTGCTGTCCCCTAGTCATCGAGCCCCTTCTCCAGGCCTGGCTCCAGGGCGGGGCCCTGGTAACCCTATACTGGGCAGGGTACACTGATTCTTTGAATTTTTTATTCATCATGGGAGTCTGTTAGATCACTCTTAGTCCTTCACCCAGGGACCAATTTGTCTTGGGAGACCCTTGGGAGACCCTACCACCCAATCCACCCAAAAAAGCAGGTCCAGAATGACAGGAAGCCTCTGCAAACGCTGATCTTTATATGAGCGTCACCTGACGTTGATGTCAGCTGACCTGTGCTGAATTTGCTTAAGTTAACCTAAGTTGGCAACAGCTACATATACACTAGCCTAAATTTGCAAAGGTTTGCCAACATTGAATGAAACCCTAGCAAATGCTAGCAAAAGTCTGCAAAAGTTTGTAAAAGTTGGTGTGCACTGGATTAAAAATCAAAAAACAAAAACTTGCTCACGAATGAAATTTCACCGAACTTTGGATTGATTTCTCTGATTTTTCAAAACGTCAGTAAAAATCGGTCCAAACGCTGTAGTGTGAACCCAGCTTAAGCAGGAATACTTACATAGCTAGAAACACTCTGTCCAAAGTAGCATTTTTTTTTGGGGGGGGGGCGGGGGGGCAGAGCTTAAGTGAAACTTTACAGCAAAAAACTTAGATATGAGACATTAAGAGCTGCTAGCACTTAACCGGCCCATGATGCTAACGCAAAAACTCAACATACCGGGAGAGATAAGACGGAAACGGCGTGGGTGTCGAGCTGGAGTAAGACGGCGGGCGAGGAATATAAGGTACAGACCCGTCCTCCCATCCGTTATTATGGGGAATGTTCGATCTCTACTCAGTAAGACTGATGAGCTAGCGGCTATCTCCCGCTACGAGAGTGTCTTCAGGGAGAGTAGTTCGATGCTATATACTGAGACGTGGCTAACAGAACTAGCAACAGATGCTAACATCGAACTGGAGGGTTTCCACGCAATCTGTTCAAGCATCTTAGATGTACTTGCTCCCTTTAAAACTAGGACTGTCCGTGCTGTTAATTCATCCCCCTGGTTAAATGATGAGCTCTGTTGTTTTAGACGTAAATGTCGGAGAGTGGAAAGACTGTGGAAGTCCACTAAACTTGAGGTGCATCGATTGTACCTTAAGGAGCTGTTAATTGAATTTAATAATATGACAAAAATGGCAAGAACTTCTTATTTTTTCAACATCATCTCCTCCAATAGTTACAATCCAAAGATCCTCTTCAGCACAATAGACAGTTTAGTTAATCCTGTCATTTCTGCTCCCCCTGTTTATTCAGTTAATGACTGTAACAAGTTTCTTTCCTTTTTTGTTGAGAAGGTCACTGCTGTTAGGGCTGGTTTTACTCATTCCCTTCCCCTAATCCTTGATTGTCCTAACAGACAGGCCTTTTTAAATGATTTTACCCCAATTTCTTCTGAGGATTTGTTAGTGTTGGTGAGTTCCATGAAATCCTCCTCCTGCGCTTTAGATATTTTGCCTTCCTCAATGTTGAAAGAGGTAATTGGCTCAGTGGGTACGTCTTTGGTTAACATCATTAATAGTTCACTTGAATCTGGTTGTGTACTCTCTTATTTTAAACATGCAGTTGTGCAGCCACTTTTAAAAAACCTAACCTTGATCCATCTGTTTTTAAAAACTTAAGGCCAATTTCTAAGCTTCCTTTTATTTCTAAGCTTTTAGAAAAAGTTGTTGCCAAGCAGCTCACAGACTTTCTGATTGAACACAATATTTTTGACAAATTTCAGTCAGGTTTTCGTCAGAAACACTCGACAGAGACCACTCTTCTCAGGGTGTCAAATGATATTTTAATGTCATCAGACTCTGGCAAATGCTCTGTTTTAGTGTTATTAGATCTTACTGCAGCATTTGATACTATTGATCATTTTATTTTGTTACAAAGGCTTAGAGATTGGGTAGGTATTTCTGGAAAAGCTCTGGATTGGTTTTTCTCCTACCTTTCTGGTAGGAGTTTTTCCGTGGCTGTTGGCTCTTATTCATCTGACTCTGCTCCTTTAACCTGTGGGGTGCCTCAGGGTTCTATTCTGGGTCCACTTTTATTTGCCCTATATATGCTGCCACTTGGTTCTATTATCAGCAAATTGAAAGGTGTGTCTTATCACTGCTACGCTGATGATTTACAGCTACTTTTCTCTTTTAAGCCTGACCATGTTGACAATTTAAAAATTATTCATGATTGTCTGTCTGCAATTAAGGACTGGATGTCTGGTAACTTTTTGCAACTTAATGCTGATAAAACTGAAGTCCTTATTGTAGCACCTGATAATCTAATTCCTAAGTTGGTTAATAGCATTGGTTCATTAAGCTCTAACGTACGGTCTAAACTAAAAAATCGTGGTGTCATTTTCGATCAATCGATGAGTTTTGATCAGCATATCAAATCTCTGACCCGGAGTTGTTTTTTCCACCTTAGGAATATATCTAAAATTAGGTCATTGCTTCCCTACACTCAGAAATCATTATTCATGCCTTTGTTTCTTCACGTTTGGACTACTGTAATGCTCTTTTTACATGTCTTAGCAAATCCTCTTTACACCGCCTACAGTTAGTCCAGAACGCTGCTGCAAGATTACTAACTAGGTCCAGTAGATTCTGTCATATCACTCCTGTTTTGGCCTCCTTGCATTGGCTTCCTGTAAATTATAGAATTGATTTTAAAGTTCTTGTTCTTACTTACAAAGCCATTCATGAAGAGGCACCTTTTTATATTAGTGACCTGCTCTCTCTATACCAGCCCTGCAGGTCTCTCAGGTCTTCTCATCAGAATCTATTGGTAGTCCCTAGTACTAGGCTCAGAACCAAAGGCGATAGAGCCTTTGCTGCTGTTGCTCCCAGACTGTGGAACTCTTTGCCTTTTGAACTTAGATCTGCACCTTCCATTGGTGTATTTAAGAAGCAACTAAAGACCCACCTTTTTAGCCTGGCTTTTTAACTATGTGCTGATTGTATTTTTATGTGCTTCTACTGTCTACTTCTTTTTTTTTTACTGTTTTATGTGCCTGTGTTTTTATTTTGTTTTGTACCATGTTAAGCACTTTGTGACTCTGTCTGTGAAAGGTGCTCTACAAATAAACTTATTATTATTATTATTATTATTATTAATACGGGCAGACCGGACACCAGACAGTGGGAAGACAAGGGGCGGAGGAGTGATAATGTATGTCAATAACAACTGGTGCAGACCGGGACACATCACGGTTAAGGAACAGCACTGTAGCAAAGACATTGAATTGCTAGCTGTTAGCATGCGGCCTACATATCTCCCGAGGGAATACTCACACGTGATCTGCATTGTTATTTATGCAAATCCGACGGCGAACGCTGGGACAGCGTGTGACATCATCCACTCAGTAACTGGCAGGCTGCAGACAGAACACCCAGATGCTCTTCTCCTCATCTCAGGTGATTTCAACCATATTTCACTGTCTCCCATTCTACCCACGTTCACCCAGTATGTCACATGCCACAGTAGAGACAAAAAAACACTGGACTTATTCTATGCAAATACTAAGGAGGCGTACACCTCATCACAACTCCCCCCACTCGGGAGATCGGATCACAACTTGGTTCATCTTCTGCTGGTGTACAAACCCTTAGTACACAGACAACCTCCAGTCATGCGCACGGTGAAGTTATGGTCTGAGGAGGCAATGGACGCGCTAAAGGACTGTTCTGAAATCACTGCCTGGGAGCAGCTCTGCGATCCACATGGTGAGGACATCGATGGCCTCACTCACACCATCATGGACTACATCGGCTTCTGTGTGGACAACACCGTACCCACCAAGACCATACGGTGTTGCTCGAACAACAAACCCTGGATCAACCCTGAGATAAAAACACTTCTGAGAGAGAAGAAGAGGATCTTCAGGTCGGGGAACAGGGAGATACTGAAGTCCGTACAGAGGGAGCTGAGGAGGAAGATCAGAGAAGGCAAGGACAGTTTCAAGAAGAAGATGGAGGACAAGCTGCAACAGAGCGACATCAGCGGGGTCTGGAGAAACCTCAAAACCATCTCTGGGCTCCAGAATACCTCCCCCCAGGCCACGGGGGGCAGGGAGTGGGCCAACAATCTGAATCTGTTTTTTAATAGGTTTGACCAGTGCCCCCCCCCCCCTGCACAACAACCACTGTTGCCTCTAAAGTCATTGAGACCTGCTGTCCACACCCCACTCCACCAACACCCCCCCCACTCCCAGCACACAGCCCCCCATCCTGACCCTCACTAAGACCCAGGTGAGGACGGAGCTGAGGAAGATCAAGGCGAGGAAGGCCACAGGACCGGACAGCATCAGCGCAAAGCTCCTCAAGTCCTGTGCAGACCAGCTGTGTGGGATTGTGGAGCATATCTTCAACCTGAGCCTGAAGCTGGGGAGGGTACCACAGTTGTGGAAAACATCTTGTGTGGTACCTGTACCAAAGACTTCCCACCTCAAAGATCTGAACAGCTACAGACCAGTGGCCCTGACGTCTCACATGATGAAGACCCTGGAGAGACTGCTCCTTGCTCACCTCCGCCCCCTGGTGGGACCAGCGATGGATCCACTCCAGTTCGCCTATCAGCATGGCATTGGGGTGGAGGATGCAGTGATCTTCCTCCTTCACCGTTCTCTGTCCCACCTGGAGAAGCCTGGGAATGCGGTGAGGATCATGTTCTTTGACTTCTCCAGTGCTTTCAACACCATTCAACCGATGATCCTGAAGGACAAGCTGCTGTGTGCAGGGGTGGACCAGCACCTGTCATCATGGATTCTGGACTACCTCACTAACCGGCCACAGTTTGTGAGAACCCAAGATTGTGTGTCTGACACAATCATCGGTAGCACGGGGGCCCCCCAGGGAACGGTTTTGGCTCCCTTCCTGTTCACCCTTTATACTGCGGACTTCTCACACAACACAACACATTGCCATCTACAGAAGTTCTCTGACGACTCTGCGATCGTCGGCCTCATCTCCAACAGAGATGAAGCTGAGTACAGAGGACTTATCCAGGACTTCGTGGACTGGTGCCATCGGAACTGCCTCCAGATCAACACAAGGAAAACTAAGGAGCTGGTGGCGGACTGCCGCAGGTAAGGACAACCCCTCACAGCACCAGTAAACATACAGGGAACAGACATTGAGATGGTGACATCCTACAAGTACCTGGGTGTTCATCTGAACAATAAACTAAACTGGTCACACAATACCGACGCACTCTACAAGAAGGGACAGCGCAGGCTGTTCCTACTGAGGAGGCTCAGGTCTTTTGGTGTACAAGGGGCGCTGCTGAAGACATTCTACGACACAGTGGTGGCATCAGCCATCCCTTGTGGAGTGGTCTGCTGGGGCAACGGCATTACAGCAGCCGATAGGAAGAGACTGAACAAACTGATCAAGAAAGCTAGCTCTGTCCTGGGGAAACGCCTTGACCCAGTGGAGGAGATAGGAGAGAGAAGGATGGTGGCTAAACTGTCACCTCTGCTGGAGTCCGAGTCCCACCCTATGCAGGACATATTGAACGCACTGAGGAGCTCATTTAGCAGTAGACTACATCATCCTAGGTGCGCAACCGAGAGGTTTTGCAGGTCCTTCCTACCTATGGCTGTCAGACTGTATAACCTAAGCAGGGCTGCTCGCAGAGATAGCAAAAAAACGTGACGACCTAGTAGTATTGAATGCAAAAGACGCAACAGACTTACACAAATGGTCCCCTCCAGTATACAACTAGGACAATATCAGCCGCTACGGAGGGTGACAATATGTATGGGTACATATTCATACTATGTAGGATAACTAAGTAGACGGTTATGCTGTTTATTCCATCTTGCTACAATGCTCCGCACTTTGTATATATATATTTATATATTTATGTGTACGTATGTATATCCATTGCTCTTATTTATATTTTTCTTATCTTCTTAATTATTGCTCTGAGTGTTGCTATCCCTGTGCTGTTGCAATCCTGGAATTTCCCCATTGTGGGACTAATAAAGGCTTATCTTATCTGAATGATTTCGGTCTTGATATGTCTTGTAAGTCACAACATGTTGCAGACCTGTTAACAACAGAAAAAAACTTGATTTTTGCCGGAGTGTCACTTTAACATCCCCCAGCCTTCAGACAAACTAAACCTGCCAACATTTAGATTTCAAAATATGGGTGTTTTTTTCTTGTTGTCTGGTTGGTGAGGAGTGTTCTAAATATTGTGAATATGTAGAAATATAACAGGTCATTTTAGTTAATTTTATTTCATTAAATATAATTTTATTAATAAAATCAGAGCTGAAACTGTTCTATTCTTGCTCTGATTTTATTAATAAAATGCTATTTAATGAAATATCATTTTATTAATAAAATTATACCATAAACTGTTTACATTTATTACAAAAATAGTAATTTCATCATAAAAATAGACAAAAATTATCCATAAAATAATCCACAAATTAATGATAATAATGTCTCAAATGTACATGAAGAGTCATTGTTTTAGAAGAGGAAATCACAAATGTATGAGGAAAATAGTTGGAACTTTAGATCAAAACAAATTTACAGAGAAAAAAAAGTAGAAATCTACAAGAAAATTGTTATAAATTTAGGAGAAAAATCTCAGACTTTCAAGACTAAGTCAATACACAAGTATTTTTTTAAGTAGGTACTTTAGTACTCTACTCAACTTAACTAGTAATTTTTGTGGTGTCTACTTTTAATTATTAATTTCACAACACTGCTTTTACATGAGTACAATTTCTGGCTACTATACCCACTTCTGATCACATACCGGAGTGGTGGCCTAGTTGATAGTGCATCCGCCCCACAACCAGGAGGTTGGGGGTTCAAGTCCCAGCTGGGTCATTCCAAAGACCTTGTAAAAATGGTACTTCTTGCCTTCTAGCTTGGTGCTAAGCGTAATAGAATGGGGGAAGGAGAACTTGTTTGTGGTGGCCCCTTGAATGGCAACGACCCATGTGATTAACATTGTAGATAGGACAAATGTAATTTTGTTCTACTGTACATGATGGACTGAATGACAACAGAGATGGTTTCTTCTGCTTCTTATAGTTTAAGTATGGAAGAAATTACTGCAGTATTATACATGTTTTTTCTTCTTTGAGTGTCATGTTTTCTCATGTTTACACACACTTCACATACCACCCCCCTCCCAAAAAAAATATTTATATATATGTTGCCACCACGCCAAAGTCTTTCAGTCAGAGGAAACACTCTCTGACACATCTCTCTGACATTTATGTCAGAGAGATGTGATGACGATGTCATGTTTGAGGCTAATATTAGCTTTCAGCTTTGGTTGTCGGACTAAGTAATATGGTAACAGACAATGGCTGAATGTTAGAGTTTAAAAGCAGCAGGAGTGTGTGGGTTGAATGCTTGGTAGCAGATGAGTGGTTCCTGGGATATAATAAGCACAGAAACTAACCAGGTAACTAACCAAAGAATATAATAACCTATAACAAAATAAGCTAAGATAATGTGAATGAATGAAATTTATTGTCAAGTTTTGATAGATTATCTGGCTGAAAAAAACGGTGTCTAGAGAAAACAGACATAAATGGGCACTGAGTCAAAGCTACGGTGAAGGTTTGGGGACGTAGCAGCCGGGTCAATTCTGAAGTGGGTCAGTAATGCTGGCTGTGGCCTTTCAGCCCACCAAGCATTAGCAGTCTGACATACCCAGCTATCACTGCCAAAACATTAAAAGAAATAAGCCAGAATAGTACAACATACAGTATAATCAGCTGTGGATTAATGAACCAGCTGGTCCAGTATGATAATTACAGTTTACAACAAAGTGCCATAAAACCCTTGAATGTGCCGTTTTGTGGGGGACCCAGTCAGTACGTTCTCTACTCAGACTGAATGGCACGGCAGGAGGAGATGCGTAAAAGCTGAGAAACGGATATGCAGGGCAGTCTGTTGTATTCTCTTTAAGACCGCATGATAATATGCATTCTCCTCCGGTCTGCATAATAATGCACCGACAGGCTGGGTGACAAAGAGAATTGTCATTGTAAATGTATGTATGTTAATGCAAACACCCCAGGTTGCATGGCTGTATGGTATAAAAAGAGAGATGCCCACGACCTGGGTCATGCTTCTTATTCTTGTTGACTGATGATAGAGATTAATAAAGTCCGCTCTGCTCCAGTTACTGCCTCGCCTGCTCATTCCTCTCTCTACACTGGTGACCCTTGACGCACAATGGAACTCGATGCAAACACCCCAGAGATGACCTGGACTGGAGGCACCAGCACTGCGTGCGCTGTTTCAGTCAAACTCCCAGACTTTTGGCTACACGACCCGAAGTCTTGGTTCCTCCACACTGAGGCCCAGTTCGTGCTCCGGGGAGTGACGGCGGATGACACCAAATACTACTACGTAGTTGCAGCACTGGATGCACGCACAACACAGCAGGTGGCGAGCCTGCTCCAACAGCCCCCAGCCCACGACAAATACAACGCTCTCAAAACCACGCTGACCCGGCGCTACACGCTCTCAGACTGCGAGAGAGTGGAAAGGTTCCTGATGCGCTCCGAGTTGGGAGATGGGCCGGCAGTCGAATTAATGGAGAAGATGTTTGTGTTGATGGGCACAGATGACGGCCATTTCCTCTTTGCCCACCTTTTCCTCCGGAACCTCCCGACAGCGGCCAGAGCGGTTCTTGCCAATTCACCGCTGCTGGCCACGCCCAACTACCGGGCGCTAGCACAAGAGGCAGATCGGATTATCCTCACCACCAGAGCCCTCGCTGTGAACGCAGCAGCGTCGGAACCCAGCAAGACGGCCAGCGGAAGCGAGGAGCCAGCGACAGTGGCCACAGCGGGGGCCAAGAAGCACCAGAGAGACACGCTCTACTTCTACCACCGCCGTTTTGGAGAAGACGCACGCCGATGCATGCCACCGTGCAAATTCAAGCACTCGGGAAACACCAGGGCCGGCAGTCGGTAGCAGCTGCGACCGTCGGTGAGAGGACACTGACTATATCCTTGCATGGCCGTACATACCAATAGACATTCGTCATAGCGGCATGTAACTTCCCCATTTTGGGCGCTGATTTTTTGTGTGCACACGGACTATTAGTTGGTGTGGTTAACAGATGCCTGATTAACACAATGTCTTTTGATTCTCTGCCCTGTACAGCTAGAGGAGCCGGGCCCACAACACTAGCCAACGTCACAGTTCCAGGGGGTAAGTTCCACATACTACTCATCCAGTTCCCAGCACTCACGGTTCCGACGTTTTCGGCGGCCGTCACTAAACATGGGGTGGAGCACTTCATTACCACCACGGGGCTGCCTATTTTCGCACAACCTCGGCACCTGGACGCAGCTAAACTGGCCAGTGCTCGCGAGGAGTTTGCCAACTTAGTTTGCCAACCTACGAAACCGAGAGGTTTCGTAGGTCCTTCCTACCAACGGCTGTCAGACTGTACAACCTAAGCAGGGCTGCTCGCAGAGATAGCAAAAAGACGTAACAAACTAATAGTTTTTTGAATGCAAAAGATGCAATAGACTTACACAATGGTCCTCTCCGGCATACAACTAGGAACATACCGGTCGCTATGGAGGGTGAGAATATGTATGGGCACATAATCATACCATGTAGGATAACTAAATAGACGGTTATGCTGTTTCATCCCACCTAGCAACAATGCTCTGCACTGTGTGTGTTTATATATTTACATATTTATTCCATCTAGCTACAATGTTCTGCACTGGGTGTGTTTATATTTATATATCTATATATTTATTCCATCTAGCTACAATGCTCAGCACTGGGTGTGTTTATATTTATATATCTATATATTTATTCCATCTAGCTACAATGCTCCGCACTGTGTTTTTATATATCTACATATTATTCCATCTAGCTACATTGCTCCGCACTGTGTGTGTTTATATACTTGCATATTTATTCCACCTAGCTGCAATGCTCCGTACTGTGGGTGTTTATATATTTACATATTTATTCCATCTAGCTACAATGCTCTGCACTGTGTGTTCATATATTCATATATTTATTCCATCCAGCTACAATGCTCTGCACTGTGTGTCTGTGTGTGTGTGTGTGTATATATATATTTTATAGTAATATGTACATATGTATATTAGCTGCTCTTGCTTGCTTGTTTTTTTTCTTGCCTTCTGATTGTTGCTCTGAGTGTTGCTATCCCTGTGCTGTTGCAATCCTGGAATTTCCCCGTTGTGGGACTAATAAAGGCTTATCTTATCTTATCTTATCTTAACTTGGAAAGGTTGGGCATCATCAGGCGCTCAAACAGCCCATGGGCATCCCCGCTACATATGGTGCCTAAAGCCAAGGGATCGTGGTGACCATGCGGAGATTTCTGCAAATTAAACAATGCCACAGCACACGATCGCTACCCAATCCCCCATATTCAGGATTTTTCCATCCACTTCACCGGGGCACAGATTTTTTCCAAGATAGACCTGGTCCACGGTTACCACCAGGTCCTGGTGCTCATGGAGGACATACCCAAAACGGCAGTAATAACCCCTTTGGTCTTTTTGAGTTCTTACACATGCCTTTTAGGTTAAAAGGTGCGGTGCAGATATTCCAACGCATGATGGATGCGGTGCTGCACGATCTGCCGTTTGTGTTTGTCTACTTAGACGACATCCTGGTGGCCAGCGCGTCCGAGGATGAACATGTAGCCCACCTCAGGACGGTTTTCCAGAGGTTGGAGGAGCACGGGTTAATAATCAACCCAGCGAAATGCCAGTTTGGGGTTATAGGAATCAATTTTTTGGGCCACCGCATCTCACCGAAGGGCGCGATACCCTTACCGGACAAAGTGCACGCAGTGGCAGATTTTCCCCGGCCTCACACGGTCAGGGCGCTGCAGGAGTTTTTGGGGATGGTTAACTTCAACAACCGTTTCCTCCCCTGTGCAGCCCAGCTCATGCAGCCGTTGTACGCCATGCTTAAGAAACGGAAACCGGCGGACAGAGTCGACTGGACTCCTGAGCGAGAGCAGGTGTTTTCCGAGGCCAAAACAGCTCTAGCGAACACCGCACTACTGGTGCACCCGGACCCGGTGGCTCGGATAGCACTCACTACCGACGCATCAGACATGGCCATAGGGGCCGTCGTGGAGCAGTGCATCGCGATGTGGGTCATGCTTCTTATTCTTGTTGACTGATGATTGAGAGAGATTAATAAAGTCTGCTCTGCTCCAGCTACCGCCTCGCCTGCTCATTCCTCTCTCTACAGCTTGTTAATAAACTAGCAATACTAACAGTTCTGAGACCCATTCGTGTTGAAAAAAAAATGATATATATAAAAATATATTATTGACTGTGGCTTCATGAATGAGCTAGGAACATGGATGTCGAATAGCATGACTAGAATTTACAGACAAGATCTCCAAAAACCTACAGCACATATAAAAAGTCTACACACCCCTGTTCAAATGCTAGATTTTTGTGATGCAAATAAAATGAGACCAAGATAAATCATTTCAAAACTTTTTCCACCATTAATGTGACCTACAGTCATGTGAAAAAAATTAGGACACCCTGTATAAGCCTGTGTTTTTTTTTAACATATTTGGACAGATGGATACTTTTTTTTTCCACAACATTTTTTATTGAACCTTTTTTAACAAACATGACACAAACAATCAAACACTAACACTAAAGTAATTTAAAAATAAAATTAAAAAAATGTTCTAAAAACACCAACAACTATTAACAAAAGCAAGTCATCAACAATACTCCTCTGTTTAGCCTAGGCAATCCATTACATAAGTATACATATTATACATTCACCAATTTGGAATTTACAAGGTCCACACACATCATTCACCTTCTTCTTCAGAAGTTATGTTTAATTTCTTTACATAATCAATGAAAGGTCTCCATATATTCTCAAACACATTCTCCTTTGATTTCAGTATGATTATTCTTTCTAGTGGAAGGTTTGTTAACATCTGTCTTAACCACTGAGTCACATCTGGTCTATGAGTCTTTTTCCACAGTAGTGCAATACATTTTTTGGCATTAAGCAAACTGAGGTCTATGAATGCTCTTTCACTCTTATTAAAGTTATGCTTTTCTGGATACAGACCCAACAAAAACAGTTTAGAGTTCAATATGAATTGTTTTGAAATTATTTTTTCAATTGTTACCCTCACCTCTTCCCAAAACATTCTAATTTTTCTACATTCCCATAAACAATGAAATAGGGTTCCTTTACTTGCCATACATTTTGTGCACGTATCTGGTATGTTTTTGTTATATCTATTTAACTCCACTGGTGTAACATACATCCGCATTAACCATTTAAAATGTATCAATTTACGACGTACATTTATTGATTTGGTTTGAGCTTCTGTACAAGCCAATTCCCATTGTTCCTCTGAAATTTCAGTTTGCAGGTCTTCTTTCCAATAATTCATTCTTTTGTGAGTTTTCACTTGAGGATAGTGTCAATGAGTTATAAAACTCTGAAATAATACCCTTTCTCTTACCATCTTTCGTCAAAATTTTTTCCAAGGATGAATAAGTAGGTCGGGTGAGAGCATTATTTTGATTTGATCGAATAAAACTCCTAAGCTGAAGATATTTAAAAAAATGTGTTCTATTAAGATTAAATTTGATCCTCAGTTCTTCAAAAGATATTATGTTATCTGAACGTGACAAATATAAGTCTTGAATCTTTTGAATCCCTTTTAAATTCCATACTTTAAATACAGCATCCGCTCTCCCTGGTGTAAAATATTGATTACCCCATATTGGGCTAAATTGTGACAATAAGTGTGGTTCTTTTAAATATTTTTTAGCTTCACACCATATTTTGATCATATGCTTTACAATAGGATTTTTAACTTGTTTCTGTAATTTTTTAGCCGAGTCTGAGTATATGAATAAGGGAAGAGGTAAAGGTAAATTGTATGATTCCATTTCAGTCCAGTGAGGGAGATCATTTGATGAAAAATAATATGTCATAGACCTCAGTTGTGCTGACCAGTAATACAACATAAAGTTTGGACATTTCAGACCTCCACGATCAAATGGTAAATATAGTAAGGACAGACGTAATCTAGCCTTCCTATTGTTCCATATAAATTTCACTAACTTTTTTTTAATTCTTGAGAATAGATCTGAAGGTGGTGGTAAAGGAATGTATTGAAATAAAAGTATTTTGGGTAAGATATTACTTTTAAGTATATTAATTCTCCCGATCATTGACATTGGTAGTGACATCCATCTCTGAAGCAACTCATTAATATCTGTCATTAAGGCTTCATAGTTGGCACTGGTGATTGATTCTAGCTTAGGCACAATTTGAATTCCTAAATATTTAAACTGATTTACAACATTGAATTGATTTACCTCAGGAGCTAGGTGATTTCTCTGGGTCTCATTTAGCATTAATATTGAAGATTTAGTTTTATTTATTTTGTATCCTGATATTTCCCCAAAGTTCTTTATTAAATTTAACAAGGTCGGAATTGATTTTTTAAGATTCGACATAAACAAAATTATGTCATCGGCATACAGGGAGATTTTATGTTCTGTTGGTCCTACTTTAATTCCAGATATTTGTGGATGTAAACGTACTGCCATCGCTAAAGGTTCAATTGCCATAGTAAACAGTAAAGGTGAAAGAGGACAGCCTTGTCGACATCCTCTATTGATTTTTATTGATTTTGAGATATTGCTGTTTGTTAGGATTTCTGCTGTAGCATTATTGTATATTATCTGAACCCATTTTATGAAATTATTTCCAAGTCCAAACCTTTGTAGGACTTCAAAAAGAAAGGGCCATTCGACCCTATCAAAGGCCTTTTCAGCGTCCAATGATAGGAGAGCTGTATCCGGTGCTTCTTTATTAGAATAAATAATATTAAATAGTCTTCTTACATTATGGAAGCCTTGTCTTCCCATTATAAAGCCATTCTGATCTCGGTTAATAATATTTGGTAATATTTCTTGTAGTCGTCTTGCTAAAATTTTACAGATTATCTTAAGGTCAGCATTTAATAGGCTTATTGGTCTCATGTTTTCACATTCATTAGAGGGTTTACCTGGTTTTGGCAACAGTATAATTAAGGAATTATTCATGTATGGTGGTAAATTACTATTTTGAAATGCTTCTAAAACCATTTCCAAAAATGGTTTTATTAATTTATTCTTAAATTTTTTATAGAGGTCAACTGGAAGACCATCTGGTCCCGCACTTTTTCCTGATTTCATATTATCAATGGCTAGCCCAACTTCTTCTTGACTAATTTTTGACTCCAGTATCTCCCTATTTTCATTTGGAATACACGGTATAGATAATCCATCCAAAAACCCATTTAGTTTTGTTAAGTCAGTTTCGTTTTTGTATCATATAGTTTTTCATAATAATCTCTAAAGGCACTATTAATTTCTAAAGGATCTACAATTGCCTGTCCGTTACTTATAATACTGGTAATTGGTGTTTTAAATTCTAATTGTTTAATCTTCCATGTCAATAATTTCCCTGATTTTTCACCTTGTTCATAAAAGGTTTGCTTCAATCTTAGAAGACTCGAGGCAGCTCTATTCGCTGATTTTTTTTTTGTCATATTCAGCTCTCAGAATCAGTAATTTGTTCTCTAATTTTGGATTACTTCCTGCATACACTTTTTCTTGAAGAATTTTTATTTTACGTTCCAATTGGACTCTCCTCTCGAGTCTTCTTAGATTTTGAACCTGTATAACTAATAATATGCCCCCTAATAAAAGCTTTGAAAGCTTCCCACTTTATACATGCTGATGTTTGTGTAGTATTGATATCAAAGAACTCATCTGTTTTCTATGTACTTAACAAATTCCTCATCCTGAAGCCATTTATGCTGAAATTGCCACCTACCTGGAACCTTTGTCAATTTCTTATCTACATATATTAGACAGCAGGGTGCGTGATCAGATATCACGATGTTATCATAGAAACAGTTTTGAATCTTGGACCTTAATTCTGTGGAGATCAAAAAATAGTCAATACGTGAGAATGTCTTGTAGGTATTAGAATAACAAGAATAGACTTTGACTTGTGGTTTCATTTCTCTCCATATATCTAGCAATCTCAATTCTTTCATAAAATGATTAATGGTCATCCTGCATCCTTTGTGCATACAGTCCAGTCCTGTTGATCTATCTATACTGGGATTCAATGTACAATTAAAATCCCCTGCTATTATATGTTGCCCTGTGAGTGATGCTAAAGTAAGAAATAAATTAACGAAGAAGTTTTGATCATCTATATTGGGACCGTATAAGTTCACCAGATTTATATTTTCTAATAACAAAGATCCTTGGATGATTAGATATCTTCCTAATTTATCTCCAATTACTTTTTTCACTTGAAATGGGACTGTTTTATGTATGAGAGTCATAACTCCCCTGGCTCGGGATGAAAATGATGAGGTGAACACACTTCCCTGCCATCTTCTCCTAATTCTTTTTACATCCTCCTCTATTAGATGAGTTTCTTGTAAAAACACAATTTTTGAACCTATGTCTTATTTTATTCATAACTTGTTTAATTTTTTTTTTAGATTTTGTAGACCTCTGCAATTCCATGAAGTTAAATAAAGATTAACACTTTGGTCTATGATCAATAAAGAGTTTGAGATTACCTTGCAAAATAAACATGCTCATACAGAGAAGCAAAAACATGGATGGTTGAACATTCATCCCACAAACTACACAAAAACAAATTCCCCCTCCCCACATTCGTGGTAATCCCCCCAAAATAAAATTAAAAAAAAAAATCCGTCTCCCGCTATAGCCAGTGACTGCTCCACACCCACGAGGATCAGTCAAACCACTCACTCTTTTCTCCTCTCAATCACCCTGACTCTGCTACTTTTAATGACATGACATTAACTCTCTTCTGTAGTTTTTCCAACTTAACTCCAAAATTTTATAGCAACTTTGTACATCATAGCTTTTTTTTTTTTAATATAATACAATCTATATTTTGTAGACATGCTATATGTTTCAGATCAGTCAGATACTTGTACAAATGCTTAAATATTCTACCTTTATATCTTGTTCTTGCTTCATGCTTAGCTCCCGCCAATCTCTCCTTGGATCTGCTTGATAAGCTCCTGCGCCTCCTGAGGGGTCCTGAAGATGTGGGTTCTCCCTTTATATGTGACCAGCAGTCTTGCCGGATGAATCACTCCATGACGAATCCCGAGGTTGCGCAGCTCTTTATGGGCGGGGTCAAACTGTTTCCTTAATTGTTGAATTCCTGTGGCCAAATCCGGGTAGAACCGCACCTGTTGATCCTGGTATTTGATTTCTCCTTTAGCTCGCGCTGTGTTGGTGACCGTCATCTTGTCTCTGTAGCTGAGGAACTTCATAATCAGCATCCTCGGTGGTGTCTTATTATCTCTCGGTGGGCCGATTCGGTGAGCGCTCTCTAAGATGACCGATGACTGCAGATCCGCGTTGTTCAGCGCTTCTGGAATCCACTTTTCCAAAAAGGAACATGTATCCCATCCCTCCGTACCCTCCGGGAGGCCCACCAGCCTTAAATTATTCCGTTGCGACTGGGATTCCAAGTCCAGGACGTTATCTTCCAGACGTTTATTTTTTAATTCCAATGTTTGGACCTTTAATTGTAGGCTGGTGATGTCATCTTCAGCGCTGGAGATTTGGAGCTCCTCCTGCGATACTCGTTCCATACAGTCGCTTATTTCTTTTCTCATTCCTTCTATCGCTGCTATAATCCCATCAAATTTAGACGAAAAGTCTGCTCTCATAGAGCTGATGGCAGCAAGTACCGCATTCGTGCCCTCCTCGGCAGTCACCGCTCCGCCGCTAGCTCCCTCCTCTGCCATTGTCCCTGGAGATTTTTCTGCTTCGTCACGAGCGTGGAAGTCTGTTAGCTTGGATTATCTCGACGAATCAGTTTTTCATCTGCCTGATTTCCCAGCCTTGGTTTTTACCATATCCGCGCCTAAACGCTAGGATAGGTTTTTGTTCCAACTGAGAGAGTTTTAGCCTACTTTTTATTTTTAGGAGCAGAGCAGAGTGAAACACGTCTTCCTACGTGGCCACCATAACCGGAAGTCGGACAGATGGATATTTAATATTAATGTTAAAAATACTGGGAGATTCATGTAATACAACTAAACAGTTAAAATGAATTAAATACTTTTTTTTTTCAAAATTTTCTGTAAAATGTAATTCTAAACAAAGAGTGAGGAATAAATTAGGACACCCACCATCTTTTTTAGGGCACCCCCACATTCATTCCCACTTACAATGGCTAAAATAAATGTTAAAAAATGCAAATAAAAACAAAAACAAGGTTGGACATAGATATGTGAACATTTCTTAATAAAGAACTGAATATTTAACGAGGTGTCTTAATTTTTTTCTCATGACTGTGCAACCTGTACAACCCAACTGAAAAACAAATTAAAATCTTTTACGAGGCAAAATAAAAAATAAAAAACTTACAGTAACCTGGTTGCATAAATATGCACACCCCGTTATAACTGGGGATGTGGCTGTGTTTAGAATTAACCAATCATGTTTAAACTCATGTTAAATGAGAGTCAGCACACACCTGCCACTATTTAAAGTGTCTCTGATTAACCCCAAATAAAGTTAAGCTGTTCTAGTAGGCTTTTCCTGACATATTTCTCTTTTGTTCTTATTAAAGACAAGAATAGAAAGGAGATGTATTTACCTTCTTAACATGTTTCGACTGTACACTGCAGCCTTCATCAGAAGAGTCAGCTGATTGCTGCCAGGTGACATTTATCAGCTGATTTTCGTAGGCGGGGCCAGCTCAGCAGATCTGTCAGATCCACCGCGCCGGCCCCGCCTTCCGCCGTCAGATGGTCTCTGGACAATGTGATCCCAGGTGTGGGAAAGCATAAAGGCCCCCTCATCTCGGTTCATGGTGTCTTTTCCCCGCTTCCTGATTTCTATGGCCTCTTAATCCAGCGTTTGTGTCTGTTGCTCTCCGATCCAATAATTTTTGTGTTGTCCCAGTCCATGATGTGATTATTTCTTTTGCAGTGATCTGATATTGCTGATTTTAATGTTTCTTGTTCTGCCTTTTCTTTTTGTGATCTTGTGAGTCGTCCTTGTGTTTCCTTCTCACATTCCTTCTGGTGTTCTTTTTTTCTTGTGGTGAATGATCTTCCAGTTTCTCCAATGTAGGTTTTGTTGCATGATCTGCATGATATTTCATATATTACATTGCATTTTTTGTCTTGTTTTATTCTGTCCTTGGGGTGTACTAATAACTGTCTTAATTTTTTGTGTGGTTTTACTGCTGTGTTTATTTTGTATTTTTTCATGATCCTTTGAATTGGTTCCGTGATCCCTCGTACTGTATGTATGGTATAGTTATGGTGTCCTTGTTTTTGATTTCGACTTTTGTTCTGTGTCTTATTTCCTGTTTGTTTTCTTTGTTTTTGACTTGCTGTTTCCCTTTGTTCATGGCCCATACTGGATATTGACAGCATATAAGTGCATGTTTTATGTGGTTTTCCTCCTCCTGTCTGTCTTCTTGGTCTGTGATGATGGTGGCCCGTTCATATAATGTCCTGACAACTGATAGCTTGTGTGCTGTGGGGTGTTCCGATGTCCATAGTAGATATTGATCTGTGTGGGTTGGTTTTCTGTAGACTGTGATTTTTATGCTGCCGTCATCGTTGTGGTGGATTTTCATGTCCAGAAAGGCTATGGTGCCATTTTCCTCCTCTTTGTGTGTCATTCATTCATTCATTCATTCATTCATTCATTCATTCATCTTCTTCTGCTTAATCCTTTTCGGGTCGCGGGGGGGCTGGAGCCTATCCCAGCATCTTTGGGCGAGAGGCAGGGTACACCCTGGACAGATCGCCAGTCCTCTTCGTGTGTGAATTTTATGTTCCCAGTGCTGTCCGTGCTGTTCAGATGGTCAGTGAGTTCTTGTGTGTGTTCTTTCCTTATTTTTTCCAGCATGTCATCCACGTATCTCTTCCAAAGGGTGGGTTTACATTGTGTAGGTGCTGTGTTGATGGCTTTGTTTTCTAGATCCTCCATGAAAAAGCTGCTCATAATGGCTGATAGTGGGTCTCCCATTGCAAATCCTTCTTTTTGTCTGTAAATTTTTCCTCTGTATTGAAAATAGGTGGATTTTGCAACAAATTGTAATAGTCTGGATATGTCGTGAACTGTGAGATTGGTGCGTCTTTTAAGGGTACGGTCATTATTGAGGAGTTCTTGCACTATATGTAATGTGACATCAACAGGTGTCTTTGTGAATAATGAAATGACGTCATGTGAAATGAGGATCTCATCTGATTCTATTTTCATATTTTTGAGTTCTTGTGCCAGCTCTTTTGAGTTTTTGCAGTGGAAATCTGATAGTCCAAGGAGGGGTTTGATGATTTCAACCACGGCTTTTGATAAGTTGTATGTGACTGATCCAATACTGTCTATTATTGGCCGCAGTGGGATGTCCTTTTTGTGTATTTTTGGGGTTCCATAGATCCGGGGGGTGATGCTGGCGGAGCCGGTGTGGTGGATCTGACAGATCTGCTGAGCTGGCCCCACCTACAAAAATCAGCTGATAAATGTCACCTGGCAGCAATCAGCTGACTCTGACAAAAGCTGCAGTGTACAGTCGAAACATGTTAAGAAGGTAAATACATCTCCTTTCTATTCTTGTCTTTAATAAGAACAAAAGAGAAATAATTAAAAGAAGACAAAATGAACCTACTTGAGTTCTTTTCCTGACATTTTTGTAGTCACATCTTGCAGCACAAGCCATGGTCCACAGAGAGCTTCCAAAGCATCAGAGAGATCTCATTGTTCAAAGGTATCAGTCAGGAGAAGGGTACAAAAGAATTTCCAAGGCATTAAATATACTATGGAACACAGTGAGAACAGTTATCATCAAGTGGAGAAAATATGGCACAACAGTCACATTACCAAGAACTGGACGTCCCTCCAAAATTGATAAAAAGACAAGAAGAAAAAAGGTCAGAGAGGCTGCCAAGAGGCCAACAGCAACGTTGAAGGAGCTGCAGGAATTTCTGACAAGTACTGGCTGTTAAGTACATGTGGCAACAATCTCCCGTCTTCTTTATATGTCTGGGCTATGGGGTAGGGTGGCAAGATCGAAGCCTTATCTTACAAAGAAAAACACCCAAGCCTGACTACATTTCGCAAAAACACATTTGAAATCACCCAAATGCATGTGAGAAAATGTGTTATGGTCCGATGAAACCAAGGTTGAACTTTTTGGCCATAATTCCAAAAGGTATATTTGGCGCAAACACAACACTGCTCATCACCAAAAGAACACCATACCTACAGTGAAGCATGGTGGTGGCACCATTATGCTTTGGCGCTGTTTTTCTTCTGCTGGAACTGGGGTCTTAGTCAAGGTGGAGGGAATTATGAACAGTTCCAAATACCAGTCAGTGATGGCACAAAACCTTCAGGCTTCTGCTAGAAAGCTGAAGAGGAACTTCATCTTTCAGCATGACAATGACCCAAAGCACACATCCAAATCAACTAAGGAATGGATTTACCAGAAGAAGATTACGGTTTTGGAATGGCCCAGCCACAGTCCAGACCTGAATCTGATCAAACATCTGTGGGGTGATCTGAAGAGGGCTGTGTACAGGAGATGCCTTCGCAATCTGACAGATCTAGAGTGTTTTTGCAAAGAAGAGTGGGCAAATATTGCCACATCAAGATGTGCCACGCTGATAAGACTCTTACCCAAAAAGACTGAGTGCTGTAATAAAAGCCAAAGGTGCTGCAACCAAGTATTAGTTTAAGGGTGTGCATATTTATGCAACCAGGTTAATATAAGTTTTTTATTTTTTATCTTTCCCCATAAAAGATTTCAATTTATTTTTCAATTGGGTTGTACAGGTTATAGGTCACATTAATGGTGGAAAATGTTTTGATGATTTATCTTGGTCTCATTTTTTTACTTCACAAAAACCTGACGTTTGAACAGGGGTGTGTAGACTTTTTATATCCACTGTACAGTGATGTAAAAAAGTGTTTGCCCCCTTCCTGATTTCTCATTTTTTTGTATGTTTGTCACACTTAAGTGTTTCAGATCATCAAACAAATTTAAATATTAGACAAAGATAAAACAAGTAAACACAAAATGCAGTTTTTAAATGAAGGTGTTTGTTATTAAGAGGAAAAAAATCCAAACATACATGACCCTGTGTGAAAAAGTGATTGCCCCTAAACCTAATAACTGGTTGGGCCACCCTGAGCAGCAACAACTGCAATCAGGCGCTTGCGATAAGTAGCAATGAGTCTTTTACAGCACTGTGGAGGAATTTTGGCCCAATCATCTTTGTAGAATTGTTGTAATTCAGCCACATTGGAGGGCTTTCGAGCAGGAACTGCCTTTTTAAGGTCATGCCACAGGATCCCAGTCAGATTCAGGTCAAGACTTTGACTAGTCCACTCCAAAGTCTTCATTTTGTTTTTCTTAAGCCATTCAGAGGTGGACTTGCTGGTGTGTTTTGGATCATTGTCCTGCTGCAGGACCCAAGTGAGCTTCAATTTGAGGTCATGAACAGATGGCCGGACATTCTCCTTCAGGATTTTTTGGTAGACAGCAGAATTCATGGTTCCATTTACCTCAGCAAGTCTTCCAGGTCTTGAAGCAGCAAAACAGCTCCAGACCATCACAGTAACCACCACCATATTTTACTGTTGGTATGATGTTCCTGTTCTGAAATGCTGTGTTACTTTTGTGCCAGATGTAATGGGATACGCACCTTCTAAAAAGTTCAACTTTTGTCTTGTCAGTCCACAGAGTATTTTCCCAAAAGTCTTGGGGATCATCAAGATGTTTTCTGGTAAAACTTAGATGAGCCTTTATGTTCTTTTTGTTCAACAGTGGTTTTTGTCTTGGAACTCTGCCATGCAGGCCATTTTTGCCCAGTCTCTTTCTTATGGTGGAGTCATGAACACTAACCTTAACTGAGGCAAGTGAGGCCTGCAGTTCTTTGGAAGTTGTTGTGGGGTCTTTTATGACCTCTTGGATGAGTCGTTGCTATGCTCTTGGGGTAATTTTGGTCAGCCAGCCACTCATGGGAAGGTTCATCACTGTTATATGTTTTTGCCATTTGTGGATAATGGCTCTCACTGTGGTTTGCTGGAGTCCCAAAGCTTTAGAAAAGGCTTTATAACCTTTTCCAGATGGATAGATCTCAATTACTTTGTTTCTCATTTGTTCCTGAATATCTTTGGATCGCAGCATGATGTCTAGCTTTTGAGGTTCTTTTGGTCTACTTCACTTTGTCAGGCAGGTCCTATTTGAGTGATTTTTTGAATGAGAACAGGTGTGGCAAGCAATCAGGCCTGGGTGTGGCTAGAGAAATTGAACTCAGCTTTCCAAAGATGACAATCACTTTTTCACACAGGGCCATGTAGGTTTGGATTTTTTCTCCCTTAATAATAAACACCTTCATTTAAAAAATCCATTTTGTGTTTATGTGTGTTATTTTTGTCTAATACTTAAATTTGTTTGATGATCTGAAACATTTAAGTGTGACAAACATACAAAAAAAAAAAAGAGAAATCAGGATGGGGGCAAACACCTTCTCACACCACTGCAAGTCTGGATGCTAGCTAACTCGCTAGTTAAATTTGTGACATTTTTCTCATCAATTTGTGACTGAAACCAAATAGAAGAATGGCATCAAATGGCCAAATGACATACTGTCCTCTCCGGAGTGTCCCGTCTCTGCCTTCGGATGAGGTCCCAGTCCGATGGCATTAACGGCTTGGACTTTAATCTCGAACGGCGTGTACGTTCCCGTGTTGTTCACCGAAAATGGTGGGGACTTGACGTAGGCTTCCTCCCATTTCAGTTTGGAGTTTTTGTCGGCCTCCCTCCACATCACTTTGTACTGGAAACCCTCGCCATGGTAATGGCGCTTCTCCATCTCCTGAGAACAGACACGAGGAAATAAAAATTAATTTCAGTCAATTAATGATGGAATATGGTGGAATGATGCCCCTGCATTCAGACAGGAAGAACTCACATCCCAGGTGATGATCAGTGTTCCCGGGTCCGTGGAGTTAGTGCGGACGTTGGCAGGATTACCACTGGGAACTACAGGAAGAAAAATGAAAGATATTAAGAAGGAAAACAGAAAAAATATAAGAGACGAGGAAATCTGTTTTCTGGGTTTACTGTGTAGGGTTAGAAAGTAGGTGATTTATTATTTTTAACAAGGGGGATTGGTGGGTATTCATCAATTTAGCATGACGTACAAATGTATAAATGTAAATTAGGTGCAAATTTGCAAGGATAAAGGTGCAAAGATATGATAAAATATGCCAATTTAAACATTTTAAAAAGTTGCAAATAACAATTTAATTACAAAAAATAAAAATTTAACCAGAATCCAGATGAGTGTTGCAAATTTATGAGAAAAAAAGTTGGAAAAATTACAAGAAAAAAAGCTGGAAGTTTATAAGAAAAAAGTTGCAAATTTAGGGAAAAAAAGCTGAATATTTAAAGGAAAAAAGTCACCAAATTTTGAGGAAAAAGTTGCAAATGTAAGAGAAAAAGCTGAAAATTTACAAAACAAATTACATTTACAAGAAAAATTGAAAATTTATGAGGAAAAAAATTGCAAATTTTTGAGAAAAGAGTTGCAGATTTTTGAAGTAAAAAGATGCAAATTTTTGAGAAAAAAAAAATGTAGCAAATTTTTAAGAATTAACCTAACTTGCATGTTTTTGGCCTGTGAGAGGAAACCGGAGTGTTATATAGTTATTTATATTGATCTTGTGCTCTTATTTGTGAAGCACGGTGTGGTGGCACTCACTTCTGTTTCTGCCACCACCCGTGCCTATAAAGAGCAGCAGGCAGAAGGGGCGGGTCTCTTCGCCATCACTCCTGCCTGGCAGTTGTAGTGTGGTGTGTTACAGTTCATAAACGTAAGTTCAGTCGTGCACATGGCCTTGTCATTTCGGGTGTACATCCAGACACAACAATTGGCAACGAGGATTAAAGAGGTATGGAAGGGTGTGGGTCTCCAATTCAGCCTTTTCTGGAGCTCCCGGGCGAGCCACCTGTTCCCTGGCCAAGATGGTACGCCACCTTCCAGACTTATATGGTGGCGCTGAATCTGGGCAGAATGCACAAGTTGAGAGCATGCACACTGTTGGTGCACAACTTGGGAATGGAAGGCCAGCGCATATTGAGCACAGTTGTTGATTCGGACGATTTCGAGGATGTGGTTGAGCTGATGGCATGGCATTTTCATGCCCTGGACAACGTCATCATCTGGAGGATCAAGTTTCGGCAGCGCCACCAACAGATGGGCGAGCCTATTCAGTGGTTCATAGCCAACTTGAAACTACTGGCTAGTGAGTGACGGTTCGGGCCGTTGGAGGAGGAGATGGTTTGCGACCCGCTGGCAGAGCGTACCAACAATGCTGCTATAAGAGCGAAGCTGCTCATGATGCCAGGTGACTTAACGCTAGCAAGGGTCATTGAGTTAGCTCTCCAGCTGGAGGCAGCGGATAAGCTAGCGCTGGAGCTGAGTGAGCGTTTGTCACGTCGACAGCTGGAGTTTCCCGTTGCCACACAAGTAACGGACCCAGACAGCGATGGGAGCGTGGAAGATGACACTGTGGAGGCCAACGCTGCAAGATTTAGGTCTGCCCCGGGGAAACCCATGTGTTTAGGTTGCGGGTCCGTGAAGCACCGCTTCAAGGGCAGGGACTGTCCGGTGAGAGGGAAACGCTGTGGCAAGTGTGGCCGCCTGAACCACTATGCCATGGTGTGCCGTGTGTCCGAGCAGGGAAGCCCGCAGAAGAAATCGACTCCCCCTTGCCCCGACGATTGTCCACACTGTGTCCCTGAACACCAACGGATACATGTTCTGCATGATAGAGCTGGATGGTGTGGAGGTGCTGTTGCTGATCGATATGGGGGCGGAGGGCTCCCTGCTGAATTGGGCTATGGTGAGAAAATTTTTCCTGCAATACAGGACTGAAGGTGACCCAGTGCCACTTTATGGCTATAGAGGCAGACGGCTGTCCACGATGGGAAAGCTGAGACTGACGGTCTGGTACAAGTCGGCGGAAATGTCCAACTTCGAGTTCTCCGTGACAGCCCATGGTGATAACATCATGGGCTGCAACCTTTTTTATGGTCTGGGTTTCATCATCAAGGGCGGCACTGGGGAGGAGTGGTCGGGCTGTGGACTGTGGGACCAGCCGGTTCTGAGAGTGGAGGACGATGCGGTGTGGGATGAGGAATTGCCAATCATCCTGGAAGGTGAGCAGGACCAGTCTTGCTCAGAGTTGTTGCAGGAGGGTCTCAGTGCCAGAGCCCAAGTCGTCCTGTATGAAGGTACTGGGCGGCACGGTGAGGTGCCTTCAACGATGAATGACACCAAGGAGCTGGCTTCAGTTGTTCCCGGAGCTCGGTTAACGTGGGCTGGTGAACATGGGGCTACAATGGCAACAGCTGCAGCAAATTTAAAAGAGGTCGGGGCCAGACCGTTAGGCATGGAGGGACCGCGTACCAGGCAGAAACATTGCAAGCCAAGCAAAACCCCTCTGGGAGTCGCGGACCTGGTTCAGGCTCATGGGGAGGGGCGACCATGGCGAGTACGGACCAAACGGCAGTTTGAGAACCACCAGGGGTGGCTGCACATCGTGGCTAAACAAGGCGCTGCTCGTTTCTAGCTGTCGGATGGTTCATGGAGGCACACCAATGAGCTGCGACGTGCCCGGGAGGACCCTCCAGGTGGTGGGCCTGGATGAGAGGGACGGCCAACGGTGTGGAAGAGGAGACACATCTGTGTCTATGCAATCAGCTGCGGTCAAGGAGGCAGGCCGCATCCAGGGGTGGACTTATGGAGAGACGGTCCGGGGGACCCACAGGCCAGTTCCTCTTATGCTTAGCCGTGTGGATTGTAAGTTTATATACATGTGTCTGTGTGATGTGTTACAGTAGCATTTTTTTCCCTTTAAGGGGTTTGCAGTTGTTCTGAAGTTATGTTCATTTGAGTGCATGTTTGAAAAAAGGATAAAAGTATTTTGTTGTTCATATAAGTTGTGTGTAGTTCCGGGGATTATTTTATACATTTTATTTTAGTTTAGCAACACGGCAGCTATTTTAATTTAGGAATGGACTTTGTGTATGTTTTACTGGTGGCAGAATAAATCCACCTTGCCTTGTGGGGGTTAGACGGTAGTCCACCCGTCCCCCCTAGTTTTAGTTGCTTTGGTGTGAATGTGGTAGGCCAATTATAGTACATTGTTTTCCGTTATCTTAGTGTGTGATTCGGGTCCTAAATTGGGAGGGGGGTCTGAATCATGTGTGTGTTTTGGACTTTTCTAAGGGGGGGGGCTGTTATATAGTCATTTATATAGTTCTTGTGCTCTTATTTGTGAGGCATGGAGTGGTGGCACTCACTTCTGTTTCTGCCACCACCCGTGCCTATAAAGAGCAGCAGGGACAGGTCTCTTCGCCATCACCCCTGCCTGGTGGTTGTAGTGTGGTGTGTTACAATTAATAAATGTAAGTTCAGTCGTGCACCTGGCCACGTCATTTCAAGTCTACATCCAGACACAACACGGAGTACCCGGGGTAAACCCACGCAGACACAGGGAGAACATGCAAACTCCACACAGAAGGGTCACTGATGGTCAGGGGTGGAATCGATCCTGTGACCTTCTTACTGTGCTGCCATAGTGCTAACCACTGCGCCACCGAGCTACCCCAAGCTCGGTGGTGCCTAACATGCAAGGTAGGTTAATTTTGCGCAAACATAGCTCTGCTCATCACCAAAAGAATACCATACCTACAGTGAAGCATGGTAGTGGCAGTATCATGCTTTGGGGCATGGGATTGGTGCTGTACCGTGGCTGCCTCATCCATCCAGGTGTGAATTTTTGAGAAAAAAGTTTCAAATTTTTGAGAAACCGTCCCAAATTTATGAGAAAAAAATTGCAAAAATTAAAAAATGTACAAATTTTTGAAAAAGTCACCAATTGTTGGAGAAAAAGTCTCAAATTTATGACAAAAAAGTTGCAAATTTATGAGGAAAAAAAGTCATAAAATTTCTAGAAAAAATTGCTAATTTATGAGAAAAAGCTGCAAATTTATGTGAAAAAGTCAAATTCATGAGAAAAAAAGTCACAAATTTTTAAGAAAATAGTTGCAGATTTGTGAGGAAAAAAAAAGTCAAATTTTTAAGAAAATGGATGGGTGGAGGCAGGATAAAAGGGGGAATGATACTGGGTCATTTTGATAGCATCTCCCCACTGTAATGATGGGATTCATTACAATGTGCGGTGTGATGACGCAGCCAGCTGGTGACGCCATCACGCCAACATATATAGGGGAAAGTCGGCCATCTCAAGGCCTCTCTTTGGAGACTCGTCCCCAGGGCATAACAGAGCGGAGTGCTCATTGACTTGTATTGTTAAACAGCAGTTTGTATAATAAAGTTCGAGTTCCAGCACAGCATCCTCGTCTGTCTTCATTCCAGGTTTATGGACATAACACCCACCTCTCAAATCACCTGCTGGGGTCAGCTTATTTTAATTTTTTGCCCTCTATACTTTCAAACAACTTCACATATCTGTCAGTGGTTTTTTTGCATTAAAAAGCTCAGTCCGTTTTATCGTCTGCCATCACTTACCAGCAGGGGGCGTGATGTGGTACTTTGATGGGCTGCTGGATCTGCTGCTGCCCAGCTCGTTGACGGCGGTGACCCTGAATCGGTAGGTGCAGTACGCGTGGAGGCTCAGCTCTGCATGGTTGAACTCCCCAGGGACTCTGTGCCACTCCTCCCACCTCCAGTGGGCCTCCTCAGAGTGCTGCTCCTCTTGTGCCTCGATGATGAACTCTAGAAGGAGACAAATGGGAAAGTTAAAACATGTGAGTTTAACAAATATTAAATGTGAGGTTTTGAGGCAGTGAATGTAATTTCCCACTTCTATGCCCAGGTGTGCAATTGTCTGAGGTCCTCTTGGAGCAACTGGTGTCAGCAAAAAAGACTGTATAGCTATGAACAGCATCGGGCATATTATTGTCACTGAGCACAAAGTACAACGGTCCAAGTACACTACCCTGGGGTAGTCCTGAAAGTACTTCCAATCAGCCAGAAGTTTGCTGATAATTTCCAAGGTCATTTTTAGGACCCTCCTTGTGTACTAGCGATATAAGAGCTTTGTTCCAGGTGTCTGGAGTACCTCTTCTTCCAATGACTTGTCCATTCATTCATTCATTCATTCATCTTCTTCCGCTTAATCTTTTTCAGGTCGCGGGGGGGCTGGAGCCTATCCCAGCATCTTTGGGCGAGAGGCAGGGTACACCCTGGACAGATCGCCAGTCCATCGCAGGGACAACACAGAGAGACAGACAACCATTCACTCTCACAGTCATACCTAAGGACAATTTAGAATCCCCAGTTTGATGCCAATTATTTATTTATTTTTATTTTATTTGTTTATTTGACAGGGACAGTGCAATAAACATAGACAATTAATCAAATGACAATCAATCTAATGTGCTGCACAAAGAGTGTATAGCTATTAGCTAATTTGCAACTCTTGTCCCTGGATGGGCTTTAGAAAGAAGAAACAAAAAGAAAGAAGGATAAGGAAAAGAAAAAATGAAAACAGAATAAACAATAACCACATACATCAATGCAAACAAGATTATAAATACACAATATAAAAACCTGGTTCACATTTGCCTATTTCAGGTCTCCCTCCCTTCGTCACTCACTATAAACAAACACATTCATTCCTTCCCTTCATTCACTCTCACCCTGCAGACAATCATTTCATACATGGGTACATTCTTGTTTATTTTTCAGCCAGTTTTTAACCTTTGTAGTAAATGTTTTAAAGTCCGTTATTATTTTAATTTCATTTGGCATTGTGTTCCAGATATGACTGCCCTTTATAGAGAAAGCTGTTTGTCCAAATGTGGTTCTGCGGTGGGATATTTTACAGTTATTGTTAACAGAACTCCTGGTGGCTCTGCTGCTGTCCTGTCTTTGGATGAAACCAGCAAGTGGCTCTGGCGCTGATTTATGGAAACATTTGAAAATTAATTTCAGAAAACAGAGGTCAATGAAACTCTCAAAACTCAATAGATTGTATTTTTTTTAAAATATAACAGTGATGCCACCTAATGAGCTTTTTATCCAAGATTTTTAGAGTTTGATTATATAATGAACCTATATGTTTTATTGTGGAAGGAGCTGCTTTCTGTTAGTTCTGCTACTTCTGGCAGGAGATATTCACCTTAACCCTGGACCTGCCACTATTAAACAGCAGACCACTGGGTTAGCACAAAACCGAGCTGTACAAAAGCAAAAACAACATTTATTTTTCCAAACTGTTAATCATGCACGAGTTCTTTGGGACACCAAGGCTAAACCAAAGGGGATCCTCGGCGGTCATTTAAACATACGGAGCATAATCCCCAAAAGAGATGAGATTTCGGTGTTGCTGTTGGACTCAAATCTGGACTACCTTTGTCTCTCAGAAAGCTGGCTACACAGGAACATAGACACTAATATGATCGATATTGTGGGCTACCAGTGTTTTAGAAAAGACAGGCAGGTAGGGAGGGGAGGAGGTGTTTTAATTTACATCAAAGACAAATATAAATGTCAACTGGTTGATTTGAATACTTCACTTGAATGTTTAGCTGTTAATGTATGTCTCTCTCCGGTAATGAATTTCAACATTGCAGTATTGTACAACCCACCATCACACAATTCTTCCTTTTATAATGAATTAAGTGATCTGGTTAAACAACTTGAGAAGAACAGAGAAACAATAATTCATGGTGACTTTAATATCAACTGGTCTGATAAAAAAGACAAACAAAAACTGAAAAGCCTCATGACTAAATTTAATTACCAGCAAATCATCAAAGGACCCACCAGGATAACCAAACAATCCAGAACACTTATTGACATGGTATTTACTAATAAACCAGAACGAATAACCAGAACCTATAATCTTGTAACTGGTCTCTCAGATCATAACATGGTTCTTGCTGTCAGGAAACTTACTAAAAAGCGACTACAGTATTTTGGGGGAGTCGATATTGACAAATCAAATTTTATTATCCCCAAATCAAAAAATGAGGAGTTTGAACATTACTTAGAGAATCAAAATTGGGAGCAGCTCATGTCAACATGTGAAGTAGATGATTGTTGTAATTTTATAACTGCAACAATCACAAAGTCTATAGAAAAATTTTCAAAGCAAATTAAAAGTAGACAACAGAAGATTAGCCTACCATGGTTAAATAATGAAATAAGAAAACTTATGAAGAGGCGAGACTATGCACTGAAAACATCACTAACCTCCAAACTACAAAATGATCACCTTGTGTACAAAAGTTTAAGAAATAAAGTGGTACATGAGCTGCGAAAATCAAAA
The DNA here is from genome assembly GCA_020510985.1 of Pholidichthys leucotaenia. Lineage (NCBI taxonomy): Eukaryota > Metazoa > Chordata > Actinopteri > Cichliformes > Pholidichthyidae > Pholidichthys > Pholidichthys leucotaenia. The sequence goes on along the minus strand of CM035843.1, from coordinate 192,026,972 downwards.
ATATCTTATTACAATAAACTGATAGATCATGCAAAGGGTAACAACAGTTCCCTATGGAGGCATTTAAATAACTTAACTAATAAAAAAAACGATCAGAAGGGGGTAAAGGAACTTAGAATCAATGGCAAGACCGTCAGTGACAAGGCTACTTTGGCAAATGAATTTAATTCACACTTTGTGGGCTCTGTGGAAGACTTAACAAAAATTTTTGTGCTGCCAAATGTGCTCAACAACACAAATTCCATACTTCCAACAGATACTTTTCACATCGATGAGGTAAATGAGAAGTTAATTGCTGGTATTGTTAAAACACTGTCAAACTCAAAAACTAATGATATCTACAATATGAGCACCTCCTTTCTCAAAATGCACAGCAAAATATTAATCAAACCACTGACTCATCTCATTAATCTCTCCATTAGGTCTAGTACATTTCCATCTGGCTGGAAAAAAGCTGTCGTCATACCAGTTCATAAATCAGGCAGTAAAGACGATATATGCAATTACCGCCCAATCTCTATCTTACCAGTCCTATCTAAGGTTCTTGAAAAAGTTGTAGCTACACAGCTGATAGACTACTTACAAGACAATCAACTTCTTCATCCACATCAATTTGGTTTTAGACCAGGATACTCAACAGAAACAGCAAATTGTTGCCTTATTGAAAACGTCAAACAGTCCTTGGACAGGGGTAATGTGGTAGGAGCTGTTTTTCTAGATCTCAAAAAGGCTTTCGATACTGTAAACCACAGTTTGCTTTTATCCAAAATGGTATCTTTTAACTTCTCCCCAAATACATTAGAATGGTTTGCATCTTATCTCCAGAATAGAGAACAGTGTGTAAAAGTTCACCAGGATAAATCCTCATTTTTAAACAACCGCATGGGTATCCCACAAGGGTCCATTCTTGGTCCTTTACTTTTCAGCATTTTTATTAATGACCTGCCGTTACACTGCTCAGCTGCAACATGCCAACTTTATGCAGATGATGCAGTTATTTACACAGCTGCCAAGACTCCAGCACAGGCTGCAGATGTACTGTCTACAAGTATGGTTGATGTCCAAGAGTGGCTCCTCAAGAACCATCTATTGCTGAACCTTCAGAAAACAGTCTCAATGTGCTTTTCAATCAAAAAATGTAACCTGCAACATTTTAAAGTTAATATACATGATCATGACATCAGTTTAGTTACAGAATTCAAATACCTTGGCATTGTACTAGATCCTCAACTCAAATTTAATCTTCATATAAAGAAAATTTCAAAAACAGTAAAAAAAAATCTGAACTGCTTTAAATTAATTAGATATTACATACCTTACGAAGCAGCTGCACTGTATATGCATTCTATGGTTTTTTCTCATATATCATACTGTTTGACAGTCTGGGCTCAAGCAGCCCCTTCCACAATAAGACATATAGGTTCATTATATAATCAAACCCTAAAAATCTTGGACAAAAAGCCCATTAGGTGGCATCACTGTAATGTTTTAAAAAAATACAACCTATTGAGTTTTGAGAGCTTCATTGACCTCTGTCTTCTGAAATTAACGTTCAAATGTTTTCATAAATCAGCACCCGAGCCACTTGCTGGTTTTGTCCAAAGACAGGACAGCAGCAGAGCCACCAGGAGTTCTGTTAACAATAACTGTAAAATATTCCACCGCAGAACCACATTTGGACAAACAGCTTTCTCTATAAAGGGCAGTCACATCTGGAACACAATGCCAAATGAAATTAAAATAATAACGGACTTGAAAACATTCACTAAAAATGTTAAAAACTGGCTGAAAAATAAACAAGAATGTACTCATGTATGAATTAATTGTCTGCAAAGTGAGAGTGAATGAAGGGAAGGAATAAATGTGTTTGTTTATAGTGAGTGACGGAGGGAGGAAGGCCTGAAATAGGCAAATGTGAGTTATGTTATATGTGTTAAATGTGAGTCAGGCTGTTATATTTGTGTATTTATAATATTTATAATATTTATGTTAAATGTGAGTCAGGCTGTTATATTTGTGTATTTATAATATTTATAATATTTATAATTGTGTATTTATAATTTTTCTGCATTGATGTATGTGGTTATTGTGTATATTTTTTATCTTGATTCTTTTTTCTAAAGCCCATCCAGGGACAAGAGTTGCAAATTAGCTAATAGCTATACACTCTATGTGCAACACATCAGATTGATTGTCTTTGATTAATTGTCTATGTTTATTGCACTGTCCCTGTCAAATAAACTAATCTACTACTACTACTGCTTGAGCCCAGACAGTCAAACAGTATGATATATGAGAAAAAACCATAGAATGCATATACAGTACAGCTGCTTGGTGTGGTATGTAATATCTAATTAATTTAAAGCAGTTCAGATTTTTTTTTACTGTTCTAGAAATTTTCTTTATATGAAGATTAAATTTGAATTGAGGATCTAGTACAATGCCAAGGTATTTGAATTCTGTAACTAAACTGATGTCTTGATCATGTATATTAATTTTAAAATGTTGCAGGTTACATTTTTTGATTGAAAAGTACATTGAAACTGTTTTCTGAAGGTTCAGCAATAGATGGTTCTGGAAGAGCCACTCTTGGACATCAACCATACTTGTAGACAGTACATCTGCAGCCTGTGCTGGAGTCTTGGCAGCTGTGTAAATAACTGCATCATCTGCATAAAGTTGACATGTTGCAGCTGAGCAGTGTAGTGGCAAGTCATTAATAAAAATGCTGAAAAGTAAAGGACCAAGAATGGACCCTTGTGGGATACCCATACGGTTGTTTAAAAATAAGGATTTATCCTGGTGAACTTTTACACACTGTTCTCTATTCTGGAGATAAGATGCAAACCATTCTAATGTATCTGGAGAGAAGTTAAAAGATACCATTTTGGATAAAAGCAAACTGTGGTTTACAGTATCGAAAGCCTTTTTGAGATCCAGAAAAACAGCCCCTACCACATTACCCCTGTCCAAGGACTGTTTGAAATTTTCAATAAGGCAACAATTTGCTGTTTCTGTTGAGTATCCTGGTCTAAAACCAAATTGGTGTGGATGAAGAAGTTGACTGTCTTGTAGATAGTCTATCAGCTGTGTAGCTACAACTTTTTCAAGAACCTTAGACAGGACTGGTAAAATAGAGATTGGGCGGTAATTGCATATATCGTCTTTACTGCCTGATTTATAAACTGGTATGACGACAGCTTTTTTCCAACCAGATGGAAATGTACTAGACCTAATGGAGAGATTAATGAGATGAGTCAGTGGTTTGATTAATATTTTGCTGTGCGTTTTGAGAAAAGAAGTGCTCATATTGTAGATATCATTTGTTTTTGAGTTTGACAGTGTTTTAACAATACCAGCAATTAACTCCTCATTTACCTCATCGATGTGAAAAGAAACTGTTGAAAGTATTGATTTTGTGTTGTTGAGCACATTTGGCGGCACAAAGTTTTTTGTTAATTCTTCCACAGAGTCCACAAAATATGAATTAAATTCATTTGCCAATATAGCCTTGTCACTGATGGTCTTGCCATTGATTCTAAGTTCCTTTACCCCCTTCTGAACATTTTTTTCATTAGTTAAGTTATTTAAATGCCTCCATAGGGAACTGTTGTTACCCTTTGCATGATCTATCAGTTTATTGTAATAAGATACTTTTGATTTTCACAGCTCTTGTACCACTTTATTTCTTAAACTTTTGTACACAAGGTGATCATTTTGTAATTTAGAGGTTAATGATGTTTTCAATGCAGAATCTCGCCTCTTCATAAGTTTTCTTATTTCATTATTTAACCATGGTAGGTTAATCTTCTGTTGTTTACTTTTAATTTGCTTTGCAAATTTTTCTATAGACTTTGTAATTGTTGCAGTTATAAAATTACAACAATCATCTACTTCATATATTGACATGAGCTGCTCCCAGTTTTGATTCTCTTAGCAATGTTCAAACTCCGCAGTTTTTGATTTGGGAATAATAAAATTTACTTTGTCAATATCAACTCCCCTAAAATACTGTAGTTGTTTTTTAGTAAGTTTTCTGACAGCAAGAACCATGTTATGATCTGAGAGACCAGTTACAAGATTATAGGTTCTGGTTATTCGTTCTGGTTTATTAGCAAATACCATGTCAATAAGTGTTCTAGATTGTTTGGTTATCCTGGTGGGTCCTTTGATCATTTGTTGGTAATTAAATTTAGTCATGAGGCTTTTCAATTTCTGTTTGTCCTTTTTATCAGACCAATTAATATTAAAGTCACCATAAAATATTGTTTCTCTGCTCCTCTCAGGTTGATTAACCAGATCACTTAATTCATTATAAAAAGAAGAATTGTATGACGGTGGGTTGTACAATACTGCAATGTTGAAATTCATTACTGGTGAGAGACATACATTAACAGCTAAACATTCAAGTGAAGTATTCAAATCAACCAATTGACATTTAAATTTCTCTTTGATGTAAATTAAGACACCTCCTCCCCTCCCTACCTGCCTGTCTTTTCTAAAACACTGATAACCCACAATATCGATCATATTAGTGTCTATGTTCCTGTGTAGCCAGCTTTCTGAAAGACAAAGATAGTCCAGATTTGAGTCCAACAACAACACCGAAATCTCATCTCTTTTGGGGATTATGCTCCGTATGTTTAAATGTCCGCCGAGGATCCCCTTTGGTTTAGCCTTCGTGTCCCAAAGAACTCGTGCATGATTAACAGTTTGGAAAAATAAATGTTTTTGCTTTTGTACAGCTCGGTTTTCAGATCTCGCCTCATTTGCATTTTGTTTAACTGCTCCTGCTTCCAAAAGTTTGGACGTAGCACAGCTGTTTACAGCAGGATCAGATATGTGAGTCTGTTCAGTGCAATTCGACTCACTCGACTCGCTATGTCCAGCTGTACTGAGGCGAAGACCAGCATTATGCTGCTCCACCAGTTCAGGTGTCAGCGGGGCCATTGACAGCAGCGGGCGATCAGCTGGTTCAGGCGTCAGCTGGGCCGTTGACAGCAGTGGGCGATCAGCCGGTCCAGGCGTCAGCAGGGCCGTTGACAGCAGCGGGCGATCAGCCGGTTCAGATGTTAGCAGGGCCGTTGACAGCTGCAGCCGATCAGCTGGTTCAGGTGTTAGCCGGGCCGTTGATAGCAACAACCAATCCGCCGGTTCAGATGTTTGTGCTAACCCAGTGGCCTGCTGTTTAATAGTGGCAGGTCCAGGGTTAAGGTGAATATCCCCTGCCAGAAGTAGCAGTACTCAGTACTTTAACTGTATAGCCTCTGCCATATTGTGTTATTTGCTTAACAGCCATGTTTGCCTTATTTTGGATACTTTTTCTCAGTCCTTTTGAAGACCAGATAGAGTACAGGGTGAAATAACCATGTCCATATCCATATAAATAAAACTTTGTAGATTCACCTTTAATTGAGTTGGCCGGAAAACCCTTCTTGTTGCAAGTCCAGACACACAAAGACAATAAGAAGTAGATAAGCAAAAAGTGGCTAGAAGTGGAGCCCATCAAATCACTCCACACTCCAGTGTCAGCCATCTTCATTAACCTAACTTGCATGTTTTTGGCATGTGGGAGGAAACCGGAGAAATCCCGGCGTAAACCCACGCAGACACGAGGAGAACATGCAAACTCCACACAGATCACTGTTGGTCGGGGGCTGGGATCGAACACAGGATCCCCCAGCCAAGGGTGAGTTGCTGTGCTGCCGCAGTGCTAACCACTCCGCCACCATGCTGCCCTTGACTTGTTCATAATAATAACAAGTCAGATGGAGATCACTCCTTCAATAGTCTGATTGGGGCCTGAGGCCTGTGTACCTGTGGTGGGACTGTTGTGGGTCTCTCCTGGGGTCCAGCTCAGGGTCAGACTGCGATCCTCTATGTTAGACAGGATCAGCTGATCTGGAGGGTCTGGAGGCGCTGGGGGAAGGGGGAGCAACAGAAAAATGGTCAGTTAAATTCAAATTAATTTCTATCCATTTAAAACACAACCAGAGAAGTAAACCATGTTTTCTTTTCCACAAATCAGCATGATTGAAGTGACAGAAAGGCTGAATCTGTGTTTTTTAATGCCAATTTACTCCCTTTTACTGTGGACATTTTGTCAACTATACAACAGCGTTATTACAGAGATTCCCTTTGAATTAATTACATAATTTCACCAGTTATAACTGAAGCAGCTTTAAGCAGCTCCCTCAGCAGAATCAACACTTCACTACTTAGTGAAAACGGATTACTGATTTAAACATAATTTGCATTCAATTCACATTACTGCCTTTTGTAATAAATATTTTCAGCCATTTTCATTATATGCAGTAGGCATATAAGTACAAATTTATAGGACTAAAGATGCAAAAATATGATAAAAGTTGCCAAATTAAAAATTTCAAAAGTCACAAGTTGCAATTTAATTACACAGCATAAAAATTTAACCAGCAACCAGAGTAGGGGTGGGTTCAAAAGATCAATTCTCCGATTCAAATCGATTCACATTTGACTGAGCCAATATCGATCCACAAAATCCGTGGTTCAATCTTTTAATATAATCTTTTTATGTATGTGAAACACAAAACTTAAGCGGTCCTTGGGCCGGCTGAAGTCTCGCGTGATTGATCATTCATGCAAGAGTTCCCTGCGCCACACGCTCACATCTTTAAGCTGGATTTATGCACCCGCATCACATCAACGCCATTACCGACGTCTGTCACCGATGCAGTGATGGGCAATTTTTTTTTGTGTGTTGGGTGAAATGTGTCGTTCTGTTACCAAAGTGGGTTTCAGCTGATGTGTAGAGTGATTTGTGCTCATTGTGTGTTATGGTTTATTAAATAGTGATGGACAAGAGCAGACTGTGATGGAGCTGGAGCTTAAAATGTTAAGAAAAAGCAACTTTTCATATGATCATTGCACAGAGAAAAAGTCAGAAAACGGTGCGTGCAACCACCGCTGCTGCCGTTATTTGACAATCTGTGTAATTTCTGGAATTATGACGAGCCACAAAATGTTCTGTATGTGCTCACTCCCTCAGTATTCTTTTGAATTTAACTGACTTGGTTTTGAAGTTGTGCCTCTGTGAACAGGCAGAGCGGAGCAGCAGCGAGAACCAGGAAATGTGAAGGAGGAGACAAAGTGGACCAATCACAGCTCTTACGTTCTGTGTTGCAGACGTGCACCTCTCCTTTCTCTGGAAAGGTGCATGTCAGACGACACAGGGGGATGTTGCCTCGACACCATCGCAGATGCGTCACATCAGTGCAGGTGCATAAATCCAGCTTTATGTCTTTGTTTACATGAGTAGAGTCACCCACAAAAGTCAGTGCTACCAATCAGAGATTTCTAACCCCTTGGTTTAACACAGAAACTCGTAGCTTAAAACAGAAGATTTGTCAATTAGAAAGAAAATGGTGTTCCTATTTAGCTTGGAGAAGTCATCTTTTAATTTATAAAAAATCTCTTAGAAAAGCTAGAACAAGTTATTACTCTGCATTAATAGAAGAGAACAAGAATAATCCCAGGTGCGGCGGCATGAAATAAAGCGGCGTTGCTGGAGGTTTTAAGTAGAGTTTTATTATATCATACCGCCGTCACGGGATCCCCACCCCGGCCCAAGTGTGTGCAGGCCGGAGCGGGATCCTCTGGCTCTCAGAGAAGGAGGGACACAAAGCCTGTGTCCTGCAGCAGAGGTTGAAGTGTGTGAGTGAGAGAGGAAGTGTTACAGAACCTGTGCAGTATTTATACCCAACTCAAACAATACATCAAGGCAGTGTCACAGCAGTTGGTCTGATCAAAGGGACTGCAGAACAGGCATGAGATATTTGCATTTGTGAGACATACATCACAATAGGCAGATTTGCTAGACTCTGCTCCAGGTGCAGAACAAAGAGGTTAACAGGCACATCTACATATTGATCTGAGTCTCTAGGTCACAGTAAGGACAGGATGCATGAACACAATGCATGAGAGGCAACATTAACATCACAAGGCATGAATGGCACATTACGTCTCAGTAGTGTAGCGGAAAAAACCAGGAGTAGCGAGTTGTCTGTCCTTAGTCTGTTGTGGGGGTTAACCGAACCGCCACACCAGGTTTCTTTTCAGCACTTTAGCCAGGCTGACAAAGAGTCAGGACTCTGTCAATCCTTGCATCCCCCCAGAGCTTACTAGTCAGGGCTTGATGAACTTTTTCAATCATAAAATTTCATCTATTAGAGATAAAATCAGTCAGATTCTTCCCACCGTAAACTTAAGTACAGTAACTACTACAACTCCTTCAATTGACATCTGTTTGGATAAGTTTACTCCAATTGACCTTTTAGAGTTAGATAAAATAATTTCCTCATCCAAGCCTCCAACTTGTCTTTTAGACCCTATTTCTACCAGGTTATTTAAAAAAAAGTCTTCCCATTTATTGATAGCCAAATTCTTCAAATAATCAATTCTTCTTTAACATTAGGCCATGTACTGCAGGCTTTTAAAACTGCTGTAATTAAACCCTTACTCAAAAAGCCAACGCTGGATCCAGGACTTTTAGCTAACTATCGACCAATCTCTAATCTGCCTTTCATTTCAAAAATCTTAGAAAGAGTTGTTGCTACGCAATTATTTGACCACTTGCAGGGAAATGGGTCATTTGAAGAATTTCAGTCTGGGTTTAGAATCCATCATAGTACTGAAACAGCCTTAGTGAAGGTCACTAATGACCTCCTTATTGCATCTGATAATGGACTTGTTTCTATACTTGTCCTTTTAGATCTTAGTGCAGCCTTTGATACTATCGACCATGATATTCTACTTGCTAGATTAGAACACTATGTTGGACTTAATGGAACTTCGCTGCAGTGGTTTAGATCTTATTTGTCTGATAGGCTTCAGTTTGTTCATGTCAATAATGAGTTTTCTTCCAACTCTAAGCTCAGTCATGGAGTTCCACAGGGATCTGTGCTACGCCCTACTCTTTTTAGTTTATATACAGTGGGGCAAAAATGTATTTAGTCAGCCACCAATTGTGCAAGTTCTCCCACTTAAAAGATGAGAGAGGTCTCCAATTTTCATCATAGGTATACCTCAACTATGAGAGACAAAATGATAAAAAAAATCCAGAAAATCACATTGAAGGATTTTTTAAAGAATTTATTTGCAAATTATGGTGTAAAATAAGTATTAGGTCAGTAACAAAAGTTCATCTCAATACTTTGTTATATACCCTTTGTTGGCAATGACAGAGGTCAAATGTTTTCTGTAAGTCTTCACAAGGTTTTCACACACTGTTGCTAGTATTTTGGCCCATTCCTCCATGCAGATCTCCTCTAGAGCAGTGATGTTTTGGGGCTGTCGCAGGGCACCATGGGCTTTCAACTCCCTCCAAAGATTTTCTATGGGGTTGAGATCTGGAGACTGGCTAGGCCACTCCAGGACCTTGAAATGCTTCTTACGAAGCCACTTCTTCGTTGCCCGGGCGGTGTGTTTGGGATCATTGTCATGCTGAAAGACCCAGCCACGTTTCATCTTCAATGCCGTTGCTGATGGAAGGAGGTTTTCACTCAAAATCTAACGATACATGGCCCATTCATTCTTTCCTTTACACGGATCAGTCGTCCTGGTCCCTTTGCAGAAAAACAGCCCCAAAGCATGATGTTTCCACACCCATGCTTCACAGTAGGTATGGTGTTCTTTGGATGCAACTCAGCATTCTTTCTCCTCCAAACACGACAAGTTGAGTTTTTACCAAAAAGTTCTGTTTTGGTTTCATCTGACCATATGACATTCTCCCATTCCTCTTCTGGATCATCCAAATGCTCTCTAGCAAACTTCAGACGGGCCTGGACATGTACTGGCTTAAGCAGGGGGACACGTCTGGCACTGCAGGATTTGAGTCCCTGGCGGCGTAGTGTGTTACTGATGGTAGGCTTTGTTACTTCAAATCAAATCAAACTTTATTGTCATATTGCTGTACATACAACTGTAGTGCAGGCAAGATGAAATTGCACTTTGGTCCCAGATCTTTGCAGGTCATTCACTAGGTCTCCCCATGTGGTTCTGGGATTTTTGCTCACCGTTCTCGTGATCATTTTGACCCCACAGGGTGAGATCTTGTGTGGAGCCCCAGATCGAGGGAGATTATCAGTGGTCTTGTATGTCTTCCAATTTCTAATAATTGCTCCCACAGTTGATTTCTTCACACCAAGCTGCTTACCTATTGCAGATTCAGTCTTAGAGTCTAGATTAGATTATTGTAACTCTTTATTATCAGGTTGTCCTAAAATATCTTTAAAAAGTCTTCAGTTGATCCAAAATGCTGCTGCAAGAGTTTTAACAGGTACTAGAAAGAGAGATCACATCTCCCCGGTTCTGGCCTCCCTTCATTGGCTTCCCATAGAGTTTAGAATTAAGTTTAAAATCCTTCTTCTCACAACGCTCTTAACAATCAGGTCCCTTTTTATTTAAAAGATCTGATATTACCCTGTCACCCTAACAGAGCACTACGCTCCCAAAATGCTGGATTACTTGTAATACCTAGAATCTCCAAAAGTACAATGGGAGGCAGAGCCTTCAGCTATCAAGCTCCTTTCCTGTGGAACCAGTTACCAATCTGGGTTTGGGAGTGAGACTATCTCTGTTTTTAAGAATAGGGTAAAAACCTTCCTTTTCGATATAGCCTACGATTAGGGAGGGATTATGTGTCTCTAAACCCTCCCTTAGTTCTGCTGCTAATAGATTTAGACTGCCGGGGGACCTCCAATAATGTACTTGGCTTCACTCCTTTAATGTTTGCTCTCTATATATCTGTTCTTTTCATCTTCTCTATCCCCTCACCCCCCAGCCAGTCGCAGCAGATGACTGCCCCTCCCTAAGCCTGGTTCTGCTAGAGGTTTCTTCCTGTCAAAAGGGAGTTTTTCCTCTCCACCGTCACCAAGCACTTGCTCACAGGAGATCGCCTGATTGCTGGGGTCTTTCTGCAATTGTGGGGGTTTCCCCTACATTTAAAAGTACTATGAGATGACTATTGTTGTGAAATGGCACTATATAAATAAAGTTGAATTGAATTGAATTAAAAACTGTCCTCAGCAATTTCCGAATATTTTTCATAAAGCGGGGTTAACAGTTTTGTATTACGTGCAGCGTTGTGTTGGAACGTAAACAAAAGTCACTGATTAATAAACACTTTTCAAATGGGAAACACTCGGAGAACAGACAACAGACCAGACAGAGAAGGAGATTGTTGGAACTGTGGGACAGGAAGTAAAATATCATTGTTTGGTGTGTTTTTTACATTTGTGTTAATTAATAATTTGTGTTTTCAGCCAGCATGATGGTGTTTTCTTTTACAAACTATGGATACAGTAGTTAACTGTTGGTTAAACACTGTGAATAAATGCAGAATAAAGATATGTTTTATGAGATTACAATATAATGACAATGTTGGATGTGTTTTTAGTCAGGACTTCAGGACTTCATGACAGAGGCAGCTGCCTTCATGTAACGTTTGTATTGAATGACACATTTAATTATGGACTTCTAGCAGTGAGAAAAAATTGAAAGTTGATTTGTAATTCAAATATAAACAACAAAAAATTAAAGATCCTAAATTATTAAACTCTACTGTGGTGTGGAGATTTAAAAATATGATTATTAATTTTAATTTGAAATCTATTCTCCTTTTCATCTCCCTTCAGATGTGTGAAGACTGGGTTTCCACTCTCAGCTCCATCCTGCACTGAGATCTTCTGAAGGGAAGAGGTTTGTCAGTGGAGAAGCCATCCCTGCTTCGCTGTGGATTTCAGCACAGAAGATGACCTCAAGTTTTTCAGGGGTCTTAGTTTTCAAATTCAAGATTCAAGAAGAAGCTGCCATAATTTTCTCCATACTCTAACATGCATCCAATGCAATTTAGTTGTTGTAATGACTAATTCTTTTATTTATCTTTTTTAATTTAAGTTCTCAACACAAATACAATGTTGGTCTTTTTTGACAATTTTACTGAGCATTTAATTCTAAATAAATCACTGTTTAACAGGAATTTTTTGTCAATACTGTGCTTTTCTTGTGGTGTTACATAGAACAGCATCACTGTAAACTATGGAAAAAGTAGCTACTTTAAAATCTGTACTTCCTCACACAACTTTCAGTGCAAAAAACCTCTAAAAATGTCAACTTTTAGAGCAACTTTTTGGAAAAGCTCCCACAAATTCAAGTTTTTTTGGCCCCAACAATCACAAAAACAGTGGGCAAAACCCTGGAGGGCCTGAAATATAGTGAGATTATGTCTACATGCTTCATGCGCTGAATTTGTTTACCGACTCTAGGTTGTTAGCTTGACACTACATACCCTTTATTCTAAAGAAAGCACTTGTGAGCATTTTATGAAATCATAAGTTAAATAATAAAAAGTGCATTATTGTAACCGAATTTGGGTCAGTTCTTCATGTGATAATTTATGTACTAACAAAGTTAGAGTATTCCTGCTACAATTTGCAGCATTAGGTCTGTATTTTTTTTTTTTTCTGGCAGGTAAAATTGCTATTAAAATGGTAATTTCCCCGATTGAAGCTGGATCAGATCAAACTGAACTGATTCAGAACCTCAAGAATCAGAATTGAATCGATTCTGGAAATTAATGATTTCCAGCCCTAATCCAGAGCACTGCAGATTTACAAGTAAAAAGTTCCAAATTTACATGGAAAAAAGGTGCAGATGTCTCACAAAAAAACTGCAGATTTACAGGAAAAAAAATTCAGATCTTTGAGAAAAGTTTCAACTTTAAGAGAAAAAGCTGAAAATTTATAAGAAAAAAGTTGCAAATCTATAAGAATATTTTTAACATTTCTGCTTTGCATCAGTGCTTCAAAGTCATCATTTTCAGTTACTATGGAACATGATATAGAACAGTTTTGAAGTTACTTTTGGCGTCACACAAGTTGGCAGCCTTTTTGCAGCAGCGGCTCATTTCTGTTTTCCTTCTTGTTCTTTATTTACTATTCGTTTTTCTTTGCTACAGCTTTTCTAATCTTGTTCCCCCACACCCATCACGGACACTAATATTGCCATACTGACGGTGATATTAGTCGTCTTTCTACTCATATCACTAATGACTGCTGACCCAGTGAGTGGTGAAGCCACTGTTGATAATAGGAGTCAATTGTTAGCATTACACACCTTTTTTATGGTGCTAACTGAGAGACCCGATATTCCTCGAGAAATCAGGAGAAAACAATGTGGATGTCGAGCTGGAGCAAAGCGACGCACGAGGAAGGCAAGGTACAAGCCTGTTCTACCATCTGTTATTATGGGAAATGTGAGATCGCTGCTTAATAAGACGGACAAACAAGTGACTCAGTCCCAATATGAGTGTGTCTTCAGAGAGGTTAGCATCATGCTAGTCACTGAAATGTGGCTAACAGAGCTAACAACATATGCTAACATTGGACTAGAGGGTTTCCACTTACTACGAGCAGATTGGACATTAGATAGCGGCAAGAGCAGAGACAGGGGGCTGGCAGTGTTTGTGAACAACAGACTGTGTAGTCCTGGGCACATCACGATTAAAGAACAACACTGTAGCAAGGACACTGAATTGCTAGCCGTTAGCATGCGACCGGCATACCTCTCCAGAGAGTTCTCACACGTCATTGTGACTGCTATTTGTGTACCCCCCTCCATGAGTGCGGTGGCAGCATGTGACGTCATCCACTCAGTCAGCAGCAGGCTGCAGACTCAACACCCAACTCCTCTCCAGCTCATCTCTAGTGATTTTAACCATGCTTCCCTGTCCTCTGCTCTGCTCACTTTCACCCAGTATGTCACGTGCCACACCAGAGACAATAAAACACTGGACTTATTTTATGCAAATACCAAGGAGGCTTACACCTCATCACCCCCCCCTTCCCCCCCCGGTAGATCTGATCACAACCTGGTTCACCTCCTGCCTGTGTACAAACCCCTGGTACACAGACAACCTCCTGTTACCTGCACAATGAAGATATGGTCTGAGGAGGCGGAGGATGCTCTGAAGGACTGTTTTGAATCCACTGTGTGGGAGCAGCTCTGTGGTCCACATGGTGAAGACATCGATGGCCTCACACACACCATTACAGACTACATCAACTTCTGTGTGAACACCGTACCCACCAACACCATACGATGTTTCTCAAACAACAAACCCTGGATCAACCCTGAAAAAAAGTCACTGCTGAAGGAGAAAAAAAGGATTTTCAGGTCAGGAAACAAAGAGGAGCTGAAGTCTGTGCAGAGGGAGCTAAGAAAGAAGATTAGAGAGGGAAAGGACAGCTACAGGAAGAAGATGAAGGACAAGTTGAAGTAGAGTGACATCAGTGGTGTCTGGAGAGGCCTCAAGACCATCTCTGGGCACCAGAATACCTCCTCCCAGGCCGTGGGGGGTTGGTAGTGGGTGAACGACCTGAACCTGTTCTTTAACAGATTTGACCAACCACCCTCTTCTTCGCCTGCTCACCAACTCCTGCTGCCTCTACCTTCATCTAGTCCCTCTGTCCATTGCCCTTCCTCCACCACCCTTTACATCCCCCAGCTCTCAGTGCACATCCTCTGCCGTTTTTCCCCTCACAGACCTAACACCCCCTCCTCCCAGCACACAGCCCCGCTGTCCCAGTCTGTTCCTCGCTAAGACCCAGTGAGAGATGAGCTGAAGAAGATCAAGGTGAGGAAGGCTGCAGGTCCGGACGGCATCAGCTTGAGGCTCCTCAAGTCCTATGCAGACCTGCCGTGCAACATCATGGAGTACATCTTCAGTCTGAGCCTAAAGCTATGGAGGGTACAATAGCTGTGGAAAACATCCTGTGTGGTACCCATGCCGAAGACTCTGCACCCCAAGGACCTGAACAGCGACAGATCAGTGGCCCTCACATCACATCTGATGAAGACCCTGGAGACGCTGCTCCTTGCCTACCTCAGCTCCCTGATGGGACCAGCGATGGATCCATTTCAGTTTGCCTACCACCATGGCATTGGGGTGGAGGATGCAGTGGTCTTCCTCCTACATCATTACCTGTTCCACCTGGAGAATCCTGGGAGCACTGTGAGGATCATGCTCTTTGATTTCTCATGTGCTTTCAACACCATCCAACCAGTGATCCTGAGGGATAAGCTGGTGTGTGCAGGGGTGGACCTGTCATTGTGGATCCTGGACTACCTCACAGACCGACCACAGTTTGTGAGAACCCAGGACTGTGTGTCTGACACCATCATCTGCAGTAACCCCCCCCCCCCCCCAAGGGAACAGCTCTGGCTCCCTTCCTGTTCACCCTCTACACTGATGACTTTCCACACAACACACCACACTGCCATTTACAGAAGTTCTTTGATGACTACGATCATCGGTCTCATCTCCAATGGGGATGACGTGGAGTACAGAGGACCAATGCTGGACTTTGCGGACTGGTGCCCCCCACAACTCCGGTAAACATCCAGGGAACAGACATTGAGATGGTGACATCTTACAAGTACTGGGTGTTCACCTGAACAATAAACCGGACTGGTCACACAACACCAATACACTCTACAAGAAGGGGCAGCGCAGGCTATTCCTCCTGAGGAGACTGAGGTCATTTGGAGTGCGAGGGGCACCCCTGAAGACCTTCTACGATTCGGTGGTGCTTTCAGCCATCACATTTGGAGTAGTCTGCTGAGGCAGTGGCATCACGGCAGCCGACAGGAAGAGACTGAACAGGCTGATCAAAAAAGCCAGCTGTCTGGGGCGATGCCTCGACCCAGTGGAAGTGATAGGACAGAGGAGGATGGTGGCTAAGCTGTCATCTCTGCTGGAGTCCGAGTCCCACCCCATGCAGGACACGCTGAACATACTGAGCAGCTCATTTAGCGGTAGGCTGTGCCATCCTAAGTGCTTGAGGGAGAGGTTCCGCAGGTCCTTCCTACCTATGGCTGTCAGACTTTATAATCTAACCGGTGCTTGTGATGTCTGGAAATAGGACAGCGGAGGCAGGAGTTGTACCAAACAATAATTTTATTACACAGTTAATAATAATAGCAACAAGGTAGCAGAGGTGTGGTACAGGCAGGTTACAGGCGAAAGGCGGAGCGCCAAGGAGGACGACTCCCGCCGTTAGTCCTCCTTTATAGCTATGGCGTGATGACGTTATCCCATGCATATGTCCCCACGTCCGTGGCGTATGTTGTGGTATTTCCAATATGCCACATTAAAGCCCCCCCCGGAAAGAACCTTGCTGGTGATGGTTATCCTTAGCTGGTTACTTATATTGTGGCATATGGCTAACACAGCAAAAACATTACCAGAACTACTGTATTTCATCTACTGTAGCACAGAGCTAGCTAGCAAACATTCACAAGGCCTGGCTACTGGTAGATGTTGATACATGTTACAAGTACACTATGTTACCAATGATACTGTACACATTCGCTTGGTGTTAAGGCGCAATATGGTAGTGTTTGTTTGAAAACCCATAACTCTAATTTACCTAAGGTTTAATGTACCGAAACCATTATTTTTAAATCAATATGAACCTGGACTACTGGGTAGACTATTGGTAACACCCTGCATGGTTGAGTGGATTATTCTGCCACCATTGTCAACCATGCTCTGCCTAAACATTTTCAAAACAGTCATTTCACAGTTCACCTTCAGGGGCCTCAGTTGAGTCTGCGGTGGGTGCTGCTCTGCTGGATCCTGCTGGGCCACGGACTCTATCCTGCTGTGCTGTGGCAGCTCCCTGAGGCTGATGCTCGGTGAGGATACGAGATGAGTCCAGGTTCTGCTCCCTCTCTCCTGGTGCTGGTTGTGGTTGCAGTGATGTGTTGCTGTCGTCAGCGACGGGATGTGTGCTGGGTTGTCGTCATCCACTGGGGTCCCCTTTCTCCACAAACTCCCTCTCCTACAGCTCCACGGCAGCTCCTTGAGGCTCATGCCGGGCGAGGATTGGAGGGGAGTCTGGTTTGTGCTCTCTCTCCGTGCAGCATTCTCACTCTGTGCTGTGTTCTCTCTCCCTGCTGTGATCTTTGGCTGTACCCACGTCCGGGAAATCATACTCTCTCTCCTGCAATGAGGCAGCAGCTTGAGAACGCTTATGCTGTGTGAGGACCGGCTCCAGGTCCTGTATGGCTGCGGACTGGGGCTCCTGTGGCTGCTCCAGTTCTTCTCGGCGTGCGGTGCAAGGCAAGGAGTGGCTGCGTCCATGTCTGAGTGCAGCAGACTCGAGCTGTTGTCGTCCAAACTGAGTTTACCACTAGGTTGTCACACTGTGGTGTCCTGCTGTCCTGCGGCGTCTACCTCAGCGCCCTCCTGAGAAGGCATGGGGTCGGCAGGTTCAGCAACCGGGGCAACTGTCTACACCAGTGGAACTGACTGCAGGGGGCGCGGGCTGGGCCCGTTAGCCGTGACACTACCTGGGCTGTCATCTCTAGCTGGGATGCTAATTCCATTGTCTCCGTCTCCAATAGGAGATGCAGCATCTCCAACAGTGTCTCCTGTAGGTTTTTCACCGTGTCTGCCAATGGGTGGTCGTCCGGCTCCCCCTGCAGCACGTACCGTATCACCGGATTCGTGACGTACCACTTCAGCTCTGAGTATATCATCCTGTCCTCCACGTGCCCGAACTCACACATGCTAGCCGAACAATGAAGGGGGGCTACGTACTGTAGGACTGACTCTTCCAGTCGCTGTTGGCGCGCTGGTAAAACACACATCTCTGGGTCATCACGTTCTGTGGAGCAGTGAAATGTTCAGCTAACAAGGCAGCACATTTGCCATAGGTTTCCGCTGGGCCCAGTGTATTCAACACCCACTATCCCTCTAAACCAAGGCCATCATGTAGCTCAACATGTAAACAACACTTGCCAGCATTAGCCAGGCCCCTAGCCAACACATACACTACCGTTCAAAAGTTTGGGGTCACCCAGACAATTATTTTGTGTTTTCCATGAAAAGTCACACTTATTTACCACCATAAGTTGTAAAATGAATAGAAAATATAGTCAAGACATTGACAAGGTTAGAAATAATGATTTGTATTTGAAATAATAATTTTTTCCTTCAAACTTTGCTTTCGTCAAAGAATCCTCCATTTGCAGCAATTACAGCATTGCAGACCTAACATGATTGCATCAGGGTTTTCTAATCATCCATTAGCCTTCTGACGCAATGAGCAAACACATTGTACCATTAGAACACTGGAGTGATAGTTGCTGGAAATGGGCCTCTATACACCTATGTAGATATTGCACCAAAAACCAGACATTTGCAGCTATAATAGTCATTTACCACATTAGCAATGTATAGAGTGTATTTCTGATTAGTTTAAAGTTATCTTCATTGAAAAAAAGTGCTTTTCTTTCAAAAATAAGGAAATTTCTAAGTGACCCCAAACTTTTGAACGGTAGTGTATGTCTGAAACAACTCAAACCAACAAGACCATGCTATAGGCGGCTCACCCAGGGTCCCGAGGAATGGCAGTGGGAGTGCTGACCACTCTTCCAGAAACACTTCCATACAGAATAGAAGAGAATAGGCTTTATTGTCATTGTACAGTAGTACAGCGCAACGGAATTGTGGGTGCTCCACCGGGCTAAGTCGCAATAAAGTAAGAGAGAAATAAAGTAAGAGAGAAAAGCTTTGTAATTTTCTCCTGAATATCCATTTTTTTCCTCGTCGCCAGATGTTATGTCTGGAAATAGGACGGTGGAGGCAGGAGTTGTACCGAACGATAACTTTATTACACAGTTAACAATAATAGCAACAAGCTAGCAGAGGTGTGGTACAGGCAGGTTACAAGCAATTGAGGCGCACCAAAGAGGACGACTCCTGTCGTTAGTCATCCTTTATAGCCGCGGTGTGATGACCTCCTCCCGTGTATACGTCCTCATGCCCGTGGCGTATGTTGTGGTATTTCCAATATGCCACAGTGCTGCTCATAGAGGCCATATTAAACGTCACAACTTTACACATTAGAGATCGTCCCCTCCAATACTCAAGTAAGACAATTACAATTATTATTGAGGGTGACAGCAACACTGGTCATTCAAATATGAAATATATACATTGTCTGGGTCTATATTTATTTATTTATTTTTTTGCCGGGTAATGTACCCAACTGTAATGCCCCTGCACTGTGTATATACAGTAACTGTGTACATATGTATATTTATTTACTGCTTTGGTTAACCAATTCTTATCTTAATTTCTTATTTACTATTGCTTTGAGTGTTGCTATCCCTGTGCTGCTGCAATCCTGGAATTTCCTTATTGTGGAACTAATAAAGGCTTATCTTATCTTATCTTATTGGGGAGGACAATTCTCTCTTTTTTGTAGGTTGGAGGGACATGTCCCGCTGTCCCCCCTTGATTTACATGTATGAACGTTGATGGGTGGGGGGGGGGGCAGGTTAACACGGGATGATTTTGACACTGACATGTGAATAAACCTCAGCAACACCAACTTACCTACTACAGTGATGAGGCCTGTGGCATTGATGTGGTCCACCTCAGTGATGACCTCACAGGAATAGCTTGAGGTGTCATCTGATTGGACGTTCATGACTTTCAGCGTACTGTTCTGAAAGATCGTGTACCTACACACACACACACACACACACACACACACACAGACCAGATCAGCTGAAAAGATGATAAAAACCATGTTTATAAATGTTATAACTGATACTATAGTAGCAATAAAGTCCACCTCCAGCTGTAGATCCTTGATGGTTTAAACTATAAAGCTGTGATAAAACTGTGTATAAATCTGACTCTATGTATTTATATGATTACTTGTTGGTTTGTGGCTGCAGCTTCTGTTTTCCTTTCTTCCAGACGACCTGCGGGCTGTGAAGACGAGGGTCGGTGTAGAAGCGACAGTCCAGAAAAGCACTGCCGCCGTGGTGAACACGGACATCCTGAGGGCCCGTCAGCATCGCAGACTGATCTGAGGGAAATACAGAGGAGGGTTTCCATTTTAAATTTATTATTTTATTCTATGCTTTTATTCACATTTTGTTGGGAGGTCATAGACACAGCCAGCTTGTGATTATAAAAAAATGTAGTGTTGAAAGACAGAAATTCATTAGAAAAATGTTTCAGTCATCATGCAAAAAGCAAATTTATAAGAACAAATAGTAAATTATCAGAAAAAAGTTGCAAATTCACAAGCAAATTCATGACATTCACAAAGCTGTCATGAAACGAGAGCTGGAGGTTTCCGCCAGGCTTGGTCTCATGGCTTTTTCCTTTTATTTACATATTTGTTGTATTTTGTGCTTTTTGGATTTGTTATTCTTGCACTGTTTTTCATTCTCTTTTTTTCTTGTCTTAGTTTTGCATGCTCTTATTCTGTATTAACTGGTATTTTTTTTCTCAGTTTGTACTTTATATTCCTTATTGTTGTGGTTGACAGCTGTCAGTAGCTTTTCCTGGTTTGTGCTTCGTGTGGGCGTAGCCCCTGTCAGCTGTCAGCCGGTCACTCCCCTCTCATTGCCCCCAGCTGGTCCAATTATGTATCATTGTTTCCTCCTGCCCGTTCATGTGACCCACACTTGTCACTGATTATGTAAATTGTTTGTTACCCTATTTAAGGGCAGTTATGTTCATTTCTGGTCACCGCTGTCTTGTTGAAGAAGTTTCTCTTCATCTCCACCAGAGCTCTGTTCCTGCTCTGGTGCGCTGTGTTTGTAAGTTTACCCATTTGTTTGTATTTTCCGTTAGAGCACAGTGTTGGACTTTATGTTTGTTGATTTTTCAATAAACCTCACAAACTCACAGTCCAGTGCATGGGTCTCGCCTCTCTACCCCAAAGGGCAATTCATGACAGAAGACAGCGGCCAGTAGAGACCCAGCTGCTGTGAGTTTGTGGATTTTTGGTAACTTTTGCATTTTCACTCACCTGTTTCTGTGGAGCTATCATGTCCCCATCACGCCAACCTGCGACAGTCAAAGGGAGATCGGCAGCGGGATTTCCAAGTGTGGAGGAGGAATGGGCTGCCAAGTTTATCCAGGGATTTGTGGATGAAGCCCTCGCCTCTTGCAGGGCAAAGAAGATCTGGGAAAAGGTGGATTCGGTGAATGCCACTGTCGAGGCGCCTCCGGGGTTGTGGAAGCATAACCAGTTCCCAGACTTGTTGGCTACGCTCTCCGTCCTCCAGCAATCCTTCCCCAGGCTGAGATGGGGATCGCCTCCAGCGAGTCCGAGGACGGCGCCGAAGCGCACTCCGTGGCAGACGCCCTGCTCCGCCTCCAATTTGCTCATTCCTGCTCCCGTTCCATCAGCTCCACGGCGACACCGTCATCCTGCTCCAGACTGCCAGAGGAACACTCCCGCCTGTCAGGCAGCAATTTCTCCTTCGCCGAGACAGAAGCCTCCCTCAGCAGTGCACCCTCAGTGGTTTTCTTTTCCGCCTGAATCGTCAGCTCCTTCCCTCTCCGCAGCTGCTGTCCTATGCTTCTCCTCGGCACACTCTTCTGCTGCCGAGAGGTCGTCTAGTTTTTCCTCTGGCTCCACCTGTCTCCGTGTCCACAGGGGCAGTTCCTCCACGATCCTCTGAGGGGTCCATATCCACCGTAGCCACGGAGAAGGATGACGCTACACCTGCTGCAGCAGGAAACATTGAGCCCTGGGAACACAGGCAAGTGTCATTTCATTCTCCCTCATTTTATGACGATATGCCTTGCCTGATTTCTGGTAGTGAGGCTCAGTGTTTACAGTCCCCTGAGCCCTCACCACATGCTGCAGCCATTGATTTTTCACCTGCCCTCTCCATGTCTCCTCCTCTTCTCTCTGAGTGTCCACCGGCCCCAGGATTGAGCCGCCAGGAGATGGAGTTGCCTGCGGTCCTGGAGGACCTAGTCCCAGCCCTGCAGCAACTGTCGGGATGGAGGGAGAGTGCTGGTACTGAGCTGACATCTGTGCCGACAATTTAGTGTCCCCGGGCCTCAGCTGAGCAGGATCCAGCGCCAGCAGGAAGTCAACCTCCTGTCACCACGCAGGGAGAGCAACCTGCATGGGTTTCCTCGCTGGGGGGCCCTGGACTGTATTGACCACCATGCCTGTTGCAGGGGCCACCGCAGCAGAGCCGGAGGTGGACCTCCAGAAGGCCGGGCCTGAAGAACCATCATCTGGATCGACGGAGTCCTGGACAGCGGTGGAGCTTAAGCTCAGGCAAGTGCTCTCCTTTGTTTTCATTGTTTCAGTTTTGGAGAGATCTTGTTGGGCTCTCAGTGGGGAGAGCCAACTGCAGCCGTCAGCTGCATCTGAGCTCACCTCGCTGGACTCCACTGCTGCCGGTGACCGTGACCTTGTTTCTCTGTCTCTCTTGCCTGAGCTTTCCCCCAGGGTCACCAAGGATTGTCCACTTCAGCCAGAAGACTCCATGGGTTCTGGCTCGCCGCCCGAGATCCTCATAGGTCCAGCTCCTCCCGCTGAGGTCATCGCGGGTACTCCATCCCAGCCCAGGGACTCTGTGGGTGCTACTCCCCCTCCGGATGAGATCTTCATGGGTGCTCCGTCCCAGCCCAGGACCTCCGAGGGTGCTACTTCCCCATTGGCTGAGGTCATCACAGGTGCGCCAACCCAGCCTGGGACCTCCGAGGGTGCTGCTTTTCCGTTGAATGAGGTCATCACGGGTGCTCCGTCTCAGCCTGGGACCTCCGTGGGTGCAGCTCTTCCTCAGTCTGGGTCTCCGTGGGTGCTGTGTCCTAGACAGCGACCGTTGTGGGTGCTGCGCCCCAGCCTAAAAACAACTTGGGTGCTGCGCTCCAGTGTGGGCCCGCCGTGGGCATTATGTTCCAGCCTGGGGGCCACCATGGGTGCAGTTATGGTCCAGTCCGGGCAAACCGTGGGTGCAGCTATGGCCCAGTCAGGGCCCACCGTGGGCACAGCTATGGCCCAGTCCGGGCCCTCCACAGGTGCAGGTCTGCTCCAGCCCCGAGTCACTGCGGGTGCAGCTCCGCTCCAGCCTGGAGTCACCGCGGGTGCAGCTCCACTTCAGCCTGGAGTCACCACGGGTGCAGCTCTGCTCCAGCCTGGAGCCACCGTGGGTGCTGCAATGTCCCAGTCCGGGACCACCGAGGGTGCTACAGGTCTGCCTGACGCCGTTGTGGTCCCCCCTTCTCTGCCAGACGCCGTCATGGTCCCCCCTCCTCTGCCAGATGCCGTCATGGTCCCCCCCTCCTCTGCCAGATGCCGTCATGGTTCCCCCTCCTCTTCCAGATGCCGCCATGGTTCCCTCTCCTCTGCCAGATGCCACCGTGGTTCCCTGTCCTCCACCTGACATCGTCTTGGTTCCCCCGACTCCTCCATTATGCCCACAATTTGCTGTACCCGTTGGGCAACCGCCTCCTGGATCACCTCTTCTGTTCAGGTGGTTGAAAAATTCTGGCAGACCACCCGACAGACTGTGCCGCAGAGTTGGGTGGCCCACGTTTTCTGGGAAGCCACCCGACTCGTTCCATCATGCCATCTGGTGGGCCTGGGACTCTGGTCGCCCGCCTGAACTGTCCAGCTCCTCGGCCCAGGAGGCTTAGGGGAGTTGAGTGTTTTCCCTGGTATGGGTCCTGAGCCGGGTTTTATTTCATTCCCTCCTAGCCTGCTTCCCCCACCACCTTCCCGGGGTGGGTTATTGTTGTGCTCTATTGGGAGGGAGGGGTCTTTCTTTTTCTTTTTGATGTTACCGTAGGGTATCTAGTGTCCACCCCTTGAGTGGGGGCTCTGTCATGAGCCGAGAGCTGGAGGCTTCCGCCAAGCTCAGTCTCATAGCTTTTTCCTTATATTTACATATTTGTTGTATTCTGTGCTTTTGGGGTTTCTGTTATTCTTGCACTGTTTTCATTTTCCTTTTAATGTCTTAGTTTTGTGTGCTCTTATTCTGTATTAATTGGTATTTATTTCTCAGTTTGTACTTTATATTCCTTATTGTTGTAGTTGACAGCTGTCAGTAGCTTTTCCTGGTTTGTGCTCTGTGTAGGCGTAGCCCCTGTCAGACGGTCACTCCCCTCTCATTGCCCCCAGCTGGTCCAATTATGTATCATTGTTTCCTCCTGCCCTCTCATGTGACCCACACCTGTCATTGATTATGTAAATTGTTTTTTACCCTATTTAACTACAGTTATGTTCATTTCTGGTCGCCGTTGTTTCGTTGAAGAAGTTTCTCTTCATCTCCACCAGAGCCCTGTTCCTGCTCTGGTGCACTGTGTTTGTAAGTTTACCCATTTGTTTGTATTTTCTGTTACAGCACAGTGTTGGGACTTTATGTTTATTGATTTTTCAATAAACCTCACAAACTCAGTCCAGCGCATGGGTCTTGCCTCTCTGCCCCGAAGGGCAATTCATGACAGAAAGCTACACATTTTACTGTAAAAACCTGCAAATAATCAAGGCAAAAATTATACATTTACATTAAAAAACTGCTAATGTGTAAAGAAAAAAACTGAAAATTATGAGGAAAATTTAGGAATAAAAGTTGAAATGCTAAGATAATAAAGTGAAAATATTTTGCATGAAAATTAAAAAAAATTAAAGGAAAAAATAGTAACTTAGAAGAAAAATTGAGGAAAGAAACCACAAATTTACAAGAAAAGTCAAAAAGTTACATGAAAAAGATGCAAATTTACTATAGAAAAAATTCACCAATTTACAAGAAAATATGTGAAAAGTCCGGTAGAAAATTGAAAATAAACATATATAAAATGAAAACGATAAACTCAAATTTAAGAGAAAGAAAGAAACCACAAATTGGCAAAAAAGTTTTTGTGTGACTCACTGAAGACCTCCAGGTTGGCCTTGATGGAGATGTTTCTGCCTTTGATGGAGCAGGTGTATACGCTGCTGTCCTCGTGGCTCACGTTGGACAGCTCGATGGTCCCGTTGGTCAGCAGGGAGACGCGGTGGTCGGAGAGCATGGGGGTGCCGTCCTCGCCCTCCCTGAACACAGTAAACACATATGGTAAACATACTGTATGTAAGATCCTCTTCTCCTGGCTACTCCCTTCAGGGGTCTCCACAGTGGATCATCTGCCTCCATCTCACCCTATCCGTTCATTTTCCTCTGTAACACCAACCCTCTCCATGTCCTCCTTACTACATCCATGAATCTTCTCTGTGGTCTTCCTCTTTTCTTCCTGCCTGGTAGCTCCATCTTCAACATCATTTGTCCAATATCTCCACTATCCCTCCTTCCATCTTCACCATTAGACCTGCCTCCCTCTCATTCAAACTCATGTATTCGGTCTTGCTTCTACTGGCTTTCATTCATCTTCTCTCCAGAGCATACCTCCACCTCTCCAGGTTCTCTTCCACCTGCTCCCTACTCTCACTACAGATCACAATGTTGTCTACAAACATCATGGTCCATGGAGACTCCTGCCTGACCTTGTCTGTCAGCGTTTCCATCACCATGGAAACAAGAAGGGGCTAAGAGCCGATCCCTGATGTAATCCCAACACCCACCTTGAACCCATCCATCACTCCTACAGTACACCTCACCACATCTTGCTGTCCTCATACATGTCCTGCACCACACTTACATACTTTTCTGGCACTCCTGACTTTCTTGCCATCCTATCAAATACTTTCTCTAGATCCTCAAAGACACAGTGCAACTCCTTCTAACCTTCTCTATACTTCTCCATCAGCACTCTTAGAGCTAACATTGTCTCTGTAGTACTCTTTCTTGGTATGAAACCGTACTGCTGCTCACTGATTGTCACCTCTCCTCTTAACCTGGCTTCAACAACTCTTCAGAATCAGAATCAGAATCAGAATCAGAATCAGCTTTATTGCCAAGTATATTTACAAGTAAACACACGAGGAATTTGACTTGACATTGGACGCGCACATTAGGCGCATCCAATGACGCGTCGCCATACAAGGCGCCTGTCAACAGTGGAGGTAAAAAGGGGAGGGGAGGGGGAGGAAAACACAATAGGAGAGAGAAAAAACATAGTAATCAGAATAAACGCTCGTATATGAGCCAAATTTTGACTACACAGAAAAAAACCCTCATGCACAATTAACAGGCAGACAGGTCACACAAACAAGAGTTGAGAGAGGCAGTGTATATATGAGTCAGTATATGTGTGTCAGTTCGTGTAATGTTGTGTGCATTTGTGTAGTGTAGGTGTGACAGTTGCTAGTGAACAGCAGAGGGCGCCTCCAGGCAGTAGATAGATGTTAAAGTCATGTGACTTATAAACAAGTCCGGAGTCTGTCTCTTCGCTTGCAAATAAAGGCACATGGACTGTCCCTGAGAAGTTCATCCGCTGAAAACAGCAGCTGTCTGTCGATTGCTTGGGTTAAGAGCCGCTCCTATCACTTATCTTGCAGGAGGAATGTAAATACCGGGCACCAATGAAGGTCAAATCTGCACAGCACTCAGAGAATAGAATTTCCTCACCCGAGCAATTCTGTGCTTCAGAATTTCCATGTGCAGGCTTAAACATTAACATACTCTGAAGAGCACTAGCGACTTCAAGATGTATTCCACCATCTGAATCTCCATTCAGTTCACCATGCCGCCTCGTGCCTCCCCATCTAGTCAAATTGGTGAAGGAGCTCGCTTGGATCCGCGTTTGAACAGCTCCCATCTTCAATTTTGAAACAAACACCAGGAAACTCCAGAGCCAAAAATAGAATCCTGTGTCGTAGCCAATAGATGTCTTCTGCATCTCCAGTCGAATCATACACTCATCAGGTTCCAATTCTTGGGCTCCCCCTTGGCCCGATTCTTGTTGAAAAAATAGTGACAATAGCCCGTTTAAGCCGCTACCAAATCCATAATTTCCGTTTAGATTAAGATTCAGCAGACAAGAGCGACTAAACACAGACAAAAAACGCAACATTGCAAGCTGGGATCAGAAGGGAAAAGAGAGGATTAGAAAAGGCGTCTGCTCTCTCTCGAAGCCGGAAGTAGGTATCTCTTAGGTAGGTAACTCTTTCCCATATCTTCATAGTGTGACTGATCAACTTCATGCCTCTGTAGTTACTACAGCTCTGAGCATCAACTTTGTTCTTGAAAATTGGTACCAAAACACTTCTCCACTCCTCAGGCATCCTCTCACTCTCCAAGATTATGTTAAGCAATTTGGTTAAAAAGTCCACTGCCATCTCTCCTAGACATCTCCATACACAGGTATGTCATCTGGACCAACTGCCTTTCCATTCTTCATCCTCTTCAAAGCTGCCCTCACTTCCACCTTGCTAATCCTCAGGACCTCCTTGTTCACCATCTTTCCTTCATCCATCATCCTCTCTCTCTCATTCTCTTCATTCATCAGCTCCTCAAAGTACTCCTTCCTCCTTCTCAACACACTCACTTGTTAGTACATGACCATTTCTGTCCTTAATCAGCCAAACCTAAAGTCCGTACAAAGGGAGCTGAGGAGAAAGATCAGAGAAGGCAAGGACAGCTTCAGGAAGAAGATGGAGGACAAGCTGCAACAGAGCGACATCAGCGGGGCCTGGAGAAACCTTAAAACCATCTCTGGGCTCCAGAATACCTCCCCCCAGGCCACGGGGGGCAGGGAGTGGGTGAACAATCTGAACCTGTTTTTTAATAGGTTTGACCAACCGCCCTCCCCCCCAACTGCACAACAACCACTGCTGTCTCTGAAGACATCGAGTCCTGTTGCCCACACCCCACTCCACCAACACCCTCCCACTCCCAACACACAGCCCCCCAACATGACCCTCACTAAGACCCAGTTGAGGGCGGAGCTGAGGAAGATCAAGGCGAGGAAGGCCTTGGGCCCAGACTGCATCAGCGCGAAGCTCCTCAAGTCCTGTGCAGACCAGCTGTGTAGGATTGTGGAGTACATCTTCAACCTGAGCCTGAAGCTGGGGAGGGTACCACAGTTGTGGAAAACATCTTGTGTGGTACCTGTACCAAAGACTTCCCACCCCAAAGATCTGAACAGCTACAGACCAGTGGCCCTGACGTCCCACATGATGAAGACCCTGGAGAGACTGCTCCTTGCTCACCTCCGCCCCCTGGTGGGTCCAGCGATGGATCCACTCCAGTTTGCCTACCAGCATGGTATTGGGGTGGAGGATGCGGTCATCTTCCTTCTTCACCATTCTCTGTTCCACCTGGAGAAGCCCGGGAATACAGTGAGGATCATGTTCTTTGACTTCTCCAGTGCTTTCAACACCATCCAACCGATGATCCTGAAGGACAAGCTGCTGTGCGCAGGGGTGGACCAGCACCTGTCATCATGGATCCTGGACTACCTCACGAACCGGCCACAGTCTGTGAGAACCCGGGACTGTGTGTCCGACACGATCATCGGTAGCACGGGGGCCCCACAGGGAACGGTTTTGGCTCCCTTCCTGTTCACCCTTTATACTGCGGACTTCTCACACAACACAACACACTGCCATCTACAGAAGTTCTCTGACGACTCTGCGATCGTCGGCATGGAGATGAAGCTGAGTACAGAGGACTTATCCAGGACTTCGTGGACTGGTGCCATCGGAACTGCCTCCAGATCAACGTGAGGAAAACTAAGGAGCTGGTGGTGGACTGCGGCAGGCAAGGACAACCCCTCACAGCACCAGTAAACATACAGGGAACAGACATTGAGATGGTGACATCCTACAAGTACCTGGGTGTTCATCTGAACAATAAACTAGACTGGTCACACAATACTGACGCACTCTACAAGAAGGGACAGTGCAGGCTGTTCCTACTGAGGAGACTTTTGGTGAACAAGTCTTTTGGTGTACAAGGGGCACTGCTGAAGACATTCTACGACACGGTGGTGGCATCAGTCATCACTTTTGGAGTGGTCTGCTGGGGCAGTGGCATTACAGCAGCCGATAGGAAGAGACTGAACAAACTGATCAGGAAAGCTAGCTCTGTCCTGGGGCAGCGCCTTGACCCAGTGGAGGAGATAGGAGAGAGAAGGATGGTGGCTAAACTGTCATCTCTGCTGGAGTCCAAGTTCCACCCTACACAGGATACACTGAATGCACTAAGGAGCTCATTTAGCAGCAGACTACATCATCCTAGGTGCACAACCGAGAGGTTTCGCAGGTCCTTCCTACCAACGGCTGTCAGACTGTATAACCTAAGCAGGGCTGCTTGCAGAGATAGCAAAAAGACGTGACAACCTAATAGTATTGAATGCAAAAGACGCAATAGACTTACACAATGATCCCCTCCAGTATACAACTAGGAAAATACCGGTAGCTACGGAGGGTGACAATATGTATGGGTACATAATCCTACCATGTAGGATAACTAAGTAGACGGTTATGCTGTTTCATTCCACCTAGCTGCAATGCTCCGCACTGTGTGTGTTTGTATATTTACACTACCGTTCCAAAGTTTGGGGTCACCCAGACAATTACTTTGTGTTTTCCATGAAAAGTCACACTTATTTACCACCATGAGTTGTAAAATGAATAGAAAATATAGTCAAGACATTAACAAGGTTAGAAATAATGATTTGTATTTGAAATAATAATTTTTTCCTTCAAACTTTGCTTTCGTCAAAGAATCCTCCATTTGCAGCAATTACAGCATTGCAGACGTAACATGATTGCACAAGGGTTTTCTAATCATCCATTAGCCTTCTGACGTAATGAGCAAACACATTGTACCATTAGAACACTGGAGTGGTAGTTGCTGGAAATGGGCCTCTATACACCTATGTAGATATTGCACCAAAAACCAGACATTTGCAGCCAGAATAGTCATTTACCACTTTAGCAATGTATAGAGTGTATTTCTGATTAGTTTAAAGTTATCTTCATTGAAAAAAAGTGCTTTTCTTTCAAAAATAAGGAAATTTCTAAGTGACCCCAAACTTTTGAACGGTAGTGTATATATTTATTCCATCTAGCGACAATGCTCCACACTTTGTGTTTATATATTTACATATTTATTCCATCTAGCCCCGCTGCTCCGCACTGTGTGTGTTTATGTGTTTGCATATTTGCTCCATCTAGCTACAATGCTCCGCACTGTGTGTGTGTGTTTATATATTCACATATTTATTCCATCTAGCTACAATGCTCCACACTGTGTGTGTGTTTATATATTCACATATTTATTCCATCTAGCTACAATGCGCCGCACTGTGTTTATATATATATCTATATATTTATTCCATCTAGCTGCAATGCTCCGCACTGTGTGTGTTTATATGTTCATATATTTATTCCATCTAGCTACAATGCGCCACACTGTGTTTATATATATATCTATATATTTATTCCATCTAGCTGCAATGCTCCGCATCGTGTGTCTATATATTTATGTTTATATGTACATATGTATACTAGCTGCTCTTGTTTTTTTTGTGTGTTTTTTTCTTGCCTTCTGAGTGTTGCTCTGAGTGTTGCTGTCCCTGTGCTGTTGCAATCCTGGAATTTCTCCATTGTGGGGCTAATAAAGGCTTATCTTATCTTATCTTATCTTAAACCTGCTGTACATCTTTCCAGTATGTAAGGTCCCATGTGTTAATGAGCTCAGACAACAAGCTGTAGCAACAGAAATTGGATCTATTATGCTTTTGGGGGCTTAATCTTTATTCTACTGTGTTCTGTAGGATTTCTGTGACATGATATGGTCTCTAAAGTCAAACCAGCCTAAAAAAAAAAAAAAAGAGAATTTTCCCCTCAGTATCATCATAAAACTTTTTGTATCATGTTCTGCAACAGAATAAAATGACTTTGAACCACCAATTCTAATCAGAAGTGCAAAAAAAAATCTTAAAAAAAAATAAAAAAAATAATTCTCATAGATTTTCAACTTTTTTCTCAAAAATTTGCAACTTTTTTCTCATAAATTTGTACTTTTTCGCATAAATTTTCACATTTTTCCCTCAAACTGATGATTTTTTCTCAAAAATGTGCAACTTTTTTGCTCATAGTTTGCAATTTGTTTTTATAAATTTGCAATATTTTCCTGAGACGTGGCTAACTGAACTAGCAGCAGATGCTAACATTGAGCTGGAGGGTTTTCACACGATACGAGCTGACCGAACACCAGAGAGTGGCAAAACTAGGGGCGGTGGAGTGATCATGTATGTTAACAACAACTGGTGCAGACCGGGACATATCACTGTTAAACAACGACACTGCAGCAAAGACATTGAGTTGCTAGCTGTTAGCATGAGGCCTACATATCTCCCAAGAGAACACTCACACGTGATCTGCATTGTTGTTTATGCAAATCCGACGGCGAACGCTGGGACAGCGCGTGACGTCATCCATTCAGTAACCAGCAGGCTGCAGACAGAACACCCAGATGCTCTTCTCCTCATCTCAGGCGATTTCAACCACGTTTCACTGTCTCCCATTCTGCCCACTTTCACCCAGTATGTCACATGCCACACTAGAGACAATAAAACACTGGATTTGTTCAACGCAAACACTAAGGAGGCGTACACCTCATCACAACTCCCCCCACTTGGGAGATCGGATCACAACTTGGTTCATCTCCGACCGGTGTACAAACCCCTAGTGCACAGACAACCTCCGGCCATGCACACTGTGGAGTTATGGTCTGAGGAGACAATGGACACTCTAAAGGACTGTTTTGAAGCCACTGCCTGGAAGCAGCTCTGCGATCCACATGGTGAGGACATCGATGGCCTCATTCACACCTTCACGGGCTACCTCAGCTTCTGTGTGGACAAATCCGTTCCCACCAAGACCATACGGCGTCACTCAAACAACAAACCCTGGATCAACCCTGAGATAAAAACACTTCTGAGAGAGAAGAAGAGGATCTTCAGGTCGGGGAACAGGGAGATGCTGAAGTCCGTACAGAGGGAGCTGAGGAGAAAGATCAGAGAAGGCAAGGACAGCTTCAGGAAGAAGATGGAGGACAAGCTGCAACAGAGCGACATCAACGGGGTCTGGAGAAACCTCAAAACCATCTCGGGGCTCCAGAATACCTCCCCCCAGGCCACGGGGGGCAGGGAGTGGGCGAACAACCTGAATCTGTTTTTCAATAGATTTGACCAACCGCCCTCCCCCCTGTCTGCACAACAACCACTGCTGCCTCTAAGAAATCAAGTCCTGCTACCCACTCCCCACTCCACCGACACCCCCCCCACTCCCAACACACAGCCCCCCATCCTGACCCTGACCAAGACCCAGGTGAGGACGGAGCTGAGGAAGATCAAGGCGAGGAAGGCGTCGGGACCGGACGGCATCAGCGCAAAGCTCCTCAAGTCCTGTGCAGACCAGCTGTGTGGGATTGTGACGTATATCTTCAACATGAGCCTGAAACTGGGGAGGGTACCACAGCTGTGGAAAACATCTTGTGTGGTACCTGTACCAAAAACTTCCCACCCCAAAGACCTGAACAGCTTCAGACCGGTGGCCTTGACGTCCCACTTGATGAAGACCCTGGAGAGACTGCTCCTTGCTCATCTCCGCCCCCTGGTAGAACCAGCGATGGATCCACTCCAGTTCGCCTACCAGCATGGCATTGGGGTGGAGGATGCGGTGATCTTCCTCCTTCACCGTTCTCTGTCCCACCTGGAGAAGCCCGGGAATATGGTGAGGATCATGTTCTTTGACTTCTCCAGTGCTTTCAACACCATCCAACCGATGATCCTGAAGGACAAGCTGCTGCGCGCAGGGGTGGACCAGCACCTGTCATCATGGATCCTGGACTACCTCACGAACCGGCCTCAGTTTGTGAGAACCCGGGACTGTGTTTCCGACACGATCATCAGTAGCACGGGGGCCCCCCAGGGAACGGTGCTGGCTCCCTTCTTGTTCACTCTTTATACTGCGGACTTCTCACACAACACAACACATTGCCATCTACAGAAGTTCTCTGATGACTCTGCGATCGTTGGTCTCATCTCCAGCGGAGATGAAGCTGAGTACAGAGGGCTTATCCAGGACTTTGTGGACTGGTGCCATCGGAACTGCCTCCAGATCAACGCAAGGAAAACTAAGGAGCTGGTGGTGGACTGCCGCAGGCATGGGCAGCCCCTCACAGCACCAGTAAATATACAGGGAACAGACATCGAGATGGTGACATCCTACAAGTACCTGGGTATTCATCTGAACAATAAACTAGACTGGTCACACAATACTGACGCACTCTACAAGAAGGGACAGCGCAGGCTGTTCCTGCTGAGGAGACTCAGGTCTTTTGGTGTACAAGGGGCGCTGCTGAAGTCATTCTATGACACGGTGGTGGCATCAGCCATCACTTTTGGAGTGGTCTGCTGGGGCAGTGGCATTACTGCAGCCGATAGGAAGAGACTGAACAAACTGATTAAGAAAGCTAGCTCTGTCCTGGGGCAACGCCTTGATCCGATGGAGGAGATAGGAGAGAGAAGGACGGTGGCTAAACTGTCATCTCTGCTGGAGTCCGAGTTCCACCCTATGCAGGACATACTGGATGCACTGAGGAGCTCATTTAGCAGCAGACTACATCATCCCAGGTGCACAACCGAGAGGTTTCGTAGGTCCTTCCTACCAACGGCTGTCAGACTGTACAACCTAAGCAGGGCTGCTCGCAGAGATAGCAAAAAGACGTAACAAACTAATAGTTTTTTTTTTTTTTTTTTTTTTTTTTTTTGAATGCAAAAGATGCAATAGACTTACACAATGGTCCTCTCCGGCATACAACTAGGAACATACCGGTCGCTATGGAGGGTGAGAATATGTATGGGCACATAATCATACCATGTAGGATAACTAAATAGACGGTTATGCTGTTTCATCCCACCTAGCAACAATGCTCTGCACTGTGTGTGTTTATATATTTACATATTTATTCCATCTAGCTACAATGCTCTGCACTGGGTGTGTTTATATTTATATATCTATATATTTATTCCATCTAGCTACAATGCTCCGCACTGTGTTTTTATATATCTACATATTATTCCATCTAGCTACATTGCTCCGCACTGTGTGTGTTTATATACTTGCATATTTATTCCACCTAGCTGCAATGCTCCATACTGTGGGTGTTTATATATTTACATATTTATTCCATCTAGCTACAATGCTCTGCACTGTGTGTTCATATATTCATATATTTATTCCATCCAGCTACAATGCTCTGCACTGTGTGTCTGTGTGTGTGTGTGTGTATATATATATTTTATAGTAATATGTACATATGTATATTAGCTGCTCTTGCTTGCTTGTTTTTTCTTGCCTTCTGATTGTTGCTCTGAGTGTTGCTATCCCTGTGCTGTTGCAATCCTGGAATTTCCCCGTTGTGGGACTAATAAAGGCTTATCTTATCTTATCTTAAATGATAAAGGTCGGGGAACAGGGAGATGCTGAAGTCCGTACAGAGGCAGCTGAGGAGGAAGATCAGAGAAGGCAAGGACAGCTTCAGGAAGAAGATGGAGGACAAGCTGCAACAGAGCAACATCGGCGGGGTCTGGAGAAACCTTAAAACCATCTCTGGGCTCCAGAATACCTCCCCCCAGGCCACGGGGGGCAGGGAGTGGGCGAACAATCTGAACCTGTTTTTTAATACATAGGTTTGACCAACCGCCCTCCCCCCCCCGACTGCACAACAACCACTGCTGCCTCTAAAGACATCGAGCCCTGCTGCCCACACCCCACTCCACCAACACCCCCCCCACTCCTAGCACACAGCCCCCCAACATGACCCTCACTAAGACCCAGGTGAGGACGGAGCTGAGGAAGATCAAGGCGAGGAAGACCTCGGGACCGGACGGCATCAGCGCGAAGCTCCTCAAGTCCTGTGCAGACCAGCTGTGTGGGATTGTGGAGCACATCTTTAACCTGAGCCTGAAGCTGGGGAGGGTACCACAGTTGTGGAAAACATCTTGTGTGGTACCTGTACCAAAGACTTCCCACCCCAGAGGCCTGAACAGCTACAGACCAGTGGCCCTGACGTCTCACATGCTGAAGACCCTGGAGAGACTGCTCCTTGCTCACCTCCGCCCCCTGGTGGGACCAGCGATGGATCTACTCCAGTTTGCCTACCAGCATGGTATTGGGGTGGAGGATGCAGTGATCTTCCTCCTTCACCGTTCTCTGCCCCACCTGGAGAAGCCCGGGAATGCGGTGAGGATCATGTTCTTTGACTTCTCCAGTGCTTTCAACACCATCCAACCGATGATCCTGAAAGACAAGCTGCTGTGCGCAGGGGTGGACCAGCACCTGTCATCATGGATCCTGGACTACCTCACAAACCGGCCACAGTTTGTGAGAACCCGGGACTGTGTGTCCGACACGATCATCGGTAGCACGGGGGCCCCCCAGGGAACGGTTTTGGCTCCCTTCCTGTTCACCCTTTATACTGTGGACTTCTCACACAACACAACACACTGCCATCTACAGAAGTTCTCTGACGACTCTGCGATCGTCGGCATGGAGATGAAGCTGAGTACAGAGGACTTATCCAGGACTTCGTGGACTGGTGCCATCGGAACTGCCTCCAGATCAACGTGAGGAAAACTAAGGAGCTGGTGGTGGTCTGCTGCAGGCAAGGACAACCCCTCACAGCACCAGTAAACATATAGGGAACAGACATTGAGATGGTGACATCCTACAAGTACCTGGGTGTTCATCTGAACAATAAACTAGACTGGTCACACAATACCGATGCACTCTACAAGAAGGGACAGCGCAGGCTGTTCCTACTGAGGAGACTCAGGTCTTTTGGTGTACAAGGGGTGCTGCTGAAGACATTCTACGACATGGTGGTGGCATCAGCCACCACTTTTGGAGTGGTCTGCTGGGGCAGTGGCATTACAGCAGCCGATAGGAAGAGGTTGAACAAACTAATCAAGAAAGCTAGCTCTGTCCTGGGGCAACACCTTGACCCAGTGGAGGAGATAGGAGAGAGAAGGATGGTGGCTAAACTGTCATCTCTGCTGGAGTCTGAGTCCCATCCTATGCAGGATATACTGAACGCACTGAGGAGCTCATTTAGCAGCAGACTACATCATCCTAGGTGCGCAACCGAGAGGTTTCGCAGGTCCTTCCTACCTACAGCTGTCAGACTGTATAACCTAAGCAGGGCTGCTCGCAGAGATAGCAAAAAAACGTGACAACCTAGTAGTATTGAATGCAAAGGGCGCAATAGACTTACACAATGGTCCCCTCCAGTATACAACTAGGACAATATCAGTCGCTACGGAGGGTGACAATATGTATGGGTACATATTCATCCTATGTAGGATAACTAAGTAGACGGTTATGCTGTTTATTCCATCTAGCTACAATGCTCCGTACTGTGTGTATATACAGTATATTTATATATTTATGTGTACATATCTATATTCGCTGCTCTTGTTTTTCTTGTCTTTTTGATTGTTGCTCTGAGTGTTGCTGTCCCTGTGCTGTTGCAATCCTGGAATTTCCCCATTGTGGGACTAATAAAGGCTTATCTTATCTTAAATTTTCCACATTTTTTCTCATAAATTTACAACTTTTTCCTCATAAATTTGGAATGCTTATCTG
The DNA here is from genome assembly GCA_020510985.1 of Pholidichthys leucotaenia. Lineage (NCBI taxonomy): Eukaryota > Metazoa > Chordata > Actinopteri > Cichliformes > Pholidichthyidae > Pholidichthys > Pholidichthys leucotaenia. Next base: position 191,990,556 of record CM035843.1, on the reverse strand, counting down.
GATGACGGTTACATTTTTTAATTCTTTGTAATTGTAATTTGTAACATGTTAACTTTTAAACTGGCATCTTTGATCATATTTTTGCACCTTTATTCTTGCAACATTATGCCCAGTTTACATTTATCCCTGAAGCTGAATTGATGAATACCCCATCCCCCTTGTTAAAAAATAATAACTCGTCTACTGACTACAGAGCTGTCTGAAAAGCCTCGTTTGGATTGGCTGTTCTCTTCTGTGAGGTCATCATGTCATTACTTAACAGAACTGATACAGACCTGCCTCCTGCATAGTCTGGTACACCCTCCCCTCAGAGGAGAACAGGAAGTTTCCCACTGAGCCTCGCAGCTCACATAGCTATGGAACAGCTAGCTCAGCTAGTGGGTTAGCTCAGTGAACCGTTTGTTGATTTTGAAGTTCTCCTCTGTAAATTAGTGGGTATGGTTTCTGCACGATGTTGCACTGTACGGATCACTCCCAGCTTTTTAAATAAAACTCCTTGCTGAAGGTTCCTCTGTAAATTCTAGTCACTCCATCAAACATCAGTGTTTCCAGCTTGTTCCTCAATCCACACTGGACAGTATGTTTCACATCATTCTGCCCTTTTTCCCAGTGTGACACAGGTGCTGGAACTGTTAGCATGGGTAGCAAACTGACAGAGGAGTCCTCTAGCCTTTAGCTTTGCTCCAATTTGATTTCTGCTTATATCTATTTTCTACATATTCTATCCATCCCCACTTAACACCAGTTTTCTCTCTGGATCATCGACCAACCCTGAACCATATATTTCATTCACACATATTGTTTTAGCTTATTTTATTACAGTTTATTTAAGTCTGAAGTGGACACCTCCATGATTAGCTGCTGTTAGCAAAGTTATCCATTCATTCATTCGGGGTTGTTTCTGTGTTTATCTGACAAATGAAGCTAAAAGCAAAAGCTAGCCTCAAACATGGCGTCTCCATCAAAGCAGAGATCTCAAGAGAAATTAAGAACAAGGTTGGGGGGGGGGGGTGTAAACAGGAGCTCATTAGAAATTAAAGCAGTAAAAACCGCTTGTTTTGAGGAGAGCGCCTTCCCTGCGTGTGAAATGAAACTGCAATAATTTCAACCTGAGGTGTTCTGATCAAATCATGTCACAAATACTTCATTAACACCTCTGGACACAGTGTCTACATCTGAAGGAAAAAAGTGCATAATGGGGCCCTTTAAGATAGCCTTGTACAGTAGCAGAGAACATTAATGTGCTTTTGAGCTGTGTTCCAACTGGAACATGTTTAGAAGAACTATCAACATAGGAACTCTTTCAGGAATTATGGTTTGGGGAAGTTTTTCTTGTTGCATTCACAGCATGTAGGTCTTGTAAATTTGGGACTTTTCTTGTAGACCCCTGCTGTCAACAAACCTCACACAAGGTTGGATTGGATACCCCATTCTTGAACAGGAGCTGAAACAGTTCCTAAAAGGGGCTCTTTTGGAACTACCATTGATCGCTCCCGTCAGTAAATAGGTTCCCATGGTGGGAACACAGCTGTTCGGTGTATTGGTGCTGTCTCACCATGTGATGTGTGGCCGTGGTGAGCCGAAGGATTCACAGTGAAGCCAGATGTCTCCGCCCTCAGCGGCCTTATAGACGACACCGTCGGAGGACAGGATCTTAGGAGGAAGTTCTGGGAGAGACAAAGAGACCGTTTGTAACCAGTCAGATTTTACCGTCAATGTTCACTTAGCATTTGCATTTTCTTGTAAAAGGGATGTATTATGTCCTTTTTTTCCTCTCCACGTTGGCTCAGTTCTCACAGGTCTTAATGAAATAACTGTGGTCAAAACACCTCATGGATTAAGTACTACAGCACAGGTTCACACCCAGATTAAACGCCCTTCTTGTCATGATCTGAGCGTGGGGGAATTTCATTGGGCTCAGTCTTTTTGCCTTTTTTCTTATTTGTACAGTGTTGTCATTTTGAGTTGCAATTCTGTTATTTTATCATTGGTTGATTTGTCATGTATTCTGTATTGTTTCTTAGTATAATTTATTTTCCTGCTTACGTTCATTATAGTTTGTTATTTACATTGGCCCATATTTACATTAGCCCATATTAACATGGGCGGTGCGGTGGCGCAGTGGTTAGCACTGCACCAGCACAGCACTCACCCTTGGCCAAGGGATCCCTGGTTTGATCCCAGCCCCTGACCAACAGTGATCTGTGTGGAGTTTGCATGTTCTCCCCGTATCTGCGTGGGTTTACTCCGGGATTTCTCCGGTTTCCTCCCACAGGCCAAAAACATGCAGGTTAGGTTAATTGGAGACTCTAAAGTGGCCCTAGGTGTGAATGTGTGTGTGAATGGTTAAGGGATAGCGCCGTACAGTGGCTGCTTCATCCATCCAGGTGGATGCCCTCAATTTCCCCTCTGGGGATCAATAAAGTATACAAAATCAAAAAAAAAACAAAACAAAACAAAAAAAACATTGTTGAGGTTATTCGTCGTTATTTTGCCATTTCATTACATTTTTATTCTGTTGTGGGTTGACAGCTGTCAAGTGTGACGTTTCCGGGGTTTTGCTCCGCGTAGACGGGGTCCCTGTCAGCTGTGAGCCTAGTCTTTCCTCTACCCTGCTTCCAGCTGGTCTTAATTGTATCCTTATTATCTCCTGCCCGCTCTGGTGACCCACACCTGCTATCAATTGTTTCATTTGTTTCTAGCCATATTTAAGGGCTGTTGTTTTAATTTTTGTTTGCCGGAGAATTGAGGTTTCTTCCCCCTCATCCTCACCAGAACCCTGCCGTTGTTCTAGTGAGCGTACCCATAAGTTTATTTATTTGCTTGACAGTTTGGATTTTTGTGTTGGTGCACTTTGTGTATTTGTTTCTTAATAAATTTTGCAAACTAGTAGTTAAGCATCTGGGTCTTTCTCTCTGCCCTGAGGGGCAATTCATGACAGAATACTCCAGCCTGTAAGAGAACCATCTGCTGCTAGTTTGTAGTCTGTTTTGTTTTCTCATTTTTTCCTCCTGCCACCCGGGGCTAACCATGTCGGTCACTCCGGATTTGTCAACCCTGGGACTGAATGAAGCAGAGCGGTGGTCTGTATGTGTTTTGGAGGACATCGCCATGCAGGCTCGTGCCTCCCGCACCACCGAAGCAGCCCGAGCTTGTCTGGAGGGCACGGCGCAGGTACTTGAGGCATGCCCCAGCCTGTGGGACCACCCGGAGCTCACAGACCTACTCCTCTTGGTAATCTTCCCACCATCTTGGGTTTGGGCACATGCGCACGCAGTGACCAGCAGCGGGTGAAAAAAGTTCAACGTTTGTGTCTTTGTTTTTATGCAGTTTAATGTATTTCAACGTAATTCTCTGTGTCGTTTTTGTCCTTGAATGTTTGTGGACTATATAACGAAGAGCTCCCTGGTTCCATCAGTATGGATTTCCTTCTTGTTTTTGCACTGTCGTTTCTTTCCTACCAGCTCTTTGTTTTGGAGGTAAGCGCAATCACGATCATGCCGGGAAGAATACAGTATTCCAGAGACATGTTACTGCATTTAAACATGGATAATGCAGCATCTGTGTTTGAGCCCGTGCTGCAACTGCCGGACTTTATTTTAAGAGATTTTCATGGACACAACAATGAAGAGACAAGAGGAAACGCGGAAAGCATGAAGGCATAAGATTAAATCTGAGGAGGTGTCAGCTTAACCGCATTCCTCTTCCTTCCATTATTATGGGGAACGTACAATCCCTGAGAAATGAAGTGGATGAAATTCAAGGGACTGTACGATATCAGAAGGATTTCAAGAACTGCTGTGTCATGGCTTACACAGAGACGTGGCTTACGGCGCATGACCGGGATGCGGACCTGAGTATTGACGGCTTTGGAGCCCCACTTCTCTCGGATCGGCAGGAAGAGGTAATGGGGAAACGTCAGGGGGGCGGCGTATGCTTATATATTAATAAACAGTACTGTACATCTGTTATGGTCAGAGAGCGCATCTGTACACCAAATGTGGAGCTTCTGTCCATGTCACTACGCCCCTTTTATCTGCCCCGTGAGTTCCCCCATCTTTTCATAACGCCTGTGTACATTCACCCGAGGGCGGATGCTGCCTCCGCCTCCAGCACCGTCTTTGATGTGGTACAGCGGTTGCAGTCGATTTCCCCAGAGGCTCCAAATTTTATCCTTGGGGATTTTAACCATGTTTCTTTAAAGAAGATACTTAAAAACTTTTATCAGTATGTCTTCTGCCCAACCAGGCGAAAAAAGACATTGGACCTGTGCTATGGATCCATTGAGAGGGCCTATAAATCTATTCCCCTTCCTCCTTTAGGATCCTCAGATCACAACTGTGTACATTTGCTGCCCACATATAAAACTGCTCTCAGAAGAGACAAGGTGAAGACCAGAGACATAAACGTGTGGACAGAGGATTCAGTGCACTGCCTCCAGGAATGCTTCAACTGTACAGACGTGGACAAAATTGTTGGTACCCCTCTGTCAATGAAAGAAAAACTCACAATGGTCACAGAAATAACTTGAATCTGACAAAAGTGGTAATAAATAAAAATTCTATGAAAATTAACCAATGAAAATCAGACAATCCTTTTGAATTGTGGTTCAACAGAATTATTTAAAAAAAAAAAAAACTCATGAAACAGGCCTGGATAAATATGATGGTACCCTTAACTTAACATTTTGTTGCACAACCTTTTGAGGCAATCACTGCAATCAAACGATTTCTGTAACTGTCAGTGAGACTTCTGCACCTCTCAGCAGGTATTTTGGCCCACTCCTCATGAGCAAACTGCTCCAGTTGTCTCAGGTTTGAAGGGTGCCTTCTCCAGACAGCATGTTTCAGCTCCTTCCACAGATGTTCAATAGCATTTAGATCAGGGCTCATAGAAGGCCACTTTAGAACAGTCCAATGTTTCGCTCTTAGCCATTCTTGGGTGTTTTTAGCTGTGTGTTTTGGGTCATTATCCTGTTTCAAGACCCATGACCTGCGACTGAGACCAAGCTGTCTGACACTGGGCAGCACATTTCTCTCTAGAATGCCTTGATAGTCTTGAGATTTCATTGTACCCTGCACAGATTCAAGACACCCTGTGCCAGATGCAGCAAAGCAGCCCCAGAACATAACAGAACCTCCTCCATGTTTCACAGTACGGACAGTGTTCTTTTCTTGGTATGCTTCATTTTTGCGTCTGAACATAGAGCTGATATGCCTTGCCAAAAAGTTCTAGTTTTGTCTTGTCTGTCCATAGGACATTCTCCCAGAAGCTTTGTGGCTTGTCAACATGCAGTTTAGCAAATTCCAGTCTGGCTTTTTTATGATTTGTTTTCAACAGTGGTGTCCTCCTTGGTCGTCTCCCATGAAGTCCACTTTGGCTCAAACAATGACGGATGGTGCGATCTGACACTGATGCACCTTGACCTTGGAGTTCACCATGAATGTGTTTAGAGGTTGTTCTGGGCTCTTTTGTTACCATTCGTATTATCCGTCTCCTCCTGCGGCCACGTCCAGGGAGGTTGGCTACAGTCCCGTGGATCTTAAATTTCTGAATAATATGTGCAACTGTAGTCACAGGAACAGCAAGCTGCTTGGAGATGGTCTTATAGCCTTTACCTTTAACATGCTTGTCTATAATTTTCTTTCTAAATAGGCCGACTGACTGATTACAAGTTTGCAGACACCTGTGATGTTAATTAGAGGACACATCTTGGTTGAACATGTCCCTATGGTCACATTATTTTTTCTAGGGGTACCATCATTTTTGTCCAGGCCTGTTTCATGAGTTTGTTTTTTAAAGTAATTCTGTTGAACCACAATTCAAAAGCATTGTCTGATTTTCATTGGTTAATTTTCATAGACATTTTATTTATTACCACTTTTGTCAGATTCAAGTTATTTCTGTGACCATTGTGGGTTTTTCTTTCATTAACAGAGGGGTACCAACAATTTTGTCCATGTCTGTATGGACTGAGAGGTGTTCACACTGTCCTGCGGAGATGATTTGGACTCTTTAGTGGATGTGACATGCTCATACATGGCTTTCTGTAGAGACATGATCGTTCCACGTAAACGTGTCAAAATATATCCCAACAACAAGCCATGGGTTACAAAATCAGTTAAATCCTGCTTACAGAGGAAAGCACTTGCCTTTAAACAGGGGGTTGTTTCTGAGCTGCAGGTTGCCACAAAAGAGCTGAAGGCCGAAATTTTAAGAGCAAAACAGAATTATAAATCAGAGTTGGAAAGCAAGATGGCAACAAAGAAACTTGGTTCAGCCTGGGCCAGTATGAAAACTATTGCAGGCCTTCAGAGCACAGAGCGTAGTAATCGTGTGTTTTTAGATGGTTTTAGTTCAGACACAGAGCTGGCTAATGCTCTTAATTGTTTTTATGGTTGTTTTGACTCCTTTGAGTTTAGCACAGAAACCCAAGGTTTGAAACAGAAACTCAAAGACAATCAGCACTTTAATACTGTATTGAGGTGCAGGATGTTAAAAGGGCGTTCTGTGCTGTAAAAGTGAACAAAAGTCAGGGCCCTGATAATATATGTGGGCGCTTGGTAAAGTGCTGCGCACATGAGCTGAGTCCTGTATTTCACTACATTTTCAATAAGTCCTTACAGACACAACATGTGCCAAAGATCTGGAAAGATGCTGTGGTTGTCCCCGTTCCAAAATCCAGATGTCCTAAAACGGTAAATGATTTTAGACCAGTTGCTTTGACTTCAATTTTAATGAAAATTTTTGAAAAACTGGTCAGATTTGAGGTCCTAAAGCAGGCTGAGCATGCATTGGATCCTTTGCAGTTTGCCTATAGGCCTCACAGAGGAATGGAGGATGCCACTGTCACTCTGTTTAACATGCTTTTTGAACATCTGGATTTTAATGGGACACACGCCAGGCTTTTATTTGTGGACTTTTCTTCCGCCTTTAATACAATCCAACCTCATATTTTAGTTGAAAGGCTCCTGCAACAATTTGATTTGAGTAATAATCTGGTGGGTTGGATTCTGGATTTTTTTTAACCAACAGGACACAGAGAGTAAGGGCCAATGGTACATTGTCTGACCAAAAGTGTTCTTCTACTGGCTCTCCGCAGGGGTGTGTGATGTCACCACTACTCTTCATCCTGTACACAAACATGTGTCGGAGCAGACATGACAACAGACACATTATAAAGTATGCTGATGATTCAGTTGTTGTCAGTCTCCTCCAGGTTGGTGAGAGTGGCCACGGCCCAGTAGTTGATGATTTTGTTCACTGGTGTGAGGATTCCTACCTGCAGCTGAATACGACAAAAACTAAAGATATGATTATTGACTTTAGGAGGAAAACTCCCAGGCAGAAAGTCACTGTACTAAAAGGCCAGACCACTGAATGTGTACAATCCTACAAATATCTTGGGATGATTATTGACAGTAAATTAAACTTTGAAGAGAACTGTGAAAGGGTGTGCAAAAAGGGTCAGCAACATTTGCATTGTTTAAGGAAACTTGCACGGTTCCAAATTGACCGAACCATAATGACAATGTTTTATCGAGCTTTTATTGAATCTGTTTTATCCTTTTCTTTAGTGTCACGGTTTGGTCAGATGAAACTGAAACAGAGGAAATCCTTGGATCAGGTAGTTAGATGGTCCAGTCGTTTGCTTGGTGAGTCACAGCTGAGCCTGACATCCCTGTACACCAGACTGGTACAGAGGATGGCTACCTCCATTTTAAATGATGACTCCCACCCTTTGCACTGCCACTTTCACCTTCTTCCCTCCAGACGGAGGTCTGCTGTCCCAAAAAGTAAAACCCAGTGACTACAAAAGCAGCTTTGTTCCTGCTGCTGTTCAAGAATTGAACAAGATGTAACAATATATGGCACATAATTTAGTTTCCTATTTATTAGTTTTATTTTATATTTACTTATTTTTGTAGGTTTTTTATTTGGGTTCTAAATCTTTTATTGGGTTTTAGACTTTTGAGTTTTTAACCTCTTTGACTAGTCTTTAACTTTTTAATATGACCTTTCTCTCTTATCTCTTTGTTTTTTCTCTTATCTCTTTGTCCTATGTCCTGATTGGTGGAGCCTTGAGCACTTTTATCATATCTATAGTCAGCTTCATGTGTGCCTGTGTTTGTGTCTATGTTGAATGTAATTGTGGTTTGTAAATATGGATGTCACCTGACTGCAAAACAAATCTACCTACGGGTACAAATAAAGTAACCTGAACCTGAACCTGAACCATCTATGACTCACCGGCCAGGGAAATCTACTTAGATGTCCATGCCTTTGCCGACGAAGAGCAAGCGCCCACGCACACGGAAGCCTCCAGCCTCTCGCCATTCTCCGGCAGCAGTTCCGCCTCCTCCTCCCGAACATTGGCCCGCTCCATCGGCCGAGGAGCAGGAGGAGCGCAGGCAGGTCATATTAGCGGACACTGAGTTCCTTCTTGAGTACAAGCCATGGCTGCGCCTGGATCTCACCCAGGAACTGAAGGAGGTTCCAACAGGCCATCTTCCTCAACTCCAGGAGCCGATGTTTCCGCCTCCCGCTCCCCGCCGTCGCCGAGGGAAATCTCACCAAAGCAACACCTCCACCTCACTGACAGCAGTTTCTCCCTCGCCGAGGCAGAAGACTGCCGCAGCAGTGCCTTCTCAGTGTATTTCCTCTCCGGCTGTTCCGCCAGCTTCTCTTCTCTCTGCCGCTGCTGTTTCCTGCTTCCCCTCGTTGATTCCTCCCGCTGCTGACAGGTCAGCTGTTTCCTTCCCAGCTACGCCCATCACCGAGCTTGCAGGGGCGGCTCTTTCACGTTCCACTGAGGGGCCCATAACTGCTGAGGCCACGGAGAGGGCGGATTCAACACCTACTGCAGCAGAAAACATCATGTCCCGGGAACACAGCCAAGTGTCTTTTCATTCTCTATTACCCACATATAAATTATCTTGTCTGATTCCCGGTGGTGAGGCTCAGCCCTTGTGGTCCTGTGAACTCTCACCACCTGCTGCAGTTAAAGACTATTCACCTGCTCTCTCTGTGTCTCCTCCTCTGCCCCTGAGTGTCCGCCGGCCCCAGGATTGAGCCGCCCGATGATGGAGGAGCCTGCAGCCGTGGAGGACCTGGTTCCAGTCACGCAGCCACAGTCTGGATGAAGGGAAAGCGCTGCCTCCAACCTGAAGCCTGCACCGATGGTAGAGCGTCCTCTGGCTTCAGTTATGCAGGAGTCTGCGCCAGCAGAGATTCGACTTCCTGAATCCACGCCTGATGAGCCACCTGCGTGGGTCACCTTGCTGGGGGGTCCCGGGACTGCACCAAGCACCATGCCTGCTGCTGGGGCCGCCACAGCAGAGTCTGAGCTGGACCTCCAGAGGGCCAGGCCCGAGACGTCATTGGCTGGATCAACGGAGTCATGGACAGCGGTGGGGCTCAAGCTCAGACAAGGCTCTCCCTGGTTTCTGTTGTTTCTATATCAGAGAGATCTTGGAGAGAGGGTGAAGCTCTGCTCCAGCCTGGAGCCACTGAGGGTGCTGCAATGTCCCAGTCTGGGACCACCGAGGGTGCTACAGGCTAGTCCGCGGGCATCATGGTTCCCCCTCCTCTGCCCGGTGCCATCGTGGTTCCCCCTCCTCTGCCCGATGCCGTCGTGGTTCCCTCTCCTCTGCCCCAGGCCATCGTGATTCCCTCTCCTCTGCCCCAGGCCATCGTGGTTCCCTCTCCTCTGCCCGAGGCCGTTGTGGTTCCCTCTCCTCTGCCAGACATCATCATGGTTCATCCTACTCCACTGTCCTTCCCTTCGTTGGGCCTACCCATGGGGGAGCCGCCTCCTGGGTCACCCCTTCTGTTTAGGTGGCTAAAAGACTCTGGTTGACTGCCTGACTGACTGTGCTGTTGGGTTGGGTGGCCCATATTCTCCAGCAGGCCACCCGACTCTTACCACCTCGCCATCTGCCAGGCCAGGGACTTCGGCCGGCCACTGGAACAGTCTAGTTCTTTGGTCCAGGGGGCCTAGGTGCCCAGTTCTGTGTGGGTCCTGAGCGGGGCTTTTGTTTTTTGTTTCCTCTTAGTCTGGCCTTTGCTGGGATGGTTATTGTGAGAGTTTTTCTTATTTTCCCTGGTTTGGTTTAGTCTCTCCCTGCCTGGGTCCCCCTCCTCCCACCCGGGGTGGGGTTGTTTTCTTGTTGGGGTGGGTGTTTTTGTTAGGGGGTTCTTTTCTTTTGATGTTGCCGGGGTGTCTGGCCTCCACCCCTTGGGGGGGGGGGGGTCTGTCACAATCTGAGCGTGGGGGGATTTCACCGGGCTCTGTCTTTTTGCCTTTTTTCTTATTTGTACAGTGTTGTCATTTTGAGTTGCAATTCTGTTATTTTATCTTAGATTGAGGTTTCAACCCCCTCGTCCTCACCAGAACCCTGCCCTTGTTCTGGTGAGCGTACTCATAAGTTTGTTTATTTATTTGCTTGACAGTTTGGACTTTTGTGTTGGTGCACTTTGTGTTTTTGTTTCTTAATATATTTTGCAAACTAGCAGTTCAGCATCTGGGTCTTTTTCTCTGCCCTGAGGTGCAATTCATGACACTTCTTCACGGTTCTTTAAATGCTAATGAGCCACAGTTTAGTCCGCCCTCCCCTGAACTAACTAATGAATAATTGGCTAAATGTGACAAGGTAAAAGCTCAAATAACTAGAAAAGCACTCGGAGAGCGCAGACCTCCGCCAAGCGCCACAGTTCCCCCCATACAGTGTTTGTGTGTACGTTTTCAGATTCCTTGACCATGAAAACATATGACAAGCAATTGGATTGACAATGATAGGATTAGTGGTTCAGTAGTTATTCACGAAAATGGCATTTTGCGTAATGGCGGTTTTCTTGTGGACGGTGATCTGGATCACCACCAAAATCTAATCATCTGTAAGATACCCCATTTCTGACAATCTGTGAAAATTTCATGAAAATCTGTCCATAACTTTTTGAGTTATCTTGCTAACAAACAAACAGACAGACAGACAAACAAACAGACAGACAGACAAACCAACGCTGATGAAAACATAACCTCCTTGGCGGAGGTAACAACTCATCAGGGACAGGAGGAGATGGCCAGGTGCTGGTAAACAATCTGGTTGGATGGCGTGGAAGAGTTATGTCAAAAGGAGCCATAAGCTAGGCTAACTAGGCTAGCAGGTATGAATACTAGACCATCCAAGTCCAAATGTAACAAAAAACAAAAAAGCCAGAATAACAAAATATGTCTGGCAATAAAATATTTGAATATTTGTTAGAAAAAGTAAAAAAAATTATTAGAAAAAAGTCACAAATTTATGAGGAAAAAAGTTAAAAAATTACAGGAAAATCGATAATTTACAAGAAAAAAACTGGGCAAATTTTTGAGAAAAAAAAGTCAGATTTATGAGGGAAAAAGTTGAAAATTTACAAGAAAAAAATGGCAAATTAATGAGAAAAAAGTTGCATTTTTTTTTTTTTTTTTTTTTTTTTAGAAAAAAGCCACAAATCTTTAGAAAACCACCTACTGGTTGTAACTAGGGGTCAGCATTTAAAGATCTGCTTAAGCTTTAAACACTCCAGCACATCAGCCTCATATTTTAAAACAACTCTGCTGAACTGCAGTGTTCCTATAAAATATACTAAAAATGTAAACTACAAAATGAATGCAGACCGACAACGAAGAGGTAGGTGTTGATGAGGGCGGAGCCGTGGACGTTGGTGGCTTGGCACTGGTAGACGGCGGTGTCGGAGAACTCCACGTCCCTCAGGATCAGCGTCCCCCCCGCCACGCTGCGCCGCGGCTCCTCGTCCACCTCTGTGGGAGCAGGGCCACAACATTCAACAAGTTCCTTAAACAATTATTTAAAAATCAAGTAGATAAAATTTTCAAAATCAAGATTTAAACCTAAATTTTTTTTAAATTAAAATTTTAATTAAATTGTGCAAATTCACAAATAAAAAACTCACAAATTTATGAGGTGAAAGTAGCAAGTTCATGAGCAAGAATATTTTGATAGAAAAAAAGATCATAAATTAAAGCACTACATTTAAAAATAATAAAAAAGTTCACAAATTTACAAAAAATATGAAAAAGCAGTGAGAGAAAAAGACGTGTTTTTTTCCCATGGTGGAGGCTGCTGATCTTTGAGTTTGTCAAACAAAAACCGTGTGAGAACAGAAGTGTTTGGACAGGAAGGGGAGTATAGACGGAGCAGCTGTTACACACCTTCATCACTCCTCCTCCTCCTCCAGCTTTACACCCATCACTCTGAGGAGGTGACGTCTGTTCCTCTTTTTAACTCTTAAAAATCATTACATTCCTTTTTTCTTTAGATGCAAACACTGACTGTCCTTCATTTCTTCTTCACCATTTCTTCTCTTCTTCTATTATAACTTTTGTCATCCCCTTTTAAAAAATCCCCTATTACTTTCTTTCTTAGAAAAACAAGCTAAAAACAAGGAAAAACAGGGTAAAGGCAGGGAAAGAACAGGTAAAATCAGGGTTGAAGCTGTAAAAAAGTAGGGAAACAGGAAAACCCAAAAAACATGTAAAAGGGGGGAAAACTTGGTGAAACAGGTAAAAGAACAAGGTAGAAACAATGGGTTTAAAAAAGAAAAAAGCAGAAGGTGGCAAAAAGGGGTAAAATTGTAACAGGTTTAGAACATGGTAAAACAGGAAAAATGGGGAAAAACAAAGAAAACAAGGAAAAAACACTGTATTGACAGTGAAAAAACAGGGTAAAATGGTAAAAACAAGGAAAAACTATCATAACGGCCTCTCACAGGCAAAGAATTGGACCCATGCACAGGCTTTCTTTTCTTAGGCATGACTTTATTTCCAAAAGCAAACAGATGTAGACAAGAAACAAAGCCAAAACATGAGTGTGCTAGTGTGAAGGTCGCCGTGCCAGACAAATCAAGAACACCCGTGAACAATCAATAATCAAGGAAATCAAAAGCAGCTGTGAATAATTAACGAAACAAAAACTCATAATGCAAAACCAGAATTAAACAAAAGGCAGTGTCAAAACAAAAGCCCAAACCCAAATCATGTCAGGAATAAATATAACATAATCATGAGAACAATAATCATCAAACCCAAGCACAAACATAACTGAACAGAACATAAATGGGGACATGACTGTGAAAATAAAGAATAATCAAACTGAGCTGAGGTGAAGAAAACACAGTGAATAACAAAAATAAACTTAAAGCATGAGCATGGTCCACTGACCATGCTCAGAACCTGACAAAAACAGGCTTAAGGCAGGGAAGAAAAGGGTAAAAACACGGTAAAACAGAAAAAAAATGGTAAAAACTGTGAAAGAAAAAACACATAAAAACAAAAAAAAAAGGTAAAACAAGGATAAACATGGTAAAGACAAGGAAAACGAGGGTAAAGGCAGAGTAAAAACAGTGTAAAACCAGGGTTGAAGCTGTAAAAAAAGTAGGGAAAAACAGGAAAACACTGCAAAAACAGGTAAAATGGGGCAAAATGGGGGAAAGGACAAGGCAGAAACATTGGGTAAAAAAGAAAAAGCACAACATGACAAAAAGGGGGTAAAATTGTAAAACAGGTTTATGGTTAAAAAAAAGGAAATAACAGGGAAAAACAAAAAAGACAAGGAAAAAGCATGGTAATGACAGTGAAAAAACTGTTAAAAACAGGGTAAAAACATGGAAAAACAGGGTTGAGGCAAGGTAAGAACAGGGTAAAAACAAGGAAAAATGGTAAAAACAGTGAAAAACCTGGGTGAAAACAAGTGAAAAACAAGGAAAAACAGATAAAAACTGGAAAAAACAGGGTAAAACAAGGATAAACATGGTAAAGAAAAGAAAAAAATGGGTAAAGGAAGGGTAAGAACAGGGTAAAATCAAGGAAAAAACAAGGAAAAACAGGGTTAAGGAAGGGTAAAAACAGGGTAAAGGTGGCTCAAGTAGGTTCATTTAGTCTTCTTTTAATTATTTACCTTTTGTTCTTATTAAAGACAGAAATACACAGGAGATGTTTTTACCTTCTTTACATGTTTCGACTGTCACTGCAGCCTTCATCAGAAATGTCTGATGTTCTGATGCAGTTCTGATGAAGACTGCAGTGACAGTTGAAACATGTAAAGAAGGTAAAGACATCTGTCTATTTCTGTCTTTAATAAGAACAAAAGGTAAACAAGGTAAAGGTGGTAAAATCAAGACAAAGGTGGTAAAGGTGGTAAAAACAAAAAATAGGTAAAAACAAGGAAAACAGCTTAAAAACTGGGAAAAACATTAAAAACAAGAAGAAACTGTAAAAACTGTGAAAAAATGGATTAAAACAAGGAAAAGCAGATAAAACTGAAAAAAAAACAGGATAAAACAAGGAAAAACATGGTGAAGACAAGGAAAAACAAGGTAAAGGCAGGGTAAGAACAGCATAAGAACATGGTAAAATAGGTTTAGAACATGGTAAAGACAGGAAAAACAAGAGAAAATCAAGGAATGAACGTGGAAAGAACAGGCTACAGCAGGTTAAAAAGAGGCTAAGAACAGGGAAAAAATGGTAAGTACACAGCAAAAGGGTAAGAAGGGTAATAACAGTAAAAACATCAAACAGGTTCAGAACATTGTTAAAACAAGAGGAAAAAAGGGGAAAGCAAAGAAAAAACATTCTAATGACAGTAAAAGAACCAGGGCAAATATGTGCTAAAAGGAAAAGAGGAAAATGGAGTACAAGTAGGAAAAAACAGGATAATAACAAGGTGGAAACCAGGGGAAAACCAAGCGCACAAAAAAAAAAAAAACAGGCTACAACAGGTTAAAGAGAGACTACAGGGTAAAAACAGAGTAAGAACACAGGTAAATAAGGTAATAATGAGATATTACATTGTGCATTGTATATTATATGGTAAAAGCAGAGGGGAAAAAGTAAAAAAAAAATGATAATAGTGAAAAAAACAGGGTAAAAATGTGCTAAAAGGAAAAGGGGGTGGAGTAAAAGCAGGGAAAAACAGGGTCAGAACAAGACCCAAACACTGGACGTGAGTTTTAACAGAGTTTACTTGGAGCTGGTCACCCTGACGCAGTTTGAGGGCTTGACAGAAAATAACTGTGGCTCAGAAGCAGCAACAAAAGCTACGGCGAAAAAACAAGGCTAGACTTGGACATGACAACAAGGCCGGATACGAGACAAGGCAGAACATGAAGCATGTTGTTCACACCATATAACTAAAGGAACCTGAGCAGAACAGTGGTGGAACAGAACTTAAATAACCAAGGGGGCAATCAAGACAATATGGCACAGGTGGGGAGAGCAATCATGGCTGACAGCTGACACATGAGGAAACAGAGGTGACAGGAGGGGCGGGGCTGCACGCATGAACACAGAGGATGCCCCAAAACATGAACAGAGGATCAGGGGAGACAAGACAATGACAATAATACTGTAATATTAATAATAACTGGACTAACCCCATGATGATGATGATGATAATAATAATAATAATAATAATAATAATAATAATAATAATAATAATAATATTTAAAGCCCAAGGCGAAGAAGGAGGAAAATATAAACCAAGAACAGAATCAAGACTATAATAACAAATAATAATAAATGTAGAAAATCCTAAGATGCAAACGCGAAGTGAGGACGTGGCCTGGGTCCCCAAGTTCAGGTGACAAAGAGAGTGAATAATAAATCAGACTGAGGAACTGGGGCCCAGTCCACGACCTGACAAAATGAAGGTAACATAGAAAAAAAGGCTACACCAGGTTAAAAAGAGGCTTAGAACGGGGTAAAAAAAACAGGGAAAGAGTGCGGTAAAACATGCTCCCTTAAACTGATTTCTCCATTTTCCTTTTCTGCTTCTTGATTTTGTTCTCTCCAGTCCCCCTTTCATACTTTTTCCCCTCTTTTCTTTATTATTTAATCTTTAATTCCACATTTGATAGCTACTCTAGATTTCAGCCTCCGTTTCTTGTTTCCTCCCTCTTTTCTTCTTGTACCTCTCCTCCTCTGATCGATCTCATCTCCATCTGCTGCCTTTCTTGCTCTTGTTTCCTTATCTTTGCCTTTGGTTCTCTCTCTCTAAGAGTCACAGGAGGATCTTTACTTTTTGGCAGCGAGCCCACCTGTATCCGATCCATCAGAGTTAAAGAGGCTCTCAGTTAAAGTGGACTGATTGTGGATGTCCTGGAGCCAGAGAACCACCCCCGTCCATCTGAGACGTCCAACGGTTTAACATGTACCTTCACCTTTAGCACTTTACACAGTCTTACATAGGGACCCACAAATGAGTGCAATGGGTGACTTGTCTTACCTGTGATTGGCTGACCGTTGATGCTCCAGGTGACGGTGGGTTTCGGGATGCCTTCAGCCTGGCAGTCGAGCCGGACCGTTTCCCCAGGAGCGTACTTTTCACTTCTGGGTTCCTTCGCCCAATAAGGAGCAGCTATGCAAAAAAACACACACACACACTTGGTGCCAATGAGCCATTGGATTGGATTTGTAACCATAGCAACTAGGTTTAGCCATTAGCTTAACTTAGACTGTGACCATAGTCGTAAACCTAACGACCGTGGTTGCGGTCAGCCGTGTACCTTCCACTACGACTGTGAACGAGTGCGTGGCAGAGCCGTGGGAATTGGTGGCATTGCATTCGTACTCGCCGTCGTCGGTCTCAGACACGCTGTCGAAACAGAGCCAGCGGCCGTGGCTCTCCACCATGCCACCGGTCTTCTGCAGGTCACCGTCCTTCTTCTTCCATGTTACCCTCGGGGTGGGTCTGTGGAGACGAAGCAGAAGTGATCATGGAGGTAAACATGGGATCTACTCGGGAGGAAATTAGAGCTAAATGAGTGCAGATTATCTTGTTAGTGATGGGATATTTGTTACCATGATGACAGGACTCAAAGGAAAGGGAGAGCAATTAGAGAGAAGAAGCATCGGAACAGCTTAACCAAATGCTAACTACTGAGCAAACTGGACATTTAGGTTGAATTTACGGCTTCACTTTAAGATTTTTTTCTTGTAAATTTGTGACTTTTTTCTTAAAAATTTGAAACTTTTTTTCACATAAAACTTAGCAATTTGCTTGTTTCAGGTCCGTTTTTGCCCAATTCCTACAAATTAAATATCATTTTGAAGGTCTTTCAATCCAAAATATGAAAATATCAATACCTCACTTTTGAAAACTTCCTCATTGTGACTCATTTTGCCAGCACAGGTCACAAATATGCAACTTTGTCTTAAAACTGACATTTTTTTCTCATAAATTTTCAATTTTTTTACTTGTACATTTGTAACTTTTTCATAAATCTGCAACTTTTTTTTCTAGATTAACAACTTTTTTCTTAAAAATTTGCAACTTTTTTAAACATAAAATTAGCAATTTTATCCACTAAATTGTCAACTTTTTTCTCAAATTTGTCTTTGTCATAAATTCGCAACTTTTTCTTAAAACTGACATTTTTTCTCATAAATTTTCAAGTTTGTTACTTGTACATTTGCAAGTTTTCTCATAAATTTGCAGCTTTTTTCACATAAAAATCAGCAATTTTATCCTCTAAATTTTCATTTTTTTCTTATAAATTTTCTTTTTTCTCAAATTTAACTTTTTTCTCATAAATTTGCAACTTTTTTCTAAAAAAATTGTGACTTTTTCTCTTAAATTTATGCTTCTCTCTCAAAAATTTGTGACTTTCTTGTAAATATGCAACTTTTTCTAAAAAAAAAAATAAATTGAAACTTTCACATAAAAAAGCAATTTTTTTCTTGTAGATTTGCAAATTTTCTCAAAAAGTTTTCAACTTTTTTCTTGTACATTTTCAACTTTTTTCTCAAAAATTTGTGTCTTTTCCTGAAATAAATCGATTTGGGAGGAAACTAGAGCTGAATGAGTGCAGATCATCTCGTGAGTGATGGGATATTTACTTCCCTGTGTCCAGCTTATAGAACTCATGAACATTATGACGTGTG
Organism: Pholidichthys leucotaenia; assembly: GCA_020510985.1. Lineage (NCBI taxonomy): Eukaryota > Metazoa > Chordata > Actinopteri > Cichliformes > Pholidichthyidae > Pholidichthys > Pholidichthys leucotaenia. The sequence continues at coordinate 191,972,615 of CM035843.1, read as the reverse complement.
ATGCTGATACCCAACACTGCACAATGCTTACAGGCCTTTGGGGATACATTCGAGGGTAAGGCTTTGTCCCCGGAGGGCCATCATTGTGGAGTGGGGCCCTGTGGGACGGAGGAGGTGGGGCTTTCTGCCTCGGGCCACGTCGTTACCTGAAGGAGGAGACAGAGTGTTAAATCGGTCCCGGCCACATGAAGACGTAGACACAGAAAAAACAAAAATAAGTGACAAAAAAATTATACTTTGGCTGCTTGTTATCAAGCCACCAACTATTAATGATGTGTGGTAAACTGCGTGGGTAAACTTGATGAGTTTTGTTAATCAAGGGGAACATAGACTCACACTTTCATCAGTTACAGTACTTTTTGTAAGAATTTCTCTGAGGTGAGCTTTCATTTTATTTTATTATGCAGCTATTGCAGAAGTGAAATTATAGTCGTGTGTGTGTGTGTATACACACATACTGTATGTATGCACTGAATATAAATATGTGAATTCAGATTCTTTTTTCTAATAAAAACATACATAAAACCAAAATTTTTAAGTACATTATAGTGCACTATATATGAGGAGGGTTGAAAAGTTCACAGTGGTCAAATTTGACCAAATGTGGTTTATTTTTCAACCATAGGGATCCAAGCGCTGCAACACCGATGGGAGAAGTGTGTGGACCAAAGGGGAGGCTATGAGCAGGGAGGTGGTGGAAGTTGTTGCAGCTTCTCCAACAGAAGCTCCTCAATTTCTGCCTCCCTCCTCTTCTGGGCCCTCTTTTTCTCTGCAGCAGTTGAGAACTCTACGGGCAGTATTTTGAGGGTCATCCGCGCACTTTTCAGATTTTCCACCGTGCGCCAGTGGTTTTGTTAGTTTCTCTCAGTGCATTGTCTGTTTTTTTATGCCTTGCATCACGCCATCAAATTACCAGTAGACAGTGCACCCACTCTGTGCTAGGAGGAGGCGAGTCATTTCAAAGAGGTGTGATGGTGCACATTCTAATGCACATTACTATTATAGTGTGTTCTGTGAGAATCTGCTTTTGATCAGGAAAAAGGAGGTCTATCATCAGAAGTGCATTGTTTAATGATATTTCAGTGGCGTGTTTTGACATTGTGCAGCTCCGGAGCTCAGGAAATGGCATGCACTGGGATCTTATTTTAATAGAGACAGTTGTAACAGTCATAATCGCTTGTCACTTTAATTATATGATGATCACACACTAGCTTTTTATTCCATCCACATTCTCATTTTAATTGTGGACTTATCGTTGGAGTCTACAGATAAGGCATTAGTGTACGATTTTTGTTAGGGGAATGAACGAATGAACAGGGAGCATGTGTGTCAGTGTGTTCCAGTGTGATGTGTGGCACATGGGGGTGGGGGTTCATTTTCATCATGGACTTATTAGGCATTGATGTAAATGGTAAATGGCATTCACTTATATAGCACTTTTGTTTCTCATCTCTAGATGACCAAAGCGCTTTACAGATCCTGCTATCCACCTATTCACACACACATTCACACACAATGTGTTCATTTTTAGGTGAATAAATGAATGAACAAGGCGCCAGACCGGCTCCTTCCCTTCTAGCCAGGACAGATAGGGGAATCCCTTGGTTGGTGAAAGTAACAGGAGAGGGAGCACTCCATCTCCCCACAGCTGGGTGCAACTTCCACGTTATTGTTAATGAAAGTTTATGAAAGTTTGCACAGACATCATCCTCTTTTCCTTAAGTTTCAAACCCATTCATGTCTGTGTTACATCCGTGCCCACTACATTAAACCATTCAGCTGATTTTTTCAGTTCATTCTTCACCGTTTGTTCTTTCTAACATAACTAACTGGGCATCATCTGTGATTGATGTCTTCCTTACACCAAGCAGCATTACTATTGCGTGCATTTTGGCTCACACACATGGGATTTGGTCAGCTCAAACCCATCTTAAACCATCATAATCACAGTTCACTTTAGATAATATACTGTACCTCTTTGCATTAAAGGGACAGGAAGGAGCGCTTTGGACTGGATTATCCAAACCACATCTCTGAATGATTAGACTGGCCTCTTTGCATCATGCACCAGTGGAAAATTTGCTTTTACACTGTTGTGATAAGGAAATGAACTTGGAAATGCCCATAAACGTGTTCTGCATCAATGACAACTGATCACCCAACCCTGTCATTGTAATACAGCCCTGCACCGTGTTCCAAATTATTTTGCAAATAGGATTTTAGTGTCATAAACATTCAATTTTTTGTTTTTCAATTAAACTCATGGATGGTATTGTGTCTCAGGGCTCTTTGGATCACTGATATCAATCTCAGACACCTGTCATAATTAGTTTGCCAGGTGAGCCCAATTAAAGAAAAACTACTTAAGAAGGATGTTCCACATTATTAAGCATGCCACAGGTTTCAAGCAATATGGGAACGAAAAAGGATCTCTCTGCTGCCAAAAAGCATCAAATGGTGCAATGCCTTGGACAAGGTATGAAAACATTAGATATTTCAGGAAAACTTAAGCGTGACCATCGTATTGTGAAGAAATTTGTGGCTGATTCAGAGCATAGATGGGGTTGTGCAGATAAAAGTATGGCGAGGAAGGTTTCTGCCAGACAAATTCATCGGATTAAGAGAGCAGCTGCTAAAATGCCATTACAAAGCAGCAAACAGGTATTTGAAGCTGCTGGTGTCTCTGGAGTCCCACAAACCTCAAGGTGTAGGATCCTCCAGAGGCTTGCAGTTGTGCATAAACCTACTATTCAGCCATCCCTAACCAATGCTCAGAAGTAGAAATGGTTGCAGTGGGCCAAGAAATACATGAAGACTAATTTTCAAACAGTCTTGTTTACTGATGAGCACCATGCAACCCTGGATGGTCAAGATGGATGAAGTAGTGGATGGTTGGTGGATGGCCACCATGTCCCAACAAGGCTGCAATGTCAGCAAGGAGGTGGCGGAGTCATGTTTTGAGCCGGAATCATGGGAAGAGAGCTGGTAGGCCCCTTTAGGGTCAATGAAGGTGTGAAAATGACCTTGGCAAAGTATATAGAGTTTCTGACTGACCACTTTCTTCCATGGTACAGAAAGAAGAACCATGCCTTCCGTAGCAAAATTATCTTCATGCATGACAATGCATCATCTCATGCTACAAAGGATACCTCTGTGTCATTGGCTGCTATGGACATAAAAAGGAGAGAAACTCATGGTGTAGCCCCCATCCTCCCCTGACCTAAACCCTGAGAACCTTTGGAGCATCCTCAAGAAAAAGATCTATGAGGGTGGGAGGCAGTTCACATCAAAACAGCAGCTGTGGAAGGCTATTCTGACATCTTGCAAAGAAATTCAAGCAGAAACTCTCCAAAGCAGAAACTCTCCAAAAAAATCACAAGCTCAGTGGACGCAAGAATTGTGAAGGTTATATCAAAGAAGGGATCATATGCTAACATGTAACTCGGCCTATTAATATGTTTTTGATTGAAACAGCTTTTGATTTCAGTAAATATGACGCCTAATGCTGCAAATTCAACAAATCACCATTTTCAGTATTTACAACCAATAAAATGTTTTGAAACTCTGTTGTGCATAATAATTTGGAACAGTGCATTTTGAGTTTATTTTTGCAAAAAAATAGTTATTAATGGGAGGGTTGGTCAATAAAATTTGAATTATGCTCTAATGGTGGATGACTTGAAAATTATACTGACTGTCATTTGCATCAACTGTTTAGGAAAATCAGAGAGAAATATCTGCATAATAATTTGGAACGTGGTGTACATGTTACTGCTGCATTTTAACATAATATGGGCAGTTAAAATTTGAGAAAATAGTGAAATCAGGCACCAGGTTAAAGGGATGTCCACACCAAGCACGATAAAGATAACTATAAAATTCTATGCTGTGGTCCAAATGTTCACTCGCTCCCTATATAGTGCACTATACAGTGAATAAGCCATTTGTAGTGCTGTTCAAAATCTTCAATGATGCAATTCACTGTATGCATATTTTAAATATATTATGAATATTAAACTGGCGTTTTGAATTCAAAGAAATTGTAAATCAAATTACAATATCTGACAGACCAATCTAAATCAAATAGTTGATATTTACAGTATCTCACAAAAGCGAGTACACCCCTCACATTTTTGTAAATATTTTATTATATCTTTTCATGGTAAAGTAGTCAGTGTACAGCTTGTATAACAGTATAAATTTGTTGTCCCCTCAAAATAACTTGACACACAGCCATTAATGTCTAAACTGCTGGCAACAAAAGTGAGTACACCCCTAAGTGAAAATGTCCAAATTGTGCCCAATTAGCCATTTTCCCTTCCCGGTGTCATGTCACTCGTTAGTGTTACAAGGTCTCAGGTGTGAGGTCTCAGGTGTGAATGGGAAGCAGGTGTGTTAAATTTGGTTTTATTGCACTCACACTCTCTCACACTGATCACTGGAAGTTCAACATGGCACCTCATGGCAAAGAACTCTCTGAGGATCTGAAAAAAAAGAATTGTTGCTCTACATAAAGATGGCCTAGGCTATAAGAAGATTGCCAGCATCCTGAAAGTGAGCTGCAGCACGGTAACCAAGACCATACAATGGTTTAACAGGACAGGCTCCAATCAGAACAGGCCTCGCCATGGTTGACCAAAAAAGTTGAGTGCACATGCTCAGTGTTATATCCAGAGGTTGTCTTTTGAAAATAGACATATGAGTGCTGCCAGAATTGCTGCAGAGATCTAAGGGGTGGGGGATCAGCCTGCCAGTGCTCAGACCATACGCTACACACTGCATCAACTTGGTCTGCAAGGCTGTCGTCCCAGAAGGAAGCCCCTTTTAAAGATGATGCACAAGAAAGCCCGCAAACAGTTTGCTGATGACAAGCAGACTAAGGACATGGATTACTGGAACCATGTCCTGTGGTCTGATGAGACCAAGATAAACTTATTTGATTCAGATGGTGTTAAGCATGTGTGGCAGCAATCAGGTAAGGAGTACAAAGACAAGTGTGTCTTGCCTACAGTCAAGCATGGTGGTGGGAGTGTCATGGTTTGGGGCTGCATGAGTACTGCCGGCACTCAGGAGCTACAGTTCATTGAAGCAACCATGAATGTCAACATGTATTGTGACATACTAAAGCAGAGCATGATCTGCTCCCTTCAGAAACTGGGCCGCAGGGCAGTATTCCAACATAATAATGACCCCAAACACACCTCCAAGACGACCACTGCCTTGCTAAAGAAACTGAGGGTAAAGGTGATGGACTGGCCAAGCATGTCTCCTGACCTAAACCCTATTGAGCATCTGTGGGGCATCCTCAAACGGAAGGTGGAGGAGCGCAAAGTCTCTAACATCCACCAGCTACGTGATGTCATTTATGGAGAATTGGAAGAGGATTCCAGTGGCAACCTGTGAAGCTCTAGTGAACTCCATGCCCAAGAGAGTTAAGGCAGTGCTGGGAAATAATAGTGGCCACACAAAATATTGACAATTTGGGCAAAATTTGGACATTTTAACTTAGGGATGTACTCACTTTTGTTGCCAGCGGTTTAGGCATTAATGGCTGTGTGTTGAGTTATTTTGAGGGGACAGCAAATTTACACTGTTATACAAGCTGTACACCGACTACATTATATCAAAGTGTCATATCAAAAAGATACAAAAAATATTTGCAAAAATGTGAGGGGTGTACTCACTTTTGTGAGATACTGTAATTGGTCAGCGCTAGTTTGAATATAGATTAGTTTTTCAGAGAAACTTTCCTCTTCGTCAGGCTTTTATTAAGATCAGGCTGTGTAAAGGTACTCTGACTGACAGGAAATCAAGAAAAACAATCACAAAAGAAATAAACATAATTATGCAGCCATACAAACAACACTATCAGGCTTGTAATGTCTGTGTTTGAGTGTCTTCAGTGAGTGTCTTTACTTTAATTCACAGATCTACTTCACTTTAAATCTGGTGAACCAACCTCTCCCTGTCTCTTGCTACTCCACAGATGGTCCCTCATCCCCTGACTGAATGGTGGCCTGGGTCCTGTCTTCCTTGACCTCTGACCCATGTTACTAGTGGTCTCTCGGGGTAATAGAGGGGTCGAGGAAAGACAGAACTGCACAATATTTCCACCGTCTCTCTGACCCTGCTGCAGACCCACTCCTTTTACTTTCTGTTTCCTTTCTTTTTTCCTTTGGCCCTGAGGCCCTCCCACTTTCTGTGGCATTTTTCTCCTGACGAGAAAAAATATTAACGTGAACTACTAAACTCAAGTTTCTGTTAAGCCAGACAACACCGGAAAAGTCAGCTATACTAACCAGCATTTCATTTTAACACTAGCGCTATAGTCAGCTAGTGATAGTCTGCTAGTGGTAACTGGAATAAAGTAAAAAAAAGATACAAATTTTTAAAACTTACCTGGTAAAGCCACGACTTCACTAACTTTTCCTCACACTCATTTTTATTCTGTCACGGTGAGCAGTAGTGGTGCAATGATAAAGCTCCGGGAAGCTGCAAACAGCCACAATTAGCTTGTCCTCCATTTTTGATTGTGCTCCAGTCACATAAACACACAGTCTCAAAGGTGATTGGCTATCACGTCCAAGCATCAAGCGTTTTTTTGTTTTTTGTTTTTTCGTCTGCGAGGAACAAAATCCAACTTGCAGAGCCGCAGATTTGTGTGTATTTGCATCGCCTGGAGCAAATTCACGTGTGTTTGCTTCTTTCCATTGACCTTGTATGTATTCGCACCACGTGAAAAATATGCTTCACATTTGGTCTGAGCACACCTTTACGCTGCTATGGCTAACATTAGCTGGATTGCTCCTGGCCTTTAGCTTGGCTCTATCCTGAGCCAACTAAAGTAAATCTGTCTTAAAGAATAAATGAAATAAATCATCACTGTGGTTGCTATGGTCACTATGGTTGTTATAGTTGCTATAGTCCAGGGGTTTGCAACCTTTGCAAATCAAAGAGCCACTTTGCCCTCTCTGACTGAAATCTTATGTTTGACCTCAAAATAAAGATTATGCTGTTTATAAAATTTTACATATAGCAATGAATATACGAGAAATGTAGTTTATGTGACATTTACAATATGAACAGCCTTCATTGAAATGAACTGAAAACCAAACTATGCAGGCCAATATATGACTCCTTCTCATACATGGGGAACATAAATGAATGAAGAAAAATAGTCACTATGGTTACTATGCTATGGTCATTATGTTTGCTGTAGTCACAATGATCACTAAGGTTGCTTTTGTCCCGGTGGTTGCTGTAGTCCCTGTGGTCGCTATAGTCCCTATGGTCACAATAGTCCCTATGGTCGCTATAGTGGTGCTATAGATGGTGATTGACTTCAGGAAGAAGAGGACGCCTTCTCAGCCATTGCCGATTAGGGGGGAGGATGTGGGGGTGGTTGAGGACTACAAATATCTGGGTGTCAGGATCAGCGGCGGGCTGGACTGGAGATCCAACACCAATGCTGCGCACAAGAAGGGGATGAGCAGACTCTACTTCCTGAGGAAGCTGAGATCCTTGAACGTGTGCAGCAGGATGCTGGAGCTTTTCTCCCAGTGCCATCTTCTTTGCTGCTGTCTGTTGGGGTAGCAGTATCAGAGCCAGCGACACCAACAGACTTGACAAGATTATCATCAGGGTTGACTCTGTAATTAGTCTCAGGCCAGAGACCTTTGAGACAGAGGTGGAGAAGAGGAGACTAAATAAACTGCAATCCATCATGGACAATCCTGATCACCCTCTCTACCACACAGCGGAGCACTTTCTCCAGCAGACTACTACAGCTTCGCTGTCGAACGGTTAGAAAATCTTTCCTGCTGCATGCCATTTCACTGTACAATAACTCACTATGATGTTGTATTCTGGTCCACAATGCTGCCATACTGCACCTTACAGTTTAATTGGTACCTTACATTTCACTCTGCTCCCAATAGTCCTGCATTGTGCAGCAGGTATGATTCATGTGTTTATACGGGTCACCATCTATTCAGCTATCTTCTTCTTTTAGATTTCATTGGCGGTTGGCAACCAGCTTACAGGTGCATTACCGCCACGTACTTCACTCTATATCATCGCTCTATCTGGTCAGGAGCTGTAGTCCTTCTATCATCATTGCTGTGTCCAATCAAACCTCAACTCTATCTTCAGACATCACTCTTCTTCGTCTCCTCATACTTTACTCTATATAATCACTCCACTCAGTATCATCACTCTATACATCTCGATGTTGGCTACCCAGGCAGGTCTCCCGGGTATCTATTCAGCTATGATGTATATAGGCTTTTTTATAGTAGTGTTAGTTTTACTTTCCATGGGTAATCCCTTTGTCTGTCATGCGTGTGTTTTCTGTCATTTGGTTGTCTACTGTCATGCTGCTGTTACACTGCAATTTCCCAGTTTGGGATCAATAAAGTACATCTATCTATCTATCTAGTCCCTATGGTCACTATAGTCCTTATGGTTTCTATTGTCCTTATGATTGCTATAAGCCATATGGATGCTTTAGTCTGTATGGTAACTATAGTCTCTGTGGCCGCTATAGCCCTATGGTCGTTATAGTCCCTATAGTTGCTATAGTTCCTATGGCTGTTATAGTCCTCATGGTTGCTGATAGAAAAATTCCATATTATCTGTATTATAAGATAAGATAAGATAAGATAAGATAAGATAAGCCTTTATTAGTCCCACAACGGGGAAATTCCAGGATTGCAACAGCACAGGGATAGCAACACTCAGAGCAACAATCAGAAGGCAAGAAAAAAAAAAAAAAAAAAAAAAAAAAAAAAAAAAAACAAGCAAGCAAGAGCAGCTAATAAACATATGTACGTATTACTATAAAATATATATATATACACACACACACAGACACACAGTGCAGAGCATTGTAGCTGGATGGAATAAATATATGAATATATGAACACACAGTGCAGAGCATTGTAGCTAGATGGAATAAATATGTAAATATATAAACACCCACAGTACGGAGCATTGCAGCTAGGTGGAATAAATATGCAAGTATATAAACACACACAGTGCGGAGCAATGTAGCTAGATGGAATAATATGTAGATATATAAATATATAAACACCCACAGTACGGAGCATTGTAGCTAGATGGAATAAATATGCAAATATATAAACACACACAGTGCAGAGCATTGTTGCTAGATGGAATGAAACAGCATAACCGTCTACTTAGTTATCCTACATGGTATGATTATGTGCCCATACATATTCTCACCCTCCATAGCGACCGGTATGTTCCTAGTTGTATGCCGGAGAGGACCATTGTGTAAGTCTATTGCATCTTTTGCATTCAAAAAACTATTAGTTTGTTACGTCTTTTTGCTATCTCTGCGAGCAGCCCTGCTTAGGTTGTACAGTCTGACAGCCGTTGGTAGGAAGGACCTACGAAACCTCTCGGTTGTGCACCTGGGATGATGTAGTCTGCTGCTAAATGAGCTCCTCAGTGCATTCAGTATGTCCTGCATAGGGTGGAACTCGGACTCCAGCAGAGATGACAGTTTAGCCACCGTCCTTCTCTCTCCTATCTCCTCCATCGGATCAAGGCGCTGCCCCAGGACAGAGCTAGCTTTCTTAATCAGTTTGTTCAGTCTCTTCCTATCGGCTGCAGTAATGCCACTGCCCCAGCAGACCACTCCAAAAGTGATGGCTGATGCCACCACCGTGTCATAGAATGACTTCAGCAGCGCCCCTTGTACACCAAAAGACCTGAGTCTCCTCAGCAGGAACAGCCTGCGCTGTCCCTTCTTGTAGAGTGCATCAGTATTGTGTGACCAGTCTAGTTTATTGTTCAGATGAATACCCAGGTACTTATAGGATGTCACCATCTCGATGTCTGTTCCCTGTATATTTACTGGTACTGTGAGGGGCTGCCCATGCCTGCGGCAGTCCACCACCAGCTCCTTAGTTTTCCTCGCGTTGATCTGGAGGCAGTTCCGATGGCACCAGTCCACGAAGTCCTGGATAAGCCCTCTGTACTCAGCTTCATCTCCATTGGAGATGAGGCCAACGATCGCAGAGTCATCAGAGAACTTCTGTAGATGGCAGTGTGTTGTGTTGTGTGAGAAGTCCGCAGTATAAAGAGTGAACAGGAAGGGAGCCAGCACCGTTCCCTGGGGGGCCCCCGTGCTACTGATGATCGTGTCGGACACACAGTCCCGGGTTCTCACAAACTGAGGCCGGTTCGTGAGGTAGTCCAGGATCCATGATGACAGGTGCTGGTCCACCCCTGCGCGCAGCAGCTTGTCCTTCAGGATCATCGGTTGGATGGTGTTGAAAGCACTGGAGAAGTCAAAGAACATGATCCTCACCATATTCCCGGGCTTCTCCAGGTGGGACAGAGAACGGTGAAGGAGGAAGATCACCGCATCCTCCACCCCAATGCCATGCTGGTAGGCGAACTGGAGTGGATCCATCGCTGGTTCCACCAGGGGGCGGAGGTGAGCAAGGAGCAGTCTCTCCAGGGTCTTCATCAAGTGGGACGTCAAGGCCACCGGTCTGTAGCTGTTCAGGTCTTTGGGGTGGGAAGTTTTTGGTACAGGTACCACACAAGATGTTTTCCACAGCTGTGGTACCCTCCCCAGTTTCAGGCTCATGTTGAAGATATACGTCACAATCCCACACAGCTGGTCTGCACAGGACTTGAGGAGCTTTGCGCTGATGCCGTCCGGTCCCGGCGCCTTCCTCGCCTTGATCTTCCTCAGCTCCGTCCTCACCTGGGTCCTGGTCAGGGTCAGGATGGGGGGCTGTGTGTTGGGAGTGGGGGGGTGTTGGTAGAGTGGGGAGTGGGCAGCAGGACTTGATTTCTTTAGAGGCAGCAGTGGTTGTTGTGCAGTCAGGGGGGAGGGCGGTTGGTCAAATCTATTGAAAAACAGATTCAGGTTGTTCGCCCACTCCCTGCCCCCTGTGGCCTGGGGGGAGGTATTCTGGAGCCCCGAGATGGTTTTGAGGTTTCTCCAGACCCCGCTGATGTCGCTCTGTTGCAGCTTGTCCTCCAGATAAGATAAGATAAGCCTTTATTAGTCCCACAACGGGGAAATTCCAGGATTGCTACAGCACAGGGATAGCAACACTCAGAGCAACAATCAGAAGGCAAGAAAAAACAAGCAAGCAAGAGCAGCTAATATACATATGTACATATTACTATAAAATATATATATACACACACACACACACAGACACACAGTGCAGAGCATTGTAGCTGGATGGAATAAATATATGAATATATGAACACACAGTGCAGAGCATTGTAGCTAGATGGAATAAATATGTAAATATATAAACACCCACAGTATGGAGCATTGCAGCTAGGTGGAATAAATATGCAAGTATATAAACACACACAGTGCGGAGCAATGTAGCTAGATGGAATAATATGTAGATATATAAAAACACAGTGCGGAGCATTGTAGCTAGATGGAATAAATATATAGATATATAAATATAAACACACCCAGTGCAGAGCATTGTAGCTAGATGGAATAAATATGTAAATATATAAACACACACAGTGCAGAGCATTGTTGCTAGGTGGGATGAAACAGCATAACCGTCTATTTAGTTATCCTACATGGTATGATTATGTGCCCATACATATTCTCACCCTCCATAGCGACCGGTATGTTCCTAGTTGTATGCCGGAGAGGACCATTGTGTAAGTCTATTGCATCTTTTGCATTCAAAAAAACAAAAAAAACAAAAAACTATTAGTTTGTTACGTCTTTTTGCTATCTCTGCGAGCAGCCCTGCTTAGGTTGTACAGTCTGACAGCCGTTGGTAGGAAGGACCTACGAAACCTCTCGGTTGTGCACCTGGGATGATGTAGTCTGCTGCTAAATGAGCTCCTCAGTGCATCCAGTATGTCCTGCATAGGGTGGAACTCGGACTCCAGCAGAGATGACAGTTTAGCCACCGTCCTTCTCTCTCCTATCTCCTCCATCGGATCAAGGCGTTGCCCCAGGACAGAGCTAGCTTTCTTAATCAGTTTGTTCAGTCTCTTCCTATCGGCTGCAGTAATGCCACTGCCCCAGCAGACCACTCCAAAAGTGATGGCTGATGCCACCACCGTGTCATAGAATGACTTCAGCAGCGCCCCTTGTACACCAAAAGACCTGAGTCTCCTCAGCAGGAACAGCCTGCGCTGTCCCTTCTTGTAGAGTGCGTCAGTATTGTGTGACCAGTCTAGTTTATTGTTCAGATGAATACCCAGGTACTTGTAGGATGTCACCATCTCGATGTCTGTTCCCTGTATATTTACTGGTGCTGTGAGGGGCTGCCCATGCCTGCGGCAGTCCACCACCAGCTCCTTAGTTTTCCTCGCGTTGATCTGGAGGCAGTTCCGATGGCACCAGTCCACAAAGTCCTGGATAAGCCCTCTGTACTCAGCTTCATCTCCGCTGGAGATGAGACCAACGATCGCAGAGTCATCAGAGAACTTCTGTAGATGGCAATGTGTTGTGTTGTGTGAGAAGTCCGCAGTATAAAGAGTGAACAAGAAGGGAGCCAGCACCGTTCCCTGGGGGGCCCCCGTGCTACTGATGATCGTGTCGGAAACACAGTCCCGGGTTCTCACAAACTGAGGCCGGTTCGTGAGGTAGTCCAGGATCCATGATGACAGGTGCTGGTCCACCCCTGCGCGCAGCAGCTTGTCCTTCAGGATCATCGGTTGGATGGTGTTGAAAGCACTGGAGAAGTCAAAGAACATGATCCTCACCATATTCCCGGGCTTCTCCAGGTGGGACAGAGAACGGTGAAGGAGGAAGATCACCGCATCCTCCACCCCAATGCCATGCTGGTAGGCGAACTGGAGTGGATCCATCGCTGGTTCCACCAGGGGGCGGAGATGAGCAAGGAGCAGTCTCTCCAGGGTCTTCATCAAGTGGGACGTCAAGGCCACCGGTCTGAAGCTGTTCAGGTCTTTGGGGTGGGAAGTTTTTGGTACAGGTACCACACAAGATGTTTTCCACAGCTGTGGTACCCTCCCCAGTTTCAGGCTCATGTTGAAGATATACGTCACAATCCCACACAGCTGGTCTGCACAGGACTTGAGGAGCTTTGCGCTGATGCCGTCCGGTCCCGACGCCTTCCTCGCCTTGATCTTCCTCAGCTCCGTCCTCACCTGGGTCTTGGTCAGGGTCAGGATGGGGGGCTGTGGGTTGGGAGTGGGGGGGGGGTGTCGGTGGAGTGGGGAGTGGGTAGCAGGACTTGATTTCTTAGAGGCAGCAGTGGTTGTTGTGCAGACAGGGGGGAGGGCGGTTGGTCAAATCTATTGAAAAACAGATTCAGGTTGTTCGCCCACTCCCTGCCCCCCGTGGCCTGGGGGGAGGTATTCTGGAGCCCCGAGATGGTTTTGAGGTTTCTCCAGACCCCGCTGATGTCGCTCTGTTGCAGCTTGTCCTCCATCTTCTTCCTGAAGCTGTCCTTGCCTTCTCTGATCTTTCTCCTCAGCTCCCTCTGTACGGACTTCAGCATCTCCCTGTTCCCCGACCTGAAGATCCTCTTCTTCTCTCTCAGAAGTGTTTTTATCTCAGGGTTGATCCAGGGTTTGTTGTTTGAGTGACGCCGTATGGTCTTGGTGGGAACGGATTTGTCCACACAGAAGCTGAGGTAGCCCGTGAAGGTGTGAATGAGGCCATCGATGTCCTCACCATGTGGATCGCAGAGCTGCTTCCAGGCAGTGGCTTCAAAACAGTCCTTTAGAGTGTCCATTGTCTCCTCAGACCATAACTCCACAGTGTGCATGGCCGGAGGTTGTCTGTGCACTAGGGGTTTGTACACCGGTCGGAGATGAACCAAGTTGTGATCCGATCTCCCAAGTGGGGGGAGTTGTTTATTCTTATATTATTCTTATTATGTTCTTATTCTTATATTATTCCATGAATTTCCCATTTCATCTCTGATGTTCATGTGTGCATTCCATGTAGGATAAGTTCATATATTCCTTTATATCTTATTTATATCCTTTATAGCTTCTACATCAGCTTCTTTGTGGACAACACCGTACCCACCAAGACCATACGGTGTTGCTCAAACAACAAACCCTGGATCAACCCTGAGATAAAAACACTTCTGAGAGAGAAGAAGAGTGTCTTCAGGTCGGGGAACAGGGAGATGCTGAAGTCCGTACAGAGGGAGCTGAGGAGGAAGATCAGAGAAGGCAAGGACAGCTTCAGGAAGAAGATGGAGGACAAGCTGCAACAGAGCGACATTGGTGGGGTCTGGAGAAACCTTAAAACCATCTCTGGGCTCCAGAATACCTCCCCCCAGGCCACGGGGGGGGCAGGGAGTGGGCGAACAATCTGAATCTGTTTTTCAATAGGTTTGACCAACCGCCCTCCCCCCCGACTGCACAACAACCACTGCTGCCTCTGAAGACATCAAGTCCTGCTGCCCACTCCCCACTCCACCATCACCCCCCCACTCCCAACACACAGCCCCCCAACCTGACCCTCACTAAGACCCAGGTGAAGACAGAGCTGAGGAAGATCAAGGCGAGGAAGGCGTCGGGACCGGACGGCATCAGTGCAAAGCTCCTCAAGTCCTGTGCAGACCAGCTGTGTGGGATTGTGGAGTATATCTTCAACCTGAGCCTGAAGCTGGGGAGGGTACCACAGTTGTGGAAAACATCTTGTGTGGTACCTGTACCAAAGACTTCCCACCCCAAAGATCTGAACAGCTACAGACCAGTGGCCCTGAGGTCCCACATGATGAAGACCCTGGAGAGACTGCTCTTTGCTCACCTCCGCCCCCTGGTGAGGCCAGCGATGGATCCACTCCAGTTTGCCTACCAGCATGGCATTGGGGTGGAGGATGCGGTCATCTTCCTCCTCCACCATTCTCTGTCCCACCTGGAGAAGCCCGGGAATGCGGTGAGGATCATGTTCTTTGACTTCTCCAGTGCTTTCAACACCATCCAACCGATGATCCTGAAGGACAAGCTGCTGTGCACAGGGGTGGACCAGCACCTGTCATCATGGATCCTGGACTACCTCACAAACTGGCCACAGTTTGTGAGAACCCGGGACTGTGTGTCCGACATGATCATCGGTAGCACGGGGGCCCCCCAGGGAACGGTTTTGGCTCCCTTCCTGTTCACCCTTTATACTGCGGACTTCTCACACAACACAACACACTGCCATCTACAGAAGTTCTCTGACGACTCTGCAATCGTTGGCCTCATCTCCAACGGAGATGAAGCTGAGTACAGAGGGCTTATCCAGGACTTTGTGGACTGGTGCCATAGGAACTGCCTCCAGATCAACGAGAGGAAAACTAAGGAGCTGGTGGTGGACTGCCGCAGGCAAGGACAACCCCTCACAGCACCAGTAAATATACAGGGAACAGACATCGAGATGGTGACATCCTACAAGTACCTGGGTGTTCATCTGAACAATAAACTAGACTGGTCACACAATACTGACGCACTCTACAAGAAGGGACAGCGCAGGCTGTTCCTACTGAGGAAACTCAGGTCTTTTGGTGTACAAGGGGCGCTGCTGAAGACATTCTACGACACGGTGGTGGCATCAGCCATCACTTTTGGAGTGGTCTGCTGGGGCAGTGGCATTAAAGCAGCCGATAGGAAGAGACTGAACAAACTGATCAAGAAAGCTAGCTCTGTCCTGGGGCAGCGCCTTGACCCAGTGGAGGAGATGGGAGAGAGAAGGATGGTGGCTAAACTGTCATCTCTGCTGGAGTCCGAGTTCCACCCTATGCAGGACACACTGAATGCACTAAGGAGCTCATTTAGCAGCAGACTACATCATCCTAGGTACACAACCGAGAGGTTTCGCAGATCCTTCCTACCTATGGCTGTCAGACTGTACAACCTAAGTAAGGCTGCTCGCAGAGATAGTAAAAAGACGTGACAACCTAATAGTATTGAATGAAAAAGACGCAATAGACTTTACACAATGGTCCCCTCCGGTATACAACTAGGAAAATACCGGTAGCTACGGAGGGTGACAATATGTATGGGTACATAATCATACTATGTAGGATAACTAAGTAGACGGTTATGCTGTTTCATTCCATCTAGCTACAATGCTTCGCACTGTGTGTGTTTATATATTTATATATTTATTCCATCTAGCGACAATGCTCCACACTGTGTGTTTATATATTTACATATTTATTCCATCTAGCTACAATGCTCCGCACTGTGTTTATATATTTACATATTTATTCCATCTAGCTACAATGCTCCGCACTGTGTGTGTTTATATATTTACATATTTATTCCATCTAGCTACAATGCTCCGCACTGTGTTTATATATTTATATATTTATTCCATCTAGCTTCAATGCTCCGCACATTGTGGGACTAATAAAGGCTTATCTTATCTTATATATTTATGTTTATATGTACATATGTATACTTGCTGCTCTTGTTTTTTCTTGCCTTCTGATTGTTGCTCTGAGTGTTGCTATCCCTGTGCTGTTGCAATCCTGGAATTTCCCCATTGTGGGACTAATAAAGGCTTATCTTATCTTATCTTATATTATATTATTCTTTCATATTATATTTTATATTATGTCTGATATATTCTTGGTGTGTTTCTGTGAGCAATTACTGTTTATCTGTGGCCTTCAGGATGTGCATGCAAATGCCGAGACTGCAGGTCATCTAAGACATAAATAATGACCCAGGATAAGCTCTCATGTTATACTGACCTGCTCTGTTTAGGATACCAGGACTGTGATAGGCACTTAGACGGTCTCTGAGATGTCTCTGAATGGCTCTGCAGATAGCTCAAGGCCTTCTCCCTCTTTTTTTACCCACAGCTATAAAAACACCATACTCAGAAATGTATGTTTAGAGGTTAGGTGTGTATGACTAAGTTTCACTCTCATGTAATCTCTCCGCCAATGGCCATGGGGTTTAATGAATATACTTAAATCCAAATACTCCTCCTGATTTTTGACTCAGAATAATTATGCACAAAATTATTCTATCATTTGGTGCACCGAACAGCGGTTCCACATACCTCCGTCATTCTGGCGCCTCTGCTCAATTTCAGCAAATGCACAGCTGATGAAAGCCCTTCACAGGCTGGGTACGAGACTCAGTGTTACTGCAGTGAAGGCATTTCGGACCGGCCGCTGGAACTGACTGGGTGATGGGTCTAAGAACCCTAAAGGCGGCTTGGATGTGAGTACATTTATTTGCTGAGTAAAAGATTGTGTTCCCTGGGGTGAAAGATTCTCTGAGGGTGATGTTTTCCTAAGCACTTTTAACACCGCAAAGCCTGGTTAACTTCTGCTCACCTTAACTCTGGATGATCCAAGGTTTTGGTTTTGGGCATTATGTTCGTGTCGGCGAGGTGAATGCTTAGGTCTGTTGTAGCGCACAGAAATTAATGCAAGAGACTGTTTAATATTGCGCAGTGAGCCCTGAGATATTAATCAGGGTAAGATTCTGTCCTACAATATTGCAGTGAGTGTTAATAAAGTCTGGCGAGATTCCGCCGTTCCATTGCAGTGAGTATTGATTTGCAAGATTCTTGTCGTGGAATTGCAGTGAGCCCTGACTTGAATGAATTGGTAATTTTTAATTTTTGTAATAGCGCTGGTTTAAAAATAACTGCAGTTTTGTTTGTCTGTCTGGTTGTTCTGTGTTATACGGTTTGACCTGGTGAGACTGCAGAGGCAGAAGTATAAGTGCCGCGATGGCTGGAAGCCGTGTTTGCCCATTGTTTTTCTGGTTATTGTGGAGTGTAAAGGGATGGTAATGTGATTATTGGCTCATGGAATAATACTTTTAATTGTAGGAGCTTGCAAATAATACTTTTGGGTAAGAAATTCAATTGTGTTCTCATAGCGGTAGACAAAAAGTTGACATGAGAATATTGGGTTGCCAGATTTGTTTTTACAAGTAATTTGGGTTGCCATTTCAAACTTGTTTTAAGGCTGTCTTACTGCTTCTGTGTGTGTGAGCAGCTGCCAAAAAGTGACCTTGGAGAGATAAATAGAGAGAGCTGCGTGTGCGTATGTGTGGGTCCTTGTGTCTGAGAGTGAGTGAGTGAGAGGGAAAAAAATCTATATATGGGTATTTTTGGAAAGCTTTGGAGTTTTACAGTTTTTTTTGTGGGTTTTTTAATTTAATGTTGTGGGTTTTGAATCTAACATTGCATAACTGGTAAATATTCTCATATTTTTAAAATCAACATTTTCATTTGCCAGATTCTTTCCTTATTTTGGGTTTCACTTTTATCTTTTGCGACGCCTGAGGGGAAATGAACAACATTGGCCTATTTTTATTCATTTTTTTGAAGTACCAGCGTGATTTTTATTAACTCAGTTGCATTATCTCTCTGACCCAGGGATAGCAGTAAACTTTACAGGGAAAAAGGACGGCGGACTAAGGGTCTGACATGACAACACCAGGGTTCCTCCTTCCCCTTGCTCCTCACTCTCAGCCATGACCCTGAATCAGGAGCCCAGCGAAAAACGTTGCCTCACCCCTGCACACCGCACTCCTCCCATTGACAATAAAGCCATGCTGGATAAGCCAATAAGTTAAGTAAAATTGCATGCATATTAATCACTGCAACCAGCATGACAATGGCAAATTAAACAGAAGATTATGCAAGAATGCTGTCACTTAATAATACCCAATCACTGAAAGCTTTAAATACAGCTTATATTACACGATTCAAAGCACAGAACAAGGTGATGATGACTATGTTTGTGCATGTGATTTACCTGAGGCTGCTGAATACTAAACAGAGGTTTTAATGCTTCTGTGTCATATTATTGCTTTTTCACAAATACTTAAGTCACTTTTAATGAATGACTATGTGCTTATTAAAGGTTTAATCCTTTTACTGTCCATGACAAAAAAGCAAAGCTCTGAAAGATTATAGGATTTAGAGGGAAAAAACAATTAGAGCATCGATCATTTTGGCCTTGGGTCTCAGAAGTTCTGGGTGACTGACTTACAAAGTGTTTATACAGCTGCATGTTTGGGCTCAGGCTGTAAATTTTTTCCTGTGTGATAAAATCCTGAAGACAGACTGCTGCCCGGCTGACTTATCACTATGACCTCTTTGACAGATAACTATAAACAGTTCACAAGCTTTGCCATTAGGACAGAATAGACCTCTCCCACTCCAGCAAAAAGATTAAGCCTACACTTTGCAGTTAATCACGTGTGACCACACATTTTAATCTTCTCAGTTAGAAGCAACAATTGCAAACTTTTGAAGTGATATGTATGTATTTTATTTCTTTTAAAGGATTCTTAAGGATTCTAATAAAAGACAATTTCTTATTCTAGAGTGATATTAATGACCTGTGCATATTGGTAAAATATTTAGTAATTCATTGAATATTTGGCAAAAAGTTGTTTTCATTAGAAAATCACATTATTCAAATAATGGAAGCTTTAGGTGTAATTTAAACTTGTGTTATTCTGGGTTCATGCTCATGTTTTGTTTTTCAACAGGAAAAGGAAAGCATTTACAAACTATTTATCTTTCACCAGGGTTTAGAATTGAAAAGTCAAAAAGGTGAATAATAAAAATCCCAAGAGCACCATTAGCTTTACTTCTAACAAATCCTTGGTGACCAAGATTAAAAAAAAAATTAAAAAAAGGAAAAAAATTCACTTGTGTTTCTTAGCATTAATTTTTTTTTTAATCAACAGTGGAATAACCACTGTAAAAACTTAAAAGGAGAAAAGTTGAATGACTATAACTGTGACATTTGCACAAATGATTTATGGGGTAACAAAATTTGCACTCCTGTTGTTGTCAATTCTGACGCACGGACAGGGGGTGGCCTTGGGCTTCCCTCGATTTCTTTTTACAGGATGGCCCCGCCATTCCACCTTTGTAGTGGACGGGAGGACGGAGAGCAGTGTGGGGCAGGCTGGCTGTGGCAAGGGAAACACCACGGTTGTCATCAACCTGGACATCAGGCTCATTGGCTGGGGGCAGTGGCAGTGTGTGTGTGTGGGGGGGTGACCTTAAAGAGGACCATAACAACGGCATGACAAGCAGACCCAAAGCTAAGTACAACAAATGACATTGACAATGACATAATGCATATCAATTTAGCTGACTTTGACTTTGTAAATGCAGTGTTTACATGACTTGACATTGCAGGACACATCTGACACATTGCAATGATGCCTCTCACCAGATAATGGTATGACAGTATCACATTTCAGAAATGTGACAGGAATAAGGAATAATTGTGTTGTATGACAATGATGTCCTAAAGAGTGGGGCTGTGCTCCCAGTGCATGGCCTCGGCCAAGCCGGGCCTCGGGACTACAGACCACACCATAATTTAGGAAGAAACATAGAAAATAAAGCATTCCTTGTGCAAAATGAAGCCAGATTCTAATTAAACAATATGTCCACCTTTCCATTAAAAGAAGGAGTGGGACATAACCTTTCACATCGATGCACTTACACAAATTCAAAATGTCTGTGTTCAACAGGACAGACAGATGTGGCCTTAATGACTACTTCAGAATTGGTTACTATACATGCTAAATCACATTAAATCTGCACAGACAGCTGTATTACTTGTCCTAACTGAAATTTGTAAACTACGTCAAGGGAGGACACTCACAAAAGAAGCCATGATTACAGAAAAACCTCATTTTAGTGGTGTTAGATTACTCACAAACTTTCATCTAAATTAACCATGTGTAACACATATAAATGGCAAACAACATTTCCTTCTTCTAGTAAAAAAGGACACTACCCATCACGCAGGTACGCCGTAACTTTGATGCATGTGTGTCTCCATGCATTGGGGGAGGGGGGTACCATAACAATTAATTAGCAAAAAATGATTAGCAAAAATCTTCAGAAAAATAGATAATAAATAAAAATGATCAATAAATGATCAATAATGTAGGAGAGAAAAATATAGCTGAAACCGCTTGGTAATGAAATCCCAACATTCAATAGGAGAAGATAAAT
This sequence comes from Pholidichthys leucotaenia, assembly GCA_020510985.1. Taxonomy (NCBI): domain Eukaryota; kingdom Metazoa; phylum Chordata; class Actinopteri; order Cichliformes; family Pholidichthyidae; genus Pholidichthys; species Pholidichthys leucotaenia. The sequence continues at coordinate 191,951,653 of CM035843.1, read as the reverse complement.
TTACATCAATAGATTTACAGGCATTTAAGAAAATTATGTGCTGAAAAATATTTGCAGACTATTGTAATGAACAAATATCATGTTTATAAGAAATAAGGTAAACTGATAAGGAAGCAGAAAACCATGCAAATTTATGAAAAAAGTTCCAAATGTCTAAGGAAGGTCCAATTTATGCTGAATTTATGTTTACTGTGGGACTCAATTTAGAATCTACTACAAAGACAACACAGATTCTTACTCAGTTATGTAAGAAGAGAGCAATGTTTTAGGGAGCTCAAAGCAAAATAAAGACCTTCCCTGCATAAACTTGTTTCTTTCAAAACCTTTGCATAGATCTCATTGAGCTAAATAAGTGTGAAGGCAAAAATGTTGTTTAGAAATTATTGACATACAGCCGTGGACAAAATTGTTGGTACCCATCTGTTAATGAAAGAAAAACCCACAATGGTCACAGAAATAACTTGAATCTGACAAAAGTGGTAATAAATAAAATGTCTATGAAAATTAACCAATGAAAATCAGACAATGCTTTTGAATTGTGGTTCAACAGAATTACTTTAAAAAACAAACTCATGAAACAGGCCTGGACAAAAATGATGGTACCCCTAAAAAAGATTGAAAATAATGTGACCATAGGGACATGTTCAACCAAGATGTGTCCTCTAATTAACATCACAGGTGTCTACAAACTTGTAATCAGTCAGTCGGCCTATTTAAAGGGTGACAAGTAGTCACTATGCTGTTTGGTGACATGGTGTGTAGCACACTAAACATGGAGCAGAGGAAGCAAAGGAGAGAGTTGTCACAGGAGATTAGAAAGAAAATTATACACAAGCATGTTAAAGGTAAAGGCTATAAGACCATCTCCAAGCAGCTTGATGTTCCTGTGACTACAGTTGCACATATTATTCAGAAATTTAAGATCCACGGGACCATAGCCAACCTCCCTGGATGTGGCCGCAGGAGGAGACGGATAACACGAATGGTAACAAAAGAGCCCAGAACAACCTCTAAACACATTCATGGTGAACTCCAAGGTCAAGGTACATCGGAGTGGTGGCTCAGTTAAGATAAGATAAGATAAGCCTTTATTAGTCCCACAATGGGGAAATTCCAGGATTGCAACAGCACAGGGATAGCAACACTCAGAGCAATAATTAAGAAGATACGAAAAATATAAATAAGAGCAGTGGATATACATACGTACACATAAATATATAAATATATACACAAAGTGTGGAGCATTGTAGCAAGATGGAATAAACAGCATAACCGTCTACTTAGTTATCCTACATAGTATGAATATGTACCCATACATATTGTCACCCACCGTAGCGACTGATATTGTCCTAGTTGTATACTGGAGGGGACCATTTGTGTAAGTCTGTTGTGTCTTTTGCATTCAATACTACTAGGTCGTCACGTTTTTTTACTATCTCTGCGAGCAGCCCTGCTTAGGTTATACAGTCTGACAGCCGTAGGTAGGAAGGACCTGCGAAACCTCTTGGTTGCACACCTAGGATGATGTAGTCTACTGCTAAATGAGCTCGTCAGTGTGTTCAATATGTCCTGCATAGGGTGGGACTCGGACTCCAGCAGAGATGACAGTTTAGCCACCATCCTTCTCTCTCCTATCTCCTCCACTGGGTCAAAGTGTTGCCCCAGGACAGAGCTAGCTTTATTGATCAGTTTGTTCAGTCTCTTCCCATCGGCTGCTGTAATGCCGTTGCCCCAGCAGACCACTCCAAAAGTGATGGCTGATGCCACCACCGTGTCGTAGAATGTCTTCAGCAGCGCCCCTTGTACACCAAAAGACCTGAGTCTCCTCAGCCTGCGCTGTCCCTTCTTGTAGAGTGCGTCAGTATTGTGTGACCAGTCTAGTTTATTGTTCAGATGAACACCAAGGTACTTGCAGGATGTCACCATCTCAATGTCTGCTCCCTGTATGTTTACTGGTGGTGTGAGGGGTTGTCCTTGCCTGCAGCAGTCCACCACCAGCTCCTTAGTTTACCTCTCGTTGATCTGGAGGCAGTTCCGATGGCACCAGTCCACGAAGTTCTGGATAAGTCCTCTGTACTCAGCTTCATCTACGTTGGAGATGAGGCCAACGATCGCAGAGTCATCAGAGAACTTCTGTAGATGGCAGTGTGTTGTGTTGTGTGAGAAGTCCGCAGTATAAAGGGTGAACAGGAAGGGAGCCAAAACCGTTCCCTGGGGGCCCCCCGTGCTACCGATGATCGTGTCAGACACACAATCTCGGGTTCTCACAAACTGTGGCCGGTTAGTGAGGTAGTCCAGGATCCATGATGACAGGTGCTGGTCCACCCCTGCGCACAGCAGCTTGTCCTTCAGGATCATCGGTTGAATGGTGTTGAAAGCACTGGAGAAGTCAAAGAACATGATCCTCACCGCATTCCTGGGCTTGTCCAGGTGGGACAGAGAACGGTGAAGGAGGAAGATCACTGCATCTTCCACCCCAATGCCATACTGGTAGGTGAACTGGAGTGGATCCATCGCTGGTCCCACCAGGGGGCGGAGGTGAGCAAGGAGCAGTCTCTCCAGGGTCTTCATCATGTGAGACGTCAGGGCCACTGGTCTGTAGCTGTTCAGATCTTTGGGGTGGGAAGTCTTTGGTACAGGTACCACACAAGATGTTTTCCACAACTGTGGTACCCTCCCCAGCTTCAGGCTCAGGTTGAAGATGTACTCCACAATCCCACACAGCTGGTCTGCACAGGACTTGAGGAGCTTCACGCTGATGCCGTCCGGTCCCGAGGCCTTCCTCGCCTTGATCTTTCTCAGCTCCGTCCTCACCTGAGTCTTAGTGAGGGTCAGGTTGGGGGGCTGTGTGCTAGGAGTGGGGGCGTGTTGGTGGAGTGGGGAGTGGGCAGCAGGACTTGATGTCTTCAGAGGCAGCAGTGGTTGTTGTGCAGTCGGGGGGGAGGGCGGTTGGTCAAACCTATTGAAAAACAGATTCAGATTGTTCGCCCACTCCCTGCCCCCCGTGGCCTGGGGGGAGGTATTCTGGAGCCCAGAAATGGTAAGGTTTCTCTAGACCCCGCCGATGTCGCTCTGTTGCAGCTTGTCCTCCATCTTCTTCCTGAAGCTGTCCTTGCTTTCTCTGATCTTCCTCCTCAGCTCCCTCTGTACGGACTTCAGCATCTCCCTGTTCCCCGACCTGAAGATCCTCTTCTTCTCTCTCAGAAGTGTTTTTATCAAGTTGATAGAGCATCCGCCCCACACCCAGGAGGCAGGGTTCAAATCCTGGCTGGGTCATGCCGAAGACCATATAAAAGTGGAACTTCCTGCCATCCAGCTTGGTGCTCAGCAATAATGGAATGGAGGAGGGAAATCTGTGGCGGCACCTTGCATGGTAGCGGCCCTCTGATTCTACACTTGGGGTGTGCGTGATTAACACTGTAGATAGGTAAAACACAATCTCGTTCTACTGTACAAGACTGGTTGTACGGTTGAATGACAATAAGGGTGATTTAATTTAATTAATTTAATTTAATCAGTGTCAGGTCGTACCATCCGTCGTTGTTTGAGTCAAAGTGGACTTCATGGGAGATGACCAAGGAGGACACCACTGTTGAAAACAAATCATAAAAAAGCCAGACTGGAATTTGTCAAACTGCATGTTGACAAGCCACAAAGCTTCTGGGAGAATGTCCTTTGGACAGACGAGACAAAACTGGAACTTTTTGGCAAGGCACATCAGCTCTATGTTAACAGATGCAAAAATGAAGCATACCAATAAAAGGACACTGTCCCTACTGTGAAACATGGAGGAGGTTCTGTTATGTTCTGGGGCTGCTTTGCTGCATCTGGCACAGGGTGTCTTGAATCTGTGCAGGGTACAATGAAATCTCAAGACTATCAAGGTATTCTAGAGAGAAATGTGCTGCCCAGTGTCAGACAGCTTGGTCTTAGTCGCAGGTCATGGGTCTTGCAACAGGATAATGACCCAAAACACACAGCTAAAAATAGACAAAGGCTTTCCCCTGCACTAATCCAAATGCTGCTATGGATTGCAGTGATCTAAGTACTGCTACGGTGACACTGAAACCCTTAACTGAGACAATATCAAGATTTAAAATAGATGAAATGATTCCCTTGGATAATGGAATATATTTAGTGGAATCATCATAGCAGTCTTGAGTTGCTGTGCTGCCGCAGTGCTAACCACTCCATCACCACACTGCCCACTAACATTTACCTAGGAAACCATTTAGCTTACCATCAACAATTTACAGGATTGTCATAAAACACAAATAGGATTATGAAAGGAAAACAGGGAAATTGTGAATGGCAAACCCTACTACTGAAGCCATTAACTTAGGTGATGAGGAAGAGTTTCTGGTTGATTACATGCAAAGAATGACAACTGACAAATGTTATCCATACTGCCCTTCCCAGGAGGGACCATGTGACGAAGGAACTGTGGGAGGTGCACCCATCTCTTGGCCGAACCAGGGGATCTGGTCATCAAAAAAAACGACCAAAACTCCCTAGCAAGGACAACACAAAGATTATCCTGGCGACGCCAACAGTCGCGAAAAGCAAAGGACGTGGCACTTGGATGCATCTAACGTTTTACCCCACTTGAAACCCTCAGCAAGAGACTGTTTAATACACATTGCATACTCATCTAAAGAGAAAAGAGAGAAAAAAAAATCTCAACAAGTGACTGTTTAACTGTTTCTCTATGCAAGTGTCAGCTGACGGCGCCCCTGGCGTCCAGTAACGGCTTTTGCATAACGAAGCAGGCTGTTTGTTTATCACGGCGAGGCAAAAATGCAAGGGAAAGAAAGGTGCGGTTGGTGTTGTTGCCATATCATCCTCATCATCTTCGTAGTAACGCTTAGTGTTGGTCATTTTTAAGCTGTTCCACTGCCTATACACTGTAGAGAATTATTTTTGTTCCTTAATGCCACTATTAGCTGGACAAATTATTTGCTACTGCTAAAATAATGCAGCTACTACAGGCTGTTTGGTTTCTTAAGAGAGGCTACTGTATATACAGAAATAACACAGCAAACATCACTTTGAATCACACCTGTCACAGCATTTATCACTCCACTGATCAGAAACATGATGACACTCCTTACTCTCCGAAGGCAAGGTTAATTTCATCAGGGAACTCCTCTTTTAAGCTCAAATAAACTAATCTATCTATCTATCTATTTCATTTTACTTACATTTGACTTTTTGCAGTGTAATTGTATTTTCTAGCTCACAGTTGCATTACTTCTCAAAAAGAGACAAAAAAGAGGCCGTAGTGGCTCAGGAGATGGAGCAGGTCGCCCAATAACCGGAAGGTTGGCAGTTTGAATCCCGCTCCCCCCACCTTGCTGTTCTGTCCTTGGGCAAGATACTTTACCTACCTCCAGGGACAAGAGTTGCAAATTAGCTAATAGCTATACACTCTGTGCAACACATCAGATTGATTGTCATTGATTAATTGTCTATGTTTATTGCACTGTCCCTGTCAAATAAACAAATCTATCTATCTATCTATCTTTTCTAAAACGGTGAGGTCTTTTTCAACAGCTTAACACTCTCTAAGTGTGCAACGGCTTACAGTGTGTCTCTCCCCTGTACTGCTACCCTGCTTGACCAACAAAGCGGGCGGAAACACCAAATTGTTGAGTCTAAAATACCTTAAACCCCAGTTCTTTGATACGATGGCCAAATAACCAGGCTGAAAGATGAAGTATACTTTCACTTAATTTACTGAAAGTGAGATATGGATACAAGCAGCGCTGGAACATGGCTCTTCAGGCAAATTCCCCAAGAGTGTGCTACTCGAAAAGAGGGCCCTATAGTTTTTATAAAACTTCCCCCACCCACCATACAAGGGGGTGGTTTCCTCATTGTATCAGTAACAGTAATTTCCGCTTATGTGGCAGCTCAGCTGTGTGCAGAGCTGATTCTGATTTCAGCAAATGAATTATAGGGTGTAAACTAAACTCTGCAGTGTAGCGTGTGAAGCAAGCAGATAAAGAAGTGTGAGAAAGACAGAGCAATCATGTCATTTTAACAACACGAGCAAGCATTATACTACGGATCTGCATTGTTGTGGGGGGGGGGGGGGGGTTGGTGGCCATTGGATGTACCCACATCTGGCAAGGAAACTGGGCAGGGTTGTGTACCCCGTTTTGGCGAGACTGTACCCTCATCATGTCGGCAGGGCAGGTGGACAGGGTGAAGAGAGGTGCTTTCTTACCACATGATGTCATTCTGGAGCATGATGGAAAGCACAGGAGTGAGGGTCTTTCATTCACTGTTTCCTTGAGTGAGAGTGGGCAAGAACACCTTAGGGATTGAAACACTTAATTATAGGCTACAATTATTTGTAAAATTATAACATAGAATAGAGTGGTTCTTGGTCAATTAACTGCCACCCGTAGGGGTATGTGCCCTGTTATAGGAGATTATTGTTGGACTTTTACCCATGAAAATAATGCAAATGGTCATATTAATACACACAGCCTCGTTGCTTTGCAGGCAATGATAACAAAACTGATTAAGTTAGTGATTCTCTTCATGGAGAAGTCTCATTATGAACCTGGTAATGATTTTTATAGCGATAACTTTGGACTTTTCCTGTGTGAGTCCTTGTGTCCGTAATATGATGATGAAGCTGGTTATTGTAAACTTAGTGATATATCTTCATACAACTGCTGCAGATGATGAGGATGGTGAAAGGGGCGATACTAGCCTAAGGAGTATGAAGGTTGCGATATAGTTTACATCTATTCTGAGTTTCTCTTATTTGACACGGTCTAGGATTGATTTTGATTATATTACACATATTCACTTTCAATGACATATTTTACACACGTTTTAAACCACCTCATAAGATTGCTGCTAGTCTGCAAAGACACATAACAACATGGAAATCCTTACACAAGTATCTTTATATCATTTTAATCAATTTACTTTACTATCACTTTGATTATTTTTCTTTTAATCATGATGCTTTATTAAGCATCAAGGGGGGAATATGATAGAAAAATTCCATATTATCTGTATTATTCTTATTACATTCTTATTCTTATATTATTCCATGACTTTCCCATTTCATGCCTGATGTTTATGTGTGCATTCCACGTAGGATAAGTTCATATAGTCCTTTATATTATTCTTTCATATTATATTTTATATTCTATTGTATGTCTGATATATTCTTGGTGTGTTTCTGTGAGCAATTATTGTTTATCTGTGACCTTCAGGATGTGCATGCAAATGCCGAGACTACAGCTCATCTAACACTTAAATAATGACCCAGGATAAGGTCTCATGTTATACTGACCTGCTCTGTTTAGGATGCCAGGACTGTGATAGGCACTTAGACGGTCTCCGAGATGTCTCTGAATGGCTCTGCAGATAGCTCAAGGCCTTCTTCCCCTTTGTTTACCCACAGCTATAAAACCACCAGACTCAGAAATGTATGTTTAGAGGTTAGGTGTGTGTGACTAAGTTTCATGCTCATGTAATCTCTCCGCCAATGGCCATAGGGTTTAATAAATACACTTAAATCCAAATACTCCACCTGATTTTTGACTCAGAATAATTGTGCTCAAAATTATTCTATCAGTTGCTATAGTCCCTATGATTGCTATAGTCCCTATGGTTGCTGTAGTCCCTATGGTCGCTGTAGTCCTTATGTTTGCTATAGTCTGTATGGTTGCTGTAGTCCCTGTGGTTGCTATAGTCCGTATGGTTGCTGTGGTCCCTGTGGTTGCTATAGTCCCTATGGTTGCTATAGTCCGTATGGTTGCTATAGTCCCTATGGTTAACAACAAAAATAAAGACATTAGCCTCACTCGTCCAATACTTTTGGGGGGAGTGTATCATGCATCGTGATATACTGTAGAGAAAAAATGATATTGTGATACATTTTTTGAGCTATAATCACCCAGCCCTACTTTAAAGAACATCCATCCATCCATCCATCCATCTTCAACCTAATGTTAATATTCCCTATCGAGTTGCTCATTGTACTCTAGATCCATGCACTGGGAGTTTGATGCTGAAAACAATAAAAAAATATTTCCAGCTTTGTTCGGTGGTATCGTAGTAACTATGTCTCATGTGAATCATGTGTGTGCCACCTTGTCACCATTGGGTATTCAACCCTTGAATTTTATTGTCTCGGTTTAGCAACACAACAGTCATTTTCGGAAGGACATCCTTGTAAGGAACCCAATAACTTTTAAAATTTAGAAGTATTCCTGGTAATTTTTTGTCATCGGAAATTGTCCTAAATGTTGGCTATTTTCTTGCATACTAGTACTGAGTTTGAAAGCCGTAGTGTAGTGGCAGATCTGGCATGTCCTCACTGGCCATGACGGTGAGTTTGACGGCGTTGGTGGGGAGGATGATCCCTGCTGCCATGTACTGGGCGTTGCAGATGTAGTCGTCCCTGGTGTCGCTCTTCAGGAGGTTGGAGAAGTACAGGTTCCCATCGAGGCCAGCCATCACCCTGTCGTTCTGCTTGATGTGAACCATTTCTGAGAGGAAAAAAGTTACGGAGCAGTTAGAATATGGGTAGACGCAGTTAGAAACAGACTTAAATGTTAACATTTCATCCCAAAAGTAAAGGTAGGGCTTTAAAGGTAAAAAAAAAAAAAGAAAAGAAACAGCACTTTATCTTTCAAACCACAATTATCATCATGGTACTGTGTTGAAGTAAAAAAAATAGTTCTATAATAATAACAAAAATAATTCAATTTGGGCACAGTCGTTCCAGGATGACCGCTCAACTCATCCCATCAGGTCTTCCTCCTGCACACATTTATGAAACTTGGGGGGGTGGGGAGTTGCAAACTTACAAAACTGGGGGGGAAAAAAATGGCACATTCATGAAACTTTGGGGAAAAGTTGCAAACTTACAAAAGTGTGTGTGTGGGGGGGTGGCACATTTACAAAATGGGAAAAACTTGCAAATTTAAGAAACTTGGGGAAAGTCACATTTAGGACATGGTGGGGAGGATTCTAAATTTACGAAACTGGAGGAAAGTCATAAATTTACAAAACTACGGGAAGAGTGGCAAATTTATGACGCTTGGGAGAAAGTCACAAATTTACAAAACTGGGTGGAACCTGTAAATTTACGAAACTTAGGGAAAAGTCCCAAATTTTTGAAACTGGGGAAAAGCCACATTTACGAAACTGGGGGGAAGTTGTAAATTAAAAAAACTGGGGGGAAAGTCACAAATTTACGAAACAGGAAAAACTTGCAAATTTACGAAATGGGGGAAGTAACAAGTACCATTCTGTTAAAAAGGCTTCTTGAGAACACTTAATAAATGTAGATCATTATTACCCTATCCTTGGACTCTCTGAGGATGGGATGGGGGATGGTTTTGGGTCAGTTTGCCAACAAGAGGGATGACCCCTCCCCATCCCCTCTCAAATCACTTCCTGGTTATGGTTATCTTTGTAGGTCTTGGAGTGGACATCCCACAGCAATGTCACGGCCTCAGGCTAAGCTGCTGTTTTCTAGAGTGCTGCCCTGCATTCATTAGTCTGAGTGGAAATCTGCAGTGCAGCATTTAGTGGAAAAAAAAATCCTACGACAGAGCTCAGGGCTGATTTTAGAATTCAGAGAGGCTGGGAGAGGCCAGTCCAGGCTGCAGCTGGCAGACAGACGGACAAACTCACTCTTGTTCATCCAGTGGATGTTTGGGGGGGTGGAGCTCTCCGGTGGGCTGCAGGTCAGGGTGAGGCTCTCGCCCTCGTACGCCTTCTTATGAACTTTATGTTGCTTCAGAGTGGGCTGAGCTGGAGCACGGAGAGACAGAAATGAGGGAGAAACATCAGCAGGAACATGTGGACATCTACACTCACGTCACACTTGACCAACCCTCCAACATTAGTGAGGACGAGGAACAAAAAATTAAAGTTGCTACTTCTATCTCAAAAATTTGTACATTTTTCACGGGTAACTTTGCAACTTTTCACTCAAAAATGAGTGACTTTTCACCTTTAAATTGTAAATTTGCCAATATTTAGTTTTCACACTCTTAATTGGGATGTTTGATAAAGCCGCAGTTTTTTACTTATAAATTTGCAAGATTTTAATCATAAATACAATGTACATTTTTTTCTTTAGGGTTATTTTTTTTAATTTTAGACTGATCTTTAATCTTGAGTTTGTGAATTTTTATCAACAGAAACTGCAATTTCTTTCCTCTTAAATTTTTGATTTCTAATTATTTATTTGCATATATCTACTCAAACGTGATTTTATTTCCACTCTTAATTTGTGAACTTTGACTTTTAAATTTGCATAAGTTTAATCATAAATTGATCTTGAGACTTCATTTTAAGTTTATGCCTTTTTACTTGCAAATTTGTGACTTTTTACTGATAAATGTGCATTATTTTACTCATAAAAATTTTGAAATTTTGTACATAAATTTGTATGTTTTTACTCAAACGGTGAGATTTTGATCTCATCATTTTTGTTTTAATTTACAGGAAGTCAGTAGTTATGGGGGAGATGGCCTCAGCTGTGCTCTAATAATCTTTACATTATAGCTAATATCAGTGGCTTCTTATCGAGTTTTTGCAGTTGTCACCGTATACGTCATGAGCAGGGTGTGGCTTCATGGAGTGAAAGCGCAGGAAGACACAGGGAGCTATGCTGTAAAACGTAGCCTATATTTCAGTAATGTTTCTGGAAGAATAAGGCTGAACTGGAAGCTAGCACTGGATTATTTACGACTATAGACCACAGACAACTGTGCAGCCATAGGCTGTCAAAATTACAGGAGAAAGAATGAGGGCTGGTTACAGATTTCCTGTTGAAATGATCAGACAGAGAAACTGATCTCAGCACTGAAAAGAGATGCCCCACTTCAACAAACAGAAACCAGCAAATACAGTCAAACACACAACAGCCCTCATTTATCAAAAGTGCTTAGAAATCAGCAGACATTTGGGTGTAAATATGGTCGTACAAAAAGGTCTACATGGTATTTATTGAACTGTGTGGATCTAGTCAATCTCAGTCTGTTTGACTAAATGTTGTCCATGTCGTCAATTTTTACGCATGTTGTCAAACATGTTAATTTATTACTAACTATTTAGAAGTGCAGAAAGACGTCCCAAACAGCTGTCTGATGGCTGTGCACTTTGGCTCAGCTCAGCTACGGCTCTCTGTCAATAATGTGTAGAAACGCACAAGGCAAAATAAAATAATTTCCCCACAACTTCTCTGCTGTTCTGAATTTCTCGTGCTTATCTGGAGAAGTTTTTTTTAAACCCAAATGCAACAGATCACCTGGACCAGGCACTTCTGTGCGTAAAGCTGTGTTGTGGTTAATGGATAATTTGTAAGGGAAAACTATTATGATCTACTGTACTACATAACAGAAAACTTTATTTATTTTTATTTAACCTTTATTTATACAGGGTAGTTCCACTGAGAGGCAACCTCCCTTCTTCAAGGATGCCCTTTTCACGCTCACACCAGGAAGCTGCCCAGTCCGACCACAGACTGACCTGTGGGCACTGGGCAGCTCCACTGGAGCAGTTGGGGTTAAGGGCCTTGCTCAAGGGCACCACAGTGGGTTTAAGGAGGGTGGGGCAAACACTGCTATGTTATCTGTCTCACCCAGTTCTGATCCTGCCGGTCCAGAGATTGAACCCACGACCTCCGCTCACCAGTCCACATCCCTAACCATTAAGCCACCACTGCCCAGTCAAAGAGTACTTTTTAGAATATTTTAACGCAGTGTTCACACAGGAGACCTACAGTACAGATTTATAAATACAGTAACAAAATAGACATCTGAAAAACCTTGCAGCTCAACTGCAAAAATATTTCAAATAAATTCAATTTCATACAGTCCATCAAATTACTTTTTAAAACTAGAAAAGCACTCATCAAGTGCATACCTCCGCCAAGGCTCCTTCTGTTTCTCATGGATCACCTCCAAAATGTAATGGGTTTGTGTGTAGGCCTATAGCCACTTGTGGTGAAAATTGCATCAAAATCTGTCCATCAGTTTTGAAGTATTGTTGCTAACACACTGTGAGAAGTTAAGAGCCTTGGTTGAGGTATGCATTGTCAGATCATCACCAAAATATAATGGGTTCCTCTCTAGCCCAAGAACCACCTCTGGTGAAAATTTCATCCAAATCCATGCAGCAGTTTTTGTGTAATCCTGCTGCACAAATACAAACAAAGCCCTTGGTGGAGGTATGCACTCTCAGATCATCACCAAAACCTAATCATCTGTTCCCTGTGCCATTACACAACTTTCCTGAAAATTTGGTCAAAATCCGTTCATAACTTTTTGAGTTATGTTGGTAACAGACAGACAGACAGGCAGACAGACAGACAGACAGACAAACAGGCAAACCCCAGTAAAAACATTACCTCCTTGGCGGAGGTAAAAATCTGCTTACATCTCTTTTAATATTGGCTGCAGTAACATAAATATGGATAAAACGTTCAAAATAACAGCAGCCACTTTAGGCTTTAAAAATCATCAAATCTCTCATCTAAATATCAAGGCAAACATATCTCCTGGAAGGTTGCACTGCTCATTATAATTTGCTATGATGAAATAATTCTCCCATACAGCAGGTTTCTCTGCAGAACAGACAAAGACTTAAAAATGTGGGTACCCCAACTCAGAGCTGATGTGAGATTTGAGCGCCCAGTATCACGTTCAGATTGGTAAGTACTGATCTGCCCACTGAAATGACCACTGTTCTGTCATACATATGTTTGATAAATGAGGGCCACTAAACCTTTTGTGGGAGGTAAGGATGTTTGTTATAAAATATGTCTGAGTATTCTAGCCCTAGCTTGATGTTAAACATTTACGTGGGTGTTTACTACCCACTTTTCCAGACATCACTAGGATTTTTAATAAAAGTTAACATATTTCTGCTCTACTGAATTTTACCTCTGCCAAGGGAGGATGGAGGTAATGTTTTCAGTGGCGTTGGTTTGCTGGTTTGTCTGTTACCAACATAACCCAAAAAATTCTGAACCGATTTTGATGAAATTTTCAGGAAAGGTGTCTAATGGGCGGTGCGGTGACGCAGTGGTTAGCACTGCACCAGCACAGCAACTCACCCTTGGCCATGGGATCCCTGGTTCGATCCCAGCCCCTGACCAACAGTGATCTGTGTGGAGTTTGCATGTTTCTCCCCGTATCTGCGTGGGTTTACTCCGGGATTTCTCCGGTTTCCTCCCACAGGCCAAAAACATGCAGGTTAGGTTAATTGGAGACTCTAAAGTGGCCCTAGGTGTGAATGGTTAAGGGATAGCGCCGTACCCTGGCTGCTTCATCCATCCAGGTGGATGCCCTCAATTTCCCCTCTGGGGATCAATAAAGTATACAAAATTAAAAAAAAAAAAAATAATGGCACGGGGAACTGTTGATTAGATTTTGGTGGTGATTCGGATCATGATGTGGATGCAGGAATTTTTTAAATATTATTTTACTGTATATATTAATCTAGCACTTTTCATGTACTGCCCCTTAAGACATGTCGACTGAGTTACGTGCGTGGTCACGTCATAGGGCCATGTGCCTCTGCAACCCAGAAGCCAAACACTGCAGAAAAAGTATTAGGGGGCGTGTCCACCAAACTCATTTTTCCTGCTGTGGGAGACTATTTTCTATTCATTCTCTATGTAGTCCAGCATTCTCAGCGCTGAAACACATTGAGCGGTGGCCGCTTTTTGTCGTGGTGCTCAGGGCTGAAAAAAGTTCAACTTGTCAGACTACTGTACAGCTGCATTCGTCAATGTCAGACCTTTCTAAGCACCCAATCAGAAATAAGGAAGGGAGGGACATAGGACGCCAGTACAGGAAGACGAGAACAGGAGGTGATGGTGGAGGAGCTGGAGGCTGAACTTTGCTGCATCAAATAAACCGGTACTTTGATCTGACACTAGAAGGATATAATGATCAAAATTTGAAAGCAAGTGGTTGGAGGAACATGTCCGCATCTGTCGGTGTCTTGCTATTATTATTAATAACAGTCTTGTTATTATTACTTTTATCATAATGTAGTTATATTGTTTGTGCTGTCGTTTCTCTCTGTTAATAATGATAATAACTAGAGGGCACTCAGAGAGTGCATAACTCCGCCAAGGCTCTGTCCCTCCCTCCGTCCGTTTGTCCGTCCATATTGCCATCCATCTGTACATTGCGAGATAGGGCCTTGGCGGAGGTATGCACTCACGGATCACCTCCAGCATCTAATGAGTTCATCTTAGGCCCAAGAACCACCTCTGGTGAAAATATCATACCAATCCATCCAGTAGTTTTGGAGTATTGTTGCCAACACTGAGAAGATAAGAGTCTTGGTGGAGCTATGCACTTTGAAATCATCAAAATCTAATCATGTGTTCAGTGTGTCATTACGCACCTTTACTGAAAAGGTGTGTAATGTAGGTGAGTCCTATGATCTTTGATGATGTCATAGTGAGTCCTATGATCTTTTAGCGAGTCCTATGATCGTGACATAGCAATTCCTATGATCATCAGTGAGTGCTATGTTCTTTGATGATGTCATAGCGAGTCCTATGATCGTGAGTGATGCCTGCTTTTGGTTGTTGATGTCATAGCGAGTCCTATGATCTTTAAGCGAGTCCTATGATCTTTAAGCGAGTCCTATGATCGTGACAGAGATTTCTTTAATTATCCTGTAGAGGCTGGGTTAATCATCTCAGACTGGATGCAGAAAGTAAACAGAGAAGGACAACGGGTATGGGGATTATGGTGAGGTAGCAGGAAGAAGGGGTTGGGGGAGAAAGGATGAATGTATTGTGATGCGAGATGTCATGCAGATGTGAGAAGGGTGGTTGCTATAAAGGAGAGCCCCTGGTGTATTGAGACATGCTTTTTCTGTGTATGACTGATGTGAGAGTGAATAAAGTCGTCTGTTGCATAAATCTGCCTCCGTTAATTACACTCTCCACACTGGAGACCCTTTGACGAATTATGGAACACGAGGCAAGAACCCCGGACTTGGCCCAGACGGGAAGCCCCACCAATGCGGCGGGCATCCCAGAGACAGCCCGGATGGGAACCCACAGCAATGCATGCGGTGTTTCGTTCAAACTACCGGACTTTTGGCTGCACGACCCGCGGTCTTGGTTCCACCACACCGAGGCTCAGTTCGCCCTCCGGGGAATAACGGCAGATGACACCAAATATTACTATGTGGTCGCAGCGCTGGACGCTCGCACGTCTCAGCAAGTAGCGAGCCTGCTCCAACAGCCTCTAGCCCACGACAAATACAGGGCTCTCAAGGCCGTGCTGACCCGGCGCTACACGCTCTTGGACTGTAAGAGAGCAGAGAGGCTCCTGAGGCGCTCCGAGTTAGGAGATGGTTCGGCGGCTGAACTGATGGAGAAGATGCTGGCGTTGATGGGCACGGATGACGGGCATTTTCTGTTTGCCCACCTTTTCCTCCGGAACCTCACAACAGTGGCCAGAGCGGTTCTGGCCAATTCGCCGTTGCTGGCCGCGCGTGACTACCGTGCACTAGCCCAGGAGGCAGATCAGATCATCCTCACCACCAGAGCCCTCACAGTGAACATGGCGGCTTCGGAACCCAGCGAGACGACCAGCGGAGGCGAGGAGCCACTGACGGTAGCAGCAGCGGGGGCCAGGGAGCGCCAGAGAGACACGCTTTGCTTCTACCACCGCCACTTTGGAGAGAACGCACGCAGATTTGTGCCACCGTGCCAATTCAAGCGTTTGGGAAACACCAAGGCCGGCAGTCGGTAGCAGCTGCGACCGCTGGTGAAAAGAACAAGCTGCTCTACGTGACAGACTCGTGCTCGGGGAGACGGTTCCTTGTAGACACCGGCGCCCAGAAGAGCATCGTCCTGCCGTCCTATGCTGACTGGCTAGTGGGAGCTAGCGGCCCTGGACTGGTAGCAGTAAACGGCTCGGACATTAAGACTTTTGGTGAGAGAACACTGACTTTATCCCTACATGGCCGTATGCACGAGTGGACTTTTGTCATAGCGGCATTGAGTTTCCCAATCCTGGGAGCTGATTTTCTGTGTGCACATGGGTTGCTAGTCGATGTTGCTAACAGACGCTCGAGGGGCCGGGCCAATAACACAAACCAACGTCACAGCTCCAGGCAGTAAGTTCTACACACTGCTCACTCAGTTCCCAGCACTCACGGTCCCAACGTTTTCGGCGGCCATCGCTAAACACGGGGTGGAACGCTTTATCACCACCACCGGGCCGCCCGTTTTCACACGACCTCGGTGCTTGGACGCAGCTAAACTGGCCATAGCGCGCGAGGAGTTTGCCAACCTGGAAAGGTTGGGCATCATCAGGCGCTCAAACAGCCCATGGGCATCCCCGCTACACATGGTCCCTAAGGCCGAGGGATCATGGCGACCGTGTGGAGATTTCCGCAGGTTGAATAACGCTACAGCGCACGACCGCTACCTGATTCCCCATATTCAGGATTTTTCTGTTCACCTCGCCGGGGCACGCATTTTTTCTAAAATAGACCTGGTCTGTGGTTATCACTAGGTCCCAGTGCGCGAGGAGGACATACCCAAAACAGCGGTAATAACTCTGTTTGGCTTGTTTGAGTTTTTACGCAAGCCCTTCGGATTAAAAGGAGCGGCACAGACATTCCAACGCATGATGGATGCGGTGTTCCACGATCTGCCGTTTGTGTTTGTCTACCTGGATGACATCCTGGTGGCCAGGGCGTCCGAGGACGAACACGTAACCCACCTCAGGACAGTTTTTCGGAGGTTGGAGGAGCATGGGTTAATAATCAACCCGGCGAAGTGCCAGTTCGGCGTGATGGGGATTGATTTTTTGGGGCACCGCGTCTCACCGGAGGGAGCGATACCCTTACCCGACAAAGTGCGCACCATGGCGAATTTTCCCCGGCCTCAGACGGTCAGGGTGCTGCAAGAATTTTTGGGGATGGTTAACTTTTATAACCGGTTCCTCCCCCGCACAGCTCAACTCATGCAGTCATTGTACGCCGCGCTCAAGAAACAGAAACCCGCGGACAGAGTCGAATGGACTCCAGAGCGGGAGCAGGCATTCTCTGAGGTTAAAACAGCCCTGGCAAACGCCGCACTGTTGGCGCACCTGGACCCAGCAGCCCGGATAGCACTCACTACCGATGCCTCAGACGTGGCCATAGGGGCTGTCATGGAGCAACGTGTCGCCGGTTCTTGGCAGCCGCTCGCTTTTTTCAGCAGGACTTTGCATGACAGTGAGCGTAAATACAGCGCGTTCGACAGAGAGTGGCTGGCTCTCCACCTGGCCATACGCCACTTCCAGTTCTGGCTGGAAGGGCGCAGCTTCACCGCGTTCGCGGACCACAAGCCGCTAACGTTCGCGATGGCCAAGGTTTCGGAACCATGGTAGGGCCAGCCGCGATCTCAGAGTTTACGACCGATATTCAGCATGTGTCGGGTAAACTGAATGTGGTGGCGGACTGCCTCTCGGGCGTAGTAGTGGCCCCGGTCTGCGTGGGGATAGATACTACAGCCATGGCCGCAGAGCAGATTGGCAATGTGGACGTGTGCGCGCTCCAGTCTGGACCAACAGGGTTAAGGCTGGAGAGCAGAGTACTGCAAGACGGCAGCCCCCCCCAATCTGTGACGTCTCCACGGGACGCCCATGCCCGGTGGTCCCAGTTGCTTGGCGCCGCCGCGTGTTTGAGTCAATTCATGCTCTGGCACACCCAGGAGTGCGCGCATCAGTCAAAATGGCGGGAGCGAAGTTTGTGTGGCCAGGCCTGCGCAAACAAGTGAAGGAGTGGGCTGCAGCCTGCGTAGCGTGCCAAAGTACACAGACACACGAAGGCTCCTTTGGAGCCGTTTCATATACCGGCGAAGAGGTTCGACCATGTTCACGTGGACCTCGTGAGCCCCCTCCCGCCATCGCAGGGGTGCACGCACCTTCTGACAGTGGTGGACCGTACCACATGCTGGCCAGAAGCAGTCCCGCTGGCGGCAACCATGTCCGCGGACGTGGCGCGCGCTTTTTTGATGACATGGGTGGCACGTTTTGGAATTCCGTCGGACATCACGTCCGATAGGGGCCCTCAATTTGTTTCCGACCTCTGGTCCGCGATGGCCCATAGCCTGGGGGTTGCAATTCATCGCACAACCGCACACAACCCACAGGCCAATGGGTTATGCGAGTGTTTTCATAGGTCACTGAAAGCAGCGCTCAGGGCTTCGCTGACGGATGCAAATTGGGTAGACTGGTTGCCGTGGGTTTTATTGGGGTTGCGTTCCGCACCAGAAGAGGATTTGGAGGCTTCCCCTGCAGAGCTTGTTTTTTCTCAGCCACTGGGCTGCCCGGGGAATTTTTGCCAGATAATCCCGCGCCGGACAACTGCCCGTCTCAGCGTTTGCAGCATAGCGTAGACACAGGCATGCTGCCCGGCCCACCACTGTTTTCCACACGCTTTTGTGCCAAAAACTTTGAAGAACGCGGCGTTCGTGTTTGTCAGGCACGATGCCCACCGCCCTCCATTTCGCCCACCCTACGATGGCCCGTTCAGAGTGCTGGAAACAGGGGACAAACATTTTTTGTTAGACTTGGGGGGTCGTCGGGAGAAAATATGCATAGACAGACTTAAGCCCGCCTTTGTGGTGGCGGACGAGCAAGTGCTGTTGGCTCGGGCCCCTCGGCGTGGAAGACCCCCACTGAGAGCTCCCCAGGTAAATGATTCATCAGAGCAGCCACACGGGCAAGTCGAAGGTTCCCCCCCCCCGCCATGGCCCACCCGCAGACAGACACACCCCCAGGAGCCCCCCGCAGGCACAGCAGCGCCGCGGAGGCGGTAAACCCCCGTTACAGCAGATATGGGAGGAGACTGAAGCCAAAAGGATGTGAGGACTGAAACTCGGTCTGAGATTCGGGGGGGGGGGGGGCGTATAGAGGCTGGGTTAATCATCTCAGACTGGATACAGTCGGTAAACAGAGAAGGACAATAGATATGGGGATTATGGTGAGGTAGCAGGAAGAAGGGGTTGGGGGAGAAAGGATGAATGTATTGTGATGCGAGATGTCATGCAGATGTGAGAGAGGCAGATAGAAGATAGACAGACAGACAGACAGACAGACAGACAGATAGATAGATAGATAGATAGATAGATAGATAGATAGATAGATAGATAGATAGATAGATAGATAGATAGATAGATAGATAGATAACTTTATTGTCTGTCCCAGTCAATGACAGAAATTCTTCTTTGACATGGCTACAAGTATTACACATTCAGCACTCTCAAAAACATGTTCAAGCTCACAGGATAAAAACAGTTTAAAAAAGTAAACATGGTTAAAAAGGAAACAGCAAATAAAATCCTGTGGCAGAAAATATTAATAAACTATTAAAAATTAATAGTGATTAATAGATAAATGTTGATAACTAATATTGATAACATTGATAGCCATGATAACTATTTGATTTTGTTTAGGATTGTTACTGCAGAAGGAATAAATGATTTTGTGTAAATGTTTTTATGGGCCAATGGAACTTCATATCATCTGCCTGATGGCAGTAACTGAAAAGAGTGATGGAGGGGGTGAGATGGGTCCTCTGTGATCAGGGTGGCTTTCCTGATCACAGAGCGCTGATACAGTTCAGACAACGGTGTCTGTGGTGAGCCAATGATTTTGCTAGCCTGATTAACTATATGGGAAAGCTTTGTTTTGTGCTTAATGAAGAGGGAGCTGTACCAGGATGAAATGTTAAAAGAAAGGATGGATTCAATTAATGAAGTGTAAACTGTCACCATGGGATGGGACGCTGGGTCGTCTGGCGCTCAGACCATATCCCTCCTTTTCCCTGTCTCTCATTGGACAGCGTCTCAGCAGGCTCCCAGCTGTCAGTGTTATGGGACGGCTGCGGCCCAATTAATCCTCATCAGCTGAGGCGCTGCTAATGAGGATAAAAAGGAGCAGCTCCGATCATTCGGGGCTGCGACTTAAGCACTGTTAGGCTGGAACCCCTACGTCCGGCGCCAGCTTCCTACTCATCTAGCAGCATTACTCGTGAGTGTTACCCTGCTTGAGTATTTGTGTCTTGGTACCCCTACGCCCGGTGCCAGCTCTCTACTCGTCTGGCTGCATAACTTGTGAGTGTACCCTGCATGAGTATCTGTGTCTTGGCACCCCTACATCTGGCGCCAGCCCTCAACTCATCCTGTTACATTACTTGTGAGTGTTACCCGGTAACACTCACAAGTAATTTGTGCCTTGGAACCCCTATGCCCGGTGCCAGCTCTCTACTCATCTTGCCGTATTACTTGGGAGTGTTATCTGCTGTGAGTGTTTGTGCCCTGGAACCCCTACGCCCGGTTTCAGCTCTCTACACATCTTGCTGTATAACTCGTGAGTGTCACTCTGTATGAGTACCTGTGCTACTTGGCCTACGAGGCCGTGTTCCTTATCCCCTGTCCCCTTTTATAAATAAAACATCACAACTCACTGGCTCGCCCTTGGCTCTCTCTGTGTGGCTCTTCAGAGCCACACGTAACATAAACCAGAGTTAAAATGTGTCTACTGACATTAAAAGTCCTCAGTTTCCTCAACAGGTGGAGGCGTTGTTGTGCTTTTTTATAAACAGAGTCAACATGGTGTGCAAAAGACAGGTTACAGTCCATCTCTATTCCCAAGTATTTAAAAACTTGAACTTGTGCAATAGCCTGACCCTGAATACTGAGGGGCGTAAAGAGAGTAGTTGAAAGTTTCTCTTTGTTTCCACAGCACAACTCCTTAGTCTTTGTAGTGTTTAACTCCAGACAGTTTTGATTAAAAATCTGAGCTAGATTGTTGACTGGTTTATTGTTTGGCTCGGAAAGTGAGACGGCGAAAGAGAGGTAGACGAGCGGGCGCTCTCGTGCGGCTTCGCAGGAGAGGCTCGCGAACGGCGCTGCCTGGCATATTTCTGTCCAATACCAACTCTCTCTCTAACAAGGTGGATGAACTGAGACTGCTGATGCGTTTTAAGGACCTCGCCTCCTCAGCTGTCCTCTGCTTTACTGAGACCTGGCTCCGGGAAAATATACCAGACAGCGCGCTGCGCCTCGACGGCTTTCAGCTCTTCCGTGCTGATCGTGACACAGAGCTTTCCGGCAAGACCACAGGAGGCGGAGTCTGCTTCTACATCAACTGCAGCTGGTGCTCTGATGTAACGGTAATTTCCAAACACTGTTCTCCTGCCTTGGAATTTCTTGTTATCAATTGCAAGCCTTTTTATTCCCCGCGGGAGTTTGCTTCTTTTATAATGATCGCTGTGTACGCCCCTCCCGACGCGGACACGCGCGAAGCTCAGCGCGTGCTCGCGGATCACATTCAACACACAGAGCGGATTTTTCCAGACTCGCTGATTATTGTGGCTGGCGACTTTAATCAGTGCAATCTGAGCCACGATCTCCCCCGCTACAAACAGTTTATTAAATGCCCCACCAGAGGATTAAACACACTGGATCACTGTTACACCACAGTGAAAGACGCATATCGCGCTGTCCCTCGAGCTGCGCTGGGATTATCTGATCACGTGATGGTTCACCTCATTCCCACATACAGACAGAGATTGAAGCTCACTAAACCTGTTGTGAGCACTACGAAGATACGGACCAGTGATGCTGAGGAGAAGCTGGAAACGTGCATGGAAATATCTGACTGGGGCATGTTTAAAGGAGCCACGCATGATCTGGATGAATACACGGACACTGTGAACTCATATATCCACTTTTGTGAAGAGAACATTCTTCCATCACGCACCAGGGTGAGTTACTCTAATGACAAACCCTGGTTCACAGCTAAGCTCAGACAGATCAGGAAGGAGAAGGAAGCAGCGCTGAAAAGTGGAGACAGGGACTGCTACAGGGAGGTTAAATACCGGTTTAACAGAGAGCTGAAGAGGGCTAAATCTGTGTATTCTGAGAGACTCCAGCAGCAGTTCACTGCTAATGATTCGGCTTCCGTGTGGAGAGGACTGAGGCAAATCACCAACTATCGACCTAAGGCTTATCCTAAAGGTCAGGATGACAAAGCCCTTTGTCAAAGACTGTCCCAACACTATGCCCGTTTTGACACCTCGTCATCTGTGTCCAACTCCCCCCCTCCCTCCAGCTCCACAGCCTCCACATTCCCTACTTCATTTAAGGCACCCCCCCCTCCTCCCCCCTCCCCTTATCATCAGTGAGCAGGATGTGCTCAAACAGTTCTCCAGACTGAACCCGCGCAAGGCCCCCGGCCCAGATGGCGTGTCTCCCTCCACCCTGAGACTCTGTGCGAAACAGCTGGCTCCTGTCTTCACAGACATTTTTAACACCTCCCTTAAGTTATGCCACGTGCCGTCCTGCCTCAAATCCTCCACCATCATCCCTGTCCCCAAGAAGCCACAGATCACTGGATTTAATGACTACAGACCTGTAGCGCTCACCTCTGTAGTCATGAAGGCCTTTGAGCGCCTGGTCCTGTCCCACCTCAAGTCCATCACCACCCCTCTCCTGGACCCGCTGCAGTTTGCCTACCGAGCCAACAGGTCTGTAGACGACGCAGTCAACCTGGCCCTCCACTCCATCCTGCAGCACCTGGACTCCCCGGGAACCTACGCCAGGATCCTGTTTGTGGACTTCAGCTCCGCATTCAACACCATCCGCCCCGCTCTGCTCCGGGACAAGCTGTCCCTGCTCAACGTGCCTGACTCCCTCTGCAGGTGGATCATCGACTTCCTGACGGACCGGAGGCAGCATGTGCGGCTGGGAAAGACTGTCTCAGACTATACTAGCATCAGCACCGGATCACCCCAGGGCTGTGTACTTTCCCCCCTACTCTTCTCCCTTTACACCAACTCCTGCACCTCCAGCCACCAGTCTGTCAAGTTGATCAAGTTTGCGGATGACACCACCCTCATCGGGCTCATCTCCAACGGCGACGAGTCCGCCTACAGGAGAGAGGTGGCCCAGCTGGCGTCCTGGTGCAGCAATAACAACCTGCAGCTGAACGCTCTGAAGACAGTGGAGATGATCAACCCTATGCAGGACATACTGGATGCACTGAGGAGCTCATTTAGCAGCAGACTACATCATCCCAGGTGCACAACCGAGAGGTTTCGTAGGTCCTTCCTACCAACGGCTGTCAGACTGTACAACCTAAGCAGGGCTGCTCGCAGAGATAGCAAAAAGACGTAACAAACTAATAGTTTTTTTTGAATGCAAAAGATGCAATAGACTTACACAATGGTCCCCTCCGGCATACAACTAGGAACATACCGGTCGCTATGGAGGGTGAGAATATGTATGGGCACATAATCATACCATGTAGGATAACTAAATAGACGGTTATGCTGTTTCATCCCACCTAGCAACAATGCTCTGCACTGTGTGTGTTTATATATTTACATATTTATTCCA
Organism: Pholidichthys leucotaenia; assembly: GCA_020510985.1. Lineage (NCBI taxonomy): Eukaryota > Metazoa > Chordata > Actinopteri > Cichliformes > Pholidichthyidae > Pholidichthys > Pholidichthys leucotaenia. The sequence goes on along the minus strand of CM035843.1, from coordinate 191,928,231 downwards.
TCTAGCTACAATGCTCTGCACTGGGTGTGTTTATATTTATATATCTATATATTTATTCCATCTAGCTACAATGCTCAGCACTGGGTGTGTTTATATTTATATATCTATATATTTATTCCATCTAGCTACAATGCTCCGCACTGTGTTTTTATATATCTACATATTATTCCATCTAGCTACATTGCTCCGCACTGTGTGTGTTTATATACTTGCATATTTATTCCACCTAGCTGCAATGCTCCGTACTGTGGGTGTTTATATATTTACATATTTATTCCATCTAGCTACAATGCTCTGCACTGTGTGTTCATATATTCATATATTTATTCCGTCCAGCTACAATGCTCTGCACTGTGTGTCTGTGTGTGTGTGTATATACAGTATATTTTATAGTAATATGTACATATGTATATTAGCTGCTCTCGCTTGCTTGTTTTTTTTTCTTGCCTTCTGATTGTTGCTCTGAGTGTTGCTATCCCTGTGCTGTTGCAATCCTGGAATTTCCCCGTTGTGGGACTAATAAAGGCTTATCTTATCTTATCTTATCTTATCTTATGATTGTAGACTTCAGGAAAGTCACTACTCCTCTGCCCCCCCTCACCCTCTCAGGCTCTCCCATCACCACTGCTGATTCCTTCCGCTTCCTAGGCACTACCATCACCAGGGACCTCAAATGGGAGCTGACCATCAGCTCACTCATCAAAAAAGCCCAGCAGAGGATGTTCTTCCTGCGGCAGCTGAGGAAGCTCAAGCGACCCACCAAGATGTTAGTGCAGTTCTACACAGCCATCATCGAGTCCATCCTCACCACCTCCATAACCGTGTGGTACGCAGGAGCCACTGCCAGGGACAGACTAAGGCTGCAGCGCGTCGTGCGCACTGCTGAGAAGGTGATCGGCTGCAAGCTCCCATCTCTCCTGGATCTGTACATCTCCAGGACCCGGAGGCGTGCTGGCCGGATCATAGCCGATCCCTCACACCCTGGTCACATACTGTTTGCCCCCCTCCCCTCTGGTAGAAGACTTCGGTCCATCCAGACTAAAACCTCCCGTCACATGAACAGCTTCTTCCCCTCTGCCATCAGACTGCTGAACACTAAGTGACTTATTGACTCTCGTGCACTATGTACAGCAGCTCAACCAGACTCATGTCAATCATCACTGTTTTCTTCCTGCATTACCGACTGCACTATATAGTTCTCCACAGTATCTGCTGCTGGCTAATATATTTTAACTGTTGACCAGTATCACTTAATCTTATCCTACACTTTATTACATGTATAGTTTATTTCTTTTATCTTATCATGTTTAATGTTGCAGCATTGTACCGAGACAAATTCCTAGTTTGTGTACTACATGAACAATGGCAATAAACCTGATTCTGATTCTGATTCTGATTCTTCTGCTGATAGCGGGTCAGTGCAGTACTGTCTGTCAGATGGGCCACCAAGGCCATGTCATCTGCATATTTAAAAAGAGTCAATCCTTCACTGTCACAGGAGATGTTATTTGTGTATACAGAGAACAGAACCGGAGATAAAACACAACCTTGAGGAAGACCTGTGTTTAAAATCAACTTGCTAGATGTAAAACCATTTAAAAACACTTGTTGTGGCCTGTCATATAAAAAGCTGTGAATCCATAAAATCAATGTTGGGTGAACCTGGAGGTCTGTCAAGTGATGTAGCAAGGTACCTGTGTGTACAGTGTTAAAAGCAGAAGAAAAGTCCATGAACAAAATCCGTGTGTGTGGGTGTGAAGAATCCAGTTGTTTGGTGACAGTGTCTAAAAGGGTAAGACATGCATCCTCTACACCCCGTTTTTCCTTATGGGCAAACTGGAGGGGATCCAATTTGTGTGACAACATTTTAATCAAAAGGTCACACACCCACTCGCTCTATACATTTACAGAGCACAGAGGTCAGGGCCACTGGTCTGTAGTCTTTCAGGTCCTTAGGGTGAGTCTTTTTGGGGATTGGAATGATGGTAGATTCCTTCCACTGATCAGGGACACATCCAGAATCCAAGAGATGCTGAAAAAGTCTGGTAAGGACTCCACCTAGCTGAATGGAACATTCCTTGAGGATTCTGCCTCTGAGCCTATCAGGACCAGCGGCTTTGTGTTGGTTGACCCTATGTAGGATGGACATGGTTGCTATAAAGGAGAGCCCCTGGTGTATTGAGACATGCTTTTTCTGTGTATGACTGATGTGAGAGTGAATAAAGTCGTCTGTTGCATAAATCTGCCTCCGTTAATTACACTCTCCACAATACTATGGCGTCTATATGAGCTCATAGGCACATCATAGGCGAATCCTATGATCTTTTAGCAAGTCCTATGGTTGCAACAAAAGAGGACATTAGACATCTTATTCAAGGTGGAAATTTTATCCAATTTCAGGAACTAGTGTCACAGTACAACATCATCACATCATACGATGCCCTATGACATCTGCATGATGTCCTATGATGATCCAATGATATCAGGCAACACAGGACTCGCGAAGCTGTCATATAGACAAATGTGTCTTTATGTCATATAGACCATCACTCACCATGCCTAGACTAATGTGTCTATGATGTCATATGGCTCAAATTGGCAAGGTGAATAAGTCACAGGGCCAGTCTTTACAGCGCATTCATGTTTCCGACCATCATAGGACATCCTATGATGCCCGCCACGAGCAGAGTTGTCAGATCAAGCAGTCTTCGTATTCTTGCTCAAGATGAAGAAACTAAGAAAAAGCGTTGCTTTCTCAGCAATGTCATTTTTAAAGAGGTGCTGACACAGTAAAAATGTGTAACCTTGAAGAATGCCAGTCTACACTACAAATGTGTAAAATGCCAAGCAAAGCGCTGATTTTCTCCGGGTGCTCCGGTTTCTTGGTTTCTATGGGCATGCACGGACCTTCCTGAATAGGGTCGAAAGCCACTTTTTGCTCAGATCTATTTTCATGATCCTGCCCATGAGCTGGACTTACGATGCACCTACCCCTCAACCAGTAGTCTGAACGAAGAAGAAGACCCACCAGATGGAGAGCTACAGAATGAGGAGAACTGCTGCACGTCAGAAAAGATGCCATGAACATGAAACACCTCAGGTTCCAGCAGTATGCCGCAGGCATGACTGTGGACAATAAAGCCGTCTGAGACATGAGGTCACCCTTCAGCAACAGGCATGCAGAAATATTTGCTTATACTTGGTTTCTACGGGCATGGACGGGTATGTACTAGTCAAATCAAAAAGAAGAAGAATCATTCTATAAATTCAAGAAATCTGTGTCTGTCTATCACGATCATAGGACTCGCTAAAAGATCATAGGACCCCCTATGATCTCTACATGATGTCATATAGACATCACTCACGATCATAGGACTTGCTATGACATCATCAAAGATCATAGGACTCGCAATGACATCAAAGATCAAATGCAGGCATCATAGGACTCGCTATGCCATCATCAAAGATTATAGGACTCACTATGACACCATCAAAAATCAAAGGCAGTCATCACTCACGATTATAGGACTCACTATGACATCATCAAAGATCATAGGACTCGCTATGACACATCTAAGATCAAAGGCAGGCATCATTGAACGAGTGCTAACATGCTTGCTTACACCCTTGCTTACACCTGCTTTCTACGGGCATGCAGAAATACTGGCTTATACTTGGTTTCTACAGGCATGCACAGGTGTGCACTAGTAATAATCCTTCTATAAATTCAAGAAATCTGTGTGTCTGTGTCAGTGTGTCACGATCATAGGACCCGCTAAAAGAAAAGATCATAGGACCACCTATCAAAGATCATAGGACTTGCTATAACATCATCAAAGATCAATGGCAGGCATCTCTCACGATCATAGGACTCGCTATGTCATGATCATTGGACTCACTAAAAGATCATAGGACTCGCTATGACATCATTAGTGATCAAAGGCAGGCATCACTCACGATCATAGGACTCACTACGACATCATCAAAGATCATAGGACTCGCTATGATGTCATCAGAGATCAAACACAGGCATCATTCACGATCATAGGACTCACTATGACATCATCAAAAATCATAGAACTTGCTATGACATCATCAAAGATCAAATGCAGGCATCATAGGACTCGCTATAACGTCAAAGATCATAGGACTCGCTATGACATCTTCAAGGATAAAAAGGCAGTCATCACTCATGGTCATAGGACTCGCTATGACACAATCAAAGATCAAAGGCAGGCATCACTGAACGGGCATGCATGGGTATGAACGGGGATGCACAGGTAGGCACTAGTAATAATAATAATAGTAATAATCACCCTATAATTCAAAAAATCTCTATGTGTGTATGTGTGTGTGTGTGTGTGTATGTGATGATCATAGGACTTGCTAAAAGATCATAGGACCACCTATGATGTTCCTATGATGTCTACATGATGTCCTATGATGTTCCTATGTATAAGGAGTTCTGAACAACTTATGCGTGGAAAAAATTATCCATCCTTGGACTGCATCACTCACGATCATAGGACTCGCTTAAAGATCATAGGACTTGCTATGACGTCTCAAAGATCAAAGGCAGGCATCATTCACAATCATAGGACTCACTATGGCATCATCAAAGATCATAGGACTTGCTATGACATCAAAGATTAAAGGCAGGCATCACTGAACGAGTGGTGATGTGCTTGCGTACACCTGTTTTCTACGGGCATGCAGAAATACTTGCTTATACTTGGTTTAAATATATAATTCAAGAAATCTCTGTGTGTCTGTCTGTGTGTCACAACCACAGAACTCACTAAAAGATCATAGGATCGCCTATGATGTTCCAATGATCTCTACATATCTATTTGATAAGATAAGATAAGCCTTTCTTAGTCCCACAATGGGGAAATTCCAGGATTGCAACAGCACAGGGATAGCAACAGTCAGAGCAACAATTTAGAAGATAAGAAAATAAGAGCAGTGAATATACATACACTACTGTTCAAAAGTTTGGGGTCACCCAGACAATTATTTTGTGTCTTCCATGAAAAGTCACACTTATTTACCACCATGAGTTGTAAAATGAATAGAAAATATAGTCAAGACATTGACAAGGTTAGAAATAATGATTTGTATTTGAAATAATAATTTTTTCCTGATACTCAACCTGCTCAAAGGAAGGTCAGTTTTCTAGCTTCTCTAACCAGCTAAACTGTTTTCAGCTGTGCTAACATGATTGCACAAGGGTTTTCTAATCATCCATTAGCCTTCTGATGCAATGAGCAAACACATTGTACCATTAGAACACTGGAGTGATAGTTGCTGGAAATGGGCCTCTATACATCTATCTAGATATTGCACCAAAAACCAGACATTTGCAGCTAGAATGTATATTAGATATTAGAGTGTATTTCTGATTAGTTTAAAGTTATCTTCATTGAAAAAAACAGTGCTTTTCTTTCAAAAATAAGGACATTTCTAAGTGACCCCAAACTTTTGAACGGTAGTGTATGTACACATACTGTAAATATTGTAGCATCATCGTCTCCTCAAACCAAAACAGAAGATCACTTCTCTTCATTTTATAGGAATTTCATTTTATGCATTACACAGGAATATCACTTTTCTGCCTTTTCAGGAATATCACTGGCTTTTATGTCGACTCATGCAGGCCTCTTCCAGGCCTGACCAAAGATGCTTGCTTTCCCAGGACCCCAATGTAAACAGTTGCCTCTTGCAGAGATTGTAAGGATCAGAATTTGCTTTTAAAGGCTCAAAGGAACATAAAACTCAGGAGACCAGACCTCTCAACGTGAACACTGCATTTGATAACGTACCTTTTCACAGGAAACCAATGTTCTTAAAAGAGTCATAAACCACTTAATATGACGGGTTTATAGTCGATGCTGTCCAGGTTTCTTCGCCCAGATACTAAAGGAAATCATCTACAGCTCAACAGTACCTCCTAGCGGATGCCTACGGAATGTGTTTTCAGTATGTAGGATGACTTTTAATTTGTTCCAAACATTAAGTTTCTTTCAGCTCATCCTCTGGATCCTAAGGACACTGAAAATCATCCCTCTTTTATCACCAACCATGGTTTGCTGCATGTTTTGCTGGATTTTGATCTAAATGTGAATGCATGTATTATAATTATGTATAAGAAATGTTATATTCATGAGTGTTATTGGAGTAATGGTATAAATGCATGATCACCAAATATTAGCTAAGTCATTTAATTTAGTTAGATTTTATATTGAGCATTTATTTCATAAGAACTGACTGAGTGTTGATTTTCCCTCTGAAATTTCATGGGATGGGGTCTTCATTTGATTGGCTGCTCTCAAACAAAGAAGTGTTCTCACATTGGATAGCAGCCATTTCGAACTGCTTCTGAAAAAGCCGATTGGTCTTCTTGCGACAAACATCATCAGTTTTACGACCCGGCGAGGTAACTTTAAAAGAGAGAAGTCAGAGATCAGCAGAGTAAGAAAAAGAGTAGAAAAAAGAGACAACAGGCAGGAAGATTAGAACAGCAAAATATAAAACGGTGATAAGATTAAGAATTAGAAACACAGAAAGAAGAAAGAGAGAGATTTTGAGAAGGATTAGGAACTAAATTAAGATTAAAGAAGCAGAATAGTAATCTAGATCTCAGAAGAAGATTTTATTCCACCGTTTCAAGGCCCTGTGAAGTTTTATTTTATTCTCTGTGTGTTTGTCAAGTCTTTCGTTATATTCTGGTCACTGAGGAGAAACCATTTTTCTTTAGAGCTCGTCCTTTTAGAGAATCAAATTCTCAAACTTTTTCTTTCACCTCAGAAGCCATTCTTATCCTAGTAAATGTTTTTCTAACATTTTTTTTTCCATGACTTTTCACGCCATTAAAGTGGACCTTTAATTTGCCTAGTTTAAAGTGAACAGAGACTGAGAAGATTTTCCTTCAGTTTTTGGGTCGATCCCGCTACAAGAGACCCCAAATTTGGACTCTTTTTCAAAGGACTTTTCACGCCGCCCTGAGACAAACTATCCACGGCTGCAACTGTCTGCTTGAAGGGCCCCCAGCTGAGTTATCACCTCCACGGCTGTGAGTGAGGACAGCAGCCGCTTCCTCCGACATCCTAACTTCAAAACCCAGCGGTACCGACCCGCGGAAACGTGGACCTACGGCTGTTGTGTGAGTGAAACTCTTATTTCTCCTATCTGCTGGGTTGAAACGTGATGTCCTAACAATTAAATTACAGTTGAATATGGCCCGTATTTCAGGGCTCAATTAGTCTCTCAGCCGCAGGGTAAAGCTGTAAACTGAAGGAAAACTCTTAGTCATTTTTAAGTAACTGCCCTTAAATTTTTGTAGATTAATTCAGGAGTCATTTTTAGATAATTAGCTTATGAATTTTCCCCATAAAATTGTGTTGTTTTGTTAAAACATTCCAGCCTCATTTACCGTTGAAACATAAGTCTAGTTTCTCCTTGGTTATACAGAGGTGTAACGCTGGATTTTATGTTCAGGAACCCAATATCAGTTGATGTGATATATTACGCTGTTATCATCTGAATCTGTTTATTCATCATTTGAACACCATGTCATGTAACCTGAATGAGTTTAATAAAAGAGTGAATGAGAGCAGTTGAAGCGTTTTCCTTTCGCATATACAGGTTTCCTAATCACGGCAGGACAAAAACTCACTGAAACTTTGAGAATGATTCATTAAGTAATTGAAGGTACAAAATTAATTAAAATTAAAGTTAATATTATTGTCCGTTAGGACTGGTGCCCCTTTTACGAGTGCTTTTATTTAATTTAGCGGGTGTAGAAGTGATGGTTTAACTCCGCCCCCTTTCACACCCACTATTAAATAAAATAAATAATTCCTGTACCTTATGACAAATATTTTATAGGCAATTCACCCTACAATATATAAATATATACACAGTGCAGAGCATTGTAGCTAGATGGAATAAACAGCATAACCGTCTAGTATCCCACATAGTATGAATATGTACCCATACATATTGTCACCCTCCGTAGCAACTGATATTGTCCTAGTTGTATACTGGAGGGGACCATTTTGTGAAAGTCTGTTGTGTCTTTTGTATTCAATACTATTAGGTCGTCACGTTTTTTTGTTATCTCTGCGAGCAGCCCTGCTTAGATTATAAAGTCTGACAGCCGTAGGTAGGAAGGACCTGCGAAACCTCTCGGTTGCGCACTTAGGATGATGTAGCCTACTGCTAAATGAGCTCCTCAGTGCATTCAGTATGTCCTGCATAAGGTGGGACTCGGACTCCAGCAGAGATGACAGTTTAGCCACCATCCTTCTCTCTCCTATCTCCTCCACTGGGTCAAGGCGCTGCCCCAGGACAGAGCTAGCTTTCTTGATCAGTTTGTTCAGTCTCTTCCTATCAGCTGCTGTGATGCCACTGCCCCAGCAGACCACTCCAAAAGTGATGGCTGATGCCACCAACGAATTGTAGAAGGTCTTCAGGAGCACCCCTTGTACACCAAAAGACCTGAGTTTCCTCAGTAGGAACAGCCTGCGCTGCCCCTTCTTCTAGAGTGCATCGGTATTGTGTGACCAGTCTAGCTTATTGTTCAAATGAACACCTAGGTACTTGTAGGATATCACCATCTCAATGTCTACTGGTGCTGTGAGGGGTTGTCCTTACCTGCGGCAGTCCACCACCAGCTCCTTAATTTTTCTCGCGTTGATCTGGAGGCACTTCTGATGGCACCAGTCCACAAAGTCCTGGATAAGTCCTCTGTACTCAGCTTCATCTCCGTTGGAGATGGGGCCGATGATCGCAGAGTCATCAGAGAACTTCTGCAGATGGCAGTATGTTGTGTTGTGTGAGAAGTCCGCAGTATAAAGGGTGAACAGGAAGGGAGCCAAAACCGTTCCCTGGGGAGCCCCCGTGCTGCCGATGATTGTGTCAGACACACAATCCCAAGTTCTCATAAACTGTGGCCGGTTTGTGAGGTAGTCCAGGATCCACGATGACAGGTACTGGTCCACCCCTGCGCACAGCAGCTTGTCCTTCAGGATCATCGGTTGGATGGTGTTAAAAGCACTGGAGAAGTCAAAGAACATGATACTCACCGCGTTCCCAGGCTTTTCCAGGTGGAACAGGGAACGGTGAAGGAGGAAGATCACTGCATCCTCCACCCCGATGCCATGCTGGTAGGCGAACTGAAGTGGATCCATTGCTGGTCTCACCAGGGGGCAGAGGTAAGCAAGGAGCAGTCTCTCCAGGGTCTTCATCAGGTGAGATGTCAGGGCCACTGGTCTGTAGCTGTTCAGGTCTCTGGGGTGGGAAGTCTTTGGTACGGGTACCACACAAGATGTTTTCCACAACTGTGGTACCCTCCCTAGCTTCAGGCTCAGGTTGAAGATGTACTCCACAATCCCACACAGCTGGTCTGTGCAGGACTTGAGGAGCTTCGCGCTGATGCAGTCTGGGCCCAAGGCCTTCCTCGCCTTGGTCTTCCTCAGCTCCGCCCTCACCTGGGTCTTAGTGAGGGTCAGGTTGGGGGGCTGTATGCTGGGAGTGGGGGGGGGGGTGTTGGTGGAGTGGGGTGTAGACAGCAGGTCTCGATGACTTTAGAGGCAGCAGTGGTTGTTGTGCAGGCAGGGAGGGGGGGGGGGACGGTTGGCCAAACCTATTAAAAAACAAGTTCAGATTGTTCACCCACTCCCTGCCCCCTGTGGCCTGGGAGGAGGTATTCTGGAGCCCAGAGATGGTTTTGAGGTTTCTCCAGACCCCGCCGATGTCGCTCTGTTGCAGCTTGTCCTCCATCTTCTTCCTGAAGCTGTCCTTGCCTTCTCTGATCTTCCTCCTTAGCTCCCTCTGTATGGACTTCAGCATCTCCCTGTTCCCCGACCTGAAGATCCTCTTCTTCTCTCTCAGTAGTGATTTTATCTCAGGGTTGATCCAGGGTTTGTTGTTCGAGCAACACCGTATGATCTTGGTGGGTACAGTGTTGTCCACGCAGAAGTTGATGTAGTCCATGATGGTGTGAGTGAGGCTGTCGATGTCCTCACCATGTGGATCGCAGAGCTGCTCCCAGGCAGTGATTTCAAAACAGTCCTTTAGAGCGTCCATTGCCTCCTCAGACCATATCTTCACCGTGCACATAACCAGAGGTTGTCTGTGTACTAGGGTTTTGTACATTGGCAGGAGATGAACCAAGTTGTGATCTGATCTCCCAAGTGGGGGGACTGGTGATGAGGTGTACGCCTCCTTAGTGATTGCATAGAATAAGTCCAGTGTTTTATTGTCTCTAGTGTGGCATGTGACATACTGGGTGAACGTGGGCAAAATGGGGGACAGTGAGATATTGTTAAAATCACCAGAGATGAGGAGGAGAGCATCTGGGTGTTGTGTCAGCAGCCTGCCAGTTACTGAGTGGATGGTGTCCCGCGCTGCCCCAGCGTTCGCTGTCAGATTTGCATAAATAACAATGCAGATCACGTGTGAGTATTCCCTCGGGAGATAGACAAGCAGCATGCTAACAGCTAGCAACTCAATGTCTTTGCTGCAGTGTTGCTCTTTAACCGTGATAAAAGGACATCATGATCAAAATGTGATAGCAAACACTTGGAGAAACATGTCCCCATCTGTCGGTGAGCCAGGTGAGCATTTGTAATATGCATTTGTAATATGGATACTATGTGAATTTGTAGCTGATAACTGCAAAAAATGGTATGATACCACACTGTTGTGTAATATTGCTTAATAATTCTGAACCTTGTCAGTAAACTGTAATGGAGAAGAGTAAAAAAAACAAAAACCGACCTGAAAGATTAAATAAACCATGATGTTGATTGAAGGTGGAATTGCTGAGCCCCAATGTATGGTCAATCCAGTTATGACAGTCCTGTTCATGCCTGTAGAAACCAAGTATAAGCAAGTATTTCTGCATGCCCATAGAAAGCAGGTGTAAGCAAGTGCGTCACCACTCGTTCAGTGACACCTGCCTTTGAGCTTTGAAGATGTCATAGCAAGTCCTATGATCTTTGATGATGTCATCATATAGACACCATAGGCTGATGACATAGCGAGTCCTATGATGCCTGCGTTGGATCTTTGATGATGTCATAGCGAGTCCTATGATGTTTCATGACGTCGTAGCGAGTCCTATGATCGTGAGTGATGCCTGCATTTGATCTTTGATGTCCTATGATCCCGAGTGAGTGTGAGTGATGCCTGCCTTTGATCTTAGTTATGCCTGCCTTTGATCTATATGACATCAATGACATCAAAGATCAAACGCAGGCATCACTCATGATCATAGGACTCACAATCATAGGACTCAGCTACATGACAGACAGCTAGGCAGGCCAATAATAGAGCACTGGGCTGGTCTCAAGGATGGCAGTGGGTTGGCTTTTTGAACACTTGACGTAAAAAAAATTACTAGAAAGAGTCGAAAAACTTTTTGGGAGTTTCTCTGAGAGAAAAGCAAGATAAAGGCAGTGTGTTTTTTTTTTTTAGATCATTGACTGTTTGGAAAATTTTTTGGCTAATTACGTGACCAGCTGACACACTTGAGACAGATAAAAACTACAAACACACCATTTTTGTCATAAAGCGCCCTTTTCAAGGGCTAAGCAGGACACCAAAAGCTCTCTGTGAGTTTGCACATTTATTAACGCAAAGACGCACAAAACAACATTACAAAAACACACAAATGCTGGTGTTGGAGGAGAGCGGGGCTCAATGTCGACAAGGGGAACAGAAGCCTGGGAACACTGGGTAATGGGGCAGAACCAGCTGGAGCACGCCTAGAGAGACGCGGGGCTCACGGCTGAAAATATAGGGAAAACTAACCTGGATGGAGCTCTCCCGTTCTCCTCGACAGCAACCAAAATACACTCAGCGTGGCAGAAACTGAGGGATGCAGCAGTATAGAAGGACACGGCAACCGGGAGAAATTGTTGTGCCCCTTAAATGCGGTTTCATGATAAGCAACAGGTGTGGATGCATGAGTGGAGAAAATAACAGAATCAATGACAGCTGTGCAGCTCCAAACAGTTTGACAGCCAGAAGCTGCACAGTGCTGAAATGAAACAACAACACAACCCCAAAATGTAAACATACTACAAATACAGAATGACACAAACTGGACAGGATACACAAAGAAACAAACAGAAAAAGACTAAACTTGACTGAAGACTGGCCACGGCGCCCACCCATGCCCAGGATCATGACAGTTTTTCAGTCAATGACCCCTTTAAATCTACAACAAAGCCAGCAAAATACTGGTAGCCATTTAGATTTTTGTATACTTCCAGAGTTGCTGCTGTATGAAGTGATTTTGAGTTATTAGGTGGTTGTCAACAGTTCCAGGATGCCGCTAGCATCTTGACACAATGTAAACAAACGATCATGACATAAGAATCACGTTTCAGACCGTTCACAGATAATCTGTCAACAAACCGATGCTTGTGCAGTTGTCATCTACTTAAACAAAGTCACACAGCCCAATTTTAAGAAGTTCTGCTGACTGAATTGTGCTAAAATCTCATTTTAATAATGCATTGGTGTGTATGGGGTAAGCCATATCAATGTGAAATTCTTCACTCCTGAGGACCAGATCACTGCCGGAGATCATGATGGCAAAACTTCATTTGTATCTGCAAATTGTAACAGTGTTGGATACCTTAATGTCAACAGTGAGACGCTATTCGAAAACAGATGGTCCTAAAAACCCAGACCTCTGTGATCTGGGAGTCGCACCTTTGTAAACATCTGGCTAGATAATTCATATCTGTTTACAACAAAGTAGACAAGCTAGAGTTTTCCCTTTTAAATTTTCAACTTTTTTCTCATAAATTTGTAGTGATTTTCTCATAAATTTGCAACTTCTTCCTGTAAATTTGTTCTTTTTTTTTTGCCATTTTTATTACAAATTTTTCAACTTTTATTCTTCATAAATTTGCAACTTTTTTCCTGTAAATTTTAAACTTTTTTTCTCATAAATTTGTAGTGATTTTCTCATAAATTTGCAACTTCTTCCTGTAAATTTGTTCTTTTTTTTTTGCAGATTTTCTTATTCATTTTTAACTTTTATTCTTCATAAATTTGCAACATTTTCCCTGTAAACGTTCAAGTTTTTTTCTTGTAAATTTACAATATTCTAGATGCTGGTTAGGTTTTTATTATATGTGATTAAATTGTAATTTGGCAACTTTATTATACCTTTGAACATTTATTCTTACAAATTTGTAACTAATTTACATTTACACATTTGTACCAAATACTAAATTTGTGAATACCACCCCCTCTCCAACATCCCCCTTGCTAAAAAATAACAAATGATCTAGTGGTTACATGGGTGTGAAATGACAATAATTGAGGTGCTTAGCAACAGTTAACTGAGTACATTCAGGAGGAGAAAAATAACTGGTTAAACAAGCAAAGCTTGCAATATTGTGTCCTGCATTGCTGACATTTATCAATAAAAGCAATATTACACTGGAGGTAGTGTGATATCAAATATATCACTGCAGTGATGTCTTCTACGACCGAATCCCCACTGTTATACAGTGGTGTGAAAAAGTGTTTGCCCCCTTCCTGATTTCTCATTTTTTTGTATGTTTGTCACACTTAAATGTTTCAGATCATCAAACTAATTTAAATATTAGATAAAGATAACACAAGTAAACACAAAATGTAGTTTTTAAATGAAGGTGTTTATTATTAAGGGTAAAAAAAAAAATCCAAACCTACATGGCCCTGTGTGAAAAAGTGATTAGCCCCCCCCAAAAAAAACAAAAAAACAAAACACAAATTAACTGTGGTTTATCACATCTTTGGAAAGCTGAGTTCAATTTCTCTAGCCACACTCAGGCCTGATTACTGCCACACCTGTTCTCAATCAAGAAATCACTTAAATAGGACCTGCCTGAAAAAGTGAAGTAGACCAAAAGATCCTCAAAAGCTAAACATCATGCTGCGATCCAAAGAAATTCAGGAACAAATGAGAAACAAAGTAATTGAGATCTATCAGTCTGAAAAAGGTCATAAAGCCATTTCTAAAGCTTTGGGACTCCAGCAAACCCCAGTGAGAGCCATTATCCACAAATGGCAAAAACATGGAACAGTGGTGAACCTTCCCAGGAGTTGCCGGCTGACCAAAACTACCCAAGAACGCAGCGACAACTCATCCAAGAGGTCACAAAAGACCCCACAACAACATTCGAAGAACTGCAGGCCTCACTTGCCTCAGTTAAGGTCAGTGTTCATGACTCCACCATAAGAGACTGGGCAAAAATGGCCTGCATGGCAGAGTTCCAAGATGAAAACCACTGCTGAGCAAAAAGAACATAAAAGCTCTTCTCAGTTACCCCAGAAAATATCTGATGATCCCCAAGACTTTTGGGAAAATACTCTGTGGACTGATGAGACAAAAGTTGAACTTTTTGGAAGGTGTGTGTCCCATTACACCTGATGTAAAAGTAACACAGCATTTCAGAACAGGGACATCATACCAACAGCAAAATATGGTGGTGGTAGTGTGATGGTATGGGGCTGTTTTGCTGCTTCAGGACCTGGAAGGCTTGGTGTGGTAAATGGAACCATGAATTCTGCTGTCTACCAAAAAATCTTGAAGGAGAATGTCCAGCCATCTGTTTGTGACCTCAAGCTGAAGCGCACTTGGGTTCAGCAGGAGGACAGTGATCCACCAGGAAGTCCACCTCTGAATGTCTTAAAAACAAAATGAAGACTTTCGAGTGACCTAGTCGAAGTCCTGACCTGAATCTGATTGAAATGCTGTGGCATGGCCTTAAAAAGGTGGTTCATGCTCGAAAACCCTCCAATGTGGCTGAATTACAACAATTCTACAAAGATGAGTGGGCCAAAATTCCTCCACAGTGCTGTAAAAGACTCATTGCCAGTTATCGCACACACTTGATTGCAGTTGTTGCTGCTAAGAGTGGCCCAACCAAGTTATTAGGTTTAGGGGGCAATCACTTTTTCACACAGGTCCATGTAGGTCTGGATTTTTTTTACCCCTTAATCATAAACACCTTCATTTAAAAACTGCATTTTGTGTTTACTTGTGTTATCTTTATTCATTCATTCATTCATCTTCTTCCGCTTAATCCTTTTCGGGTTGTGGGGAGGGGGGGGGGGGGCTGGAGCCTATCCCAGCATCTTTGGGCGAGAGGCAGGGTACACCCTGGACAGATCACCAGTCCATCACAGAGCCAACACAGGGAGACAGACAACCATTCACTCTCACAGTCATACCTACGGTGGCGGAGTGGTTAGCACTGCGGCAGCATAGTAACTCACCCTTGGTCGGGGGATCCTGGGTTCGATCCCAGCCCCCGACCAACAGTGATCTGTGTGGAGTTTGCATGTTCTCCCCGTGTCTGCGTGGGTTTACTCTGGGATTTCTCCAGTTTTCTCCCACATGCCAAAAACATGCAAGTTAGGTTAGTTGGCATCAAACTGGGGATTCTAAATTGTCCTTAGGTATGACTGTGTTATCTTTATCTAATATTTAAATTTATTTGATAATCTGAAACATTTAATTATGACAAACACACACACACACACACAAAAAATATCAGGAAGGGAACAAACACTTTTTCACACCACTGTATATTCAATGACACTACGCTCCCTCCACTGTCATGACCTGGACATGGTTTTAGACCATGTCAGAATCAGAATCAGAATCAGAATCAGGTTTATTGCCATTGTTCATGTAGTACACAAACTAGGAATTTGTCTCGGTACAATGCTGCAACATTAAACATGATAAGATAAGAGAAATAAACTATACATGTAATAAAGTGTAGGATAAGATTAAGTGATACTGGTCAACAGTTAAAATATATATTAGCCAGCAGCAGATACTGTGGAGAACTATATAGTGCAGTCGGTAATGCAGGAAGAAAACAGTGATGATTGACATGAGTCTGGTTGAGCTGCTGTACATGGTGCACGAGAGTCAATAAGTCACTTAGTGTTCAGCAGTCTAATGGCAGAGGGGAAGAAGCTGTTCATGTGACGGGAGGTTTTAGTCTGGATGGACCGAAGTCTTCTACCAGAGGGGAGGGGGGCAAACAGTACGTGACCAGGGTGTGAGGGATCGGCTATGATCCGGCCAGCACGCCTCCGGGTCCTGGAGATGTACAGATCCTGGAGAGATGGGAGCTTGCAGCCGATCACCTTCTCAGCAGTGCGCACGACGCGCTGCAGCCTTAGTCTGTCCCTGGCAGTGGCTCCTGCGTACCACACGGTTATGGAGGTGGTGAGGATGGACTCGATGATGGCTGTGTAGAACTGCACTAACATCTTGGTGGGTAGCTTGAGCTTCCTCAGCTGCCGCAGGAAGAACATCCTCTGCTGGGCTTTTTTGATGAGTGAGCTGATGGTCAGCTCCCATTTGAGGTCCCTGGTGATGGTAGTGCCTAGGAAGCGGAAGGAATCAGCAGTGGTGATGGGAGAGCCTGAGAGGGTGAGGGGGGGCAGAGGAGTAGTGACTTTCCTGAAGTCTACAATCATCTCCACTGTCTTCAGAGCGTTCAGCTGCAGGTTGTTATTGCTGCACCAGGACGCCAGCTGGGCCACCTCTCTCCTGTAGGCGGACTCGTCGCCGTTGGAGATGAGCCCGATGAGGGTGGTGTCGTCCGCAAACTTGATCAACTTGACAGACTGGTGGCTGGAGGTGCAGGAGTTGGTGTAAAGGGAGAAGAGTAGGGGGGAAAGTACACAGCCCTGGGGTGATCCGGTGCTGATGCTAGTATAGTCTGAGACAGTCTTTCCCAGCCGCACATGCTGCCTCCGGTCCGTCAGGAAGTCGATGATCCACCTGCAGAGGGAGTCAGGCACGTTGAGCAGGGACAGCTTGTCCCGGAGCAGAGCGGGGCGGATGGTGTTGAATGCGGAGCTGAAGTCCACAAACAGGATCCTGGCGTAGGTTCCCGGGGAGTCCAGGTGCTGCAGGATGGAGTGGAGGGCCAGGTTGACTGCATCGTCTACAGACCTGTTGGCTCGGTAGGCAAACTGCAGCGGGTCCAGGAGAGGGGTGGTGATGGACTTGAGGTGGGACAGGACCAGGCGCTCAAAGGACTTCATGACTACAGAGGTGAGCGCTACAGGTCTGTAGTCATTAAGTCCAGTGATCCGTGGCTTCTTGGGGACAGGGATGATGGTGGAGGATTTGAGGCAGGACGGCACGTGGCATAACTTAAGGGAGGTGTTAATTTGTTCATTTGTTCATTCACTCCATTTGTTCATTTTTGTCCTCTATGTTTTCCCCTGTTTGGTTTGTGATATTTGCATTATTTTCCTGCTGTGTTCTCCTGGGTCCTCTATTATTGTCTTCTGGGTTTCCCCAGTCTGTTGTGTCATTCCTTGTTTGTCTTTATTGTCATTATCCCCTACAGTGTGGAAGTATGGGGAAATGCATACAAAACAATTACTAATCCAATTACAATTCCAATATTTATATTACAAAAGAAAGCAATAAGAACTGTGTGCAGAGCGAGTTACTATTATTCCACCACTTCGTTATTCATTCTGTTGAAAACATTTAAATTTTTATAATTTAAGAGGTTTAAAAATAATGCAGATTATGTATAAAGTAAAAAATAACAAGCTATCTGTCATGGGCAGCGAGAGCGCGCCTCTCCCCTCCTGCCGCACGTTCATCAATTCATCACTGCACCTGAGGCAGAAGACACACCTGCGCCCGCTCATCAGCCAGTGTACTTAAGGAGGCCTCCTCCGCGCAGTCTACGCTGGCTCATCTGGGTATACTGCCCTTAATTCAGGCAAGCAGGTTGTTTTTTTGCTAGCTTTAGACACGTCGTCTAAACTGCTCTCTCTTGTGCCGTTTCAGGTTGCTGCCATCATGCGGGTGTGTCTCAGGACTGCGTGTGCTCTCCTGCCACCTCATCACCTCCCCAGCAACAGATCTTCACCCGGGTCAGGCACTCAAAGCTCATTCCCCCTTCCCTACTGGTTTGTCTCTTCCCCGCTGGAGTCCTGCCAGTCCTCCCTCAGAGTTCTGAGTAAGTGGCAATTTGGCTCGCCCATTTCCCTTTCTCTGCTTCTCCGCTGACAGCTCTCGCTTTTCTCTCCACAGGTGGATTGAATCTTCTGGGGAGTGGCTGTTTCTCTAATGTAGCGCTATTTTCTACATTTAATAAATCATTGAACGTTCCCCCCTTGTGTGGTTTTGTCTTGTGCTCGCATCGTGCACATGAGCTGTCAGCAAATCATGACATTACCTCCAGGTATCCAGGATTTGTTTCAGAGTGGAAATACCAATTATGAATTAAAAGGAATATTTCTTTTCCAAAAATCCAAAATAAGAACAAATGTAAAAAAAAAAAAAAAAAGTCTTACTGTTAATGGAGTAAAATTATGGAATAATGCCAGTGATGACTTAAAGTTACAGTATGTGGCAATATTGTTAACTTTAAACTACTGCTAAAAACATGTTAATTAGTAAATATATAGACACTTGATTTATTAGAAATTAATATAATTGTAAAATATAGTTTTCTTTTGTTGTATTATGACTTTGAGGTCGGTTGTATATTTGTATTATGTATGATGGGTAGGCACATATTGTAATGGTCATGCTTTGTGTTCCTTTTGGATTCATTGTTATGTTTATCACCGTTATTAGAATTCTCTTGGTCTTGCTTTAGGTTATATTCTACCTCTGTTTTCATTATGGTTATCGCATCCTTAATTCTTAGCCATGTTATCCTTTACATTATTATTATTATTGCCATGAGCCTGTACTACTCATCATGTTGTGTTTGCCTTGTGACAGTCTTTTCAGTTCATTCTCTGCTCCTCACTCATCGGTTCCCTTTTGTTGATAATTGCTCATGGCTGTGCCTCGTCTGCTGATCAGCATGAGCCCTATATATACATCTCACGCTCTACCCTCAGTAGGGTGTCTTTGTCTATACTCTCCACACATCTGGGACTTATTATTTATTTACCACATTATCCGTGTTGTATTCTGCTGTTATTACTTTATTTTCTGTTTTCTGCCCATGTGCAGTGTTCTTTTCTTTGAGTAAATATGCATGCAGTGGAGTAAATATGTCGTGCAGCGGCCACACAGTCCAGGTGCTGGACTGTGTGGCCGCTGCACAACACTGCTTTTATTCGGAGGACACTGTGGTTCACTGGGGGGCAGCCGCAGCATTGATGGAGGCTAATCTGGACATCCATTCTCACCCTTGGGTGCGGGAACTCCCTATTCCCGTCACACCACTTTCACCAACTATCTCCCCCTTGTCGAAGCTGACCGGCCCATCTCTTCCTGTTTATCCTGCGGAGCTGAGGAATTCCGGCGGCAGTCGGTCAGTGTTTGGGGAGTCTGAGCACAAGAGAAGATTGGGAACATGATGCCCTCAAACTGTCAAGACTGGTTTTCTGGCGTGCCTTGTGGCTGATCTTATAGTGTATCCCATGGTTGAGTTCTCCGTGGTCCTCATGCCTGCCTTCCCAACCGTAGATCTGTGGATGTCCCCAGCCAAATCAACTTAGGTGTCCCCAGCTGTGTCCCCCAATTCATCCTCAGTTGTGCTCCCGAGGGGCTTCACTGCTCATCATCCCGTCCCAGCGCCAGCCCCGACTCCTCTCTAAGCCAGCTCCACCGTCACCCCGAGGGCTTCAGTGGCAGCAGAACGTGGGGCAAGGCAAGTACACGCTCCTTTTCTTTATTCATTTTTAGCAATGCATCTTGCCTTGCTCTAGACAAGGCACCTCAGCAGCATCCATCAGCTGTCACTGAGCCCTCACCATTTGTTTCTGCTGCCGTCTCCATTTGTATTCCACCACCCACCTCTACTCCTTGTTTCCCCAAGGTCATCTCCACCTCAGTTGGGTCCATAATGGAGGAGGTGAGCTCAACCAATGTCACTGTTTCTCCTCATGTGCACGCCCCTACAGAGACTGCTTCACCTCATGTGCACACTCCTGCAGAGACTGCTCTGCTTCACGTGCACGCCCCTGCAGAGACTACTCCTCTTGAGGTCATCATCCCAACATCAGCAGCACTGGGGTCCTCACCAGTGGAAGAGCAGGAGTTAAGGCAAGTCCTCTTCTTTGTTTTGTTAATATCTGTATTAAAGAGGTCTTGTCTTGCTCCCAGTGGGGAGTCCCAGTTGCAGCCTCCATCTGCTTCTGAGCTCTCCCCATCAAGCTCTTTTGCTGACTGTTTTTGTGTGGTCCCTGGCTCCAACTTGTACCTCTTCCTCCCTGTCCAAGGTGGCTGCGTTGGAAAGGGATTCCAGGGCATCTGGAGTGGATGCACCCCTGCTGTCTCAGCCTGAGGTTAGCACACCCCAGCCATCTCATTTGGGAATCAGCGCACTCAAACCATCAGCACATGAGGTTGGCGGGCTTCAGCCGTCTCATCCTGAGGTCAGCGCGCCCCAGCCGTCTCATCCGGAGGTCAGCGCGCCTCAGCCATCAGTTTTTGAACAAGGGGCTCTCATGTTACCTTCTCCAAAGCTCAAAATTCCTGTGTTACCCCCTGAGGTTAAGGCTTCTGTGTCACTTCCTAAGGTTAAGGTTCCTATACCATTATCTCCTGAGTTTAAGGGCTCCTTGTTATCAGCTTCTCAGTTTAAGATTTTCATGTTGTCGCTTTCACCTGAACTTAAAGTGTCCCTGCAGTCATCTGTGGACCTGCACTGCTCTCCAGTCTGGTGGCCTAGGGACTCTGGGAGGCCGCCAGATCTACCCTGCTCCTGAGTCTGGGGTCTCATGGACTTGGGAAGGCCCCCTGATTTCCCTTGTTCTCTGATCCAGTAGTCCCGGGACTATGGGAGACCACCCAACCCACTTTGTTTTGGGGCCATAGACTTTGGGTTGCCCCCACAAGCAGGGTTTTTGTGTTGGACTTTGTTTGGGGAGGGAGTTTGTTTCGGTCAGCATGGCCTTTTCCCCTGCCACCTACCCTGTGAAGGTTTTTTCCCCCCTCTTGTTGGTGTTACCCTAGGATTGTCTGGAATCCACCCCTTAAGGAGGGGGGGGGGGCTGTAGTGGTCTGGACAGGGTCACTGACCCTGTCCACGCTTTGTGTTCCTTTTGGATTTACAGTGATCCCTCGCTACTTTGCGCTTCACCTTTCGCGCCCTCAGTGCATCGCGGATTTTTCAAAAATATTCATCAAAAATTCAAAATTGAGAAATAATGGGCGGGCGCTAGCAGAAGGCAGGGAGACTACATTAGACCATCAGGTATCAACACGGAGAGCCGCACAACTCAAAAAATCCACCTCTCTGTTCGCTGTTCTCGTGTTGGCTCGGCTCGGAAATCTCGCAAGCTGATTGGCCGAGACGTTTCACCCACCTCCTCTCCCTGCCGAGCGCCCATGAAGGGAAGGAAGACCGCATTCATTGCTCTTTATCGCTCGTGTTACTTTTAGTCTCGCCGCGTGGAACTTTTTGCTGTTCTCTTGTGCCATTTTGTGCGAAATAGTCTTCCCGTCGAGCCACTACGCCGCCTCCTGCAGCTTCTCCAGCTCTATCGGAAGCCGCCCTCGATGATCCTGCGCCTCTAGCACCTGACGATGAGGCGTCACCTGAGGAGCAGTAAAGCTCTCATTAACCTGTGCAGTAAATCATTTTCATCTTGAGTTACGTATCTTGTTATAAGAATAAAAGAGTTCTAAAAACATATTTATGTACACTTTATTTACATCTACGTATGTATGTACACGTACACACACACACACACGTATCATATGAGAGAGAGAGAGTGAGAGAATGAACGTACGTATTATTTATGGATGACGTCATTAGGGGTGACGCTACTTCGCGGTTTTTCACTTTTCGCGGTCGGTTCTGGAACCCATTAACCGCGATAAGTGAGGGATCACTGTATTATGTTTATCATTATTTTTAGTATTCTCTTGCCCTTGCTTTAGGTTATAGTCTACCTCTGTCCATCATCAATCATAGCAGTCTGTCGGGAGCGACAATGACTTTCATTTAGGTCTGATCAGATTCCTCCACGCAGCTCTGTGCTTTGCCTTCCACTGCCAGGAACTCCTGACCTTGTTAACCTGGGCGATGTCCGAGCTGGTATGAGTTGCTTTCTGACTGACCATTTCATGAAACTGCTTGCAAAGTATTTGAGTACCGCTAGCTTTTGCTAGACTAGCGGCACATTCTTGGCAGATAGAGGTATTATCAGTGGCAAGGAGGGGCCAAGACAAACTGACTCCAGTATCTGTTGCAGTGACTGACCAGATGGTAGGTTTGTTTAACTCTGCTCTTTGTGTAGTGCATGTCACGATGCACTGACTGGCAAAAGTCCACCACAGACCTTGCGACAGATGTGCTTATCTGCCAGGATGTCCAGTTTCACACCATGCAACTGGGAGTGTTATCATTATGGTTATCACATCCTTAATTCTTAGCCATGTTATCCTTTACATTATCATTATTGCCATGATCCTGTCCTACTCATCATGTTGTGTTTGCCTTGTGACAGCGTTCTCAGTTCATTCTCTGCTCCTCAGTTATCAGTTCCCTTTTGTTCATTGCTCATGGCTGCGCCTCGTCTGCTGATCAGCGCCACCTCTATATATACATCTCATGCTCAGCCCTCAGTAGGGTGCCTTCATCTATATTCTCCATATGTCTGGGACTTATTATTTATTTACCACGTTATCCATGTTGTATTCTGCCATTATGGCTTTATTTTCTGTTTTCTGCCCATGTGCAGTGTTCCTTTCTTTATAAATAAATATGTCTAAACATTGCCCCACAGTTGAGTCCATCCTTAAGCCCCATCGGAGCAAATATGGCACATAAGCTGTTGCTTCTGCCTACACTCTTTCTGTCTGAAATATATTGTCTTTTTTCCCTTTCCTTTCCTTTTTTTTGTCTTGTTCTGATCTGACAGAAAAAATAAATAAATTAAATTATTGTGGTCTTTGTGTTTCCCTGCCCTTGTTTTTGTCCTTTGTATGATTCTGGGTCTTGTGTGTATATTTGTTTACCTATTGTTCCCAGCTCCTCAAGTTTTCTGTACCTCTAGCCACTGTCCTCATGTGTGCCTCTGTTTAGCCCCCAATTGCTCCACAGCTGTCTCACGTTTGTAATTATCTGTTACCTTATATATGTCAGTCCGTGGTTCTGTTCTTTGTGGGTTCATTGTTGTTATCTCTGTGGTCTTCATCTTCCTCTGTGAGTGCATTTTTGCCTCTGTAGTTAAGGTTGTTTTTTTTTTCCTGCCCCCATGCTGCTGTTTATTTCCTCTTTGAGTTTTTCTGTTAATAAAGATTATTGCACCTGAAGTCCTGCCTGCGCTGTTGGGTCCTACTTTAAAAGTTACATGTGCCATAGACAGATACAGTATCTGACACTCCACTGTCATATTGTGCAATTAACCCTAACCCTACCAGCCTCAGATCTCAGAAGGTTAAACATGTTTCATCATTTTGATGCTGATTCTATAAAAAACAGAAATCCACCACGTCAGGTGTGTTGTAACAGTAAATTATTCTGTGTAACGGAGTTTGTTCTGGAAATGTTTGATGATGCAGCAGGATGCTGCAGAGAGTTTGCAACACCTCAGAAATCCTCGGCACAGCAGGTTATTGAACAGCAAAGCAGTCTGAAGGCTTATACATGCACAATATAAATGTACAGCAAAAAAGAAACAGCAGAAGAGCAACATAATCCTGTCCAACATAAAGCTTTGGTTTACTGCTGATCTAACAAAAGGGATCAAAGATAAGGACAGCAGAAATTCAATGATCAAAACAAGAAATGTGTTATATACTTGTCAGAAAAAAATCCTGCAGTAGTAATGCTTGAAATCACTGCTCAGCAACGTCTGCTGTGGAATAAAATACTGCAATTTTTGTCCTAAAAATCTGCATGAAGCTGCAAAACTTAAAATAAAGGTAAATCAGTGTTATAAGAATAAACTGGCTGCAATTAGTAATGGGAGAGGATGATATATTGTGCAAAATCTGCGCACTTTTTCATCACAGATTTTTACCATACTGTAAATTAGTACCTTTTTAATTGAAAATGTGAGACTTTTTTTCCATGTAAAATCAAGAGTTTTTAATGTAAATCTGAGACTTTCATCAGGTAAAGTTGAGAAGTTTTTGTGTAAATCTGAAACTGTCACAGACCCTGTCCACATTTTATGTTCTTTTAGGACTTATTATTATCATCATTATTATTAGTATTCTCATGTTTACTTCAGTTATATTCTCTCTTAGTTATGTTTAATCCTTTGTATTATTATTATCAGCATTATCTTGTCTTGCTCTGCATATTGTGTTTACTTATTGTGACAGCACTCTCAGTTTATTCCTGCTCCTCAGTTATTGGCTCGTTTGTTGTTAATTATTCACGACAGTGCCTTATTTTGTTAATCATCTCCTGCTCCTATTAATACACCTCACGCCCTACCCTCAGTACGGCATGCTAGTCATTACCTGCCACTTCACTCCTCCGCTATATCATTGGTGTTTGCCGCGATGGCTTTTTTTGTTGTTTTCAGCCCACGAGCTGCTTTGTTTTCTGCAATAAATTATGTTCAAAGGTCACCTAGCGTTTGAATCCTCTTATATGCCCTGGAGGGGCTATCATGACAGAAGCATGCTGTCAACACTGGACTCAATGGGTGACCGAAAGAGGAGGAGGAGGGCTGCCGGCCACAGAGGTGCTGCAGAGCCTTATCATTTCGGCCCATAGGTGCCCCTTCCCAGAAGGCACTGCATGCTGCTGGGGGTCATCGCCAAAATCTTAGAAGCCCACCTGAGCCTGCGCTCCCTTCCCTGGGTGCAGGGGCTTCCTGGTCCGGCCCGACAATCACCGCCAGCCTTCTCCTCGCCGGAGCCAGCTGACTGCTCACCTGTGGTTACTTCTGTGGCATTGAGGGAGTTTTTCTTCAGCAGTGGGGTGGCCTGCGGGGGACCCAAGTGGAAGGAGGACTCCAGTAAACACCGCTCCACTCACGCTCCATTCCAGCCCCACCCCTGGCTCCTCTCCAGGCCAGCTCCACTGCTCTCTGGTGTGGTCCAGCGGCTGCAGCCCCTCCTCTCCAGAGTGCTCCACCCGCTGCTTCACCTCTGGTCACCTCGCTGCCTGTTTTCCGGCCGCTTCATTTGCTGCATCTCCCCTGGTCGCTTCACCAGCTGCTTCTCTCACAGCCGCCTCACCTGCTGCTCTGCTCCTCCCCTGGCTGCCTCACCCCCTACCTCTCCTGCAGCTCATCTGGAGGCTGTCACTGCCGCAGCTTATCCCGATGCTGTTGTTCTCACAGCTCATCTCAAAGCCACTGTTTCAGCAGCTCATCCTGATGTCAATACTCCGGCAGCTCACGCTAAGGCTGTCACTTCCACAGCAGCAGTGGAGCCACTAGAACCCTCGCCACAGGAAGAGCATGAGTTAAAGCAAGTCCTCTTCTTTATTTTTTTAATATCTGTATTAGAGAGGTCGTGTGTTATTCCTGGTGGGAGGGACACAGTTGCAGACTCCATCTGCTTCTCAGCTCTCCCCGCCAAGCTCTTCTGCTGACAGTTATGGTGTGATCCCTACTCCAATCTGTACCTCTTCCTCCCTGTCTGAGGTGGCTGCGTTGGAGAGGGATTCCTGGGCTTCTGGGTCGGATGCTCTTCAGCCCTGGCCGTCTCATCCTGAGGTCAGTGCGCCCCAGTCACCATCTCATCCTGAGGTCAGCGCACCCCAGTCACCATCTCATCCCTAGGTCAGTGCGCCCCAGTCACCATCTCATCCTGAGGTCATCACGCCCCAGTTATCATCTCATCCTGAGGTCAGCGCACCTCGGTCACCATCTTATCCTGAGGTCAGTGTGTCCCAGTCACGTCTCATCATGAGGTCAGCATTCCCCAGTCATCGTCTCATCATGAGATCAATGCGCCCCAGTCACCATCTCATCCTGAGGTCAATGCGTCCCAGTCACCGTCTCATCCTGAGGTCAGCGCGCCCCACTCACCATCTCATCCTGAGGTCAATGCGTCCCAGTCACCGTCTCATCCTGAGGTCAGCGTGCCCCAGTCATCGTCTCATCATGAGGTCAGCGCACCCCAGTCATCATTTCATCTCGAGGTCAGCACGCTGCAGCTGCCCTTCCCGGCACCCGGAGCTCCTCTACCACTATTGTCTGAGCTCGGTGTTTCCTAGCTGTTGCTCCACAAGTTTCGGGACCCAGTTCTGTGTTCAACTGTCCGGTGGCCCAAGGACTTTGGTAGGTCACCTGATGCACCATTCTCCTCTGTTTGGTGGCCTTGGGACTCTGGTAGGCCTCCCGACTTGCTGTGTCTACCCGTCTGATGGTCCATGAACTTTGGCAGACCACCCAACGGACCATTCTCCTGCTCAGCTACAGGTTGTGTTGGGTTGGAGGGGCATGTGAGAAGCCCACCAGCTGTTTCCCTCCACCACCCACCCGGTTAGGGAAGCTCCTCTTCTCACTCTAGGGTCATCTAGTTTCCGCCCCTTAAAGGAGTGGGGGGCATTGTAGTGATCCGGTCAGGGTCACAGACCCTGTCCACGCTTTGCTGTATGTTCTTTTTAGACTTACTATTACTTTCATTATTATTAGTATTCTCATCTTTGCTTCAGTTATATTCTCTCTTAGTTATGTTTAATCCTTTGTATTCTTATCACCATTATCCTGTCTTGCTTTGCATATTGTGTTTACTTACTGTGATAGCGCTCTCAGTTTATTCCTGCTCCTCAGTTATTGGCCCTTTTGTTGTTAATTATTCACGGCTGTGACTTATTTTGTTAATCATCTCCTGCTCCTATTAATACATCTCATGCCCTACCCTCAGTACAGCATTCTAGTCATTACCTGCCACTTCACTCCGCTGCTATATCGTTGTTGTTTGCCACTATGGCTTTATTTGTTGTTTTCAACCCACAAGCTGCTTTGCTTACTGCATAAATTATGTTCAAAGGCCACCCAGCGTTTCAGTCCTCTTATATGCCCCAGAGGGGCTACCATGACAGAAACCTTGTAATATAAATTTGACTCTAATTTCAGATGTTTCTTTCATATAAATTTCTGACTCATTTTATATAAATTTAAGATGTTTTTCATTAACATTTCATAATTTTTCACATAAATTTAAAGTGTTTTCCATGTGAATTTGTGACTTATTTCTTGTTAATTTAAAAGTGATATAAATTTGAGAAGAATTTGAGAGGTTTCTTGCATATAAATTTCAGATTCATTTTATGTAAATGTAGGATGTTATTTCATTAACATTTGAGGATTTTCGTGTAAATTTAAGGTGTTGCGAATTTGAGCCTTCTTCCTGAGACCTCTTTTTCATGTAAATTTGATTTTTTTTCCATATAAATTAAATAGATTTTTAAAATAAATTTGGGATTTTTTTTAAACTTAAATTCAACAAAATTAACACAAAAAAATGCAAAATTGGGAGGAAAAAGCTGTAAATTTTTAAGAGAGTGTCAAATTTACATCTGGAAATTGGAGACTTTTATTAGCTAATTTGAATTATTATTGTTATTATTATTATTATTATTAAATTAAAAATTAATAAAAAAAATATTAAAAATCAAGGCTTTTTAAATGTAAATCTGAGAGTTTAATCAGGTACATCTCACACATTTTTTCACAAATCTGAAAGATTTTCATGTAAGTTTGACTCTAATTTCAGATGTTTCTTTCATATGAATTTGAGACTTATTTCATGTAAATTTAAGATGTTTTTCCTTAACATCTGAGAATTTTGCATGTAAGTTTTCCATGTGAATTTGGGACTTTTTTGCTTATAAATTAGAGACATCATTTTCTTGTAAATTTAAACTTTTTTATGTAAATTAGATTTTGTAATTTGGGGCTGCACGGTGGCGCAGTGGTTAGCACTGCGGCAGCACAGTTTACCCTTGGCCGGGGGATTGTGGGGATCATGGGATCGTGGGTTCGATCCCAGCCCCCGACCAACAGTGATCTGTGTGGAGTTTGCATGTTCTCCCCGTGTTGCGTGGGTTTACACCGGGATTTCTCCGGTTTCCTCCCACATGCCAAAAACATGCATGTTAGGTTAATTGGCTGTTCTAAATTGTCCCTAGATATCTGTTTCCTATAGGCCCTTAGAATAGAGGGTTAGTATTAATGAAAGCGCTTTGAGTGGTCTTTGTGACTAGAAAAGCGCTATATAAGTGCAGGTTAGTTAGTTAGTTAGTTAGTAATATAAATTTGGGACTTTTTTCACTTAAATCTGACAAAATTCATAAGAAAGTTTACAAAAAAATCACCTACAAAATTTACAAGAAAAAAAGACACAAAATTGGGAGGAAAAAGCTATTAATTTATAATAAAAAGTGGCAAATTTACAAGTAGCAGTCAGAATTGGAGGTAAACAGGTACTAATGGGACTGAAACTGGAAATGGGAGACTTTTTGAAATTTCCCCACTGTGGGACTAATAAAGGCTTATCTTATCTTTTATTAGACAATTTGATTTATTATCATTATTATTAATAATGGTGAATTGTTATTGCCATATTGTAACAGAAAATTAAGATTTAAAGAGATGCAGACACAGCAGGTATCGAAAAGCTAAAACTCTGACTTCCCATCACTGCCAACTTCCCAGCTCTGTGACGTCCCCACTCTGTCTCCGGGAAATGGTTACCACGGCAACAGGAGATGAGCAAGCAGAACAGCCCTCGCTGACTCATCTGGCTGTGACTGTGTTACTGTATGTAAAGTGTGTGATTTCTGTGAGTTAACGTTTCTGTGTGAGAAACTCACTCTCCACGGTGATCTTCACCATCTGGGTGATGGCGGTCCCTAGCGTGTTGGAGGCGTAGCAGCGGAAGAAACCTTTGTACGTCTCTAGGGAGTCCTCCCCCTCAATGGCCTTCAGTGTCCCCGACCCCTCCAGCTCCGGGCCAAACGCGTCGCCGTCCTTCACCCAGCGGAAACTGAACACAGACACACCAGAGTTTTACCTCGTCAACCAAAACTCATTAATAAAATGTTTAATTAGAGCAGCAACCTCTAGTAATGAAAGAGACATTTTGAGCTTGTTAATATAATAAAAATTTAACCAACATGCACGTGAATGTTGCAAATTTCAGCGAAAAACTTGTAAATTTACAATTAAAGTGACAAACCTAGAAGAACAAAGTGAACATTTACAAGAAAAAGGTTGTAAATTTATGCAAAAAGTTGAAATTTTACAAGAAAGAATTTGCAAATTTGCATGAATAAGTGAGATTTACAAGAAAAAGTTGCAAATTTACTAGAAAAAAATAGCAAATTTATGACAAAAAAGTTGTAAATGTACATGAAACAAGGTCAGATTTATATGGAAAAATGTTGAAAGTCTGACAAGAAAGTTGAAAATTTACAACACTTGGAAATTCATGAGGAAAAAGTAGGCAATTTGGATTAATAAAAGTTACTAATTTACAAGAGAAAGTCATAAATTTATGCATAAGTTGTAATTTTAAAAGAAAGAATTTGCAAATTTGTATGAAAAAGTCAGAAAATTATAAGACAAAGTTGCAAATTTACAAGAAAAAATAGCAAATTTGTGAGAAAAAGTTCTAAATTTACAAAAAAAAAGTCACAGATTTATGGGGAAAAAAGGTTGAAATTTTATTAGGAAAAAGTTGAAAATGTACTAGAAAAAAAAAATTGTAAGGAAAAAAAATATAAATTTACAAGAAAGTCACAGATTTATGGGGAAAAGGTTGAAAATTTATGAGGAAGAAAGTTGCAAATTTACAAGAAAAATTTGCAAATTTATGATGAAAAGGTAGGGAATTTGGATGAATTAAAGTTATTAATCTACAAGACAAAGTCACAAATTTATGCAAAAGTTGTAATTTTTTTAAAAAAATTGCAACTTTGTATGAAAAAGTCAGAAAATTATAAGACAAAGTTGCAAATTTACAAGAAAAAAATAGCAAATTTGTGAGAAAAAGTTCTAAATTTACAAAAAAAGTCACAGATTTATGGGGAAAAAAGGTTGAAAATTTATTAGGAAAAAGTTGAAAATGTACTAGAAAAAAAATAAATTTGTAAGGAAAAAATATATAAATTTAATCAAAATCAAATCAACCTGTATTGTCATATTGCTGTACATACAACTGTAGTGCAGACAAGATGAAATTGCATTTCTCTCGGCATCCATATAAGTAAAAAGAACATAATTTAAGACACACTCGCACACACCTTCATCCCCCACCCCAACACAGCCATTCACACTTCCCTGAGACATACTTGAAAACTAACCAGAACTATAATATAAAATTAATATACATAAGATAAGATAAGATAAGCCTTTATTAGTCCCACAATGGGGAAATTCCAGGATTGCAACAGCACAGGGATAGCAACACTCAGAGCAACAATCAGAAGGCAAGAAAAAACAAGAGCAGCGAGTATGCATATGTACATATAAATATGAATATATAGACACACAGTGCGGATCATTGTAGCTAGATGGAATAAATATATAAATATATAAACACACAGTGTGGAGCATTGTAGCTAGATGGAATAAATGTATGAGTATATAAACACACAGTGTGGAGCATTGTAACTAGATGGAATAAATATGTAAATATATAAACACACATAGTGCAGAGCATTGTAGCTAGATGGAAT
Organism: Pholidichthys leucotaenia; assembly: GCA_020510985.1. Taxonomy (NCBI): domain Eukaryota; kingdom Metazoa; phylum Chordata; class Actinopteri; order Cichliformes; family Pholidichthyidae; genus Pholidichthys; species Pholidichthys leucotaenia. Next base: position 191,897,605 of record CM035843.1, on the reverse strand, counting down.
AAATATATGAATATATAAACACACAGTGCAGAGCATTGTAGCTAGATTGAATAAATATGTAGATATATAAACACACAGTGCGGGGCATTGTAGCTAGATGGAATAAATATGTAAATATATAATGTCGCTAGATGAAATAAATATATAAATATATAAACACACAGTGTGGAGCATTGCAGCTAGATGGAATGAAACAGCATAACTGTCTACTTAGTTATCCTACATGGTATGATTATGTACCCATACATATTGTCACCCTCCATAGCGACCGGTATTTTCCTAGTTGTATACCGGAGGGGACCATTGTGTAAGTCTATTGCGTCTTTTGCATTCAATACTATTAGGTTGTCACTTCTTTTTGCTATCTCTACAAGCAGCCCTGCTTAGGTTGTACAGTCTGACAGCCGTAGGTAGGAAGGACCTGCGAAACCTCTCGGTTGTGCACCTAGGATGATGTAGTCTGCAGCTAAATGAGCTCCTCAGTGCATTCAGTATGTCCTGCATAGGGTGGAACTCGGACTCCAGCAGAGATAACAGTTTAGCCACCATCCTTCTCTCTCCCATCTCCTCCACTGGGTCAAGGTGCTGCCCCAGGACAGAGCTAGCTTTCTTGATCAGTTTGTTCAGTCTCTTCCTATCGGCTGCTGTAATGCCACTGCCCCAGCAGACCACTCCAAAAGTGATGGCTGATGCTACCACCGTGTCATAGAATGACTTCAGCAGCGCCCCTTGTACACCAAAAGACCTGAGTCTCCTCAGTAGGAACAGCCTGCGCTGTCCCTTCTTGTAGAGTGCGTCAGTATTGTGTGACCAGTCTAGTTTATTGTTCAGATGAACACCAAGGTACTTGTAGGATGTCACCATCTCGATGTCTGTTCCCTGTATATTTACTGGTGCTGTGAGGGGTTGTCCTTGCCTGCGGCAGTCCACCACCAGCTCCTTAGTTTTCCTTGCGTTGATCTGGAGGCAGTTCCGATGGCACCAGTCCACAAAGTCCTGGATAAGCCCTCTGTACTCAGCTTCATCTACGTTGGAGATGAGGCCAACGATTGCAGAGTCATCAGAGAACTTCTGTAGATGGCAGTGTGTTGTGTTGTGTGAGAAGTCTGCAGTATAAAGGGTAATGTCCATAATACATAATGTCCATAGGTGCAGTAGTATGTATGAGAGATTCCGGATCAACTGTTCAGCATCCTAACAGCTTGTGGAAGGAAGCTGTTAATCAGTCTGGTGGTTCTGCCTCTGATGCTCCGGAATCGTTTGCCAGATGGCAGAAGTTCAAAGTGTTTTTGCAGAGGGTGAGAACGGTCCTTGACAATGTTTAGTGCCCTGCTCCTACAACGGTTCTGAAAAAGTTCTTGGACAGAGGGGAGGGAAACTCCAACTACCCTCTCAGCTCCCTTAACTATCCTCTGCAGGGGTTTTTTTGTCTGACATACTGCAGCTGGAGTACCATGTTGCAATGCAGTACGTCAGAACACTCTCCACCACACCTCTGTAGAAGGTCCTGAGGATGCAGATGGGGAGAGAGGCCTGTTTGAGTTTCCTCAAGAAGTGCAGTCTCTGCTGGGCCCTCTCTGCTGGGCCCGCTTCCTGATCCCCAAGGAATTCTTGCTCCAGGTCAGGTCCTGCGAGATCTGCACTCCGAGGAACTTGATGTTCTCCACTCTCTCCACTAAACAGCCGCCGATGCTGAGAGGGACGTGTTCAGGCTGTGACCACCGGAAGTCGATAATCATCTCCTTTGTTTTGTCCACGTTGAGCACCAGATTGTTCTCCCTGCACCAGCCCTTCAGGTCTCTCACTTCTTCCCTGTACACTGATTCCTCCTCCCTCTGAATAAGTCCCACCACCGTGGTGTCGTCTGCAAACTTAATAATCTGGTTCCCCTCGTGTCTGGATACACAGTCATGTGTTATAAGTGTAAACAACAGTGGACTGAGTACATAACCTTGAGGGGATCCGGTGCTCAGCGTGATAGAGTTGGAGATGTTATTTCCAACCCGGACAGACTGAGGTCTCTCAGTCAGGAAATCCAGGATCCAGAGACATGTGGCGGTGTTCAGAACAAGAAGGAGTAATTTCTCCATCAGTCTCTGGGGAATAATGGTGTTGAATGGCCCTACTCTTTTTAGTCTATATATGCTCCCGTTGGGCAATATCATCAGAAAGCACTGTATACATTTTCACTGTTACGCAGACAACACACAACTATACCCGTCAATGAAGCCCGATGATTGTGATCAGTTGGCCAAGTTAGATGCCTGTCTTAAGGATATCAAAGCTTGGATGACTTGTAATTTTTTCTATTGAACTCTGATAAGACTGAAGTCATTTTTGTTGGCCCAAAACATCTTAGAAATTCCTTTTCAGATTATGCCCTTAATTTAGATGCTGCCACTCTCACTCTGAACAGTTGTGTGAGGAACCTTGGAGTTATTTTTGATCAGGATTTGTCCTTTAATTCACATATTAAAACTGTTTCTAGGACTGCCTTCTATCATCTGCACAATATTGCCAAGATCAGGAGCATCTTGTCTCTGAATGATGCTGAGAAACTGATTCACGCCTTTGTCAGCTCTCGATTAGATTATTGTAATTCGCTATTTTCTGGTTGTCCTAAAGTATCTTTAAAAAATCTTCAGTTGATTCAAAATGCTGCTGCTAGAGTTTTAACTGGTTCTAGAAAAAGAGATCATATTTCCCTGGTTCTGTCCTCTCTCCATTGGCTTCCCATAGAATTTAGAATCAAGTTTAAAATCCTTCTTCTTACTTTCAAAGCTCTTAACAATCTGGCCCCCCAATACATAAAAGATCTGATATTACCTTACCATCCTAATAGAGCATTACGCTCCCAAAATGCTGGCTTACTTGTGGTGCCCAAAATCTCCAAAAGTACAGCGGGAGGCAGAGCCTTCTGCTACCAAACCCCTTCTCTCTGGAACCAGTTACCACTCTGGGTCCGGAAGTCAGACTCGGTCTCTGTTTTTAAGAACAGGGTAAAATCCTTCCTTTTTAATATAGCTTACCTTTAAGGAGGGTTTTTGTGTCTCTTAACCCCACTCTTGTTCTATTGTTATCTGATCCATACTGCTGGTTGACCTCCAACAATGTACTTGGCATCTTATTGTTATGTTTTTTATGTCTGTCCTTTCCATCCTCCCTATCCCCTCATCCCCAGCCAGTCACAGCAGACGACTGCCCCTCCCTAAGCCTGGTTATGCTAGAGGTTTCTTCCTTCAAAATGGGAGTTTTTCCTCTCCACTGTTGCTTAGTGCTTGCTCATAGGGGATCGTCTGATTGCTGGGTCTTTCTGTGACTGTGTGTTTTTTTTTTCTGCACTGTGGCGCCACGAGACGGCTTTTGTTGTGATGTGGCACATTATAAATAAAGCTGAATTGAATTGAATTCTGAACTGAAATCAATGTACAGGAGTCTGGCGTAGGTGTCTTTCTGATCCAGGTGGGTGATGACAGAGTGCAGGGTGGTGACTATAGCATCCTCCGTGGAGCGGTTTGAACGATATGCAAACTGGAGCGGGTCATGTGATGCAGGGAGGCAGGCTGTGATGTGTGGTTTGACAAGCCGCTCAAAACACTTCATCACAATTGGTGTCAGCGCAACAGGACGATAGTCATTCAGACAGGACACAACTGGTTTCTTTGCCACCGGTATTATGGTAGAGGTCTTAAAGTATCTGGGAACGATGGCCTGACTCAGGGAGATGTTATAAATGTCAGTCAGGACATCCGCCAACTCGCTCACGCAGTCTCGGAGCACACATCCCGGGATGTTGTCCGGACCTGCAGCTTTACGTGGGTTGACCCTGGTTAGGGTCCTCCGTGTGTCCGCTGTGTTGATGGTGATAGCTGGCTCAACCGATGGTAGAGATAGGCCAGCCCTCCCTCTGATTGTCGGATTTGATGCTTCAAAACGTGCAAAGAAGTTGTTGAGCCTGTCTGGAAGTGAAGCATCATCATCATCGACCCCCTGCCTAGACTTATAGCCCGTCAGCGCCCGAGATTTACAAGAAAGTCACAGATTTATGGGGAAAAGGTTGAAAATTTATGAGGAAGAAAGTTGCAAATTTACAAGAAAAATTTGCAAATTTATGATGAAAAAGTAGGGAATTTGGATGAATTAAAGTTATTAATCTACAAGAGAAAGTCACAAATTTATGCAAAAGTTGAAATTAAAAAAAAAAATTGCAAATTTGTATGAAAAAGTCAGAAATTTATGAGAAAAAGTGGCAAATTTACTAGAAAAAATACCAAATTCTTGAGAAAAAGTTGAAAATTCACATGAAAAAAGTCACAGATTTGTGTGGAAAATAGGTTGAAAATTTATGAGGAAAAAAGTAAGGTGGTGCATGAACACGCAGCAGCTTCCCTTCTCTCTTCATGTTTGGTGCTGTTTAAATTACCCCTATATGTATATTCAAGTGTTTAATGTCCACATATGATGCTGTGCACAAGTTATAGTCATCACAGCCTTCTGGAGATAAGGAATATGACCAGACATTACGTCTTGGACCAGAGTGTTAAAGAGGAACTCCGTGGCCTAGGACTTCTCCGCCAGACCTCCACACCTCTTGCCTCGACTGCTGTGTCTTATCCCAAATGGACATACCACAGACGATGTGAGTGAAGACGAAAGAGAGGTAAGCATGGAGCTAGCCAAGCGAAGCTAGCCGTTAGCCCACAAAGACTCACGATTCTTTCCCTCCTTCTGCCCAACGTATGCTCATGAGAAAAAAAAATAGACCACAGACAGCTCCTGAGAACTACGCAACGAGATGCACGGAGCTGCTGTATTTTTCTCTTTATGGAAACATGGCTAAATGACAATATCCCGGACTCTGTTATTCAGTTAGCGGGGCTAACATGCTATCATGCTGATCGGGTGTTCACGGAGGGAGGAAAACCCAAGGTGGAGGCAAGTGTGTTTACATCAATGACGCTTGTTCTCTGTTGGTGGAGTTTATAATCATCAAGTGCCTAACCTTCTACTTATTGAGGAAAATTACATCTATTCTGCTAGTCCCTATTTATGTCCTGCCCACTGCCATCAGTGAGAGAAGAGAGGCACTAAATGAACTCTATCAGGCCATCAGTGAGACACAAACAGCACATCCAGATGGATTCCTCATCACAGCAGGAGACTTCAACCGTGCAGATTTAGGGTGCTTTCACACCTGCAGGCTTTAGTTCATTTCAATCAAACTAGAGTTTGTTTTTTTCCGTTAGTGCAATTCGTTTTGTGTTGTGAGAACAGAGTAATCACACTGAGGTGCGCATCAAAACAACCATACCGAGACCTCCGAAAAGAAGTGGTCTCGACTCAAATCAACTGGCGAACTCTGGTGCAGTCCTGCAGGTGAGAAAGGGACCATACTAAAACAGGACCAGCAACAAACTGTAAAACATTTTATGCCACTGTACATACCTGATGGAACTTCAAAAATATCTGGGGCTGAGCATGTCACAGTTCTGAAGGATTAATGAACGTTAACATGTTATTTTCTATCCGTAGCCATGCTTCATTTTCAAACTGTATGATTTGCTGAAAGTGGTATAGGCACGTAGTATAATAAATGATAACCAGGGCGATGAAAACCCCCGTAGATTACATCATGATTTGAATTATTTTCTCCCCAGAAATGCATAAATGCATAATAGTCATTCTACTTCCTGTATTTACCTTTCCTTTTCTCGCGGCAAAAAAATCTGACCGATAAGAACAGAGAACACTCTGACCTAAGTCTCGCAGGATTTAACGTGATGCAGTTTGGGCCACTTGAATTTTTGCCTGTGTGAAAGGGGACCAAACCGAGGAGAAAATGATACAAAGTAAAAAACTTATCAACTGATTCAGACCAAAGTAAACAGATTTAGGCGTGAATGCACCCTTAAAGGCCCTCCTACCAAAACTACATCAACATGTGAACTTTCCAACAAGATGAGACAACGTGCTGGACCTAGTGTACACAACTTGCAAGACAGCATACAGAGCCTCCACCCTCCCGCACTTGGGTCTCTCCGATCACATCACCATCTTGCTAAGGCCTGCATACAGACCCAGAGTGAAAGACCTCTGATCCTGCTTCCCTGTCCTTCACTGTGCCCACTTTAATCTAGTATGTCATGCGCCACACCAGAGACAAACACTGGACTTATTTTATGCAAACACCAAGGAGGCTTACACCTCATCACCCCTTCCCCCCTTGGAAAATATGATCACAACCTGGTTCACCTCCTGCCTGTGCACAAACCTCTGGTACACCGACAACCTTCTCTTACCCGCATAGTGAAAATATGGTTCGAGGAGGAAGAGGACACTCTGAAAGACTGTTTTGAATCCACTGTGTGTTTTGAATCCACTGTGTGGGAGCAGCTCTGGGATCCACATGATGAGGATATTGATGATCACAGCCCACATCAGCTTCTGTGTGGAGAACACCGTACCCACCAAGACCATAGAGTGTTTCTCAAACAACAAACCAAGGATCAACCCTGAGATAAAGATACTGTTGAAGGAGAAGAAAAGGATTTTCAGGTCAGGAAACAAGGAAGAGCTGAAGTCCGTAAAGCGGGAGCTAAGGAGGAAGATTAGAGAGGGGAAAGACAGTTACAGGAAGAAGATGGAGGACAAGCTGAAGTAGAGTGATGTCAGCAGTGTCTGGAGAGGCCTCAAAACTACATCTGGGCACCAGGATACCTCCTCCCAGGCTGTAAGGGGTAGGGAGTGGGCGCACGACCTGAACCTGTTCTTTAACAGGTTTGACCAACCACCCTCTTCTTCGCTTGCCCATCAACCCCTGCTGCCTCCACCTTCATCTAGCCCTGCTTTCCACTGCCCTCCCTCCACCCCCCACTTACATCCCCCAGCTCTCAGTGCACTTCCCCTGCTGTTTTTCCCTTCACAGAACCAGCAGCCCCCTTCCCAGAACACAGCCCCCCTGCCCCAGTATATCACTCACTAAGACCCAGGTGAGAGCTAAGCTGAAGAAGATCAAGACAAGGAAGGCCGCAGGTCCGGACAGCATCAGCTTGAGGCTCCTCAAGTCCTGTGCAGACCAGTTGTGCGAGATCGTGCAGCACATCTTCTATTTGAGCCTGAAGTTAGGGAGGGTACCATAGCTGTGGAAAACATCCTGCATGGTACCCATGCTGAAGATTCTGCACCCCAAGGACCTGAACAGTTACAGATCAGTGGCCCTCAAATCACACCTAATGAAGACCCTGGAGAGGCTGCAACTTGCCCACCTCTGCCCCTTGGTGGGACCAGCGATGGTGTGGTCACCCAGCACAATGCAGACTGATACTATTCACGCTCAGTAGGGATTGCATACAGACAGAGAACTCCTGGGGGGACAACCAGAACAATGGACTATTGCTTATACATCCCCGGATTAAGGAGAAGATATCCGGGCGCCAGTTGGTCACGCGATTGATATGTATTGACTGATGTGTACAGTGGGGCAAAAAAGTATTTAGTCAGCCACCAATTGTGCAAGTTCTCCCACTTAAAAGATGAGAGAGGTCTCCAATTTTCATCATTGGTATACCTCAACTATGAGAGACAAAATGAGAAAAAAAAATCCAGAAAATCACATTGAAGGATTTTTAATGAATTAATTGGTAAATTCCTTGGTAAAATAAGTATTTGGTCACCTACAAACAAGCAAGATTTCTGGCTCTCACAGACCTGTAACTTCTTCTTTAAGAGGCTCCTCTGTCCTCCACTTGTTACCTGTATTAATGGCACCTGTTTGAACTCATTATCAGTATAAAAGACACCTGTCCACAACCTCAAACAGTCAGACTCCAAACTCCACTATGGCCAAGACCAAAGAGCTGTCAAAGGACACCAGAAACAAAATTGTAGACCTGCACCAGGCTGGGAAGACTGAATCTGTTATAGGTAAGCAGCTTGGTGTGAAGAAATCAACTGTGGGAGCAATTATTAGAAAATGGAAGACATACAAGACCACTGATAATCTCCCTCGATCTGGGGCTCCACGCAAGATCTCAACCCGTGAGGTCAAAATGATCACGAAAACGGTGAGCAAAAATCCCAGAACCACATGGGGGGACCTAGTGAATGACCTGCAGAGAGCTGGGACCAAAGTAACAAAGGCTACATCAGTAACACACTACGCCACCAGGGACTCAAATCCTGCAGTGCCAGACGTGTCCCCCTGCTTAAGCCAGTACATGTCCAGGCCCATCTGAAGTTTGCTAGAGAGCATTTGGATGATCCAGAAGAGGATTGGGAGAATGTCATATGGTCAGATGAAACCAAAATAGAACTTTTTGGTAAAAACTCAACTTGTCGTGTTTGGAGGAGAAAGAACACCATACCTACTGTGAAGCATGGGGGTGAAAACATCATACTTTGGGGCTGTTTTTCTGCAAAGGGACCAGGACGACTGATCCGTGTAAAGGAAAGAATGAATGGGGCCATGTATCGTGAGATTTTGAGTGAAAACCTCCTTCCATCAGCAAGGGCATTGAAGATGAAACGTGGCTGGGTCTTTCAGCATGACAATGATCCCAAACATACCGCCTGGGCAACGAAGGAGTGGCTTCGTAAGAAGCATTTCAAGGTCCTGGAGTGGCCTAGCCAGTCTCCAGATCTCAACCCCATAGAAAATCTTTGGAGGGAGTTGAAAGTACGTGTTGCCCAGTGACAGCCCCAAAACATCACTGCTCTAGAGGAGATCTGCACGGAGGAATGGGCCAAAATATCAGCAACAGTGTGTGAAAACTGTTGCTGATATTTCTTTCGAGATATTTCGAGAGGAAGGATCTTCCTTCCTCTCGGCGCCACACCAGTCGGCTGCCTTTTGCAACAGCGGCTCGATTCCGAGTTTTTTTTCCCTTCCTCTCTCTTTTGATCACTTTTTTTTTCACCCCACTTATATCACGGACACACAGATCGTCCCAAATATCTCCTGAGCCGGTGGACGGAGCCACTGTTTATAGCAGGATACGATACAACAGGGAAGAGCTGCTAGCATTTAACCGCCACCCGGTCCCACTGGAAAAACTCGACATACCGAGAGAACTGAGGCGAAAACGCCGCGGCTGCCGGGCTGGAGTAAGGCGGAGGACAAAAAATATAAGGTACAGACCCTCCCTTCCATCTGTTGTCATGGGAAATGTACGGTCGATACTGGGAAAGTTAGATGAGCTAGCGGCTATCTCCCGTTATGATAGCACTTACCGGGAGTGCTCTCTCCTTTTGTTTACTGAGACGTGGCTAACTGAACTAGCAGCAGATGCTAACATTGAGCTGGAGGGTTTTCACATGATACGAGCTGACCGAACACCAGAGAGTGGCAAAACTAGGGGCGGTGGAGTGATAATGTATGTTAACAACAACTGGTGTAGACCGGGACATATCACTGTTAAACAACGACACTGCAGCAAAGACATTGAGTTGCTAGCTGTTAGCATGAGGCCTACATATCTCCCGAGAGAACACTCACACGTGATCTGCATTGTTGTTTATGCAAATCCGACGGCGAACGCTGGGACAGCGCGTGACGTCATCCATTCAGTAACCAGCAGGCTGCAGACAGAACACCCAGATGCTCTTCTCATCTCAGGCGATTTCAACCACGTTTCACTGTCTCCCATTCTGCCCACTTTCACCCAGTATGTCACATGCCACACTAGAGACAATAAAACACTGGATTTGTTCTACGCAAACACTAAGGAGGCGTACACCTCATCACAACTCCCCCCACTTGGGAGATCGGATCACAACTTGGTTCATCTCCGACCGGTGTACAAACCCCTAGTGCACAGACAACCTCCGGCCATGCACACTGTGGAGTTATGGTCTGAGGAGACAATGGACACTCTAAAGGACTGTTTTGAAGCCACTGCCTGGAAGCAGCTCTGCGATCCACATGGTGAGGACATCGATGGCCTCATTCACACCTTCACGGGCTACCTCAGCTTCTGTGTGGACAAATCCGTTCCCACCAAGACCATACGGCGTCACTCAAACAACAAACCCTGGATCAACCCTGAGATAAAAACACTTCTGAGAGAGAAGAAGAGGATCTTCAGGTCGGGGAACAGGGAGATGCTGAAGTCCGTACAGAGGGAGCTGAGGAGAAAGATCAGAGAAGGCAAGGACAGCTTCAGGAAGAAGATGGAGGACAAGCTGCAACAGAGCGACATCAGCGGGGTCTGGAGAAACCTCAAAACCATCTCGGGGCTCCAGAATACCTCCCCGCAGGCCACGGGGGGCAGGGAGTGGGCGAACAACCTGAATCTGTTTTTCAATAGATTTGACCAACCGCCCTCCCCCTTGTCTGCACAACAACCACTGCTGCCTCTAAGAAATCAAGTCCTGCTACCCACTCCCCACTCCACCGACACCCCCCCCCCCACTCCCAACACACAGCCCCCCATCCTGACCCTGACCAAGACCCAGGTGAGGACGGAGCTGAGGAAGATCAAGGCGAGGAAGGCGTCGGGACCGGACGGCATCAGCGCAAAGCTCCTCAAGTCCTGTGCAGACCAGCTGTGTGGGATTGTGACGTATATCTTCAACATGAGCCTGAAACTGGGGAGGGTACCACAGCTGTGGAAAACATCTTGTGTGGTACCTGTACCAAAAACTTCCCACCCCAAAGACCTGAACAGCTTCAGACCGGTGGCCTTGACGTCCCACTTGATGAAGACCCTGGAGAGACTGCTCCTTGCTCATCTCCGCCCCCTGGTGGAACCAGCGATGGATCCACTCCAGTTCGCCTACCAGCATGGCATTGGGGTGGAGGATGCGGTGATCTTCCTCCTTCACCGTTCTCTGTCCCACCTGGAGAAGCCCGGGAATATGGTGAGGATCATGTTCTTTGACTTCTCCAGTGCTTTCAACACCATCCAACCGATGATCCTGAAGGACAAGCTGCTGCGCGCAGGGGTGGACCAGCACCTGTCATCATGGATCCTGGACTACCTCACGAACCGGCCTCAGTTTGTGAGAACCCGGGACTGTGTTTCCGACACGATCATCAGTAGCACGGGGGCCCCCCAGGGAACGGTGCTGGCTCCCTTCCTGTTCACTCTTTATACTGCGAACTTCTCACACAACACAACACATTGCCATCTACAGAAGTTCTCTGATGACTCTGCGATCGTTGGTCTCATCTCCAGCGGAGATGAAGCTGAGTACAGAGGGCTTATCCAGGACTTTGTGGACTGGTGCCATCGGAACTGCCTCCAGATCAACGCGAGGAAAACTAAGGAGCTGGTGGTGGACTGCCGCAGGCATGGGCAGCCCCTCACAGTACCAGTAAATATACAGGGAACAGACATCGAGATGGTGACATCCTACAAGTACCTGGGTATTCATCTGAACAATAAACTAGACTGGTCACACAATACTGACGCACTCTACAAGAAGGGACAGCGCAGGCTGTTCCTGCTGAGGAGACTCAGGTCTTTTGGTGTACAAGGGGCGCTGCTGAAGTCATTCTATGACACGGTGGTGGCATCAGCCATCACTTTTGGAGTGGTCTGCTGGGGCAGTGGCATTACTGCAGCCGATAGGAAGAGACTGAACAAACTGATTAAGAAAGCTAGCTCTGTCCTGGGGCAACGCCTTGATCCGATGGAGGAGATAGGAGAGAGAAGGACGGTGGCTAAACTGTCATCTCTGCTGGAGTCCGAGTTCCACCCTATGCAGGACATACTGGATGCACTGAGGAGCTCATTTAGCAGCAGACTACATCATCCCAGGTGCACAACCGAGAGGTTTCGTAGGTCCTTCCTACCAACGGCTGTCAGACTGTACAACCTAAGCAGGGCTGCTCGCAGAGATAGCAAAAAGACGTAACAAACTAATAGTTTTTTTTTTTTTTTTTTTTTTTTTTTGAATGCAAAAGATGCAATAGACTTACACAATGGTCCTCTCCGGCATACAACTAGGAACATACCGGTCGCTATGGAGGGTGAGAATATGTATGGGCACATAATCATACCATGTAGGATAACTAAATAGACGGTTATGCTGTTTCATCCCACCTAGCAACAATGCTCTGCACTGTGTGTGTTTATATATTTACATATTTATTCCATCTAGCTACAATGCTCTGCACTGGGTGTGTTTATATTTATATATCTATATATTTATTCCATCTAGCTACAATGCTCAGCACTGGGTGTGTTTATATTTATATATCTATATATTTATTCCATCTAGCTACAATGCTCCGCATTGTGTGTGTTTATATACTTGCATATTTATTCCACCTAGCTGCAATGCTCCGTACTGTGGGTGTTTATATATTTACATATTTATTCCATCTAGCTACAATGCTCTGCACTGTGTGTTCATATATTCATATATTTATTCCATCCAGCTACAATGCTCTGCACTGTGTGTTCATATATTCATATATTTATTCCATCCAGCTACAATGCTCTGCACTGTGTGTCTGTGTGTGTGTGTGTGTATATATATATTTTATAGTAATATGTACATATGTATATTAGCTGCTCTTGCTTGCTTGTTTTTTTTTTTTTTTTTTTTTTCTTGCCTTCTGATTGTTGCTCTGAGTGTTGCTATCCCTGTGCTGTTGCAATCCTGGAATTTCCCCGTTGTGGGACTAATAAAGGCTTATCTTATCTTATCTTATCTTAAAACCTTGAGAAGACTTACAGAAAACGTTTGACCTCTGTCATTGCCAACAAAGGGTATATAACAAAGTATTGAGATGAACTTTTGTTATTGACGAAATACTTATTTTACCGAGGAATTTACCAATTAATTCATTAAAAATCCTTCAATGTGATTTTCTGGATTTTTTTTTCTTCTCATTTTGTCTCTCATAGTTGAGGTATACCAATGATGAAAATTGGAGACCTCTCTCATCTTTTAAGTGGGAGAACTTGCACAATTGGTGGCTGACTAAATACTTTTTTTCCCAACTGTATATCAATATGCAAATGTGCCATGCATTCTCTCTTTGTATAACATGTATAAAAGAGCTTGCTATACATGCCTCAATAGCACACACAGCACAACACGGCACATAGCGCTACAATGTGTCTCATGATGTTGGAGGAAAATAAAATCCTGCCACCTTCCAGCTCACCGCATCTTGCCTGAACTTTTTTGTTCCTCCACACTGGTGACCCTTGACAAAGAATGGAACACGAGGCGAACACCCCGGAGATGACCCCAACCAGGAAAGCCCCAGCACGTGTCATGGTGTGAACCTCGCCTGATCTCTTCCCTCCACACTGGTGAAATGATGAGAGAGAATGACTGTCTGCTCCCTCTCACTGCGCTGTGGACACAGAGGACCAGAGAATGCCTGCAACCTCTTCATCCCCACCGGGACCGCAGCGCTGGGACCAAAACGCACCACAAACAACACGAGCGAACGAAGGAAGCAGCCTGAACGGGGACAATCATCGACACCGACTGCGTTGATTTCCACCGAGCTCCCCGACTCTGACTAAACTCTGGACAGCAGACCTCCCACGCACAGAAGCCCCGCACGCACACCGCAGAATTACGAGGACAGCGCAACTGCCAGTTATGTGGTCACTGCGCCAGGTGCAAGCCACGCACCAGGGACAAACCGGCTCCACAGACTTTTACATCGTCCTCCGCTGCTGCACATGCCCGAGGAACACGGTTGATCGCTATCCTTGGAACCTTTAGGGCTGCTCTCGCACCTAAAGCAGATATGCAGCCCACACACAGGACTTTGTATGGGTTTCTCAGCCAGGCCACACAACGGGAATTTTGCTGATTGCTTTCCACGATGACTTTAGGGCTGCTCCCGCACCTAAAGCCAAACTGCTGAGTCCCTGACACAGCTTCAGTTTATCACAGCCACTACGCATCCTCGGGGAATTGGGCCGATTGCCTTCCCCAGAACCTCGTTGTACCGGACCCGCACGAGAAGTCAGTGACTTAATTTAATATTTTTTTTTCTTTCTTTCACAGCCACTGTGGATCATCACCAGGTTTAACGGGAAAGTCCCTCACCATCGTGGATCCACACACAATTTTTCGCGGCCCATACACCTTTGACGTCTCGGGCCGGCACTCACTTACTCCCACCCCCCTCCCCCAGCAAAGTGCTTTTCCCGCACCTCACCCCCTAAAGCCGGCCGATCGCCGTCTTGTTCCATTACGCACGAAACACACCGGCCCGTGCGCCCACAATCCACGGCCGTTCAATGTGCTGGAACTCGGAGCGGAGCTCACTTTTTTTTTTCACCCCTCCCCCGTCCCCTCCACGGACTGACATGCCCTCCGACAGTTCTACCGGATCTGGAGATAAATGATGGGGGGGGGGGGGGGTCACAGCCTCTTCCGAGCGTTCTGGGGGGAGCCGTGTGGTCACCCAGCACAATGCAGACTGATACTCTTCACGCTCAGCAGGGATTGCATACGGACAGAGAACCCCTGGGGGGACAACCAGAACAATGGACTATTGTTTATACATCCCCGGATTAAGGAGAAAATATCCGGGCGCCAGTTGGTCACGTGATTGATATGTATTGACTGATATGTATATCAATATGCAAATGTGCCATGCATTCTCTTTGTATAACATGTATAAAAGAGCTTGCTATACATGCCTCAATAGCACACACAGCACAACACGGCGCACAGCGCTACAGTGTGTCTCATGATGTTGGAGGAAAATAAAATCCTGCCACCTTCCAGCTCGCCGCATCTCGCCTGAACTTATTTGTTCCTCCACAATGGACCCATTTCAGTTTGCCTACCAGTATGGCATCGGGGTGGAGGATGCAGTGATCTCCCTCCTACACTGTTCCCTGTCCCACCTGGAGAAACCTGGGAGCACTGTGAGGATCATGTTCTTTGATTGCTCCAGTTCTTTTAATATCATCCAACCAGTGATCCTGAGGGATAAGCTGCTGTGTACAGGGGTGGCCAGCACCTGTCATCATGGATTCTGGAATACCTCACAGACTAACCACAGTTTGTAAGAACCCTGTCTGACACCATCATCTGCTGTACGGCGGCCCCCCAGGAAACAGTTCTTGCTCCCTTCCTCTTCATCCTCTACACTGCTGACTTTTCACACAACACACCACACTGCCATCTACAGAAGTTCTCTGATGATCGTCGGCCTTGTCTCCGATGTGGATGACGCGGGGTACAGAGGACTTATGCAGGACTTTGTGTACTGGTGCCTGCGGAACTGCCTCCAGATCAATGCAAGGAAAACCAAGGAACTGGTGGTGGACTGCTACAGGTGCGGACAACCCCCCACAGAAGCGGTAAACATCCAGGGAGCAGACATTGAGATGGTGACATCCTAAAAGTACCTGGGTGTTCTCTTAAACAATAAACTGTACTGGTCACACAACACCAACACGGTCTACAAGAAGGAGCAGCACAGGCTGTTCCTACTGAGGATACTCAGGTCTTTTGGAGTGCGAAGAGAACTCCTGAAGACCTTCCACGATTCGGTGGTGGTATCAGCCATCACAATTGGAGTGGTCAGCTGGGGCAGTGGCATCACGGCAGTCAACAGGAAGAGACTGAACAGGCTGCTCAAAAAAGCCAGCTGTGTTCTGGGGCGACGCCTCGACTCAGTGGAGGAGATGGGAGAGAGGAGAACGGTGGCTATGTTGTCATCTCTGCTGGAGTCCAAGTCCCACCCCATGCAGGACACGCTGAACGCACAGAGGAGCTCATTTAGTACTAGGCTGTGCCATCCTAAGTGCTCGAGTTGAGGTTCTGCAGGTCTTTCCTATCTACGGCTGTCAGACTTTATAATCTAACTGATGCTGCTCATAGAGACCGTATTAATCGTTACAACTTTGCACAATAGTGATCATCCCCTCCAATACACAACTAAGACAATTACAATTATTATTGAGGGTGGCAACAACACTGCTCATTCAAAGGTGAAATATACTGTCTGGGTCCATATTTATTTTTTGCCAGGTAATTTAACTAACTCTAATACTGTTGATACCATCTAGCTCCAATGCTCCTGCACTGTGTATACAGTATCACTGTATACATACTGTATGTATATTTATTTATTTAATGCTTTTGGCTAACCGGTTCTTATCTTATTATCTTTTTTTATTGCTCTGAGCGCTGCTATCCCTGTGCTGCTGCAATGGAATTTTCCCATTGTGGGACTAATAAAGGCTGATCTTATCTTAACAAAAAAGCAGGTACCTGTGTGGCCAGAGGGGGCCTCGGATGCTCTAAAAGACTGCTTCAGCACTACAGATTGGGACACTTTCAAGCATGCAGCCACTCACAATGGACACACAAACTTAGAGGAATACACTTAGGTTGTTGAAGTATACATACAGTAGCTCACAAAAGTGAGTACAACCCTCACAATTTTGTAAATATTTTATTATATATTTTCATGGGACAACACTGAAGATATGACACTTTGATACAATGTAAAATAGTCAGTGTACAGCTTGTATAACAGTGTAAATTTGCTGTCCCCTCAAAATAACTCACACAGCCATTAATGTCTAAACCGCTGGCAACAAAAGTGAGTACACCCCGAAGTGAAAATGTCCAAATTGTGCCCAATTAGCCATTTTCCCTCCCCAGTGTCATGTGACTCGTTAGTGTTACAAGGTCTCAGGTGTGAATGGAGACAGGTGTATTAAATTTGTTGTTATCGCTCTCACACTCTCATACTGGTCACTGGAAGTTCAGCGTGGCATTTCATAGCAAAGAACTCTGAGGATCTGAAAAAAAAAAAAGAATTGTTGCTCTGCATAAAGATGGCCTAGGTTATAAAAAGATTGTCAACACCCTGAAACTGAGCTGCAGCACCATGGCCAAGACCATACAGCCGTTTAACAGGACAGGTTCCATTCGGAACAGGGCTCGACATGGTCGACCAAAGAAGCTGAGTGCACATGTTAAGCATCATATCCAGAGGTTGTCTTTTGAAAATAGATGTATGAGTGCTGCCAGCATTGCTGCAGATGTTGAAGGGGTGGGGGGGTCAGCCTGTCAGTGCTCAGACCACATGCCGGACACTGCATCAAATTGGTCTGCATGGTTGTCGTCCCAGAGGGAAGCCCCTTTTAAAGATGATGAACAAGAAATCCCACAAACAGTTTGCTGAAGACAATTCAATTCAGCTTTATTTACTTTTTTATTTGTAAAAAAGTATTTAGTCAGCCACCAATTGTGCAAGTTCTCCCACTTAAAAGATGAGAGAGGTCTCCAATTTTCATCATAGGTATACCTCAACTATGAGAGACAAAATGAGAAAAAAAATCCAGAAAATCACATTGAAGGATTTTTAAAGAAATTATTTGCAAATTATGGTGGAAAATAAGTATTTGGTCACCTACAAACAAGCAAGATTTCTGGCTCTCACAGACCTGTAACTTCTTCTTTAAGAGGCTCCTCTGTCCTCCACTCGTTACCTGTATTAATGGCACCTGTTTGAACTCGTTATCAGTATAAAAGACACCTGTCCACAACCTCAAACAGTCAGACTCCAAACTCCACTATGGCCAAGACCAAAGAGCTGTCAATGGACACCAGAAACAAAATTGTAGACCTGCACCAGGCTGGGAAGACTGAATCTGCAATAGGTAAGCAGCTTGGTGTGAAGAAATCAACTGTGGGAACAATTATTAGAAAATGGAAGACATACAAGACCACTGATAATCTCCCTCGATCTGGGGCTCCACGCAAGATTTCACCCCGTGGGGTCAAAATGATCACAAGAACGGTGAGCAAAAATCCCAGAACCACACGGGGGGACCTAGTGAATGACCTGCAGAGAGCTGGGACCAAAGTAACAAAGGCTACCATCAGTAACACACTACGCCGCCAGGGACTCAAATCCTGCAGTGCCAGACGTGTCCCCCTGCTTAAGCCAGTACATGTCCAGGCCCGTCTGAAGTTTGCTAGAGAGCATTTGGATGATCCAGAAGAGGATTGGGAGAATGTCATATGGTCAGATGAAACCAAATTAGAACTTTATTGTAAAAACTCAACTTGTCGTGTTTGGAGGAGAAACAACACCATACCTACTGTGAAGCATGGGGGTGGAAACATCATGCTTTGGGGCTGTTTTTCTGCAAAGGGACCAGGATGACTGATCTGTGTAAAGGAAAGAATGAATGGGGCCATGTATCGTGAGATTTTGAGTGAAAACCTCCTTCCATCAGCAAGGGCATTGAAGATTAAACGTGGCTGGGTCTTTCAGCATGACAATGATCCCAAACACACTGCCCGGCAACGAAGGAGTGGCTTCGTAAGAAGCATTTCAAGGTCCTGGAGTGGCCTAGCCAGTCTCCAGATCTCAACCCCATAGAAAATCTTTGGAGGGAGTTGAAAGTCTGTGTTGCCCAGCGACAGCCCCAAAACATCACTGCTCTAGAGGAGATCTGCATGGAGGAATGGGCCAAAATACCAGCAACAGTGTGTGAAAACCTTGTGAAGACTTACAGAAAACGTTTGACCTCTGTCATTGCCAACAAAGGGTATATAACAAAGTATTGAGATGAACTTTTGTTATTGACCAAATACTTATTTTCCACCATAATTTGCAAATAAATTCTTTAAAAATCAGACAATGTGATTTTCTGGATTTTTTTTTCTCATTTTGTCTCTCATAGTTGAGGTATACCAATGATAAAAATTGGAGACCTCTCTCATCTTTTAAGTGGGAGAACTTGCACAATTGGTGGCTGACTAAATACTTTTTTACCCCACTGTATATAGCGCCATTTCACAACAACAGTCATCTCATAGCACTTTAAACTGTAGGGGAAACCCCCACAATTGCAGAAAGACCCCAGCAATCAGGCAATCCCCTGTGAGCAAGCGCTTGGCGACGGTGGAGAGGAAAAATTCCCTTTTAACAGGAAGAAACCTCCAGCAGAATCAGGCTCGGGGAGGGGCAGTCATCTGCTGTGACTGGCTGGGGGGTGAGGGGATAGAGAAGATGAAAAGAACAGACATGTAGAGAGCAAACAGTACGGTGGGGATTCAATCTATCGGAGAGAACAAACAGATGTTAATAACCAGCAAAAAAAAAAAAAAAAAAAAAAAAAAAAATTCATTGAGAGTGAAGAAAGGAGTGAAGCCCAGTGCATTATTGGAGGTCCCCCGGCTGTCTAAACCTATTAGCAGCATAACTAAGGGAGGGTTAAGAGACAAATGATCCCTCCCCAATTGTAGGCTATATCAAAAAGGAAGGTTTTAACCCTATTCTTAAAAACAGAGATCGAGTCCGACTCCCAAATACAGATTGGCAGCTGGTTCCACAGGAGAGGAGCTTGATAAGTGAAGGCTCTGCCTCCCATTGTACTTTTGGAGATTCAAGGTATTACAAGTAATCCAGCATTTTGGGACCGTAGTGCTCTGTTAGGATAATAGGGTAGTATCAGATCTTTTAAATAAAAAGGAGCCTGATTATTGAGAGCTTTGCAAGTGAGAAGAAGGATTTTAAACTTAATTCTAAACTCTATGGGAAGCCAATGAAGGGAGGCCAGAACCGGACAGATATGATCTCTCTTTCTAGTACCTGTTAAAACTCTTGTTGCAGCATTTTGGATCAACTGAAGACTTTTTAAAAATGTTTTAGGACAACCTGATAATAAAGAGTTACAATAATCTAATCTAGAGCTAACAAAAGCGTGGATCAGTTTCTCAGCATCACTCTGAGACAAGATGTTCCTAATCTTGGCAATATTATGCAAATGATAGAAGGCAGTCTTAGAAACAAATTTAATATGTGAATTGAAAAACAGATCTTGATCAAAAATAACTCCAAGGTTCCTCACAGAACTATTAAGAGAAACAGTAACCACATCCAAACTAAGAGTTTGATTTGGAAAGGTATTTCTAAGTTTTTTTTGGACCAACTAGAATGACTTCAGTCATCTGAACTTAATAGCAGGAAATTACAAGTCATCCAAACTTTGATTTCCTTAAGACAGGCTTCTAACTTGGCTAATTGATTACTATCATCTGGCTTCGTTGACAAGTATAATTGTGTGTCATTGGCATAACAATGAAAATGTAAACAGTGCTTTCTAATGATGTTGCCTAACGGAAGCATATATAAACTAAAAAGAGTAGGGCCTAGCACAGATCCCTGTGGAACTCCATGACTGAGCTTAGAGTTGGAAAAAAACTCATTACTGACATGAACAAACTGAAGCCTATCAGACAAATAAGATCTAAACCACTGCAATGAAGTTCCATTAAGTCCAACATAGTGTTCTAATCTATCAAGTAGAATATTATGGTCGATAATATCAAAAGCTGCACTAAGGTCTAAAAGGACAAGTACAGAAACAAGTCCATTATCAGATACGATAAGGAGGTCATTAGCGACCTTCACTAAGGCTGTTTCAGTACTATGACGGATTCTAAACCCAGACTGAAACTCTTCAAATAAACCATTTCCCTGTAAGTGGTCAAATAATTGCGTAGCAACAACTCTTTTTAAGATTTCTGAAAGGAAAGGCAGGTTAGAGATTGGTCTATAGTTAACTAAAACTCCTGGATCCAGTGTTGGCTTTTTGATTAAGGGTTTAATTACAGCAATTTTAAAAGCCTGCGGTACATGGCCAGATATTAATGAAGAATTGATTATTTGAAGAATAGAGCTACTAATAAATGGGAAGACTTCTTTAAATAACCTGGTAGGAATAGGGTCTAAAAGACAAGTTGAAGGCTTGGATGAGGAAATTATTTTGTCTAACTCTAAAAGGTCAATTGGAGTAAACTCATCCAAACAGATATCAGTTGAAGGAGTTGTAGTAGTTACTGTATTTAAGTTAACGGTGGGAAGAATCTGATTGATTTTATCTCTAATAGATGAAATTTTATTATTGAAAAAGTTCATTAAGTCCTGACTAGTAAGCTCTAAGGGAATGCTACGATTGACAGAGTCCTGACTCTTTGTCAGCCTGGCTAAAGTGCTGAAAAGAAACCTGGGATTATTCTTGTTCTCTTCTATTAATGCAGAGTAATAACTTGTTCTAGCTTTTCTAAGAGATTTTTTATAAATTAAAAGATGATTTCTCCAAGCTAAATAGATTTCATCTAAATTAGTGGAGTGCCGTTTTCTTTCTAATTGACGAGTCTTCTGTTTTAAGCTACGAGTTTCTGTGTTGAACCAAGGAGTTAGAAATCTCTGATAAGACTTTTTCTTTTTTAAAGGGGCCACCAAGTCTAGAGTCTGATGCAGAGAAGCTGTTACACTATCTACCATGCTATCAATTACAGAAGGAGCAAGCTGTCTATAGCTTATTTCCATTGTGTTGACACATGGCATAGAGGAAACAATCTGCATAAATTTGGTAACATCATCTGAGAGGCATCTGCTGTAGTAATATTTTTCTTTAGGAGCCAAATAGTCAGAAATAGTAAAATCAAAGGTTAACAAACAATGGTCAGACAGTACAGGATTATGAGGAGACACTACCAGATTTTCTATTTCTATGCCATATATCAGAACAAGGTCCAGCGTGTGGTGGAGATAATGGGTAGAATTTCCTACTTTCTGAGAAAACCCCATCAAGTCTAATATTGAATTAAATGCCATATTAAGGCAATCACTATCTGCATCTACATGTATATTCAAGTTTCAGCACTAAATCTGCTGAGAATTAAGCAAATTTGGATAAAAACTCTGAGTCGGCTGAAGGAGGACGATAAACTATGGCAAATAAAAATTGGGTTTAACCTAAAATTGCTGACATGCCCGATACTGAGGACCAGGCCCTCAAAGGAATTAAAATGTGTTTTTTGCTTTACATTAACTAGTAATTTGGAATGGTACATTGTTGCTACTCCTCCTCCACGACCAGAACTTCTGGGATTTTTGACAGTTTAAATAACCAGAGGGAGTTGATTCATTTAAACCAACATAATCCTCTTGCCTTAGCCAAGTCTCTGTAAGGGACATTAAATCAGTCTGATGATCAATTAACAGATCATGGACTAGCAGAGACTTGGGAGTTAGAGACCTAATATTTAAGAAACCACATTTAATTTTTAAATTATGAGGAGGAAGAGAGGCCAAGTCATTAAATTTAGAGACTTCATGTTTAATTTGAGTTTGACCAGCTTTTTGTTTAATCACTTTGGGATGCTTATACATTATATTTTTTATATACTTTGGAGGGAGCAGACAATGATTCTCTGATGGGGAAGACAGGGGCTAAGTTGAGGGGTGGCGGATGAAGAGGAGCTGCAGAGAGGCGTGTAAGACTGCAACTCTGTTTGCTGGTCCCAACTCTGAGTTGTCAAGGTTTTGGAAATTTGGATAAAAATGATGCCAGATTGTTAGACAAAAGAGATGCACCATCCAAAGTGGGATGCACACCGTCTCGTCTAATAAGACCAGGTTTTCCCCAAAATGAGCTCCAATTGTCTATGTAGCCCACATTGTTTGCAGGACACCACACAGACAGACAGCGGTTGAAGGATGACAAGCGGCTAAACATGTAATCACTGGTCAGATTGGGGAGAGAATACTACAGAGGCAGACATTGTTTTGGCAAAGTCAAACACCGATTCCACATTAAGTTTTGTGACTTCCAACTGCCGGAATCAGATGCCGTTAATGCCGGCATGGATAACAATTGTGGAGTATTTACAGTTACTTTTAGCCAGCATTTTCAAATTTGATTCGATGTCGCCTGCTCTGGCCCCAGGAATGCATTTGACTATGGCCGCTGGAGTCTCTAGGTTCACGTTTCTGACTACAGAGTCGCCAGTGATCAGAGTTTTTTCCTCAGCGGGTGTGTCGCTGAGTGGGGAAAAGCAATTAGAAACATGAACAGGTTGGTGGTGAACCAGGGCCTTGCGGCTAGGCTTCCTTCTCACGTCACCAACCTCGCTGCTAAGGAGGACAGCTAACAGGCCGCCCTATGCTAAGGTGCTCCGCTGCAGCTAAGGGGCGTCCGTCATTATTAACTGGCACAGACGGTGTTTCAATGCAGTGGAGCCGGGATTCCAAATCAGACAACCTCGCCTCGAGCGCCCCAAAGAGACAACATTTATTACATTTACCATTATCACTAAAAGAGGCAGAGGTATAGCTAAACATCTGACACAGAGAGCACACCAGAGCAGAAGGGAAAGGAGAGCTAGTAGCCATAGCTAGAGGCTAACCCAAAGCTAACAAAAACACAGATGAAAGGTGAACACAAGGCTAAAGAGGGTGATTAGATGACACTGAGTGCACACACAGGTGCAAGAGGCTTGTTAAACAGAAGCGAGAGCTGACGGTAGATGGAAAAAAGTGATTAAAATACAATTAAAGGCAAAAATCCCCAGGAGATTGAGGAGAGCTAACCACAGAGCAAACCACACAGACAGCCAGCAACACAGGAAATAACGATACGTTACCACAGGAGGAACGTACAGCGCACACGTACAGCGCACACCAAGTGAAGACAAGCAGACTAAGGACATGTATTACTGGAACCATGTTCTGCGGTCTGATGAGACCAAGATAAACTTTTTTGGTTCAGATGGTGTCAAGTGTGTGTGGTGGCAACCAGGTGAACAGTACAAAGACAAGTGTGTCTTGCCTACAGTCAAGCATGGTTGTGGGAATGTCATGGTTTGGGGCTGCATGAGTGCTGCTGGCACTCGGGAGCTATAGTTCATTGATGGACCCATGAATGCAAATACGTACTGTGACATACTGAAGCAGAGCATGAGCCCCTCCCTTCAGAATCTGGGCCACAGGGCAGTATTCCAACATGATAATGACCCCAAACAAGCTTCCAAGACGACCACTGCCTTGGTAAAGAAACTGAGGGTAAAGGTGATGGACTGGCCAAGCATGTCTCCAGACCTAAACCCTATTGAGCATCTGTGGGGCATCTTCAAACAGAAGGTGGAGGAGTGCAAGGTCTCCTAACATCCACCAGCTCAGTGATGTTGTCATGGAGGAGTGGAAGAGGATTCCAGTGGCAACCTGTGAAGCTCTAGTGAACTCCATGCCCAAGAGAGTTAAGGCAGTGCTGGAAAATAATTGTGGCCACACAAAATATTGACATTTGGGCACAATTTGGACATTTTCACTTAGGGGTGTACTCACTTTTGTTGCCAGCAGTTTAGACATTAATGGCTGTGTGTTGAGTTATTTTGAGGGGACAGCAAATTTACAGTTATACAAGCTGTACACTGACTACATTGCATCAAAGTGTCATATCTTCAGTGTTGTCCCATGAAAAGATATAATAAAATATTTACAAAAATGTGAGGGGTGTACTCACTTTTGTGAGATACTGTAGCTAAATGCATTGATGATGTCACTCACTGCAAAACCATCACTGTTCATGCTAACCAGAAGCCATGGATGACTGCAGAGGTCCACAGGCTCCTGCCCAGGACACAACCTTCAGGGCCGGTGACACCGCAGGACTAACAACAGATAGGGCCAACATATCCCGTGATATCAAGGAGGCAAAACGACAGTTCAGCAAGAAAATATCCGGCCACTTCAGCAACACCAGAGATGCACAGTCTGTCTGGCGTGGCATACAGATCCTCACCAACTACAAACCTCCACCTCAGACCTGCGCGAGTGACATCTCACTGCTTAACAGAAAAAAAATGACTTCTTTGGCTGCTTTGAAGCACAAAGCAGTACATCAGCAAAGCAGACCACTCCTCCCCCAGATGAGCAGGCTATAAGTCTGGATCTGGCCAGTGTGAAGAGGACCCTCTCCAGGATCAACCCATGCAAGGTAGCTGGACCAGACAATATACCAGGTTGCATTCTGAAGGACTGTGTGGGGGAGCTCAAGAATGTCCCTGCCAACATCTTCAATATCTCCCAGAGTCAAGCTGTTGTCCCCATGTGCTTCAAAACTGCTACCATAATACCAGTCACAAAGAATTCCATCCCATCGATTACCAACCCATAGCACTGACCTTCATCATAATGAAGTGTTTTGAGCGGCTGGTCATGCAGAACATCAAGTTAACCCTCCCTCCCTCCCTCCCATGATCCATCTCAGTTCACATACAGGTCAAGGGGCAGTGCGGTGGCGCAGTGGTTAGCACTGTGGCAGCACAGCAACTTACCCTTGGCCATGGGATCCCTGGTTTGATCCCAGCCCCTGACCAACAGTGATCTGTGTTCAGTTTGCATGTTCTCCCTGTGTCTGCGTGGGTTTACTCCGGAAGTTCTCTGGTTTCCTCCCACAGGCCAAAAACATGCAGGTTAGATTAACTGGAGACTCTAAAAGTGGCCCTAGGTGTGAATGTGTGTGTGAATGGTAAAGGGATAGCGCCGTACCGTGGCTGCTTCAACCATCCAGGTGGATGCCCTCAATTTCCCCTCTGGGGATCAATAAAGTATACAAAATCAAACAAACAAACAAAAAAATCAAACAGATCCACAGAATATGCCATCGGTGCTGCTCTCCATCCAGTCCTCACCCACCTGGACTCAAAGAACCCCTTCATGTGAATGCTTTTTCTTGGACTTCTGTTCAGCATTCAGCACAATCATCCCCCAGTACCTAATTCAAAAACTCAAACACTTGGTACTCAAAACCTCTCTCTATAACTGGGCGCTGGACTTTCTCACAGGGAGGTCACAGAATGTGCGGGTCAGCAGCAACACCTCCAAGACCATTACACTGAGGACAAGGGCCCCACAATGGTGCATACTCAGCCCGCTGCTCTTCACCCTGCTGACCTATGAATGCGTACCAGCCTACAGAACCAACCATATCACCAAGTTTGTGGATGACATGATGGTGGTGGGCCTCATCACCAACAATGAAGAGGTCAAATACAGAAATGAGGTGAGCCAACTGGTCCAGTGGAGTAAAGACAATAATCTCTTCCTGAACATGGGAAAATCCAAGGAAATTGTGGTCGACTTCAGGAGAGGACACACACAGCATCCCCCTCTGGTCATCGATGAAGCAACTGTGGAGAGGGTGAGCAGCACCAAGTTCCTGGGGGTGCACATCTCTGAGGACCTCTCCTGGTCCAACAACACCACATCACTAGCCAAGAAGGCTCAAACTTGCCTCTTATTTCCTCTGCAAACTGAGAAGAGCACGAGTCCCACTCTCCATCATGTGCTCATTCTACCGGGGTACCATTGAGAGCATCCTCCCAAGCTGCATCACAGTGTGGTATGGAAGCTGTACCGTCTCCAGCCAGAAGACACTACAATGCACAGTGAACGCAGCCAGCAAGATCATCAGTGCCCCTCTGCCCCCCTCTCAGACATCTACCACATCTGCCTCACCCGCAGAGCCATCAACATTGCAGGTAACACCGCACGGCTCTACTTTTTCTGTATATAGGATTGCTGGGTTTTATCTTTTATCATTATTTGCACTACGGGTAGCATTACTGTACATAGACTGCTGTTGTTGTTTTCATCCTTATTCCTTCTTCTCTTATATATTGCGCACAGCACTGACAGAGAGAAACAGCATTTCAATTCTCCTGTATGTCCTGTATGTATAGAAGCATTGACAAATAAAAATCTTT
Organism: Pholidichthys leucotaenia; assembly: GCA_020510985.1. Classification (NCBI taxonomy): domain Eukaryota; kingdom Metazoa; phylum Chordata; class Actinopteri; order Cichliformes; family Pholidichthyidae; genus Pholidichthys; species Pholidichthys leucotaenia. The sequence continues at coordinate 191,871,091 of CM035843.1, read as the reverse complement.
GAATCTTTGAAATTTACTCCAAAAAAAGGCAAATTTGTTGGGAAAAAAGCTATAAATTTACAGGGGAAAAAGGTCCCAGATTTAAGGGGGAAAAAGAATGAAAATTAACAAGAAAAAAAGCAAATTTATCAGAAAAAACATTGCACATTTAATGAGAAAAAAGTTTCAAGTTAAAGAGAAAAATCATTTTAAGTCATTGAATTCTCCATAAAAAAGAAAAAAAAATGCTGAGGGTGACCTTGTTAGCTTTGGGTGCCCTCTAGTGGCTCTGGGGTCCCATTGCATTTGGATAATCTGCTCTATGGGCATAAACAGGTCTGGATGGGAGAAGCAGTCACACTGATTTTATTAAACCAACATTTATCACCATGCTAACAACAACATGGACCGTAGACGCACGTGGGCGTGGGGTTTCCAGTGGCCTCGCAGGGCAGCTTGATGTCCTCCAAGGAAAAGACCGTGTACGACGTTGGCATCTCCGTCAGCTCTGGAGGCTGTAACACTGAAAACACACATGTCATAAACACCAAACTTCATGAAAACCAAACATCACAGGACATATGACTACAATGCTAATGCAAGATTTGGTCCTCACAGGTAAAATGGGTCTCCACCAGGTGAGGACCCTACCATGATAGGATATCTCTCTCTCTCTCTCTCTCTCTCTCTCTCTCTCGTGCGCATGCGTGGGCGTTTGTGGGAGCAGGGGTGTGGAGTGGTGTCGAGTGAGTACTTTAAACTTTGTATTTTCTAACTTTTTCTCTATCTTGTGTGTTTGAGGTGTGTGTGTTTAATATAGTGGGTTGAGTGTGTGTGTGCTGGGGTGTGAGTGTTGGAGTGAGTGTGTTGGGGAACGGTAGCTTCTGCTGCCGGTTTTTCCCAGCCGGCATCATGCCGGTGATTGATGGTGGTGTGGAGTTTGAGCGCTTGACCCGGCGTCATGGTGTGAGAATCCTCCCGACAGTTCCCTGTTCTGTGGAGGAGGCCAGCCTCGCTGTAGGACAGGTGGTTGGGCATGGCAGCATAAAATCAGCATCGAGGATGAACAGCGCAATTGTGATCTTTCTGGATTCGACTGAGAAAGCTGATCAGGTGGTGGCACAGGGAGTGGTCATAGGTGACACTTTTACTCCCGTTTTACCGCTGGCGAATCCGTCTAGGAGGATCACCATCTCAAACGCTCCTCCTTTCGTTAAAAATGATCAGCTGATTAGAGAGTTGTCCCGTTTTGGCCAGGTTGTGTCCCCTATCAGAATGGTCTCTCTGGGTAGTAAATCACCCCTGCTGAAGCATGTTGTATGTCATAGGAGGCAGTGTTTCATGGTGTTGAAAGACAGCTCTGCTGAACTGAACGCGTCTTTTAATTTCAGGATTGATGGCTTTAGCTACTTGGTGTTTGCAACATCTGAAACCATGAAGTGTTTTGCGTGTGGCGGAGAAGGCCATCTTATTAGGTCATGTCCTGAAAAGGCGAACACAAAGAGCACTGGCGGTAAGAAAGGTGACGCCGCTGTTTCTGGTGGTCCGGAGGGTAGCGCTACATGTGGTGCGGCGGATGCCGCTGCGGCGCCCGCTTCTGCTGGGGCGGTCGTGGCCGCGACTGCGGCCGCATCCGCGTCCGCGGCCGCGTCCGCTTCTACTTCTGCGGGGGCGTCCGCGTCCGCGTCCGCATCCGCGTCCGCTGGGGCGGCCGCGGCCGCCTCTGCTGGGGTGGCCGCGGCGGGCGCGGTAGTTGTCCCCCCAAACAGTGATGGTGGGGAATTTCTGTCTGGCGGCAGCTCTGATCATTGTGACGAGCCTGTCGCCCGGGGTAGACAGGTGGAGGGTGTAAGTAAAAGTGCAGTTAAACGAAGGAACGTGAATGAACAGACTTTGCAGGCGGGGGAGGAGCGGTTTGAGGCTGTAGCGGACACACAGAGCAAACACTGCATGACAAACGTTGCGTTTCATGAAGAAATGCAGGAATGTAGTTTTGTTGAAGAGGATCCTTTTAAAGCTGCGCAAAAAAGGAAAAGTGCGGAAAACTTGCAGAGCTCTGCTAAATCTAGTAGGGTTGGGAATTTAGATTTACTGAATGAGAGCGCTTCTGACGAAAGTGGAGATGAGTCTGAACTGATGCAGACGCAGACGCAGGAGGAGCAAAGCTCCTATTGTTTTGCTAAAATTAGACAATTTCTCCAGGTGACTAAGGGGAGCAGAGCTGTGAAAGTGGAAAATTACTTTCCAGATCTGGAGTTATTTGTGGCATCAGCTCGCAAGCTGATGAAACCGAATGATGGGAATGAGACTTTTACTGATCAGGAAATTTTTCGTTTAAAGAAACTGGTTGTCAAACTGAAATCACAAATTACTAACAGTCATGTTGACTCTTAGTTTGTTTCTTCCCTTTTATGCTATGTGTGTGTTTTTTTACTGTACCTTATTTTTATCCTTTTTAATGCCCCACCTTAGAATTGGCACTCTTAATATTAACGGGGCCAGGGATGATGTAAAAAGGGCCTCTTTATACAAGCTTTTTAATTTAAAGGCACTTGACGTGCTGATGGTCCAGGAGACTCACAGCACTGTAGACATTGAGTGCCAGTGGAGAAAAGAGTGGGATGGCTGCATTTTTTTTAGCCACAAATCCAATAATAGTGGAGGGGTGGCTGTACTTTTCTCTCGGGGTTGTGTGCCTGTCTCTTATGAGGTAGAAGAGGTGGTGAAAGGACATGTACTCTTGCTAAAGGTACAGCTTGAAAATGTAAACTTGGTTCTTATAAACGTGTATGTGCCAACCCAGAGAGCAGAAAGGATCAGGGTCTTTAATATGCTATCAGATACGGTTAGATCCTGTAATCCAAATAGTTTTTTATTTCTGGGGGGTGATTTTAACTGTACATTAAACCACAGACTGGACAGGAACCATCAGGAACCTCACCCTGCTTCTGCCAATAGGCTGAGGGAACTAGTGAAGGCGCATGAAATGGCCGATGTGTGGAGATCACATCATGGGGACCAGAGGCAGTACACCTGGAGCCATGCTAAAGATAACCTCTTATCTATGGCTAGGTTAGACCGTTTCTATGGTTTTAAACACCAAATGAGTGTTTTTAAAAATAGTTGTATCTGTCCTGTTGGTTTCACTGATCACTGCCTGCTGATTTGTTCTGTTTTCATTGAAAATGTAAAGTGTAAGAGTGCTTTTTGGCATTTTAATAATACACTTTTAAATGATGTGTTTTTTAAGGGAGTTTTTCATGATGTATGGAAGTCACACAGGGAACAAAAACCCTCTTTTAGTTCTCTCCAATTGTGGTGGGATTTTGGTAAGGCCCAGATAAAACAACTCTGCCAACAGTACACTCAAAATGTCACTCGTAGCTTGACCCAATCCTTGAAAGTTCTGGAGACTGAGGTGGTAGAACTAGAGGAGTTGCTCAGTTCTACAGGAAAACAGGAGCACTTAGAGGCTCTCAAGTCAAAAAGGTCAGCCTTGGCTAGCTTGCTAGGGGTCACCGCACAGGGTGCTCTGGTCCGCTCACGCTACATGGATGTAGCTCTGATGGACTCGCCCTCCCAGTACTTTTTTGGACTGGAGGGGAAAAATGGACAGAGAAAGCTCATTCACTCCTTGTTGGGCGATGACGGGAGAACAATCTCCACAGCAGCAGAGATCAGGAAACACGCTGCTAGCTTTTACAGTGAATTGTTTAGAGCAGAGTGGAGGGAGGACACGTCACTGGGCCAGGTTTTCCTTGATGGTCTTCCAGTGCTCTCAGAGGACCTTGTTGCAGGCTTGGATGCTCCACTGTCTCTGTCTGAGCTGCATACGGCGCTAATGAGCCTCCAGAATGGAAAATCACCAGGCATAGATGGTCTCTCTGTGGACTTTTTTAAGGAATTCTGGCCCCTGCTTGGTCCAGACCTGCTGGAGGTTCTCCAAGATAGCTTGGAAAGGGGGACCCTACCCACGACCTGCAGGAGGGCCATCATCACACTGTTGCCGAAAAAGGGGGACCTCCAGAGCCTAAAGAACTGGAGGCCAGTCTCTCTGCTCTGCACAGACTACAAGATTCTCTCAAAAGCTCTGGCCCGAAGACTGAGAAAGGTGATGAGCGAGCTCATTCATGTAGACCAGACTTACTGTGTGCCTGGCAGGCTGATTAGTGACAACGTCACTTTAATTCGGGATATTTTGGAGGTCTCTGGTTCATTGGCGGTAGAAACTGGTTTGATTTCAATTGACCAGGAAAAGGCGTTTGATCGGGTTGAACACCAATATTTATGGACAGTTTTAACAGCTTTTGGGTTCAGCCCAGGCTTCATAGCCAGGATACGGGTCTTGTACAGTGACATTGAGAGTGTGCTGAAGATAAATGGGGGCCTGTCTGCCCCTTTAAAAGTCCAGAGGGGGCTCCGGCAGGGCTGCCCTCTCTCAGGGATGCTGTACTCCCTCGCCATAGAGCCTTTGCTTCACTGCCTGAGAAGGGATCTATCAGGAGTTACTTTTCCTGGCTGTGACACCACGTTCAAGCTGTCGGCCTATGCAGATGATGTAGTCATTCTGCTAAACAAGCAGAGTGACATTGACGTTCTGGTTAGGAGTGTCAATCTTTTTGGCCAACTTTCCTCTGCAAAGATAAACTGGGGAAAAAGCGAGGCTCTGATGGTGGGGGAGAAACTAGAAAATCAGCTTACGCTGCCGGGTGGGTTGATTTGGAAAAAAGGAGGTTTTAAGTATCTTGGTGTCTTTATTGGAAATCAGCAGTTTGAGCAAAAAAATTGGGATGGGGTCATAGAGAAAATTAACGGGAGACTAAACAAGTGGAAGTGGCTAATGCCAAGAATATCTTTTAGAGGAAGAGTGCTCATTTTAAATAATCTTGTTTCCTCATCCCTGTGGCACCGCCTCATGTGCATGGACCCCCCTGCTGGTTTGTTGTCCAAAATTCAGTCTGTTTTGGTGGACTTTTTTTGGGGGGGTGGACTCCACTGGGTTCCTCAAGCCCTGTTATTTCTTCCCAAAGAGGAGGGGGGGCAAGGAGTGATTCATTTAGCTAGTAGAGGTGCTGCTTTTAGACTGACTTTCATACAGAGACTGCTGACGGGCCCCCAGGACCTGGTATGGAGGCCTTTGGCCTGTGTTATTTTACAGAGAGTCCTTGGGCTTGGGCTAGACCTCCCTGTGTTTTTAATGGATTTTAAGAACTCTAATGCACTGTCTTTACCCAGTTTTTACCGCAGTCTCTTTTCAGTGTGGACTCTTTTTAAAAAACAAAGAGGGCCATGCGATTCCCTCTACTGGTTGTTGAAGGAGCCGCTGGTTTTTGGTGGTCGCCTTGGTGTCCTGCCGGGAGTTGGAAGGACCTTCCTTGATAGGCTGTGTTCCAGGAACATTCTCACTCTGAAGCAAGTGGTGGAACTGGCTGGTCCTGGCCTCAACAACGCCTCAGCTTTAGCAGCTCATCTTGGTGTCAGGTCGAATCGTTTCATCGATGGTCTTCTTGCACACTGGAAACAGGAGCTTCATGGACTTGAGCACTCCCTACTCTTGGACTTTTGCAATGGCACGCTGCAGCCAGAAAGCACTGACCCCTTTCCCTCTCTCACGCTCTATATGGACTTTGACGTCGCTCCTTGCTCCTTACTGGCATTCTGTGCTCCCACTGGTGTGGACTTTGGAGGAGCCAGTGGTAAGGCACTCTACAGACTGGTGGTGATGGCACTCAACAGGGACCGATTGAACACCTGTGTGGACACTCCTTGGAGAGCCTATTTTAAACTAGGAAAAGGGCATCGGCCTGCCTGGAGGGCTCTTTACAAAGCCCCTCTCCCTAAGAGGCATGGAGACTTACAGTGGAGGGTCCTGCATGGTATTATAGCTGTCAATGCTTTTGTTTCTGTGATTAACAGCAGTGTCAGTGATCAGTGTGTTTTTTGTTCCTCTAGGGAGACAGTTTTTCATTGCTTTATTGAATGTCAGCGCCTGAGTGGCCTCTTTGAACTTCTCACAAAACTTTTTCATATTTTTAAGGAAGTTTTCTCTAAGCAGGTTTTCATTTGTGGTTTTATGTACAATCGTCGTTTTAAGCAGAAGTGTCAACTACTGAACTTTGTTTTAGGGCAGGCAAAGTTGGCTATCTATGTAAGCCGGAGAAGAAAACTTGAAAATGTTGAGAATGATGTTGATGTCAAAATTTTATTTGTGAGGCTACTTAAAGCCAGAATCAGGCTGGACTTTCAGTTTTTTATGGGGAATGGGGATGTGGAAGGTTTCAGGACCCTCTGGTCCCTGGAGAATGTCCTCTGTTCAGTTCATGATGGACAGCTTTTTTTGGGGCGTTTTTTGGGGGATTAATTTTCTGTGTAACATAGCATGATATAGAAATTGTATTGACTGATGGACAAGTGTGTTTATCAAAGATCCTTTAAAAATCAAAAATCTCTCTCTCTCTCTCTCTCTCTCTCTCTCTCTCTCTCTCTCTCTCTCTCTCTCTCTCTCTCTCTCTCTCTCTCTCTCTCTCTGTCTAATGAAATCTCTTGAGAAAAGCAAATCAAAACAAAGAGCTGACTGAGATCACCTGGGATTGTTCAGAGCGTCAAACTAATTCATGTTTCCTAGCTTATATTTATTTTCTTCTAATGGATTGAAACCACATTCAGTCAATTATCCCACATAAGTACCACCATAAGTACTGCAGTGAAAAATGTAACAGAAACACAGAAAACACCATTTCAGTTATTACAATAACTCAGACCTGCTCACCCAACACTGTAGAAAGAAACAGAAACTGGAGCTACATTATTGACTCAGTTTCAGCAATATTTTATTTTAAAGAGCCGAGCACATCTTCAACCTGAGCCTGAAGCTGGGGAGGGTACCACAGCTCTGGAAAACATCTTGTGTTGTACTTGTATCAAAGACTTCCCACCCCAGAGACTTGAACAGCTACAGACCAGTGGCCCTCACTTCTCACCTGATGAAGACCCTGGAGAGACTGCTCCTTGCTCACCTCTGCCTCCTGGTGGAACCAGCGATTAATCCACTCCAGTTCACCTACCAGCATGGCATCGGGGTGGAGGATGCGGTGATCTTCCTCCTACACTGTTTCCTGTCACACCTGGAGAAGCCTGGGAACACGGTGAGGATCATGTTCTTTGACTTCTCCGGTGCTTTCAACACCATCCAACTGATGATCCTGAAGGAAAAGCTACTGTGTGCAGGGGTGGACCAGCACCTGTCATCGTGGATCCTGGACTACCTCACAAACCGGCCACAGTTTGTGAGAACCCAGGATTGTGTGTCCACCATGATCATCTGCAGTACGGGGGCCCCCCAGGGAACAGTTCTGCCTCCCTTCCTGTTCACCCTTTATACTGCAGACTTCTCACACAGCACAACACACTGCCATCTACAGAAGTTCTCTGACGCCTCTGTGATCGTTGGCCTCATCTCCAACGGAGATGAAGCTGAGTACAGAGGACTTATCCAGGACTTTGTGGACTGGTGCCATCGGAACTGCCTCCAGATCAACGTGAGGAAAACTAAGGAACTGGTGGTGGACTGCCGCAGGCGAGAACAGCCTCTCACAGCACCAGTAAACATCCAGGGAACAGACATTGAGATGGTGACCTCCTACAAGTACCTGGGTGTTCATTTGAACAATAAACTAGACTGGTCACACAATACCGACACACTCTACAAGAAGGGACAGTGCAGGCTGCTCCTACTGAGGAGGCTCAGGTCTTTTGGTGTACAAGGGGTGCTCCTGAAGACCTTCTACGATTCGGTGGTGGCACCAGCCATCCCATTTGGAATGGTCTGCTGGGGCAACGGCATCACAGCAGCCAACAGGAAGAGACTGAACAAACTGATCAAGAAAGCTAGCTTTCTCTGCTCTGGGGCAGCGCCTCGACCCAGTGGAGGAGATAGGAGAGAGGAGGATGGTGGCTAAGCTGTCATCTCTGCTGGAGTCCGAGTCTCACCCTATGCAGGACATACTGAACACACTGAGGAGCTCATTTAGCAGTAGGCTACATCCTCCTAGGTGCGCGACTGAGAGGTTTCGCAGGTCCTTCCTACCTACAGCTGTCAGACTTTATAACCTAAGCAGGGCTGCTCATAGGGGTCGTAAAAAAATGTAACAACCTAATAGTATTGAATGCAAAAGACACAACAAACTTGCACAATAATGGTCCCCTCCATTATACAACTAGGACAATATCAATCGCTACGGAGGGTGACAACTAGGCTGATTCAAATACATAATATGCTGTATGGGTACATATTCATACTATGTGGGGTAACTAAATAGACCATTATGCTGTTTATTCCATCTAGCTACAATGCTCGGCACTGTGTATATATATATACTGTATATCTATATGTATATATGTATATTCACTGCTCTTATTATTTTATCTTCTAAATTATTGCTCTGAGTGTTGCTATCCCTGTGCTGTTGCAATCCTGGAATTTCCCCATTGTGGGACTAATAAAGGCTTATCTTATCTCATCTTATCTACTTTGCTTTTTGGAGTTTCCCTTTATTTTACTGTGTTCTGTAGGATTCCTGTGACATATGATCTGTAAAGTCAAACAGGCCAAAGTTCCCCTGCACAGGAGTTCTCCTGTCCCACAGAATCTAGGACTACAGAGCTGTCTGAAACGCATCATTTGGACTGGTTGTTCTCTTCTGTGAGGTTATCGTGTCATTACTGAACAGACCTGATACAGATCTGCCTTTTGGATAATCTGGTACACCCTCTCCCAGTGTTGCCAACTTGGAGCTTTTGTTGTTAAAATTGGCAATTTTTCAGCCCCCCTTGACGAGTTTTTTGTCAAATGCGACTAGCGACAAATGTTATGACTTTTCCAGGTATTATCAAAAGACTTTTCTGGTGTTTTGGACACTGACGTGAAAGTGCATGATTGCTCTGCAGTTATCATCAACAAGCAGTGGGTGGTACTGTGAGGCTCTCCTGTCCCCTTCCCATCCCAAAGCAGCCAATCACAGGTGGTCTCAGTCAGTCTCACAGTAGCCTCGTGCAGCATCAGTGTTGCAGTTACAATAAATTAATAGTTTTTTTTTTTCAGAACTGAAATGTCTGGTACCAAGTGAATGCTGCAGCAGCAGCAAAGTGCTTTAGCCTTCTTCCCAGCAACAGGTTGAAGCCATCCATTAAATATACACGGAACGGTATAACACCAAGGCAGGGCAGGGCGATAAAGCTGCTGTGATCGCCCTGGCAGGTTGCCTTTTTTCTTACCAGCGTCTGTGTCAGTGCTGCAGGACTCTTGTTTTTTTTCCCCTCTGAGTCCATACTCATGTTCACTTTTTATGTTTGCTGTGGTGCTCGTATAGTAAAGAAACATGAGCTGAGTGCTGCTGATGTGACTGACTGGCAGTGGCAGACAGTGAGGAGGAGCCAGCCAGCCCAGGTATGAGCTGATCGATTAAGAGCAAGCTTCAGTTTCTGGTGATGTGTGGGTGTTCACGTAAATAAAAACTTTTTTTTGGGGGGGGGGGGGGGGGCGCATGGAAATGCCAAAACTATCATATTTGGCCTTTTTAAAATGTTTGATTGTATATTGTATAGCCCCTAAAACTATCGTATATTTAGCAACAAAACTGTGCAGCGGTCAGAGGAGAGGAGATCTACACCATTCGGGTCCAGATTGCGCATGTGCAAACCCCCCACCAAACCTGCCCTGTTTTACAGAGTGGGATACAAATGTTTCTTCACTGTCAGGTAGTGATGGCCTATTTAAATGGCAAAATGAAAACAAAGAAACCAAGAATCAACAGAAGAAAGTTAATTTGTAGTTCTAAACATACAGTGGGGTAAAAAAGTATTTAGTCAGCCATCAATTGTGCAAGTTCTCCCACTTAAAAGATGAGAGAGGTCTCCAATTTTCATCATAGGTATACCTCAACTATGAGAGACAAAATAAGAAAAAAAAAAAATCCAGAAAATCACATTGAAGGATTTTTAATGAATTAATTGGTAACTTCCTCGGTAAAATAAGTATTTGGTCAATAACAAAAGTTCATCTCAATACTTTGTTATATACCCTTTGTTGGCAATGACAGAGGTCAAACGTTTTCTGTAAGTCTTCACAAGGTTTTCACACACTGTTGCTGGTATTTTGGCCCATTCCTCCATGCAGATCTCCTCTAGAGCAGTGATGTTTTGGGGCTGTCGCTGGGCAACACAGACTTTCAACTCCCTCCTAAGATTTTCTATGGGGTTGAGATCTGGAGACTGGCTAGGCCGCTCCAGGACCTTGAAATGTTTCTTACGAAGCCACTCCTTCGTTGCCCGGGCGGTGTGTTTGGGGTCATTGTCATGCTGAAAGACCCAGTCATGTTTCATCTTCAATGCCCTTGCTGGTGGAAGGAGGTTTTCACTCAAAATTTCACGATACATGGCCCCATTCATTCTTTCCTTTACACGGATCAGTCGTCCTGGTCCCTTTGCAGAAAAACAGCCCCAAAGTATGATGTTTCAACCCCCATGCTTCACTGTAGGTATGGTGTTCTTTTTCCTCCAAACACGACAAGTTGAGTTTTTACCAAAAAGTTCTATATCCAAATGCTCTATAGCAAACTTCAGACGGGCCTGGACATGTACTGCCTTAAGCAGGGGGACACATCTGGCACTGCAGGATTTGAGTCCCTGGCGGCGTAGTGTGTTTCTGATGGTAGCCTTTGTTACTTTGGTCCCAGCTCTCTGCAGGTCATTCACTAGGTCCCCCCGTGTGGTTCTGGGATTTTTGCTCACCGTTCTCGTGATAATTTTGACCCCACGGGGTGAGATCTTGCGTGGAGCCCCAGATCGAGGGAGATTATCAGTGGTCTTGTATGTCTTCCATTTTCTAATAATTGCTCCCACAGTTGATTTCTTCACACCAAGCTGCTTACCTATTGCAGATTCAGTCTTCCCAGCCTGGTGCAGGTCTACAATTTTGTTTCTGGTGTCAATTGACAGCTCTTTGGTCTTGGCCATAGTGGAGTTTGGAGTCTGACTGTTTGAGGTTGTGGACAGGTGTCTTTTATACTGATAACGAGTTCAAACAGGTGCCATTAATACAGGTAACGAGTGGAGGACAGAGGAGCCTCTTAAAGAAGAAGTTACAGGTCTGTGAGAGCCAGAAATCTTGCTTGTTTGTAGGTGACCAAATACTTATTTTCCACCATAATTTGCAAATAAATTCTTTAAAAATCCTTCAATGTGATTTTCTGGATTCTTTTTTTCTCATTTTGTCTCTCATAGTTGAGGTATATCTATGATAAAAATTGGAGACCTCTCTCATCTTTTAAGTGGGAGAACTTGCACAGTTGGTGGCTGACTAAATACTTTTTTGCCCCACTGTTTTTAGGGTGTTTTTTTACTCACTTTTTGTCTCTCCCGTGACATTCTTCTCTACTACAGCATCCATTACAATTACATGCAAATGACCAGTTATGCAAATTAGTTGATGACATCATTTATTGACTTTTGTTGACTTTTAGGACAGCCAATTGCTACTTTCGTTACTGAGGAGTTGGCAACAGTGCCCTCTCCTTGGAGGAGAACAGGAAGTTTAACACTGAGCCTCGGCGCTCACTACAGTGCAGCTAGATTAGCTCGTGCCAGTTAGCTCAGGAGCCTGACCGTTGTTTTTAGAGCACTTCTCTGTAAATTCCATTTACCCCACTAGACATCCCAGGTCCCTACTAATTCATTAATTCACAGTTGGGAATATAAGGTTCGTCACTCTGGCCTGTATTGTTATTTTTCGACAGTATGACCTACAGTAAGTAACTGGTCTATTAGCATGGCTAGCTCAGTGACACAAATCAATATGACAAGGGATATTATGGCTCTTTTTCATAAATTGTAGTCACCATACTAGAATAACTGGTTCATTAGTCTACTGTCAGTTACACATCTTGTGCCATTCTGGCTTATTTTGTTTTATTTTAACCATAGTGGCCGGGTAGAATTGAATGCTAACATTAGCTAGCCCCAGCCGAGACTTTTGAGTGACTTCAAGGTTGACCTCAAACTGAGAGCTGAGTCCACTAGCCTAGCCGCTAGATGTCAGTTTATGTCTTTTTTCTATATGTTCTGTCCAACATCTCTAGGTACTGTTTTCCCAGCTGGATCATCTACCAATCCTTAACGATAGATTTCTGGACACCTCAGTTAGCAGAAGTTGGCTGCTTTTACCAGCGTTAGCCATTCACTAATTAAAGGTTGTTTCTGTGCTTATTACAAGGACATACAAGGTCACAACCCACTCAAACTACACATCCCTATATCCAATAAAGTTTCTTTTGGGCTTTTAAACTCTAATATTCAACCAGTACTTAGTATATTATTTAGTCCAACAACTGAAGCTGAATGTTAGCATTAGCATCAAACAAGGGTATCATCATCAAAACACGTCAGAGAAACAGCGACAGAGGGAGGGTGGGCTGAACAACAATTCATTAACATTTAAACAATATGTTGTTAAAGCAGCCTGTTTTTGATGGGCTCCTTCCCCATGTGAAAAATGGTGCTGCAGTAATTAAACCCTAAGGTGTTCTGTCACAGACATTTCACTGACACCTCCCGTGAGCTGTGTTGACATGTAGAACAAGTGCATTGTAGGAGCACTTTGGTGTGGCCTACAAGCTGAACAATTCAACAGAAAAACCAGGTTGTCTAAGTGTGCACACCCTTAAACTATTACTCTGTCAAAGGCATTTTAGCAGGGGTGTGCACACTTTTATACCCACTGTAGTTGTTTATCAAAATGTAGCATAAATGTAACATAAATTAATATTTCTATTCTTTTTATATATATTTCTGGCTTTTGTTGATCCATCCATCCATCTTCTCCCACTTAATCCTTTTTAGGTCGGGGGTGGGGGGGGGGGGCTGGAGCCTATCCCAACATCTTTGGGCGAGAGGCAGGGTACACCCTGGACAGATCGCCAGTCCATCGCAGGCTTTTGTTGATTCTCATATTTATTTAATTCATGTTTAAGTTCATATTCAGTTCAATTGCATAGATTTCTAAATGTATTTATTCACAGATCTCTCAGAGCAACACCTTATGATGGATATTTTCATTCAGAAGATGCTGCCCAGTCAATTACTGTATATCACATTTCACAAATTCATTAACACATACAGTATAGTTACTTTCTGTACTATTTAGGTGGCATTTAAACGATTAAAAAATGCAGTATTATTAATTTTGGCAGTTGTCAAAGATTTACAAAAAAAAGTTGAAAATTTACTAGAAAAAAAATAGCAAATTTAGGGCAAAAAATTGTAAATTTACAAGATCAAAGGCCACATATTTACAGGGGGAAAGGCTGAAAATCTTTGAGAAAAAAGTTGACAATTTACAAGAAAAAATTGCAAATTTACAGTATGATGAAAAAGTAGTGAATTTGAATCAATAAAAGATATTAATTTACAAGAGAGTCACAAATTTATGCAAAGGTTGTAATTTAAAATTTTAATTTACAATGTATAAAAAGGTCACAAATGTAGGAGACAAATTTGTAAATTTACAAGAAAAAAGTCAGATTTATGGAAAAAGTGTTGAAAATATATGAGGAAAAAAGTTACAAATTTACTAGAAAAAATAAATTTGCAAGGAAAAATGTTGTAAATTTACAAGAAAAAAGTCATATTTATGGGAAAAAGGATGAAGTTTTATGAGGAAAAGCTTGGAAATTTACTAAAAAAATAGCAACTTTGTAAGGAAAAACTTGTACATTTACAAGAAAAGTCAGATTTATGAGGAAATAAAGCTGAAAATTTATGAGGAAAAAAGTTACAAATTTACTGGAAAAAAAATGACAAATGTAGGGAAAAAAGTCATAAATTTACAATAAAAAAGATCACAGATTTAAGGAAAAAATAATGAAAATTTGTTGTGGTCTGTCCTACATGTTTTTTTTAAAATTTATTTTGATACTTTATTAATCCCAGAGGGAAATTCAGGATCTTATGATCTTGAACTTGAGCTTCTGCCAAAATGTGATTATTCCTTAAATTTTGTTTTAATTAAGGATAATTGCAGCTAAATACCTGATATGTGTGGAGAAATGTAAGTATTTATAAAAAAAAAATTTCAAAAATCAATAAAGCGCTGGTGAGCAGGTCTTGGTTTTCAGTGCCGGGCAGCTGCAGGGGACGATGGAGGACACTGAGACAGCACAGGGAGGACAGATTTATGGAAGCAAAATAAAAGAGGAATGACGTCACAGAGTCACTTACTGTTCTCCATTATATCTGATCGTCCATGTGGAAGCAGCAAAGGGAGACAGGAGACAGATTTAGAGGCAGCAGTGATGCAGTCGTTAACAGAGACAACATGAAGACAGAGACATGCCACGGTCCACCATTGCTTTACACATTTCTGTCCCTCATCCTTCGTTCTTCTCTGTGCCACGCCCTGAGGAGGAAGGTCCTTCCCTGAAGGTTCAGATGAACCCCATCCCTCCTCCTCTTCTGGGACCTCCATGAATTACCCTGCTGCTGACCTTTGACCCCATCATCCTGAGGTCATCGTCATCTGAACATGTTCATGTGTAAAGGGGGTGTCTGACTGCCAGGAAAACACAATCCTGTGGACGCCCTCTTTCATGTATCAGACCAAGGACGTGCACAGGTATGGGCTATTGTTTGCCTGGGCAACTTTGTCTGCGCTGTCCCTCCAGAGAAAAGAATAAAGTGAAAACAAAACTAAACAGCTGTTGTGACTCTCTTCTCATCATTGTGTCTCTTTATAAGAGTAAATCTGCAGGTTTTTTCTTGCTTGTAACGCTGGGACGTTATATTTGCAAATGTATTATAGTAAACCTGTAAATTCCTATTGAATTTGATGATTTTTCTTGTAATCTTTCAACTTTATTCTGGTCAATTTACAGCTTTTTACTTGCAAATGTGCAGCTATTTTTTCTGCTAAATTTGCAACTTTTTTCTTTTAAATCTGCACTTTTTTGTTTACAAACTTGCAACTTTTTTTCTGGTAAATTTAAAACTTTTTTCTTGTAAATATTCAGCTATTTTTCTGATAAATTTGCACCTCTTTTGTGGTACTTTTGCAGCTTTTTTCTATCAAATTTGTAACTTTTTTCTTGTAAATTTGCAACTTTTTTTAGTAACTTTTTAACCTTTTTTCTTGTAAATTTGCAACTTTGTTCTTGTAAATGTTCAACTATTTTTCTGCTAAATTTGCATTTTCTTAATTGTAAATCTGCACTTTTATTGCTTACAAATTTGCAACTTTTTTCTGGTAAATTTTTTAATTTTTTTCTTGTAACTATTCAACTGTTTTTCTGGTAAATTTGCAACCTTTTTGTAAATGTGCAGCTACTTTTCTGGTAATTTTCCTACTTTTTTCCTGGTCATTTTGCAACTTTTTTCTGTTAAATTTGTGACGTTTTCTTGCAAATTTGCAACATTTTTGTAAATGTGCAACTATTTTTCTGGTAATTTTGCAACTTTTTTCTGGTAAATTTGCAAAAAATTTTCTATCATACTTGTGGCGTTTTCTTGTAAAGTTACAACATTTTTCTTGTAAATGTTCAACTATTTTTCGGGTAAATTTGTAACATTTTTAATTGTAAATCTGCAGTATTTTGCTTACAAATTTGCAACTTTTTTCTGGTTAATTTGAAACTTCCACCCATCTTGTACCATCCTTTTTGGGTCGTGGGGAGGAGCTGGAGCCATGGAGAGATCAACTATTATTCTGGTAAATTTGCACCTCTTTGTGGTAAATTTGCAACACTTTTTTTCTTGTAATTCTGCAACCTTTCCCTTGTTAATGCGCAACTATTTTTTCTGCTGGATGTACAACTGTTTTCTTGTAAATCTGCACTTTTCAGCAGATCAGTCTTTGCAGGGTTTCTCCATCCTGCTGTGGTTGCCAGATCTGCAGACACAAACAACTCCCCACCAATTTAGTGCATTTTTTTAAAAATCACTTTCTTTATCTTGTACACTTTTCAGAGATTGTAATTGTCCATATTTTTTCAAGAAATGTGAAATTTTTCTCATGATTCCCTGTCGTCCTGTTTCAGGTTAGAGCAGCAGCCCCTGGAAATGCTTGTGCACGTCCCCGTCATCTGACAGCTGGTCACAGATGTTTACGGGTACTCACAGGCTTTGGGGATGTGGAGGACTCCCTGAGCAAGTGGCGGCGTGGTGGACAGGAAGGAGAGTGGGAGGAGGAGCAGGTGGAGGTGGAGGGGAGCGGCCGTCCTCCTACGGCAGTCCCAGCGATGCTGTGACGCGCACATGTCTCAGTGTCCCATCAAAGGCAATGCGGGACAGCCACACACTCATCCACACACACTAACACACCCCTCGGGAGTGTGTCGGCTCCACGGTCGCTGCTGCTTCTCTGTGGAGGAGGAGGGGGGTAGACCCCGGGAACAAAGGAGGGATCAGGAGGGAGGACACAAGGGACAGGAGAAGAAAGACATCATTAATTTCTACAAAATTAAGTCAAAGTCTGACATAGAAAAACATTTAAATAAATTCCAATTAGCTCCACACACGGCCTTGATGTGGAAAATTAAAATATGTGAATAAACAGAAAAGTCTTTAACGTGTCACTACTATAGAAAAGCGCTTTTGGTCAATTTTTGTCCGAACATGAAGCCGCTAAGTATATTTGAGTGTTAAAGGTGCAGTAAGTTTGATTTTGAATGTTCTTTAATTAAAATAAATGCACAGCTGAAATCTTAGTGGTGACTAAGTGTTGTCAGCCACTGCAGTGAACTGACCCCTTTGGACTGTCTTTTGTTATTCAGACCAAACGTGAATTTTTTTCTCAACATGTTACATATAAAGTTAATGTAAAGATGCAAATTTGTGTCTGAGGGCAGGGTTGCCGTCATAACTTCTGCAGCTGCTTTCTACCTGCTGTGGGGATCCCATAAACATTGTCATGTTTAGGTTTATAATGTTATCCGGCTGGGAAAATGTCAGTGCCTCCTCCACAAACTGCACCTGGATGATGGTTGTTTACACTGTTAGTCTGCTAGCCCTCATTAGCACATCATAGCAGGAGTAGGTGGGTGGATCAACTCCCAACACTTCCTCGTTTCAGCCGCAGAGCTCCAGTCCATCTGTCTGCAGGTGAGTGGCAGGTGAGTCTCTCCTGTGCTGCTCAAGACTGATTAGCTGTCGCTACCAACTCTCTTGAATGTGAATCTGCAAATTTGCATGTATTCGAATCTTTACCTTTAAGTTAATATGTATTGTGCTGTGCAAAAAATTCATTTTGTGCTTGGTCTGAAAGAACCATCAGAGTATTGTTTACACTGCCGGCCCCGTCCACTTTTCTAGGCCCTCACCATTGAAACCTTTGGCCCACCTGTGTTGCTTGGCAACATGACATCGAGTGCCATCATGCCGCAAAGTCTTATGAAAGTGAGTCGTAATACTTCACAAATAATGCTTTGTTACTTATTTAATATTTACTCAGTCTAAATATGACTGGATGGGCTATAATGAACCTGCGAATCACACAGTTCATTTTATTATTAATGTATGTGCACAGCATCCTGTGTCTGATGTCATTACCATGCTCAGCTTAGCCTAGCCATTAAGTTGGTTAACTATTTCAAATAAAGCATGGGCTCCAGTGAAACAAACCAAAAGCAGTGGTTATGTGGCTTCTTTTATTATTAACTTGAGTGTGCAGCCATCATTTTTTGCTAATAGCGTTACTGTTAGCTTTCCCTAAACTGACAGCTGTCTGTTAGCGCCTCGGGAGGTTCTGCCTGTGGGTATCTTGAGGTTCCTTTCTGGTTTAAGTTGCACACAGTTTGGGAGCAGGCCTCCATGCCACAAGGTCTCTTCTGATGAGTGGCTGGCTGGCAGCCATTCCACTCTGCTCTTTAGAGGCTCCAAAAGAACCACTGGAGATTCCCCGGTTGGGACTGGCAAAAGGCAACAGAAAAGCGTCGGGAGCCAGCCCCTCTCTGACAGATACTGCTGCGGTTAGTCATTAGCATAGACTGCGCTAATATCTGCACAAGGAGGTGGAGGGTGTGGCCAAGCTACAGCTTTGCGTTGGTTTGAGCACGAAGCTGTAGCTCAGGTGTCGGCAACCTGTGCTACACAAAGAGCCATTCCATGTGGAACCACAAAAATATCTGAGCCTGGAAAGTGAAGTCCAATGGCAATGTTACCGGTAAAAACAGGCCTGACACCTTCAATATTTAAACATTTTTCACATAAAATTACAATTATTTTTCCCAAAATTTGTGAGGCATAAATTTTCTGTTTTCCTAAAAAATGTTATATTTTTCTTAAAAATGTAGACTCTTTCCACAAAAATTTGCAGCACTCTTTCTTGTAAAATTCAGTGTTTCCAGTAAAGTTGTTTAATTAAAATTTTACATTTTTTTCATGTAAATTTGCAAGAGCATTTTTCTCACAAGTCCCACTTTTTTTCGTAAAAATTGTAATTTTTAGCATAAATTTTCATTTTTAAAAAAAATAAATTTGTTATTCTCTCCCTTGTAAATTTGTCACATTTTTCATGTAAATTTGCAGCAATTTTCACATAAATATATTATTTTCCAAAAAATGCAACTTTTCCATTTTTGCCCTCAGGAATTTAGTGACAATTTCTTACAAATTTGTTGTGGCATTTTCCTAAATTTGTGAAAATTTTTTAAATTTTTCTAGTAAATTTACTGTATATATATATATATATATATATATATATTTATTTTTTTTTATTTTTTTTTTTTTTCACTCACAAATCTGTGTTCTGTTTTCAGTGAAAGTTTTCAATTTTTTTGTCAAGGCCTTAAGGAGCTGCTGGCTATGGGCAAAAGAGCCACAGGTTGAAGACCTCTGCTCTAGTGTGACATCTAGTGGTGGAGAAAAATCCTGAGTTTTCCGTTAAGAAATTTTTTCCCCTTCATAACTTTGATTCAATTCAACTTTATTTATATAGTGTGGAGTGTGTTAACCGCCTCCGTGGCGCTGCTGTGCCGGTGGGGGGCTGCTGGGAGTGTGTCTGACTGCGGGTGAGCCATGGCGAGGGGGGGGGGGACTTTGCTCTGTCTGTGTGGCTGCTCTGATGAATCGTTTCCCTGGGGAGCTCTCCGTGGGGGTCTTCCACGCCGAGGGGCCCTAGCCAACAGCACTTGCTCGTCCGCCGCTACAAAGGCGGGTTTGAGTCTGTCTATGCCAATTTTCTCCCGTCTACCCCACAAGTCTAGCACAAAATGCTTATCCCCTGTTTCCAACACTCTGAACGGTCCATCATAGGGTGGGCGCAATCGAGGGCGGTGGGCGTCGTGTCTGACGAACACAAACTTCGCGTTCTTCAAAGTTTTAGGCACGAAAAAATGCAGAAAACAGTGGTGGGCCGGGCCCGGCAGCGTGCCTGTGTTTGCGCTACGCTGCAAAAGCTGAGACGGGCAACTGTCCGGCGCGGGATTATCTGGCAGAAATTCCCCGGGCAGCCGTAGGGTCTGCGCAAAAACAAGCTCTGCCGGGGAAGCTTCCAGATCCTCTTTTGGCGCGGAGCGCAACCCCAATAAAACCCACGGCAACCTGTCCACCCAATTTGCATCCGTCAGTGAAGCCCTGAGTGCTGCTTTCAGTGATCTATGAAAACGCTTGCATAACCCATTGGCCTGTGGGTTGTATGCGGTTGTGCGATGAATTGTAACACCCAGGCTGCGGGCCATCGCGGACCAGAGTTCGGAAACAAATTGAGGGCCCCTGTCGGACGTAATGTCCGACGGGACTCCAAAACACGCCACCCATGCTGTTAAAAAAACGCGTGCTACGTCTGCGGACATGGTTGCCACCAGTGGGACTGCTTCTGGCCAGCGCGTGGTGTGGTCCATCACTGTCAGGAGGTGCGTGCACCCCTGTGATGGCGGGAGGGGGCCCACGAGGTCCACGTGAACATGGTCGAACCTCTTAGCCGGTACCCGAAACGGCTCCAAGGGAGCCTTTGTGTGTCTGTGTACCTTGGCTCGTTGGCACGCCACACAGGCTGCAGCCCACTCTTACTTGTTGGCGTAGGCTCGGCCACACAAATTTCTCTCCCACCATTTTGACCGACATGCGCACTCCTGGGTGCGCCAGAGTGTGAACCGACTCAAACACGTGGCGGCGCCACGCGACCGGGACCACCAGACGCAGGCGACCCGTGGAGACATCGCAGATTAGGGGGGCATGCCGTCTTGCAGCACCCTGCTCTCCAGCCTTAACCCTGTTGGTCCAGACTGGAGCGTGCGCACGTCTGCATCGCTAATCTGCTCTGCGGCCATGGCTGCGTAATCTAGCCCCACGTAGACCGGGGCCACCACGGCACGCGAGAGGCAGTCTGCCACCATATTCAGTTTACCCGACACATGCTGAATATCGGTAGTAAACTCTGAGATTGCGGCCAACTGTCTCTGCTGCCGGCCCGACCACGGTTCTGAAACTTTGGCCATCGCGAACGTTAGTGGCTTGTGATCCACGAACGCGGTGAAGCTGAAGAGCCAGCAACTCCCTGTCGAATGCGCTGCATTTACGTTCGCTGTTGCGCAAAGTTCTGCTGAAAAAAGAAAACGGCTGCCAAGCCCCGGCGACGTGCTGCTCTACGACAGCCCCTATGGCCACCTCTGAAGCATTGGTGGTGAGCGCTATCCGGGCCGCCGGGTCCGGATGCGCCAGCAGTGCGGCGTTTGCCAGGGCTGCTTTAACCTCCGAGAACGCCCGCTCTTGCTCCGGGGTCCAGTCGACCCCATCCGCGGGTTTCTGTCTCTTGAGCGCGGTGTACAATGGTTGCATGAGCTGCGCCGGGCAGGGAAGGAAACAGTTATAAAAGTTTACCATCCCCCAAAATTCCTGCAGCGCCCTGACTGCCTGAAGCCGGGGAAAATCCGCCACGGCGCGCATTTTGTCAGGCAGCGGGATCGCTCCTTCTGGAGAGACGTGGTGCCCCCAAAAAATCAATCTCCGTCACGCCGAACTGGCATTTCGCCCCGTGCTCCTCCAACCTCCGGAAAACCGTCCTGAGGTGGGTTTCGTGTTCGTCTTCGGACGCACTGGCTACCAGGATATTGTCCAGGTAGACAAACACGAATGGGAGATCGCGCAGCACTGCATCCATCATGCGCTGGAACGTCTGTGTCGCGCCTTTTAACCTGAATGGCATGCGCAGGAACTCGAATAAACCGAACGGAGTTATTACCGCTGTTTTGAGTATGTCTTCCGTGCGCACTGGGACTTGATGGTAACCGCAGACCAGGTCTATTTTGGAAAAAATGCGTGCTCTGGCGAGGTGGATGGAAAAATCCTGTATGTGGGGAATCGGGTAGCGGTCGTGTGCTGTGGCGTTGTTCAACCTGCGGAAATCACCGCACGGTCGCCACGATCCCTCAGCCTTAGGGACCATGTGTAGCGGGGATGCCCATGGGCTGTTCGAATGCCTGATGATGCCCAACCTTTCCAGGTTGGCTAACTCCTCGTGCGCTATGGCCAGTTTAGCTGCGTCCAAGCACCGAGGTCTTGCAAAAACGGGAGGCCCAGTGGTGGTGATAAAGTGCTCCACCCCGTGTTTAGCGATGGCCGCCGAAAACGCCGGGACCGTGAGTGCTAGGAACTGAGTGAGCAGTGCGTGGAACTTACCGCCTGGAGCTGTGACATTGGCTTGTGCTGTTGGCTGGGTCACTTGAGCTATACAGGGGAGAGAGTCAAAGGACAGTGCATTAACCAGGCGCCTGTTAGCAACATCAACCAGTAAACCATGTGCACACAGAAAATCAGCCCCCAGGATATGGTAATTCAGTGCTGCGACGACAAAAGTCCACTCGTATGTACGGCCGTGTAGAGATAAGATCAGTGTCCTCTCACCAAAGGTCTTAATTTCCGAGCCGTTTGCTGCCAACATCACGGCGCCGCCAGGTCCTACCAGCCGGTCGGCGTAGGTTGGCGGGATGAAGCTCTTCTGGGCTCCGGTGTCCACAAGGAAACGCCTCCCCGAGCGCGCGTCCGTCAAGTAGAGCAGCTTGTTCTCTTCACCGAGGGTCGCAGCTGCTACCGACCGCCGGCCTCTGCATTTTCCCGAGTGCTTGAATTGGCACGGTGGCGCACATCTGCGTGCGTTCTCTCTGAAGCGGCAGTGGTAGAAACAGAGCGTGTCTCTCTGGCGCTCCTTGGCCCCCGCTGCTGCTACCGTCGGTGGCTCCTTGCTTCCTCTGGTCGTCTCGCTGGGCTCCACCGCTGCCGCGTTGACTGTGATCGCCCTGGTGGTGAGGATGATCCTGTCTGCCTCCTGGGCTAGTGCACAGTAGTCACGCACAGCCAGCAATGGCGAATTGGCCAGAACCGCTCTCGCCACTGTTGGAAGGTTCCGGAGGAAAAGGTGAGCAAACAGAAAGTGCCCGTCGTCCGTGCCCATTAACGCCAGCATCTTCTCCATCCGGTCTACGGCCGACCCATCTCCTAACTCGGTCCGCGTCAGGAGCCTCTCCGCTCTCTCACATTCCAAGAGCGTGTAGCGCCGGGTGAGCGCAGTCTTGAGCGCCTCATATTTGTTGCGGGCTGGTGGCTGATCGAGCAGGCTCGCTACCTGCTGGGCTGTGCGGGAGTCCAGCGCTGCTACCACATGGTAGAACTTGGTGTTGTCTGCCGTTACTCCCTGGAGGGCGAACTGGGCCTCGGTGTGGTGGAACCAAGAGCGCAGGTTGTGCTGCCAGAAATCCGGTAGCTTGACTGAAATTGCACATGCGTTGCTGGGGGTTCCAGTCCTGGCTGTCTGTGGAATGGCTGCTGCGTCTCTGGGGCTTCCCGACCAGGCCGGCTCCGGGGTTCTCGCCTCGTGTTCCATAATACGTCTTGGGTCACTAGTGTGGAGTGTGTAAATGAAGAGGCAGCTTCATGTCAGACGATTTATTACACACTTCACATCTCACAAGCTCAGAACAGAATGACTGGTTACAGCAAACACTCCTCTCTATATATCAAGTCACCTTCACAGGCTTCAAGGCACTTCCTCATACACAGCATGATATTTACACTACACTTCATTCAACCCCCTCTCACCCTCTTGGGCATTGTTCTCCCATGTGTATTCACTGTCTGTCTGAGGTGCGAAATAACCTGACATCCATAAAGGAAGCTTTTTCCCATTAGGAAACAAAACATCCAAGAAGGTAAACGAGCTATTGTTTCTGTGGATAGACTGTATATAGATGACAAGCTGTTTATGGATGAAACTATAACACCCTGGTTATTCTAGAGCCTATTTTGTTTTTAGAGTCTGTTTTTTGTTGAGTTATTTTTATTTATTAGGGCCTGAGCCACTGACAACGTCAGTCGGCGAAAGCCCTATTGTATCTGCTCCGTTTCTTTATTAGGGCCTGAGCCACTGACAACATCAGTCAGCGAAAGCCCTATTGTATCTGCTCCATTTCTTTTATTTTTTTCTTCGTTATTTTTCCGCCTAAATGATCACATTTTTCACCCTGTGAACGTTAACCAAAACGTGATTTTTTTTTGGCAAACCCCTCAGACCCGGCAAAAAATTTGATAAACTGGAAAACATATGTGCCCCCCCACCCCTCATTTTTGTGGGTGGGGCTAAACGTACAAGGTCTATGGAGACTGGAGACCATAAACTTTGCCGTAGAGACATAAAATTTGGGTGAGGTGTCCATCACCTCAAGATATGAAAAAAAACATTGTGGCCCATACCCACCGCCAACAGGAAGGCCACCATCTTGCCTCAAAGTCGCCCCACCTCCAATTTGGAAAAAAGTCACACCTTGCATTTGAACGCACTAGTCCTAGGGACCTGATCCGATTGAGCTCATTTTTACATGGCGACATCTATAGGCATTGGTCTTTAAAAATTGTATAAATTAAGTCAAAATCTCAAAAGGCGTGGCCAGGGCGCCATGGCGAAGTTTGACTTCTCACTTTACAACTTCAACCACCTGTAACTCGGGCAAAACCTGTCCGATGTGCACCAAAGTTTCCATGATGGAAAATAGTCCCACCCCGAATGCAATGACATCAAAATACCTGAAAACCAATACAGCGCCAAATAGTGGTTGACAAAAGAATTGCTGAAAACTGTTTTATTTATTACTCACGCACGGCTGGCCAGAATGATGTGAAATTTTCTGAGATTCATCAGACCGCAGTCATGATAACAACTGAACATCAACTTTAGCATGACATGAAATGTGTTACCATGGGCACGCCCTCCTCACCATTCAATCCGTGAGCTTATGGGGAGGGGTGGAAAGGTCCTGGAGTCATGAAATCTGGAACATAGGTTGAGGTGACTGTCACATATAGTCCTATATGGGTGTACAACACATAACTGACAAGGAAGTGTTGCCATGGTGCCATGGCGAATTTTGACTCCTCCCCTTACAAATTCAACCAGCTGTAAATCAGGCAAAACTTGTCCGATGTCCACCAAACTCCATGATAGAAAATAGTCCTGCCCTGAACGCAACTACATCAAAATACCTGACAAAAGTTTTAGCGCCGCATAGTGGTTAACGAAAGAATTGCTGAAAACTGTTTTATTTATTACTCACGTGCCGCTGGCCAGAATGACGTGAAATTTTGAGATTCATCAGAACACAG
The DNA here is from genome assembly GCA_020510985.1 of Pholidichthys leucotaenia. Taxonomy (NCBI): domain Eukaryota; kingdom Metazoa; phylum Chordata; class Actinopteri; order Cichliformes; family Pholidichthyidae; genus Pholidichthys; species Pholidichthys leucotaenia. The sequence goes on along the minus strand of CM035843.1, from coordinate 191,846,479 downwards.
CGATGATCATAACTGAACACAACGTTAGCATGACATCAAACGTGTTACCATGGACACGCCCTCCTCGCCATTCAATCCATGAGCTTATGGGGAGGGGTGGGAAGGTCTTGGAGTTATAAAATTTGGAGCATATGTTGAGGTCTCTCTCATATATAGTCCAATATGGGTGAATAACACATAACTTACAGGGAAGCGTTGCCATGGCAACATGGCAACGGTTGACTACTCACCATGAAATTTCGGAAAGTTGCATCTTGGACAAACTTTGTCTGATTTCCCCAAATTTTTGACAATGGATAATAGTCCCATCCTGAACACTCCTATATAAGAAAACAAAAGTTTTAGCGCTGCCTAGTGGTAACAACATTGGACCCTTGTAAATTGGACAAACTTTGTACGATTTGCACCAAATTTTATACGATCAATATTCTCCCTTCCCCAAACTTGTCTATATACAAATTAAACAAAAGTCATAGCGCCCCCTAATGATTAAAGGATGAATTACTGACGACTGTTTTCTTTATTTTTCTCTCACCAGCTTAACAAAATTACATGAAGGAATTACTTGGGCTCATTGATTGTACATGTACATAGTACAGAACTGTTTCCATGGCAACAGGTGTTCTTCAATGGCTTTCTCGCCATGCAAAACAGGACAGTTACAGCTCAGACAATCCTTGTCTGATTTTGGCCAAACTTTGCACAAATCATACTGATCCCACTCTGAACATGTCTGCATATCAATATTCAAAAAACTGTAACACCTGCACCTACTGCTGGCATTACGTACTGCAAAAAATTGTTTCAAATTTTGCTTAAACACCAGTACTCACAATGACATGAAATTTTCAGTGGTTTCTCAGTGCATTGGACTACCCTCAGTGGACATCACTTTTGTCCTGCGATAAACACAGTTGCCATGGAAACCCACTCCTTGCCTTTCAATAACGGACACTTGTACATTGGAAAAACTTGGTACAATTTGCACCAAATTTTCTACTATCGATATTAGTCCTGCACCAAACATGTCTACATAAAAATAAACACAAGTTTTAGCGCCCCATTGTTAAAAGGAAGAATTGCTGAATTTTTTTTTCTTTTTTCTCTCACCAGCAGAAAAACACCCATGAAGGAATGACTAGGGCTCATTGACAGTACATGAACATAGTACAGAACTGTTTCCATGGTGACCGGCATGCTTCAATGGCTTTCTCGCCATACAAAACATGACAGTTACAGCTCAGACAAAAGAGTCACCGAATGTGGAACGTAAGTCAAGATGACTCTCTTCTGTAGTTCTGCGGTGTCTGCAACATGTACCTAAAATGTAAGTGTTACCATGGCCACATGTCCGAGTTTACCTGATCGCAATATGTTGGACAGTTGTAATTTGGACAAACTGTGTCGGACTGTCACCGGAATTGCTATGATGGAGATTAATCCCACTCTGCACATTTGGCCCCACCCACAAAAATGAGGGGTGGGGGTACACATATCTTTTCCACTTGATCAAATTTTTTGCCGGAATTGCTATGATGGAGATTAGTCCCACTCCGCGCACTCCTACATAAAAATATTTGACAAAAGGGATAGTGCCACTTACTGCTCACAGGAAGATCTGCGCCAAATGGTTTACTTTATTATTCATGCAGCCCTTGCAGTGATGACGGCACATTTTCCGAGCCAGCAAGGGACGATGGGCGCCGGGTTCCACAGGTGCACGGGAGGCGAAGGCCCATTTACACCTGCTTGCAGGTTTAATTAATTTATTTATTTTTTAGCTACAGGTGGAAAAAGAGTGCGATTGTGTGCAGGTCTCTTACTTGATCTCAGTTTAATTTGTTAACATTTGTCAAAATGTTTATTTCTTTGTTGTTGAGGTTGTTGTTTGTTTGTCTGTTGTAGTTAATTTTTTTGAAGTTTTTAGGTCATTGTTGTATGTTGTCTGCATTTTTTCACCACTTACTAACCTTTATGTCTGTTTTTTCCTCATACTTCTGGTTTATAGGAAATAACTTGAAATACATGTACCCCATTTGCTTGCAATTGCAGGCAACTGGCACAGAGACATCATGCGCGCACACCCAGTTATATATGCGTAGGTGTATACTTTACACACAACATATATATATATATACACAACCATTCAAAAGTTTGGGGTCATGCAGAAATTTCCTTATTTTTGAAAGAAAAGCATTTTTTTTCAATGAAGATAACTTTAAACTAATCAGAAATACACTCTGTACATTGCTAATGTGGTAAATGACTATTCTAGCTGCAAATGTCTGGTTTTTGGTGCAATATCTACATAGGTGTATAGAGGCCCATTTCCAGCAACTATCACTCCAGTGTTCTAATGGTACAATGTGTTTGCTCATTGCATCAGAAGGCTAATGGATGATTAGAAAACCCTTGTGCAATCATGTTAGGTCTGCAATGCTGCAATTTCTGCAAATGGAGGATTCTTTGACGAAAGCAAAGTTTGAAGGAAAAAAACATTATTTCAAATACAAATCATTATTTCTAACCTTGTCAATGTCTTGACTATATTTTCTATTCATTTTACAACTCATGGTGGTAAATAAGTGTGAGTTTTCATGGAAAACACAAAATAACTGTCTGGGTGACCCCAAACTTTTGAACGGTAGTGTGTATATATATATATATATATATATATATATATATATATATATATATATATATATATATATATATATATATATATGTCTGTAATGTATGCATATAATCACATAGGCACATTTAGTTAGTCTTTAGTACACAACCAGTTAGTGAAAACATGTCTACATTTAAGTTTGTCACGTGGAACATATGTGCAATTGGAACCAGGGAGAAGAGGCTAAAAGTTTTTAATTGACTGAACGATCTACAGGCAGACTTTGTCTTATTGCAGGAGACACATGTCTCTAAGTTGTCTGTAGACGCGCTGTCCTCCCCAGAATTCCCCCACATGTACTCAGCTGGCTTTAATTCTAAACAAAGGGGGGTAGCTATACTGGTAAACAAAACAACACACTTTGTTGTGAATAACACCATAATAGAGCCGGAAGGTAGATTTATAATACTAAAAATCTCAGTCCAAAATTTGGATCTATGTATTGCAAGCGTTTATGGCCCAAATGTTGACGACCCATCCTATTTTCACACTTTTTTCACTTCTATTTCTGAGCACTTGGACACCACACTTATAATAGGAGGGGACTTCAACCTGGTATTAAACCCTGCAATCGACAGGCTCAGTACATCGGAGAATTACCGAAAATGGCAGGCTCCTGACACTCTCAAACAGTACATGAATGATTTTGGTCTTTGCGATGAATTTTGTTCTCTTCACCCTACTCTTCGGGAATACACTTTTTTTCATCAGTTCATAGTTCACATTTGCGTCTAGATTTCTTTAGCCAGTAACTCTATTGTGAGGGACATCACAGACACTGAAATATGTTCAAATCAAGCTATTAGCGATCACCATCCAGTATCTCTTACACTAGTAAATAGGAAAGCTACAAGGGAAACTAGGAGCTGGAAATTTAATATATCACTACTGAAAGACAAAGACTTTATTAACTATTTTAATAAAGAGTGGGAATCATATCTGGAATATAATGATGTGCTAGGAATATCCCCAGGTGCTCTTTGGGAAGCAGCAAAAGTGGTCATACAAGGTAAAATAATCTCTTACGGTTCATATAAGAATAAAAAAGAATTAAACCTGCAAGCAGATGTAAACGGACCTTCGCCCCCCACGCACCCGCGGAACCCAGTGCCCATTGTCCCTTACTGGCTCAGAAAATGTGCCGTCATCACTGCAAGGGCTGCATGAACAATAAAGTAAACCATCTGGCGCAGATCTTCCTGTGAGCAGTAAGTGGCACTATCCCTTTTGTCAAATATTTTTATGTAGGAGTGCGCGGAGTGGGACTAATCTCCATCATAGCAATTCCGGCAAAAAATTTGATCAAGTGGAAAAGATATGTGCACCCCCATCACTCATTTTTGTGGGTGGGGCCAAATGTGCGGAGTGGGATTAATCTCCATCATAGAAATTCCGGTGACAGTCCGACACAGTTTGTCCAAATTACAACTGTCCACCATATTGCGATCAGGTAAACTCGGACATGTGGCCATGGTAACACTTACAGTGGGGTAAAAAAGTATTTAGTCAGCCACCAATTGTGCAAGTTCTCCCACTTAAAAGATGAGAGAGGTCTCCAATTTTCATCATTGGTATACCTCAACTATGAGAGACAAAATGAGAAAAAAAAATCCAGAAAATCACATTGAAGGATTTTTAATGAATTAATTGGTAAATTCCTCAGTAAAATAAGTATTTGGTCAATAACAAAAGTTCATCTCAATACTTTGTTATATACCCTTTTGTTGGCAATGACAGAGGTCAAACATTTTCTGTAAGTTTTCACAAGGTTTTCACACACTGTTGCTGGTATTTTGGCCCATTCCTCCATGCAGATCTCCTCTAGAGCAGTGATGTTTTGGGGCTGTCGCTGGGCAACACAGACTTTCAACTCCCTCCAAAGATTTTCTATGGGGTTGAGATCTGGAGATTGGCTAGGCCACTCCAGGACCTTGAAATGCTTCTTACGAAGCCACTCCTTCGTTGCCCGGGCGGTGTGTTTGGGATCATTGTCATGCTGAAAGACCCAGCCACATTTCATCTTCAATGCCCTTGCTGGTGGAAGGAGGTTTTCACTCAAAATCTCACGATACATGGCCCCATTCATTTTTTCCTTTACACGGATCAGTCGTCCTGGTCCCTTTGCAGAAAAACAGCCCCTAAGTATGATGTTTCCACCCCCATGCTTCACAGTAGGTATGGTGTTCTTTCTCCTCCAAACACGACAAGTTGAGTTTTTACCAAAAAGTTCTATTTTGGTTTCATCTGACCATATGACATTCTCCCAATCCTCTTCTGGATCATCCAAATGCTCTCTAGCAAACTTCAGACGGGCCTGGACATGTACTGGCTTAAGCAGGGGGACACGTCTGGCACTGCAGGATTTGAGTCCCTGGTGGCGTAGTGTGTTTTTGATGTAGCCTTTGTTACTTTGGTCCCAGCTCTCTGCAGGTCATTCACTAGGTCCCCCCATGTGGTTCTGGGATTTTTCCTCACCGTTTTCGTGATAATTTTGACCCCACGGGGTGAGATCTTGCGTGGAGCCCCAGATCGAGGGAGATTATCAGTGGTCTTGTATGTCTTCCATTTTCTAATAATTGCTTCCACAGTTGATTTCTTCACACCAAGCGGCTTACCTATTGCAGATTCAGTCTTCCCAGCCTGGTGCAGGTCTACAATTTTGTTTCTGGTGTCCTTTGACAGCTCTTTGGTCTTGGCCATAGTGGAGTTCGGAGTCTGACTGTTTGAGGTTGTGAACAGGTGTCTTTTATACTGATAACGATTTCAAACAGGTGCCATTAATACAGGTAACGAGTGGAGGACAGAGGAGCCTCTTAAAGAAGAAGTTACAGGTCTGTGAGAGCCAGAAATCTTGCTTGTTTGTAGGTGACCAAATACTTATTTTACTGAGGAATTTACCAATTAATTCATTAAAAATCCTTCAATGTGATTTTCTCAATTTTTTTTTCTCATTTTGTCTCTCATAGTTGAGGTATACCTATGATGAAAATTGGAGACCTCTCTCATCTTTTAAGTGGGAGAACTTGCACAATTGGTGGCTGACTAAATACTTTTTTGCCCCACTGTACATTTTAGGTACATGTTGCAGACACCACAGAACTACAGAAGAGAGTAATCTTGACTTACATTCCACATTTGATGACTCTTGGACTTTCCCAACCCTCCAAAGGATAAAACATATTGAATGGCAAGGAGTGGGTTTTCATGGCAACTGTGGTTATTGCAGTACAAAAGTGACTTCCACTGAGGGTAGTCCAATTCACTCTGAGAAACCACTGAAAATGTCATTTCATTCTGACTACTGGTCTTTGTGCAAAATGTGATACAATTTTGTGCAGTACCTCATGTCAGCAGTAGGTGTGGGTGTGACAGTTTTGTGAATATTGATATACAGACATGTTTAGAGTGGGATCAGTATTATTTGTGCAAAGTTTTTTCCAAATCAGGCGAGAATTGGCTGAGCTGTAACTGTCATGTTTTGTATGGTGAGAAAGCCATTGAAACACGCCAGTCGCCATGGAAACAGTTCTGTACTATGTACATGAGTGGGACTAATCTCCATCATAGCAATTCTGGCAAAAAATTTGATCAAGTGGAAAAGATACGTGTACCCCCACCCCTCATTTTTGTGGGTGGGGCCAAATGTGCAGAGTGGGATTAATCTCCATAGCAATTCCGGTGACAGTCCAACAGTTTGTCCAAATTACAACTGTCCAACATATTGCGATCAGGTAAACTCAGACATGTGGCCATGGTAACACTTACATTTTAGGTACATGTTGCAGACACCACAGAACTACAGAAGAGAGTCAGCTTGACTTACGTTCCACATTTGGTGACTCTTTTGTCTGAGCTGTAACTGTCATGTTTTGTATGGCGAGAAAGCCATTGAAGCATGCCAGTCACCATGGAAACAGTTCTGTACTATGTACATGTACTGTCAATGAGCCCTAGTCATTCCTTCATGGTTTTTTTTTTTCTGCTGGTGAGAGAAAACGAAAGAAAAAAATTTTCAGCAATTCTTCCTTTTAACAATAGGGGCGCTAAAACTTGTTATTTTTATGTAGACATGTTTGGTGCAGGACTAATATCGATAGTAGAAAATTTGGTGCAAATTGTACCAAGTTTTTCCAATGTACAAGTGTCCGTTATTGAAAGGCAAGGAGTGGGTTTCCATGGCAACTGTGTTTATCGCAGGACAAAAGTGACATCCACTGAGGGTAGTCCAATGCACTCTGAGAAACCACTGAAAATTTCATGTCATTGTGAGTACCGGTGTTTGAGCAAAATTTGAAACAATTTTTTGCAGTACCTAATGTCAGCAGTAGGTGCAGGTGTTACAGTTTTTTGAATATTGATATGCAGACATGTTCAGAGTGGGATCAGTATGATTTGTGCAAAGTTTGACCAAAATCAGACGAGGATTGTCTGAGCTGTAACTGTCATGTTTTGCATGGCGAGAAAGCCATTGAAGAACGCCTGTTGCCATGGAAACAGTTCTGTACTATGTACATGTACTATCAACGAGCCCAAGTAATTCCTTCATGTAATTTTGTTAAGCTGGTGAGAGAAAAAGTAATTCTTTTTCTATAGTAATTCTTCCTTTAATCATTAGGGGGTGTTATGACTTTTGTTTATTATTTGTATATAGATGAGTTTGGGGAAGGGAGAATATTGATCGTATAAAATTTGGTGCAAATCGTACAAAGTTTGTCCAATTTACAAGGGTCCAATGTTGTTACCACTAGGCGGCGCTAAAACTTTTGTTATCTTATATAGGAGTGTTCAGGATGGGACTATTATCCATTGTCAAAAATTTGGGGAAATCAGACAAAGTTTGTCCAAAATACAACTTTCCGAAATTTCATGGTGAGTAGTCAACCGTCGCCATGTTGCCATGGCAACACTTCCCTGTAAGTTATGTGTTGTTCACCCATATTGGACTATATAAGAGAGAGACCTCAACATATGTTCCAAATTTTATAACTCCAAGACCTTCCCACCCCTCCCCATAAGCTCATGGATTGAACGGCGAGGAGGGCGTGTCCATGGTAACACGTTTGATATCATGCTAACATTGACGTGCAGTTGTGATCATCGCTGTATTCTGATGAATCTCAGAAAATTTCACATCATTCTGGCCAGCAGCGTGTGAGTAATAAAACAGTTTTCAGCAATTCTTTCGATAACCACTATGTGGTGCTAAAACTTTTGTCAGGTATTTTGATGTAGTTGCATTCAGGGCAGGACTATTTTCATCATGGAAAGTTTGGTGCACATCGGACAAGTTTTGCCCAATTTACAGCTGGTTGAATTTGTAAGGGGAGGAGTCAAAATTCGCCATGGCGCCATGGCAACACTTCCTTGTCAGTTATGTGTTGTACACCCATATAGGACTATATGTGACAGTCACCTCAACCTATGTTCCAGATTTCATGACTCCAGGACCTTTCCACCCCTCCCCATAAGCTCACGGATTGAATGGTGAGGAGGGCGTGTCCATGGTAACACATTTCATGTCATGCTAAAGTTGATGTTCACTTATGATCATGGCTGTGTTCTGATGAGTGTCAGAAAATTTCACATCATTCTGGCCAGCCGCGCTTGAGTAATAAATAAAACAGTTTTCAGCAGTTCTTTTGTCAACCACTATTTGGCGCTATATCGGTTTTCAGGTATTTTGATGTCATTGCGTTTGGGGTGGGACTATTTTCCATCATGGAAAGTTTGGTGCACATCGGACAGGTTTTGCCCGAGTTACAGGTGGTTGAAGTTATAAGGGGAGGAGTCAAACTTCGCCATGGTGCCCTGGCCACACCTTTTGAGATTTTGACTTAATTTATACAATTTTTAATGGCCAATGCCTATAGATGCCCCCATGTAAAAATGAGCTCAATCGGAGCAGGTCCCTAGGACTAGTGCGTTCAAATGCAAGGTGTGACTTTTTTCCGAATTGGAGGTGGGGCGGCTTTGAGGCAAGATGGCGGCCTTCCTGTTGGCGGTGGGTATGGTCCACAATAATGTTTTTTGCATATCTTGAGGTGATGCACACCTCACCCAAATTTTATGTCTCTACGGCAAAGTTTACAGTCTCCAGTTTCCATAGACCTTGAAAATTTGTGTACGTTTGGCCCCACCCACAAAAATGAGGGGTGGGGGGGGAACATATCTTTTCCAGTTTATCGAATTTTTTTGCCGGGTCTGAGGGGTTTGCCCCCCCAAAAAAAAATTTAAAAAAATTGTGTTTTGGTTAACGTTCAGGGGGTGAAAAATGCCATCATTTAGGCGGAAAAATAACAGCTCTGGATTTTCCTCTTCAGGTGTCTGAACTCCAGGAGGCACTTAAGCACATCCCAAACAACAAAGCCCCGGGACCAGATGGTTTTCCAGAAAAATTTTATAAAGAATTTTGGCCTGTGATGGCACCTACTTTTTTTTAAAATGGTGAACCAAATTAAAGAACATAATGTAATTCCTCTGAATATAAATTTGGCTAGTATTATCCTGCTCCTTAAACCTGGAAAAGAACCTACGCTTCCATCCAGCTACCGTCCCATCTCACTTATGAATGTTGATCTTAAAATAATTTGCAAAGCTCTCGAAAAAAAAACACTGGAAAGGATAATCCCGTTTATTATACACCCAGATCAAACAGGTTTCATCAAGGGTAGGCACTCGGCTAATAATACACGCAGGCTATTTAATTTAATAGACTACTGCAAGATCAATAATGTAGAAACTACAATCTTGTCCCTGGATGCAGAGAAAGCCTTTGACCGTGTTAACTGGAAATTTCTTTTTATGGTGTTAAATACTGTAAGTTCGGGTTTGGTTCATCTTTCATAAACTGGATTAAAACACTATACAGGTGTCCAGCTGCGTCTGACCGAACAAATGATCACACTTCCCAAAGCTTTAATCTCCAGAGAGGTACTAGGCAGGGGTGTCCACTCTCTCCCTCACTTTTTACCATCTTTATTGAACCATTAGCAGCAGCCATATGACAAAATGTTGATATCAGAGGTATTCAAACTGGAGAAAAGGAACACAAGATAAGTCTTTATGCTGATGATGTATTTATTTTCCTTGAAAACTCACAAAGACCTCTTCTTCAGACAGTGGTGCCCATTGATAAATTTTCATCATTATCAGACTACTCTATTAACTGCGTAAAATCAATAGCTTTACCTATAAATTGCAATTTCTCAAATACATCTACTACTCCAATACAATCAGGAAATGTTAAATATTTAGGAATAGATATTTCCCCCAGGCTCTCAGAGTTATTGCGACTAAATCATATTCCCCTTTTAAAAACAATACAAGACGACCTTAAGCGCTGGAGGACACTACCTTTATCATTAATGGGAAGAGTCGCAACTGTTAAAATGATGGTCCTTCCTAAAATTAATTATTTGTTCTCAATGATCCCTACCCAACCATCAATGGCCTGGTTTAAGTCTCTAGACTCAAATATAAGTAAATTTTTATGGAATGATAAACCATCACGGATTAGTTTAAAAACCCTCCAAAAAGCGAAAGAGTGCGGAGGCTTAGATTTACCAATTTTTTTTAATTACTTTTTAGCCAATAGACTGCAGTTTGTTTCAAAATGGACAAAATCAAGCCCACTAGGGAACCTATGGTTAGATGCTGAACAGGCTCTCTGTGGGTCGCTAAATATCTCTGACTTACCCTTTATAAGTCCCTGTATTAAACGCCATTACTGTTTTAAAAGTATTAATATCAGTTCCTCTCTGATGGCTTGGTGGAAATTTTTAAAAATAACAGGGTCTTCACTTGTCCCCTGTAAACTCACGCCTATTTGGAATAATCCTGATATCCTGCAACAAAAGAGGACATTAAAATTTCCACTATGGCAAGAGAAGGGAATAAATAACTTAGAACATCTTATTCAAGGTGGAAATTTTATCCAATTTCAGGATGTAGTGTCACAATACGAAATCACTGATAAGTATTTTGAATATCAACAGCTTAAATCCATAATAAAAGCAAGATTTAATCTTAATCAGACAGATTTAGAAGTACCAGTTAAGGTGGCAGATTTTCTAAATCTGCATTCCCCAAAATTGATATTGAAAATACATGGACTGTTATCAAAGTTGGATGAGTCCGTATCTCTTCCAATATCAAAATGGGAGACAGACTTATCAATTAATAAGGAGGAAAGTTTCTGGACACAAATATGTTTAAACACTTTTAAGATAACTAAAAACTCTAACTTACAACTTATACAGTATAAAGTTCTACATAGAATTCTTTACACAGGACAAAGGATGTTCAAAATGGGCCTGAGTCACACAAATATCTGCTCTCACTGCACTAGCAACGTCCCGGATAGCTATATGCATGCTATGTGGTCCTGTGCACCGGTTCAAAAGTTCTGGCAGAAGACATGTGAAGACCTGTCGGCATGGCTTGGGTATAGTGTCCCACCCTCACCCACACTTTGCATATTAGGCGATTTAAGTGAAATAAATATAGATGCAAGGATGTCACATATGGTTCTCACTGCCTTATGCATCGCAAAGAAAACTATCCTCATGAATTGGAAATCAAGAAATAACTTATGCATGACTTATTATAATAACTTACTATTGGATTATATTAGCCTGGAGAGAATGTCAGCGTCCTCAAATAATCAATTGGCGGAATTCAATTCTCTCTGGTCCCCGCTTATTAATTCTATAATCTGAGGGGTGGCGGGTGGTGACTCGCTCTCCTTGGCACCTCTGGCGGCTAGCTGCGCCCTGACTGCGGGTGTCTGGGGGGCTTGTTCCGGGGTGGCTGTCTGTCTGGCCCTGGGGGGGGGATGCGGGGTGGGCCGGGGGGGTTGGGGTGTGGCTCCTGGCTGGCTTGCCTCGCCCCTCGAGGGGGGGTCTGGGTCTGGCCCTGGGCCCCTGGTGCTGGGGGGGGGCACCCCCCCCCGGGCCGGGGTTGGGTGTGCGCCAGTGGTGGGGGTTGTCCCTGGTGCATCCTTGCGCGGCGGGGTCGTGTTTTCCCTGGGGCCCTGGTGGCACCCTGGGGTTTGTGCCTGCATCCTGGGTCGCCCTCCCCGTCCACTGGGGTCTGCGGGTGTAGGTGTGCATGTGTGTGTGAGAGTGGGTGTGAGTGTGGGCTTGAGTATGAGCAGATGTGGAAGTAGGTGTGTGTTGAATGGGCAGGTGGGGCTGTGTGTGGGTGTAGGTGGGTGTGTGTGATGATGGGTGGAGGTACAGGTGTGTATGGAAGTGGTTACTTGTGGGTAGATGTCTAGGGGAGGAGAATGTGTGTATGGGTAGGAGAATTTTGTTGGGTGGCAGGGGTTGGGCAGTCCATCTAGTGGCATGGGGGCTGGCGTTTCGGGGCCTGCTTGTCCCGGCCGCCCTGCTGTTGTGTTGCGGGGTGAGGCGCTTTGTTGCATCGCCCCTGGTGTCATTGGCGGCGGGTGTGTGTTGGTGCTTGGGGACGGTTGGGGGTCATTGCCGTGGGTTGATGGCCGTGTTTCCATTGGGTTGCTCCGGGGTGGCTGTGGTTGCAGGGCGGCCTGCAGCTGTCAGTGTGCGTCTGGGGTGGGTGGTTGTGGGCCTGCGTGGTCACTCGGGGGTGTCGCCTGGCGTGTTGGGCGCCGTGTGGGTCCGGCTCATTGTTCACTATTGTGATTGGTGTTGTCCATGTTTGTGTGTGTAAGATGAGTGGAAATATGTTTGGCTGCCCCATCATGTTAGTAGTGCTGGGAGCACTGTGGCGTGATGCTGGTGGGTCCTGGGCTGCTTCCACTGGCGGCCCTCACCCTGGGTTGGGATTTGGGGGCAGTGGGTGGCCTCATGAACCAGTCAGCAAGCTGGCTTCTGGGGGGGGGGGGGGACGGCCTCGCTTTTAGATAGCCTACCTCCCAGTCTTATTTCCCGCCCTCCCCCTCCCCCTGACTCTGGGTGGAATATACATCTTTTGTTACAGTTTAGGGCTTTGGGGTGGGGGGTGTGCTGCACTGTGTCGGTGAAGGGGATATCTTTGCTGCATGGTGGGGCTGCACTCACCTCAATTTTAATTGCATTTTAGACACTGAGGGCTTGGGGGATGGGGGCCCTGCTGCCCATCGCAGTGGCTAGCGATGCTTCAATCACTATCCCCCCCAATTTTAATTGCACTTTGGTAGTCCACACATTTACACACAATTATCATATAACCGATACACACCCACCATGTTCTGTGCGGGGGAGGGGGGGTCTTCCCCCACCCCTGTTGCCCTGCTCTTGCTGGGGGTGTGGGAGTCTGGTGGGGAGCCTGGGACCTATCATGTTGTCAAAATCCCTGGGTGCTACTGAATATATAGATACAACCAAGGAAGTGAGAGGGGGGCTGAATATGAGTCTAAGTGAGAGTGAGGGGATGATGAATGGAGGTGGTAGTGGTGGGTCGGTTTTGTGTGGCGCTTTGCATGCCGGACGGCATCTTGGGGTGCCTGCGGTGGTCTGCTGATTGTTCGCTCAGATGGGCACCGGGGGTGGGGGTCTGCTTCTGTGGCCTGCGCCGGTGGTCTCCTTGGTCACTGCCGGGCACTGGTGCGTGTTCAGGCTCGCTGCATCTGCTTCGCAGCCACCTTATGAAACAAAGGTGAATGAGGAGTGAGTTTGAATGGGTACAGGAGTGAGAGAAAATGGGTCGGTCTGGGTGAGTGAGAGGGGTGTGCATGGGAGCATGTGGGTGTGAAGGTGTGGGGAGGGGTGTGTCTGTGAGTCGGGAGGTGCTGGATTAAGGGGGGGGGGGGGTAGTGCCTCTCGGCAACGTGGGCTCCCCTAGGCGGGGGGACTTCTTTGGACGTAGGATCCCCGGGGTGTGCAACAGAGGCGCTGGGGCGGGCCCGCTGTGGGGGTGCCTGGGGGGGGTGCGGACCGGTCTCTGTCCCAGGGGGTGGGGTCGCTGGCCTCCTGGTGCCTGGGGCCTGGGGGCGGATGTTGGCCCCGCTGGGGGGGTGGGGGTCGGGTGGGTCCGGGGGGTGTGGGCTCACCGCACTGGCTGCCGAGCAGCCTGGCCTCCCTTGATCGTCCCTCCGGGGGCGGATGCCTGGCTTTCCTGGAGCTTGCTGACCTCGGGGCTGGGGGTTGGTGGCGCTGCCTTGCCTGCTCGAGGTCCCCGGGGGGAGAGCTGCTGCGACCAGCACTCCGTTCGTATGTTTCCTGACAAACCACTCACATGCACACTTATTTTGCACACGTTCTCATATATATGTACAAAGACATACACACAAAAGTGTCTCTCCTTTAATAGGTGCGGAAACCAGACTCGTGTTGAGACATCTTTGGTAGAAGAAGCAGTTTGTCTTTTGTTTTAGTTGTTTGTTTTTTTGTTTCTTTTTTGTCTATTCCCCTCCCTTTTCTTTTCCCCCTTCACACACTTCCTTTCCCTCTTCCCCATCCTGTTGGGTCTTCCATGGGTAAACCAATTAAAATAAAGTATTAAAAGTTATTACAGGAGGAGTTTACAATAATATACAATACAGTTAGGTACTGTATAAGCTCCTTTTGGCAAAGTAAATCTGTTTTGGCACAATAAGGGTGACAGATCCCTGTTCTGTTTGCCTAACTGCCTGACAGGAAGAAAGAAAAAAAAAAAAGAAAATTTGAAACATCCCGTCAGCAAAACATCAGAATTTTAAGAGGTTAAATTTGCAACGTTTTTCTGCTCAATTTGCAATTTTTTCCTCAAAAATTTGCAACTTTTTTCCTCAAAAATTTGCCAACTTTTTTCTTGTAGATCTGAAACTTTTCTTTTAAACCCTTAGCATTCCTGCCAATTTCGCTAAATTTAGCAAACACAAAGAAAATCAAATTCTTTCTTCAGAGTGGCAGTAAAAAATTTGAAACGACCCGCTGATGGAGCAGCGTAATTTGAAGAGGTTAAAGTGCAGGACACGCCTTTGATGTTGAACATTAAAACGCTGATAAAGGCTCCGGTCATCCTGATGAAGCGGAGATCAGATCATCGCAGCACTGATGACATCACAGAGAGACGGGCTGAATGCACGTCTTCTTTTCCATCTTCATTCGCCCCAACATGGCGTCTTTTGTCCCCGCCCGGTGACTGAACACTGACCCGTGACAGCAGGAGTATTAGCGGCGGTGGTGGGGGTTAAAAGCAGACACAGATGAATGGGGCTGTCCCTCCTTTTGTTCCTTAACATCAACGCCTCACACCTTCCTCACCCCTCAAATGGTCTTGTTTGGTCATTTTCTTGAGTCTACTTGAGGTCAGGGATTACACGCCTTTCTCCACTGAGGGCCGATCTAAAAAGCTCCGTAAATCCTTCTCAAAATCCGCTCTGAGCTTTATTTTTCAAAGAAAAACCAACGGCCGGTCTAAAAATAACGAGTGTGCCACTTCAAAGCCCTGAAATCAGGCTGCTGCTCCAGTTATGGGAGCGCCCTGGTGGATCAAAGCATGACTAAAGGCAGGGAGATCCTCCAAATGAACAAAGACAAAACCAGGCTTCCCCTCCTGTCCTGGAAACACTGCAGGGTTTACTGGCTAAGACAAAGGTTAAGGCCGACCTAAAATCAAACCACGCCTCACATTTATTATTAGTATTCATTTATTTAAAAACAAAACAAAACAAAACAAAACAAAAAACTACCCAGCCAGCATGTCCATGTGGGCCCTGCCAAAGGCTAAACTGGGCTGTCTTATGGGTCCATGTGGGTTTGTCCATGGGTTCCATGTTGGCCCCATATGTGTTTGCCCACCTGGACATTACCCGTTTTTCCTATTTTCAACGTATTTTTTCATAAATTTACTTTCTTGTAAATTTGTGACTTTTTTGCTCTAATTTGATACATTTTACTTTAAAACTTGAAACTTTCTCATCAGTTTGCAGCTTTGTTTTACTGTGAACTTGCAACTTTTTCCTCATAAATTTGTTAGTTTTTCTTGAAAATTTGTGAGTTTTTGCCATAAATTTGTTACATTTTTCGTGTAAATTTGGAACTTTCTCAAAAATGCTCAGCTTTTTTTTTTTATGTAAATTTATAACCTTTCCTCATCAATTTAGGACTTTTTTCCTCATAAATTTTCAACAGATTTACTAATTTATTTTATACTTTTTGTTAATTTGCAACTTTTTCTAATTTTTTCCTCATAAATTTGTGACTTTTTTCTCATAAATTTGCTACTATTTTTTTGTAAGTTTGTCACTTTTTTTCTTACAAATTTATGTGAAAGTCACATTTTCAGGAAAAGGTTGTAAATCTCTGAAGAAAAAAGGTGAAATTTTAAGGTAAAAAGTTGCAAATTTATGAGAAAAGTCACAAATTTGAGGAAAAATGTTGGAAATTTACAACAAAAAAATTGCAAATTTATGAGAAAAAGCTGAAAATTTGAGAAAAAAAAGTTGGAGAATTTACAGGAAAAAAGTTGCAAATTTATTGGAAAACAGTCAGATTTTTTTTAGAAAAAAGTTGCAAATCTACAACAAAAAGTTGAATCTTGAAAAGTTTTTAATCAATTTTTTTTAAATATTTTTGCTTTTAAGTGGTGGTTTAGAGTTACGTTATTCAGTTTTGTGACTTGATATAGAAAGTTTCTGAGTTTTTTTTCAGGTGGGGAGGGGAAATGCCCCCCCGATTTACACCTATGAATCCTCATGGCAGGTCAACCGGGGGATGATTTTGGGTCGTTCTGCTAACAAGGAGGATCTCAAACCCCCCCCCCCCCCCCCCCCCCGCCGCCAGATCACCTACTGGTTCTATGGGTGCAAAGAAATTGAAACACCCGACACTGTGGACAGCAAATGATTTGTTTTCATAGTTAAGGTGCAACCATTAACCTCACAGCTTTTGTGTCCATTTATAGTGGTATGCAGAAATGTGCCCCCCCATGACAAACTGCGCATTTTTATTGAAAACATTTAAACTTGGGGTGTTTTTACACCTGAAAGTCCACACCAAAGCTCATATTTTTGTCCCACTGTCAACATTTGGTCCGGTTAGGTTTGGTTTCACAACAGCTTTACATGATGTGCCCCAGTGTTGTTGTCTTGATGACTTTTCTGTTTTTAGCACAGACCGGTAGTTAGCAAACATGCTATTCACCCTCCAGGGTGTTTTCTGCTGCTCTGTGTGCATCGGTGAGCACACTTTAAGTGTAAACTGGCTCAGACTCCATCATATTAGTGGGTGAACTAGTTTAGAGAAGCTAGAATATGATCCAGGTCTTCATGAAAAACATTTGTTCTTTTCATCAGCCATCATTTTCAGGTGGCATTGCCCCCCCCCCCCAAAAAAACAAAACAAAAAAAAAAAACCTCTGCCTAATCCTCTCTGAAAATATCTGGCAAGTTTCTGCATTTTTATGATTTTCTCCAAGTAACTATTTATGCTGCTAATGGCCATATTTCATCTCTCCGAGAGCTACCGCAGCTTATTTTCCCTCTTATCGACTGCCTTAACTTCCTCTGTTTGGTCTGAAAGTCTGAAATATTTGCACTCTAAACAAACCAGACCAAGGATCAGTTTTCTTTTTACCCAACCAAATTTTGTCTCTTTGGTCCAGACCATGGTTGAGGGGAGGTTTCACACCTAAAATTTTGGTCTGTATCAAACAGAAACGTTTGAACATCAGGATCAAACACACTAGGTGTGAAAGCAGCCTTAGACTTTTTCTCTAGGATGGGGGAGGAGCTTAAAAAAAAAAAACACTGGGGCGGAACAGAAAATAAGTGCACTGTTTCCGTTCGGACAATCTATGGTGCACCTCAAAATAAGCAATAAAGAAGGAATAAACTCCTCATTTCATTTACAGTTGTGCTCATAAGTTTACATATCCGGGAGGAATTTGTGATTTTTTTGGCCATTTTTCAGAGAATATGAATGATAATATTAAAACTTTTCTTTCACTCATGGTTAGTGGTTGGGTGAAGCCATTTATTATCAAATAATTGTGTTTGCTCTTTTTAAATCATGACGACAACAGAAACTACCCAAATAACCCTGATCATAAGTTTACATATCCTAGTTCTTAATACTGTGTATTGCTGCCTTTAACATCAATGACCGCTTGAAATCTTTTGTGGTAGTTGTGGATGAGGCACTTTATTTTCTCAGATGGTAAAGCTGCCCATTCTTCTTGGCAAAAAGCCTCCAGTTCCGGTAAATTCTTGGGCTGTCTTTCATGAACTGTACTTTTGAGATCTGCCCAAAGTGGCTCAATGATTGAGGTCAAGAGACTGAGATGGCCGCTCCAGAACCTTCACTTTTTTCTGCTGTAGCCAACAATGGCTTGACTTAGCCTTGTGTTTTGGATCATTGTCATGTTGGAATGTTCAAGTGCATCCCATGTGCAGCTTCCGGGCTAATGAGTGCAAATTTTCTTCCAGTACTTTCTGATAACATGCTGCATTCATCTTGCCATCAACTTTGACAAAGTTCCCTGTTCCTTTGTAACTCACACATCCCCAAAACATCAGTGATCCACCTACGTGTTTCACAGTAGGGATGATGGACTTTTCTTCATAGGCCTTGTTGACTCCTCTCCAAATGTAGCGTTTATGGTTGTGGCCAACAAGTTAAATTTTGGTCTTATCACACCAAATAACTTTGTTCCAGAAGTTTTGAGGCTTGTCTCTGTGCTCTTTGCTGTATTGTAAGTGGGCTGCTTTGTGGCATTGGTGTAGTAATGGTAAATTAGTATTCTGAAGGAAGGCTGTCATACTATGTAGACCGTATCGATGCACAATCTCAACATGAATGCTGGAAAGAAAGTAGCTAAGAACTAGGGCTAACAGCTAAGCTAAAGCTAACAAGTAAGATAACAGGTGGTGTAATAAGTGGTCACTAGTTGCTTGCAGTATTTCTGCAATAATTTTGTTTTTTTGGACAACATTCTGGATATTTTCCCCAACAGTATACATACATCATGCCAACAGTGGCCCAGCATACCAAGTTTACATCAGGAATACACCTTATAGAGGTCGTTTGCACATTGGTAAGACAAGCTAGATATCTAGCCTATGTCTTGCCAATGTGCAAACGACCTCTATAAGATGCATTCCCGATGTAGACTTGCTGATATTGGCCTAACGTTTATGTATGCTGTTGGGGTTGACATGTAGAAAGCTTTAAATGGACCCACAGTTGCAGAAAGTAAGCACATCTGTCCACTCACATGTTAATAAGAGTATGGAAAACTTGAAAAATAAGTTCAGGGTGCATTACATTGAAAAAAAATTAATTGTGATTAATCGTGGACCTATGCAAACCTTCCCACAGATTAATCAAATCAGCGTCTAATACCGATTAATCGTGCATTAATGTGAAACATCTGGAGATTAATTGCAATCAAATTTTTTCAGCGTTGCCCAGCACTACTTATGGCATACAGAGCAAAAAGAATGCAGTTTTAAAATATAAAGTTTTCATCAAAGTTGGCATTTTGAGCCTTTTGGCTTTCCTCGTCCATTTTAGAACACTTGTCCTGTTATATGCATCGCTGGCAATAAAACTTCTTGTTGAGTTTAACCCAGTCTAGTGTGAGTTTTTCACAGTAGCTAATACTCTCTTGCAGAAACTTTACCACAATACAGTAATGAAAGGCAGCTGGTAATAAGGACAAGGGAAGAGTTGTTCAAGATGCAATCATGTGGGCAGATGTTTTCTCGCTGAAAGTGAGACTGAGACTGGTTTTGAGTACGGGTTTCCAGCTGCTCCTCCCTCTTTCCTGTATTGTACCACCATTAAATCTTCTAATAGCACTGCAGTATATTGGGATACTTCACCTTTGGTTTTACAGAAGAACATGACTGCTGCCTAAATAACGGGTGCTTAAAACAGGCCCATCACCTCCTCTAAAGCGCTAAAGCTAAGTGACAGAAGCTAATGCCCCAACAGCACACATACGTCTGGCCTACGTCTACCCAATATACAAAGTTTGCAAAGTCACTGACATTGGCCCAATGCATTTGTCCTGTTGAAATTTGACTTTTTTTTATCATAAAATTGCATCTTTTTTCTCATGAATTTGCATTTTTTTCTCATAAATTTGCAACATTATTTCTCATATATTGGTAACTTTTTTGCATGAATTTGGAGCTTTTTTCTTGTAAATGTGCAACTTTTCGCATAAATTTGCAACTTCGCATAAATTTGCAACTTCTCATAAATTTGCAACTTTATTTCTCATGAATTTGCAACTTTATTTCTCATGAATTGGCATCTTTTTACTTGTAAATTTGCAACTTTTTCTTGTAAATTTGCAACTTTCTGTCCATAAATTTACAACTTTTTTCTCATGAATTTGCAGCTTTTTTCTCTTAAATTTACTTCTCATAAATTTGCAACTTTTTTCTTGCAAATTTGCAAGCTTTTTCTTTGTAACTTTGCATCTTTTTTCCTCATGAATCTGCAACTTTATTTCTTATAAATTTGCAACTTTTTTCTTCTAAATTTACAACTTTTTTCCCTTGTAAATTTGCAACTTTGTGTCAGAAAATTCCAACTTTTTTCTTGTAAGTTTGTAACTTTTTGTTCAGAAATTTGCATCTTTTTTCTCATGAATTTGCAACTTTTGTCATAAAATTGCAACTTTTTTCTCGTAAGATTACAACTTCTCATAAATTTACAAATTTTTTCTTGTAAATTTTCAGCTTTTTTCCTTTACTTTGTGTAACATTGCAATTAGTGGTGTCACTTTAATCACAATCAATCGTAATTAATCATATGAGGTGTGTATTTTACATGACACTGCATTTCACTTGATGCGTTTAACGTGATTAATGCACCTTGATGCGATTAATCGCAATAAACGATATTGATCATGATTAATTATTATTATATTTATATATCTATATATTTATTCCATCTAGCTACAATGCTCCGCACTGTGTTTTTATATATCTACATATTATTCCATCTAGCTACATTGCTCCGCACTGTGTGTGTTTATATACTTGCATATTTATTCCACCTAGCTGCAATGCTCCGTACTGTGGGTGTTTATATATTTACATATTTATTCCATCTAGCTACAATGCTCTGCACTGTGTGTCTGTGTGTGTGTGTGTATATATATATTTTATAGTAATATGTACATATGTATATTAGCTGCTCTTGCTTGCTTGTTTTTTTCTTGCCTTCTGATTGTTGCTCTGAGTGTTGCTATCCCTGTGCTGTTGCAATCCTGGAATTTCCCCGTTGTGGGACTAATAAAGGCTTATCTTATCTTATCTTAAAGTACTGCCGCAGTGAAACTTTCAATCGTGATCCATTCATCCATGTTCTACCGCTTAATCCTTTTCGGGTCGCGGGGGCGCTGGAGCCTATTCCAGCATCTTTGGGTGAGAGGCAGGGTACACCCTGAACAGATTGCAAGTCCATCGCAGGGCCAACACAGACAGACAACCATTCACTCTCACATTCATACCTAAGGACACAGGGTCGGCCCAAGACATAAGCAAACTAAGCCACTGCTTAGGGCCCCACGACCACCAGGGGCCCCTAGAGCATTTAATTATTTGATTTTAACTTTTTTAAATTTCCTGAATGTGAGATTATAAAATTGCCCTAGCCAAGCCAAAGATTTATATAAAAACACATTATTACTTATAATGTTCTCACTCTGACCAAACCATGGCAGCACATCACCCCTACTCTGAAACAACTGCACTGGCTTCCTGTTAAAATCTGGATCATCTTCAGACTTCTCACCTACAACTCCCTTCATGCACTTGCTCCACAGTACCTATCTGATCTTCTTCATGTTCACCACCCCTCAATGGAGCCTTTGGTCTGCTGACCAAGGTCACCTCTCCATTCCCCACACTTGCAGGAGAACCTTTGGGAACAGGGCCTTCAGTGTGGCAGCTCCTACCCTGTGGAACTCGCTCCCTCTGACAGTTCACCAAGCACCAACCTTGGAGTCTTAAATACAGACTGAAAAGACACTTGTTCCTGCAGGCTTTTCCTGGCTAACTTGTTTTATGTTTGTCTGTTATTTGTTTGTTTTGTTGTTGTTTGGAAAGCAACCTTGGGTTTCTTGAAAGGCACTATAAAAATGAAATTATTATTATTATTATTACTACTACACATACATTGTTGGAGTCCTGATTTTCTCTCTGCCAGAGATCAGCTGGTGACAGACATGACATTCATTACTTCTCATAGCACACCACTGTGTAGAACTGATGTGAGGAGAAACATTTCTGTCCCAAAATGTATGTACCCATCAGGGGCTGAAAAAAAGGAAGAGAGCAGAGGACCAGAGAAAAGAGGAAGATAAAGGCATGTTTATGCATGTAACGTAATTTTAGGTGTCACCGTGCCTTAAAGACATGTCTTGTTTGCAAGGTAGCTATAGATTACAGTGCTGACCCGAGTGAAAAAACATATTGATAACATTGATATTGACCATTAATAGTACATTCACACCAAACACAAAGCAAATTTTTCCCATGATCTGAAAACATGTAAAGTTAATGCAAATGTGCAAATACATGTGAATTTGTGCATTCGCATCTGAGGGAGGTGGTCCCGATAGCTAATCAGCCGTGAGATCCTACTGTCACAAAAGTAAAACTATCAACACTGGAGAGTAAACTAGTTTAAAAATGAGACTGCCACTCACCTGCTAACAGATGGACCAGGAGCTCTGCAGATGAAACAGAGTGTCAAGAGTTTAGCCACCCACGAACTCCTGCTACAGATGTGCTAATAAGGGCTAGCAGGCTAGCACTGTAAACAACTGTCATTCTGGTGCAGTTTCTGGAGGAGGCAGTGACATTTTTCCAGCTGTGTGCCACACCAAATAATGTGGTAAACCTAAACATGATGGCATTTTGGGGATTTCCACAGCAGGTAGAAAGCAACTGCAAAAGTTATGAAGGACCCCATCCCTCTGCAACTCGCTCATATGCAAATATGCATTATTTGCATTGAGCAAGCAATGCTACTACAACTGTGCAAAATTCTCCAGGAAGCATAATGTAATTTACTTTCCTGAAGAGGGGCCCCAAATTCAAATTACGCTTAGGGCCCCATGAAAGCTTGGGTTGGCCCTGTAAGGAAATTTAGAATCCCCAGTTGATGCCAATTAACCTAACCTGCATGTCTTTGGCCTGTGGAAGGAAGCCGGAGTACCTGGAATGAACCCACACAGACACGGGGAGAACATGCAAACTCAACACAGAATGGTCACCGATGGTCTGCGGGTGGGATCGAACCCACAATTGTCAGGGGTGGAATCAATCCCATGACCTTCTTGCTGTGCTGCCACAGTGCTAACCACTGCACCACCCTGCTGCCCTCAATCAATTGCAATTAAAACTACACCCTGCTTGAAACATATCACTCTGTGAAATCAATAGTGGTGGAGATTCAATCACAATTACTCACGATTAAAGTGACACTACTAATTGCAATTGTTTTTGCCATTTTCATTTTTATACCATTTATATGTGACTTCCATGATTGATTTTAATCAATAATTACACCCAAAAAACTTAATCTTTTACTCTATCAATTTTAATCCCTTAGCATTCCAGCTAATGTAAAACATAATTTTAAAGTGACACTCCAACAAAAATCAAGTTTTTTTCTGTTGTTAATATGTCTGTAACGTGTTTTTTCGTGATTCACAAGCAGTGTTGGGAATAACACATTAATGTAACACCACTACTTTTGCAGTAACGTGCTGTGTAACGAAATTTCTGTTGAAAAATTCAGTAATACATTACAGTTACTGAAATTTGATTAGATGCGTTACTCGCGTTACTCGTTTTACTAATATGGATAGATATTTTTAGCGCAAATAAATACAAACTGACCCTACGTAGTTCAGCTGATGCAGCCATCAGTCAGAGCCTCTTCGCTGCTGCAGCCACAAATGGAGCTTGCTCCTGCTGGGAAAAGATGAAGCTACTTTGTTTTTGTGGAAATGGGCAGGTTATTTCTCCTTTGTCGAGAGGACAAAAACATATTGGTGGGCCCGGGCTGTGAGACCAACTGCAATTTTCAGAAGTGCCTTTGAACAGCAACAAGATCCAACAAAGCTATGCTAACAACACCACTAACAACACCGTCTGGATTTCAATCACAGGTAAACATCTGGACAGTTTGTGACCCAGCAAGAATTAAACCGACTGATTGCCAGATACACCATTACAGAATGAAGATCTGATAACAGTCATTTTCCATCAGACAGCTGAGACTGTGATCCACTGAAGTTAAAAGATGTTTACTTGCTACCTGGATAAAGATTATTCAAAAATGGATTTTGATCTCCAAAAGGAATTTAAGAGAGTGGATCATGTCTCTGTAACCCCAGAGATTTGGACTGTGGATAATGGACATTTGCTTTGGATCACAGCACATCAGATTAAATCCATAATATTGAAGATAAGAATTGACAGCTTTATGCAGTGTTGCCAACTCACTCTTTTGGAGTGATTCTCACTCTTTTTCCCCTCTCTCTCACTCCACAAACCCTATTTCTGACTACAAAATGAGAAAATTATTGGCAATATCATGTTGATTTTCTTCAGATTTTTCCCACAGTAAGAGCTCTCAAGGCAGGATAAAGCAGACTGAACATGTTTTAAAAGCTCTGTCTGAAACAGTCTGTTTTCAGCCTGACATTAATAAGTCCATAATGTAATCCATTAATTAAATTATCTTGCTATGTGTGCAAGATGATTTAAGTGTGCATTTAAAAGTAACGTGAAAGTTACATTTCCAACTAGTTCCTTTAATCATGCAGTAATTGGTAAAGTAACTCAGTTAATTTTGAAAAGAAGCAACTAGTAACTGTAACTAGTTACAATTTTTTAGTAACATGCCCAGCACT
The DNA here is from genome assembly GCA_020510985.1 of Pholidichthys leucotaenia. Taxonomy (NCBI): domain Eukaryota; kingdom Metazoa; phylum Chordata; class Actinopteri; order Cichliformes; family Pholidichthyidae; genus Pholidichthys; species Pholidichthys leucotaenia. The sequence goes on along the minus strand of CM035843.1, from coordinate 191,821,977 downwards.
GCTCACAAGACACACCAAGCACAAAATCTCACCACAGTCCCAAGTCTGTGTTTTTTGCTGTGAATTTCCAATTTGGTAGCGCTCCCCTGAAACAGGCGAGTTTGGACAGACTGTTAGAAGCTATGTAACTATTCCTGCTTAGCCTGGCTGGTCATAACATTAACCAATCAGACGGATACTCTTGGCTACCTTGGGGGAAGAGGGAGGAGCCGAGGAGCAGCAGAATTGAGGATTGGGGTAGCAGCAGAGAGAGAGAGCGGAGAGAGGCAGAGAGGCGGGGAGCGATTTGAATGTGCCTGTGCGAGACCGTGCTGCTCTCGGCTCACTTTGCCAGCGGACGGGGCGCCGCACTGATCTGAGAACAGCCACATTCAAATTGCCCTACCCCACTCTCTGCTGAGGCGGACGGGGGTCTGGTTGTTAGTAAAAAGTAAACACATATTTGGGAGATATGAGGAAGCATGCTATTCATTTTCATTGTTACGCTGATGACACTCAATCATATTTATCCATCAATCCAGATGAACCCAGCCATTTGGGTTCACTCCAGGAGTGTCTTAAGGATATTAAAACCTGGATGAACTACAATTTTCTATAGCTGAATACAGATAAAACTGAAGTCATTGTTCTTGGCCCCAAACAATCTAGAAGTACTCTTTCTAGTAAGATACAACAGTAGATGGCATTGCGCTGGCTTCTAAGTCTTCTGTTAGGAATCTTGGAGTTGTTGTCTTTGACCAAGATATGTCTTTTATCCCTCATATACAGCAAACTATTAGAACTGCCTTCTTCCATCTGCATAATATTTCTAGGATTAGTTCCATCCTGTCTCAAAGATGCAGAAAAACTTGTCCATGCCTTTATCACCTCTAGGCTGGACTATTGTAATTCACTTTTATCAGGTCGTCCTAATAAGTCCATAAAGTTTTCCCAACTCATTCAGAATGCAGCTGCACGTATCTTGATGAGAAGAGGGAGAAGAGATCACATTACTCCAGTTTTAGCTTCTTTACTTTAGCTCCCAATAAAATATAGAATTGAATTCAAAATTTTACTCCTAACTTACAAAACCCTTAATGGTCTGGGTCCTTCTTACCTGCAGGAACTCAATTCCCTATCCTCCAACCAGAGCTCTGTGCTCCCAAAATTTCAAACTACTGGTGGTCCCCAAGGTCTCCAGCAGTGGATTGGGAGGTAGAGCTTTCAGTTATCAAGCGCCCCTCCTGTGGAACCATCTTCCCAGTTCAGTTTGGGAGGCAGACACTCTTTATTCAAGAGTAAGTTGAAATCATTTCTCTTTGATAAAGCCTACAGTGCATCCATAAAGTATTCACAGTGCTTCACTTTTTCCACATTTTGTTATGTTACAGCCTTATCCCAAAAGGGATTAAATTAATTTTTTCTCTCAAAATTCTACACACAATACCCCATAATGACAATGTGAAAAAAGTTTTTTTTTTTTAATTTTTGCAAATTTATTAAAAATAAAAAACTAAGAAATCACATGTACGTAAGTATTCACAGCCTTTGCTTAATACTTTGTTGATGCACCTTTGGCAGCAATTACAGCCTCAAGTCTTTTTGAATATGATGCCACAAACTTGGCACACCTATCTTTGGGTAACTTGGCCTATTCCTCTTTGCAGCACCTCTCAAGCTCCATCTGGTTGGATGGGGAGCGTCAGTGCACAGCCATTTTCAGATCTCTCCAGAGATGTTCAATTGGATTCAAGTCTGGGCTCTGGCTGGGCCACTCATGGACATTCACAGAGTTGTCCTGAAGCCACTCCTTTGATATCTTGGCTGTGTGCTTAGGGTCGTTATCCTGCTGAAAGATGAACCATCGCCCCAGTCTGAGGTCAAGAGTGCTCTGGAACAGGTTTTCATGCAGGATGTCTCTGTACATTGCTGCATTCATCTTTCCCTCTATCCTGACTAGTCTCCCAGTTCCTGCCGCTGAAAATGTCCCCACATCATGATGCTGCTACCAACATTAGCGTGGTTATGAGGGGTGCCTGGATTCCTCCAAACATGATGCCTGGTATTCACAACAAAGAGTTCAATCTTTGTCTCATCAGACCAGAGAATTTTGTTTCTCATGGTCTGAGAGTCCTTCAGGTACCTTTTCGCAAACTCCAGGTGGGCTGCCATGGGCCTTTTACTAAGGAGTGGCTTCCATCTGGCCACTCTACCATACAGGCCTGATTGGTGGATTGCTGAAAAGATGGTTGTCCTTCTGGAAAGTTCTCCTCTCTTCACAGAGCAACACTGGAGTGCTGACAGAGTGACCATCGGGTTCTTGGTCACCTCCCTCACTAAGGCCCTTCTCCCCCAGTCGCTCAGTTTAGATGGACGGCCAGCTCTAGGAAGAGTCCCGGTGGTTCTGAACTTCTTCCATCAATGGATGATGGAGGCCATTGTGCTCATTGGGACCTTCAAAGCAGCACAAATTTTTCTGTACCCTTCCCCAGATTTGTGCCTCGAGACAATCCCATCTTGGAGGTCTACAGACAACTGTACTCTGACATGCACTGTCAACTGTGGGACCTTCTGTAGACAGGTGTGTGCCTTTCCAAATCATGTCCAATCAGCTGAATTTACCACAGGTGGATTTCAAGTAAGCTGTAGAAACATCTCAAGGATGATCAGTGGAAACAGAAGGCACCTGAACTAAATTTTGAGCTTCATGGCAAAGGCTGTGAATACTTATGTACATGTGATTTCTTAGTTTGTTTTTTTTTATTTTTAATAAATTTGCAAAAATCTCAAAAAACTTTTTTTACATTGTCATTATGGGGCATTGTGTGTAGAATGTTGAGGGGAAAAATGAATTTAATCCCTTTCGGAATAAGGCTGTAACATAAAATGTGGGAAAAGTGAACAGCTGTGAATACTTTCCACATGCACTGTATAGTTAAAAATGTTGTCACTGCTAGGCCTTCACCCGCATGTGGAGCTTAACCCGGCTTGATACTGGAAGGTCTGGCTGTGAATATTAATGATGAATTGTATTTGTTATGTTTGTTTTGAATGTAGCTACTGCCAGGCCTCCTACTTTTTACGTCTTTTCTTTAACCCAGCCGGTCGAGGCGGATGGCCATCCTCTATGAGCTATGGTTCCGCTCAAGTTTTCTGCCCATTAAAGGAAGTTTTTCCTCACCTGTGTCGCCGCAGTGCTTGCTCTTAGGGATCTCTCCTGGGTTCTATAAACCTCGACCGTTTTCAGAAAAAAATATTTTGCTTTTTACTTTTGAAGATATAGGCAAAACTTTATCATCCATAAGAGTCTTGAACAGACTAGCAGCCCGCCCACCAGGAGTCGCAGCGACCAATTACGTGCAAGCCCTGCAGGTCGCTAAATAGAATATTCATAGAGCCGCACATACAGTACTTAAGTAGGTGCAAGATTTAAAAGCTCTTTCCAAGCAATTCTAAGGCGATGAAAGACTTTGTGTCGGTAAAAAGCCACAATATACTAATTTGGGCAACACACATTTGATTTTGTGGTGGTTTTAGAGCTGCCGGCGTGCACTTTTAAGAGGTTAATACCTTCTATATGCAATGAAATGTCAGTGCTTTTCCCTCTATTTCTAAATACTATGAAATATGTTTTATCAAGATTCCCAACAAAGCATAAGTACATACAGAAAAATTGTCATTGAGCAGATGCACGGTCTGGGGGGGGGGGGGGGGGGGGGGGTCTGTGGACAACACAGTGCACATGAACGGATGATCCAGTAGAGTGTGGCTCTAATCAGGTTTCCTTCAGGTTCAGTGGACGTTGATGGAAATCACACCACCAGATCTGAGCCTGATGTGATGATGATGCCCGACTGTACTGGCACCACGCTGACGCACAGGTGGTGTGTGTGTGGGGGTTCTTAAAACAGGAGCAGGCTGGGGGCAGAAGAGGCTCCAGGAGGTGTCATAACACATCACTCTGTGAGTTTAACCACCAGGAGCTGAAGACTTGTCTCTGAAAACACAGTCAGGGGTGGGTTGGGGGGGGGGGTGACAGCTGGCTAATGGAGACCCCCCTCCCCCACCAACAGCTCATAATTACACAACCTGCCCCCCTCCCCCTTCCACACACACACGGACAGACAGATACATTAGGGCAGAGGACTCTCACTAACAACCAGACCCTTCACAGAGCAGATCCTGATTCTTCAGGGCTGGTTTGGATAATTACTCCCATTTTAGGGTCTAAAGCTCTTCACATGCATGAGTACAAACACTAACCCACAGAGAGGAGACATACGGACTCCCACTGATAGCACATCCTCACCAAGTACATCTATGATTGCCCTCTCAGCCTTAACTCTCTTACTTTGTCTCCAAACAGCCAACCTGAGCTGTCCCTCTGATATACAGTGGGGTAAAAAAAGTATTTAGTCAGCCACCAATTGTGCAAGTTCTCCCACTTAAAAGATGAGAGAGGTCTCCAATTTTCATCATAGATATACCTCAACTATGAGAGACAAAATGAGAAAAAAAAATCCAGAAAATCACATTGTCTGATTTTTAAAGAGTTCATTTGCAAATTATGGTGAAAAATAAGTATTTGGTCAATAACAAAAGTTCATCTCAATACTTTGCTATATAGCCTTTGTTGGCAATGACAGAGGTCAAACGTTTTCTGTAAGTCTTCACAAGGTTTTCACACACTGTTGCTGGTATTTTAGCCCATTCCTCCATGCAGATCTCCTCTAGAGCAGTGATGTTTTGGGGCTGTCGCTGGGCAACACAGACTTTCAACTCCCTCCAAAGATTTTCTATGGGGTTGAGATCTGGAGACTGGCTAGCCCACTCCAGGACCTTGAAATGTTTCTTACGAAGCCACTCCTTCGTTGCCCGGGTGGTGTGTTTGGGATCATTGTCAAGCTGAAAGACCCAGCCACGTTTCATCTTCAATGCCCTTGCTGGTTGAAGGAGGTTTTCACTCAAAATCTCACAATACATGGCCCCATTCATTCTTTCCTTTACACGGATCAGTCGTCCTGGTCCCTTTGCAGAAAAACAGCCCCAAAGCACGATGTTTCCACCTCCATGCTTCACAGTAGGTATGGTGTTCTTTCTCCTCCAAACACGACAAGTTGAGTTTTTACCAAAAAGTTCTATTTTGGTTTCATCTGACCATATGACATTCTCCCAGTCCTCTTCTGGATCATCCAAATGCTCTCTAGCAAACTTCAGACGGGTCTGGACATGTACTGGCTTAAGCAGGAGGACACGTCTGGCACTGCAGGATTTGAGTCCTTGGCGGCGTAGTGTGTTACTGATGGTAGCCTTTGTTACTTTGGTCCCAGCTCTCTGCAGGTCATTCACTAGGTCCCCCCGTGTGGTTCTGGGATTTTTGCTCACCGTTCTTGTGATCATTTTGACCCCACGGGGTGAGATCTTGCGTGGAGCCCCAGATCGAGGGAGATTATCAGTGGTCTTGTATGTCTTCCATTTTCTAATAATTGCTCCCACAGTTGATTTCTTCACACCAAGCTGCTTACCTATTGCAGATTCAGTCTTCCCAGCCTGGTGCAGGTCTACAATTTTGTTTCTGGTGTCCTTTGACAGCTCTTTGGTCTTGGCCATAGTGGAGTTCGGAGTCTGACTGTTTGAGGTTGTGGACAGGTGTCTTTTATACTGACAATGAGTTCAAACAGGTGCCATTAATACAGGTAACGAGTGGAGGACAGAGGAGCCTCTTAAAGAAGAAGTTACATGTCCGTGAGAGCCAGAAATCTTGCTTGTTTGTAGGTGACCAAATACTTATTTTCCACCATAATTTGCAAATAAATTCTTTAAAAATCAGACAATGTGATTTTCTGGATTTTTTTTCTCATTTTGTCTCTCATAGTTGAGGTATACCTATGATAAAAATTGGAGACCTCTCTCATCTTTTAAGTGGGAGAACTTGCACAATTGGTGGCTGACTAAATACTTTTTTGCCCCACTGCTTCTCTTCTTGCCCTTCAGAGAGAGCAGTCGCTTTTCTTTTCTCTCCTGCTCCCTCCTCCTTCCTCCCCAACTGACTGAATCCCAGCTTGCTACTGTCTGTGTCTGCGTCGCTCTCGCTCTACTTCTGCTGAATCGACCCGAATGGAAACTATAGAAATTGGATTGTGGCTTAATGCTATTGTCACCACTTCTCAACAAGAACCGGGCCAGGGGGGAGCCCAAGAATTGGAACCTGCGTGATTCAACTGAGGATTGGCATGAGCACAGGATTTTCTGTTTGGCCTTGGAGTTCCTGGTGTATCAAAATTATTTGGGAGAGCTAATCAATGCGGACCCCGGCGTAGCTCCCCCAACAACAATTTCCAGCTGGGGGGAGCACAGATAGCGGCAAATGGGATTAACATGGAATTTTAATTTATTACCACTTTTGTCAGATTCAAGTTATTTCTGTGACCATTGTGGGTTTTTTTTTCAATAACAGAGGGGTACCAACAATTTTGTCCACGGCTGTATGTTCATCTGAACAGGCCCAAGTTTCACACCGAGTGACTTATCAGTCAATTCCAAAACTGAATTGTTGGAATATAAACTGTGATAGGCTGCAATGTGTCATTTTGTAACATTTTTAGTTGGTGGAGTCCTGTTAGATTTTTCAGTGTATAAAGGGCACCGTCGCTCAATCAAAAAAGGTTGAAAAACACTAACATGATGAGTATATTATATATGTGTACATGTAACAACACAGAGTTTTTAATACTGTATGTATCTGTATTTTCCTTCCTTAGTCTTGCTTCATGGTCACTTGAACACAGAGACACACGCACACCTGATCCCGCTGCTCCCTGCCAGGCATATTTTGAAATAAATGACCCAAACACCCATGGTGGGGTAGCTGGGGGGAGGAGGGGGGATGATAACGAGGTTCTGTGGGGGTTCTCCAGATGTAATGAGAATACAGAACAGACGTAATAAATGACGGGTAGAGGGGAAAACATCCCAGGATGCTTCACTTAGATTTTTGGTTGAGCTGTTTCCCCCTAATTTAAATATTCATGAACCTCCTGGCAGGGGAGGGCCGAGTTAAGGGGGGGTGTCGGAGCTCATTAATGACTGAAGTCTTAATCTGGAGTGTGATGATGGAGGACCTCCTCCTTGGACTCTCTGATGAGAGCCTTTGTTGACGCTGCTTGACCTCCGCTGACAGGAAGCTCTCTTGCTCTGGATTCATGATGCCGTTAAAGTGTTGCTCGCTCCTCGCCACGCCTTACGGTCATCCGGGAAGTTCAACACATTACGACCACTTAAATTAATCAGATGGAGAGGAGGGAGAGCGGAGGAAGTAAGACGTCAGAGTTCAGAGATGAAGGATGTGAAGATGAAGAGCTGGAATCTGATTAGATGCTGATTTCAACATCCTGTGTTCAATATAAAGATTCATTTATAACATTTGTTGTCAGGAGTTTGGCTTGTTTGCTGATTATCAGTGAGGCTGACATCATTTCCATGTCGTTAAGGTAATGACGACATTTGCCAATATAAAACAACTGACAGTGAAGGAAATTTCACAAAATTTTGTTCAATGTGCTTGCTTATTTTTGCAGGAATTTATCATTAACCAAACATGCAAAAATATATATAAATAAAACAGAGTGCTACCTCCACCAGGGAATGGCTGAAGGTTCTGTTCATGCCAGCATTTGTCTGTCCAATAGCAGTATTATGTAAAAACTACTCGACCGATTTTGATGAAATCTGCACCAGAGGTGGTTCCTGAGTTAGAGATGAACCCCTTCAGTTTTGGAGGCGATCCATGAGTGCGTACCTCTGCCAAGGCCCTAAACTGCTTTGTTGCTTAGTTCTTGTTTGGGACTCAGAATTGAGATGACCCCACCTGGCAAAAATAGGCATATATTTAATAAAACACATACATATTAAGAAACAAATGAATAAATTGTGTTTTCTTCACTGAGTGGCAGTAGAAAATTTGAAACATCCCATCGGTGGAACACAGAAGATTTAAGAGGTTAAATTTTCAACTTCTTAAAAGAAATTGCAACTTCTTTTTCTCAAAAATTTACAACTTTTTTCTTGTAAATTGGAAAATTCTTTTAAAAAAGGCAACTTTTTTCTTGTAAATTATCAACTGTTTTTCCTTTAAATTTGCAACTTTTTTCTTGTAAATTTGCAACTTTTTTCTTGCAACTTTTTCCTCAAATATTTGCAACTTTTTCCCTGTAAATTTGCAACTTTTATCCTATAGATTTCAAACTTTTCTTTCAATCCCTTATCATTCCAGCCAATTTTCCTAAATTTAGCATATGCAAAGAAAATCAAAATTTGTTTTTCACTAAGTGGCAGTAGAAAATTTGAAATGTCCCACCAGTGGAACACCAGAATTTCAAGAGATTAATGTATTAACTTTTTCATTTAATGTAGTCCAATTAACACGTTTAAAAAAAAAAAAAATTGTCCTCAGATCACTTCCCGTTATTTTCTTTTCTCCTGTCCACACTTCAGCCCAGTTGGTGGTGCTAATGCACCTCAAAGCTGGCTGTTCAGTCAAAAGCATTGCTTCCTGTGGCTACGTTAACTGCTAATGATGGAGAAGGACCCAAACAGAAGTAATAAACACATTCTGCATGGCAAACAACTCATCTCTATTGTATCACTGAGGACAAACCATCCGATCACCATTGCCAAGACATCTGGGTCTCTCCGACAGACAGACAACCTTTTTTCCAGTGTAGTACTTGAAGTGATTCGTTAAACAAGCAAACTTGAAGAGCAGCAGTTTGTTTTGACATGTGACTGTTTCAAATTCAAATACTCAAGTAGAATTTTTGTTGAATATCAGGGTCATAAGTATATTTTATGAAACAAATGCAATTAAAAGTTGCTTAACCCTTATTGTGGCAAGGTTTCAAGGAACAGATAGCACCCCCACTGCCACAGGCGCAGCGCTGTGCCTGTCATGTGATGTTATATGGCGTGGCCAAAAACTCCACAGTTGATTTTAAGGGCCTATATCATGCCATTTTAAGCCTTTCAGAGTAAACTATATGCATGTATGTGATAGTATATTACCTTTGGTACACTGGAGAATGACTCTTATGAAATATGAGTTATTTTCGCGAGCCCGGAAGTAAGATGCCTCGATCTCTGAGGCTCTGCCTCTCCTTGTGGCTGCCTCCTATTTCATGACGTAACCCCTGAGCCGGCTGCTGCAGCGTGTCGCTGGGTTCCGCCCACGAAAACAACATCTACAGTAAACTTTAGAAAAGATGGATGAGCATGTTGAACTCTTTAGCCTCCTGTTATTATTTTAGCCTATAATATTATTCTTATGTAGTGTATGGTTAATCACGTTTAATATTATTATTTTAGCCTCTGCATTCTTGTCTATTTTGACCATTTCTGACGAGTAGGCTCTTCTTTAGGAAGGCTGAACAAACTCCTAAATCTTTCACAGCCAAAGACACATTTACGCCACTTAGAAGACATTGTCTTACATAAAAAAGCAAACAGCTGTTGTCACTGAGCAGATTAGGTGCGAGAGGAACTACTTCTTCACAGCGTCAATGCTAAAGTGAAAGTTTTGCCGATCACCGCTCCATTTGCTGCGCGGCAAAAGTGGGTGTGTGCGTTAGCCTGGGGGCGGTGCTGGCAGCACAGGCACTTCCTGGAGTGGGCGGCTCACCCACGTTCATACGTATGAACTTGGGGACCCAGTCATTATCAGGGACAGGGCGGCGCAGCAGCTCAGAGAGCAGGGTTGAGGAGGAATACTCAGAGATGCGTGAATGGAGCAAAATACCACTTTGGGGGTGTTTTTGGTGAGGAATTAACATTATAACATGCTTAAAAGCTCAAAAAAGTCGATTTTGCATGATATAGGCCCTTTAAGTTGTACAAAGGATTCCACCTCACAAGGCGGCAGACCCGTATAACTTACTGCTCTTGCATTGGAGGACTGATGGCAGACAGAGGAGCATCCTTCTGGACACCAGAGAAGAAGAAATTTTTAGACAAACAAATGTGGACGTTACTGATAGCTGTGGACGTACTCAATCGCAGATGGAGGAGCCATTTGCTCCCAAATTTGCCAACTATGATTCTAAAAAGAGATTATTTAGCTGATGAAGGTAAACGTTTACATTTTGTTATAACAGAGGGTGGGTGAAGCTGGTTGATGTTCACCTGTTGCTGCAAATGACCGACAGAAGGCAAAAAAACCAACCAGGATGGACAAAAATGGACAAAGCGAGAGCCGCCTGGCCAGCGGTAAGTCTGATGAATTTCTTTGTTTGTTGACATTCTGCTAATGTTCTGGTTCATATACTTTGAAGAGAAGATAACAAAAAAACAAAAAACAAAACAAAACATCCTTTGTGTAAATATGTCCAAAAGTCCAGTTTGCTATGGCTGCATCGCATTATGCAAATTAGATGCATAAATTTACTCCTCTCTCAAACTTTGGATCATATTCTACATCTTTCTAATTGACAATAAGCCATTATCTCTTACCACTTTCAAGTTATATGTCCAGTATTTTCCCCGTTTCATCCCATTTCGAGCCGTGTTATTAAGGCCTTCCAGGGCTTTTGTTTTGACAGCGTCATGGCGGGACTTCCGGCTGTCAGAGCCAAGCCGTGCCGTGACAGCTGGATTGCATTTCATTGATTACATTCTCCTTTCTTGAGTAGTCTCTGTGCATTATTTAAGTTTGCAGCTGAGGCTTACTCCTCGCTGCAACCTCACAACGTTGACCTCACACAACATTGGACTGGAGTTCCTAACCCCAACTCCAGTATTCCTTTTGATTCATTGTTCTCAGTAAGTGTTATTCCTCCTCAGAGTCTATAGTCTAGTATCTTAGCCTATGTTTGTGTTTTTCCCCCACGTGGCTATTTATTTTGTCATTGTGTGTTTTGTTAATAAACATGCAAACTCACTGGTTGGCCTATAATGTCTCAATGATGTCCCGCAAGGGACATCCATGACAGTAGGTCGCAGCCCAAACGAGACGCCGGCCACCGTGAGTTTTTCCCCTTTTTTCCCGTGTACCAGCGTGCTTAGGAGATGGTGTCACCAGGGAAAGGCTATTCCTTGAACTTGGGCTACGAGCTAATCGTGTTCCTAATAGAGGTAGATGGCATCCTTTCCAGCGCTCGTCACAATGTCACTCCCGACGGTCCACGCTGGTACTTGGACCTCACAGAGGCAGCAATTAAGCACAATCCTCGCCATGCTGACCCCACCTAGGTTAGGAAGAGGATGGCGGAAATTACAGCACTTAGGAGAAGATCTGTGGACCGGAGAGGAATCCCAGTAGGAGGCCGAAGGTGAGGCATCCCCGCTCATTGCCTCGGGATCAGGTTCCTGTCACCTATCCAGCCCAGGAGTCTACGTCACCAAAGTGCCATTCCCATTCGCAGCGGAGGAGGGAGTCAGTCGGGATTCCGAGAAGAGACGCAGTGGGCAGCTGAGCTCATCCGGTGCTGTGTGGCTGAAGCTCGCTCTTCCTTCCATCCTACCCAGATCCTGAAGCATGTGGTGGTGGCAGTTAGAGTGGTGGAGATCCATCCCGAACTTGGTGATTTTCCCCGAGTACGCCGAGCTGCTAGCCTCTGTCTCTGCACAGCAGCGGCATTTCCTGGACCTGACCTTAGCCTCGCCCTCTGCCGGTAGACGTCGTCACCCTGCTCACAATTGGCCTCTGCAAGATCCCCGTCTGGATCCAGTTCCAGGCCACCAAGAGAACTCTGCCTCCCAGCCAGCTGTTGCCCCTGCGTCACGATGGAAGGGAAAGACAGCAGCCTCTGCCTCCGGGCCATCGGTCCCCGCTGTTCCGTCAGCTCCTCATCCCCGGACTGCCTCGGCTGCTCCTCCCTTCTCCTCGATGCTCTCTCCAGCTGCTGCGAGCTCAGAGAGTCCTGCTCTGGCTCTGCCCATCTACGGTCCGGTGAGAGCAGCTCCTCTTCGTGTTCCCGGGGTGTCCTCCGTCACCATCCATAGGGGAGAGGGGAGAACCAAGCCCACTACAGCAGTCACCATCGGCCCTCAGGTGAGCAGGCAAGTGCCGTCTCATTCTCTCACTCCATATAATGAATTGCCTTGTCTGACTCTGGGGGGTGGAGTTCGGGATTCACAGTCCCGAGCTCCCTCCACCTGCTGTAGCTATAAATAGTGAACCTGCATCCTCTGGGTCTCCTCCTCCTCTCGGTGAGCGTCCCCTGGTACCAGGAATACACCGCCAGACGAAGAAGGAGCCTGCGGCCCTGGAGAGCCTGGTACCAGACCCACAGCCACGTCACGGGCAGAAGAGGAGGGCGGACTGCTGTTTGGAGCGTGCGCAAATAATCAAGCGTACCCGGGTCTCGAAGGAGGAGCAGTCCGACCCAGCAGGTCACAGATCCCCTGCCATCACACTGTGCGGGCCTTCGGCGTGGACTTCAGCGCCAGGGAGTCCCCAGACTGTGATGACCATCATGCCGGCTGCGGAGCCTGCCGCAGTCATCTGAACCAGGAATGGACCTCCAGATCATTGAACCTGGATCGTCGGAGTCCTGGACAGCGGTGGAGCCCGAGATCAGGCAAGTGCTCTATTTTGTCTCTCTTCTCCGTTCTGGAGCATTATTGCCTGTCTCTCGGGAAAATGAGCCGGGTGCAGCCGTCCGCTGCATCCGAGCTTGTTTCGCCGGGCTCTGCCGCTGCCGGTGATCCTGATCCCAGTTCTCTTTGTTCCTCTGAGCCTTTTCCCAGGGTCACCGGTGACGAGTCAGCTCCGGTCATCATGGAGGTTCCAGGTTTGTGCTCGGAGGTCATCCTTGGTGCTGCGCCTACCCAATTGGGGCCCGTTGTGGGTGCTGCTCCGGCCCAATCGCGGTCCAGCAAGGGCGCAGCACTGGTTCAGTTCGAGGTCGGTGAAGGAGCTACAGCTCCTCTACCGTCTGACGCTGGACTGGTCCCTCATCTTTCCCCCAATCCTTCTCCATCGGGTGCCGCTGGGATTCCTCGTATTTGGCTTGACTTTCCCTTGCTATCCCTCTCGGTAGGGAGGCCACCACTGAGTTCTCCCCTCCGGTCCTGTTGGCCAAAAGATGCGGGTCGGCCGCCTGGGAGACTGCTTCGGCGTTCCGGGTCGGCCACCCGAAGGACTGCTTTGTTTGTTCAGTGACCTGGTCCGGCCGCCTGAGGTACTGTTTCTCCGGGCCTGGGACTGGAGCAGACCGCCTGAACTGTTTTTTTTTTTTTTTTTTCTCTCCGTGCTCTACCTGCTGGCTTCCCTGTAGTTGGTTTTTTTTTTCTCCTCTGTAAGTTTGAAGGGATGTTTTTATTTTTTTCGTCTTTGCCTGGTTGTTTATATTGGACTATATTTGTAGTTTTGCTGGTCTGAGCTGTAGTGATTGTTTTTTTTTTCCTCCTCAGTGGTTATGGTTCTTGTGTATAATTTTTTGGAAATGTAACTGTATTTTGTTCCTCATGTTCCTTACCAGGCAGGATGTCATGTATATTTTTTGATTCTACTGTGCCCGTGGATTTCTTGTAAAGATAGATGTACTTTATTGTATGTTCTGCCTTTGGTTTTTCTGTGCTTAGTCTCACCATTTTATTAATTCTCTTTGTTGTCCGTTCCTTGTGGGATTTTTCTTGGTATAGTATTTTTCCCTTTTTTTGGTTCTCGCCCTCCTGGCCTGTTTCCCCCTCCACCCTCCCTGGGTCGGCCCTGGTAGCTTCTGGTTGGGGGGGGGGGGGGTCCTTGGATGTCATGTTTGCACCTGGAATGCGCCTTATGAACGGGGGGGGTACTGTGATGGCCTGAGCGCAGATTCCATCCGCGCTCGGGTTGTCCAGTATTTTCCCCGTTTCATCCCATTTCGAGCCGTGTTATTATGGCCTTCCAGGGCTTTTGTTTTGACAGTGTCACGACAGGACTTCCGGCTGTCAGAGCCGCGCCGCGACAGCTGGATTGCATTTCACTGATTACATTCTCCTTTCCTGAGTAGTCTTTGTGCTTTATTTAAGGGAGCAGCTGAGGCTTACTCCTTGCTGCAACCTCACACAACGTTGGACTGGAGTTCCACCCCGACTCCAGTCTTCCTTTTGATTCATCGTTCTTAGTAAGTGTTATTCCTCGTCAGAGTTTATAGTCTAGTATCTTAGCCTATGTTTGTGTTTTTGCCCCACATGGCTATTTATTTTTTCATTGTCTTTTGTTAATAAACATGCAAACTCACTGGTTGGCCGATAGCGTCTCAATGATGTCCCGCAAGGGACATCCATGACAGTGGGACTCCTGAAGCAGCTGAGGTGTACCAGCAGGCCAAGCGGAGTACAGCACAGGTGGTTGCTGAAGCAAAAACTTGGGTGTGGGAGGAGTTTGGTGAGGCCATGGAACAAGACTTTCGATCGGCCTTGAAGAGATTCTGGCAAATTGTCCGGTGACTCAGGAGAGGGAAGCAGCTCCCTGTCCACACTGTATATGGTGCGGATGGGGCGCTGCCGACTTCGACTGGGGACATTGTTGAATGGAGAAAGGAATATTTCGAGGATCTCCTCAATCCCACTGACGTCTTCCACAGAGGAAGCAAGGCTTGAGGACGAGGGGGACAGTTCGCCCAACAAAGGGATTGAGGTCACCAAAATGGTGGCTGGACCTCGGGAGTGGATGAGGTTTGCCCTGAGTATCTCAAGGACCTGGATGCTGTAGGGCTGTCATGGTTGACACGCCTCTGCAATGTCATGTGGAAGTCGGGGACAGTGCTTTTGGCATTGCAAACCGGAGTGGTGGTTCCTCTTTTTAAAAAGGAGGACCGGAGGGTGTGTTCCAACTTTAGGGGGATCACACTTCTCACCCTCCCAGGGAAGGTCTATGCCAGGGTACTGGAGAGGAGAGTCCTACCGCTGGTCAAGCCTCGGATTCAGGAGGAGCAATGTGGTTTTCATCCTGGCTGTGGCACATCTGACCAGCTCTTTCCCCTCAAGAATCCTCGAGGGTTTATGGAAATTTGCCAACCAGTCCACTTGTTTTGTGGACTTGGAGAAAGCATTTGACCACATTCCTCGTGGTCTCTTGTGGGGGGTGCTGTGGGAGTATGGGCTATTGGGCTCGTTAGGAGCTATGAGTTTTGTTTGTATTGCCAACACCCAGTCAAACTTGTTTCCAGTGAGATTTGGACTGTACCAGGGCTGCCCTTAGTCACCAATCCTGTTCACAATTTTTATGGACAGGATGTCTAGGCGCAGCCAAGGATTGGAGGGTGTCATACTCGGTGACCACAGGATTTCATCTCTGCTGTTTGTGGATGATGTCCTGTTGGCTTCATCAAGCAATAATCTACAGGCCTTGCTGGGATGGTTTGCTACTGAGTGTGAAGTGGCTGGGATGAGACTCAACACCTCCAAGTCCGAGCCCATGGTCCTCAGCCTGAAAAAGGTGGATTGTCCTCTCTGGGTTGGAGACAAGCTCCTGCCTCAAGTGGAGGAGTTTATGTTTCTTGGGGTCTCATTCACGACTGAGGGGCGAATGGAGCGAGAGACTGACAGATGGGTCGGAGCAGCCTCTGCAGTGATGCAGACATTTTACCGCTCTGTTGTGGTGAAGAGGGAGCTGAGCTCTAAAGCAAAGCTGTCAATTTACTGGTCAATCTATGTTCCTACCATCACCTACGGTCATGAGCTTTGGGTAATGACTGAAAGAATGAGATTGTGGATACAAGTGGCTGAAATGAGCTTTGTCAATAGGATTGCTGGACTCACCCTTAGAGAGAGGGTGAGACGCTCAGTCATTCGGGAGAGGCTGAGAGTAGAACTGCTGTTCCTCCATATTGAAAGGAGCCAGTTGAGGTGGTTTGGGCATCTGATCAGGATGTGTCCTGGACGCCTCCCACTTGAGGTGTTTCAGGCACATCCAACTGAGAGGAGACCCCGGGGCAGACCCAGGACACGTTGGAGAGACTGTCTCCCAGCTGGCCTGGGAATGTCTTCATGTCCTCTCTGAAGAGTTGGAGCAGGTGGCTGGGAAGAGGGGAGTTTGGGCTTCTCTGAGCTGCTGCCTCCGTGACCTCCAGAAAAGTGGCAGAAGATGGATGGATGGATGGATACATGTGCAGTTAATCAGTTACAACATTTAATTGAAGCAACGCCCTAGATGAGTAAGTGATCCACATAATTGGCTGCAGTTCTGCTACTGTCCACTAGAGTGGATCTCTTATTAGTGAGAAATACCCATTTGCTCCCGTGTTTAAACACCAACATAAACATAGCTACAGAAGTGCACTAAAGCAGTTTTTGTCTTTCTACAATTGAATCTTTGTGTGTTTCGGGCTAATTTCAAGCATTTTTATTGATTTAAAACCTAAAAAAATGACAGTTTAATATTTGCAGCCAGATCCCATTCATGCCCTGCAGGCAGCAATATTCTTGCTCTATTCCAGCTAATGTTAAACAAACTGTACCAATTTCCTCCTGAGCTTTCCACAGAATCTGCAGGGGCTTTAAGAGGGCAGGTGGAGCAGGGAGTCCATGGGGAGGCCTGAGGGGAGGTGAGGCCCAAGAATCAGAGGAGGAGGTGCAAGAGGCTGCAGGTGGATAGACGGATGGAGGGCGATGGAGCAAGAAATTAATTCATTGATAGATTCCGATCTGTAGGAAAGAACTGGGAAGTGTGGATGGAGAGATTAGGCAAAGAGGGGAATTAGAGGAGGGTACCGCCACATCAGCGTGCACACAGCTACACACACGCAAAGACATGTGGACACACAAAGAGAGGAAATAAAGATCTATTCCCAGGTTGTTCCTCCCAGCCGATCACATGACCCAAATCCACCTAAATTCATTATTCATCACACACCTCACACTAACCATAGGTGACGCGCGCGCGCGTGTGTGTGTGTGTGTGTGTGTGTGTGTGTGTGTGTGTGTGTGTGTGTGTGTGTGTGGGTGGGTGGGTGAGAGAGAGGGCGTTCAGATTGAGCTACTGATGTCCTTCATGTCAGACCTCATGAATATATAATAAACGTGTCATTTCAATAAAGTAGCACTGAGTTAAGTGTGTGTGTAGCTCTCTCACAGACGTGATATTTCTATAGTTTTTCATTAGCAAAAAATCAAATGTGTCTTTCAGTGAAGCTTAATGTCACATGGATATATATATCCTGGATGCTGCTGATGGAAAAATATTCAGTATTATCTGTTAAAGGCCAGTTAAAGATTGGAGTACTGCTTTACCATAATAATAATAATTCTAGTTGTGTGCCAGTGCAGCTGCTGGCCAGTGATAAAGAGTAAATAAATGGGGTTAATAAATGCATGTAAAAAGAAGAATACATTATATAAACAATTCATTAAGCGCAGAACAGTGGAGGCTGAGATCAAATATAAAAGATATAAAAATAAACTTAATATAATGAGGACCTGTAAGAAAGAATATTACAACAGAATATTTGAAGATAATAAAAATGACTTAAGAGGAATATGGTAAGTACTCAATGGGATTATTAGTAATCGACCTAAGAATGGTAATTATCCAGAATATTTTGTTGAAAATGGCAGTTTGATAAATAATATGGAGGATGTGGTCAGTGGTTTCAATAAATTTTTTGTAAACGTTGGTCCTGAATTAGCAAAATCAATAGTGGCAATAGAAAAAACAGTGGCTCTGTAAATGAAATAGAAGATAGAAATCCAAACAATCTTTTTGGGTGCAGTTACTGAAAAGGAAATTATCGAGACTGTGAGTAAATTTAAGAACAAAAAATCAACGGACTGGAATGAAATTGACGTGACAATAGTGAAAAAAGTAATTGAGGGAATTGTTAAGCCACTCACCCACATCTGTAACCTGTCATTTCAAACTGGTAAATTTCCAAACAAAATGAAAATAGCAAAAGTAATACCTCTATACAAAACAGGAGACAGTCATTGTTTCACAAATTACAGGCCAGTCTCTTTACTCTCACAGTTCTCCAAAATGCTTGAAAAAATCTTCACTAAGAGACTGGATGATTTCATTGAAAAACACAACCTCCTTACAGACAGCCAGTATGGTTTTAGAGCAGATAAATCTATATCTTTGGCAATGATCAAACTTATAGAAGAAATTACTAGTTGTATAGATAAAAAAAAGTTTGCTGTAGGAGTATTTATAGATTTAAAGAAAGCTTTTGACACCATTGACCACAGAATACTACTGAGGAAACTGGAAAGATATGGGATAAGAGGGGTCGGACTGAGTTGGGTGGAAAGTTATTTAAGTAACAGACAACAATTTGTACAAATTGGTGAGCACAAATCACCCTTCATGGACATCACTTGTGGTGTGCCCCAGGGGTCAGTTTTGGGACCCAAACTCTTTATTTTGTATATAAATGACATATGCCAAGTTTCAAAAATTCTGAAATTTATTTTGTTTGCGGATGACACAAATATCCTTTGCACTGGTGAGAATTTGCAGCAGGTTTTAGAGGTGGTCACAACTAAAATGAAAAAGTTAACGCAGTGGTTCAACAAAAATAAATTCTCTAAATCTAAAAAAAAAAGATTATGTTGTTTGGAAATTATAAAATAAATCATGAAATTGTGGTGATACTAGTTGTTGGTCTCACACACAAATTTGATCTTTTAATGTGAAGCCGGGGTTTTTCCGGTTTAGAGAGAGGAGATGTTAAAAGGAGGAAGAGGTGAGATTTAATAAAAATGTGTCAGACAGACTCAAGCGTGTCCCCGTCTGTTTCTCTGTAACTTCTACATTGGTGACCCCAACGTTTGAAGAATGTCTGTTCAGGTGACCTCTTCTGATATCGCCGCTACAGCCTCTGTATCTGCCGCGGCTCCCACACCGGCTGTTTTCGCGGCTACTATAAAATTACCGGACTTTTGGCAGCACGATCCGGAGCCTTGGTTCCAGCATGTCGAGGCTCAGTTCCACCTGCGCGGAATAACCGCAGACGACGAAGTATTTTCATGTTGTCTTGGCTTTGGATTCTGCCACTACTCGCCGTTTGATGGGACTGCTCCGGGACCCGCCTCACACCGACAAATATGATGCTCTGAAGAGGGCTCTACTGCAGCTGTATCAGCTCTCTGGGAGTGCGCTGATCGTCTTCTGTCAATGACTGGTCTGGGAGACAGCAAACCTGAGCTGATGGAGAATATGTTGGCACTTCTCGGTTCAGGAGACAGCTCATTTCTGCTCACCCACCAGTTTCTGTGTCAACTTCCGCCTCCAGTGCGTACTGCCTTGGCGAACCCCTCATTCGTTCTAAGGGTTACCGGGGTTTAGCTGAAGAAGCGGATAGGCTTTTGCTGGCTTCTCGCCATTTGTCTGTGCATGCACTGCGGCCTGGGCAGTCTGATGGAGAAGTTTCGGTGGGTGTGGCTGCAGTCTCAGATCGCTGTAAGAAAGAGAGCAGCCTGTGTTTCTACCACCGCCGCTTTGGACCGAAGGCTCAGCGCTGTATTCCACCGTGTTCTTTCCAGCCACAGGGAAACGAGAAGGCCGGCGCTCGCTAGCAGCTGCGTGCACCGGCACCAACGACAAGCTGCTTTTTATAGAGGACTGCGTGGCTGGACGTCGTTTTCTGGTGGATTCGGGAGTGCAACGGAGCATCATTCCCCCCTCTTCAGTTGATGTTATTGGATGTGGACACGAACCCCCACTGGACGCGGCTAATGGTACTCCTATCTGCACCTTTGGCACCAGGTTTATGACTGTATGTTTTAATGGCCGCGAATTTAGTTGGGACTTTGTGGTAGCATCTGTAGCAGTTCCTATTCTTGGTGCAGATTTGTGTGCTTACAGACTGTTGGTTGATGTAGCTAACAGATGTTTGATTGATGCTGTGTCTTTTGATTCCTATCCATGTACACCGAGTAAGGCTGGTCCGTTGCTTGCTAGCATGCTCGCCTCAGGAGACAGGTACCAGCGTCTTCTCTCTGAGTTTCCTGCGCTCACTGTGCCTACGTTTTCTGCAGCAGTAGCCAAACATGGGGTTGAGCATTATATTACTACTGTGGGTCCACCTGTTTTTGCCCACGCACGCCGGCTGGATGCTGCTAAGTTAGCCATCGCTAGAGATGAGTTCGCCAACATGGAGCGGCTGGGTATTGTGTGCCGTTCCGACAGTCCGTGGGCCTCTCCCCTCCACATGGTCCCTAAGTCAGATGGGGGTTGGCGCCCTTGTGGAGATTTCAGGTGCCTTAACAACGCTACTACCAACGACAGGTACCCAGTCCCCCACATTCAAGATTTTTCTTCACGTCTGGCAGGGACGGCCATTTTTTCTAAAGTGGATTTGATGCGTGGTTATCATCAGGTGCCTGTTCATCCCCAGGATGTCCCCAAGACAACAGTGATCACTCCTTTTGGGCTGTTTGAGTTCTTGAGGATGCCATTTGGCCTTAAGGGTGCTGCACAGACGTTTCAACAGCTTATGGACTCTGTGTTGCGGGACATGCCTTTCCTGTTCGTATACCTAGACGACATATTGGTTGTGAGCGCTTCGGTGGAGGAACATGTGTCGCACCTTCGTCAGCTCTTCAGGCGCCTCTGTGACCATGGACTGATAGTGAATCCTGCAAAATGTTAGTTTGGGCTCTCAGAACTTGAGTTCGTGGGACATAAGGTATCCCAGCAGGGTGCCGTACCCCTCCCGGCTAAAGTCGAAGCAGTTTTAGCTTTCCCGCGCCCCTCCTCTGTCAAGCCCCTGCAGGAGTTTTTGGGCATGGTTAATTTTTACAACCGTTTCATACCTCATGCTGCCCATATTATGCGCCCGCTGTATGAGGCTTTGAAGGGTAAGAGGGGTAATCAGGACATTGAGTGGACCCATGAGGTTATGTGCTTTTGATGGGGCTAAAGCTGCGCTGGCTGATGCTGCCTTGTTGGCTCATCCAGACCCCACGGCTGCCATTGCTCTTACTACTGATGCATCCAATTATGCTGTCGGAGCAGGTTGTGAGCAGTGGGTGGGCAATTCCTGGGAACCTCTAGCTTTTTTCAGTAGGCAGTTACGCAAGTCAGAGAGGAAGTACAGCACTTTTGACAGGGAGCCGTTAGCCCTTTTCTTGGCAATAAGGCATTTCAGGTTTCTCCTGGAGGGCTGTAAATTCACTGCTTTTGTTGACCACAAACCCCTCACGTTTGCCATGGCCAAGTCCACTGAACCTTGGTCAGCTCGGCAACAACGGCAGCTTTCAACTATTTCCGAGTTCACTACTGACATTCAGCATGTGGCTGGTAAGACCAACTTGGTTGCGGACTGCCTTTCTCGTGCCTTAGTTACCGCTGTTCATTTGGGCATGGACTATGCTGAGATGGCTGCAGATCAGTTGTTAGACCCGGGGGTGCAGGGGCTTTGTTCCACTGAGTCCAGTTTGCAGTTGGAGGATGTCTGTTTTCAGGACAGTGGCGCCACTCTCCTGTGTGACACTTCATTGGGAAAACCACGACCTTTGGTGCCGGCGGCTTGGCGTCGTCGTGTTTTTGACGCTGTTCACTCCTTGTCGCATCCTGGCGTTAAGGCTTCGGTTAAGTTGGTGGGCACCAAGTTTGTATGGCCGGGTCTCAGAAAGGATGTTAAAACTTGGACGACGACCTGTGTGGCGTGCCAGCGTGCTAAGGTGCAGTGCCACATAAAGGCTCCATTGGGGCCTTTTTGGATTCCGGAGCGACGTTTTGATCATGTTCAGGTGGACCTGGTCGGCCCTCTTCCTCCGTCCCGTGGTTTTACTCACCTCTTTACTATGGTGGACCGGACTACGCGGTGGCCGGAGGCAGTTCCCCTGGCATCAACTACGGCGTCTGATGTTGCCTGGGCATTCATCTCCTCTTGGGTGTCCCGTTTTGGTGTTCCCTTGGACGTTACCTCTGACAGGGGCCCGCAATTTACCTCCAGACTTTGGAATGAAGTGGCTGGTAGCTTGGGGGTTAAACTCCATCGGACGACAGCGTACCATCCACAAGCTAACGGGCTATGCGAGCGGTTTCATCGGACTATGAAAGCTGCCCTCTGCGCGTCTTTAGTGGACAGTGGATGGGTGGACAGGTTGCCGTGGGTTTTGTTGGGTTTGCTTTCAGCCCCTAAAGAAGATCTGCACTCCTCTTCTGCTGAGTTGGTCCTTGGCCAGACTTTGAGGGTCCCAGGGGAGTTTCTTCCTACCATTCCAGGGTTAGGTCCCAGTGTGGTTAAGAGACCTAATTGTCGGGAGGAAGCTAGGGTTTTTGCTCCCGTGGCTGCGGACCACTGTCTTCCTCAGTCTTACGTTCCTGACAGCCTTATGTGGGCTAAATACGTTTTTGTCCGGCACGATAACCATCGTTCTCCCCTGCAGGCACCTTATGATGGCCCTTTCTGGGTGTTAGAAACAGGCCGTAAGGATTTTTTGGTTGAGTTGGGAACTTGTCAGGATCGTATTTCTGTGGACCGTTTGAAGCCCGCCCATGTCCTTTGTGACGAGGAGGTTGAGCTAGCCTGCCCGGCTCGGCGGGGGCATCCTCCCAACCCTGTGCCCGAGGTTGTGCCTGCTCCGGTTGCAGTTGTGCCCCTTAGAACTGTGCAGTGCAGTCGTCGGGGCAGAGTTATAAGGTTGCCTAAGAGGTTCTCTTGAGTCATTTCCTCTTTTGAATTTTGTCCATGTTGTTTTAGTTTGTTTTTTGTTAGCGTGTTTATGTATGTTGTAATTTGTGTGTTCTGGGGGGGCCTGTGTGGTGATATTAGTTGTTGGTCTCACACACAAATCTGATCTTTTAATGTGAAGCCGGGGTTTTTCCGGTTTAGAGAGAGAGATGTTAAAAGGAGGAAGAGGTGAGATTTAAAAAAAATTTGTCAGACAGACTCAAGCGTGTCCCCGTCTGTTTCTCTGCAACTTCTACAAAATAATGGTAACGACAGATGATACCAGAATAGAAACAGTACAGGAAAATAAGTTTCTGGGGGTGACGCTAGACAATAAAATCTGCTGGAAACCTCACATCAGTCACATCCGGGCCAAGTTGGCAAAATGTATAGGCATACTGGGGAAGACAAGACACATCTTTGACTATAAATCATTGGTCTTACTGTACAATTCACTGTTTCTACCTTATCTTAACTACTGTGTAGAAGTCTGGGGAAACACCTACAAGACCAACCTACAGTCAATATGCACATTACAAAAAAGAGCTATAAGGATAATAAATAATGTAGGATATAGAGACCATACCAATTCATTGTTTTTAAAATCACATGTCATAAAGTTCATCGATTTAGTTAAATTTAAGACAGCACAAGTCATGTACAGGGCAATTAATAATCAACTCCCAACTAATATACAAAAAATATTTAAAAAAAGAGACAATGATCTTAATTTGAGAGGAGACTTAAACTTTACAAAACCCAAGATACGAACAACCAAGAAAAGTATGTGCATATCTGTCTGTCGGGTGGATTTGTGGAACAGTCTGGAGCCGGAACTGAAACTATGTACAAACAGAAATCATTTCAAAAAGAGGTACAAACATTATTTGCTGAAAGGATATATGTTAGAAGGGTAGTATTTATATGTATGATTCACTATGCTCACTCTGGGACACTATGGAATGGTGAGTGGGACAGCACTGTGTATATCTGTGTTGTTTGAGGCTGGTTTTGATGTATGGGCATCAGTGTATGCTAGGATGGATGGGTGTTAATGTTGATATGTACAAAATACAGTTAATTGTTTACTTGGGGTCTTAAATGTGGTAATTTGTATATAATTCACATGGGTGTATTTATGGAAAAGAGGAGATGGAATTAATAAGTGTTCACTTCTTCCTTCACCCTTTCGAACACTGTATACTGTTACTTTATTGCATTTGTCATTTGTTTTGTTTTGTTAGATACTTTATTTCGAACAAAAAAAGTATCTATCCATCTATATAATTGATACCAGGTTCTGATGCCAGAGACAATAACAGTAACTGGCAGCTGAGACAATACAGGAACCGATACCAAGAGCTGATACCAGAGAATGACACAAGAACCAATACTAGACAAAATACCAGAGATGATACTGGATACCAGAGAATGATGTCAAGAACAGATACAGGAACCAGTATCAGCAATTACACTGCTGTATCACTGATAGTACTGGTTCCTGTATCTGTTCTCGGTATCATTCTCTGGTATAAGTTCCTGTATTGTTTCCGCTGATACCAGAGACTGATACGAGAGCTGATACAGTCAGCGATACCGAGAACCAATATGAGAGATGATACCAGGAGCCGACGCTAGAGACTGATACCAGAGTTGATAACAGTAACTGGCAGTGGAAACAAAACAGGAACTTATACCAGAGAATGATACCGTGAACGGATACAGGAACCAGTACTAGCAGTGATACAGGAACTGATACCACAGGGTGATATAAGAGCCAATACAGGCAGTGATACCAGAAACTGATACTAGATTATGATACTAAGATCCAACACTAGAAATTGATACCAGAGATGTTACACAAACTAATATGAAAGACAGATAGCAGTGATGATACAGAAACGGTAAACAAAAAAAATCAACAGAAACGAGATCCTAGAGAGGATACCAAGAACAGATAATGGAGAATGTTATAGAATTAATATCAGTGACTGATTACAGAGACGATAACAGACTGACCCAGGAACCAATACTAGAAAAAATATCAGAGACAATACAGGAACTGATACAAGAGACAGATACCAGAGATTCATCCATCCATCCATCCCTTTTCTCTTAATGCCAAAATATTCTTCTGCTGCTTTCACAATGATTTTGATTTTTCCTGTTTTCTTGGAAGTCTGCGCAGTGCAGTTTATGACATCTACCACAAATAAGACAAAATTATTTTCCTTCATAACCAGAGAATCTTCCTTAATTCTGCTGCATGCACTGCAAGCCTGCACACTTTCCCTGTTAGAATCCACTCCCACATTTTTAGCTGGCACCTTTTTCGCAGCTTCTGCATAAGTTAATCCCTGGAAGACTTTTACATCCTGAATTTCAGCTACTCTTTTGCTGACTTCACAACCTCGATATGCTGAGCTATGTTCACCACCGCAGTTACAGCACTTTAATTTGGCTCCTTTTTCACACTTTCCATATTCATGTTCACCAGCGCATCTGGCACATCGTTGTCTACCTTTGCATATCGCTGCTACATGACCAAACTTTTGACATATGAAACATCTGAGTGGAGGAGGAACGTAAAGTCTGACTTCATAGCTCATGTAGCCAATATACACCTTACTTGGCAGTACTTGTTTCATCAAATTTTGACATTACCAACAGACTATCACATTTTTCCCCATTTCTATTTGTTTTCAATCGTTGTACCTCTGTCACTTTTGCTCCACTTAAGTTTTTCATTATTTCATCAGTTGAGACAGCCGTTGAAATGCCCGATATCACTCCTCTCGTTGCCTTATTTCCTTCCAATACTGAACACTGCACATTTTCCCCCCTCCATCTTATTGACTCTGATTGCTTTTCCTTGTTGAACAACTATCTTTACAAGTAACTAGTAACGAACCACAACGAAGAATTCTTGCATTTAAAACTTCTCCAAGTAACACATTAATTGCATTTGTGAGCTTAATTGGGTTCCACTCATGAAATGATGCTCCTTCCTGAGTAAGTTTAATGATTACTTTACACTCCTGTTTATTCCGGGATTGATCATCTTCTGGTTCATCAGCACTTGATAACGCACTTGATTGAATTTCTTTAGGTTTATGTTTGCTTCTTTTAGACTCCACCGAACTCCAAACATCCTCTTTCCCCGCTTCCCACCTCCATTCCTTCTTCTTTTAGATTTGATTGGTGGTTGGCAACCAGCTTCATCCAATCTAACATCACTCTGTATATCAGCTGATATAGTCAGTGATACCAGGAACCAATATGAGAGATGATACCAGGAACCAACACCAGAGACTGATACCAGAGTTGATAACAAGAACTGGCAGCAGAAACAATACAGGAACTTATACCAAAGAATGATACAAAGAACAAATACAGGAACCAGTACTAGCAATGATACAGAAACTGATACCACAGGCTGATACAAGAGCCAATACAGGCAGCGATACCAAGAACTGATACTGGGAACCAACACCAGAGACTGATACCAGAGATGTTACACAAACTATGATACACAAAAATATGAAAGACAGATACCAGTGATGATACAGAAACGGAAAAAAAAGAAACAGAAACCAGATCCTAGAGAGGATACCAAGAACAGATACCGGCAACTGATACTAGAATCAATATCAGTGACTGACTACAGAGACGACAACAAACTGATACCAGGAGTTGATTCCAGAGACTGACACAGGAAACAATACTAGAAGAAATACTTGAGACGATACAGGAACTGATACCAGAGGCCGATACCAGAGATAATACACAAATTAACATAAAAAAGCAATACCAGTGATGATACGGAAACTGAAAAAACAGGAACCAGTACCATAAACCAATACCAGAAAGGACAACAAGAACAGATACCAGAGACTGATACAGAATTAATATCAGTGACTGATTACAGAGACGATAACAGACTGATGTCAAGAGCTGATTCCAGACTGACACAGGAACCAATACTAGGCAAAATACCAGAGACGATAAGGAACTGATACCACAGACACTACACAAACTGAAATGAAAATCCAATGCCAGTGATGATACAGAAACTGAAAAACAGAACCGATACCATAAACTGATACTAGAGAGGACAACAATTACAGATACCAGAGACTGATACAGAATTAATACAAGGGGTGGGACAAAACATCGATTCAGTGATGGATTGCGATACCTGACATACCCATGATGCACTGATCCCTAAATGCATGGATTGATCTTTCATTAGTTATCTGCAGTATATATTCATGTAAACGTTGCATACTCTCTTGAGTATTCAACCAGATGTGTTTTCAGTCCACTAGATGGTGCCAAGCAAGCAACCAGTCAAGTGAAGTCATATCTTGTCTCCTGAGATTTGCATCCAGCTTTGAAAGTTAGGATACAGGTAGCTGAAAGTTAGCTCAAATGCTAGGCCCTTTTTGGATTGCATAACAAAGATGGAAGGAAAGACCTTAACATGACACACAACCCACAAGAAGCGCTGCACGAAAAAACCAAAACACTCGAAACACGTGGGCCAGCACACATCTCAGAGCAGCATTAGCAAAGGCTAAAGAGACATCAGCATGGAGCTTTTCATCCAATCAGCAAGTATGTAAGTAAAGTTTAATTATGAAGCGCTTTTCACAGACATATATGTTATATCTATATATGGAGCCAAGGACGAGGCCAGGTGTCGAACTGAGCTCATGTTTATTAGAGAGACACTATTCAGAACAGGCACAACCGTCAGCCAGAAGAGGTGGCAAAAGAGACCGCCCCTCCTGTCCACTGCCCTCTTATAGCCACCACCCGTACCACACAAATAAGAGCTCAAACTCCAACACAACATTCTTCCCCCCTTCACAAAAATCAAAACACACACACAGTGCGAACCCACCCCAATTTGGAACCTGAATCACGCACTAAAATTAATTGAATATCACAATACAAATGGCCTAACTCATTCACTCCAAAACAACTAAAACTAGGGGGAACAGGTGGACTGCTGTCCCACCCTATACAGCAAAGCGGACTATTCTGCCGCTTAAACTAAATAAAAGTCCATTTATAACTAAAATTACTGCTGTGTTCCTCAAACCAAAACAAAATACGCAAAATAATGCCCAAAAATATATACAAACAAACTACTTTGAACACATGCACCATAATTAACCTATAAACGTACAGATGGAGAACACAAGTCCATGGGCCCCCCTGGACTGCCCTGTCATCAGTCCGCCCCTGGAGGTAGTCAGCCTCCTGGGCCGGAGCAGGTCGCTTCAGCACCGGTGTGCCTCCTCTTCAGTACTGGTGTGCCTCCTCTTCAGCACCACTGGCCGCTCCACTCTTCCTTCTCAGTTCCCTCCCGGGCACGCCGCAGCTCGTTCAGGTGCCCCCATGAACCGTCTAGCAGCTGGAGGTGAGCGTCCTCTCGTCTGGCCATGACACGTGACCGTCCCTGGTGCTCCTTCCACTGCTGACCGGTCCGTACCTGCCGTGGTCGCCTCTCCTCCTGAATCCAGTCCTTGACTGCCAGAGGGGCCCCACTCGGCTTGCAGGGTCTCTGCTTGGCACGCCATGCTACTGTGCTTGACGGTCCAGCCCCGACCTCTTAACTTCGCCGCCGCCATCGCTGTTTGTGGCTCCCTGTTCACCAACCCACTTCAGCCAAGATCCGGGAACAAGTGACGCCAGCCTTTCGACGTCACCCGTCGTCACAGGTGTCCCGCTGTGCCACCCAATACCCTCGTCCAGGGCGACTTGAGCTCTGGCACAGGTACCCTCTTGTGATGACCCTGAGCGATATTGGTCATGCTCACTCTCCAGGATGCCACACAGTTCCTCATCCCATGCTGCACCATCTACCACTCTCAGGGTCGGACAGTTTTTACCACAGGTGGCAAAAGAGACAGCCCCTCCTGCTCACTGCCCTCTTATAGCCACGGGTGGTGGTGGAACCGGAAGGTGGAGCCACCACTCATACCACACAAATAAGAGCCCTAACTCCAACACAGCAATATAGTCACAAAGTGCTGTACAATAAAATGGAGTAAAAGGAAGCTGATAGATAAAAAATAATTTTAAAAACACAAAACAAGTTAAAACACAAGATTAAAATAGTTTAAAAATATCAGACTTACCATTAAAAAGTAATTGAATTGAAACTCAACGGAAACCCTCGTTTAAAAAAAAAAAAAAAAAATTCCCTGTGTGCAGAGATGCGTGTCCATGGAAAATGAAGCCCAGAGAATACTCTGTTATATGAAAAAGATGTCAGCTGTTTTACTTTGGGACATGATTTGAGGATGAATAAGGTGAAAAAAAAATGTGAAATATATGGGATCATAATAGATATGATCTCTCCCAGCCAGCCTGGGAATGTCTTGGTATCCTCTCTGAAGAGCTGGTGCAGGTGGCCGGGGAGAGGGAAGTCTGGGCTTCTCTGCGTGAGCTGCTGCTGCCACGGCCCGGACCTCCAGAAAAGCAGTAGAAGATGGATGGATGGGATCACGATACTTGATATTGCAATATCGTAATAATAATAATAATAAGTTTCTTTATAGAGCACTTTTCACAGACAGAGTCACAAAGTGCTTAACATGGTAAAAAACAAAATAAAAACACAGGCACATAAAACAGTAAAAAAAAACAAAAAACAAAGTGGACAGTAAAAGCACAAAAATACAATCAGCACATAGCTAATTAAAAAGCCAGGATAAAAAGGTGGGTCTTTAGTTGCTTCTTGAAAACACCAATGGAAGGTGCAGATCTAAGTTTAAAAGGCAAGGAGTTCCACAGTCTGGGAGCAACAGCAGCAAAGGCTCTATCGCCTTTGGTTCTGAGCCTACTGCTAGGGACTACCAGTAGATTCTGATGAGAAGACCTGAGAGACCTGCTGGGCTGGTGTAGAGAGAGCAGGTCACCAATATAAAAAGGCCCCTCTTCATGAATGGCTTTGTAAGTAAGAACAAGAACTTTAAAATCAATCCTATAATTTACAAGAAGCCAATGCAAGGAGGCCAAAACAGGAGTGATATGACAGAATCTACTGGACCTAGTTAGTAATCTTGCAGCAGCGTTCTGGACTAACTGTAGGCGGTGTAAAGAGGATTTGCTAAGACATGCGAAAAGAGCATTACAGGAGTCCAAACGTGAAGAAACAAAGGCATGAATAATGATTTCTAACTGACTGTAGGAAACCAGTGACCTAATTTTGGATATATTCCTAAGGTGGAAAAAACAACTCCGGGTCAGATTTGACATGCTGATCAAAACTCATCGATTGATCGAAAATGACACCAAGATTTTTTAGATTAAACCGTACGTTAGAGCTTAATGAACCAATGCTATTAACCAACTTAGGAATTAGATTATCAGGTGCTACAATAAGGACTTCAGTTTTATCAGCATTAAGTTGCAAAAAGTTACTAGACATCCAGTCCTTAATTGCAGACAGACAATCATGAATAATTTTTAAATTGTCAACATGGTCAGGCTTAAAAGAGAAAAGTAGCTGTAAATCGTCAGCGTAGCAGTGATAAGACATGATCATTGCTGAATCATGATAAGATAGGATCATGACCCAAGTATTGCAAGCCGAATTGAATCGGGAGGTCCTTGCCACCCCTAGTTAATACCTGTGACTGATTACTGAGAATAACAAACTGATAACAGGAGCTGATTCCAGAGACTGACACAGGAACAAATACAAGACAAAATCCCAGAGATGGCAAAGGAACTGACACCAGAGAATGATACCAAGAACAGATACAGGAACCGGTATCAACAGTTACACAGAAACTGATACCAGAGACTGATAGGAGAGCTGATACAGTCAGCCATACCAGGAACCAACACCAGAGACTGATACCAGAGATGATGCACAAACTAATATGAGCGACAGACACCAGTGACAATACAGAAATGGGAAAAAAAACCAAACCATAAACCAATACCAGAGAGGATACCAAGAATACATACCAGAGACTGATACAAAATTGATACAAGAAACGGATTTCAGAAAATGATACCATAGACTGATACTGGAAGCAGTATTAGAAAAATATGAGAGATGATACAGGAACTGATACCAGAGATGATAAACTAATATTAGAGACCGGTACAAGTGACTATACAAAAACTCAACAAAACCGGAACCAATACCAGAGAGGATACCAAGAAAAGATACCAGAAACTGATACAGAATTGATACCAGAGATTGAGACAGGAACCAGTACTAGACAAAATACCAGAGTTGATACAGGAACTGATACCAGAGACTGATAACAAGAACTGATATCAGAGACTAAAACAAGGAACTAATACCAGAGAATGATACTGAAACTGATAACAGCAATGATACAAGACTGGACACCAGAAACAATACCAAGATGTGGTAAAAGCTAAAACGATTTCTCACGCTGATCATTTAGATACATGGCTTTTTTTTTTTTTAAATGGCTAAATCATGCTAAAATACATCAACAAAAAAGTAACAAAGCCAACAGCATGTCACCACAAGTTAAACGTGAAAACAAAAACATAACAGTAAAAGGTGGAAGTACAGACCCACGCCAAGAGTGACCTTTGACCTTTTGACCTCAAAACTGATGCATATGTAGAGATTTGCCTGTGGTAAACCTGCACCAAGTTTGGTGTCGATATCGCCATGTAATCATCAGCAGTAGTCATTTATAAAACTTTAGCCTGAAACAGGTCAAGTCTAAGAATAAACTCATCTGTTAATGTTAGCAATGGGGAATTTTTCCCGATTAACTTGTAACTTTTTCCCATAAATGTTGAATTTTTCAAAGATAAAATGTCTCCAGTAAAGACATTAGTGTGAAGGTGGACTTCTGTGATTTAATGTCCCTCCAACTTTGGCCTGTTTCCAAGCTGCTTAACCAATTACAGATTTGGGTAAAAATTTTATCTTCTCAAAGTTTGCAACAAGATATAAAATGCCACAAAAAAAATGTCTTGTAATAAGATACCGACTGAGTGGTCATTATTTTAAATAGGTTTCTCCTGATAATGACATAAACAACAACAATGCCGCATGTTTTTGAAAATCCAAAGCTTCATATCTGGTATTTCCAGATTCACAAAAGTCAAACATTTGCTCATGAATTATTAAGACACATTCGATCAGCTATCTGTCATGTTTAGGCCCCTTCAGGGCAGAAAGGACAGTCCCAGGGACTGAATAGTGTTGTGCATTTATTAAACAGAAAAAACCCCCCCACAAAGTCCAAAAATAGTGCAATACATACAAAAAATGCAAACAAGAAAAACTTACAGACAGGGGCAGCTTGACTCAGGAGGAGACGAGTAGCTGATCAGTAGTGATGGGTCCGGCAACACCAATGCGTTGGTGCATGCGTCGAGCTCATAGAGTGAAACCCTGTGTCGGTGCGTGTCGGTGCGTATCGCTTTAAGAAAGTCACGTGACCGATACAGGTACTGTATCGGTCACGTGACGTTAGCGCGTCGAAACACTGACGCGCCAGCGTTTATAAGGAAGTGCATCTGTCAACGGGGATGCATTTGCCCAAAGACTCTCGTATGTGTTGTGGACGGTCCTTGTGCAAATTTATCACAAATTATGGAGCACGAGCAGCCTCAAGGAAAAAGAAAGGTTTCCGCCGCTGTGGGACCATTTTGATCTGATGTCAGAAAATAAGGTATTTAAAAATGGTATTTTTAAAATACTATTTTTGTCATGATGGCCGCTAGGCCGTCATCAGCATTATCAACATCAGCTGCGCTCACTTCAGCAGGTGGCAATCAGCGGGCTTTAAAAGCCCAACGCGCGGACTCCTCAGCACGGAGTCGTCTGTCACTCTTGCCAAGCAACGTGCCAAGATCTCGACCACTCGTCAAGAAACCAACGCTTCGCCAAGCCAAGTCACGTAAGCCATCTCAGCATTCATCCTCTGCTAGTTCTAGCCCCTGTGCACAGGTGGACCTCCCTGGCGGTGGAATACCCTCCTCAGCTGACGAGGCACCGTCTCCCACTCCTCGGAGCTCCTCCTCACCCCCGCAGCACCGGACACCTCGAGCACTACGTCACACGGACACCAAGAGCCAGCCAGCCTCTCATTGTGGCACCTGCAAGTAAGTACCTGCAGCATACTTGCCAAACATCGCTACTGTGCAGCAGTAACCTTGTGCTTGTATATTTCCAGGGTTGCCAGGTTACCACAAGACGGGCTCAGCTCCAGTGGCCAGACGAGCATACACACATCCACTCACACTCCACACTCACAAATCCACAATAAAAGATAATTGTCTGTAATCACTCATGTCAGCGTCTGTCTCTTGGGTCGTAAATCATGTCAGTACGACTCCGTCCAGATGACCCATCAGACAGCATGCTGTCGCGCCGCTTAAACACACTCAGCGCACGAGTTGACATGATTTCCCACCAGCAGACAGTAATCTTAAACCAATTGACTCAAATTAACAGTCGGCTGGATCGCCTGGAAGGACACCAGGCGTTTTCCCCGGCTAGCGGGGCGCCTTTTGCACCCGCAGCCGCTGCTACTAGCAAAACCAACTCACCTTCCACACATCGCCTAACTCCCGTGCCAACCCCCGCACGTTTTACTGGTAAACTGGGGGAGGCGCGAGGATTTTTGCTACAGTGTGAGTCAGTGTTTCTCCGCGTCCCGGGGGACTTTGCCACTGATATGAACAAGATTGGGTACATCAGCAACTTGCTGGGAGGCAGAGCCCTAGATTGGGCGTATACCATCATGGCTAAACCAAATTATTCATTGTTGACTTACTAGCAGTTCGTGGCAGAGTTCATGGAGGTGTTCGATCATGTTGACCGGGGCGCGGTGTTAACTGAACAGCTGCTTGGACTCCGGCAGGGCAGTAGATCTGCCGCCGATTATTCCGTTGACTTCCGGGTGTTAGCTGGTCAGGTTGGGTGGGGGGAGCCAGCACTCTGTGGAATTTTCCTCCGCAGCCTTAACTCAGAGTTAAAAGATGAGCTAGCGGCAAAGGAGAAACCTGACAGACTTGGGGAATTAATCTCCCTCACCATCAGCTTAGATAGCAGACTAAGGGAGTGAGCAGCCGAACGGCGAACAGCTACCCGTGCGAGTAAGTCTCGCTCTCGCCCCGCTAGGTCCCCCCTCCTCGCTCTGCCCGCATCTGAAGAACTTCCGGAGCAGGAGGATATGGTTGTGGGGCAATCGGGTCTTACAGCGGCCGAAAGACAGCGCCGCAGGGAGCAGGGGTTGTGTTTCTACTGTGGGAATGGGGCACATGGAGTAGTGGATTGCCCGTTAAAAGGGGAGGTCCGCGGATCACGGTAGGGGGATTCGCGGACAAAAATCAGGAAAAACCCCTCACTAGTTGCCACATCCCCATTAGGCTCATTCATAAACACAAGGAACACACCACACTCGCCTTAGTTGACTCTGGAGCTGAGCAGAACTTCATCTCCAGAGACCTGGCAACCCTGATGGGCCTCAGCTGTCAGCCCCTACGCCCCCCTGTCCATCTGGTCACCCTGTCAAAAGCATCTCTGACGTCAGTCTCCCACCAGACGGCACCTGTGTTAGCGATAGTTTCTGGAAACCACAGGGAGGAAATACGGTTCCTGGTCTTGCCCATCTCCTCTTCACCCGTCATCTTGGGGTATCCCTGGCTCCGGCTGCATAACCCCACTTTCGACTGGCAAGTTGGGAGAATTACGGCTTGGCGCTCATTCTGTCTGAGCGCCTGTCTCCAGTCTGCTGCATGCGCTCCCTCGGTCCCGATGATGCCTCCCTCAACACCCCCTCCGGACCTGTCAAAGGTGCCTGACGTCTACCATGATCTGGGCCAGGTGTTTAGTAAGTCACGGGCGTTGTCCCTTCCCCCCCCATCGCCCGTATGACTGTGTGATCAACCTCAAGGCTGGAGCCCCTCTCCCGGCGAGCCGCCTGTACAGCCTGTCAGCTCCGGAATGCGAGGCCATGGATACGTACATCAAGGAATCTCTGGCCTCCGGTATCATCCGTCCATCCTCCTCAGCCATCGGGGCGGGGTTTTTCTTCGTTGGGAAGAAGGACGGGTCGCTGCACCCCTGCATCGATTTCCGGGGTCTCAACGACATCACAATTAAAGACAAATACACTCTCCCCTTGATGAACACTGCCTTCGATTCCCTCCAGGGGGCGTCCTGGTTTACCAAACTAGATCTACCGAACGCCTACCACCTGGTGCGCATTCGAGAAGGTGATGAATGGAAGACTGCCTTCCGGACCCCAAGCGGCCACTTTGAATATTTAGTGATGCTGTTTGGGTTAACCAACGCTCCGGCGGTGTTCCAGCGCCTAATAAATGACGTTCTCCGGGACTTTTTGAACTCCTTCGTCTTTGTTTACCTTGATGATATCCTCATCTTCTCGCGCACACTGGAGGATCATCAGGTGCATGTACGGCGGGTCCTGCAGCGTCTCCTGGAGAATCAGTTGTTCGTCAAGGCGGAGAAATGTGAATTCCACATGGACCGCACCTCTTTCCTGGGGTTTATCATCGCCCGTAACCAGGTGCTCCCCGATCCGGACAAGGTCAAGGCGGTGGTGGACTGGCCCACGCCCACATCTAGGAAACAGCTACAGGGGTTTTGGGGTTCGTCAATTTTTATCGGCGTTTTGTGCCAAATTTTGGGAACATCGCCAGACCCCTGACTGCACTCACATCCCCAAAGGTCCCTTTCCATTGGAGTGAGGAGGCTGCTGCGGCATTTGGGAGGCTGAAGGGAGAGTTTGCTTCGGCCCGTGTGTTGACCCAGGAGGACCCGGAGCTTCAATGCTTGGTGGAGGTGGACGCATCAGATTCGGGGGTGGGGGCGGTACTCTCTCAGCGCTCCCCGACGGACGGGAAGATCCACCCCTGCGCTTATTTCTCTCATCGCCTGACACCTGCTGAGAGGAACTACAGCATCGGTGACAGGGAGCTACTGGCTGTCAAACTCGCGCTGGAGGAGTGGAGACACTGGCTGGAGGGGGCTGCCCAGCCGTTTGTCGTCTGGACTGATTACCGCAATCTTGAATACCTTAGAACTGCCAAGCGGTTGAATGCACGTCAGGCCCACTGGTCACTCTTCTTCGGTCGCTTTAATTTCACAATCACCTACCGGCCAGGAAGCAAGAATGGTAAGCCTGACGCCCTTTCCAGGCAGTTTGACGCACCCTCCTCTGACGAACAGGAGGAGACTATCCTGCCGTCTGCTTGTGTGGTGGGTGCGTTGACCTGGGGCATCTGTGATAAGGTCAGAAGAGCACAGGAGGTGGAGCGCGATCCGGGTGGGGGGCCCCCGGGTCGTCTATTTGTTCCTCACCCTGTTAGGGGCCAAGTGATAGAGTGGGGTCACGCATCCAAACTGGCGTGCCATCCGGGTGTGAGTCAGACCATTGACCTCCTCCAGAGAACCTTTTGGTGGCCAGGACTGCGGAAGGACGTTAACAACTATGTCCGGGCCTGCGTTCAGTGCGCCACTGGGAAGACGTCATCATCGGCCCCGGCGGGCTTTCTACACCCTTTGCCCGTCCCTTCCCGCCCCTGGTCCCATGTAGCTATGGACTTCGTGACTGGTCTGCCCCCCTCCGGCCACTTCACAACTATTTTGACCATCGTGGATCGCTTTTCTAAAGCTGCTCATTTTGTGCCCCTCCGGGGGTTGCCATCAGCGCGGGAGACGGCGGACCTTCTCGTCCTTCATGTGGTTCGTCCTCACGGGATCCCCGCTGACATTGTCTCTGATCGAGGGCCACAATTCGTCTCGCAAGTTTTGAAGGCATTCTGTACGGCATTAGGGGCCACGGCCAGTCTCTCCTCTGGATACCACCCGCAGAGTAATGGCCAGTGCGAGCGAGCCAATCAGGAGCTGGAGGCTGCGCTGCGCTGCGTCATCTCCTCCTGCTCTTCTTCTTGGAGCATGTATCTCCCGTGGATCGAGTACGCTCATAACACCACGGTGTCCTCGTCCACGGGGATGTCCCCCTTCAAGGCATCATTGGGGTACGATCCACCCTTGTTCCCTGAGGAGGAGGGAGAGGTGGCGGTCCCGTCTGTTCAGGCTCACACCAGACGCTGTCGGCGGGTTTGGTCCATTGCCCACAGATCCCTTCTGAGAACGACGGAACGGAACATTGAGGTGGCCAACCGTCACAGGAGGCCCGCCCCGGATTACAAGGTGGGTGACAAGGTATGGTTGTCCACGAAAAACATCAGTGTGCCTGCCGAGAAGCGTAAGTTGACCAAGCGCTTCATCGGTCCTTTTGTCATTGCCCGCTTTGTCAACCCTGTGTCTGTGCATCTCGTTCTCCCCCCCCCCATGCGCATCTGCCCCACTTTCCACGTCTCCCAGGTCAAGCCCTACGTCGCCGACCCGCTGGGCCCGCCCCCCGTGGCTCCTGTTCCCCCGAGGATGATCGATGGCCATCCGGCCTGGGGGGTGACAGCAATTCTGGACGTCCGCAGGAGGGGTCGGGGCCTTCAGTATTTGGTGGACTGGGAGGGGTTCGGCCCTGAGCATCGCTCCTGGATACGCCCTGCGTTGATCCTCGATAAGCAGTTGATCCGCGATTTCCATCGGGCGCATCCAGGTAGGATTGGGCAGGTGCCTGAAGGCACCTCTAGAGGGGGGAGTACTGTCATGATGGCCGCTAGGCCGTCATCAGCATTATCAACATCAGCTGCGCTCACTTCAGCAGGTGGCAATCAGCGGGCTTTAAAAGCCCAACGCGCGGACTCCTCAGCACAGAGTCGTCTGTCACTCTTGCCAAGCAATGCGCCAAGATCTCGACCACTCGTCAAGAAACCAACGCTTCGCCAAGCCAAGTCACGTAAGCCATCTCAGCATTCATCCTCTGCTAGTTCTAGCCCCTGTGCACAGGTGGACCTCCCTGGTGGCGGACTACCCTCCTCAGCTGACGAGGCACCGTCTCCCACTCCTCGGAGCTCCTCCTCACCCCCGCAGCACCGGACACCTTGAGCACTACGTCACACGGACACCAAGAGCCAGCCAGCCTCTCATTGTGGCACCTGCAAGTAAGCACCTGCAGCATACTCGCCAAACATCGCTACTGTGCAGCAGTAACCTTGTGCTTGTATATTTCCAGGGTTGCCAGGTTACCACAAGACGGGCTCAGCTCCAGTGGCCAGACGAGCATACACACTCCACACTCACAAATCCACAATAAAAGATAATTGTCTGTAATCACTCGTGTCAGCGTCTGTCTCTTGGGTTGTAAATCATGTCAATTTTCTTTGTTTTAATTTCCTTGTTGTTTCATCCTGTTCCTCTCAGAGTTTCCACTTGATCTATCTGAATTCAAATTCATTTGAAAGTGACTCTTAGTTTACTCTTCATATTTTCTGCAGGCTAAATGTCGCATTTGTTCGACAGAGCTGTCGTATTTAAACAAAAGCGCCTCCTCAATGCTGAGGCATTATAGGGCCAGGCATGAAAATGAAGTCCCGGATACACCCAGGATAGACTCAGGTATACAGCCCTTCTACTACTTACTCACAGTTGCTTTATTGATAATTAATTCCTATTAATTTATTTTTTACTTTATTTTTAACCATCAGGCTTCCAGGAAGCAGATGCTGGATGAAGCTGTGCTCAATGTCATCCTGAAGGAATGCCAGCCCCTCAGCATTGTGGAGAGTGAAGGGTTCAGGGAACTGATTCAGGCCTTTCAGCCCTCATATGTTTTGCCAACCAGAAAGGTTTGTGGAAATGATCTAAAGTAGTAGTTGATATATCCAATTTATTTAATCTTTAATTTAAATATATGGATTTGCTTTTGGCTTGACTTGGTGTAATTTTCAGACCATCAAACAAATGGTGGCCAAAAAGTACGAGGAGGAACGGGAATGAGTGAAAATGCAAGTACAGCAAGCTGTGGCAGTGAGTATAACAGCTGACATGTGGACATCTGTGAACATGGAGGCTTACTTGGTTCTTACCTGTCACTACATTAATGAGAATTTGCAGTTGTGTACGTCTGTGTTGGGAGTGCAGTACTTTCCACAAAGTCACGCTGCTGACAATTTGGCCCAAGTCAAAAGGGGCATGATGGAGGACTGGGCCTTAACCAATAAAGTGTTTTGTGACCGACGCAGCACCAAACATGACTGCATCCACTAGACAGCTCCAAATTCGGCACTCAATTTGCATTGCACATAGTCTCAATTTAGACGGGACCATCTTCACAACAGCTGTCTGCACCCACTTCAGCCATGTTATTCAGCATTATTTGTTTGTTGTTTGGAAATCATGTACTAAAATGCCAGTTTGTTGGGGGGTTTTTTAGCTAACCTTTGGCAACATCTCAACATCGAAGTGGGCAGACAGACCAAAAGTGCCACAGCTGATGCCATCCAGGAGGTGCAGAGATACCTGGCAGAAGGCAATATTGCCAAGGTCCCAGGATCCTGTGAGATACTGGGACAACCAAAAGACCATCTATCAAACCTCTTTCAGCTTTCCTTACAATTTCTCTGCACTCCAGCCTCATCTGTGCCGTGTGAGCGGGTGTTTTCTACAGCTGGAGAAGTTGTATCAAAAAAGCGTAACAGACTCGATTTCAAAACATTGGAAAAGCTTTTTTGTTTTTAATAAAAATTTGTAAAAAAAAAAAAAAAAAATCCCAGTCCACAAGCATCCTCATTCACAACACGTTCACTTAGATTTTCACGTTATGATACATGTTCACATTATTTATTGACTGTATCTAAAAATATCAACGATATTTGAAATTAAAATGAAGATATGAAATAATACAATATAAAATACAATGACTTAAATTATATACTGCTCAAAAAAATAAAGAGAACACTAAACATCCTAGATTTGAATGAAATATTCTTATTAAATACTTTGTTCTTTACATAGTTGAATGTGCTGACAACAAAATCACACAACAGCATGTGAAATTGATTGTCAATCAGTGTTGCTTCCTAAGTGGACAGTTTGAGGGACAGTGTTCCCTTTATTTTTTGGAGCAGTATATTATTGTATATACTAGGTCATCAAATCAGTGTCAGTTGAGTCTGTCAACTAGGTTGCCTGTAGGGATTTTTAAGGTCCAGCAGGTGTCAGTATTCAGTGACACAGTATCAACACAGTATCAATACAGTTTTGCAATGTGTCGAAATGCATCATGACGCCTCATGGACCCATCACTACTGATCAGAGTAATGATCAGGGTCAGGATGAATCAGAGAGTAACCAGGATGAACATACAATCTAGCAGCAGTGAAACAGTGAAAACGCAGTACTTAAATATCATAAATCCTAATGAGCTGCAGGTGTGAGTCAATGAGGAGCCAGTGACCTAATTAGCCCCACTGCCCGCAGCTGGGCTGGCAGGAGAGTAACCTGTGGACAGTGGTGGGAGTGCCTCGAAGAGAAGGCTCAAAAGAAAACAACCCACAAAACAAATACAGAAATAGACAAATCAAACCAACAAACAAACCATACTTAGAAATAAAGCGATGGTCTGAGCTCAAGTAAAAACATGAGCTCAGTCACATGACAGTTTCAATGTTCCTTAATTATTGTTGAAGAATCTCACTTTAGTTCATGCTGACATCCAGCAAACACAATCCTGCTGCCCCAAATTCTCAACAAAGCACCAAAATCTGGATAAATCCACTAAAGGAAAACATCTCAGAAATGGTGTCCTAAATCTTTCTCTGTAGCTGAAGTAAATGTCATTAAAACAGTTTTTGCTCAAGGTAAAAATAAAAACTTCATATTTTTTTAATTAATCTTTATTTAATCAGGCAATTTCATTGCAATATGAATCTCTTTTACAAGAGATGCCTGAGAACAAGAAACAGACAAAAACAGCAGACATGAGTCAGCAACAGCAGACACAAACGTCTAAAACAATTACAAGAGTCATGACAAGCATTAAATAAGGTTTTAAACTGCCCAAGGGAAAAAAAAGCCTCAAATTTGACAACCTTTTGAATTTCATTCCATTTAAAAGGCGCATAGTAAATGAAACCAGTTCTTCCAATGCTAGTATGAGCACGAGGGCTATGTAGGGTTAAGGAATTCTGGACTGTGTACTGTATACCAGATTTACATGACAACAGAGATGTGAGGTAATCTGGAAGTTTCTATATAAGTGCTTTGTAAATAAATAAGGTGGGTATTTCTTCTTGACTGTAAGGAAGTCCAACCAACTGTGTGATACAAGGATGAGTGACGAGTACAAAAACTGCAGTTTGTGATGAAATGTAATGCACTATGGTAAACCGGATTTAACTGC
Source organism: Pholidichthys leucotaenia (assembly GCA_020510985.1). NCBI lineage: Eukaryota > Metazoa > Chordata > Actinopteri > Cichliformes > Pholidichthyidae > Pholidichthys > Pholidichthys leucotaenia. Next base: position 191,781,104 of record CM035843.1, on the reverse strand, counting down.
TGAAGTATGGAAGGGACAGCCAATTCTTTATTATACATAGAAAGTCCAACTTGATCTTTAATTTTTGAACCAGATGGAGAATGAGAGATTTAAAAGCAAGTCTGTTGTCAAGCCACATACTGAGGTATTTATAAGATTCAATGTGTGCAACAGGATTTCTGGATGAGTTTGTAATAGTAGGAAAGACAATGTCACTGGTGAAGGTGGAGAACACCATGAAAAACAGTTTTACAATTTAGAAATGCATATTGGAGACTGAAGATGGGGAGAGCTTGAGCTGAAGCGGAACCAAGGGCATATAAAATGGGATCATCAACAAAAAAAATTTTTTTTTAAAAATGGACATTTAAGAAGCTGTTTGGTATGATTAGATTATTAATGTATACTGTAAACAGCAATAGTGCAAGGATAGAGCCATGTGGCACCCCATTTCTAATAGTGTTTCAGGCATTCAGAACTTTATAGAGTTGAGGATGAAAACAGTCATATTGGTGTTTACATTATACATTAATAATCTAATCATAACAAACAAATTCTTCAACGTCCATTTTTTTGCTAATGATACTATTTTACGGGCTTCACGGGCTACCTCAGCTTCTGTGTGGACAAATCCGTTCCCACCAAGACCATACGGCGTCACTCAAACAACAAACCCTGGATCAACCCTGAGATAAAAACACTTCTGAGAGAGAAGAAGAGGATCTTCAGGTCAGGGAACAGGGAGATGCTGAAGTCCGTACAGAGGGAGCTGAGGAGAAAGATCAGAGAAGGCAAGGACAGCTTCAGGAAGAAGATGGAGGACAAGCTGCAACAGAGCGACATCAGCGGGGTCTGGAGAAACCTCAAAACCATCTCGGGGCTCCAGAATACCTCCCCCCAGGCCACAGGGGGCAGGGAGTGGGCGAACAACCTGAATCTGTTTTTCAATAGATTTGACCAACCGCCCTCCCCCCTGACTGCACAACAACCACTGCTGCCTCTAAAGAAATCAAGTCCTGCTGCCCACTCCCCACTCCACCAACACCCCCCCACTCCCAACACACAGCCCCCCATCCTGACCCTGACCAGGACCCAGGTGAGGACGGAGCTGAGGAAGATCAAGGCGAGGAAGGCGCCGGGACCGGACGGCATCAGCGCAAAGCTCCTCAAGTCCTGTGCAGACCAGCTGTGTGGGATTGTGACGTATATCTTCAACATGAGCCTGAAACTGGGGAGGGTACCACAGCTGTGGAAAACATCTTGTGTGGTACCTGTACCAAAAACTTCCCACCCCAAAGACCTGAACAGCTACAGACCGGTGGCCTTGACGTCCCACTTGATGAAGACCCTGGAGAGACTGCTCCTTGCTCACCTCCGCCCCCTGGTGGAACCAGCGATGGATCCACTCCAGTTCGCCTACCAGCATGGCATTGGGGTGGAGGATGCGGTGATCTTCCTCCTTCACCGTTCTCTGTCCCACCTGGAGAAGCCCGGGAATATGGTGAGGATCATGTTCTTTGACTTCTCCAGTGCTTTCAACACCATCCAACCGATGATCCTGAAGGACAAGCTGCTGCGCGCAGGGGTGGACCAGCACCTGTCATCATGGATCCTGGACTACCTCACGAACCGGCCTCAGTTTGTGAGAACCCGGGACTGTGTGTCCGACACGATCATCAGTAGCACGGGGGCCCCCCAGGGAACGGTGCTGGCTCCCTTCCTGTTCACTCTTTATACTGCGGACTTCTCACACAACACAACACACTGCCATCTACAGAAGTTCTCTGATGACTCTGCGATCGTTGGCCTCATCTCCAATGGAGATGAAGCTGAGTACAGAGGGCTTATCCAGGACTTCGTGGACTGGTGCCATCGGAACTGCCTCCAGATCAACGCGAGGAAAACTAAGGAGCTGGTGGTGGACTGCCGCAGGCATGGGCAGCCCCTCACAGTACCAGTAAATATACAGGGAACAGACATCGAGATGGTGACATCCTATAAGTACCTGGGTATTCATCTGAACAATAAACTAGACTGGTCACACAATACTGATGCACTCTACAAGAAGGGACAGCGCAGGCTGTTCCTGCTGAGGAGACTCAGGTCTTTTGGTGTACAAGGGGCGCTGCTGAAGTCATTCTATGACACGGTGGTGGCATCAGCCATCACTTTTGGAGTGGTCTGCTGGGGCAGTGGCATTACTGCAGCCGATAGGAAGAGACTGAACAAACTGATTAAGAAAGCTAGCTCTGTCCTGGGGCAGCGCCTTGATCCGATGGAGGAGATAGGAGAGAGAAGGACGGTGGCTAAACTGTCATCTCTGCTGGAGTCCGAGTTCCACCCTATGCAGGACATACTGAATGCACTGAGGAGCTCATTTAGCAGCAGACTACATCATCCCAGGTGCACAACCGAGAGGTTTCGTAGGTCCTTCCTACCAACGGCTGTCAGACTGTACAACCTAAGCAGGGCTGCTCGCAGAGATAGCAAAAGACGTAACAAACTAATAGTTTTTTGAATGCAAAAGATGCAATAGACTTACACAATGGTCCCCTCCGGCATACAACTTGGAACATACCGGTCGCTATGGAGGGTGAGAATATGTATGGGCACATAGTCATACCATGTAGGATAACTAAGTAGACGGTTATGCTGTTTCATTCCATCTAGCAACAATGCTCTGCACTGTGTGTGTTTATATATTTACATATTTATTCCATCTAGCTACAATGCTCAGCACTGGGTGTGTTTATATATTTATATATCTACATATTATTCCATCTAGCTACATTGCTCCGCACTGTGTGTGTTTATATACAGTACTTGTATATTTATTCCACCTAGCTGCAATGCTCCGTACTGTGGGTGTTTATATATTTACATATTTATTCCATCTAGCTACAATGCTCTGCACTGTGTGTTCATATATTCATATATTTATTCCATCCAGCTACAATGCTCTGCACTGTGTGTCTGTGTGTGTGTGTGTATATATATATATTTTATAGTAATACGTACATATGTATATTAGCTGCTCTTGCTTGCTTGTTTTTTTCTTGCCTTCTGATTGTTGCTCTGAGTGTTGCTATCCCTGTGCTGTTGCAATCCTGGAATTTCCCCGTTGTGGGACTAATAAAGGCTTATCTTATCTTATCTTATCTTATCTTATCTTTATATGCCCCATGTTCCACCTCAGCTATAAAATCCCCGAACAGCACACATATGTTAGGCCAATATCAGCAAGTTTGCATTGGGAATATATTGTACAGAAGTTGTTTGCACATTGGCAAGACATTGGCTAGATGTCGAAGTAATGCCGACGTGTGGCCAGTGTTTTGCCAATATGCAAGCAACCTCTATAAGATGCATTATGGATGCAAACTTTGTACATTGGGCAGACATAGGCCAGACGTATGTGTGCTTTTGGGGTAGCATTGTCAGTAAAAAAATAGACATTGAAGAAGTTGTTTGGTATGATTAGATTATTAATGTATATTGTAAACAGCAAAGGTCCAAGGATAGAGCCCTGCAGCGCCTCAGTTCTAATGGCGAGTCGGCCATTGAGGACTGTGTAAAATTGAGGCTGAAAACAGCCATATTGGTGTTTAAAAACTTCAGAGTCCAACCTGATCCTTTCAGACCAACACAGGGAAAAGGGTGTTTACTTCATTTTTTAAAACATTTTTTAACCTCATTAACATGTCAATCCAGTAAGTGGAAACTTACAGAGTTATCTGATGCAGAACTGCGTGATACACCAAATATTTTCGATATATCAGTACATTTGTTCGTGCATGATACATAAAATTCCAATATCGCACCTATCAAATATAATTTGTCACTTGTCGCATTTGTAACCGTGATTACCTGATAATGTGAGTTTTGTTAAGGGAAAAAAGACCTGAACTTTCATTAGTTACATATTGTTGTGAAAAACTTTCTCTGAGGTGGGATTTAAATTTTGATTCTCTTTTCTTACTAAAAAAATAAATAAAAGGAAATTTTAAAGGACATTCTGTGCACAAAATATATATTGCAATATGTATCATGTATCGCAACATGGAGACATTATGTACGTAGCAATACATATTTTCAAATGATCACCTGTGGAGGTTTGAGCAGCCAGTAAGCCAATGACTAAAACCACATTGTACTGACTCACAGCAGTACAATTTAGTGAGTCTGAGTACATGTACATTCTCATCAGTTTCTCATTGAATTGTGCATTTAACTTGATGAAAATAATAAAAATCTGGATCAACAACCCATTTATTGGTGAAGATATGCTCTCCCAGTATTTAAGCTAATGCTATCATCTGCACCACAGGGCCATCATATAGATCCTAGTCAGTTGTGAGTGAGTCACCCACAGAAGTGTTTCCTGTAACTGACGTATTGGGTGAGTTTCTGCTTTATGAAACTGTGACATCCTTCTGACATCACCCTCAGCTCCCTTAATTTAGATAGACAACCTTTACTCAGCAGACACAGACACGGGCTTGTCAGTGTTAAGCTGCCTTTGTATCCATGTCTGACTTTTTTCCTTCTGGAACAAAGACGGACCACCAACCTCCTGCTGTAGTCTACACCCTCTTTTCTTGGTTTGATGTTTTACCCTCCATCACTCCCTCTTCTGCTGCTCTTCTGTCTGTGTCTGGAGCTTTGTTATTTATTTAATTAGTCCCCCACACAGCAATATTTCAGTAAACTGCTCCAGGTGAGGCGTCGCCGTTAATAATTCTTCCTTCTTATCAGCTTCAACCATAAAGATGTCAACCTCCATTAATGCAATTGTGGTGGAATTACCTGTATTATCTCTGTATTAGCAGGATTACGCCTAACACTCCTGGACGGATCTGGATGAAATTTTCACCAGAGGTGGTCCTGGGGCTACAGATGGATCAGTTAGATTTTGGAGGTGATCCGGGTCAGGATTCAGATTCTGGATCACTTTTTCTTTATTTCTTTAACATTGCAAGAAAGGGCAGAGCAAAGCAGCAATTTCACCCAAATCCGTCCAGTAGTTTTGCATTATCCTGCTAACAGACAGACCACCTGGGCAGAGGTATACACTCTGTGAGTGCCCTCTCATTATTGATGTGTTAATCCAGACAAAAATTATTTTGACCTACAGAAGTCACATGAGACTGTTATTTTTATAAGTATATTTTATATCTCACCCTTTCTTGTGCCCATTAAGTCACATGGTGTGAGACTTTAAGATATGATTAATCTCAATAGGAACTCCCTATGAATTAAAAAAAAATATAACATTGGAAAAACTGATTAGTATAAGTAGAGGAGGTAGGTCCAGCAAATTATAGGGTAAGTACTGGGAAATAACATGGTTAAACCCTAAGTACAGCCTTACGCTGTTGTCAGTATTTATTGTTGTGTGCTGGTTTGATGCATGACCAAAGTTTCCTTCGTGCATTTATATGTTTTTGTGCACTGAGCAGCTCATTTAGCAGCAGGCTGCTCCATCCAAAGTGCATGAGGAAGAAGTTTTGCAGGTCCTCCCTACCTGCTGCTGTCAGACTTTACAGTCTGCACTGCTCATAGAACTACACCAGAGGTTGCACTAGGATGTATTGCTGTATGTCAGGATGATGGAGAGGGCTGCAGAAATTCTGTCATGACCCATTATAATCTGTCATAAATACTAAATAAAAATATATTTAGTAGTGTCACTTTAATAGAGATTAACAGCTTTTGTTCTCAATTAATAGCACCAGAGTGAGTTGATGTGTTAAATGCATGAAGTGTGATGCAAAATTCATGCGATCAATCATGATTAAGACTACAGCCTATTTGAAACATATCACTCTGTGTGTAATGAATAGTGGTGGAAGTTTTAATCGCTATCAAGCACGATTAATCATGATTAAAGTGACACAACTAATATCCATCCATCCATCCATCCATCTTCTACCGCTTAATCCTTTCGGGTCGCGGGGGGGCTGGAGCCTATCCCAGCATCTTTTGGGCGAGAGGCAGGGTACACCCTGGACAGATCGCCAGTCCATCGCAGGGCCAACAAAGAGAGACAGACAACCATTCACTCTCACAGTCACACCTAAGGACAATTTAGAATCCCCAGTTTGATGCCAATTAACCTAACTTGCATGTTTTTGGCATGTGGGAGGAAACCGGAGTGCCCGGAGTAAACCCACGCAGACACGGGGAGAACATGCAAACTCCACACAGAAGGGTCACCGATGGTCTGGGGGTGGGATCGAACCCACGATGGTCAAGGGTGGAATCGATCCCATGACCTTCTTGCTGTGCTGCCACTGTGCTAACCACTGCGCCACCGTGCTGCCCACATTGTTGTCATTTGGATGATCCAGAAGAGGACTGGGAGAATGTCATATGGTCAGATGAAACCAAAATAGAACTTTTTGGTAAAAACTCAACTTGTCGTGTTTGGAGGAGAAAGAACACCATACCTACTGTGAAGCATGGGGGTGGAAACATCATACTTTGGGGCTGTTTTTCTGCAAAGGGACCAGGACGACTGATCCGTGTAAAGGAAAGAATGAATGGGGCCATGTATTGTGAGATTTTGAGTGAAAACCTCCTTCCACCAGCAAGGGCATTGAAGATGAAACGTGGCTGGGTCTTTTAGCATGACAATGATCCCAAACACACCGCCCGGGCAACGAAGGAGTGGCTTTGTAAGAAGCATTTCAAGGTCCTGGAGTGGCCTAGACAGTCTCCAGATCTGAACCCCATAGAAAATCTTTGGAGGGAGTTGAAAGTCTGTGTTGCCCAGCGACAGCCCCAAAACATCACTGCTCTAGAGGAGATCTGCATGGAGGAATGGGCCAAAATACCAGCAACAGTGTGTGAAAACCTTGTGAAAACTTACAGAAAACGTTTGACCTCTGTCATTGCCAACAAAGGCTATATAACAAAGTATTGAGATGAACTTTTGTTATTGACCAAATACTTATTTTACCGAGGAATTTACCAATTAATTCATTAAAAATCCTTCAATGTGATTTTCTGGATTTTTTTTTTTCTTATTTTGTCTCTCATAGTTGAGGTATACCTATGATGAAAATTGGAGACCTCTCACATCTTTTAAGTGGGAGAACTCGCACAATTGGTGGCTGACTAAATACTTTTTTACCCCACTGTATATATATATATATATATATAAAGAGAGAGAGAGAGAGAGAGAGAGAGACACACACACAGTGCGGAGCATTGTGGTTGGTGGATGTGCAGCAGAAAGTCTAAGCTCTCTCTCCGCGGATGCGGCGGACCAGCTGGATGTCTTTGGGGATGATGGTGACCCTCTTGGCGTGGATGGCGCACAGGTTGGTGTCCACGAAGAGACCCACCAGGTAGGCCTCACTGGCCTCCTGCAGAGCCATGATGGCGGAGCTCTGGAAGCGCAGGTCGGTCTTGAAGTCCTGAGCGATCTCCCTCACCAGGCGCTGGAAGGGCAGCTTACGGATGAGCAGCTCCGTGGATTTCTGGTAGCGACCGATCTCTCTCAGAGCCACGGTACCGGGCCTGTAACGGTGAGGCTTCTTCACTCCGCCGGTGGCCGGAGCGCTTTTTCCGAGCAGCCTTGGTGGCTAGCTGCTTCCTGGGGGGCTTTTTCCTCCAGTAGATTTTACGGGCGGTCTGCTTGGTTCTTGCCATCACTCTTTATTATTCTGTCTTATATTTCTTGCACGCCGCCTAAACTCCAGCCCAGCACCCGGGTCGTTTCTGCTACAGTTCCTCGGTATGTCGAGTTTCTCCGTTAGCACCAGGTGGCGGATGAGTGCTAGCTAGCTCTTCCCTGCTGTATCATCTCCTGCTGTAAACAGAGGCGCCGTCCGCCGACTCGGGAGACCTTTGGGGCGATCTGTGTGTCCGTGATATATATATAGAGTGAAAGGTGTAGAAAGAAGAAGGAAGATAAAAAAAAAAGGCAGTTGCAAAAGGCAGCCAACTCGTGTGTCGCCGCCGGTCCGGCGGAACCGGAACCGGAAAAAAAAGGTTTTTTTTATTATTATTATATTATATTATTATTATTATTATTATTATATTATAAGTATTATTCTGAAAGTTGCCAACTAGCAAAATATATGGAATGTTTTATTTGAATAATTATTTTTGGTGTATTTTTAAAGGAAAATGTATCGTAAATCACCACAGGACCACAGTCAGCATTGAATTACAACAACCTCCAGCTATTTAATTAATAAAATGATAATATCTGATACAAACAAAATTCATCATCATCATCATAACAGTCTGTCGGGGGCGACAATGACTGTTTCATTTAGGTCTGATCAGATTCCAGGAACTCCTGACCTTGTTAACCCAGGCGACGTCCGAGCCGGTATAAATTACTTAACAATAATTTCATTTAATTATTTTTGTAATAAAAAATTATATTTTTGTAAAGAAAGAAATACTTTCAAATACTGAAAAAATTGTTGGCTGAAAAGTTCATAGGATGAAAAGTTCATCGTGGTCAAATTTCACCAAATGTGGTTTATTTTTCAACAGCCGGAATCCAAGTGCTGCAACACCGATGGAAGAAGTGTGTGGACCAAAGGGGAGACAATGTTGTAAGATAAACCACATTTGGTCATATTTGACTGCTATGAACTTTTCAGCCACCCCATTTTATCTTATCTTATCTTATCTTATCTTATCTTACCTTGTCTTTTCCAAACAATGGTGATGGACAGCAAAAATACTGTGAGCAAATAAATGTTGAACAACCGCAATGGAGAAGTGTGAAGTTGTCAGAAAAAAAACCTGTATGTACGACCACTGAAAAACCACTACTGGTATTTGATAATCTTTGAATGAGGACAAGTCCTACAAATGTTCATACACTATATTTCCAAAAGTACTGGGACACCTCTCCAAATGGATAGGCACCAAGGAACAAAGCAAGGTCCATAAAGACATGGATGAGGAAGTTTGCTGTGGAGAAACTTGCCCTGACCTCAAGCCTTCCCAGACTTGTTGGAACTCTTATAGCTGCAAAGGAAAAGACTTTTCACAAGGTTTAGGAGTGTGTTTATGGAAATGCTTGACCATTCTTCCAGAAATCATTTGTGAGGTCAGGCACTGATGTTGTCTCTGCTCTAATTCATCCCAAAGGTGTTCTGTCAGGTTGAGGTCAGGGCTCTGTGTAGTCAAAACCAGTCAGATTCCATTCCATTCCATTCATGTCTTTATGGACCTTGCTTTGTGGACTGGACATTTGGAGGGGTGTCCCAATACTTTTGGCAGTGTGGTGTATCTGTAAAACTCCTTGGTTAATCTCTTTTCAATTTGGTCCACTGTTTAGTCAACTCACTTTAAAAGAGGTGCCACAAAAATTGAGCAGAGAAGAAACAGAAAATATGCTGGAAGATAAGACGTGGATTAGTTACAGCTGTTGAAGTTACAGGTAGTTACATACATTTATGGATGTTAGGTTTCGGCATAGGGTAAGACATGTTGATGAGGAAGCATGAATCCGGCTTAAGGTTGGTGGCAGCCTAAGGTGATGGAAGTAACTAACACGGAGGACAATATCATCACAGCTATGTGCTCATACTAGAATGGTTTCAGTTGTGTACTTCTTTTTATCTTGATGAGAAACTTGAGCAACGTTGCTGTGATAAAGTGTCATCAGAAGAGGCCAGAGGTTTCCTAAAATCTTCCACTATTGATTGAGACCTAAAATGGTTCTGTGAAAGATTTCCTTATTTTGTCCCTCTTAGTGTATTTCTGCACACAGTATATCAAATTTCTTCCTGTGATAGTGAGGCTCTAGCTTATCAAAGTCAGTTACAGGAGACAGATAGGTTCCGTACCCCCACAGAACATTCTCATAACATATTGGGCCCTATTTGACGGTCATCAGTGTGTTTGTTAGGTTCTGTCAGTGGACTGTCTGTTTTTTACACTTTATGCCATCTAATTACCAGTAGACAGTGTGTGGTATGTAAAACCACAATGGGTTAACTGGCATCGGCGCGATGATGCAGCCGTGCAGTGATGTCATCATGCCAAAACTTTATAAGGGGAGAATCGGCCATCTTAGGCCTCTCTTGGCTCCAGGCTATACAGTGCACAGCCCAACAGTAAACCAGTAGAACGTATTGGCGCAACCGCATGCCGAACAGAGCCCAGTAGAACACGAGCAGCCACTAGGACCCCAGTCGGCAACGGCATGGGACCCCGAGCCAATCCTCGTGCAGCATGAGCATTCTCGAGCTACAGCCTCATCACAGGAGTGAGAGTGTGATTCGGTGGACGTGAGTACAGCTGGAGAATACAGCACAGAGAGGGAACACAACACAGAGAGTGAAAATGACATGGAGGGAGAGCAGCAACCGGACTCGCCTCAAATCCTTGCCCAGCATGAGCCTCCAGGAGTCGCTGTGAAGCTGCAGGACAGGGAGCCTGCATCTATCGGAAATCCTGGGACACAACAACCCGGCGCAGATTCTAACAATGATGATAGCAACACATCACCACGACCAGACTACCCAGGTGAGGGGGAGAAGGGCCCGGACTACTTATGAATACATGCAAAGCATCAGCCTACAGGAACTGCCGCTGAGCTGCAGAATGAAGAGTCTGCGACCGAACAGAATGCAGGGGAGCCAAAGGACATCTTCCGAATCCACGACCGGCATCAGCCTCCAGGAGCCACCGCTGAGATGCAGGATGAAGAGTCTGCGGCCCAATAGGACATAGCAGAACCATCACAACCTGGCGGATGCCCCACAGCAGACGTGAGAGTCATAACATCACAACCACGATGCCGAACACACCCGAACACAGCACCACTCACAGTGATGAACTGGGTTAGGGTCTGTAGGAGCAAGCGACCGGGCTCACAGTAGGCCTTAACATCGTCACCACCACCGACACCTATGAAGATCAATGCACAGCTGAGACCAGCCGCCGTTCAGATGGCGAATGGATCGAGATGGCAAGCCAGCTGTCTGCAGAAGGTGAGAGCAGCTGCTGCGGATCAAGATGTAGCGTTGGAGCCGACCCAGGTGGTGTGGGATCCCGGCTGGGACATTGTTGACGAGCATGCCATGGCACCACTGGGATGGTCCCCGGGCTGCAACCTCCTCCAGGGGCGCATTCAGCATGGGCTCGACTCAGCCCCCCCCCCCCCCCCCCCAACAGGACTGCTTTCCTCATGGAAGAAAAGAAAGAAGAAAGAGGACTGTTTAACTAGGGGCATGGCTGCCGACGGATAATGGCAGAATAACCCATTCAGCCATGCCGGGCTACACGGTGGTCTACCCACTAGCTCTAGCTACTGTTGTTTTGTGTTACCAAATTGGGGAGGGTAAGTTCAGTTTGCATACTGTTCTGTTTTTTTCAAGGTGGGAGTGTGTGAATGTGGTATGTAAAACCACAATGGGTTAATTGGCACTGGCGTGATGACTCTGCCGTGAGGTGACGTCATCATGCCAAACCATTATAAGGGGAGAGTAGGCCATCTTAGGCCTCTCTCAGCTCCAGGCTATACAGTGCACAGCCCAACAGTAAACCAGTATACTGTATAAACAATAGAGTGTTCAATAAAGTTCGAGTTCTGAACCAGCACTACTCTCCGTTGGTCATTCTGGGTTTCTGGACATAACACAGTGCTCCTACTATGCACTGGGAGGAGGAGGCTCATTTCAAAGAGGTGTGATGGCGTGCAATCTCAGGCGCATCATTATCATCACTATTACACAAATGCGCTTTTGATCAGGATAAAGGAGATCTGTTGTCAGAATGATATTTCAGTGGCATGTTTTGAATTCGTGCAGCTCCAGACTTATGAGGAAACAGCAGCACTGGGTTTTTCAATTATTTTAATGGAGAGAGTTGTAGTAGTCATAATATAATCAATTGCCCATCATTTTAATTATAATATGATCACACACTAAATAGTTTTGTTTTATTCTATCCACATTGTAATTTTAATTGCAGACTAACTACTGGAGTCTATAGATTAGGGATTAATGTAGGATTTTTTTTAGGGGAATGAATGAACAGGGAGCATGTGTGTGCGTTCCGGGGATGGTGTGTGGTGCACCGGGGGGGGGGGGGGGGTAGTCTGAACCTCTTCTACAGACCTCTTCTTTGAAAATGTTTTGTCCACTAATCTGTTGTGTGTCAAGTCATCATATAACATCACCATATCTCGTGTCTGTTTGTGCTTGCGCATTCTGATTAATAAAAACACACTTAGCCGGTGTTTTCTGTTAAATGAGGCCAGTTAAATACAAACTATTTGAAGACATAACAGGGTTTTTTACTACACAGAGGAAAAAATGTTACATGGGTTTATGATTCAGTTCTCGGACCACAGCTGGACCAGTCTGTCCTACCAGAAAAACAGTTGTCACCATGGCCCTGGACAAGAGCTGGTATGTGCACACAAACTTGATATTTATTATCTAGTAATGACAGTTTTTACAATTTTAACCTCATTTACTGTCATTCTTTTAAAAGAATGATTCAAAATAAAAATATCCCAACAGCTGTTTTGAATTAAATCTACAATTCTGCATTCACCAGAGCAGATTAATACAGCTCAGGCTGCGATGAGCGGCTCCTCTTTCTTAGTTTAAAAGAGAAGCTCTGATGAATGATAATACATTTTTTTAGTGAGATCAGGTTGATGATAATATAACTGAAGGAAACGTCTTTGAATCTCGCCTCCCGTCATCCGTCATCAGGAAAGATCATCACCACAGCTTCAAGTAAGCCCTTGCTCTATTCACCTTTGTCTTCACTCGTTCCCCTGTGCACAGGCGGAGATCTGTAGTGGTGGGCCACTCTCTCTCTTGGAGGTGGACCGAGCTGCACCGCGCTTTCCCTGGACTCTCCAACCACCTCCAGCTGCAACCGGGACAGCGGGCGCTGTCTTCCTGGCTGGAGCCTCCGAGTTGAAAACCTGAGTCTAACACCATCCCTACAAACAGTAAGCACTGGACTATTCTGTACATCCCCTCTGAGGCCCAACACTAACTCTCCCTGTCTCTGTCCATAGGGTTGCCAGGTTGCACGGTGCTCTGCTCATCCCCGGCTGCTACACTATCACCCACACGCACCCACACACTAAACACAAAAAAGATAATTGTATCTACTTTTGAGTCTGAGTCTGCTCTCTGGGTCGGTAAACCATGTCAGTACGACTCCGCCAAAGCGACCCAGCAGACAGCACGCTAGCGTGCAAAGTTAACAGCCTAGAGTCTCGAGTAGATCAATTAGCTTACAAACAGCAGATCATCCTCACTCAGCTGACCCGAATAAATGATTGGTTGGATCGCCTGGCAGGTCTGCAGGCTTTCCCTCTGGCCCCAAGTAGCGCCTCTGTTCCCGCTAGCTCCCAACCCGGCCAGCCCGTGCAGGCCCCCACATCCTGGCTAACACCAATCCCCACTCCCACCCGCTTTAGTGGTAAGCTACGGGAGGCCAGGGGGTTCATTCTCCAGTGCAAGATAGTTTTCCAGCGGGTGCCTGGGGACTTTCCCACAGACCATAGCCATATCGGCTACGTAGTCAATCTCCTGGAAGGGCGAGCGCTAGCTTGGGCGTATGCAGTAATGACTTGGGTGAATTACGCTAGCTTGACATATAACCAGTTCATCAGCGAGTTCAGCGAGGTGTTCGACCACTCCGACTGAGACAGTGTGCTTACCTCCCGGCTGTTAAACCTGAGACAGGGAACCAAGTCCGTGGCAGACTATGCTGTCTATTTCCAGGTGGTGGCCACAGAGGTGGGGTGGGAGGACGCCTCGCTCTGCAGTATCTTCATCAGGAGCCTTAGCCCTAGCCTGCGGGATGAGCTAGCCCGCTTAGAAAAGCCAAGTAGGCTAACTGAGCTGATTTCCCTAGCCATTAGCCTTGATAACAGGCTGAGGGAGCGGGCAACTGAGCGTAAAGCTTCTGGTCACTTGGGCACCCAGTATCGCCACTCCCTACAGTCCTAACTACTGGCCCTACCTCCCTCTGATTCCCCGGATGCCCCGGAGCCAATGGTAGTAGGAGAGTCAAAGCTGCTGTTAGCTGAGAAATGGCTCCGCCGTGAGCTGGGGTTGTGCATCTACTGTGGGAGCGAGGACTATGAGGTAGCGTCATGTCCCATATGGCCAAAAGAGGGAGTCCGTGTGTCGCAGTAGGGGGACTCACGGACTCACCTCAATCTAATCCCCTCTCTAGATTTCTCCTTCCTATCCGCTTCATTCATAATCAGAGTGAGATAGCCACACATGCCTTGATTGATTTGGGGGCTGAGCAGAGCTTCATCTCAGGGGAACTGGCAACCCAGCTGGGGCTCCCCTGCCAATCGTTGAAGACCCCACTCAAACTCATTGCCCTGTCTAAAGCCCCTCTTCCCGTAGTGTCCCAACAGACTGCCCCGGTGTCAGTCATTGTGTCTGGTAATCATCGGGAGGAGCTAAGGTTTTTCGTGCTGCTGGTTTCCTCTTCCCCGGTAATCCTCGGCTATCCCTGGCTCCAACTTCATAACCCATCTATTGACTGGCACTCTGGGAGCGTGGTTTCGTGGAGTTTGTTCTGCCTCAGTGCCTGCCTGCAGTCCGTTGCTTGCTCGCTGTCCGTGCACCTGGGTGCCCCCATCACCTCCCTCTCTCGACTTGTCCAAAGTTCCTCCGGAGTATCACGACTTGGGGGCCGCCTTCAGTAAGACCCAGGCCCTATCCCTCCCCCCTCACCACCCATACGACTGTGCGATCAATCTCTGTGCTGGAGCCCTGCTGCCGTTGAGTCGACTCTACAGCCTGTCAGCACCGGAGCGGGAGGCTATGGAGGCCAAAATTAAGGAGGTCGTTACACTCAGGCATAATCCGGCCTTCGTCCTCGGCGGTGGGGGTGGGGTTTTTTTTTGTGGGCAAGAAAGACGGCTCGCTGAGGCTGTGTATTGACTTTCTTGAATTAAATAATTTCACCATTAAGGACAAGTACACCCTTCCTTTGATTAATACGGCGTTCGATTCCCTCCGGGGGATCTCCTGGTTCACCAAGCTGGACCTCCGCAACGCTTACCATCTGGTGCGGATCCGGGAGGGCGATGAATGGAAGACGGGTTTCTGGACCCCTAGCGGGCATTTCGAGTATCTGGTGATGCCGTTTGGGCTGACCAACGCCCCCGCCGTATTCCAGCACCTCATTAATGATGTGCTGAGGGACTTTTTGGGTTAATTCGTTTTTGTCTATCTGGATGATATCCTGATTTTTTCTCAGTCCTTGGACGAGCATCAGGTGCACGTGAGACGAGTATTGCAGCAGCTCCTGGAGAACAAGCTCTTTGTTAAGGCCAAGAAGTGCAAGTTTCACACCTCCAAGATATCTTTCCTTGGATTCATCATCTCCCACAATGAGATCATCCCGGACCCCGACAAGGTAAAAGTGGTGGTAGATTGGCCCACTCCTTCCTCCAGGAAGCAGCTTCAGCAGTTTTTGGGATTCACCAATTTCTACTGCCACTTCATTAAGAATTATAGAATTATTGCTCTTTCCCTGACCTGTCTTACATCTTCCAAGGTGCCCTTCTGGTGGACGGAGGAGGCGGCAGCGGCCTTTGCTGAGCTCAAGGGTAAATTCTCTTCCTCTCCCATTCTGGCACAGGTGGATCCCACCCTTCAATGCTTGGTGGAGATGGACGCCTCAGACTCGGGGGTTGGAGCCATGCTATCCCAGCGCTCCCCGGTTGATGGCAGGATCCGCCCCTGTGCATTCTTCTTCCATAAGCTATCTCCGGCGGAGTGAAATTATGACATTGGTGACAGGGAACTCCTGGCGGTCAAGCTCGCACTGGAGGGGTGGTGCCATTGGCTGGAGGGGGCCTCCCAGCCGTTCGTTGTCTGGACGGATCACAAGAATCTGGAGAACCTCAGGACGGCCAAGTGGCTGAACACGCGTCAGGCCCGTTGGTCCCTGTTTTTTGGACGCTTTAATTTCACCATCACCTACCGCCCCGGGTCCAAGAATACCAAGCCGGATGCTCTGTCCAGACAGTTTGCCTCGGATGCTGTGGAAGTGGCAGAGCATCCTATCCTTCCCCCGTCGTGCATCATGGGCGCCCTCTCGTGGGGCATCAAAGACAAGGTCCTGAGAGCGCAGGAGGCCGAGGTGGACCCGGGCGGGTGTTTGTCCCATCTGCCGTTCGGGGCGAGGTGATCCATTGGGCCCACTCTTCCAGGTTCTCATGCCACCCGGGGAGGGCTCGCATGGTGGTGCTCCTTCAAAGGACATTTGGCCTCCCTTCATTGGCTTCCCATAGAGTTTAGAATTACGTTTAAAATCCTTCTTCTTACTTAGAAAGCTCTAAACAATCAGGTGCGGCGGATGGTGAAAAATATAAGCGAATGCTGTAGGTTTTAAGGAGAGTTTTATTATATCATCCAGCCGTCACAAGCTCCGCTCCCGGCGCCGTGCATGCGCGCCGGGAGCGAGCCCACGGCTCTCAGAGAAGAGGGACACAAAGTCTGTGTCCAGCAGCAGCAGTTGCAGAAGTGAGAATGAGAGAGCTGAGTGTCCTGTGTGTTGTGGGGGGCTTGAATCAACCCGCCACACGCTCCCCCTCAGAGGGCACGGCAGGGGGCCGAGACCTCGATAATCCATCTATGGGAGCGAGCTGTGGGAGAAGCTCGCTGCAGGCGGAGGGGGAGGGAGGGGAGGGGTAGTAGGTGCTGGCAGGGGCTGTGAAATCGTCCGAGCCGCGCAAAAATTGCTTGCTGCTCCGTGACGTCGAGGGGCTGTCCCGTTGCGAGTGCGGAGATCACAAGAAGAAAAATTTGTCTCTGACTCCTCCCGTGGCCATGAAGAAAAGCAGGAGCGGCTGTAAGAAAAAAAAAAAAAAGAAACAAAAGCAGAGGGACTGGCGTGTTGGCTTTAGGTGCAGGAGCAACCCCAAAGCCCCCTGGGAACAGCTGACTGCTGAATTCCCCTTGTGTGCCGTGGCTAAGACCATAAAATCCAGTGAACAAGCTGCGGGCCTCAGGTGTACAAGCAAGCCTGAAGGGCCAGTGTGCAGCAGAAGGAAGGCGGTCAGTGAAGCCATTATTGTCCCGTGCGTGGTGTGCCGTCCTCGTAACTCCCCGGTGCGCGCGCGGGGGTTCCGTGCTTGGGTGGGCCGCTGGAGTGACGAGTCAGGGTGCAGAATCTTGGTGGAGATCGGCGCAGACGGCGCCGATAAAATCCAGGTTGAGCTGTGGATGCAGATTGGCCATGGTGCGTTGGAGCGGTGAGAGGAAATAGACGATCTTTTGTCCCTCAGGCTCGTGCAGATGCATTGGAGCGGTGGGAGGGAATAGACGATCTTTGTTCCTCAGGCTCGGGTGGATGAGTAGGATCGCTGAGAGGGAGGGGTAGCGGTGAGAGGGAGAAAACGTTCTGTGTCCCTCGGCTGGTCCAGCGTGGACATCCCGATCTCAGGCGAGGGTCGCGCCATGACGTTTTCTGCAGTTTACCCGGTCGTGGGTGATGTCCGGAGAACGGCTCGCCTGTGTTGGCTCCGCGTCAAGGTCTCCCTGAAGCCGAAGGGAGAGCAGCTCGTCAGGCTGCTGTGTTTGCTGGCAGTGTGTTTTTTTCAGCGTCGGTTCGCCAGCGTGGCCGTCCAAATCAGAAGGCTGCGTCGCACAAAGCGTGTGCGTCTTCAAGGGGTCACCAGTGCGGCGGCATGAAATAAATTAAAGCGTTGTTGAAGATTTTAAGCAGAGTTTATTATCATACCGCCGTCACGGGCCCCAAACGGCTCTCAGAGAAGAGGGACACAAAGTCTGTGTCCAGCAGCAGCAGTTGCAGAAGTGAGAATGAGAGAGCTGAGTGTCCTGTGTGTTGTGGGGGGGGGGGGGGGGGGTTGAATCAACCCGCCACACAGGCTCCTTTTTATTTAAAAGATCTGATACTACTGTATTATCCTAACAGAGCACTACGCTCCCAAAATGCAGGATTACTTGTAATACCTAGACTCTACAAAAGTACAATGGGAGGCAGAGCCTTCAGTTATCAAGCTCCTCTCCTGTGGAACCAGCTGCCAATCTGGATTCGGGAGTCAGACTCGATCTCTGTTTTTAAGAATAGGGCTAAAACCTACCTTTTTGATATAGCCTACAATTAGGGAGGGATCATGTGTTTCTGAACCCTCCCTTAGTTATGCTGCTAATAGGTTTAGTCAGCCGGGGGACCTCCAGTAATGCACTGGGCCTCACTCCTTTCCTCACTCTCTATGAAATATTTTTTTTTTTGCTGGTCATTAACATTTGTTTGTTCTCTCCCATAGATTGAGTCCCCATCGTGCTGTTTGCTCTCTACATGTCTGTTCTTTTCTTCTTCTCTATCCCCTCACCCCCCAGCCATTCGCAGCAGATGACTGCCCCTCCCTGAGCCTGGTTCTGCTGGAGGTTTCTTCCTGTTAAAAGGGAGTTTTTCCTCTCCACCTTCGCCAAGTGCTTGCTCACAGGGGATCGCCTGATTGCTGGGGTCTTTCTGCAGCTGTGGGGGTTCCCCCTACAGTTGATAGTGCTATGAGATGACTGTTGTTGTGAAATGGCGCTATATAAATAAAGTTGAATTGAATTGAATTGAATGGAATTGAATTTTGGTGGCCTTCGCTCCAGAAGGATGTCGGCGAGTACATCCATGCCTGCCCCCAGTGCACCGCCGGTAAGACGTCCTCCTCAACTCCGGCTGGTCTGCTCCACCCTCTCCCCACTCCCGGCAGGCCCTGGTCCCATGTGGTGTTAGACTTTGTTACCGGTCTCCCACCATCTAACCACCACACTGCAATTCTCACCATTGTAGACAGGTTTTCTAAGGCTGCCCACTTTGTTTCCCTACAGGGGCTGCCTACGGCGAGGGAGATGGCGGATCTTCTCATTCAGCATGTGGTGAGATTGCATGGTATTCCCCTGGATATCGTCTCTGACCGGGGACCCCAGTTTATTTCTCAGGTGTGGAGGTCGTTTTGCAACACCCTTGGGGCTACAGTGTGCCTGTCTTCAGGATACCACCCGCAGAGTAATGGACAGTGTGAGTGGGTGAACTAGGAGTTGGAGGCTGCGTTGCGGTGTGTCGCCACCGCCAACCCGGCATCATGGAGTACCCACCTCCCATGGATTGAGTATGCCCATAATACTACCGTCTCTTCAGTGATCGGTATGTCCCCGATTGAGGCCTCACTGGGCTACAACCCCCCATTGTTCCCCAAAGAGGAGAAGGATATCGCTGTTCCCTCCATCCGAGCCCACCTGAGGTGCTGCCGTCGGCTGTGGAGAGCGACCCGGACCGCACTACGGCGCACGGCTGAGCGCAACTCCACGACCGCTAATCGTCGCAGGACGCCGGCCCCTCCCTACCGGGTGAGTCAGCAGGTATGGCTGTCTACCAAACATATTAACCTGAAGGCAGAGATGAGGAAAATGTCTCAGCAGTTCATTGGGCCTTTTGCCATAACCCGCATTATCAACCCTGTGTCTGTGCGCCTAGCTCTCCCCCCCTCCCTCCGCATCTGTCCAACCTTCCATGTCTCGCAGGTCAAGCCTTTCTGTTCCAGCCCTCTGTGTCCCCCTCCCAGGCCTCCACCTCCGCCAGTGGTGGTCGACGGCGACTCGGCGTGGAAGGTCAATACCATCCTGGA
This sequence comes from Pholidichthys leucotaenia, assembly GCA_020510985.1. Lineage (NCBI taxonomy): Eukaryota > Metazoa > Chordata > Actinopteri > Cichliformes > Pholidichthyidae > Pholidichthys > Pholidichthys leucotaenia. The sequence continues at coordinate 191,761,495 of CM035843.1, read as the reverse complement.
CGTCCACTGCCGGGGTCTCGGCCTGCAGTACCTGGTGGACTGGGAGGGTTACGGCCCAGAATGGAGGTCTTGGGTGCGTCCCTCCTTCGTGTTGGACAATCAACTCATCAGGGACTTCCACCAGACGCACCCAGGTAGGCTGGATCAGCCGCCAAGAGGAATCTCGTAGTGGGGGGAGTACTGTGATGGCTCGTTCTGGCTGCTTATTATCCTCAGCTGCACGCACACCTGCTCTCCATCACGGATCAGCGCAGAGTCGTCTGTCTCCATTCCCTGATGAGACTTACACTCACCTTCGTCTTCGTTCCAGAGCCTCCTTGCTTCAGCCTACCCTTGTCTTTGAATCTCGCCTCCTGGCATCCGTCGTCAGGAAGGATCATCACCACAGCTCCAAGTAAGCCCTCACTCTATTCGTCTTTGTCTTCACTCATTCCCCTGTGCACAGGCGGAGATCCGTGGCGGTGGACCACTTTCTCTCCTGGAGGCGGACTGAGCTGCACCGCACTTTCCCCGGACTCTCCAACCACCTCCAGCTGCAACCGGGACAGCAGGCGCTGTCTTCCTGGCCGGAACCTCCGAGCTGAACCTGAGTCCAGCACCATCCCTACAAACAGTAAGCACTGGACTTTTCTGTACATCCACTCCGAGGCCCAAAACAAACTCTCCCTGTCTCTGTTTGTCCATAGGGTTGCCAGGTTGCACGGTGCTCTGCTCGCCCCCGGCTGCTACACTATCACACACACGCACACGCACCCACACACTAAACACAATAAAGATAATTGTATCTACTTTTGAGTCTGAGTCTACTCTCTGGGTCGGTAAACCATGTCAATTATCTTTGTTCAAAGGTATAAAATCTGCCTGCACCATTTTGACTGTGAACATTTCTGTTGAACTGCTGCATGAAATCTTCCTCTTGATGAAGAATAAATACCCAGAAAAGGCATCTTTGACTCTGCACCTTATTTATTAACCTGATTAACAAGGGATATTTACTGATATAAAGAAAATCCACAACAAAATGAAAAAATAAATAAATTAGGAACTATGGTGGTTCTCAGAGGTTCCTGCTACTGTGCCACTTCAGTCTATTTGCCTTTCTGATAGGTCGGGGCGGGAGTGTGTAGGGAAGGGGGGTCCCCAGAGCACAAACCTGTGCCTTTCACATTCAAATGAGGTCTTATTGCTGTTACACTGTTTTGCCACCTCTGGATTACCCCCGCCCTCCTCCACCCGCCCACTTCAGTGCGTTTGTTTGTGATTTGCCTCTGACGGCTCAAGAACGAATGAATCGGTCGTTAGCGATGGTGCATTCCTGGATAAACAGCAGCTGTCCCCCCGGGTCCCTGCTGTGGGGTCTATTAAGACGGGAGCCGAGGGGCCAGTGAAGCCAGCTGTGAGAGGCCACGGCGTAACCGAACGCTCAGGGCAGTGTGTGTGACACCCACGGGCACTCATCCATCACCGCCGCCACGCAAATTAAACTCCGACATGGAGAGGAGTAAAACACCATCAAACTGTTTAACAGCTATCACTGTTATGATGATAGGATCCTCTTAGTCTGCTGCATTTTATTTCATGAACCTAAAAATGGAGAGAAAACGGCCTCTTTCCTGGAAATTTTAACATTTTTTTCTTGTGTAGTGGCAGCTTATTTCATTTAAATTTCCAACCTTTCTTAAAGATAAATTTCCAACTTTTTTTTCTTAGAAATTTGTGACTTCTTATTTTGGCAAAATTTTTTCTCATAAATTGCAGTTTTTCCCACTTGTAAAATAACAACTTTTTTTAAAAAAAACAAAAATATGCTTTTTTCCCCCTTCAAATTACAATTTTTTATTTATTTATTTTTTTTTTTAATGGCGCTGGAGGCAGGGCAGCCGTACCAGCAGCAACTCTCTCGTGTCTTTGTGTTTCTATCTGTTTATTCCTGTATATAGCGTGACTGTAATTTCCCAGTTTGGGATCAGTAAAGTACATCTATCTAAATTACTGTAAATTTTCTTGTAAATTTGTTACTTGCTATGGAGAAAATCCAGGGACACCTCTGTGACACTAGAAACACCAAGCGGATGTGGCAGGGAGTTCGGACACTGACGAACTATAAGTCTAGGCAGGGGGTCGATGATGATGACGCTTCGCTTCCAGACAGGCTCAATGACTTCTTTGCACGTTTTGAAGCATCAAACCTGACAATCAGAGGGAGGGCTGGCCCATCCCCACCATCGGTTGGGCCAGCTATCACCATCAACACAGCGGACACACGGAGGGCCCTAACCAGGGTCAACCCACGTAAAGCTGCAGGTCCGGACAACATCCCGGGACGTGTGCTCCGAGATTGCGCGAGCGAGTTGGCGGATGTCCTGACTGACATTTGTAACATCTCCCAGAGTCAGGCCATCGTTCCCAGATGCTTTAAGACCTCCACCATTGTACCGGTGGCAAAGAAACCAGTTGTGTCCTGTCTGAATGACTATCATCCTGTTGCACTGACACCAATTGTGATGAAGTGTTTTGAACGGCTTGTCAAACCACACATCACAGCCTGCCTCCCTGCATCACATGACCCTCTCCAGTTTGCATATCGTTCAAACCGCTCCACGGAGGATGCTATAGTCACCACCCTGCACTCTGTCATCACCCACCTGGATCAGAAAGACACCTACGCTAGACTCCTGTACATTGATTTCAGTTCAGCATTCAACACCATTATTCCCCAGAGACTGATGGAGAACTTATTCTTTCTTGGTCTGAACACCGCCACATGTCTCTGGATCCTGGATTTCCTGACTGAGAGACCTCAGTCTGTCCGGGTTGGAAATAACATCTCCAACTCTATCACGCTGAGCACCGGATCCCCTCAAGGCTGCGTATTCAGTCCACTGTTGTTTACACTTCTAACACATGACTGTGTATCCAGACACGAGGGGAACCAGATTATTAAGTTTGCAGACGACACCACGGTGGTGGGACTTATGCAGAGGGATGAGGAATCAATGTACAGGGAAGACGTGAGAGACCTGGAGGGCTGGTGCAGGGAGAACAATCTGGTGCTCAACGTGGACAAAACGAAGGAGATGACTATTGACTTCCGGCGGTCACAGCCTGAACACGTCCCTCTCAGCATCGGCGGCCGTTTAGTGGAGAGAGTGGAGAACATCAAGTTCCCCGGAGTGCAGATCTCGCGGGACCTGACCTGGAGCAAGAATTCCTTGGGGATCAGGAAGCGGGCCCAGCAGAGACTGCACTTCTTGAGGAAACTCAAACAGGCCTCTCTCCCCATCTGCATCCTCAGGACCTTCTACAGAGGTGTGGTGGAGTGTTCTGACGTACTGCATTGCTACATGGTACTCCAGCTGCAGTATGTCAGACAAAAAAGCCCTGCAGAGGATAGTTAAGGGAGCTGAGAGGGTAATCGGGGTCTCCCTCCCCTCTGTCCAAGAACTTTTTCAGAACCGTTGTAGGAGCAGGGCACTGAACATTGTCAAAGACCATTCTCACCCTCTGCATAAACACTTTGAACTTCTGTCATCTGACAAACGATTCCAGAGCATCAGAGGCAGAACCACCAGACTGATTAACAGCTTCCTTCCACAAGCTGTTAGGATGCTGAACAGTTGATCCGGAATCTCTCATACATACTACTGCACCTACGGACATTATGTATATTATTTGTATATTATAGTTCTGGTTAGTTTTCAAGTATGTCTCAGGGAAGTGTGAGTGGCTGTGGTGGGGTGGGGGGTGAGGGTATGTGTGAGTGTGTCTTAAATCATGTTCTTTTTACTTATATGGATGCCGAGAGAAACACAATTTCATCTTGCCTGCACTACAGTTGTATGTACAGCAATATGACAGTAAAGGTTGATTTGATTTTGATTTAAATTAGAAACTTTTTTCATATGAATTAGCAGCTTCTTTTCTCATAAATTGCTAACTTTTTTTGGATACTAATTTGCTCCATTTCTATGGAAATTTGCAACATTTTATATGCAAATTTGGAACATTTTTGTTATGTAGAATCACTATTTTGAACATAACTAGTACATACCCTTGCATGCCCGTGCATACACGTGCATGCTCATAGAAACCAAGTATAAGCAAATATTTCTGCATGCCCGTGGAAAGCAGGTATAAGCAAGAGTGTAAGCAAGCACGTCAGCACTCATTCAGTGATGCCTGCCTTTGATCTTTGATGATGTCATAGTGAGTGCTATGATCGTGAGTCATGCCTGCATTTGATCTCTGAAGATGTCCTATGTCCTATGATCTTTGATGATGGCATAGCGATGATGTACTGCTTCGAATGGGTGTAAGATTTCCAGATTTACACACAAACTGACAGATTTCTTGAATTTATCGAGTGATATTTTTTAAGATTTCCAGATTTACTGCTTCGAATAGGTGTGGTTTAAAGTGCTGTGTCCTATTGTGTATCGACCCTGTTCAGGAAGACCCATACATGTCTGTCGAAACCCAGAAACCAGAGCACCCGGAGAAAATCAACGCTTTGCTTGGCATTTCACACATTTGTAGTGTAGACTGCCATTCTTCATGGGTACTGCTTTGAATGGGTGTGGTTTAAAGTAGTGTTCCCTATTCTTAATTGGGTGACAGACTGACACACTGACAGAGATTTGAATTTATAGAGTGCCTTCTGCCTTACTGAGTGAAATTTCCAGATTTACTGCTTCGAATGGGTGTGGTTTAAAGTAGAGTGTCCTATTCGGTCTCAGCTTCTCTGTGCCTTGGCTGGCATGCAGCATTGACGGCCAGCTGACTCTTCCGCATCTCCTGGGTCTCAGCTTGTCTGTGCCTTGCCTGGCATGCAGCATTGCTCACTTTGCGGGCATTTTAGGCTTCAAGTGACTCAGCACGTGCATGGTGCACTGCCACACGTTTCCTGTCTGTCTGTGCATCCCTTGTCTGTCGTACCCTATGCTGGTGAAGGGTCTCCTCCTGTCTCAGACGGGTGTGTTGTTCCCTCAGATGTTTCATCTTCATGGCGTCTTTTCTGACGTGCAACAGTCATGCCTGGGAGGTACTGTTCGAATCTCAGCTGTGTCATCTTCACGGGATCTTTCCTGATGTGCAGCAGTTCTCACGCTATTGCTCTCCATATATGTAGCATCTGGTTGCATTGTGAGTGATGGTCTATATGACATCATAGCCAGGCATCATAGGACACTACATCATAGGTAGCTAGTGCTATTGTCTATATGACGGTATCGCCTATATGACGGCGGGATTGTCTATATGACAGCATCACGGATCGCCTATATGACGGCATTGCAAGTCCTATGTAGCCTGAGCTCATAGAATCATCATAGGACATCATGCAGACATCATAGGCCGTCCTATGATGTCCTATGATTGTGACAGACAGACAGACAGACACACAGATTTCTTGAATTTATAGAGTGAAGTGATGCTGTTGATACCATCTAGCTGCAATGCTCCTGCACTGTGTATATAACTGTGTACATAGGTATATTTATTTACTGCTTTGGCAAACCAGTTCTTATCTTATTATCTTATTTACTATTGCTCTGAGTATTGCTATGCCTGTGCTGCTGCAATCCTGGAATTTCCCCATTGTGGGACTAATAAAGGCTTATCTTATCATCACTCTATATATAATTCAAGATAGAGCGATTCAAGAAAATCTGTGTGTGTCTGTGTGTGATCAAAGGCAGGCATCACTCATGATCATAGGACTTGCTATGGCATCATCAAAGATCAAAGGCAGGCATCAGTCACACTCACTCACGATCATAGGTCATCAAAGATAAAAGGCAGGCATCACTCACGACCATAGGACTCGCTGTGACATCATCAAAGATCAAAGGCAGGCATCACTCACGATCTTAGGACTCGCTATGACATCATCAAAGATCATAGGACTCACTTTGACATCATCAAAGCTCAAAGGCAGTCATCACTCACAATCATAGGACTCCCTATGAAATCATCAAAGATCATAGGACTCGCTATGACACCATCAAAGATCAAAGGCAGGCATCACTGAAAGAGTGCTGATGTGCTTGCTTACACCTGCTTTCTACAGGCATGCAGAAATGCTTGCTTATACTTGGTTTCTACGGGCATGCACAGGTATGCACTAGTCTTATAAATGTGCAATGTTTGCTTACAAATTTCTTTTTTTTTACAGCTTTTGTCATGGCCTGTAGTTGATTTATTTTTAAATGAGGATGGGGGTATTCACCAATTTAGCATGAGGTACAAATTTGCAAGAATAAACGTGGAAAGACATGATGAAAGATGCTAATTTAAAAATTCAAAAAGTTGCAAATTTATAGAAAAATTTCAACATTTTTGAGAAAATTGTTGCAAATATACAAGAAAGATGCTGAAATTTTTTTTAGAAAAAGTTGCAAATTTTTTGGAAAAAAGTTGCAAATTTACAAGAACCAGGTTGCAAATTTTTGAGAAAAAAGTAAATTTAGCGAATTTGCAGAAAAAAATGGCAAATTTCTGAGAAAAAGGTTGCACATTTATAACTTGATGATGGGATATGCCCCCCATCCCTCCCTTTCCCCCATGAGTTACACACATAATGACAGCTCAGCCTTGGCAGCGTGGCCGAAGCACATGAGATGAACATCTCATGTGCTGCAGTGCTAATCGATATCTGACATGATCATGTATCACACGTGTGTGACGGCAGCACTTAACTGACACTGTTAAAACACCTTCGAGCTGCAAGATCAGCAGAGAAGACCCACTCTGCTCCTCCTCTATTTTCAGCTGTCACAGAACCAGACGACAGATGTCCCATCGGTTCATCAAAGAAGTCCTCAAATCTGTGACTTAAATCCAATAGACAGTAAATAATGGAGCACCAATCAGCTGGTAATTTAGTAAGTCTCTTTTTTCTTGAATAAGATTCTTGTATGGTTGGATCCCCTGATGTATCAAGTTTACATAAGGAATACATCTAATAGAGGTTGTTCGCCCATTGGCAAGACATTGGTTAGACATCTGGCCAATGTCTTGCCAATGTGCAAACAACCTCTATAAGATGCATTCCCAATGTAAAGTTGCCAACATTGGCCTGATGTATGTGTGCTGATGGGGATGTTATACCGATCCATGCAGCTCTCTTCCAGGGTTTCAATTAGCAGGCAGGCTAAAAACAATCATGCTAATGCTAATTAGCATAGCATAATCAAACTAGTGAAACTGATTTGTTAGTGGTGACAAGTGTTGGGATTAACGTCTAACCCATGTACTACTTTTACAGTAACGTGCTGTGTAATAAAATTACTGTTTAAAAATTCAGTAATGCGTTACAGTTACTGAAATTTGAGCAATCTTGCACCTATAGTGCCCCCCCCCCAACAGTGACATGAAATATCTACCCATGTCAAGCGAGGAAGTGTGGTACTGTATGAGGGAGTCGGGAGTGGCAGAGAACTATGTGAGGGTGGTGCAGGACACGTACAGTATGAGGACAGCGAGACAGTGGTGAGGTGTTACTCTGAATCCACAAGAATATAACATTTAGTCTGAATGCACCTACATTCTCTTTAGCCAGAAGCAGGTTGTTTTTTTTTTCCCAGCAAGTGAAACAACATCTGTGTTCTTTTGTTTGGGAAAATGATGCACTGGAGGTTTATGAAAAATTCTTTGTAAAGAAGAGCTGCCTGTGGCCAAAAATGATGCAAGAGAACCAAAACACTGAAGCTGCCGACATTAAAGCTAAAACGAGTTCAAAGCCGCCACAGCACCATTGTGACAATACTCTGAGGATTTCTATTGACTCCAGACATTAATTTGATTGTTTAATATCCTTATAAATATTAATAACATCACTTGGAATTTTTCCTAAATCGTTGGTGTAAAACTTTGCAAGGCCCGCAGCAAAAAACCAGCGCCCTTCTTTCAGTAGATTAGTTCCACTTAAATGTTTTCACTGCTGGCACCAACATGAGGGCCATTATCATCAATCCAGCAACACACACTCACCTCCACCCACACACCCACCCGTCACCACCCAGAGGCTCATCTCACTCCGACTTTTCCGTCCTCTGACAAGACTCGCTCAATTTCAGTCGCGTCACGTCTAATCCCTCCTGATGGGTAAAAGGCAACGTTATGGCACACTTTGATTTAGGCTCTCCAGGATAATGATGTTGTCCTCCTGATCTGCCAGGTGTGAGGTCGAACCCAGCAGGAGATATGTCAGGGAGGCTGGGTAGCTTCCTTTTAAATGTAGAAATGCTTTTGAAGAAAAAGGAAGTTATTTTTTTAACTGATTTCCCAAATTCAGACATTATTACTTAACTAAAATAACTTAAGTATTTTGCAACTCACTGCATTTGTATTTAAATCCTAATGTTAAATTTGCAACATATTTATCCTCAATTTACTTTTTTTCCTGTAAATTTTCAACTTTTTTCTTTTTAAATCTGCAACTTTTTTCTAAAAAATTTGCAACTTTTTTCTTGGAAATCTGCAACTTTTTTCTTGAAAATTTGTAACATTTTCTTGCAATTTTGCAACTTTTTCCTCAAAAATTTGCAACTTTTTTCTTGTAAATCTGAAACTTTCTTCTTGCAAATTTGCAACTTTTTTCTCAAAAATTTGCACCTTTTTTCTTTAAATCTTCAACTTTTTTCTTGCAAATTTGCAACTTTTTCTTGCAATTTTGCAACTTTTTCTCAAAAACTTGCAATTTTTTTCTTATAAATCTGCAACTTTTTTCTCAAAAATTTGCAACTTTTTTAGTAAATCTGCAACTTTTTACTTGCAAATTGGCAACTTTTTTCTCAAAACTTTGCAACTTTTTTCTTGTAAATCTGCAACTTTTTCCTTGAAAACATGAAACATTTTCTTGTAATTTGGCAATTTTTTTTCTCAAAAATTTGCAACTTTTTTCTCAAAACTTTGCAACTTTTTTCTTGTAAATCTGTAACTTTTTTCTTGCAAATTTTCAACTTTTTCTTGCATTTTTGCAACTTTTTCTTAAAAATTTGCAACTTTTTTCTCGTAAATCTGCAACTTTTTTCAACCTTTTCCTCAAAAATTTGCAACTTTTTTGTAAATCTGCAACTTTTTACTTGCAAATTTGCAACTTTTTTCTCAAAACTTTGCAACTTTTTTCTTGTAAATCTGCAACTTTCTTTTTGCAAATTTGCAACTTTTTCTTGCAATTTTTTTCTCAAAAATTTGCAACTTTTTTTCATGTAAATTTGCAACTTTTTTCTTGCAAATTTGCAACTTTTTCTCAAAAACTTGCAACTTTTTCTCAAAAACTTGCAACTTTTTCTTATAAATCTGCAACCTTTTTCTTAAAAATTTGGAACTTTTTTTTGTAAATCTGTCACTTTTTCTTGCACATTCGCAACTTTTTTCTCAAAAATTTGCAACTTTTTTCTTGTAAATTTTTGACCTTTATATAAGATAAGATAAGATAAGATAAGCCTTTATTAGTCCCACAATGGGGAAATTCCAGGATTGAAACAGCACAGGGATAGCAACACTCAGAGCAACAATCAGAAGGCAAGAAAAAAAAGCAAGAGCAGCTAATATACATATGTACATATTACTATAAATATATATATATACACAGACACACAGTGCAGAGCATTGTAGCTGGATGAAATAAATATATGAGTATATAAACACACAGTGCGGAGCATTGTAGCTAGATGGAATAAATATGTAGATATATAAACACCCACAGTACGGAGCATTGCAGCTAGGTGGAATAAATATATAGATATATAAACACATACAGTGCGGAGCAATGTAGCTAGATGGAATAATATGCAGATAGATAAACACACAGTGTGGAGCATTGTAGCTAGATGGAATAAATATATAGATCAAAATATTGCAACTTTTTTCCTGTAAATCTGCAACTTTTTTCTTGTAAATTTGATACTTTTCTTTTAATCCTTTAGCATTCCGGCCAGTTTCCCTAAAATTAGCATTCACAAAGAAAATCAAATCCTTTTCTTCACTGAGTGGCAATCTCCCAATCCAGTGTTTTTCCAGTAGACGGTTATGCTGTTTCATTCCATCTAGCAACAATGCTCTGCACTGTGTGTGTTTATATATTTACATATTTATTCCATCTAGCTACAATGCTCAGCACTGGGTGTGTTTATATATTTATATATCTACATATTATTCCATCTAGCTACATTGCTCCGCACTGTGTGTGTTTATATACTTGCATATTTATTCCACCTAGCTGCAATGCTCCGTACTGTGGGTGTTTATATATTTACATATTTATTCCATCTAGCTACAATGCTCTGCACTGTGTGTTCATATATTCATATATTTATTCCATCCAGCTACAATGCTCTGCACTGTGTGTCTGTGTGTGTGTGTATATATATATATTTTATAGTAATACGTACATATGTATATTAGCTGCTCTTGCTTGCTTGTTTTTTTTTTCTTGCCTTCTGATTGTTGCTCTGAGTGTTGCTATCCCTGTGCTGTTGCAATCCTGGAATTTCCCCGTTGTGGGACTAATAAAGGCTTATCTTATCTTATCTTATCTTATCTTTTCAGCCAGTGTCCCTGGAACATTCAGGTTTCCATGGAAAATTTTCCAACTTCAATTCTTAACTGGTCCAGAAAATTGAAAATAATTTGCTGTAGTTGTGCATGAATTCATGGGTGCCTCCAGAACCTGTGTACAACGGCAAATTATTTGCAATTTTTTTCTGAACCAATTAAGGAGCTAAATTAGACAATTTAAATTAAATTAAAGATAAATGCTGCTTAATCAATAACATTGAAAGCCCAAAAACTCTGAACAGATGTCAAAAGTTTTGGACAACAAAATTTAAATTAATGTGATTTATGACATCATTATGCAAGCTATAAACAAGCAAAGGTTAATAAGCTAGCTGTGACACTAGTCATTTCCGCTGTGGCATTTTTAGCTAATTCCAACATGTTACTTAATAGGGCTCTACTTAACTCCATTATCCATGTTTATTTGCTACACTGCTATTCGATTCTCAAATTTGATATTCAGATGTTTGCTTTCCCCCTAGGGCAGCGCGGTGGTGGAGCGGTTAGCTCTGCGGCAGCACAGCAACTCACCCTTGGCCAGGGGATTCTGGGTTCAGTGGCCCTAGCTTTTTTTTTTTACCGGAGTGGTGGCTCAGTTGGTAGAGCGTCTGCCCCACACCCGGGGGCAGGGGTTCAAATCCAGGCCGGGTCATGCCAAAGACCATATAAAAAGTGGAACTTCCTGCCATCCAGCTTGGTGCTCAGCAATAAATGGAATGGAGGAGGGAACTCTGTGGCGGCGCCTTGCATGGCAGTGGCCCTCTGATTCTGCACTTGGGGTGTGTGTGATCTACACTGTAGATAAGTAAAGCACAATCTCATTCTGCTGTACTTGATTGGTTGTACGGTTGAATGACAATAAGGGTGATTTAATTATGCGTTGTACAGTAATAAGACATAAGGAATGGTAACCTTCACCTTTGAGCTGTTGACCCTAAACCCATAGTCAGAGGTCAGAATCCCAAGGTGACCCTGTATACCAGGTTTGGTGGCCCTAGCTTTACTCATTTTACCACATGTGATGCCCCTCCCATCCCGCCCACCACCTGTTTGACCTGCTTCCCTCTGGACAACAGTTCAGATCGATCAGGTCCCACACCTCCAGACTGACAAACAGTTTCTTACCCTGGGCCATCCGGACTGCAAACAGTCAGAGGCCCCACCCCCCTTCCCTCCAAACGCTCACATGCTCAGAACTGAGGTCCTTTTCGGTTATCATAATAATCACATCTGACTTTGCACTCCGCACTTTCATGTATATTGACCATCAGTGAAACCACCACCATACCTATGTATATTTTCCATAATCCTGTGCCATTTTATTCAATCAGGTGTCCAATTGCGTGTTCTGCACTCTGTACTTTTATGTACATTGTTTCATCTGTGAAGCCACTACCATACCGTGTATATTTCCATAATTCTGGGCCATTTTTATTTCAGTTGTGTGTTTAAATGTGTGTTCTGTGTTCTGTAACTGTATTTTATCTAATCCTTCTCTCTTACTTTACTGCACAGTAGCATGGTGGAGCACCAACAATTTCACCGTGTTGTACAACTGTACAATGACAATAAAGTCTATTCGATTCTATTCTACCATTTACCATAGTGCAACTGCAATGTTAACTTTGACTTTTGACCCCTTGATCCCAAACCCATAGTTAGGTGAGGGTGTAAGTCGTCCAAGATGTGTATTAGATACAACTACTGTATCGATCTGAAAAGCCTACATCATTTCTTTCAGTCGTTACTGTGTTTAGAAGATTTAGGGAAAAATCTGACTTCTGACCTTTGAGCTCAAGGTCATCCAATGAGAGTGAAATTGCAATATAAACATCATCAGAGTATATCAAACCATGGTATCAAGTTTGAAAACAATCAGAAAAAAACTGTAGGAGGAGTTGATTTCACAAAAGTGGGACAGACGGATGGACTGACCCATAATATAATCTTCCTTCGGTCTTTGCCCAAAGGACTCTTCAACCCCTTTGGGCAAAGACTGGCGGGGGATAAGCTGCAAAGTTAGGGAAAAAAAATCTTTAAATTCTTAAGAAAAGGTTACAAATTTATGTAGAAAATAAACAGGATTAGGCTACATGTCCAAAAAATGTGTTTTTTCCGCTGTGGGTGGCTATTTTCCATTCATTCTCTATGTAGTCCAGCGTTGAGCCCCCTCGGCGTTGAAACGATATTGGCGGTGGCTGTTTTTTGTCGCGGTGCTCAGGGCGCTCAGAACTGAAAAAAGTTCAACTTTCCAGAGACTGCAGCTGAGCTCGTCAATGTCAGACCAAGCAGCAAATCAGAACTGCTGCGTGGGTGGGACATACGACGCCAGTACTAGTCTGTACTCAGACTCCTGCTTTCCGTGTCATCATATTTCACTTCCAGAGCTGCTAAAACACGTTTCCTGTACATTGTTATTTAGAGACTGCTATTAAAAAATCAGTAGAAAGTCTGACAATAGGAAAAGTGGAAGTGCTGAGCTGAGAGTGACAAGCTGTTGCTGGGATACAGAGCATAGACTTTTTTTCCCCCAGAGCACAGCGTACAAACACTAAAAAAAAAGGCTCAGGGCGGTCAGGCGACAAAAAACATGTTTGGTGGACATGCAGCCTTATACAAAGTGGAAAAAAAAACATCTCATAGAACAGAATAAAACTTTATTGTCCACTGAGGTGGAAAACTGTCTTTGGCTCACCAACAAGGAACTAAGTCCTAGCCAGCATGCCCATATGGGCCCCACCAAACACGGGGCATAATGGAAGAAAATCAGTTTGGGCCTTCCTTCCACCAGCCGCTGCGTAGTCACCTGTCTTTGCTTTCAAAAGCATATGAGCTTTACTTCCTAATCACAGAAGACCCACAGCTGCGAAGGAGTGGATCCGTGAGCCTGTTATGAGGATGCCACAAGAGAAGATCAGCTGCTTGAGACTGCAAATGATGGTGGACTTCAGACGTTCAAGACAACAGATATAGTATCCTGAGATTGCCACAAAAGCACTGAAACCCTCCTCCGATTTCCCAAATCCTTCCTGTCTTTGTGAAGCAGGGTTTTAAATTGTGACTACAACCAAAATGACGTATCGTAGTAGAGTGGACATAAGGAACACTCTTCAGATGTTGTCCCCTAGATGGGACTGTCTACCTGCAGAGAAGCAAGCTCAGGGCCGCCACTGAAAGTAAGTTTTTTCCTTAGGTCGCTGGTTCATATCCGGCTCAAAGGACCAATTTTTTTTTAAAGAAAAATTCAAACTTAAACACCAAGTTAAATAAACAAGAGGAGAAAAACCAAGTGTGAGCAAAAATGATTCTTTGATCTTTTGGCCAAGAGTCTGACACACAACAACTTACAGCTAAAATGTATGTGAGGGTCGCTTTGATACAACTCCTTTTATCAATGACAATGCACACACATGCATGAGATGATAAATATGAAGTCAGAAGCATTTATCTAAAGGTCTGCACATGTCACAGAACTCCCGACCGATCGAACGTGAATTTTAAACCTAGCCAAAATATAAACAAATTGTCTTTTTCCGGTGTCCGTTTTTGCACACTTCCTGCAAATTAAATATCATTTTGAAGGTCTTTCAATACAGAATATGGAAAAAATGTTACCTCAGTTTTGATGATTTCTTCAAAGTGACTCATTTTGCCAACATGAGTCACATATTACAACACATTTTGTATGACAAACACACAGAATCATATATAAAAGAAAAAAATAGGAAAAAAGAGCCTAATTAACACAATTTTTTCTTCATTTGCACACTTTGTTTTGATGATGATGAATTCCATTCATTTTATCCCCCGTTGGATGGTGAAAAAAGTTTTTATGTGAGGTTAAAAAAAAAGGTTGGGGACCCCCACGCTGCAGGACATTCACATAACGGGCAAGGAAGTCATCAATAACAGCTGAACTGCAGCCTTGGTGACTAAATCTGCAGATTTTCTTAATGATCTTCCACTGCATCAGCTGTAGCTGCACTTCTATGACGTCCAGATGTCTTCAAAATGCTTCTTTTGTCTTCCTGGAAACCAGTCACGTCTCTGTGTCCTTCACCCAGTAAACCACAACTCCCGTTCCCAAGTTACACCATCCCAGGTGGGAGATCTCATTTCTGCATCCCTGCTCTGCTCCAACAGCCCCCCCACCCACCTCCTGTTTCATCTTATTTTTTAAAAACCTCCTCCCTCCACCCGTAGCCCCCCTCACCCCGCCCTCAGAGGATAGAAAGGAAGGTTTGAATTCAAAGGAGATTTGGTGCTTATCGCGTTATTTAATCGCTTGCTAAAAAATACCAGTTTGCATTGTGAGTGTGTGTATATGTCTCCCATCCCTTTCCCATCCTGTTCCCCCGTTGCCATGGTAACCCCCCCGACTCCAGCAGCAGCACACGGCAGCAATATTTCCTCCGCTCCCCTCCCCCGTTTGTCCTCCCATCCCCCACTCACTCCGTCCCTCCACTGCCACTCCCTTCATCTCCTCACACACACACACACACACACACACACACACACACACACACACACACACATGAGATCTATTCCGCCATTGTCTCAGTTTCCACCTGCCTCTCCTCTCTTTTTCCTCCTTGCCTCCATACGAACCGGTCTGCGGAGTGCTGAACCGGGCCACTACATTTTTTTTGCAGGATGCTGAAAGAGTGCCCCCCCCCCCACACACACACACACTCTTTCCTAAATACAAGCGCGACAGATGGTCGACTTGGACGAACTTCCGACATCGGCGATTTAGTGCAGGTATGGTAGTGGGATAAGAGCGACAACAAAAGCAGACAAAATGGTCAAAAATACATCAAACACGGATCATTTTAAAAAAAATGACAGTATATTATTATTATTATTATTTTATTATACAATATTTATACAGTATATTATTTTTATCCTGCAAGTACAGAATGTTTAAAGACATCCAGGCCAACTTTTTCTGGTCCGGCACCTCCAACCATTTGGAGCAGCACTACAGAGCTGTACTTTTTCCCCCATTTCCCAATAATTCTAACATTACTGCGTGATGTAGGTGTAACAGTAGGTACGGCGGACCCCAAATCAATTATACAGCAGTTATACGTAGTTCCCACTGATCGGATGATGAAGCGTATCATCCACTCCATTCACACAACCCCAACATTACCCCACTTCACAGACGATTATCATCAATCAGCCGAAACACCATTTACTTATTCTAACGTGAACGTGTACACACCATGGTGTATATCACACCTTCTTTCCCACAGCAGGGACAGGAGACTGTCCTTGCCATCTGGATATGCCCATCCCAATCCGGATGCTTTTTCTCAGTAAGATTCACTTTATGCTGACAGCAATCTCCTAAAAGTGTAAATGTTTGGGAGATGTTTCGTTAACTTTTATGGCGATCTATAGAGATCTTTGGAAGATCCTTTGGAAATCACTAGGAGATCAGAAGAGATGCCAAAAAAATGTGCAACCTTTTTTCATAAATTTTCAACTTTTTTTTTTAATAAATTTGCAACTTTTTCATAAATTTTCAACTTTTTTTTCACAGAAATTTTAATACTTCTTTCTCATGAATTTTCCCAACTTATTTTCATCATAAATGTTTAACTTTTTTCTTAAAAATTTTCAGCTTTTTTCCTCATACATTTTCACCTTTTTTCTCATAAAATTTACAACTTTTTCACAGAAATTTTAATACGTTTTTCTCATGAATTTTCCAACTTATTTTCATCATAAATATTTAACTTTTTTCTTATAAATTTTCAACTTTTTTCTCATAAATTTTCACCTTTTTTCTCATAAAATTTCAACTTTTTTTCTCATCCATCCATCCATCCATCCATCCATCCATCTTCTACCACTTTTTCGGAGGTTCGGGTCGCGGAGGAAGCAGTTCAAGCAGAACTGCTGCCTCATAAATTTTCAAATTTTTCTGATAAATTTGCAACTTTTTTCTCAGAAATTTTCATCTTTTTCTCAAAAATTTTCATCTTTATTTCTCATAAGTTTTCAGCTTTTGTCACAGAAATTTTATTGTTTTTTCATGAATTTTCCAACTTCTTTTCCGTATAAATGTTTAACTTTTTCTCACAAATTTTTACCTTTTCTGATAAACTCAACTTTTTCTCATAAATTTTCACCTTTTTCCTCACAAATTTACAAATTTTTTGCCTCATAAATTTTAAGCTTTTTCTCATAAAGTTTCAACTTTTTTACCTCATAAATTTTGAACTTTTTTACACAGAAATTTTCAACTTTTTCTTGTAAATTTTCAATTTTTCTCATAAAATTGGAACTTTTTCTCCTGCATTTTCAACTTTTTTCTCATAAATGCACACCCTTTTTTGTCATGAATTTGCAACATTTTTCACAGAAATTTTTAACTTTTTTCTTGAAAATTTGCAGGTTCTTCTGGATGGTGGTGAAATTTTTATTCCACGCAATTAATGCTAGGGTCTGGACATGGTTGTGCTCATGTCCTCGCTTTATGTTGTTGTTTGTTTTCTGTGATCTTCTGGACATGAGTTCAGCCCTGTCCTCGCCCTCAGTTCATTGTGTTTTCCTTGTGTTTCCCTGCTTCATTGTGTTTATTGTCATTATCATGTCTTTTATTATGTTCTGTAGTCTTGGTTTCTGCCCTGCTTTCTGTGCTGATTTTTATTGTCATTAGTGTTTTGGTCCCAGTGAGCTCTGTCTGTCTGTACAGCCTCGTCCATCCTGTTCTCATTGCTGGTTGCCTCTGTTTTCCCGTGTGTCGTTGATTCTCCCACCTGTCCTGTGTTGTTGTGATTTCCCTTTGTCTATATATGTCTGTGTTCTGTTTCGGGTGGTGCGGCATCATTAATATTTCTACTGTGTTCCCTGTGAATCTTTCCTTCCTGTGTATCAAGTTGTCAGCCTGGTTTAGTTTTGTGTTTTCAGCCCCTGTGCTGTTATTTATTTGTGGTTTGAGTTCTGTTTAATGAATTGTTGTTTTTACATCATTTTTCTGCCTGCGCCTGAGTCCTGCCCATCTCCAAACCTTGATGATTACATTATAACTTGCATGTTTTTTTATTTTTAAATTGGCATTATCATATTTTTGCACCTTTATTCTTGCAAATTTGTACAAGCAAGCAAGCAAGCAAAGTTTATTTGTATAGCACTTTTCACAGATATATGTATATCACAAAGTGCTTCACAGCAAATTAAGATTTACAAATACACAGAAATTAAAATCAATAAAAATAAGATAAAATATTCATATTAATTGGGATAAAAAGAGAAAACAGTGAAGAAATAAAACCCATTCAATGAGAGCTAAAAGCCTGTCTAAACAAATGAGTTTTTAACTCCTTCTTAAAGGAGTCAGCAGACTCAAGGCAGCGCAAGGACAGGGAAAGTGCGTTCCAAAGCCGTGGTGCAGCGGCCTGGAAAGATCGATCTCCATGGGTTCTGAATTTGGTCTGAGGGACCACCAGGAGTCTCTGGTCAGAGGATCTTAGTGATTGCGTCGTGGCATAAGGAGTCAAGAGGGCTGAAATGTATGAAGGGGCTTGGCCATTAAGAGCTCTAAAGGTCAGAATTAAAATCTTGAAATGAAATCTAAAAGCAACTGGTAACCAATGAAGGGATGATAAAACTGGGGAAATGTGTTCCCTTTGTATCTCATGCTAAATTTCCCTCTTGTTAAAAAAATAACAAATCACCTTCTTTTTAATTTATAAAACACTTAGTGCTACAACCTTTAGTATGAAAAGTGCAATATAAATAAAGTTTTGATTGACTGATTGACAACAAGATCGTTTGCACTAGGTTGCGAATATGAAGAGAATGTCAAATCATGGTGTTACCATCCATCTTCTACTGCTTAATCCTTTCGGGTCGCGGGGGGGCTGGAGCCTATCCCAGCATCTTTGGGCGAGAGGCAGGGTACACCCTGGACAGATCGCCAGTCCATCGCAGGGCCAACACAGAGAGACAGACAACCATTCACTCTCGCATCCATACCTAAGGACAATTTAGAATCCCCAGTTTTGATGCCAATTAACCTAACTTGCATGTTTTTGGCATGTGTGACCTCCTCATTGCATCTGATAATGGACTAGTTTCTGTACTTGTCCTTTTAGATCTTAGTGCAGCTTTTGATACTATTGATCATAATATTCTACTTGATAGATTAGAACACTATGTTGGACTTAATGGAACTTCGTTGCAGTGGTTTAGATCTTATTTATCTGATAGGTTCCAGTTTGTTCATGTAAATGATGAGTTTTCTTTCAGCTCAAAGCTTAGTCATGGAGTTCCACAGGGATCTGTGCTAGGCCCTACTCTTTTTAGTTTATATATGCTTCCATTAGGCAACATTATTAGAAAGCACTGTATACATTTTCATTGTTATGCAGATGACACACAATTATACCTGTCAATGAAGCCAGATGATACTAATCAATTAGCCAAGTTAGAAGCCTGTCTTAAGGAAATCAAAGCTTGGATGACTTGTAATTTCCTGCTATTAAATTCAGATAAGACTGAAGTCATTCTTGTTGGTCCAAAAAACCTTAGACATTCCTTTCCAAATCAAACTTTCAGTTTGGATGCAGTTACTCTTTCTCTTAATAGCTCTGTGAGGAACCTTGGAGTTATTTTTGATCAGGATTTGTCCTTCAATTCACATATTAAATTTGTTTCTAAGACTGCCTTCTATCATTTGCGTAATATTGCCAAGATTAGGAGCATCTTGTCTCAGAGTGATGCTGAGAAGCTGATCCACGCTTTTGTTAGCTCGAGATTAGATTATTGTAATTCTTTATTATCAGGCTGTCCTAAAACATCTTTAAAAAGTCTTCAGCTGATCCAAAATGCTGCAGCAAGAGTTTTAACAGGTACTAGAAAGAGAGATCATATCTCTCCGGTTCTGGCCTCCCTTCATTGGCTTCCCATAGAGTTTAGAATTAAGTTTAAAATCCTTCTTCTTACTTACAAAGCTCTAAACAATCAGGCTCCTTTTTATTTAAAAGATCTGATACTACCGTATCATCCTAACAGAGCACTACGCTCCCAAAATGCAGGATTACTTGTAATACCTAGAATCTCCAAAAGTACAATGGGAGGCAGAGCCTTTAGTTATCAAGCTCCTCTCCTGTGGAATCAGCTGCCAATCTGGATTCGGGAGTCAGACTCAATCTCTGTTTTTAAGAATAGGGCTAAAACCTACCTTTTTGATATAGCCTACAATTAGGGAGGGATCATGTGTTTCTGAACCCTCCCTTAGTTATGCTGCTAATAGGTTTAGTCAGCCGGGGGACCTCCAGTAATGCACTGGGCCTCACTCCTTTCCTCACTCTCTATGAAATATTTTTTTTTTTGCTGGTCATTAACATTTGTTTGTTCTCTCCCATAGATTGAGTCCCCATCGTGCTGTTTGCTCTCTACATGTCTGTTCTTTTCTTCTTCTCTATCCCCTCACCCCCCAGCCAGTCGCAGCAGATGACTGCCCCTCCCTGAGCCTGGTTCTGCTGGAGGTTTCTTCCTGTTAAAAGGGAGTTTTTCCTCTCCACCGTCGCCAAGTGCTTGCTCACAGGGGATCGCCTGATTGCTGGGGTCTTTCTGCAACTGTGGGGGTCCCCCCTACAGTTGATAGTGCTATGAGATGACTGTTGTTGTGAAATGGCGCTATATAAATAAAGTTGAATTGAAAATTGAATTGAATGTGGGAGGAAACCGGAGTGCCCGGAGTAAACCCACGCAGACACAGGGAGAACATGCAAACTCCACACAGAAGGGTCACCGATGGTCTGGGGGTGGGATCGAACCCATGATGGTCAAGAGTGGAATCGATCCCATGACCTTCTTGCTGTGCTGCCACTGTGCTAACCACTGTGCCACCGTGCTGCCCCATGTAAAATAAAATCACCATCATACAAATTAAAATTTTCTGTTTGGAGTTTGTGAATCTAAAACTTGGACAAAACTCTCCTTTTATTTCCTCTAATAACTCCGGTGGTTTTTCCTTCATTTTAAATCTTAAATGTGTTGTATCTTCAGGCAGAATTCCTGTGGACAAAAGTTCAGTTTCCAGTTTTTACAGTTGAGGTTGTCGACCTCTGGTCTGATGGAACAGAACCAGAGCTTTTCAGGCTGGCGTTCCTCTGGAGGAATGCATTTACATAAAAGAGATGAAGTTGTTTCACTAAAAGCTTCATTCCCCCCCCCCCAACTATTTATGTCACAAGGAATTCACCAGTAATGTCAGAGGTCAGAGGATAACTCTGAACTGAACATCTCTGTGTCTGTCCTCCCGGTTGAGAAACTGATGATTCTGTCGGTCTGATATTTGGCCGATAAAGTCTCCTCTGTGTCTGCAGTCGACACCATGAATGAGACCGACGGCACGGGCCACCAAAACAGACAAAAAGTCATGTTTTCTCCAGGATCCATGTGTGTGTGTTAGCAGTGCACATCAACGCCACTGAAGTTCGATCAGCTGCTTCTGAGGAGATTAAAGTCCTGAACACAGAGGGGACTGTTAAAAAAGAAACTCCGCCTGTGGACTCTAATCCCACTAATGAACATAAACATCCGGTTTCCTCCCACATGCCAAAAACATGCAAGTTAGGTTAACTGGCATCAAACTGGGGATTCTAAATTGTCCTTAGGTATGACTGTGAGAGTTAATGGTTGTCTGTCTCTCTGTGCTGGCCCTGTGATGGACTGGCGATCTGTCCAGGGTGTACCCTGCCTCTCGCCCAAAGATGCTGGGATAGGCTCCAGCGCCCCCGTGACCTGAAAAGGATTAAGTGGAAGAAGATGAATGAATGAATGAATGAATGAACCCAGGGGTCTGCAACATGCAGCTCTGGGGCCACATGTGTTTTTTGTTTGTTTGCTTTTTCTGCAACCAGTTGCAAAAGTGACAGAAGCAAAACGATTAAAAAAAACAAATCAGGAAAGAAAAACCCTTAAATGTTAGGAGGAAAATTTGTAAAACACAGTTGTTAATATATTACAATAAAGTTGCACATTTATGAGAAAGATTTAACAATATTAAACCAATTTTTAAGAGGAAAAAAAAATAGCAAATTATAGGCTAAAAAAGCTGCACATATGAGGGGGCTGAAAAGTTCATAGAATTTGACCAAATGTGGTTTATTTTTCAACTGCAAGGTTCCAAGCGCAGCAACACCGATGGAAGAAGTGTGTGGACTGAAGGGGAGACGATGGTGAAAAATAAACCACATTTGGTCAAATTTGACCACTATGAACTTTTCAGCCCCCCTTGTATATGAGATATAACTGTGAATTCAAAGTAAAAATGAGAAGAAAAAAGTCTCAAATGTGAAAGAAATCACTCAAAATTTTTAAATGGAAATTTGTGAAGTATAGGAGTAAAAAAAATTACACAAAAAAACTTAATTATATGAGTGAAAACATGTCACATTTATAAGAAAATACTTGCAAATTTAGTAGCAAAACAGCTCCATCTTTCGAAGAAAAAGTTTCATATTTAAAAAAAAACTGCTCAAATTTTTTCTAAATATAAAAATGAAACATTTAAGAGAAAAAAGTAGCAAATTATGAGAAAAAAAAGACTGCAAAATCACAACAGAAAAATAACACTTTAATGAGTTAAAAATTCCAAACTTATAAGAAAAGTTTTGCAAAATTAAGAATAAAAAGTTGGGGGGCTTTTTTTGAGAAAAAGCCTAAACTTTTTAAGAATTTTTTTTTTCAAGATGGCGTCCCCCGATGGCGAACGTCTTTGCTCGTTCTGCTCTTGAATGCCGACTTTTATCCTTTTTTGTGTGGTTGCTGTTCTTTCTACAGTGCAAAAAAGTCATGCAATGCTAACATATGACTGACAGACACAAGTGAACATTGTCGAGACGAGCAGTCACATGAAGTTTACTGGCTTCATTCCACCCGACCTGCATTGCATTGTATGTCCACGCAGCGGCCAACACCACCCCCAGGAAGGCCCCGAAGCACCAAGCCCGCGTAGGCTTGCTGACCCCACAAGAGCTCGACAATGACGGAGAAGAGGCAAGAGAGGTGGACTACATGCTAGGCTAAAGGCTCGTGCCAGTCGACCACCAATTCACAGTCTCTTACTGGTGAATGTTTGGTCTTTAGAAAACAAGCTAGACAAACTATGAGCAAGGATTGAAGACCAGAGGAAGATAAGAGAGTGCTGCGCCCTAATTTTCTGTGAGACCTGGCTATCAGACAGAATCCCAGAGGCCGTCATTCAACTACAGACTCACTCAACACATCGAGCAGACAGAACCGGAGCCTCTGTTAAGACAAAAGGAGGGTGTGCATATGTTTTTGTAAACAACTCGTGGTGTGGAGATGTACAGACTGTTTACAAGCACTGTTCACCCGACGTGGAGTTTTTACTGTTGAAATGCCATCCCTATTATCTACCAAGAGAATTTACCGCTGTGTTTTTAGCTGTTGTTTACATCTGTCTGCAAAGCAACTGCACACTAGAGCTAAACAAACTCCGTGACGTCATCAGCGCAGTAGAGGCGATCCATGTGTTAAATGTGAGTCAGGCTGTTATATTTGTGTATTTATAATATTTATAATATTTATGTTAAATGTGAGTCAGGCTGTTATATTTGTGTATTTATAATATTTATAATATTTATAATTGTGTATTTATAATTTTTCTGCATTGATGTATGTGGTTATTGTGTATATTTTTTATCTTGATTCTTTTTTCTAAAGCCCATCCAGGGACAAGAGTTGCAAATTAGCTAATAGCTATACACTCTATGTGCAACACATCAGATTGATTGTCTTTGATTAAGTGTCTATGTTTATTGCACTGTCCCTGTCAAATAAACTAATCTACTACTACTATCTCAATGCTGTTTTTGTTGTTGCTGGCAACTTTAACCAGTGCAATTTACGGATTGTACTCCCCAAATATTACCAGCACGTAGACATTCCCACCCGCGATAAAAGCACATTGGCTCATGCTTACTTCAATATATGTGACGCTTACAGAGTGGCACCCCGCTCCCACTTTGGACAGTCAGATCACGTCTCATTGTTTATGTACCCAGCCTACAGACAAAAGCTGAAACAAACAAACCCTGTTATGAAGCATATTAAGCGCTGGACTCCAGAGACTGAGAGCACCCAACAAGACTGTTTTGCCTGCACAGAGTGGGATGTGTTTAAAGCTGCAGCCACCTGAGAGGACTCTTCTGTAAACATACAGCACATATGTTGAATATGTGACTGGGTACATCAGCGTGTGCGCTGATACCATCATACAAACCATACAGGTCACGAAGTTCCCCAACCAGAAGCCCAGGATCAACAGTCAGGTACATAAGATGCTGCGTGCTCACTCTCTTGCATTTAAATCAGACAGAGAGGTTGAGTACAAAACTGCAAAGTATGGACTAAGAAAGGCTATAACAACAGCCAAGAGAGAGTACAGAGAAAAGCTGGACAGCCTCTACTCCACTCCTGACCTGGGGAGCATGTGGCAAGGCCTGCAACACATCACAGACTACAAGAGGACCAACAGCAGCACCACTAGCTCCACAGACAGCCTGTCGGATGATCTCAACCTCTTTTACACCCGCGTTGAGACCTCCAGCTACAGTGCAGAGAAGAGACACACACTCACGCACCCTCCTACACTCCACTAAAAGTCTCACCAGGCCAGGTAAACAAAGCACTGAGGAATATCAAACCCCATAAGGCAGCAGGACCATACAACATACCTGGGCGGGCCCTCAGAGCATGTGCTGCCGAGCTGACTGACATTCTCACATCAATCTTCAACCTCTCCCTCAGCCAGAACATAGTCCCCTCCTGCTTCAAAACCACAACCATCATCCCCCTCCCAAAACGAGCCCACCGACCTGTCTGAATGATTACAGACCGGTAGCACTCACTCCAATCATCATGAAGTACTTTGAGGGAGTGGTGCTGCCCCTCATTCAGGACAGCATACCAGGCACCCTGGACCCCCTGCAGTACGTCTACCAGCCCAACAGGTCCACCTCAGATGCCATTGCTACAGCACTCCATTATTCTCTCTCCCACCTGGAAGATAAAGACTCCTACATTAGGATGCTCTTTGTCAACTACAGCTCCGCCTTCAACACAGTCATCCCCCACAAACTCATCGACAAACTGTCTTCACTTGGTCTGCACCCCATCTTCTGCGACTGGCTACTGGACTTTCTAACTGGCAGGCCCCAGTCTGTCAGGATGGGTAGCAGGACCTCAACCACTCACCAGGCCAACCTGGTGTCATGGTGTGAGGACAACAACCTCACCCTCAACACGGATAAGACAAAGGAGATGATAGTGGACATGAGGAAAGGGAGGAGGAGACCCCATTGGCCGCTGTTCATCCGGAAGATTGGGGGGAGAGGGTGAGCAGCTTTAAATAACTGGGCATCCACATCAGCGAGGACCTTAAATGGACACACGACACCACAGAGCTGGTTAAGAGAGCTCAACAGCAACTGTACTTCCTGACGAGGCTGAAGAAGTTTGGCATGTCCTCCAGGATCCTCAACAATTTCTACAGCTGCATCATCGAGAGCATCCTGACCAATTGCATCACTGCGTGGTACGGCAACACCACTGCCCTGGACCGCAAATGCCTGCTGAGAGTGGTGAAGACAGTGGAGAAGATCATCAGGGCTCCAGTCCCCTCTCTGCAGAGCATCTACCACCGCAGAGTCCAAAGTAGAGCTGATGCCATCCTTCGGGACCCCAGCCACAGATTGTTCACATCTCTACCCTCAGGCCGGAGGTACAGAAGTGTGAAATGCAGGACAACCAGACTAAAAAACTCTTCCTTTCCCACTGCCATCAGACTCCTGAACAAATAACAAACTCCCAAAAGTCCACAACACAGCTTTGCCTATAGGAACTCACACACCAGCATAGTCTCACCCGTCTGATGTCCATATCATCTCTGCTGCTATTTATCATGTACAGTCTACTGGTACTATCGTTACAGAGAAATTAGCACCGGGTGCTAATTTGTAATTATATACTGCTCGCTGCACAATGCTCATTTGCACACTGTACATAGGCTTATGCCATCTCAGGTTCACATCACCTCTAACCTCTTAACCGGCCCAGGTGCCAAGTTGCGACTTATCCCCGTAGTGGTCAAGATTTTTTTCAAGAAAATATTGAGTTCAGATGTCAGATTTCCAAAGCCATAATTGAAAGTGGTAAGAGATAATGGCTTACTGTCAATTAGAAAGATGCAGAATATGATCTGAAGTTTGAGATAGGGAGTAAATTTACACATCTAATTTGCATAATGCCATGGCACCCATATCGAATTACATAACTGTCAGTCAAAAGTGGACTTTGGACATATTTACACAAAGAATGGTTCTGCTTTTTGTCACCGTTTCTTGTTTTGTGCATTTTGTTATCTTATCTTCAAAGTATATGAACCAGAAAATCAGTACAATGTAAACAAACAAAGAAATTTGTCACTTACCGCTAGCAAAGGCGGCTCGCTCGCTTGGTCCTTTTGCGGCATCCTGCCCGGTATTTTCTCTTCTGTCGGTCATTCTAGTTTTTCCCCTCACATCCAGAAACTGTTATGATTATTCCACCACAATTTCGCTTTTATTCCACTGCAATTTATTTTATATGATGAGTTTGCATGTTCTCTCCGTGTCTGCGTCGGTTTACTCCGGGATTTCTCCGGTTTCCTCTCACATGCCAAAAACATGCAAGTTGGGTTAATTGGCATCAAAACTGGGGATTCTAAATTGTCCTTAGGTATGACTGTGAGAGTGAATGGTTGTCTGTCTCTCTGTGTTGGCCCTGCGATGGACTGGCGATCTGTCCAGGGTGTACCCTGCCTCTCACCCAAAGATGCTGGGATAGGCTCCAGCCCCCCGCGACCCGAAAAGGATTAAGCGGAAGAAGATGGATGGATGGATGGACATGCAACAATTGTTTTGCCATTGCAACGATTGTTCTCCAGTCACATGGCGCTGGGGAGCGGCAGCAGGTGAAGACCAGGCAGCTTTGCCCACCCTCTGTTATAACAAAATGTAAACATTTACCTTCATAAGCTAAATAATCTCTTTTTAGAATCATAGTTGGCAAATTTGGGAGCAAATGCTCCTCCGCCTGCGACCGAGTACGTCCACAACAATCGGTAACGTCCATATGTCTTTGTCTAAAAGCTTCTTCCTCTTTGGTGCAAAGAAGGATGCTTCCATGTCTGCCATAAGTCCTCCAAGGCAAGAGCAGTAAGTTATACATGTCTGCCACCTTGTGAGATGGAATTCTTAATACAACTTAAATCAATTGGGGAGTCTTTTGGCAGGCCATATAACATCATCTGACAGGTGCAGTGCTGCGCTGTGCTGCTAGGGGCGCAATCTGTCCATGAAATCTTGCCGGTTTAAGGGCACTATCACTATAGTAATCCAGTGACTTTTCAATTTCATTCCTCTTGTTTGACTGGGGGCAGCTGTGGCACAGGGGTAGTGTGGCTGACTACTGATTGGAGGGTCAGGGGTTCGATTCCTGCTCTGTCTGCAGTCTGCATGTCAAAGTGTCCTTGAGCAAGACACTGAACCCTCAGTTGCTCCTGGTGGGTTAGGCCAGTGCCGGTGTATGGCAGCTACACCACCATCAGTGTGTGAATGTGTGTGTGAATGGGTGGATAGCAGGATCTGTAAAGCACTTTGGTCATCTAAAGATGAGAAAAAAAGCACTATATAAGTGAATGTCATTTACCCTTTAACTGCTTTAGCTGTCCAAATTGCCTAGTGTGTGTTATTAGTACTCATTAGTATTTCTATTAGTATCAAGGTGTGCTGAGGAGTCCTAATTGCCTGTGTATTGGTGTGTGTTATTAGCATCCATTAGTATTAGGATTTAGTTATTGTGTTATTACCTTATCAGTATTGCTGTGTACCTATTACCTTGGCATTCGTTGGGAGAGCAAAGTAAGAATTTCATTGCTCAGGAAATGTAGCATTTCTTAACTGTGCACATGATAATAAAGCCTTTTAATCTTGAATCTTTGAATCTGAATCTGAAAATCAACACAATTTTTGAGAAAGAAATGCAACATTTACAATTAAAAAGTATTAAATTACAAGAAAACAGTTGCAAATTTAAATGGTGAAAAACATAACATTTATGGGTTCAAAAGTTCCAAATTTACTAGAAATATTTTACAGAATTATAAATAAAAAGTTGTACATTTCTGAGAAAAAAATCTGAACTTTTGAAGAAAACCTACACTATTTTTTTTTTTTTTTTTTTTTAGGAATCAAAAGCATCAAGTTACAAGAAAAAAAGCAGATTTCAAAAAAATTAAGAGAAATGCCAAAATTAGGAGTAAAAAGTAACAAATTACAATAAAAAAAGTACAAATTTAGAAGATGAAAAATAGCAAATTTATGAGTTTAAAGTAGAAAATTACAAGAAAAAGGATGTAGGTTTATCGGTGAAAAAATATCACGTATTAGAAAACTGTTGCAAACTTAAGAGAAAAAAGTTCTATTAAAATGTCTCAAATTTCAAAGAAATTGCTCACAATGGTTTTTTTTTTTAATCAAAAAAAAATCCAAATTTAGGAGAAAAAGTAGCAAATTACAAGAAAAAAAGACTGGAAATTCACAAGAGAAAAATAACACTTTTATGAGTTATAAAGTTCCATATTCATAAAAAAATTGCAAAGTTATGAGTAAAAATGTCATTTCTAAGAAAAAAAAACTTTGACTTTCAAAGGAAACTTTTTAAGAAAGAAATGCCAAATTTAGGAATAAAAAGTATAAATTTCCAAGAAAAAAATGTTAATTTAAAAGATGAAAATTATTAAATTTATGAGTAAAAAGTTCCATATTTATAAGAAAAATTTGACAAAATTAGGATTTTTCTGAAATGAAATGCCAAATTTTGATTAAAAAGTAAAAAATTGCAAAAAAGATTGCTAATTTAAAAGATCAAAAAGAGCAAAGTTAAAAAGCTGCATATATACAGGAATATTTTGACAAAATTAGGCATTAGGCAAAATATATAAACACCCACCCTGTGGGTGTTTATATATTTACATATTTATTCCATCTAGCTACAATGCTCTGCACTGTGTGTTCATATATTCATATATTTATTCCATCCAGCTACAATGCTCTGCACTGTGTGTCTGTGTGTGTGTGTATATATATATATTTTATAGTAATACGTACATATGTATATTAGCTGCTCTTGCTTGCTTGTTTTTTTCTTGCCTTCTGATTGTTGCTCTGAGTGTTGCTATCCCTGTGCTGTTGCAATCCTGGAATTTCCCCGTTGTGGGACTAATAAAGGCTTATCTTATCTTATCTTATCTTATCTTATCTTATCTTATAAAAAGTTAAACGAGTCTCAACTTTCAAAGAAAATTCACATAAATTTTGAAGAAAGAAATGCCAAAATTAGGAGCAAAAATTATTAAATTACAACAAAAAATGGTACATTTCTAAGAGAAAAAAAACAACACATTTATGAGTCAAAGTTACAAATGATAAAAGCAGCAAATTTATAATAGGAAAAACAGCACATTAAAGTTAAAAATTATAAAAAAATACAAATTTACAAGAGAAAAACAGCATTTATGAGTGAAAGTTAAAAATGATAAAAGAAGCAAATTTATAAGAGGAAAACAGCACATTATAGTTAAAAAATTATTTAAAAAATGCTAATTTATAAGAGAAAAACAGCACATTTATGAGTCCAAAAGTTGTAATTTTAATCAAAAGTTACAAAATCCCAAGTAAAAAATCCCAAAATGGCATCTTAAAGAAACAAATCTAATTTTCACAGTCCAGTTCAACTCTTTTACCTTCATTTTCAGGCTTAAACAAGTTTTTTACACCATCTTTCCCCTAAAAATCTGCCCAGAGTTTCCAGCCTCTGCTGTAACCCGGCATGTATTCTGAGTGAGAGATGGCATGGGGGTGGAGAAGCTGGGGGTGGGTGTAAAAGCCACTCCTAAAATTCCCAACACAAAGGCTTCATTTATGAAGGGACGAATGGAAAAACAAGGAGGCGAAATGACTGAAAGTGAAAGGTCCAAACAGAGGAAGGAAGGGTGGGCGTGAGAGAGACAGATGAAGACAGATATGAAACGGAACAATGAGGCGAATTACAGAGGAAACCAGGAGAATGAAAATGAGGAAGAGCAAAAAACCCCATGTCAGACTAATCTAATTTTCCCCACCCAGACCTCCATCTGACCCGCGCTCCTGCATCTCAGACCTTTTAGTCTGGCTCCAAACCCCGTCCTCAACTGCCCTCCAGAGACTGTGATTGACTTTAAAGATGTGCCAGGATGGGAGAAAAATCTGTGCCTCCATTCACTCTGGTACTTTAAGGTACAAATGTAGATGCTAGCAGGTGTGAGAGTCTGTGAGGCTGCTAATAGACTCACAGACTGTTAACTGAGAAGTTAAAACCAGACAGGGACCATCAAAAGATTTCATAATGAGGCAAAACATTAAAACAAGCTTCTCATTTATTATACGTGGTGTGAACTAATTCAATTAGCATCATCACATACTGTTGTCATACACTATGCAGAGTACACAAAGGAGTGAAATGTTGTTCTATGGGATGGAGATGAGTAAAAAGTACAAAACTATTCCAAATTCCAAAATTTGAGAAATCAGTCTAAACCGTTGAGAAGCCCAGACTGCAGCCCAGTTCTGTGGTAATGATCCCCATGATCCCTCCTGCTGGAGGTGAGCCCACCGGAGGACCGACTCATGGCTGAGCCCCACCAGGTCCTGTGGGAAGAAACCTAGTCACTGGGTGCTCGCCATCGAGCAACTCCTCCCGGTCAGGCTCCAGGGCAGGACCCTGGTAACAAGATCCTTGTTGTAACTTTCCTTGTTTTGCATTCTCATTGACCGACTATAGAACTGGGTTGGCACCTCTGGCACTGCCCTCAAATGGTTCACATCTTACTTATCAGACATTTCAGAGTCCGTACAAATGTCCTCTACAGCATCCCTTACATGTGGAGTCCCTCAAGGTTCCATTCTTGGTCCACTTCTATTCTCCTTGTATATGCCATCTGCTAAAAAGTTTCACAGGTACTGTATCTTACACTGCCATTACACTGATGACACATGATTGTATTTTTCCGTCAAACCCAATAACCTCAAGGTCCTCTCTCACCTTGGTGACCACTCCACAGTCATTAACAGCTGGATGTCTTCCAACTTCCTCTGCCTCAACCTTAATATTACCTCTGTTCCAAGGTATAAAATCTGCTTGCACCATTTTGACTGTGAACATTTCTGCTGAACTGCTTCCTCTTGATCAAGAATAAATACCCAGAAAAGCCATCTTTGACGCAGCACTTTTATTTATTAACCAGATCAACAATGGACATTTATTAATATAAAGAAAATCCTTGACATGGTTGTTCTGCGTCACATCACAACAAGGACAAAAACACAAAAATAAACACTTAAGCGTATAAAACAAATAATATAAAAAATAGCAGAAATGCATAACTGTCATGAACCTGGGTTTGATAGTTCCAAACCCAGTTCTGACTTATGGTTATGTGGCTCTGTTTTCCTTTAGGCGCGTCAGGGAGCCGTTGGGCCTTCGCTACCTTGCAGCTCGGGCACGCCCCCTCCTCCTGTCAAGTGCCATCAGCTGTGCTTTGTTATTGGGTGTTTCACACACATACACACACACTCCATTCATTCTCATTCACATGCTCAGACACTCACTCATACACACCTGGGTTTCATTATGTCCAGCCCACACATTCTCACACCGGCGATCTCTTCCCTCGTTAGGATTATTATCACTTAAACGAGGGGTTAGTAGGAAGAGATCGTCGGAGCATTCAACCCCATACATGTTAGCGGATTCCTTCATGTATGTGCATCCACCACCTTCGTGTATTCAGCCTGACATTTACAGACGGTAAATCCCTGGATGTTAGCAGCTGACCCTGCTTTACTCCCTCATCCACCAGACAACACGGACAGCCCCAGATCGTTCCAGCCGTGAGTAAATTGTTTGCCTTTCTCTTTGTGCGCACCATTATGGCAGCACTAGGCATTCCCTTGCCCAGGATGTGGAACATCCAGGCGGCATCCCTGTATGTCTGGTGGCCTCACACTCATCATTTCATTCCTCTGTGTTAGCGTGATCATACTGGACTTGTTACTTTTTGTGGTTTAAGTTAATGAATGGCACGATGTACTCCCACGTTTGGGTTTTTCATTCCTTCCCTCGTGCGCTGCGTAATGGCACACGAGGAATCATGACACATAACAAGAATTAAAAGAAAAGGAAAATATCACAGACGTTAAAAAGAATAGCTGCAGTACTGAAGAAACTTTCTGTCTGTTATTGTACAGTCTAATCGGCTTATGGCACCTAGTTGTTCTAATTTTCCGTTGCAGAATTTTGCCATTTGACCTGTTGCTTCTCAAAAAAAAAAAAAATAAATAAATAAAAAATCCACGTCTTGTTCTACTGTAAAAAAAAAACAACTCAAAACATGTGTGTGTGTGTGTGTGTGTGTGTGTGTGTGTGTGTGTGTGTGTGTCCAGGTTTGTAGGTTTTAGGATGTTTGGAGACATGAGATTGTAACTGAATTTTTATCTTGTGAAGCACTTTGTATTACGCATTTTGAAAAGTTGCTATACAAAGTAGTGGTGAAAGTTGTAATCACAATTAATCGCATTTAGATGACAAGGCGACTCACTTCTTCTGAACCACTGTAATTTCCCAGTTTGGGATCAATAAAGTACATCTATCTAATAAGTGTTTTAGTGCGATTAATCGCATATGTGCGATTAACCCGGCACAGTCTCTCACCTATGTGCTGCCAATGGCAAAACTGCGTTAATTGACCCACCAGGTACGATTAATCGTGATTAATCGTGATTAAAGTGGCACCACTACAATAAAGTTGTTATTATTATAGCTTCTTTCTTGGTGATCCGCTGGACCATTCTTGGTGTGTCCTTTCACCCGGGACCAATATGTCTTTGTTGTCCCTGACAACAAAGTAGGTCTCCCACCCATCATCTCAACCACACAAATGACCTTGTGCTGAAAAACGTCAAAATGTAAAAAGACTACACATTTTTTTTTAAGTTTCACTAAAATACAATCTAGTTTTCACATTTGCTTAACATGGTTTAAACAGAAACTAATCTGCAGCTGTACTTATGCCCTCGTTAGTCTTATAAATTGCTTTTATGTCCTCCTGTTTGACATTTGGAAGCACAAAAACCTTCATAAATATCAAATCACAGCAGGTGGGAGAGTGAAACGTTGGGCTAAAAAAAAAAGGAAGAAACCTTTTCCTCTGTTCTCTGTTCTGGCCTGACTTTAAGGTGGCCCATCCTCAGGTCAACTCCCCCCCCCCCCCCCCACCCCACACACACAAACAAAACAAACGGCAGACAGGAAGAAAAGACACAAACGTTGTCACTAAGAGTGAGAAAAGAGGAATGTCTGAGTAAACAGAGTGAAACCTGCTGAGAGGAAAAGAGAGACGGTCGGGCATGTGAGGAAGTCAAAGCTGCAAAGTGATTATTATTATTATTATTATTATTATTATTATTATTATTATTCACAGGATTTCAGGGGTAGTTTAGAAATTAAAAATACTTTAAAAGACTTTAAGGACAATAATAAATAAAAAGACTGGACCATGAAGACTTTGTCTAAAATCACTCCGAGGATGCTCACCATTTCTAGGGTATCTGAACATCTAATGATCATAAATGAATCCCTATAGTGCACTCAGAGTTTCCCACAATGCACCTTTAAAAGTGGTGTCCAACCGACAGTCACTGCATTAAGCAGCAAATGCAACACACAGCAAATGGAGCAGTGAGAGGAAAGCCTGGCATGGCAACATGAACTGGCTCAAACTGCTTTTATTTATCAAGATGGTCAGATCAATTCTACCCATCCATCCACCCACCCATCCATCCATCCATCTTCTGCTGCTCATCCGGGGCACAAAGTTGCAAGGCTGGTACACCTCGTCCTGCCTGCACTGCGTCTGCATGGCCTTTCTAATTTTAAATTGCAGGGGGTTTAACAACCTGCCAAGTGTAACTTTGTGCCCCAGCTTGCACTGTATTTTAAAGAAAATGTCTAATTTGCAAGAAAAGCATCTCAAATTTATGAAAAAAATACAAATTTATAACAATCACAAATTATAAGAACAAAGTTTAAATTTAAGAGAAAAATGCATTTTCAACTTGTTTCCTAAATTTGTTTTTTTCTTGGAAATTTGTGACTTTTTTCCCCTAATTTGATACATTTTTCTTCAAAAGTTGAAACTCATAAATTAGCAACTTTTTAGTGTAAACTTGCAATGATTTTCTTGTAAATTTGCAACTTCTTTCTTCCTGTTGCCTTCAGAGAGAGCAGTCGCATTTTTTCCTCCCTCCTCCTATCCTGCCTTCCTGACCTAATCCCAGCTTGCTGCGTCTGAGTGAGTGTCTGTGCCGTCTCACCATCTTGCTGATCTCAACCCAAATGGAAAATACGGAAAATGGATATAAGCTGGGCTTTAAACGCAACTGACACCACCTTTTCAAACAGAAAATTGGGCTCGGGGGAGCCCAAATGTGGAGAGACCCATGGATTGGAACTCATGTGTCTGTGTGATTCGACTGAAGATGTAGAAAAAACATCTACCTGTTTTGGCTTTACGATCACAGGATTTCTGCTGATTGGGCTTTGGAGTTCTCCTGGTGTATCGAAAATTTAACTGGAAGAGCTAATCAAAATGCGGACCCGGCGGAGCTGCTTCTCAATAATTCGACCAGATGGGGAGTGCACGAAATAGCGGCAAATGACCAACATGGAATTTACCATCTGCATGCACTGTAGAGAGATGGACTCTACCGGACATGTTCATTTGTGTTTAGAAGGGGAAACATCTGGAGTCGCTTCGTGCTCTCCAGGGAATGATATGAATTTAAAGCCAGTGAATGTTAATTTGAATTGTAAGCTCAGAGTATGAGAACAGGGAAAATCCTATACTCTGTCTGTGCAGATTCGGCCTTGAATCGGCGCCCCTGGATAACTCACTCCTCCAGAGTTGAGATAAGCAGATGTGTCAGCTGGCTCTGCTAACCCAAACACCGCTGCGGTGCAATAAACAGAACTCTTCAGGGACAGCGTTCATGAACTATAACATCTATCGTTGCCTAGGAGACTATTTGTTGTACTCCAGTAACTGATACACTCAACACTGCACACACACATTGACATCATCATCATACTGATATACACACACTGCTCTCCCTCCCTCTGCTGTGTGATTTGTCTACTAAATGTCTGCTAAATATGCATTGAGGTTTTTTTTGCCTGCAATCAAAATTTCGCTTAATCATTAAGCGTCAATTTGATAAAACATGTTTTTTTTCCTCTCACCTATTGTGTCATATCCTCTCTCTTTTCTTTTTTTTCCTTTCTTCTTTATGACTGGCGCCTAGCGGCTGCCCCGGCCTTGGATGCGCTCTGCAGAGCGTGCCCAAGTGCCAAGTCACGTTTCGTTACCTTGTATTCATACATGTTGTAATGACAATAAAGTTGAATCTCATCTCATCATCTCATCTCATAAGTTTGTTAGTTTTTCTTGAAAAATTCTGACTTTTTTCTTACATATTTGCTAACTTTTTCTTGTAATTTGGAACTTTCTCATAAATTTTCTACCTTCTTACTGTAATCTTGTAACTTTCTCCTCATTGCTTTATTCCTTGTAAATTTGTGAATTTTTCCCATAAATTTGGGACTTTTTTCTCATAAATTTTCAAGTTATCCATCCATCCATCCATCTTCTACTGCTTTTCTGGAGGTCCGGGTTGCAGAGGCAGCAGTTCAAGCAGAGAAGCCCAGACTTCCCTCTCTCCAGCCACCTGCTCCAGCTCTTCAGAGAGGATACCAAGGCGTTCCCAGACCAGCTGGGAGACATAGTCTCTCCAACGAGTCCTGGGTTTGCCCCAGGGTCTCCTCCCAGTAGGACGTGCCTGAAACACCTCAAGTGGGAGGCGTCCAGGAGGCATCCTGATCAGATGCCCATACCACCTCAACTGACTCCTTTCAATGTGGAGGAGCAGCGGTTCTACTCTGAGCCTCTCCCGGATGACTGAGCTCCTCACCCTGTCTCTGAGGGTGAGTCCAGCAATCCTATGGAGAAAGCTCATTTCAGCCACTTGTATCCGCGATCTCATTCTTTCGGTCATTACCCAAAGCTCGTGACAATAGGTGAGAGTAGGAACATAGATTGACTGGTAAATTGACAGCTTTGCCTTAGAACTAAGCTCCCTCTTCACCACAACAGACCGGTACAACGTCCGCATCACTGCAGATGCTGCTCCAATCCGTCTGTCAATCTCTCGCTCCATTTTCCCCTCACTCGTGAACAAGACCCCAAGATACTTAAACTCCTCCACTTGGGGCAGGAGCCTGTCCCCAACCCGGAGAGGACAATCCACCTTTTTCCGGCTGAGGACCATGGACTTGGACTTGGAGGTGCTGATTCTCATCCCAGCCGCTTCACACTCAGCGGCAAACCGTCCCAGCAAGAGCTGTAGGTCATTGCTGGATGAAGCCAACAGGACAACATCATCTGCAAACAACAGAGATGAGATCCTGTGGTCACCAAGCATGACACCCTCCATTCCCTGGCTGCGCCTAGAAATCCTGTCCATAAAAATTTTTGAACAGGATCGGTGACAAAGGGCAGCCCTGGCGGAGTCCAACTCTCACTGGGAATGACTCCGACCGAGTGCTGGCAATACGAACCAAACTCTCACAACGGTCGTACAGAGACCGAATAGCTTGTAACAACAAGCCCGATACCCCATACTCCCGAAGTACCCCCCATAAAAAACCACGAGGGACACGGTCAAATGCCTTCTCCAAGTCCACAAAACACATGTAAACTGGTTGGGCAAACTCCCACGAACCCTCAAGAATTCTCGAGAGGGTAAAGAGCTGGTCCGATGTGCCACGGCCAGGATGAAAACCACATTGCTCCTCCTGAATCCGAGGTTCGACCAATGGTCGAACTCTCCTCTCCAGTACCTTGGCATAGACCTTCCCAGGGAGGCTGAGGAGTGTGATCCCTCTAAAGTTGGAGCACACCCTCCGGTCCCCTTTTTTGAAGAGAGGAACCACCACCCCGGTTTGCCATGCCAAAGGCACTGCCCCCGACCTCCACGCAATGTTGCAGAGGCGTGTCAACCATGACAGCCCAACAACATCCAGGGCCTTGAGGTACTCAGGGCGAATCTTGTCCACCCCTGGGGCCCGGCCACCAAGGAGATTTTTAACCACCTTGGCGACCTCAGCCCCTGTGATAGGCGAGTCATCCCCCTCATCTCCAAACCCTGCTTCCTCTGTGGAAGGCGTATCAGTGGGATTGAGGAGATCCTTGAAGTATTCCTTCCACCGCCCAACGATATCCCCAGTCGAAGTCAACAGTGTCCCATCCGCACCATACACAGTGTGGACAGGGAGCTGCTTTCCCCTCCTGAGCCGCCGGATAGTTTGCCAGAATCTCTTCGAGGCCGACCGAAAGTCTTGTTCCATGGCCTCACCGAACTCCTCCCATACCCGGGTTTTTGCTTCAGCAACCACCCGAGCTGCACTCCGCTTGGCCTGCTGGTACACCTCAGCTGCTTCGGGAGTCCCACAAGCCAACCAAGCTTGATAGGACTCCTTCTTCAGCTTAATGGCCCCCCTCACCACTGGTGTCCACCACTTGGTTCAGGGGTTGCTACCACGAGATGCACCGACCACCTTGCGGCCGCAGCTCTGGGCCGCCGCTTCAACAACAGAGGTGGAGAACATGGCCCATTCAGACTCCATGTCTCCAGACTCCCTCGGAATGTGGTTGAAGTTCTTCCGGAGGTGGGAGTTGAAGACCTCCCGGACAGGGGCCTCAACCAGACGTTCATGGGGGATCATGGGGGGATCCAGGGATCATGGGGGTCCGGTGCTATGTGGATTAGGTGGCGGTCAAAGGCGGAGATCTTGGCGGACTGATTTTCAATTTATTTACTCATATATTTACTACTTTTGTTAATTTGCAACTTTTTCGAATTTTTTCCTCATTAATTTGTTTAAAAAAATATTTTTTTTTTTACAATTTGCGTAATTGTTTCTTATAAGTTTGTAACTCTTTTCAATTAATTTTACATTTTTTTTCTTGTAAATTTGCAACTTTTTTCTCCAAAATTTTCATTTTTTTCTAGTAAATTTGTCACTTTTTTCTAGAAAATTTGGAACTTTTTTCTAATAAATTTGTCACTTTATTTCTTACAAATTTAAGAAGAAAAATGTGAAAATTTTTGCCTTTTTTGCATAATTTTGCCTATGGCACAAGTGTTACTGAAACCTGCTCACCAACACTAAACCCACATGGGACCCATTAGACACCCCAGTTTAACCTTTGGTGCAGCCCACATGGACATGCTGGCTGGGTCGCGGTACACAAAGTTGTTTTGTTCGACTGCAAAAGGAGCAGTGTGAAACCAAACTAACCAGACCAAATGTAGACGATGGAACAAAAGCGCGAACCTTGGTGCAGACTTTCAGTAAAGTACATCTACGCTGTTGTGTATTGAAACTTATTGCATATTATTGTTGTATGTTACTATCCAAGATTTCTTTATGGCACATCAGTATGGACAAGAACTTGGATTTTCTTCATGTTGGACAAGACCAGAAACTACTAGTACAGAAACAGAAGATGGTTCGGACCAGGGGTGTCCAACCATGTGCCATGGAGGGCCAAGACCCTGCAGGCTTTACCTCCAACCAGTGTCTTCAACAGCAGATTCCACTGAACTTCTTCCCACTGATTGCTGATCAGTGAAAACAAATGCTGAAGAGACTGGGTAGAAGAGAGAACCTGCAGGGTTTTGGCCCTCCATGGCACATGATTGGACACCCCTGGTTTAGACCCTCACTGATGCACAACAGACACTGCTCCATAAACAAAATCAGAGATTTCTCAGCAGCCAAAGGAGATAGAAGCTTCCTGTTTTCACAGTACTCAAATTTCATGGCGTACGTCCCAGCAAAATATGAACTCTGTAAACAAAAGCCTCTGACTGATGCGCTGGACACACACGTGCAGCTATTCTCTGACCGTGAACTGAACTCCTGCAGTGCAAAATCTTGAGAGCATGAGGTAGATTCCAGTTCAAACATTCAAACACAGGTTTGGATTAACAGTTCCAACCAAATTATTTAGATCCTCACATAAACCCCGACTTAAGGGAATTTTTGGGCAGTGAAAATTCTCCTCCAAGGTTAAGATTCTAATGACAGAAATAAAACCGTTATTCTAGGTTTAAGATGGAATCTGCACCTGTAAAGAAGTCAAATTTAAGACATTTTTTAGGACTTTTTTTTTCTGAAGATCACTCAATCAAACTGAAGAACTTACATTTGTAAAAGCTCCACTTTACATCTGGGCTTGTCCAGTTATTTACCACAACTGCATTTGTTGAATTCTTGGGTCATAAACTAGACCTAACCCTCAAGTAGAAATATGTGAAACTAGCCAACACCCTCACAACCAACTTAGAAAAAGCTTAAAAGCTTAAAAAAGCTCATAAATTTATGGGGAAAAGGAATATACAGCCGTGGACAAAATTGTTGGTACTCCTCTGTTAATGAAAGAAAAACCCACAATGGCCACAGAAATAACTTGAATCTGACAAAAGTGGTAATAAAAATTCTATGAAAATTAACCGATGAAAATCAGACAATGCTTTTGAATTGTGGTTCCACAGAATTACTTTAAAAAACAAACTCATGAAACAGGCCTGGACAAAAATGATGGTACCCCTAGAAAAGATTGAAAATAATGTGACCATAGGGACATGTTCAACCAAGATGTGTCCTCTAATTAACATCACAGGTGTCTACAAACTTGTAATCAGTCAGTCGGCCTATTTAAAGGGTGACAAGTAGTCACTGTGCTGTTTGGTGACATGGTGTGTACCACACTAAACATGGACCAGAGGAAGCAAAGGAGAGAGTTGTCTCAGGAGATTAGAAAGAAAATTGTAGACAAGCATGTTAAAGGTAAAGGCTATAAGACCATCTCCAAGCAGCTTGATGTTCCTGTGACTACAGTTGCACATAATATTCAGAAATTTAAGATCCACGGGACTGTAGCCAACCTCCCTGGACGTGGCCGCAGGAGGAGACGGATAATACGAATGGTAACAAAAGAGCCCAGAACAACCTCTAAACACATTCATGGTGAACTCCAAGGTCAAGGCACATCAGTGTCAGATCGCACCAGCCGTTGTTGTTTGAGCCAAAGTGGACTTCATGGGAGACGACCACGGAGGACACCACTGTTGAAAACAAATCATAAAAAAAGCCAGAACTGAAAACTAACAAATGTATGAGAAAAAATTGCAAATTTAAAAGAAAATCAATGTAAGTTTACATTAAAAAAGTTGTAAATGTATGAGAAAGTTTCAAATTTTCAAGAAAAATGTATCAAATTAAGGGGAAAAGTCACAAATGTACAAAAAAAAAGAGCAAATTTATTAGGAAATAAGTTGAAACTAGGTAACTAGGTAAGGTCCATGTGGGCAAACAGATGGGGCCAATGTGGAATGCACGGACAAACCCACATGGACCCAAAAGACAACCCAGTCTAACCTTTGGTGGGGCCAAAATGGACATGCTGGCTGGGTTTATATGGACTGATCGTTGTTTAACAGAACCTGAAAAACCTGAGAGCTCATGGGGGTGGTGTTCTGCCTCACATTCACAACAGCTGGAGCAAGAAAGAGCCAGAATTCAGTGTTCCAGCAAGGTAAAAGCGCTAATTTAACCCCTGGCGGACACTGGCGCTGCCGGCAAGGGCCAGCATCAGTCACCAGCAATGCACTCATTCAATTGACCGTAACTCCGTGAATATTCCACCTAGAAATTTAATTCCAAGTGCTCCTGAAAGCTG
The DNA here is from genome assembly GCA_020510985.1 of Pholidichthys leucotaenia. Classification (NCBI taxonomy): domain Eukaryota; kingdom Metazoa; phylum Chordata; class Actinopteri; order Cichliformes; family Pholidichthyidae; genus Pholidichthys; species Pholidichthys leucotaenia. Next base: position 191,720,949 of record CM035843.1, on the reverse strand, counting down.
AGAAATAGTCTTTAATTTAATACCAGAAACGATGTCATAGGTCACACCAGAAGTTTAAGGATCAGACAAGGGCAAAGCTAACAGGAAGCTAACTGTGTTAGCATGCAGCGTAATAGACCATCATGGAGTGGCTGTGTGGCATAAGTGATCTTTTAGTGGTGTTTATAGGGTGAATAATAGTTTAGCACTGTAAATTGTAATTTTAGTATTAATTGTGATAAGTTTGGAGTGTCTTTGATTGTTATTGTAATGTGTTTTGTCTGTGTTTACAAGGAACATCTATTGTTTTCACTTGTGTGTCTACATGTCTGGTGACTCTGTGTTTTTAGATACTTCAGAGATTTTTTGAGTAATAATTTGCAAATAGTTTAGCAAGAAATGTTGAGCTCAACTAGAAAGGAGAAAGATCCGTGGATGAAGAGGGTTCTCAGAGGTAACCCAATGTCAGTCACACGTGGAAAAGTAACAGTAAGATGGAGCATGTTCTGAAATAAGTGCACTTTTGAGTATTTTTGCGTGTTTTAGGGTGTTTATAGTGTAAATAATAGTTTAAGATTGTACATAGTAGTTGTAGTATTGTCTATGATAGGTTTGGAGTGTTTTTCCTTCTTCTTTCGGCTGCTCCCTTTAGGGCAGGCCTATTCAATTAGCGGCCTGCGGGCCACATGCGGCCCAGAAGCAACCACCGAGTGGCCCACGGGCCAAGGCCACGCCAAAGACGTATAACTTTAAGAAAACAAATATGAAGGATTGACAGTCCGCAAGCGCGCACACAAACAACGTGCATGACCATCATCCGTGCGGAGTTCCAAAGTGCCCCGCCCGCATGACCATTCCAGTCAGCAGGCAGAGTGCCTCACTAGCATCACTGTCTGAGAGAAGCATGAGCTTATTAAAGTACTTTAAATGCAGAAAAAAGCAGAAGAGATATGTAAGCAGTGGAGGCATTTATGGTGGTTTTGACCCGCTGGAAACAGGAACTTTAATCCGTCAGCAGCCTTCAGACAAACCAAATGTGCCAACATTTGGATTTCAAAATTAGGGAGGTTTTTCCTGTTGTTTGGTTGGTGAGGAGATTTCTAAAATATTATAAATATATAGAAACTGTAGAGAATATATAAACACACTGTGTGTTTATATATTTATATAGAGAGAATATATAAACACACTGTGTGTGTTTATATATTTATATATTTATTCCATCTAGCTACAATGCTCCGCACTGTGTGTTTATATATTTATATATTTATTCCATCTAACTACAATGCTCCGCACTGTGTGTTTATATATTTATATGTACATATGTATATTCGCTGCTCTTTTTTTTTTTTCTTGTCTTCTGATTGTTGCTCTGAGTGTTGCTATCCCTGTGCTGTTGCAATCCTGGAATTTCCCCATTGTGGGACTAATAAAGGACTAATAAATCCCCCTCATGGATCGTCACCCCCTCATGGATCGTCACCTTATCGTGGTGGGGGGGTTTGCGTGCCCCAGTGATCCGAGGAGCTATGTTGTCCGGGGCAATTTGCCTCTGATAGGGTCTCCCAAGACAAACTGGTCCTGGGTGAAGGGCCAGACTAAGAATGATCCAACAGACTCTCATGATAAATTGTATATCAAGGATTCAGTGTACCCCGCCTGGTATGGGGTTACCGGGGCCCCACCCTGGAGCCAGGCCTGGGGGAGGGGCTCGAAGGCTAGCGTCTGGTGGCCGGGTTTCCACCCATGGGACCCGGCCAGGTTCAGCCCGAAGGACTTACATGGGTCCGCCCTCCAGTGGGCTCACCACCTGCAGGAGGGATCATGGGGGTCCGGTGCTATGTGGATTAGGTGGCAGTCAAAGGCGGAGACCTTGGCGGACTGATCCCAAGCTTTCTAAACTGGCTTTTGGTACGTGGAATGTCACCTCTCTGGTGGGGAAGGAGCCTGAGCTGGTGTACGAGGTTGAGAGATACCGGCTAGATATAGTCGGCCTCACCTCAACACACAGCTCCGGTTCCGGAACCAGTCTCCTGGAGAGGGGCTGGAGCTTGGCCTTTTCTGGAGTTGCCCCGGGCAAGAGGCAACGAGCAGGGGTGGGTATTCTTGTATCGCCCCACCTTGCTGCCTCTATATTGGAGTTTTCCCCAGTGGACGAAAGGGTTGCTTCCCTGCGCCTTCGGGTTGGGAAACGGGTCCTGACCATCATTTGTGCCTATGCACCAAATGATGTTTCAGAGTACCCACCCTTTTTGGAGTCTCTGACTGGGGTGCTGGAGGGTGCTCCTCTTGGAGACTCCATTGTCCTACTGGGGGACTTCAATGCGCACGTGGGCAACGACAGTGAAACCTGGAGGGGGGTGATTGGGAGGAACGGCCTGCCTGATCTGAACCCGAGTGGTGTTCAGTTATTAGACTTCTGTGCTAACCACAGTCTGTCCATAACGAACACCATGTTCAAGCATAAGGGTGTCCATATGTGCACCTGGCACCAGGACACCCTAGGTTGCAGGTTGATGATCGATTTTGTTATCGTATCATCAGACCTGCGACCGTATGTCTTGGACACCCGAGTAAAGAGAGGTGCAGAGCTGTCAACTGATCACCACCTGGTGGTGAGTTGGATCCGATGGCAGGGGAGGAAGCCATTCAGACCTGGTAGACCCAAACGTATAGTGAGGGTGTGCTGGGAGCGTCTGGCTGAGGCTCCTGTCCGGGAGGTCTTCAACTCCCACCTCCGGAAGAACTTCAACCACATTCCGAGGGAGTCTGGAGACATGGAGTCTGAATGGGCCATGTTCTCCACCTCTGTTGTTGAAGCGGTGGCCCAGAGCTGCGGCCGCAAGGTGGCTGGTGCATCTCGTGGTGGCAACCCCCAAATCAAGTGGTGGACACCAGTGGTGAGGGGGGCCATTAAGCTGAAGAAGGAGTCCTATCAAGCTTGGTTGGCTTGTGGGACTCCCGAAGCAGCTGAGGTGTACCAGCAGGCCAAGCAGAGTGCAGCTCGGGTGGTTGCTGAAGCAAAAACCCGGGTATGGGTGGAGTTCGGTGAGGCCATGGAACAAGACTTTCGGTCGGCCTCAAAGAGATTCTGGCAAACTGTCCGGCGGCTCAGGAGGGGAAAGCAGCTCCCCGTCCACACTGTGTATGGTGTGGATGGGACACTGTTGACTTCGACTGGGGATATCGTCGGGCGGTGGAAGGAATACTTCGAGGATCTCCTCAATTCCACTGATACGCCTTCCACAGAGGAAGCAGGGTTTGGGGACGAGGGGGATGACTGGCCTATCACAGGAGCTGAGGTCGCCAAGGTGGTTAAAAATCTCCTTGGTGGCCGGGCCCCGGGGGTGGACGAGATTCGCCCTGAGTACCTCAAGGCCCTGGATGTTGTTAGGTTGTCATGGTTGACACGCCTCTGCAACATTGCGTGGAGGTCGGGGGCTGTGCCTTTGGCATTTCAAACCGGGGTGGTGGTTCCTCTCTTCAAAAAAGGGGACCGGAGGGTGTGCTCCAACTTTAGAGGGATCACACTCCTCAGCCTCCCTGGGAAGGTCTATGCCAAGGTACTGGAGAGGAGAGTCCGGCCGTTGGTCGAACCTCGGATTCAGGAGGAGCAATGTGGTTTTCGTCCTGGTCGTGGCACATCGGACCAGCTCCTTACCCTCTCGAGAATTCTTGAGGGTTCGTGGGAGTTTGCCCAACCAGTTTACATGTGTTTTGTGGACTTGGAGAAGGCATTCGACCGCGTCCCTCATGGATTTTTGTGGGGGGTGCTTTGGGAGTATGGGGTATCGGGCTTGTTACGAGCTATTCGGTCTCCGTATGACCGTTGTGAGAGTTTGGTTCGTATTGCCAACACTCGGTTGGAGTCATTCCCAGTGAGAGTTCGACTCTGCCAGGGCTGCCCTTTGTCACCAATCCTGTTCATAATTTTTATGGACAGGATTTCTAGGCGCAGCCAGGGAATGGAGGGTGTCATGCTTGGTGACCACAGGATCTCATCTCTGTTGTTTGCAGATGATGTTGTCCTGTTGGCTTCATCCAGCAATAACCTACAGCTCTTGCTGGGACGGTTTGCCGCTGAGTGTGAAGCGGCTGGGATGAGAATCAGCACCTCCAAGTCCGATTCCATGGTCCTCAGCCGGAAAAAAGGTGGATTGTCCTCTCCGGGTTGGGGACAGGCTCCTGCCCCAAGTGGAGGAGTTTAAGTATCTTGGGGTCTTGTTCACGAGTGAGGGGAAAATGGAGTGAGAGATTGACAGACGGATTGGAGCAGCATCTGCAGTGATGCGGACGTTGTACCGGTCTGTTGTGGTGAAGAGGGAGCTTAGTTCTAAGGCAAAGCTGTCGATTTACCAGTCAATCTATGTTCCTACTCTCACCTATGGTCACGAGCTTTGGGTAATGACCGAAAGAACAAGATCGCGGATACAAGCGGCTGAAATGAGCTTTCTCCGTCGGATTGCTGGACTCACCCTCGGAGATAGGGTGAGGAGCTTAGTCATCCGGGAGAGGCTCAGAGTAGAACTGCTGCTCCTCCACATTGAAAGGAGTCAGTTGAGGTGGTATGGGCATCTGATTGGGATGCCTACTGGACGCCTCCCACTTGAGATGTTTCAGGCACGTCCCACTGGGAGGAGACCCCAGGGCAGACCCAGGACTCGGTGGAGAGACTATGTCTCTCAGCTGGTCTGGGAACGCCTTGGTATCCCCTCTGAAGAGCTGGAGCAGGTGGCTGGGGAGAGGGAAGTCTGGGCTTCTCTGCTTGAACTGCTGCCTCCGCGACCCGGACCTCCGGAAAAGCAGTAGAAGATGGATGGAATGATGGTTTCAAATTTAGATAAATTTACAGAGAAAAGTAGAAACCTATAGGAAAATTGCTATAAATTTTGGAGAAAAACCTCAAACCTTCAAGACTGAAGTCACTACTCAAGTTTTTAAGTGGGTGCTTTTTGCATCCTTTAACTCTATTACAAATTTTTGGTTGACTGAGATGTGTGTGTAATGAAATTTGTAGTTATAAAAGAGGTTCCTACTCGCACGTGGTGATTTAAAACAAAACAAACCACAATAGTGGCTGTGCAATGTTGTTTATGTTATCAATCTTTTCTTGGGGGGTTTGTGTACTGAAGTGTTTGATAGTTCTTTTTTTATTCAGTTAAATGCACTTTGTGATGTGCCAAGGTCAGTTATGACCAAGACGTGGCATATTTTATTTTAAAAGGGAAACAAAAGGGCAGCGCGGTGGCACAGTGGTTAGCACTGTGGCAGCACAGCAAGAACATCACGGGATCGATTCCATCCCTGACCATCGCGGGTTCAATCCCACACCCAGACTGTTGGTGACCCTTCTGTGTGGAGTTTGCATGTTCTTCCCGTGTCTGCGTGGGTTTACTCCAGTTTCCTCCCACAGGCCAAAGACATGCAGGTTAGGTAAATTGGCATCAACTGGGGATTCTAAATTGTCCTTAGGTATGAATGTAAGCGTGAATGATTGTCTGTCCCTCTGTGTTGGCCCTGCGATGGACTGGCGATCTGTCTAGGGTGTACCCTGCCTCTTGCCCAAAGATGCTGGGATAGGCTCCAGCCCCCCCACCCACACACACACACACACACCACCACCACCGCCACCAAATGAGACCAAAATGGTTATTTACAGAATTTTATTTTTTTTCATCCTATTTATTTAATTGTTGTTCAAGAGAAAAAATATTTCTACTACTTCAAGTTCTGCTCAACCCCAGCACTGTTATTGTACTTTTATGCACTTTTGATATGTCTTTGTCATGTGCCAAGTGCACATTTAAAACCAAGACAATAGAAAAAAAGTACATATTTTTCGTTTATCTGTGTTGGTTTGAAATTTGTCATATTCAACAGATCGGTGGACATGTGTGGCCCATTTACATGTCTTGATTTCAAATTATGGCCCAACTGATTTTGTAATTGAATAACCCTGCTTTAGGAGTCTCCACAGTGGATCCTCTGCCTCCATCTCACCCTATTCCTTGCATCTTCCTCTGTAACACCAACCCTCTCCATGTCCTCCTTCACTACATCCATGAATCTTCTCTGTGGTCTTCCTTATTCATCCTGTTTGGCAGCTCCATCTTCAACATCCTTTGTCCAATATCTCCACCATCCCTCTTCTGCACATGTCCAAACCATCTTAGCCTTGCCTCTCTTACTTTGTCTCCAAACTGCTCAACCTGAGCTGTCCCTCTGATATACTCATTTCTAATCTTGTTCCTCCTAGTCACTCCCAATGAAAATCTTAGCATTTTCAACTCTGCCACCTCCAGCTTCACTTCCTGTCTTTTTGTCAGTGCCACCGTCTCCAAACCATACATCATAGTAGGTCTCACTACCATCTTGTAAATCTTCCCTTTCACTCTTGCTGCTACCTTTCTGTCACAAATCACCCCTGGCACTCGTCTCCACCCACTCCACCCTGCCTTGACTGTCTTCTTCACCTCTCTTGTGCATTTTCTATTGCTTTGGATGGTTCACCCCAGGTATTTAAACTTACCTACTTTCACTACCTCTACTCCTTCCATCTTCACCGTTGCACCTGCCTCCCTCTCATTCACACACATGTATTCTGTCTTGCTTGACTTTCATTCCTCTTCTCTCCAGAGCATACCTCCACCTCTCCAGGTTCTCTTCCACCTGCTCTCTACTCTCACTGCAGATCACAATGTCGTCTGCAATGGTCCACGGAGACTCCTGCCTGACCTCGTCTGTCAGCCTCTCCATCACCATCGCAAACAAGAAGGGGCTCAGAGCCGATCCCTGATGTAACCCCACCCCCACTTTGAATCCATCTGTCACCCCTACAGCACACCTCACCACCGTCTCGCGGTCCTCATACATGTCCTGCACCACCCTCACATACTTCTCTGCCACTCCTGACTTTCTCATACAGTATCACACTTCCTCTCTTGGCACCCTATCGTCTGCTTTCTCTAGAGCCACAAAGACACAGTGCAACTCCTTCTGACCTTCTCTATGCTTCTCCATTAGCACTCTTAGAGCAAACATTGCCTCTGAAGTACTCTTTCTTGGCATGAAACCATACTGTTGCTTACTGATTGTCACCTCTCCTCTTAACCTGGCTTCAACAACTCTTTCCCATACCTTCATAGTGTGGCTGATCAACTTTATGTCTCTGTAGTTACTACAGCTTTGAGCATAACCTTTGTTCTTGAAAATTGGTACCAAAACCCTTCTTCTCCACTCCTCGGGCATCCTCTCACTCGCCAAGATTGTGTTAAACAATCTGGTTAAAAAGTCCACTGCCATCTCTCCTAAACAAATCCATACCTCCACAGGTATGTCATCTGGACCAACCGCCTTTCCATTCTTCATCCTCTTCAAAGCTGCCCTCACTTCTGCCTTGCTAATCCTCGGGACTTCCTTGTTCACTATCTTTCCTTTGTCTATCCTCCTTTCTCTCTCATTTTCTTTATTCATCAGCTCTTCAAAGCACTCCTTCCACCTTCTCAATACACTCTTGTCATTTGTTAGTACATTACCATTTCTGTCCTTAATCAGTGTAACCTGCTGTACATCCTTTCCAGCTCAATCTCTCTGTCTAGCCTGTCGATACAACTCCTTTTCTCCTTCCTTAGTGCCCAGTCTCTCATGCAACTCACTATATGCCTTTTCCTGTGCCTTTGCCGCCTCACTCTTTGCCATGCGCCTAGATTCCAAATACTCCTGTCTACTTTAACCTCTTCCTTTGGATACTTTCCTGTACCTCCTCATTCCATCACCAAGTCTCCTTGTCTTCCTTCCTCTGACCACTGAATACACCACATACCTTTCTACCCGTTTCCCTCAATACTTTTGCTGTACTTTCCCAGTCATCTGGTAATTCTTCCCTACCACCCAGAGCTTGTATCAACTCCTTCCTGAACTTTGTGTGACCTTCTTCCTTCTGTAACTTCCCCCACTTAATCTTTGGCTCTGCCTTCACTCTCTTCCTCTTCTTGCTTTGCAAAGTCATCCTACAGACTATCATCCGATGCTGTCTAGCAACATTCTCCCCTGCCACCACCTTGCAGTCTCCTATCTCGTTCAGATTTCTCTTTCCTCATAAGATGCAGTCCACCTGTGTACACCTTCCTCCACTCTTGTAAATCACTCTATATTCCTCTCTCTTCTTGAAGTATGTGTTCACCACAGCCATTTCCATCTTTTTAGCAAAATCCACAACCATTTATCCTTCCACATTTATCTCCTTAAGCCCACATCTACCCAGGACCTCCTCATCACCTCTGTTTCCTTCACCTACATGTCCATTAATGTCCTCTCCAATCACCACTCTCTCCCCTGGGAACACTTTCTACCACTTCATCCAACTAACTCCAGAATTCCTCTTTCTCTTCTAGCTGACATCCAACTTGTGGGGCATACACACTGACAACACTCAACATCACATATTTGACTTCTAGCATCAAGCTCATGATTCTGTCTGACTCCCTCTTTACCTCCTGAACACTCTTCACATACTCTTCCTTCAAGATTACTCCTACTCCATTTCTCTTCCTATCTACACCATGGTAGAACAGTTTAAATCCACCTCCAGTGCTCTTAGCCTTGCTTCCTTTCCATCTGGTTTCTTGAACACACAGTATATCTACCTTTATTCTCTCCATCATATCAGACAACTCTCTGCCTTTACCAATCATAGTCCCTACATTTAACATCCCTACTCTCACCTCCACACTTCCACCTTTCCTTTTCTCTCTCTCCTTCCTAACACGCCTTCCCCCTCTCCGTCTTCGACCAACAGTAGCCCAATTTCCACTGGCACCCTGTCGGTTAACAGCACCGGTGGCGGTCGTCGTTAACCCGGGCCTCGACCGATCCGGTATGAAATTCTGATTCGTCATGATCTGCATGTTTGATTTGGCAAAGGTTTTCGGATGCCTTTACTGACACAACCCTCCCCATTTACCCAGGCTTGGGACCGGCACTAGGACTACATTTGCTTGTGCACCCCCTGTGGCTGGGTTTGGAGTGTCTTTTATTGTTTTTGTAATATGTTTTGTCCGTGTTTTAAACAAGCATTTTTTTTGTTGTTCTGGCTGGTGCATCTAATACCTCTGGTGACTCTGTGTTTTTAGATATTTCAGAGATTTTTTGACTAATAATTGTCATGAATTGCTGCCTCGGAGACAAGACAGATTCACGTGCAGGATTACACCACAGACAAATTTATTAAAGTAAAGAGTTCAGTCCCAAAAAACTTATGCAGACATACAAAAGCAAAGGAGAATAAACTTACAGTGGTACACAACGTAACGTGTTGCAGGGGAACCACGGCGCAATGTGGCTGAGCTTAACAACAAGAGAAACCACGGCGTAACGTGGCAGAACCCTTAAACTGTATATGTCACCAAATTGTGACATAACCCCTAGTGGTCAACAGTGGTAAAGATTTTTTTCACGAAAATATTCAAATCAGATGTCAGAACTTTCCAAGGCTATAACTTGAAAGTGGTAAGAGATAATGATTTACTGTCAATTAGAAAGATGTAGAATATGATCCAAAGCTTCAGACAGGAGTAAATTAACACATCTAATTTGCATACAAACAAACAAAGACATTCGTCACTTACCGCTGGCAAGGCAGGGTCCTTTTGTGGCATTCTGGTCGTAATTTTGCCCTCTCCCGGTCATTTTAGCTTTCTCTCCTACATCCAGAAACTGTTATTGATTATTCCATCTTAATTTTGCTTTTATTCCACAGCAAATTTATCTTATTTGACGACATGCAACCGACGATTGCTCTACAGTCACATGGCGCTTCGGGCACCCACGCTCCCTGTGTTATAAAAACATGTAAACATCTACCTTCATAAGCTAAATAATCTCTTTTTAAGATAAGATAAGATAAGATAAGCCTTTATTAGTCCCACAATGGGGAAATTCCAGGATTGCAACAGCACAGGGACAGCAACACTCAGAGCAATAATTTAGAAGATAGGAAAATAAGAGCAGTGAATATACATATGTACACATAAATATATAAATATATATACACAGTGCGGCGCATTGCAGCTCGATGCAATTGTCACGACGGCCCTCACGGACCGTCACAAGACGCCTCAGTCACCAGAGAGTTTGCAGTGGTAATTTATTGTTGAGTAAGGATGAACACACACAGAACACATGCAGTGGCTGGGGGAAGTCTGAGCCGGGGAACACCCGATGCGCCAGACGAGATAATCACAAAGATACAGTCACATAGAGCGTACCTTACAACGGGACCGTTAACAGACGGGTAACGGGGGATTCCCAAGTCCGTTAACCATGATGAGCAAGGAGAATAACAGGAGCACGACGGAACGTGGCTGAACATACAGGTGAACAACAGGATATAACAGAGACTGCCGCGTTGGAGGACATTTAGCACCCGCTTATATCTCTGGTGGCTAATGACCCCAACGCGGCACAGCTGCTGCTAATGACAGCAGAGAAGCAGCTGACTTTGACAGCAGGGAGCTCCCCCGGGCGCCTTCACAATAAGAGCCCGAGGAGCTGGAAGGAATCCTCAGCTGCCAAAGCCAGAGAACAAAAAGATATGAGACCCGAGTGTGGCCAGAACCGACACTCGGGTTATGACAGCAATAAACATCATAACCTTCTACTTAGTTATCCTACATAGTATGAATATGTACCCACACATATCGTCACCCTCCGTAGCGAATGATATTGTCCTAGTTGTATACTGAAGGGGACCATTTGTGTAAGTCTGTCGCGTCTTTTGCATTCAATACTATTAGGTCGCCACGTTTTTTTTTTGGTTTTTTTTTTTTTGCTATCTCTGCGAGCAGCCCTGCTTAGGTTATAAAGTCTGACAGCCATAGGTAGGAAGGTCCACAGGTTTTGCAGGTTTTAGAATCATAGTTGCCAAATTTGGGACCAAATCCTCCGAATTTGCTCTGCCATCTGTGATTGTGTATGTCCACAATGATGGCTGCCCTCCATTTTGTGTTGTAATCTCTTCTTCTTCTTTTAGATTTGATTGGCGGTTGGCAACCAGCTTACAGGTGCATTACCACCACATACTTCACTCTATATCAACACTCTATCTGGTCAGGAGCTGTAGTCCTTCTGTATATTTGACCCCATCCACTCACTCTATCTGTTCCCAGAATTCCAGTTCCATTGCTGTGTCCAATCTAACCTCAACTCTATCTTCAGACATTACTCTTCTTCGTCTCCTTGTACTTCACTCTATATCATCCCTCTCTATCTGGTCAGGAGCTGTAGTCCTTCTATCATCATTACTGTGTCTAATTGAACCTCAACTCTAGCAGACATCACTCTTCTTCGTCTCCTCATACTTCACTCTATATCATCACTTCAAGATGAAGAAGAAAAAGAAGGATTTCTTCCTCTTTGGTGTATTATGTGTCATCCATGAGTCCTCCAACGTGTGCCTGCCACCTTGTGAACTGGCATGATTGATACAAATCCTCAGTCCAGCTGGGGAGTGTTTGGCACATTATTATCAGTTGACAGGCACAGCGCCATGCTCTGCCACTATGGGCAGATGAAATCACACAGCTTAAGGGTTAATAATAGAAGAAACCACGGCAAAACATGGCAGCAACAAATAATAATCCAGCAATGAGTGACTAACAAAGAGCTGATTAAATACATACACTGATGATTCAATGATTGGGTGCACCTGAGTGAGGGAGTAGGGCAGTAATCACAGAAAAGAGAAAACAACTGAATGTCAAGAGAGGGGGTGTGGTTGGACCGGCAGGCTAACAGGCAGCGCCCACACAAGTGCAGGCCCCAGAAAGCTGCCTCACAGCTGCTGGCCAGAAAGCAGTGTAAACAAATACAGAACGAGACTAGAAAAGATGTGCACATAAACAAGACATGGCAAAAGCAAACTAAACAGTGAACTGTAAGACCATAACTCAAAAGGCAGAACAATACACAAGTAAATATGTACCCAGAAAACCCATGAAACTGAGCCTGGGGGAATCCCAGCTCAGGACCAAATACACAATACACAGATAATATGACACACAGAGAAAAGTCATGGAACCGAGCCTGGAAGACAAACAGGCTCGGTTCATGACAATAATTTGTAAATAGTCTAGCAAAAAATGTTGAGATCAGCTAGAAAGGAGAAAGCCCCGTGGATGAATAGGGTTCTCAGGAGAAGTATCCCAACCTCAACCAGTAAATTTTGAATTACTGGATATTTATTCCCAGCTTTGTTACAAGAATTTTTCAATATATATTTGTTGTATTTATTTATATGATTTCTATTTATTTATTTTTTAATATCTAGTGCATTGTTTTCCTTTCAGCTTTGTTTCAAATTGTTTTATCATTGCTATTTATTGCTTTTCCTGTGTTATATTTATTACTTTACCTATTCCTATACTGTTGAACATTTTTTCTAGAAACACAAGTTTCTTTTGGATAAACCTAATCTTATGCTATCTTTCTAGCTATATAATCTACACTACTGTTCAAAAGTTTGGGGTCACTTAGAAATTTCCTTATTTTTGAAAGAAAACACTGTTTTTTTCAATGAAGATAACTTTAATCTAATCAGAAATACACTCTAATATTTAATATACATTGCTAATGTGGTAAATGACTATTGTAGCTGCAAATGTCTGGTTTTTGGTGCAATATCTACATAGGTGTATAGAGGCCCATTTCCAGCAACTATCACTCCAGTGTTCTAATGGTACAATGTGTTTGCTCATTGCGTCAGAAGGCTAATGGATGGTTAGAAAACCCTTGTGCAATCCTGTTAGCACAGCTGAAAACAGTTTAGCTGGTTAGAGAAGCTATAAAACTGACCTTCCTTTGAGCAGGTTCAGTATCTGGAAAAAATTATTATTTCAAATATAAATCATTATTTCTAACCTTGTCAATGTCTTGACTATATTTTCTATTCATTTTACAACTCATGGTGGTAAATAAGTGTGACTTTTCATGGAAAACACAAAATAATTGTCTGGGTGACCCCAAACTTTTCAACAGTAGTGTACATAATATCTATCTATCTATCTATCTATCTACATAGATAGACAGATAGAGAGATAGATGTTTTTAGAGATTATTCAGAAGAGTCATCCACCAGGACCACCAGTGGCTGGAGAGGAACTGATTCCTGGACTACAAAAGAGATAAGAAAACACCTAGACATGGACACACAAAACAGCCTGTAAATGGGACACTGTAAGTTCTGGGCAAACACAAATATTTGAGATGTGTAAGGGCTTCAGTTTCACTTTTGCTATCTCAAAACTGTTGTTGTTCATGGACATCTGAAATATTCAGAGAGAAAACTGATGAAAATTCAATTCCCCTTTGTGTATTTTTAGTTATTAAACACTGTTTTAAGCATTTAAAACATATAATAATGGCAAATAGCATTATTTGGGCAGCGCGGTGGCGGAGTGGTTAGCACTGCAGCAGCACAGCAACTCACCCTTGGCCAGGGGATCCTGAGTTTGATCCCAGCCCCCGACCAACAGTGATCAGTGTGGAGTTTGCATGTTCTCCCCATGTCTGCGTGGGTTTACTCCGGGATTTCTCTGGTCTCCTCCCACATGCCAAAAACATGCAAGTTAGGTTAATTGGCATCAAAACTGGGGATTCTAAATTGTCCTTAGGTATGACTGTGAGAGTGAATGGTTGTCTGTGTCTCTGTGTTGGCCCTGCGATGGACTGGCGATCTGTCCAGGGTGTACCCTGCCTCTCGCCCAAAGATGCTGGGATAGGCTCCAGCCCCCCCCCGCGACCCGAAAAGGATTAAGCGGAAGAAGATGAATGAATGAATAATGACAAATACTTGGAAGATTTTGAAACTTACACTTCTGAAAAGAGCAAAATATTTTACAAAAAGACAATTTTATGACACATTTATTGACACAAAAAGATAAAAAAAATTACCAGGCAAACTATTATAATTACAGGTGTAAAAGGGATAAGATGTGAAGATGTAAAAACAAGACAAGATGAAGCATATCCTTCCTGGCAGCGTGAAACGACGCACAGCTGTGAATAATTCAGAACTATAATGTGGCTGTATAGTGCATGGTTTCATTCAATATTGATAAAAAACAGAAGATGTGTGGCATGTTAGAGCAGAGACTGAATCAGACATTTAGAAGCGGAGAGCAGAGCTTGTGTGTCTGCACATGTGGAATCATGAATGGCTGTTCATGGAAAAAAAAAAAAAAAGGAGGAAGGCGACAGGAGGAAGGAGAGTGCACAAACACACCCAGTCACACATGCACGTTTGCATATGTGTGTGTAGCCCAGTTGTTCACACCTGCCCTGTATTATGTAAGACCCCATCATGTCCCCCCTCTCTGGCCCACTGACACACACTGATGATGATGATGATGGTGATGATGGTAGAGGGTGTGTGGGCTGCTTTTGTTTTATTCTCACCTCCCGTGCAGGTGTTTGGTCTCCCTCTGTCTTCTTATCCCTTCTCTCTTCTTCGTCTTCTTCCTCTCCTGTGTATATCTCTCTCTCTCAGTCCTCCTTCTGGTGTCTCCTCTCCTGTCTTTTCTCCCACTGATGCTGCAGTGGAACATAAAACACACCCTTCTGAAGCTCTGCCCCCCCCAACCCCTCTCCCATTGGCTGCTGTACACAGATGACATCAGCCTCTCTCTCTTTCTCGCTCTCTCCCTCTCTCTCTCTCTGTCTCTCTATTCCCCTGATACCTACTGCCCCGCCCTTCTTTAAATCCTCCCCCCCTCACACACACACACACACACACACACACACAAACATCCTCATTTTACCTCAGGATCCCTCTGTGTTTTCCTTTGGTTTTCTTCAGCTTGCAGGTCAGCAGGTAAAATGTGAGTAAACTGTTTAGCTCCCAAATAAGAAATTAAACTAAACCTACTGCTGTGTTACACCAGGGCCAAAACGTGATTTGAGGGGGGAACCCCCCAACCTGCCCTCCCCCCACATACAATAGCATCGAAAACCTTTTATATCATGTTCCAGAAATAAATAAAATGACTTTGAAGCATCAATTCTAAGCAGAAAAATGTTACTTTTTAATCATAAATTCGCAGCCTTTTCCTCAAAACTGTTTTTTCTCATAATTTTTTTACTTTTACCCCCATTAAATTTTCAACTTTTTTCTCATTGATTTACTTTTTTTTTCAAAATTGTGATTTTTTTCTCATAAATCTGATACTTTTTTCATAGATTTGTGACTTTTCCTCATAATTGAATTCTGGTCATAACTATGCTGCCATACTGCACCTTGCAGTCTAATTAGTTTAATGTTTATTTGAAAGGGACAATACATAATAATGAACATTAATACAAACTAGTGCATGCCCGTGCAAACCCGTAGAAACCAAGTGTAAGCAAGTACTTCTGCATGCCCGTAGAAAGCAGGTGTAAGCAAGGGTGTAAGCAAGCACGTCAGCACTCGTTCAGTGATGCCTGCCTTTGATCTTTGATGGTGATGACTGCCTTTGATCTTTGATGATGTCATAGTGAGTCCTATGATCACTGAAGATGTCATAGTGATTCCTATGATGCCTGCATTTGATCTTCAATGATGTCATAGCGAGTCCTATGATCGAGTGATGCCTGCGTTTGATCTTTGATGTCATAGCGAGTCCTATGATTGTGAGTGATGCCTGCCTTTGATCTTTGATGTCCTATGATAGTGAGCGTGAGTGATGCCTGCCTTTGATCTTTGATGATGTCATAGCGAGTCCTATGATTCACACATAAGGAGCTGTTATACATAGGAACATCATAGGACATTTCACACACAAGGAGTTGTTATACAGAGGAACATCACAGGACATCATGCGGAGATCAGAGAAACATCATAGGCGGTCCTATGATCTTTCAGCGAGTCCCATGGCCGTGGGACTACAGATGCTAATTTGCATCTGTAGTCCCCTGGTGGGTCGCAAAACAATCATACATGAGCAGAACAACTGCAATAAAACTGTACGGTGGATATGCTAAAGTGCAAGAGTTAAGGTGTTGCAAAACAAGACAAATGTCACATGAGTGAAATACTGCGTATGCGTACACACACGTGCACCCAAGCACCTCACAGTAACAAGAGGCAGCAGCAAACAAGAGGTGGGGCATATGTGTGTGAAACATGGGCGCATATGTATACATACGTATGCCACAAAGCAACCACTAGTTATGGTTACAGTTTTGGTTATTTTCCTCACATTGCACCCTGCTGCCTGATAGTCCTGCATTGTACATCGAGAGCAATTCATGTATCTGTACAGCTCATCATCTATTCATCTGCAATGTATATAAGTTATTTAGGCAGTTTTACTTTCCATGGGTAATCCCGTTGTCTATTATGCTGTGTGTGTTTCTGTCGTTTTGGTCATCTACTGTCATGCTGCTGTTACACTGTAATTTCCCAGTTTGGGATCAATAAAGTACATCTATCCATCCCTTTTTCTCAAAAATTTGCAGTATTTCTATAAAACTTTTCTTCTTGGAAATTTTGTAACTTTGTTCTCAAAATTTCTGAATTTTTTTCCTGTAATTTTCAACTTTTTTTAAATGAAATTTGCAACACTCATCTGGATGCTGGTTATATTTTCCTTCTAATGAAATTGTCATGTCCGCTGCGTAACCTCGCAGCGGACATATAAATTGGCAGCAAGCCCAAAGTGCAGTAATGTAATGTGTTTATTTAACCAATGGAAAAACACAAAATATCCAGGTACAGTCCACACAGAGTTATGGATTACACAACCGGCTACACACCCTGTTGGCTGAGATGAGAAGCCCCATGTGCTCAGAACAGGAGCGGAGAGGAAGAGCAATGTTGACTTAAGCTGCCATACTGACTGGTCACACTGCCTCCCCATAATTATACCATACACTAACGAAGGCAAGTGGAGACAGCCGTGTGGCAAGCCAGTGCATGATTAATTGGGATTGTGTGTGTATGCATGCATGTGTGTGTGTGTGTGTGTGTGTGTGTGTGTGTGTGTGTGTGCGCACGCGTGTGTGCATGTGGTGATACAATACAGCCGGTGAATGTCTGGTGAGGAGGAGGCGTGGCTGTAGGGCTGGCAGAGAGCAAGGCTCAATCTGCCAGCTGGAATTAATAAGCAATAATCAAAAACCTACATGACAGAGCCCCCCCCCCCAAGTGGTGGATACCAAACACCCACCGTACCATCAAAACAGGAAACATAACCTGCCCCCCCCCCCACTCAGAAGGCCAACACAACAAACCAGGGCGGGAGGTGGGGGAAAACAGGTTAGGAGGGATAAATCAAGAAAAGATAAATACCACAATACAACACCATAAACACAACACTCTTCCCAACCCCAAAATTAACTAACCCACCCCACCGCCAAGAGCCCCACAGTTCAGGGGACCAACCACTGTCCCAGGCCTACGAACGACCATAAGTTCAGGGGGCCGGCTAAAGTCCCAGGGCCAGCAGGCGGCCTGCAGAACGGCATCAGGCGGCCTGCCAGAGGAAAAGGGCCACCTGGTCCAGGAACCCAGTCCTTCGGGCAGCCGGCCCACATAGTTGAGCCACCAGGCCTGGAGGAATAGAAGAGGTGGCGGCCTACCCACTGGAAGGCTGACAGGTGGGTAGCCGGACTGAAGAAGGGGAACCCCTGCGGTTCCTGGTGGCAGGACCAGGTGGACCACGGTGGAGCCTGGCGGAAGAGGAAGGGACCTCAGTGGTCCCGGCTTGGGACTGGGGCTCGGCTGCACCCTTGGTGGTCCCGGCTTGGGAATGGGGCTTGGCTGCACCCTCGGTGGACCCTGACTGAGCTATGGTTGCACCCACGGTGGAGCCCAGCTGGACCCCTGCTGCACCCGTGGTGGGACCCGGCTGGTTCGCTGCTGCACCCTCGAGGACGATAACTTCCAGTGGCGAGCCTGGAACCTCCGCCTTGTCCGGCAACGTGGACCTCTCTCCGGCGACCCTAGAAAAGGACTCAGATACAGAGGAGGAGGGGTCAGGGTCACCGGCAGTGGCACGGTCCGGCGAGGTGAGCTCAGATGCAGCGTGTGGCTGCAGCTGGCTTTCCTCACCTGGAGCTAGGCAAAAATGCTCTAAAAGGGACAGGAAAAAGACAGAAGAGAGCACTTGCCTTAGCTCAAGCTCCACTGCTGTCCAGGACTTCAATGATCCGTGCAATGTCTCCATGGGCTCAGGTTCCTGGAGGTGCAGCTCGGGTACTGACTCTGCTGCGGCAGCCTCCGCAGCAGGCATGGTGGTGGTCGCAGTCTTTGCCTCCTCCAGTGAAGATTCCAACATGGGTGACTCTCCCAGCATGGATTCTGGAGGTGGAGTCTCATTTTGCGCTGGACCCCAGGTGACTGAAGCCAGGGGATGCTCCTTCATCGGCTCAGACCTCAGGCCGGTCGCAGTGCCCTCTCTCAGTCCATAGAAGCTCCGCGGGGCTGGGGTAGAGTCATTTCACACCGTGGGCTCCTCCTTCGTCTGATGACTGAGCTCCAGGGCCGAAGGATGCTCAGAAGTGACAGGAAGAGATATGGAGAGGGTAGGTGAGACAGTTTCTGCTGCAATGGGTGGTGAGGACCCAGTGGACTGCATGCACTGGGCCTCACACCCGGGAGACTGGCAAAAAAAAATTTCAAATTGATGAATGGAATGAAAAATCACTTGCTTGTTCCTCCCAGGTATGATGGTCTCCGCTGCAGCTAGCCCGGACTCCTCCATCCAGGTCTGTGATGAACTTGGGCCCCTCAGGCAGAGACAGGGGAGACCAAGAGGGAACAGAGGTCTTAATTCCTGCAGCTCGAGGAGAAAACACAGGCGACAGCACAGACTGCGTCTCTCTCCCAGGTGACAGACAAGGTTTATCATTTTCAGAAGAAAAAGGATGAAAAAACACTTGCCTGGCAACCCGGGTGTGGGAGTCAGCCGCAGATTTGTGTAGAGGAGGAGTGGCTCCATGGTCGAGACGAGGGTGACGAGCCTCCAGCTTTCAGGAATGCTTCTTCTCCCCATGGGGCGGTTCCCGCGTTAGAGCGGCTTCCTCCTGTCCCTCGCTCTCCCATGAATAGCAGAAAATGGAGGCCAAGATGGAGGTGACCTCTGCACAGCTCCACAGATATGGACGCTTCTCCATTAATCGAGCTGCGCTGTTCCGGCTTACATGGACTGACTCTGGAGTGCCGGTGGTCTCGATGTGAGACAGGAGACCCTCCAGGACACACATACCCCACAGCTCTGCTTCATCCAGCCAGGACATGATTTCTCCAGTTCAGGTGGGCGAAAAACACACACAAAATGAAAGGGAAAAAAACAACACGCTACTCACTGCTTGGGTTCTTTGTGGTGGCAGCTTACTGTCATGTCCGCTGCGTAACCTCGCAGCGGACATATAAATTGGCAGCGAGGCCAAAGTGCAGTAATGTAACATGTTTATTTGACCAATGGAAAAACACAAAATGTCTAGGTACAGTCCACACAGAGGAATGGATTACACAACCGGCTACAAACTTTGCTGGCTGAGAGGAGAAGCCCTATGCGCTCGGGACAGGAGCGGAGAGGAAGGGCAAATAATTAATTAAGATGAAGACTCACATGAATGTCGGAGCGGAACTCTGGAAAAACACCACCATAAAGTCCAAAGCGGAAGGAGCCAAATACAAACGTGCCTGGTCGTCCATTGTTGACTTATGCTGCCACACTGACTGGTCACACTGCCTCCCCATAAGTACACCATACACTAACAAAGGCAAGTGGACACAGCCTTGTGGCAAGCCAGTGCACGATTAATTGGAGTTGTGTGTGTATGCATGTGTGTGCGTGTGTGTGTGTGTGTGTGCGCACGCGTGTGTGTGCATGTGGTGATACCATACAGCCGGTGAATGTCTGGTGAGGAGGAGGCGTGGCTGTAGGGCTGGCAGAGAGCAAGGCTCAATCTGCCAGCTAGAATTAATAAGCAATAATCAAAAACCTACAGCCACAGGTCGTGGACGGGATTGAAGACAACCCCGAACATGACAGAAATTGTCATTTGTCAGCCCACTGAATAGCTCAAAAGCAACAGAAAATGGTCTTAACATTTTTTTAATAGAAAAAAAAGAATCTCTCATTTGTCCAAAGACTCATTTAATCAATCTGTCAATCAAACATGCTGTCTTGCTTGGAAGGTAGGAGTGGTCAGAATAATTTTCAAAACAGGGATCAGTTATCTGTATCTCCAAAATAATTGAAAAAATGGGTGGCTACACTATTATGTGAACATCTGAATTATGGGAACACCCCCCTGTATCACACACAGTTTGGGTTCCATGCCCACCACTCAACAGAGTCTGCAATAAGCTTGTTTGTAGAGAAAACAATCTTTTTTTAGATAAGTGTAACACCTGCTAACACCTACTTACTTTAGGTGTAGTACCCTTTTGGTAGTGTTGTGTTATGGCAGTGTAGTTACCTTAACTTTACTACCTGGACAAAAGGGATAATTGGGCCAGATCAGACAGATTACAGGGTTCGTAGGAGCCTGGGAGGTGCAACAACAGATGACACATACACAGCAGTATAGGAACTTGCAACTATGTATATTTCAAAGTTATGCACACATAAACAAAACCACAGCACTGTAACAATAATAAAAAAAATAAAAATACAATACTCCAAATATATTCACAGTGTGTACAGTTCTCTAGTGTCCGTTCCAGGTGATCAGTGGGATCACCTCTAGCAGTTCATAGGGTTCGGGCTTCGGCTCGCCATCCAGATCTGGAGAATCCACGTTCTGGTCCAACCAGTCCAAACAAAAAAAAACCTGACCTATAAAATAGGTCAGAACACAAAAAAAATAAGCTATGCTCTAAGCTTATTACAAAACATTTCCAATTGTACAACAATTAATTCTTCTAAACATCTTTAAACCACAGATGTAACATTCATTCTTAAATAACATTCAATAGTAGTGAAATGAACCTTTTTCTAACCATTACAGCTTTGTAAAACAACCTCCTCCTATGTAAAACCTAGCCAGAATTAGCATCGGAGGGTTAGCAAGTTAAGCTAGCACAACAATTTATCACAAATTCACATTTTTAAACACATATAAACCACAGGTTCAACATTCACCATTAAATAGCAATCAATGGCAAGGGAATTGGGACCTTTGCTAACCGTTACAGCTGTGAAAAATGCCTTTTTCTGATGAAAAAACTAGCCGAAATTAGCATCGGCGATTAACATTTCCCATACACACTAAATGCACAGCACTCACCATGCTAATCGACACGTGCGTCATGGGGTTCCCGCGCTCAACGGCGTTAACAGCCTTTGGATCCCAATCTTAAAATTTAACAAACGGGGTATTAGAATTTGATAATACAGCAATGTCTCATTGAAGGTGTTTGTTCAGGCTTACCAATCTCAAGTTTTATCCGAGACAAAGACTGCTATTAGCATGTTAGCCTCGCCATATCAGCAAGGACCGTCTCTCTCTTGGTCGGTGTCTTGGGTTAAGCATTCTCTTTCCAGGTCTGGGTATGACTTGCATTTTTTGGCTCAGTCACGCCAGACGCTAAAAGACACCGACCAAGTGTCGGTTGTTCCATCCAGACACATAGATCGCCCAAATGTCTCCTGAGCCAGTGGATGGAGCCACTGTTTCTTGCAGGAGGCAGTACAATAGAGACCAGCTGTAAGCACTTAACCGGCCCACGATGCTAACACAAAAACTCGACATACTGGGAGAAATAAGACGGAAACGGCGTGGATGTCGAGCTGGAGTAAGACGGTGGGTGAGGAATATAAGGTACAGACCCGTCCTCCCATCCGTTATTATGGGGAATGTACGATCGCTACTCATTAAGACTGACGAGCTAGCGGCTATCTCCCGCTACGAGAACGTCTACAGAGAGAATAGTTTGACGTTGTTTACCGAGACGTGGCTAACAGAACTAGCAACAGATGCTAACATCGAACTGGAGGGTTTCCACGCAATACGGGCAGACCGAACACCAGACAGTGGGAAGGCAAGAGGCGGTGGAGTGATAATGTATGTTAACAACAACTGGTGCAGACCGGGACATATCACTGTTAAACAACAACACTGCAGCAAAGACATCGAGTTGCTAGCTGATAGCATGCAGCCTACATATCTCCCGAGGGAATACTCACACGTGATCTACATTGTTATTTATGCAAATCCGACAGCGAACGCTGGGACAGCACGTGACGTCATCCATTCAGTAACTGGCAGGCTGCAGACAGAACACCCAGTTGCTCTTCTCCTCATCTCAGGCGATTTCAACCATGTTTCACTGTCTCCCATTCTACCCACATTTACCCAGTATGTCACATGCCACACTAGAGACAATAAAACACTGGACTTATTCTACACAAACACTAAGGAGGCGTACACCTCATCACAACTCCCCCCACTCGGGAGATCGAATCACAACTTGGTTCATCTCCGGCCGGTGTACAAACCCCTAGAGCACAGACAACCTCCGGCCATGCGCACAGTGAAGTTATGGTCTGAGGAGGCAATGGACACTCTAAAGGGCTGTTTTGAAACCACCACCTGGGAGCAGCTCTGCGATCCACATGGTGAGGACATCGATGGCCTCACTCACACCATCACAGACTACATCAGCTTCTGTGTGGACAACACTGTTCCCACCAAGACCATACGGTATTGCTCAAACAACAAACTCTGGATCAACCCTGAGATAAAAACACTTCTGAGAGAGAAGAAGAGGATCTTCAGGTCGGGGAACAGGGAGATGCTGAAGTCCGTACAGAGAGAGCTGAGGAGAAAGATCAGAGAAGGCAAGGACAGCTTCAGGAGGAAGTTGGAGGACAAGCTGCAACAGAGCGACATCAGCGGGGTCTGGAGAAACCTTAAAACCATCTCTGGGCTCCTGAATACCTCCCCCCCAGGCCACGGGAGGCAGGGAGTGGGCGAAAAATCTGAATCTGTTTTTCAATAGGTTTGACCAACTGCCCTACCCCCTGACTGCACAACAACCACTGCTGCCTCTAAAGACATCAAGTCCTGCTGCCCACTCCCCACTCCACCAACACCCCCCCCACTCCAACACAAAGCCCCCCAACCTGACCCTCACTAAAACCCAGGTGAGGACGGAGCTGAGGAAGATCAAGGCGAGGAAGGCGTCGGGACCGGACGGCATCAGCGCAAAGCTCCTCAAGTCCTGTGCAGACCAGCTGTGTGGGATTGTGGAGTACATCTTCAATCCGAGCCTGAAGCTGGGGAGGGTACCACAGCTGTGGAAAACATCTTGTGTGATACCTGTACCAAAGACTTCCCACCCCAAAGATCTGAACAGCTACAGACCAGTGGCCTTGACGTCCCACATGATGAAGACCCTGGAGAGACTGCTCCTTGCTCACCTCCGCCCCCTGGTGGGACCAGCGATGGATCCACTCCAGTTCGCCTACCAGCATGGCATTGGGGTGGAGGATGCGGTGATCTTCCTCCTTCACCGTTCTCTGTCCCACCTGGAGAAGCCTGGGAATGCGGTGAGGATCATGTCCTTTGACTTCTCCAGTGCTTTCAACACCACCCAACCGATGATCCTGAAGGACAAGCTGCTGTGCACAGGGGTGGACCAGCACCTGTCATCATGGATCCTGGACTACCTCACAAACTGGCCTCAGTTTGTGAGAACCCGGGACTGTGTGTCCGACACGATCATCGGTAGCACGGGGGCCCCCCAGGGAACGGTTTTGGCTCCCTTCCTGTTCACCCTTTATACTGCGGACTTCTCACACAACACAACACACTGCCATCTACAGAAGTTTTCTGACGACTCTGCGATCGTTGGCCTCATCTGCAACGGAGATGAAGCTGAGTACAGAGGGCTTATCCAGGACTTCGTGGACTGGTGCCATCGGAACTGCCTCCAGATCAACACGAGGAAAACTAAGGAGCTGGTGGTGGACTGCCGCAGGAAAGGACAACCCCTCACAGCACCAGTAAATATACAGGGAACAGACATCGAGATGGTGACATCCTATAAGTACCTGGGTGCTCATCTGAACAATAAACTAGACTGGTCACACAATACTGATGCACTCTACAAGAAGGGACAGCGCAGGCTGTTCCTACTGAGGAGACTCAGGTCTTTTGGTGTACAAGGGGCGCTGCTGAAGACATTCTATGACACGGTGGTGGCATCAGCCATCACTTTTGGAGTGGTCTGCTGGGGCAGTGGCATTACTGCAGCCGATAGGAAGAGACTGAACAAACTGATCAAGAAAACTAGCTCTGTCCTGGGGCAGCGCCTTGACCCAGTGGAGGAGATGGGAGAGAGAAGGATGGTGGCTAAACTGTCATCTCCGCTGGAGTCCGAGTTCCACCCTATGCAGGACATACTGAATGCACTGAGGAGCTCATTTAGCAGCAGACTACATCATCCTAGGTGCACAACCGAGAGGTTTAGCAGGTCCTTCCTACCTACGGCTGTCAGACTGTACAACCTAAGCAGGGCTGCTCGCAGAGATAGCAAAAAGACGTGACAACCTAATAGTATTGAATGTAAAAGATGCAATAGACTTACACAATGGTCCCCTCCGGTATACAACTAGGAAAATATCAGTCGCTATGGAGGGTGAGAATATGTATGGGTACATAATCATACCATGTAGGATAACTAAGTAGATGGTTGTGCTGTTTCATTCCATCTAGCTACAATGCTCCGCACTGTGTGTGTTTATATATTTATTCCATCTAGCAACAATGCTCCACGCTGTGTGTGTTTATATATTTACATATTTATTCCATCTAGCTACAATGCTCTGCACTGTGTGTGTTTATATATCTACATATTTATTCCATCTGGCTACAATGCTCCGCACTGTGTGTTTATATATTCATATATTTATTCCATCTAGCTACAATGCTCCGCACTGTGTGTGTTTATATATCTACATATTATTCCAATCTAGCTACAATGCTCCGCATTGTGTTTATATATTTACATATTTATTCCATCTAGCTACAATGCTCTGCACTATGTGTGTTTATATATCTACATATTCATTCCATCTAGCTACAATTGCTCCGCACTGTGTGTTTATATACTCATATATTTATTCCATCCAGCTACAATGCTCTGCACTGTTTATATATTTATATACCTATCCCATCTAGCTACAATGCTCCGCACTGTGTCTATATATATATACTGTATGTACACAAGTATGCTCGCTGCTCTTGTTTTTTCTCTTGCCTTCTGATTGTTGCTCTGAGTGTTGCTATCCCTGTGCTGTTGCAATCCTGGAATTTCCCCATTGTGGGACTAATAAAGGCTTATCTTATCTTATAATTAAATAATTAAAGGCAACCTGGCCAAAATACGTCATCAACATTTCATTAAGACCTGTGGGAGCTGTTCAACCTGTGGGAAAAAGCTGAGAAAATGGGATCTTTAAATGTACAACTATTTTCTTAAAAAATCTGTGACAACTATTTTCCCAAAATTAGCATTTTTTTTAAAATTGTAAATCTGAGGCTTTTTTTTATCATGCCATATTTATTATTTTTCCTGGAAAATATGTATTTTCTGTTTTTTCTTAAATTTTCAACATTTTTCTTCATAAATTTTCAACTTTCTCATAATTTTTAAACTTTTTTCTAATAAAGTTTTTTCAGATTTTCCTCATAAATTTGCAATGTATTTCTTATAAGTTTGTTACATTTTTCACATAGATTTGAAACCTTTTTCTCATAAACAGTACACTTTTTTCTCATAAATTTTAAACTTTTCTCTCATAAATTTGCAACTTTTACTTAAAAATTTGTGACTTTTTCTCATTAAATTTTTTAACGTTTTTGTCATAATTTTGTGAATTTTTCTCATTAAATTTGTAACTTTTTCCTCAAAAATTTGTGACTTTTTCCCATAAAATTTTAAACTTTTTTCTCATACATTTGCAAACCCCTCTGTCATGGTCCGAGCGCTGACTCTGTCCGTGCTCAGGTTGTTCGGTATTTTCCCATTTTCTTCTCAGGTGTACCATATGGCCTTCGGGCTTTTATTGTGACAGCGTCTTGGCGGGGCTTCCGGCTGTCAGAGCCGAGCTCCGCAGGGACGGCTGGAATTCAATCAATTGATGACGCTCTCATCAGCTGATTAATCTGTTAGCCTTATTTAAGGGAGCAGCTCGGATTACTCCGGGCTGCAACCTCGTCAATTATTCGTCTATCTTTGGTCTAAGATTCTTGTGACGTTCTTCCAACAGTAAGTGTATTTCCTTCAGAGTCTGTTTTCCTTCGTCCATAATAATAATTAATCATAGTTATAGTGTGTTTTGCCCCCTGTGGCTCTTTATTTTGTCATTTGTTCTCTTGTTAATAAAACATGCAAACTCATTGGCTGGCAATCGGCGTCTTATTGATGGCTTGTGAGGGCCATCGTTGACACTCTCATGGAAAAACAAAGCAAAAAACATGTTATAATTCTTTTGAGGCCCTGGTCCTAAGTATTGGGCAGTATTGTATAGTATCATCCTCCCTCAGCCTACTCAAGAGTTTTTATCCAAATTTGCTGAATTCTTAGCAGATTTAGTGCTGAAATCAGAATAACTATAGTAGGGGACTTTCATATACATGTAGATGTAGATAATGATTGCCTTAACATGGCATTTAATTCAATATTAGACTCGATGGGTTCTTCTCAGAAGGTAGGAAATTCTACCCATTATCTCCACCATACGTTGGACCTTGTTCTGACATATGGCATAGAAATAGAAAATCTGGTAGTGTCTCCTCATAACCCTGTACTGCCAGACCATTGTCTGTTAACCTTTGATTTTACTATTTCTGACCATTTGGCTCCTAAAGAAAAGTATTACTACAGTAGATGCCTCTCAGATGATGCTGTTACCAAATTTAAGCAGATTGTTTCCTCTATGCCATGTGCCAACACAATGGAGATTAGCTATGGAGAGCTTGCTCCTTCTGTAATTGATAGCATGGTATATAGTGTTACAGCATCTCTGCATCAGACTCTAGACATGGTGGCCCTTTTAAAAAAGAAAAAGTCTAATCAGAGATTTCTAACTCCTTGGTTCAACACAGAAACTCGTAGCTTAAAACAGAAAACTCGTCAATTAGAAAGAAAATGGCGCTCCACTAAATTAGAAGAAATCTATTTAGCTTGGAGAAATCATCTTCTAATTTATAAAAAATCTCTCAGGAAAGCTAGAGCAAGTTATTATTCCACATTAATAGAAGAGAACAATAAACTTACCAGCATGGATGGCAGACTGACGTTGGTTGAGCTGCTTCATAAAGAATTCCAGGGCTTGCGTGAGAGTCTGGAGTTCAGTCAAGCACAGCTCGTCTCTCTTGTCGAGGAAAATAATAGCTTGAAAAAGTCAGTAAACACATTAACCACGTGGCTTGGCGTTGTTGAGAGAGAAAACCAAAAAATGAAGGAAACAGTTCTCAATTTGCAGTCACGCAGCATGAGAGATAATCTTGATTTTCTGGAATTGTTGAAAAAAATAATGAAAATCCAGAACAGCTGGTCCGTGAATTTATGTCAACACAACTGAAAATATCCTCCAAAGTCACA
The DNA here is from genome assembly GCA_020510985.1 of Pholidichthys leucotaenia. Classification (NCBI taxonomy): domain Eukaryota; kingdom Metazoa; phylum Chordata; class Actinopteri; order Cichliformes; family Pholidichthyidae; genus Pholidichthys; species Pholidichthys leucotaenia. The sequence goes on along the minus strand of CM035843.1, from coordinate 191,693,372 downwards.
AAATCAATTACCTTCCACCGAGTCCACCGAATTGGGCAAAAAAATTCCCAGAATAAACGTCCCAGACCTATTGTTGCCAAATCTGAGCATTTCAAGCAAAAGATGTTGGTACAAAGACAGGGCAGGCAGTTTAAAACCCCAATTATGGTCTAAATGATCAATTTCCACAGGAAACATAACGCAAGCACCAGTTCAATCTGGTATTAAACCCTGCAATTGACAAGCTCAGTGGATCGGGGAATTACCGAAAATGGCAGGCTACTGACACCGTCAAACAATACATGAATGATTTTGGTCTTTGCAATGAATGGCATTCTCTTCACCCAACTCTTCGGCAATACACTTTTTTTTCCATCAGTTCATAGCTCAGATTCACATCTAGATTTCTTTTTAGCCAGTAACTCTATTGTGAGGGACATCACAGACACTGAAATATGTTCAAATCATGCTATTAGCAATCACCATCCAGTATCTCTTACACTAGTAAATAGGAAAGCCACAAGGGAAACTAGGAGCTGGAAATTTAATAAATCACTACTAAAAGACAAAGACTTTATTAACTACTTTAATAAAGAGTGGGAATCATATCTGGAATATAATGAAGTGCCAGGAATATCCCTGTGTTCTTTGGAAAGCAGCAAAAGCGGTAATGCGAGGTAAAATAATCTCTTAGTGTTCGTATAAGAATAAAAAAGAAAAAAACACTGGTACTGGAGTTAGAACAGAAAATTAAATCACTGGAGATGACCTGTGCCAATTCTCCACAGGAACAGACACTGAACAATCTGAGAAAATTAAAGCTGGAATTAAAAGAAATTACAAACAATAGAACACAGTTTTTAATACGAAGACTGCATCTTGAGAAGTTTGAACACAGTAATAAATCGGGGCGATATCTTGCAAACCAGCTTAGATTGAATAAAGAAAAAACAACTATCAACTTTATTAAGGATATGCCTGGAAGTATTATGCATGAGCCTGAAGAAATAAATAACTCCTTCAGAAAGTTTTATGAAAACCTCTACTTATCTCAAATTAACCCATCTGACTTGGATATAAATACATTTTTGGACGATATTAACTTACCACGATTAAATAATGAACAGATTGCAGCTCTGGATGCACCTCTTCTGGTGTCCGAACTCCAGGAGGCACTTAAGCACATCCCAAACAACAAAGCTCCAGGACCAGATGGTTTTCCAGTAGAATTTTATAAAGATTTCTGGCCTGTGATGGCACCTACTTTCTCTAAAATGGTGAACCAAATTAAAGAAGATAATGTAATCCCTCCAAATATGAATGTGGCCAGTATTATACTGCTCCTTAAACCTGGAAAAGCCATCCCATCTCACTTATGAATGTCGATCTTAAAATAATTTGCAAAGCTCTCACCAAAAGACTGGAAAGGACAATTCCGTTTATTATTCACCCAGATCAAACAGGTTTGATCAAGGGTAGACACTCAGCTAATAATACACGCAGGCTATTTAATTTAATAGACTACTACAAGATTAAGAACTTAGAAACCACAATTTTGTCCCTGGATGCAGAGAAAGCCTTTGACTGTGTTAACTGGAAACTTCTTTTTATGGTGTTAAACAAGTTTGGGTTTGGTTCATCTTTCATAAATTGGATTAAAACACTATATAGCTGTCAAGCTGTGTCTGTCTGAAAAAATGATCAGACTTCCCGAAGCTTTAATCTCCAGAGAGGTACTAGGCGGGGGTGTCCACTCTCTCCCTCACTTTTTACCATCTTTATTGAACCATTAGCGGCAGCCATATGACAAAATGTTGATATCAGAGGTATCCAAACTGGAGAAAAAGAACACAAGATAAGTCTTTATGCTGATGATGTATTGATTTTCCTTGAAAACTCACAAAGATCTCTTTTTCAGACAGTGGCGCTCATTGATAAATTTTCATCATTATCAGACTACTCTATTAACTGGGGTAAATCAACAGTCTTACCTATAAATTGTAATTTCTCAAGTACATCTACTATTACAATACAATCAGGTAATATTAAATATTTAGGAATAGATATTTCCCCCAGGCTCTCAGAGTTATTGTGACTAAATCACATTCCCCTTTTAAAAAAATACAAGATGACCGTACGCGCTGGAGGACATGACCTATATCACTAATGGGAAGAGTTGCAATCGTTAAAATGATGGTCCTTCCTAAAATCAACTATTTGTTCTCAATGATTCCTACCCAACCATCTATGGCCTGGTTTAAGTCTTTAGACTCAAATATAAGTAAATTTTTATGGAAGGATAAACCATCACGGATTAGTTTAAAAACTCTTCAAAAAGCAAAAGAGTGCGGAGGCTTAGATCTACCAGTTTTTTTTAATTACTTTTTTAGCCAATAGACTGCAGTTTGTTAAATGGACAAAATCAACCCCACTAGGAAATCCATGGTTAGATACTGAACAGGCTCTCTGTGGGTTGCTAAATATCTCTGACTTACCTTTAATAAGTCCCTGTATTAAACGGCATGACTTTTTTTTAAAAAAGCATTAATATCAGCTCCTCTCTGATGGCTTGGTAGAAATTTTTAAAAATAACGGGGTCTTCACTTGTCCCCTGTAAACTTACACCCTTTTGGAATAATCCTGATATCTTGCAACAAAAGGGGACGTTAAATTTTCCACTATGGAAAGACAAGGTAATAAAAAACTTAGAGTATCTTATTCAAGGTGGAAGTTTTATCCAATTTCAGGATCTAGTGTCACAGTACAACATCAATGATAAAAAGTATCTTGAATACCAACAGCTTAAATCCATAATAAAAGCAAGATTTAATCTTAATCAGACAGATTTAGAGGTACCAGTTAAGGCGGCAGAGTTTCTAAATCTCCGTTCCCCTAAATTGATATTGAAAATACATGGACTATTATCAAAACTGGATGAATCCGTATCTCTTCCAATATTAAAATGGGGGAGAGACCTATCGATCAATAAGGGGGAAAGCTTTTGGACACAAATATGCTTAAACACTTCTAAGATGACTAAAAACTCTAACTTACAACTTATACAGTATAAAGTTCTACATAGAATTCATTACACAGGACAAAGGATGTTCAAAATGGGCTTGAGTCACACAAATATCTGCTCTTACTGCACTAGCAATGTCCCGGGTAGCTATATGCATGCTATGTGGTCCTGTGCACTGGTTCAAAAGTTCTGGAAGAAGACATGTGAGGACTGGTTGGCATGGCTTGGGTATATTGTCCCACCCTCACCCACACTTTGCATATTAGGTGATTTAAGTGAAATAAATATAGATGCAAGGATGTCACACATGGTTCTCACCACCTTATGCATCGCAAAGAAAACTATCCTCATGAATTGGAAATCAAGAAATATGCATGACTCATTATAATAACTTACTATTAGATTACTGTATATCAGCTTGGAGAGAATGTCAGCCTCCTCCAATAACCAATTGGCAGAATTCAATTCTCTCTGGTCCCCACTTATTAATTCTATAACCTGAGGGGTGGCAGGCGGTGGCTCGCTCTCCTTGGCACCTCTGGCGGCTGACTGTGCCCCAAGTCAGCCAGGGGGCATGGACACCCACCACAGGTGGCCTCGCCTCCCAGGGGTGGGGGGGCATTCCCACCCTGGGCCGGGGTCGGGTGTGCACCGGTGGTGTGGGCTGGCCCCGGTGCGTCCTTACATGGCAGGGTCATGTCCTCCTTGGGGCCTCGGCGGCACCCTAGGGCAGCTGCCTGCATCCTGGGTCGTCCTCAATATCCAATGGGGCCTGCGGGTGTGCATGTGTGTGTGTGTACGTGTGTCAGAGTGGGTGTGAGTGGGGGCATGTGTGTAAGCGGGTGCGGAAGTGGGTGTGTGTGTTGTGTGTGGGCAGGTGGGGCTGTGTGTGTTGTAGGTGGGCATGTGTGATGGTGGGTGAGGGTATGCATGTGTATGGGTGTGGTTTCCTGTGGGTGGATGTCTGGGGTTGGAAGATGTGTGTATGGGTAGGACAACTTCGTTGGGTGGTGGGGGTGGGGTAGTCCATCTCGTGGCATGGGGGTTGGCGGTCCAGGGCCTGCCTGTCCCGGCCGCCCTGCTGTTGTGTCACGGGATGGGGCGCTTTGTCGCATTGCCCCTGGTGTCATTGTCGGCGGGTGTGTTGGTACGCGGGGGTGGTTGGGGGACCACTGGTGCGGGTTGGTGGCCGTGTTTGCGTTGGGCTGCGACTGCGGGGTGGCCTGCCCCTGTAGGTGTACATCTGGGGTTGGTGGTTGGTGAGCTTATGTGGGCGCTCGGGGGTGTCGCTTAGCATGTGGGGCGCCGTGTGGGCCCAACCCATTGTTCACTATTGTGGCTATTGTTGTTGTGCATGTTTGTGTGTGCAAGATGAGTAGGAATGGGTATGGTTGCCCCATCATGTTTGTGGTGCTGGGAGCACCAGGGCACAATGCTGGTGAGCCCTGGGCTGCTTGCACTGGTGGCCCTCACCCTGGGTTGGGATTTGGGGGCAGTGGGTGGCCTCATGAACCAGTTTGTGAGCTGGCTTCTGGCGGGGGGGGGGGGTGTCCTTGCTTTTAGACTGCCTCCCTCCAAGTCTTATTTCCCACCCTCCCCCTCCCCCTGACAATGGGTGGAATATACATTTTCCTGGATACATTTAGGGCTTTGGGGTGGGGGGGTGCCGTACTGTGTCGGCAAAGGGGATACCTTTGCCGCACTCTGGGGCTGCCCTCACCTCAATTTTAATTGCATTTTAGACACTGAGGGCTTGGGGGGATGGGGCCCCCCTGCCTATTGCAGTGGCTAGTGGTGCTACAATCACCATCCCCCCAATTTTAACTGCACTTTGGTAGTCCACATATTTACACACAATCACATCATATAACCTACATACATCTACCATGTTTTGTGCAGGGGGGAGGGGGGTGGGGGTCTTCCCCCACCCGTTATCCTTCTCCTGCTGGGGGCATGGGGGCCCAGTGGGGAGCCTGGGATCCATCATGTTGTCAAAATCCCTGGTGCTGCTGAATGTATAGTTACAACCAAGGAAGTAAGAGCGGGATTGGATAAGATAAGATAAGATAAGATAAGCCTTTATTAGTCCCACAATGGGGAAATTCCAGGATTGCAACAGCACAGGGATAACAACACTCAGAGCAACAATCAGAAGGCAAGAGAAAAACAAGAGCAGCGAGTATACATACTGTATGTACATATAAATATAAATATATATATATATATATATATATATATATATAGACACACAGTGCGGAGCATTGTAGCTAGATGGAATAAATATATGAGTATATAAACACACAATGCGGAGTATTGTAGCTAGATGGAATAAATATGTAAATATATAAACACACACAGTGCGGAGCATTGTAGCTAGATGGAATAAATATATGAATATATAAACACAGTGCGGAGCATTGTAGCTAGATGGAATAAATATGTAGATATATAAACACACAGTGTGGAGCATTGTTGCTAGATGGAATAAATATATAAATATATAAACACACACAGTGCGGAGCATTGTAGCTAGATGGAATAAATATATAAATATATAAACACAGTGCGGAGCATTGTAGCTAGATGGAATAAAAATATGTAAATATAAAAACACACACAGTGCAGAGCATTGTAGCTAGATGGAATAAATATGTAAATATATAAGCACACAGTGTGGAGCATTGTTGCTAGATGGAACAAATATATAAATATATAAACACACACAGTGCGGAGCATTGTAGCTAGATGGAATGAAACAGCATAACCATCTACTTAGTAATCCTACATGGTATGATTATGTAGCCATACATATTCTCACCCTCCATAGCGACCAGTATTTTCCTAGTTGTATACAGGAGGGGACCATCGTGTAAGTCTATTGCGTCTTTTGCATTCAATACTATTAGGTTGTCACGTCTTTTTGCTATCTCTGCGAGCAGCCCTGCTTAGGTTGTACAGTCTGACAGCCGTAGGTAGGAAGGACCTGCGAAACCTCTCGGTTGTGCACCTAGGATGATGTAGTCTGCTGCTAAATGAGCTCCTCAGTGCATTCAGTATGTCCTGCATAGGGTGGAACTCGGACTCCAGCAGAGATGACAGTTTAGCCACCATCCTTCTCTCTCCCATCTCCTCCACTGGGTCAAGGCGCTGCCCCAGGACGGAGCTAGCTTTCTTGATCAGTTTGTTCAGTCTCTTCCTATCGGCTGCTGTAATGCCACTGCCCTAGCAGACCACTCCAAAAGTGATGGCTGATGCCACCACCGTGTCATAGAATGACTTCAGCAGTGCCCCTTGTACACCAAAAGACCTGAGTCTCCTCAGTAGGAACAGCCTGCGTTGTCCCTTCTTGTAGAGTGTGTCGGTATTGTGTGACCAGTCTAGTTTATTGTTCAGATGAACACCCAGGTACTTGTAGGATGTCACCATCTCGATGTCTGTTCCTTGTATATTTACTGGTGCTGTGAGGGGTTGTCCTTGCCTGCAGCAGTCCACCACCAGCTCCTTAGTTTTCCTCGCGTTGATCTGGAGGCAGTTCCGATGGCACCAGTCCACAAAGTCCTGGATAAGCCCTCTGTACTCAGCTTCATCTCCGTTGCAGATGAGGCCGACGATCGCAGAGTCGTCAGAGAACTTCGGTAGATGGCAGTGTGTTGTGTTGTGTGAGAAGTCCACAGTATAAAGGGTGAACAGGAAGGGAGCCAAAACCATTCCTTGGGGAGCCCCCGTGCTACCGATGATTGTGTCAGACACACAGTCCCGGGTTCTCAAAAACTGTGGCCGGTTTGTGAGGTAGTCCAGGATCCATGATGACAGGTGCTGGTCCACCTCTGCGCACAGCAGCTTGTCCTTCAGGATCATCGGTTGGATGGTAATGAAAGCACTGGAGAAGTCAAAGAACATGATCCTCACCACATTCCCGGGCTTCTCCAGGTGGGACAGAGAACTTTAAAGGAGGAAGATCACCGCATCCTCCACCCCAATGCCATGCTGGTAGGCGAACTGGAGTGGATCCATCGCTGGTCCCACCAGGGGGCGGAGGTGAGCAAGGAGCAGTCTCTCCAGGGTCTTCATCATGTGGGACGTCAGGGCCACTGGTCTGTAGCTGTTCAGATCTTTGGGGTGGGAAGTCTTTGGTACAGGTACCACACAATATGCTTTCCACAGCTGTGGTACCCTCCCCAGCTTCAGGTTCAGGTTGAAGATGTACTCCACAATCCCACACAGCTGGTCTGCACAGGACTTGAGCTTTGCGCTGATGCCGTCTGGTCCCGACGCCTTCCTCGCCTTGACCTTTCTCAGCTCCGTCCTCACCTGGGTTTTAGTGAGGGTCAGGTTGGGGGGCTGTGTGTTGGGAGTGGGGGCAACAGGACTTGATGTCTTCAGAGGCAGCAGCGGTTGTTGTGCAGTCGGAGGGGAGGGCGGTTGGTCAAACCTATTTATTTATTTATTTAGTGAATGCAAAGTCCTCAAGCCAAGCAGTTGCCTCCTGGTTTGCTGTATAGAGGGTGTGTAATCCTCCTTCCAGTCTTTGGAGCGGGCAAGCCTCTATGATGTGTTCCATTGTTTGCTCCTCTCCACATGCGCACAGTGGGCAAGGGCTACTGCCCCATCTGTGAAGGCTGGCCAAGCAGGGGCCATGTCCAGTCCTGAAGCGATTGAGTGTAGACCACTGTCTCCTTGGGAGGTTGGTGCCCGGGACCTGCTAATTGGGGTTTGTCACCAGGTGTTTGTTTGGGACCTCCTTGGTCTCCCATTCCTCTTGCCAAGCTGTCTGGATGGTGAAATCAGCTGGGGGAGGGTTTTTCCAAATCGGCCGTCTGGATGGAAGTCGGGCAGTGGGTGGGGTGTAGATATCTGCATGGATTGGTAAGTGAGGAGAGTCTTTGGCTTTTTGAAGCATCCTTTGATTTAGTGCTGCTCGCCGGATGTGTGTGTGTGTGTGGGGGGGGGGGGGGCTATGTTTGACAGTACAGGGACCCAGGGGAGTGGTGTTAAGCGGATTGTCCCAGTTATGGTTCTCATGGTTGTGTTGAGCTGAGTGTCTACGTGGTGTGTGTAGGATGACCTGCACCAGACAGGGGCACAATATTCTGCTACAGAGTATGAAAGGGCCAGTGCTGAGGTGCGCAGGGTGGAGGCTGCCACCCCCCATTTTGCACCAGCGAGCTTGCAGAGCAGGTTGTTTTGTGCCTTCACCTTAGCAGTCGTCCCCTTTAAATGTTCCTTGAAGGATAGGGTCCTGTCAAGGGTCACTCCAAGGTAGGTTGGATTCGAGGCATGCTTAAGCTTGAGTCCGCTCAGGTGGATGTTTAGTTCTCTGGCAGCTTTTACATTGTGGAGATGGAATACACTGGAGACGGTTTTTGCTGGGCTTGGTTTTAGGTGCCAGGTTTTGCAGAACTGGTCCAGTTTGGCAAGATCTTCCGTGAGCACCCGTTCCAGTGTAGCATCATCTCACTTTGGCTCAGCAATAATTATTTTTCTGCTTAAAGACATTTTTGTTTCATCCAGGAATAATGCAAAGAAATGGATTTTCTTCCCCCAGGCCACAGCTGAAATCTCCTTTTGTTAAAACCAGCCTAAGGAATTTCCCCAATGTCCGGCTGCACTTTTATTGCCCCCATAAAACCTACACAGATCCACGACTCAGTTAATTTCCTTAAACTATGAAAACGCTGGATTTAAACAACTTTAAAGTACATTATTACAAACTCAATTCTAAACCTTCATTCTTTTCAGGACTATGAAAATGCAGATGGACTCTGATGTTTTTTTTTGATGTGGAAAATCAATAATATGTGTGAAATGCATTAATCTGTGATTTTATATACAGCATGGTATGTTAAATGAATGTTTATTCCTGCATGTTGATTTAGAAGCACTGCTTATAAGATACACTAAGGTTAGTTTAGTTATACATAAGTGTGTAACAGTACATTCCAATGTATTTAAAACTGTGTATTCCTGTGGACTGATATCATGTGTCACCAGTCTTCATAGAACCCCAGCTTCTTCATCCTATTGGTCCCTCACAGACAAGGCCTGTTATTGGACTAAAGGTTCATCGAGCCCGCCCACGAAGGACGCTCATTGGCTGAGGTTCCGGTCAGGCTAGAATCCCGCAAAACTCAACAGAGCTTATAAAAGGGAGAGAGAGACTCTGTTTCAGCCCTTTTTGCCTTTTTGTCAGACACCACTCTCTTTCTGCTCCGGATTCTCTTTTCGCCTGCTCCCTTCTTTCTGATCTCCTCCATTGTCTACACACAGCAAGGGAGAACAAAGGACCACATGGCGCTTTTCTGAACACAGCAGATAATTTGTTTATGTAACTTTGTATTTTCTTCTTCTCTTAAATGCCTAGGAATTCCTTTTTCTTTGAGCTCAATTCTTAATCGGAGTCAAACTCCAATTCTTAATTTATCACTTTTTGTTAAACTTTCTGTAAACCGCCGTTTGTTTAATTTTAAGGTAAACTTTAATCTTGACTTTATTTTTATAATATTTTTCTTGACCAAGCACCTCCCAAAACTATTTTTATCTAAAGTCCGAAAGTTTCTTTTCTAATTTGAAATCGGATTAGATATCTCTTAATTATTACCGAAGACCTCTTGAAGAAAGACGCAGCTCCCACATAACGTGCAGCTGTAGGATCAACACACAGCTGTCCCACATCACTCTGAAGAGACGTCGGCACCATCTGGCTAAGACCCGTTTCAACTGTGGGTCATGCAGCCCAGAATCCAGCCTCCTTCGACCGCTTGAATCTAAAGGTCGAGCTGTGAACCCTTGAAGTATCTGCTGGCAGATATTTCCCTCACATCCACAAAGTCTTGGGCTGAAAAAGGACGACAGAACTGCCATCACTGAGGATCACGTGAGCTGAAAAAACTTTAATTCATCTGCTGAATTAAACTTGAGGTTCGGTACTAATTTATATATCTAATCAGATGCAAATTAAGAAGCCCTTAACATAACTCTCCTTTTCATTAAAATTCCGTTTTTATTTTCTTAAGATTAATTTAGGACTTTTTCATAATTAGCAAACTTTCTCCATAAATTTGCGTTGTTTTTGATAATCTGTTAACTCAAACTGATAGAAATTCGTTTCTCAGTTTAACCCTGGTTCCGAAAATATTGACATTGTTAATCTATCATTTACAAGATTGATTTTATGATTAATGAAATTATTTCGATGTCTATTAATCATTTTGTTTAATAAATATTTAAAAATGAGAAGTTGTTGGGAATTTATTTCATTCTGAGTCTGTTTCAAGCCCAGGTATCGAATTCACGGAAAATTTTTGAGACTGATTATTGATTAATTTATTGAGTGATCAAACAGGTATAAAGTGAAATTAAAGATCAAATTGCTTCTTAAAGATAGAAGCTGGTGCCCCTTACGAGTGTTATTAGCTTTTCTGATGTATATGAAATGAGATTTGAGCTCAGATTCCAATACATCAATATAAATTAAATAATTCATACCTGATCATATTTATTATTTATTAATATTCCCATATTTTACGTTACATATATTGGTGCCCCGTGTGAGGCTTGGTTGAACTTGAAACGACTCAGAAGGAAATTAATACATAAGCTTGTGTGTGATTTTGGTCAATTTTAACTCACAAAGGTGGTTCATTGTCTGCAGCCAGTCTATTGTCTGTCTCTGTGTCACCAGGGGGAGGGGGTGAATTCGCCCCCCTGATTACTCCTGATAACTGCTGTGTGTCTGCTGACCAAGGTGGGGGTGAAGACCCCCACTGCACCCTAGTCAGTTTAGTTTTTGTTGTTTAATGCATGCTTAAAAGTGATTACACGCTGAATAATTAAAATAGGCCTGGAAACAAAATAGCGAAGAAATCCTATTTGTTTTCCCCGTTATTTCAACACCCCACAGGCGAAGCAAACCCTTGGGATTTAATTGAATTAACCATTGTATAAACTTGTTGAATAAAGTTTAGGGAGACTGAAGTTTTCCCGCCTTTGGAAAGCAAGGCGTAGTTTTATGGACTGAAGCTTGAGCTCTGCATCCACGTGGCACGTGCACGCTCAGTCGCGCACGGGACCGTCAAGCTGTGCATGACGCGCATGTGTAGATCGGCTCAGCAACGCCATCTTAAGTCTAGGTAGAGTTCCCTGTAGCCGCCATTTTGAGTAGAGATCCTTGACTCCTTGCGACGTCATTGGGTTTCCTCTTCTGGAAGTGCAGACGAAAACTGCCTCCATCTTGTGGTGAAACATAGGGACTACAATTTTATTTAAACTTATAATCTTTAAAGACGATTTATAACCAAATTAAGTCTTCAAAGTAACTTCAAAGCCGTTCATATTATTCGGAATAAACTAAATTTAACACTAATCCAAACTTTTATGCCAAGAATAAAAGGAAAAGGACCTGTTGGCTTCTGAAAGTTTTTTCTCAGGGGTGGAATCCCACTCATTACATAGATACCTATAGCAGGAACATATACAAACACTCCTATTGTATTTAATCACTTATATAACCACATATTATGATCTTTTAAGCTAAAAGCAAACATGTTTACACACTTTTAAGCAAAAAGTTACAAACTTTGAAGCTATATGTGTGCTTATTTTGCTGTTTTTAAATGTGATATGGTGTGATTCCCTTCTCACAGAAACCCAGTTTTAGATTAAGGATTCTAATGCTGATGTTTAGTCAAGAGTAACATTAAAGTAGGATTAATCCTGTGCATTTTGACAAATTTACAGACTTATTGAATATTTATAATTTTTCCTCTTTCTCAAATTTAGGAAACCACATCAAGCAATTAACACTTAAGAGAAGCTCTAGGTGTTATTTAAATTCACTGTATCATTTCTGATTAATGCTTTCTCTACAGGAAAAGAAAAACACTTAACCAACCAGCATAATTTTCAAATTTTTCCCAGGATTTAAGAAAAAGTCAAAAAGGTGCAAACATTGATTATTCTGTAAATAAGAAATTTATAGATCACAATCAAGACAGATCACTATTGGCTTCAATCCTAAGAAATCCTTGGACACCAAATATTCAAACAATTCACTTGTTTCTAATTTGTAAATATTTTAAACATTTAATGCTTCAAAGGAAAATAGGCTTTAACAAATAAAACCAAAGGAAAGCCTTAACTTTAAAAAGAAGTGGAAACTTATAATCTTAAATCTTTAAAGCATTTAGCCTCTTTTGCTTTTGGATTTCTTTTGTAAATAAAATCCTCACCTTCAAAGTGACATTCTGCAAAATTCCAAAGCTAGTTATTGATGACAAATTCCAATACTAGACTTTGAAAATCAAAGGAAAGAAGTCAATCCACACAATTGAAATTTCAGTTTTGTTTTGCGAAACAAATTCAAACCAATTTCAATTCAACTTTATTTAACAACATAGTTTCAACGAACGAATTAATTGAAGCATTTCTACATTTCTAAATAATTTCAAAATTCTATTTCCCATCCTGCAAGCCTACAAGTTGAAACAAATTCTAAAGGAACTTCCAACCATCACGGTTGCAAAATAAAACACTCAAGGTTAAACCTTGTTGAACAAATTTAAGAAGAATCAACCAGTTGAATTTTATTTTTAAAAGCTAAATAACAACAACGGTCAAACATGAATCATCAGACAACCGACCAATTTACCAAACTGGATGACCTTCAAACAACATTGGAAGCATGGACTTCTAATTTAATTTCTAGCTTCACAACACGGGTCAAGGAAACACAGCCCGAAGAATTGGAGCAACTCACTGAAGAACTTTTGAATGAACACACTGAAAAACCACCAGAAGGCAAGGACCTCACCAGTGTGTTAGGTAAGTTTGCGCTAACATTAGTCGCAAGATTAAAAGTAGCCGAGAACGAGCTAGCAAATCAACAAACAACGATCCTATCTCTCCAAGAAGAGAACGAGACACTTTAGGAAAATTTGGAACAATCTCAAGAGGAGAATGACAAAACTCAAAACCAACTGGATGAAGCGTTACAAGATTTGAACCGTGCAGAGTCAGAAAAGGAACGGTTGATGCATAACAATGACGTGCTTCACCAAGACAACAATGAACTTGAAGATGCCCTTCAAGACACAAAGAAGGAACTCAGAAGAGTTGAAGGTCAACTTGAAAATGTGAAGAAGGATTACAAGGAATGTCAACTGCTCCTAAAGGAAAGACATGAACACTGGGACATCCACCGCGCTCCCTCGCCCGATTCCTGTTTCGAATACGGACGACCGCGTGGACAGCGTGCGTGTGCCCCTTCAGACCGCGACCTTGACAAGATCGCGCGAAATATCACCAAATTTGATCCAGGACCTACGGGTTCACCTGATGCCAAAGTCTATTTACAGGACATTGATTACTACCTGCGTAAGTATCCTGATGCTACAACAGACGATCGCATCTATCTGATTAAACTAACATCTAACAGGTCAGTATCAAAATTCATAGACAGACAGCCGACAAACATCAAAGCAGACTACATGCTGCTCCGCGAAGCCATCGAAAAGGAGTTCTCCGACGACTGCCTACAAGCAGGGCTAACCGCAGCCCTAGCCGTGAAGCAAGGACGCTCAGAGCCAACACAAGCCTACTACCAGAGACTCCTACTTGCATATTTTGGATCTCAGAATACACCAGGGATGGAAGAAGACCACAATTTCAAGACCCTCTTCATCCAAAACCTCCATCCCACTGTGAGTCATTACCTGGGAGTTACAGCTAACCCAAGGTCAAACTCAATAAGTCAGCTGAGAGAGTTTGCACACTATGCGTTCCAAAAACAGCAACAAAGTCGCAACAAGCACGCTGAGCCTGCCACAGTGCTAGCTATTAGCGATGCATCTAATACCTTGAAGTTGGAAGGAGCTCCTCGCTCTACTCCACCTCCTACACCGCGAGTACACCAACAGCCGAAGCATTTTCCCAAGCAACCTCAGCAAGGTCAAAACCAAACTAGGTCCTCTGGATACCACTTTGGACCAACTTTGCGAAAACCCGACTACCGTCGTAGACCATATCCGAGGGCTAGGTCACGAGAACACGATACGGAATACCATGATGACAGATACCGATACGAAGACACGCGTAACCGCGACAAATGGTCTCCATCCCATCACAGAAGCTCAGAAGCAGAGACCTATCACAAACCTTGGAAGGAAGAAGAAACTCCTACATTCAGTCGAGAAGCTATTGAAATTGTCCAACACCTCCTAGCAGAGATTCAAAGCAACAAAGAGAATAAAACTGCTAACATTCTAGCCATATCAGCAGTGCCAACTCAAAACAAGCGTTCCAAACGAAGGAAACGCAAGAAGAAAATCCCTCATGCAAATGAGGAAGGACTAAAGGACTCAACGCAGTCCAGTGCTGTTATGGCAGCCCAACCACAGGTCACAGACCACTCCTCTAATGACATTTCGCAACTCTGTGTCGAACCACCGGTTCCACAATTCCTATGCGATTTAAACGAGAGGGGGGTGGCACGGAAATTCTACCTCCCACTGACCCTTGAAGACATGGTGTGTCAGGACGCTGTTTTAGACACCACTGCTGACATCACTCTCATGTCACACACCCTTTTTGACAAACTACGTGTAGCCGCGAACCGCGCTAACAAACATTTGAAACTGGAACCCTGTTCATTAGCTGTGCGACCATATGCGCTCACTAAAACAACCCTGTTGGGCGTATCGCTACTAAACATGTCCATTGGACCCATGACCTTGACACATCCGGTCTACGTGTCCAAACTTGACGCCATTCCATTACTTGTTGGCAAAGACCTACTGAACCGTTTTGAGCCACTGATTGATTTCAAGAACCTCAAACTATGGGCTCAAACGCAACACCCTCACCCATTTGACCCAACAAGAACAACTGAATCACAGTGCTTTGTTCTAAACACTTTGGACACCCCAAGTCTCACACAACTAGCACTGTTGGAACAACTGCAACCGAGTGAAAGCGACCGCCAAGACCAAGGTGAGTACTGTCCACGAGAAGTCAAAAGTCACCTTCAAATACAAGGTCAAGCCAAACACTCAAATGATCTTGAAAACTCAATGGCCGAGCAGAAAACCCCAAACGGCCCTCTTAAAACCCTTGATACCCATGATTCAATGGTGGTGTCACATTTTGAAACCCTCCCACCCGCCCATGAGGCCTGCATGGTCACAAGAGCCGCACCAACCGGCTCTCTAGACCCTCTGAAATCTCAAGTTTTTGCAACAACGAACCCAACTTTTGCAAACGCAAGGCGCACAGTCACTCAACCGTGCAACCAAATGATCCATGAAACCGTCAAACACCGGTCAGTTAAAACGGTACATGCGCTACCCGCATCTAAACCCTATAACATACCAAAATTGAAACCACTTCATGCGACACAATCTTCTCTGCAGCTATGCAATGGCACTCCTGATAATGCTTCCGACGAACCATCATCGCCACCGCTCAGAGTTCCTCGAAACCAGAGGGGGGTGATGACTGCCAATGCCCATAAAACTCCAGCTGCAGAGCACAAAAGCGTCAAAACGACATACAAAGCTCCCAAGGCTGTATGCCAAAACCATTCGGACCAATTCGCCAAACGACAGAAAGCGTATAACGATCAAAAACTCTTGCATGACAAACTGCGAAGGGGGGACAAGATCTTCCACCCCACATTTGTACCACAGACACCTGAAATAAATTTACAGGAAAGGAAAATCACTCCTAAATTCCTGCCCAAGTGGATGAATCCACACATTGTCACCAACAAACTTTGGCCACTCAAGAGCCAAACCCAGGACCCCATTTTCAAATGGGCTCACCAAAATCAGAGCAACCTTTACCAAAACCCCATGGGACTTGTCGGGTACAACACTGTCAAAGTAAGTCCATAAATAAGATTAAAACCAAACCTACGTCTGAGAAATAACTGTAGCTAACTACTAGCCTCAGGTACACTCAGTCAAATTTCTCCAATCAGTTAACTGCATCAAAACCTCCAGAAAGGAAAGGGTATATTAAAACCAAATTAGCCCTTAAACAAATTTCAAAGACCTCTGTAAAATCTAATAAACTTCAATCAACTTACTATTACCAAATAGTATACACAAGACATTCAACACCATTAGCTTGAGCTAATAATCTTAAAACTCCCATCAAAGGTGAAAAACAAGCACAAGGTTTAGAGTTCAATCTCTATCTCTACTCTGTAATTTCCCAGTTTTGGGATCAATAAAGTACATCCATCTAAAAGAAATCATTTCACCTCTAAGAGGAATTTTCATTTGCCAACCAGGTATCTAAAGAAAGATCAACAAGAAGATTAAGATCCAAAACCACTCACTTTTGTTTGCTGAGATGATGGCCCTCCTGTTTATCAGTTTAGCCATCTGCCTAGCAATCACACCCACTGTTACCCAGTCAGAATTGGGCCAAGCCAAAACGAAAGGTCAAAGATCCTCGGATGGACTCTTAATAACAGCCTCATTGTTAGAGCCTTTAGTTAACCTTAGCATGCCCACTGTTAACTCGGTCAACACCGCTAAACCGATACGCCAGGTTGTCAAACCACAAATGGTTACCAAAATCTTACAAGACACTGTGTTGGTTTTGAATGCTTGCTCAGAAGCTTCAGTCAAACTCAACAAGGTCTTGAACTCTTTGCTCTTTGTGTTAAAGGTTGACTATGCTCACACACAGCCAATGTCTGTTACTCTCAGAAGTAGCTAGAAACATTAGCTTTTCAGTTAACGCTTTAGCAATGAATATGCTCTCTCATCATATCCTTTTTGCAGTAAATCCAAATTTACTTCTCATTGCCATCCAAAGAATGATAACGACATGCTATGCCCACTCAGTTTTTCTGAACAAAAGCCTCAAACACCCTATGATTTGGACATCTATGGAACCATGGTTTAGTCTAACTAAACAAATTCAATTTGAACCTCCTTGAGTCACCTCAATATTGATTAGTCTGAATCTACCTCAAATATGAAAGAATTTTATTTTTGCTTTTGACTAAGATTTTTGGATACATGCTTGTGTATATACAAATAATCCTTTATACTTTATTTAGATTTTATGCACATTTAAACTGTTTTTGAAATTTTTACTAGATATTTTTCAGCAAACCCAAAACATTTATATCAAGTATGTCAAAACCCATATACTTCTAGTTCATTTTTTTTTACAGGCTTATACAGAACTTTAGTATATCCTAGACAATTATACAATGTTTATATTTGGTCATGCCAAAATTATTTTTGAAATTTCCAGAAGTTTTTCAAAAAAACCCAAATTTAAGAACCTACACTTTGGAATAGATACTGTTTACAAGCTTAAGAATTACTGACATCAGAACTTTAGTTCAGCATTTGGATCAAGCCTCGCCAAATTGGGATTTGATGCCTAGGATTGCTATCAACGCTGAATCAACGTCACCATTGCTACCAGAGGGGGGACTGTAGCATCATCTCACTTTGGCTCAGCAATAATTATTTTTCTGCTTAAAGACATTTTTGTTTCATCCAGGAATAATGCAAAGAAATGGATTTTCTTCCCCCAGGCCACAGCTGAAATCTCCTTTTGTTAAAACCAGCCTAAGGAATTTCCCCAATGTCCGGCTGCACTTTTATTGCCCCCATAAAACCTACACAGATCCACGACTCAGTTAATTTCCTTAAACTGTGAAAACGCTGGATTTAAACAACTTTAAAGTACATTATTACAAACTCAATTCTAAACCTTCATTCTTTTCAGGACTATGAAAATGCAGATGGACTCTGATGTTTTTTTTTTGATGTGGAAAATCAATAATATGTGTGAAATGCATTAATCTGTGATTTTATATATATATGCATGGTAATGTTAAATGAATGTTTATTCCTGCATGTTGATTTAGAAGCACTGCTTATAAGATACACTAAGGTTAGTTTAGTTATACATAAGTGTGTAACAGTACATTCCAATGTATTTAAAACTGTGTATTCCTGTGGACTGATATCATGTGTCACCAGTCTTCATAGAACCCCAGCTTCTTCATCCTATTGGTCTCTCACAGACAAGGCCTGTTATTGGACTAAAGGTTCATCGAGCCCGCCCACGAAGGACGCTCATTGGCTGAGGTTCCGGTCAGGCTAGAATCCCGCAAAACTCAACAGAGCTTATAAAAGGGAGAGAGAGACTCTGTTTCAGCCCTTTTTGCCTTTTTGTCAGACACCACTCTCTTTCTGCTCCGGATTCTCTTTTCGCCTGCTCCCTTCTTTCTGATCTCCTCCATTGTCTACACACAGCAAGGGAGAACAAAGGACCACATGGCGCTTTTCTGAACACAGCAGATAATTTGTTTATGTAACTTTGTATTTTCTTCTTCTCTTAAATGCCTAGGAATTCCTTTTTCTTTGAGCTCAATTCTTAATCGGAGTCAAACTCCAATTCTTAATTTATCACTTTTTGTTAAACTTTCTGTAAACCGCCGTTTGTTTAATTTTAAGGTAAACTTTAATCTTGACTTTATTTTTATAATATTTTTCTTGATCAAGCACCTCCCAAAACTATTTTTATCTAAAGTCCGAAAGTTTCTTTTCTAATTTGAAATCGGATTAGATATCTCTTAATTATTACCGAAGACCTCTTGAAGAAAGACGCAGCTCCCACATAACGTGCAGCTGTAGGATCAACACAGAGCTGTCCCACATCACTCTGAAGAGACGTCGGCACCATCTGGCTAAGACCCGTTTCAACTGTGGGTCATGCAGCCCAGAATCCAGCCTCCTTCGACCGCTTGAATCTAAAGGTCGAGCTGTGAACCCTTGAAGTATCTGCTGGCAGATATTTCCCTCACATCCACAAAGTCTTGGGCTGAAAAAGGACGACAGAACTGCCATCACTGAGGATCACGTGAGCTGAAAAAACTTTAATTCATCTGCTGAATTAAACTTGAGGTTCGGTACTAATTTATATATCTAATCAGATGCAAATTAAGAAGCCCTTAACATAACTCTCCTTTTCATTAAAATTCCGTTTTTATTTTCTTAAGATTAATTTAGGACTTTTTCATAATTAGCAAACTTTCTCCATAAATTTGCGTTGTTTTTGATAATCTGTTAACTCAAACTGATAGAAATTCGTTTCTCAGTTTAACCCTGGTTCCGAAAATATTGACATTGTTAATCTATCATTTACAAGATTGATTTTATGATTAATGAAATTATTTCGATGTCTATTAATCATTTTGTTTAATAAATATTTAAAAATGAGAAGTTGTTGGGAATTTATTTCATTCTGAGTCTGTTTCAAGCCCAGGTATCGAATTCACGGAAAATTTTTGAGACTGATTATTGATTAATTTATTGAGTGATCAAACAGGTATAAAGTGAAATTAAAGATCAAATTGCTTCTTAAAGATAGAAGCTGGTGCCCCTTACGAGTGTTATTAGCTTTTCTGATGTATATGAAATGAGATTTGAGCTCAGATTCCAATACATCAATATAAATTAAATAATTCATACCTGATCATATTTATTATTTATTAATATTCCCATATTTTACGTTACACCAGTGACTCAAAGTCTGGTGCTTGGAGTGCCAAACAGATGTCGTCTGCATAGATGAATTTGTGGGATTTTGTAGTGGGCAGGTCGTTTATGTAGAGGTTGAACAGGGTTGGAGCTAGAACTGAGCCTTGTGGGAGTCTGTTTTTCTGTGTTCTCCATGCGCTTGTGTTCTGACCGAGGTGGACTCTGAACCTTCGGTTGGTCAGCAGGGTTTTTATAATTACTGTTGCTCAGGCAGGGATCGCCTTTGTAAGTTTCAGGAGGAGGCCTTTGTGCCGGACCGCATCATAGGCGGCTGTAAGATCGAGAAAAACAGCCCCTGTCTTCAGTCTGCTCTCGAAGCCATTTTCGATGAAGGTGGTTAGGGCCAGTACTTGTTCTCCTGTGCTGCGGTCCTTGCGGACCTTTCTCAGACACCATAACCATTGGTGGCTTCCATATTGTCAATGTGTACAAGCCCCCTAGTGCCAACTGGGATCTGCAGGTCTTACCCACCCCACCCCACCCTGCCATCTATGTGGGGGACTTTAACAGCCATCACCCTGACTGGGGGTACCCAGCAGTGGATAGTGACGGGGGGGTACTTTCAGACTGGGCATCTAGAAATGATCTCGCTCTGATACACAACCCCAAACAAAGAGGAACCTTCCACTCTGCTAGGTGAAAGAAGGACTATTCTCCTGACCTGTGCTGGGTTAGCTCTTTGAATGGAATGCCATATCCTACACAGATCCTCATTCTTGACGATTTTCCACACAGCCAACACTGGCCCCTGCTTGTACACATTGGCCTACAACTTCCAGTCATAAACAGCTCAAGGAAGATGCGCTGGAACTTCCGCAAAGCCAACTGGAAGAAATTCAGTGAAACCCTGGATCGGAGTGCTGTTACCATCCCACTCCACACCATCACTGTAGATGAAGCATACAACCGCTTCTGCAGCGCAATCCTCAAGGCTGCTCACACTGCAATCCCATGAGGCTACCGACCCCTCTATGCCCCATGCCTGGACGGAGAAAGCGCTGCCCTCCTACAATCCTATCAAACATCAGCGGACCCAGAGATAGCAGACCATCTCATTGAATCGCTAAGTACAGCCCGGCGAAAGAAATGGGAGGAGACAGTTGCTGACCGGAGTTTTATCCACTCTAGCAGGAAATATTGGAGCCTCATCCGTCGCCTAGGAACTGCACAGAAGCCCCCTAGCCAAAGCCGAGCATCTGTCACACCCAACCAAGTTGCATCCCACCTACTGACCATCGCCAAAGCACCCCAAGACAAAGACACCAGAAGAGCAGTTACAACTGAGCTAAAAAAACACCAAAAAATGCCCGTAGAGGAAACGAACCCTGAACCCTTCGAGGCTGCTGAACTGGAGAAAGTCCTACAGGGCCTGAAATGTGGAAAGGCAGCAGGATACGACAACATCTTCCCAGAATTCATGAAAAATCTTGGCCCCCGAGCCCTAACCTGGTTGACACAACTCTACACAAGGATCATACAAACAAACTAGATCCCAAAGAAATGGCGGCCAGCAAAGGTCATTGCCATACCAAAACCTGGCAAAGACCACAAACTACCAGCAAGCTACTGCCCAATCTCCCTACTCAGCGTTCCTTATAAAATCATGGAGCGCCTAATACTGCAACGTATTTCCCCAGGAATAGAGGAAGTTCTAAGTGTGGATCAAGCAGGTCAAACCTATTGAAAAACAGATTCAGATTGTTCGCCCACTCCCTGCCCCCCGTGGCCTGGGGGGAGGTATTCTGGAGCCCAGAGATGGTTTTAAGGTTTCTCCAGACCCCGCTGATCTGTTGCAGCTTGTTCTCCATCTTCTTCCTGAAGCCATCCTTGCCTTCTCTGATCTTTCTCCTCAGCTCCCTCTGTACAGACTTCAGCATCTCCCTGTTCCCCGACCTGAAGATCCTCTTCTTCTCTCTCAGAAGTGTTTTTATCTCAGGGTTGATCCAGGGTTTGTTGTTCGAGCAACACCGTATGGTCTTGGTGGGAACGGTGTTGTCCACACAGAAGCTGATGTAGTCCGTGTTGGTGTGAGTGAGGCCATTGATGTCCTCACCATGTGGATCGCAGCGCTGCTCCCAGGCGGTGGTTTCAAAACAGCCCTTTAGAACGAATATGAGAGTAAGTGAGAGTGAGGGGGTGATGAATGGAGGTGGTGATGGTGGGTCAGTTTTGTGCGGTGCTTTGCGTGTCGGGTGGCATCTTGGGGCGCCTGCAGTGGTCTGCTGATCAGTAGCTTGGGTGGGCGCTGGGGGTGGGGGTCAGCTTTTTGGGCCACGGTTGCCCTGAGGTGGGTTGGCGGGAAGGTGGCCGCTGCCGGGCGCTTGTGCGCATTCAGGCTTGCTGTATCTGCTTCACAGCTGCCTTAAGAGATAAGGGTGAATGAGGGGTGAGATTGAACGGGTTCAGGAGTGAGAGAGAATGGGTGGGTCCAGGTGAATGAGAGTGAGGGAATGCATGTGGGTGTGTGTGGGAGCATGTGGGTGTGAAGGTGTGGGGAGGGGTGTGTCTGCGAGTTGGGAGGTGCTGGATTGAGGGGGGTAGTGCCCCTCGGCTATGTGGGCTCCCCTGGGGGGGGGGGGACTTCTTTGGGCATGGAGGTCCCCGGGGTGTGCGGCGGTGGCGCTGGGGGGGAGACAGACCTGCTGTGGGGGTGCCTGGGGGGGCTCGCACCGGGGGGCACTGGCCAGTCTCTGGCCCGGAGGGTGGGGTCGCTGGCCTCCTGGCGCCTGGGGCCCGGGGGCGGGCGTTGGCCCCACTGGGGGGGGGTGGGGGGTTGGCGGGTCTTGGGGTGGGGGCCGGCTGCGCCGGCTGCCTGGCCTCCCTTGATCGTCCCTCTGGGTGTGGATGCCTGGCTTTCCTGGGGCTTGTTGACCTCAGACATTTGTGCCCTGTGGGTCTGGTTGCGCTTCCTTGCCTGCTCCAAGTTCTTGGGGGGAGGGCCTCTGCGACCGGCCCCCTCTTCGTATGTTTCCTGACAAACCACTCACGTGCACACACTTATTTTGTGCACACACTCATATATACGCACACTCACAAGTGTCTCCTTTAACAGGTGCGGAAACCAGACTCATTTTGAGACATCTTCAGTGGAAGAAGCAGTTTGTCTTCTGTTTGTTTTAGTTGTTGGTTTGTTTGTCTTTTTGTATGTTCCCCTCCCTTTTCTTTCCCCCTCCACACACTTCCTTTCCCTATTCCCCTTCCTGTTGGGTCCTCCATGGGTAAAATAATTAAAATAAATTATTAAAAGTTATTACAGAAGGAGTTGACAACAATATACAGTACATAGGTACTCTATAAGCTTCTGTTGGCAAAGTAAATCTGTTTTTGTCATAAACCTGGGTTTGGCAGTCCGAAACCCAGTTCTGACCCATGGATATTTTGGCCCGCTTCTCCATTTATTTTCCATCAGGCACTTCAGGGAGTCCTTTGGGTCCTCGCTCCCTGACAGCTCGGGCACGCCCCCTCCCCCTGTCAGTATCGCCAGCTGATCCTCATTATTGGGTGTTTCGCACACATACACGCACGCACTTCATTCATTCCCATTCACACGCTCATTCACTCACTTATGCAAACATGTTTCCAATTATATCCAGCCCACGCTCAGTCACACTGGCGGTGTGATTGAGCGACATATTGTCGCCCTTCGACTACTCTCTCCAAACCTTCTCTCTGTGATCCCACGAGTTTGTCGGCACCAGAATTTGGTCGCCCGAGGGGAGAGGAACTTAAACGCTGTGTTAGTAGGAAGAGACCATCAGAGCATTGAGATTCATATAAAGCAGTGTGTACCTCCGTGTATGCTATTACCTTCATTACACTGTCAGCCTGCTTCACCTTCATCTACCGGACTGCATGTCCATGTTTGTCTTTCACCCCGTGCCGACTGCAGCTCAGCGGCACTAATCATTCCCTTTGCCGGGGAGTAGAGCATCCAGGAGGCATCCCTGTATGTCTGGTGGCCTTAAATCATTCTATCCAATGTTCTGTGCATATCACGACTGTTTGCTGGACTTACTATTTTGGGGTTTTGTTAATACATTGCACGAATCTACTCCTGCGGTTGGGTTTTTCATTCCTCCCTTGGTGTGCTGCATAATGGCGCACCAGGGATTATAACAGAATGCTCTGACGAGCAAGAAAAAACCCAGCGGAGTAGAGGTTCATTTTTTCTTTTTCTTTTCACCCTCTTTTTTTTTTTCCTCTCTCCTCCCGAACAACAACATGGTGGTCCGGACGGACGAGGAGCAAAGAGCACAGGACCTCCTGGAAGAAGCGCTCTTCCCCACTCAGTGGCCGAAGTTCCCCGAAGACGTTGTGTGGGCACGGCTCGTCGCTGAGGATGTAAGGTGGCGTCATCCCGGCTTCCGGATCATTCCTAGGGTGGATGCCATCCGTTCCTTCTTTTTTCCCCAGCCAGACGCAGAACTGGAGTCTTTCTCCCATCGGAAGAAGCACTCCCGGCCGAAGAAGACATTATCCTCCCGCGGCTCGCCTGCTCCTGTGTCATCCCTACAGTCTGGGTACGTTTCATCCCCTGATGCGATGACGGAAGAGGAAACACAGGGAGTGATCGCATTAATAGACCGCCAGATCGAAGAGAAACGTGCAGTGAGGAGAGAAGACGCCTCGGAGGCTGCTGGGAACATCCAGGGCCAGGAGAACAGGAAAGTTTTACCTCATTTCACCCTCACTGTTGATGAACAATATTGCCTTCCTATTGGTCAGGAGACTTGGGGTTTGCAGTCCGCCGAGTGCTCCTCCCCAGCAGCATATTGTCGCCCTTCGACTGATCTCTCCAAACCCTCTCTCTGTGCTCCTACGAGTTTGTTGGTGCTGGATTCTCGTTGCTCAAAGGAGAGTAACCAGAGGTCCTTGAGGGTTCAGTGCGAGGACCAGCGGTAAGGCCATCCCCGGCCGCCACGTCTGGAGACTCCATTGTCCTACTGGAGGACTTCAATGCGCACATGGGCAACGAAACCTGGAGGTGGGTGATTGGGAGGAACAACCTGCCCGATCTGAACCCGAGTGGTGTTCAGTTAATGGATTCCTGTGCTAACCACAGTTTATCCATAGCGAACACCATGTTCAAGAATAAGGGTGTTCGTATGTGCACCTGGCATCAGGACACCCTAGGTCGAAGGTCGATGATCAATTTTGTTATCGTGTCATTAGACCTATGTCTTGGACACTCGGGTAAAGAGAGGTGCAGAGCTATCAACTGATCACCACCTGGTAGTGAGTTGCATCCAATGGCAGGGGAGGATGCCATTCAGACTCGGTAGACCCAAACATATAGTGAGGGTGTGCTGGGAACGTCTGGCTGAGGCCCCTGTCTGGGAGGTCTTGAACTCCCACCTCCGGAAGAATTTTGACCACATTCCGAGGGAGTCTGTAGACATGGAGTCTGAATGGGCCATGTTCTCCGCCTCCATTGTTGAACCGGCTGCCCAGAGCTGCAGCTGCAAGGTCCTCAGTGCATCTCGTGGTGGCAATCCACGAACCAAGTTGTGGACACCAGTAGTGAGGGGGGCCATTAAGCTGAAGAAGGAGTCCTATAATGCTTGGCTGGCTTGTGGGACTCCTGTAGCAGCTGAGGTGTACCGGCAGGCCAAGCGAAGTGCAGCTCAGGTGGTTTCTGAAGCAAAAACTCGGGTATGGGAGGAGATCGGTGAGGCCATGGAACAAGGCTTTCGGTTGGCGTCGACGAGATTCTGGCAAACTGTCTGGCAGCTCAGGAGGGGGAAACAGCTCTCTGTCCACATTGTGTATGGTGCAGATGGGGCGCTGCTGACTTTGACTGGGGACATCATCGGGAAGTGGAAGGAATACTTCGAGGAGTTCCTCAATCCCACTGACACACCTTCCACAGAGGAAGGGGGTGGAGGAGATTCACCATGAGTACCTTTAGGCCCTGGATGTTGTCAGGCCGTCATGGCTAGCACGCCTCTGCAACATTGTGTGGAGGTCGGGGACAGTGCATTATAAGATAAGATAAGATAAGATAAGATAAGCCTTTATTAGTCCCACAACGGGGAAATTCCAGGATTGCAACAGCACAGGGATAGCAACACTCAGAGCAACAATCAGAAGGCAAGAAAAAAAACAAGCAAGCAAGAGCAGCTAATAAACATATGTACGTATTACTATAAAATATATATATATACACACACACACAGACACACAGTGCAGAGCATTGTAGCTGGATGGAATAAATATATGAATATATGAACACACAGTGCAGAGCATTGTAGCTAGATGGAATAAATATGTAAATATATAAACACCCACAGTACGGAGCATTGCAGCTAGGTGGAATAAATATGCAAGTATATAAACACACACAGTGCGGAGCAATGTAGCTAGATGGAATAATATGTAGATATATAAATATATAAACACCCACAGTACGGAGCATTGTAGCTAGATGGAATAAATATGCAAATATATAAACACACACAGTGCAGAGCATTGTTGCTAGATGGAATGAAACAGCATAACCGTCTACTTAGTTATCCTACATGGTATGATTATGTGCCCATACATATTCTCACCCTCCATAGCGACCGGTATGTTCCTAGTTGTATGCCGGAGAGGACCATTGTGTAAGTCTATTGCATCTTTTGCATTCAAAAAACTATTAGTTTGTTACGTCTTTTTGCTATCTCTGCGAGCAGCCCTGCTTAGGTTGTACAGTCTGACAGCCGTTGGTAGGAAGGACCTACGAAACCTCTCGGTTGTGCACCTGGGATGATGTAGTCTGCTGCTAAATGAGCTCCTCAGTGCATTCAGTATGTCCTGCATAGGGTGGAACTCGGACTCCAGCAGAGATGACAGTTTAGCCACCGTCCTTCTCTCTCCTATCTCCTCCATCGGATCAAGGCGCTGCCCCAGGACAGAGCTAGCTTTCTTAATCAGTTTGTTCAGTCTCTTCCTATCTGCTGCAGTAATGCCACTGCCCCAGCAGACCACTCCAAAAGTGATGGCTGATGCCACCACCGTGTCATAGAATGACTTCAGCAGCGCCCCTTGTACACCAAAAGACCTGAGTCTCCTCAGCAGGAACAGCCTGCGCTGTCCCTTCTTGTAGAGTGCATCAGTATTGTGTGACCAGTCTAGTTTATTGTTCAGATGAATACCCAGGTACTTATAGGATGTCACCATCTCGATGTCTGTTCCCTGTATATTTACTGGTACTGTGAGGGGCTGCCCATGCCTGCGGCAGTCCACCACCAGCTCCTTAGTTTTCCTCGCGTTGATCTGGAGGCAGTTCCGATGGCACCAGTCCACGAAGTCCTGGATAAGCCCTCTGTACTCAGCTTCATCTCCATTGGAGATGAGGCCAACGATCGCAGAGTCATCAGAGAACTTCTGTATATGGCAGTGTGTTGTGTTGTGTGAGAAGTCCGCAGTATAAAGAGTGAACAGGAAGGGAGCCAGCACCGTTCCCTGGGGGGCCCCCGTGCTACTGATGATCGTGTCGGACACACAGTCCCGGGTTCTCACAAACTGAGGCCGGTTCGTGAGGTAGTCCAGGATCCATGATGACAGGTGCTGGTCCACCCCTGCGCGCAGCAGCTTGTCCTTCAGGATCATCGGTTGGATGGTGTTGAAAGCACTGGAGAAGTCAAAGAACATGATCCTCACCATATTCCCGGGCTTCTCCAGGTGGGACAGAGAACGGTGAAGGAGGAAGATCACCGCATCCTCCACCCCAATGCCATGCTGGTAGGCGAACTGGAGTGGATCCATCGCTGGTTCCACCAGGGGGCGGAGGTGAGCAAGGAGCAGTCTCTCCAGGGTCTTCATCAAGTGGGACGTCAAGGCCACCGGTCTGTAGCTGTTCAGGTCTTTGGGGTGGGAAGTTTTTGGTACAGGTACCACACAAGATGTTTTCCACAGCTGTGGTACCCTCCCCAGTTTCAGGCTCATGTTGAAGATATACGTCACAATCCCACACAGCTGGTCTGCACAGGACTTGAGGAGCTTTGCGCTGATGCCGTCCGGTCCCGGCGCCTTCCTCGCCTTGATCTTCCTCAGCTCCGTCCTCACCTGGGTCCTGGTCAGGGTCAGGATGGGGGGCTGTGTGTTGGGAGTGGGGGGGTGTTGGTAGAGTGGGGAGTGGGCAGCAGGACTTGATTTCTTTAGAGGCAGCAGTGGTTGTTGTGCAGTCAGGGGGGAGGGCGGTTGGTCAAATCTATTGAAAAACAGATTCAGGTTGTTCGCCCACTCCCTGCCCCCTGTGGCCTGGGGGGAGGTATTCTGGAGCCCCGAGATGGTTTTGAGGTTTCTCCAGACCCCGCTGATGTCGCTCTGTTGCAGCTTGTCCTCCATCTTCTTCCTGAAGCTGTCCTTGCCTTCTCTGATCTTTCTCCTCAGCTCCCTCTGTACGGACTTCAGCATCTCCCTGTTCCCCGACCTGAAGATCCTCTTCTTCTCTCTCAGAAGTGTTTTTATCTCAGGGTTGATCCAGGGTTTGTTGTTTGAGTGACGCCGTATGGTCTTGGTGGGAACGGATTTGTCCACACAGAAGCTGAGGTAGCCCGTGAAGGTGTGAATGAGGCCATCGATGTCCTCACCATGTGGATCGCAGAGCTGCTTCCAGGCGGTGGCTTCAAAACAGCCCTTTAGGGTGTCCATTGTCTCCTCAGACCATAACTCCACAGTGTGCATGGCCGGAGGTTGTCTGTGCACTAGGGGTTTGTACACCGGCCGGAGATGAACCAAGTTGTGATCCGATCTCCCGAGTGGGGGTAGTTGTGATGAGGTGTACGCCTCCTTAGTGTTTGCGTAGAATAAATCCAGTGTTTTATTGTCTCTAGTGTGGCATGTGACATACTGGGTGAACGTGGGTAGAATGGGAGACAGTGAAACATGGTTGAAATCGCCTGAGATGAGGAGAAGAGCATCTGGGTGTTCTGTCTGCAGCCTGCTGGTTACTGAATGGATGACGTCACGTGCTGTCCCAGCGTTCGCCGTCGGATTTGCATAAACAACAATGCAGATCACGTGTGAGTGTTCTCTCGGGAGATATGTAGGCCTCATGCTAACAGCTAGCAACTCAATGTCTTTGCTGCAGTGTCGTTGTTTAACAGTGATATGTCCCGGTCTGCACCAGTTGTTGTTAACATACATGATCACTCCACCGCCCCTAGCCTTGCCACTGTCTGGTGTTCGGTCAGCTCGTATCATGTGAAAACCCTCCAGCTCAATGTTAGCATCTGCTGCTAGTTCAGTTAGCCACGTCTCAGTAAACAAAAGGAGAGAGCACTCCCGGTATGTGCTATCATAACGGGAGATAGCCGCTAGCTCATCTAACTTTCCCAGTATCGACCGTACATTTCCCATGACAACAGATGGAAGGGAGGGTCTGTACCTTATATTTTTTGTCCTCCGCCTTACTCCAGCCCGGCAGCCGCGGCGTTTTCGCCTCAGTTCACTCGGTATGTCGAGTTTTTCCAATGGGACCGGGTGGCGGTTGAATGCTAGCAGCTGTTCTCTGCTGTATCGTATCCTGCTATAGACAGTGGCTCCGTCCACCGGCTCAGGAGACATTTAGGACGATCTGTGTGTCCGTGATATAAGTGGGGTGAAAAAAAAAAAAGACGGATCAAAAGAGAGAGGAAGGGAAAAAGACTCGGAATCGAGCCGCTGTTGCAAAAGGCAGCCGACTCGTGTGGCGCCGAGAGAAAAAAAAAAAAAAAAAAAAAAATGCCATTATGCATGGCAAACTGGCGTGGTGGTTCCTCTCTTCAAGAAGGGGGACCGGAGGGTGTGCTTGAACTTTAGGGGGATCACGCTCCTCAGCCTCCCTGGGAAGGTCTATGCCAAGGTACTGGAGAGGAGGGTCTGGCCAATGGTTGAACCTCGGATTCAGGAGGAGGAATGTGGTTTTCGTCCTGGCTGTGGCACATCGGACCAGTTCTTTACCCTCTCGAGAATACTTGAGGGTTTGTGGGAGTTTGCCAAACCAGTTTACATGTGTTTTGTGGACTTGGAAAAGGTATTCGACTGTGTCCCTCATGGTTTTTTGTGGGGAGTGCTTCAGGAGTATGGGGTATCGGGCTTGTTGTTAGGAGCTATCCGATCTCTATACGACCGTTGCGTGAGTTTGGTTCATATTGCCAACACTTGGTCGGACTCATACCCAGTGAGAGTTGGACTCTGCCAGGGCTGCCCTTTGTCACCGATCCTGTTCATAATTTTAGGCACAGGATTTCTAGGTGCAGCCATGGAATGGAGGGCGTCATGTTTGGTGACCACAGGATCTCCTCTCTACTGTTTGCAGATGATGTTGTCCTGTTGGCTTCATCAAGCAATGACCTACAGGTCTTACTGGGATGGTTTGCTGCTGAGTGTGAAGTGGCTGGTATAAGAATCAGCACCTCCAAGTCCGAGTCCATGGTCATCATCATCATCATAGCAGTCTGTCAGGGGTGACAATGATTGTTTCATTTAGGTCTGATCAGATTCCTTCACGCAGCTCTGTCCTTCGCCCTCCGCTGCCAGGAACTCCTGGCCTTGTTAACCCGGGCGACGTCTGAGCTGGTATGAGTTGCTTTCTGACTGACCATTTAATGAAACTGATTGCAAAGTATTTGAGTACCGCTAGCTTTTGCTGGACTAGCGGCACATTCTTGGCAGATAGTGGTATTATCAGTGGCAAGGACAGGCCAAAACAAACTGACTCCAGTATCTGTTGCAGTGACTGACCAGATGATAGCTTTGTTTATCTCTGCTCTTTGTGTAGTGCATGTCACGATACACTGACTGGCAAAAGTCCACCACAGACCTTGCGACAGATGTGCTTATCTGCCAGGATGTCCAGTCTCACCCCATGTAACTGGGAGTGGTCCAGTAGATGGTCGAGATTATATGTGCATGATTGACACAGGAGCCAGGTATTCCACCCTAAACACGCCACTCCCCATTTCAATGGATACCCCTCAGTCTGAAAAAGGTGGATTGTCCTCTCTGTGTTGGAGACAAGCCCCTGTTCCAAGTGGAGGAGTTTAAGTATCTCGGGGTCTTATTCACAAGTGAGGGGAAAATGGAGCGAGAGATTGACAGATGGATTGGAGCAGCATCTGCAGTGATGCAGACATTGTACCGGTCTGTTATGGTGAAGAAGGAGCTGAGGTCTAAGGCAAAGCTGTTGATTTACCGGTCAATCTACGTTCCTACCCTCACCTATGGTCATGAGCTTTGGGTAATGACCGAAAGAATGAGATCACGGATACAAGGATTGTTGGACTCACCCTTAGAGACAGGGTGAGGAGCTCAGCCATCCGGGAGATTCTCAGTGTAGAACCACTGCTACTCCACATTGAAAGGAGCCAGTTGAGGTGGTATGGGCATCTGATCAAGATGCCTTCTGGACGTCTCCCACTTGAGGTGGGAGACGTGGTCTCGTCCCACTGAAACGAGACCCCGGGGAAGACCCAGGACTCGCTGGGGAGACCATGTCTCCCAGCTGGTCTGGGAACGCCTTGGTATCCTCTCTGAAGAGCTGGAACAGGTGGCTGGGGAGAGGGAAATCTAGGCTTCTCTGTTTGAACTGCTGCCTCCACGACCCGGACCTCCGGAAAAGTGGTAGAAGATGGATGGATGGATATTTGCAAAGTTTTTCCTGTAAATTTAGAACTTTCTTCTGAAGATTTGCAACTTTTTCATCAAAAAATGTTACTTTTTTGCCATAAATTTGCAACTTTGTTTCATAAATTTGACTTCTCATAAATTTTCAAGTTTTTTTTTGTAGATTTACAACTTTTTCCAGTAAATTCTTTTCACCTTTACTTTCACCTTTTTTTCTCATAAATTTGCAATTTTTTTCTCAAAATGTATTTATTTTCTAATTAATTTGCATTTTTTGTGTCTCTTGTTTTCTTATTTGCAGAGAAGTGCAGGGGGAATTGTTATGTCGTAACTTGCAGACAAGGACTGCACCAGGAGTGGAGCAGAACACTTTATTTATTATAACTGAACAGTGTGCAACCAATCGTGCAAGCAGCCGCTGGCAGAGGTAAGGCGGAAGAGACCGCCCCTCTACCTGCAGCCCCTTTTATACCCACAGGGTTGGCGGAACCGGAAGGCGGAGCCACCACCCTGTGCCACACAAATAAGAGCTCCAACAGTAGAACAATATATATGAACAATAACTACTTAATATTTTCCCCTTCCTGTAGAAAAAATCCAAAACACACACATACAATCAACCCACCCCACTTTGCAACCCGAATCATCCGCTAAACATAACTAAACTCAAATCACAAAAGGGGCCTATAGCATTCACATAAAATAACTAAAATTAGGGGATATGAGTAGACTGCCGTCCTACCCCCCACACGGCGAGGTGGGTTATTCTGCCGCCTATGCTATAAAAGTCCATTAAAAAAAATACTGCCGTGTCTCCTATACAAAATATAGTACTAAAACAATCCCCAAAACTATTAACACAGAACGAAATTTAACAATTGGAACACGTCCATGACTCGGTGAGGATGACCCGTGGCCCCCCCCACCAAGACCCTTCACCAATGAGTCCGACCCTTCCCGGGCCACAGCTGGTTGCCTCAGTCCCAATGCATCTTCTCTTCCACACCTCCGAGCACACCAACAGTCTGGAGCCGTGCCCAACCGTCTTCTTTGGGGCACACCTTAATTCACTGGGATGGCATCATGAGCCATCCAACAGCAGATGGTACCCATCTTGCCGCTCACCTGTCACCTGCAGCTGGCCCTGGTACTGCTCCATCTGCCACCTGGTTCTCACCCGCCTGGACCTCGCCTCCTTTCAAGCCTGAACCCAGTCCACGACTCCAAGCGGGGCCCTGCACGGCCTGCGGTGTTTCCGTCTGGCACTCATTCTTTTAGTGCCACTTGGTCCTGCCCTGACTGCTTGTAGATCCGCTGCTGACCCTGCCAATGTGGTCCCACGTTCACCAGCCCTCCACGTCCATGCTCTGGGAATGCCTGAGACCATTATTTGGGCATTGCTCGCTGCCGTAGATCTTCCCCCGTGCCGCCCGGCGCCCACATCCAGGGCAGCTCGGACACTGGCACCTGAACCCTCCCGCGGTGACCCTGAGCGCGACAAGGCCTGCCCACTTTCCGGAGTGCCGAGCAACTGTTCATCCTAAACAGCATCATCCCGAACTGTCGGAACCAGTCGGTCCCACAGTCCGCAGCCCGACCACTCTTCCCCAGCGCTGCTTCTGATGGATAATCCAAGAGCATAGAGCAAGTTGCAACCCATGATGTTAGAGCCGCAGGCCGTCACAACAAACTCCACATTGGCCATCTCCGCCGACCTGTACCGAGCTATCAGTGTGACAGTAGCCACCGTGGCCAACCGTCCTCCTCCATAGCCGCAGAGCAGCGCTGAGACACCTCCAATCCATCATCATCATCATCATCATCATCATAGCAGTCTGTCGTGGGCGACAATGACTGTTTCATTTACAGTAGGTCTGATCAGATTCCTCCACACAGCTCTGTCCTTAGCCTTCCGCTGCCAGGAACTCCTGTCTATGTCCAACTTCTTCAAGTTTCTTTTTACAGTGTCTTTAAATCTGAGCCTTGGTCTACCCTGATTGCGTTTGCCCTCGCATAACTGTGAGTAGAGTAACTGCCGAGGGAGATGCTGGTGGTCCATCCTCTTAACATGTCCGAGCCATCTCAGGTTAATCTGTATTAGCATGTCCTCCATTGATGGTAGACTAGCTCATTTCAACACTTCTATGTTGGTTATCTTGTCTTTCCATGAGATGTTCATTATGGCTCGAAGGTGTCTCATCATGTACGTGTGGAGTTTCTTCACCTGCGCTCTGTAGACAGTCCAAGTTTCAGCACTGTATAATAGAGTAGCCAGTACTGTTGCTCTGTACACTTTGCATTTCACACGGATAGACACATGTCGATTGTTCCACAGTCTCTCCCTCAAGTTTCTAAACACAGCGCTTGCTCTTCCCATTCTGAGAGATATCCAATCCTGTAGTGGGGAAAATACTGTCTGACTGTAACCCAATTCAGAAGAGAACTCTCCGCTCCCGTGTCAACCAGCATTGGTACCAGAACTCCATCCAAATCTACCGTGCAGTGTGTGCGCCCAATGGTACTTGGGGACACCGTGTATATCACCGTCGGAGCAGGAGGGGTTGTATTCCTACGTGGACTCTCCTGTCCTGCTGACTGGCATACTCTCGCAAAGTAGTGTAGATGGCCACATATACCGCAGTGCTTCCCTCTTACTCCACACTCTCTGGCCTTATAGCGGTGCTTCATGGACCCACAACCCATACACCTGGGCTTCCCCGGGGCAGACCTCATCCGTACAGCATTGGCCTCTTCCACGTCGTCCTTGACCCTCCCATCACTGTCCGGGTCCACTACCTGCGCGGCCATGGGGGATCTTGAATTTCCCGGTGAAGGGCGCTTGCTTAGCTCCCGAGTTAGCTTGTTTTGCTGCTTCCAGCTGTAGCGCCAACTCGACAGCCCTAGTCAGCATCAACTCTCCCGGGAATGTGAGCAGCTTGGAGTGGACCGCAGCACAGTTGGTGTGTTCTGTCACCTGGTTGCAAACCATTTCCTCCTCCAACGGCCCGAACCGACACTCAGCGGCCAATTGCCTTAAGTCTGACATGAACCACTGGATCGGTTTGCCTACCTCTTGGCGGCGCTGTCTGAACTTAATCCTTCTGACAATGATGTTGTCCGGCGCCCTGAAATGGTGGGCCATTAACTCAGCCACTTCATAATTGTCTGCGTCTCCAAGCGTGCCCAAAATTCTCTGTCCCTCCATTCCCAGGTTGTGTACTAACAACGCACGAGCTCTCAGCTTCTCCATTCTTCCCAGGTCCAACGCCACCATGTACACTACCGTTCAAAAGTTTGGGGTCAGAATCAGAATCAGAATCAGAATCAGAATCAGGTTTATTGCCATTGTTCATGTGATACACAAACTAGGAATTTGTCTCGGTGCCATGCTGCAACATTAAAAACATAATGAGAAAAAGGGATAAACTAAAAAACTAAAGGACTAGAAACGTGCAATAAGTGTAGAAAAATAAGTAATAATAAGTAATAATAATAATAATACTAGTAATAATGAGTAGTACTACTCAAGGCAGTTTAAAAAATTAGCATGTAGCAGATAATGTGAAGTACCACATAGTGCAGTCAATAATGCAACAGAAAAACAGTGATGAATGACATGAGTCTGGTTGAGCTGCTGTACATAGTGCACGAGAGTCAAAAGTCACTTAGTGTTCAGCAGTCTGATGGCAGAGGGGAAAAAGCTGTTCATGTGCCGAGAGGTTTTAGTCCGAATGGACCGAAGCCTTCTACCTGAGGGGAGGGGGGCAAACAGCACGTGACCAGGATGTGAAGGATCGGCTATGATCCGGCCAGCACGCCTCCGGGTCCTGGAGATGTACAGGTCCTGGAGAGATGGGAGCTTGCAGCCTATCACCTTCTCAGCAGTGCGCACGACGCGCTGCAGCCTTAGTCTGTCCCTGGCAGTGGCTCCTGCGTACCACACAGTTATGGAGGAGGTGAGGATGGACTCGATGATGGCCGTGTAGAACTGCACTAACATCTTGGTGGGTAGCTTGAGCTTCCTCAGCTGCCGCAGAAAGAACATCCTCTGCTGGGCCTTTTTGATGAGGGAGCTGATGGTTGGCTCCCATTTGAGGTCTCGGGTGATGGTGGTGCCCAAGAAGCGGAAGGAATCTGCAAAGGTGATGGGAGAGCCTGTGATGGTGAGGGGGGGCAGGGGGGATGTGACTTTCCTGAAGTCCACAATCATCTCCGCTGTCTTCAGAGCATTCAGCTGCAGGTTGTTGTGGCTGCACCAGGACACCAGCTGGGCCACCTCTTCCCTGTAGGCGGACTCGTCACCGTTGGAGATGAGCCCGATGAGGGTGGTGTCGTCCGCAAACTTAATCAGCTTAACAGACTGGTGGGAGGAGGTGCAGGAGTTGGTATAAAGGGAGAAGAGTAGGGGGGAAAGTACACAGCCCTGGGGTGATCCAATGCTGATGCTAACAGAGTCACTTAGAAATTTCCTTATTTTTGAAAGAAAAGCACTTTTTTCAATGAAGATAACTTTAAACTAATCAAAAATACACTCTATACATTGCTAATGTGGTAAATGACTATTCTAGCTGCAAATGTCTGGATTTTGGTGCAATATCTACATAGGTGTATAGAGGCCCATTTCCAGCAACTATCACTCCAGTGTTCTAATGGTACAATGTGTTTGCTCTTTGCGTCAGACGGCTAATGGATGATTAGAAAACCCTTGTGCAATCATGTTAGGTCTGCAATGCTGTAATTGCTGCAAATGGAAGATTCTTTGACGAAAGCAAAGTTTGAAGGAAAAAATTATTATTTCAAATACAAATCATTATTTCTAACCTTGTCAATGTCTTGACTATATTTTCTATTCACTTTACAACTCATGGTGGTAAATAAGTGTGACTTTTCATGGAAAACACAAAATAATTGTCTGGGTGACCCCAAACTTTTGAACGGTAGTGTATGTCTGAAAGACTTCGTACCACCGAGGCCACGGTACAGGCGGCTCCCCCGGGAGCTCCAGGAATGGCCAAATAGGTGTTCCACATGCCTCCATGAGTTTACTTCTCATCGCCAAATGTTATGTCGTAACTTGCAGACAAGGACTACACCAGGAGTGGAGCTGAACACTTGTTTATTACAGCTGAACTCTGTGCAACCAACCATGCATGCAGCTGCTGGCAGAGGTAAGGCGGAAGAGACTGACCCTCTACCTGCAGCCCCTTTTATACCCATGGGGTTGGAGGAACCAGAAGGCGGGGCCACCACCCCGTGCCACACAAATAAGAGCTCCAACAGTAGAACAATATATATGAATGATAACTACATAATAGGAATAATTCAGCAGCTTTAGTCAGAAGAGTCACCAGAAGTTGTCCTGTCATGTCTTCATCAGCACGTTTTTGCAGAATTTATACATAATTTCTGTGTAAATTGGCTTTTTCGGGTATATTTGAGACTTTTTTCTCACACAACTAATTCTCTCTCCCCATATATGTGTATTTATTTATTTAAAACCAAATTTACAATAATCTAGTGGGATGGGGAAAAGTGCTACACATGGCTTGCACACCCCTACAGTTAGTTTGCACATTTCTTCATTTAAATCTGCATATTTTATCATGTGGAATTTGCTGCCTTTTTCAGGGTTATTTGTGCCCTTTTTCTAATAAATTTGCATGTATTTTCTTGTCAGTTTGCAGCCTTCATTCAGTAAATCCCCTGCAGCTGTAAATTGTGCTGCCTGCTTGCTTGTGTTCGTTTTCTTCATTTTTTTGCTTGACTAAAGCCTCTGTTAAAACTGCAACACCGTGTTAAAAAAGGGGCCAAGTCAACTTTATTTGACAAAGTGTGCACTAAGCAGCTCTGGTTCAGTCTTTGAACTCCTCCCATCAGTCTCCTTCAGCCACTGTCAGCTCCTCCTCCTCCTCCTCCTCCTCCTGGACAGCAGAATGGAGATCCTGTTTTCTGGTAGCCCCTCTGTGCAGGCCGGTGAGACCCATGTGGCATTTGATTATCTGCCAAAGAGAGGAGGTGGCCAAAGCACCCCCACACTTCCTCTGAGAGGTTGATGTGAGGAGGGACAGATGGATGGGGACAGACAGTCTGTCTTTTGAAGGGGTTTTCTTTGGCAGGGATGTGACGCAGCATAAAAGTGAGCAGTTTGTGTCGCTCTTATTAATATTATTATTATACAGTAACTGTTCAGCTGTCCCCACAATATGAAAGCATCAGCAAAACAATCTTTCATCTCTACAAACAGATGTTGGATAAGAATACTGTAGTAACTTGAAAAATGATCATCTCCTGAAGAAAGGCCAGTTGACTGTCTTACTGACTTAGAAGCTGAACAATTTTAAAGATAAAACTTGTAACTTAAAACAGTGAATCTTAACTTAAAACTTAAAATAGCCTAAAGAGTAGCAGTGTTAGTATAAAACCTCATTTCCCTCTCCAAAATGACATTACTGCCAATATGGTGTTGACTTTCTCCAGATTTTTACACAATGAGATCTCTCCAGGCAGCATAAAGCAGACTGAACATGTTCTAAAACTTAATCTCAGCTAAAAAAATGGTATTTGTTGAAAATTGGCAATTTTTAAAATTATTTTTAAACCAGGGAGATGGGGGTTTTCATAAATGTAACATGAGGGACAGACATATAAAAGCAAATCAGGTCCAAATTTGGAAGGATAAAGATGGAAAAATATGACAAAAGATGCATTGTCAACAGTGTTGGGCAAGTTCCTAAAAAAATAGTAACTAGTTACAGTTACTAGTTACTTCTTTTGAAAAGTAATTGAGTTACTTACCGATTACTGCATGATTAAAGGTCTGATGACACGATTTTGCCTTTTTTTAGCATGTTGTGTAAACCCAAAAGTCATTGTCTATGATCAATATAATATTTACAACCACGCCTGCATAAACTAGTAATCATCAAAAAACTGCAGCCGCTGACTGGACTGTGGTGCTGTCCACCGAATGAAGGGCGGCACCACCATGACGTAAGCGACAGAATGGATGCCGGTGTTGTTGACTGGAACGACAGCAGCTTTGTAGCTCACAGTTTCTCTGGTTTCTTGTTTTAATTTTACGGCGATGCCTTTGCGTTGTGTCACAGGCTTAGATAAACAGCAGGCCGTGAAAGACCACATCACACGCTTCAGCTCCAACTGTCATAAGCCTCCTCGTGCGCTCCTCGTGCGTTTTTTACGCAGGAGGAGCGCACGAGGAGGGGAAGGATTAATGAATTTACGTGCAGCTTTGATCTACTTTCTGTGATTGCATGCTGATGCTCGCCGGTCCGGCCACGTCCCCTCTATTATTATCACCAGCTGATTCAAACTCCCGCCGATCATCTTTCCCAGTCCTCGCCCAGGTGCTTCTCATCACACCATCACCAGCAGTGCAAGTACTTCGCGGATGCCAGCCACGCATTGCTGGTCCATAGTATTGTCATCTGTGCTGTTAGTCTGCCAGTATTTTCAGCACTCTCATGAGGTGTTAGTCACTCCATGTTCGCCGTGGTTCTTGTGCGTCCTTGAAGCCATGTCAGCTCTGGGGCGCACCTGTGGCTAACATGTCTCCTCTCATTCGTTCTCTGAGCGATGCCGGCCCCTGAACGTCATCAGTAAGTGTGTTTGTGTTTTTTGTTCGTCTTCACCTTTTTGGGAATTGTCTGTCTTTCTGTATTAAATGTGCTGTAGTGAACCCTGCACGTAAGTCCTTGTTATTTCATCCTCCCTCTCCGTGCCCCGAGTAAGAGTGCACGGAGGGTCATAATGAATGGATTTACGCACAGGATTCACCAGATAATACATAATACATAAATACATAAAGATAATACATAATAAACCTGATGCCTGAGCCACAGAGAATACACTGCTATGATTTTATTGAAAAATCGGGTTTAAATAAATTATATTTATGAACAAATAATTTGTTGCAATATCTGTAACAAAAGCATAACACTCGGTGTTCCCCTGCTGTGTGTTTGTTGCTGCTGCTGCGGCAGGCATGTGTGCCTCTCCACCATCACTCTCTGAGCCTGACTTGCTAGGCACAATGCCCGCTTGGCACGGTTCAAACCTATATGGTCTGATGCCCCCAGATTCTTCATTGTCATCCCATTCTTTGGAACTATAATCGTCTGAAGACTGGACAACACAAACCAATTCCAGACTACATGTGCTGGAACCATTGTCAATGTTTTCTAACGCTTCCATCCTGTGTGTACAGTGGGCAGCCAAGCGCTGTGTTCTGTCAATGACGTTACAACATGGTTGCAGGGTTTTCCAGCCACTGACACAATTGGTGACGTGGCGCTTATGAAAACGTATATTCGCGTGAAAAAAAGCCTGTTTGACTTAGAACTGCACAGACCAACCTATTTCGTCATATTGTATTATGTGTTGAAAAATTAGATGAAAGTCAAAAACGTGTCATCAGACCTTTAAAGTAACTAGTTTCTTGGAAAAGTAACTTTCACATTACTTTTAAATGCATACTTAAATCCTCTTGCACACAGCAAGATAATTTAATTAATGGATTACATTACGGGCTTATTAATGTCAGGCTGAAAACAGACTGTTTCAGAGACAGCATTTAGAACATGTTCAGTCTGCTTTATCCTGCCTTGAGAGCTCTTTTTGTGGGAAAAATCTGAAGAGAATCAACATGATATTATCAGTGATTTCCTCATTTGGGAGTGAGAAATAGGATTTGCAGCCTGAGAGAGAGGGAAAAAGAGTGCAAATCACTCCAAAAGAGTGAGTTTGCAGCACTACATAAAGCTGTCAATGTTTCTTACCTTTATGACATGGATTTAATCCGACGTGGCATGAACTAAAGAAAATGTCCATTATCCACAGTCCAAATGTCTGCTGTGACAGAGACATGATCCAGTCCCTCAAATTCCTTTTGGAGATCAAATCCATTTTTGAATAATCTTTATCCAGGTAGCAAGTAAACGTGTTTTAACTTCAGTGGATCACAGCCTCAGCTGTCTGATGGAAAATCACTATTATCACATTTTAAGTCTGTAACAACGTATCTGGCAGTCAGTCAGTTTAATTCTTGCTGGGTCACAAATGCATACCTGTGCTTGAAATCCAGCACGGCTGTTCAGATAAGGTAGATCCACTAACACGGTGTTGTTAGCATAGCATAGCACTAGTTAGCTTTGTTGGATCTTGTTGCTGTTCTTAAAGGCACTTCTGAAGATTGCAGTCAGTCTCAACGGCACTTTAGTTTGCAATCCACCAATATGCTTTTGTCCTTAACCGTGACAAAGGAAAAATAATCTGCTGTGGTGCACATATGTGGGTTTCATATGCTTCACAGGTGTATTACTGTATGCTTTTGGTATTCTTCACGTCTCAGAGGAACAAAAGGTCTGAACCTCCTAGGGGTAACAGGAGGATGTGAAGTCTGGCCTTTTGTATGCAGAGAGATGGCCGTGAGAGATTTCCTGACCACCAGGACTTTAGAGGGAGAAGAGAAGACCTGGAGGGGGATGCATTGTATTTGGGATTAAGAGACAATGTGACTGTGTGCTTTGATGTCCTGGGGTATTAAAGGGACAGAGGATGGGGGATTCCTTTCTCTTTCTGTTTTTGGATGTTGGAGAATGTGAATGTAAATAAAACTGGACTTGAGAAATAAACTCAGCCTCGTCCTTCCCACACTTCTCCACACTGCCTATTTCCACAAAAACAAAGTAGCGCCATCTTTTCCCAGCAGGCGCAATCTCCATTTGTGGCTGCAGCAGTGAAGAGGCTCTTTACAACAGGTTACATTGACTGACGGTTGCATCAGCTAAGTAAGGTCAGTTTGTATTTCTTTGCGCTAAAAATATCTATCCATATTAATAAAATGAGTAACAAGTAACACATCTGATCTAATTTCAGTAACTGTAAAGCAATACTTTATTTTTGAACAGTAATTTTGTTACACAGCACGTTACTGCAAAAGTAGTGACGTTACAGTAACACGTTACTCCCAACACTGATTGTCAAGATTTTAAAATTCACAGATTACAGTTTAATTACATAAAATTAAAAAATTAACCAATATCCAAATGAATGTTGCAGAATCGCTAGAAAAAAAAATTATCTGAAAAATTTAGAAAATTCACAGAAAAAAATGCAAATTTCTAAGAAATATTTGAGTAATTTATGAGAAAAAAGTTGCAAATTTAAAATGCAATTTTTATGAGAAAAAGCTGCAATTTTTCAGAAAATAGATTCAAATTTATGAGGAAAAATAATTGCAAATTTACAAGAAAAAACTGCACATTTATGAGAAAGATTTAGTCAAATTTTCAGAAAAAAGTTGCAAAATTAAAAGGAA
Organism: Pholidichthys leucotaenia; assembly: GCA_020510985.1. Classification (NCBI taxonomy): domain Eukaryota; kingdom Metazoa; phylum Chordata; class Actinopteri; order Cichliformes; family Pholidichthyidae; genus Pholidichthys; species Pholidichthys leucotaenia. Next base: position 191,651,872 of record CM035843.1, on the reverse strand, counting down.
AAAGTGGCAAGTTTATGAGAAAAAAGTTGCAGATTTGCAAGAAAAATTGCAAATATGAGAAAAAATTTGCAAATATGAGAAAAAAGTTGCATATTAAAAAAAATTAAGACAAAAATTTTGTAATTTTTCAGGAAAAAGTTGCAAAATCACAAGAAAAAATTACAAATTTATGAGAAAAAAGTTGGAAATTTCAGGAAATGAATGCAAATTGTTCAGAAAAAACTTTCAAAATTACATGAAAAAATTGCAAATTTATGAGAAAAAAATTTTCGGAAAAAGATGCCAATTTATGAGGAAAAACAATTGCAAATTTCTAAGAAAAAATTGCAAATATGAGAATTTTGATGATTTGTGAAGATAATTTTGCAGATTTATGAGAAAAAAGTTGCAAATTTTAAAAAAATGCATTTTTTTATGAGAAAAACATTGCAATTTTTCAGGAAAAAAAATGCAGCTTCTTCAGAAAAAAGTTGCAAAATTACAAGAAAAAAATTGCAAATTTATGAGAAAAAAGTTGCAAATTTATGAGGAAAAATAATTGCAAATTTAGAGGCAAAAAAGCCTGCACATTAATAAGAAATTTTTAGCAAATATGAGAAAAAAGTTTCAAATTTAAAAAAAAATGAAATTTTTTTATGAGAAAAATCTTGCAATTTTTCATGAGAAAAATGCAAATTTCTCAGAAAAAAGTTGCAAAGTTACAAGAAAAAATTGCACATTTATGAGAAAAAAGTTGCAAATTTATGAGGAAAAATAATTTCAAATTTAGAGGCAAAAAAGCCTGCACATTAATGAGAACAATTTAGCAAATATGAGAAAAAGTAGCAAAATAAAAAGATGCAAAATTTATGAGAAAAATGTTGCAATTTTCAGAAAAAATGCAAATTTCTCAGAAGAAGTTGCAAAATTAGAAGAACAAATTGCCGATATCTGAGAAAAACATATCAGATTTTCAAGAAAAAAAAAATTACAAATTTATGGAAACAAAAGTTGCAAATTTATGAGGAAAAATAATTGCAAATTTACCAAAAAAAATGCTAATTTATGAGAGAAATGTTGCAATTTTTCATTGAATAAATGCAAATTGCTCAGAAAATAAATTTCAAAATTACAAGAAAAAATAGCAAATTTATAAGAAATAAATAGCAAATTTGTGAAGAAAAATAACTGTAAATTTCCAGGCAAAACCCCCTGCACATTAATGAGAAAAAAATGCTAATTTTTTAGAAAAAAAAGTTGTAATTTTATGAGAAAAATTTTGCAAATTTATGAGAAAAAAGTTGTAAATTTGTAAGATTTTTTAAATTTCTACTTAGAACTGGTGGTTCAAAGTCATTTTGTTCAGTTCTGTAACATTACATAGAAAGGTGTATGATGATATCATGGCGACAATTGTCTTTTTTTTGCAGAATGGGGGAAAATGTCTCACTTTGGGGATGGCGGGGGAATGATTTGGGGTCATTTTGCTAACATGAGGGATGGCTAGCCAGCTAACCTTAGGATCAATAACAATTCTAAGAAATGGTTAAAGAGATCCTGTCAAAACTTTATTAAGTCGTATTTTGTAAGAATGTAAATCTGTGCGTGAAACCAAGTTTGAGCAGAATCAGGGAAAGTATCATTACTGAAATTTCTCTGTTGTGGATTCCCTTCGTTGGTTTTGTAACAATTCACACATCCTGTGAGGACAGCTTTGACAGCCTTATTCACAACAAACTCGAGTGTTACCAAGGCTCAAAAACTGACAGCAGCACCACTAGTCAAATGTTAGGAGAGCAAACACAGCTGGATCCAGTGGTTCCTGAACAGAGGGGTGTACCGCCTAAAACTACAAGAGAACGGGAAGCAGAAGAGTAAAGAAGTGTAGCCAGAAATCCACTAGCTACACTGAAATCCCTGAAAAACTCCCTGTTTAAAAAGTGAGCAACTTGGTGAAACAACACAAAATTCAATTCAATACAATTCAGTTCAACTTTATTTATATAGCGCCGGCTCATAGCACTTTCAACTATAGAGGAAAACCCCACAATTGCAGAAAGACCCCAGCAATCAGACGATCCCCTGTGAGCAAGCACTTGGCAACAGTGGGGAGAAAAAAACTTCCATTTTAACAGGAAGAAACCTCCAGTAGAACCAGGCTCAGGGAGGGGCAGTCATCTGCTGTGACTGGCTGGGGGGTGAGGGGATAGCGAAGTAGAAGAAAAGAACAGATATGTAAAGAGCAAACAGCGTGATAGGGACTCACTCTATGGGAGAGAACAAACAGATGTTAATGACCAGCAAAAATATCAATGCTTATTAAACATCTGGAGCTGAGGTTTGTGGGGATTCCAAAAGAGATTCATGATATATAATATAAAATCATCGGCATAAGGTGTTATATAAACTTAAAAGGCTATATATCCCCACTGGGTTACAGTTGAACCCACCCACCCCCGTTCATAACTTTTGAGATCCGTGGTTGAGGCTAATGTTGCTGGCTAGCTCCAGCTGTCAGACACAGTATGAGCTAATTAAAATAAGACTGGCTTAATGTGAGAAAATAAAAGCTATGTTTTGCACAAATTAGCCCAAATTAACAAATGGCATTCTGTGCTACATCTGGCTAACCACCACTGGCAATGGTGCCATCTTGGCCAGAGTACAGTAAAGTATCCATCCATCCATCTTTTACCGCTTTTATGGAGGTCCCGGTCGCGGAGGCAGCAGTTCAAGCAGAGAAGCCCAGACTTCCCTCTCCCCAGCCACCTGCTCCAGCTCTTCAGAGAGGACACCAAGATGTTCCCAGACCAGCTGAGAGATGTAGTCTCTCTAGTGTGTCCTGGGTCTGCCCCGGGTCTCCTCCCAGTGGAACATGACCGAAACACCTCAAGTGGGAGGCGTCCAGGAGGCATCCTGATCAGATACCCAAACCACCTCAACTTGCTTCTTTCGATATGGCGGAGCAGCGGTTCTACTCTTACCCTCTCCTGGATGGCTGAGCTCCTCACCCTATCTCTAAGGGTGAGTCCAGCAATCCTATGGAGAAAGCTCATTTCAGCCAATTGTATCACAATCTCATTCTTTTGGTCATTACCCAAAGCTCATGACCATAGGTGAGGGTAGGAACATAGATTGACCAGTAAATCAATAGCTTTGCTTTAGAGCTTAGCTCCCTCTTCACAACAACAGACCAGTGCAATGTCCACATCACTGCAGATGCTGCTCCGATCCGTCTGTCAATCTCCCACTCCATTCTCCTCTCACTTGTGAATAAGATTCTGAGATACTTAAACTCCTCCACTTGGGACAGGAGCTTGTCTCCAACCCAAAGAGGATAATCCATCCTTTTCAGACTGAGGACCATGGACTCAGACTTGGAGGTGCTGATTCTCATCCCAGCCACTTCACACTCGGCGGCAAACCATCCCAGTAAGACCTGTAGGTCATTGCTGGATGAAGCCTACAGGACAACATCATCTCCAAACAGCAGAGATGAGATCCTGTGATCACCAAGCATGAAACCCTTCGTTCCTTGGCTGCGCCTAGAAATCCTGTCCATGAAAATTATGAACAGGATCGGTGACAAAGGGCAGCCCTGGCGGAGTCTAACTCTCATTGGAAAGGAGTCTGACTGGGTGTTGACAATACAAACCAAACTCTCACAATGGCCGTATAGGGACTGGATATCTCGTAGCAACAAGCCCAATACCCCATACTCCTGCATCACCCACCACAAAAAACCACGAGGGACACGGTCAAATGCCTTCTCCAAGTCCACAAAACACATGTAGAGTGGTTGGCCAAACTCCCACGAACCCTCGAGGATTCTCGAGAGGGTAAAGAATTGGTTTGATGTGCCAAGGCCAGGACGAAAACCACATTGCTCCTCCTGAATCCGAGGTTCAACCAACGGCCAGACTCTCCTCGACGGTACTCTGGCATAGACCTTCCCAGGGAGGCTGAGAAGTGTGATCCCCTAAAATTGGAACACACCCTCCAGTCCCCCTTCTTTAAGAGAGGAACCACCACCCCGGTTTGCCATGTCAAAGGTACTGTCCCCAACTTCCATGCAATGTTGCATAGAAACTAAAGTATAAAGAGCCAAAATAAAACATCCGGCTGTGATCATGAACGCTGGGTGAGGTGAGTGAGTTATGGCAGGGGGAGTCACAAGCATCGGCTAAGCTAGTTTAGCTCAATAGCATATAGACCAATGTGATTACAGGTCCACAATATACCAACATATGCAGCAATCATACCAGAAAGTGAGATATCTGATACCAATCAACCATATGGGAACATGGACATCAAGTGAGGTAAGCATATTCATTAAGTAGCCATAAAAACTGCCGTCATCCCACTAAGCTAACAGGGCCAGTTGTTCTAGATTCAAGATTCAAGATTTTTATTTGTCATTACTACTATACGTACAGGACTTACAGGAGAAATGAAATGGTGTTTCTCTCTCTCTTCAGTGGTGTGCGCAAAATCAGAAAAAACAAAAGGGATAAGGCTGGAAAAACAACAATGTCACGCCGCGCCGCTCATCAGCGGCGCCACCTGCTCGCACACCTGTTAATCATCAGCGGCGAGGAATATAAGCCGCCTCGCCCTGAGCTTCGGCCTGAAGCCGGCAGACTTCAATACTCATCCCTGTGAGTGAATCATCTACTTCAGCCAACATTTTGGTAAGAAGACCTTACCTCCTTTTGTCTCCAGTCTGCTCCCCTGTGCACAGGTGGATTTCCCGACGGCGGACAACGCCTCTCCATCGCCTGTTCCTCGCTGCTGCACCGAGCTCTCCAGGTGGCTGTCTTCCGGGTCTCGTCCCTTGTTGTGCCAGTCATCTATTCCATCCAAGTAAGCCTCTCTCTCGCCTTTACATCTCTTGTGTTGGTGTGTGCCCGTCACCCTTCTCCTTGTGCTTTTCCCATAGGGTTGCCCGGCTGTACGGTCTCCTGCCTCTGTGCCCGAAGCAGACGCCGCCACCAACACATTAACATTCCGCAAACACACACCCATACACCCCTGTTGTTAATAAACAGTTTGAACTACTCTGAGCCTGTGTGTGTGCGTCTCCTGAGCCGAACGTTATGTCAGTACGGCTTCAGCAGAGCGGCTCGGCAGACGGCGGGCTCGCGCACCGGCTTACCACTCTCGAGGCTCGAGTGGATCAAATTGCTTATCAGCAACAGGTGATCCTTAATCAACTTGTTAACATCACTAACCGATTGGACCGCCTGGACCCCCAGCAGCCGTTCCCCCCGGCTCTCCAGGGTGGCACAGCTCCTGCTGTTCCAGCGGCCGTCCAGCCAGCTCCAGTGGCACCGGCTCGGCTCACACCAATCCCGACCCCCGCCCGCTTTAGCGGAAAGCTCGGCGGAGCGCGGGGGTTCATTATGCAGTGCGAGTCCGTGTTCGGCCGTGTGCCCGGAGATTTTCCCTCGGATCACAGTCGAATTGGTTACATAGGGAATCTCCTGGAGGGGCGCGCGTTAACTTGGACCTACGCCATTATGGCGAAGCCCAGTTACGCCACCCTCACCTATGACCAGTTTGTGAGGCGCTTCCTGGAAGTCTTCGATTATTCTCGAACCGAGACGGTCCAAGTCGATCGGCTTCTCGCTCTCCAGCAGGGAAGCTGGTCGGCAGCGGACTATGCGGTCGACTACCGGGTAGCGGCGGAGGAATTGGGCTGGGACGAGCGCTCCCTCTGTGGCCTGTTCCTCCGCAGCCTCAATGATGATCTGAGGGATGAACTGGCTGGGCGGGACATCCCTGGAATGCTAGCGGAGCTAACTTCCCTAGCCATCAGCTTGGATAACAGGCTGCGCGAGCGCTCCTCAGAACGGAAGTCGTCTACTTCTCATCCTCGGGGAGCCTCGCTGCGCCTGCCCCAAGTTCGCCCCCTGGCGGCGCCGCCGCCATCGCGCCCCGAGGAGTCGGAGCCAATGGTGACGGGCTGGACAAAGCTCTCCCCGGCAGAGAGACAACGCCGCCGTGAGTTGAATCTCTGCATGTATTGCGGAGACAATCAACACACGGTGGAGCTTTGTCCACAAAAGCCAAACGGCGGGGTCCGCGAGTCACTGTAGGGGGCCTCGCGGACGTCAATCGGTTAAGTCCCCTTACTCAATTGAAGCTGCCCATCCGTTTCTGCCACAACCCCACTGGGCATCTCACCCACGCACTGGTGGATTCGGGCGCAGAAGGCAGCTTCATTTCACAGAGCCTGGCAACCCGTTTGGGCATCCGCTGTCAGGCACTGAAGAATCCCATCTCCCTTGTCAACCTCTCCCGTGCTTCCCTTGGGAGAGTATTACACCAGACCATCCCCGTCCCAGTCATCATCTCGGGAAACCACCGGGAGGAGATGACCTTTTATGTCCTATCCAACTCTGTGTCGCCCGTCATCCTGGGGTATCCCTGGCTACGCCTTCACAACCCTGTCCTGGATTGGAAGTCAGCTGGGGTATCGGCATGGAGCACTTTCTGCATGGGCACCTGCCTTCAGTCCGCTGCCTGCTCTCCGTCCGCTCCTCCCCCTGCGACGGACGCTGCACCCCCGGATCTGTCTCTGGTGCCTCCGGAATTTCACGACCTGGGTATGGTGTTCAGTAAGACGAAAGCTATGTCTCTCCCCCCTCATCGGCCCTATGACTGTGCCATCAACCTCCGCCAGGGGGCTCCCTTACCTTCTGGTCGGCTCTATAGCCTGTCAGCGCCGGAGAAGGAGACAATGAACGCCTACCTGAAGGAATCATTGAGTGCTGGGATAATCCGCCCATCATCGTCACCCATGGGGGCAGGGTTCTTCTTCGTGGGAAAAAAGGATGGGTCCCTCCGCCCTTGCATTGACTACCAGGCCCTTAACAATATCACTGAGAAGGACCGTTACACCCTGCCCCTCATGGACACTGCCTTCCACTCCCTCCAGGGGGCGACCTGGTTCACCAAGCTGGATCTACGCAGCGCTTACCACCTCGTCCGGATCCGGGAGGAAGATGAGTGGAAGACAGCCTTCCGTACCCCGAACGGCCACTTTGAATACCTGGTAATGCCGTTCGGGTTGACCAACGCTCCTGCCGTCTTTCAGCGCCTCATCAATGACGTCCTCCGGGACTTCATCGGCCTTTTCATGTTCGTCTACCTGGACGATATTCTCATCTTCTCCAAGTCCAGGGACGAGCACCAGGTCCACGTGAGGCGGGTCCTCCAAAGACTGCTGGAGAATCGTCTGTACGTGAAGGCAGAAAAATGTGAATTTTACGCCAGGACTACGTCCTTCCTGGGGTTCATCATCGCCCACGACAAGGTGCTCCCAGACCCAGAGAAGGTGAAGGCGGTGGTGGAATGGCCTACACCTGCATCCCGGAAGCAGGTGCAACAGTTCGTTGGTTTCGCCAATTTCTACCGCCGCTTTGTCCCCAACTTCAGCTCCATCGTCGGACCACTGACCCGCCTCACATCCCCGAAGGTCCCGTTCCGGTGGACCGAAGAGGTCGCTGCTGCCTTTCAGGCGCTGAAAGCGGAGTTCTCCTCCTCCCGGGTCCTTCGCCAGGTCGATCCCGCGCTGCAGTGCATCGTGGAGGTAGACGCCTCGGACACGGGAGTGGGGGCAGTACTATCCCAGCGGTCGCCGGACGATGGCGCCAAACGGCCCTGTGCCTTCTTCTCCCGGCGCTTGTCCCCGGCGGAGAGGAACTACGATGTGGGGGACAGAGAGCTCTTGGCCATTAAACTCGCCCTGCAGGAGTGGCGTCACTGGCTAGAGGGGGCGAACCTGCCGTTGGTGGTCCTCACGGACCACAAAAACTTGGAATACCTACGATCTGCCAAGCGCCTGAACGCCCGCCAGGCGCGTTGGTCCTTGTTTTTCGCCAGGTTCCAGTTCTCCATCACCTTCAGGCCTGGCTCTAGGAACGGCCTGCCTGACACCCTCTCTAGGCAGTTCACCCCCGTGGAGTCGGAGGAGACGCCCCACACCATCCTGCCCAGGTCGTGTGTCGTGGGAGCTATCTCGTGGGACACTGAGAGCAAGATCCGGAAGGCGCAGGAAGTGGAACCTGACCCTGGCGGCGGACCAGAGGGGAGACTGTTCGTGCCATCCGCGGTCCGAGGAGAGGTCATCCATTGGCTGCACACCTCCAAGGCTCACCTGTCACCCTGGCACCTCCTGGATGATAGACCTCCTCCAACGGTCCTTTTGGTGGCCAGGCCTGCGGAGGGACGCAGCCCGCTACGCCCGGGCTTGCCCAATCTGTGCCATCAGCAAGTCAGGAAATGCCCCTCCAGCGGGTCTGCTCCAGCCTCTGCCCGTCCCTGGCAGGCCCTGGTCGCACATCGCGTTGGATTTCGTCACCGGACTCCCCGTCTCCAACTCCTATGACACCATCCTGACCATCGTGGACCGTTTCTCCAAGGCTGTGCACTTCGTCCCCCTGCGAGGTCTCCCTACTGCCCTGGAGACGGCGGATCTCCTCGTCCAACACGTGGTCAGGCTGCACGGGATTCCGGTGGACGTGGTCTCGGACCGGGGCCCCCAATTTTCATCTGAGGTTTGGAGGTCGTTTTGTAACGCCATCGGAGCCAAGGTGAGCCTCTCCTCCGGCCATCACCCCCAATCCAACGGGCAGTGTGAACGGACCAACCAGGAGCTGGAGGCTGCGCTTCGCTGTGTGACCTCATCCAAACCCACGTCCTGGAGTAACCATCTTGCCTGGGTTGAGTATGCCCACAATACCGCTCGCTCTTCTGCTACAGGGATGTCTCCCTTCAAGGCGTCCCTGGGTTACGACCCCCCGCTGTTCCCGGTGCAGGAGAGTGAGGTAACTGTCCCCTCAGTTAGGGCACATCTCAGGCAGTTCCGCTCCATCTGGACTGCCGCGCGCAATGCGCTTTTACGCACAGCGGAGTACAACAGGACTGTGGCGGACCGGCATAGAAGACCTGCCCCGGCGTACAGAGTTGGGCAACATGTCTACGTTTCTACCCAGGACGTTACTCTAAAAGGCGAGAGGAGGAAGCTGGCACAGCGATTCATGGGTCCCTACCCCATCACCCGGATCGTCAACCCGGTGGCTGTGCGCGTGGCTATTCCCCCCTCCCTCCGCATCCATCCCACCTTCCACGTGTCAAAGGTGAAGCTGGCAGTCACCGACCCCCTTTGCCCTCCTCCTGCTGCGCAACCCGCGCCCCGGATGATTGGTGGCCATCCGGCCTGGTCCGTCTCCTCCATCCTAGACTCCCGGCGCCGGGGTCGTGGGTTGCAGTACTTGGTGGACTGGGAGGGCTATGGGCCCGAGCATCGACAGTGGGTGCCCCCGTCGTTCGTGTTGGACCCATCGTTCATCGCTGACTTCCACCGAGCGCACCCAGAGAAGCCATCGCCAGGAGGCGCTGCTAGAGGGGGGAGTACTGTCATGCCGCGCCGCTCATCAGCGGCGCCACCTGCTCACACACCTGTTAATCATCAGCGGTGAGGAATATAAGCCGCCTCGCCCTGAGCTTCGGCCTGAAGCCGGCAGACTTCGATACTCATCCCTGTGAGTGAATCATCTACTTCAGCCAACATTTTGGTAAGAAGACCTTACCTCCTTTTCTCTCCAGTCTGCTCCCCTGTGCACAGGTGGATTTCCCGGCGGCGGACAACGCCTCTCCATCGCCTGTTCCTCGCTGCTGCACCGAGCTCTCCAGGTGGCTGTCTTCCGGGTCTCGTCCCTTGTTGTGCCAGTCATCTATTCCATCCAAGTAAGCCTCTCTCTCGCCTTTACATCTCCTGTGTTGGTGTGTGCCCGTCACCCTTCTCCTTGTGCTTTTCCCATAGGGTTGCCCGGCTGTACGGTCTCCTGCCTCTGTGCCCGAAGCAGACGCCGCCACCAACACATTAACATTCCGCAGACACACACCCATACACCCCTGTTGTTAATAAACAGTTTGAACTACTCTGAGCCTGTGTGTGTGCGTCTCCTGAGCCGAACGTTATGTCAAACAACAGCAGTCTAGGAACGATAATGCTACCCGTAGTGCAAATCTTGACAAAAGATAAACCCAGACATCCCATAGCAAATAAAGATAAACAATAAAACCCAGCAATCCTATATACAGAAAAAGTAGAGCAGTAATATTTATAGTACCAAGTTCAATGCAGTAGTGTAGGTGCAGACAGTGACAGATAGGACTGCGCATGAACAATATTGCAAAACAGACAGCAGCAGATATGAATCAGAATCAGAATCAGCTTTATTGCCAAGTATATTTACAAGTAAACATACGAGGAATTTGACTTGACATTGGACGCGCACATTAGGCGCATCCAATGACGCGGTGCCATACCAGGCGCCTGTCATACAGTGGAGGTAAAGAGGGGAAGGGAGGGGGAGGAAAACACAATAGGAGAGAGAAAAAAACATAGTTATCAGAATAACGCTCGTATAAGCTCATATAAAGCTCAATGAGCCAAATTTTGACTACACAGAAAAAAAACCCTCATGCACAATTAGCAGACAATTAGCAGACAATACACAAACAAGAGTTGAGAGAGGCAGTGTATACTGTATATGAGTCAGTATATGTGTGTCAGTTCGTGTAATGTTGTGTGCATTTGTGTAGTGTAGGTGTGACAGTTGCTAGTGAACAGCAGAGGGCGCCTCCAGGCAGTAGATAGATGTTAAAGTCATGTGACTTATAAACAAGTCCGGAGTCTGTCTGTATGGCATTTGTGCAAATGGTTGCAGTAAAGTGCAGAGACATACAGCAGCAGATGTATTACTGTTGGTGTACCAGTCTTTCTGTGCCAACAGCTGAGGTGGTTATTGTGCGGATGAGTGTGTTACGGTTCGGGGGGGGGGCAGTAGACAGAGTTTGGAGTCCTGATGGCCTGATGAACAATGCTGTTTAATAGTCTTGTGGAGCGGGCCTGGAGGCTCTAATACCTTTTCCTCGAGTGCAGAGGGCTGAAGAGGGAGTGTGAGGGGTGGGAGGTGTCACCTTCAACGTTGATGGCTCTGTGGGTGTAGTGGGTGAGGTAAATGTCCAAGAGCGGGGGCAGAGGGGCACCGATGATCTTTCACTGTGTGTTGTAGTGTCTTCCGGCAGGAGGCGGCGCAGCTTCCATACCACACCGTGATGCAGCTGTTGAGGATGCTCTCAACGGTGCCCCGGTAGAATGAGCACATGATAGGGGGTGGGACTTGTGCTCTCCTAAGTTTGCGGAAGGAATGAAGGCCAGTTTGAGCCTTCTTGGCCAGTGATGTGGTGTTGTTGGACCAGGAGAGGTTCTCAGAGATGTGCACTCCCAGAAACTTGGTGCTGCTCACCCTCTCCACAGCTACTCCATTGATGATCAGAGGGGGATGCTGTGTGTGTCCCCTCTTGAAGTCAACCACAGTCTCCTTGCTTTTTCCCACGTTCAGGAAGAGATTATTGTCTTTACACCACTGGACCAGTTGACTCACCTTATTTTTGTACTTGGCCTCCTTATTGTTGGTGTTGAGGCCCACCACCATCGTGTCATCAGCAAACTTGATGATGTGGTTGGTGCTGTAGGCTGGTACACAGTCATGGGTCAGCAGGGTGAAGAGCAGCAGGCTGAGCACGCACTCTTGTGGGGTCCCTGTGAAGGTGACCCCACAAGGTCCCTTGAAGGTGTTGCTTCCAACTTGCACATTCTGTGGCCTCCCTGTGAGAAAGTCCTGCACCCAGTTACAGAGAAAGGTTTTGAGACCCAAGTGTCTGAGTTTTTATATTAGGTGCTGGGGGATGATTGTGTTGAATGCTGAACTGAAGACCAAGAACAGCATTTGCACGTAAGAGTTCTTTGAGTTCAGGTGGGTGAAGGCTGGATTGAGAGCTGCAGTGATGGCATCTTCTGTGGATCTGTTTGACCTATATGCAAACTGAGATGAGTCATGGGAGGGAGGGAGGATGAACTTGATGTTCTGCATGACCAGCCGCTTGAAGCACTTCATTATGATGGGGGTCAGTGCTACTGGTCAGTAGTTAGTGTGCTGTTTTTAAAGCTCAGGGGAACACATCTTCTTCCACTGAGAAGAGCTTTTTACATTCTTCCACAATCAGGTAAGAGGCTCCATTTTCTCCTGCTCTGTTCTAGAAGCTAAAACCACCCCGAGGATGAGACAGCAAAGATGTTTTAAAAACAGGCGAGTGCAAGCTTTTCCCGCTCTGTCATCTTATCTATTATCCCCACTCCTCCTCATATTGGAGTGGCAAAAGATGCTTCACAGCATGCCAGTTGATGTTACGGGGCCAGGCAAGCTGTGAGTCCCACGGTGGAATGTCGTTGTCTGTTGTCCTTCTCCTCAGTCTCCGTCTGCCATGAGTAATTCTTAAACGTGTCCTTAGGTCCCGCGGTCTGTCATGTGGTGATGGACGATGTCCGTCCTCTGTAGCGGGGGCGGGGAGGAGTTGTTATCCTCTACATTACAGATATTTTAGTATAATTTTTATTGCACTGTAGGTTATTTTTTCTTGTAAAAAAAAAGCCACACATTTTTTACGTGGCATGCTTCTTTGTGTGTATGGGCTTGTTTGTACATTCATTCATTCATGAATGAATAAACAACCCCCCCCACACACACACACACACAGCCCTGAGTTTCACCTTTCATTAGAGCCCAAGATCAAGCTTCTATATTGAATCATTCAAAAGTTATAGACGTTTTTCCAAACTGTGCCATTTGGCACAATTTGGCACAGTTCAAAAACGCCTGGGAACAACCTGAGATAAAAGCTGTGTAATATATTCATTTTTTGTGGTATTGTTACAAAATTTTGACCTCAGCTGGATAACACTTGGTTCTACATTTCTGTTGCATTTTCCAGCCCGGATCTGACAGCTGTGTGTTATTTGCAAGCATTTGTATCCAAAAAAAACACCCAGGCAAACTTTATTTTCTTCAAGTTCAGTATGTTTAGATGACTGTTACTCAGTGGCAGGAGCACTTAGAGAGATTATGACTGTTTTGCCAAAAAATTCAAAGTGTTTTCTTTTAAATGAGACCAACCCCATGAAGATGCTGCAAAGGGTTGAAGAACAGCTTTTGATTTACTTTGGGTACATTATTTTTAGGCGTTTTTAGGGAAATTGACCAGAGTGCAAGGGGTTAATAAATATGTGAAAATGAGAGAAGTTGTTGAGAATTTATTTCATTCTGAGTCTGGTTTAAGTCCCCGGTATCGAATTCACTAAAATTTTGAGACTGATTATTAATTAATTTATTGAGTGAATAAACAGGTATAAAGTGAAATTAAAGATTAAATTGCTTCTTAGAGATAGAAGCTGGTGCCCCATGACTGTTATTAATTTTTCCTGTGTAGATGAACCAAGAATTTATCTCAGGTTCCAAGACATTAATATAAATTAAATAATTTTTATACCTGATCATAATTATTAATTCATATACTGTTACAATAGAATGCCAGGAACTTGCGTTGAGACATTTAGAGATAAGTTAGTTGAGCTGTACAATAATATAACCAATAAGAACATGGTTGTAATCTGTGGAGACTTCAATATTGATTTACTAAATCCATTTCAACAAAATGTAACTACAGAGTTCATGAATTCGATGTACAGTTTGAGTCTAAATCTTACAATAACACATCCCAGTAGAATCACAGTCCACACTGCTACACTTATTGACAACCTGTTTGTTAATATTATTGATAAGAAAATAGAAAGTGGATAACAGTGATCCCTCACTTATCGCGTTTAATGGGGACCAGAACCGACCGCGAAAAGTGAAAAACTGCGAAGTAGCGTCACCCCCCCCCCCAAGGGCGTCACAAGCACTATTTTGCACAAAAAGGCACAAGAGAACAGCGAAAAGTGCCACTAAGCAACACGAGCGATAAAGAACAATGAATGCGGTCTTCCTTCGCTGGGTATGGGCGCTCGGCAGGGAGAGAAGCTGGGTAAAACGTCTCGGCCAATCAGCTTGCGAGATCCCCGAGCGGTGAAGAGGTGGGCGGAGAGGAGTGGAGCGGTGGTCAGAGAGGTGGATTTTGAGTTGTGCGGGCTCTCCGTGTTGATACCTGATGTTCTAATGTAGTCTCCCTGCCTTCTGCTAGCGCCCGGGCAACTTTCGTGCCATTTTTTCTCAATTTTGAATTTTTGATGAATATTTTTGAAAAATCCGCGATGCACTGAGGGCGCGAAAGGTGAAACGCGAAATAGCGAGGGATCACTGTATTGATAAATGACATAAGTGACCATCTGCCAGTCTTTGCACTTATCCATGGCCACACAGGGGCCAATATAGAAAAAAACTTTAAAATCTTTCAGATACAAATCACAAAATGCAATCATTTCTTCTAAAGAAGACCTGCTGAAGCAAGACTGGACAAAAGTCTATGTATCAGATGTAAATGAAGCCTACTGTGGGGAGACTTGAATAACGAAACCGAATTGCCTTTAATTCCAGTTTATTTCAAGTAATCATCCCACTGTCTGCTCTCATTCCTGAGCAGCGAACAAAGAGAGTGAACACACCAAAGTTCTCCCTTTTAAACATTCTCACATCGAACCATTTCCCTCGCAGGGGAAATCACACATCTCTACCAAAATCCTTTTATTCACATTCATTAATCTTTTATTTACATAACTCCCCCTTCTCTCCTCTCGAGCCTCAGCGGTCAGGAAGTCTTCTGTCCCCTGTCCTCCGCAGGGGGTCCAGGCTCTGCGGCTCCGCACCGCAGGGGACTGCAGCTCTGTGGCTCTCCTTCATCGTGAGGTTAAATCACATATGCAGTGTCCAACATATACATGTCTAACAACACAGCCATATAACCCCCCCCAAACGATGAAGAACAGACTATTTCCTAAAATTTAATAACACCTTACTCACTACTGAATAATCAACACCAACATTCAGTCTGTGCGCCGCTTGGGCTTCAGCCGTCTGCCGAATCTGCTGTGAGTTGGCCCCGCCTTGCCTGCGGCGCCTTTCTGCTTCGGCTCTGTTGACTGAGGAAGAGAGTGATTATTTGCCCTTTGCGGGGGCCTGCCTCGTCGAGGCGCCACTGCGACCGGTACAGACACGTCCTTCATGACAAAAGCAGGTTTTAGTCTGTCAATACTGACTGTCTCTTTTCTGTCTCCAAAATCTAGCACAAATTGCTTATCACCTGCCTCCAGCACTCGAAATGGCCCTTCGTAAGGTGGTTTGAGCGTTGCTTTTAGGGCTTCGCGCCTGACAAAAACGAAGTCGGCATTTTTCAAAGCCTTGGGGACGAAAACTCGTGGAAAAGCGTGATGAACCGGACCCGGGAGCGTGTCTGCTCCCGTGCCAACTAACGGTCCCAGAGCAGAGAGAGGTGGGGGCTCTGGGTGCTCTGGTAAAAACTCGCCTGGCAGCCTCAGAGTTTGTGCGAATACCAGCTCCGCTGGGGAGGCGTCTAAGTCCTCTTTAGGCGCATAACGCAACCCTAATAAAACCCATGGCAGTTTATTTACCCAATCTGCATCCGTGAGCGACGCTCTGAGTGCTGCCTTCAAAGACCTATGAAAACGCTCGCATAAACCATTAGCCTGAGGGTGGTAAGCTGTAGTGCGGTGAATTTTGGCTCCTAAGCCGTTGGCCATCGCTGACCACAGCTCAGAGATGAATTGCGGTCCTCTATCGGACGTAATGTCCGACGGAACCCCGAAGCGCGCCACCCAAGCCGTTAAAAAAACGCGAGCCACCTCCGCGGCCGTGGTCGTCGCAAGTGGGACCACTTCCGGCCAACGTGTGGTGTGGTCCACCATTGTCAAAAGATGCGTGAGCCCCTGCGATGCCGGTAGGGGGCCCACAAGGTCGACGTGCACATGGTCGAACCTTCTGGCCGGAATGCGGAACGGTTCTAACGGGGCTCTTGTGTGCTTGTGAATTTTGGCCCGTTGACAGGAAATGCAGGTTTTCGCCCATTCCTTCACGTGCTTGCGCAGGCACGGCCAAACAAACTTTTCTGCCACCAGTTTCACCGACGCGCGCACCCCCGGGTGCGCCAGTGAGTGGACCGAGTCAAAAACACGGCGGCGCCACGTGGCCGGAACCACCGGGCGCGGGCGCCCCGTCGACATGTCGCAGATCAGGGGGGGCATACCAGTTTGTAAACACTTGCTCTCCAGCCTTAACCCTGTTGGTCCAGACTGGAGCGCGCGCACGTCTGCGTCCGCCCCCTGGTCCGCTGCCATGGCTGCGTAATCTATACCCACGTGCACCGGGGCCGCGCGCGCCACCGCGCCGCAGGAGAGCGGCGCGGTCACGGTGGCCCGTTCTGCCTCTGCGCGTGTTGGAGTCGTGAACGCGCGCGAGAGACAATCTGCTACTACATTGAATTTGCCCGCAACGTGCCTAATGTCAGTGGTAAATTCCGAGATTGCGGCCAGCTGCCTCTGCTGCCTGCCGGACCACGGGTCTGAAATTTTGGCCATGGCGTATGTGAGCGGCTTGTGGTCCACATAAGCGGTGAAGCACCGTCCTTCCAGCCAGAACTGGAAATGACGAATAGCCAAAAGCAGCGCCAACAGTTCTCTGTCGAACGTGCTGTATTTTCGTTCAGCCGCGCTTAAAGATTTGCTAAAGAAAGCCAAAGGCTGCCAAACTCCGGCTACCTGTTGCTCAATAACGGCCCCTATGGCTAAATCTGAAGCGTCTGTCGTCAGCGCGATACGTGCTGCAGGGTCTGGGTGGGCCAGGAGCGCAGCGTCAGCCAAGGTTTTTTTAACCTCTGTGAACGCGCGCTCCCGCTCCGGGGACCATTCGACCGCTTGGGTCGGTTTTTGTTTTTTGAGCGCGGCATATAACGGTTGCATGATTTGAGCTGCGTGGGGCAGGAATCGGTTGTAAAAATTCACCATCCCCAAGAATTCCTGTAGTGATTTGACCGTTTGTGGACGGGGAAAATCCGCTACCGCGCGTACTTTATCTGGTAACGGAACCGCTCCCTCCGGGGAGACGCGGTGACCGAAAAAATCGATCCGCTCGACGCCGAACTGGCACTTGGCTGGGTTAACTATTAAGCCGTGCTCTCCCAGCCTCCTAAAAACTGCTGTGAGGTGCGTTTCGTGTTCGTCCTCTGAAGTACTCGCGACCAAAATGTCGTCGAGGTACACAAACACGAAAGGGAGATCGCGTAACACGGCATCCATCATCCGCTGAAATGTTTGCGCCGCCCCTTTGAGACCAAACGGCATGCGTAAAAATTCGAAAAGTCCGAACGGGGTTATTACCGCTGTTTTAGGAATGTCCTCCGGTTGGACTGGGACTTGGTGATAGCCGCGAACCAGATCAATCTTTGAAAAAATGCGCGCCCCCGCCAGGTGCACCGAAAAATCCTGAATGTGCGGGATGGGATAACGATCGTGCGCCGTAGCGTTGTTTAGCCTGCGGTAATCCCCGCACGGTCTCCAGGAGCCATCGGCTTTCGGTACCATGTGCAGCGGCGAAGCCCACGGGCTCTTCGACCTACGAACGATGCCTAGCCTCTCCAGGCTGGCGAACTCCTCGCACGCAATGGCGAGCTTAACGGCATCCAAGCGCCGAGCTTTTGCAAACACGGGAGGACCAGATGTGGGGATAAAGTGTTTCACCCCGTGCTTTGCAACTGTCGCTGAAAAAGTGGGCACAGTGAGCGCTGGAAATTGGGTGAGGAGTGTGTGAAACTTACCACCTGCTGTAGCGACGTGGGTCTGTACTGGTGGCGGGGACACTCGAGCTGAACAGGGGAGAGAGTAAAAAGAGAGTGCATTTACCAGCCGTCTATTAGCAAGATCAACTAACAGATTGTGTGAACACAAAAAATCTGCGCCCAACATGTTGAAACTCACCGCCGCTATTACAAAAGTCCATTCATATGTGCGGCCATGTAAGCACAAAGGCAAGGTCCTTCTCCCGTAGGTGTTGATGTTCGAGCCATTTGCCGCCGTAGCTCCGCTACCGTGGGGTCCAGCCACCCGGTCTGCGTATGTTGGGGTGATGAAGCTCACTTGGGCTCCGGTGTCAATGAGGAACTCTCGTCCGGAACGCGCATCCGTGATGTAGAGCAGCTTGCTGCGTTCTCCGAGGGTCGAAGCTGCTAGCAACCCCCGGTCTTGCCGTTTCCCGAACTCCTGAAGTTGCAGGGCGGCACACACCTGCGTGCCTTCTCTGCGAACCTCCGATGGAAAAAGCAGAGATCTTCTCCTCCGCTGTGTCGTGTCCGCGCCTCTGCCGCCGGACCATTGGCTCCACCTCGTCGCGGCCGTGCTGCCGCCGTCGTCGGCCAGTCTGGGTCTGCCGCCTCTGGCTCCCTGCTGTCTCGGGTCGCCGCTGTGGTTGCTTGCCCGCCGCAGGCGTCCAGGATCCCATCTGCTTCCTGGGCCAGCTCCCGGAACTCCTCCAGGGTGTGACACTTTTTGCCGGCCAGCGTGCTTCTCGCATGCGTCGGGAGGTTGGAGAGGAAGATGAACTGAAAAATGAAATCATCGTTGTCCAACCCTCTCAGCTGTATCATCTCCTCCATCAGGGTGCTCGGCCTGTGTCCTCCTTGGTCTAACAAAGACAGGATCCTCCTCGCCCTCACTTCGGCCGAGGGGGTGAAAAACTTGATGAGGGTGGATTTCAGCTTGCCGTACCTGTCGGTCGCGGGTGGCTGCTCCACCAAGCTCTGCACGCACCGAGCTGTGCTGTTGTCCAGTTTAGCGATGACATGGTGGAACTTAGTGTCATCCACCGTTACTCCTGCGAGCGCGAACTGCGACTCTGCTTGCAGAAACCACGACTGTGGGTTATCCTGCCAGAAATCAGGCAGCTTAACGGCCACTGCGCTCGCCAGCTCTGAGCGCTGTGAGTCTGGGACCCTGAGACCTTCTTCGTTCATTCTCAACGTCGTCAGTCACCAATGTGGGGAGACTTGAATAACGAAACCGAATTGCCTTTAATTCCAATTTATTTCAAGTAATCATCCCACTGTCTGCTCTCATTCCTGAGCAGCGAACAAAGAGAGTGAACACACCAAAGCTCTCCCTTTTAAACATTCTCACATCAAACCATTTCCCTCGCAGGGGAAATCACACATCTCTACCAAAATCCTTTTATTCACATTCATTAATCTTTTATTTACATAACTCCCCCTTCTCTCCTCTCGAGCCTCAGCGGTCAGGAAGTCTTCTGTCCCCTGTCCTCCGCAGGGGGTCCAGGCTCTGCGGCTCCGCACCGCAGGGGACTGCAGCTCTGTGGCTCTCCTTCATCGTGAGGTTAAATCACATATGCAGTGTCCAACATATACATGTCTAACAACACAGCCATACCTACGATACATTCATGAACATTGTAATTGCTCTTTATGAAACAATTGTCCATTAGTAAAGAAAAAGCTTAAACAGAAATTTGTCGACAAGCCATGGTTAACCAAGGGATTACAAAAAGTGTGTAAAAAGAAAAATTCACTATATTCAGTTTTTCTAAAGAAAAGGACAAAAGAAGCAGAGCAGCGGTATAAAACATACAAAAATAATATATACTGTATAATGAGATGTAGTAAAAGAGACTATTACAGTAAAGAACTGGAGAAAAACAGAGATAACACTAAAAACACATGGACAATACTTAATAATATTCTTGGAAATAAAAACAGAAATACAAACTACCAAAACAATCTTTCAAAAAAAAAAGTAATAATAAATTTTTTGTTAACATTGGTCCTAATTTGGCACGAGAAATACCCATTACAACACCTATAGGTGATACAATAAGCAAAAACATTGCTATAAAAGACTCCATCTTCATAAAGAACACAGATGAGAAAGAGGTCATTGAAATTAAGTTGTTTAAAAGTGAAACATCTACGGATTGTGATGGTATTGACATGCTTTTCGTCAAAACTATCATTGAATGCTTAGTGAAGCCACTGACGTATATCTGTAACCTGTCTCAACAAACAGGTATATTTCCCAATGCAATGAAAATAGCCAAAGTAATTCCGATATACAAGATGGGTGAGAGAGGGGAATTTTCAAACAATAGGCCTATTTCACTATTGCCACAATTTTCTAAGATACTCGAAAAAATATTCTGTGAGAGAAGTGAAAACTAAGGAGCTGGTGGTGGACTACTGCAGGCAAGGACAACCCCTCACAGCACCAGTAAACATACAGGGAACGGACATTGAGATGGTGACATCCTACAAGTACCTTGGTGTTCATCTGAACAATAAACTAGAAAAGCATTCGGAGAGCGCAGACCTCCGCCAAGCGCCACAGTTCGCCCCATACAGTGTTTGTGTGTATGTTTTCAGATTCCTTGACCATGAAAACATATGACTAGCAATTGGATTCACAATGATAGGATTAGTGGTTCAGTAGTTATTGACGAAAATGGCATTTTCTGTAATGGCGGTTTAGCGCCACAGTTCCCCGCCTACAGTGTTTGTGTGTACGTTTTCAGATTCCTTGACCATGAAAACATATGACAAGCAATTGGATTGACAATGATAGGATTAGTGGTTTCGTAGTTATTCAAGAAAATGGCATTTTGCGTAATGGCGGTTTTCTTGTGCACGGTGATCCGGATCACCACCAAAATCTAATCATCTGTAGGATACCCCATTTCTGACAATCTGTGAAAATTTCATGAAAATCCGTCCATAACTTTTTGAGTTATCTTGCTAACAAACAAACAAACAAACAAGACAGACAGACAAACAAACAGATAGACAAACCAACACCGATGATCACATAACCTCCTTGGCGGAGGTAACTAGACTGGTCACACAATACCGACGCACTCTACAAGAAGGGACAGCGCAGGCTGTTCCTACTGAGGAGACTCAGGTCTTTTGGTGTACAAGGGGCGCTGCTGAAGACATTCTACAACACGGTGGTGGCATCAGCCATCACTTTTGGAGTGGTCTGCTGGGGCAACGGCATTACAGCAGCCGATAGGAAGAGACTGAACAAACTGATCAAGAAAGCTAGATCTGTCCTGGGGCAACGCCTTGGCCCAGTGGAGGAGATGGGAGAGAGAAGGATGGTGGCTAAACTGTCATCTCTGCTGGAGTCCGAGTCCCACCCTATGCAGGACATACTGAACGCACTGAGGAGCTCATTTAGCAGTAGACTACATCATCCTAGGTGCACAACCGAGAGGTTTCGCAGGTCCTTCCTACCTACGGCTGTCAGACTGTATAACCTAAGCAGGGCTGCTCGCAGAGATAGCAAAAAAACGTGACACCCTAATAGTATTGAATGCAAAAGACGCAACTGACTTACACAAATGGTCCCCTCCAGTATACAACTAGGACAATATCAGTCACTACGGAGGGTGACAATATGTATGGGTACATATTCATACTATGTAGGATAACTAAGTAGACGGTTATACTGTTTATTCCATCTTGCTACAATGCTCCGCACTTTGTATATATACTCACCGGCCACTTTATTAGGTACACCATGCTAGTAACGGGTTGGACCCCCTTTTGCCTTCAGAACTGCCTCAGTTCTTCATGGCATAGATTCAACAAGGTGCTGGAAGCATTCCTCAGAGAGTTTGGTCCATATTGACATGATGGCATCACACAGTTGGCGCAGATTTGTCGGCTGCACATCCATGATGCGAATCTCCCGTTCCACCACATCCCAAAGATGCTCTATTGGATTGAGATCTGGTGACTGTGGAGGCCATTTGAGTACAGTGAACTCATTGTCATGTTCAAGAAACCAGTCTGAGATGATTCCAGCTTTATGACATGGCGCATTATCCTGCTGAAAGTAGCCATCAGAAGTTGGGTACATTGTGGTCATAAAGGGATGGACATGGTCAGCAACAATACTCAGGTAGGCTGTAGCGTTGCAACGATGCTCAATTGGTACCAAGGGGCCCAAAGAGTGCCAAGAAAATATTCCCCACACCATTACACCACCACCACCAGCCTGAACCATTGATACAAGGCAGGATGGATCCATGCTTTCATGTTGTTGACGCCAAATTCTGACCCTACCATCCGAATGTCGCAGCAGAAATCGAGACTCATCAGACCAGGCAACGTTTTTCCAATCTTCTATTGTCCAATTTCGATGAGCTTGTGCAAATTGTAGCCTCAGTTTCCTGTTCTTAGCTGAAAGGAGTGGCACCCGGCGTGGTCTTCTGCTGCTGTAGCCCATCTGCCTCAAAGTTCGACGTACTGTGCGTTCAGAGATGCTCTTCTGCCTACCTTGGTTGTAACGGGTGGTTATTTGAGTCACTGTTGCCTTTCTATCAGCTCGAACCAGTCTGGCCATTCTCCTCTGACCTCTGGCATCAACAAGGCATTTCCGCCCACAGAACTGCCGCTCACTGGATATTTTTTCTTTTTCGGACCATTCTCTGTAAACCCTAGAGATGGTTGTGCGTGAAAATCCCAGTAGATCAGCAGTTTCTGAAATACTCAGTCCAGCCCTTCTGGCACCAACAACCATGCCACGTTCAAAGTCACTCAAATCACCTTTCTTCCCCATACTGATGCTCGGTTTGAACTGCAGGAGATTGTCTTGACCATGTCTACATGCCTAAATGCACTGAGTTGCCGCCATGTGATTGGCTGATTAGAAATTAAGTGTTAACGAGCAGTTGGACAGGTGTACCTAATAAAGTGGCCGGTGAGTGTATATTTATATATTTATGTGTACGTATGTATACTCACTGCTCTTATTTTTATTTTTCGTATCTTCTTAATTATTGCTCTGAGTGTTGCTATCCCTGTGCTGTTGCAATCCTGGAATTTCCCCATTGTGGGACTAATAAAAGCTTATCTTATCTAATTGACAATTTTATAATGAAGAATAATTTATTGTATGAGCAACAATATGGGTTCAGACACAAGAGGACAACTGCATTTGCTGTAATGGAGTTTATAGAAAAAATATAAACTGCTGTAGAAAATAAAGAGTATTCAATTGGGGTATTCCTGGATCTTAAAATGATTGTTAAAGAAACTACAAAATTATGGTATTGGGAGGTAGCACTGTCCTGGTTATGTAGTTACTTAAAGAAGAGATATCAGTATGTATGGGTTGGTAGCAAAAACTCACAGTTACTGAAGGTTACTTGCGGAGTCTCACAGGGTTCAGTTTTGGAGCCATTGTTATTCAATATGTATATAAATGATATATGTAAAGTTTTGGAAAAAATGGATTTAATACTGTTTGCAGATGATACTAATTTATTATGCAGTGGAAGCAATTTGGAAAAACTTTTGGATATATTCAGAAAGGAATTAGGAAAGCTCAAACTGTGGTTTGATTCAAACAAATTAACGTTCAATTTAAGTAAGAAAATTTATCATTTTTAACAACCATCACAACAACTCAGTATCTAAACTCAGTGTAAATGGTGTAGAGATTGAAAGGGTATCCGAAATTAAATTCCTTGGAGTAATAATTGATAATAAACTGTGTTGGAAGTCACATATTAATTATATTAAAGGTAAAATATCCAAATCAATTGCAACACTACACAGAGTGAAATATTTGCTGAATCAACCCACACTATATAATTTGTATCATTCATTAATACTCCCATACATGACATATTGTACTGAAGTATGGGGAAATACATGTAAAACAAATATACGTATATCCTATCTTTATTTAGGGGAAGGGGAAGCAGCAGCACTGAGTAGCAGGATTAAATACTACCTGTTCAAGAGGTAATAGAACTTCAATTCTTCATCTGTGGCTAATTCTGGACTTTTGGAGGTGATTTGGTTGACATTTGGCAGTGGATTGGTGGCTTGGGGGAAGATTCTGGTGGATTTAGAATGGGGCCTTTCTGCCTTAGAAGCAGACAGGCAGCCATTACTACTAGGCCTCACAGGCAGCCACCAACAACAGGCTCCACAGGCAGCCACCATCACCAGGCCAGGAGCCATGACCATCAGGCTCCACAGGCAGCCGCCACCATCAGGCTTCACAGGCAGTTACCACTACCAGGCCCTGCAGCCACCTCCACCAGGCTTCAGGCCTGGCACCAGGCCTTACACGCATTCCTGTTGTTGTTGCTGCTTTAAATTTTCATCAACACTGAAATAGTCTTGGAAACAGACTCTTGTCTCCTTGTCCACTGCAAATCATTGCAAAACTGCAGCAAAATGCCACCTAAGCCAAAAGCAGAGGCCAAATCCGAGGAGGAATATGTGTCCCTCGCACAGGTAAATGACTTACTGCAACAGCAAAAAGAACTGTTTTCTGCATTGTTAAACCAACAACAGGAAACTTTCAAAAGCCTCATCAAAGTGATCATGGACTCAGCTAATGCAAGAGTGGACACGATGATGAGAGAGTTGCAAGACATTAAAACCAGTCTACAGTTCATTCAAAACGACGTAGATGACATAAAAGCCGATTTGTCTAGACAAGCAGACCGCAACAATACGCTGCAATCAGATGTTTCTAAAGTGTGTGACAGTCTGTTGACTATCACCGACAAATTTGAATATCTGGAAGGACAATCCCGGAGAAATAATCTATTCTTTGATGGTGTTGTGGAGGCACCAGGAGAGACCTTGTCCGAAACGGAGGAGAAGATTAAAAATATTCTCATGGAGAAACTACAGTTACCACCAGAGATCGAGATGGAGAGAGCCCACCGCACCTGGAAACCTGGAGAAGAAAGTCCAAGGCCCATTGTGATCAACTTCCTGCGGCACAAGGACAGGATGACCATTCTTCAAAGAGCCAAGTCCCTCAAAGGAACAAAAATCTTCATCAATGAGGACTTCACTGATTTGGTAAGAATGAAGAGAAAAGAATTAATGCCAGAGCTGAAAGCTGCAAGAGCACGGGGGGACATAGCCTACCTAAGGCATGACAGACTCATTATTCACCCACGCCATCCCCGTAACAGTACACCAAAATCAGTGGAGCAAAAAATCAACCAGAAATGATTGATATTTCATTATCAACTTAGAGATATAAACTGTGCATTTTTTCCATTGACTGGAATAATTAAGATGCAAACTGTTATAGGAAACAACCTCATTTTTAAAGGGTACAAATATACTGAGCATAAGCCACACAGTATTGAATAAGAAACCAATCTTGAAAATCACTTTTTCAACAGTATAAAACATCAGTGTAAATACTTTAGCTCAGACCAACTAAAAAAATACAATTTCTGACCAATCATTGTCAATAATACACTTTAATAGTAGAAGTCTCAACATGAATTTTTCCAAAATCCAGGACAGTTTGTTGCAATATAACACAAATGTTTCTGCTGTTGCAATTTCTGAGACTTGGCTAAAAAATGACCAACTTCATACAGTGCAAATGAGAGGCTATGATTTATATACCACAAGCAGGTCAAAAAAAAAGGGGTGGTGGTGGTGGTGTTGCTTTATATATCAGGTCCTGCTACCAAAGCCAAGTTGTAGATAATATGTCTTTTGAAATGGAAAACATCATGGAGTGTGTAACTATGGAATTAATTACAACTACAAAAAACATCATAATAAGTTGCATTTATAGAGCACCGGGTACCGATATTGATATTTTCAAAGAAAAATTGTCTGAGCTTTTCAGTGCAGTAGGTAATAAGAAGCTGGCATTTATTTGTGGAGACTTCAATATTGACTTATTAAATCCAAATGATCATATCCAAATAAGTGAATTCATAAATTCCATGTTTTGTATGGGTTTCTACCCTTCAATAACATACCCCACTAGAATAACAACACATTCAGCAACGCTTACTGATAACATTTTCACAAATGTCACTGAGGGAAATGTAACTGCTGGCCTTATTGTCAATGATGTGACAGACCATCTGCCTGTTTTTGTTTCTTCACACACTGGTGTAACACATAACGTTGAAATAGATAAGGTTTTTAAATGACTTGTAACAGAAACCGCAATCAACAAACTTAGAAATCATCTAAAAATACAAGACTGGAACGGTGTTTATGTTGACGACATTGATATGGCATATGGAGAATTTGTCTCTATTTTATCACAACTATATAATAAACACTGCCCTCTAGTGGTAGAGGAAACTAGAGTTAAATACAGAGATAAGCCTTGGATCACCAAGGGCCTGCAAAATGCTTGTAAAAAGAAAAACTTGTTATACAAAACGTTTCTGAAATTAAGAACTGCGGAAGCAGAAAAGAAATACTAGACTTATAAAAATAAACTCATTAGTATTTTAATATCGAGTAAAAAACATATTACAGTAAATTATTGGAAAATAACAAAACTAATACATGTAATATATGGAAGGTGTTAAATAATATAACAAAGAGAGGAAAACTAAATTCCAACCACATCTCTTATTTAAATTCAGATAATGGAATAATCATTGAAAATAGCTTGATCTCCAACACATTTAATGAATATTTTGTTAATATAGGAAAAAAGATCGCCAACTCTACTGTATCATCAGCAAATCCAGGTGGGGCTGACGATGTCGTCAACATAAATGCTTACTCAATGTTTATGAAAGAAACAGATGAAAAAGAAATTCTTGACATTGTTAACAAATTCAAAGACAAAAAATCGACTGATTGTAATGATTTCAGTATGTTCTTGGTTAAATGTATTATTAATTGTATTGTTAAACACTTCACTTTCATATGCAACATGTCACTTACTGCTGGTCAATTTCCAAAGAAAATGAAAATAGCAAGAGTCATTCCTCTGTATAAGACTGGTGACAAACACTCATTGTCAAACTACAGACCCATCTCCTTGTTACCTCAGTTCTCCAAAATACTGGAAAAAATAATTTGTTAAGAGACTAAATGATTTCATTGATAAGCACAATATACTCTGAACAACAGTATGGATTCAGGAAGAACCGGACCACCTCACTGGCACTCATGGACTTTGTTGAACAGATTACGGATGCAACAGATAGAAGAGAATACACAGTTGGAATATTTCTGGAGTTACAAAAGGCATTTGATACAGTTGACCATAAATTACTCCTCAGTAAATTACATAAGTATGGCATCAGAGGAATTGCTTTTGACTGGTTACACAGCTATTTAGAAGACAGATATCAATATGTTCATGTGAATAATACAGACTCTGAGTTGCTGAAGATGATGTGTGGGGTACCACAGGGTTCTGTGCTTGGTCCATTGCTGTTTATGTTGTATATTAATGATTTATGTTCTGTTCAGGTTCAGGTTACTTTATTTGTACCCGTAGGTAGATTTGTTTTGCAGTCAGGTGACATCCGTATTTACAAACTGCAATTACATTCAACATAAACACAAACACAGGCACACATGAAGCTGACTACAAACATGATAAAAATGCTCAAGGCTCCATCAATCAGGATATAAGACAAAGAGATGAGAGAAAAACCAGAGATAAGAGAGAAGGGTCATATTAAAAAGTTAAAGACTAGTCAAAGAGGTTAAAAACTCAAAAGTCTAAAACCCAATAAATGTGTCTAAATTGCTCAAGTGTATTTTATTTGCAGATGACAACTTTTTCTTGTAGTGGAGAAATTTTAAGCAGCTTCTGGATTCAGTAGAAAATGAACTTAAACAAATTAATCAATGGTTCACTGCCAATAAATTATCTATTCACCTTGGAAAAACAAAATGTCTAATATTTGGAAACCACAAATTATATAATCACAGAAAAATTAAAATAAATAATGTTGAAATTGACACAGTTTTTGAAACCAAGTTCCTAGGGGTCATTGTTGATAAACTAAACTGGAAATCACACATAAATTATGTCAAAACTAAAATGTCTAAATCCATTGCCGTACTGTATAATGTTAAGGATCTCCTGTGTCAGAAATCTCTTTGCATTTTATATAATTCACTGATAGTTCCTTTTATGACATACTGTGTGGAGATCTGGGGAAACACATATAAAACAAACACAAACTTAATCTTTTTACTACAGAAAAAAGCCGTACGCATTGTATCAAAGAAACCTTACCGTGAACCAACAAATCCAATATTCATTCAATTACATACTCTTAAATTTAGAGATCTGGTAGATTATAATGTCATTCAAATCATGTACAACGCAAATAATGACCAATTACCTGTAAATATTAAGAAACTGTTTAAAAAAAGGGAAAGCAAATATGAGCTAAGAGGTAACTCTGTTTTTAATAAGCCAGAGGTTAGAACAAATACAAAGTATCACTGCATGTCTGTCACTGGAGTTAAACTGTGGAACTGTTGCTCTGAAAATATTAAAACATGTTCAACTCTGAAGCAATTCAAAAAATTGTACAAAGATGAGAAAATCTCCCAGTATCTCACTATAAATGCTGGGAGATAAATTTGTAATAACTTAAAGTTTGGTTTTTTTTTTGTCTTCTTGTTCTATTTGATTTTCTTTGTTGATTTTGGGTAAGACTTAAATTTTTATGTTATTGATTTTTTTAAATTTTTTTTTTCCGGTTCCGGTTCCGCTGGACCGGCGGCGTCACACGAGTTGGCTGCCCGTTGCAACAGCCTTTTTTTATCTTCCTTCTTCTTTCTACACCTTTCACTCTATATATATATCACGGACACACAGATCGCCCCAGGGGTCTCCCGAGTCGGCGGACGGAGCCACTGTTTACAGCGGGAGACGTTACAGCAGGGAGGAGCTGGTGCTAGCTAGCACTCGGCCGCCGCCCGGTGCTAATGGGGAAACTCGACATACCGGGAGCTGTAGCGAAAATGACGTGGGTGCCGGGCTGGAGTTTAGGCGGCGTGCAAGAAATATAAGACAGAATAATAAAGAGCGATGGCAAGAACCAAGCAGACCGCCTGTAAAATCTACTGGAGGAAAAAGCCCCCCAGGAAGCAGCTAGCCACCAAGGCTGCTCGGAAAAGCGCTCCGGCCACCGGCAGAGTGAAGAAGCCTCACCGTTACAGGCCCGTGGCTCTGAGAGAGATCCGTCGCTACCAGAAATCCACGGAGCTGCTCATCCGTAAGCTGCCCTTCCAGCACCTGGTGAGGGAGATCGCTCAGGACTTCAAGACCGACCTGCGCTTCCTGAGCTTCGCCGTCATGGCTCTGCAGGAGGCCAGCGAGGCCGACCTGGTGGGTCTCCTCTTCGCTAAGAGGGTCACCATCATGCCCAAAGACTTCCAGCTGGCCCGCCGCATCCGCGGAGAGAGAGCTTAGACTTTCTGCTGCACATTCACCAACCATAATGCTCCGCACTGTGTGTCTATATATATATATATATATATATATATTTATAGTAATATGTACATATGTTTACTAGATGTTCTTGTTTTTTCTTGCCTTCTGATTGTTGCTCTGAGTGTTGCTATCCCTGTGCTGTTGCAATCCTGGAATTTCACCATTGTGGGACTAATAAAGGCTCATCTTATCTTATCTTTAAAATTGTAACGGGGTAGGCACTATATAAGCACTAGCTTCAGCCTACACCCTTTCGGTTGTTCTTTTGTGTGTTCTTATTGTATTGTATGTGTTTATTATTATTATTACCGAAAAAATAAATAAATTCATTCATTCATTCATTCTTTATGCTTCAGAAGAGAGCTATTAGAATAATAAACCAAGCTGCTTACAGGGACTCAACAAACCCACTTTTTCTTAAATTAAAAGCTCTCAAGTTGAAAGATCTGGTTGATTTTAAAACTGCAGTAATAATGTTTAAAGCGAAGAATCTATCACTGCCCGCAAATATCCAAAAGTTGTTCCAAATAAGGAAGAAACAATATCAGAATCAGAATCAGAATCAGAATCAGCTTTATTGGCCAAGTATGCACAACACATACAAGGAGTTTGACTTTGGCTAAAAACTTGCTCTCGTTGTTCAGGTGAAGGATTTAAATAAGGATTCAATGACAACCACAGTATGTACAGTAAATTACAGTCTGTCCACGTTTCTATAAAAGGATGCAAATATATACAGGAATATATGCAGTTATTTACTCGGACTAACCACACTTTGCAGAAATATATGAAAAAATATACAATCACACAGTATTTCAATGTGGACTCAGATTCAGTGATATAATGTGAATGAAGTAAAAAGCAGTGTGAGAGTTATGTGCAATGTAATAATGGATGAAAAGTCATGAGTACAGCAACAGGTAGGACTAGGTGAATGTTAGGAGTTCATCAGAGTGATGGCTTGAGGAAAGAAACTGTTCCTGTGACGGGTGGTTTTGACCTTCAGTGATCTGTAACGACGACCAGAAGATAGAAGTTCAAACAGTTTGTGGCCGGGGTGTGATGGGTCAGCACAGATGTTTCCCGCCCGTTTCCTGGTTATGGACCGATATAAGTTCTCAATGGAGGGTAGGTCGGTACCAATGATCCTCTCCGCAGACTTAATGATCCGCTGCAGTCTGGTCTTGTCCTGTTTAGTGGCAGATCCAAACCAGACAGTGATGGAAAAGCAGAGGACAGATTGGATGATGGCGGTGTAGAAGACAACCAGCAGCTCCTGAGGCAAATCAAACTTCTTGAGCTGACGCAGAAAAAACAACCTCTGCTGGGCCTTTTTCCGGACAGTGTCAATATGGGAGGACCACTTCAGGTTCCGGGAGATTGTGGTACCCAGAAACTTGAAGGAGTCCACAGTGGACACTGTGCTGTTGAGGATGGTGAGTGGGGGGAATGAAGGGGGGTGTCGCCTGAAATCCACAGTCATCTCCACCGTTTTGGCTGGGTTAAGTTCAAGATGGTTCTGGCTGCACCAGAGGATCAGCTGCTCCACCTCCCGCCTGTATGCAGACTCATCATCATCCCGGATCAAACCGATGACTGTGGTGTCGTCCGCAAACTTCAGGAGCTTCACCGAAGGGTCCTCTGAGGTGCAGTCGTTGGAGTAGAGGGAGAAGAGCAGTGGGGAAAGGACACATCCTTGGGGGGCGCCAGTACTAATTTTTCGGGAGCTGGATGTAAATCTCCCTAGCTTCACCTGTTGCCACCTGTCAGTCAGAAAGCTGGAGATCCACTGGCAGGTGGAGGGGGGCACCTTGAGCTGGAGGAGTTTCTGATGAAGAATGCCTGGGATGATGGTGTTAAACGCTGAGCTGAAGTCGACAAACAGGATCCTGGCGTACGTCCCTGGGGAGTCGAGGTGTTGCAGGATGTAATGTAGTCCCATATTCACTGCATCATCCACTGACCTGTTTGACCGGTAGGCAAACTGCAGTGGGTCCATCAGGGGGCCTGTGATGACCTTCAGGTGGTTCAGCACCAATCTCTCCAAGGATTTCATGACCACAGAGGTCAGGGCAACAGGTCTGTAGTCGTTTAATCCTGTAATAGAGGGTTTCTTGGGAACTGGAATGATGATGGAGCGTTTGAAGCAGGAAGGCACTTCACGCAGCTCCAGTGATCTGTTAAAGATCTGGGTGAAGATGGGGGCCAACTCGTTGGAGCAGACTCTCAGGCAGGACGGAGACACACCATCAGGTCCTGCAGCCTTCTTGATCTTTTGTCTCTGAAAGACCCGGCGCACCTCCTCTTCACAGATCATTAGTGCTGGTGGGAGGTCAGAGTGGAGGAGGGATGGAGTTCCTGGGGCTGCAGATAATCCTTTTGTGTGGGTGGGAGGTGAGAACTGTAGGTTCTTTTCAAACCTGCAGTAAAAGCTGTTTAGGTCATTAGCCAGCTGGAGGTTTTCCACAGGGTGGGGGGATGGTCTCCTGTAGTTGGTGATATTCCGTAGGCCTCTCCAGACAGAAGCAGAGTTGTTAGCTGAGAAGTTTTTTTGTAACTTCACACTGTAGCTCCTCTTAGCAAGCCTGGTCTCCTTCGTCAGCATGTTTCTGGCCCGCTTGTACAGAGTCCAGTCACCAGTCCTGTAGGCCTCCTCCTTGGTCTGACGTAGCTGCTTCAGTTTAGGAATGAACCAGGGTTTATTGTTGTTGTATATGCAGAAGGTCTTGGTCTGCACACACATGTCCTCGCAGAAACAGGTGTATGATGTCACAGTGTCAGTGAGTTCATTTAAGTTAATGGCTGCAGCTTCAAAAACACTCCAATCTGTGCAGTCAAAGCAGGCTTGTAACTTCAGCTTTGATTCCTCAGTCCATTTCTTCACAGTCCTTACAACAGGCTTGGAAGTTTTTAGTTTCTGTCTGTATGTTGGAATAAGATGGAGCAGGCAGTGGTCAGAAAAACCCAGAGCTGCACGGGGGACGGCATGATAGGCATTTCTTAAAACTGTGTAACAGTGGTCAAGTGTATTTGTGTCCCTGGTGGGACATTTAATATGCTGTCTGTATTTAGGAAGCTCATTTGTGAGATTAGCTCTATTGAAATCACCCAGAATGATAAGCAGAGAGTCTGGATGTTTTTCCTCCACCTCTGCTATCTGGTCAGCGAGGAGCTGCAGTGCCTCCGTTGTACAAGCAGCAGGCGAGATATAAATTCCGACCAGAATAAATGAGTAGAACTCTCGCGGTGAATAAAAGGGTTTACAGTTTATGAACAGTGACTCTAGGTTAGGGCTACAAAACTTCTTCAACACTGTGACATCAGTACACCAACCTTCGTTTATGTAGAAGCAGATTCCACCACCCTTAGTCTTTCCAGAAAATTCTCGGCTGCGATCAGCGCGAAACAGTTGAAATCCGTCCAGACGGACCGCGCTGTCCGGGATGTGTTCACTCAGCCAGGACTCCGTGAAACAAAGGGCGCCAGATCTGCTAAAATCCCGGTTTTTGTGAGTCAGGAGCAGCAGTTCATCCATTTTGTTCGCCAAACTGCGGATATTTGCCAGATGGATCGATGGGAGCGGCGTGCGAAATCCTCGTTTCTTCAGCCTGACTAACGCACCGGCACGTTTTCCACGCCGCCTTCGTTTCCGGCCAGCGCCAATAGCCGCTGCTCCCACAGCTAAGATGGACTGAAAAAACTTCAGATCAGCAGCAGTAACTGGCGGAGAAGTTGCATTGGGAGGTAGTCTGAGTGAAAGTAGTTCCTCCCTTGAATAGGTGATTCGGACAGAAGAGCAGAAGTCCAAAAAAACACACAAAATTATCAAAAACATTAGAGAGCAGAAGCCAGTGGGTGCCATCCGCGGCGCCATCTTGGATTTTCTGGATATCAATTCAGAGGAACATGTATATTTCAAAAACCTGCAGTGAGAACTACCACCAAGCAACACTGTGTTTCAGTGCAAGGAGTCAGACTGTGGAACGCTTTTGGACCTGAATTAAAATCATGTACAACGCTTGGACAATTTAAACAAAAACAAAAATAAGAAATACTCCAAACATATATACAAAATGACATGTAAAATCACATAAGGATTATCATATCCAGTCTGCATTGTGCTGTTGCTTAGTTTTTTGTTACATTTTGTCTTGGCTTTGTTCTAATTTGTAATCACTTTTATTTTATTTTCCTTTTGAATTCTTAGATGGAACATGGGTGGGCAATATAAGCTGCGGCTTCAGCCATCACCCATTTTGGATAACTTATGGTGAATTGTATAATCCAAGGAGTTATTGTTTAATTTGACCTTGTTGGATTTTTTTTCCTTTGTTATATTATTCTGTTCCTTTCTTTAAATCTTTTAATCTAATCTAACCGAAATAAAGATCCATTTATTCATTCATTCATTCATTCAAATACAGAAAGAGGAAAAGTTTAAAGTAGTGGTGTAGCTTTAATCACGATTAATGGTGGTTGATCATGATTAATCGCCTTGTGGAGAAAGGAGGAAGGCGAGACAACGAGCTGGATGACACAGTTACTTTATTCTTCCTCCAACATATTTTACAGCAAAAGAGAATGTCAGGTCTCAGTGCACTCCTCTTTTATACCTTTATTCCCATGCATCAAGACCTGACACTTCCGACCATAACCATTGTTGTTTGTCAAAGAACCGTGTGGCACATTAACATGACATAACGTCGGCTCGTTCCAACACTCTTCTTCTCTCCGGCACTTACTCCTCTCCCCGGGGGCCGCATAGTCCTTACTGTCCCATCTGATACCCCCCGGTGACACCTCTTCTTTCGGTCCATTGTCTCCTGGGTGGAGAAGTCCAACACAATGCCCCCACAGCATCAGGCAAGTTCATCATCATCATCATAGCAGTCTGTCGTAGGTGACAATGACTGTTTCATTTAGGTCTGATCAGATTCCTCCACACAGCTCTGTCCTTAGCCTTCTGCTGCCAGGAACTCCTGTCTATGTCCAACTTCTCCAAGTTTCTTTTTACAGTGTCTTTAAATCTTAGCCTTGGTCTACCCTGATTGCGTTTGCCCTCGCATAACTGTGAGTAGAGTAACTGCCGAGGGAGACGCTGGTGGTCCATCCTCTCAACATGTCCGAGCCATCTCAGGTTCATCTGTATTAGCATGTCCTCCATTGATGGTAGACCAGCTCGTTTCAACACTTCTATGTTGGTTATCTTATCTTTCCATGAGATGTTCATTATGGCTCGAAGGTGTCTCATCATGTACACGTGGAGTTTCTTCACCTGCACTCTGTAGACAGTCCAAGTTTCAGCACCATACAATAGAGTAGCCAGTACTGTCGCTCTGTACACTTTGCATTTCACACGGATAGACACATGTCGATTGTTCCACAGTCTCTCCCTCAAGTTTCCAAACACAGCGCTCGCTCTTCCCATTCTGAGAGATAGTTCATCCTCCAGCCTAGCATTCTCTGAAACAGTACTCCCTAGTTATTTGAAAGTCTTGCACTTGACTAGTGGCTCTGTACCAATGCTGATCTCTTCTGGTAGTGATGTTGATAATTGGAACTTTGGTGGTTGATAAAGGCACTCTGTCTTCTTGATGTTGATTTGGAGGCTGAATTGGCTAGCTGCTCTTGTAAATTTCTCCACTAAAGATTGCATATCTTCCGCACTGTGTGCAACTAGAGCACTGTTGTCGGCAAAGAGCATTTCTCTTACTATCTTTATCGATGTCTTACTCTTGGCTTTAAACTGTGCCACATTGAACAAGTCTGCTTCTTTCCTTGTTTCAATGTATACTCCTTCTGAAGCTTCTTTGAAGGCCACCTCAAGCATGGCTGCCAGATATAGCGAGAAGAGTGTAGGTGCTAGCACACACCCTTGTTTCACCCCGTTGCTTACTGAAAAGTCTTTAGATACTGAACCACTCATTGCCACGTTTGCTTGCATACCTGTATGGAGTGCCTCGATCAGGCTGACAAACTTCTCTGTACAACCATATTTCTTGAGTACCTGCCAAAGTCCTTGTCGCGAAACAGTATCGAAGGCTTTACTGAAGTCTATGAAGACTACATAAAGTGGCATGTTCTGTTCGATACACTTTTCTTGAACCTGTTTCAAGCAGAAAATCATGTCCATTGTGCTTCTTCGACTTCTAAAGCCGCACTGGGTTTCTGGTAGTACATTCTCCGAGATATGTTCATTGAGTCTGTTAAGTAGTACATGTGAGAGAATCTTACCAACAGTGGCTAGTAGTGATTTACCTCGGTAATTTCCACAATCCTTCCTGTCACCTTTCTTGAACAAAGGCACAATACTTGCATCCTTCCAGTCTTGAGGTACTTTCTGGGCATCCCATATCTCTTGGATGAGCTTGTGCAGGCAGTTGGTCAGCTGAACACCACCAAATTTCCACACTTCTGCTGGAATTCCATCCCTTCCTGGAGCTTTACCATCCTGTGTTGTCCTGATAGCTGCCATTAGTTCATCAAAATTTGGTGGTTCATCCAGATTTGATACAGCTGGTCGCTGCACTAGAGCTTCTTTAGCCTCTTCAGTGAGATCTCCAGGGTTGTTTAGTAGTTGGTCAAAGTGGTCTGTAAATCTGTCCAGGATCTTGTCTTTCTCCTGCAAAACCGTTTCACCAACCATAGCCTTTAGTTGGATCAATCCTCTTGGTTTAGGGCCGTAGATTTCTCTCAAACCTGTGAAGCTATATGCTATACACTGATACTATACACTCTCTGTGCAACACATCAGATTTATTTTTTGTCTATGTTTATTGCACTGTCCCTGACAAATAAACAAATAAAAAAAAAGAATGTTTTCATGTCCTTCCTGTCTGCTGCAGTTTGAAGTTTCTCCGCTTTTTTATCCCACCAGTTGGATTTCATCTCTCTCGTGTACTTCTGTAGCTCACTCTGAGCCTTTGAGTATTTCTTCTTCTTTGACCTTGTGTTACACTGTAGGTTTTCCTGCCTAGCTGTATTCCTCGCTTCTAGTAGTTTCTTCAGGTGTTCATCATGCTCATCAAGCCAATCTTGATGTTTTCTCTCAGGGTAGCCTAATACATCACTCGCAGTCTGATTCACCGTATCCTTCAGTGTTGCCCATTTCTCTTCTATGTCATTCTCTGAGTTGTTGCTGTCCCAGTCTTTCAAGTTTTCATCCATTTCCTGTGTAAGTTCTTCCTGCTTCTTTTGGCCTTTCAGTGCACTAGTGTTTAGCCTCCGTGATGGATTCGCACCTGTCCTGCAGTGCTGTGTTTGTCTGCAAATCCTTAATCTAGATCTCAGCATAACATGATCAGTGCCACAGTCCGTGCCTCTCATTGCTCTGGTGTCCAATACATCCCTTCTGTCTCTCTGCCTGACTATGATGTAGTCTAATAAGTGCCAGTGCTTG
This sequence comes from Pholidichthys leucotaenia, assembly GCA_020510985.1. NCBI lineage: Eukaryota > Metazoa > Chordata > Actinopteri > Cichliformes > Pholidichthyidae > Pholidichthys > Pholidichthys leucotaenia. The sequence goes on along the minus strand of CM035843.1, from coordinate 191,615,360 downwards.
GATCTTGGGTGCATCCATGTCTTCTTGTTTGTGTCCTTGTGCTTAAATAGAGTGTTGGTCATCACAAGGTTGTACTCTGAGCATAGTGCAAGTAGAAGTTCTCCATTAGCATTGCACTTGCCTACTCCATGACTGCCTAGCACTCCTTTCCATTTCTCGATGTCCGAACCAACTCTGGCATTGAAATCTCCAACGAGTATCAGCCTGTCATCAGGTCGGTACACGCCTGATAGTCTCACGTAAATCACTGTAGAACTCTTCCTTCACCTCCTCTGTGTTGGTCATTGTTGGGGCATATACACTGATGAGTGTGGCATACATCTTCCGCTGTAGTGGGAGTCTCATAGTCATTATCCTGTTGTTGATTGGCACCGGTTCCTCATCAAGCATTGCTGCTATCTCCTTTCTAACTGCAAAGCCCACTCCTGCTTCTCTCCTTTCTTGAGTTGATCTCCCACTCCAAAAGAACATGTACCCATGGTCTTCCAAGCTGTCATATCCAGGCAATCTTGTTTCACTAAGTGCAGCTATGTCTATATTGTACCTGTTCATTTCCAGGGCCACAAGCGCGGTCTGTCTTTCTGGGCGCTGTGATGTTGTTCTGTCCAACAGAGTGTGTACATTCCATTCTGCTACACACAAGGTTGTTGTTTTCCTCTTCTTTTGTCTTCCTGCTCCTAGCTTACTTTTCGCTGCCTGTCGGAGTGTGAACAGATCAGCGCGGACCTTGTAAGCCCGGGCGGCATCCGAGCTGGTATGAGTTGCTTTCTGATTGACCATTTCATGAAACTGCTTGCAAAGTATTTGAGTACTGCTAGCGTTTGCTGGACTAGCAGCACATTCTTGGCAGATAAAGGTAATATCAGTGGCAAGGACAAGCCAAGACAAACTGACTCCAGTATCTGTTGCAGTGACTGACCAGATGATAGGTTTGTTTATCTCTGCTCTTTGTGCAGTGCATGTCACAAAGCACTGACTGGCACAGTCCACCACAGACTTTGTGACAGATGTGGTTATCTGCCAGGATGTCCAGTCTCACCCTGTGTAACTGGGAGTGGGCCACCACAGACCTGTGACAGATATTGTTTTTAGTTCTGCCAGGACGCCCTGTTTCACCCTCCGCACCCTCGGAAGAGTGGAGATGCCGGTTGAGTCACCGACGGCCCGACCCATGAGATAGGTAGTACCAGTTTTCATGGTTATCCGGTAGCATGCAAGCCAATGCCTGACCTGACAAAAAAAAAAAAAAAAAAAAAAGGGGGGGATGTAAGTCTCAGTTAAAAGCTGCCAATTTCTGACCAAAAAGTGCAATTTTATGGGTAAAAAGCTGCAACTTTAGCAAAAAGACAAAAAAAAAGATGTAAATTTCCAACTGTTTACAACCTAAAAACACTGTAGATCTAAGATTTGAGTAAAATGCTGCAAGTTTAAGCTTTTTTTTTTAAACTGCAAATTCAAGAGTAAGAAAAGTTCTAAATTCATGAGGAAAAAGCTGCAAAATTATGAATAATAAAAAGCTGTAAATTTTCAAGTAAGAAACTGCACATTTCTGAGTAAATTTTTTTTTTTTTCTTCTCCGGCACCACACGAGTTGGCTGCCTTTTGCAACAGCGGCTCAATTCTGAGTTTTTTTCTTTTTTTCTTTACACACTTTATACATCACGGACACACAGATCGCCCCAAAATGCCTCCCGAGCCGGCGGACGGAGCCACTGTTTACAGCAGGACAGGGTACAGCAGGGAACAGCTGCGTGCACTTAATCGCCACTCGGTGCTGACGAAAAAACTCGACGTACCGAGAGAAATAAGGCGAAAACGACGTGGTTGCCGGGCTGGTGTTAGACGGCGGACAAGGAGTATAAGGTACAGACCCACCTTCCCATCCGTTATTATGGGGAATGTACGCTCTATATTGGGAAAGGTAGATGAGCTAGCGGCTATCTGCCGTTACGATAGCACATACCGGGAGTGCTCTCTCCTTTTGTTTTCTGAGACGTGGCTAACTGAACTAGCAGCAGATGCTAACATTGAGCTGGAGGGTTTCCACATGATACGGGCAGACCGAACACCAGACAGTGGCAAAGCAAGGGGCGGTGGAGTGATAATGTATGTTAACAACAACTGGTGCAGACCGGGACATATCACTGTTAAACAACGTCACTGCAGCAAAGACATTGAGTTGCTAGCTGTTAGCATGCGGCCTACATATCTCCCGAGAGAACACTCACACGTGATCTGCATTGTTGTTTATGCAAATCCGACGGCGAACGCTGGGACAGCGCGTGACATCATCCATTCAGTAACCAGCAGGCTGCAGACAGAACACCCAGATGCTCTTCTCCTCATCTCAGGCGATTTCAACCATGTTTCACTATCTCCCATTCTACCCACGTTTACCCAGTATGTCACATGCCACACTAGAGACAATAAAACACTGGACTTATTCTACGCAAACACTAAGGAGGCGTACACCTCATCACAACTCCCCCAACTCGGGAGATCGGATCACAACTTGGTTCATCTCCGGCCGGTGTACAAACCCCTAGTGCACAGACAACCTCCGGCCATGCGCACAGTGATGTTATGGTCTGAGGAGGCAATGGACACTCTAAAGGGCTGTTTTGAAGCCACCGCCTGGAAGCAGCTCTGCGATCCACATGGTGAGGACATCGATGGCCTCACTCACACCTTCACGGGTTACCTCAGCTTCTGTGTGGACAAATCCGTTCCCACCAAGACCATACGGTGTTGCTCAAACAACAAACCCTGGATCAACCCTGAGATAAAAACACTTCTGAGAGAGAAGAAGAGGATCTTCAGGTTGGGGAACAGGGAGATGCTGAAGTCCGTACAGAGGGAGCTGAGGAGAAAGATCAGAGAAGGCAAGGACAGCTTCAGGAGGAAGATGGAGGACAAGCTGCAACAGAGCGACATCAGCGGGGTCTGGAGAAACCTCAAAACCATCTCTGGGCTCCAGAATACTTCCCCCCAGGCCACGGGGGGCAGGGAGTGGGCGAACAATCTGAATCTGTTTTTCAATAGGTTTGACCAACCGCCCTCCCCCCTGACTGCACAACAACCACTGCTGCCTCTAAAGACATCAAGTCCTGCTGTCCACTCCCCACTCCACCAACACCCCCCCACTCCCAACACACAGCCCCCCATCCTGACCCTGACCAGGACCCAGGTGAGGACGGAGCTGAGGAAGATCAAGGCGAGGAAGGCGTCGGGACCGGACGGCATCAGCGCAAAGCTCCTCAAGTCCTGTGCCGACCAGCTGTGTGGGATTGTGACATACATCTTCAACCTGAGCCTGAAGCTGGGGAGGGTACCACAGCTGTGGAAAACATCTTATGTGGTACCTGTACCAAAAACTTCCCACCCCAAAGACCTGAACAGCTACAGACCGGTGGGCTTGATGTCCCACTTGATGAAGACCCTGGAGAGACTGCTCCTTGCTCACCTCTGCCCCCTGGTGGAACCAGCGATGGATCCACTCCAGTTCGCCTACCAGCATGGCATTGGGGTGGAGGATGCGGTGATCTTCCTCCTTCACCGTTCTCTGTCCCACCTGGAGAAGCCCGGGAATGTGGTGAGGATCATGTTCTTTGACTTCTCCAGTGCTTTCAACACAATCCAACCGATGATCCTGAAGGACAAGCTGCTGCGTGCAGGGGTGGACCAGCACCTGTCATCATGGATTCTGGACTACCTCACGAACCGGCCTCAGTTTGTGAGAACCCGGGACTGTGTCCGACATGATCATCGGTAGCACAGGGGCCCCCCAGGGAACGGTGTTGGCTCCCTTCCTGTTCACTCTTTATACTGCGGACTTCTCACACAACACAACACACTGCCATCTACAGAAGTTCTCTGATGACTCTGCGATCGTTGGCCTCATCTCCAATGGAGATGAAGCTGAGTACAGAGGGCTTATCCAGGACTTCGTGGACTGGTGCCATCGGAACTGCCTCCAGATCAACGCGAGGAAAACTAAGGAGCTGGTGGTGGACTGCCGCAGGCAAGGACAACCCCTCACAGCACCAGTAAATATCCAGGGAACAGACATTGAGATGGTGACATCCTACAAGTACCTGGGTGTTCATCTGAACAATAAACTAGACTGGTCACGCAATACTGACGCACTCTACAAGAAGGGACAGCGCAGGCTGTTCCTACTGAGGAGACTCAGGTCTTTTGGTGTACAAGGGGCGCTGCTGAAGACATTCTATGACACGGTGGTGGCATCAGCCATCACTTTTGGAGTGGTCTGCTGGAGCAGTGGCATTACTGCAGCCGATAGGAAGAGACTGAACAAACTGATCAAGAAAGCTAGCTCCGTCCTGGGGCAGCGCCTTGATCCGGTGGAGGAGATAGGAGAGCGAAGGACGGTGGCTAAACTGTCATCTCTGCTGGAGTCCGAGTTCCACCCTATGCAGGACATACTGAATGCACTGAGGAGCTCATTTAGCAGCAGACTACATCATCCCAGGTGCACAACCGAGAGGTTTTGCAGGTCCTTCCTACCAACGGCTGTCAGACTGTACAACCTAAGCAGGGCTGCTCGCAGAGATAGCAAAAAGACGCAACAACCTAATAGTTTTTTTGAATGCAAAAGATGTAATAGACTTACACAATGGTCCCCTCCGGCATACAACTAGGAAAATACCGGTCGCTATGGAGGGAGAGAATATGTATGGGCACATAATCATACCAGGTAGGATAACTAAGTAGACGGTTGTGCTGTTTCATCCCATCTAGCTACAATGCTCTGCACTGTGTGTGTTTATACATTTACATATTTATTCCATCTAGCTACAATGCTCCGCACTGGGTGTGTTTATGTTTATGTTTATATTTATATATCTATATATTCATTCCATCTAGCTACAATGCCCCGCACTGTGTGTTTATATATCTACATATTATTCCATCTAGCTACATTGCTCCGCACTGTGTGTGTTTATATATTTACATATTTATTCCACCTAGCTGCAATGCTCCGCACTGTGTGTTTATATACTCATATATTTATCCCATCCAGCTACATTGCTCTGCACTGTGTGTCTGTGTGTATATATACATATATTTATAGTAATATGTACATATGTATATTAACTGCTCTTGCTTGCTTGCTTTTTTTCTTGCCTTCTGATTGTTGCTCTGAGTGTTGCTATCCCTGTGCTGTTGCAATCCTGGAACTTCCCCGTTGTGGGACTAATAAAGGCTTATCTTATCTTATCTTATCTTAAAATGGCTGTAACTCTGCAGGAAAATCCTGCAAATTTATGAGAAAAATCCTCACATTTACAAAATAATGTTTCTAATTTATATGAAAAAGGATGTGATAAACTGTCGTGTGTTGGCCTTTTTTTTTTTTTAAGACAGCCGTGAGGAGGAACTAAGCGGTTGTGTTCGGAGGTGTTAAATTCTGCAAATCTGCATTAATCAGCGAGGAAAAGGAGAAGAAGAGGAATAGGTGATCCCCAGCAGCAGAAATAATCCAGTTAACCCAGGAAGAGTAAACACATGACACCCCATGACACCCAACAGATCACCCCCCCCATGACATCAGTGGGAACAGCTGGGACAAACTTCACAGCTCTGTCGATTTACATGTTCCCTTCTGAGGACAATTCAAACAGAGCTGCTGCTGAGATGGAAACCAAAGGGTTAAAGGGTGACATGGCTTTATCAGCAGCACTGATCCCCCCCCCCCCCCCCCCAACTGACCTGCTGGCCAAGAACTAACAACTCCTCAGACCTGTTAACACAATTTTAACAACAAAAGGACATGCAAAAGAACAAAGATTCCCTTTGATTTAACAGGGTAACAGCGTGAATTTTCTGGTATGTGAATGAACAGAGCAGCCATGAGTGTTTCACAGAGTCACATGAATTATAATGGTTAATCTAAGTCACAATTTCAGGAAACAAACTTCAGGGGAAACTTAAATCCATGACACATTGTTTTAAATTTTGCTGATTTTTCTTTTTTTTTTCCCGCTTCTCTTCCAGTCCTTATGGCCACTTTCTGATTGCTTTGAGTTTTTAAAACATCATTTTAAGAATAATGTTAACTGACTTAAAGTACATTTCTAACTACACTATATCATACAGTTTACTGCAGTGATATTCTATATAACAATACAAGAAAAGCTCAGGATTGTCAAAAATTTCCTATTATAGTGATTTGTAAATTAAGCAGAAACTTCTGCTATACAGAAAAACTCTTGTGTAACAGCAAATGCAAAGATTAACACAATGTCCATTACAACAGCTAAATTGCATTTAAAGCATGTTAAAGGGTATAGATTTGGAAATTAATGGCAGCACCTTCATTTGAAAACTCCCTACGGATCCCAACCACTCGGTACCAAGCAGAGAGGAAAAAATAAGTTATTCTGTTGCACTATATTGGCTATTGGAATCTGTGTTTTTCTGAAAAAAAAAAATACAGAGAATATTCTCTCTCTTTCCATGCCCACATGTCTGTCTGCTGCATGTCAGTCTTCACACACACACACACATCTTTCATTGACAGCGGGACGGTGAGGGGGGGGAGATGGGTGGGTGTGTTTGTCCGTCCAGAGTCCATACCAGAGATTCACAGTTTTAAAGCTCATTGACCAGATGTTGTAATGATTTTACCTCTAAAGATGTATAAAATGTTCAAACACTCACTGTAGTGTAGTGTATTCTCCTCACGCACGCTCCTGCAACGGGGTGCTTTTGGGCAGGCGCATGTTTTTCAACACAAACCCAGCGCTTCGTACACGCGGTCAGGACGGAGACGCGTTTCAGCGCCAGTTCGAGACAAATTTGATGGGTGAAATTGGCACAAGTTGACAAGGATTGGCCAAAATTGCAGGAAAGTTGCAGTGATTGGACAAAGTTGCAAGGTCGTGCAATAGTTGCGCTGATTGGCTGATTTCGCATGAATTGGTGCGATCGCAACATCGTGAAATCCTGGAGGGACTGGCCTATGCACCAAATGATGGTTCAGAGTACCCACCCTTTTTGGAGTCTCTGACTGGGGTTCTGGAGGGTGCTCCTCTTGGAGACTCCATTGTCCTACTGGGGGACTTCAATGCGCACGTGGGCAACAACAGTGAAACCTGGAGGGGCGTGATTGGGAGGAACGGCCTGCCCGATCTGAACCCAAGTGGTGTTCAGTTATTGGACTTCTGTGCTAACCACAGTTTGTCCATAGCGAACACCATGTTCAAGCATAAGGATGTCCATATGTGCACCTGGCACCAAGACACCCTAGGTCGCAGGTCGATGATCGATTTTGTTATTGTGTCATCAGACCTGCGACCGTATGTCTTGAACACTCGGGTAAAGAGATGTGCAGAGCTGTCAACTGATCAGCTCCAACTCACCTGGTGGTGAGTTGGAGCTGATGGCAGGGGAGGATGCCATTCAGACCTGGTAGACCCAAATGTACAGTGAGGGTGTGCTGGGAGCGTCTGGCTGAGGCCCCTGTCCAGGAGGTTTCAACTCCCACCTGTGGAAGAACTTCAACCACATTCCAAGGGAGTCTGGAGACATGGAATCTAAATGGGCCATGTTCTCCACCTCTATTGTTGAAGCGGTTGCCCAGAGCTGTGGCCGCAAGTTTGCCGGGGCATCTCATGGTGGCAACCCCTGAACCAAGTGGTTGAGACCAGTGGTGAGGGGGGCCATTAAGCTGAAGAAGGAGTCCTATCAGGCTTGGTTGGCTTGTGGGACTCCTGAAGCAGCTGAGGTGTACCGGCAGGCCAAGCGGAGTGCAGCTCGGGTGGTTGCTGAAGCAAAAACTCGGGTATGGGAGGAGTTCGGTGAGGCCATGGAACATGACTTTCGGTCGGTGTCAAAGGAAAAAAAATCACAAATCTACAAAAAAGTTGCAAATTTACAAGAAGAAAGTTTAAATTTATGAGAAAAAAGTAGAAAAAAATTACAGGAAAAAAGTCACAAATTTATGAGAAAAAGTCAGAAATTTATGAGAAACAAGTTGCAAATTTTTGATATTAAAAAGTTAAACATTTACAGGAAAAAAAGTTGGAAATTTGTAAGGGAAAAAAGGATCAAATTCATGAGAAAAAGGTTGAAAATATACAGGAAAAAAGTTTCAAATTTATGAGAAAAATGTCAACTTTTTCCTCAAATTTGTGACTTTTTTCTCATAAATCTGCAATTTTTGTCTTGTAAATCCGCAATTTTTTTCCTGTAAATTTTCAGCTTTTTTTTCCTCATAGATTTATAACTTTTTTCCTTTTTGAGCAGGTCGTCTAATAGCCAGAGGGTTGGCGGTTTGAATCCCGCTCTCCCCAACCACCCTGCCGTTGTATCCCTGGGCAAGACACTTCACCGCCTTGCCTCCAGTGTCCATGACACCGGGGATGAATGTGTATAAATGTTCAACAGTGGTCGGAGAGCCTGTTGGCTTGGATTGGCAGCCATGATTGTGAGTCTGCCCCAGGGCAGCTGTGGCTACAGACGTAGCTTACCACTACCAATGTCTGTCTGGAGTGAATGAATAATGGACTCACTGTAAGCACTTTGAGACGTCACTTGACATGTAAAGCGCCATATAAATCTAATTCATTTTACTATTATAAAATGTGTGACTTGAAATTGCTCCCAAAATTAGCAATTTTTCCTCAAACATTTGATCACTTACTCACTAATTTATGACTTTTTCCACAAATTTACACCAGTTTTCCTAAAAATTTTCAACTTTCACCAACTTTTTCCCTTATAAATTTATGTACCTTTTTTAAAAACATTTTTCAAGTAATTTTATAACTTTTTCGCACAATTTTTTTAACTTCTCATTTGTGACGTTTTTCTATAAATTTGTCATCACTTGACTTTCCATATATATAGTTTACACATTTTTCTTGAAATATGGAACATTTTGAAAAAGTTAGAAATTTATGAGAAAAAAGATGAAAATGTACAGGGACAAAAAAGGCTGATTTTTAGAGGAAAAACTTACAAATTCATTAGAAAAAAGTCACAAATCCACAAAAAATTGCAAATTTATGAGAAAAAAGTTGCAAATTTACAATAATTTTTGTTGCAAATTTAAAGAAAAAAAATTGAGAAAAAAGTCAAATCTACAAAAAAGCTGCAAATTTATTTTTATTTTTGCAAACTTACGAAAAAGCTGAAAATTTTGAGGAAAAAATGTCAGTTTTGAGAAAAAAGTCACAAATTTACAGAAAAACATTGAAAACTTACAGGAAAACTGCAAAATTACCAAAAAAAATTGCAATTTTTTTTCTCAGAAATTTGTGTTTCTGACATTTTTGTCATAAATTTGGATTAATTTCTTATAAATTAGAAACAGATTTTCAGTAAATTTGTGACCTTTTCCCCATTATAAATTCCCAATATTTTCACCCGCAAATTTGAGGGTTTTTTCTTCTGAAATTATTTCAATTTATTTATTTGCATGATGGAAGTATTCCTACCTTTATCAAAACTGGACAGAAAAAAATCAAATATGTGAGTTTTTTAAACTGAACATCAATGTCATAAAAACCCAGATAACTGAATATTTTCATGTTTACCTGCATCCTCTGAGGCGTGAGTGCCGGGGGTGACGTGGGCGTCAATCTTAAATTAGGCAAGTTATTACACCGTTAAATGCATGAAGTGTGGTATGGCGTCATGCAAACATCGCGATTAATGAGGTTAATCGAGATTAATAGAGATCAGCCGCTATTAATCACAATTACAGTTGCACCACTAGTTTAAAGCACAGTTTTAAGCATTTTTTTATACTGAGAACGAGACCTTCACAATTCAATCCAACTCGACAAGAGACACAATAGATACTTTGGTGCAAAAAAGCACTGAAAAATTCAAAATGTCATCATATATTTAAAGATATAAATGAGACATATGCATAAGTAGCCAAGTATCTTAAATTATTTGGTCTTTCAAAACTGATGTCTACATGACGGGAAGAGACATTTTAAAAGTGTTTGGAGCCAGATTTCAGCTTTTAACGACTGAGTAAACTGGAGTAGATTGACTCTAGGTTCAGGTGTGGATGTTTCATCCACAGTTTCCAGTCTAAGCCTTAACAGCCAATCACTCGCTTCAATGGTGCAGGAAATAGACGGCATATATAGTTCTGAAAAAGACAACCAAGAAGCACCAACTCTTCTTTATTCCTTTAAATTGAGTTGTAAATTATCTACTTATTTTAGGATTAATGTTCTTTTTTAAATTGAAAGATTATTTTTCTACCGTTTCTTCTTGCCTGGGTCACAGTGGCAGCAGTCTGAGCAGAGACCCCCCCAGACCTCAGTCACCTGCAGCTGTTTAATTACCACACAAGCCAGGAGACCAAACCTCCCAACTGGTTCTTTTCCATCAAATCTGCTGTCCATTACAAAGAAAGTGTCTTTTGACTGTACTATGGTACTGCGATTATAAAATTACGGTGATAATCCCTGTTAAGCAATAAGCATAGGAAGGAGTATTAGTAATCAACCTAAGAATGCTAATTATCCAGAATATTTTATTGAAAATGGCAATTTGATAAATAATATGGAGGATGTGGTCAGTGGTTTCAATAAATTTTTTGTAAACGTTGGTCCTGAATTAGCAAACTCAATAGTGACACCAGAAACAAACAACAGTGGTTCTGTAAATGAAATAGAAGATAGAAATCCAAACACAATCTTTTTGGGTGCAGTTACTGAAAAGGAAATTATCGAGACTGTGAGTAAATTTAAGAACAATTACAGGCCAGTCTCTTTACTCTCACAATTCTCTAAAATACTTGAACAAATCTTCACTAAGAGACTGGATGATTTCATTGAAAAACACAACCTCCTTACAGATAGCCAGTATGGTTTTAGAGCAGATAAATCTATATCTTTGTCACTGATCGAACTTATAGAAGAAATTACTAGTTGTATAGATAAAAAAAGGTTGCTGTAGGAGTATTTATAGATTTAAAGAAAGCTTTTGACACCATTGACCACAGAATACTACTAAGGAAACTGGAAAGATATGGGATAAGAGGGGTAGGACTGAGTTGGGTGGAAAGTTATTTAAGTAACAGACAACAATTTGTACAAATTGGTGAGCACAAATCACCCTTCATGGATATCACTTGTGGTGTGCCCCAGAGGTCAGTTTTGGGACCCAAACTCTTTATTTTGTATATAAATGACATATGCCAAGTATCAAAATTTCTGAAATTTATTTTGTTTGCGGATGACACAAATATCCTTTGCACTGGTGAGAATTTGCAGCAGGTTTTAGAGGTGGTCACAACTGAAATGAAAAAGTTAACGCAGTGGTTCAACAAAAATAAATTATCTCTAAATCTAAAAAAAAAACAAAGATTATGTTGTTTGGAAATTATAAAATAAATCATGAAATAATGGTAACGATAGATGATACCAGATTAGAAACAGTACAGGAAAATAAGTTTCTGGGGGTGACGCTAGACAATAAAATCTGCTGGAAACCTCACATCAGTCACATCCGGGCCAAGTTAGCAAAATGTATAGGGATACTGGGGAAGACAAGACACATCTTGGACTATAAATCATTGGTCTTACTATACAATTCACTGTTTTTACCTTATCTTAACTACTGTGTAGAAGTCTGGGGAAACACCTACAAGACCAACCTACAGTCAATATGCACATTACAAAAAAGAACTATAAGGATAATAAACAATGTAGGATATAGAGACCATACCAATTCGTTGTTTTTAAAGTCACATGTCATAAAGTTCATCGATTTAGTTAAATTTAAGACAGCACAAGTAATGTACCGGGCAATTAATAATCAACTCCCAACTAATATACAAAAAATATTTAAAAAAAGAGACAATGATCATAATTTGAGAGGAGACTTAAACTTTACAAAACCCAAGATACGAACAACCAAGAAAAGTATGTGCATATCTGTCTGTGGGGTGGATTTGTGGAACAGTCTGGAGCCGGAACTGAAACTATGTACAAACAGAAATCAATTCAAAAAGAATCAGAATCAGAATCAGAATCAGCTTTATTGGCCAAGTATGCACAACACATACAAGGAATTTGACTTTGGCTAAAAACTTGCTCTCGTTGTTCAGGTGAAGGATTTAAATAAGGATTCAATGACAAACAGAGTATGTACAGCAAATTACAGTCTGTCCACGTTTCTATAAAAGGATGCAAATATATACAGGAATATATGCAGTTATTTACTCGGACTAACCACACTTTGCAGAAATATATGAAAAAATATACAATCACAGTATTTCAATGTGGACTCAGATTCAGTGATATAATGTGAATGAAGTAAAAAGCAGTGTGAGAGTTATGTGCAATGTAATAATGGATGAAAAGTCATGAGTACAGCAACAGGTAGGACTAGGTGAATGTTAGGAGTTCATCAGAGTGATGGCTTGAGGAAGGAAACTGTTCCTGTGACGGGTGGTTTTGACCTTCAGTGATCTGTAACGACGACCAGAAGATAGAAGTTCAAACAGTTTGTGGCCGGGGTGTGATGGGTCAGCACAGATGTTTCCCGCCCGTTTCCTGGTTATGGACCGATATAAGTTCTCAATGGAGGGTAGGTCGGTACCAATGATCCTCTCCGCAGACTTAATGATCCGCTGCAGTCTGGTCTTGTCCTGTTTAGTGGCAGATCCAAACCAGACAGTGATGGAAAAGCAGAGGACAGATTGGATGATGGCGGTGTAGAAGACAACCAGCAGCTCCTGAGGCAAATCAAACTTCTTGAGCTGACGCAGAAAAAACAACCTCTGCTGGGCCTTTTTCTGGACAGTGTCTATATGGGAGGACCACTTCAGGTTCCGGGAGATTGTGGTACCCAGAAACTTGAAGGAGTCCACAGTGGACACTGTGCTGTTGAGGATGGTGAGTGGGGGGAATGAAGGGGGGTGTCGCCTGAAATCCACAGTCATCTCCACCGTTTTGGCTGGGTTAAGTTCAAGATGGTTCTGGCTGCACCAGAGGATCAGCTGCTCCACCTCCCGCCTGTATGCAGACTCATCATCATCCCGGATCAAACCGATGACTGTGGTATTGTCCGCAAACTTCAGGAGCTTCACCGAAGGGTCCTCTGAGGTGCAGTCGTTGGAGTAGAGGGAGAAGAGCAGTGGGGAAAGGACACATCCTTGGGGGGCGCCAGTACTAATTTTTCGGGAGCTGGATGTAAATCTCCCTAGCTTCACCTGTTGCCACCTGTCAGTCAGAAAGCTGGAGATCCACTGGCAGGTGGAGGGGGGCACCTTGAGCTGGAGGAGTTTCTGATGAAGAATGCCTGGGATGATGGTGTTGAACGCTGAGCTGAAGTCAACAAACAGGATCCTGGCGTACGTCCCTGGGGAGTCGAGGTGTTGCAGGATGTAATGTAGTCCCATATTCACTGCATCATCCACTGACCTGTTTGACCGGTAGGCAAACTGCAGTGGGTCCATCAGGGGGTCTGTGATGACCTTCAGGTGGTTCAGCACCAATCTCTCCAAGGATTTCATGACCACAGAGGTCAGGGCAACAGGTCTGTAGTCGTTTAATCCTGTAATAGAGGGTTTCTTGGGAACTGGAATGATGATGGAGCGTTTGAAGCAGGAAGGCACTTCACGCAGCTCCAGTGATCTGTTAAAGATCTGGGTGAAGATGGGGGCCAACTTGTTGGAGCAGACTCTCAGGCAGGACGGAGACACACCATCAGGTCCTGCAGCCTTCTTGATCTTTTGTCTCTGAAAGACCCGGCGCACCTCCTCTTCACAGATCATTAGTGCTGGTGGGAGGTCAGAGTGGAGGAGGGATGGAGTTCCTGGGGCTGCAGATAATCCTTTTGTGTGGGTGGGAGGTGAGAACTGTAGGTTCTTTTCAAACCTGCAGTAAAAGCTGTTTAGGTCATTAGCCAGCTGGAGGTTTTCCGCAGGGTGGGGGGATGGTCTCCTGTAGTTGGTGATATTCCGTAGGCCTCTCCAGACAGAAGCAGAGTTGTTAGCTGAGAAGTTTTTTTGTAACTTCACACTGTAGCTCCTCTTAGCAAGTCTGATCTCCTTCGTCAGCATGTTTCTGGCCCGCTTGTACAGAGTCCAGTCACCAGTCCTGTAGGCCTCCTCCTTGGTCTGACGTAGCTGCTTCAGTTTAGGAATGAACCAGGGTTTATTGTTGTTGTATATGCAGAAGGTCTTGGTCTGCACACACATGTCCTCGCAGAAACAGGTGTATGACGTCACAGTGTCAGTGAGTTCATTTAGGTTAATGGCTGCAGCTTCAAAAACACTCCAATCTGTACAGTCAAAGCAGGCTTGTAACTTCAGCTTTGATTCCTCAGTCCATTTCTTCACAGTCCTTACAACAGGCTTGGAAGTTTTTAGTTTCTGTCTGTATGTTGGAATAAGATGGAGCAGACAGTGGTCAGAAAAACCCAGAGCTGCACGGGGGACGGCATGATAGGCGTTTTTTAAAACTGTGTAACAGTGGTCAAGTGTACTTGTGTCCCTGGTGGGACATTTAATATGCTATCTGTATTTAGGAAGCTCATTTGTGAGATTAGCTCTATTGAAATCACCCAGAATGATAAGCAGAGAGTCTGGATGTTTTTCCTCCACCTCTGCTATCTGGTCAGCGAGGAGCTGCAGTGCCTCCGTTGTACAAGCAGCAGGCGAGATATAATTTCCGACCAGAATAAATGAGGAGAACTCTCGCGGTGAATAAAAGGGTTTACAGTTTATGAACAGTGACTCTAGGTTAGGGCTACAAAACTTCTTCAACACTGTGACATCAGTACACCAACCTTCGTTTATGTAGAAGCAGATTCCACCACCCTTAGTCTTTCCAGAAAATTCTCGGCTGCGATCAGCGCGAAACAGTTGAAATCCGTCCAGACGGACCGCGCTGTCCGGGATGTGTTCACTCAGCCAGGACTCCGTGAAACAAAGGGCGCCAGATCTGCTAAAATCCCGGTTTTTCTGAGTCAGGAGCAGCAGTTCATCCATTTTGTTCGCCAAACTGCGGATATTTGCCAGATGGATCGATGGGAGCGGCGTGCGAAATCCTCGTTTCTTCAGCCTGACTAGCGCACCGGCACGTTTACCACGCCGCCTTCGTTTCCGGCCAGCGCCAATAGCCGCTGCTCCCACAGCTAAGATGGACTGAAAAAACTTCAGATCAGCAGCAGTAACTGGCGGAGAAGTTGCATTGGGAGGTAGTCTGAGTGAAAGTAGTTCCTCCCTTGAATAGGTGATTCGGACAGAAGAGCAGAAGTCCAAAAAAACACACAAAATTATCAAAAACATCAGAGAGCAGAAGCCAGTGGCTGCCATCCGCGGCGCCATCTTGGAGTTGAAACATCTTGGAGGTATAAACATTATTTGCTGAAAGGATATATGTTAGAAGGGTAGTATTTATATGTACGATTCACTATGCTCACTCTGGGACATTATGGGACACTATGGAATGGTGGGTGGGACAGCACTGTGTATATCTGTGTTGTTTGAGGCTGGTTTTGATGCATAGACATCAATGTATGTTAGGATGGATGGGTGTTAATGTTGATATGTAAAAAATACAGTAAATTGTTTACTTGGGGTCTTAAAGGCGACGGACAGACGAAAATTCAATATCGCTAAATCATATCTCAAATTGTTGTCTGAGACGAGCTAATTTGAACCCCACATGTTTTGGTGTCAACGTATGTCGCATAAGGTGACAATGCGCTCTTGAAGTACGCTGTTGTGGACAGCTGTCTGACCCAGCCAAGCGATCAGCGGCTAAAATGGCCACTGACTGTGAGACGTCATTTCGGTTAGGCACATGGTCAGTGGCCAAGTATTCCGATATTTCTCGGAATACTTGTGGATTACAAATAGATTATTTATTAACATTAGGATTTCAGGAATCAAATTAATTATGGTTTGTCGTTGTGTTGTCTACGGGTGCGACGTTATACCAGAGGAGCATGCTGTGAGTGTTTTTGAATTTCCCGTCCCTGGGAAAATCAGAACGGCATGGGTGAAATTCGTTCAGAAAACGCGAAAAAAAATGGACTGATGTCGGTAAAACACCCAACATGTGCAGTAGACATTTCGTTGACAGCGATTTCGAGAATAAGATGCAATTTGTGTCACGACTCGCCGCTCCTCAGCGGCTTCAGCTGCGCGCACACCTGCGCCTCGTCAGCACATCCCCATACCGTATACATCCATTCACACACACCTGCTTGTTGAATAAAGCTGTTAAATCTATCCTGAGCCTGCGTGCGTGTTTCCTGGGCCAGACATTATGTCAATTTGAAATGAAATTTGCAAAAAGATTGCTGATAAAGAAAATGGCTATTCCAACTATATATGCCTCGATTTCCAAGTGTGACTCTGAGAAAGGGGTCAGTGACAGTGGCGTGAAAAGCACGGGTGATCTACCGATGCGATCAACTGTCAGAACACGAGAAGTAAACAGGGTAAGTTTTTTTATTTTTAATATTCACTGCAAATGTTTACTAAACATCTTAAATGAATTCCAAGCCATGGTTTGCATTGCCTTACCAACTTATCAAATATTAGCATATTAGGGTGTTCATACTCATCAAATATGAAATATTCAGTGCTGTATAGGGAGGTGGTTGTGCCTGTTTGATCAATTTATATTTCTATGTATGTAATCCAATTTGAGACCTCTGGGATAAAATTATGATGATCTACTTTTTTTGCAGATTTTATCAACTGTCACTCAACCTTAAAATAGTGTTGATGTTTCTGACCAAGCAGAGGAAGCTGATGAACAGGACTTTTATGTAAATCCAAATTTATACCATAAAATGGTAGAAAAATTATTGAAATGTATATGACATGCGACTTTGATGAATGCTGAACTATGAGAATTATAACATTGACATGAACATTAAGAAACTCAATATATGATTTTACAAAACTTTATTTAAATAACGTTGTTCACAAATCTAATCTTGGTAGGCAAAATCCCTTGTAGTGATGAGATGGGAAGGTTTCTCTGATGAGGCTCACAGCACAGGCAGGCAACATAACCCTCACTTCTTCCCCAAAAAAATCCCCAACACCACCGGACCAGTTGCCTGTAGGCTATGAATCTGTATCGCCTGAAAAATATGGGGTTGGCATTGATTATTCCGTTTGCATTGATTATTGAATGTATTGAATGATTTCTTCATAATTCATCTGGGAAATTAAATCAAATGAATAAATATTGTTTAAAAACTCACTCGTGTGGACGACGTCATCTGTCTCATCAGCTCCAGCTGCGCACAGACCAGCAGGTGCTAATCAGAGGCTGTTAAAAGTATTGAGAAGATGATGATTAACAACATGTCATCAGGCAGCGAGTGACCAATGGGTAGTTTTAGTTTGAAAATTAAGTGTGTGACCATGCATGTCGCCAAAGAAAAATATTTCTAAGCATCTTTTACCAAGATAAATCTTCCAGCCGATCGTCGTCAACGTGGTCTTTTTCCGTCAGTGTTGCGTCTTCCTCCTCTCCCTCTGGCTCGAACAAATAAGGCTGACAGGCCACACACCACCCAAAACTTCTTCATTGTCAATGTCATCATTTATATTGAGGTCGTCAAACTCGAGAAAATAATCGCTGTCCGAATCACTTTGCTCTCGTTCTGCAATTTTCTTTCATATCGAAATGACGTCAAGGCTGCACGCACCTATCAGGAGACGGCGGTACTGCAGCATCAGTGAGTGAAAGATGGGCTATGACCAAATAATGTCATTTATGGAGGATGGTGACACATATTAAATCAGGGGAATGGGAAGAATGGAATATTTTCATACAATCAGTTGATTGGTTCAATAAAAAAATGTCACTGTCCGTCGCCTTTAAAGGTGGTAATGTGGCGGCATGAAATAATAAGCGGCGAGCTGGGAGTTTTTAAGGGTGTTTATTAATCATACCGCCATCATAGAACTCACTGCAGCACTGTGCAGGCGGGCTGGAGCGGGTCCTCAGGCTCTCGTGAGGAGACACAGAATGCGTGTCGTCAGAAGCAGTGGTCAGAGAGAGAGTGAGCTACAGAGCATATGCAGTTTTTATACCCAGTTACAGACAATACATGAAAGGCACATTATCATCAAAGTAACTGCAGGAAGGCATGGGACATTTGCATTTGAGAGTCACATACATCAATCGGAGGATTACTGACAGGAAGACATTTGCATTGCAGTACAGAGCAGGAAGTCATAAATAACAGCAGGATACTGGCGCCTGAACTAGACAAAGGGAGGCTGCCTATTGATATCAGCTATTGTTCTGCCAATTGCTCCAACTGAGCGCTCTGCTTGTCCGTGGCTGTTGTGGGGGTTACCCATACACTCCCCCCCAGAGGGCTCAGCGGGGAGCTGAGGCCTCGATAGTCCAGCTTTGGTAGCGAGCTGCGGGGAAGGCTCGCTGCAGGCGGCGGTGGAGGGAGGGGGGGTGGGGGTAGCAAATGCCGGCCCGGGACGGCGAAATTGTCTGGGCCGCGCAAAAATTGCCTGTGGATCCGCGATGTTGAGGGGCTGTCCCGTGAAACATGTGGCGGTCCACAGCAGCTGTAAGAAGAAAAATTTGTCTCTGACTCCTCTCGCGGCCATGAAGAAAAAAAGGAGCTGCAGCAGTGTGGGACTTGGCGTGTTGGCTTTAGGTGCGCGCGCAGCCCTAAAGCCCTCGGGAACAGCTGACGGCTGAATTCCCTTGTGCGCCGTGGCTGAGACCCGTACAAAATCCTGTGAGTGAGCTGCGTGCGTGCTTCAGGTGTGTGAGCAGCCCTGAAGGTTCTGTGTGCAGCGGCGAAGGACGATGGCGGTCTGTGTGGAGCCGGTATTGTCCCATGCGTGGTGCGCTGTCCTCATAACCCCGCGGTGTGCGTGCGGGGTTCGGTGCATGGCAGGTCCGCTGTAGAGGCGAGTCAGGGTCAGGGAGCTTGCTGGAGATCAGCGTCGTCGGCGCCGATGGTCATCCCTGTAAGCTGTTGCTGTAGATTGGTCATGGTGCGTTCAGGTCCACGCGCTGCGTTCTCCGTCAGCCCTGGAGGTCGCCGTCGTGGAGAGAGGACGAGGTGTGTGCGCTCTCGTGTGGAGGAGCTGTGAGAGCGGCCGGTCCCAGCGTGGATGTGCAGATCTCAGGCGTGCTGATCTCACCATGAAGCATTCTGCAGCTTTCCCGGTCGTGGGTGATCTCCGGAGAGTTTCGCCTGGTGGTGGCTCTGCGTCGAGGTCTCCCTGTAGCAGAAGGGAGGGCAGATCATTTGCGTCAGGCTGCTGCGTTCGCTTGTCGTCGGAGAATCACCGCCGGGTGCTGCGTTCGTTGTCGTTGGGTCACCAGTGTAGCTGTCCAGACCAGAAGGTTGCGTTGCACAAAGCGTGTGCTTTCTCGGGGTCACCAATGTGGCTGCATGAAATAATAAGCGGCGAGCTGGGAGTTTTTAAGGGTGTTTATTAATCATACCACCATCATAGAACTCACTCCAGCCCTGCGCAGGCGGGCTGGAGCGGGTCATCAGGATCTCGTGAGGAGACACAGAATGCATGTCGTCAGAAGCAGTGGTCAGAGAGAGAGTGAGCTACAGAGCATATGCAGTTTTTATACCCAGTTACAGACAATACATGAAAGGCACATTATCATCAAAGTAACTGCAGGAAGGCATGGGACATTTGCATTTGAGAGTCACATACATCAATCGGAGGATTACTGACAGGAAGACATTTGCATTGCAGTAGTCATAAATAACAGCAGGATACTGGCGCCTGAACTAGACAAAGGGAGGCTGCCTATTGATATCAGCTATTGTTCTGCCAATTGCTCCAGCTGAGCGCTCTGCTTGTCCGTGGCTGTTGTGGGGGTTACCCATAGTAATTTATATATAATTCACATGGGTGTATTTATGGAAAAGAGGAGTTTGAATTAATAAGTGTTCACTTCTTCCTTCTCCCTTTCGAACACTGTATGCTGTTACTTTATTGCATTTGTCATTTGTTTTGTTTTTGTTATACTTTTTTGTTCGAAATAAAGTATCTATCTATCTATCTATCTAGGATTATCAATAAATATAGCATCACTATGATATCACATTATGTCAAGTGTAATGTTGCTCTAATACAACAGTTCCAGAAGTACAGATTTTATCCCAGCCAGCAGGACCATGCCCCACTCTAGGCTAAATCTGGGCTGTCTTGTAGGTCCCATATTGGTTTGACTGTGGGCTCCTTGTTGGCCCATCTGTGTTTGCCCACATGGACTTTACCTGTGGTACAGGTGGGCAGGTGATCTGTTTACCTGCTTGAAACCCATCTGGGCCCCACATGGGTTAATAATGGGTGCACAGATTTCATTGACACTTGTGCCATAGGCAAAATCATGCAAAAAAGTAATACATTTTCAAAATTATTTCTCATAAATTTGCAAGAATAAAAGTGACAAATTTACAAAAAACAGTAGCAAATCTATGAGAAAAAAGTGACAAATTTATCAGAAAAAGTGAAAATTTACTCAAAAAAGGTACAAATTTACTAGAAAAAATGTCCCAAAATTAGGAGAGAAAAAGTGCAAATTTACCAGAAAAAAATGCAAATACAATTGTAAAAAAGTGAAAAGTTAGGAGAAAAAAAGCTACAAACTTATAAGAATTTTTTTGTTTTTCTTATTTCAGACAAGAACAAAAAGCTGACGTTTTTACCTTTACATGTTTCGACTGGCGACTGCAGTCTTCCTCAGGAAGTTGTTCTTGTCTGAAATAAGAAAAAAACAAAAACTAATTATTGAAAAAGAAGACAAAATGAACCTACTCGAGTTACAAGAAAAAAGTTACAAATTTATGAGGAAAGCTTTAAGTTTACAATAAAAAAGTGAGTTCCAAATTTATAAGAAAAATGTTACAAATTTATGGGGGAAAATCACAAATTTACAAGAAAATAGCAAATTTACCTGGAAAAAGTAACAAATTTATGAGGAAAAAGTGACAAACTTAAAATTATAAGAAAAAATTTTGCAAATATGCAAGAAAAAAGTCACAATTTTACAAGGAAAAAAAATTCACAAATTTATGACAAAAAGTTGCAAGTTAAAAACAAAGTTGCAAATTTATGAGTTTCAAATTTTCAAGAAAAACTGATCAAATTAAGGGGAAAAAGTCACACCAGAGTGGTGGCCTAGCGGTAGAGCATCTGCCCCACAACCGGGTGGCCGGGGTTCAAATCCCAGCCGGGTCATGCTAAAGACCATGTAAAAATGGAATTTCCTGCCATCCAGCTTAGGTTCAGGTTACTTTATTTGTACCCGTAGGTAGATTTGTTTTGCAGTCTGGTGACATCCATATTTACAAACCACAATTACATTCAACATAAACACAAACACAGGCACACATGAAGCTGACTATAAACATGATAAAAATACTCAAGGCTCCATCAATCAGGGTATAAAGACAAAGAGATGAGAGAAAAAACAGAGATAGGAGAGAAGGGTCATATTAAAAAGTTAAAGACTAGTCAAAGAGGTTAAAAACTCAAAAGTCTAAAACCCAATAAAAGATTTAGAACCCAAATAAAAAACCTACAAAAATATGTAAATATAACATGAAATTAATAAATAGGTAACTAAATTATGTGCAATATATTGTTACAACTTGTTCAACTCTTTGACAGCAGCAGGAACAAAGCTGTTTTTGTAGCGCTGGGTTTTACTTTTTGGGACAGCAAACCTCCGTCTTGAGGGAAGAAGCTGAAAGTTGCAGTGCAAAGGGTGGGAGTCATCATTTAAAATGGAGGTAGCCATCCTCTGTACCTGTCTGGTGTACAGGGATGTCAGGCTCAGCTGTGACTCACCAAGCAAATGACTGGACCTTATTTATCTTTTGTTCTTATAAAAGACAAAAATAAAATAGAAAGGAGATGTCTTTACCTTCTTAACATGTTTCGACTGTACACTGCAGCCTTTGTCAGAAGAGTCAGCTGATTGCTGCCAGGTGACATTTATCAGCTGACTTTTGTAGGCAGGGCCAGCTCAGCAGATCTGTCAGATCCACTGAGACGGCCCCGCCTCCCACCGTCAGATGGTCTCTGGAGAATGTGATCCCAGGTGTGGGAAAGCATAAAGGCCCCCTCATCTCGGTTCATGGTGTCTTTTCCCCGCTTCCTGATCTCTATGGCCTCCTTGATCCAGCGTTTGTGTCTGTTGCTCTCCGATCCAATAATCCTTGCGTTGTCCCAGTCCATGATGTGATTATTTCTTTTACAGTGATTTGATATTGCTGATTTTAATGTTTCTTGTTCTGCCTTTTCTTTTTGTGATCTTGTGAGTCGTCCTTGTGTTTCCTTCTCACATTCCTTCTGGTGTTCTTTTTTTCTTGTGGTGAATGATCTTCCAGTTTCTCCAATGTAGGTTTTGTTGCATGATCTGCATGATATTTCATATATTACATTGCATTTTTTGTCTTGTTCTATTCTGTCCTTGGGGTGTACTAATAACTGTCTTAATTTTTTGTGTGGTTTGACTGCTGTGTTTATTTTGTATTTTTTCATGATCCTTTGAATTGGTTCCGTGATCCCTCGTATGTATGGTATAGTTATGGTGTCCTTGTTTTTGATTTCGGCTTTTGTTCTGTGTTTCCTGTTTGTTTTCTTTGTTTTTGACTTGCTGGCAGCAATCAGCTGACTCTTCTGACGAAGGCTGCAGTGTACAGTCGAAACATGTTAAGAAGGTAAAGACATCTCCTTTCTATTTTATTTTTGTCTTTTATAAGAACAAAAGATAAATAATTAAAAGAAGACAAAATGAACCTATTTGACCTATAAACGACTGGACCATCTAACTACCTGATCCAAGGATTTCCTCTGTTTCAGTTTTATTTGACCAAACCATGACACTAAAGAAAAGGATAAAACAGATTCAATAAAAGCCCGATAAAACATTATCATTATGGTTTGGTCAATTTGGAAGCGTGCAAGTTTCCTTAAACAATGCAAATGTTGCTGACCCTTTTTGCACACCCTTTCACAGTTCTCTTCAAAGTTTAAATTACGATCAATAATTGTCCCAAGATATTTGTAGGATTGTACACATTCAGTGGTCTTGTGGCAACCCCCACAGCCGACGGGACAAGCAGAGCGCTCAGTTGGAGCAATTAGCAGAACAGTGAGATGTATGGACTGATATCAATAGGCAGCCTCTCTTTGTCTAATCCCGGCGCCAGTAATCCTGCTATTGATATGTGTGACTCTAATGCAAATGTCCATGCTTTACTGCTGTGCATGTATTGTCTGTAGCTGGGTATATAAGTCAACTGCATATCGCTTGCTCTCTCTCTCTCTTTTTGACCACTTGCATTGCTTGTTGCTAACTTGAGACGGAGGGATCGCCCCAGCGCACTGCCACCGCGCTGGGCGACCCTCGTGATGGAGGATGAATAAAATACCCTTTTAAACTTCAGTTTGCCGTGTCCGCCTGCACTTATTTCGTGCCTCCACACTGGTGACCCCGAAGAAAAGAACACCAGGTGAACACCCCGGAGATCATCCACGACCGGGAAAGCCTCAGAAGCGTCATGGTGCGACCTTCGCCTGAGATTCTGGACCTCCACGCTGAGACGTGCCAAGGGACAAAGATCGTCTGCTCCCTCTCACCGCGCTGTGGATCCCAGAGACAGAGGATCGCCCACATCCTTCACATCCACATGAGCGCGCGCACACCGGGTCCTATCGCCATGATAACGACCTCCAGTGCCGGACGGAGAACGCAGCGCTTGGACCAGAATGCTCCGTGACCCGACATGAGCAAACAACGGCAACAGCCTGAACAGGGAAGACCATCGGTGCCGACTGCATTGATTTCCATCAAGCTCCCTGACCCCGACTCGCCTCGCAACAGCGGACCTGCCATGCACAGAAGCCCCGCACGCACACCGTGGGGTTATGAGAACAGCGCAGCTGGAAGGTACGCGGCCGCGGCGCACGCCACACACCAGAGACAGCCACGGTGCACAAGGGAATTCAGCTGTCTGCTGTCTCCGAAGGCTTTAGGGCTGCACCCGCACCTAAAGCCGAACCGCCAAGTCCTTCACACAGCTTCACCTTCTGTTTTTCTTGACAGCCGCTACGCATCCTCGCAGGACCGAGCCGCCAGAGGAGTCAGAGACATTTTTTTTTTCTTCTTCGCACAGCCGCTGTGGATCTCCGCCACGTTCAACCCATCACAAGTCCACATGCAATTTTTGCGCGGCCCGGACAGTTTTGCCGTCTTGGGCAGGCACTTGCTACCTCCACCCCCTTCCTCCCCCTCCTCCTGCACAGAGCTTTCCCCGCAGCTCGCTTCCAAAGCCGGCCAATCGACGCCTCAGCCCCCTGCTGAGCCCTCTGGGGGGGGGGCGGTGTGGCGACCCCCACAGCCGACGGGACAAGCAGAGCGCTCAGCTGGAGCAATTAGCAGAACAGTGAGATGTATGGACTGATATCAATAGGCAGCCTCTCTTTGTCTAATCCCGGTGCCAGTAATCCTGCTATTGATATGTGTGACTCTAATGCAAATGTCCATGCTTTACTGCTGTGCATGTATTGTCTGTAGCTGGGTATATAAGTCAACTGCATATCGCTTGCTCTCTCTCTTTTTGACCACTCGCATTGCTTGTTGCTGACTTGAGACGGAGGGATCGCCCCAGCGCACTGCCACCGTGCTGGGTGACCCTCGTGATGGAGGATGAATAAAACACCCTTTTAAACTTCAGTTCGCCGTGTCCGCCTGCACTTATTTCGTGCCTCCACAGTCTGGCCTTTTAGTACAGTGACTTCGTGCCTGGGAGTTTTCCTCCTAAAGTCAATAATCATATCTTTAGTTTTTGTCGTATTCAGCTGCAGGTAGGAATCCTCACACCAGCGAACAAAATCATCAACTACTGGGCCGTGGCCACTCTCACCATCCTGGAGGAGACTGACAACAAGTGAATCATCAGCATACTTTATAATGTGTCTGTTGTCATGTCTGCTCCAACACATGTTTGTGTACAGGATGAAGACTAGCGGTGACAACACACACCCCTGAGGAGAGCCAGTAGAAGAGCACTTTTGGTCAGACAATGTACCATTGACCCTTACTCTCTGTGTCCTGTTGGTTAAAAAATCCAGAATCCAACCCACCAGATTATTGCTCAAATCAAATTGTTGCAGGAGCCTTTCAACTAAAATATGAGGTTGGATTGTATTAAAGGCAGAAGAAAAGTCCACAAATAAAAGCCTGGCATGTGTCCCATTAAAATCCAGATGTTTAAAAAGCATGTTAAACAGAGTGACAGTGGCATCCTCCACTCCTCTGTGAGGTCTATAGGCAAACTGCAGAGGATCCAATGCATGCTCAGTCTGCTTTAGGATGTCAAATCTGACCAGTTTTTCAAAATTTTTTATTAAAATTGAAGTCAAAGCAACTGGTCTAAAGTCGTTTACCGTTTTAGGACAGCTGGATTTTGGAACGGGGACAACCACGGCATCTTTCCAGATCTTAGGCACATGTCGTGTCTGTAAGGACTTATTGAAAATGTAGGCAGCCATAGTGCTCAGCAAAATGGAACGGAGGAGGGAAATGTTGGTTACCCAACCACAGGGGGTGCACAAGCCAGTGTACTCCCTGTGCGGGTCCCAAGCCCGGATAAAAATGGGAAGGGTTGTGTCAGGAAGGGCATCAAACTCAGCTCCAACCTATGGCTATGGCAGACATATATCAATGTCTGCCACAGCAACCCCATCAGAATGCGGGAATAAAGCTAGAAGAAGAAGAAGGGGGAAAAAGTCACAAATTTACAAGAAAATAGCAAATTTACGAGAAAATAAGTTGAAATTAGGTAAACAGATAAAGTCCATGAAGGCAAACACAGATGGGGGGCCAACATGGAATCCACGAACAAACCCACAGGTCCCATAAGACAGTTTAAACTTTGATGGGGCCCACATGTACATGCTGGCTGGGATATTGTTCACCAAGACGAGTATTGCTACATGAAAACAAGGAGTTCCGAACCGCTAACCTTGGCTGTTGCTAATGATCACAAAGAGTATAATCTAGATATAACACCTTTATTGTCGTTTTACACACATATTCAACAAAATTTGCTATTTCTCACCAATCATCATTTATACACAAACTCTTCCAGAGTTCATCGGTCCAGTAGTATTGGTAGAGCTAGCTAGCTAGTGCTAGATTGGTATCGCTGCTTTTGTTTATGTTCTCTATCTTCTTATTGGCATTTTCAGATAAAGGAAAATGTCAGAAGCTTGCATTACGCTGTAGAAACTGTATGCTGTGATGTTTCAGTCATACTTTGGTGTAACTAATTGTAAAAGTAGGCTAACTATTAACATGAGGATGGAACTTTAACTTTAATTGGTGGACTGAGCCATCAGTTTTGGTGGAAAGGGATTCATTTTGGTTGGTGTTTATGAGTCCTTTGGTGACTGAAAAAGCCAATCTTTGAGCAGCAACAACGGCAGATAAAGCTGGCAGTGACTGCTCCCTGATGTTGGCACTCGCTTGACCAACTGCCCGACATCCTTGGATCTCGTTGATGCAACAGCGTTCAAAGCTTTCTACACAGGCATAGCATGTTGATTGACCTCATGATGGTAAAAAGCCAGATTTTCCCAAGAATCAACTGGTATGTCACAGGCCTTAGGTTGGACTTCAGCAGATCCTTGTAGTGTGTGTACTGCCTCCGCGAGTGCACTTGCCATCTGCTAACTCCTTAAAGCATAAGACCTTTGGTATCTGTATACTGTCCATCTGTACAACATGACTGGCCTTGAGGAGTTTTTCTTTATGAGAAGCCCCTCATTACTGCTCAAGAACAGTGGTGTTGGCCACTTTACATGAGATGCCACAGATCTAGAGAGAAAGTAAAGCTACGGTCACAAATCCCCTTACGAATGGCTGTAAACACTGTCCGAACAATTTTTGGACCATTTCTTATGGCCTTCTTAAGGCAGCCATAGAAGAATCCAGCATTTGTAGACGTTCGTAAGTTCATGGCCAGGTGGATGGTCTTATCCAAGATTTCTACAAAGGCCCCATGAAAACCTCTCATCATAGAGCAGCCGTATGAATGCCATAGGAAAAACATAAGAACTATGCAGGATGTTGCCAGTAAGTGTGCATCAAGAGCACCTTAAGCTGTTCTTGAGGGCCCCTTACAGTGGTCGTAGGAAATGCCGTACGAATCCCCGTTCATACGGAGATTCGTACAGCGTGCATACAACCGTAGTGAGGCGCTCATAAGGCGGAAGTACATCAATCATGCAACATTTGTGTCGACAAAATGTTCCGAAAGCCATAAGATCTTCCTACCAACGACTTGAGTGCCGCAAGTTGCACAAAACTTTTTGTAAGATGGCAGTAAGTGTCATGACTAATAAAGCTTGACAGCTCATGTGCACAATTCCAAAGCACAGGAGGAACCACACAGAGGGGCACGTTTGAAAGTTTTATTAAATATCAAAAACCAAAGCACACAGCTGCAGAAACAGTCACTCACCAGAGGAATGGCCCTGTGGAGAGAAGACAAGAGCTGTGAGCAGAGGAATGGAGTAAGGGGAAATGAGTGAGCCAAATTGCCACTTACTTGGGAAATCCAGGGAGGACTGGCAGGACCCAGCGAGGAATAGATGAACCAGTAGGGTAAGGGGGGAAGATGAGCTGATGGTACCTGACTGGGTGGAGTAGGATCTGAGGATGGTGAGATGTGGCAGGAGAGTGCACGCAGTCCAAGAGACACACCTACATGGTGGCAGCAACCTGAGAAAGGAGGAGAAATAAGGTGAGACAGCGTGTTCATACTTATAGCTTATATTTGCTTGCCTGTTAGCGGGCAGTATACCCAGATGAGCCAGCGTTGACTGCGCAGAGAGAGCCTCCTTAAGTACGCTGGCTGGTGAGCGGGTGCAGGTGTGTCTTCTGCCTCAGGTGCCGTGATGAGTTAGTGAATGTGAGGCAGGATGGGAGGGGTGCGCTCTCGCTGCCCTTGACAAGTAAGTATGCTATAGGAAGATCCCAAGGCACCCTTATGAAGAACCAAAGAATCTAGGTCCATGGCATTACAGAAAAGCACCTTATTTCTCAAGAATGCCTCAAGTTGCTCTTGTGAAGTGAATGGCAGGCATAAGAAACTATGCCCCCCTCCATGAATTTCTGCAAACTCCAGAATTTGTGGGAATTGGGAGATTCTTATGAACCCATTGTTCATAAGAGTCTTTGTGACCGTAGCTTAACCTGCGCAGACGTTCAAAAATATTCCCAAGGAACATCTATGACTACAGGTACATAAAACACAGGTGGCGTACTTGGGCACAGCAACTGGCCTGGATACATCACTCTGGACTGTCCTTCCAGTAGGATGCAGCAGCAGTAATTAAAGGAGAAATTATTGATTTTTTTTTTTTTTTTTAATGGGCAGCGTGGTGGCGGAGTGGTTAGCACTGCAGCAGCACAGCAACTCACCCTTAGCCGGGGGATCCTGGGTTCGATCCCAGCCCCCGACCAACAGTGATCTGTGTGGAGTTTGCATGTTCTCCCCGTGTCTGCGTGGGTTTACTCCGGGATTTCTCCGGTTTCCTCCCACATGCCAAAAAACATGCAAGTTAGGTTAACCTCTTGCACTCCGGGATACCGCGGGCGGTCACGTCTCTGCGTCCTAGGGCGCACAAGGGCGCACTGAAAAAAAAAAGCTGCATTTCCGTTCTTCCACTACAGACACAGCCGCGAACAGAAAGCCAAAGGAGTGCTTTGATTGGTTTAGATTTGACTGACCTCTCATTCGACTAATAAGAGCCTTGAATTGGGTTTCTGAAACCATGAAGAACCAATGATTGAAAACCTAGCAAGAAGGACCCGCCTACCAACAGCTGCGAATACAGCGAGACAATTGAAGCACAGAAGCTCGAAAGCATGCGTCCCTTGCGTAAAATCTGTTTTGTGTAAGCCGCTGGGTGACACACACACGTTCGCCAGTCTTTTTATCTTACTACTATTCTTATTTGTTTTGAAAAATCGTTCGCCAAAACCGCAATCATGGAAGCACAAAACCGCAATAATGGAATTATGGTTTGACCGGGTCGCGTGACCAGAACCACGAGTCATTACAAGCGGACCAGCGTCATGTTCGTCTGACAATGAGGAAGAGAAGATCGCCAGTGACACTGCTGTTGTGGACAGGTAAGTGTTATAAGCTAAATTATTCTTTATCCCTGAAAATTGTAATCAAAATGACTTTTGACCGATCGGTAAATTACAACTGTGCATCATCGCAACATGATGGACCGCGGCGCACGGACTGGACATGGTCCGTGCGCCGCGTCCGGACCGTGAACGCCGCACCCCCGCTACTCTTCTGTAGCAGATTGCAGATATTATTGCAGATATTTTAGTACAACTGTGCGTAGTAGACCGCGGTGCACCGTCCCCGCTGTCCGTCATGTAGCGGTGGGCAATGTCCGTCCTCTGTAGCGGGGGGGTGGGGTGGGAGTTGTTATCTTCTTCATTACAGATATTTTAGTATAATTTTTAGTGCACTGTAGGTTATTTTTTCTTGTTAAAAAAAGCCACACATTTTTTACGTGGCATGCTTCTTTGTGTGTGGGAGCTTGTTTGTTCATTCATTCATTCATGAATGATTAAACAACCCCCCTCCCCCCCCCACACACACAGCCCTTCACCTTTCATTAGAGCCCAAGATGAAGCTTCTATATTGAATCATTCAAAAGTTACAGACGTTTTTCTAAACTGTGCCATTTGGCACAATTTGGCACAGTTCAAAAACGCCTGGGAACAACCTAAGAAAAAAGCTGTGTAATATATTCATTTTTTTGTGGTATTGTTACAAAATTTTGACCTCAGCTGGATAACACTTGGTTCTACATTTCTGTTGCATTTTCCAGCCCGGATCTGATAGCTGTGTGTTATTTGCAAGCATTTGTATCCAAAAAAACACCCAGGCGAAATTTATTTTCTTCAAGTTCAGTATGTTTAGATGACTGTTACTCAGTGGCAGGAGTACTTAGAGAGATTATGACTGTTTTGCCAAAAAATTCAAAGTGTTTTCTTTTAAATGAGACCAACCCCATGAAGATGCTGCAAAGGGCTGAAGAACAGTTTTTGATTTACTTTGGGTACGTTATTTTTTGGCGTTTTTAGGGAAATTGACCAGAGTGCAAGGGGTTAAAATTGGCATCAAAACTGGGGATTCTAAATTGTCCTTAGGTATGACAGTGAGAGTGAATAGTTGTCTGTCTCTCTGTATTGGCCTTGAGATAGACTGGCGATCTGTCCAGGGTGTACCTTGCCTCTCGCCCAAAGCTGCTGGGATAGGCTCCAGCTCCCCCGCGACCCGAAAAGGATTAAGTGGAAGAAGATGGATGGATGGATTATTGATTTTAATTAGGGCAAATTTGGTATGTTGACACAGGAAATAATATAATTTCCTCGAATATCACCATTTTTTGGAATAAATTGTGATTGGGAGAGAGAAAAAAGTCAGTGAAAGTGACAGTTTCAGTTGGCCGGAATTCGCTGGGGATGTTGGCCTGAAATGCATGACATCAGGAGTTGAACAATGAATTAATTACTAGTCTTGTTACAATCTGAAAAATAACGAGATCGCATTCATATTTTGAGGAAAATGGAAGACAGCGTTCTTGATCTGAGTTTTGCAGTGAATACCAACGAAGAGGAATATGAAGGTGAAGAGTGATTTCAGCAGACAGCAATAATGACGGAGATTTGGGAGATTTTGACCCTGAAGCTCATGACGAAAACTAAGCTAGCGCTAACGCTGTGGCTGCATTACCTGCATGAACTGGGTCCATGACAGCCGGATGGTAAGTTCTTCTTTAATCCTTCCTGGAAGTTTTTTTTTTTTTTTTTTTTTTTACCATCCAGCTGCTCCCTGTTAGCTATTAGCTCTGGTCCTCCTGCTTGGCTGCTTCTCCCTCATCGTCCCGCCAGTGGCTGAAGTGGCTTTTAAACTTCCACCAAACTGATGTCTGAGTCCACCAGTGGTCCCTCCTTCACCTTCGAGACCTGGCGACGTGAGCCCTGTGACAGCCGTTCGGTCCCGTGTGAGCCACTGGATCAGAGCGGAACAACCCGAGTCGGTGCACCTCCTCCGGGCTGAACCTCCGTGATGAACCTCCATGATGAACTGAGGAGAAATGAAGATGAGTCACAGCTTAACCCTAACAACACTGTGAAGCGGTACGTGTAAATGTATTTATTGATGTTTCTTGTCTTACTTTTATATTATAGAAAATTTAGAAATCCACTTTGCGATTGTTTTTTCTCTAAATTAAAAAAAAAAGTGTAAAAGTTGTCCCTGAGCGATCTGCAACTCAGCCGAAATTATTCAGCAGATTTTAAAGAAACTGGAGTGTTTCTTATTTTAATACCAAATTATGTTTTTAGCAAAGGTAGCCCTTATTCCTCAAATGT
The DNA here is from genome assembly GCA_020510985.1 of Pholidichthys leucotaenia. NCBI lineage: Eukaryota > Metazoa > Chordata > Actinopteri > Cichliformes > Pholidichthyidae > Pholidichthys > Pholidichthys leucotaenia. The sequence continues at coordinate 191,583,903 of CM035843.1, read as the reverse complement.
ATGTGCTTTATTGATGGGGATGATTTTTAGACAAGTGTTGATCATCATTTTTGCTTCATATCTTCACCCTCTCCCTGCAACTTGCATGCTAGCAGTGACAATAGTGATCTCGCCACAGTGTGACCCAGCAATCAAAATCTTTACGAGGCCTATTGTCTGCAATATTCATTTATTTCTAAAATTTAGATGCATAATCAAGAGTGTGGGTTGGATCCACTGGAGCTATTGAGCTTTTAGTTTGTTCAACTTGTAATGTCGCCAAAATCAGTCGGCAAATATGAAAGTTAGAGCCTGGACGTGGGTGCGCGGAATGAAGGGAAACAATTCAATTCTTTTCCTTCTAGACGAAATTAAGGCTACAAGAGTACTATATTTATGTTTATTATGTTCTCAGTTTTCGGTAGAGGTAAAATATGCTTATTTTAGGATTCTCGGTGAGTATTCCCTTTAAAGGTGACGGACAGTGACATATTTTTATTGAACCAATCAACTGATTGTATGAAAATATTCTATTCTGTCTATTCCCGTGATTTAATATGTGTCACCATCCTCCATAAATGACCTTATTTGCTCATAGCCCAGCCTTCACTTAGTGAGGCTGCAGTACCGCCATCTCTCGATAGGTGCGGGCATTAGTGACGTCACAGCAGCAATAGAAAGAAAAAAGCAGAACGAGAACAAAGTGATTCGGACAGCGATTATTTTGTCGAGTTTGACGACCACGATATAAATGATGACATTGAAAATAAAGATTCGGATGATGAAGTAGTTTTGGGTGGTGCTGAGGGGGTATTCAGCCTTATTTGTGGGAAAGAAGTGAGGGTTATGTTGCCTGCCTGTGCAGTGAGCCTCATCAGAGAAACATTCCCATCTGATCACTACAAGGGATTTTGCCTACCAAGATTAGATTTGTGAACAATGAGATGTAAAGTTTTGTAAAATCATATATTGAGTTTATTAATGTTCATGTCAATGTTATAATTCTCATAGTTCAGCATTCATCAAAGTCGCATGTCATATACATTTGAATAATTTGAACACACTAAATTCTTCTCAATTTCAAAAGAAATATTACATACTATACCACCTTTATATGAATGTTTGAAAACACAGCAGAAATATAGTACAAAGAAATACAAAAATCAATGGAGTATCACTACAGATTAAGAAAATAACTAGTTTCCAGATATAGCAATTATTATATTCCCATAAATAACATTTCACAGTTATAATGGGCACCATTCTATGGTAGAAAATTGGGGTTCCATTTTTAAAAGCACATTTCTCTTACAATCTTAGGCTTATATTTATTTTTCTTAGCAAATATGTTGCTTCCCTAAAAATTGAAAGCTGAACTGTCATTGGTAATTACCTCCGCCAGGCCGAAAAGGCCAGGAGGAGGTTATGTTTTTGCCGGGGTTTGTTTGTCTGTTTGTCAACTCCGCGTTCTTCAACGTTTTAGGCACAAAAGCACTCGCAAAACACTGGTGGCCTGGGCCCGCCAGCGTGCCTCTGTTTGCGCGACGCTGCAAAACCTGACACAGGCACCTGTCCTCCGCCAGATTATTTGGCAGAAATCTGACCAACACAAACTCTGTGTTCTTCAACGTTTTAGGCACAAAAGCACGCGCAAAACACTGGTGGCCTGGGCCCGCCAGCGTGCCTCTGTTTGCGCAACGCTGCAAAACCTGACACGGGCACCTGTCCGCCGCCGCATTATTTCCCAGAAATAATTTGATTTTGAAAATCATCCATTGCTTGGAATTCATTTAAAATGTTTAGTAAACATTTGCAGTGAATATTAAAAATACAAAATTTACCCTGTTTACTTCTCGTTTTCTGACAGCTGATCGCATCGGTAGATCACCCTTGCTTTTCACGCCACTGTCACTGACACTTGTCTCAGAGTCAGAGTTGGGAATCGCGGGATATATAGTTGGAATAGCCGTTTTCTTTATCACCAATCTTTTTGCAAATTTCATTTCAAATTGCATCTTATTCTCGAAATCGCTGTAAACGAAATGTCTACTGCACATGTGGGGCGCTAACGAGGTGCAGGTGTGCGCGCAGCTGAGGCAGATGCCTGAGAGCGGCGAGCCGTGACACCTGCAAAATATATGTGGACAAGAAAGACTGACAAACCTGGGTTCTATTTCACTGGAGTCTGCTTTAATACAGAAGCTGAAGCAATAGGGAACACTGTATGTCTCTGTAATTGAGAACTTTGCTTCTAAAAACACAGGAGGATGGACTTCCAATATAAGTAACCGGTGAGTTAAACTGTCTTTCTTCAGCATGTTTTTTCCCCCTAACCGTTCTTATGATCATGAAAATATTTGGTAATTCCGAGAAATATCCGTAATCGCCGATTTTAAAACGTAAACATCAAGTGTTGCATGAAGCAAAACACAGCAGTGGCCACGACAGTGTGCGTGTGTTTGCCGGTGGTGACGTCACACAGTCAGTGGCCATCTTAGCCGCTGATCGCTTGGCTCTCCAGGGCAGCGTACTTTAAAGAGCACATTGTCACCATATGCGACATTTGTTGAGACCAAAACATGTGCAGTTCGCTTTAGCTCGTCTCAGACAACAATTTGAGATATGAATTAGCGATATTGAATTTTCGTCTGTCCGTCTGCTTTAAGGATCATTAGAACTGGAGCAGGGTGATATCAGGGAAGCCATGCTATCCAATCAAAATGCTTGGTCAAAACTAACTGCTGTATAAAGAAGATATATCTTCATACACAGCAAAATTCATGCTAATTCTTACTGTCATATTCCAGAGGACGTGTGAACACTTTGTTGAGCTACACGTGTCATAAAAAGGTCATTAGACTGAAACCATGGACACATGGAGCAACATTTGGGCCACAGTGGCTGAATAACGGTGGGAGAGTGAGAAGAACCACCCTCAGCTGCCTTTAAACAAAAACCAGATAGTTCTGTCTCGCTTTCATTCTCATCTTTGGATCTCCTTCTGCTCAGCAAATTGAGTTTCCTTTCAGGCGGGCGGCAGAACATTATCTTTTCCACCTCCTGCAGGTTCTCCTCCTCCTCCCTCCATCATGTCCTCCCTCACTTAAGCCTTAATTTGCTTAACTTGCCTCTGTGTGTGTGTGTGTTTGTGTTTCAGATGCACTAATCGATGCCACAGACAGACATCGCTCCCTCTCATGTCCTTGTCTCATGTCTGCCATTGTCTGGGACATGTCATCAACACACACACACACGCGCGCATGCGCACACACAGACACACACACACACAACACGTGCCAAGCAGAGCCATTTCTGGGTGGCAAACACAATCGGTCCCCCTCAGCCACTGGGGGGTGGGGGGGGGGGTGGGAGACAGGATATAACTTCACCTTTAACGTTTTTTATTTTGAGGGGGGTTAAAATCTTTTTTACTCATTTTTTTCCACACAAATTTACAGGATTTTTTCTTATAATATTGGGGCTTTTTATGATGAAATTGAAACGTTTTCTCATTAATTTTCTTGTAAATTTGTGACAGATTCCTCAAAAAACAACACTAGAAGGCAGTCAGAGAGTGCATACCTCCGCCAAGGCTCCGTCCTTCCCTCCCTTTGTCTTCCCCTCTGTCCCTTTGTCCATCCATATCGTCATCCATCTGTACATTGCGAGATAGGGCCTTGGCGGAAGTATGCAGTCATGGATCACCTCCAACATCTAATGAGTTCATCTGTGGGCCAAGAACCACCTCTGGTGAAAATTTCATCCTAATCCATCCAGTTAAGTTAGTTAAATTAATCCTTTTCACAGCATGTGGGACACCAGGTGGTGTATGGGGCGGCGCCTATCTCTTTTTCTCTGACCCTAGGCCACACAGCTACTGTAAGCAGTGAAAGCTACAGTGGGGGGCCAGTCCTCTGGTAGCTCTGTGTCTTAACTTCATTCATTCATTCATTCATCTTCTTCCGCTTTCCCTATTCTGTAATGCTAAGCACCAAGCTTGAAGGTGGAAAGTACCATTTTTATATGGTCTTTGGTATGACCCGGCTGGGATTTTAACCCATGACCTCCCGGTTGTGGGGCGGATGCTCTACCAACTAGGCCACCACTCCGGTAAAAAATCCATCCAGTAGTTTTGGAGTACTGTTGCAAACACTTTGAGAAGATAAGAGCCTTGGCAGAGGTATGCATTTTGAGATCATCACAAAAATCTAATCATGTGCTCAGTGTGCTATTACACATTTCCTGAAAATCTGAATGAAAGGCTCTATTTAAATGTTATCCATTATTATTATTATTATTGTTATTATTATTATAATTAACAGAGAGAGAAATGACTGCAAAAACAATATGACTACATTACATGAGTTTAATGTTTATTTGAAAGGGACATTACATACTAATGAACATTAATACAAATGTAAGTATGCCAGATTTAGCAATACTGCTAATTTGCATCTGTAGTTCCCCGGTGGGTCACAAAAACACACAAACAACCAACCATACATGAGCAGAACAATTGCAATGAAACTGTACAAAGTCAATATGCTAAAGTGCAAGAGTTAAGGTGTTACAAAACAAGCCTTTCAAATGCCACACAAGTGAAGTGCTGTGTATGCATACAAACACATGCACCCAGGCACCTCACCACAACAACAAACAGCAACAAGCAAGAAGTGGGGCATATGTGTGTGATGCACAGGCACATACAGTGGTGTGAAAAAGTGTTTACCCCCTTCCTGATTTCTCATTTTTTTGTATGTTTGCTATACTTAAATGTTTCAAATCATCAAACAAATTTAAATATTAGACAAAGATAACACAAGTAAAGACAAAATGCAGTTTTTAATTGAAGGTGTTTATTATTTAGGGTAAAAAAAAAAAAATCCAAACCTACATGGCCCTGTGTGAAAAAGTGATTGCCTTCCCCCCCCCCCTTCCCATTAAAACAAATGAACTGTGGTTTATCACATCTTTGGAAAGCTGAATTCAATTTCTCTAGCCACACCCAGGCCTGATTACTGCCACACCTGTTCTCAATAAAGAAATCACTTAAATAGGACCTGCCTGACAAAGTGAAGTAGACCAAAAGATCCTCAAATGCTGGACATCATGGTGTGGTCCAAAGAAATTCAGGAACAAATGAGAACAAAGTAATTGAGATCTATCAGTCTGGAAAAGGTTTCAACGCCATTTCTAAAGCTTTGGGACTTCAGCAAACCACAGTGAGAGCCATTATCCACAAATGGCGAAAACATGGAACAGTAGTGAACCTTCCCAGGAGTGGCCAGCCAACCAAAATTACCCCAAGAGCACAGCAACGACTCATCCAAGAGGTCACAAAAGACCCCACAACAACATCCAAAGAACTGCAGGCCTCACTTGCCTCAGTTAAGGTCAGTGTTCATGACTCCACCATAAGAAAGAGACTGGGCAAAAATGGCCTGCATGGCAGAGTTTCAAGACGAAAACAATTGCTGAGCAAAAAGAACATAAAGGCTCATCTCAGCTTTGCCAGGAAACATCTTGATGATCCTCAAGACTTTTGGAAAAATACTCTGTGGACTGACGAGACAGAAGTTGAGCTTTTTGGAAGGTGTGTGCCCCATTACATCCGGTGTAAAAGTAACACAGCATGTCAGAAAAGGAGCATCATAACAACAGTAAAATATGGTAGTGGTAGTGTGATGGTCTACTGCTGTTTTGCTGCTTCAGGACCTGGAAGACTTGCTGTGGTAAATGGAACCATGAATTCTGTTGTTTACCAAAGAATCCTGAAGGAGAATGTCCGGCCATCTATTCGTGACCTCAAGCTGAAGCACTCTTTGACATGTTTACATGAAAACCCAGAAGCAGACACAGACTCGATTATAACTCACAATGATATTTATTAATACAGTGAATGAGTGAATGGGTGTAAATGCAGAGCGGGAGAGAACTGGCAACCCTGCGGGGGGAGAAGAGAAGGGGGATTAATAGCAGTTAAACTATAATGGTTCGAATGAGCTGAATGGTCGAGAATCTTACTGGGCTCAGGAGTAGTTGAAGCGCCAAAGAGTCATACAGTTCACTCCAGGTTGCTGGAGCCCTACACCGGAGGTGCAGTGTGCGAGATGAGGGAGAATGAGCAGGTGCAGCGACAACTGAGGGGTGAGAGAGTGAGTGTGTACGGTGTGAGGGTCCAGTCCGCCACCTGGAGCAGAGGAAAGTCCGTCGCTAGGAGGGAGGTCCACCTGTGCACAGGGGAGAGAGGAGGAGAGAAGCAGGAGGTGAAGGTAAGGATTCCTGTAGGAACAGTCTTACGGTTTGTTGGGGAGGAGAAGCTCCTAAATGACTGGTGCAGAGGAGATGTGAGGAAGGGAGACGTAACTCCCAGCAGTAGCAGTAGGTGAGTTGAAACAAGGAGAACTTCACCCAAGGAGCGTAGACATCTCCGTGCCGGAGTGCAGGAATCCACTCCTGATAAAGGGTGCCTTATTGGGAAGAGCAGGTGTGAGAGCAGTCGCAGCTGGGAATGATAATTAGTGAACAGGGGCACCCAGTGCGGATCACTACACACTTGGGTTCTGCAGCAGGACAGTGATCCAAAACTCACCAGCAAGTCCACCTCTACATGGCTTAAGAAAAAGAAAATGAAGACTTTGGAGTGGCCTAGTCAAAAAGGCGGTTCATGCTCAAAAACCCTCCAATGTGGCTGAATTACAACAATTCTGCAAAGATGAGTGGGCCAAAATTCCTCCACAGTGCTGTAAAAGACTCATTGCCAGTTATCACAAATGCTTGATTGCAGTTGTTGCTGCTAAGGGTGGCCCAACCAGTTATTAGGTTTAGGGGGTAATCGCTTTTTCACACAGGGCCATGTAGGTTTTGATTTTTTTTCCCCATAATAATAAACACTTTCATTTAAAAACTGCATTTTGTGTTTACTTGTGTTATCTTTGTCTAATATTTAATATTAATATTTATGTTTGTTTAATGATCTGAAACATTTAAGTGTGACAAACATACAAAAAAATGAGAAATCAGGAGGGGGGCAAACACTTTTTCACACCACTGTACATATATGCATATGCCGCAGAGCAACCACGAGTTATGGGTACAGTTTTGGTTGTTCAAAAGCCAATTTTTACAATGAGTCTTAAAAGTGTTTAGTGTGGTACGTTGTCTGATTGCAGGTGAGATATTATTCTAGATCTTGGTGCCCCTCACTGATAGCACAGACTGAGCAAATGTGGTGCGTCTATGGGGGACCTCACAGTCTCCTCCAGTGATTGCTCTGGTGGTTGTACCGGTGACAGTTCTCAGTTTAACATATTCTCCGGGGGGGGGGGGGGGGGGGGATAGCCATTTAATATTTTATAAATTGAACTGGAAAATTTGAGAGTTTTGTAATTTTCAAATGACAGCAAGTTGTATTTCTTGTAAATGTGACAGCAATGATATGTGGGATCTTTCTTATCAAAGATTTTTATGGCTTTTTTTGTATAAAGATTCTATGGGTTTGATTTTGGTTACACTAGTGAGTGACCAGTTGGTAAAACAGTAATCAGTGTGTGAGAAGTGTCATAATGAGAGAATGGTCAGCTCACGTGCAGGGTGCTACACCAGAGAAAACACACACGACACAGAGAAGCTACGTTTAACCAGAATTTATTAATCCAAAAGGGAATGCGCAGTTGGGGAAAGACGCCACTCGCCAGAGGAGGACTCAGCCTGTAAGAAGGAGATGAGAGCTGGTTGGTAGGAGGGAGGGAGACCAGGAAAGGGGAATGACAGGATTCAACTTACGGGAGCTGAGCAGAGAACCCGACAGAGAGACCCAGCAGGAATAGACAAACCAGTGGAATGAAGCTGGCAGGGAGTAGGAAAGGAGTGGAGCTGGGTGAGGTGTCTGACCAGGTGGAGATAGGCAGCTGAAGGAGTGATGAGGGTGATGGAGCAGGTGAGTGCACAACGAGCCCCGGAGATGCACCGCAAAGACGGCAGCAACCTGGAGAAAAGGAGAAGAGGAATTAAACAAGTTCCTCAGAATATTAATATAAACGTACTTGCTTGCTTTGAAAGGCAATATACCCAATGAGCCAGCTCTGGAGCATTCACAAATTGGTCCTTGTAAGCACTGGCAAGGCAGAGACAACAGGTGCGTCCACTCATGCAGATGTGTTGATTACCTGCGGAGCCGGGGAACCTCTCGCAGGAAGGGAGGGGGGCGCGCATGCTCATGACAGTCCCCCCCCCCTCAAGGGGCGCCTCCTGGCTGCCCACTGGGCTTGTTGGGATGGGCTTTGTGAAAGGCCCAGACCATCCCCTTGTCGTGAAAGTAGGAGCTGGGGATTCATGACCTTTCTTCGGGGCCATAGCCCTTCCAGTGAACCAGGTATTGCAGACCCCAGCACCCACGGCGAATGTCCAGAATCCTCTGGACGGTGTAGGTGGTCTTGCCATAGAGGATCCGGGAAGGAGGACGCGGCTTCGGGGATGGGGGAGGGGGGGCAGAGAGGGCTGGCGGGGTTTGATTTTCAAGATGTGGAACGTGGGGTGGATGCGAAGCATCAGCGGAAGCTCCAGGCGGACCCTCACATCTTTGACGACCTGGGAGATGGTAAACAGGCCCAAGACGTGAGGTGATAATTTTCTGGACTCCATTTTTAAGGGCACCTGGTCCGCCGACAACCACACATGCTGCCCGACTGTATACTTGGGTGCTGGGACCAACCTGCGGTCCGGATACTGACGATTCCACTCTGTAGAGCAGAGAAGGGTGGCTCGGCTGGCCCTCCAGAGCCGACAGCAGCGGTGGGCGTGGGCTCCCACAGATGGTATGGCAGTATACCCAACAAGCCAGCACTGAAGCATTCATGAATTGGTCCTTATAAGCGCTGGCAAGGCAGAGACAGCAGGTGCATCCACTCACGCAGCTGTGTTGATTACCTACGGAGCCGGGGAACCTCTCGCAGGAAGGGAGGGGTGCGCGCATTCACCTGAGAAGATGCAGAAACATTTTGGCCGCACTGTCAGCAATCGTCTAATTTTATTTTTAAAAACATTTCTCTGTTTGAATTTGATTATGTTTGAAATTTTTTTGATGTGTTTTTAAAAGGTGTGTGAGGAGTCTAAAATCACGCTGAGGTACTTAAATTCCTCGACTAGTTGCAGCTCCTCCCGTTTTAGGAAAATGTTTGAGCTTTTAATATTTGATCATTAGGTTAATTGGCATCAAAACTGGGGATTATAAATTGTCCTTAGGTATGACTGTGAGAGTGAATGGTTGTCTGTCTCTCTGTGTTGGCCCTGCGATGGACTGGCGATCTGTCCAGGGTGTACCCTGCCTCTCGCCCAAAGATTTCATGGGCTGTAAGCCACAATAATCAAAATTAAAATAAATAAACACTTGAAATATATCACTCTCTGTGTAATGAATCTATATAATATATGGATTTCACTTTCTGAAATGAGTGACAAAAATATTAAACTTTTTAGATGTACCTGTAGAGTGATGATAATCAAGTCAGTGGCGGTAATGCACCTCTAAGCTAGTTGCCAACCGTCAATCAAATCTAAAAGAAGAAGAAGAAGAAGAAGAGTTATTTTGAGGGGCAGCACATTTACACTGTTATACAAGCTGTACACTGACTACTTTACATTGTATCAAAGTGTCATATCTTCAGTGTTGTCCCAGGAAAAGAAAAATATAATAAAATATTTACAAAAAGGTGAGGGGTGTACTCACTTTTGTGAAATACTGTATTGCCCAAAGTATAAATGTCATCTACTTGGTTCACCACCTCCTCTGCAAAGAAGCAGAGTCGCCAACACTACTCACTCCTCCACAAAGTGTATCTCTCACCATATTCAGTCACTTATCCCCAGACTGTTACCGCTTCCCTTCTCTTCCCCTCCTCTCCACTCACCTTTGAATAAAAAGACAAAACTCGACTCAGCCTCTGTGTTGGTGGTTGTGATGACTGTCCGTGGTCCTGATTGCAAAACCCTTCACAGTAACACTCAGACTATCTAATGTCAGCTGTTTTTCACCACTATGACATCATGAGTCAAGAGCACGCAGACACAACAGGCAGGAAGTCAGGTGGAAACGCTCACATCCAATCCTCTCTGCCATCTTTAGTGAATGAGTCTGGAAAAGAAGAAGGCGATGAAGAGCAGTACTGACGCCATATGAAAAATAAACGAAAAAAAATGAGAAGCTGGTTTTATTCAGTTACACAAGGATAAATCCTGTAAGGCAATTAGAGCCATTAGACTCATGAATGCTGCTGCAGCAACCTTCATCCCTCCTGTAACACCCTGCTACACCTTCATCCTTTATTCATTCCTTAATGCCTAACCTCAACTCCGGCTAATAGCAGCTAATGTAAAACTAGACTGAGCAACCTCCACCCGCAGCCGACAGGGTCTTCCACTGCTAATACGTGAGGAAATGATGTATAATATTCCATTTATTCATAATCTATCTCAGACATTGTGCACTGCCTTTATGGCCCCAAAGTTCATAGAAATGTTGGCTTTATTCACACCGGTAAAAACTACTGTGTGCCTATAGGTTTCAGTGTCACTTTAAAGACCAAACTTTTAAAAATAATTCACACCCAAAATGAACATTAAGCCACATGGTGGGAATAGAAAAAAAAAAAAAAAACCTCAGTGTTACTTCAGGACCATTTCCTAACTAGATTAACAAGCCTTTTTTTTTAGAATGACCAATATCAGCACATTTTGCTTTAAATTAGGGCTGGAAATTGACTACATTTTTTTAACCAATTAATTGCACCCACTTTTCTAAAATTAATCACAATTAAATTTTTTAATTAAGTTGTTAACTGCGATAAATCAAGGGGAAAACTGGGGGTAGGGGTGGAATGAGCGTGCACAGACATTTTAGAGACAAGCTGCTCCACCCCCCCAAAAAAGTCACTTCTGAATACTGACAAAAATAAAGTTCACAGTAGTGCTGACTTTACTGAATATCTATTTTAATGCCTGTGCCCTCATGGAGATGTTTAATACCCCATACACAATTATCATCCCACACAGACACCACGGTCTTCAACATTAATTATGGATTTAAAGGACAACATTTTGGTAAACATCACATCACCTTACATAACAGAATAAAAGGCATCTGAAGCACTAATTTAATTTTTTTATCTGCAACTTTTTTCTTGAAAATCTGCATTTTCTTTTCCTGATAAATTTACAACTTTTTCCTTTAATTCTGCAATTTCTTGTAAATTTGCACCTGTTTTTTTTAAAAAATTTTAAACTTTTTGTCAGAAGCTGCGCCGGCTTGGATCCCCTTGGCTCGGTCCTGGCCTCTCTGTGGGTACGTGCCACGTTGTATGTATGTTAGTATGTATTTCTGTGTGCTTTGCCGTACCCATAGCCACTGCTTTCTGGCCGGCAGCGCTGAGGCAGAATCTTGGGCTCACGCTGGAGTGAGCGCTGTCTAGCTGTCTGCCGGTCTGACCACGCTCCCTCTCTATTACTGCCAGCTGTTCCCACTCACATGTGCCATCTCCCCGTTCCTCGCCCAGGTGTGCCCAATTTGTGGAGCCAGCAATGCATGTACTTAAGGAGCCTTTTTCCAGTCATGCATTGCTGGATCATTGCGCTTCATGCGGTCATCATTCGCCGTTTGAAACCAAGGTCAACAAAAGGATTCTAACCCTCAGAGCTTTATTTGGACTCACTCGGACAGCTCCAGTGTGTGAGTATTTACTGTGCTTGTTTTCCCGGTGTCCTCACTCAGACTGTAGAGCGCCCTGGAGGACTCCATAGCTTCTGAGGCATTTGTCTGGTGGAACTGTTGGTCTGTGTTTTGTGTTTAATAAATGTGTGTGGTGTAACCTGCGCCTAAATCCTCATCCTTTTACCCCCCTCCGTGCACTTCTCCACAGCGCATGGGGAGATCATGACACTTTTCTTGTAAATCTGTAGCACTTTTATTGAAATTTTGCAGCTTTTTACTTGCAAATTTGGAACATTTCTCATAAATTTACAACTTTTTAATTCAATTCAATTTTCAATTCAACTTTATAAATTGTCATTTCACAACAACAGTCATCTCATAGCACTTTCAACTGTAGGGCAAACCCCCACAATTGCAGAAAGACCCCAGCAATCAGGCAATCCCCTGTGAGCAGCACTTGGCGATGGTGGAGAGGAAAAACTCCCTTTTAGCAGGAAGAAACCTCCAGCAGAACCAGGCTCAGGGAGGGGTAGTCATCTGCTGTGACTGGCTGTTGGTGAGGGGATAGAGAAGAAGAAAAAAGAACAGACATGTAGAGAGCAAACAGCATGATGAGGACTCAGTCTATGGGAGAGAACAATCAGATGCTAATGATCAGCAAAAATATTTCATTGAGAGTGAAGTAATCAAATTGTAATGTTTTTTTCTTGTAAAACTGCAACTTTTTCCTCAAAGTTGCAACCTTTTTCTTATAAATTTGCTTCTTTTTTGTTGTAAAGTTGTAACTTTTAAAAATCAAATTGTGTTGATAGTGCATCTGCCCCACAACAAGGAGGTTGGGGTTTCAAGTCCCAGCCAGGTCATACCAAAGACCATATAAAAATGGTACTTCCCACCTCCTAGCTTGGTGCTCAGCATAACAGAATTGGGGAAGGAGAAGTTGTTTGTGGCGGTGCCTTGCATGGCAGCGGTACCTCTGATTCTACATGTGATTAACATTGTCATGTTTGAGACATGACAAACCCAAGCGCTGAATGATATTTATTCACAAAAACACAAGTCCAAAAAGTGCAGAAATCACAAAATGCAAAACAAGAATAACTTACTGAAGGATGCACTCCTGAGCCATCTAGCTCAGGAGGAGACAAGGATTCAGGACAACAGGGAAATCTCCCGAGGAGTACTCAGCAGAAGAACATACAATGTAGCGGCGAAGACAAAGTGAACAGACTGAGCTTAAGTAGTACATGAAATAACAACACGAGTGGTGTGGGTTCACCTGAGCAGGAGAAGGGAACATCAACTAGTTATTGGAATCAACTAGTGAGGTGAGGGTGGAGCCGCTGAACTGATAGCTTGACAGATGATGCCCACGCTGGGCACAAATCCGGAAAAGTCATCTGCCAGCAGTCAGCCCACAGAATAAATTTAAGAAATAAACATGATCCAAAATCAATTATAACACAACAGGACATGGCCAAAATAACTGAACACAACTGGAGGAAAATGAAAAGCAACATAGCAACTAAGAAAAGCACAAAAACACAATAAATAAATACCCAGAAAAAGCCACGAGACTGGGTCTGGCAGGAAATCCAGCCCCAGCTCGTGACAAACATTGTAGATGGGAGAAACGTAATTTTGTTCTACTGTGTGTGATTGGCTGTATGGACTAAATGACAATAGAGATAACTTATTATTATTATTTCTTGAAAATTTTCACACAAATTTGCTTTTTTATATCATGTTACATAACAGAATAAAATGCATCTGAAGCAACAGTTTTAAATCTGCACCTTTTTTTCCTTTAATTCTGCAACTTTTTTTCTCCTACATTTAAAACTTTTATCATAAATCTGCAGCATTTTTACTGAATTTTCAGCTTTTAACTTGCAAATTTGGAACATTCCTCATAAATTTGACACTTTTTTGTTGTAAAGGTGCAACTTTTTTAAAACATTGTGACTTTTTTCTTGTAAATATGAAATTTTCTCATAAATCTGCCACTTTTTTGTTGTAAAGTTGCCTTTTTTAAAAATCAAATTGTAATTTTTTTCTTGCAAATTTGCCACTTTTTTCACATGAATTTGTTGTTTTTCATATCATTCAGGTTCAGGTTCGGGTTCAGGTTACTTTATTTGTTCCCGTAGGTAGATTTGTTTTCGCAGTCTGGTGACATCCATATTTACAAGCCACAAATTACATTCAACATAGACACAAACACAGGCACACATGAAATTGACTATAAACATGATAAAAATACTCAAGGCTCCATCAATCAGGGTATAAAAAGACAAAGAGATGAGAGAAAAACCAGAGGTAAGAGAGAAGAGTCATATTAAAAGTTAAAAACTAGTCAAAGAGGTTAAAAACTCAAAGGTCTAAAACTCAATAAAATATTTAGAACCCAAGTAACATCCTACAAAAATAAGTAAATATAAAATGGAGTTAATAAATAGGTACCTAAATTATGTGCAATATATTGTTACAGCTTGTTCAACTCTAACAGCAACAGGAACAAAGCTGTTTTTGTAGCGCTGGGTTTTACTTTTTGGGACAGCAAACCTCCGTCTTGAGGGAAGAAGCTGAAAGTGGCAGTGCAAAGGGTGGGAGTCATCATTTAAAATGGAGGTAGCCATCCTCTGTACTTGTCTGGTGCACAGGGATGTCAGGCTCAGCTGTGACTCAGCAAGCAAACGACTGGACCATCTAACTACCTGATCCAAGGATTTCCTCTGTTTCAGTTTTATCTGACCAAACCATGACACTAAAGAAAAGGATAAAACAGATTCAATAAAAGCCCGATAAAACATTGTCATTATGGTTCGGTCAGTTTGGAAGCGTGCAAGTTTTCTCAAGCAATGCAAATGTTGCTGACTCTTTTTGCACACCCTTTCACAGTTCTCTTCAAAGTTTAAATTACTATCAATAATCATCCCAAGATATTTGTAGGATTGTACACATTCGATGGTCTGGCCTTTTAGTACGGTGACTTTGTGCCTGGGAGTTTTCCTCCTAAAGTCAATAATCATGTCTTTAGTTTTTGTTGTATTCAGCTGCAGGTAGGAATCCTCACACCAGTGAGCAAAATCATCAACTACTGGGCCGTGGCCACTCTCACCATCCTGGAGGAGACTGACAATAACTGAATCATCAGCATACTTTATGATGTGTCTGTTGTCATGTCTGCTCCGACACATGTTTGTGTACAGGATGAAGAGTAGTGGTGACAACACACACCCCTGAGGAGAGCCAGTAGAAGAGCACTTTAGGTCAGACAATGTACCATTGACCCTTACTCTCTGCGTCCTGTTGGTTAAGAAATCCAGAATCCAACCCACCAGATTATTGCTCAAATCAAATTGTTGCAGGAGCCTTTCAACTAAGATATGAGGTTGGATTGTATTAAAGGCGGAGGAAAAGTCCACAAATAAAAGCCTGGCGTGTGTCCCATTAAAATCCAGATGTTTAAAAAGCATGTTAAACAGAGTGACAGTGGCATCCTCCACTCCTCTGTGAGGCCTATAGGCAAACTGCAGAGGATCCAATGCATGCTCAGTCTGCTTTAGGACCTCACATCTGACCAGTTTTTCAAAAATTTTCATTAAAATTGAAGTCAAAGCAACTGGTCTAAAGTCGTTTACCGTTTTAGGACAGCTGGATTTTGGAACGGGAACAACCACGGCTTCTTTCCAGATCTTAGGCACATGTTGTGTTTGTAAGGACTTATTGAAAATGTAATGAAATATAGGACTCAGTTCATGTGCACAGGACTTTACCAAGCACCTACATATATTATCAGGACCCTGACTTTTGTTAACTTTTACAGCGCAGAACTCCCTTTTAACATCCTGCACCTCAGTATTAAAGTGCTGATTGTCTTTGAGTTTCTGTTTCAAATCTTGGGTTTCATTGCTAAAATCAAAGGAGTCAAAACGACCATAAAAACAATTAAGAGCATTAGCCAGCTCTGTGTCTGAATTAAAACCATCTAAAAACACACAATTACTGCGCTCTGTGCTCTGAAGGCCTGCAATAGTTTTCATACTGGCCCAGGCTGAACCAAGTTTCTTTGTTGCCATCTTGCTTTCCAATTCTGATTTATAATTCTGTTTTGCTCTTAAAATTTCGGATTTCAGCTCTTTTGTGGCAACTTGTAGCTCAGAAACAGACCCCTGTTTAAAGGCAAGTGCTTTCCTCTGTAAGCAGGATTTAACTGATTTTGTAACCCATGGCTTGTTGTTGGGATATATTTTGACACGTTTACGTGGAACGATCTTATTTTTACAGAAAGCCATGTATGAGCATGTGACGTCCACCAAAGAGTTCAAATCATCCCCGCAGGCCAGTGTGAACATCTCCCAGTCTGTACAGTCAAAGCATTCCTGGAGGCTGTGCACTGGATCCTCTGTCCACACATCAATGTCTCTCGTCTCTACCTTGCCTCTTCTGAGAGCAGTTTTATATGTGGGCAGCAAATGTACACAGTTGTGATCTGAGGATCCTAAAGGAGGAAGGGGGAGTGATTTATAGGCCCTCTCCATGGATCCATAGCACAGGTCCAATGTCTTTTTTCGCCTGGTTGGGCAGGAGACATACTGATAAAAGTTTTTAAGTGTCTTCTTTAAAGAAACATGGTTAAAATCCCCAAGAATGAAGTTTGGCGCCCCTGGAGAAATTGATTGCAGCTGCTGGATCACATCAAAGATGGTGCTGGAGGCGGAGTCAGCGTCTGCCCTCGGGTGAATGTAAACAGTTGTGATGAAAAGCTGAGGGAACTCGCGAGGCAAATAAAAGGGGCGTAGTGACACAGACAGCAGCTCCACATCGGGTGTACAGATGCGCTCTCTGACCGTGACAGATGTGCAGTACTGCTTATTAATGTATAAACATACGCCGCCCCCCTGACGTTTCCCTGTTACGTCTTCCTGCCGATCCGAGCGCAGCGGGGCTCCAAAGCCGTCAATCCACAGGTCTGCATCTCGGTCATGCGCATTAAGCCAAGATTCGGTGAAGGCCATGACGCAGCAGTTCTTAAAGTCCTTCTGGTAGCGTACATTCCCTTGAATTTCATCCACCTTGTTTCTCAGAGACTGTACATTCCCAAAAATCATAGAAGGAAGAGGAATGTTACCAAACTGACGTCTTCTCAGGCGCAATTTCACTCCTCCACGTTTTCCGCGTTTTTTTCTTCCGTCTCTCCCGTCTCTCTTTTCACCGCTGTGTCCATGAACGTCTCTCAAAATAAAGTCCGGCAGTTGCGGCTTAGGCTCAATCACAGCCGTTGCATCAACCGTGTTTAAATGCAGCAACATGTCCCTGGAATAATGTATTCTGCCCGCCATGATGCCGAATGCGTTTACTTCAGAGACAAAGATATCATGTTGCATAACATGATATGAACATAACATGATATGGGTGCGGCAGTGGCTCAGGAGGTAGAGCGGATCATTCAGTAACCAGAGGGTTGGTGGTTCGAATCCCACTCTTCCCAGCCATTCTGCCCTTGTGTCCCTGGGAAAGACACTTTACCCACCTTGCCTCCAGTGTCCATGACACTGGGTATGGATGTGTATAAATGTTTGGTAGTGGTTGGATTGGCAGCCACATTTCCATCAGTCTGCCCCAGGGCAGCTGTGGCTACAGTAGTAGCTTACCACTATCAATGTCTGTCTGGAGTGAATGAATAATGGACTTATGGTAAACCCTTTGAGATGTCACTTGACATGTAAAGCACAATATAAATCTAATCCATTATTATTATAACAATAAAATGCATTTTCAGCACCAATTTTAAATCTGCTTCTTTCTTGTCAATCTGCAGTTTTCTTCCTGATAAATTTGCAGCTTTATTCCTTTAATTCCACAACTTTTTTTTAATTATAAATTTATAGGTGTTTTTTCTCATACATTTAAAACTGTTTTCTCATAAATCTGCAGCATTTTTTTATTGAAAATTTGCAGCTTTTTACCTGGAACAAGGAATAAACAGGAAAAGTTTAGTCTGATTTAGTATCAGGTTGTCAGGTTGTTTCTTTTCATACAGTGCATGCAAACGTGTGGTTTCAGCTCCTAATGGGTTTGGATACAGGTGATCAGAGAGAAAACACCAACGAGAAAATGGATTTCCAGAAAATCAGATTCCTCTGAAGGTTTCCAACATGTGTTCAATCCAAACAAAAAAGACAAAATCTTTGCCTTTGTCCTTAAATTCTTGTTATTCTCTTGCATGTCGTCCATAGATGGTGGGCTGTGGTTAATCAATACAAACACAAACCCATCAGCAGCTGCTGACAGAGGGGCAGAAAACATGTTTTCATATTGATGACACATTTATATGGTCTTAAACAGCAAACACCGTCAGGAATCCGCTGGAAAAATTAAACATGGACTGAAATCATTGATTAAATGATAAAATGATTAAATAAATGAAAGCTAAGGCCTCAGAGACAGAAATATTTAGAAGGCATTATTGGCTAAATTTACCAGTTTGAGTACATACACAGCTATAAGGATAAACTGATGTTCTCATTATGAATGGAAGCTAATAGATGTACATGAAGAACAAAGATGCGTTGATACCGCCACCTTCAGGATTTTCTATCAACTATACTCTCCTATGAATGCTGGGAAATTTGCTGGGGTGGCAAAAACTTTCAGTTAAGTTCACCAGGCCACAAATCAGAGGGAACTGGAAAGAAGTAACCTGACGTTTCCTGGTTAAAAATGTCTGCAGTAATGTCCTCTAAAAACTGGTGCTGTGCTCTTCAACTTTCATCTGTATTTCCTGTAGACTTCTGAAGCCTGTGGTTATTCAGAGTTTGAAGGCTGAAATACAAGAAGTAGCCCTGTTCTAGTGGTTTCCCACCCATATTTTCATCAGTTTTGGTTGCTTTCTGACAGTACTGATGCATTCTTCTGCTAATATAACTTCCTTGTAAAGTCATCATCTAATAAAAATTGTTTAACATGAGAGAAAACTATAAACTAGTGCTTGCATCTGTTGGGTTTTGAGCTGCTGCTACCACAGGAGGCCAGAAAAGCCAGAAAGCTGAGTCATCAATTTTCCCTTCCCCACTCTGTTATGCTGAGCACCAAGCTAGAGAGCAGAAAGGACCACATTTATACACCTATTTATACTTCTGCTAAGGTGGTATGTTTTTTTTTTTTGGCAGCACAGTGCTATAGTGGTTAGCACTATTGCTTCACAGCTAGAAGGTTCCAGGTTTGAATCCCCAGGCTGGTAGGCGTAGGAACCTTTCTCTGTGGAGTCTGCATGTTCTCCCTATACGGTGTGAGTTTACTCTGGAGAACTCCGGTTTCCTCGCACAGTCCAAAGACATGCATGTTAGGTTAATTGGTGATTGTAAATTGTCCCTAGGTATCTGTCTCTGATAGGCCCTTAGAACATAATGTTAGTACTAGTGAAGCACTTTGAGTGGTCTTTGAGACTAGAAAAACTGCTGAAAAGTATAGGTCCTTATCCCCTTATGTCTATGTCATAAATGCAAATCAATGGGGTGGAGCAGGAAGGACATTCCTCCCCCCCCCCCCAACCTGGAAAAAACAAAACAGAATTATCCCCCTTCACTAATATCAACATAAACCTTTAATATCATTTGTTGTAATGTTGCAACATTTTTTTAATGAAATTGTGACTTTTTTCATGTAAAATTTCTATTTTTTCTAAAATCTGCTGCGCTTTTGTTGTAAAGTTGCAACTTTTTTGATTCAAATTGTGATGTTTTTTCATTGTAAAATTGCTACTTTTTTCTGATAAATTTGCTACACAAACCAATTGACAAGACTACATCCATGTCTTAAAGACAAGAACCTGGATGAACTACAACTTTTTACAGACAAAACTGAAGTTACTGATTTCAAATTTAAATGTTTTTCACATAAATTTGCAGTTTTTTCTTGTAAATTTGCAACTTTTTTCTCTCAAATGTTCATTTTTTTCTTGCAAATTTGCACCATTTTCCTTATAAATTTAAGTCTTTTTTTTCCCTCATAAATTTGCAACATTTTTTCTGGTAAATTTGCAACTTTCTTGTAAATCTGAACCAGTTTTTCTCCTAAATGTGCAACATTCATATGGATGCTGGTTTAATTTTTATTCTGTGTAACTGATTACACTTTCTTTGCTCATCTAGACAATGGCTGAAGTTTTTATGTTTTTGCTTTTAAGGATTTGTACTCTTCTCCATTACAAATATAATGAACTGGTTGTACTCATTCTAATAAGGTCCAAACAGTGCAAAATCTTAGCCTTAATCCTGTTAAAACAGCTAATTTATAAAAACATAAGTAGAAATTAAGATGTTACAAAATGAGACATTACCTCTTTTATTACCATCCTGTAACCATGGTCATTCTTGCTGTAGTTATTTTTAACATGGAAGTCTATGGGAAGTGACTCACTGGTGGAGACACCCTCCGGTGGACAGGAGAGGAACTATCGGTTGTGTTACCTCAGCCTAATTTCTCAGCTCCAAAGGTTACAGTTTTCTCTGTGCATGAAGTTCTCCAACAGAACATTATCAATTTTGTATTTATTTATATACAACAGTTAGTTCCAACTGAGCAATTTGATTGGACAACAGGGATTCCAGGAGTTACTAAAATCCACGATAATTGTACTCCAGTGTGTCATTGGATATGTATCACTCCGCTTCAAAGGTGTTCATGTAACCGTTAATTACTAACACAAATTTAGGATCAACTCTCAGTGAGAATTGCAGTACTGTTGTGGATACCTAAGTTTCCACAGTGAGGCGCTGTTTGACAAGAAATTATACATTTGTGACCCGGAAGTCCCACCCTTTTGAAAAAACCTTTGCTTACAACCTCTGCCCTTGTGTAAACATCATTAAGCCGTTTCCCATCTGTTTAAAAAAAATAGGCAGTGCTAGAGTTTGATTCATTGTCTCAGTTAACAAACCTCAATACCTTTTGTGATGATGGACTCTTTATTTCATCTGAAAATACCAAGAGAAAGTGAGCGAAGCATGCACTCACTAGCATGCTACTAGCCACTGGTTAGCTACTGGCATCTACATCTTGGGTTTTCTGTCATACTGACTCAACAGCTGATTGGTATGTATTAATACACAATGACTTTTACACTTGACAATATTTAATTTGTTTACATGTGTGTGAAATGACAATAGACATCTTCATGCTAATTGAGATGTTTAACAACAGTTACTGACTACATTTAGAAGGGACTGTTGTTTCTCAGCTGCACAAAATAACTGGTTTATGGAAGTCAGGTTATTTCGCACCTCAGACGGAGACGATGAATACACATGGGAGAACAATGCCCAAGAGGGTGAGAGGGGGTTGAATGAAGTGTAGTGTAAATAGCATGCTGTGTATGAGGAAGTGCCTTGAAGCTTGTGAAGGTGACTTGGGATATAGAGAGGAGTGCTTGCTGTAACCAGTCAGTCTGTTCTGTGCTTGTGAGATGTGAGTGTGTAATAAATCGTCTGACATGAAGCTGCCTCTTCATTTACACACTCCACATTGGTGACCTAAGATGTACCGTATTATGGAACACGAGGCGAGAACCCCGGAGCCGGCCCGGTCGGGAAGCACCAGAGACGCAGCAGCCATTCCACAGACAGCCAGGACTGGAACCCCCAGCAACGCGTGTGCAGTTTCAGTCAAGCTACCGGATTTCTGGCAGCACAACCCGCGCTCTTGGTTCCACCACACCGAGGCCCAATTCGCCCTCCTGGGAGTAACGGCAGACGACACCAAGTTCTACCATGTGGTAGCAGCGCTGGACTCCCGCACAGCCCAGCAGGTAGCGAGCCTGCTCGATCAGCCACCAGCCAGCAACAAATATGAGGCGCTCAAGGCTGCGCTCACCCGGCGCTCCACGCTCTCGGAATGTGAGAGAGCGGAGAGGCTCCTGGCGCGGACCGAGTTAGGAGATGGGTCGGCGGTAGACCTGATGGAGAAGATGCTGGCGTTAATGGGCACGGACAACGGACACTTTCTGTTTGCCCACCTTTTCCTCCGGAACCTTCCAACAGTGGCGAGAGTGGTTCTGGCCAATTCGCCGTTGCTGGCCGCGCGTGACTAACGTGCGCTAGCCCAGGAGGCGGACCGGATCATCCTCACCACCAGGGCGATTACAGTCAACGCAGCAGCAGCGGAGCCCAATGAGACGACCAGAGGAGGTGAGGAGCCACCGACGGTAGCAGCAGCGGGGGCCAAGGAACCCCAGAGAGACACGCTCTGTTTCTACCACCGCCACTTCGGAGAGAACGCACGCAGATGTGCACTACCGTGCCAATTCAAGCGCTCGGGAAAACACTGAGGCCGGCGGTCGGTAGCAGCTGCGACCCTTGGTGAAGAGAACAAGCTGCTCTACTTGACGGACGGGCGCTCGGGGAGGCGTTTCCTCGTGGACACTGGAGCCCAGAAGAGCTTCATCCTACCGACCTATGCCGACTGGCTGGCATGACCTAGCGGCCCCGTGATGTTGGCAGCAAACGGCTTGGAAATTAAGACCTTTGGTAAGAGGACACTGATCTTATCTCTACACGGCCGTACATACGAGTGGACTTTTGTCATAGCAGCACTGAATTACCATATCCTGGGGGCTGATTTTCTGTGTGCACATGGTTTACTGGTTGATGTTGCTAACAGACGCCTGGTTAATGCACTGTCCTTTGACTCTCTCCCCTGTATAGCTCGAGTAACCCAGCCAACAGCACAAGCCAACGTCACAGCTCCAGGCGGTAAGTTCCACAAACTGCTCACTCAGTTCCCAGCACTCACGGTCCCGACGTTTTCAGCGGCCATCGCTAAACATGGGGTGGAGCACTTTATCACCACCACCGGGCCGCCTGTTTTCGCACGGCCTCGGCGCTAGGACGCAGCTAAACTGGCCATAGCGTGTGAGGAGTTAGCCAACCTGGAATGGTTGGGCATCATCAGGTGATCGAACAGCCCATGGGCATCCCCGCTACACATGATCCCTAAGGCTGAGGGATCGTGGCGACCGTGCAGTGATTTCCGCAGGTTGAACAACGCCACAGCACACGACCGCTACCCAATTCCCCACATACAGGATTTTTCCGTCCACTTCGTCGGAGCACGCATTTTTTCCAAAATAGACCTGGTCCGCGGTTACCATCAAGTCCCAGTGCGTACCCAGAACAGCGGTAATAACTCCGTTCGGCTTATTCGAGTTCCTGCGCATGCCATTCGAGTTAAAAGGAGCGGCACAGACGTTCCAGCGCATGATGGATGCAGTGCTGCACGATCTCCCGTTCGTGTTCGTCTACCTGGACGATATCCTGGTAGCCAGTGCGTCTGAAGAAGAACACGAAACCCACCTCAGGACGGTTTTCCGGACGTTGGAGGAGCACGGGTTAATAATCAACCCGGCGAAATGCCAGTTCGGCGTGACGGAGATTGATTTTTTGGGGGCACCGCGTCTCTCAGGAAGGAGCGATCCCGTTGCCTGACAAAGTGCGTGCCATGGCGGATTTTCCCCGGCCTCAGACGGTCAGGGCGCTGCAGGAATTTTTGGGGATGGTGAACTTTTATAACCGTTTCCTTCCCCGCGCGGCACAGCTCATGCAATCATTGTATGCCGCGCTCAAGAGACAGAAACCCGCGGATAGGGTCGAATGGACCCCGGAGCGAGAGCGGGCGTTCTCGGAGGTTAAAGCAGCCCTGGCAAACGCCGCACTGCTGGCGCATCCGGACCCGGCGGCCCGGATAATGCTTACCACCGATGCTTCAGACGTGGCCATAGGGGCTGTTGTAGAGCAGCGCGTCGCCGGGGCTTGGCAGCCGCTCGCTTTTGTCAGCAGAACTTTGCACGACAGCGAACATAAATACAGCACATTCGACAGGGAGTTGCTGGATCTCCAACTGGCCATACGCCACTTCCAGTTCTGGCTGGAAGGGCGCAGCTTCACCGCATTCGTGGATCACAAGCCACTAACGTTCGCGATGGCGAAGGTTTCAGAACCGTGGTTGGGCCGGCAGCAGAGACAGCTGGCCGCGATCTCAGAGTTTACTACCGATATTCAGCATGTGTCGGGTAAACTGAATGTGGTGGCGGACTGCCTCTCGCACGTCGTGGTGGCCCCGGTCTATGTGGGGATAGATTACGCAGCCATGGCCGCGGAGCAGATTAGCGATACAGACGTGCACGCGCTCCAGTCTGGACCAACAGGGTTAAGGCTGGAGAGCAGGGTGCTGCAAGACGGCATGCCCCCCCTAATCTGCGATGTCTCCACGGGACGCCCACGTCCGGTGGTCCCGGTTGCGTGGCGCCGCCGCGTGTTTGAGTCGTTCACACTCTGGCGCACCCAGGAGTGTGCGCGTCGGTCAAAATGGTGGGAGAGAAGTTTGTGTGGTCGAGCCTACGCAAACAAGTAAAAGAGTGGGCTGCAGCCTGCGTGGCGTGCCAACGAGCCAAGGTACACAGACACACGAAGGCTCCCTTGGAGCAGTTTTGGGTACCGGCTAAGAGGTTCGACCACGTTCACGTGGACCATGTGGGCCCCCTCCCGCCAACACAGGGGTGCACGCACCTCCTGACAGTGATGGACCGCACCACGCACTGGCCAGAAGCAGTTCCACTGGCGGCAACCACGTCTGCAGACGTAGCACGTGCTTTTTTAACAGCATGGGTGGCACGTTTTGGAGTCCCGTCCGACAGGGGCCCTCAATTTGTTTCCGAACTCTGGTCCGCGATGGCCCGCAGCCTGGGTGTTACAATTCACTGCACAACCGCATACACCCCACAGGCCTATGGGTTATGTCAGCGTTTTCATAGATCACTGAAAGCAGCACTCAGGGCTTCACTGACGGATGCAAATTGGGTGGACAGGTTGCCGTGGATTTTATTGGGGTTGCGCTCCGCGCCAAAAGAGGTTCTGGAAGCTTCCCTGGCAGAGCTGGTTTTTTCGCAGCCCCTATGGCTGCCCGGGGAATTTCTGCCAGATAATCCTGCGCCGGGCAGTTGCCCGTCTCAGCTTTTGCAGCGTAGCGCAAACACAGGCACGCTGTTGGGCCCAGCCCACCACTGTTTTCCACGTGTTTTCGTGCCTAAAACTTT
This sequence comes from Pholidichthys leucotaenia, assembly GCA_020510985.1. Taxonomy (NCBI): domain Eukaryota; kingdom Metazoa; phylum Chordata; class Actinopteri; order Cichliformes; family Pholidichthyidae; genus Pholidichthys; species Pholidichthys leucotaenia. Next base: position 191,559,127 of record CM035843.1, on the reverse strand, counting down.
GAAGAACGCGGAGTTCGTGTTCGTCAGACACGACGCCCACCGCCCTCCATTGCGCCCACCCTATGATGGACCGTTCAGAGTGTTGGAAACAGGGGATAAGCATTTTGTGCTAGACTTGGGGGGTAGACGGGAGAAAATTGGCATAGACAGACTCAAACCCGCCTTTGTAGTGGCGGATGAGCAAGTGCTGTTGGCGAGGGCCCCTCGGCGTGGAAGATCCCCACGGAGAACTCCCCAGGGGAATGATTCATCAGAGCAGCCACACGGACAGAGCGAAACCCCCCCCCACCACCACCACCACAGCTCACCCGCAGTCGGACACACTCCCAGCAGCCCCTCACCGGCACAGCAGCGCCACGGAGGCAGTAAACCCCAGTTACAGCAGATATGGGAGGAGACTGAAGCCGAAACAGCATGTGGACTGATATTCTATTGTGCTATCTAAGATGCTGGGGGGGCGGTATGGAAGTCAGGTTATTTCGCACCTCAGACAGAGACAATGAATACACATGGGAGAACAATGCCCAAGAGGGTGAGAGGGGGTTGAATGAAGTGTAGTGTAAATATCATGCTGTGTATGAGGAAGTGCCTTGAAGCTTGTGAAGGTGACTTGGGATATAGAGAAGAGTGCTTGCTGTAACCAGTCAGTCTGTTCTGTGCTTGTGAGATGTGAGTGTGTAATAAATTATCTGACATGAAGCTGCCTCTTCATTTACACACTCCACAGGTTAAACAAACAAATCATAATATTTTGAACAGTATTCCTGTCATTTAATAAATTGTGCTTGTGGAACTGTTGTATACAGTTGTGCTGATAAGTTTACCTAGAAGTTTTGGCCTGATAACATAAACACAAGTTGACACACAGGTTTAAATCAGTACTGAATGTAACCGTCCTTGCCTGTGATCTGCACAATAAGGAGGCACTTCAAGAAAAATGGGCTGTATGCTCGAGTCACGAGAAGAAAGCCATTTCTACACCAATGCCACAAAGCAGCCTGCTGACAAAACACCGAACGGCACAGAGACAAGCCTCAAAACTTCTGGAACAAAGTTATTTGGAATGATGAGACCAAAATTGAACTTTTTGGCCACAACCATAAATGCTACATTTGGAGAGGAGTCAACAAGGCCGATGATGAAGTCCACCATCCCTACTGTGAAACACGGTGGTGGATCACTGATGTTTTGGGGATGTGTGAGTTACAAAGGAACAGGGAACTTGGTCAAAGTTGATGGCAAGATGAATGCAGCATGTTATCAGAAAGTACTGGAAGAAAATTTGCACTCATCAGCCCAGAAGCTGCGCATGGGATGCACTTGGACATTCCAACATGACAATGATGCAGAACACAAGGCCACGTCAACCTGTTTTTGGCTACAGCAGAAAAAAGTGAAGGTTCTGAAGTGGCCATCTCAGTCTCCGGACCTTAATATTATTGAGCCACTTTGGGGACATCTCAAAGGCGCAGTTCATGAAAGACAACCCAAGAATTTACAGGAACTGGAGGCTTTTGTCAAGAAGAATGGGCAGCTTTACCATCTGAGAAAATAAAGTGCCTCATCCACAACTACCACAAAAGACTTCAAGCTGTCATTGATGTTAAAGGCAGCAATACACAATATTAAGAATTAGGATGTGTAAACTTTTGATCAGGGTGGTTTGGATAGTTTCTGTTGTTATTAGGATTTAAAAAGAGCAAACACAATTGTTTGATAACACTGGTCAACACCAAATTTATTGTCTAAGTTGTTTTTTTGTTGTTTTTTTTAGCTGATTCAGGACAATTTTGATGTGCTGAATCCAAAAATTACATTGGTTTTGCTCAATCGGGTCAACTTTTTGAACTATGGCGACATATTTTCTTACATTTTTGTTAACATGTATGGTATTTTCGCTTTATATGATACAAAATTCCTTTTTATTTCTTGAAATTCGCTGAATTTTGAACAATGATGACAAAACATTCAATTTACATGTACTTTTATCAGTGTCTACTATTCAATTTACAGTACATCCATCCATCCATCCATCCATCTTCTACCGCTTTTCCGGAGGTCCGGGTCGCGGAGGCAGCAGTTCAAGCAGAGAAGCCCAGACTTCCCTCTCCCCAGCCACCTGCTCCAGCTCTTCAGAGGGGATACCAAGGCGTTCCCAGACCAGCTGGGAGACATAGTCTCTCCACCGAGTCCTGGGTCTGCCCCGGGGTCTCCTCTCAGTGGGACGTGCCTGAAACACCTCAAGTGGGAGGCGTCCAGGAGGCATCCTAATCAGATGCCCATACCACCTCAACTGACTCCTTTCAATGTGGAGGAGCAGCAGTTCTACTCTGAGCCTCTCCCAGATGACTGAGCTCCTCACCCTATCTCTGAGGGTGAGTCCAGCAATCCTACGGAGAAAGCTCATTTCAGCTGCTTGTATCCGCGATCTCGTTCTTTCGGTCATTACCCAAAGCTCGTGACCATAGGTGAGAGTAGGAACGTAGATTGACTGGTAAATCGACAGCTTTGCCTTAGAACTAAGCCCCCTCTTCACCACAACAGACCGGTACAACGTCCGCATCACTGCAGATGCTGCTCCAATCCATCTGTCGATCTCTCGCTCCATTCTCCCCTCACTCGTGAACAAGACCCCAAGATACTTAAACTCCTCCACTTGGGGCAGGAGCCTGTCCCCAACCCGGAGAGGACAATCTACCTTTTTCCAGCTGAGGACCATGGACTCGGACTTGGAGGTGCTGATTCTCATCCCAGCCGCTTCACACTCAGCGGCAAACTGTCCCAGCAAGAGCTGTAGGTCATTGCTGGATGAAGCCAACAGAACAACATCATCTGCAAACAACAGAGATGAGATCCTGTGGTCACCAAGCATGACACCCTCCATTCCCTGGCTGCGCCTAGAAATCCTGTCCATAAAAATTATGAACAGGATCGGTGACAAAGGGCAGCCCTGGCGGAGTCCAACTCTCACTGGGAATGACTCCGACCGAGTGTTGGCAATACGAACCAAACTCTCACAACGGTCATACAGAGACCGAATAGCTCGTAACAACAAGCCCGATACCCCATACTCCCGAAGCACCCCCCACAAAAATCCACGAGGGACGTGGTCAAATGCCTTCTCCAAGTCCACAAAACACATGTAAACTGGTTGGGCAAACTCCCACGAACCCTCGAGAATTCTCAAGAGGGTAAAGAGCTGGTCCGACCAACGGTCGGACTCTCCTCTCCAGTACCTTGGCATAGACTTTCCCAGGGAGGCTGAGGAGTGTGATCCCTCTAAAGTTGGAGCACACCCTCCGGTCCCCTTTTTTAAAGAGAGGAACCACCACCCCGGTTTGCCATGCCAAAGGCACTGCCCCCACCTCCACGCAATGTTGCAGAGGCGTGTCAACCATGACAACCCAACAACATCTAGGGCCTTGAGGTACTCAGGGCGAATCTCGTCCACCCCCGGGGCCCGGCCACCAAGGAAATTTTTAACCACCTTGGCGACCTCAGCCCCTGTGATAGGCGAGTCAGCCCCCTCGTCCCCAAACCCTGCTTCCACTGTGGAAGGCGTATCAGTGGGATTGAGGAGATCGTCGAAGTATTCCTTCCACCGCCCGACGATGTCCCCAGTCGAAGTCAACAGTGTCCCATCCGCACCATACACAGTGTGGACGGGGAGCTGCTTTACAGTACAACTGCTTATAATTTAACATAAAAACCTGCAAAAAACCTGACCTGATTGAACAAAACAGATGTCAGATTCAGCGGTGCAAAATTGTCTTAAATCAGTTGAAAAAACACAGACAACTTACAAAAAATTATTTTTGTTGTGTAATAAATGGCTTCACCCAACCACTAACTATGAGTGAAAGAAAAGTTTTTGTATTATCATTCATATTCTCTGAAAAATGGCCAAAAAAAATCATAAATTCCACCAGGGTATGTAAACTTATAAGTACAACTGTAAAAACAATATTACACTAGAGGTTGTTACATTATCATGAATATAGTAACTATGAGTGTGATACTCTATTAGCCATACCACACCCATAGTTACTATATTCATTGATACCTTACTCCCTTTCATGTACTATTGCTTAAAAATATTAAAATGAAAACTAATCATCATAACAACCTGAATGCAGCAGTGACTCTCAAATTATACAGCTTTTAAAAGAAGGCCGTGTCATTTCCTCACTGCAGAGCTAAAAATTCATCAAAAATTGAGTCCACTTCTTCTTTAACTTATTTTCTTGTAACCACAGAAACCAACATCTGAACAGGAAGTTCATCAGCTCAAGAGACGCTGCAGATGTGGTCCAAAACTTATGAGCTGTCTGTAAAAGTAGATCAATACTGTATATACACCAATACATGTACATGCATAGATAGTTGAATAAATACGTTAAAAAGTAAAAAATCAAGTATGAGGCCCCTCCTTTTATGATGTGGTTTTAGTCATCCAATATGTTGCACTTCCTTTAGTTTTCTGAGTCACTTCTCTGCTTAGAAAACCCTGCATCTTTACTCCAGCCTTTACTCCATGCATGTATAATTCTGAGCTTTAGTTTTGCCTTTGCTCATTTTTTGTGAAGGATTTTATTTTAATATACTGAAAATACAGAGTAAAATAACTAAAAAAAAAAATACTTTTTGGGCTTCAAAACAGTGTAGAAACATGTGTAGTATTAATATATTAATACTTTTAGGTGAGACAATAAAGGGGCGTTCAGATCAAACATGATTTTTTCCCCACGGTGCATTTACATGTTAACTCATAAAAATATTTTCTTTTCTATCACAGTGAAAAAAGTTGTCATGAATGCCCCCCCCGGGGCAGAGAGGAAACCCACGCGCTGAACTGTGAATTTGTGACGGTTTATTACAAACATAAAGTACAAAGTGCACAACAAAACTATAAGGCTACAGGGAGACTGAAATGGTAACATAGAGAAGAAAAGGAGGACGTCAAACTTACATCTGGTTAGTGGAAGACCACAGCGAGGAATACATGGAGCAGTGGGTCTTAAATAAGGCATAATACAAATGATAACAGGTGTGGATACCGGAGCGAGGAGTAATGGAAAATGGATGATAGGTGTGCGGGATCGGGAAACAAGCTAACCAAGGAAGTCAACAATACACACTGTCAAAATAAAAGCTCAAACAGAAAATGGCAACCGCTAACAAAAGGCATGGGTGAGGGCTCATGTCAGCAGGCAGGTCATAATACAGATGAAACAGAAACTACACCAGACATAATCAAAACACAAAACCAACCGTACAGTAAAATAACAAAACTGGGAAGAATATAGAAAATAATCAGACATAATTTAAGGGCCTGAGCACGATGATCCACCACGCTCAGCCTCGTGATAGAGCCCCCCCAAGGGGTGGATCTAGACACCCCAAGGACACTCCAAAGAAAAAGACCCCCCCCCCCCCCCAACAGGAGAAACACAATGACCCAACCCAGGAGGGCGGTGGGGGAACCAGGCTAGGAGGGACCAAAAATAAAACCCCGCTCAGGACCCACACCCAAGCAAAACCCAGGTACTTAAGCCCCCTGAACCAGAGAGCTGGACAATTCAATTCAATTCAATTCAATTCAACTTTATTTATATAGCGCCATTTCACAACAACAGTCATCTCATAGCACTATCAACTGTAGGGGGAACACCCACAGTTGCAGAAAGACCCCAGCAATCAGGCGATCCCCTGTGAGCAAGCACTTGGTGACGGTGGAGAGGAAAAACTCCCTTTTAACAGGAAGAAACCTCCAGCAGAACCAGGCTCAGGGAGGGGCAGTCATCTGCTGCGACTGGCTGGGGGGTGAGGGGACAGAGAAGATGAAAAGAACAGACATGTAGAGAACAAACAGCACGATGGGGACTCAGTCTATGGGAGAGAACAAACAGATGTTAATGACCAGCAAAAAAAAAAAAAAAATCATTGAGAGTGAAGAAAGGAGTGAGGCCCAGTGCATTATTGGAGGTCCCCCGGCTGACTAAACCCATTAGCAGCATAACTAAGGGAGGGTTCAGAAACACATGATCCCTCCCTAATTGTAGGCTATATCAAAAAGGTAGGTTTTAGCCCTATTCTTAAAAACAGAGATCGAGTCTGACTTCCGAATCCAGATTGGCAGCTGGTTCCACAGGAGAGGAGCTTGATAACTGAAGGCTCTTCCTCCCATTGTACTTTTGGAGATTCTAGGTATTACAAGTAATCCTGCATTTTGGGAGTGTAGTGCTCTGTTAGGATAATACGGTAGTATCAGATCTTTTAAATAAAAAGGAGTCTGATTGTTTAGAGCTTTGTAAGTAAGAAGAAGGATTTTAAACTTAATTCTAAACTCTATGGGAAGCCAATGAAGGGAGGCCAGAACCGGAGAGATATGATCTCTCTTTCTAGTACCTGTTAAAACTCTTGCTGCAGCATTTTGGATCAGCTGAAGACTTTTTAAAGATGTTTTAGGACAGCCTGATAATAAAGAATTACAATAATCTAATCTCGAGCTAACAAAAGCGTGGATCAGTTTCTCAGCATCACTCTGAGACAAGATGCTCCTAATCTTGGCAATATTACGCAAATGATAGAAGGCAGTCTTAGAAACAAATTTAATATGTGAATTGAAGGACAGATCTTGATCAAAAATAATTCCAAGGTTCCTCACAGAGCTATTAAGAGAAAGAGTAACCACATCCAAACTGAAAGATTGATTTGGAAAGGTATTTCTAAGGTTTTTTGGACCAACAAGAATGACTTCAGTCTTATCTGAATTTAATAGCTGGAAATTACAAGTCATCCAAGCTTTGATTTCCTTAAGACAGGCTTCTAACTTGGCTAATTGATTACTATCATCTGGCTTCATTGACAGGTATAATTGTGTGTCATCTGCATAACAATGAAAATGTATACAGTGCTTTCTAATAATGTTGCCTAACGGAAGCATATATAAACTAAAAAGAGTAGGGCCTAGAACATATCCCTGTGGAACTCCATGACTAAGCTTTGAGTTGAAAGAAAACTCATCACTCAATTCAAGTGGTTGGCTAAAGTCCCAGACCTAGCAGATGGCATGGTGGAACAAATTGGGTGGCCAACCCAAGCACGTGGGCCACCCAACCCAGCGGTGCAGTCTGTCAGGTGGTCTGCCAGAGTTCTTTAGCCACCTAAACAGAAAGGGTGGCCCAGGGGACGGTTGCCCCACGGGGACGACCAGTGATGAGGAGGACAGAGAAGTAGGGAAAACCATGACAGCGTCGGGCAGAGGAGGTGGAACCACGGTGGTGTTGGGTAGAGGAGAGGCGACCCTGGTGGTCAAAGCCTGGGACACCGCAGCACCCCCGGTGGCCCCGGGCTGGAGCACAGCAGCACCCACGGTCCCCGACTAGAACACCACACCCACGGAGACCCGGACTGAAGAGGAGCTGCACCCATGGAGGTCCCGGGCTGGGACGGAGCACCTGTGATGACCTCAGCTGGAGGAGCTGGACCCCCGGAGCTCTCAGGTGGCAAGGCTGGACCCACAGAGACCTCTGGTGAAGTTGGACAAACCTCGGTGATCCTGGGTAAAGACTCCGATAGGAAGGACTAAGAGGCATGGTCAGGGTCACTGGCGGCAGTGAAGCCCGGCGAGCTGAGCTCAGGTGCAGCTGATGGCTGCACTTGGCTCTCCCCACCAAGAGCAAGACAAGGTCTCTCCAAGATAGAAACAGTGAAAACAAAGGAGAGCACTTGCCTGAGCCCAAGCTCCACCGTCATCCAGGACTCCGTTGATCCAGGCAACGATGTCTCGGGCCCAGCCCTCTGGAGGTCCAACTCTGGCTCTGCTGCAGCGGCCCCAGTGGTGCTGGATCCACATAGGTGGAGCCAGGGGATGCTCTATCATCGGCGCAGGCTTCAGGTTGATGGCAGCGGCTGTCCGGACCATGGCTGCGGGGCTGGAACCTGGTCCTCCAGGCCTGCAGGCTCCTCCATCGTCCGGCGGCTCAATTCCGGGACCGGAGGACATCCAGGGGATATAGGAGGAGACACAGAGGTAGCTGTATTCCCGGGGCCCGATGGTTTCTGCTACAGCAGGCCTAGAGTCAGTCCTCTCCGTGGCTGCCGTGGTGATGGACCCCTTTGCGGAACATGGAGGAGACACCCCTGCAGACACAATGACAGGCGGAGCTGGGGAGGAGACGACCGGACTCTCAGCAGCGGGAGGAAACACCGAGGAGAAGGAAGAAGCAGCAGCAACGGAGGAGGAAGAAGCTGACTTGACAGCCAGAGAGGAAAACCAAGAAGAGGGAACTGCTGCGGGAATTTTCTGCCTCGGCGAAAGAGAAGCTGCTGACAGGGAGGTAGAGGAGTTCTCCCGGTGGCCTGTAGCCAGATAGCAGTGTCTTGGAGCTGGTGCTGAGGAGCTGGAGGTGAAGCTGGAGGCAGGTGAGGAGACGGTGGTACTGAGGCCCGGGGTTGCCTTCCCGTAGGCGCAGACCTCTGCTGCTTCGTGGAGCTCCTCTCCCTACCACTGTTCTCCTGTCGCAGGGCCACAACCGGCATAATCTTCTCCACTCCCTCAGCATGCTCCTTGAGCTGAGGGCACCGGTGAGCAGTTGGAGATTAGATCATCCAGTTCCATAAGCGTCCTGCAAATCTTCCACCCCAGGCTCATTGGGTACCCACACCCGCCCATTGAGCTAGTGTAATTGGGGAACATGCTGACAGCTCCAGTAAAAAAAAAAAAAATAAAAAACAAAAAAACCCCCCGTAAAGGTAGGAGAAGTAAAAAACACAAACCCACAGCAGATGCATCACAAACTGGCTGTGGTCTTCTGTCATGAATTCCCCTCTGGGGCAGAGAGGAGACCCATGCGCTGAACTGTGAGTTTGTGATGGTTTATTACAAACAAAGTACAAAGTACAAAGTGCACAACACTATATAAACAAAACTATAAGGCTACAGGGAGACTGAAATGGTAACATAGAGAAGAAAAGGAGGACGTCAAACTTACGTCAAGTAGCGGGTGTTTAAATAAGGCATAATACACATGAGAACAGGTGTGGATAATAGAGCGGGGAGTAATGGAAAATGGATGACAGCTGTGCGTGACCGCGAACCAAGCTAACAAAGGAAGTCAACAATACACACTGTCAAAATAAAAGCTCAAACAGGAAATAGCAACTGGTAACAAAAGGCATGGGTGAGGGCTCATGCCAACAGGCAATAATACAGATGAAACAGAAACTACGCCAGACACACTCAAAACACAAAACCAACCATACAGTAAAATAATAACACAGAACTGGGAAAAATATAGAAAATAATCAGACATATTTTAAGTGCCTGAGCACGGTGTGTCACCATGCTCAGCCTTGTGACAGGTTGATTTTACTTTAACGTGTTCTGGCTATTTCTTGCAACCTTTGTCAGAAGAGTAACATAGTGTTGTTGTGACAATCAGCTGTTTTTATCAGCTGTTTGTCGAGGTTTACCAGATGGCAGAGGACGACCACGCCCCCTGCTGTCTGGTATCCTGTGGAGGACAGCATCCCAGGTGTAGGATAGGGTATAGGATCCCTCATCCCTGTTGATGGTTCTTGGGGTCCGTTTTCTGATCTGGATGGCTTCCCTGATCCAACAGTGGGATTTGTTGCTTTCTGTGCAGATGATGTTTGCCTCTTCCCAGTCCATGATATGATTTTCTCTTTTGCAATGGTCAGAAACGGCAGAATTCAGGTTCTGTTGTTCAGCTGTTGCTTTTTGTGTTCATATGTACCTTGCTATTGTCTCTTGTTCACATGCTTTCTTGTGTTCCTTTTTTTCTGGTTTTGAAGGTTCTTCCAGTTTCTCCGCACAGAAAGCAACAAATACCACCGTTGGATCAGGGAAGCCATCCAGATCAGAAAACGGAGCTCAAGAACCATCAACAGGGATGAGGGATCCTATACCCTGTCCCACACCTGGGATGCTGTCCTCCACAGGATACCAGACAACAGGGGGCGTGGTCATCCTCTGCTGTCTGGTAAACCTCACAAACAGCTGATAAAAACAGCTGATTGTTACAACATCACGTGACCCTTCTGATGAAGGCTGCAAGAAATGGCCAAAACATGTTAAGGTAAAAACAACCTTTTCACTGTCTGACAGAAAAGAAAAAAAAAAATTAGTTATTTTAGAAGACATTATGAACCCTTTTGGATTATTACATGTCAGTGTAAACATGTGAACAGACGTGAATTCGTGTCTGAGCGAGTTGCAGAGGGGCGGAGTTACCTTCATAACTTCTGCAGCTGCTTTCTGCCTGTTGTGGAAATCCCAAAAACACTGTCATGTTTAAGTTTAGAACATTTTCTGGTGGGGCTGTCACCTGGATATTTGTTGCAGCCTCTTCCAAAAAATCACCTGGATGATGGTAGTTTACACTGCTAGCCGGCTGCTAACCCTTGTTAGCACATCTGTAGCAGGGGTACATGGGTTAATAAACAACAGACTCGCCCATTCAGCTGCAGATCTCCGGTCCATCTGTCTGCAGGTCGGGTCAGGCCGTCTCATTTTCAAACTAACTTATTCTCCAGTGTTGATACTTTTACTCCGGTGATGGCTGAATACTAGCTAGTGCTATCCCTCAGATGCGAATGCGTGAATTTGCATGTTTTCCTTATGTTTACATTAACTTTAAATATATTCATGGCGTGCAAAAAATTTGCGTTGCGTTTGGTCTGAGAGCACCTGACTGCTGCAGAAAGAAAAAAAAAAAAAAAACATGGATCAGGTATGAAGATAAAATGGTTTATTATTAAAAGCTGCCTTCAATTTCTGTTCAGATAACAACACTTTTACTCTGACATGAACAGGATTCAGACCTACTTTGGTGACATTTGGCTGAACAGTATGAAAATCATTAAAAAGTGTTATTCCGCAGTACGTACACATAATCACTAATGCTGTATTACAGATTGCAGTAAGAAGTTTCCAGATAGAAATACTGCTGACAAACATGCAGAAGCACCAGGAGCTCCATGGTGTTAAACAGCGGCTGCAGTACCAGACAGTGAAGTAGACCTGACCCACACTGTGAGAGTGGGGGATGTCAGTGGTCGAGTTACCAGTTATTTAAATAAATATTTAACAACAGAAAATAATTTGTTAATAACAGTTAAACTTGAAATAACATTACCAGCTTAGATGTCAAAAACAGCAGGGCCATTCAATTACAAAGTCAGCTGGGCCACAATTTGAAATCAAGACATGTAACTGGGCCACACATGTTCAGCGATCTGTTGAATATGGCAAATTTCAGAACAACACAGATCAATATGATGAAAAATATGCACTTTTTATTCATTGTCTTGGTTTTATGTAAATGTGCACTTGGCACATGACATAGATGGATAAAACGTGCATAAAAGCACAATAACAGTGCTGGGGTTGAGCAGAACTTGAAGTTGTAGAAATATTTTTCCTGTTGAACAACAATTAAATAAATAGAATTGGCGGGGGGGGGGGGGGTAAAATTCTGTAAATAACATTTTGGTCTCATCTTACTCAGGCATATCTCGACGTGCATAAAAACTCAGTGTGCACTGTTAGTAGCATTAACATTTGTTTCCCTTTTGAAATAAAATATACAACATCCTGGTCATACTGACCTTGGCACATCACAACGTGCATTTAGCTGAATAAAAAAAACACTTCAGTTTACAAACCTCCCAAGAAAAGATTGATAATATTAACAATGCACATTCACTACTATATATGTATACAGTGGTGTGAAAAGTGATTGCCCCCATCCTGATTTCTCACTTTTTTGTATGTTTGTCACACTTAAATGTTTCAGCTTATCAAACAAATTTTAATATTAAACAAATAACACAAGTCAACACAAAATGCAGTTTTTAAATGAAGGTGTTTATTATTAAGAGTGAAAAAAATCCAAACCTAGATGGCCCTGTGTGAAAAAGTGATTGCCCCCTTCCTGTTAAAACATAAATTAACTGTGGTTTATCACATCTTTGGAAAGCTGATGTCATGTACGCTGCGTAACTGCGCAGCGCACAACATTCGAGCCCAGTATGCAGATGAAGTGAACGTGTTTATTAACAGAAAGGGGAAAGACAAAATACACAAAATGTCCAATGAAAAACAGTCTGACACACAAGGCAACGGATGACTGAGCTAGTTGGTTGGAGGAGGAGCCCCACGTGCTCCCAGATGGGACTGGAGTGGATAAGAAGGGCACAAAATAATTATAAGAAGGAAGACTTACATCAGGTGTAACTAGTTCTGGGAACAACGGCACCAAAGTAGCCCAAAACAGGAAAACCAACCAGCCTCAGGACCTCAATGTTGACCGGTGTTGAACCAGACTAAAATAAACTGCAGACTATAGACTAGTCACAATTGCCAGACATCACCACACTGAGTGCACCCACTGACTCACATAAATACCCTGGTGAGCTAATGGAGTCAAGTGGATGCAGGAGTGTGGCTGAACAGCTGCGTGAGACTGCAAGTGAAAATAGATGTGTGTGTGTGTGTGTGTGTGTGTGTGTGTGTGTGTGTGTGTGTGCGTGCATGAATGATGGAGTGTGCTTGAGTGCGTGTGTGCATGTGTGTGAGAATAACAACCGGTGATGACACACAGCAGGTGAATGCCTGGCAAGTAGAGAGAGAAAGGGGCAAGGCTGTAGACTAGCAAATAGCCCCAGCTCAGGGCTGTAACAACCTGCCAGCTGGGACCAATTAACAATATATAAGGAAGCTACAGCCACGAATCATGATGCTGAAGCATCAGCCCCGCCCATGACAGATTCCCCCCCTAAGGGGTGGAAGCCTAGACACCCACTGTGCCATCAAAACACAAATGAAAACCTGCCCTTCCCCCACCCTCTCAGGACCCCACACAATAACCCAGGGCGGGAGGTGGGGGAGACAGGTCAGGAGGGAACAAACCAACAGAAAATACAACAATACAACACAAGGAAAGAACAAAAATTCCCAACCCCAAACAAAAGCTACCCACCCACCCCCCAAAAAAACCCAAGAGTCCCACAGTTCAGGTGGCCAACCAGAGTCCAAGGCCCAGCAGGCAGCCCGTGAAACAGTGTCAGGTGGCCTGCCAGGGCAAACGGGCCACCCGGCTAGGAAACCCAGTCCATTGAACCAATTAACAATAAATCAGGAAGCTACAGCCACGAATCATGGGTGGGACTGAACATCAGCCCCCCACAGGACAGCCAAGTTCAGTTTCTCTAGCCACACCCAGGCCTGATTACTGCCACACCTGTTCTCAATCCAGAAATTACTTAAATAGGACCTGCCTGACAAAGTGAAGTAGATCAAAAGATCCTCAAAAGCTAGACACCAATGCTGCGATCCAAAAAAATTCAGGAACAAATGAGAAACAAAGTAATTGAGATCTATCAGTCTGGAAAAGGGTTGTAAAGCCATTTCTAAAGCTTTGGGACTCCAGCGAACCACAGTGAGAGCCATTATCCACAAATGGTGAAAACATGGAACTGTGAACCTTTCCAGGAGTGGCTGGCCAACCAAAATTACCGCAAGAGTGCAGAGATGACTCATCCAAGAGGTCACAAAAGACCCCACAACAACATTCAAAGAACTGCAGGCCTCACTTGCCTCAGTTAAGGTCAGTGTTCATGACTTCACCATAAGAAAGAGACTGGGCAAAAATGGTCTGCATGGCAGAGTTCCAAGACAGAAACCACTGCTGAGCAAAGAGAACATAAAGGCTCATCTCAGTTTTGCCAGAAAACCTCTTGATGATCCCCAAGACTTTTGGGAAAACACTCTGTAGACTGTTAAGACAAAAGTTGAATTTTTTGGAAGGTGTGTGTGTCCCATTACATCCGGCGTAAAAGTAACCCAGCATTTCAGAAAAGGAACATCATACCAACAGTATAATATGCCGGTGGTAGTGTGATGGTCTGGGACTGTTTTGCTGCTTCAGGACTTTGAATACTTGCTGTGGTAAATGGAACCATGAATTCTGCTGTTTCCCAAAAAATCTTGAAGGAGAATGTCCGGCCATCTTGTTCGTGACCTCAAGCTGAAGTGCACTTGGGTTCTGCAGCAGCACAGTGATCCAAAACTCACCAGCAAGTCCACCTCTGAATGGCTTAAGAAAAACAAAATGAAGGCTTTGGAGTGGCCTAGTCAAAATCCTGACCTGAATCCGATTAAGATGCTGTGACATGACCTTCAAAAGGCGGTTCATGCTCGAAAACCCTCCAATGTGGCTGAATTACAACAATTCTGCAAAGATGAGTGGGCCAAATCTCCTCCACAGCGCTGTAAAAGATTCATTGACAGTTATTGCAAATGCTTGATTGCAGATGTTGTTACTAAGGGTGGCACAACCAGTTATTAGGTTTAGGGGGCAATCACTTTTTCACCCAGGGCCATGTAGGTTTGTTTCCCCCCCCCAATAATAAACACCTTCATTTAAAAAACAAAACAAAACTGCATTTTGTGTTTACTTATTACCTTTGTATAACATTTAAATTTGTTTGATCTGAAACATTTAAGTGTGACAAACATACAAACAAAAATAAGAAATCAGGAAGGGGCAAACATGCAAGTTAGTTTAATTGGCATCAAACTGGGGATTCTAAAATTGTCCTTAGGTATGACTGTGAGAGTGAATGGTTGTCTGTCTCTCTGTGTTGGCCCTGCAATGGACTGGCGATCTGTCCAGGGTGTACCCTGCCTCTCGCCCAAAGATACTGGGATAGGCTCCAGCCCCCCTGCGACCCGAAAAGGATTAAGTGGAAGAATATGGATGGATGGATGGAGGAAGGGGGCAAATACTTTTCCACACCACTATATAAACATATATAATTTTTTTTCTTCCATAGGAACCTCTTTTTATAAGTACACATGTACATACACATATTACCCTGCTGACTTCCTCAATGGGAAAAGTGACATTTTTTTGCTCTGAGCAAGAGCAGTGATTTTTGGCTCATAAGATGTCAATGCAAAACTAAGGCACTCGTGAAGAGTGCTGTCAGTGAGAGAACAGTAAGTCCTGCTTTTTATTGAGTTCATGTGTGAAAAGCTTGATTCACATACAGTATATATTTACATTTAATTCAATAACTATGGTCAAGTCAGTGGATAGAACTAATTCCTCAATGCTTAGTTGTAGAATGACTCCATGGCTACAGACAGGTGAAAAGACACCAGTTTTATTCAATGTGATGAATTGTTGAAACATTAACAACTTTTTTCTTACTTTCTGTTCAGAACTGGGTCCAGTCAAGCTGTAGTCATCATTAGTTTCAGCTCTGATTGGCTGAGCATAAGAATAAAGTGAATTCATTTCAATAGGAGGAGATTTGCCTGGTCCATCCTTGTCCCTGATGTCCTCATACACCCTGTTTGGCTGCAGCAGAAGAATCAGAATCAGAATCAGAATCAGATTTATTGCCATTGTTCATGTAGTACACAAACTAGGAATTTGTCTCGGTGCAATGCTGCAACATTAAACATGATAAAATAAAAGAAATAAACTATACATGCAATAAAGTGTAGAATAAGAGTGAGTAATACTAGTCAGCAGTTTAAATATATTAGCGAGCAGCAGATAATGTGGAGAACCATATAGTGCAGTCGGTAATGCAGGAAGAAAACAGTGATGATTGACATGAGTCTGGTTGAGCTGCTGTACATAGTGCACGAGAGTCAATAAGTCACTTAGTGTTCAGCAGTCTGATGGCAGAGGGGAAGAAGCTGTTCATGTGACGGGAGGTTTTAGTCTGGATGGACCGAAGTCTTCTACCTGAGGGGAGAGGGGCAAACAGTACGTGACCAGGGTGTGAGGGATCGGCTATGATCCGGCCAGCACGCCTCCGGGTCCTGGAGATGTACAGATCCTGGAGAGATGGGAGCTTGCAGCCGATCACCTTCTCAGCAGTGCGCACAACGCGCTGCAGCCTTAGTCCGTCCCTGGCAGTGGCTCCTGCGTACCACACGGTTATGGAGGTGGTGAGGATGGACTCGATGATGGCTATGTAGAACTGCACCAACATCTTGGTGGGTAGCTTGAGCTTCCTCAGCTGCCGCAGGAAGAACATCCTCTGCTGGGCCTTTTTGATGAGGGAGCTGATGGTCGGCTCCCACTTGAGGTCCCTGGTGATGGTGGTGCCTAGGAAGCGGAAGGAATCCGCCCCCCTCTGCCCCCCCTCACCCTGTGAGGGTGAGGGGGGGCAGAGGGGTTGTGACTTTCCTGAAGTCCACAATCATCTTCCACTATCTTCAGAGCGTTCAGCTGCAGGTTGTTGTTGTTGCACCAGGACGCCAGCTGGGCCACCTCTCTCCTGTAGGCGGACTCGTCGCCGTTGGAGATGAGCCCGATGAGGGTGGTGTCGTCCGCAAACTTGATCAACTTGACAGACTGGTGGCTGGAGGTGCAGGAGTTGGTATAAAGGGAGAAGAGTAGGGGGGAAAGTACACAGCCCTGGGGTGATCCGGTGCTGATGCTAGCAGAGTCTGAGACAGTCTTTCCCAGGCGCACATGCTGCCTCCGGTCCGTCAGGAAGTCGGTGATCCACCTGCAGAGGAAGTCAGGCACGTTGAGCAGGGACAGCTTGTCCCGGAGCAGAGCGGGGCGGATGGTGTTGAATGCGGAGCTGAAGTCCACAAACAGGATCCTGGCGTAGGTTCCCGGGGAGTCCAGGTGTTGCAGGATGGAGTGGAGGGCCAGGTTGACTGCGTCGTCTACAGACCTGTTGGCTCGGTAGGCAAACTGCAGCGGGTCCAGGAGGGGGGTGGTGATGGACTTGAGGTGGGGCAGGACCAGGCGCTCAAAGGACTTCATGACTACAGAGGTGAGCGCTACAGGTCTGTAGTCGTTAAGTCCAGTGATCCGTGGCTTCTTGGGGACAGGGATGATGGTAGAGGATTTGAGGCAGGACGGCACGTGGCATAGCTTAAGGGAGGTGTTAAAAATGTCTGTGAAGACAGGAGCCAGCTCTTTCGCACAGTGTCTCAGGGTGGAGGGAGACACGCCGTCCGGACCGGGGGCCTTGCGCGGGTTCAGTCTGGAGAACTGTTTGAGCACGTCCTGCTCACTGATGACAAGGGCAGGGGGGGAGGAGGGGGGCACCTTTGATGAAGTAGGGATCGTGGAGGCTGTGGAGCTGGAGGGAGGGGGAGAGTTGGACACAGATGACGAGGTGTCAAAACGGGCATAGTGTTGGGACAGTCTTTGACAAAGGGCTTTGTCATCCTGACCTTTAGGAGCCTGAGGCCGATAATTGGTGATTTGCCTCAGTCCTCTCCACACAGAAGCCGAGTCATTAGCAGTGAACTGCTGCTGGAGTCTCTCAGAATACACAGAATACACAGATACACAGAAGAAGATACATTGCTTACTTTCAACTGGTTTGCCATTAGTGCATATATATATATTTATATAAATTAAATTAAAAATAAAAGAATATAATATAAAATGATTCTACAAACTCACCTCAGTGACATATGCATAATCTGTCTCTGCAGGAGCATCTGAAAAACACCAGTGAGAAAACGGTTATAGGTGAGGTGAAGGACGCGTGTGGATCATCAGTGAGTGTTCTAAAGAGGAAGCCAGTTACTGGGGAAACTACAGTATAAGATAAGATAAAATAAGATAAGCCTTTAATAGACCCACAATCGAGACATTCCAGGATTACAGCAGCACAGGGATAGCACCACTCAGACCAGTAGTTAAGATAATAAGAACTGGTTAGCCAAAGCAGTTAATAAATATACATATGTACAAAGATATATACACAGTGCAGGGGCATTGCAGCTAAATGGTATAAACAGCATTACCATTTAAGTTACCCTGCAGAATATGAATATGTACCCAGACAGTATATTTCGTATTTGAATCAACAGTGTTGTTTTCACCCTCAGTAATGATTGATATTGTCCTAGCTGTATAATGGAGGGGACGATTTATTGTGCAATGTTGTTACGTTTTGTACATTCAATACAACCTCTATGAGCAGCCCTGGCTAAGTTTTAAAGTCTGACAGCCGTAAGTAGGAAGGACCTGCAGAACCTCTCTGTCATGCATGTAGGATGGCACAGCCTACTGCTAAATGAGCTCCTCAGTGCATTTAGCGTGTCCTGCATGGGGTGGCACTCGGACTCAAGCAGAGATGACAGCTTAGCCACCATCCTTCTCTCTCCTTTCTCCTCCACTTGGTCGAGGCATCGCCCCAGAACAGAGCTAGCTTTTTTGATCAATCTGTTCGGTCTCTTCCTGTCTTCTGCTGTGATGCCGCTGCCCCAGCAGACCACTCCAAATGTGATGGCTGATGCCACTACCGAATCATAGAAGGTCTTCAGAAGTGCCCCTTCGTACTCCAAAAGACCCGAGTCTCCTCAGGAGGAACAGCCTGCCTGCCACTTCTTGCAGAGTGCGTTGGTGTTGTGCGACCAGTCCAGTTTTATTGTTCAGGTGAACACCCAGGTACTTGTAAGATGTCACCATATCAATGTCTGTCCCCTGGATGTTTATTGATCCTGTGGGGGGTTCAATTCAATTCAACTTTATTTATATAGCGCCATTTCACAACAACAGTCATCTCATAGCACTATCAACTGTAGGGAGGACCCCCACAGTTGCAGAAAGACCCCAGCAATCAGGCGATCCCCTGTGAGCAAGCACTTGGCGACGGTGGAGAGGAAAAACTCCCTTTTAACAGGAAGAAACCTCCAGCAGAACCAGGCTCAGGGAGGGGCAGTCATCTGCTGCGACTGGCTGGGGGGTGAGGGGATAGAGAAGAAGAAAAGAACAGACATGTAGAGAGCAAACAGCACGATGGGGACTCAATCTATGGGAGAGAACAAACAAATGTTAATGACCAGCAAAAAAAAAAAATATTTCATAGAGAGTGAGGAAAGGAGTGAGGCCCAGTGCATTACTGGAGGTCCCCCGGCTGACTAAACCTATTAGCAGCATAACTAAGGGAGGGTTCAGAAAACACATGATCCCTCCCTAATTGTAGGCTATATCAAAAAGGTAGGTTTTAGCCCTATTCTTAAAAACAGAGATCGAGTCTGACTCCCGAATCCAGATTGGCAGCTGATTCCACAGGAGAGGAGCTTGATAACTGAAGGCTCTGCCTCCCATTGTACTTTTGGAGATTCTAGGTATTACAAGTAAACCTGCATTTTGGGAGCGTAGTGCTCTGTTAGGATGATACGGTAGTATCAGATCTTTTAAATAAAAAGGAGCCTGATTGTTTAGAGCTTTGTAAGTAAGAAGAAGGATTTTAAACTTAATTCTAAACTCTATGGGAAGCCAATGAAGGGAGGCCAGAACCGGAGAGATATGATCTCTCTTTCTAGTACCTGTTAAAACTCTTGCTGCAGCATTTTGGATCAGCTGAAGACTTTTTAAAGATGTTTTAGGACAACCTGATAATAAAGAATTACAATAATCTAATCTCGAGCTAACAAAAGCGTGGATCAGCTTCTCAGCATCACTCTGAGACAAGATGCTCCTAATCTTGGCAATATTACGCAAATGATAGAAGGCAGTCTTAGAAACAAATTTAATATGTGAATTGAAGGACAAATCCTGATCAAAAATAACTCCAAGGTTCCTCACAGAGCTATTAAGAGAAAGAGTAACTGCATCCAAACTGAAAGTTTGATTTGGAAAGGAATTTCTAAGGTTTTTTGGACCAACAAGAATGACTTCAGTCTTATCTGAATTTAATAGCAGGAAATTACAAGTCATCCAAACTTTGATTTCCTTAAGACAGGCTTCTAACTTGGCTAATTGATTAGTATCATCTGGCTTCATTGACAGGTATAATTGTGTGTCATCTGCATAACAGTGAAAATGTATACAGTGCTTTCTAATAATGTTGCCTAACGGAAGCATATATAAACTAAAAAGAGTAGGGCCAAGCACAGATCCCTGTGGAACTCCATGACTAAGCTTTGAGCTGAGGAAAACTCATCATTTACATGAACAAACTGGAACCTATCAGATAAATAAGATCTAAACCACTGCAACGAAGTTCCATTAAGTCCAACATAGTGTTCTAATCTATCAAGTAGAATATTATGATCAATAGTATCAAAAGCTGCACTAAGATCTAAAAGGACAAGTACAGAAACTAGTCCATTATCAGATGCAATGAGGAGGTCGTTAGTGACCTTCGCTAAGGCTGTTTCAGTGCTATGATGGATTCTAAACCCAGATTGAAACTCCTCAAATAAACCATTTCCCTGCAGGTGGTCAAATAATTGCATAGCAACAACTCTTTCTAAGATTTTTGAAATGAAAGGGAGATTAGAGATTGGTCTATAGTTAGCTAAAGCTCCTGGATCTAGCGTTGGCTTTTTGAGTAAGGGTTTAATTACAGCCGTTTTAAAAGCCTGCGGTACATGGCCTAAAGTTAATGAAGAATTGATTATATGAAGAATAAAGCTACCAATAAGTGGGAAGACTTCTTTAAATAACCTGGTAGGAATAGGGTCTAAAAGACAAGTTGAAGGTTTGGATGAGGAAACTATTTTGTCTAACTCACAAAGGTCGATTGGAGTAAACTCATCAAGACAGACATCAATAGAAGGAGTTGTAGTAGTTACAGTATTTAAGTTAACTGTGGGAAGAATCTGATTGATTTTATCTCTGATGGATGAAATTTTATTATTGAAAAAGTTCATAAAGTCCTGACTAGTAAGCTCTAAGGGGATGCTAGGATTGACAGAGTCCTGACTCTTTGTCAACCTGGCTACAGTACTGAAAAGAAACCTGGGATTATTCTTGTTCTCTTCTATTAATGCAGAGTAATAACTCGTTCTAGCTTTTCTAAGAGATTTTTTATAAATTAAAAGATGATTTCTCCAAGCTAAATAGATTTCATCTAAATTAGTAGAGCGCCATTTTCTTTCTAATTGACGAGTCTTCTGTTTTAAGCTACGAGTTTCTGTGTTGAACCAAGGAGTTAAAAATCTCTGATTAGACTTTTTCTTTTTTAAGGGGGCCACCAAGTCTAGAGTCTGATGCAGAGAAGCTGAAACACTATCCACCATGTTATCAATTACAGAAGTAGCAAGCTGTCTATAGCTTATTTCCGTTGTGTTGACACATGGCATAGAGGAAACAATCTGCATAAATTTGGAAACAGCATCATCTGAGAGGCATCTACTGTGATAATATTTTTCTTTAGGAGCCAAATAGTCAGAAATAGTAAAATCAAAGGTTAACAGACAATGGTCTGACAGTACAGGGTTATGAGGAGACACTACAAGATTTTCTATTTCTATGCCATATGTCAGAACAAGGTCCAATGTATGGTGGAGGTAATGAGTAGAATTTCCTACTTTCTGAGAAAACCCAATCGAGTCTAATATTGAATTAAAAGCCACATTAAGGCAGTCACTATCTACATCCACATGTATATTAAAGTCCCCTACTATAATTATTCTATCAGATTTCAGCACTAAATCAGCTAAGAAATCAGGAAATTCGGATAAAAATTCTGAATAGGTTGATGGGGGACGATAAACTATGGCAAATAAAATTGGGTTTAACCTGGAATTGCTAAAGTGCCCAATACTGAGGACCAGGCCCTCAAAGGAATTATAACATGTTTTTTGCTTTACATTAACTAGTAATTTGGAATGGTAAATTGATGCTACTCCTCCTCCACGACCAGAACTTCTGGGATTTTGACAGTTTAAATAACCAGAGGGAGTTGATTCATTTAAACCAACATAATCCTCTTGTCCTAACCAAGTCTCTGTAAGGGAAATTAAATCAATCTGATGATCAATTAACAGATCATGGACTAACAGAGACTTGGGAGTTAGAGACCTAATATTTAATAAACCACATTTAATTTTTAAATTATGAGGAGGAACAGAGGCCAAATCATTCAATTTACAGGCTTTATGTTTAATTTGAGTTTTACCAATATTTTGCTTTATCACTTTGGGATGCTTATACATTATATTTTTATTTACTTTGGAGGGAGCAGACAACGATTCTCTGATGGGGAAGACAGGGGCTAAGCTGAGGGGTGGCGGATGAAGAGGAGCTGCAGAGAGGCGTGTAAGACTGCGACTCTGCTTCCTGGTCCCAACTCTGAGTAGTCAGGGTTTTGGAAATTTGGATAAAAAAGATGCCAGATTGTTAGATAAATGAGAAGCACCATCCAAAGTGGGATGAATGCTGTCTCGTCTCATAAGACCAGGTTTTCCCCAAAAAGAGCTCCAATTGTCAATGTAGCCCACGTCATTTGCAGGACACCACACAGACAGCCAGCGGTTCAAGGATGACGAGCGACTAAACATGTCATCACTGGTCAGACTGGGGAGGGGCCCAGAGAATACTACAGTGGCAGACATCGTTTTTGCAAAGTCACACACCGATTCTACATTAAGTTTCGTGACTTCCGACTGCCGGAGACGGATGTCATTAATGCCGGCGTGAATAACAATTGTGGAATATTTACAGTTACTTTTAGCCAGCATTTTCAAATTTGACTCAATGTCGCCTGCTCTGGCCCCAGGAATGCATGTGACTATGGCCGCTGGAGTCTCTAGGTTCACGTTTCTGACTACAGAGTCGCCAATGATCAGAGTTTTTTCCTCAGCGGGTGTGTCGCTGAGCGGGGAAAAACGATTAGAAACGTGAACAGGTTGGTGGTGAACCGGGGCTTTGCGACTAGGCTTCCTTCTCACCGTCACCCACCCAGTCTCCTCGCTGCTGAGAAGAGCCGGGGGACCGCTGACAGTGGGACCTAAGCTAGCTAGCTCCGCTGCAGCTAATGGGCGTCCGTCGAGATTAACTGGCGCAGACGGTGTTTCAATGCAGCGGAGCCGGGATTCCAAATCAGACAACCTCGCCTCGAGCGCCTCAAAAAGACAACATTTATTACATTTACCGTTATCACTAAAAGAGGCAGAGGTGTAGCTAAACATCTGACAGAGAGAGCACACCAGAGGAGGAGAGGAAAGAGAGCTAGTAGCCATAGCTAGTGGCTCGAGAGCTGGAGAGCAAACCACACAGGCAGACAGCAAAACAGGAAGTGACGATCTCTACTGGGTTGTCCTCATCTGTAGCAGTCCACCACCAGTTCATTAGATTTCCTCGCATTGATCTGGAGGCAGTTCCACAGGCACCAGTCCACGAAGTCCTGGATAAGTCCTCTGTATTCAGCATCATCTCCATCAGAGATGAGGCCGACAATCACAGAGTCGTCAGAGAAATTCTGTAGATGGCAGTGTGTTGTGTTGTGTGAAAAGTCAGCAGTATAGAGGGTGAACAGGAAGGGAGCCACAACTGTTCCCTGGGGGGCCCCCGTACTGCAGATGATGGTGTCAGACACACAGTTTTGGGTTCTCACAAACTGTGGTTAGTTTGTCAGGTAGTCCGGGATCCACAATGACAGGTTCTGATCCACCCCTGTGCACAGTAGCTTGTCCTTCAGGATCACTGGTTGTATGGTGTTGAAAGCAGTGGAGAAATCAATGAACATGATCCTCACAGTGCTCCCAGGCTTCTCCAGGTGGGACAAGGAACGGTGTAGGAGGAAGATCACTGCATCCTCCACCCCGATGCCTTGCTGATAGGCAAACTGAAGTGGTGCCATCGTTGGTCCTACCAGGTGTCACGCCGCGCCGCTCATCAGCGGCGCAACCTGCTCGCACACCTGCTCGTCATCAGCGGCGAGGGATATAAGCCGCCTCGCCCTGAGCTTCGGCCTGAAGCCGTCAGACTTCCCTACGCTTCGCTGTGAGTTCAACCTCATCCTCAAGCTAACCATTCCGGTAAGAAGACCTTACCTCCTTTTCCTTCCAGTCTGCTCCCCTGTGCACAGGTGGATTCCCCGGCGGCGGACAACGCCTCTCCATCGCCTGTTCCTCGCTGCTGCATCGGGCTCTCCAGGTGGCTGTCTACCGGGCTTCGTCCCTTGCTGTGCCAGTCATCTGTCCTATCCAAGTAAGCTCCTCTCTCGCTCTCATATCTCCTGTGTTGGTGTATGCCCGTCACCCTTCTCCTTGTGCTTTTCCCATAGGGTTGTCCGGCTGTACGGTCTCCTGCCTCTGTGCCCGAAGCAGACGCCGCCACCAACACATCTACATCTCGCAGACACACATTCATTCACTCCTGTTGTTAATAAACTGTTTGAACTACTCTGAGCCTGTGTGTGTGCGTCTCCTGAGCCGTGCGTTATGTCACCAGGGGGCGGAGGTGGGCGAGGAGCTGCCTCTCCAGGGTCCTCATCAGGTGTGATGTGAGAGCCACTGGTCTGTAGCTGTTCAGGTCCTTGGGGTGAGGGGTCTTCGGTACTGGTACCACACAGGATGTTTTCTACAGCTGTGGTACCCTCCCCAGCTTCAGGCTCAGGCTGAAGCTCTGCTCCACAATCCCACAGAGCTGGTCTGCACAGGACTTGAGGAGATTCGAGCTGATGCCATCTGGACCCGCAGCCTTCCTCGCTTTGATCTTCCTCAGTTCCGCTCTCACCTGGGTCTTAGTGAGGGTCAGGTTGGGGCAGGGGGCCCGTGTGCTGGGAGAGGGGGGTGTTGTGGGGAGGCTGTGGACAGCGGGACTAGATGAAGGAAGAGGCAGCAGTGGTTGGTGGGCAGGTGAAGCGGACAGTTGGTCAAACCTGCTAAAACAGGTTCAGGTTGTTCACCCACTCCCTACCCCGCCCCCCCCCCCCCCGCCCCGTGGCCTGGGAGGAGGTATTCTGGTGCCAAGAGATGGTTTTGAGGCTTCTCCAGACACCGCTGATGTCGCTTTGTTGCAGTTTGTCTTCCATCTTCCATTTGTATTTCAAAAAAGTGAATACATCCCTCACATATTTGTAAATATTTTATTTTATCTTTTCATGGGACAATACTGAAGATATGACACTCTGATACAATGCAAAGCAGTCAGTGTACAGCTTGTTTAACAGTGTAAATTTGCTGTCCCCTCAAAATAACTCAACATACAGCCATTAATGTCTAAACCACTTGCAACAAAAGTGAGTACACCCCTAAATGAAAATGTCCAAATTATGCCCAGAGTGTCAATATTATGTGTGGCCAACATTATTTTCCAGCACTGCTTTAACTCTCTTGGGCATGGAGTTCACTAGAGCTTCACAGGTTGCCACTGGACTCCTCTTCCACTCCTCGATGACAGCATCACAGACCTGGTGGATGTTAAAGACCTTGCGCTCCTCCACATTCCGTTTGAGGATGCCCCATAGTTGCTCAGTAGTGTTTAGGTCTGGAAACATACTTGGCCAGTCAATCACCTTTACCCTCAGTTTCTTTTTCAAGGCAGTGGTCATCTTGGAGGTGTGTTTGGGGTGGTTATCATGTTGGAATACTGCCCTGCAGCCCAGTTTCCAAAGGGTGGGGATCATGCTGTGCTTCAGTATGTCACAGTACATGTTGGCATTCATGGTTCCCTCAATTAACTGTAGCTCTCCAGTGCCGGCAGCACTCATGCAGCTCCAAACCATGACACTCCCACCACCATGCTTGACTGTAGGCAAGACACACTTGTCTTTGTACTCCTCACCTGGTTGCCGCCACACGCCGCTTGTCACCATCTGAATCAAGTAAGTTTATTTTGGTCTCATCAGACCACAGGACATGGTTCCAGTAATCTGTGTCCTTACTCTGCTTGTCTTCAGCAAACTGTTTGCTGGCTTTCTTGTGCATCATCTTTTAAAGGGGCTTGCTTGTGGGACGACAGCCATGCAGACCAATTTGATGCAGTGTGTGGCGTATGGTCTGAGCACTGAGAGACTGATCCCCATTCCGTCAACCTCTGCAGGAATGCTGGCAGCACTCATACGTCTGTTTTCAAAAGACAACCTCTGGGTATGATGCTGAACACGTGCACTCAACTTCTTTGGTCGACCATGGTGAGGCCTGTTATGAGTGGAACCTCTCCTGTTAAACCGCTGTATGGTCTTGGCCACTGTGCTGCAGCTCAGTTTCAGGGTGTTGGCAATCTTCTTACAGCCTAGGCCATCTTTATGTAGAGCAGCAATTCTTTTTTTCAGATCCTCAGAGAGTTCTTTGCCATAAGGTGCCATGTTGAACTTCCAGTGACCAGTATGAGAGAGTGTGAGAGCGATAACACCAAATTTAACACACCTGCTCCCCATTTACGCCTGAAACCTTGTAACACCAGCAAGTCACATGACACTGGGGAGGGAAAATGGCTAATTGGGCACAATTTGGACATTTTCATTTAGGGGTGTACTCATTTTTGTCGCCAGCAGTTTAAACATTAATGGCTGTCTGAGTTATTTCGAGGGGACATCAAATTTACACTGTTATACAAGCTGTACACTGACTACTTCACATTGTATCAAAGTGTCATATCTTCAGTGTTGTCCCATGAAAAGATATAATAAAATATTTACAAAAATGTGAGTGGTGTTCTCACTTTTGTGAGATACTATATATACACGGTAACTCACAGCTGGGATGCTTCCTGTTTTGCTTTATAAAACATTTTTAAAGTTAGAAAAGGGAAGCTACATTTGAGTATGTGTGTATGCAGTATGTATTTCCTGTTGCCTCACTCTTTGGTTTCAGTGATCTTTTCTTGCAGAACACGAGCACGACCACTGATACTAGGATGATGATGATGATGGTCATGGACACACTCACATATGGCAGTATGCCAGCAGCTGATAGAGGGGGAACAACAGCCAGATATATTATATACAGAATATATCAAATTAATGTTCAAAACTATTTAGTAGGTTTTTCAAGTAGGGGAACAAGGAGCATTTAAACATAGAACTATACTGAAGTCTGTAAATGGACATGATAAAGTGCTTTAAAATCATATTTATCAGAAATACTTTAGTTTGTTCATGTCCAAGATGAGCCATCTCTCCTCACAGAACTCAGTCAAGGAGTCCCATAGGACTCTGTGTTAGGACCAATACTCTTCATTATATACTGCTCAAAAAAATAAAAGGACCACTTTGAAAACACATCAGATTTTAATGGGGAAAAAATAAGCTGGATATCGAAATTGTGGCAGCCTAGTCCAGTTTACTCAGATTAATAAGTGTTCCTTTAATCTGAGTAAGCTGGACTAGTCTGCCACAACGTTTGACGAACGTTTGACGGCTGAGCGAGTGTTCCTCGTCTCAGCCGTCAAACGTTCGTCCTGTGTTCTAATTAGCAGTCTTGTTGCCCAGCCCTTGCGGCTGGTTATCTTGTCCCTTTTCCCCAAACTGTTAATAAACACCTGTGCAACTTAACTGGACTGTGGTGTCTTATGTTGGCTCGTGAGGGCCAGCCGTGACAGTAGACTGCCGCCAGAAGGAGCAACGTTTCCTACAGCAGGCTCCATCCTCCCTCTGGGAGACAGGCGAGTACAAGTTCACTCTTTCTCTCCTAATAGTGATTTGTCTTGTCTGACTCCTGGGGGTGAGGTTCGGGGTTTGCAGCCCCCCGAGCTTCCACCACCTGCTGAGGTAATAACTAAACCCGCTGCCTCTGTGTCTTCCTCCACGGAGCGTTCCTCGACGTTAGTCAAGCGTCATCGGATGAGGAGTGGGCCTGCGGCCCTGGAGCACAAAATTCCAGCCCCGCAGCCACGTCAAGGACGGAGGAGGAGAGCGGACTGCTGTATGGAGCCTGCGCCGACGACGAAGCGTCCCCGGGTCTCCACGTATGAACAGTCCCACCCAGCGGGCCAGGGGCCCCCTGCCACGACGCCTTACAGGTTGCCAGCGTGGACGACGGCGCCGGAGGGTCCTCAGGCTGCAGAAGCCATCTTGCCAGCTGCGGAGCCCGACGCAGCTCAATGGGAGCCAGAAGACGACCTCCTCCTGTCTGAGCCCGGATCGTCAAAGTCCTGGACGGCGTCCAAAACTTGAGATCAGGCAAGTGCTCAGTGTTGTCTTTGCCTTCTCTATTATTGAGCATTTTTGCCTGTCTCTTGGGGGGGGGGGGGGCGAGCCGGGTGCAGCCGTCCAATGCATCCGAGCTTGACTCACCGGGTTCTGGCGCTGCTGGTGTCCCTGATCCCGGTTCTTCTTCTTTTTCTTCTGAGCCTTCTCCCAGGGTCGCCGGTGCAGAGCAGATGCCAGTCGCTGTACCGGAGGTTCCGGGTTCGGAGTTGGAGGTCGGTACTGGACCTGTCCTGATCCATTCAGGGTCCAACGCGGGTGCAGCTACGACCCAATTGGGGTCCATCGCGGGTGCAGTGTCGGTTCAGTCAAGGTTCGTCACCGGAGTGGATCTGACCCAATCGGGGTCCGACGTGGTTGCAGCTGCGACCCAATCAGGGTCCATCGCGGGTGCAGCATCGGCCCAGTCCGAGTTCATCCCCGGAGGGGTTCTGGCCCAATCCGGGTCCACTGTGGGTGCAGCGTCGGCCCAGTCAGGATTCTTTACCGGACTGGTTCCGGCCAAATCAATGCCTGTTTGTGTGGGATCCGGAGATGGAGCTGGAGATAGAGCTGGAGACCCACCGCTGAATAACACCGAGCTGATTCCTTATCCTCGTCACATTCCTCCTTCCCCCGCACCTGGAACCGCGGGGATTAACCATAGTTGGCCTGGTTCTCCCTGGCTTCTCCTCTCTGTTGGGAGACCGTCGGCGAGCTCTCTCCAGTGGTCCTGTTGGCAGGTTGATGCGGGTCGACCACCTGGAAGCTTGCTCTTCCCGTTTGGCGTCCTGGGCCGGCCCCCTGATAAGCAGAACTGTATTTTTGGCACCCTGGTCCGGCCGCTGGAGGCACGGTCATCCCCGGCCCGGGATTCAGGTAGGCCGCCAGAACACTTCCCGCTACCCCTGTTAGCAGCTTGGATGCTGGGTGCGGGGAGGCCCCCTGAACTGTATATTATGCCTGTCATCCCGTTGTGTTTTTTTTTTTTTCTCTCTCTCCCTCGGCCCCTCAGTAGTTCAGTGATCTTGAGTTTTTTTTTTTTTTTTTTTTGTTAAGGCTGAAATACTCCACATACAGGATCTAATGGTGTACTCTGTTGTGTGACTTGGTCGCTTGTTTTTTTTTTTTTTTTCTCCATTCGGTCTTGTTTAATATACCGATCTTTTTTTTGACCTTCAGGCTTAAGAAGAGGAAGGAAAGAAAGCTGAGTTAAATCTAATTTTGTTAACACTTTTCCTCAATATTAAGATCTATTATGGCTATACTGAACATCATTTATGTTACCCCTATTCTGTGTTTAATGGATATACGTACCCTTGTCATGGGATTTTGCGCATGTTTTCCTTTTTTTGGGACACTGGGGATCCTATGCTTTTGACCCCACTGTTTGTGTGGTATTTAGGTTTGGTACTATAGGTCTCCATTTGGAGCCAGTATGGTAAAATGTTGTTGTCTGTCTACTGCGTTCCTGATCAAAGAAACCTTCAAGAAGACCACCCTTTCCTTTTCTTCATCAGATATAATGCCACCATGACCATTCTCTTTGCTGGTCGTTTCTGCTGACATCTGAGCTCTCTGTAGGGTTGCAATATTGCTGTGGAAGCTTCAAGGCAACGTGTAATTGCTGGTCCATGGAGTAAGGTTCCATTGCATTTCCTTAGTTGCAAGACACTTGCTGAAGTATCTGCAGTAGATCTTTATTCTGCCGAATATGGTCTAGTTGGTCTAGTTCAAATGCCAAGAAAATGAACTTGTTCAGCTTCTGCATTCAGAAGTTGGGCCATATTTTTTTTTTTAATCAGTCTTAAAATTAGAATTTGAAGTGCAGCCTTTAAAGTTCTCAGCTGCTAAATTTCCTGCAGAACCTTTACACTCTGATTGCTTAGAGATGATTGTCACTTCAGACAACTGCCTATTTGAATAGTTAAGTACTAACTGGGATCTCTAAACTCTTCTGAACTATTTTTGATATTTCTTCCACGTGTGGGGTTTAGGTTGAAATAAATATTTGTGGAGTTAATTGTGAATTGATTCAGTTCATCGGTGTTGGCGGGCTTTTGTTTCCCTTGTGCCTGTAAATTCCTTTTTTCATGAGTGCCATATTTTCCTTTGCTTTTTTTTCTCAGCTTTATAACAGTCTATATTATTGGGCTTTTGTTAAAGATTCTGTTTATGCTTGTTGGAATTGTCATGTTTTTGTTTTTTTTTCTTTTTTTCCCTCTCCTGTCGGAGGGA
The DNA here is from genome assembly GCA_020510985.1 of Pholidichthys leucotaenia. Classification (NCBI taxonomy): domain Eukaryota; kingdom Metazoa; phylum Chordata; class Actinopteri; order Cichliformes; family Pholidichthyidae; genus Pholidichthys; species Pholidichthys leucotaenia. Next base: position 191,529,001 of record CM035843.1, on the reverse strand, counting down.
TGAGACTGTTACCCTGTGGGTATTTTTTTCTCTTTTCTCTTGCCCTGTATGTGTTCCTGTGTTGTATAGTGTGTGTGTGTGTGTTTTTTTTTTTTTTTCTATGAATGTATGCCCTGATTGTTTTCTGTTTCTGCCCTGTTTGTGGTTTGTGTGGCAGGATACCGTGCTGATTTGGTTTTCTGTGAGGCTGATTCTGTTCCCCCCTTGCCTGCTCCCCCATCTACCCGCCCTGGGATGGGGTGGGGGGGCTTGGATGTTAATGGGCGTCCGGGAGTCCGCCATTGAGAGGGAGGTCCTGTCATGACCCGAGCGCTAATATTGTCTGCGCTCAGGCCATGCACCATTCCTGTCAGGCTTTGACAGCAGTGTTGTTATTCTGGCTCCCCGGGCTCTGATTGGACAACGCTCAGGGGAGTTTCCTGCTGTCAAGGCCTGAACAGCTGTGCTGCATTTGCGGTCGTTAGCGGCTGGCTTTAAAGGCCGGCGCCGGTGGCAGCATCTCGCGGCAGTCTCGTCAAACGTTTGTCTAACGATCGTCAACGATTCCTTTTCATCTCATTTGTAAGTTTGTTAACCGCCTGTGATTATTGTTTGTACTCCGTAACCCTTTTCCTTATCAGACACTGAGCGAGTGTTCCTCGTCTCAGCCGTCAAACGTTCGTCCTGTGTTCTAATTAGCAGTCTTGTTGCCCAGCCCTCGCGGCTGGTTATCTTGTCCCTTTTTCCCCAAACTGTTAATAAACACCTGTGCAACTTAACTGGACTGTGGCATCTTATGCTGGCTCGTGAGGGCCAGCCGTGACAGTTACAGCCTTATTCCAAAATGGATTAAATTTATTTTTCCTCAAAATTCTTCACACAATACCCCATAATGTCAACATGAAAATTCTTTTTGGAGATTTTTGCTAATTAATTAAAAAACAACAACAACAACAACAACAAAACAAACAAACCAAGAAATTGCATGTACATAAGTTTTCACATTCTTTGCCATGAAGCTCAAAGTTGAGCTGAGGTTCATCCTATTTCCACTGATCATCCTTGAGATGTTTCTGCAGCTTAATTGGAGTCCACCTGTGGTAAATTCAGTTTATTGGACCTGATTTGATTGGACATGGCTACATGGTGGCGCAGTGGTTAGCACTGTGGCAGCACAGTTTACCCTCGGCTGGGGGATCGCGGGGATCATGAGATCGTGGGTTCGATCCTTGCCCCCGGCCAACAGTGATCTGTGTGGAGTTTGCATGTTCTCCCCGTGTTGCGTAGGTTTACTCCGGGATTTCTCCGGTTTCCTCCCACATGCCAAAAACATGCAGGTTAGGGATAAGGGGCGCTTGCGCACGCAGCCACCAAAAAAAAAATAAAATGATTTGGAAAGGCACACTCCTGTCTATATAAGGTCCCACAGTTGATAGTGCATGTCAGAGCACAAACCAAGCATGAAGTCAAAGGAATTGTCTGTAGACCTCCGAGACAGGATTGTCTTGAGGCACAAATCTGGGGAAGGGTACAAAAACATTTCTGATTCTTTGAAGGTCCCAATGAGCACAGTGACCTCCATCATCCATAAATACAAGAAGTTCAGAACCACCAGGACTCTTTCTTGAGCTAGCCAGCTGGCCAAACTGAGCGATTGGGCAAGAAGGGCCTTAGTCAGGGTGGTGACCAAGAACTCGATGGTCACTCTGACAGAGCTCCAGCATTCCTCTGTGGAGAGAGGAGAACCTTCTAGAAGGACAACCATCTCTGCAGCAATACACCAATCAGGCCTGTATGGTAGAGTGGCTAGACAAAAGCCACTTCTTAGTAAAAGGCACATTGCAGCCTCCCTGGAGTTTGCCAAAAGACACCTAAAGGATTCTCAAACCATGAGAAACAAAATTCTCTGGTTTGAATGAGACAAACATTGAACTCTTTGGTATGAATGCCAGTCATCATATTTGGAGAAAACCAGGCACTGCTCATCACCAGGCCAATACCATGCCTACAGTGAAGCATGGTGGTGGCAGCATCATGCTGTGGGGATGTTTTTCAGTGCAGGAACTGGGTGACTAGTTAGGATAGAGGGAAAGATGAGTGCATCAATGTACAGAGACATCCTGAATGAAAACCTGCTCCAGAGTGCTCTTGATCTCAGACTAGGGCGATGGTTCATCTTTCAGCAGGATGTGTCATGATTCAGAACATGAGAGGCTCAAATGCAGAGCTGCCACAGTGAACCAACACTCAGACTCAGATGTAAAAAGTTTACCAGTTTATTGTGAAAACTAAACCTAACACACAAATCTAAATACAAGTGCACAACTCAGGAAAAGAGCAAAAACAAAAACACACACTTAAATTTACACACTAAACTGGTGCCCACTGGAGCACATGCAGCTTACGGGAAAAGAGCAGAAAGAGATTATTAGGGACAGAATCTCCACAAGAGGGGAATAAGACTGGGAAAACACTCTTACTCTGAGGGCAGAGGAGCCTGGCAGGGAACTCCTGCATAGACCAGGGTAACAGGGGTAAGACGGTGACTTGGGTGGACGTTCCCGTGTCTTCTGGGTCAGGTGAGCATGATCAGCTCTGGAGTACACACCGCTAACGTGGCAGCAAACCTGAAGAAAGAGGAAGACATGAGGAGTAAAACACAGATTAAACCGTGGAAAGCAATACAGCGTGGCTCAGACTACAGGTAGCAAACCTATGATCCAGCAGTGAGCTCTTCACATGCTGGCTCTTTAATATGCTGGACAATCAGGCAGCAGCAGGTGTGTCAATCACGCAAGTGTAGGTAATACTCTGGAGCCGGGAAGACAGGAACACCAAGGGAGGGGGAGCACGCTCGCCTGATCATCACAGTGCGCCCTCCTCAAGAATGCCCGCACCATCCTCTTATCCAGGATGTAAGACCCAGGAATCCAAGACCTCTCCTCCAGACCGTACCCTTTCCAATGGACCAGATACTGGCACCCATGTCCCCATCGACAGACGTCCAGGATCTTCTCTACCGTGTAGGTGGTCTGACTGTCGATGACCCATGGGGGAGGTGGGGAATCCGGAGGAGGGCAGAGAGTACTGGCGGAGAGGATCTTGATGTGGGAGACGAGGACAGTCCATGACGAAGTGGACCCCTGACTCCAGTTTATAATTGGATTGTGAATGCGGAGCCACGGCTACCCGAGAATCATGGAGGTGGTTGATTGAGGCAGGACATAAAACTGAACAGTCTCGCGGTGATTACATGACAAAATGACCAAAATGGGCTCAGTTTGTTCGGTAACCGCCGCAATGCTGCTGCCTGAGACCACCAAGACACTCAAGGGTGTGGGGACATTCCTGGTGGGTAGCTGAAATTTTCTTACCAGTTCCTGTTGAATGAAGTTTTGCTCCGCTCCTGAATCAATCAGGGTGGAGGTTTTGAACTCGGTCCTTGGTAACAGAATGAGGGTCGGGAGTTCAAAACGGTTGGGAGAATTTAGCGAAGGCCCTTCTGCCAGACCTCCCACAGCAACTGGTGGACTGGGTCTTTCTCCACAAGAGGAGAATAAGACTGGGAGAACACTCTTACTCTGAGGGCAGAGGAGCCCGGCAGGAAACTCCTGTGTGGACCAGGGTAACTGGGGGAAGACGGTGACCTGGGAGACATTCTGGTGTCTTCTGGGTCATGCGAGCGTGATCAGCCCTGGAGTACACACCACTAAGGTGGCAGCAAACCTGAGGAGAGAGGAAGACATGAGGAGTGAAACACAGATTAAACTGTGGAAAACAATACAGTGTGGCTCAGACTACAGGTAGCAAACCTAATGATCCAACGGTGAGCTCTTCACATGCTGGCTCTTTAATATGCTGGACAATCAGGCAGTAGCAGGTGTGCCAATCACGCAGGTGTAGATAATACTCCAGAACCGGGAAAACAGGAGGGGGGGGGGCTCGCATGATCATCACACAATGACCCTAAGCACACAGCCAAGTTATCAAAGGAGTGACTTCAGGACAACTCTGTGAATGTCCTTGAGTGGCCCAGCCAGAGCCCAGACTTGAATCCAATTGAAAATCTCTGGAGAGATCTGAAAATGGCTGTGCACCAACGCTTCCCATCGAACCTGATGGAGCTTGAGAGGTGCTGCAAAGAGGACACACTGGGACCCAAGACATGCCACGGATAGTGAGCCGGGCATCGCCCCGGAGCCTGGAAGGAGAAAATCAGCCTGGCCTGTGCTGTTTCAGTCAAGCTCCTGGAGCCTGGCTTCACCTCCTGACAGCGGGGTTTCAGCGCACAAAAGCTCCATGTGCACTCTGCAGGATTATGGGGATAAATATGGATGACACAAAATGCTGCAATGTGGTTGCTGCGCCGGATGCGCGTGCTGCGCACCAGGGACAAGCCGGCTCCAAGAACTTATATATTGTCCTCAGCCACTGGAAATCCCCAGGGAATAGGGCCAGTTGCCTTCCCCGGATCCTTTAGGCCTGTGTTACACACCTAAAGGAGTCGGGCAGCCTCACCGGAAGGACTTATATTTGTTTCTCAGCCTCTGTGCATCCCCAGGGAATTGGGCCGATCGCCTTCCCCGGATCCTTTAGGACTGAACCCGCACCTAAAGATGATTTGGCAGTTTTCCTGACAGAGCTTTTATTTTTTTCTCAGCCGCTGCTGATCCCTGGAGAGATCTACCAGGAAATCCTGCACCGGAGGCTGATCCGCCCACACAATTTTTGCGCAGCCCGGAGGCTTTTAACGCACTGGGCCAGCCCACCATTGCTTTCCCTACACCTTTGTCCCAAAAAGCCTACAGAATGCCAGTTTTGTTTCCATCCGGCACGATGTGCACCGGACCCCGCTGCGCCCACCGTACAACGGACCGTTCAACCTGCTGGGGCCCGGGGCGAAGCTTGAGGTGTTTTCTCACCCTCCCCCTTTCCCTCCACAGACTGACATGTCCTCCGATACACTTCACCAGCAGGACAGTTCTATTGGATTGACAACCCCCCGCTGCAGCCGCTATGGGCACCGACTTGAGCCCAGAGGACCGGAGGGTTAGAGCCCTTCTGGGTGTTCAGGGGGGCCTGTGTGGGGGGCAGAGTTGTAGGGTTTCCTCACACCCAGAGAGACAAAGGGTGGAGAGGAGAGTTATGACTTAAGGAGGAAGTGTCTCCGGGAGGTATCAAATGAGACAGTTGGTCTATACATCTCCCGGGGAGAGGAAGAGTAACCGGGAGCCACGGAGAGAATAAGGTATTAAAGTGGCACCTGTGTATGTTATGTTAATGATGTGCATTGTCTGACAATCTGAAGGTCCAGTCCATGCAACAAAGTATAAAAGAGGAATGTACAGGGACCTTGATAGCGCAATAGCTCAGCCGAGCTATGAAGCGTGTTTGCTGTTATGTTGGCAAAAAATAAAGCCTTGTGCCATCCAGCTTGTTGCCTTCGCCCATTCCTTTTTCTCCACAGCATCACTGGTGATGATGAAGCATCATTCAGGAGGGAGGTGGCCAGGCTGGTTTCATGGTATGAGGACAAACAATCTCACCCTCAACATGGACAAGAGAAAGTCAAAGAGAAAGATAGTGAACATGAGAAAAGGGAGGCAGAGACCCCATTGGCTGCTGTTCATCTGAGAGCTTGAGGTGGAGAGGGTGAGCAGCTTTAAATACCTGGGCATCCACATCAGTGAAGACCTTTCATGGACACACACCACCACAGAGCTGGTTAAGAGAGCTCAACAGTGGCTGTACTTTCTGAGGATGCTGAAGAAGTTCAACATGTCCCCCAGGATCCTCAACAGTTTCTACAGCTGCATCAATGAGAGCATCCTGACCAACTGCATCACTGCGTGGTATGGCAGCACACTGCCCTGGACTGCAAACACCTGCAGAGGGTGGTGAAGATTGGTGAAGACAGCGGAGAAGATCATCAGGACTCCACTCCCCTCTCTGCAGAGCATCTACCACCGCAGAGTCCAAAGGAGAGCTGACGCCATCCTCCAGGACCCCACACACCCCCAGCACAGAATGTTTACACTTCTACCCTCAGGCCGGAGGTACAGAAATGTTAAATGCAGGACAACCAGACTGAAGAACTCCTTCTTTCCCACTGCCATCAGACTCCTGAACAAATAGCAAACTCCCAAAACTCCACAACACAGCTTTGGAAATGGGGACTCACACACCGGTTGCTAAATTTGCACATTGCTCACTTGTACAGTGTACATAGTCTCACCCTGTCTAATGTCCATATCATCTCTCCTGCTAATTATCATGCACAGTCTATTAGTATTATCATTATAGAGAAATTCTCACACTGGGTGCTAATTTGTAATTTGTATACTGCTCATTTGCACACTGGTCATTTGCACACTGTACATGGACTCATGCCATCTTAGGTTCATATCATCTCTGATATCAACATACCACTGTCCACTATAGTCATACAGTGAATTTTCAATTTCACTCTTCTTGTTTCCTCTAGTTTGACTGCTTTAATGTCCTAATTGCCTAACTGTGTGTATAGTGTGTGTTATTAGTATCAATTAGTATTAGGTGTTGAAGCGTTATTTAATTTATAATTTTGATCAGGTATAAAGATTATTTAATTTCATTTAGTAGGGTGTGTGGGGAAGGAAATTTACTTTCAAATCCACACACACACACACACCAGAAAACTTGATAGAAAACACTCAGAGAGTAACACACTCATTTGGGTACCAGTTCACCTCTTTCTCGGTGAACTGGTGCCCTGTTCGGTTTTCGGTTTTATTAATTTTTTATTATTTACATGTTATACCTGTTTAATCAGTCATTTAATTAAATCAATCAATCAGTCTCAAATTATTAGTAAATTTGATACTGGGGCTTCAAAGCCAGGGACAGAATGGAATAAATTCCCAACAACTTCTCTCATTTTACAGATTTATTTAGATGAAATGATGATTAAATGACATTCAAATAATTTGTAAGCAGGTGAAATGATCAACATTGAGCCATCACATTACTTGTAACTGGGATAAGGAATACCCAAATATGAACACATCTGTAACCATGGAACTTTAGCATGAATATGGAAGAGTTGAAATGAAAAATTAGGAATAATATTGGATGAAAATTTATGAAGAAAATTATAACTAATTATAGAAAAATTCTGAATTATTCTATGAAAGAAAAACATAATTTTAATGAAAAGAGAATATTAATCCTCTTTAATTTTGCATCGGGTCAGCTTTTTGAATTATTTCCTAATTTTGGACAGGTCATTCAGCAAATGAAACTAGGAATATGGCTCAGGTCAGTCCCGGTTGAAGTTCTGTTGTTGAGATGATCCTGATATCTGCCAGCACTTATTCGGGCAAAGTTCAGTCACAGGCTGATATTTGACGATGATGATGAGGCTTTTACACTCCACCAGTGGGAAGCTCTTGTCAGGGCAACTTTCAAAGTCCGCAGTCACAAGATGAGATTTTGACTGTATCAATCACAGTTGGATCTTCAGTCAGGCGATGTGAGGCTGCTTCTTCTCCTTTGTTGGCAAGTGGCTTTCTTCCAGGGTCCGGATAAACTTGGAATATAAAAAAAAAACAAAAAAACAAAAACTGATCCAAATAGCAGAATCTTAGAGAAATTAAGATAAAACTCGAGCAACAAAGACACACGTAGAGTTGGCTGAAATAGCTTCCAGTGTGATGACGAATTGTCAGTCCTTTGAAAACACACGGTGAGTTTAAAGAAAGTTTAACAGGATAAAAAGCTAGAATTAGAAACGCTTGTGAAGCATGGAGTTTCATTCCATATAACGAAGTTTGAGCTTGAGAAAGAAAGTAATTAATTCCCAGACATTTAAAGAAAAACATTAAAACACACACAGACGTTTATACAAACACAATACTCCATGTTCCCTGTAAAAACTGCCACTCTTAGGGCGTCTCCCTGCTAAATACTGAGCAAGTTTCGCGCTGTTAGGATGACTGACATGAAACTAAGCCAATTATTTTCCTCCGTGGGCGGGTTTTATGAACTTTAGTCCAATGAGCAACCAGTCCTTTGTAAGGAACCAATGGAATGAAAGAGCTGTGGTCCAGCATATGCTGGGTGATGATTTGACTGATACCGGTCCTTTCATAGAATGACACACATTTTAATACACTGGAGATTGCTTAACATACTTATGTATAAAGTTTAAGCTAAGTCAGTAATCCATGAACTTTTATACTGGTACTTATACAATTAACATACAAGAATAAAATAAGATATATTGATGCATTAAAACATCCATGCACACATTTAAAATCAAGGATTAATAAAATTCTTTCAAACCCATTATTGATTGTCCATACCGAACATCAGAGTCCATTTGCTTTTCCATGGTGTCCTGGAAATTATCCTGAGAAATGAAATTTGGAAAGAGTTTAATGTTCAGTCAAAAACTTTGTTCAGCATGTAAAGTCAAAAGTGAATGTCTATTCCAGAGATGTCCACAAGGGGTAGTGTCAAGTGTCAAGTCCACAAGTGTGTCTTGCCTACAGTCAATCATGGTGGTGGGAGTGTCATGGTTTGGGGCTGCATGAGTGCTGCCGGCACTGGGGAGCTACAGTTCAATGAGGGAACCATGAATGCCAACATGTACTGTGACATAGTGAAGCAGAGCATGAGCCCCATCCTTTGGAAACTGGGCCACAGGGCAGTATTCCAACATGATAACCACCCAAACACACCTCTAAGATGACCACTGCCTTGCTAAAGAAACTGAGGGTAAAGGTGATGGACTGGCCACGCATGTCTCCAGACTTAAACCCTATTGAGCATCTGTGGGGCATCCTCAAACGGAAGGTGGAGGAGTGCAAGGTCTTTAACATCCACCAGGTCTGTGATGTCGTCATGGAGGAGTGGAAGAGGATTCTAGTGGCAACCTGTGACATTCTAGTGAGCTCCATGCCCACCAGAGTTAAGGCAGTGGAAAATAATGGTGGCCACACAAAATATTGACACTTTGGGCACAATTTGGATGTTTTCACTTAGGGGTGTAATCACTTTTGTTGCCAGTGGTTTATACAAAAATGGCTGTGTGTTGAGTTACTTTGAGGGGACAGCGAATTTATACTGTTATACAAGCTGTACACTGACTACTTTACATTGTATCAAAGTGTCATATCTTCTGTGTTGTCCCATGAAAAGATATAATAAAACATTTACAAAAATGTGAGTGATGTACTCACTTTTGTGAGATAGATAGATAGATGTACTTTATTGATCCCAAACTGAGAAATTACAGTGTAACAGCAGCATGACACAGACAACCAAACCAACAGAAATACACACAGCATAAAAGAACAGAAGTTCCCTGGGGAAGTAAAGTAAAAATGCTTAGATAACGTTATATACAACATAAGCTAGTACCAGGTTAAATAGATGATGATCCTTATGAGTCAATGGATAGTACTGACTGTACAGAGAAGGATTATAAAACACAGGGTGAGATACGAAGTATCAATTATACTGTAAGGTGCAGTATGGCAGCAGTGTTATGACCTGAATTCAACATTAGAGGAAGTTATTGTACAGTGAAATTGCTTGTGGCAGAAAAGATTTTCTGTATCTGACTATTTGGCAGCAAAGCTGTAGCAGTCTACTCGAGAAAGTGCTCCACTGTCTTGCTAGTGTGTGGTGGAGGGGGTGATCAGGATTGTCCATGATGGATCGCAGTTTGTTCAGTGTCCTCCTCTCCACCACAGATTCAAAGGTCTCCCCACCTGAGACCAATTACAGAGCCAGCCCTCTTGATAATCTTGTCAAGTCTATTGGTGTCGCTGGCTCTGATACTGCTACCCCAACAGACAGCAGCAAAGAAGATGGAGCTGGCAACAACGGCCTGGTAGAAAAGCTCCAACATCTTGTTGTGCACGTTGATGGATCTCAGCTTCCTCAGAAAGTAGAGTCTGCTCATCCCCTTCTTGTATGCAGCATCGGTGTTAATTTTCGAGTCCAGTCCACTGCTGATCACAACTCCCAGGTATGTGTAGCCCTCCATTACCCCCACAACCTCCCCCCTAATCTGCAATGGCTGTGAAGGCGTCCTCTTCTTCCTGAAGTCAATCACCATCTCTCTGGTCTTGCTGACATTCAGTCTCAGGTGATTCTGCTCAGTCCAGCCCACAAATCTGTCTACCAGTGCCATATACTGTATATGTACATATATGCACACATATATATGTAAATTTATATGTAAATTTTTTTACATACACATACGCTACCGTTCAAAAGTTTGGGGTCACCCAGACAATTATTTTGTGTTTTCCATGAAAAGTCACACTTATTTACCACCATGAGTTGTAAAATGAATAGAAAATATAGTCAAGACATTGACAAGGTTAGAAATAATGATTTGTATTTGAAATAATAATTTGTTCCTTCAAACTTTGCTTTCGTCAAAGAATCCTCCATTTGCAGCAATTACAGCATTGCAGACCTAACATGATTGCACAAGGGTTTTCTAATCATCCATTAGCCTTCTGACGCAATGAGCAAACACATTGTACCATTAGAACACCGGAGTGATAGTTGCTGGAAATGGGCCTCTATTCATCTATGTAGATATTGCACCAAAAACCAGACATTTGCAGCTATAATAGTCATTTACCACATTAGCAATGTATAGAGTGTATTTCTGATTAGTTTAAAGTTATCTTCATTGAAAAAAAAAGTGTTTTTCTTTCAAAAATAAGGACATTTCTAAGTGACCCCAAACATTTGAACGGTAGTGTATATATGTAATTTTTTTTTTTTTTTCCACTTCCGGCACCACACGAGTCTGCTGCCTTTTTGCAACAGCGGCTCAATTCTGAGTTTTTTTTTTTTTTTTTCTTCCTCTAACTTTCTGATCCGGTGACAACTTTCTGATCCGGCGACACCTTATATATCACGGACACACAGATTGCCCCAAATGTCTCCCGAGCCGGTGGACGGAGCCACTGTTTATAGCAGGAGACGGTACAACAGGCACCAGCTGTTAGCACTTAACCACCACTCGGTGCTAACGAAAAAACTTGACATACCGGGAGAAATAAGACGAAAACGACGTGGGTGTTGTGCTGGTGTAAGACGGCGGGCAAGGAATATAAGGTACAGACCCACCCTCCCATCTGTTGTTATGGGGAATGTACGATCGATAATAGGAAAGATAGATGAGCTAGCGGCTATCTCCCGCTACGATAGCATATACCGGGAGTGCTGCCTTATGTTATTCACTGAGACGTGGCTATCAGAACTAGCAGCAGATGCTAACATTGAACTGGAGGGTTTCCACGCAATACGGGCAGACCTTCATCGTTCTTTGTCCCACCTGGAGAAGCCCGGGAATGCGGTGAGGATCATGTTCTTTGACTTCTCCAGTGCTTTCAACACCATCCAACCGATGATCCTGAAGGACAAGCTGCTGTGCGCAGGGGTGAACCAGCACCTGTCATCATGGATCCTGGACTACCTCACAAACCGGCCACAGTTTGTGAGAACCCGGGACTGTGTGTCCGACATGATCATCGGTAGCACGGGGGCCCCCCAGGAAACGGTTTTGGCTCCCTTCCTGTTCACCCTTTATACTGCGGACTTCTCACACAGCACAACACACTGCCATCTATAGAAGTTCTCTGCGATCGTTGGCCTCATCTCCAACGGAGATGAAGCTGAGTACAGAGGACTTATCCAGGACTTTGTGGACTGGTGCCATCGGAACGGCCTCCAGATCAATGCGAGGAAAACTAAGGAGCTGGCGGTGGACTGCCGCAGGCAAGGACAACCCCTCACAGCACCAGTAAATATACAGGGAACAGACATCGAGATGGTGACAGCCTACCTGGGTGTTCATCTGAACAATAAACTAGACTGGTCACACAATACTGACGCACTCTACAAGAAGGGACAGCGCAGGCTGTTTCTACTGAGGAGACTCAGGTCTTTTGATGTACAAGGGGTGCTGCTGAAGACATTCTACGACATGGTGGTGGCATCAGCCATCACTTTTGGAGTGGTCTGCTGGGGCAGTGGCGTTACAGCAGCTGATAGGAAGAGACTGAACAAACTGATCAAGAAAGCTAGCTCTGTCCTGGGGCAACGCCTTGACCCAGTGGAGGAGATGGGAGAGAGAAGGATGGTGACTAAACTGTCATCTCTGCTGGAGTCTGAGTCCCACCCTATGCAGGACATACTGAACGCAATGAGGAGCTCATTTAGCAGCAGACTACATCATCCTAGGTGCACAACCGAGAGGTTTCGCAGGTCCTTCCTACCTACGGCTGTCAGACTGTATAACCTAAGCAGGGCTGCTCGCAGAGATAGCAAAAAAACGTGACAACCTAATAGTAGTGAATGCAAAAGACACAATAGACTTGCACAATGGTCCCCTCCGGTATACAACTAGGAAAATACCGGTCGCTACGGAGGGTGACAATATGTATGGGTACATAATCATACCATGTAGGATAACTAAGTAGACGGTTATGCTGTTCATTCCATCTAGCTACAATGCTCCGCACTGTGTGTGTTTATATATTTATATATTTATTCCATCTAGCTACAATGCTCCGCACTGTGTGTTTATCTGTTTATATATTTATATGTACATATGTATACTCACTGCTCTTGTTTTTTCTTGTCTTCTGATTGTTGCTCTGAGTGTTGCTGTCCCTGTGCTGTTGCAATCCTGGAATTTCCCCATTGTGGGACTAATAAAGGCTTATCTTATCTTAAATTTATGTACAACACACAAATATAAATACACATTATAAATAAATAATGATTACAAAAACCTGAATGTATACATGCACAGTGACAGTCAGTTAAGACAGGCACAATCCATCTCTCGGTAAATAGACAAATATTTTTTAAACAAACCAAAATAAGTTATTGAATGAACATGGAATGGTAGACTATTCCAGTCAGAAGGGACTTTAAACATAAAAGCTTGTTTGGCAATTGATTTTTTTTAATTAAAGGGATGACAAAATGAGGCTGAGGCCAGTCTCTAAAATTATAATTTGATGAAAATGGTATAAGATGTTCCTTCAAGTAAACAGGGTAATTAAAATGAAAACATTTTAAAAAAGGAGCCAGTGAATTCATCTTCTCAGCATTAGAGATGGCCATTTCAAGGATTTGTACATAAAGCAATGATGAGTGAAAAAGGAACAACCAAGAACAAATCGACAGTCTATTATAAGAAGAAGCAGCCATCTCTGTTGTCATTCAGTCCATATAGCCAATCATGTACAGTAGAACAAAATTACGTTTCTACAATGGTAAATGGTATTCACTTATACAGCACTTTTTTCTCATCTCTAGATCACCAAAGCGCTTTACAGATCCTGTTATCCACCCATTCACACACTGATGGTGGTGTAACTGCCATACACATGTGCTGGCCTGACCCTCCGGGAGAAACTGGGGGTGTTGTTAATCAGGAGCAACATGTTAATCACATGTAGAATCAGAGGGGTCACTGCCATGCAAGGCACTGCCACCAACAACTTCTCCTTCCCCCATTCTATTATGCTGAGCACCAAGCTAGAAGGTGGGAAGTACCATTTTTATATGGTCTTTGGTATGACCTGGCTGGGACTTGAACCTCCAACCTCCCGGCTGTGGGGCAGATGCTCTATCAACTAGTAGGCCACCATGACGGTGGTACGCTACATTAAGTGAAATCAATTTTGATTTTGCTGCATTTTGGTATACAATATCACAGAAGTCAAAAACAGAAAGTATTACTCTATTTGAGATGCAAGTTTCAAACAAGTTCTACGAGAAAAAACACATAAGGGAGTGATGAAGATTTGTGATCCAAGTGTTATGAAGCTCCAGTTTACAATAGACTGAACGGACGTGACGATGGATGCACATTGTGACATCACCACACCGTGGATATAAATGAGGAGTGATTGCGGGAATCAGTCTTTTTGGTGCTCCGCCTCCAAACTCAGGACAGCCTGTATTAGCTGATGGTTAGCTTGTGTGCTATCGAATGTAACATGTGTAGCTACAGTGCGTCTTGTAATAAAGTTTGATGTCACGATACTGCCTTCCAGTCAGTACAGGATGAGTTAAAGGAGGACCCAGGGTGTACACTAAACTCCAGAGTAACATTTATTAATGAACAACACCTAACCTAAATAAACAACTGCTCAGGGGCAGAAAACAATGCAAAGAAACCAAAAGTGAATAATGATGACACCAGACAGAGCACATGCACAAACTAACATAAGTAGTGTAACTAATAATTACAAATGTGAGACAGCTGAGGTGACAAAGGCAGAACAGGAGCACACATGAGGGAGCGGCTATGGATACAGAAACATGAGGAACTGGAGACAATAGGCAGACAATTATACCACAGGACTATAATAAGACAAACGGGGTGACACAACAGACCTGGGGAGACAAAGGAGACAATAATTACACTAAATAAATAATGATTATAATAATAATGATCACAAAGAAACAACATAAGAGGTGTGGACACGGTCCCCAAACCATGCCCAGAACCTGAGATTCGAGTTCAGGACAGCTCTTGCCTCCACTGTCCTATTTCCAGACATAACAGATAGATAGATAAATGTGTAGCGCCCATAATGGTAACATTATGTAGCTCACATATTTCACTGCAGAGACCCAAGCATAGAAGGACTTTAAGCTTGCGGTGTGTATTGACATCACGCCTCAGATGGACAATGAGTCTGGACCACCTGCGGACTTGGGAGGAAGTCAGAGGATCTGGAGCGAGAGCCTGAAAGGAGTGTCTGACCTCCTGGGGTCAGACAGAAGAGCAAAGAGGACTTTGAAGCGATTAAGTGTAAATAGAAGGATTTGACTTGATTGTGGGATTCTGTGTTTGATGTGTGGGTATAAATGTATGTGGGTTTACCGCAGCTCTTCCTCTTTTTTCCTGACTGAGAGAGAGAGAGAGCTGGGGACTTGAGATGAATAAACCATACTGAGAAATTATCCAGTCTCATCATTTCATGATCCCCACATTGGTGACCAAGACGTACGATGCCGGGAGAACGTTACCCTGACCCGGATTCACCGGGGACCGACCGCACGAGCACAGGCTCGATTAAGCTCCCCGAGTTCTGGCAAGACGACCCGCACTCATGGTTCCAACACGCGGAATCGCGATTTGTGCTTGGGGGAATATCAGCAGATGACATCAAGTTTCATAATGTCATCGCAAGACTCGACAGCCGCACAGCTCGATGTGTGTGGAGCCTGGTGCAGCAGCCGCCCGCTGCTGGCAAGTACGACGCGCTGAAAGCTGCCCTCATCGAGAGTTTTGTGCCATCAGCCGAGGTGAGAGCCAGGCAGCTTCTGAACCTGCGCGACAGAGGAGGACGCAGAGCGACCGACCTCATGGAGGACATGCTGCAGCTGATCGGGACAGACAACGATGTGTTTCTGTTCAAACACATCTTCTTGAGGACCCTCCCAGCACACATGAGAGGTACCCTGTCTGGCATGAGATGTGTGAACCAGCAAGACTTCCGCGCGCTGGCCAGGGAAGCGCAGCGGCTCCTCGACGCCTGCGACGAGCAGGAGACTTCCGTGGCAGCAGCAGACCTCGGCGCGGTGGCCAGAAGCAGGGAGGAGCCGGAGGCAGCAGGAGCAACCCCAGCGACGACGGCAGCGGCGCGGTCCCGAGGCAGAGGAGGGGACGACCTCTGTTTTTACCATTGACGCTTCACTGAGAAGGCGCACAGATGCATCCCGCCGTGCAGTTTCAAAGAAACAGGGAAACGCCCGGGCCGGGGGTCGTTAGCAGCTTCGACTCTCGGTGAACAGAACAAGCCGCTTTATCTAACAGACGCGGGCTCCGGGCAGCAATTCCTCGTGGACACCGGAGCCCAGAGGAGTTTCATCACCGCGACCTATGCGGATCGTGTGGCGGGGCCCCGCGGAGACGGAGCAACGGCGGCGAACGGCTCGCCAATCAAAACGTTCGGGGAAAGGACTCTACGCCTGTCCTTGCACGGCCGCACCTATGAATGGACCTTCATAGTAGCGGCGGTGAGTTTCAATATGTTAGGCGCTGACTTTTTGTGCTCACATGGCTTGTTAGTGGATCTGGTTAATAGACGCCTAGTAAATGCACTCTCCTTTTGTTCTATCCCTTATGCAGCTCAAGTGTCCCCGCCGCCAGTACAGACCAACGTGGCCACAGCAGGCGGTAAGTTTCACACTCTTCTAACCCAGTTCCCAGCACTCACAGTGCCCACGTTTTCAGCTAAGGTTGCAAAGCACGGGGTGGAACACTTTATCACCACAAGTGGCCCACCAGTTTTTGCGAAAGCTCGGCACTTGGATGCAGCTAAGCTCTCCATTGCGCGCGAGGAGTTCGCCAACCTGGAAAGGTTGGGCATAATTCACCGCTCGAAGAGCGCCTGGGCCTCCCCGCTGCATATGGTGCCTAAGGCTGACGGCTCGTGGAGACCTTGTGGTGATTACCGCAGGTTAAACAATGCCACAGCACAGGACCGCTACCCAATTCCACATATCCAGGATTTCTCAGTGCACTTAGCGAAGGCGCGCATTTTTTCTAAAATAGACCTGTTCCGCGGTTATCATCAGGTCCCGGATCGACCAGAGGACATTCCCAAAACAGCGGTAATAACCCCGTTCGGACTTTTTGAATTTTTACGCATGCCTTTTGGCCTTAAAGGCGCCGCGCAAACTTTCCAATGAATGATGGATGCCGTGTTGCGCGACCTCCCTTTCGTTTTTGTCTACTTGGACGATATTTTAGTTGCCAGTGCCTCCGAGGAGGAACACGAAAAACACCTCACCACGGTTTTTCAGAGGTTGGGAATGCACGGGTTGATAATCAACCCAGCCAAGTGCCATTTTGGCGTAGCGCAAATCGATTTTTTAGGACACCGCGTCTCCCCAGAGGGAGCAATTCCTCTGCTGGCCAAAGTACGCGCAGTGGTGGAGTTTCCCCAGCCACAAACGGTCAAAGCGTTGCAAGAGTTTTTAGGAATGGTAAATTTTTATAACCGTTTCATACCCCATGCAGCGCAGCTTATGCAACCGTTATACGCCGCGCTTAAAAAGCAGAAGCCCTCCAATGCAATCGAGTGGTCCCCGGAGCGGGAGCGCACATTCACAGAGGTTAAGAATGCACTGGCAGACGCAGCGCTGCTGGCTCACCCAGACCCATCAGCCTGCATAGCACTAACCACCGACGCGTCAGATGTGGCCATAGGGGCCGTGGTAGAGCAGCAAGTTGCCGGGGTTTGGCAACCGCTCGCTTTTTTCAGCAGGTCCTTGCGCGATGCTGAGCGGAAATACAACGCGTTTGACAGGGAGCTGCTAGCGCTCCACCTGGCCATTCACCATTTCCAGTTCTGGCTGGAGGGGCGACATTTCATCGCGTTTGTCGACCACAAACCGCTCATTTTTGCAATGTCCAAAATTTCAGAACCGTGGTCAGGACGGCAGCAGAGACAGCTGGCCGCAATTTCGGAATTTACCACCGATATTCAGCACGTAGCCGGTAAGCTCAACATAGTAGCGGACTGTCTCTCACGCGCGGTAACAGTGCCTGTCCGCGCGGAAGCGGGTTGTACTACCGCAGACGCGGGGCGGGGTAACAGCGCGGACGCGCACGCGGCCCCTGTTCACGTGGGGATAGATTATGCAGCCATGGCAGCGGAGCAGAGCGGAGACGCAGATGTGCGCGCACTCCTGTCTGGACCAACAGGGTTAAGGCTGGAGAGCAAAAGTTTACAAACCGGTTCACCCCCTCTAATCTGCGACGTATCCACCGGGCGACCGCGCCCAGTGGTACCGGCCGCGTGGCGCCGTCGCGTTTTTGATGCGGTGCACTCCCTGGCACACCCGGGAGTACGCGCTTCGGTGAAAATGGTAGCGGAGAAGTTTGTTTGGCCGAGCCTGCGCAAGCCCGTGAAAGAGTGGGCGAAAGCCTGCATGGCTTGCCAGCGGGCCAAAGTCCACAGGCACATGAAGGCCCCTTTAGAACCGTTCCACATTCCGGCTAAGAGATTCGATCATGTGCACGTAGACCTAGTGGGCCCCCTGCCGCCGTCACAAGGGTTCACACATCTCTTGACAATGGTGGACCGAACCACACGTTGGCCGGAAGTGGTCCCGTTAACGTCGACCACAGCGGCAGAGGTGGCTCGCGCTTTTTTAACAGCCTGCGTAGCACGGTTCGGGGTTCCGTCGGATATTATGTCCGATAGGGGACCTCAATTTGTGTCGGAGCTGTGGTCAGCAATGGCCAGCGGCTTAGGAGCGGCAGTCCACCGCACTACCGCTTATCACCCACAGGCCAACGGTTTATGCGAGCGTTTTCACAGGTCTTTGAAGGCAGCCCTCAGAGCGTCGCTCACGGATGCAGATTGGGTAAACAAACTACCATGGGTTTTATTGGGGTTGCGTTCGGCACCCAAAGAGGACTTAGATGCCTCACCCGCAGAATTGGTTTTTGCGCAACCTCTCAGGCTGCCCGGCGAGTTCCTACCAGCCCATGCAGCACCAGGGCGCCCCCCGGTGCGGGGACCTCTGATTGGCACGGGAGCAGAAATGCTCCCGGGCCCCGCTCATCACACTTTTCCGCGTGTTTTTGTTCCCAAGGCTTTACAAAACACTGAATTTGTTTTTGTCAGGCACGACGCTCAGCGACACAGTCTCCGCCCACCATATGACGGTCCATTTCGAGTGCTGGAAACCGGGGAGAAATATTTTGTGCTAGATTTGGGGGGCAGGAAAGAAACAATCAGTATTGATAGATTAAAGCCTGCCTTTGTGTTGCATGACGAATCTGTACGACCGGCGAGGATGCCTCGACGCGGCAGACCACCCAGGGAACGGCCCCTGGAGCCCCCGCAGGGGACAAATAACCTTTCTCCCCCTCATTCCACAGATTCGCCGCAAGACGGCACAACACAGGCTGTGAAACTTGCGTACAGCAAGTTTGGGAGGAGGTTGAAGCCCAGACTACTGGCAGAGTGATGTGTGTTTCGATCAAACTTTGTAGGCCGTGCTGTAAATTCCGCAGGTGGGGGGTGACATATGCTGTATTGCCATTAGGATACGGTTATCGGGTGTGTCCATTCTTTGGCGTTTGGGGGGGAGTGATGTAGCGCCCATAATGGTAACATTATGTAGCTCACATATTTCACTGCAGAGACCCAAGCATAGAAGGACTTTAAGCTTGCGGTGTGTATTGACATCACGCCTCAGATGGACAATGAGTCTGGACCACCTGCGGACTTGGGAGGAAGTCAGAGGATCTGGAGCGAGAGCCTGAAAGGACTGTCTGACCTCCTGGGGTCAGACAGAAGAGCAAAGAGGACTTTGAAGCGATTAAGTGTAAATAGAAGGATTTGACTTGATTGTGTGATTCTGTGTTTGATGTGTGGGTATAAATGTATGTGGGTTTACCGCAGCTCTTCCTCTTTTTTCCTGACTGAGAGAGAGAGAGCTGGGGACTTGAGATGAATAAACCATACTGAGAAATTATCCAGTCTCATCATTTCATGATCCCCACAAATGTACTTTACTGATGGCGACGAGGGGAAACATGGATCTTCTGGAGGAAAATACAATGTTTTTCCTGAAGATGGACACGCACCTGGAAGAGTGTCTGGCTCTCTGGCCAGAGAGTGTGTCAACTAGGCGGATCAGGTTTTGCCAGCACTGACAGTGAGTGGGGGAGTCGGCCCAGCAGTTTGTCACCAACTTCCGCTGCTTGGCTAGTAAGTGTGAGTTTGGACACTTGGAAGTCAAGCTGGTGCAAGACAAGTTGGCGGACCACACTACAAATACAAAGCTGCAAGAGAAACTGTTCACAGTGCTGGACGGCCTGAAGCTGGCGAAAGCACGGAGATAGCCTCCCAGCTAGAGCTAGAAGAAGCTGCTCAGTTAGCATCGCAGCTAGAGGGCCCTGTCCCTCTCCCCCCACAATCAACTCCGCGGTGCAGATGTTTGCCCTGGTTGGTGAACCTATCAACAACATGTCTTCTCAGGTGGGCCCTGAGAACTGGTCAGGACTGCTGAGTGACAGATGCTCCAAGACCAGCAGAAACATCACCTTTGCAGTGCAATATGGTGGCAGAACAATCCCAGCATTCCGGTTCCAGGTGACACACAGTGGCAATAAGGTTTTATGGTGGGATTTGTTCTGTGAATTTGGCCTCTCCATCACAGACCCCATTCTGACTGATGATGGTCCAGGCCCATTGTACTCAGATGTGGATGCAGCCACTCCCTGACTCGCACCACATGCTGAACAGAACCCAGCAGAACCAGAGTAGCCACAAGAGCCCCAGCCCGCAGCCACACGGTACCCAGAGCCGGTCCTCGCATGGCGCAAGCATTCTCGAGCTGCAGTCTCATCGCAAGAGGGAGAGTATGATTTCCCAGATGTGGGTACAGCCGAAGATCAGAACACAGAGAAAGAACACAGCACGGAGAGAAAGCACAAACCAGACTTGCCTCTGATCCTCGCCCGGCATGAGTCTCAAGGAGCTGCCGTGGATCCACAGGAGATGGAGTTCGTGGAGAAATGGGAACCCTGGTGAACAACAACAACCTGATGCGTGTCCCGTCGCTGATGGTGGCAGCATATTGGTGTGACCACAGCCAGCACATCTCATCTCATGTCCTCGCCTGGCATTGGCATCGGGAAGCCGTCACAGTGTGGTGGGTGGAGAGTTCGTGGCCCAGCGGGACCAGCGGAGCGGAGCTGAGAATGTGTCCTGCCACCGGAATGGGTGGTATGCCGCCACGGCAGCAGCCAGACAGATAGATAGATAGATACATACTTTATTTCGAACAAAAAAGTAAAACAAAAACAAAACAAATGACAAATGCAATAAAGTAACAGTATATGTCATATCCGGCTCTAGGGAGCCGGGCAATCAGAGCCAGGGACAAGCCAGTGAGTCGAGATGGTTTATTTTGGGTAAGGGATAAGGGATGAGGAGAGCACAGATACTCATGCAGAGGTACACTCACAGGTTGCACAGCGCAGAGGTAAGCAGCTCGTACCGGACGTGGGGGTAGCAAGACGTACATCCTCACAGCGGGATACAAACACAGGAATGCTGCAAGGGGAGTTGAGGCTGACACCAGACGAAGGGGCTTCAGCCTAGCAGTGCTTATGTCGCAGCCCCGAGTCATCGAGGCTGCTCCTATTTATCCTCATTGGCAGCGCCCCAGCTGATGAAGACTAATTGGCCCCAGCCGTCCATAATGCTGCCAGCTGGGGGCCAGCTGAGACGCTGCTCAATGGGAGGCAGGGATGAGGGAAAACATGGGCTCAGTGCCGAGACGGCATCTCAACCCATGGTGACAGAGCCCCTCCCTCAAGGTCGGGCTCCTGAACGACCAGGAACATCCCAGCCCCCCCCCCCCCCCCACCTAGGGTGGGAGGAAGGGAGGCGGACCGGAGGGGAAGAAGCCAAGGGAAGGACAACACCAATGGGGCAATGTAGGGTAGCGGGAAAGAAAAACCCAAATACAATACTGACAACAGAACAATTAACCCAGGTACAGATGGGGAGAAGAACTGGGTCAGCACGCCGGTTACATACTACCCAGAGAGTACCAACCATGCGTGACCCAGAGCAAGAAAAAAAAAAAAGAACCACCAAAAAGGTACAGGGCAAAAAATGCTGAGTATGGTCAAATAAAGGGAAAACACAATACACAGCACCAATATAAGTACATACACACAGTCACCAAGAAAAGTGAGGGTGACTGGAACAAATGGACAATTACAGAGCATGGTGTTACGGAAAACAAGGCACATGACTCTATAATGAACCAACAGGGCATAAAAAAGAAATACTGAGTGCAGGCAAAGAAAAACCCACACACATGAATATATAAATACCCACAGTCACCTAAAGAAATGAAAGTGACTGGAATGAATGGGCAACTGCAGAGTATGGTCTGAAAGGGAACAAAACATAACTCTACAATGCAAAAACGAGACTAAAAACATGGTACAAAAAATAAAATGCTGGGTACGAGGGAAGGAAAACGCACAGCACTATAAATACACATCCACCAACAGGACAGACATTACACCCAAGTGACCTTAATAACGATAAAAGAAAAAGTGACACCCGAGGTGTATGGCAGGCAGAGTCCAAAAATAGCCGAGATGGCTCCGGAGATCTCCCCGCCCATTGTCCAGCTGGCGAATCAGGGGAAGAGAAATGTTCGGACGGCGAACTCTGGACCCAGATCCCAGGAATCCAGTCCAACGGCTGCCGAACCAGGCCGCCCAAAGGCAAACACAGACCAGTGGGGGGAAACCAGATCGCCGAACCGAAAGTTTTGCGGGTCGGGTCGTCGACCCGCATCACTCAACCACCAGGACCGTTGAGACGGACGAAGGGTCAGAGCGGATCCCGGTGGAAGAGGCTCAGGGGAGAGCCGATGACGAGGGCGGCGGGCCTCAGGGAAACGGCCACCTCCTCACCGGACCTGGACAACACTGGGGCAGCACCCACGTCGGACCCCGATCGGGCCTCAGGCGAACCCACGTTGGACCCCGATTGGGTCTCGGGCGAACCCACGTTGGACACTGCACCAGAACCGACCTCCAACGTTGAACCCGGACCCTCCAGCACCACGAGGAACAGCAACTCCTCGCCGGTGACCCTGGAAGAAGGCTCAGAAGAGAAAACAGAACCGGGATCAGGATCACCGGCAGCGCCAGAACCCGGCGAGACGAGCTCAGACGCAGCGGGCGGCTGCACCCTGCTCGTCTCCCCTGGAGATAGGCTGAAGTGCTCAAAGATAAAAAGAGAGAAAAGAAAGGAGAGCACTCGCCTGATCTCGGGTTCTGACGCCGTCCAGGACTGCGAAGATCCAGGATCCGTCGTCAGGAGGTCGTTGTCAGGCTCCCATCTAGCCGCGTCGGGCCCCGCAGCCAGCACGATGGTCAGCGCAGCTTGAGATCCCTCCAGCTCAGGTAACCCCGCCGACGACCCACTCGGCGTGAAGCCAGAAGAATCTCGTCCCGCTGGACCGAACCGCTCCTCCGTGGAGACCCAGGGACGCTCAGTCGTCAGCGTAGACTCCACGCAGCAGTCAGTCCCCCTCCTCCGTCCGCAATGTAGCTGCGGAACCACAGGCCCTCTCCATATCCCACCACGTTGACCCGGAGCCGGGGACCGCTCGGCGGAGAGAGACACAGAGGATGCGGGATTAGGAAAACAGGTTACAGCAGGTGGGGAGAGTTCAGGGAGCTGCGAACCCTGAACTTCTCCTCCAGGGATGTGACAGAGCAAATCATTAAGCAGGTGTGAAAAAACAATGACTTGCCTGCCCCCTGGAGGTTGAGTATCGCCTGCTGTAGTGGAATCTGCTTCTTCCTCTCCCCGCCCGGCGATAACGGAGGACCCCCCGGGAATTCGTCTGAGGATCGCTCGCGTTGTCTCCAGCAGAGAGCTCACCAGGCCGGAATTCCAGGCACACACAGCGGTCAGGAAGCGCGTCGAGGAGGAGGGGGAAACAGCCGGGGTGAGCCAGCCCGAATGTCCAGGAATGACAGCGGGGAAACGAGGCTCAGGGGACGAGGCTGTAGAATCTCCACACTGACGAGGCGAAGGGATGACAGCTGCGTGGGAGGAACGGTCCTGACGATGACCCAGAACTGGATCCGGACGAGGTTCGTGCAGAGGTGACTCGGCGATGTGATGACGACTACTCCCAGGGGACGAAGCGAGGGGGAAACCCAGGATTCGCCGCTCCAGATCGAAGATCGAGACGAGGAAGGCGTCGAGCACGGGAAAGCTTCGTAGCCCTGAAGTCCTCACCATCAATCTCACTGCCGCCGCCACATGCCTGAAGGTGGTGACAGGAAACACAGTAGAGCTCGCGACAGCCACTCGACCCCGGACATAACTGCTGTCAGCTGCGGCTCCTTGAAGGGAATCCCGAGTGACGTGGCGCAGGTCGGGGGAAGTCCTCTGGTTGGCGCGAACTCCCGGACTGGAATGGCGGCAGGAACGGGACTCCGAAGCGGGGAAAGACGTCGCCCACTTCGACTCCCTGCCGGGATTTCCATCCACCCCGTGGAGCTTCTCTCGCTGTGTACCTGCAGCGTCTATCCTGGCACTGTCCTCCAGATGGTACAGAGAGTGAGGGTGACAGTCCAGGAGTTCCTCAGCACGGCCCGGATGCCAGCGTCTCGCGTTGGAGGCGTCGTGCAGGGTGAAGAACGTCCCGTCGACAGCCTCCGAGATGGACCTCAGCTCGTCGCCCTGGCGCCGGAAGTGACTCCTGGGAAACGGCATGCTAGCAGCGCTGACACCCGGACAGAAAGGTACATTTCCACGGCGACTCACGGCCGCCGGCAACTCTTCTGGCTGCGACATACTGTCCTATCCGGCTCTAGGGAGCCGGGCAATCAGAGCCAGGGACAAGCCAGTGAGTCGAGATGGTTTATTTTGGGTAAGGGATAAGGGATGAGGAGAGCACAGATACTCATGCAGAGGTACACTCACAGGTTGCACAGCGCAGAGGTAAGCAGCTCGTACCGGACGTGGGGGTAGCAAGACGTACATCCTCACAGCGGGATACAAACACAGGAATGCTGCAAGGGGAGTTGAGGCTGACACCAGACGAAGGGGCTTCAGCCTAGCAGTGCTTATGTCGCAGCCCCGAGTCATCGAGGCTGCTCCTATTTATCCTCATTGGCAGCGCCCCAGCTGATGAAGACTAATTGGCCCCAGCCGTCCATAATGCTGCCAGCTGGGGGCCAGCTGAGACGCTGCTCAATGGGAGGCAGGGATGAGGGAAAACATGGGCTCAGTGCCGAGACGGCATCTCAACCCATGGTGACAGTATACAGTGTTCGAAAGGGAGAAGGAAGAAGTGAACACTTATTAATTCCAACTTCTCTTTTTCATAAATACACCCATGTGAATTATATACAAATCACCACATTTAAGACCCCAAGTAAACAATTAACTGTATTTTGTACATATCAACATTAACACCCATCCATCCTAACATACATTGATGTCCATACATCAAAACCAGCCTCAAACAACACAGATATACACAGTACTGTCCCACCCACCATTCCATAGTGTCCCAGAGTGAGCATAGTGAATCGTACATATAAATACTACCCTTCTAACATATATCCTTTCAGCAAATAATGTTTATACTTCTTTTTGAATTGATTTCTGTTTGTACATAGTTTCAGTTCCGGCTCCAGACTGTTCCACAAATCCACCCCGCAGACAGATATGCACATACTTTTCTTGGTTGTTCGTATCTTGGGTTTTGTAAAGTTTAAGTCTCCTCTCAAATTATAATCATTGTCTCCTTTTTTTTAAAAATATTTTTTTGTATATTAGTTGGGAGCTGATTATTAATTGCCCTGTACATGACTTGTGCTGTCTTAAATTTAACTAAATCGATGAACTTTATGACATGTGACTTTGAAAACAATGAATTAATATGGTCTCTATATCCTACATTATTTATTATCCTTATAGCTCTTTTTTGTAATGTGCATATTGATTGTAGGTTGGTCTTGTAGGTGTTTCCCCAGACTTCTACACAGTAGTTAACCTCTTGCACTCTGGTGTACCGGGGGCGGGCACGTCTCTGCGTCCTAGAGTGCACGAGGGCGCACGAGTGCGCATGAGGGCGCTGCGTCCTACAGCGCACTGAAAAAAAAAGCTGCATTTCCGTTCTTCCACTACAGCCACAGCCGGGAACAGATTAGATATGATTGACCTCTCATTCGACTAATAAGAGCCTTGAATTGGGTTTCTGAAACCTTGAAGAACCAATGACTGAAAACCTAGCAAGAAAGACCCGCCTACCAATGGCTGCGAATGCAGCGAGCCAATTGAAGCACAGAAGTTCGAAAGCTGTTTTGTGTAAGGCTGGGTGAAGAGAGACTGACTGCTGCAGCAGATGAAAAAAGGACCCGCAGGAAGAACCGCCACAGACCCAGCAGCACGGAGACCACCCACAAGTGCGACCTGTGTGACAGGGACTGTCATTCGCGCATCAGCCTGTTGAGCCACAGGCGGTGCTGTCCCAGCAGAGTAGACGTTTAGGATTCTCTTCCATGGTCATCATAGACCGTCCACATGCTGTTGTGAACAGGTAAGTGTTATAAGCTAAATTATTCTTTATCCCTGAAAATTGTAATCAAAAATGACTTTTGACCGATTGGTAAATTACAACTGTGCGGCGCACGAAGTCCGAAGTCCGTGCGCCGTGGTACACGGTTCGTGCGCTGCGTCCGGACCGTGAACGCTCCCCCCCCCGCTACTCTTCTGTAGTGAGGGGGGGGGGGGCGGTGACCGCGGGGACTGTGCACCGCGGTCGCCACATCGCCACATGACTATTCCGTCATGTAGCGATGGCCGATGTCCGTCCTCTGTAGCGGGGATGGGGGGATGGGGGGGTGGGAGTTGTTATCTTCTACATTACAAATATTTTAGAATAATTTTTAGTGCATTGTAGGTTATTTTTTCTTGTAAAAAAAAGCCACACATTTTTTACGTGGCATGCTTCTTTGTGTGTGGGGGCTTGTTTGTTCATTCATTCATGAATGAATGGATAAACACCCCCCTCCACACACACACACCCCCACACACACACAGCCCTGAGTCACCTTTCAATAGAGCCCAAGATGAAGCTTCTATATTGAATCATTCAAAAGTTACAGATGTTTTTCCAAACTGTGCCATTTGGCACAATTTGGCACAGTTCAAAAACGCCTGGGAAATACCTGAGAACAAAGCTGTGTAATATTTTCATTTTTTGTGATATTGTTACAAAATTTTGACCTCAGCTGGATAAGACTTGGTTCTACATTTCTGTTGCATTTTCCAGCCCGGATCTGAAGCTGTGTGTTATTTGCAAGCATTTGTATCCAAAAAAAACACCCAGGCGAAATTTATTTTCTTCAAGTTCAGGATGTTTAGATGACTGTTACTCAGTGGCCGGAGCACTTAGAGAGATTATGACTGTTTTGCCAAAAAAATTCAAAGTGTTTCCTTTTAAATGAGACCAACCCCATGAAGATGCTGCAAAGGGTTGAAGAACAGCTTTTGATTTACTTTGGGCATGTTATTTTTTGGCGTTTTTAGGGAAATTGACCAGAGTGCAAGGGGTTAAGATAAGGTAGAAACAGTGAATTGTATAGTAAGAACAATGATTTATAGTCCAAGATGTGTCTTGTCTTCCCCAGTATCCCTATACATTTTGCCAACTTGGCCCGGATGTGACTGATGTGAGGTTTCCAGCAGATTTTATTGTCTAGCGTCACCCCCAGAAACTTATTTTCCTGTACTGTTTCTATTCTGGTATCATCTATCGTTACCATTATTTCATGATTTATTTTATAATTTCCAAACAACATAATCTTTGGGGTTTTTTTCAGATTTAGAGATAATTTATTTTTGTTGAACCACTGCGTTAACCTTTTCATTTCAGTTGTGACCACCTCTAAAACCTGCTGCAAATTCTCACCAGTGCAAAGGATATTTGTGTCATCCGCAAACAAAATAAATTTCAGAATTTTTGATATTTGGCATATGTCATTTATATACAAAATAAAGAGTTTGGGTCCCAAAACTGACCCCTGGGGCACACCACAAGTGATGTCCATGAAGGGTGATTTGTGCTCGCCAATTTGTACAAATTGTTGTCTGTTACTTAAATAACTTTCCACCCAACTCAGTCGGACCCCTCTTATCCCATACCTTTCCAGTTTCCTTAGTAATATTCTGTGGTCAATGGTGTCAAAAGCTTTCTTTAAATCTATAAATACTCCTACAGCAAACTTTTTTTTATCTATACAACTAGTAATTTCTTCAATAAGTTCAATCAGTGCCAAAGATGTAGATTTATCTGCTCTAAAACCATACTGGCTGTCTGTAAGGAGGTTGTGTTTTTCAATGAAATCATCCAGTCTCTTAGTGAAGATTTTTTCAAGTATTTTGGAGAATTGTGAGAGTAAAGAGACTGGCCTGTAATTTGTGAAACAATGACTGTCTCCTGTTTTATATAGAGGTATTACTTTTGCTAATTTCATTTTGTTTGGAAATTTACCAGTTTGAAATGACAGGTTACAGATGTGGGTGAGTGGCTTAACAATTCCTTCAATTACTTTTTTCACTATTGTCATGTCAATTTCATTCCAGTCCATTGATTTTTTGTTCTTAAATTTACTCACAGTCTCGATAATTTCCTTTTCAGTAACTGCACCCAAAAAGATTGTTTGGATTTCTATCTTCTATTTCATTTACAGAACCACTGTTGTTTGTTTCTGTTGTCACTATTGATTTTGTTAATTCAGAACCAACGTTTACAAAAAATTTATTGAAACCACTGACCACATCCTCCATATTATTTATCAAATTGCCATTTTCAATAAAACATTCTGGATAATTAGCATTCTTAGGTCGATTACTAATAATCTCAATGAGTACTTGCCATATTCCTCTTAAGTTATTTTTATTATCCTCTAATATTCTGTTGTAGTATTCTTTCTTACAGGTCCTCATTATATTAGTAAGCTTATATTTATCCATCCATCCATCCATCCATCTTCTACCGCTTTTCCGGAGGTCCGGGTCACGGAGGCAGCAGTTCAAGCAGAGAAGCCCAGACTTCCCTCTCCCCAGCCACCTGCTCCAGCTTTTCAGAGAGGATACCAAGGCATTCCCAGACCAGCTGGGAGACATAGTCTCTCCACCGAGTCCTGGGTCTGCCCCGGCGTCTCCTCCCAGTGGGACGTGCCTGAAACACCTCAAGTGGGAGGCGTCCATGAGGCATCCTAATCAGATGCCCATACCACTTCAACTGACTCCTTTCAATGTGGAGGAGCAGCGGTTCTACTCCGAGCCTCTCCCGGATGACTGAGCTCCTCACCCTATCTCTGAGGGTGAGTCCAACAATCCTAGGGAGAAAGCTCATTTCGGCCGCTTGTATCCGCAATCTTGTTCTTTCAGTCATTACCCAAAGCTCGTGACCATAGGTGAGAGTAGGAACGTAGATTGACTGGTAAATCGTCAGCTTTGCCTTAGAACTAAGCTCCCTCTTCACCATAACAGACCGGTACAACGTCCGCACCACTGCAGATGCTGCTCCAAATCCTCTGTCAATCTCTCACTCCATTTTCCCCCTCACTCCTGAACAAGACCCCAAGATACTTAAACTCCTCCACTTGGGGCAGGAGCTTGTCCCCAACCCAGAGAGGACAATCCACCTTTTTCCGGCTGAGGACCATGGACTCGGACTTGGAGGTGCTGATTCTCATCCCAGCCGCTTCACACTCAGCGGCAAACCGTCCCAGCAAGAGCTGTAGGTCATTGCTGGATGAAGCCAACAGGACAACATCATCTGCAAACAACAGAGATGAGATCCTGTGGTCACCAAGCATGACACCCTCCATTCCCTGGCTGTGCCTAGAAATCCTGTCCATAAAAATTATGAACAGGATTGGTGACAAAGGGCAGCCCTGGCGGAGTCCAACTCTCACTGGGAATGACTCCGACCTAGTGTTGGCAATACGAACCAAACTCTCACAACGGTCGTACAGAGACCGAATAGCTCGTAACAACAAGCCCGATACCCCATACTCCCGAAGCACCCCCCACAAAAAACCACGAGGGACACGGTCAAATGCCTTCTCCAAGTCCACAAAACACATGTAAACTGGTTGGGCAAACTCCCACGAACCCTCAAGAATTCTCGAGAGGGTAAAGAGCTGGTCTGATGTGCCACGGCCAGGACGAAAACCACATTGCTCCTCCTGAATCCGAGGTTCGACCAACAGCCGGACTCTCCTCTCCAGTACCTTGGCATAGACCTTCCCAGGGAGGCTGAGGAGGGTGATCCCTCTAAAGTTGGAGCACACCCTCCGGTCCCCTTTTTTGAAGAGAGGAATCACCACCCCGGTTTGCCATGCCAAAGGCACTGCCCCCAACCTCCACGCAATGTTGCAGAGGCGTATCAACCATGACAGCCCACCAACATCCAGGGCCTTGAGGGACTCAGGGCGAATCTCATCCACCCCTGGGGCCCGGCCACCAAGGAGATTTTTAAGCACCTTGGCGACCTCAGCGCCTGTGATAGGCGAGTCATCCCCCTCATCCCCAAACCCTGCTTCCTCTGTGGAAGGCGTATCAGTGGGATTGAGGAGATCCTCGAAGTATTCCTTCCACCGCCTGACGATATCCCCAGTCGAAGTCAACAGTGTCCCATCCGCACCATACACAGTGTGGACAGGGAGCTGCTTTCCCCTCCTGAGCCGCCGGATAGTTTGCCAGAATCTCTTCGAGGTCGACCGAAAGTCTTGTTCAATGGCCTCAACGAACTCCTCCCATACCCGGGTTTTTGCTTCAGCAACCACCCGAGCTGCACTCCTCTTGGCCTGCCGGTACACCTCAGCTGCTTCGGGAGTCCCACAAGCCAACCAAGCTTGATAGGACTCCTTCTTCAGTTTAATGGCCCCCCTCACCACTGGTGTCCACCACTTGGTTCGGGGGTTGCCACCACAAGAGGCACCAACCACCTTGCGGCCGCAGCTCTGGGCCGCCGCTTCAACAACAGAGGTGGAGAACATGGCCCATTCAGACTCCATGTCTCCAGACTCCCTCAGAATGTGGTTGAAGTTCTTCTGGAGGTGGGAGTTGAAGACCTCCCGGACAGGGGCCTCAGCCAGACACTCCCAGCACACCCTCACTATACGTTTGGGTCTACCAGGTCTGAATGGCTTCCTCCCCTGCCATCGGATCCAACTCACCACCAGGTGGTGATCAGTTGACAGCTCTGCACCTCTCTTTACCCGGGTGTCCAAGACCTATGGTCGCAGGTCTGATGATACAATAACAAAATCGATCATCAACCTGCGACCTAGGGTGTCCTGGTGCCAGGTGCACATATGGACACCCTTATGCTTGAACATGGTATTCGTTATGGACAAACTGTGGTTAGCACAGAAGTCCAATAACTGAACACCACTCGGGTTCAGATCGGGCAGGCCGTTCCTCCCAATCACCCCCCTCCAGGTTTCACTGTCATTGCCCACATGCGCATTGAAGTCCTCCAGTAGGACAATGTAGTCTTCAAGAGGAGCACCCTCCAGCACCCCAGTCACAGACTCCAAAAAGGGTGGGTACTCTGAAACATCATTTGGTGCATAGGCACAAATGATGGTCAGGACCCGTTTCCCAACCCGAAGGCTCAGGGAAGCAATCCTTTTGTCCACCGGGGAAAACTCAAATATCGAGACAGCAAGGTGGGGGGATACAAGAATACCCACCCCTGCTTGTTGCCTCTCGCCCGGGGCAACTCCAGAAAAGGCCAAGCTCCAGCCCCTCTCCAGGAGACTGGTTCAGGAACCGGAGCTGTGTGTTGAGGTGAGGCCGACTATATCTAGCCGGTATCTCTCAACCTCGTACACCAGCTCAGGCTCCTTCCCCACCAGAGAGGTGACATTCCATGTACTAAAACCCAGTTTAGAAAGCTTGGGATCAGTCCGCCAAGGTCTCCGCCTTTGACCGCCACCTAATCCACTTATTTTTATATCTTTTATATTTGATCTCAGCCTCCACTGTTCTGCACTTAATGAATTGTTTATATAATGTATTCTTCTTTTTACATGCATTTATTAACCACTTGGTGACCCAAGGAATATTTTCTTTTGTTGTCTGTGACTGTATTGTTTTATAGGACAGTTTTTATTGTACAATGATTGAAATATTTGTAAAAAAATATCATATGCTTTATTTATATAATTTTCATCATAAACTATCTTCCAGTCTTGTATTAATAATTCCTTTGTCAGTAAATACATAGATTCTTCGGTTCTTATTCTTTTATATTTAATATTTTTGGTATACTTTTTCTTCCTATAATCACATTGATAGACAACAAAAAT
The DNA here is from genome assembly GCA_020510985.1 of Pholidichthys leucotaenia. Classification (NCBI taxonomy): domain Eukaryota; kingdom Metazoa; phylum Chordata; class Actinopteri; order Cichliformes; family Pholidichthyidae; genus Pholidichthys; species Pholidichthys leucotaenia. Next base: position 191,497,071 of record CM035843.1, on the reverse strand, counting down.
CGGCAGGTGGTCACTGATATCATTCAATAAAAGCCCACTCCTGATATTATTTTCCATAATGTTTGTGAATATGTTATCTATTAGTGTGGCACTGTGTGATGTGATTCTGCTAGGTCCGGTAATTGTTGGATGTAAGCCCATACTGTACATTGTGCTGATAAATTCTTCTGTCAAACTATGTTGTTTTGAATTCATCAGATCTATATTGAAATCCCCACAGATGAACATAACTTTATGAGTTAGTTTTGCATACATTTTTTCCATCCAGTCCTTAAATAAGTCAATGTTTGATCTAGGTGTTCTATATACACAGCTCACTACTATATTCTTCACATTGTTCATACAGATTTCTATTGTAATACATTCAAATAAATCATTCACAGTTACTGACAGATTTTCAACAACCATGTATTGCAAGCGCTTGTCAACATAAATTGCAACTCCTCCTCCTTTTTTAACTTTTCTATTTATATAATTTAATTCATAGCCATCCATGGTAAAATCCACTCCTTTCTCTTCACTGAGCCACGTCTCTGATATTGCCACAATATTGAATGGCTTTTTAAACTGATGTAAATAATCTTTAATGTTATTAAAGTTGGCATAGAGACTTCTCCTGTTGAAGTGGATCATAGAAATATTGAAATCAGATGTGACCATTGTGTTAAACTGTTCATCCGTGTAGTAACTACAGTTATTATTGATGGAGCTAAATAAATTATTATCAGGGTCTATGTTGTATTCTACGTCCTGTGGGTTGAATGAATGAATGAATGAATCTTTTATTTTGGATAGTACAGGTTAAAAGGAACTGAATAGTATAGCAAAAAGGGAAAATAAAATCCAACAAGGTCAAATTAGGCAATAACTCCTCTGATTATACAGTTCAACAAAAGTTATCCGAAATGGGTGATGGCTGAAGCCGCAGCTTATATTGCCCACCCATATTCCATCCAAGAATTCAAAAGAAAAAAACAAAAAACAAAACAAGAGCGATTACAATTCAGAACAAAGCTAAGACCAAGTGTGACAGAAAAAAGTAAAAAAAACTAGGCAACAACACAGCACAGGCTGGATATGACAATCCTTATGTGATTTTACATGTCATCTTGTATATATGTTTGGAGTATTTCTTCCTTTAGTTTTTGCTTAAATTGTCCAAGCGTTGTACATGATTTTAATTCAGGTCCAAAATCGTTCCATAATCTGACTCCTTGCACTGAAACACAGTGTTGCTTGGTGGTAGTTCTCACTGTAGGCTTTTGAAATATACATGATCCTCTGAAGTGATATCGTTTCGCCCTTATTTGGAACAACTTTTGGATATTTGCGGGCAGTGATAAATTCTTCACTTTAAACATTATTATTGCAGTTTTAAAGTCTACCAGATCTTTCAACTTGAGAGCTTTTAGTTTAAGAAAAAGTGGGTTTGTTGGTTCCCTGTAAGCTGCTTTGTTTATTATTCTAATAGCTCTCTTTTGAAGCATAAAGAGTGGATATATGTTTGTTTTATATGTATTTCCCCATGCTTCATTACAATATGTCATGTATGGGAGTATTAATGAATGATACAAGGTGTATAGTGTGGGTTGATTCAGCAAATATTTCACTCTATGTAATATTGCAATTGATTTGGATACTTTACCTTTGATATACCGATAGTTAATATGTGACTTCCAACACAGTTTATTATCAATTATTACTCCAAGAAATTTAGTTTCAGATACCCTTTCAATCTCTACACCATTTACACTGAGTTTAGGTACTGGGTTGTTGTGATGGTTGTTCAAGACTATAAATTTTGTCTTACTTAAATTGAGCGTTAATTTGTTTGAGTCAAACCACAGTTTAAGCTTTCCTAATTCCTTTCCGAGTGTATCCAGAAGTTGTTCCAAATTGTTTCCACTGCATAATAAATTAGTGTCATCGGCAAACAATATTAAGTCCATTTTTTCGGAAACTTTACATATATCATTTATATACATATTGAATAGTAATGGCCCCAAAACTGAACCCTGTGGGACTTCACAAGTAACCTTCAGTAACTGTGAGTTTTTGTTACTAACACATACATACTGAAATCTATTCTTTAAGTAACTACTTAACCAGGACAGTGCTACCCCTCTAATACCACAATTTTGTAGTTTCTTTAATAAATTATGATCCACTGTATCAAATGCTTTTTTAAGATCCAGGAATACTCCAACTGAATACTCTTTATTTTCAATGGCTGTTGATATTTTTTCTATAAATTCCATTAGAGCATATGCAGTTGTCCTCTTGTGTCTGAACCCATATTGCTGCTCACACAGTAAATTATTCTTCAGTTTGAAGTTGTCAATTCTCTCATAGAATATTTTTTCAAGTGTCTTGGAAAATTGCGGTAATAGTGAAATTGGTCTATAGTTTGAGAATTCCCCTCTGTCACCCGTCTTGTATATCGGAATTACTTTAGCTATTTTCATTGCATTGGGAAATATACCTGTTTGGAGAGACAGGTTATAGATATACGTCAGTGGTTTTACTAGGCATTCAATAATAGTTTTGACTAAGAGCATGTCAATACCATCACAGTCCGTAGATGTTTTTTCTTTTAAACGATTTGACAATTTCAATGACCTCTCTTTCGTCTGTGTTCTTTATGAAAATGGAGTCTTTTATAGCAGTGTTATTGCATATTGTATCACCTGTAGGCACCGTAGTGGGTATTTCTCGAGCCAAATTAGGACCAATGTTAACAAAAAAGTTGTTAAATTCATCTGCAGGTGAAGCTACATTCACACTCTGAGTCGTTTTATTATTTTTTGGAATATTAGTTGGGTTGCTTGTATTTCTGCTTTTATTTCCAAGGATACTGTTGAGTATTGTCCAAGTATTTTTAATATTGTCTTTGTTTTTCTCCAGTTCTTTACTGTAATAGTCTCTTTTACTACATCTTATTATATATGTTAACTTATTTTTGTATGTTTTATACCGCTGCTCTGCTTCTTTTGTCCTTTTCTTTAGGAAAGCTTTATATAGTAAATTTTTCTTTTTACACGCCTTTTGTAGTCCTTTGGTTAACCATGGCTTATCGGCAAATTTCTGTTTAAGCTTTTTTTTAACTAATGGACAGTTTTTTTTCATAAAGAGTGGTTACAATGTTTATAAATGTGTCATAGGCTTCATTTACATCTGATACATAGACTTCTGTCCAGTCTTGCTTCAGCAAGTCCTCTTTAAAAGAACTGATTGCATTTAGTGATTTGTATCTGAACGATTTTGAATTTTTTTCTGTATAGGCCCCCGTGTGGCCATGGATAAGTGCAAAGGTTGGCAAGTGGTCACTTATATCATTTATCAATAATCCACTTTCTATTTTCTTATCAATAACATTGACAAACAGGTTGTCAATAAGTGTAGCAGTGTGAGCTGTGATTCTACTGGGATGTGTTATTGTGGGATATAGACTCATGCTGTACATAGAGTTCATGAACTCTGTAATTACATTTTGTTTATGTGGATTCAGTAAATCAATATTGAAATCTCCACAAATTGCTACCATTTTCTTACTAGTAATATTATTGTACAGCTCGACTAATTTATCTCTGAATGTCTCAAAGCAAGTTCCCGGCGTTCTATATCGGCGGTGGCCTCCGTCGGTCTATGATGACCATGGAAGAGAATCCTAAACGTCTACTCTGCTGGAACAGGCCGATGCGCACCGGTGTTCTACCTTCCAGTGTTGGTCGTTGGTAGGATTCAAGCCTGGGCAGGAAGATATGGAGGACAAGATGTTACCCATGTAGCATGTCCCCCCTCTCCACGTCACTGATGAATCCAAAGGAACAGCAGGGCTGCTATAGTTTGGCACCAGCGCCGTTGCAGGAGCTGCCAGAACGATGTTGAGCACAACAGAGAACTGCCTTAGGGGCTCCGACTCCGGATTTTTCCTCAGGGTTGACTCCCGAAGCCTTTCCCGTGACCGGGTGTGCCGCAAGGCAGCAGAGGTTTGAAATCAGGGTTTACCTTCCTCTAGATGGGCTACCTTCACAGGTTGACGAGCCACTATCTACCCGAAGCATCTGGTTTTAAGGCGCCAGAGATCCGCCCTCGCCCCTTCTCCTATTAGTAAAAGCAGTTCCGCCGGGCTTAGAGACTAAACCACACGGGCAGGCTAGGAGTTGGACTTAGTTGTCAGAGGCTTTTCGAGACGCATGCCGTAAGGAGTATTTTATGAGCACTGGGAGCTTAACCCCAGTGCCGCTCCTGGCTATGACAACCTTGGAACCGGCGTTCTATATATACAACTTATAATTAGATTTTTTGTTTTATCTTGGTCAATCTCAACAGTAACACATTCCAAGATCCCTGGCAGTGCAAAGGACATTCCATTTACAAGCTTACACCTATACAGGTCATCAATATACAGTGCAACACCACCACCCTTTTTTTGAGATCTGTTAATATGAAACATCTGGTATCCCTCTATTGCCATCAGGGGAGCCTGCTCTTCAGTAAGCCAGGTTTCAGAGACTGCAATAACTGTAAATTTTCTGTCTAGCTGTTTTAAATAGTCCTGAATCTGTGGAAAGTTTTTGTTAAGACTTCTGCTGTTGAAGTGTATTATTGATAATTTACCATCTAGTTGCACTTGACTTTTGAATTGCTTTTCAGTGTAATATTCACAGTGGTTATGAATATTATTGAAAAAGTGGTTATCAGGCTCAATATCATTCTCCATCTCTTGTGGTTTATGTTCAGCATAATGGCATATTTTCAGAGTTTGAATTTCCTCACTCTGTGTCAAATGACTTCCTCCAGCTGGGGATAATTGATGTCTACTCAAGTCAGTCATAAGTTTTTGTTAGTTTTGCTTATTTTTTTTAAAGTACTTTGGCATGGTGTATCAAAAGAACTATTCTTATCGTGTGTGTGAATATGGATTATCATTGACTCATGATTTTCTTAATCAGTGTTCATCTGTATTTATCTAAGTCAGTAGCATCTCTGATCATTATACTCTTTGCTTGCTCAGGTGTTCCATTTAGTTTAATCCAAATTCTACAATTTCTTGTCCAGGTTGCCTGTATCTTATTTTGCCTTTTCAGCATCCGTGCTTGCCGTGCTATTTCAGCGTTTGTTTTTGTCAGGTGTTCATTTAGATAAACTTGTGTTCCCTGTAGCTTTCTGGCCTGCCTCAGTATGTCATTCTTTACCCTTCTGTTCACAAAGCGCATCACAATTGATTTCTTTGTTTGGTTATCTTTCTTCGGTAAAGCATAACAGGCTGAAATTGCATTCGCTTCTACCTTAATATCTCTACTATCAAGGAACTGAAGCACCTGGTTTTCTAGTGAGACTGATTCACTCATGGGAGCGTCCTCACCTCTCAGTCCTGTTGTGGCATGGGCGTATGACTGATATTTGATGTCTAGTCCGCTTATAACTAGGTCATCCATACGAGAACCTTGTTCAAGATCCTCGACGCGTTGCTCCAAGCCCTTAATTTTTTTGTCTTTTTCCTGAATTGTTAATTGTAGGGCTCGTACATCTTCCATTAGGCCTATTATTTTGGCCTGCTGGCTAACCATTTTGGCCAATTCTTCTGTCACGAAGTTCAGAGTTTTTTTTTATCTCTTCCATTTCCTCCTTCTTTGGTGGCATTTTACTGACCTGTGGATAGTAAAAACAATGAATACAGCTGGGCCTCAGCTCCGCTGCTGGTCCCTCTGCTCACCGCTGTCGCAACCGAGCTCCTGTACAGCTCCTCCACCGGGTCACGCCGCACACCGCCGGTGCAGCCGAGCTCCGCTGGGGTCACGATAGATACTCCGCTGATCACCGCCGCCTGCCGCCGTCTGCCTGGGTGGCACCTCCGCTAGGCCCCGTCACCAACCGCCGTCAGTCTGGTAGTTCCTCAGCTGGGCCTCGCAACTGGGCTCCGACTCAGGCTATTGTTTTGCTGGGTCCAGGTGGTCCCCGTCTCTCACCAATGCCGCGCCCGAGCTCCGATCCAGCTCGCGCCCAACTGCCGCCTCGGTTAGTTCCTCCGGTAAGCCCTCACCGGGGACTGAGTCGCTTCGTGTCGGAGTTAGGTGGCGCACTGGGGCCAGCGTTAAGCTAACTAGCATTAGCTTAGCAATCGCTTCGGGTAGAGCGCAGCAGTTCTACCCGATTAAAGGGGTATTCCAACGGTATTCTGACGGAGGTGGAAATTCAGCCCGTGGGTGTCCGTCACAAGCGCCGATCGCTGTTGGTTAGGTACTTTTAATGGGAAAATCAGCGACTTTGTCTCAGCGCTGAAAAAGTGTGACCATCCCGGTCGCCATCTTGTTTTATCCGTTGGGTTGTGATCCGTATAGTCAAAAACTTTCAGTTCCTGTTGTTCCTGTTTGTTAATCTTTTGTTTCATGTTATTAAATGTCTTGTTGCAGATGAGTATATCCCTTCAGTGTCCTACAATTATCTCTTGTTGCTGTCGACTCCAGTTCATAATATTCATTGATATTTGTCCAGTTCCATAATATTACGGATGTTAATGACCTTGGCTTCTTCAGGTGATCCATTTAATTTGATGTATATTTTACAGTTTGATGTCCAGGTGTTTTGAATCTTTTCTGCTTTCTCAGGTATCTTGCTTTTCTGGCTATTTCTGCGTTTTCTTTTGTAAGGTGCTCGTTTATGTAAATGTTCGTTCCTTTCAGTTTCCTACCTTGTTTTAGCGGCGCAGTCTTGTGTTTTCTATTCACAAACCTCATGATGACAGCCGGTTTGTCGCTGTTTTTCCTGGGCAGAGGGTGACAGGCCTCTATGGTGTTACAGTCCAGCTGGATTCCTTTGGACTGCAGGAAGGCCGCCAGCATCAGAGATGGGGAGCAGCAGCACTGAGTGCAGCCGAACAGATTGACCCTCGCACTACTTGATGGGTTTGAGTCCAATGATCTGACCGCCTGGACCCACAGACGATTCCATCATTGCAGATGAGAATCACCGCACAAAAGAGGCCAGCCACCATCCAGATGGCTGATGGTTCGAGATGGCATGGCAGCTGTCTGCTAAAGGTAAGAGCAGCTGCCTCGAACCAACACGCAGCACTGGAGCTGACCCAGCTGGTATGGGACCCAGGCTGGGACGTTATTGATGAGTGAGCCATAACTTCAGTGAGATGGCATTTGGGTCTGCTGCGGCCGGCGCCTCCAGGGGTGCCCCCACCGTGGGCTCGGCTGAAGCCCCTGAAGGAAAACTGTTAAAATGACTGTTTTGAATTGGTTAGCAGAGTGTGGTTGCAACACAGTGGCAGACTAACCCATTCAACTGTGCAGGATCTACCGGCAATCTACAGCCGTGGACAAAATTGTTGGCACCCCTCTGTTAATGAAAGAAAAACCCACAATGGTCACAGGAATAACTTGAATCAGACAAAAGTGGTAATAAATAAAAATTCTATGAAAATTAACCAATGAAAATCAGACAATGCTTTTGAATTGTGGTTCAACAGAATTATTTTAAAAAACAAACTCATGAAACAGGCCTGGACAAAAATGATGGTACCCTTAACTTAATATTTTGTTGCACAACCTTTTGAGGCAATCACTGCAATCAAACGATTTCTGTAACTGTCAATGAGACTTCTACACCTTTCAGCAGGTATTTTGGCCCACTCCTCATGAGCAAACTGCTCCATTTGTCTCAGGTTTGAAGGGTGCCTTCTCCAGACGGCATGTTTCAGCTCCTTCCACAGATGTTCAATAGGATTTAGATCAGGGCTCATAGAAGGCCACTTTAGAATAGTCCAATGTTTCGCTTTTAGCTGTTTTTGGATGTTTTTAGCTGTGTGTTTTGGGTCATAATCCTGTTGTAAGACCCATGACCTGCGACTGAGACCAAGCTGTTTGACACTGGGCAGCACATTTCTCTCTAGAATACCTTGATAGTCTTGAGATTTCATTGTACCCTGCACAGATTCAAGACACCCTGTGCTAGATGCAGCAAAGCAGCCCCAGAACATAACAGAACCTCCTCCATGTTTCACAGTAGGGACACTGTTCTTTTCTTGGTATGCTTTATTTTTGCGTCTGTGAACACAGAGCTGATGTGCCTTGCCAAAAAGTTCCAGTTTTGTCTCGTCTGTCCATAGGACATTCTCCCAGAAGCTTTGTGGCTTGACAACATGCAGTTTGGCAAATTCCAGTCTGGCTTTTTTATGATTTGTTTTCAACAGTGGTGTCCTCCTTGGTTGTCTCCCATGAAGTCCACTTTGGCTCAAACAACGACGGATGGTGTGATCTGACACTGATGTACCTTGACCTTGGAGTTCACCATGAATGTGTTTAGAGGTTGTTCTGGGCTCTTTTGTTATCATTCGTATTATCCGTCTCCTCCTGCGGCCACGTCCAGGGAGGTTGGCTACAGTCCAGTGGATCTTAAATTTCTGAATAATATGTGCAACTGTAGTCACAGGAACATCAAGCTTCTTGGAGATGGTCTTATAGCCTTTACCTTTAACCTGCTTGTCTATAATTTTCTTTCTATCCTTTTTCTTTTCTTTGCTTCCTCTGGTCCATGTTTAGTGTGGTACACACCATGTCACCAAACAGCACAGTGACTACTTGTCACCCTTTAAATAGGCCGACTGACTGATTACAAGTTTGTAGACACCTGTGATGTTAATTAGAGGACACATCTTGGTTGAACATGTCCCTATGGTCACATTATTTTCAATCTTTTCTAGGGGTACCATCATTTTTGTCCAGGCCTGTTTCATGAGTTTGTTTTTTAAAATAATTCTGTTGAACCACAATTCAAAAGCATTGTCTTATTTTCATTGGTTAATTTTCATAGAATTTTTATTTATTACCACTTTTGTCAGATTCAAGTTATTTCTGTGACCATTGTGGATTTTTCTTTCATTAACAGAGGGGTACCAACAATTTTGTCCACAGCTGTACCTGGTGGCCCAGGTTCTGTTTGAGTCTGTTTGGAAAAAAAAAGAGAGAGCTGTTGTGGGTAAAACCTACTGTGAGTTAAGAATATTTATTGTGTTTTCTTGGCTTTCCTGGAGGGGAGGGGGGGTGAATGTTATGAAGCTCCAGCTTACAGCAGACTGAATGGATGTGATGATGGATGCACATCGTGACACCACCATGCTTTGCCTCCAAACTCAGCATAGCCTGTATTAGCTGGTGGTTAGCTGGTTGGTTAAATATTTAAATTTATCAATATTGACAAGTCCACTCCCATCACTGGTATTTATTCTCAAAGGGGAAATTGTCTGTTTCAGTTTTTGTTTAGTTCCCAGTAACATGAGATTTTGTTTTATTGAGTTCAAGTTGATTACGTTCAAACAATTTTTGTATTAAATTAAAATCTTCCTGTAAAGACTTTTGCACCCCTGTGCTATTTTGTCAGATTTATATATGACTGTATCATCAGCGTAAAGTTGTATGTTGCAATTGTCTTTATGTACATGGCAAGAAGAAGTGGTCCTAAAGTTGAGCCTTGTGGCACACCTCTTTGCTGAACATAAAAGTCAGATTGATTACCACTAATAACAACACATTGTTTTCTGTTATGGAGATATGAGCTGAACCAGAGAACTGTGTTCTAACAGAGTGTGATGGTCAGGCGAGTGTGCTCCCCCTCCCCTTCTGTTCCTGATGTCCCGGCTCCGGAGGATTAGGCACACCGGCATGATTACACACCTGCTGCATCTGATGAGCCAGCATATTTAAGATCCAGCGTGTGGAGAGTCCATCGCTGGATCATCTGGGTTTGCTACCCTGTTTATGTCAAGCCTTTTATCTCATTATTATTGTTTTGATCTGTGCACCTTACCTCTTGCCTTCTGCTCCACAGGTTGCTGCCACCCACCAGTGTGTCTCTGGAGCTTATCACGCTCACCTGACCAGAAGACGCAAGACGTCCACCCAGGTCACCGCATTCCCCCCTGACCCCTGGTCCTTGCAGGAGTTCCCTGCTGGACTCTGCTGCTCAGCGTGTAAGTGTGCTCTTCTGCTATTATTCTCTCTTTGGAGAATCTGCTCCTAATACTCTCTGTTTGCTCTCTCCTGTAGGCTATGTGCACTCCAGGGGGCACCTGCTTTGGTGTCAATTTAAGTTAGCACTTTTGTGTTTCGCTTTTCCTTAGTTTGTGCACTTTTATTTACTGTTTGTTTTCAATAAATTTGTGAAACTTTTTATCCGAGTCTGAGTGATTGTTCTGGCAGCTCTGTGTTTGAGTCAAACCCTGTTCTGAATCATGACACAGAGGTTAATGGCATAAAATTTAACCAGGAGGAGATAGTGATCTCGAAGATCAAATGCTTTTGTTAGAGCTATGAATTTGGCTCCAGTAATTTCACCTTGATCGGCAGAAGTACACTACCGTTCAAAAGTTTGGGGTCACTTAGAAATTTCCTTATTTTTGAAAGAAAAGCACTGTTTTTTTCAATGAAGATAACTTTAAACTAATCAGAAATATACTTTAATATCTAATATACATCGCCAATGTGGTAAATGACTATTCTAGCTGCAAATGTCTGTTTTTTGGTGCAATATCTACATAAGTGTATAGAGGCCCATTTCCAGCAACTATCACTCCAGTGCTCTAATGGTACAATGTGTTTGCTCATTGCGTCAGAAGGCTAATGGATGATTAGAAAACCCTTGTGCAATCATGTTAGCACAGCTGAAAACAGTTTAGCTGGTTAGAGAAGCTATAAAACTGACCTTCCTTTGAGCAGGTTGAGTATCTGGAAAAAATTATTATTTCAAATACAAATCATTATTTCTAACCTTGTCAATGTCTTGACTATATTTTCTATTCATTTTACAACTCATGGTGGTAAATAAGTGTGACTTTTCATGGAAAACACAAAATAATTGTCTGGGTGACCCCAAACTTTTGAACGGTAGTGTATAAATATCATTAGTAAATTTGAGTATTGTACTGGTAGAGTAATTGGACCTAAAGCCAGACTGAAATAAAGTTAGAATATTTTTAGTATTAAGATAGCGTGAGAGCTGATTATAAATTAGTTTTTCAAATACCTTTGACAATGAAGATATAATTGAAATAGATTGATAGTTATCAGGATCAAGTTTATCACCTCTTTTATGAAGTGGAGTAATTTGTGCACATTTCCAAATGGTAGGAATCTCGCAAGAAGACAGAGAGAGATTAAATAAGTCAATAAGTGGATACATAAGAATATGAGAGGCTACTTTAATAAATCTGTTTACAATTCCGTCAAGTCCTGGACTACTACTTGAATTTAAGTTGTTAATTGCTTCATAGACTTCTACTAGCAACATTTTCCTGAAAGAAAAGGATGCATGAGAAGGATGATTTTCAGAATTGCCATTTGTTATGTAAGAGTCAGAAATTCTCATAGAAAAGGCAGAGTAAAATGCTGACTGAGGGTTTGAGCGATGGGAAAAGAATCCTGTAGTATTGTACTACCCACTTCAATGTGTTGTATTAATGCTTGTCAGACTTACCAAGTATATTTTTAATTTTTTTCCAAAAAAGCTTAGGATCATTAAAATGAGTATTTAAACATTCTTTATAATAACCACCTTTAGCAGTCCAAGTTTTGGTTTTACTTAAATTTCTAAAATGCCTGTTTATTTCCCTGTCAGAATTATCCTTCGTCTGACGATATTTAGACCAAGCCTTGTCTCTTTGTATGAACAGACGGATGAGGTCAGGAGTTATCCAAGGGAGACGTTCACCCCTGACCTTAACTTTCTTCCAGGGAGCATGTTTACTACCTCAATAAATCCTGAATAAAAAAATCCCAGTCCTCTTGAACAGTAGGTATTAGTTGATATTGGTCCCAGTTAATCCAGTTAAATCTGTAATAAACAAATCGGGATTAAATTTAGAAAATTGTCTAATTTTAATTAATTTAATTAATTTAGGTGGTAATTTCTGTAATTTTATCTTCTATATACAGTAAACAATTGCATTATCACCGAAACAATCAGGCAAAACACCAGCTCTTATAATTCTATTGGTGTGTGAGATCCAATCACACTTGATTGGATTGAATCCAATCAAGCAATGACTGTGATCCAGCAGTAATTCTTGTTGGCTCATTAATTAGTTGAGTAACATTTACATGAGAAAATATATTTTTAAAAAATTTTCAGATGATTTATCTAACCAATTTTTATTAAAGACACCGAACAAAATAATTTCACAGTTATGAGAAATGGAGTTAACAGTAGAAATCACACAATTAAAAGACTCCACAGGGGCAGAGGGTGGCCTATAAATGATGCCAATAGTTAAACATTTATTTGCATGAAGGGCAATTTTAATAAAAAATACTCTCAAAATGCAAAGGTTCAAAAACAGGTAAGACGAGTTCTGAGACATAATTAGAGGAGATATAAATGGCAACACCTCCACTCCTGGAGTGTCTATCAAATCTAAATAAAATATAATCTTTAAGATAAATATCATGTGAAATATTATTGTTGAGCCATGTTTCAGAAAGTGTAACAATATGAGGTTTATTTAAGGTAACCCAGGCAAGCAGTAAATCAGTTTTTGGAAAAAGACTCCTAATATTCACATGAATAATTTTTATCCCTTTGTATTTATCAGTGGTGGACCCTCATGGCCAGCAAAGCCTTCTCTGCTGGCCTAAACACTATCAGAATTACATTTACAACCTACATTCTTATATTTGTTCCATGAGGATGTATTACATTATTCCCAATAGTCTGTTCTCATCATTTTGTCGCTTTTTTCTTGGTTGCACTCCACCCAGTAGTGTAATGCAAGTTAGAGGTTTTTTGTCCAATCATATTTCAGCCATCTGTGTTGCCAGGGTCAAGCAAATCTGCCTTGGGCCTTCAGAAATTAACAGTGTGGCTTTGTAGGTTAAATTAACTGTTAAACTTATCCTGTTGCTTTAACCAATCAAATGTCTTCTGTACATCCAGGGGTACGCATAGAAGTCATCTGAGAACGTCGGCATTTTTACGTCTTTTGATTGGATCGTTAGATTTCTCCACCCACAATGTAGAGGATCCTAGCTAGCAAAATGCCAGTGCAAGGACTTGCTAAAGCAGCTACAATATATTTGGGCGCATTTGGGCGCATGCGCACGCAGCGACCGGCAGCTGGTGAAAAAGTTTGTCGTCTGTGTGTATGTTTTTATGCACTTTAATGTGTTTTTACCAAAATTCTCTGTGTCGTTTCTGTCCTGGAATGTTTGTGGACTGTATGGTGAAGAGCTCCCTGGTTCCATCAATATGGATTTTCTCCCCTTTTTTGCACTGATGCCACTTTTCCACCGGCTCTTTGTCTCTGAGGTAAGCGTGATCGGGATCATGCTGGGCAGAATACATTATTCCAGGGACATGTTGCTGCATTTAAACACGGTTGATGCAGCGTCTGTGATTGATTCTAAGCCGCAACTGCCGGACTTTATTTTGAGAGACGTTCATGGACACAGCAGTGAAAAGAGAGATGGGAGAAGGAAACGCGGAAAGCGTAGAGGCATGAAATTATGCCTGAGAAGACGTCAGTTTGGTAACATTCCTCTTCCTTCTATGATTTTTGGGAACGTACAATCTCTGAGGAACAAGGTGGATGAAATTCAAGGGAATGTACGCTACCAGAAGGACTTTAAGAACTGCTGTGTCATGGCTTATACCGAGTCTTGGCTTACTGCGCATGACCGGGATGCGGACCTGTGGATTGATGGCTTTGGAGCCCCACTCCGCTCTGATCGGCAGGAAGAGGTAACGGGGAAGCGTCAGGGGGGCGGCGTATGTTTATATATTAATAAGCAGTACTACACATCTGTCACGGTCAGAGAGCGCATCTGTACACCCGATGTGGAGCTTCTGTCTGTGTCACTACGCCCCTTTCATTTGCCTCCGAGTTCCCCCAACTCTTTATCACCACTGTGTACATTCACCCGAGGGCAGACGCTGACTCCGCCTCCAGCACCATCTTTGATGTAGTAGTATTATTCTCTGTAGTAGTATTCTCTGGGCCCCTCCCCAATCGGACCAGTGATGACATGTTTAGCCGTTCGTCATCCTTGAACCGCTGGCTGTCTGTGTGGTGTCCTAAAAATGACGTGGGCTACATTGACAATTGGAGCTCTTTTTGGGGAAAACCTGGTCTTATGAGACGAGACAGCATTCATCCCACTTTGGATGGTGCTTCTCGTTTATCTAACAATCTGGCATCTTTTTTATCCAAATTTCCAAAACCCTGACTACTCAGAGTTGGGACCAGGAAGCAGAGTTTCAGTCTTACACGCCTCTCTGCAGCTCCTCTTCATCCGCCACCCCTCAGCTTAGCCCCTGTCTTCCCCATCAGAGAATTGTTGTCTGCTCCCTCCAAAGTAAATAAAAATATAATGTATAAGCATCCCAAAGTGATAAAGCAAAATATTGGTAAAACTCAAATTAAACATAAAGCCTCTAAATTGAATGATTTGGCCTCTGTTCTTCCTCATAATTTAAAAATTAAATGTGGTTTATTAAATATTATGTCTCTAACTCCCAAGTCTCTGTTAGTCCATGATTTGTTAATTGATCATCAGATTGATTTAATTTCCCTTACAGAGACTTGGTTAGGGCAAGAGGATTATGTTGGTTTAAATGAATCAACTCCCTCTGGTTATTTAAACTGTCAAAATCCCAGAAGTTCTGGTCGTGGAGGAGGAGTAGCAACAATTTACCATTCCAAATTACTAGTTAATGTAAAGCAAAAAACATGTTATAATTCCTTTGAGGGCCTGGTCCTCAGTATTGGGCACTTTAGCAATTTTAGGTTAAACCCAATTTTATTTGCCATAGTTTATCGTCCCCCATCAACCTACTCAGAATTTTATCCGAATTTGCTGATTTCTTAGCTGATTTAGTGCTGAAATCTGATAGAATAATTATAGTAGGGGACTTTAATATACATGTGGATGTAGATAGTGACTGCCTTAATGTGGCATTCAATTCAATATTAGACTCGATTGGGTTTTCTCAGAAAGTAGGAAATTCTACTCATTACCTCCACCATACATTGGACCTTGTTCTGACATATGGCATAGAAATAGAAAATCTTGTAGTGTCTCCTCATAACCCTGTACTGTCAGACCATTGTCTGAGGATCGTCACTTCCTTGTGGTAACGTAACGTATCGTCACTTCCTGTTTTGCTGTCTGCCTGTGTGGTTGCTCTCCAGCTATTAGCTATGGCTACTAGCTCTCTTTCCTCTCCTCTGGTGTGCTCTCTCTGTCAGATGTTTAGCTACACCTCTGCCTCTTTTAGTGATAACGGTAAATGTAATAAATGTTGTCTTTTTGAGGCGCTCGAGGCGAGGTTGTCTGATTTGGAATCCCGGCTCCGCTGCATTGAAACACCGTCTGCGCCAGTTAATCTCGACGGACGCCCATTAGCTGCAGCGGAGCTAGCTAGCTTAGGCCCCCCTGTCAGCGGTTCCCCGGCTCTCCTCAGCAGCGAGGAGACTGGGTGGGTGACGGTGAGAAGGAAGCCTAGTCGCAAAGCCCCGGTTCACCACCAACCTGTTCACGTTTCTAATCGTTTTTCCCCGCTCAGCGACACACCCGCTGAGGAAAAAACTCTGATCATTGGCGACTCTGTAGTCAGAAACGTGAACCCAGAGACTCCAGTGGTCATAGTCAAATGCATTCCTGGGGCCAGAGCAGGCGACATCGAGTCAAATTTGAAAATGCTGGCTAAAAGTAACTGTAAATACTCCACAATTGTTATTCACGCCGGCATTAATGACATCCGTCTCCGGCAGTCGGAAGTCACCAAACTTGATGTAGAATCGGTGTGTGACTTTGCAAAAACGATGTCTGCCACTGTAGTATTCTCTGGGCCCCTCCCCAATCTGACCAGTGATGACATGTTTAGTCGCTCGTCATCCTTGAACCGCTGGCTGTCTGTGTGGTGTCCTAAAAATGACGTGGGCTACATTGACAATTGGAGCTCTTTTTGGGGAAAACCTGGTCTTATGAGACGAGACAGCATTCATCCCACTTTGGAAGGTGCTTCTCATTTATCTAACAATCTGGCATCTTTTTTATCCAAATTTCCAAAACCATGACTACTCAGAGTTGGGACCAGGAAGCAGAGTCGCAGTCTTACACGCCTCTCTGCAGCTCCTCTTCATCCGCCACCCCTCAGCTTAGCCCCTGTCTTCCCCATCAGAGAATCGTTGTCTGCTCCCTCCAAAGTAAATAAAAATATCATGCATAAGCATCCCAAAGTGATAAAGCAAAACATTGGTAAAACTCAAATTAAACATAAAGCCTCTAAATTGAATGATTTGGCCTCTGTTCCTCCTCATAATTTAAAAATTAAATGTGGTTTACTAAATATTAGGTCTCTAACTCCCAAGTCTCTGTTAGTCCATGATCTGTTAATTGATCATCAGATTGATTTAATTTCCCTTACAGAGACTTGGTTAGGGCAAGAGGATTATGTTGGTTTAAATGAATCAACTCCCTCTGGTTATTTAAACTGTCAAAATCCCAGAAGTTCTGGTCGTGGAGGAGGAGTAGCAACAATTTACCATTCCAAATTACTAGTTAATGTAAAGCAAAAAACATGTTATAATTCCTTTGAGGGCCTGGTCCTCAGTATTGGGCACTTTAGCAATTTTAGGTTAAACCCAATTTTATTTGCCATAGTTTATCGTCCCCCATCAACCTACTCAGAATTTTTATCCGAATTTGCTGATTTCTTAGCTGATTTAGTGCTGAAATCTGATAGAATAATTATAGTAGGGGACTTTAATATACATGTGGATGTAGATAGTGACTGCCTTAATGTGGCATTTAATTCAATATTAGACTCGATTGGGTTTTCTCAGAAAGTAGGAAATTCTACTCATTACCTCCACCATACATTGGACCTTGTTCTGACATATGGCATAGAAATAGAAAATCTTGTAGTGTCTCCTCATAACCCTGTACTGTCAGACCATTGTCTGTTAACCTTTGATTTTACCATTTCTGTCTATTTGGCTCCTAAAGAAAAATATTATTACAGTAGATGCCTCTCAGATGATGCTGTTTCCAAATTTATGCAGATTGTTTCCTCTATGCCATGTGTCAACACAACGGAAATAAGCTATAGACAGCTTGCTCCTTCTGTAATTGATAACATGGTGGATAGTGTTTCAGCTTCTCTGCATCAGGCTCTAGACTTGGTGGCCCCCTTAAAAAAGAAAAAGTCTAATCAGAGATTTCTAACTCCTTGGTTCAACACAGAAACTCGTAGCTTAAAACAGAAGACTCATCAATTAGAAAGGAAATGGCGCTCTACTAATTTAGATGAAATCTATTTAGCTTGGAGAAATCATCTTTTAATTTATAAAAAATCTCTTAGAAAAGCTAGAACAAGTTATTACTCTGCATTAATAGAAGAGAACAAGAATAATCCCAGGTTTCTTTTCAGTACTGTAGCCAGGTTGACAAAGAGTCAGGACTCTGTCAATCCTAGTATTCCCTTAGAGCTTACTAGTCAGGACTTTATGAACTTTTTCAATAATAAAATTTCATCCATCAGAGATAAAATCAATCAGATTCTTCCCACAGTTAACTTAAATACTGTAACTACTACAACTCCTTCTTTTGATGTCTGTCTTGATGAGTTTACTCCAATCGACCTTTGTGAGTTAGACAAAATAGTTTCCTCATCCAAACCTTCAACTTGTCTTTTAGACCCTATTCCTACTAGGTTATTTAAAGAAGTCTTCCCACTTATTGGTAGGTTTATTCTTCATATAATCAATTCTTCATTAACTTTAGGCCATGTACCGCAGGCTTTTAAAACAGCTGTAATTAAACCCTTACTCAAAAAGCCAACGCTAGATCCAGGAGCTTTAGCTAACTATAGACCAATCTCTAATCTCCCTTTCATTTCAAAAATCTTAAAAAGAGTTGTTGCTACGCAATTATTCGACCACCTGCAGGGAAATGGTTTACTTGAAGAGTTTCAATCTGGGTTTAGAATCCATCATAGTACTGAAACAGCCTTAGCGAAGGTCACTAACGACCTCCTCATTGCATCTGATAATGGACTAGTTTCTGTACTTGTCCTTTTAGACCTTAGTGCAGCTTTTGATACTATCGATCATAATATTCTACTTGATAGATTAGAACACTATGTTGGACTTAATGGAACTTCGTTGCAGTGGTTTAGATCTTATTTGTCTGATAGGTTCCAGTTTGTTCATGTAAATAATGAGTTTTCTTTCAACTCAAAGCTTAGTCATGGAGTTCCACAGGGATCTGTGCTAGGCCCTACTCTTTTTAGTTTATATATGCTTCCGTTAGGCAACATTATTAGAAAGCACTGTATACATTTTCATTGTTATGCAGATGACACACAATTATACCTGTCAATGAAGCCAGATGATAGTAATCAATTAGCCAAGTTAGAAGCCTGTCTTAAGGAAATCAAAGCTTGGATGACTTGTAATTTCCTGCTATTAAATTCAGATAAGACTGAAGTCATTCTTGTTGGTCCAAAAAACCTTAGAAATTCCTTTCCAAATCAAACTTTCAGTTTGGATGCAGTTACTCTTTCTCTTAATAGCTCTGTGAGGAACCTTGGAGTTATTTTTGATCAGGATTTGTCCTTCAATTCACATATTAAATTTGTTTCTAAGACTGCCTTCTATCATTTGCGTAATATTGCCAAGATTAGGAGCGTCTTGTCTCAGAGTGATGCTGAGAAACTGATCCACGCTTTTGTTAGCTCGAGATTAGATTATTGTAATTCTTTATTATCAGGTTGTCCTAAAACATCTTTAAAAAGTCTTCAGCTGATCCAAAATGCTGCAGCAAGAGTATTAACAGGTACTAGAAAGAGAGATCATATCTCTCCGGTTCTGGCCTCCCTTCATTGGCTTCCCATAGAGTGTAGAATTAAGTTTAAAATCCTTCTTCTTACTTACAAAGCTCTAAACAATCAGGCTCCTTTTTATTTAAAAGATCTGATACTACCGTATTATCCTAACAGAGCACTACGCTCCCAAAATGCAGGACTACTTGTAATACCTAGAATCTCCAAAAGTACAATGGGAGGCAGAGCCTTCAGTTATCAAGCTCCTCTCCTGTGGAATCAGCTGCCAATCTGGATTCGGGAGTCAGACTCGATCTCTGTTTTTAAGATTAGGGTTAAAACCTACCTTTTTGATATAGCCTACAATTAGGGAGGGATCATGTGTTTCTGAACCCTCCCTTAGTTATGCTGCTAATAGGTTTAGTCAGCCGGGGGACCTCCAGTAATGCACTGGGCCTCACTCCTTTCCTCACTCTATGAAATATTTTTTTTTTTTGCTGGTCATTAACATTTGTTTGTTCTCTCCCATAGATTGAGTCCCCATCGTGCTGTTTGCTCTCTACATGTCTGTTCTTTTCATCTTCTCTGTCCCCTCACCCCCAAGCCAGTCGCAGCAGATGACTGCCCCTCCCTGAGCCTGGTTCTGCTGGAGGTTTCTTCCTGTTAAAAGGGAGTTTTTCCTCTCCACCGTCGCCAAGTGCTTGCTCACAGGGGATCACCTGATTGCTGGGGTCTTTCTGCAACTGTGGGGGTTCCCCCCTACAGTTGATAGTGCTATGAGATGACTGTTGTTGTGAAATGGCGCTATATAAATAAATAAATAAAGTTGAATTAACCTTTGATTTTACTATTTCTGACTATTTGGCTCCTAAAGAAAAATATTATTACAGTAGATGCCTCTCAGATGATGCTGTTTCCAAATTTATGCAGATTGTTTCCTCTATGCCATGTGTCAACACAACGGAAATAAGCTATAGACAGCTTACTCCTTCTGTAATTGATAACATGGTGGATAGTGTTTCAGCTTCTCTGCATCAGACTCTAGACTTGGTGGCCCCCTTAAAAAAGAAAAAGTCTAATCAGAGATTTCTAACTCCTTGGTTCAACACAGAAACCCGTAGCTTAAAACAGAAGACTCGTCAATTAGAAAGAAAATGGCGCTCTACTAATTTAGATGAAATCTATTTAGCTTGGAGAAATCATCTTTTAATTTATAAAAAATCTCTTAGAAAAGCTAGAACGAGTTATTACTCTGCATTAATAGAAGAGAACAAGAATAATCCCAGGTTTCATTTCAGTACTGTAGCCAGGTTGACAAAGAGTCAGGACTCTGTCAATCCTAGTATTCCCTTAGAGCTTACTAGTCAGGACTTTATGAACTTTTTCAATAATAAAATTTCATCCATCAGAGATAAAATCAATCAGATTCTTCCCACAGTTAACTTAAATACTGTAACTACTACAACTCCTTCTGTTGATCTCTGTCTTGATGAGTTTACTCCAATTGACCTTTGTGAGTTAGACAAAATAGTTTCCTCATCCAAACCTTCAACTTGTCTTTTAGACCCTATTCCTACCAGGTTATTTAAAGAAGTCTTCCCACTTATTGGTTGCTTTATTCTTCATATAATCAATTCTTCATTAACTTTAGGCCATGTACCGCAGGCTTTTAAAACGGCTGTAATTAAACCCTTACTCAAAAAGCCAACGCTAGATCCAGGAGCTTTAGCTAACTATAGACCAATCTCTAATCTCCCTTTCATTTCAAAAATCTTAGAAAGAGTTGTTGCTACGCAATTATTTGACCACCTGCAGGGAAATGGTTTACTTGAAGAGTTTCAATCTGGGTTTAGAATCCATCATAGTACTGAAACAGCCTTAGCGAAGGTCACTAACGACCTCCTCATTGCATCTGATAATGGACTAGTTTCTGTACTTGTCCTTTTAGACCTTAGTGCAGCTTTTGATACTATCGATCATAATATTCTACTTGATAGATTAGACCACTATGTTGGACTTAATGGAACTTCGTTGCAATGGTTTAGATCTTATTTATCTGATAGGTTCCAGTTTGTTCATGTAAATAATGAGTTTTCTTTCAACTCAAAGCTTAGTCATGGAGTTCCACAGGGATCTGTGCTAGGCCCTACTCTTTTTAGTTTATATATGCTTCCGTTAGGCAACATTATTAGAAAGCACTGTATACATTTTCATTGTTATGCAGATGACACACAATTATACCTGTCAATGAAGCCAGATGATAGTAATCAATTAGCCAAGTTAGAAGCCTGTCTTAAGGAAATCAAAGTTTAGATGACTTGTAATTTCCTGCTATTAAATTCAGATAAGAATGAAGTCATTCTTGTTGGTCCAAAAAGCCTTAGAAATTCCTTTCCAAATCAAACTTTCAGTTTGGATGCAGTTACTCTTTCTCTTAATAGCTCTGTGAGGAACCTTGGAGTTATTTTTGATCAGGATTTGTCCTTCAATTCACACATTAAATTTGTTTCTAAGACTGCCTTCTATCATTTGCGTAATATTGCCAAGATTAGGAGCATCTTGTCTCAGAGTGATGCTGAGAAGCTGATCCACGCTTTTGTTAGCTCGAGATTAGATTATTGTAATTCTTTATTATCAGGCTGTCCTAAAACATCTTTAAAAAGTCTTCAGCTGATCCAAAATGCTGCAGCAAGAGTATTAACAGGTACTAGAAAGAGAGATCATATCTCTCCGGTTCTGGCCTCCCTTCATTGGCTTCCCATAGAGTGTAGAATTAAGTTTAAAATCCTTCTTCTTACTTACAAAGCTCTAAACAATCAGGCTCCTTTTTATTTAAAAGATCTGATACTACCGTATTATCCTAACAGAGCACTACGCTCCCAAAATGCAGGATTACTTGTAATACCTAGAATCTCCAAAAGTACAATGGGAGGCAGAGCCTTCAGTTATCAAGCTCCTCTCCTGTGAAATCAGCTGCCAATCTGGATTCGGGAATCAGACTCGATCTCTGTTTTTAAGAATAGGGCTAAAACCTACCTTTTTGATATAGCCTACAATTAGGGAGGGATCATGTGTTTCTGAACCCTCCCTTAGTTATGCTGCTAATAGGTTTAGTCAGCCGGGGGACCTCCAGTAATGCACTGGGCCTCACTCCTTTCCTCACTCTCTATGAAATATTTTTTTTGCTGGTCATTAACATCTGTTTGTTCTCTCCCATAGATTGAGTCCCCATCGTGCTGTTTGCTCTCTACATGTCTGTTCTTTTCTTCTTCTCTATCCCCTCACCCCCCCAGCCAGTCGCAGCAGATGACTGCCCCTCCCTGAGCCTGGTTCTGCTGGAGGTTTCTTCCTGTTAAAAGGGAGTTTTTCCTCTCCACCGTCGCCAAGTGCTTGCTCACAGGGGATCGCCTGATTGCTGGGGTCTTTCTGCAACTGTGGGGGTTCCCCCCTACAGTTGATAGTGCTATGAGATGACTGTTGTTGTGAAATGGCGCTATATAAATAAAGTTGAATTGAATTGAATTGAATTGATGTGGTCCAGCGGCTGCAGTCAATTTCTCCAGAGGCGCCAAACTTAATTCTTGGGGATTTTAACCATGTTTCTTTAAAGAAGACACTTAAAAACTTTTATTAGTATGTCTCCTGCCCAACCAGGCGAAAAAAGACATTGGACCTGTGCTATGGATCCATTGAGAGGGCCTATAAATCACTTCCCCTTCCTCCTTTAGGATCCTCAGATCCCAACTGTGTACATTTGCTGCCCACGTATAAAACTGCTCTCAGAAGAGGCAAGGTGGAGACCAGAGACATTGATGTGTGGACAGAGGATTCAGTGCACAGCCTCCAGGAATGCTTTTACTGTACAGACTGGGAGATGTTCTCACTGGCCTGCGGAGATGATTTGGACTCTTTGGTGGACGTCACATGCTCATACATGTCTTTCTGTAAAAATACGATCGTTCCACGTAAACGTGTCAAAATATATCCCAACAACAAGCCATGGGTTACAAAATCAGTTAAATCCTGCTTACAGAGGAAAGCACTTGCCTTTAAACAGGGGTCTGTTTCTGAGCTACAGGTTGCCACAAAAGAGCTGAAATCCAAAATTTTAAGAGCAAAACAGAATTATAAATCAGAATTGGAAAGCAAGATGGCAACAAAGAAACTTGGTTCAGCCTGGGCCAGTATGAAAACTATTGCAGGCCTTCAGAGCACAGAGCGCAGTAATCGTGTGTTTTTAGATGGTTTTAATTCAGACACAGAGCTGGCTAATGCTCTTAATTGTTTTTATGGTTGTTTTGACTCCTTTAATTTTAGCACTGAAACCCAAGATTTGAAACAGAAACTCAAAGACAATCAGCACTTTAATATTGAGGTGCAGGATGTTAAAAGGGAGTTCTGCGCTGTAAAAGTGAACAAAAGTCAGGGCCCTGATAATATATGTGGGTGCTTGGTAAAGTCCTGTGCACATGAACTGAGTCCTTCATTTCATTACATTTTCAATAAGTCCTTACAGACACAACATGTGCCTAAGATCTGGAAAGAAGCCGTGGTTGTTCCCGTTCCAAAATCTAGCTGTCCTAAAATGGTAAATGACTTTAGACCAGTTGCTTTGACTTCACTTTTAATGAAAATTTTTGAAAAACTGGTCAGATGTGAGGTCCTAAAGCAGACTGAGCATGCATTGGATCCTCTGCAGTTTGCCTATAGGCCTCACAGAGGAGTGGAGGATGCCACTGTCACTCTGTTTAACATGCTTTTTAAACATCTGGATTTTAATGGGACACACGCCAGGCTTTTATTTGTGGACTTTTCCTCCGCCTTTAATACAATCCAACCTCATATTTTAGTTGAAAGGCTCCTGCAACAATTTGATTTGAGCAATAATCTGGTGGGTTGGATTCTGGATTTCTTAACCAACAGGACGCAGAGAGTAAGGGTCAATGGTACATTGTCTGACCTAAAGTGCTCTTCTACTGGCTCTCCTCAGGGGTGTATGTTGTCACCACTACTCTTCATCCTGTACACAAACATGTCTCGGAGCAGACATGACAACAGACACATTATAAAGTATGCTGATGACTCAGTTATTGTCAGTCTCCTCCAGGATGGTGAGAGTGGCCATGGCCCAGTAGTTGATGGTTTTGTTCACTGGTGTGAGGATTCCTACCTGCAGCTGAATACGACAAAAACTAAAGACATGATTATTGACTTTAGGAGGAAAACTCCCAGGCACAAAGTCACCATACTAAAAGGCCAGACCATTGAAAGTGTACAATCCTACAAATATCTTGGGACGATTATTGATAGTAATTTAAACTTTGAAGAGAACTGTGAAAGGGTGTGCAAAAAGGGTCAGCAACATTTGCATTGCTTGAGAAAACTTGCACGCTTCCAAATTGACCGAACCATAATGACAATGTTTTATCGGGCTTTTATTAAATCTCTTTTATCCTTTTCTTTAGTGTCATGGTTTGGTCAGATAAAACTGAAACAGAGGAAATCCTTGGATCAGGTAGTTAGATGGTCCAGTCGTTTGCTTGGTGAGTCACAGCTGAGCCTGACATCCCTGTACACCAGACAAGTACAGAGGATGGCTATCTCCATTTTAAATGATGACTCCCACCCTTTGCACTGCAACTTTCAGCTTCTTCCCTCAAGACGGAGGTTTGCTGTCCCAAAAAGTAAAACCCAGCACTACAAAAACAGCTTTGTTCCTGCTGCCGTCAAAGAGTTGAACAAGTTGTAACAATATATTGCACATAATTTAGGTACCTATTTATTAACTCCATTTTATATTTACTGTTTTTTGTAGGATGTTATTTGGGTTCTAAATATTTTATTGGGTTTTAGACCTTTGAATTTTTAACCTCTTTGACTAGTTTTTAACTTTTTAATATGACCCTTCTCTCTTACCTCTGGTTTTTCTCTCATCTCTTTGTCTTTATACCCTGATTGATGGAGCCTTGAGTATTTTTATCATGTTTATAGTCAGCTTCATGTGTGCCTGTGTTTGTGTCTATGTTGAATGTAATTGTGGCTTGTAAATATGGATGTCACCAGACTGCAAAACAAATCTACCTACGGGTACAAATAAAGTAACCTGAACCTGAACCTGAACCATATATTGTATCTGGTTAAATATAATAGCTGTTTTTCCACCCACAATGGCTGACAGGGGAGAAGAAAATGATTTGGTTGCTGATATTTAAAAAAAAAATCAATTTTCCAGACACACTTTTCAAGAAAAACTGGTCATTGTGAAGAGAGGTCGATTAACCCTGAAGCTAGCAGGCCCATCTCAGGGGAAAGGATTTGTCCGTCCCTTCCATATTAGCAACTAGCGGTATCCTTGGATTACAAGTTCTGAGGAGTGCTGCAAATTATCTTGCCGGGAATTCCTGTTGTTTGCAACTGATGGAGTAGATACTTGGAGCCAGAGAGGGTTTGCAAACTTGACCTGTCTGTCACACCATGACGATTTAGACAGTATTTGCCAAATGTATAAAAATTCACTTTTGGCCGTATGCATCACGCATCCATAACGACTTGGACATATAATTAAGTAATAGTAACTTAAACCAACTAATGCTTAGCGTATTGCCGACATTCACAACTTATGCGCAACAATAGTCTAACTTCTGCATAACACAGTCATGCCAAACTGCCGTTGCCTCCCAATCTATGAATCCTAGTTTTGGGAGAGACCATCTCTGGTCAACCCAGATGATTCTCCCCTCCAGAGACCATGGTGGGGGCGTGACCAACCTAGCAGAGCTGTCAAATCTGTCAGGTCAGTTGTGTCTAAAACAGCTGATGTGACATATTCAATTCAATTCAATTCAATTCAACTTTATTTATATAGTGTGGAGCGTGTAAATAATGAGGCGGGTTTGGTTCAGGCGGTTTATTACACGACTCACACAAGGAGCATAGACAGAATGGCATACAAGTAGGAACTCTCCCCTTAAATAACATGACATCCTTCTAGACTCTTCTCACACACAAAAGATAATCTCCTTCTAGACTCTTCTCACACACAAAAGATAATCTCCCCGTCCGACTGCAGTCAGTCCATTCATCCTTGACACCTCCCTGTTATCTTACTAGGGCATCTAGAAACTTCTCACACACAAAAGGTTAACTTCGCGTCCTTTGTTCCTGTCTAAGGTGGTAAACCATTATGCACTCCCCAGGTTGCCCCCCCCCAGCAACTTAGATAGGACAAAAAGGTAACAGTCCACATGCTGTGATAGAACCATTAACATCAGTCCACATGCTGTAGAACCATCAACATCAGTCCGCATGCTGCTTGGGCTTCAGCCTTCTGCCGTATCTGCTGTAGCCAGGATTCGCTGCCTCTGTGGCGCTGCGATGCTGGGGGGCTGATGTCTGGGGGTGAAAACCTTTTGACTGTCCGTGTGGGTGCTCTGGAGAATCTTTTCTCTGGGAAGCGCCCCGTGGGGGTCTTCCACGACGAGGGGCCCTCGCCAACAGCACTTGCTCGTCAGCCACAACGAAAGCAGGTTTGAGTCTGTCTATGCCAATTTTTTCCCTCCTACCCTCCAAGTCTAGCAAAAAATGCTTATCCTCTGTTTCCAGCACTCTAAACAGTCCATCATAAGGTGGGCGCAGTGGGGGGGGCGGTGGGCGTCGTGTCTGACAAACAGGAACTCTGCGTTTTTCAAAGCTTTAGGCACAAAAACACGCGGAAAACTGTGGTGGGCAGGGCCCGGCAGTGTGCTTGAGTCTATGCAATGCTGCAGCAGCTGAGATGGGGAGCTGCCCGGCGCAGGATTATCTGGCAGAAACTCCCCAGGCAGCCGGAGTGGTTGTGTAAAAATGAGTTCTGCCGGGGAAGCTTCCAGAGCCTCTTTAGGTGCAGAACGTAACCCCAATAAAACCCATGGTAGCCTGTCTACCCAATTTGCATCCATCAGTGAAGCCCTCAGAGCTGCTTTTAACGACCTATGAAAACGTTTGCATAACCCATTAGCCTGCGGGTTGTACGCGGTTGTGCGGTGAATTGAGACACCTAGGCACCTTGAGACACCTAGGCCTAGACACCTATGTTTGTGTTCTGTCAATAAAACACGTTACTAACTGCACGTTGGGCTCGCTGCCGATTTTATATGTTCACTGCGAGGTTACACAGCGGACATGACAAAGAGAGCTCTACAATGAAAAGGTAAAGATTTTTAAAACTACAATTTTATAGTTAAAGTTATCTTTAACATGCTTTGTGTGGACGGCCCCATAGGCTATTTTTATGGTGTTTGGTATGAATGGCACTTTAATCAGGTAGATCACCGCTGAAGGCCTAGTTGTAAAATACATGGCCCGCCACTGGTATTTATCCATTGTAAAAATGAGAAACAAACTGCACCATGACTGAATAAAGTTAGACTGGTGTGCGTCAATATCCAACAAAAAAGGCTGCATGATTCCTTACATACAAAAAACGCAAACACACCAACAAACAAAACACTAAACAAAACACATAAGACGGGAAAAGCCCAGCAGCCCGACATAAAAATCAGAGCATCTCTGTGAGTAGGCTTAAGTACATAAATCTGAAATGATCAGTAGACTCAGTGCTCAGTTTGCATTAGAAAAACAAAGAAAAATAAAATAAATTGAAGCTCACAGAGAAAAACAAAGAATAACAAGTAGCTTCATACAAATGCCACCAGGAGGCAGTAATGATCATATTCAGTCATATTCTAGCCATCACACTGCACATATCCACCAGGAAGATAAAACTGTCCAATCAGCTTCAAACTGAAAATATAAACAAAAATACCTGCTGAGGAAAACTGATCAAATAAATGATTATACCGGTATAATTGAGACAGAAACTCAGTTAATTCTGATCAAAGAAGCTCAGGCCACCAAAGGAAACAACATTTTTTACTTTGGGGAAGACAAAGGTAGAAAAGAAGTTTTTGCATCTTTATGACAGCTGTAACATTGTTCTTTACCATCAACAAAAACGCGCAACATGGAAGGATAACTGAGAGAGTACATGATGTTAAGTTTACAAAGATTATGTTTAACAGGATCAAAGTTCCAACACCTTCTGATCAGTTCAGTGCTGAAGTCCGGGTAGATGACTACCCTAGACTTCTTCCTTCTGCCCTCAGAGAGAGCAGTCGCTTTTTCTTTTGCTCCCTCTTTCACCCTCCCTCCCTCCCTAACTGACTGACTGAATCCCAGCTTGCTATTGTCTGTGTCTGCGCTCTTCTGCTGCTGATTCTGATCCAAATGGAAATTATGGATTTAATAAGCTGGGCAATTGACACAGTTTTTTCAATGAGGAAATCGGGTCCGGGGGAGCCCACCTGTCCTGCAGGTACTGCTGCTGCGGGTTATACACGGGACACATATAATTGGAAGCTTATGTGTCTTATGTGTCTGTGCGACCTTTCAATTGAAGATGCAGAAGACATCTATCTTTTTTGCCTCACGATCTCAGGACTGTTTCTGATCAGCTTTGGAATAGTCCTGGTGTATTGAAAATTGAAGAAGATGGATAGAGCTTATCAAAATGCTGACCCAATGAAGCTCTTTCATCAATTCGACCAGCTGGGAAGAACTCTGATTGCGGCCAATGGTGAACTGAACAGAAAAATTGGTAACATCGGGATGGTCCTAGGAGCTCTACAGGAAAAGATTTTAAAGCCTGGCAACGAAGGGAATTATGGAGCACTGGCTGCATAAGAGAAGTAAAGTTTTTCTCTGTGTGCCTGTGCTATTCGACCTTGATCGGCGCCCCACAACTTCACTCCTCCTGGATAAATGATAAGCAGCAGGATTGTTGTGCTTCTCTTCACAAACATTCTGGTGTACAGCATCTGAACTCTCAAGGACAGCAACATGTGACTGGCTCAGGAAATTTCCATCTGCCATGCCTCAAGGACATGCCTTCCGAGTTTCAGACACTAAGACATAACATCTCCGCTGGGAGAGGATTTTGCTGCCTCCAGTAACTGATAAACACCCACCTGCATTCAACATACACGAACATACTGATTCATATACTGAATTACACCCATCCATTCACTGACTCTCTCTGTCTTTGGTTTTTTGTGGTTGATTGTTTGCTCTGTGCTATTGAGAGATTTTTTTTTCATTGTAATCATAATCTGCTTAAATATTCATAAGCTGTATTCTGATAACGACATTTTTTTTCTCTCCCCCCCATTGTGTCGTTCCCCTCCCCTCCCCTCTTTTTCTTATCTATCTCTGTTTGATGAGGCGCCTATCATGGCCGCCGTGTCGTTGTGTTGCGCTTGCACGCGCACCAATGTCAAGTCAAATTCCTCGTGTGTTTTTTACATGCTTGGCAATAAAGTTTATTCTGATTCTGATGTAAACCCGATTCCCGTTGTACTCAAGCTTCTTCCTTTCTCTGGAGAGACAAAGAATTTTCATCTTCTCCTGAAAATGAAGAAGTTTAATAAGGATGGGCCTTGGAGTAGCTTTGTCATTCTGTTGGGTTGTATGAGAACGATGGGCCCACTCACTGCTCGGTGGAGTGTGGAAATTATCTCTTCCTAGAAGCTGTGGAATTAGACTGGTCATAAAGCCAATTACATCACTGCCTTCAGATGATTCTTTGATTCCAACCAAACGAAGATTAGAACGTCAGCTTCGGTTCTCCAGGTCATCAACTTTGTCCATGACACAGGAGTTGTCCTTCTCCAGTTGTTCAATACGGGCAGTTGATTCATGTATATTGTCTTTGTTAGCGGAAACACGCTGCTCAAACATAGTGACTTGATCTCCCAGCGTTGATAAAGAGTTCTGAATGCTGTTTAAGCTCACTTGAATAGGGTCCATTTTTGCATCAAAAGGCACTTTTCCACTAGCACCGCCCAGCCCCGATTGAAAACCCGACTCTACTCACTTCGGTTCGGTCCGGCCTCGGTTGCGTTTCAACATTACTGCTGGCACACCTGCTGGCACACCTGCTGTGGGTGGGATTTGTTGAACAGCAGGCGGCGCCGCACCCTCGTGACGTCAGACATGCGACCGAATCCTCCACAACAAAGAAAATGGCTGATGACGAGGAGAGAAGGAAGGAGGAAGGAGAGAGGAATGACTGTGACATGAAACTGGTGAAATCTATGGTGCTGACTTGTTGTGCTTTGCCTAATCTGTGTGAGAGTCATGGAGAGACGTATGACACTACATTGGATGATGCAGTAGATGAACCAGTGGTGGCAGCGACCCAGGGAGCAGAGGAGCAGGGTGGCGATATAATACAAGATGCTGTGATCCAGTACTTGTCTATTTCGTCCACATTTATGTGCATACATATTTCAAAAATGTTTTTTGTAAATAAAATGTTGTGCATGATCCATCTACCTGTGCTCTGTTGTTCATAACGTTTATCTGTTAAGGTACGGGTAATTAGATTAGATTAGATTTGTTTATTTGACAGGGACAGTGCAATAAACATAGACAATTAATCAATGACAATCAATCTGATGTGTTGCACAGAGTGTATAGCTATTAGCTAATTTGCAGGAGCCGCAGGACAACAGAAGGTGTGAAGCCATCAGCCTAATGATGAGTCCACACTTCTCACTGTTGTGATAATTGCTCACGCTGAGCGCTCTGCCAGCCCCGTATGCTGTGGGGGTCACACACGACATGTTCCTCAACACTCTCAATAATTTTTTTTCCCGTATATTCTTCTTTTTGGCGTACAGAAATGGCAATACGCCCGTATTTGCTAAAATTGCATTTTCCCCGTATTAAAATATGGCGAAACCGTATCACTTGACAGGTATGTAATTACATGCAGAAACACCGCACAGGCCATCTTCACAAAAACCCAGCTCGACAAGCCACTTTTGCTTAGGTGGAAATGAAAATTGAACTATAAATCATGTGCTGATACATGTCATATTCCCATGTGAAGGTCTCCCACTTTTACTTACAAATTGATTTTTAATTTTTGGGAAAAGGGAATATAAATTTTGCACTTGTTGGTCACAACAGTTGTGTGCAACAAAAACACAGTTGTGTATCCTTGTCCGATTTGTCTACTGTTATCAGTGCCAAATTATTGCTAGATTCCTTCTTAATTTATTAAATTTTGACTGGTGATGCAACATTCAACTTACATGTACTTACCTTTATCAGTGTCTACTGTACAAGTTAAAGCACACCTGTACAACTGCTTATAACATAAAAAATGTACCCGTTCAAGAGAAATTGATTCAGCATTGCAAATTTGTTTAAAATAAAAAAAAAAAAAAACTACCAAGACATTACGTTTCGTTGTGTTGTTAAAAATTAAATTACCATTAGAAGGCTATATACCTGACCTGATGAACAGCAGCATGTGGAGTGAACAGAGAATGGAATGTGTATGTAATTATTGGCTTTTCTCATACGGTGTCACAACAGATAAACCAGACTTTCGTTGCAAACAATACAATTTTATTCCAGAAGCAAAATTTACAAACAAAAAAACAGACTGGGCGTGGGGAGACATGGTTAGACACGCCGACTGCTAAATGCGTCCACAAGCCTGCCAAATAGGGTCAGGAAATCTCTGTTGAATGATGACATCTCTGCGAGCTCTTCCCTTCGTAACACAGCGTCCTGCTTCAGGGCTTCACGCGCATCTGCCCGCACATCTGTGGCCACCTGTCGCAAATGCTGCATGTACTCCTGATGGTGTTCTTGCTGCTGGTCATGTTGCCGTTCCAAGAGCCGCTTCTCTTCGTCATGCATGTTGACCATCGCTAATATAAGGTCAGCAATGGAGTTGTCTGTTTTCGTCTTGCCTAGATGGAAAGACAGAAAGGCATGGTCGTTAAAGCTGGATCACTACATATATTATGGAACTACACAGGTGAAAGTCTGTGGTGGAATGTCACTATTATATTATGCTTCATTGCTGTATATAAGCTGAACTGTCATGTTGCTACCCCTCAGTAGAGCAGATTTTGCAACACGCAGAGTGCTGTCTTCGGCTGCAGCCCCCCTGCAAAACTAAAAAGGATTAAGATTAAGAATATGGATGGATGGATGGGTAATGTTTAAAATAGTTGCTTGTAGTGTGGCCGCAGAAATCTGAATGGGTTAATAAAGTCAGCTGACGTGAAGCATTTCAATGAAGCATGTTGATTTCAACGGCAGTTCATGAGCTTTAGTTGTTTTTATAAAACAGGAGCTGCAACAGCACTTCAATCACCACACCTAAAAATGGTTGTAGAACACCGATAAGTGAAGACCAAAGAATAACCTTTTTGTACATTTAAAAAGACATTTTCAATTAATTAATATGCAGCTACAGGAAACTGCATTAATCAATTTGGTACATAACTTGTTAGGCTCCAGGCCCCCCGCGACCTGTAAAGGATTAAGCGGTAGAAGATGGATGGATGGATGGATGGATGGATTTTCGACCCTGGTTTCCGCTGGACCTGTTTCAACCAAAAAAAAAATCGTGGTTATTGTGCCTTACCGGCACTTGAACGTGATCCAGATGGAGCTGGTGATGTGGCTGACATCGGAGCCGATCCAGCTGGCGCTCCGCCAGACGCAGGAGAGTCCGGTGTGTCCATGTCCACTGAGGTGGACCCCTGTGATATGAACTGCGATTCTAGAAGGAAAATGCACGCAATTTAAAACTTAATACCAAAGTGCAACATGTACACAACACTCTAAAGTTTTTAACCGGAATATAATAAGCATAATTCAGCGTTTTGTTCGCGCTAATACTTAACACAAAGCAAGCGTGAATCTGCAGTTGGCTGCAAAACAATAGGCAAGCCTCAGTAACAACCATTACCCACAATCTAACAACCTTCCTATTTCTTAAAAACAGTGAGCTTGGCACAGAAAGGATAAAGTGGCGAAAAGATGCGCAATAACAAAACAACACTCACCATCCACGGTTTCCAAGGCCATGGCCGTGACTGTGGCCATGTCGAGCCCAATGTCTCTCAGCGAACCACTTCCACTCCTTCCAATCCGCTGCAGTTCAAGCATTGTGGTCCTTCACTGCTCGGTAATCGCTTTTCAGCTTTTTCAGCTTCTCCCGACACTGTTTGGCAGTACGGATGTGCCCTTGGGAAGCCATCTGCTCGGACACCTGCTGGTATATTTTTTCATTTCGAGTAGATCCGTCCAACTCGCGCTGGATGCGATCGTCGGCTAATATAGAAAGAAAATTGTGCACCTCCTAATATATAATATTAGGAGTATATTATTATATAAGTATATTATACAGTATATTAATATAATATACTGTATTAAAGGGGCGCACTGTGTTCACTGGCTGAACAACTACAAATGGCGGTCGTGGAGTAAATTCAGCAGAAAAAGTCGCTTTCGTGACGTTACGACCTGACCAATCAGTGGCGACCAGTCTCTTAAAGTCTACTAACTAACTAACTAACCTGCACTTATATAGCGCTTTTCTAGTCACAAAGACCACTCAAAGCGCTTTTACTAGTACTAACCCTCTATTCTAAGGGCCTATAGGAAACAGATATCTAGGGACAATTTAGAACAACCAATTAACCTAACATGCATGTCTTTGGATTGTGGGAGGAAACCGGAGCCCCCGGAGTAAACCCACGCAGCACAGGGAGAACATGCAAACTCCATACAGAAAGATTCCAACCCCTGCCAGCCTGGGGATTCGAACCAGGAACCTTCTAGCTGTAAGGCAACAGTGCTAACCACTGCACCACCGTGCTGCCCACGGTCATATCACAACCATACTCAGCCCTACTCAGCTCGGTTAGACCCTGCCCTGGACCAGGTACTAAAAGAGTACCTGCTAACTGGTGCTGGGGCTAATGGAAAATTCTCAAACGCGGGCTGAGTGGTGCGGTGTAGGGCTAAGTGAGGCTAGTGGAAAAGGGCCTAAAATGAGCCAGCATACAGTATCAGTCTTAATCTGATTAATGGCTTCACCCTGATATTTCAGAGAAATATGAGACTCCTCCATTATGGTGGACAACCAGTTATACTCAGCTCAAATGACAAGTAATGATTAATAGGTGTTCTTAATCAATACAATGAGCATAGAACATAACTTCTAGAGAGAAGCAAAAAAGCAGAAACAGGAGATACAAAAGCTACAGAATGGAATTAGGCAGACATGAGCTGAGACACATACACTCACGTTGCAGCAATTTTACAGTGGTCACAGCTTTCCGTTTGGTGATTAAGTTATAGCTGTGGACATGAAGACAGACAATTATAACAGTGGTGTGAAAAAGTGTTTGCCCCCTTCCTGATTTCTCATTTTTTGTATGTTTGTCACACTTAAATGTTTCAGATCATCAAACAAATTTAAATATTAGACAAAGATAACACAAGAAAACACAAAGTGCAGTTTTAAAATGAAGGATTTTATTATTAAAGTTAAAAAAATTCCAAATCTACATGGCCCTGTGTGAAAAGTACCCCCCCCCCCCCGTTAAAACATAAATTAGCTGCGGTTTATCACATCTTTGGAAAGCTGAGTTCAATTTCTCCAACTACACCCAGGCCTGATGACTGCCACACCTGTTTTCAATCAAGAAATCCCGTAAGTAGGACCTGCCTGACAAAGTAAAGTAAACCAAAAGATCCTCAAAAGCTAGACATCATGCTGCTATCCAAAGAAATTCAGGAACAAATGAGAAACAAAGTAATTGAGATCTATCAGTCTGGAAAAGGTCTTAAAGCCATTCCTAGAGCTTTGGGACTCCAACAACTCCAAGAGGTCACAAAAGACCCCACAACAGCATCCAAAGAAGTACAGGCCTCACTTGCCTCAGTTAAGGTTTCATCCTGTTCATGACTCCACCATAAGAAAGAGACTGGGCAAAAATGGCCTACATCGCAGAGGTCCAGGATGAAAACCACTGCTGAGAAAAAAAGAACATAAATGCTCGTCTCAATTTTGCCAGAAAACATCTTGATGATCCCTAAGATGTTTGGGAAAATACTCTGTGGACTGACGAGAAAAAAGTTGAACTTTTTGGAAGGTGTGTGTCCCATTACATCTGGTGTAAAAGTAACAGCATTTCAGAAAAGGAACATGATACCAACAGTAAAATATGGTGGTGGTAGTGTGATGGTCTGGTGCTGTTTTTTTTTTTTTGCTTCCGGACCTGGAATACATGCTGTGGTAAATGAAACCATGAATTCTGCAGTCTGCCAAAAAATCCTGAAGGAGAATGTCCGGCCATCTGTTCATGACCTCAAGCTGAAGCACAAATGGTTTCTGCAGCAGGACAATGATCCAAAACACACCAGCAAGTTCACCTCTGAATGGCTTAAGAAAACAAAACGAAGACTTTGGTGTTGCCTAGTCAAAGTCTTGACCTGAATCCAATTGAGATGCTGTGGCATGACCTTAAAAGGCTGTTCATGCTTGAAAACCCTCCAATGTGGCTGAATTACAACAATTTTGCAAAGATGAGTGGGCCAAAATTCCTCCACAGTGCTGTAATAAGATAAGATAAGATAAGATAAGCCTTTATTAGTCCCACAACGGGGAAATTCCAGGATTGCAACAGAACAGGGATAGCAACACTCAGAGCAACAATCAGAAGGCAAGAAAAAAAAAGCAAGCAAGCAAGAGCAGCTAATATACATATGTACATATTACTATAAATATATACTGTATATATATATATATATACACAGACACACAGTGTAGAGCATTGTAGCTGGATGGGATAAATATATGAGTATATAAACACACAGTACGGAGCATTGCAGCTAGATGGAATAAATATGTAAATATATAAACACACAGTGCAGAGCAATGTAGCTAGATGGAATAATATGTAGATATATAAACACAGTACGGAGCATTGCAGCTGGGTGGAAAAAATATGTAAATATATAAACACACAGTGCGGAGCAATGTAGCTAGATGGAATAATATGTAGATATATAAACACACAGTGCGGAGCATTGTAGCTAGATGGAATGAATATATAGATATATAAATATAAAAAAACATAAACACACCCAGTGCGGAGCATTGTAGCTAGATGGAATAAATATGTAAATGCATAAACACACACAGTGCAGAGCATTGTTGCTAGATGGGATGAAACAGCACAACAGTCTACCTAGTTATCCTACATGGTATGATTATGTGCCCATACATATTCTCACCCTCCGTAGCTACCGGTATTTTCCTAGTTGTATGCCGGAGGGGACCATTGTGTAAGTCTATTGCATCTTTTGCATTCAAAAAAACTATTAGGTTGTTACGTCTTTTTGCTATCTCTGCGAGCAGCCCTGCTTAGGTTGTACAGTCTGACAGCCGTTGGTAGGAAGGACCTGCAAAACCTCTCGGTTGTGCACCTGGGATGATGTAGTCTGCTGCTAAATGAGCTCCTCAGTGCATTCAGTATGTCCTGCATAGGGTGGAACTTGGACTCCAGCAGAGATGACAGTTTAGCCACCGTCCTTCTCTCTCCAATCTCCTCCACCGGATCAAGGCGCTGCCCCAGGACGGAGCTAGCTTTCTTGATCAGTTTGTTCAGTCTCTTCCTATCGGCTGCAGTAATGCCACTGCCCCAGCAGACCACTCCAAAAGTGATGGCTGATGCCACCACCGTGTCATAGAATGTCTTCAGCAGAGCCCCTTGTACACCAAAAGACCTGAGTCTCCTCAGTAGGAACAGCCTGCGCTGTCCCTTCTTGTAGAGTGCGTCAGTATTGTGTGACCAGTCTAGTTTATTGTTCAGATGAACACCCAGGTACTTGTAGGATGTCACCATCTCAATGTCTGTTCCCTGTATATTTACTGGTGCTGTGAGGGGTTGTCCTTGCCTGCGGCAGTCCACCACCAGCTCCTTAGTTTTCCTCGCGTTGATCTGGAGGCAGTTCCGATGGCACCAGTCCATGAAGTCCTGGATAAGCCCTCTGTACTCAGCTTCATCTCCATTGGAGATGAGGCCAACGATCGCAGAGTCATCAGAGAACTTCTGTAGATGGCAGTGTGTTGTGTTGTGTGAGAAGTCCGTAGTATAAAGAGTGAACAGGAAGGGAGCCAACACCGTTCCCTGGGGGGGCCCCCGTGCTACTGATGATCGTGTCGGACACACAGTCCCGGGTTCTCACAAACTGAGGCCGGCTCATGAGGTAGTCCAGGATCCATGATGACAGGTGCTGGTCCACCCCTGCGCGCAGCAGCTTGTCCTTCAGGATCATCGGTTGGATGGTGTTGAAAGCACTGGAGAAGTCAAAGAACATGATCCTCACCACAACTGGCGAACTGGAGTGGATCCATCGCTGGTTCCACCAGGGGGCGGAGGTGAGCAAGGAGCAGTATCTCCAGGGTCTTCATCAAGTGACATCAAGTGACATCAAGTGAAGTAATAGACTCATTGCCAGTTATCACAAATGCTTGATTGCAGCTGTTGCTGCTAAGGGTGGCCCAACCAGTTATTATGTTTAGGGGGCAATCACTTTTTCACACAGGGCCATGTAGATTTGGATTTTCCCCCCCTTAATAATAAACACCTTAATTTAAAAACTGCATTTTGTGTTTACTTGTGTTATCTTTGTCTAATATTTAAATTTGTTTGATGATCTGAAACATTTAAGTGTGACAAACATACAAAAAATGAGAAATCAGGATGGGGGCAAACACTTTTTCACACCACTATATATCCTGGACTTCTCGATTGCCTGACTTCTTCATCAACATGGGTAATAATGTTGACATTTATTCCTATAAACTGCAGAGAGAAGAAAAAGGAAAAAAGTAGTTTCAAATCTCAGAAACATTTTATTGCTAGATTGCATTCTGGGAGATATTTTCTCTTTCTTCTGTGACAGATGCACTATTTATTTATTTCACCCCCATAGTTCCTGCCCTAGTATGTATATTCTCCATCCAACCTTAAAATCAGTTTTTAACAAACCTTTTTCCCCTCACATTATTCAGTGATGTTAGGTTAGGTTAACTGGAGACTCTAAACTGGCCCCAGGTGTGAATGTGTGTGTGAATGGTTAAGGGATTGGTTCCATACCGTGGCTGTCTCATCCATCCATGTGGACACCCTGAAGTTTTCACTGGGATTAATAAAGTATACAAAATAAATAAAAATAAAATGTATTATTGGTCATCAGTGGTTTCACCTCTGGTTTCTTTGGTGTATTTGGCATGGCAGTAAACTGATTGAATTTCCCCAGCAGGAGATCGAGCTTTCTGTCCCCGTCTCTGATGTCCTCTTTCAGTCTAATGGCCTACAGGAGAAGAAGAAGAGGAAAAATGATTCACTAATATCAGCTAATCTCACAGTAACTCATCATCATCATCATCATCATAGCAGTCTGTCGTGGGTGACAATGACTGTTTCATTTAGGTCTGATCAGATTCCTCCATACAGCTCTGTCCTTAGCCTTCCACTGCCAGGAACTCCTGTTATATCCAGCTTCTTCAAGTTTCTTTTTACAGTGTCTTTAAATCTGAGCCTTGGTCTACCCTGGTTGCGTTTGCCCTCACATAGCTGTGAGTAGAGTAACTGCCGAGGGAGACGCTGGTGGTCCATCCTCTCAACATGTCCGAGCCATCTCAGGTTCATCTGTATTAGCATGTCCTCCACTGATGGTAGACCAGCTTGTTTCAACACTTCTATGTTGGTTATCTTGTCTTTCCATGAGATGTTCATTATGGCTCGAAGGTGTCTCATCATGTACGCGTGGAGTTTCTGCACCTGCACTCTGTAGACAGTCCAAGTTTCAGCACCGTACAAGAGAGTAGAGTACTGTTGCTCTGTACACTTTGCATTTCACACGGATAGACACATGTTGGTTGTTCCACAGTCTCTCCCTCAAGTTTCCAAACACAGCTCTCGCTCTTCCCATTCTGAGAGATAGTTCATCCTCCAGCCTAGCATTCTCTGAGACAGTACTCCCTAGGTACTTGAAAGTCTTGCACTTGACTAGTGGCTCTGTACCAATGCTGATCTCGTCTGGTAGAGATGTTGATAATTTGAACGTTGGTGGTTGATAAAGGCACTCTATCTTCTTGATGTGGATTTTGAGACTGAATTGGCTAGCTGCTCTGGCAAATTTCTCCACTAAAGATTGCATATCTTCCACACTGTGTGCAACTAGAGCACTGTTGTCGGCAAAGAGCATTTCTCTTACTACCTTTATCGATGTCTTACTCTTGGCTTTAAACTGTGCCACATTGAACAAGTCTGCTTCCTTCCTTGTTTGAATGTACACTCTTTCTGAAGTATCTTTGAAGGCCACCTCAAGCATGGCTGCCAGATATAGCGAGAAGAGTGTAGGCGCCAGCACACACCCTTGTTTCACCCCATTGCTTACTGAAAAGTCTTTAGATACTGAACCACTCATTGCCACATTTGCTTGCATATCTGTATGGAGTGCCTCGATCAGGCTGACAAACTTCTCTGTACAGCCATATTTCTTGAGTACCTGCCAAAGTCCTTGTCGTGAAACAGTATCGAAGGCTTTACTGAAGTCTATGAAGACTACATAAAGTGGCATGTTCTGTTTGATACACTTTCCTTGAACCTGTTTCAAGCAGAAAATCACGTCCATTGTGCTTCTTCCACTTCTAAAGCCGCGCTGGGTTTCCAGTAGTACATTCTGCTAGATGTGTTCATTGAGTCTGTTCAGTAGTACACGTGAGAGAATCTTACCAACAGTGGCTAGCAGTGATATATCTCGATAATTTCCACAATCTTTGCTGTCACCTTTCTTGAACAAAGCCACAATACTTGCATCCTTCCAGTCTTGAGGCACTTTCTGGGCATCCCATATCTCTTGGATGAGCTTATGCAGGCAGTTGATCAGCTGAACACCACCAAATTTCCATGTTTCTGCTGGAATTCCATCCCTTCCTAGAGCTTTACCATCCTGTGTTGTCCTGATAGTTTCCATTAGTTCATCAGAATTTGGTGGTTCATCCAGACTTGATACAGCTGGTCGCTGCACTAGAGCTTCTTTAGCCTCTTCAGTGAGATCTCCAGCGTTGTTTAGTAATTGGTCAAACTGGTCTGAAAATCTGTCCAGGATCTTGTCTTTCTCCTGCAAAACCATTTCACCATCCATAGCCTTTAGTTGGCTCAATCCTCTTGGTTTAGGGCCGTAGATTTCTTTCAAACCTGTGAAGAGTGTTTTCATGTCCTTCCTGTCTGCTGCAGTTTGAAGTTCTTCCACTTTTTCATCCCACCAGTTGGACTTCATCTCTCTGGTGTACTTCTGTAGCTCACTCTGAGCCTTTGAGTATTTCTTCGACCTTGTGTTGCACTGTAGGTTTTCCTGCTTAGCTTTCCTCTCAGGGTGGCCTAATACATCACTCGCAGTCTGATACACCATATCCTTCAGAGTTGCCCATTTCTCTTCTATGTCATTCTCTAAGTTGTTGCTGTCCCAGTCTTTCAAGTTTTCATCCATTTCCTGCGTAAGTTCTTCCTGCTTCTTTTGGCCTTTCAGTGCACTAGTGTTTTGCTTCCGTGGTGGCTTCCCATCCATCCTGCAGTGCTGTTTTTGTCTCCAAATCCTTGATCTAGATCTCAGCATAACAGGATCAGTACCACAGTCCGTGCCTGTCATTGCTCTGGTGTCCAATACATCCCTTATGTCTCTCTGCCTGACTATGATGTAGTCTAATACAGTAAGTTCCAGTGCTTAGATCTTGGGTGCATCCATGTCTTCTTGTGTGTGTCCTTGTGCTTAAATAGAGTGTTGGTTATCACAAGGTTGTACTCTGAACATAGTGCAAGTAGAAGTTCTCCATTAGCATTGCACTTGCCTACTCCATGACTACCTAGCACTCCTTTCCATTTCTCGGTGACCACTCATTGCTACGTTTCCTTGCATACCTGTATGGAGTGTCGACCAGGTTGATAAACTTCTCTGTACAGCCATGTTTCTTGAGTACCTGCCAAAGTTCTTGTCACGATACGGCGTCAAAGGCTTTACTGAAGTCAATGAAGACTACATACTGTAAAACAGCATGCTATGTTTGATACACTTTTCTTCTACCTGTTTCAAGCAGAAAATCATGTCCATTGTGCTTCTTCCACTTCTAAAGCCGCACTGGGTTTCCGGTAGTACATTCTGTGAGATGTGTTCATTGAGTCTGTTCAGTTGTACACGTGAGAGAATCTTACCAACAGTGGCTAGCAGTGATATACCTCGGTAATTTCCACAATCTTTCCTGTCACCTTTCTTGAACAAAAGCACAATACTTGCATCCTTCCAGTCTTGGGGTACTTTCTGGGCATCCCATATCTCTTGGATGAGCTTGTGCAGGATTTTGGTCAGCTGAACACCACCAAATTTCCACACTTCAGCTGGAATTCCATCCCTTCCTGGAGCTTTATCATCCTATGTTGTCCTGATTGCTGCCATTATTTCATCAAGATTTGGTGGTTCATCCAAACTTGATACAACGGGTCGATGCACAAGAGCTTCTTTAGCCTCTTATGCAAGATCTTAAGGGTTGTTTAGTAGTTGGTAAAAGTGGTCTGCAAATCTGTCCAGGATCTTGTCTTTCTCCTGCAAAACCGTTTCACCATCCATAGCCTTTAGTTGGATCAGTCCTCTTGCTTTAGGGCTGTAGATTTCTCTTAAACCTGTGAAGAATGTTTTCATGTCCTTCATGGCTGCTGTAGTTTGAAGTTCCTCCACTTTTTCATACCACCAGTTGGACTCCATCTCTCTGGTGTACTTCTGTAGCTCACTCTGAGCCTTTGAGTATTTCTTCTTCTTCATCCTTGTGTTACACCGTAGATTTTCCTGCCTAGCTGTATTCCTCGCGTCTAGTAGTTTCTTCAGATGTTCATCATGCTCATCAAACCAATCTTTATGTTTCTTCTCAGGGTGACCTAAAACATCACTCGCACTCTGATACATTGTATCCTTCACTGTTGCCCATTTCTCTTCTATGTCATTCTCGGAGTTGTTGCTGTCCCAGTTATTAAAGTTTTCATCCATTTCCTGTGTAAATTCTTCCTGCTTCTTTTGGCCTTTCAGTGCACTAGTGTTTAGCTTCTGTGGTGGCTTCCCACCCATCCTGCAGTGCTGTTTTCTTCTGCAAATCCTTGATCTAGATCTCAGCATAACATGATCAGTACCACAGTCCTCACCTCTCATTGCTCTGGTGTCCAATACATCCCTTATGTCTCTCTGCCTAACTATGATGTAGTCTAACAAGTGCCAGTCTTGGATCTTGGGTGTATCCATGTCTTCTTGTGTGTGTCCTTGTGCTGAAATAGGGTGTTGGTTATCACAAGTTTGTACTCTGAACATAGTGCAAGTAGAAGTTCTCCATTAGCATTGCACTTGCCTACTCCATGACTGCCTAGCACTCCTTTCCATTTCTCAGTGTCCGAACCAACTCTGGCATTAAAATCTCCAACGAGTATCAGCCTGTCATCAGTCGGTACACGCCTGACAGTCTCACATAAATCACTGTAGAACTCTTCCTTCACCTCCTCTGTGTTGGTCATTGTTGGGGCATATACACTGATGAGTGTGGCATGCATCTTCCGCTGTAGTGGGAGTCTCATAGTCATTATCGTGTCGTTGATTGGCACTGGCTCCTCATCAAGCATTGCTGCTATCTCCTTTCTAACTGCAAAGCCCACTCCTGCTTCTCTCCTTTCTTGAGTTGATCTCCCACTCCAAAAGAAGATGTACCCATGGTCTTCCAAGCTGTCATATCCAGGCAATTTTGTTTCACTAAGTGCAGCTATGTCTACATTGTACCTGTTCATTTCCAGGGCCACAAGCGTGGTCTGTCTTTCTGGGGGCTGTGATGTTGCTCTGTCCACCACAGTGTGTGTATTCCATTCTGCTACACACAAGGCTGCTGTTTTCCTCTTCTTTTGTCTTCCTGCTCCTAGCTTACTTTTTGCTGCCTGACAGAGTGTGAACAGATCTTCAAATGTCCCAAACTGACCTCAGTGACAGACTGGTACTTGATCTGTGTAGGAGTGTCTGAAAACCATCAGCGATGAAACCACCACAGGTGAGAAGAGGACAGTTAGACAACTATTTTAAGCCAGCTTTAACCCCTTGCACTCTGGTCAATTTCCCTAAAAACGCCAAAAAATAACATACCCAAAGTAAATCAAAAGCTTTTCTTCAACCCTTTGCAGCATCTTCATGGGGTTGGTCTCATTTAAAAGAAAACACTTTGAATTTTTTGGCAAAACATAATCTCTCTAAGTGCTCCTGCCACTGAGTAACAGTCATCTAAACATACTGAACTTAAAGAAAATAAAGTTCGCCTGGGTGTTTTT
Source organism: Pholidichthys leucotaenia (assembly GCA_020510985.1). Classification (NCBI taxonomy): domain Eukaryota; kingdom Metazoa; phylum Chordata; class Actinopteri; order Cichliformes; family Pholidichthyidae; genus Pholidichthys; species Pholidichthys leucotaenia. The sequence continues at coordinate 191,453,971 of CM035843.1, read as the reverse complement.
TTAGATACAAATGCTTGCAAATAACACACAGCTGTCAGATACGGGCTGGAAAGTGCAACAGAAATGTAAAAACAAGTGTTATCCAGCTGAGGTCAAAATTTTGTCACAATACCACAAAAATGAATATATTACACAACTTTTTTCTCAGGTTGTTCCCAGGCGTTTTTGAACTGTGCCAAATTGTGCCAAATGGCACAGTTTAGAAAAACGTCTATAACTTTTGAATGATTCAATAGAGAAGCTTGATCTTGGGCTCTAATGAAAGGTGACACTCAGGGCTGTGTGTGTGTGTGTGGGGGGGATTGTTTATTCATTCATGAATGAATGAATGAACAAACAAGCCCCCCCACACACAAAGAAGCATGCCACATAAAAAATGTGTGGCTTTTGTTTTTTACAAGAAAAAATAACCTACAGTGCAATAAAAATTATACTAAAATATCTGCAATGTAGAGGATAACAACTCCCCCCACCACCGCTACAGAGGAGCGTGGTGCACGGTCCGGTCCATGCGCCGCGGTTCGTGCACCACGGTCCGTGCGCCGCGGTCCGTCATGTGGCGATGACGCACACTTGTAACTTACCGATCGGTCAAAAGTCATTTTTATTACTATTTTCATTGATAAAGAATAATTTAGCTTATAACACTTACCTGTCCACAACAGCAGTGTCGCTGGCGAACATCTGTTCCTCATTGTCAGACGAACATGACGCTGGTCCGCTTGTTACGACTTGTGGTTCTGGTCACGCGACCCGGTCAAACCATGATTCCATTATTGCGGTTTTGCGCTTCCATGATTGCGGTTTTGGCGAACAATTTTTCAAAACAAATAAAACAGTAGTAATAAAAAAGACTGGCGAACGCTACCGTTACACACAGCGGCTTACACAAAACAGATTTTACGCACGGGACGCACGCTTTCAGTCATTGAACTTCTCTGCTTCAATTGGCTCGCTGTATTCGCAGTCGTTGGTAGGCGGGTCCTTCTTGCTAGGTTTTCAGTCATTGGTTCTTCATAGGACGCACGAGGATGCACTAGGACGCAGAGACGTGACCGCCCGCGGTATCCCGGAGTGCAAGAGGTTAAACATAATAGCAGAAACCCATCTTGAAGGACCAAGTTGTTAGAAAAATTCTAACTTTAACGCCAAGTTAAATGAATGAGAGCACAAGCCAAATTGATTCTTTGATTTTTTGGCCAAAAAAAAAAAAAAAAAACAGCAAGAGACAGCAAAAAATGACCAAATGTTGTTTATTTTTAAACCACAGGGATTCAAGTGCTGCAACACTGATGGAAGAAGTCTGTGAACTGAAAGGTAGACTATGATTAAAAATAAACCACATTCGGTCAAATCTGACCACTATGAACTTTTCAGCCCCCCTCTACACTAATGCACAAACAAGCACAAGATAACAATAATCAAAAAACGACATGATGTCAGAATGCATTTATCTTATACAGAACTGCTGCATGACTTAATCATGAGGTATGTCATCAAACATTTTTATCACAAAACACACATTGTTTTGTTCATAAGCTTCTCTGTACTCTTTTCATGAGACTCAGCACATTACAGCACATTTTGTATGACAAATACACAGAATCATGTAAAAGAATAAAATAGGAAAAAAGAGCCTAATAAACACAATTTTTCTTTCAGCTATGCATTTTGTTTAAAGTCCATTTTAGCTTCTATCCAATTCAATTCAATTCAACTTCCGGTTCCGGCGCCACACGAGTTGGCTGCCTTTTGCAACTGCCCTTTTTTTTCTTCTTCTTTTCTTCTTTTATCTTCCTTCTTCTTTCTACATCTTTCACTCTATATATATCACGGACACACAGATCGCCCCAAAGGTCTCCCGAGTCGGTGGACGGAGCCTCTGTCTACAGCAGGAGACGATACAGCAGGGAAGAGCTAGCTAGCACTCAACTGCCACCCGATGCTAACGGAGAAACTCGACATACCGGGGAACTGAAGCGAAAACGACGTGGGTGCTGGGCTGGAGTTTAGGCGGCGTGTAAGAAATATAAGACAGAATAATAAAGAGCGATGGCAAGAACCAAGCAGACCGCCCGTAAATCTACTGGAGGAAAAGCCCCCAGGAAGCAGTTGGCCACCAAGGCTGCTCGGAAAAGCGCTTCGGCCTCCGGCGGAGTGAAGAAGCCTTACCGTTACAGGCCCGGTACCGTGGCTCTGAGAGAGATCCGTCGCTACCAGAAATCCACGGAGCTGCTCATCTGTAAGCTGCCCTTCCAGCGCCTGGTGAGGGAGATCGCTCAGGACTTCAAGACCGACCTGCGCTTCCAGAGCTCCGCCGTCATGGCTCTGCAGGAGGCCAGCGAGGCCTACCTGGTGGGTCTCTTCGAGGACACCAACCTGTGCACCATCCACGCCAAGAGGGTCACCATCATGCCCAAAGACATCCAGCTGGCCCGCCGCATCCGCGGAGAGAGAGCTTAGACTTTTTGCTGCACATCCACCAACCACACTGTGTCTATATATATATATATATATATATATATATATATATATATATATATATATATATATATATATTTATAGTAATATGTACATATGTATACTAGCTGCTCTTGTTTTTTCTTGCCTTCTGATTGTTGCTCTGAGTGTTGCTATCCCTGTGCTGTTGCAATCCTGGAATTTTCCCATTGTGGGACTAATAAAGGCTTATCTTATCTTATCTTATCTTAACTTTATTTATATAGCTCCATTTCACAACAACAGTCATCTCATAGCACTTTCAGCTGTAGGGGGGACCCCCACAGTTGCAGAAAGACCCCAGCAATCAGGCGATCCCCTGTGAGCAAGCACTTGGCGATGGTGGAGAGGAAAAACTCCCTTTTAACAGGAAGAAACCTCCAGCAGAACCAGGCTCAGGGAGGGGCAGTCATCTGCTGCGACTGGCTGGGGGGTGAGGGGACAGAGAAGAAGAAAAGAACAGACATGTAGAGAGCAAACAGCACAATGGGGACTCAATCTATGGGAGAGAACAAACAGATGTTAATGACCAGCAAAAAAAATATTTCATTGAGAGTGAAGAAAGGAGTGAGGCCCAGTGCATTATTGGACTTCCCCCAGCTGACTAAACCTATTAGCAGCATAACTAAGGGAGGGTTCAGAAACACATGATCCCAAATTGTAGGCTATATCAAAAAGGTAGGTTTTAGCCCTATTCTTAAAAACAGAGATCGAGTCTGACTCCCGAATCCAGATTGGCAGCTGGTTCCACAGGAGAGGAGCTTGATAACTTCAGGCTCTGCCTCCCATTGTACTTTTGGAGATTCTAGGTATTACAAGTAATCCTGCATTTTGGGAGCGTAGTGCTCTGTTAGGATAATACGGTAGTATCAGATCTTTTAAATAAAAAGGAGCCTGATTGTTTAGAGCTTTGTAAGTAAGAAGAAGGATTTTAAACTTAATTCTAAACTCTATGGGAAGCCAATGAAGGGAGGCCAGAACCGGAGAGATATGATCTCTCTTTCTAGCACCTGTTAAAACTCTTGCTGCAGCATTTTGGATCAGCTGAAGACTTTTTAAAGATGTTTTAGGACAGCCTGATAATAAAGAATTACAATAATCTAATCTCGAGCTAACAAAAGCATGGATCAGTTTCTCAGCATCACTCTGAGACAAGATGCTCCTAATCTTGGCAATATTACACAAATGATAGAAGGCAGTCTTAGAAACAAATTTAATATGTGAATTGAAGGACAGACCTTGATCAAAAATAATTCCAAGGTTCCTCACAGAGCTATTAAGAGAGAGTAACCGCATTCAAACTGAAAGTTTGATTTGGAAAGGTATTTCTAAAGTTTTTTGGACCAACAAGAATGACTTCAGTCTTATCTGAATTTAATAGCAGGAAATTACAAGTCATCCAAGCTTTGATTTCCTTAAGACAGGCTTCTAACTTGGCTAATTGATTACTATCATCTGGCTTCATTGACAGGTATAATTGTGTATCATCTGCATAACAATGAAAATGTATAAAGTGCTTTCTAATAATGTTGCCTAACAGAAGCATATATAAACTAAAAAGAGTAGGGCCTAGCACATATCCCTGTGGAACTCCATAACTAAGCTTTGAGTTGAAAGAAAACTCATTAGTGACATGAACAAACTGGAACTTATCAGATAAATAAGATCTAAACCACTGCAACAAAGTTCCATTAAGTCCAACATAGTGTTCTAATCTATCAAGTAGAATATTATGATCGATAGTATCAAAAGCTGCACTAAGGTCTAAAAGGACAAGTACAGAAACCAGTCCATTATCAGATGCAATGAGGAGGTCGTTAGTGACCTTCGCTAAGGCTGTTCCAGTACTATGATGGATTCTAAACCCAGATTGAAACTCTTCAAGTAAACCATTTCCCTGCAGGTGGTCAAATAATTGCGTAGCAACAACTCTAAGATTTTTGAAATGAAAGGGAGATTAGAGATTGGTCTATAGTTAGCTAAAGCTCCTGGATCTAGCATTGGCTTTTTGAGTAAGGGTTTAATTACAGCCATTTTAAAAGCCTGTGGTACATGGCCTAAAGTTAATGAAGAATTGATTATATGAAGAATAAAGCTACCAATAAGTGGGAAGACTTCTTTAAATAACCTGGTAGGAATAGGGTCTAAAAGACAAGTTGAAGGTTTGGATGAGGAAACTATTTTGTCTAACTCACAAAGGTCGATTGGAGTGAACTCATCAAGACAGACATCAATTGGAGGAGTTGTATTAGTTACTGTATTTAAGTTAACTGTGGGAAGAATCTGATTTTATCTGATGGATGAAATTTTATTATTGAAAAAATTCATAAAGTCCTGACTAGTAAGCTCTAAGAGAATGCTAGGATTGACAGAGTCCTGACTCTTTGTCAACCTGGCTACAGTGCTGAAAAGAAACCTGGGATTATTCTTGTTCTCTTCTATTAATGCAGAATAATAACTTATTCTAGCTTTTCTAAGAGATTTTTTATAAATTAAAAGATGATTTCTCCAAGCTAAATAGATTTCATCTAAATTAGTGGAGCACCATTTTCTTTCTAATTGACGAGTCTTATGTTTTAAGCTACGAGTTTCTGTGTTGAACCAAGGAGTTAGAAATCTCTGATTAGACTTTTTCTTTTTCAAGGGGGCCACCAAGTCTAGAGTCTGATGCAGAGAAGCTGTAACACTATCCACCATGTTATCAATTACAGAAGGAGCAAGCTGTCTATAGCTTATTTCCGTTGTGTTGACACATGGCATAGAGGAAACAATCTGCATAAATTTGGTAACAGCATCATCTGAGAGGCGTCTACTGTAATAATATTTTTCTTTAGGAGCCAAATAGTCAGAAATAGTAAAATCAAAGGTTAACAGACAATGGTCTGACAGTACAGGGTTATGAGGAGACACTACAAGATTTTCTATTTTTATGCCATATGTCAGAACAAGGTCCAGAGTATGGTGGAGATAATGAGTAGAATTTCCTACTTTCTGAGAAAACCCAATCGAGTCTAATATTGAATTAAATGCCACATTAAGGCAGTCGCTATCTACATGTATATTAAAGTCCCTACTATAATTATTCTATCTGATTTCAGCACTAAATCAGCTAAGACAACAGCAAATTTGGATAAAAATTCTGAGTAGGTTGATGGAGGACCATAAACTTGTCATACCCGGCTCTAGGGAGCCGGGCAATCAGAGCCAGGGACAAGCCAGTGAGTCGAGATGTTTTATTAAGGGTGAGGGATAAGGGATGAGGAGAGCACAGACACTCATACAGACGTACATTCTCAGGCTGCACAGCGCAGGGGTAGGTAGCTCGTACCGGACATGGGGGTAACAAGACGTGCATACTCACAGCGGGATACAAACACCGGAATGCTGCAAGGGGAGTAGAGGCTGATACCAGACGAAGGGGCTTCAGCCTAGCAGTGCTTATGTCGCAGCCCCGAGTCATCGAGGCTGCTCCTATTTATCCTCATTGGCAGCGCCCCAGCTGATGAAGACTAATTGGCCCCAGCCGTCCATAATGCTGCCAGCTGGGAGCCTGCTGAGACGCTGCTCAATGGGAAGCAGGGATGAGGGAAAACATGGGCTGAGTGCCGAGACGGCATCTCAACCCATGGTGACAGAGCCCCCCCCCCTCAAGGTCGGGCTCCTGAACGACCAGGAACATCCCAGCCTCCCCCCCCCCCCCCCACCTAGGGTGGGAGGAAGGGAGGCAGGACCGGAGGGGAAGAAGCCAAGGGAAGGACAACACCAATGGGGCAATGTAGGGTAGCGGGAAAAAAAAAACCAAATACAACACTGACAACAGGGAATAATTAACCCAAGTACAGATGGGGAGAAGAACTGGGTCAGCACGCCGGTTACACACTACTCAGAGTACCAACAATGCGTGACCCAGAGCAAGGAAAAAAAACCACCAAAAAGGTACAGGGCAAAAATGCTGAGTATGGTCAAAAAAAAAGGGGAAACACAATACACAGCACCAATATAAGTACATACACACAGTCACCAAGAAAAGTGAAGGTGACTGGAACAAATGGACAATTACAGAGCATGGTGTTACGGAAAACAAGGCACATGACTCTATAATGAACAAACATATAAAAAAGGACATAAAAAAGAAATACTGAGTGCAGGCAAAGAAAACCCCCCACACACGAATATATAAATACCCACAGTCACCTAAAGAAATGAAAGTGACTGGAATAAATGGATAACTGCAGAGCATGGTCTGAAAGGAAACAAAACATAACTCTACAATGAAAAAACGAGGCTAAAAACATGGCACAAAAAGTAAAATGCTGAGCATGAGCGATGGAAAACACAGCACTATAAAAACGAATCCACCAACAGGACAAAACATTACACCCGAGTGACCTTAATAACAAAAGAAAAAGTGACACCCGAGGTGAATGGCAGGCAGAGTCCAAAAATAGCCGAGATGGCTCCGGAGATCTCCCCGCCCATTGTCCAGCTGGCGAATCAGGGGAAGAGAAATGTTCGGACGGCGAACTCTGGACCCAGATCCCAGGAATCCAGTCCACCGGCAGCCGAACCAGGCCGCCCAGAGGCAAACACAGACCAGTGGGGGGAACCAGATCACCGAACCGAAAGTCTTGTGGGTCGGTCGTCGACCCGCATCACTCAACCACCAGGACCGTTGAGACGGACGAAGGGTCAGAGCGGATCCCGGTGGAAGAGGCTCAGGGGAGAGCCGATGACGAGGGCGGCGGGCGTCAGGCCGCAGGAAAACGGCCACCTCCTCACCGGACCTGGGCAACACTGGGGCAGCACCCACGTCGGACCCCGATCGGGCCTCAGGCGAACCCACGTTGAATACTGCACCAGAACCGACCTCCAACTTTGAACCCGGACCCTCCAGCACCACGAGGAACGGCAACTCCTTGCCGGTGACCCTGGAAGAAGGCTCAGAAGAGAAAACAGAACCGGGATCAGGATCACCGGCAGCGCCAGAACCCGGCGAGACGAGCTCAGACGCAGCGGGCGGCTGCACCCTGCTCGTCTCCCCGGAGATAGGCTGAAGTGCTCAAAGATAAGAGAGAAAAGAAAGGAGAGCACTCGCCTGATCTCGGGTTCTGACGCCGTCCAGGACTGCGAAGATCCAGGATTCGTCGTCAGGAGGTCGTTGTCAGGCTCCCATCTAGCCACGTCGGGTCCCGCAGCCAGCACGATGGTCAGCGCAGCTTGAGATTCCTCCAGCTCCGGTAACCCCGCCGACGATCCACTCGGCGTGAAGCCAGAAGAATCTCGTCCCGCTGGACCGAACCGCTCCTCCGTGGAGACCCGGGGACGCTCAGTCGTCGGCGTAGACTCCACGCAGCAGTCAGTCCCCCTCCTCCGTCCGCAATGTAGCTGCGGAACCACAGGCCCTCTCCATATCCCACCACGTTGACCCGGAGCCGGGGACCGCTCGGCGGAGAGAGACACAGAGGATGCGGGATTAGGAATATTTTTGATCAGGATTTGTCCTTCAATTCACATATTAAATTTGTTTCTAAGACTGCCTTCTATCATTTGCGTAATATTGCCAAGATTAGGAGCATCTTGTCTCAGAGTGATGCTGAGAAGCTGATCCACGCTTTTGTTAGCTTGAGATTAGATTATTGTAATTCTTTATTATCAGGCTGTCCTAAAACATCTTTAAAAAGTCTTCAGCTGATCCAAAATGCTGCAGCAAGAGTTTTAACAGGTACTAGAAAGAGAGATCATATCTCTCCAGTTCTGGCCTCCCTTCATTGGCTTCCCATAGAGTTTAGAATTAAATTTAAAATCCTTCTTCTTACTTACAAAGCTCTAAACAATCAGGCTCCTTTTTATTTAAAAGATCTGATACTACCGTATTATCCTAACAGAGCACTACGCTCCCAAAATGCAGGACTACTTGTAATACCTAGAATCTCCAAAAGTACAATGGGAGGCAGAGCCTTCAGTTATCAAGCTCCTCTCCTGTGGAATCAGCTGCCAATCTGGATTCGGGAGTCAGACTCGATCTCTGTTTTTAAGATTAGGGTTAAAACCTATCTTTTTGATATAGCCTACAATTAGGGAGGGATCATGTGTTTCTGAACCCTCCCTTAGCTATGCTGCTAATAGGTTTAGTCAGCCGGGGGACCTCCAGTAATGCACTGGGCCTCACTCCTTTCCTCACTCTATGAAATATTTTTTTTTGCTGGTCATTAACATTTGTTTGTTCTCTCCCATAGATTGAGTCCCCATCATGCTGTTTGCTCTCTACATGTCTGTTCTTTTCAACTTCTCTGTCCCCTCACCCCCCAGCCAGTCGCAGCAGATGACTGCCCCTCCCTGAGCCTGGTTCTGCTGGAGGTTTCTTCCTGTTAAAAGGGAGTTTTTCCTCTCCACCGTCGCCAAGTGCTTGCTCACAGGGGATCGCCTGATTGCTGGGGTCTTTCTGCAACTGTGGGGGTTCCCCCCTACAGTTGATAGTGCTATGAGATGACTGTTGTTGTGAAATGGCGCTATATAAATAAAGTTGAATTGAATTGAATACAGGTTACAGCAGGTGGGGAGAGTTCAGGGAGCTGCGAACCCTGAACTTCTCCAGGGATGTGACAGAGCAAATCATTAAGCAGGTGTGAAAAAACAATGACTTGCCTGCCCCCTGGAGGTTGAGTATCGCCTGCTGTAGTGGATTCTGCTTCTTCCTCTCCCCGCCCGGCGATAACGGAGGACCCCCCGGGAATTCGTCTGAGGATCGCTCGCGTTGTCTCCAGCAGAGAGCTCACCGGGCCGGGATTCCAGGCACACACAGCGGTCAGGGAGCGCGTCGAGGAGGAGGGGGAAACAGCCGGGGTGAGCCAGCCCGAATGTCCAGGAATGACAGCGGGGGAACGAGGCTCAGGGGACGAGGCTGTAGAATCTCCACACTGACGAGGCGAAGGGATGACAGCTGCGTGGGAGGAATGGTCCTTGTATTGATATGTGAAGTTCATATGGAGTCACCACTAGAGGGCAGTATGACCCCGGCCATGACCTGACTATAAAAGGAGATGTACATGTGCCAATGTGTGGTTAGTTGTGAGTTGCTGTTGAAGTGACAAGTAAAAAAGTCCTATCTGACACCCGGTGTGTGCGCCTCGTCATTACATGTTCCAGGAGAACATTACATGGTACCAGGAGTAAATTACATGATACCAGGATAAAACTACGAACCGACGGCGAAGATGAACGCTCTTCGACAGCCGGACGAGTTAAAGTTGACCGGTAACGTCAACGAGAACTGGAAAGTATTCAAACAGAGTTTTGAACTTTATTCGCTTGCTATCGGTCTCCGTGACGAGGAGAGGAAAATAGCATTACTGCTGACAGTAGCAGGGCGAGCAGCGCTAAATGTGTTTAACACATTCATCTTCACGGAAGAAGAAAAAGGCAACTTCGACGCCGTGATGAAGAAATTTGACGATTATTGCACACCGAGAAAGAATGAAACGTACGAGAGGTATGTGTTCAGAAAAAGACTTCAGAAAGAGTCAGAGTCCATCGAGCTGTATGTCACAGACCTACGGTTGAAATGTCAGTCATGCAACTTTGGAACATTGAGTGAGTCAATGATACGGGACCAAATTGTAATAGGGGTCCAAGACAACAAATTGCGGATGCAATTACTGAAAGAGACTAACTTAACGCTGGAGAAAGCGATACAGATTTGCCAAGCGTCTGAGAGTATAAAGGCACAATTAAAGACTTTTAGCAGCAAGGAAAAGGAGACTGCTGAGGTCGGTGCAGTGCAGCGCGCGAAGCCGAAAGGAACGTTGCAGGCAAGAAAAAGGGAGGTAAACCCAGAGCGCGAGCGCGGGAACTGTGAGCGGTGTGGAAGGCAACACGCGCTGAAACAGTGTCCAGCACTCGGGAAGGAATGTCGCAAGTGTGGCGGAAAAAATCACTTCGCAAAGACCTGCTTCTCAAAGAGGAGGGTGCAACTCGTGGAGAAAAAGAGCGACAGCGAGGAGGATCAGTTTTACGTGGACGCCATCGAGGGAGAGACGAGCGCTGACGAATGGATAGTGTGCCTGGAGATGAATGGCACGGACATGTCACTGAAGCTCGACACAGGTGCGCAGGTAAACATCCTGCCAATGAAAGATTTTAAAAGACTGAAAAAACAAACCGAAAATAAGAGATAAAAAGATTAATCTGAGAACATATGACGATAAGCCAATACCCACTAAAGGAATGTGCAGGGTTACACTGTCAAACAAAGGTAAAACAGTGAATGCATTGTTTGTACTTGTTGATGGAAATAGACAAGCAATTTTGGGTTTAAAAACATGCGATCAGCTAGGTCTGATCAAAAGGGTGAATGTCATTGATACAGACAAAGTGAAAACACGAGAAAATACAGAGGCTACAACAAGTAAGCACAAACACACTGACTGGGTGAAAGAATACAAAGAGGTGTTCAAAGGAATAGGCCGCCTACCAGGCAAACAAAAAATTAGGCTGAAAGAGAATGCAGAGCCAGTCATACATGCAGCAAGAAAAGTGCCAATAGCTCTTAAAAAGAGGCTGAGAGAAACACTAGACTCACTGATAGCAGACGGAGTGGTCAGAAAAATAGAAGAACCAACTGAATGGGTTAACTCACTAGTTATAGTGGAGAAGCCAAATGGAGATTTGAGATTGTGCATAGATCCAAAAGATCTAAATAAAGTAATACAGCGGGAGCATTACAGGCTACCAACAAAATCTGACATAACCAGCACAATGAGTGGAGCAAATTACTTCACAAAATTAGATGCCAAATCTGGGTTTTACCAACTAGTGCTCGATGAGGAAAGCGCTAAATTGTGCACATTTAATACGCCATTCGGAAGGCATTGCTTTCTACGAATGCCGTTTGGGATTAGCTCAGCCCCTGAAATTTTCCATAGAACTGTGCAGCAATTGTTTGACGGAATAGAAGGGGTGGGAGTTTTTCTTGATGATGTGGTAGTCTGGGGAAAAACAAAAGAGGAGCACGACGAAAGGTTGGCAAGAGTTCTCACACAGGCGCAAAAGTCAGGTATGAAACTGAATAAGAGTAAGTGCCAATTCGGGGTACGGGAGATTACATACCTGGGAGAAAAATTATCTGGGGCAGGCGTGCAACCAAATCCGGAAAAAGTGCGGGCCATAGCAGAGCTGCCAGTACCGCAGAACAAAAATGACTTGCAAAGAGCCCTAGGACTAGTCAATTACATGGGAAAATTTATCCCAAATTTATCAGCTAACACAATAGCTCTTAGAAGCTTGTTAGAGACCAATACAATGTGGCAGTGGATGGCAGAGCATGCCAGAGAATGGGAGTGGCTCAAAAGCAGTCTAATAAAGGAGCCAGTGTTAAAATTCTATGATCAGGACAAACTGCTAAAAGTGTCCACAGATGCGTCCAAAGCCGGCCTAGGAGCTGTGCTATTGCAAAAACATGACACAGAGTGGTATCCAGTCGCATACGCATCGCGCACCATGACAAGCGCAGAAAAAAATTACGCGCAAATAGAGAAAGAGACTCTAGGTGCAGTGTTTGGATGTGAGAAGTTTCATGAATATGTGTATGGAAGGTCAGTAATACTAGAAACAGACCACAAACCACTGATTGCGATCTCACAGAAGCCACTGGGTGACGCACCACCGCGCATCCAGCGTCTAATGTTAAGATTACAGAAATATGACTTGAAATTTGAGTTTACACCAGGCAAGCAACTAATTGTAGCCGATGCGCTGAGTAGGGCTAGCTTGAGCAACACCAGCAGCACAACAGAGGAAGCTGTGCAAATACATGTAGACTCTATTAAGGCACACATGCCAGTGTCAGATGCAAAATGGATGAAGATAGTGAAAGAAACACAAAAAGATGAGAAACTAAAAAGAGTAATGGAACAGATACATCAGCCAGGACAGGTTATGATTGACAAGCCTTACCAACACTTTAAAGGTGAACTGTCTGTGTTAGATGGGGTTCTGTTAAAAGGTACAAGGATAGTCATACCTACCTCCATGAGATCAGAAATGGTTAAATTAGTACATGAGGGGCATTTGGGTATTGAAAAGTGCAAAAGCCGTGCATGTGATGTTTTATATTGGCCCAACATGCACAAGGACATTGAGGCATATGTGCAGCGCTGTGACATTTGCCAGCGCCACAGGTATCAACAGCCAAAGGAGCCTATGAGGCCCCATGAGAAGCCTCAAGGGCCATGGAGAAAAGTGGGCATGGATCTATTTCAGCTTAAGGGCAAGGACTATCTGTTAGTCATGGACTATCATTCCACCTACCCAGAGTTTGCAGGGTTGAGTGACACAACAGCAGAAAAGGTGATTGCACATACAAAGACAATGTTCGCACGCCATGGAATTCCAATGACTGTTGTGAGTGATAACGGACCACAATTCACGAGTCAGTGCTTCAAAGACTTTGCAGACACATATGGGTTCAAGCACGTGACCTCAAGCCCTCTGTACCCACAGTCGAATGGGTTAGCAGAGAAAGGGGTGCAAATAGTGAAGCGAATACTGAAAAAGGCTGCAGACAATGCAGAAGACCCACATCTGGCGATCCTGAATTACCGAGCATCACCACTGGAGAATGGACTGTCCCCAGCAGAAATGCTCATGAACAGAAAACTCAGAACGCGACTTCCATCAGCATCTCAGGTGATGGAAAAGAGAGATGTGAGGCGTGATGAGAGGCAAACTGAACTGTACAACAGAACAGCACGACCTCTGAGACCACTTGCACATGAGGACATAGTGCGAGTGAGATGTGATGGAGAATGGGGACCGCTGGCAAAAGTGGTTAAAGAAACAACTCCCAGATCATATGAAGTCATCACAGAGCATGGAAAAACAATGAGGCGAAACTGACGTCACTTACTGAAAGTGCCTCAGACCAAATTGAGAGTCACAGACAGTGAAATAAGCGACATGCTAATTTCCAGCCAAACCGAACAACCAGAAATGGCTGAGAACCAAAACTTAGAGACAGACAATAACAAACAGACTGAGGTGACACAAATCAGAAGATCACAAAGGCAAATTGTGAAACCGAAAAGATTGATTGAGGAAATGTAAGGAGTACTGAAATGAAAAAAAAAAAAAAAAAATGTGTTGATGTTGAATTGTAAACAGAGAAAAAAAAAATTGAACTTGTGATTCAGTGTACAAGGTTGAAAGAAATGTAAATAGAAATGGAGTTTATTTTGTATATAGAAATTTGAGAAAAAGTTTATAGTTGGACATGACCTTTACTAGAAAAAAAGGGAGATGTATTGATATGTGAAGTTCATATGGAGTCACCACTAGAGGGCAGTATGACCCCGGCCATGACCTGACTATAAAAGGAGATGTACATGTGCCAATGTGTGGTTAGTTGTGAGTTGCTGTTGAAGTGACAAGTAAAAAAGTCCTATCTGACACCCGGTGTGTGCGCCTCGTCATTACATGTTCCAGGAGAACATTACAGTCCTGACGATGACCCAGAACTGGATCCGGACGAGGTTCGTGCAGAGGTGACTCGGCGATGTGATGGCGGCTATTCCCAGGGAACGAAGCGAGGGGGAAACCCAGGATTCGCCGCTCCAGATCAGAGATCGAGGCGAGGAAGGCGCCGAGCACGGGAAAGCTTCGTAGCCCTGAAGTCCTCTCCATCAACCTCACTGCCGCCGCCACATGCCAGAAGGTGGTGGCAGGAAACACAGTAGAGCTCGCGACAGCCACTCGACCCCAGACATAACTGCTGTCAGCTGCGGCTCCTTGAAGGGAATCCCGAGTGACGTGGCGCAGGTCGGGGAAAGCCCTCTGGTTGGCGCGAACTCCCGGACTGGAATAGCGGCAGGAACGGGACTCCGAAGCGGGGAAAGGCGTCGCCCACTTCGACTCCCTGCCGGGATTTCCATCCACCCCGTGGAGCTTCTCTCGCTGTGTACCTGCAGCGTCTATCCTGGCGCTGTCCTCCAGATGGAACACAGAATGAGGGTGACAGCCCAGGAATTCCTCAGCACGGCCCGGATGCCAGCGTCTCGCGTTGGAGGCGTCGTGCAGGGTGAAGAGCGTCCCGTCGACAGCCTCCGAGATGGACCTCAGCTCGTCGCCCTGGCGCCGGAAGTGACTCCTGGGAAACGGCATGCTAGCAGCGCTGACACCCGGACAGAAAGGTACATTTCCACGGCGACTCACGGCCGCCGGTAACTCTTCTGGCTGCGACATACTGTCATACCCGGCTCTAGGGAGCCGGGCAATCAGAGCCAGGGACAAGCCAGTGAGTCGAGATGTTTTATTAAGGGTGAGGGATAAGGGATGAGGAGAGCACAGACACTCATACAGACGTACATTCTCAGGCTGCACAGCGCAGGGGTAGGTAGCTCGTACCGGACATGGGGGTAACAAGACGTGCATACTCACAGCGGGATACAAACACCGGAATGCTGCAAGGGGAGTAGAGGCTGACACCAGACGAAGGGGCTTCAGCCTAGCAGTGCTTATGTCGCAGCCCCGAGTCATCGAGGCTGCTCCTATTTATCCTTATTGGCAGCGCCCCAGCTGATGAAGACTAATTGGCCCCAGCCGTCCATAATGCTGTCAGCTGGGAGCCTGCTGAGACGCTGCTCAATGGGAAGCAGGGATGAGGGAAAACCTGGGCTGAGTGCCGAGACGGCATCTCAACCCATGGTGACAAAACTATGGCAAATAAAATTAGGTTTAACCTAAAATTGCTAAAGTGCCCAATACTGAGGACCAGGCCCTCAAAGGAATTATAACATGTTTTTTGCTTTACATTAATTAATAGTTTGGAATGGTGAATTGTTGCTACTCCTCCTCCATGACCAGAACTTCTGGGATTTTGACAGTTTAAATAACCAGAGGGAGTTGATTCATTTAAACCAACATAATCATCTTGTCCTAACCAAGTCTCTGTAAGGGATATTAAATCAATCTGATGATCAATTAACAGATCATGGACTAACAGAGACTTGGGAGTTAGAGACCTAATATTTAATAAACCACATTTAATTTTTAAATTATGAGGAGGAACAGAGGCCAAATCATTCAGTTTAGAGGCTTTATGTTAATTGAGTTTGACCAATTTTTTGCTTAATCACTTTGGGATGCTTATATATTATATTTTTATTTGCTTTGGAGGGAGCAGACAGTGATTCTCTGATGGGAGAATCTCTGATATCCAGTAGAGGACATTCATGAACATGTCCACCAGACTGAAGCAGCAGAGACAGTTTGGGTCATTTTGTTTCTTACAGAGTCACGCCCCACTAGTATCTGACAGCTACAACTGTAAGCCTTTAATGTTTCTTCTTGTCACTGTCTCAGAACTGAATGTTCTTTTCACAGTAAGAAAAGGGAAGTTTTACTTTTTCTGGGTATTTTTCTCAGTTTGTGTTTCCTGTCGTCTTACTGTGTGGTTGAGATCTTTTTCTGTAGAATATCAGCAGAGTTGCTGATGTCAGGATGGTGGAGATGGTCAGAATCAGACTGACATACGGAACTATGGCTGAAGCACATGGAGGATGACAGGAAAATGGTGAGGTGCATGATGGGTGTTAAAACTGCACACAGACAAGAAAGTCACAAGTTTACATAAAAATACATTTATATGACAATAATTTACAAGACAAACAGACCTGATACATTAATTTAAAAAATTAGTGATGTCCCCTCAATCACGATTAATCTCATTAATCACATGACACTATATCACACTTCATGCGGTTAAGACGATTAAATCGCTTGATGCTCTTAATCACGATCAACCACTATTAATCACAATTAAAGTGACACCACTAAAAAAAATACAAGAAAATCAAAAACAATTTTAAAAATAAACAAAATTGCTAATTTAAAAAAACCTTCAACTTATATGAAAAAGTTACAAAATTAGATACAAATTTACTTGTTCTACACAAATATTTATATAAATGCTGCAAATTTAGACAAAAAACTTTACATTTACAAAGGAAAATGTATAATTAGTAAGAAAAGTCATAAATTTATGAAGGAAACAGAGATTTTTTTTTTTGTCAAACCATCTGTATGCCATCCATCCATCTTCTACCACTTTTCTGAAGGTCCGGGTCGCGGACGCAGTTCAAGCAGAGAAGCCAAGACTTCCTTCTCCCCAGCCACCTGCTCCAGCAATTCAGAGAGGATACTAAGGCATTCCCATACTAGCTATGAGACATAGTCGCTCCAGTGAGTGCTGGATCTACCCTGGGGTCTCCTCCCAGTGGGATGTGCCCGAAACACCTCAAGTGAGAGGCGTCCAGGAGGCATCTTGATCAGATGCCCAAACCACCTCAACTGGCTCCTTTCAATGTGGAGGAGCAGTGGTTCTGCTCTGAGTCTCTCCCGGATGACTGCGCTCCTCACCCTATCTGTAAGGGTGAGTCCAGCAATCCTACGAAGGAAGCTCATTTCAGCTGCTTGTAACCGTGATCTCATTCTTTTGGTCATTACCCAAAGCTCATGACCATAGGTGAGGGTAGGAATGTAGATTTACCGGTAAATCAATAGCTTTGCCTTAGAGCTTGGCTCCCTCTTCACCACAACAGACCGGTACAACGTCCACATCACTGCAGATACTGCTCCGATCCGTCTGTCAATCTCTCGCTCCATTCTCCCCTCATTCGTGAATAAAACCCCAAGATACTTAAACTCATCCACTTGCTGCAGGAGTTTTTCCCCAACCCGGAGAGGACAATCCACTTTTTTCCAGATGAGGACCATGGACTCGGACTTGGAGGTGCTGGTTCTCATCCCAGCCGCTTCACACTCAGTGGCAAACCATCTCAGTAGAACTTGTATGTCATTGCTGGATGAAGCCAACAGGACAACACCATGTGCAAACAACAGCGATGAGATCCTGTGTGTCACCAAGCATGACACCCTCCATTCCCGGGCTGCCCCTAGAAATCCTGTCCATAAAAATTATGAACAGGATCGGTGACAAAGGGCACCCCTGGTGAAGTCCAACTCTCACTCGGAATGAGTCCGACCGAGTGTTGGCAATACGAACCAAACTCTTACAACGGTCGTATAGAGACTGGATAGCTCGTAATAAAAAGCCCAATACCCCATACACCCGAAGCACCCCCCACAAAAA
The DNA here is from genome assembly GCA_020510985.1 of Pholidichthys leucotaenia. Classification (NCBI taxonomy): domain Eukaryota; kingdom Metazoa; phylum Chordata; class Actinopteri; order Cichliformes; family Pholidichthyidae; genus Pholidichthys; species Pholidichthys leucotaenia. The sequence continues at coordinate 191,436,330 of CM035843.1, read as the reverse complement.
ACCACAAGGGATAGATAGATAGATAGATAGATAGATAGATAGATAGATACTTTATTTCGAACAAAAAAGTATAACAAAAACAAAACAAATGACAAATGCAATAAAGTAACAGTATACAGTGTTTGAAAGGGAGAAGGAAGAAGTGAACACTTTTTAATTTCATCTCCTCTTTTCCATAAATACACTCATGTGAATTATATACAAATTACCACATTTAAGACCCCAAGTAAACAATTAACTGTATTTTGTACGTATCAACATTAACACCCATCCATCCTAGCATACATTGATGTCCATACATCAAAACCAGCCTCAAACAACACAGATATACACAGTGCTGTCCCACCCACCATTCCATAGTGTCCCATAGTGTCCCAGAGTGAGCATAGTGAATCGTACATATAAATACTACCCTTCTAACATATATCCTTTCAGCAAATAATGATTGTACCTCTTTTTGAATTGATTTCTGTTTGTACATAGTTTCAGTTCCGGCTCCAGACTGTTCCACAAATCCACCCCACAGACAGGTATGCACATACTTTTCTTGGTTGTTCGTATCTCCGGTTTTGTAAAGTTTAAGTCTCCTCTCAAATTATGATCATTGTCTCTTTTTTTAAATATTTTTTGTATATTAGTTGGGAGTTGGTTATTAATTGCCCTGTACATGACTTGTGCTGTCTTAAATTTAACTAAATATATGAACTTTATGACATGTGACTTTAAAAACAACGAACTGGTATGGTCTCTATATCCTACATTATTTATTATCCTTATAGCTCTTTTTTGTAATGTGCATATTGAGTGTAGGTTGGTCTTGTAGGTGTTTCCCCAGACTTCTACACAGTAGTTAAGATAAGGTAGAAACAGTGAATTGTACAGTAAGACCAATGATTTATAGTCCAAGACGTGTCTTGTCTTCCCCAGTATGCCTATACATTTTGCCAACTTGGTCTGGATGTGACTGATGTGAGGTTTCCAGCAGATTTTATTGTCTAGCGTCACCCCCAGAAACTTATTTTTCTGTACTGTTTCTATTCTGGTATCATCTATCGTTACTGTGGCACACATATTTGAGATGCTTAGGCTGCACATGTATAGCACACATATTGAGATGCTTAGGCTGCATATGTATATTGTAATACCTCACGTCTTAGAAGGAACAATAAGTCTGGACCTCCTGGGGATAACAGTAGGAGGTGGAGGTGCCTTTAGAAATGACTCAGAGAAGACTTCCTGAGCACCAGGGTTTTAGGTGGAGGACGAGAAGACCTGGGGGAGACGTATTGTCTATGGGGGATTGAATGACAATGTTATTCTGTACTTTGATGTCCCGGGTGTAAAAAGGGGAGATTTGGGAAGTTGGTCCTCTTTTCTGTTTGAGAGGACGTTGGAGACATGTGATGTTCAATAAACCTGAATTGAGAAATAAATTCATCCTCTTCATTTCACGTTCTCCACATTGGTGACCTTAAGACGTACAATGAGCAGAGACAATTCCCCCGAACCAGACTCGCCAGGGACCAGCCGAGCAAACGCGTTCTCAGTCAAGCTACCAGAATTCTGGCAGGACAACCCAGACTCGTGGTTCCTCCTGGCCGAAGCCCAGTTCGCTCTCGGGGGAATAACAGCAGATGACACAAAATTCTACCACGTCATCGCCAAACTCGACAGCCGCACAGCTCGACATGTGCGGAGCCTGGTGCAGCACCCGCCTGCTGGCGACAAATACGGCGGGTTGAAAGCTGCCCTCATCCAGCGTTTCACGCCCTCAGCCCAGGAGAGAGCTGAGAGACTCCTGGCCCTGCACATCTTGGGAGGAAGCACGCCTGTCAACCTGATGGAAGACATGCTGAAGCTGAGAGGCTCAGACAATGACGATTTCCTCTTCACGCACATCTTCCTGAGAACCCTACCATCGCAGACGAGGGCGACCCTGGCGGGCACTCATTTTGTGACCCAGCGGGACTTCCTCGCGCTGGCCCAGGAGGTGCAGCGGATCCTCAACGCCAGCGGAGAGCACACGGCCACCGCAGCAGCGGCAGACCTCGGCGCGACGACCGGGAACAGCGGAGGGCCAGAGGCGACGGAGGCAGTCCCACCAACAACGGCGGCGGCGAAGCCCCCACACCGTGGAGGAGACGACCTCTGTTTTTACCATCGTCGTTTCGCAGAGAGGGCATGCAAGTGTATACCGCCATGCTAGTTCAAGAGCTCGGGAAACGCCAGGACCGGGAGTCGGTAGCAGCTGCGGCCCTCGGCGAACAGAACAAGCTGCTCTACCTGACGGATGCGCGCTCTGGGAGGCACTTCCTCGTGGACACAGGCTCCCAAGTGAGTTTCATCACGCCAACCTATGCTGACTGGCTGGCAGGCCCCGGGAGTAACGGAGCAACAGCGGCGAACGGCTTGAGCATTAAGACCTTCGGTTAAAGGACTCTACTTCTGTCCCTGCACGGCCGCACATATGAGTGGACTTTTATTATAGCAGCGGTGAGTTTCAACATGTTAGGTGCTGATTTTCTGTGCTCACATGGGTTGTTGGTTGATCTTCCCGATAGACGCTTGGTTAATGCACTCTCTTTTTACTCTATCCCTTGTGCAGCTCGAGTGTCCCCGCCACCAGCACAGGCCAACGTCGCCACAGCAGGCGGTAAGTTTCACACACTCCTCACTCAGTTTTCAGCACTCACGGTTCCCATATTTTCAGCAACAGTTGTGAAACACGGGGTGGAGCACTTTATCACTACCGCGGGTCCCCCCGTTTTTGCAAAAGATTGGCGCTTGGATGCAGCTAAACTGACCATAGAGCGCAAGGAGTTTGCCAACCTGGAAAGGTTGGGCATCATCCGGCGTTCAAATAGCCCATGGGCTTCCCCACTTCACATGGTCCCTAAGGCTGACGGCTCGTAGCGACCTTGCGGTGATTTCCGCAGGCTGAACAACACCACAGCGCACGACCGCTACCCAATCCCACATATTCAGGATTTTTCGGTGCATCTGGCGGGAGCACGCATTTTTTCTAAAATAGACTTGGTCCGCGGTTATCATCAAGTCCCAGTACGCGCTGAGGACATTCCCAAAACAGCAGTGATAACTCCGTTTGGACTTTTTGAGTTTTTGCGCATGCCGTTTGGGCTTAAAGGCACCGCGCAAACCTTCCAGCGCATGATGGACGCGGTGTTATGCGATCTCCCTTTTGTGTTCGTCTACCTGGACGACATTTTGGTAGCCAGCGCGTCTGAAGAAGAACACGAAAAACACCTCACGGCAGTTTGCCGGAGGTTGGGAGAGCACGGGTTAATAATCAACCCAGCTAAGTGCCAGTTCGGGATGGCGCAGATCGATTTTTTGGGGCACCGCGTCTCCCCAGAAGAGGCAGTTCCGCTACCGGACAAAGTGCGCGCAGTGGCAGATTTTCCCCAGCCACAAACGGTCAAAGCACTACAGGAGTTTTTGGGAATGGTGAATTTTTATAACCGTTTCCTCCTCCACGCAGCGCAGCTCATGCAACCATTGTATGCCGCGCTTAAAAAACAAAAACCCTCAAATGCAATCAAATGGTCCCCGGAGCGGGAGCCCTGGCAGACGCTGCGTTGTTGGCTCATCCAGACCCAACGGCCCGTATAGCGCTCACCACTGATGCGTCAGATGTGGCCATAGGGGCGGTAGTGGAGCAGCATGTTGCCGGGGTTTGGCAGCCGCTGGCCTTTTTCAGCAGGACCTTGCGCAAGGCCGAGCGAAAATACAGCGCGTTCAACAGGGAGCTGTTAGCGCTCCACTTAGCCATTCGCCACTTCCAATTCTGGCTAGAAGGTCGGCGTTTCACCGCGTTTGTTGACCACAAACCGCTCATTTTTGCGATGGCCAAAGTTTCGGAACCATGGTCAGGCCGGCAGCAGAGGCAGCTGGCTGCAATTTCAGAGTTTACTACTGATATTCAACACGTAGCGGGTAAACTCAATGTAGTGGCAGACTGCCTCTCTCACGCGGTAACCGCGCCAGTCCGCGCAGGGGTAGATTATACTACCACGGCCGCAGAGCAAAATAGCAGCGCAGAGACGCACGCGGCCCCAGTCCACGTGGGGATAGATTATGCAGCCATGGCAGCAGATCAGGGTAGCGATGCGGACGTGTGTGCGCTCCAATCGGGACCAACAGGGTTAAGGCTGGAGAACAGGAGGCTGCAAAATGGTATGCCCCCCCTAATCTGCGATGTCTCTACCGGACGGCCGAGTCCGGTAGTGCCGGCCACGTGGGGCCGCCGTGTTTTTGACTCGATTCACTCCCTGGCGCACCCAGGGGTGCGTGCGTTGGTAAAAATGGTAGCAGAGAAGTTTGTTTTGCCGAGCCTGCGCAAGCACGTTAAAGAATGGGCAAGAGCCTGCATGGCTTGCCAGCGGGCCAAAATACACAAGCACACAAAAGCCCCCTTAGAGCCGTTTCACATCCCGGCCAAGAGGTTCGATCATGTGCATGTCGACCTCGTAGGCCCCCTACCGTCATCGCAAGGGTACACGCATCTTTTGACAATGGTCGACCGCACCACGCGTTGGCCGGAAGTGGTCCCGCTGGCATCGACCACAGCCGCAGAGGTGGCCCGAATGGCTTGGGTAGCGCGTTTCGGGGTCCCGTCGGATATTACGTCCGACAGGGGACCTCAATTTGTGTCCGAGCTTTGGTCAGCGATGGCCCGCAGCTTAGGTGTGACAATCCACCGCACTACTGCTTTCCACCCCCAGGCTAATGGTTTATGTGAGCGTTTTCATAGATCATTGAAAGCAGCCCTCAGAGCGTCGCTTATGGATGCAAATTGGGTAGACAGACTACCATGGGTTTTATTAGGGTTGCGTTCTGCACCTAAAGAGGACTTAAAAGCCTCCCCAGCTGAGTTGGTCTTCGTGCAACCACTCCGGCTGCCAGGAGAGTTTCTTCCAGATAATCCGGCGCCAGAGCGTCCTACTGCTCAGCGGTCACTGAACGACACGGGAGCGGACATGCTTCCGGGCCCTGTTCATCACACTTTTCCGCGTGTTTTTGTGCCCAAATCTTTAAAAAATGCCGAGTTTGTTTTTGTCAGGCACGAGGCTCAGCGCCAAACCCTGCGACCACCTTACGATGGCCCATATAGAGTGCTGGAAACAGGTGATAAGCATTTTTTGCTAGATTTGGGGGACAGGAGGGAAACAATTTGTATAGACAGATTGAAACCTGCGAAACCTGCTTTTGTGATGGCTGATGAAACTGTGCAAGTGGCGAGGGCTCCTCGAAGCAGCAGACCCCCCAGGGAGCATTCCCCAGAGCCCCCACAGGGATTGTCTAACAGTTCTCATCCTCAGATAGCAGATCCACTGCAGGATGGCGCCGCAGGAGCGGCGAAGCCTGCTTACAGCAAGTTTGGAAGACAGTTGAAGCCCAGACAGCATATGGACTGATGTTTGTGATTTTATCATGTTGTGTGGACGGTGTTGTATTGTTTCATCTTCGACGTTCGGGGGGGGGGGGGGTCATGTGGCACACATATTTGAGATGCTTAGGCTGCATATGTATAGCACACATATTGAGATGCTTAGGCTGCATATGTATATTGTAATACCTCACGTCTTAGAAGGAACAATAAGTCTGGACCTCCTGGGGATAACAGTAGGAGGTGGAGGTGCCTTTAGAAATGACTCTGAGAAGACTTCCTGAGCACCAGGGTTTTAGGTGGAGGAAGAGAAGACCTGGGGGAGACGTATTGTCTATGGGGGGTTGAATGACAATGTTATTCTGTACTTTGATGTCCCGGGTATAAAAAGGGGAGATTTGGGAAGTTGGTCCTCTTTTCTGTTTGAGAGGACGTTGGAGACATGTGATGTTCAATAAACCTGAATTGAGAAATAAATTCAGCCTCTTCATTTCACGTTCTCCACAGTTACCATTATTTCATGATTTATTTTATAATTTCCAAACAACATAATCTTTGTTTTTTTTTAGATTTAGAGAAAACAAAATTTATTTTTGTTGAACCACTGCGTTAACTTTTTCATTTCAGTTGTGACCACCTCTAAAACCTGCTGCAAATTCTCACCAGTGCAAAGGATATTTGTGTCATCCGCAAACAAAATAAATTTCAGAATTTTTGATATTTGGCATATGTCATTTATATACAAAATAAAGAGTTTGGGTCCCAAAACTGACCCCTGGGGCACACCACAAGTGATGTCCATGAAGGGTGATTTGTGCTTACCAATTTGTACAAATTGTTGTCTGTTACTTAAATAACTTTCCACCCAACTCAGTCCGACCCCTCCTATCCCATACCTTTCCAGTTTCCTTAGTAGTATTCTGTGGTCAATGGTGTCAAAAGCTTTCTTTAAATCTATAACTACTCCCACAGCAAACTTTTTTTTATCTATACAACTAGTAATTTCTTCTATAAGTTCAATCAGTGCCAAAGATGTAGATTTATCTGCTCTAAAACCACACTGGCTGTCTGTAAGGAGGTTGTGTTTTTCAATGAAATCATCCAGTCTCTTAGTGTCATGCGGTGGCTCTCGCGAGCCACCATAAGATGCCACACAGTCACCAGTGAGTTTCAGTGAGTTTTATTTACGGTGAGAAATGACAACACAAGCTGCTGGGGCAATGACACATATCAGTCTACACACATCAGGAGGCGTAAGGCTAAACAGCTCTCTTACAGGTCCATAGGAGGAGACGGTCATACACAGACAGGCAAGGTTGGTAGAGTAATGACTACACAGGCTGCTGAGGCAGAGACACACAGAGGTCTACTCACACCGGGAGGGGTAAGGCTAACAGCTCACTTACTGGTCCATGGGAAGCGACGGTCAACCACCGGCAGACGAGGTAGGAAATAGTCCAAAGCATCCGTAGCTCTGACAGAGAAAGACTGACACTGCTGCAGGGATGCGGCCGCTAGCGTGGGTATAAGAAGTCCACCACTAACGACCGCAAATGCAGAACAGCTGCTCAGGACTTGACAGCTGAGCGGAAGCCTCCCCAAGCACTGTCACAATAAGAGCTCGGAGAGCCCGGAAGACAACGCCGCTGTCAAGCCCTGACAGGAGTAGCCCGAGCACATTGACAAAGTGCTCGGGTCATGACAGTAGCACCCCCTCAACTGACGGGCTCTGAACGTCTTGTAAAACCCAGCCCCCCGCCGCCCCCCAACCACAGGGGGAGTGAATTGAGGAACAGGCAAGGAGGGAGCCAAACAAAACCCGACAAGGCCCTAAACCAAAAGGAAAAAGAATACATCAACTGACATATCCATCAATTCCCCCCAGAACAATGACGAGAAAAAAAAAACAGAAAAAACAAGACAGGACTAAAATACAAGGGATACAAAATCATACAGAGCATAAACACCTGACACCGAACGTTTTCCCACAGGGATCACAGACAACCCGTCTAACTCCAAAGTACATAACCCCACGTGATGTAGAACTCAAACAACCTCAAACACACAGTAACTATGGAAAAAGAAACAAGAAATACATGCTAACACCCGGTAACTATGGAAAGAGAAAACAAAACAAAAAACACAAACAAAACAAGAAATACATGCAAACACACATGAAGCAATCTAAAATTGCTTAGCATAACGTGACTATGGCTAGACTGTGGCTTTCAAAAACACATGAGGCAATCTAAAATTGCTTTGACATAACTTGACTATGGCTAGACTGTGGCTTTCAAAAAAAAAAAAAACATGAGGCAATCTAAAATTGCTTTGACATAACTTGACTATGGCTAGACTGTGGCTTTCAAAAAAAAACATGAGGCAATCTAAAATTGCTCTGACATAACTTGACTATGGATACATGAAACAACAAAAAAAAATTGAAAAACAAAAAAAAAACCAAACAAAAAACCCCCAAACACAGTACATGATCAGGTGGCCTGCCCCAGTCCCAGGCCCCCTGAAACAAGTCCTCTGGTGGCCGAACCAGGCCACCCCGTAGCAGACACAGTTTATCGGGTGGCCAACCCAAGACGCCGAACGCACGAAGCAGTTCCTCGGGTGGCCGACCCGCATCCCACAACCACCAGGACCGGGGAGGAATTGCATGCAGCCGCCCGCCTAAAGACGACAAGACAGGAGAGCGCCAGTCTGCCAAACAAAAACCTCTAACGGCCCCCAGCTGGTGGCTCCTGAGAGGGGGACAACCAAAAACTTGGACCCCCTCGAATCCTGATTGGGTCGCAGCCGCACCTGCGCTGGACCCCCACTGGACCTCGTCGGACCCTGATTGGGTCATCGCTGCACCCACGTCGGACCCCGATTGGGTCGCAGCCACACCTGTGTCGGACCCCGACTGGGTCACCTCGGCCCATGCGTTGGACCCCGACTGGGTCAGGACGGACCCCGATTGGGTCACCGCTGCACCCCGTTGGACCCCGACTGGGTCACCTTGGCCCACGCGTCGGACCCCGACTGGGTCAGGACTGCACCGGCGATGACCTCCATCCCCGAACCTGGAACCCCCAGTCCCATGACCTTGACTGGCTCCGGACCGGTAATGCTGTGGAGGGGCTCAGAGAACAGGAGAGGACTGGGATCAGTTCTACCAGCAGCGCCAGAGCCCAGCGAGACAAGATCGGGTGCAGCAGACGGCTGCCCCTCGCTCGTCTCCCCATGAGGCAGGCATAAATGCTCTAACACACCATAAAGGAAAACAAGAAAGAGCACTTGCCTGCACTCGGGCTCTGGAGCCGTCCAGGACTTCGCCGATCCAGGTTCAGGTAGACGCTCGTCGTCGGGCTCCCACTCGGCTGCGTCGGGTTCCACAGCCGGCCTGATGGTCTCTGCAGCTGGATCCTCTCACGCTGGTGTCCACGCCAATAACCCGCATGGCATGGAGGCAGAGGACCCTCGACCTGCTGACTCGGGCTGCATCTCTGAGGAACCCTGGGGATGCTCACTCGTCGGATCTGGATCCTCACTGCAGTCCGTTCTCCTCCTCTGTCCAACACTAGGCTGCAGGGCCATATATCTCCCAGAGCTGCAGGCCTCCCCCTCGTTCGACGGCGTGGGACTGACGCCGAGGACCGCTCCGCAGGAGGAAACACAGAGGCAGCAGGTTTAGTACAAAGGACTACAGCTGGAGAAGGAAACTCAGGGAGCTGCGAACCCCGAGCTTCACCCCCAGGAGTCAAACAAGACAGATCACTATGATAAATAGGAAAGTGAAGTTGAACTTGCCTGTCTCCCGGGGGGGGGGATGGTGTCAGCTGTAGAGGACATTGCTCCTTCCCTCGCTCGCTGGGTGGTAGAAAAGAACCCATGGACGGAGCCGACCGGCACAGGACTCCGTTCACTCACAGCAGCTGGCTGATTGAGGGGGTCATCCCGGCGGCCCAGAACTGGATCCGGAGCAGGAGCTTGCTGAAGATGCGCCCGGCCGTGGCGCCGACGCCTTCGCCGGTCCCCAGATGGTGCGAACTCCCGAAACGGATCGAGGACAGGATCGGGATCCGTAGGCAAAGAGCAGGAGTGCCTCTTCTCCTGCTTCTTGCCGCGTTCCTCCTCCAGCATCAGGAATATTTCGCGTTGCGCGGCGATATCTTCCCTCCTCGCGTCAACTTCCGGGTGGTCGGTGTAGCGGGGAGAGAGATGACAAAGAACATCTTCAGCAGCGTCCAGGTACCAGTGTATGCCGTGGTCGTAATCCAGCAGGGAAGCGGAGATGAGCAGCTCATCCACGACTTCCAGAACGCCTGTCAGCTCGTGGCTCGGACTCCAAACGTGGCCCCTCCGCGACGGCATTCCTCACATTCACAGTACCCAGACAGGAAAAGCAAATGTCCAAAAACTCGAACTCACTGGTGAATTGCGTCTCGGGTTGGCGTCACCGTAAACGCCGTTTTGGCAGCAGTGTACTGTCATGCGGTGGCTCTCGCGAGCCACCATAAGACGCCACACAGTCACCAGTGAGTTTCAGTGAGTTTTATTTACGGTGAGAAATGACAACACAAGCTGCTGGGGCAATGACACATATCAGTCTACACACATCAGGAGGCGTAAGGCTAAACAGCTCTCTTACAGGTCCATCGGAGAAGACGGTCATACACAGACAGGCAAGGTTGGTGGAGTAATGACTATACAGGCTGCTGAGGCAGAGACACACAGAGGTCTACTCACACCGGGAGGGGTAAGGCTAACAGCTCACTTACTGGTCCACGGGAAGCGACGGTCAACCACCGGCAGACGAGGTAGGAAATAGTCCAAAGCATCCATAGCTCTGACGGAGAAAGACTGACACTGCTGCAGGGATGCGGCCGCTAGCGTGGGTATAAGAAGTCCACCACTAACGACCGCAAATGCAGAACAGCTGCTCAGGACTTGACAGCTGAGCGGAAGCCTCCCCGAGCACTGTCACAATAAGAGCTCGGAGAGCCCGGAAGACAACGCCGCTGTCAAGCCCTGACAGGAGTAGCCCGAGCACAGTGACAAAGTGCTTGGGTCATGACACTTAGTGAAGATTTTTTCAAGTATTTTGGAGAATTGTGAGAGTAAAGAGACTGGCCTGTAATTTGTGAAACAATGACTGTCTCCTGTTTTGTATAGAGGTATTACTTTTGCTATTTTCATTTTGTTTGGAAATTTACCAGTTTGAAACGATAGGTTACAGATGTGGGTGAGTGGCTTAACAATTCCTTCAATTACTTTTTTCACTATTGTCATGTCAATTTCATTCCAGTCCATTGATTTTTTGTTCTTAAATTTACTCACAGTCTCCATAATTTCCTTTTCAGTAACTGCACCCAAAAAGATTGTGTTTGGATTTCTATCTTCTATTTCATTTACAGAACCATTGTTGTTTGTTTCTGTTGCCACTATTGATTTTGCTAATTCAGGACCAACGTTTACAAAAAATTTATTGAAACCACTGAACACATCCTCCATATTATTTATCAAATTGCCATTTTCAATAAAATATTCTGGATAATTAGCATTCTTAGGTCGATTACTAATAATCCCATTGAGTACTTGCCATATTCCTCTTTTATTATCCTCCAATATTCTGTTGTAATATTCTTTCTTACAGGTCCTCATTATATTAGTAAGCTTATTTTTATATCTTTTATATTTGATCTCAGCCTCCACCGTTCTGCACTTAATGAACTGTTTATATAATGTATTCTTCTTTTTACATGCATTTATTAACCCCTTGGTGACCCAAGGAATATTTTTCTTTTGTTGTCTGTCACTGTATTGTTTTATAGGACAGTTTTTATTGTACAATGATTAAAATATTTGTAAAAATTTATCATATGCTTTATTTATATTGTCGTTGTCGGCCTCCGTCGGTCTATGATGACCATGGAAGAGAATCCCAAACGTCCACTCCACTGGAACAGCACCACCCGCGGCCGAACAGGCCGATGCGCACCGGTGTTCTACCTTCCAGCGTTGGACGTTGGTAGGATTCAAGCCTGGGCAGGAAGATATGGAGGACAAGATGTTACCCATGCAGCATGTCCCCCCTCTCCACGTCACTGATGAATCCAAAGGAACAGCAGGGCTGCTATAGTTTGGCACCAGCGCTGTCGCAGGAGCTGCCAGAACGATGTTGAGCACAACAGAGAACTGCCTTAGGGGCTCCGACTCTGGATTTTTCCTCATGGTTGACTCCCGAAGCCTGTCCCGTGACCGGGTGTGCTGCAAGGCAGTGGAGGTTTGAAATCAGGCTTTACCTTCCCCTAGATGGGCTACCTTCCCAGGTTGACGAGCCACCATCTACCCGAAGCATCTGGTTTTAAGGCGCCAGAGATCCGCCCTCGCCCCTTCTCCTATTAGTAAAAGCAGTTCCGCCGGGCTTAGAGACTAAACCACATTGGCAGGCTAGGAGTTGGACTTAGTTGTCAGAGGCTTTTCGAGACGCACGCCATAAGGAGCATTTTGTGAGCACTGGGAGCTTAACCCCAGTGCCGCTCCTGGCTATGACAACCATCATTTTCATCATAAACTATCTTCCAATCTTGTATTAATAATTCCTTTGCCAGTAAATACATAGATTCTTCGGTTCTTATTCTTTTATATTTAATATTTTTGGTATACTTCTTCTTCCTGTAATCACATTGATAGACAACAAAAATTGGCAGGTGGTCACTGATATCATTCAATAAAAGCCCACTCCTGATATTATTTTCCATAATGTTTGTGAATATGTTATCTATTAGTGTGGCACTGTGTGACGTGATTCTGCTAGGTCCGGTAATTGTTGGATGTAAGCCCATACTGTACATTGTGTTGATAAATTCTTCTGTCAAACTATGTTGTTTTGGGACAACTAGGTCCATAAAGCAGAGCTTAGTCCTGAGGCACTGAGCGCTCTCAGCACGGCAACTGGTTACCAAGGAAACACACTCTCCAGAATCCACATATCTGCCTCGAAACCCAACTATGAGGTGGGATCATCGAGTCAGATCAAACTGTCCTTTGGGAAAAAGGCCATACAGCCAGCAGAGAAGCCCGCTCTGGATCCCAAAACTGTGAAGATGTGGACACTGTCGGCCAACGACATAAATGACGACGATGTGGATCTGTTGGACTCGGATGCTCTGCTGGATGAAGATGGTTTGAAGACACCAGATCCAGCTTCTCTGAAAGCCCCCAGCTGTGGAGAAGGAGCCAGCAAGAAGAAGAAAGCCTGCAAGAACTGCATGTGTGGGCTAGCGGGCACCGCGGATGGCAGCCACTGGCTTCTGCTCTCTGATGTTTTTGATAATTTTGTGTGTTTTTTTGGACTTCTGCTCTTCTGTCCGAGTCACCTATTCAAGGGAGGAACTACTTTCACTCAGACTATCTCCCAATGCAACTTCTCCGCCAGTTTCTGCTGCTGATCTGAAGTTTTTTCAGTCGATCTTAGCTGTGGGAGCAGCGGCTATTGGCACTGGCCGGAAACGAAGGCGGCGTGGTAAACGTGCCGGTGCACTAGTCAGGCTGAAGAAACGAGGATATCGCACGCCGCTCCCATCAATCCATCTGACCAATGTCCGCTCTTTGGAGAACAAAATGGACGAACTGCTGCTACTGACTCACAAAAACCTGGATTTTAGCAGATCTGGCGCCCTTTGTTTCATGGACTCCTGGCTGAGTGAACACATCCTGGACAGCGCGGTTCGCCTGGACGGATTCCAACTGTTTCGCGCTGATCGCAGCCGAGAATTCTCTGGAAAGACTAAAGGTGGTGGAATCTGCTTCTACATAAACGAAGGTTGGTGTACTGATGTCACAGTGTTGAAGAAGTTTTGTAGCCCTAACCTAGAGTCACTGTTCATAAACTGTAAACCCTTTTATTCACCGCGAGAGTTCTCCTTATTTATTCTGGTCGGAATTTATATCCCGCCTGCTGCTTGTACAACGGAGGCACTGCAGCACCTCGCTGACCAGATAGCAGAGGTGGAGGAAAAACATCCAGACTCTCTGCTTATCATTCTTGGTGATTTCAATAGAGCTAATCTCACAAATGAGCTTCCTAAATACAGATAGCATATTAAATGTCCCACCAGGGACACAAATACACTCGACCACTGTTACACAGTTTTAAGAAACGCCTATCATGCCATCCCCCGTGCAGCTCTGGGTTTTTCTGACCACTGTCTGCTCCATCTTATTCCAACGTACAGACAGAAACTAAAAACTTCCAAGTCTGTTGTAAGGACTGTGAAGAAATGGACTGAGGAATCAAAGCTGGAGTTACAAGCCTGCTTTGACTGCACAGACTGGAGTGTTTTTGAAGATGCAGCCATTAACCTAAATGAACTCACTGACACTGTGACATCATACATCAGTTTTTGTGAGGACGTGTGTGCAGACCAAGACCTTCTGCACATACAACAACAATAAACCCTGGTTCACTCCTAAACTGAAGCAGCTACGTCAGACCAAGGAGGAGGCCTACAGGACTGGTGACTGGACTCTGTACAAGTAGGCCAGAAACATGCTGACCAAGGAGACCAGGCTTGCTAAGAGGAGCTACAATGAGAAGTTACAACAAAACTTCTCAGCCAACAACTCTGCTTCTGTTTGGAGAGGCCTGCAGAATATCACCAACTACAGGAGACCATCCCCCCACCCTGTGGAAAACCTCCAGCTGGCTAACGACCTAAACAGCTTTTACTGTAGATTTGAAAAGAACCTACAGTTCTCACCTCCCACCCACACAAAAGGATTATCTGCAGCCCCAGGAACTCCATCCCTCCTTCACTCTGACCTCCCACCAGCACTAATGATCTGTGAAGAGGAGGTGCGCCGGGTCTTTCAGAGACAAAAGATCAAGAAGGCTGCAGGACCTGATGGTGTGTCTCCGTCCTGCCTGGGAGTCTGCTCCAACGAGTTGGCCCCCATCTTCACCCGGATCTTTAATAGATCACTGGAGCTGTGTGAAGTGCCTTCCTGCTTCAAATGCTCCATCATCATTCCAGTTCCCAAGAAACCCTCTGTTACAGGATTAAATGACTACAGACCTGTTGCCTTGACCTCTGTGGTCATGAAATCCTTGGAGAGATTGGTGCTGAACCACCTGAAGGTCGTCACCGGCCCCCTGATGGGCCCACTGCAGTTTGCCTACCGGTCAAACAGGTCAGTGGATGATGTAGTGAATATGGGACTACACTACATCCTGCAACACCTTGACTCCCCAGGGACGTACGCCAGGATCCTGTTTGTCAACTTCAGCTCAGCGTTCAACACCATCATCCCAGGCATTCTTCATCAGAAACTCCTCCAGCTCAAGGTGCCCCCCTCCACCTGCCAGTGGATCTCCAGCTTTCTGACTGACAGGTGGCAACAGGTGAAGCTAGGGAGATTTACATCCAGCTCCCAAAAAATTAGTACTGGCGCCCCCCCAAGGATGTGTCCTTTCCCCACTGCTCTTCTCCCTCTACTCCAACGACTGCACCTCAGAGGACCCTTCAGTGAAGCTCCTGAAGTTTGCGGACGACACCACAGTCATCGGTTTGATCTGAGATGGTGATGAGTCTGCATATAGGCAGGAGGTGGAGCAGCTGATCCTCTGGTGCGGCCAGAACCATCTTGAACTTAACCCAGCCAAAACAGTGGAGATGACTGTGGATTTCAGGCGACACCCTCCTTCATTCCCCCCACTCACCATCCTCAACAGCACAGTGTCCACTGTGGACTCCTTCAAGTTTCTGGGTACCACAATCTCCCGGAACCTGAAGTGGTCCTCCCATATAGACACTGTCCGGAAAAAGGCCCAGCAGAGGTTGTTTTTTCTGCGTCAGCTCAAGAAGTTTGATTTGCCTCAGGAGCTGCTGGTTGTCTTCTACACCGCCATCATCCAATCTGTCCTCTGCTTTTCCATCACTGTCTGGTTTGGATCTGCCACTAAACAGGACAAGACCAGACTGCAGCGGATCATTAAGTCGGTGGAGAGGATCATTGGTACCGACCTACCCTCCATTGAGAACTTATATCGGTCCATAACCAGGAAACGGGTGGGAAACATCTGTGCTGACCCGTCACACCCCGGCCACAAACTGTTTGAACTTCTATCTTCTGGTCGTCGTTACAGATCACTGAAGGTCAAAACCACCCATCACAGGAACAGTTTCTTTCCTCAAGCCATCACTCTGATGAACTCCTAACATTCACCTAGTCCTACCTGTTGCTGTACTCATGACTTTTCATCCATTCTTACATTGCACATAACTCTCATACTGCTTTTTACTTCTTTCACACTATATCACTGAATCTGAGTTCACATTGAAATACTGTGTGACTGTATATTTTTTCATATATTTCTGCAAAGTGTGGATAGTCTGAGTAAATAACTGCATATATTCCTGTATATATTTGCATCCTTTTATAGAAACGTGGACAGACTGTAATTTACTGTACATACTCTGTTGTCATTGAATCCTTATTTAAATCTTATTTAAATCCTCACCTGAACAACGAGAGCAAGTTTTTAGCCAAAGACAAATTCCTTGTATGTGTTGTGCATACTTGGCCAATAAAGCTGATTCTGATTCTGATTCTGATTTGAATTCATCAGATCTATATTGAAATCCCCACAGATGAACATAACTTTATGAGTTAGTTTTGCATACATTTTTTCCATCCAGTCCTTAAATAAGTCAATGTTTGATCCAGGTGTTCTACATACACAGCTCACTACTATATTCTTCACATTGTCCAGACAGATTTCTATCGTAATACATTCAAATAAATCATCCACAGTTACTGACAGATTTTCAACAACCTTGTATTTCAAGCTCTTGTCAACATAAATTGCAACTCCTCCTCCTTTTTTCACTTTTCTATTTATATAATTTAATTCATAGCCATCCATGGTAAAATCCACTCCTTTCTCTTCACTGAGCCACGTCTCTGATATTGCCACAATATTGAATGGCTCTTTAAACTGATGTAAATAATCTTTAATGTTATTAAAGTTGGCATAGAGACTTCTGCTGTTGAAGTGGATCATGGAAATATTGAAATCAGATGTGACCATTGTGTTAAACTGTTCATCTGTGTAGTAACTACAGTCATTATTGATGGAGCTAAATAAATTATTATCAGGGTCTATGTTATATTCTACGTCCTGTGGGTTGTGATCTGTATATTCAAAAACTTTCAGTTCCTGTTGTTCCTGTTTGCTGATCTTTTGTTTCATGTTGTTAAATGTCTTGTAGCAGATGAGTATAATCCTTCAGTGTCCTACAATTGTCTGTTGTTGCTGTGACTCCAGTTCATAACATTCATTGATATTTGTCCAGTTCCATAATATTACGGATGTTAATGACCTTGGCTTCTTCAGGTGATCCGTTTAATTTGATGTATATTTTACAGTTTGATGTCCAGGTGTTTTGATTCTTTTTCTGCTTTGTCATGAATCTTGCTTTTCTGGCTATTTCTGTGTTTTCTTTTGTGAGGTGCCCGTTGATGTAAATGTTCGTTCCTTTCAGTTTCCTACCTTGTTTTAACAGTGCAGTCTTGTGTTTTCTGTTGACAAACCTCATGATCACAGCCGGTTTGTCGCCGTTTTTCCTGGGCAGAGGGTGGCAGGTCTCAATGGTGTTACAGTCCAGCTGAATTCCTTTGGACTGCATGAAGGCCGCCATTTGTTGTTCCGTTGATTCGTCTTCCAGCGCGTCGAGCATCCCTCCGCTGTCCGCGGCCACCGCTCGCGCATACGATTGGGGTTTAATGTGGAGCCCCGTGATGATCACATCGTTCACCCGGGTGTTCTGCCCCAGTTCCGACACTCTGCTCTCCAAATACGCCAGCCTCTTGTCCTTCTCAGCGTTCTGGATCCGCAGCGCTTTCACCTCCTCGACCAGGTCCAGGATGTTTCTTTGCTGCAGCTTAACAGCAGAAATCTCTTCCGCCAAGAAGTCCAGCGCTCGTTTAATGTCGTCCACCTCCTCAGTCTGCTGAGCTTTCTTGGGACCCATGATCCCGGCCAATGTTTGTTGATTGTGATCATAGGAAAAAAAAAAAAAAAACACGTGGGAGAAATCCCTCAGCCAGACGCTCCCAGCACACCCTCACTATACGTTTGGGTCTACCAGGTCTGAATGGCTTCCTCCCCTGCCATCGGATTCAACTCACCACCAGGTGGTGATCAGTTGACAGCTCTGCACCCCCCTGTCCAGGAGGTCTTCAACTCCCACCTCCCGAAGAACTTCAACCACATTCCGAGGGAGTCTGGAGACATGGAGTCTGAATGGGCCATGTTCTCCACCTCTGTTGTTGAAGCGGCGGCCCAGAGCTGCGGCCGCAAGGTGGTCGGTGCATCTCGTGGTGGCAACCCCCGAACCAAGTGGTGGACACCAGTGGTGAGGGGGGCCATTAAGATGAAGAAGGAGTCCTATCAAGCTTGGTTGGCTTGTGGGACTCCCGAAGCAGCTGAGGTGTACCGGCAGGCCAAGAGGAGTGCAGCTCGGGTGGTTGCTGAAGCAAAAACCCGGGTATGGGAGGAGTTTGGTGAGGCCATGGAACAAGACTTTCGGTCAGCCTCAAAGAGATTCTGGCAAACTGTCCGGCAGCTCAGGAGGGGAAAGCAGCTCCCCGTCCACACTGTGTATGGTGCGGATGGGACACTGTTGACTTCGACTTGGGATATCGTCGGGCGGTGGACGGAATACTTCAAGGATCTCCTCAATCCCACTGATACGCCTTCCACAGAGGAAGCAGGGTTTGGGGACGAGGGGGATGACTCACCTATCACAGGGGCTGAGGTCGCCAAGGTGGTTAAAAATCTCCTTGGTGGCCGGGCCCCGGGGGTGGACGAGATTCGCCCTGAGTACCTCAAGGCCCTGGATGTTGTTGGGTTGTCATGGTTGACACGCCTCTGCAACAATGCGTGGAGGTCGGGGGCAGTGCCTTTTGCATGGCAAACCGGGGTGGTGGTTCCTCTCTTCAAAAAAGGGGACCGGAGCGTGTGCTCCAACTTTAGAGGGATCACACTCCTCAGCCTCCCTGGGAAGGTCTATGCCAAGGTACTGGAGAGGAGAGTCGGGCCGTTGGTCGAACCTCGGATTCAGGAGGAGCAATGTGGTTTTCGTCCTGGCCGTGGCACATCGGACCAGCTCTTTACCCTCTCGAGAATTCTTGAGGGTTCGTGGGAGTTTGCCCAACCAGTTTACATGTGTTTTGTGGACTTGGAGAAGGCATTTGACCGTGCTTCTTGGGCACCACCATCACCCGAGACCTCAAATGGGAGCCAACCATCAGCTCCCTCATCAAAAAGGCCCAGCAGAGGATGTTCTTTCTGCGGCAGCTGAGGAAGCTCAAGCTACCCACCAAGATGTTAGTGCAGTTCTACACGGCCATCATCGAGTCCATCCTCACCTCCTCCATAACTGTGTGGTACGCAGGAGCCACTGCCAGGGACAGACTAAGGCTGCAGCGCGTCGTGCGCACTGCTGAGAAGGTGATAGGCTGTAAGCTCCCATCTCTCCAGGACCTGTACATCTCCAGGACCCGGAGGCGTGCTGGCCGGATCATAGCCGATCCTTCACATCCTGGTCACGTGCTGTTTGCCCCCCTCCCCTCAGGTAGAAGGCTTCGGTCCATTCGGACTAAAACCTCCCGGCACATGAACAGCTTTTTCCCCTCTGCCATCAGACTGCTGAACACTAAGTGACTTTTGACTCTCGTGCACTATGTACAGCAGCTCAACCAGACTCATGTCATTCATCACTGTTTTTCTGTTGCATTATTGACTGCACTATGTGGTACTTCACATTATCTGCTACATGCTAATTTTTTAAAACTGCCTTGACTAGTACTACTCATTATTACTAGTATTATTATTATTATTACTTATTATTACTTATTTTTCTACACTTATTGCACGTTTCTAGTCCTTTAGTTTTTTAGTTTATCCCTTTTTCTCATTATGTTTTTAATGTTGCAGCATGGCACCGAGACAAATTCCTAGTTTGTGTATCACATGAACAATGGCAATAAACCTGATTCTGATTCTGATTCTGATTCTGATTCCCTCGTGGATTTTTGTGGGGGGTGCTTTGGGAGTATGGGGTATCGGGCTTGTTGTTACGAGCTATTCGGTCTCTGTACGACCATTGTGAGAGTTTGGTTCGTATTGCCAACACTCGGTCGGAGTCATTCCCAGTGAGAGTTGGACTCCGTCAGGGCTGCCCTTTGTCACCGATCCTGTTCATAATTTTTATGGACAGGATTTCTAGGCGCAGCCAGGGAATGGAGGGTGTCATGCTTGGTGACCACAGGATCTCATCTCTGTTGTTTGCAGATGATGTTGTCCTGTTGGCTTCATCCAGCAATGACCTACAGCTCTTGCTGGGACGGTTTGCCACTGAGTGTGAAGCGGCTGGGATGAGAATCAGCACCTCCAAGTCCGAGTTCATGGTCCTCAGCCGGAAAAAGGTGGATTGTCCTCTCCGGGTTGGGGACAGGCTCCTGCCCCAAGTTGAGGAGTTTAAGTATCTTGGGGTCTTGTTCACGAGTGAGGGGAAAATGGAGCAAGAGATCGACAGACGGATTGGAGCAGCATCTGCAGTGATGCGGACGTTGTACCGGTCTGTTGTGGTGAAGAGGGAGCTTAGTTCTAAGGCAAAGCTGTCGATTTACCAGTCAATCTACGTTCCTACTCTCACCTATGGTCACGAGCTTTGGGTAATGACCGAAAGAACGAGATCGCGGATACAAGCGGCTGAAATGAGCTTTCTCTGTAGGATTGCTGGACTCACCCTCAGAGATAGGGTGAGGAGCTCAGTCATCTGGGAGAGGCTCAGAGTAGAACCGCTGCTCCTCCACATTGAAAGGAGTCAGTTGAGGTGGTATAAGATAAGATAAGATAAGATAAGATAAGCCTTTATTAGTCCCACAATGGGGAAATTCCAGGATTGCAACAGCATAGGGACAGCAACACTCAGAGCAACAATCAGAAGGCAAGAAAAAAACAACATCTAGTAAACATATGTCCATATTACCATAAATGTATATATATATAGACACACAGTGCAGAGCATTATGGCTGGTGAATGTGCAGCAGAAAGTCTAAGCTCTCTCTTCGCGGATGCAGCGGGCCAGCTGGAAGTGTTTGGGCATGATGGTGATCCCCTTAGCGAAGAAGAGATCCACCAGGTGGGCCTCGCAGGTCTCCTGCAGAGCCATGACGGCGAAGCTCAGGAAACGCAGGACGGTCTTGAAGTCCTGAGCGGTCTCCCTCACCAGGCGCTGGACGGGCAGCTTACGGATGAGCAGCTCCGTGGATTTCTGGCAGCGACGGATCTCTCTCAGAGCCACGGGCCTGTGACAGCGAGGCCTCTTCACTCTGCCGGTGGCCAGAGCGCCTCTCCGAGCAGCCCTGGTGGCTAGCTGTCTCCTGGGGGGGGGGGGGGCTTCTTCCTCCAGTAGATTTTACGGGCGGTCTGCTTGGTTCTTGCCATCGCTCTTTATTATTCTGTCTTATATTTCTTTCACGCCGCCTACACTCCAGCCCGGCACCCGCATCGTTTTCGCTACAGCTCCCGGTATGTCGAGTTTCCCATTAGCACCGGGCGGCGGCCAAGTGCTAGCTAGCACTAGCTCCTCCCCGCTGTAACGTCTCCCGCTGCAAACCGTGGCTCCGTCCGCCGACCCGGGAGACCCCCGGGGCGATCCGTGCGTCCGTGATATATATACAGAGTGAAAGGTGTAGAAAGAAGAAGGAAGATAAAAAGAAAAGGCTGTTGCAACAGGCAGCCGACTCGTGTGGCGCCGCCGGTCCGGCGGAACCGGAACCGGAAAAAAAAAAAAATGGGCATCTGATTAGGATGCCTCCTGGACGCCTCCCACTTGAGGTGTTTCAGGCACGTCCCACTGGGAGGAGACCCCGGGGCAGACCCAGAACTCGGTGGAGAGACTATGTCTCCCAGCTGGTCTGGGAATGCCTTGGTATCCCCTCTTAAGAGCTGGAGCAGGTGGCTGGGAGAGGGAAGTCTGGGCTTCTCTGCTTGAACTGCTGCCTCCGCGACCCGGACCTCCGGAAAAGCGGTAGAAGATGGATGGATGGATGGATGGGAGAAATCCCTTTGTTCTCCCGGAGCATGAGGGGACTGATTTCTTCACCAGCCACCACAATATTAAGTTATGAGACCGGCAATTTTTCTTTTTTCCCCACGAGCAGGTTCACTCTCCAGCGGTAGTTACAAAGCAACAGCTCAAAACGCCAGCTCTAAACTGAGTTTTAAAGCAAGAATGAACCGGGAGCCTTTACCTGTGCGTCCTCACCTTACATGCCACAACCGGAAGTTGGATCGGTTGTAATCGGATGCAATCGGGTGCAATCGGGTGCAATCGGATTGGATGCAATCGAATGCCTTCTCCAAGTTCACAAAACACATGTAAACTGGTTGGGCAAACTCCCATGAACCCTTGAGGATTCCCAAGAGGGTAAAGAGTTGGTCCGATGTGACATGGCTCGGACGAAAACCTTATTGCTCCTCCTGAATCCGAGGTTTGACCAACGGCTGGACTTTCCTCTCCAGTACCTTGACATAGACCTTCCTAGGGAGGCGGTGGAGTGTGATCCCTCTCAAGCTGGAGCACACCTTCCTCTCCCCCTTTTTAAAGCGAGGAACCACTACCCTGGTTTGCCATGCCAAAGGCACTGTTCCCAAGCTCCACGCAATGTTTCAGAGGCGTGTCAATCATGACAGCCCTACAACATCCAGGGCCTTGAGGTACTCAGGCCAAATTTTGTCCACCCCCGAGGCCCGGCCACCAAAGAGATTTTTAACCACCTTGGCGACCTCCGCCCCTGTAATGGGTGAGTTGTTCCCCTCACCCACAAGCCCTGCTTCCTTTGTGGAAGGTGTGTTAGTGGGATTGAGGAGATCCTCGAAGTACTCCTTCTCCCTCCCAATGATATCCCCAGTCGAAGTCAGCAGCGCCCCATCCGCACCATACACAGTGTGGACAGGGAGCTGCTTCCCCCACCTGAGCAACCAGACAGTTTGCCAGAATCTCTTCTACGCCGATCGAAAGTCTTGTTCCATGGCCTCACTGAACTTTCCCACACCTGAGTTTTTGCTTCAGCAACCGCCCAAGCCACACTCCGCTTGGCCTGCCAGCACACTACAGCTGCTTCGGGAGTCCCACAAGCCAACCAAACTTGATAGGACTCCTTCTTAAGCTTAATGGCCCCCCTCACCACTGGTGTCCACCACTTGGTTCAGGGGTTGCCACCACCAGATGCACCACTGACCTTGCGGCCACAGCTCTGGACAGCCTCTTCAACAATGGAGGTGGAGAACATACCCCATTCAGACTCCATGTCTCCAGACTCCCTCGGAATGTGGTTGAAGTTCTTCCGGAGGTGTGAGTGGAAAATGTCCAGGGAAGAGGCCTTAGCCAAAGGTTCCCAGCATGCCATCACTATACGTTTGGGTCTACCAGATCTGAATGGTGTCCTCCCCTGCCATCGGATCCAATTCACCACCAGGTGGTGATCAGTTGACAGCTCTGCACCTCTCTTTACCCGAGTGTCCAAGACATATGGTTGCAGGTCTGATGACACGATAACAAAATCGATCATCAACCTGCGATCTAGTGTATCGTGGTTCCAGGTGCACATATGGACACCCTTATGCTTGAACATGATGTCTGTTATGGAAAAACTGTGGTTAGCACAGAAGTCCAATAACTGAACTCAGGTTCAGATCGGACAGGCTGTTCCTCCCAATCACCCCCCTCCAGGTTTCACTGTCGTTGTCCACGTGCGCATTGAAGTCCCCCATTAGGACAATGGAGTCTCCAAGGGAAGCAGCCTCCAGCACCCCAGTCAGAGACTCCATAAAGGGTGGGTACTCTGAACCATCATTTGGTGCAAAGGCAGAAATGATGGTCAGGACCCGTTTCCCAACCCGAACGTGCAGGGAAACAACCCTTTCTTCCACCGGGGAAAACTCCAATATAGAGGCAGCAAGGTGGGGGAATACAAGAATACCCACCCCTGCTCGCCGCCTCCTGCCCAGGGCAGGAAACTGGTTCCGGAACTGGAGCTGTGTGTTGAGGTGAGGCTGACTATATCTAGCTGGTATCTCTCAACCTCATACACCAGCTCATTCTCATTCCCCACCAGAAAAGGTGACATTCCATGTCCCAGAAGCCAGTTTAGGAAGCCTGGGATCAGAACGCCAGGGTCTCCGCCTTCAATTGCCACCTGATCCACATAGCACCGGACCCCCATGGTCCCTCCTGCAGGTGGTGAGCCCACTGGAGGGCGGGCCCATGTAACTCCTTCGGGCTGAGCCCTGCCGGGTCCCAAGGTTGGACATCCAGCTACCAGGCGCTAGCCATTGAGCCCCTCCCCCAGGCCTAGCTCCAGGGTGGGGCCCCGGTCACCCCACACCAGGCGGGGTACACTGAATCCTTGTTTTAGCATTCATCATGAGAACCTGTTGGACAGTTCTTTGTCTGGTCCTTCACCTAGGACCAGTTTATTGTGGGTGACCCTATCAGAGGCAAATTGTCCCAGACAACATAGCCCCTTGGATCACTAGCGCATGCAACCAGCCTACCACGATAAGGTGACGATCCATGAGGGGACCATGTATGGCTCCATACAGATAGTGAACCCCCCCCCCCCCCACCACCACCACCACCACCATCCGTATGGAGCCACAAAACATAATGAAGGTAATGGCCGGTTAACATCAGTAACAGGTGAGTATTTGTCTTAAATATGTGACTTTTCTCAAGTAAATCTGAGTTTTGTTGCTTCTGGATTCAGAAACTTTGGAAATTTGCATTTTTTGGTCATGAATGTAAAACTTCTTTCACAGACATTTTGGGGTTTGGATGTTTTTTCTGACAAATTCATGCGTTTTGATCTTATAAATGTTCTTTTATGTAGTTGGTTTATATTGTGTTTCTGTTAAATTTGGAGCTTTCTTGTCATTTTTATTCTCTTGTGTATTGCTGCTTTTTCCAATTAAAATTAAAATTTTCTTCTTGCAGCTTTTGACATTAATCATAAATTTTTTATCCAAATTTTGAAACCTTTCTTGTGAATGTTCACATCACGCAAACCAGCTCCTACAGCAGGAGGATGAACCCATGATGACTGGTACAGGTTGGGCTCTGTATGGATCCCGACTGTTATCATGTGACTTTGTGATTTTTTTTAACCATTCACCAGTTTAACCAAGATGGGCACACATTTGTCCAAACTTTCAGAAATTATCAAGCACAACTAAGTATCTTTGGTATACATTCATGTTTCTGTAGATCTAATAGTACCAGCAGCTGCAGGAACGTCATGTTGGGGTGCGCTGTAGGACAGTGTTGTTTTCTCTGGGGGTCAGACCGCTGTCATGATGTGGAGTACAGTTGGGGAACCGTGCTCACACTCCTTTATTAGTTTCATTATTTTCTGTATTTGCCCACTTTAGTATTCATTCTTATTGGTTGGATGTATTTTGTTATTTGAGTTTGCCATCTTGTTTCTGTTTAAGATAAGATAAGATAAGATTGTGGAGATGTGAGAATGACGAGGCAGAGTTCTCTCTCAAGTCAGCTTTATTCACATCACCATCATTTCCAAAGCAGAAAAAGAGATCCACACAGTAAACTCTTGTCCTTAAATATCAGGACTCAGGTCACATGTATCACAGACCACCTTGCATAATAAAGAAAGTCACAATGCATCCTCTCTCCATGATATCACTTCAACTGTCTACAATGCATCCCTTCTTTAATCCTTTAATTAAACCTCCCACAGTCTCAAGCCTTGCATACCAAAGCTAAGATTCTTGCAGCTTCCTGTAATCACTAAGGAAGCTGCTCTGCCTTTGTTCTGACCTAAAATGTGAGTCACAAAACAGGTCCCATATGTGTGTCCACCACACAAAGCCCCCCCAACATTTTAGAACAAACAGAACAAACAAGAGAATAACCACATGCATGCCATGATAGTATCAATACACATCAGTCCACATGCTGTATAGGCTTCAGTCTCCTGCCGTATCTGCTGTAGCTGGGATTCAATGTCTCTGCGGCGCTGTCACGCTGGGGGTTTGCCGTCTGGGGATGGAAACCTTTTGTCAGCACCTGTGGGTGTTCTGGGGAAACATTACTCTGTGAAGCCCCCCGCGGTGATCTACCTCGTTGCGGGGCCCTCGCCAACAGCACCTGCTCATCTGCCACCACAAAAGCGGGTTTGAGTCTGTTTATGCCAACTTTCCCTTTCCTACCCCCCAAATCTAGCAAAAACTGCTTGTCCCCTGTTTCTAGCACTCTGAACGGTCCGTCATAAGGTGGTCGCAGTGGGGTTCGATGCGCATCGTATCTAACAAAAACAAACTCTGCATTCTTCAAAGTTTTAGGCACAAAAACGCGCGGAAAGCTGTGGTGCGCGGGGCCGGGCAGCGTGCTTGATTCTATGTTACTCCGCAACAGCTGAGACGGGGAGGTGTCTGACGCAGGGTTATCTGGGAGAAACTCCCCAGACAGCCGGAGTGGCTGCGCAAACACGAGCTCCGCTGGGGAGGCTTCTAAGTCCTCTTAAGGCGCAGAACGCAACCCCAATAACACCCACGGTAACTTGTCAACCCAATTTGCATCCGTCAGTGACGCTCTGAGAGCCGCTTTCAATGACCTATGAAAACATTTGCATAACCCGTTAGCCTGCGGATTGTACGCGGTTGTGCGGTGAATTGTGACACCCAGGCTACGGGCCATTGTCGACCAAAGCTCAGACACAAATTGAGGGCCTCTGTCGGACGTAATGTCCGACGGAACGCCGAAACGCGCCACCCAAGCTGTTAAAAACGCGTGCGCCATCTCCTCGGCTGTGGTTGATGCCAGTGGGACCACTTCAGGCCAGCGCGTGGTGCGGTCCACCATTGTCAGAAGGTGTGTGCACCCTTGTGATGGTGGGAGGGGGCCCACGAGGTCCACATGAACGTGATCAAACCTCTTGGCCGGAATGTGAAATGGCTCCAAAGGAGCCTTCTTGTGCCTGTGCACTCTGGCTCATTGGCACGCCGTGCAGGCTGCTGCCCACTCTTTAACTTGTTTGTGGAGGCTCGGCCACACAAATTTCTCTCCTACCATTTTGACTGACGCGCGCACTCCCGGGTGTGCCAAGGAATGAACCGAGTCAAAAACACGGCAGTGCCACGCGGCCGGTACTACTGGACGCGGCTGTCCAGTGGAGACATCGCAGATTAGGGTGGGCATGCCGTCTTGCAGCACCCTGCTCTCCAGCCTTAACCCTGTTGGTCCAGACTGAAGCGCGCGCACATCCGCGTCACCAACCTGCTCCGCGGCCATGGCTGCATAATCTACCCCTACGCTGACTGGGGCCGCCACGGCGTACGAGAGGCAGTCTGCCACTACATTGAGTTTGCCCGCCACATGCTGAATATCAGTGGTAAACTCTGATATCGCGGCCAGCTGTCTCTGCTGCCGGCCTGACCACGGTTCAGAAACCTTGGCCATCGCAAATGTTAGCGGTCTGTGGTCAACGAACACAGTGAAAGAGCGTCCTTCTAGCCAGAACTGAAAGTGGCGGATGGCCAAATGGAGAGCCAGCAGCTCCCTATCGAACGAGTTGTATTTACGTTCGCTATCGCGCAAGGTCTTGCTGAAAAATGTGAGGGGCTGCCAAACCCCGGCTACATGTTGCTCTACGACTGCCCCTATGGCCACCTCTGATGCGTCAGTGGTGAGCGCTATGCGGGCCGTTGGGTCTGGGTGTGCCAACAACGCAGCCTTTGCCAAGGCTGCTTTCACCTCCGAGAACGCTTGGTCCCGCTCCGGGGACCACTCGACCTTATCCGCGGGTTTCTTTTTTTTGAGCGCGGCATACAGCGGCTGCATGAGTTGCGCCATGCAGGGGAGAAAACGGTTATAAAAATTCACCATTCCCAAAAACTCCTGCAACGCCCTGATCGTCTGCAGCCGGGGGAAATCTGCCAGCGCGCGCACTTTGTCAGGAAGCGGAACTGCTCCTTCGGGGGAGACGCGGTGTCCTAAAAAATCGATCTGCGCCATCTGACACTTCGCTGGGTTGATTATTAACCCGTGATCTCCCAACCTTCAGAAAACTGTGGCCAGGTGTTCTCGTGTTCGTCTTTGGACGCGCTGGCTACTAAAATATCGTCCAAGTAGACGAACACGAAAGGGAGATCGCGAAGCACCGCGTCCATCATGCGTTGGAACGTCTGAGCAGCCCCTTTAAGTCTGAATGGCATGCGTAAAAACTCGAATAGGCCAAACGGAGTTATTACCGCTGTTTTGGGTACGTCCTCAGCGCGCACTGGGACTTGGTGATAACCGCGGACCAAGTCTATTTTAGAAAAAACGCGCGCCCCTGCCAAATGAACGGAAAAATCTTGGATATGCGGGATTGGGTAGCGGTCGTGCACTGTAGCGTTGTTTAACCTGCGGAAATCCCCGCAAGGTCGCCATGATCCGTCAGCTTTCGGGACCATGTGTAGCGGGGAAGCCCACGGACTTTTTGAGCGTCTGATGATGCCCAACCTCTCCAGGTTGGCGAACTCCTCGCGCGCTATGGCCAGCTTAAGTGCGTCCAAGTGCCGAGCTTTTGCAAAAACGGGCGGTCCGGTAGTGGTAATAAAATGCTCCACCCCGTGTTTAGCAACTGTTGCCGAAAATGTGGGGACCGTGAGTGCTGGGAACTGAGTGAACAGTGTGTGGAACTTACCGCTTGCAGCTGTGACGTTGGCTTGTGCTGTTGGCGGGGCCACTCGCGCTGTACAGGGGATAGAATCAAAAGAAAGTGCATTAACCAGGCGCCTGTTAGCGAGATCAACCAACAAACCATGTGAGCACAAAAAATCAGCCCCCAACATATTGAAATTTACTGCTGCTACAACAAAAGTCCACTCAAATGTACGGCCGTGTAGAGACAGAAGCAGAGTCTTCTCACCAAAGGTCTTAATCTCCAAGCCGTTCGCTGCTGTCACCCGGGGACCTCCGGAACCAGCCAGTCTGTCCGCGTAGGAAGGTGTGATGAAACTCAACTGGGAGCCTGTGTCCACGAGGAACTGCCTCCCCGAGCATGCGTCCGACAAGTAGCGCAGCTTGTTCTCCTCCTCGAGGGCCGCGGCTGCTACCGACCCCCGGTCTTGGCGTTTCCCGAACTCCTGAACTGGCACGGTGGTACACATTTGCGTGCCCTCTCTGCGAAACAGCGATGATAGAAACAAAGGACGTCCGATCCGCGTTCCCTGGCCCCTGCTGCCGCCGTCGTCGGTGAGTCTGGCACCGCTGCCTCTGGCCCCCTGTCATCTCCGGTCATCGCGCCGAGTCCCGCTGCAGCCGCCGTGGCTGCGCACCGCTTGGTGGCGTTGACAATCTGCTGCACCTCTCGGCCCAGCGCGCGGTAGTCCCGTTGGACCAACAGTGGCGAACTGGCCAGGGTCGCTCTCGCTGCTGACGGTAGAGTCCTGAGGAAAAGGTGGGTGAAAATGAAGTGATCGTTGTCAGAGTCTTTCAACCTCAACAACTTCTCCATCAGGTTCGCAGGCATGTCATTTTCCAACTCCGTCAGCGCCAGGAGCCTCTCTGCTCGCTCCTCCGCCGAGGGGGTGAATTGCTGGATGAGTGCAGCCTTCAGCGTGCCGTATTTGTTGCTGTCCGGCGGCTGGTCGATCAGGCTCTCCACATGCTGGGCCGTGTTGTTGTCTAGCTTTACGACTACGTGGTAGAACTTTGTGGCGTCTACCGATATCCCCTGGAGGTTGAACTGCGCCTCAACCGCGTTGAACCAGGAGCGCGGATTGTTCTGCCAGAAGTCCGGTAGCTGAACTGTGGCGGCATTCGCTTGGCTGGGGGCTCCTGACGAGGCTGGCCCGGGGGAATTCTCCTCTTGCATGATACGTCTCGGGTCACCAGTGTGGAGATGTGAGAATGACGAGGCAGAGTTCTCTCTCAAGTCAGCTTTATTCACATCACCATCATTTCCAAAGCAGAAAAAGAGATCCACACAGTAAACTCTCGTCCTTAAATATCAGGACTCAGGTCACATGTATCACAGACCACCTTGCATAATAAAGAAAGTCACAATGCATCCTCTCGCCATGATATCACTTCAACTGTCTACAATGCATCCCTTCTTTAATCATTTAATTAAACCCCCCACAGTCTCAAGCCTTGCATACCAAAGCTAAGATTCCTGCAGCTTCCTGTAATCACTAAGGAAGCTGCTCTGCCTTTGTTCTGACCTAAAATGTGAGTCACAAAACAGGTCCCGTATGTGTGTCCACCACAAGATAAACTTTATTGTCCCTCAAGGGGAAGTTTGTCTTGGGCTTGTCACCCGTGCTGCAACCACACAATCCACACATACACAATGGATGTACTACATAATAAATGAAATAAAACCCAATAAATAATACAAGTACATACATACATAAATATATAACAGCAGTCATTAAGAACAGGAGTTATAAGTGTCCCTGACCTATTTGAGTTTAAAAGTTTTACTGACGTCGGGATAAATGAGTTCTTGTATCTATTGAACCTGCACTTGGGGACTCTGTATCTCCTCCCTGAGGGCAGCCGCACATATTCATTGTTTAGTACATGGCTCATGTCACTGATTATTTTTTGAGCTTGTCTACAGGCTGCCTGGTCGTGTAAGATCTGCATGGATAAATACTTTTTAACTCCAGTAATTTTCCATGCTGTATGAATTAAACGCAACACTCTGTTCTTTAGCTTCACAGAGAGTTTGCAAAACCAAGCTGTAATGCTGTATCTAATACAGCTCTCCAACACAGCCTGGTAAAATATTAGCATAATCCTTTTATCAACGCCATGTATTCTTAATCTACGCAAGAAATGCAGCCGCTGTTGTAGTCTACTACAGAGGTAATCAATATGTGTGCTCCAGGTTAATGAATTGGCAATAAATACTCCCAAATATTTATAGGAACTAACCTGCGTTATAGTGTGGTTGTGGGTGACCACAGGCCTGTGGTCACCAACTCCCCGAGGGTCAAACACCATCTCCTTTGTTTTATCAGTATTCAAAATGAGATGACTGTCATCACACCAATTGACAAACCTCTGAATTTCTATAAAATAGCTTGACAGATCATGAGTCTTTTGAAGTAGTGACAAAACAGCAGTGTCATCAGAAAATTTAATAATTTGATTGCCTGGATAGACACTTCTGCACTCATCAGTGTACAAGGTGAACAAAAATGGTGAACTAACACAGCCTTGGGGAGCTCCTGTGCTGAGGGTTCTGATTTAGATAAAGTTCCATTTACACTAACTTGCTGTTTACGATAAGTTAAAAATGAGTGGTATCATTTAATAATGACAGGATGCACTTTAAAATCATTTAACCTCTTAATTAAAAGGTGTGGCGGCAGTGTGTTAAAAGCTGAACTAAAATCAACCAATAAAAGACGTGCATATGAGGTTGTCTCCTCCAAATGTTTAAACACAGAATGAGTTAAGGTTAAAATGGCATCCTCTGTACTTCTATTATTTTTATAAGCACACTGCAGAGGATCCAAAAGTCCTCCATAATCAGTTTTCAGAATGTCAGTGACAATCTTCTCGAGGCACTTCATTATCAGTGAGGTCAGTGCAACATGACGATAGTCATTATTCTCTTCGCAGCTTCCTTTTTTTTTGGTACAGGAATTATAATAGAGCTTTTCCAAATTACTGGGACAGAATACGTATCTAAAGACTTCTGGTAGATGGAACTCCAGGCTTCTGCTAGCTCCTCACTACATGACTTCAGTAAGCGCCCAGAGATCCCGTCTGGTCCAGATGCCTTCCTGGGGCACATACACGAGAAAAATCTTTCCACAACATGCTGGTCAACTATAATTTTTGCAGAGCCTGAAACTGATATAGCATCCAGAGCAGCTTTTTGTTCATGAGAAAATCTCTAGTCTCAAATCTGCAAAAGAAATTATTCAACTCGTTTGCCTTTTCTTCCTCATTCATTACATTAATGCAGGTTTTGGATGGAGTCATCTTTGTCATAACTTTAACTGAGTAGGCATTCAGATTCAAATTTCTTCCTCATCTCATTTCTAGCTGTTCTTAGTTTGTAATTAATTTCTTTCTGTATATTTTTCACACTTAGCATGTCCCCATTCTTAAAAGCAAAGTTTTTCTGTACTATGAACTGTTTTAATTCCTTGGAAATATAAGACTTATTATTGGGGTACATAGTGATTACTTTCTGAGGTAAAACATTTTCTTTACAGAATTTTATGTACTCAGTTATGGTATCTGTAGCCTCCTCCAACTCCAAGTTATGGAAGAGTCCCCAGTCGGTACAAGAAAAACAACCTCTCAAAGTTTCTATCCCTTCATTGTCCCATATGAAGATTGTCTTTGTCTGTGGTTTGCTGCTTTTAAGCAAGGACTTGTAAGTAGGAATCAGATGAACAGCATTATGGTCTGAGGACCCCAAGGGGGGCTTAACCCTTGATATATAGGCATTTTTGACGTTCCCATAGCATTTGTCCAAAATATTTTCCCCCCTTGTACTGCAGTTCACATATTGGCTGAAGCCAGGCAGTGCCGCATCCAGTCTGCAGTGATTAAAATCCCCTAAAATCAAACAAGGTGCTTCAGGAATTCGTTCCAGTTGTCTGTGTACACAGTCCACGATAGCATTCGCCGCATTGAAAGCGTTCCCGCAGGGCGGGATATAAACGGTGCATAATAAAATGTTTCCAAATTTGCGGGGGAGATAAAAGGGTCTCAGGCTTAAGCACAGCAGTTCTATGTCCGGGGTACAAAGCGACTCTCTCGTAGTGAACTGTGAGCACCATTTGTTCTTAACGTACACACAAATACTGTACCTCCTCCTTTGATCTTACCGGAGAGCGCGTCCCTGTCCTGCCGCACTAGGGAGAAGCCGTCCACGGATAGGAGCGAGTTGGGTACGTCCTCCTGAAGCCACGATTCCGTGAAAACGAGCAGGCATGACTCCCGGTACTCGTATAGGAACCTGGCGTTGATTTTGAGTTCCTCCATTTTACTCTTTAGTGAGGGGACATTACAGAGCAACATGGATGGCAGTGGCAGCCTATTCTGTCTCCTCCGCAGTCTCTGTCGTACTCCGCCACGTTTCCCTCTCTTCTGCGACCAGCTTCTACGTCCTCCCGTCGGATTTCGTAAGAGCTCCCTCGGCAGGAGGGGTGCCGAGATGTGGCTGGAATGAAGAAGCAGGAGCTGGTCTCAAGTATAGCTCAGGAGCGTGGTCAGCCTCATGTCCCGATCCACTTGGGTACAGTGTCATATTATCCCGAGCAACCAGATCACAAGCAGTCCCTTTAGCAAAAACATCATTATGATACTTCAGACTGCGCACTAAAAACTAAGTACTACAAACATAAACACACAGTAGCAGCACAGGGTAGCCCGGGTCGCAGCAGAGCAGCGCCACCAGCAGCATCCATGTAAGTTGACCATGTTTAAGTTGACCATGTTTATGTAAGTCTCTGTTCCTGGTTTAGTTGCCATTATTTTGTCCTTGATATTGTGCGTCCTTGACCATCCAGTTTTGTGTTATGAATTTAATCTGCCCTTTTAGACATGAGCCTACCCTTTACCTTTGCCCTTAGTTCTCTGTTTGTAATGTAGTAGTTTTGTATTTGCATCTCTTGTTTTTGGTACTTATCTTGTCCTGACTTTTTGTACCCGGGAATTAAGGCAAGTTTCTTTTCATTCTTCTACACTGAAAAATGAACTGTCTTTCCTTATTCCTGGTGGTGAGGCTCAGCAGCAGCAGCCCAATTTAGCTGAGCCCTCACCGCCTGCTGCTGTTACTTTTTCCTCACCTGCTTCTCCCGTGCCTTCCTCTTTTATCTCTGAGCGTCCTCCAGCCCTGGGAGGAAGCCGCCGGACGACCAAGCAGCCTGCAGCCCTGGAGAGTCCAGTTCCAGCCCTGTAGCCACATCCTAGACAGGAGAAGAGTGCCCCCTGTGCCCTGAAGCTTGAGCCGACAGGAGAGTGTCCCTTGGTTTCAGTGGCATGGTACTCAGCGCCATCGGTGAGGTGCTCTCCAGCATCAGCCACCATGCTGGGAGTTCCACCAGCATCAGCAGCCACATCTTGGGGTCCTTCAGCTGCACTCACCATCATACCTGCTGCCAGGGTCACCACAGCAGAGTCACCGGAGTCCTGGACGGCGGTGGAGCTCTATTCTAGGCAAGTACTCTGTTCAGTTTCTACACCTTCAGATCTAGAGAAATCTTGTCTAGCTTGTGGTGGAGAGAATCAGTAGCAGATGCCCTCTGCTCCTGAGTTCTCCTCGCTGGGCTGCACTGCTGCTGGGAATAATTTTCTGGTGCTTTTATCTTCCTCCCCATCTGAGGTGGCTGTGTCGGGGTTGGCGCTCCTGGCGAGTGGATTCGAGATGCCCCAGCCTGGAATGTCGGAGTCCTGGGCAGTGGTGGAGCTTGAGCAAAGGCAAGTCCTCTTTTTTGTCTTCATTATGTTGGTATTAGAGAGGTCTTGTTTAGTTCTTGATGGCCAGTTGCGGCTGCCACCTGCTTCTAAGCTTTCCTCGCTGCCGGTGATACTGACCCAGTGTTTGTCTCTGTTTTTTTGCCTGAATCTTTGCCTGAGGTCACTAAGGGTTCTCTGCCTCCGTCTGAGGTTGCTCAAGGTAATCAACCTTTGCCTGAGGTCACTGAGGGTCCTCCATCTCTCCCTGAGGTCACCGTGGGTCCTCCGCCTTTGTCTGATGTCATTGAGGGTCCTCCATCTGTGCCTGAGGTCATTGTGGGTCCTCTGCCTCTGCTTGAGGCCACTGAGGGTAATCCATCTCCGCCTGAGGTCGGTGAAGGTCATCTATCTTCACCTGAGATCGCCAAAGGTCATTTGTCTTCACCTGAGGTTGCCAAGGGTCATCCGTCTTCGCCTGAGGTCGCCAAGGGTCATCTGTCTTCACCTGAGGTCGCCGAAGTTCAACCATCTTCGCCTGAGGTTGTCACTGGTCATCAGTCATTGACTGAGGTCACCGCTGACAAGCCATCGTCAACGCTTGGTTTCTTTGCTGGCAGCTATCATCCTCGTCTGGCTTTGCAAATGGTAAGCAGTCCCCTTCACCTGGCTCCGCCAAGGGTCAGCAGTCATCCTCATCAGGTTTTCCCAATGGTCAGTCATTATCTTTGTCTGATCTTCCCGCTGGTCAACGATTTTTGTTTGGTTTCCTTGCTGGTCAGTTGCTATCACCGTCTGGGTTTGCCGCTGGTCAGCAGTCCTCGTCAGGTGCCAATGCTCTTCTGCTACTGGTCCACATGATCTATGACTCAGCCCCTGCTGTCCGTAAAGGGCACGTGTTCCAACTGCTGCCTCCAGGAGGGGGTGTGTCATGCTCCATGGCCCGTTGGCTCAGGGGTGCTGGGAGGCCACCTGGCAGACTATGCCCTTTGCTTGGGTGGCTCAGAGACTCTGTGAGGCCACCCAACACATTCCAACTTGTGATCGAATGGTCTTTGAACTCTAGCAGACCACCTGAACTGCTTTATTTTTTATTCTGTATCCCTAGAGTTCTGTCTCTGCCTCATTTGTTCTGTTTTGTGGGTCATGAGTGTAGTTTTTGTTTCGGTCCTTCCTAGCCTGGGTTCCCTCACTGCTCTGCCGTGGTGGTTTTTTTTTCTTTTCCTGTTGGGGGAAAGGGGGGGGGGGTTCTCTTGTGTTTTCTTTTCTCTTTTTTGATGTTACATTGGGGTGTCTGGATCCCACCCCTTGAGGAAGGGGCTCTGTCATGATGTGGAACATTTTTTTTTTTTTGTTACTTATTTGTACCCGTAGGTAGACTTGGTTTGCAGTGTGGTGACAAGCCACCGGCTGCTGGTCGCTGCGTGCGCGAGCGCCCTAAACCTACATGTTTTTGGTGTGCGGGAGGAAACCGGAGAAATCCCGGAGTAAACCCACGCAACACGGGGAGAACATGCAAACTCCACACAGCTCACTGCTGGTCGGGGGCTGGGATCGAACCCACGATCTCATGATCCCCGCGATCCCCCGGCCGAGGGTAAAACTGTGCTGCCACAGTGCTAAACCACTGCGCCACCGTGCAGCCCGTGTTCCCTAACCATGTTCGTTCCCGAACATGGTTAGGGAACCATGCTCACACTCCTTTATTAGTTTAATTATTTTCTGTATTTCCTTACTTTAGTTTCATATTCATTCTGATTGGTTGGATGTATTTTATTATTTGAGTTTGCCATCTTGTTTCTGTTTATGCAGGTCCCTTTTCCTGGTTTAGTTGTCATTATTTTGTCCATGATATCGTCCGTCCTTTACCATCCAGTTTTGTGTTATGAAGTTAATCTGCCCTTTTAGACATGAGCCTACCCTTTACCTTTGCCCTTAGTTCTCTTTTTGTAATATAGTAGTTTTGTATTTGCATCTATTGTTTTTGATACATATCTTGTCCTCACCTTTTGTATTTTCCTTTCCGTTTCTATTTTGTTAGTACTTCTTATTTATAGCTATGCTTTGTCGCCATATCCTCCTATGCTTTTACTTTGACAGTTGTCTGTGTTTACTTCCGGGATTTCAAGTTCTGTTTGCAGTTTGTCAAAGCTGTCACCAGTTGAGTTTAATTATCCTCGATCATGATACCCACACCTGTAACCACTTGCCATCATTTGCATCATTTCCTCTGTGCCTGTTTAAGCTCTGCTGCAGCGTAGTCCATTGCAGCATCGTTCTCCATGTTCCAGATGGGAGTCCCCCATCATGTTCTCCTTTTTTGTCAGTGTAGTTCTTACGTGCTTCCCACATCTTCCCCGGCATTCCTATATGCCTCAGCCACTGTGCTATTTTGGACTATACTCCCTCTCATCCTACCATCTTCATACCTTTAAGTTTTTGTGCTTTTGTTATACTTTGTGTTTTTTGTTATTAAGTGTTGCAAACTCACAGCTGTCGTTTTTGTCTTTGTTCTGTCCTGAGGGGCAGTTTATGACAACCGCCCACTGGTTTCAGTGAAAGAAGAGGCAAGGCAACGCAAGGCAAGTTTATTTGTATAGCATATTTCATGCACAAGACAATTCAAAGTGCTTTACATTAAAACATTAAAGCATTACAGCAAGGTGCAAAAGGAATCTACACATTAGAAGGCCTCGAACCCCCTTTCCTTTCCTTTTATTTTTTATACATTAAGAAATAAAACCACGGACAATGTTTTGACTAATCCAAATAGCCTTAGGTTTTGTCAATCCCCTTAAAGAGCTTCAAACTCTTTTTATCAGGGGGGCCTCTAACCCATTCTGTTATGAATTGCGCTCCTCCTGGAGCACAAACTGGACTAAATGGACCCGGTCACTGGAGGTATGGTTTGCAGTGGTTTATTTTAAACTAAAAATAAACCAAATGTTACATGAACAAAACATAATACTTTACTTGACATGACTTAACTAGATGAGGCGTGACATGAACTTCACTGAAATACAATGACAAGAGCACAGTAGATCACCGCACTGAGGGCTAGGTGTGGCATGTCTATAAAGGCCAGAAAATCAAAATCACCCCTGAAAAATCAGTAATCAGAAATCAAAAACAACCGTAAATAATTATCAACGTAAGAACGAGGCTAAAGGAAGATGCCTCATGCTAACAAGAAGCAAACAAAAGATCGTGTCAAAACAAAAGCCCAAACTCAAAGGATGACAGGAATAATGTGATAACATTTTTACAAGAATACAAACCATCAAACTCAAACATAATCGTGAAAGTGACAAAAACACCCATGTTCAAACAAAAAACATAACACACAGCAATCTAAACATGAACTAAAAGCAAAGACATAGCCTGACAAAGTCCTAATAATAGACAGACATAAATAAAACACAAATGAGACCGTGAGAACATATTAATAAATGGGACTAAAATGACAGAACTAAGATAAGACAAAACTTAGAAGACAAACAGCAAACAGAAACAAATGGCAAACTTAAGAGAACATAGACAAAACCATGATCAAATTTAGTAACTAAACTGAGATGGGGACAATACAGAAAATAACCAAAATAAACTTAAAGCGTGAGCATGGTTCCCCAACCATGCTCAGCATCCTAACACACTCCTCAGGGTGGCCTCAAACCCTCACTTAAAGCTTAAACATACATTTTACAAAAACAAGAATTTGAAAGCAAATTAAAAAGTAAAGTAAAGAGAAACAAAAACAGGCTAAAATAGAATACGACAGAAATAAATTTTACATGTTCAGGCTAGTGAAAGGCTGCAGCAAATAGGAGAGTTTTAACCTCAATTTAAAGCAGCTGAGAGTTTCAGCAGCCCTGATGCTTTCTGTGAGTTTGTTCCATATGTGAGGAGGATAAAAACTAAATGCTGCCTCACCATATTTGTTTCTAACTCTGGGCACAGATAGTACACCTAACCTCGATGACCTGAGGGCTCTGGGTGGTTCATAATGGACTAGCAGATCTTAAATGTATTTTGGTCCTAAACCATTCAGAGCTTTATAAACCTACAGCAGTATTTTGAAATCTATTCTTTGACAGACAGGAAACCAGTGTAAAGATCTGAGAACTCAAGCTAAATGATCTACTTTCTTTGTCTCCGTGAGGACTTGAGCTGCACTGTTCTGAACCAATTGCAGCTGTCTTATGGACTTTTTAGGGAGATTTGTGAGGACAGCCTTACAGCAGTCCAGTTTACTGAAGATAAATGCTTGGACAAGTTTTCCTAGATTCTGCTGAGACATTAGACCTTTAATCATTGCAATGTTCTTTAAGTTATAATAGGCTGAATTCACTACAGTCTTAAAATGGCTGTTAAAATTCAAGTCTGAGTCCAGAACCACACCCAGATTTCTGGCTTGGTTTTTGGTTTTAGTGTCATTGATTGAAGTTGAGTCCTAACTTTGAGTCTTTCTTCTTTGGCTCAAAGAAGAAGAAGAGAAGAAGCCATCTCTATTGTCATTTAGCCCATACAGCCAATCATGTACAGTAGAATGAAGTTATGTTTCTCCTATCTACAATGTTAATAACATGTAGAATCAGAGGGGTCACTGCCATCCAAGGCACCGCCACAAACAACTTCCCCTTCCCCCAGTCTATTACGCTGAGCACCAAGCTAGAAGGCAGAAAGTACCATTTTTTTATATAGTCTTTGGTATGACTCGGCCAGGACTTGAATCCCCAAACTCCTGGTTGTGGGGTGGATGCTCAATCAGCCCGGCCATCACTCCGGTGAAAGGCACCAAAGCTGTGAATCTTCCTGAACTGGAGCTGTTGTCACAGTTGTTGTTGAAAATATGGATGTTGATGGGATGGCACCTGAAAAAGGTCCAAAGTCCCGTTTGCCCACAGTTAGCAATTCAGCCGGTTTAAGATTCAAGATTCAAGGTTTTTATTTGTCAATACTACGATACATACAGGACCTACAGGAGAGCTGAAATAGTGTTTCTTCAGTAGTGTGTGCAATATAAAAAAAACAAAACAAAACAAAACAAAAGGAAGAAGACTGGGAAAAACAACAACAGCAGTCTATATAGTAATGCTACCCTGGGGTAGGTGCCTGCATCCTGGGTCGCCCTCCCCGTCCACTGGGGTCTGCGGTTGTGGGTGTGCATGTGCATGTGTGTGTGTGTGTATGTGTGTGAGAATGGGAGTGAGTGGAGGCTTGTGTATGTGCGGATGCGGAAGTGGGTGTGTGTGTTGTGAGTGGGCAGGTGGGGCTGTGTCTGGGTGTAGGTGGGCATGTGTGATGGTGGGTGGGGATACGTGTGTGTATGGGTGTGGTTACCTGTGGGTGGATGTCTGGGGGTGGAGAGTGTGTGTATGGGTAGGAGAACTTTGTTGGGTGGCCAGGGTGGGGCAGTCCATCTAGTGGCATGGGGGCTGGCGTTTGCGGGCCTGCTTGTCCCAGCCGCCCTGCTGTTGTGTTGTGGGGTGAGGCGCTTTGTCGCACTGCCCCTGGTGTCATTAGCGGCGGGTGTGTGTTGGTGCTTGGGGGTGGTTGGGGGGGCCGTTGGCACGGGTTGGTGACCGTGTTTTTGTCGGGTTGCTCCGGGGTGGCTGTGGCTGCAGGGCGTCCTGCTGCTGTCGGTGTGCATCTGGGGTGGATGGTCGGTGGGCTTGCGTGGGCACTCGAGGTTTTTCGCTTGGCATGTGGGGCGCCGTGTGGACCTGGCCCATTGTTCACTATTGTGACTATCGTTGTCCATGTTTGTGTGTGTAAGATGAGTGGGAATTGGTACGGCTGCCCCATCATGTTTGTGGTGCTGGAAGTGCTGGGGCGTAATGCTGGTGGGTCGTGGGCTGCTTGCATTGGTAGCCCTCGCCCTGGGTTGGGATTTGGGGCAGTGGGTGGCCTCATGAACCAGTTTGCAAGCTGGCTTGGGGGGAGGGGGGGCTCGCTTTTAGACTGCCTCCTTCCCAGTCTTATTTCCCACCCTCCCCCTCCCCCTGACTTTGGGTAGAATATACATCTTCTTGGATACATTTGGGGCTTTGGGGTGGGGGTGTGCCGCACTGTGTCAGCGAAGGGGATACCTTTGCTGCGCGGTGGGGCTGCACTCACCTCAATTTTAATTGCATTTTAGACACTGAGGGCTTGGGTGGATGGGGGCCCCGCTGCCAATCGCAGTGGCTAGCGGTGCTCCATAAACTATCCCCCCAATTTTAATTGCACTTTGGTAGTCCACACATTTACACACAATTACATCATTTAATCGACATACACCCACCATGTTTTGTGCGGGGGGGGGTTCCCCCACCCCTGTTGCTCTCCTCCTGCTGGGGGCATGGGGGCCTGGTGGGGAGCCTGGGACCCATCATGTTGTCAAAATCCCTGGGTGCTACTGAATGTATAGATACAACCAAGGGAGTGAGAGGGGGACTGAATATGAGCGTAAGTGAGGATGACGGAGTGATGAATGGAGGTGGTGATGGTGGATCAGTTTTGTGTGGCGTTTTGCATGTCGGGTGGCATCTTGGGGCACCTGTGGTGGTCTGCTGATCAGTTGCTCAGGTGGGCGCCAGGGGTGGGGGTCTGCTTCTGTGGCTTGCGCCGGTAGTTCAGGCTCGCTGCATCTGCTTCGCAGCTGCCTTATGAAACAAGGGTAAATGAGGGGTGAGTTTGAATGGGTACAGGAGTGAGAGAAAATGGGTTGGTTCGGGTGAGTGAGAGGGAGTTAGTGCATATGGGTGCGCATGGGAGCATGTGGGTGTGAAGGTGTGGGGAGGGGTGTGTCTGCGAGTCGGGAGATGCTGGATTAAGGGGGGTAGTGCCTCTCGGCAATGTGGGCTCCCCTGGGCGGGGGGACTTCTTTGGGCATGGGGGTCCCCGGGGTGTGCGGCAGTGGCACTGGGGTGGGCCCACTGTGGGGGTGCCTGGGCGGGCTTGTGCCGGGGCGCGCAAGCCGGTCTCTGGCCCAGGGGGTGGGGTCGCTGGCTTCCTGATGCCTGGGGCCTGGGGGCGGGCGTTGGCCCCGCTGGGGAGGTAGGGGTCAGGCAGGTGCGGGGCTGCGGGCTTGCTGCGCCGGCCGCCGAGTGACCTGGCCTCCCTCGATTGTCCCTCCGGGGGCAGATGCCTGGCTTTCCTTGGGCTTGCTGACCTCGGACGTTTGTGCTCTGTGGTGGTTGGTGGCACTGCCTTGCCTGCTCGGGGTTCCCAGGGGGAGAGCTTCTGCGACCAGCTCTCCGCTTTGTATGTTTCCTGACAAACCACTCACATGCACACACTTATTTTGCGCGTGCTGTCATATATATGCACGCAGATGTACACGCTCAAGTGTCTCTCCTTTAACATGTGCAGAAACCAGACTCGTGTTGAGACATCTTCGATGGAAGAAGCAGTTTGTCTTTTGTTTGTTTTAGTTGTTGGTTGTTTGCTTTTTTGTCTGTTCCCCTCCCTTTTCTTTCCCCCCCACACACTTCCTTTCCCTCTTCCCCATCCTGTCGGGTCTTCCATGGGTAAAATAGTTAAAATAAAGTATTAAAATTTATTACAGGAGGAGTTTACAATGATATGCAATACACAGTTAGGCACAGTATAAGCGCCTCTTGGCAAAGTAAATCTGTTTTGGCACAATAAGGGTGACAGATCCCTGTTCTGCTTGCCTAGCTGCCTGACAGGACAAGGGGAAAAAAGTAATGCTACCCGAAGTGCAAATAGCGTCAAAAGATAGACCCAAATATCCCAGAGTACAAATAAAAATAAACGATAAAACCCAGCAATCCTATATACAGAAAAAGTAGAGCAGTAATACTCGTAATTGCAAGTTCAGTGCGGTAGTGTAGGTGCAGACAGTGACAGATAGGACTGCACATGATCAGCATTGCAATGAAAGACAGCTCCCTCTCCACAGCTGCTCCATTGATGATAAGAGGGGGACACTGTGTGTGTCCCCTCCTGAAGCCGACCACGATCTCCTTGGTTTTTCCCACGTTAAGATAAGATAAGATAAGATAAGATAAGATAAGCCTTTATTAGTCCCACAACGGGGAAATTCCAGGATTGCAACAGCACAGGGATAGCAACACTCAGAGCAACAATCAGAAGGCAAGAAAAAAAAAAAACAAGCAAGCAAGAGCAGCTAATAAACATATGTACGTATTACTATAAAATATATATATATACACACACACACAGACACACAGTGCAGAGCATTGTAGCTGGATGGAATAAATGGAAGAGATTATTGTTTTTATACCACTGGGCCAGTTGGATTACCTCATTTTAGTAGTTGGCCTCCTCATTGTTGGTGATGAGGTCCACCACTGTCTTGTCGTCCACAAACTTGATGATGTGGTTGGTGCTGTAGGCTGGTACATAGTCATGGGTCAGCAGGGTGAAGAGCAGCGGGCTGAGCATGCACCCTTGTGGGGCCCCTGTGCTCAGTGTGATGGTCTTGGAAGTGTTGCTGCCAACCCGCACATTCTGTGGCCTTCCTTTGAGAAAGTCCACCACCCAGTTACAGAGACCCAGGTGTCTGAATTTTTGTATTAGGTGCTGGGGGATGATTGTGTTGAATGCTGAACTGAAGTCCAAGAACAGCATTTGCATGTAAGAGTTCTTTGAGTCCAGGAGGCTGAAGACTGGATGAAGAGCAGCAGTGATGGCATCTTTTGTGGAACTGTTTGACCTGTTTGCAAAATGAGATGGATCATGGGAGGGAGGGAGGACAGACTTGATGTTCCGCATGACCAGCCGCTTGAAGCACTTCATTATGATGGGGGTCAGTGTGATGGGCCGGTATTCATTGTAGCTGGATGGGATGGGCTTCTTTGGGACTGGTATTATGGTAGCAGTTCTGAAACATGTGGGAACAACAGCTTGACTCAGGGAGATGTTGCTTATGTTGGCCAGGACATTTTTAGATTTTTTAGATTTAGTATACTTTATTGATCCCCAGAGGGGAAATTGAGGGTCATCCACCACCTGGATGGATGAAGCAGCCACGATATGGCGCTATCCCTTAACCATTCATAACATTCTTGAGCTCCTCTCCACAGTCCTTCAGAACACAACCTGGTATGCTGTCTGGTCCGGCTGCCTTGCGTGGGTTGATCCAGGAGAGGGCCCCTTCATGTTAGCCGGATCAAGACTTATGGCCTGGCCTGCTCATCTGGAGGAGTGGTCTTCTGTGCTTCTGTGCTGTTTTGTGCTTCAAAGTGGCCAAAGAAGTTGTTCAGTTTGTGAAGCAATGTGATGTTACTCACAAAGGTCTGAGGAGGAGGTTTGTAGTTGGAGAGGATCTGTATGCCATGCCAAGGGAACGTGCATCTCTAATGTTGCTGAAGTGGCTGGTTATTTTCTTTCTGTACTGTCGTTTTGCCTCCTTGATACCACGGGACAGATTGGCCCTATCTGTAGTTAGTCCTGCAGTGTCACTGGCACTGAAGGCTGCATCCTGAGCCATCAGGAGCCTTTGGGCATCTGCTGTCATCCATGGCATCTGGCTGGCACGAACACTATGGTTTTTCAGTAAGTGACATCATCAATGCATTTAGCTATGTATGCTATAACAACCTCAGTGTACCCCTCTAGGTTTGTCTGTCCATTGTGAGTGGCTGCATGCTTGAAAGTGTCCCAGTCTGTAGTGCTGAAGCAGTCCTTCAGAGCATCAGAGGCCCCCTCTAACCACACATGTACCTGCTGTTTTGTTGATCTGATTGTTTTCACTCTGGGTTTGTATGCCGGCCTTAACAAGATGGTGATGGGATCAGAGAGACCCAGGTGGGGAAGGAGGGGAGGCTCTGTACGATCTCTTGTGAGTTGTGTACACCAGGTCCAGCAAATTGTCTCCTCTTGTTGGAAAGTCCACATGTTGTTGCAGCTTTTGTAGGTGGGCCTTTAAATCTGCATGGTTGAAGTCTCCTGCTCTGATGAGGAATCTGTCTGGATGCGCTATTTGTGTCTCACTGATGGCTTGATAGAGTTCTTTTAATGCTTTGCTCCTCTCGCCAATGCCAGTGGGCCGGACATACACAGTGACTAGTAGGACAGATGAAAATTCTTTCGGAATGTAAAAGGGTCAGCGCTTGATGATCATAAACTCCACCAATTGAGTGGTGAGTGGTGGAATGGTGTTTATGCACAATAGTTGCATCTCGGCACCAAGTGTCACTGATGTAAACACACATGCCTCCACCTCGGGTTTTCCCTCCTTCCATGAGCAGCCTATCAGCCCGGTAGGATGTTAGCCCTGCTAACTGAATGGCAGAGTCTGGTATATTGTCATTTATCCATGTTTCCGTAAAGACAA
The DNA here is from genome assembly GCA_020510985.1 of Pholidichthys leucotaenia. Lineage (NCBI taxonomy): Eukaryota > Metazoa > Chordata > Actinopteri > Cichliformes > Pholidichthyidae > Pholidichthys > Pholidichthys leucotaenia. The sequence continues at coordinate 191,392,111 of CM035843.1, read as the reverse complement.
AAACACAGCAGTTCCACACATCACATTGTGTGGCTCTCAGGAGCTGTATGTGGTCTATTTTGTTGTCTAGTGAGAGTATTGTGACGTATGCAGGGTTCACACAAAGAAAATGGAGCAAGATGGTTGTGATCAACGGGATTTATTTTACACACACTCTGAGCACAGGCAGGAGGGGAGGTCATTCTCCCAGACCTCCGTTTAAATCACGGTTACACACACATAATAAATCTTGCCTATGAAATACTGTTGGGTAATTATAACGCAGTTATAATTACACAGCGGTAGAATAGCTCAGTAATAACATTTACTACACACACACAGTAACGTTTCAATTGTCAAAGCATGCTGGGAGACCCGTGCCCCCCTTAACATGGCCCCGACGTTACACTGCCCCCCCCCCCCCGGACTGGTTTCTGTCCCCAGAAAAATTAAAGTCCAATTTAAAAGTCCAATATAAACTCATCCAGGTGTCGGGGCAGTCTTCGGCGCCGGCGGCCAACAGGTACAGGCCCCCTAGTGTCCATCTGGGTCTCGGTCGGGGTATCGGGCCGGGATGGAAGCTCTGGTTCGTCCACCAGCGGTGCAGATGGCCGATATGGGGCGAGACGGTCACGATGAAGGACCACAACCCGGTCCCTTTTTCTAAGCCTCACCCTGTACACCACATCTGACAGTCTCTCCAGGACCACGCATGGCCCCAACCAATGGCTCGCCAGCTTCGGTGATCGTCCTCTCTTCCTCTCAGGGCAGAAAACCCAGACTCGATCTCCCGGTGCAAAGTCCCTCCCCTGGCAGTGGGAGTCATACGGTCGCTTCTGCCGGCCCCCCGCCGCTGCCAGGGCCTCTCGAGCCAGCTCGTGCACCATGTGGAGACGTTCTTTCAAACAAAAAAAATAATCCAATCCGGGTTTTCCCTCCACCTCCGGCTCAGGGGGGGAACCGAATACCAAATCCACCGGTGTGTGCAGCTCGCGTCCAAACATGAGTGCCGCAGGGGTGCATTGAGTAGATTCCTGAGCTGCCGTCTGGTACGCTCACAAAACAAAAGGCAGGTGCAAGTCCCAGTCTCGCTGTCGCTGGTCCACTAGGATAGCGAGCTGGGTGGTGAGGGTCCGGTTGAATCGTTCGACCAGGCCGTCGCTCTGTGGATGCAGCGGGGTGGTCCGGGTCTTCAACTTCAACTTCAACTTCAACTTTATTTATATAGCGCCATTTCACAACAACAGTCATCTCATAGCACTATCAACTGTAGAGGGAACCCCCACAGTTGCAGAAAGACCCCAGCAATCAGGCGATCCCCTGTGAGCAAGCACTTGGCGACGGTGGAGAGGAAAAACTCCCTTTTAACAGGAAGAAACCTCCAGCAGAACCAGGCTCAGGGAGGGGCAGTCATCTGCTGCGACTGGCTGGGGGGTGAGGGGACAGAGAAGAAGAAAAGAACAGACATGTAGAGGGCAAACAGCACGATGGGGACTCAATCTATGGGAGAGAACAAACAAATGTTAATGACCAGCAAAAAAAAAATATTTCATAGAGAGTGAGGAAAGGAGTGAGGCCCAGTGCATTACTGGAGGTCCCCCGGCTGACTAAACCTATTAGCAGCATAACTAAGGGAGGGTTCAGAAACACATGATCCCTCCCTAATTGTAGGCTATATCAAAAAGGTAGGTTTTAGCCCTAATCTTAAAAACAGAGATCGAGTCTGACTCCCGAATCCAGATTGGCAGCTGATTCCACAGGAGAGGAGCTTGATAACTGAAGGCTCTGCCTCCCATTGTACTTTTGGAGATTCTAGGTATTACAAGTAATCCTGCATTTTGGGAGCGTAGTGCTCTGTTAGGATAATACGGTAGTATCAGATCTTTTAAATAAAAAGGAGCCTGATTGTTTAGAGCTTTGTAAGTAAGAAGAAGGATTTTAAACTTAATTCTAAACTCTATGGGAAGCCAATGAAGGGAGGCCAGAACCGGAGAGATATGATCTCTCTTTCTAGTACCTGTTAAAACTCTTGCTGCAGCATTTTGGATCAGCTGAAGACTTTTTAAAGATGTTTTAGGACAGCCTGATAATAAAGAATTACAATAATCTAATCTCGAGCTAACAAAAGCGTGGATCAGCTTCTCAGCATCACTCTGAGACAAGATGCTCCTAATCTTGGCAATATTACGCAAATGATAGAAGGCAGTCTTAGAAACAAATTTCATATGTGAATTGAAGGACAAATCCTGATCAAAAATAACTCCAAGGTTCCTCACAGAGCTATTAAGAGAAAGAGTAACTGCATCCAAACTGAAAGTTTGATTTGGAAAGGAATTTCTAAGGTTTTTTTCTTCCGTCTTCCGGATGCCCAGTCTCTTGCAGACCTCTCCGAAGACCTCTGCCTCGAAGTTCCGACCCTGATTGCTGTGCAGCTCCTCCGGTGCGCCGAACCGACAGAACATTTCGTCCACCAGCTTTGATGCCGTCGTAGCAGCGCTTTGGTCCGGGACCGCGTACGCCTCTGGCCACTTAGTGAAATAATCCATCGCGACCAGCACGTAGCGGTTCCCCCGGTCCGTGGTCGGGAAAGGGCCCAGGATGTCCACTCCCACTCGCTCCATCAGCGCTCCCACCCGGTACTGCTGCAGGGGAGCGTGGGATCGCTGAGTTGGTCCCTTCTGAGCTGTGCATGTGTCGCAGCGGTGAACGTGGAGCCCCACGTCCTGATGACAACCGGGCCAGTAGAACCGGGCCCGAAGGCGCTGCAGCATCTTTGTCACTCCGAAGTGGCCCGCTCCTACCGCCCCATGAACCAGCTGGAGTACTTTGGGCCGGAGTCGACGAGGAACCAGCAGCTGCCAGACGTGCCGCTGCCCAGCTGGAGTCTGCCACTGTCGATACACCACGCCCTCGTGGCAGCGGAGGTTGGCCCACTGGGAGTGTAGGGCCTTAGTCTCTGGGTCCAGTGGTGACACAGCCTCCCAGGCGGGCCGCTGTCCTGCGTCCAGCCACTGCTGAACCCGCGAAATGACCGGGTCTCTGTCCTGCTCGCTCTGCAGCTGCTGCGTGCCAAGAACCTCTGTGACGTCATTGCTGGGGAGAGCTGCCTGATCATCTGAGGGGCTGCGCGTCGCTGCATGATTCCTGCTCGCAGCAGCTCGGAGAGTGGCTGCCCGTGGGGCGGTTTGGTCCTGATCTTCAGCCCGTTGGCAGTGCCGACACTTCTCTGTCGCACAGGGGCACCGAGACAGCGCGTCAGCGTTGGCATGGAGGCGGCCTGCCCGATGCACAATCTGGAAATTATAATCCTGCAGTGCCTCCAGCCATCTCGCCAACTGTCCATCCGGTTCTTTGAAGTTTAACAACCAGGTCAGGGAAGCGTGGTCCGTCCTGAGCTGGAACCTCCCCCCGTACACATACGGGCGGAAATGACGCAGTCCTTGAATGACAGCCAGCAGCTCTCTGCGAGTCACACAGTAATTTTTCTCGGCTCTGCTGAGAGTGCGGCTGAAGAAAGCGACTGCCTGCTCTCCCTGGTCTCCCTCCTGGGATAACACCGCCCCGATGCCCTGGTTGCTGGCGTCCGTGTCCACGATGAAAGGGCGGTTCGGGTCGGGATATTGCAGGACGGGGGCTCCGATGAGCGCTGCGCAGAGCTGGGAGAAAGCAGCAGCACAGCTGTCACTCCACTGAAATGTGTGTCCTTTCTGCGTCAGCTGATGCAGCGGGCTGGCGATGGTGGCGAAGTCTTTCACAAACCTCCTATAATAGGAGGCCAATCCAAGAAAACTTCTCAGTTCTCCCACGTTCCGCGGCACTGGCCAGTCTCTCACTGTTGCCACTTTTTCCGGGTCGGTGGCGACCCCCGCTGCGCTGATGACGTGGCCCAAAAAGGTGGTCTCCCGCCGGAACAGGTGGCATTTCTTAGGGTGTAACCGTAGCCCCGCCTGCTGGATGGCACCCAGCACCTCTCGGAGATTTGACAGGGCGCTGTCAAAATCAGCTGCATGCACCAGCAGGTCATCCAGGTAAACAATGCAGCGACTCCGGGGCACGTGAGCCAGCACTCGCTCCATCAAGCGCTCAAAGGTGGCCGGAGCATTGCAGAGTCCAAACGGCATCACTTTAAACTGGTACAGTCCCTGCCCGATGGAGAAGGCTGTTTTTTGGCGGGCCTCAGGTGACAGCTCTACCTGCCAATAGCCGCTGTGTAGATCCAGCGAGCTGAACCAGCTGGAGCCGGTGATGTGGTCCAGTGCGTCATCGATGCGGGGCAGGGGGTAGGAATCTTTCCTGGTGGCGTCGTTCAGGCATCGGTAATCCACACAGAACCGCCACGACCCGTCCTTCTTCTTGACCAGCACCACAGGCGCCGCCCAGGGGCTGCTGGAGGGCTCAATAACATCTGCCTCCAGCATTTCTCGCACTTTTTGTTCCGCCGCTGCCCGCCTTGAAAAGGGCAGCCGGCGTGGGTGGAGTCGAATTGGCCTGGCCTCACCGGTGTCGATCTCGTGCTGCACCAACCCGGTCCGGCCGCATTCCTCATCCTTCGCGGCGAAAACACCCATGTAATAGTCCAATAGCTCCCGCAGCTGGCGTCCCTGTTCTGGGTCCAGCCCGCTGCAGCTCCACTGAAATAATTCCTCCACCGCCTGCTGCGTCTCTGCTGACACGTTGACCCCTCCCCTTGCTGACCTTGTGTGCGTTCGTGCTCCCTCTGTCCGCGCTGGTGACGTCATCGTGTCCAGTCCTTGCGGTGGCCTGCCTGGTCCGGTCTGTCTTGGCGATCCCTCGATTGCGCGGGACCCCGTGTTCCTTCCCTGGGTTCTGCTGTGGAGCGTGATGGTCCAGTTTCCCAGCTGGAGGGAAGGTCCCGCGGTGTCGATCTTGGCGTTCCAGGCTGTGAGCAGGTCTAGTCCAATAATACAGGGGTCTTGGACGTCAGCCAGCCAGAACGGGTGTCTTATGTTCTGACCGGCCACCCCCACCACCAGAACTCTCCGCCCCCTCAGTCTGGCGCGCTCACCGGTAGCCGTGGTGACGCAGCGCTTGGTGGGTTCCCACCCCCGCGGAGCCGTCTTGTTCGTGCCCGGCAGCACACCGGGTCGAACCAGGGAGATTGTAGAGCCGGTGTCAATCAGGGCCCAGATCAACGTCTTCCCCAAGCTGCACTGTAGATACATCCCTGGAGAGTGTCCAATTCGGCCCACGCGTGGTGCCGGCTCCTCGGGGGAGACATCTGCGGGAGGCGGCCTGTCCCCGTTCACGCCACCTCGCTCTAGTTTAACGCCGGCGAGGGGCGTTCTTCTCCGGGGATGCGCCGCTGTGGTCTGCCGTAATTCCTCCTCTTCCTCCTCGCTCTTCATCGTGGCCCGGAAGGTTCTTTGACTGTGCGTTGGCGCTTCAACTGTGCGATTCATCAGCGGCTCCACCCGCTCTGCTTCTGCCACTGCAGTCTCCCAGTCGCTCGCGGCGTGGATCCGTACATGGCTCTGGAGCTGGGCCGGGCGGAGACCTTGGATGAAGCTCCGGAGGGCGAGCTTCTCTACTGCCTCCGGTGCGAAATCTGGGTAGCTGCGCCGGGTTAGCAGCCGTATGTCTGCAGCATAGGCTCTTAGGCTTTCCTGGTTGCTTCGACGGCGGTGGGTCAGCTGTTCCTGGGCGTGCTCAGCGTCCGCCGTTCTCCCAAATCGTCTCTGGAGCGCCCCTTGTAGCGCTGGCCAGCTGTAGCGCTCCTCAGGCAGGAGATCAGAGAGCGTGCAGAGAGCTCTCCCTTCCAAGGCCAGCGTGACCCGCACGGCGGTTTCCTCTGGTGACCAGCCGTTCAGCGCAGCGGCCAGCTTGACCTGGGTTAGGTAGTCATCCAACGCGGCCTCGCCGTTGAAGCGGGGAATCTTGGCCTGCTGCCTAACAGATGGGATGGCTGCCTCCTGATCGATCGTCACTCTTGATCGCCGTGGGATCGCCAGCCCGTCCTGTCCTGAAAAGGGTGGAATGCGGGGCTGGTTTGCTCTGCTCTGCCTGCTCTGTCTTGAAAAAGACAGAAGGCCGGTTGCGCTGGCCCCGTCAGGTCCGCCGCTTCGTTCGTCCCGGCTCCCGGCTCCCGGGGGTGGTGTCTCGGTCCCATCGTCCATCATCAGCTGAGCAATGAACTGCTCCAGCTGCTGGATCTCCATTCTGATCCTGGCTTCCATTTGCTCCATCCCACTCCTGACACCAGTGTGACGTATGTAGGGTTCACACAAAGAAAATGGAGCAAGATGGTTGTGATCAACGGGATTTATTTTACACACGCTCTGAGCACAGGCAGGAGGGGAGGTCATTCTCCCAGACCTCCGTTTAAATCACGGTTACACACACATAATAAATCTTGCCTATGAAATACTGTTGGGTAATTATAACACAGTTATAATTACACAGCAGTAGAATAGCTCAATAATAACATTTACTACACACACACAGTAACATTTCAATTGTCAAAGCATGCTGGGAGACCCCTGCGCCCCTTAACATGGCCCCGACGTTACAGTATGTTGGCCAGAATGAAGGAAGGAATTGGGGGTCTGTGTGGGCTAGCGGTTAGCTTTGTTTGGATACCTCCACATTTACCTCTCTTTTGTCGCTGCTCACACTGTCTACGGCATCTCCATTTGGGATGAGACACAGCAGTCGAGTCCAGGGGTGTGGAGGTCTGGTGGAGAAGCTCTAGGCCACGGAGTTCCTCTGTAATGCTCTGTTCCAAGACGTAATGTTTGGACATATTCCTGATCTCCAGAAGGCTGTGGTGACTGTAGCTTGTGTACAGCATCATATACAGACATTAAACACATGAATATACACTTAGGAATAATTTAAACAACACTAAGTGGCACAAAACACAAAGGGAGAAGGGAGACCACTGCGTGTTCACATTCCACCACACATGACTTAACTGAATATATTGGGTCTTCATAATACAGTTTTATTATTTTGAGCTAATAGCTTACCATCTGTGACAACTAGTGCAGTGTCCAGTCACATGACCACATAAAGAGTTGTTCAGTTCAGACATACATCTGTGATGTCATAGAATGTCCATAGCTCTCCAATGGCCATTCATTAAAGATTTCCCCTCCTAAACTTCCACATATCCGGGAAAGCTGAATTTCGGGGATGTGCACCCTTGTAATCTCAGCAAAACACATATCAGATCTGAGGTCAGTCTGGCAGATGGTTCAGGAGATATGCGCAGAACAGACAGAATAACACACAGACAGAGAATCCTTGCATTATAATATGACTAGTGCATTGCCCGTAGAACACAAGTATTCCTGTCTGAAACATATATCCCAATTAGGCTTTACAGGCCCAAATGTAGGCTGTACTTGAAAGTGGAATAGCCTATATGTAAGCAATCACACATGTTAGACTTTGACAAACATGAAAGGGACTGAACACCGCTGAGATTTATTTGATTGTGGTGTGGAGCATGTGCTCAAGGATGAGGCTGAGTTTATTCCTCAGATTCAGCTTTATTCACAGATCACATACTCCAACCATCTCAAAGCAAGAAAGAGGAAGTTTTCATCTCACATCTGGGGTTTTATACCCCGGGCACGAAGCAGCAGTCACATGGTGTTTAATCAAACATACAGTCACATGGTACTTAATCCCAATCACAAAGTAACCCCTTTGATCTCACACCATTGTCCTTTAGTCTCTGTGGTCCGGAAATCTCCCCCGGTCGTCTCCCTGAAACAAAGGCCGAATCTCACACTCTTCCTGTTGTCTCTCAGAGGCTCAGTCCCTTTTGTTCCATGAGACGTGTAGCACACAATAAACATACAGCAATACATTTGTGGAGAATATGTACCCAACATATGTGCCACAGTGTGAATATTAATCACAGAGTAATTGAAAATGAATTCAACATCCAATGTTAGCCACTGTATGAGAACCCTTGTTTATTTGTTTGTCAGACTCATTTGTGTGATCTTTTATGACTTATATTTATAAGTGTGTATCTTGCACTTTGGGGAATGGGAGTTGTTCAGTCATCAGCATAACTGTTTTACTTTACAGTATATGTGTAGTTTATAGTGTATCATCAATAAACTCGTGGTACTATAACAGGACACATTTACAAATATTTGAGACCCATTGTAGTGCATCCTTTTGTATTTTAGTAATATTATAAGTACAAAAGACCTAACATTATTATACACAACAGAATGACCTGTTTGGCTGCATCTGTTGCATCAGTGTTGCCCATTTGTCTGTAAATATTTAAATGAAAATGATTTATTTCATTATTTGGGCAGCAGCTGAAGAGGAACGTCAGAGCAGGAGGGATGAGACTTTAGGAGATGACCTCTTTAGGTGAGAAAGTGATCTCATATTTTATTAGAAGTAGCGATGAGATAACACTCTCTTCTCACAGCTTCCCAGAATCTTAGTTATTTATCAAAGTACTATACAGTAAGTTGTCGTATTAGACACATTAAACCTGACATAAAAGAGACCCATGACCCGTGCAAGGACAATTATAGGAGGAAGCTGGAAGATCAACTCAGGAAAAAACAACACTAAGGATGTGTGGGAGGGAATGAAGAAAATAACTGGGTGCAAGGGGAGAGTCAGGCAGCCAACTGGGAGCCAGGAGAGAGCTGAGGAACTGAATCTGTTTTTTAATAGGTTCAACTCACAGTCTGTCACCCCAGCAACACAACCAGACCCCCACGCACCCCTCTCCACCCACCCTCCTGTGCAGAACCTCTCTCCATCTCCCTCCTCCTCCTCCTCCTCCTCAGGGGGCACCAGGACCCTCCCTCACTTCACGGTGACAACAGACCAGGTGGAGAAACAGCTGGAGAGACTCGGTCAGCGGAAGGCGGCGGGCCCTGATGGCATCTCTGCAAGGATCCTGAGGACCTGTGCCAACCAGCTAGCTCCAGTACTGAAACACCTGTACAACCTGAGCCTGAGTCTGGAGAGAGCACCGGTGCTGTGGAAGACATCCTGCCTGGTTCCTGTCCCCAAGAAGTCATCTCCATCGGACCTGAATGACTATCGACCAGTTGCCCTCACATCTCATGTGAAGGTCCTGGAGAGTACTGGTCTTAGCCCACCTGAGGCTGCAGGTGAAGATGTGGCTGGACCCTCTGCAGTTTGCATATCAGTCCCATTTCGGAGTTGAAGATGCTGTCATCTACCTGCTGCAACGAGCCCATCTGCACCTGGATGGTGGAGGAGATACTGTGAGCATCACTTTTTTTGATTTCTCCAGTACCTTTAACACCATCCAGCCACTGCTCCTGGGTGAGAAGCTGCGGGTGATGGGGATTAACAGCTCTGTGATCTCCTGGATTACTGACTACCTGAAAGGCAGACCACAGTTTGTCCGGCTGGGCAATGTCTGGTCTGGGGTAGTGGCTAGTGATGCGGGAGCTCCACAGGGCACTGTGCTCTCTCCTTTTCTCTTTACCTTATACACCACTGACTTTCAGTACAACACTGAGTCATGCCTCCTGCAGAAATTCTCTGACGACTCAGCTGTTGTGGGGTGTATAAGAGGAGGAGAGGATGGGGAGTACACGGCACTGGTAGACAGATTTGTGGAATTGATGGAGCAGAATCACCCGAGGTCGAATGTCAGCAAGATCAAAAAGATGGCGATTGACTTCATGAAGAGGAAGACGTCTTCTCAGCCACTGCAGATTAAGGGGGAGAATGTGGGAGTGGTTGAGGACTACAAATATCTGGGTGTCAGGATCAGCAGCGGGTTGGACTGGAGATCCAACACCGATGCTGCTCACAAGAAGGGGATGAGCAGACTCTACTTCCTGAGGAAGCTGAGATCCTTCAACGTGTGCAGCAGGATGCTGGAGCTTTTCTATCAGACCGTTGTCGCCAGCACCATCTTCTTTGCTGCTGTCTGTTGGGATCGCAGTATCAGGGCCAGAGACACCAACAGACTTGACAAGATTATCAAGAGGGCTGGCTGTGGAATTGGTCTCAGACCAGAGACCTTTGAGACAGTGGTGGAGAGGAGAACACTAAATAAATTGTGATCCATCATGGACAATCCTGCTCACCCCCTCCACCACCCACTAGACAGACAGCGAAGCACTTTCTCCAGTAGACTACTACAGCTTCTCTGTCGAACGGCCAGGTACAGGAAATCTTTCCTGCCACATGCAATTTCACTGTACAATAACTCACTATGATGTTGTATTCTGGTCATAGCTATGCTGCCACACTGCACCTTACAGACTAACTGGTACCTCACATTTTCACTCTGCTCCTGATAGTCCTTCTTTGTGCAATGGGATGATTCATGTGTTTATATGGATCATCATATATTAAGCTATGATGTATATAGGTTTTATAGTCATGTTTTTACTTTCCACCGGCAATCCTTTCGTCTGTCATGTGCGTGTTTCAGTTGTTTGGTTGTCTACTGTCATGCTGCTGTTACACTGTAATTTCCCAGTTTGGGATCAATAAAGTACATCTATCTATCTATCTATCTATGAAAACCCTACGTCATCCCAATGGTCCTTTGTTTTTTTTCTAGAACATGGCAATTTTAAGTGGTCTTTCTGCCATCTGTCTCTTACAGCAGATTTGTGTGCACCCTAAATTTACATGCTAATTATGGTGTAAAAAAATCAAAACACTGTCTTCTGTCTACACAATTACCATCATACATTGCATCCGGAGTGAGGATGCAATGTATCCTACCAGCTCTACCAACTGAGCCACCGGAGTGGTGGCTCAGTTGGTAGAGCATCCGCCCCACACCCGGGAGGCAGGGGTTCAAATCCCGGCCGGGTCATGCCAAAGACCATATAAAAGTGGAACTTCCTGCCGTCCAGCTTGGTGCTCAGCAATAAATGGAATGGAGGAGGGAACTCTGTGGCGGCGCCTTGCATGGCAGCGGCCCTCTGATTCTGCACTTGGGGTGTGTATGATTAACACAGTAGATAGGTAAAGCACAATCTTGTTCTGCTGTACATGATTGGTTGTACGGTTGAATGACAATAAGGGTGATTTAATTTAATTTTAATTTAATTTTTTTAATCCAGAAAGTATTCACAGTGCTTCACTTTTTCCACATTTTGTTATGTTACAGCCTGTTGTGTTTTGTGTGTATGTCTATCTATCTATCTATCTATCTATCTATCTATAGCCTTGACACAAACCGAACCAGCTCACCACAGTACTAGATCATTCCGCGCCACAGAACCCACTGGCAAGACCCGCAAGTGGAGGTTCTGTCCAGTTAAACGCTGTTTTTACTGGGGGAAGTCAGTGTTAGCCTGCTGCTAATTGTAGCCTGTTAGCAGCAGGCTAACAGGAAGCTAAGTGGGGTAAATGTGTCTGTTATTATTGTTTTAAACCAGTAAGGAGGACTGTTGGTGTTTCTGTGGCTGGTACCGGGACATGAGAGGACTGTGTGGGTTCCATGGTTTAAACACACTGGTAAGTGTGTTTAAGCCATGGAACCCACACAAACCCACACAAAATTTCGGGAGGAGATGGACACAACAGCAACACATGAGTTTATTGTCTGTTTTTGCTGTGATTTAGGCATTCTTAGCTTGTAAATAATAGTTTAGCATAGTAAATAGTAGTTTTAATAGTGATTGTGAGAGTTTTGGAGTGTTTTTTAATGTTATTTGCTTCAAGAACGGAGGAGAAAGGAACATAATCAACAGCATGAGTTTGTGTATCTTTACTGTGATTTAGGTGTTTTTCCTGTGTAAATAATAGTTTACCACAGTAAATAGTGGTTTTAGTACTGATTGTGAGAGTTTGGGAGTATTTTTTTAATTGTGTTTTTTTTTCTTATTTTCCATTTTTTTTTTTTCCGTAGCATGTCTCCCATTGTATTCCATTGTATTACACTGCTTCTTTCTTAGCGGGCTTTTCAACTGTAGCGCTTTTTTTTTTATTATTGATTGTGTAAATAATAGTTTTGATAGCTTTATTGATTAAAACTATTGATAGTTTTAATAGTTTGATTCAGCCTCATGGCCGACCTGCATATCTTCACCAGAATGAATAAACAACAATGTCAAGCAAGGACTAATATTAAATAAACACCATTAATTATAGCTTTGGCAGTGTTTCCACATTAATTTGGTTTTGTAATTGTCAGTGAATGTAGCCAGTTAGCTTCTAGCTGCCGCTTTGAGATTTGAATTTATAAGAGTTAGCCTGTCATGCTGAGCCTAACCTACAGTAGCTACAAGCTAGTTGTTAGCTGCAATGATCGCCAATCATCTTATTGAGAGATTATTGTATGTTAAGAGATCATTGAGAGATTAGGACAGTTGTGTTTTGGGATCATTGTATGTTGAGTCTAAGCATTCCAGAGCTTAAGAATATGTTGTGTTTTAAGCTAGCGCTAGCTAGCACTAGCCAGTGTAGCTAAGCACTAGGTGGCTAACATCGTGTCGGTACGGTCAGCCATTTTTTAGTTGTTTTCTTTTAAAATAACACAGGTAATGGCATGGATTTGTAACATGTTGATGCACGTTTATTTATTGAGTCACTGTTTCTCTGTCATCACGGCGGGGCACCCTTTAGGGATCCCGGAGCCCTCGTATTTGCTCGTGTTTTAAGCTAGGTACGAGCTAAGTACTAGCTATTTACTATTGACAACGATAGCTGATCATTGTATTTTATTGAGAGATTATTGTATGTTGAGAGATCATTGAGAGATTGGGACAGTCGTTGTGTTTTGTGTGTTGAGTAGATACAGTCAGACCTTACTTTGATGAGAGTTACCGGGCAAACATCATGTCGGTATGATTAGCCGTGTTTTTGTTTTTAAATGACACAGGTAATGGCGTGGATTTGTAACAGGTTGATGCACATTTATTTATTGAGCCACTTTTTCTCTGTCATCACAGAGGGGCATTCTGTAGATGTTCCAGAGCCCTGTAGTTTGTCTGTGTTAAGCTACAAGCTAGTTGCTAGTAGCTGGCTTATATATCTTGTTGAGATACCATTGTATGTTGAGAGATCATCGAGAGATTGGGACAGTCGTGTTTTGTGTGTTGAGTAGTTAGTCAGACCTGAATTTGACCCCTTGCCAGGTCAGGCATTGGTTTGCTTGCTACCAGATAACCATGAAAATCGGTACTACCTGTCTCATGGGTCGGGTCGTCAGCAACTCAACCGGCAACCCCGCCCTTCCAAGGGTGTGGTTGGTGAAACCAGGCATTATGGCAGAACTAAAAACAATACCTGTCACAGGTCTGTGGTGGACCACTCTCAGTTACACGGGGTGAGACTGGACATCCTGGCAGATAAACACACATCTGTCGCAAGGTCTGTGGTGGACTTTTGCCCGTCGGTGCATCGTGACATGCACTACACAAAGAGCAGAGGTAAACAAACCTATCTTCTGGTCAGTCACAGCAACAGATACTGGAGTCAGTTTGTCTTGGCTTGCCCTTGCCTCTGATAATACCTCTATCTGCCAAGAATGTGGTGCTAGTCCAGCAAAAGCTAGTGATCCTCAAATACTTTGCAAGCAGTTTCATGAAAGGGTCAGTCACAAAGCAACTCACACTGGCTTGGATGTCACCCGGGTTAGAAAGGTCTGCGCTGATCTGTTCACACTCCGACAGGCAGCATAAAGTGTGTTTGGAGCAGGAAGACAGAAGAAGAGGAAAGCAGCAGCCTTGTTTGTAGCAGAATGGAATGTTTGCACTCTGATGGACGGATCGACATCACAGCACCTAAAAAGGCAGACTGTGCTTGTGGCCTTGGGAATGAACAGGTACAATGTAGACGTATAGACGTGGACAAAATTGTTGGTATCCCCCGTTAATGAAAGAAAAACCCACAATGGTCACAGAAATAACTTGAATCTGACAAAAGTGGTAATAAATAAAAATTCTATGAAAATTAACCAATGAAAACCAGACAATACTTTTGAATTGTGGTTCAACAGAATTATTTTAAAAAAACAAACTCATGAAACAGGCCTGGACAAAAATGATGGTACCCCTAGAAAAGACTGAAAATAATGTGACCATAGGGACATGTTCAGCCAATATGTGTCCTCTAATTAACATCACAGGTGTCTACAAACTTGTAATCAGTCAGTCGGCCTATTTAAAGGGTGACAAGTAGTCACTGTGCTGTTTGGTGACATGGTGTGTACCACACTAAACATGGACCAGAGGAAGCAAAGGAGAGAGTTGTCTCAGGAGATTAGAAAGAAAATTATAGACAAGCATGTTAAAGGTAAAGGCTATAAGACCATCTCCAAGAAGCTTGATGTTCCTGTGACTACAGTTGCACATATTATTCAGAAATTTAAGATCCATGGGACTGTAGCCAACCTCCCTGGATGTGGCCACAGGAGGAGACAGATAATATGAATGGTAACAAAAGAGCCCGGAACAACCTCTAAACACATTTATGGTGAACTCCAAGGTCAAGGTACATCAGTGTCAGATCGCAGCATCTGTCATTGTTTGAGCCAAAGTGGACTTCATGGGAGACGACCAAGGAGGACACCACTGTTGAAAACAAATCATAAAAAAGCCAGACTGGAATTTGCCAAACTGCATGTTGACAAGCCACAAAGCTTCTGGGAGAATGTCCAATGAACAGACAAGACAAAACTGGAACTTTTTGGCAAGGCAAATCAGCTCTATGTTCACAGACGCAAAAATGAAGCATACCAAGAGATGAACACTGTCCCTACTGTGAAACATGGAGGAGGTTCTGTTATGTTCTGGGGCTGCTTTGCTGCATCTGGCACAGGGTGTCTTGAATCTGTGCAGGGTACAATGAAATCTCAAGACTATCAAGGTATTCTAGAGATAAATGTGCTGCCCAGTGTCAAACAGCTTGGTCTCAGTCGCAGGTCATGAGTCTTGCAACAGGGTAATGACCCAAAACACACAGCTAAAAACACCCAAGAATGGCTAAGAGCGAAACATTGGACTATTCTAAAGTTGCCTTCTATGAGCTCTGATCTAAATCCTATTGAACATCTGTGGAAGGAGCTGAAACATGCTGTCTGGAGAAGGCACCCTTCAAACCTGAGACAAGTGGAGCAGTTTGCTCATGAGGAGTGGGCCAAAATACCTGCTGAGAGGTGCAGAAGTCTCATTGACAGTTAGAGAAATCGTTTGATTGCAGTGATTGCCTCAAAAGGTTGTGCAACAAAATATTAAGTTAAGGATACCATCATTTTTGTCCAGGCCTGTTTCATGATTTTTTTTTTTTTAAATAATTCTGTTGAACCACAATTCAAAAGCACTGTCTGATTTTCATTGGTTAATTTTCATAGAATTTTTATTTATTACCACTTTTGTCAGATTCAAGTTATTTCTGTGACCATTGCGGGTTTTTCTTTCATTAACAGAGGGGTACCAACAATTTTGTCCACGTCTGTAGCTGCACTTAGTGAAACAAGATTGCCTGGATATGACAGTTTGGAAGACCATGGGTACATCTTCTTTTTGAGTGGGAAGTCAACTCAAGAAAGGAGAGAAGTAGGAGTAGGCTTTGCAGTTAGAAATGAGATAGCAGCAATGCTTGATGAGGCACCGGTGCCAATCAATGACAGGATAATTACTATGAGACTCCAAATACAGTGGAAGATGTATGCCACACTCATCAGCGTGTATGCCGCAACAATGGCGAACACAGAGGAGGTGAAGGAAGAGTTCTACAGTGATTTACGTGAGACTATCAGGTGTGTTCCATCTGATGATAGGCTGATACTTGCTGGAGATTTTAATGCTAGAGTTGGTTCGGACACTGAGAAATGGAAAGGAGTGCTAGGCAGTCATGGAGTAGGCAAGTGCAATACTAATGGAGAACTTCTACTTGCACTATGTTCAGAGTACAAACTTGTGATAACCAACACCCTATTTCAGCACAAGGACACACACAAGAAGACATGGATACACCCAAGATCCAAGCACTGGCACTTGTTAGACTACATCATAGTTAGGCAGAGAGACATAAGGGATGTATTGGACACCAGAGCAATGAGAGGCGTGGACTGTGGTACTGATCATGTTATGCTGAGATCTAGATCAAGGATTTGCAGAAGAAAACAGCACTGCAGGATGGGTGGGAAACCAACACAGAAGCTAAACACTAGTGCACTGAAAGGCCAAAAGAAGCAGGAAGAATTAACACAGGAAATGGATGAAAACTTTAATAACTGGGACAGCAACAACTCAGAGAATGACATAGAAGAGAAATGGGCAACATTGAAGGATACAATGTATCAGAGTGCAAGTGATGTTTTAGGTCACCCTGAGAAGAAACATAAAGATTGGTTTGATGAGCATGATGAACATCTGAAGAAACTACTAGAAGCGAGGAATACAGCTAGGCAGGAAAATCTACGGTGTAACACAAGGTTGAAGAAGAAGAAATACTCAAAGGCTCAGAGTGAGCTACAGAAGTACACCAGAGAGATGGAGTCCAACTGGTGGTATGAAAAAGTGGAGGAACTTCAAACTACAGCAGCCATGGAGGACATGAAAACATTCTTCACAGGTTTAAGAGAAATCTACGGCCCTAAAGCAAGAGGACTGATCCAACTAAAGGCTATGGATGGTGAAACGGTTTTGCAGGAGAAAGACAAGATCCTGGACAGATTTGCAGACCACTTTTACCAACTACTAAACAACCCTTAAGATCTTGCATAAGAAGCTAAAGAAGCTCTTGTGCATCGACCAGTTGTATCAAGTTTGGATGAACCACCAAATCTTGATGAAATAATGGCAGCAATCAGGGCAACATAGGATGATAAAGCTCCAGGAAGGGATGGAATTCCAGCTGAAGTGTGGAAATTTGGTGGTGTTCAGCTGACCAAATTCCTGCACAAGCTCATCCAAGAGATATGGGATGCCCAGAAAGTACCCCAAGACTGGAAGGATGCAAGTATTGTGCTTTTGTTCAAGAAAGGTGACAGGAAAGATTGTGGAAATTACTGAGGTGGTAAGATTCTCTCACGTGCACAGCTGAACAGACTCAATGAACACATCTCACAGAATGTACTACCGGAAACCCAGTGCGGCTTTAGAAGTGGAAGAAGCACAATGGACATGATTTTCTGCTTGAAACAGGTAGAAGAAAAGTGTATCAAACATAGCATGCTGCTTTACAGTATGTAGTCTTCATTGACTTCAGTAAAGCCTTTGACGCCGTATCGTGACAAGAACTTTGGCAGGTACTCAAGAAACATGGCTGTACAGAGAAGTTTGTCAACCTGGTCAAGACACTCCATACAGGTATGCAAGGAAACGTAGCAATGAGTGGTTCAGTGTCTAAAGACTTTTCAGTAAGCAACGGGGTGAAACAAGGGTGTGTGCTGATGCCTAGACTCTTCTTGCTATATCTGTCAGCCATGCTTGAAGTGACCTTCAAAGACACTTCAGAAGGAGTATACATTCAAACAAGGAAAGAAGCAGACTTGTTCAATGTGGCACAGTTTAAAACCAAGAGTAAGACATCGATAAAGGTAGTAAGAGAAATGCTCTTTGCTGATGACAGTGCTGTTGCTGCACACAGTGCAGAAGGTATGCAATCTTTAGTGGAGAAATTTGCAAGAGCAGCTAGCCAATTCAGCCTCAAAATCAACATCAAGAGAACAGAGTGCCTCTATCAACTGCCAAAGGTCCAGTTATCAACATCACTACCAGAAGAGATCAGCATTGGTACAGAGCTACTTGTCAAGTGTAGTACCTTCAAGTATCTAGGGAGTACTGTTTCAGAGAGTGCTAGGCTGTTGGATGAACTATCTCTCAGAATGGGAAGAGCAAGAGCTGTGTTTGGAAACTTGAGGGAGAGACTGTGGAACAACCACCATGTGTCTATCCGTGTGAAATGCAAAGTGTACAGAGCGACAGTACTGGCTACTCTATTGTACGGTGCTGAAACTTGGACTGTCTACAGAGTGCAGGTGCAGAAACTCCACGCATACATAATGAGACACCTTTGAGCCATAATGAATATCTCATGGAAAGACAAGTTAACCATCATAAAAGTGCTGAAACGAGCTGGTCTACCATCAATGGGGGACATGCTAATACAGATGAACATGAGTTGGCTCGGACATTGTCATGATCCCGAGTGGTCAAGGCACACCAGAGAAGAGCGGAGGCTTCCAAAAGTTTGCAATCAGCAATTTTACATTTTATTCCAAAAATACTTCACAGGCAACAACTCCAATGAACATCCGACACTCACCACAAACCAAATGAAAACACCTGTTAATATACTCAGTGAGATAATCAACTTAATTGGCACATACCATAACCCCAGGCAAGACAATAAATATTTCAACATCCCCACATATACCCAATAGTATCTAAAAAGTCATAAATACATAAATACTTTCCCACATATTTACAGAATACATACGCACAATAAATAACACCATAAATACACCATAAATAATTTAAACCCCTATTTACATATTAAATTCCTCCTTTACTCAACCATCCTATACTTCCTCTTGCTGGCATCCTTTAAAAGGCCCTCAAACCCCTGAGGAGTCCTTTGCCCGGACACCACCAGGAAGCATGCTGGCAAAGGTATGTGGTTTTAAGATCGTTCAATTGCCTCACCCATCCATCCATCCATCCATCCATCCATCTTCTTCCGCTTAATCCTTTTCGGGTCGCAGGGGGGCTGGAGCCTATCCCAGCACCTTTGGGCGAGAGGCAGGGTACACCCAATTAACATAATTAAAATTTACAATTATCTCACATAAGGAATTCAGTTCACTCAAAACAGATTCTGAAATTATATGTGCATTTTATCCAATACAATACATGTTGACATTTGCAAACATACAGTAAATCCTTTTACACATATAATATTCAATCAAAAAGACCATAACAGTGGCGACACTCCGTCGTCAGATTTCGAGTACAGTACTCTGGAGATGCTGTCTGCCACAAGGTTGGTTTTCCCTGCCATATACTGAACCGTGAAGTTATAAGGCTGTAGGGACAAATACCACCCTGTATGAGGATTATTAGTGTCCTTCATCCTATTTAGCCATTGTAAGGCCTGATGATCTGTCTCTAATGTGAAATGACATCCAAGTAAATAATATCTAAGAGACCCTATTGCCCATTTCATGGCAAGACATTCCTTCTCCACCGTAGAGTATCTCGTTTCCCGGTCCAACAATTCATGGCTCAAAAACAGTACTGGGTGTCTTTCTCCCTTCACCTCCTGGAGAAGTACTGCTCTTATACCAGCTCCTGAAGCATCTGTTTGAAGAATAAATGGATGGGCGAAATCTGGACTGTAAAGAACCTTCTCACCAGAAATAGCACCCTTCAAATCTTCAAAGGCTCTACCACACTCCTCTGTCCATTTTACCCTATTTGGTGCTGAAGCCTTAGTGAGGTCAGTCAGCACTGCTGCTCTTTCAACAAAGTGGGAGATGAATTTACTGTACTGACCTACCAGCCCCAAAAATGACCATACCTTCTTTTTGGCAGTAGGGGCAGGATAGGCCTGAATAGCATCCACTTTACCCGCTCGTGGTCTGATGACCCCCTGACCAACCACATGTCCCAAGTACTCCACCTGTTGCTGTCCAAATGCGCACTTGCGTGGGTTAATAGTCAGACCTGCCTCCTTTATTAAATGTAGGACCTGCCAAAGATGTAACACATGATCCTCTCAGGTCTGACTATAGATGACTACGTCATCTAGATAGGCAGCTGCAGAGTCTGATACTCCTTCTAATACTTGGTCCATGAGCCTCTGGAAAGTTGCAGGCGCCCCCTGGAGGCCAAATGGCATGACCTTGAACTGAAAAGTGCCATAAGGTGTTTTAAAGGCCATCAATTCCTTCGTTTCAGGTGCCAAGGCCACCTGCCAGTACCCCTTGCTTAGGTCTAGCGTGGAAATAAACCTAGCCCTGCCAACTTTCTCTAACAACTAGTCAATACGGGGCATGGGATACGACTCAAACTTAGAGACTACATTCAGGTACCTAAAGTCAATGCAGAACCTCAAAGAACCATCCTTTTTGGGGACCAACACAATCGGGCTGCACCATTCACTGACCGACTCCTCGATCACTCCCAGCTGCAACATCAAGTCAATCTCCTGCTTCAGTTTTGGGACCAACCGTTCAGGAATCTTATAAGACTTCTGACGGGGAACAGCCTCTTTCTTTAAATGAACTCTATGGTGAACTAATGTGGTGAAAC
Source organism: Pholidichthys leucotaenia (assembly GCA_020510985.1). NCBI lineage: Eukaryota > Metazoa > Chordata > Actinopteri > Cichliformes > Pholidichthyidae > Pholidichthys > Pholidichthys leucotaenia. The sequence goes on along the minus strand of CM035843.1, from coordinate 191,371,922 downwards.
CAGGTCTCTCCTGAACAAATCTGGATCTATTAGTGCCTCTAATTGTTTCCATTGCACAGATAAGGAGCTGATGAAGCATCTCCTGATGACCAGGCTGCTGCTGCTGATGCACAGGCTGCTGAAACTCCTTTAACAAGTTAAAATGAAAGCACTGATGTTTTGTCTTTCTGTCAGGCATATACAGCTGTGGACAAAATTAGTTTTTCAAGTATGTCTCAGGGATGTGTGAATGGATGTGATGGGGTGGGGTGGGGGGTGAAGATATGTGCGAGTGTGTCTTAAATCATGTTCTTTTACTTATATGGATGCCGAGAGAAACGCAATTTCATCTTGCCTGCACTACAGTTGCATGTAGAGCAATATGACAATAAATGTTGATTTGATTTGATTTGATTTTGATTTGATTTAAGTATCTTGGGGTCTTATTCATGAGTGAAGGGTGAATGGAGCGAGAGATTGACAGACGGATCGGAGCAGCATCTGCAGTGATGCGGACATTGTACCGGTCTGTTGTGGTGAAGAGGGAGCTGAGTTCTAAGGCAAAGCTGTCGATTTACCAGTCAATCTACATTCCTACTCTCACCTATGGTCACAAGCTTTGGGTAATGACCGAAAGAACGAGATCGCGGATACAAGCGGCTGAAATGAGCTTTCTCCGTAGGATTGCTGGACTCACCCTCAGAGATAGGGAGAGGAGCTCAGTCATCCAGGAGAAGCTCAGAGTAGAACCGCTGCTCCTCCACATTGAAAGGAGTCAGTTGAGGTGGTATGGGCATCTGATTAGAATGCCTCCTGGACACCTCCCACTTGAGGTGTTTCGGGCACGTCCCACTGGGAGGAGACCCCGGGGCAGACCCAGGACTCGGTGGAGAGACTATGTCTCCCAGCTGGTCTGGGAACACCTTGGTATCCTCTCTGAAGAGCTGGAGCAGGTGGCTGGGGAGAGGGAAGTCTGGGCTTCTCTGCTTGAACTGCTGCCTCTGCGACCTGGACCTCCAGAAAAGCGGTAGAAGATGGATGGATGGATGGTGTCATATTGTGTTCATCATATTGCTCATTATTGTTTAATCTCATTTTGGCCTTGGGTCTCAGAAGTTCTAGGTCCCTGAGTTACAAAGTGTTGATACAGCTGCATGTTTGGGCTCATGCTGTAAATTTTTCCTGTGTGATAACACTCCCGGAGACAGAATGACTCAAGGAGACAGATAATAAACGCCCCGCTGTGACCAAATGGAATGAACAAACTGCTGAGGACATTTGCTACTCTTTGATAACAGCTCACTTAAAAAGTCAGAGTGGTGTGTGAATGGTGCTGTGACTGTTCTGTATGAGTCTCCGTTGGCCAACGATTAAATCTATTCTGAACTGAGAAATCCTGCCTGGTGTTTGGCTACCCTCATCAAACATTAATCTAACACTGCCAAATGGTTAGGTACAGGAAATGTTTCCTGCCACATGCCATTTCACTTTACAATAACTCACTCTGATTTTGAATTTTGGTCATAACTATGCTGCCATACTGCACCTTGCAGTCTAATTGGTGACTCACATTTCACTCTGCTCCTGATAGTCCTGCATTGTACAGCAGGTATGATTCATGTATCTATACAGGTTACTGATAGGATATTTTCAGGTTTCATTGATTATTCTATATGATTTTAATGCTGTATTATTCTATTTTATATTATAATTGTTTCTGGTACATATAATAATCCAATGTCTGGATGTCCGCCTATTGACTATTGTTTCAGCCTCAGTCAATTCATTTTTGTTCTAACATAATTGGCGCCTGACGTGGGACCCATATAAAGGGGTCCACGGCGTTTTCCGACGAGCCTGGACTTTGGACAAGTGCACAGTCAAAGGAGAGGTGAGACCCATACTTCTGGGAAGCGCTGAAAAAAACGCTGAATTTCCCTCTTCAAAGGCCCTGGTGATGTCGGGGAGTGGCGTGGAGCTCTGACGGGTCTACCGGAACTCAGAGGCGGATTCCAGGTGTGAGTAATTTATTCCAGTTTTTGTTATTGTTGTTATGGCCAGTGAGTGATTGCCTCGACCGATTGTACACTAAGTGAAAGACCGAAAGAAAGAGACCTACAGCCTAATTGATAAGTTATTTTACTCACGGTGCGGGTATCGCAATAATCCCTTGGGAAGATGGAGTTTTCCTTTCCAAGCGGTGATTGATATTTCAAGATCCGGGGTAATTCTTAGAAATTCGCTGTTTTCCGACTCTTGAGTAGGTTCCAGTGGAGGGCGAGAAGCCGGTACCGGGGGTTTTAAACAGAAAAGATTTGTGGTCTCATTCCCATCCGGAAGAGTCACGTGATCCCAGAGAAGTTAATTTTTCGGGGTAAGATTCGTGCCTTGTGGGACTGCTTCTGCTTATGTTCCAGTTTTGTACTTTCAGCATTAGTGGGGAGGCGACGTGAACCCCGAAAAAGGAAAAAAAGGTTGTTTTCACGGAAGATTCGTGCCCTTATCAAGGTCTGTTTTATTGCCCATTGGCTCCGCTACGGTGAGCTATTGCAAGATGCCGAGGGAGGTTTAACTTTGGGCTTTAGGCACACAGCAGGGGGGCTGACGTGACCTTTGAAATAGTTTATTTTGTGAGTTTGTTGAAGCGCTAGAAAAAAAAAAAGGAGTTACTGTGTTCTGAGTTTGTTTTGTCTGTGTTACATGAAATCCGCTCCAGTGTGAAACATAGAGAGGCTGAGTTCCCACGGAGGCGGAGTGAATAAGGTGTGAAATTGATGTCTGTGGTTTTTTTCTCCCTAATATTTGTGGAGCATAAAAGGGTTGGTTAGTTAATTATCTTTTGGGAAGTGTTTAAAATTATAGGTATTTGAAAATAGTAGCCTTGAGCAGAAACAGTGGATTGGTGTTGTGCTTTATGGCAGTGTAAGAGGAAAAAAAAAAAAAAGAAAGAAAGGGGAAGCTTCACGCTGCCAGTGGCAGTGTGAGGGTCACATTATTTGATTTTTTTCCGCTGAGGTTGCCAAATCTGGAGATTAATTGAAGTAATTCTCATGCTGTTTTGGGCTTTGGCATGAACCTAAAAGTCTTTATTGTATGACCTTGTGGAGATAACACAAAAGAAAACATGTCTGGGCCCTGTCTGTGTATGTGTAATGTCTGTCTCTATATGTATCTGTTTGAGATTCTGTGTGTGTGTCCTTGAGAGAAGGAGAAAAAGAAACAGAGAGAGCTTGGGGAAAAAAAATAGAAAAGCTGTGTAGCCACTGATTCGTGTGTGGAAAACTTGGTAAAAAGAAAAGAAGAGGAAAAAACTTTCAAACATGGGTTGCTGTTATAGCAAAAAGGACAAAAATAGTACAAGGTTTCTGGCAAAATGGAGAAAGAAATTTAATTTCAGTGGGGAACTTGAGGTTAAAGATTGTGAGATTTTAATTTCTGCCATTAGATTAGCAGCAGATGGCAGGAGGCAAAAAGAGTTAAAATATATATTTTTTTTGAGGCTGAACAATAGTTTCAGATTGCCAGGCAACGACAAGCTGATTTGAATAGGAAAGACCAGACCTTAAAAGACTCGGATGTTTGTAATAAGAAGGGTTTGACTAATGCACATTTTTTTCTCAAAATTCCGAGGTGACGAAGGAGATAATGGCCGGAGCAGGTGGCGAGACAACCTGACCCCTCCCTCTCTGCATCTGGATCTTGAGATGGTGACCACTCCCACGTCGCCAACTGCGGACCTGCCCGCCTTGGCTCCTCCCCGGCCTCATCCTCCTCGCCCTCCTCCTCCTTCCTTTCAACGCAGGCCGGACATCAAACCTAGAGGCCAGCTTTCTCATCTGACAAAAAAGTTAAGTGATTACGCACCTTCAAATTATGCCATTTCAACAGCACACATATCCTCACCCTTAGATAAACACATTAAGGAAGAGGAACATGCAATAGAATTAGGACAATTTCATTCATTCATTCATCTTCTTCCACTTAATCCGTTTTGGGTCGCGGGGGTGCTGGAGCCTATCCCAGCATCTTTGGGCGAGATGCAGGGTACACCTTGGACAGATCGCCAGTCCATCACAGGGCCAACACAGAGAGACAGACAACCATTCACTCTCACAGTCATACCTAAGGACAATTTAGAATCCCCAGTTTGAGGCCAATTAACCTAACTTGCATGTTTTTTGGCATGTGGGAGGAAACCGGAGAAATCCCAGAGTAAACCCATGCAGACACGGGGAGAACATGCAAACTCCACACAGATCACTGATTAGGACAATTTCCTATGATTAAATTATACAACCCGGCTTATGTTGGTCCAGCGGCTGAAGGTGCTGAAGTCAATAGCCAAAACATTCTTTAAAATATTCCCACTGTGCTAGTTAACCACCGACTGATGTTGCATTAACTCAACAGGTGAAAGAATTAAATGAACATATTAGGAACAAGTGGAGATTAAAACATGATTTGACAGCTATTCAGAATGCCACTTAACATAAAACAGAAAGTGTTGAAGCCTATAGGTGTAGGTTGCAAAATGTTTTTGGACAATCATTCACGTTTGGAAAATCCTACCGCAGATACAGGTTCAGAACCTTATTGACAACATTTGAAAAGTGTATTCCTAAAGAACATGCATCCAAATTTAGCACAACATGTACGCAAACACCTTGTAACATATTGTACATGTCCGTTTGCTGATGTGTTGATATATGCAAAACATGCAGGATAACTGAACTGACCCTCAGGGGGAGGCGTTTGCTTCCCCCACTTCTGTATTTTCCCAGGGTCCCCAGCGTGGGGGAGTGGCCTTGGTGCTGGATCTGCGGGCTACGTTCAGGAGGCCAGAGGGAGGGGAAGGGACTACGCCCTGCTCAAAGCCACAACAACGACAACAACAACGACAGCAACAACGACAACCGGACTCATCACATCCCGACATGTGACTGACCGAACCAAAGCTAAGTGCAGCTACTGACAATGACATTTGATATACAGTATTTCATTTACCTGACTTTGACTTAATCATGACACTAAAGGGTTTATCAGAGGTTACTCTAGAAGTTCAGGGAACTTCTTTAAAATTTCTTCATGATTCTGGGGCTCACAAAATCAGAACACACAGTGTTCATTAAATCAGCAAATGGGAAGCTAAAAAAAGAATGTCTTTCTGAAATTGTAGCAGTAAAAGATCCTGTTACAGGGGACAGTGCAGAAGGTTCATTCATTTTGTCACAAGTGTGTCCAGTTAACTTACTGGGAAGGGATTTGCTCACAACCCTCAATATTGCCATAATCCTGACAGAAGGTGGTATGAGGGCATCACAATTCCCACATGTATCAGAAATTCATATTTTGCAAGATTTTGCAGTACCAACTCATGGTCGCTTTGCTTGGTACCGGCCGGACCAATCGGAGTGGCTGAGAGCTTGGAAGCCAAAATAATGCAATATTTTAAAACACAGGTTCCTACAACCGTGCAAGCCACAAATCAAAATCATTGCAACATGTATGACAAATATCTGAGTGGCTCAGATGACAAATTTGAGAAAACATTTTTTGCAAACTCATCCTCCAGAACAATTATTGCAAATTTGTACTGGTCACCAAAGGGCTCTGCAGAAGCATCTGTGAGGTTATCAGATAAAAATAAAGGCCACTTTAAACACTAGGAGTCACCACACATTGCACTGAGCAAGCCTAAACACATGCAATGGAAGGACGTAGGCTTAATGAATAATACAGAATTGGTAATAATAAATGTAAAATCTTATTTTAGGCCTTATCAAAGACAATATCTGTTATGCCCAGGAGCCATGAGATGACTGTTGTTGAGATATAGTGCTATATAAATAAAGTTGAATTGAATTCAAGAAGGCATTAAACTTGGTATACAGGGATTCATAGATGCAGGGGTTATAGTATTAGGTCTATAAACACCGTGCAATACACTTTGTTAAATGATCTACAATCACAAATTAAATTTTTCACAGTGATTGACATCAGTAATGCTTTTTTCAGCATCCCCATCCACCCAGATAATCAGTTTTGGTTTGTATTCACATATGAAGGCAAGAGGTACACATTCACGAGGCTACTGCAGGGCTATGTGAATCACCAACCATTTTTTCACAGGCAATGTCAGCAAATTTGGCCCAGTTTGTTCCACCTCATGGGAGTCAATTACTCCTGTATGTTGATGACATTTTGCTGGCATCCCCTGATGAAATCACTTGCAAAAGAGACACCATTGCCTTGTTGAAATTTTTAGCTGAGCAGGGTCACAAGGTTAACAAAGCAAAGCTGTAGTTGTGGAAGCCAGAAGTGAGATACTTAGGCCACATTTTGAGGGAGACATGTTGATCCTGTTTGCAAAGAGGCTATTTTGGCAGCGCCTGTTCGTCGGCCTCCGTCGGTCTATAATGACCATGGAAGAGAATCCTAAACGTCTACTCTGCTGGAACAGCACCGTCTGTGGCTGAACAGGCCGATCTGCACCGGTGTTCTACCTTCCAGCATTGGGCATTGGTAGGATTCAAGCCTGGGCAGGAAGATATGGAGGACAAGATGTTACCCATGCAGCATGTCCCCCCTCTTCACGTCACTGATGAATCCAAAGGAACAGCAGGGCTGCTATAGTTTGGCGCCAGCGCCGTTGCAGGAGCTGCCAGAACGATGTTGAGCACAACAGAGAACTGCCTTAGGGGCTCCGACTCCGGATTTTTCCTCAGGGTTGACTCCCAAAGCCTTTCCCGTGACCGGGTGTGTCACAAGGCAGCGGAGGTTTGAAATCAGGGTTTTCCTTCCCCTAGATGGGCTACCTTCCCAGGTTGATGAGCCACCATCTACCTGAAGCATCTAGTTTTAAGGCGCCAGAGATCCGCCCTCGCCCCTTCTCCTATTAGTAAAAGCAGTTCCGCCGGGCTTAGAGACTAAACCACACGGGCAGGCTAGGAGTTGGACTTAGTTGTCAGAGGCTTTTCGAGACGCATGCCGTAAGGAGCATTTTATGAGCACTGGGATCTTAACCCCAGTGCCGCTCCTGGGTATGACAACCTTGGAAAACCAATCACAAAAAGAGACATGATGTCTTTCTTTGGGACATTAAACTATTGTTGCTCCTGGATTGCAAATTATTCATTTGAAGTGCAACCATTGTCTGACCTCATTAATAAAAAACAATGGTACAGGTGGATAAGGTTGAGCGGACACCTGAAGCAGAGTTGATCGCTCTAATTGAAGCATGCAAATTGGGACAAAATAACAAAATTAAAAAAAAAAAACTCACAGTTTACATTGATAGCCAGTATGCATTTTACACTATTCACCACTTTGCACAAAAAGTGCAAACACCTCATTTTGGAGCTGCTTGAAAGTGTCAAACTGCCATTGCAACTGGCCATATGCAAATGTGCTGCTCATACGAATGGTAATGATCCGGTTTTTAAAGGTAATCATTTTGCGGATCAAACTGCAAAGGCGGTTGCACAAGACTTGCAACCTAGACGAAGCACATTTCATTCTGTTCTGACACTGACTGAAGAGCTATCACATGATGTTCTTGTTGAGGCTCAAAAAGCAGCACCACAGGCTGAAATTTACAAATGGATAAAAAAGGGAGCTATTCTTGATGACACCTTAAAGATGACACCTTAAAGCTCAACAAATGTAAGGCAAACAAGCCTATTCTACCACGCAAACTGTTTCACCATGTCTCTACCTTGCTCCATGGCGTTTCGCATGTAGCAAGAGGAGGGATGGTATCTACATTGAATAAAACCTTTACTGCTTATGGGTTTTAGCCAGTTTGCCACACAGTTTTGTAAAAAATGTCTGATGTGTGCAAAAAACAATGCACAGGGAAACTTCAAACCTGAGAGAGGCACTTTTCCAGCCTCTACTTATCCATTTCAGAACATTTGCATGGATTCTATTGAACTGAATAAATGTGAAGGCAAGAAATATTGTTTGGTCATTTGTGATATGTTTTCTAAATGGACAGAAGCTTTTCCTTGCACACATCCAAATGCAATCATAGTTGCAAAGAAATTGCTTGCAGAAATTGTAACTAGGTTTTTAATACCTGAGAAAATTTACTCAGATAATGGTACACATTTTGTAAATCCAAGTTATATCACATTTAGGCACAGCACTGAACATCAGTTTGAAGAATCATTCAGCTTATCACCCACAATCTGCAGGACTGGTAGAACGCACAAACAGAACTATTAAAGAAAGACTCAGAAAAACAATGGCAGAAATAAGGCAAAATTGGATTTATTGCCTTCCATTAGTTTTGTTTTACGAGAGGATAATCCCAGCCAAAGGGAGGTTGTCTCCATTTGAAATCATGTATGGCAAACCATACTTGTTGCCATCTTTGAGACCATTCAATCCAAGTGATGAAGAAGTGTGTTTAGCAGATTACATGAGAAGAATGTTGACTAACAGAGATATTTATCGCTGCTACTGTCCCCAGGAGGGTTCACGAGGAAACTGCACCGATCTTGGCCAAGCCAGGAGACCTCGTCCTCATCAAAGCCATCAAAAAGGAGAATTGGACTGATTCACCCTGGCAAGGACAACATAAAGTTGTTTTGTCAACGCCAACAGCGGTGAAAGTTCAAGGACGGGACTCTTGGGTGCATCTAATACACTGTAGACTTTACCCTACTCTGAGCTCACATCTAGGGACTACTGAATAAATATTTTCAACTCCATTCCATTAAAGACTCTCAGCAAGAGACTTTTTCTTAGTTGTTTTCCTATACAAGTGTTGACTGACAACGCCCTACGTGGTGTCCAGTACCGGCTTTGGATAGGGAAGCAAGTGGTTGACCATCATGAAGAGACAAGAAGTGCAAGAAAGACATTTGATCATTAAAGGGTGTAGTTGTTGTTTCCTTTACATCATCATCCTAGGGGTGACATTATTATTTGGTTTTCTTTTGCTGCACCACAAACCATACATCGTAGTGCTAGAGACCTTGCACATATTCAGCATAATTGGCTAGAGCTACATGAGCATCACGATCATGAATATGCTGCCAATACGTGGTGGAGGTATGCTAATTATACGGCCAGGGCAGCTAATCGTTCCAACTGTTACGTTTGCTCCCTAGTGCCAACGTCAGCTGGACAGACTGCTGTTGTAGCTAAAATGATGGAACCAGCAAAAGCTCTCTGTTTTTTACAGAAGGCTATGAAAAGGGACTACACAAAAAAGATTATTTTGAATCACTCTTGTGAAATCTTTAATCACTCTACCATTCAGAGAACTTATGGTATCTCTTACTCTGTAAGGGCAAGGTTAGTTTCATCAGGAACTTTTTCTTTTTGTCTGAAGGAAAGTGGTAACAACCCTCTGGGCAACCTACCCCTTTCTTGGTGTGAGGGGGTGTACAGTGTACACCTCACCTGTGATGCTAGTACCCTGATCAATCGGGTGGGCAGGTGGTGTCCACGGGTTGACCATTGTCATTATGGACCTATCACCATGCTGGAGCTCTGCAGTGCTGCTATCTGCAACTTCCTTATGTATGGCACACATATGGTGACGGGTGGTTGGTGGCTGTGTGGTCGTAAGGCGTATTCCCATCTGCCTATGAATTGGGCAGGAACCTGTGCCCCCGTCTTTGTGACTGACAACACCTTGATTATGTCAGCGTGTCAGACGAGCAGAGGGAAGAGAGCCCTATCACAGGATGCCTGTTACAACCCGAGCGCTGGGTTCTGTCTGCGCTCGGGCCACGCACAGCTGGCTGCCGGCCTTGACAGCTGTGGGTTGTATTCTGGCCTCACCGGGCTCTTATTGTGAAGGCACTCGGTGGGGCTTCCGCCTGTCAAGGTTGGTCAGCTGTCTGTCATCACTGCTCGTTAGTGTTCGCCTTTATAAGGCGGGCACTGACGGCAGTTAGATTGCGGGAGCATAAGTCGACTTCTAGTCTACCAAAGTCAACCTAAGTCAACCTACCCTCGTGATACCCTGTCAGACCTTCATGTCAGGTTCGTCCTTGTTCTTGTCTTGTCTTAGTTTGGCTCGTGGTGGCTGGAGTTAGCCCTACGAGCCTTTATATCTCTTAGTGTGTGTTTTTGGCCCTTAGCAGCTCATAGCCTTGTATCCTATCCTGTCTTGTCTTGGAAATAAAACATCATTGCAAGACTCACCGGTGACTCTTGGCGTCTTATGGTGATCCACGAGGATCGCCGACACGACAATGCCATTTTCACACCACATGATTCCATCTGGGGTAGGAACGTGCCAGAGCAGTTCAAGATACTTACTACAGGTCAAAAGGTAGTTCAGTTGCTATTCCCTTGGGTGGGAGTGGCAAAAAATACCTTGTGGATTGAGACTCTTAATTATAGACTACAGTCTTTTGTGAATTTTTCCTTAGCTGCCTGGAAAGGTGAAAGGGAGGAAATGACTGCTATAAGACTTGTAGCAACACAGAATAGAATGGTACTTGATCAGTTGACTGCAGCCCGTGGGGGGGGGGGGGTGCGCAATTGTAGGTCAGTACTGTTACACCTTTATACCTGCACATGATGCAGATGGAGGTGTCATTGCTTCAGCCATACGTAATCTGACTGTTTTGCAGACTGCTGGGGCTAAGGATAATGTTGATGACTCGTCACACTGGATAAACTGGTTGTTTTCCTCATGGAGGAGTCTTGTCATAAACTTGGTGGTGATTATTGTAGTGATACTTTTGATTTTTTCATGTTTCATTCCTTGTATACGTGATATGATGTTGAAACTTGTTCAGGTAAATTTAGTGTTATATCACGAGGCCACCACTGGAGATGATGGGGAAACAACACCAGCTTAATGTTTTATGAGTACAAAGTATGAATGACATGCAGAAAACCGAAAGGAGATGTATGTTCATGATGTGAATTTGAAATGTACTGAGTTGCAAGAGTAATCAAATATGCCTTGAAGTTCAGAGAAATTGTTATCCTTATTTGAGATTTTTTCACTTTATCCTGTTTATGTTCTGTTTTAATTTACGTCGTATTTGAAACCATTATGTTACTAATCACTATTTAGCCAGTATACAGTTTTACTTTATTGATTGTTCTTTCATTGTTGATACCTTGTTGCAGATTCACGTTGAGGTACTGATACACATAGGTTAGGATGCTAGCACACATAGATCTCTAATACAAACAAACACATATGTCTTTTACACATAATAGGTTTTTAGTTATTTTTTATTGTTTTTATTATTCTTTACATTTACATATAAGTATTAACTTTTTTATTAAATCACTGCTAATCACTGCTAATCTACTGACATATAGAACGACAAATATATACACTATTTCATCTTAATTTATGGTTAATCACCATCACTGATTCAATTTTTCTCTTTTATGACTTAATTAGATGATTGATTTCTTTTTTGAAATAAAAGGTAATATCCTCACATGCTCCCCAGGAAATGAAACATTCCAGCAGCGCTCGGGAGTGGCAGTGAGGCCGATGGCGGACTTTCCTCATTAAAAAGCGAGTTAGGATCTTTTGCAATATAATGCTTTAGCATGAAATGCACCGGAACTTGGCGAGCTGCCCAGTGAGGTTTTAGAAGCCATAGTGTTTCATCTCTGATGCTTTTTAAGCATCATGGGGGGAATGATAGGATATTTTCAGGTTTCATTGATTATTCTATATGATTTTAATGCTGTATCATTCTATTTTATAATTGTTTCTGGTGCATATAATAATCCAATGTCTGGGTCACTGTGATATTTTTTCACTGTCTCAGAGCTTGGAAAGACTGTTTTCAGAGCAAGATTAGGATGAGCAAGATTGTGAATAATGACAAAAGTTTCATTGTTTTATCATACCAAGCTGTACTGTATTGTCAGGATGACCAGGTCATGTCAGAATGTTCATTGCTGACCACAGATAAAGAAGGAGTCACTTGGAGAGCTGGCTCCTGCCAGTCTAGCTTAGATAAGAGACCGAGGTATAAAAAATCAACATCCTTGGACACATGTTAGGGAGTTGGTGCTGTGAAGCTCTGAGGCGAGTGTATGCTGTACTGATTTCCTCCTCTCTGATCAGAAGGAGAATAAATGACTCAGAACTTGGAAAACCGCCTATTGATTATTGTTTCAGCCTCAGTCAATTCATTTTTGTTTTAACAGTTACCATCTATTCATCTATGATGTATATAAGGTTGTTTTTTTTGCAGTTTTACTTTCCATGGGTAACCCCTTTGTCAATAATGCTGTGTGTGTTTCTGTCGTTTGGTTGTGTACTGTCATGCTGCTGTTACACTGTAATTTCCTATTTTGGGATAAAAAAGTACATCTATCTATCTATCTATCTATCTATCTATCTATCTATCTATCTATCTATCTATCTATCTATCTATCTACCTATCTATCTAGTTTTTAATTTTTAGATACTCTCAAGGGAGGAGGTACTCAACGGTCCTGCAAAAGACAGTGGTACCACCCAGGTGAAGCAACAGTAAGGAACTCGCGTCTGTCACTGACTGGACAAGTGGGGCGTGCCTCCCCACGAAGGATCATGGTCCGCCTGGTCAAACACCGGTGTTGGAGAAGCAGCAGCTGAACCGGTAGATCGCAGTCCTTCACAGGGAGCCATGCCCAGCCTGCTTGGTTAACGGGAGTCTTAGCTGCTGTTTCACCAGTGTGCCACCGTTGTCCTTTAGCTGGGTTCACACTATAGCGGTTGGACCGGCTTTTATAGACATTTTGAAAAATCAGAGAAATTAGTCCAAACGTTTGTGAGCAGTTTTTTTTTTTTAATCCAGTGCACACCAGCTTTTACAAAGCATTTGTCAGCGTTGCATTCAGTGCTGGCAAACTTTTGTTAACCGAGGCTAGCGTATGTGTAGCTGTTGCCAGCTTAGGTTAACTTAAGCAAATAAATACTCAGTGCAGGTCAGCTGATATCGATGTCAGGTGACGCTCATATAAAGATCAGTGTTTTTGGAGTTTTGTGGGTTTTTGGGTGGATTCACACTACAATGTTTGCTCCAAATTTTACTGACATTTTTGGCAAATGTCTGGCTCTGCTTGCAAAAGTTGATAAAAGTTAATGATTGCTGGTGTTTGTTGGCAAACGCTGGGGAAAGTTGCATTCCTTGAAAATTTTCAGCATGCTGACAATTTGTCGACATTTGGAAATAAACATTGGTGAGAGTTGTGCTCAGTTTGTAAAAGTTCCTGAGTGCTGGGCTAAGATATGCAAAGTTCGCCTAAGTCAACCTAAGTTAAGGCCCGCTGGCAAATATTGACTGAAATGATGGTGGAAGCAATTTTTTTTTAGATCGAAACTCACTTCAGACATGCACTTCAGCATGCTGAAAATTTTCAAAGAACACAACTTTCGCCAGTGTTTGCCAACAAACACCAACTATCTTTTGCCAGCAGAGCCAGACATTTGCCAAAATGTCACTAAAAGTTGGTCCAAACGTTGTAGTGTGAATAAACCCTTTGAGGCACCACGGGTCCCTGTGGGTGCCCACCACCCCTCCCCACAGCACACCTGCACACCTCATCTTCTCATATGCCCAATTATCCTTTAGAACAACACAATCATGGCAACTTTATGGTATAATTTTTTAAACTTTAAATCTTAAGTATCATCTTTTTCTAGTCAAATTTTTCACTTTTCGCTTCCTTATTTTGCTCACGGAACACTGTGGTTACTGATGCTGTAATGCCGTGTATTATCCAATCAGTATGGAGTCAGTCCGAAACCCCACCCACACTTCTAGAAGCCTGAGCATGCGATGTAGCAGTGGCTAAACTTTTATTGATAAAAATCACATATTTTGAATGAGCAACTCCATACTTTGGAATGCACAACCTCATAACTTCAGCAAAGCACTTAAATTGATTAAAATCAGAGGTCAGGCTGATGAATGATTTGAGAGATAGGTGAGGAACACACACACACACACACATGCGCGCGCGCGCACACACACACACACACGCACACAGATTCCATGCATTTATAGATCGATGATCTCAAAGTCTATGTATGAATTTGTTGTCTTTGTCTACAGATAACTGGTGCCATCATGAGTCAGACTCGTCGGCCTCCGTCGGTCTATGATGACCATGGAAGAGAATCCTAAACGTCTACTCTGCTGGAACAGCACCGCCTGTGGCTGAACAGGCCGACGCGCGAATGACAGTCCCTGTCACACAGGTCACCCTTGTGGGTGGTCTCCGTGCTTCTGGGTCTGTGGCGGTTCTTCCTGCGGGTCCTTTTTTCATCTGCTGCAGCAGTCAGTCTCTCTTCACCCGCCTTGAGCTGTCTGGTCAGGGTGCCTCTCCATTTGGAGCGGTCCGTTGCAAGGTCCTCCCAGCGCTCTGTGTTGATATCCAGGGCCTTCATGTCTCTCTTGCAGACGTCTCTAAAGCGCAGCTGTGGGCGGCCAACGTCTCTCCTGCCAGTTGCCAGTTCTCCATAGAGGACGTCTTTGGGGATTCTGCCACCCTCCATACGGTGAACGTGGCCTAGCCAGCGGAGCCTGTGCTGCCTGAGTAGAGTGAACATGGAGGGAAGGCCGGCGCGGGACAGAACTTCTGTGTTGGGCACTTTGTCCTGCCAGGATATGTCCAGGATGTGGCGAATGCAGCGCAAGTGGAAGGAGTTCAGTCTCTTTTCCTGCCGGGCGTATGTTGTCCACGTCTCACTCCCATAGAGCAGTGGGCTGATGACGCAGGCGTTGTACACTGCCATTTTCGTCTTGACAGAGAGTTTGGGATTCTCCCACACTCGTGTGGTGAGGCGAGCGAGTGTGAAGGCTGATTTTCCAATCCTCTTGTTGATCTCTGTATCAAGGGAGAGGTTGTTGCTGATCGTGGACCCCAGGTACGTGAACTGATTCACGACCTCCAGCTTGTAGTCATCAATGGTGATGGTTGGTGGTGCTTCCGTGCCTTGCGCCAAGATGTTAGTCTTCTTCAGGCTGATGGTAAGCCCGAAGTCCTTGCATGCCTGGGAGAAGCGGTCCATCAGGGTCTGAAGCTCCTGCTGTGTGTGGGTTGCGACTGCAGCGTCGTCTGCGAACAGCATGTCTCTGATTAGAGCCTCGCGTACTTTGGTTCTAGCTTTCAGGCGGACGAGGTTGAAAAGCCTGCCGACAGATCTTGTGTGCAGGTAGATTCCCTCTGTTGCTGTGCTGAAAGCATGCCTCAGGAGCATAGCAAAGAAAATCCCAAAGAGGGTTGGCGCAAGTACACAGCCCTGTTTCACTCCGCTGCGTATGTTGAATGGCTCTGAGACGTTGCCATTGTGCTGCACTATCCCCTGCATGTTGGTGTGAAACGATTCGATGAGGCTTTGCAACTTTGGTGGGCATCCTATCTTTGGCAGGATCTTGAAAAGGCCCTCTCTGCTGACCAGATCGAACGCTTTGGTGAGGTCGATGAAGGCGACGTACAGAGGCATGTTCTGTTCTCTGCATTTCTCCTGGAGTTGGCGGATGGAGAATATCATGTCTACCGTCGATCGCTCAGCGCGGAAGCCACACTGAGACTCGGGGTAGACACGTTCGGCAAGCTTCTGTAGACGAATGAGAACAACTCGTGCGTAGACTTTGCCAACAACGCTGAGGAGGGAAATGCCCCTGTAGTTGTTGCAGTCGCTTCTCTCCCCTTTGTTTTTGTAGAGGGTGATGATCTTGGCGTCCCTCATGTCCTGTGGTACGGCACCTTCCTTCCAGCACTGGCAGAGGACGTCATGCAATGGCAGCAGTAGGGCGGTCTTGCAGTGCTTGATCAGGTCAGGGGGTATGCCGTCGTTGCCGGGTGCCTTGCCAGGGGCCAAGCTATCAATGGCCTTGCTGAGTTCGTCGATGGTTGGCTCGGTGTCAAGTTCGTCCATGGATGGCAGGCAGTCGATGGCATCGAGGGCTGACGGTGTCACGGTGTTCTGTCTAGAGTAGAGGTCGGAGTAGTGTTCCACCCATCTCTCCATCTGCTTGTTCTTCTCTGTGATCATCTCCCCAGTGGAAGATTTGAGGGGGGCCGTCTTGCTCTGAGCCGGACCAAGTGCTTTCTTGATGCCATCGTACATACCACGGATGTTCCCTGTTATGGCAGCGGTTTGAATGTCTTGGCTGAGCTGAGTCCAGTACTCGTTGGCACAGCGCCGAACAGTCTGCTGAACTTTGCTTCTCGCAGCCCTGAGAATCTGGAGATTCTTCTTGTTTGGGTACTTCTTGTACTCAGCAAGTGCTGAGCGCTTGGCTTCAATGACAGGGGTCATCTCGGTCAACTTGGCATCAAACCAGTCCTGTGACTTTGAGGTCTTCCTCCCAAAGGTAGCCAAGGCTGTGCGGTAGATGGTGTTTCGCAGCTCTTCCCACTTCTGCTTTGCAGATTCTCCTCCTTGTGGTACACCAAGTTCCTTCTCAAAGGTGGAGGCAAACTGCTCAACAAGTTCTGGTTGGGCCATCTTGCTGATGTCAATCTGTGCCTTTCCAGGTTGTCTAGCACGATGGAATTTCTTCAGCTGCAGCTTGACCTTGCAACACACCAATGAATGGTCTGTGTCGCAATCTGCACTCTGGAACGAACGGGTGATTAGCACGTTCTTCAGTGAGGTGCGCCTGGTCAGGATCAAGTCTAGCTGGTGCCAGTGCTTTGAGCGTGGATGTTGCCAGGAAACCTTGTGTTGGGGCTTGGTCTTGAAGAACGAGTTTGTGATGCACAGATCGTGATATGTGCAGAACTCGAGCAGCCGCTGTCCGTTGTCGTTCATTCTGCCCACGCCAAAAGGTCCAAGACAGGAGGGCCAGGAGTCGTGGTCAGCACCCACTCTGGCATTGAAGTCTCCAAGGAGAATGAGTTGTTCAGAGTTGGGGATGATCCTGACAGTTGTTGCGAGATTCTCATAGAACTCGTCTTTTGCCTCTGGTGTGGCTGTCTGTGTTGGGGCATACACACTGACGAGGGTGACTGGGCCTTGAGTGGTGTTCAGGCGGAGGGTGAGGAGTCGTGCAGAGCCGGTGCTGCCCGGTTCCACCATCTTCAGCAAAGTGTTCTTCACTGCGAAGCCCACTCCGTGTTCCCTGTGTTCGTCACTGCCCTTTCCCTGCCAGTAGAACGTGTAGTCCTTCTCTCTCAGTGTGCCTGCATCAGCTAACCGTGTTTCCTGGAGAGTGGCGATATCCACTCCCAGTCTCTTCAGCTCATTATTGATGATGGCAGTCTTCCTGGTGTCGTTGATGTCCTTGAGGTTAGCAGCGAGTCCTGTCATCATAGTGCGGACGTTCCAAGTTCCCAGTTTTACAGTTGGTCTCTTTTGTTTTATTGTCTTGCCTGGTGCGAAGGTTCTCAGCCTGCTGTTTGGATTTCTCCTTATCCCCATGCACCCAATGAGGAAAGCAAGCTGTGGTGGAACAACACCTTACTGGCTGGGGGCTGCCCAGCTTGAGGCGGGCGGTAGCTGTCCAGTGAGATCTGATGATCCCTCCCACCGTCGGGAACAACCCCTGGCGCCATGCTCTACGCCAATTGAGCAGTGGCTTATAACCGGTAACTGTCATTCCCTGTGTTTTGTCTACGCCAAAGGTGAAGCTGGAGTGTCCTCTCCAGTGATCCGGTGTTCTACCTTCTAGCGTTGGGCGTTGGTAGGATTCAAGCCTGGGCAGGAAGATATGGAGGACAAGATGTTGCCCATGCAGCATGTCTCCCCTCTCCACGTCACTGATGAATCCAAAGGAACAGCAGGGCTGCTACAGTTTGGCACCAGCGCCGTTGCAGGAGCTGCCAGAACGATGTTGAGCACAACATAGAACTGCCTTAGGGGCTCCGACTCCGGATTTTTCCTCAGGGTTGACTCCCGAAGCCTTTCCCGTGACCAGGTATGCCGCAAGGCAGCAGAGGTTTGAAATCAGGGTTTACCTTCCCCTAGATGGGCTACCTTCCCAGGTTGACGAGCCACCATCTACCCGAAGCATCTGGTTTTAAGGCGCCAGAGATCCGCCCTCGCCCCTTCTCCTATTAGTAAAAGCAGTTCCGCCGGGCTTAGAGACTAAACCACATGGGCAGGCTAGGAGTTGGACTTAGTTGTCAGAGGCTTTTCGAGACGCACGCCATAAGGAGCATTTTATGAGCACTGGGAGCTTAACCCCAGTGCCGCTCCTGGCTATGACAACCTTGGAACCTGAGTCAGACTACATCAGCTCTATAATGGTCACATAAAGTTTTTTAGCTCCTCCATTATACTTAGGGGCAGATTTACTAACGTATTGCGCCATCGCAAAACCCTGTTTTGGCATTAAAAATTTACTGTTGAGATGTATTAAAGGGCGCAGGGCAAAATTAGCGGTGGAAACGTGTGGACTATGCCAATTTTGTGCCTGGCCTCGTTACATATGCATTTGTGGAAGTTGTCATGTCAACGTGCAAATTTTGAGGGAGGGAAGTATTTAAATGACTAGCACAAGGGGATTTATTAAGGTTTGAGATTGTCAGTATCCTGCTAAATACGCCCAGATTTCACACCCCACAAAAGCTTGTTTTAATTCATCTGCTCCTGAGATGATAGCGATCGTTGGTACCAGGAGGAGACAGCAGCGATAACTGAGGGTGCATGGCAGAAGCTTTGTTTGCCATGACTGAAGAACAGATTATATGAATATCAACGGTCTCACAGAAATCAGTGTTATGCTGAACTGGACATCAGCCGGCAGTTTTTTTTTAAAAAATTTCATTTGTTTATACTCTATATAGCCTATTACATGAATTTGTATCCATAAAATACAATACAATAGGAGCCCTTACACCTGCAGTGGACATACAGATGGTGTCAGCCGATAGTGACTATTTTTTTCTTTTCTGCAGAGGTTAGACTGGGATCTAGAGTTTCCCTATCAGCTCTCTGTTACTCTTGAAGCAAAATCTTCCACATTGCCAATTTTCTTCGTTTTTTTTTCTCTAAACATATTTTTATAGTTATTTTTATATTTACAGTATTTCTTTTTGCTGTGCATAAAATGGCAATTCAGTTCCCTCTTCTCTCTATTTCTCTCTCCCAGTTCAGGATACACAATATAGGAGGGAAACATCAATGAGATTATTAACAAAAAGAGTGCACAGACCCATAGAAACGTCCCCTGAAATTGCAACACGCTAACTCAATGGCATTTATAAAAAGTTGTGAACTGGGAGACCTGTAGACTTTGTTAAAACAAAGTTATTCACATAATAAAACCCCAGAGTCTCCATCAGACCATCTTGATGGTTTTAGTGTTATAAAATAAACATGTTTGTTAAATAATCAATGTATTCATGAGTAGTCCTTTATTAAATTTGATACGAATGCTTCATTTATACATATTAAACAAAAGAGTCTGCCGTGTTCAATGAAAATCTAAATTTTGAAATATAATGAAGAAAAAACTATTTTAGTGGGGTTTGCACTTAAACAAAAACTTTAAAAAAGCTTTATATATTATGCTCCTCCGAACTGGCTGTGCTTATGTGCAATTTTGCTGTGCTCTTGGTGGATGGGTGGCCATTATTGAAATGAAGTGACTGCATCTGTGTTCATAATTTTGTGTGTTGTTAGTAGATCACTGGCAAAAATTGGCCACTCCCTGAGGCACTCTGTCTAATTTGTGCACTTGCTAAATTGCACTGCCTGTCAGGATTCATAAGCCAGAGACTCAAACGCAGAGTGAACAACCCCGAAAGAACAAACAGGAGCTTCCAACTGTGTTGGAAGTCACATATTAATTATGTTAAAGGTAAAATATCTAAATCAATTGCAATACTACACAGAGTGAAATATTTGCTGAATCAACCCACACTATATACCCTGTATCATTCATTAATACTCCCATACATGACATATTGTACTGAAGTATGGGGAAATACATAAAAAACAAACATATATCCAGTCTTTATGCTTCAGAAAAGAGCTACTAGAATAATAAACAAAGCTGCTTACAGGGAACCAACAAACCCACTTTTTCTTAAAAGCTCTCAAGTTGAAAGATCTGGTTGACTTTAAAACTGCAGTAATAATGTTTAAAATGAAGAATCTATCACTGAGCGCAAATATCCAAAAGTTGTTCCAAATAAGGGAGAAACTGTTACGACCCGAGCGCCGGTTCTGTCCGCGCTCGGGCTACGTATAGCTCGCTGCCGGCTTTGACAGCTGTGGGTTATATTCTAGCTTCACTGGGCTCTTATTGTGAAGGCGCTCGGTGGGGTTCCCGGCTGTCAAGGTCGGCCAGCTGACTGTCATTACTGCTCGTTAGGGCTTACCCTTATTAGGCTGACGCTGACAGCAGTTAGATTGCAGGAGTATCATCAGACATCATCCATAGACCCCTGGTTGTGGCCCATTGCACTTGTAATGAAATGAGATATAAATAAATAAAACAGTGAGAAGCCATTTTCTTGTGAAACCTGTGGGCAAAGATTTAATTCTTTCTTGCTGTCCTGTGCTGTTCGCTGTATTTATTTTGGCAGTTAATCTGATCTGGGTGTTTGGTATATTTTTTGTTATTATGCTGTGTTAGTTTTGTTTTCTTTGCCTGGTCTTGATTGTGTTTTATTGTACTGATTCTGGGTTTGGTCTCTCTCCCTCCGGACCTACCCCCCAGCCGCCCACCCTGGAGGGGGTGGGGGGGCAGGGTGGTCCATGGGCGTTCTGGAAGCCCGCCTTGGAGGGAGGGTACTGTTACGACCCGAGCGCCGGTTCTGTCCGCACTCGGGCTACGTATAGCTTGCTGCCGGCTTTGACAGCTGAGGGTTATATTCTGGCTTCACCGGGCTCCTATTGTGAAGGCGCTCGGTGGGGCTTCCGGCTGTCAAGGTCGGCCAGCTGACTGTCATTACTGCTCGTTAGGGCTCGCCCTTATTAGGCTGACGCTGACGGCAGTTAGATTGCAGGAGTATCGTCAGACATCATCCAAGCCTCGTCAGACATTCATCGTTCTGGTCTGGTCAGGTTCGTGTGTATATTCTCGTGCTTTGCTTGTTCATGTCATGCCATGTTTTAGACAGTAAGTGGCTGGGGTTAGCCTTACGGTCCCATGCTCAGTGTTCAGTGTTTTTTTGCCACAGCCATAGTCTTGAATGTGTGTCTAGTGTCTTGTAAATAAATCACCATCATTGCAAACTCATCGGTGGACTCTTGGCGTCTTATGGTGATCCGCAAGGATCACCACATGACAGTATACTCCTGCCACGGACGTCTAAACGGAGACGCCACACTGAGACGTCTTTCTTCCATGAGTTTTGCTATTGTGTGGAGTTTTTTTCTCCTGTAGTTGGACTTGGTAGGGAGATGCCCGACAGCGAGTGTGACTATTGCCCGGAGTAGCTGGAGGAGATTGACGGCTATCTGGTGGAAGCCGCCCGTCTCATGCCCACTGACGCGGCCGATCATTACCTATGCCTCGCACAGCGGGCTGTGCACCGTTACCATCTTACCTATATTCCGGTAGGAGAAAAGAGATTATCATGGATTTTTGCACAATGCACATTGAGGGAGAAGGCGCTCCTGGGAACCCCTCCACCTCCTGCGAGGACAGCGAACCTGGCGAGAGTGGAGATTCGTCGGCTGGAGGGAAAGCCCGGCAGGGGACCTGTGGATCGGAATCCAGTGCCTGCCGCCCGCCCAGTCCCAGCGTCATGTGTTCCCGGGCCCTTCGCCACTCCATCGGCCAGTAGGCCCCATAGCCGTGCTCCTACCAAGCCCCAACGAGAATCCCGTCTGGATCCAGCTCCGGGTCGTCGGAGGGACCCAGCCTCTCTGTTGGCCGCATCATATACGTCACGACAGAAGGGAATCCCCGCAGCCACCGCCCATGGGTCATTTGTTCCAGCTGTGCTGTCAGCTCCTCGTGCCCGCGTCGCCCTGACTGCCATGTCCTCCTCTGTGACGTCACCCCCCGCGGCTGGGAATGCTGTGAGTCGTGCTTTGGCGAGGCCTGTCAGCAATCCATCTCAAGCAGCTCCTCCTCGTGGCCCTGAGGAGCCTGCAGTTTTCTCCCGGAGGGATAAAAGGAGGACTCCACCTGCTGCAGCAGGCATCATCTTCTCTCCAGGAGACAGGCAAGTGCAAATTGTTTCTTCCCATCATTATTATGATCTGCCTTGTCTGACTCCTGGGGCTGGAGTTCGGGGTTCGCAGCCCCCCGAGCTTCCGCCACCTGCTGTAACTGTTATTCCTAAAACTGCTGCCTCTGTGTCTTCCCCTGCCGAGTGGTCCATGACGCCAGGCCTACGTCGCGGGAGGAGGAGGGGGCTTGCGCGGCTGGAAAGCCTGGATCCAGCCCAGCAGCCACGTCGTGGACAGAGGAGGAGAGCAGACTGCAGCCCGGAACCTGTGCCGACGGAGAAGCGTCCCTGGGTTTCCTTGCCGAAACGGTCTGAGTCAGCGGGTCGAGTGTCCCCTGCCCCCACGCCATACGGGTCATCGGTGTGGACATCAGCGTGGGAGGAACCTCAGTCTGCAGATGTCATCTTGCCAGCTGCGGAGCCCGACGCAGCTGAGTTGGAGCCTACAGACGAGAGTCGCCGCCTTGAACTTGGATCGACGAAGTCCTGGGTGGCAACAGAACCCGAGTGCAGGCAAGTGCTCCCTATTGTGTCTCTGTCCTCTGTTTCGGAGCATTTGTGCCTGCCTCTCGGAGAGGTGAGTGAGGAGCAGCTGCCTGCTGCGCCTGAGCTCGTCTCGCTGGGTTCTGTTGCTACCGGTGATTCTGATCCCGGTTTTCCTGCTGTGTGTGAGCTTCATTGCAGTGTCACCGGCATGGAGCCAGTCGGGGTCGCTGATTTGGAGGTCCCAGGTTCGGGGTTGGAGAGCGTCAGCGGAGCTGCACTGACCCATTCGGGGTCCGTGGTGGAGGCTGCGGTGGCCCAATCGGGGTCTGACGGGTTGGCGCCTGAGACCCAATCGAGGTCCATCGCAGGACCGGCCTTGGCCCAATCGGGGTCTGACGTGGGTGCGCCAGAGGCCCAATCAGGGTCCACCGCAGGCGCGGTTCTGGCCCAATCGGGGCTGGACGGGAGTGCGCCCGAGGCCCAATCGGGGTCCATCGCGGGAGTGGCTTTGGCCCAATAGGGGTCCGACGTGGGTGCAGCCGGGACTCAATGGGGGTCCAGCGGAGGTGCAGCGCGGGTGTGGTCCGGACGGTGGAGGAGCTGCAAACTCTTCGCCATCGGACGGAGTTTGGGCTCATCTTTGCCTTCTAGTCCCTCTACTGAGTCGTCGCTCCTATGCATCATCGCCAGGGGCCGTGGGGGTCTCTTCTCGTTCGCCCTGGCTCTCCCGAGCTTTGTCTCCACCAGGGAGGCCGCCGCGGGCTGTTTTCCCCTGGTACTGGTGGCTGAGGGACGCGGGTCGGCCGCCTGACGAACTGCTTCGCCGGTTTGGCGCTTCGGGTCGGCCACCCGACGTGTTATGTGTTTTGCTGGGCTACCTGGTTCGGCCACCAGAGGAGTGGAAGTGCTGGGCTTTGGACTGTGATGAGCCGCCCGGTCATGTCCCGCCCCCCATGACCGCCCATTGGCCATTGGACGCGGGGAGACCACCTGAACTGTTCCTGTGGCACCTGGTCTCCGCCGATCGGCATGAACTGTTGGGGGGTAGAGGTCACTTTTTTGGTGGGGGTTGATCCAGTAATTGTTCTGTTTTTTTATTTTTTTTTCTTGTTATCCGGTGTTTTGTAATAGGTATTTGGGTATCTGTGGGTATTTGTGGTCTGCCCTGCAGTTGCCTTATTTTGTTTTGTGTACAGTTGGGATTGACCCAGTAATTGTCTTTTTTTTTTCCTTGTTGTTCTGTCTTTCTGTATTTGGTTATTTGAAAATTCACTCGAGCATTCACACAGGTGAGAAGGAAAAGAAAGATGGAAACAACATAAGCGAGCAGGATGTTTCCAGGAGGAACTCAACAGGGAGTATATCGATAGGGAAGAGACATTGCGCTGGATCAGGAACGGAGATCTGGGGTACAACGAAGAGAGACTAGTGGTTGGAGCACAAGACCAGGGACTTCTAACCAATGGCTTTAAAAAAAATGGCAGGATTGTCACAGAGTGACAAATGTCGATTCTGTCATGTAGAGGTGGAAAGTGCAAGCCATCTACTCTCCGGTTGCCAGGTCCTTATGGCCGATGGACACTACACTGCTCGCCACAACAAGATTTGCCATTACATACACTGGAAAATATGCAAAGAGTTCAAAATAGAAGTAAAAGGACCAGTATGGGAACAAGATCCAGAGCCAGTCAGCTCCAACGGAGATATTGCCATCTATTATGACAAGGAAATCCCAACTGGAAGACACATTGAAGGAGGAGCAATAAAACCGGACATAGTTATCTTTAACAAAAAGGACAAAACTGCCAAAATAATAGATGTAACCATACCGAACGACTACGGCCTCAACAGAGCGGAAAGAGAGAAAATAACAAAATATCAAGACCTCAGAAACGACCTAAGGAGCATCTGGAATCTGCAGGAAGCATACATAATACCTGTGGTGGTGGGAGCAACTGGGATGGTGAAGAAAAACCTAAAAAAATATCTACAGGCGATACCCGGCTGGTCCTAGCATCTGTGAAATACAGATCTCAGCATTAAGAGGAACAATCTCTATCTTGAAGAGAGCCCTCGGATATAAAGCGTTTTGATTTAAAGTGTAACCATAGACCCCTGGTTGTGGCCCATTGCACTTGTAATGAAATGAGATATAAATAAATAAAACAGTGAGAAGCCATTTTCTTGTGAAACATGTGGGCAAAGATTTAATTCTTTCTTGCTGTCCTGTGCTGTTCGCTGTATTTATTTTGGCAGTTAATCTGATCTAGGTGTTTGGTATATTTTTTGTTATTGTGCTGTGTTAGTTTTGTTTTCTTTGCCTGGTCTTGATTGTGTTTTATTGTACTGATTCTGGGTTTGGTTTCTCTCCCTCCGGACCTACCCCCCAGCCGCCCACCCTGGAGGGGGTGGGGGGGCAGGGTGGTCCATGGGCGTTCTGGAAGCCCGCCTTGGAGGGAGGATACTGTTACGACCCGAGCGCCGGTTCTGTCCGTGCTCGGGCTATGTATAGCTCGCTGCCGGCTTTGACAGCTGTGGGTTATATTCTGGCTTCACCGGGCTCCTATTGTGAAGGCGCTCGGTGGGGCTCCTGGCTGTCAAGGTCGGCCAGCTGACTGTCATTACTGCTCGTTAGGGCTCGCCCTTATTAGGCTGACGCTGACGGCAGTTAGATTGCAGGAGTATCGTCAGACATCATCCAAGCCTCGTCAGACATTCATCGTTCTGGTCTGGTCAGGTTCGTGTGTATATTCTCGTGCTTTGCTTGGTCATGTCATGCCATGTTTTAGACCGTACGTGGCTGGGGTTAGCCTTACGGTCCCATGCTCAGTGTTCAGTGTTTTTTTGCCACAGCCATAGTCTTGAATGTGTGTCTAGTGTCTTGTAAATAAATCACCATCATTGCAAACTCATCGGTGGACTCTTGGCGTCTTATGGTGATCCACGAGGATCACCGCATGACAGAAACAATATCATTTCAGAGGAACATGTATATTTCAAAAACCTTCAGTGAGAACTACCACCAAGCAACACTGTGTTTCAGTGCAAGGAGTCAGATTATGGAACGATTTTGGACCTGAATTAAAATCATTTACAACGCTTGGACAATTTAAACAAAAACTAAAGGAAGAAATACTCCAAACATATATACAAGATGACATGTAAAATCACATAAGGATTGTCATATCCAGTCTGTGTTGCGTTGTTGCTTAGTTTTTTTTTTTTTTTTTTGACACATTTTGTCTTAGCTTTGTTCTGAATTGTAATTGCTCTTGTTTTGTTTTTTTCTTTTGAATTCTTGGATGGAATATGGGTGGGCAATATAAGCTGCGGCTTCAGCCATCACCCATTTCGGATAACTTATGTTGAACTGTATAATCAGAGGAGTTATTTTTTAATTTGACCTTGTTGGAATTTTTTCTTTTTTCCCCTTTGTTATATTGTTCTGTTTCTTTTAATCTTTACTTTTAATCTATCCGAAAATAAATAAAGATTCATTCATTCATTCATTCATTCATTCAAAGGAGCAGGCGGTAACGTTTAATAGAATTTATTGCACAACAAAAACTAATGAACAACAAAAACACAAAGTTGATTTTCAAGTAGCCATGGCAACACTGCCTGGACATGGACTGTGTGCTCCTCCAGCAAGCAGGAAAAAATGAGAATGTCATTGAGGTATACAAAAACGAACTGCTTCACCATGTCCCAGAGAACGTCATTTATCATTCGCTGGAAGACGGCGGGGGCGTTGGTCAGTGTTAGGATAAAAGGACTGTAGTAAAACCATCTAATTCTACTCTTCAAAGATTGTCTGTGTGTAGATGGTTCACCCAGGTTCGTATTCAAGGAAGAGATTAGTTTACTTGGAACACGTATTTATTTAAGCAAGTTGAATATAGCAGTTTACAGCACTGGGTCAAACATTCTCTCCCTGACAGCAACAGGCTGTGTCAGTTCATGAAGTCTGACTGACTATGCTGGCCCTGACCCAGAATATTTATACAGAAATGAACAAAAGTAAAAGCATGCATTATCAAATGACAGTCCAGGTGCATGGTCCACGGGAGGGTCCGTTCCTGGCGCCGAGTGTATCCACATGAAGGCCACTTCACCTCCCAGGTCAGAGTAGGCCAAGATCAGCCATTCCTTATCACAACTGTGCCTCTTTCTCATAAATCCCAGGCGTTTGTTATTCTCTGTGCTGAAACAAAGGTCCACTCTTTTCTGCAGAGACTGACCCACACATCTGGCAATACAGTATATATTCCATTATGGTATATTGGTTATAGTACCTAAATATAAGCAGAGTACAAATATTTTGAGTCACACAAATAACTGTTATATGGTTATATTGATCACTTTGTCCCATCAATTTCCCCCTTTTGGTCTCATCAATAATGAGACCAATAATTCAAACCCTTTAGGCACTCAAAGCCACGTCACAGTCCTCCTCATCATCATCTTCATCTGATTCCATTCCATTTTCAATTGATCCATCAGTTTTTAATAATGGCATTTGATATGGAGGAGGTTATTTGCCTTCCACAGATGAGGTGATGACCCTGAGGCAAAGAGACCGAATACAAGGAACACAACAACACCCACAAAATGCAAAAATTGCAGTAACACTTACAATGGATATAATTATAGAGACAATCACATTTTTCCATTTTCCAAGCATTCTCTTCAGCCATCCATCCAGGGGATTATTTATGCCTGAGGCCATTCACCATACAATCACACAGTTATGCAATTACACAGTTCACTAATTATTAACTAACTAACTAACCTGCACTTATATAGCGCTTTTCTAGTCACAAAGACCACTCAAAGCGCTTTCATTAATACTAACCCTCTATTCTAAGGGCCTATAGGAAACAGATATCTAGGGACAATTTAGAACAGCCAGTTAACCTAAAATGCATGTTTTTGGCATGTGGGAGGAAACCGGAGAAATCCTGGAGTAAACCCACGCAACACGGGGAGAACATGCAAACTCCACACAGATCACTGTTGGTCGGGGGCTGGGATCGAACCCACGATCCCACGATCCCCACAATCCCCCGGCCAAGGGTAAACTGTGCTGCCGCAGTGCTAACCACTGCGCCACCGTGCAGCCCATAATTACTAAATATGTGATGGTTATGATACTTATTACAAGCAAATGATAAAACCTTGATGCACTTCAGAAGGACCCACTCTGTTGTTTTAGGTTGGGTGGGAGTCAAATCACCTCCTGGCTTCTTCTTTTCCTGTACCTGTTGTGAGAAAGCTGACACAAGAGCTCTTAGTTGGTCATAGAATTGTTTATAGCCCATCTTGGGCCCTTCTTCCTCACACAGCTGTAATCGTGCTCCCGGTCCCAGGAACTGACGACCTGTTAAAAGTTCACAGGGAGTAAAACCTGTTATGCTGTTAACAGAACTTCTAACCGTCAATAGGGCAATAGGCAAAGCATCCAACCAGTTCATTCCTGTCTGGCTACAGATCTTAGCAAGCTTCACCTTAATGTTTTGGTTCATCCTCTCAACCTTACCCTGAGATTGAGGGTGATAAACTGTTCCAAATGAATGTTTTAGACCTAACATCTTTTCCACTTTTTGTAGGTCTTGATTTCTGAAATGTGTTCCATTATTTGATCAAATTCTCTTAGGAAATCCATAAGTAGGAATGTATTGATTTATCAGAAATTTTATCACTGTCTTATTGTCTTCCTTCTTTGCAGGATAAGCTCCAGGCCATCCTGTAAATGTGTCCACTGCCACTAGGAGATATCTGTATCCCCTGATTCTTTCCACCATGTCAGTGTAATCGATGATTGTGGGTGACCCCCACAGCCTACGGACAAGCAGAGCGCTCAGCTGGAGCAATTAGCATAACAGTGTGATGTATGGACTGATTTCAATAGGCAGCCTCTCCTTCCTGCCAATAATCCTGCTATTTATATGCGTGACTCTCATGTAAATGTCCCATGCTTTCCTGCTGTACTGTGATGCTAATGTGCCATGCATGCATTGTCTAGCTGGGTATATAAGTGACTGAATATCGCTTGCTCATTCTCTCTCTGACTACTGCTTCTGATTACACGCATTGCCTGTTTGCTGAGGGCTCGCTCCAGTGTGCTCTCACAGCACTGGAGTGAGTCCTGTGCTGGTGGATGAATAAAACATCCTTTTAAACTTCACTTCGCCGTGCCTTATTTCATTCCGCCACACTAGTGACCCCGTCCGAAGACAAGAACACGCTGACAACGAACGCAGCACCCGGCGGTGACTCCGACGACAAGTGAACGCAGCAGCCTGACACAAATGGACTGCCCTCCCTTCTGCCACACGGGAGACCTTGACGCAGAGCCAACACCAGGCAAACTCTCCGGAGATCATCCACGACCGGGAATGCTGCAGAAAGCGTCATGGTGCGACCCTCGCCTGAGATCGGGACATCCACGCTGGACCGGCCGAGGGACACAGAACGTCTTCTCCCTCTCACCGCTCCTTCTCCCTCTCACCGCTCCTCCGCATCCACATGAGTGCGCACGCACCATGACCCAGCACGAGTGAATGACAGCAACAGCCTGAACAGGGATGACCATCGGCGCCGATGACGCTGATCTCCAGCAAGCTCCCTGACCCTGACTCGCCTCGACAGCGGACCTGCCATGCACCGAACCCCCGCACGCACACCCGGGGGGTTACGAGGACAGCTCACCACGCATGGGACAATAACGGCTCCACAGACCGCCATCGTCCTCCACCGCTGCACATCGGAACCTTCAGGGCTGCTCACACACCTGAAGCACACACGCAGCCCGCACACAGGAGTTTGTATGAGTCTCAACCACGGCGCACAATGGGAATCCAGCCGTCAGCTGTCCCCGAGGGCTTTAAGGCTGCGCGCACACCTAAAGCCAACACGCCAAGTCCCTCACACTGCTGGAGCTCCTGTTTTTTCTTCATGGCCGCTTCTCATCCTCGCAGAACTGAGCCGCGAGACGAGTCAGAGAAAAATTTTTCCTCTCACAGCCGCTGTGGATCTCCGCCACGTTCAACGGGACAGCCCCTCAACATCGTGGATCCACATGCAATTTTTGCGCGGCCCAGACAACTTCGCCGTCCCAGGCCAGCACTTGCTACCCCCACCCCCTCCCTCCCCCTCCTCCGCTTGCACAGAGCTTTTCCCGCAGCTCGCTACCAAAGCCAGACGATCGAGGCCTCAGCCCCCCACTGAGCCCTCTGGGGGGGAGTAGTGTGGGTGACCCCCACAGCCTACGGACAAGCAGAGCGCTCAGCTGGAGCAATTAGCATAACAGTGTGATGTATGGACTGATTTCAATAGGCAGCCTCTCCTTCCTGCCAATAATCCTGCTATTGATATGCGTGACTCTCATGTAAATGTCCCATGCTTTCCTGCTGTACTGTGATGCTAATGTGCCATGCATGCATTGTCTAGCTGGGTATATAAGTGACTGAATATTGCTTGCTCATTCTCTCTCTGACTACTGCTTCTGACTACACGCATTGCCTGTTTGCTGAGGGCTCGATCCAGTGCGCTCTCACAGCACTGGAGTGAGTCCTGTGCTGGTGGATGAATAAAACATCCTTTTAAACTTCACTTCGCCGTGCCTTATTTCATTCCGCCACATGATTATCTCCTGACCTGGCAAAGTAGGCAATGGAAGATGACCTTGATGAACTTTGACCGTCGGTTTTGGATTGTGAGAAACACAAATGGCACAACTTTTTACAAAATTTTGTATCATATCAGAGAGGAATGGATGCCACCAGTGACTCAAATGTCTGTTCATTTGTTTAGCTCCTACATGTGCTAACCCATGAGCTTCATGTAGCACATTTTCTCTGATTCCTGGTGGTAACACTGGTCTACCATCCTGTGCTCTCCACAACCCTTCTTTTTCTGTGGCGCCTCTCTGCTTCCACACTGTTTTTTCTTCAGGAGACACTTTCCTCTGTTCATCTATTAACATATTTACACCAATCTGTGGCAAAATGTCCTGAACCTCCTTTCCTGTCTGTGCCAAAATTAGCTATGGCTGGTATCCTGCTGCCTGCTTTGCTGCTTTGTCTGCCTCATGATTACCTCTGGCCACATTTGTTCCTGTTTTGTTGTCATGGCCTTTACACTTCACCACTGCTAGTTCTTTTGGTAACATTATTACTTTATTTATTTATTTTTTTAAATTTTATTTGTTTATTTGTCAGGGACAGTGCAATAAACATAGACAAAAAAGAAAATCTGATGTGTTGCACAGAGAGTGTATAGCATTAAGCTAGTTTGCAACTCTTGTCCCTGGATGGGCTTTAGAGAAAAGAAACAGAGAAAAAGAGAAAAAGATGAAGAAAAAACAAAAAAACAAAATGAAAACAGTATAAACATTATCCACATACATCAATACAAACAAAATGTTTGGCAATGTTTTCATTTCTGTTTCATTTCCTTAAGTTATGCCACGTGCCGTCCTGCCTCAAATCCTCCACCATCATCCCTGTCCCCAAGAAGCCACGGATCACTGGACTTAATGACTACAGACCTGTAGCGCTCACCTCTGTAGTCATGAAGTCCTTTGAGCGCCTGGTCCTGTCCCACCTCAAGTCCATCACCACCCCTCTCCTGGACCCGCTGCAGTTTGCCTACCGAGCCAACAGGTCTGTAGACGATGCAGTCAACCTGGCCCTCCACTCCATCCTGCAGCACCTGGACTCCCCGGGAACCTACGCCAGGATCCTGTTTGTGGACTTCAGCTCCGCATTCAACACCATCCGCCCCGCTCTGCTCCGGGACAAGCTGTCCCTGCTCAACGTGCCTGACTCCCTCTGCAGGTGGATCATCGACTTCCTGACGGACCGGAGGCAGCATGTGCGGCTGGGAAAGACTGTCTCAGACTATACTAGCATCAGCACCGGATCACCCCAGGGCTGTGTACTTTCCCCCCTACTCTTCTCCCTTTACACCAACTCCTGCACCTCCAGCCACCAGTCTGTCAAGTTGATCAAGTTTGCGGACGACACCACCCTCATCGGGCTCATCTCCAACGGCGACGAGTCCGCCTACAGGAGAGAGGTGGCCCAGCTGGCGTCCTGGTGCAGCAATAACAACCTGCAGCTGAACGCTCTGAAGACAGTGGAGATGATTGTAGACTTCAGGAAAGTCACTACTCCTCTGCCCCCCCTCACCCTCTCAGGCTCTCCCATCACCACTGCTGATTCCTTCCGCTTCCTAGGCACTACCATCACCAGGGACCTCAAATGGGAGCTGACCATCAGCTCACTCATCAAAAAAGCCCAGCAGAGGATGTTCTTCCTGCGGCAGCTGAGGAAGCTCAAGCTACCCACCAAGATGTTAGTGCATTTCTACACAGCCATCATCGAGTCCATCCTCACCACCTCCATAACCGTGTGGTACGCAGGAGCCACTGCCAGGGACAGACTAAGGCTGCAGCGCGTCGTGCGCACTGCTGAGAAGGTGATCGGCTGCAAGCTCCCATCTCTCCAGGATCTGTACATCTCCAGGACCCGGAGGCGTGCTGGCCGGATCATAGCCGATCCCTCACACCCTGGTCACGTACTGTTTGCCCCCCTCCCCTCTGGTAGAAGACTTCGGTCCATCCAGACTAAAACCTCCCGTCACATGAACAGCTTCTTCCCCTCTGCCATTAGACTGCTGAACACTAAGTGACTTATTGACTCTCGTGCACCATGTACAGCAGCTCAACCAGACTCATGTCAATCATCACTGTTTTCTTCCTGCATTACCGACTGCACTATATAGTTCTCCACAGTATCTGCTGCTGGCTAATATATATTTTAACTGTTGACCAGTATCACTTAATCTTATCCTACACTTTATTACATGTATAGTTTATTTCTCTTATCCTATCATGTTTAATGTTGCAGCATTGTACCGAGACAAATTCCTAGTTTGTGTACTACATGAACAATGGCAATAAACCTGATTCTGATTCTGATTCTGATTCTGATGCTTTATAGGAGTCTGAGAGGCTGTCAAAAATCCTTGTCTAACCCATTGTGCTAATTCTGTGTGAATGGCGCCAACAACATAAGCTGAATCTGTGTAAATAGTGACCTTTTTTCCTGCTGACCACTCCAATGCTTCAATCATAGCTGTCAATTCGGCCAACTGAGCTGATTGTCTGTCTTGCAATGTCCCATTTAACACTTCCTCAAATCCATCTGCTTTTTGTCTCACAACTGCATATCCTGCCTTCAATCCTTCTGTGGGGTGACGAAAACAACATCCATCTGTAAACCAAACTTCATCTGGGTCAGTCAGTGGTGTCACAGATAAATCTATTCTCACTTTCACATCGTTTCTGACCCTTTTCTCACATTCATGCGGTTCCCCATTCAACATCTGATCTGCCATGTTTATTCCTTCATGTGTGAATGTGATGTTTGGTGCTGATAGGATTTTTTCCATTCTTGTCTGTCTGATTGAGGTCATAGTGAATGCTGCAGAATTTACATATGACATCATGCTATGTGTTGTTAGGACAGTCATTGGATGCCCCATCACCACATGAGCTGTTTTTTGCAAAATTTTTGCCACTCCTGCAGCATGGCTTGTGCATGCTGGTTGCCTTTTTTCCATTGGGTCTAATATTATGCTGACGTAGAGGAGTATCTTTCGGTCTCCCCCTTTTTTCTGAAACAGAACACCATTTACTTTGTGTTCTGCTTCAGACCCTTCCAAATAGAAATGCCTGTTGTAATCAGGTATTGCCTCATCTTCCTCAGCTTCCTCACCTTCCTCAGCTTCCTGTGTCCACAGTAGCTGTGCAGCAAGATTTCTCATGCCTTGTTCATTAACCAGTGCACGCAATGATTTTGTCCGTTCACTGTATTGTGGTATGTAATGTCTACTGAACCCTGTTAGACCCCAAAATGATAACATTTGTTTTACAGTGCATGGTTTGGGGTGGTGAAGGATGGAATCTCTGTGTGACGCAGAAAGGCCAGAACCAGTGGGTGTGATAACATGGCCCAAAAAGGACACATAGCACCTCGCACACTGTAGTTTTTGCCTAGACACTTTAAATCCACAGTCAAACAATCTCAACAACATGCTCTTTGTAGCTTCCAGACAACTGTCAGGATTTGGTGCTGCCATCAAAATGTCATCAACATAATGTACCAGAATTACCCCAGGTGGAAGAGGACAACCCGGTAGTTGTTCCTTCAAAACCTGATTGAAAATACCTGGTGACAAAATGAACCCCTGTGGTAGCCGGGTGTAGCACAGCTGTGTGCCCTTGTAGGTGAATGAGAAGAAATCCCTGCACTCCTCTGCCAAGGGAAGACAGAAAAATGCATTAGCCAAATCAATACATGTAAACCATGAATGTTGTAATGTGAGAGCAGATAAAGCAGTGTATGGGCTTGGCACCGGCACTGTGGGGGTAGAAATCCATGAGTTCAGATGTCTCAAATCATGAGCCATTCGGTATTTACCGGTGTTGTGCTTCTCAACTGGGAGAATAGGGGTGTTCCAGGCAGAGTGAGAATTTTCTAATGCCCCTGCCTGAAGCAGCCCTTCAATGGTGTCAGTGATGCCCTCCTCTGCTGCAGGCTTGTGAGCATATTGACATTGCCAAACAGGTTCACCTGCTAGGACCTGAAACGAAATGGGAGAAATATTAACACATTTACCAACATCTGTGGGTCCTTGTGACCATAAATTTGGTGGCAGTGAATCCAACATGTCTGCCGCTGATTCATGATCACTGCGCTCCCTGCCATGCTCTCTCTCAATCTGTCGATGTTCAAATATAAGCTCATCAGTTGTATCAATTTGGATGTGATAGGCCTGATATTTTGCAGAATATTCAACTTTTGGAATTTGCGTTATCTGCCAATCAGTGGCTTCAGCCAATGTTTTAACCATAGGCCCTAACTCTTTTGCTTGGTGATTAGCATGTATGAGCAAAGTGATGTGTGGAGCTGATTCCTCTGACATTTCATACCACTGTAATTGCTCACCAGTTAATACAGCATCCCCGGTGATGCCCTCTTATCCTACATACAAAAACCTAGATTTGATGGTCCAAGTTTGACCATCCAGGTGGGAGAATAATCTATCATGATAAACAGCATCCGAATTTCTGTCATAATACAGAGTGACATGTAGGGGATCAATGGGAGGTGTGTAGGGTGCAAGAAGAGCAATCCACGGCTTCCAGGCCATGAACACTGGCAACACGCCAGACTTTTCAGGTGAGTCAGGTGATAACAGGCCCCAGTAAATGTCTGCCCAGGTGTTTGGCGCTTGTGGTGTCACATCAGGTTTCAAAAGCATTTGTCCATGCACAGACAGTCCTTGCACCGAACAGTTCATAGCGACACCGTTAGGGAATGACAAGATGACTCCATTGGCTGAGTACAACACCGATGCCCCCAATTTAATCAGCAGGTCTCTCCCCATCAAGTTTGTGGGAGAGTTTTTTGAGCAGGCATAACATTGTTTCACAATTTGACCAGCAACACAAGTATCCAAAGGCTTTGCCACAGGCAGTCTTTCAGGAACCCCAGAGAAACCAATAACCTCCACAGCTTTAGCCAATAACAGCGTAGGCTCAATGTCACAGTTCAAAGTGGAATAGGTTGCCCCCGTATCAACCAGAAAAGGCAGGTCACAGTCCATAACCTTTGGTGTGACCATGGGATCTGCCATTCCCACGTCACTTTTTCTCTGTGGGCCCCGTCATTGTTCCTCATATTGTGTGAGGTACACTTCCCCCGCAGTTGAAGTGTATGCTGGATATTGGCCAGCAGGTGGAGCTGCCGCTGCATAGGGTGCTTGATGTCCTGCACTTGCTTGTGCCACTTGTGATGGGTAAGGATTAGCTGGGCAATCCTTCCTC
Source organism: Pholidichthys leucotaenia (assembly GCA_020510985.1). NCBI lineage: Eukaryota > Metazoa > Chordata > Actinopteri > Cichliformes > Pholidichthyidae > Pholidichthys > Pholidichthys leucotaenia. Next base: position 191,336,488 of record CM035843.1, on the reverse strand, counting down.
CAGTGACCACTTTGACCACACCCATGACATTCATTCAGGTCCATGACCCTTCGACCCTGAAACCTTCTCACACCCCTCCTCCCACGAGAAACACCCCGATAATAATTGAAACCACATGGTGCACCCTGGTAATATGGTGTTTGGGGGGTCCAACCAGTGGGTGCCGGGTACACTGGGGCAGGTAAAACTGCCGGTCCAGGTGTGGATGTTGGCCCGGAGGGTATTTCCGGAGCCTGCTGTACCAACTGCCTGGGTGGTTTTTTTTAACATCAGATATTTCCTGTTTTGCCTTTTGTAACTGTAATTTTAACAGTTGCATTTCTTGATTATCTCTGTCTGATTTTTCTTTTTCTTCCTTTTCCTGCTCTTTACGCATGTGATGTGTAAAATGCCTTTCCCACAATTCCACAGTGCTACTGGGAATGTCTGGGTTACTGTCCATAGCCTGTCTCACTGCCTGAGGTACTCCTTTTAACACTGTCTGCCTAAACACGTCTCTCTGAAAATCAGATGTATTAGGATGAGAGCCGGCCACCACCATCCACTCCATCTTACATCGACTGATAAATGCCATCGGACTCTGTCCTGGCTTAAATGAAAAAGTCAAAGCTCTTAAGACTCCTGGTGGAATTGGAAATTTTTGTCTCATTGCTGCGCCTAAGGCTGTTGCTACGGAAGTGAAGGGTGCTGAATCTGAAACCGCCTGGGTTCCTGCCAATTGTTCAAGTTGAGACACCTCCACTACAGTTAACTGTCTGCCAATCAGAGCTCTAAAATCTTCCATTGCCACAGTAACTCCTTGAGTTAACTGATCAAATTTAGTCATCCACTGACCTTCACCCTCACAAGGCGGGGGCATTTTTTCTGAAATGCCATTTATGTCTGTCCGTGAGAATGGCTGATATGTTCTGCCTCTGCTTTTTATCACCAGTGGGGCCTATGTATAAATGCGTTGCTCCGTGGACTGTGTTGTGTTTCTATGTGCAGAATTAAGACGGCGGCCTATATAAATTTTTCCCAGTGTCCACTTTTGAGGGAAATGAAATTGAGGTGGTTCACTCGTACAAGTATCTTGGTATCTTGCTTGATGACACTCTGACTTTTAAGCCCCATGTTGAAAATCTTGTGAAGAAACTTAAACTGAAACTGGATTTTCATTTCGAAATAAATGTTTTTCTTTTGAGGTTAAAAAACGTCATGTTACTGCAACTTTTTTTATCTATTTTAGATTATGGAGACCTCTTGTATATGAACGCTTCAGCTCAGTGTCTGAGTAAGATTGACTCTGTATATCATGCTGTTTTGAGGTTTGCTACAAACTGTAGAGCCTTGACCCATCACTGTGAACTGTATTCTAGAGTGGGATGGCCCTCTTTGTCCACCAGGAGGTTGACTCACTGGTACATTTTTATTTACAAGGCCATGCTTGGACTGTTGCCCCCTTACATTTGTAATTTGATCACACTGAGAAGTGTTGACTCTTATGGTTTGCGTTCTAATGATCATTTGTTGCTTTCTGTTCCATTTGCCTGTACTGAGCTGGGAAAAAGAGCTTTCATGTTCTCAGCCCCCTCTACATGGAACATGTTGCAAAAAGACTGGAAAGTAACGGAACTTGTTTCATTGAACGACGTTAAATCCAGATTGAGAACACTTGAGACGGCCTCACTAATTTGTAACTGTTTTATATGATTTGTATGTCATTGTAAGTGTATTTGTGATTTTTTTGCTGCCTCTTGGCCAGGCTCAGCTTCGGCCTCCATCAGTCTATGATGACCATGGAAGAGAATCCTAAACGTCTACTCTGCTGGAACAGCACCGCCTGTGGCTGAACAGGCCGATGCGCGAATGGCAGTCCCTGTCATACAGGTCGCACTTGTGGGTGGTCTCTGTGCTGCTGGGTCTGTGGCGGTTCTTCCTGTGGGTCCTTTTTTCATCTGCTGCAGCAGTCAGTCTCTCTTCACCCGCCTTGAGCTGTCTGGTCAGGGTGCCTCTCCATTTGGAGCGGTCCGTTGCAAGGTCCTCCCAGCACTCTGTGTTGATCTCCAGGGCCTTCATGTCTTTCTTGCAGACGTCTCTAAAGCGCAGCTGTGGGCGGCCAACATCTCTCCTGCCAGTCGCCAGTTCTCTGTAGAGGATGTCTTTGGGGATTCTGCCGTCCTCCATACGGTGAACGTGGCCTAGCCAGCGGATCCTGCGCTGCCTGAGTAGAGTGAACATGGAGGGAAGGCCGGCGCGGGACAGAACTTCTGTGTTGGGCACTTTGTCCTGCCAGGATATGTCCAGGATGTGGCGAATGCAGCGCAAGTGGAAGGAGTTCAGTCTCTTTTCCTGCCGGGCATATGTTGTCCACATCTCACTCCCATAGAGCAGTGTGCTGATGATGCAGGTGATGTACACTGCCATCTTCGTCTTGACAGAGAGTTTGGGATTCTCCCACACTTGTGTGGTGAGGCGAGCGAGTGTGAAGGCTGATTTTCCAATCCTCTTGTCGATCTCTGTATCAAGGGAGAGGTTGTTACTGATTGTGGACCCCAGGTACGTGAACTGATTCACGACCTCCAGCTCGTAGTTGTCGATGGTGATGGTTGGTTGTGCTTCTGTGCCTTCCGCCAAGACGTTAGTCTTCTTCAGGCTGATGGTAAGCCCGAAGTCCTTGCATGCCTGGGAGAAGCGGTCCATCAGGGTCTGAAGCTCCTGCTGTGTATGGGCTGCAACTACAGCGTCGTCTGCGAACAGCATGTCTCTGATTAGAGCCTCGTGTACTTTGGTTCTGGCTTTCAGGCAGGCGAGGTTGAAAAGCCTGCCGACAGATCTTGTGTGCAGGTAGATTCCCTCTGTTGCTGTGCTGAAGGTATGCCTCAGGAGCATAGCAAAGAAAATCCCAAAGAGGGTTGGTGCAAGTACACAGCCCTGTTTCACTCCGCTGCGTATGTTGAATGGCTCTGAGACGTTGCCGTCGTGCTGCACTATCCCCTGCATGTTGGTGTGAAATGATTCGATGAGGCTTTGCAACTTTGGTGGGCATCCTAACTTTGGCAGGATCTTGAAAAGGCCCTCTCTGCTGACCAGATCGAACGCTTTGGTGAGGTCGATGAAGGCGACGTACAGGGGCATGTTCTGTTCTCTGCATTTCTCCTGGAGTTGGCGGATGGAGAATATCATGTCTACCGTCGATCGTTCAGCGCGGAAGCCACACTGAGACTCAGGGTAGACACATTCGGCAAGCTTCTGTAGACGAACGAGAACAACTCGTGCGTAGACTTTGCCAACAACACTGAGGAGGGAGATGCCCCTGTAGTTGTTGCAGTCGCTTCTCTCCCCTTTGTTTTTGTAGAGGGTGATGATCTTGGCATCCCTCATGTCCTGTGGTACGGCACCTTCCTTCCAGCACTGGCAGAGGACGTCATGCAATGGCAGCAGTAGGGCGGTCTTGCAGTGCTTGATCAGGTCGGGGGGTATGCCGTCGTTGCCGGGTGCCTTGCCAGCGGCCAAGCTATCAATGGCCTTGCTGAGTTTATCGATGGTTGGCTGGGCATCAAGTTCATCCATGGATGGCAGGCAGTTGATGGCATCAAGGGCTGACGGTGTCACGGTGTTCTGTCTGGAGTAGAGGTCAGAGTAGTGTTCCACCCATCTCTCCATCTGCTTGTTCTTCTCTGTGATCATCTCCCCAGTGGAAGATTTGAGGGGGGCCGTCTGCTTCTCGCAGCCCTGAGAATCTGGAGATTCTTCTCGTTTGGGTACTTCTTGTACTCAGCAAGTGCTGAGTGCTTGGCTTCAATGACGGGGGTCATCTCGGTCAACTTGGCATCAAACCAGTCCTGTGACTTCGAGGTCTTCCTCCCAAAGGTAGCCAAGGCTGTGTGGTGGATGGTGTTTTGCAGCTCTTCCCACTTCTGCTTTGCAGATTCTCCTTCTTGTGGAACACCAAGTTCCTTCTCAAAGGTGGAAGCAAACTGCTCAACAAGTTCTGGTTGGGCCATCTTGCTGGTGTTAATCCATGCCTTTCCAGGCTGTCTAGCATGATGGAATTTCTTCAGCTGCAGCTTGACCTTGCAACACACCAATGAATGGTCTGTGTCGCAATCTGCACTCTGGAACGAACGGGCGATTAGCACGTTCTTCAGTGAGGTGCGCCTGGTCAGGATCAAGTCCAGCTGGTGCCAGTGCTTTGAGCGTGGATGTTGCCAGGAAACCTTGTGTTGGGGCTTGGTCTTGAAGAACGAGTTTGTGATGCACAGATCGTGATATGTGCAGAACTCGAGCAGCCGCTGTCCATTGCCGTTCATTCTGCCCACGCCAAAAGGTCCAAGACAGGAGGGCCAGGAGTCATGGTCAGCACCCACTCTGGCATTGAAGTCTCCAAGGAGAATGAGTTGTTCAGATTTGGGGATGATCCTGACAGTTGTTGCGAGATTCTCGTAGAACTTGTCTTTTTCCTCTGGTGTGGCTTTCAGTGTTGGGGCATACACACTGACGAGGGTGACTGGGCCTTGAGTGGTGTTCAGGCGGAGGGTGAGGAGTCGTGCAGAGCCATTGCTGCCCAGTTCCACCATCTTCAGCAAGGTGTTCTTCACTGCGAAGCCCACTCCGTGTTCCCTGTGTTCGTCACTGCCCTTTCCCTGTCAGTAGAACATGTAGTCCTTCTCTCTCAGTGTGCCTGCATCAGCCAACCGTGTTTCCTGGAGAGTGGCGATATCCACTTCCAGTCTTTTCAGCTCATTATTGATGATGGCAGTCTTCCTGGTGTCGTTGATGTCCTTGAGGTTAGCAGCGAGTCCTGTCATCATAGTGCGGACGTTCCAAGTTCCCAGTTTTACAGTTGGTCTCTTTTGTTTTTTTGTCTTGCCTGGTGCGAAGGTTCTCAGCCTGCTGTTCGGACTTCTCCTCATCCCCATGCACCCAATGAGGAAAGCAAGCTGTGGCGGGACAACACCTTATTGGCTGGGGGCTGCCCAGCTTGAGGCGGGCGGTAGCTGTCCAGTGAGATCCGATGATCCCTCCCACCATCGGGAACAACCCCTGGCGCCGTGCTCTACGCAAATTGAGCGGTGGCTTATAACCGGTAACTGTCATTCCCTGTGTTTTGTCTACGCCAAAGGTGAAGCTGGAGTGTCCTCTCCAGTGATCCGGTGTTCTACCTTCCAGTGTTGGGCGTTGGTAGGATTCAAGCCTGGGCAGGAAGATATGGAGGACAGGATGTTGCTCATGCAGCATGTCCCCCCTCTCCACGTCACTGATGAATCCAAAGGAACAGCAGGGCTGCTACAATTTGGCACCAGCACCGTCACAGGAGCTGCCAGAACGATGTTGAGCACAACAGAGAACTGCCTTAGGGACTCCGACTCCGGATTTTTCCTCAGGGTTGGCTCCCGAAGCCTTTCCCGTGACCGGGTGTGCCGCAAGGCAGCGGAGGTTTGAAATCAGGGTTTACCTTCCCCTAGATGGGCTACCTTCCCAGGTTGACGAGCCACCATCTACCCGAAGCATCTGGTTTTAAGGCGCCAGAGATCCGCCCTCGCCCCTTCTCCTATTAGTAAAAGCAGTTCCGCCGGGCTTAGAGACTAAACCACACGGGCAGGCTAGGAGTTGGACTTAGTTGTCAGAGGCTTTTTGAGACGCACGCCATAAGGAGCATTTTATGAGCACTGGGAGCTTTACCCCAGTGCCGCTCCTGGCTATGACAACCTTACAAACAGTTACAAATTAGTGAGGCTGTCTCAAGTGTTCTCAATCTGGATTTAAAGTCGTTCAATGAAACAAGTTCCGTTACTTTCTAGTCTTTTTGCAACATGTACCATGTAGAGGGGGCTGAGAACATGAAAGCTCTTTTTAGTTTAGAGTATCGTCTAAACATCCTGAGAGATCCCTGGTGTGTCAGCATGCTCATGTCAGGTTTGTGTCTAGTTCATGTCATAGTTAAGGTCATAGTGGCTGGGGTTAGCCCTACGATCCCTCGTATTCTTTAGCGTGTGCCCATGTCACAGTTTAGGTCGTAGTGGCTGGGGTTGGCCCTACGATCCCTTGTATCCTGTGTATTGTATGTTTGCCCACAGTGGCTCATAGCTTTATGTCTTGTCTTGTCTTGTCTTGTTAAAATAAACATCTATGCAAAACTCATTGGCGACTTTTGGCGTCTTATGGTGGCCCGCAAGGGTCACCGCATGACAGAGATTCCACTAAGCATTTGAGTCACTGTTGAATCCCACTGTTTTCTCATATTTTCTTTACATAAATCAGCATTGTTTATGCTATTTTGTGACTGCAGTGAACTCCTAGCCGCCTGCTCGGCTAGGTGGCCACTCAGCCCCTCCTTTTGCATTCCACAAACTTCGTCGCTCACAAATTCACACTTCTCTTTTTTTCTGCAGAGCAAATCTGCTGCTCCCCCTCCCCTTCCTGAGGAGAGAGAGAGAGAGCTGCCATTCACCCTCCCCTTTCTGAGGAGAGAGAGAACCGCTGCTCACCCTTCTGCTGTTTTTTTTTTTTTTTTAATTTCTTAAGCAGAGTGTTACCCTCACACTCACAGCTTTACAAATATAAAACAATAGCAATTGCAGCAAAAGTGAATATAGTATTTTGGGTGCACTAAGCCCAAGGTCTCTCACCCCATTTATGATTAACGTCTTAATCAAAGGCCTTCAACTTGTGCCAACTGTTCGAAGGGTGCCACTTCCCTCGGGTCGTTACCCCGAATTTTCGCCTCCCGTCGGATTTGAAGGAATATTCTTCTGGCGCTGACGTTTCGGGGCCACTAAATCCCGGGGTGTCAATATAGGTCCCAGATTTTATAGCCTTCGTCAAGGCTAAAGGAGTCCAACCCAGTGCCCATCCTCACAAGTCACAGACCAATTAGTTCAGTCCGTGAGCCAGTAGTCAGGCCGGATGACCAATCTCAATATGCAGCGATATCATCCGGGCTGGGGGGCCTTTCACCTCCCCGGTCTTGGCCGTTCCTGTCCCAAGCGATCACAGCCTAATCAATGTCAAATTGTGATTGGTTGGTCAAGTCGGGTCTACCATACCCGAGCCGGGGGCCTTTCACCACTCTTTCACCACTCTCAGTCTTTTTAAGCAAGCAAGCATTCATCAAAAAGCATTTACTATATTCAACTGCTTTAAACTAGGACACACACTAAACTGCTTGACAACACAGATTTTGGTTATAGTCAATAGCAGAGCTTTGATATAACAGGCGTCTGCTTACCTCTTTTTCAGGCCGGTCTAGTGTTGTCAGTCGGTGATGCAGGTCCGTTGTCCAGGCAACCAAGGATCCAAATCAGATGATAATGATAATCTCCTCCTTTCACCGGACGAAGCCCCCAAATTTGTTAGGGTAAAAGGAGTGTAGTAAAACCATCTAATTCTACTCTTCTAAGATTGTCTATGTGTGTAGATGGTTCACCCAGGTTCGTTTTTCAAGGAAGAGATTAGTTTACTTGGAACACGTATTTATTTAAGCAAGTTGAATATAGCAGTTTACAGCGCTGGGTCAAACATTCTCTCCCTGACAGCAACAGGCTGTGTCAGTTCATGAAGTCTGACTGACTATGCTGGCCCTGACCCAGACTATTTATACAGAAATGAACAAAAGTAAAAGCATGCATTATCAAATAACAGTCCAGGTGCATGGTCCATGGGAGGGTCCATTCCTGACGCCGAGTGTATCCACATGAATGCCACTTCACCTCCCAGGTCAGAGTAGGACAAGCTCAGCCATTCCTTATCACAACTGTGCCTCTTTCTCATAAATCCCAGGCGTTTGTTATTCTCTGTGCTGAAACAAAGGTCCACTCTTTTCTGCAGAGACTGACCCACACATCTGGCAATATATATTCCATTATGGTATATTGGCTATAGTACCTAAATATAAGCAGAGTACAAATATTTTGAGTCACACAAATAACTGTTATATGGTTATATTGATCACTTTGTCCCATCATCAGTCCAAAGAGCATTACAAGGTATTCAAACTGCCCTAGGTGTGTCTTAAAGGCCGTCTTCCACTCATCGCCTTCGTGTATGTGAACTAGATGGTATGCATTCCGGGGATAGAGTTTAGTGAACACTTGCCCACGCTGAAGAAGCTCGAAGGCCAAATTAATGACTGGTAAAGGGTATTTATCCTTGATGGTGATAGCATTCAGTTCATGATAATCAATGCCAGGGCGCAACGATACGTCTTTTTTCCACACAAAAAAGAATCTGGCCCCGAGAGGAGCAGATGAGGGATGAATGAGGCTGGTGTTCAGGAGTCCTTGATATACAGTGGGGCAAAAAAGTATTTAGTCAGCCACCAATTGTGCAAGTTCTCCCACTTAAAAGATGAGAGAGGTCTCCAATTTTCATCATAGGTATACCTCAACTATGAGAGACAAAATGAGAAAAAAAAATCCAGAAAATCACATTGAAGGATTTTTAATGAATTAATTGGTAAATTCCTCGGTAAAATAAGTATTTCGTCAATAACAAAAGTTCATCTCAGTACTTTGTTATATACCCTTTGTTGGCAGTGACAGAGGTCAAACGTTTTCTGTAAGTCTTCACAAGGTTTTCACACACTGTTGCTGGTATTTTGGCCCATTCCTCCATGCAGATCTCCTCTAGAGCAGTGATGTTTTGGGGCTGTCACTGGGCAACACGGACTTTCAACTCCTCCAAAGATTTTCTATGGGGTTGAGATCTGGAGACTGGCTAGGCCACTCCAGGACCTTGAAATGCTTCTTACAAAGCCACTCCTTCGTTGCCCAGGCGGTGCGTTTGGGATCATTGTCATGCTGAAAGACCCAGCCACGTTTCATCTTCAATGCCCTTGCTGATGGAAGGAGGTTTTCACTCAAAATCTCACGATACATGGCCCCATTCATTCTTTCCTTTACACGGATCAGTCGTCCTGGTCCCTTTGCAGAAAAACAGCCCCAAAGCATGATGTTTCCACCCCCATGCTTCACAGTAGGTATGGTGTTCTTTCTCCTCCAAACACGACAAGTTGAGTTTTTACAATAAAGTTCTACTTTGGTTTCATCTGACCATATGACATTCTCCCAATCCTCTTCTGAATCATCCAAATGCTCTCTAGCAAACTTCAGACGGGCCTGGACATGTACTGGTTTAAGCAGGGGGACACATCTGGCACTGCAGGATTTGAGTCCCTGGCAGCGTAGTGTGTTACTGATGGTAGCCTTTGTTACTTTGGTCCCAGCTCTCTGCAGGTCATTCACTAGGTCCCCCCGTGTGGTTCTGGGATTTTTGCTCACCGTTCTCGTGATCATTTTGACCCCACGGGGTGAGCTCTTGCGTGGAGCCCCAGATCGAGGGAGATTATCAGTGGTCTTGTATGTCTTCCATTTTCTAATAATTGCTCCCACAGTTGATTTCTTCACACCAAGCTGCTTACCTATTGCAGAATCAGTCTTCCCAGCCTGGTGCAGATCTACAGTTTTGTTTCTGGTGTCCTTTGACAGCTCTTTGGTCTTGGCCATAGTGGAGTTTGGAGTCTGACTGTTTGAGGCTGTGAACAGGTGTCTTTTATACTGATAAAGAGTTCAAACAGGTGCCATTAATACAGGTAACGAGTGGAGGACAGAGGAGCCTCTTGAAGAAGTTGTTACAGGTCTGTGAGAGCCAGAAATCTTGCTTATTTGTAGGTAACCAAATACTTATTTTACCGAGGAATTTACCAATTAATTCATTAAAAATCCTTCAATGTGATTTTCTGGATTTTTTTTTTCTCATTTTGTCTCTCATAGTTGAGGTATACCTATGATGAAAATTGGAGACCTCTCTCATCTTTTAAGAGGGAGAACTTGCACAATTGGTGGCTGACTAAATACTTTTTTTCCCCACTGTAGCTCTCCATTGTCTCCCTCTCCAGCCCAGACAAACTGGAGAGCCGACTGGATGGCAGCTGTGCACCCGGAAGGAGGTCTATTGTACAGTCGTAGGACCGATGAGGTGATAAAGAGATGGCCCTAGACTTACTAAAGACTTCCCCAAGGTCATGATAGACCTCGGGAACGAGACTGAGATCCGGCGGCTCGACCGGAGGGGAGGAGATAGGCAGAGTGGGCAAGCACACGGTAGAGCGGAGGCAAGACGAAAGACGAAAGGGACTCCAGGAAGAAATGGAGCCTTGGTCCCAGTGAATAATGGGATTGTGTTTATGGAGCCACGGATATCCCAAAATCACGGGGGTTGATGAATTGGGCAGGACAAAAAATTGAATAAACTCAAGGTGTTTGCCGGACAAAAGGACAGAAACCATCTCGGTTTGAATCGTAGCCATGGCTAGCCTGCAACCAGATAGGGCTGAGACATTTAAAGGGGACGGTAGGACCCTAGTGGGAATCTTCAGTTTTTGCACTAGCCCCTGTGAAATGACATTTTGCTCAGCTCTGGAAACAATTAGAGCTGAGGCTTTGAACTCGGCCCCCGGTAGTTGAATGAAGGCTGGTAGCATAAAACTGCTGGGAGGATTTGTAGAAGATCCACCCGCCAGACCCCCCACGGCTACTGATGGGCCAGATCTTTTGACCGAATCGGACATTTCAGCAACGTTCTGTGGAACCACAATACATACAGGTCCCCACCTTCTCCCGATGACGGCTCTCCTCTGAGGTCAAATGGGCCCGGCCAAGAACCATCAGCTCCGGCGGAGAAACCAACCTAGCGGAGAGAGAGGACAGGGGAGATGACCGCGATGCAGTCGAGGAAGCAGAGGCCCTTTGCTCCCTTGTGTGCTTGCGGTACCAATTGTCCAGGCCAATGGCTTGCTCAATTAGCTTATCCAGAGAGGAGGGGTTGGCGTGGATAGCCAGGTCTTCATGGAGGTTTGAATTAAGACTCCGGAGGAAGGCACTGCATAGAGTACCGTTGTTCCATCCGGACTCTGTCCCAACGATCCAGAACTCGACCAAGAAATTGGCGAACGATTCCTCTGCCGGAGCACCAACAGTTGACTAGCGAGATTACCCTCACTCTCTGTATGATCGAATGCCAAAGAAAATTCCTGTACAAACCGATCAAAGGAATAATGGGGCCCCTCTGAACTGCTTAATATGGACTGGACCCACATAAGCGCCCGGTCTCTGAGCAACAGGGTAATAAATTGGATTTTGGATGAATCATCCCGGTACTCCCCCGTCACCTGCTGAAAATAAAGCCAACAGTGAAGCAAGAACCCCTTACATCCCCCCACCTCCCCTGCGTATGGGGCAGGAGAAGGGATGGAAATGGTTTGGCGGATAGTAAAAGCAAAAAAGTGACTTGGCGCTCCATGGCGTCCAAATAGGCGAGCTCTGATTGTTCCCCTGGTGAAGCGCTTGCTGAGCCTCAATCCTGGCTGGACCATTCTGTCATGAATTGTAAGCCAGAGACTCAAACGCAGAGCGAACAACCCTGGAAGAACAAACAGGCACAGGTGGTAATGTTTAACACAAATTATTACACAACAAAAATGAATGAACAACAACAAAAACACTAAGGAGCACCCTGGAAGAGCACACAGCCTGTGAATTACAGAGAGAGGAGAAATAATTAATAATGAGCTCAATTGAGAAGGAAGAAGAAGCGGGAAAGAGGAGGAGAGACTTACAACCGAAACAGAGGGCCTGGCTGTGGGACCCAGCATGTGGAGGGAAAATAGCTGATGGGAGTAATACAGCGACACAAACAGGTAAGGGGAAAGTTGGTAGGATGGAGTAGGGTAGTTGGTTGACCACTTGGAGTAGAAGTTGTCCAGACGAGGAAGAGCTTCAGGTGAGCGTGCGCAGCCCTGGAGTTACACACCACTGAGATGGCAGCAACCTGGAGAGGAGAAAAGGAGAAGGTCAGACAACAGGTAAGATTAAACATGAAGGTAAATGTTCAGGCGGCCTACCCGAATCCCAGGCCAGAAAACACAGTATCTCGGGCAGCCGGACCAGATCACCGAACAGAAAGTCCAATAGGTCGGGCGGCCGAACCAAAGAGCCAAATGGGCATGGCAATCCCTCTGGCGACCGACCCGCATCGCCCAGCCACCAGGCCCGTAGGGGAGAGAGGGGCAACGGCTTCCCTGTGGAGAGAGATAGTGAGGGCGAGCCGGGCCTACAGTGAGAGGTCCAATGGGCCCTGGTGGAGAAGCCTTGGGGGGAAGATGAGAGCGACTCAGGTGACGATGGTGAAAAGGGGAATGAAGATTATGATGAGTCGGTCCAGTGTCCAATGGCCGGGGATCTGCTGCTCCCTCACTGGACCTGGATACCCCTGGTGCTGCACCCTCGTTGGACCCCGATTGGGTCGGTGCCGCACCAGAACCAACCTCCAATCCCGAACCTGGAACCTCTGGCAAAGTGGGTGATAGCAGCTCCTCGCCGGCGACCCTGGGAGAAGGCTCAGGAGAGAGAGAAGAACCGGGATCAGGATCACCGGCAGCGCCAGAACCCGGCGAGATAAGCTCGGACGCAGCGGGCGGCTGCACCCGGCTCATCTCCCCTAGAGACAGGCTAAAATGCTCTAATATAAGAAGGAGAAAGACAAAGTAGAGCACTTGCCTGATCTCGGATTCTGACTCCGTCCAGGACTGCGAAGATCCAGGTTCAGACTTCAGGAGGTCGTCTTCAGGCTCCCACTCAGCTGCGTCGGGCTCTGCAGCTGGCATGATGGTGCGCACAGCTTGCGAGTCCTCCGGCACTGGTGCCCAGGCCGATGGCCCACACGGCGTGGTGGCAGGAGAACCTCGTCCCGCTGGACCAGACCGCTCCTCCGTGGAGACCCGGGGATGCTTCATCGTCGGCGCAGGTTCCATGCTGCAGTCCGCTCTCCTCCTCCACCCATGGCGTAGCTGCAGAACCGGAACCAGGCTCTCCAGAACCGCAGGCCCCCTCCTCATCCCACGACGTTGGTCTGGCGTCAAGGACCGCTCAGCGGAGGGAGACACAGAGGATGTGGGATTAATAATTATAGCCACAGCAGGTGGTGGGAGCTCGGGGGGCTGCGAACCTCGAACTCCACCTCCAGGAGTCTGACAGAGCAAATCACAATGACTGGATGAGTTAACTGGGACTTGCCTGTCTCCTGGAGGCTGGGTGGTGACCGCTGTGGCAGACGTTGCTCCTCCCTTTCCCCGCCGGACGGTAACGGAGGACCCCTTGGGAGGACATCGGGGAGCCGCTCGCGATGGATCCGGGACGGAGCTCGCCAAGTCAAGACTCTGGGTGAACACAGCAGCCGGGGAATGCCTTGAGGAGGAGGGGGCGAGAGCCGAGATGAGTCGGGCCCGGAGCGCTGACGTAACAGCGGGGGAAGATGGCTCGGGATACTAGGCTGCGGGGTTTCCCCTCTGATGAGGCGCAGGAGTGACAGCTGTGTGGGAAATTGAGACCTTGCGGCGACCCGGAACTGGATCCAGACGGGATTCATGCTGAGGTCGACGACCGGTGTGACGACGGCTACTTGCAGGGGGCGAGGCGAAAGTAAGGTTTGGGAATCGCCGCTCCTGTGCCGAGACCGAGGCGAGGAGGTCGGCAAACTCCGGGAAGTCCCTTAATCTAGGATTCCTCTCCACCAGTCTGACTGCCGCCATCACATGGTCAAAAGCCAGAGAGGGATTTGTTGCTGAACGAGCAACCGCCATGTGGTCCCAAATGGAAGCAGCTGCAAGCTGGAGCTTCTTCAGGGGATTCCCCAATGACGAAGCTCTCTGGTGGGGATCACCCCTGGGCAGAGCGAACTCGTGGACCAGAGTGGAGGCAGGAATGGGATCCGGACTTGAGGAGCGGGGATTTTTTTTTTTTTTTTTTTTTTTTTGTTACTTATTTGTACCCGTAGGTAGACTTGGTTTGCTGTCTGGTGACAAGCCACCGGCTGTTGGTCGCTGCGTGCGTGAGCGCCCTAAACCTACATGTTTTTGGTATGCGGGAGGAAACCGGAGAAATCCCGGAGTAAACCCACGCAACACGGGGAGAACATGCAAACTCCACACAGCTCACTGTTGGTCGGGGGCTGGGATCGAACCCACGACCTCATGATCCCCGCGATCCCCCGGCCAAGGGTAAAACTGTGCTGCCACAGTGCTAAACCACTGTGCCACCGTGCCTCCTCTTCGGCTTCCTGCCGGGATTTCCCACCAGCCCACCGAGTGTCTTGCGCTGCGCGGCGAGTTCAGCCCTCCTCATCCTGACCTCTGGGTGGACGTCGTAGTGGAGAGGAAGGTCGTCCAGCAGAACCTCAGCGTAGTCTAGGTGCCAGCGAATTTGGTTTGGGTCGTCGTCGAGACTAGCGGACAAGAGCGTCCCATCGACGTACTCCAGGGCGCTGGCTAGCTCATTGCCCAAGCGGCGAGCGCGGCTCCTGGAAGACGGCATGCTCCCAGAGTTGACACCCAGACTGGGAAGAACAAAGTCCAATACTGCAAACTCACGGCCGCCGGCAACTTGCTTAGCTGTGACCTACTGTTACGTATGGCTCTCGCAAGCAATACAATGAGAGCCAAGGGCAGACCAGTGAGTTTGCATTATTTATTGCAACAAGGGGAAAGAAACAAAGGAACAGGGCCTCGTGGGGCCAAAACACAAACGATGACACAAGGGTAAACACTTACACACGATGCAGAATGACAGAAGGATGGCTGGCGCCGGACGTAGGGGTTCCAGCCTTACCCACGCCGGAGAAGAGCGTGGATAATCGTGCGCGAGGTCACAGCCCCGAGTGATCGGAGCTGCTCCCTTTTATAATGGTTGACAGCGCCTCAGCTGATGTGAGGTAATTGGGCTCCAGCCGTCCTGTAGAGCTTGACAGCTGGAAGCCCACTGAGACACTGTCACAATAAGAGCTGGGCTGAGGAGGAATATGGCCTGAGCGCCGATAAGAACGGCGAGTGTGACACAACAAAGTTTTAACATCACAGATTTATGCAATTTATTACAATCGTGTACAAGCAAATCTACCCGGATATAATTTAATTAAATAAAATTCTAGTATATCAAGATTTTGTAGTTATCCCGAGGGCAAGTCTATCCCGTGGTCGAGTCACTTATTATTTTCCACATTTTCTGTCTTTATATTCTGTCTTATTAGGGGGATGATTTGTGCTTTAATTTTGACAGCACTGCAGCAGGACTTCCTACTGTCAAACCAGCTTGTGGCCTGTCACAAGCAGGTGACAGGTGACACCTGTCACCTGTCACAAGCACGTGACAGGCCCTTTTTGTAGTTTAAGTTCTGTGTTCTATTTAAGATCGTGAGCGGGGTTCATTCCTCGCTGTGACCTTGCCCTACTGAGGCTGGAATCCCTAACCCTGGTTCCAGCCCTCTCCTCAGCGTAAGGGTTCACCCCCGCTATATTTATATGTAAGTAACTGTGTTGATTCTTTTTTCAGTTATTTCACCCTTCAAGGTCGTGTGTTTTGCCCCTCGTGGAATCTTCTTTTGTTCATTTTCATTAATAAATTAGCAAACTCACTGCTGGCGTTTTGTG
Source organism: Pholidichthys leucotaenia (assembly GCA_020510985.1). Lineage (NCBI taxonomy): Eukaryota > Metazoa > Chordata > Actinopteri > Cichliformes > Pholidichthyidae > Pholidichthys > Pholidichthys leucotaenia. The sequence continues at coordinate 191,321,028 of CM035843.1, read as the reverse complement.
CCTCATTTATGCCCTGCAAGTGGCAAACATAACAGTAGGTCGCAGCCAGAAAGGTACCAGCGGTAGTGAGGTTTTTTTTTTTTTTTTTCGGCTCTATTTTTTCTCTTTTTTGGTGCCTGTGTTTTGTTGATATGGCGTCATATGGCAGGTGGTATCCTATGACCCTGGGTTTTGAGCTTTGCCAGGCTCTCATGGAAATAGATGACCTCCTCGCCAGAGCTCGCAGTTATTCCACACCCAAAGACGCCCTATGGTACCTGGACTTCGCGGAGGCAGCTGTGAAGCATCATCCTCACCTTTCTGAGCATGCTGAGGGAAGGGAGAGGATATCTCTGTTATTGGCGCTTCAGCGAAAGAACCGTGAGTTGGAGAACTCGACCAGGAAGCCTAGATCAGGGCTGACAGGGAAACACTGCCGGGCCTCTGTTCCATCTACTCCTCATCAGGTTCCTGCTATGGCTCAAGCTCCTGGATCTCCATCACCCAAAAGCCGTCTCCCAGTGCATCATAGTAGGAGGGCAGCTGGGGCTCCTAGTGAAGATGAACAGTGAGCAGCTGAATTCATCAGGAGCCATATGGCTGAAGCTCACTGTTCCTGCATCCCGGATAAGGTTTTTAAGAGTGTGGTGGCAGCTGTCAGGATTTTGGAGGCACATCACGACCTGAACAAGTATCCTGAGTTCGCTGAGCTGCTGGCCACTGGTTCTGCCCATCAGCGACGTTTTCCAGATTTGACGTTTGGGTCGTCTCCAGCCCGAAGACGCCGCCGCCCGGCACTGAACCCTTCTCCTCCCCATAACACTGCTGTTCAGAAGCTGAGGGAGGAGAAACACCGGGTCAATATACCGCGAAGTTCCCATTATTATCCTGACACGAGCCACCAGAGCAATTCATCTGTCTCCCAGCCAGCTGTTTTTTCTCCACCTTCTCAGAGAGGTATGACTGCAGCTTTAGCCTCCGGGTCACCTTCGTCAGCTGTTTCGCCAGCTCCTCTACCTCAGATCATCTCAACTGTTTCCTCCTCCTCTATGATGCTTTCTTCAGCTGCTGTGAGCCCTGTTGTTTCTTATCTGGCTCCTCCCATCACCAATCCTGCAGGAGCAGCTCCTCACTGTGGAGTCCACTATCACCACTGCTACGGGAAAGAGAGAAACTGAGCCTGCTGCAGCAGTCACCACCATACCCCAGGAAGACAGGCAAGTGGTTTTTTTTTTTTTTGTTTGTTTTTTTTTCCATTCTTTAACTGTATATGATGAATTACCTTGTCTGATTTCTGGGGGTGAGGCTCAGTCTATGCAGTCTACTGAGTTCTCACCATCTGCTGCAGCCACACAAAATTTTGCCAGCGTCCTCTGTGTCTCCTCCTTTATTCGCCGAGTGTCTGCCTGTTCCAGGACCTAGCCGCCAGACAGAGGAGGAGCCTGCGGGCCTGGAAATCCTTCTTCCAGCTCCACAGCCACGTTATGGACAGAGGAGGAGGGCTGTCTACTACCTGAAGCTTGAGCCGACGATAAAGCGTCCCCGGGTTTCATCTATACAGAGCCTAGTTCCAGCTGGTAGTGGGTCTCCTGTCACCACGCCGAGCAAGCCATCTGTGTGGGTGACTATGTCAGGGGGTCCTAAGACTGCTGAGACCATCACGCCTGCTGTTGGGGCTGCCGCAGTAGAGTTGGAGTTGGACCTCCAGGAGGCCGGGCCAGTGAGATCGCCATCTGGATCGACAGAGTCCTGGACAGCAGTGAAACTTGAGCTCAGGCAAGTACTCTCCTTTGTCTGGTTCTTGGAAGGGGGAGCCGGGTGCTGCCATAGGCAGCATCTGAGCTTGCTTCGCTGGGTTCCACTGCTGCCGGTGACCCTGACCCTGTCCCTGTTCCTCGTGTTTTTGAGTCTTCTCTCAGGGTCACCGGGGAACATATATCTACACCAGAGATCTCCGTGGGTTCCAGCCTGCTGCCTGTGGTCTTCGTGGGTCTAGCTCCTCCGACCGAGGGTGCAGCTACGCCTTAGCCCAGGGCCACCGGGGGTAAGATAAGATAAGATAAGATAAGATAAGCTTTTATTAGTCCCACAATGGGGAAATTCCAGGATTGCAACAGCACAGGGATAGCAACACTAAGAGCAACAATCAGAAGGCAGAAAAAAAAAACAAAAGCAGCGAGTATACATATAAACATAAATATATAGACACACAGTGCGGAGCATTGTTGCTAGATGGAATAAATATATAAATATATAAACACAGTGCGGAGCATTGTAGCTAGATGGAATAAATATATGAATATATAAACACACACAGTGCGGAGCATTGTAGCTAGATGGGATAAATATGTAACTATATAAACACACAGTGTGGAGCATTGTAGCTAGATGGAATAAATATATGAATATATAAACACACAGTGCAGAGCATTGTAGCTAGATGGAATAAATATGTAAATATATAAACACACACAGTGCGGAGCATTGTAGCTAGATGGAATAAATATGTAAATATATAAACACACAGTGCGGAGCATTGTAGCTAGATGGAATAAATATATTGACATGAGTTCAGACTCAGGGAACACGCACACAGGCTCGAGTCAATTGCAACAATGATTTATTGAATAATGAATGTGTGTGGATGTTTGAGTGCGAGAGTGGATGTGTTGCTGGAAGACAGGATGCACCAAAGGCGGAGCAGCGCGCCGTGCGGCCAGGCAACCCTAGGACAGAGCAGAGGAGAGATTAGTCACCGAGCCTGACCCGATGGATTAATACTCAGATTGTGGCTTACTTGCAGATGTTCTTGGTGGTGGGCCGCAGGTCTCCTGCCTGGAGGACAGTGCTCCAATGCGCGCTCGGCGCAGCGGGTGAGAGTGTGATGCCAACGGGGGGAGAATCCGCCGCCAGGGAGTCCACCTGTGCACAGGGGAGAAGGACTGGAGAAAAGGTGAGAGGTTGGTTGATTGCTTACGTGGAAAGCGATGATAGAGAGTCTTTGGGAGCGTCGAAGAGAAGGCGAGTGCAGGTAGCACAGTCGTTGATGAGCAGACGGCTCCAGGCCGAAGCTCAGGGCTGAGCGGGCTAAATAGCCCAGGCTTGATAAGGCGTAGGTGTGCTCACAGCTGGAGCGGGAGATGGGCGAGAGCAAGCTGTGACAGTACTCCCCCCCGATCAGCGCCTCCCGGCGCTGGCTTACTTGGGTGCGCCAGATGGAACTCCGTGATGAGGCGTTTGTCCAGCACGAATGATGGACGCACCCAGGACATCCACTCGGGGCCATACCCCTCCCAATCCACCAGGTATTGCAGCCCGCGACCTCGGCGGCGGGAGTCCAAGATGGAAGAGGCCCTCCACACCGGGTCGCTGTCGATGATCACAGGAGGGGGTGGAGCCCTAGGAGGAGGACAGAGAGGATGAGACACCACAGCTTTAATGCGGGAGACATGGAACGTCGGACAGACGCGGAGGGAGGGGGGGGGAGCCAGACTCACAGCCACCGGGTTGATGATTTTCGTGATGAGGAAGGGACCAATGAAACGTCGAGCCAGCTTCTTCCTCTCGGCCTTAAGGTTGGTATCCCGCATGGACAGCCAGACTTGCTGACCCACCTGATAGTGCGGTGCGGCCCTCCTGTGGCGATTAGCAGCCCTGATGTTGCGCTCAGCCGTGCGTAAACGCGCACATCACACCGTCGTCCATATGTGCTGACATTGCCTGAGATGGGCCTGGATGGAAGGCACCGCCACCTCCCCCTCTTCTTCAGGAAACAACGGGGCGTCATACCCAAGCGATGCCCGGAAGGGGGACATCCCGATCGCTGACGACAAGGTGGCGTTGTGCGCATATTCAATCCAGGGCAGATGGGCGCTCCAGGAGGAAGGGTTGGAGGAGGTGACGCAGCATAGTGTGGCCTCCAGTTCCTGGTTCATCCGCTCGCACTGCCCATTGGACTGGGGGTGGTGACCGGAGGACAAACTCACCGTGGCCCCCAAGGCCTTGCAGAAGCACAACCAGACTCTGGACACAAACTGGGGACCCCGGTCAGAGACGATGTCTGCTGGAATCCCATGCAGCCTCACGACGTGTTGGACCAATAGGCCCACCGTTTCCCAAGCCGTAGGAAGACCATGGAGCGGCACGAAGTGGGTGGCCTTGGAGAATCTGCCCACGATCGTCAGGATGGCGGTGAAGGAGTTGGAAGACGGGAGACCGGTAACGAAGTCCAAGGCCACATGGGACCAGGGTCTGCTGGGGGTCGGCAAAGGGTGGAGAAGACCAGCTGGGGGAGAGGAAGACGTCTTGCCAGTCGCGCACTGCGGGCAAGCGCGGACGTAATTGGCAACGTCGCCCCGGAGGCCCTGCCACCAAAAGGACCTGCCACCAAAAGTACCTCTGAAGGAGCTCAATCAGGCGGGAGATCCCAGGGTGACAGGCAAGCTTGGTGGTGTGAGCCCAGTGGATGACATCACTCCGGACAGAAGAAGGAACGAACAGCCTACCCGCTGGTCCGCCGCCCGGGTCGGGTTCGGTTACCTGTGCCCTCCGGACCTTATCCCTGATGGACCAGGAGACGGCGCCCATGACACACGAGGCCGGGAGGATGGTATGGACCCTGTCCTTGGGAGCTTCAGGGGCAAATTGCCTAGACAGAGCGTCCGCCTTATCGTTCTTCAAGCCTGGACGGTAGGTGATCGTGAACCTGAAGCGGCCAAAGAACAGAGACGGCGGGCATTCAGACGCTTGGCTGCCCTCAGGTACTCCAGGTTCTTGTTGTCGGTCCAAACCACGAAAGGCTGAGCAGCCCCCTCGAGCCAGTGACGCCACTCGTGGAGCGTGAGCTTGACTGCCAGGAGCTCTCTGTCGCCGACGTCGTAATTCCTCTCCACAGCCGATAGGCGCCGGGAGAAGAAGGCGCAGGGGCGAATCGCACCGCCCACCGGTGAGCACTGAGACAACACCACCCCCACCCCCGTATCAGAGGCGTCCACTTCCACAAGGCACTGCAGGGCGGGGTCCACCTGGGCCAGGACCCAGGAGGAGGAGAACTCAGTCTTCAGCGCCGCGAAGGCAGCCTCAGCATCCTCAGTCCACTGAAAAGGCACCTTGGGGGAAGTGAGGCGGGTCAGGGGAGAGGCGATGGCGCCGACGTTAGGGACGAAGCGCCGGTAAAAATTGGCGAAGCCGAGGAACTGCTGGACCTGCTTCCTGGACGAGGGGGTGGGCCACTCAACGACCGCCTCGACCTTGGCAGGATCAGGGATGATCTGATTGTGGGAAATAATAAAACCCAGGAAGGAGGTCTTGTCAGCGTAGAATTCGCACTTCTCCGCTTTTACATAGAGTCTGTTCTCCAAAAGGCGCTGGAGGACCTGCCTCACGTGAACCTGGTGCTCCTTCTGTGACCGGGAGAAGATCAAGATATTGTCCAGGTAAACAAAGACGCCCAGGAAATCGCGGAGAACATCATTGATTAGGCGCTGAAAGACGGCCAGCGCGTTTGTGAGCCCAAACAGAATGACAAGATATTCGAAGTGTCCGCTGGGCGTCCGGAACCCCATCTTCCACTCATCGCCCTCCCGGATCCGGACGAGGTGATATGCGCTGTGGAGATCCAGCTTCGTAAACCAGGTGGCCTCCTGCAGAGAATCAAAAGCTGAGTCCATCAATGGCAGCGTATACCTGTCCTTAAAGGGGGCCTGTGGTGGTCGTCTAAACGCATTCAACTTGAAAACATTAGGCAAAGTATTCGTTATTTGGTTAAATAATTATTGCCAGCCATCTACCACCAGAGAAATATACAAATACGACCACCGGCATGGCCAGCCAATGAAAACTATGCGCACAGCCATGACACATGCGGATGTGACGTCACACCTGTAGCATCATCTCACTTTGGCTCAGCAACAATTATTCTTCTGCTTAAAGACATTTTTGTTTCATCCAGGAATAACGTAAAGAAATGGATTTTCTTCCCCCAGGCCACAGCTGAAATCCCCTTTCTTTTGTTAAAACCAGCCTAAGGAATTTCCCCAATGTCCGGCTTCACTTGTATTGCCCCCATAAACATGCAACAGACCTGGCCACACAGACCCACAAATTTCCTTAAATTCTGGGAAACGCTGGATTTAACCAGTGAACTTTAAAAGTGCATTATTACAAACTCAATTCTAAACCTTCATTCTTTTCAGAACTATGAAAATGCAGATGGACTCTGATGTTTTTGATGTGGAAAATCAATATGTGTGAAATGCATTAATCTGTGATTTTATATATATGCATGCTAATGTTTATATGAATGTTTATTCCTGCATGTTGATTTAGAAGCACTGCTTATAATTTATACTAATCACTAAAGTTATCTGAGTTTAATACATAAAGGGAAATATTATCTTCCAGTATGTATCAAAGTTTTGCCTCTAAAACCATGTGACTCCAACAGCCAATCTCTGCATGACAACTCTTCATTCCAAAGCGCTCCCAAACAATAGACTGTTTGTTCATTGGACTAAAAGTTCATCGAGCCCGCCCACGAAGGACGCTCATTGGCTGAGATTCCGGTCAGGCCAGAAACCCGCGAAACTCAACAGAGCTTATATAAAGGAGAGAGACTCCGGCTTCAGCCTCTTTTTCGTCAGACCTCTTCTGCTCCGGACACTCTTGGCAGATCCTCTGTCCGGCTCGCCTCCCCCTCTTTTTCCCCGGATTTCTTTCCGGCTACTCGCTTTTTTCTGATCTCCTCCATTGTCTACACACAGCAAGGAAGAACAAAGGACTTCGACCATGTGTCGCTTTTCTGAACACAGAGCAGATAACTCGTAATTTATGTAACTTTGTATTTTCTTTTTCTCTTAAATGCCTAGGAATTCCTATTTCTTTGAGCTCAATTCTTAATCGGAGTTAAACTCCAATTTTTATTCATCACTTTTTCTTTGTTAAACTTTCTGTAAAACCACCGTTTGTTTGATTTTAATGTAAACTTAATCTTGACTTTATTTTATAATATTTTTCTTGACCAAGCACCCACCAGAAGCTACTATTTTTATCTAAAGTCCGAAAGTTTTCTTTTCTAATTTGAAATCGGATTAGATATCTTCTAATTATTATCGAAGACCTCTGCAGCGGCTTGTCTACCAGGAAGAAAAGAAGCAGCTCCCACATCGCGCTGAAGAAACATCACCATCTGGCTCCGAGCCCAGTTGCAACTCTGGGTCATACAGCCCAGAATCCAGCCTCCTTCGACCGCTTGAATTTAAAGGTCGAACTGTGGACCCTGAAATATCTGCGGGCAGATATTTCCCCTAACATCCACGAAATCTTGGGCTGAGGACGACGACAGAACCATCGTCGACCGAGAATGACGTGAGCTGCAAACTTTAATTCCACTGCTGAATTAACGTCTGAGGTTCGGTAATAATTTGTATATCTAATCAGATGCAAATTAAGAAGCCCTTAACATAACTCTTCTTTTCATTAAAATTCCGTTTTTATTTTCTTAAGATTAATTTAGGACTTTTTCATAATTAATAAACTTTCTCCATAAATTTGCATTGTTTTTAATAATCTGTTAACTCAAACTGATAGAAATTCGTTTCTCAGTTTAACCCTGGTTCCGAAAATATTGACCTTGTTAATCTATCATTTACAAGATTGATTTTATGATTAATGAAATTACTACCATGTCTGTTAATCATTTCGTTTAATAAATATTTAAAAATGAGAGAAGTTGTTGGAAATTTAGTTCATTCTGAGTCTGTTTCAAGCCCAGGTATCGAATTCACGGAAAATTTTTGAGACTGATTATTGATTAATTTATTGAGTGACCGCAGTACAGGAGAACAAGTACTGGCCCTAACCACCTTCATTGAAAATGGCTTCGAGAGCAGACTGAAGACAGGGGCTGTGTTTCTCGATCTTACAGCCGCCTATGATACGGTCTGGCACAAAGGCCTCCTCCTGAAATTTATAAAGGCGATCCCTGCTTGGGCAACAGCAATTATAAAAACCCTGCTGACCAACAGAAGGTTCAGAGTCCACCTCAGTCAGAACACAAGTGCATGGAGAATGCAGAAAAACGGACTCCCACAAGGCTCAGTTCTAGCTCCAACTCTGTTCAACCTCTACATAAACGACCTGCCTACTACAAAATCCCGCAAATTCATCTATGCAGACGACATCTGTTTGGCATTCCAAGCACCAGACTTTGAACCACTGGAACGGGTGCTCACGGAAGATCTTGCTAAACTGGACCAGTTCTGCAAAATCTGACGCCTAAAACCAAGCCCAGCAAAAACCGTCTCCAGTGTATTTCATCTCCACAATGCAAAAGCTGCCAGAGAACTAAACATCCACCTGAGCGGACTCAAGCTTAAGCATGCCCCAAATCCAACTTATCTTGGAGTGACCCTTGATAGGACCTTATCCTTCAAGGAACATCTAAAGGGGACGGCTGCTAAGGTGAAAGTACGAAACAACCTGCTCTGTAAGCTCGCTGGTGCAAAATGGGGGGCGGCAGTCTCCACCCTGCGCACCTCAGCACTGGCCCTTTCATACTCTGTAGCAGAATATTGTGCCCCTGTCTGGTCCAGGTCATCTTACACACACCATGTAGACACCCAGCTCAACTCAACCATGAGAACTGTAACTGGAACAATCCGCTCAACACCACTCCCCTGGCTCTCTGTACTGTCAAACATAGCCCCTCCACTCATCCGGCGAGCAGCATTAACTCAAAGGATGCTCCAAAAAGTTAAAGATTTTCCTCACTTACCAATCCATGCAGATATCTACACCCCACCCACTGCCCGACTTTCATCCAGTCGGCCGATTTGGAAAAACCCTCCCCCAGCTGACTTTACCATCCAGACAGCTTGGCAAGAGGAATGGGAGACCAAGGAGGTCCCAAACAAACAGCTGGTGATAAACCCCAACCAACAGGTCCCGGGCACCAACCTCCCAAGGAGACAGTGGTCTACACTCAATCGCTTCAGGACTGGACATGGCCCCTGCTTGGCCAGCCTTCACAGATGGGGCAGTAGCCCTAGCCCACTGTGCGCATGTGGAGAGGAGCAAACTATGGAACACATCATAGAGGCTTGCCCGCTCCAAAGACTGGAAGGAGGATTACACACCCTCCATACAGCAAACCAGGAGGCAACTGCTTGGCTTAAGGACTTTGCATTCGCTAAATAAATTGAGTGATCAAACAGGTATAAAGTGAAATTAAAGATCAAATTGCTTCTTAAAGATAGAAGCTGGTGCCCCTTACGAGTGTTAACTTTTCTGATGTATATGAAATGAAATTTGAGCTCAGATTCCAATACATCAATATAAATTAAATAATTCATACCTGATCATATTTATTATTTATTAAATATTCCCATTTTCCGTTACACACCGTTGCTACTGAAAAGTCAATACTGAGCCTGTACCAGCGACTAGGGTGCTTTTGTCAGTGTTTTTGTTCTATTATGGCTGAATTGTCGGACTCTGAGGAAGAATTCCGGCAACATGGCTACAGGTTTGAGCCAGAAAGGTCTTCTGAGGGTGAAAGTGACGAAGTGGTCCTCACACACAATGGAATTTCGTCTGAAAGGAAACGTCTGTGCCCTGTTCCGAGATTGCACAACCACTTTTCCACAACGATCTTCCGACAAGGTGTGTTGGGTTTGGGTACACAAAAGAAGTGTTTATCTTTGTTTTTTCGCTTATTATTGAGACATCCAAAGGCTTTACATTCCGCCATGTTGCGATATCCATATCGCATTGTATGTTTTTGTTGTTACAAGAGCGCCAAGTGCCTGCTGATCTGTATATACTTTTATTTAATTATTTATTTTCTCCTCGTTTTAGTTTTGCATTTAATATGAACCCTGAGTTTGAAATAAACGTTTGAATTTGAATTTGAATATCCTGAAAGCCACTGCTCATCCGGGAACTCCAGGCTCAGCCAATATTGATCCAGATCGCGGTATTCACGCTATTACGTCACAGGAAGCGTCCTGGCAGGCCATGTAGCCGCCAGTATGGCTGCGCGCATGTTTTGCTGACATAGCTGAACCAGCTCATCAGCAATGGATTTATATCGCATTGCTTTGAACTTGAACTTGAACTTAAACTTGAACTAGAACGTGAGACAGGGGCTCAATATAATATCTTTTTTTTCACGACAACCACAGGTCCCCTTTAACTGTAATGTCATTCAGCGCCGGGTAGTCGATGCATGACCGGAGTGACCCATCCTTCTTGGCAACGAAGAAGAAGCCAGCGCCGACAGGAGACGAAGGAGGCCGAATGATGCCGGAGCTAAGCGATTCCTTGATATAGGAGTCCATGACTGTGGAATCCGTGGGCTGCACGGTGGCGCAGTGGTTAGCACTGCGGCAGCACAGTTTACCCTTGGCCGGGGGATCGTGGGGATCGTGGGATCGTGGGTTCGATCCCAGCCCCCGACCAACAGTGATCTGTGTGGAGTTTGCATGTTCTCCTCGTGTTTGCGTGGGTTTACTCCGGGATTTCTCCGGTTTCCTCCCACAGGCTAAAAACATGCAGGTTAGGTTAACTGGAGACTCTAAAGTGGCCCTAGGTGTGAATGTGTGTGTGAATGGTTAAGGGATAGCGCCGTATCGTGGCTGCTTCATCCATCCAGGTGGTGGATGACCCTCAATTTCCCCTCTGGGGATCAATAAAGTATACTAAATCTAAAAAAAAAACTAAAAAAAATGACTTCGCGCTCCGGTGCTGACGGGTTGTACAAGCGACTGGAAGGCAAGGGCACCCCCGGAGGGAGGTTGATGGCACAGTCATAGGGGCGGTGGGGGGGAAGAGACAGCACTTTAGACTTGCTGAAAACTATACCAAGGTCATGAAACTCCGGAGGGACTAAGGAGAGGTCCGGAGGAGGCACGTTGGAGGAAGGAGGAGGGAGTGACGGGGCACAAGCGGCGGACTGGAGGCAGGCGCCCAGACAGAAGGTGCTCCAAGAGAGGTCGCTCCCCGACTGCCAATCAAAGGTTGGGCCGTGCAGGCATAGCCAGGGGTAGCCCAGAATGACCGAAGCGGCCGAGATGGGCAGCACATAGAAGCTAAGGTCCTCCCGGTGATTGCCGGAAATAATGACCGGGACTGGGGCTGTCCGGTGAGTAACCCGCTCCAGGGGAGTGGCAGCGAGGGAGACCAGATTCAAAGGGGCCGGCAGAGGGAGGCAGGGGATGCCCAGACAGGTTGCCAGGCCCTTGGAAATGAAACTCTGCTCCGCCCCCGAGTCCACCAGTGTGTGAGTGAGATGTTCAGTGGAATTGTGACAGAATCGAATTGGCAGCATGCACTTGGATAGGGGGTTAGGCTGGGATGCGTCCGCGAGGCCCCCTATAGTGACTCGCAGACTCCCCCTTTTGGCCTTACCGGGCAGGATTTCAAGGCATGCTGGTCATCTCTGCAATACATGCAGAGCCCCAGCTCCCTATGGCGCTGTTTCTCTGCTTATGGGAGCTTTGCCTGGCCAATCAGCATCGCCTCCGGGTCGTCGGCGGACTCAGGCGCGGGCAACGCCAGGGGGCAATGTTGAGAGGAGCGGGGAGGAGCACCGCTTGAGTGGCTGGAGGACCTCCGCTCGGCGGCCCGCTCTCTCAACCTGTTGTCCAGGCTGATGTGAGGGAGATCAGCTCGGAGAGCCACTCCGGCAGATCCTCGCAGGCCAATTCGTCCCGAAGGCTGGCGCTCAGGCTACGGATGAAAATGCTGCAGAGGGCAGCATCTCCCCATCCAACTTCCGCTGCCACAACCCGGAAGTCGACAGCATAGTTGGCGGCTGACCGGCTACCCTGGCGAAGGTTTAGCAACCGGGTTGTTAGCACGTTGTCACGGTCCGAATGGTCAAGCACCTCGTTAAAGTCTCGGACGAATTGGGCATAACTTAGGTTAGCGTAGCTGGGTCGCGCCATTACGGCGTAGGCCCAGGCTAACGCTCGCCCTTCTAAGAGGTTGGCGATGTAACCAATTCGGCTGTGATCCATCGGGAAGTCCCCGGGGACACGCTGGAACACCGACTCACATTGGAGAAGGAACCCACGCGCCTCACCGAGCTTGCCGCCGAAGCGCGTGGGCGTAGGGAAGGAGTGAGCCGGGCTGGTGCCCCCGGGTTAGCCTGGCCAGTGGGAGGAGGGGCGAGAGCAAGCCCACCCTGAGGACCCGGAGGAAAAACCTGCGGGGGATCCAGACGATCCAACCGGCGGGTGATTACGGTGAGCTGGTTCAATATCACCTGTTGCTGATGTATTACCTGATCGACTCGAGCCTCTAAGTTGGTAAACCGGTGTGCGAGCCTGCTGTCCGCTGGGTCGCGCTGCTGGAGCCGTACTGACATGAGTTCAGACCCAGGGAACACGCACACAGGCTCGAGTCAATTGCAACAATGATTTATTGAATAATGAATGTGCGTGGATGTGTGAGTACGAGAGTGGATGTATTGCTGGAAGACAGGATGCACCGAAGGTGGAGCAGCGCGGTGTGCAGCCAGGCAACCCTAGGGCAGAACAGAGGAGAGATTAGTCGCCGAGCCTGACCCGATGGATTAATACTCAGATTGTGGCTTACTTGCAGATGTTCTTGGTGGTGGGCCGCAGGTCTTCTGCCTGGAGGACAGTGCTCCAATGCACGCTCGGCACAGCAGGTGAGAATGTGATGCCAACAGGGGGAGAATCCGTGGCCAGGGAGTCCACCTGTGCACAGAGGAGAAGGACTGGAGAAAAGGTGAGAGGTTGGTTGATTGCTTACGTGGAAAGTGATGGTAGAGAGTCTTTGGGAGCGTCGAAGAGAAGGCGAGTGCAGGTAGCACGGTCGTTGATGAGCAGACGGCTCCAGGCTGAAGCTCAGGGCTGAGCGGGCTAAATAGCCCGGGCTTGATGAGGCGCAGGTGTGCTCACAGCTAGAGTGGGAGATGGGCGAGAGCGAGCTGTGACATATATAAATATATAAACACACACAGTGCGGAGCCTTGTAGCTAGATGGAATAAATATGTAAATATATAAACACACACAGTGCGGAGCATTGTAGCTAGATGGAATGAATATGTAAATATGTAAACACACAGTGCGGAGCATTGTAGCTAGATGGACTGAAACAGCATAACTGTCTACTCAGTTATCCTACATGATATGATTATGTACCCATACATATTGTCACCATCCGTAGCTACCGGTATTTTCCTAGTTGTATACCGGAGGGGACCATTGTGTAAGTCTATTGCGTCTTTTGCATTCAATACTATTAGGTTGTCAAGTCTTTTTGCTATCTCTGCGAGCAGCCCTGCTTAGGTTGTACAGTCTGACAGCCGTAGGTAGGAAGGACCTGCGGAACCTCTCGGTTGTGCACCTAGGATGATGTAGTCTGCTGCTAAATGAGCTCCTCAGTGCATTCAGTGTGTCCTGCATAGGGTGGAACTCGGACTCCAGCATAGATGACAGTTTAGCCACCATCCTTCTCTCTCCCATTTCCTCCACTGGGTCAAGGCGCTGCCCCAGGACAGAGCTAGCTTTCTTGATCATTTTGTTCAGTCTCTTCCTATCGGCTGCTGTAATGCCACTGCCCCAGCAGACCACTCCAAAAGTGATGGCTGATGCCACCGCCGTGTCATAGAATGTCTTCAGCAGCTCCCCTTGTACACCAAAAGACCTGAGTCTCCTCAGTAGGAACAGCCTGCGCTGTCCCTTCTTGTAGAGTGCGTCAGTATTGTGTGACCAGTCTAGTTTATTGTTCAGATGAACACCCAGGTACTTGTAGGATGTCACCGTCTCGATGTCTGTTCCCTGTATATTTACTGGTGCTGTGAGGGGTTGTCCTTGCCTGCGGCAGTCCACACCAGCTCCTTAGTTTTCCTCACGTTGATCTGGAGGCAGTTCCGATGGCACCAGTCCACAAAGTCCTGGATAAGTCCTCTGTACTCAGCTTCATCTCCATTGGAGATGAGGCCAACGATCGCAGAGTCATCAGAGAACTTCTGTAGATGGCAGTGTGTTGTGTTGTGTGAGAAGTCCGCAGTATAAAGGGTGAACAGGAAGGGAGCCAAAACCGTTCCCTGGGGGGCCCCCGTGCTACCGATGATCGTGTCGGACACACAGTCCCGGGTTCTCACAAACTGTGGCCAGTTTGTGAGGTAGTACAGGATCCATGATGACAGGCACTGGTCCACCCCTGCGCACAGCAGCTTGTCCTTCAGGATCATCGGTTGGATGGTGTTGAAAGCACTGGAGAAGTCAAAGAACATGATCCTCACCGCATTCCCGGGCTTCTCCAGGTGGGACAGAGAACGGTGAAGGAAGAAGATGACTGCATCCTCCACCCCAATGCCATGCTGGTAGGTGAACTGGAGTGGATCCATCACTGGTCCCACCAGGGGGTGGAGGTGAGCAAGGAGCAGTCTCTCCAGGGTCTTCATCATGTGGGACGTCAGGGCCACTGGTCTGTAGCTGTTCAGATCTTTGGGGTGGGAAGTCTTTGGTACAGGTACCACGCAAGATGTTTTCCACAACTGTGGTACCCTCCCCAGCTTCAGGTTCAGGTTGAAGATGTACTCCACAATCCCACACAGCTGGTCTGCACAGGACTTGAGGAGCTTTGCACTGATGCCATCCGGTCCCAACACCTTCCTCACCTTGATCTTCCTCAGCTCCGTCCTCACCTGGGTCTTAGTGAGGGTCAGGTTGGGGGGCTGTGTGTTGGGAGTGGGGGGTGATGGTGGAGTGGGGAGTGGGCAGCAGGACTTGATGTCTTCAGAGGCAGCAGTGGTTGTTGTGCAGTCGGGGGGGAGGGTGGTTGGTCAAACCTATTGAAAAACAGATTCAGATTGTTTGCCCACTCCCTGCCCCCCGTGGCCTGGGGGGAGGTACTCTGGAGCTTCTTCCTGAAGCTGTCCTTGCCTTCTCTGATCTTTCTCCTCAGCTCCCTCTGTACGGACTTCAGCATCTCCCTGTTCCCCAACCTGAAGATCTTCTTCTTCTCTCTCAGAAGTGTTTTTATCTCAGGGTTGATCCAGGGTTTGTTGTTTGAACAACACCGTATGGTCTTGGTGGGTACAGTGTTGTCCACACAGAAGCTGATGTAGTCCGTGATGGTGTGAGTGAGGCCATCAATGTCCTCACCATGTGGATCACAGAGCTGCTCCCAGGCAGTGGTTTCAAAACAGTCCTTTACAGCTACGCCTTAGCCTGGTGCCACTGGGGGTGCAGCTATGCCTCAGCCTGGGGCCACTGAGGATGCAGCTACTGAGCCTTAGTCTGGGGTCACCGTGGATGCTACGTTGGCCCAGCCGGGGTCCACCACAGGTGCTACTGAGGTCTGGCCTGGGGTCCACGTGGGTGCTGCAGATTCATCGCTGCTAGACGTCATCGGGGCTTCTCTCCTCTCTACACCACCAGACGCCATTGGGGTTCTCTTGCTTCGGTCCGGCTTCCTGCCACTGAGCCTCCCGGTGGGAAAGCCACCTCCCAGTTCACCCCTCCAGTCCTGGTGGCTCAAGGACGCTGGCCGACCGCCCGAGCCTTTTGGATTACTAAGGTGGTTTTGGGACTCTGGTAGGCCACCGGATGATCTCTTTCCTTCTCACTGGGGCCTCTGGCGACCGGGTAGACCGCCCGATCTTTTCTCCCCGATTGTCAGGTGGAGCCAGGACTTTGGAAGGCCACCTGAATTGTCTTTGTTTATTATGTATGTTCTTGTTTTCTTTGTGTCCTGCTCATTAGTATATGGTTTGGGTCTTGAGTTGTTTCCATGTTTGTGTCTCTCCTTCCAAGCCTGGATTCTCCCTCTGCCCTCCCAAGGCTGGTTTTGGTGGTTTTCTGGTTGGGGGGGGGGGGGTGCCGTTTTTCTCCCTTGATGGTTCGGTGGGATGCCTGGAATCCATCCCATAAAGGGGGGGCACTGTAGTGATCCTGAGCGGGGGTCTGTCCCGTGCTCGAGTCACTTATTATTTTCCACATTTTCTGTCTTTATATTCTGTCTTATTAGGGGGGATTATTTGTGCTTTTATTTTGACAGTGCTGTGGCAGGACTTGCTGCTGTCAAACCTGCTCATGGCCTGTCACTGCTGTGTGTATTTATTAATTGCTTTAACTCCACACCTTTTTGTAGTTTGAGTTCTGTGTTCTATTTAAGATCACGAGCGGGGTTCATTCCTCGCTGCGACCTTGCCCTACTGAGGCTGGAATCCCTAACCCTGATTCCAGCCCTCTCCTCAGCATAAGGTTTCGCCCTCTTTCTCTCTCTGTCTCTCTCTCTCTCTCTCTCTCTCTCTCTCTCTATACAGTATATATATATATATATATATATATATATATATATATATATATATATATATACTGTATATATATATAGATAGATAGATAGATAGATAGATAGATAGATAGATAGATAGATATACACACACAGTGGGGCAAAAAAGTATATAGTCAGCCACCAATTGTGCAAGTTCTCCCACTTAAAAGATGAGAGAGGTCTCCAATATTCATCATAGGTATACCTCAACTATGAAAGACAGAATGAGAAAAAAAAAATCCAGAAAATCACATTGTCTGATTTTTAAAGAATTTACTTGCAAATTATGGTGGAAAATAAGTATTTTGTCACCTACAAACAAGCAAGATTTCTGGCTTTCACAGACCTGTAACTTCTTCTTTAAGAGGCTCCTCTGTCCTCCACTCGTTACCTGTATTAATGGCACCTGTTTGAGCCCATTATCAGTATAAAAGACACCAGTCCACAACCTCAAACAGTCAGACTCCAAACTCCACTATGGCCAAGATCAAAGAGCTGTCAAAGGATGCCAGAAACAAAATTGTAGACCTGCACCTGGCTGGGAAGACTGAATCTGCAATAGGTAAGCAGCTTGGTGTGAAAAAATCAACTGTGGGAGCAATTATTAGAAAATAGAAGACATACAAGACCACCGATAATCTCCCTCGATCTGGGGCTCCACGCAAGATCTCACCCTGTGGGGTCAAAATGATCACGAGAACGGTGAGCAAAAACCCCAGAACCACACAGGGGGACCTAGTGAATGACCGGCAGAGAGCTGGGACCAAAGTAACAAAGGCTACCATCAGTAACACACTACGCCGCCAGGGACTCAAATCCTGCAGTGCCAGACGTGTCCCCCTGCTTAAGCCAGTACATGTCCAGGCCCATCTGAAGTTTGCTAGAGAGCATTTGGATGATCCAGAAGAGGACTGGGAGAATGTCATATGGTCAGATGAAACCAAAATAGAACTTTTTGGTAAAAACTCAACTTGTCGTGTTTGGAGGAGAAAGAACGCCATACCTACTGTGAAGCATGGGGGTGGAAACATCGTGCTTTGGGGCTGTTTTTCTGCAAAGGGACCAGGACAACTGATCCGTGTAAAGGAAAGAATGAATGGGGCCATGTATCATGAGATTTTGAGTGAAAACCTCCTTCCATCAGCAAGGACATTGAAGATGAAACGTGGCTGGGTCTTTCAGCATGACAATGATCCCAAACATACCGCCTGGGCAACAAAGGAGTGGCTTCGTAGGAAGCATTTCAAAGTCCCAGAGTGGCCTAGCCAGTCTCCAGATCTCAACCCCATAGAAAATCTTTAGAGGGAGTTGAAAGTTCGTGTTGCCCAGCGACAGCCCCAAAACATCACTGCTCTAGAGGAGATCTGCATGGAGGAATGGGCCAAAATACCAGCAACAGTGTGTGAAAACCTTGTGAAGACTTACAGAAAACGTTTGACCTCTGTCATTGCCAACAAAGGGTATATAACAAAGTATTGAGATGAACTTTTGTCATTGACCAAATACTTATTTTTCACCATAATTTGCAAATAAATTCTTTAAAAATCAGACAATGTGATTTTCTGGATTTTTTTTTTCTCATTTTGTCTCTCATAGTTGAGGTATACCTATGATGAAAATTGGAGACCTCTCTCGTCTTTTAAGTGGGAGAACTTGCACAATTGGTGGCTGACTAAATACTTTTTTACCCCACTGTATATAAGTGATTGTGTTGATTCTTTGTTCAGTTATTTCACCCGTCGAAGTCTTGTGTTTAATTGTTGTGTTTTGCCCCTTGTGGCACGTTCTTTTGTTCATTTTCATTAATAAATTAGCAAACTCACTGCTGGCGTTTGGTGCCTCATTTATGCACTGCAAGGGGCAAACATAACAGATTTATTCAACGTGTTCTGAAGTTACTTGACTGGGAACTTGCCTGTTCGTCAGGTACCCTTCAGCTGCCGGTCTCCAGAGGTACCTGCGGATCATGCCATCAATCAAGGCCATTTCCAAGTGCGATTTATGCAGTATATATCCATGCAGATTTTGTGCCCTTTATCAACTCGGATCTCGACCCACTAAGCATGTTTACTCGTCCATGGTAAACACATTACTCTTCTGCGGTAAAGCCGAAATCAACAAGTATACGTCACTTCCAGCCGGCAATGGCTGCTCACCGTTGGTTTTGACCGAGCAGTTTTCATGGGATAAATTTATTCAGTATACTGACTGTAGGGGGTTATTTTTTATAGAATAGACACATTTTTGGTTCATAAGTAATACCTAAAGCAGGATTAATGTTGTTATAATGACAAATATAAGTTTCCCTTAAAATCACAAAACACTCACCATCTTCCCTGTGAGCAGCCATTAGGTCAGAGACCTTCTGGTATGCCTTTTCATTTCGGGTCGCTCCGTCGATGGGGCTGAAAAGTTCATATGCTGAAAAGTTCATAGTGGTCAAATTTGACAAAATGTTGTTTAGCTTTCAACCGCAGGGATCCAAGTGCTGCAACACCGATGGGAGAATTTTGTTGACCGATGGGGAGACTGTTGAAAAATAAACAGTGTGTGGTCAAATTTGACCACTATGAACTTTTCAGCCTATAACACTACTACCACCACTAATAATAATAATAATAATAGTGCAGCACGAACTGAGAGAGATGCTGAGGAGGTGTAAAGACAATTACAGGAGGAAGTTGGAGGATAAACTCAGGCAAAACAATGCTAAGGATGTCTGAACGAGAATGAAACAAATCACTGGGTGTAAGGGGAGAAACAGACAAACATCGGGGAGCCTTGAGAGAGCTAATGAGCTGAATCTGTTTTTTAATAGGTTCAACTCACTGTCTGTCACCCCCGGCTCCCCCACGCCCCCACCCTCCTGTGCATCACCTCTCTCCATCTCCCCTCTCACCCCCCTCCCCCTCCTCTGGGGACACCAGCCCCCCCCCCCCCACACACACACACACATCACTGTGACTACAGACCAGGTTAAGAAACAGTTGGAGAGTCTGTCAACGGAAGGCTGCAGGCCCTGGTGGCATGTCCGCCAGGATCCTGAGGACCTGTCCCAACCACCTAGCTCTGGTACTGAAACACCTGTACAACCTGAGTCTGGAGAGAATACTGGTGCTGTGGAAGATGTCCTTCCTGGTTCATGTCCCCAAGAAGTCATCTCCATCTGACCTGAATGACTATCAACCAGTTGCCCTCACATCCCATGTGATGAAGGATGAAGGTCCTTGAGAGACTGGTCTTAGCCCAGCTGAGGCCACAGGTGAAGACATGGCTGGACCCTCTGCAGTTTGCAGCCCCATTTAGGAGTTGAAGACACTGTCATCTACCTGCTGCAATGAGCCCATCTGCACCTGGATGGCGGAGGAGACACTGTGAGAATCACATTCTTTGATTTCTCCAGTGCCTTTAACACCATCCAGGTACTGCTGCTGGGTGAGAAGCTGCGAGTGATGGGGGTCGACAGCAATGTGATCTCCTGGATTACTGACTACCTGACAGGTAGGCCACTGTTTGTCCGGCTGAGCAGTATCTTGTCTGACATGGTGGTTAGTGACAAGGGAGCTCCACAGGGGACTGTGGAATTCTACTGCCTCTTAGATCATTTTTTCAAGATGTTTATGGGAGCCTTACCTGAAGACTTGTGGATTATTATTTATCTGGCCCAGCCCTTCTGCCACACCGCCATGCTCAGTGACCTCATGCAGCCTGAGTGTCTTTGAGCAGATACTTCACCATATACTGTACACAGCCACTGTTCTCAGAATACTGTCTCGCAATAAACCATCTCAAGAAATTATATTCCAGCAGCAATGAGCTTCTTATCTTCCACATCTTTTATCTCAGCTACTGTTCTGTTTCCTCATCACTCACAGGTGTTGTAGAGGTCCCTCTACCCAGAACCTGTCTGCACTGAACTTTGATTTCTGCTCAATGGCTGAACAACAGTTGTCTGGTTGTTCAGACAATCTTGCAAGGTTCCTGAGGTCCATGATCTATGGAAATCTATGGAGTGGTCCTGTGCTGGAGTCTCCCAACTGTAGCTTCATCCATCTTTTCTCCAGCTCCGCCATTAGCATTTGCTCGTTTCCTTCATTTACCACTCTAGCTCCACACACCAACATGTTTGCCTTTATGTAGTGTTGTAGTCAAGACCACACCAAGACCAGGCTGAGTCCAGAGTGAAATGAGACCAAGAACAAGACCAAGACTTTAAGGTGCTGAGACCTTGTGAAAATCAGGGCATACTCCACACACTGTGGTGCTGATCTTTGCTTGTCTTTGTCCTGTTATTGACTGCATCCAGACCACTTCAGTTCTTGGTCTTGGTAAATTCTGACCTCAGTTAGGGCATGTTGTGGTCTTGACAACAATGCAACCTGTTTTTGAGTCAGTTCCTGTCTCCAGAACCTTTCTATCACCTTCATAAGCTTCCAATCGCTCTTCTCCTGCTGGCCTCCATCACTGATCAACACACTCCCTGTCAGTACCAGTGCCTTGATTGCTGAGCAACCATTATGAGGCCTTTTCCATTAGCGCGACACGGGACGGCTCAGCACGCTTTGTACGCTTTTCCACAAGCCCCAACACGGTTTAACAGCCGCGATTCTCAGCCCCGCTCCGGGGCAGGGCACAGCAGTGCTGAGCTGTGCCGTGTTGTGACGTTAACTGACTGGTCGCCGCTGATTGGTCAGGTCGTAACCGGCGCTGATTGGTCAGGTTGTAACCGCCCCTCTCCTCCTCCTCATCTACCAAATCTTCACGACCTTCTCAATAAAGTTTTTGAAAAAAAAAAAAAAAAAAGAATCTTCACGACCGCCTTTACTCAGCACGCAACCACTGTTGGCGGTTCCTTTTCAGTGTATTGCTGTGCTATTTTCATTTATTCTCTATCAAAAATGGCTTCGCGTAATAAGGGTGTTCCATAGACCAATAAGGAGGTGCAGTGTCTGCTCACTGCATTGTCAGACGAACATATCCAGCGCGAGTTAGACGGAGCCGCCCGGAATGAAAAAATATACCGGGAGGTCTCGACATCGGAGTCCTTTAACGGTGAGTTTTAATTTTTTTTTATTATGCGTTTTTTCGCAAATATATTCGGTAAGACGCTCAGTTTATTTATGCAATAAAAAAGCTGTTCATTTGTGGATGGATCGCTGCTTTATTGCAGCACACTGCGGACTAAAGCTTTTATTGTAATTATTCATGTGAACAATACGCTGAAATAAGCTTATGTATTCTTGTTAAAAACTATTGTCTTTTCTGTATATATTGCACTTTCGTGCTGTATTTTATTGTGTGCATTTTCCTTGTAGAATCATCCCACGCGTCCGCCGCGACAGCCCGCACGGATTATTCAACCGAGCCTTCCTGACCCACAGCTGGCAGAGACGGCTTCATTCTACCGAGCCTCAGCACTCAGTGGTTGGCGTGTATAAAATGTCGATTAACCTTCATGTTGTGTTGCAAAGTTTTTTTTTTATTTTAATATTTTGTATATAATAAAATGGAATTGTTTTGGAAAGTGTGGTTTGTCTGTTATAACACTGAATTATAAAACAGTATAATTACATAGAAATTCCATTGCCTAGTCTGATCAAAATGATGCTGAGGGTCAACCATTGTAAAGGTAATGTAATTTTTAACTAGACCAAAAAAGAAATCTTTTTGTAAGCTTTCTGTTCTTTTTATTGAAATATCATAAAAAATTAGCACCAAGTCAAAGGTACAAGTATATGTAAATTGAATGTTCTATCGGCATTCCAAATTCAGAGATTTACAATACTTTAGAAGGAGTGTAGCATCATCTAAACGGAAAATAATAATACTGTTGTTCCAAACGTTGACCTGAAGGTGAAAAACATGAATTTTTTTAATTCAGTACATCCAAAATGCCCTAGGATGTGGTGTTGGACAGTGTGCCACCGTCTCATTATTTAATACGAATAAAAACAAGTTTCAGCTCATTATTTCTAGGTCATTTGGCAGTTAATTCAAAACAAAAGTGACTTGTGTTGTTGCAGCACAACAACACAAGTAAATTAATTATGAGATAAAATTAATTGTGAGATAAAACCACAGAGCGAGCAAGGCAATAATCCTTGGATCCTCCATTTTTTGTCTCGTGTAAATAAGGACTCAGTCCGGTGCGTAACGTCACGGGAGTGTGGCCCCGCCTCGCTGAGAATCTGCTGCTGCCCCGCTTCTAAAACCTCCTAACACAAACCATCACAGCACAAGCACAACACCGTGCTAATGGAGACAGAAGCATTCCGAGCCGTACTGAAATGAATCGAGCCGTACCGAGGTGTGCTGGGCTAGTGGAAAACAGGCTTATGTGTGGTCCCACTAGACTCACCCTTCAGTCCTGCCTCTGGATGACTGTTCACATAAATTGTTGTAATTTAGGACACAGATGGACCTATTTTGTACATGATTTAAAAATAAAAAAGGATTTGGTAAAAATGAGAAAAGTCCGTGATGTAGATTCTTGATGTCATGTAATTTAATTTCTAGATCTTAACCTGATTTTTTTTTTTTTTTCAGGCTGAAGATGACTCAAACAAACTCCACTATTCTAAGGTGATCTTACCTTGGAGGATGTCCAGCTCTTCCAACACCCTCTATGGTAACATCAGTGAAGCTGTGTACGCTGAGCCTTTGGTAGATGGGAACTCTGACACCAACCACGCCAACAATGTTACAGTGTACTCTACTGTCACTTCTGCTTAGCTTCTGTTAAAGCTATTTTAATGTCTAAAAAGCAGCTGTTTTATTAAATGTGTAAATAAAAACTGCACCTGTGCAATTTGAGGAAATGGTGGAGAGGTTTTGTAGACTGAAACCAAGGAGATTTTACAGAAAATAAAAATCTGTGAAAGTCAGAAAATCGTCAGTGTGTCGGTGGCTTTAGTTTTGTTGTTTCTCTGTTATTTTTGGATTGTCAGTTTCTCCGTTTCAAGCTTAACAATTTTTTTTTTTGTTTACCAATAAAATATTTAGTAACTGTCATAATTTCTCTGCAAGTTTCCTTCTGGTCTGAACCTTTATTCTCGGCTGCCTCCAGCCAGAAACTTAAAGGATTAAAGCAGTTCTGTGTGCTTCACGTGTTTAATTTAATCTAATACTAGTGCATGCCCGTAGAAAGCAAGTATTCCTGTCTGTAACGGGTATCCCAATAAGCCTTTAAAGGCCCAATTGTAGGCTGTGTTTGAAAGTGGAATACAAAGAGGTGTAGCCTATATGTAGGCAATCATATGTTGGACTTTGACAAATATAAAAGGGAGTAAATGGCACTAAGATTTAATTGATTGTGTGAACATTA
Source organism: Pholidichthys leucotaenia (assembly GCA_020510985.1). Classification (NCBI taxonomy): domain Eukaryota; kingdom Metazoa; phylum Chordata; class Actinopteri; order Cichliformes; family Pholidichthyidae; genus Pholidichthys; species Pholidichthys leucotaenia. Next base: position 191,297,413 of record CM035843.1, on the reverse strand, counting down.
ATTACAGAATACCTAAATATTTAAAATGAATGGGACATCCAATATGAGCGACTCTTTCAGATCCCTTGTTTATTTGTTTATTTGATCCCCCGCGTGCACTTGGTGTTCTTCTTGCTGAATTATCCATTAGACCTACGCAATCATGGCAACTTTATGGCATAATGTTTTTAAGCATTAAACCTTAAGTCTATCTTTTGTCACTATTTGCACTACAGGTAGCATTACTGTACATGGCCTGCTGCTTTCGTTGTTTTTCCTTTTGTTTTTTTATATTGAGTACACCACTGAAGAGAGAGAGAAATGCCATTTCTGGCTTTCAAACAGAGTCCCGGAGAGCAGCTACAGACCCACTCAACACACCGGGCAGACAGAACAGGAGATTCTGGTAAGATGAGGGGAGGGTGTGTGTGTGTGTGTGTGTGTGTGTGTGTGTGTGTGTGTGTGTGTGTGTGTGTGTGTGTGTGTGCGTGCGTGCGTGCGTGCGTGTGTGTGTGTGTGTGTGTGTTTATAAAACACTCGTGTTGTGGAGATGTACAAACCATTTACAAGCACTGCTCGCCCGACGTGGAGTTTTTACTGCTGAAATGCCATCCCTATTATTTATCAAGATAATTTACCGCTGTGTTTTTGGCCGCTGTCCACAGAGCAACTACACAGTAGCGCTAATCAAACTCGACGACGTCATCAGCGCAGTAGAGACGAAACATCCTGATGCTGTTTTAATTGTTGCTGGCGACTTTAACCAGTGTAATTTACAGACCATCCATCCATCCATCCATCTTCTACCGCTTTTCCGGAGGTCCGGGTCGCGGAGGCAGCAGTTCAAGCAGAGAAGCCCAGACTTCCCTCTCCCCAGCCACCTGCTCCAGCTCTTCAGAGGGGATACCAAGGCGTTCCCAGACTAGCTGGGAGACATAGTCTCTCCACCGAGTCCTGGGTCTGCCCCGGGGTCTCCTCCCAGTGGAGGAGTTTACAGACCGTACTCCCCAAATATTACCAGCATGTGGACATTCCCACCCATGATAAAAACATATTGGATCATGTTTATTCCAACATAAGTGACGCCTACAGTGCGGCACCCCACCCTCACTTCGGACGGTCAGATCACATTTCACTTTTTATGTACCCAGCCTACAGACAAAAGCTGAAACAAACAAACCCTGTTATTAAGCAAATTCAGCGCTGGACTCCAGAGACTGAGAGCAACCTACAAGACTGTTTTGCCTGCACAAACTGGGATGTGTTTAAAGCTTCAGCCACCCAAGAGAACTCTTCTATAAACATATAGGATTATGCTGAATATGTGACTGAGTGCATCAACACGTGTGCTGATACCATTGTACCCACCATACAGGTCAGGATGTTCCCCAACCAGAAGCCCTGAATCAACAGTCAGGTACGTCAGATGCTGCGTGCTTGCTCTTGTGCATTTATATCAGGCTGTGAGGTTGAGTACAAAGCTGCAAAGTATGGACAGAGAGAGGCTATAGCAACAGCCAAGAGGCAGTACAGAGAAAAGCTGGACAGCTTCTACTCCACTCCTGACTCGAAGCACATGTGGCAAGGCCTGTAACACATCACAGACTACAAGAGGACCAACAGCAGCACTATTAGCTCTACAGCCTGCCAGACGATCTCAACATCTTTTACACCTGCTTTGAGACCACCAGCCACAGCACAGAGAAGAGACACATACTCACACTGCCCCCCACCCACTAGAGCCGCTTTTCCACTAGCCCAGCTCGCCTCGCCTCGTTTTGATTCGCTACGACACGGTTCAGCCTCGGCTGTGTCTCCATTACAGCCGGGTAAAGTGGGGTTAAGCTGGGGTGGGCGGGATTTTTTTTACAGCAAGGCGGCACCACACTCCCGTGACGTAAAACACGCGATCCAAGCAAAACATAACATGGCGGCTGTGCAAGGCGACTCCTCAGTCTGTGGCTTTTTTCACCGTAAATGCCAAAAAGGACCGTCAGACAAGGGTACAGGCAGTGAGATGAAACACTCTGGAATAGTTCTGCAGCTTCTGGGAGAGCCGAAGACGTGAGGATACAAACTAGGTCATATATGACGGTAAGCTAATGGTTGCTAATGCTAGTTTGCTATAAGTACGTCGTTCTACACTGTAATGTCTGCAAGTTATCGCTGTTAGGTACTAAAGTATGTATGCTGTGTGTGTTTCAGATGGCTCTGTTCTGGGAAAATTACCGTTTCAAACGGTCGATCTGGCGTTCAGCACAGCCTGTCACTGATGTCAACACAACCTGTCACTGATGTCACCCCAGCTTCACAAACAATCAGTGGTTATAGAGCTTAAGAATGTCTGTAGAAACGTTTATTTCCTGTGCAACAACTTGCTCTGATCTGCGTGAAAATCATGGAGAGACTGTTGAGACATCATGGGACGTACGTGCTCCAGCAGCACTGAGTGTGAGGTGGTGTCATAGCAAAAAATGATCAGCTGGCACAACTTGATCACCAGGTTAATAACTATATTAGCCACAAAATATATATTCAAAAAGTAAACAGTACTGAGTCAGGTATAATAAGATGTATATTTGACAGCTATGATGCATTTTAGGCTAAAACAAACTTGATCTAGGATTAAAAGCAAAAAAATAATGCAGTCACAAGGTTACATGGAAAATACTTCATTTACTAGATACATGTACTGTAGAAATATATATTCTCTGCATCAACAATGTACTACACATGCATTCATGTAGTATTGCACTGGGAATTGCACTGACAATAAACCTCTGAAGTTTTTGCAGATGTCTCTTTTTTTATATGTGAAGGTTACCACCATGTGACATAAATTTAATACTGACAGATTGGAAAAGCTAAGAACAATTCAGCAGTTTGAGAAATCACTTTTGGTTTGGTGTAAGTCTGTCAACAGGATTATGAACCATAAAGCAGTTTGTGTTAAAATGTTAAATCCCATTAAACCCTAACCCGCAGGTGTCCAATCATGTGTCATGGAGGGCCAAGACCCTGCAGGTTCTCTCTTCTACCCAGTCTCCTCAGCAGGTGTTTTCACTGATCTGCAGTCAGTGGAAGAAGTTCAGTGGAATCTGCTGTTGAAGACACTGGTTGGAGGTAAAGCCTGCAGGGTCTTGGCCCTCCATGGCACATGATTGGACACCACTCCCCAAACCCATTATGATGAAGAGCAGATGCTAATATGACCCAGAATTCCTCCATATACTGGTACTATCACTAAAGTATGCAGGGTCTTCTGCGGTGGCACATCCAACAATACAGTCTTCAGTTAATAAAATAATTGTTTTGCTTACTTTTCTTAAAAATGAGCCATTATTTTCAAGGTCACCCATCAATGGTTTGTACTATTGACTCTTTTCCCATCAGTGTGTTAACACACAAAAATAGAAAACATGATGCAAACACATAAGTCACTAAATTGTTTATTACAATCAGCAGCAAATTCCAGATTATTCAGAATGTGCAAAATTCAAACTGTAAGACTGGGTCACTCAGCAGCTGGGATGTGCAGCTCACACTGGTCCCAGATCAGCAGATCTTAGGCTTGCATCTCTGTAAATAGTGACGCAAGGTCCAGTTTGGGGTGGATCGTTTACCTCTTGCCTAGACAAAAGACAGAAATGGGTGGTGGTTAAAATAAAGTACGTTTAAAACATATTTGGGAAATACACTTGTTGCTAAAAGCCAGTGGTGGAATGTGAATGAATGAATGAATCTTTATTTCGGATAGATTAAAAGAAAATAGAATAATATAACAAAGGGGAAAAAAATCTAACAAGGTCGAATTAACCAATAACTCCTCTGATGATACAGTTCAACATAGGTTATCTGAAATGGGTGATGGCTGAAGCTGCAGCTTTTATTGCCCACCCATATTCCATCCAAGAATCCAAAAGAAAAACAAAACAGGAGTGATTCCAATTCCAGTGTGAATATAAAGTACTTCGTTGTTGTATTTAACCACAATTTTCATGTAGCTGCACTGATGTAAAGTCGATTTTACAAGGGCTGGGTTACATTTAAAATCATCTCTTTTTACTGTGGCCTCAGCAATCAGAATGAATTAATACATTCACTTGAATGGAATCTAGTACTTTAACTGAAGGTGTGCATCACCGAGTATGGAGTCGCTCAGTCAAAATATGGAGTTTTTATAAATAAAAGTTTGTCTTGAATGTAAAAGTGTCTCTTCTTGCCCTGGCTTCAAGTGTGGGTGGTGTTTTGTACTTTTATTGCTAAAATATAAAAGGATGCACAACAATGGGTCTCAAATATTTGTAATGTGTCCTGTTACTGCATGAGTTTATTGATGATAGACTATAAACTACACATTCAATTCAACTTTATTTATATAGCGCCATTTCACAACAACAGTCATCTCATAGCACTATCAACTGTAGGGGGAACCCCCACAGTTGCAGAAAGACCCCAGCAATCAGGCGATCCCCTGTGAGCAAGCACTTGGCGACGGTGGAGAGGAAAAACTCCCTTTTAACAGGAAGAAACCTCCAGCAGAACCAGGCTCAGGGAGGGGCAGTCATCTGCTGAGACTGGCTGGGGGGTGAGGGGATAGAGAAGAAGAAAAGAACAGACATGTAGAGAGCAAACAGCACGATGGGGACTCAATCTATGGGAGAGAACAAACAAATGTTAATGACCAGCAAAAAAAAATATTTCATTGAGAGTGAGGAAAGGAGTGAGGCCCAGTGCATTACTGGAGGTCCCCCGGCTGACTAAACCTATTAGTAGCATAACTAAGGGAGGGTTCAGAAACACATGATCCCTCCCTAATTGTAGGCTATATCAAAAAGGTAGGTTTTAGCCCTATTCTTAAAAACAGAGATCGAGTCTGACTCCCGAATCCAGATTGGCAGCTGGTTCCACAGAAGAGGAGCTTGATAACTGAAGGCTCTGCCTCCCATTGTACTTTTGGAGATTCTAGGTATTACAAGTAATCCTGCATTTTGGGAGTGTAGTGCTCTGTTAGGATAATACGGTAGTATCAGATCTTTTAAATAAAAAGGAGCCTGATTGTTTAGAGCTTTGTAAGTAAGAAGAAGGATTTTAAACTTAATTCTAAACTCTATGGGAAGCCAATGAAGGGAGGCCAGAACCGGAGAGATATGATCTTTCTTTCTAGTACCTGTTAAAACTCTTGCTGCAACATTTTGGATCAGCTGAAGACTTTTTAAAGATGTTTTAGGACAGCCTGATAATAAAGAATTACAATAATCTAATCTCGAGCTAACAAAAGCGTGGATCAGTTTCTCAGCATCACTCTGAGACAAGATGCTCCTAATCTTGGCAATATTACGCAAATGATAGAAGGCAGTCTTAGAAACAAATTTAATATGTGAACTGAAGGATAGATCCTGATCAAAGATAATTCCAAGGTTCCTCACAGAGCTATTAAGAGAAAGAGTGACCGCATCCAAACTGAAAGTTTGATTTGGAAAGGAATTTCTTAGGTTTATATACATATAAACATATACATGTATATACATATAAACTAAATTATATTGATGACTGAACAACTGCCATTCCCTAAAAGATACAGTTGTGAACATAACTCACAAAGGATCACACAAGTGATCTGACAAAAAAATAAATACATTAACAAGCGGTTTATTTTACAGTTGATGCGTCACTCATTTTCAATTATTCTGTAATTAATATTCACACAATCAAATAAATCTCAGTTCAGTCCCTTTTAAGTGGAAATTATACTACTTTGGTTTTGACACTTTACCTAAAAAAGCAAAGGATTTCAGTACTTTCCACAGTGGCAAGGTCCATTGTGGGGAGGCTGCTTTCCTCTTGCCTAGACCAACGACAGAAATGGATGGTGGTTAGTTAAAGCAAGTTCAACACATATACAGGCACATCTCAAAAATTAGAATATCATGAAAAAGTTCAATATTTTTGTCACTCATTTCAGAAAGTGAAACCCATATATAGATTCATTACAGGGACAGTGATATATTGCAAGTGTTTATTTTAATTTTGATGATTATGGCTACAGCCCATATTAACCAACACCTCAGTGGCCAACATTTATATTTAAAAACTATTTTTTAAAGTTAATTTATGGAATATTCTAATTTTTTGCCAAATTGAATTTGTGGTTTTCAGGGGCTGTAAGCCATAATCATTCAAATTAAAATAAATAAATGCTTCAACTATATCACTGTCTGTGTAATGAATCAATATATGGATTTCTCTTTCTGAAATGAGTGTCAAAAAATACTGAATTTTTTCATGACATTCTAATTTTTGGAGATGTACCTGTGTTAGGGAAATACACTTGTGAAAGTCAGTGATGGGATGTGACAAAAATGCTTAGTTTCCCTGACAAGCACTGCAGGATCCACTCTGTACAGGTACAAGTACATTATCAATCCAGGGATTTATGGTGGAACAGCACAACAACACTCTTCCAACACCTTTTATGGGAAATCCACAGAATAGGTGTGTGGGTCTATTCTGACGCTTTAGAAAATTATATGAATGACTTTATAAATCACTGGTTTGAAAAAGCACTTTTAATATGTTGAGATTTCGGCTCCTGGGCTCAACTTCACCTGCATCCACAATATAAACACTGAGGGAGGCTAAACCCTGGTATATGGAAACACATTCTATCATTAAATTGCACACAATTTAATGCGCAGCACCAGTGAATACTTAGGACAAAACAAGCGCGAATCAGCAGTTGGCTACTAGCTAGCTAGCTAACTACTAGCTAACATTCGTTAGCCAGCACAGGACGGCGCTGTATGGCTCAAAAAAAGTGAGCTTACCACCAACAGGCTAAATAAGCGAATAGACGCACATTATTACAAATCACTCACCATCGATGGTTCTCTCACGTTCGTCTTCAGCTTGCCCGTAGTCGGGTTCTATGCTGGGCTGCATCTGTATCGGTGCGGGTCGCTCCTCACTGTGGATCTGCCACTAAGCAGAGAAAACCCCGCACCTCTTCGTTGGACCACGGTGTAGATTTCCAGAAAACCTACAACACTGTCTGTATTAATATCGTATTTACTCGGTGATCGAGTTAGTCCGGGAAATATTGCAAATGGCGGTCGTATAGATTCCACTGAAGACGGATGCTTTCGTGACGTTACGTCCTGACCAATCAGTGGCTCGCAGTCTGTTGACGTCACATCTCGGCTCGCTTCAGCACGGTTGTACCCTGCCCTCATATAGGCACGAAAATGGCGCCTGTTAACCGATGCTGGGTACTGTGGAAAAGGCTAGAAAGCGAGTCGAGTAGAAGTGAGTAAGGCCAAAGCGATACTAATGGAAAAGGGCCATAAGAGTCTCACAAGGCCAGGTAAACAAAGCACTGAGGAATATCAACCCCCACAAGGCAGCAGGACCAGACAACATACCTTGGCGGGCCCTCAGAACATCTGAGGGCCAGCTGTGAGAACATCTGACTGATGTTCTCACAGCAATCTTCAACCTCTCCCTTAACCAGAACATAGTCCCCTCCTGCTTCAAAACAACAACCATCATCCCCGTCCCCAATAGGAGCCCACTGACTTGTCTGAATGATTAGAGACCGGTAGCACTAACTCCAATCATCATGAAGTGCTTTGAGAGAGTGGTGTTGCCCCTGGTTCAGGACAGCATACCGGGCACCCTGGACCCCCTGCAGTATGCCTACCGGCACAACAGGTCCACCAGCATCCTTTCCTACAAGAGGGAGGTGGCCAATCTGGTGTCATGGTGTGAGGACAACAACCTCACCCTTAACACAGATAAGACAAAGGAGATTATAGTGGACATGAGGAAAGGGAGGGTGAGCAGCTTTAAATACCTGGGCATCCACATCAGCGAGGAACTTAAGTGGACACACAACTCCACAGAGCTGGTTAAGAGACCTCAACAGCAACTGTACTTTCTGAGGAGGCTGAAGAAGTTTGGCATGTCATCAGGATCCTCAACAATTTCTACAGCTGCATCATCGAGAGCATCCTGACCAACTGCATCACTGCGTGGTACAGTAGCACTACTGCCCTGGAGCGCAAATGCCTGCAGAGAGTGGTGAAGACAACGGAGAAGATCATCAGGACTCCACTCCCCTCTCTGCATAGCATCTTCCACCGCAGAGTCCAAAAGAGAGCTGACGCCATCCTCTGGGAACCCCCCCTTCCCCAGCCAGCACAGACTGTTCACGCTTCTATCCTCAGGCCGGAGGTACAGAAGTGTGAAATGCAGGACAACCAGACTGAAAATCTCCTTCTTTCCCACTGCCATCAGGCTCCTGAACAGATAACAACTCCCAAAACCCTGTAACACAGCTTTGCGTATAGGAACTCACACACCAGCTGCTAAATTTGCACACTGCTCACCTGTACAGTAGATATAGTCTCATCCGTCTGATGTTCATATCACCAATGCTGCTACTTATCATGCACAGTCTACTGGTACTGTCTGTCATGTACGGGGCTGTCGTTTCCTGCCCCATTTCCTGACCTGTGGCTCTACCCTCTGAATGCTGTTATCATTTCCAGCTGGCAGATTATTGGTTAATCTGTCAGTCTTCAGCCACAGCCCTCCTCTCACTTCTCTCTGCCAGACTCCTATCAGCCTATTGCAGGGGTGTCCAACCATGTGCCATGGAGAGCCAAGACCCTGCAGGTTTTACCTCCAACCAGTGTCTTCAACAGCAGATTTCAGTGAACTTCTTCCCACTGATTGCTGATAAGTGAAAACACCTGCTGAAGAGACTGGGTAGAAGAGAAAACCTGCAGGGTCTTGGCTCTCCATGGCACATGGTTGGACACCCCTGGCCTATTGCCATCACCTGGGGTTACACACACACACACACACACACCAGCCACTCTGTTTGCCACGCACCTGTTTCCACTTGCTGCTCGTTAGTATCTAGGGGTATTTCTGGCCGGCAGTGGAAACACTCTGTGTGTTGGCATCAGTCAGTCTACATGGATGATTTGACTCGTTCTCCCCTGGACTACTACTGTTGTGTTTCCAGAGCCTTGTGGCTCCGACATGATGTAAGTCTCCTGTTCTATTATTTTTCAGCCCTCTCCTGTCCGCTGCCAGTTCCGCCCTGGGAGCGCATGAGGCTTGCCTGTTGAGTTTGTAGCCAGTCACCTTCACCATACTACTCATCATTTGGACAGTTGTTATGGACACTTTGTACCTCATTTTTCCTTTGTTAATAAACATGTTAAATTTCACCCGCGTTTGGGCTCACATCAATTCATATGTTCACTGCGCTATTACGTAGCGGACATGACAGTATGCCAAAGCCAAAACAAAGAGCCTAGCTGTGAAGTGCGTGTCATCTTTTTTCATCTTTTGTGTGTTTTTTCCTACCTGCTGCAGGAGCCATGATGAACTGTTTCTTCACCTTTTACCTTTGCCTTCGTTTGGAGAGCAAAGTAAGAATTTCATTGCTAACACAGCTTTTTCATATAGGAACTCACCCACCAGCTGCTAAATTTGTACACTTCTCACCTGTACAGTAGATATAGTATCACCCGTTTGATGTCCATATCACCTCTTCAGCTACTTATCATGCACACTCTACTGGTACTGTCGTTACAGAAATAATTTGTAAATATACATTGCTCATTGCACAATGCTCATTTGTACACTGCACATAAGTCTATGCCATCTCAGGTTCACATCAGGTTGCACAATGCTCATTTGCACACTGTACATACACTACCGTTCAAAAGTTTGGGGTCACTTAGAAATTTCCTTATTTTTGAAAGAAAAGCACTGTTTTTTTCAACGAAGATAACTTTAAACTAATCAGAAATACACTCTAATATCTAATATACATTGCTAATGTGGTAAATGACTATTCTAGCTGCAAATGTCTGGTTTTTGGCGCAATATCTACATAGGTGTATAGAGGCCCATTTCCAGCAACTATCACTCCAGTGTTCTAATGGTACAATGTGTTTGCTCATTGCGTCAGAAGGCTAATGGATGATTAGAAAACCCTTGTGCAATCATGTTAGCACAGCTGAAAACAGTTTAGCTAGTTAGAGAAGCTATAAAACTGACCTTCCTTTGAGCAGGTTAAGTATCTGGAAAAAAATTATTATTTCAAATACAAATCATTATTTCTAAACTTGTCAATGTCTTGACTATGTTTTCTATTCATTTTACAACTCATGGTGGTAAATAAGCGTGACTTTTCATGGAAAACACAAAATAATTGTCTGGGTGACCCCAAACTTTTGAACGGTAGTGTAGGTTCATGCCATCTCAGGATCACATCATCTCTGATATTAATATACCACTATCACTCTAGTCATCCAGTGAATTTTCAGTTTCATTCCTCTACTGCTTGTGTGTTGGACTGTGTGTTATTAGCATCCATTAGTATTAGGATTGAGTTACTGTTAGTGTGTCATGACCAATTAGAATTGTTGTTTCTGCACCTTTTACCTTGGCATTCGTTCAGAGGGCAAAGAATTTCATTGCTCAGTAAATGTAGCATTTCTTAACTGTGCACATGATAATAAAGACTTTGAATCTTGAATTTCTGTTCTCCTCTAAGCCCTGGACGTATATCAGCTGTCCTGATAGATATGCCAAAATGTCAGAACACTGGTGGATCCAATCAGCTGATCGCTGGAACCACAGAGCTCAGCTGTTTTCCACGGTAATTCAGCCTCAGGACAAAAGCACACTCCATGAATAATCTTTTTTTCACTTTAATGAAAATAACTTTTTTTTTATCGCCATCAGTTAGCGTGCCTTTGAACCAGGTCGTGTCTGGCCGCTGCTTCTCCTGACATGTTCTGTGTTGATTTGTCAGACCTGGTCCCCACTGACACTCACCCAGTCTGCTCAAACACCTCATTCTCCACATATGATTCTGTGTTATCCAATCAGCATGGTCGTGATGCCGCGTATTGTCCAATCAGCATGGCCATGATGCCACATATTATCTAATCAGCCTGAAGTCAATCCAAAACCTTGCCCACATTTCTTGAAACCAGGCATGAAGAGACACAGAGCGGTAACTAAACTTTTATTGAAAAAAAATTACATATTTTGACTGAGCAACTTCATCGGTGACCCTTCTGTGTGGAGTTTGCATGTTCTCCCCGTGTCTGCGTGGGTTTACTCCGGGCACTCCGGTTTCCTCCCACATGCCAAAAACATGCAAGTTAGGTTAATTGGCATCAAAACTGGGGTTTCTAAATTGTCCTTAGGTATGGATGTGAGAGTGAATGGTTGTCTGTCTCTCTGTGTTGGCCCTGCGATGGACTGGCGATCTGTCCAGGGTGTACCCTGCCTCTTGCCCAAAGATGCTGGGATAGGCTCCAGCCCCCCCGCGACCCGAAAGGATTAAGCGGTAGAAGATGGATGGATGGATGGAACTTCATACTTGGGGATGCACACCCTCGTAACCTCAGGAAACCATATAAAACCTTTGGTGAGTCTGAGGAATAGTTCAAGAGATATGCGTGGAACACACACACACAAACACACACACACAGACAGAGATTTTGTGAATTTATAGATAGATTGCATCTTCACTATGCTCTCTTTCTTGTCAAATTTGTCGCTTTTCACTTCCCTTTTTTGTTTGCGAAATGCCGTGGTGACTGTCTGGCCGTGATGCCATGTTTTATCCAATCAGCACAGTCAATCTGATACCCTGCTAACATTGAAGGGCATGAAGAGATGCAGGTGGCTGAACTTTTATTTATATAAATTGCTTATTTTGATTGAGGGACTCCATATTCTGGGATGCACATCCTCGTAACCTCAGCAAAGAACTTATAAAATCTGAGGCCAGTCTGACGAATGGTTCAAGAGATACGTGTTGAACAGACAGACACACACAGAGATTTCATACATTTATAGATATATTTGGTAGCAGGTCATTTTCTCCTATGATTCATAACCAGATCTGACCTGTTTACCAGTAGAGACTGCCTTCTTACAACCCTACTCACACCAAAGACAAGGCAGCGTGGGTAGGGCGGTTGGTGCCGTCGGTGGAGGACCGCCCAACCGACTGGCCCACTATATCCATGCTCTAGCTCAACTGGGAATAAGGCTATAGCCACAAAACTTGGTACACAGTTTGACCTTGAAACTAGCACCTATGGCTAATCTTTAGGGGTCAACAGGTCAAGATGAGGATGCCGAATAAATGCTGTCTTCTCAACAAAGACAACTAGGACTACTGAACTTGGTTCACAGGTTCACCTTGGGATTGTGAGAGATTTGCTTTTATCATTTAATTTTACATTGTGTCCCTGTCAGTGTATTTCTAGACACAGTATATCATATTTCTCTCTTAGACACTGAGACTCTAGCCTTTTCAAGGTCAGTTTCAGGAGACAGCTAAGCTCTGTACTCCCAAAGAACATTCTCATAACATTATCTTTGTTTGTTCCAAGGTATAAAATCTGCCCACATCATTTTAACTGTGAACATTTCTGTTGAACTGCTGCATGAAATCCTCCTCTTGATAAAAAATAAATACCCAGAAAAGGCATCTTTGACTCTCCTTATCTTTTAACCGGATCAATAAGGGACATTTGGGGCTGTGGCGCAGATGTTGTGTGGCCGACTACTGGTTGGAGGGTTAGTGGTTCAATTCCTGCTCTATTTGCAGTCTGTATGTCAAAGTGTCCTTGAACAAGACACTGAACTCCTGGTGGGTCAGGCCAGCACCGGTGCATGGCAGCTCTGCCATTATCTCTTCACTTCCGGCTTCCAGAGAGAGCAGACACTTTTTCTCCTCCTTCTTCCCTGACTGACTGATCCCAGCTTGCTGTGTATTGCCTGTGTCTGTGTCTGTGTCGCTTTTCTTCTGGCTGAATCTGGATCCGAACGGAAAATTATGGATGTGGTAAGCTGGGCTTTAAACACAATTGACACCGTCTTTTCAACTAGGAAATCGGGCCCGGGGGAGCCCAACTGTCCTGCAGGCACTGCAGCTGCGGGTTATGTGAGGGACACATACAATTGGAAACTTATGTGTCTATGTGACCTTTCGATCGAAGATGTGGAAGACATCTATCTGTTTGGCATCATGATCTCAGGACTTCTACTGATCGGCTTTGGAGTGGTCCTGGTGTATCGGAAACTAAAGAAGATGGACAGAGCTAATCAAAATGCTGACCCAGCGAAGCTCTTTCATCAATTTGACCAGCTGGGGAGGACTCTGATAGCGGCTAATGGCAAACTGAACAGGAAGATTGGCAACATCTCGATGTCGCTAGGAGCTCTCCAGAAAATGTTTTTAAAGCCTGGAAATGTATATGGAAATTATGAAACACAGAATCGCATGAGAGATGAAAATTCCTGCCCTGTGTGAACTGTGCTGATTTGACCTTGTTTCGGCGCCCTGAAGCTCTCACTCCTCCTGGATGTAGATAAGGCAGATGAAAGTTTTGGCTTGACTTCTCCCTAACACAAACAATCTGGCATACAGTAATCTGAACTCTCAAGGACAGCGCCATGTGACTGGCTTAGGAATTACCATCGGACATGCACTGAGAGTTGGATCTCTTGTGGACATGCTATCTGAGTTTCAGACACTAAAGACATAACATCCAGTTGCTGAGAGAGGATTTTTGCTGCACACCAGTAACTGACACACACACTGCATACAACACCACGTGACTGATACATATACACTGACATACATACACTCACACTGTCTCTCTCAACTTGCTGCTTTGTTAATGTGTGATCTATTGTTTGCTATTTGTGCATAAGAGGGTTTTTTTCTATGTAATCACAATTTTGCTCATACGAGCTTCTTATGAGCTTTATACGAGCTTTATTTTGATAACTATGTTTTTTCTCTCCGCCCAATGTGTTCTCCGCCCCCCCTCCCCTCTTTACCCTCCACTGTTTGACAGGCGCCTTTGCATGGCTGCCGCGTCATTGGGATGCGCTTATCGTGCGCGCCCAATGTCAAGTCAAATTCCTTGTATGTTTACTTGTATGTTTACTTGTAAATGTTCTTGGCAATAAAGCTCATTCTGACTCTGATTCTGATTCTGATCAGTGTGTGAATGGGTGGATTGCAGGATCTGTAAAGTGTTTTTTTAATTAATTTTTTTTTTTTTTACAATTTATTGATATAAAGATCCATCCATCCATCAATCCATCTTCTACTGCTTTTCTGGAGGTCCGGGTCACGGAGGCAGCAGTTCAAACAGAGAAGCCCAGACTTCCCTCTCCCTCGCCACCTGCTCCAACTCTTCAGAGAAGATACCAAGGCGTTCCCAGACCAGCTGGGAGACATAGTCTCTCCACCAAGTCCTGGGTCTGCCCCGGGGTCTCCTCCCAGTGGGAAGAGCCCGAAACACCTCAAGTGAGAAGCGTCCAGGAAGCATCCTAATCAGATGCCCATACCACCTCAACTGACTCCTTTCAATGTGGAGGAGCAGCGGTTCTACTCTGAGCCTCTCCCGGATGACTGAGCACCTCACCCTATCTCTGAGGGTGAGTCCAACAACCCCACAGAGAAAGCTCATTTCAGCCGCTTGTATCCGCGATCTTGTTCTTTCGGTCATTACCCAAAGCTCGTGACCATAGGTGAGAGTAGGAACGTAGATTGACTGGTAAATTGACAGCTTTGCCTTAGAACTCAGCTCCCTCTTTACCACAACAGACCGGTACAACGTTCGCATCACTGCATCACTGATGCTGCTCCGATCCGTCTGTCAATCTCTCGCTCCATTTTCCCCTCACTCGTGAATAAGACCCCAAGATACTTAAACTCCTCCACTTGGGGCAGGAGCCTGTCCCCAACCCAGAGAGGACAATCCACCTTTTTCCGGCTGAGGACCATGGACTCGGACTTGGAGGTGCTGATTCTCATCCCAGCCGCTTCACATTCAGCGGAAAACCATCCCAGCAAGAGCTGTAGGTCATTGCTGGATGAAGCCAACAGGACAACATCATCTGCAAACAACAGAGATGAGATCCTGTGGTCACCAAGCATGATGCCCTCCATTTCCTGGCTGTGCCTAGAAATCCTGTCCATAAAAATTATGAATAGGATTGGTGACAAAGGGCAGCCCTGGTGGAGTCCAACTTTCACTGGGAATGAGTCCGACCCAGCGCTGGCAATACGAACCAAACTCTCACAACGGTCGTACAGAGACCGGATAGCTCATAACAACAAGCCCGATACCCCATACTCCCAAGCACCCCCCACAAAAAACCACAAGGGATGCAGTCAAATGTTTTCTCCAAGTCCACAAAACACATGTAAACTGGTTGGGCAAACTCCCACGAACCCTCGAGAATT
Source organism: Pholidichthys leucotaenia (assembly GCA_020510985.1). NCBI lineage: Eukaryota > Metazoa > Chordata > Actinopteri > Cichliformes > Pholidichthyidae > Pholidichthys > Pholidichthys leucotaenia. Next base: position 191,282,124 of record CM035843.1, on the reverse strand, counting down.
CTTGAGAGGGTAAAGAGTTGGTCCGATGTGCCATGGCCAGGACGAAAACCACATTGCTCCTCTTGAATGCGAAATTTGACCAACAGCCGGACTCTCCTCTCCAGTAGCTTGGCATAGACCTTCCCAAGGAGGCTGAGTAGTGTGATCCCTCTAAAGTTGGAGCACACCCTTCGGTCCCCTTTTTTGAAGAGAGGAACCACCAGTCCGGTTTGTCATGCCAAAGGCACTGCCCCCAGCCCTACAACATCCAGGGCCTTGAGGTACTCAGGGCGAATCTCGTCAACCCCTGGGGCCCGGCCACCAAGGAGATTTTTAACCACCTTGGCGACCTCAGCCCCTGTGATAGGCGAGTCATCCCCCTCGTCCACAAACCCTACTTGCTCTGTGGAAGGCGTATCAGTGGGATTGAGGAGATCCTCAAAGTATTCTTTCCACCGCCCGACGATATCCCCAGTCGAAGTCAACAGTGCCCCATCCGCACCATACACAGTGTGGACAGGGAGCTGCTTTCCCCTCCTGAGTCTCTGGACAGTTTGCCAGAATCTCTTTGAGACTGACCGAAAGTCTTGTTCTATGGCCTCACCGAACTCTTCCCACACCCAAATTTTTGCTTCAGCAACCATCTGAGCTGCACTTCGCTTGGCCTGCCAGTACACCTCAGCTGCTTTGGGAGTCCCACAAGCCAACCAAGCTTGATAGGACTCCTTCTTCAGCTTAATGGCCCCCCTCACCACTGGTGTCCACCACTTGGTTTGGGGGTTGCCACCACGAGATGCACTGACCACCTTGCGGCCGCAGCTCTGGGCTGCCACTTCAACAACAGAGGTGGAGAACATGGCCCATTCAGACTCCATGTCTCCAGACTCCCTCGGAATGTGGTTGAAGTTCTTCCAGAGGTGGGAGTTGAAGACCTCCTGGACAGGGGCCTCAGCCAGACGTTCCCAGTACACCCTCACTATACGTTTGGGTCTACCAGGTCTGAATGGTTTCCTCCCCTGCCATCGGATCCAACTCACCACCAGGTGGTGATCAGTTGACAGCTCTGCACCTCTCTTTACCCGAGTGTCCAAGACATACGGTCGCAGGTCTGATGACACAATAACAAAATCAGTCATTGTCCTGTGACCTAGGGTGTCCTGGTGCCAGGTGCACATATGGACACCCTTATGCTTGAACATGGTGTTTGTTATGGACAAACTGTGGTTAGCACAGAAGTCCAATAACTGAACACCACTCGGGTTCAGATCGGGCAGGGCGTTCCTCCCAATCACTCCCCTCCAGGTTTCACTGTCATTGCCCACGTGCGCATTGAAGTCTCCTAGTAGGACAATGCAGTCTCCAAGAGGAGCACCCTCCAGCACCCCAGTCACAGACTCCAAAAAGGGTGGGTACTCTGAAACATCATTTGGTGCATAGGCACAAATGATGGTCAGGACCCGTTTCTCAACCTGAAGGCGCAGGGAAGCAACCCTTTCATCCACCAGGGAAACCTCCAATATAGAGGCAGCAAGGTGGGGGGAAATACAAGAATAACCACCCCTGCTTGTTGCCTCTCGCCCGGGGCAACTGGATCGTCACCTTATTGTGGTAGGGGGGGTTTGCGTGCCCCAATGATCCCAGGAGCTATGTTGTCCAGGGCAATTTGCCTCTGATAGGGTCACCCAAGACAAACTAGTCCTGGGTGAAGGGCCAGACTAAGAACGATCCAACAGACTCATGATAAATTCTAGATCAAGGATTCAGTGTACCCCGCTCAGTATGGGGTTACCGGGGCCCCACCCTGGAGCCAGGCCTGGGGGAGGGGCTTGATGGCTAGCGTCTGGTGGCCGGGGTTCCACCCATGGGACCTGGCCGGCCTCAGCCCAAAGGAGTTACATGGGTCCGCCCTCCAGTGGGCTCACCACCTGTAGGAGGGATCATGGGGGTCCGGTGCTATGTGGATTAGGTGGCGGTCAAAGTCGGAGACCTTGGCGAACTAATCCCAAGCTTTCTAAACTGGCTTGATATAAAGATAATCCACAAAAGGATCCTGACCTCTGATTATGGGCTTGGGGTCAAAGGTCAAGGATTTAAATCTGTAGCTCTGCACAAGGTGTCATGAGCTCCCAGTACGCCTTTCTAATGTGCACGGCAAGGGGAGAAAGGACGAGAGGATTTAAGTGCAGGGTTACACCAAACACATTTATTAACACAAAACTTAACATACAGACACAGAACAGCTTGGATCCTCGTTAGTGTCCTCATGGTAGCCCTACACACACACTGGAGGAAAACAGCGGCGGAACAGTGCACAGGCAGTTACTCACAGTGGGGGGGCAGACCGAGTCGTCACAGCGAGAATCCAAGACACACAGACAGTCCTTCGCTGACGTGATGGTGGACAGGAAAACGACCATCCAATGCGTACAATGATCCAGTGGTGTCTGTCCAGCAAAAGAGCTCCTTTAGTACAGATGCTGCTGGTGTGACAAATAGGGAACACCTGGGCAAGCGTGGGAAAGATGATTACCGGGGCGAACAGCTGACTGTCAGAAAGAGGGGGGCGTGGCTGGACAGGCCAGAGTGGCAGCTACAGACAGGAACAGAAACGGTGCACGGACAAGAAAAGAAATCAAAACACAACTCCACATAATAAACCCACTGCCTGAGCCACCAGGATCGATCAGAACCGAGCCCACAGGAAACATGGGCTCGGTTCATGACAGAGTGCCTCCTCCTAAGGGTGGATACCAGACACCCACGGTAACATCATAAGGAACCTCCCCCCCTCCCAATCCCACAGGCAAAACAACACATGAACCCGTGTGGTAGGTAGGGGGAACAGGAAAGGAGGGAACACAATACCTCGCCCAGGGTCCACACTTAACCCCCCCCCCCAAGTCCACGGGCATTGGGGCTCAGGAGGCCGCCCAGAGTCCCAGGCCCAGCAGAAGGTCCAGTGGACAGAATCCGGCGGCCTGCCGGAGAACATGGGCCACCAGACCCAGGGAGTCCATTCTTCTGGTGGCCAGCCCACGTTGCTCAGCCACCAGGATGGAGGGGGTGGAGCAGGAGGCGGCCTGCCCACCGGAAGGCTGACTGGAAGGCAACCCAGACCAGGGAGAGGGAACCTCCACGGCATCCTCAGTAGCACCCGCGGTGGGGTCCGACCGGGCCGGCTCCGCTGCACCCACGGTGGACTTCAGCAGGAGTCTAACTGCACCTGCGGTGGCCCCTGACCGGGCCGGCTCCGCTGCACCCACGGTGGACTCCAGCGGGAGCCTAACTGCACCCGCGATGGGCTCCAGTTGCAGCACCGTTGCACCAGCGGTGACCCCCACTGGAGGCCTCATTGCTCCCATGGTGGCCTCCCCAGCAAGGGAGGGAGTGCTCCTAATGTCACCTGATGCTGTGCCCCCATTGACCTCCTCTGGGGCCGCCAACGTCCCATTGTCGTCAGTCGGCAACCCTGGTGATGGCAGCTCCTGCCCAGTGACCCTAGTGAGGGGCTCAGCAGGCATGGGAGAGAAGGAAAGATTAGGGTCGCCGGCTGCAGCAGAGCCCAGCGAGGAGAGCTCAGGCACGGCCAAGAGCCGCACCAGACTCTCCTCCCCAACAGCCAGACAAGATCTCTCAATCAAAAGCAATTGAATTACAGGAATCAGAATCAGAATCAGAATCAGATTTATTGCCATTGTTCATGTAGTACACAAACTAGGAATTTGTCTCGGTGCAATGCTGCAACATTAAACATGATAAAATAAAAGAAATAAACTATACATGCAATAAAGTGTAGAATAAGAGTGAGTAATACTGGTCAGCAGTTAAATATATTAGCGAGCAGCAGATAATGTGGAGAACCATATAGTGCAGTCGGTAATGCAGGAAGAAAACAGTGATGATTGACATGAGTCTGGTTGAGCTGCTGTACATAGTGCAGAGAGACAGCTTGCCTGTGCTTGAGCTCTACCGCCATCCAGGACTCTGACGGTGTTGACGATGACAGTCCGGGTCCCATCGGCAGGGGGTCTGGTCCGGGGGATGACTCTGCTGCGACGGTCCCCGCAGCAGGCGTGATGGTGGTCACAGTCTCAAGGCTCCCAGGCGAAGTTCCCCCTGCTGGGGACTGATCCAGAATGACGGCTGGGGGCTGCCTCTCCACCGACCCTGGGAAAGGATCCTCGAGGGCCTCGGGCTCCTCCCCTGCCTGGTGACTCGGTGTGGAAAATGGAGAATTCACCAAAACACACAGAGGAGACACGGAGAGTATCGGTGAGGAGTGAGTACATGCCACTGGTGCAGAGAACTCAGGGGACTGCAGGACCCGAGTCTCTTGGCCAGGGAACAGGCAAAATTGTTCATTAATAACAGGAAAATGGGAAGGAACTTGCCTGTTCTCCTGGTTTGTGATGTCATCCAGAGGCGTCTGGAGTATTCCCATCCCCCTCCATGTCCATGGTGACTGTGGGCTCCTCAATATATGGTGGAGAAGCCCCCCAGACTGGCACAGGGGCAGATGGATCCGGCAGAAAAAAGGGATTCTCCGCATTGGCGGCAGTAACAGCAACAGAGGAGGGGGCTGCAGGCGACATCACGGGAGAAACAGGCGGCTCCGCTGTAGGATTCTCCTCATCTGGCGAGAGGGGGCTGCTGGCCGGCTAGCGATGGAATTCTTTGGGTGAGACCTCCGGGAACGACGTGGAGGAGGAGGCTCCAAAGTGAAAGTGTGCTCTACTTCCAACAGGAGCTTTGGTCCCCTTGGGAATAATTCCTCAATCTCTGTCACCAACTCCAGGAGGAGCCACGGCTTCTCCTCCAGGAGAAGCTCAGCCTCCGCCAGCAACACCTGTCTACGTTCCTCCAATTCCTCCGTGAGTTGAGCGAGCTCTGGCTCATGCTCCCATCCCGCTGCAACAGCCTCCACAGCTGGCGTGATGGTAATAACAGTCCTGTGTTCCTCCTGCAGGGGCTCCAATGCTGGGGATTCCTCTGGCGTGGCTGCAGAGAAGCCTCTCCATGCTGGCTTCGGGAAAGGATCATCCGAGGCCACTGGCTCCTCCCACGTCTGATGGCCCTGACCTTGGGCAATGACGGAAACTAAAGGCGAGAGGGGCTTCCTCCGGCGAGGCTTCCTTATCGATTCTGAGCATACCATCCGGCCATAGTAGTCAAGGCCGATGATCTCCGGAGAAACAGGGAGCAAGGGTGGTGTAGCTGCGGGGAGCTTGAGCACTGGGAGCTCCTCACCCGACCCAGTGGACATCACAGCGACAATCTCCCTGAAAATCTCTGCCACCTCCGGATGGTCCTGTCACAGTTTGGAAGTGCCAATCACTGAGCATTATGAATAAAATAAATGATTCTTGGGCCACAACAACACAAACACTCAGGAAGGCAGGAAAGCAATTATACACGCATTATAATATAATGCATTATAATGCATTAATATAGTTATTTGCATCGTCACTTGTGGTAATGTATCATCACTTCCTGTATTGATGTCTGTCCGTGTGGTTTGCTCTCATTTACCTGAGAATTTTGCTTTTAATTGTATTTTAACCACTTTTTTCCATCTACTGTTAGTTCTCATTTCTGTTTATCAAGCCTCTTGCACTTGTGTGTGCACTCAGTGCCATCTAATCACCCTCTTCAGCCTTCTGTTCACCTTTTATCGGTGTTTTTGTTAGCTTCGGGTTAGCCACTAGCTATGGCTACTAGCTCTCTTTCCTCTCCTCCTCTGGTGTGCTCTCTGTCAGATGTTTAGCTACACCTCTGCCTCTTTTAGTGATAATGGTAAATGTAATAAATTTTGTCTTTTTGAGGCGCTCGAGGCAAGGTTGTCTGATTTGGAATCCCGGCTCTGCTGCATTGAAACACCGTCTGCGCCAGTTACTCTTGATGGACGTCCCCTAGCTGCAGCGGAGCTCCCTAGCTTAGGGCCGACCTGTTAGCGATCCTCCGGTCCTCCTCAGCAATGAGGAAACTGGGTGGGTAACAGTGAGAAGAAAGCCTAGTTGCAAAGCCCCGGTTAACAACCAACCTGTTCACGTTTCTAATCGTTTTTCCCCACTCAGTGACACCCGCTGAGGAAAAAACTCTGATCATTGGCGACTCTGTAGTCAGAAACGTGAACCTAGAGACTCCAGCGGCCATAGTCAAATGCATTCCTGGGGCCAGAGCAGGTGACACTGAGTCACATTTGAAAATGCTGGCTAAAAGTAACTGTAAATACTCCACAATTGTTATTCATGCTGGCATTAATGACATCCGTCTCCGGCAGTCGGAAGTCACAAAACTTAATGTAGAATTGGTGTGTGACTTTGCCAAAACAATGTCTGCCTCTGTAGTATTCTCTGGGCCCCTCCCCAATCTGACCAGTGATGACATGTTTAGCCGCTTGTCATCCTTCAACCACTGGCTGTGTGGTGTCCTGCAAACAACGTGGGCTACATTGACAATTGGAGCTCATTTTGGGGAAAACCTGGTCTTATTAGACGAGATGGAGTCCATCCCACTTTGGACGGTGTGTCTCATTTATCTAACAATCTGGCATCATTTTTATCCAAATTTCCAAAATCTTGACAACTCAGAGTTGGGACCAGGAAGCAGAGTCGCAGTCTTACATGCTTCTCTGCAGCTCCTCTTCATCCGCCACCCCTCAACTTAGCCCCTGTCTTCCCCATCAGAGAATCACTGTCTGCTCCCTCCAAAGTAAATAAAAATATAATGTATAAGCATCCCAAAGTGATTAAACAAAAAGTTGGTAAAACTCAAATTAAACATGAAGCCTCTAAATTGAATGATTTGGCCTCTTCCTCCTCATAATTTAAAAATTAAATGCGGGTTTATTAAATATTAGGTCTTTAACTCCCAAGTCTGTTAGTCTCAAGTCTGTTAGTCCATGATCTGTCATGCGCTGGCCCTCACGAGCCAGCATAAGACGCACACAGTCACCAGTGAGTTTACAGTGAGTTTTATTACGGTGAAAAGTTAACAACACAAGATGCAGGGGCAATGACACATAAGTCCATACACTTCCAGAGGCGTAAGGCTAGACAGCTCTCTTACGGGTCCTTAAGAGGAGACGATCATACACAGGCAAAGGTTGTTTAAGTAACTAGCTACACAGGCTGCTGAAGCAAAGACACACAAAGGTCTACTTTCACCGGAAGGGGTAAGGCTAATAGCTCACTTACTGGTGCTGGAGAAGTGACGGTCAACAACAAGCAGACAAGGTAGATGATAGTCCAAGTCATCCGTAGCTCAGACGTATAACGACTGACACTGCTGCGTCATACCGTCGCCAGTGCTGGGCTTAAATGGCGAAACACTAACGACGGTAATGACACTCAACTGGCCGACCGTTGACAGGCGGAAACCCCACCGAACACTTTCACAATAAGAGCCCGGTGAGGCCAGAATACAGCCCGCAGCTGTCAAGGCCGGCAGCGAGACATAACTTTAGCCCGAGCGCGATCAGAACCGGCGCTCGGGTCATAACATGATCTGTTAATTGATCATCAGATCGATATAATATCCCTTACAGAGACTTGGTTAGGGCAAGAGGATTATGCTGGTTTAAATGAATTAACTCCCTCTGGTTATTTAAACTGTCAAAATCCCAGAAGTTCTGGTCGTGGAGGAGGAGTAGCAACAATTTACCATTCCAAACTATTAGTTAATGTAAAGCAAAAAAATATGTTTTAATTCCTTAGAAGGCCTGGTCCTCAGTATTGGGCACTTTAACAATTTTAGGCTAAACCCAATTTTATTTGCCACAGTTTATCGTCCTCCATCAACCTACTCAGAATTTTTATCCGAATTTGCTGAATTCTTAGCTGATTTAGTACTGAAATCAGATCAGATCAGTGCGGCGGCATGAAATAAAGCGGAGTTGTTGGAGGTTTTAAGTAGAGTTTTATTATCATACTGCCGTCACAAGCTCCGCTCCCGGCGCCGTGCATGCGCGCCGAGAGCGAGCCCACGGCTCTCAGAGAAGGAGGACACAATGTCTGTGTCCAGCATGCAGCGGAAAAAACCCAGGAGTGCGAGATGGCTGTCTCTGTGTTCTGTCTGTGTGTTGTGGGGGTTGAATCAAACCGCTACACTGCTCCCCCCCCAGAGGGAACGGTAGGGGACCGTGACCTCGATGTTACAGTCTGGGCAGCGAGCAGGGAAAAGCTCTGTGCAGGAGGGGGGGGGGGTAGTACATGCTGACCGGGCGCGGGAAAATCGTTCGAGTCGCGCCAAAAGTGTTTGCTGCTCCGCGATGTCCCATCTGAACATGCAGAGATCAGAAGAAGAAAAATTAGTCTCTGGCTCCTCTCGTGGCCATGAAGAAAACAGGAGCGGCGAGGCTGCGTAGCGGCTGTAAGAAAAAAAGAAGCAGAGGGACTCGGCTTGTTGGCTTTAGGTGCAGGAGCAACCCTAAAACCCCCCGGGAACAGCTGACGGCTGAAATCCCTTATGTGCCGTGGCTGAGACCATTAAAAAAAAAAAAATCCAGTGGCAAGCTGCGTGCTTGCTTCAGGTGAACGAGCAGCCCTGAGGGTTCTGTGAGCAACGGCGGAGGACGATGGCGGTCTCTGGAGCCATTATTTGTCCCGTGCGTGATGTGCCATCCTCGTAACTCCCCGGTGCTTGCGCCGGGGCTCGTGCGTGGGTGGGCCAGCTGGAGAGGAGAACCAGGGTGCAGAATCTTGGTGGAGATCGGCGCAGACGGCGCCGATAAAATCCAGGTTGAGCTGTGGCTGCAGATTGGCCATGGTGCGTTGGAGCGGTGAGAGGAAATAGACGATCTTTTGTCCCTCAGGCTCGTGCAGATGCGTTGGAGCGGTGAGTGGGAATAGACGATCTTCGTTCCTCAGGCTCGGGTAGATGAGAAGGCTCGCTGAGCGGGAGGAGTAGCGGTGAGAGGGGGAAAACGTTCTGTGTCCCTCGGCTGGTCCAGCGTGGACGTCCCGATCTCAGGCAAGGGTCGCGCCATGACGTTTTCTGCAGATTTTCCCGGTCGTGGGTGATGTCTGGAGAACAGCTCATTTGTGTCAGTGTGCTGTGTTCACTGGCAGCGTGTTTCTTTCAGCGTCGGTTCGCCAGCGTGGCCGTCCAAATCAGAAGGCTGCGTCGCACAAAACGTGTGTGTCTTCAAGGGGTCACCAGTGCGGCAGCATGAAATAAAGCGGCGTTGTTGGAGGATTTAAGTAGAGTTTTATTATCATACTGCCGTCACAAGCTCCGCTCCCGGCGCCGTGCATGCGTGCCAAGAGCGAGCCCACGGCTCTCAGAGAAGGAGGACACAATGTCTGTGTCCAGCAGCAGCAGATGCAGAAGTGAGATTGAGAGGCAGATTTACAGCACAGTGCAGCTTATATACTCAACTCAAACAATAGATCAAAGACATTGACAGCAGTCAATCTGGGCATTTGCATATCAGAGGTACAGACAGGATGCATGAACACAATGCATGGATGACACTTTAACCTCACGGCTGTAAACGCAGCATGCAGCGGAAAAAACCCAGGAGTGCGAGTTGACTGTCTCTGTGTTCTGTCTGTGTGTTGTGGGGGTTGAATCAAACCGCTACAATAGAATAATTATAGTTGTGTGGGTGACCCCCACAGCCTTCGGGGCAAGCAGAGCGCTCAGCTGGAGCAATTAGCAGAACAGTGAGATGTGTGGACTGATATCAATAGGCAGCCTCTCTTTGTCTAATTCCGGCGCCAGTAATCCTGCTATTGATATGTGTGACTCTAATGCAAATGTTCATGCTTTACTGCTGTGCGTGTATTGTCTGTAGCTGGGTATATAAGTCTGCTGCATATCGCTTGCTCTCTCTTACTGCTCTTTTGATCACTCGCATTGCCTGTTTGCTGACTGCAGACACAGGGCTCGCTCCAGCGCGCTCTCACAGCGCTGGGGTGAACCCTCGTGCTGGAGGATGAAATAAACACCCTTTTAAACTTCAGTTTGCCGTGTCCGCCTGCACTTATTCTGTGCCTCCACACTGGGTTCTCTTATTTCATCCACCACACTGGTGACCCCGAATACAAGAACACGCTGACGATGAACGAACGCAGCCCCCGACGGTGACTCCGACGACAAACGAACGCAGCTGCCTGACGCAAATGGACTGCCCTCCCTTCTGCCACACGGGAGACCACGACGCAGAACCAACACCAGGCAAACACCCCGGACATCATCCACGACTGGGAAAGCTGCAGAAAGCGTCATTGTGCGACCCTCGCCTGAGATCTGGACATCCACGCTGGAACCGGCCGAGGGACAAAGAGCGTCTACTCCCTGTCACCGCTCCTCCGCATCCACACGAGCGCGCACACACCTCGTCCCCTCTCCACGACGGCGACCTCCAGGACCGGACGGAGAACGCAGCGCGTGGACCAGAACGCACCATGACCCGGCATGAGCGAACGACAGCAACAGCCAAGACAGGGAGGACCATCAGCGCCGACAACGCTGATTTCCATCAAGCTCCCTGACCCTGACTTGCCTCGCGACAGCGGACCTGCCATGCACAGAAGCCCCGCATGAGAACAGCACAGCTGGAAGGTACGTGGCTGCAGTGTGCGCCGCGCACCAGAGACAAGCTGGCTCTACAGACTTATACATCGTCCCCCGCTGCTGCGCACTCGGCCCTTCAGGGCTGCTCACGCACCTGAAGCAGACACGCAGCCCGCGCACAGGATTTTGTATGGGTCTCAGCCACGGCGCACAATGGGAATCCAGCCGTCAGCTGTCCCCGAGGGCTTTAGGGCTGCGCCCGCACCTAAAGCCAACACGCCAAGTCCCTCACACAGCTTCAGCTCCTGTTTTTCTTCATGGCCGCAACGCATCCTCGCAGGACTTAGCCGCGAGGGGAGTCAGAGACAAATGTTTCTTCTCACAGCCGCTGTGGACCTCCACCACGTTTAACGGGACAGCCCCTCAACATCGTGGATCCACATGCAATTTTTGCGCGGCCCGGACAACTTTGCCATCCCGGGCCGGCACTCGCTACCCCCACCCTCCTCCCTCCCCCTCCTCCAGCACAGAGCTTTTCCCGCAGCTCGCTTCCAAAGCCGGACGATCAACGCCTCAGCCCCCTGCTGAGCCCTCTGGGGGTGGGGGGTGACCCCCACAGCCTTCAGGGCAAGCAGAGCGCTCAGCTGGAGCAATTAACAGAACAGTGAGATGTATGGACTGATATCAATAGGCAGCCTCTCTTTGTTTAATTCCGGCGCCAGTAATCCTGCTATTGATATGTGTGACTCTAATGCAAATGTCCATGCTTTACTGCTGTGCATGTATTGTCTGTAGCTGGGTATATAAGTCTACTGCATATCGCTTGCTCTCTCTTACTGCTCTTTTGATCACTCGCATTGCCTGTTTGCTGACTGCAGACACAGGGCTCGCTCCAGCGCGCTCTCACAGCGCTGGGGTGAACCCTCGTGCTGGAGGATGAAATAAACACCCTTTTAAACTTCAGTTCGCCGTGTCCGCCTGCACTTATTCCGTGCCTCCACACTGGGTTCTCTTATTTCATCCGCCACAGTAGGGGACTTTAATGTACATGTAGATGTAGATTGTGATTGCCTTAATGTGGCATTTAATTCAATATTAGACTCGATGGGGTTTTCTCAGAAAGTAGGAAATTCTACTCATTATCTCCACCATAGGGCGCACGGTGGCGCAGTGGTTTAGCACTGTGGCAGCACAGTTTTACCCTCGGCCGGGGGATCGCGGGGATCATGAGATCGTGGGTTCGATCCCAGCCCCTGACCAACAGTGAGCTGTGTGGAGTTTGCATGTTCTCCCCGTGTTGCGCGGGTTTACTCCGGGATTTCTCCGGTTTCCTCCCGCACACCAAAAACATGTAGGTTTAGGGCGCTAGCGCACGCAGCGACCAGCAGCCGGTGGCTTGTCACCAGACAGCAAACCAAGTCTACCTACGGGTACAAATAAGTAACAAAAAAAAATAGGTTGGACCTTGTTCTGACATATGGCATAGAAATAGAAAATCTGGTAGTGTCTCCTCATTATCCTGTACTGTCAGATCATTGTCTGTTAACCTTTGATTTTACTATTTCTGACTATTTGGCTCCTAAAGAAAAATATTACTACAGTAGATGCCTCTCAGATGATATTACAAAATTTATGCAGATTGTTTCCTCTATGCCATGTGTCAACACAACGGAAATAAGCTATAGACAGCTTGCTCCTTCTGTAATTGATAGCATGGTAGAGAGTGTTATCACTTCTCTGCATCAGACTCTAGACTTGGTGGCCCCCTTAAAGAAAAAGTCTAATCAGAGATTTCTAACTCCTTGGTTCAACACAGAAACTCGTAGCTTAAAACAGAAGACTCGTCAATTAGAAAGAAAATGGCGCTCCACTAATTTAGATGAAATCTATTTAGCTTGGAGAAATCATCTTTTAATTTATAAAAAATATCTCTTAGAAACGCTAGAACAAGTTATTATTCTGCATTAATAGAAGAGAACAAGAATAATCCCAGGTTTATTTTCAGCACTGTTGCCAGTGTTGACAAAGAGTCAGGACTCTGTCAATCTTAGCATTCCCTTAGAGCTTACTAGTCAGGACTTTATGAACTTTTTCAATAATAAAATTTCATCCATCAGAGATAAAATCAATCAGATTCTTCCCACCGTTAACTTAAATACAGTAACTACTACAACTCCTTCAATTGATATCTGTCTTGATGAGTTTACTCCAATTGACCTTTTAGAGTTAGACAAAATCATTTCCTCATCCAAGCCTTCAACTTGTCTTTTAGACCCTATTCCTACCAGGTTATTTAAAGAAGTCTTCCCACTTATCGATACCTTTATTCTTCATATAATCAAAAAAATCTTCATTAACTTTAGGCAATGTACCGCAGGCTTTTAAAATGGCTGTAATTAAACCCTTACTCAAAAAGCCAACGCTGGATCCAGGAGCTTTAGCTAACTATAGACCAATCTCTAATCTCCCTTTCATTTCAAAAATCTTAGAAAGAGTTGTTGCTACGCAATTATTTGACCACCTGCAGGGAAATGGTTTACTTGAAGAATTTCAATCTGGGTTTGGAATCCATCATAGTACTGAAGGCTTAGCGAAGGTCACTAACAACCTCCTCATCGCATCTGATAATGGACTTGTTTCTGTACTTGTCCTTTTAGACCTTAGTGCTGCTTTTGATACTATCGATCATAATATTCTACTTGATAGATTAGAACACTATGTTGGACTTAATGGAACTCCGTTGCAGTGGTTTAGATCTTATTTATCTGATAGGTTCCAGTTTGTTCATCTCAATAATGAGTTTTCTTTCAACTCAAAGCTCAGTCATGGAGTTCCACAGGGATCTGTGCTAGGCCCTGTTCTTTTTAGTTTATATATGCTTCCGTTAGGCAACATTAGAAAGCACTGTATACATTTTCATTGTCATGCAGATGACACACAATTATACCTGTCAATGAAGCCAGATGATAGTAATCAATTAGCCAAGTTGGAACCCTGTCTTAAGGAAATCAAAGCTTGGATGACTTGTAATTTCCTGCTATTAAATTCAGATAAGACTGAAGTCATTCTTGTTGGTCCAAAAAAACCTTAGAAATACCTTTCCAAATCAAACTTTCAGTTTGGATGCAGTTACTCTTTCTCTTAATAGCTCTGTGAGGAACCTTGGAATTATTTTTGATCAAGATCTGTCCTTCAATTCACATATTAAATTTGTTTCTAAGACTGCCTTCTATCATTTGCATAATATTGCCAAGATTAGGAGCATCTTGTCTCAGAGTGATGCTGAGAAACTGATCCACACTTTCGTCAGCTCTAGATTAGATTATTGTAATTCTTTATTATCAGGTTGTCCTAAAACATCTTTAAGTCTTCAGCTGATCCAAAATGCTGCAGCAAGAGTTTTAACAGGTACTAGAAAGAGAGATCATATCTCTCCAGTTCTGGCCTCCCTTCATTGGCTTCCCATAGAGTTTAGAATTAAGTTTAAAATCCTTCTTCTTTCTTACAAAGCTCTAAACAATCAAGCCCCTTTTTATTTAAAAGATCTGATACTACCGTATTATCCTAACAGAGCACTACACTCCCAAAATGCAGGATTACTTGTAATACCTGTCATATCCGGCTCTAGGGAGCCGGGCAATCAGAGCCAGGGACAAGCCAGTGAGTCGTGATGGTTTATTTTGGGTAAGGGATAAGGGATGAGGAGAGCACAGATACTCATGCAGAGGTACACTCACAGGTTGCACAGCGCAGAGGTAAGCAGCTCGTACCGGACGTGGGGGTAACAAGACGTACATACTCACAGCGGGATACAAACACAGGAATGCTGCAAGAGGAGTATAAGCTGACACCAGACGAAGGGGCTTCAGCTTAGCAATGTGTTTATGTCGCAGCCCCGAGTCATCGAGGCTGCTCCTATTTATCCTCATTGGCAGCGCCCCAGCTGATGAGGACTAATTGGCCCCAGCCGTCTGTAATGCTGCCAGCTGGGAGCCTGCTGAGACGCTGCTCAATGGGAAAAGGGAAAACATGGGCTGAGTGCCGAGACGGCATCCCAACCCATGGTGACAGAGCCCCCCCCTCAAGGTCGGGCTCCTGAACGACCAGGAACATCCCAGCCCCCCCCCCCCCACCACACACCTAGGGTGGGGGGAAGGGAGGCAGGACCGGAGGGGAAGAAGCCAAGGGAAGGACAACACCAATGGGGCAATGTAGGGTAGCGGGAAAAAAAAAAAAACCAAATACAACACTGACAAAACAGGGAATAATTAACCCAAGTGCAGATGGGGAGAAGAACTGGGTCAGCACGCCGGTTACACACTACAGAGAGTACCAACAATGCGTGACCCAGAACAAGGAAAAAAACCACCAAAAAGGTACAGGGCAAAAATGCTGAGTATGGTTAAATAAAGGGGAAACTATACACAGCGCTAATTTAAGTACACACACACAGTCACCAAGAAAAGTGAGGGTGACTGGAACAAATGGACAATTACAGAGCATGGTGTTACGGAAAACAAGACACATGACTCTATAATGAACAAACAGGACATAAAGAAGAAATACTGAGTGCAGGCAAAGAAAAACCCACACACACGAATATATAAATACCCACAGTCACCTAAAGAAATGAAAGTGACTGGAATAAATGGATAACTGCAGAGCATGGTCTGAAAGGAAACAAAACATAACTCTACAATGAAAAAAACGAGGCTAAAAACATGGCACAAAAAGTAAAATGCTGAGCATGAGCGATGGAAAACACAGCACTATAAAAACGAATCCACCAACAGGACAAAACATTACACCCGAGTGACCTTAATAACAAAAGAAAAAGTGACACCCGAGGTGAATGGCAGGCAGAGTCCAAAAATGGCCGAGATGGCTCCGGAGATCTCCCCGCCCATTGTCCAGCTGGCGAATCAGGGGAGGAGAAATGTTCGGACGGCGAACTCCGGACCCAGATCCCAGGAATCCAGTCCACCGGCAGCCGAACCAGGCTGCCCAGAGGGAAACACAGACCAGTGGGGGGAACCAGATCACCGAACCGAAAGTTCTGTGGGTCGGGTCGTCGACCCGTATCACTCAACCACCAGGACCGTTGAGACGGGCGAAGGATCAGAGCGGATCCCGGTGGAAGAGGCTCTGGGGAGAGCCGATGACGAGGGCGGCGGGCGTCAGGCCGCAGGGAAACGGCCACCTCCTCACCGGACCTGGACAATACTGGGGCAGCACCCACGTCGGACCCCGATCGGGCCTCAGGAGAACCCACATTGGACCCCGATTGGGTCTCGGGCGAACCCACGTTGGACACTGCACCAGAACCGACCTCCAACGTTGAACCCGGACCCTCCAGCACCACGAGGAACAGCAACTCCTCGCCGGTGACCCTGGAAGAAGGCTCAGAAGAGAAAACAGAACCGGGATCAGGATCACCGGCAGCGCCAGAACCCGGCGAGACGAGCTCAGACGCAGCGGGCGGCTGCACCCTGCTCGTCTCCCCTGGAGATAGGCTGAAGTGCTCAAAGATAAAAAGAGAGAAAAGAAAGGAGAGCACTCGCCTGATCTCGGGTTCTGACGCCGTCCAGGACTGCGAAGATCCAGGATCCGTCGTCAGGTCGTTGTCAGGCTCCCATCTAGCCGCGTCGGGCCCCGCAGCCAGCACGATGGTCAGCGCAGCTTGAGATTCCCCCGGCTCCGGTGACCCCGCCGACGATCCACTCGACTTGAAGCCAGAAGAATCTCGTCCCGCTGGACCGAACCGCTCCTCCGTGGAGACCCGGGGACGCTCAATCGTCGGCGTAGACTCCACGCAGCAGTCAGTCCCCCTCCTCCGTCCGCAATGTAGCTGCGGAACCACAGGCCCTCTCCATATCCCACCACGTTGACCCGGAGCCGGGGACCGCTCGGCGGAGAGAGACACAGAGGATGCGGGATTAGGAATACAGGTTACAGCAGGTGGGGAGAGTTCAGGGAGCTGCGAACCCTGAACTTCTCCTCCAGGGATGTGACAGAGCAAATCATTAAGCAGGTGTGAAAAAACAATGACTTGCCTGCCCCCTGGAGGTTGAGTATCGCCTGCTGTAGTGGAATCTGCTTCTTCCTCTCCCCGCCCGGCGATAACGGAGGACCCCCCGGGAATTCGTCTGAGGATCGCTCGCGTTGTCTCCAGCAGAGAGCTCACCAGGCCGGAATTCCAGGCACACACAGCAGTCAGGAAGCGCGTCGAGGAGGAGGGGAAAACAGCCGGGGTGAGCCAGCCCGTACCGGACGTGGGGGTAACAAGACGTACATACTCACAGCGGGATACAAACACAGGAATGCTGCAAGAGGAGTATAAGCTGACACCAGACGAAGGGGCTTCAGCTTAGCAATGTGTTTATGTCGCAGCCCCGAGTCATCGAGGCTGCTCCTATTTATCCTCATTGGCAGCGCCCCAGCTGATGAGGACTAATTGGCCCCAGCCGTCTGTAATGCTGCCAGCTGGGAGCCTGCTGAGACGCTGCTCAATGGGAAAAGGGAAAACATGGGCTGAGTGCCGAGACGGCATCCCAACCCATGGTGACAATACCTAGAATCTCCAAAAGTACAATGGGAGGCAGAGCCTTCCGTTATCAAGCTCCTCCTGTGGAACCAGCTGCCAATCTGGATTTGGAAGTCAGACTCGATCTCTGTTTTTAAGAATAGAGTTAAAACCTTCCTTTTTGATATAGCCTACAATTAGGGAGGGATCATGTGTTTCTGAACCCTCCCTTAGTTATGCTGCTAATTAACCTCGCCAGCCCACGTGACAAACGCACAATGCATTCTGGGTGGGGTAGGTTCAGTGATCGTAAACGGACTGCAAGCGCACAGCACCTCGGCATTTCTTGTGAATGAACGGAAAAAAAAAAAATCACAAATTGGACCGTGACGGAAAATTTAAAGGGACCGTACTCCACCAAATTGAATGGGACTGCAAAGGCACGCTATTTGGCGAAGCTTGAAGGGGTTAATGGACTAGATCCCTACCAACATATCACATGGAGTTCGGATGTAAACATTCTGCCAAACTTCGACCATGCCTTCATTTATAATTATATGACTTTAAGCATAAGTCCATACACGCATGAAGTTTTTAGTAACTTTAGGTCTTTGAAGCAAGAAAAAGTGCAGTTCACAGACGGATGGGTGCATGACTTGGAGATGTACAAGGTAGACTTGAAGACAATTGTGCTCACAAAGGTATTTTTTTTTAATTTCTTGTCTTGATTACAAGTATTTATTTACTAAATAAAATAAGTGCATGCCATAAATTGAATTATGCACCCAATATACATGTGAAAGTGTGCTTATAGTATTTTATAATCAACCCCTCCTTTCCTGAATTTGGTGCAACCCCTGATGCACTTGTGTCCTGCACCTGTTGTGAAAAAGGCTGTGTGGAAATAAAATCCCCATATAAGCACTACAACAACATCCTGCAGGCCTGTGCAGACAAGGATTTTTACCTGAAACTCTCTGATGGGAGACTAGAACTCAAGCACAGTCACAATTACTACAAGCAGGTACAAATGCAAATTTTTGTGACAGGCTCACATTTCTGTGACTTTGTTGTGTGGACCACAAAAAGTTGTGTTGTTGTACATGTCACACCAGATTCTGACCTGTGGGAGCAAACACTTTTACCAGTGGCCCAGAACTTTTTTTTTATAGTTTTCCTACCTGAGCTTGTTGCCCGTCACTTTACTGACTGAGACCCCACAACACAAAAGAGGAAAGATGCAGCTGATAAACCCACCCAGAAGCCCAAAAGACGACGTCTAACTGCATTACAGCCAGGTCCCACACACAATCCCAAAAGACAGGCACATAACACAGCAGAAGTGTGGTGGACTTGCAGGCAGCCAGAAGAGCTGGATGACATGGTTGCCTGTGATAACCAAAACTGTGAAATTCAGTGGTTCCATTTAGGATGTGTGGGACTTTGAAGCGCCAACCCCACAGCAGCTGTGGTTTTGCGACGTGCACATTAGAGTAGTGCTGTAGCATGAGACAGTTATGTGCTATAATGTTGTGTGAACAATGATACATGTCGATCATGCATGTCAGTTTATATTCTTGTATTGTCATGGTTACAGTTTTGCATCTTTGAAATAAAGAGCTGGAGTTTGTAAGCCATTGTGTACTTTATTCCAAAAATTGTTACAAAGCAAGCAAGTGTATTTATATAGCACATTTTATACACAAGGGCAACTCAGTGTGATTTACATATATAAAAAGAGGAAAGAAAGCAACATGTTTGAGCAACAAGAAAAATTGAAGAGGTGCTGCTTTAACTGCTTCAATATTATTGACACAGTTAAAGACATTATGTCAAAAGGGCTAAACCACACCAAAAACATGTCATGGCCTACATCAGGGGTGTCCAACCATGTGCCATGGAGAGCCAAGACCCTGCAGGTTTTCTCTTCTACCCAGTCTCTTCAGCAGGTGTTTTCACTTATCAGCAATCAGTGGGAAGAAGTTCACTGAAATCTGCTGTTGAAGACACTGGTTGGAGGTAAAACCTGCAGGGTCTTGGCTCTCCATGGCACATGGTTGGACACCCCTGGTCTACATTCTAAAACTAAAAAGTTCAAAGCAGTCATTAACTGTCACCTTACTACCAAACATTTCAACGTACTGATGTGGCATGCTAGTCTGCAAACAAGGTCTCTTTGGCCAGTACACCAAAGGGCTGAGGTGTGCATGGAGCACATTTATGGTGTCGCAGAATAGGATGGATGCTGTTTGTCTGCTTATGTCAAAAAGGTGTGCAATATGTTCAAAAGGCAAATTAAGCCGCAAATGCATCATAGTTAAAAGGAGAATTTGAAAATGGGAATTTTCTTCTGTCTTTGGTAGGCTGGGAAAAAATTGCATCAGCAGAGCCATTAAACTGAAAGATGGAAGCCCAGTGTAGTATTTCACCTTTGAGTCATTATCTTTGAGGAAATTCTCGTCCAGGGTCTTTCTGGAGAGCTCTTCCTTTAACTTTCTGTTCTCCTCTTGCAAGGGTAAAATTTCTTTAAGTCTAAGGTGACACATGCTGCAGTTCTGTAGTTCTTGCACATTTTCCACTGGAGCATCATCAGCCTGACAGATCTGTGCTGCTTCATCAGATGTTGTCTCCTCCATCTCAGCCAGATGTGTGGCATCATCTGTTGGTGATCAGGACAATAAACAACTGTAGTTAATATATTTTGTAATCAAAAGGAATCCCAAGACACATTTTAGAAAGAAAAACATAGGTTAAAAAAAAACTACCTGAAGGAGCTACATTATCCATCTCAGTCACGGGGCCAGTGATGTTGGGGGTTTGTGCTGGGGTGGGGGGGGGGGGGCACTTGCATGCCCTGCCGATTCTTTTTGTCATAATCTCATCTTTCTGCATAAGCGGTTAAACCTGTCAGGAGTGGTAGCTGGAAGCTCTGCATGCCCAAGGTTTAGAGAAGGTGCCCAGTCAGGATCACAGTCTAGCATTTCATAAGCTGGTCTGCCTGTTAAAGCAAAGGAAATGATAAGAAAATACTTTGGTGTAGAACAAATTAAACCCACTTACTCAGGTGTGTGAGTGGTAACTTTTTCTAGCTACTCGGATATCGGAGTCTTTCTTTAGCTTAGCTCTGTTTAGCTTAGCACTGCTGACGTAGGGTAAAAGCTATGACCACGTAAGTCTTAACCACAACACAAGCAAGTTTTAACAACAGACATACACAATAAATCATAACGTACCTTTATGAAAATGCTTTGAGCACACCACCATCGATTCAGGTGTGTGTTTGAAAGCTATGCTGGGTCTTCTGACTGCTGCAATCCAGGCCAGGTGTCGCCTCTTAATTACATCCGAAACGTGGGCTGTGCTGTTCTTCTTCCATGCTGGAAAACGATAAAAGCCTATTCTGTGGTTTACCTTTTCTCCACGGCGGTTGTGAGAACGACTATTACAGTTTGAAACACAGCTGCTTTGTGACGATGTCTCCTACGTTGACATGATCTCAGCGAACTAACGGTTCCTACCCTACCCAGAATGCACTTGGTCAGTTCTACGGACACTACGTAACACTGGCGGAATCAATAGGTTTAGTCAGCCGGGGGACCTCCAATAATGCACTGGGCTTCACTCCTTTCTTCATTCTCAATGAAATATTTTTTTTTGCTGGTCATTAACATCTGTTTGTTCACTCCCACAGATTGAGTCCCCATCGTGCTGTTTGCTCTCTACATGTCTGTTCTTTTCTTCTTCTCTATCCCCTCACCCCCCAGCCAGTTGCAGCAGATGACTGCCCCTCCCTGAGCCTGGTTCTGCTGGAGGTTTCTTCCCGTTAAAAGGGAGTTTTTCCTCTCCACCGTCGCCAAGCGCTTGCTCACAGGGGATCGCCTGATTGCTGGGGTCTTTCTGCAATTGTGGGGGTTCCCCTACAGTTGAAAGTGCTATGAGATGACTTGTTGTGAAATGGCGCTATATAAATAAAGTTGAATTGAATTATAGACTACAACATTCCCTAATAAGAACCATAAATTCCCAATGTGCAGTTTAAGAAACTAACCCCTCAATAAATACTATAAATACCATAAATACCCTAAAATGCACACGAGGAGAAAGGCAATACAATTATCCTTCATATGAAAGTCACTTCCTACGCTACGTTTTTTTTTTTCCAAAACTTTATTAAGAACAAGGTGAAAGTACAGAGTTTTGACGTAGATGGTGATAAACATGTCAATTAACAATTTTTTATCTAAATTGTGTAGGATGAAGAGCCTATAAAATTATTTTGTCATAAGGTACAGGAATTATTTATTATATTTAATAGTGGGTGTGAAAGGGGGCGGAGTTGAACCGTCACTTCTACACCCGCTAAATTAAATAAAAGCACTCGTAAAAGGGGCACCAGTCCTAACGGACAATAAGATTAACTTTAATTTCAATTAATTTTGTACCTTAAATTACTTAATCTTAATGAATCAGTCTCAAAGTTTCAGTGAGTTTTTGTCCTGCCGTGATTAGGAAACCTGTATATGCGAAAGGAAAACGCTTCAACTGCTCTCATTCACTCGTTTATTAAAATCATTCAGGTTACATGGCATGGCGTTCAAATGATGAATAAACAGATTCAGATGATGACAGCGTAAAATATCACATCAACTGATATTGAGTTCCTGAACATAAAATCCAGCATTACACCTCTGCAGAACCAAGGAGAAACTAGACTTATGTTTCAACGGTGAGACTGGAATGTTTTAACAAAACAACGCAATTTTATGGGGAAAATTCATAAGCTAATTATCTAAAAATGACTCCTGAATTAATCTACAAAATTTTAAGGGCAGTTACTTAAAATGACTAAGAGTTTTTGCTTCAGTTTACAGCTCTATCCTGAGGCTGAGAGACTAATTGAGCCCTGAAATACGGGCCATATTCAATTGTAATTTAATTGTTAGGACATCACGTTTTAACCCAGGAAATAGGAGAAATAAGAGTCTCACTTACACACGGCCGTTGGTCCAAGTTCCGCGGGTCGGTACCGCTGGGTTTTGAAGTTAGGACGTCGGAGGAAGCTGCTGCAAGATGCCTCCTCACAGCCGTGGAAGTGTAAACTCAGCTGGGGGCTCTCCAGACAATGGCAGCAGTGGGTGGTCTGTCACAGAGCGGCGTGACAAGTCCTTTGAAAAAGAGTCCAAATTTGGGGTCTCTTGTAGTGGGATCGACCCGAAAACTGAAGAAAAATCTTCTCAGTCTCTGTTCTCTTTAACTAGGCAAATTAAAGGTCCACTTTAATGGCGTGAAAAGTCATTAAAAAAAAAAGTGTTAGAAAAACATTTACTAGGATAAGAATGGCTTCTGAGGTGAAGGAAAAAGGTTGAGAATTTGATTCTCTAAAAAGGGACAAGCTCTAAAGAAAAATGGTTTCTCCTCAGTTTCCAGAATATAAGAAAAGATTTGACAAACACACAGAGAATAAAATAAAACTTCACAGGGCCTTGAAACGGTGGAATAAGATCTTCTTCTGAGGTCTAGATTACTATTCTGCTTCTTTAATCTGAATTTAGTTCCTAATCTTTCTCAAAATCTCTCTCTTCTTTCTGTGTTTCTAATTCTTAATTCTATTTCTAGCTAATCTTCCTGCCTGTTGTCTGATCTCTGACTTTTTTTAAAACTCTTAACTGTGCTGTGACTCAACTGTTAACCCTGTTTTTCCTCTGTCTTTTTTTCATGTCTACTCAAATCTAACTTCTGTCTTTTAAAGTTACCTCGCCGGGTCGTAAAACTGATGAGGTCAGTCGTCAAACGACCAATCTACTTTTTCAGAATCAGTTTGAAATGGCTGTTATCCAATGTGAAAACATTTCTTTGTTTGAGAGCAGCCAACCAAATGGAGACACCATCCCATGAATTTTCAGAGGGAAAAATCAACAGTCAGTTCTTATAAGATAAATGCTCAATATAAAATCTAACTAAATTAAATGACTTGGCTAATATATGGTGATCATGCATTTATACCATTACTCCAATAACACTCATGAATATAACATTTCTTATACATAATTATAATACATGCATTCACATTTAGATCAAGATTAGAACAGCAGAACATGCAGCAAACCATGGTTGGTGATAAGGGGGATGATTTTCAGTGTCCTTAGGATCCAGGATAAGCTGAAAGAAACTTAATATTTAGAACAAATTAAAAGTCATCCTACGTACTGAAAACACATTCCGTAGGTATCCGCTAGGAGGTACTGTTGAGCTGTAGATGATTTCCTTAGTATCTGGCGAAGGCCTGGACAGCATAGGCTATAAAACCGTCAGATTAAGTGGTTTATGACTCTTTTAAAAACATTGGTTTCCTGTGAAAAGGTACGTTATCAAATGCAGTGTCCATGTTGAGAGGTCTGGTCTCCTGAGTTTTATGTTCCTTTGAGCCTTTAAAAGCAAACTCTGATCCTTACAATCTCTGCAAGCGGCAATTGTTTACATTGGGGTCCTGGGAAAGCAAGCATCTTTGGTCAGGTCTGGAAGAAGCCTGCATGAGTCAGCAAAAAGCCAGTGATATTCCTGAGAAGGCAGAAAGGTGATATTCCTGTGTAATGAATAAATTGAAATTCCTGTAAACTGGAGAGAAGTGATCTTGTCTTGGTTTTGAGGAGGACGATGATGCTACAATTGTGTAGTTCAGTCAACAGTCTCACAAGAGGTAAGAAGGATAAAATAAAGTAGTAAGAATAGTAAATAATAATAAGATAAAGTAACTAAAAGCATAATAAAAGTAGACAAAAAGAGAAACGGGGGGTTCTTTTCAGTCCAGAGTGTCCAGAGTTCTAGGGGTTTTCCATGAGTTTCCGATCATCGACCAAACAGTGGAGTTTCACAGCATTCCGCTTCTTCATGTGTTTCAGTGATGAGAAAAAAAGGCAGAGTTCTTTATGAAATACATTAAAATTTGGCTTGCATTTTAAAAATCTAGTTTTGTGTACATAAAATTTTCCCAAGATTACGAGGGTGTTAATAGACATATCATGCAATGAGTTCTTAATAATAAAGCCATACAAAATATTCTGACAGTTAAAAACAGGGGTTGGTACATGTTTAGATAACCAGTGATGAAAATCATCCCAAAACGCACTGGTGTACATATAGTAAAAGAAAATGTGATCTGTACTTTCTATATGTTCATTACAAAAGGAACAGTTATTGTTCTCAAAGCCAAAGCGTTTACTTAGAAACTCAGCAGAAGGATAAATTCCATTTAAAATTTTATAGTGGATCTCTTTTGCTTTTGGTGAAATAGGAAATTTAAAGAGTTTAGATCTTAGAATTTGAGCTTCTTTTTTTGGAGAAAAAATTAAGAATAACAGCTCTAGAAACTGTTGCTGGGAAGATTTCTTTATTAAATATTTTCCTAATCGTTAAATTGTTTAATTTTGAGTCATCTAGGCGGAAACCATTCACCAAAAGCAAAGGGAGGTTTGGGCAAGAGCCAAATCTATTTAAAGTTGAGGCCATTAGTATAATTGTCTGAGGTATTGCCTCCATTACTTGGTTATATTCTCATTTATCATTTATGTTATATTTAGCACAGAAATTCTCAAAAGTTAAAATGCTCCCTGTGCTGTCTAATAAGTGTAGTACAGACCAAATGCCCTTATTTTGCCAGTTTTGTAGGAATATTGATTTGTGTTTATATAGTACATATCTACAATTCCACAGAGGGGTCATATGAGGGCTAAAATTATGTTTATAAATCAATCTCCAATATAGTAAGACCTGTTGATGAAATGAGGAGAGTTTATAGGGGAGCTTTTTTGGGTCATAGTCACATCTGAGCAGGAATTCAATGCCCCCAAATTTAGCAAAAATTTCATTGGGAATATGAAGCCAGAAATGTTTGGGTTGTTTAATAAATTGTCTCAGCCAGTTAATTTTGATGGTGCCATTAATGCATTCAAAGTCTATAGCTTTAACACCACCTTCCTCATATTCTTGAATCATGGTACCTTTTTTAATATAATGTGTTTTCCCTTTTCAGATATAATTGAAAATGGTTTGATTGATGGCTTTAACTGCATCTTTGGGCATTGGCAATGAATGGGCTGGATAAATAAATCGGGAGATGCATTCCATTTTTGTCAGAAATGTTCTTCCTATGATGGAAATATCTCTTTGAGACCAGGAGTTGAGATAAGTTTTTGATTTCTCCAAGCAATTCCATATATTGAGCTTGACTAATTGATCAGCATCTTTAGTGATATGCATGCCCAAATATTTCACTGTTTGTTTGACGGGAATGGTATGAATGGCTGATAGACTGCAATCATGAATAGGTAATAATTCACATTTACCTAGATTCAGTTTAAGCCCAGAGGCTTTAGAGAAAACATCTATATAATTGAGAATTTTAGGGACTTGATCAGAGTTGTGCATGAATATGGCTGTGTCGTCAGCCAGTTGGCTGATTGTTAGTTGTTTTCCAAATACTGTTAATTTATCAAAGTCAGAGTTTTTTATAAAAATTGAGAGCATTTCAGCTGCTGCAATGAACAACAGAGGCGAAACCGGGCAGCCTTGTTTTATTCCTTTGCCTATTGAAAGTCTAGGGGAGGTACCATGTGGTAATAGGACTGAGCTGTTGGTATCCGTGTAAATTAGTTTTATAAAGTCTAAAAAGTGCTCCCCAAAACCAAAAAGCTCTAAGGTCCTAAACATAAATTTGTGTTCAATCATATCAAAAGCTTTAAAAAAATCCAAAAATAAAATAAACCCCTCGTCAATTAGGTCCCTATAGTCAAGTAAGTCCAATACAAGGCGTATATTGTTGTGTATTGAGCGCCCTTTAATAAAACCTGATTGTGTCTCTGAGATAAGATCAGTGATGCCAGTTTTGAGTCTGTTGGCATAAATATGTGTTAAAATTTTGTAATCATTATTAAGTAAAGTAATTGGTCTGAGATTATCAATCAATTTTGGGTCCTTGCCAGGTTTGGGAATTAATGTGATGACTCCTTGTTTCATAGTATTTGGTAAAACTGATGTAGCACGGATTTCCTTTAACATATTAAAAAATAAGTCTTTTAGGTTAATCCAGAAGTGCCTGTAAAAATTGGCTGTCAAGCCGTCTGAGCCAGGTGATTTGTCTAGAGCTAAGGATTTTAAAGCTTTCTCAACTTCCTCCATTTGGATCTCTGCGTCACATGATTTTCTAAAATATTCATCAATTTTCGGTATCCGTCCTGAAATGGATTCAAAGAAACCCTCTGCATTAGTGTGTGAGTAAGAGGAGGAGTATAATTCACTGTAAAATTTAAACATTTCTTTAGAGATCCTCACAGAATCAGTACATTCTTTACCATCAATTATAAGAGACTTAATGGCATTTCATTCTTGTCTTCCTTTCTCCAGCCTACAGAAGTATGCTGAGCTTCTCTCTCCCTCCTCTATCCATTTCGCTCTTGACCTAATATATGCTCCTTTGGCTTTATTAATATAGATGTTATCTAGGGAAGAGTGCAATAAAACCAGTTTTTGTTTGTCCTCTTCACATAAGGAGTGTCTGTTGCATATTAAATGGATCTCTTTTACAATATCCATTTCTTTTTGTTTGTTGGCTCGGCTTATGACTTTGCTGTATGAAATGGAAATCTGACAGATTTTAAATTTAAGAAATTCCCATTTCTCCCTGTAAGTTGACAATAATGTATCTTTAGTTATACTGTCGATTGTCCTTTTAACATCCTGACAGAAAGGGTCATGTTTTAGAAGATTTGAATTAAATTTCCAGTAGCCTTTATTTCTTCTGACTGCACTAGTGGGAGTTATGGTTAACTTGATCATACAATGATCTGTAAGCGGAGCTGCAGAAATTGAGGTATTTATGTCTATATTAGGTTGGAATTCAGAAATAAGCCAGTAGTCTAATCGCGATTTAATGGTGCCATCAGGTTTAAACCAAGTAAAGGTTTGAGTATCTGGATTTAACGCACGCCATATGTCACTAAGCTGAAACGTGTTACAGAAGTCTAGTAAAGTGGTATTATACTGATGATTAGGAAATCTTGAAGGTTGCTTATCAAGCCATTCATCCATAACCATATTGTAGTCACCACCCAACACAAAAACAGGATTGATATATATTTGGAATAATTCCTTCAATATGTTAGTCACGTCTGTAATTAATTGTTTGTTCTGACTGTGGTTAATAAAGCCATAAATGTTAACAAGAATCAAGAATTGTTTGTGTATTACAAAAACGCAAATAATCCAGTGTCCTGTGTCATCTCTTTTGGTTGCAACTACTTTCCCAGGAAAGTTATTTAGGAGTATGGCGACCCCTGCTGATCTATTTGTGCCATGACTATAGTATATTTTTTCTCCCCATTGGTTTGTCCACATTTTTTCATCTGTATTGTTGCTGTGAGTCTCCTGAATAAGATAACAATGTGCTTTTTCATTTTTAAGGAATAGAAATGTAGCCTTTCTTTTTATAGAGTCTCGTAAACCCCTAGCATTAAGTGATGCAAAAGAAAAGGTTGTAATAAAAGACATAAAGGATGAAATAGAATAAGGGAAAAATTAAAATAATAATAAAATAAAAATAACAAGTAGATAAATGGTTTAGGTTGTTACTTTGGACCAAGTACACTTGAAGAAAGCCCCTGATTAAATTGCTAAATATATGTTTTAACTCATAACTTTTTTCCCCTTTTTTTTCCTTCCCTTTTTTCCTTTTTCTTCCTCTTTTTTCCTTCTCCTTCTTTTCCTTTTTTCCCTTTTCTTTCCCCTTTCCCTCCTCCTTTTCCCCCAAGCTGCACGCTTGTTATGACAGAATCCAAAAACCTAATCTATAAAATTATCGAAAATATGTAATGCAAATTATCAAAATGGCATTGAAAAGGAGCTGCCTTATAAATCTACCCTTTATTTTATTTTTATTTTTATTTATTTTTATTTTTTTCGGATAATACAGTACAGGTTAAAAGAAACTGTATAATATAACAACAAGGTCGAATTAGACAAAGACTCCTTCTACTTAACAATTCCACGTGAGTTATCCGAAATGGGTGATGGCTGAAGCCGCAGCTTATATTGCCCACCCATATTCCATCCAAGAATTCAAAAGAAAAAAGAGTAAACAAGACAAGAGTGATTACAATTTAGAACAAAGCTAAGACAAAGTGTGACTGAGAGAAAAAAAATAAAACTAAGCTAAGCTAAGTTAAGCGGTTACTATTCAAGACAAATCTAAGACAGAATGTCACAGAGAGAAAAAAAAAAAAAAAAAAAAAACTAAGCTACAACACAACACAGGCTGGATATGTCAATCCTTATGTGAGTTTACATGTCATTTTGTAAATATGTTTGGAGTATTTCTTCCTTTAGTTTTTGTTTAAATTGTCCAAGCGTTGTACATGATTTTAATTCAGGTCCATAATCGTTCCATAATCTGACTCCTTGCACTGAAATACAGTGTTGCTTGGTGGTTGTTCTCACTGTAGGCTTTTGAAATATACATGTTCCTCTGAAGTGATATTGTTTCTCCCTTGTTTGGAACAACTTTTGGATATTTGCGGGCAGTGATAAATTCTTCACTTTGAACATTATTATTGTGGTTTTAAAGTCAACCAGATCTTTCAACTTGAGAGTTTTTTGTTTAAGAAAAAGTGGGTTTGTTGGTTCCCTGTAAGCTGCTTTGTTTATTATTCTAATAGCTCTCTTTTGAAGCATAAAGAGTGGATATATGTTTGTTTTGTATGTATTTCCCCATACTTCATTACAATATGTCATGTATGGGAGTATTAATGAATGATACAAGGTGTATAGTGTGGGTTGATTCAGCAAATATTTCACTCTGTGTAATATTGCAATTGATTTGGAAACTTTACCTTTAATATAATTAATATGTGACTTCCAACACAGTTTGTTATCAATTATTACTCCAAGGAATTTAGTTTCAGATACCCTTTCAATCTCTACACCATTTACACTGAGTTTGGGTACTGGATTGTTGTGATGGTTGTTAAAGACTATAAATTTTGTCTTACTTAAATTGAGCGTTAATTTGTTTGAATCAAACCACAGTTTAAGCTTTTCTAATTCCTTCCCGAGTGTATCCAGAAGTTGTTCCAAATTGTTTCCACTGCATAGCAGATTAGTGTCATCGGCAAACAATATTAAGTCCATTTTTTCTGAAACTTTACATATATCGTTTATATACATATTGAATAATAATGGTCCCAAAACTGAACCCTGTGGGACTCCACAGGTGACCTTCAGCAACTCTGAGTTTTTGTTGCTAACACATACATACTGATATCTATTCTTTAAGTAACTACTTAACCAGGACAGTGCTACCCCTCTAATACCAGAATTTTGTAGTTTCTTTAATAATAAATTATGATCTACTGTATCAAATGCTTTTTTAAGATCTAGGAATACTCCAACTGAATACTCTTTATTTTCAATGGCTGTTGATATTTTTTCTGTAAATTCCATTAGGGCATATGCAGTTGTCCTCTTGTGTCTGATCCCATATTGCTGCTCACACATAAATCATTCTTCAGTATGAAGTTGTCAATTCTCTCATAGAATATTTTTTCAAGTATCTTGGAAAATTGCGGTAATAGTGAAATTGGTCTATAGTTTGAGAGTTCCCCTCTGTCGCCCGTCTTGTATATCGGAATTACTTTAGCTATTTTCATTGCATTGGGAAATATACCTGATTGGAGAGACAGGTTGCAGATATACGTCAGTGGTTTTACTATGCATTCGATAACAGTTTTGACTAGTAGCATGTCAATACCATCACAGTCAGTAGATGTTTTACTTTTGAACTATTTAACAATTTCAATGACCTCTCTTTCGTCTGTGTTCTTTATGAAGATGGAGTCTTTTACAGCAGTGTTATTGCATATTGTATCACCTGTTGGCACCGTAGTGGGTATTTCTCGGGCCAGTTTAGGTCCAATGTTAACAAAAAAATTATTAAATTCATCTGCAGGTGAAGCAATATTCACACTCTGAGTCGTTTTATTATTTTTTGGAATATTAGTTGGGTAGCTTGTATTTCTGCTTTTATTTCCAAGGATACTGTTGAGTATTGTCCATGTATTTTTAATATTGTCTCTGTTTTTCTCCAGTTCTTTACTGTAATAGTCTCTTTTACTACATCTTATTATATATGTTAACTTATTTTTGTATGTTTCATACCGCTGCTCTGCTTCTTTTGTTCTTTTCTTTAGGAAAGCTTTATATAATAAATTTTTCTTTTTACACGCCTTTTGTAGTCCTTTGGTTAACCATGGCTTATTAGCAAATTTGTGTTTAAGCTTTTTTATTACAAATGGGCAGTTTTTTTCATAAAGAGTGGTTACAATATTTATAAATGTGTCATAGGCTTCATTTACATCTGATACATAGACTTCTGTCCAGTCTTGCTTCAGCAAGTCCTCTTTAAGAGAACTGATTGCATTTGGTGATTTGTGTCTGAACGATTTTGAAGTTTTTTCTGCGTTGGGCCCCGTGTGGCCATGGATAAGTGCAAAGGTTGGCAAGTGGTCACTTATATCATTTATCAATAATCCACTTTCTATTTTCTTATCAAAAACATTGACAAACAGGTTGTCAATAAGTGTAGCAGAGTGAACTGTGATTCTACTGGGATGTGTTATTGTGGGATATAGACTCATGCTGTACATAGAGTTCATGAACTCTGTAACTACATTTTGTTGATGAGGATTCAGTAAGTCAATATTGAAATCTCCACAAATTGCTACCATTTTCTTACTAGTAATATTATTGTACAGCTCGACTAATTTATCTCTGAATGTCTCAATGCAAGTTCCCGGCGTTCTATATATGCAGCTTATGATTAGATTTTTTGTTTTGTCTAGGTCAATCTCAACAGTAACACATTCCAAAATCCCTGGTAGTGCTAAGGACATTTCATTTACAAGCTTACACCTGTACAGGTCATCAATATACAGTGCAACACCACCACCCTTTTTTGGAGTTCTGTTAAGATAAAACATCTGATATCCTTCTATTGCCATCAGGGGAGCCTGCTCTTCGTTAAGCCAAGTTTCAGAGACTGCAATAGCTGTGAATTTTCTGTCTAGCTGAATAGTCCTGAATCTGTGGAAAGTTTTTGTTAAGACTTCTGCTATTGAAGTGTATTATTGACAGTTTACCATCTAATTGCACTTGACTTTTGAATTGTTTTTCAGTGTAATATTCACAGTGGTTATGAATATTATTGAAAAAGTGGTTATCAGGATCAATATCATTCTCCATCTCTTGTGGTTTATGTTCAGCATAATGGTATGTTTTCAGAGTTTGAGTTTCCTCATTCTGTGTCAAATGACTTCCTCCAACTGGGGATAATTGATGTCTACTTGAGTCGGTCATAAGTTTTTGTTTGTTTTGGTTATTTTTATTAAAGTACTTTGGCATGGTGTATCAGAAGAACTATTCTTATCATGTGTATGAATATGGATTATCATTGGCTCATAATTTTCTAATCAGTGTTCATCTGTATTTATCTAAGTCAGTAGCATCTCTGATCATTATACTCTTTGCTTGCTCAGGTGATCCATTTAGTTTAATCCAAATTCTACAATTTCTTGTCCAGGTTGCTTGTATCCTATTTTGTTTTTTTTTTAGCATCCGTGCCTGTTGTGCTAATTCAGCGTTTTTTTTGTCAGGTGTTCATTTATGTAAACTTGAGTTTCCTTTAACTTTTTGGCCTGCCGCAGTATGTTATTCTTTACCCTTCTGTTCACAAAGCGCATCACAATTGATTTCTTTGTTTTGTTATCTTTCTTCGGTAGAGCATAGCAGGCTGAGATTGCATTGGCTTCTACCTTAATGTCTTTATCATTAAGGAACTGAATTAATTTTGAACCCTTCAAAAAAAAAGATTCAGGAACCTGAGTAAAAGTAGCATGTAAACATATCCAAATGACAGCTGCCAGGAACACAGCGTACTTCAAAAGGGGATTATGAAATGACTCCCTATAAAGTAAACATTGAAGTAGCTTAGCAACATGTACAGAACATAAAAGAGTCAAAGTGCTTGTTCAGCCATAGTTGTGAACCAGACCCTTAGATGCTGACTCTTCTACCGTCGATGTATCCCACATGGCCTTTATACCAGACGTTTTTCCCAGCTGCACGGGCTTGCTCCATCTGTGGCCATGCTGCTGCGCGGGCATCCCTGTCGGCTTTACAGAAATCTTGCTTGAATCGGATCCCGGCTATTCTGCAGAATTTGGAGTTTTTGGTCAGCCTCCAAATTTCTTCACAGTGGTATCTCATGACAAACTGAAGAATAACCTGGCGGTTTCTCCCATTTTCACATTTTCCCAGGCGGTGGACATTATCAACAATAGTGCCCATGGTCGTTGCCCACTGCGGTGCAATTTCTGACAGAATGTGGATTACCTCCTCACGGATCATTTCGTTATCTTTTTCTTTGATCCCGTGTATTTTAAGGTTCCAGCGCCTCTTGTACCTCTCCAGCTCAGTAATCCTTTCCTTTAGCTCTTCGTTTTCTTGTATAAGCTTGGGGATGTCTCTCTCAAAGCTCTGTAGTTTGGTCTGGCAATTTTTGATGTCAGCAGTATTAATTTCAACAAGACGGGTGATGCTGGCTACCATTGTGGCGGTCTCCCTTAACTGCGCTCCAAAATCATCAACTTTGGTGGTTAGTTTTGTGATAGCATCTACCAAGTTGTCGTAAGATTGCTCTTGGGTGGTTTTCATCTTGGAAAGTGGCGGAGTAGAGGACTTAGTTGGAGTGACGGGAGAACTTTTTCTCTTACCAGGACCGCTACTAACAGAGGTTTCCATCGGGGTGTAGTCGTGGTCAGTAGTAGTTGTTGTTAGCTTAGCGTTCGTTTTCCCGCCGGAGGACATATTAGTCGGATTTGATTAGTTTCCTGTGACAGAAACTTGCGTTCAAAATCACCAATCGAACTTACTTGCTTTGAAGCTGTCAGCTCTGAAAATGTTTTCAGTCTGAATATGAGTTATTGTCCAAGTTTCGAGGCTGGAGAATGCGGGTTTAGAAGAGCGAACTGGTCCGGATCGCCATCTTCCGGAAGTCGTCACTTCCTACGCTACGTGAAAAAACCTTCAGAACATCCGCAACAGAGCATGATGCATTCACTGGCTGTCCGGCCAGGAACTCCCGCTATCTTCCTCCTTATCCTGGAAGTAAGCGACCGTCTGTCTGTGCTCGTCCGAGACCCTCCTGTACGCCTCGAAGAGGGAGTGTTCTGGGCCCGAGGAGAGATGGCGAACAGGCAGAGATGAGAGGAGCGGCTCCTTCGTATCCGTCGTCGGAGGAAAACCTGCAGCACACAACGCAGAACAAACTTAGCCTCCTGTGAACACACCAGGGCTAATATACATCCACAACACACAGACAATCACGTTCCTTTATGGCCCTTTTCCACTAGTCGACTCGCTTTCTAGCTTTTTCCACTGTACCCAGCACAGGTTAACAGGCGCTATTTTCGTGCCTGATCGAGAGCAGGGTACAACCGTGCTGAGTCGAGCCGAGATGTGATGTCAACAGACTGCGAGCCACTGATTGGTCAGTGCGTAACGTCACGAAAGCGTCCCGTCTTCAGTGGAATTTACACGACCGCCATTTGCAATATTTCACGGACTAACTCGGTCACGGAGTAAATACGATACTAATACAGACAGCGTTGTAGGTTTTGAGGAAATCTACACCGTGGTCTAACGAAGAGGTGCGGGATTTTCTCTGCTTGGTGGCAGATCCACAGTGAGAGGAGTGACCCGCACCGATACAAATGCAGCCCAGCATAGAACCGGACTACGGACAAGCTGAAGACGAACATGAGAGAACCATCGATGGTGAGTAATTTGTAATATTGTGCATCTGTTCCCTTATTTATCCTGTTGGTGGTAAGCTCACTTTTTTTGAGCCAAACAGCACCGTCCTGTGCTGGCTAACGAGTGTTAGCTAGTAGCTAGCTAGTACCAACTGTTGATTCGCGCTTGTTTTGTCCTAAGTATTCGCTTGTGAGAGCAAAACGATGAAATATGTTAATCCTGGTTAAAGTCCTGGTTTGTGTACATGCTGCACTTTGGTGCTGTGCATTAAATTGTGTGTAATTTCTTCCTAGAATGTGTGTCCACATGCCAGGGTTTAGCCTCCCTCAGTGTTTATATTGTGGATGCAGGTCAAGTGAACCACAGGAGCCAAAATCTCGACATATACAGGTGCTTTTTCAAACCAGTGATTTATAAAGTCATTCATATAATTTTGTAAAGCGTCAGAGTAGACCCACACACCGATTCTGTGGATTTTCCATAAAAGCTATTGGAACAGTATTGCTATGCTGTTCCACCATAAATCCCTGGATTGATAATGTACTTGTACCTGTACAGAGTGGATCCTGCGGTGCTTGTCAGGGAAACAAAGCATTTTTGTCACATCCCATCACTGACTTTCACAAGTGTATTTCCCTAATATAGGTACATCTCCAAAAATTAGAATGTCATGAAAAAATTCAATATATTTGTCACTCATTTCAGAAAGAGAAATCCATATATTATATACATTCATTACACAGACAGTGATATATTTCAAGCGTTTATTTATTTTAATAGAATTTAAGTTTTTAAATAGAAATGTTGGCCGCTGAGGTGTTGGTTAATATGGGCTGTAGCCATAATCATCTAAATTAAAATAACACTTGCAATATATCACTGTCCGTGTAATGAATCTGTATATGGGTTTCACTTTCTGAAATGAGTCACAAAAATATTGAACTTTTTCAGGATATTATAATTTTTGAGATGTGCCTGTATAAGTGTAGAACTTGCTTTAACTAATCAACATCCATTTCTGTCGTTTGTCTAGGCAGGAGGAAAGGAAACGCAGCCGCCCCACAACGGACGTCGCCACTGTGGAACGTACTGAAATCCTTTGCTTTTATAGGTAAAGTGTCAAAACCAAAGTAGTACAACCAAAGTAGCACAATTTCCACTTAATATAAAAGGGACTGAACTGAGATTTGATTGTGTGAATATTAATTACAAAATAATTGAAAATGAATGGCACATCAACTGTAAAATAAACTGCTTGCTAATGTATTTATTTTTTTGTCAGATCACTTGTGTGATCCTTTGTGAGTTATGTTCATAACTGTATCTTTTGGGGAATGGGAGTTGTTCAGTCATCAATATAACTTAGTTTATATGTGTAGTTTATAGTCTATCATCACTAAACTCATGCAGTAACAGGACACATTACAAATACTAGAGACCCATTGTAGCGCTTCCTTTTATATTTTAGCAATACAAGTACAAAACACCGCCCACACTTGAAGCCAGGGCAAGAAGAGACACTTTTACAGACAAGACAAACTTTTATTGATAAAAACTCCATATTTTGACTGAGCGACTCCATACTCGGTGATGCACACCCTCAGTTAAATTACTAGATTCCATTCAAGTGAATGTATTAATTCATTCTGATTGCTGAGGCCACAGTAAAAACATGATTTTAAATGTAACACAGCCCTTATAAAATCTACTCGACTGAAGCGCAGCTACATGAAAATTGTGGTTAAAAACAACAACGAAGTACTTTATATTCACATTGGAATTGTAATCGCTCCTGTTTTGTTTTTCTTTTGAATTCTTGGATAGAATATGGTGGGCAATATAAGCTGCAGCTTCAGCCATCACCCATTTCAGATAACCTATGTTGAACTGTATAGTCAGAGGAGTTATTGTTTAATTCGACCTTGTTAGATTTTTTTCCCCTTTGTTATATTATTCTATTTTCTTTTAATCTTTACTTTTAATCTATCCAAAATAAATATTCATTCATTCATTCACATTCCACCACTGGCTTTTAGCAACAAGTGTATTTCCCAAATATGTTTTAAACTTCCTTAATTTAACCACCACCCATTTCTGTCTTTTGTCTAGGCAAGAGGGAAACAATCCACCCCAAACTGGACCTTGTGTCACTATTTACAGAGATGCAGGCCTAAGATCTGCTGAACTGGGACCAGTGTGAGCTGCACATCCCAGCTGCTGAGTGACCCAGTCTTACAGTTTGAATTTTGCACATTCTGAATAATCTGGAATTTGCTGCTGATTGTAATAAACAATTTAGTCACTTATGTGTTTGCATCATGATTTCTATTTTTGTCTGTTAACACACTGGTGGGAAAAGAGTCAATAGTACAAACCATTAATGGGTGATCTTGAAAATAATGGCTCATTTTTAAGAAAAGTAACCAAAACAATTATTTTATTAACGGAAGACTGTATTGTTGGATGTGCCACCGCAGAAGACCCTGCATACTTTAGTGACAGTACCAGTATATGGAGGAATTCTGGGTCATATTAGCATCTGCTCTTCATCATAATGGGTTTGAGGAGGGGTGTCCAATCATGTGCCATGGAGGGCCAAGACCCTGCAGGCTTTACCTCCAACCAGTGTCTTCAACAGCAGATTCCACTGAACTTCTTCCACTGACTGCAGTTCAGTGAAAACACCTGCTGAAGAGACTGGGTAGAAGAGAGAACCTGCAGGGTCTTGGCTCTCCATGACACATGATTGGACACCTGTGGGTTAAAGTTTAATGGGATTTAACATTTTAACACAAACTGCTTTATGGTTCATAATCCTGTTGACAGACTTACACCAAACCAAAAGTGATTTCTCAAACTGCTGGATTGTTCTTAAGACAGCTTTTCCAATCTGTCAGTATTAAATTTATGTCACATGGTGGTAACCTTCACATATAAAAAAGAGACATCTGCAAAAACTTCACAGGTTTATTGTCAGTGCAATACTACATGAATGCATGTATAGTACATTGTTGATGCAGAGAATATATTTTTCTACAGTACATGTATCTAGTAAATCAAGCATTTTCCATGTAACCTTGTGACTGCATTATTTTAATTGCTTTTAATCCTAGATCAAGTTTGTTTTGGCCTAAAATGCATCATAACTGTCAAATATATCTTATTATACTTAACTCAGTACTGTTTACTTTTGATTATATATTTTGTGGCTAATATAGTTATTAACCTGGCGATCAAGTTGTGTCAGCTGATCATTTTTTGCTATGACACCACCTCAGACGCAGTACTGCTGGAGCAGGTACGTCCCATGATGTCTCAACAGTCTCTCCATGATTTTCATGCAGATCAGAGCAATTTGTTGCACAGGAAATAAACTTTTCTACAGACATTCTTAAGCTCTACAACCACTGATTGTTTGTGAAGCTGTGTTGAACGCCCAGACCGACCGTTTGAAGCGGTAATTTTCCCACAACAGAGCCATCTGAAACACACACAGCGTACATATTTTAATACCTAACAGCGATAACTTGCAGACATTACAGTGTAGTACGACTTACTTATAGCAAACTAGCATTAGCAACCATTAGCTTACTGTCATATATGACCTAGTTTGTATCCTCATGTCTTTGGCTCTCCCAGAAGCTGCAGAACTATTCCAGAGTGTTTCGTCTCGCTGCCTGTACCCTTGTCTGGCGGTTCTTTTTGGCATTTACGGTGAAAAAAGCCACAGACTGAGGAGTCACCTTGTACAGCTGCCATGTTATGTTTTGCTTGGGTCGTGTGTTTTACGTCACGTTAGTGTGGCGCCGCCTTGCTGTAAAAAAAATCCCACCCACCCCAGCTCAACCCCGCTTTACCCGGCTGCTATGGAGACAAAACCGAGGCCGAACCGAGTAGTAGCGAAACGAGGCGAGGCGAGCTGTGCTAGTGGAAAAGCGGCTTTAGTGGGGGGGAGGGGGGTGCGTGAGTGTGTGTCTCTTCTTTGTGCTGTGGCTGATGGTCTTGAAGTGGGTGTAAAAGATGTTGAGATCGTCCGGCAGGCTGTCTGTAGGGCTAGCGGTGCTGCTGTTGGTATTCTTGTAGTCTGTGATGTGTTGCAGGCCTTGCCACATGCGCTCTGGGTCAGGAGTGGAGTAGAAGCTGTCCAGCCTTTCTCTGTACTGCCTCTTGGCTGTTGTTAAAGCCTTCCTCAGTCCATACTTTGCAGCTTTGTACTCAACCACACAGCCTGATTTAAATGCATGAGCACGAGCACGCAGCATCTGACATACCTGACTGTTGATCCAGGGCTTCTGCTTGGGGAACTTCCTGACCTGTATGGTGGGTACAATGGTATCAACGCACGTGCTGATGTACGCAGTCATGTATTCAGCATAGTCCTGTATGTTAACAGAAGAGTCCTCTTGAGTGGCTGCAGCTTTAAACACATCCCAGTCTGTGAAGGTAAAACAGTCTTGCAGGATGTTCTCAGTTTCTGGAGTCCAGCACTTAATTTGCTTATTAACTGGGTTGGTTTGTTTCAGCTTTTGTCTATAGGCTGGGTACATAAGCAGTGAGATGTGCTCTTACTGTCCGAAGTGGGGGCGGGGTGCCACTCTGTAGGTGTCATGTATGTTGGAATAAACATGATCCAGTGTGCTTTTATCGCGGGTGGGACTGTCCACATGCTGGTAATATTTGGGGAGTACAGTCCATAAATTGTACTGGTTAAAGTTGTCAGCAACAATAAAAACAGCATCAGGGTGTTTCGTCTCTACTGTGCTGATGATGTTGTGGAGTTTGCTTAGCGCTACTGTGCAGTTGCTCTGTGGACAGATGTATACAGCGGCCAAAAACACAGCAGTAAATTCCATCGATAGATAATAGGGATGGCATTTCAGCTCCACACCACGAGTGGTTTATAAATACACCCCCCCCCCCACCCCTCGTCTTACCAGAGTCTCCTGTTCTGTCTGCCCAGTGTGTTGAGTGGGTCTGGAGCTGAATAGCACTCTCCAGGAATCTGTCTGAAAACCAAGTTTCACAGAATATTAGGGCACAACACCCTCTTGTCTCCCGCTGGTCTTCAATCCTTGCTCTTAGTTCATCTAGCTTATTTTCCAAAGACCTAATGTTTGCAATTAAGAGACTAGGTAGTGGTGGCCGGCTGGAGCGAGCCTTTAGCCTAGCATGTAGCCCTCCTCTCTTGCCTCACTTTCGGCGCCTTCGACCCCACCTCTGACGTGTTTTCTTTGGGTC
Organism: Pholidichthys leucotaenia; assembly: GCA_020510985.1. Taxonomy (NCBI): domain Eukaryota; kingdom Metazoa; phylum Chordata; class Actinopteri; order Cichliformes; family Pholidichthyidae; genus Pholidichthys; species Pholidichthys leucotaenia. Next base: position 191,243,009 of record CM035843.1, on the reverse strand, counting down.
AGCATGCTTATGCGGGCTCGGTGCTTCGGGGCCTTCCTGGGGGTGCTGATGGTCACCGCTGGGGTGGACAATGCATTGCAGGTTGGGTGGTATAAAGCCAGTAAACTCTATGTGGCTGCTTGACTTGGCAATATCCAGTAGTGTTTATCGGTCCCATGTTAGCAGTGTAGAAAGAACAACAACAATGCAAAAAAGGAGAAAAGTCGGCATTCGGGAGCGGATTGAGCAAAGACGTTCGCCAACAGTGGGTGCCATCTTGTGATGGCATGTGGCTACATGTGGCTTCACCCAGGGATGATAAGAGGATGTTTCTCATCATGAGAGATGATTGGTGAAGTGGCCTCCAATTCTCAGGAGGCCATTGACATCAAGGAATGGGTCCAACTTCCTCAGTGAACTTGCTTTACGGATATCTAAACATTGTTTTAGGCAAAATATCTCTGTTTTGTATGCTTCATTTTGGACACAGTTGATGAGGACCTGCTTTGCCTTTGCCAGACTACCAGCTGTGTGAGGTTCCGTACATAGATGCCAACCTTTACATCCAGTGCTATCCTTATCTCTTACAGCCTAGGTCTTCTTGTTTTCAGCAATGTGGATCAGAGCAGCAGTAGCTCTGATGAGAGACCGCCAGGTGTGGAATCTTGCGAATCGTTGAGAGCTCAGGTTTGTTGTCATACATGCTGTTAGGTTAGTTTGAACCTCTACATCAGAATCTGGATTGATAAGGTCAAAGGATGTTTCCACTGGAACATCTTCATTTTGAGGCTGCAGAAGAAACTTAGGACCAGAAAGCCGTGTTGTGTTTGGCAGTAGTGCTGCAGGTAACGATCTGGTTGCCACATCTGCTGGATTCTGATTGGTTAGTACATAGCACCATTGTTCAGGGCTTGAAAACTTCTTCATATGATCGACTCTATTACCAACATAAACAAAGAACTGCAAGTAACATTATGAATGTAAGTATACCAGCACTACCTTGCTGTCTGTATAAAACACAACCTCATCAATCTTGGCATCCAGTTCTTTGCTCACAAGTTCTGCAGTCGCAACTGTCTGGACTGCTGCTCCTAACTCAAGCCGTGGGACTGTATGGACTGTCGTAGGAGCTAATCTGGCCTTTCCCATGACAAACCCAACATGCTCTGTGCCATTTTGATCTAACACCTTCAAGTAGGCCACCACAGTGATGGCTTTTACAGAAGCATCTGAAAGGACATATAGTTCCACGCATTCAGCAAGAGAAACAGATGTCCTTGTGTAGCAATGAGGAGTTTCAAGATGTTCAAGGGCCTGTAGTGAATCTCTCCAGGAAATCCACTCTTCTTTCCTTTCTGGCGGAAAGGGCTTGTTCCAGTTGGTGGTATCGTGAGTGGGTTCTCTCAGTAGGAACTTTGCTTGTATGGTGATCGGTGCCACTAACCAAAGTGGATCAAACAAGCTGTTCACTGTAGCAAGCAAACCTCTGCGAGTGAAGGGCTTATCTGTACCTCAGACCTTGAAAGTGAACATGTCATTGCTTAGATTCCAGTTTAAACCTAGACTACACTGCAATGGAGGAGAGTCGGTGTCTAAGTTGAGATCTTTCAAGTCCTTGGCATACTCAAATGAAGGAAATACCTGTATGACTGCTAGACAGTTGGATGTGACCTTGTGAAGATGTAAGTTTGACATACATAGCATATCTCGCGCTGCTTTGAGTAAGAAAACTGCTTCACGTACTGTGGGCAAAGAAGTGAGGCCGTCGTCCACATAGAACTCTCTATGTACAAACTCTTTTGGTGCAGAGCTGAACTCAGCTTCTCCATATAGTGCAGCTCGTTGGAGACCATAAGTTGCTATGGCTGGAGACGGGCTGATGTCAAATACATGAACCCACATACAATACTCCACAACTTCATCCTTAGCATCGTTATTCCTGAACCACAGAAACCGAAGGAAGTTTCTATGATCTTTTCTCACAATAAAACTGTGAAACATCTGTTCAATGTCTGCAGTAACTACTACCTGCTCACGTCAAAACCATATCAGAACCCCAATTAAGTTGTTGTTCAGATCTGCTCCAGTCAGCAACACATCATTGAGAGACACTCCCAGGTGCTGTGTGCTGGAATTGAAAACAACTCGAATCTGCCCTAGCTTGTGGGGATGGTATACTCCAAATGTGGGAAGGTACCAACACTCTTCTCCTTCTTTCAATGGTGAGGACAGCTCTGCATGCTCTTTGTCAAATATCTGCTGCATGAAGGCAAAAAAGTGTTGCTTCATCTCATGTTTCCTTTCAAAGGAACAACAAAGAGCTTTAAAGCAACTCTCAGCTATCTCCCTATTGTTGACAGACGAAGTCCTGATGTGCAAAAGGGAAGCGGGGCTACCCAGCTGTTTCCTTCATCATTGAACATCTCCCTATCCATGAGCTCAATGAATTGCTTGTTCTCAATAGAAGAGGCAATTTTTTTGTCATCTTTGGTGCGCTGGAAGCTCTTGTTTCCCAATGAGTCATGAATCGAGGGAGGACATGAGTGAGCTGCAAATCTTGCACGTCACAAGAGCTTTGAGATCTTACACTCTTCTCTGTGAGCTTCTCTTTTATTGTAAGATGATTTGGACATGGCGTGAAATAAGAGGGGTGCCCTTTTTCAAGGATTTGAGTGCAAAAAAACCTTACATTTGTAGGTTTGTGTGCAGCACCAAGACAAGCTTCTCCAATGATGACCCAACTGAGGTCCAAGCGTTGGACATATGGAGCATTACTGGGTCCATTGCACTGGTCTCTTACTTTGTGCACCTCCATGATGTCACGTCCAAGGAGCAAAAGTATCTGAACATCTATGTCAAGTGGATGATATGCTCTGCAATGGAGTTGAGGTGTGTTTGGTACTCAGCCACTTCTGGAGTAGGTATCTCTGACTTGTCATTGGGTATGTAGTTGCACTCTATTAGAGTTGGTAGGTTTACGGTGAGACTCTTATCCAAAGGTTGTGTGATGAAGCCCATGGCTCTCCTCCCAGACACCTCAGTGAGACCTGCACATGTCCGGAGTGTGCACCGTGGAGCATTACCTTCACCACATATCTCTGTACATTTAGAGTTCACTGTGGGAGCTGACTTGTCTTTTTCCTCCCTGCTGTTCTCTGACTTGGGCGTTTGAGCAGCCCATGGAGTAGGTCCAGGGTGGAGAGCTGTTATATGCTTGTCACTTTTGCACTCTTTACATTGCGGTGCGATTTTACAAAGGGTGGCAAAGTGTTTGCTCAAAGAACAGCATCTGTCACATATGCCAGCATCTTGGAGAAATACCTTTTGTTCTTGAATGGTTTTGGCTCTAAAACCTCTGCAGTGTTTGAGGGGTTGAGGCATTGTGTGGATGGGGCAAATCTTGCTGATATCTGGCCTTGCAGCAGGTGTCTCTGTATTGTTAAAGATAGGCATAGAAGTGACCTCTGTCTTGTTCGAAGAAATTAAGTTTCTGGAAGTGTTCTTTTTTTTTTTTTTTTTTTTGCTGTGTTGCCTGTACAAGCTGACAAAGACAGAGAAAAGTTTAGATCATTACGGATGTAAGCTTCTCGGTAGACAAAGTCAGCAAAGTAGGTGAATGGTGGAAAGTTGACCTTGAATTGTACTTTGTAGTTGCTACCATGAGATAAGATAAGATAAGATAAGATAAGCCTTTATTAGTCCCACAATGGCAAAATTCCAGGACTGCAACAGCACAGGGATAGCAACACTCAGAGCAACAATCAGAAGGTAAGAAAAAAAGAACAGCTAGTATACATATGTACATATTACTATATATATATGTATATATATATATAGACACAAAGTGCGGAGCATTGTGGTTGGTGAATGTGCAGCAGAAAGTCTAAGCTCTCTCTCCCTCCGCGGGTGCGTCGGGCCAGCTGGATGTTTTTGGGCATGATGGTGGTGACCCTCTTGGCGTGGATGGCGCACAGGTTGGTGTCCATGAAGAGACCCACCAGGTAGGCCTCGCTGGCCTCCTGCAGAGCCATAACAGCGGAGTTCAGGAAGCGGAGGTCGGTCTTGAAGTCCTGAGCGATCTCCCTCACCAGGCGCTGGAAGGGCAGCCTACGGATGAGCAGCTCCGTGGATTTCTGGTAGCGACGGATCTCTCTCAGAGCCACGGTACCGGGCCTGTAACGGTGATGCTTCTTCACTCCGCCGGTGGCCGGAGCGCTTTTTTCGAGCAGCCTTGGTGGCTAGCTGCTTCCTGGGGGGCTTTTTCCTCCAGTAGATTTACGGGCGGTCTGCTTGGTTCTTGCCATCGCTCTTTATTATTCTGTCTTATATTTCTTGCACGCCGCCTAAACTCCAGCCTGGCACCCGCGTCGTTTTTGCCACAGTTCCTCGGCATGTCGAGCTTCTCCGTTAGCACCGGGTGGCGGTTGGAGCTAGCTAGCCAGCTAGCTAGCTCTTCCCTGCTGTATCGTCCCCCGCTGTAAACAGAGGCTCCGTCCACCGACTCGGGAGACCCTTGGGGCGATCTGTGTGTCCGTGATATATATATAGAGTGAAAGGTGTAGAAAGAAGAAGGAAGATAAGAAAAAGGCAGTTGCAAAGGACAGCCAACTCGTGTGGCGCCGCCAGTCCGGCGGAACCGGAACCGGAAAAAGTGATCCATGAGTGATCCATTTTTCTTGAAGAGTAAATGGCAGCTTCCCCAAAATGGTATTCAGTCCTCTTGGGGTATCTAGGCAAGCTAGCCTAGGCAAGGTGCCCTCACACTGTGCTGATACTAGCTCCTGCAGCAAGTCTCCAAACTCTCTTGGCTTTCGATGATCCTTTTTGCTGACCTTCAGAAAGTTCTCCACTCTGTCAAATAGAGTCTTCTCAATCCTTTCTGGTGACCCATAACACTCCTGAAGACAAGACCATGCCATTTTGAGACCTTGTGCCATATTGTTGATGTGTACAGCTCTAATCCTCTTAACTTGTGCTGAAGACTATGGACCTAACCTTTTAATTAGCAGACATAGCTCTTCACCACAGGTGAGTTCTGCTCCTTCAATGGAATTCAAAAAGCTTGACCTCCATCCCCAGTAGCTTTCGGGGTGATTATCAAATTTTGTGAGACTGGAACTGGGCAGCTCTCATCTTGCAAGGAATTTAGCGTTGTCACCAAAGCCCATATGGTCAGCAGGGGAAGCCCACGTCGTTGGCCTCCGTCGGTCTATGATGACCATGGAAGAGAATCCTAAACGTCTACTCTGCTGGAACAGCACCGCCTGTGGCTGAACAGGCCGATGTGCACCGGTGTTCTACCTTCCAGCGTTGGGCGTTGGTAGGATTCAAGCCTGGGCAGGAAGATATGGAGGACAAGATGTTACCCATGCAGCATGTCCCCCCTCTCCACGTCACTGATGAATCCAAAGGAACAGCAGGGCTGCTATAGTTTGGCACCAGCACCGTTGCAGGAGCTGCCAGAACGAGGTTGAGCACAACAGAGAACTGCCTTAGGGGCTCCGACTCCGGATTTTTCCTCAGGGTTGACTCCCGAAGCCTTTCCCATGACCGGATGTGCCGCAAGGCAGCGGAGGTTTGAAATCAGGGTTTACCTTCCCCTAGATGGGCTACCTTCCCAGGTTGATGAGCCACCATCTACCCGAAGCATTTGGTTTTAAGGCACCAGAGATCCACCCTCGCCCCTTCTCCTTTTAGTAAAAGCAGTTCCGCCGGGCTTAGAGACTAAACCACACGGGCAGGCTAGGAGTTGGACTTAGTTGTCGGAGGCTTTTCGAGACGCACGCCGTAAGGAGCATTTTATGAGCACTGGGAGCTTAACCCCAGTACCGCTCCTGGCTATGACAACCTTGGAACCGGGGGAGCCCACAGTGGTTGCTTTAAAGGTGGTAAGGGGGAAGGATTAGGTAAGGGTTTGGAGTATAGGCTGCGGGAGTGAGCATCGGGATCTGGCTTTAGAAGCTGCATATTAGGCATTTACAATTTAGCCTGATTGATATGAGCACTGGAGATGTCTGGATTGGCAGCACTGAATGCAGCAGGATTGCTTTCCAGAGGTTGAGATAATGATTGATTGATTAGCAAATGTTCAGAGGCAATCTTGGAATGACATTCAACATATTCACTAGTTCTTTCCCGTGGAAACTGAAGTGATAAAGACTCAATATTTTTTGCATTTAGGGAACCTCTGCCTATTTTTTGCTGCTGTAGACTCAAGAGCTTAAGGCTCTGCTTCTGCTGCAGCTATTTCTTGTTCGAGTTTTAATGAAGCAAGGGCAGCATCCAGATTCTCTTTTTCTACCAATAACTCATTCTCTCGTTCAACATAGGCTGCACAGGCACGTGTAGCTAACACTTTAGCTCTTGCTTTAGCTGCAGCCAGGCTGGCAGAGGATTTCTCTATGCTTGTGGCTGAGGCTGACCTGCTGACTACAGATCTGGTGATGAAGGTCTCCTCTGCTGGCAAAGTAATTTGCTGTTCTGCAAATGGCAAAGCTGCCTGCCGTTCGTCACTGTGTTGAGCAGTTTCCATTTTGTATGTGTGAACAACCAATGTTGATAAAAAAGGTATCCTCTTGTACTTGAGTGTATCCACAGTAGAATGTCCACTGTAAGCTGTTTTTCACTATTCCGGTACCTGCGTGGATAGCAAGGCACGAATCACCAGATAGCTAAACGTTTTCACTTGACTGTAAAGCTGCTGAACTTCAATGATGAGGAAATGTTCCATGAATTTAAAAGGACACTTGTACTTCCATTTATTAAAGTCAGTGTGTGAAGCCAAATGAAGTCACGTGAAACTGAAAATTAAACAATAAAAGTTTTCCATCAAAAAATGTACAATATAAATAAAAATGCACAAATATAGACAAAACGTAAGTCCTTTTATACAAATTATAAAGTCAACTTACAAACAATGCTTCTCCAAGGCAGGTGGATGTTTAAGGATACAAGCAGGTGGTCGTAGTTGTGTTGGGTTCTTTTATAAATAAAGACTGCTGCTTTGGGTGAACACGGAGCCTCCTTTATTGACTGGCTGCAACACATTAACACACAAACTCCGCCATATTAATATCTATCATGCTGTACTCCTGACAACATCCGGTCTGTGTCGCCCCCTAGTGGCTCCACATATGTAATACTTAGATTACACCACATCCCCCTTACTGAAGCCAAGTTGACCCCTTTTAGCTGAAAACACAAAATACATTCTTATTTCCGTTCCCTTTTGTCAACTAACTATGACAGCATAGATTTAACACATCACCCCCTTTTACAAATCTATAACATTTCTTTTTTTTTTCTCAACACTGTTGCCATGTAAGAACATATTATGCAAAGGCCTCTTATTTTCTATTTAAAGAAGGCATTTTCAGAACTCAACTCTGTTTTCACAAATATTAACATGCAACTCTACAGATCCAGTCTCTTTGGTTTAATCACTTCTCTACCAGACCTGGTTCTAACAACACCTGGTGTTTCCTGTGCATTGGGCTCAGAAACAGTTTCTGTAGGAGCGTCTTTTCCATTTGACTGGGTCTGTTGTGGTTCCATCTCAGTCTCTGGTATCGACATAGGCACAAGAAGAGTGTGATTCCTCCTGATTGTCCCTTGTGGTCCACTGATGACATAGGACCGTGGAGTTTTGTGGACAGATGTCACTGTGCCCTGTGCTTTTGCATCTGTAATCCAAACAGAGTTTCCGGGTAACAGTTTATCCAAATCTTTCGTTCTGTGTCTTTTGTGGAACATTCAGTTTGCCTCATCCGTCTCTCCTTTTCCACTTGACGAATTTGTTGCAGATTCGGCACGCATGGCTGCAAGGCCTCTGGAAGCATTGGCAGGGTGGTACTAAGTCTACGCCCCATGAGAAGCTGTGCTGGGCTGTAGCCATTTGCCAACGCTGTGGTTCTGTAGGCTAACAGTGCTCGGTATGGATCACTGGCTTTCTTAATTAGGTTTTTGACTGTTCTGACAGCTCTTTCTGCCTCACCGTTACTTTGGGGGTACCTGGGACTACTGGTCATGTGCTCAAAACAGTACTCCATTGCAAAGTCTTCCATTTCCTGACTTGCAAACTGCGGGCCGTTATCCGTGATCAGTATCTCCGATATTCCGTGACGTGCAAACATTGATTTTAAATGCACAATGACATTGGCAGAGCGAGTTGGGCTGAGCTGGGCAATCTCTATATACCTAGAGAAGTAGTCCACTAATAACAGGTAGTTTTTGTCTTGTAGCGTGAACAAATCAGCTCCCAACTTCTGCCATGGCCTTTCTGGTAAATCTGTGGGCATTAAAGGCTCTCTCACATTAACTCTTTCCTGTATGCCCTTTCTGCATTTGAGTACAATTTCACTAATCTGGTTGCTTAAACCTGGCCACCATACAGCCTGACGGGCGCGCTCTCTGCATTTAACCACCCCCTGGTGGCCCTCATGTATCTTATCCAAAACTCATTTCTCATGTTAGCAGGGATAACTAACCTCATGCCTCTCAGTAGTAGTCCGTTATGCACACTCAAAACGGCTCTCTCAGACCAGTAGTGCTTCACCGCTCCCTGTAGCTGGTTATGATCCGGCCAGCCTTCTGTGCAGTATTTCATGACTTGTAAACAGACGCTGTCGGACTGCAGTTGCTCTTGGAGATCTGCAAGATATTTGCTGCTTGTAGGGAGTCCCTCTAGCACAGAGTCAACATAAATGTTAGTGTCCTCCATAAGATCCGTGTCTGTGTGAGTAACACTGTTTGTGAGCGGTAAGCGTGAGAGCGTGTCGGCAGTGGTTAGACTTTTGCCAGGGATGTGCTTTATAGTGTATGAGTACCTCATTAGGCGCATACGAAATCTCTGTATACGCGGTGGAAGCGCATCCAAAGCTTGTCCTCCCAGCAGACTCACTAGTGGCTTATGATCAGTTTCTAGTTCAAAGTGCAGACCCAGGATAAAGTCATTGAATCTTTCACAGGCCCACGTGAGAGCCAGCGCTTCTTTTTCCAGCTGGGCGTAGCGCTGCTCTGTAGGTGTCAATGATCGAGAAGCATAAGCAACTGGTGACCACACGTCTCTCTCCTTCTGTAGCATGACTGCCCCCAATCCGTATGAAGAGGCATCTGCAGATATTTTCTGTGGTTTGTTTGGGTCATAGAGCTGCAATACAGGAGCAGAGGACAGTTCTTGTTTGAGATTACAAAACGCATTTTGTTGTTCATGCCCCCAGTACCACATGTTCTTTGTTGAAAGCAAGTCTCTCAATGGTTTGTCCTTTTCAGAAAGGTTCGGAATGAACTTCCTCAGCTGGTTCACCATTCCGAGAAAGCTCCTGAGCTCACTCACGTTGCTTGGCTCTTTCATGTCCTGAACAGCTTGGGTTTTGTCTGGATCTGGCCTCATTCCTTCTGCTGAAACAATAAACCCAAGAAATTTGACCTCTCTTTTGCCAAACTCACATTTTGACATATTCAACGTAACGCCGGCTTTCTCCGCGCGCTTCAAGACAGCGTGCAGTCTTGCGTCGTGCTGCTCCTTGGTGGATCCCAAGACCAGGATATCGTCCATGTGACAGACGACTCCGTCGAGACCCGATGTAACCTCTGTTACCATCATGTTTTGGAAATGTTCAGGAGCACTGGAAATACCAAATGGCAAACGGTTGAAGTGGTATCTGCCAAATGGCGTAATGAATGTGGTGAGAAAGGCCGACTCTTTAGACCAGTCCTTCTCAAATAGTGGGGACAGGCTTTGCTTTTGCCGTGTAAAGTGTAATTGCACATCCACGGCAGCAGGTGGTGCAGTGGCGCTCTCATTGTCAAAGTCTGTGCGGGAGTTTAAAACTTTTTAAATTGCTGTCAACAAACCCCTCGAGAGACACCATGGAGAAATATTTAACAGTAACGAAAAGAAAGGCGGAGAGAGACAGAGGTAAAGAGACAAACGAAAGTCTCCCAAAAGCTAAGACGAGGAAATATGACGAAGCTTATCTAGCGCTTGGCTTCACTGGGACTACGGTGGGAGACGAGGAGACCGGTGTGTTCACTGTGTCTGAAAGTGCTGGCAGCGGACAGCATGAAGCCAAATAAATTAAGACGTCACCTACAGACATTACATCCTCAACATGTTGATAAGCCGCTTGATTTCTTTCAGCGAAAACGTGCGGAGTACGGCCAACAATCATCCCACTTTGTGAACGCTACATCAGTAAACCAGCGAGCAATTTCAGCATCATTTAAAGTGGCGTACCAAATTGCGCAGTGCAAAAACCCCACACAATTGCAGAGGAGTTGATACTGCCTTTTTCTACCTTTTTCTTCAGACTAAAATGTTAAATATATTGGTACTCCTGTGTTAATGTTCCAGATCAATTTACATTTAATATTGTAGCGAACTCAACATGAGCACCCTACTTGGCTTGCCAAGTGAGTTGACCCTATTGGCGACACAGGTAGAGTGCAGGACTCCGGAGCTGGAGGCGTGAGTTCGAATCTCCCGGTGGGACATTGCCATGTCAAGCAGCATGTTAAAATATAATTTATTGATTGAATTATTTTTCTCAGCATCAAATGGTTCAGTTGGTCAAAAATGTTTCTAGTTTAAATAAGGATTGACATATTTTTTATTTCAGGCACTTTGATGCACTTTAAGTTTTTTTTTTCTGTTTTAGACTATAACAGGGTTTCTGTGTGGCAAAATAAAGTTAATATTTGTTGAAAGTTGATTTATATTGCTTTTTTCTTTTGTTAATGTTAAAAAGGATACAATTTTAGGTATACTTATACAATTTTTATAGATAATGATCTTATTTATAGTCACTGCGGCGAGTTGGGGGGGCACGAAATATTTTCTCTTTCCTAGGGGGGGCTTTGCAAAAAATAATTGAGAAGCACTGCTTTAGACAGTGGTATCTGCCAAAATCCCATATTTGCATCAAGCTTTGAAAAATACTGAGCACCTGTGAGCATGCCTAGCGTTTGGTCCACAGACGGGAGGATGTATCTTTCGCGACACACTGACTCGTTTAAAGGTGTCATGTCCACACAGATACGCACCTTTTCTTTGTCCTTTTTGGGAGCTACAACCATGCCACAGCACCAATCTGTTGGCTGCTCCACGCGACTGATGACTCCCAACTTTTCCATCCTCTCGAGCTCTTCTTTCACTTTACCCATGAGCGGCAGTGGCACACGCCTTGGCACCTTGAGCGAAAAGGGCTTAGCATCAGGTTTCAGTTTAATTGTGTATGGCTTTTGGACAAGCCCAAGTCCATCGCATAACTTGGGGTACGCTTTTCTCACTGTCTCTTGGTCTATAGTGTCAACTCTGGCAATTAGTTTCAGTCTCATGGAAGCTGTTCTACTCAGTAGTGCCATGCGCAAATTTTTGACAATATAGATTTTCTCAGCAGCGCTCTTGTCACCGTATGTAATAGTCTCTGTCATAGACCCCAACACGGTTAGTGCAGTTCCACCCGGTCCGTAGAGTGGTTTTTGTGCCTTTTCCAACTGTTCATTTTTCTTCTTGAAGATTTCAAATGTTTGGTCAGAAACCGCTGTGACGTCCGCTCCGGAATCTAACTTAAAAGTCACTTTATTTCCTCTCACGTTTATGTCTGCCAGCCATGGATCCTCCCCTAGATCCACTTCACCCAGAAAAAGTCCATCTGCATTGTCAGTGACCTCATTCACAGTTGGGTTGGACCTACAGACTCTAATATAGTGTCCACGTTTTTTACAGTTATGGCATTCCGCGTTTTTAGCTGGACACTGTACTGCTGCATGTGCTGGTGCTTTGCCACACTTGGAACAAACTTTACTGTCTTGTTTTGTCTGCTGAGGCCTTGAGGACTTAATCTGTTTTTGTTCCTTGATTATGAACTTGTTTGGCTTGGCTTTTCTGATGTGTACCGCATCCACGGCTGTTCTGTTAATGCTAGTTTCACCTCTTAGGTCAGTTTGTTGTCGTTTTATTTCTTCAGATTGTCTTGCCATTGTTATAGCTTTAGCTAGGGTAAGATCTTTGTCAAGCTGCATTCTTTCTGACAGCGACGAATCTTTTAGACCCACTACAATCCTGTCTCTCAAAAGGTCATCATGAAGTGCACTGTACTCACAGTTTTCTGCCAGCGCATAGAGTGCTGTTATGAACGAGTCTACTGGTTCTGCCGGCTGTTGCACTCGCTTGTTGAATTTTGCTCGTTCATAAATCACGTTCTTTCTGGGAACGAAATGTCTATCAAAGGCTGTTTTAACGGCATCGTACTGCTGGCGCTGCACACTCGTTAGCTCGAGCCCTCTTAGCACGTCGTCAGCCTCATCTCCCATGCAATAAACCAGCGTATTTACTTGGTTCGCCTCAGCTGAGTTATTCAGGTTACTTGCCAGTCTAAAACGCTCAAAACGTCTTATCCACTTTTCCCACTCTTGGGGTCTCGCAAAGTCGAAGGGCTCCGGTGGTTTAATGGTGAAGGTTGCCGCTGGAGTAGCCGCCGCCATTACTGGATCAATTGGCGCAGCTGCAGCTCTTTGAACTTCGTCTGGCATAGCCGCTAGCCGGTTGCAAAGCTGACTTTTCTCACCTCAAAGCACACCAACTTCTGACACCATGTTGTGTTGGGTTCTTTTATAAATAAAGACTGCTGCTTTGGGTGAACACGGAGCCTCCTTTATTGACTGGCTGCAACACATTAACACACGAACTCCGCCATATTAATATCTATCATGCTGTACTCCTGACAACATCCGGTCTGTGTCGCCCCCTAGTGGCTCCACATATGTAATACTTAGATTACACCACAGTAGTTGTGTCTGAGCTCTATGCAATGTGCTTCAATGAAACAATGCAGGAAAAAAAAAAACTATGGTCACATGACCATGAACAGTGAATAAGAAAAACACCTCTTAAAGTGACGTAAACACAGATCACGAACAACTTGAACACAAAACAGAGATTATGCATAAATATATGAGCATGCTACATTACAGTTTCATTATTAGAGACGTTATTCATTATTATGTACGTTATTTTGTCTTTTCTGTATGTCCAAAGATTGGGTGTGATGCTTTTTTTCCTGTGGAAAGCTTTTCATTGAATGTATGACAACAGCTCTATTTTCTGTCTGGCTTCCAAATTAATTTCAGTGTCATTTGACTCACCCATCCATCCATCCATCTTCTACCGCTTAATCCTTTCGGGTCGCGGGGGGGCTGGAGCCTATCCCAGCATCTTTGGGCGAGAGGCAGGGTACACCCTGGACAGATCGCCAGTCCATCACAGCATTTGACTCACCCCTTCCCAACTAATAATGCAACAGACCTCAGTCGAGTTAAAGAACTGACCAGAAGGTGGGGCAGTAGAGCTTGTGTCTCTACATGAGCAGCCTGCAGTTCAGGGAGCTGAAACTTCTGATTTATTGTGAAGACTTTTTTTTAAAGCAAACCAAGAATTTTTTATCATAATATTTTTAAAGAGCCAAAATTGAGATTTAAATAACTAATAATTAAACAGACTGTTACTTAACCTTAGCAATACCATTAAATAGATAATTACTAATTAATTATGATCATTACAAAGTTGATCACACAGTACAACTACTTTATGTTTACTTAATGTTGATGTTATTTATGCATTTTAACAGTATTTTTATATTGCTTTATCTTTATTAGTTAAAGTCTTGTTTTGTAACATTCCTGTCCGGAAAATAAAGTTTTATCTTCTCTCAGTATCAGCCTAGTCTCTCCCTCATCATGCATTTCTGGGCAGGGTTTCTGTACATTTTTTCATCCTCAGATCCAGACTGATGTAAAGTGGAGGAGCATGGAGGTGTGTCATCATGTTTGGAGGAGTGACTCCTTCAGTCAGAGAAGTGAGGAGTCACAAGTTCCTGATTTCAGTGCAGAAAGAAGAGAGGCAGCAGTGAAGAACCAAAGAATCATCATGAAGGTCCGTCACACTCTCATCTGGTGCTTCTTCATCTGTGAGTTCATGAACTCATGATTCATTCTTCATACTGATGAATCTGGAGTTTAGATCTGACCGAAAAAAAACAAGAAGTGACTGTTTGAATTAAAGCTAATTTATTGTATCTATTTCCTCAAAACTGTCAACAAGTTGAGAGACTTAGGAAGTAAAGTTAGTCTCTTCCTTAAAAAATAGTTAAATTTAATTCAAAGAGTAGTAACTTTTCTATTAAAATCATGAACTAAAGAACTGTGCTAAAGTTTTAAACTGAACTCTGAGGTTTCTGTGGTTTGTGACTCAAATCTAAAGTTTTTGACTAAAACATTTTAACTACATCTATGTAGTTTTTTGTCTATTTCTAATTATTCTTTAGCCCTCCCAACATTTTATTGTTTTGTATTTAGGTTTGATTTTTATTATGACCCCTCGTGTGCCATTACGCAGTGCACAGAGGGAGGAATGGAAAACCCACATGCAGAAGTAGTTTTGTGCATTTTATTAAACAAAAATCCAATATAGTCAAACAAACAGTCACACAATAAACAGAGAGTTGATACGATTGAACTTGAGGCCACCAGACATACAGGTACGCCATCTGGATGCTCAACAGCCAGAGGGAGGAAATGCCCAGTGCCGGCGAGCTGCTGTTGGCATGAGGAGAAAGGCAAACATAAACTTACAGCTGGAGCGAGCCGGGGTCGTCCGTGCAGTTCAGTGGATGAGAATGAGGCAGGAACAGCCGCTCACACTAAATAGCTTGCATACACAGAGGAACACGTTGCTGTGTATAGGGCAATGCTCCGGAGATTTCTTCTCCCTCAAACAGGGCTTAAGTAATAATCATACTAATGAGGGAAGAGACTGCCGGTGTGGAAGAGCGTGAGCTGGATCAATTGAAGCCAGGTGTGCATGAGTGAGTGTCAGAGCATGTGAATGGGAGTGAATGAGGTGTGTGTGTATGTGTGTGAGACACCAATAATAAGGAACAGCTAGTGATACTGACAGGAGGAGGAGGCATGCCCGAGCTGTCAGGGAGCGAGGACCCAGAGAGCTCCCTGAAGTGCCTGATGGAAAACAAATAGTGAAGCAGGCCAAATTAGCCACGGGGACAGAACTGGGTTTGGGACACCAAACCCAGGTTCATGACAAAGCCCCCCCCGCAAAAGTGGTGGATTCTTGACACCTAAGTACCACCAGCAGAAAGCCCCCCCAAAAAACACAACAAGAAACCCCCCCCCCCCCGAGACAAACAGTTACCCAGGGTGGGAGGTGGGGGGGAAACAGGTTAGGGAAGAAAAGAATGAATACTACAAGAAATAATAATTCAATTCAATTCAACTTTATTTATATAGTGCCATTTGACAAAAACAGTCATCTCATAGCACTTTCAACTGTAGGGGAACCCCCACAGTTGCAGAAAGACCCCAGCAATCAGGCGATCCCCTGTGAGCAAGCGCTTGGTGACCGTGGAGAGGAAAAACTCCCTTTTAACAGGAAGAAACCTCCAGCAGAACCAGGCTCAGGGAGGGGCAGTCATCTGCTGCGACTGGCTGGGGGGTGAGGGGATAGAGAAGAAGAAAAGAACAGACATGTAGAGAGCAAGCAGCACGATGGGGACTCAATCTATGGGAGAGAACAAACAAATGTTAATGACCAGCAAAAAAAAAAAAAAATTCATAGAGAGTGAGGAAAGGAGTGAGGCCCAGTGCATTACTGGAGGTCCCCCGGCTGACTAAACACATTAGCAGCATAACTAAGGGAGGGTTCAGAAACACATGATCCCTCCCTAATTGTAGGCTATATCAAAAAGGTAGGTTTTAGCCCTATTCTTAAAAACAGAGATCGAGTCTGACTCCCGAATCCAGATTGGAAGCTGATTCCACAGGAGAGGAGCTTGATAACTGAAGGCTCTGCCTCCCATTGTACTTTTGGAGATTCTAGGTATTACAAGTAATCCTGCATTTTGGGAGCGTAGTGCTCTGTTAGGATAATACGGTAGTATCAGATCTTTTAAATAAAAAGGAGCCTGATTGTTTAGAGCTTTGTAAGTAAGAAGAAGGATTTTAAACTTAATTCTAAACTTTATGGGAAGCCAGTGAAGGGAGGCCAGAACCGGAGAGATATGATCTCTCTTTCTAGTACCTGTTAAAACTCTTGCTGCAGCATTTTGGATCAGCTGAAGACTTTTTAAAGATGTTTTAGGACAGCCTGATAATAAAGAATTACAATAATCTAATCTCGAGCTAACAAAAGCGTGGATCAGCTTCTCAGCATCACTCTGAGACAAGATGCTCCTAATCTTGGCAATATTACGCAAATGATAGAAGGCAGTCTTAGAAACAAATTTAATATGTGAATTGAAGGACAAATCCTGATCAAAAATAACTCCAAGGTTCCTCACAGAGCTATTAAGAGAAAGAGTAACTGCATCCAAACTGAAAGTTTGATTTGGAAAGGAATTTCTAAGGTTTTTTGGACCAACAAGAATGACTTCAGTCTTATCAGAATTTAATAGCAGGAAATTACAAGTCATCCAAGCTTTGATTTCCTTAAGACAGGCTTCTAACTTGGCTAATTGATTAGTATCATCTGGCTTCATTGACAGGTATAATTATGTGTCATCTGCATAACAATGAAAATGTATACAGTGCTTTCTAATAATGTTGCCTAACGGAAGCATATATAAACTAAAAAGAGTAGGGCCTAGCACAGATCCCTGTGGAACTCCATGACTAAGCTTTGAGTTGAAAGAGAACTCATTATTTACATGAACAAACTGGAACCTATCAGATAAATAAGATCTAAACCACTGCAACGAAGTTCCATTAAGTCCAACATAGTGTTCTAATCTATCAAGTAGAATATTATGATCGATAGTATCAAAAGCTGCACTAAGGTCTAAAAGGACAAGTACAGAAACTAGTCCATTATCAGATGCAATGAGGAGGTCGTTAGTGACCTTCGCTAAGGCTGTTTCAGTACTATGATGGATTCTAAACCCAGATTGAAACTCTTCAAGTAAACCATTTCCCTGCAGGTGGTCAAATAATTGCGTAGCAACAACTCTTTCTAAGATTTTTGAAATGAAAGGGAGATTAGAGATTGGTCTATAGTTAGCTAAAGCTCCTGGATCTAGCGTTGGCTTTTTGAGTAAGGGTTTAATTACAGCCTTTTTAAAAGCCTGCGGTACATGGCCTAAAGTTAATGAAGAATTGATTATATGAAGAATAAAGCTACCAATAAGTGGGAAGACTTCTTTAAATAACCTGGTAGGAATAGGGTCTAAAAGACAAGTTGAAGGTTTGGATGAGGAAACTATTTTGTCTAACTCACAAAGGTCGATTGGAGTAAACTCATCAAGACAGACATCAAAAGAAGGAGTTGTAGTAGTTACAGTATTTAAGTTAACTGTGGGAAGAATCTGATTGATTTTATCTCTGATGGATGAAATTTTATTATTGAAAAAGTTCATAAAGTCCTGACTAGTAAGCTCTAAGGGAATGCTAGGAACAATAAACAAATAATAAACAAATATAGTAATGTGAACCTCCAAACAGACCCCCCACCTAGGACACTAATCCCCCTCCCAAGGAGTCCAAAGTTCAGGGGGTTGACCACAGTCCCAGAGCCCAGGTATGGCGATGGGCGACTGACCGGGTGGCCTGCCCGAGTCCCAAGCCCGGAAGGCGGCCCGCTGAACAGCTTCAGGTGGCCTGCCAGGACCGATGGATCACCCAACCCGAAGGCCCAGTCTTTCGGGTGGCTGACCAGCGTGGTTGAGCCACCAGGACCTGAGGGGAAGGTGAAGAGGTAGCCTACCCACCAGGAAACTTAGGGGTTGGTGGCCAGACCGCGGGATGGGAGCTCCCCGCCCCCCCCCCCCCCCGCCCTCTGAGGATTGGAGAAGGAGGACCGTAGCACCCGCAATGGTCCCGGTCCAAGACATCGCTGCACCCATGATGGTCCCAGTCTGGGACAGCGTTGCCCAGGCGGTGGACTCCGGCTGGAGCTCTGCGGCACCAGCGGTGGACTTTGGCTGGAGCTCTGCTGCACCGGCGGTGGGCTCTGGCTGGAGCTCTGCTGCACCGGCGGTGGACTCTGGCTGGAGCTCTGCTGCACCCGTGGTGGACTCTGGCTGGAGCTCTGCTGCACCCGTGGTGGACTCTGGCTGGAGCTCTGCTGCACCCGTGGTGGACTCCGGCTGGAGCTCTGCTACAGCCATAGTGGGCTCCGACTGGAGCGCCATTGTACCTGCGGTGGTCCCCATCGGGGTCCCCATTGCTCCCCCAGTGGCCTCCCCAGTGAGGGAGGTAGGGTTCTTCACGAACCCCGGTGCTGAACCCAGATCCTCGGTGGCCTCTGGAGGGATCGGCTGCTCTCCGGCAACTCTGGCAAGGAGCTTCCGGAGGGAGAGAGAAAGAGCCCCAATCAGGGTCACTGGCAGTGGCAGAGCCTGGTGAGGTGGCCCTAAGAGCTGCTGCGAGCTGCCCTGGGCCCTCCTCACCATGAGTCGGGTAGTGTGACTTCGACATTGATATAGGAGACATAATGGAGAACACTTGCCTGATCTCGGGCTCCACCACTGTCCAGGGCTCCGGCGAATTGGGCTGCGCAGGGTCCATTGGCCCGCCAGGTACTACACCCACGTTGACCTCTCCCGGGGTGACTGGGCTCACTTCGCCGCCATCTGCGGACATCCCAAGTTGCGGCGGCTCCTCTCCGGTGACCCTAGGAAGCATCTCGGAGAATATGGATGAGGAAAGACAGTTAGGGTTGCCGAAAGTGGCTGAGCCTGGCGAGGGGAGTCCGGACGCAGCTGAGGGCTGCACCCGACTCTCCTCCCCAAGAGCCAGACAAGATCGCTCAACAACTGACAAGAGAATTACAAGAGATATTACTTGCCTGTACTTGAGCTCCACCACTGTCCAGGACTCCGGCAATGCCGATGATGACGTCCTGGACCCAGTCAGCTGGAGGTCTAGTCTGGAGGGTGACTCTGCTGCAGCGGCCCCAGCAGCAGGCGTGATGGTGGTTGCAGTCTCGGTGCTCCCATGCGCCATCTTCCACACCACTGGCTCATCTGGTGTGGCAGCCAGGGATTGCCTCACCGCTGGACCTGGAACAGGACTCCCCCCTCGGGCGACCTGGTTCTGGAGCCTTCAAACTCACAGGGGCACAAAGAGGGTTTGGAGAGGTCAGGTGATGAGCTACCATATGCCACTGGAGCGGAGCACTCAGGGGACTGCAAACCCTGAGACTCCTGGCCACGGAACAGGCAAAATTGTTTATCAACAGTGAGAGTTAAATGAGGAAGGACTTGCCTGTTCTCCTGGCTCTAGATGTCCTCAGCGGCCTCTGAGGTGTCTCCTCTCCTCTCTAAATGTTCCTCCTCGAGCTGGTGGTCGATTAGGGTGAGTAAACCCAATCTCTCCTCCTCCGTCATCAAACCCGTGGATTGGACGGTCCCCAGGCCGGAGGATGGAACAGTCACAGCCTGTGAAGTGCGTTCTCATTCCTCCCTCTCATTGCACTCCTCCTCAATCTGGTGGTCTATCTGGGCGAGCAGAGCCAGTCTCTCTTCCTCCCACTCGTGGTGCTCCTCCTCTATCCAGTGCTCTATCTGAGCAAACAGGGACCATCTCTCCTCCTCCGTCATCACATCAGGGGACGGAGCATGCCCAGGCTCAAGGGATGACACAGGAAAGGGAGAGCTGCGGGAGGAGGGTGTCTTCCTCCACCACAAGCGCTTGTTCCGGTGGGAGGATGGCTCCGACATCGAGGAGGCCCACTCCGACTCCGCATCTGGTGGGGGAAAGAGTAAGGAGAGGATGTCGTCCACCCTTGGAACTATCCAGAGGTTGGAATGATGTCGCATGATGTCTTCAGGGGTGAGCTGCGCCAGCCGAACGACCTCCGGAAACTGCGGCCACTGAGCGGAAAAGAGCGCCTGTTCCAGCAGGTCCTGCGCTCTCAGCTCCTTGACCTTCCAGACCACCATGTTGGAGCTTGGGAAAAAAGAAAAAGGGGTGCAAAGGAAAAGAAAAAACACACATCTACTCTGCTGGGTTTTCTTTTGCGGGCTGGACCATTCTGTTATGACCCCTCTTGCGTCATTACGCAGCGCACAGAGGGAGGAACAGAAAACCCATGCGCAGAAGTAGTTTTGTGCATTTTATTAAACATAAACTTCAATATAGTCCAGTAAACAGTCACGCAATAAACAGAGGGTTGATACGATTGAACTTGAGGCCATCAGACATACAGGTACGCCATCTGGATGCTCAACAGTCAGAGGGAGGAAATGCCCAGTGCCGGAGAGCTGCTGTTGGCATGAGGAGAAAGGCAAACATAAACTTACAGCTGGAGCGAGCCGGGGTCGTCCGTGCAGTTCAGTGGATGAGAATGAGGCAGGAACAGCCGCTCACACTAAATAGCTTGCATACACAGAGGAACACGTTGCTGTGTATAGGGCAATGCTCCGGAGATTTCTTCTCCCTCAAACAGGGCTTAAGTAATAATCATACTAATGAGGGAAGAGACTGCCGGCGTGGAAGCGCGTGAGCTGGATCAATTGAAGCCAGGTGTGCATGAGTGAGTGTCAGAGCATGTGAATGGGAGTGAATGAGGTGTGTGTGTATGTGTGTGAGACACCAATAATAAGGAACAGCTAGTGATACTGACAGGAGGAGGAGGCATGCCCGAGCTGTCAGGGAGCGAGGACCCAGAGAGCTCCCTGAAGTCCCTGATGGAAAACAAATAGTGAAACAGGCCAAATTAGCCACGGGGACAGAACTGGGTTTGGGACACCAAACCCAGGTTCATGACAAAGCCCCCCCCCCAAAAAAGGGGTGGATTCTTGACACCTAAGTACCACCAGCAGAAAGCCCCCCCAAAAAACACAACAAGAACCCCCCCCCCCCCCCGAGACAAACAATTACCCAGGGTGGGAGGTGGGGGGGGGGGAAACAGGTTAGGGAAGAAACAAGTGAATACTACAAGAAATAATAAACAAATATTGTAACGTGAACCTCCAAACAGACCCCACACCTAGGACACTAATCCCCCTCCCCAGGAGTCCAAAGTTCAGGGGGTTGACCACAGTCCCAGAGCCCAGGTATGGTGATGGGCGACTGACCGGGTGGCCTGCCCGCGTCCCAAGCCCGGAAGGCGGCCCGCTGAACAGCTTCAGGCGGCCTGCCAGGACCGATGGATCACCCAACCCGAAGGCCCAGTCTTTCGGGTGGCCGACCAGCGTGGTTGAGCCACCAGGACCTGAGGGGAAGGTGAAGAGGTAGCCTACCCACCAGGAAACTTAGGGGTTGGTGGCCAGGCCGCGGGATGGGAGCCCCCCCCCTACCCCCCCCGCCCTCTGAGGATTGGAGCAGGAGGACCGTAGCACCCGCAATGGTCCCGGTCCGAGACATCGCTGCACCCACAATGGTCCCAGTCTGGGACAGCGTTGCCCAGGCGGTGGACTCCGGCTGGAGCTCTGCTGCACCAGCGGTGGACTCTGGCTGTAGCTCTGCTGCACTGGCGGTGGACTCCGGCTGAAGCTCTGCTGCACTGGTGGTGGACTCTGGCTGGAGCTCTGCTGCACCGGTGGTGGACTCCGGCAGAGGTCTGCTGCACCCGTGGTGGACTCCGGCTGGAGCTCTGCTACAGCCATAGTGGGCTCCGACTGGAGCGCCATTGTACCTGCGGTGGTCCCCATCGGGGTCCCCATTGCTCCCCCAGTGGCCTCCCCAGTGAGGGAGGTAGGGTTCTTCACGAACCCCGGTGCTGAACCCAGATCCTCAGTGGCCTCTGGAGGGATCGGCTGCTCTCCAGCAACTCTGGCAAGGAGACCCAATCAGGGTCACTGGCAGTGGCAGAGCCTGGTGAGGTGGCCCTAAGAGCTGCTGCGAGCTGCCCCGGGCCCTCCTCACCATGAGTCGGGTAGTGTGACTTCAACATAGATATAGGAGACATAATGGAGAACACTTGCCTAATCTCGGGCTCCACCACCGTCCAGGGCTCCGGCGAATTGGGCTGCGCAGGGTCCATTGGTCCGCCAGGTACTACACCCACGCTGACCTCTCCCGGGGTGGCTGGGCTCACTTCGCCGTCATCTGCGGACATCCCAAGTTGCGGCGGCTCCTCTCCGGTGACCCTAGGAAGGATCTCGGAGAATATGGGTGAGGAAAGACAGTTAGGGTTGCCGACAGTGGCTGAGTCTGGCGAGGGGAGTCCGGACGCAGCTGAGGGCTGCACCCGACTCTCCTCCCCAAGAGCCAGACAAGATCGCTCAACAACTGACAAGAGAATTACAAGAGATATTACTTGCCTGTACTTGAGCTCCACCACCGTCCAGGACTCCGGCAATGCCGATGACGACGTCCTGGACCCAGTCAGCTGGAGGTCTAGTCTGGAGGGTGACTCTGCTGCAGCGGCCCCAGCAGCAGGCGTGATGGTGGTTGCAGTCTCGGTGCTCCCATGCGCCATCTTCCACACCACTGGCTCATCTGGTGTGGCAGCCAGGGATTGCCTCACCGCTGGACCTGGAACAGGACTCCCCCCTCGGGCGACCTGGTTCTGGAGCCTTCAAACTCACAGGGGCACAAAGAGGGTTTGGAGAGGTCAGGTGATGAGCTATCATATGCCACTGGAGCGGAGCACTCAGGGGATTGCAAACCCTGAGACTCCTGGCCACGGAAAAGGCAAAATTGTTTATCAACAGTGAGAGTTAAATGAGGAAGGACTTGCCTGTTCTCCTGGCTCTAGATGTCCTCAGCAGCCTCCGGTGTCTCCTCTCCTCTCTAAACGTTCCTCCTCGAGCCGGTGGTCGATTAGGGTGAGTAAACCCAATCTCTCCTCCTCCGTCATCAAACCCGTGGATTGGACAGTCCCCAGGCCGGAGGATGGAACAGTCACAGCCTGTGAAGTGCGTTCTCATTCCTCCCTCTCATTGCACTCCTCCTCAATCTGATGGTCTATCTGGGCGAGCAGAGCCAGTCTCTCTTCCTCCCTCTCGTGGCGCTCCTCCTCTATCCAGCGGTCTATCTGAGCAAACAGGGACCATCTCTCCTCCTCCGTCATCACATCAGGGGACGGAGCATGCCCAGGCTCAAGGGATGACGCAGGAAAGGGAGAGCTGCGGGAGGAGGGTGTCTTCCTCCACCGCAAGCGCTTGTTCCGGTGGGAGGATGGCTCCGACATCGAGGAGGCCCACTCCGACTCCGCATCTGGTGGGGGAAAGAGTAAGGAGAGGATGTCGTCCACCCTCGGAACTATCCAGAGGTCGGGATGATGTCGCATGATGTCTTCAGGGGTGAGCTGCGCCAGCTGAACGACCTCCGGAAACTGTGGCCACTGAGCAGAAAAGAGCGCCTGTTCTAGCAGGTCCTGCGCTCTCAGCTCCTTGACCATCCAGACCACCATGTTGGAGCTCGGGAAAAAAGAAAAAGGGGTGAAAAGGAAAAGAAAAAACACACATCTACTCTGCTGGGTTTTCTTTTGCGGGCTGGACCATTCTGTTATGACCCCTCTTGCGTCATTACGCAGCGCACAGAGGGGGGAACGGAAAACCCATGCGCAGAAGTAGTTTTGTGCATTTTATTAAACATAAACTTCAATATAGTCCAGTAAACAGTCACGCAATAAACAGAGAGTTGATACGATTGAACTTTAGGCCACCAGACATACAGGGACACCACCTGGATGCTCAACAGCCCGAGGAAGGGAATGCCCAATGCCGCAGAGCACGAGGAGAAAGGCAAACACAAACGTACAGCTGGAGCGAGCCGGGGCCGTCCGTGCAGTCCGGTGGATGAGAATGAGTCAGGAACAGCCGCTCACACTAAATAACTAACAATAATGAAAGAGAAGAAAGAGAAGACTAATTTAGTCAGGCTGAAAGTAACCGTAGGGAATGACAGCTTGCATACACAGAGGAACATGATGCTGTGTATTGAGCAATGCTCTGGCGATTTCTTCTCCCTCAAAAAAGGCTTAAGTAATAATCATACTAATGAGGGAAGAGACCACCAGTGTGGAAGAGCGTGAGCTGGATCAATTGAAACCAGGTGTGCATGAGTGAGTATCAGAGCATGTGAATGGGAGTGAATGAGGTGTGTGTGTATGTGTGTGAGACACCAATAATAAGGAACAGCTGGTGATACTGACAGGAGGAGGAGGAGTGCCCGAGCTGTCAGGCTACCTGAATTGCTTAAACCCAAAGGGCTCCCTGAAGTGCCTGATGGAAAACAAATAGTGAAACGGGCCAAAATAGCCACGGGGACAGAACTGGGTTTGGGACACCAAACTCAGGCTCATGACAGATTTAAATTTTTGACCAAAAGTAAAATGTTTTGGATTAAAAAATCTATCTCCCAGAGCTTTGTTAAAATATATGTAGGTCATAGTTCTTATAAATAGGAAGTATAGAGTGAGGAAAAAGATGCTACAATAACCCAGAAGTTTCTGTTGTTTGTGACTCAGCTCCAAACTTTATCACTTAATTATCTTAACTTTAACTAACTAGTGTTTTGTATATTTTTCCTCACTAACTTTTTATTGATTTTACTAAGCTTGCCTTTATTCTGTGATTAATTGTATCTTACGTCCATTGTGATTCTGATTTTGTGTGTAAATGTGAAGCAGACAAATCCTTCATGAAGGTGTATTCAGACCAAACACTAAAACAATTACATGTGAACTCAATGCAAAGAAGGAAATTTGCATCCGAGCGAGTTGCAGAAGGGCGGGGTTGTCCTCTTAACTTCTGCACCTGCTTTCTACCTGTTGTTGAACTCCCCAAACACTGTAATATTTAGGTTTACAACATTATCTGGAATTGCACACTACTGGGAAAATGTATCTGCCTCCTCCAGAAACTGCACCTGAAAGATGGTTGTTTACACTGTTAGCCTTTGTAGCAGGAGTAGGTGAGTGGATAAACTCCCAGCAATTCGTTTCAGCTACAGAACTTCAGCCCATCTATCTGCAGCTGAGTGGGAATCTCATTTTCAAGCTAGTTTACTCTAAAGTGTTGAAACTTTTACTCAGGTGACAGCAAAGTCTCAAGGCTGATTAGTTATCGCTACCAACTTCCTTGGATACAAATGTGCAAATTTGCGTGCATGTATTGAGTTAACATGTGATCGTGCCACGTAAAAAATTTCTTCACGTTTGTTCTGAAGTCCCCTTCAGAAGTGCATAAACATCAATAACTATTGATCTGTCATCTCAACATCAGCTCTTCAGGATGGAATCACTTCTGTCACCAATGCTGAAACTGGTTTCTACGGAGTTATTGGAAAAGATGTCACTGCTACATGTTCTTTTTCTTCTGATGGAAACTGGAAGATTATCTGCAAAGAAAATTGTGAAGAGGAAAATGTCCTCATTAAAACACAATCGGACACAAATGAAATAGGAAGATACAGCCTCCGGATTTGGTGTAAAAAAGGCTTTTTCTCTGGGGACTGTGACCAGTATGTTCTCTCAGTGAAAATCTCAGAGTTGACCAAGTCTGATGCTGGATGGTACAAATGTTGTTTGGATAAATCATGTAAAGATTTTGAAATCATTGTTGCAGAAGGTGAGTCTCTGCTGAAATAATTTTTATATATTTGGGAGGATGGAGACAAAGATTTAGTTTTCACTAATAACTTCTGGTGTTGGGGAATAGATGTTTTATGCTTCATTACTCAAAAGGAAGTTGAGTCAGATTTAGATTATCTTGATCCCGCCACACCATGAACAGAGGGCTGCAGCCTGTATCATTGTACCACTCACTGTCCATTTAACATCTTTGACTGATTGATTGATTTTATTTGAACATCAAGACAAAAAAAATTTAAAACAAAAATCAAAACCAAAAAAATTAAATAAAAAAAAAATGCCTTGTTCAAAAGGAGTGAGAAGAAGCCAACGCTTATATAGTCCCACCCCTTCTCCATACCCAACAAATTACAATATCATTCCAGTCATTATTCATCCCACAATTACATTCATTACACAATTTCATAATATATAATACATCTTATAATTAAATTATGCAATAGAAATGATACAACAATGATAGTGTGGAAGATGCAGAAAAACAGACAGAACATGCGTAAGTCTGTCTGATAAAACTTTATTTATATTTTTCCACTTCCTCCTTTTATCTCCGTCCAAAACGGAAAAACTCCGCCTTCACATTAAAAGATCAAATTTGTGTGTGAGACCAACAACTAATGTCACCACACAGGCCCCCCCAGAACACACAAATAACAACATAAATAAACATACTGACAAAAAACAAACTAAAACAGCATGAACAAAATTCAAAAAAAAAAAAAAAAAGAAAAGAACTCAAGAGAACCTCTTAGGCACCCTAATTACTCTGCCCCGACGACTGCACTGCGCAGTCCTAGGGGTCGCAACTGTAACTGGAGCAGACACAACCTCAGGCACAGGGTTGGGAGGGCGCCCCCGCCGAGCCGGGCGGGCTAACTCAACCTCATCGTCACAAAGAACATGAGCGGGCTTCAAACGATCCACCGAAACCCGATCCTGGCAAGTCCCCAACTTAACCAAAAAATCCTTATGGCCTGTTTCTAACACCCGAAAAGGGCCATCATAAGGTGCCTGCAGGGGAGAACGATGGGCATTGTGCCGGACAAAAACATATTTAGCCGACATAAGGCTGTCAGGGACGTAAGACTGAGGAAGACAGTGGTGCGCAGCCACAGGAACAAAAGCCCTGGCTTCCTCTCGACACTTAGGACTCTTAACCATACTGGGACCTAACCCTGGACTGGTAGGAAGGAACTCCCATGGAAACCTCAAGGTCTGGCCGAGGACCAACTCAGCAGAAGAGGAGTGCAGGTCTTCTTTGGGGGCTGAATGCAAACCCAACAAAATCCACGGTAATCTGTCCACCCATCCACTGTCCACTAATGATGCGCGAAGGGCCGCTTTCATAGTCCGATGAAACCGCTCGCATAGTCCATTAGCTTGTGGATGGTATGCTGTGGTCCGATGGAGTCTAACCCCCAAACTACCAGCTACTTTGTTCCAAATTGCGGAGGTAAATTGCGGGCCCCTGTCAGAGGTAACGTCCAAGGGGACACCAAAACGGGACACCCAAGGGGAGATAAATGCCCAGGCAACATCAGACGCCGTAGTTGATGCCAGGGGAACTACCTCCAGCCACCGCGTAGTCCAGTCCACCATAGTGAAGAGGTGAGTAAAACCATGAGACGGAGGAAGAGGTCCGACCAGGTCCACCTGAACATGATCAAAACGTCGCTCCGGAATCCAAAAAGGCCCCAATGGAGCCTTTATGTGGCGCTGCACCTTAGCACGCTGACACGCCACACAGGTTGTCGTCCAAGTCTTCACATCCTTTCTGAGGCCCGGCCATACAAACTTGGCGCTCACCAACTTAACCGAAGCCTTAACCCCAGGATGCGACAAAGAGTGAACAGCGTCAAAAACACGACAACGCCAAGCCACAGGCACCAAAGGTCGTGGTTTTCCCAATGTAGTGTCACACAGAAGAGTGGCGCCACTGTCTTGAAAGCAGACATCCTCCAACTGCAAACTGGACTCAGTGGAACGAAGCACCTGCACCTCCGGGTCCAACAACTGATCGGCAGCCATCTCAGCATAGTCCATGCCCAAACGAACAGCAGCAACTGGGGCACAAGAAAGGCAGTCCGCCACCAAGTTGGTCTTACCAGCCACATGCTGAATGTCAGTAGTGAACTCAGAAATAGCCGAAAGCTGCTGTTGTTGCCGAGCTGACCAAGGTTCAGTGGACTTGGCCATGGCAAACGTGAGGGGTTTATGGTCCACAAAAGCGGTAAATTTACGGCCCTCCAAGAGAAACCTGAAATGCCTTGTCACCAAGAAAAGGGCCAACAGCTCCCTGTCAAAAGTGCTGTACTTCCTTTCTGACTCGCGTAACTGTCAACTGAAAAAGGCTAGAGGTTCCCAGGAATTACCCACCCACTGCTCACAAACTGCTCCGACAGCATAATCGGATGCATTGGTGGTAAGAGCAATGGCGGCCGTGGGGTCTGGATGAGGCAACAAGGCAGCATCAGCCAGCGCAGCTTTAGCCCCGTCAAAAGCACATAACCTCTCATGGGTCCATTCAATGTCCCGATTACCCCTCTTACCCTTCAAGGCCTCATACAGTGGATGCATAATATGGGCAGCATGAGGTATAAAACGGTTGTAAAAACTGACCATGCCCAAAAACTCCTTCAGGGGCTTGACAGAGGAGGGGCGCGGAAAAGCTAAAACCGCTTCGACTTTAGCTGGGAGGGGTACTGCACCCTGCTGGGATACCTTGTGCCCCAAGAACTCCAGTTCTGAGAGCCCAAACTGACACTTTGCGGGATTCACTCTCAGTCCATGGTCACAGAGGCGCCTGAAGAGCTGACAAAGGTGCGACACATGTTCCTCCACCGAAGCGCTCGCCACCAGTATATCGTCTAGGCATACAAACAGGAAAGACATGTCCCGCAACACAGAGTCCATAAGCCGTTGAAACGTCTGTGCAGCACCCTTAAGGCCGAATGGCATTCTCAAGAACTCGAACAGTCCAAATGGAGTGATCACCGCTGTCTTGGGGACGTCCTGGGGATGGACAGGCACCTGATGATAACCACGCACTAAATCCACTTTAGAAAAAATGACCGCCCCTGCCAGACGTGAAGAAAAATCTTGGATATGGGGGACTGGGTACCTGTCGTTGGTAGTAGCGTTGTTAAGGCACCTAAAATCTCCACAAGGGCGCCAACCCCCATCTGACTTAGGGACCATGTGGAGGGGAGAGGCCCACGGACTGTCGGAACGGCGCACAATACCCAACCGCTCCATATTGGCAAACTCATCTCTAACGATGGTTAACTTAGCAGCATCCAGACGGCGTGCGTGGGCAAAAACAGGTGGACCCACAGTAGTAATATAATGCTCAACCCCATGTTTGGCTACTGCCGCAGAAAACGTAGGCACAGTAAGCGCAGGAAACTCAGAGAGAAGGCGCTGGTACCTGTCTCCTGAGGCGAGCATGTTAGCAAGCAGTGGACCAGCTTCACCCAGTGTACATGGATAGGAATCAAAAGACACAGCATCAATCAAACATCTGTTAGTTACATCAACCAACAGTCTGTAAGCACACAAAAAATCTGCACCAAGGATAGGGACTGCTACAGATGCTACCACAAAGTCCCAACTAAATTCACGACCGTTAAAACATACAGTAATAAACCTGGTGCCAAAAGTGCGAATAGGAGTACCATTAGCAGCGTCCAGTGAAGGTCCATGTCCATATCCCATGACGTCAGCCGAAGAGGGGGGAACGATGCTCCGTTGCACTCCTGAATCCACCAAAAAGCGACGTCCAGCAGCGCAGTCCTCAATAAAAAGCAGCTTATTGTTGGTGCCGGTGCACGCAGCTGCTAGCGAGCACCAGCCTTCTCGTTTCCCTGTGGCTGGAAAGAGCACGGTGGAATACAGCGCCGAGCCTTCGGTCCAAAAAGGCGATGGTAGAAACACAGGCCGCTCTCTTTCTTACGGCGATCTGAAACTGTGGCCACATCCACCGAGACTTCTCAATCAGACTGCTCAGGCAGCAGTGCATGCACAGACAAATGACGAGAAGCCAGCAAAAGCCTGTCCACTTCTTCAGCTAAACCCCAGTAATCCTTAGTACGAATAAGGGGCGAGCTGGCCAGGACAGTGCGCAATGGAGGCGGAAGCTGACGCAGAAACAGGTGGGTGAACAGAAATGAGCTGTCTCCTGAACCAAGAAGTGCCAACATATTCTCCATCAGCTCAGAAGGTTTGCTGTCCCCCAAACCAGTCATAGACAAAAGACAATCAGCACGCTCTATATCAGAGAGTTGGTACAGCTGCAGAAGAGCCCTCTTCAGAGTGACGTACCTGTCAGCGAGAGGCGGGTCCCGGAGCAGTCCCATCAAATGACGAGTAGTTGCAGAATCCAAAGCTGCAACAACATGGAAATACTTCGTGTCATCTGTGGCTACTCCGCGCAGATGGAACTGAGCCTCGACATGCTGAAACCAGGGCTCCGGGTCGTGCTGCCAAAAGTCCGGTAGTTTAATGGTAGCCGCAAAAACAGCCGGTGCGGGAGCCTCTGCGGATACAAATGCCGTAGCGGCAATATCAGAAGAGGTCGCCTGAACAAACATTCTTCAAACGTCGGGGTCACCAATGTGGAAGATGCAGAAAAACAGACGGAACACGCGTAAGTCTGTCTGATAAAACTTTATTTATATTTTTCCACTTCCTCCTTTTATCTCCGTCCAAAATGGAAAAACTCCGCCTTCACATTAAAAGATCAAATTTGTGTGTGAGACCAACAAGTAATGTCACCACAATAGTTTATATTGATAATAATACCAACATCTAATAATAATTGTAATAATAATAAATAAATACTTCTGATATATCTAATATAATTATAGGCAATATTATCATCATCATAATCACCATATATACCACCATACATACCCCCACATAGCTTACAATACCTAGGCGCAATAAGTAACCATATAACAATAATAACCATAATAATAGGTAGCCATATAGTATTTACAATAATAATAATAATAATACCACCTGACCTATGTACTTCAAATAATTCCATCCTAGCAACAATCATAATACCATAATGCCATTGTAATATACTAATAATAATGATATCAATAATAATAGTACTCAGCATATATATTCAACAATAACAACCTTTCTTCATTAAAGCCACATTGCAATACTGCTGTCCTTTATTTTTATATTGCTCAAAAATCAGTTCTTTATATGTTGATTTAAATATATGGATGTTTAGACATTGCCTGTGTTTCTCCCCCAACCCATTCCACAATTTTACCCCCCACACACACACAAAAACCTTTCCTAGTAGATCTTACTAGGTGCATTTTAAATTTAGTATTCCCCCGTAAATTGTATTTCCCTTCTCTCTCACTGAAAAGATTTTGTATATTGTGTGGCAAAAAGTTTTTACTGACTTTAAACATTAACAGTGCTGTATAATAATCAACCAGATCCTGTAATTTCAATAACCTTGAATGTAAAAACAATAAATTAGTATGTTCAAGATACTCGACTTTGTGTATAACACGGACTGCCCTTTTTTGTAATATTAGCAATGAATAAAGTGTACTTTTGTAATTGTTACCAAAGACCTCTATACAATAGGTCAAGTATGGAAATACTAGTGAGCAATACAAGATATGAAGCGATTTGTAATCTAGAACTTGCTTAATTTTATTTATAATTGCAATATTTTTTGCGACTTTGTTTTGTATGCATCTGACGTGTGGTTTCCACCTAATTTTATCATCTAGTATTACACCCAAAAATTTGATCTCATTAACATTTTCAATAATTACATTATCTATATGAATATGTATATCTTCTTTATTTATGCAATTACCAAATATCATTACCTTAGTTTTATCTATGTTTATTGATAACACTGGTCAACACCAAATTTATTGTCTAAGGTTTTTTTTTAGCTGATTTGGGACAATTTTGATGTGTTGAATCCAAAAATCACATTGGTTTTGCTCAATCAGGTCAACTTTTTGAATCATGGCCACATATTTTTTACGTTTTTGTTTACATGTACGGGTATTTTCACTTTATATGATGCAAAATTCTTTTTTATTTCTTGAAATTCTCTGAATTTTGAACAATGATGACATAACATTCAATTTACACGTACTTACCTTTATCAATGTCTACTATTCAATTTACAGTACAACTGTACAACTGCTGTACAACTGCTTAAAACTTAGCATAAAACCTGACCTGATCGAGAGAAACGGATGTCATTTTTTGATTCAGCAGTGCAAACTTGTCTTAAATCAGCTGAAAAAACATAGACAACTTACAAGAACATTATTTTTGTTATGTTGTGTACTCTATTACACTCCATCCATTTTTTAAGCTTATTTAATTCATTATTTAGAGTATGGATTAGTTGACTATAATTATTTCCAGAATAAAATATATTAGTATCATCAGCAAATAATATTATTTTTAATAACTTAGAAACTTGGAATATATCATTTATTTATATGTTAAATAATTTGGGGCCTAATACTGACCCCTGAGGGACCCCACAGGCAATTCCCATACACCCACACAGATATTCTCCCATCTTCACAAACTGTTGTCTCTCAGATAAATAACTTGTAACCCAATTCAGTGCCAGTGCCCTAATACCATACATTTGCAGTTTATCAAGAAGTATTGAATGATTTATTGTATCAAATGCTTTTCTCAAATCTATAAATACACCAATTGCATATTTTCCTTGATCTAATGCATTTATTATTTCCTCTGTTGCTTTCATTATTGCCAATGGTGTTGTACTCTGCTCTAAATCCATATTGATTCTGATTAAGCAGATCATGTTTATTTAAAAAGTCCTCTAATCTGTTGTTGAAAAGTTTTTTCCAGAATCTTTGAAAATTGTGGGAGGAGCAATACTGGTCTGTAGTTTGTGTACTGGTGTTTATTTCCTTGAATGGTAAATGGCATTCACTTATGTAGTGCTTTTATTCTCATCTCTTGATGACCAAAGCGCTTTACAGATCCTGCTATCCACCCATTCACACACTGATGGCGGCATGCTACCTAACATGGCGCTTCCAGACCCACCAGGAGCAATTGGGGTGAAGTGTCTTACCCAGGGACACAACAGCAGGATATTCGGGGAGAGCAGGATTCGAACCGCCAACAATGCGGTTATTGGATGACCTGCTCTACTTCCTGAGCCACTGCCGTTAAATGTAATAATGGTATTACATTTAACATATTTAAAACCAAAGCTGTGTGTAACCCTCACTAACACCTACTCACTTTAGGTGTAGTACCAAAAAAAAAAAATTGGGCCAGATCAGAAGATTACAGGTTTGTAGGAGCCTGGGAGGTGCAACAACAGATGACACAACACACTGTGTATTGAACTTGCAACTATGTATATTTTTACAAATATGTACACATAAACAAAAAAATACAGCCCTTGTCACAATAAAAAAATTAAAAATAATACCCAAAATGTATTTACAATATTTACAGTTTCTAGAGTCCTTTCCAGGTGATCAATTAGACCACTTCTAGTAGTCAAGCTGATTCGGGCTTCGGCTTGCCATCCAGATCTGGAGAATCACTCTCTTCTGGTCCAACCAGTCCAAACAAAAAAAACCCTGACCTATAGGATAGGTCAGGACACAGCAAATAAGCTATTATGTATAGCTATTACAAAATATTTCTAATGGTACAATAAATATATTTTTTAAACACCTATAAATCACATGTATAACCTTCACCATTAAATACATTTAATGGCAGGGGAATTGGGACCTTTGCTAACCGCCACAGCTCAGAAAAATGTCTTTTTCTGATAAAAAAAACTAGCCGAAAATTAGCATAGCGATTAGCATTCCCATACACAACCATGGCACTTACCACGCTAGGTGACATGTGCGTCAATGGGATTCCCGTGCTCAACGGCGTCAACAGCCTTTGTATTCCAATCTTAAAATTTACAAAAGAGGTATTAGAATTTGGCAATGCCGCAATGTCTCATTTCTCATTTTGGTTTAGGCTTACCAAATCCAAGGGTTTTATCCGGGCAAAGACTGCTACTAGCACGTTAGCTCTCCGTCTAGTAAGGAGTCGCGCTTCCTCGTTGGTGTCTCTGCCGTGACTGAAATCGTTCTGCAGATCACACCAAAACCGAGCGAGAAAGTGCGTGACCCCGTTGGCTGGCGGAACCCCATTGGCTGTTGCTGCCCAGCTAACAACGCAGCCATTGGTCACCCAAAGTGCCAAATAAAAACATCTGGAATGTTATCAAGACTTTCCAAAGAATGTTCCTAACTATTTATAAACATATATTTATGAACTTATATTTATCTATTTATCTTCGAAATATCCCTTCCCATTGTGAAATGAGTGTTTGTTTTTTTTAAACTTTACCAATATTTACAATTTTATTCGTGTTTTTAACACTGGGTTACACTATCCTCCCTTAGAATCATGCAAGTCCTTTTGCATGGGATTAGCTAGATATTAAAGACAAGGGAACCAGTGTTCATGGGAATAATCTTTGGATCTGTCTCTGTTAAGGCTCTGGTAAAAGCCAGGTTTAGTCCTTGAAACAGGGACTAGGCTACAGTTATGAGAGGGTTTCCCAACTGACTATACTGTAGTCTTTCTAGCTGGGAGGTTGTCCTCTTGGAACGTCTCACAGTCTTTGGGATCTCTTTTTCAGGTCCTTTTTCTTCCACAGGTTCATCACAGGTATTTTTATCAGGTGAGTTGGTTTCACTTTCAGTTCCATTCTCATTGTTTGATTGTTCCACATTTGTTTCAGTTTCCTCCAGGTTTCCATCATTCGGTAAGTTGTTGCATCTAGGTGAGGTGACATTTTCTATTTGGTTGTCATTCTCAGGTAAGTGAGTTTCAGCAGGAATGTCTTTTTTAAAGAATGTCTTTGGATGGGGAATTTCATAAACTCGAGTGAGCTTTATGGGCGTTTGGATTGGTTCTTCTCTGTACCAATAGACATCTTCATTTTCCGGTTTTGAATTCTCACATTCCTCACTTTGTTCAGGTGATTGTCTTGTCTTAGGTTTGCAGACACGTTTTGGTTGGACAGGTTTGTCTTCAACAGGGGCAAGAAAACCACAGGGAAGCAAGAGGTCGCGGTGAACGGTGCGAACTGGACCATCTTTTGTCTCAGGTCTTATAGTGTAAACAGGCAAGTCACCTGCTTGGCTCACCACAATGTGGATTTCAGCTTCCCATCTGTCTGCTAGTTTGTGCTTGCCTCTGAGGCGGACTGCACGTACCAAAACTGTCGCCTGGTTCTAGTTTTGAGGGTTTCACTTGCATATCAAATCTTGTTTTGTTTCTTTCAGCCATCTTGTTAGCATTTTCTGTTGCTAGTTTGTAGCTTTCTTGTAGAGTTGTCTTCAGTTTTTCAATGTACTGGGAATGTGACTTGAAACTTTTGTTGTGAAACGGAAGCCCAAATGCAAGGTCGATGGGCAATCTCGGCTGACGACCGAACATTAACCACTTGCACTCCGTTGTTCCGCGGGCGGGCAAGTCTCTGCATCCTAGGACGCATGAGGGCACACAAGAGCGCACTCGTGCACGCTCGGACGCATAACGCATGATATACTGATGATGGTGCAGATGGAGATGGTGCTGGCCTCCAAGCGCCACTGGGAAAAAAATGCTGCAGACACAGAACAGATTAGTTCATCTGATTGACCTCTCATTCGACTAATAAGAGCTTTGAATTGGGTTTCTGAAACCATGAAGAGCCAATGAAAGAAAACCTAGGAAGGAGGACCCGCCTCCCAACGCTTTGAATGCAGTGAGCCAATTGAAGCAGAGAAGTTCGTGAGCTGTTTTTTTTTAAGGCTGGGTGAAGACTGGCTGCTGGAGCGGATCAAAAAAGGACATAGGAAGAGCCCCACAGACCCAGCAGCATGGAGACCATCCACAAATGCAACCTGTGTGACAGGGAGTGCCATTCGTGGATCGGCATGTTCGGCCACAGGTGGTGCTTATTTTGTATTGGTTCCAGCAGAGTAGACGTTGTGATTTCTTCCATGGTCATTATAGACCGACGGAGGCTGACCACGAAGGCTGAGTGACACACACGCCTTCGCCAGTCTTTTTTTAATTACTACTGTTATTTGTTTTGAAAAATCGTTCGCCAAAAACCGCAATCATGGAAGCACAAAAACGCAATAATGGAATTATGTTTTGATCCAGTCGCGAGACCAGAACCAGAGCGGACCAGCGTCGCGTCAGTCTGACAATGAGGAAGAGACGTTCGCCAGGACACTGCTGTGAAGAGGTAAGGTGTTATAAGCTAAATTATTCTTTATCCCTGAAAATTGTAATCAAAAATGACTTTTGACCGATCGGTAAATTACAGCTGTGCGGTTCACGAAGTCTGAAGTTCGTGCGCCGCGGTACAAGGGGTTGCTCGCAGTGTACAGGCTGTGAACGCCCCACCCCCACCCCCGCTATTCTTCTGCAGCGAGGGGGGGGGAGCCGCGATGATTGCACTGCTGTCCCACATCACCACATGAGGCTAATCCGTTGTGTAGCGATGGCCGAAGTCCATCCTCTGTAGCGAGCGGGGGGGGCAACCCCCCCCCACACACACAGTAGCAAGGGGGGGGGCCGCTGTGACAACGTTGCTGTGGAAACATGCAACGAGTGTAATCCGTCATGTAGCGAGGGCAGAACTCCGTCCTTGGTAGCGGGGGGGGGATGACCCCCCCCACACACACACACACAGACACAGCCCTGAGTGTGACCTTTCCTTTGAGCCTAAAATGAAGCTTCTACATTGAATCATTCAAAAGTTACAGACGTTTTTCCAAACTGTGCCATTTGGCACAATTTGGCACAGTTCCAAAACGCCTGGGAACAGCCTGAGAACAAAGCTGTGTAAAATATTCATTTTTTGTGGTATTGTTACCAAATTTGGATCTCAGCTGGATAACACTTGGTTCTACATTTCTGTTGCATTTTCCAGCCGAATCGGACAGCTGTGTGTTATTTGCAAGCATTTGTATCCAAAAAAACACCGTGTCCAAATTTTTTTTCTTCAAGTTCAGTATGTTTAGATGACTGTAACTCAGTGGCCGGAGCACGTAGAGAGATTATGTTTTTTTTGCCAAAAAATTCAAAGTGTTGAAGAACAGCTTTCAATTTAGTTTGGGCACGTTATTTTTTGGCATTTTTAGGAAAATTGCGCGGAGTGCAAGTGGTTAACTCAGACGGGGCAAAACCAGTAGTGTCATTCGTCGTACAACTGTACGCATGTACAAGTGGTTTTACATAGTTGTGCCAATGAGTTTTGTTCTTTTCCTCCAGAGTACTCAGCATGCTCAATAACGTTCTATTGAAACGTTCTACCGGGTTACCTCTGGGATGATAGGGTGTCGTCTGGATTTTGCGAATGCCCATGATTTTGCAAAGTTCTTTTATAATATGGGACTCAAAATTGGGACCCTGATCACTATGTAACCGTTCGGGTATCCCGTAGTGGACTATAAAGTTGTCCCAAAGTGCCTTTGCAACGGTCTGAGCTTTCTGATTGCTGGTAGGGATGGCTATAGCGTATTTCGTGAAATGATCAGTTAACACGAGCACATCCTTTGTGTTGCTTTGATCGGACTCAATGGACAGGAAATCCATACAGACAAGTTTGAGCGGTCGGGTGGACTTGATGTTGACAAGCGGAGCAACTCGTTCTGGAGCAGTTTTACGTCTTACGCAGCGATTACATGTCTTGATCTTCTTTTCAATATCCGCCGCCATGCAAGGCCAATAGAACCTGGTTCTGGCGAGATCCAAAGTACGCTCTGTGCCTAAATGGCCCATGTCACAGTGGAGGCTTTGAAAGACTGAATCGCAGAGTTGTTCAGGTAAGACGAGCTGGTAAACATTTCCTCCGTCTTGACGAGTGCGGTAAAGGATGTTATTGCACATTTCAAGTCGACTTGAGCTCTCGGAGTAACAAGTTGATGCCAGGAAGTTCAGTTCGTACAGTTGGTGGAACTTTTAGTCCAGTTTCAATTTGTGCAATCACTTCTCTTAAACAGGGGTCAGTTCTTTGTTCATTTTTGATCTGTTCAGGAGTCATGTGGAGTACAACTGGAAGACCACCACAGCCATCTTCATCGGCGTAGCCATCTGGAATGGCGGCTACAGAGAGGGCTAATGAGTGAACCAAAGGGAAGGTGTTGTCTGGAGAGCTACAGACAAGGTGTTTTTCACATATAGCAGACACTACCTCGGAACTTAAACTGTTCTCAGGAAGAGACAAGTGAGTTTGAGTGAACTGCTGTATGCGGTCAAACTCCTTTTGGGACACTAAGTCATTAAGTAACTCGCCATGTGGCCATCTAGAGGGGCCATCTGCATCTGAGTTAAGCTTGCCTGCTCTGTATTGGAGCTTAAAGTTAAACGTCGACAGAGCAGCTAGCCACCTATAACTCATGGCATCCATCTTAGCAGTAGTTAAGATGTACGTCAGGGGGTTACTGTCTGTCACGACAGTAAAATGAATGCCATATAAATAGTCTGCAAACTTCTCCGTTACTGCCCACTTTAGAGCTAAAAATTCTAATTTATGGGCGGGGTAACGGGACTCACTTCTAGACAACCCCCGGCTTGCATAAGCTATGACCCTAATCTGGCCCTCCTGCTCTTGATAGAGGGTGGCGCCAAGCCCTGTAGTGCTGGCGTTAGTATGGAGTGTATATGGCAACTGAGGGTCAGCGAAACCCAGGACAGGCGCAGTACTGAGCTTTTCAATGATGGTTTTGAATGCAAGATCACAGGAAGAAGTCTACCGTTCGCCAAACGGTGTCTTTGGGTCGTGGTACTGGGCAGGCTTAGCTTTGGGCTTTGTGCTCTTTCGCAAAGGAGGGTAGCCTGCTGTTAAGTCAGTGAGGGGCTTAACGATGCTGGAATAGTTCTTAATGAACCGCTTATAGTACCCTGAAAAGCCTAAGAACGAGCGGAGCTGTTTGAGATCACGGGGCACAGGCCAGGTACTTAGGGCTTTCACTTTTTCGGGGTCGGTCTCAACTCCTTTACTGGACACAATGTGACCGAGGTATCTGACAGAAGTTTGAAAAAATCTCAATTTCTCAGGGGAGAGTTTAAGCCCATACTCTTTTAGGCGATTAAGAACTTTCATTAAGCGAGCCTCATGTTCTTCGGGCGTCTTGGAGAATACAATGATGTCATCGAGGAACACGATCACCTCATGCAGATTCATGTCGCCCATGCATTTCTCCATGAGGCGCTGGAACGTGCTGGGGGCGTTTGTAATGCCTTGGGGCATTCTATTGAATTCCCAAAAGCCCATGGGACATATGAACGCCGTCTTTGGTTTGTCCAGCTCCTCTACCTCAATTTGGTAGTACCCCGACTTTAAATCGAGGACGGAGAACCACTGTGAACCAGTCAAGGTGGAAAACGTTTCTTCCAAGTTGGGTAGGGCGTAAGCATCTTTTACAGTCTGCATGTTAAGCTTCCTGTAATCAATACAAAGGCGGACATCGCCATTTTTCTTTCGCACCACTACAATAGGCAAAGAAAATGGGGAAGTAGACTCTCTTATCACGCCTGCTTGTTGGAGTTCTTTGAGATGCTTACGGACCACTTCCAGGTCATTTGGATGTATGGGACGTGCTCTGTGTTTGAACGGTGTTTCATCTGATAATTTGATTGTGTGTTTCACTTGATCCGTTTTGCCAAAGTCAAGATCGTTTTGTGCAAATACTTCGGGCATTTGACTGAGTTTTTCTGTTAGGCGCTCTTTCCATTCAACGCTAATGGGGGAAGAGTCAAAGTTGAACTTCAGAGTGGACTTTGGTTCAGTTTTGGACTTTGTAACTTTCACGGAGTGTTCTTGTGATAGGACTCGTTGATATACACAAATTTCTCCACACTTCTGAGGGATTGTCACGTCATGTTCTGATTCATTGGTGAGTATAACTGGAACAAGGTAAGGTGCTCTTTCAGGTAAGTCTATGAGACATGGTTTTACTAGGATACCACCAGGTAAGGCTGACATTAATGGGTGTTCTAACAAAACAGATTTTTCACTGTTGCCGGCTGACACAGCTACAGCGCCATCTAGAACAACTGTTTGGCATGCAAGAACTAACTGTGGTTCTTTGTTGCGCATGGTCACTAAACCAAGGCTAGTGTCTTTGGACTGTCTGTGCCATAGCTCAAGGACTTTTAACACTGTCTTATAACCAAATGACATGGTTGGCTGCAGTTCAGAACATGCATCCGAGTACAGCTCGTAAAGTACATCTAATGTGTTTGTCCCTATTAACACTAAGGACTGATCAGCTACACGTACATCGGGAACCACTAAGGCAAGTGTTGGCACTTCGGCTTCAATACCGAGAAAGTCTTTTGGAAAAGTGACATGCATTTCAATGTAGCCTAAGTAAGGTACACTCTGACCGTTAGCTCCCTCCACTTCTAACAGCTCAAAAAGTGGCTTAATCTCATGGTTGGATAAGTACTGTCTGTAATAGGACTCAGGGACAGTAGTCACCTGGGAGCCTGATTCTAACAAACAGCTCACAGTACAGCCATTCACTTTCACTTGGGCTGTACTTTTGGTACCAATTAGACCATTAGGAAAGTTAAAGGAGTCTGTTTTGTAATGCGACTTCAGTTTAGCACGTGTCTTGAATGGAGCTTTCGGTTTGGGATGGGTCATCTCTGAACTAGCCTCTGTTTGTCCCGCAACAGGGGTAGACTTCAGTTTAAAAGAAGATTGGGGGTTCTGACTGTCCCAAAATCTGTCTTTTTACTCTTAGTTCTTTGTGTTTTGCAGCTACAAGTGCAGGGTTTGGTTCTGACTCACAAGTGGCTACAATATGCCCATCTTCGCCACAGCGGAAGCAATACCATGGTCTGGGCCTAGTACTGGGACGGCTGGATGAAGGTAAGTTTTCAGGTTTGGCATGGTCAGGTTTTTTATTTCCAGATTTCTTAGTTGGGTCTTTCTTTGGTGGTGCTTGTTTCTTTTGTTTCACGACAGCAGCTAATTGGCTTTTTAGCTCTTTCAGACTGTCCGACTCCACTTCACTATTTGTACTTGTTTCGGTGACTGTTTGTTCGTAGGAGGCTGCTTTTGGTTTTGTTGCGCCCAAGTGTTTTTTCATGCGGGTGTTTTAACTTCTTGTCTGTTTTCAACAGTGCGAAGGTGAAGCAACAACTCTGCATAAGCAGGTGGATGTTTATTCTTTAGTTCCAACTGTAGCTCTTTTAGCAGATTGTCATTCCAACAGCCTCTGTTAAACTGCCTGAGAAACTGTTTGTCCACTTCCTGGGGCTCTAGACCACCTCTACGCACTGTGAGATTGAGCGCCACCTGCAAACGATGCAGATATGCAGACGGTTTT
This sequence comes from Pholidichthys leucotaenia, assembly GCA_020510985.1. NCBI lineage: Eukaryota > Metazoa > Chordata > Actinopteri > Cichliformes > Pholidichthyidae > Pholidichthys > Pholidichthys leucotaenia. The sequence continues at coordinate 191,202,071 of CM035843.1, read as the reverse complement.
TCTCCAAAATTTTGGAAAGTGTTCATGAATCGCACAAGCAGTTCCTCACCGTCTTCAATACTCCCAAAAGCTTGAGATAGTCGGCAGAGGTGGCTTCAGGCCCAAAAGAGCGAATGACATCAGACGCAGGAGCAAGAAGACTTTCAAAGATCTTGCGAGATTTTTCCAAGTCAGACAAAGAAGTATCTTCCATCATCAGGTCAACATGTGAACGCCATGTTTCATAATCAGCTTCAGTATACGGTATTGGCGTTTTGCCAGAGAAAGCTCTGATTCTCAAAGAGGAATGGGCACTTAACGGCTTCTCTGCATGTTTAATGACATGCTCAGCTACGATTTTCTGAACCCCGGGTGGGTTAAAATCAGCTGGGCTCAACCTTTGAGGTATTACGTTTGGTCTAAGAGGGCTTTGAAAGAGTGCTTGTGTGCTTTTAGGGGTGCGAGGCACTTCAACTTGAAGTGGAGGAGAGACTCCACTTTGTGTGGGTTCTACAGTAAGGGAAGCAGGATCAGTGTCAGCAGAGACCGTTTCAGCTGTCTCAGCAGCTTCAATAGACTTCCCTATTTTGGACATAACCTCCTGCAACACCTCTTCAAAACCTTTTCCACTTAGCTTAGCTAAACCCCTCAGGTTGCTAAGATAAGCCTCAGTAACACTGCCCCCTACAGTTTTAGTGTAGACATCAGTTAGAGTTTGAATGCAGTATTTAATCTCAGGATTGTCAGTGGATGGAAAGGAGCACGGCAACGTAGGTGCTAATGCTTAAATGCTTAATCCAGATTCGAACTCTACAATATGACTTTTGTCAAAGCCAGATGAGTTATCATTAATGGTAAGCACCCTACGAATAGTGCTATGTTGCTCTAGAAATTCAAAAATGTCTGAGTCTTTCTCTTTGTCAACAACACCACTGCATTAGGTATTTTGACACCATACTTTTCCACAAAATCCATTTTGGCCATATATCAACTGTTTAGTCAGGGGTCAAAACAGAATCCTCATCTGTTGTGCCACACTCCAGGCTCCTGGCTGCGCTCGCCAAATTTTTCTTTGTAACCCTCACTAACACCTACTCACTTTAGGTGTAGTACCAAAAAAAAAAAAAAATAATTGGGCCAGATCAGAAGATTACAGGTTTGTAGGAGCCTGGGAGGTGCAACAACAGATGACACAACACACTGTGTATAGAACTTGCAACTATGTGTATTTTTACAAATATGTACACATAAACAAAAAAATACAGCCCTTGTCACAATAAAAAAATTAAAAATAATACCCAAAATGTATTTACAATATTTACAGTTTCTAGAGTCCTTTCCAGGTGATCAATTAGACCACTTCTAGTAGTCAAGCTGATTCAGGCTTCGGCTTGCCATCCAGATCTGGAGAATCACTCTCTTCTGGTCCAACCAGTCCAAACAAAAAACCCCTGACCTATAGGATAGGTCAGAACACAGCAAATAAGCTATTAAGATAAGATAAGATAAGATAAGCCTTTATTAGTCCCACAACGGGGAAATTCCAGGATTGCAACAGCACAGGGATAGCAACACTCAGAGCAACAATCAGAAGGCAAGAAAAAAAAAAAAAAGCAAGCAAACACGTGCAGCTAATATACATACATATGTACATATTACTATAAATATATATATATATACACACAGACACACAGTGTAAAGCATTGTAGCTGGATGGGATAAATATATGAGTATATAAACACACAGTACGGAGCATTGCAGCTAGATGGAATAAATATGTAAATATATAAACACACAGTGCGGAGCAATGTAGCTAGATGGAATAATATGTAGATATATAAACACACAGTACGGAGCATTGCAGCTAGGTGGAAAAAATATGTAAATATATAAACACAGTGTGGAGCATTGTAGCTAGATGGAATGAATATATAGATATATAAATATAAACATAAACATAAACACACCCAGTGCGGAGCACTGTTGCTAGATGGAATAAATATGTAAATGTATAAACACACACAGTGCAGAGCATTGTTGCTAGATCGGATGAAACAGCACAACCGTCTACTTAGTTATCCTACGTGGTATGATTATGTGCCCATACATATTCTCACCTCCATAGCAACTGGTATTTTCCTAGTTGTATACCGGAGGGGACCATTGTGTAAGTCTATTGCATCTTTTGCATTCAAAAAACTATTAGGTTGTTACGTCTTTTTGCTATCTCTGCGAGCAGCCCTGCTTAGGTTGTACAGTCTGACAGCCGTTGGTAGGAAGGACCTGCGAAACCTCTCGGTTGTGCACCTGGGATGATGTAGTCTGCTGCTAAATGAGCTCCTCAGTGCATTCAGTATTATGTATAGCTATTACAAAATATTTCTAATGGTACAACAAATATATTTTTTAAACACCTATAAATCACAGGTATAACCTTCACCATTAAATACATTTAATGGCAGGGGAAATGGGACCTTTGCTAACCGCCACAGCTCAGAAAAATGTCTTTTTCTGATAAAAAAAAAAGAAAAACGAGCCGAAAATTAGCATCGCGGTTAGCATGCTAAGCTAGCGATTAGCATTCCCATACACAACCATGGCACTTACCACGCTAGGTGACATGTGCGTCAATGGGATTCCCGTGCTCAACGGCGTCGACAGCCTTTGTATTCCAATCTTAAAATTTACAAAAGAGGTATTAGAATTTGGCAATGCCGCAATGTCTCGTTTCTCATTTTGGTTTAGGCTTACCAAATCCAAGGGTTTTATCCGGGCAAAGGCTGCTACTAGCACGTTAGCTCTCCATCTAGTAAGGAGTCGCGTTTCCTCGTCGGTGTCTCTGCCGTGACTGAAATCGTTCTGCAGATCACACCAAAACCGAGCGAGAAAGTGCGTGACCCCGTTGGCTGGTGGAACCCCATTGGCTGTTGCTGCCCAGCTAACAACGCAGCCATTGGTCACCCAAAGTGCCAAATAAAAACGTCTGGAACGTTATCAAAACTTTCCAAAGAATGTTCCTAACTATTTATAAATATATATTCATGAACTTATACTTATCTATATATTTATCTCCAAAATATCCCTTCCCATTGTGAAATGAGTGTTTGTTTGTTTTTTTAAACTTTATCAATATTTACAATTTTATTTGTGTTTTTAACACTGGGTTACATGTGACAGACACTGCCTGATAAGCTTGCAGTGCCTTCCTCCATCATTCCTTGTTATAGCCATCCTTGACATCGAGATTAAACTCCCTCCGATCTTGTGTAATCAGCTCTTTCCACGTTTTATGTGGTCGGCCTCTGTTTTTTCTGTGCCTCCAACCTGGAGGTGCCGAACTCTTCCTGTCCAGGTGTTGCTGGGATCTACATGCCCCAACCACTGAAGTTGTCTGTATCATAAGTTAGAGTCAAGCTCACTCAGCTACAGAAGTCTACAAAAAAGGCTGCTGTAACGGATCCCCTCTTGAGCCATCACATGGCACATCCACCTCAGCAATGCCCTTTCATTTGTCTCCAGGAGCTTTACATCTTCTCTCTTCAAAGGCCAGCACTCACTTGCATATAATAGCGCACTTCTCACACAACAATTGAAGATGTCACTATGCATAAGACACTGTATGTCAGGAAGTTCTCTAAACTTTCCCCAAGCTGTTGGCTCTTGTGACAGTCACTATCTCACACTGCCCATTAGGACATACAGTATCATGTCACCAAGGCAACAGGAAGGACTCAGCAGTATCAAGCTCATGTTCTCCAATGGACACCAAAGCACAAAGCCTGCCATCGATGGGATGAATTGAACCAAGGCAACAACTACATCTAAAACTACGGTCACAAGTACCCTTACAAACAGCTGCGAACAACGTACAAATGATTTTTTGACCATTTCGTACAGCCTTCTTAAGGCAGCTGTAGGAGAATCCAGTGTTCGTAGACTGTTTGTAAATTTGTGGCAAGGTCGATGGTCTTGTCCAAGCTTTCTACGAATGCTCCACGAAAGATGTTGGCCGTAAGTATGCCTCAAGAACTTAAGTTGTTCTTGAGAACACCGTAAGTTGTTCTTGAGACTACCTTACAGCGGCTGTAGGAAATGTTGATTTGTACACTGTGGGTAAGGTGGTAATGAAGCGCTCATAAAGTGGAAATATATCATTTGAGCGACATTTGTGTTGATACAATGTTCTGAAAGCCATAAGATCTTCCTCCCAATGACTTGAGAGTGCCGTGAGCTGCACGTAAATTTTCATAAGATGGCAGTAAGTATACCGTAGGAAGATCCCAAGGCATCCTTATGAAGAACATACGAATTCTACACCCATCGTACGACAGAAAAACACCTCATTTCTCAAGAATGCCTCAAGTTGTTCTTGTGAATTGAACAACAGCCGTAAGAAACTTTCCCTCCCTCCATGAATCTCTGCAAACTCCAGAATTCGTAGGAGTTCTGGTTGGGCCATCTTGCTGGTGTCAATCCATGCCTTTCCAGGCTGTCTAGCACGATGGAATTTCTTCAGCTGCAGCTTGACCTTGCAACACACCAATGAATGGTCTGTGTCGCAATCTGCACTCTGGAACGAACGGGTCTCCAAGGAGAATGAGTTGTTCAGAGTTGGGGATGATCCTGACAGTTGTTGCGAGATTCTGGTAGAACTCGTCTTTTGCCTCTGGTGTGGCTGTCAGTGTTGGGGCATACACACTGACGAGGGTGACTGGGCCTTGAGTGGTGTTCAGGCGGAGGGTGAGGAGTCATGCAGAGCCATTGCTGCCCCGTTCCACCATCTTCAGCAAGGTGTTCTTCACTGCAAAGCCCACTCCGTGTTCCCTGTGTTCGTCACTGCCCATTCCCTGCCAGTAGAACGTGTAGTCCTTCTCTCTCAGTGTGCCTGCGTCAGCCCACCGTGTTTCCTGGAGAGTGGCGATATCCACTCCCAGTCTCTTCAGCTCATTATTGATGATGGCAGTCTTCCTGGTGTCGTTGATGTCCTTGAGGTTAGCAGCGAGTCCTGTCATCATAGTGCGGACGTTCCAAGTTCCCAGTTTTAGAGTTGGTCTCTTTTGTTTTTTTGTCTTGCCTGGTGCAAAGGTTCTCAGCCTGCTGTTCGGATTCTCCTCATCCCCATGCACCCAATGAGGAAAGCAAGCTGTGGCGGGACAACACCTTATTGGCTGGGGGCTGCCCAGCTTGAGGTGGGCAGTAGCTGTCCAGTGAGATCCGATAATCCCTCCCACCGTTGGGAACAACCCCTGGCGCCGCGCTCTACGCCAATTGAGCGGTGGCTTATAACTGGTAACTGTCATTCCCCGTGTTTTGTCTACGCCAAAGGCGAAGCTGGAGTGTCCTCTCCAGTGATCCGGTGTTCTACCTTCCAGCGTTTGGCGTTGGTAGGATTCAAGCCTGGGCAGGAAGATATGGAGGACAAGATGTTGCCCATGCAGCATGTCCCCCCTCTCCATGTCACTGATGAATCCAAAGGAACAGCAGGGCTGCTACAGTTTGGCACCAGCGCCGTCGCAGGAGCTGCCAGAACGATGTTGAGCACAACAGAGAACTGCCTTAGGGGCTCCGACTCCGGATTTTTCCTCAGGGTTGACTCCCGAAGCCTTTCCCGTGACTGGGTGTGCCGCAAGGCAGCGGAGGTTTGAAATCAGGGTTTACCTTCCCCTAGATGGGCTACCTTCCCAAGTTGACGAGCCACCATCTACCCGAAGCATCTGGTTTTAAGGCGCCAGAGATCCGCCCTCGCCCCTTCTCCTATTAGTAAAAGCAGTTCCGCCGGGCTTAGAGACTAAACCACACGGGCAGGCTAGGAGTTGGATTTAGTTGTCAGAGGCTTTTTGAGAGGCACGCCATAAGGAGCATTTTATGAGCACTGGGAGCTTAACCCCAGTGCCACTCCTGGCTATGACAACCTTGGAACATAAGGTTTCTCATAATTCATAAGTATTCTTGTGATTATTGCTAACTTAGTTCTTAACCACTTGTGCTCTGTTGTCCCACGGGTGGGCAAGTCTCTGCATCCTAGAGCACACAAGAGCGCACGAGGGCGCTCTCGTGCGCTCTAGGACGCATGATGGAGATTGTGATGTAGGTGGTGTATGCCGTCCAAGCGCGCACTGAAAATAAAAGCTGCAGACACAGCCGCGAACAGATTAGTTCATCTGATTGACCTCTCATTCGACTAATAAGAGCCTTGAATTGGGTTTCTGAAACTTTGAAGAACCAATGAATGAAAACCTAGCCAGAAGGACCCGCCTCCCAACGCTGTGAATGCAGTGAGCCAGTTGAAGCAGAGAAGTTCGCGAGCTGTTTTTTTTAAGGCTGGGTGAAGAGAGACTGCTGCTGCAGAGAAAAAAAGGACCCGCAGGAAGAACCCACAGACCCAGCAGCACGGAGACCACCCACAAATGCAACCTGTGTGACAGGGAGTGCCATTCGTGCACCGGCATGTTCGGCCACAGGCGGTGCTTATTTGTTTTGGTTCCAGCAGAGTAGACGTTATGATTTCTTCCATGGTCATAGACCGACGGAGGCTGAAGACGAAGGCTGAGTGACACACACGCCTTCGCCAGTCTTTTTTTAATTACTACTGTTATTTGTTTTGAAAAATCGTTCGCCAAAAAACGCAATCATGGAAGCACAAAACCGCAATAATGGAATTATGTTTTGATCGGGTCGCGAGACCAGAACCACGAGCGGGCCAGCGTCGCGTTTGTCTGACAGTGAGGAAGAGAAGTTCGCCAGGACTCTGCTGCTGTGAAGAGGTAAGCTGTTATAAGCTAAATTATTATTTATCCCTGAAAATTGTAATCCAAAATGACTTTTGACCGATCAGTAAATTACAACTGTGCGGCACACGATGTCTGAAGTGCGTGCGCCGCGTTACACAGTTCTTCGCCGCCTCCGGACAGTGAACGCCCCCCCCCCCCCGCTGCTACGATTCTGTAGCGGGGGGGTGGGGGGAGCCGCGGTGACAGCGTTGCTGTGGAAACATGCCACATCTGAGTGTAATCCGTCATGTAGCGAGGGCGGTAGCGGGGGGGGGGGGGGTGGACAACCCCCCCACACACACACACACAGACAGACACAGCCCTGAATGTGACCTTTCATCAGAGCCCTAAATGAAGCTTCTACATTGAATCATTCAAAAGTTACAGACGTTTTTCCAAACTGTGCAGTTCCAAAACGCCTGGGAACAGCCTGAGTATAAAGCTGTGTAACATATTCATTTTTTGTGGTATTGTTACAAAATTTGGACCTCAGCTGGATAACACTTGGTTCTACATTTCTGTTGCATTTTCCAGCCCGGATCTGAAGCTGTGTGTTATTTGCAAGCATTTGTATCCAAAAAAACACCCAGGCCAAATTTATTTTCTTCAAGTTCACTATGTTTAGATGACTGTAACTCAGTGGCCGGAGCACTTAGAGAGATCATGTTTTTTTGCCAAAAAATTCAAAGTGTTTTCTTTTAAATGAGACCAACCCCATGAAGATGCTGCAAAGGGTTGAAGAACAGCTTTCGATTTACTTTGGGCACATTATTTTTTGGCGTTTTTAGGAAAATTGACCGGAGTGCAAGGGGTTAAATCTACCCTTATTTTGAAGTACTTCTTGTTTTGCTCCCTTCCAAGTCCTATTGTGTTCATGCTCCACTTTCTGTTTATACTTTAATCTTATACTTTACTTCTTAGTCCATAATTTGCCATAGCTGTTTCTTACTTTGAAATAATTCACACTCTTAATTTATTCATGCCACCCTCTGTTATCATTGTGGCATCATTGTTGAGTCTTTGTATGAAAGACTTTCTCCACACCACTGAGGTTGTTATCTCACAAACTGTAAGTTTATCTACCATCATGGCTATTTGTGTTTGCTATCCATGAGTGGCTTTGTGAGTAATAAATTGTGTAAATGAATCACCTTGCATGTGAGTCTTTTTATGCCCCAGAGGGGCAAACATAACATAACCCATCGTCCATAAGAATCTTTGTTACCGTAGCTTTAATGACGGCTCAGGAGAGAGTCAGCCATGAATGCCAGAACACTTCTTATGAACCCACAATTACATCCCTTGCAAAAGATGGAGTCTCACCCAATGCCTTTCAAGCAGACAAAATATGGATGCTTTCCAGAGTCTCAAAGAGTTTTAAAGTTTGGGCTTTAACAGTGACATTATTTTATTAATGGTTATTTTGAATTAGGAAATTGGGGGGGGGGTAATTCACGTCATTACTTCATACCAGTTTGAGCACTCTTACAGCACTTGGAGAATTTAAGTAAAATATCTGAAAACAAGAGATTGACAGACGGATTGGAGCAGCATCTGCAGTGATGCGGACGTTGTACCGGTCTGTTGTGGTGAAGAGGGAGCTTCATTCTAAGGCAAACCTGTCGATTTGCCAGTCAATCTACATACGTTCCTACTCTCACCTATGGTCACGAGCTTCAAGTAATGACCGAAAGAACAAGATCGCGGATACAAGCGGCTGAAATGAGCTTTCTCCGTAGGATTGCTGGACTCACCCTCAGATATAGGGTGAGGAGCTCAGTCATCTGGGAGAGGCTCAGATTAGAACCGCTGCTCCTCCACATTGAAAGGAGTCAGTTGAGGTGGTATGGGCATCTGATTAGGATGCCTCCTGGACGCCTCCCACTTGAGGTGTTTCAGGCACGTCCCACTGGGAGGAGACCCCGGGGCAGACCCAGGACTCGGTGGAGAGACTATGTCTCCCAGCTGGTCTGGGAACGCCTTGGTATCCTCTCTGAAGAGCTGGAGCAGGTGGCTGGGGAGAGGGAAGTCTGGGCTTCTCTGCTTGAACTGCTGCCTCCGCGACCCGGACCTCCGGAAAAGTGGTAGAAGATGGATGGATGGATCTGAAAACAATTATTTTATGAAAACATTTACTCTCTCTAACCAGTGACATGTATGGTGCATTAATGTGGGATCATGAACTGAGCACAGATGTGAATTTTCTCTCTGTGATGATTCTCCAGTATAACTGTGGATCAGATGTCAAACTTCATTGTAAATCACTGTAATCTGACTGGATCTGAACTATAGAGACTAACCATTTATGTGGTTTATGTTTCCTACAGCACTGATAGATGAAGACCATCATCCTCCTCTGACAATCTCTGCAGAAACTGAAAGTTATCTCACTGTTGGATGTTCCTTTACTTTATCTGGAAACACAGCATACTTCTGCAGAGGAGAATGTAAAGGAAACAATATTATTGTTCAGTCAAGTGGAGAAAGTGGTGACAGTGGTCAAAGTAGTAGATATAGGATCAAAAATGAAGGAGGAAATTTGATAAGTGGATTAGTATACGTGACCATCACAGAGCTGAATATGTCTGACACAGGACGGTACAGGTGTCATCTGCGCAGACACTCGTTTGATTCCTACAGAGAATTTGACATCATTGTCTCAGATGGTAAGATTTTTTGCTCTCATTCATAAAACTTGTCTGAAGAAATGGCATATGGCGTAATACATCCTTTTAATCTCTAACCAAACATAAATGTGACTCTGATGATTCTCAGCTGTTGTCCCATCATCCTCAACAACAAGAACAGAGATTTTAATCTCCACTTCAGAAAGATTCTCAACTTCTGCACCATTCACTGGGAGCACCGGTCAGTCTGAACCTGAGATAAAACCATCTGATCCAGGTAAAAATCAACTTGTCATTGTTGTTTTGTTTTCCATATTTTATTAACATGTTTTAATATTACAATTAGACAAGAACAATGAAGAAGCTAAAACATGGACATATAAACGTACACACACAGAAATGTAGAAGACCACACAGACTGAAACAAATAGCCTGACAGAAAAATAAATTGAAATACAAGAAAATAAATAACATTTACATGTGTATATGGGAAAAACTAGATAAATAATAAGCCTGTCAGTGAGTTACTTAAAGCCCCTTTTCCACTAGCACCTACTCAGCCCTACTCGCCTCAACTCTACTCAGCTCGACACGGTGTGGTTGGTTTTCCATTACAATTGAGTACCACCTGAAGTGGGTGGGGTTGGGTTCATTACAGGAAGGGTGCCCGTTATCCCGTTATGTTGTTTACATGCTGACGGTTTCAATGATAAATAACATAAAAAATTCTTAAAATCACAAAACACTCACCATCTTCCCCGTGAGCAGCCATCAGCTCGGAGACCTCCTGGTATACTTTTTCATTTTGGCTTGCTCTGCTGCAGCAGGGCCAACAGGGCTGAAAAGTTCATAGCCTGAAAAGTGCATAGGCAGAAAAATTCATAGTTGTCAAATTTGACCAAATGTGGTTTATTTTTCAAGTGCAGGGATCCAAGCGCTGCTATACCAATGGAAGAACTGTGTGCAACGACGGGGAGACTGTTGAAATATAACCACATCTGGTCAAATTTGACCACTATATGAACTTTTCAGCCTATGAACTTTTAAACCCCGGTGTTGGTGGAGCATTTTGAAATGAAATACCATGAGGTCTCCAAGCTGATGGCTGGTCAGGGGGAAGATGGTGAGGGTTTTGTGATGATACTGATTTGTGTGTAGTCATTTACTTTGTTAATTATCACAGAAATAATGAAAACTCAAGGCAGAAATTACAAATGGTGATTTAGAATCTTGTGAGGACCTCGCTGTCATCCATTGATGTTATGCCCTAGCCAACTAGTGGCCTGCAATCTGTTGACATCTCATTTTCACCTCAACTCAGCACAGTTGGAACCTCACTGAAGTAGGTCCCAAAAAAGTACCTTGTCCCAGATTCCAAGTACTAATGGAAAAACTCTACAAACTGAATACAATCAAGGCAAGTTGGGCTGAGTAGGTACTAGTGGAAAAGGGCAGTAGATGTGCTGCCAGTTGGCTACAGGTACCTATACATTGATAGTAACATGACTAAATCCCTGAGTCTTTATCTTTGACAAAATGAGCAAGAAAAGGACCCCAGATGTCGGAGAATTTTTGCAATGAGTTGGTCCTTATAAACCTGAGTCTTTTCATCCTTATGACATTCATCGTGTCCATCCACCATTGGCGAAAGGAGGGAGAGGAAGGGGATTTCCACTCCCTCAGGATGTCTTTTGGTCAACAATCATGACCAGCATCAGTGACTGCTGTGTCACTGATGCTCATATTTGGGAAAACGTTGAGTGAGTTGGGAGCAGTCAAAAATGGCAAGAGTTGCATCCAAGGGGAGAGTGATCTGATAGGCTTTGGAATAAAAGTCAAACACTCTGGACCACAGTTCAGAAAATGAGAAACAAAACCCAACAGCATGAGACAGTGTACTCACTGGTGGTTGACACCTATCGCACAGTGGTGAAACGGAGGAATAGATTTTATACAAATGGTACTTTGAGTAATGAAGACAATGAACAACTTTATATTGGATCAACTGGTATCTACTGTTGATGGAGCAGGCCTGAACTGCTGACAGACTTCTGTCCCATAAGACTCCAGACAGTTCAATTCCCAGCTCCTCCTCCCAGGCCGCCCTAATCATCCCGGAGGAGGCAACAGAGTTGGCGTCAAACACATTCACAAACTTGGAAACAAGATGCCTAGAGTGAGGTTTTTTTTTAATGAGATCGAAGAAAGCGTGCTTCCCCAGAACAGTACCAGATTTATTAACTTTGGATTGGATGTAATGTCTAATTTGTAATTATCAAAAAAAAAATCTGAATGAGGAAGACCAAATTTTTCTCTGAGCAAACCGAACTATGCTAAACCTCCCCCTACTGTATGTACAAATTGCCAGTGGATGCTAGACCCTTCTCCCTCAAGGCATGGGAAGCTTTGTCTGACCATGAACTTATGATATAATGCTGTTTACACTGAAATGAGAATATGAAGGCAGCTCATTTCAGTGTAAACAGCATTATATCATAAGTTCATTTTTTAAAATTATACTTAACACACTGATTTATCGAGGTAATTTTTATAACGTTTGTATACCACTGTTAATAGTCTCTCGGCGCCACACCAGTCGGCTGCCTTTTGCAACAGCGGCTCGATTCCGAGTTTTTTTTCCCCTTCCTCTCTCTTTTGATGCTCTGAGTGTTGCTATCCCTGTGCTGTTGCAATCCTGGAATTTCCCCGTTGTGGGACTAATAAAGGCTTATCTTACCATGGGGGTATAAAAGAATGATTATAGCAAATTGGTGTTTCTGCAGAGATCTCAGGTAAGTGCAGGGACGCCCTCACCTGGTTTAAGATTTTGACCGATATTCTTAGGATGAAGCTTAGGCATTTCAGGATCTTTAAATCATCAAATCTGGTGAACAACAGGGTGGACAAGGAAGAGTAAGTGACAGAGCCAGACTCCATATGCAGCCACAAAGGGGCCTTGGAGGCCAGTCCAGTGACCTATGTAGCTAAAACATTAGGGAGCTGGCGATAGCAGCCCAGTAGAAATGTTTGAACGATGGCAGGCCTTGCCCACCTTCCGATTTGGACTTTTGCAAGCAGGTCTCAGAAATCCAATGGTTTTCATAATTCTAAATACAAGATAAAAATATTGTGTCCAAATCCTTAAAGAAAGCTGATGTGAGAAATATAGGCCGATTTTTGCAAAGGTAAAGAAATCTGGGAAGGGAGACAATCTTAATTGAATTTATACGACCAATCATAGACAACGATAAAATTTTCCAGTTTTCTATGTGTCATTTTAGGTCTGAGATGAACTCACCAAAATTTAGTTCAAATATTAATTTAGGATTTTTGGGTATAGTTACTGTAGGCCAAGGTATTTAATATGATCACTGACTATTTTAAAAGAGGCGTTTTTTAGAAAACAACGAAAAACAGTCTGAGAGAGGCATGAATTCACTCTTGGATCAGTTTATGGTGTAGCCCAATAGCTTGACAAAAGAAGTAATCAATTCCCGGAGAGGGAGATTGATTTTTCTGAGTTGTCTAAATATAATATTACGTCATCTGCATACAAACTATTGAAGGACTCGACTCCTCCAACCTTCAGGCCTATGATGTTTGGCTGACTTCTTGTACTTAGTTATAAGGGGTTCAAGAGTAACTGCAAAAAGGGCTGGCGACAGGGGACAGCCATGCTGAACTGAACAGTGTAAAGAAAATGAGGTTGACCTGTCACCATTTGTTAAAATAGAGCACATTGGGTTATCATACATTAATTTCACACAGATTATAAAAGAGTCGCCAAACCCAAATCTATGTAATGACTGTATAATGACATGTAAGTCCACTCGACCTGGTCAAAAGCCTTTTGTGTGTCCAGTGACAGAATTGCTACTCCTTTGGCTTTACTGTGTATTGTGTAGTGAGTGTGGTATGAGTGTGTGGCCCATGGGGCTTGCCGTACCCGTCCCTGGCATGACATCAGACGGGCACAGCCGACTGTATATGGTTCTGTGTGTGTGTTAATAAAAGTGCAGTTGGTTGAGTCTGCTGCATTGGATAGCCCTGACTCCGACTCCGTTATTCAGACATAACATTTTGGTGATGAGAGAGAAATTATGGGAGCGTATGAGCTACTTCCATCCCTGATACCATTTCTGGAGTCCCCGGGAAAGCAAGTGATCCTGTGGCAGAAGTGGATGGCCATGTTCAAGGGTTATATCATGGTGCTGGGCCTAAGTAGACTCGACGGGAGATGAAGATGAGCACTTCTGGCCCACCATCTCGATGCGGAAGGCCGAAGAATTCTCGGTATGTTGGGTGAAATGGAGTACTATGTGGATGCTGCCGAGTGGCTGGCTGAGTATTTCGCCGAGAAGGCAAGGTCCATGAAGCTGTGGGTATCAAGAGTGTTGGCGGCAAATGGAGCTAGGTTGGTTAGCTGGGAGGAGCTAACGGCCCAGACAGTTTCAATGGAAGAGATAGCCACAAAGCTAGCTTGGCACCAAAAACAAACTACTGACTACCAACAAGACTTCGAGGAGAGACAGCGGACACAAGTGGAGGAGTCCCTGGTCATGGTGGACAGCAGGCCAGCCGAGGAGCTTGGCACCGTGCGGGACCGTAGCGCTGGTGAGGGTGAAGGTGCGGTGAGTGACAACAGCGGAGAGGGAGAGCAACAACAGGAGTCATCCCCTCAGCTGGAGGTTGGTTAGTGGGAGAGCGGGAACATGCAGGCTGAGGACCCTGGGAAGCAGCAACGATAGCCGAGCATAGAGACAATGCAGCAAAGCGCCTTGGATGAGGGTGCTGGGAGCAGCAACGACGCGCCTGGGTCGGAGAGTGATGTCGACGAGAGCGAAGCTGAGAGTGCCGGGAGAGAACAGTGACAGCTGGGCATGGATACAGTACAGCGGAGCACCTGGGATGATGGTGCTGGGAGCAGCAGCGAGGTGCCTGTGTCACAGAGTGATGCCGACGAGAGCGAGGCTGTGAAAACCGGGAGTGACCAATGACGGCCGGACATGGAGGCAGCACAGCGGAGTGCCTTGGATGACAGAGAAGAGGAGTCGGACAGAGTGGAGGTTGGGCAGGATCTCAGTGTCGGAACTCGGGGCATCCTGGAAGAGGGTGCGGGGCATTACGGAGAGACGCCCTAGTCGGCAAGTGGCGCTGACAAGCAAGCTTCAGTTTTACCTGGAGTTCGGCCACATGGGGCCAGAGAGTTTCAAGCCATGATGGCAACAGCTACAGTGGTGTTGAAGGCTGTCGGGAGTGGACCGATGGGCACGGAGGGACGGCATGCCAGACGGCAGCACTGCGGGACCAGAGAAAAGAAGCAGGTAATGGTGAAGAGGGACACTTTCGCTTGGGAGGTCAGTTTTGATCCCGGAGGCAGACGGCAGCCAGGGGGGTACATGCTGTGGGGCTGCCCAGGGCCTCCGAGCCGGTGTAATCTTCGGTGGCCAGGGAAGTGCATGATGTGGGGCTGCCCTGGGCCTCCGAGCTGGGTTTTCCTCTGGTTGCCTGCAGACTGTGGTGTAACCTAAATGTCAATATATGTATATAGTGCTGGTGTGCATGTGAGTAGGACTGTATATTATTTGGGGATTATTTTGTGTATTCAGTTAAAAAAAAAAAAAAAGATTTTAGTTATTTTTGTGTGAATGTGATAGGTCATTTTCCTACAGTTCATGGTTTCCTACTCTCTTAGCGCATGATCCGGGTCCTAAATTGGTGAGGGTCTCGATCGTGTGTGTGGTTTTGCATTTTTGTAAGGGGGAGGGCACTGTTGTGTAGTGAGTGTGGTATGAGTATGTGGCCCATGGGGCTTGCCATACACGCCCCTGGCATGACGTTAGGCGGGCACGGCCCACTGTAGATAGCTCTGTGTGAGTGTTAATAAAAATGCAGTTGGTTGAGTCTGCTGCATTAGATAACTCTGACTCTGACTCCCTTATTCAGACATAACACTGTAGGTCAGCATAAATAGTCTTAAGGTGTCGTCTTACTTTGAAAAAAGAAAATCTGCCTTTGATGAACCCTGTTTTATCGGGGTGGATGATTGATGATAAATCTGTTTAGCCAATTAGCCAACAATTTAGTGATTACCCTCCTATCAAGGTTCTGGAGTGAAATAGGTCTGTAGCTGGCTTGGTCTGTCTTGTCCTTCCCATTTTTTAAGATTAATGAAATGTTGGTAGCATATGAAGAGTTTGTCTGCAAAAACCAATAAAATGCCACTTCCATGAAAATTTCACTCTATACATCAAACAACTGTTAACATTACCTACTTACAGAAATTCAAATCCTTTTTTCTCAAAATCCAATATGTCCTATGCTATAGACACTACAAATTCATGTTTTGTTTTTTGTTTTTTTCAAAAGCCGATAAATGCCGGGAGCGTTTTTTTTTTTTTTTTTTTTTTACTAAAGCAGATAACTCCACGTGGCAAATCAGTCCTTGGTACTGGAGTCACATGACTCATCTTAGCTGCCTTCCCAGTCTGCTCACTCTGACTGATTTCCATGGCTGTGTTCGGAATGTTCACTCACTCACTCCCTCCCTCCTCGCTATATAGTGAATTTAGATATAGTGGACTATACAGTAAACTCAATATAACAATAATAATAATAAGTTTATTTATAGAGCACCTTTCACAAACAGAGTCACAAAGTGCTTAACATGGTAAAAAACAAAATAAAAACACAGGCACATAAAACAGTAAAACAAAGTAGACAATAAAAGCACATAAAAATACAATCAGCACATAGTTAAAAAGCCAGGCTAAAAAGGTGGGTCTTTAGTTGCTTCTTAAAAACACCAATGGAAGGTGCAGATCTAAGTTCAAAAGGCAATGAGTTCCACAGTCTGGGAGCAACAGCAGCAAAGGCTCTATCGCCTTTGGTTTTGAGCCTAGTACTAGGAACTACCAATAGATTCTGATGAGAAGACCTGAGAGACCTGCTGGGCTGGTGTAGAGAGAGCAGGTCACTAACATAAAAAGGTGCCTCTTCATGAATGGCTTTGTAAGTAAGAACAAGAACTTTAAAATCAGTTCTATAATTTACAGGAAGCCAATGCAAGGAGGCCAAAACAGGAGTGATATGACAGAATCTACTGGACCTAGTTAGTAATCTTGCAGCAGCGTTCTGGACTAACTGTAGGCGGTGTAAAGAGGATTTACTAAGACATGTAAAAAGAGCATTACAATAGTCCAAACGTGAAGAAACAAAGGCATGAATAATGATTTCTAATTGAGTGTAGGAAACCAATGACCTAATTTTGGATATATTCCTAAGGTGGAAAAAACAACTCCGGGTCAGAGATTTGACATGCTGATCAAAACTCATCGATTGATCAAAAATGACACCAAGATTTTTTAGATTAGACCGTACGTTAGAGCTTAATGAACCAATGCTATTAACCAACTTAGGAATTAGATTATCAGGTGCTACAATAAGGACTTCAGTTTTATCAGCATTAAGTTGCAAAAAGTTACTAGACATCCAGTCCTTGATTGCAGACAGACAATCATGAATAATTTTTAAATTGTCAACATGGTCAGGCTTAAAAGAGAAAAGTAGCTGTAAATCATCAGCATAGCAGTGATAAGACACACCTTTAAATTTGCTGATAATAGAACCAAGTGGCAGCATATATAGGGCAAATAAAAGTGGACCCAGAATAGAACCCTGAGGCACCCCACAGGTTAAAGGAGCAGAGTCAGATGAATAAGAGCCAACAGCCACGGAAAAGCTCCTACCAGAAAGGTAGGAGAAAAACCAATCCAGAGCTTTTCCAGAAATACCTACCCAATCTCTAAGCCTTTGTAATAAAATAAAATGATCAATAGTATCAAATGCTGCAGTAAGATCTAATAACACTAAAACAGAGCATTTGCCAGAGTCTGATGACATTAAAATATCATTTGACACCCTCAGAA
Source organism: Pholidichthys leucotaenia (assembly GCA_020510985.1). NCBI lineage: Eukaryota > Metazoa > Chordata > Actinopteri > Cichliformes > Pholidichthyidae > Pholidichthys > Pholidichthys leucotaenia. Next base: position 191,184,767 of record CM035843.1, on the reverse strand, counting down.
GAGCGGTCTCTGTCGAGTGTTTCTGACGAAAGCCTGACTGAAATTTGTCAAAAATATTATGTTCAGTCAGAAAGTCAGTGAGCTGCTTGGCAACAACTTTTTCTAAAAGCTTAGAAATAAAAGGAAGCTTAGAAATTGGCCTGAAGTTTTTAAAAACAGATGGATCAAGGTTAGGTTTTTTTAAAAGTGGCTGCACAACTGCAAGTTTAAAATACGAGGGTACATAACCAGATTCAAGTGAACTATTAATGATATAAACCAAAGACGTACCCACTGAGCCAATTACCTCTTTCAACATTGAGGAAGGCAAAATATCTAAAATGCAGGAGGAGGATTTCATGGAGCTCACCAACACTAACAAATCCTCAAAAGAAATTGGGGTAAAATCACTTTTACCCAATCACTTTTACCCCTTTTACAATCATCATAAAACTGACTGCTTTCGGACACTACTAGGCTTGTTTTCGCGGCGTGGTTAATGGCGTCATCATGTGAGACAGTAAAATGTAACAGACTAACGGTGTTAAAAAAATTAATATCTGAATGTAATTTGTAGTAAATATGTATTGAATCAAATCACGTTTGCTGAATTATTAAAAAAAATACCTTAAGGTAGTTTATGTTGTAATGTGACGCTCTTCTCTCACTGCTCTGCTGGCTGCGCATTCACTATATAGTACACTATATGGGGAAGGAGTGAGCATTTCGAACACAGCACCTGCTTGCTGTGAGTGATTTCCCTGCCAGTTTCTTTCTTTTTTTTTTTTTTTTTTTTTACAATTTTGTTGCATTTTATGGCAAATATGGATAATTTTGATGAAGCAGATGAACCCGTTATGCGTTCACCAGTAGGGCATAAACGAGGTTGTAACAGCGAACGATATTCAGAATTCTTGCTACTATTATCTTCTATTATCAGAATTCTTGCTACTTTGCTGCTGTATGTCTCTGCACATTGACATTAACCGCAACCATTTGCACAAATGCCATATCTGCTGCCGTCTGTCTGTCACTGCAATACTGATCACGTACAGTCCTATCTGCTACTATCTGCACCTACACTACCACATTGAATTGCAACTACAGGTATTACATCTCTAGTTGTCTGTATATAGCATTGCTGGGTTTTTATCATCGTTAATCGCTTATCTCAATTTTGCACTATGGGAGGTCTGGGTCTTTCTTGTCGCCATTTGCGACATGGGTTGCATTACTGTACATATTGTATATTAGACTGCTGTTGTTGTTTTCTTTATCCAGCCTTATTCCTTTTCTTTTTATACTGTGCACACCAAAGAAGAGAGAGAAATATCATTTAAATTCTCCTGTATGTCCTGTACGTATAGTAGTATTGACAATAAAATCTTTGAATCTTGAATCTTGAATTATAGCTTTATTATAGCTATATTATACCATTTTACTGAGTGGATATGTTACAAACCTAGCCCGTGTTATCCTGTAGGCTCGGTTCTGACCGTTCTGTGGCTCAGGTATTGGGTTTATTATGTATTGTTATCTTTTGAGTTCTTGTTGTTTTTATGTCTGTGTTCGTTTTCTTTTCCATGCCTGTAGCTGCCGCTCTGGCTGGTGGTTGTTGGGTAGCCGTTTTGCCCCATTTTCAGGTGGGCGCTGTCTAACATTCACTGGCCCGACCACGGCCACTCTTTCTTTGACAGTCAGCTGTTCGCCTCGGTAATTATCTTTCTTGCGCCTCGCCCAGGTGTGTCCAATTTGTCATGCAAGCAGTGTTTGTACTTAGGCGGCTCCTTGCCAGTCGAACACTGCTGGACCATTGTGCTTAGTCATTCGGACGTTAATTGCCATACGGATGCACTGTCTTGTGAGGGAGTCAGAAACTACTCTGTCGCCATTGCCCTCAGGGTAGTTACTGTGTTGGGGCTCGTGAATATTCTTGGACTACTCGGACTGTTCCTGCTCTGTGAGTACAAACTGTCAGCGTTTCCTCTTGCAGTTGTGCTGCTACGCTTTGGTTCTTGCCCAGTTTCTTTCTCCCAAGCCAGTCGAGCGTCCTCGAGGACTCTGAGTTTAGCCAAGCTATTTACGTATTATATTTTGTCTGTTTTTGTGGCCACGGTGCACAGTGGTCTGCCCGCTGCACGCTTGTGTGTGAGCCCTTTTGTACACAACTGTTGCATTTTTGTCATTTTTATTTTTGAATTGTTTACCTTGTTGTGTCAATAAATGTGTATGTGGTGCAACACGCGCTTGAATCCATTCTTCCATTCCCTCCTCCGTGCACTGCGTAATAGTGCACAAGGAGGCTTATGACAGAATGGTCCAGCCAGCCAGGATTTAGCAGGTTCACCCATACATTACTTTTTCCCCCTTCTTTTTGAACATTTTTCCTCATCCACCTGTGTTGCCCACAATGCCCTCAACGTGCCGCTCCCGTACCGGCCGAGGCAGAGGATCGGCAGGGAGTCCCATGGTGGGGGAGGAATTGGCAACACTCTTCGTTCGGGACTTCATGGAGGAGGCCCATAAAGCCTGCAGAATGAAGGTGAAATGGAGCAGTCTGGACGCAGCGGAGGGGATTCTGGAGGCACATCCAGGGCTCTAGAATTACCCTCAGTACGCAGACCTGATCGCCTCGGTCTACGTGCTCCAGCGGGAGTTCCCTGGCGTAGGGCGAGCGGCTTTCCTTGCTGATCCTAAGCGAGAGCACACTCCACAGCCTGCAACCTCTCTCTCTCACGCTTTGCCAGCGTCGGGCCGGGCCTCTCCCACATCCCAAAGACGGCGTCATCCAGCTAGGAGACAGTGGGAGAATACCTCATCGCCTTCGGCAGCCTTCTTCCTTCCAGCTGCCACAAAGTCCACTGAGCTCACCCTGGTGACGCCCACCTCTGTCGTCGTGGAGATGGCTCCTCTACAAGCTTTCAAAGGGGCCCACGTCACCACTGAAATGGAGAGGGATGACTGTCTGCCCCCTGCAGCTGGGAACAACAAGGCCCGGGATGACAGGCAAGTATTTTTTCATTATAAACCATCTAATGACACTGAATCTTGCCTGTCTCCCGAGGGAGAGGCCCAGTTTCAGCAGTCCCCTGGGTCCTCTCTTCCAGCTGCACATCTTTATTCTGTTTGTCCCCTCTCTGTGTCTCCTTCTATTTTTTCTGAATGTCCGCCAGTTTTGAAACCAAGCCCTCAGACGGTGGAGGAACCGGTGGCTTTGGAGGATTCTGCCCTGGAGCCAGCATGGAGATGTTCCCCTGCAGCCACGCTGGAGGAATCCCCGGTGTTGGAGCCGTTGCAGGAGGATAATGGGACTGCCATAACCATCTTGCCAGCTGCAGAGGTGACCGCAGCGGATTGGGAGCCTAAGCTGGACCTCCTGGAGGCCAGGCCCGAGTCTTCATCATTGGGATCGACAGAGTCCTGGATGGCGGTAGAGCTTGAGCTCAGGCAAGTTTTCTCTCTTGTGTTTCTAATGTCAGTTTTAGAGAGAGCTTGTCTGGCTCAAGGTGAGGAGAGTCAGGTGCAGCATGCAGCTGCTCCTGAACACCCTTCACCAGGCTCCACCGCTGCCAGCGACCCTAATGACCTGGTTTCTTCTCCCGCTCCTGAGTTTTCTTCTAGGGTCGCCGGAGAGGAGCCATCATCACCAGGGGTCGCGTTGGAACCAGGCCCGCCGCCTGACGACATCTTCAGTCCAGCTCCCCTGCTGCCTGAGACCATCGTGTGGGTCCCTCCGCAGGCTGTATCTCCGTGGGTGCGGCAGGCTGGCTTTGGACCATGGTGGGGCCTGCGCTCCAGGATCAGCCCGACATGGGTGCTGCAGTCCTGCTCGGACCCATCATGGATGCCACGCTCCCGTGCGTGGTCCACCGAGAGTGCAGCATTGGCCCGGTCGGGGTCCACCACGGGTGCTGCTGAGCTCCAGCTGGAGTCCATGGCGGGTGCTGCAGAGATCCAATCGGGAGTCACCACAGGTGCTGCAGAGCCTCAGCCGGAGGTCACCGCGGATGCTGCATTGGCCCGGTCGGGGTCCACCACAGATGCAGTGTCGGTCCGGTCGGGGTCCACTGTGGGTGCAGCGTCGGCCCAGTTGGGGTCCACCGCAGAAGCAGCTGTGTTCCAAGCCAGGACCGCCGAGGGTGCTGCAGACCTGCCTGAGGATGCTGCAGCCTTCTTCTCCTCCCGGTTCAACGCCATGGGGGTTCCCTCCCTTCAGTCCGGTCACCCACCAGTGAGTTTCCTGGTGAGCAGGCTGCCTCCTGCATCTTCCCACCGGCCCTGGTGGCTGAACAGTGCTGGCTGACTGCTGGAGGAACTGAGTCTCTGGGCCAGATGGCCTGTTTTCCGGCAGGCCACCGGACTTTGTTCATCCAACTGCCTGCTGGGCCTGGGACTCTGGGTGGCCTCCTGAGCTTCCACGTCTTTGGACTTGGGTGGATTAATTATGGACCCTGGGCGGGGTATTGTGTTCCCTCCTTTCCTGTTCCCCCTACCTCCCACCCAGGTTCGTGTTGTTGTTCATGTTGGGGTTGGTGGGGAGGGGGGATTCCTTCCTTGTGAAGTTACCGTTGGTGTCTAGAACCCACCCCTAGAAGGGGGGGCTATGTCACAAACCGAGCCCGTGTTATCCTATAGGCTCGGTTCTTACCGCTCTCTGTGGCTCAGGCATTGGGTTTATTAGGGCCTGAGCCACTGACAACGTCAGTCGGCGAAAGTCCTATTGTATCTGCTCCGTTTCTTTATTATTAGGGCCTGAGCCACTGATGTTTAGGGCCTGAGCCACTAACAACGTCAGTCGGTGAAAGCCCTATTGTATCTGCTCCGTTTCTTGTTTTTTATTTTTCCGCCTAAATGATGGCATTTTTCACCCTCTGAACATTAACCAAAACGCGATTTTTTTTGGCAAACCCCTCAGACCCAGCAAAAAATTCGATAAACTGGAAAACGTATGTGCCCCCCCACCCCTCATTTTTGTGGGTGGGGCCAAACGTACAAGGTCTGTGGAGACTGGAGACCATAAACTTTGCCGTAGAAACATAAAATTTGGGTGAGGTGTGCATCACCTCAAGATATGCAAAAAACATCATTGTGGCCCATACCCACCGCCAACAGGAAGGCCGCCACCTTGCCTCAAAGTCGCCCCACCTCCAATTCGGAAAAAAGTCACACCTCGCATTTGAACGAACTAGTCCTAGGGACCTGCTCCGATTGAGCTCATTTTTACATGGCAGCATCTATAGGCATTGGCCATTAAAAATTGTAAAAATTAAGTCAAAATCTCAAAAGGCGTGGCCAGGGCGCCATGGCGAAATTTGACTGCTCCCCTTACAAATTCAACCACCTGTAAATCGAGCAAAACTTGTCCGATGTCCACAAAAATTTCCATGAAGGAAAATAAAGCCGCCCCAAAGGCAATGACATAAAAATCCCTGACAAAAGTTATAGCGCCACATAGTGGTTAATGAAAGAATTGCTTAAAACTGTTTATTACTCACACGCGGCTGGCCAGAATGAGGTGAAATTTTCAGAGATTCATCAGAACACAGCGATGATCATAACTGCACATCAACTTCAGCATGACATCAAATGTGTTACCATGGACACGCCGTCCTCGCCATTCAATTCGTGAGCTTATGGGGAGGAGTGTGAAGGTCCTGGAGTCATAAAATCTGGAACATATGTTGAGGTGACTGTCACATATAGTCCGGCATGGGTGCACAACACATAACTGGGAAGGAAGTGTTGCCATGGCGAATTTTGACTCCTCCCCTTACAACTTCAACCACCTGTAACTCAGCCAAAACCTGTCCAATGTGCACCAAAATTTTCATGAGTCTTGCCCTGAACACAATGCCATCAAAATACCTGAAAACTGATATAGCGCCACATAGTGGTTAACAAAAGAATTGCTGAAAACTGTTTTATTTATTACTCACGCGCGGCTGGCCAGAATGATGTGAAATTTTCTGAGATTCATCAGACCACAGCCATGATCATAACTGAACATCAAGTTTAGCATGACATGAAATGTGTTACCATGGACACGCCCTAATCGCCATTCAATTTGTGAGCTTATGGGGAGGAGTGTGAAGGTCCTGGAGTCATGAAATCTGGAACATATGTTGAAGTGACTGTCACATATAGTCCGGTATGGGTGCACAACACATAACTGACAAGGAAGTTTTGCCATGGCGCCATGGCAAATTTTGACTCCTCCCCTTATAAATTCAACCAGCTCTAAATCAGGCAAAACTTGTCCCATGTCCACTAAACTTTCCATGATAGAAAATAGTCCCACCTTGAATGCAACTACATCAAAATACCTGACGAAAGTTTTAGCGCCATATAGTGGTTAACAAAAGAATTGCTGAAAACTGTTTTATTTATTACTCACGCGCCGCTGGCCAGAATGATGTAAAATTTTCCGAGATTCATCAGAACACAGCGATGATCATAAGTCAACATCAACGTTAGCATGACATCAAACGTGTTACTATGGACACACCCTCCTCGCCATTAAATCCATGAGCTTATGTGGAGGGGTGGGAAGGTCTTGGAGTTATAAATTTTCAAACATATGTTGAGGTCACTGTCATATATATATATAGTCCAATATGGGTGGACAACACAAAACTTACAGGGAAGTGTTGCCATGGCGAATTTGGGTCCTCCCCTTACAAAATGCCGCCATCAGCATGTGAATGGGTGGATAGCAGGATCTGTAAAGCTCTTTGGTCATCGAGAGATGAGAATAAAAGCGCTATATAACTGAATTCCATTTTCCATTTTACTATTCAAGACGTTTTAGACTTTGGAGGGTTGGGAAAGTCCAAGGGTTAGTTGCACAGAATTTCCACTCAACTTTTAATTTATTAATAAAAAAGGTTTTAAACAGCATTGTAATTTAACAACCATACATTTGAGGCAAAAATTGCACACCCACAAGTGACTAAGCGGCTCTCTGTAGTTGCACAATTGCAGATAAAAAAAAATGGACCTAATTAAAACCTCGAAGCCCCCCACCAAGAAAAATTATATGATGTTCTCTCATATAGAAATTGATCATTTTTAAATTAACTTGTGAACTCTGAATAGTTTAAGCTCTAGAAATTGAGAATATATATTTCCGATGTCCCATGGCGTGGAGTCAACCTTCGCCATGTCGCCATGGTAACACCTATCAGTGATGTGTTGGTGATGACAGATGACAGTCACCCTCCCCATAATGCAAAAGTTCACTATTTAGTTACAAAGAGACTAACAGCTGCTCCAAGAACTATGAGTCTGAATGCGTGTATTAAAGATCTTTGTCTCTTTAAAATGGAGTCCTCTATAAACTCATTCAAAATGGGAGCAAACAGGCCACTGTCTCATTTACAAACAGGAGAATCCCCGTTACATCTGCTGAAGCAAAGTTCAGACTCGTCAGCTTCACAGCAACCCCATTTTAATGACCAAGCACCTCCCACTGGACATATCATTCATGGAAAAAACAGTTCAATAAATATTTCTATCAAAACATTTACAATGCATCACCTTCCAATATACAATATCTCACAAAAGTGAGTACATCCCTCACATTTTTATAAATATTTTATTATATCTTTTCATGGGACAACACTGAAGATATGACACTCTGATATAATGTAGTCAGTGTACAGCTTGGATAACAATGTAAATTGGTTGTCCTCTCAAAATTACTCAACACACAGCCATTAACCTCTAACCTGCTGGCAACAAAAGTGAGTACACCACTAAGTGAAAATGTCCAGATTGTCCCCAAAGTCTCAATATTTTGTGCGGCCACCATTATTTTCATGCACCGTGTTAACTCTTCTTGGTATTCATTTCATGGGAAAGAACTGTCAAACATTTCAGTACACAAACCCCCCAAGAAAGCATTGACAACATTAACAAACATTGCACATCCACCATTGTCTTTGCTTTGTTTTAAATCACGTGTCAGTAGGAACCTCTTTTTATAACTACACATTCCAACACACACACATCAAACAAAAATTTCTAGTAGAGATAAGGATGCAAAAAGCACCCACTTAAAAGCTGGAGTAGTGACTTCAGTCTTGAAGGTTGTTCTCCAAAATTTATAACAATTTTCTTATCATTTTATACTTTTCTTTGTCAATCTATCTACATTTGAAACCATTTTCCTCAAATTTGTAATTTCCACTTGTAAAATTGACTTTTCCTGTACATTTGAGACTATTATAAATTTGTGGATTATTTTATGAATAATTTTTCTTTATATTTTAATAAAATTACTGTTTTAATATAAGTTTGAAACATATTGAATAAGGGAAAAAGTCAAAATATTATCACAATTTACACTTTTGACCATAATTTTGCACAGCAACAACCGAACAATAACTCTGACTGGAATGGTCATGTGCCCGTGGCAAGCAACACCTTTTTGTGTTGGTCATATCATGTGACTTCTCCGATGGAAAAAGTGCATCCATCGCATCAGGAATCACATCATTGAAGCGGAGAGGGCATGGAGGGAGAGGAGGTGACTGTATTAAAAAAAACAAAACAAAAACACAAAGTACACATTTAATAAAAACATTAAAATATTATTTCAATTATTCATTGGGTTCGTCTGCAAGCCAAGGACCATCTCTGTTTAAAATTTCAGCAAAATCCATCCAGTAGTTTCTACATAATCCTACTAAATCACTGCAAGATGTTTGAGCCTTGGTAGAGGTATGCAGTCATGGATCACCCCCAAAATGTAGTGGGTTTGTGTGTAGGCCAAGAACCACTTCTGGTGAAAATTTCATCCAAATCCATCCAGTAGTTTTGGAGTATTGTTGGAAAAGTGTGTGAGGATATAAGAGCCTTGGTGGAGGTATGCATTCCACAGGAAGTTTTCAGTAACTGTCTAGCACAAAGGTAGTTTTTTTCTTTTTATTTGCTCTCTTGTTATGCTAAACATCGTTCTTTCCCTATAAAACCATATTAAATTAAAATGTGCAGCACTCCAAAAATAGTTTTCAAAATGTGCAGAAATTATATTTTCAAGTACTGTGAAAAATGTGTGAACTTGTCATTTGTTTTATATCTATATGAAACATTTATCAAATTGTTCACTTTGTTTTGATTAAACAGATTAGCTTGTTATGACTCTAGCTCTTCTGTTTAATCTGTTGTAATTACCTCCGCCAAGGAGGTAATGTTTTTACCGGGATTTGTCTGTCTGTCTGCCTGTCTGTTACCAACATAACTCAAAAAGTTATGAACGGATTTTGATGAAATTTTCAGGAAAGGTGTGTAATGGCGCGGGGAAGAGATGATGAGATTTTGGTGATGATCTGAGAGTGCATACCTCCACCAAGAGCTTTGTTTGTATTTGTGCTGCAGGATTGCACAACAACTACTGGATGGATTTGGATGAAATTTTCGCCAGAGGTGGTTCTTGGGCTAGAGAGGAACCCATTATATTTTGGTGATGATCTGAGAAAGCATACCTCAGCCAAGGCTGTTATCTTCTCACAGTGTGTTAGCAACAATAATCCAAAAGTGATGGACAGACTTTGATGCAATTTTCACCACAAGTGGCTATAGACCTACACACAAAACCCATTACATTTTATAGGTGATCCATGACTAACGGAAGGAGCCTTGGCGGAGGTATGCGCACTGTACAATGACACTGAAGCCTATTCTATTGTATTGTTTGTGACTTGATTAGATTAGTTTAGATTAGTCCCACTCCGCGCACTCCTACATAAAAATATGTGACAAAAAGGATAGTGCCACGGCCTAGGAACGGCCTGCCCGATCTGAACCCGAGTTCAGTTATTGGATTTCTGTGCTAACCACAGTCTGTCCATAATGAACACCATGTTCAAGCATAAGGGTGTCCATATGTGCACCTGGCACCAGGACACCCTAGGTCACAGGTCAATGATTGATTTTGTTATCGTGTCATCAGACCTGCGACCGTATGTCTTGGACACCCGAGTAAAGAGAGGTGCAGAGCTGTCAACTGATCACCACCTGGTGGTGAGTTGGATCCGATGGCAGGGGAGGAAGCCATTCAGACCTGGTAGACCCAAACGTATACTGAGGGTATGCTGGGAACGTCTGGCTGAGGCCCCTGTCCGAGAGGTCTTCAACTCCCACCTCCGGAAGAACTTCAACCACATTCCGAGGGAGTCTGGAGACATGGAGTCTGAATGGGCCATGTTCTCCACCTCTGTTGTTGAAGCGGCGGCCCAGAGCTGTGGCCGCAAGGTCGTCGGTGCATCTCCTGGTGGCAACCCCCGAACCAAGTGGTGGACACTAGTGGTGAGGGGGGCCATTAAGCTGAAGAAGGAGTCCTATCAAGCTTGGTTGGCTTGTGGGACTCTCGAAGCAGCTGAGGTGTACCGGCAGGCCAAGCGGAGTGCAGCTCGGGTGGTTGCTGAAGCAAAAACCCGGGTATGGGAGGAGTTCGGTGAGGCCATGGAGCAAGACTTTTAGTCGGCCTCGAAGAGATTCTGGCAAACTGTCCGGCGGCTCAGGAGGGGAAAGTAGCTCCCCGTCCACACTGTGTATGATGCGGATGGGACACAGTTGACTTCGACTGGGGATATCGTCGGGCGGTGGAAGGAATACTTCGAGGATCTCCTCAATCCCACTGATACGCCTTCCACAGAGGAAGCAGGGTTTGGGGACGAGGGGGATGACTCACCTATCACAGGGGCTGAGGTCGCCAAGGTGGTTAAAAATCTCCTTGGTGGCCGGGCCCCAGGGGTGGACGAGATTCGCCCTGAGTACCTCAAGGCCCTGAATGTTGTTGGGCTGTCATGGTTGACATGCCTCTGCAACATTGCGTGGAGGTCAGGGGCAGTGCCTTTGGCATGGCAAACCGGGGTGGTGGTTCCTCTCTTAAAAAAAGGGGACCGGTGTGCTCCAACTTTAGAGGGATCACACTCCTCAGCCTCCCTGGGAAGGTCTATGCCAAGGTACTGGAGAGGAGAGTCCGGCCGTTGGTCGAACCTCGGATTCAGGAGGAGCAATGTGGTTTTCATCCTGGCTGTGGAACATCGGACCAGCTCTTTACCCTCTCGAGAATTCTTGAGGGTTCATGGGAGTTTGCCCAACCAGTTTACATGTGTTTTGTGGACTTGGAGAAGGCATTTGACTGCATCCCTTGTGGATTTTTGTGGGGGGGGGTGCTTCGGGAGTATGAGGTATCGGGCTTGTTGTTACGAGCTATTCGGTCTCTGTACGACCATTGTGAGAGTTTGGTTCGTATTGCCAATACTCGGTCGGATTCATTCCCAGTGAGAGTTGGACTCCACCAGGGCTGCCCTTTGTCACCGAGCCTGTTCATAATTTTTATGGACAGGATTTCTAGGTGCAGCCAGGGAATAGAGGGTGTCATGCTTGGTGACCACAGGATCTCATCTCTGTTGTTTGCAGATGATGTTGTCCTGTTGGCTTCATCCAGCAATGACCTACAGCTCTTGCTGGGATGGTTTTCCGCTGAGTGTGAAGCGGCTGGGATGAGAATCAGCACCTCCAAGTCCGATTCCATGGTCCTCAGCCAGAAAAAGGTGGATTGTCCTCTCTGGGTTGGGGACAGGCTCCTGCCCCAAGTGGAGGAGTTTAAGTATCTTGGGGTCTTGTTCACGAGTGAGAAGAAAATGGAGCAAGAGATCGACAGACGGATCGGAGCAGCATCTGCCGTGATGCAGACGTTGTACCGGTCTGTTGTGGTGAAGAGGGAGCTGAGTTCTAAGGCAAAGCTGTCGATTTACCAGTCAATCTACGTTCCTACTCTCACCTATGGTCACGAGCTTTGGGTAATGACCGAAAGAACGAGATTGCGGATACAAGCGGCTGAAATGAGCTTTCTCCGTAGCTGCACTCACCCTCAGAGATAGGGTGAGGAGCTCAGTCTTCCGGGAGAGGCTCAGAGTAGAATCGCTGCTCCTCCACATTGAAAGGAGTCAGTTGAGGTGGTATGGGCATCTGATTAGGATGCCTCCTGGACACCTCCCACTTGAGGTGTTTCAGGCATGTCCCACTGGGAGGAGACCCCGGGGCAGACCCAGGACTCGGTGGAGAGACTATGTCTCCCAGCTGGTCTGGGAACGCCTAGATATCGTCTCTGAAGAGCTGGAGCAGGTGGCTGGGGAGAGGGAAGTCTGGGCTTCTCTGCTTGAACTGTTGCCTCCGCGACCCGGACCTCCGGAAAAGCGGTAGAAAATGGATGGATGGATGGATAGTGCCACTCACTGCTCACAGGAAGATCTGCGCCAAATGGTTTACTTTAATATTCATGCAGCCCTTGCAGTGATGACGGCACATTTTCCGAGCCATCAATGGATGACGAGTGGAGATTTGTCCCACTCCACGCACTGCTACATAAAAATATTTGACAAAAGGGATAGTGCCACTTACTGCTCACAGGAAGATCTGCGCCAAATGGTTTACTTTATTATTCATGCAGCCCATGCAGCCCGAATCCTGATTTTTGATCAGGATTTGTCCTTCAATTCACATATTAAATTTGTTTCTAAGACTGCCTTCTATCATTTGCGTAATATTGCCAAGATTAGGAGCATCTTGTCTCAGAGTGATGCTGAGAAGCTGATCCACGCTTTTGTTTGCTCGAGATTAGATTATTGTAATTCTTTATTATCAGGCTGTCCTAAAACATCTTTAAAAAGTCTTCAGCTGATCCAAAATGCTGCAGCAAGAGTTTTAACAGGTACTAGAAAGAGAGATCATATCTCTCCGGTTCTGGCCTCCCTTCATTGGCTTCCCATAGAGTTTAGAATTAAGTTTAAAATCCTTCTTCTTACTTACAAAGCTCTAAACAATCAGGCTCCTTTTTATTTAAAAGATCTGATACTACCGTATTATCCTAACAGAGCACTATGCTCCCAAAATGCAGGATTACTTGTAATACCTAGAATCTCCAAAAGTACAATGGGAGGCAGAGCCTTCAGTTATCAAGCTCCTCTCCTGTGGAATCAGCTGCCAATCTGGATTCGGGAGTCAGACTCGATCTTTGTTTTTAAGAATAGGGCTAAAACCTACCTTTTTGATATAGCCTACAATTAGGGAGGGATCATGTGTTTCTGAACCCTCCCTTAGTTATGCTGCTAATAGGTTTAGTCAGCCGGGGGACCTCCAATAATGCACTGGGCCTCACTCCTTTCCTCACTCTCTATGAAATTTTTTTTTTTGCTGGTCATTAACATTTGTTTGTTCTCTCCCATAGATTGAGTCCCCATCGTGCTGTTTGCTCTCTACATGTCTGTTCTTTTCTTCTTCTCTATCCCCTCACCCCCCAGCCAGTCGCAGCAGATGACTGCCCCTCCCTGAGCCTGGTTCTGCTGGAGGTTTCTTCCTGTTAAAAGGGAGTTTTTCCTCTCCCCCGTCGCCAAGTGCTTGCTCACAGGGGATCGCCTGATTGCTGGGGTCTTTCTGCAACTGTGGGGGTTCCCCCCTACAGTTGATAGTGCTATGAGATGACTGTTGTTGTGAAATGGCGCTGTATAAATAAAGTTGAATTGAATTGAATTGAATGACGGCACATTTTCTGAGCCAGCAAGGGATGACGGGCAGTGAGTTCCGCGGGCGCGTGGGGGCGAAGTTCCCCTTACACCTGCTTGCAGGTTTAATTATTTTTCCGCCTAAATGATCTCATTTTTCACCCTCTCAGCGTTAACCAAAACACAATTTTTTTGACAAACCCCTCAGACCCGGCAAAAAATTTGATAAACTTGAAAATATATGTGCCCCCCCACCCCTCATTTTTGTGGGTGGGGCCAAACGTACACAAATGCTCAAGGTCTATGGAGACTGTAAACTTTGCTGTAGAGACATAAAATTGGGTGAGGTGTGCATCACCTCAAGACATGCAAAAAATATAATTGTGGCCAATACCCACCACCAACAGGAAGGCCGCCATCTTGCCTCAAAGTCGCCCCACCTCCAATTCGGAAAAAAGTCACACCTCGCATTTGAACAAACTAGTCCTAGGGACCTGCAATGATTGTGCTCATTTTTACATGGTGGCATCTATAAGCACTGGCAATTAAAAATTGTATAAATCAAGTCAAAAGCTAAAAAGGTGTGGCCTGGGCGCCATGGCGAAGTTTGACTCCTCCCCTTACAACTTCAACCAGCTGTAACTCGGGCAAAACTTGTCCGATATGCACCAAACCTTCTATGATGGAAAATAGTCCCGTCCCGAACACAACTATGTCAAAATACCTAAAACAGATATAGCACCACATAGTGGTTAACAAAAGAATTGCTGAAAACTGTTTTATTTATTACTCACGCGCCGCTGACCAGAATGACATGAAATTTACTGAGATATATCAGACTACTTCAATGATCATAACTGCACATCATCTTTAGCATGACATCACACGTGTTACCATTGACACACCCTCCTCACCATTCAATCCGTGAGCTTATGGGGAGGGGTGGGAAGGTCCTGGAGTCAGGAAATTTGGAACATAGGTTGAGGTGACTGTCCTTTATAGTCCTATATGGGTGGACAACACACAACTGACAGGGAGGCGTTGCCATGGCGCCATGATGAAGTTTGGCTCCTCCCCTTGCAAAATCAAGCAGCTTTAACTTGGGCAAAACTTGTCAGATGTGCACCAAAACTTCCATGATGGAAAAGATTCCAGCCCCGAACACATCTACATCAAAATACCTGACAACAGATATAGCGCCACATAGTGGTTAACGAAAGAATTGCTGAAAACTGTTTTATTTATTACTCACATGCTGCTTGCCAGAATGACGTGAAATTTTCTGAGATTCTTCCAACCAGAGTGATGATCATAACTGCACATCAACTTTAGCATGATGTCAGACGTGTTACCATGGACACGCCCTCCTCTCCATTCAATCTGTGAGCTGATGGGGAGGGGTGGGAAAATCCTGGAGTCATGAAATTTGGACCATAGGTTGAGGTGACTGTCCTATATGGGTGGACAACACACACCTGACAGGGAAGTGTTGCCATGGCACCATGACAAAGTTTGACTTCTCCCCTGAAAAATCAAGAAGCTGTAACTTGGGTAAAACTTGTCCGATGTGCATCAAAGTTTTTATGATGGAAAATAGTCACGCCCCGAACGTGTCTACATCAAAAGACCTGACAAAACATATAGGGCCACCTACTGGTTAACGAAAGAATTACTGAAAACTTTTTATTTATTACTCACGCACCACTTGCCAGAATGACGTGAAATTTTCTGAGATTCATCAGACCACAGCAATGATCATAAGTGAACATCAACTTTAGCATGATGCCATACGTGTTACCATGGACACGCCTTCCTCGCCATTCAATCCATGAGCTTACGGGGAGGGGTGGGAAGGTCCTGGAGTCATGAAATTTGGACCAGAGGTTGAGGTCACTGTCATATATAGTCCTATATGGGTGGACAGCACATAACTGACAGGGAAGTGTTGCCATGGCGAAGATTGACTCCTCGCCATGAAATATCAGAAAGTTGTATCTGCGACAAATTTTGTACGATCTTCACCAAATTTTCGACAATGGATAATAGTCCCACCCTGAACACTCCTATATAAAAATAACAAAAGTTAGAGCGCCGCCTAGTGGTTACATCGGACCCATGTAAATTGGACAAATGTACGATTTTCACCAAATTTTATACGATCAATATTCGCCCTGTCCTGAACGCATCTACTGTATATACAAATAATAAACAAAACTTATAGTGCCACCTAATGATTAAAGAAAGAATTGATGATGACTGTTTTCTTTATTTTTCTCTCACCAGCTCAAAAAAAATGACATTAAGTAATTGTTTCAAATTTTGCGCAAAGACCAGTCGTCACAATGACATGACATTTTCAATGGTTTCTTCGAGTGCATTGGACTGCCCTCATTGGAAGTCACTTTTGTCCTGCGATAAGCACAGTTGCCATGGAAATCCACTCCTTGCCTTTCAATAATGGACACTTGTACACTGGACAAACTTTATACAATTTGCACCAAATTTTCTGCGATCGATATTAGTCCCGCACCGAATGTGTCAACAAAAAATAATTAACAAAAGTTTTAGCGCCCCTATCGATTAAAGGAAGAATTGCTGAAAATTGTTTTCATTCTTTTTCTCTCACCAGCCAAAAAAATGACATGAAGGAATGACTAGGGCTCATTGACAGTACATGTACATAGTACACAACTGTTTCCATGGTGAACGGCGTGCTTCAATGGCTTTCTCGCCATGCAAAACATGACTGTTACAGCTCAGACAATCCTCGTCTGATTTGGACCAAACTTTGCACAAATCATACTAATCCCACTTTGAACATGTCTGCATATCAATATTCAAAAAACTGTCACACCAACACCTACTGTTGACATGAGGTACTGCACATAATTATATCAAATTTGGCGCAAAGACAAGTAGTCACAATGACGTGACATTTTCAGTGGTTTCTCAGAGTGCATTGGCCTACCCTTGGTGGAAATAAGTTTTGTCCTGCGATAAGCACGGTTTCCATGGAAACCCACTCCTTGCCATTCAAGATGTTTTTTACTTTGGAGGCTTGGGGAAGTCCAAGGGTTGCCAAATGTGGAACGCAATGACTCTCTTCTTTAGTTCTGTATCGGTCTGCGACATGTACTTAAAATGTTAAGTGTTACAATGGACACATGTCCAAGTTTACCTTATCACCATACATTGGACATTTCAAAATTGAACAAACTGTGTCAGATTTTCACTGTAATTGCCATGATGGACTTTAGTCCAACTCTGCATGCACCTACATAAGAATATTTGATAAAATATTATAGCACCACTTACTGCTCAAAGGAAGTTCTTGCCAAAGGGTTTACTTTATTATTTCCACAGGCCTTGCAGCGTATATGGAAAATTTTACGAGACAGCAAGGTACGATGGGCGCTGGGTTGCGTGGGTGTGTGGGGGGCGAAGGTCCGCTTACGCCTGCTTGCAGGTTTAATTATGTATTGTTATCTTTTAAGTTCTTGTTGTTCTTATGTCTGTGTTCATTTTCTTTTCTATGCCTGTAGCCGCCACTCTGGCCGGCAGTTGTTGGGCAGCCGTTTTGCCCCACTTTCAGGTGGGCACTGTCTAATATTCGCCGGTCCGACCACGCCCCCTCAAACACCAGCGGATGACCTCTGTTCAGATAAAAGTAAATTTTGCATTTCATTTGGAAATCAAAGTCCCAGAGTCTGGAGAAACAGTGGAGAGGCACAGAATCTAAAGGGCCTTTTCCACTAGCACGCTTTAGCGCGACACGGGACGGCTCAGCACGCTTTGTACGCTTTTCCACAAGCCCCAACACGGTTTAACAGCCGTGATTCTCAGCCCCGCTGAAGGGCAGGGTACAGCAGTGCTGAGCTGTGCCGTGTTGTGACGTTAACAGACTGGTCGCCGCTGATTGGTCAGGTCGTAACCGGCGCTGATTGGTCAGGTTGTAACCGCCCCTCTCCTCCTCCTCTTCTACCAAATCTTCACGACCTTCTCAATAAAGTTTTTGAAAAAAAAAAAAAAAGAATCTTCACGACCTACTCAGCACACAACCACTGTTGGCGGTTCCTTTTCAGTGTATTGCTGTGCTATTTTTCATTTATTCTCTATCAAAAATGGCTTCGCGTAATAAGGGTGTTCCATGGAGCAGTAAGGAGCTGCAGTGTCTGCTCACTGCATTGTCAGACGAACGTATTCAGCGCGAGTTAGACGGAGCCGCCCGGAATGAAAAAATATACCGGGAGGTCTCGACATCGGAGTCCTTTAACGGTGAGTTTTAATTTTTTTTTATTGTGCGTTTTTTCGCAAATATATTCGGTAAGATGCTCAGTTTATTTATGCAATAAAAAAGCTGTTCATTTGTGGATGATGATCGCTGCTTTATTGCAGCACAATGCGGACTAAAGCTTTTATTGTAATTATTCATGTGAACAATACGCTGAAATAAGCTTATGTATTCTTGTTAAAAACTATTGTCTTTTCTGTATATATTTCGTGCTGTATTTTATTGTGTGCATTTTCCTTGTAGAATCATCCCACGCGTCCGCCGCGACAGCCCGTCCGGATTATTCAACCGAGCCTTCCTGACCCACAGCTGGCAGAGATGGATTAATTCTACCGAGCCTCAGCACTCAGTGGTCGGCGTGTATAAAATGTCGATTAACCTTCATGTTGTGTTGCAAAGTTTTTTTTTATTTTAATATTTTGTATATAATAAAATGGAATTGTTTTGGAAAGTGTGGTTTGTCTGTTATAACACTGAATTATAAAACAGTATAATTACATAGAAATTCCATTGCCTAGTCTGATCAAAATGATACTGAGCGTCAACCATTGTAAAGGTAATGTAATTTTTAACGAGACCAAAAAAGAAATCTTTTTGTACGCTTTCTGTTCTTTTTATTGAAATATCATAAAAAATTAGCACCAAGTCAAAGGTACAAGTATATGTAAATTGAATGTTCTATCGGCATTCCAAATTCAGAGATTTACAATACTTTAGAAGGAGTGTAGCATCATCTAAACGGAAAATAATAATACTGTTGTTCCAAGCGTTGACCTGAAGGTGAAAAACATGAATTTTTTTAATTCAGTACATCCAAAATGCCCTAGGATGTGGTGTAGTCCACTGTGCCACCGTCTCATTATTTAATACGAATAAAAACAAGTTTCAGCTCATTATTTCTAGGTCATTTGGCAGTTAATTCAAAACAAAAGTGACTTGTGTTGTTGCAGCTTAATTATGAGATAAAATTAATTGTAAGATAAAACCACAGAGCGTGCAAGGCAATAATCCTTGGATCCTCCATTTTTTGTCTGGTGTAAATAAGGACTCAGTCCGGTGCATAACGTCAGGGGAGTGTGGCCCCGCCTCGCTGAGAATCTGCTGCTGCCCCGCAACACTGTGCTAATGGAGACAGAAGCGTTCCGAGCTGTACTGAAGTGAATCGAGCCGTACCGAGGTGTGCTGGGCTAGTGGAAAACAGGCTTAAGCTGTTTGAGGTTTAGTGTGAAGTTTCCACAGTCAGTGATGATTTGAGGAATCATGTCATCTCCTGGTGTTGGTCCACTGTGTTTTATCAACACCAAAGTCAGCACAGTCGTCTACCAGGAAATTTTAGAGCACGTCGTGCTTCCTTCTGCTGACAAGCTTTATGGAGAAGCTGACTTCATTTTCCAGCAGGACTTGGCACCCCCCCCCCACTTCCAAAAGTATCAAAACCTGGTTTAATGACCATGGCGTCACTGTGTTTGATTGGCCTGCAAACTCTCCTGACCTAAACCCCATAGAGCAATCTATGGAGGATTGTCAAGAGGAAGATGAAAGACACCAGACCCAACGATGCAGACGAGCTGAAGGTCACTATCAAAACAACCTGGACCTTCATAACACCTCAGTATTGCCACAGGCTGATCACCTCCATGCCACGCCATATTCATACTGTAATTAATCCAAAAGGAGCCCCGGCCAAGTATTGAGTGTGTACATGGACATACTTTTCAGTCAGTCCACATTTGTATTAAAAAACTATTTTTTAAAATTAATTTTATGTAATATTCTAATTTTTTGAGAAACTGAATTTGGAGTTTTCATGGGCTGTAAGCCCAAATCATCAAAATTTTAAATAAATAAATACCTGAAATATTTCACTCTCTGTGTAATGAATTGATACAATATACCGTATGGGTTTCACTTTCTGAAATGAGTGACAAAAAATATTGAACTTTTTCATGATATTCTAATTTTTTGAGATGTACCTGTACACCAACAAAGTAATAGCATTAAAGTGTAAAATGTTCTCAATATTAGTCGCAGTGTAACGTGGGAGATGTTTTTTACAGTAAACAGTGTAGGTAGTGGCTCCCCCATACCACACTATGAAAACAGAGTGGTGGCTCAGTTGGTAGAGCATCCGCCCCACACCCGGGAGGCAGGGGTTCAAATCCTGGCCAGGTCATGCTGAAGACCATATAAAAGTGGAACTTCCTGCCATCCAGCTTGGTGCTCAGCAATAATGGAATGGAGGAGGGAAATCTGTGGCGGCGCCTTGCATGGCAGCGGCCCTCTGATTCTACACTTGGGATGTGTGTGATTAACACTGTAGATAGGTAAAGCACATAAAGGGTGATTTAATTTAACAATCAGTGAGAATGTGTGGATCTACAGTGGTGTGAAAAAGTGTTTTCCCCTTCCTGATTTCTCATTTTTGCATGTTTCTCACGCTTAAATGTTTCAGATCATCAAAGAAATCTAAATGTTACACAAAATGGAGTTTTTAAATGAAGGTATTTACTGTATTATAAAGGGTAAAAAAAAATCCAAACCTACATGGCCCTGTGTCGAAAAAGTGCCCCCCCCCCATTAAAACATAAATTAACTGTGGTTTATCACATCTTTGGAAAGCTGAATTCAATTTCTCAAGCCACACCCAGGCTTGATTACTGTCACACTGGTTCTCAATCAAGAAATCCCTTAAATAGGACTTGCCTGACAATGTGAAGTAATTCAAAAGATCCTCAAAAGCTATACATCATGCTGCAATCCAAAGAAATTCAGGAACAAATAAGAAACAAACTAATTGAGATCGATCAGTCTGGGACTAAAGCTCTGGGGCTCTACCGAACCACAGTGACAGCCATTATTCACAAATGGCGAAAACATGGAACAGTGGTGAACCTTCCCAAGAGTGGCCGGCTGACCAAAATTACCCCAAGAGCGCAGTGACGACTCATCCAAGAGGTCACAAAAGACCCCACAACAACATCCAAAGAACTGCAGGCCTCACTTGCCTCAGTTAAGGTCAGTGTTCATGACTCCACCATAAGATACAGACTGGGCAAAAATGGCCTGCATGGCAGAGTTCCAAGATGAAAACCACTGCTGAGCAAAAAGAACATAAAGGCTCATCTCAGTTTTGCCAGAAAACATCTTGATGATCCCCAAGACTGTTGGGAAAATACTCTGTGGACTGACGAGGCAAAAGTTGAACTTTTTGGAAGGCGTGTGTCCCATTTCATCTGGTGTAAAAGTAACACAGCATTTCAGAAAAGGAACATCATACCAACAGTAAAATATGGTGGTGGTAGTGTGATGGTCTGGGGCTATTTTGCTGTTTCAGGACCTTGAAGACTTGCTATGGTAAATGGAACCATGAATTCTTCTTTCTACCAAAAAATTCTGAAGGACAATATCTGGCCATTTGTTTGTGACCTCAAACTGAAGCACACTTGGGTTCTGCAGCAGGACAATGATCAAAAACTCACCAGCAAGTCCACTTCTTAATGGCTTAAGAAAAACAAAATGGAGACTTTGGAGTGGCCTAGTCAAAGTACTGACCTGAATCTGTTTAAGATGCTTTGGCACGACCTTAAAAAGGCAGGTCGTACTTGTAAACCATCCGATGTGGCAGAATTACAACAATTCTGCAAAGATGAGTGGGCAAAAATTTCTCCACAGCGCTCTAAAAGCCTCATTGCCAGTTATTGCAAATGCTTGATTGCAGTTGTTGCTGCTAAGGGTGGCCCAGCCTATTATTAGTTTTAGAGGGCAATCACTTTTTCACAGAGAGCCGTGTAGGTTGAATTTTTTTTTCCCCTTAATAATCAACACCTTCATTTAAAAACTACATTTTGTGTTTACTTGTGTTGTGGAGATGTGTGGAAGGACGAGGCTGAGTTTATTCCTCAAAACCAGCTTTATTCACAATCACATTCTCCAACATCCAAAAACAGAAAAAGAGGAGGGACTCCCCCACATTCTGTCCCTTAAATACCCCAGGACATCAAAGCACACATTCACATTGTCTTTCATTCCCAAATCACAATGCATCCCCCACTAGATCTCCTCGTCTCAGTCTAAAGTCCTGGTGGTCAGGAAATCCCTCAAGGTCGTCTCTTCGCCTACAAAAGGCCAAACTTCACATCCTCCTGTTACCCCTAGGAGGTTCAGTCCCTTTTGTTCTTCTGAGATGTGAAGCATACAACCAGCATAC
The DNA here is from genome assembly GCA_020510985.1 of Pholidichthys leucotaenia. Classification (NCBI taxonomy): domain Eukaryota; kingdom Metazoa; phylum Chordata; class Actinopteri; order Cichliformes; family Pholidichthyidae; genus Pholidichthys; species Pholidichthys leucotaenia. The sequence continues at coordinate 191,162,779 of CM035843.1, read as the reverse complement.
AGTAATTCACATGTGAAGCATATGGCACCCACATATGTGCACCACAGTGTTATGTTTGTCTAATATTTAAGTGTGACAAACATACAAAAAATGAGAAATCAGGAAGGGGGCTAGCACTTTTTCACACCACTGTACTCCCCCCGATCTGTGTTGATCTTTTCCAGGAACCGTGCTGTTTCTTTTGAATCACTGAAAATCACAGGTGCTTCTTCCTCACGTTGGTGGATATGCAGCCTAGCCGGGCACCCCAAGGTGTGTTTAATTCCTCCGTTCTAGAGCGACTGCATCACATCTTGAAAGGCACAGCGCTGCATTACCACCTTGTTGGTGTAATCAGGGAAAGTTAGAACTTTGTTGCCATTGTATTTCATAGCATTCAGCCTGCCGTAGCGCAGAATCAACTCTTTTTCCTGAAAGCGGTAGATGCTTGCCAGAATGGTGTGTGTTCTGCCCCCAGCCACTGGCTTCGGCATTTGCCAGGTGTGAAAACCACTTATCTTTGAGCAGTTGGGGTGTCAGCTGGAAAACAAACTATGAGTTTACATCCTTCCTCACCCTCTGGTATCCCCACGATCTTAATGCTGTGCCTCCGAGAGTGAGCATCCAGATCCAGCACTTTAGCTTGGAGCTTTTTGTTTTGGTTAACGAGCTCTGAGTATGTAGCTTCAAGCGCTTGTATCCTCGTATCAAGGTTGCTAGTTGTTAGCTCATGGTTAGCCACACGGGCTTGGAGATCAGCTTGAGTTGTCACTAGTGACTGAAAACTGGTTTAGAATGCATCAAAAGACTCATTGATTGCACATAGAACTGAATCGGACATCTGCTGACAGATGGGCAGCGCAGTGGCGGACTGGTTAGCACTGCAGCAGCACAGCAACTCACCCTTGGCCGGGGGATCCTGGGTTCGATCCCAGCCCCCGACCAACAGTGATCTGTGTGGAGTTTGCATGTTCTCCCCGTGTTTGCGTGGGTTTACTCCAGGATTTCTCCGGTTTCCTCCTACATGACAAAAACATGCAAGTTAGGTTAAATGGCATCAAACTGGGGATTCTAAATTGTCCTTAGGTATGACTGTGAGAGTGAATGGTTGTCTGTCTCTCTGTGTTGGCCCTGCGATGGACTGGCAATCTTTCCAGGGTGTACCCTGCCTCTCGCCCAAAGATGCTGGGATAGGCTCCAGCCCCCCCACGACCCGAAAAGGATTAAGCGGAAGAAGATGGATGGATGGATGGATGGATCTGCTGACAGAGTTCTTTGCACATGGCATAGAGTTTGTCTGGTAGTTTGTCCGAGCTGGAGGGTGGATTAGCAGGCCCGTCTTTAGCATGAGCAGAAGCTCCGGTGGCTTGAACGTCGCTGGCTTTCAATTTACTGGTCACTTGTGGCTTTGGAATATCCATCTTTCAAGAGCTTAATCTCAGCATGGAGTGGAAAAAGTTTATCAGTCTGTACCTCAGTTTTATATGGTATTGTTACACTTGTATCAAAACTCAAAGAGGAGCACAGATGAAATGCGTCTATCCCCTCACTAGCTCCCCCGCCACCCACCCACCAGACTTATTGTTTTTATGACATACTTTCAGTATAAGGACTTTCAGTTATGATGCCCCCTTCTATGGAACAAATTACCAGCCTTGGTCCATGAGGCAAACACCCTCTCTGCCTTTAAGACAAAATGGAAAAGTTTCCTATTTGATAAAGCTTTTGAATAGACTTCCCACATATTATTATGTAACTAGTAGTGTAACGGTACAATGCATACTGTTCCACTGCTAGACGCGTGCGTGGTGTTGTAGTCTGCATCAGTGTTTATTGATGACATCCTCATCTTTTCTCGTTCTGTAGAGGAACATCGGGTACATGTGAGAAGGGTTCTTCAGCGGCTACTAGAGAATCAACTCTACGTTAAGGCGGAAAAATGTGACTTCCTTACATCCTCTATCACCTTCCTGGGGTTTGTTATTGCCCATAAACCCATCCGGGCTGATCCTGGTAAGGTAAAGGCAGTGGTGGAGTGGCCTGTCCCCTCTTCCCACAGGCAGCTGCAATAGTTCCTGGGTTTTGCCAATTTTTATCGACGATTTATCCACAACTATAGTGTGGTTGCTCTGCCGCTCACCCGCCTCACCTCCACCAAAGTCCCTTTTCGTTGGTCCAAAGAGGCTGATGCAGCATTCTCGGAATTAAAATCTCACTTTGCCTCTCCCCCTATCCTTGCCGAGGTGGATCCATCCTTACAGTTCCCGGTGGAGGTAGATGCCTCGGACTGCGGAGTAGGGGTGGTCCTGTTTATCACAGATTGACAGCTGATCAGAGCTTTTCATTGGGCTCATCCTGGCAGGTTGAGTTGTCTGCCGGGAGATGTCCCGTGAGGGGGGGCACTGTGGTGATCCGAGCTGTGTGGGTTTTTTTTCTCTACCTCTCTAATTATCGTCCATAGCTGCAGTCTCACTCACATCTGCACCTCTAATTAGACTGCTTTTATTAGGAGTGGGGTTCGCCACTCCTGCACGGAGACGTCTACGCTCCAACAGAGTGAAAGAACTAGTCTACCCTCTTCGTCAGCTGGAAGTTGCACCTCCCTTTTCAACTACGACAACTCTGCTCTTCATCAGCTGGGAGTTCCGCCTCCCTTTCAACTACGACAACTCTTCTCTTTGTCGGCTGGGAGTTTTGCCTCCCTCTTCACAATCATAAGCAACCTGTTTACTGGATTTTCATCATCTGCATCTGCCTTTCCTTGTCCTCTTAACCTGTGCACAGGTGGACCATCCCCCAGGTGGACCAACCCAGCTTTAGGCTGTGGACCAGATCTTTCCCCAAGAGCTGGAGGCTCCTTTCGCTCATCTACTCCCCGTAAGTGCCCCAACACCCTGACTGAACTCTCTCCTTCACCCCTCAGCTGAGGATTACCCTGCAAGCTTCACTGTAATTATCTGCACTGGCACTTCCTCACCATCGTGGGACCCTGGTAACCTGGAGAAGAACTAAGCTGCAAGGAATGTCTCTCCTTCACTCCCTTACTCCGTAAGACTATTTATTCTGTTAATTCTATGGCTGTGTTGTTAGACATGTATATGTTGGACACTGCATATGTGATTTAACCTCACAATGAAGGAGAGCCACGGAGCTGCAGCCCCCTGCGGTGCGGAGCCGCAGAGCCTGGACCCCCTGCGGAGGACAGGGGACAGAAGACTTCCTGACCACTGAGGCTCGAGAGGAGAGAAGGGGGAGTTATGTAAATAAAAGGTTAATGAATGTGAATAAAGGGATTTTGATATAGATGTGTGATTTCCCCTGCGAGGGAAATGGTTTGATGTGAGAATGTTTAAAAGGGAGAACTTTGGTGTGTTCACCCTCTTTGTTCGCTGCTCAGGAATGAGAGCAGACAGTGGAATGGTTACTTGAAATAAACTGGAATTAAAGGCAATTCGGTTTCGTTATTCAAGTCTCCCCACATTGGTGACTGACGACGTTGAGAATGAACGAAGAAGGTCTCAGGGTCCTGGACTCACAGCGCTCAGAGCTGGCGAGCGCAGTGGCCGTTAAGCTGCCTGATTTTTGGCAGGATAACCCACGGTCGTGGTTTCTGCAAGCAGAGTCACAGTTCGCGCTCGCAGGAGTAACGGTGGATGACACTAAGTTCCACCATGTCATCACTAAACTGGACAACAGCACAGCTCGGTGCGTGCAGAGCTTGGTGGAGCAGCCACCCGCGACCGACAGGTACGGCAAGCTGAAATCCACCCTCATCAAGTTTTTCACCCCCTCGGCTGAAGTGAGGGCGAGGAGGATCCTGTCTTTGCTAGACCAAGGAGGACACAGGCCGAGCGCCCTGATGGAGGAGATGATACAGCTGAGAGGGTTGGACAACGATGATTTTATTTTTCAGTTCATCTTCCTCTCCAACCTCCCGGCGCATGCGAGAAGCATGCTGGCCGGCAAAAAGTGTCACACCCTGGAGGAGTTCCGGGAGCTGGCCCAGGAAGCAGATGGGATCCTGGACGCCTGCGGCGGGCAAGCAACCACAGCGGCAACCCGAGACAGCGGGGAGCCAGAGGCGGCAGACCCAGACGGGCCGACGACGGCGGCAGCACGGCCGTGACGAGGTGGAGCCAATGGCCCGGCGGCAGAGGCGCGGACACGACACAGCGGAGGAGAAGATCTCTGCTTTTACCATCGGAGGTTCGCAGAGAAGGCACGCAGGTGTGTGCCGCCCTGCAACTTCAGGAGTTCGGGAAACGGCAAGACCGGGGGTCGCTAGCAGCTTCGACCCTCAGAGAACGCAGCAAGCTGCTCTACATCACGGATGCGCGTTCCGGACAAGAGTTCCTCATCGACACCGGAGCACAAGTGAGCTTCATCACCCCAACATACGCGGACCGGGTGGCTGGACCCCACGGTAGCGGAACTACGGCGGCAAATGGCTCGAACATCAACACCTACAGGAGAAGGACCTTGCCTTTGTGCTTACATGGCCGCACATATGAATGGACTTTTGTAATAGCGGCGGTGAGTTTCAACATGTTGGGCGCAGATTTTTGTGTTCACACAATCTGTTAGTTGATCTTGCTAATAGACGGCTGGTAAATGCACTCTCTTTTTACTCTCTCCCCTGTTCAGCTCGAGTGTCCTCGCCACCAGTACAGACCCACGTCGCTACAGCAGGTGGTAAGTTTCACACACTCCTCACCCAATTTCCAGCGCTCACTGTGCCCACTTTTTCAGCGACGGTCGCGAAGCACGGGGTGAAACACTTTATCCCCATGTCTGGTCCTCCCTTGTTTGCAAAAGCTCGGCGCTTGGATGCAGTTAAGCTCGCCATTGCGCGCGAGGAGTTCGCCAGCCTGGAGAGGCTAGGCATCGTTCGTAGGTCGAAGAGCCCGTGGGCTTCGCCGCTGCACATGGTACCGAAAGCCGATGGCTCCTGGAGACCGTGCAGAGATTACCGCAGGCTAAACAACGCTACGGCGCACGATCGTTATCCCATCCCGCACATTCAGGATTTTTCGGTGCACCTGGCGGGGGCGCGCATTTTTTCAAAGATTGATCTAGTTTGCGGCTATCACCAAGTCCCAGTCCAACCGGAGGACATTCCTAAAACAGCGGTAATAACCCCGTTCGGACTTTTCAAATTTTTATGCATGCCGTTTGGTCTCAAAGGGGCGGCGCAAACATTTCAGCGGATGATGGATGCCGTGTTACGCGATCTCCCTTTCGTGTTTGTGTACCTCGACGACATTTTGGTCGCGAGTACTTCAGAGGACGAACACGAAACGCACCTCACAGCAGTCTTTAGGAGGCTGGGAGAGCACGGCTTAATAGTTAACCCAGCCAAGTGCCAGTTCGGCGTTGAGCGGATCGATTTTTTGGGTCACCGCGTCTCCCCGGAGGGAGCGGTTCCGTTACCAGATAAAGTACGCGCGGTAGCGGATTTTCCCCGTCCACAAACGGTCAAATCACTACAGGAATTCTTGGGGATGGTGAATTTTTATAACCAATTCCTGCCCCACGCAGCTCAAATCATGCAACCGTTATATGCCGCGCTCAAAAAACAAAAACCGACCCAGGCGGTCGAATGGTCCCCGGAGCGGGAGCGCGCGTTCACAGAGGTTAAAAAAGCCTTGGCTGACGCTGCGCTCCTGGCCCACCCAGACCCTGCAGCACGTATCGCGCTGACGACAGACGCTTCAGATTTAGCCATAGGGGCCGTTATTGAGCAACAGGTAGCCAGAGTTTGGCAGCCTTTGGCTTTCTTTAGCAAATCTTTAAGTGCGGCTGAACGAAAATACAGCGCGTTCGACAGGGAACTGTTGGCGCTGCATTTGGCTATTCGTCATTTCCAGTTCTGGCTGGAAGGACGGTGCTTCACCGCTTATGTGGACCACAAGCCGCTCACATACACTATGGCCAAAATTTCAGATCCGTGGTCCGGCAGGCAGCAGAGGCAGCTGGCCGCAATCTCGGAATTTACCACTGACATTAGGCACGTCGCGGGCAAATTCAATGTAGTAGCAGATTGTCTCTCGCGCGCGTTCACAACTCCAACACGCGCAGAGGCAGAACGGGCCATCGTGACTGCGCCGCAGGAGAGCGGCACGGTGGCGCGCGCAGCCCCGGTGCACGTGGGTATAGATTACGCAGCCATGGCAGCGGACCAGGGGGCGGACGCAGACGTGCGCGCGCTCCAGTCTGGACCAACAGGGTTGAGGCTGGAGAGCAAGTGTTTACAAACCGGTATGCCCCCCCTGATCTGCGACATGTCGACGGGGCACCCGCGTCCGGTGGTTCCGGCCACGTGGTGCCGCCGTGTTTTTGACTCGGTCCACTCACTGGCGCACCCGGGGGTGCGCGCGTCGGTGAAACTAGTGGCGGAAAAGTTTGTTTGGCCGTGCCTGCGCAAGCACGTGAAGAAATGGGCAAAAACCTGCATTTCCTGTCAATGGGCCAAAATTCACAAGCACACAAGAGCCCCGTTAGAACCGTTCCGCATTCCGGCCAGAAGGTTCGACCATGTGCACGTCGACCTGGTGGGCCCCCTACCGGCATCACAGGGGTTCACGCATCTTTTGACAATGGTGGACCGCACCACACATTGGCCGGAAGTGGTCCCACTTGCGACGACCATGGCCGCGGAGGTGGCTCGCGTTTTTTTAACGGCTTGGGTGGCGCGCTTCGGGGTTCCGTCAACTATTTTCTTGTAAATTGGTGATTTTTTTTCCCACATCCCATTTGCAACATTTTAAATTTGAAACTTTCTAAAAAAAATTCAACTTAAAAAAAAGCCAACTTTATTGTCATTCAGTCCATACAGCAGAACAAAATTATGTTTCTCATATCTACAATGTTAATCACATCTAGAATCAGAGAGGTCACTGCAATGCACCGCCACAAACGTCCCTTCTCCATTCCATTAATGTAGAGCACCAAGCTGGACAGCAGGCAGTTCCACTTTTATATGGTCTTCAGCATGACCCGGCCAGGATTTGAACCCACACTTTCCAGGTGTGAGGCAGATGCTCTACCAACTAAGCCACCACTGCAGTAAACTTTTACAGTAAACTTGCAATTTTTCTCATACATTTGTGACTTTTCTTCTAAATTTTGTAATTTTTCTTATAAATTTTCAATTTGTTTGCAAATATTTGCTCTTTTTTTAATTTGCAACTTCCTCATGAATTTCACTTTTGTTTTAAATTTGCTAAAATTTTCTTGTATGTTTGTAACTTTTCAAGTAATTTTAAAATTTTTTTCTCTTGTAAATTTGCAACTTTTCTTTCCTAAATTTGCACTTTTTTGTTGTAATTTTGCCTATGTTTTTTTTTAATTTAACCTTTATTTATACAGGGTATTTCCATTTAGAGGGAACCTCTCTTTTACAAGGACCCCCCATTCACAGTCACACCCAGAAGCTGCCCAGTAAAGCCACAGACTGACCCCTGGCCAGTGAGCAGCTCCACTGGAGCAGTTGGGGTTAAGGGCCTTGCTCAGGGGCACCACAGTGGGGTTAAGGAGAGTGGAGCAAAAACTGCTGTTATCTGTCCCAACCAGATCTGATCCTGCCATGCCAGCGATTGAACCGGCAACCCTCCGTTCACCTGTCCATGTCCCTTACCAGTAGGCCACCACTGCCCTGGTATAATGCACATAGCGCCACTCTCACTGAAATGTGCTCTCCCACATTAAACCCATTTGGGTCCCAGTTGGGTTTAATGTGGGTAAAGATTACCTGCTTACCTGTAGCACAGGTAAAGTCCATGTGGGCAAATGCAGATGGGACCAACATGGAACCCAAGGACAAACCCACATGGGACCCATAAGACAACCAAGGTTTAACCCCTTACATACTCTTCGAGTCAAATTTGACAGCAGTGAAAATAAACTAAATGCCATTCTTTTATCCTGGAATTTGATGGCTTTTCTGAAAGTGACCCAAAATGAAAATATTTTAAATTGTTATACTTTTGTACAGGTGCTACACATTTTTGTATACCAAGGCTGTTTTGGGTCAACCTTGGCTCATATCTACATTTTGAGATGGATTTTAGATCTACTTGTGTGGATCAAATCAAAAGAAATGGTAGTTTTAGGGAGTCTTGAAACTGTGAAATCCATGTTTGAGTGTATTTCTGATGGACCTTGACACCGTCACGAGAATGCTTCTATACTCCTGCCATATTTGCTCAGGTTCCCACACAGACAGACACCTGCTGGTCTTTGAAGCGGCATGGGGGAATCTGGAAACAATGAAACAGTGAAACAGCATAGGCTTGATCATGTACTTATGTATGGTGCACAAGAGCAAGAGAAGTCATCCAGAGTTCAAAGGATGCCATGACACAGAAATAAGATCTGCACGTGCAAACACAAGCACCTGCAAAGTAATAAAACTGGAGAAGGTTCTTTTTGGAGGAGTTTGAAAAGGACCTTATGACTCCTTGTATGCAAAAGCAGCACCACCTTCCCCACACAACAGCTTCAGCAGCATTGGTAAGGGCAGGGGAGCAATCTGAGGGTAAGGACCTCTACTTATTAACGCTTTTTCTAGTCACAAAGACCACTCAAAATGCTTCACTAGTCGTGACACTAAGCCTCTATTCTAAGGACCTATCAGAGACAGATACAGTACCTAGGGACAATTTAAGATAAGATAAGATAAGCCTTTATTAGTCCCACAATGGGGAAATTCCAGGATTGCAACAGCACAGGGATAGCAACACTCAAAGCAATAATTAAGAAGATACAGAAGATATAAATAAGAGCAGTGGGTATACATACATACACATAAATATATAAATATATATACAAAGTGCGGGGCATTGTAGCAAGATGGAATAAACAGCATAACCGTCTACTTATCCTACATAGTATGAATATGTACCCATACATATTGTCACCCTCCATAGCGACCGATAATGTCCTAGCTGTATATACTGGAGGGGACCATTGTGTAAGTCTATTGCGTCTTTTGCATTCAATACTATTAGGTCGTCACGTTTTTTTTTTTGTTATCTCTGCGAGCAGCCCTGCTTAGGTTATACACTCTGACAGCCGTAGGTAGGAAGGACCTGCAAAACCTCTCGGTTGCGCACCTAGGATGATGTAGTCTGCTGCTAAATGAGCTCCTCGGTGCGTTCAGAATGTCCTGCATAGGGTGGGACTCAGACTCCAGCATAGATGACAGTTTAGCCACCATCCTTCTCTCTCCTATCTCCTCCACTGGGTCAGGGCTCTGCCCCAGGACAGAGCTAGCTTTCTTGATCAGTTTGTTCGGTCTCTTCCTATCGGCTACTGTAATGCCACTGCCCCAGCAGACCACTCCACAAATGATGGCTGATGCCACCACCATGTCGTAGAATGTCTTCAGCAGCGCCCCTTGTACACCAAAAGACCTGAGTCTCCTCAGTAGGAACAGCCTGCGCTGTCCCTTCTTGTAGAGTGCGTCGGTATTGTGTGACCAGTCTAGTTTATTGTTCAGATGAACACCCAGGTACTTGTAGGATGTCATCATCTCAATGTCTGTTCCCTGTATGTTTAGTGGTGCTGTGAGGGATTGTCCTTGCCTGCGGCAGTCCACCACCATCTCCTTAGTTTTCCTCGCATTAATCTGGAGGCAGTTCCTATGGCACCAGTCCACGAAGTCCTGGATAAGTCCTCTGTACTCAGCTTCATCTCCTTTGGAGATGAGGCCAACGATCGCAGAGTCGTCAGAGAACTTCTGTAGATGGCAGTGTGTTGTGTTGTGTGAGAAGTCCGCAGTATAAAGGGTGAACAGGGAGGGATCCAAAACCGTTCCCTGTGGGGCCCCGGTGCTACCGATGATCGTGTCGGACACACAGTCCCGGGTTCTCACAAACTGTGGCCGGTTAGTGAGGTAGTCCAGGATCCATGATGACAGGTGCTGGTCCACCCCTGTGCACAGCAGCTTGTCCTTCAGGATCATCGGCTGGAGGGTGTTGAAAGCACTGTGTTGAAAGCACTTTAGAGTCACAAATTAACCTAACATCTTTATTTTACCAGGATGGTCCCATTGAGATTGCAAATCTTTTTCTCAAGGGCGTCCAGGACAAAACAGAGCAGTAATAGGCAACACACATGAAAAACATAGTCCATACAAATTACAATAAAATAATTACACATTTGACATAAAATCAGGTGACAAATTCTAGAAACAGTGGCAGGCCAATGACTTTGATTCAAAATCCTTTAGTATAGATGTAAATTGATCCAAAGATACCAGATGTCTAACTTGGAGGATGTTCTGTAGATTGTTCCTGTCACGGTGGCCCTCACGAGTCACCATAAGACGCCAGCAGTATTGCAGTGATGTTTTATTGGGAAGTGCAGGAACAGAGAATAATACACACAACAGTGCGGGTAGGACAATCACACGGAACTTACAATCAGACAATGAGGACTTCACTGGGATTAACAGGAAGTATAACAGGAAACATAACAGACCGTATCATAACAGAAGGTATCTCAACAGACCGTATTATAACAGGAGATATCATAACAGAATGTACCTTAACAGACCATACTATAACAGGATGTATCTTAACAGAGACTGCTGCATCGGGGTGCATTCAGCGCCCGCTTTTAACCCCGGTCACTAATGACCCCGAATGCAGCACAGCTGTTGATTCTGACAGCAGGGAGCTCCACCGGGCGCTGTCACAATAAGAGCCCGGGGAGCTAGAAGGAACCCTCCGCTGTCAAAGCCTAGAAATGGTGATATAAGATCCGAGTGCGGACGGAACCGGCACTCGGGCTGTAACAGTACCTCCCCCTCAAGGCCGAGCTCCTGAACGGCCCGAATAACACCCTAACACTCCCACCCCCACCCCCAACCCCCTAAGGGTGGGCGGATGGGGCGCCGGCAGGAGGGAGAGAGTCAAAAAGAACAAAATGATAACAGGGGACCAACAAAGCAACTACAGAGACAGGTGGAGAGGAAAAAAAAAAAACAATACTCCCTAACGCGTGGGTAACAGGGACAGAACCCAACAGGCAATACATATATCGGTTTTAAACAATAAATGGACATTAGACAGGAGGGGAAAAACACCGATCACAGCTAAGGAAAAAAAAAGGTGAGATACAAAATCACAGATATCAGGCCCCCCCGCACATCCCAAAAGTTTACAGACATAAATACAATGAAAAAACCCGGGATGACTGCAGTCCTGGCTCAGAGGCATGGAGGCTGAAAGTTCCGGGGGCCATCCGGCATCAAGCGGCCACAATGCAGGCAGGGGGGAAAAGGACAGTTCGGGCGGCCTACCCCAGTCCCATGCCCGGAAACAGTTAATTTCAGGCGGCCGGACCACGTCGCCAAACAGGGGGTCCAATGGGTCGGGAGGCCGGCGCAGAGAGCCAAATGGGCGCGGCAGTCCTTCAGGCGGCCGACCCGCATCGCTTGCCCACCAGAACCGTAGGGGGGAAGTAGCCGGCGGTCTCGCTGGAGAAGGGAAAGACGAGGGAGAACCGGGTGGAGCGTTCGGAACCCCAACGGCCCCAGGTGGAGATGGGTTGCGCTCCTCAGGAGAACGAGGAGGGTGACGATGGTGATGATTGAGATGATGGAGATGAGCCCGTCCAGTATCCGGTGGCAGGGGATCTGCAGCTCCCTCACCGAACCTGGAAACTGCTGGTGCCGTACCCTCGTCGGACCCCTATTGGGCCGCGGTTGCTCCCGCGAAGGACCCCGATTGGGTCTTGGTTGCGTCCGCGTCGGACCCCGGTTGGGTAGGCGCCGCACCGGGACCGACCTCCAACCCCGAACCCGGAACCTCTGGCACAGCGGGCAAACTCAGATCCGCGCCGACGACCCTGGGAGAAGGCTCAGGAGAGAGAAAAGAACCGGGATCAGGATCACCGACAGCACCAGAACCCGGCGAGACAAGCTCGGATGTAGCGGGTGGCCGCACCCGGCTCGCCTCCCCAAGAGACAGGCAAAAATGCTCTAAGATGGAGTAAAGAAAGACAAAACAGAGCACTTGCCTGATCTCGAGTTCTGACGCCGTCCAGGACTTCGACGATCCGGGCTCTGACGGCAGGAGGTCGTCTTCAGGCTCCCACTCAGCTACGGTGGGCTCCACAGCTGGCATGATGGTGCGCGCAGCTCCTGGATCCTCCGGCACCGAAGCCCACGCCGACAGCCCGCACGGCGTGGTGGCAGGGGACCCTTGACCCGCTGGACCGGACCGCTCGTCCGTGGAGACTCGGGGACGCTTCCTCGTCAGCGCAGGTTCCACGCTGCAGTCCGCCCTCGTCCTCCGCCCACGACGTGGCTGCGGAACCGGAACCAGGCTCTCCAGAACCGCAGGCCCCCTCCTCATCCAGCGACGTTGGCCTGGCGTCGAGGACCGCTCAGCGGAGGGAGACACAGAGGATGCGGGGTTAATAATTTCAGCCACAGCAGGTGGTGGGAGCTCGGGGAGCTGCGAACCCCGAACTCCACCTCCAGGAGTCTGACAGAGCAAATCACAATAACGAGAGTGTGAATGAACTTGGACTTGCCTGTCTCCTGAAGGTTGAGTGGTGCCTGCTGTAGCGGACATTGCTCCTCCCTTTCCCCGCCGGACGGTGACAGCGGGCCTCCTGGATGGACGAGGTGGATCCGCTGGAGATGGTTCCGGGACGGGACTCACCAGGGCTGGACTCGGAGCACACACAGCGGCCGGGGAATGCGTCGAGGAGGAGGGGGCAACAGCCGAAATAAGCCGGGCACGGGACGCTGACGAGAGAGCGGAAGATGGCCCAGGGGGAGATGAGGCTGCGGGAAATCCCCTCTGACGAGGCGCAGGAGAGGCAGCTGTGCGAGGAATTGAGCCCTTGCGGCGACCCGGAGCTGGATCCGGACGGGGTGCATGCTGAGGAGGGTTATGGAGGTTACGATGGTCTCTGGTGGAAGGCGAAGCGAAGGTGAGGTCCGGGAACCGCCGCTCCTGTGCGGAGACAGAGGCGAGGAGGGCGTCGAACTCAGGGAAATCACACAGCTCTGGATTCCTCTCCACCAGTCTAACTGCAGCCGTCACATGCTTAATGATTATAGACGGATGCAAAGCGGAGCGAGCAGCAGCCACTCGGTCCCGGACCTTGATTGCTGTCAGCTGCAGCTCCTCCGGGGGAATCCCGAGTGACGTCGTGCTGAATGGAGAAAGACCTCTGGATGGTGCGAATTCCCAGGCCGGAACGGAGGCAGGAGCGGGATCCCAAAGCAAGGGATGGCGTTTCCTCCTCTTCGGCTTCCTGCCGGGATTTCCTTCCAGCCCGCGGAGTATCTCGCGCTGTGCAGCAATGTCCAACCTCCTCGCGCTCACCTCGGGATGGTCGGCGAAGCGGGGGACATAGTTGAGGACCTCCTCAGCTTGGTCCAAGTACCGGTGCACGTCGCTGCTGAAGTCGAGGAGGGAGGTGGTGTTAAGGATTTCGTCCACGCACTCGAGGGCGTCTGCGAGGACATCGCTCAGACTCTGAGTGCGGGACCTCCACGACGGCATGCTTCAGCAACGGTACCCAGACAGGTAAGAGCAACAGTCCAATACTGCTAAACTCACAGTGAATGGCGTCTCGGCGCGATGCCCCTCTCCGGACGTACTGGCAGCAGTCTACTGTCACGGTGGCCCTCACGAGCCACCATAAGACACCAGCAGTCACCAGTGAGATGCAGTGATGTTTTATTAGGAAGTGCAGGAACAGAGAATAATACACACAACAGTGCGGGTAGGACAATCACACGGAACTTACAATCAGATGATGAGGACTTCACGGGGATTAACAGGAAGTATAACAAGAAACATAACAGACCGTATCATAACAGAAGGTATCTCAACAGACCGTATTATAACAGGAGATATCATAACAGAACGTACCTTAACAGACCGTATTATAATAGGACGTATCTTAACAAAGACTGCTGCATCGGGGTGTATTCAGCGCCCACTTTTAACCCCGGTCACTAATGACCCCGAATGCAGCACAGCTGTTGACTCTGACAGCAGGGAGCTCCACCGAGTGCTGTCACAATAAGAGCCCAGGGAGCTAGAAGGAACCCTCCGCTGTCAAAGCCTAGAAATGGTGATATAAGATCCGATTGCGGGCGGAACTGGCACTCGGGCTGTAACAGTTCCAATCAGAAGAAGCAGAATACTGAAATGACTTTTTTAAAGATTCAAAAGATTAAAAGATTCTAAGATTTTATTGATCATTACAACTATACGTAGTAGTACTGATAATACCTCTATCTGCCAAGAATGTGCCAGTAGTCCAGCAAAAGCTTGCGGTACTCAAATACTTTGCAAGTAGTTTCATGAAATGGTCAGTCAGAAAGCAACTCATACCGGCTCGGTGGTCATCCGGGTTAACAATGTCAGGAGTTCCTGACTGCCGAAGGCGAAGGACAGAGCTGCATGGAGGAATCTGATCAGACCTAAATGAAACAGTCATTGTCACCCTCAACAGACTGATATGATGATTATACGTACAGGACATACAAGAGAATTGAAATGGCGTTTCTCTGTCTCTTCAGTGGTGTGTACAATATAAAAAAGAAAAAGGAATAAGGCTAGAAAAACAACAGCAGCAGTCTATGTGCAGTAATGTATTGCTACCCATAGTGTAAATGGCTACAAAACATAGACCCAGATGGCCCCAAAGTGTAAATAAAGATCAATGATAAACAATGATGATACACAGCAATCCTATATACAGAAAAGTGGAGCTGTAATACCCATAGCTGCAAGTTCAGGTCGGTAGTGGAGGTGCAGACAGTGACAGATAGGACTGCACATGATCAGTATTGCAATGACAGACAACAGCAGATATGGCATTTGTGCATATGTTTGCAGTAAAGTACAGAGATATACAGCAGCAAGTGTATTCCTGTTTGTGTACCAGTGTTTCTGTGCCAAATGCGGAGGTAGTTATTGTGCGGGTGAGTGTGTTACGGTCCGGGGGAATGGGGGGGTTGACAGAGTTCAGGGTCCTGATGGCTTGATGAACAAAGCTATTCAGCACTCCTGTGGAGCCGGCCCGGAGGCTCCGATACCTTTTCCCCGATGGCAGGGGGCTGAAGAGGGAGTGTAAGGGGTGGGAAGTGTTGTGGAGTTATTTATGATATTAATATTCTGTGCTTTTATTTGTGAGGCACGGTGTGGTGGCTCTGGCTTCGGCATTGCCACCATACGTACCTATAAAAGGGCAGAAGGTAGTAGGGGCAGTCTCTTTGCCACCCTCTCTGCCTGACGGTTGTGTGTGTGGTGTGTTCGGTTCGACACCTGGCCTTGTCCTTGGCTCCATATCAGACATAACAGGAAGTGTCGCCTGAAATATCGGCTCTGCGAGTGAGGCGGGTGAGGTGGATGTCCGAGAGGGGGGGACAGAGGGGCACCGATGATCTTGCTGACTACTTTCACTGTGCATCGTAGTGTCTTCCGGCAGGAGGCAGTGCAGCTTCCATACCATGATCCATATTCTGTTCATACACTGGGGATGGATAGAGTGTTTGCTAAATCCTGAGTAGTGTCCATCATGTCTTTGGGCTGTGGGAGGAAACAGGAGCCCCAGGAGTAAACCCGTTATGTCTGAAATGAGGTGCTGACAACAGACGTGAGCTGAACTGTCCTTTATTTACCACACAAGTAAATATATACAGAAGGGTGGCACCGAATGGTGCCACGGCCAGTTCGCCACATGATGATGTCACCTGTGTGCATGTCACCACATTCAAACATCACATTTGCCCCCACTTTCCCCTTGAAAAACCCAAAGAACTTATAACCACTAACTGGGCACCCAGGTAGACTACCGATGTGCCTGCATGACCGAGTGGATTACTCTGCCACTTTGGTCGGTCATGTCCTAACTAACAACATACAAGTCCAAATATTCAAAAGTTAGTCAGAAAGTCTTCTAAGTGGCAAGGTCTCTGCTGAAGCTGGGCCAAACGGCACTCGAGCTGTGCTAATGCCGCAGGCTCCGGCAGATGCTCTTTGGGAATTGTGGGTCTTGTGTTACCAAGTCCCAGCCCAATCCCGTCGTGTCTGCAGTCATCTCCTGATCCGGGGCCGAAGTCAATGTCACCTTTCTGAGGCGACTGGCATACCACAGTGATCCACCAGCGAGACAAAAGGTGGCTGACTGCAACTGAGCTGTGATATGCATCGGCATTGTCCAAAATGACTGCAGCTTGTGAGCATGGTTTGGGTGCCAGATCCTGATCCAATCCAGCACTCTGAGCCTGGGTCACTTCGCCAAGCATTTCTTGTCAAACCTGTGCCTCATACGTTGCTGTTGTTCAACCATCGTCCCCTGGGGGACGGTGGTTGAAATAGTTGAAGGGCCAGTCGGTTCAGGGGCCAGTCGGTTCAGGGGAAGGCACATCTCACATCCTAGCATCAGAAGGGCCATGGCGCTGCCCATCGTGGCATGAGGCGTCACTCTGTAATGTTGCAGGGTGCTTTGTAGTGCGGCAGAAAATGGTAGTCCATCCACTAGGTGTGCCCTGAGACCATTCTTGAGGGTCTAATTAAAACCCTTCACTCCTCATTTGCCTGAGGGTGGTAGAAAGCAGTCTTTATGTGCTTGATGTCTGCTGAAGTGAACTGTGGTCTATTGTCTGTTGTGATCACATCTGCCATGCCCCAGCGAGCAAAAAGGGAGGAGAGGAAATTGGTGACTACGTCGGTGGTGACTGAGCTGGTGGGTAACACGTCGGGCCATTTTGAATGGAGATCGTAAACTACTAGTAAGAAACATTGATGCAGGAGGTCGCTGTGCATCTCACCGCAAATGTCCAATTGGATGGCTTTCCATGGGGCTGATGGCCAGGCCAGATACTGCAGGGACAGGGTTGGTGGCACCCCTGTCTTACCACTAGCCAGGCAGGCAATGCAATCTTTCACCATAATCTCCACATCCTTGTTCATGCCTGGCCACCACACCATGCCCCTAAAGCACTGTTTGACCCTGACGATGCCGAGGTGGCCCTCGTGCACCATGGTCAGGATGCGGCCTGTTAGTGCCTCCGGGATCACCATGCAGAGCTCCTTTGCCACACAGATGTCGTTCCAGCATGATAAATCATCTCTATTTCTGTGGAAGCTCTTCCACAGGATAACCAAACAATCCAGAACACTTATTGACATGGTATTTACTAATAAACCAGAACGAATAACCAGAACCTATAATCTTGTAACTGGTCTCTCAGATCATAACATGGTTCTTGCTGTCAGGAAACTTACTAAAAAGCGACTACAGTATTTTGGGGGAGTCGATATTGACAAATCAAATTTTATTATCCCCAAATCAAAAAATGAGGAGTTTGAACATTACTTAGAGAATCAAAATTGGGAGCAGCTCATGGCAACATGTGAAGTAGATGATTGTTGTAATTTTATAACTGCAACAATCACAAAGTCTATAGAAAAATTTTCAAAGCAAATTAAAAGTAGACAACAGAAGATTAGCCTACCATGGTTAAATAATGAAATAAGAAAACTTATGAAGAGGCGAGACTATGCACTGAAAACATCACTAACCTCCAAACTACAAAATGATCACCTTGTGTACAAAAGTTTAAGAAATAAAGTGGTACATGAGCTGCGAAAATCAAAAATATCTTATTACAATAAACTGATAGATCATGCAAAGGGTAACAACAGTTCCCTATGGAGGCATTTAAATAACTTAACTAATAAAAAAAACGATCAGAAGGGGGTAAAGGAACTTAGAATCAATGGCAAGACCGTCAGTGACAAGGCTACTTTGGCAAATGAATTTAATTCACACTTTGTGGGCTCTGTGGAAGACTTAACAAAAATTTTTGTGCTGCCAAATGTGCTCAACAACACAAATTCCATACTTCCAACAGATACTTTTCACATCGATGAGGTAAATGAGAAGTTAATTGCTGGTATTGTTAAAACACTGTCAAACTCAAAAACTAATGATATCTACAATATGAGCACCTCCTTTCTCAAAATGCACAGCAAAATATTAATCAAACCACTGACTCATCTCATTAATCTCTCCATTAGGTCTAGTACATTTCCATCTGGCTGGAAAAAAGCTGTCGTCATACCAGTTCATAAATCAGGCAGTAAAGACGATATATGCAATTACCGCCCAATCTCTATCTTACCAGTCCTATCTAAGGTTCTTGAAAAAGTTGTAGCTACACAGCTGATAGACTACTTACAAGACAGTCAACTTCTTCATCCACATCAATTTGGTTTTAGACCAGGATACTCAACAGAAACAGCAAATTGTTGCCTTATTGAAAACGTCAAACAGTCCTTGGACAGGGGTAATGTGGTAGGAGCTGTTTTTCTAGATCTCAAAAAGGCTTTCGATACTGTAAACCACAGTTTGCTTTTATCCAAAATGGTATCTTTTAACTTCTCCCCAAATACATTAGAATGGTTTGCATCTTATCTCCAGAATAGTGAACAGTGTGTAAAAGTTCACCAGGATAAATCCTCATTTTTAAACAACCGCATGGGTATCCCACAAGGGTCCATTCTTGGTCCTTTACTTTTCAGCATTTT
This sequence comes from Pholidichthys leucotaenia, assembly GCA_020510985.1. Classification (NCBI taxonomy): domain Eukaryota; kingdom Metazoa; phylum Chordata; class Actinopteri; order Cichliformes; family Pholidichthyidae; genus Pholidichthys; species Pholidichthys leucotaenia. The sequence continues at coordinate 191,144,228 of CM035843.1, read as the reverse complement.
TATTAATGACTTGCCGTTACACTGCTCAGCTGCAACATGCCAACTTTATGCAGATGATGCAGTTATTTACACAGCTGCCAAGACTCCAGCACAGGCTGCAGATGTACTGTCTACAAGTATGGTTTATGTCCAAGAGTGGCTCCTCAAGAACCATCTATTGCTGAACCTTCAGAAAACAGTCTCAATGTGCTTTTCAATCAAAAAATGTAACCTGCAACATTTTAAAGTTAATATACATGATCATGACATCAGTTTAGCTACAGAATTCAAATACCTTGGCATTGTACTAGATCCTCAACTCAAATTTAATCTTCATATAAAGAAAATTTCAAAAACAGTAAAAAAAAATCTGAACTGCTTTAAATTAATTAGATATTACATACCTTACGAAGCAGCTGCACTGTATATGCATTCTATGGTTTTTTCTCATATATCATACTGTTTGACAGTCTGGGCTCAAGCAGCCCCTTCCACAATAAGACATATAGGTTCATTATATAATCAAACCCTAAAAATCTTGGACAAAAAGCCCATTAGGTGGCATCACTGTAATGTTTTAAAAAAATACAACCTATTGAGTTTTGAGAGCTTCATTGACCTCTGTCTTCTGAAATTAACGTTCAAATGTTTCCATAAATCAGCACCCGAGCCACTTGCTGGTTTCGTCCAAAGACAGGACAGCAGCAGAGCCACCAGGAGTTCTGTTAACAATAACTGTAAAATATTCCACCGCAGAACCACGTTTGGACAAACAGCTTTCTCTATAAAGGGCAGTCACATCTGGAACACAATGCCAAATGAAATTAAAATAATAACGGACTTTAAAACATTCACTAAAAATGTTAAAAACTGGCTGAAAAATAAACAAGAATGTACTCATGTATGAATTATTTGTCTGCAAAGTGAGAGTGAATGAAGGGAAGGAATAAATGTGTTTGTTTATAGTGAGTGACGGAGGGAGGAAGGCCTGAAATAGGCAAATGTGAGTTATGTTATATGTGTTAAATGTGAGTCAGGCTGTTATATTTGTGTATTTATAATATTTATAATATTTATAATTGTGTATTTATAATTTTTCTGCATTGATGTATGTGGTTATTGTGTATATTTTTTATCTTGATTCTTTTTTCTAAAGCCCATCCAGGGACAAGAGTTGCAAATTAGCTAATAGCTATACACTCTATGTGCAACACATCAGATTGATTGTCTTTGATTAATTGTCTATGTTTATTGCACTGTCCCTGTCAAATAAACTAATCTACTTCTACTACTACCACTATGTTGGATTGCCAGCCCTTGTGAATGAAGGTGCAGAGCTGGGCCAGTACTGGATCCTGCTCAGATGCGGCCTGGAGCTCTTGCAAGGAAATGGCGGTCTGAAGTGGGACATGCAGCATGTTGATCTATTCTGGCTCTAAGGGGTCCTGGTTGATGCTCAGTGTGGGGTTAGGTGTTGCACGGGACAATAGGTCTGTCACTACATTTTCTCTACCCAGCATGAGCCGGGTGGTGAAGTTATATGCTTGTAGCTTTTCCGTCCACCTGTAGATACACAGAGGTTAGTTCCCTGAACTCGATGTTTCCAGTGTCGCCCATACAGGGACATGTGGCAGCACTTGCATGGCCAGACGCACGCTAGTGGCTCCCTCTCCCACACTGAGTACCTCTGCTCGGCTGGAGTAAGTGACCTGGAAATGTCATTAGGTGCCCGGTCCCCCCTTGCAGCTGGGATAGCATGGCTCCCACTGCCATATTGAATGCATCAAAGGTCACAAATGTGGAGCTCTGTTGGTCACAATGGACAAGCACTGCTGGGGAAGTGAGCTATGTTTTCAGTCAGCAGATGGTGGGGTCCACTCCCATGGTGCATTCTGCTTCAGGAGGGCGTGTAGTGGCTGTATCGTCTCTGAGTAGTGGGGAATGAAGTTCACCATGCCCAGAAATGATGATAGCTGTGTGGGGCACTATGGTTCAGGTAGGTGCAGTACTGCTTCGAAGTTTGAATGAAGGGGGCTCAGGCCCTCGTCAGACAGGTGGCTCTCCATGAACTCGATGGTCGATGCTTCAAAGATTCACTTTTTCCTGTTGAATGTGAGGCCGTGTTTTGTCAGTACCTCCATTACCTTAGCGAGGCGGGTGTCATGGGACACTGATGTCACGCTGTGTACCAAAATGTCATCCAGATACACCACCACCCCTGGAAGACCGAAGAACAGTGTAGCCATTATTTTCTGAAAACAGCTCAGGGTGGAACTGAGGCTGAAAGGCATACGGGTGTACCCGAACACTTCCATGTGGGTGATGAAGGCCATTAAGTTCCGGGTGTCTGGGTGAAGGGGAACCTGCAGGTAGCCTTGGAGGAGGTCCAGTTTGGGACAAAAAAAGCTTTGGAGCCATGGAACACCGCTCTCAGTTCCCCCATCATGGGCAGGAGATATTTGTTGGGAATCACCACCTTGTTCACCATAATTCTGAGGTCAATGCATGGTCGTAGGCCACCCGACTTCTTCTTTTCCACCACCAAATTGGAGATCCAAGGGGGTGCGTTGACCCGCTCAATGATACTGGCATATAAAAGCTTCTGTAGTTCCACCGTGATGTTGTCCTGCAGTGCAAGGGATAGTTGGCAGAGAGGCTGAATTTTCGGGGATACCATTCGATCAATGAGCGGTCGGTGGTGGAAAGAGGTGAGGCAGCCCAATCCCGCAAAGAGCTCCGGCCAACGGTACTGTCAGGATGAGGAGACTGGAAGAGCAGTAAAGCCCTTTGGGTCAGTGATGGAGAAACCGAGCTCGCTGATCAGATCGATGCCCACCAGGTTGGCCCCCTGACATGTCACTTGGAAGGTGAACAATGGAATGGCTTTAGACCCACAACATACAGAAAAGGCGACCTTCCCTACCATGCCAATCTTCACGTGCCCGTATCCGAATAAATCCTCCGCATTAGTTGTGATGGTCTTCTGACGGAACGGTTTCCTGACCGTAGGCTTGCTCAGAAGAGACCACTAGGCCACCATATCCAGCAGCAGCGGCACAACAACACCATCCAGCTCCACTGTGCACCACTCTAATGGCCAGCTTTTGGCACCAACTGAGTGAATGGCGGTTGGGCCATTTGGATGGGCCGTTGAATATGTGAAGTTTTAGCAGAAAACTCTAGCAAAGTGGTTGAGCTTCTTACAATGGTAGCATTTCTGCCCCCTGGCTGGGCAGGCGACTGATTGAGTCTGGTATCTAGATGAACCACAGTTACCACAGGGCAGACACTCACCCGTGTTGTCCCGTTTCCTACCTTTCTACTTTTGGTTGTAGCAGGTAGATGTGGGGTTGGGGCACTGGGTGGCGATGGTGACGGCCTGCGATCGTGGGGCAAGACAAGGGGCTTGTCAGTTTGGTAGCATTAGCTGCAATGATAGCTGGATGGCCGTTTCCATTTGGAACACCATCCTCACATCCTTATATAATTGCATGCCATTCTTTGCCAGCAGCAGCTGCTCCTGCAGCCATGGGCTCCTAGCGTGCTCTGCTAGTTTGTTACGTACCATCTCTTCCTCTCTGTAACCAAAGGCCCACATGCTAGCCAGGAAATGGAGCTCAGTGACATATTGGTGGACCATCTCATCCTCACGCTGATGGACTTACCTAAAAGTGACCCTCCGAGTCATAACAGAACATGTGTCAGCAAAATGTCTGTCCATCATAGCAACACAGTCTTCATATGTGTCCACAGGGACGAGAGAACAGAACACACCCTGGCACTCGTTACCAAGACTGTGGATCAGCACATCCTTTAGCCTTTTGTGGCTTGCATCGATTAAGTCAGCACTGTCAAAAAAAGTCTGGAATGACTTGTGCCAGCGGGACCAGGGAATCGTTGGCTCACCTGGTAGAGCAAGGAACGGTTCCAAAGGTTGCAATAGTCTTTTTACCCTCATCGCCATTGTTAAATCTGAAACGAGGTGCTGACAACAGATGGGAGCTGAACTCTCCTTTATTCACCACACAACTAACCATATACAAAAGGGTGGCACCGTGTGGCGCCACAGCCAGTTCACCACGTGATGACGTCACCTGCGTGCATATCAACATGTCCAAACACCACAAAACCCACACAGCACAGGGAGAACATGCAAACTCCACTCAGAAAGGTTCCCACCGCTCCCAGCCTGTAGATTCAAACCTGAAACCCTCTCGCTGTGAGGCAACAGTACCAACCACTGTACCACAGTGCTGCTCAGAGTGAGCCTGGTCCTGATCAAAAAGTCAGACAAGAAGTCTGCACAAGGGGACAGGAGAGAAGGAGCTGCAACGTCTGTCCTGCAAAGGATTGCAAAAGAGGGACAACGTGCAGCAAATGTGGGAAACACATGTGCTAGTTCCACACTCACAGTTTCCCACCACTGCTTTGAATGCAGAGACTAGTTTGAAATAAGCATTTTATTTTAATGTTTTGTGTTCTAAGTTGTAAATGTTGAATTAATATTGATAGTGAGGATTTCTATGATATGGCAATAGGGACAGTGTTTAATAGTTGCAGCAGTTAAATATGGTTAGGTTATGAATTCCAACTGTTTCAGCACATTCAGACCATTTTCAAATTCAAAAAAAAATATATATTTAAATTATTATAGTCTTTAAGTTCTATGTCTTATGTAAAACAGGACAGGTTCAGGTTACTTTATTTGTACCCGTAGGTAGATTTGTACCAAAAGCCAGTTTAGAAAGCTTGGGATCAGTCCGCCAAGGTCTTCGCCTTTGACCGCCACCTAATCCACATAGCACCGGACCCCCATGATCCCTCCTGCAGGTGGTGAACCCACTGGAGGGCGGACCCATGTAACTTCTTCGGGCTGAGCCCGGCCGGGTCCCAGGGGTGGAAACCCGGCCACCAGATGCTAGCCTTCGAGCCCCTCCCCCAGGCCTGGCTCCAGGGTGGGGCCCCGGTAACCCCATACCGGGCGGGGTACACTGAATCCTTGATATACAATTTATCATTAGAGTCTGTTGGATCGTTCTTAGTCTGGCCCTTCACCCAGGACCAGTTTGTCTTGGGAGACCCTATCAGAGGCAAATTGCCCCCGGACAACATAGCTCCTGGGATCACTGGGGCATGCAAACCCCCCCACCACGATAAGGTGACGATCCATGAGGGGTTGTCCTCTCCGGGTTGGGGACAGGCTCCTGGCCCAAGTGGAGGAGTTTAACTATCTTGGGGTCTTGTTCATGAGTGAGGGGAAAATGGAGCGAGAGATCGACAGACGGATTGGAGCAGCATCTACAGTGATGCAGACGTTGTACCGGTCTGTTGTGGTGAAGAGAGAGCTTAGTTCTAAGGCAAAGCTGTCGATTTACCAGTCAATCTACGTTCCTACTCTCACCTATGGTCACGAGCTTTGGGTAATGACCGAAAGAACGAGATCGCGGATACAAGCGGCTGAAATGAGCTTTCTCCGTAGGATTGCAGGACTCACCCTCAGAGATAGGGTGAGGAGCTCAGTCATCCGGGAGAGGCTCAGAGTAGAACCGCTGCTCCTCCACATTGAAAGGAGTCAGTTGAGGTGGTATGGGCATCTGATTAGGATGCCTCCTGGACGCCTCCCACTTGAGGTGTTTCAGGCACGTCCCACTGGGAGGAGACCCCAGGGCAGACCCAGGACTCGGTGGAGAGACTATGTCTCCCAGCTGGTCTGGGAACGCCTTGGTATCCTCTCTGAAGAGCTGGAGCAGGTGGCTGGGGAGAGGGAAGTCTGGGCTTCTCTGCTTGAACTGCTGCCTCCGCGACCCGGACCTCCGGAAAAGCGGTAGAAGATGGATGGATGGATGGAAGGTAGATTTGTTTTGCAGTCTGGTGACATCCATATTTACAAGCTACAATTACATTCAACATAAACACAAACACAGGCACACATGAAGCTGACTATAAACATGATAAAAATACTCAAGGCTCCAACAATCAGGATATAAGACAAAGAGATGAGAGAAAAAACAGAGATAAGAGAGAAGGGTCATATTAAAAAGTTAAAGACTAGTCAAGGAGGTTAAAAACTCAAAGGTCTAAAACCCAATAAAAGATTTAGAACCCAAATAAAAATCCTACAAAAATAAGTAAATATAAAATGAAATTAATAAATAGGCAACAAGGGACAAGTTATGTAACAGTACAGGTTTTTCCTTCAAAAATTATTGTTGTAAAACTTAAAAAAAAATACATTCTTCCAGCTCTCTGAAACATTTCATAAGGAGTAATAATGCATTCATTAATGTAAAATCCATTATTTAGACATTCTAAATAGAGCTGTAGTTCCAAATTTGGTATAGACACTTACTATGAAAGAATTATTGGTACGGTTCAATTTTGACCCGGACCATACTGTGAAGGCATTGAATATGAACAGGATGTAATGGGGACCACATGGGCATGCTGGCTGGGTTATGGGGAAAAGAGATGCATTTTCAAAAGCTGTCCGCTCAGGATTTTGCTCTGCAGGACTGCTCCAGACCAAGTTCCAGAGGAAGGAAAGAAGCCAGTTAAATGAGCAGAGAGCTGTTTTAGCTGCAACTCCTTGCACAGATACAAAAACAGAGATAAGTGAAGGCATTGGTGCCTTTCTTGTGCACAGAGGAAATAAAGTTGCATGAATCCTGATCTGTCCATTTATATGTGGTACTAAATAGCGTCATGAATGTCCCTTTGGGGCAGAAGGACAGATCCAAGCGCTGAATTGTGTTAGTGACATTTATTTAACAAAAGAACATCACAGCACAGTGGGCAGCACGGTGGCGGAGTGGTTACCACACGGGCTTGGAGATCAGCTTGAGTTGTCACTAGTGACTGAAAACTGGTTTAGAAGGCATCAAAACACTTATTGATAGCGCATAGAATTGAGTCGGACATCTGCTGACGGATGGGCAGTGCGGTGGCGGAGTGGTTAGCACTGCAGCAGCACAGCAACTCATCCTTGGCCGGGGGATCCTGGGTTCGATCCCAGCCCCCGACCAACAGTGATCTGTGTGGAGTTTGCATGTTCTCCCTGTGTTTGCATGGGTTTACTCCGGGATTTCTCCGGTTTCCTCCCACATGCTAAAAACATGCAAGTTAGGTTAATTGGCATCAAACTGGGAATTCTAAATTGTCCTTAGGTATGACTGTGAGAGTGAATGGTTGTCTTTCTCTCTGTGTTGGCCCTGTGATGGACTGGTGATCTGTCCAGGGTGTACCCTGCCTCTCGCCCAAAGATGATGGGATAGGCTCCAGACCCCCCGCGACCCGAAAAGGATTAAGCGGAAGAAGATGGATGGAAGAACATCACAGTCCAAAACCTGTGCTGACAAATACAAAAATGCAATCAAATGATAACTTACAAGAACGAGCCTCAGAGCAGGGAGGGCTCTGGAGAAGTAGCAACACTTCAGAGGCTGGGAAAACAGGAGTGAAAAGTAGATCATCCAATATAACTACAAAGAAACAGTGAAAAGGCAGAACTTAAATACACAGAAGGGGATGAGCTGCAGGTTTGAGTCAATGAGTGACCTGGCGACCTAATTAGACCCATTGCCCACAGCTGAGATTGCATGGAAGTAGCCTGTGGGCAGTCATGGGAGTGTCTGGGAAGAAGAGGAACAAAAAAAAAACAACCCAAAAAAGATATACAGAAATAAACAAATCAAACTAACAGACAAACAATACTTGGAAATAAAGTGATGATCTGAGCTCAGTAAAAACATGAGCTCAGACACATGACAAATAGGACATGAATATGACACAGATCAAATCTGACAGATGGGATTTTCAGTTCAGTTTGCGGGTCCAGAAGTAAAAAAAACAAAAAAAACAAATCAGATTGGAGTCACAGTCAACAGAGCTCTAATTATTTCACTTCACACATAGGAAAGTGGCTCCGATCCAGTCAGAATCCAATTTTACAACAGATTTGGAGGTTCAGACAACCATAAAAGATGAAATCTATGTCACCTTTGGGTCAAAACTAGATTTGAGTCACTTCAAGCTCTGTAGGATCTTAGCCACTGAGAACAGTCAGATTAGAATTTATGCAACATTTTACCTCTGTGCTAATGTCATCAATTAGCTCTGCTGTTAGCATCTGTGCTTGCAGCTGCTGCTTACACAGCTCTCTGTGTTGCCATCTGGCTTCCTTCCTTCTTCTGGACCTTGTGACATGCAGGCAATTAAAACTGCTGCTGTCCTCCGGAGCAAAATCGATAGCACATCTTTACTGAAAATGAATCATTTTCTCTACCAAAAAAGCAATAATGAGTGGTCAAACAAATATGTTGTTGTTGTTGTTGTTGATGATGATGTGTACCATTTCAGAGGACAGATGTCTTGACATTGGCATCAGATAAAGCTCACTTTTAATATGATCATTGTGCGAAGTGAAGCTCAATATGAGTAACTCATGCTGATAGCCTTCCATTGGGTGTCATTACCATGTTGTAACCTGGTAACTTGGACCCCAAAATAAAAACGCAGCTGTGACCACTGATTAGCCAGTGATTTACTCACTGATAATGGGCCACTAACACAGGATGTGGTCTTTGCTTGTCGAAAGCACAATTTCCCAAAATAGCAATGCACCAACTTTGCGCTCAGCCACACTCCTTGTCAAAGACACCACTCCTATGAGGTTGAAGTGCTGTGCACAGGTCATTGTCATTTGGATGATGAATATGTGAAAATGGTCAATACACCACTAAAAATCAATAAAACAACTGGCAGAAGATGCAAAGCAGGGTGAAAATTTAGATTGCATGACTCCAGAATTCTATTCATAACGTATAACGTTCATTTCTAAAATTAGCCTCTTTTGTCATCTCTTATTAGGTGATGTATTTGTGTTTTAAAACCAGACCTTTACCAGAAACTCCAACTTTATTCAAGGTTTTACACTCACATTGCATGCACTTACACCCCCCAGCCCCGAGAATCCTGGCCTACATAACACTCCTTCCCAATAGGTTCAGCCCCATTCCCAGTCTCTGACCAAGGACTGTGGGTAGTGATCAGATAAGACAAGGCAGTAACTGATTCCCTGTATAAGTGAGGCTGGCAATTAAAAATGTCTTTGTGTGCTTTGATTCATGACCAGGTGCAGGTATGCTGCTGTATATGGGTGTGACTCTGGCCATCATCACCATCCTGTTATCAGTGGCTGGGCTGATTTTCTGCAAGAAAAGACCATCAAAACCACTGGGTGAGGCAACAGGAAATGCACACAGACACATGGAACTTCCTTTTTCTTACTCTGAAGAAAACTTTTTTCTTCAGTACACTTGTTCAGTTCTGCTATGGGTAAGCACTAAAATTTAACTAGTCATGTACTTCTAGGTGCAAAATTAGTTTGTATCTTCTCAACTCATGGGTTCTGATTGTTTTTAAAAACAAAAGGACATGAAGAGTCATTTGTCACAGTCGCAGTTTTATCTGGTAGCCATGTAAACAGTTGCTACAGTAACCAGCTTCCTGTTTTCTTAACACTGATGTGAACATCCTTTCTATCACCTCACACAAAAATTGATGAGTTAATTTTAAAACTACATCGGTTAGTTATTTGTGCTGGGTAAACATTGTGACTTGTTTGGGGTATTGTCAATGCTTAGAATCTTGGGTTTCATTAGAGAGCTCAGCTTCCTGGATCAAGAAGAAAAAACTTAAATATTTTCTTTCTCATAGTGATCCAGCAACACAGTTGTGGTTGAGTTACTTTTTAACTTGGTTTTAACGCAATGGTGTTTTTCAGATCATCCCACAGAAATGGAATATGCATCCATCACCGAGGTGAGTTTGTAGAACTTTAATTAACATCAACAGTTTTTGTGAAACCAGCCAAACTTTAATGGTTTCTTTTCTCGTACAGCAGCTGAACAGGGTGTATGAAGACATCAGGGACGAGGACAGACCGAGCAGATCTCCTCCGATGGAAATCAATACGTTTTACTCTTATGCCCAGTACAGCAAACCAACCGGCGCTGAAGCCAATGATGAGTACAGCTTGGCTACTGGACCCAGTGCTCAGCAGAAAGTAAGAACCAGAACAATAAAGTACTCTCTAGGTTTGGAAATGGTAGTAATTGATAAAATGAAATGAAAGAACCAAAGGAGTTGAGCAATGTGTTTCCATTCACTGACTTGGACATAGTTACTGAATCAGAATGTGTTGAGTTTCAAAGTTCTGGGCATCCTAAACTGGAAATCTAGGACTGATGTACAAAGGAGTTTTTTTTTTGTTGCAAAAATTAATTCCTCCACTAGTCCACACATTAAAGAAAGCTGACTGTTGTCCATGTTGCTTCCTGGCAGAAATGGTGGGTTTCTGTCCTCTGGTATGCTAGCTTTCAGTGTAGAATAAATTTAAGAATGAAATTAAGAAAAAACAGGAGAAACTTAAATAGCATATAATGATTACAGTAGATCATATGAAAAATTGTGTAAATATGATGCATATAGCTATGGTAAACAATGATGAATAATGATTCCTACATAACATGGGTGAACAAATGTGTAGTTAAAGTCAGACCTTGATAACCTCCACAGAGGAGCGGGGGTGGCTGCAGGCCAGAATGATTCCCCTTCCAAGAATATGTTTTTGTAAAAGACAGATTTCTCTCCTTAATCCTTTTTTAGTTTATAGGTTGATACCAGCTGTGAAAGGAAACAGTTCAGCATGTGATATGTAAAAGACCCCAGGGACACAAAGTGGGTTCCACCAGTGAGAAAATAAGGCAGGAACCTTAAGCCACTTTTCCACTAGCACCTATTCAGCTCGACTCATTGTGACTCTACTCGCCCCGACACGGTATAGGTCATTTTTCATTGCATCTGAGTACCACCTCAAGGTGTGTGGGTTCATTACAGGAAGGCGGCTTGTTATGTTGTTGACATGCTGACGTTTTGCTGTCAGAAGCGAATACTCAAGAGACAGCAAGTGCAAAATACAAGCAAAGCAAGGAGTTAGCGTTGATGGCTAGCTAGCTAGCTAACTAGCTAGCTCATTGTCTGCATAGAGGAGACAACGGTGATATCCTTGTTTGTTCAAAGTGAGCTTGCCACCAATGGGATAAATAACGTACAAGATGCTGTAGTAAATTTTAATCAAAAGCTATTTTAAAGGATCAAATATGATACTTGTGGTTCCGTCCAGTAATTTTGGTCATGGTTCCTTCTCAAATGTGCACGAGTTTCAAGTCCCTGCTCTCTCAGTCAGTCATGGTCAGAGACATCTTGTCTCCTCCATGGCCAGTTTCAGCAGGGTAGTGACGCACAGTCGTTGCTTTGTGCAACTGAGTGGGCTGCAGTTTGGCAGTCAACAAAGTTTTAACATCACAGATTCGTGCAATTTATTACAATCATGTACAAGCAAATCTACCTGGATATAATTTAATGAAATAAAATTCTAGTATATCAAGATTTTGTAGTTGTCCCGAGGGTGGGTCTGTCCTGTGCTCGAGTCACTTATTATTTTCCACATTTTCTGTCTTATTAGGGGGATTATTTGTGCTTTAATTTTGACAGTGCCGCGGCATGACTTCTTACTGTCAAACCTGCTCGTGGCCTGTCACAGCTGTGTGTATTTATTAATTTCTTTAACTCCACACCTTTTTGTAGTTTGAGTTCTGTGTTCTATTTAAGATCGTGAGCGGGATTCATTCCTCGCTGTGACCTTGCCCTACTGAGGCTGGAATCCCTAACCCTGGTTCTAGCCCTTTCCTCAGCGTAAGGTTTCACCCTTGCTATATTTATATGTAAGTGACTGTGTTGATTCTTTGTTTGTTCAGTTATTTCACCCTTCAAGGTCATGTGTTTAATTGTTGTGTTTTGCCCCTCGTGGCACGTTCTTTTGTTCGTTTTCATTAATAAATTAGCAAACTCACTGCTGGCGTTTGGTGCCTCATTTATGCCCTGCAAGGGGCAAACATAACAGTAGGTCGCAGCCAGAAAGGTACCAGCGGTAGTGAGTTTGCGTTTTTTTTTTTTTTTGCTCTATTTTTTCTCTTTTTTGGTGCCTGCATTTTGTTGGATATGGCGTCATATTGCAGGTGGTATCCTATGACCCTCGGTTTTGAGCTTTGCCAGGCTCTTATGGAAATAGATGACCTCCTTGCCAGAGCTCACAGTTATTCCACACCCAAAGACGCCCTGTGGTACCTGGACTTCACGGAGGCAGCTGTGAAGCGTCATCCTCACCTTTCTGAGCATGCTGAGGGAAGGGAGAGGATATCTCTGTTATCGGCGCTTCAGCGAAAGAACTGTGAGTTGGAGAACTCGATCAGGAAGCCTAGATCAGGGCTGACAGGGAAGCACTGCCGGGCCTCTGTTCCATCTGCTCCTCGTCAGGTTCCTGCTATGGCTCAAGCTCCCAGATCTCCATCGCCCAAAAGCCGTCTCCCAGCGCATCATAGGAGGAGGGCAGCTGGGGCTCCCAGTGAAGATGAACAGTGGGCAGCTGAATTCATCAGGAGCCATATGGCTGAAGCTCACTGTTCCTGCATCCCGGATAAGGTTTTTAAGAGTGTGGTGGCAGCTGTCAGGATTTCAGAGGCACATCCCGACCTGAACAAGTATCCTGAGTTTGCTGAGCTGCTGGCCAGTGTTTCCGCCCATCAGCGACGTTTTCCAGATTTGACGTTTGGGTCGTCTCCAGCCCGAAGACGCCGCCGCCTGGCACTGAACCCTTCTCCTCCCCATAACACTGCTGTTCAGAAGCTGAGGGAGGAGAAACACCGGGTCGATATACCACGAGGTTCCCATTATTATCCTGACATGAGCCGCCAGAGAAATTCATCCGTCTCCCAGCCAGCTGTTTTTTCTCCACCTTCTCAGAGAGGTTATGACTGCAGCTTCAGCCTCCGGGTCACCTTCGTCAGCTGTTTTGCCAGCTTCTCTACCTTGGATCATCTCAACTGTTTCCTCCTCCTCTATGTCACTTTCTTCAGCTGCTGTGAGCCCTGTTGTTTCTTCTCCGGCTCCTCCCATCACCAATCCTGCAGGAGCAGCTCCTCACTGTGGAGTCCACTATCACCGCTGCTACGGGAAAGAAAGAAACTGAGCCTGCTGCAGCAGTCACCACCATACCACAGGAAGACAGGCAAGTGTTTTTTTTTTCATTCTTTAACTCTATATGATGAATTACCTTGTCTGATTTCTGGGGTTGAGGCTCAGTCTATGCAGTCTACTGAGTTCTCACCACCTGCTGCAGCCACCAAAATTTTACCAGCGTCCTCTGTGTCTCCTCCTTTATTCCCCGAGTGTCCGCCGGTTCCAAGACCTAGCCGCCGGACAGAGGAGGAGCCTGCGGGTCTGGAAAGCCTTCTTCCAGCTCCGCAGCCATGTTATGGACAGAGGAGGAGGGCTGTCTACTACCTGGAGCTTGAGCCGACGATGACGCGTCCCCGGGTTTCATCTATGCAGAGCCTAGTTCTAGCTGGTAGTGGGTCTCCTGTCACCACGCCTAGCAAGTCATCTGTGTGGGTGACTATGTCAGGGGGTCCTAAGACTGCTGAGACCATCACGCCTGCTGTTGGGGCTGCCGCAGTAGAGTTGGAGTTGGACCTCCAGGAGGCCGGGCCAGTGAGATCATCATCTGGATCGACAGAGTCCTGGACAGCAGTGGAACTTGAGCTCAGGCAAGTACTCTCCTTTGTTTTCATTATTTCTGTATTGGAAAGATCTTGTCTGGTTCTTGGAAGGGGGAGCCGGGTGCTGCCGTCAGCAGCTTCTGAGCTCGCTTCGCCGGGTTCCACTGCTGCCGGTGACCCTGACCCTGTCCCTGTTCCTCTTGTTTTTAAGTCTTCTCTCAGGGTCACCGGGGAACATCTATCTACACCAGAGATCTCCGTGGGTTCCAGTCTGCTGCCTGTGGTCTTCGTGGGTCCAGCTCCTCTGACCGAGGGTGCAGCTATGCCTTAGCCCGGGGCCACCGGGGGTACAGCTACGCCTTAGCCTGGTGCCACCGGGGGTGCAGCTACGCCTCAGCCCGGGGCCACCGAGGGTGCAGCTACTGAGCCTTAGTCTGGGGTCACCGTGGATGCTACGTTGGCCCAGCCGGGGTCCACCGTGGGTGCTACTGAGCTCCGGCCTGCGGTCCACATGGGTGCTGCAGATTCACCGCTGCTAGACGCCGTCGGGGCTCCTCTACTCTCTTCACCACCAGACGCCATTGGGGTTCCCTTGCTCCAGTCCGGCTTCCTGCCACTGAGCCTCCCGCTGGGAAAGCCACCTCCCGGTTCACCCCTCCGGTCCTGGTGGCTCAAGGATGCTGGCCAACCGCCCGAGCCTTTTGGATTACTAAGGTGGTTTTGGGACTGTGGTAAGCCACCGGATGATCTCTTTCTTTCTCACTGGGGCCTCTGGAGACCTGGTAGACCGCCCAATCTTTTCTCCCCGCTAGTAGCAGAATATTGTGCGCCTGTCTGGTCCAGGTCATCCTACACACGCCACGTAGACACCCAGCTCAATACAACCACAAGAACCATAACTGGGACAATCCGCTCAACACCACTCCCCTGGCTCCCTGTACTGTCAAACATAGTCCCCCCACACATCCGGCAAGCAGCGCTAACTCAAAGGATGCTTCAAAAAGCCAAAGATTCTCCTCACTTACCAATCTATGCAGATATCTACACCCCACCCACTGCCCGACTTCCGTCCAGACGGCCGATTTGGAAAAACCCTCCCCCAGCTGACTTCACCATCCAGACAGCTTGGCAAGAAGAATGGGAGACCAAGGAGGTCCCAAACAAACACCTGGTGACAAACCCCAACCAACAGGTCCCGGGCACCAACCTCCCAAGGAGACAGTGGTCTACACTCAATCGCTTCAGGACTGGACATGGCCCCTGCTTGGCCAGCCTTCACAGATGGGGCAGTAGCCCTAGCCCACTGTGCGCATGTGGAGAGGAGCAAACAATGGAACACATCATAGAGGCCTGCCCACTCCAAAGACTGGAAGGAGGATTACACACCCTCCATAGAGCAAACCAGGAGGCAACTGCTTGGCTTGAGGACTTTGCATTTGCTAAATAAATAAATAAAACCCCGATAGTCGGGTGGGGCCAGGACTTTAGAAGGCCACTTGAATTGTCTTTGTTTATTATGTATGCTCTTGTTTTCTTTGTGTCCTGCTCCTTGGTATGTGGTTTGGGTTTTGAGTTGTTTCCATGTTTGTGTCTCTCCTTCCATGCCTGGATTCTCCCTCCGCCCTCCCAAGGCTGGTTTTGGTAGTTTTCTGGTTGGGAATGGGGGAGTGTTCCTTTTGTCTCCCTTGATGTTTCGGTGGGATGCCTGGAATCCATCCCTTAAAGGGGGGGCACTGTAGTGATCCCGAGCGGGGGTCTGTCCCGTGCTCAAGTCACTTATTATTTTTCACATTTTCTGTCTTTATATTCTGTCTTATTAGGGGGATTATTTGTGCTTTTATTTTGACAGCGCCATGGCAGGACTTGCTGCTGTCAAACCTGCTCATGGCCTGTCACTGCTGTGTGTATTTATTAATTGCTTTAACTCCACACCTTTTTGTAGTTTGAGTTCTGTGTTCTATTTAAGATCACGAGTGGGGTTCATTCCTCGCTGCGACCTTGTCCTACTGAGGCTGGATATCCCTAACCCTGATTCCAGCCCTCTCCTCAGCAAAAGGTTTCACCATCGTTATTTATATATACAGTATAAGTAACTGTTGATTCTTTGTTTGTTCAGTTATTTCACCCTTCGAGATCATGTGTTTAATTGTTGTGTTTTGCCCCTTGTGGCACATTCTTTTGTTCATTTTCATTAATAAATTAGCAAACTCACTGCTGGCGTTTGGTGCCTCATTTATGCACTGCAAGGGGCAAACATAACAGATTTATTCAACGTGTTCTGAAGTTACTTGACTGGTAACTTGCCTGTTCGTCAGGTACCCTTCAGCTGCCGGTCTCCAGAGGTACCTGTGGATCATGCCGTCAATCAAGGCCATTTCCAAGTACAGTTTATGCAGTATACATCCGTGCAGATTTTGTGCCCTTTATCAACTTGGATCTTGACCCACTGAGCATGTTTACTCGTCCATGGTAAACACGTTACTCTTCTGCGGTAAAGCCGGAATCAACAAGTGTACGTCACTTCCGGCCGGCAATGGCTGCTCACCATTGGCTTTGACCGAGCAGTTTTCATGGGATAAAATTATTCAGTATACTGACTCTAGGGGGTTATTTTTTTTATAGAATAGACACATTTTTGGTTCATAAGTAATACCTAAAGCAGGATTAATGTTGTTATAATGACAAATATAGGTTTCCCTTAAAATCACAAAACACTCACCATCTTCCCTGTGAGCAGCCATTAGCTCAGAGACCTTCTGGTATGCTTTTTCATTTCGGGTTGCTCCGTCGATGGGGCTGCAAAGTTCATATGCTGAAAAAGTTCATAGTGGTCAAATTTGACAAAATGTGGCTTAGTTTTCAACTGCAGGGATCCAAGTGCTGCAACACTGATGGGAGAATTGTGTTGACCGATGGGGAGACTGTTGAAAAATAAAGTGTGTGGTCAAATTTGACCACTATGAACTTTTCAGCCTATAACAATACTACTACTACTACTACTACTAATAATAATAATAATGATAGTGCAGCACAAACTGAGAGAGATGCTGAGGAGGTATAAAGACAATTACAGGAGGAAGTTGGAGGATAAACTCAGCTAAAATAATGCTAAGGCTGTCTGAACAAGAATGAAACAAATCACTGGGTGTAAGGGGAGAAACAGACAAACATCGGGGAGCCTTGAGAGAACTAATGAGCTGAATCTGTTTTTTAATAGGTCACCCCCACAACACAACCAGGCTCCCCCATGCCCCCACCCTCCTGTGCATCGCCTCTCTCCATCTCCCCTCTCATGCCCCTCCCCCTCCTCTGGGGACACCAGCCCCCCACACACACACACACATTACACATTACTGTGACTACAGACCAGGTTAAGAAACAGTTGGAAAGTCTCCTGGTGGCATCTCCGCCAGGACCCTGAGGACCTGTCCCAACCAGCTAGCTCTGGTACTGAAACACCTGTACAACCTGAGTCTGGAGAGAGTACCGGTGCTGTGGAAGATGTCCTTCCTGGTTCCTGTCCCCAAGAAGTCGTCTCCATCTGACCCGAATGACTATCGACCAGTTGCCCTCACATCCCATGTGATGAAGATCCTTGAGAGACTGGTCTTAGCCCACCTGAGGCCACAGGTGAAGACATGGCTGGACCCTCTGCAGTTTGCAGCCCCATTTAGGAGTTGAAGACACTGTCATCTACCTGCTGCAATGAGCCCATCTGCACTTGGATGGCGGAGGAGACACTGTGAGAATCACATTCTTTGATTTCTCCAGTGCCTTTAACCCCTTAACGCCCGAATTTATTTCCAATTATGAAAAAAAAAAAATCACTTGTGTTTTTGCTTTCAAGTAGATGCTAAATTAAGTTGAGAAAGTTAATTTGACTATAGCACATAAAATAGATATAATTTTAGGTATGATGCAAATTAGCGACAACAGGCATCTATGGTAAAAAAGGTTAAAAAAAAGCACCTGTTCCCATCTCAAGTATGAAGAGTCTTTTATTTATGCAACAAAGTTATTTTCAGTATTTTCAACTCCCATGACTGCCAAACTATAACCCTAACCCTAACCCTAACCCTAACCCTAGCAATCAGGAAATGGATGATGCTCCGTCTCTGACCGTTCCTACGAGAAACTAATGCTTGCAAAAGGTTCCTAGGTATGTGTTGGAAGTGCTCCAACCAGAAGTGGAGGAATACAGACAGTATTTTGGTTGCATTTGGAGCGGAAGCGGTTTGATGCGAATTCGCGTCAACAGGCGTCAAGGGGTTAACACCATCCAGGTACTGCTGCTGGGTGAGAAGCTGCGAGTGATGGGGGTCGACAGCAATGTGATCTCCTGGATTACTGACTACCTGACAGGCAGGCCACTGTTTGTCTGGCTGAACAGTATCTTGTCTGACATGGTGGTTAGTGATACGGGAGCTCCACAGGGGACTGTGGAATTCTAGTGCCTGAGTGTCTTTGAGCAGATACTTCACCATATACTGTACACAGCCACTGTTCTGAGAATATTGTCTCGCAATAAAACCATCTCAAGAAATTACATTCCAGCAGCAATGAGCTTCTTATCTTCCACATCTTTTATCTCAGTTACTGTTCTGTTTCCTCATCACTCACAGGTGTTGTAGAGGTCTCTCTACCCAGAACCTGTCTGCACTGAACTTTGATTTCTGCTCAATGGCTGAACAACAGGTGTCTGGTTCTTCAGACAATCTTGCAAGGTTCCTGAGGTCCATGATCTATGGAAATCTATGGAGTGGTCCTGTGCTGAAGTCTTCCAACTGTAGCTTCATCCATCTTTTATCCAGCTCTGCCATTAACATTTGCTCGTTTCCTTCATTTACCACTCTAGCTCCACACACCGACATGTTTGCCTTTATCTAGTGTTGTAGTCAAGACCACACCAAGACCAGGCTGTGTCCAGAGTGAAATGAGACCAAGAACAAGACCAAGACTTTAAGGTGCTGAGACCTTGTGAAAATCAGGGCATCCTCCACACACTGTGGTGTTGATCTTTGCTTGTCTTTGTCTTGTTATTGACTGCATCCGGACCACTTCAGTTCTTGGTCTTGGTAAACTCCGACCTCAGTTAGGGCGTGTTGTGGTCTTGACGACAATGCAACCAGGTTTTGTGTCAGTTCCTGTCTCCAGAACCTTTCTATCACTTTCATAAGCTTCCTATTGCCCTTCTCCTGCTGGCCTCCATCACTGACCAACACACTCTCTGTCAGTACCAGTGCCTTGATCGCTGAGCAACCATTATAGGCCCTTTTCCACTAGTCCCGCTTAGCCCAACACGGGACAGCTCAGCACGCTTTGTTGCTCTTTCCACTAGCCCCAACACGGTTTAACACGGTTTATTTTCGTGCCTGCTCGAGGGCAGGGTACAACCGTGCTGAGTCGTGCCGTGATGTGACGTCAACAGCCTGTTCGCCGCTGATTGGTCAGGTCGTAACGTCACGTAAGTGACCATCTTCTGATGAATCTACACGACCGCCATTTGCAATATTTCATGGACTAACTCGGTCACGGAGTTAGTCCGTTGTAGGTTTAGGTTAGCCTTGTAGGTTTTGCAGAACTCTACACCGTGGTCCAACGAAGACGTGCAGAGTTTTCTCTGCTTGGTGGCAGATCCACAGTGAGAGGAGCGACCCGCACCGATACAGATGGCAGCCCAGCATAGAACTGGACTACGGACAAGCTGAAGATGAACATGAGAGAACCATCGATGGTGAGTGATTTGTAATAATGTGCATCTATTCGCTTATTTATCCTGTTGGTGGTAAGCTCACTTTTTTTGAGCCATACAGCGCCATTTTGTGCTGGCTAACGAGTTTTAGCTAGTAGCTAGCTTGCTAGCTAGTAGCCAACTCTGCTGATTCGCGCTTGTTTTCTCCTAAGTATTTGCTTGTGAGAGCAAAACGATGAAATATGTTAATCCTGGTTAAAGTCCTGGTTTGTGTATGTGCTGCACTTTGGTGCTGCACATTAAATTGTGTGCAATTTAATGCTAGAATGTGTTTCCACATGCCAGGGGTTAGCTTCCCTCAGTGTTTATATTGTGGATACTGGTGAAATGGACCACAGGATCCAAAATCTCGTCATATTAAAATTGCTTTTTCAAACCAGTGATTTATAAAGTCATTCATATTATTTTCTAAAGCGTCAGAATAGACCCACACACCTATTCTGTGGATCCTGCAGTGCTTGTCAGGGAAGCGAAGCATTTTTGTCACATCCCACCATTGACTTTCACAGGTCTATTTCCCTAATACAGGTACATCTCCAAAAATTAGAATGTCATGAAAAACTTCAATATTTTTTGTCACTCATTTCAGAAAGAGAAATCCGTATATTATATAGATTCATTACACAGACACTGATATATTTCAAGTGTTTATTTATTTTAATTTTGATGATTACGGCTTACAGCCCCTGAAAACCCCAAATTCAATTTGGCAAAAAATTAGAATATTACATAAAATTAACTTTAAAAAATAGTTTTTAAATATAAATGTTGGACGCTGAGGTGTTGGTTAATATGGGCTGTAGCCGTAATCATCAATATTAAAATAAACACTTTCAATATATCACTGTCCCTGTAATGAATCTATATATGGGTTTCACTTTCTGAAATGAGTGACAAAAATATTGAATTTTTTCATGATATTTTAATTTTTGAGATGTGCCTGTATTAAGTGTTGAACTTGCTTGAACCTAACCACCATCCATTTCTGTCATTCCTCTAGGCAAGAGGAAAGCAGCTGCCCACAACGGACCTCGCCACTGTGGAATGTACTGAAATCCTTTGCTTTTATAGGTAAAGTGTCAAAACCAAAGTAGCACAATTTCCACTTAATATAAAAGGGACTGAACTGAGATTTATTTGATTGTGTGAATATGGCACATCAACTGTAAAATAAACCGCTTGTTAATGTATTTATTTTTTTGTCAGATCACTTGTGTGATCCTTTGTGAGTTATGTTCATAACTATGTTTTGGCGAATGTGAGATGTTCAGTCGTCAATATAATTTACTTTATATGTGTAGTTTATAGTCTATCATCAATAAACTCATGCAATAACAGGACACATTACAAATATTTGAGACCCATTGTAGTGCTTCCTTTTACATTTTAGCAATGCTAGTACAAAACACCGCCCACACATGAAGCCAGGGCAAGAAGAGACACTTTTACAGACAAGACAAACTTTTATTGATAAAAACTTCATATTTTGACTGAGCGACTCCATACTCGGTGATGCACACCTTCAGTTAAAGTACTAGATTCCATTCAAGTGAATGTATTAATTCATTGTGATTGCTGAGGCCACAGTAAAAACAGATGATTTTAAATGTAACCCAGTCCTTGTAAAATCTACTGAAGTGCAGCTACATGAAAATTGTGGTTAAATACAACAACGAAGTACTTTATTGTCACATTCAAATTGTAATCCCTCCTGTTTTGTTTTTCTTTTGAATTCTTGGATGGAATATGGTGGGCAATATACGCTGAAGCTTCAGCCATCACCCATTTCAGATAACCTATGTGGAACTGTATAATCAGAGGAGTTATTGTTTAATTTGTCCTTGTTAGATTTTCCCCCTTTGTTATATTATTCTATTTTCTTTTAACCTTTACTTTTAATCAATCCGAAATAAAGATTCATTCATTAATTCACATTCCACCACTGGCTTTTAGCAACAATTGTATTTCCCAAATATGTTTTAAACTTGCTTTAATTAACTGCCACCCATTTGTCTTTTGCCTAGGCAAGAGGGAAACTGTCCACCCCAACTGGACCTTGCCTCACTATTTACAGAGATGCAGGCTGAAGATCTGCTGAACCAGCACCAGTACGAGGGGCCAATCCAGTTGCTTCTCAGTGAGGCAGCGTGGCTGGCGTGTGTGACCCATTCCAGTTTTTTTTTTTTTTTTACAGTTTGAATTTTGCACATTCTGAATAATCTGGAACTTGCTGCTGATTGTAATAAACAATTTAGTGACTTATGTGTTTGCATAATGATTTTCTATTTTGTCTGTTAAGACACTGGTGGGAAAAGCGTCAACTGTACAAAGGATTTATCGGTGACCTTGAAAATAATGGCTCATTTTTAAGAAAAAAGTAACTAAAACAATTATTTTATTAACTGAAGACTGTATTGTTGGATGTGCCACCGCAGAAGACCCTGCATACTTTAGTGACAGTACCAGTATATGGAGGAATTCTGGGTCATATTAGCATCTGCTCTTCATCATAATGGGTTTGGGCAGGGGTGTCTAATCATGTGCCATGGAGGGCCAAGACCCTGCAGGCTTTACCTCCAACCAGTGTCTTCAACAGCAGATTCCACTGAACTTCTTCCACTGACTGATCAGTGAGAACACCTGCTGAAGAGACTGGGTAGAAGAGAGAACCTGCAGGGTCTTGGCCCCCCATGACACATGATTGGAAGCCCCCGGATTAGGTTTAATGGGATTTAACATTTTAACACAAACTGCTTTATGGTTCATAATTCTGTTGACAGACTTACACCAAACCAAAAGTGATTTCTCAAACTGCTGGATTGTTCTTAGACAGCTTTTCCAATCTTTCAGTATTTAATTTATGCCACATGCTGGAAACCTTCACATATAAAAAAAGAGACATCTGCAAAAACTTCAGAGGTTTATTGTCAGTGCAATTCCCAGTGCAATACTACATGAATGCATGTCTAGTACATTGTTGATGCAGAGAATATATATTTCTACAGTACATGTATCTAGTAAATCAAGTATTTTCCATGTAACCTTGTGACTGCATTATTTTAATTGCTTTTAATCCTAGATCAAGTTTGTTTTGGCCTAAAATGCATCATAACTGTCAAATATATCTTATTATACCTAACTCAGTACTGTTTACTTTTTGAATATATATTTTGTGGCTAATATAGTTATTAACCTGGCGATCAAGTTGTGTCAGCTGATCATTTTTTTCTATGACACCACCTCACACTCAGTGCTGCAGAAGCAGGTACGTCCATGATGTCTCAACAGTCTCTCCATGATTTTCACGCAGATAAGAGCAATTTTTTGCACAGGAAATAAACGTTTCTACAGACATTCTTAAGCTCTACAACCACTGATTGTTTGTGAAGCTGTGTTGACATCAGTGACAGGCTGGTGACATCAGTGAGAGGCTGTGCTGAACGCCCAGACCGACTGTTTGAAGCGGTAATTTCCCCACAGCAGAGCCATCTGAAACACACACAGAATACATATTTTAGTACCTAACAGCGATAACTTGCAGACATTAAAGTGTAGTACAACGTACTTATAGCAAACTAGCATTAGCAACATTAGCTTACCGTCATATATGACCTAGTTTGTATCCTCACGTCTTTGGCTCTCCCAGAAGCTGCAGAACTATTCCAGAGTGTTTCATCTCGCTGCCTGTACCCTTGTCTGGCGGTCCTTTTTGGCATTTACGGTGAAAAAAGCCACAGACCGAGGAGTCGCCTTGTACAGCCGCCATGATGCATGTTATGTTTTGCTTGGGTCGCGTGTTTTACGTCACGGGAGTGTGGCGCCGCCTCGCTGTTATAGAAATCCCACCCACCCCAGCTTAACACGGTTGTAATGGAGACAAAAGCGAGCCGAACCCCGTCGAAGTGAATCAAGATGTGGCGAGGTGTGCTGGGCTAGTGGAAAAGTGCCTTATGTGTGGTCCCACTAGACTCACCCTTCAGTCCTGCCTCTGGATGACTGTTCACATAAATTGTAATTTAGGACACAGTTGGACCTATTTTGTACATGATTTAAAAATAAAAAAGGATTTGGTAAAAATGAGAAAAGTCTGTGATGTAAATTCTTGATGTCATGTAATTTAATTTCTAGATCTTTACCTGATTTTTTTTTCTTTTTTTTTTTCAGGCTGAAGATGACTCAAACAAACTCCACTACTCTAAGGTGATCTTTCCTCGGAGGATGTCCAGCTCTTCCAACACCCTCTATGGTAACATCAGTGAAGCTGTGTATGCTGAGCCTTTGGTAGATGGGAACTCTGACACCAACCACGCCAGCGATGTTACAGTGTACTCTACTGTCACTTCTGCTTAGCTTCTGTTAAAGCTATTTTAATGTCTCAAAAGCAGCTGTTTTATTAAATGTGTAAATAAAAACTGCACCTGTGCAATTTGAGGAAATGGTGGAGAGGTTTTGTAGACTGAAACCAAGGAGATTTTACAGAAAATAAAAAAAACTGTGAAAGTCAGAAAATCGTCAGTGTGTCGGTGACTTTAGTTTTGTTATTTCTATGTTATTTTTGGATTGTTAGTTTCTCCATTCCAAGCTTAACAAATATTTTTTTTTTGTTTACCAATAAAATATTTAGTAACTGTCATAATTTCTGTGCAAGTTTCCTTCTGGCCTGAACCTTTGTTCTCTGCTGCCTCCAGCCAGAAACTTAAAGGATTAAAGCAGTTCTGTGTGCTTCATGTGTTTAATTTAATCTAATACTAGTGCATGCCCGTAGAAAGCAAGTATTCCTGTCTGAAACGGGTATCCCAATAAGCCTTTACAGGCCCAAATGTAGGCTGTGTTTGAAAATGGAATACAAAGAGGTGTAGCCTATATGTAGGCAATCATATGCTGGACTTTGACAAATATAAAAGGGAGTAAATGGCACTCAGATTTAATTGATTGTGTGAACATTAATTACAGAATACCTCAATATTTAAAATGAATGGGACATCCAATATGAGCGACTCTTTCAGATCCCTTGTTTATTAGGGCCTGTGCCACTGACAATGTCAGTCGGCGAAAGCCCTATTGTATCTGCTACGTTTCTTTATTTTTTGTTATTTTTCCACTTAAATGATCACATTTTTCACCCTCTGAACGTTAACCAAGACGCAATTTTTTTTTGGCAAACCCCTCAGACCCGGCAAAAAATTTGATAAACTGGAAAACATATGTGCCCCCCCACCCCTCATTTTTGTGGGTGGGGCCAAACGTACAAGGTCAATGGAGACTGGAGACCATAAACTTTGCCGTAGAGACATAAAATTTGGGTGAGGTGTGCATCACCTCAAGATATGAAAAAAAAAAAACACCCCATCATTGTGGCCCATACCCACTGCCAACAGGAAGGCCGCCATCTTGCCTCAAAGTTGCCCCACCTCCAATTCGGAAAAAAGTCACAACTCGCATTTGAACGCACTAGTCCTGGGACCTGTTTCGATTGAGCTCATTTTTACATGGCGGTATCTATAGGCATTGGCCATTAAAAATTGTATAAATGAAGTTAAAATCTCAAAAGACGTAGCCAGGGCAACATGGTGAATTTTGACTCCTCCCCTTACAACTTCAACCACCTGTAACTCGGGCAAAACCTGTCCGATGTGCACCAAACTTTCCATGATGGAAAATAGTCCCACCCCGAATGCAATGACATCAAAATACCTGAAAACCAATATAGCGCCAAACAGTGGTTGACAAAAGAATTGCTGAAAACTGTTTTATTTATTACTCATGCGCGGCTGGCCAGAATGATGTGAAATTTTCTTAGATTCATAAGACCACAGCCTTGATCATAACTGAACATCAACTTTAGTATGACATGAAATATGTTACCATGGACATGCCCTCCTCACCATTCATTCCGTGAGCTTATGGGGAGGGGTGGGAAGGTCCTGGAGTCATGAAATTCAATTCAATTCAATTCAATTCAACTTTATTTATATAGTGCCATTTCACAAAAACAGTCATCTCATAGCACTTTCAACTGTAGGGGGAACCCCCACAGTTGCAGAAAGACCCCAGCAATCAGGCGATCCCCTGTGAGCAAGCACTTGGCGACGGTGGAGAGGAAAAACTCCCTTTAAACAGGAAGAAACCTCCAGCAGAACCAGGCTCAGGGAGGGGCAGTCATCTGCTGCGATTGGCTGGGGGGTGAGGGGACAGAGAAGATGAAAAGAACAGACATGTAGAGAGCAAACAGCACGATGGGGACTCAATCTATGGGAGACAACAAACAGATGTTAATGACCAGCAAAAAAAAATATTTCATTGAGAGTGAAGAAAGGAGCGAGGCCCAGTGCATTATTGGAGGTCCCCCGGCTGACTAAACCTATTAGCAGCATAACTAAGGGAGGGTTCAGAAACACATGATCCCTCCCTAATTGTAGGCTATATCAAAAAGGTAGGTTTTAGCCCTATTCTTAAAAACAGAGATCGAGTCTGACTCCTGAATCCAGATTGGCAGCTGGTTCCACAGGAGAGGTGTTTGATAACTGAAGGCTCTGCCTCCCATTGTACTTTTGGAGATTCTAGGTATTACAAGTAGTCCTGCATTTTGGGAGCATAGTGCTCTGTTAGGATAACACGGTAGTAGCAGATCTTTTAAATAAAAAGGAGCCTGATTGTTTAGAGCTTTGTAAGTAAGAAGAAGGATTTTAAACTTAATTCTAAACTCTATGGGAAGCCAATGAAGGGAGGCCAGAACCGGAGAGATATGATCTCTCTTTCTAGTACCTGTTAAAACTCTTGCTGCAGCATTTTGGATCAGCTGAAGACTTTTTAAAGATGTTTTAGGACAGCCTGATAATAAAGAATTACAATAATCTAATCTCGAGCTAACAAAAGCGTGGATCAGTTTCTCAGCATCACTCTGAGACAAGATGCTCCTAATCTTGGCAATATTATGCAAATGATAGAAGGCAGTCTTAGAAACAAATTTAATATGTGAATTGAATGACAGATCTTGATCAAAAATAATTCCAAGGTTCCTCACAGAGCTATTAAGAGAAAGAGTAGCCACGTGCAAACTGAAAGTTTGATTTGGAAAGGTATTTCTAAGGTTTTTTGGACCAACAAGAATGACTTCAGTCTTATCTGAATTTAATAGCAGGAAATTAAAAATCATCCAAGTTCTGATTTCCTTAAGATAGGCTTCTAACTTGGCTAATTCATTACTATCATCTGGCTTCATTGACAGGTATAATTGTGTGTCATCTGCATAACAATGAAAATGTATACAGTGCTTTCTAATAATGTTGCCTAAAGGAAGCATATATAAACTAAAAAGAGTAGGGCCTAGCACAGATCCCTGTGGAACTCAATGACTGAGCTTTGAGTTGAAAGAAAACTCATTATTTACATGAACAAACTGGAACCTATCAGATAAATAAGATCTAAACCACTGCAACGAAATTCCATTAAGTCCAACATAGTGTTCTAATCTATCAAGTAGAATATTATGATCAATAGTATCAAAAGC
This sequence comes from Pholidichthys leucotaenia, assembly GCA_020510985.1. Classification (NCBI taxonomy): domain Eukaryota; kingdom Metazoa; phylum Chordata; class Actinopteri; order Cichliformes; family Pholidichthyidae; genus Pholidichthys; species Pholidichthys leucotaenia. Next base: position 191,117,371 of record CM035843.1, on the reverse strand, counting down.
TGCACTAAGGTCTAAAAGGACAAGTACAGAAACCAGTCCATTATCAGATGCGATGAGGAAGTCGTTAGTGACCTTCGCTAAGGCTGTTTCAGTACTATGATGGATTCTAAACCCAGATTGAAACTCTTCAAGTAAACCATTTCCCTGCAGGTGGTCAAATAATTGCGTAGCAACAACTCTTTCTAAGATTTTTGAAATGAAAGGGAGATTAGAGATTGGTCTATAGTTGGCTAAAACTCCTGGATCTAGCGTTGGCTTTTTGAGTAAAGGTTTAATTACAGCCATTTTAAAAGCCTGTGGTACATGGCCTAAAGTAAATGAAGAATTGATTATATGAAGAATAAAGCTACCAATAAGTGGGAAGACTTCTTTAAATAACCTGGTAGGAATAGGGTCTAAAAGACAAGTTGAAGGTTTGAATGAGGAAACTATTTTGTCTAACTCACAAAGGTCGATTGGAGTAAACTCATCAAGACAGACATCAATTGAAGGAGTTGTAGTAGTTACAGTATTTAAGTTAACTGTGGGAAGAATCTGATTGATTTTATCTCTGATGGATTAAATTTTATTATTGGAAAAAGTTCATAAAGTCCTGACTAGTAAGCTCTAAGGGAATGCTAGGATTGACAGAGTCCTGACTCTTTGTCAACCTGGCTACAGTGCTGAAAAGAAACCTGGGATTATTCTTGTTCTCTTCTATTAATGTAGAATAATAACTCGTTCTAGCTTTTCTAAGAGATTTTTTTATAAATTAAAAAATGATTTCTCCAAGCTAAATAGATTTCACCTAAATTAGTGGAACTCCATTTTCTTTCTAATTGACAAGTCTTCTGTTTTAAGCTATGAGTTTCTGTGTTGAACCAAGGAGTTAGAAATCTCTGATTAGACTTTTTCTTTTTTAAGGGGGCCACCAAGTCTAGAGTCTGATGCAGAGAAGCTGTAACACTATCTAACATGTTATCAATTACAGAAGGTGCAAGCTGTCTATAGCTTATTTCCGTTGTGTTGACACATGGCATAGACGAAACAATCTGCATAAATTTGGTAACAGCAACATCTGAGAGGCATCTACTGTAATAATATTTTTCTTTAGGAGCCAAATAGTCAGAAATAGTAAAATCAAAGGTTAACAGACAATGGTCTGACAGTACAGGGTTATGAGGAGACACTACAAGATTTTCTATTTCTATGCCATATGTCAGAACAAGGTCCAATGTATGGTGGAGGTAATGAGTAGAATTTCCTACTTTCTGAGAAAACCCAATCGAGTCTAATATTGAATTAAATGCCACATTAAGGCAATCACTATCTACAGCCACATGTATATTAAAGTCCCCTACTATAATTATTCTATCAGATTTCAGCACTAAATCAGCTAAGAAATCAGCAAATTCGGATAAAAATTCTGAGTAGGTTTATGGGGCACGATAAACTATGGCAAATAAAATTGGGTTTAACCTCAAATTGCTAAAGTGCCCAATACTGAGGACCAGGCCCTCAAAGAAATTATAACATGTTTTTTGCTTTACATTAATTAGTAATTTGGAATGGTAAATTGTTGCTACTCCTCCTCCACGACCAGAACTTCTGGGATTTTGACAGTTTAAATAACCAGAGGGAGTTGATTCATTTAATCCAACATAATCCTCTTGCCCTAACCAAGTCTCTGTAAGGGATATTAAATCAATCTGATGATCAATTAACAGATTATGAAATAACAGAGACTTGGGAGTTAGAGACCTAATATTTAATAAACCACATTTAATTTTTAAATTATGAGGAGGAACAGAGGCCAAATCATTCAATTTAGAGGCTTTATGTTTAATTTGAGTTTTACCAATATTTTGCTCAATCACTTTTGGATGCTTATATATTATATTTTTATTTACTTTGGAGGGAGCAGACAATGACTCTCTGATGGGGAAGACAGGGGCTAAGTTGAGGGGTGGCGGATGAAGAGGAGCTGCAGAGAGGTGTGTAAGACTGCGACTCTGCTTCCTGGTCCCAACTCTGAGTAGTCAAGGTTTTGGAAATTTGGATAAAAAAGATGCCAGATTGTTAGATAAATGAGAAGCACCATCCAAAGTGGGATGAATGCTGTCTCGTCTCATAAGACAAGGTTTTCCCAAAAATGAGCTCCAATTGTCAATGTAGCCCACGTCATTTGCAGGACACCACACAGACAGCCAGCGGTTCAAGGATGACGAGCGGCTAAACATGTAATCACTGGTAAGATTGGGGAGGGGCCCAGAGAATACTACAGAGGCAGACATCGTTTTTGCAAAGTCACACACCGGAACTAACTAAAAACTAAAAACGTAAATCTGGAACATAGGTTGAAGTGACTGTCACATATAGTCCTATATGGGTGTACAACACATAACTGACAAGGAAGTGTTGCCATGGCACCAGGGCAAATTTTGACTCCTCCCCTTACAAATTCAACCAGCTGCAAATCGGGCAAGACTTGTCCAATGTCCACCAAACTTTCCATGATGGAAAATAGTCCTGCCCTGAACGCAACTACATCAAAAAACCTGACAAAAGTTTTAGCGCCACATAGTGGTTAACAAAAGAATTGCTGAAAACTGTTTTATTTATTACTCACACCCTGCTGGCCAGAATGACGTAAATTTTTCTGAGATTCATCAGAACACAGCGATGATCATAACTGAACATCAACGTTAGCATGACATCAAACGTGTTACCATGGACACGCCTTCCTCGCCATTCAATCCATGAGCTTATGGGGAGGGGTGGGAAGGTCTTGGAGTTATAAAATTTGGAACATATGTTGAGGTCCCTCTCATATATAGTCCAATATGGGTGGAGAACACATAACTTACAGGGAAGTGTTGCCATGGCAACATGGCTACGGTTGACTACTCACCATGAAATTTTGGAAAGTTGTATCTTGGACAAACTTTGTCTGATTTTCACCAAATTTTCAACAATGCATAATAGTCCCACCCTGAACACTCCTATAAAAAAAACAAAAGTTTTAGCACTGCCTAGTGGTTAAAAACATTGGACCCTTGTAAATTGGACAAACTTTGTACGATTTGCACCAAAGTTTATACAATCAATATTCTCCCTTCCCCGAACTCGTCTATATACAAATAATAAACAAAAATCAAAGTGCCCCCTAATGATTAAAGGAAGAATTGCTGATGACTGTTTTCTTTATTTTTCTCTCACCAGCTTAACAAAATTACATGAAGGAATTGGGCTCATTGATAGTACATGTACATAGTACAGAACTGTTTCCATGGCAACCAGGGTTCTTCAATGGCTTCCTCGCCATGCAAAACATGACAGTTACAGCTCAGACAATCCTCGTCTGATTTTGGCCAAACTTTGCACAAATCATACCAATCCCACTCTGAACATGTCTGCATATCAATATTTATTTGTATACTTTATTGATCCCCAGAGGGGAAATTGAGGAATATTCAAAAAACTGTAATACCTGCACCTATTGCTGACATTAGGTACTTCAAAAAAATGTTTCAAATTTTGCTCAAACACCAGTTCTCACAATGACATGAAATTTTCAGTGGTTTCTCAGAGTGCATTGGACTACCCTCAGTGGATGTCACTTTTGTCCTGCGATAAGCACAGTTGCCATGGAAACCCACTACTTGCCTTTCAATAAGAGACACTTGTACATTGGACAAACTTGGTACAATTTTCACCAAATTTTCTACAATCGATATTAGTCCTGCACCAAACGTGTCTACATAAAAATAACAAACAAAAGTTTTAGCGCCCCTATTGTTAAAAGGAAGAATTGCTGAAAACTTTTTTCTTTCTTTTTCTCTCACCAGCAAAAAACAAAAAAATAAAAACAAAAACAACAACAACAACAAAAAAAAACCATGAAGGAATGACTAGGGCTCATTGACAGTGCATGTACATAGTACAGAACTGTTTCCATGGTGACCAGCGTACTTCAATGGCTTTCTCGCCATACAAAACATGACAGTTACAGCTCAGACAATTCTCGCCTGATTTGGAAAAAAACTTTCCACAAATCAGACTGATCCCATTCTGAATATGTCTGTATATCAATATTCACAAAACTGTCACACCCACACCTACTGCTGACATAAGGTACTGCACAAAATTGTTTCAAATTTTGCACAAAAACCAGTAGTCACAATGACATGACCTTTTCAGTGGTTTCTCAGAGTGCATTGGACTACCCTCGGTGGAAGTCACTTTTGTCCTGCGATAAGCACAGTTGATATGGAAACCCACTCCTTGCCTTTCAATAACGGACACTTGTACATTGGACAAACTTGGTACAATTTGCACCAAATTTTCTACAATCGATATTAGTCCTGCACCAAACGTGTCTACATAAAAATAACAAACAAAAGTTTTATCGGCCCTATTGTTAAAAGGAAGAATTGCTGAAAACTTTTTTCTTTTTTTTTCTCTCACCAGCAGAAAAAAATACATGAAGGAATGACTAGGGCTCATTGACAGTACATGTACATAGTACAGAACTGTTTCCATGGTGACCGGCGTGCTTCAATGGCTTTCTCGCCATACAAAACATGACAGTTACAGCTCAGACAATTCTCGCCTGATTTGTAAAAAACTTTGCACAAATAATACTGATCCCACTCTGAACATGTCTGTATATCAATATTCACAAAACATGTCACACCCACACCTACTGCTGACATGAGGTACTGCACAAAATTGTATCACATTTTGCACAAAGACCAGTAGTCAGAGTGAAATGACATTTTCAGTGGTTTCTCAGAGTGAATTGGACTACCCTCAGTGGAAGTCACTTTTGTATTGCGATAACCACAGTTGCCATGAAAACCCACTCCTTACCATTCAATGTTTTATACATTAGAGGGTTGGGAAAGTCCAAGAGTCACCAAATGTGGAACGTAAGTCAAGATGACTCTCTTCTTTAGTTCTGTGGTGTCTGCAACATGTACCTAAAATGCAAGTGTTACCATGGCCACATGTCCGAGTTTACCTGATCGCAATATGTTGGACAGTTGTAATTTGGACAAACTGTGTCGGACTGTCACTGGAATTGCTATGATGGAGATTAATCCCACTCCGCACATTTGTGCCCACCCACAAAAATGAGTGGTGGGGGTGCACATATCTTTTCCACTTGATCAAATTTTTTCCCGGAATTGCTATGATGGAGATTAGTCCCACGCCGCGCACTCCTACATAAAAATATTTGACAAAAGGGATAGTGCCACTTACTGCTCACAAGAAGATCTGCGCCAAATGGTTTACTTTATTATTCATGCAGCCCTTGCAGTGATGACGGCACATTTTCCGAGCCAGCAAGGGACGATGGGCGCTGGGTTCTGCGGGTGCGCGGGGGGCGAAGGCCTGTTTACACCTGCTTGCAGGTTTAATTTGTTTATTAGATCCCCCGCATGCACTTGGTGTTCTTCTTGCTGAATTATTCATTAGACATACGCAATCACGGCAACTTTATGGAATAATGTTTTTAAGCATTAAACCTTAAGTCTATCTTTTGTCACTATTTGCACTATGGGTAGCATTACTGTACATAGACTGCTGCTTTTGTTGTTTTTCCTTTTGTTTTTTATATTGCGTACACCACTGAAGCGAGAGAGAAATGCCATTTCTGGCTTTCAAACAGAGTCCCGGAGAGCACAATTCAGCTACAGACCCACTCAACACACCGGGCAGACCGAACAGGAGACTCTGGCAAGACGAGGGGAGGGTGTGTGTGTGTGTATTTATAAAACACTCGTGTTGTGGAGATGTACAAACCATTTACAAGCACTGCTCGCACGACGTGGAGTTTTTACTGCTAAAATGTCATCCCTATTATTTACCAAGGGAATTTACCGCTGTGTTTTTGGCCGCTGTCCACAGAGCAACTACACAGTAGCACTAAACAAACTCGACGACGTCATCAGCGCAGTAGAGACGAAACATCCTGATGCTGTTTTTATTGTTGCTGGCGACTTTAACCAGTGTAATTTATAGACCGTACTCCCCAGATATTACCAGCATGTGGACATTCCCACCCACGATAAAAGCACATTGGATCATGTTTATTCCAACATAAGTGGAGCATACAGTGCGGCACCCCACCCCCACTTCGGACAGTCAGATCACATCTCACTGTTTATGTACCCAGCCTACAGACAAAAGCTGAAACAAACAAACCCTGTTATTAAGCAAATTCAGCGCTGGACTCCAGAGACTGAGAGCAACCTACAAGACTGTTTTGCCTGCACAGACTGGGATGTGTTTAAAGCTTCAGCCACCCGAGAAGACTCTTCTATAAACATACAGGATTATGCTGAATATGTGACTGGGTACATCAGCATGTGTGCTGATACCACTGTACCCACCATACAGGTCAGGATGTTCCCCAACCAAAAGCCCTGAATCAACAGTCAGGTACGTCAGATGCTGCGTGCTTGCTCTTGTGCATTTATATCAGGCTGTGAGGTCGAGTACAAAGCTGCAAAGTATGGACAGAAAGAGGCTATAGCAACAGCCAAGAGGCAGTACAGAGAAAAGCTGGACAGCTTCTACTCCACTCCTGACTCAGAGCGCATGTGGCAAGGCCTGTAACACATCACAGACTACAAGAGGACCAACAGCAGCACTACTAGCTCTACAGCCTGCCGGACGATCTCAACATCTTTTACACCTGCTTCGAGACCACCAAGCAGAGCACAGAGAAGAGACACACGAAAAAGGGATTTTCCACATTGGTGGCGGTAACAGCAACGGAGGAGGGGGCTGCAGGCGACACCTCGGGAGAAACAGGTGGCTCCGCTGCAGGATTCTCCTCATCTGGTGAGAGGGGGCTGCTGGCCAGCTAGCGATGGAATTCTTTGGGCGAGACCTCCGGGAACGGTGACGACATGGAGGAGGAGGCTCCGAAGTGAAAGCGTGCTCTACTTCCAACAGGAGCTTCGGTCCCCTTGGGGCTAATTCCTCAAAATCTGTCGCCAACAGTGCGGTAGTGCGGTGGTGCAGTGGTTAGCACTGCGGTAGCACAGCAACTCACCCTTGTCCATGGGATCCCTGGTTCGATCCCAGCCCCTGACCAACAGTGATCTGTGTGGAGATTGCATGTTCTCCCCATATCTGCCTGGGTTTACTCCGGGATTTCTCCGGTTTCCTCCCACAGGCCAAAAACATACAGGTTAGGTTAATTGGAGACTCTAAAGTGGCCCTAGGTGTGAATGTGTGTGTGACTGGTTAAGGGATGGCGCCGTACCGTGGCTGCTTCATCCATCCAGGTGGATGCCCTCAATTTCCCCTCTGGGGATCAATAAAGTATACAAAATCCAAAAAATCAAATCAACTCCGGAAGGAGCCACGGCTTCACCTCCAGGAGAAGCTCAGCCTCTGCCAGCAACACCTATCTACGTTCCTCCAATTCCTCCGTGAATTGAGCAAGCTCTGGCTCATGCTCCCGTCCGGCTGCAACAGCCTCCACAGCTGGCGAGATGGTAGTAACAGTCCTATATTCCTCTTGCATGGGCTCCAATGCTGGGGATTCCTCCGGCGTGGCTGCAGAAAAGACTGTCCATTCTGGCTCTGGGAAAGGATCATCCAAGGCCACTGGCTCCTCCCACATCTGATGGCCCTGACCTTGGGCAATAACAGCCGCTAAAGGTGAGAGGGGCTTCCTCCGGCGAGGCTTCCTTTTCCTCACGGTCGGTTGGGGCATCAGATAGTCAGGGATTCTGAGCACACCATCCGGCCGCAAGTAGTCAAGGCCGATGATCTCCAGAGAAACAGGGAGCGAAGGCGATGTAGCTGCGGGGGGCTCGAGTGCTGGGAGCTCCTCACCCGACCCCGTGGACGTCACGGCAACAGTCTCCTGGAAAATCTCGGCCGCCTCCAAACTGTCCTGTCGGTTTGGAAGTGCCAATCACTGTGAGCATTATGAATAAAATAAATGATTCTCAGGCCACAACAACACAATCACTAAGGAAGGCAGGAAAGCAATTATACACTTTAGACACAATGTTAAGATAGTTATATGCGTTATAATATAATGCATTATAATGCATTAAAATAGTTATATGCATCGTCACTTGTGGTAACGTATCGTCACTTCCTGTATTGACGTCTGTCCATGTGGTTTGCCCTTCTCATTCTCCTGAGGATTTTGCTTTTAATTGTATTTTAACCACTTTTTTCCATCTACCGTTAGTTCTCATTTCTGTTCATCAAGCCTCTTGCACTTGTGTGCGCACTCAGTGCCATCTAATCACCCTCTTCAGCCTTCTGTTCACCTTTTATCGGTGTTTTGTTAGCTTCGGGTTAGCCACTAGCTATGGCTACTAGGCTACTAGCTCTCCCTATCCTTCTCTGGTGTGCTCTCTGTCAGATGTTTAGCTACACCTCTGCCTCACCACCGGAGTGGTGGCTCAGTTGGTAGAGCATCTGCCGCACAACCAGGGGTTCAAATCCCGGCCGGGTCATGCCAAAGACCATATAAAAGCAGAACTTCCTGCCGTCCAGCTTGGTGCTCAGCAATAATGGAATGGAGGAGGGAAATCTGTGGCGGCACCTTGCATGGCAGCGGCCCTCTGATTCTACATATGGAGTGAGTGTGATTTACACTGTAGATAGGAAAAACACAATTTTGTTCTACTGTACATGATTGGTTGTCTGGTTGAATTACAATAAAGGGTGATTTAATTTAGTGATAACGGTAAATGTAATAAATGTTGTCTTTGAGGTGCTCAAGGCGAGGTTGTCTGATTTGGAATCCCGGCTCTGCTGCACTGAAACACCATCTGCACCATTTACTCTTGATGGACGTCCCTGAGCTGCAGCTGAGCTCCCTAGCTTAAGGCGACCTGTTAGCGGTCCTCCTCAGCAGGGAGGAGACTGGGTGGGTGACGGTGAGAAGGAAGCCTAGTTGCAAAGCCCCGGTTAACCGCCAACCTGTTTACGTTTCTAATCATTTTTCCCCGCTCAGCGACACACCCGCTGAGGAAAAAAACTGATCATTGGAGACTCTGCAGTCAGAAACGTGAACCTAGAGACTCCAGCGGCCATAGTCAATGCATTCCTGGGGCCAGAGCAGGCAACAGAGTCAAATTTGAAAATGCTGGCTAAAAGTAACTGCAAATACTCCACAATTGTTATTCACGCTGGCAATAATGACATCCGTCTCCGGCAGTCCGGAAGTCACAAAACTTAATGTAGAATCGGTGTGTGACTTTGCAAAAACAATATCTGCCTCTGTAGTATTCTCTGGGCCCCTCCGCAATCTGAACAGTGATGTCATGTTTAGCTGCTTGTCATCCTTCAACCACTGGCTGTCTGTGTGGTGTCCTGCAAACAACGTGGGCTACATTGACAATTGGAGCTCATTTTGAGGAAAACCTGGTCTTAGACGAGACGGCGTCCATCCCACTTTAGATGGTGAGTCTCATTTATCTAACAATCTGGCATCATTTTTAATCCAAATTTCCAAAATCTTGACAACTTCAAGTTGGGACCAGGAAGCAGAGTTGCAGTCTTATAGGCCTCTCTGCAGCTCCTCTTCATCCACCACCCCTCAACTTAGCCCCTGTCTTCCCCATCAGAGAATCATTGTCTGCTCCCTCCAAAGTAAATAAAAATGTAATGTATAAGCATCCCAAAGTGATTAAACAAAAGGTTGGTAAAACTCAAATTAAACACGAAGCCTCTAAATTGAATGATTTGGCCTCTCTTGCTCCTCATAATTTAAATGCGGTTTATTAAATATTAGGTCTCTCACTCCCAAGGCTCTGTTAGTCCATGATCTGTTAATTGACCAGATTGATTTAATATCCCTGACAGAAACTTTGTTGGGGCAAGAGGGTTATGTTGGTTTAAATAATCAACTCCCTCTGGTTATTTAACCTGTCAAAATTCCAGAAGTTCTTGTCGTGGAGGAGTAGCAACAATTTACCATTCCAAACTATTGGTTAAAGTAAAGCAAAAAACATGTTATAATTCCTTTGAGGGCCTGGTCCTCAGTATTGGGCAATTTAGCAATTTTAGGCTAAACCCAATTTTATTTGCCATAGTTTATTCGTCCTCCATCAACCTACTCAGAATTTTTATCCGAATTTGCCAAATTCTTAGCTGATTTAGTGCTGAAATCAGATAGAATAATTATAGTGGGGGACTTTAATATACATGTAGATGTAGATAGTGATTGCCTTAATGTGGCATTTAATTCAATATTAGACTCGATGGGGTTTTCTCAGAAAGTAGGGAATTCTACTCATTATCTCCACCATACATTGGACCTTGTGCTGACATATGGCATAGAAATAGAAAATCTTGTAGTGTCTCCTCATAACCCTGTACTGTCAGACCATTGTCTGTTAACCTTTGATTTTACTATTTCTGACTATTTGGCTCCTAAAGAAAAATATTACTACAGTAGATGCCTCTCAGATGATGTTGTTACCAAATTTATGCAGATTGTTTCCTCTATGCCATGTGTCAACAACGGAAATAAGCTATAGACAGCTTGCTCCTTCTGTAATTGATAGCATGTTAGATAGTGTTTCAGCTTCTCTGCATCAAACTCTAGACTTGGTGGCCCCCTTAAAAAAAGAAAAAGTCTAATCAGAAATTTCTAACTCCTTGGTTCAACACAGAAACTTGTAGCTTAAAACAGAAGACTCGTCATTCATCATTCATTCATCTTCTTCCGCTTAATCCTTTTCGGGTCGCAGTGATCTGTGTGGAGTTTGCATGTTCTCCCCGTGTCTGCGTGGGTTTACTCCGGGATTTCTCCGGTTTCCTCCCACATGCCAAAAACATGCAAGTTAGGTTAACTGGCATCAAACTAGGGATTCTAAATTGTCCTTAGGTATGACTGTGAGAGTGAATGGTTGTCTGTCTCTCTGTGTTGGCCCTGCGATGGACTGGCGATCTGTTCAGGGTGTACCCTGCCTCTCGCCCAAAGATGCTGGGATAGGCTCCAGCCCCCCAGTGACCCAAAAAGGAAGGAAAAGAAGACTCGTCAATTAGAAAGAAAATGGTGCTCCACTAATTTAGATGAAATCTATTTAGCTTGGAGAAATCATCTTTTAATTTACAAAAAAAAATCTTAGAAAAGCTAGAACAAGTTATTATTCTGCATTAGTAGAAGAGAACAAGAATAATCCCAGGTTTCTTTTCAGCACTGTAGCCAGGTTGACAAAGAGTCAGGACTGTCAATCCTAGCATTCCCTTAGAACTTACTAGTCAGGACTTTATGAACTTTTTCAATAATAAAATTTCATCCAGAGATAAAATCAGATTCTTCCCACCATTAACTTAAATACAGTAACTACTACAACTCCTTCAATTGATATGTCTTGATGAGTTTACTTCAATTGACCTGTTACTTAGACAAAATAGTTTCCTCATCCAAGCCTTCAACTTATCTTTTAGACCCTATTCCTACCAGGTTATTTAAAGAAGTCTTCCCACTTATTGGTAGCTTTATTCTTCAAATAATCAATTCTTCATTAACTTTAGGCCATGTACCGCAGGCTTTTAAAACAGCTGTAATTAAACCCTTACTCAAAAAGCCAACGCTGGATCCAGGAACTTTAGCTAACTATAGACCAATCTTTAATCTCCCTTTCATTTCAAAAATCTTAGAAAGAGTTGTTGCTACGCAATTATTTGACCACCTGCAGGGAAATGGTTTACTTGAAGAGTTCAATCTGGGTTTAGAATCCATCATAGTACTGAAACAGCCTTAGCAAAGGTCACTAATGACCTCTTCATCACATCTGATAATGGACTTGTTTCTGTACTTGTCCTTTTAGACCTTAGTGCAGCTTTTGATACTATCAATCATAATATTCTACTTGATAGATTAGAACACTATGTTGGACTTAATGGAACTTCGTTGCAGTGGTTTAGATCTCATTTATCTGATAGATTCCAGTTTGTTCATGTCAATAATGAGTTTTCTTTCAACTCAAAGCTCAGTCATGGAGTTCCACAGGGATCTGTGCTAGGCCCTACTCTGTTTAGTTTATATATGCTTCCGTTAGGCAACATTATTAGAAAGCACTGTATACATTTTCATTGTTATGCAGATGACACAGTTATACCTGTCAATGAAGCCAGATGATAGTAATCAATTAGTCAAGTTAGAAGCCTGTCTTAAGGAAATCAAAACTTGGATGACTTGTAATTTCTTGCTATTAAATTCAGATAAGACTGAAGTCATTCTTGTTGGTCCAAAAAACCTTAGAAATACCTTTCCAAATCAAACTTTCAGTTTGCATGCGGTTACTCTCTCTTAATAGCTCTGTGAGGAACCTTGGAATTATTTGATTAAGATCTGTCTTTCAATTCACATATTAAATTTGTTTCTAAGACTGTCTTCTATCATTTGCATAATATTGCCAGATTAGGAGCATCTTGTCTCAGAGTGATGCTGAGAAACTGATCCACGCTTTTGTTAGCTCGAGATTAGATTGTAATTCTTTATTATCATGTTGTCCTAAAACATCTTTCAAAAGCCTTCAGCTGATCCAAAATGCTGCAGCAAGAGTTTTAACAGGTACTAGAAAGAGAGCTCATATTGCTCTGATTCTGGCCTCCCTTCACTGGCTTCCCATAGAGTTTAGAATTAAGCTTAAAATCCTTCTTCTTACTTACAAAGCCCTAAACAATAAGGCTCCTTTTTATTTAAAAGATCTGATACTACCGTATTATCCTAACAGAGCACTATGCTCCCAAAATGCAGGATTACTTGTAATACCTAGAATCTCCAAAAGTACAATGGGAGGCAGAGCCTTCAGTTATCAAGCACCTCTCCTGTGGAACCAACTGCCAATCTGGATTCGGGAGTCAGACTCAATCTCTTTTTTTAAGAATAGGGTTAAAACCTTCCTTTTTGATATAGCCTACAATTAGGGAGGGATCATGTGTTTCTGAGCCCTCCCTTAGTTATGCTGCTAATAGGTTTAGTCAGCTGGGGGACCTCAAATAATGCACTGGGCCTCACTCCTTTCTTCACTGTCAATAAAATATATATTTTTTTGCTGGTCATTAACATCTGTTTGTTGTCTCCCATAGATTGAGTCCCCATCATGCTGTTTGCTCTCTACATGTCTGTTCTTTTCATCTTCTCTATCCCCTCACCCCCCAGCCAGTCGTAGCAGATGACTGCCCCTCCCTGAGCCTGGTTCTGCTGGAGGTTTCTTCCTGTTAAAAGGGAGTTTTTCCTCTCCACGGTCACCAAGCGCTTGCTCACAGGGGATCGCCTGATTTCTGGGGTCTTTCTGCAACTGTGGGGGTTCCCCTACAGTTGAAAGTGCTATGAGATGACTGTTGTTGTCAAATGGCACTATATAAATAAAGTTGAATTGAATTATCGACTACAACATTCCCTAATGAATGAATGAATAAATGAATGAATGAATCTTTATTTCGGATTGATTAAAAGTAAAGATTAAAAAGAAACAGAATAATATAACAAAGGGAGAAAAAATCCACCATGGTCAAATTAAACAATAACTCCTCTGATTATACAGTTCAACATAAGTTATCCGAAATAGGTGATGGCTGAAGCTGCAGCTTATATTGCCCACCCATATTCCATCCAAGAATTCAAAAGAAAAACAAAACAAGAGCGATTACAGTTCGGAACAAAGCTAAGACAAAATGTGACAAAAAAAAAACTAAGCAACAACACAACACAGACTGGATATGACATTCTTTTTGTGATTTTACATGTCATCTTGTATATACGTATGTTTGGAGTATTTCTTCCTTTAGTTTTTGTTTAAATTGTCCAAGTGTTGTACATGATTTTAATTCAGGTCCAAAATCGTTCCATAATCTGACTCCTCGCGCTGAAACACAGTGTTGCTTGGTGGTAGTTCTCACTGAAGGTTTTTGAAATATACATGTTCCTCTGAAATGATGTTTCTCCCTTATTTGGAACAACTTCTGGATATTTGCGGGCAGTGATAGATTCTTCACTTTAAACATTATTACTGCAGTTTTAAAGTCAACCAGATCTTTCAACTTGAGAGCTTTTAATTTAAGAAAAAGTGGGTTTGTTGGTTCCCTGTAGGCAGCTTTGTTTATTATTCTAATTGAATGAATGAATGAATGAATGAATGAATGAATGAATGAATGAATTTTATTTATTTCGGATAGTACATTACAGGTTAAAAGAAACTGTATAATATAACAACAAGGTCAAATTAGACAAAGACTCCTTCTACTATACAATTCCACGTGAGTTATCCGAAATGGGTGATGGCTGAAGCCGCAGCTTATATTGCCCACCCATATTCCATCCAAGAATTCAAAGGAGAAAAAAGAGAAAACAAGACAAGAGCGATTACAATTTAAAACAAGGCTAAGACAAAATGTGACTGAGAGAAAAAGAAAACTGAGCTAGTCTAAGTTAAGCGGTTACTATTCAAAAACAAATCTAAGACATAGTGTCACAGAGAAAAAAAGAAAAAAAGAAAAAACTAAGCTACAACACAACACAGGCTGGAAATGTCAATCCTTATGTGAGTTTACATGTCGTCTTGTAAATATGTTTGGAGTATTTCTTCCTTTAGTTTTTGTTTAAATTGTCCAAGCTTTGTACATGATTTTAATTCAGGTCCAAAATCGTTCCATAATCTGACTCCTTGCACTGAAATACAGTGTTGCTTGGTGGTTGTTCTCACTGTAGGCTTTTGAAATATACATGTTCCTCTGAAGTAATAGCTCTCTTCTGAAGCATAAAGACTGGATATATGTTTGTTTTATATGCATTTCCCCATACTTCAGTATGTCATGTATGGGAGTATTAATGAATGATACAAAGTATATAGTGTGGGTTGATTCAGCAAATATTTCACTCTGTGTAGTATTGCAATTGATTTAGATATTTTACCTTTAATATAATTAATATGTGACTTCCAACACAGTTTATTATCAATTATTACTCCAAGAAATTTAGTTTCGGATACCCTTTCAATCTCTACACCATTTACAGTGAGTTTAGATACTAAGTTGTTGTGATGGTTGTTAAAAAACTATAAATTTTGTCTTACTTAAACTGAGAGTTAATTTGTTTGAATCAAACCACAGTTTATGCTTTCTTAATTCCTTTCCGAGTGTATCCAAAAGTTGTTCCAAATTGCTTCCACTGCATAATAGATTAGTTTCATTGGCAAACAATATTAAATCCATTTTTTCCGAAACTTTACATATATCATTTATACATATTGAATAACAGTGGCCCCAAAACTGAACCCTGTGGGACTCTACAAGTAACCTTCAGTAACTGTGAGTTTTTGTTACCAACACATACATACTGATATCTATTCTTTAAGTAACTACATAACCAGGACAGTGCTCCCCCCAATACCACAATTTTGTAGTTTCTTTAATAATAAATTATGATCCACTGTATCAAATGCTTTTTTAAGATCCAGGAATATCCCAACTGAGTACTCTTTATTTTCAACGGCAGTTGATATTTTTTCTATAAATTCCATTAGAGCAAATGCAGTTGTCCTCTTGTGTCTGAACCCATGTTGCTGCTCACACAATAAATTCTTCTTCATTATGAAGTTGTCAATTCTCTCACAGAATATTTTTTCAAGTATCTTGGAAAATTGCGGCAATAGTGAAATTGATCTATAGTTTGAAAGTTCCCCTCTGTCACCCGTCTTGTATATCGGAATTACTTTAGCTATTTTCATTGCATTGGGAAATATACCTGTTTGGAGAGACAGTGTTATGACCCGAGCGTCGGTTCTGATCGTGCTCGGGTTAAAGTTATATCTCGCTGCCGGCCTTGACAGCTGCGGGCGGTATTCTAGCCTCTCCGGGGTCTTATTGTGAAAGTGCTCGGTGGGGCTTCCGCCTGTCAACGGTCGGCCAGCTGTGTGTAATCATTGTCATTAGTACCTTGTCTACTTAAGCTGAGCACTGGCGTCGTTAGGACGCAGCAGTGTCTGATTGCATCTGGTCACGAACCTGACCGCTATTTTGTTCACCCATCGTCACGTTGCGGATGCCTGGACTGTATTCACACCTCGGCTGCTTTGGGCTTGACCGTCTTTCACCGGGACCAGTAAGTGAGCTCATTAGCCTTATTCCCCCCAGTGTTAATTGTTCTGTAAGTCCCTGCTTTGCAGCCAGCATGTGCTATTATTACCAAGCCTGACTGTGCGTGACTGTCTCCGGTTATGGACCTATAGTGTGCTGAATAGCCCTATGCTTCCTGTTCTGCGAAGACTCCTGTCATTATCTCAGCAGCTTGTGTTAACACCTTTTCACCGTAATAAACTCACTGAAAAACTCACTGGTGACTCTGTGTGCGTCTTATGCTGGCTTGTGAGTGCCAGTGCATGACAGTACACTGCTGCCCAAACAGCGTTTACGGTGACGCCATCTTGAGACGCTATTCACCAGTGAGTTTGAGTTTTGGACGTTGCTTTTCCCTGTCTGAGACCTGTGTATGTGAGGAATGCTGTCACCGAAGAGCCACGTGCTGACGAGTGTTTTGGAAGCCGTGGATGAGCTACTCATCTCCGCTTCCATGTTGGACTATGACCACGGCATACATTGGTACCTGGACGCCGCCGAAGATGTTCTCTGTAATCTCTCTCCCCGCTACGCCAACCACCCGGAGGTCGACGCGAGGAGGGAGGACATCGCCTCACAACGCGAATTATTCCTGATGATGGAGGAGGAACGCGGCATGGAGCAGGTGAAGAGGCACTCCTGCTCTTCGCCTATGGATCCTGATCCTGCCTTCGATCCATTTCGGGAGTTCGCACTATCTGGGGGCCGGCAAAGGCGTCGGCGTCACGGCCGGGTGCATCTTCGGCAAGCTCCTGCTCCGGATCCAGTTCCGGGCCGCCGGGATGACCCCCTCAACCAGCCAGCTGCTGAGAGTGAGCTGAATCCTGTGCCGGTGGGCTCCGTTCTTGGATCCTTTACCATCCAGCGAGCGAGGGAAGGAGCAACGCCCGCTACAGCTGATAACATCCTCCCCCCAGGAGACAGGCAAGTCCAAGTTCACTTTCCTAGTAATAATAGTGATCTGTCTTGTCTGACTCCTGGGGGTGGAGCTCAGGGTTCGCAGCTCCCTGAGTTTTTTTCCCCAGCTGTAGCCTTTTGTATTAAACCTGCTGCCTCTGTGTCTCCTCCTGTGGAGCGGTCCTCGGCGTCAGTCCCACGCCGTCGAACGAGGGGGAGGCCTGCAGCTCTGGGAGATATTCCGGTCTTGCAGCCTTGTTTTGGACAGAGGAGGAGAACGGACTGCAGTGAGGAGCCAGAGCCGACGAGAGAGCGTCCCCAGGGTTCCTCAGGGATGCAGCCCGAGTCAGCAGGTCCGGGGTCCTCTGCCCCCACGCCATACGGGTTATTGGCGTGGACGCCAGTGCATGAGGATCCAGTTGCAGAGGCCATCAGGCCGGCTGTGGAACCCGACACAGCCGAGTGGGAGCCCGACGACGAGCTTCTCCTTGAACCTGGATCGGCGAAGTCCTAGACGGCTCCAGAGCCCGAGTGCAGGCAAGTGCTCTTTCTTGTTTTCTTGTATGGTGTATTAGAGCATTTTTGCCTGCCTCGTGGGGAGGCGAGTGGGGGGCAGCCGGCCGCTGCACCCGAGCTTGTCTCGCTGGGCTCTGGCGCTGCCGGTGGAACTGATCCCAGTTCTCCCTTGTGTTCTGAGCACCTCCACAGCGTTATCGGTCCGGAGCCAGTCAAGGTCACGGGACCGGGGGTTCCAGGTTCGGAGATGGAGGTCGTCGCCGGAGCAGTCCTGACCCGGTCGGGGTCCGACGGGTGGGCCGAGGTGACCCGGTCGGGGTCCGACGCGTGGGCCGAGGAGACCCGGTCGGGGTCCGTTGTTTGGGCCGAGGTGACCCAGTCGGGGTCCGACGCGTGGTCCGAGGAGACCCGGTCGGGGTCCAACGTGGGTGCAGCGGTGACCCAATCTGGGCCCGTCCTGACCCAGTCGGGGTCCGACGCATGGGCCGAGGTGACCCAGTCGGAGTCCAACGTGGGTGCAGCGGTGACCCAATCGGGGCCCGTTCTGACCCAGTCGGGGTCCGACGCATGGGCTGAGGTGACCCAGTCGGGGTCCAACGTGGGTGCAGCGGTGACCCAATCGGGGCCTGTTCTGACCCAGTCGGGGTCCGACGCATGGGCTGAGGTGACCCAGTCGGGGTCCAACGTGGGTGCAGCGGTGACCCAATCTGGGCCCGTCCTGACCCAATCGGGGTCCGACGAGGTCCAGTGGGGGTCCAGCGCAGGTGCGGCAGCGACCCAATCAGGATTCAAGGGGGTCCAGGTTTTTGGTTGTCCCCCTCTCAGGAGCCACCAGCTGGGGGCCATTAGTGGGTTTTGTTTGGAAGATCGGCGCTCTCCTGTTTTGTTGTTTTCAGGTGAGCGGCTGCATGCAATCCCTCCACGGTCCTGTTGGTTGTGGTATGCGGGTCGGCCACCCGAGGAACTGCTTGGAGCATTCGGCGTCTTGGGTTGGCCACCCAATAAACTGTGTGTGTTACGGGGTGACCTGGTTCGGCCACCAGAGGACGTATTCCTGGGGGCATGGGACTGGGGCAGGCCACCTGACTGATCATGTACTGTGGGATTTTCTGTGGGGTGACCTGGTGCGGCCACCAGAGGACGTATTCCTGGGGGCATGGGACTGGGGCAGGCCACCTGACTGGTCATGTACTGTGGGATTTTCTGTGGGCCCATATGGTGCCAAATCATGTCTTGTATGTCTAGCAATTTTTGTTGTTTATCAAAGCCATTGTCTTAGTTAAGTCTGAGCAATTTGAGATTGCCTCTTGTTTCCTTGTAAATCTTAGTCTTAGTCAAGTTCGAGCATTTTTCTTAGTTGCCTCGTGTTTCCTTGTAAATCATAGTCTTTGTCAAGTTCAAGCAATTTGTGATTGCCTCTTGTTACCTTGTAAATCATAGTCTTTGTCAAGTTTGAGTAATTTTTAGATTGCCTCTTGTTTTTTTTTTTTTTTCCCTTGTAAGCCAAGGTCTTAGTCATAGTCAAGTTTGAGCAATTTTAGATTGTCTCTTGTTTCTTTTTTCTTGTGAGCCACAGTCATTGTCTTAGTCAAGTCGGAGCATTTTTTTTTGTTTGCCTCTTGTTTCTTTTTCTTTTTTTTTTTTTTGAAGGCCATAGTTAGGTTTAGCCAAGTCAGAGCAATTTTGGATTGTCTCATGTTTTTTTTTTTCTGGAGAGCCACAGTCTTGTCATAGCCTAGTTCAATCATGTACTTTCTTTTCTTTGTTTTTTTCCCCAGGGTCTTGTCTCTTGTTTTTTTTTCTCTCCTTGTGAGTCACAGTCTTGTCATAGCCAAGTTGGGTCATTTTTTTTGTTGTTGTTTTGTTCTCCACTCCTTCTTGAGGGGTTATAGTATGGAGGTTTTTGTTCTTAGTTTCCAGGGGTTTAATTGTATTTTTGGTCTTGTGTGTTTGTTTTTTTCATAGTCGTCGTGTTTAGCACGTATTTCTTTTGTGTCCATAGTTGCAGTCATGTATTTCTTGTATGGTTTTCTTGTTTGGTCTTGGTCTTGTTCTTGGGTTGGTTTCTCTCCCTCCGCACCTGTCCCCCAACCTCCCACCCTGGGGGGGCGGGGGGGGCAGGTTGGTTCCTTGGGGCGTTCGGAGTCCGCCCATGGAGGGAGGGTACTGTTATGACCCGAGCGTCGGTTCTGATCGCGCTCGGGTTAAAGTTATATCTCGCTGCCGGCCTTGACAGCTGCGGGCGGTATTCTGGCCTCTCCGGGCTCTTATTGTGAAAGTGCTCGGTGGGGCTTCCGCCTGTCAACGGTCGGCCAGCTGTGTGTAATCATTGTCATTAGTACCTTGTCTACTTAAGCTGAGCACTGGCGTCGTTAGGACGCAGCAGTGTCTGATCGCATCTGGTCACAAACCTGACCGCTATTTTGTTCACCCATCGTCACGTTGCGGATGCCTGGACTGTATTCACACCTCGGCTGCTTTGGGCCTGACTGTCTTTCACCGGAACCAGTAAGTGAGCTCATTAGCTTTATTCCCCCCGGTGTTAATTGTTCTGTAAGTCCCTGCTTTGCAGCCAGCGTGTGCTATTATTACCAAGCCTGACTGTGTGTGACTGTCTCCTGTTATGGACCTATAGTGTGCTGAATAGCCCTATGCTTCCTGTTCTGCGAAGACTCCTGTCATTATCTCAGCAGCTTGTGTTAACACCTTTTCACCGTAATAAACTCACTGAAAAACTCACTGGTGACTCTGTGTGCATCTTATGCTGGCTCGTGAGGGCCAGTGCATGACAGACAGGTTACAAATATACGTCAGTGGTTTCACTAAGCATTCAATAATAGTTTTGACTAAGAGCATGTCAATACCATCACAGTCCGTAGATGTTTTACTTTTAAACGATTTAACAATTTCAATGATCTCTCTCTCGTCTGTGTTGTTTATGAAAAGGGAATCTTTTATAGCAGTGTTTTTGCTTATTGTATAACCCGTAGGTGCCATAATGGGTATTTCTTGAGCCAAATTAGGACCAATGTTAACCAAAAAGTTATTAAATTCATCTGCAGGTGAAACTGCATTCACACTCTGAGTCGTTTTATTATTTTTTGAAAAACTGGTTGGGTTGCTTGTATTTCTGTTTTTATTTCCAAGAATATTGTTAAGTATTGTCCATGTATTTTTAATATTGTCTCTGTTTTTCTCCAGTTCTTTACTGTAATAGTCTCTTTTACTACATCTCATTATATACTATGTTAACTTGTTTTTGTATGTTTTATACCGCTGCTCTGCTTCTTCTGTCCTTTTCTTTAGAAAAGCTTTATATAATGAATTTTTCTTTTTACACGCCTTTTGTAATCCTTTGGTTAACCATGGCTTATCGACAAATTTATGTTTAAGTTTCTTCTTTATTAATGGACTTTTTTTTCATAAAGAGTGGTTACAATGTTTATAAATGTGTCATAGGCTTCATTTACATCTGATACATAGACTTTTATCCAGTCTTGCTTCAGCAAGTTTTCTTTAAAAGAACTGATAGCATTTTGTGATTTGTATCTGAAAGATTTTAATTTTAATTTTTTTTTTTTTTTTTGTATTGGCCCCTGTGTGGCCATGGATAAGTGCAAAGATTGGCAAATGGTCACTTATATCATTTATCAATAATCCACTTTCTATTTTCTTATCAATAATATTAACAAACAGGTTGTCAATAAGTGTAGCAGTGTGAACTGTGATTCTACTGGGACGTGTTATTGTGGGATATAGACTCATACTGTACATAGAATTCATGAACTCTGTAATTACATTTTGTTGAAATGGATTTAGTAAATCAATATTGAAATCCCCACAAATTACAACCATTTTCTTACTAGTAATATTATTGTACAGCTTGACTAACTTATCTCTGAATGTCTCAATGCAAGTTCCCGGCATTCTATATATACAACTTATAATTAGATTTTTTGTTTTATCTTGGTTGATCTTAACAGTAACATATTCCAAAATCCCTGGTGGTGCAAAGGACATTCCATTTACAAGCTTACACCTATACAGGTCATCAATATACAGTGCAACACTACCACCCTTTTATTGAGATCTGTTAATATGAAACATCTGATATCCCTCTATTGCCATCAGGGGAGCCTGCTCTTCATTAAGCCAAGTTTCAGAGACTGCGATAGCCGTAAATTTTCTGTCTAGCTGTTTTAAATAGTCCTGAATCTGTGGAAAGTTTTTGTTAAGACTTCTGTTGTTGAAGTGTATTATTGATAGTTTACCATCTAGTTGCACTTGACTTTTGAATTGCTTTTCAGTGTAATATTCACAATGATTATGAATATTATTGAAAAAGTGGTTATCAGGATCAATATCATTCTCCATCTCTTGTAGTTTATGTTCAGCATAATGGCATATTTTCAGAGTCTGAATTTCCTCACTCTGTGTCAAATGACTTCCTCCAACTGGAGATAATTGATGTCTACTCAAGTCAGTCATAAGTTTTTTGGGTTTTTTTTAAAGTACATTGACATGGTATGTCACAAAAGAACTATTCTTGCCGTGTGTGTGGATATGGATTATCATAGTCTCTTAATTTTCTTAATCAGTGTTCATCTATATTTATTTAAGTCAGTAAGATCTCTGATTATTATGGTCTTCGCTTCCTCAGGTGTTCCATTTAGTTTGATCCAAACTCTACAATTTCTTGTCCATGTTGCCTGTATCTTATTTTGTCTTTTCAGCATCCGTGCTTGCCGTGCTATTTCAGCATTAGTCTTTATTAAATGTTCATTTAGGTAAACTTCTGTTCCCCGTAGCTTTCTGGCCTGTCTCAGTATGTCATTCTTTACCCTTCTGTTCACAAAGCGCATCACAATTGATTTCTTTGTTTTATTATCCTTTCTGGGTAAAGCATGACAGGCTGAAATTGCATTTGCTTCAACCTTTAGATTTCTACTTTCAAGGAACTGAAGCACCTGGTTTTCCAGGGAGACTGATTCAATCAGGGGAGCCTCCTCACCTCTCATTCCTGCTGTAGCATGAGCATATTATTGATATTTAATGTCTAGTCCACTTATATGTAGCGTCATCTCACTTTGGCTCAGCAACAGTTATTCTTCTGCTTAAAGACATTTTTGTTTCATCCAGGAATAACGCAAAGAAATGGATTTTCTTCCCCCAGGCCACAACTGAAATCCCCTATGTTTTGTTAAAACCAGCCTAAGGAATTTCCCCAATGTCCGGCTTCACTTTTATTGCCGCCATAAAACATGCAACAGATCCACGACTCAGCTAATTTCCTTAAACTCTGGACATGCTGGATTTAAACAGTGAACTTTAAAGTACATTATTACAAACTCAATTCTAAACCTTCATTCTTTTCAGAACTATGAAAATGCAGATGGACTCTGATGTTTTTGATGTGGAAAATATTATGTGTGAAATGCATTAATCTGTGATTTTATATATATGCATGTTAATGTTTATATGAATGTTTATTCCTGCATGTTGATTTAGAAGCACTGCTTATAATTTATACTAATCACTAAAGTTATCTTAGTTTAATACATAAAGGGAAATATTAACTTCCAGTATGTATCAAAGTTTTGCCTCTAAAACCATGTGACTCCCACAGCCAATCTCTGCATGACAACTCTTCATCCCAAAGCGCTCCAAACAATAGACTGTTTGTTCATTGGACTAAAAGTTCATCGAGCCCGCCCATGAAGGACGCTCATTGGCTGAGATTCCGGTCAGGCCGTAAGCCTGCGAAACTCAACAGAGCTTATATAAAGGAGAGAGACCCCTGCTTCAGTTTTTGTTTTTTTTTTCGCCTGCTCTTTTCGTCACCGCTTTTCGGCTGCTCCCTCTTTTCGTCATCCCTTTTTTCTGATCTCCTCCATTGTCTACACACAGCAAGGAAGAACAAAGGACCGTCTGACCACTTGTCGCTTTTCTGAACACAGAGCAGATAACTCGTAATTTGTTTATGTCACTTTGTATTTTCTTTTCCTCTTAAATACCTAAGAATTCCTATTTCTTTGAGCTCAATTCTTAATCGGAGTTAAACTCCAATTTTTATTCATCACTTTTTCTTTGTTAAACTTTCTGTAAAACCACCGTTTGTTTGATTTCAATGTAAACTTTAATCTTGACTTTATTTTGTAATATTTTTCTTGACCAATCACCCACCAGAAGCTACTATTTTTATCTAAAGTCCGAAGCTTTTTCAATTTGAGATCGGATTAGATATCTTTTAATTATTATCGAAGACCTCTTGAGAAGACGCAGCTTCCACGTCACGTGCAGCTGAGGAATCAAGGCTGTTCATCACACGCTGAAGAAAAGTCATCTAACCCAGTTTCAACTGTGGGTCATACGGCCAAGATCCAGTCCTTCGACCACTTGAATTTAAAGGTCGAACTGTGGACCCTGAAATATCTGCGGGCAGATATTTCCCCTAACATCCACGAAATCTTGGGCTGAGAACGACGACATAACCATCGTCAACCGGGAATCACGTGAGCTGCAAACTTTAATTCAACTGCTGAATAAACTTCTGAGGTTCGGTAATAATTTGTATATCTAATCAGATGCAAATTAAGAAGCCCTTAACATAACTCTTCTTTTCATTAAAATTCCATTTTTATTTTCTTAAGATTAATTTAGGACTTCTTCATATAAGTAGTAAACTTTCTCCATAAATTTGCGTTGTTTTTAATAATCTGTTAACTCAAACTGATAGAAATTCATCTCTCAGTTTAACCCTGGTTCCGAAAATATTGACATTGTTAATCTATCATTTACAAGATTGATTTTATAATTAATGAAATTACTGC
This sequence comes from Pholidichthys leucotaenia, assembly GCA_020510985.1. NCBI lineage: Eukaryota > Metazoa > Chordata > Actinopteri > Cichliformes > Pholidichthyidae > Pholidichthys > Pholidichthys leucotaenia. The sequence goes on along the minus strand of CM035843.1, from coordinate 191,093,033 downwards.
AATGTCTGTTAATCATTTCATTTAATAAATATTTAAAAATGAGAGAAGTTGTTGGGAATTTATTTCATTCTGAGTCTGTTTCAAGCCCAGGTATCGAATTCACGGAAAAATTTTTGAGACTGATTATTGATTAATTTATTGAGTGATCAAACAGGTATAAAGTGAAATTAAAGATCAAATTGCTTCTTAAAGATAGAAGCTGGTGCCCCTTACGAGTGTTATTAACTTTTCTGATGTATATGAAATGAGATTTGAGCTCAGATTCCAATACATCAATATAAATTAAATAATTCATACCTGATCATATTTATTATTTATTAATTTCATATATTTCCCTTACATATTTTTGGTTTCCCGTGTGAAGGCCTGGCTGAACTTGACACGACTCAGAATGGAAGAAAGAAATTAATACATAAGCTGTGTGGGATTTTGGTCAATTTTAACTCACAAAAAAAAGGTGGCTCAATTGTCTGCAGCCAGTCTATTGTCTCTGTCTCTGTGTCACGAGGGGGAGGGGGTGAATTCGCCCCCGATTACTGCTGTGTGTGTGTGTGTGTGTGTCTGCTGACCAAGAGAAGGTGGGGGTGAAGAGACCCCACTCTAGTCAGTTTTTAGTTTTTTGTTGTTCAATGCATGCTTAAGAAAAGTGATTACACGCTGAATAATTAAAATAGGCCTGGGAACAAAATAGCGAAGAAATCCTATTTGTTTTCCCCATTATTTCAACACCCCGCAGGCGAAGCAAACCCTTGGGGGATTTAATTGAATTAACCATTGTATAAACTTGTTGAATAAAGTTTAGGGAGACCAAAGTTTTCCCGCCTTTGGAAAGCAAGGCGTGGTTTTATGGACTGAAGCTTGAGCTGCATCCACGTGGCACGTGCACGCTCAGTCCCGCACGCGACCGTCAAGCTGTGCATGAAAAAACTGCGCATGTGTAGATCGGCTCAGCGACGCCATCTTAAGTCTAGGTAGAGTTCCCTGTAGCCGCCATTTTGAGTAGAGATCCTTGACTCCTTGTGACGTCATTGGGTTTCCTCTTCTGGAAGTGCAGACGAAAACTGCCTCCATCTTGTGGTGAAACATAGGGACTGCAATTTTTATTTAAACTTCTAATCTTTAAAGACGATTTATAACCAAATTAAGTCTTCAAAGTAACTTCAAAGCCATTCATATTATTCGGAATAAACTAAATTTAACACTAATCCAAACTTTCATGCCAAGAATAAAAGGAAAAGGACCTGTTGGCTTCTGAAAGTTTTTTCTCAGTGGTGAAATCCCATTCATTGCATAGATACCTATAGCAGGAACATTTACAAACACCGCTATTGTATTTAATCACTTATATAACCACATATTATAATCTTTTAAGCTAAAAGCAAACATATTTACACACTTTTAAGCAAAAAGTTGCAAACTTTGAAGCTATATGTGTGCTTATTCTGCTGTTTTTAAATGTGATATGGTGTGATTCCCTTCCCACAGAAACCCAGTTTTAGCTTAAGGATTCTAATGCTGATGTTTACTCAAGAGTAACATTAAAGTAGAATTAAATCTGTGCATTTTGACAAATTTACAGACTTAGTGAATATTTGTAATTTTTCCTCTTTCTCAAATTTAGGAAACCACATCAAGCAATTAACACTTAAGCGAAGCTCTAGGTGTTATTTAAACTCATTGTGTCATTTCTGATTCATGCTTTCTCTACAGGAAAAGAAAAACATTTAACCAACCAGCATAATTTTCAAATTTTTCCCAGGATTTAAAATAAAAGTCAAAAAGGTGCAAACATTGATTATTCTGTAAATAAGAAATTTATAGATAACAATTAAGACGGATCACTATTGGCTTCACTCCTAAGAAATCCTAGGACACCCGAATACTCAAACAATTCACTTGTTTCTAATTTGTAAATATTTTAAACATTCAATGCTTCAAAGGAAAATAGGCTTTAACAAATAAAACCAAAGGAAAGCCTTAACTTTAAAAGAAAGTGGAAACTTATAATTCTAAATCTTTAAAGTATTTAGCCTCTTTTGCTTTTGGATTTCTTTTGTAAATAAAATCCTCACTTTCAAAGTGACATTTTGCAAAATCCCAAAGCTAGTTATTGATGACAAATTCCAAAACTAGACTTGAAAATCGAAGGAAAGAAGTCAATCCACACAATTGAAATTTCAGTTTTGTTTTGCGAAACAAATTCAAACCAATTTCAATTCAACTTTATTTAACAACATAGTTTCAACGAACGAATTAATTGAAGCATCTCTACATTTCTAAATAATTTCAAAATTCTATTTCCCATCCGGCAAGCCTACAAGTCGAAACAAATTCTAAAGGAACTTTCAACTATCACGGTTGTAAAATAAAACACTCAAGGTTAAACCTTGTTGAACACATTTAAGAATAATCAACCAGTTGAATTTTATTTTTAAAGGCTAAATAATAACAGCGGTTAAACATGACGAGTCATCAGACAACCGACCGATTTACCAAACTGGATGACCTTCAAACAACATTGGAAGCATGGACTTCTAATTTAATTTCTAGCTTCACAACACGGGTCAAGGAAACACCGCCCGAAGAATTGGAGCAACTCGCTGAAGAACTTTTGAATGAACACACTGAAAAACCACCAGAAGGCAAGGACCTCACCAGTGTGTTAGGTAAGTTTGCGCTAACATTAGTCGCAAGATTAAAGGTAGCCGAGAACGAGCTAGCAAATCGACAAACAACGATCCTATCTCTCCAAGAAGAGAATGAAACACTGAAAGAAAATCTGGAACAGTCTCAAGAGGAGAATGACAAAACTCAAAATCAACTGGATGAAGCGTTACAAGATTTGGACCGTGCAGAGTCAGAAAATAAACGGTTGATAGATAACAATGACGTGCTTCACCAAGACAACAATGAACTTGAAGATGCCCTTCAAGACACAGAGAAGGAACTCAGAAGAGTTGAAGGTCAACTTGAAAATGTGAAAAAGGACTACAAGGAATGTCAACTGCTCCTAAAGGAAAGACATGAACACCGGGACATCCACCGCGCTCCCTCGCCCGATTCCCGTTTCGAATACGGACGACCGCGTGGACAGTGTGCGTGTGCCCCTTCAGATCGCGACCTTGACAAGATCGCGCAGAATATCACCAAATTTGATCCAGGACCTACGGGTTCATCTGATGCCAAAGTCTATTTACAGGACATTGATTACTACCTGCGTAAGCACCCCAATGCTACAATTGACGATCGCATCTATCTGATTAAACTAACATCTAACAGGTCAGTATCAAAATTCATAGACAGACAGCTGACAAACATCAAAGCAGATTACACGCTGCTCTGCGAAGCCATCGAAAAGGAGTTCTCCGACGTCTGCCTACAGGCAGGGCTAACCGCAGCCCTAGCCGTGAAGCAAGGTCGCTCAGAGCCAACACAAGCCTACTACCAGAGACTCCTACTTGCATATTTTGGATCTCAAAATACACCAGGGATGGAAGAAGACCACAATTTCAAGACCCTCTTCATCCAAAACCTCCATCCCACTGTGAGTCATTACCTGGGAGTTACAGCTAACCCAAAATCAAACTCAATAAGTCAGCTGAGAGAGTTTGCACACTATGCGTTCCAAAAACAGCAACAAAGTCGCAACAAGCACGCTGAGCTTGCCACTGTGCTAGCTATTAGCGATGCATCTAACACCTTGGAGTTGGAAGGAGCTCCTCGCTCTACTCCACCTCTTACACCGTGAGTACATCAACAGCCGAAGCATTTTTCCAACTGACCTCATCAAGGTCAAAACCACACTAGGTCCTCTGGATACCACTTTGGACCAACTTTGCGAAAACCCGACTACCGTCGTAGACCATATCCACGGGATAGGTCAAGAGAACGCGATACGGACTACCATGATGACAGATACCGATACGAAGACACGCGTAACCGCGACAAATGGTCTCCATCCCATCACAGAAGCTCAGAAGCAGAGACCTATCACAAACCTTGGAAGGAAGAAGAAACTCCTACATTCAGTAGAGAAGCTATTGAAATTGTCCAACACCTCCTAGCAGAGATTCAAAACTACAAAGAGAATAAAACTGCTAACATTCTAGCTATATCAGCTGTGCCAACTCAAAACAAGCGTTCCAAATGAAGGAAACGCAAGAGGAAAATCCCTCATGCAAATGAGGAAGGACCAAAGGACTCAACGCAGTCCAGTGCTGTTATGGCAGCCCAACCACAGGTCACAGACCACTCCTCTAACAACATGTCGCAACTCTGTGTCGAACCACCGGTTCCACAATTCCTATGCGATTTAAACGAGAGGGGGGTGGCACGGAAATTCTACCTTCCACTGACCCTTGAAGACATGGTGTGCCAGGACGCTGTTTTAGACACTGCTGCTGACATCACTCTCATGTCACACACTCTTTTTGACAAACTACATGTAGCCGCTAACCGCGCTAACAAACATTTGAAACTGGAACCCTGTTCATTAGTGGTGCGACCATATGCGCTCACTAAAACAACCCTGTTGGGCGTATCACTACTAAACATGTCCATTGGACCCATGACCTTGACACATCCGGTCTATGTGTCCAAACTTGACGCCATTCCATTGCTTGTTGGCAAAGACCTACTGAATCGTTTTGAGCCACTGATTGATTTCAAGAACCTCAAACTATGGGCTCAAACGCAACACCCTCACCCATTTGACCCAACAAGAACAACTGAATCACAGTGCTTTGTTCTGAACACTTTGGACACCCCAAGTCTCACACAACTTGCACTGTTGGAACAACTGCAACCGAGTGAAAGCGACCGCCAAGACCAAGGTGAGTACTGTCCTAAAGAAGTCAAAAGTCGCCTTCACATACAAGGTCAAGCCAAACACTCAAATGATCTTGAAAACTCAATGGCCGAGCAGAAAACCCCAAACGGCCCTCTTGAAACCCTTGATACCCATGATTCAATGGTGGTGTCACATTTTGAAACCCACCCACCCACCCATGAGGCCTGCATGGTCACAAGAGCCACACCAACCGGCTCTCTGGACCCTCTAAAACCTCAAATTTTTGTGACAACAAACCCAACTTTTGCAAACGCAAGGCGCACAGTCACCCAACCTTGCAACCAAATGATCCATAAAACCGTCAAACACCGGTCGGATAAAACGGTACATGCGCTACCTGCATCTAAACCCTATGACATACCAAAATTGAAACCACTTCATGAGACACAATCTTCTCTGCAGCTATGCAATGGCACTCCTGTTCATGCTTCCGATGAACCATCATCGCCACCGCTCAGAGTTCCTCGAAACCAGAGGGGGGTGATGACTGCCAATGCCTATAACATTCCAGCTGCAGAGCACAAAAGCGTCAAAACGACATACAAAGCTCCCAAGGCTGTATTTCAAAACCATTCGGACCGACTCGCTAAATGACACAAAGCGTACAACGACCAAAAACTCTTGCATGACAAACTGCGAAGGGGGGACAAGATCTTCCACCCCACATTTGTACCACAGACACCTGAAATAAATTTACAGGAAAGGAAAATCACTCCTAAATTCCTGCCCAAGTGGATGAATCCACACATTGTCAACAACAATCTTTGGCCACCCAAAAGCCAAATCCAGGACCCCATTTTCAAATGGGCTCACCAAAATCAGAGTAACCTTTACCAAAACCCCATGGGACTTGTCGGGTACAACACTGTCAAAGTAAGTCCATAAATAAGATTAAAATCAAACCTACGTCTGAGAAATAACTGTAGCTAACTACTAGCCTCAGGTACACTCAGTCAAATTTCTCCAATCAGTTAACTGCATCGAAACTTCCAGAAAGGAAAGGGTATATTAAAACCAAATTAGCCCTTAAACTAAGCTCAAAGACCTCTGTAAAATCTAATAAACTTCAATCAACTTACTATTACCAAATAGTATACACAAGACATTCAACACCATTAGCTTGAGCTAATAATCTTAAAACTCCCATCAAAGGTGAAAAACAAGCACAAGGTTTAGAGTTCAATCTCTTAAGCTCTATTCTGTAATTTCCCAGTTTTGGGATTAATAAAGTACATCCATCTAAAAGAAATCATTCCACCTCTAAGAGGAATTTTCATTTGCCAACCAGGTATCTAAAGAAAGATCAACAAGAAGATTAAGATCCAAAACCACTCACTTTTATGTTTGCCAAGATGATGGCCCTCCTGTTTATCAGTTTAGCCATCTGCCTAGCAATCACACCCACTGTTACCCAGTCAGAATTGGGCCAAGCCAAAACGAAAGGTCAAAGATCCTCGGATGGACTCTTAATAACAGCCTCATCGTTAGAGCCTGTAGTTAACCTTAGCATGCCCACTGTTAACTCGGTCAACACCGCTAAACCAAAACGCCAGGTTGTCAAACCACAAATCGTTACCAAAATCTTACAAGACACTGTGTTGGTTTTGAATGCTTGCTCAGAAGCTTCAGTCAAACTCAACAAGGTCTTGAACTCTTTGCTCTTTGTGTTAAAGGTTGACTATGCTCACACACAGCCAATGTCTATGTTACTCTCAGAAGTAGCTAGAAACATTAGCTTTTCAGTTAACGCTTTAACAATGAATATGCTCTCTCATCATATCCTTTTTGCAGTAAATCCAAATTTACTTCTCATTGCCATCCAAAGAATGATAACGACATCCTATGCCCACTCACTTTTTCTGAACAAAAGCCTCAAACACCCTATGATTTGGACATCTGTGGAACCATGGTTTAGTCTAACTAAACAAGTTCAATTTGAACCTCCTTGAGTCACCTCAATATTGATTAGTCTGAATCTACCTCAAATAAGAAAGAATTTTATTTTTGCTTTTGACTAAGATTTTTGGATACATGCTTGTGTAAATACAAATAACCCTTTATACTTTATTTAGATTTTATGCACATTTAAACAGTTTTTGAAATTTTGACTAGATATTTTTTTTTTTGAAAAAAAAAGCGCCATTTTTTGAAAATGGCGCTCTACTAATTTAGATGAAATCTATGTAGCTTGGAGAAATCATCTTTTAATTTATAAAAAATCTCTTAGAAAAGCTAGAACAAGTTATTACTCTGCATTAATAGAAGAGAACAAGAATAATCCCAGGTTTCTTTTCAGTACTGTAGCCAGGTTGACAAAGAGTCAGGACTCTGTCAATCCTAGCATTCCCTTAGAGCTTTCTAGTCAGGACTTTATGAACTTTTTCAATAATAAAATTTCATCCATCAGAGATAAAATCAATCAGATTCTTCCCACAGTTAACTTAAATACTGTAACTACTACAACTCCTTCTTTTGATGTCTGTCTTGATGAGTTTACTCCAATCGACCTTTGTGAGTTAGACAAAATAGTTTCCTCATCCAAACCTTCAACTTGTCTTTTAGACCCTATTCCTACCAGGTTATTTAAAGAAGTCTTCCCACTTATTGGTAGCTTTATTCTTCATATAATCAATTCTTCATTAACTTTAGGCCATGTACTGCAGGCTTTTAAAACGGCTGTAATTAAACCCTTACTCAAAAAGCCAACGCTAGATCCAGGAGCTTTAGCTAACTATAGACCAATCTCCCTTTCATTTCAAAAATCTTAGAAAGAGTTGTTGCTACGCAATTATTTGACCACCTGCAGGGAAATGGTTTACTTGAAGAGTTTCAATCTGGGTTTAGAATCCATCATAGTACTGAAACAGCCTTAGCGAAGGTCACTAACGACCTCCTCATTGCATCTGATAATGGACTAGTTTCTGTGCTTGTCCTTTTAGACCTTAGTGCAGCTTTTGATACTATCGATCATAATATTCTACTTGATAGATTAGAACACTATGTTGGACTTAATGGAACTTCGTTGCAGTGGTTTAGATCTTATTTATCTGATAGGTTCCAGTTTGTTCATGTAAATAATGAGTTTTCTTTCAACTCAAAGCTTAGTCATGGAGTTCCACAGGGATCTGTGCTAGGCCCCACTCTTTTTAGTTTATATATGCTTCCGTTAGGCAACATTATTAGAAAGCACTGTATACATTTTCATTGTTATGCAGATGACACACAATTATACCTGTCAATGAAGCCAGATGATAGTAATCAATTAGCCAAGTTAGAAGCCTGTCTTAAGGAAATTAAAGCTTGGATGACTTGTAATTTCCTGCTATTAAATTCAGATAAGACTGAAGTCATTCTTGTTGGTCCAAAAAACCTTAGAAATTCCTTTCCAAATCAAACTTTCAGTTTGGATGCAGTTACTCTTTCTCTTAATAGCTCTGTGAGGAACCTTGGAGTTATTTTTGATCAGGATTTGTCCTTCAATTCACATATTAAATTTGTTTCTAAGACTGCCTTCTATCATTTGCGTAATATTGCCAAGATTAGGAGCATCTTGTCTCAGAGTGATGCTGGGAAACTGAGCCACGCTTTTGTTAGCTCGAGATTAGATTATTGTAATTCTTTATTATCAGGCTGTCCTAAAATATCTTTAAAAAGTCTTCAGCTGATCCAAAATGCTGCAGCAAGAGTTTTAACAGGTACTAGAAAGAGAGATCATATCTCTCCGGTTCTGGCCTCCCTTCATTGGCTTCCCATAGAGTTTAGAATTAAGTTTAAAATCCTTCTTCTTACTTACAAAGCTCTAAACAATCAGGCTCCTTTTTATTTAAAAGATCTGATACTACCGTATTATCCTAACAGAGCACTACACTCCCAAAATGCAGGATTACTTGTAATACCTAGAATCTCCAAAAGTACAATGGGAGGCAGAGCCTTCAGTTATCAAGCTCCTCTCCTGTGGAATCAGCTGCCAATCTGGATTCGGGAGTCTGACTCGATCTCTGTTTTTAAGAATAGGGCTAAAACCTACCTTTTTGATATAGCCTACAATTAGGGAGGGATCATGTGTTTCTGAACCCTCCCTTAGTTATGCTGCTAATAGGTTTAGTCAGCCGGGGGACCTCCAGTAATGCACTGGGCCTCACTCCTTTCCTCACTCTCTATGAAATATTTTTTTTTGCTGGTCATTAACATTTGTTTGTTCTCTCCCATAGATTGAGTCCCCATCGTGCTGTTTGCTCTCTACATGTCTGTTCTTTTCTTCTTCTCTATCCCCTCACCCCCCAGCCAGTCGCAGCAGATGACTGCCCCTCCCTGAGCCTGGTTCTGCTGGAGGTTTCTTCCTGTTAAAAGGGAGTTTTTCCTCTCCACCGTCGCCAAGTGCTTGCTCACAGGGGATCGCCTGATTGCTGGGGTCTTTCTGCAACTGTGGGGGTTCCCCCCTACAGTTGATAGTGCTATGAGATGACTGTTGTTGTGAAATGGCGCTATATAAATAAAGTTGAATTGAATTGAATTGAATTGAATATTTTTTCAGCAAACCCAAAACATTTATATCAAGTATGTCAAAACCCACATACTTCTAGTTCACTTTTTTTGTACCCAGAATTTTTAAGTCTTTACAGGCTTATACAGAACTTTAGTATATCCTAGACAATTATACAATGTTTATATTTGGTCACGCCAAAATTATTTTTGAAATTTCCAGAAGTTTTTCAGAAAACCAAATTTAAGGGCCTACACTTTGGAATAGATACTGTTCACAAGCTTAAGACTTATCGACATCAGAACTTTAGTTCAGCATTTGGATCAAGCCTGGCCAAATTGGGATTTGATGCCTAGGATTGCTATCAACGCTGAATCAACGTCACCATTGATACCAGAGGGGGGACTGTAGCATCATCTCACTTTGGCTCAGCAACAATTATTCTTCTGCTTAAAGACATTTTTGTTTCATCCAGGAATAACGCAAAGAAATGGATTTTCTTCCCCCAGGCCACAGCTGAAATCCCCTTTGTTTTGTTAAAACCAGCCTAAGGAATTTCCCCAATGTCCGGCTTCACTTTTATTGCCGCCATAAAACATGCAACAGATCCACGACTCAGCTAATTTCCTTAAACTCTGGACATGCTGGATTTAAACAGTGAACTTTAAAGTACATTATTACAAACTCAATTCTAAACCTTCATTCTTTTCAGAACTATGAAAATGCAGATGGACTCTGATGTTTTTGATGTGGAAAATAATATGTGTGAAATGCATTAATCTGTGATTTTATATATATGCATGTTAATGTTTATATGAATGTTTATTCCTGCATGTTGATTTAGAAGCACTGCTTATAAGTTATACTAATCACTAAAGTTATCTTAGTTTAATACATAAAGGGAAATATTAACTTCCAGTATGTATCAAAGTTTTGCCTCTAAAACCATGTGACTCCCACAGCCAATCTCTGCATGACAACTCTTCATCCCAAAGCGCTCCAAACAATAGACTGTTTGTTCATTGGACTAAAAGTTCATCGAGCCCGCCCACGAAGGACGCTCATTGGCTGAGATTCCGGTCAGGCCGGAAGCCCGCGAAACTCAACAGAGCTTATATAAAGGAGAGAGACCCCTGCTTCAGTTTTTTTTTTTTTTCACCTGCTCTTTTCGTCACCGCTTTTCGGCTGCTTCCTCTTTTCATCATCCCTTTTTTCTGATCTCCTCCATTGTCTACACACAGCAAGGAAGAACAAAGGACCGTCTGACCACTTGTCGCTTTTCTGAACACAGCGCAGATAACTCGTAATTTGTTTATGTCACTTTGTATTTTCTTTTCCTCTTAAATACCTAAGAATTCCTATTTCTTTGAGCTCAATTCTTAATCGGAGTTAAACTCCAATTTTTATTCATCACTTTTTCTTTGTTAAACTTTCTGTAAAACCACCGTTTGTTTGATTTCAATGTAAACTTTAATCTTGACTTTATTTTGTAATATTTTTCTTGACCAAGCACCCACCAGAAGCTACTATTTTTATCTAAAGTCCAAAGCTTTTTCAATTTGAGATCGGATTAGATATCTTTTAATTATTATCGAAGACCTCTTGAGAAGACGCAGCTTCCACGTCACGTGCAGCTGAGGAATCAAGGCTGTTCATCACACGCTGAAGAAAAGTCATCTAACCCAGTTTCAACTGTGGGTCATACGGCCAAGATCCAATCCTTCGACCGCTTGAATTTAAAGGTCGAACTGTGGACCCTGAAATATCTGCGGGCAGATATTTCCCCTAACATCCACGAAATCTTGAGCTGAGAACGACGACATAACCATCGTCGACCGGGAATCACGTGAGCTGCAAACTTTAATTCAACTGCTGAATAAACTTCTGAGGTTAGGTAATAATTTGTATATCTAATCAGATGCAAATTAAGAAGCCCTTAACATAACTCTTCTTTTCATTAAAATTCCATTTTTATTTTCTTAAGATTAATTTAGGACTTCTTCATATAAGTAGTAAACTTTCTCCATAAATTTGCGTTGTTTTTAATAATCTGTTAACTCAAACTGATAGAAATTCATCTCTCAGTTTAACCCTGGTTCCGAAAATATTGACATTGTTAATCTATCATTTACAAGATTGATTTTATGATTAATGAAATTACTGCAATGTCTGTTAATCATTTCATTTAATAAATATTTAAAAATGAGAGAAGTTGTTGGGAATTTATTTCATTCTGAGTCTGTTTCAAGCCCAGGTATCGAATTCACGGAAAAATTTTTGAGACTGATTATTGATTAATTTATTGAGTGATCAAACAGGTATAAAGTGAAATTAAAGATCAAATTGCTTCTTAAAGATAGAAGCTGGTGCCCCTTACGAGTGTTATTAACTTTTCTGATGTATATGAAATGAGATTTGAGCTCAGATTCCAATACATCAATATAAATTAAATAATTCATACCTGATCATATTTATTATTTATTAATTTCATATATTTCCCTTACATATAATTAGATCATCCATACGAGAACATTGTTCAAGATCCTCGATGCGTCGCTCCAAGTCTGCAATTTTTTTGTCTTTTTCCTTAATTGTTAATTTTAATTCTCGGACTTCTTCCATTAGCCGTAATAGTTTAACCTTTTGACTACCCACCTTGGTCAGTTCTTCTGACAAGAAGTTCAGAGATTTTTTGATCTCTTCCATTTCCTCCTTCTTTGGTGGCATTTTTACTGACCTGTTGATAGTAAAACAATCTCTGCTGGTGTTGCCGGTATCCGATCCGACAGATCAACCATAATAAGAACCATAAATTCCCAATGTGTACAGTTTACAAAACTAACCCCTCAATAATTACTATAAATACCCTAAAATGCACACGAGGAAAAAAGCAATACAATTATCCTTCATATGAAAGTCACTTCCTACATGCACCGACAGGCAGTGGGTAAAAAAAGTCTGACGTCTGTGTCTTTGTTTTTATGCACTTTAATGTTTTTCAATGTAATTCTCCGTGTCGTTTTTGTCCTTGAATGTTTGTGGACTATATAACGAAGAGCTCCCTGGTTCCATCAGTATGGATTTCCTCCTTTTTTTTGCACTGTTTTTTTCCTACCGGCTCTTTGTCTTGGAGGTAAGCGCGATCGCGATCATGCTGGGAAGAATACAGTATTCCAGAGACATGTTACTGCATTTAAATTTGGATAATGCAGCATCTGTGTTTGAGCCCGTGCCGCAGCTGCCGGACTTTATTTTAAGAGATTTTCATGGACACAGCGATGAAAAGAGAGACAAGAGGAGGAAACGCGGAAAGTGTGGAGGCGTAAGATTAAACCTGAGGAGGCGTTAGCTTAACCGCATTCCTCTTCCTTCCATTATTATGGGGAACGTACAATCCCTGAGAAATAAAGTGGATGAAATTTAAGGGAATGTACGATATCAGAAGGATTTCAAGAACTGCTGTGTCATGGCTTACATGGAGACGTGGCTTACGGCGCATGACTGGGATGCGGACCTGTGGATTGACGGCTTTGGAGCCCCACGTCGCTCGCATCGGCAGGAAGAGGTAACTGGGAAATGTCAGGGGGGTGGCGTATGTTTATACAGTATTTTAATAAACAGTACTATACATCTGTCACGGTCAGAGAGCGCATCTGTACACCAGATGTGGAGCTTCTGTCCATGTCACTACGCCTCTTTTATCTGCCCCGCGAGGTCCCCCAACTTTTCATAACGACTGTGTACATTCACCCGAGAGCGGATGCTGCCTCCACCTCCAGCACCGTCTTTGATGTGGTACAGCGGTTGCAGTTGATTTCCCCAGAGGCTCCAAACTTTATCCTTAGGGATTTTAACCTTGTTTCTTTAAAGAAGATACTTAAAAACTTTTATCAGTATGTCTTCTTCCCAACCAGGCGAAAAAAGGCATTGGACCTGTGCTATGGATCCATTGAGAGGGCCTATAAATCTATTCCCCTTCCTCCTACAGCAGGGGTGTCCAACCAGGTGCCATGGAGAGCCAAGACCCTGCAGGTTTTCTCTTCTACCCAGTCTCTTCAGCAGGTGTTTTCACTTATCAGCAATCAGTGGGAAGAAGTTCACAGAAATCTGCTGTTGAAGACACTGGTTGGAGGTAAAACCTGCAGGGTCTTGGCTCTCCATGGCACATGGTTGGACACCCCTGTCCTACAGGATCCTCAGATCACAACTGTGTACATTTGCTGCCCACATATAAAACTGCTCTCAGAAGAGACAAGGCGATGACCAGAGACATAAACGTGTGGACAGAGGATTCAATGCACTGCCTCCAGGAATGCTTTAACTGTATGGACTGGGAGGTGTTCACACTAGCCTGTGGAGAAGATTTGGACTCGTTAGTGGACGTGACATGCTCATACATGGCTTTCTGTAGAGACATGATCGTTCCACGTAAACGTGTCAAAATATATCCCAACAACAAGCCATGGGTTACAAAATCAGTTAAATCCTGCTTACAGAGGAAAGTGCTTGCCTTTAAACAGGGGGTTGTTTCTGAGCTGCAGGTTACCACAAAAGAGCTGAAGGCCGAAATTTTAAGAGCAAAACAGAATTATAAATCAGAGCTGGAAAGCAAGAAGGCAACAAAGAAACTTGGTTCAGCCTGGACCAGTATGAAAACTATTGCAGGCCTTCAGAGCACAGAGCACAGTAATCATGTGTTTTTAAATGGTTTTATTTCAGACATAGAGCTGGCTAATGCTCTTAATTGTTTTTATGGTCGTTTTGACTCCTTTGATTTTAGCACAGAAACCCAAGGTTTGAAACAGAAACTCAAAGACAATCAGCACTTTAATATTGAGGTGCAGGATGTTAAAAGGTCATTCTGTGCTGTAAAAGTGAACAAAAGTCAGGGCCCTGATAATATATGTGGGTGCTTGGTAAAGTCCTGTGCACATGAGCTGAGTCCTGCATTTCACTACATTTTCAATGAGTCCTTACAGACACAACATGTGCCTAAGATCTGGAAAGATGCTGTGGTTGTCCCCGTTCCAAAATCCAGCTGTCCTAAAATGGTAAATGATTTTAGACCAGTTGCTTTGACTTCAGTTTTAATGAAATTTTTTGAAAAAACTGGTCAGATTTGAGGTCCTTAAGCAGACTGATCATGTATTGGATCCTTTGCAGTTTGCCTATAGGCCTCACAGAGGAGTAGAGGATGCCACTGTCACTCTGTTTAACATGCTTTTTAAACATCTGGATTTTAATGGGACACACGCCAGGCTTTTATTTGTGGACTTTTCTTCCACCTTTAATACAATCCAACCTCATATTTTAGTTGAAAGGCTCCTGCAACAATTTGATTTGAGTAATAATCTGGTGGGTTGGATTCTGGATTTTTTAACCAACAGAACACAGAGAGTAAGGGTCAATGGTACATTGTCTGACCAAAAATGTTTTTCTAATAGCTCTCTGCAGGGGTGTGTGTTGTCACCACTACTCTTCATCCCGTACACAAACATGTGTCGGAGCAGACATGACAACAGACACATTATAAAGTATGCTGATGATTCAGTTGTTGTCAGTCTCCTCCAGGATGGTGAGAGTGGCCACGGCCCAGTAGTTGATTTTGTTCACTGGTGTGAGGATTCCTACCTACAGCTGAATACGACAAAAACTAAAGATATGATTATTGACTTTAGGAGGAAAACCCCCAGGCACGTAGTCACTGTACTAAAAGGCCAGACCACTGAATGTGTACAATCCTACAGATATCTTGGGACGATTGATAGTAATTTAAACTTTGAAGAGAACTGTGAAAGGGTGTGCAAAAAGGGTCAGCAACATTTGCATTGTTTAAGGAAACTTGCACGCTTCCAAATTGACCGAACCATAATGACAATGTTTTATCGGGCTTTTATTGAATCTGTTTTATCCTTTTCATTACCTCCGCCAGGCCGCAGGCCAGGAGGTTATGTTTTTGCCGGCGCTTGACTGTCTGTCTGTCTGTCTGTCTGTTGGTTAGCAAGCTAACTCAAAAAGTTTTGGACGGATTTTGATGAAACTTTCAGGCGTTGTTGGAAATGGTACAAGGAAGAACTGATTAAATTTTGGCGATGATCCAGATCACCGTCTGGATCCAGGAATTTTTTTAAAGGATTCTTTAACATTGTGAGATAGGGCCCGGAGGTAATGTGTAATTCAGTGCTTCCGCCAGCAGGAAGCACTGAACTACATATTGAAGCTCGTCAAGCTTGTGACAGAGCCGCTAAAATGCAGCATACACTGAATGAGAGCCCACAGGCTCGTTCAGCTTATGACAGAGCCGCTAAAATGCAGCATACACTGAATGACAGCCCACAGGCTGCTGCTTCTCACCGTGCTAAAGACAGAGACAGTACATGGCAGCATAGACAGGATGAACGGCTATCCCCAGATGCTATTGAAGCTTGTCGAGCTTACTTTTATTTTATTGATTTTTTCTTATTATCTCCGCCAGGAGGTTATTTTTTTATTTTTTTTTTTTTAAAGAAGATCTGCTCGATATTGCCAGTCATGCATCATTCAAAGTCTAAAAGTGTGAAACACATAAGGCAACAGAGTGCATGAGAAAGAAAAAAAAGGCAGGGAGATAACACAGACGATGCGGAGAATCACCGTGCTATTGCTAGTCATATGTTTTCATGGTCAAGGAATCTCAAAACGTACACTCAAACACTGTATGGGGGGAACTGTCGCCGCCATTACAGAAAATGCCATTTTCGTGAATAATTACTGAACCGCTAATCCTATCATTGTCAATCTAATTGCTAGTCATATGTTTTCATGGTCAAGGAATCTGAAAACGTACACACAAACACTGTATGGGCGGAACTGTGCCGCTTGGCGGAGGTCTGCGCTCTCCGAGTGCTTTTCTAGTTAGTGTCATGGTTTGGTCAGATAAAACCGAAACAGAGGAAATCCTTGGATCAGGTAGTTAGATGGTCCAGTCGTTTGCTTGGTGAGTCACAGCTGAGCCTGACATCCCTGTACACCAGACAGGTACAGAGGATTGCTACCTCCATTTTAAATGATGACTCCCACCCTTTGCACTGCCACTTTCAGCTTCTTCCCTCCAGACGGAGGTTTGCTGTCCCAAAAAGTAAAACCCAGCGCTACAAAAGCAGCTTTGTTCCTGCTGCTGTTTAAGAGTTGAACAAGATGTAACAATATATTGCACATAATTTAGTTACCTATTTATTAATTTTATTTTATATTTACTTATTTTTTGTAGGTTTTTTTATTTGGGTTCTAAATCTTTTATTGGGTTTTAGACTTTTGAGTTTTTAACCTCTTTGACTAGTCTTTAACTTTTTAATATGACCCTTCTCTCTTATCTGTTTTTTCTCTTATCTCTTTGTCTTATGTCCTGATTGGTGGAGCCTTGAGCACTTTTATCATGTTTATAGTCAGTTACATGTGTGCCTGTGTTTGTGTTCATGTTGAATGTAATTGTGGTTTGTAAATATGGATGTCACCTGACTGCAAAACAGGTGCAAAACAGCTATCATCCTCCTTGTCCTGGAAGAAAGCTACCATCTGTCCGGGCTCGTCCGAGACCCTCTTGTATGCCTCGAAGAGGAAGTGTTCCGGGCCTGAGGAGAGGTGGTGAACAGGCAGAGAGAAGAGGAGCGGCTCCTTCGTATCCGTCATCCGGGGGAAACCTGCAGCACACAGCACAGCACAAACTTAGCCTCCCGTGAACACATCGGGGCATTTGACCACGTCCCTCGTGGTTTTTTGTGGGGGGTGCTTAGGGAGTATGGAGTATTGGGCTTGTTGTTAAGAGCTATTTGGTCTCTGTATGACCGTTGTGAGAGTTTGGTTCGTATTGCCAACACTCTGTCGGAGTCATTCCCAGTGAGAGTTGGACTCCACCAGGGCTGCCCCTTGTCACCGATCCTGTTCATAATTTTTATGGACAGGATTTCTAGGCGCAGCCAGGGAATGGAGGGTGTCATGCTTGGTGACCACAGGATCTCATCTCTCTTGTTTGCAGATGATGTTGTCCTGTTGGCTTCATCCAGCAATGACCTACAACTCTTGCTGGGACGGTTTGCCGCTGAGTGTGAAGCGGCTGGGATGAGAATCAGCACCTCCAAGCCCGAGTCCATGGTCCTCAGCCGGAAAAAGGTGGATTGTCCTCTCTGGGTTGGGGACAGGCTCCTGCCCCAAGTGGAGGAGTTTAAGTATCTTGGGGTCTTGTTCACGAGTGAGGGGAAAATGGAGCGAGAGATTGACAGACAGATTGGAGCAGCATCTGCGGTGATGCGGACGTTGTACCGGTCTGTTGGGGTGAAGAGGGAGCTTAGTTCTAAGGCAAAGCTGTCGATTCACCAGTCAATCTACGTTCCTACTCTCACCTATGGTCACAAGCTTTGGGTAATGACCGAAAGAACAAGATCGTGGATACAAACGGCTGAAATGAGCTTTCTCTGTAGGATTGCTGGACTTACCCTCAGAGATAGGGTGAGGAGCTCAGTCATCCGGGAGAGGCTCAGAGTAGAATCGCTGCTCCTCCACACTGAAAGGAGTCGGTTGAGGTGGTATGGGCATCTGATCAGGATGCCTCCTGGACGCCTCCCACTTGAGGTGTTTCAGGCACGTCCCACTGAGAGGAGACCCCGGGGCAGACCCAGGACTCGGTGGAGAGACTATGTCTTCCAGCTGGTCTGGGAACGCCTTGGTATCCTCTCTGAAGAGCTGGAGCAGGTGGCTGGGGAGAGGGAAGTCTGGGCTTCTCTGCTTGAACTGCTGCCTCCGCGACCCGGACCTCCGGAAAAGCGGTAGAAGATGGATGGATGGATGGATGAACACACCTGGGCTAATATACATCCACAACACTGACAATAAGCACATTCCTTTATTTAGCTGTGTATTCGCCTTCCATCCAACACAACGGCACCTCCGTCGTCTGGTCACCCTCGACGTCTTCGGTCCTGTGCTGCCGCTGTCAAATCACCACACCTGCGCTTCCTCAGTCCTTTCTCAGCTCCTGACCTTGTTTCCTCCATGCTCCTTGTTAATTCACCTCCGCAATATCCTCAGGTCCTCCGTCAGCACGTCCTGCTGTCCGCATGTCCTTCTGACCTCGTCTCCTTCACCTCGTCAGCGACAACTTTCCATTGATCTGATCCGTCTGACCTGATTGTTCAACCTGTCCTGAACTCCTCCCAGACTGCTCTTTGAAGATTTCTTCCTGGAAGACTTCCGAGACTTCTCCTAAACTTCTGTTTTAACCCAGTCACGCACCATCCTTAAATAGGTCCTTCCTGGACAAGAGTTCACAACGGAGCTCGCTAATTGGCTCCTGCTGATTTAATCAATCGGTGCAGGTGTAAATCATAATCAACTCAAAACGACAAAAATACACTCACACAAATGTCAAATTATACAAAAGAAAGCACACTAATCCAAAATACATTATACTAATAATATCATTCACTTTAACAGCCTTAAAGCTCTAACAAAAAAAAAAAAAACAATACACCCACACACATCCCTGAATTGCTCTACCCTGACAGTACCACAGGCTATCCCAATTCATCACTCTGACTGCGGCGTCCCGAGCCTGTTGAACTGCCTCGGGAAAACATGGCTCCAGCGCCCGTGAGAGAAGGTCCTCCAGCAGACAGAGCGAGCGCAGCTCCCTCTCCAGCAGCTCAGCCATAGTGCCTGGAAAGCAGGTGAGTGAAAAACGAGACAGTCCAAAAATGAAAAAATGATTTGTGTGGGTGTAACCTGCTAAATCCTATGGTTCAGCTGGATCATTCTGTCATGAGTGTCACCATGGAATGAGACGCCGTCTCGGCGCTCAGCCCATGTTTCTCCTCATCCCTGCTTCTCATTGAGCAGCAGGGATGCGTGACAATGAGCTCCCTGTGGGCCTCTCTAATGTGCACGGCGAGGGGAGAAAGGACGAGAGGATTTAAGTGCAGGGTTACACCAAACACATTTATTAACACAATGGATCACAGTGTGGATAATACACTGGAGGAAAACAGCGGCGGAACAGTGCACAGGCAGTTACTCACAGTGGGGGGGGGGGCAGACCGAGTCGTCACAACAAGAATCCAAGACACACAGACAGTCCTTCTTTGACGTGATGGTGGACAAGAAAACGACCATCCAAAGCGTACAATGATCCAGCGGTGTCTGTCCAGCAAAGAGCTCCTTTAGTACAGACGCCGCTGGCGTTGTGGAGAGTGCTAATAAAGGAAACCAGACTTGCACAGCAGACGACTTTATTCACTCTCACATCAGTCATACACAGAAAAAGCATATATCAATACACCAGGGTCTCTCCTTTTCTATCACCCGCCCATCTCACATCTACATGACATCTCGCATCACAATACATTCAACCCTTCTCCCCCCACTACTTCTTCCTGCTACCTCACCATAATCTCTCTCATCTCAATACCTATTGTCCTTCTCTGTTTACCCTCTGCATCCAGTCTGAGATGATTAACCCAGCTTCTACACCGCCCCCTCCAGAATCTCAGACCGACTTTCAGTCCTCACGTCCTTTTGGCTTCAGTCTCCTCCCGTATCTGCTGTAACAGGGGTTTTCCGCCTCCGCGGCGCTGCTGTGCCAGTGGGGGGCTCCTGGGGGTGTATCTGTCTGTGGGGGGGACCTTCGACTTTCCCGTGTGGCTGCTCTGATGAATCGTTTACCTGGGGAGTTCTCAGTGGGGGTCTTCCACGCCGAGGGGCCTGAGCCAACATCATTTGCTCGTCCACCACCACAAAGGCGGGCTTAAGTCTGTCTATACATATTTTCTCCCTACGACCCCCCAAGTCTAACAAAAAATGTATGTCCCCTGTTTCCAGCACTCTGAAAGGGCCATCGTAGGGTGGGCGCAATGGGGGGTGGTGGGCATCGTGCCTGACAAACACGAACGCCTCGTTCTTCAAAGTTTTTGGCACAAAAGCACGTGGAAAACAGTGGTGGGCCGGGCCTGGCAGCGTGCCTGTGTCTGCGCTATGCTGCAAACGCTGAGACGGACAGTTGTCCGGCGCAGGATTAGCTGGCAAAAATTCCCCGGGGAGCCGCAGTGGCTGAGAAAAAACAAGCTCCGCTGGGGAAGCCTCCAAATCCTCTTTTGGTGCGGCACGCAACCCCAATAAAACCCACGGCAACCGGTCTACCCAATTTGCATCCGTCAGCAAAGCCCTGAGCGCTGCTTTCAGTGACCTATGAAAACGCTTGCATAACCCATTGGCCTGTGGGTTGTACACGGTTGTGCAATGAATTGCAACACCCAGGCTACAGGCCATCATGGACCAGAGGTCGGAAACAAACTGTGGGCCCCTATCGGACGTGATGTCCGATGGGATGCCAAAACGTGCCACCCATGTCGTCAAAAAAGCGCGCGCCACGTCCACAGACGTGGTTGCTGTCAGTGGGACCGCTTCTGGCCAGCGTGTGGTGCGGTCCACCACTGTCAGAAGGTGCGTGCACCCCTGCGATGGCGGGAGGGGGCCCACGAGGTCCAGGTGAACATGGTCGAACCTCTTAGCCAGTATACGAAACGGCTCCAAAGGAGCCTTCGTGTGTTTGTGTACTTTGGTTTGTTGGCACGCTACGCAGGCTGCGGCTCACTCTTTCACATGTTTGCGCAGGCCTGGCCATCCGAACTTCTCGCCCACCATTTTGACTGACGCAGGCACTCCTGGGTGCTCCAGAGCATGAACTGACTCAAACACTCGGCGGCGCCAAGCAACTGGGACCACCGGGCGCGGGCGTCCCGTGGAGACGTCACAGATTGGGGGGGGTTGCCGTCTTGCAGTACTCTGCTCTCCAGCCTTAACCCTGTTGGTCCAGACTGGAGTGCGCACACGTCCGCATCACCAATCTACTCTGCAGCCATAGCTGTATAATCTATCCCCACACAGACCGGGGCCGCTACGGCACGTGAGAGGCAGTCCGCCACCACATTCAGTTTACCCGACACATGCTGAATATCGGTCGTAAACTCCAAGATCGCGGCCAGCTGTCTCTGCTGCCGG
Source organism: Pholidichthys leucotaenia (assembly GCA_020510985.1). Classification (NCBI taxonomy): domain Eukaryota; kingdom Metazoa; phylum Chordata; class Actinopteri; order Cichliformes; family Pholidichthyidae; genus Pholidichthys; species Pholidichthys leucotaenia. The sequence goes on along the minus strand of CM035843.1, from coordinate 191,071,674 downwards.
CCTGACCATGGTTCCGAAACCTTGGCCATCGCGAACGTTAGCGGCTTGTGGTCCACAAACGCGGTGAAGCTGCGCCCTTCTAGACAGAACTGGAAGTGGCGTATGGCCAGGTGGAGAGCCAGCAACTCTCTGTCGAACACGCTATATTTACGCTCACTGTCGTGCAAAGCCCTGCTGAAAAAAGCGAGCGGCTGCCAAGAACCGGCGACGCGTTGCTCCACGACGGCCCCTATGGTGACATCCAAGGCGTCGGTAGTGAGCACTATCCGGGACGCCGAGTCCGGGTGCGCCAAACGTACGCCATTTGCCAGGGCTGTTTTAACCTCAGAGAACGTCTGCTACCGCTCCGGAGTCCATTTGACTCTGTCCGCCGGTTTCCGTTTCTTGAGTGCGGCGTACAATGACTGCATGAGTTGAGCTGTGCGGGGGAGGAACCGGTTATAAAAGTTAACATCCCTAAAAACTCTTGCAGTGCCCTGAGCGACTGAGGCCGGGGAAAATTCGCCATGGCGCGCATTTTGTCGGGCAAGGGTATCGCTCCCTCCGGTGAGACACGGTGCCCCAAAACGTCAATCCCCGGTACGCTGAACTGGCATTTCGCCGGGTTGATTATTAATCCATGCTCCTCCAACCTCCAGAAAACCGTCCTGAGGTGGATTACGTGTCCGTCCTCGGACGCACTGGCCACCAGGATATCATCCAGGTAGACAAACACAAACGGCAGATTGTGCAACACCGCATCCATCATGCGTTGGAATGTCTGTGCCTTGCCTTTTAATCCGAAGGGCATGCGTAAAAACTCAAACAAGCCAAACAGAGTTATTACCGCTGTTTTGGGTATGTCCTCCGAGTGCACTGGGACTTGGTGGTAACCACGGACCAGGTCTATTTTAGAAAAAATGCGTGCCCCGGCGAGGTGAACAGAAAAATCCTGACTATGGGGAATCGGGTAGCGGTCGTGCGCTGTGGCATTATTCAACCTGCGGAAATCTCCGCACAGTCGCCACGATCCCTCGGCCTTAGGGACCATGTGTAGCGGGGATGCCCATGGGCTGTTTGAGCACCTGATGATGCCCGACTTTTCCAAGTTGGCAAACTCCTTGCGCGCTATGGCCAGTTTAGCTGCGTCCAGGCACCGAGGTCATGCGAAAACGGGCGGCCCAGTGGTGGTGATAAAGTGTTCCACCTCGTGTTTAGTGCTGGCCGCCGAAAACGTTGGGACCGTGAGTGCTGGGAACTGAGTGAGCAGTGTGTGGAACTTAGTGCCTGGAGCTGTGACGTTGGCTTGTGTTATTGGCCCGGCCCCTCGAGCTGTACAGGGGAGAGAATCAAAAGACATTGCATTAACCAGGCGCCTGTTAGCAATATTGACTAGCAACCCATGTGCACATAGAAAATCAGCTCCCAGGATTGGGAAACTCAATGCCGTTATGACAAAAGTCCACTCGTACATACGGCCATATAGGGATAAAGTCATTGTTCTCTCACCAGAAGTCTTAATGTCCGAGCCGTTTACAGCTACCAGCTGGGGGCCGCTAGCTCCCTCTAGCCGGTCGGCATAGAACGGCAGGATGAGGCTCTTTTGGGAGCCGGTGTCTATGACGAACAGTCTCCCCGAGCGCGAGTCCATCACGTAGAGCAGCTTGTTTTCTTCACCGGCGGTTGCAGCTGCTACTGATTGCCGGCCTTGGCGTTTCCCGAACGCTTAAATTGGCATGGTGGCACACATCTGCGTGCGTTCTCTCCAAAGCGGCGGTGGTAGAAGCAAAGCGTGTCTCTCTGGTGCCTCCTGGCCCCCGCTGCCGCTACTGTCGCCAGCTCCTCGCCTCCGCTGGTCGTCCTGCTGTGTTCTGACGCCGCCGCATTCACTGTGAGGGCTCTGGTGGTGAGGATGATCCGATCTGCCTCCTGGGCAAGCGCCCGGTAGTCACGAGTGGACAGCAATGGCGAATTGGCAAGAACCACTCTTGCCTCTGTTGAGAGGTTCCAGAGGAAAAGGTGGGCAAACAGAAAATTCCCATCGTCCGTGCCCATCAACGCCAACATCTTCTCCATCAGTTTGACCGCCGACCCATCTCCTAACTCGGAGTGCCTCAGGAGCCTCTCTGCTCTCTCACAGTCCGAGAGCATGTAGCGCCGGGTCAGCGCGGCCTTAAGAGTCCCGTATTTGTCGTGGGCTGGAGGCTGTTGGAGCAGGCTCACTACTTGCTGAGACGTGCGGGCATCCAGCGCTGCGACCACATAGTAATATCTGGTGTCGCCTGCCGTTATTCCCCGGAGGGCAAACTGAGCCTCAATGTGGAGGAACCAAGACCGTGGGTCGTGCAGCCGAAAGTCTGGTAGTTTGACCGAAACAGCGCATGCGCTGCTGGGGGTTCCCATCCGGGCCATCTCCGGGATGCTTGCCGCATTGCTGGGGCTTCCCGTCCGGGCCGACTCCGGAGTTCTTGCCTCGTGTTTCATAATTCGTCAAGGGATCACCAGTGTGGAGAGTGCAAATGAAGGAAACCAGACTCGGTTCATGACACAAGGTGTAGGTCTGCATCTCAGCTGAGTGTCTTCTAGTTACTAATTTACATTTTTATCAGGTTCAAATTCATCTTAATATGGGATTTAATTTTATTTACTGTAAAACAACCAGACCTGCAAGAACAAAAAACAAAACTACACAATGACTCCTACGCTGAATTTCATAGTAAAGATGAAGTCATAGGGCCATATTTAACATATTGTTCGGCCCAGGAAACAAGCACGCAGGCTCAGGCAGATTTGAAAGCTTTATTTAACAACAGTGTTTCGTGTATGAATGCGTGTATGCGAGATGAGAGTGTGATGTGGGTGGAGGATGCAGGTCAGGACAGAGCAGCACGCCGTACGGCCAGGCAACCCTATAACGAGACGAGAGCAGAGATTAGCTGGGCAACCACACAGGACAGTGACAAAGTTCTGTGCTTACTTGTAGTGACGTGGTGGCTGGCGTTGGCAAGGTCCCAAGCCTGGGACACAGCGTCCTGCTGTGCGTCCGGGATGATGCAGCAAGGTAGAGGAGCGGCGAGACGAGGGGTAGTGAGTCCGCCGCCGAGAGATCCACCTGTGCACAGGGGAAGGCTGAACAGGAGAAGGTAAGGCAATTACAGACAGCTTACGTGTCTAGGAGAGTAGTCAGCAGGCCTGGAGGAAAGGATGCTGCTGTGAGTTGAGTACGCAGGGAGACAGACGGCTCCAGGCTGCAGCTCAGGGCAGAATGGAATAAATAGCTGCGCACTAACGAGGAGCAGGTGTGCGCGCAGCTGAGGTGGAAGCTCGTGAGCTGCGGGTGATGACAGTACTCCCCCCCCCCAGCGCTTCCTGCCGCTGGCTTACCTGGGTGTGTCCAGTGAAATTCCGCGATGAGGTCTCGATCCAACACCCACGAAGAGTGCACCCAAGATCTCCACTCCGGACCATAACCTTCCCAATCCACCAGATACTGCAGCCACGACCCCGAAGCCGGGAGTCCAGGATGGCAGTAACACCCCACGCCGGGTCACCGTCGATCATCCTAGGCGCAGGAGGAGACGTAGGAGGAGGGCAGAGTGAATTGGAAAGGACAGGCTTGATCTCGGAAACGTGGAAAGTGGGACACACACGAAGGGAAGGGGGGAGGGCCAAACACACAGCCACCGGGTTGATGATTTTAGCAATTGTGAAGGGGCCGAGGAACCTCGGTGCCAATTTCTTCTTCTCCCCCTTCAGGTTGATGTCCTGGGACGAAAGCCAAACCCGCTGACCCACCTGGTAGACAGGAGCCGGCCTTCTGTGGCGATTGGCGGTGGAGCTGTTGCGCGCTGCTGTGCGTAAAAGCGCGTCCTTGGTTTTGGTCCACACACTCCGGCAGCGCCTGATGTGCGCCTGGATGGAAGAGATGGCTAGATCACCCTCCTGCTCAGGAAAACAGGGGGATTGTACCCCAAGGACGCTTCAAAAGGCGACACCCCAGTAGCAGTGGACCGGGCCGAGTTATGGGCGTATTCCACCCAGGTCAGGTAGGAGCTCCAGGACGAAGGATTAGAGGGTGTTACGCAGTGCATGGCGGCCTCCAACTCCTGGTTCGTGCGCTCGCACTGCCCGTTAGACTGGGGGTGGTAACCAGAGGAGAGACTGACTGTAGCCCCCAAGGCGCTGCAAAAGCTCCTCCAAACCTGGGAGACAAACTGTGGCCCCCGGTCCGAGACCACGTCCAGCGGGATCCCATGCAGCCTGACGACATGCTGGACCAGAAGATAGGCCGTCTCACGTGTCGAAGGGAGACCCCCGAAGAGGCACAAAATGGGTGGCTTTGGAGAATCTGTCCACAATAGTCAGAACCGTGTCATAGGTGTTAGAGACAGGGAGTCCGGTGACGAAGTCAAGGGCGATGTGTGACCAGGACCTGCCCGGGACCGGCAGGGGCTGGAGTAGACCCGCAGGTGGAGAGTTCTGGGACTTGCCGGTAACGCACTGGGGACAGTCCCGGACATAGTTGGTAATGTCCTTCTGGAGACCCGGCCACCAAAACGAGCGTTGCAGCCAACTCACCAGGCGGGTGATGCCTGGGTGACAGGAGAGTTTGGAGGTATGGGCCCAGTGGATCACTTCACCCCGAACCGCCGAAAGAACATAGAGCCTCCTCTCCGGCCCCTCACCAGGATCCGGCTCCGCCTCCTGAGCCTTCAGAATCTTGTCCTTGATGGACCAGGCAATCGCCCCCACGACGCACGAATCGGGCAGGATGGTATGTTCGGACTTCTCCGGACCTTCTGGGGAGAATTGTCTGGACAGGGCGTCGGGCAACCCATTCTTCGAGCCTGGATGGTACGTGATGGTAAAATTGAAGCGAGTGAAAAATAGAGACCAGTGCGCCTGGCGGGCATTCAGGCACCTCGCTGACCTCAAGTACTCGAGATTTTTATGGTCCGTCTAGACCACAAAAGGCTGGGATGCCCCCTCTAACCAGTGATGCCACTCCTGTAGTGCGAGCTTGACGGTGAGGAGCCGACGTCATAGTTGTGCTCTGCCACCGATAGCTTCCTGGAGAAGAAGGCGCAGGGCCGCTTGACACCATCCACCGGTGAGCGCTGGGAGAGCACCACTCCCACCTCCGTGTCGGATGTGTCGACCTCAACCAGACACTGAAGGTCAGGACCCGGGAGGACGAGAACTCCGCCTGGAGAGTCTTGAAGGCGGTGGCCGCTTCCTCAGACCACTGAAAGGGCACTTTCAATGACGTGAGGCGAGTCAGGGGGGAGACGATGGCGCTGTAGTTGGGAACAAAGCGCCGGTAGAAGTTTGCGAACCCGATGAACTGCTGCACCTGCTTCCTGGAGGTAGGCGTGGGCCACTCGACCACTGCTTTAACCTTAGCGGGGTTGGGGAGGATCTGATTATGAGAGATAACGAACCCCAGGAAGGAGGTGGTCCGGGTGTAGAATTCGCACTTCTCGGCCTTTATGAACAAGCAATTCTCCAGCAGACGTTGCAGGACCCGCCTCACCTGGGCTTGGTGCTCCTCCCGTGACCTGGAGAAGATGAGTATGTCATCGAGATAAACGAAGACGAATACTCCCAGGAAGTCCCGCAGAACGTCGTTAATGAGATGCTGGAAGACGGCAGGTGCGTTGGTGAACCCGAACGGCATCACGAGATATTCGAAGTGGCCGCTGGGTGTTCTAAAGGCCGTCTTCCATTCGTGTCCCTCCCGGATCCTAACAAGATGGTAAGCGCTGCGGAGGTCAAGCTTGGTGAACCAGGTCGCCCCCTGGAGGGAGTGGAAAGCAGTGTCCATGAGCGGCAGTGTGTAGCGGTCCTTTATAGTGATGTCATTAAGCGCTCTGAAGTTAATACAGGGGCGTAGGGACCCATCCTTCTTACCCACGAAGAAGAAACCCGCGCCAAGCGGGGACGAGGAGGGGGGGATGATCCCAGCGCTGAGCGACTCCTTAATGTAGGTGTCCATCGCCTCATGTTCCTGTTCAGAGAGACTGTATAGGCGGCCAGACGGCAGGGGGGCCCCCGGGCGGAGGTTAATCGCACAGTCGTATGGTCAATGCGGAGGAAGGGACAAGGCTCTGGACTTACTGAATGCTGCCCCCAAGTCATGGAACTCCCGCGGCACTAGAGTCAGGTCTGGGGGCTCAGAGACCGGAGCCGGCGGAGGAGAGGATGGAGCACAAGCCGCCGACTGGAGGCAGGTGCCCAGGCAGAAGGTGCTCCAGGACAGGACGCTGCCAGTTCTCCAATCCAGGACAGGGTTATGCAGCCGCAGCCAGGGGTAACCCAGAATGACATGGTCCGACAAGGAGGGCAGGACGTAGAGGGTCAGATCCTCCTGGTGGGTGCCGGAGACGATGATGGGGACTGGCTTAGTGCGGTGTGTAACTGTACCCAGGGGAGAGCGTGAGATCGTCACCAAGTTCAGGGGGGTAGGCAGCAGTTGGCAGGGTATGCCCAAACGGGTTGCCAGGCTCTTAGAGATAAAACTCTGGTCTGCCCTAGAATCCACCAGTGCGTGAGGGGAATGCCTGGTGGAGTTGTGGCAGAAACGTATGGGCAGTGTGCATGACGATAGGGGATTTGGCCGGTTAGAGTCCGCGAGGCCCCCTACAGTGACTCGTGCACCTCCCCGTTTGGCTTAACCGGGCACAGCTCCACGGGATGCTGGTCATCTTCGCAATACATGCAGAGACCCCATTCCCACCGGCGTTGTCTCTCAGCTAGAGGGAGCCTAGTGCGCCCGATAGCCATGGCCTCTGGTTCATCGGCGGACTCCGGAGCCGGTAACACCAGGGGGCGAGACTGAGCTGGGCGTAGGGAAGCTCCGCGCGAGCGGCTGACAGACTTCCGCTCTGCAGCCCGCTCACGTAGCCTGTTGTCCAGGCTTATCGTGAGCGAGATCAACTCAGAGAGTTGCCCTGGGAGATCCCGACCGGCTAGCTCATCCCTCAGACCAGAATTGAGGCTATGGAGGAAAATGCTGCAGAGAGAAGCCTCTCCCCAACCCACTTCCTCCGCTACCACCCAGAAGTCGGCTGCATATTCCGCCGCTGACCGGCCTCCCTGTTGGAGACTAAGGAGCCAATCAGCGAGGACACTGTCGAGACAGGAATGATCGAAGACTTCTAAAAAGTCCCGCACGAACCGGTCATACGAGAGGTTTGCATAGCTGGGCTTCGTCATTACAGCGTAAGCCCAAGCTAATGCTCACCCCTCGAGAAGATTAGCCATGTACCCGATTCGGCTATGGTCTGAGGGAAAATCCCCGGGAACGCGCAGAAACACCGACTCACACTGCAAGATAAACCCCTTCACTCCACCGAGTTTCCCGTTGAAGCGAGCAGGGGTTGGAATGGGTGTGAGATGGACTGGCGCTCCCGAGCTAGGCTGGCCAGCTGTGGAGGCAACCGGAGCCACAACGCCGAGAGGACCTGGAGGGAAAGCCCGCGGAGGGTCCAGGCGGTCTAACTGGTTAGTAATTAAAGTCAGTTGGTTTAGTATCACCTGCTGATGATGAGCTATCATATCGATGTGCGAGCCCGCTGTCCACTGGGCCGCTTGGCTGGAGCCGTACTGACATATTGTTCGGCCCAGGAAACACGCACGCAGGCTCAGGCAGATTTGAAAGCTTTATTTAACAACAGCTCAGGGCAGAATGGAATAAATAGCTTCGCACTAACGAGGAGCAGGTGTGCTCGCAGCTGAGGTGGAAGCCCGTGAACTGCGAGTGATGACAATATTACAAGAACACAGTCAGTTGTCAGTGACACAAAACACATTTATTGTCATGATCTAGCATGGGGGGGCGGATTTCACGGTGCTTTGTCTCTTTGCCTTTTTGTTTTTCCTTATTTGTATAATATTGCATTTTGGAGTTCTTTGCCTGTGATGTTAATTCTAGTTTGTTTTCACAATTGTTTCTTTGTATGATTTAATTTTCCTGTTTACGTTCAGTGTAGTTTTACTATTTACATATTTGGGTTTATTTGTCCTTATTTGTTTCCACTTTATTTTTGCCAGTGTCTTCTCTTTTTTCTCTTTCGGGGGTTGCAGTGATCAGGGGCACTTCTGGGTTTTTTCCCTGGTTGTGGGCAGTGGTCCTGTCAAACTGTCAGCCCTGTCTCCTCTCCTCATGACTCACAGCTCATTTTCAGCTCACAGTTCTCACAGTTCATTCTTTCTAGCCTTATTTAAGGGCTATTATTTTCATTTCTCTTTGCCGGAGTCTCAGTTATCTTCTCCACCAGAATCCTGGTCCTGTTCTGGTGTGCTGTAAGTTTGCTTTGTATTTCAGTTTGGATTTTCTGTTAATGCACTGTTTGGGACTTTGTGTTCTTGTTAATAAATAACAAAAACTGCAGTCCCGTGCGTGGACCTCTCCGGCCAGTTAGAGATCCAGCTGCTGCAGTTTGTGTTTTTTTTGTTCTCTCACCTGGGGTTTGGCAATTTCTGGTAATTGACGTGACCACAAACAAACCCAGCAAACTTAATTCACCAGCAGCAGCGAGGGTAGCCTTTCCCTTCTACTTTTCCCCCAGTTTTTGTTTTTTTACCTGGGGCTTAGGTATGTCTGCTGCCTTGGATTTTTCAGCTCTGTAGCTGAGCGAAAAGGAGTGTGTGGCGGCCACGCTCATCGCCAGTTTTGACTCGGGGGCTGGAGCCTCCCGCTCCTCTGAGCAGGTTTGGAAGTTTGTGGAAGGTGAGGCCCAGGTGATCGAGGCTCAGCCCAATCTCTGGAGCTACCCGGGCCTCACAGTTTTCCTCGCATTAGTGGTCGACACACACCGCAAACTCTGTGCCCAGGTGAGGGACTTTCCTTTGGTGCCACCTGGGCTCAAGAAGAAGACCACCCGTGGGCGGAAGACCCGCTCATCCTGTCCGGAACTTTAATCCTCGCCCATCCATCAGACGGTCCCCGTAGGTCCCGAATGGACACTGTTTGGCCCCAAAACAGCAGCCCCACCTTCTACTCCTGAACTGTGGCCCACACCATTGGCCGAGGAGCTGGAGGAGCGCAGGCGGGTCCAATTAATGGAGACAGAGCTCCTACTAGAATATCAACCATGGCTCCTCCTGGATCTCACCCAGGAGCTTAAGAAGGTCTCATCGGGTCCTCTTCCACCTCTTCAGGAGCCGATCTCTCCGCCTCCCGCTCCACGCCATTGGCCAGGGAAATCTCGCCGGAGGAACACCTCCTCCTCTCAGGCAGCAGTTTCTCCCTTGGGAGGCAGAAGACTCCCCCAGCAGTGCTCTCTTTGTGTTGTTCCACTCCGACTGTTCCGCCAGCTTCCTCTTTCTCCACAGCTGCTGTCTCAAGCTTTTCCTTGATGTTCCTCCCACTGCTGAGGGGTCGGCCGTTTTCTCCCCTGCTCCGCTCATCACCGTGTCTGCAGGGGCGGCTCCTCCACATTCCACTGACAGGCCCACAAACACTGAGGTCACGGAGAAGACTGATTCCCAACCAGCTGCAGCAGAAGACGTCGCATCCTGGGAACTCAGGAAAGTGATTATTCACTCTCATTTATCTAAACATGAATTAACTTGCCTGATTCCTGGTGGTGAGGATCAGACTAGGCAGTCCTCTGAGTCCTTATCACCTGCTGCAGCTTTAGACTGTTCACCTGCTGTCTCCGTGTCTGCTCCTTTTTCCCCTGAGTGTCCGCTGGCCCCAGGATTGAGCCGCCGGACGATGGAGGAGCCTGTGGCTCTGGAGGACCTGGTCCCGGTCCTGCAGCCCTAGTCTGGATGGAGGGAGAGTGCTGCGACCAAGCTGAAGCCTGTGCCAACGATGGAGCATCCCCTGGCCTCAGCAGAACAGGATCCAGCACCGGCAGGGAGCCGACCTCCTGTGTCCACATTGGGCGAGCCACCTGCATGGGCCACTTCGCTGGGGGGGTCTCAGTCGACTGCATCGACCACCATGCCTGCTGCTGGGGCCGCCACGGCAGAGTCTGAGCTGGATCTCCAGAGGGCCGGGCCCGAGGAGTCGTCATCTGGATTGATGGAGTCCTGGACGGTGGTGGAGCTTGAGCTCAGGCAAGTGTTCTCCTTTGTTTTCATGGTTTCTGTGATGGAGATATATTTTCTGGCTCTTGGTGGGGGGAGCCAGGTGTAGTCGTCAGCTGCACCTGAGCTCACCTCGCGGGGCTCCACTGCCACCGGTGACCCTGACCCTGTTTCTCTGCCTCTCCTGTCTGAGCTTTTCCCCAGGGTCACTGAAGATTGCCCAGCTTTGCCAGAAGTTTCCTACAGGCTCGCCACCCAAGATCACCTTGGGTACAGTTCCTCCTGCTGAGGTGATCACGGGTGCTCTGTCCCAGCTCAGGATCTCTATGGGTGCTGCTCCCCCTCCGGCTGAGGTCATCGCAGGTGCTCCATCCCAGTCCAGGACTTCCATGGGTGCTGCTCCCCCTCCTGCTGAGGTTGTCACGGGTGCTCTGTTCCAGCCCGGGACCTCCGAGGGTGCAGTTTTGGACCAGTCTGGGTCCACCGAGGGTACAGCTCTGGCACAGTTTGAGTCCACCAAGGGTGCAGCTCTTGCCCAGTCTGGGTCCACCACAGGTGCAACCTTGCTCCAGACTGGAGCTACTGCAGGTGCTGCTTTGCTCCAGCCCGAAGCAAGCGTGGGTGCTGCTTTGCTCCAGCCCGGAGCCATCGCGGGTGCAGCTTTTCTTCAGCCTGGAGCCACCACGGGTGTTGTGCTTTCTCAGTCCTGGACCACTGAGAGTGCTACAGACCAGTCTGAGGGTGTCGTGGTTCCCCCTCCTCTGCCTGACACCATCGTGGTTCCCCGTCCTCTGCCAGATGCCATTGTGGTTCCCCCTCCTCTGCCAGACGCCGTCGTGGTTCCCCATCCTCTGCCCGACATCATCATGGTTCCCTCTCCTCAGCCCGACATCCTTGTGCTTCCTTCTCCTCTGCCCAACATCATCATGGTTCCCCCTACTCCACGTTCCTTTCCTTCATTGGGCCACCCCTTCTATTTAGATGGCTAAAAAAAACTCTGGTCGATCGTCTGACAGACTGTGGCATTGGGTTGGGTGGCCCATATTCTCCGGCAGGCCATCTGACTCTTTGCACCTCTTCGTTTGCCAGGCCTGGGACTTCAGCCGGCCACCGGAACTGTCTAGCTCCTTGGTCGAGGGGGCCTAGGTCCCTGGTTTTGTCTGGTGTGGATCCTGAGCGGGGTTTTTTTGTTTTTTATTTTCTCCTGGCCTGGGTTTTGCTGGGGTGTGAGTCATGGGAGTTCTTATTATTTTCTTGTTTGTTTCAGCCCCTCCGTGCCTGGGTCCCTCTCCTCCCACCCGTAGTGGGGTTGTTTTCTTGTCTTTGGGGTGGGGAGGGGGGGTTCTTAGTGTGGTTGGGCGCTTGTTCTTTTTTTTAATGTTGTCCAGGGAGTCTGGTATCCACCCCTTGAGGAGGGGCTCTGTCATGATCTAGCACGGGGTGGGGGGGATTTCACCGTGCTTTGTCTCTTTGCCTTTTTTGTTTTTCTTTATTTATATAATGTTGTATTTTGGAGTTCTTTGCCTGTGATGTTATTTCTAGTTTGTTTTCACAATTGTTTCTTTGTACTAGTTATTTTCCTGTTTACGTTCAGTGTAGTTTTGCTAGTTACATATTTGGATTTATTTGTCCTTATTTGTTTCCACTTTATTTTTGCCATTGTCTTCTCTTTCTTTCTCTTTCAGGGGTTGCAGTGGTCAGGGGCACTTCTCAGTTTTTTTCCCTGGTTTTGGGCAGTGCTTCTGTCAAACTGTCAGCCCTGTCTCCTCTCCTCATGACTCACAGCTGATTGTCATTTTCTTCCCAGCTATTTACTATTACTATTTACTATTTGTGTTTGATTGTTTCTAGCCCTATTTAAGGACTGTTATTTTCACTTCTCTTTGCCGGAGCCTCAGTTATCGTCTTCACAAGAATCCTGGCCCTGTTTTGGTGTGCTGTAAGTTTGCTTTGTATTTCAATTTGTATTTTCTGTTGATGCACTGTTAGGGACTTTGTCTTCTTGTTAATAAATATCACAAACTGCAGCCCAGTGCATTGATGTCTTCTCTCTGCCCTGAAGGGCGATCTCATGACATTTATGGGTATTTCCAAGTTCATTTCCTTATCACAACAGTGCAGAAACAAATTTTCCGCTGGACACAGAGTTGAAAAGGGTTGTCCTGATGCTCTTAATGATTCAGAGGTGTGTTTGGGGCGTAATTTGAAATAAACCAATAGCTAACTTTCCTCTCATTCCCTTTCATAAACAGGGGTGCAAGATCAAAGACATAATGCTAACACAAAAAAGGTTTAATTTAAAAAAATTCAGTTGTACAGACATCAGCAACAATTGTGAAAAAGTGTTTTAAAGAAGAGAAACGCTTTCCTGACCTCATGAAAAATCATCCTTAGTTTGCCCTCTAGAGCCCTATAACAAAATGAAGTTCCCTATTGGCTCCCCTTTACATGGGAAAAATGAATGTGGGCCCTTTATAATGGCCATTTGCAAAATAAATCATATTGGTTGTGTCCTTTAGAGTAGTCAAGTATAATGATATGTTCTAATGAGTGCCCTTTTATAGGGTAGAAAACCCAGTGATGTGTGCTCAGGATCGGTAAAGATTGCATGTCAAGCCGTTTTATCATTCAACAACAGGACACAAATTAAGGTAGCTCCAAAGTCGCCTATGTCTGTCATGTCAGTGGTGAGCAGCACACACATTAACCACACTCTGCCTCTCATTGCCTCTGATTATTTTCAACTGCTCAGCAGCTCAGCTCCACCTTACTTAAGGAGTGAGCTGGCATTCCTTCCCTGTGGGATTGTCTTGACACCAGCATCAAGTTGCCTCTGAGATCACCTGATCCTTTGTGTTCAACAAGCTCCTGTGTGTGTGCTCAATGCTCGCTCACTGCCTGCCCTCCCAGCACCCTTCCTGGATCCCAAGTAAGCCTGACCCAAAGCTCTTACCTCTGTGAATCTGTGGACCTCTCTGCCTCCTTCTCCCCAGTACTCTCTGTCAGAGCTCCTTCCCAGGACTAGAGACTTCTGCCTGAAGCACATCCTGCACTCCCCATCTGGATCCCTGCAAACCAAGTAAGGTATAGCTCATCCTGCACACTTCAACTGTCCCCTTCTGCTCTCAGGAACAAGCCACAGGCCTGGGCATTTTGCCCACACCGACCTCAGCAGGTTCCTCTCGCTTCAGCTCCTCTCCAGCATCAATCCTGCACCAGCTCCCTCCACCAACCACCTCTCGCAGTCAACACTCTCCACCGAGAACCAGGAGTTTATCCATCATATCAAGTAAGCCAAAACTTCACCACATTATTTACCCTGTATTATTCCCTCAGTTATTTACTTTGTCCTCTCCCACAGAGTGACCAGTCTCAACCCAAATGAACAAACTCTACAACAAAACACTTACCTTGCATCTTACCTGTTGCTTCCTGTTGTGGTTTCTGCCGTTGGGTACCTGTATTGCAAAATCATGTCAATGTCAATCTGTTTTCTCTTTTATCATATTCACCCTCCTAACTGTTTTTTTGCAAACTCTAAGCAGGCTTTCACATGCTTCTGTCTAGCCACTCTTCATTAAAGCCCAGATGTGTGGAGGGCTGCAGTGATGGTTACCATCTGGATCATGGTCCCATCTACACACAGGATCTCTGGAGCTCAGTCAGAGTGACCATCGGGTTCTTGGTCACCCCTCTGGAGGCCACTGTCGGGAACTGTTGAGAGAGTGACATATGGTGAAAACCTTATCGCCCTCTTTTATGATTGAGGTCCGGTTCTGCCTGGCAAACGTGACTACACAAATGCAAAAACAACTCAAGAGGACCACAACGCTAGCATGACAGCTAAGTACACAGCAACCATGGCAGTGAGCAAGTCTCGTTAACCGTCGGTATGTGACTTATTTCTGTGTTTTTTTAAATAATGTACTGATTTCTTGTTCATATACTTTGAAGATCAGATGATGAGGTACCTCTGTACAAAAAACGATGTCAAAAGACCAAACCATTCTTTGTGTAAATATGTCCAAAGTCCAGTTTTGACTGAGTTATGGAATTTAAAGAGCTGCCGCGACATTATGCAAATTAGATGCATAAATTTTTCTTCCTATCTGAGACTTAGGACCATATTTTACATCTTTCTAATTGACAATAAGCCATTAAATCTGACCACTTTCAAGTTATAGCCTTGGAAATCTGAACTATTTTTTTGACAAAAATATTTACTACTCTTGACCACTAGGGGTTATGTCGCAATTCAGTGACAGTCACACTCAGAGAGTTAACTCATTGGTATCTCCGATGTTACCTGTGGCGATGAACTCTAGCACTACATTTACTATTTCTGTTTGTTCAAACAGTTTTTTCCTAGGGGTCTTTTTTAGACTGGGCAAAGTGGGATGTTTTTCCAGATGTTGGTCTTTCTTTTATTTCTATCAGCCTTCTTTTGATCATGTCCTGGGTGTGCAGTGATCATGTTGTGGGGGCAAATTTTCCTGTTTATGTTCTGATCATTCATGTTGTTGTCTCTCTTGAGTTACAATCTCAGGCCTCTCCACTCTTCGTTGTATCTCTTCCAACTCTATCTCAGTTAGTATTCCTTTTTTTAATGACTCGGGCCTGATCTGCTAGCCTTTGTTCTGCTATGGTGAACAGCCATTTCTCTTGCCAGATCTTAAACATTTTCTTAATGAAGCTTCTGTTCTCTGGCTTGCTTTGATAATAACACTCCATAACAGTGATGTTATCTGTTCTGCTCCAATCGCTTCGACTTGATGAGTTCGTAAGTCCAGTAACAGGATGACGACCGGAGCCTGTCTGGGCTTCCACAGGACCCCTGCCAGGTGAGAGAGGGGCATCATAACTGGATCCCACTTTTGTGCCATTAGTGTTTATTTCTTCATTTGCATTCATCATCATAAAGAGTGGGTTGTTTTCTGTAGGGGTTGATTCTCTTAGCTTGCGGCTAAAGAACCTGGATGTCAGGCAACAGCTTTGTATCCCTGAACAGGGGGGCTAGCGGGTGCTATGCCTTGCCCAAGGGTGACTCAAAACTATGCATTGCAGGGTAGGGACATTCACTTCCCGAAGGCTCCATGCCCACATACTCGCTATTATTATTATTATTATTATTATTATTTTTATTTTTTAAACAATCACAGCATAGATTTAGGCTGGAAAATTGTTTACATAGAGGGCAAGCTGTAACCCACAGCCTTAGACCTCAAGTATGTTTCTAAGTATTCTTGCAGAGCCGAGTAGTACTACTTTTTGTAGGAGCTCTCTCTTCATTTGGATCCCGATTGTAGGGGATAATTAATAAAATATTGTAATAAGGTACAGGAATTATTTATTTTATTTAAGAGTGGGTGTGAAAGGGAGCGGAGTTAAACCGTCATTTCTGCACCCGCTAAATAAAATAAATAAGCACTCATAAAAGGGGTACCAGTCCTAACAGACACTTATATTAAACTTAGTTTTAATTAATTTTGTACCTTCAATTACTTAGTGGATCAGTCTCACAATTTAAGGGAGTTCTTCTCCTGCCGTGATCTAAGAAGCAGATATATGCGAAGGAAAACGCTTCAACTTCTCTTATTCACCCTTTTATTAAACTCATTCAGGTTACATGATATGGCATTCAAATGAGGGATAAACAGATTCAAATGAAAACAGGTGTCCGATATCACATCAACTGTTATTGTTTTCCTGAACATGAAATCTAGTGTGAAACCTTTGTAGAACCAAGGAGAAACCAGACTTATGTTTCAACGGTAAATGAAGGCTGAAATGTCTAACAAAACAGAATGCAATTTTATGGGGAAAATTCACAAACTGATTATCTAAAAATGAACTTCTGAATTTATCTACAAAAATTAAGGGAAGTTACTTAAAAATGACTAAGAGTCTTCCTTCAGTTTATAGCTTTATCCTATGGCTGAGAGTCTAATTGTACCATGAAATACTGGTTATAGTCAATTGTAATTTAATTGCTTGGACATCACATTCTTAATCCAGCAGACAGGAAAAGGAAGAGTCTCACAAACAGCTGAAGGTCCACGTGTTCAGCGGGTCAGTACCGGCTGAGTTTAGAGTCGGGACATCGGGAGAGAGCGGCTGCTGCTTCCTCACAGCCGTCAGAAGTGTAGACCCAGCCGGGGGCTCGTACAAGACCGTGGCAGCGGTGAATAATTGTCCCAGAGCGGCATGACAAGTCCTTGGAAACGGGTCTAAATTTGAGGTCTCTGGTAGCGGGATAGACCAAAAAAACTGAAGGAGAAACTTCTCAGTCAGGTTGGTATGAGGCCGGAAAGAGTCCAAAAACACAGTCTCTGTTCACTTTAAATTAGGAAAATTAAAGGTCCACTTTACGGCGTGAAAAGTCAGAAAATCTGAGAAATACATTTACTAGGATAAGAATGGCTTCTGAGGTGAGGAAAAATTAATTTTGAGAATTTGATTCTCTGAGAAAGCGAGCTCTAAAGAAAAAGGTGGTTTCTCCTCAGTAACCAGAAAAACTAACGCAGGATTTGATAAACTTCACACAGAACAATTTAGATAAAATAAAACTACACGGAACCTTGAAACGGTGGAATAAAATTTTCTCTGAGAATTAGATCGCTATTCTGCTTCTTTAATCTTAATCTAGTCCCTAATCTTCCCAGACTTCTCTGGTCTCATTCTGTCTCTTTTGATCTAACATTTAATCTTCTTTTCTGTCTCTTTCTTGCCTTTCTGTCATGCAGGCAGGGCGGCTCCTCACTCCTTTTAACTGATCACGCCGTTGGGTCATAAAATGTGGGCCGGTCGCAAGACGGACCAATCAATTTTATAAAAAGCAGTTTGAAATGGTGCCATCCAATGTGAAAACATTTCTTTGTTTGAGAGCAGCCAATCAAACGAAGACACCATCCCATGAAAATGCAGAGGAGAATTTGACTTGGCTAATATTTGGTGATCATGCATTTATACCATTACTCTGATATTACATTTGTTTGAATAACACTCATGAACATAACATTTCTTATACATAATTATAATACATGCACTCATATTTAGATCAAAGATTAATGAAGTACTGCAAACCATGGTCGGTGATCAAAAAGATGATTTTCAGTGTCCTTAGGATCCGGGGGAGATGATAAGCTGAAAGAAACTTAATGCTTAGAGAGAATTGACAGTCAATTTACACATAATGAAACACATTCCGTAGGTATCCACTAGGAGGTACTGTTGAGCTGTAGATAATTTCTTTAGGTCCATGATATCTGTACAGAGGATCTGGTAATTGTCGAAAGTCATAAAACTGTCTGGTTAAGCCATTTATGACCCTTTAAGTGCATTAGTTTCCTGTAGGGTGGATGCTATCCATGTGCAATGTTCACGTTGGGGGTCTGGTCTGAAGTTTTTATGGTCCCTTTAAGCCTTTAAAAGCAAATTCTGATCCTTACCATCTCTGCAAGAGGCAACTGTTTACATTGGGGTCCTGGGAAAAACATCCTTGGTCAGGCCTTGAGTGAGTGTAGTTAATATGAAAGCAAGTGATATTCCTGTAGAATGAAGAAAAGTGATTTTCCTGTAGAAGGAAGAAAGTGAAATTCCTGTAGAATGGAGGGAAGTGATCTTCTGTCTTGGTTTGAGGAGACGATGATGCTACATGATCTTTGTTAGGTATTTGGCAAGGTTCTTCATGCCCATGCCCAGGGATCCAACCACCACTAGAACAATGCATGTTTTGATGTTCCATAAACGTGCAACCTCTCTTCTGAGATCCTGGTACTTTTGGATCTTTTCTTGTTCTTTATCCATGATATTAGCATCACCAGGCAGAGCAATATCAATTATCAAGCACTCATTAGCCTGCCTGTTTATTATCACAATGTCTGGTCTGTGGGCCTGGATTTCTTGATCCGTCTGGATAGAAAAATTCCACAACAGTTTAACCTGTTGCACTTCTGTGTACCGCGGGCGGGCACATCTCTGCATCCTAGAGCGCACGAGGGCGCACGAGTGCGCACTAGGGCGCTGCATCCTAGGAGGCACTGAAAAAAAAAGCTGCATTTCTGTTCTTCCACTACAGACACAGCCGTGAACAGAAAGCCAAAGGGGTGCTTTGATTGGTTTAGATGTGATTGACCTCTCATTCAACTAATAAGAGCCTTGAATTGGGTTTCTGAAACCTTGAAGAACCACTGACTGAAAACCTAGCAAGAAAGACCCGCCTACCAACGGCTGCGAATGCAGCGAGCCAATTGAAGCACAGAAGTTCGAAAGCTGTTTTGTGTAAGGCTGGGTGAAGAGAGACTGACTGCTGCAGCAGATGACAAAAGGACCCGCAGGAAGAACCGCCACAGACCCAGCAGCACGGAGACCACCCACAAGTGCGACCTGTGTGACAGGGACTGCCATTTGTGCATCGGTCTGTTCAGCCACAGGCAGTGCTGTCCCAGCAGAGTAGATTCATTCATTCATTTAGGATTCTCTTCCATGGTCATCATAGACCGTCCACATGCTGTTGTGGACAGGTAAGTGTTATAAGCTAAATTATTCTTTATCCCTGAAAATTGTAATCAAAAATGACTTTTGACCGATCGGTAAATTACAACTGTGCAGCGCACGAAGTCTGAAGTCCGTGCGCCGCGGAATACGGTTCGTGCGCCGCGTCCGGACCATGAACAGCCCCCCCCCCCCGCTACTCTTGTGTAGCGGGGGGGGGGGGGGGGGACCGCGGGGACTATGCGCCGCGGTACACGGTTCGTGTGCCGCGTCCGGACCGTGAACAGCCCCCCCCCTTGCTACTCTTCTGTAGCGAGGGGGGGGGCGGGGACCGCGGGGACTGTGCGCCGCGGTCGTCACATCGCCACATGACTGTTCCGTCATGTAGCGATGGCCAATGTCCGTCCTCTGTAGCGGGTGGGGGGGTGGGTGAGAGTTGTGATCTTCTACATTACAAATATTTTAGAATACTTTTTAGTGCACTGTAGGTTATTTTTTCTTGTAAAAAAAAGCCACACATTTTTTACGTGGCATGCTTCTTTGTGTGTGGGGGCTTCTTTGTTCATTCATTCATGAATGAAAGAATAAACAACCCCCCCACACAAACACACACACAGCCCTGCGTGTCACCTTTCATTAGAGCCCAAGATGAAGCTTCTATATTGAATCATTCAAAAGTTACAGATGTTTTTCCAAACTGTGCCATTTGGCACAATTTAGCACAGTTCAAAAAACGCCTGGGAGCTACCTGAAAACAAAGCTGTGTAATATATTCATTTTTTGGGGTATTGTTACAAAATTTTGACCTCAGCTGGATAACACTTGGTTCTACATTTCTGTTGCATTTCCCAGCCCGGGTCTGAAGCTGTGTGTTATTTGCAAGCATTTGTATCCAAAAAAACACCCAGGCGAAATTTATTTTCTTCAAGTTCACTATGTTTAGATGACTGTTACTCAGTGGCTGGAGCACTTAGAGAGATTATGACTGTTTTGCCAAAAAATTCAAAGTGTTTTCTTTTAAATGAGACCAACCCCATGAAGATGCTGCAAAGGGTTGAAGAACAGCTTCTGATTTACTTTGGGCACGTTATTTTTTGGCATTTTTAGGGAAATTGACCAGAGTGCAAGGGGTTAATGCCTTCATCTTCAATCACTGGTTCCGGTTTATGCTCATACCACCTTTCTCTGACGTCAAGACCAAACTGTTTCATTCAAGATTCAGGATTCAAAGATTTTATTGTTAATACTACTATACGTGCAGGACATACAGGAGAACTGAAATGGTGCTTCTCTCTCTCTTCATTGGTGTGCATAATATGAAAGGAAAAGAAATAAGGCTGGAAAAAAGAAAACAACAACAACAGCAGTCTATATACAGTAATGCAACCCGTAGTGCAAATGGCGACAAGAAAGACCCAGACCTCCCATAGTGCAAATAGAGATAAACGCTTAACGATGATAAAACCCAGCAATCCTATATACATACAACTAGAGATAAATGGAGTCAGTTTGTCTTGGCCTGTCCTTGCCACTGATAATACCTCTATCTGCCAAAAATGTGCCGCTAGTCCAGCAAAAGCTAGTGGTACTCAAATACTTTGCAAGCAGTTTCATGAAATGGTCAGTCAGAAAGCAACTCATACCACCTCGGACGTCGCCCAGGTTAATAGGTCAGGAGTTCCTGGCAGCGGAGGGCAAAGGACAGAGCTGCGCGGAGGAATCTGATCAGACCTAAATGAAACAGTTATTGTCGCCCCCGACAGACTGCTATGATGATGATGAATCAGAATCAGAATCAGAATGAGATTTATTGCCATTGTTCATGTAGTACACAAACTAGGAATTTGTCTCGGTGCAATGCTGCAACATTTAACATGGAGTAGCACTAAATATAAAAATAAAAAACTAAAAAAACTATGCATGCAATAAAATGTAAAATATGAATGAGTAATACAAATCTATGCAATTATTAAATATATTAACCTCTTGCACTCCGGGCAATTTTCCTAAAAATGCCAAAAAATAACGTGCCCAAAGTAAATCGAAAGCTGTTCTTCAACCCTTTGCAGCATCTTCATGGGGTTGGTCTCATTTAAAAGAAAACACTTTGAATTTTTTGGCAAAAAAAACATATTCTCTCTACGTGCTCCGGCCACTGAGTCACAGTCATCTAAACATACTGAACTTGAAGAAAAAAAAATTTGGACACTGTGTTTTTTTGGATACAAATGCTTGCAAATAACACACAGCTGTCCGATCCGGCTGGAAAATGCAACAGAAATGTAGAACCAAGTGTTATCCAGCTGAGATCCAAATTTGGTAACAATACCACAAAAAATGAATATTTTACCCAGCTTTGTTCTCAGGTAGTTCCCAGGCGTTTTGGAACTGTGCCAAATTGTGCCAAATGGCACAGTTTGGAAAAACGTCTGTAACTTTTGAATAATTCAATGTAGAAGCTTCATTTTAGGCTCAAAGGAAAGGTCACACTCAGGGCTGTGTCTGTGTGTGTGTGGGGGGGGGTCGTCCCCCCCCCGCTACCAAGGACAGAGTTCGGCCCTCGCTACATGACAGATTACACTCGTTGCATGTTTCCACAGCAACGCTGTCACAGCGGCTTCCCCCCCCCCCTCGCTACTGTGTGTGTGTGGGGGGGTTGTCCCCCCCCCGCTCGCTACAGAGGATGGACTTCAGCCATCGCTACACAACGGATTAGCCTTATGTGGTGATGTAGGACAGCAGTGCAATCACCGCGGCGCCCCCCCCCCTCGCTGCAGAAGAATAGCGGGGGTGGAGGGGGCGTTCACAGCCTGTACACTGCGAGCAACCCCTTGTACCGCGGCGCATGAACTTCAGACTTTGTGAACCGCACAGCTGTAATTTACTGATCGGTCAAAAGTCATTTTGGATTACAATTTTCAGGTATAGAGAATAATTTAGCTTATAACACCTTACCTCTTCACAGCGGAGTCTTGGCGAACTTGTCTTCCTCATTGTCAGACGAACGCGACGCTGGTCCGCTCTGGTTCTGGTCTCACGACTCGATCAAAACATAATTACATTATTGCGGTTTTGTGCTTCCATGATTGCGGTTTTTGGCGAATGATTTTTCAAAACAAATAACAGTAGTAATTAAAAAAAGACTGGCGAAGGCGTGTGTGTCACTCAGCCTTTGTCGTCAGCCTCTGTCGGTCTATAATGACCATGGAAGAAATCATAACGTCTACTCTGCTGGAACCAATACAAAATAAGCACCGCCTGTGGCCGAACATGCCGATCCACGAATGGCACTCCCTGTCACACAGGTTGCATTTGTGGATGGTCTCCATGCTGCTGGGTCTGTGGGGCTCTTCCTGTGTCCTTTTTTGATCCGCTCCAGCAGCCAGTCTTCACCCAGCCTTAAAAAAAAACAGCTCACGAACTTCTCTGCTTCAATTGGCTCACTGCATTCAAAGAGTTGGGAGGCGGGTCCTCCTTCCTAGGTTTTCATTCATTGGCTCTTCAAGGTTTCAGAAACCCAATTCAAGGCTCTTATTAGTCGAATGAGAGGTCAAGCAGATGAACTAATCTGTTCGCGGCTGTGTTTGCAGCTTTTTTTTTCAGTGGCGCTTGGAGGCCACACCACCTACACCACCACCATCAATATCCTTATCATGCGTCATGCGCACGAGGGCGCACGAGTGCGCTCTCGTGCGCCCTCGTGCGACCTAGGACACAGAGACTTGCCCGCCCGCGGAACAACGGAGTGCAAGAGGTTAACAAGCAGCAGATATTGTGGAGTTCCACATAGTGCAGACGGTAGTGCAAAAGAAAACAGTGATAATTATCATGAGTCCGGTTGAGCTGCTGTACGTAGTGCATGAGAGTCTAATAAGTCACTTAGTGTTCAGCAGTCTGATGGCAGAGGGGAAGAAGCTGTTCATGTAGTGGGAGGTTTTAGTCTGAATGGACCGAAGTCTTCTACCTGAGGGGAGGGGGGCAAACAGTGCGTGTCCAGGGTGTGAAGGGTCAGCTATGATCCGACCTGCAAGCCTCTGGGTCCTGGAGATGTACAGGTCCTGGAGGGATGGGAGTTTGCAGCCGATCACCTTCTCAGCAGCGCGCACAATGCGCTGCAGTCTTAGTCTGTCCCTGGCAGTGGCTCCTGCGTACCACACGGTGATGGAGGTGGTGAGGATGGACTCGATGATGGCTGTGTAGAACTGCACCAACATCTTGGTGGGTAGCTTGAGCTTCCTCAGCTGCCGCAGGAAGAACATCCTCTGCTGGGCCTTTTTGATGAGGGAGCTGATGGTCGGCTCCCACTTGAGGTCCCGGGTGATGGTGGTGCCCAGGAAGCGGAAGGAATCCGTAGTGGTGATGGGAGAGTCTGTGAGGGTAAGGGGGGGCAGAGGGGCTGTGACTTTTCTGAAGTCCACGATCATCTCCACTGTCTTCAGAGCGTTCAGCTGCAGGTTGTTGTGGCTGCACCAGGACGCCAGCTGGGCCACCTCTCTCCTGTAGGCGGACTCGTCGCCATTGGAGATGAGCCCGATGAGGGTGGTGTCGTCTGCAAACTTGATCAGCTTGACAGACTGGTGGCTGGAGGTGCAGGAGTTGGTGTACAGGGAGAAGAGCAGGGGGGAAAGTACACAGCCCTGGGGTGATCCGGTGCTGATGCTAACAGAGTCTGAGACAGTCTTTCCCAGCCGCACATACTGACTCCGGTCCGTCAGGAAGTCGGTGATCCACCTGCAGAGGGAGTGAGGCACGTTGAGCAGGGACAGCTTGTCCTGGAGCAGAGCGGGGTGGATGGTATTGAATGCAGAGCTGAAGTCCACAAACACGATCCTGGCATAGGTTCCCGGGGAGTCCAGGTGCTGCAGGATGGAGTGGAGGGCCAGGTTGACTGCATCGTCCACAGACCTGTTGGCTCTGTAGGCAAACTGCGGCGGGTCCAGGAGGGGAGTGGTGATGGTCTTGAGGTGGGGCAGGACCAGGCGCTCAAAGGACTTCATGACTAGAGAGGTGAGCGCTACAGGTCTGTAGTCGTTAAGTCCAGTGATCCGTGGCTTCTTGGGGACAGGGACGATGGTAGAGGTTTTGAGGCAGGTCGGCATGTGGCATGACTTCAGGGAGGTGTTAAAAATGTCTGTGAAGACAGGAGTCAGCTCTTCCGCACAGTGTCTCAGGGTGGAGGGAGACACACCGTCCGGACCGGGGGCCTTGTGTGGGTTCAGTCTGGAGAACTGTCTGTGCACGTCCTGCTCACTGATGACAAGGGCAGGGGAGGAGGAGGGGGGGCAGCCTTTGATGAAGTGGGGACCATGGAGGCAGTGGCGCTGGGGGGAGGGGGGGAGTTGGACACAGCTGATGAGGTGTCAAAACGGGCATAGTGTTGGGACAGTCTTTGACAAAGGGCTTTGTCATCCTGACCCTTAGAAGCCTGAGGCCGATAGTTGGTGATTTGCCTCAGTCCTCTCCAAACAGAAACAGAGTCGTTAGCAGTGAACTGTTGCTAGAGTCTCTCAGAATACACATATTTAGCTCTCCTCAGCTCTTTGCTAAACCGGTATTTGACCTCCCTGTAGCAGTCCCTGTCTCCACTTTTCAACGCTGCTTCCTTCTCCTTCCTGATCTGTCTGAGCTTGGCTGTGAACCAGGGCTTGTCGTTGGAGTAACTCACCCTGGTGCGCGATGGAAGAATGCTCTCCTCACAAAAGTGGATATATGAGTTCACAGTGTCCGTGTATTCATCCAGATCATGCGTGGCTCCTTTAAACATGCCCCAGTCAGTTATTTCTAAGCACGTGCGCAGCCTCTCCCCAGCTTCACTGGTCAATTTCCTCGTAGTGCTCACAACAGGTTTTGTGAGCTTCAGCCTCTGTCTGTATGTGGGAATCAGGTGGACCATCACGTGATCAGATAGTCTGAGCGCAGCGCGGGAAACAGCGCGATACGTGTCCTTAACTGTAGTGTAACAGTGATCCAGCGTGTTCTCTCCTCTGGTGGGGCATTTAATAAACTGTTTGTAGCGGGGGAGTTCGTGGCTCAGGTTGCTCTGGTTAAAGTCGCCAACCACAATAACCAGAGAGTCTGGAAAAGTTCGCTCCGCTTGCTGAATGTGATCCGCGAGCGCGCGCTGAGCCTCGCGCACGTCCGCGTCGGGCGGGACGTAAACAGCGGCCAGGATGAATGAAGCGAACTCACGCGGGGAATAAAATGGCTTGCAGTTGATGAATAAATATTCCAGAGCGGGAGAACAGTGTTGGGAGATCACAGTTACATCGGAGCACCAGCTGCTGTTAATGTAGAAGCAGACTCCTCCTCCTGTGGTCTTGCCGGAGAGCTCCTTATCTCGGTCTGCACGAAACAGCTGAAATCCCTCGAGGAGGAGCGCGCTGTCCGGTGTCTGTTCCTTAAGCCAGGTCTCAGTAAAGCAGAGGGCACACGAGGTGGAGAGGTCCTTAAATTGCATCAGCAGTCTCAGTTCCTCTACCTTGTTATAGAGAAAATTGACGTTGGACAGAAATGTCCCAGGCAGAGCCGTGCGCGTGCCTCTCCAGCGAAGACGCACGAGAGCGCCCGCTCGTCTTACTCTCTTTCGCCGTCTCACTTTTTGGGCTAAAAGGTGAACCAGATCGGCGGCAGGAGCCAAAAAAACTGGGAGTAGGTCCGTGGGAGTGAAAGTCCTGATATTTAGTAGCTCTTCATGGGTGTAAGAGCAGGCAGACACACAATTGACAAACAAAAACAAACAAAGAAAAGTGCAACGAAGCACCATGGTGACCACTGTGGGCGCCATCTTGAGAAAATCTTGAGAAAATGATGATGATGAGAGATAAATACCCTTGGTTGCAGTTCAGTGCAGTAGTGTAGGTGCAGATAGTAACAGATAGGACTGCACATGATCAGTATTGCTGTGACAGACAGCAGCAGATATCCTTGATATACAATTCTCCTCACCCTCAGAGATAGGGTGAGGAGCTCAGTCATCCGGGAGAGGCTCAGAGTAGAACCGCTGCTCCTCCACATTGAAAGGAGTCAGTTGAGGTGGTATGGGCATCTGATTAGGATGCCTCCTGGACGCCTCCCACTTGAGGTGTTTCAGGCACGTCCCACTGGGAGGAGACCCCGGGGCAGACCCAGGACTTGGTGGAGAGACTATGTCTCCCAGCTGGTCTGGGAACGCCTTGGTATCCCCTCTGAAGAGCTGGAGCAGGTGGCTGGGGAGAGGGAAGTCTGGTCTTCTCTGCTTGAACTGCTGCCTCTGCCACCCGGACCTCCGGGAAAGCGGTAGAAGATGGATGGATGGATGGATAGACAGCAGCAGATATGGCATTTGTGCAAATGGTTGTGGTTAATGTGCAGAGACATACAGCAGCAAAAGTATTACTGTTGGTGTGCCAGTCTTACTTTGCCAACAGCTGAGGTAGTTATTGTGCGGGGATTGTGTTACCGTCTGGGGGGAGGAAGTGTACAGAGTTCAGGGTCCTAATGGCCTGATGAACAGAGCTGTTTAGCAGCCTTGTGGAGTGGGCCCGGAGGCTTCAGTACCTTTTCCCTGAGGGCAGGGGGCTGAAGAGGGAGTGTGAGGGGTGGGAGGTGTCGCCTGTGATGCTGATGGCATCCTGATTGAACAGTATACAATCCTGGCCACATTGTCATGTTGGTGTTTATACTTATTCTGTGCCAGCTTACTGCAATCACACAGCAAGTGACCCACCGTCTCATCTTTCACCCCACACATCCTACATAAAGGAAAAAGCTCTTGCTCCTCTATTTTTGCTTTCAAGGCATTTATTCTTAAGGCCTGAGCTTGGGCTGCTATAATTAGCCCCTCTTTTTCCTTCTTCAGGTCTCCCCTCTTTAACCAGTTCTATGAGGCTTTGTGTCTGATGTCATCCGTAAAATTCTCAGCAGCATTTCCAAGTGAGGGATCCTTAACACAAAGAACTGCCCTTCTGAAGTTCATCCATTCTGGAATGGAACTAACCTCCAATATTTCATTAAGATGATCTGCTATGCTATTATGAAGAGTTGTGAAATATTTCAGCCAGTATCCATGCACACCTGGGCGGAATGATGTGACAGCTCTTCCTTCACATCGTTCGGCCATTCTGCCTCCCTATTATGTTCAACTGGGGTACCCCAAACACCATTCCAGAAGTCACAGCTCTCACCGGGGTCAGGTGTTGAATCATTGGTGAAGTTAATACCATCCAGTTCCTGATACAACTTTTTTCTGATCTTGTTGAAACAGCCGGTTTTGTCTGTACTGGTTGACATGTTGCTCGTACCTCTTAATTTGGCAGCTTTTTCCATTACTTGTTGCTTCAGTTCTTTGATAACAACTTTAAATCCCTTATTCTTAACATAATATTTCTTCTCAATCTGCGGCACACCTTTACCACGTTTACTTTGATTTTTTTTCTTTTCCTCTCCAGTTTACTTGTCTCCCTCCTTAGTTAATCAATTTGGGCCTTAATTCATCTCTTCCCCATGGGTTCTTTTCTTGCTTGAGTGGTCCTTTTCCTAATACCCAGCTTCTGTATCACTACAATGACCGCAGCTTGAATTAGCTGATTGGTTTTGATTATATTAGATGTACAGATGTGGGTTAATACTTCATTCACTTCTGGACCATCGACTAAAGGGTCTTCCTCTCTAGATGTTTCAACAATATCAATTTCTCTTTCTCTGTTTCCTCTAGTGCTAGTTCAATGCCATTTAAGATATATTTCTGAATAGTATAATAGTAAAGAGTTTGAAATACCTTGGCGTTAGATTAGACAATAAACTCACATTTGATCAGCACACCATGGATATCCAGAAAAGAAGATACCAAAGACTGTCAGTTTTTCGCAAACTCAAAGGACTTAATGTTGCTTTTTATCTACTACTATAACTTTATCAAAGCATCATTCAGCCAAACTTATTGTATTGTTCCACCTATTTTTTTCAGCATGCTGTCTGTAAAAAAATAGGACCAAACTCATGAAGGTGACAATACAGCAGCAAAAATAATTCGCCTTCCCACATCCAACCTCACTGAACTCAATAGTAGAGTCATTGCACGCATGACAATTTCAGTAGAACTAGACTCGACACACCCACTCAGACAGTATCTAGCCCCACTGCCCTCAGAGTGTAGATACAGGGCTTTGAAGTGCAGGAGGGCCTGCTTTGGAAGAAACCTGATTCCCTCAGCCATCACATACCTTAACAGCAGACCCTGCTGATGTTGTCTAGACTATTCCTGTGTTGAAGTACTTTGTCTATTGTTGTTGTTATATTGGTTGCATTCGTTTTCAAATGAGTGCAGTGCTGTGAAAAAGAATTTCCCCTTGGAGACAATAAAAAAGTAAAAAGTCAATGGGCATCTTTGTGACATTGTAGAAAATCCAGCCTGTTTTCATACTGAAGGTATACAAAGAAGTCATTTGGACAGAGCTGTGCTACAAAAAAGTGATCTTCAACACTTGACTTTGATGCCCTTGGCTGTGACATTAATGTGACAGAGGTGTCACATGATAAGGTAGAGGTATTCTGGCTAGGTAGAGGTATATGCATCTATATGTATACATATACAGTGCATCTGGAAAGCATTCACAGTGCTTCACTTTTTCCACATTTTGTTATGATACAGCCTTATTCCAAAAGGGATGAAATTCATTTTTTCCTCAAAATTCTACACACAATACCCTACAATGACCACATGAAAAAAGTTTTGAGATTTTTGCAAATTTATTAAAAATGAAAAACCAAGAAATCACATGTACATAATGTAACCCAGCTAAGAAAATGACCCTTTTTCTCACATTTCATTTGCGTTAATGCATTTGTGTGATTTTATTTTGAAAAACATTGATTTTGAAAAGAGGAAGCGTGATCCTCGTTATCCAAATTTTGTTTTCCTGTTTCATGGTCACGTTGGGTGATCCTGACCTTTTTATTTGTTAAGAGCGATATTAGTCCCGCCTTCCGAGCAGAGCACTGAGTCACGTACCAGTTTTTCAGTTTTTTTTCACTCTGAGAATGAACGAGAGAGGCTGTAGACAGTCCGTGTAAAAACCTGTGGGTTGTTTTGGTGAGTTTAATGTAGAAAAGTGTTATAAATAAATCTAAACACTGTCCAGATGCTAATTTGAAACATTTATTGTCCTAAGTTGATGGGAGCACGAGCTTGAGAGGCCGTGTGGCTGTGTCCCTTGCTGTGTTCACGCTGATACCTCGTCTTGGTGAGTGAAAACCAAGTGTGTGCTAAAGAAAGCATGCTAGCACCATGCTAATGTTAGCATTATGCTAATGCTAATCGCGAGTGGATCTTTTCTGTTTAAAAGCAATGGAAAAGGCTATTTTTTTGTTTTCTGTATGGTTTTTTCCAAATGTGATTTCAGTTCACAACAGTATAATGAAGTACTTTTAGTTCTTTTTGCACTATTTCTGGCCGAATGCGTTTAGTTCAATGTTAAAAGCACATTTTTGTTGGTTTTCTATGTAAATTCATAGGTTATGCAAACCCAGTAGCTCAGACAGGGTTTTACTGATTTTAAAAGGGAATATTGGAAGTAATGGGACAGTATATTCCCTGGTCCTGTGATAAATTAATTGTATTTCATTTCATGATTTACAAAGAAAAGGTTAAAAAGTCAATAATTTAATTGGTTAAAAATATTAATCATAATTTCATGGTTAAATAATGTAGAGATAAAAAGAGAAATTCATTTATTTGGTTACATGAGTTAAAAAAAAGTATTTCATGTACTACAAGAGAGATTTTGAGTTAAAAGAAAAACATGCATGTAAGATGTAAAATGTAAGATATTACTATATTACTGGATTGTAACAATGGTAATATGAGAGAAGAATTTAAACACTAAGCTATAGTGATATATGAGAAGAGATTGAAAAATGCATTACTTTAGCTGTATACAATAATACCATTATTGTTGTGCAGGCTAGGTTTTTTGTTGCCGATTAAGAAACTTCTGGATCCATGATTCTCTCCGGACGGAGACGGCGAGCCTGAACCAAGACCTGAACCAGGATCTCGATTGAAGAACATCCTTCCTCTCTCCAGTGCACAAAAATCAAAGTGGTAACAACTTAAACTGCCGCTTTAAAAAAGGAAAATAAACCTGAACTTTGAAATAAAAGATATCTTGACTGGTCAAACGACTAAAAAAAAGACAAACAAACACTGAGCTCAGTAGGACATTTTTGGGGTTTTATTTCATGCTGGCTGTTGTTATTACTGTGGATTTGTAAATTGTTTTTATTTTGTTTTCTTTATCTTTAAAAATAACAGCCATTGTTGCTCATTTCTTGCCTCCAGCTATTTTATTCAACACTTATTTTATTTCCATTTGTAATCCTTACGAACCTAGCAACTGGTCTACACTTAAGAATTACTTTTACCTAATTAACGTAAGGCAAGGGTTACAATATGCATTCACAGCCTTTGCCATGGAGCTCAAAATTGAGCTCAGGTGCATCCTGTTTCCACTGATCATCCTTGAGATGTTTCTACAGCTTAATTTGAGTCCATCTGTGGTAAATTCAGTTGATTGGGCATGATTTGGAAAGGCACACACCTGTCTAGATAAGGTCACACAGTTGACAGTGCATGTCAGAGCACAAACCAAGCATGAAGTCAAAGGAACTGTCTGTAGACCTCCAAGACAGGATTGTCTCAAGGTACAAATCTGGGGAAGAGTACAGAAAATTTCTGCTGCTTTGAAGGTCCCAATGAGCACAGTGGCCTCCAGCATCCATAAATAGAAGAAGTTCGGAACCACCAGGACTCTTCCTAGAGCTGGCCGGCCATTTATACTGAGCGATGGGGGGAGACGGGCCTTAGTCAGGGACGTGACCAAGAACCTGATGGTCACTCTGTCAGAGCTCCAGCATTCCTCTGTGGGGAGAGGTGAACCTTCTAGAAGGGCAACCTTCTCTGCAGCAATCTACCAATCAGGCCAGTATGGTAGAGTGGCCATACGGAAGCCACTCTTTAGTGAAAGGCACATGGCAGCCTGCCTGGAGTTTGCCAAAAAGTACCTGAAGGACTCTCAAATCATGAGAAACAAAATTCTCTAGTCTAATGAAACAAACACTGAAGGCATCACGTTTGGAGGAAACCAGGCACCACTCATAACTACACCAGTGGTGGTGGCAGCATCATGCTGTGGGGATGTTTTTCAGTGGCAGGAAGTGAGAGACTAGTCAGGATAGAGGGAAAGATGAATGCAGCAAAGTACAGAGACATTCTGGATGAAAACCTGCCCAAGAGCGCTCTTGACCTCAGACAATCTTTCAGCAGAACAATTACTCTAAGCACACAGCCAAGATATCAAAGGAGTGGCTTCAGGACAACTCTGTAAAAGTCCTTGAGTGACCCAGCCAGAGCCCAGACTTGAATCCAATTGAACATCTCCGGAGAGATCTGAAAATGGTTGTGCACCGACGCCTCCCATCCAACCTGATGGAGCTTGAGAGGTGCTGCAAAGAGGAATGGGCCAAATTGCCCAAAGATAGGTGTGCTAAGCTTGTGGCATCATATTTAATAAGACCTGAGGCTGTAATTGCTGCCAAAGGTGCATCAATAAAGTATTGAGCACAGGCTGTGAATACTTACGTACATGTGATTTCTTAGTTTTTTAATTTTAATAAATTTGGAAAAATCTAAAAAACAAACCCTTTTTCACATTGTCATTATGGGGTGTTGTGTGTAGAATTTTAATGAAAAAAAAATGAATTTAATCCATTTTGGAAAAAGGCTGTAATAACAAAATGTGGAAAAAGTGAAGCGCTGTGACTACTTTCCGGATGCACTGTATCTACATCATATATCATTGTGTTCGATGTGTCACATTCCTTTTTTTTTCATTAATGAAAGAATTCTCTTAACAAAATAATTAATTAAACTGAATAACAGGGATGTAATCATCTCCAGAGTGTCAAAAAAACCTTCTGGTGTTTCACAGTCCTTGGTTGCTGTCATGTTTTTCTTTAAGGAGGAGACCCACCCACCCAGAACCCACTGGTTCTGGGTGAAGGGCCAGACTAAGAACGATCCAACAGACTCTCATGATAAATTGTATATCAAGGATTCAGTGTACCCCGCCCGGTATGGGGTTACCGGGGCCCCACCCTGGAGCCAGGCCTGGGGGAGGGGCTCGAAGGCTAGCGTCTGGTGGCCGGGTTTCCACCCATGGGACCCGGCCGGGCTCAGCCCGAAGGAGTTACATGGGTCCGCCCTCCAGTGGGTTCACCACCTGCAGGAGGGATCATGGGGGTCCGGTGCTATGTGGATTAGGTGGCGGTCAAAGGCGGAGACCTTGGCGGACTGATCCCAAGCTTTCTAAACTGGTGTTTGGTACGTGGAATGTCACCTCTCTGGTGGGGAAGGAGCCTGAGCTGGTGTACGAGGTTGAGCGATACCGGCTAGATATAGTCGGCCTCACCTCAACACACAGCTCCGGTTCCGGAACCAGTCTCCTGGAGAGGGGCTGGAGCTTGGCCTTTTCTGGAGTTGCCCCGGGCGAGAGGCGACGAGCAGGGGTGGGTATTCTTGTATCGCCCCACCTTGCTGCCTCTATATTGGAGTTTTCCCCGGTGGACGAAAGGGTTGCTTCCCTACGCCTTCGGGTTGGGAAACGGGTCCTGACCATCATTTGTGCCTATGCACCAAATGATGTTTCAGAGTACCCACCCTTTTTGGAGTCTGTGACTGGGGTGCTGGAGGGTACTCCTCCTGGAGACTCCATTGTCCTACTGGGGGACTTCAATGCGCATGTGGGCAACGACAGTGAAACCTGGAGAGGGGTGATTGGGAGGAACGGCCTGCCCGATCTGAACCCGAGTGGTGTTCAGTTATTGGACTTCTGTGCTAACCACAGTCTGTCCATAACGAACACCATGTTCAAGCATAAGGGTGTCCATATGTGCACCTGGCACCAGGACACCCTAGGTCGCAGGTCGATGATCGATTTTGTTATCGTATCATCAGACCTGCGACCGTATGTCTTGGACACCCGAGTAAAGAGAGGTGCAGAGCTGTCAACTGATCACCACCTGGTGGTGAGCTGGATCCGATGGCAGGGGAGGAAGCCATTCAGACCTGGTAGACCCAAACGTGTAGTGAGAGTGTGCTGGGAGCGTCTGGCTGAGGCCCCTGTCCGGGAGGTCTTCAACTCCCACCTCCGGAAGAACTTCAACCACATTCCGAGGGAGTCTGGAGACATGGAGTCTGAATGGGCCATGTCCTCCACCTCTGTTGTTGAAGCGGCGGCCCAGAGCTGCGGCCGCAAGGTGGTCGGTGCATCTCGTGGTGGCAACCCCCGAACCATGTGGTGGACACCAGTGGTGAGGGGGGCCATTAAGCTGAAGAAGGAGTCCTATCAAGCTTGATTGGCTTGCGGGACTCCCGAAGCAGCTGAGGTGTACCGGCAGGCCAAGCGGAGTGCAGCTCGGGTGGTTGCTGAAGCAAAAACGCGGGTATGGGAGGAGTTCGGTGAGGCCATGGAACAAGACTTTCGGTCGGCTTCAAAGAGATTCTGGCAAACTGTTCGGCGGCTCAGGAGGGGAAAGCAGCTCCCCGTCCACACTGTGTATGGTGCGGATGGGACACTGTTGACTTCAACTAGGGATATCGTCGGGCGGTGGAAGGAATACTTCGAGGATCTCCTCAATCCCACTGATACGCCTTCCACAGAGGAAGCAGGGTTTGGGGACGAGGGGGATGACTCGCCTATCACAGGGGCTGAGGTCGCCAAGGTGCTTAAAAATCTCCTTGGTGGCCGGGCCCCAGGGGTGGACGAGATTCGCCCTGAGTACCTCAAGGCCCTGGATGTTGTTGGGTTGTCATGGTTGACATGCCTCTGCAACATTGCGTGGAGGTCGGGGGCAGTGCCTTTGGCATGGCAAACCGGGGTGGTGGTTCCTCTCTTCAAAAAAGGGGACCGGAGGGTGTGCTCCAACTTTAGAGGGATCACACTCCTCAGCCTCCCTGGGAAGGTCTATGCCAAGGTACTGGAGAGGAGAGTCCGGCCGTTGGTCGAACCTCGGATTCAGGAGGAGCAATGTGGTTTTCGTCCTGGCCGTGGCACATCGGACCAGCTCTTTACCCTCTCGAGAATTCTTGAGGGTTTGTGGGAGTTTGCCCAACCAGTTTACATGTGTTTTGTGGACTTGGAGAAGGCATTTGACCGCGTCCCTCGTGGATTTTTGTGGGGGGTGCTTCGGGAGTATGGGGTATCGGGCTTGTTATTACGAGCTA
This sequence comes from Pholidichthys leucotaenia, assembly GCA_020510985.1. Classification (NCBI taxonomy): domain Eukaryota; kingdom Metazoa; phylum Chordata; class Actinopteri; order Cichliformes; family Pholidichthyidae; genus Pholidichthys; species Pholidichthys leucotaenia. Next base: position 191,037,905 of record CM035843.1, on the reverse strand, counting down.
TTCGGTCTCTGTACGACCGTTGTGAGAGTTTGGTTCGTATTGCCAACACTCGGTCGGAGTCATTCCCAGTGAGAGTTGGACTCCGCCAGGGCTACCCTTTGTCACCGATCCTGTTCATAATTTTTATGGACAGGATTTCTAGGCGCAGCCAGGGAATGGAGGGTGTCATGCTTGGTGACCACAGGATCTCATCTCTCTTGTTTGCAGATGATGTTGTCCTGTTGGCTTCATCCAGCAATGACCTACAGCTCTTGCTGGGACGGTTTGCCGCTGAGTGTGAAGCGGCTGGGATGAGAATCAGCACCTCCAAGTCCGAGTCCATGGTCCTCAGCCGGAAAAAGGTGGATTGTCCTCTCCGGGTTGGGGACAAGCTCCTGCCCCAAGTGGAGGAGTTTAAGTATCTTGGGGTCTTGTTCACGAGTGAGGGGAAAATGGAGCGAGAGATCGACAGACGGATTGGAGCAGCATCTGCAGTGATGCGGACGTTGTACCGGTCTGTTGTGGTGAAGAGGGAGCTTAGTTCTAAGGCAAAGCTGTCGATTTACCAGTCAATCTACGTTCCTACTCTCACCTATGGTCACGAGCTTTGGGTAATGACCGAAAGAACGAGATCGCGGATACAAGCGGCTGAAATGAGCTTTCTCCGTAGGATTGCTGGACTCACCCTCAGAGATAGGGTGAGGAGCTCAGTCATCCGGGAGAGGCTCAGAGTAGAACCGCTGCTCCTCCACATTGAAAGGAGTCAGTTGAGGTGGTATGGGCATCTGATTAGGATGCCTCCTGGACGCCTCCCACTTGAGGTGTTTCAGGCACGTCCCACTGGGAGGAGACCCCGGGGCAGACCCAGGACTCGGTGGAGAGACTATGTCTCCCAGCTAGTCTGGGAACGCCTTGGTATCCCCTCTGAAGAGCTGGAGCAGGTGGCTGGGGAGAGGGAAGTCTGGGCTTCTCTGCTTGAACTGCTGCCTCCGCGACCCGGACCTCTGGAAAAGCGGTAGAAGATGGATGGATGGATGGAGGAGACCCACATGCAGAACACAGGGCTGAAGGAGCAGAGATGGAGACAGATGAGTCTTTGTTTCGAACAGTTTATTTAAACAATGATTAACATTATCAAATCATCATCAAAGAACAGCTCTCATCAGGGAACTGCCTGCGGGGAGAGGAGAACAGAACTGGTTAAGAAGGAGATGGTTGGAACTAGGTTATGGTCTGATTGTTGGCTTGACTTACTGCAGCGTGGAGAAACACAGACAGTGGCAGAATTTCAGTTGGAGCAGTAGGGCCACACAGGTGGGAACGTTGCATTAGGTGTTTTAACGCTCAACGGTCCGGCGACACTTTGCTTTTATCAGTGGGACACAATCGGTAACAGATGGAGACGATTAGCCCAGCCGCACCGAAACAACCCTCCTCGGTTCTGCAGAACATGCTGTTGTGGACAAAACATTGCTCTATCTGGTTTGACTCATGCTAATAACACACAGAGGCAATTCCTTCCAGCAGCAATGGATTTTAATAATGAGCATATACTGTAGTTTAAAGGTCACAGAAGCGAGTCAGAAAATCAAAGACTGCACAGTTGCTACACAGCATTTATATCATTCTAAAAACAGTCCTCATCACGTCATACTAGGCTGTACATATCCCCTTGTGGACGAAACATGGCTATCTGTGGAAATCTTCAACCTATGTCATAAATTCCTCCACAGAGCGAGTTAGACGGCACATAGGCGTACACATACTGGATGTGCTCGCTCACCGGAGAGGACAGTTGCTGTCCCATCTTCATGTTGTCTGTGTCTCAGGCTAAGTACACACTGTGTGATTTTCTGGGCTTCCTCAAACAATAGACAAAAAACGTGAATAAACTGTGGTGATATATAAGTCAAGAGTGGTAGAGAAGTATGTGAGGGTGGTGCAGGACATGTATGAGGATAGTAAGATGGTGGTGAGGTGTGCTGTAGGAGTGACAGATGGATGCAGTTAGTATATATTTAAGCAATTACAAAGACAGAGTATGCTAGCATCCAGCATTAGACGTATCACACCCGTAATTACTATATTCATGATACAATCTCAAATGTAATATTGCTTTTATAAAACAGTTCTGCAAGCACAAGTTATTAATTGACAACAATACTTGACAAACTATTATGATTTGATTGTTTATTATTTTGGGAAGCTGAGAAAGAATAGTCCCTTCTAAATGTAGCCAGTAACTGTTGCTAAACAGCTCAATCAGCATGAAGACGTCTGTTGTCATTTCACACACATGTAAACAAATTAAATATTGTCAAATGCAAAAGTAATGTGTTTATAATACATGCCGGTCACATGTTGAGTCGGTACCACAGAAGGGCTGAACTCAAAACATGGCCAGTGTGGGTGGCTAGTTAACATGCTAGCAATTTGGCTTCAGCACACTTTGCTCTCTTTTTCATGGCATTTTCAGGTGAAATAAAGAGTCCATCACCACAAAGTTATCGTGGTTTGTTAATCAAGACAATAAATCCAACTCTAGCACTGACTATTTTTTTTTAAACAGCTGTGAAATAGCTGCACAATATTTATACAAGGGAAGAAATTGTAAACTGAATGAAGCTTTTTTCAAAAGGGTGGGTCTTTCAGGTCAGGTAAGAAATCTTTTCAAACAGCACCTCACTGTGGAAGCTAAGGTATCCAACACAGTACTGTAATTCTCACTGAGAGTTGACAGTAAATTACTGGTAGTAATTAATGGTTACTAGATCACCTTTGAAGCAGAGTGATACATAGCCTAGAGGTAGAGCATTCGCCTCACAACCGGGAAGTCAGGGTTCAAGTCCTGGCCGGGTCATGACAAAGACCATATGAAAATGGAACTTCCTGCTGTCCATCTTGGTGCTCAGAAAAAATGGAACGGAGGAGAGAAATGTGGGCGGCAGTGGCTCAGGAGGTAGATCAGGTCATCTAATAACTGGAGGGTTGGTGGTTCAAATCCTGCTCTCCCCAGCCATCCTGCCTTTGTGTCCCTGGGCAAGACACTTTACCCACCTTGCCTCCAGTGTCCATCACACTGGGTATGAATGTGTATAAATGTTGGGTAGTAGTCAGAGAGGCCGTTGGAGTCAATTGGCAGCACCGTTTCAGTCAATCTGCCCCAGGGCAGCTGTGGCTACAGTAGTAGCTTACTACTATCATTGTCTGTGGAGAGAATGAATAACTATCCATTGTAAAACGTCTTTGAGTGTCTATGAAAAGTACTATATAAATCTGATGCATTATTATTATTATTATTATTATTGTTTTATCCAGTGAACTGTTGGAATGCAATTTTCATGGATTTTAGTAACTCCTGGAATCCCTGTTGTCCAGTCAAATTGTTTGGTCAGAACTACTGTAGCTGTTGTATAAAAGTATATATATATAAAAAAAATATATATTAAAACTTGACAGTTCAAATCAGTGAGATCAAAAGTAACTCAGTCAGTACGACAAAATTTATTGGAATGTAAATATTTTTTTCTTAAAAAATGTAATCCAAAGTCATAAGTATCCTATTACAAAACTACTCAGTGATGTATTTTTTTTTTTTTTGGAAAGTTACTCCAACACATGTATACAGGACCAAGCTGTGTATTTCAGACTGTTAGAATCAAATGTCATTACAGCATCAGGTTCAAATAAACTTCCTTTTTTAATATAAAAATACATTATAAGACCATAAACCCAAGGGGACTGAACAGTGAAACAGTTTTTTAGGGCCCGAGCCACTGACAACTTCAGTGGACGAGAGCCCTGTTGTATCCGTTGCGTTTATTATTGTTCTTCCACTTAAACAATCGCATTGTTGACCCTGTAAAGTTAACCAAAATGCAATTTTTTTTGCACACATCTCAGACCCGGTGAAAAATTTGATAAACTGGAAAAAATATGTGCCCTTCCACCCCAATTTTTGTGGGCGGGGCCAAACGTACAAAGTCCATGGAGACCGGCGACCCTAAAGTTTGCTGTAAAGACACAAAATTCGGGTGAGGTGTGCATCACCTCAAGACATGCAAAAAGCATATTTGTGGCCCTTACCCACGGCCAACAGGAAGTCCGCCATATCGTCTCAAAGCCACCCCACTTCCAATTTGGCCAAAAACTACCCCTCATATATGAACAAACTCCTCCACCTGCTCTGATTGAGCTCATTTTCACATGGCAGCATCTATAGGCATGGACCATTAAAGCTTCCTCATTTCACAGTAAAAGCTTCAAAGGTGTGGCTAGGGTGCCATGGCAAATTTTGACTCTGCCCCTTACAACATCAAACAGCTTTAACTCGAGCAAAACTTGTCCGATATCCACCAAAGTTTCCATGATGGACAATATTCCTGCCCCCAACGTGTCTATATAAAAATACCTGACAAGATAAAGTGCCACCTAGTAGTTAAAGGAAGAATTGCTGAAAACTGTTTTATTTATTACTCAGGTTGGGAACGACCTGGAGTCATGAAATCTGGAACATAGGTTGAGGTGACTGTCATATGTAGTCCCATATGAGTGGGCAACACATAACTGACAGGGAAGTGTTCCTGTGGTGACATGGCAAAAGTTGACTCCTCGCCATGGAACATCGGAAAGTTGTAACCTGGACAAACTCTGATTTTCACCAAATTTTCTACAATGGATATTAGTCCCACCCTGAACAATCCTATATAAAAATAATTAACAAAAGTTAGAGTGCCACCTAGTGGTTAGAACATTGGACACTTGTGACTTAGCTCAACTTTATATCCAATTTTCATCTAATTTTCTATGATGGATATTAGTCCCACCCTGCACGCTCTTCTATAAAAATACTTAACAAAAGTTATAGTGCTACCTAGTAGTCAGACCAATGGACACTTGTAACCCAGACAAACGTCCGATTTTTACCAAATTTTCAATGATGGAAATTAGTCCTACCCTGCACGATCCTATGTACAACTAATTTACTAAGTTATAGTGCCACCTTGTGGTTAGAACAACAGACTCCCTTGTAACTTGGACAAACTTTGTACGATTTTCACCAAAATTTCTACAATTGATATAGGTCCCGCCCCGAACACGTCTATATAAAAATAATTAACACAAGTTTTAGTGCCCACTAGTGAATAAAGGAAGAACTGCTGAAAACTTGTTTTTTTTATAATTTTTCTCTCACCAGGTGCAAAAATGGCATGAAGGAATGACTAGGACTCATTAGCAGTACATGTACATCATACAAAACCATTTCCATGGTGACCGGCATGCATCAAAGGCTTCCTCACCATGCAAAACATAAGTTATAGCTCAGACAATCTTTTTCTGATTTGGACCAAACTTTGCACAAATCCTACTAATCCCATTCTGAACACATATGTATGTCAATATTCACAAAATTGTCACATCACCATCTACTGCTGACATGAGGTACTGCACAAAATTGTTTTAACTTTTGCACAAAGACCAGTAGTCAGAATGACATGACATTTTCAGAGGTTTCTCAGAGTGCATTGGATTATCCTCAGTGGAAGTCACTTTTGTCCTGCAGTCATCACAGTTGCCATGGAAACCCACTCCTCACCATTCAGTATGTTTTTTTGTTTTTTTTTTTACTTTGGAAGGTTGGGAAAGTCCGAGTGTCATGAAATGGGGAACAGAAGGAAAGGTGACTCTCTTCTATAGTCCTATATGGGTCTGCAACATGTACCTAACATATAAGTGCTGCCACAGCCACATGCTGAAGTTTCCCTCCTGGCAATACATCGGACAGCTGTAACTTGGACAAACTTTGTCCAATTTACCCCATTATTGCTACCATGGATCTTAGGCCCGTCTCGCATGGTCCTACATAAAAATGATTGACAAAAGTTATAGCACCACCTACTGCTCAAAAGAAAGTACTTCATCAAATGGTTTTCTTTATTATTAACGCAGCACTTGCTGCGACAACAAGAAATTTGCTAGGTCCAATGGGCAGCGGGGTCCTCGGGGGCGTGGGGGGTGAGGTCCCACTTACTGCTGCCTTTTTTTTATGTTCCCGCAGTGTATAAGTGATCAGGTTCCCCTCAGCTCCTGCAGCAGACACATAGACTGGTGTAGTATAGAGGACGAGCATGGAGGTGTGTCATCATGTTTGGAGGAATGACTCCTTCATTCAGAGAAGTGAGGAGTCACAAGTTCCTGACTTCAGCACAGAAAGAAGAGAGGCAGCAGTGAAGAACCAGAGAATCATCATGAAGGTCCATCACACTCTCATCACATCGGTGAGTTCATGAACTTGTGATTTATTCTTCATGTTGTTACAGGACAGCAGTCAGCGGACTAAATGTTTAACTTGTTGTGCATTTCAAAACTGTGAAGAAGTTAAAATAATAGAGGTAATTAAGCTAATTTGTTCCTGGAGAATAGAGCTAAATTTATGGGAAAAAAATGAATTGAGCTTCTATTTAGACAAATTAACCAAACATCTATATTAACAGTGTTTGCAGCTGTTAGTTTAGAAAAAAGGGAAGTGACTAAGAGAAGTTTTACTTTATTCTGTGACTAAAACTAAAACTAAAATGTGTTTTTGACTTAAAAATATTTCATATGTACTTTGAATTATCTTGATTGATATCAAAACCTGAAGCAGAAAACTCCATCAGAAATTCATAATCATCCATAACTACTGATCTGTCATCTCATTGTCAGCTCTACAGGATGGAGTCACTTCTGTCACCAGTGTGGAGACTGGTTACTATGAAGTCATTGGAAAAAGATCTCACTGCTTCATATTCTTTTCCTTCTGATGGAACAAGGGGGATGTTCTGCAAAGAAGACTGTGAAGGAAAATAACATTCTGACTGAAACACATTCTAACACATATAGAAAAGGCAGATACAGTGCGGCAAAAAAGTATTTAGTCTGCCACCAATTGTGCAAGTTCTCCCACTTAAAAGATGAGAGAGGTCTCCAATTTTCATCATAGGTATACCTCAACTATGAGAGACAAAATGAGAAGAAAAAAAAAATCCAGAAAATCACACTGAACGATTTTTAATGAATTAATTGGTAAATTCCTCGGTAAAATAAGTATTTGGTCACCTACAAACAAGCAAGATTTCTGGCTCTCACAGACCTGTAACTTCTTCTTTAAGAGGCTGCTCTGTCCTCCACTCGTTACCTGTATTAATGGCACCTGTTTGAACTCGTTATCAGTATAAAGGACACCTGTCCACAACCTCAAACAGTCAGACTCCAAACTCTACTATGGCCAAGACCAAAGAGCTGTCAATGGACACCAGAAACAAAATTGTAGACCTGCACCAGGCTGGAAAGACTGAATCTGCAGTAGGTAAGCAGCTTGGTGTGAAGAAATCAACTGTGGGAGCAATTATTAGAAATGGAAGACATACAAGACCACTGATAATCTCCCTCGATCTGGGGCTCCACACAAGAGCTCACCCCGTGGGGTCAAAATGATCATGAGAACGGTGAGCAAAAATCCCAGAACCACACGGGGGGACCTAGTGAATGGCCTGCAGAGAGCTGGGACCAAAGTAACAAAGGCTACCATCAGTAACACACTACGCCACCAGGGACTCAAATCCTGCAGTGCCAGACGTGTCCCCCTGCTTAAGCCAGTACATGTCCAGGCCCGTCTGAAGTTTGCTAGAGAGCATTTGGATGATCCAGAAGAGGATTGGGAGAATGTCATATGGTCAGATGAAACCAAAATAGAACTTTATTGTAAAAACTCAACTTGTCGTGTTTAGAGGAGAAAGAACACCATACCTACTGTGAAGCATGGGGGTGGAAACATCATGCTTTGGGGCTGTTTTTCTGCAAAGGGACCAGGACGACTGTTCTGTGTAAAGGAAATAATGAATGGGGCCATGTATCGTGAGATTTTGAGTGACAACCTCCTTCCATCAGCAAGGGCACTGAAGATGAAACGTGGCTGGGTCTTTCAGCATGACAATGATCCCAAACACACTGCCCGGGCAACAAAGGAGTGGCTTCGTAAGAAGCATTTCAAGGTCCTGGAGTGGCCTAGCCAGTCTCCAGATCTCAACCCCACAGAAAATCTTTGGAGGGAGTTGAAAGGCTGTGTTGCCCAGCGATAGCCCCAAAACATCACTGCTCTAGAGGAGATCTGCATGAAGGAATGGGCCAAAATACCAGCAACAGTGTATGAAAACCTTGTGAAGACTTACAGAAAACGTTTGACCTCTGTCATTGCCAACAAAGGGTATATAACAAAGTATTGAGATGAACTCTTGTTATTGACCAAATACTTATCTTACCGAGGAATTTACCAATTAATTAATTAAAAAATCCTTCAATGTGATTTTCTGGATTTTTTTCCCTCATTTTGTCTCTCATAGTTGAGGTATACCTATGATGAAAATTGGAGACCTCTGTCATCTTTTAAGTGGGAGAACTTGCACAATTGGTGGCTGACTAAATACTTTTTTTACCCCACTGTACATCTCCCATTATGAATGTAAAGAAGATGGCTATTATGAAAACTGTGATGAGTATCTTCTCTCTCTGAGCATCTCAAAGTTGACCAAGTCTGATACTGGATGGTACAAATGTGTTTTGGGTGAAACAATGAAAGAGTTTGAAATCATTGTTGCAGATGGTGAGTCTCTGTTGAAATATATTTTGGGAAGTTACAGAAAAGTTTCAGTTTTCTTTTTTTTTTTTTGATTTTGTATACTTTATTGATCCCCAGAGAGGAAATTGAGGGCATCCACCTGGATGGATGAAGCAGCCACGGTACGGCGCTATCCCTTAACCATTCACACACACATTCACACCTAGGGCCACCTTAAGAGTCTCCAATTAACCTAACCTGCATGTTTTTGGCCTGTGGGAAGAAACCGGAGAAATCCCGGAGTAAACCCACGCAGATATGGGGAGAACATGCAAACTCCACACAGATCACTGTTGGTCAGGGGCTGGGATCGAACCAGGGACCCCATGGCCAAGGGTGAGTTGCTGTGCTGGTGCAGTGCTAACCACTGCGCCACCGCACCACCCACCGTTTTCATCAGTAGCTTCAAATTCATATTTTATGCTTCACCACCCAGATTTTTTTTCAGACACATGATGAACTGAGGGGTTACAACCGATGTAAATCAATTCCTATTTTATTAAGACAACCATCTGTCCTCTAACATTTACCTGGGATCTGTGTAGCAGGGGCAGCAGTCTAAGTAGAGTAGTCCAGACTGGCACCTAGTTCACACAGTACCATGATCCCTATGATCTATCCTGCAGGGGGTGAGCCCACTGGAGGGTGGCGTACATCCAGGGGCAGACTTAATCCATTTGGGGCCCAAGGCAAAGACAGAAATGGGGCCCTACTTTTTCTTTGTTCCACACTTTCCTTTCAGGCCTCATTGAAATCCTACCTGAATCCTACCTTGTCCTCAGAAGTCTTCAAATGAATGAATGAATGAATGAATCTTTATTTCGGATAGATTAAAAGTAAAGATTAAAAGAAAGGAGCAGAATAATATAACAAAGGGGGGGGGGGCATCTTACAAGGTCAAATTAAACAATAACTCCTCTGATTATACAGTTCAACATAAGTTATCCGAAATAGGTGATGGCTGAAGCTGCAGCTTATATTGCCCACCCATATTCCATCCAATTCAAAAGAAAAACAAGAGCGATTACAATTCCGAACAAAGCTAGGACTAAATATGACAAAAATCTAAGCAACCATCACAGACTGAATATAATAATCCTTATGTGACTTTACATGTCATCTTGTATATATGTTTGGAGTATTTCTTTCTTTCGTTTTTGTTTAAATTGTCCAAGTGTTGCACATGATTTTAATTCAGGTCCAAAAGCATTCCACAATCTAATTCCTTGCACTGAGACACAGTGTTGCTTGGTGGTAGTTCTCGCTGAAGGTTTTTGAAATATACATGTTCCTCTGAAATGATATTGTTTCTCCCTTATTTGGAACAACTTCTGGATGTTTGCGGGCAGAGATAGATTCTTCACTTTAAACATTATTACTGCAGTTTTAAAGTCAACCAGATCTTTCAACTTGAGAGCTTTTAATTTAAGAAAAAGTGGGTGTGTTGGTTCCCTGTAAGCAGCTTTGTTTATTATTCTAATAGCTCTCTTCTGAAGATAAAAGATTGGATATATGTTTGTTTTATATGTATTTCCCCATACTTCAGTACAATATGTCATGTAAGGGAGTATTAATGAATGCATGATACAAAGTATATAGTGTGGGTTGATTCAGCAACTATTTCACTGTGTAGTATTGCAATTGATTTAGATATTTACCTCTGCCAAGGAGGTTATGTTTTCATCGGCGTTGGTTTGTCTGTCTGTCTGTCTGTTTGTCTGTTTATTTTTTTTGTTAGCAAGATAACTCAAAAAGTTATGGACGGATTTTCATGAAATTTTCAGAGATTGTCAGAAATGGGGTATCCTACAGATGATTAGATTTTGGTGGTGATCCGGATCACCGTCCAGAAGAAAACCGCCATTACGGTAAATGCGATTTTCATGAATAACTACTGAACCACTAATCCTATCATTGTGAATCCAATTGCTAGTCATATGTTTTCATGGTCAAGGAATCTGAAAACGTACACACAAACACTGTATGGGGGGAACTGTGGCGCTTGGCGGAGGTCTGCACTCTCCGAGTGCTTTTCTAGTTTACCTTTAATATGATTAATATGTGGCTTCCAACACAGTTTATTATCAATTATTACTCCAAGAAATTTTAATTTCGGATACACTTTCAATCTCTACACCATTTACACTGAGTTTAGATACTGAGTTGTTGTGATGGTTGTTAAAAACTATAAATTGTGTCTTACTTAAATTGAGCATTAATTTGTTTGAATCAAACCACAGTTTAAGCTTTCCTAATTCCTTTCTGAGTGTATCCAAAAGTTGTTCCAAATTGCTTCCACTGCATAATAAATTGGTGTCATCGGCAAACAATATTAAATCCATTTTTCCAAAACTTTACATATATCATTTATATACATATTGAATAACAATGGCCCCAAAACTGAACCATGTGGGACTCCACAAGTAACCTTCAGTAACTGTGAGTTTTTGTTACTAACACATACATACTGATATCTGCTCTTTAAGTAACTACATAACCAGGACAGTGCTACCCTCCCAATACCAAAATTTTGTAGCTTCTTTAATAATAAATTATGATCCACTGTATCAAATGCTTTTTTTAAGACCCAGGAATACCCCAACTGAATACTCTTTATTTTTAACGGCAATTGATATTTTTTCTATAAATTCTATTAGAGCAAATGCAGTTGTCCTCTTGTGTCTGAACCCATATTGCTGCTCACACAATAAATTGTTCTTCATTATGAAGTTGTCAATTCTCTCACAAAATATTTTTTCAAGTATTTTGGAAAATTGCGGCAATAGTGAAATTGGTCTATAGTTTGAAAATTCCCCTCTGTCACCCGTCTTGTATATTGGAATTACTTCAGCTATTTTCATTGCACTGGGAAATATACCTGTTTGGAGAGACAGGTTACAAATATACTTTAGTGACTTCACTAAGCATTCAATGATAGTTTTGACTAAAAGCATGTCAATACCATCACAATCCGTAGATGTTTTACTTTTAAACGATTTAACAATTTCAATGACCTCTCTCTCGTCTGTGTTTTTTTATGAAAATGGAGTCTTTTATAGCAATGTTTTTGCTTATTGTATCACCTGTAGGTGCCGTAATGGGTATTTCTCGAGCCAAATTAGGAACAATGCTAAATTTAATCCAAAGAGTAGTAACTTTTCTACTAAAAATCATGAACTAAAGAACTGTGCTAAAGTTTTGAAATGAACTCTGAGGTTTCTGTGGTTTGTGACTCAAATCTAAAGTTTTTGACTAAAACATTTTAACTACATCTACGTAGTTTTTTGTCGATTTCTAATTATTCTATAGATCTCCCAACATTTTATTGTTTTGTTTTTAGGTTTGATTTTTGTTATGACCCCTCGTGTGCCATTACACAGTGCACAGAAGGAGGAATGGAAAACCCACATGCAGAAGTAGTTTCGTGCATTTTATTAAACAAAAGCCCAATATAGTCAAGCAAACAGTCACACAATAAACAGAGAGTTGATACGATTGAACTTGAGGCCACCAGACATACAGGTACGCCATCTGGATGCTCAACAGCCGGAGGGAGGAAAGTCCCAGTGCCAGAGAGTTGCTGTCAGCACGAGGAGAAAGGCAAACATAAACTTACAGCTGGAGCGACCCGGGGTCGTCCTTGCAGTTTGGTGGATGAGAATGAGGCAGGAACAGCCGCTCACACTAAACAGCTTGCATACACACGCTGCTGTGTATAGAGCAATGCTCCGGAGATACTAATGAGGGAAGAGACTGCCGGTGTGGAAGAGCGTGAGCTGGATCAATTGAAACCAGATGTGCATGAGTGAGTGTCAGAGCATGTGAATGGGAGTGAATGAGGTGTGTGTGTATGTGTGTGAGACACCAATAATAAGGAACAGCTAGTGATACTGACAAGAGGAGGAGGCATGCCTTAGCTGTCAGGGAGCGAGGACCCAGAGGGCTTCCTGAAGTGCCTGATGGAAAACAAATAGTGAAATGGGCCAAAATAGCCACGGGGACAGAACTGGGTTTGGGACACCAAACCCAGGTTCATGACAACCCCCCCTCCCCAAAAAAAAGGGGTGGATTCTTGACACCTAAATACCACCAGCAGAAAGTCCCCCATAAAAACACAACAAGACCCCCCCCCCCCAATACAAACAATTACCCAGGGTGGGAGGTGGAGGGAAAACAGGTTAGGGAAGAAACAAGTGAATACTACAAGAAATAACATACAAATATAGTAATGTGAACCTCCAAACAGACCCCCCACCTAGTGTTACGATCCGAGTGCTGACTCTGTCCGCGCTCGGGTGGTCCGGTAGTTCTCCGTTCTCTACTCTGGGTTACCATTGGGCCTTCGGGCTCTTATTGTGACAGTGTCTCGGCGGGGCTTCCGGCTGTCAGACCTGCGCTCCGCTGAGATGGCTGATTATCAATCAGCTGTCATTCTCATCAGCTGAGTCTTTTGAAACGCTATTTAAGGGAGCAGCTCAGGTTACTCCGGGCTGCGACCTCGTCGGACTTTCCACGGTTTCATCCCGTTCTTGGATTCAAGAGTTTTCTCCCCTCTGTAAGTGTTTTCCCTCGTAGTTCGTTTCTCAGTGCTCTTTTCCCTTGTAACCTGTTATTTGTCACCCAAGTGTATGTTCGTGTCTTTGCCCAGCGTGGCTTATTATTTTGTACTGTTCCCTGGTGTTAATAAATTACGCAAACTCATCGGCGAGCTCTCGGTGTCTCATTGATGGCTCGTGAGGGCCATTGCATGACAGTAGGTTGCAGCCAGACTGAGACACCGGTGACCTTGAGTTTTGCCTAAATTGGACTTATTGTTTTTCCGGTCTGGGTAACTGCGTGCTGGGAGATATGTCGCCGCTCAGGGGCCATGCTCGGAGCCTGGGCTATGAACTGGTGGAGGCCCTCAACTACATAGATGGAACGCTTTTCACCGCAGGCCTCTATGACACTCCAAGCGATGTACACCAGCACCTGGACCTTGCTGAGGACATTATTCAGTGCCTTCCCCGCTACTCCAACCACCCGGAAGTCACGGTGAGGAAGGCAGACATCGTGGCACTCCGTGAGAGACTCCGTGGGCTGGAGGGAAACTCCGGCAGGAAACCAAAGGGAAGGCACCCTCGCTCCTCGCTTCGGGATCCCGTTCCTGTCCCCGATCCGGTCCAGGAGTTCGCACCATCCAGGGGTCATCCCCGAACGAGCGTGACGTCGGTCAGGATTCCCTCAGAGAGGCTGCAGCTGACAGCAATCTCCATCTGGGACCGAGTGGCTGCAGCTCGCTCCACTGGCCACCCCACACAAATCTTGAAGCACGTGATGGTGGCGGTCAGGCTGGTTGAGAGGAATCCTGAGCTGAGTGATTATCCGGAATACGCTGACCTGCTCACCTCAGTTTCTGCACAGGAGCAGCGTTTTCCAAACCTCACCTTCGCCTCGCCATCAGCCAGTGAATGTCGTCGCCACGCTCCAAACAAGCCTCAGCAAGAACCCCGTCTGGATCCAGTTCCTGGTCGTCGGAGGAACCCTGCCTCCCAGCCAGCCGCTCCTTCTGTGTCACATCAGGAGGGAATTCCCGCAGCCTCTCCCCCCGGGTCACCTGTTCCTGCTGTCCCGTCAGCCCTTCGTGCCCGGACAGCCTCGGCTGTCGTCCCCTCCTTGACATCTTCCCCAGCTGCTGAGTGAGAACTTATCAGCGAGCTCTCAGCGTCTCATTGATGGCTCGTGAGGGCCATCGCATGACACCTAGGACACTAACCCCCCAAGGTCCAAGATTCAGGGGGTTGACCAGAGTCCCAGGGCCCAGGTATGGCAATGGGCGACTGACCGGGTGGCCTGCCCGAGTCCCAAGCCCAGCAGGCAGCCCGCTGAACAGCTTCAGGCGGCCTGCCAGGACCAATGGATCACCCAACCCAGCCCAGTCTTTCGGGTGGCCGACCAGCGTGGTTGAGCCACCAGGACCTGAGGAGAAGGTGAAGGGGTGGCCTATCCACCAGGAAACTTAGGGGTTGGTGGCCAGGCCGAGGGGTGGGAGCCCCACCCCCCCACCCACCCCCGCCCTCTGAGGATTGGAGCAGGAGGACCATAGCACCTGCAATGGTCCCGGTCCAGGACATTGCTGCACCCACAATGGTCCCAGTCTGGGACAGCGTTGCCCCGGCGGTGGACTCCAGCTGGAGTTCTGCTGCACTGGTGGTGGACTCCAGCTGGAGCTCTGCTGCACCGGCGGTGGACTCCGGCTGGAGCTCTGCTGCACCGGCGGTGGACTCCAGCTGGAGCTCTCCTGCGCTGGCGGTGGACTCCGGCTGGAGCTCTCCTGCACCCGTGGTGGGCTCCGGCAGAGCCCTGCTGCACCCGCAGTGGACTCCAGCTGGAGCTCTGCTGCACCTATAGTGGGCTCCGGCTGGAGCGCCGTTGCACCTGCAGTGGTCCCCATCGGGGTCCTCATTGCTTCCCCAGTGGCCTCCCCAGTGAGGGAGGTAGTGTTCTTCACGAACCCCGGCGCTGAACCCAGATCAGACAAATCTGGCATGTCTTTGGCATGTCTTTGCCAAAGACATGCCAAAGACATGCATGTTAGGTTAATTGGCTGTTCTAAATTGTCCCTAGATATCTGTTTCCTATAGGCCCTTAGAATAGAGGGTTAGTATTAATGAAAGCGCTTTGAGTGGTCTTTGTGACTAGAAAAGCGCTATATAAGTGCAGGTTAGTTAGTAGTTAGTTAGTTAGATCCTCGGTGGCCTCTGGAGGGATCAGCTGCTCTCCCGCGACTCTGGCAAGGAGCTCCCAGAGGGAGAGAGAAAGAGACCCAATCAGGGTCACTGGCAGTGGCAAAGCCTGGTGAGGTGGCCCTAAGAGCTGCTGCGAGCTGCCCCGGGCCCTCCTCACCTTGAGTCGGGTAGAGTGACTTCAACATAGATATAGGAGACATAATGGAGCACACTTGCCTGAACTCGGGCTCCACCACCGTCCAGGACTCCGGCAAACTGGGGTGCGCGGGGTCCATTGGCCCATCGGGTACTACACCCACATTGACCTCTCCTGGGGCGGCTGGGCTCACTTCGCTGTCATCTGCAGACATCCCAGGTTGCGGCGGCTCCTCTCCAGTGACCCTAGGAAGGAGCTTGGAGAATATGGGTGAGGAAAGACGGTTAGGGTCACCGACAGCGGCGGAGCCTGGCGAGGGGAGTCCGGACACAGGTAAGGGCTACACCTGACTCTCCTCCTCAACAGCCAGACAAGAAAAAACAATAAATTAGTATGTTCAAGATACCTGACTTTGTGTATAACACAGACTGCCCTTTTTTGTAATATTAGCAATGAATTAAGTGTACTTTTGTAATTGTTACCCAAGACCTCTATACAATAGGTCAAGTATGGAAGTACTAGTGAGCAATACAAGATATGAAGCGATTTGTAACTTTTTTGTAACTTTTTTGTAACTTTTTAACTATTTATAATTGCAGTATTTCTTGCGACTTTGTTTTGTATGTATCTGACGTGTGGTTTCCAACTAATTTTATCATCTAGTATTACACCCAAAAATTTGATCTCCTTAACATTTTCAATAATTACATTATCTATATGAATATATATGTATATCTTCTTTATTTATACAATTACCAAATATCATTACCTTAGTTTTATCAACAGTATATTTAGTGATAACACTGGTCAACACCAAATTTATTGTCTAAGTTGTTTTTTTTTAGCTGATTTAGGACAATTTTGATGTGCTGAATCCAAAAATCACATTGGTTTTGCTCAATCAGGTCAACTTTTTGAACTATGGCCACATATTTTTTACGTTTTTGTTTACATGTACGGGTATTTTCACTTTACATGATGTAAAATTCTTCTTTATTTCTTGAAATTCTCTGAATTCTGAGCAATGATGACGTAACATTCAATTTACATGTACTTACCTTTATCAATGTCTACTATTTAATTTACAGTACAACTGTACAACTGCTGTACAACTGCTTAAAACTTAGCATAAAAACCTGACCTGATTGGGAGAAACAGATGTCATTTTTGTATTCAGCTGTGCAAAATTGTCTTAAATCAGCTGAAAAAACAAAGACAACTTACAAGAACATTATTTTTGTTATGTTGTGTAATTTATTACACTCCATCCATTTTTTAAGCTTATTTAATTCATTATTTAGAGTATGGATTAGTTGATTATAATTATTTCCAGAATAAAATATATTAGTATCATCAGCAAATAATATTTTGAATTATTTAGAAACTTGGAATATATCATTTATATATACAGTGGGGCAAAAAAGTATTTAGTCAGCCACCAATTGTGCAAGTTCTCCCACTTAAAAGGTAAGAGAGGTCTCCAATTTTCATCATAGGTATGGCTCAACTATGAGAGACAAAATGAGAAAAAAAATCCAGAAAATCACATTGAAGGATTTTTAATGAATTAATTGGTAAATTCCTCGGTAAGATAAGTATTTGGTCACCTACAAACAAGCAAGATTTCTGGCTCTCACAGACCTGTAACTTCTTCTTTAAGAGGCTCCTCTGTCCTCCACTCGTTACCTGTATTAATGGCACCTGTTTGAACTCTTTATCAGTATAAAAGCCACCTGTCCACAACCTCAAACAGTCAGACTACAAACTCCACTATGGCCAAGACCAAAGAGCTGTCAAAGGACACCAGAAACAAAATTGTAGACCTGCACCAGGCTGGGAAGACTGAATCTGCAATAGGTAAGCAGCTTGGTGTGAAGAAATCAACTGTGGGAGTAATTATTAGAAAATGGAAGACATACAAGACCACTGATAATCTCCCTTGATCTGGGGCTCCACGCAAGATCTCACCCCGTGGGGTCAAAATGATCACGAGAATGGTGAGCAAAAATCCCAGAACCACACAGGGGGACCTAGTGAATGACCTGCAGAGAGCTGGGACCAAAGTAACAAAGGCTACCATCAGTAACACACTATGCCGCCAGGGACTCAAATCCTGCAGTGCCAGATGTGTCCCCCTGCTTAAGCCAGTACACGTCCAGGCCCATCTGAAGTTTGCTAGAGAGCATTTGGATGATCCAGAAGAGGATTGGGAGAATGTCATATGGTCAGATGAAACCAAAATAGAACTTTTTGGTAAAAACTCAACTTGTCGTGTTTGGAGGAGAAAGAATGCTGAGTTGCATCCAAAGAACACCATACCTACTGTGAAGCATGGGTGTGGAAACATCATGCTTTGGGGCTGTTTTTTCTGCAAAGGGACCAGGACGACTGATCCGTGTAAAGGAAAGAATGAATGGAGCCATGTATCATGAGATTTTGAGTGAAAACTTCCTTCCATCAGCAAGGGCATTGAAGATGAAACGTGGCTGGATCTTTCAGCATGACAATGATCCCAAACACACCACCCGGGCAACGAAGGAGTGGATTCGTAAGAAGCATTTCAAGGTTCTGGAGTGGCCTAGCCAGTCTCCAGATCTCAACCCCATAGAAAATCTTTGGAGGGAGTTGAAAGTCCTAGTTGCCCAGCGACAGCTCCAAAACATCACTGCTCTAGAGGAGATCTGCATGGAGGAATGGGCCAAAATACCAGCAACAGTATGTGAAAACCTTGTGAAGACTTACAGAAAACGTTTGACCTCTGTCATTGCCAACAAAGGGTATATAACAAAGTATTGAGATGAACTTTTGTTATTGACCAAATACTTATTTTACCGAGGAATTTACCAATTAATTCATTAAAAATCCTTCAATGTGATTTTCTGGATTTTTTTTTTCTCATTTTGTCTCTCATAGTTGAGGTATACCTATGATGAAAATTGGAGACCTCTCTCATCTTTTAAGTGAGAGAACTTGCACAATTGGTGGCTGACTAAATACTTTTTTGCCCCACTGTATGTTAAATGATTTGGGGCCTAATACTTACCCCTGGGGGACCCCACAGGCAATTCCCATACACCCAGACAGATATTCTCCCATCTTCACAAACTGTTGTCTCTCAGATAAATAACTTGTAACCCAATTCAGTGCCAGTACCCTAATACCATACATTTGCAGTTTATCAAGAAGTATTGAATGATTTATTGTATCAAATGCTTTTCTCAAATCTATAAATACACCAATTGCATATTTTCCTTGATCTAATGCATTTATTATTTCCTCTGTTGCTTCCATTATTGCCAATGGTGTTGTACACTTTGCTCTAAATCAATATTGATTCTGATTAAGCAGATCGTGTTTATTTAAAAAGTCCTCTAATCTGTTGTTAAAAAGTTTTTTCCAGAATCTTTGAAAATTGTGGGAAGAGCGATACTGGTCTGTAGTTTGTGTAGTGTTGTTTATTTCCTTGAATAATGGTATTACATTTAACATCTTTAAAACCAAAGTTGTGACAGACACTGCCTGATAAGCTTTTGGTGCCTTCCTCCATCATTCCTTGTCATAGCCGTCCTTGACACTGAGATTAAACTCCCTCCAATCTTGTGTAATCAGCTCTTTCCACGTTATATGCGGTCAGCCTCTGTTTTTCTGTGCCTCCCACTTGGAGGTGCCGAACTCTTCCTGTCCAGGTGTTGCTGGGATCTACGTGCCCCAACCACTGAAGTTGTCTGTATCTTAAATTAGAGTCACGCTCACTCAGCCCAAATCTACCAAAACGGCTGCTGTAGCGGATCCCCTCTTGAGCCGTCACATGGCACATCCACCTCAGCAATGCCCTTTCATTTGTCTCCAGGAGCTTTACATCTTCTCTCTTCAAAGGCCAGCACTCACTTGCATATAATAGAGCACTTCTCACACAACAATTGAAGATGTCACTATGTATAAGATATGTCAGGAAGTTCTCTAAACTTTCCCCAACCTGTTGGCTCTTGTGACAGTCGCTATCTCACAACACCCATGAGGACATATCATGTCACCAAGGCAACAGGAAGGACTCAGCAGTGTCAACCTCATGTTCTCCAATGGACACCAAAGCACAAAGCCTGCCATCGATGGGATGAGCTGAACCAAGGCAACAACTACATCTAAAACTACGGTCACAAGTAACCTTACAAACAGCTGCGAACAACGTACAAATGATTTTTCAACCATTTCGTACAGCCTTCTTAAGGCAGCTGTAGGAGAATCCAATGTTCATAGACTGTAAATTTGTGGCAAGGTCGATGGTCTTGTCCAAGATTTCTACGAATGCTCCACAAAAGATGTTGGTCGTAAGTTTGCCTCAAGAACTTAAGTTGTTCTTGAGACTACCTTACAGCGGTTGTAGGAAATGTTGATTTGTACACTGTGTGTAAGGTGGTAATGAGGCGCTCATAAAGTGGAAATATGTCATTTGTGTTGATACAATGTTCTGAAAGCCATAAGATCTTCCTCCCAATGACTTGAGAGTGCCATGAGCTGCACGTAAATTTTCATAAGATGGCAGTAAGTATACCGTAAGAAGATCCCAAGGCATCCTTATGAAGAACGTAAGAATTCTACACCCATCGTACAACAGAAAAACACCTCATTTTTCAACAATGGCTCAAGTTGCTCTTGTGAACTGAACGACAGCTGTAAGAAACTTTCCATCCCTCCATGAATCTCTGCAAACTCCAGAATTCGTAGGAACTGGAAGATTCTTATGAACCTATTAAGAGGGGATGTTTGAGTGAGCATGTCCCACTCCTTTCGATGTATTTTTTCATTTCCATTACTGTTAAGTATTCTTGTGATTATTGCTAACTTAGTTCTTAAGTCTACCCTTATTTTGAAATACTTCTTGTTTTGCTCCCTTCCAAGTCCTATAGTGTTCATGCTCCACTTTCTGTTTATACTTTAATCTTATACTTTACTTCGTAGTCAATAATTTGCCATAGCTGTTTCTTACTTTGAAATTATTCACACTCTAATTTATTCATGCCACCCTCTGTTATCATTGTGGCGTCATTGTTGAGTCTTTGTATGAAAGCCTTTCTCCACACCACTGTGGTTGTTATCTCACAAACTGTAAGTTTATCTACCATCATGGCTGTTTGTGTTTGCTATCCATGAGTGGCTTTGTGAGTAATAAATTGTGTAAATGAGTCACCTTGCATGTGAGTCTTTTTATGCCCCAGAGGGGCAAACATAATATAACCCATCGTCCGTAAGAGTCTTTGTTACCGTAGCTTTAATGACGGCTCAGGAGAGAGTCAGCCATGAATGCCAGAACACTTCTTATGTACCCACAATTTCATCCCTTGCAAAAGATGAAGTCTCACCCAATGCCTTTCAAGCAGACAAAATGTAGATGCTTCCCAGAGTCTTAAAGAGTTTTAAAGTTTGGGCTTTAACAGTGACATTATTTTATTAATGGTTATTTTGAATTAGGAAATTGGAGGGGGGGGGAATTCACATCATTACTTCATACCAGTTTGAGCACTCTTACAGCACTTGGAGAATTTAAGTAAAATATCTGAAAATTATTTTATGAAAACATTTACTCTCTAACCAGTGACATGTATGGTGTGTTAATGTGGGATCATGAACTGAGCATGGATGTGAATTTTCTCTCTGTGATGATTCTCCAGTATAACTGAATCAGATGTCAAACTTCATTGTAAATCACTGTAATCTGACTGGATCTGAACTATAGAGACTAACCATTTATGTGGTTTATGTTTCCTACAGCACTGGTAGATAAAGACTATCATCCTCCTCTGACAATCTCGGCAGGAACTGAAAGTTCTCTCACTGTTAGATGTTCCTTTGCTTTTTCTGGAAACGGGGGGACGGCAGTGGCTCAGGAGGTAGAGTAGGTCGTCCAGTAACCACATGGTTGGCGGTTCGAATCCCGCTCTCCCCAGATATCCTGCCGTTGTGTCCCTGGGCAAGACACTTCACCCCAATTGCTCCTGGTGGGTCTGGAAGCGCCATGTTAGGCAGCATGCCACCATCAGTGTGTGAATGGGTGAATAGCAGCATCTGTAAAGCGCTTTGGTCATCAAGAGATGAGAATAAAAGCGCTATATAAGTGAGTGCCATTTACCATCATTGTCTCAGATGGTAAGATTTTTTACTCTCATTCATAAAACTTTGTCTGAAGGAATGGCATATGGAGTATTACATCCTTTTAATCTCTAACCAAATATAAATGTGACTCTGATGATTCTCAGTTGTTGTCCCATCATCCTCAACAACAAGAAGAACAGAGATTTTAATCTCCACTTCAGAAAAATTCTCAGCTTCTGCACCATTCACTGGGAGCACCAATCAGTCTGAACCTGAGATAAAACCATCTGATCCAGGTAAATCAACTTGTTATTGTTGTTTTGTTTTCCATATTTTATTTACATGTTTTAATATTACAATTAGACAAGAACAATGAAGAAGCTAAAACATGGACATATAAACATACACACATAGAAATGTAGAAGACCACACAGACAAACAAATAGCCTGACAGAAAAATAAATTGAAATACAAGAAAATAAATAACATTTCCATGTGTATTAGTCCATGGGCCCAGACCAGATTTTTGGGTTATTGGTACCGCTCAAAGGGACAAATTCTAGTGATGCATTTTGGAATGGCCTATATCTGTGGATGATATTTTGCCATGATAGCAATTCCAAAGTAGTAGCTTAGTCATAGCTATCAGGCATTGAATATGATGCCCCATAAATCACAAAATCTGAGGCTGCAAATTTTTGGAATGATAATACCAACACATATTTACCCTATTAATGAGCAGTTACTTGTCATTACAGCATATCTGAGATACAAATAAAGCACAAAAAACAATTTTGACAGTTGGTATTGTAATACTGTGGCATTGCAAAGCACTTCCAATAGAGTACTATAGTGGCTAGTATTAGTCTGTGTCCGAATCATCTACTGCTGCTTCTTCATAATTGCAGAAGTGAATGTTATTAGAGGATATCTGAGATACAAATGAAGCACAGTAAACAGTTTTAACAGTAGATTAATGTATAATTATTGTAGGATTACAAAGTAGTCTCATAGCAAAAGAGTAGTATTCCATTACAGTACTGTAACAGGTAAGTAGTAGATCTATTCGTCTGTGTCCGAATCATCTGCTACTTCATAAGCTTTGCCATCTTCATCTTTTTCCCTCTGGTTGCTGCAGGTCTGCAGTTTGCACATGTATGTGCATTTTCAGCTTCACCTTACCATTGGTAATGGCATATACCAAGTCCTGGCCAAATGAGCTGCAGAGACGCTGGATTCTGTCAGATGGGTTTGAGCGGTCTGTTGAGCCTGTCAGCAGTGTGTTCAGGAACCTGGTCACTGAAGAAGGAATGACCGCATCCTCCGACATCTGAGGTGGCCATGACTGTCTGTAGTCTTGCTTCTTGATGTCACCTCTCATCTGCAGTGCTGCCTTGTCGATGATGTCCTCACTCCTGTCTGATTCCATGAGTTGCACCTTTCTCTGGAGTATTTGGTATGCCTTAACAAGCTCTGGCATAGAAAGGCTGTTGGGATACACAAGTAGTTTCCCATTGTCATCTTGAGTGATTTGCAGGGCTTCTCCAAACTCAGCTACCAGTTTGCGTCCGATGTGTTTCTTGGTCGAGGCTTTCACTGTTTCCACTCCAAGAGTGGAAACAGGGTGAGAATATGGAGGGTGAGAATATGTATGGGCACATAATCATACCATGTAGGATAACTAAATAGACGGTTATGCTGTTTCATCCCACCTAGCAACAATGCTCTGCACTGTGTGTGTTTATATATTTACATATTTATTCCATCTAGCTACAATGCTCTGCACTGGGTGTGTTTATATTTATATATCTATATATTTATTCCATCTAGCTACAATGCTCAGCACTGGGTGTGTTTATATTTATATATCTATATATTTATTCCATCTAGCTACAATGCTCCGCACTGTGTTTTTATATATCTACATATTATTCCATCTAGCTACATTGCTCCGCACTGTGTGTGTTTATATACTTGCATATTTATTCCACCTAGCTGCAATGCTCCGTACTGTGGGTGTTTATATATTTACATATTTATTCCATCTAGCTACAATGCTCTGCACTGTGTGTTCATATATTCATATATTTATTCCATCCAGCTACAATGCTCTGCACTGTGTGTCTGTGTGTGTGTATATATATATTTTATAGTAATATGTACATATGTATATTAGCTGCTCTTGCTTGCTTGTTTTTTTTTTTTGTTTTTTTTTTTTTTTTTCTTGCCTTCTGATTGTTGCTCTGAGTGTTGCTATCCCTGTGCTGTTGCAATCCTGGAATTTCCCCGTTGTGGGACTAATAAAGGCTTATCTTATCTTATCTTAAGAGCTACCATGCCCTCGACCAGTCTGGCTGTGAGGTTGGTCATTGGCACCACATCAGGGTTGACAAACAGTTCTGCTCTTACGTAAGAGAAAAGGTCATTGTATGACTGTTGCTCTGCAGCTTCATACTCAGCATCAGTATCAATTGGAGCAGCACTGGCACCTTTTCCACTGTCCTGTGTGGTGGTGCTTGAATCCCATGTGTACTCACGGTAGCAAGTCCGGTGGTAATGACCTTCCGCTGCCACGAGGTCTCTGCTGACGATGGCAAGCATTCTGTTGTCCAGTTTACTGACAGCAGCCTTTCGGACTTTCTCATCGGCACGCAGTTCAGTGCACTGGACCAGAGGATCTCTAGTCCTATCTCCTTTCAAGTACTTGCTGGTCTTCTCACAGAAGTTGCACTCTGCCTCATAAACCCTTGACTGAGATGGTGCTGGCCTCTGTGGCTTTTTTCTTTCCGTTTAGCTTTTGTTTTCTTCTGTGCGCCTCTGCTTGGAAATTATAGCATCGAGGTCCCTTTTCATGGTGAAAATGCTTCGGCATTTCCGGTGGTAGGCCACAGCTGGTATGGCATCATCTGGCAATCCTTTTGCTAGGTCCAGGATCGGAGCATGCTGTCTTATTTCAGCGGCTCTCAGCAGGGTTTTCCAGGAGTTGATGTCCTTTGGAGATACTAGTTCTTCATCTGAAGATGAGCAATGGATTATGCAATCAAGGCGTGCCGTGCCACTCCCTGCTTCTTGGGTGGAATCCATTTTCAGTTAGGTACATTCATCCAGACCTGCAATGACACCAGGTTTTGGTAAATTATCTCATGTAATTAATTGCATCAATTGAAATTGGTATTGAAATTACTCATTCATGTCTATAAAGTTGTACACTATTATTCTGGTTTCGTTTTTAATAAAATGTTGCGATCCTCCAGAACTCCAGTTTCTTTTGGCACACTATAAAAGATAACATTTAATTAATTTTCTTAACTAAGTGATAACCAAAATAAGTCTTAAATAAACATTTATATTGACTTGCCTCGCGGCGCTCCACTGGAATGCGAAAATGTGCTGAAATCAAAAATAAATCGTACCTTCTCCCTCAAAAAAAACCTGAAAAGTAGAAACTGAATAAAAATTAAGATTGGAAACTATCCAAGGTCAATTTCTATTAGCATTTTGTACAGTAAAAGGGAGAATAATTCAGAAATACCAGCATGTGATATTAGGCGTCATGATAATTTTACTTAAAAAAAGGAGTTGCCGTGTATCATGACTAAGCTACTCATTTGGAAATGCTATCATGTCTTAATACACATATATAGGTCCTACAAACAAAATGGCACCATAGAGGTTTCGTCCCTTTTAGTGGTACCAATATCTGACTCGGCCCATGGGCTATATATGGAAAAAATAGATCAATAATAAGCCTGTCAGTGAGTTACTTAAGCCCCTTTTCCACTAGCACCTACTCAGCCCTACTTACCTCAACTATACTCAGTTCGACACGGTGTGGTTGGTTTTACATTACAATTGAGTACCACCTGAAGTGGGTGGGGTTGGGTTCATTACAGGAAGGGTGCCCGTTATCCCGTTATGTTATTTACATGCTGACGGTTTCATTGATAAATAACAAAAAATTCATAAAATCACAAAACACTCACCATCTTCCCCATGAGCAGCCATCAGCTCGGAGACCTCCTGGTATACTTTTTCATTTTGGCTCGCTCTGCTGCAGCAGGGCCAACAGGGCTGAAAAGTTCATAGCCTGAAAAGTGCATAGGCAGAAAAATTCATAGTTGTCAAATTTGACCAAATGTGGTTTATTTTTCAAGTGCAGGGATCCAAGCGCTGCTACACCAATGGAAGAACTGTGTGCAACGACGGGGAGACTGTTGAAATATAACTACATCTGGTCAGATTTGACCACTATATGAACTTTTCAGCCTATGAACTTTTAAACTCCGGTGTCGGTGGAGCATTTCGAAATGAAATACCATGAGGTCTCAAAGCTGATGGCTGGTCAGGGGGAAGATGGTGAAGGTTTTGTGACAATACTGATTTGTGTGTAGTCATTTACTTTGTTAATTATCACAGAAATAACTAGAAAAGCACTCGGAGAGCGCAGACCTCCGCCAGGCACCACAGTTTCCCCCATACAGTCTTCAGATTCCTTGACCATGAAAACATATGACAAGCAGTGGTTCAGTAGTTATTCACGAAAATGGCATTTTCCGTAATGGCGGCCACAGTTCCCCCCATACAGTGTTTGTGTGTACGTTTTCAGATTCCTTGACCATGAAAGCATATGACTAGCAATTGGATTGACAATGATAGAATTAGTGGTTCAGTAGTTATTCACGAAAATGGCATTTTCCGTAATGGCGGCCACAGTTCCCCCGTACAGTGTTTGTGTGTACCCCAGTGTCGGCGGAGCATTTCTAAATGAAATACCATGAGGTCTCAAAGCTGATGGCTGGTCAGGGGGAAGATGGTGGAGGTTTTGTGACAATACTGATTTGTGTGTAGTCATTTACTTTGTTAATTATCACAGAAATAACTAGAAAAGCACTCGGAGAGCGCAGACCTCCGCCAAGCACCACAGTTTTCCCCATACAGTCTTCAGATTCCTTGACCATGAAAACATATGACAGGCAGTGGTTCAGTAGTTATTCACGAAACTGGCATTTTCCGTAATGGCGGCCACAGTTCCCCCCATACAGTGTTTGTGTGTACGTTTTCAGATTCCTTGACCATGAAAACATATGACTAGCAATTGGATTGACAATGATAGAATTAGTGGTTCAGTAGTTATTCACGAAAATGGCATTTTCCGTAATGGCGGCCACAGTTCCCCCATACAGTGTTTGTGTGTACATTTTCAGATTCCTTGACCATGAAAACATATGACTAGCAATTGGATTGACAATGATAGAATTAGTGGTTCAGTAGTTATTCACGAAAATGGCATTTTCCGTAATGGCGGCCACAGTTCCCCCATACAGTGTTTGTGTGTACGTTTTCAGATTCCTTGACCATGAAAACATATGACAAGCAACTGGATTGACTGTAGAGGATGCCTTTCACAAACAAGACTGAGTTTATTTCTCAGGGTTGGTTTATTGAGAGGTCACATCCTCCAACAAGAGCAGAATCTCAGAAAAGAGGCAGAACAATCATCCTTCACAGTTCTTATACCCTCCAAAGACACAAAACCCCCAACATCAAATAACACACCCCCAACCCACAGTCCTTGAGTCAACATACAGCCCCCGAGGCTCCTTGGCGTCTCCATTGTCTCTCTCATCCTTCTAGCCTCCGGGGCTCCTGCTGGGACATTCTCTCCAACTTCCCGTCTCCTAAAAGACCAACTTCACACCTCCCGTAGGTCTCTGCAGGATCAGGTCCTCTTTGGCCATTGAGACGTGAAGCTTCCAGAAAATGCACCGTCATGCCTACTAGGTATATGTGACATAACGCACGGCTCAGGAGACGCACACACACAGGCTCAGAGTAGTTCAAATAGTTTATTAACAACAGGAGTGTATGAATGTGTGTCTGCGGGATGTAAATGTGTTGGTGGCGGCGTCTGCTTTGGGCACAGAGGCAGGAGGCCGTACAGCCGGACAACCCTATGGGAAAAGCACAAGGAACAGGGTGACGGGCACACACCAAACACAGGAGATATATGAGCGAGAGAGGAGCTTACTTGGATAGGACAGATGACTGGCACAGCAAGGGACGAGGTCCGGTAGACAGCCACCTGGAGAGCCCGGTGCAGCAGCGAGGAACAGGCGATGGAGAGGCGTTGTCCGCCGCCGGGAAATCCACCTGTACACAGGGGAGCAGACTTGGAAGGAAAAGGAGGTAAGGTCTTCTTACCAGAATGATCAGCTGAGGATGAAAGGTACTCACAGCGATGCGTAGGGAAGTCTGACGGCTTCAGGCCGAAGCTCAGGGCGAGGCAGCTTAAATCCCTCGGCTCTGCTGATGTGCAGGTGTGCGTGCAGGTGGCGCCGCTCATCACGCGCGGCGTGACAGTACTCCCCCCTCTAGCAGCGCCTCCTGGCGATGGCTTCTCTGGGTGCGCTCGGTGGAAATCAGCGATGAGCGACGGGTCCAACACAAACGACGAGGGTACCCACTGTCGATGTTCAGGCCCATAGCCCTCCCAGTCCACCAAGTACTGCAACCCACGACCCCGGCGCCGGGAGTCCAGGATGGAGGAGACGGGCCGGGCCGGATGGCCATCAACCATCCGGGGCGCGGGTTGCGCAGCAGGAGGAGGGCAAAGGGGGTCGAAGACTGCCAGCTTCACCCTGGACGCGTGGAAGGTGGGATGGATGCGGAGGGAGGGGGGAATAGCTACATGCACAGCCACCGGGTTGATGATCCGGGTGATGCGGTATGGGCCCATAAAGCGCTGTGCCAGCTTCATCCTCTCGCCCTTTAAAATCACGTCCTGGGTCGACACGTAGACTTGCTGACCAACTCTGTACGCCGGGGCAGGTCTTCTGTGCCGGTCCGCCACGGCTCTGTTGCGCTCCGCCGTGCGTAAAAGCGCATTGCGCGCTGACGCCCAGATGGAGCGGAACCGCCTGAGATGCGCCCGTACTGAGGGGACAGTTACCTCACTCTCCTGCGCCGGGAACAGCGGGGGGTCGTAACCCAGGGACGCCTTAAAGGGGGACATCCCTGTAACAGAAGAGCGAGCGGTGTTGTGGGCGTATTCAACCCAGGCGAGGTGGTTACTCCAGGACGTTGGTTTGGACGCCGTTACACAGCGGAGCGCAGCCTCCAGCTCCTGGTTGGTCCGCTCACACTGCCCATTGGATTGGGGATGATGGCCGGAGGAGAGGCTCACCTTGGCTCCTAGGGCATTGCAGAACGACCTCCAAACCTCTGAAGAAAATTGGGGCCCTCGGTCCGAGACCACGTCCACCGGAATCCCATGCAGCCTGACCACGTGCTGGATGAGGAGGTCCGCCGTCTCCAGGGCAGTCGGGAGACCTTGTAGGGGGACGAAGTGTGCCGCCTTGGAGAAGCGGTCCACGATGGTCAGGACGGTGTCGTAGGTGTTCGAGACTGGGAGTCCGGTGACGAAATCCAGGGCGATATGCGACCAGGGCCTGCCAGGGACGGGCAGGGGCTGGAGCAAACCCGCTGGAGGGGCATTACCCGATTTGTTGGTGGCACACACTGGACAGGCCCGGGCGTAGCGGGCAGCGTCCCTCCGCAGGCCCGGCCACCAGAAGGACCGCAGGAGGTGGTCAATCATCCGGGAGGAGCCAGGGTGACAGGTGAGCTTGGATGTGTGCAACCAGTGGATGACCTCCCCCCGAACCGTGGACGGCACGAACAGCCTCCCCTCCGGTCCGCCGCCAGGGTCAGGTTCCACTTCCTGCGCCTTCCAGATCTTGCTCTCAATGTCCCAGGTGACGGCTTCCACGACGCACGACCTGGGTAGGATGGTGTGGACCGTGTCCTTCGACTCCTCAGGGGCGAATTGCCTAGAGAGGGCGTCGGGCAGGCCGTTCTTGGAGCCAGGCCTGAAGGTGATGGTAAATTGGAACCTGGCGAAGAACAAGGACCAGCGCGCCTGGCGGGCGTTCAGGCGCTTGGCAGATCTAAGGTACTCCAAGTTCTTGTGGTCCGTCAGGACCACGAACTGCAGGTCCGCCCCCTCTAGCCAGTGACGCCACTCCTGTAGCGCGAGCTTGATGGCGAGGAGCTCTCTGTCACCCACGTCGTAATTCCTCTCCGCCGGGGACAAGCGCTGGGAGAAGAAGGCGCAAGGCCGTTTGGTTCCGTCGTCTGGCGACCGCTGGGATAGCACCGCCCCCACTCCTGTGTCCGAAGCGTCCACTTCCACGATGCACTGCAGCGCAGGGTTGACTTGGCTAAGGACCCGGGAGGAGAAGAACTCCGCCTTCAGCGCCTGAAAGGCAGCCGCGGCCTCTTCGGTCCACCGGAACGGGACCTTAGGGGACGTGAGGCAGGTCAGCGGGCCGACGATGGTGCCAAAATTTGGGACGAAGCGGCGGTAGAAGTTTGCAAACCCAACGAACTGCTGCACCTGCTTTCTTGACGCAGGTGTGGGCCATTCCACCACCGCCTTCACCTTCTCTGGGTCCGGAAGCACCCGGTCGTGGGAGATGATGAACCCAAGGAAGGATGTTGTCTTCGCGTAAAACTCGCATTTCTCGGCCTTCACGTACAACCGGTTCTCCAGCAGCCTTTGGAGGACCCGCCTCACGTGGACCTGGTGCTCGTCCCTGGACTTGGAGAAGATGAGTATGTCATCCAGGTAGACGAACACAAAAAGGCCGATGAAATCCCGGAGGACGTCATTGATGAGGCGCTGAAAGACGGCTGGAGCGTTGGTCAACCCGAATGGCATCACCAGGTATCCAAAGTGGCCGTTCGGGGTACGGAAGGCTGTCTTCCACTCATCTCCCTCCCGGATCTGGACGAGGTGGTATGCGCTGCGTAGATCCAGCTTGGTGAACCAAGTCGCCCCCTGGAGGGAGTGGAAAGCGGTGTCCATGAGGGGCAGGGTGTAGCGATCCTTCTCCATAATGTCGTTAAGGGCACGATAGTCAATGCAAGGACGGAGGGATCCGTCCTTCTTACCGACGAAGAAGAATCCTGCCCCCACAGGTGATGACGATGGGCGGATTATCCCAGCACTCAGCGACTCCTTGAGGTAGGAGTTCATCGTCTCCTTCTCCGGCGCCGATAGACTGTAGAGTCGTCCAGAGGGTAGGGGTGCCCCCTGGCGGAGGTTGATGGCACAGTCATAGGGCCTATGAGGAGGGAGAGACATCGCCTTGGATTTGCTGAATACCATACCCAGGTCGTGAAATTCCAATGGCACCAGGGACAGGTCCGGGGGCGCAGCGTCCGTAGGTGAGGGTGAAGCGGACGGAGAGCAGGCAGTGGACTGTAGACAGGTGCTCATGCAGAACGTGCTCCATGCCGACACCCCGGCGGGCTTCCAATCCAACACGGGATTATGGAGGCGTAGCCAGGGATACCCCAGGATGACGGGCGACACAGAGTTGGGCAGGACATAAAAGGTTATCTCCTCCCGGTGGTTTCCAGAGATAATAACCGGGACAGGAATGGTCTGGAGTGTAACTCTCCCAAGGAGGGCACGAGAGAGGTTGACCAGGGAGATAGGGATCCTTAGTGCCTGACAGCGGATGCCCAATCGGGTTGCCAGGCTTTGAGAAATAAAGCTGCCCTCCGCGCCCGAATCCACCAGTGCGTGGGTGAGATGCCCAGTGGAGTTGTGACAGAAGCGGAAGGGCAGTTTCAATTTTGTGAGGGGACTTAACCGATTGACATCCGCGAGGCCCCTACAGTGACTCGCGGACCCCGCCGTTTGACTTCTGTGGACAAAGCTCTACCGTGTGTTGACTATCTCCACAATACATGCAGAGATTTAACTCACGGCGCCGTTGTCTCTCCGCCGGGGAGAGCTTTGTCCAGCCCGTCACCATCAGCTCCAACTCATCGGGGCGCGATGGTGGCGGCGTCTCCAGGGGGCGAGCTTGGGGCAGGCGCGACGAGGCTCCACGAGGGCGAGAAGAAGACGACTTCCGTCCCGAGGAGCACTCGCGCAGCCTGATGTCCAAACTGATGGCTAGGGAGGTTAGCTCCGCTAGCGTCTCAGGGATATCCCGCCCAGCCAGTTCATCCCTCAGATCATCATTGAGACTGCGGAGGAAAAGGCCACAGAGGGAGCGTTCCTCCCAGCCTAATTCCTCCGCCGCTACCCGGAAGTCGACCGCGTAGTCCGCTGCCAACCGGCTTCCCTGCTGGAGGGCGAGAAGCCGATCGACCTGGACCGTCTCGGTACGAGAATGGTCAAAGACTTCCAGGAAGCGTCTCACGAATTGGTCATATGTGAGGGTGGCATAACTGGGCCTCGCCATTACGGCGTAGGTCCAAGTTAATGCTCGCCCCTCCAGGAGATTCCCGATATAACCAATTCGGCTATGATCTTAGGGAAAGTCTCCGGGCACACGATGGAACACGGACTCACATTGCATTATGAACCCCCGCGCTCCGCCGAGCTTTCCGCTAAAGCGGGCGGGGGTCGGAATGGGCGTGAGCCGAGTCGGTGCCGCCGGAGCCTGCTGGACGGCCACTGGAGCGGCAGGAGCCGCGCCACCCTGACGAGCCGGGGGGAACGGCTGTTGGGGGTCCAAGCGGTCCAATCAGTTAGTTATATTTATCAACTGATTGAGGATCACCTGTTGCTGATAAGCTATCTGATCCACTCGAGCCTCGAGAGTGGTAAGCCGGTGTGCGAGCCCGCCGTCTGCCGAGCCCGCCGTCTGCCGAGCCGCTCTGCTGAAGCCGTACTGACATAACACACGGCTCAGGAGACGCGCACACACAGGCTCAGGGTAGTTCAAATAGTTTATTAACAACAGGAGTGTATGAATGTGTGTCTACGGGATGTAAATGTGTTGGTGGCAGCGTCTGCTTCGGGCACAGAGGCAGGAGGCCATACAGCCGGACAACCCTATGGGAAAAGCACAAGGAACAGGGTGACGGGCACACACCAAACACAGGAGATATATGAGCGAGAGAGGAGCTTACTTGGATAGGACAGATGACTGGCACAGCAAGGGACGAGGTTCGGTAGACAGCCACCTGGAGAGCCCGGTGCAGCAGTGAGGAACAGGCGATGGAGAGGCGTTGTCCGCCGCCGGGAAATCCACCTGTGCACAGGGGAGCAGACTTGGAAGGAAAAGGAGGTAAGGTCTTCTTACCAGAATGATCAGCTGAGGATGAAAGGTACTCACAGCGATGCGTAGGGAAGTTTGACGGCTTCAGGCCGAAGCTCAGGGCGAGGCGGCTTAAATCCCTCGCCGCTGATGATGTGCAGGTGTGCGTGCAGGTGGCGCCGCTGATGAGCGGCGCGGCGTGACAATATGTGGGTGAATATGAATGCCATATATGCGCCCTAAATATGCGCCATATAACCCCCCCCAAACGTCTAAATAAGGACAAAGTACACATCAAAATGCATAGAAACTCTGAACGGTCCATCATAAGGCGGCCTTAAACCTGGCCTCTGAGCGTTGTGTCTGACAAAGACAAATTCTGCGTTCTTTAAGGCTTTAGGCACAAAAACGCATGGGAAACTGTGATGAACTGGGCCAGGGAAGGCGTTTGATCCCATGTTGCTCTGCAGTAGCTGAGCGGGTGGGCGATTTCGTGCGGGGTTCTCTGGAAGGAATTCGCCCGGTAACCGGAGGGGTTGGGCAAAAACTAGCTCAGCCGGAGAGGCTTGCTAATCTTCCTTAGGTGCTGAACGCAACCCTAATAAAACCCATGGAAGTTTATCAACCCAATTTGTGTCCGTGAGAGCCGCTCTGAGGGCTGCTTTCAATGACCGGTGAAAGCGTTCGCACAAACCATTGGCCTGAGGGTTATAAGCGGTCGTGCGGTGAATTTTCACCCCCAGATTGAGTGCCATGGATGACCAGAGCTTGGAAACGAATTGGGGACCCTTGTCAGACGTTATGTCTGACGGGACTCCAAAACGCGCGACCCAAGCCGTTAAAAACGCGCGCGCCACGTCTGCTGCTGTAGTTGACGCCAGTGGGACTGCTTCTAGCCAGCGCGTTGTGCGGTCTACCATGGTTAGAAGGTGTGTGAAACCCTGCGACAGCGGGAGGGGTCCCACCAAGTCGATATGCACGTGGTCGAAGCGTTTGGTCGGGATGCGAAAAGGTTCTAAGGGGGCCCGCGTGTGATTGTGTATCTTTGCTCTTTGACACGCTGCGCAGGCTGCGGCCCACTCTTTGACCTGTTTACGCAGCCCCGGCCAAACGAATTTTTCTCCCACCATTTTGATCGATGCACGAACTCCCGGATGTGCCAGCGAATGGATTAAATCAAAAATGCGGCGGCGCCACGCAGCTGGGACCACGGGGCGGGGGCGTCCTGTGGAGATATCGCAGATTAGAGGAGGCATACCTGTCTGAAGCACCCTGTGCTCCAGCCTTAGCCCTGTTGGCCCAGACTGGAGTGCGCGCACATCCGCGTCGCTAACCTGCTCGGCGGCCATGGCTGCATAATCTAAGCCTACGCAGACCGGGGCTGCGAGCGCTTCCGCGCCGCAAGCCTGGCCCGCGTCCACGGCCACCATGTCTGCCCCCTGGGGGCCTGGCGTTGCAACTGTGCGCGAGAGGCAATCTGCCACTACATTGTGTTTGCCCGCCACATGTTGAATGTCGGTGGTAAACTCTGAAATCGCGGCCAGCTGTCTCTGCTGTCGGCCCGACCATGGCTCTGAAATCTTGGCCATTGCAAATGTTAAAGGTTTGTGGTCTACAAACACGGTGAAACGGCGCCCTTCCAGCCAGAACTGGAAGTGGCGGATGGCCAGATGCAGGGCTAAAAGCTCCCTATCGAACGCGCTGTATTTCCGCTCGTTATCGCGCAATGTTTTGCTGAAAAACGCAAGTCGTTGCCAGCTCCCTGCTACCAGTTGCTCGACAACCGCCCCCACTGCTACGTCGGAAGCGTCCGTGGTTAGTGCCATGCGAGCTGCTGGCACGGGGTGTGCCAACAGCGCAGCGTTCGCCAGGGCCGACTTGACCTGGGAGAAAGCGCGCTCCCGTTCCGGGGACCACTTGACCTTATTTGCAGGTTTTTGTTTTTTAGTGCCGCGTACAGTGGGTGCATGAGCTGTGCCGCGCTGGGGAGGAAACGGTTATAAAAATTGACCATCCCCAAAAATTCTTGCAATGCTTTAACTGTCTGCGGCTGGGGAAACTCTGTTATCGCACGTACTTTATCAGGCAGCGGGACCGCTCCTTCTGGAGAAACGCGGTGGCCCCAAAAAATCGATTTGCACTACTCCAAGTTGGCATTTCGCTGGGTTAATTATCAGCCCATGCTCTGTCAGCCTCTGAAAAACCGCTATGAGGTGGCGTTCGTGCTCGACTTCGGATGCACTGGCTACCAAAATATCATCCAAATAGGCGAACACGAAAGGGAGGCCGCGCAACACCGCATCCATCATGCGTTGGAACGTCTGTGCGGCGCCTTTGAGGCCAAAAGGCATGCGCAAAAACTCGAAAAGCCCAAAGGGGGTTATTACTGCCGTTTTGGGTATGTCTTGAGCGCGGACTGGGACTTGGTGATAACCGCGCACCAAATCTATTTTGGAAAAGATGCGCGCCCCCGCCAAATGTGCCGAAAAATCCTGGATGTGCGGAATCGAGTAGCGGTCGTGTGCTGAAGCATCATTTAACCTGCGGAAATCACCGCAAGGTCGCCACGAGCCATCAGCCTTGGGGACCATATGCAGGGGTGACGACCAAGGGCTGTTAGGGTGTCTAACAATGCCCAGTTTTTCCAAGTTGGCGAATTCCTCGCGCGCGATGGCCAGTTTAGCTGGGTCCAAGAGCCGAGCTTTTGCAAAAACTGGGGGGCCGGAGGTAGTTATGAAGTGCTCGACCCCGTGTTTAGCTACTGATGCTGAAAATGTTGGAACCGTGAGTGCTGGGAACTGATTGAGTAGTGCATGAAACTTACCACCCGCAGCTGTGACATTAGGATGTGCAGAAGGCGGAGCCACCCGAGCTGAACAGGAGATAGAGTAGAAAGACTATGCTTTTACCATACGTCCATACGTCCATTTACCATAAGATCAACTAATAAACTGTTTGAGCATAAAAAATCAGCACCTAACATGTTGTTGCTAACTGCAGCTATGACGAAAGTCCACTCGAAGGTGCGCCCGTGGAAGGATAGAAGGAGCGTCTTCTCCCCATAGGTTTTGATCGTCGAGCCATTTGCCGCTAGCACCAGGGGTCCGCTGGAAGGCGCCAGCAGGTCCGCGTAGAAAGGCTTGACAAAACTCAGCTGGGAGCCTGTGTCCACCAGGAAATCCTTCCCTGAATTCGCGTCCGTCACGAAAAGCAGCTTGTTCTTCGCGCCGAGAGCAGCAGCTGCTACTGACTCCCGGTCTTGGCGTTTCCCTGGCGCTTGTATCGGCACGGTGGGATGCACCTGCACGCCCTCTCGGCGAAACGTCGATGGTAAAAGCAGAGGGTGCCGTCCGCTCCGCTTCTCCTGGTCTCTGCCGCTGCTGACGTCAGTGGGTCCGGTGCTGCGGCCTCTGGTCTCCCCTCGTCTCACGGGGGTGCGTTCAGCTCCGTTGCCGCCGTCGTGGCTGCGTGTCATCTATGGGCGTCGACGAGCCGCTGCGCCTCCTGGCCCAGCCCATGGTAGTCGCGGTCATTGAGCAGCTGTGAGCTGGCCAGGGTGACTCTCACTGCTGGCGGTAGTGTTCTGAGAAAGAGGTGGGCGAAGATAAAACTGTCATCATCTTCGCCTCTCAGGTTCATCATCCTCGTCATCAGATCTGCCGGCCTGTCTGCTTCCCCTTCTGTCAGCGCCAGAAGTCTCTCTGCTCGCTCTCCCTGCGAGGGAGTGAAAGCTCGAATGAGGGCGGCTTTCAGTGCGCCATACTTGTCGTCCTGGGGCGGGTGGTTGGTCAGGCTCTCCACCCGCTGCACTGTGAGGCTGTCCAGCTTTGCGACGACATGGTAGAACCTCGTTGCATCCGCTGAGATTCCCCGAAGGTGGAACTGCGCCTCCACAGTGGTAAACCAGGAGCACGGGTTTTGTTGCCAGAAATCGGGCAGCTGTAGTGTGGTAGCTGCGTTAACCCGGTTGGCTCCTGAAGAGTCCGGTGCGGGAAGATCGTCGCCACCGGCCATAGTTTGTCATAGGTCACCAGTGTAGAGGATGCCTTTCATAAACGAGACTGAGTTTATTTCTCAGGGTTGGTTTATTGAGAGGTCACATCCTCCAACAAGAGCAGAATCTCAGAAAAGAGGCAGAACAATCATCCTTCACAGTTCTTATACCCTCCAAAGACACAAAACCCCAATCATCAAATAACACACCCCCAACCCACAGTCCTTGAGTAAACATACAGCCCCCGAGGCTCCTTGGCGTCTCCATTGTCTCTCTCATCCTTCTAGCCTCCGGGGCTCCTGCTGGGACATTCTCTCCAACTTCCCGTCTCCTAAAAGACCAACTTCACACCTCCCGTAGGTCTCTGCAGGGTCAGGTCCTCTTTGGCCATTGAGACGTGAAGCTTCCAGAATATGCACTGTCATGCCTACTAGGTATATGTGGGTGAATATGAATGCCATATATGCGCCCTAAATATGCACCATATGACAATGATAGGATTAGTGGTTCAGTAGTTATTGACGAAAATGGCATTTTCCGTAATGGCGGTTTAGCGCCACAGTTCCCCCCATACAGTGTTTGTGTGTACGTTTTCAGATTCCTTGGCCATGAAAACATATGACTTGCAATTGGATTGACAATGATAGGATTAGTGGTTCAGTAGTTATTCACGAAAATGGCATTTTCCGTAATGGCGGCCACAGTTCCTCCCATACAGTGTTTGTGTGTACGTTTTCAGATTCCTTGACCATGAAAACATATGACAAGCAATTGGATTGACAATGATAGGATTAGTGGTTCAGTAGTTATTGACGAAAATGGCATTTTCTGTAATGGCGGTTTAGCACCACAGTTCCCCCCATACAGTGTTTGTGTGTACATTTTCAGATTCCTTGACCGTGAAAACATATGACTAGCAATTGGATTCACAACAATTGGATTGACAATGATAGGATTAGTGGTTTAGTAGTTATTCACGAAAATGGCATTTTGCGTAATGGCGGTTTTCTTGTGGACGGTGATCCGGATCACCACCAAAATCTAATCATCTGTAGGATACCCCATTTCTGACAATCTGTGAAAATTTCATGAAAATCCGTCCATAACTTTTTGAGTTATCTTGCTAACAAACAGACAAACAAACAGACAAACAAACAGACCAACACCGATGATCACATAACCTCCCCCTTTGGCGGAGGTAATAAAAACTCAAGGCGGAAATTACAAATGGTGGTTTAGAATCTTGTGAGGACCTCGCTGTCATCCATTGACGTTATGCCCTAGCCAATTAGTGGCCTGCAATCTGTTGACATCTCATTTTCACCTCAACTCAGCACAGTTGGAACCTCACTGAAGTAGGTCCCAAAAAAGTCCCAGATACCAGGTACTAATGGAAAACCCTACAAACTGAATAGAATCAAGGCAAGTTGGGCTGAGTAGGTACTAGTGGAAAAGGGCAGTAGATGTGCTGCCAGTTGGCTACAGGTACCTATACATTGACAGTAACATGAGCTAAATCCCTGAGTCTTTATCTTTGACAAAATGAGCAAGAAAAGGACCCCAGATGTCGGAGAATTTTTGCAATGAGTTGGTCCTTATAAACCTGAGTCTTTTCATCCTTATAACATTCATCATGTCCATCAAACACTGGCGAAAGGAGGGAGAGGAAGGGGATTTCCACTCCCTCAGGATGTCTTTTGGTCAACAAACATGACCAGCATTAGTGACTGCTGTGCGGATTTGGGAAAACGTTGAATGAGTTGGGAGCAGTCAAACATGGCAAGAGTTGCGTCCAGGGGGAGAGTGATCTGATAGGCTTCGGAATAAAAGTCAAACACTCTGGACCACAGTTCAGAAAATGAGGAACAAAACCCAAAAGCATGAGACAGTGTACCCACTGGTGTTTGACACCTATTGCACAGTGGTGAAACGGAGGAATAGATTTTATGCAAATGGTGCTTTGAGTAATGAAGACAATGAACAACTTTATATTGGATCAGCTGGTATCTACTATTGATGGAGCATGCCTGAACTGCTGACAGGCTTCTGTCCCATAAGACTCCAGACAGTTCAATTCCCAGCTCCTCCTTCCAGGCCGCCCTAATCATCCCTGTAGGAGGCAACAGAGTCGCCGTCAAACACATTCACAAACTTGGAAACAAGATGTCTAGAGTGAGGGGGGTTCTTAATGAGATCGAAGAAAGCGTGCTTCCCCAGAACAGTACCAGATTTATTAACTTTGGATTGGACGTAATGTCTAATTTGTAATTATCAAAAAAAAATGTGAATGAGGAAGACCAAATTTTTCTCTGAGCAAACCGAACGATGCTAAACCTCCGCCTACTGTATGTACAAATTGCCAATGGATGCTAGACCCTTCTCCCTCAAGGCATGGGAAGTTTTGTCTGACCATGGGGGTATAAAAGAGTGATTATAGCAAATTGGTGTTTCTGCAGAGATCTCAGGTAAGTGCAGGGACGCCCTCACCTGGTTTAAGATTTTGACCGATATTCTAGGATGAAGCGTAGGCATTTCAGGATCTTTAAATTATCTAATCTGGTGAACAACAGGGTGGGCAAAGAGAGTAAGTGACAGAGCCAGACTCCATGTGCAGTGGAGTCAAAGGGGCCTCGGAGTCAAAGTCAAAGGGGCCTCGGTGGCCAGTCCAGTGACCTATGTAGCCAAAACATTATGAAGCTGGCGTTAGCAGCCCAGTAGAAATGTTTGAACGATTGCAGGCTTTGCCCACCTTCTGATTTGGACTTTTGCAAGTAGGTCTCAAAAATCCGATTGTTTTCATAATTCCAAATACAAGATAAAAATATTGTGTCCAAATCCTTAAAGAAAGATGATGTGAGAAATATAGGCCAATTTTTGCAAAGGTAAAGAAATCTGGGAAGGGAGACAATCTTAATTGAATTTATATGACCAATCATAGACAACGATAAAATTTTCCAGTTTTCTATGTGTCATTTTAGGTCTGAGATGAACTCACCAAAATTTAGTTCAAATATTAATTTAGGATTTT
The DNA here is from genome assembly GCA_020510985.1 of Pholidichthys leucotaenia. Classification (NCBI taxonomy): domain Eukaryota; kingdom Metazoa; phylum Chordata; class Actinopteri; order Cichliformes; family Pholidichthyidae; genus Pholidichthys; species Pholidichthys leucotaenia. The sequence continues at coordinate 190,998,234 of CM035843.1, read as the reverse complement.
TGGGTATAGTTAGGCCAAGGTATTTAACCCCTTGCACTCTGGTCAATTTCCCTAAAAACGCAAAAAAAATAACGTACCCAAAGTAAATCAAAAGCTGTTCTTCAACCCTTTGCAACATCTTCATGGGGTTGGTCTCATTTACAAGAAAACACTTTGAATTTTTTGGCAAAACAGTCATAATCTCTCTAAGTCAGGGGTGTCAAACTCATTCCATGGAGGGCCAAGACCCTGCAGGTTTTACTTCCACCCAGTCTCTTCAGCAGGTGGTTTCACTGATCAGCAATCAGTGGGAAGAAATTCAGAGAAAACACCTGTTGAAGCCACTGGGTGGAGGTAAAACCTGCAGGGTCTTGGCCCTCCATGGAATGAGTTTGACACCTGTGCTCTAAGTGTTCCTGCCACTGAGTAACAGTCATCTAAACATACTGAACTTGAAGAAAATAAATTTTGCCTGGGTGTTTTTTTGGATACAAATGCTTGCAAATAACACACAGCTCCAGATAATGGCTGCAAAATGCAACAGAAATGTAGAACCAAGTGTTTGTCCAGCTGAGGTCAAAATTTTGTAACAATACCACAAACATTGAATATATTACACAGCTTTTTTCTTAGGTTGTTCCCAGGCGTTTTTGAACTGTGCCAAATTGAGCCAAATGGCACAGTTTGGAAAAACGTCTAACTTTTGAATGATTCAGTATCGTAGCTTCATCTTGGGCTCTAATGAAAGGTTAAGGGCTGTGTGTGTGTGTGGGGGGGGGGTTGTTTATTCATTCATGAATGAATGAATGAACAAACAAGCCCCCACACACAAAGAAGCATGCCACGTAAGAAATGTGTGGCTTTTTTTTTTTTACAAGAAAAAATAACCTACAGTGCACTAAAAATTATACTAGAATATCTGTAATGTAGAAGATAACTCCCCCCCCCCCGCTACAGAGGACACACATCGCCCATCGTTACATGACGGAAAGCGGTGACGGTGCGCCGCGGTCTAATACACACAGTTGCACTAAAATATCTGCAATATATCTGCAATCCGCTACAGAAGAGTAGCCAGTGGGGGGGGGGGGGGGGGCGTTCGCAACATGACGGACCCGAACCGTTGTGATAACGCACAGTTGTAATTTACTGATCGGTCAAAAGTCATTTGGATTACAATTTTCAGGGATAAAGAATAATTTAGCTTATAACACTTACCTGTCCACAACAGCAATGTCGCTGGCGAACTTCTCTTTCTCATTGTCAGACGAACGTGACGCTGGTCCACTTGTTGCGGACTCGTGGTTCTGGTCACGCGACCCGGTCAAACCATAATTCCATTATTGTGGTTTTGCGCTTCCATGATTGCGGTTTTGGCGAACAATTTTTCAAAACAAATAAGAACAGTAGTTAGAAAAAAAGACTGGAGAATGCCTGTGTGTCACCCAGCCTTACACAAAACAGCTTTCGAACTTCTGTGCTTCAATTGGCTGGCTGTATTCGCAGCCGTTGGTAGGCGGGTCCTTCTTGCTAGGTTTTCAGTCATTGGTTCTTCAAGGTTTCAGAAACCCATGTCAAGGCTCTTATTAGTCGAATGAGAGGTCAATCACATCTAAACCAATCAAAGCACTCCTTTGGCTTTCTGTTCGCGGCTGTGTCTGTAGTGGAAGAACGGAAATGCAGCTTTTTTTTCAGTGCGCTCTAGGACGCAGCGCCCTCGTGCACCCTCGTGCGCTCTAGGACGCAGAGACGTGTCCGCCTGCGGTACACCGGAGTGCAACAGGTTAATATGATCACTGACTATTTTAAAAGAGGCATTTTTAAGAAAATGCCAAAAAACAGTATGAGAGAGGCATGAATTCACTCTTGGATCAGTTTATGGTGCAGCCCGACAGCCTGACAAAAGAAGTAATCAATTCCAGGAGAGGGAGATAGATTTTTCTGAGTTGTCTAAATATAATATTATGTCATCTGCATACAAACTAATGAAGGACTCAACTCCTCCGACCTTCAGGACTACGATGTTTGGCTGACTTCTTATACTTAGTTATGGGGGGGCTCAAGAGTAACTGCAAAAAGAGCTGGCAACAGGGGACAGCCGTGCTGAACTGAACAGTGAAAAGAAAATGAGGTTGACCTGTCACCATTTGTTAACATAGAGCATATTGGGTCATCATACATTAATTTCACACATGGTATAAAAGAGTCGCCAAACCCAAATCTATATAATGACTGTATAATGACATGTAAGTCCACTCGACCTGGTCAAAAGCCTTTTGTGTGTCCAGTGACAGAATTGCTACTCCTTTGGCTTTACTGTGTATTGTGTAGTGAGTATGGTATGAGTGTGTGGCCCATGGGGCTTGCCGTACCCGCCCCTGGCATGACATCAGGCGGGCACAGCTGACTGTATATGGTTCTGTGTGCATGTTAATAAAAGTGCAGTTGGTTGAGTCTGCTGCATGGGATAACCCTGACTCCGACTCCGTTATTCAGACATAACATTTTGGTGATGAGAGAGAAATTATGGGAGCGTATGGGCTACTTCCATCCCCGATACCATTTCTGGAGTACCCGGGAGAGCAAGTGATCCTGTGGCAGAAGTGGATGGCCATGTTCAAGGGTTATATCATGGCGCTGGGCCTAAGTAGACTCAACGGGAGATGAAGCCGAGCACTTTTGGCCCACCATCTCGATGCGGAAGGCCGAAGAATTCTCGGTATGTTGGGTGAAACGGAATACTATGTGGATGCTGTCGAGCGGCTGGCTGAGTATTTCGCCGAGAAGGCAAGGTCCACGAAGCTGTGGGTAGCAAGAGTGTTGGTGCCAAATGTAGCTAGGCTGGTTAGCTGGGAGGAGCTAATGGCCCAGACGGTTTCAATGGAAGAGATAGCCACAAAGCTAGCTTGGCGCCAAAAACAAACTACTGACTACCAACAAGACTTGGAGGAGAGACGGTGGACATGAGTGGAGGAGTCCCTGGTCATGGTGGATGGCAGGCCAGCCGAGGAGCTTGGCACAGTGCGGGACCATAGTGCTGGTGAGGGTGACGGCGCGGTGAGTGACAACAGCGGAGAGGGAGAGCAGCAACAGGAGTCATCCCCTCACCTGGAGGTTGGTTAGTGGGAGAGTGGGAACATGCAGGCTGAGGACCCTGGGAAGCAGCAACGGTAGCCGACCATAGAGGCAATGCAGCAAAGTGCCTTGGACGAGGGTGCTAGGACCTGTAGGCTTGGTTCTTATCGTTCTCTGTGGCTCAGGTATTGGGTTTATTATGTATTGTTATCTTTTGAGTTCTTGTTGTTTTTATGTCTATGTTTGTTTTCTTTTCCATGCCTGTAGCTGCCGCTCTGGTCGGCGGTTGTTGGGCAGCCGTTTTGCCCTACTTTCAGGTGGGCGCTGTCTAACATTCACTGGTCCGACCACGTGCCCTCTTTCTTTGACAGTCAGCTGTTCGCCCCGGTAATTATCTTTCCTGCGCCTCGCCCAGGTGTGTCCAATTTGTCACACAAGCAGTGTTTGTACTTAGGCGGCTCCTTGCCAGTCGAACACTGCTGGACCATTGTGCTTAGTCATTTGGACGTTAATTGCCATATGGATGCACTGTCTTGTGAGGGAGTCAGAAACTACTCTGTCGCCATTCCCCTCAGGGTAGTTACAGTGTGTGGGCTCGTGGATATTCTTGGACTACTCGGACTGTTCCTGCTCTGTGAGTACAAACTGTCAGCGTTTCCCATTGCAGTTGTGCTGCTACACTTTGGTTCTCACCCAGTTTCTTTCTCCCAAGCCAGTCGAGCGTCCTGGAGGACTTTGAGTTTAGCCGAGCAATTTACGTATTATATTTTGTCTGTTTTTGTGGCCACGGTGCACAGTGGTCTGCCTGCTGCACGCTTGTGTGTGAGTCCTTTTGTGCACAACTGTTGCATTTTTGTCAGTCTTTATTTTTGAACTGTTTACCTTGTTGTGTCAATAAATGTGTATGTGGTGCAACCTGCGCTTGAATCCATTCTTCCTTCCCCTCCTCCGTGCACTGCGTAATAGCGCACAAGGAGGCTTATGACAGAATGGTCCAGCCAGCCAGGATTTAGCAGGTTCACCCATACATTACTTTTTTCCCCTTCTTTTTGAACATTTTTCCTCATCCACCTGTGTTGCCCAAGATGCCCTCAATGCACCACTTGCATACCGGCCAAGGCAGAGGATTGGCAGGGAGTCCCACGGTGGAGGAGGAATTGCCGGCAATCTTGGTTCGGGATTTCATGTAGGAGGCCCATAAAGCCCGCAGAACAAAGGCGAAATGGAGCAGTCTGGACCCAGTGGAAGGGATTCTGGAGGCACATCCAGGGCTCTGGAATTACCCTCAGTACTCAGACCTGATCGCCTCATTCTACGCGCTCCAGCGTGAGTTCCCTGGCGTAGGGCGAGCGGCTTTCCTCGCTGATCCTAAGGGAGACCGCACTCCGCAGCCTGCAGCCTCTCTCTCTCTCATGCTTCGCCAGCTTCGGGCCGGGCCTCTCCCACATCCCAAAGACTGCATCATACAGCTAGGAGACACTGGGATAATCCCTCATCGCCTTCAGCAGCCATCTTCCTTCCAGCTGCCACGAAATCCGCCGAGCTCACCCCGGTGATGCCCACCTCTGTCGTCATGGAGATGGCTCCTCTACAAGCTTTCAAAGGGGCCCACGTCACCACTGAAACGGAGAGGGATGACTGTCTGCCCCCTGCAGCTGGGAACAACAAGGACCGGGATGACAGGCAAGTATTTTTTCATTATAAACCATCTAAGGCCCAGTTTCAGCAGTCCGCTGGGTCCTCTCCTCCAGCTGCACATCTTTATTCTGTTTGTCCCCTCTCTGTGTCTCCTTCTATTTTTTCTGAGTGTCCGCCGGTTTTGGAACTAAGCCCTCAGATGGTGGAGGAGCCTGTGGCTTTGGAGGATTCTGCCCTGGAGCCAGCATGGAGATGTTCCCCTGCAGCCACGCCGGAGGAATGCCCAGTGTTGGAGCCGTTGCAGGAGGATAATGGGACTGCCGTAACCATCTTGCCAGCTGCAGAGGTGACCGCAGCGGATTGGGAGCCTAAGCTGGACCTCCTGGAGGCCAGGCACGAGTCTTCATCATTGGGATCAACAGAGTCCTGGACGGCGATGGAGCTTGAGCTCAAGCAAGTTTTCTCTCTTGTGTTTCTAATGTCAGTTTTAGAGAAAGCTTGTCTGGCTCAAGGTGAGGAGAGTCAGGTGCAGCACACAGCTGCCCCTGAACACCCTTCACCAGGCTCCACCTCTGCCAGTGACCTTAATAACCTGGTTTCTTCTCCCACTCCTGAGTTTTCTTCTAGGGTCGCCGGAGAGGAGCCATCATCACCAGGGGTTGCCTTAGAACCAGGCTCGCCGCCTGACGACATCTTGAGTCCAGCTCCCCTGCTGCCTGAGGCCGTCGTGTGGGTCCCTCCGCAGGCTGTATCTCCGTGGGTGCGGCAGGCTGGCTTTGGACCATTGTGGGGGCTAGGCTCCAGGATCAGCCCGACATGGGTGCTGCAGTCCTGCTCAGACCCGTCATGGATGCCACGCTCCAGTGCATGGTCCACCGAGAGTACAGCATTGGCCCGGTTGGGGTCCACCGTGGGTGCTGCTGAGCTCCAGCTGGAGTCCACCACGGGTGCTGCAGAGATCAAATTGGGAGTTACCACGGGTGCTGCAGAGCCTCAGCCGGAGGCCACCGTGGATGCTGCATTGGCCCGGTCTGGGTCCACCACGGATGCAGCGTCGTTCTGGTCGGAGTCCACCGCGGGTGCAGCATCGGCCCAGTTGGGGTCCACTGCAGGTGCAGCTGTGTTCCAAGCCGGGACCACCGAGGGTGCTGCAGACCTGCCTCAGGACGCCGCAGCCTTCTTCTCCTCCCGGTTCGATGCCGTAGGGGTTCCCTCCCTTCAGTCCGGTCACACACCAGTGAGTTTCCTGGTGGGCAGGCCACCTCCTGCATCTTCCCGCTGGCCCTGGTGGCTGAACAGTGCTGGCTGACCGCCAAAGGAACTGAGTCTCTGGGCCAGATGGCCTGTGTTTTCCGGCAGGCCACCGGACTTTGTTCATCGGACTGCCTGCTGGGCCTGGGACTCTGGGTGGCCTCCTGAGCCTCCACGTCTTTGGACTTGGGGGGATTAATTGTGGACCCTGGGTGGGGTATTGTGTTCCCTCCTTTCCTGTCCCCTCTTCCTCCCACCCGGGTTCTTGTTGTTGTTCATGTTGGGGTTGGTGGGGAGGGGGGGTTCCTTCCTTGTGATGTTACCGTGGGTGTCTAGAAGCCACCCCTAGAAGGGGGGGGGCTATGTCACGAACCGAGCCCGTGTTATCCTGTAGGCTCGGTTCTTACCGTTCTCTGTGGCTCAGGCATTGGGTTTATTACCTCCGCCAGGCCGAAAGGCCAGGAGGAGGTAATGTTTTTGCCGGGGTTTGTCTGTGTGTTTGTCTGTGTGTTTGTCTGTTTGTCTGTCTGTCTGTCTGTCTGTCTGTTTGTCTGTTGGTTAGCAAGATAACTCAAAAACTTTAGGACGGATTTCAATGAAACTTTCAGGCGTTGCTGGAAATGGTACAAGGAAGAACTGATTAAATTTTGGGGATGATCCGCATCACCGTCTGCATACAGGAATTTTTTAAAGCATTTTTCCACACTGTGACATACGGCCATTTTCAACATGTGCGCAGGCGCAATGGAGGGCGCTGGGCGTCGTGTCTGACCAACACAAACTCCGCCTTCTTCAACGTTTTAGCCACAAAAGCATGCGGAAAACACTGGTGGCCTGGGCCCGCCAGCGTGCCTGTGCCAGCCACAGGCACTGCGCACATTGCGCTGGTCGTCGTGTATGACCAACACAAACTCCGCGTTCTTCAACGTTTTAGGCACAAAAGCACGCGGAAAACACTGCTGGCCTGGGCCCGCCAGCGTGCCTGTCTTTGCGCCACGCTGCAAAACCTGACACGGCCACCTGTCCGCCGCCCTATTATTTGCCACAAATTCCCCGCCCAGCTATAGGCGCTGCGTAAAAACGACCTCTCTGCCGGGGAAGATTCTAAATTCTGTTTTGCCGCGGAGCGCAACCCCAATATAATATAAAACCCACGGCAACCTGTCTAACCAATCTGCATCCGTCAGTGGAGGAGATGGACACACCAACACTTCAGTTTATTACCTCTGCCAAGGAGGCAATGCTTTTACAACCGTAAAACGGGGCTATAAGGGACGGCGGGGTAATATGGGACACTTTTCTAAATGTAATTCTGCTTTTGTAATTTTGCTTCCGCCTAGATTTGATGAAGGATTCATGGATATTTGACAATAACAACACAACTCAGCATCCTGCTCAAAATAAAAAAAGCAGAATTACATTTAAAACATTTCCCAGAAAAGTGTCCCTTATTAACCCGCCGTCCCTTATAGCCCCGTTTTACACTACTGAACCACTAATCCTATCACTATCACATTGATTGTCATTCATTAATTGTCTGTTTATTGCACTGTCCATGTCAAATAAACAAATAATCATTGTGAATCCAATTGCTAGTCATATCTTTTCATGCTCAGGGAATCTGAAAACGTACACACAAACACTGTATGGGGGGAACTGTGCCGCTTGGCGGAGGTCTGCGCTCTCCGAGTGCTTTTCTAGTTATGTATTGTTATCTTTTAAGTTCTTGTTGTTTTAATGTCTGTTCGTTTACTTTTCCATGCCTGTGGCCGCCACTCTGTCCGGCGGTTGTTGTGCAGCCGTTTTGCCCCACTTTCAGGTGGGCACTGTCTAGCATTCGCCGGTCTGACCAGGCCCCCTCAAACACCAGCGGATGACCTCTGTTCAGATAAAAGTAAATTTTGCATTTCATTTGGAAATCAAAGTCCCAGAGTCTGGAGAAACAGTGGAGAGGCACAGAATCTAAGTTGCTTGAGGTTTAGTGTGAAGTTTCCACAGTCAGTGATGATTTGAGGAATCATGTCATCTCCTGGTGTTGGTCCACTGTGTTTTATCAACACCAAAGTCAGCACAGTTGTCTACCAGGAAATTTTAGAGCACTTCATGCTTCCCTCTACTGACAAGCTTTATGGAGAAGCTGACTTCATTTTCCAGCAGGACTTGGCACCCCCTCCCCCACACTGCCAAAAGTATCAAAACCTGGTTTAATGACCATGGTGTCACTATGTTTGATTGGCCAGCAAACTCTCCTGACCTAAACCCCATAGAGAATCTATGGAATATTGTCAAGAGGAAGATGAGAAACACCAGACTCAACAATGCAGATGAGCTGAAGGTCACTATCAAAACAACCTGGACCTTCATAACACCTCAGCAGTGCCACAGGCTGATTACCTCCATGCCACGCCATATTCATATAGTAATTAATCCAAAAGGAGCCCCGGCCAAGTATTGAGCGTGTACATGGACATACTTTTCAGTCAGTCCACATTTGTATTAAAAAAACTATTTTTTAAAATTAATTTTATGTAATATTCTAATTTTTTGAGAAACTGAATTTGGGGTTTTCATGGGCTGTAAGCCATCAAAATTAAAATAAATAAATACTTGAAATATTTCACTCTCTGTGTAATGAATCTATATTATATATGGGTTTCACTTTCTGAAATGAGTGACAAAAAATATTGAACTTTTTCATGATATTCTAATTTTTTGAGATGTACCTGTACACCAACAAAGTAATAGCATTAAAGTGTAAAATGTTCTCAATATTAGTTGCAGTGTAACGTGGGAGATGTTTTTACAGTAAACAGTGTAGGTAGTGGCTCCCCCATACCACAATATGAAAACAGAAGGACCTTTAAGTTGAACAATCAGTGAGAATGTGTGGATCTACAGTGGTGTGAAAAAGTGTTTTCCCCTTCCTGATTTCTCATTTTTGCATGTTTGTCACACTTAAATGTTTTAGATCACCAAAGAAATCGAAATGTTACACAAAATGGAGTTTTTAAATTAAGGTATTTACTGTATTATTAAGAGTAAAAAAAAAATCCAAACCTACATGGCCCCGTGTGGAAAAAGTGCCCCCCCCCATTAAAACATAAATTAACTGTGGTTTATCACATCTTTGGAAAGCTGAATTCAATTTCTCAAGCCACACCCAGGCTTGATTACTCACACCTGTTCTCAATCAAGAAATCCCTTAAATAGGACCTGCCTGACAATGTGAAGTAAATCAAAAGATCCTCAAAAGCTATACATTATGCTGCAATCCAAAGCAATTCAGGAACAAATAAGAAACAAACTAATTGAGATCGATCAGTCTGGGACTAAAGCTTTGGGGCTCCACCGAACCACGGTGAGAGCCATTATCCACAAATGGCGAAAACATGGAACAGTGGTGAACCTTCCCAGGAGTGGCCGGCTGACCAAAATTACCCCAAGAGCGCAGTGACGACTCATCCAAGAGCATCACAAAAGACCCCACAACAACATCCAAAGAACTGCAGGCCTCACTTGCCTCAGTTAAGGTCAGTGTTCATGACTCCAGCATAAGAGAGAGACTGGGCAAAAATGGCCTGCACGGCAGAGTTCCAAGATGAAAACCACTGCTGAGCAAAAAGAATATAAAGGCTCATCTCAGTTTTGCCAGAAAACATCTTTATGATCCCCAAGACTGTTGGGAAAATACTCTGTGGACTGACGAGGCAAAATATGAACTTTTTGGAAGGTGTGTGTCCCATTTCATCTGGCATAAAAGTAACATCATTTCAGAAAAGGAACATCATACCAACAGTAAAATATGGTGGTGGTAGTGTGATGGTCTGGGGCCATTTTGCTGCTTCAGGACCTTGAAGACTTGCTATGGTAAATGGAACCATGAATTCTTCTTTCTACCAAAAAATTCTGAAGGAGAATATCTGGCCATCTGTTTGTGACCTCAAACTGAAGCACACTTGGGTTCTGCAGCAGGGCAAGGATCCAAAACTCACCAGCAAGTCCAATTCTTAATGGCTTAAGAAAAACAAAATGGAGACTTTGGAGAGGTCTATTTAAAGTAGTGACCTGAATCTCTTTAAGGTGCTTTGGCACAAGCTGAAAAAGGCAGGTCATCCGATGTGGCTGAATTACAACAATTCTGCAAAGATGAGTGGGCAAAAATTTCTCCACAGCGCTCTAAAAGCCTCATTGCCAGTTATTGCAAATGCTTGATTGCAGTTGTTGCTGCTAAGGGTGGCCCAGCCAATTATTAGTTTTTGAGCGCGATCACTTTTTCACAGACAGCCACGTAGGTTTGAATTTTTTTTCCCCTTAATAATCAACACCATTTAAAAACTACATTTTGTGTTTACTTGTGTTATCTTTTTCTAATATTTAAATTTATTTGAAGATCTAAAACATTTAAGTGTGACAAACATACAAAAAATGAGAAATCAGGAAGCGGGCAAGCAGTTTTTCACACCACTGTACTCCCCCCGCTCTGTGTTGATCTTTTCCAGGAACCATGCTGCTTCCTTTGGATCACTGAAAATCACAGGTGCTTCTTCCTCACGTTGGTGGATATGCAGCCTAACCGGGTACCCCAAGGTGTGTTTAATTCCTCCGTTCTGGAGCGACTGCATCACATCTTGAAAGGCACAATGCTGCATCACCACCTTGTTGGTGTAATCAGAGAAAGTTAGAACTTTGTTGCCATTGTATTTCATAGCATTCAGCCTGCCGTAGCGCAGAATCAACTTTTTCCTGAAAGTGGTGGATGCTTGCCAGAATGGTGCGTGTTCTGCCCCCAGCCGCTGGCTTCGGCATTTACCAGGTGTGAAAACCACTTATCTCTGAGCAGTTGGGGTGTCAGCTGGAAAACAAACTCTGAGTTTACATCCTTCCTCACCCTCTGGTATCCCCACAATCTTAATGCTGTGTCTCCGAGAGCGAGCATCCAGATCCAGCACTTTAGCTTGGAGCTGTTTGTTTTGGTTAGCAAGCTCTGAGCATGTAGCTTCAAGCGCTTGCATCCGCGTATCAAACTCACTAGTTGTTAGCTCATGGTTAGCCACAGGGGCTTGGAGATCAGCTTGAGTTGTCACTAGTGACTGAAAACTGGTTTAGAAGGCATCAAAACACTCATTGATAGCACATAGAATTGAGTCGGACATCTGCTGACAGATGGGCAGCGCGGTGGCTGAGTGGTTAGCACTGCAGCAGCACAGCAACTCACCCTTGGCCGGGGGATCCTGGGTTCGATCCCAGCCCCCGACCAACAGTGATCTGTGTGGAGTTTGCATGTTCTCCCCGTGTTTGCGTGGGTTTACTCTGGGATTTCTCCGGTTTCCTCCCATATGCCAAAAACATGCAAGTTAGGTTAATTGGCATCAAACTGGGGATTCTAAATTGTCCTTAGGTATGACTGTGAGAGTGAATGGTTGTCTGTCTGTCTGTCTGTGTTGGCCCTGCGATGGACTGGCGATCTGACCAGGGTGTACCCTGCCCCTTGCCCAAAGATGTTGGGATAGGCTCAAGCCCCCCCACGACCCGAAAAGGATTAAGCGGAAGACGATGGATGGATGGATCTGCTGACAGAGTTCTTTGCACATGGCATAAAGTTTGCCTGGTAGTTTGTCCAAGCTGGAGGGTGGATTAGCAGGCCCGTCTTTAGCATGAGCAGAAGCTCCGGTGGCTTGAACATCGCTGGCTTTCAATTTACTGGTCACTTGTGGCTTTGGCATATCTATTTTTTCAAGAGCTTAATCTCAGCTTGGAGTGGAAAAAGTTTATCAGCCTTTACCTGAGTTTTATATGGTATTGTTACACTTATCAAAATTCAAAGAGGAGCACAGATGAAATGTGTCTATCCCCTCACTAGCCCCCCCCCCCCCACACCCGACTTGTTTTTATGACATACTTTGAGTATAAGGGCTTTCAGTTATGATGCCCCTCTTCTATGGAACACATTACCAGCCTTGGTCCATGAGGCAAACACCCTCTCTGCCTTTAAGACAAAACGGAAAAGTTTCCTATTTGACCAAGCTTTTGAATAGACTTCCCACATGTTATTATGTAACTAGTAGTGTAACGGTACAATGCACACTGTTCCACTGCTAGACGCGTGCGTAGTGTTGTAGTCTGCATCAGTGTTTATTGATGACATCCTCATCTTTTCTCATTCTGTAGAGGAGCATCGGGTACACGTTTTCCTCAGGTAGTTCCCAGGCATTTTTGAACTGTGCCAAATGGCACAGTTTGGAAAAACGTCTGTAACTTTTGAATGATTCAATATAGAAGCTTGTTCTTGGGCTCTAATGAAAGGTGACACTCAGGGCTGTGTGTGTGTGGGGGGAGTTGCCCCCCCCCTCGCTACAGAGGATGGACATCGGCCATCGGTACATGATGGAATAGTCATGTGGCAGTCACCGCGGCTTCCCCCCCCCCCCCGCTACAGAAGAGTAGCGGGGGGGGGGGCGTTCACGGTCCGGACGCGGCGCACAACCCGCGTACCACGGCGCACACACTTCGGACTTCGTGCGCCGCACAGTTGTAATTTACCAATCGGTCAAAAGTCATTTTTCATTACAATTTTCAGGGATAAAGAATAATTTAGCTTATAACACCTTACCTCTTCACAGCAGCAGTGTCCTGGCGAACTTCTCTTCCTCATTGTCAGATGAACGCGACGCTGGTCCCTCGTTACGGACTCGTGGTTCTGGTCTCAGCGACCCGGTCAAAACATAATTCCATTATTGCGATTTTGCGCTTCCATGATTGCGGTTTTGGCGAATGATTTACGACCTTCGTCATCGGCCTCCGGTCTATGATGACCATGGAAGAGAATCCTAAACGTCTATTCTGCTCGAATTAAAAAAAAAAAAAAAAAGCACCGCCTGTGACTGAACAGGCCGATGCGCGAATGGCAGTCCCTGTCATAGGTAGCACTTGTGGATGGTCTCTGTGCTGCTGGGTCTGTGATGGTTCTTCCTGCGGGTCCTTTTTTTCATCTGCTGCAGCAGTCTGTCTTCACCCTGCCTTACAAAAAACAGCTGGCAAACTTCACTTGGCTCGCTGCATTCACAGCGTTGGTAGGCGGGTCCTTCTTGCTAGGTTTTCAGTCATTGGTTCTTCAAGGTTTCAGAAACCCAATTCAAGGCTCTTATTAGTCAAATGAGAGGTCAATCAGATGAACTAATCTGTTCGCGGCTGTGTCTGCAGTGGAAGAACGGAAATGCAGCTTTTATTTTCAGTGCCCGCTTGGATGCAGCGCCCTCGTGCGTCATAGAGCGCACAAGGGCGCTCTTGTGCGCCCTCGTGCGCTCTAGGATGCAGAGACGTGCCCGTCCGCGGTACACCGGAGTGCAAGAGGTTAAAAAGGAGTTTTTCCTCACCACCGTCGCCAAGCACTTGCTCACAGAGGATTGCCTGATTGCTGGGGTCTTTCTGTAACTGTGGGGGTTTCCCCTACAGTTAAGAGTGCTATGAGATGACTGTTGTTGTGAAATGATGCTATATAAATAAAATTGAATTGAATAGAAAAAGCGTATGACATGCTTTGGAAGGAAGGGTTGCTGATTAAATTAAATCAATTTGGTGCTGAAGGTAATTTATACAACTGGGTATTAGATTTCCTGTATGAAAGAACGATTGAGGTAAGAGTTGGTACAGAGTACTCCAAAATATATCAAGCTGAAAATGGTACCCCAAGGCAGCGTGTGTAGCCCTTTTGTTTAATATTATGATTAATGATATTTTTGAAGGAATCGATAGGAGAATAGGGAAGGCCTTGTATGCAGATGATGGGGCCTTATGGATGAGGGGACGCAATCTTGAGTACATTCAGAGGAAAATGCGGGCAGCAATACACCAAGATGAATAATGGGCAAACCGGTGGACTTTTAAATTATCGGTCTCAAAGACACAAGGGATTTGCTTCTTTAGAAGTCACAAAGAAATTTCTTTAAAACTTTATGGCCAAACGTTAGAGCAAATAAAGGCAGTTCGGTATTTAGGTGTGTTATTCGATGAAAAACTAACATGGAAGCAGCATACTGAAAAAACTAAAGGAAAATGTAAGAAAATAATATCGAGATGACTGGCAGGATGGGACTGGGGGCCTCTAGGGCCTTTCTGTTGAGGGTATATCGAGGACTAATGAGAGCGACACTAGACTAAGGATGTGTTGCGTTCATGTCGACTGCTGATTGTCACCTGAACCAACTGGACATAGAGCAGACAAAGGCTCTTAGGATATGTTGAGGTGCATTTAAAACTTCTCCAGTATCAGCGATCCAAGTAGAGATGGGTGAAATGCCCTTAAGATTAAGAAGAACCAAATTAATGCTGGCATACTGGATCAACTTGAAGGGGCATAAGAGGTCACATCCTTCAAGAGCTATTCCTAATGATTGCTGGGAATATAATGAGTCCAACATTATTAGCTTTGGATGGATAAGTGATGCCATTGCTGAGCAGGCAGGATTAAAACACATAGATTTTAGCCCAACGGTCCTGTGGTCTGTTACTCCTCCATGGCTGTTTAAGATGCCACTAGTAGATTTTGAAATACAACAACTGAGGAGGCAACATAAGCAATCAGCAACAGATTATATAGTGCATAAATATATTGAACAGAACTTGAGAAACATGCTGATAGCATTTACCGATGGTTCCAAGGACCATACAACTGGCCGTAGTGGAGCTGCGATATACATTCTTCAGTATAAAATATCTTTCAATAAAAGAACCAGCAATCACTTATCAGTATACACAGGTGAGCTATTTGTCATATTAGCTCTACAGTGGTTGGAGATAAATTATAGGAATAATGCAGTCATTGCTTGAGATAGCTGGGCAGCTCTCAAGAGTGTTCAGTCAATGCAGTCATGTAGGCAGGATGTAATTGTAGAAATCCACTTCTTAATTTACAAGATCTACAGTAAAGGCCAGTCAGTAAGCTTTTTTTTTTTTGGGGGGGGGGGGTTCCAGCCCATGTTGGAATAGAGGGTAATGAGGATGTGGACTTATTAGCAAAAAAACAATCATTGAAATTTGAGGGGGTGGATCTGGAGATCTCACTCAGTAAGGCAGAAGGCAAATCAAAAACACAACATAACAAAAATAATTTTTTTGTAAGTTGTCTGTGTTTTTTCAACTGATTTAAAACAATTTTGCACTGCTGGATCCAAAAATGACATCCGTTTCTCTCAATCAGGTCAGGTTTTTATGCTAAATTATAAGCAGTTGTACTGTAAATTGAATAGTAGACATTAGTAAACACTGATAAAAATATGTACATCTAAATTGAATGTTATGTCATCATTCTTGAAATTCTCTGAATTTTGAACAAATAAAAAAGAATTTTGCATCATATAAAGCAAAAATACCTGTACTTGTAAACAAAAACATGAAAAACATGTGGCCATAGTTCAAAGAGTTGACCTGATTGAGCAAAACCAATGTGATTTTTGGATTCAGCACATCAAAATTTTCCAAAATCAGCTAAAAAAAATCTTAGACAATAAATTTGGTGTTAACCAGTGTAATTAATTACACAATTAATTAATTTATTAATTATTATAGTGCAAAAGTGGCAAGAATATTTGGACTCAATAGATACAGGAAGAGCTCTTTATGACATTCAAAAGCAGGTGGTCTCTGGAATGGGAGTTGTCAGAAACAGGAGGAGATACTCATCACCCAACTGATAATAAGACATACTACTTTGAACCAGATGCTACATAGAATAGGTAAATACCCAACAGGCAGCTGTGCACATTGTGGTTCTCCGGAAACAGTTCAGCATGTTTTGTTGGAATGCCAGGGATTCCGGGAACAAAGGAAACCTCTGACTGCAGTAATGGAAAGGGCTAATTTAAGTTTTGGTTTGGAAAACATGTTAGCAACCTCAGTCAAAAAAAATATTTGTAGCGCTACTTAGACATTTAAGTGCAACTGGATTAATCAAAATGTTAGGATAATTTTCAGCATAATTAATCTGAGTCAAAAATCAGGCAGAATATTTAAATGTAAGTAGATTTATTTTCTTCAAGGCCATTGAGGGAGAGGTTCCGTGAGTGTAGCATTCAGTCCACACACACCGAACCTCTGAGTTAGATCACATTTCAGTCAAACTTTTAAAGCAGTCTTATCTATGGGGAGTGAGAGAGATTGTCCAGAAGACAACAGTCCTGTCCTTGAGTCCACGAATCACACAGTCCTTATCAGATGTTGTCAGGGAGTACGGAGCCACATGGAACTGAACATCATGGATTGCAGATATCTGTTAAGACACAGCTGTTTTCAAACTCACACCACACTCATAAACTGGACATTCTTATTACAGCTATGTAATTGCTAACTCATGCACTCTTACACACAGGATGAAGCTGCCCGAAGGCCATGTATAAAATGCACATGGTACATATTAGAATATAAAAGACATGGAATAATATAAGAATAATATGGAATTTTTCTATCATACCCCCCCCCCTTGATGCTTAATAAAGCATCACAATTAAAAGAAAAATAAACAAAGCGACAGTAAAGAAAAGCAAATTGGATAATAATGAATAGTGATATAAAGATATATATGTGTGTGGGGGGTGGGTATGTGTGTAAGGATGTGCTTGTTGTTTTGTGTCTTTGCAGACTAGTAGCAATTTTATGAGGTGACATAACGTTCGGCTCAGGAGACGCACACACACAGGCTCAGAGTAGTTCAAATAGTTTATTAGCAACAGGGGTGATTGGATGTGTGTCTGCGGAATGTTAATGTGTTGGTGGTGGCGTCTGCTTCAGGCACAGAGGCAGGAGACCGTACAGCCGGCAACCCTATGGGAGAGAACACAGAGACACAGGGTGACGGGCACACACCAACTCAGGAGGAGAATAAGCGAGGGAGAAGCTTACTTGCTAGGGACAGATGACTGGCACAACAAGGACGGAACCCGGGAGACAGCCACCTGCAGGGCTCGGTGCAGCAGTGAGGAATGATGAGGGAACGGGGTTGTCCGCCGCCGAGGAATCCACCTGTGCACAGGGGAGCAGACTGGAATAGATGAGGTAATGATTTCTTACCACACAGCGTCGTGCTGAAGAGTAGATTGCTTCACGTAGAAGGGGGATGAAGTCTGACGGCTTCAGGCCGAAGCTCAGGGCGAGGCGGCTTATATCCCTCGCCGCTGACAATGAACAGGTGTGCGAGCAGGTGGCGCCGCTGATGAGCGGCGCGGCGTGACGGTACTCCCCCCTCTAGCAGTGCCTCCTGGTGATGGCTTTTCTGGGTGCGCTCGGTGGAAGTCAGCGATGAGCGATGGGTCCAACACGAACGACGAGGGTACCCACTGTCGATGCTCGGGCCCATAGCCCTCCCAGTCCACCAAGTACTGCAACCCATGACCCCGGCGCCGGGAGTCCAGGATGGAGGCGACGGACCAGGCCGGATGGCCACCAATCATCCGGGGTGCGGGTTGCGCAGCAGGAGGAGGGCAAAGGGGGTCGGTGACCGCCAACTTCACCTTAGACACGTGGAAGGTGGGATGGATGCGGAGGGAGGGGGGAATAGCCACGCGCACAGCCACCGGGTTGATGAGCCGGGTGATGGGGTAGGGACCCATGAATCGCTGTGCCAGCTTCCTCCTCTCGCCTTTTAAAGTTACGTCCCGGGTCAACACGTAGACTTGTTGCCCAACTCTATATGCCGGGGCAGGTCTTCTGTGCCGGTCCGCCACAGTTCTGTTGCGCTCCGCCGTGCGTAAAAGCGCATTACGCGCTGCAGCCCAGATGGAGCGGGACTGCCTGAGATGCGCCCTAACTGAGGGGACAGTTACCTCACTCTCCTGCGCCGGGAACAGCGGGGGGTCATAACCCAGGGACGCCTTGAAGGGGGACATCCCTGTGGCAGAAGAGCGAGCGGTGTTGTGGGCGTATTCAACCCAGGCAAGATGGTTACTCCAGGACGTGGGTTTGGATGTCGTCACACAGCGGAGCACAGCCTCCAGCTCCTGGTTGGTCCGTTCACACTGCCCGTTGGATTGGGGGTGATGGCCGGAGGAGAGGCTCACCTTGGCTCCGATGGCGTTACAAAATGACCTCCAAACCTCAGAGGAAAATTGGGGGCCCCGGTCCGAGACCACATCCACCGGAATCCCGTGCAGCCTGACCACGTGTTGGACGAGAAGATCCGCCGTCTCCAGGGCAGTAGGGAGACCTCGCAGGGGGACGAAGTGCACAGCCTTGGAGAAATGGTCCACGATGGTCAGGATGGTGTCATAGGAGTTGGAGACGGGGAGTCCGGTGACGAAATCCAATGCGATGTGCGACCAGGGCCTGCCAGGGATGGGCAGGGGCTGGAGCAGACCCGCTGGAGGGGCATTTCCCGACTTGCTGGTGGCACAGATTGGGCAAGCCCGGGCGTAGCGGGCTGCATCCCTCCGCAGGCCTGGCCACCAAAAGGACCGTTGGAGGAGGTCTATCATCCGGGAGGTGCCAGGGTGACAGGTGAGCTTGGAGGTGTGCAGCCAGTGGATGACTTCTCCTCGGACCGCGGATGGCACGAACAGCCTCCCCTCCGGTCCGCCGCCAGGGTCAGGTTTCACTTCCTGTGCCTTCCGGATCTTGCTCTCTATGTCCCAGGAGATGGCTCCCACGACGCACGATCTGGGCAGGATGGTGTGGGGCGTCTCCTCCGACTCCACGGGGGTGAACTGCCTAGAGAGGGCGTCAGGCAGGCCGTTCTTGGAGCCAGGCCTGAAGGTGATGGAGAATTGGAACCTGGCGAAGAACAAGGACCAGCGCGCCTGGCGGGCATTCAGGCGCTTGGCAGATCATAGGTATTCCAAGTTCTTGTGGTCCGTCAGGACCACGAACGGCAGGTCCGCCCCCTCTAGCCAGTGGCGCCACTCTTGCAGAGCGAGTTTGATGGCCAGGAGCTCTCTGTCCCCCACATCGTAGTTCCTCTCCGCCGGGGACAAGCGCCGGGAGAAGAAGGCGCAGGGCCGTTTGGCGCCGTCGTCAGGCGACCGCTGAGATAGCACCGCCCCCACTCCCGTGTCCGAGGCGTCCACCTCCACGATGCACTGCAGCACGGGGTCGACCTGGCGAAGGACCCGGGAGGAGGAGAACTCCGCCTTCAGCGCCTGAAAGGCAGCAGCGACCTCTTCGGTCCACCGGAACGGGACCTTAGGGGACGTGAGGCGGGTCAGTGGTCCGACGATGGAGCTGAAATTGGGGACAAAGCGGCCGTAGAAATTTGCAAATCCAACGAACTGTTGCACCTGCTTCTGTGATGCAGGTGTAGGCCATTCCACCACCGCCTTCACCTTCTCTGGGTCCGGGAGCACCTGGTCATGAGAGATGATGAAACCCAGGAAGGATGTCGTTCTGGCGTAAAATTCACATTTTTCAGCCTTCACGTATAGCCGGTTCTCCAGCAGTCTTTGGAGGACCCGCCTCACATGGACCTGGTGCTTGTCCCTGGACTTGGAGAAGATGAGAATATCGTCCAGGTAGACGAACACAAAGAGGCCGATGAAGTCCCGGAGGACGTCATTGATGAGGCGCTGAAAGATGGCAGGAGCGTTGGTCAACCCGAACGGCATTACCAGGTATTCAAAGTGGCCGTTCGGGGTACGGAAGGCTGTTTTCCACTCATCTCCCTCCCGGATCCGGACGAGGTGGTATGCGCTGCGTAAATCCAGCTTGGTGAACCAGGTCGCCCCCTGGAGGGAGTGGAAGGCAGTGTCCATGAGAGGCAGGGTGTAACGGTCCTTCTCAGTGATGTTGTTGAGAGCCCGGTAGTCTATGCACGGGCGGAGGGATCCGTCCTTTTTCCCAACGAAGAAGAACCCTGCCCCCACGGGTGATGACGATGGGCGAATTATCCCAGCGCTCAGTGACTCTTTTAGGTAGGCGTTCATCGTCTCCTTCTCCGGCGCTGACAGGCTGTAGAGCCGACCAGAAGGTAAGGGAGCCCCCTGGCGGAGGTTGATGGCGCAGTCATAGGGCCGATGAGGGGGGAGAGACGTAGCTTTAGTCTTGCTAAACACCATACCCAGGTCGTGAAATTCCGGAGGCACCAGAGACAGGTCCGGGGGTGCAGCGTCCGTAGCAGGGGGAGAAGCAGACGGAGAGCAGGCAGCGGACTGAAGGCAGGTGCCCATGCAGAACGTGCTCCATGCCGATACCCCAGCTGACTTCCAATCCAGGACAGGGTTGTGGAGGCGTAGCCAGAGATACCCCAGGATGACGGGCGACACAGAGTTGGGCAGGACTAGAAAGGTTATCTCCTCCCGGTGGTTTCCAGAGATGATCACCGGGACCGGGATGGTCTGGTGGGTGACTCTCCCAAGGGAAACATGGGAGAGGTTGACCAGGGAGATGGGGTCCTTGAGCGCCTGGCAGCAGATGCCCAACCAGGTTGCCAGGCTTTGTGAAATGAAGCTGCCCTCTGCGCCCGAATCCACCAGTGCGTGGGTGAGGTGCCCAGTGGGGTTGTGGCAGAAACGGATGGGCAGCTTTAATTGAGTATGAGTGTTTAACCGATTGAGATCCGCGAGGCCCCCTACAGCGACTCGCGGACCCCGCCAACTGGCTTTCCGTGGGCAAAGCTCCACAGTGTGTTGGTCATCTCCGCAATACATGCAGAGATCCAACTCACGGCGGCGTTGTTTCTCCGCAGGGGAAAGCTTTGTCCAGCCTGTCAACATCGGCTCCGACTCCTTGGGGCACGATGCTGGCGGCGCCGCCAGGGGGCGAGCTCGGAACAGGTGCGGCGAGACTCCACGAGGGCGAGAAGAAGACGACTTCCGCCCCGAGGAGCGCTCGCGCAGCCTGTTGTCCAAACTAATCGCTAAGGATGTCAGCTCCGCTAGCGTCTCAGGAATATCCCGTCCAGCCAGTTCATCCCTCAGATCATCATTGAGGCTGCGGAGAAAAAGGCCGCAGAGGGAGCGTTCCTCCCAGCCTAATTCCTCCGCCGCTACCCGGACGTCGACCGCGTAGTCCGCGGCCAACCGGCTTCCCTGCTGGAGAGCGAGAAGCCGATCGACCTGGACCGTCTCGGTTGGAGAATGGTCAAAGACCTCCAGGAAGCGCCTCACGAATTGGTTATATGTGAGGGCGGCATAACTGGGCCTCGCCATAACGGCGTAGGCCCACGCTAATGCTCACCCCTCCAGGAGATTCCCGATATAACCAATTCGGCTATGATCTGAGGGAAAATCTCCGGGCACGCGGTGGAAGACGGACTCACACTGCATAATAAACCCCCGCGCTCCGCCGAGCTTACCACTAAAGCGGGCGGGGGTTGGAATGGGTGTGAGCCGAACCGGTGCATTCGGAGCCAGCTGGACGGCCACTGGAGCAGCAGGAGCCGCGCCACCCTGACGAGCCGGGGGGAACGGCTGTTGAGGATCCAAACAGCCCAATCGGTTAGTTAAATTCAATAATTGATTTAAAATTACCTGTTGCTGATAGGCTATTTGATCCACTCGAGCCTCGAGAGTGGAAAACCGGTGTGCGAGCCCGCCGTCTGCCGAGCCGCTCTGCTGAAGCCGTACTGACATAATGTTCGGCTCAGGAGACGCACACACACAGGCTCAGAGTAGTTCAAATAGTTTATTAGCAACAGGGGTGAATGGATGTGTGTCTGCGGAATGTTAATGTGTTGGTGGTGGCGTCTGCTTCAGGCACAGAGGCAGGAGACCATACAGCCGGCAACCCTATGGGAGAGAACACAGAGACACAGGGTGACGGGCACACACCAACACAGGAGGAGAATAAGCGAGGGAGAATCTTACTTGCTAGGGACAGATGACTGGCACAACAAGGATGGAACCCGGGAGACAGCCACCTGCAGGGCTCGGTGCAGCAGTGAGGAATGACGAGGGAACGGGGTTGTCCGCCGCCGAGGAATCCACCTGTGCACAGGGGAGCAGACTGGAATAGATGAGGTAATGATTTCTTACCACACAGCGTCGTGCTGAAGAGTAGATTGCTTCACGTAGAAGGGGGATGAAGTCTGACGGCTTCAGGCCGAAGCTCAGGGCGAGGCGGCTTATATCCCTCGCCGCTGACAATGAACAGGTGTGCGAGCAGGTGGCGCCGCTGATGAGCGGCGCGGCGTGACATGAGGTAGTTTAAACTTAAACAAGGCTATGATAACATGTGTAGCAATAAAAGTGAATGTCATGAAAAGTGAATCTGTGTAGTGATAAGTATGAATATAATCAAAATCAATTTAAACTATTTCAAATAAAAATGTTGCAACTAATGATATGATAACAATAAGTGTAATGTGATAGAAATAGTAATGGAAAAACTCAAGATATTTACAATCTTGCAAACTTCACACATTTTAAGGGTAGAATTGCCCCTTTACCTTCCTTATCATCTGCAGCAATTGTATGAAGACATATCACTAAGTTTATATGAACCAGCCTCATCATCATATTACGGACACAAGGACTCATACAGGAAAAGACCAAAATTATCACTATAAAAATCACTAACAAGTTCATGATGAGACTTCTCCATGGAGAGAATCACTGACTTAATTCTGTACATCAGTGACATTATTCTCAGTCGTAGTAGCCTGCAAAGCAATGAGGCTATATGTAACCAAAGTAATAATAGACCAGTTGCATTATTTTCATGGATAAAAGTACAACGATAACCTTGTTATGGAATACCTTCTATAACAGGGCACATGCCCCTACAGGTGGCAGTTAATTGACCAAGAACCATTCTATTTTATGTCATAAATTTTACAAATGGTTGTAGCCTATAATTAAGTGTTTCAATCCATAAGGTATTCTTGCCCACTCTCACCCAAGGAAACAGTGAATCAAGGAACCTCACTCCTGTGCTTTCCATCTGAAATTGCTCTGGTACATCCATGCCCCAAATGGCATCATGTGGTAAGAAAGCATCTCATCACCCTGCTCACCCGGCCTGCCGACATAATGATGGTACGGTCAGCTGCCAAAATGGGGTACACAACCCTGTCCAATTCCTGGCCAGGTGTGGGTAACACCCAATGACCACCATTCCCCTGCATTGACAATGTAGCTCTTCAAGAAAACACTTGCTCGCTTCGTTGGTCAAGCAGGTGGCAGTACAGGGGAGGGATGCACTGTAAGCTGTTGCACACTTAGAGAGTGTTAAGCTGCCCAAAGGGACATCACCGCTTCAGAAAGGAGGAATTCCCTGATAAAATTAACCTTGCCTTGCAGAGTAAGGAGTGCCATCATGTTTCTGATCAGTGGAGTGATAAGTGTTGTGACAGGTGTGATTCAAAATGATGTTTGCTGTGTTATTCCTGTATATAGCCTCTCTTAAGAAACAGCCTGTGGTAGCTGCATTATTTTAGCATTATTTTAGCAGTAGCAGATAATTTGCCCAGCTGATAGTGGCATTAAGGAACAACCATAACAATTCTCTATGATGTATAGGCAGTGGAGCAACTTAAAAATAACCAAAACAAAAGTGTTACGAGAATGATGAGGATGAAAAGGCAACACCAACCGCTTGCAGTTGCCACCGTTCTTTCCCTTGCATTTTTGCCCCTCCATGATAAACAGTTGTTTCACTTTGTAAAGCCATTACTGGATGCCAGGGGGTGCCGTCAGCTGACACTTGCATAGAAAAACAGTTAAACAGTCACTTGCTGAGTATATATATATATATATATATATATATATATATATATATATATTTTATTTTTTTTTGTTACTTATTTGTACCCGTAGGTAGATTTGGTTTGCAGTCTGGTGACAAGCCACCGGCTGCTGGTCGCTGCGTGCACAAGCACCCTAAACCTACATGTTTTTGGTATATGGGAGGAAACCGGAGAAATCCCGGAGTAAACCCACGCAACACGGGGAGAACATGCAAACTCCACACAGCTCACTGTTGGTCGGGGGCTGGGATCGAACCCACGACCTCATGATCCCCGCGATCCCCCGGCCGAGGGTAAACTGTGCTGCCACAGTGCTAAACCACTGCGCCACCGTGCAGCCCTATATATATATATACTGTATATACGTATAGCCCTATATATATATATATATATATATATATATATATATATATATATATATTATATATAAAATAAAAAATAAATAAATATAAAAAAATAAAATATATATCTATATCTATATCTATCTATCTATCTATCTATCTATCTATCTATCTATCTATCTATCTATATATATATATATATATATATATATATATATATATATATATATATATAGATATAGATATAGATATAGATATATATATACATATATATATATATATATATATATATATATATATATATATATATATATATATATATATATATATATATATACTGTATATATATATATATATATATATATATATATATATATATATATATATATATATATATATATATATATATATATATATATATATATATATATATACTGTATATATATATATATATATATATATATATATATACAGTATATATATATATATATATTTTTTTTTTTTTTAGTGAGTTCGTAGTGTATAATCAGTCTGTTGCTGAGGGTTCCAAGTGGGGTAAACATTAGATGCACCCAAGAGTCACGTCCTTTGCCTTTCACAGCTGTTGGTGTTGCCAGGATAACCTTTGTGGTGTCCTTGCCAGGGAGTTTTTGGTCCAGTTTTCTTTGATGTCCAGATCCCTTGGTTCTGCCAAAAGATGGGTGCACCTCCCACGGTTCTTTCGTCACATGGTCCCTCCTGGAAAGGTGGCATGGATAATATGTCAGTTGACATCCATTGCATGTAATCAACCAGAAACCCTTCCTCACCACCTAAGTTAAATGGCTTCAATAGTAGGGTTTGCCATTCATAATTTTCCTATTTTTCTTTGTTACTATTTTCCTAAGTCATATTTCGTAATCTGTTCATTATGCTAATCCTGTAGATTTGTTGATGGTAAGCTAAATGGTTTCCTAGGTAAATGTTGAGTACTGTACCTAAATGTGATATTGTGGGACACATGTGGGTTTCATATGCTTCACATGTATATTACTGTATGCTTATTGTATGCTTCACGTCTCAGAGGAACAAAATTAAATTAAATTAAATTAAATCACCCTTATTGTCATTCAACTGTACAACCAATCATGTACAGTAGAACGAGATTGTGTTTTACCTATCTACTGTGTTAATCACACACACCCCAAGTGTAGAATCAGAGGGCCGCTGCCATGCAAGGCGCCGCCACAAATTTCCCTCCTCCATTCCATTATTGCTGAGCACCAAGCTGGACGGCAGGAAGTTCCACTTTTATATGGTCTTCGGCATGACCCGGCCGGGAATTGAACCCCTGCCTCCCGGGTGTGGGGCGGATGCTCTACCAACTGAGGACTGAGCCTCCTAGGAGATGACAGGAGGATGTGAAATGTGGCCTTTTGTATGCAAAGAGATGACCTTGAGGGATTTCTTGACCACCAGTGACTTTAAGTGGAGGTGAGAAGACCTGGAAGAAGACGCATTGTGACTTGGGATTAAAAGACAATGTGACTGTGTGCTTTGATGTCCTGGGGTATAAAAGGGGCAGATGTTGGGGGATTCTCTCTCTCTCTGTTTTGATGATGTTGGAGAATGAAATAAACCTGACTCGTGAGATAAACTCAGTCTCGTCATTTCCACATTCTCCACACTGGTGTAGCATCATCTCACTTTGGCTCAGCAATAATTATTCTTCTGCCTAAAGACATTTTGTTTCACCCAGGAGTAAGACAGTCAAAAAAATGGATTTTCTCCCCAGGACACAGCTGAAATCCCATTCCTTTGTTAAAACCAGCCTAAGGAATTTCCCCAATGTCTGGCTTTGCTTTTATTGCCCCCATAAACATGCAACATACCTGGCCAAACATGGATCCACAGCTCAATAAAATTTCCTTAAACTCTGGGACATGCTGGATTTAACCAGTGAATTTTAAAGTGCATTATTACAAACTCAATTCTAAACCTTCTCTTCTGTTCAGGACTATGGAAAGCAAATGGACTCTGATGTTTTAATGTGGAAAATCAATAATATGTGTGAAATGCATTAATCTGTGATTTTATATATATATATATATATATATATATATATATATATATATATATATATATATATATACTGTATATATATATGTTAAAAAAATGTTTAAATGAATGTTTATTCCTACATGTTGATTTAGAAGCACTGCTTATAAGATATACTAAAGTTAACTTAGTTTAATACATATGTATCAAAGTTTTGCCTCTTAAACCATGTGACTCCAGCAGCTAATCTCTGCATGACAACTCTTCATCCCAAAGAGCTCGACAATAGACTGTTTGTTATTGGACTAAAGGTTCATCGAGCCCGCCCACGAAAGGACGCTCATTGGCTGAGATTCCTGTCAGCCGGAAGCCCGCGGATGCTCAACAGAACTTATAAATAACAGAGAGACCCCTGCTTCACTCTCTTCTCTTTTCGCTTCGCCCTTTTCACCGATCTCTTTTCTCTTTCGATGTTCGTCTCTCAATTGTCTACACACAGCAAGGAAGCGCAAGGAAGAACAAAGGACCGTCTTAACAAAGACTTCTACCACGTGTCGCTTTTCTGAACACAGAGCAGATAACTGGTAATTTGTTTATGTAACTTTGTATTTTAATGTTCTTCCTTTTTCTCTTAAATGCCTAGGAATTCCTATTTCTTTGAGCTCAATTTTTAATAGGAGTTAAACTCCAATTTTTACTCATCTCTTTTTCTTTGTTAAACTTTCTGTAAAATCACCGTTTGTTTAATTTTAATGTAGACTTTAATCTTGACTTTATTTTTATAAAAAAAATTTTGACTAATCACACACCAGAAGCTATTATTTTTATCTAAAGTCCGAAACTCTTTAATTTGAGATTGGATTAGATATCCTTAATTAATTATTATCGAAGGCCTCTTAGAAGACGCAGCTCTCCACATCACGTGCAGCTGAGGAATCAATGCACAGCTGTTCATCACACGCTGAAGAAACGTCGTCATCATCTGGCTCCAAACCCAGTTTCATCTGTGGGTCATACAGCCCAGAATCCAGCCTCTTCGACTGCTTGAATTTAAAGGTCGAAATGTAGACCCTGAAAATATCTATGGGCAGATATTAACGTCCACGAAATCTTGGGCTGAGGACGATGCCGAGCGAGGAATCACGTGAGCTGCAAACTTTAATTCATCTGCTGAATTAAACGTCTGAGGTTCGGTAATAATTTGTGTATCTAATCAGATGCAAATTAAGAAGCCCTTAACATAACTCTTCTTTTCATTAAAATTCCATTCTTATTTTCTTAAGATTAATCCAGGACTTTTCATATAATTAGTAAACTTTCTCCATAAATTTGCGTTGTTTCCATAATCTGTTAACTCAAACTGATAGAAATTGGTTTCTCAGTTTAACCCTGGTTCCGAAAATATTAACATTGTTAATCTATCATTTACAAGATAGATTTTATGATTAATGAAATTACTGCAATGTCTGTTAATCATTTCGTTTAATAAATAAGTGAAAATGAGAGAAGTTGTTGAGAATTTATTTCATTCTGAGTCTGTTCAAGCACAGGTATCGAATTCACGGAAAATTTTTGAGACTGATTATTAATTTATTGAGTGATTAAACAGGTATAAAGTGAAATTAAAGATTAAATTGCTTCTTAGAGATAGAAGATGGTGCCCCACGAGTGTTATTAACTTTTCTGATGTATATGAAACGAGATTTGATCTCAGATTCCAATACATCAATATAAATTAAATAATTCATACCTGATAATATTCATATTTATTAATATTCCATATTTTACCCTACACTGGTGACCCTAAGACGTATCATGACCGGAGGGAATTCTCTCGAGCCAGACTCGTCAGGAGCCAGCCAAATGAATGCAGCCACAGTTCAGCTACCGGACTTCTGGCAGAACAATCCGCGCTCCTGGTTTAACGCGGTCGAGGCGCAGTTCGACCTCCGGAGGATTTCGGTAGATGCCACAAAGTTCTACCATGTGGTTGCAAAACTGGACAGCCACACAGCCCAGCATGTTCAGAGCCTGATCAACCAGCCACCGGACAGCGACAAGTACGGCACGTTGAAGGCTGCACTCATCCAGTACTCCACACCCTCGGTGGAGGAGCGAGCAGAGGGGCTCCTGGTGCTGACTGAATTTGAAAGTGACAGATCTGTGGACCAGATGGAGAAGATGTTGGGGTTGAAAGACTGACGATGACCACTTCATCTTTGCCCACCTTTTCTTCAGGACCCTACCGTCAGCGGTGAGAGTGACCCTGGCAGGTTCGCCACTGTTGGCCTGTCGAGACTACCGCGAGCTGGGCCAAGAGGCGCGACGACTCGTCAACGCCGCCAAACGGCGTGTGGCCACTGCCGCGGAGCTCGGCACAACGTCCGGAGATGGCAGGGGGCCAGAGGCAGCAGTACCAGACTCACCGACAACGGCGGCGGCAAGGGCCAAGAAACACGAAGCAGACGACGTCCTTTGTTTCTACCATCGCCGCTTCACAGAGAGGGCACACACATGTATACCACCGTGCCATTTCAAGCGCTCGGGAAACGCCAAGACCGGGGGTCGGTAGCAGCTGCGGCCCTTGGAGAGGAGAACAAGCTGCTCTACTTGAGGGATGCGTGCTCGGGGAGACATTTCCTCGTGGACACAGGCACCCAGCTGAGTTTAATCACACCTTCCTCCGCTGACCGGCTGGCGCCTTCCAGTGGTCCCGGGGTGTCAGCAGCGAACGGCTTGGCGATTAAGACCTTTGGTGAGAGGACGTTGCTTCTGTCCCTACACGGCCGTACATTCGAGTGGACTTTCGTCATAGCTGCAGTCAATTTCAACATGTTAGGGGCTGATTTTTTGTGCTCACATGGTTTGTTGGTTGATCTCGCTTACAGACGCCTGGTTAATGCACTCTTTTTATTCTATTCCCTGTACAGCTCGAGTGGCCCCGCCAACAGCACAAGCCAACGTCACAGCTGCGAGTGGTAAGTTCCACACACTCCTCACTCAGTTCCCAGCACTCACGGTCCCAACATTTTCGGCGACTGTGGCTAAACACGGGGTGGAACATTTTATTACTACCACCGGACCGCCCGTTTTTGCAAAAGCTCGGCGCTTGGATTCAGCTAAACTGACCATAGCACGCGAGGAGTTTGCCAACCTGGAAAAGTTGGGCATCAGGCGTTCGAAAAGCCCATGGGCTTCACCGCTTCACATGGTCCCAAAAGCTGATGGCTCGTGACGACCTTGCGGTGATTTCCGCCGGTTGAACAACGCTACAGCGCACGACCGCTACCCAATCCCGCACATCCAAGATTTTTCAGTTCATTTGGTGGGGGCGCGCGTTTTTTCTAAGATAGACTTGGTACGCGGTTACCACCAGGTCCCAGTGCGCGCTGAGGACATACCCAAAACAGCGGTAATAACTCCGTTCGGGCTATTCGAGTTTTTGCGCATGCTGTTTGGGCTTAAAGGCGCAGCGCAGACGTTCCAACGCATGATGGATGCGGTGTTGCGCGATCTCCCCTTCGTGTCCGTCTACCTGGACGACATATTGGTAGCCAGCGCGTCCGAAGACAAACACGAAAACCACCTCACGGCAGTTTTCCGGAGGTTGGCAGAGCACGGGTTAATAATCAACCCAGCGAAGTGTCAGTTCGGGGTGACGCAGACTGATTTTTTGGGGCATCGCGTCTCTCCAGAAGGAGCGGTTCCTCTGCCTGACAAAGTGTGCGCAGTAATAATTTTTCCCCAGCCACAAACGGTCAAAGCGCTACAGGAGTTTTTGGGAATGGTGAATTTTTATAACCGTTTCCTCCCCCGCGCAGTGCAGCTCATGCAACCATTGTATGCTGCACTAAAAAAAACAAAAACCCACAAATAAAATCGAATGGTCTCTGGAGCGAGAGCGCGTATTCTCTGAAGTCAAAACAACCCTGGCGAACGCTGCGTTGTTAGCACATCCAGTCCCAACGGCCCGCATAGCGCTCACTACTGACGCGTCAGATGTGGCCATAGGGGCGGTCGAGGAACAGTATGTAGCCGGAGCTTGGCAACCGCCCGCCTTTTTCAGCAGGATCTTGCGCGATAGTGAATGAAAATACAGTGCATTCGACAGGGAGTTGTTAGCTCTCCACTTGGCCATTCGCCACTTCCAGTTCTGGCTGGAGGGACGCCATTTCACCGCGTTCGTTGACCACAAACCTCTGACTTTCGCGATGGCCAAGGTTTCAGAACTGTGGTCAGGCCGGCAGCAGAGACAGCTGGCCGTGATCTCGGAGTTTACTACCGATATCCAGCATGTGGCGGGTAAACTTAATGTAGTGGCAGACTGCCTCTCGCGCGCCGTGGTGGCTCCAGTCCGCGTAGGGATAGATTATGCAGCCATGGCCGCGGATCTGGTTAGCGACGCGGATGTGCGCGCGCTCCAGTCTGGACCAACAGGGTTAAGGCTGGAGGACAGGGTGCTGCAAGACGGTATGCCCCCCCTAATCTGCGATGTCTCCACTGGGCGACTGCGTCCTGTGGTACCAGCCGGGTGGCGCCGCCGCGTTTTTGACTTCATCCATTCTCTGGAGCACCCGGGAGTGCGCGCATCGGTCAAAATGGTGGGAGAGAAATTCGTATGGCCGAGCCTGCACAAACAAGTTAGAGAGTGGGCGGCAGCCTGCATGGCTTGTCAACGGGCCAAGGTACACAAACACACGAGAGCTCCCTTGGAGCCGTTTCACATTCCAGCTAAAAGGTTTGATCATGTTCACGTGGACCTCATAGGCCCCCTCACGCCCTCACAGGGGTGCACACATCTTCTGACAATGGTTGACCGCACCACGTGCTGGCCGGAAGTGGTCCCACTGTCATCAACCACAGCCGAGGAGGTGGTGCGCGCGTTTTTAACGGCATGGGTAGCGCATTTTGGAGTCCCGTCGGACATTACGTCTGACAGAGGCCCTCAGTTTGTTTCCGAACTTTGGTCAGCGATGGCCCGCAGCCTGGGGGCAACGATCCACCGCATGACTGCGTACAACCCGCAGGCTAATGGGTTATGTGAACGTTTTCACAGGTCATTGAAGGCGGCCCTCAGAGCGTCGCTTACGGATGCAAATTGGGTGGACAGGCTACCATGGGTTTTATTGGGGTTGCGTTCTGCACCTAAAGAGGATTTAGAAGCCTCCCCAGCTGAGCTAGTTTTCGCACAGCCACTTCGGCTGCCCGGGGAATTTCTCCCAGATAATCCGGCGCCAGAGTGCTCCCCAGCTCAGCGGTTACAGAGTAGCATGGACTCGAGCACGCTACCTGGCCCCGTTCACCACAGTTTTCCGGCCGTTTTTGTGCCTAAGGCTTTAAAAAATGCAGAGTTTGTTTTTGTCAGACACGATGCCCATCGCCCACCGTTACGCCCACCTTATGATGGACCATATAGAGTGCTGGAAACGGGGGATAAGCATTTTTTGCTAGATTTGGGGGGCAGAAAAGAAATGATTGGCATAAACAGGCTCAAACCTGCTTTTGTGGTGACTGACGAAGGTGTGCAGTTGGCCAAGGCTCCTCGGTGCAGCAGACCCCCTAGAGAGCATTCCCCAGAACACCCACAGAGATTGACTAACAGTTCTCATCCTCAGACAGCAGCTCCCCAGCATGAGGGCGCCGCGGAGGTGGTAAAGCCTGCTTACAGCAGACGCGGGAGAAGACTGAGGCCCAAGCAGCATGTGGACTGATGTGTAGTGATTTTATTATGACATGCAAACTGTTATTACGTTGTTCCATCTCAGACGTTTGGGGGGGGGGGGTCATGTGGGACACATATGTGGGTTTCATATGCTTCACATGTATATTACTGTATGCTTATTGTATGCTTCACGTCTCAGAGGAACAAAAGGACTGAGCCTCCTAGGAGATGACAGGAGGATGTGAAATGTGGCCTTTTGTATGCAAAGAGACAACCTTGAGGGATTTCCTGACCACCAGTGTCTTTAGGTGGAGGTGAGAAGACCTGGAAGAAGACGCATTGTGACTTAGGATTAAAAGACAATGTGACTGTGTGCTTTGATGTCCTGGGGTATAAAAGTGGTAGATGTTGGGGGATTCTCTCTCTCTGTTTTGATGATGTTGGAGAATGAAATAAACCTGACTCGTGAGATAAACTCAGTCTCGTCATTTCCACATTCTCCACAATATGATTTGATTCACAAAGTGTATCCCATTATCTAAGTAAATCATTTCAGCTATTATAAATTTTGATATTGTTTCAGTTAAGGGTTTCAGTGTTACCAAAGCAGTATTTGGATTACTGCAAGGGACTGCTTTTGTCTATTTAGTAAGTGTGTCAATAATCACTCAAGAACATTTTGCCTTCCCACCTATTTAAATCAATGAGATCCATGCAAAGGTTTTGAAAAGAATACGTTTATGCAAGGAAGGTCAATGAGCTCCCTTAAGCATTGTTTTCTTCTTACATAGTTGAGTAAAAGTCTGTTTTGTCTTTGTAGCAAATTTTATATTGAGTCCAACAGTAAGCTTCATCAGCATAAATTGGACTTTCCTTAGACATTTGGAACTTTTCCCATAAATTTGCATGGTTTTTCTGTTTCCTTATTAATTTACTTTCTTTTAAACATGATATATATTGATATATATCATGTTTAAATATCATAATATATGATATATATTACCCCCCCCCTTCTTAATTTTACTGCATTTCTTATAATGATCTTTTTTCACAATAATCTGCAAATATTTTTCAGCACATAATTTTCTTAAATACCTGCAAATTTATTGATGTAAGTTTAACTTCTCCTATTGGATGTTGTGATTCCATTACCAAGCTGTTTCACCTATATTTTTTCTCTTACATTATTGATCATTTATTGCTAATTTTTATTCATTATCTATTTTTCTGAGGATTTTTGCTAATTAATTATGGTACTCCCCCCTCCCCCCCGATGCATGGAGATGCCCATGCATCAAAATTGTGGCGTACATGAACAGTGTGATGGGTTGTCCTTTTTTTATTAGAAGAAGGAAATATTTTCCTTAAAGATACAGTATGTGCTGTTAATATGCACGGCACATTTACATATGGTTAATTTAGATGAAACTTTGTGAGTAGTATAACACCATCAAAATGAGATTTCTGTAATCATGCCTCTTTTTGTGTCTTCCCTTGACCTATTTTACAAATTTCAGTTAGAACAATTAACCCAGCTGTCTGTGTAGATTTAATGTGATTTAGCATTTATTGTAACCAATTCTGAATTATTCATTAAGGCCACATCTGCCTGTCCTGTTGGCAACAGACAATTTGAATTTGTGTTAGTGCATGTTTGTGAAAGGTTATGTCCCACTCCTTCTGTTAATGGAAAGGTGGACATATCACTTAATTTGAATTTGCCTTCATTCTGCACAAGGAATGCTTTATTTTGTATGTTTCTTCCTAAATTTTGATGTGGTCTGTAGTCCCGAGGCCAAGCACTGGGAGCACAGCCCAGCTCTTTAGCACATCAAAATCATACAACACAATTATTTCTTATTCCTGTCACATTTCTGAAATGTGATACTGTCAGACCTGCAATGTCATTTCAGGTTAACACTGCATTTTCAAAGTTAAAGTCAGGTAAATTGATATGCGCCACGTCATTGTCAATGTCATTTGTTTTACTTAGCTTTGAGTCTTCTTGTCACATGTTGTGGGCCCCTGTAAGGTCCTTCTTCCCCCACGCTGTTGCCACCCACAGCCAATGACCCTGATGTTCAAGTTGATGACAAACATCGTGTTCCCCTTGCCACAGCCAGCCTGTCCCATACCTCTCTGTCCTCCCATCCACCACAAGCGTTAAGTCGCGCCATCCTGAAAAAATAAAATTGGGGTAAGCTGTAGACTGCCCCCCCCCGCATCAGAAATCACACAAACAGGAGTGCAAATTTGTCTTCTCATAATTTTTTGTGTTGCTGTTATAGTCATTCAACCTTTGTCCTTTTAAGTTTATTCTAGTGTTGATTAAAAATTTTTAGTGTTACTAATGGTTCACTTTTCGTTTTTGCCTGTACTTAGAAAAATGACCTAAGCTTATTTTGTAATGTTTTTGCTGGAGTGGGAGAGATCTTTTCTCCTCATGTTAAATCTTTTGAACTCTTCCCAATTATCTGCCGAAGTAGTCATAGTGGTAAGTCAGCAAGGCAGCAGTCCATCTCCTCTAGTCTGCTGTCCCTGTGACTGGATAAGTGGTAAAGCATTGATGGATGAATTCGAGGGCTTAAATTCCACAAGGTGCTTCTCATCTTGTACTGAGCCCTTAAGCGTATTCCATTTCATAAAGGGAAAAATTTCACAGACTATATATTGTTTAAATGGAAAACTCAGACTGGAACTTTCTGAGTTCCTTTTCTAAGTTTAAAATTTTACGCATTATTGTAATTAAGGAGTAACATAAACTTGCTTTCTTTTCATTACTTAATCCAAAAAGTTGTTAAAAACAACATCTATGTTGTTGGATATGTGTCATTTGCTAATAAATGATTTTATTTATTGACAATGATCATAATTTGAGGGGAGACTTAAACTTTACAAAACCCAAGATACGTACTACCAAGAAAAGTATGTGCATATCTGTCTGTGGGGTGGATTTGTGGAACAGTCTAGAGCCGGAACTGAAACTATGTACAAACAGAAATCAATTCAAAAAGAGGTATAAGCATCATTTGCTGAAAGGGTATATGTTAGAAGGGTAGTAGTTATATGTACGATTCATTATGTTCACTCTGGGATATTATGGGACACTATGGAATGGTGGGTAGGACAGCACTGTGTATATCTGTGTTGTTTGAGGCTGGTTTTGTTGTATGGACATCATTGTATGCTAGAATGGATGGGTGTTAATGTTGATTTGTAAAAAACACAGTAAATTGTTTACTTGGGGTCTTAAAGGTGGTAATTTGTATAAAATTCACATGGGTGTATCTATGGAAAATAGGAGATGGAATTAATAAGTGTTCACTTCTTCCTTCTCCCTTTCGAACAGTGTATAATGTTACTTTATTGCATTTGCCATTTGCTTGTATTTGTTATATTTTTGTGTTCGAAATAAACTATCTATCTATCTATCTATCTATCTATCTATCTATCTATCTATCTATCTATCTATTTTGTAATTTTAGTGATTTATTTTAAGTAGATTAGAGAAAAAAATGAAATGGTTCCTTTTACTCAAGCACACCCATATAAATAGTAAATCTAACCTAAATTAAAAAAAAAAAAAACAAATCTAATCAGACAGTCCGGTATTGGGACCTTTTCCTCTGTTTTTTTCTAAATCTTATAATCCTTCAAAGCTTTGCTGTTTTGTCATGCACAGTAAAAGGATTAAAACTTTAATAATCACAGTCATTCATTAAGAGTGGATTTTCAATTTCCAAAAGAATAATAATATGCCAAAGAAACATTAAAGCCTCTGTTTGATAATCAACAGCCTCAGGCAAATCATATGCATAAACATTGTCATTATCACCTTGACTGTGCTTTGAATCATGACATACTGTATAAGCTGGATTTAAAGCTTTTAACCATTGGGTATTATTTAGTGACAGCATTATTCCATAATCTTCAGTTTAATTTATCATACTGATGATGGTCACGGTGATTAATATGCGTGCACTTTTACTTAACTTACTGGTTATCCGGCATGGCTTGGTTGTCAACAGGAGGGGTGCTGTGAGCAGAGGTGAGGTGATGTCATTCGCTGGGCTCCTGGGGCAGGGCCATGGCTGAGCAGCAGAAGAGCGAGGAGCAGGGGGAGGGAGGAACCAAGGTGCGGCCCTGTTGTCATGTCAGACCCTTAGTCTGTTGTCATTTTTCCCTATAAAGTTTGCCGTTTTCCCTCGGTCAGAGAGATCATGCAACTGGAGTAATACAAATTACACTGATACTTCAAAAAAAATTGAATAAAAATAGCCCAATGTTGTTCATCTGCCCTCAGGTGTATTAAAAGATAAAAGTAAAAACCCAAATGTCTCTCTGCCCTGCTAGCAGGCAATTTAACTAAAAATAAGGGGGAAAAAATCAGGCAATTGAAAATGTTGGCTTTAAAAACATGGGAATATTTACCAGTTGTGCAACATTAGATTCAAAAACCCACACAAAAAGAAACTAAAAACTCTCAAGCTTTGCAAAAATACCCACATATATTTTCCCTTCTTCTCACTCACTCTCAGACACAAGGGCCCACACATACACACACGCAGCTCTCTCCCTTTGTCTCTTCAAGGTCACTTTTGGGCAGCTGCTCACGCACACAAAAAGTTGCAGCCTCAAATCAACACACACACATGTTAGTACGACAGCCTTAAAACAAGCTTGAAATGGCAACCCAAAGTTAAAAAAACACTCCCAAAGTACTTGTAAAAACAAATCTGGCAATCCCACATTCTCATGTCAACTTTTGTCTACCGCTGTGAGAACACAATTCATTTTCTCACCCAAAAGTATTACTCGCAAACTCCCACAATTTTCATCATTTCCCCGGAAAATAATAATCACAAAACCATGCTTTTACACTTCACAATAACCAGAAAAACAATGGACAAACAACTTCAACCCTTTGTGGCGCTTCTACTTCCACCTCTGTGGTCTCACCAGGACAAACCATATAACACAGAACAACCAGACAAACAAACAAAAATGCAGTAATTTTTAAACCAGTGCTATTACTTAAAGGTTAACCCTCCTTATTCCAGTTCACTTAAATCAGTGCTCACTGCGATTGTATAGAAGACTCTTACACTGGTTCCGCACGTTAACAACACAGCTAAGCATCCACCTCGTCGAACCTGAACTGCCCCAGACTTGAAACCGAACTACGGCTATGGTGAGCAGAAGCGTACCCCAGACTTTGTGGTATCAAGCACCTAGCACAACATTTTACCCTCGGGGACTCTCATCCCAGGGCACCCTCAGGGACTTTCACCCCAGGGAACAAACAACTTTTTTTCCTTCTCCCTTGGGGCCCAGGGTCTTTTCCCTCAGGGGCCCAGGGTCGATCAATAAATAAATGTACTCACACTCAAGCTGCCTGTAGGGTTCTTGGACCTGTCACCCAGTCCGTTTCAGTGTCTCGGTTCCGAATGTCTCCACTGCAGTAACACTGAGTGGTTGGATTCAGCCTGGAAAAGTCTTTCATCAGCTATGGGCAGAGGTGCCGGAAGGACGGAGTAATCTGGGTCCCTGTTCATTGTGCCAAATGAGAGAATAAAATTGAATTAAATGAGACTGAGTCAAAAATTCAATAAGTGGATTCTGAGTTATGAGCCATTTATTTCTGGCCAGGAGAGAGTGTACATCAAACTGCCCAAAAGAGTCATTCATGCACCTCTCTGACCATACATTCTGAGCTTGGTATTTTTGTAGCTGTAAGAATAGATAAACAAAGAAGGAGACGTCCTTATGGCATCTCTGGAGACAGGCAAAGTGTCTATAAATCTAATCTTCATGAACTGGGAGTTTTAGCACATTCCTCGGTCACAGAAACTTAGCAGAGCAAGTCAATGAAAACTGAGATTATCAGTGTAGCCTGGGTCATCCTTTACGTCTCTGCTGACCTGCCCTCACATGCATTCACATGCATCAGACTCTGGGGCATGAAAGTCACAGAATAATGGCTCATACAATGCACCAAAAATATATCAGACACAAAATATGAAAGAATAACAGAGGAATATAAGCAATTATTCTACATGGAATGCATCTATAAACATCAGACATGAAATAGAAAACTCATGGAATAATATAAGAATACTACAATAATATGGAATTTTTCTATCAGCAAGGCAGGCATGACTCACATAGGAACATCGTAGGACATCATTGTCTTCATGACTTCATGTAGACATCAAGGTGGGCATCACTATATATGACATCATAAAGACATCAAGGCAGGCATGATGTCCTATGATGTGGACATCACAGTGAAATGTCACAAAGCTATGAGGACAAAGCTATGAGGAAAACGTCCCAAAGCTATGAGGGAGACCTCACAAAGCTATGAGGACAAAGCTATGAGGAAATCATAAAGTGATAGAAAAATTCCATATTATTCTATATTATTCTTTTATATTTCCATGTCTGATATACCTGTGATTCATGCATGGCCTTGAGTAGCCCCAGTCTCTGAGTGAGTGTGACAAGTTCAGATATTTGTAATGACGCAGCTGTTCTAACTGATACCTTCGTTTTTGAATTCATCATGTCTAGTTCCGTGTGACTGATTGCGTTTGTCTCCCTGTCTCCTGGGAGAAAGATAAGGATTTTGTGCCCTGTCTGAACAGAGATAAGGACTGTGCGCCCTGTCTGAACAGATGTACTCAAGGACAATTTCTCCGTCTCCCTTTGGATAACAGCTTTATAAAACTTTGAGCAATTGAAGACTGATTCAGAAGTGTGTGTGCATGTGGACTCGGGACTACTGCATGTATCGCTTATCCCTCTGACAAGAGGAATAAATCTTCTCATATCTCAAGATCCTGCCTGATTTTTGACTCAGAATTATTTTAATCAAAAATAATCCAACATTTTGGCGATACGAACAGGGACCCAGATAACTTCGTCTTGTTTCCGGCGCCTCTGCCCAATTTCAGTGAGTGCACAGCTGATAAAAAAAGACCTCCCCAGGCTTACTGTAGTGGAGGCATTCAGAACCGAGTCACACTAACGGACCAGGTGACGGGTCCAGAACCCTACAGGTGGGGTTGAGTGTGAATACATTTAAATGTGTTGTTTTTTGGACACTGGGTTCCAGTCCTGGTGGAATTAAATATGTGTATGTGTGTAATACTGAGCAACAGACTCAGTAGAGGAAAGCACTGAGCAACAGGCTCAGGAAGCACTGAGCATCTGGTACCACAAATTCAGAGTCGGTTCGGACCAGAGAGGCCCAAACAGATTCAGTTCGGAGGGGGTACAGGCTCAGGAAGGTCCCGTACAGGCCGCAATGGGGGGTGCACATCATCCCACAAGTAAGAGGACCACGGTATTGATGCATGAAAGTCATAATGAGATCCTATTTTGCCACCAAGAGGTGAATTATGATAAGCCATCAACGTGAGACCTCATTTCTTCATCACAAGTAAGCATTGGTGAGGGTTAACCTTTAAAATATAGCGCTGGTTTAAAAATTACTGGTTTGTTTGTTTGTCTGGTTGATCTGTGTTTATTGATTGTCCTGGCAAGAGAAAAGAGATTCCGTGGGGGGCGGAAGAAGCAGGTGCCACGAAGGTCTGAGGCCGTGGTGGTTTTTTTCTAATCATTGTGAAGTGTAAAAGGACGGTTACGTGATTACTGTCTCATGGGGTAATAAAATTGTGTATAATGTGGTGAATCAGTGTACGGGAGTTTGCAAGTGATAATTTTGGGGTGCAAATTAATTGTGTTCTCACAGTGGTGAAAAAAAGGTTGCCAGATTTGATTTTTTAAGTGCTTTGGGAGCGGTTGCCATATCAGCTTGTTTTAAGTGATTTCCAGACTGTCTTACTAACATCTGTGTGTGTGTGTTAATCTGAAGCTTGCAACTGTGTGTGAGTGCGATTGCCTAACAGTGACCTTGGAGTGAATCAGGGAGTGAGAGAGCTGCACATGTGTGTGTGAGTGCTGTGGGCCTGTGTGTGTTTGTGTGAAACTGCTGCTTAACGTGTGATCTGAGTGAAGGAGAAACGGGGAAAGAGAAAAAAAAGGCATTTTGGCAAAGCTTGCTTTTATTTCAATGGAGCTTTGACAGTAATTTGTTTTGTTTGCAACTTTTTGTGGGTTTTGCTGGCCAATCTAATGTTTTGCTATTAGCAAATATTCTCATATTTTTGAGCCAACATTCTCAATTGCCAGAGCTTTTCTTCTTATTTTGGGTTAAATTGCCAGCTAACAGGGCAGGGAAATTTGGGTCTTTACTTTTTGGGATGCCTGAGGACAGATAAACACCACTGGGCTATTTTATTACATTTTTTGAATTATCAGTGCAGTTTTTTATGAACTTACAGTTGCATCATCTCTCTGACCAAGGGGCAACAGTGAATTTCACAGGGGAAAGGGGCGACGGACTAAACGGCGAGCTTTGTTGATAAATTTAAGAGATTACCTACAATAAGAGGAACATACAATATGTGCAATATATGCATCTCTTCCCTGCATGGTCTGGTGTGAGGACGGGGGCTGCGCTTTCCCTCCCTCCTCCGCGCTCTTCTGCTGCTAGGCCAGCGGACTCCAGCGGCTGACATCACCTTGCCTCTGCTCACCCCAACCCCTCCTGTCCACAGCAAGCCATATCGAAGGCCAGTGAGTTAAGTAAAAAGGGCACACATATCAATCGCTGCAGTCATATCAATATGACGAATTAAACTGAAGATTATGGAAAAATGCTGTCACTAAATGATACGCAATAATTAAAAGCTGTAAAGTCAGACAATCGAGGTGATAATGAAAAGGCTGTTTATGCATATGATTTAACTGAGGCTGCTAATGTTTAAACAAATGTTTTAATGCTCCTTTACCATATTATGGATCTCTTTTAAAGAGGAAAGAGTCCCAATACTGGGCTGTCTGACTAGATTTGATTCTGTTGTTATTACAATGACAAAATTGGTTGGTTTACTGTCTTGTGAATTTAAATAAATGAGAGATTGTGTGAAAGTTGAGATCTTAATAAACAATGTAAGGGTAAGGGACCTTATGTGGACAGGCAGCTATGCAAACCACTACTGAAATACTTTAAAATCATATTTTTTTTTCGGTTTTGCTATTTATATGGGTGTGCTTGAGTAAAAGGAACCATTTTATTTATTCTCTAACCTACTGAAAATAAATCAAAATAAAAAATATCATTTATGGTATTTACTTAGAGGAAATGACAAATATCCAGCAACACGAAGATGTTGTTTTTGACAAGTTTCTGGATCAAGTAATGTAAAGAAAAACAAGTTCATGTTAATCCTTAAATGCTATAATGCTTACAATTTTACCTAGAAAAGGAACTCAAAGTTCCAGTCTGAGTTTCCCATTTAAACAATTCTGTGATTTTTTTTTTCCTCTAATGAAATTGAATAGGCTTAAGGGCTGGGTACAAGGGATAGCAGTCATTACACTACAACATTTTTCTAGGATGACATAGTGCATGGGACGCATCTTGTGGAATTTAAGCCCACCAATTCCATCAATCAATCCTTTACCACTTAGACTACTGCCCCTGTAACTGGATAAGTAGAGAAGATGGACTGCTGCCTGGCTGAGATATCACCATGATCTCTTCTGCAGATAACTGGGAAGAGTTCACACCATTTAAAATGAGGAGAGAAAAGATCTCTCCCATTGCAACAAAAACATTAGAAATTAAGCTTTGGTCTTTTTGTAGTTGCATGGGCAAAAAGAAAGCTGAACCATTAGTTAGACTAAAAATTTTACCAGCATTAAAATAAGTACTGTTACAAAAAAATTAAAAGGAAAGAGTTGAATGACTCCAGGAGTAACACTCAGAAGATTTATAAAAGCACAATTAAACTCTGATTTGTGTGATTACTGATGCAGGGGGGGTGGGGGTGGGGGTTTCCCCTACTCTATTTTCCAGGGTTGCACCAACACTGGACCCCTGTGGTGGAAGGGGGACTGAGAGAGGCGTGGGACGAGCTGGCTGCGGCAAGGAGAACGTGATGTTTGTCATCATTCTGAAAATCAGGGCCATTGGCGGAGGCAGTGTTGACACCGGCAGCGGTGGGCCGGGGGAGGAGGACCTCACAGGCGGACCACATGTGAAAAGCAGACCTGAAGCTAAGTACAACATATGATATTAACACTGACATAACACATGTCAATTTACCTGACTTTTTGAGTTAAAAATTCAGTGTTTACCTGAACTGACATTTCAGGTCTGAGACACTTCTCACCTTCTTCTCACCTGAGGACGGTATGACAGTATCACATTTCATGAATGTGATGGGATTCACCAGAGTGGTGGCTCAGTTGGTAGAGCATCCGCCCCACACCTGGGAGGCAGGGGTTCAAATCCCGGCCGGGTCATGCCGAAGACCATATAAAAGTGGAACTTCCTGCCATCCAGCTTGGTGCACAGCAATAATGGAATGGAGGAGGGAAATCTGTGGCGGCGCCTTGCATGGCAGCGGCCCTCTGATTCTACACTTGGGGTGTGTGTGATTAACACTGTAGATAGGTAAAGCACAATCTCGTTCTACTGTACATGATTGGTTGTACGGTTGAATGACAATAAGGGTGAATTAATTAATTAATAAGGAATAGTTGTGTTGTATGATTTTTGTGTGCTAAGGCCATGTACTCACGACGCTTGGCTTTTGGCAGAGCCTGAGGCAGTGACTGCAGGCCAGATTGAAATTTAGGAAGAAAAATAATACAACATTCCTTGTGCAGAATGAAGTTCACATCCAATAAAGCAATATGTCCACTTTTCCATTAACAGAAGGAGTGGAAAATGTACTTTCAAAAACATGCACTTTCATAAACTCACAATTCCCTGTGGTCAACAGGAAAAGCACATGTAGACCTGATGGCAATTGCAGAGTTGATTATAATAAATGCTGAATCACACTGAATCTGCACAGATGGCTAGGTTAATTACTCTAACTGAAATTTGTAAATTAGGTCAAGGGAAAACACTCACAATATGAACACATAGTCAGCACCATCAATCAACTTAAAAAAATGATCTAAATTAATCAAATGTGAATCTCTAAGGAGAAAACTTGTCTAAAAAAAAGCAGCTGCACAAGGTCACATAGGAACTCACGCAGCAATGCCTCCTAACAACACTTTTCACATGACACCGTTTTAGCAGGCCTCTGCTACATGGGGATTCCCATGTAGCAAAGGGGGTGGTACAATTGCAATTAGAAAGAAAAACAAATTAGTAAAATTGATAATGAATAAAAACCATCAATAATGTAGGAAAGCAAAATATAGGTGAAACACCTTACAAATATCTCTGCAGCAATATCTCTGCAGCTTGGTAATGGAGTCACAACATTAGCTAGGAGAAGTTAGGTTAATTGGCCTCAAACTGGGGATTCTAAATTGTCCTTAGGTTTGAATGTGAGAGTAAATGGCTGTCTGTCTCTCTGTGTTGGCCCTGCGATGGACTGGCAATCTGTCCAGGGTGTACCCTGCCTCTCGCCCAAAGTTGCTGGGATAGGCTCCAGCCCCCCTGTCATGAAC
Source organism: Pholidichthys leucotaenia (assembly GCA_020510985.1). NCBI lineage: Eukaryota > Metazoa > Chordata > Actinopteri > Cichliformes > Pholidichthyidae > Pholidichthys > Pholidichthys leucotaenia. The sequence goes on along the minus strand of CM035843.1, from coordinate 190,955,045 downwards.
TCTCCATGCGCTTCTTTACAGCGCACAGCAAGAAGAAAGGACGAGGATTTAACCGCTGGGATTTACACCACACACATTTAAACACCAAAGTGCTAACACACAGACATACAGTTAAAGTTTCCTCAGAAGCTAATGGTGCCCTGCTGGACGCTCATCAGTCAACAGGGGAAAGACACTGGGGAAAAAAAACACATGCAGTGCTCACTTACTGAGCTGGAGCAGTCCAGTAGTCCGAACAGGTCCTGAGGGAAACAGTCCTTGTTTGACGTGACTCCACGCGAACCGTGAATGATATCCGCAAAGTCCAGTGACCCAGCAATGCATTACTGGAGACAGGCTCCTTAAGAACAAGCATTGCTGGTTTGACAAATAGGCTACACCTGGGCGAGGAGCGGGAAGATGGCATACGGGAGTGGGAACAGCTGGTAGCAATAGAGAGGGGGTGTGGTCCGACCGGCAGACAGTTAAGGCCCTTTTCCACTAGCCTCACTTAGCCCTACACCGCACCACTCAGCCCGCTAAAGGCGCTTTTCCACTAGCCCCAGCACCGGTTAGCAGGTACTTTTTTTGTACCTGATCCAGGGCAGGGTCTAACCGAGCTGAGTAGGGCTGAGTATGGGTGTGACATGACTTTAAGAGACTGGTCGCCGCTGATTGGTCAGGTCGTAACGTCACGAAAGCGACTTTTTCTGCTGAATTTACTCCACGACCGCCATTTGTAGTTGTTCAGCCAGTGAACACAGTGCGCCCCTTTAATACGGTATATTATATTAATATACTGTATAATATACTTATATAATAATATACTCCTAATATTATATATTAGGAGGTGCGCAATTTTCTTTCTATATTAGGCAACGATCGCATCCAGCGCGAGTTGGACGGATCTACTCGAAATGAAAAAATATACCAGCAGGTGTCCAAGCAAATGGGTTCCCAAGGGCACATCCGTACTGCCAAACAGTGTCGGGAGAAGCTGAAAAAGCTGAAAAGCGATTACCGAGCAGTGAAGGACCACAATGGTCGAAGTGCAGCGGATCGGAAGGAGTGGAAGTGGTTCGCTGAGACATTGGGCTTGACACGGCCACTGTCACAGTCACGGCCTTGGAAACCGTGGATGGTGAGTGTTGTTTTGATATTGCGCATCTTTTCGCCACTTTATCCTTTCTGTGCCAAGCTCACTGTTTTTAAGAAATAGGAAGGTTGTTAGATTGTGGGTAATGGTTGTTACTGAGGCTTGCCTATTGTTTTGCAGCCAACTGCAGATTCACGCTTGCTTTGTGTTAAGTATTAGCGCGAACAAAACGCTGAATTACGCTTATTGTATTCCGGTTAAAAACTTGAGAGTGTTGTGTACATGTTGCAATTTGGTGTTAAGTTTTAAATTGCGTGCATTTTCTTTCTAGAATCGCAGTTCATATCACAGGGGTCCACCTCAGTGCACATGAACACACCGGACTCTCCTGGCACTGCGTCTGGCTGAGCGCCAGCTGGATCGACTCCCATGTCAGCCACATCACCAGCTCCATCTGGATCACGTTCAAGTGCCGGTAAGGCACAATAACCACGATTTTTTTTTTTGGTTGAAACAGGTCCAGCAGCGGAAACCAGGGTCGAAAATCCATCCATCCATCCATCCATCTTCTACCGCTTAATCCTTTACAGGTCGCGGGGGGGCTGGTGCCTAACAAGTTATGTACCAAATTGATTAATGCAATTTCCTGTAGCTGCATATTAATTAATTGAAAATGTCTTTTTAAATGTACAAAAAGGTTATTCTTTGGTCTTCACTTATCGGTGTTCCACAACCATTTTTAGGTGTGGTGATTGGTGCTGTTGTAACTCCTGTTTTAGAAAAACAAATAAAGCGCATGAACTGCCGTTGAAATCAACATGCTTCATTGAAATGCTTCACGTCAGCTGACTGTATTAACCCATTCAGACTTCTGCGGCCACACTACAGGCAACTACTTTAAACATTACCCATCCATCCATCCATATTCTTAATCTTAATCCTTTTTAGTTTTGCAGGGGGGATGCAGCCGAAGACAGCACCCTGGGTATTGCAAAATCTGCTCTACTGAGGGGCAGCAACATGACCGTTCAGCTTATATACAGCAATGAAGCATAATATAATAGTGACATTCCACCACAGACTTTCACCTGTGTAATTCCATAATATAAGATAAGATAAGATAAGATAAGCCTTTATTAGTCCCACAACGGGGAAATTCCAGGATTGCAACAGCAAAGGGATAGCAACACTCAGAGCAACAATCAGAAGGCAAGAAAAAAACAAAACAAAACAAAACAAACAAAACAAACAAAAAAAAAACAAGCAAGCAAGAGCAGCTAATATACATATGTACATATTACTATAAATATATATATATATACACACACAGACACACAGTGTAGAGCATTGTAGCTGGATGGGATAAATATATGAGTATATAAACACACAGTACGGAGCATTGCAGCTAGATGGAATAAATATGTAAATATATAAACACAGTGCGGAGCAATGTAGCTTGATGGAATAATATGTAGATATATAAACACACAGTACGGAGCATTGCAGCTAGGTGGAAAAATATGTAAATATATAAACACACAGTGCGGAGCAATGTAGCTAGATGGAATAATATGTAGATATATAAACACACAGTGTGGAGCATTGTAGCTAGATATATGTAGTGATCCAGCTTTAATGACCATGCCTTTCTGTCTTTCCATCTAGGCAAGACGAAAACAGACAACTCCCATCGCTGACCTTACATTAGCGATGGCCAACATGCATGACGAAGAGATGCGGCTCTTGGAATGGCAACATGACCAGCGGCAAGAATCAGGAGTACATGCAGCATTTGCGACAGGTGGCTGCAGATGTGCAGGCAGATGCGCGTGAAGCCCTGGAGCAGGACGCTGCGTTACGAAGGGAAGAGCTCGCAGAGATGTCAGCATTCAACAGAGATTTCCTGACCCTATTTGGCAGGCTTGTGGACGCATTTAGCAGTCGGCGTGTCTAACCATGTCTCCCCACGACCAGTCTGTTTTTTTGTTTGTAAATTTTGCTTCTGGAATAAAATTGTATTGTTTGCATCAAAAGTCTGGTTTATCTGTTATGACACCGTATGAGAAAAGCCAATAATTACATACACATTCCATTCTCTGTTCACTCCACATGCTGCTGTTCATCAGGTCAGGTGTATAGCCTTCTAATGGTAATTTAATTTTTAACAACACAACGAAACGTAATGTCTTGGTAATTTTTTTTATTATTTTAAACAAATTTGCAATGCGGAATCCATTTCTCTTGAACAGGTACATTTTTTAGGTTATAAGCAGTTGTACAGGTGTGCTTGAACTTGTAGACACTGATAAAGGTAAGTAGTGTAAGTTGAATGTTGCATCACCAGTCAAAATTTAATAAATTAAGAAGGAATCTAGCAAAAATTTGGCACTAATAACAGTAGACAAATCGGACAAGGATACACAACTGTGTTTTTGTTGCACACAACTGTTGTTACCAACAAGTGCAAAATTTATATTCCCTTTTCCCAAAAATTAAAAATCAATTTGTAAGTAAAAGTGGGAGACCTTTACATGGGAAAATATGACATGTATCAGCACATGATTTATAGTTCAATTTGCATTTCCACCTAAGCAAAATTGGCTTGTCGAGCTGGATTTTTGTGAAGATGGCCTGTGCGGTGTTTCTGCATGTAATTACATACCTGTCAAGTGATACGGTTTCGCCGTATTTTAATACAGGGAAAATGCAATTTTAGCAAATACGGGCGTATTGCCATTTCTGTACGCCAAAGAGAAAAATATACGGGAAAAAAAATTATTGAGAGTGTGGGGAGGAACACGTCGTGTGTGACCCCCACAGCGTACGGGCGGGCAGAGCGCTCAGCGTGAGCAATTATCACAACAGTGAGAAGTGTGGACTCATCATTAGGCTGATGGCTTTGCACCTTCTTAACAGATAAGCGTTATGAACAAGAGGACAGGTAGATGGACCATGCACAACATTTTATTTACAAAAAACATTTTTGAAATATGTATGCACATAAATGTGGACGAAATAGACAAGTATTGCATCACAGCATCTCGAATTATATTGTAACGTGCAGCTTGACATGGCGACGTCCCACCGGCAGGTTCAAACTCACACCTCCCACTCCGGCGTCCTGCACTCTACCTGTGTTGCCAATAGGGTCAACCCATTTGGCAAGCCAAGTAGGGTGCTTATATTGAGTTTGCTACAATATCACCACCCTGCTCCTCTGCTCTCTGTGCCGCTGCCACCACTGGTTCATCTACTACATCATCCAATGTAGTGTCAAACGTCTCTCCATGACTCTCACACAGATTGTGCAGAGCACAACAAGTCAGCACCATAGATTTAACCAGTTTCATGTCACAGTCATTCCTCTCTCCTTCCTCCTTACTTCTCTCCTCGTCATCAGCCATTTTGTTTGTTGTGGAGGATTCGGTCGCGTGTTTCACGTCACGGGGGTGTGGCGCTGCCTGCTGTTCAACAAATCCCACCCACAGCAGGTGTGCCAGCAGGTGTGCCAGCAGTAGTTGAAAAGCAACTGAGGCTGAACCGAACCGAAGTGAGTAGAGTCAGGTTTTCAATCAGGGCTGGGCTGGGCTAGTGGAAAAGCGCCTTTAGACAGCGCTCACTCCAGCGTGAGCGCAAGAGGCTGCCTCCCCGTTGCTGGCCAGAAGGCAGTGGCTATGGGTACGGCAAAGCACACAGAAATACATACTAACATACATACAATGTGGCATGTGTGGAGAGCGTGAAAAGATGAGGCTGTGTTTATTTCTCAATTCAGGTTTATTCACATCATGTATCTCCAACATCCTCTCAAACAGAAAAGAGGAAGCATCACCCCACATCTGTCCTATTTATACCAGGACATCAAAGCCACAGTTACATTGCCATTTTAATGAAAAGACACAATACATCTTCTTCCCGGTCTTGTCCCCTTCACCCCCACACCGCTGGTGGTCAGGAAATCCCTCAAGGCCATCTCTTTGCATAACACAGAACACATTTCGCATCCTCCTGCTAATCCCCAGGAGACTCAGACCTATTGTTCATTCTCAGACGTGAAGCAACATTAATATACAAATAGAGTCTATGAAACTACATATGTGTGTACCACATGACCCCCCTCCCCAAACGTCTACGATGAAACAATAAAACACAGTCTGCACATCTTGATAAAATCACAAACATCAGTCTACATGCTGCTTGGGCTTCAACCGTCTTCCGTACTTGCTGTAAGTGGGCTTCAACCCTCCTGCGGTGCCATCCTGCTGGGGAGCTGCTCTCTGTGGATTAGAACTGTTAGTCAATCCTTGTGGGAACTCTGGGGAAAACTCCCTAGGGGGTCTGCCACGACGAGGGGCCCACAGCAACAGCACAGCTTCGTCAGCCATCACAAAAGCGGGTTTTAGTCTGTCTATGCCAATTGTTTCCCTTCTGCCTCCTAAATCTAGCAAAAAGTGCTTATCACCTGTTTCCAGCACTCTAAATGGGCCATCATAAGGCGGTCGCAGGGTTGGGCGATGAGCATCGTGTCTGACAAAAACAAGCTCCACATTTTTTAAAGCCTTAGGTACAAAAATGCGCGGAAAACTATGATGAACGGGGCCAGGAAGCGTGCTCGCTCCCGTGTCGCTCAGTAACCGCTGAGCAGGGGGGCACTCTGGCGCAGGATTATCTGGGAGAAACTCCCCTGGCAGCTGGAGTGGCTGCGCAAACACCAATTCGGCTGGAGAAGCTTTTAAGTCCTCTTTGGGTGCAGAACGCAACCCCAATAAAACCCATGGTAGTCTGTTTAACCAATTTGCACCCGTAAGCGACGCTCTGAGGGCTGCGTTCAATGACCTATGGAAACGTTCACATAAACCATTAGCCTGGGGGTGGTACGCGGTAGTGCGGTGGATCGTTACCCCCAAGCTGCGGGCCATCGCTGACCAAAACTCGGAAACAAATTGAGGACCTCTGTCGGACGTAATATCCGACGGAACTCCAAAACGCGCTACCCAAGCCGTTAAAAACGCGCGCGCCACCTCCTCGGCTGTGGTTGATGCCAGTGGGACCACTTCAGGCCAACGCATGGTGCGGTCCACCATTGTCAAAAGATGTGTGCACCCCTGTGACGGCGGGAGGGGGCCTACGAGGTCGACATGCACATGATCGAACCTCTTAGCCGGGATGTGAAACGGCTCCAAGGGGGCTTTAGTGTTCTTGTGCATTTTGGCTCGCTGGCAAGCCATGCAGGCTCTTGCCCACTCTTTAACGTGCTTGCACAGGCTCGGCCACACAAACTTGCGGGCATACTGCACGGTGGCACAGTGGTTAGCACTGTGGCAGCACAGTTTTACCCTCGGCCGGGGGAGCGCGGGGATCGTGGGTTCGATCCCAGCCACTGACCAACAGTGATTTGTGTGGAGTTTGCATGTTCTCCCCGTGTTTGCGTGGGTTTACTCCGGGATTTCTCCGGTTTCCTCCCACACGCCAAAAACATGCAGGTTAGGGAGTTAAGGGGCGCTTGCGCACGCAGCGACCGGCAGCTGGTGGCTTGTCACTAGACTGCAAAACAAATCTACCTACGGGTACAAATAAGTAACAAAAAAAAAAAAAAAAAACTTCTCTCCTACCATTTTGACTGACGCGCGCACCCCCGGGTGTGCCAGAGAGTGAATCGAGTCAAAAACACGGCGGCACCACGCGGTCGGCACCACCGGACGCGGTCGCCCGGTGGAGACATCGCAGATTAGGGGGGGCATACCCTCTTGCAGCGCCCTGCTCTCCAGCCTTAACCCTGTTAGTCCAGACTGGAGCGCGCACACGTCCGCATCGCTAACCTGATCCATGGCCATGGCTGCATAATCTATCCCCACGCGGACTGGGGCCGCGCGTACTTCTGCGCCGCTATTTTGTTCCGCGGCCATGGCAGTATAATCTACCCCTGCGTGGACTGGAGCAGTTACGGCGCGCGAGAGACAGTCTGCCACTACATTAAGTTTACCCGCTACGTGTTGGATATCAGTAGTAAACTCTGAAATTGCAGCCAGCTGCCTCTGCTGTCGGCCTGACCACGGCTCTGAAACCTTGGCCATCGTGAAAGTCAGCGGCTTGTGGTCGACGAACGCGGTGAAACGACGACCTTCCAGCCAAAACTGGAAGTGGCGAATGGCCAAGTGGAGCGCTAACAACTCCCTGTCGAACATGTTGTATTTTCGCTCGGTATCGCGCAAAGTCTTGCTGAAAAAAGCGAGCGGCTGCCAAGCCCCGGCAACATGCTGCTCTACTACCGCCCCAATGGCCACGTCTGACGCGTCAGTAGTGAGCGCTATGCGGGGCGTTGGGTCTGGATGTGCCAACAACGCAGCGTTTGCCAGTGCTGCTTTAACCTCCGAGAATGCGCGCTCCCGCTCCGGGGACCATTCGATTGCATTTGTGGGTTTTTGCTTTTTTAGCGTGGCATACAGTGGTTGCATGAGCTGCGCCGCACGGGGGAGGAAACGGTTATAAAAATTCACCATTCCCAAAAACTCCTGTAATGCTTTGACCGTTTGTGGTTGGGGAAAATTTGTTACTGCGCGCACTTTGTCCGGCAGCGGAACTGCTCCTTCTGGAGAGACGCGGTGCCCCAAAAAATCAATCTGCGTCGCCCCGAACTGACACTTCGCTGGGTTGATTATTAACCCGTGCTCTCCCAACCTCCGGAAAACTGCCGTGAGGTGTTTTTCGTGTTCTTCTTCGGACGCGCTGGCTACTAAAATGTCGTCCAGGTAGATGAACACAAAAGGGAGATCGTGCATCACCGCGTCCATCATGCGTTGAAACGTCTGCGCAGCGCCTTTAAGCCCGAACGGCATGCGCAAAAACTCAAAAAGGCCAAACGGAGTTATTACCGCTGTTTTGGGTATGTCCTCAGTGCATACTGGGATTTGATGGTACCCGCGGACCAAGTCTATTTTAGAAAAAATGCGTGCCCCCGCCAGATGAACGGAAGAATCCTGGATATGGGGGATTGGGTAGCGGTCGTGCGCTGTAGCGTTGTTCAACCTGCGGAAATCACCGCAAGGTCGCCATGAGCCGTCAGCCTTAGGGACCATGTGGAGCGGGGAAGCCCATGGGCTTTTCGAACGCCGGATGATGCCCAACTTTTCAAGGTTGGCGAACTCTTCACGCGCTATGGTCAGTTTAGCTGCATCCAAGCGCCGAGCTTTTGCAAAAACGGGGGGGCCGGCGGTAGTAATAAAATGTTCCACTCCGTGTTTAGCGACAGCTGTTGAAAATGTGGGAACCGTGAGTGCTGGAAACTGAGTGAGGAGTGTGTGGAACTTACCGCTTGCCGTAGCGACGTTGGCCTGTGCTGGTGGCGGGGACACTCGAGCTGCACAGGGGATAGAGTAAAAAGAGAGTGCATTAACCAAGCGTCTATTGGGAAGATCAACCAACAGCCCATGTGAGCACAGAAAATCAGCCCCTAACATGTTGAAGCTCACTGCAGCTATAATAAAAGTCCACTCAAATGTACTGCCTTGCAGGGACAGAAGCAGAGTCCTCTCACCGAAGGTCTTAATGCTCGAGCCGTTCGCTGCCGATGCTCCGTGACTACCTATGCTGACCTGCCAGCCGGTCAGCATAGGTTGGCGTGATGAAACTCACTTGGGAGCCTGTGTCCACGAGGAATTGCCTCCCCGAACGTGCATCCGTCAAGTAGAGCAGCTTGTTCTGTTCACTGAGGGCCGCGGCTGCTACCGACCCTCGGTTCTGGCGTTTCCCGAGCTCTTGAAATGACACGGTGGTATACACTTGCGTGCCCTCTCTGCGAAACGGCGATGGTAAAAACAGAGGTCGTCTCCTCCGTGATGTTTGGTCTTCACCGCCGCCGTTGTTGGTGGGTCTGCCTCCGCTGCCTCTGGCCCCCTGCCATTCCCGGCCGTCGCGCCGAGGTCTGTCGCTGCTGAGGTGGCTGTGTGCCATCTGCTGGCGTTGAGAATCCGCTGTGCCTCCTGGGCCAGCGCGCGGAAGTCCCACTGGGCCACGAACCGTGAACCTGCCAGGGTCGCCCTCGTCTCCGACGGTAGGGTTCTCAGGAAAATGTGGGTGAAAAGGAAATTGTCGTCATCTGAGCCTCTCAGCCTCAGCATGTCTTCCATCAGGTCGACAGGCGTGCTTTCTCCCAAGTCGTTCAGGGCCAGGAGTCTCTCTGCTCTCTCCTGGGCTGAGGGAGTGAAACGCTGAATGAGCGCAGCCTTAAACCCGCCGTATTTGTTGCCAGCGGGTGGGCGCTGCACCAGGCTCTGCACATGTCGAGCTGTGCGGTTGTCGAGCTTGGCAATAACGTGGTAGAATTTCGTGTCATCTGCCGTTATTCCCCCGAGAGCGAACTGAGCTTCGGCCAAGAGGAACCAGGACTCCGGGTTGTCCTGCCAGAATTCTGGTAGTTTGACTGAGACTGCGTTCGCCTGGCTGGTTCCTGGCGAGTCCGGCTCGGGGGAATTTCTCTTGTCCATGATACATCTTAAGGTCACCAGTGTGGAGAGCGTGAAAAGATGAGACTGAGTTTATTTCTCAATTCAGGTTTATTCACATCACGTATCTCCAACATCCTCTCAAACAGAAAAGAGGAAGCATCACCCCACATCTGTCCTATTTATACCAGGACATCAAAGCCACAGTTACATTGCCATTTTAATGCAAAGACACAATACATCTTCTTCCTGGTCTTGTCCCCTTCACCCCCACACCGCTGGTGGTCAGGAAATCCCTCAAGGCCATCTCTTTGCATAACACAGAACACATTTCGCATCCTCCTGCTAATCCCCAGGAGACTCAGACCTATTGTTCATTCTCAGACGTGAAGCAACATTAATATACAAATAGAGTCTATGAAACTACATATGTGTGTACCACACATGTACCCATAGAGCGGCCAGGACCAAGACGGGGGAAACCAAGCCGGCTCGGTTCCTGACACCCCCCGCGACCTGAAAAGGATTAAGCGGAAGAAGATGGATGGATGAAGTTAAATTTACGTCAATAAATGTGCAGATATTTAAGAAAATTATGTGATGAAAAAATATTTGCAAATTATTGTGGGAAAACGTCCTAAGATTTTATAAGAAATATAGGAGAGCAAAAAAATAATAAAGTAAACTAAAAGTAAACTAATAAGGAAAAAGAAAAGCTGCAAATTTAGGGGAAAAGTTCCAAATGTCTAAGGAAAGTCCAATTTATGCTGATGAAGTTTACTGTGGGACTCAATTTAAAGTTTGCTACAAAGACAAAACAAATTTTTACTCAATTGTGTAAAAAGAAAACAATGCTTAAGGTAATTCAAAGTAAAAATAAATTGACCTTCCCTGCATTAACTTATTCTTTCCAAAACCTTTGCATGGATCCCATTGAGTTAAATAAGTGTGAAGGCAAAAATGTTGTTTAGTGATTATTGACATATTTACTAAACAGACAAAGGCCTTCCCTTGCACTAATCCAAAGACTGCTATGGTAGCACAGAAATCCTTAGCTGAAATAATATCAAGATTTGAAATAGCTAAAATGATTTACTCAGATAATGGAATACACTTCGTAAATCAAATCATATCACACTTAGGTACAGTGTTCAACATTTACCTAGGAAACAATTTAGCTTAACATCCACAATCTATAGGATGAGCATACGTAATGCACAAATAGGATTATTAAAGAAGGCTTAGGAAAACAGTGACAAAAAAGATAGGAAAATAATGAATGGCAAGCCCTACCCACTCTCAACATTAAAGCCGTTTAACATAGGTGATGAGGAAGGGTTTTTGGTTAATTACATGTAAAAAATGTTAACTGACAGAGATATTATCCATGCTGCCCTTCCCAGGAGGGACCATGTGATGAAGGAACCACGGGGGGTGCACCCATCTTTTGGCCAAACCCGGGGATCTGGTCATTAAAGAGGAAAACTGGACCAATACTCCCTGGCAAGGAAAACATAAAGGTTATCCTGGCAACACCAACAGCTGTGAAAGCCAAGGGACGTGACTCTTGGGTGCATTCAACGCTTTACCCCACTCGGAACCCTCAGCAAGAGACTGTTTAATACACACCGCAAAATCATTAAAAATCCTCAGCAAATGACTCTTGAACTGTTTCTCTATACAAGTGTTGGCTGACGGTGCCCTCTGGTGTCCAGTAACGACTTGTATAGTAAAGCAACTGTTTGTTTATCATGGAGGGGCAAAATGCAAGAGAGAGATGGTTGGCAACTGAAGGGTGTGGTTGGTATTGTTGCCTTTTCACCCTCATCATTCTCGTAGTAACACTTTTGTTTTGATTATTCTTAGTTGTTCCACTGCCTATACACCATAGGGCAGGACTCATTACACACACACCATGACTGGCTGGAAGCTCCAGGTCATCATGATCATGTTTATGCTGGCAATGTCCGATGGAGATATACTAATTACACAGCTAAATCAGCTAATCGCTCAAATTGTTATGTTTGTTCCTTAATGCCACTATCAGCTGGGAAAATTATCTGTTACTGCTAAAATAATGGAGCTGCCACAGGCTGTTTGTTTTTTTAAAGAGGCTATGTACCGAAAAAAACACAACAAGCATTATTTTAAATCACACCTGTCACAATACTTATCACTCCACGTATCGGAAACATGATGACACTCCTTATTCTGTGAAGGCGAGGTTAATTTCATCAGGAAGCTTCTCCTTTTGTCCAAAGGGAAGTGGTGATGTTACAGCTTACTACTCTTTAAGTGTGCAATGGTTCACAGTGCATCTTTCCTCTGTGCTGCTACCTGCTTGACCAACGAAGTGGGCAAGTGTTGTCTTGAAGATTCACATTGTCAATACACGAGGATGGTGATCATGTGGTCATTGGGCATACTCACACCTGCCCAGGAAATGGGCAGGGTTGTGTGCCCCTGTTTTGGCGACTGATCATATCCTCATTATGTTGGCAGGCCAGGTGGGTAGAGTTAAGAGAGATGCTTTCTTACCACAGGATGCTACCTTTTTACCACATGATGCCATTTGGGGCAATGATGTACCAGAGCAATTTCAGATGAAAAGCACAGAAGTAATGGTTCACATTCACTGTTTCCTTGGGTGGGAGTAGGCAAGAACACCTTATGGATTGAAGCACTTAATTAAAGGCTACAATCATTTGTGAATTTTTCCTTATCTGCTTGGTTGGGTGAAAGGGAAGAAATGACGGCTATGAGGCTTATGATGACCAAACATTGAATGGTTCTTGATCAATTAACTGCCACCCGTGGGGACGTGGGTATTATTGTCGGTGATTATTGTTGTATTTTTATCACTGATGCACAGAATTGATTGAGTTAGTTATTCTCTTCATGGAGATGTTTCATCATGAATTTGGCGAAGGAATGTGACTTTTGAAATGTTGTTTTATCTGTTTTGTTTTTTTTTTCTTCGTATCATTTTCACTGTTGTTTTCATCACATTACACTTATTGTTATCATATCATTAATCGCTACATTCTTATTTTACACAGTTTAATTGATTTTGATTATATTTACACTTATTACACATTCACTTTTTTTGCTACACATCTTATCATAAGTTTAAACTACCTCACAAAATTGCTGCTAATCTGCCAACACACATAACAACACATAAATCTTTACATATATGTTGTCATGGGCAGCGAGAGCGCGTCCCTCCTGTCCTGCCTCATCTTCACAAACTCATCACGGCACTTGAGGCAGAAGACACACCTGAACCCGCTCATCAGCCAGCATACTTAAGGAGACTATCTCCGTGCATTCAACGCTGGCTCTTCTGGGTATACTGCCTCTATAAAGACAAGCAAGTGAGCAAGTGTCGTTGTTGCTAGTTTAGACATGTTGTCTAACCTCGCTTTCTTCTCTCCTCAGGTTGCTGTCATCGTGCGGGTGTGTCTCCAGGACTGCACATGCTCTCCTGCCACATCTCCATTAATCTCTCTGCTTCCAACCTCCACCCGGTCAGGCACAATTCAGCTCATCCCCCCCACCCTACTGGTTCATCTATTCCTCGCTGCAGTCCTGCCGGTTCTTCCTTGGAACCCCAAGTAAGTGGAAATTTGGCTCATGCATTTCCCCTTACTCCATTCCTCCTCTGACAGCTCTCATCTTCTCTCCACAGGAGGATTCCTCTGACGAGTGGGTGTTTCCTTAGCTGTGCACTTATTTTCCCTATTTAATAAACTGTCAGACGTTCCCCTTTGTATGGTTACTTCTCCTGTGCCGTTGCATCGTGCACGTGAGCTGTCAGCTTAATTAATCATGACAGAATGAGCCAGCCAGGACGGTAGCCCAGCCGATGCTTCAGCACAAGAGCTGTCCGCTATGGATTGCCTATCGGCGACCGAGCACCAGCTCGCCATGCTGACGCAGCAAGTTGTGAACATGATGAGGCTTTGGACTAATATGCCTCCCCGGGCTCCTCTTCCTCAGCCTGCTCCGTACACCTCGGTGCGCCGTATTACCTCTGCTCCCACACTTGTCCCGTACACGGGGGAGGTGGGGAAATGTAAAGGGTTTCTTATTCAAGTCCACATATACTTGGAGCAGGTCGGGGATGAGTACCCAGGGGATGTGGCAAAAATTCATTTTTTTACACTGTTGCTCCAGGACCGAGCCCTTGATTGGGCATGGTCCATGATCAATAACCCCGAGGGGCATCAGTATACGTTTAACCAATTCGTAGACGCTTTCTCCTTTGTGTTTGGCCGTACAGAGAGTCAGGGCAATGTAATGAGCCGCCTGATGATGCTCTGCCAGGGCGCTCGGTCAGCAGCCGAGTACTCAGTGGAGTTCCGGGTTGTAGCGGCTGATTCGGAGTGGAATGAGTTTGCTTTGCACAGCGCATTCCTCCCAGAGTTAGATGCTCAACTCCATTATGATCTGGCGGTTCTCCCTGTCCCGGAGACTCTCGACGGTGTCATAGATCAGGCTGTAGGATTGGATAACCGGTACCGTGAGCACCCAAAGGAGTGTGAGTCCTCCTCTCGCTGAGCACGCTGAGCGTGTGCCCGCGGTGGTTACTCACACTGGCAGTGCCAGCCCTCCGCCCGAGCCGATGGAGTTCTCTCGGCACTTGACCAATGATGAGTGCCGGCGGAGGTGAAGGGTTGGCATGTGCGTGTACTGTGGTTGACTAAACCACAGTCTGGACGAATGCCGCCAGCGGCCAAAAAGATGCAACCCATCAGTAACCATGGGGGGTCTGGCGGGCGGGACTAAATCTACTCCCCCAGGTAATTTTTCAATTTTGGTCTTCATGCAATTGCCGGGGGTCGAGAGGAGGACTATGGCGCTGGTTGACTCGGGGTCTGAGGGGAATTTCACATTTGCTGAGTTCGTTAGGAAGGTGGATATTCCCACACGTAAACTGCCCCGTGATCAGAGGATCACTACCATATCTGGCCGGGAGGTCGTGGTAGTCACCCAAAGCATGGTGCCGATTTCCATCCTCCTTTCCGGGAACCACCAGGAGGAACTTTTATTTATGGTTCTTCCCATTTGGTCTTCCCCGGTGATTCTTGGTTACCCATGGCTCTAGAGGCACAACCCAATAATTAATTGGGACCAAAACACCATCTCCTCCTGGAGCCCATTCTGTATGGCTCACTGCATGCATTCAGCAGAGTGTTCTCCACCTCTGTCCATCTCCCTCTCCCCAGTCAAGCCACTGGACCTCAGCCTCGTTTCCCGGGCTTATCACGATTTGGGAGAGGTCTTTAGTAAGTCGAGAGCGTTGTCACTGCCGCCTCATCACTCCTATGACTGTGCTATAGACCTCATCCCGGGGGCGAGGCTGCCGTCCAGTCGGCTATATAGTATTTCTGGCCCAGAGAGGGAGGCAATGGAGAAGAACATAAAGGAATCGCTGAATGCTGGCCTAATTCGGCCATCTTTGGCTCCACTCAGAGCCGGATTCTTCTTCGTCGGAAAGAAGGATAGCTCGTTGCGCCTGTGCATCGACTACCTGGAACTCAATGCAATTACCATCAAAGACAAGTACCCTCTGCCTTTGATTAATTCAGCGTTCAAGCTCCTTCAGCCCTCACAAGTGTTTACCAAGCTAGACCTTTGGAATGCGTACCATCTGATCCGCATTCTCGAAGGAGATGAGTGGAAGATGGCATTTAAAACTCACCAGGGGCAATTCAAATATCTGGTGATGCCTCAAGTCGGTTCATTTTGTCTTCTTTTAATTATTTACCTTTTGCTCTTACTAAAGACAAAAATAGAAAGGAGATGTTTTTACCTTCTTTACATGTTTCGAATGTTCACTGCAGCCTTCGTCAGAAGTGTCAGCTGATTGCTGCGAGGTGTCATTTTATCTCCTAACTTTCGTAGGCGGGGCCAGCCCAGCAGACCTGTCAGATCCACCAAGCCGGCCCTGCTTTCCGCCGTTCGATGGTCTCTGGAGAATGTAATCCCAGGTTTGGGAAAGCATAAAGGTCCCTTCATCCCAGTTAATGCTATCTTTTCCCCACTTCCTGATTTCTATGGCCTCCTTGATCCAGCATTTGTGTCTGTTGTTCTCCAAGCCAATAATTTTCACATTGTCTCAGTCCATGATGTGATTATTTTTTTTGCAGTGATCTGATATAGCTGATTTTAATGTTTTTTGTTCTGCCTTTTCTTTTTGTGATCTTGTGAGCCGTCCTTGTGTTTCCTTCTCACATTCCCTCTGGTGTTCTTTTTTTCCTTGTGGTGAATGATCTTCCACTTTCTCCAATGTAGGTTTTGTTGCATGATCTGCATGATATTTCATATTTTACATTGCATTTTTTGTCTTGTTCTATTTTGTCCTTGGGGTGTCCTAATAACTGTCTTAATTTTTTTGTGTGGTTTTACTGCTGTGTTTATTTTGTATTTTTTCATGATCCTTTGAATTGGTTCTGTTAACCCTCGGATGTTTGGTATAGTTATGGTCTGGGATCTGGGATCTGTGGCATCTGGTGATGCCATTGGGGCTCACCAATGCCCCCGCCACCTTTCAACGGTTAATAAATGACGTCCTTCATGACATGCTGTATCAATTCGTCTTTGTCTACTTGGATGATATTTGAATTTTCTCCCGCTCGCCAGAGGAACATGAAGCCCATGTCAGAGCTATTCTGCAGTGGCTTCTGGAGAACCAGCTCTACGTTAAAAGGAACTCCAATTATATTGGCATGTTAGCTCTATATGCTTTAGTTTTATGTTAGTAACATAACTATAATATAATTTTTTTTAAATAATTCCCAGTTTTATATATTTTTAAAAAACTTTAATACGATGTAAATCGCCATTTTTGTTTACGTCGCAATGCATTCTGGGTAGTGACGTAGAATGGTTGCAGCCATTTTTTCTGTCTTATACAAGCCAAGAAGCGAAGCTACGAACTACTGCCATTTGTCAGTGAAAATGCCACATTGCGCGGCTTTTGTATGTAATTTACAATCAAAGGGAAATAAAGAGAGCGGGGTAAGCCTCCATAGCTTTCCTAAAGAGGGAAAGTTGAAGAAAAAGTGGGGGCGGCAGCGGCTCAGGAGGTACAGCAGGTCGTCTAATAACCCGATGGTTGGCGGTTCGAATCACGGTCTCCCCAGATATCCTGCCGTTGTGTCCCTGGGCAAAACACTTCACCCACATTGCCTCCAGTGCCCATAACACTGGGTATGAATGTGTAAAAATGTTTAAATGCTCGGTGGTGGCCGGAGAGGCCATTGGCGCAGATTGGCAGCCACATTTCCGTCACTCTGAGTGTCAGTGATCACGCACTATAGTGCACGCTTGATAAAGCTGACATATATATTAATCACGCTATGATAAAGCACGATATCGCTCAAAGCGCGCATGAGACATGTCTGTGATCACGCGCTATAGCGCACGCCTGATAAAGCTGACATATGTATTAATCACATCAAACCGGACGCGCTATCGCGCCAGTTTGATTCCAGGGAGGGAGCGCCCCCTTCCCCCCCGAAACTATCATACCGCCTTCTCGCGTCCTTGGAGCCCTTACTTGGGATATCGAGTGGAGCGTCCACCAGGCCCAGTCCCAGGAGCCTGTGCCAGTAGGGTGCCCCCGGAACCGTCTGTACGTCCTGGCCGCCCTCCAAAGCGATCGCATCCAGTGGGGTCACACCAGTCGTTCTGCCTGTCACCCAGGGATCACCCGGACCATTGACTTCATCCGATGGGTGTTCTGATGGCCCACACTACGGCGGGACATCCGGGAGTATGTCAGAGCCTTTCAGACCTGCGTCCAGGGAAAATTTGACTCCTCCACTCCATCCTTTCCCCATCCCTGGTCGTCTGTGGTCCCACATTGCCGTAGATTTTGTGACCGGACTTCCCTCCTCTCACGGCAAGATGGTCATCCTCACGAGTGTGGATCGCTTCTCCAAGGCTGTTCTTCTGGTGGCCCTCCCGAAGCTCCCCTCGGCCTTGGAGACGGCGGTCCTCCTCACAGACCATGTCATCCGCATCCACGGTATCCCTGTGGACACTGAGTCTGACTGGGGTCCTCAATTTACTTCCCAGGTCTGGAAGGCCTTTTGCCGGACTCTGTGAATGATGGTGAGCCTTTCATCTGGTAATCATCCTCAGAGCAACGGGCAGGCAGAGCATGCCAACCAGGCCCTGGAGGCTGTCTTGCAGTGTGTAGCACTCAATAACCCTTCATCATGGAGCACACACCTCACCTGGGTGGAGTATTCTCTAAACTTAGCCATCTCCTCCCCAACGTGACTCACCCCGTTCGAGGTGTTGCTGGGTTACATGCCTCCGCTTCTTCCTATGGCTGAGAGGGAGGTCGCAATTCCATCCATGGGGGTCCATGCTCGTCACTGCCAGCGCATCTGGAGGTCTACTCTGGCTGCCCTCACCCCCTCCATGGAACACACCCAGGCTGCGGCAGACAGGAAGCGGGTTCCTGCCCCCAAGTATGTCGTCGGGCAGCAGGTCTGGCTGGCAGCCAGCCAGATCCCTCTTAAAGTAAAGTCAAAGAAACTGCCCCCCCCCCCCGAGTCCTTACACCATCTCACGGGTGATTAATGATGCGTTGGTTCAGCTCAAGTTGCCGCCAACCCTATGGGTGAACCCAACATTTCACGTCGCTCACTTCAAGCCCCTCTTGGCCAGTCCACCCTGAACCACAACCCCCCCCCCCCCCCGAAGCCGCCTCCTCCTCCCTGGATCATCGACGGCCACCCTGCCTACACTGTACGCTGTGTGCTGGATGTTTGCCGTTGGGGCCGGGGCCTTCAGTACTTAGTGGATTGGGAGAGCTATGGCCTGGAGGAACGGTCCTGGGTTCCCACTTTGCGGGTCTTGGACAAGGAAATGCTCTGGGCCTACGACCATCAGGAGGTGCTCCTAGAAGGGAGGGCCCTGTCATGGGCAGTGAGAGTGCACCCCTCCCATCCTGCCTCATTTTCACCAACTCAACACGGCACCTGAGGCAGAAAACGCACCTGTGCCCGCTCATCAGCCGGCGTACTTAAGGAGGGTCCCTCTGTGCATTCAACGCTGGCTCTTTTGGGTATACTGCCCCTGCAAAGAAAAGCAAGTGTCGTTGTTGCTAGTTTAGACACATCGTCTTACCTCGCTTTCTTCTCTCCTCAGGTTGCTGCCATCGAGCGGGTGTGTCTCCAGGACTGCGCGAGCTCTCCTGTCACATCTCCATTAATCCCTCAGCTTCCAACCTCCACCCGGTCAGGCACAATTAGCTCACCCCCCCATCCTACTGGTTCTTCTATTCCCCACTAGAGTCCTACCAGTTCTTCCTCAGAACCCCAAGTAAGTGGAAATTTGGCTCGCCCATTTCACCTTACTCCGCTCCTCCTCTGACAGCTCTCATCTTCTCTCCACAGGAGGATTCCTCTGGTGAGTGGCTGTTTCCATAGCTGTGCACTTATTTTCCCTAGTTAAACTATCAAATGTTCTCCTTTGTGTGGTTACTTCTCCTGTGCTGTTGCATCGTGCTCATGAGCTGTCAGCTTAATTAATAATGACATACATATCCTTTTATTATTATCCATTATTATTCAATTTACTTTTCTTTATTATGACTTTGCTTGATTGTTTCTCTTGTTTTTTCTTTAAATTGTGATGCTTTATTAAGCATCAAGGGGAGAATGATTCCATACTATTCTATATTCCATCCATCCATCCATCCATCTTCTACCACTTTTCCGGAGGTCCGGGTCACGGAGGCAGCAGTTCAGGCAGAGAAGCCCAGACTTCCCTCTCCCCAGCCACCTGCTCCAGCTCTTCAGAGAGGATACCAAGGCGTTCCCAGACCAGCTGGGAGACATAGTCTCTCCACCGAGTCCTGGGTCTGCCCCGGGATCTCCTCCCAGTGGGACGTGCCTGAAACACCTCAAGTGGGAGGCGTCCTATTCTATATCATTCTTTTATATTTCCAGTTCTGATAATACTTGTGATTCATGTATGGCCTTGAGTATCCCCAGTCTCTGAGTGAGTGTGACTAGTTCAGATATTGGTGATGATGCAGCTGTTCTAACTGATACCTTCTCATTTTTGAATTCATCATGTCTAGTTCCGTGTGACTGAGAGTGTGTTTATCTCCCTGGTTCCTGGGAGTAAGACAAGGACTGTGTGCCCTGTCTGAACAGAGATAAGGACTGTGCGCCCTGTCTGGACAGATGTACTCAAGGACAATTTCTCCATCTCCCTTTGGGTAACAGCTCTATAGAACTTTGAGCAATGGTGAGCAATGGAAAACTGATTCAGAAGTGTGTGTATGTGGACTCGGGGCTACTGCATGTATTGTTTCTCCCTCTGGCCAGAGGAATAAATCTTCTCCTATCTCAAGATCCTGCCTGATTTTTGACTCAGAATTATCCATCCATCCATCTTCTTCCGCTTAATCCTTTTCGGGTTGTGGGGGGGCTGGAGCCTATCCCAGCATCTTTGGCGAGAGGCAGGGTACACCCTGGACAGATTGCCAGTCCATTGCAGGGCCAACACAGAGAGACAGACAACCATTCACTCTCACAGTCATACCTAAGGACAATTTAGAATCCACAGTTCGATGCCATTTAACCTAACTTGCATGTTTTTGGCATGTGGGAGGAAACCGGACTCAGAATTATTTTAATCAAAAATAATCCAACATAAAGCTATGAGGAAAATGTCACAAAGCTACGAGGAAAACGTCACAAAGTTATGAGGAAAACAGGCACGGAGAAAGAAAGTGAAGTATGTGGCATTAATGCACCTGTAAGCTGGTTGCCAACTGCTAATCAAATCTAAAAGAAGAAGAAGAAGAAGCTCATGTTCATTCTTAAACACTACAATACTTACGTTTATTTTAGGAAGAACTGAAATCTGTACTTGTGGAATAAATGATTTTCTTCCTAGCTTTCAGGCATCGTAGATGATCTTAGATCAGTGTTTTTCAACCAGGATGCCCTGGTGCATTCAGGTTCCCATAGAACCCATGCTGTCATGTACGGGGCTGTTGTTTCCTGTCCCGTTTCATGACCAGTGGCTTCAGCCTCTGATTGTTATCATTTCCAGCTGGCAGATTATTGGATCCTCTGCCAGTCTTCAGCCACAGCCCTCCTCTCACCTCTAAGTCTGCCAGGCACCTATCAGTTGATTACCATCATCTGGGTTTCCACACACACATACATGCATTCACAGGCACATGCACACATTCTCTCTCATTTCCACACATACACACACACTACACACACATGCACACTCATTCACTCACTCTGATGCTGCGCACCTGTTTCCACTTGCCACTTGTTAGC
This sequence comes from Pholidichthys leucotaenia, assembly GCA_020510985.1. NCBI lineage: Eukaryota > Metazoa > Chordata > Actinopteri > Cichliformes > Pholidichthyidae > Pholidichthys > Pholidichthys leucotaenia. The sequence continues at coordinate 190,934,199 of CM035843.1, read as the reverse complement.
CTCCGGGGGTATTTCTGGGCGACAGTGGAAATGCTCAGTGCATCGCATGAGTCATCTTGGGATGTCAGGCTCACTCATGAGTGGTTCTCCTCCGTTTTGGACTTTAAGTGTTGTTCCAGAGCCGTTCCGCTCCAACATTTATGTAAGTCTTCTTCTATATTATTTTCAGCCCTTCCTTTCTACGGCCCAGTTTTGCCCTGGGAGCACATGGGGCTTGCCCTCTGAGTTTGTAGCTGGTCATCACCTCAATATTTCTTATTTTTGGACAGTTTCTTGGACACTGTATGTAGTTCCCGTTTGTTAATAAGCACATTTACTTTACTGCACTTTGGGGTCACATCTTTTCATTTGTGTATGTGCGCATTTATACACACACATGACACCATGCACAATGACGGCAAATTATTTGCAACTTTTTGGACCAATTAACAAGTGAAATTAGATAATTTCCCCACAGAAACCTGAATGCACCCAGGCACCCTGGTTGAAAAACACTGTCTTAGATGATCACCTAATCAGTACCTCTAAGTAGACTGAGGTGTCCTTCTTTTGGAATTCAACAGATTCTCAAATTGAATGGGTGACAATTTAGGAAAGATTTTGCAGTGGTCTCTTATTTTTTTTTTTTCCTCAGAGCTGCAGAGGAGCAGATAAACTGATGAAATTATGGAATATGCATATGTCCCTATGCAGGACATACTGAATGCACTGAGGAGCTCATTTAGCAGCAGACTACATCATCCCAGGTGCACAACCAAGAGGTTTCGCAGGTCCTTCCTACCAACGGCAGTCAGACTGTACAACCTAAGCAGGGCTGCTCGCAGAGATAGCAAAAAGACGTAACAAACTAATAGTTTTTTTTTTAATGCAAAAGATGCAATAGACTTACACAATGGTCCCCTCCGGCATACAACTAGGAAAATACCAGTCGCTATGGAGAGTGAGAATATGTATGGGCACATAATCATACCATGTAGGATAACTAAGTAGACGGTTGTGCTGTTTCATCCCATCTAGCTACAATGCTCCGCACTGGGTGTGTTTATGTTTATATATCTATATATTTATTCCATCTAGCTACAATGCTCCGCACTGTGTTTATATATCTACATATTATTCCATCTAGCTACATTGCTCCGCACTGTGTGTTTACATATTCATATATTTATTCCATCCAGCTACAATGCTCTGCACTGTGAGTCTGTGTGTGTGTATATATATATTTTATAGTAATATGTACATATGTATATTAGCTGCTCTTGCTTGCTTGTTTTTTTTTTCTTGCCTTCTGATTGTTGCTCTGAGTGTTGCTATCCCTGTGCTGTTGCAATCCTGGAATTTCCCCATTGTGGGACTAATAAAGGCTTATCTTATCTTATCTTATCTTAATAATGCCTCATCAAACTTTCATATTTTTTAACACATTCTGTGAGCTCAGGTTTTGTTTTACAGATCTTATTGACATTAACAATTTAATTTGAAAGACATTATAGATTAAACTGCAAATCCAAAAAGTTTTGACAGTATTTGTCATACACAAAAAATTGGCTCTTTCCCACACTGTTCATGCTTGTTAAGCTTTTGGAAGCAAAGTGGTACTGAGTACTCAGCTTCATGCTGTCTTGAACTTGATGATATAGATTTAAATGTCCAAAACAACGTCAGATTTGTGACAACTGCAAGAGACAAGATCCATACAAGTGCAAATGTACCTGTTGTTCTTGTGTCAAAATCGTTGATCCTCTTGAGAATCCGACGTCTCTTTTCTGGAGGTCTGTTGTAGCCCAACCACAGAGTTGGGTGCGGGTTTGTCTCCATTGGCTTTTTGTCAATAAAATGAAAGGAGCAGACATACAGAGTTTTCGGTGGCCTCTTCAAGTTAAGGTTTTTCAGCCCCAGCCTTCTGTGCTCCTCATCAACGGGAAGACGATGGAAACTGTACCACCAATTACACACACAATCCTTTTTTGTCTTCAGTGTGCGCTTTACATTGTTGTTGTAGCCACAAATTTAGCTTAGCTCGGTTGTGAGGACATCCACGTACAGCACAAGTACCAGAGTTGTACGAAAATTCACTGCCAGTTGATTACAAAACACATATGTGGGCTCCATATTCAATCAGTTGGGAAAATAGCAAAAATGCTATGCAAATCCGCTCGCTAATTCACCACTCCTGACTGCTTTAACACTACTTCAGCTGTAACCGGAAGCTCCGCCCATAATTGTCTCTACCGCGGTACCCCCAGGAATAAAGTGAATAGAAGTTCAAATAGCTTTTTTCTGAAAATCCAATATTTCCTATGTTTTATACTGTACGAAGTTCATGGGTTTTTTTTGTCAAAAGCTGATCAATGCTGGGACCCTGTTTATACAAAACCAGATAACTCCACACACGGCAAATCAGAGCTTAGTATTTGGGTCACGTCACTCAGTGGTGCAGTGAGGATTAGCCAATCATGTGTCTAGAGGCGAGACAAGACAATAATGTGTCTATCTGCTGCGGTAGCATTCTGCAGAGACCCTTGGGTCAGCTCACTTTGCATGATTTCCCTGCCAGATTTTTATTATTATTATTTTTTTTTTTTTTTTAGAATTTTGCTGAATTTTATGTCAACTATGGATAATTTTGATGAAGCAGATGAACCAGTAATGCATTCACCACACAAACTAGTATGGTTTTCGGGACATGTCTGTTTTTGCAAAAGTATGTGCTGTCAACTTATCTGTTTTTGTACTCATAAATTGCCAAAAAAATAACAATTAGTTCATGTTCAGTTTTTTGCTTTATTATGTCTGAGATACTCATATTTCAAGTGACCATGTTTTAGAAGCTGAATTGGAAATACTAACACATATAAACCAACAGATAAAAAGTTGTTTTTTCTCATTATTAAAATAATTGGACTTATCTGTTTTTGCAAACAAACTCTTCATATGTAGTTTCAACTTGGCTCATAGTTTAACTAACACCAACATTTCTCATCTTATTGTTTTTGCATGATTTGTACTGTTTGTTGCATGTTTTAAATGTTAAATTTCTTAATCAGATGTTTGTTTGTGACAATAGCCTATAACAAAAGGATGTTCTAATAAGCTTTCATATTAATACCAATATTTCTATTAGTTTTCTTTTATATGTCTTGTAATTTTATATTCATTTGTTTTTACTTTGAGTGTGACTTGTAACATCTGTCCAGTGACTACAGATGAAAAAAAGCCTTTTGGCTAATTCTGGCACATTTACAAAACTGTTCATTAATGTGCACCATCCCTGCTAAATAAACAAATAAAATAAATAAAATAGAAGGAGTTGCACTTTGTCTTTGTGGATCTAGAGAAAGCATATGATAGGGTGCTAAGACAGGACGTATGGTACTGTATGAGAAAGTCAGGAGTGGCAGAAAAGTATATGAGGGTGATGCAGGACATGTATGAGGACAGAGAAGATGGTGGAAAAGTGTGCTATAGGAGTGAAAGATGGGCTTAAGGTGAGGTTGGAGTTGCATCAGGAATTGGATCCGAGCCCCTTCGTGTTTGCCATGGTAATGAAATGGCTGACAGATGAGGTCAGGCAGGAGTCTTCATGGTCCATGATGTTTGCAAATGACATTGTGATCTTTAGTGAGAGTAGGGAGCAGGTGGAAGAGAACCTGGAGAGGTGTAGATATGCTCTGGAGAGAAGAGGAATGAAAGTCAGTAGAAACAAGACAGAATCACATCATCACATTACATCAAAGCAGTCTGTCGGGGGCGACAATGACTGTTTCATTTAGGTCTGATCAGATTCCTTCATGCAGCTCTGTCCTTCGCCTTCCACTGCCAGGAACTCCTGATCTTGTTTACCTGGGCGACGTCCATGCCGGTATGAGTTGCTGTCTGACTGACCATTTCATGAAACTGCTTGCAAAGTATTTGAGTACCACTAGCTTTTGCTAGACTAGCGGCACATTCTTGGCAGATAGATGTATTATCAGTAGCAAGGACAGGCCAAGACGAATTGACTCCAGTATCTGTTGCAGTGACTGACCAGATAGGTTTGTTTATCTCTGCTCTTTGTGTAGTGCATGTCACGATGCACCAACTGGCAAAAGTCCACCACAGACCTTGCGACAGATGTGCTTATCTGCCAGGATGTCCAGTCTCACCCCATGTAACTGGGAGTGGTCCACCACAAATCTGTGACAGATACTGGTTTTAGTTCTGCCAGGATGCCCAGTTTCACCCTCCGTGCCCTCGGAAGGGTGGGGTTGCCAGCTGAGTCGTCGATGGCCCGACCCATGAGACAGGTAGTACCAGTTTTCATGGTTATCTGGTAGCAAGCAAACCAGTGCCTGACCTGACATGAATTAAGACAGAATACCTGAGTATAAATGAAAGGGAGGCAGGTGCAATGGTGAAAATGGAAGGAGTAGAGGTTGTGAAAGTAGATGAGTTTAAATAGTTGAGGTCAAGCATCCAAAGCAATGGAAAATGAAGAAGAGAGTGCAGACAGGGTGGAGTGGGTGGAGGGGAGTGTCAGGGGTGATTTGTGACAGAAGCGTAGCAGCAAGAGTGAAAGGAAAGATTTACAAGATGACAGTGAGACCTACTATGATGAGTGGTTTGAAGATTGTGGTGCTGACAAAAAGACAGGAAATGGAGCTGCAGGTGGCAGAGTGGAGGATGCTAAGATTTTCATTGGGAGTGACTAGGAGGGACAAGATTAGAAATGTGTATATCAGAGGGACAGCTCAGGTTGAGTGTTTGAAGATAAAGCTCTGAAGGACTGTTTTGAATCCACTATGTCAGAGCAGCTCTTGGATCCACATGGTGAGGACATTGATGGTCTCACACGCCATCACACATTACATCAACTTCTGTGTAGAGAACACCATACCCACCAATAAGGGCGTAACTTTGTTTCAAACACTGGGGGGGGGGGGGGGGGGTGTTGAGATATCTGCCGATATAACTGTCATGATCCTGAGTACGGTTGGGTACCGTGCTCAGCCTCAAAGTTGTTTTATGTCATATTTTGTATTTCTCTATCTGTTTATTTTATATTTATTATGGTTATCTTAGTTTGGGGGTTTAATGAACTTCTGTGTGTTTTTTCTGGGGGGCTATTTGTCTGTGATTAGTTTTGAGTTATTATTTCCACTCTGGGCTTTTATTTTGACAGTGTTTGTTTACGTCCTGTTGTCAAACTTTGTTTCGCGTGTTGCACACCTGTCACAGATTGTGTTTAATTATTTCCTCAATCTTGTGACCCACACCTGTCATTCTTGGTTCATTTTCCATTTACCTATTTAAGGATACGGCAACGTTTCCCGTTGCTGTGTCCTACTGTTAGCTTCCTCAGAGGAACCTGTCATACTCTGAGTGAATGTGTTTTTTCCCACAGAGGTGAACAGGTGCGCTCTGTCCAGATATTAATTCTTTTTCCCGTTTCCCCAGACGTGAGCCCCATTGCTTTTCAGGTGTGACTCTGTCTGTTTTTTTGTCTCTTTTTTCCCGGCGTGTCCGAGTGCCTCAGCCTGGGTCTGTTCTCTTTTCCCACCGGTCGTGAGCTCCGTTCTTCTCCTAGTCAAGATCACTGTGATGAATACAGAGAGCAGCAGTCTTAAATAAGGCATAATACAGTAGAACACAGATGTGGATATCAGAGCGGGCAGGAGAAATCAATGATTAATATACTGGACCAGCTGGAAGCAATGAGAAGGGAGAGATCAGAGCTGACAGCTGAAAGGACACTGCCCACATGGAGCAAACCCTTGAAGCGCCAGTGACAGGTGTCAGCCCAGAGGGAGAACACAACAGTAAAGGATTTAAAGAATAAAATATCAACAAGAACAGACTGAGAAACAAATACAAGTTAATAAAAAATAAGAGCGCAACAAAACTATGACATAAACAGGAAAATAGAAAACGGTACAAGGAGTACATAAACTGAAAGGCACAGAATACAACAAATATATAGAGAACAAGCCTTGAGACTGAGCATGGCCGAAACCTCCAATGCTCAGATCATGACAGAGCCCCCGCCCCCCAAGGAGTGGATACCAGATAGCCCAGGGAAACATCAAAAGAAAAAGGATCCCCCCTCCATCCCCCCTTGTAAGAGCATAACTATAACCCACTCTGGGTGGGTGGTGGAGGCAACAGGCTAGGAGGGAGCAAAACAAAACCGCGCTCAGGACCCACACCAGGCAAAACCCGAACCACCTAAGCCCCCTGAACTGAAGAGCTGGACAGTTCAGGCAGGCAGCCAAAGTCCCAGGCCTGGCAGATAGCATGAAAAGAGAGGGGTGGCCTACCAGAGAACGTGGGCCACCCAACCCCACGGTACAGTCTGTCGGGTGGTCTGCCAGAGTTTTTTAATCATCTAATTTATTTATTTATTTAGCGAATGCAAAGTCCTTAAGCCAAGCAGTTGCCTCCTGGTTTGCTGTATGGAGGGTGTGTAATCCTCCTTCCAGTCTTTGGAGCGGGCAAGCCTCTATGATGTGTTCCATAGTTTGCTCCTCTCCACATGCGCACAGTGGGCTAGGGCTACTGCCCCATCTGTGAAGGCTGGCCAAGCAGGGGCCATGTCCAGTCCTGAAGCGATTGAGTGTAGACCACTGTCTCCTTGGGAGGTTGGTGCCCGGGACCTGTTGGTTGGGGTTTATCACCAGCTGTTTGTTTGGGACCTCCTTGGTTTCCCATTCCTCTTGCCAAGCTGTCTGGATGGTAAAGTCAGCTGGGGGAGGGTTTTTCCAAATCGGCCGTCTGGATGAAAGTCGGGCAGTGGGTGGGGTGTAGATATCTGCATGGATTGGTAAGTGAGGAAAATCTTTAACTTTTTGGAGCATCCTTTGAGTTAATGCTGCTCGCCGGATGTGTGGAGGGGCTATGTTTGACAGTACAGAGAGCCAGGGGAGTGGTGTTGAGCGGATTGTTCCAGTTATAGTTCTCATGGTTGAGTTGAGCTGGGTGTCTACATGGTGTGTGTAAGATGACCTGGACCAGACAGGGGCACAATATTCTGCTACAGAGTATGAAAGGGCCAGTGCTGAGGTGCGCAGGGTGGAGACTGCCGCCCCCCATTTTGCACCAGCGAGCTTGCAGAGCAGGTTGTTTCGTACTTTCACCTTAGCAGCCGTCCCCTTTAAATGTTCCTTGAAGGATAAGGTCCTATCAAGGGTCACTCCAAGATAAGTTGGATTTGGGGCATGCTTAAGCTTGAGTCCGCTCAGGTGGATGTTTAGTTCTCTGGCAGCTTTTGCATTGTGGAGATGAAATACACTGGAGACGGTTTTTGCTGGGCTTGGTTTTAGGCGCCAGATTTTGCAGAACTGGTCCAGTTTAGCAAGATCTTCCGTGAGCACCCGTTCCAGTGGTTCAAAGTCTGGTGCTTGGAATGCCAAACAGATGTCGTCTGCATAGATGAATTTGCGGGATTTTGTAGTAGGCAGGTCGTTTATGTAGAGGTTGAACAGAGTTGGAGCTAGAACTGAGCCTTGTGGGAGTCCGTTTTTCTGCATTCTCCATGCACTTGTGTTCTGACTGAGGTGGACTCTGAACCTTCGGTTGGTCAGCAGGGTTTTTATAATTGCTGTTGCCCAAGCAGGGATCGCCTCTATAAGTTTCAGGAGGAGGCCTTTGTGCCAGACCGTATCATAGGCGGCTGTAAGATCGAGAAACACAGCCCCTGTCTTCAGTCTGCTCTCGAAGCCATTTTCAATGAAGGTGGTTAGGGCCAGTACTTGTTCTCCTGTACTGCGGTCCTTGCGGAAACCTGCTTGATCCACACTTAGAATATCCTCTATTTCTGGGGAAATGCGTTGCAGTATTAGGCGCTCCATGATTTTGTAAGGAACGCTGAGTAGGGAGATTGGGCGGTAGCTTGCTGGTAGTTTGTGGTCTTTGCCAGGTTTTGGGATGGCAATGACCTTTGCTGTCCGCCATTTCTTTGGGATCGAGTTCGTTTGTGTGATCCTTGTGTAGAATTGTGTCAACCAGGTTAGGGCTCGGGGGCCAAGATTCTTCATGAATTCTGGGAAGATGTTATCGTATCCTGCTGCCTTTCCACATTTCAGGCCCTGTAGGACTTTCTCCAGTTCAGCAGCCTCGAAGGGTCAATCAATCATCTAATTGGCCGAGGCACTGTGTGGTGCCTGGGGTAACGCAAGGCCCCGAGTGGTAAAGAGAGGTAAAAAAAAATTGTCAGTAACATAGTTCAGATTTCCAAGGCTACAAGAGTTAATGGCTTACTGTCAATTAGAAAGATGTAGAATATGATCCAAAGTTTCAGATGGGAATAAATTTATGCATCTAATTTGCATAATGTTGCGGCAGCTATATAAATTATATAACTCGGTCAAAAGTCGACTTTGGACACATTTACGCAAACAATGGTTCGGGGTTTTTTTTACGCTGATTTGTCTACAGGGGTATGTTTTTATCTAATCTTCACAATATATGAACCACACAATCAATAAAATGTCAAAAAAACATATTTCTCTTTTAGCTGTTGCCGGGGAGGTGGGGGGGTTGCCTGCCCACGTGACCGGTCCATTTTTGTTCATCATAAGATAAGATAAGATAAGATAAGATAAGCCTTTATTAGTCCCACAACGGGGAAATTCCAGGATTGCAACAGCACAGGGATAGCAACACTCAGAGCAACAATCAGAAGGCAAGAAAAAAAACAAGCAAGCAAGAGCAGCTAATATACATATGTACATATTACTATAAAATATATATATACACACACACACACACAGACACACAGTGCAGAGCATTGTAGCTGGATGGAATAAATATATGAATATATGAACACACAGTGCAGAGCATTGTAGCTAGATGGAATGAATATGTAAATATATAAACACCCACAGTACGGAGCATTGCAGCTAGGTGGAATAAATATGCAAGTATATAAACACACACAGTGCGGAGCAATGTAGCTAGATGGAATAATATGTAGATATATAAAAACACAGTGCGGAGCATTGTAGCTAGATGGAATAAATATATAGATATATAAATATAAACACACCCAGTGCTGAGCATTGTAGCTAGATGGAATAAATATGTAAATATATAAACACACACAGTGCAGAGCATTGTTGCTAGGTGGGATGAAACAGCATAACCGTCTATTTAGTTATCCTACATGGTATGATTATGTGCCCATACATATTCTCACCCTCCATAGCGACCGGTATGTTCCTAGTTGTATGCCGGAGAGGACCATTGTGTAAGTCTATTGCATCTTTTGCATCTTTTGCATTCAAAAAAACTATTAGTTTGTTACGTCTTTTTGCTATCTCTGCGAGCAGCCCTGCTTAGGTTGTACAGTCTGACAGCCGTTGGTAGGAAGGACCTACGAAACCTCTCGGTTGTGCACCTGGGATGATGTAGTCTGCTGCTAAATGAGCTCCTCAGTGCATCCAGTATGTCCTGCATAGGGTGGAACTCGGACTCCAGCAGAGATGACAGTTTAGCCACCGTCCTTCTCTCTCCTATCTCCTCCATCGGATCAAGGCGCTGCCCCAGGACAGAGCTAGCTTTCTTAATCAGTTTGTTCAGTCTCTTCCTATCGGCTGCAGTAATGCCACTGCCCCAGCAGACCACTCCAAAAGTGATGGCTGATGTCACCACCATCATGATCAATGTATTGCGTTTGCTCAGCCATTTACACCGTGTACCACATCTACAAACTCTTATGATTACCCCACTTGAAGTTTGTTTGTATTATGCAGCTATTTTTTTCTGTTTGGTGCATTGTTCCTGTGGGAATCCATGCTGCTCGTGGGCACTGCCATCTTGGTAATGGGAGCTCAGTTTTTCGTCCACCGTGATCGATGTACAGCATTACGTTTGCTCATCCATTAATACCGTATACAACATCTACAAACTCTTATGATTATTCCACATGAATTTTGTTTATATTATGCGGCTATTTTCCACGTTTCATGCAGTTTCAGTCATCATCACTGCTGCCATGACCGATCACAGCAGCATCCACATTGATGTGTGTGAGCTCAAAGCGGAAAAAGGAAGACGAAAAATGAGGATTTCTTCTTCTTTGCTATATTCCATGTAAGCCATGATTCCTTCGGCGTGTGTCTGCCACCTTCTAAACTGTCAGATCAATACAGATTAGTACAAATTCTCAGTATAGCCAGGGGGACGTCACTAAGTTGACACTTGCAGTTGCTGCGCTGTGCCACTGGGGGCTTGCAACCTGTCCATGAAATGTGAACAGTTAAAGGGTTAACCACTGTTTTATGAAAATATTTAGACAGGTTCGTGAGAAGTCGGCACATAGAAAAGAATGTACACTGAGACAAAGTATTCACACTGAGACACGGCTGCTAGAATAAAACTGTATCTCTTTATTCCCCACAGACCATATCTCCATACACAAAAGAGAAATCATTGCATGTCACACATTTCCTTCACACACAAGGATCAATGCATTTTATGTCATTTCACAAGCTCTTACCGTTTGATACAGGTGACCGGGAGCCCACGGTCCGCAAGAAAGAGCGTGATTTCTCTTAGCCGGACGTTCTGCGCAAAAAACTCACGGCAGACTCAACGTATTGAGGGAAGACCCCTGTTTTTAAAGGAAGGCTAGGTACAGAACAGAGTGGCCATCTCTGCTCCGAGCAAGCCCCCCTCCCATCATAGAATTGCGTGGGGAACAGGAAGGGCCAATTTCTGTTCCCAGGCAATTCCCAAAACATACAGGAACACCTGCTACATTTCTCCCAATACACATATAAGGAATAAAGGTCACGCCTTCGTTTCATAAGCATGCAACAGTGATTTAAGGAGTGAGAAACTTGCTGTGCTAAGGAAAACTTGCTGTGTCTAAGAACAGGTCATACTGTCCAGGTCATGGTGTGCCTTAAGATAAAGAGAACTGGATTCATGGGAAGAGAACTGGATTGTTAAAACATATTAAAAACAACTGAGAAACAAATCAGGGCACACATTAAAAACACATTTATATTACATTCCACCCTTTGACCTTATTTGTGATCAGTTGTTAAGTTGGTGAAGATAATTGCTTTCTTCCCCAACTAAGTGCCTTCTTCCCCAACTGAAAAACAAATCAGGGCACACATTAAAAATATTTATATCACATTTTCCACCCTTTGACCTTATTTGTTCTATCAGTTGGTGAAGAACATTGGGTAATTACTTTCTTCTTGGGGAATACTTTCATCCTCGTAAGGTATTCCAATATCATTGTGGTGATTTAATTCCACCCAATTAATGTCCCAAATGCATGTTACAACATGCCATAATAACTCATTTCTTGTGGTAAAATGTCTGGTGTACCAATTCCATTCATTACTCGGACCTACAGCATAACTATAACATATCCAGTGACCAGGGGGTTCAGCACTCACCTCTACTTTGCAAGATGTGGTACCATATCCTCCATCTCGAAAGATAACTTTTATTTTCATTTTGCCAGAGAATTATATATTCTTCTACTTAAAACCTGTTTTACTCTTCTAATATAGCAGAAAGCACTGAAATTGCATAGTGTTAAGACACATAGAACAGCAACTAATATAGCTAGGGGAGGCACCAGTGTTGTGCGAGCAGTGACTGACATGCCTGAGAATATATCCCACCAGTGATGAGCAGAAGCTTGCTCTATCTGATGAGCTGCATGCAATACCTTTCCTTGGGCCACCACAGTGGATATCACTGCAGCACGCACATTAGACATATGATCACCAATGAGCTGTTGTATCTCCGTGGATCCATTCAGTGCGCCTCTGAATCGATCCAGGGACACCTGCCATGGAACTTCCAGCACCCGCCATTGCAGGGCGGTCAGGTGGGCCTCACTAGAGAAGTTGGTAAGACGATATGTCCGATTATGCCATTGCCACATGTGAACACCATGCAGACACCCAGTGAAAGGTACCCTAGGCAACATTGGATGGGAGTTTAAAGTGGCTACACATAGAGTATGGGGCCCTATTTGCCACATCATGTCACAAGGTTTTTCTATTCTCCATTCACATAGTGCCTCTGTCATGGTTAAGCATGGTTCAGTATATATTGCTCGACTTAGGCATGCATATCCTTGGTCAGTCAAATCACATTCTGATAAATCATAGGTGTTATTCTGCCCTGGAGCAAACCATTTCCCCTTTAATTGAATAAACCAAAATGCTGTAGCGGTAATTACTGGTAACACATGATATTTGCACACATCAACAGCTTCTGTAACATTTAATTGAGTCCATTGCCCGCTACACATCGTGCTATTGCAGATGTTTTTTTCAGGATGCGGAATTAACCACCATTCTTCAGTGATGTTCCACACGTCTCGCCATTGTCGAGCGTGATTGGTAGTGACAATGCGAGTAAAACGTTCCAACTGCATGCGGATATCCAAAACTTGAATGTTGCACACAGTCCAATTGAAAGCGCGAGTGATGTTTGTCATCAATTCACTCGTAGCATTCCACATGGTCAAATCCCAAGTCAAACGTTTTTGAAACAGATTGGCGGCCTCCATTTGAGGCCCCACCACCGTAGGCATCCAAAATCCAACTTGTTGAATGCCTAAAGACGTTTGATGTCCAGTATCTGCCAACATTGATCTGGTTACCTCGTTGTTAATGGTGTTGGAGATTCCCAAAACTGTGCCAAATCCTCCCAGCAATGTGTCATACCATGCTCTCTTCTTCCTTTTTGAACATTTGGGAATGGGTGGTACCCTTACCATCCAATTGACGGTGATATGGCTGGTTTGTGTGGCTACTGTTGTACATGTCGACAGTATGGGTGCCAGATTCGTCGGGGATGTATGCTTTGGGTTTTTGTCGACCACCAGAATAAGGTACACAAAGGGGATGCGTCGACCCTTTATGACTGTTCCATTCATCAAATACACTTCCTTATCTCCTGTTATGTTGATGAATAGCTTTGTACCATTTAAGGTAGTGTCACATTTCAGTAAGTCATTAACCACTTTGGCCACACATATGGTTACATTGGCAGTCAAGTTAACTATACACCCCTTCTCCACCGCAGACACATTATATTGGTATTTGACACATTTGGGGCATATGTAAATAGGACAGTGGCTGGTTAAGTTCAGTATCTTGCACTTTTGGTTTGATAAACAATAGAAGCCGTCTTGACTCCGATTGGCACCGACCCGACTCTCCTTCCAGCTCAGCGAGACAGGTTGGTCCACCTCAAACATTTCTTGGCCTGGTGTGGCGTGGATCTGGATCCAGCAACCGGCGATACTCATCCACACGATCACAACGAGGGCAGGGCGGCACATGTCCCAGCAGACGACATAGCCATGTTCTCGGTGCTTGTGGGGGTGTTGAAGAAGACCCATGACGTTGCGGTTCCCAATCACCAGTCTCCCCCCGAACATTCCTGCAAAGCAAGCACATACTTAGGAGAAGAGAAAACACACAATTAGTTCTCCCTTAGATAACATTTTGATATTGGTACATTTATCCAGGTTTCCTCTCCTGGATACAAAATGGTCACCACCTGATCCGTCCCTTGAGCTATGATCTCAGCCGGGCGGGGAGGGCCATTTTCTTGCCTCACCCATACTTTGGCCCCAGATTTATCTGTGGAACCAAAGCCTTTTTCGCCCCTCTGCGTCATCACAGCCGGCTTAGCAATCTCTTCAGGGTCAGTCATTAGGCATGGTATAATGACCAATTGGGCCACTTCATCCCCCTTATTCAGGGTTATGGGCTCTGATCCCAGTACAAAGCACACCACTCCCAGTTCTCCTTGATAATCACTTTCAATCACACCTGCTAGAGTCGTTAAACCTTTCAGGGATAATCCAGACTTTGGCAATATGTGACCATACATTCCATTCGGACATTTCAACCCTAGTCCGGTTTTTACCACAGTGGGTGTTCCTGGTACTAAGGTGAGAGTTTCCATAGCTCTTAGATCTAATCCAGCCGAGCCTTTCGTCGCTCGCACTGGCAGTGTTGCCTCTGGGTTAATTTTCCACATCTCAATAATTTGTCCTTCAAATTGTTCAAGATTGACAGTGATCATTCGGTTCAGTGGTGTTGTACCAGGTGCAATGGGTCTATCGTTTAGCTGTTTCAGCGCTTGTGGTAAGCGTTTTTTCCCACCCTTCCAAACTATTGTTTATCCCTCTTTTTTCAAGGTGGCTTTCAACAACCCATTCATTCTCTCAATTAAACCCGCAGCTTGGGGATGATATGGAACGTGATAAATCCATTCCACATGATTGTGTTTGGCCCAATCTTTCACCAGATTTCCGGTGAAATGGGTCCCATTGTCAGTTTGAATCTGTACAGGTAGCCCATAGAACCTTTCAATTAGGTCCAAACAGGCCAGTGTGGCCTTCTGATTAGCCACTTTGGCTGGGTGTGCTACTACCACACCCGAAAATGTATCCACAGCCGTGCATACATATTTACACCGTTGTGACTCTGGAAGAGGACCAATAAAATCCATTTGCCAGATTTGTCCTGGGCTCTTTCCCCTTTGTATATGTCCAGTGAGATGTTGTGGGACACCTCTTCTGTGATGCTGACAGGCCTCACACTGTTCAATGGCTGTCTTTACATCATCAGTTTTTAAATCAATGCCTCTATCCCTGGCCCATTGGGTGGTAGCTTGAATTCCCCAATGTCCACTCTTTTCATGGGCCCACCGGGCCAAATCCGCAGTGGATTGCCTTTCCACTGACATTGCTCTGACCACTCCATCAATATAACGGTTGTGGAGGGCTTCTGAGTCCATATTTTGAGTATGGGCATCAACATGGGTGACATGGATAGTGACCCCTTGGACCTTTTGCCAGATTTCCTCCCACAACTCTTTACCCCACACCTCTTTCTTTTGAATCCGCCATTGATTGGACTGCCATGTAGGCATCCATGTGGTTAACCCATTAACCACTGACCAGGAGTCAGAGTAAATATATGCTCCTGACACACTCGCATGTTGTATCACCATGTGTACGGCCTTCAACTCGGCCCATTGGCTGCTTTTTCCCTCACCCATTTCTTCCAAAATTTGCCCCAGATGAGGGTTGAAAGCCCCAGCTTTCCACCTTCATTTTCCCGCTACCCACTGAGAAGAGCCATCCACAAACCACGCCCTGCTTTTCTGCTCTTCTGTAAGTTCATCATAGCGGGGCCCTGTTAACACAGGCGACTCCTGCAGCTGTTCAACTTCAAAACAAGACTCATCTGCCTCTGGGACATCAGCAACCTGTTCATGCAAGACCGAAACTCCTTTTTGTCCAGATTTCACTCTTTCAGACACGTACCATTTCCACTTAATGATGCTACTCTCCTGGGCGGTACCTATCCGATGTGTGGTGGGGTTACTCATTACCCACGTCAGAATAGGTATCAATGGCCTCATGATCACCTCATGCCCTGCAGTTAATGCCTCTGTCTCCACCAAACTCCAATAACACGCCAATAGTTGTTTTTCAAAAGGCGTGTAACAAATTCCTGCACTCGGCAGCTTCCTTGACCAGAAACCCAAAGGTTTCCGTTGTTTGCCTTGTTTTTGCCATAAGCTCCAATTTGCATAATTATTCCGAGCTGACACCTGCAACTCAACTGGACCAGATTGCAGTTTTCCTAATGATAGAGCTTGCTGTATGGCCTCTTTGGCCATGTCAAAAGCCACTTGCTGTTTTTCTGTCCACTCAAACTGCTCTTTTTTCCTTGTCACTTGATATAAAGGCTGCAAAATTTGCCCTAAATGAGGAATGTGACTCCTCCAATATCCAAACAGCCCAATAAACCGCTGCACATCCTTTTTGGTGTGCGGGATGGCAAAAGTCATTATCTTTTCTCGGGCTTTATCTGTGATTTCTCTTTCTCCCTTATTCCAGCAGATTCCCAGAAATTTCACCCTCTGAGAGGGTTTCTGCTTTGTTCCAAATCCATTAAAAACTGGATCAAACTGTCCTCTTTGTTCACTGTTGATTCCTATTGTTTTTATATTTCCTTTATGCAACTCAGCATCTCCCAAGCCTTGTGAGGCAGGCAGCCCCGCCTCTTGCATTCTTCACTTGCCAGCAAAGAAAATTCACCTTCTGTTTTTTTCTAAAGGCCAAACTTTGCCTCTCCCCCGCCCCTCAGGCAAAAGGAGAGAGGGAGGGAGAGAGAACTTCCCGCGCCCGCCCCCTTTGGGAGAGCGAGGAACAGAGAGAGAGAGAGAGAGAGAGAGAGAGAGAGAATTATCCCTCACCCGCCCCCTTTGGGAGAGCGAGGAACACAGAGAGAGAGAGAGAGAGAGAGAAAAAGGAAAAGGAGGTTTATTTTTTTACATGTAGCGCTGCTCGCCTCTCCCCTTGCCGATGGGAGAGAAAGAACGGCTACTCACACAGCACCGCACCTGCTGCTGAATTCCGCTCAGCGGAGCTTTTGGAGCAACTTCAATACCCCGTAGACACGCAGACATCACCGAAGGGGACCTGTCCCCTACCAAATCTGCCCATGGCGCTAATCTGCCACCTCCATCAGCTAAACACACACCAACCTGCTTCCATAAGCCATCCCAGCCTGGGATAACGGCACAATTACCAACACAATCACCAGCACAACAGCTGGGAGAGCCCCCAGCTACACTCTGTTTAATTTTTCTCTTAAACATGACTTTCCTATGCACAGCTCCTCTTTAACCTCTGTTATTTTCTTCGAATCCTGTTCGTGACGCCAAAATGTTTTATGAAAATATTTAGACAGGTTCGTGAGAAGTCGGCACATAGAAAAGAATGTACACTGAGACAAAGTATTCACACTGAGACACGGCTGCTAGAATAAAACTGTATCTCTTTATTCCCCACAGACCATATCTCCATACACAAAAGAGAAATCATTGCATGTCACACATTTCCTTCACACACAAGGATCAATGCATTTCATGTCATTTCACAAGCTCTTACCGTTTGATACAGGTGACCGGGAGCCCACGGTCCGCAAGAAAGAGCGTGATTTCTCTTAGCCGGACGTTCTGCGCAAAAAACTCACGGCAGACTCAACGTATTGAGGGAAGACCCCTGTTTTTAAAGGAAGGCTAGGTACAGAACAGAGTGGCCATCTCTGCTCCGAGCAAGCCCCCCTCCCATCATAGAATTGCGTGGGGAACAGGAAGGGCCAATTTCTGTTCCCAGGCAATTCCCAAAACATACAGGAACACCTGCTACATTTCTCCCAATACACATATAAGGAATAAAGGTCACGCCTTCGTTTCATAAGCATGCAACAGTGATTTAAGGAGTGAGAAACTTGCTGTGCTAAGGAAAACTTGCTGTGTCTAAGAACAGGTCATACTGTCCAGGTCATGGTGTGCCTTAAGATAAAGAGAACTGGATTCATGGGAAGAGAACTGGATTGTTAAAACATATTAAAAACAACTGAGAAACAAATCAGGGCACACATTAAAAACACATTTATATTACATTCCACCCTTTGACCTTATTTGTGATCAGTTGTTAAGTTGGTGAAGATAATTGCTTTCTTCCCCAACTAAGTGCCTTCTTCCCCAACTGAAAAACAAATCAGGGCACACATTAAAAATATTTATATCACAACCACCTGAACAGAAAGGGTGGTCCAGGAGGTGGCTGCCCAATGGGAAGAACCCGCAGTGAGCCAGATGGAGGAGTTGGGGAACTCGAGCCGACATCAGGGTGAGGAGACAGAACCACGACAGCTTCGGGCAGAGGAGAGGGAACCACAAGGGCATCTGGCAGAGGAGGGGGAATCATGACGGAGACAAGCAGAGAAGGTGGAACCACAACGGCATCTGACAGAGGAGGCGAAACCACGACGGCATCAGACTGGCCTGTAGCACCCTCGGTGGTCCTGGACTGGGATATTGCAGCACCCATGGTGGCTCCAGGCGGGAGTGGAGCTGCACCCGTGGTGGTACCGGACTGGGACACAGCTGCACCCTCGGTGGACCCAGACTGGGCCAAAAGTGCACCCTCAGTGGACCCAGACTGGGCCAGAGCTGCACCAACGGTGGCCGTTGGGCTGAAGCATAATGCCCACGGCAGGCCCACACTGGAGAACAGCACCCAAGTAGTTTCAGGCTGGGGCGCAGCACCCATGACGGTCCCCAAGTGGGACACAGCACCCACAGAGACTTAGACTGAGGAGGAGCTGCACCCACGGAGGTCCCGGGCTGGGACAGAACACCTGCGATGACCTCGGCAGGGGGAGCGGGACCCACGGAGACCTCTAGCAAAGCTGGACGATCCTTGGTATCCCTGGGGGAAAGCTCAGGCAAGAGAGGCAGAGAAACAGGGTCAAGGTCACCAACAACAGTAGAGCCCAGTGAGATAAGCTCAGGTGCAACTGATGGCTGCACTTGGCCCTCCCCACCAAGAGCCAATTCAATTCAACTTTATTTATATTGCGCCATTTCACAACAACAGTCATCTCATAGCCCTTTCAACTGTAGGGGAAACCCCCACAATTGCTGAAAGACCCCAGCAATCAGGCAATCCCTTATGAGCAAGCGTTTGGCGACGGTGGAGAGGAAAAACTCCCTTTTAACAGGAAGAAACCTCCAGCAGAACCAGGCTCAGGGAGGGGCAGTCATCTGCTGTGACTGGCTGGGGGGTGAGGAGATAGAGAAGATGAAAAGAACAGACATGTAGAGAGCAAACAGCACGATGGGGACTCAATCTATGGGAGAGAACAAACAGATGTTTATGACCAGCAAAAAAAAAAATATATATATATATTTTATATATATATTTCATTGAGAGTGAAGAAAGGAATGAAGCCCAGTGCAAGATCTATCCAAAATAGAAACAACAACGACAAAGGAAAGCACTTGCCTGATCTCAAGCTCCACCGCCGTCCAGGACTCCATCGATCCCGACGATGGTTTCTTGGGCTGGGCCTCTGGAGGTCCAGCTTGGACTCTGCTGTGGTGGTCCCAGCAGCAGGCATGGTGGTCAATGCAGTCCTGGGACCCCCCAGTGATGGGACCCATGCAGGTGGCTCACCCGGTGTGGCAACAGGAGGTCCATTCCCTGCTGGTGCTGGATCCAGCACAGCTGAAGCCCAGGGATGCTCACTTGTTGGCGCAGGCTCTGGATCACAGGCAGCACTTTTCCTTCGTCTGAACCATAGCTGCGGGGCTGGATCCAGGTCTTCCAGGGCTGCAGGCTCCTCCATAGCCTGACGGCTCATTCTTTGGGCCATCAGACACTCAAGGAGCAGGAGCCTGAGGTGAAGCTGGAGGCGGGTGAGGAGACGGTGGTACTGAGTACCGGGGACAACTCCCCATAGGCGCTGACCTCTGCTTCTTTGAGGAGATCCTCTCACTACCACTGTTCTCCCTTCGCAGTGCTGCCATCAGCATGATGCTCTCTACGCCCTCAGCATGCTTTGCAAGCTGAGGACACCGGCAAGCAGCAGCCTCCACGAGGCCCAGGTACCACAGAGCATTTTTAGAGGTAAGAGCTCAGTGAGCATTGGAGATGAAGTCATCCAATTCCATCAGTAGCCTACATACCTCCCACCCCAGGCTCATCAGGTATGTGCACCCTCCCAAAGAACCTGAGTAGTCAGGGACCATGCTGACAGCTCCGGAAAAGTAGAAAAAATAACCAAAAAATACAAACCCACAGCAGCTGGGTCTGTTACTGGCGACGGTCTTCTGTCCTGAATTGTCCCTCAGGGCAGAGAGGAAGACCGATGCACTGAACTGTGAGCTTGTGATAATTTATTACAAGCATAAAGTGCACAAAATAACTCAAAAGCCACAGAGAAGTAACTCAGTACAAGAAGAAAACAGAGTGTAAAACTTACTTCAGGGAGTTAAGACATTAGTCAAGACTGCTGCGAGGAATACAGAGAGCAGCTGTCTTAAATAAGATATAATACAACAGGACACAGATGTGGATACCAGAGTGGGCAGGAGAAAACAATTATTAATAATCTGGAACAGCTGGAAGCAATGAGAGGGGAGAGATCAGAGCTGGCAGCTGACAGGACACTGCCCACATGGAGCAAACCCTGGAAGCGCCAGTGACAGGTGTCAGCCCAGAGTGAGAAAACAACAGTATACAAAATAAGAGTGCAACAAAACTATGACATAAACAGGAAAATAGAAAATGGTATGACAAGTACCGACACCGAAAGGCACAAAATGCAACAAATAGAATCAGAATCAGAATCAGAATCAGATTTATTGCCATTGTTCATGTAGTACACAAACTAGGAATTTCTCTCGGTGCAATGCTGCAACATTAAACATGATAAAATAAAAGAAATAAACTATACATACAATAAAGTGTAGAATAAGAGTGAGTAATACTAGTCAGCAGTTTAAATATATTAGCGAGCAGCAGATAATGTGGAGAACCATATAGTGCAGTCGGTAATGCAGGAAGAAAACAGTGATGATTGACATGAGTCTGGTTGAGCTGCTGTACATAGTGCACGAGAGTCAATAAGTCACTTAGTGTTCAGCAGTCTGATGGCAGAGGGGAAGAAGCTGTTCATGTGACGGGAGGTTTTAGTCTGGATGGACCGAAGTCTTCTACCTGAGGGGAGAGGGGCAAACAGTACGTGACCAGGGTGTAAGGGATCGGCTATGATCCGGCCAGCACGCCTCCGGGTCCTGGAGATGTACAGATCCTGGAGAGATGGGAGCTTGCAGCTGATCACCTTCTCAGCAGTGCGCACGATGCGCTGCAGCCTTAGTCTGTCCCTGGCAGTGGCTCCTGCGTACCACACGGTTATGGAGGTGGTGAGGATGGACTCGATGATGGCTGTGTAGAACTGCACTAACATCTTGGTGGGTAGCTTGAGCTTCCTCAGCTGCCGCAGGAAGAACATCCTCTGCTGGGCCTTTTTGATGAGGGAGCTGATGGTCGGCTCCCACTTGAGGTCCCTGGTGATGGTGGTGCCTAGGAAGCGGAAGGAATCAGCAGTGGTGATGGGAGAGCCTGTGAGGGTGAGGGGGGGCAGAGGGGTTGTGACTTTCCTGAAGTCCACAATCATCTCCACTGTCTTCAGAGCGTTCAGCTGCAGGTTGTTGTTGTTGCACCAGGACGCCAGCTGGGCCACCTCACTCCTGTAGGCGGACTCGTCGCCGTTGGAGATGAGCCCGATGAGGGTGGTGTCGTCCGCAAACTTGATCAACTTGACAGACTGGTGGCTGGAGGTGCAGGAGTTGGTGTAAAGGGAGAAGAGTAGGGGGGAAAGTACACAGCCCTGGGGTGATCCGGTGCTGATGCTAGCAGAGTCTGAGACAGTCTTTCCCAGCCGCACATGCTGCCTCCGGTCCGTCAGGAAGTCGGTGATCCACCTGCAGAGGGAGTGAGGCACGTTGAGCAGGGACAGCTTGTCCCGGAGCAGATCGGGGCGGATGGTGTTGAATGCGGAGCTGAAGTCCACAAACAGGATCCTGGCGTAGGTTCCCGGGGAGTCCAGGTGCTGCAGGATGGAGTGGAGGGCCAGGTTGACTGCGTCGTCTACAGACCTGTTGGCTCGGTAGGCAAACTGCAGCGGGTCCAGGAGGGGGGTGATGATGGACTTGAGGTGGGGCAGGACCAGGCGCTCAAAGGACTTCATGACTACAGAGGTGAGCGCTACAGGTCTGTAGTCGTTAAGACCAGTGATCCGTGGCTTCTTGGGGACAGGGATGATGGTGGAGGATTTGAGGCAGGACGGCACGTGGCATAGCTTAAGGGAGGTGTTAAAAATGTCTGTGAAGACAGGAGCCAGCTCTTTCGCACAGTGTCTCAGGGTGGAGGGAGACACGCCGTCCGGACTGGGGGCCTTGCGCGGGTTCAGTCTGGAGAACTGTTTGAGCACGTCCTGCTCACTGATGACAAGGGCAGGGGGGGAGGAGGGAGGGGCGCCTTTGATGAAGTAGGGACCGTGGAGGCTGTGGAGCTGGAGGGAGGGGGGGAGTTGGACACAGATGACGGGGTGTCAAAACGGGCATAGTGTTGGGACAATCTTTGACAAAGGGCTTTGTCATCCTGACCTTTAGGAGCCTGAGGCCGATAATTGGTGATTTGCCTCAGTCCTCTCCACACAGAAGCCGAGTCATTAGCAGTGAACTGCTGCTGGAGTCTCTCAGAATACACAGATTTAGCTCTCCTCAGCTCTCTGTTAAACCGCTATTTAACCTCCCTGTAGCAGCCCCTGTCTCCACTTTTCAACGCTGCTTCCTTCTCCTTCCTGATCTGTCTGAGCTTAGCAGTGAACCAGGGCTTATCATTAGAGTACCTCACCTTGGTGCGCGATGGAAGAATGCTCTCCTCACAAAAGTGGATATAAGAGTTCACAGTGTCCGTGTACTCATCCAGATCATGCGTGGCTCCTTTACATGCCCCAATCAGTTATTTCTATGCACGTTTCCAGCTTCTCCTCAGCTTCACTGGTCCATTTCTTCGTAGTGCTCACAACAGGTTTAGTGAGCTTCAATCTCTGTCTGTATGTGAGAATGAGGTGGACCATCACGTGATCAGATAGTCCGAGCGCAGCGCGGGGAACAGCGCGATATGCGTCTTTCACTGTGGTGTAACAGTGATCCAGTGTGTTTTTTCCTCTGGTGGGGCATTTAATAAACTGTTTGTAGCAGGGGAGATCGTGGCTCAGATTGCTCTGGTTAAAGTCAGGCTGCATGGTGGCGCAGTGGTTTAGCACTGTGGCAGCACAGTTTTACCCTCGGCCGGGGGATCGCGGGGATCATGAGATCGTGGGTTCGATCCCAGCCCCCGACCAACAGTGAGCTGTGTGGAGTTTTCATGTTCTCCCCGTGTTGCGCGGGTTTACTCCGGGATTTCTCCGGTTTCCTCCCGCACACCAAAAACATGTAGGTTTAGGGCGCTCGCGCACGCAGCGACCAGCAGCCGGTGGCTTGTCACCAGACTGCAAACCAAGTCTACCTACGGGTACAAATAAGTAAAAAAAAAAATAAATAAATAAAGTCGCCAACCACAATAACCAGAGAGTCTGGAAAAATCCGCTCCGTGTGTTGAATGTGATCCGCGAGCACGCGCTGAGCTTCGCGCGTGTCCGCGTCAGGAGGGACGTACACAGCGACGAGGATGAATGAGGCGAACTCCCGCGGGGAATAAAATGGCTTGCCGTTAATAAAAAGAAATTCCAGGGCGGGAGAACAATATTTGGAAATTACCGTTACATCAGAGCACCAGCTGCTGTTGATGTAGAAGCAGACTCCTCCTCCTGAGGATTTACCGGAGAGCTCTGTGTCACGATCAGCACAAAACAGCTGAAATCCCTCGAGGCGCAGCGCGCTGTACGGTGTATTTTCCCTGAGCCAGGTCTCGGTAAAACAGAGGGCAGCCGAGGAAGAGAGGTCCTTAAAACGCATCAGCAGTCTCAGTTCCTCTACCTTGTTAGAGAGAGAATTGGCATTGGACAGACATATGCCAGGCAAAGCCGTGCGCGTGCCTCTTCTGCGGAGCCGGACAAGAGCGCCCGCTCGTCTTCCTCTCTTTCGCCGTCTCACTTTTCGAGCCATGCAATGAACCAGATCGGCGGCAGGAGCTAAAAAAAACTGGGAGTAGGTCCGTGGGAGTGAAAGTCCTGATATTTAGAAGCTCTTCACGGGTATAAGAGCAGGCAGACACACAATTGACAAACAAAAACAAACAAAGGGCACAGCGAAGCACCATGGCGACCACTGTGGGCGCCATCTTGCGCAAGATGTTAATAATAAATATAAATAAATAAATATAGGGAAAAAGCCATGAGACTGAGCATGACGGAAACCTCCAGTGCTCAGCTCATGACACAATCAGTATTAAATGAGGTTAATCTAGCCGCTGAATGAGGCTTAGTCATCATTATTAACTCATTTTATTTTGTTATTAATCAGTTGTGGTGATTAACACATTTATTCTAACGGGACTATTTTCTTTTTTTGTCATTAATTTATGATGTCACCACTTTCCACCATGTGGCTATTTCTTACCAAGCAGATGAACTAAGGACACTACTGTGATTTAGTCAGCTAGACTATGACAAAAGTAACAGTTATCCTGCCTGCAGAGGCATTATGAACACAGCACACTACATCTTAGGTGTACTGTTTTATTCATGAAATGATAGTAAATCTGGAGTAGATATGTAACTAAATCATCCTGGTATTAAAAACGTGGTCAGGATTCATTATTTAGACATTTATTTTTTTTACAATGACATTCAGTTTTCAAATTTAGTATTCAGGTATTTTTACCCCCTCCCCCAAAGGTAAATAACAAATTTACCTTTTTCAAATTTACGAGGAAAAAAAAACATGCAAATTTAGAAGAAAATAGTATAAATTCACAAGAAGAAAGCAGCAACTTGATGATAGTAAAAAAAAAACAATCAGAAATTTAAATAATTTTGAAAATATGTCAGGAAAAAAGGCTTATTTCCCATGACAAAAATTGCAAATCTGAGAAAAATGCTACATTTTTATGAGAAACTGTGAATTTCAGGGGAAACAACATGGGTGACATACTGCATTTTAATACAAAAAGTAGGGAAATTTACCCCCCCCCAACCCAAAAAAAAGTCTCTGATTTACAAAAAAAAGCTGTAAAACTATGACAAAAAAGTTGCACACACGGAAAAGTGACATTAGAAGCATCACAGTGCTACATAAAACACTGATGAAGTTTATTAACGGAGAAAAAAATTGGACAGAATATTTGGAGTCCCAAAAGTTGGTAGTGAAGACAGCTCTAACTTCAACCTGAGGCAGCTGACCTAATGCTGAGATGGATTCTGTTCCAAAGAGTCGGAGCTAAAACAGAAAATACACGATCACCTGGCACCCTGGGAAATTTAATAGTAACCAGTTCTGTGATGGGAGGGATCTGGGAGCTGAATATGGGGTTAAAAATTAAGATATGTAAACTGTGATTCACCATGAAGACATCTGAATTCTGTATTGAATCTCATTGTTATCTGACTAGCTGAAGTATAGATGGAAACTGAAGGATTTTATGTGTCCTACAGCACTGTTGGATAGAAACAATAATCCATCCATCCATCCATCCATCCATCTTCTTCCGCTTAATCCTTTTTGGGTCGCAGGGGGACTGGAGCCTATCCCAGCATCTTTGGGTGAGAGGCAGGTTACACCCTGGACAGATCGCCAGTCCATCGCAGGGCCAACACAGAGAGACAGGCAACCATTCACTCTCAGTCATACCTAAGGACAATTTAGAATTCCCAGTTTGAGGCCAATTAACCTAACTTGCATGTTTTTGGCATGTGGGAGGAAACCGGAGAAATCCCGGAGTAAACCCACGCAGACACGGGGAGAACATGCAAACTCCACACAGATCACTGTTGGTTGGGGGCTGGGATTGAACCCAGGATCCCCTGGCCAAGGGTAAGTTCCTGTGCTGCCGCAGTGCTAACCCCTCAGCCACCGCGCTGCCCAGAAACAATAATCCTCCTAAGGAAATCTCTACAAAAGCTGGAAGTTCTCACACATTTATATGCTCATTCACATTCTCTGGAAACAGTGTATCGCTGCATAGAAGAATGTCAAAGAACCCAGATTCTTGTCCACACAGAGACGGTGGTCAAAGAGACAGATACAAGATTAAATACAAAGGAGGAGCTGCCATAACAGGACTTGTATACTGTATGTGACAATCGCAGAGCTAATGACATCTGACACAGGACGGTTACAGGTGTCAACTGGGCCAAACATTTTTAAGAAATTCATACAGACTTGGACATCATTGTCTCAGGTGGTAAGTTTTTACTTAATTCTGTAAAACTGTATGTGCGTCTGATGGGCAAAAGTGTAAATAACTAATTATTTAAATCTCAAACCAAGTTTAAATATGGCACTTGAACCTTTTTCATCATCGTTCACAGCATCAACAACATAGAGTTTAAACTCCACTGCAGAAAGCTTCACTCCTTTGATATTTTTCACTGGAACCACCGAGCAGTCTGTACCGTCTGATGAAACATCCCCTATCAACATGCCTCAACACAATTACCCGACAGCTACAGGTACATCTACTGGTTATTGTTAATGCTGATTTAACCTAAAATGTGCACATTGTAGAGAGAGGAATGATCAGGCGAGGCGGTCTGGAGCAGAGCAGACTTTATTAATCTCTCTCTAACATCAACAAGAATAAGAAGCCTAAATCGGGTCGCTGGCACCTCTATTTTTATACCATACAACTCGCCCAGCGACCTGGGGTGTTTGCATTAACATGCATACATTAACCATGACAATTTGTCACTGTTTGTCCCTTTGTCACTGTTTGCATTAACACACATACATCTACAATGACAATTCCCTTTGTCATCCAGCCTGTCAGCACATTATTATGCAGACTGGAGGAGAATGCATATTCTCATGCGAAAACCATAGACTGCCTTCCATATCCGTTTCTCAGCTGTTATGCATCTCCTCCTGCCGTGCCATTCAGTCTGAGTAGAGAACGTACTGACTGGGTCCCCCGCACCGCTCCCCCCAGAAACTCAGACTAGGCCTTAATCCTTATGTCCTGTGGGCTTCAGCCGCCATCGATAGCGGCTGTAACTGGGGGTCAGCGGCTCCGAGGCGCTGCTGTGCTGGTGGGGCGCTCCTGGAGGCGTGTCCGTCTGTGGGGGGACATTGGGGGGGGGGGTATCTTCAGCATGCCATTGTGACTGAGCTGACGAGTCATTTACCAGGGGCTTTCTCAGTGGGGGACATCTGTGCCAAGGAGCTTGGGCCAACACCACCTGCTCGTCTGCTAAAATGAAAGCGGGCTTAAGCCTGTCTAAACAGATTGTTTCTCTGCGTCCCCCAAAGTCTAACACAAAATGTTTCTCCCCAGGTTCCTGCATTCTGAACGGGCCGTTGTAGGGAGGGCGCAACGGGGTCCGGTGGGCATCGTGCCTGACAAACACGAACAACACGTCCTTCAAGGTCTTTGGCACAAAAGCGCGGGGAAATCAGTGGTGGGCCAGGCCGGGTACCGTCCCTGCCTCTGTGCTATGTAGTGAAAGCGGGGATGGATCGGTGTTTGGTGCAGGGTTGTCCGGAAAAAATTCTCCAGGGAGCCGCAGCGGCTGGGAAAAAAAACAGCTCTGCTGGGGAGGCCGCCAAATCCTCCTTTGGTGCTGAACACAGCCCTAATAGAACCCACAGCAACCGGTCCACCCAATATGCATCCGTAAGCACAGCCCTGGGCACTGCTTTAAGTGACCTGTGGAAACGCTTGCATAACCCATTGGCCTGGGGGTTGTACGTGGTCGTGCGATGAATTGTGAGGTCCAGGCTCCGGGCCATCATGGACCAGAGGTCGGAAACGAACTGCGGGCCCTGGTCGGACGTGATAGCCAAAGGGGCGCCGAAACGTGCCACCCATGTCATCAGAAAAGCGCGTGCAACTTCTGCGGATGCGGTAGAAGCTAGCGAGACTGCCTCGGGCCAGCGCGTGGTGCGGTCCACTACTGTCAGGAGGTGCGCGAACCCCTGTGATGGTGGGAGGGGGCCCACAAGGTCCACGTGAACGTGGTCCAACCTCTTAGCCGGGACATGGAACGGCTCAAGGGGGGCCTTTGTGTGCCTGTGCACCTTGGCTCGTTGACACGCTACGCAGGCTGCAGCCCACTCTTTTACCTGTATGCGCAGGCTCGGCCAGACGAACTTTGCTCCCACCATTTTGACTGACGTGTGCACTCCTGGGTGCGCCAGGGAGTGACCCGACTCAAAAACGCGGCAGCGCCAAGCACGTGGGACCACCGGGAGCGGGCGGCCTGTGGAGACGTCACAGATTAGGGGAGGGCCCCGTCTTGCAGTACTCTGCTCTCCAGCCTTAACCCTGTTGGTCCAGACTGGAGCGCGCAAACATCCGCATCGCCAATCTGCTAAGCGGCCATGGCCATGTAATCTATCCTTACGTAGACTGGGACCAATAATGCGTGCGAGAGGCAGTCTGTCACCACGTTGAGTTTACCGGCCACATGCTGAATGTTGGTCGTAAACTCTGAGATCCCGGCCAGCTGTCTCTGCTGCCAGGCCGACCATGGCTCTGAAATGTTGGCCATAGCGTACATTAGTGGCTTGTGGTCCATAAATGCAGTGAAGGTGCATCCTTCCAGCCAGAACTGAAAGTGGCGTATGGCCAGGTGGAGAGCCAGTAACTTCCTGTCGAACGCGCTGTATTTATGGTCATTGTCGCACAAAATCCTGCTAAAAAAGGCGAGCAGCTGCCAAGAACCAGCGATGCCCTGCTCCATGACGGCCCCTATGGCCACGTCCGATGCATCGGTAGTGAGCGCTATCCAAGCCGCTGGGTCTGGGTGTGCCAGTAGTGCAGCGTTCGCTAGAGCTGTTTTGACCTCGGAAAATGCCTGATCTCGCTCAGGAGTCCAGTCGAATCTGTCTGTCAGTTTCCGTTTCTTAAGCGCGGCGTACAACGGCTGCATGAGCTGGGCTGTGCGGAGGAGGAAACGGTTGTTAAAGTTAACCATCCCCAAAAACTCCTGCAGTGCCCTGACCGTCTGAGGCTGGGGAAAAATCTGCCACTGCACGCACTTTGTCCGGTTAGGGTATCGCACCCTCTGGTGAGATGCGGTGGCCCAAAAAATTGATTCCCGTCACCCCGAACTGGCATTTCGCCGGGTTGATTATTCATCTGTGCTCCTTCAACCTCTGGAAAACTGTCCTGAGGTGGGCTACGTGTTTGTCCTCGGACGCGCTGGCCACCATGATGTCATCCAAGTTGACGAACACAAACAGCAGATCGTGCAGCACCGCATCCATCATGCGTTGGAATGTCAGCGCCAAGCCATTTAACCCGAAAGACATGCGTAAGAACTCAAAAAGACCAAACGGGGTTATTACTGCCATTTTGGGTATGTCCTCCGTCCGCACCTGGACCTGGTGGTAACCACAGACAAGGTCTTTCTTGGAAAAAATGCATGCCCCGGTGAGGTGAACGGAAAAATCCTGAATATGGGGGACTGGGTAGCGGTAGGGCGCTGTGGTGTTGTTTAATCTGCTGAAATCTCTGCATGGTCACCACGATCTCTTGGCTTTAGGCACCATATGTAGCAGGGATGCCCATGGGCTGTTTGAGCGCCTGATGATGCCCAATCTTTTCAAGTTGGAAAACTCACGCGCACTTGTCAGTTTAGCTGCGTCCAGGCGCCGAGGTCGTGCAAAAACGGGCGGCCCTGTGGTGGTAATGAAGTGCTCCACCCCGTGTTTAGTGATGGCCGCCAAAAACGTCGGAACCGTGAGTGCTGGGAACTGGGTGAGTAGTGTGTGGAACTTACCCCCTGGAGCTGTGACGTTGGCTAGAGTTGTGGACCCGGCTCCTCTAGCTGTACAGGGCAGAGAATCAAAAGGCATTGCGTTAATCAGGCGTCTGTTAACCACATCGACAAATAGTCCATGTGCACACAAAAAATCAGTGCCCAAAATGGGGAAGTTACATGCTGCTATGACGAATGTCCATTGGTATGTATGGCCATGCAAGGATATAGTCAGTGTCCTCTCACCAAAAGTCTTAATGTCTGAGCCGTTTGCAGCTGCCAGCTTGGGGCTGCTACTTCCCGCCAACCAGTCTGCGTAGGATGGCAGGATGAGGTTCTTTTGGGAGCCGGAGTCCTCGAGGAACCGACTCCCTGAGCGTGAGTCCATCACATAGAGCAGCTTGTTTGTGTCACCGGCGGTCGCAGCCACTACCGACTGCCGGCCCTGGCTTTTCCCGAGCGCTTGAATTGGCACAGTGGCACACATCGGCGTGCGTCTTCTCCAAAACGGTGGTGATAGAAGCAGAGCGTGTCTCTCTGGTGCTTCTAGGCCTCCGCTGCGGCCACCGTCATTGGCTCCTCGCCTCCGCTGGCCGTCTCGCTGGGTTCCTATGCCGCTGCATTCACAGCGAAGACTCTGGTGGTGAGGATAATCCGATCTGCCTCTTGCGCTTGTGCCCGGTAGTTGCGCGTGGCCAGCACCGGCGAATTTGCAAGGACCGCTCTGGCCGCTGTTGGGAGGTTCTGGAGGAAAAGGAGGGCAAAGAGGAAATGCCCGTCATCTGTGCCCATCAACACCAACATCTTCTCCATTAATTCGACCACCAACCCGTCTCCCAACTTGGAGTGCGTCAGGAGCCTTTCTGCTCTCTCGCAGTCCGAGAGCGTGTAGTGCTGGGTCAGTG
The DNA here is from genome assembly GCA_020510985.1 of Pholidichthys leucotaenia. Lineage (NCBI taxonomy): Eukaryota > Metazoa > Chordata > Actinopteri > Cichliformes > Pholidichthyidae > Pholidichthys > Pholidichthys leucotaenia. The sequence goes on along the minus strand of CM035843.1, from coordinate 190,904,030 downwards.
CGGTTTTGAGAGCGTCATATTTGTCATGGGCTGGGGGCTGTTGGAGTCAGGCTCGCCACCTGCTGTGTTGTGCGTGCGTCCAGTGCTGCAACCACGTAGTAGTATTTGATGTCATCCGCCGTCACTCCCCGGAGCGCGAACTGGGCCTCGGTGTGGAGGAACCAAGACTTCGGGTCATGTAGCCAAAAATCTGGGAGTTTGACCGAAACGAAGCACTCGGTGCTGGCACCTCCAGTCTGGGTGGTCTCCGGGGTGTTCGCCTCGAGTTCCATTGTGCATCAAAGGTCACCAGTGTAGAGAGAGGAATGATCAGGCGAGGCGGTTTGGAGCAGAGCAGACTTCATTAATCTCTCTCTCACATCAACTTGAATAAGAAGCCTAAACCAGATCGCAGGCACCTCTCTTTTTATACCATACAACTCGCCCGGCAACCTGGGGTGTTTGCATTAACATGCATACATTTACCATGACAATTCCCTTTGTCATCCAGCCTGTCGGTGCATTATTATGCAGACCAGAGGAGAATGCATATTCTCATGGGAAAACCATAGACTGCCTTGCATATCCGTTTCTCAGCTCTTATGCATCTCCTCCTGCCGTGCCATTCAGTCTGAGTAGAGAACATACTGACTGGGTCCCCCACAACATCTATATTATACAGTATATGTCTTTCTTGGCTCGAGACACAGTAAAGTGATCCTGGTTGACTTAATGACTATAACAATCAGGATCCCAGGAACCCGGATCAATCTAATGGGAGCGGAAAAGTCCAGGAGTCAGGATGGGCTCAACTCAGAAGAGCAAAGGTCCATCCTCCTGCTGTAGGAGTTGTATGGTTTGGGTGTTCTGTCGAGTGGGTATCAGTTAAAGGTGGAGGTCTTGTGTTGAAGAAGCCCAAGCCTGGCAGAAGGTTGAGAAGTATGAGACTGACTTAATTCAGTTCATGCCAGCACAGAGCACTGTCATGTACTGGCCCCTATGGGGCAGAAAGACAGACCCACACACAAAAGTGCATTGTGACATTTATTAACAAAAAGTCCAGACGAAACAGCAGCCCTAAAATAGTCAACAGCAGATAAGTGGCAGGTAGATGAGCAGCAGGTGTGAGCTGAGCAGACAGGTTGCCTTAATTACCCAACTGCCCACAGCTGGGAAACAGACTGTGAACAGCAAGAGGGAGTGTCTGAGAGAGGAGGGCTTGAAAGTGACAAAAAAAGAAAAAAAAAATATATATATATAAATGTATACAGAAAACTGAAAGCAAAATAATGACACACATACAAAACTCAGAAATAAATTGAGTCTGAGCTCAGAAGGAATATTTGAGCTCAGACTCATAACAAGCACACCTTAGGAAACTAATCTCATACAGAGAAGCTTAGTTGAAGCAGCGCTGGGACACTTGATTCCTTAGAGAAGAATACATATTCCCAGACCATTAACTGTTTGTATTTATCTTTTCTAATTTTGATTTTGGACCATCAATAGGAGCAGTGAAGAAAGACAGAAAACATCTCTCTGGCCAGGGCTATAGTACCAGGGATCGCTACTCTGTGATATGAATTCTTAACCACTATGCCACTGGACTTACTTTCTTATGTTCTTATAGTCATTTATCATTTTAGAATTTGGAATACTCATCATTCAGGAGTGAGATGCTGTGGTGAATCTTTGGCTTCCTCATGGTGTATGCCTTTAGTTTTATTTTGAGGACAATAGGAGAGATGCTATTATAATTAAAGAAGAAGCTGAGAAAAATTGTTGTCTCCTCATCAGTTAATTAAAACCTAGTCTCTGTGTCATAGATTACTGGATACTCACACTTACAGACTCAATAGAACAAGTTTTTGATGCTTAAATGTTAACATACAGTATATCCTCTATTCTCTTTCTCGAATTTCCCCATTGTGGGACTAATAAAAGCTTATCTTATCTTATCTTATCTTAACTTATCTTATCTTATACTACATCTGTGGTGGGCCTTATCAACAACAGAGATGAGACAAACTATAGGAGTGAGGTGAGCTGCCTGGCAAGGTGGTGCGGCAATAGCAATCTGTCTCCGAATGTGGAGAAGACGAAGCAGATTGTTGTGGACTTCAGAAGAGCGCACACCCAGCATGTTCCCCTGACCATCAATGGTGCTGCTATGGAGAGGGTGAGCAGCGCCAACTTCCTGGGTGTGCACATTACACAAGACCTCTCCTGGACCACCAACACTGCATCACTGTCCAAGAAAGCTTGGCACCGTCTCCACTTCCTCCGCAAACTGAGAACAGCCAAAGCCCCTGTCCTAATCATGTGTACCTTCTACATAGGCACCATCAAGAGCATCCTGACCAGCTGCATCACCGTGTGGTATGGCGCCTGCACCGTGTCCTGTCACAAGACCGTTTTACGGTTGTAAAAGCATTGCCTCCTTGGCGGAGGTAATAAAGTGAAGTGTTGGTGTGTCCATCTCCTCCACTGACGGATGCAGATTGGTTAGACAGGTTGCCGTGGGTTTTATATTATATTGGGGTTGCGCTCCGCGGCAAAACAGAATTTAGAGTCTTCCCCGGCAGAGAGGTCGTTTTTACGCAGCGCCTATAGCTGGGCGGGGAATTTGTGGCAAATAATGGGGCGGCGGACAGGTGTCCGTGTCAGGTTTTGCAGCGTGGCGCAAAAGCAGCCACGCTGGCGTGCCCAGGGCAGCAGTGTTTTCCGCGTGCTTTTGTGCCTAAAACGTTGAAGAACGCGGAGTTTGTGTTGGTCAGACACGACAATCAGCGCAATGTGCGCAGCGCCTATGGCTGGCAGAGGCACGCTGGGGGTCCGAGGCCAGCAGTGTTTTCCGCATGCTTTTGTGGCTAAAACGTTGAAGAAGGCGGAGTTTGTGTTGGTCAGACACGACGCCCAGCGGCCTCCATTGCGCCTGCGCACATGTTGAAAATGGCCCTATGTCACAGTGTGGAAAAATGCTTTAAAAAAATTCCTGTATCCAGACGGTGAATCGGATCACCCCCAAAATTTAATCAGTTCTTCCTTGTACCATTTCCAACAACGCCTGAAAGTTTCATGCAAATCCGTCCAAGACTTTTTGAGTTATCTTGCTAACCAACAGACAAACAGACAGACAGACAAACAGACAGACAGACAGACAAACACACAAACCCTGGCAAAAACATAACCTCCTCCTGGCCTTTTCGGCCTGGCGGAGGTAATAAAAGCCCGATAAAACATTGTCATTATGGTTTGGTCAGTTTGGAAGTGTGCAAGTTTCCTTAAACAATGCAAATGTTGCTGACCCTTTTTGCACACCCTTTCACTGTTCTTAGTATTTTAATCTTTTTTTTTTAACTTTTTTTATTTTTACATTTTTCCTCCGTTCTTTAGTTTGAATCTCTTCATTTGTAAAGGACATTTTAAGGTAAGACAGCTGTGTTTTATATTAAACTATTTTCCTTCTTGCAGTACTCTTAACTTTAGTGTTATGTGTGTTTTAAACTTGCTCGTTTGCAATAACTCGCTGCCATCCGTTTCAAAGTGAAATGCCGGTTCCACGTTGTCGAAGCCATGCAGGGTTTAAACGACATTTAACAGCCCATTCAACCTCTGGATTATCTTAGCGACTTTGAGTCTTTTTGTGGTATACTTACTTGGCCGTTTTATACAAAGGTGGACTCTTCAACACTTGAGACTTTTAACTGTAACAGCAACCCCTTAAAATGAAGCCAAAGTAAAATTTTTAACATTTTGTATGGAATCTGGTCCATCCCATGAGTGGTACTTGGAATGTTTGAGTGCAGGTGATCTGCAGGCAGAACTTCATTAAGGAATCCAAAGATTTTTATTCTTTCACGCTCCCAGTTGTATTCAGATTTATTGTTTTTAGTTCAAGTCTTAATTAAGTTGGTTGCAAATACGCTGCATGTTTGAATTAAGAGTTAAATGTGATCAAATGAAATTGTATGTTAATTGGCATATTGTATGATATAGTTAGAAATGTACTTTAAGTCAGTTAACATTATTCTTAAAATGATGTTTTAAAAATGCAAAGCAATCAGAAAGTGGCCAAAAGGACTGGAAGAGAAGCGGAAAAAAGACAAAATCAGCAAAATTTAAAACAATGTGTTATGGGTTTAAGTTTCTCCTGAAGTTTGTGTTTCCTGGGATTGTGACTTGGATTAGCCATTATGATTCAGTGGGTGGCTCCGTGGGGCACTCGTGGGCTGCTCTGTTCATTCATGGACTGGGGGATTCATGCTGTTGTCCTGTTAAATCAAAGGGAATCTTCATTCTTTTGCATGTCCTTTTGTTGTTAAAATTGTGTTAACAGGTCTGAGGAGTTGTTAGTTCCTGTTCAGCAGGTCAGTTGGGGGTGGTGGTGGGGGATCAATGCTGCTGATAAGCCACGTCACCCTTTAACTCTTTGGTTTCCATCTCAGCAGCGGCTCTGTTTGAATTGTCCTCAGAAGGGAACATGTAAATCGACAGAGGTGTGAAGTTTGGCTGTTCCCACTGATGTCATGGGGGGGGGATCTTTTGGGGGTCATGGGGAGGCATATGTTTACTCTTCCATGGTTAACTGGATTATTTCTGCTGCTAGGGATCACCTTCTTTAGATAAGATAAGATAAGCCTTTATTAGTCCCACAATGGGGAAATTCCAGGATTGCAACAGCACAGGGATAGCAACACTTAGAGCAATAATTAAGAAGATACGGAAAATATAAATAAGAGCAGTGGATATACATACATACACATAAATATATAAATATATATACAAAGTGCGGAGCATTGTAGCAAGATGGAATAAACAGCATAACCATCTACTTAGTTATCCTACATAGTATGAATATGTACCCATACATATTGTCACCCTCCGCAGCGACCAATATTGTCCTAGTTGTATATACTGGAGGGGACCATTGTGTAAGTCTATTGCGTCTTTTGCATTCAATACTAATAGGTCATCACTTTTTTTGCTATCTCTGCTAGCAGCCCTGCTTAGGTTGTACAGTCTGACAGCCGTAGGTAGGAAGGACCTGCAAAACCTCTTGTTTGTTCACCTAGGATGATGTAGTCTACTGCTAAATGAACTCCTCAGTGCGTTCAGTATGTCCTGCATAGGGTGGGACTCAGACTCCAGCAGAGATGACAGTTTAGCTACCATCCTTCTCTCTCCTATCTCCTCCACTGGGTCAGGGAGCTGCCCCAGGACAGAGCGAGCTTTCTTGATCAGTTGGTTCAGTCTCTTCCTATCGGCTGCTGTAATGCCACTGCCCCAGCAGACCACTCCAAAAGTGATGGCTGATGCTACCACCGTGTCGTAGAATGTCTTCAGCAGTGCCCCTTGTACACCAAAAGACCTGGGTCTCCTCAGTAGGAACAGCCTGCACTGTCCCTTCTTGTAGAGTGCGTTGGTATTGTGTGACCGGTCTAGTTTATTGTTCAAATAAACACCCAGGTACTTGTAGGATGTCACCATCTCAATGTCTGTTCCCTGGATGTTTACTGGTGCTGTGAGGGGTTGTCCTTGCCTGCGGCAGTCCACCACCAGCTCCTTAGTTTTTCTCGCGTTGATCTGGAGGCAGTTCCGATGGCACCAGTCCACAAAGTCCTGGATAAGTCCTCTGTACTCAGCTTCATCTCCTTTGGAGATGAGGCTGACGATTGCAGAGTCGTCAGAGAACTTCTGTAGATGGCAGAAGTTCTCCTTTTCCCTGCTGATTAGTGCAGATCTGCAGGATTTAACACTTCCGAACACCACCGCTTAGTTCCTCCTCACTGCTGTCATTTAAAAAAAATGGCCAACACACGCCAATTTATCACACCCTTTTTCATGTAAATTAGAAGCATTCTTTTGTAAATGTGAGGATTTTCTCATAAATTTGCAGGATTTTCCTGCAGTTACAGCCATTTTACTCAGAAATGTGCAGCTTCTTACTAGAAAATTTGCAGCTTTTTATTATTCATAATTTTGCAGCTTTTTCCTCATGAATTTAGAACTTTTCTTACTTTTGAATGTGCAGTTTAAAAAAAAACAAACTTAAACTTGCAGCATTTTACTCAAATCTTATATTTGCAGTGTTTTAGGTTGTAAACAGTTGGAAATTTACACCTTTTTAGTTTTTTTGCTAAAGTTGCACCTTCTTACCCATAAAATTCCACTTTTTTTTTTTTTTTGTCAGAAATTGGCAGCTTTTAACTGAGACTTAACCCCCCCCCCCCCTTTTTTTGGTCAGGTAAGGCATTGGCTTGCTTGCTACCGGATAACCATGAAAACCGGTACTACCTGTCTCATGGGTTGGGCCGTCGGCGACTCAGTCGGCATCCCCACCCTTCTGAGGGCATGGAGGGTGAAACAGGATATCCTGGCAGAACTAAAAACAATATCTGCCACAGGTCTGTGGTGGACCACTCCCAGTTACACGGGGTGAGACTGGACATTCTGGCAGATAAACACATCTGTCGCAAGGTCTGTGGTGGACTGTGCCAGTCGGTGCATTATGACATGCACTACACAAAGAGCAGAGATAAACCAAACCTATCATCTGGTCAGTCACTGCAACAGATACTGGAGTCAGTTTGTCTTGGCTTGTCCTTGCCACTGATAATACCTTTATCTGCCAAGAATGTGCTGCTAGTCCAGCAAAAGCTAGCAGTACTCAAATACTTTGCAAGCAGTTTCATGAAATGGTCAATCAGAAAGCAACTCATACCGGCTCGGACGTTGCCCGGACTTACAAGGTCCGCGCTGATCTGTTAGATAGATAGATTTGTTTATTTGACAGGGACAGTGCAATAAACATAGACAATTAATCAATGACAATCAATCTGATGTGTTGCACAGAGTGTATAGCTATTAGCTAATTTGCAACTCTTGTCCCTGGATGGGCTTTAGAAAGGAGAAACAAGTTAAAAAAAAAAAAAAGGAAAGAAAAGGAATACACAATAACCACATACATCAATGCAAAAAACATAAATACATTATAAATACACAATTATAAATATTATAAATATTATAAATACACAAATATAACAACCTGACACACATTTGCCTATTTCAGGCCTCCCTCCCTTTGTCACTCACTATAAACAAACACATTCATTCCTTCCCTTCATTCACTCTCACCCTGCAGACAATCATTTCATACATGGGTACATTCTTGTTTATTTTTCAGCCAGTTTTTAACCTTTTTAGTGAATGTTTTAAAGTCCGTTATTATTTTAATTTCATTTGGCATTGTGTTCCAGATGTGACTGCCCTTTATAGAGAAAGCTGTTTGTCCAAATGTGGTTCTGCAGTGGAATATTTTACAGTTATTGTTAACAGAACTCCTGGTGGCTCTGGTGCTGTCCTGTCTTTGGATGAAACCAGCAAGTGGCTCAGGTGCTGATTTATGGAAACATTTGAAAGTTAATTTCAGTAAACAGAGGTCAATGAAACTCTCAAAACTCAATAGGTTGTATTTTTTTTAAAATATTACAGTGATGCCACCTAATGGGCTTTTTGTCCAAGATTTTTAGGGTTTGATTATATAATGAACCTATATGTCTTATTGTGGAAGGGGCTGCTTGAGCCCAGACTGTCAAACAGTATGATATATGAGAAAAAAAACATAGAATGCATATACAGTACAGCAGGTTCGTAAGGTATGTAATATCTAATTAATTTAAAGCAGTTCAGATTTTTTTTTACTGTTTTTGAAATTTTCTTTATATGAAGATTAAATTTGAGTTGAGGATCTAGTACAACGCCAAGGTATTTGAATTCTGTAACTAAACTGATGTCATGATCATGTATCATTAAACATTAAACATTAAAACATTGCAGGTTATATTTTTTGATTGAAAAGCACATTGAAACTGTTTTCTGAAGGTTCAGCAATAGATGGTTCTGGAGGAGCCACTCTTGGACATCAACCATACTTGTAGACAGTACATCTGCAGCCTGTGCTGGAGTCTTGGCAGCTGTGTAAATAACTGCATCATCTGCATAAAGCTGGCATGTTGCAGCAGAGCAGTGTAGCGGCAAGTCATTAATAAAAATGCTGAAAAGTAAAGGACCAAGAATGGACCCTTGTGGGATACCCATACGGTTATTTAAAAGTGAGGATTTATCCTGGTGAACTTTTACACACTGTTCTCTATTCTGGAGATAAGATGCAAACCAGTCTAATGTGTCTGGAGAGAAGTTAAAAGATACCATTTTGGATAAAAGCAAACTGTGGTTTACAGTATCGAAAGCCTTTTTCAGATCTAGAAAAACAGCTCCTACCACATTACCCCTGTCCAAGGACTGTTTGACATTTTCAATAAGGCAACAATTTGCTGTTTCTGTTGAGTATCCTGGTCTAAAACCAAATTGATGTGGATGAAGAAGTTGACTGTCTTGTAAGTAGTCTATCATCTGTGTAGCTACAACTTTTTCAAGAACCTTAGACAGGACTGGTAAAATAGAGATTGGGTGGTAATTGCATATATCGTCTTTACTGCCTGATTTATGAACTGGTATGATGACAGCTTTTTTCCAGCCAGATGGAAATGTACTAGACCTAATGGAGAGATTAATGAGATGAGTCAGTGGTTTGATTAATATTTTGCTGTGCGTTTTGAGAAAGGAGGTGCTCATGTTGGTAGATATCATTAGTTTTTGAGTTTGACAGTGTTTTAACAATACCAGCAATTAACTCCTCATTTACCTCATCGATGTGAAAAGAATCTGTTGGAAGTATTGAATTTGTGTTGTTGAGCACATTTGGCGGCACAAAGTTTTTTGTCAAGTCTTCCACAGAGCCCACAAAATATGAATTAAATTCATTTGCCAATGTAGCCTTGTCACTGATGGTCTTGCCATTGATTCTAAGTTCCTTTACCCCCTTCTGAACATTTTTTTTATTAGTTAAGTTATTTAAATGCCTCCATAGGGAACTGTTGTTACCCTTTGCATAATCTATCAGTTTATTGTAATAAGATACTTTTGATTTTCGCAGCTCTTGTACCACTTTATTTCTTAAACTTTTGTACACAAGGTGATCATTTTGCAGTTTAGAGGTTAATGATGTTTTCAATGCAGAGTCTCGCCTCTTCATAAGTTTTCTTATTTCATTATTTAACCATGGTAGGTTAATCTTCTGTTGTCTACTTTTAATTTGCTTTGTAAATTTTTCTATAGACTTTGTAATTGTTGCAGTTATAAAGTTACAACAATCATCTACTTCGTTTATTGACATGAGCTGCTCCCAATTTTGATTCTCTAAGTAATGTTCAAACTCCTCATTTTTTGATTTGGGAATAATAAAATTTGGTTTGTCAATATCGACTCCTCCAAAATACTGTAGTCGCTTTTTAGTGAGTTTTCTGACAGCAAGAACCATGTTATGATCTGAGAGACCAGTTACAAGATTATAGGTTCTGGTTATTCGTTCTGGTTTATTAGCGAATACCATGTCAATAAGTGTTCTCGATTGTTTGGTTATCCTGGTGGGTCCTTTGATCATTTGTTTGTAATTAAATTTAGTCATGAGGCTTTTCAGTTTCTGTTTTTCCTTATTATCAGACCAGTTGATATTGAAATCACCATAAAATATGGTTTCTCTGCTCCTCTCAAGTTGTTTAGCCAGATCACTTAATTCATTATAAAAAGAAGAATTGTGTGAGGGTGGGTTGTACAATACTGCAATGTTGAAATTCATTACCGGTGAGAGACATACATTAACTGCTAAACATTCAAGTGAAGTATTCAAATCAACCAATTGACATTTAAATTTCTCTTTGATGTAAATTAAAACACCTCCTCCCCTCCCTGGCTGCCTGTCTTTTCTAAAACACTGATAGCCCACAATATCGATCATATTGGTGTCAATGTTACTGTGTAGCCAGCTTTCTGAGAGACAAAGATAGTCCAGATTTGAGTCAGACAGCAACACCGAAATCTCATCTCTTTTGGGGATTATGCTTCGTATGTTTAGATGTCCGCCGAGGATCCCCTTTGGTTTAGCCTTTGCGTCCCAAAGAACTCGTGCATGATTAACAGTTTGGAAAAATAGATGTTGTTTTTGCTTTTGAACAGCACGGTTTTCGGATCTCGCCTCATTTGTAATTTGTTTAACCGCTCCTGTTTCCAAAAGTTTGGACGTAGCGCAGCTGTTTACAGCAGGATCAGACATGTGAGTCTGTTCAGTGCAATTCGACTCACCCGACTCGCTATGAAGGGCCGTAGATAGAAACAACCAATTCGCCAGCTCAGATGTTTGTGCTAACCCAGTGGTCTGCTGTTTAATAGTGGCAGGTCCAGGGTTAAGGTGAATATCCCCTGCCAGAAGTAGCAGTGCTAACAGTACTTTAACTGTATAGCCTCTGCCATATTGTGATATTTGCTTACCCGTCATGTTTGCCTTGTTTTGGGAGCTTTTTCTCAGGGCTTTTGCAGACCAGATAGAGTACAGGGTGAAATGTCCATGTCCAAATCCATATAAATAAAACTTTTTAGCTTCACCTTTAGTTGAGTTGGCCGGAAAACCCTTCTTGTTGCAGTTACAGAGACACAAAGACAGTAATAAGAATAAGTATATAGGCAGAAAGTGTCCCATCAGACCACTCCTCACTCCGGTGGCAGCCATCTTTTTTGAAGTCATACACTCTCATAGAAACCATACATACATTCCCAAAGTGCCCAAGATAAGAGACTACCCCACAATAAATATTATATATAGCATGGATACCCTGAAAAAGCACATAAGGGAAAGAAGCAATACAATTCTTTCAACCAGAGTCACTTCCTGCGCTACAAGAGGAAAACCTTCTGAGTGTCTTCAATCGAGCGTGATGCATTCACTGACTGTCTGGCCAGGAACTCCCACTAACATCCTCCTTAGCCTGGAAGTTAAGCACCGAACTGTCCAGGCTCGTCCAAGGCCCTCTTGTACGCCTCGAGGAGGGAATGCTCCGTGCCCGAGTAGAGATGGCAGGCAGGTGACAAGTGGAGAGAAGAGGAGCGGCTCTTTGGTTTCTGTTGTCCAGGGGAAACCTACAGCATGCAATGCAGCACAACTTAGCCTCCCGTGAACGCACCGTGGCTAACAAACATTCACCACACACAGACAGTGAGCATGTTCCTTTACTTAGCTGTTTTATCACCTCTCATCCAGCACTGCGGCGTCGCTGCCAGCTGGTCACTCTCCCGGCGTCATTCGGTCCCATGCGCTGCCGCTGTAAATTCCCACACCGTCCTCTCTCTCCACTGCGGCCCTCGTGGTTCTCTGTCTTTTGTTCTCCCTGAGGGTGAGGGGCTCGATAGCTTCACCAGCTACTTCTGGCAATTACTCCTTTTTTTGGCACAAACAGGTTTATTCTCTAGCGGTAGTAACAAGAAAAGCTCAAAAACGCCAGCTCTAAACTGTGTTTAACTGCGTTTTAAACAGAAACGAAACTGGGAGCCTCAACTTGTGCGTCCTCACCCTACAGGAACCGGAAGTGGAACACATAAGTGTTCACAGTCTGACAGGCAGCGAAAAGTAAGCTAGGAGCAGGAAGACAAAAGAAGAGGAATACAGCAGCCTTGTGTGTAGCAGAATGGAATGTATGCACTCTGTTGGACAGAACAACATCACAGTGCCCAGAAAGACAGACCGAGCTTGTGGCCCTGGAAATGAACAGGTACAATGTAGACATAGCTGCACTTAGTGAAACAAGATTGCCTTGATATGACAGCTTGAAAGACCATGGATACATCTTCTTTTGGAGTGGGAGATCAACTCAAGAAAGGAGAGAAGTAGGAGTGGGCTTTGCAGTTAGAAAGGAGATGGCAGCAATGCTTGATAAGGAACCGGTGCCAATCAACAACAGGATAATGACTATGAGACTCCCACTACAGCGGAAGATGTATGCCACACTCATCAATGTATATGTCCCAACAATGACCAACACAGAGGAGGTGAAGGAAGAGTTCTACAGTGATTTACATGAGACTATCAGGCGTGTACCGACTGATGACAGGCTGATACTCGTTGGAGATTTTAATGCCAGAGTTGGTTCAGACACTGAGAAATGGAGAGGACTGCTAGGCAGTCAGGGAGTAGGCAAGTACAATGCTAATGGAGAACTTGTACTTGCACTATGTTCAGAGTACAACCTTGTGATTACCAACACTCTATTTAAGCACAAGGACATACACAAGAAGACATGGGTGCACCCAAGATCCAAGCACTGGCACTTGTTAGACTACATCATAGTCAGGCAGAGAGACATAAGGGATGTATTGGACACCAGAGCAATGAGAGGCACAGACAGTGGTACTGATCATGTTATGCTGAGATCTAGATTAAGGATTTGGAGACGAAAACAGCACTGCAGGACGGGTGCGAAACCACCACGGAAGCTAAACACTAGTGCACTGAAAGGCCAAAAGAAGCAGGAAGAACTTATGAACTTATGAACTAATGGCACCTATCAGGACAACACAGGATGGTAAAACTCCAGGAAGGGACATAATTCCAGCAGAAGTGTGGAAATTTGGTGGTGTTCAGCTGATCAACTGCCTGCACAAGCTCATCCAAGATATATGGGATGCCCAGAAAGTACATCAAGACTGGAAGGATGCAAGTATTGTACCTTTGTTCAAGAAAGGTGACAGGAAAGACTGTGGAAATTACCGAGGTATATCACTGCTAGCCACTGTTGGTAAGATTCTCTCACGTGTACTACTGAACAGACTCAATGAACACATCTCGCAGAATGTACTACCGGAAACCCATTGCGGCTTTAGAAGTGGAAGAAACACAATGGACATGATTTTCTGCTTCAAACAGGTTCAAGAAAAGTGTATTGAACAGAACATGTCGCTTTACGTAGTCTTCATAGACTTCAGTAAAGCCTTTGATGCTGTTTCGCAATAAGGACTTTGTCAGGTACTCAAGAAATATGGCTGTACATAGAAGTTTGTCAGCCTGATCGAGGCACTCCATACAGGTATGCTAGCAAACGTGGCAATGAGTGATTCAGTATCTAAAGATTTTTCAGTAAGCAACGGGGTGAAACAAGGGTGTGTGCTGGCACCTACACTCTTCTCGCTATATCTTGCAGCCATGCTTGAGGTGGCCTTCAAAGACACTTCAGAAGGAGTATACATTCAAACAAGGAAAGAAGCAGACTTGTTCAATGTGGCACAGTTTAAAGGCAAGAGTAAGACATCGATAAAGGTAGTAGGAGAAATGCTCTTTGCCGACGACAGTGCTCTAGTTGCACACAGCGTGGAAGATATGCAATCTTTAGTGGAGAAATTTGCAAGAGCAGCTAGCCAATTCAGCCTCAAAATCAACATCAAGAAGACAGAGTGCCTTTATCAACCACCAAAGTTCCAATTATCAACATCACTACCAGATGAGATCAGCATTGGTCCAGAGCCACTAGACAAGTGCAAGACTTTCAAGTATCTAGGGAGTAGTATTTCAGAGAATGCTAGGCTGGAGGATGAACTGTCTCTCAGAATGGGAAGAGCAAGTGCTGTGTTTGGAAACTTGAGGGAGAGTGTGGAACAATCGACATGTGTCTATCTGTGTGAAATGCAAAGTGTACAGAGCGACAGTACTGGCTACTCTATTGTACGGTGCTAAAATTTGGACTGTCTACAGAGTGCAGGTGAAGAAACTTCACGCGTACATGATGAGACACCTTCGAGCCATAATGAACATCTCATGGAAAGACAAGATAACCAACATAGAAGTGTTGAAACAAGCTGGTCTACCATCAATGGAGGACATGCTAATACAGATGAACATGAGATGGCTCGGACATGTTGAGGGGATGGACCACCAGCGTCTCCCTCGGCAGTTACTCTACTCACAGTTATGTGAGGGCAAACGCAATCAGGGTAGACCAAGGCTCAGATTTAAAGACACTGTAAAAAGAAACATGAAGAAGTTGGACATAGATAGGAGTTCCTGGCAGCGGAAGGCTAAGGACAGAGCTTTGTGGAGGAATCTGATCAGACCTAAATGAAACAGTCATTGTCGCCCACGACAGACTGCTATGATGATATTGAATCTTCACTCTATATCTTCCGCGGTCCATATCACTTCACTCTACATATCTTCTTCTTCTTTAAGATTTGATTGGTGGTTGGCAACCAGCCCACACAACCAGCCACGCACCCCACTCTATATCATCACTCTATCTGGTCAAGAGCTGTAGTCCTTCTATCATCATTGCTGTGTCCAATCAAACCTCAACTCTATCTTCAGACATCCCCCTTCTTCTTCTTCTTGTAGATTTGATTGGCGGTTAGCAACCAACTTACAGGTGCTACAGACATGGTCAAAATTGTTGGTACCCCTCTGTTAATGAAAGAACCTACAATACCGGAAAAAAAACCCACAATAGTCACAGAAATAACTTGAATCCGACAAAAGTGGTAATAAGTAAAAATTATGTGAAAATCAACCACTGAAAATCAGACAATGCTTTTGAATTGTGGTTCAACAGAATTATTTTAAAAAACAAACTCATGAAACAGGCCTGGACAAAAATGATGGTACCCTTAACTTAATATTTTGTTGCACAGCCTTTTGAGGCAATCACTGCAATCAAACAATTTCTGTAACTGTCAGTGAGACTTCTGCACCTCTCAGCAGGTATTTTGGCCCACTCCTCATGAACAAACTGCTCCCGTTGTCTCAGGTTTGAAGGGTGCCTTCTCCAGATGGCATCTTTCAGCTCCTTCCACAGATGTTCAATAGGATTTAGATCAGGGCTCATAGAAGGCCACTTTAGAATAGTCCAATGTTTCGCTCTTAGCCATTCTTGGGTGTTTTTAGCTGTGTGTTTTGGGTCATTATCCTGTTGCAAGACCCATGACCTGCGACTGAGACCAAGCTGTCTGACACTGGGCAACACCTTTCTCTTTAGAATACCTTGATAGTCTTGAGATTTCATTGTACCCTGCACAGATTCAAGACACCCTGTGCCAGAAGCAGCAAAGCAGCCCCAGAACATAACAGAACCTCCTCCATGTTTCACAGTAGGGACAGTGTTCTTTTCTTCGTATGCTTCATTTTTGCGTCTGTGAACATAGAGCTGATGTGCCTTGCCAAAAAGTTCCAGTTTTGTCTCATCTGTCCATAGGACATTCTCCCAGAAGCTTTGTGGCTTGTCAACATGCAGTTTGGCAAATTCCAGTCTGGCTTTTTTATGATTTGTTTTCAACAGTGGTGTCCTCCTTGGTCGTCTCCCATGAAGTCCACTCTGGCTCAAACGACGACGGATGGTGCGATCTGACACTGATGTACCTTGACCTTGGAGTTCACCATGAATGTGTTTAGAGGTTGTTCTGGGCTCTTTTGTTACCATTTGTATTGTCCGTCTCCTCCTGCGGCCACATCCAGGGAGGTTGGCTACAGTCCTGTGGATCTTAAATTTCAGAATAATATGTGCAACTGTAGTCACAGGAACATCAAGCTGCTTGGAGATAGTCTTATAGCCTTTACCTTTAACATGCTTGTCTATAATTTTTATTCTAATCTCCTGAGACAGCTCTCTCCTTTGCCTCCTCTGGTCCATGTTTAGTGTGGTAAATACCATGTCAACAAACAGCACAGTGACTACTTTTCACACTTTAAATAGGCCGACTGACTGATTACAAGTTTGTAGACACCTGTGATGTTAATTAGAGGACACATCTTGGTTGAACATGTCCCTATGGTCACATTATTTTCAATCTTTTCTAGGGGTACCATCATTTTTGTCCAGGCCTGTTTCATGAGTTTGTTTTTTAAAATAATTCTGTTGAACCACAATTCAAAAGCACTGTCTGATTTTCACTGTTTAATTTTCATAGAATTTTTATTTATTACCACTTTCGTCAGATTCAAGTTATTTCTGTGACCATTGTGGGTTTTTCTTTAATTAACAGAGGGGTACCAACAATTTTGTCCACGTCTGTATATATATATATATATATATATTCAAGAAATCTCTCCTTCTTCTTTAAGATTTGATTGGTGGTTGGCAAAGAGCCTACAGGTGCATTACCGCCACTGACTTGATTATCATCACTCTATATCGTTGTATCAGGAGTTCTTATAAGGAGTTCATAACAATTGTGACATGATTGTTGAACCCAGGAGACAGACGCTGACACGAGTAGATTAGTTTGACAATTACTTATTAACTCAGTGAAGAGTGAGGAGTGTGTGAATGAGTGAGTGAGTGCGTAATAGTCTGGCCACTGGAGCTGAGAAGGTCTTGCTGTGACCTGGCAACCCTGGAACACACAAGCACAGGATGTTACTACTGTTCGTGAGAACTGAAAGCTGAGACTTGTGCTGCTTACTTGCAGGTGCCGCTGCGAGAGTCCTGCTGGCTCCATGCCTTGGTGTAGCGTGGTGCGCGTGGTGTTTGGTGCTGAGGAGGTGAGGAGGAGATCCGAGGAGGAGGAGATGACGTCCCGTTATCCGGGGAGGTGAGTCCGCCGCTGTGCACAGGGGATAACACTTTGACAAGGTGAGTGTTGCTGTTGCTTACGTGGCATGGCTTGATGAGAAGACTTGGTTCCAACTCTGGCTTGAGGTCGTGTCTTAGACGTGATGCGTGGCGAAGACGACAGACGACTCCGTGCAGAGCAGTCAGAGACACTGGCTTTTAAAGCCTGCTGATTACCGATGGCAGGTGTGTGCGCAGCTGACGTTAATGACGGCCCAGCGGCCGCCATGACAAATTGCCTTCTTCTTCTTTTAGACTTGACTGGCAGCTGGCAACCAGCCCACAGGTGCACCACCGCCACGCACTCCGCTCTACACCATCACTGTATCTGGTCAGGAGCTGTAGTCTGTATCTGCGTCTCATCTCATTAGTCTTCTTCTTCTTTTAGACTTGATTGGCGGTTGATCCACCAGCCCATGATGTCTGTGAACTTAAAGATCCCCCACTTAACAAGTCCTCAACTCCTTCCCAATATAGCTCCTTAATGCCAAGATATTTTTCTGCTGCTTTCACAATGATTTTGATTTTTTCTGTTTTCTTGGAAATCTGCACTGTGCAGTTTATCACATCTACCACAAATAAGACAAAATTATTTTCCTTCAAAACCAGAGTATCTTCCTTAATTGTACTGCATGTACTGCAAGTCTGCACACTTTCCCTGTTAGAGTCTACTCCCACTTTTTTAGCTGGCACCTTTTTTGCAGCTTCTGCATATGTTAATCCCTGGAAGACTTTTATCTGCTTAATTTCTGCTGCTCTTTTGCTGGCTTCACAACCTCGATATGAAGAGCTATGTTCACCACCGCAGTTACAGCACTTTAATTTGGCTCCTCTTTCACACTTGCCATATTCATGTTCACCGGAGCATCTGGCACATCATTGTCTTCCTTTGCATATCGCTGCTACATGACCAAACTTTTGACATTTGAAACATCTGAGTGGAGGAGGAACATAAAAGTCTTACTTCACAGCTCATGTAGACAATATACACCTTACTTGGCAGTCTTGTTTCATCAAATTTTAACATTAACTACAGACTAATTTTTCGCCATTTCTATTAGTTTGCAATATTTGTACCTCTGTCACTTTAGCTACAGTTAAGTTTTTCATTATTTCATCAGTTGAGACAGCCGTTGAAATGCTCAATATCACTCTTCTCATTGCCTTATTTCCTTCCAATACTGAACACTGTGTAATGGTTTGCTTTGGCTGCCTATTCTCCTCAGCTGTGCGCACACCTGTTCCTCATCACGGCCAGGGTTATTTAAACCACGCTGCCCTGGGATCAGTGCGGAGTCATCTGTCTACACTCCATGAGACCTTCTCTTGCCTTCGTCGTTGTTCCTGAGTTTCCTAGCCTCAGCCTACCTACGTCCTTGCTTCCAGCCTCAGTCTACCCTCGTCCTTGCATCCAGCCTCCTGCCAGCCGGCGTCAGGAAGAATACCTCCACAGCTCAAGTAAGTCCTCATTCATTCTCCCTAAATCCTCTCTCAGTCCCCTGTGCACAGGCGGAGTTCCATGGCGGCGGACCTCCCTCCTTCCTGGCGGTGGACCGAGCTACACTGCTTCACTTCTGACACACCAACCTCCTTCAGCAGCAGTCGGAACAGCGGACACTGTCCTCCTGGCTGTAGCCACCCCGCTGAACCTGAGCCTCTCTACATCTCTACAAACAGTAAGCCCTGGACTGAATTGTCCTTCTTCACCTGTGATTACCACTAACAGTCCTTGTCTCTGTCTGTCCCTAGGGTTGCCGGGTTGTACGGCGTTCTGCTGTCCCCCAGCTGCCACAAGACCACACACTCACACATCTTCATTGTTATTCAATAAATATAATTGTATCTATCTCTGAGTCCGAGTCTGCTCACTGGGTCAATTAACCATGTCACACACCCTCCATCTTGTTGACTCTGATTGTTTTTCCCAGAAACATTAAAATCTAACAAGTCTCACAGTTACAGACGTAAGATTAGTTTGCAACTAGTTGACTTACAAAAGGAAAAAAAGAGTCACCTGCAGTTTTATCTGTTGGCAATGTCAATAGCTGCGATAGACTAACTTCCTGTTTTCATAGCAGTAATGTGCACATCCTGTCCCTCACCATACACAACGAATGCTGGGTAATTTGTGCTGAGTAACAATTCTGGGTTATTTGGGGTAATACACACACTGTAAAACTGAATAGTTCACAGGACTCAAAACTTATGTGGAAATTGATTACTTAATACATTTAAGTAATTAATTTTTTTTGAGTAAACTGTACTTAAAAAATACATTTTCAGCATTTTGTTTTAAATTTTCTAATTTCAGATTACTCAAAAAAAATTGCATTTACTTAAAATTTATTAGGTAATCGGTTTCCACCTAAGTTTTGAGTTCTGTGAATTAATTCGGTTTTACAGTGCACAATTAGTTGGGTTGTTCTGGGTGGGTCAGATGGGTTCATTAACAGCTGAAGAGCTAATTGGATAAGCTTGACCCAACTGTAGGGTGGTGACCAGGAAACAGAAATCCTTAATGCATCTCTGACATTGGCACAAGGTCAAACTCTAGAGGCGGAGTGCAAGATGTGAATAGAAGTGGTTTACCCTATCAGCAACAATAGTGATTCACTTAGAATCTGTAGTTTGCGTGTTGAAAGATTAAAAATTCAAAGATTTTAATTGTCAATACTTCTATACGTACAAGACATACAGCAGAACTGAAATGCCATTTCCCTCTCTCTTAGCAGTATGTGCAATACATTAAAAAAAAGGAATAAGGATGAAAACAACAACAGCAGTCCATGTACCGTAATGCTACCCGTAGTGCAAATAAAGATAAAACACAGCAGACCTATGTATGGTAATACCAAAACGCCTGCATTGCAAGTTCAATGAGGTAATGTAGGTGCATGCAGTGACAGATTGGTCTGTGCATGCTCACTAGTGCAATAACAGCAGCAGGTATGGCATTTGTGCAAATGGTTTAAGTAAGGTGCAGAGATGACACTCCAACACAGTGGGTGGCGGTGGTACACCTGTGAGCTGCTTGCTGGCTGGCAATCAGATCTAGAAGAAGAAGAAGAAGAAGAGGAAGGTGCAGAGCATAGATATAAAAAGCTAGATTGGCAGTAGGTCACTGGAGTGCGAGATTTCCGGCCGCCATATTGGTACAGGAATCACAACAAATCCACAGCTCAGTTTAACGCACAACACTCTGATTAAGTCTTCATTTGTGTCACCATTGGATGAGATGCCGGGTTTTCCGGTGCTCAGACCATGTCTCTTCTCATCGCTGTCTCTCATTGGGCAGCGTCTCTGCGGGCTCCCAGCTGTCAGTGTTACAGGACGGCTGGGGCCCAATTAATCCTCATCAGCTGAGGCGCTGCTGATGAGGATAAAAAGGAGCAGCTTCGATCACTCGGGGCTGCGACTTAAGCACTGTTATGCTGGAACCCTTACGGTAAGTGTCGAGTATTTGTTTTTAAATAATTTAATGGCGTGTTGTCAAAAATAAAGGTAAAAACTCTGATTTTCATTTGGGAGGTCACTGATTTCTGTACTTAGTGATGGGTCCATGAGGCGTCATGATACGTTTCGACACATTGCAAAACTGTATTGATACTGTGTTGAAACTGTGTTGCTGAATACTGACACCTGCTGGACCTTAAAAATCCCTACAGGCAACCTAGTTGACAGACTCAACTGACACTGATTTTATGACCTAGTATATACAATAATATACTGCTAAAAAAAAAAAAAATAAAATAAAACTGTCCACTTAAGAAGCAACACTGACAATCAATTTCACCTGCTGTTGTGTGGTTTTGTTGTCAGCACATTCAACTATGTAAAGAACAAAGTATTTTAATAATATTTCATTCAAATCTAGGATGTGTTATTTAGTGTTCCCTTTATTTTTTGGACCAGTATATAATTTAAGTCATTGTATTTTATATTGTATTCTTTCATATCTTCATTTTAATTTCAAATATTGATATTTTTAGATAGTCAAATTTGTATCACCGTTACAGGCCCGGTACCGTGGCTCAGAGAGATCCGTCGCTACCAGAAATCCATGGAGCTGCTCATCCGTAGGCTGCCCTTCCAGCGCCTGGTGAGGGAGATCGCTCAGGACTTCCAAGACCGACCTGTGCTACCAGAGCTCCGCCGTCATGGCTCTGCAGGAGGCCAGCAAGGCCTACCTGGTGAGTCTCTTCGAGGACACCAACCTGTGCGCCATCCATGCCAAGAGGGTCACCACCATCACGCCCAAAGACATCCAGCTGGCCCGCCGCATCTGCGGAGAGAGCTTAGACTTTCTGCTGCACATTCACCAACCACAATGCTCCGCACTGTGTCTTTATATATTTATAGTAATATGTACATATGTATACTAGCTGTTCTTGTTTTTCTCTTGCCTTCTGATTGTTGCTCTGAGTGTTGCTGTCCCTGTGCTGTTGCAATCCTGGAATTTCCCCACTGTGGGACTAATAAAGGCTTATCTTAAATAATGTGAACATGTATCATAACGTGAAAATCTATGTGAACATGTTGTGAATGAGGATGCTTGTGAACTGTGATTTTATTTTTTTTAACAAAAAGTTCTTTTTACAAATTTTTATTCAAAAAAATAAGTTTTTCCAAAGTTTTAAAATTCAGGTGGTTGCACTTTTTGGACACAACTTCTCCAGCTGTTGAAAATACACACTCACATGGCACAGATGAGGCTGGAGTGCAGAGAAATCCTAACGCCAGCTGGAAGCTTTTGGGATAGCTGGCCGTTTGATTGTCCCAGTATCTCAGAGGATCCTGGGACCTGGCAATATTGCCCTCTGCCAGGTACCTCTGCACCTCCTGGATGGCATCAGCTGTGGCGTTTTTGGTCTGCCTGTCCACTTCGATGTCCAAAGGTTGCCAAAGTTTATCTTAAAAAAAAAAAAAACCCAAAAAACACACACCACAAATTAGCATTTTAGTACATGATTTCCAAACAACAAATTATGCTGAATAACATGCCTGAAGTGGGTGCAGACAGCTGTTGTGAAGATGGTCCCGGCTGGGGCTCATTTGTGCGTCCAATTACAGACTCACATTCTGCCCGCAGTCTACTGATGGCGTCATTGCACTTGGAGGAACTGCGGAACCCGAGTGATTTAAATCTGGGGTCTAGAAGTGTGGCTAGGGTCAACACACTTAAGGCCCTTTTCCACTAGCCCCGCTCAGCCCCGGTTTGAAAACCCGGCTCTACTCACTTCGGTTCGGTTCAGCCTCAGTTGCTTTTCAACTACTGCTGGCGCACCTGCTGGCACACCTGCTGTGGGTGGGATTTGTTGAACAGCAGGCGGCGCCACACCCTCGTGACGTGAAACACACGCGACTGAATCCTCCACAACAAACATGGCTGATGACGAGGAGAGAAGGAAGGAGGAATGACTGTGACATGAAACTGGTTAAATCTATGATGCTGACTTGTTGTGCTCTGCACAATCTGTGTGAGAGTCATGGAGAGACGTTTGACACTACATTGGATGATGCAGTAGATGAACCAGTGGTGGCAGCGGCACAGAGAGCAGAGGAGCAGGGTGGTGATATTGTAGCGAACTCAATATAAGCACCCTACTTGGCTTGCCAAATGGGTTGACCCTATTGGCGACACAGGTAGAGTGCAGGACGCCCTAGTGGGAGGTATGAGTTTGAACCTGCCCGTGGGACGTCGCCATGTCGAGCTGCACGTTACAATATAATACGAGATGCTGTGATGCAATACTTGTCTATTTCATCCACATTTATGTGCATACATATTTCAAAAATGTTTTTTGTAAATAAAATGTTGTGCATGGTCCATCTACCTGTCCTCTTGTTCATAACGCTTATCTGTTAAGAAGGCGCGAAGCCATCAGCCTAATGATGAGTCCACACTTCTCACTGTTGTGATAATTGCTCACGCTGAGCGCTCTGCCCGCCCGTACGCTGTGGGGGTCACACACGACGTGTTCCTCCCCACACTCTCAATTTTTTTTTCCCGTATATTTTTCTCTTTGCCGTACAGAAATGGCAATACGCCCGTATTTGCTAAAATTGCATTTTCCCCGTATTAAAATACGGCGAAACCGTATCACTTGACAGGTATGTAATTACATGCAGAAACACCGCACAGGCCATCTTCACAAAAATCCAGCTCGACAAGCCACTTTTGCTTAGGTGGAAATGCAAATTGAACTATAAATCATGTGCTGATACATGTCATATTTTCCCATGTAAAGGTCTCCCACTTTTACTTACAAATTGATTTTTAATTTTTGGGAAAAGGGAATATAAATTTTGCACTTGTTGGTAACAACAGTTGTGTGCGACAAAAACACAGTTGTGTATCCTTGTCCGATTTGTCTACTGTTATTAGTGCCAAATTTTTGCTAGATTCCTTCTTAATTTATTAAATTTTGACTGGTGATGCAACATTCAACTTACACGTACTTACCTTTATCAGTGTCTACAAGTTCAAGCACACCTGTACAACTGCTTATAACCTAAAAAATGTACCCGTTCAAGAGAAATGGATTCAGCATTGCAAATTTGTTTAAAATTAAAAAAAAACTACCAAGACATTACGTTTCGTTGTGTTGTTAAAAATTAAATTACCATTAGAAGGCTATACACCTGACCTGATGAACAGCAGCATGTGGAGTGAACAGAGAATGGAATGTGTGTGTAATTATTGGCTTTTCTCATACGGTGTCATAACAGATAAACCAGACTTTTGATGCAAACAATACAATTTTATTCCAGAAGCAAAATTTACAAACAAAAAAACAGACTGGGCGATGACATCTCTGCGAGCTCTTCCCTTCGTAACGCAGCGTCCTGCTCCAGGGCTTCACGTGCATCTGCCCGCACATCTGTGGCCACCTGTCGCAAATGCTGCATGTACTCCTGATTCTTGCCGCTGGTCATGTTGCTGTTCCAAGAGCCGCATCTCTTCGTCATGCATGTTGACCATCGCTAATGTAAGGTCAGCGATGGGAGTTGTCTGTTTTCGTCTTGCCTAGATGGAAAGACAGAAAGGCATGGTCGTTAAAGCTGGATCACTACATATATTATGGAATTACACAGGTGAAAGTCTGTGGTGGAATGTCACTATTATATTATGCTTCATTGCTATATATAAGCTGAACTGTCATGTTGCTGCCCCTCAGTAGAGCAGATTTTGCAACACGCAGTGTGCTGTCTTCGGCTGCAGCCCCCCTGCAAAACTAAAAAGGATTAAGATTAAGAATATGGATGGATGGATGGGTAATGTTTAAACTAGTTGCTTGTAGTGTGGCTGCAGAAATCTGAATGGGTTAATACAGTCAGCTGACGCGAAGCATTTCAATGAAGCATGTTGATTTCAACGGCAGTTCATGCACTTTGTTTGTCTAAAACAGGAGTTACAACAGCACTTCAATCACCACACCTAAAAATGGTTGTGGAACACCGCTAAGTGAAGACCAAAGAATAACCTTTTTGTACATTTAAAAAGACATTTTCAATTAATTAATATGCAGCTACAGGAAATTGCATTAATCAATTTGGTACATAACTTGTTAGGCTCCAGCCCCCCCCCCCCCCCCCCCCGCGACCTGTAAAGGATTAAGCGGTAGAAGATGGATGGATGGATGGATTTTCGACCCTGGTTTCCGCTGCTGGACCTGTTTCAACCAAAAAAAAAAAATCGTGGTTGTTGTGCCTTACCGGCACTTGAACGTGATCCAGATGGAGCTGGTGATGTGGAGCTGATCCAGCTGGCGCTCCGGCAGACGCACACGCAGACGCAGCGCCAGGAGAGTCCGCTGTGTCCATCATCTCCACTGAGGTGGACCCCTGTGATATGAAATGCGATTCCAGAAAGAAAATGCACGCAATTTAAAACTTAACACCAAAGTGCAACATGTACACAACACTCTCAAGTTTTTAACCGGAATACAATAAGCGTAATTCAGCGTTTTGTTCACGCTAATACTAAACACAAAGCAAGCGTGAATCTGCAGTTGGCTGCAAAACAATAGGCAAGCCTCAGCAACAACCATTACCCACAATCTAACAACCTTCCTATTTCTTAAAAACAGTGAGCTTGGCACAGAAAGGATCAAGTGGCGAACAGATGCGCAATATCAAATAAACACTCACCATCCACGGTTTCCAAGGCCATGACCGTGACGGTGGCCGTGACTGTGACGTGTGGAGCCCAATGTCTCTCAGCGAACCACTTCCACTCCTTCCATCCGCTGAACTTCGAGCACTGTGGTCCTTCACTGCTCGGTAATCGCTTTTCAGCTTTTTCAGCTTCTCCCGACACTGTTTGGCAGTACGTATGTGCCCTTGAGAAGCCATCTGCTCGGACACCTGCATTTCAAGTAGATCCGTCCAACTCGCGCTGGATGCGATGGTCGCCTAATATAGAAAGAAAATTGCGCACCTCCTAATATATAATATTAGGAGTATATTATTATATAAGTATATTATACAGTATATTAATATAATATACCGTATTAAAGGGGTGCACTGTACTCACTGCTGAACAATTACAAATGGCGGTCGTGGAGTAAATTCAGCAGAAAAAGTCGCTTTCATGACGTTACAACCTGACCAATCAGCGGCGACCAGTCTCTTAAAGTCATATCACAGCCCTACTCAGCCCTACTCAGCCCGGTTAGACCCTGCCCTGGATCAGGTACGAAAAAAGTACCTGCTAACCGGAGCTGGGGCTAGTAGAAAAGCGCCTAAAGCGGGCTGAGTGGTGCGGTGTAGGGCCACGTGAGGCTAGTGGAAAAGGGCCTTTAATGACTCCAGATTGGAAGCAGTATCTGTGACTCGACGCTTCAGGTGTTCTTGTAGGTGTATGGCTGCCTGTGTGTGCAAGGTTGAAGCATTACGCTCTAGTGTAAGATAGAGCATTTTCATCATCGGGATGACCTTTGACCCTGACACTCGCCTCTCTTCAGACAACTCCACTGTAGCTTGATGGAAAGGAGCAAGCACAAGAAGTGTTTCTTCTATGATGGTATACTCATCAGCTGTAAGTGGAGTCAAATCGCTTTTTAGAGAGGCCAGAGATACCCACACTGGTTCCCTCTCATCATGTAGCCTTGACAACATTTCATATGTGCTGTTGCAGCGTGTTGGCACCTCATTGATAAGTTTCAGGCTTGGCCGTCCCATCTGTTGCTGCACTTGAGCGAGCTTCTCCTTGGCTGTAGTGCTTGATCTGAAGTATGTGACAATGTGCCTAGCTTTGCGTCTGATGGGTGTAAGTGTGGGGATCTGATCACATGATTTACTAACTAATAAATTGAGACTATGTGCAATGCAAATTGAGTGCCGAATTTGAAGCTGTCGAGTGGATGCAATCATGTTTGGTGCTGCATCGGTCACAAGACACTTTACTTTATTGGTTATGGCCCAGTCCTCCATCATGCCCTTTTTGACTTGGGCCAAATTGTCAGCAGTGTGACTTTGTGGAAAGTACTGCACACCCAACACAGACGTACACAACTGCAAATTCTCATTAATGTAGTGACAGGTAAGAGCCAAGTAAGCCTTCATGTTCACAGATGTCCACATGTCAGCTGTTATACTCACTGCCACAGCTTGCTGTACTTCCTTTTTCACTCGTTCCCGTTCCTCCTCGTACTTTTTCGCCAGCATTTGTTTGATGGTCTGAAAATTACACCAAGTCAAACCAAAAGCAAATCCATATATTTAAATTAAAGATTAAATAAACTGGATATATCAACTACTACTTTAGATAATTTCCACAAACCTTTCTGGTTGGCAAAACATATGAGGGCTGAAGGGCCTGAATCAGTTCCCTGAACCCTTCACTCTCCACAATGTTGAGGGGCTGGCAGTCCTTCACCATGAAATTGAGCACAGCTTCATCCAGCATCTGCTTCCTGGAAGCTTGATGGTTAAAAATTAAGTCAAAAATAAATTAATAGGAATTAATTATCAATAAAACAACTGAGTAAGTAGTAGTAGGGCTGTATACCTGCGTCTATCCTGGGTGTATCCGGGACTTCATGTTAATGCCTGGCCTTATAATGTCTCAGCATTGAGGAGGCGCTTTTGTTGAAATATGACAGCTCTGTCGAACAAATGCGACATTTAGCCTGCAGAAAATATGAAGAGTAAACTAAGAGTCACTTTCAAATGAATTTGAATTCAGATAAATCAAGTGGAAACTCTGAGAGGAACAGGATGAAACAACAAGGAAATTAAAACAAAGAAATAGTCTTTTAAAAATACTATATTTTTTGGAAATACCTTATTTTCCGATATCAGATCAAAATGGTCCCACACGGTGGAAACCTTTCTTTTGCCTTGACGCTGCTGCTCGTGCTCCATAATTCGTGAAAAATTGGACAACAACCGTCCGCAACACAGACGAACCTTTGGCCAAATGCATCCCGTTGACAGATGTGCTTCCTTATAAACGCGGGCGCGTCAGTGTTTCGACGCCCTAGCGTCACGTGACCGATACAGTCCCTGTATCGGTCACGTGACTTTCTTAATGCGAGATGCACCGATACGCACCGAAACTGGGTTTCGCTCTATGAGCCCGACGCATGCGCCGACGCATCGGTGTTGCCGGACCCATCACTACTGTACATGCATGACTGCCATGAGTGTAATATATATTGTAATTCAGTATCGATAGTTATGGCAATATTTCTCATGTAATATTAGTATACAGTGTTACATTGTGTTCTTTGTTACTGGGTCAGTATTGGTAGCCAATATTATCAACAATGAACTTTGGGTTCTTGTAACTAGTTTGGTAGTTACTCAAATAGCGTGAGGATAGTTTTTCTTTTTCCTGTATACATTTGGCCTAATGAAAGATTTAGGTTTATCAAACCGTCTTTACACAATAATTACACATATATGTGTACAAACATCTACCTCCTGTATCAGACCAACATCATGAAGGTTTGCAGATAGTAATTTACAGATATTGTGGCACATATGTTTGGTTCATATTTCCCACAAGAGTGTGGCACATATGTCTGGTTCATATCTCCCACAAATGTATGGCTTATGTGGATTAGGGCTTCACGTCTGGAGGAACAAAGAGTCTGGATCGACGGGGGCCGACAGGAGATGCCGAGGAGGTGTGAAGTCGGACCCTTGTCTCAGAGAGGAGGCCCTGGGGGCATCCCCGGAACATCGGAGAATAAGAGACAATGGTGAATCTTCAGAGACTTGCAGTGTGATTAAATGTTTGCAGAAGCACCATGTGACTTGAGTTCTTAATCCCCCGGAGGTATAAGAATGTGATGTAACATGATTCTGCCTCTTCTTTCTATTTGAGAATGTTGGATGATTGTGTTCTGCAATAAAGCCGAACCTGAGGAATGAACTCAGTCTCATCATTGAACACAACTTCCACAATATGTTATTTGAAAATTGAAACTTTACAGATAGAATTTTACATTACCTGTTTCGCATTTGTCTATTACAGGGAGGGGGTACAAGAAGATCTGGTGATGATTAATGCAGTCATATCTCATAGACATTACTATTTCTGTCTTATATTACATTTTGCCTGACATTACTATAAATATTTGCTATGATGGATAGGAGGGGACAAGGTGGATATTACGTGTGATGAAGATGATGATGATGGTGATGATGATGGTGATGACGATGGGCTGGGCTCTGGGTTAAATTAATAAAGCCTACATCTACTGCTTTAAACTGTGTTTTGATTC
The DNA here is from genome assembly GCA_020510985.1 of Pholidichthys leucotaenia. Lineage (NCBI taxonomy): Eukaryota > Metazoa > Chordata > Actinopteri > Cichliformes > Pholidichthyidae > Pholidichthys > Pholidichthys leucotaenia. The sequence goes on along the minus strand of CM035843.1, from coordinate 190,875,835 downwards.
AATTAACACTTCACCTCACTTTGCAATTGATTAATATGAGCTTGCTGCTTTCATGTTGATTGCATTATTCTATGCAATAAATTTGTAATGAACATTGGTGTATTGTATAAATTTGTTATGTGGGCCTAAAATCAATAAGAATTTCAAATTGATTTTAAACAACTGCTATACAGATCCAGGTAGATGGGGGGGGGGGGTGTATAATGTCTGTCTAGTTAAATGAAGAAACTTGAATAATTGATTTGTAATTTTTTTTATTGTCTTTATTTATTTCAAAGTTGACATATCTAGGCCAATTTGTATAGCACAGGCTGAAATATTTCTTTGATAAGCATTTGACAATTGTGGGGGGGGGGGGGGCAATAAGCTGGTTGCCTGGGGTGGCAAATATAACAAATACAGCCCAGGACAAAGTATGAATTAATCAATTTCGGCCATATATTTATGCATAAATGGCCACAATGAAAGAGCTAGCCTTAATTATTAATCAGGGGGTATGGTAACTTCTTTTTCAGCTCATTTGACAGTTCTTGATTGAGACACTGCAAAATGCCATAATTTAATAATTATGAAGCACCTTAAACACCTTATATTTTTGCAGATTATGCTGAAAGTAAACCACTATGCACTGTGTTGTACTGTGTTGTAAACATGTTCACTGAAGCCTGTCAAACGTTTAACAAAGGAGAATGACCCAAGCAGGTGTCTGCACTGGACCACAGGGATGTGCTACAGATATCCTGTACCAAGATGGCGGACGCGCGTCACGCCACCGCAAGCACGGACTGGCCAGCGCTGCCAGTCTAGCCTTTTATATCTATGGGCTACCCATAAACATCAAAGGAATATAACTGAGGCAGAACCAGAGTTTGTAACATTGGACATAATTAAGGAGCTGTTGGATCAACAAAAAACATTCCATGAGGACCTTTTCAAAAGGCAGGAGACATCATTTAGTAGATGTTTCACACAAATGATTATGAACTCTACCAATAAAAGGATCGATGGGATCGTGAAGGAGTTTCAAGATTTGTGTAATAGTTTAAAATATTCACAGCAGGATATAGATGACATCAAAACTACACTGGCTGTGAATAAAAGTGAGCTGAAAGATCTGAATAATCAAGTAAAACAACTTCACTCAACTTCCAGTGAATCTAATGCCATCTTGGAGCAATTAGGTCATCTGGAAAATCAAAGCAGAAGGAACAATTTATTAACTGATGGCATTACACCGGATTATGCAGAGGAATCATGGGCTGAGATTGAATGAAAGGTACATGAACTGTTTACCACAAAGCTGAAAATGGAAGAAGACTGTGTTCAAATTGAATGGGCTCACAGAAAAGGAAAGTTTAGAGGCGATGTGAAAAGACCCCATACCATAGTTGTGAAGCTCTTGAAATATAAGGACAAGGAACTCATCTTAGAAAAGGCAAAGGCACATTTGAAAAGTACATCTGTTTACATAAATGAAGACTTTTCTGAACGGTTGAGGAAAAAACGAGCTGAACTTTTGCCTGCCATGAAGGAAGCCAGAGCAAAGGGTAATTTTGCCATAATCAGTTATGACCGACTCATCATAAAACCAAGAAGAAACCTAGATGAGGTCTCCTACATTGAATGTTGAATGGTTTTGGTGCAAGAAATTGTATTAAAGACCTTTGTCACAAATTATTAAATGCCCTTAAAATGACCAAAGAAAGGACTTAGAATTGCTCATCTTAATATTTGTAGTTTAAGAAACAAGGTAGATGAATTGAATACTGTGTTGACGGAAAATTCATTACATATTATGGGTATTTCTAAGACACATCTACAGACGTGGACAAAATTGTTGGTACCTGTCTGTTAATGAAAGAAAAACCCGCAATGGTCACAGAAATAACTTGAATCTGACAAAAGTGGTAACAAATAAAAATTCTATGAAAATTAACCAATGAAAATCAGACAATGCTTTTGAATTGTGGTTCAACAGAATTATTTTAAAAAACAAACTCATGAAACAGGCCTGGACAAAAATGATGGTACCCCTAGAAAAGACTGAAAACTAGAAAAGCACTCGGAGAGCGCAGACCTCCGCCAAGCACCACAGTTCCCCCCATACAGTGTTTGTGTGTATGTTTTCAGATTCCTTGACCATGGAAACATATGACTAGCAATTGGATTGACAATGATAGGATTAGTGGTTGAGTAGTTATTTACGAAAATGACATTTTCCGTAATGGCGGCCACAGTTCCGCCCATACAGTGTTTGTGTGTACGTTTTCAGATCCCTTGACCATGAAAACATATGACTAGCAATTGGATTGACAAAGATAGGATTAGTGGTTCAGTAGTTATTCACGAAAATGGCATTTTCCGTAATGGTGGCCACAGTTCCCCCCATACAGTGTTTGTGTGTATGTTTTCAGATTCCTTGACCATGAAAACATATGACTAGCAATTGGATTGACAATGATAGGATTAGTGGTTCAGTAGTTATTCACGAAAATGTCATTTTCCGTAATGGCGGCCACAGTTCCCCCCATACAGTGTTTGTGTGTACATTTTCAGATTCCTTGAGCATGAAAACATATGACTAGCAATTGGATTGACAATGATAGGATTAGTGGTTCAGTAGTTATTCATGAAAATGGCATTTTCCGTAATGGAGGTTTTCTTCTGGACGGTGATCCGGATCATCCCCAAAATTTAATCAGTTCTTCCTTGTACCATTTCCAACAACGCCTGAAAGTTTCATTGAAATCCGTCCAAAACTTTTTGAGTTATCTTGCTAACCAACAGACAGACAAACCCCGGCAAAAACATAACCTCCTGGCGGAGGTAATAATGTGACCATAGGGACATGTTCAACCAAGATGTGTCCTCTATTTAAAATCACAGGTGTCTACAAACTTGTAATCAGTCAGTCGGCCTATTTAAAAGGTGACAAGTAGTCACTGTGCTGTTTGGTGACATGGTGTGTCAAGTCAAAAGTCAAAGTCAAAGTGCCTTTATTGTCATTCCATTGTTAATGAACAATGCAACGAAATTGAGATGCTGCTCCCTAAAAACAAACTATAAACAAACTATCACACTCACAGTTCACTCATGCATTTAACATTCTTATAATTTCAACAATAAACTAGAAAAGCACTCGGAGAGCGCAGACCTCCGCCAAGCGCCACAGTTCCCCTCCATACAGTGTTTGTGTGTACGTTTTCAGATTCCTTGACCATGAAAACATATGACTAGCAATTGGATTCACAATGATAGGATTAGTGGTTTACTAGTAAAAGCATTACCTCCTTGGCGGAGGTAATAAACTGAAGTGTTGGTGTTGTGTCCATCTCCTGCATCTGCAAACTCCCAGGCTGCGTGCGTTGCAATTGAATGAAGGAATGAATTAATCTTTATTTCGAATAGATTAAAAGTAGAGGTTAAAAGAAAGTGAATAATATAACAAAGGGGGTAATAAAATCCAAGAAGGTCAAATTAGACAATAACTCCTCTGATTATACAGTTCAACATAAGTTATCCGAAATGTGTGATGGGTGAATCCGCAGGTTATATTGCCCACCCATGTTCCATCCAAGAATTCAAAAGAAAAAACAAAAGAAATCATGACACAACCGCGTACAACCCACAGGCCAATGGGTTATGCGAGCGTTTTCATAGATCACTGAAAGCAGCACTGAGGGCTTCACTGACGGATGCAAATTGGGTAGACAGGTTGGCGTGGGTTTTATTGGGGTTGCGCTCCGCGGCAAATGAGGATTTGGAATCTTCCCCGGCAGAGAGCTTCTTTTTGCGCAGCTACTATGGCTGGCCGGGGAATTTCTGCCAAATAATCCGGCAGCCGACAGCTGCCCGTCTGAGCTTTTGCAGCGTAGTGCAAACACAGGCACACAGGCACGCTGCCAAGCCCTGCCCAGCACTGTGTTCCACGTGCTTTTGTGCCTAAAACTTTGAAGAAGGTGGAGTTTGTGTTCATCAGACACGACGAGCAGCGCCCTCCATTGAGCCTGCACACATGTTGAAAATGGTCGTATCTCACAATGTTAAAGAATCCTTTAAAAAATTCCTGTATCCAGACGGTGATCCGGATCATCCCCAAAATTTAATCAGTTCTTCCTTGTGTAGTAGTC